>CM060913.1:158229809-167884809 GCA_030737875.1 Allium sativum
TCTTTCCAGAAGTCGTAGTGATAGACGATGAAGCCGAGTCAGCGGCTCTTTGAACAGAACAATGCTTGTTGAGTCGATGAAGAAACAAGGATTTATGATATAATGGTAACATTGCGGCACTGTTACTGCTAAGAGAGATTATTTCCCTGTTGCATCTTCTGCTGCAAACAGATGGGAATAGCAAAATGGAATTCGGAGGACCGCTGGCTGCCGCAGATTTGAACGACATTAGTGATGATATTTCCTTTTACTTTCTTCTTTTACCAATTTTATGTTTTTCTCCCTTTCCCTGCGAGCATGCATTGCGTGAGAGATAAGGAGTGGATGTGTGATACAAAAAGTGCCGCGGACGATATCTCTAGTAATCGGCCAACAGGGCTGATTGGTATGCTTGACAATAAAAAACGAAAACGCGACTTCCCAAAGGCCCTGGGAAAATGAGTCCGATTTTCTTCGTACTTTTTTTTTTTTTAAGTGTGAACAAATCACTCGGAACCTATTGAAGAAATTCAGACGGGGTTCATATATGGTCCACCAAATTTCTCCAACAAGAGGAAAGTGTTTTGTTCACACTTAAAAAAAAGTGTGAACAAAATCGTATTTTGGGAAAATGCACGATTTTTTATCTGAGCTGGTAATGGCAGTTGGATTGCAAGCGCCGAACTCGGAGGGCCATGATGTGGTTTATATACAACACTTTTTATTCCCTTTCGAATCACTCAACATTTCTAAAAACATTCATTTACACATTTCTACCATTAGTGTAACCGTACAATAATGAGAAAACCGACTGTCTAGTTATATAATTTTAAAAAAAAAAATATTGTTAAATTTCTCAACGATAACATTATTGATTTGAGAATTTATTACATTTTTAAATTTTATTGCATTTTTTAAGTTAATCTATTTAGATCTATCAAAAGATATTGTAATAGAAATAAGATACTAACGGTAGATTTGAAGTAGATTCAAAATATATTACATATTTAAAGAAATTTTAAACATCACAATTTAAACAGCAAAAAGCATTGGAGAAAATAACTTAGAAGAAGAGTGAGCATTATTTTGGCTTTGAAATTTTGATTTTAAACAATAACAGTAAGCAGACTTTTCTAACGGTCGGTTTAATTAATAATAACACAATGTGATTTTTGAATTTTGAAAATACTAAGTCTGTCAATAGAATCAAATCATCGATTTGGAGCTTCATCATTATCATCCCTCTTTTGATTATCCATCTACGAAATTTTAATAGCAAGTTATCATCAATCCACCAACAAAACAACTTAAAATAAAAGTGTGTGAGTACAAAATCAATGTGCTTACAATACACACATTTATCCACTCTTTTCTTATTAAATTTAAAGTATTTATATTTGGACATTGGAAAATTTGCAAAAATATGCCACTTTTCGAAAAAAAAATAAGCCACTTTTGAAAGTAGTTAAAGAACATGACTATTTGGCCAACTCGGATGTTGAGTAGGAAAAAGATGAGAGCTGCTTTTAAAAATTCGTCCAAAGATGATTTTTCAAAATTCGCATTCACTGTATTTCATTAAAACTTCTTAATGCTTTTTCAATATATTACCTTGTACTTAACCCATTCGATAAACATGTTCTCTTTCACTTCTTGCTTCAACAAAGACAAGTCCAAACTATCCCTCATTCACTTATGGTGTATCTAAGAAATTTTCCCACGTGAACACCGAAATGGCACTTTTGGGCGTTTAATTTTAGTTGGAATTTCCTCATTATCTTGAACGTCTCCTTAAATCTTTTAGATTGTTTTGTTTTTTTCATTGCTCTTAACCAGCATATCATTAACATAGACTTCCATGTTTCCTCCGATTTGTTCATAAAACAACCTATGCACAAGACTTTGGTAGGTTGATCTAACATTTTTCAATCCGAAAGGCATTGCTTTATGACAATACTTTCCATTGTCGGTAATAAAACTTGTATGCTCTTTGTATGGTTCGAACATTGGAATCTAATTGTACTTTGAATTTGAGTCCATAAGTGACAATAGCATGTGCCTGCTTGTGGAATCTACTAGCTGATCAATTCTTGGTAAGAGGTAAGAAACCTTTGAATATGCCTTATTTAGATCCGTATGGTCGACACATGTCCTCCATCTTCCATTGGATTTCTTTACTAAGACAGGATTTGCTAACCATTTTGGGGTGATAAACCTCTCTAGTCATCACGTTTTCAAGTAGCTTCTTTACTTCTTCCTTCAAGGCTTCCGATCGTACCTTATCAAATTGCCTTTTCTTCTGTCGGACAAAGGTCAGGTTAGGGTCAATTCCCACCACGTCGAAGATGTCCTTATATTCCTTAAGAAAATGGATTTTCTCCTCTTTTAGTTTTGGTTTCGAATTCTGCACTATTTTCACAATCTTCCCGGCAATTGTTGTGTTTATATTTACTTCCTTGATTTCTTCGATAGTTTGATCCTTTCGACCTCTCCTCAACAATCTAAGTCGGTTATGATTTCCTCTTCCTCCTTCATATTAATATCTTGCTTTTCCCTTTTTTTGTCCTTAGACCTATAATTGTTATTTATGCGCTTAATAAAATAATTATTTTGTACCCCTCCTACCATTGCTTCGAATGTTAGGTTCGAAAAGCCATCATTCAAAGGCTTTAATTCAGTGGAGGCGTTGACATAAGCAAAGTACTCCTTTTTATATTGATCCAAATTAGAAAAATACATTTCCCTTAAACTTAATTATTCGGCCTTGATTGTTCCCCATCCCATCTTGTTATGTATTTACCATCAAGTACTTTGGGGAAACAAAAGCATCTACTTCTTCTAATGTTGTACGCCCGACGAAGGCATTGTAGAAGGAGGGTTGATCAATATAATGATGATGAGGGCTTCGAAAGTGTGACAACAAGGAGGGAGTCCTAATTGAACTTTTAGCTTTATTTGGCTTGTTGAAATTGAACCCTTATTGTTAAATTCGAAGATTGGCTCTGGATTTGGTTTCAATTTCACTTCTGGAACATTCATGCGATCGAAAGCGTGTTTGAAGATGACATTTACGGCACTTCGGGTATCAACCAGTATTTTGGCTACTATCGATTGTCCTATTTGAACGGTGATCATAAGCGGATCATTATGAAGGTAGTGAATTCCTTTCTAAATTTCCTTAGTGTTACGACTAATGGGTGTGTATGAGTTCTTCTCGGGGGATGATCGGGGACCTCTTCTATCACTTCTCTAAATATATCGGTTTTTTGAAACTTGACTATTCCCCGCCACATGCGAGCCCCCATGAATTACATTAAAATGATTAATTGGTGGACTCATTTCTTCCACATCTTCTCCATCAGTTGTGTTAATCGTAGCTCCGACGGAGGGTTTTTAAAACTTCCTATTATCCGGGGGAACACTTTGGGCGTTCTAAACAATTTCTTGCATCTATTCATCTCAAATAAGCTTCTGAATAATTACATCTAATACTTTTCAATAATTTGTTCGGTGACCATTTACTCTAGACAACTGCAGTAGTTGTCACTTTTCTTGGCATGTTGATTTTCCTGATCTTTGAGAGGAGCAGGGAGATTTACTTTCCCTTTCATTGCTTCATAGAAAAAATCTATAGGTTTATTTAGTGCCACTAAATTGTTGTCGGATTCTTCCCATCATGTCCGTTTATTGTTTTGGTTGAACCGTGGTTTTGCTTCGACCCTGTGTTCTGCCTTCTTCTTAGTATGATAGATTTCAACCATTCGGATGAAATTGTCGGTGCGAAAATGGAATTCTTGTTCAACTTCGTTTAACATGGGATCCCTCTAGAATGGTGTATTATTTTGAAGTCTTGTGTGGGCAACAATTAGCTTTGACTCAATATTCTTCCCTTTAGCTATTTTTGCTTTAGCATTAAACCTTTTCCGGTAATCTCCTAGGAGTTATCTTGGTTGTTGTTTGAAATTTACCACCATTGTGTAATGTACAGTGGGCTCCTTGCTAACGCTGAATTGAGCGACAAACTCAAACAGAACTACTTCCAAGAGTATACAGTCATATCTCGGTATTGTTGATACCATTTTGCAGTAGCACCTTGTTGGGTTATGAGGAAAAGCCGACAGCAGACAACTTCAGAGGCATTGTACAAATCTATCTTGCTATCGAAGGGCATTAGATGTTGACCAGGGTCTGTGGTTCCTTAGTATTTAATCGTTGGGATTTTTACATACGAAGGGATGGTTGTAGACATAATCTCGCATGTGAACGGAGCAACTCTTTCATTTCCATTTTCCTCAACGTTAAAGGTTCTCTTTGCCTTCACATTGAGCGAGTCTTTCACTTCCTTCGCTATTATATCCTTGATGTAAGCATCTTCGTCGAGATAAGTACTTCAGTGAGGTTTATACCCTTCGGTGGTGGAGCTTCCAGACTGCTCCACCTTACCTTGCAATTTTCCTTGATAATCAACTTTCGCATTTTTATGATCTTTAGGCTTCTTGTACCCTGATGGTTCGTTCTTCTAGCTTTCAGATTGAGAACCATAGACTCTTTCTTCTTGAATTCAACTACTGCCATGTGTTCTTGGTATTACTCTAACTTGTAGCCATCTTTTGAGCAAGTAGGTCATCTTTCAAAACTTTCATCCCAACAATCTAACCCTTTGGTTGGTTGATTCTTTTTGTGTTCGCCTCCTGAGACTATGTGGCAGAGGGTTCCCCCCCGCAGGGTATTTGGTTGGTTAAAGAATGGAACAACATCTTCCTCACCTCGAGAGCTGTGAACTTCATTTTCATAAATTGTACCTAGTTTCTTCGATTTAGTTTTCATGATTCCTACGTTCAACTAAATACGAAGACAAAATTAGTTTACAATGACCGCAAGGTCGGAGGTTCAAGCCCTCCTTCTAGTGCCAAAAATGTTAGCAAAAAATGGTTAACATACTGGAACTTATTTATCGAAGGTGGATGATGAAGGTACCTATTTCCACCAAAGAATTAACAACTGTGTAGCCAACCTTGAGGGATAACAACATTAGTTATCAGATTTTCAATCTATGTTGTCGTGTCAGCCCCTCTTTGTGGAAGTAACATCCTTTTGTAAAAGATGGGAACTACAATGGAAATCATAAACGAGCATATACTTTGAAGCCATATAAAGGGAAACGAAACTTGATTTAAGCTTCCGATAAAGAATCACTTCCAACGGTAAAAATAAAGGGATTGCCTTTCAAAGAGATTGTTATCACCTTCGGTGCAACTCCTGTTTACGGCTTCACCCTACAGATTTGGATAAGAGTAATAAACTAGAAGATAAATCATTTGTTGTCAGCTATTAAGAGAGTTAATAGAAGTGATAAGTCATTCTCCATTCTCTTAAAATTAAACATCTATGTCCAGATTCCTCGAATCCTCTTTATTGCCGGTTGATAAATAAGATTACAGGAAAGCGGAAAAATTCCCCAATCTGATTTTGAAATTAGGGTTTCACTATGCAATTTGAGAATACGGATTTGGGAAATGAAATGAATACCCTGATTTTGGGTCCTCGAGGTCCTATTTATAGGTGTGGATTGACCTTCCCTTCGGCTTAGGTGCTTTGCTCTGGTTACCTAACAAGGGTAAATGTGGAGGCTTCGCAAGTGCAATTGCTGCTTTTCTTCATGAGTGGATTCATGAGGCTGCTTATAAGGACCTTAGCGGAGGGAACTATTATTTGGATGCTAAACAATGATCATGAAGGCGCTTTCATCTCTTTTTCACTTTTGTCTCATGCTTTGCCTACACAGCTTTCACCTATGGGGTTAAGTTTTCATGTTTTACGAGTTCGGATAGACCAAAAGGCTTACTAAAGTTACCCTTCGTGTTATGCCGATTGAGACTTGTTCTCTCTTTAGACCTCAGAGGTGTGCATCGAAAGCCTTGATTTATCTTTCCAAAGGGCTTTTTACTACTGATTAGATTGGGTTAGCTCTAAGAAACAGATCTAGGCATGTATACAAGCTTTTGCATGATAGTGCCGGCTGGACTCCGAACTTTGCTCCTTTCATTTCTCATCTTTAATTGCTTCCAGAGATTGTTATCTTCTATTCTGTCTTTCATTCAGATTATTCAAGCGAATTTTTTAGGTTAACCACTTTTGCTGCATTTATTTGTAACTCTGATATTATGTATAAGTTTAAGATTTTATTGTTTTACTTTATTTATTCCACTTTAAGATACTCTATTTTTCTATGTTTGTGATTATGTAATGTACTATATTTGACCTCATGGCTATAGCAATTTTCTATTACAAATAATTTGGGTTAGTTTTATTATCGAATTAAATGGTTGGAAATAGTAGGTCATTACAAATTTGTATTAGTGCTTTGGTTTTAAATAATCCTTAGCATATTAGGTTTAAACTTATTAGAGACATGTTAGTACCCTAGAATGAGTGGAATAGTCACAAGAATCTTTCTTAAGAGAGCGTATTTTGAAAGAAAATAAAATAAAATCCTTCCCGAAATTCCTACTCCATTGTATCCATTTTCCTTGATAGATTTTTCCTAGATAAGAATTCCCTTAGGTCTAAATCTCGATCTTATTATAGACCCATCTTTGAGTTTCCAGGATTAACCAGAAGAATTTAAGTTTAAATTTATTGTGAATTAATAATTTAGTTATCAACTATTGAGTTAGAAACAAGTATTTTTAAATTACCATAGTATAAGGTAATCATAAGGGAAAATTACATTATTAATCTAGTTCAAAAAATTATATTATTAATAAATGGGCTCTCAAGCTATTTAAAAAAGATTTTGCATTTTCAGAAGTTAAAGACGTTAACTAAGGAAACCGATACAAATATAGTTTATAATGTAATGAATTATAAATAAATATCCTTATTTAAAGTCAGAAGGGTATTTAAATAAAGACTATAACTCTGTTAGCCGATTTTCTGGTTAACACTTGAAAATGGTGTAATCTTATGGATTCCTTTACTTGAGAAAGGGTATATCATGTTTGGATACTATTTCCATCATAAAGTTCCCGTTGGAAGCTTCCAGTGACTTCCAAAGATAGGTTCATGTAGAAAAAAAATACGTTGATTTGATGTTGGTGGAATTAGGGATGGAAGACCATCTACGTGTAGCCTGAATTCTTTAAGGGACCGAATTCCGTTAATGCCATCTTACTAGATTCGGTGTGGGGCTTTCGGTCAAAACCACTGTCCTCTCTGTATAGGAGCTTGGTTTCTTAATGTTCTTGTGAAAAATTACCAAGTAGATCTCCTTTATGTTGTTTTAGCCAAGTTGACGAAGGGCCTATCAGATAG
Source organism: Allium sativum (assembly GCA_030737875.1). Lineage (NCBI taxonomy): Eukaryota > Viridiplantae > Streptophyta > Magnoliopsida > Asparagales > Amaryllidaceae > Allium > Allium sativum. The sequence continues at coordinate 158,237,103 of CM060913.1, forward strand.
TTAGAAGAGGATCCTGAATCCTGACTGGATCGAATTATCTTAGGGAACTATCGATAGGTTATAAATTATGGGGTCTTAGATATTCCAATCTCAAAGTGATATCTTTAACTCATTTCCATACTTAAAACCTTTCATAAACTTCCGAAAGGTACTTCGGTTAAGCCATTATCTTTCGGATTCATTTGAGGTGAAGCCTGCATAGTTATGACATAATAATAAAGTAATAATTAAGAAATCGGATTCATTACCTCAGTTGTGTAACACACCGTATTTTTAAATAAGTTTTTAAGTAGTAAATGGAAAACATCGATAATTTATGATTTCATAATTTAGCCTCGAAACATATACCATTGTGTTCGAGGAATCTTTCAGATTCGTTTTCATATATGACTTTCCCCAAATGGAGTATGTATAGAGAAGTTATTAACAAATAAAGATTTTAAAAAGTTATACACGTATATATGCGCATAAGTTTGAGATCTGAAATTGGATATGTGTTATAAATGGGAAGAATAATTTATTTAAGAAATATTTGAAAATAAAACGAACGTTAACAAACAAAATTATTAATTGGAAAACTCAACGTTCTCGATCGAGTAACTAGGTCGACCCAGGCAATATATGCATCGACCCAAGGGTCGACCATGGGATCGAACCACCTGGGGATCGAGTCGACCTAATACCGGTAATGATAACGTTGTATTGTCGATTTGAACCACTCAGATTTCATTTTATTATATCTAACGAACGAGAATATTCCGGACACATGTAAATAGACTAGCAGGGCCTAGCCTCCAACTCATATTTTCTGAGATGATGCCAAGGCTCTGCTATTTTCTTTCTTCTCCAAATCTTTTTGAAATTAGAATAGTAGCTTTTAGGAATTCTGATTCAAGATTTAAAGACAAAGAATGTAGATCTACAACATAGGTGTTTACATTTCTTGTCTACATGAGGTAAATCCTATGAATCTGAATTATTAAGGTTTCTTTCTTCCTTTCTTTTAGCATCAGATTTGTAAATCCATGGTCATTTCAATATTAGATTCAATTAGGAAAACCACAGAATAGAAGATCTGAATCAGATTCAAGGATTAGAAAGCGGTTAGGTGAGTGGATTTAAACTATACCTTTTGGTAATGGTATATTTATCGTTTACATTCCTCGTAATTCTTAATGTGATAAATAATTGAAATTTGTGGTAATTACAATATAATCTATTTCTAAATTTGTCAAGAATATTGTTGTTGTACAAATTTATTCTATTAATTCTCTATTTGAGTTAAGAATTATTGTAATACTGAAATGGTAAAATTGTTAATTATTATGCATATGTTCTTGAGATTGCTATTCAATAATAAATTGGATGTGTTGAAAATGGAGATTATAGTGAATTATGGAAATAATGGTAAAAGAATTGATATGCCTAATTTTATATAGAAATTTACAGTAATTGAAAACGATAAATGAAAAACAGGAATTAACATCTAACTTAGAAAATAAAAAGGGAAAATTAGTAGTGGACTAAGTTAATTGAATTTTGGGGAAAATGGATACATTTCCATAACGTTAAAATTACTAAAAACGTTGTTGCGAGAAAAGAAATGAAAAGGGGTTAGTGTAACGAGCCAGATTTTCAAATAGTTTATTTTAGTATTTAATATCGTTTAAATATTAAGTTGATGATATAAATGAATTTTTATATTCAATTATCGATGAAACAATCGAAATACGATTTATTTTGAACATAAATGATTATCATTATACGAGAATCTGAAATAATTAAATTTGAAATTTAAAACTTAGTTGAAAACAAATCAGATAATTTATAAAAATTCAATTTAAATAGAATCGATAATAATATTTATTTATTATTGAAGAATTTATTGTTTTGAATTTAATTTATATCCATTTAAATTAATATCTTCTCTAGATGATCGAATAAGACTTTGAAACTTGTCCCAGTGGGTTTAGAATGGTGATTTAACCCTAGGAAGGCATGTTGTTGGACTCAACGTGATAATTTAAAATTAAAGGGTACCGGTTTTAATTAAAATTAAAATAAAATAGAAATAAAAATATTATTTTAAATACGTTCCTTCCTCCTTAAGCTAAGGGGAGTACACTGTTAGCCTACCATATCAGTACTTTGAGTTGACAAAAATTTCCTTAAGGACTAAGTATTCTCTCCTATAAATCGCACCTACTTCCTCCCTTAAAATTCTTCCTTCTGCAAATGGAAAACGAATACCACTTTGTAAAACATGGTTCACCCCTTCCATTTCCAGCGAATCAATAAAAAAATTCAAATACTTAGAAAACAAAAATGGCGACCCTTCTTGTTTGTTCCCATTTTTGTTTAATACCTGAAACTCCCTCTTTCAAAATTAAATCAAAATGAAGCGTGTGCAATTGAATCTGCTCGCAACAGTAACAGTGGAGGATGGAAGGCTCGCTCGTCCAACAGAGTAGCATCAAGGCAACAAAAACCGCTGGAAGTCGCGATTTAGGTAGGAAGGTTTGACATCATTTTGGGATTTTCCTCCGAAGCTCGACTTGAGCAGGGTTTTAGGTTCTGGAGAAGCGCGTATGGCTATAGTGGTGTTTGAAAATGACATCGCGATGGAAGGTGATGGGCTGGGTGCGATGTTGTCAGTTGCATGGGGTTATTTGGCAACCATAGTTAACGCAGTATTGTTAAAGCTCGATGTGAGAGAGCAAGTCGCGATTTGAGGAAGTCCGAAGTCTGGTTTCTAGGGGAAGGCGCAGAGATTCGAAGAGCTGTGAAGGTTCGTTTCTTCACCTAGGAAGGGAAGCCGTATTTGTTTTCTTGGAGAAAGAAGATGGAAGTCGTAATGAATGGCAGTGAATGAGGACTGGTGTTTGAGGGTTACAGGAGCATTTTAGAGATGATGAAATCTGTGAGTAATGGGGAGTTTAAGAGCTCAGTCTCTATGTTTTTGAAGGGCTGATCAGCAGTTCGAAATGATTTTGACAGGAGGATCTTGGCATGTGTAGTTTGTAGATTTGGTGACTGTCAATGAAGGAGTTGAGCTCGAAAATAGACAGACATTGGAGAAGATGAAATAAGGTTAAGCTAAGGATTAGGTAATTATTATTTTTATTTAGTAATTTAATTTTTATTTCATTTAAATTGTTTTATAACTTAAATTAAATGACATGTTTAAATTATACAAGATTTAATGAACGGAGTCGATCAAAAATTCATAAGCTGGAAATAAATCGAGAATCAGAATGGATCAAAATAAAAATATCAGGTGAGTAAATCTCACTCATATTTTTATTTAGAATTATTTTTATTAGTTAAAAAAATTGTTTGGTGGTTATTTGCATGCATTGAAATATTATTGTTACTATTAAATATATATTAGTTATTTAGGATTGGTGTTTGTGGCTATCATATATATATATATATATATATATATATATATATATATATATTGGTGGTTGGATTTTTCCCGTAGCACCATTAGCAGATGCCCGCAGTATCATTAGCGGATGACCATATATGCCCTACGCTATGATAGTGGATGACCTTTTATACTGCGATATCCTGCCTTGAAGAAGGATGGATACTATTTATGTTGGCTAACATCTGTGGATGCAGGAAAATAGGTTGGAGGGATCCAACTGGATTCCTCAAAAATATTATTATTTGTTTGTTTTTCATATATATATATATATCATGTGTTAGAAAACCTGACATTTATAATTGGTTATTTTGGGTTTTAAATATATCATTGGGGCGAAGTGTTGATTTATAAAAATATCATGAAAAGGGATTTTTGAGATAAAAAGGGGAAATCTATTTTTCTAAAAATAAAATTCGAATTTCGAATGGACTAAGAAATATTAACTTGTTTGAATAATAAAAACTAGTAAATAAATTTATAAACGATGTTTATAAATTAAAGAATGCAGAAATTGAAGAAATTTATAAACAATGTTTATAAATTAAATAATACAAGAAACTGAAGTAAATTTATAAACGGTGTTTATAAATAAAATGGATTGATTTTCATTGGATAATCAAGGAATTGAAATGAATTTATAAATAGTGTTTATAAATGAAGTGGAAATGGGGAATAGTTTTAAAGAACTAAACGATGAAATTTATTCTGATGTTCAGAATATAAATTGAACTAAAATAAATCCATAAGGATTTATGATTTGAATTCGATTAGTTCGAATTTATTTAAATAAAATATGTCTAGAAAATATACTAGGATTATATATTAAATAAAATTTAAATTTAGTATTAAAATAGATTCTATGTTACATATAGATAAGTTAAAATAAAAAGAATATTCCAAAATAAGATTTTGGTTTTAGATAAATTTCAAAATGGAACTTGTTTAAATTTACTAAAAAAACAAGTAAATTTACAAACGATGTTTATAAATGTAGTGAATTAATTATCATGGGATAATTTGGGATTTTAAATTCAAGTATGAATTTAAAAATAGAATTTGAAATCATTTCGAAAAGAGAACGATGGTTTCTACTCCGGAATTAGGAATATGAAAGGAATTGAGTTTCAAAACAGATTTTGAAATAGAACTTGTTTCAATATATAAAATAAGGAAGTTGGATTTATAAATGATGGTTATAAATTTAGTAAAATAAATTATCATTAGATAATTTAGACGTTTAAATTCAAGTATGAATTTAAAAAGTGGATTGGAAAATGGTTTGAAATTGAACAATAAATTTTATTTCGGAATTCGGAATATAAAATTGAAGTGAGAAATATCTAACGAATTTATAATTAGAATTCGATTATATCAAATTTTATAAATAAATTTATTTACAAAGGGAATTGGAATTTAATATAGCACATTGAGTATTAATAAATTTATAACCGAGTAAATGAAAATCGACGATTATAAATAATCGGAGTATTAAGTTGAATTGGGAAAATTGGTTTAATATATATTAAAATATATTAGAATGTAGTCGAAATTTATTCTAAACAATTTTTAATGTTTATATATAAATATAATTAAAACGAACTCGCCGCAGCACGGTAGTTCGTGATTTGGCGTTTCGAACTTCAATTGAGTATACAGAACTCAATTTAAGTTGGAATTCTTTAAAACAAGAACCGTCGGGACCGATTTGATAATAGTTTTCTAATGGAAGAGAAAAATATGGATTTCGTCGAATATATTTTGAGTTATGTCAAAATCAATTTTTTTGAAAAACAGCGCCATAACCATTATAAAACCATAACGGTTTATTTAAATAAATAAAAGGATTTTAAGTAAATAAAAATCTGAATTTCCATTAGAAAATCCAGACTTGAGATATAAAATAAATATGAACTCAAGTGGAGTTAAGTGAACTGATTTTTGAAACAAAAATCAGATTTTTAAATATTAGATAAAATTAACTAATTTGAACAGTAATTAGTTAATCAAAATTTGATACGAAATTGGGCTCTGAATAAGTGAAGGTGACTTGAGAATTTATATTCGAAATCAAAAAGGAAACTTGAATTGAAAATGGAATTCAAGTTGTTTATAAGCTAGCCAATGTTATATTTGAGCATGTTATGTTCAAATAAAAAGTGAAATAAGCAAAATAGCTAATTAGAGAATTAATTAGCAAATTGAGTTTAAAATTTACCGGGTTAAGTCGGAATAAATTGGGAATGACATATATATGCTAGGTAGGTATAGAATGAAGTGTATAAAGATTATAATTCAAGTGCCCGACATAAAGGTACTCGTTTAAATTCCATATGAGGTTTTATGCGCCGAATCAGCAAGCCGCTTGGCTTTTAATTTTTCTTATTGAATGGAAAGGGCCTAAAGAGGTGTTTGTAGTTGTACCGAGTGACCCGTACAAAGGAGATTATGGAAAAAAATTCAAAAAATTTAAGGAGTTAGATATTTTTAAGAAAATTTGATAGTTAGAAATCAGTGTATCGATATATATAGAAATCGAAAAGGAAACGAACTTAAAAATAGAATATTATAAACAAAAAGGAAATCTATAATTAAATCTGGTAAAAATAGAAAGAGAAATGTATATACGTTTTAAAAATCAATAATTTGCTTTATATGATGTTGGTTATTCGGGATAGTGGTCTTGTCTATTTTTGAAGTTAAGGATGTTTTCAATCAAGGTCTGAGAGGTAATTATACCCCAACTTGATTGATTTCATTATTAACCAATAAATAGGATGATTCAGTCTCGAAGATAAATGTTTAAAGAGTTTAGCTGAATGCAATATTTTGGGTTGTTGTAATGATATTTTACACAACATTCGTTTTAATCCAATAAATGGAATTTTGGAAATATAATAATAAATATTTCCTAAGTCTAAAAATGAATGGTCGTGAAAGAGATATGTAAGTGGAATGTTCTCCAATCATAAATAGAAGATATTTTCTAAGTATAGAAAATAAAAGAAGACGATATATGGAAATGTTTTCCAAATAGCGTAAGAGGCCAAGAAGATGATTATTGAAAATATCTGATTAATAAATATTGATAAGAAAATAGAAAAGTAATTTAATTAATGAATTAATGAAGGGGCTCAGTGATTTGTTTGATGCTTTGGTTGATTGTTTGTTTTTCTTCAATAGTTAAATAACCGACTATTGAAGTATTAGCTAATATCGTTGTCAATATGGAGAGACCAGTTGGATTATTATCCGAGAACCACTCCGTATTGGCAGTAGCGTTGCGAGTCAGATTATATGAAGATGATCGAAGATGGAGTAAAGATCATGGGCTTTTTCTGTTAATCCTACGTAGAAATTGCCTAAGATGGATTAATAGAAATTGTGTCTTCAGTATTGTTTAATCCCAGAACGAAGTGTATAGACGAATGTCTAACAGAGTAATTCCAATGGTCGCATATATTGGTTTGTATAAATATATATGGTGGCGGAGAATTTATTCTCGTAGCATAATATCCATAATATATTTGTGCAATCAATTAGTGATTAACGGATCTGACAATGTGGCATTCAAAGTGATTGTGCCATCAATGAAATGTAAATAATCGTAGCTTTAGGCCTCAACAACTGGGAAATGACAAAAATCGGGCAGGCAACATGGCTAAGTGGGTAGCTCCCAATTAGGGTGTATTATCACCTATCTAGAGAAATTCATTTCATTCTTTATTTTATTCGTTGTTGTCCCATTCGGGAAACAGTTGTTGATTCCAACTGTTGGTGATATACATTCGATACACTCAAGTGAAATGAGTGGTCGGTCATGTGTGGTTGGGTTACAAGATGTTCTTGTTGAACCCAGTGTATTCTCCTCTAGAGATACACTATCGGAAGGTGGTTCCATACCTTGTCATAGTTGGAAATTCATTACCCAATAAATGCTCGCAGTTTTGATTGTATATTATATATGTGGAGCGTGAGATGAAAGTGTTCCACTAGATTTCTATTTATTTGGTTTAGACACTAATATAATATCAAAAGAATTTTGATATAAAGATTATCGTTTCTTTCAAAAGGGTTTTGAAAGTTAAATCAAGTGTTTTTTATTCTCATAAGGGAAAATCTCATTCCATATTATACGGCTTTGTCTTATGAGATATTGTTTATTTTCTCAAACTGTTTTAAATTGTTTACTTATATCAGTTCCATGACTAACCCAGAGTTTATTTTGTTTTGATTTACCTAAACTCTTGGGTACCCAAATTTGTACGGGCAGTCAGTAGTTCAGGATTTTACAGATATATTTAAAGGAGCTTGGAGCAGGAGGCTTCAGCGTTATTTAGTTATTGTTATTCCACTATGTTGTAATTTGATAACCTTATGTTATACAACAAAAATTTTGTACTTCAAAAGTTATAATATATTATATTTTGTTTCGCTACGATGTGAGATTCTATGTTGTTATTTCTGTTCTTCTTCTAACTTTTTCTTCTAAAAAATGATTCGTAGTTCTGTGGTATTTGGGTTGGACGTGTGATGTATGTGGTCAACTCAGATAGTACGGATTTGCAGGCCATTACAGTGAGTGTAAAATAGGGGTTCTATTACTGTATTGCGCACTAATCAAATAAAATATAGATGTATGTCCACAATGAAAATAAAAGAAATAGCTTGCAACTACGAGTCTTAATTGATGTACGTTATGGAAATAGATCTTTACATCTTCCTGCTCGCCAATCTAATGAGAAGTGTGAAATAGTTTTCTAAAATGATAGGAACGTATAAGATGGTAATTTAAGAAAGATTATAACATTAAAAGTTGGTTCATATTAAGGAGCCATAGAAGAATTGTGATGAACAGAGAATATAACCTATTATAATTAATTATATGAATGAGAATGAAGTATAACAGGTAGGCTAGTCCTAGTGACACTACTACAAAAGTGGGAAAATTCAACTCAAGTTTTATGTGGCCTTAGATCGAAAAAGCATTTCTTTTGCCCCATTTTTCAAATAGGCAATACCGGAAGGGCGTGACATCCGCGTCTGTTGCCTTATCCCTCTAAGCCAACACTTTTGCCCATCTACTGCCATGGAAAGAAAGTGTTGCATTATAGATGTAATGCAACACTGTTTGCATGTAATGCAACAATATTCAGCGTTGCTTAAGCATTAGTTAGAGTCTGGCGTCTAGGTCACGATAGTGGGGCCACGTCAGATTTCCACGTCAATTGCCTATATGTCACATGACACGCCAGCTCTCCTCGTCAGTTGCCCACGTGTCACGTGCCACGTCAACTGTGGGGTCCACGTACCATGTGGAATTAATACTATTTTATGTAATGCAACACCACTGTATTATGAAATGCAACATATTATCTTGAAATATAACATCAGGAAAAGAGAAAATGCAGTAGTAAAAGAAGGCAAATACGACGCTTTAATTATAAATTTTGCAGTACCAGTTTCGTACATAGAAGAAACACATCCAAAACATTCATCATCACATTCAAACCATCCAAAATATTCTACATACCATACCAATTCTTCAAATATACCACAAGTGCCAACACATACGATCAAATACATAATTTAAAAGTACAATTCAAATATTCTACATACCACAAGTGCCAACATATACCACCTTCTATACAAGTGCCAACACAATCGAATGCATTCTACAAAGTAATAATGCCATGAACCATAAACTATATCTCTCCACGTCAATTCAGGTCCTCTACTTGCCGGTTGTATCTCTCCTCGTCATTTCAGGTCCTGCAATTTGATTTTGACAAGTTATTTGATAAGTGCATCTGTGCTTGTATATCATATAAATATATCATAGCAATGAACCATCTGGCCATCTTAACTAAATCTTATGCATACAATTATAACAGTTGACCATTCATCATTGGTCACTCGTGCCAGTGATCCCCACAAAATAAGCACTTTCAGTATGCTTCATCTTCTGTGCATAACATTTCCAGTTCGCATATTTTGTGACACCCTATAGTGGGTCCCTCGTGTATCCTTTCAATCTTCATAACCATCATCATCTCCATATTCCCCTAAACCTCAAGCTTCAAAAGTTTCAAAAAAAAAAATCAATGGAGGACTCGTCGCTATACATCACTGCCACTGTTCTTAAAGGACATTGGAATGTTAAATATGTGCATCACACACTTGAGGTGACTCTGGATCATAATGCATGGCCTATGCGGGTAATATCCACTAACTCTTTTCTAGTATCATGCCCATCTTACAGTAAGCGTGATCATGCACTAATGTTGAAAGTCTTTACAAAACCTGGAGGTGCTATTTACCTGCAAGAATGGTCTGATGAAGAATTTGAGCCTGAACCCACATTAGAAGTGGAATCATGGGCTAAAGTTGATGGTTTTCCCGAGTTCCTAAAGAATAATGTTCCTGCTATTGAAGAAATAATGAAGCCAATGGGACATGTGCTTGTAATTGATGACTATGACTAGTCTCATTTTGACCATAGATTTTTCTACCTGAAAATGCAATTTTACGAAGGCATTGTCTCTATTAATACTTTTGTTGCTCGATTCAATAACAAGGTTCACCGCATTAAGGTTTAGCGATGTACCCGTGCTCATCCTGGAACAAGGCCTAAACTTCTTTTTCTGAGCAATAAGGAGGAACATGTGGTTCCATGTTTGTGTGATCATAGAGCGGAAATGGATTTAGATGAAAGATTTGACGCGATGATACATGAAGCTGCTTTTCTTCTCCCCCGCCAAGCATATTTCCTGCAGCCACCCATGACATACATGTTGATAACCAAGCCCCAATGAATAAGATGAATGATCATATAGTAGATTAGGAAGTTGATCAGGAAGCTTATGTAACAACCCAAAAAATCAGAACCAATATAAATTTTTTATTTTCGCTGTTCCAGTGAATTTTGAATAGTTAAAATAATTTATTTTAAATAATAACGATTAAAAATTTATTTTAATCAGAGTTAGAATGAATACATTTATTTTGATTTCAAAAGGAATTAGAAATAGCACGGTAGTTTGAAAAGTCAAAGCTGAACTTTGACTGAATGTACAGGATTCAAAATTTAACGGATTTTAGTGAAACCAAAAATATCTAAATCTGTTTAAAATTATCTTTCCAACGAATCCGAAAAATCGAAATTTCATAGCGAGAATCAAAAGTTATGGTCAATGGAATATTCAGAATACTCGCTATGAAATATAGTATAATTTATAGCCCGTATAAAAGACCATTTTACAAACGATCTCCGTTTTTGATGAAACCACTTTTGTCGGATCCATAATGTCAAATTATTGCTAAGTTTAGTTTTCTAGAATTTTCGGAACTAATTTGTGAGCGCAGTAAATTAAACTCTGATTTGATAATTTCTGTTGAATTTGATCAACCGTTAAAAAGGCCATTTTTGAAACAGTCTCCAATTTCGATGAAACTAATTTTGTTGGGACTGTATCATCAAAACATAGCTAGATTTATTTTTCAGGAATTTTCGGAGTCCGTATGTGGCCCCGGTGAATTTAAATATACGATCGAATTAATTTAATAAAGGATTTAAATTTTGAATTAAAGAAATCAGGCCAAAAACAATCATTTGGGCTGACGACACCTAGCCTATAGGTTCCGAAACAGGGGCAATTAGGTGGAACAACACCTATTGGACTGGAATTGGAGTTGTTATGGATTTACGGGTTTATTCGCAAAATGGGTAATTAAATATTATAAAAATACACTGTACAATACGAAACCCTAATACTATACAGTATAGCCGCCGCCACTTTTTTTCCATAGCTGAAAACGCTCCTTGCTTCTTCTCCTAATTTCTTCAAATCCGATCAATAAAACACCCTGCCTCTTTGGAGTTTATTGCAGAGCTTTTCTCCCTCTTCAAAACCATACCCATTTCAACCACCATCGTCGCACGTAGTTCGAGAACCGACGTCCCAAACCCAGTTGGTTTCGACCACCTCCGCGCCACCTGTGCGCCACCGAGCTCCACCCCGTCTCCGGTGAACGTGTGCCACCCTCCCCCTTTCGACCTGCCATTGTCTGATCGGACTCCAGCGCCTCGCTCCGCGAGCAAAACAAAACCCTAGAATTGAAGACATCTTGAAACTTGCCGGCCTTGATTTTGTGTAGAGGATGTTTTAATATTTTATTAATTTAATTTAAAAATGCTACCAACCTAAATGAAACCATAAATCGCTCATACTGATTCAGAACTGAACAATTTTCGAAGCATTACGATCGTAAGCCCGAGATCTGCGTTTCTAGACTGATTGGAACCAATTCTGAGATGATCGAATTTTGGTCAAAATTACAGATCTGAACCACTCAGATTCAAACGATAGTGAGAATTCTATTTCATTTTTATTTTTAAATAATTAAAATAAATCATGATTGTATTATCATTGATCCGCTGTAAATTTTCTATGTGCTTTGCTATGTGATTTCATTTGTATGTGATGTGTTAATGTAGATTTGTTAGTTTGGGTGATATGGTGTTATAATCGAATTTGCAATAAAAATGAATGAAACATTTTTGTTGTCATTTTGTTGAATCAAAATATTCAACAGAAATGGAGTATCACTTTTATTATATTTGGTTTAGATTAAATTTGCAATAAAAAGGTATTATACGTTTTATCACTTTTGTTGTTATTGATTGAATTAGAATTTTCAATTAAAATAAAATATCACTTTTGTTGTTATAGATTGAATTAGAATTTTTAATCAAATGAAATATCACCTTTGTTATTGATTGAATTAGAATTTTCGATCAAATGAAATATCGCCTTTGTTATTGATTGAATTAGAATTTTCAATCAAAATAAAATATCACTTTTGTTGTTATTGATTGAATTAGAATTTTCAATCAAATGAAATATGACCTTTGTTATTGATTGAATTAGAATTTTCAATCAAATGACATATCACATTTGTTATTGATTGAATTAGAATTTTCAATCAAATGAAACATTACCTTTGTTATTGATTGAATTAGAATCTTCAATCAAATGAAATATCACCTTTGTTATTGATTGAATTAGAATTTTCAATCAAATGAAATATGACCTTTGTTATTGATTGAATTAGAATTTTCAATCAAATGACATATCACATTTGTTATTGATTGAATTAGAATTTTCAATCAAATGAAACATTACCTTTGTTATTGATTGAATTAGAATCTTCAATCAAATGAAATATCACCTTTGTTATTGATTGAATTAGAATTTTCAATCAAATGAAATATCACCTTTGTTATTGATTGATTTATATCGTATATATTAGAATTTATATGCATTGTTAAAAGCACATTTATAATTACATAGCATATATTAGAATTTATATGCATTGTTAAAATTACATTTATAATTACATCGCATATATTAGAATTTATATGCGTTGTTAAAAGCACATTTATAATTACATCGCATATATTAGAATTTATATGCATTGTTAAAATTACATTTATACTTACATCGCATATATTAGAATTTATATGCGTTGTTAAAAGCACATTTATATTACATTGCATATATTAGAATTTATATGCACTGTCACAATTACATTTATATTTACATTTGCATATATTAGAATTTATATGCAAAGTTGACTTGTCATTGGATCAATTTTCATGTAAATGAAATATACTTAGTTTGACAGTACATAGATTTGATATGCCAATAAAAACATTCTTTTATTCGACATATTAAAATAGTTAGTGGAATCTTCGAACAGTTTATATTTATATATGGTTATATATATAAATATAAATTAAAATTAAACGAATCACGCGCGGTAGTTCGCATTTCGGAATCGTAACTTTTAACGATTATACCGAAAGATCCAACCGTCGGATTTTCCCAAAACTAGAACTGTTAGGACCGCTTTGGGAAGATCTTTCCAACGATATAAACTTTGTTAAAATCCAGCGGTAGATTTCGAGATAAGAGTAAATCTAATTTTGATAAAAACAGCGTCAGGGCCGCCTATTGACCCAAATTGTCGTTAAATTAATTTAGCTATTTTTATACATATAAAAATAGCGATAAATCGTTATTAAATACTATTAACGATATAAAATGTTTCTAAACAATATATATGCGAGAATCATTTGAAAAGACCGTATCCAATCTTATTTCAAATGATTATACGACGATCAAAATCGAAGATCTTAAAGACGGTGATTGAAGACCGTCGATCTTCACAACGAAAGGATAACTACCGATGCCCGACATTGGTTAGCTACCAGTAAAGTGTTAAAGTGGTAGTTATCCGGACTTGTTGATTGTCCAGATATGCGAGCACCTCTCTTCCGTATTGGACATACGGTATGAGGAATAAGATGACTCCGGTTTCGTTCAGACCCGGAACGGACTTGTAAATGGATGTGTGTCCGACATTGGATTTCATCCCATATAAATTGATTTCTATTTAATATATATCTGTGGTGGCCGAGAATTTATTCTCTTGCTTAACACCCTTCTCTGAGATGCATGAGCTCAGAGGTTATATATTGGTAGTTATCGATCGAATGACGTGAATTGTCAATGTGACATGCCAAGATGCAATTGATCGAGGCTTTCGTTGAAAAGCGGGGCCTCGTGGATGATGATCAAAGCATAGCCTATTTTGGCATAGCTTTGTGTATAACATTACCTCGCGAGCCTCACAACCCGGTAGAGTCAGAAACGGGACAAGGGAATGCAGGAAGTGCACACGTTTCTTTCTAGCTAGAAGTGGTATCAGGGTTTTGCAAGCCCTGACATTTTACTTATGTGGTTGATGGAATGAGGCGCCTCGGATTTATTGGTCGATTGTGACCATTTTGTAGGTCCAATAGGATCGAGAAGCGTGTGTTCAGGCATAACTAATCCACTAAAGTATTTGTGTACCGGCCCTGCAGTATCCAAGGGTTGCTCGTAGGCGTGATCCTGAGACATTGCTAGAGTGTCTCGAATCGGTTAGGAGATCGTCCTTAGCCTTGACTCATGATGGAAACCCACTCTCCAATACGACATTCCGATTTTGATGTAAACCTATATATGGCGACACAATAGGATGGGGTACTATGCCGTCTAGGATTGATACATTTACTTTGAATATTTTTAAAACCTATTAGACACTAATAATAATATTAAAATCATTATTTTCTACGTATCAAGCATTTTTGATCATTATAAGGTAAATCTCTATCATCCGGTTTGCATTGCATTATGTGATGGGACTTGAGTCTTATAATGATTTCATTTTCTAAAAATCATTGCGTTGTTTTTGAAACACAATTTATTAAACTTATGCACTGGCAATCAAATGGAGTGAACCCGTTCTGTGTTAGCGGCATGTTCCTGTAATTTTCCATATTGTTAGTTATGAAAGGTTTCTTATACCAGTCCATGACTGACTCGTAGTTTGTTTCACATTGCAAACTCGGGTGCCCTCTTTCCATACGGGCAACCAAATGACAGGTTTAGGTATTAATGCATTCTGGACTAGATCTTACTTATGAAGAGGATGAAGAACATTTTATTTTTATATTTTGTTGCTACTTGAGACATTTAGACTTTATTGATCTTTGATGTATTTTGTGGAGATTGAGACTTATTTCTTTCTTTGTTGAGACTTCCACCTGCTAAGTGTATCGTGTAACTGCGTACTCTGATGTCTGTGATGTTGTGTTGTGATGACATTCTTATTTCCGCTGCAATGATTTATGTGTTATGCTATTATCTGAGATATGTTATTGTTGTAATTATGTTATGCTCCTATGATTATCCTTACTTTCGTACCACTGAAGTTTGGGGTCGTCACATTGGTATCAGAGCTAAAGGTTAACCTTAGCTTTGGAGTATAACATTTTTAGAACAATTCATTTAGATAGAATCAGCGGTATTTTAAGACGAGTAGCTCATTATAGATAGGATTAGTAATGTCCTAGAATGAGCACAGCAAAATAGCAAATATTAACCAGTCATTACATCATTATCATCTTATTATATGTCTCTACCTTTAACCTTTCCTTTAAAATTATCATTTCTCTTAGTCTGACTCTTTCCTTGATGTTATAGAAATAACTAAGAAATGAGCACAATAGCACGAGCTAGAGCCCGAGGCAGAGGTGGGGCTAGAGGCACAACTAGAGATGAGACTCCTACGGCCCAGGGATAGCCCACTCTAGAGGCTGTAACACCATCTCCACCCCCGCAGTTGTTTGACTTGGATAAAATGTGCAAGAAGTACAGAAATTTAGGGGGCGTATCCTTTACCAGGCGAGAGACTGTGATTGAGGCACAGGCATGGCTTAAGAACTGCGAGAAAATATTTGAAGGCTTGGAATTGGAAGATCAACGCAAGTACTTTTTGGCAACATGGCTATTGAAGGACCAAGCTGAAATTTCGTGGGACACAGTCAAAATTGGCAATGATGTGGCCAACATGTCTTGGGCCAGGTTCAAAGAGCTCTTCAATGATAAGTATATCCCTCCGCAGGAAGTAGAGAGGCAACATGATCAATTTGCAAATTTGCAGCAGGGTGATATGACTATTTCAGAATATGTGCGGAAATTCGAGGAACTCTCACGCTACGCCCCAGAGCTAGTTCAGGAACCCGTGCAGAAGAACAAAAGATTTATCAATGGCCTCTCCAAGAGATACCTGAGCAGGGTCACTGCTCACATCAATCTCCCCTTCAATGAAGTGATCGAGATGGCTAACCGTTATGAGGATAATGACAGAAATGCACAGTAGGAGCGTGAAAAGAATCGGAACAATAACAAAAGAAAGCAAGCTGATAAGAAAGCAGAGGCGAGCGATTCTTCTATCTCCAAGCCCCAAGGGAAAAAGAAGACGGACAAACTAAGGTGAAATGCTTCAATTGTCAGAAGATGGGGCATTTTGACTACGAATGCCGAGCCCCGAAGAAACCTAGAAGAAATAGGTCTGGACCGAGTCAGAACCGCGGTCAGAATTCTCGAAACACTCAGGAGTGCTTTAATTGCCATAAGACGGGGCACTTTATCAGAAATTGTCCTCTGCTCAAGAAATCTGAAGTAGCACATGTCTATGATGGAGCAGCTGCACCGACTTCTTCCGAGAGAGCAGGTAAACCCGATGTTTTAGGAGGTACTCTTAATGTTAAGAACATTCCTATTACAGTTTCGTTTGACACTGGTGCATCAAGAAGTTTCATTTCTAGTGACACGATTAAAAAGCTTAAATTGAAATCAAGAAAACTTAAAGAACCAATTAGAACCCATAGTCCGATAGGAGGTTCACTTATTCTCGATCAGTATTGTAGAGTGCCTGTTTCTTATTCCTATTTCCAATTTCCTTTTAATTTGATTGTCATGAATTTCTCCGGGTATGATATCATACTTAGTATGGACTGGCTAACGAAGTATGAGGCCGAGGCACTATGCGCTGAAAGAGTAGTCAGAATTAAAACCAAATTCGGAAATATGATGACTATACCATGCCACGGCTCAGCCACAGATAGGAAAGAATTTTGGTCTTCTCTAGAAGTCACTCCTGGTTCTATTGAGGATATTCTTGTCGTCAGAGATTATGCGGATGTGTTCGAAGAGGTTGATAGCTTACCTCTGCACAGAGAAATCGACTTCAGAATTGACTTAGTCCCGAATGCAAGGCCCGTTGTGCATCCTATTCGGAGATTGACACTGAAAGAAAATGAGGAGCTGAGCAATCAAACTAAGTAACTTTTGTGGAAGGGTCTGATCAGGCCTAGCTTCTCAAACTGGGGTGCAGCAGTGGTGTTTGTCCCAAAGTCAGATGATGCCCTCAGACTATGTGTGGACTACCGTGACCTCAATAAGCAAACGCTGAAAAATAAATATCCACTGCCACGTATCGATGATTTGTTGGACCGCTTGAATGGAGCACAAGTATTCTCTAGGACGGACCTAGCTACAGGTTTCCACCAATTACGCATTACCGAGGAATGTGTTCCTTTGACCGCTTTTAGAGGACCAGACTTGTTTTAGGAATGGCTAGTGATGCCCTTCGGCTTATGCAATGCTCCAACATATTTGTTGATCTAATGAACAGAATATTCCGAGATGTTTTAAATAAATTCGTGTTGGTGTTCATCGATGACATTCTGATCTTTTCTAAATCCACTGTTGAGCATGAAAAGCATTTGAAAGAAGTCTTGGAGATTTTGCGAAGTAATGTGTTTAAAGCCAAATTCTCCAAATGCATATTCTGGCAAGAAGAGGTGAAATTCCTCAGCCATGTTGTATTAAAGGAAGGCATTTCAGTAGATCCAGGAAAGATCTCAGCCATCCAAGATTGGAAGCATCCTAGCACTCCCACAGAAGTCAGAAGTTTCTTAGGACCGGCTGGCTATTATCGGAAATTCGCTAAAGATTTTTCGAAATTATCTTGTCCATTGACGAAGCTGACTAAGAAGCTTACAAAGATCATTTGGACACCCAATGTGAGGCGGCTTTCCAAAAGCTGAAACGGAGGTTGAACACTGCTCCTATATTGACCATTATTGACGGCAATCAGGATTTGAAAGTCTGGACAGATGCTTACATTGAAGGTTATTCCTTTTATCTTAACAAACATGTCAGAGATGACATTTTTAATGACAAATCTCATTTTAACATGTTATCCTTTTATCTATTTAAGGTATTGGTGCGGTGCTAATGCAAAGGGACAAAGTAGTTGCATATGCTAGCCTCCAGTTGAAACCTCATGAGAAGAAGTACCCCACTCATGATCTTGAGTTGATGGCCATCATATTTGCTCTAAAGATGTGGAGGCACTATCTCTTGGGTGAGAAGTTCGAACTGTATACTGATCACAAATCTTTGAAGTATGTATTCACCCAAAGGGATTTGAACTTGAGGCAGCAACGTTGGGTTGAATTTCTTGTGGCCTATGACCTGGACTTCTTATATACACCAGGGAAAGCCAATGTTGTAACCGATGTGCTAAGCAGAAAGAATACGGCCAACACCAATCTTATCATCGCTAGTCTTATCATCACGCCTACATTAATGGATAAGATCTCTGCTCTTCAAAAAGATGATAAATTTGTTCAGATGATTGGTGAGCGAGTTCGAAAGGGGGAAGCGTTAAGCTTCCAAATAGATAGCAAGGAAACCCTTAAACTGCAAGGGCGAATATGTGTGCTAGACATTCCTGAGATGAAAAGAGAAGTTATGGATGAATGTCACAAATCTAAGCTCAACATCCATCCAGGAGTAAGAAAGATGTATCATGATCTTAAGCTACTTTTTGGTGGAAGGCGATGAAGAGAGACATTTCTATATATGTTGCTAGATGTCCCACCTGCCAGCAAGTCAAAAGAGATCAGCAAAAACTGGCAGGATTGTTGCAACCGCTAGAGGTTCCAGGTTGGAAGTGGGACCAAATTTCTATGGACTTCATGGATGGCTTGCCCCGGACTAGAAAAGGCAATGACAGTATATGGGTGATTGTAGATCGCTTCACAAAGACTGACCATTTTATCCCTGTCAAATCTAATATAACAGCTCGAAGTTTGGCACGGCTTTATTTCAGAGAGATTATCAGACTACATGGAGTTCCCAGTAGCATCGTTAGTGATCGCGATCCGATATTTGCTAGCAAATTCTGGGAAGCATTCCAAGAGGAGCTTGGGACCAAGTTGAATATGAGCACCGCTTATCATCCTCAGACAGATGGCCAGACTGAGAGGGTGAACCGCATATTAGAAGACTTGTTGCGAGCATGCATTCTTGATTTTGGCGGGTCATGGGAAGATCACTTGCACTTAGTTGAGTTCTCCTATAATAACAGCTACCAAGCAAGCTTGCAGATGTCTCCATTTGAAGCCTTATATGGCAGGCCATGCAGATCTCCCGCATGTCGGATGGAACCCGACAATCGATTAGTATTGGGTCCCGACATGATTCATGAAGCATTAGATAAAGTTGATTTTATTAAGAAGCGATTACTGGCTGCTCAAAGCCGACAGAAGAGCTATGCAGACACACAAAGAAGAGATTTAGAATTATCTGTTGTTAATCTTGTATACTTGAGGGTTTCCCTACTGAGAGGTGTAATTCAAATTGGGAAGACATGGAAATTGGCCCCGAGATTCATTGGTCCGTTCCCTATTCTCGAAAGGACTGGAACTCTTGCTTATGGAGTGTAGTTGCCTGACTGGGTGCCAGGATGTATTCCATATGTCTCAACTCCGGAAGCATGTTCATGATACAAATTTGGTTGTGGAGGAAGCAGCACAACAAGATTTGGAGACTACCCCAAACTTAGCAGTAAGAAGGGAGCCAGTGAAAATTGTTGGCAAAGAGACCCGAGTTTTGAGGAACAAGAGGATCCACTTAGTCAAAGTGCAGTGGAATGGGGATCCTAGAGATTGTACATAGGAGGCTGAGGATAACATCAAACAGGCTTATCCCAAGTGCAGAATGGACATCTCCGAGTGACCTTGTGTTGAGATACATTTACAATACCTTGCATTTTCCGTTTTTTTCCTACTTTACTATTGTTTCCTTTTCGTGGACGAAAAGATTTTAAGTGGTGGAGACTGTAACAACCCGGAAAATCAGAACCAATTTAAATTTTTTATTTTGGCTGTTTCAGTGAATTTTGAATAGTTAAAATAATTTATTTTAAATAATAATGATTAAAAATTTATTTTAATTGGAGTTAGAATGAATATATTTATTTTGATTTCAAAAGGAATTAGAAATAGCATGGTTGTTTGAAAAGACAAAGATGAACTTTTACTGAATGTACAGGATTCAAAATTTAACGGATTTTAGTGAAACCAAAAATATCTAAATCTGTTTAAAAATATCTTTCCAACGAATCCGAAAAATCGAAATTTCATAGTGGGAATAAAAAGTTATCGCCAGTGGAATATTTAGAATAGTCGTTATGGAATATAGTATAATTTATAGCCCGTATAAAAGGCCATTTTACAAACGATCTCCGTTTTCGATGAAACCACTTTTATCGGAACCGAAATGTCAAATTATTGCTAAGTTTAATTTTCCAGAATTTTTGGAACTAATTTGCGGGCGTAGTAAATTAAACTCTAATTTTATAATTTCTATTGAAGTTGATCGATCGTTAAAAAGGTCATTTTTCAAACGGTCTCCAAATTCGACGAAACTAATTTTGTTGGGACCGTATCGTCAAAACATAGCTAGATTTATTTTTCGGGAATTTTCGGAGTCCGTATGTGGCCCCGGTGAATTTAAATATACGATCGAATTAATTTAATAAAGGATTTAAATTTTAAATTAAAGAAATCAGGCCAAAAACAGTCATTTGGGCTGACGGGACCTAGCCATTGGTTCCGGAACAGGGGCAATTATGTAGGAACATCTCCTATTGGACTGGAATTGGAGTTGTTATGGATTTACGGGTTTGTTTGCAAAATGGGTAATTAAATATTATAAAAATACGACGTATAATACAAAACCCTAATACTATACAGTATAGCCGTCGCCACTTCCTTTCCACGGCTGAAAATGCTCCTTGCTTCTTCTCCTAATTTCTTCAAATTCGATCCACAAAACACCCTTCCCATTTGGAGTTTATTGCAGAGCTTTTCTCCCTCTTCAAAACCATATCCATTTCAACCACCATCGTCGCACGTAGCTCGAGAACCGACGTCCCAAACCCAGTGGGTTTCGACCATCGCCGCGCCACCTGTGCGCCACTGAGCTCCACCCCGTCTCCGGCAAACGTGCGCCACCCTCCCCCCTTCGACGTGCTATTATCTGATCGGCCTCCAGCGCCTCGATCCGCGAGCAAAACCCAACCCTAGAATTGAAGACATCGTGAAACTCGTCGGCCTTGATTTTGTGTTGAGGAAGAAGGGTAATGCATGTTTTAATATTTTATTTATTTAATTTAAAAATGCTATCAACCTAAATGAAACCATAACTCGCTCATACTGACTCAAAACTGAACGGTTTTCAAAGCATTGCGATCGTAAGCCCGAGATCTGCGTTTCTAGACTGATTGGAACCAATTCTGAGCTGATTGAATTTTGGCCAAAATTACAGATCTAAACCACTCAGATTCAAACGACAATGAGAATTCTATTTCATTTTTATTTTTAAATAATTAGAATAAATCATGATTGTATTATCATTGATCCACTGTAAATTTCCTACATACTATGCTATGTGATTTGATCTGTATGTGATGTGTTAATGTAGATCTGTTAGTTTGGGTGATATTTTGTTATAATCGAATTTGCAATAAAAATGAATGAACATTTTTGTTGTTATTTCGTTGAATAAAAATATTCAACATAAATGGAGTATATGTAACACCCCACCTCTGTTAGGGTTACTCACAAAGGTAATGCACTAGTTTTGGAGGAGCGTTATCGAGGTAAACAAACATAGAAATATTACAAGACAGAACATAGATAAAACAGCGGAAGAATCAAAAGAAAATTTTCATTACTTTCAAGAAGAGTCAAAACCTTTTACATCAAATAGCCAAGGTCATTATTTTCCATTACACTCTGTCTTGCAGAAATAAAGAAGCACAAACTTAAAACATCAAAATTAGCTTAATTCCCCAAAGGTAGCAGAAAATGCAGCCATAGCATAGCCCAAGATCAAGCTGTACATGAGCTGAATCAAAAGCAAGCAAAATCCAAGCTAAGTGCTAGAGTTTCCTCCCTGAGAACTGGGGGGGGGGGGAACGAAAGAAAACGGGTCAGTCATAAAGACTGGTAAGTCCAAGTGACATTCAGTATAAAAACAAGTAAAGGTAACATGTCATGTACAAACTGAAAGTTAACATAAGGATGATGACAAGATGGGCAAGATAGACTAAGATAACATGATAAATCAAGTATAGCATCACATATTCAAGGTTCTCTGCATCAATTGTACTAGAATCCCAAACCCATGTAATATAATAATCACGAAATGATCCCTTGGCCTAATATCATGAAATGACCCATTACTAGGTCTAACGGAACGATCCACTAGTCGATCGGCTCCCTACAAGTTCTAGCTCGTCATGTGTGTCTGTATCATATGGCCCTATCACGAATGTAGTCACCTATGCTAGGTCCACCATAGGGTGCATCAAGCCCTATGGTGCCAACCACCGACACGAATCAAGAATGCACAGATAATCCTACTGATGCCCAATGCCTGCTTTTTCAACTCCGGACCACGTGCACGACCATAGCCCGCTTGAACCTACACTGGCGCACCAACACAACCGTCGTTCTGGTCGCTTACAATCAGCCCAGTAATCGTGCCCCACCCTGCCTAGTCCCAAGGTACCATGATACATCTAGTGGGTTACTGCTGAAACGGACCGCGTAACTAGGGTTTTTGTCCAATAGGTTAAGTGTTGTCATTTAAATTCGTGACTTAAGCTCTATTAATCTAGCATGTCAAGTTGGTTAAGTGTTGTCATTCAAGTTCGTGACTTAACCAACCTACGAATCATGTATCAAGTTGGTTAAGTGTTGTCTTACATGTTCATGACTTAACCCTATCATGTGGCATTAATTCATTAATGCACCCCAACCTCTCACATCAAACCTGTTGTTGTGGTCATTGGATATGTCGGGCGGTTCCGGGCAGATTTACACCACAACTCAGTCTGACCTCGGATTTCAAGCGCGATATGACTAAATACCCACATTGGATCCTATTGTTTGCAGTAACTAGACTTTCCAGGCGATTCCGAGCAGATTTACACTGCAAACTCAACCCAACCTCGAGTTGGCCATTTTCATGTTCATTCTAGTGTCATGTCCATGTTCAAGATTCATGTCAAGTTCGTGTCAAGTTTTCAAGGTAAGTTTCATACCAAGTTTCCTATAATTACCAATTTTTCCCAACATTACCCCGTCTAAATATTAGGCTAACAATCTTAGCCTAATTTCTCGTTCGCATGATTTTTGACATATAATATTAGGATAAAAACTTAGCCTAATTTAACGTATGCAAAATTGGCATAAAGCAATTCATTAACATAAACATGACATAGGTGTAAACTTGGCATTTTCAGCATAGTCAATATGAACATCATAGGTGTGAACTTACAAAATAGTCAACATGAATATCATAGGTGTGAATCTTGCAACGTAGACTAAATCAACATACATATATGTGAACTTGCAACATAGACTAAATCAACTTACATATATGTGAACTTGCAAATCAATCACGAGCATATGAATAAGTGTGAACTTGAAATATGACATAGGTTTAACATATACACATAAACATGTAGATCAAACATTTGGTCACATATGTGATATGATTTTACAACCTAAAACTTGCATAACATGATAAACTGCACAACTTGTCATAACGGGTTATACTCCAAGTTCATATACATATGAATAGACTTATTCATTGATTCCCGATTCAACATGATGATAGAATAGAAACCACAGGCATAGATCAACATAATAAACATTGCTCTATTATCAATTTATTTCCAAGGCATGACCTTACTGAATAAATTGATTAAAACATCGCAGGCATAACATTATGAACATGAAAAGGTTTGAATAATAATCTAGATTCAATTTCATAGTCATAATTCTAGGCAATAACCTCTTGGTCATGAATCATAGGTGATTAGTCACAATTGTCCTTGTCATAGTTATAGGCAACAGTCTTATGTTCATCGTCATAGGCATAGGCATAGTCTTATGTTCATAGTCATAGGCATAGGCATAGTCTTATGTTCACAGTCATAGGTGTAGTCTTATGTTCACCGTCATAGTCTTAGACCATTATCAATAGTTTCAAGTCGTAGGTAATATTCCCAATAGCCAAGATCCAAGAAGAAAACAAGAATAGATATGAATTATACATAAATCAATTCCAATTTATAACATTCCCATATTAGATTTATAGTTTTTATCTAAAAGTAATTGGAACTTACAGATCGTGGTCTAAGAAATTTAGACGCAGAAGTCAAGTATAGAAATTACTCGTTGAATTGTTGAATCGTTGAATCTTGCTTTAATTATAGAAGCAAATTCCCAATAAGAAATTCCTAGCCATAGTCTTCAAGAAATAATCTTCACGATTTGTTTTAATTTAATTTATTTTAGAGGAAGAAGAAGAAGCCATGATTATCAAGAGTTTGAGCAGCATAAGGTTAGAGAAGAATGGTGTAAAGAGAATGAGGCTAGGAGGCTGTTTATATAGGGTTTCAAACTATTTAGAGCCATCGATGAAGCTAGAGTTAATCAAGGCCATCCATCTCAAGAGAAGCCAATCAGAAGGTGACAAGTTAGCCCTAGTGACACACCAGAGCTTAGAAATTCGACCAGAACCCGACCAGGCCAGCCAGGGCCTGACCAAGCAGGTTTCTGCTCGGCCTGGGCGCACCTGCCAAGTGCGCCAATGCAAAATTGCATGGGTGTACTTCCCAAGTGCGCCGGTGCAATTTTGTTCTGGCGCACTTCCCAAGTGCGCCAGTGCATTCTGGCCCATTTTTGGTTTTTCTGCCTAACTTCATTTGTCCATATCTTCTTCGTATGGTATCCATTTTACGCAAACTCGGACTCTATTTCAAGCAGAATTCCGAGACAAATGCAATGGCGTAACCCATTTCCCTTGGTTCTTATTTTAAAAATTAATTCTGCCTTGATTTATGGTTTTGACAAGTTATTAAAATTCGGGTTGTTACATTCTTCCCTCCTTAAAGGATTTCGTCTCCGAAATCTTCAAGTTAAGAAGAATGCATCATATCATCCAATCAACCATCTACTCAACCATCATCCACAAGCAACCGTTGTCCTTAAAAGATTTCTAAAGCTGTATGAACATATGCAGAAGGTGTGTGTATATGTTCCTTATCTAGTGCAAATGATCAGGCCTGATTGATCTTCTTAATGCAAAATATGATTAGTGCCATGAATCCAACATGTATGCAAATAGTCCTAGTCACATAAACACTATATGTGTGCACAAACATCCATCCATATGCAACATCCACATGATAACACGTTCAATTTCATCCATAAACAAGTATAAACACTCATGCATATGTGATATGAAAATGTGTCTTAGCCGATCTAGTGCCTAATGTGTGTTATGCAACCACGAGCAACCACTTGCAATCATTTGAAAACATCAACCATAACATGTTTCAATCACATGTTTACATCCAAAAGGGTTCTACCTAAGGTTCTCAAGATAGGATTGAGAAGATAAGCAAGATAAAACAAAGCATCTAGGAGAAGAAGTTAAAGATGTACCCCAGAAGGTCCTACTTGCGGGGCTTGCCCTTGCTTCTTAGGGCAGTTCTTGCTGATATGTTCAGTATCACCACACTGAAAGCATGCTCCCATCTTCCTCTTCTTCTTTCTACAATCCTGGACTATATGCCCCTCAATACCACCGAAGTGGCATTTTCTTTTCTCACGTGTCTTGTTATTATTATTATTGTTGTTGTTCTTGCCTCCTTTCTCGGAGTCTACCTTCTTGTTTTGAGATTCATTCGCCTTGACCTCCTTCTTGCCATTCTTGTCTTCTTCACTTAAGAGCGTCATGTCTACTAGCTTTTCGTAAGTAGCCCCCATAGGTGGGTCATAGCCAAGCTGTGAAGCGGCTCATTCAATCCCTTGACAAAACGGAGGGCCTTCTTATGAGAGGTATTCACTAAGTCTAGTCCAAATCGAGCCAGCTGATTGAATTGATTAACGTACTCCTTGACCGTCATACTTCCTTGCTTAAGAGATAAGAATTTTTCCAGCTGTAGACTTCGTTCAGCTTGCCAGAGGAATTTCGTCTCAAACCTTGTTCGGAAATCCACCCATGTGTCAACAGGTCTTTCAGCGTTAGTGACTTCCCATCAATAGGAAGCTTCGTCTTTGAGCAACCATACCGCCAACTGTACCTTCCGCCTATCGTCCACCTCGAAGATAACGAACAGATCCTCAGTTTCTTTGAGCCAGTTCCTCGCTTCTACGAATGATTCAGTTCCCTTGAAATCCTTTCCACCCATGGCCCTAAAATCTTTACAGATCTTTGAGAAAGCAATTGCACGAGGAGGGGGTGGTGGAGGAGGAATTGCTGCAGCTGGAGGAGGAATATCTGCTGGGCCTGCATCGTTGGCCCTAGCCTCTAAGTACCTCCTGAACCAGCCAGGTATTGGCACGCCCTCTGGAAAGTTAAGATTCCCAGACATGCTGAAATGAAAAAGAAGAGATTCAAACGAGGAAATAAAGGATAGTGCTAATGGATTTTGGGGAATAGCCTTTAAATAAAACAAGATTTTTCTTGAAAAATGCTTCTTTGTAAATGGTTTTGAAAATAATTTCAGAAGGTTTTTAAAAACTTTTGCCCAGTCTGGTAACCTTCTGCTCTGATACCAAATGTAACACCCCACCTCCGCTAGGGTCACTCACAAAGGGAATGCACTAGTTTTGGAGGAGCGTTACCGAACAAAAATATTACAAGACAGAACATAGATAAAACAGCGGAAGAATCAAAAGAAAATTTTCATTACTTTCAAGAAGAGTCAAAACCTTTTACATCAAATAGCCAAGGTCATTATTTTCCATTACAACAAATTCTGTCTTGCATAAATAAAGAAGCATAAACTTAAAACATCAAAAGTAGCTTAATTCCCCAAAGGTAGCAGAAAATGCAGCCATAGCATAGCCCAAGATCAAGTTGTACATGAGCTGAATCAAAAGCAAGCAAAATCCAAGCTAAGTGCTAGTGTTTCCTCCTTGAGAACTGAGCGTGTTGGGATGAAAGAAAAAGAGGCGAAAGAAAACGGGTCAGTCATAAAGACTGGTAAGTCCAAGTGACTTTCAGTATAAAAACAAGTAAAGGTAACATGTCATGTACAAACTGAAAGTTAACATAAGGATGATGACAAGATGGGCAAGATAGACTAAGACAACATGATAAATCAAGTATAAATTAAGTATAGCGTCACATATTCAAGGTTCTCTGCATCAATTGTACTAGAATCCCAAACCCATGTCTTATATTAGCACGAAATGATCCCTTGGCCCAATATCATGAAATGACCCATTACTAGGTCCAACGGAACGATCCACTAGTCGATCTGCTCCCTACAAGTTCTTGCTCGTCATGTGTGTCTGTATCATACGACCCTATCACGAATGTAGTCACCTGTGCTAGGTCCCCCATAGGGTGTATCAAGCCCTATGGTGCCAACCACTGACACGAATCAAGAATGCACAGATAATCCTACTGATGCCCAATGCCTGCTTTTTCAACTCCGGACCACGTGCACGACTATAGCCCGCCTGAACCTACACTGGCGCACAAACACAGCCGTCGTTCTGGTCGCTTACAATCAGACCAGTAATCGTGCCCCACCCTGCCTAGTCCCAGGGTACCATGATACATCTAGTGGGTTACTGCTGAATAGGACCGCATAACTAGTGTTTTCGTCCAATAGGTTAAGTATTGTCATTTAAATTCGTGACTTAACCCCTATCAGTCTAGCATGTCAAGTTGGTTAAGTGTTGTCATTCAAGTTCGTGACTTAACCCACCTACGAATCGTGTATCAAGTTGGTTAGGTGTTGTCTTACATGTTCATGACTTAACCCTATCATATGGCATTAATTCATTAATGCACCCCAACCTCTCACATCAGACCTGTTGTTGTGGTCACTGGATATGCCGGGCGGTTCCGGGCAGATTTACACCACAACTCAGTCTAACCTCGGGTTTCAAGCGCGATATGACCAACTACCCACATTGGATCCTATTATTTGCAATAACTGGACTTTCCGGGTGGTTCCGGGCAGATTTACGCTGCAAACTCAACCCAACCTCGAGTTGGCCATTTTCATGTTCATTCTAGTGTCATGTCCATGATTCATGCAAAGTTCGTGTCAAGTTTTCAAGGTAAGTTTCATACCAAGTTTCCTATAATTACCAATTTTTCCCAACGTCACACCGTCTAAATATTAGGCTAACAATCTTAGCCTAATTTCTCGTCCGCATGATTTTTGACATATAATATTAGGCTAAAATCTTAGCCTAATTTAACGTACGCAAAATTGGTATAAAGCAATTCATTAACATAAACATGACATAGGTGTAAACTTGGCATTTTCGGCATAGTCAATATGAACATCATAGGTGTGAACTTGCAAAATAGTCAACATGAATATCATAGGTGTGAATCTTGCAACGTAGACTAAATCAACATACATATATGTGAACTTTCAACATAGACTAAATCAACTTACGTATATGTGAACTTGCAAATCAATCACGAGCATATGAATAAGTGTGAACTTGAAATATGACATAGGTTTAACATATACACATAAACATGTAGATCTAATATTTGGTCACATATGTGATATGATTTTACAACCTAAAACTTGCATAACATGATAAACTGCACAACTTGTCATAACGGGTTATACTCCAAGTTCATATACATATGAATAGACTTATTCATTAATTCCCGATTCAACATGATGATAGAATAGAACCACAGGCATAGATCAACATAATAAACATTGCTCTATTATCAATTTATTTCCAAGGCATGACCTAACTGAATAAATTGATTAAAACATCGCAGACATAACATTATGAACATGAAAAGGTTTGAATAATAATCTAGATTCAATTTCATAGTCATAATTCTAGGCAATAACCTCTTGGTCATGAATCATAGGTGATTAGTCACAATTGTCCTTGTCATAGTTATAGGCAACAATCTTATGTTCACCGTCATAGGCATAGGCATAGTCTTATGTTCATAATCATAGGCATAGTCTTATGTTCACAGTCATAGTCGTAGTCTTATGTTCACCGTCATAGTCTTAGACCATTAACAATAGTTTCAACGTCGTAGGCAATATTCCCAATAGCCAAGATCCAAGAAGAAAACAAGAATAGATATGAATCATACATAAATCAATTCCAATTTATAACATGCCCATATTAGATTTATAGTTTTTATCTAAAAGTAACTGGAACTTACAGATCGTGGTCTAAGAAATTTAGATGCAGAAGTCAAGTATAGAAATTAGTCGTTGAATCGCTGAATCTTGCTTTAATTGTAGTAGCAAATCCCCAATAAGAAATTCCTAGCTGTAGTCTTCAAGAAATAATCTTCACGATTTGTTTTAATTTAATTTATTTTAGAGGAAGAAGAAGAAGCCATGATTATCAAGAGTTTGAGCAGCATAAGGTTAGAGAAGAATGGTGTAAAGAGAATGAGGCTATGAGGCTGTTTATATAGGGTTTCAAACTATTTAGAGCCATCGATGAAGCTAGAGTTAATCAAGGCCATCCATCTCAAGAGAAGCCAATCAGAAGGTGACAAGTTAGCCCTAGTGACACACCAGAGCTCAGAAATTCGACCAGAACCCGACCAGACCAGCCAGGGCCTGACCAAGCAGGTTTCTGCTCGGCCTGGGCGCACCTGCCAAGTGCGCCAGCGCAATTTTGTTTTGGCGCACTTCCCAAGTGCGCCAGTGCATTCCGGCCCGTTTCTGGTTTTTCTGCCTAACTTCGTTTGTCTATATCTTTTTCGTACGGTATCTGTTTTACGCAAACTCGAACTCTATTTCAAGCAGAATTCCGAGACGAACGCAATGGCATAACCCGTTTCCCTTGATTCTTATTTTAAAAATTAATTCTGCCTTGATTTATGGTTTTGACAAGTTATTAAAATTCGGGTTGTTACAGTATCACTTTTATTATATTTGGTTGAGATTAAATTTGCAATAAAAAGGTATTATACATTTTATCACTTTTTTTGTTATTGATTGAATTAGAATTTTCAATCAAAATAAAATATCACTTTTGTTGTTATAGATTGAATTAGAATTTTCAATCAAATGAAATATCACCTTTGTTATTGATTGAATTTGAATTTTCAATCAAACGAAATATCACCTTTGTTATTGATTGAATTAGAATTTTCAATCAAAATAAAATATCACATTTGTTGTTATTGATTTAATTAGAATTTACAATCAAATGAAATATGACCTTTGTTATTTATTGAATTAGAATTTTCAATGAAATGATATATCACTTTTGTTACTGATTGAATTAAAATTTTCAATCAAATGAAATATCACCTTTGTTATTGATTGAATTAGAATCTTCAATCAAATGAAATATCACCTTTGTTATTGATTAAATTAGAATTTTCGATCAAATGAAATATCACTTTTGTTATTGATTGAATTATAATTTTCAAGAAAAATGAAATATACACTTTTTTTATTTGATTAAGTTAGGATTTTCATTCCAAAGGAAGTATCAAATTTTGTCATTTTGTTGAATTAGAATATTCAACAAAAATGAAATATAAATTTCTATCATTTTATGGAATTATCATAAGATAGAAATGTTCATGTTTTAGAAAAAACTAATAAGAACATTACATTTAAAAGTTCACATTTTAATAAAATGTTAGGATATAAAAGAATCATGTTTTATAATCAAACATGATTTCGTTAAAAATATACATTTTTAATGTAATGTTAAAAATAAGAAAAATGTACATGTTTTATAATCAAACCATGATTTCATTAAAAATATACATTTTTAATGTAATGTTAAAAATAAGAAAAATGTACATGTTTTATAATCAAAACATGATTTCATTAAAAATATACATTTTTAATGTAATGTTAGAAATAAGAAAAATGTACATGTTTTATAATCAAAAACATGATTTCATTAAAAATATACATTTTTAATGTAATGTTAAAAATAAGAAAAATGTACATGTTTTATAATCAAAACATGATTTCATTAAAAATATACATTTTTAGTGTAATGTTAAAAATATGAAAAATGTACATGTTTTATAATCAAAACATGATTTCATTAAAAATATACATTTTTAATGTAATGTTAAAAATAAGAAAAATGCACATGTTTTATAATCAAAACATGATTTCATTAAAAATATACATTTTTAATGTAATGCTTAAAATAAGAAAAATGTACATATTTTATAATCAAAACATGATTTCATTAAAAATATACATTTTTAATGTAATGCTAAAAATAAGAAAAATATACATGTTTTATAATCAAAACACGATTTCATTAAAAATATACATTTTTAATAAAATGTTAAAAATAAGAAAAATGTAAATTTTTTATAATCAAAACATGATTTCATTAAAAATATAAATTTTTAATGTAATGTAAAAATAAGAAAAGTGCTCATGTTTTAACATCAAAATACGATTACATTAAAAATAGTTTTTTTAATGTAATTTTAGAAATTAGTGAAAAGATTCATGTTTTAAAAAGAAAACATGTTTTACATTAAAAATTTACTTTTTAATGTAATAACAGAAATGTAGAAAAAGAAACATGTTTTAAAATGAAAATATGTTTTACATTAAAAATTCACTTTTAATGTAATAGTAGAAATTTAGGTAAAGATTTATGTTTTAAAAAGAAAATATGTTTTACTTTAAAAATTCATTTTTTAATGTAATAATAGAAGTTGGACAAACATTCATGTTTTCAAAATAAAACGTGTTTACATTAAAAACTTTGTTTTTAATGGAATGGATAAAATTATATTTATATTTATATTGCATATATTAGAATTTATATGCATTGTTAAAAGCACATTTATAATTACATAGCATGTACTAGAATTTATATGCGTTGTTAAAATTACATTTATAATTACATCACATATATTAGAATTTATATGCGTTGTTAAAAGCACATTTATAATTACATCGCATATATTAGAATTTATATGCGTTGTTAAAATTACATTTATAATTACATCGCATATATTAGAATTTATATGCGTTGTTAAAAGTACATTTATATTACATTGCATATATCAGAATTTATATGCACTGTCAAAATTACATTTATATTTACATTTTCATATATTAGGATTTATATGCAAAGTTGACTTGTCATTAGATCAATTTTCATGTAAATGAAATATACTTTGTTTGACAGTACATGAATTTGATATGCCAATAAAAACATTCTTTTATTCGGCATATTAAAAACGTTAGTGGAATCGTCAAACAATTTATATTTATATATGGTTATATATACAAATATAAATTAAAATTAAACGAATCGCGCGCAGTAGTTCGCGTTTCAGAATTGTAACTTTAAATGATTATACCAAAAGATCCGACCATCGGATTTTCCCAAAACTTGAACCTTTAGGACCGCTTTGGGAAGATCTTTCCAACGATACAAACTTTGTTAAAATCCAATGGTTATATTTCGAGATAAGAGTAAATCAAATTTTGATAAAAACAGCGCCAGGGCCGCCTATTGACCCGAAGCATCGTTAAATTAATTTAGCTATTTTTGTATATATAAAAATAGCGATAAACTGTTATTAAATAGTATTAACGATATGAAATGTTTTTAAGCAATATATATGCGAGAATCATTTGAAAAGACCAAGTCCAATCTCATTTCAAATGATTATACGAGGATCTAAATCGAAGATCATAAATACGGCGATTGAAGACCGGCGATCTTCACATCGAAAGGATAACTACTGATGCACGACATTGGTTAGCTACCGGTAAAGGGTTAAAGTGGTAGTTATCCGGACATACTTGTTGATTGTCCGGATATGCGAGCACCTCTCTTCCGTATTGGACATACGGGACGAGGAATATGGTGACTCCGATTTCGTCCAGACCCAGAACGGACTTGTAAATGGATGTTTGTCCGACATTTGATTTCATCCTATGTAAGTTGATTTCTATTTAATATATATCTGTGGTGGGGGAGAATTTATTCTCTTGCTTAACACCCTTCTCTGAGACGCATGAGCTCAGAGGTTACATATTGGTAGTTATCGATCGTATGGCGTGAATGGTCAATGTGACATGCCAAGATGCAATTGATCGAGGATTTTATTGAAAAGCAGGGCTGCGTGGACGATGATCAAAGAATAGCCTATTTCAGCATAGTTTTGTGTATGACGTTACCTCGCGCGCCTCACACCCTGGTAGAGTCAGAAACGGGACAAGGGAACGCAGGGAGTACACATGTTTCTTCCTAGCTAGAAGTGGTATCAGGGTTTTGCAAGCCCTGACATTTTACTTATGTAGTTGATGGAATGAGGCACCTCAGATTTATTGGTCGATTGTGACCATTTTGTAGGTCCAATAGGATCGAGAAGCGTGTGTTCAGGCATAACTAATCCACTAAAGTATTTGTGGACCGGCCCTGGAGTATCCAAGGGTTGCCCGTAGGTGTGATCCTGAGACATTGCTAGGGTGTCTTGAATCGATTAGGACATCGTCCCTAGCCTTGACTCATAATGGAAACCCACTCTCCAATACGACATTACGGTTTTGATTGTAAACTAATATATGGCGACATAGTAGGATGGGGTACTATGCCGTCTAGGATTGATACATTTACTTTGAAGTATTTTTGAAACCTATTAGACATTAATAATATTAAAAATATTATTTTCTACGTATCAAGCATTTTGATCATTATAAGGTAAAACTCTATCCTATGGTTTGCATTGCATTGTTTGATGGGACTTGAGTCTTATAATGATTTCATTTTCTAAAAAGCATTGCATTGTTTTTGAAATAAAATTTATTAAACTTATGCACTGATGATCCAATGGAGTAAACCCATTCCGCGTTAGTGGCATTATCCTGTGATTTGCTATATTGTTAGTTAGGAAAGATTTCTCATACCATTCCCATGACTGACTCGTAGTTTGTTTCACTTTGCAAACTCGGGTGCCCTCTTTCCATATGGGCAGCCAAATGACAGGTTTAGGTATTGATGCATTCTGGACTTGAGCTTGCTTATGAAGAGGATGAAGAACATTTTCTTTTTATCTTTTATTGCTACTTGAGACATTTAGACTTTATTGATCTTTGATGTATTTTGTGGAGACTGAGACTTATTTCTTTTTTTGTTGAGACTTCCACTTGCTAAGTGTACCTTGTAACTGCGTACTCTGATGTCTGTGATGTTGTGTTGTGATGACATTCTTATTTCCGTTGCAATGATTTATGTGTTATGCTATTATCTGAGATATGTTATTATTGTAATTATGTTATGCTCCTATGATTATCCTTACTTTCGTACCATGGAAGTTTGGGGGTCATCATAGCTTATTTCCCTTTTCATCAGTTGTCACCTTTGCTTCCTTCACCTCCTCAGCTAGACAGGGACATGGAATATGATCGGCCAAACTACCTCACCCCTTATCCTGATGCTGCAGAGCCATCACATGCTGCTGCTCACTTCGGACTGGCTCTCCCACAGCCGCAAAGCCCTAGTGAATCTGTTGGAAGTTCCACAACCGCAAAACCCTGATCTGGTTTGAACTGATGCTACTAATTTCATTGTTTGGGTGTCTATATATGTATTTATTAAGTTATGTTTTATATATGACTACTTTATGACAGTTTTGCTACCTTTTGATGCTCGCTACCAACTGGGCGTGTCAGTTGGGCTTATTACCACGTATTATATAAACTAATCGACCGTGTATGTAGCACCAAGCAAGCATAATATGGATGCATACCTGAATTCAATCAAAGATGTTTCTAGGAATACTAGTACCTAGCCCTACGACAAGGGCTATAATGAAGAAAATAGTAATCGTAGACTTGATTTTGAGCTAGAAGAAAAAACTCAATGAAAATTATGTACTATTCTAATAAGAAAACATATGAAGCACCAATTACGGCATTGCTTACCAACTAATTCGGATGCTGAAGTGAGCTCAGTTCGCAAAACTGAGCATACGTTCAATTTTAGTTACACAATGATGATCAGGCCAATACATGTTTAGCATCTAAAAGCAAGGTGAAACACCCCACCTCCGTTAGGGTCACTCTCAAAGGGAATGCCCTAATTTTGGTGGAGGTTTATAAGTATAAATCACAGATATACAAGACAGATATAATAACACATATTTTTGAACAGCGGAAAACAACAACTTTTATTTCATTCAAATACGTGTTACACCAACCATACCATAATTGTCTTACAACACTTCCAAAAACATAACAACTTCATAACTGTCTTGATTACATTATTTAAAGAAGCATAAAGAAAACATAAATAAACTGCAAAAGTCCCATAATTGCTGTCCAAAGCCATAGTCCAAAACGAAAAGATCCAAGCAATACATTCTTTCTCTGCAAGCTGGATATGAAGGCTGGTCAAGCTGCAGTATTCCCTCCCTGTGGACCTGGGGGGGGGGGGGGGGGAGGGAGGGGGGGAACGGAAGAAAAGAAGACGAAAGAAAAGTAGAGTCAGACATAAAGCCTGAGTAAGTCTAGGACTATTCAGTCTATGAATAAAGAACTGGGTATGATAAGTATAAACTAGAAATGGGAAAGCACCATAAACCAAGTTAAGTTGTCTAGGGTCGAATATACTACCGTACCCCATATTAATCTCTGTACCCATATAAACTAGTTCCCAAAAGACACCCCATAATCAGGGTGAAGTGACCCATTTTATGATGATCGGCTCCTACTCGCATAGTTACATGTGTCTTACGGCCCCCGTTGTTGTAGTTACCTATGCTGGTCCCACCATGGGGTGTATCAAGTCCCATGGTGGCGGCCCGACACAACCCTAGAATGAACAGGTATGCTACTGGTGCCCTGTAACACCCCACGTCCATTAATGTCACTCACAAAGGGAATGCATTAACTTCTATGGAGGTTTTAGGTGAATATAGAACAGTAAAATTTCAACAAGACAGATATAAAATAGTACTTGGAAATTTAAAAACTTTATTTCAATTGCAGCAGAAGTCAAAACATGTCTGATTACATCATAACACCATAATCAAAGTCAAGTACAATATCTATCTTGATAAAACAAGTACATAATCCCATTACATAAATAGCCATTAAAAAGAAAGATAACAAGCTGGACTTTACTTCAGCAGTCCAAGCTTTCCAAGAGATAAGCAATCCAATCAGACTTCACTGGAACTTGGCCCAACCTAAGGACCTGAAGGGAGAAAAAGATGAAAAAGAGGGGGGGGGGGTCAGACATAAAGTCTGGCGGGTATGATAATTCTACAATACTATTATCAAAATAACTGGACTAAGGCATAAGCTGGAAAACAAGGAAATATCTATGAAAGAGCAGATTAAGGACATAGACAATCGCTAAAGGAAACGTTATAGGCGCTCCTAAATACTAAAGGATAAACACTATACTGCACCACACCAGTCACCCTAAAGATTGATTCCACTTAACGTGTACCTATCCCTACTAGACGTACCCCCTTAATAATGGTAATTCCACGTACTCCTAGCTGACGTCATAGGTGCCGTCTGCCCCTATCTCCACTAGGTGTACCCCTTTAATACTTAATTAATAATGGTAGCTTCGTGTACTACTAGGTGTACCCACTACCCTGCCCCATTCGATCGGCTCCCTAACTCGTAGATACCCGTGCTGGCCCCACAGTGGGGTGTATCACTCCCCTAAAGTGGCAACCCGATACAACTTAAGGATGCACGGCTTATACCTACACGATGCAACAACGTCTTACCTACCAGCCCGGGTCCACACACGCATATGAAACCCGTTGGACTTGCGTTGCCACCGCTCCCTATTTTGGCCTCTTATAGTCAAACCCAGTATGCGTGTACCGTCCTCGACTTGGGTCGAGCCCACAAAGATACGTTTTGGGATACTGGTTGAAATGGGCCCCCATTATTTCCCACAAGCATTCCACCTAAGCTTGTCCCATTAGTCCATCCACTTAACACACTTAGTCATGTTCATTTACATGTGTATTTGGTTAAGTCTAATCGTATTTCAAATGCCTCTAAAGGCAACCACTAGATTCCTCATGCCACCCAAGGCACCTACTTAACCCCCATGTCCCACCTTACATGATTATCTGGCTAAGTATTTCTTAATTCATTAAGGCCATAACCTCATAAAGACCTCTCACATTAGACTGTAATTTATGGCAGCTGGATTTGCCGGGCGGGTCCGGGCAGTCTTACACCATAAAAGAGTCTAACCTCGTGTCTTTACAACTGTTATGCTTTAGTTTGGGCCTAGGACCTCTCACATTGGGCCGACATTTGTGACTACTGGATTTGCCGGGCGGGTCCGGGCAGGTTTACGTCACAAACGGGTCCAACCTCGTGTCCTAATTTAAAAATGTATATATTAATAATCCACTTTCCCCAATTTTAATAATCCACCAACCATACCTTATTTAACAATGTTCAAGCATTGATTATTATTAATAATCCACTTTCCCCAATTCTAATAATTCCCTACTTGAATTATTAATTAATTCCAAATTTAACAATGTCCATAATTGACTCAATTATGGACATCCATTTAAGGCATGCAAAATCATATCAATTGCACCCCAATTTATTAATTTCCTAATATTACCCCTACCCCACGTTTGAACGTTTATTCACAAAATGTATGCTAGACCCGATTAGTCTAACTCATAGCATAAAAGTAAATATTCACAACAACAATATATATATGTGACTAAATAAATCATAAAAAGGGGTAAAACTTGCATACATTACAACTTGCATAAGGTTATACATGTCATGGATCTAAGGGTGTCAACTTATTCATAATTCACATAATATGATTTTGATCAAATTTCATAAACTTGTATAGGACATGTGCGAATCAACATCATTAACAATATGGTTTTATATGGGTACACCTAACTCAATAGGCAAATTCCCAAAAATCAAAATTCATTTAATCATAGATTCATGTATATGGGTACACCTAACTTAATAGGCAAATTCCCATATTCAAGATCCAATTAATTTGTAGATTCATGTATATGGGTACACCTAACTCAATAGGCAAATTCCCATAATCAAGGTCTATTATAAAAAAAAACATAAACTTTAAACATGACCCAATTCGCATAAATACTAACATCATGATTTTACGACTTGTATGATTCAACACAACTTAACATGACATCATTATCATATAACATAAGTATTTCAACATATGTGATAATATGAGATATACAACATATATAAGATTGACAACATAGCATATCATAATTTGCAACATAGCATGATATTTACAACATAGCATAGCATGATTTACAACATGGCATAACATGATTTATAACATAGCATAGCATGATTAATCACATATGACATAGCATAGGATTATTTACAACATAATCACTACAACATAACAACATATATATGATAACATAATAGCATAACAAGAGATCCACAACATAATTTACAAATACATAACAATTCATATCACTTTCTTGTGATCCATTCATAACTTAATCAAATTATTTTATAATAATATTGTGAGATTCATCATACTCACTATTTTAAAGAAGAGAAATAGAAAGAGAGAGAGCTTTTGATTTGATTTAAGTAGATTTAGTTTGTAGATTAGGCCTTCATTCTTCTTTAGTTTGTGACGGCTATGCTGAACTCCATGGCAACGGCATGTCGGTAGCTCTCCAATTTTTCAAGTGATTTAGGGTTAGAGTCTACCCACTTATTTATAGATGTTAGGATTCATTTAGGCCATTAGATTTAACCTAGAAATAACCGCAACCATTCAGACCAGATGGGGTTTATCTTATTGACTCAGCAATGAGTCAGAAGTGACTCAGCAAACACTCAGCAAATTAATAAACTTCTATTCATGTTTACATTAACTGCCCATATATATATATATATATATATATATATATATATATATATATATATATATACACACACACACACATGCACCTATTCATGAATTCAAATAATGCAAATTAATTGCTTGCCTAAAAAAAAGGAAATCGAGCATATAATTCAATTTCCCCTTTTTTTTCTACTTTC
The DNA here is from genome assembly GCA_030737875.1 of Allium sativum. Lineage (NCBI taxonomy): Eukaryota > Viridiplantae > Streptophyta > Magnoliopsida > Asparagales > Amaryllidaceae > Allium > Allium sativum. The sequence continues at coordinate 158,276,395 of CM060913.1, forward strand.
CTTGCAACATGCAAAATCAATGCATAATGAAGTTACCTACATACATACATATCTACTTATGCATAAATCTTTCCCTCCAAATAAATTGACTGTATTTATCTTCTCAATTATATATATATACATATATATATACATATATATATATATATTCAATATATATATATATTTTTTTGAACCGCGTTCACACTAAGCCGCTTTTTAGCCATTCCCCTAAAACAAAAATATGGCATTGGCGAGGATCGAAATCTGCACCTCTTGTATGCAAGTCACATGTTCCAACCAAATGAGCTATTGTGTCTTTTGCTTACAATTCTTAGAACAATGCTAAACATTATTCTTTTCTCATTCCTCTTTTTCCATGTTTTGCTGTAATATTTAATTTAAGGATATCTTTTTCATACGGAGTCCAATTTACGCAAATTCGGACTCTATCTCAAGCAAAATTCCAAGATGAACGCAACGGCGCAACCCGTTTCACCTAATAATTTTTCTAAAAATTAATTATATCTTGATTTTTTTTTATGTTCACAGAAAATACGGGGTGTTACATTCTCCCCTCCTTAAAGGATTTCGTCCCCGAAATCTTCAAGTTAGGAAGAATGTGTCCTACCATCCAATCATCCATCTACTCAACCATCAGGCACAGGCATCCATTGTCCTTAAGAGACTTCTAATGCTTTCATGTTTATATGCATAGTGTGTGTATATGTCCTTATCCAATGCAAAAATCAGGCGATCTACTGATTCAGTTGACCTCCTTAATGCGAACCATGATAGTGCCATGCGTCCATTATGTATGCAAAAGATTCCTAATGATACATATTATTTCTATATGCGTGCACAACCATTCATCTTAATGCAGCATCCATATGATAATACAACCACTATTCATTCATTAATTTAAATATGCACACATATTTATATGCAATATGAGAGTGACTGAGCCGATCTAGTGCCTAAAGTGTGTGTATATGCATCCACAAGCAACCACTAGCAAACACTTGCATCCACTTGCATCCATCAAACATAACATGTCTCAAGCACATGTTTCAACCATAGGACTACCCTTCTAAAGGTCAAAGACTTAAACGAGAGGATGTACTAAAGATAGGACAAGTATAAGCTAGCCGATAAAGGAGAATATAAAAGACATAACCCCGAAATGGAAGGGGTACAACAAACGAATCTTCTCTTCCGTCTCCCAAGTAGCGTCTCCTTGATCTTCTTCTCATTGCACTTTGACTAGCTTGACCTCTTGGTTTCTCAACTTCTTAATCTCCGACCCAAGAATGCATGTAGGAGCTAGTCTGATCGTGGCATCTCGCTCTACTTCCACTTCCTTAAGCGTGTTCGGCTCCATCACTTTCGCTGTATCATGTAAACACTTCCTCAAACTTTCGTCCCGTAATATACAAAGTTTACCATCCCTACGCAACCAACCCTTATCGTCTAGGGTATACCTACTAAGATGGCTAGACGACTCCCCTCCTTTGAGCTTTTCTACTATCTCAACCAACTGTGGGTCGTCTTGCTGTGCCTCACCAACTCGTCCTAGAAGTGTAGGTCTAACCTCCAAGGATGCTAACAAACCAGGTACTAGGTCAACGGAGGGTCTAAAGTCAAACATGGAGATGAATTCTAAGCTTCGTCGTTCAACAAACAATGGACTCAAGGACAACCTTTTCCTACTTAAGGCGTCTGCTACCACGTTACCCTTGCCCGGGGTATATGCTATTTCAAAATCGTAGGAGGCTAGGAATTCCATCCACCGTTGCTGCCTTAAATTCAAATCCTTCTGAGAGAATAAGTATTTTAATGATTTGTGGTCAGTGAACAGTTCGAATTTCTCACCAAGAAGATAGTGACGCCAAGACTTAAGAGCGAAAACAATTGCGGCTAACTCAAGGTCATGCGTAGGGTAATTCTTTTCATGAACCCTCAACTGCCTTCCACCATAGGCTATTACTCTTCTCTCTTGCATGAGGACCGCGCCAAGTCCCGTCCCACAAGCATCAGTATAGACGGTAAACGGTTTATTCCCGTCTGGCAGCACTAAGACTGGGGCTGAAGTTAAGGCTCTCTTTAAACGTTGGAACGCATCATCACAATCTTCGTCCCACGTAAAAACCAGGATCTTCTTCGTTAACCGTGTTAATGGAGCTGATATTTTTGCGAAGTCTTTGATAAACTTCCTATAATAGCCAGCCAACCCCAAGAAACTTCTTACTTCGGTTACATTTTTAGGGACCTTCCAATCTTGGATGGCCACCACCTTTGCGGGATCCACTGCTATCCCTTCCTTGGAAGCCATGTGCCCTAAGAACCGTACTTCTTTCCTCCAGAAGTGACACTTAGAAAATTTTGCCTTAAGGTTATGCGCTCGAAGGGTTTCCAACACTTCCCTAAGATGTAGGGCATGCTCTTCTTCATTCTTAGAAAAGACTAAGATGTCATCCACAAAGACTACCACGAATTTGTTAAGGTACTCCCTAAACACCCTACTCATCAAATCAACAAAATATGCGGGGGCGTTTGTCAAACCAAAGGGCATCACTAGCCATTCATAGAATCCGTCAGGAGTCCTAAAAGCAGTCTTATCTATACTATCCTCAGCCACTCTCAGTTGATGAAAGCCAGTGGCTAAGTCCAACTGCGAAAACACTCAGGCGCCAACTAACTTATCAAAGAGATCGTCAATCCTCGGCAGTGGGTGTCGATTCTTTTTAGTAAGCTTGTTTAGTTCTCTATAGTCCACACAAAGTCTAAGGGACCCATCGCCTTTGTAGCAAATACTACTGGAGCACCCCACTCCGATATACTACGTCTTATGAACCCCTTCTCAAGCAACTCCTTCACTTGCTTATTGAGTTCCCTCCTTTCACGAGGAGCCATGTGGCGCACTGGCAAAGATACGGGTTTAGCATTATCCACAAGATAAATTCGAAAGTCTATCTCCCGCTTTGGAGGTAAGCCCTTCATCTCGATATTCCCGGACCACCTCTACCGTTCGCAGATTCTCTACAGACGCGTTAAACGATTCAAGATAACTTAGCATAACGGAATTTATGGGACTACAAAAGATGTCGAGAGCATTACCAAGGCGAGTCACAAGCCTAACTACTCTCCTTTCACAATCAAGAATGGCCCCATTTCTAGATAACCAATCCATTCCTAAAATTAGCCCATAGCCTGTGAAGCTCAATACATAAGCATCACATCTAAATTCAACGCTAAGTATAGAGATTTTCAAATCCAAAAATATCATGGTCAAATGAGCTGAACCCCCAATTGGATTTGAAACAACCAAGGGATCCTCTACTAAACTGGTGTTCAAGTGCAGTAATTCAACTAATGGTGCAGAGATAAACGAATGAGATGCGACAGAATCGAATAAGGTACGGACAGGATGATCAAACAGAAAAACTAAGCTTTCAACAGAAATTGTTCTACCTCTTTCTTGCAGCGGTGGGGCCGCAATAGCCTGAACTTGCCCCCTTGCCTGCCCTGGTGCCATAAGAGCCTGCACCTGTCCTCCCGATGTAGACCCTGCCCTCTGCCCTTCTTTGGGCAGTCCTTCACCAAATGTCCCGCATCTCCACAATGAAAACAACCAGTCTTCTTTTTCTTTCTACAATCTTTGCTGAGATGGCCAGGCGTCCCACAATTGAAGCATCTCTTCTTCCCTTTGCCATTATTGTTTTTACCACCCTTCTTATTTTGCTGTTGGGGTTTCTTCTGTTCCCCTTTCTTTTCAACTGCCTTATCCTCATGCATAAGTGCCATTTCTACTAGCCTTTCAAAGGTGGCTCCCATAGGGATGTGGGTCATAGCCAACCCTTGCAACGGTTCATTCAAGCCTCTAACGAACCTCAAAGCTTTCTTCTCTGGCGTGTTCACCAACTCCAAGCCAAACCTTGCTAACTGATTAAATTTATTGACATACTCCTTCACTGATAAACTCCCTTGCTTAAATGTCAGGAATTTTTCCATATTTAAATTCTCCTCTGCCCTTGAAAGAAACTTTGCCTCTTTGGACAATCCTAATAAGGTGTCCTATTTCTCCAAAACAACTAGCCTTCTTCTTCACATTCTCCATTCGTGACCTCCCACCAAGATGAGGTTTCGTCCTTTATTAACCTAACAGCTATTTGAACCTTCCTCCCATCGTCCATCTTAAAGGTTCCCACAACCCTCCACCTCCTTGGACTAACTTCTAGCCTGACAAACGTCTAAGTCCCTTGAAGTGATTCTTCCGTCCTTCGTACGGAAGTCCTTATTTATCTTAGAAAAAGCATCTATACGCGGAGGGGAAATTCAAAAAGAGAAAGAGGAAGAGATTCAAAACGGAGAATAGAAGGAAGGATATATGGCTCTTGGGGATTATGTTCTCAAAATAAACCTTTCTTTCAAAAATACTCTTCTACAAACATATTTTTGAAAGTATTCTTTATAAAAATGCTTTTGAAAAATAGTTTTTCAAAATATCTTATCTGTTCTGGTAACCTTATGCTCTGATACCACGTGTAACACCCCATGTCCATTAATGTCACTCACAAAGGGAATGCATTAACTTCTATGGAGGTTTTAGGTGAATATAGAACAGTAAAATTTCAACAAGACAGATATAAAATAGTACATGGAAATTTAAAAACTTTATTTCAATTGCAGCAGAAGTCAAAACATGTTTGATTACATCATAACACCATAATCAAAGTCAAGTACAATATCTATCTTGATAAAACAAGTACATAATCCCATTACATAAATATCCATTAAAAAGAAAGATAACAAGATGGACTTTACTTCAGCAGTCCAAGCTTTCCAAGAGATAAGCAATCCAATCAGACTTCACTGGAACTTGGCCCAACCTGAGGACCTGAAGGGAGAAAAAGATGAAAAAGAGGGGAGGGGGGGTCAGACATAAAGTCTGGCGAGTATGATAATTCTACAATACTATTATCAAAATAACTGGACTAAGGCATAAGCTGGAAAACAAGGAAATGTCTATGAAAAAGCAGATTAAGGACATAGACAATCGCTAAAGGAAACGTTATAGGCGCTCCTAAATACTAAAGGATAAACACTATACTGCACCACACCAGTCACCCTAAAGATTGATTCCACTTAACGTGTACCTATCCCTACTAGACGTACCCCCTTAATAATGGTAATTCCACGTACTCCTAGCTGACGTCATAGGTGCCGTCTGCCCCTATCTCCACTAGGTGTACCCCTTTAATACTTAATTAATAATGGTAGCTTCGTGTACTACTAGGTGTACCCACTACCCTGCCCCATTCGATCGGCTCCCTAACTCGTAGATACCCGTGCTGGCCCCACAGTGGGGTGTATCACTCCCCTAAAGTGGCAACCCGATACAACTTAAGGATGCACGGCTTATACCTACACGATGCAACAACGTCTTACCTACCAGCCCGGGTCCACACACGCATATGAAACCCGTTGGACTTGCGTTGCCACCGCTCCCTGTTTTGGCCTCTTATAGTCAAACCCAGTATGCGTGTCCCGTCCTCGACTTGGGTCGAGCCCACAAAGATACGTTTTGGGATACTGGTTGAAATGGGCCCCCATTATTTCCCACAAGCATTCCACCTAAGCTTGTCCCATTAGTCCATCCACTTAACCCACTTAGTCATGTTCATTTACATGTGTATTTGGTTAAGTCTAATCGTATTTCAAATGCCTCTAAAGGCAACCACTAGATTTCTCATGCCACCCAAGGCACCTACTTAACCCCCATGTCCCACCTTACATGATTATCTGGCTAAGTATTTCTTAATTCATTAAGGCCATAACCTCATAAAGACCTCTCACATTAGACTGGCATTTATGGCAGCTGGATTTGCCGGGCGGGACCGGGCAGTCTTACACCATAAAAGAGTCTAACCTCGTGTCTTTACAACTGTTATGCTTTAGTTTGGTCCTAGGACCTCTCACATTGGGCCGACATTTGTGACTACTGGATTAGCCGGGCGGGTCCGGGCAGGTTCACGTCACAAACGGGTCCAACCTCGTGTCCTAAGCATTGATTATTATTAATAATCCACTTTCCCCAATTTTAATAATTCCCTACTTGAATTATTAATTAATTCCAAATTTAACAATGTCCATAATTGACTCAATTATGGATATCCATTTAAGGCATGCAAAATCATATCAATTGCACCCCAATTTATTAATTTCCTAATATTACCCCTACCCCACGTTTGAACGTTTATTCGCAAAATGTATGCTAGACCCGATTAGTCTAACTCATAGCATAAAAGAAAATATTCACAACAACAATATATATATGTGACTAAATAAATCATAACAAGGGGTAAAACTTGCATACATTACAACTTGCATAAGGTTATACATGTCATGGATCTAAGGGTGTCAACTTATTCATAATTCACATAATATGATTTTGATCAAATTTCATAAACTTGTATAGGACATGTGCGAATCAACATCATTAACAATATGGTTTTATATGGGTACACCTAACTCAATAGGCAAATTCCCAAAAATCAAAATTCATTTAATCATAGATTCATGTATATGGGTACACCTAACTTAATAGGCAAATTCCCATATTCAAGATCCAATTAATTTGTAGATTCATGTATATGGGTACACCTAACTCAATACGCAAATTCCCATAATCAAGGTCTATTATAAAAAAAAACATAAACTTTAAACATGATCCAATTCGCATAAATACTAACATCATGATTTTACGACTTGTATGATTCAACACAACTTAACATGACATCATTATCATATAACATAAGTATTTCAACATATGTGATAATATGAGATATACAACATATATAAGATTGACAACATAGCATATCATAATTTGCAACATAGCATGATATTTACAACATAGCATAGCATGATTTACAACATGGCATAACATGATTTATAACATAGCATAGCATGATTAATCACATATGACATAGCATAGGATTATTTACAACATAATCACTACAACATAACAACATATATATGATAACATAATAGCATAAGAAGAGATCCACAGCATAATTTACAAATACATAACAATTCATATCACTTTCTTGTGATCCATTCATAACTTAATCAAATTATTTTATAATAATATTGTGAGATTCATCATACTCACTATTTTAAAGAAGAGAAATAGAAAGAGAGAGAGCTTTTGATTTGATTTAAGCAGATTTAGTTTGTAGATTAGGCCTTCTTCTTCTTTAGTTTGTGACGGCTATGCTGAACTCCATGGCAACGGCATGTCTGTAGCTCTCCAATTTTTCAAGTGATTTAGGGTTAGAGTCTACCCACTTATTTATAGATGTTAGGATTCATTTAGGCCATTAGATTTAACCTAGAAATAACCGCAGCCATTCAGACCAGATGGGTTTATCTTATTGACTCAGCAATGAGTCAGAAGTGACTCAGCAAACACTCAGCAAATTAATAAACTTCTATTCATGTTTACATTAACTGCCCATATATATAAATACGCATGCACCTATTCATGAATTCAAATAATGAAAATTAATTGCTTGCCTGAAAAAAAAGGAAATCGAGCATATAATTTAATTTCCCTTTTTTTCTCTCTACTTTCCTTGCAACATGCAAAATCAATGCATAATGAAGTTACCTACATACATACATATCTACTTATGCATAAATCTTTCCCTCCAAATAAATTGACTGTATTTATCTTCTCAATTATATATATACATATATATATATATATACATATATATATTCAATATATATATATTTAATTTTTTTTGAACCGCGTTCACACTAAGCCGCTTTTTAGCCATTCCCCTAAAACAAAAATATGGCGTTGGCGGGGATCGAACTCTGCACCTCTTGTATGCAAGTCACATATTCCAACCAAATGAGCTATTATGTCTTTTGCTTACAATTCTTAGAACAATGCTAAACATTATTCTTTTCTCATTCCTCTTTTTCCATGTTTTGCTGCAATATTTAATTTAAGGATATCTTTTTCATACGGAGTCCAATTTACGCAAATTCGGACTCTATCTCAAGCAGAATTCTGAGACGAACGCAACGGCGCAACCCGTTTCACCTAATAATTTTTCTAAAAATTAATTATATCTAGATTTTTTTTATGTTTACAGAAAATACGGGGTGTTACATGCCCAGTGCCTTATTTTTCTGCGCCGGAGTGTGTGCACGCCCGCACCCCGTTAGAACCTACACTGCTGCACCACCGCCGTCGATTTGACCTCTTACAGTCAGCCCAGTAATCGTGCCCCACCCTGCCTAGTTTCAGGGTATCATGATACGCCTTGTAGGGTTATTGCTGAAAAGGGTCCCCCGCTACTAGGTTTTCTATTTCTAGCCAACATGCTAAGTTGGTTAAGTGTTTTATAAACCTAACCCCTAATCAGTCTGTTTAGTTTAGCATGTTCTATTTTGATTAAGTATTAATATAATTTACTTAATCCTATCAATCCTGACTCAGCCTTAATTGTCTTATTAAAGCCTTGACCTCTCACATTAGACATGTATTGTTGTGGCTGCCTGTTGCCGGTTGGGTCCGGGCAGTCTTACGCCACAACTCAGTCTAACCTCGGGTCCTTATTGGGCTTCGTGTTTAACCACCCACATTGGATAGGTATTGTTGTGACTACTGGACAGCTGGGCGGTTCCGGGCAGGTTTACATCACAACTCAATCCAACCTCGGGTTAAACACATCGTATTTTCTACATTTACATATTTTGTCTCTTTTCTTTTTATATGTAAATATTTGCGGCCCATTATTCAAATTTATCTTTATTGATTAAAATTTATTTATGTCACTTAATTGATTTTCAAGATTGTTGGCATGCGTCGAACATGCCAACACATATGCTCTATATTTTAGCCCAAACGTCATTACCCCCGTTTTACACGTTCGTTCAAATGTAAGGTGTGTTGGGTTTAATACTTAAACCCAATTTAGCCATATAAAAAGGGGAGGCTTATAACATGGTGTTTATAAGGTAACATAAAAAGGGGAGTGTGAACGCATGAACTTGCAACATAACGATTCAATTAACATAAGGTAGGCATATGTGAACTTGCAATTGTAACAACATATAATATAAGCAATACTTAAACATGAATCATTCTATTCACATAATCATGGTATAAACAAAACATGAATCATTCTATTCGTGTAGTCATGGCATAAATGATACTTAAACATGAACCATTCTAATCATATAATTATGGCATAATCATAATTGAACATGAGTCCTTCTATTCATATAGTCATGGCATAAACATAATTGAACATGAATCCTACTATTCATATAATCATGGTTTTTATCCTATCTATGTAACTTGTAAGTGGGATGTAATTCTAGTGTAATTTCTAATGTAACTTATGTGCCAAATATATTTTCATATGATTATGATAACAACATGAGCCTAGAAACATGTTTTCAACTAGGCATAATAACAAACATAGTTTAGTCATGTTCATAAAATTAATACAAGCTTACAAAGACACTTGCTTTTGTCACTATTACAAAATCATGATTTTTTTTATACTTGAACTATGATGCCAATTCCAACATAACCTTCATATGAATCATAATACTTAAGTGGATCAAATTACACTAAAGATGACCATAGAATTATACATCACGTTGGCATAACAATAGATCATAGACTTGCATGAATTTCAAATAAACTATTACAACATATAGTTGTTATTTTCAACATGAATCATATACTTGCAATTATCAAATGGGTGTTGTAAATAACTACCACAAACATGTAGTTTTCAATATGAATCATATGCTTGCATGAATCCCAATTAAAATTCCACAACATGTGGTTGTCAACATAAACCATACTTGTATGAATCCAATCGTACACCATAGCATTGCCAAATCGTTTAGAATCAAAATAACATACAAATATAAGTTATTATCGCCACAATTCCATTTCGTTGTTAACTTCCAACGCAAATCGCGTACTTGCAAATATCCAATCGTATACCATAATATTCCCATATCGTTCAGCATTAAAGCAACATACAAATATAGATTATTATCGCCACAATTCCATTTCTTACTTTACACAAATCAATACAATTATTTAATTCACATCGGAATAGCATTCTACTTACAGCGTATGACGAATCTTCAATTCAGGAATCTGAATTCTGAATTTGGAGATGCTATCCTTTGTTGTAGGCGTTTCTTTAATTTGATTAACGTTTCTTTAAGTTTCTGATTTATCCCCTAATTGTCTCTCTATTTCTGACGGCTATCCTCAGTCTCTCCTCAGCAGCATGACGGTCTCATCTCCATTTTAGTTTAAGTGAATTAGGGTTAGTCTTAGGTCCCTTTTATAGAGTTTGTGAGTTGATTTAGACCGTCGATGAAGCTCGGTTCAATAATAGCCGTTCGTTCAAAGGAGAGACCAACCAGGAGCTGACACCTAGCCCTAGTGACAAGGCAAGGCTCAGAAAATCGACCAAACACAGACTAGGCCAGCTAGGATGGGCTGGGTTCGACCTGGCTATGGGCCAAGTCGACTCCCCAGTCGACCCCCAGGTCGACTCTAGAGTCGACCTGCCTGGGCAGGTCGACACCTAGGTCGACTCCCAGGTCGACCTGGCCTGGCAGGTCGACCCTAGGGTGGACCCCCTGGTCGACCTGGTGGGTTTGGGCGGGAATTTTCCCGCCTACTCTGATTGGGCTGAAATTTAAATCTGTTTTCGAAATTTGAATTTTCTGAAACTTCATCGGGCCATAATTTGGTCATACGGGCTCCGATTTTCGAAAACTCAGACTCTATTTCACGTATTTTTCCGAGACGAACGCAATGGCGTATCCCGTTTCCCTTAATACTTTGTTTTGAAATTAGTTATACTTTAATTTGTGAATTTCATAGTTATAGAATACACGGGGTGTTACATTCTCCCCCACTTAAAAGGATTTCGTCCCGAAATCTTCAAGTTCAGGAAGAATGTACATCCTAACATCCAAACATCCATCTACTCATCCATCAAACACAAGCATCCATTGTCCTTAAAAGACTTCTAATGCTTCATGATAATATGCGAACTGTGTGTGTATACATGTACTTATCTAATGCAAAATCAGGCGGTCTACTGATTCAGTTGACCTCCTTAATGCGAATTATGTAAGTGCTATGAATCCATTATGTATGCAAATCCTCCTATTCATGATTCTACATGAGTGCACAATCATTCATACAAATGCAATATCCATATGTCAACACATTAAAGTTCAACCTTATACGAATGCAAACATATATGCATATGCAATATGAAGTGATTGAGCCGATCTAAAACCTAGATTGTGTGTGTATATGCAACTACGAGCAACCACTAGCAATCACTTGCAACCACTTGCAACCATCATCCATAACATGTTTCAATTACATGTTTTCATCCAAAGGGTTTCTTCCTAAAAGACAAGGTCGAGGAGATATACCTAAAAAGATAGATAAAAGAGCAACTTAAGGAAAAAGGAAAGATCAAAGATGTACCCTCGAAAAGAAAAGGGTAGGCTGCGCGTATTTTAGCTTCCGTTTCCCAAGTTGCATCTCCATCGGCGTCGCTCCACTGAACTTTGACGAGCTTGACTTCGCGGTTGCGTAGCTTCTTCACTTCCGTTCCTAATATGCGGATTGGAACTTTCCTTATGGTTGCTTCGCGTTCCACTTCAGCTTCTTCTAGGATATTTGGCTCTACCACTTCAGCAGACTCATGTAGACATTTCGGAGATATGAAACGTGAAAGACGTTGTGAACTCCGGCCAATTTTTCGGGTAGCTCTAATCTATAGGCCATTTTCCCAATTTTCTCAATGATAGGGAATGGCCCTACGAACCTTGGTGCTAGCTTTCCTGTGGTTCCAAAACGAACAACGTTCCTTAGCGGAGATACATTACGAAAAACTCTGTCTCCAACCTCAATTCAAGGTCGGTCCTCCTCTTGTCGGCGTAGGACTTTTGTCTGTCTTGGGCTGTCTTCATCCTTCTTTGTATTAAGTCTACTTTCTCTGAAGTCTCTCGGATCATATCTGGTCCAAGTATGAGCTTATCAGTAGACTCCCACCAACAAGTGGGCGATCGGCACGGTCTTCCATATAAAGCTTCGAAGGGCGCCATTCCGATGGTTGCTTGATAGCTGTTGTTGTAGGCAAATTCTACCAAAGGAAGATGGTCTTCCCACGTCCCTCCGAAGTCAAGGATGCATAGTCTTAAAAGGTCCTCTAAAACTATGTTCACTCTTTCTGTTTGGCCGTCGGTTTGGGGATGATAGGCCGTGCTCAAGCATAACTGTGTGCCTACCGCTTCTTGCAGACTCCGCCAAAACTCACTAGTGAAGATAGGGTCTCGGTCGCTAACAATGCTGGATGGTATTCCATGGAGTCGAACGATTTCCTTGAGGTAAAGAGATGCTAGGGATGAGGCGGTTCTTTTAATTTTGACGGGTAAAAAGTGGGCGCTTTTAGTAAGCCTATCCACTATTACCCAAATGCTAGTGTTGCCTCTCCTAGACCTAGGTAGCCCATCGATGAAGTCCATTGAGATGCTATCCCATTTCCACTGCGGGACCTCGAGAGGATGTAGCAGACCGCCAGGCTTATTCTGTTCCGCCTTAACCTGTTGGCACACCATACACTTAGAAATGAATTCTGCCACGTCCTTCTTCATGCCGTTCCAAAAGAAAGTTCTTTTTATGTCCTTGTACATTTTATCTCCGCTTGGGTGTATCGTCATCTTGGAGTGATGTGCTTCCTCGAGAACCTTCTTTACTAAATCCCTTGTCTGTGGGACGCATAGTCTTCCGTCTCGCCTTAGCCAACCCTTATCGTCGATGGAGTATCTGTTGAGGTGACTTGAAGTCTCACCCCTAATTAGCCTATCAATCATTTCCATAAGCTGAGGGTCTTCGCGTTGTGCTATCCCTATTGAGTCCACTAAAGTCGGGCGTACTTCGAGAGATGCTAGCAAGCCTGGTACAAAATCGGAGGAAGGCCTAAAGTCGAAGCTGGCTATAAACTCTAGGCTTTGTCTTTCAACAAACAGCGGGCTTAGGGTCAGTTTCTTTCGGCTCAACGCGCCTGCCACTACGTTGCCTTTGCCCGAAGTATAGGAGATCTCAAAATCATACGAGGCAAGAAACTCCATCCACCTCTGTTGCCTCAAGTTAAGGTCCTTCTGCGAGAAAAGGTATTTCAACGATTTATGGTCAGTGTAAAGTTCAAACTTCTCACCTAGGAGATAGTGTCGCCAAGACTTGAGTGCAAAGACGATGGTGGCTAATTCAAGATCGTGGGTCGGGTAGTTCTTTTAGTGCACTTTCAACTACCTCCCGCCATAAGCTACTACCCTTCCTTCTTGCATTAAGACGGCGCCTAGCCCTGTCCCACATGCATCTGTATAAACAGTGAACATCTTGCTTCCATCTGGCAACGTCAAAACTAGGGCTGTTGTAAGAGCCCTTTTCAGTCGCTGAAAAGCAAACTCGCAATCCAAGTCCCAATTGAACACTAGATTCTTCTTGGTCAACTTCGTGAGCAGAGCTGAGATTTTCGCAAAATCCCTTATGAACTTTCGATAGAAACCTGCTAGTCCTAGAAAACTTCGGACCTCAGTTGCATTCCTTGGTGTCTTCCAATCCTGTACCCCACTACCTTAGCAGGGTCCACTGCTAACCCTTGTTTGGATACTATGTTCCCAAGGAACCTCACTTCTTCTCTCCAAAAGTGGCATTTGGAGAATTTGGCTTTTAGCTGATGGACTCGCAGAGTTTCCATGATTGCCCTTAAGTGCTGAGCATGTTCCTCTTCACTCTTTGAGAAGATAAGGATATCGTCTACGAAGACCACTACGAACTTATTGAGGAAATCTCTGAATACCCTACTCATCAGGTCCACGAAGTAAGCAGGTGCATTGGTCAAGCCGAAAGGCATGACAAGCCATTCAAAGAAGCCGTCTGGGGTTCTGAATGCCGTTTTATCGATACTATCTTCAGCCACCCTTAGCTGATGAAAACCGGTCGCTAAATCGAGTTGGGAGAAAACAGACGCTCCTACAAGCTGATCAAACAAATCGTCAATTCTGGGGAGAGGGTGCCTATTCTTTTTCGTTAGCTTGTTGAGCTCCCTATAGTCAACACATAGACGGAGTGAACCATCCACCTTTGTAGCGAACACCACTGGAGCGCCCCATTCTGAAATGCTCCTCCTAATGAACCCCTTTTCTAGAAGCTCTTTAATCTGTTTACTGAGCTCTTTCATTTCCCGTGGAGCCATGTGTCTAACGGGCAACGCAACGGGCTTTGCATTATCTACAAGATATATACGGAAGTCTATCTCCCGCTTCGGAGGCAAGCCCTTCATCTCTTCGAAGACATCCGGATATTCCCGGACCACTCTAACCGATTGCAAATTTTCAACGGAGGCATCAAGCGATTCAAGGTAACTAAGCATAACCGCATACGAGGGATTACAAGAAATTTCCAAAGTATTACCGAGCTGGGTTAGGAGCCTAACAACCCTTTTCACACAATCAAGGATGGCCCCATTACTGGATAGCCAATCCATGCCCAAAATCAAACCATATCCCGAAAATCCCAAAACAAAGGCACTACATTTAAATTCTACGCTTAGAATAGAATTTTTCAATCCCAAACAGATCATAGACAAATGAGCTGGACCCCCAATTGAGTTTGAAACAATTAAGGGGTCCTCTACCATACTAGTTTTTAGGTGCAGAGATTCTACTAGAGCAGACGAGATAAAGGAGTGTGATGCGCCAGAATCAAATAAAGTGCGAACGGGGTGATCATAAAGGTAAACTACACTTTCTACAGAAGTATTTATACCTCGCTGTTGCAGAGGTGGCACCTCTAGCACATGAACTTGTGCCCCTGAGGTGGATCCAGCCCACTGCCCCTGTCCTCGTTTCTTTGGGCAGTCCTTAGCCATGTGGCCTGTCTCACCGCAAGAAAAGCACCCACCATTCATCTTGGCCTTCTTTTTCCGACAATCTTTCACTAAGTGCCCCACTTTGCCACAGAAATTACACTTCCTCTTCTCTTTGTTGCCTTTCCCTCCCTTCTTAAAGTCTGTCTTCTTAGGCTGCAAACCTTCTTTCTTCCCTTGAGAGTTTTCTGCCTTTGCCTCCTTCTTTCCCTTATCCTCTTCGTTCAGCAACGCCATCTGTACCAACCTTTCATACGTAGCTCCCATTGGTATATGGGTCATGGCCAAACTGTGTAATGGCTCATTCAACCCTTTGACAGAACGGAGAGCCTTCTTGTGCGGGGTGTTGACTAGGTCCAGTCCGAACCTAGCCAGCTCATCGAACTGATTAACATACTCTTTGACTGTCTTGTTCCCTTGCTTAAGAAATAAAAATTTTTCCAACTGCAAACTCCTTTCCGCATCTGAGAGAAATTTAGCCTCAAACCTTGCCCTAAAGTCCTCCCATGTTTCCACTGGTCTTTCTGCATTAGTGACTTCCCACCAGTAGGAAGCCTCGCCATTTAGTAGCCATACTGCCAGTTGTACTTTCTGTCTATCCTCTACCTCAAAGATGATGGATAAGTCCTCGGTTTCTTTCAGCCAATTTCTAGCTGCCACGAAGGACTCAGTTCCATGAAAATCCTTTCCTCCCATAGCTTTAAAATCTTTACATATCTTAGCAAAGGTGTTTCCCTGCGGAGGAGGTGGAGGAAGAGGTGCTGCTGCAGCTGGATGATTTCCTGTAGCTGGGGGAGGAGGAACGGTAGGACCTGGCTGAGTGGCCCTTGTTTCTAAGAACCATCTAAACCAACCAGGTATTGGTACACCCTCTGGCAAGTTAAGTTCTTCGGACATGCTGAAACAAAAAGGATAGATTCAAAACGAAGGATAAGAGACAGTTCCTATGGCTTTGGGGGGACTTTGCTTTTTAAAATAAAATAATATTTTATCTTAAAAATGCTTCTTTAAATTTCTTTTTGAAAAATAAATTTTCAAAACTTTTTATCTTATCTGGTAAACCTATGCTCTGATACCAAGTGAAACACCCCACCTCCGTTAGGGTCACTCTCAAAGGGAATACCCTAATTTTGGTGGAGGTTTATAAGTATAAATCACAGATATACAAGACAGATATAATAACACATATTTTTGAACAGCGGAAAACAACAACTTTTATTTCATTCAAATACGTGTTACACCAACCATACCATAATTGTCTTACAACACTTCCAAAAACATAACATCTTCATAACTGTCTTGATTACATTATTTAAAGAAGCATAAAGAAAACATAAATAAACTGCAAAAGTCCCATAATTGCTATCCAAAGCCATAGTCCAAAACGAAAAGATCCAAGCAATACATTCTTCCTCTTCAAGCTGGATATGAAGGCTGGTCAAGCTGCAGTATTCCCTCCCTGTGGACCTGGGGGGGGGGGGGGGACGGAAGAAAAGAAGACGAAAGAAAAGTAGAGTCAGACATAAAGCCTGAGTAAGTCTAGGACTATTCAGTCTATGAATAAAGAACTGGGTATGATAAGTATAAACTAGAAATGGGAAAGCACCATAAACCAAGTTAAGTTGTCTAGGGTCGAATATACTACCGTACCCCATATTAATCTCTGTACCCATATAAACTAGTTCCCAAAAGACACCCCATAATCAGGGTGAAGTGACCCATTTTATGATGATCGGCTCCTACTCGCATAGTTACATGTGTCTTACGGCCCCCGTTGTTGTAGTTACCTATGCTGGTCCCACCATGGGGTGTATCAAGTCCCATGGTAGCGGCCCGACACAACCCTAGAATGCACAGGTATGCTACTGGTGCCCAGTGCCTTATTTTTCTGCGCCGGAGTGTGTGCACGCCCGCACCCCGTTAGAACCTACACTGCTGCACCACCTCCGTCGATTTGACCTCTTACAGTCAGCCCAGTAATCGTGCCCCACCCTGCCTAGTTTCAGGGTATCATGATACGCCTTGTAGGGTTACTGCTGAAAAGGGTCCCCTGCTACTAGGTTTTCTATTTCTAGCCAACATGCTAAGTTGGTTAAGTGTTTTATAAACCTAACCCCTAATCAGTCTGTTTAGTTTAGCATGTTCTATTTTGATTAAGTATTAATATAATTTACTTAATCCTATAAATCCTGACTCAGCCTTAATTGTCTTATTAAAGCCTTGACCTCTTACATTAGACAGGTATTGTTGTGGCTGCCTGTTGCCGGTTGGGTCCGGGCAGTCTTACGCCACAACTCAGTCTAACCTCGGGTCCTTATTGGGCTCCGTGTTTAACCACCCACATTGGATAGGTATTGTTGTGACTACTGGACAGCCGGGCGGTTCCGGGCAGGTTTACATCACAACTCAATCCAACCTCGGGTTAAACACATCGTATTTTCAACATTTACATATTTTGTCTCTTTTCTTTTTATATGTAAATATTTGCGGCCCATTATTCAAATTTATCTTTATTGATTAAAATTTATTTATGTCACTTAATTGATTTTCAAGATTGTTGGCATGCGTCGAACATGCCAACACATATGCTCTATATTTTAGCCCAAACGTCATTACCCCCGTTTTACACGTTCGTTCAAATGTAAGGTGTGTTGGGTTTAATACTTAAACCCAATTTAGCCATATGAAAAGGGGAGGCTTATAACATGATGTTTATAAGGTAACATAAAAAGGGGAGTGTGAACGCATGAACTTGCAACATAACGATTCAATTAACATAAGGTAGGCATATGTGAACTTGCAATTGTAACAACATATAATATAAGCAATACTTAAACATGAATCATTTTATTCACATAATCATGGTATAAACAAAACATGAATCATTCTATTCGTGTAGTCATGGCATAAATGATACTTAAACATGAACCATTCTAATCATATAATTATGGCATAATCATAATTGAACATGAGTCCTTCTATTCATATAGTCATGGCATAAACATAATTGAACATGAATCCTACTATTCATATAATCATGGTTTTTATCCTATCTATGTAACTTGTAAGTGGGATGTAATTCTAGTGTAATTTCTAATGTAACTTATGTGCCAAATATATTATCATATGATTATGATAACAACATAAGCCTAGAAACATGTTTTCAACTAGGCATAATAACAAACATAGTTTAGTCATGTTCATAAAATTAATACAAGCTTACAAAGACGCTTGCTTTTGTCACTATTACAAAATCATGATTTTTTTTATACTTGAACTATGATGCCAATTCCAACATAACCTTCATATGAATCATAATACTTAAGTGGATCAAATTACACTAAAGATGACCATAGAATTATACATCATTTTGGCATAACAATAGATCATAGACTTGCATGAATTTCAAATAAACTATTACAACATATAGTTGTTATTTTCAACATGAATCATATACTTGCAATTATCAAATGGGTGTTGTAAATAACTACCACAAACATGTAGTTTTCAATATGAATCATATGCTTGCATGAATCCCAATTAAAATTCCACAACATGTGGTTGTCAACATAAACCATATACTTTTATGAATCCAATCGTACACCATAGCATTGCCAAATCGTTTAGAATCAAAATAACATACAAATATAAGTTATTATCGCCACAATTCCATTTCATTGTTAACTTCCAACGCAAATCGCGTACTTGCAAATATCCAATCGTATACCATAATATTCCCAAATCGTTTAGCATTAAAGCAACATACAAATATAGATTATTATCGCCACAATTCCATTTCTTACTTTACACAAATCAACACAATTATTTAATTCACATCGGAATAGCACTCTACTTACAACGTATGACGAATCTTCAATTCAGAAATCTGAATTCTGAATTTGGAGATGCTATCCTTTATTGTAGCCATTGCTTTAATTTGATTAACGTTGCTTTAAGCTTCTGATTTATCCCCTAATTTTCTCTCTATTTCTGACGGCTATCCTCAGTCTCTCCTCAGCAGCATGACGGTCTCATCTCCATTTTAGTTTAAGTGAATTAGGGTTAGTCTTAGGTCCCTTTTATAGAGTTTGTGAGTTGATTTAGACCGTCGATGAAGCTCGGTTCAATAATAGCCGTTCGTTCAAAGGAGAGACCAACCAGGAGCTGACACCTAGCCCTAGTGACAAGGCAAGGCTCAGAAAATCGACCAAACACAGACTAGGCCAGCCAGGGTGGGCTGGGTTCGACCTGGCTCAGGGGCAGGTCGACTCCTCAGTCGACCCCCAGGTCGACTCTAGAGTCGAACTACCTGGGCAGGTCGACACCTAGGTCGACTCCCAGGTCGACCTGGCCTGGCAGGTCGACCCTAGGGTCGACCCCCAGGTCGACCTGGTGGGTTTGGGCGGGAATTTTCCCGCTTACTCTGATTGGGCTGAAATTTAAATCTGTTTTCGAAATTTGAATTTTCTGAAACTTCATCGGGCCATAATTTGGTCATACGGGCTCCGTTTTTCGAAAACTCGGACTCTATTTCGCGTATTTTTCCGCGACGAATGCAATGGCGTATCCCGTTTCCCTTAATACTTTGTTTTGAAATTAGTTATACTTTAATTTGTGAATTTCACAGTTATAGAATACACGGAGTGTTACACAAGGGATCCAAGTGGAAGACTTTCAGTAAATAATTCTTACAACTGACTTACTTTTGACTTCATATTTGGATTTCATGATCATGCGTCCTCCTAACTGACTTAAATTGAAATGTAATTTGCAAACCCAAATATTATTATCCAAGTACATAATTACTTATGGCGTAGAGACTCCTCTAATCTTGAGAAACACACAAAATAAACAACCACACTAAAAGCAGAGGCAATCCTAGGATATACTGCTTTAAAACATGACAGGTAAACCTCAAAAGAAATGGATTTACTTATTCGATCCTACCTAATATTCAATAGACATGGCTTCCACTGCTCATATATACATAAATGCTTTAGAAAGAATACAAACAAATTCATAGTAAAGCAAAGGACACAAACTTAGCTCATACTTAGAAAATGACTGTACCACTGTCTACTCCGACGTCATTTCATATGGATTTGTAGGATAACTCACGCAGAGGAGAAAGGCCACAACAAGACCACGCCGATACTCTTTAAATCGAAACATTGAAATTGGTAGTTTCCAAAATCAAATGGAAAATACCTGTGCGTGTAGCAGATTAGATATGAGTGAACAAATCATCCGGATCGGGAAGAGATTGGAGTGAATAAATGTGATGGGGGTGGGGAATCGAAGGTGACGTGAATTTAGGTTTAAACTTGGGGGGGGGGGGAATTCACGCTAAAATTTCACATAGTAGAAGAATACAGTGAGGTGGCTGCCATTGATTGGATGATGGAGTAATTTTTTAGATAGCAAGCAGATATTGGTTTGAACCGTTGGATTAAATCATCATCTATGGTTGTTTATTTGTTTATTCTGATAAAGCTGATCGCTGACCTGGATTATATTTATGTAAAGTTGCGCTTTGAAGTGGCATTGCACGTCACAGTACTAGAATTCCAACCGCAACAGTGCATTCACGGCTAATGCAACAACATATGAATATTATGGTAGAAGATCAAAGAAAGCATAGCTTTCTCCACACTTTTCATGCAGCGTACACACATTAGTGTCGAATATGCCCACTTTTGTAGTAGTGAGACAAGTGGAAATATAACGTAATTTATAATGGGTGATGGACAAGAGAGCCTATTAATAAGCCTTAGTTAAGGGATCTGAGTTAGTAAGAAAACCCGTAGCAATAGTTGTGATAACGGTGTAATCAAATGGGAAAGAATAAAGTGGGCTTATTATTAGTAGACTTACAATTAGGGGTATTAAGTCTAACAAATGTAATAAATAATAAGCAGAAGTCTGCTTCAGCGGCACAGGTCTGATTGAAGAAAGTAAGCAGCCAAGTGTGAGCTAATGAACCTAGTAACTTGAATAAAAGTTGAATATGTGGATAATCAAGTTAATTAGCAGAAGTGAGACAAAGCAAGAGTGTGATTAAAGATTAGATGTGGAATTTAATAACGCGACGGCGTGACGTGCTGGAACCAGTCCGTACGTCTGGACTGAAGAACCTAATGGGTTAGATCATCATGGCATCTGGAGACACGGAAGTAGCACGTCCAACTGATTATTATATGGGACTTGAGGGAAGCACGTGGCTACTATTGCATTTTAGGTATTAAAATAGATCCCTCTTACAAGCCTTGTAAACTCACAAACTCTACTCCTGCTCTAATCCTACACTCAAAACCCTAGACTGATCTATATCCCCTAGATCGGATTTTCCTCTAGCTACAAACCCGTAACTAGTAAACCGTAGTTATTATAGACATTAGAAATCTGCTAGTTAAAATCTTATAACTAGATGACCTAGTTTTTACAGACACTAGAAAACTGATTGGATTGGTTTACAAATGAAATACAAAACAATTTAAAAATAAAACAAAAACCGTAGTTTTAAAATTGAAATTGACTTAGCCCTAATTTAATCCCCTAAATAAATAGTAGGGCTTAAGTGAAAAACGGCCGGCTCCTTTCATTATTTTGCATCATATTTCTTCGGCCTGATTCCTTTCTCTCTTTGGGAAATAAAAATGGCGGTCGCTTCTAGGGTTTTTAATTCCTTGCCCCAATTCAATTTGACTTTGATTGTTGAGGAAAAACTGGCTCTCTGATAATCTTTGGCTATCGTCGCTCTTGTCAATGGTTTGGGATTTCGATCGATAATCTCTGAATCTTTGTAAGTTCTTCAGAATTTATTTGTACGATTTCTTTGCTTCAATTTTTCAATCACTACTTGCCTATGATGTATTATGTGTAATATATAGGATAATTAAATCCTATAAATTCTCCGATTTCCATGAATTTGCTTGACTGATTGGTTGTGTGATTTCTCCCTTTGTTGTTGCCTTAAATGAATAAAACAGCTTTGAATGAAATGGCTTTTGTGTGATTGTCCCTCTTCGTCATGTTTGAGTTGCATGATTGAATTGTTGGAAAAAACATGCCGTGGAGAATTCACTTGCCATAACTGGAAACTCTGTGACTTCCTGGAATGAATTTGCATTGTAAAATCTGATTGTCCAAATAATGATTCTTGTCTAACATTTTTTTCACTATTTCATTCCATTTCTGGAAACATTTAAAACGTGAATGTTGATAGAAAAATAGTTTCTCTGTGAACTTGTGAATTTTTGGAAATCAAAACAATTGATTTTCTTGACCCATTTAAAAAGATCTAAACATTTCTGGAAACAGAACTGTAACAAACCGCACCTCCGTTCACATAAGATATTGTCCCCAACTTAGCCGCCGTATAGGTTTAGGGGTTTGTTCCTTAAAGGGCCTCAATGCTAGTAAGAGATGGGCTCTACTATATAAGTACCCACTTCACACAGGCTCCCACGATGTGGGACTTAGGGGTGTTACATTCTCCCCTCCTACAGAGCCTAATGTCCCCGTTGGCTCACAAACACCTCAGCCAGGAGTTGTGGTCCACACAGGAGCCATAATTCCGGCTGGGTATTGGCTCTGATACCACTGTAACAGCCCGCACATCCGTTCATGCAAGATATTATCCCCAACTTAGCCACCTTATAAGTGTGGGGTTTTGTTCCTCAAAAGGCCTCGGCGTTAGTAAGAGATGGGCTCTACTATATAAGTACCCACTTCACATAGGCTTCCACGATGTGGGACTTAGGGGTGTTACAAGAACAATGACCCTTGCGTGTTTTTGGAAATCAATAAAAATTGATTTTTGCCTATGAATGAATTTCTGGAAGTATAATATATGATTGATGTCCTAGGAGTAAAGAAATGATTTCTTGGCAAAAATATTTGTTTCATTCTTTCCCAAAATTGTGCGTACGTGAATAGATCCCTTGAATTTCTGGAAACAAGATTGAATGTTGTACTTGCCCAAAATTCCACTGTCCATTGATGAATTTTTTGGCCAATTTAAACTGCTGCTATTTTCTTGTCATTTGCCCAATTTAGTACATGTAGAATTAAAAACTTTCTTCATTGCTGTTGCTATGTTTGCCATGTTTACAGTCTCTTGAGAACACCTTGACCTTAATACTTGTTGTATTGTTTAATTTGTCTTGGCTTGAATTCTAGTTGTTGGACCTGGTTATATATATATATATATATATATATATATATGTGTGTGTGTGTGTGTGTGTATGTGTGTGTGCGCGCGCGCGTGCGTGTGTGTGTGTGTGCGTGTACCCTGTCGATTCTGCACCATAAAAAATGCTGTTATTTCCCATGTGTACATGTTGTATTGACCAGTCCATGTCATGTAACTTTATTTTTAGCTGCTGCATGGTCCATGTATGCATGCTTGTACACTTATGTTTGTGAAATTGTTTTCTTGCCAAATAAACACTTGACAAATTATACTTTTCCAAAGAAAAACTGGAATCCTTTTTGTTTACTTGTGTTGTTTGAACAAAACTGTTCTACTTCATTTGCATAAGCACCAATCTCGATCTTTGTCCATTCTTGAGTGATACTTGCTGACCATTTTCTTGTACTCGGCGCTTGTTGCTTGTGTGAACACATGTGCTTTCGTACTTTACTTGCCACTGTGTATACATGCATTCTTGATCAGTGCGTCTTGTTTGTGTATTATCTCCATGTATTTTGAAAACTTGCATTTTGATTTGGCCATCTGTTGTAGCAACCCATGCTTTAACATTCGCATGTTCGAGCTTGACCATCCTGTATATTTTTGCTGTCTTGGTCGATCCTTGTTGCGCATATACATGTTGCCTTGTATATACATATATGTATATACACACATATGTGTGTGTATATATATGTTTGTATATACGAGTAACTTCATATATGCATTGTTATGTGTTCGTGGATACTTGCGGCATGAAAATATTGTCAAGCTTCACCTGACATATCATATTCGATATATTTATCCCTTTCTGACCATATTGCCCATGCACAGAAAATATGTGTATATACATACACATGTATGTGTATACATGTATAGTGCGCATATGGAATATGTATATATATATGTATATATATATGTGAGCACTATAGGATTTGTCTACCTTATGGTATTTACAGTGTATCACTATGAATATCACAAACTATCTAGACACAAATGGATGTCCATAAAAAATCAGATCAAGTCATGAAAAATGATAAGAGACACACCAAAATTCTAAGGCAAATAAATTTTTAGAATAAAAATTATATCTATTAGAATATAAAATATATGCTCCAGATTAATCTATGTGTGTTTCTGTGACAGGTAAGCAGAAGAGTGGACTGACTGTGAAGCTGGCAGAAGATTGAAGATAAGACTGTGTTAGTGTGTCAATGTATATAAATAACAGAGAGAGATATAAATAACAGAAAGAGTGACTGAGAGATACTGAATGTGTATGTGTTTGTAAAACTGAGTGAAATGTTGTAGTGAGGTAACAATGTATAGAAATGAAATTGAATGTGAATGTAATGTATTTCAGTGAAATGTACAAATAGTGGAGTTATAAATAAATTTGTACTGTTTGGAATGTTGAAATAAAATATTATATTTAAATAAAATACTGTTTGAATATTTAAATTCTTGTGAAATAGTATTCTATTTAAATATAAATATTATATTATGTCTATGATGTAGTATAACAGTACAATTACAAATACATTTATAATAATAAATGTATGTTTGTTATCATCAAACAAAAATCATAGAATTGTTATATACAACAATCTCCCACTTTTGATGATGACAAACAAATAATAAGATTTTGAATATAATATTATAAAAATGCGTTTAACAGTGAATTAATGAACTCCCCCTATTTGAATGCTCCCCCTACAACAACACTCCCCCTAAATATGTGCATGAGTGAAAACAATAATTGAAACTTCAATGTATAGAAATGTTGTAGTGAGGCAACAATGTATAAAAATGGAATTGAATGTGAATGCAATGTATTTCAGTAAAATGTACAAATAGCGGATTTATAACTAAATTTGTACTGTTGGAATGTTGAAATAAAATATTATATTTAAATAAAATATTATATTTAAATAAAATATTGTTTTAATATTTAAATTCTTGTGCAGTAGTATTCTATTTAAATATAAATATTATATTATGTCTGTGATGTAGTATAACAGTACACTTACAAACGCATTTATAATAATAAATTTATGTTTGTTATTATCAAACAAAAATCATAAAATTTTTATATACGACAGTCTCCCCCTTTTGGTGATGACAAACAAATAAAAAGATTTTGAATATAATATTATAATAAATGTGTTTGATAGTGAATTACTGAACTCCCTCTATTGAATGTTCCATCTACAATAAAACTCCCCCTAAATATGTGCATGAGTGAAAGACAATAATTGAAACTTCAATATTAAAATATTCAAAGTATATCCACTCATCGATCAAAATCTTAACCTACTCTCCCCCTTTTGTTATCATTAAAAGTATATAGAAATTAAAATAGTGACGAAAAAATTGACTAAAAATTTAATACCAGCTTAAGAGGAAGAACGTTCATCATAGATCTCAATTAATCAAACAAAAATCCTAATATTCTAAGAACCAGTGGCGAATTTCACATTGTAGAATGATGGATTTACGATGAAATTTATATAAATGGAGAGAGTTTTAAAACGAATGATTTCCAAATATTTCCAAATAAAATCTTAAAAATTAAGCACAAAAATAGTGATGGATTTGGTGAAACGACTCGAAGTTCCTGGCCGGCCTAAACCGAACGAGATGGCGAATTGTGTGAGAACATGATGCATCAGAACACAAACATGAGAACTTTTCATTGCTATTACAACAATTTACATCAAAGTACAAGAATATCAGAGTATGAATAAATATTACATAGCGAAAAAATACAATTATCAAAGAATAAATTACGTAGCAGAAATAAAAATGTATAAATATAATGCACAGCAGAAATACATCAACTACACAACCGATAGAAATATACAGATACAAAGCTTTCTGAATATAGCACTAGCTACACACTAGGATCCTATTAAATAAAAATCTGCAAAACCAAAACTACTAGCTGCCCGTGTGGAAAATATGGGCACCCAAAGTTTAGGCGAAAACAATAAACTCCGTGCTAGTCTTGAGACTGGTGTGAGAACTTAAAATAGTTATTAACTTTATTTTAAAGTTGGGTAAATCAAGGGACCAAATTGTATAACACGAAACGGGGTTTTTCCCAAGAATACCGTAAAACAAACAACAC
Organism: Allium sativum; assembly: GCA_030737875.1. Taxonomy (NCBI): domain Eukaryota; kingdom Viridiplantae; phylum Streptophyta; class Magnoliopsida; order Asparagales; family Amaryllidaceae; genus Allium; species Allium sativum. The sequence continues at coordinate 158,302,703 of CM060913.1, forward strand.
AATGCTAAAAAGGAAAAATGAATCCATTATAAGACTCAGGTCCCATCACACAATGCAAACACAAACCAAAGGATAGAGTTTTACCTTATAACGGCCAAACATGCTTAATATGTGAAATTTATCTTTTATTATCATTAGTGCATAATGAAGATATAGGTATGAGATTTGAAAACTATTGATTTGGAATATAATTGATGTGAAATTGATAATCTTATATAATGGACTTATATGAGAATGATATATTTGAAATGAGATTTGGAAAATTTATGTAAATGGATATTTACATAAATGTGATTTGAAATGAAGCGCTATATATATAGTATATATGTTTGAACTAAGGATATAGAAGTACATTCTGCTTGATATTCGCATTGTGGCCACATCGTGGATTCATTCTTTCGATTCATCATCTATAGATTAGGTTTCTGGATAAAACACTCGAGTAGCCCTTCGAATTCCATGGGTTAACCCATGGTCTTATGAAATCGAATGCATAGCGAAATTTGTAAGGCTGTGATGGCTTATAATTACAGATGTTTCTTGGGGGACCCAAGCGAAACTATTGTGTAGCTGTGATCTATGGTCGTTTTATGGCGTAATCCGCTTGGGTAGTGATTTTCCTGAGGTACAGATGTTTCCTGGTGGATCAAGGCATAACCATTGTGTATCTATGGTCCACATAGTGTAATTCGAGAGGCAGTGATTGCTTAGGGTCTATGTGTGATAGCGATGTAATCACCAGTGTTACTATAAGTAGACTTCGATCCATAAGTTATGTTGGCATAAGGTAATTCGTAGAGCAGGGATTTCTCAAGGGTACATATGTTTTTTGGGGGATCCAAACGAAATCGTTGTATATCTACGATCTATGGTTGTGTTGTGTGTCATGGCGTAACTCGTATGGCAGTGATTGCTCAAGGGTACAAACGTTATCTAGGGTAACTAGATATACCATTGTGTATCTGCGATCCATGGTTCTATTGTTTTTGGATTGTACTTGCCATATCTATTTTAAAATACAAAGAAAATGTTTAAATGGTTTCACTAGGAGTTGAAGCAAGTATATTGCGTACTTAGAGACGTTTTGGTACTGCGTCGGAACCACGCATGTTCAAAACTTCTATGAGAATATAAATAGACATGTTAAACTTCGAGTTATTAACTATCTTCAAACTTTAAACAACAAATCAATAATTTGAAATTAAATTTATACAACTTCTGCATAATAAACTAAGAAATAAAAAACATAATTGTTTTAAAATAACAATAGTTTTGGAAACAAAGTACATGTTTCTGATTTAATTTTTTTTTCACACATGAGAATCATATATTTTAAATTTGAGCTTTGGTTATGAGAAATTCAAGTAAAAAGGATTAAATAAAAAAATGAATTCAATAAATAGACTTTATTGTAAATGAACCTAATTACTAAAGTTGAATAGCAAACGAGACTTTTAAATTTAAATTCATATAAAAATGATAAATGAGACGTTACAATAATGAATGGAAATTAGATGAGTTGTACATGAACCAACTTAATGCAAGTAAAATTTTAAATGGATAATGTGAATGACCATTAGATGAAAGAAATAGATGACCTAACATGGAATTCATGAATTGAGTTGATTTAAATAAAAATTTGTCAAAGGAAAATGAACATTGAATTAAAAAATAAATCGAAATAAACGAAGTGCAAACAATGTAGGTATATTAAAGGGAAAAAAATTGAAATTATGTATGGATAAATTAATGTGATACATGAACTAAATATAAATAAATTAAAGTGAAAAAAATAGCTAATGAAAGGAAACATGTACATAGAATGAACATTAACAAATGAACGCTTATAGTGAACGTGTGGATGGATTTAATGTAGAATCAAAGTAAAGTAAATTAGTATAACGTAGACGACAAGTAAATTGAATGTAAAGAAGAAAATTTGTTTATGTGTATGTAACATTTAATTTTGTGAATGAATTTATCTTCATACATTCTTTTGATATCATCAGGATAAGTTTGCATATTGGTTTGTCGTTGCCATGTATTTATCACTTATGTTATATATTTTAAGTTTGATGCTTATATACTTGATTCTTATTTGTTTGATAAGTGTTTTAGTAGGTTGCAAAAGCGTGTGCTTTAATTTGGAGCTTGCTTTTGCGCTTGTTCGTTAAAATATAAGAAATTTTGCTTAAAACGCTAACAAAAGGTACGTATTTCAGATTACATATCGTATTTGGGCTTATATTTATTGTATCCCCATTTTGGGATTCCTCATCGTGTAGATGAGATGTATATTTTGTGTTTTTGTTGTTTTTGCATATGAGAAATTTTCACGATCGAACCGTACAGGGGAGATGTTGCCGAAATTTTCCGTAAATCTGAGCGTTAGGAAATTTTTGAAGTTGAAAAGACTTATATTTTCCTACAAATTTAAAAATTATATATGAGCTTCTAAAATAAACAAATTGTTACATACATAAGTATAATTTTAACAACTTCTTTTCGAGGACGAAAATCCTTAAGAGGGGAAGACTACAACGAAGTAGAAATTTTGGCATTCAAAATTTTTAGACTTAATTTAATTTAATTCAGTGTTGAAATAAGTGTTATACTAGAAATTTGTTTATAAATTTGAAATCTAATTTATTTAACTTGGTTTTGATTTGATTTGATTTTTATAAGTGTGAATTAATTTTTTTTATCTTTAAATCTAAATTTATTTGTAAAATTTTAGCAATAACAATATTAAAAACTAATTGAAATATATTATTTGAGAAATTATAAATTTTGATTTTTCAATTTAACTTGAGAATTTTTTTTTCAGGTTTGAATTCGATTCTTATTTAATATAAGTTAAGTTTGGAATGGATAAATATGCTATTATTGTTTGTATAAAATAATTGCAATTGTTTCAAAATGTAATCATAAAAAATGTAGCTTTAAAATTTAAATTTAATTCATTTGATGCATACTTGAACTTAGAATGAATTTGGTAATATTTTTCTAAAATATGAACACAGATGAATAATTTTCAACTCGTGTAATAGAATATTTAGTATTATGTTGTTTGAATCTTAGTGAATTTTACAGAATTCTGGATTTCCGTAGTTAACCATTTTAACTATATGATTTTTTTTGGGCAAAGCTCTATATGATTTTTTTTTATGTTGTGCATTTTCCTAGTTGATATGAGAGCACGTATTTTTATACATATTGGTATTTTTTTGGTTATATATATTACTGTACACCCACCTTATTTTGCCCTGTCCACTGTCTTGCCTCAGACCTGAACTTCGACATTCAACTTTACAACCCCATACTAGACATTGAGTTAAGATACTTTGCACTTTATGAACATATTGGTTTCATGCCTGACCACCTTGTATCGTCACAACATTGGAACAAAACGTACCCATGAGTCCCAAACTCTTAAACTTGATGATTTAATCATTGATAATATATTGATCTTTTATGTATGTAGACGTTTGAATCTCTTTGGAAGTTGAATGCATGTTATGTGTGCATGTAAATATAAGAAACTTGTATTGTAAGAGGATAGCCACTTCTTACTAGTTTAGTTCAAATCATGATAGCTGGAAAGGAAAAAACTGAAATGAAAATAAACTGCAAAATATGCACTTGTGTATTTTCTTATCTTAACCTAAATGTTGCTTTGTGTATAAATCTGGACGCATGTTCTGTTTGTATGGAAACATGAATGAAATATTGCTGCTATGAAATATTACCCACGAGTGCTAAACTTTCAGAGTTTAGAAACGTCATATTTTGGATTAAATATTAGAATTGAGTACCATGGTCTTGTTGAAAATTTTTTGAGCATATTCTTATCTTGTTTATAATCTGAAACGCTTGCACTATGATTTTTATTTATTTATCCTAACCATGAATGCTTGTGTTGAACACATATTAGAAATTTGAACTCTACTTAGTTAGAATTAACAATTTTATTCATTTTATTTGAAGACTAATTTACTTGAATACAACCTGATCCGAGTTTTTGTTTTGCTCGGGTCGGGTCAGACCTAAGTAATTACAGCTTAGATTTGAAGCCAACGACAGTGAAGATTCATAAAGATGTGCAGCTGCGAGTATTTCGTTAAAGTCATGTAAGATCATAATTTTTTTGTTAAAATCATGTAAGATCATAAAACTTTCCATGGGAGAACTCTCGAGATTTCCTGTGGCCCAAGGGGGTCTGTCATGCTTAGCTTCCCAGAATCACTTGATTCTTCTATCGATGATTTGCGATCTGTGCCCATAGTCTATGAGTATCTAGATGTTTTTGATGAGGTTACGGGCTTACCTCCAAGGCGTGAGATTGATTTCCAAATATACTTGGTGGATAATGCAAAGCCAGTTGTATTGCCTGTGCGCCACATGGCTCCTAAAGAAAAGAGGGAGCTTAGCAAGCAAGTAGGGGAGCTACTTGAGAAGGGGTTTATTAGGTGAAGTATATCAGAATAAGGTGCTCTAGTCATCTTTGCAACTAAGGCAGATGGCTCACTTCGCCTATGTGTGGCTTACAGGGAGTTGGATAAGCTCACTAAGAAAAATAGGCACCCACTTCCGAGGATTGATGATCTATTTGACCAACTTGTTGGTGCATTATTTTCTCGCAGTTAGATTTGGCCATGGTATTTCATCAGTTGAAGATGACCAAGGATATTATTGAGAAGATCGCTTTAAGAACTCCAGATTGCTTCTTTGAGTGGCTAGTCATGCCTTTCGGGTTGACAAATGCACCTGCGTATTTTGTGGATCTGATGAACAAAGTGTTTAGGGAGTTTCTGAATAAGTTCACGGTGGTGTTTGTGGATGACATCCTAATTTTCTCGAAGAGCGAGAAAGAGCATGCCCTACATTTAGGGGAGGTTTTGAGGACTCTTGGAGCACACGACTTAAGGTGAAATTCTCCAAGTGTCACCTTTGGAGAAAGGAGGTGAGATTTCTAGAGCATGTGGTCTCCATGGATGGATAATGGTGGATCCCGCGAAAGTAGTTGCAGTTCAAGATTGGAAAGTTCCAAAGAATGCAACAGAGGTGAGAAGTTTTCTTGGTTTAACAAGCTACTATAGGAAGTTTATCAAGGACTTCGCAAAGATATCAACCCCACTCACCAAACTGATGAAGAAAAATATGACCTTTGCTTGGAGTATTGATTGTGAGTATGCTTTTCAGCGATTAAAGAGGGCTCTGACACCAGCCCTAGTTTTGACATTGCCTGATGGGAGCAAGGTGTTCGCAGTGTATACTGATGCATTTGGTACAGGGCTTGGTGCCGTCTTGATGTAGGAGAGAAGAGTAGTATGTTATGGTAGTACACAATTAAAGGTTCATGAGAGGAATTACCCTACCCATGATTTGGAGTTGTGTAACAACCCGCAAAATCTGGGCCAGTTTAAAATTTTTATTTTGGCAATTTTAGCGAATTTTGTTTATTTAAAATGAATTATTTTAAATAATATCTACGAAAAATTTATTTTGAATATAATTCGACGTATATATTATATACGTCATCGTTAGAATATATAATAATTATATATAATTATAAAAGGAATTGAAAATGGCGCGGTAGTTCGAAAATTCGATTTCTAATTTCAAATGAATATACAGAATTCAATATAAGTCAGAATTGAACGAAACAAGAAATATTTGAATCTGTATAACTATATCTTTGTAACGAAGTTAGCAAACTGAGATTTCATCTTAGAAATGATAAGATACGTCCAGTTGAAAATTCAGAATAGTCGCTATGGAATTTATATATATTTTATATAATATATAGCCCTTAAAAATAGCCGTTTTGCAAACGACCTCGGATTTCGACGAAACCAGTTTTGTTGGGTCCGTGATGTTAAGTTATTGCTAGATTTCAAATTTCATAATTTTTCGAATCAATATGTGAGCGTGGCAAAGGAAAACGCGTTTGACCAGTTTCAGTTGATTTTAATCGACTGGAAATTGGCCATTTTTCCAACGGTCTCAGAATTCGACGAAACTAGTTTTGTTAGGACTGTATCGTCAATACGAAGCTAGAAAATATTTTTCTGGAATTTTTAGAGTTAGTATGTGGCCCCGGTAATTTGAACTGTACGTTTAAAATTCAATATAGTGATTTAAATGTAAATTCAAAGGAAACTGATTGTAACGGTCGATTCAGCTTGCAGTACATATCCCATTGTGTTCGGAATGGGGGTGAAACGCTATGGGCGACAGCCGGTGGACCTCGTTTAGAGGTCGTTTGAAAAAGTTGACTTTTTGAATTAAAATAAAATAATTAAATAATTAAAATTTTTTTTTTTAATCTTCCCCTTTTACCCGCTGCCCCCCCTTTTCCCTTCACAATCGATTTCAGCAGAGAAAGAAAAAAAAAAAAGAATGAACGAGGAGGACGGAGGGGCGGAGCGGCCTCCTCCACCGCCGCTGCCACCGCTGAAGGCGGCGCCCTCCGCCAGGGTTTCTCCTTCCCCCTCGCGACTCTTTCCCTCCCTTCTAAAATCGAACAAAAGAAAAAAAAAGAAAAAAAAACTCTGCACCCTCCAGATGAACGCGCCGCCTCCTTCCCCTCGTCTCCTCCTTCAGACAGACGTGTGAAGCCCTATGTCACGCACGCGTCAGATGACCCTCCGGTCATCGGAGTGGTGAACGACAGCATGCCCTAGGTGCTGAGCTGCTTCGTGAATTCCTGAACAGGGTCCGATGATGAAAAGTATCAACAGTGAGTTTTTTTTTCCTTCCTTTTCCCTTTATTTATTTTAGTTTAAAATTTGTTTTAAAAACATGAATATAATTAGTTTTAAAAATAAATACATTGGAAAAAATTCGGTTTTTATTTTAATAAATACATTGGAAAGAAAATTCAGTTTTTATTTAATTTAATACATCGTTAAAAATCAGTTTGGCAGAAACAAAAATATGAATTTGCTTTGAAAACAAAATCTGAATTAGCTTTGAAAACAAAGCTTGCATTCTTTTTGAAAATGAAGTAAAGGCGAGATTTTTAATCAAGGAAAGATCAGATTTTTAAGCAAAGAAAAATAGAATTTTTATATATTGAACTTCGAAGTAAAAATTCGATTTTTATATATTGAATAGCGAAGTAAAAATGTGATTTTTACGTATGTAGTGAAAGCAGCAACGAAGGTGACAAAAAGGCGAAACGACGAAGACTTCTGCAAAAGAAGAGCCGTGGAGCTAGGATAGCTATATGTGAGAACTTCTCACCTTTCAATTTATTTTTCTAGTTATATATATATACTAGGATGCAGACGGTGCTTAGTAGCACCCGACACAATCGTCCACAGACCATGGACTTGTTTGTTTGGCTGTTTGGTTATGGATTGCGATATTGGTTTGAATGTGGTTTGTGGTGTGAAAAATCGAATCGATACATGGGTTAGGATTAGACGTGCGCCGTTATAAGGCGAAGGAGTAAGGCTAGGTTAGACCCTTACTCCAAATTTTGTGGTTTGCATAACGAAAGTGAATTTGATTGATGTGTGAATGGCGTGGGCCTTCACTAGACCGGGGATAAGGCTAGGCCTTGTCCCGTTTCTAGTATCGTGCCGTTATGCCGCCGAAATTTTCTAAAATGTGTTAGAAAATAAAAATATCATTTTATTGTGTAAATGAATTGAATAGAAATTCATAGGTTGAAATAAAATGTTTTGTCGTTAAAAATATAATTTTTAACGTGAATGTGAATAAATGAATAGTTATAAACAAATCGGCCGATTTGTTTGTATATACACTGATTTGATTGATATTGATTGGGTCGATAAATTTTACACATCGCCCAATTGCACAAATAAAATCTGTGTTTGATTGTTTGAAACCCCACACGGGTGTTGGGAGGAAATTTGAAGTTCACTCATCCTGATTGATTAAATATGTCGATCGATTGATTGACAAGCTGTTATAAGCGTTGAATATCTATATTTGATGCTTATACAGTGTAGTGCACTTTGGTTGATGGTTGATGATTTTTCAATGCTATTATACATGTGTTGTATGACAATCCATATAATTAATTTTATATGGTGATTGATTGGGCCTCATTCCAATTTGAAAAGTAAAGAATATTATAAAATAAAAGTTCATGTGTTGACAGTACTCATTCATTGAGATTGGTCATGTGTTGAACGAAATATTTTGATAATAACAACTATTTTGAAAAAGAAATGTTTGAAATAGAATATTTGAAAGTAGAAATTTATGAAGCCGTGTTGATTAGATTGACGCCATTTTGACGTGAACGATATTTATATCGATTTGAAAACGATTTCAAAATGAATTGAATTGAAAACGATTTCGAAATGAAATGAATTGAAAACGAATTCAAATTGAATTGAAAACGATTTCGAAATGAAATGAATTGAAAACGAATTCAAATTGAATTGAAAACGATTTCGAAATGAAATGAATTGAATTGAAAACGAATTGAAATGAATTCAAATTGAATTGAAATTTGAATTGAATAGAAGTGAATTTTGAAACGAGTTTATAAAGAAGAATTCAATTTTGATTTGAATTGAAAAGGAAGTTGAAATTGCTTTTGAAACGAATTTAAAACCATTTATATAATTCGTTTTAAATAGAAATCGACGAAATATATTATATATATATTATATATATAATATAATGGCCTGAATAGAACGCGCCGCGCAGCGGCAGTTCGCGAATTTCGACCATTTATTTCAAACGGACATTGCGGGAGATCCGACCGTCGGATTCTCCTAAAACCGGAACCGTTGGGTTCGTATCGAAAAGAGCTTTCTAATGAATGTTAGAAATTTGAAATCTAACGGTTGGATTTGGAGATACGTCCAAATCAAATTCGAAAAAGGTCGCTGTAAGTGCAGTTCGATGGCCGTTAATGGAAATCGACTGTACGGGCCTTGATAAAATTATTAAAAATAGTAATAATTTGTGTAAAATCATAAGAAATGATTTGTGAAAGTTTGGGATGAAAAACTCCATATTTGAAAAGATAAAAATAGATTTTTATCGAAATGAACTAGTTTTGAACTAGAATTATAATTCTATTTATTTTTAAATAAATAAATTGAATTTGAAATGGTTTTGAAAATAACCAAAATTTCCAATGATTGCATTGGAGTGGATTTGAATCGAAATTGTCTTCGGAATATTTCGATGTTGGAATTCGTGATATTATAGGTGTTGTTATGGAAATTTGAAAGATATATATTTGTATCGTTATTTCCAATACGACATTTGTTAGTCGTAGAATTCGATATTGAATATAAGCCGATATATTTTCTATTCAGAGCCTTGTATTGAATATCGAATGTGATTTGGGTTTGTCGTGAATGGTGTCTTCACTAACACTGTTCTTGAACCCAGTTGAGAAAAGATTAAATCTTTTTATTTAGATTTAATGAAGTGTACCAATTAAATGATATTTAATTGGAATTGAATTGGTATTGATTTTTGGGTTTATCGTGAACAGTGTTTTAAATAACACTTGTTCTTTAACCCGATAATTAATGGAATGTGATTTGGGTTTGTCGTGAATGGTGTCTTCACTAACACTGTTCTTGAACCCAGTTGAGAAAAGATTAAATCTTTTTATTTAGATTTAATGAAGTGTACCAATTAAATGATATTTAATTGGAATTGAATTGGTATTGATTTTTGGGTTTATCGTGAACAGTGTTTTAAATAACACTTGTTCTTTAACCCGATAATTAATGGAATGTGATTTTGGGTTTATCGTGAATCGTGTTTTAAATGACACTGATTCTTTAACCCAGATAATGATTAAAACTAAGTGGAGTTTTAATGAATCTTTAATTAGATTGAAAAGATCGAGAATGGAGTATCACCAGTTTTGCTCCAGGCGATAGATAAATCTTTAATTAGATTTGAACGTGAAATTTAGAAACTAACTGTCGGTTAGCCAAGCATAATGGTTTTCTGGATATTGATCTGATGTTGGTTTCGGCCTTCGGGGTTAATATTTGGGGAATTATTCTCTTGATTAATTTACGGTTAGTGACTAATGAATTGGAATGAGGCGTATGTTGTGTTTGTGTAACACTTATTTAAAATATACGTGAGTTATTCGGAAAGACCGGGTTCATCCCATTCTGAATAACTGATACGACGATAAGTCGAAGATGAAGACGATGGTCGAAGACCGGAGGTCTTCACGTCGTTTGGGTGATAACTGATGATCTTGATTGGGCTGTACACCCAAGAAGATGGAAACAGTTGGTGATCGTCCAGACGTACTTGGAGATCGATGGATATGCGGGGTACTAGGTGCCTCCGGTTTCGTTCAGACCCAGAACGGACTTGTAAATGGACTGTGTGTCTGACATCGGATTTCATTCTGTGTGACTGATATCGGTTGCATAGGATGGTTTGCCTGTGTGGCATGCTAAGATGCAAATGATCGAGGCTTCTGTTGAAAAGCAAAGTCTTGTGGTGATGATCAAAGCACGGCCTTTGTGGCGTAGCTTTGTGTAACGTTTACCTCGCGTGTTTCACACCCGGTATGAACCAAAAACGGGAGACGGACCTCAGGGAGGACTTGCGTTTCTTTCTAGCTAGAAGTGGCGTCAGTGGTTTTACACGCCCTGACGAGTTTGACTTATGTGGTTGTTGCGGTTGCGAGGCGCCTCGGTTATATCGGTTTCGGCCGAATGCATTCTGGTCGGCTGACGGACCAGACTTACACCCCATAGGGTGGGGAGACGTATTGTTCAGGCATAATAATCCACTCCGTGTGGACCGGCCCTGACGATCCAAGGGGCAGTTGCGGCTGTTCCTGAGGGGCGGGCTAGAGCGTCTCGAATCGGTTGAGGACTATCTTTTGCCTCGGTTCATAGACGGAAATCCAATTTCCAAGTACGTGACATTTGCGGTTTTAATTGTAATCCTATATATGGCGACATAGTGGGATGGGGCGCTTATGCCGCCTATGATTGATACTTATGATTTGAAGTTGTTTTATACACTTATAATAGTATCAAATGATTTGTTTTAAAACGTATCAAGCATTCTTTGGCTGTTATAAGGGAAAACCCTATCCTCGACTGCGTTGCATTGTGTGATGGGACCTGGGTCTTATAACAGCTTCATTTTTCTTTATTTAGCATTGCGCTGTTTGTTTTATGCACTGGTATTCTTGGGAGGAAACCCGTTCCGTGTTATACGGCGTGGTCCCTTGTTTTACCTAATGATTTAAAATAAAGATTAATAACTGTTTTAGTTCTCACACCAGTCCCATGACTGACCTGGAGTTTATTGTTTTAACCTAAACTCTGGGTGCCCCTATTTTGACACGGGCAGCTAGTAGTTTCGGTTTTGCAGATTTATATTCACAGGATCCTGGTTTACAGCTGGAACGATATCCGGAAAGCTTTGTATCCGTATATCTCTTCTAGTTGTGTATTGTATTATTTTCCGCTGCTATGTATTTAAATGTAATTTAAATCTCTGATATTTCTGTGTAATATTCATTTATACTCTGTATATTCCTGTAATCTGATGCATTGTTGTAATAAGCAATGAAATGTTCTTTTATATGCGTTCTATTTTGTCGTGTTCTCAAACGATAGGGCGTTTCGAACGGCCTGGATCGGTTTAGCGACTGGTTCGGACCGAGCGAAATTCCTTGCCGTCACAGTTGGTATCAGAGCTTTGGTTTACAGAGCTCGAGAACAAGACACATTAGAACCATACGAAAGAATTCATCAGATATTGGATTAGTAATATCCAATGAGGATGACTCGTTAGAGATAGGATCAGTAGTATCCTAGAACGAGTGTGAAGAGTATATTTTTAAAGTGAAAACAATTTTTGTTTTGAAAATTTAAATCAACTCTTCGTATTTGATTATCTATTTATATTGAGTTGGACAGTCCAGTATATAAAGATTTTGCATATACGTCTGATCCACGTGTATTTGAAATTTTAATATATTGGATAGATATAGAATTACACTCTAATCGCCCGGAGATGATTTTGATGATGGAGCTCCATCATTAGAATTTATATTCGAGTGACGAACGTGTAATCTCTATATACTTTCCATTAGACTGGTGTGAGAACCAAAACTAATATAGTTAGAATACATTGTTGTGATTTGGCATCAAAATTTGATTTTTGTATATGTATCAAAATTATGAATTTGAAACTCTAATTCACAAATTGATTGATGTTTGTGTTGTTTGTTTAATTGTTTGATAATTTTGAACCATTATGCCTAATTTGATCAAATATTGAATTGTATTGAAATTGGTCGCATCTGCTTGCATATACATGTATATCATTGAACAGGTCATAGCAAGGAGGCTAGAGCCAGAGAATAAAATTTGTTTGCCCGACAAATAGGTACATGTTTACTACATAATTTCCTGTTTTGTTTGGGTGATGATGATTTTGTGAGCCTATTGGCTAGCCGCTTGGCTTTTTCTTTTTCTTTTTGAGATCTGAAGGACCGGGGAAGCTATTTGAAATTCCCCGATGCTCCCGGTGCAGGGGAGGTTATGGCGAAATTTTTCGAAAATTTAGGGTGTTAGCCAAATTTTTGAAAATTTGAAAATTCTCAGAAACTGAAAGGTTAGAGAATGGAAGCCAAATTGAAAGTAGAGTTGGTTAATCAAACCACTTCCGACTTTGTTCCTTTTCGGGGACGAAAAGTTTTAAGTATGGGAGATTGTAACAACCCGCAAAATCTGGGCCAGTTTAAAATTTTTATTTTGGCAATTTTAGCGAATTTTGTTTATTTAAAATGAATTATTTTAAATAATATCTACGAAAAATTTATTTTGAATATAATTCGACGTATATATTATATACGTCATCGTTAGAATATATAATAATTATATATAATTATAAAAGGAATTGAAAATGGCGCGGTAGTTCGAAAATTCGATTTCTAATTTCAAATGAATATACAGAATTCAATATAAGTCAGAATTGAACGAAACAAGAAATATTTGAATCTGTATAACTATATCTTTGTAACGAAGTTAGCAAACTGAGATTTCATCTTAGAAATGATAAGATACGTCCAGTTGAAAATTCAGAATAGTCGCTATGGAATTTATATATATTTTATATAATATATAGCCCTTAAAAATAGCCGTTTTGCAAACGACCTCGGATTTCGACGAAACCAGTTTTGTTGGGTCCGTGATGTTAAGTTATTGCTAGATTTCAAATTTCATAATTTTTCGAATCAATATGTGAGCGTGGCAAAGGAAAACGCGTTTGACCAGTTTCAGTTGATTTTAATCGACTGGAAATTGGCCATTTTTCCAACGGTCTCAGAATTCGACGAAACTAGTTTTGTTAGGACTGTATCGTCAATACGAAGCTAGAAAATATTTTTCTGGAATTTTTAGAGTTAGTATGTGGCCCCGGTAATTTGAACTGTACGTTTAAAATTCAATATAGTGATTTAAATGTAAATTCAAAGGAAACTGATTGTAACGGTCGATTCAGCTTGCAGTACATATCCCATTGTGTTCGGAATGGGGGTGAAACGCTATGGGCGACAGCCGGTGGACCTCGTTTAGAGGTCGTTTGAAAAAGTTGACTTTTTGAATTAAAATAAAATAATTAAATAATTAAAAAAAAAAATTTTAATCTTCCCCTTTTACCCGCTGCCCCCCCTTTTCCCTTCACAATCGATTTCAGCAGAGAAAGAAAAAAAAAAAAGAATGAACGAGGAGGACGGAGGGGCGGAGCGGCCTCCTCCACCGCCGCTGCCACCGCTGAAGGCGGCGCCCTCCGCCAGGGTTTCTCCTTCCCCCCCGCGACTCTTTCCCTCCCTTCTAAAATCGAACAAAAGAAAAAAAAAGAAAAAAAAACTCTGCACCCTCCAGATGAACGCGCCGCCTCCTTCCCCTCGTCTCCTCCTTCAGACAGACGTGTGAAGCCCTATGTCACGCACGCGTCAGATGACCCTCCGGTCATCGGAGTGGTGAACGACAACATGCCCTAGGTGCTGAGCTGCTTCGTGAATTCCTGAACAGGGTCCGATGATGAAAAGTATCAACAGTGAGTTTTTTTTTCCTTCCTTTTCCCTTTATTTATTTTAGTTTAAAATTTGTTTTAAAAACATGAATATAATTAGTTTTAAAAATAAATACATTGGAAAAAATTCGGTTTTTATTTTAATAAATACATTGGAAAGAAAATTCAGTTTTTATTTAATTTAATACATCGTTAAAAATCAGTTTGGCAGAAACAAAAATATGAATTTGCTTTGAAAACAAAATCTGAATTAGCTTTGAAAACAAAGCTTGCATTCTTTTTGAAAATGAAGTAAAGGCGAGATTTTTAATCAAGGAAAGATTAGATGTTTAAGCAAAGAAAAATAGAATTTTTATATATTGAACTTCGAAGTAAAAATTCGATTTTTATATATTGAATAGCGAAGTAAAAATGTGATTTTTACGTATGTAGTGAAAGCAGCAACGAAGGTGACAAAAAGGCGAAACGACGAAGACTTCTGCAAAAGAAGAGCCGTGGAGCTAGGATAGCTATATGTGAGAACTTCTCACCTTTCAATTTATTTTTCTAGTTATATATATATACTAGGATGCAGACGGTGCTTAGTAGCACCCGACACAATCGTCCACAGACCATGGACTTGTTTGTTTGGCTGTTTGGTTATGGATTGCGATATTGGTTTGAATGTGGTTTGTGGTGTGAAAAATCGAATCGATAAATGGGTTAGGATTAGACGTGCGCCGTTATAAGGCGAAGGAGTAAGGCTAGGTTAGACCCTTACTCCAAATTTTGTGGTTTGCATAACGAAAGTGAATTTGATTGATGTGTGAATGGCGTGGGCCTTCACTAGACCGGGGATAAGGCTAGGCCTTGTCCCGTTTCTAGTATCGTGCCGTTATGCCGCCGAAATTTTCTAAAATGTGTTAGAAAATAAAAATATCATTTTATTGTGTAAATGAATTGAATAGAAATTCATAGGTTGAAATAAAATGTTTTGTCGTTAAAAATATAATTTTTAACGTGAATGTGAATAAATGAATAGTTATAAACAAATCGGCCGATTTGTTTGTACATACACTGATTTGACTGATATTGATTGGGTCGATAAATTTTACACATCGCCCAATTGCACAAATAAAATCTGTGTTTGATTGTTTGAAACCCCACACGGGTGTTGGGAGGAAATTTGAAGTTCACTCATCCTGATTGATTAAATATGTCGATCGATTGATTGACAAGCTGTTATAAGCGTTGAATATCTATATTTGATGCTTATACAGTGTAGTGCACTTTGGTTGATGGTTGATGATTTTTCAATGCTATTATACATGTGTTGTATGACAATCCATATAATTAATTTTATATGGTGATTGATTGGGCCTCATTCCAATTTGAAAAGTAAAGAATATTATAAAATAAAAGTTCATGTGTTGACAGTACTCATTCATTGAGATTGGTCATGTGTTGAACGAAATATTTTGATAATAACAACTATTTTGAAAAAGAAATGTTTGAAATAGAATATTTGAAAGTAGAAATTTATGAAGCCGTGTTGATTAGATTGACGCCATTTTGACGTGAACGATATTTATATCGATTTGAAAACGATTTCAAAATGAATTGAATTGAAAACGATTTCGAAATGAAATGAATTGAAAACGAATTCAAATTGAATTGAAAACGATTTCGAAATGAAATGAATTGAAAACGAATTCAAATTGAATTGAAAACGATTTCGAAATGAAATGAATTGAATTGAAAACGAATTGAAATGAATTCAAATTGAATTGAAATTTGAATTGAATAGAAATGAATTTTGAAACGAGTTTATAAAGAAGAATTCAATTTTGATTTGAATTGAAAAGGAAGTTGAAATTGCTTTTGAAACGAATTTAAAACCATTTATATAATTCGTTTTAAATAGAAATCGACGAAATATATTATATATATATTATATATATAATATAATGGCCTGAATAGAACGCGCCGCGCCGCGGCAGTTCGCGAATTTCGACCATTTATTTCAAACGGACATTGCGGGAGATCCGACCGTCGGATTCTCCTAAAACCGGAACCGTTGGGTTCGTATCGAAAAGAGCTTTCTAATGAATGTTAGAAATTTGAAATCTAACGGTTGGATTTGGAGATACGTCCAAATCAAATTCGAAAAAGGTCGCTGTAAGTGCAGTTCGATGGCCGTTAATGGAAATCGACTGTACGGGCCTTGATAAAATTATTAAAAATAGTAATAATTTGTGTAAAATCATAAGAAATGATTTGTGAAAGTTTGGGATGAAAAAATCCATATTTGAAAAGATAAAAATAGATTTTTATCGAAATGAACTAGTTTTGAACTAGAATTATAATTCTATTTATTTTTAAATAAATAAATTGAATTTGAAATGGTTTTGAAAATAACCAAAATTTCCAATGATTGCATTGGAGTGGATTTGAATCGAAATTGTCTTCGGAATATTTCGATGTTGGAATTCGTGATATTACAGGTGTTGTTATGGAAATTTGAAAGATATATATTTGTATCGTTATTTCCAATACGACATTTGTTAGTCGTAGAATTCGATATTGAATATAAGCCGATATATTTTCTATTCAGAGCCTTGTATTGAATATCGAATGTGATTTGGGTTTGTCGTGAATGGTGTCTTCACTAACACTGTTCTTGAACCCAGTTGAGAAAAGATTAAATCTTTTTATTTAGATTTAATGAAGTGTACCAATTAAATGATATTTAATTGGAATTGAATTGGTATTGATTTTTGGGTTTATCGTGAACAGTGTTTTAAATAACACTTGTTCTTTAACCCGATAATTAATGGAATGTGATTTGGGTTTGTCGTGAATGGTGTCTTCACTAACACTGTTCTTGAACCCAGTTGAGAAAAGATTAAATCTTTTTATTTAGATTTAATGAAGTGTACCAATTAAATGATATTTAATTGGAATTGAATTGGTATTGATTTTTGGGTTTATCGTGAACAGTGTTTTAAATAACACTTGTTCTTTAACCCGATAATTAATGGAATGTGATTTTGGGTTTATCGTGAATCGTGTTTTAAATGACACTGATTCTTTAACCCAGATAATGATTAAAACTAAGTGGAGTTTTAATGAATCTTTAATTAGATTGAAAAGATCGAGAATGGAGTATCACCAGTTTTGCTCCAGGCGATAGATAAATCTTTAATTAGATTTGAACGTGAAATTTAGAAACTAACTGTCGGTTAGCCAAGCATAATGGTTTTCTGGATATTGATCTGATGTTGGTTTCGGCCTTCGGGGTTAATATTTAGGGAATTATTCTCTTGATTAATTTACGGTTAGTGACTAATGAATTGGAATGAGGCGTATGTTGTGTTTGTGTAACACTTATTTAAAATATACGCGAGTTATTCGGAAAGACCGGGTTCATCCCATTCTGAATAACTGATACGACGATAAGTCGAAGATGAAGACGATGGTCGAAGACCGGAGGTCTTCACGTCGTTTGGGTGATAACTGATGATCTTGATTGGGCTGTACACCCAAGAAGATGGAAACAGTTGGTGATCGTCCAGACGTACTTGGAGATCGATGGATATGCGGGGTACTAGGTGCCTCCGGTTTCGTTCAGACCCAGAACGGACTTGTAAATGGACTGTGTGTCTGACATCGGATTTCATTCTGTGTGACTGATATCGGTTGCATAGGATGGTTTGCCTGTGTGGCATGCTAAGATGCAAATGATCGAGGCTTCTGTTGAAAAGCAAAGTCTTGTGGTGATGATCAAAGCACGGCCTTTGTGGCGTAGCTTTGTGTAACGTTTACCTCGCGTGTTTCACACCCGGTATGAACCAAAAACGGGAGACGGACCTCAGGGAGGACTTGCGTTTCTTTCTAGCTAGAAGTGGCGTCAGTGGTTTTACACGCCCTGACGAGTTTGACTTATGTGGTTGTTGCGGTTGCGAGGCGCCTCGGTTATATCGGTTTCGGCCGAATGCATTCTGGTCGGCTGACGGACCAGACTTACACCCCATAGGGTGGGGAGACGTATTGTTCAGGCATAATAATCCACTCCGTGTGGACCGGCCCTGACGATCCAAGGGGCAGTTGCGGCTGTTCCTGAGGGGCGGGCTAGAGCGTCTCGAATCGGTTGAGGACTATCTTTTGCCTCGGTTCATAGACGGAAATCCAATTTCCAAGTACGTGACATTTGCGGTTTTAATTGTAATCCTATATATGGCGACATAGTGGGATGGGGCGCTTATGCCGCCTATGATTGATACTTATGATTTGAAGTTGTTTTATACACTTATAATAGTATCAAATGATTTGTTTTAAAACGTATCAAGCATTCTTTGGCTGTTATAAGGGAAAACCCTATCCTCGACTGCGTTGCATTGTGTGATGGGACCTGGGTCTTATAACAGCTTCATTTTTCTTTATTTAGCATTGCGCTGTTTGTTTTATGCACTGGTATTCTTGGGAGGAAACCCGTTCCGTGTTATACGGCGTGGTCCCTTGTTTTACCTAATGATTTAAAATAAAGATTAATAACTGTTTTAGTTCTCACACCAGTCCCATGACTGACCTGGAGTTTATTGTTTTAACCTAAACTCTGGGTGCCCCTATTTTGACACGGGCAGCTAGTAGTTTCGGTTTTGCAGATTTATATTCACAGGATCCTGGTTTACAGCTGGAACGATATCCGGAAAGCTTTGTATCCGTATATCTCTTCTAGTTGTGTATTGTATTATTTTCCGCTGCTATGTATTTAAATGTAATTTAAATCTCTGATATTTCTGTGTAATATTCATTTATACTCTGTATATTCCTGTAATCTGATGCATTGTTGTAATAAGCAATGAAATGTTCTTTTATATGCGTTCTATTTTGTCGTGTTCTCAAACGATAGGGCGTTTCGAACGGCCTGGATCGGTTTAGCGACTGGTTCGGACCGAGCGAAATTCCTTGCCGTCACAGTTGGTATCAGAGCTTTGGTTTACAGAGCTCGAGAACAAGACACATTAGAACCATACGAAAGAATTCATCAGATATTGGATTAGTAATATCCAATGAGGATGACTCGTTAGAGATAGGATCAGTAGTATCCTAGAACGAGTGTGAAGAGTATATTTTTAAAGTGAAAACAATTTTTGTTTTGAAAATTTAAATCAACTCTTCGTATTTGATTATCTATTTATATTGAGTTGGACAGTCCAGTATATAAAGATTTTGCATATACGTCTGATCCACGTGTATTTGAAATTTTAATATATTGGATAGATATAGAATTACACTCTAATCGCCCGGAGATGATTTTGATGATGGAGCTCCATCATTAGAATTTATATTCGAGTGACGAACGTGTAATCTCTATATACTTTCCATTAGACTGGTGTGAGAACCAAAACTAATATAGTTAGAATACATTGTTGTGATTTGGCATCAAAATTTGATTTTTGTATATGTATCAAAATTATGAATTTGAAACTCTAATTCACAAATTGATTGATGTTTGTGTTGTTTGTTTAATTGTTTGATAATTTTGAACCATTATGCCTAATTTGATCAAATATTGAATTGTATTGAAATTGGTCGCATCTGCTTGCATATACATGTATATCATTGAACAGGTCATAGCAAGGAGGCTAGAGCCAGAGAATAAAATTTGTTTGCCCGACAAATAGGTACATGTTTACTACATAATTTCCTGTTTTGTTTGGGTGATGATGATTTTGTGAGCCTATTGGCTAGCCGCTTGGCTTTTTCTTTTTCTTTTTGAGATCTGAAGGACCGGGGAAGCTATTTGAAATTCCCCGATGCTCCCGGTGCAGGGGAGGTTATGGCGAAATTTTTCGAAAATTTAGGGTGTTAGCCAAATTTTTGAAAATTTGAAAATTCTCAGAAACTGAAAGGTTAGAGAATGGAAGCCAAATTGAAAGTAGAGTTGGTTAATCAAACCACTTCCGACTTTGTTCCTTTTCGGGGACGAAAAGTTTTAAGTATGGGAGATTGTAACAACCCGCAAAATCTGGGCCAGTTTAAAATTTTTATTTTGGCAATTTTAGCGAATTTTGTTTATTTAAAATGAATTATTTTAAATAATATCTACGAAAAATTTATTTTGAATATAATTCGACGTATATATTATATACGTCATCGTTAGAATATATAATAATTATATATAATTATAAAAGGAATTGAAAATGGCGCGGTAGTTCGAAAATTCGATTTCTAATTTCAAATGAATATACAGAATTCAATATAAGTCAGAATTGAACGAAACAAGAAATATTTGAATCTGTATAACTATATCTTTGTAACGAAGTTAGCAAACTGAGATTTCATCTTAGAAATGATAAGATACGTCCAGTTGAAAATTCAGAATAGTCGCTATGGAATTTATATATATTTTATATAATATATAGCCCTTAAAAATAGCCGTTTTGCAAACGACCTCGGATTTCGACGAAACCAGTTTTGTTGGGTCCGTGATGTTAAGTTATTGCTAGATTTCAAATTTCATAATTTTTCGAATCAATATGTGAGCGTGGCAAAGGAAAACGCGTTTGACCAGTTTCAGTTGATTTTAATCGACTGGAAATTGGCCATTTTTCCAACGGTCTCAGAATTCGACGAAACTAGTTTTGTTAGGACTGTATCGTCAATACGAAGCTAGAAAATATTTTTCTGGAATTTTTAGAGTTAGTATGTGGCCCCGGTAATTTGAACTGTACGTTTAAAATTCAATATAGTGATTTAAATGTAAATTCAAAGGAAACTGATTGTAACGGTCGATTCAGCTTGCAGTACATATCCCATTGTGTTCGGAATGGGGGTGAAACGCTATGGGCGACAGCCGGTGGACCTCGTTTAGAGGTCGTTTGAAAAAGTTGACTTTTTGAATTAAAATAAAATAATTAAATAATTAAAAAAAAAATTTTAATCTTCCCCTTTTACCCGCTGCCCCCCCTTTTCCCTTCACAATCGATTTCAGCAGAGAAAGAAAAAAAAAAAGAATGAACGAGGAGGACGGAGGGGCGGAGCGGCCTCCTCCACCGCCGCTGCCACCGCTGAAGGCGGCGCCCTCCGCCAGGGTTTCTCCTTCCCCCCCGCGACTCTTTCCCTCCCTTCTAAAATCGAACAAAAGAAAAAAAAAGAAAAAAAAACTCTGCACCCTCCAGATGAACGCGCCGCCTCCTTCCCCTCGTCTCCTCCTTCAGACAGACGTGTGAAGCCCTATGTCACGCACGCGTCAGATGACCCTCCGGTCATCGGAGTGGTGAACGACAGCATGCCCTAGGTGCTGAGCTGCTTCGTGAATTCCTGAACAGGGTCCGATGATGAAAAGTATCAACAGTGAGTTTTTTTCCTTCCTTTTCCCTTTATTTATTTTAGTTTAAAATTTGTTTTAAAAACATGAATATAATTAGTTTTAAAAATAAATACATTGGAAAAAATTCGGTTTTTATTTTAATAAATACATTGGAAAGAAAATTCAGTTTTTATTTAATTTAATACATCGTTAAAAATCAGTTTGGCAGAAACAAAAATATGAATTTGCTTTGAAAACAAAATCTGAATTAGCTTTGAAAACAAAGCTTGCATTCTTTTTGAAAATGAAGTAAAGGCGAGATTTTTAATCAAGGAAAGATTAGATGTTTAAGCAAAGAAAAATAGAATTTTTATATATTGAACTTCGAAGTAAAAATTCGATTTTTATATATTGAATAGCGAAGTAAAAATGTGATTTTTACGTATGTAGTGAAAGCAGCAACGAAGGTGACAAAAAGGCGAAACGACGAAGACTTCTGCAAAAGAAGAGCCGTGGAGCTAGGATAGCTATATGTGAGAACTTCTCACCTTTCAATTTATTTTTCTAGTTATATATATATACTAGGATGCAGACGGTGCTTAGTAGCACCCGACACAATCGTCCACAGACCATGGACTTGTTTGTTTGGCTGTTTGGTTATGGATTGCGATATTGGTTTGAATGTGGTTTGTGGTGTGAAAAATCGAATCGATAAATGGGTTAGGATTAGACGTGCGCCGTTATAAGGCGAAGGAGTAAGGCTAGGTTAGACCCTTACTCCAAATTTTGTGGTTTGCATAACGAAAGTGAATTTGATTGATGTGTGAATGGCGTGGGCCTTCACTAGACCGGGGATAAGGCTAGGCCTTGTCCCGTTTCTAGTATCGTGCCGTTATGCCGCCGAAATTTTCTAAAATGTGTTAGAAAATAAAAATATCATTTTATTGTGTAAATGAATTGAATAGAAATTCATAGGTTGAAATAAAATGTTTTGTCGTTAAAAATATAATTTTTAACGTGAATGTGAATAAATGAATAGTTATAAACAAATCGGCCGATTTGTTTGTACATACACTGATTTGACTGATATTGATTGGGTCGATAAATTTTACACATCGCCCAATTGCACAAATAAAATCTGTGTTTGATTGTTTGAAACCCCACACGGGTGTTGGGAGGAAATTTGAAGTTCACTCATCCTGATTGATTAAATATGTCGATCGATTGATTGACAAGCTGTTATAAGCGTTGAATATCTATATTTGATGCTTATACAGTGTAGTGCACTTTGGTTGATGGTTGATGATTTTTCAATGCTATTATACATGTGTTGTATGACAATCCATATAATTAATTTTATATGGTGATTGATTGGGCCTCATTCCAATTTGAAAAGTAAAGAATATTATAAAATAAAAGTTCATGTGTTGACAGTACTCATTCATTGAGATTGGTCATGTGTTGAACGAAATATTTTGATAATAACAACTATTTTGAAAAAGAAATGTTTGAAATAGAATATTTGAAAGTAGAAATTTATGAAGCCGTGTTGATTAGATTGACGCCATTTTGACGTGAACGATATTTATATCGATTTGAAAACGATTTCAAAATGAATTGAATTGAAAACGATTTCGAAATGAAATGAATTGAAAACGAATTCAAATTGAATTGAAAACGATTTCGAAATGAAATGAATTGAAAACGAATTCAAATTGAATTGAAAACGATTTCGAAATGAAATGAATTGAATTGAAAACGAATTGAAATGAATTCAAATTGAATTGAAATTTGAATTGAATAGAAATGAATTTTGAAACGAGTTTATAAAGAAGAATTCAATTTTGATTTGAATTGAAAAGGAAGTTGAAATTGCTTTTGAAACGAATTTAAAACCATTTATATAATTCGTTTTAAATAGAAATCGACGAAATATATTATATATATATTATATATATAATATAATGGCCTGAATAGAACGCGCCGCGCCGCGGCAGTTCGCGAATTTCGACCATTTATTTCAAACGGACATTGCGGGAGATCCGACCGTCGGATTCTCCTAAAACCGGAACCGTTGGGTTCGTATCGAAAAGAGCTTTCTAATGAATGTTAGAAATTTGAAATCTAACGGTTGGATTTGGAGATACGTCCAAATCAAATTCGAAAAAGGTCGCTGTAAGTGCAGTTCGATGGCCGTTAATGGAAATCGACTGTACGGGCCTTGATAAAATTATTAAAAATAGTAATAATTTGTGTAAAATCATAAGAAATGATTTGTGAAAGTTTGGGATGAAAAAATCCATATTTGAAAAGATAAAAATAGATTTTTATCGAAATGAACTAGTTTTGAACTAGAATTATAATTCTATTTATTTTTAAATAAATAAATTGAATTTGAAATGGTTTTGAAAATAACCAAAATTTCCAATGATTGCATTGGAGTGGATTTGAATCGAAATTGTCTTCGGAATATTTCGATGTTGGAATTCGTGATATTACAGGTGTTGTTATGGAAATTTGAAAGATATATATTTGTATCGTTATTTCCAATACGACATTTGTTAGTCGTAGAATTCGATATTGAATATAAGCCGATATATTTTCTATTCAGAGCCTTGTATTGAATATCGAATGTGATTTGGGTTTGTCGTGAATGGTGTCTTCACTAACACTGTTCTTGAACCCAGTTGAGAAAAGATTAAATCTTTTTATTTAGATTTAATGAAGTGTACCAATTAAATGATATTTAATTGGAATTGAATTGGTATTGATTTTTGGGTTTATCGTGAACAGTGTTTTAAATAACACTTGTTCTTTAACCCGATAATTAATGGAATGTGATTTGGGTTTGTCGTGAATGGTGTCTTCACTAACACTGTTCTTGAACCCAGTTGAGAAAAGATTAAATCTTTTTATTTAGATTTAATGAAGTGTACCAATTAAATGATATTTAATTGGAATTGAATTGGTATTGATTTTTGGGTTTATCGTGAACAGTGTTTTAAATAACACTTGTTCTTTAACCCGATAATTAATGGAATGTGATTTTGGGTTTATCGTGAATCGTGTTTTAAATGACACTGATTCTTTAACCCAGATAATGATTAAAACTAAGTGGAGTTTTAATGAATCTTTAATTAGATTGAAAAGATCGAGAATGGAGTATCACCAGTTTTGCTCCAGGCGATAGATAAATCTTTAATTAGATTTGAACGTGAAATTTAGAAACTAACTGTCGGTTAGCCAAGCAGAATGGTTTTCTGGATATTGATCTGATGTTGGTTTCGGCCTTCGGGGTTAATATTTGGGGAATTATTCTCTTGATTAATTTACGGTTAGTGACTAATGAATTGGAATGAGGCGTATGTTGTGTTTGTGTAACACTTATTTAAAATATACGCGAGTTATTCGGAAAGACCGGGTTCATCCCATTCTGAATAACTGATACGACGATAAGTCGAAGATGAAGACGATGGTCGAAGACCGGAGGTCTTCACGTCGTTTGGGTGATAACTGATGATCTTGATTGGGCTGTACACCCAAGAAGATGGAAACAGTTGGTGATCGTCCAGACGTACTTGGAGATCGATGGATATGCGGGGTACTAGGTGCCTCCGGTTTCGTTCAGACCCAGAACGGACTTGTAAATGGACTGTGTGTCTGACATCGGATTTCATTCTGTGTGACTGATATCGGTTGCATAGGATGGTTTGCCTGTGTGGCATGCTAAGATGCAAATGATCGAGGCTTCTGTTGAAAAGCAAAGTCTTGTGGTGATGATCAAAGCACGGCCTTTGTGGCGTAGCTTTGTGTAACGTTTACCTCGCGTGTTTCACACCCGGTATGAACCAAAAACGGGAGACGGACCTCAGGGAGGACTTGCGTTTCTTTCTAGCTAGAAGTGGCGTCAGTGGTTTTACACGCCCTGACGAGTTTGACTTATGTGGTTGTTGCGGTTGCGAGGCGCCTCGGTTATATCGGTTTCGGCCGAATGCATTCTGGTCGGCTGACGGACCAGACTTACACCCCATAGGGTGGGGAGACGTATTGTTCAGGCATAATAATCCACTCCGTGTGGACCGGCCCTGACGATCCAAGGGGCAGTTGCGGCTGTTCCTGAGGGGCGGGCTAGAGCGTCTCGAATCGGTTGAGGACTATCTTTTGCCTCGGTTCATAGACGGAAATCCAATTTCCAAGTACGTGACATTTGCGGTTTTAATTGTAATCCTATATATGGCGACATAGTGGGATGGGGCGCTTATGCCGCCTATGATTGATACTTATGATTTGAAGTTGTTTTATACACTTATAATAGTATCAAATGATTTGTTTTAAAACGTATCAAGCATTCTTTGGCTGTTATAAGGGAAAACCCTATCCTCGACTGCGTTGCATTGTGTGATGGGACCTGGGTCTTATAACAGCTTCATTTTTCTTTATTTAGCATTGCGCTGTTTGTTTTATGCACTGGTATTCTTGGGAGGAAACCCGTTCCGTGTTATACGGCGTGGTCCCTTGTTTTACCTAATGATTTAAAATAAAGATTAATAACTGTTTTAGTTCTCACACCAGTCCCATGACTGACCTGGAGTTTATTGTTTTAACCTAAACTCTGGGTGCCCCTATTTTGACACGGGCAGCTAGTAGTTTCGGTTTTGCAGATTTATATTCACAGGATCCTGGTTTACAGCTGGAACGATATCCGGAAAGCTTTGTATCCGTATATCTCTTCTAGTTGTGTATTGTATTATTTTCCGCTGCTATGTATTTAAATGTAATTTAAATCTCTGATATTTCTGTGTAATATTCATTTATACTCTGTATATTCCGGTAATCTGATGCATTGTTGTAATAAGCAATGAAATGTTCTTTTATATGCGTTCTATTTTGTCGTGTTCTCAAACGATAGGGCGTTTCGAACGGCCTGGATCGGTTTAGCGACTGGTTCGGACCGAGCGAAATTCCTTGCCGTCACAGTTGGTATCAGAGCTTTGGTTTACAGAGCTCGAGAACAAGACACATTAGAACCATACGAAAGAATTCATCAGATATTGGATTAGTAATATCCAATGAGGATGACTCGTTAGAGATAGGATCAGTAGTATCCTAGAACGAGTGTGAAGAGTATATTTTTAAAGTGAAAACAATTTTTGTTTTGAAAATTTAAATCAACTCTTCGTATTTGATTATCTATTTATATTGAGTTGGACAGTCCAGTATATAAAGATTTTGCATATACGTCTGATCCACGTGTATTTGAAATTTTAATATATTGGATAGATATAGAATTACACTCTAATCGCCCGGAGATGATTTTGATGATGGAGCTCCATCATTAGAATTTATATTCGAGTGACGAACGTGTAATCTCTATATACTTTCCATTAGACTGGTGTGAGAACCAAAACTAATATAGTTAGAATACATTGTTGTGATTTGGCATCAAAATTTGATTTTTGTATATGTATCAAAATTATGAATTTGAAACTCTAATTCACAAATTGATTGATGTTTGTGTTGTTTGTTTAATTGTTTGATAATTTTGAACCATTATGCCTAATTTGATCAAATATTGAATTGTATTGAAATTGGTCGCATCTGCTTGCATATACATGTATATCATTGAACAGGTCATAGCAAGGAGGCTAGAGCCAGAGAATAAAATTTGTTTGCCCGACAAATAGGTACATGTTTACTACATAATTTCCTGTTTTGTTTGGGTGATGATGATTTTGTGAGCCTATTGGCTAGCCGCTTGGCTTTTTCTTTTTCTTTTTGAGATCTGAAGGACCGGGGAAGCTATTTGAAATTCCCCGATGCTCCCGGTGCAGGGGAGGTTATGGCGAAATTTTTCGAAAATTTAGGGTGTTAGCCAAATTTTTGAAAATTTGAAAATTCTCAGAAACTGAAAGGTTAGAGAATGGAAGCCAAATTGAAAGTAGAGTTGGTTAATCAAACCACTTCCGACTTTGTTCCTTTTCGGGGACGAAAAGTTTTAAGTATGGGAGATTGTAACAACCCGCAAAATCTGGGCCAGTTTAAAATTTTTATTTTGGCAATTTTAGCGAATTTTGTTTATTTAAAATGAATTATTTTAAATAATATCTACGAAAAATTTATTTTGAATATAATTCGACGTATATATTATATACGTCATCGTTAGAATATATAATAATTATATATAATTATAAAAGGAATTGAAAATGGCGCGGTAGTTCGAAAATTCGATTTCTAATTTCAAATGAATATACAGAATTCAATATAAGTCAGAATTGAACGAAACAAGAAATATTTGAATCTGTATAACTATATCTTTGTAACGAAGTTAGCAAACTGAGATTTCATCTTAGAAATGATAAGATACGTCCAGTTGAAAATTCAGAATAGTCGCTATGGAATTTATATATATTTTATATAATATATAGCCCTTAAAAATAGCCGTTTTGCAAACGACCTCGGATTTCGACGAAACCAGTTTTGTTGGGTCCGTGATGTTAAGTTATTGCTAGATTTCAAATTTCATAATTTTTCGAATCAATATGTGAGCGTGGCAAAGGAAAACGCGTTTGACCAGTTTCAGTTGATTTTAATCGACTGGAAAATGGCCATTTTTCCAACGGTCTCAGAATTCGACGAAACTAGTTTTGTTAGGACTGTATCGTCAATACGAAGCTAGAAAATATTTTTCTGGAATTTTTAGAGTTAGTATGTGGCCCCGGTAATTTGAACTGTACGTTTAAAATTCAATATAGTGATTTAAATGTAAATTAAAAGGAAACTGATTGTAACGGTCGATTCAGCTTGCAGTACATATCCCATTGTGTTCGGAATGGGGGTGAAACGCTATGGGCGACAGCCAGTGGACCTCGTTTAGAGGTCGTTTGAAAAAGTTGACTTTTTGAATTAAAATAAAATAATTAAATAATTAAAAAAAAAAATTTAATCTTCCCCTTTTACCCGCTGCCCCCCCCCTTTTCCCTTCACAATCGATTTCAGCAGAGAAGGAAAAAAAAAAAAGAATGAACGAGGAGGACGGAGGAGCGGAGCGGCCTCCTCCACCGCCGCTGCCACCGCTGAAGGCGGCGCCCTCCGCCAGGGTTTCTCCTTCCCCCCCGCGACTCTTTCCCTCCCTTCTAAAATCGAACAAAAGAAAAAAAAAGAAAAAAAACTCTGCACCCTCCAGATGAACGCGCCGCCTCCTTCCCCTCGTCTCCTCCTTCAGACAGACGTGTGAAGCCCTATGTCACGCACGCGTCAGATGACCCTCCGGTCATCGGAGTGGTGAACGACAGCATGCCCTAGGTGCTGAGCTGCTTCGTGAATTCCTGAACAGGGTCCGATGATGAAAAGTATCAACAGTGAGTTTTTTTTTCCTTCCTTTTCCCTTTATTTATTTTAGTTTAAAATTTGTTTTAAAAACATGAATATAATTAGTTTTAAAAATAAATACATTGGAAAAAATTCGGTTTTTATTTTAATAAATACATTGGAAAGAAAATTCAGTTTTTATTTAATTTAATACATCGTTAAAAATCAGTTTGGCAGAAACAAAAATATGAATTTGCTTTGAAAACAAAATCTGAATTAGCTTTGAAAACAAAGCTTGCATTCTTTTTGAAAATGAAGTAAAGGCGAGATTTTTAATCAAGGAAAGATTAGATTTTTAAGCAAAGAAAAATAGAATTTTTATATATTGAACTTCGAAGTAAAAATTCGATTTTTATATATTGAATAGCGAAGTAAAAATGTGATTTTTACGTATGTAGTGAAAGCAGCAACGAAGGTGACAAAAAGGCGAAACGACGAAGACTTCTGCAAAAGAAGAGCCGTGGAGCAAGGATAGCTATATGTGAGAACTTCTCACCTTTCAATTTATTTTTCTAGTTATATATATATACTAGGATGCAGACGGTGCTTAGTAGCACCCGACACAATCGTCCACAGACCATGGACTTGTTTGTTTGGCTGTTTGGTTATGGATTGCGATATTGGTTTGAATGTGGTTTGTGGTGTGAAAAATCGAATCGATAAATGGGTTAGGATTAGACGTGCGCCGTTATAAGGCGAAGGAGTAAGGCTAGGTTAGACCCTTACTCCAAATTTTGTGGTTTGCATAACGAAAGTGAATTTGATTGATGTGTGAATGGCGTGGGCCTTCACTAGACCGGGGATAAGGCTAGGCCTTGTCCCGTTTCTAGTATCGTGCCGTTATGCCGCCGAAATTTTCTAAAATGTGTTAGAAAATAAAAATATCATTTTATTGTGTAAATGAATTGAATAGAAATTCATAGGTTGAAATAAAATGTTTTGTCGTTAAAAATATAATTTTTAACGTGAATGTGAATAAATGAATAGTTATAAACAAATCGGCCGATTTGTTTGTATATACACTGATTTGACTGATATTGATTGGGTCGATAAATTTTACACATTGCCCAATTGCACAAATAAAATCTGTGTTTGATTGTTTGAAACCCCACACGGGTGTTGGGAGGAAATTTGAAGTTCACTCATCCTGATTGATTAAATATGTCGATCGATTGATTGACAAGCTGTTATAAGCGTTGAATATCTATATTTGATGCTTATACAGTGTAGTGCACTTTGGTTGATGGTTGATGATTTTTCAATGCTATTATACATGTGTTGTATGACAATCCATATAATTAATTTTATATGGTGATTGATTGGGCCTCATTCCAATTTGAAAAGTAAAGAATATTATAAAATAAAAGTTCATGTGTTGACAGTACTCATTCATTGAGA
Organism: Allium sativum; assembly: GCA_030737875.1. Taxonomy (NCBI): domain Eukaryota; kingdom Viridiplantae; phylum Streptophyta; class Magnoliopsida; order Asparagales; family Amaryllidaceae; genus Allium; species Allium sativum. Next base: position 158,332,797 of record CM060913.1, read on the forward strand.
TTGGTCATGTGTTGAACGAAATATTTTGATAATAACAACTATTTTGAAAAAGAAATGTTTGAAATAGAATATTTGAAAGTAGAAATTTATGAAGCCGTGTTGATTAGATTGACGCCATTTTGACGTGAACGATATTTATATCGATTTGAAAACGATTTCAAAATGAATTGAATTGAAAACGATTTCGAAATGAAATGAATTGAAAACGAATTCAAATTGAATTGAAAACGATTTCGAAATGAAATGAATTGAAAACGAATTCAAATTGAATTGAAAACGATTTCGAAATGAAATGAATTGAATTGAAAACGAATTGAAATGAATTCAAATTGAATTGAAATTTGAATTGAATAGAAATGAATTTTGAAACGAGTTTATAAAGAAGAATTCAATTTTGATTTGAATTGAAAAGGAAGTTGAAATTGCTTTTGAAACGAATTTAAAACCATTTATATAATTCGTTTTAAATAGAAATCGACGAAATATATTATATATATATTATATATATAATATAATGGCCTGAATAGAACGCGCCGCGCCGCGGCAGTTCGCGAATTTCGACCATTTATTTCAAACGGACATTGCGGGAGATCCGACCGTCGGATTCTCCTAAAACCGGAACCGTTGGGTTCGTATCGAAAAGAGCTTTCTAATGAATGTTAGAAATTTGAAATCTAACGGTTGGATTTGGAGATACGTCCAAATCAAATTCGAAAAAGGTCGCTGTAAGTGCAGTTCGATGGCCGTTAATGGAAATCGACTGTACGGGCCTTGATAAAATTATTAAAAATAGTAATAATTTGTGTAAAATCATAAGAAATGATTTGTGAAAGTTTGGGATGAAAAACTCCATATTTGAAAAGATAAAAATAGATTTTTATCGAAATGAACTAGTTTTGAACTAGAATTATAATTCTATTTATTTTTAAATAAATAAATTGAATTTGAAATGGTTTTGAAAATAACCAAAATTTCCAATGATTGCATTGGAGTAGATTTGAATCGAAATTGTCTTCGGAATATTTCGATTTTGGAATTCGTGATATTACAGGTGTTGTTATGGAAATTTGAAAGATATATATTTGTATCGTTATTTCCAATACGACATTTGCTAGTCGTAGAATTCGATATTGAATATAAGCCGATATATTTTCTATTCAGAGCCTTGTATTGAATATCGAATGTGATTTGGGTTTGTCGTGAATAGTGTCTTCACTAACACTGTTCTTGAACCCAGTTGAGAAAAGATTAAATCTTTTTATTTAGATTTAATGAAGTGTACCAATTAAATGATATTTAATTGGAATTGAATTGGTATTGATTTTTGGGTTTATCGTGAACAGTGTTTTAAATAACACTTGTTCTTTAACCCGATAATTAATGGAATGTGATTTGGGTTTGTCGTGAATGGTGTCTTCACTAACACTGTTCTTGAACCCAGTTGAGAAAAGATTAAATCTTTTTATTTAGATTTAATGAAGTGTACCAATTAAATGATATTTAATTGGAATTGAATTGGTATTGATTTTTGGGTTTATCGTGAACAGTGTTTTAAATAACACTTGTTCTTTAACCCGATAATTAATGGAATGTGATTTTGGGTTTATCGTGAATCGTGTTTTAAATGACACTGATTCTTTAACCCAGATAATGATTAAAACTAAGTGGAGTTTTAATGAATCTTTAATTAGATTGAAAAGATCGAGAATGGAGTATCACCAGTTTTGCTCCAGGCGATAGATAAATCTTTAATTAGATTTGAACGTGAAATTTAGAAACTAACTGTCGGTTAGCCAAGCAGAATGGTTTTCTGGATATTGATCTGATGTTGGTTTCGGCCTTCGGGGTTAATATTTGGGGAATTATTCTCTTGATTAATTTACGGTTAGTGACTAATGAATTGGAATGAGGCATATGTTGTGTTTGTGTAACACTTATTTAAAATATACGCGAGTTATTCGGAAAGACCGGGTTCATCCCATTCTGAATAACTGATACGACGATAAGTCGAAGATGAAGACGATGGTCGAAGACCGGAGGTCTTCACGTCGTTTGGGTGATAACTGATGATCTTGATTGGGCTGTACACCCAAGAAGATGGAAACAGTTGGTGATCGTCCAGACGTACTTGGAGATCGATGGATATGCGGGGTAATAGGTGCCTCCGGTTTCGTTCAGACCCAGAACGGACTTGTAAATGGACTGTGTGTCTGACATCGGATTTCATTCTATGTGACTGATATCGGTTGCATAGGATGGTTTGCCTGTGTGGCATGCTAAGATGCAAATGATCGAGGCTTCTGTTGAAAAGCAAAGTCTTGTGGTGATGATCAAAGCACGGCCTTTGTGGCGTAGCTTTGTGTAACGTTTACCTCGCGTGTTTCACACCCGGTATGAACCAAAAACGGGAGACGGACCTCAGGGAGGACTTGCGTTTCTTTCTAGCTAGAAGTGGCGTCAGTGGTTTTACACGCCCTGACGAGTTTGACTTATGTGGTTGTTGCGGTTGCGAGGCGCCTCGGTTATATCGGTTTCGGCCGAATGCATTCTGGTCGGCTGACGGACCAGACTTACACCCCATAGGGTGGGGAGACGTATTGTTCAGGCATAATAATCCACTCCGTGTGGACCGGCCCTGACGATCCAAGGGGCAGTTGCGGCTGTTCCTGAGGGGCGGGCTAGAGCGTCTCGAATCGGTTGAGGACTATCTTTTGCCTCGGTTCATAGACGGAAATCCAATTTCCAAGTACGTGACATTTGCGGTTTTAATTGTAATCCTATATATGGCGACATAGTGGGATGGGGCGCTTATGCCGCCTATGATTGATACTTATGATTTGAAGTTGTTTTATACACTTATAATAGTATCAAATGATTTGTTTTAAAACGTATCAAGCATTCTTTGGCTGTTATAAGGGAAAACCCTATCCTCGACTGCGTTGCATTGTGTGATGGGACCTGGGTCTTATAACAGCTTCATTTTTCTTTATTTAGCATTGCGCTGTTTGTTTTATGCACTGGTATTCTTGGGAGGAAACCCGTTCCGTGTTATACGGCGTGGTCCCTTGTTTTACCTAATGATTTAAAATAAAGATTAATAACTGTTTTAGTTCTCACACCAATCCCATGACTGACCTGGAGTTTATTGTTTTAACCTAAACTCTGGGTGCCCCTATTTTGACACGGGCAGCTAGTAGTTTCGGTTTTGCAGATTTATATTCACAGGATCCTGGTTTACAGCTGGAACGATATCCGGAAAGCTTTGTATCCGTATATCTCTTCTAGTTGTGTATTGTATTATTTTCCGCTGCTATGTATTTAAATGTAATTTAAATCTCTGATATTTCTGTGTAATATTCATTTATACTCTGTATATTCCTGTAATCTGATGCATTGTTGTAATAAGCAATGAAATGTTCTTTTATATGCGTTCTATTTTGTCGTGTTCTCAAACGATAGGGCGTTTCGAACGGCCTGGATCGGTTTAGCGACTGGTTCGGACCGAGCGAAATTCCTTGCCGTCACAAGTTGGCTGCTATAATGTTCGTACTTAAGACTTTGTGGCATTTTCTCTTAGGGGAAAAGTTCGGGTTATACACATGCCATAATTTGCTCAAGTATTTGTTCTTGCAAAAGGATCTCAATTTAAGACATCATAGATAGGTAGAGTTCTTAACGTCCTATAATTTTGAGAATGGTTATACCCCTGGCAAGGGTAATATATTGGCGGATGCGTTGAATAGGCAGAGGATGACATTGAGTCCTCTATTCGTAAAGAGGCGGAGTTTGGAGTATATATCAACCTTCTAGTTTAGGCCATCAATGGATCTTACACCTGGTTTGTTGGCATCTTTAGAGCTGCGACCTACTCTTATGGATATATAGGATCTTCGCAGCGAGAGGACCCACATATAGCAGACATCTTGGATAGGCTCAGTAGAGGGGAGACTTCTGGTCACCTTAGTAGATATTCTGTGGATGGTAAAGGGTGGCTACGACGAGGTGGTAGGCTTTGTGTTCTCCAAGTTGCAAATCTATTGAAGACAGTCCTTGAGGAAGCCCATCATTCTAGGATGACTATCCATCCGGGCAACGATAAGATGTATCGAGACATGAGGAGGGTTTTCTTTTGGGCTGCGATGAAGAAAATTGTAACAGAATTAGTAGCTCGATGTTTAATTTGCAAGCAATTTAAAGATGAACAGAAAAAGCCTGACAGTTTGCTTCATCTTTTGGAGGTCCTATAGTGGAAGTGGGAGAGCATCTCCATGGATTTCATCGATGGTTTGGCTAGATCGAGGAAGGGCAATACCAACATCTGGGTTACAGTAGAAAGGCTTACTAAGAGCGCTCATTTTATTCTTGTTAAGAGAAGGAGAACGATAGCATGGTTGGCATCAGTTTATCTTCATAAGATAGTCCATCAACATGGAGTACCTTCTATCATAGCGAGTGATCGTGATCCCATCTTCACTAGTGAATTCTGGAAGAGCCCGTAAGAGACATTAGGTACACAATTATGTTTGAGCACCGCATACACCCTCAGACCGGTGGATAGACTGAGAGGGTAAATAGAGCTCTTGTGGATCTTTTGAGGTTGTGTATCCTAGACTTTAAAGGGACTTGGGAGGAGCACCATCCATTAGTGGAGTTTGCCTACAACAATAGTTATAAGACTAGTATTGGCATGGCACCCTTCGAGGCACTATATGGACGACCTTTCAGATCACCGACTTGTTGGTGGGAGTCTACGGATAGGCTTTTACTTGGACCTGAGATGATTAGAGAGACTTTAGAGATGATTGATCTTATTCGCAGATGTATGATGGTATCTTAGGACAGGCAGAATTCCTACGTCGATAAGAGAAGGACTGACATTGAGTTTAAAATAGGAAACATGGTTTTCATCAAAGCACCACCTTTGAGGAATGTGGTTCGTTTTGGATCTGTAGGGAAATTGGCGGAAAGGTTTTTAGGGACATTTCCCATAGTCGAGAGGATAAGTTTGATGGCCTATAGGGTGAGATTACCAGAGAGGTTAGCAGGTGTTCATGATGTTTTCCACATTTCCCATTTGCGGAAATGTCTGCACGATACGGCAGAGGTAGTTGAGCCGAGCATGTTTGAGGAAGTAGAGGTAGAAATGGAGGCGACAGTTAGACGAGCTCCTACCTGTATACTTCGATCAGAGGTTAAGAAGCTACGTAACAGAGAGGTCAATTTGATGGAAGTAAAATGGGAGAAGACAGCGAGGATGCAACCTGGGAGACTGAGGACAAGATTCACGCTTCGTACCCTTTTCTTTTCAAGGGTATGTCCTTAACTTCTTTTTTCAAGCTTTTATTAGTACTTGTTTCTATCATTTGTGTATATCCTATATGTTGATCTCGAAATTCGACTCAAAACCAAGGGTATATCAAAACAGTTCACCAAATTTGTGACGATCCCAAAACCCCGTGACACGGTGTTAAGGATAATCATTGGAATATAACACATTAATCATCATTAGCAGATCACAGATAATAGCATAAACAGAAAATAGAATAATTTACACACATATGACAACGGAATCATATAGATATCATCACATCATAGAAGCACGATACAGGATACAACTTAGTGCATAATGATACATAGTCAATCACCATCGACTGAGGCGGAATCATACATAAAGAGTACACAAAATAATATCAGTCTACATCGCCAATGGTGGAATCATAATATAGATACAATAATGGCGGAGAAAATCCAAGTCAGCATGGTGTAGTCAAGCCTCGCCATGAGCCAAAAGTTGCGTCAGAAACCTGTAACTAGGCCGCCCATGTGAAAATGAGGGCACCCGAGTTTGCAAGGTGAAACAAACTACGAGTCAGTCATGGGACTGGTATGAGAAATCTACTTAACTTATTAACAACAATAATAAGGCAAATCAAAGGATCACGCCACTTTCGCGGAACGGGTTTACTCCAATGAGTGCTAGTGCATGAAATAAAGTAAATGATTAAATCATCGCAATGCTTTTTATAAAATAAAGCCATTATAAGACTCAGGTCCCATCACACAATGCAACGCAAGCCGGAGGATAGAGTTTTTACCTTATAATGGCCAAAAATGCTTCATACGAATAAAACAAAAGTGTTTGATATTATTACTAGTGTATATATGTTTCAAAAGCAAATTCAATCATAAATATCAATCCTACACGGCATAGCTACCATCTACTATGTCGCCATACTAGTAATACAATCACGTCCGCATATTTCGTATTAGATATTGGATTCCTTCACGAGTCGAGGCAAGGGGCAAGCTCCTCTCCGATTCGAGACACTGTAGCAAATGTCCCAGGACCCCAATATGTTCCTTGGATCTTCAGGTCCGGTCCTCTCTTACTTTTGAGGATTAGTTATTCCTGAACACACGTTTCCCGGTCCTTACAGACCTATATCGAGGCGCCTCGCATTCCAACAACCACACAGGTGAAAAGTATATATAATTTCAGGGCTGGTAGGTCACTGACACCACCTTAGCTAGAAAGAAACGTCGTGCTCTCCCTGCAGTCACTCTCCCGTTTTTGACTCATACCGAGGTGTGAGGCTCGCGAATTTACGTTATACACAAAGCCACGTCACACAGACCATGCTTTGATCATCAACCACAAGACTTTGCTTTGCAACAGAAGCCTTGATCATATGCCACTCAAGCGTGCCACACAGGCAATCCACTCCATGCGACTGATTTCTATCAATACATAGCCTCTGAGCTCGTACGTCTCAGAGAAGGGCGTTAATCAAGAGAATAAATTCTCCGCCGCCAAACATATATATATATTTAACAGAGATCAATCAGCACAGAACAAAATCCAATGTCAGACACACAGTCCATTTACAAGTCCGTTCTGGGTCTGAACGAAACCGGAGGCACCAATTCCTCGCATATCCGTACAATCAACAGTATGTTTGGACGGCTACTACTTCAAATCCTTCATGGTAGCTACTCCAATCACGAGCATCAGTAGCGCCCATCCATCCAATGCGGTCTTCAACCGTCTTCGACTCTTCGACTTCTCAACGTCGATCGATTATTTGAAATGAGATGAACTCGGCCTTTTCAAATAATCCACATATATTTAGATTTTCATATCAATTTATCACATGGTTGGACTATTCAACATTCACATTTCAGTTCTTTAGTTATAATTCTCATGTTAAATACATTCAACCATCACATATCAAGCAAACACAACGAAATTGGTTTATTTCCATTCTATATCGTCTATAGTATTTTATAACGATATATCGCCATTTTTATTTAATTTAAAACAGCCATATTTAATTAAACGACGTTTCAGGTCGTGTCGATGCATTGGCGCTGTTTTTCACTAATTTTGTTTTACACATATCTGAAAATCTAACCGTTGGATCTTCACAAATTTTATATCATTAGGAAGGTCATTTCAAAACGAATCCAACGGTTTCAGTTTTGGGAAAATCCGACGGTCAGATCTTCCACACTGGTCATTTGAAGTTACGATTTCAATTTTGAACTACAGCATCATTATTCAATTTTTATTTAATTATATATATATAGTCGTTTCTGGCGCTGTTTTTCTTTAGATTTAAATTAAACATTCCAGACACTCCAACCGTCGGATCTTCACAAAGTTGGTGCCGTTGGAAAGATATTTCCAAGGCGAACCTAACGGTTGCGGTTTCGGGAAAATCCAATTTCCCGCACTAGTCGTTCGAAATCACGATTTCAAAACACGAACTGCACGGCCATGTTTCGTTTTAATTTTATTTATATTTATATATTTATATAAATATAGTTCATTCAAAAATTCCTATATCGTTTTCACTTCAATTATTTCACTAACGCCTTTAAATTTTGGAAAATTTCGCCATAACCTCCTTTGTACGGGAGGGGCTGGGAAAATTCCCAAATAGCCACACGGGCGCCTCATGTCAAAAAGAAAAAGAAAAAGCCAAGCGGCTAGCCAATAGGCTCATAAAATCATCACCCAAACAAAACAGTAAATGTATACCTATTTGTCGGGCACAAAATTTTATTCCTCTTCTCTAGCCCCTTTGCTATAACATGTTCAATAAATATGCATGTACATATATACAATTTTTATCACTTATCATTTTCCATTCAACTTCATATTCAATTTACTTTGGTTTAAAAACACCATTCATTCTAATGTTGCATGCATAGGCTAAAATCATATCATTAGCTAATTAATGTATATTTCAACTCATGCACCTTTATTTGAACAAGTGGCTATTTTTAACACTTCACATTTCAAATATGATAATTTTGGCGAACTAAAATGGATTTCAACACATGACTATTTTATTTAGTATCTATGGATGTTAAAAATAATATTTCTTCACAAATATTTATTTCAACGCCCGCATATCTCTAGCATATCACATATATGATAAAAATGATATTTTTATCATTCAAAATATTCATTTGACAAATGGATGTTTTCAACACTTCATAGTTTCAATAAAAATGTAATTTTTATTGTTCGATCTTTTTATTCAACACATGAACTTTTCCACTACACACATTTCTCAACACATGAGCATTTCCACACATGGATATTTTATTTATGTTGTTCATATTTGAAAGATGGAATTTTTCTTGTTGAAACTATTTATATATAAGGCGAATATTTTCCATACTTCATATATATTATAAAAAGGTGATTTTTATTGTTTATACACTTCATTCATTCACAAATGAATTTAATTTTCACACATCACTTTTCATCACATGAACATTTCCACACATGGATATAGTTTCAACATAGGGCATTAATTTCAACGCATGAAGATAATTTCAACATACGAAAATAATTCTAACACATAAAGATTATTCAAAATTTCGGCAGCATAACGGCAGGGTAGTTAAAACCGGCACCGTCCCTAGTACGGCTCCTCGCTCTACCTTAAAACCTCGCGGTTTTTGATAATGGGGATTCACGCATCTAATTCGCACGCAGGCGGCATGTTTATTTTTATTTCCACAAATTTTTCCAATTCATTTCAATCACCAATGGGTATTTTTCAACCACAACCAATCAATATCAACCACAAACAATTATTCAACCATTCGCATTTTTCATCCAATATTTCACACCAATTCACAACAATAAATATCGTCCATGGTTTGTGGACGAGGGGCGTATATATATATATATATATATATATATATATATATATATATATTTAATATAATTGCTATATTTCACTTGCATTTCAACACATATATCAATTATTCTTTGCATGTATAATTCATACTTCGCTTATATAGCTTACACCATGCATGTACATGTGGTATACAACACGTGTGTAATTTATATTTTGCTAATATAATTTATACACGACATTTTCCATTCAAATTCTTTTAATTTAGATTTCTCACATTGGTTTTCGGAGTGCTAAAAATCGTAGATGACTCAGAAAAATCCGCGGCTTCTTCTATGTGGTAGAGAGCTTCCTTGCGGTCCCGATGTTTCCTGTTTCATCGAATTTCGTCAACACACCAAAAAGATATGATTTTTCAAAGTGCAGACATCAAAAAGGACTCACCTTTCTATTTGGTTCGAAACTAGGTTTGAGGTTTTCGCGAAATCCATGGCACGTGGGGACGATCGGGGAGTTGGACGTGGAAGAGCTTCGAGAGGGGGTCCTGTCGGTGGTGGTTTGGTGGCGCTCGGTGGTCGGTGGCGTCGGCGGCGGCGATGGGAAGTGGCGGGATTTCTGGCCTCGATTCAGGCGGAGGAAGCGTCGAGGGTGGTCGTAGGTAGGTCGGATCTGACGAGGGGGCGGAGACGAGGCGAGCGGCGGTGGTGGCATTGGCTGGAAGTGGCTGTAGCGGCGACGGCAGAGGAGAGAAGGGAGGAACGGGTTTCGCTGTTGGTTCGAGGGTTTTTAGTTTTTTTTTATTATGAAAGAAAAAATCCTATTAGCCGAGGATTTATAGAAAATTTTAAATAGTGTTTTTACAAACGAACTCTTTTTCAAGCCCAACGACTGTCGTCTCCAGCTAAATACCCCCATTCCGGACACAATGGGATATGTTTCGTTGGCCAATTCGACTGTTACAGTCAGTTATTTTTCAAATTAAAGTATAAAACATTTAATTTTTAACTTTGAACGTACATTTCAATTTGCCAGGGCCACAAACTGATTCGAAAAATTCCAGAAAAATAAATCTAGCCATGTTTTAATGCTACAGTCCCAACAAAACTAGTTTCGTCGAATTCTGAGATCGTTTGAAAAATGGCCATTTTCTGGTCGATCCAATTTAACAGAAATTGACCAAACGCATTTTCTTTTGCCACGCTCACATACTAGCTTCAAAAATTATGAAATTTGAAACCTAGCAATAGTTTGACATTCCGAACCCAACAAAGGTGGTTTCGTCGAATTCCGAGATCGTTTGCAAAATATTAATTTTCCAGGGTTATATATTCTATATAGCGACCTCTCTGAAAATTCATTCGGCCATAACTTTTGATTCCCGTTATGAAACTTCGATTTTTCAGATTAGTTAGAAAGGTATTGACTAACAGATTTAAATATTTTTGGTTTCGCTAAAATCCGTTATATTTTCCACCCTACATAGTTAGTCAAAGTTTGAATTCAAATTTTCAAACTGACTCACTATTTCTAATTCACTATTTTATTGAAATATTCTATTTCAATTGTTCAAATTCCTTTGAAATCACCAATTTAAAATTTTTAAATTAACCCGTATTTTCCGGGTTGTTACAAAATTGGTGTGGAAGAACAAAGTGAGGCCGCAATCATAAACATACAAAAAGCACAAAAATAAAAACACAAAGTTTTTATAGTGGTTCGACCCAATGAGGATCTACATCCACTTTCGTATAAGATTCCATTATCAACATGCCCATTACAAGGCTTGGTTCGCTCTTACAACAAGTTTAATCACTCTCTCTCTTAGAGATCTCACTTGAATTCACCAAAAATGGCGGAGAAATAGTATGACCAACGGAGATGTAGTATGATTAGACAAGAATCAGAAGGATTTCTCTAAGTGCTTGGAGTTGGATGATGAATCTCTAATTCTTAGATCACATTGATGGAAGTCATGACCAGTTGATGATTGGATCTTCACTTGATAGTGATGATGAGTGTTAGAATCCTTTGAAATGGTTATGGAAGGATTTTAGCAGCACTTCGTGGCCATGGAAGCCGTCCTTTCTTCCATGAAAAAGTGAAGGGGTATTTATAGGTGATTTTGAGACCAGGTGGCAATCCTGTAATTCCCTAAACCCCCTTTTAGACCGTCGGGCGGGCTAAAAGCTTCCAAAGCACAGCGACGCGATCGACATAATGTGGATCAACCTAAGCCTTTTTCAGCATGAGCCAAGGAGGCGGAACGGGCTAAAGTACGTGGGGCGACCTAGAGCTAGCTGATACAGGGCGGCGACGAGCTAAGAAATGCGGAACGGGTCAGGGTTGCATGTACTATGATGGTGCGAGCTAGTATGAAGCAGAGCGACCCAAGTATACATGGAATGGGCTAAACTAGGATGGAGCAGCTCAAACCTTGATGGGGTGATCTAAATCCTTCAGCGGGCTAGCGGCATGAAGAGTTAACGGCTCAAGAACTTTGCAGGTTAAAACTTGGCGTGCTAAGAAGAACCAATGCTAAAAGTCTTTTAGAGGGCTAAGGAGCCTGGCGTCCTAAAGAGGGTTAGCGACCCGAAGAACTCATATGAGCTAAGATGTTACAACGGTCTAACATGCCCAAACGAGCCAAAGTTTCCTGAACATCTTGCACTGTCTGAATGACGCAAGATACTGTAACGATCTAGGGCGCTTAAGTGAGCTGAGGAGCTCAATGAGCTAGAGGAACCTTAACGACCCATGGAGCCCATTGACCTAAAATCATAGAAAGACTTAAACATGCTTATTATTCTTTGAAACTATTTTATGGGTTAACATTTGCCCCTCGAAGTCTGTGTATATCAAAGATAACACAAGCTTCACACTCAGTAACCTTGGCATGTTGTTGGTTCGAAATTTTAGGTCACTAGGGCCTTTAAGTTGTTTGAACCTTTATGTTGTTTCAGGCCTTAGGTCGTTCCAGACTTTAACTTTTCGACTCAAATCATGACATGACTTTAGGTCACAGTTATACCTTGGATTGTTGATGGGCCTCGATGTTGGATTTAGCTCGCTGACGTTCTAGTCCCATGTGAATTTAGTCTTTCTCATACATCCTTTGCTGTAGGTCATTATAGTTCTTAGGCCGCCAAGGGTCTCAGAATATATCCGAGGTCGACTTGGGCCTTCAAACCACGGATAAGCTTTCAACCTAAGCTTGGCCCAGCGTGCTTTTACCCTTTATATCCAATTCCAGACCATTCCTTTCATTCTTCACCTTTTTACTCCGAAACTTGTCAATGGCGGCAACTTGGACCCAAAAATCTCTCGTCCCAAACTCTTGCTGAAATTGATTATCTTGTGAGACTGTTTAAGGTCGGATCACGAAGCAAATCATCAATTCAACACCCAAATTTGAGATCTCTCTTTGTCAAGTTCGATTTTTTTTGTATTCAATCTTGAATGGCAAATTTTGATCTTCCATGATATACTACATATTCTGTTGGACTTAACACCTCAAAGCATGTCATTTTATGACGATGTCGAAATAATACCTCCCTTTTGTAATCTTAATTTTGGTCTTGCTATTATGCTTGTGCTTTAAGATGAAACTCTCCTATGGTCACGACCCACGATAGTGCGTTTCAAGTTGTAGGTCTCACCGAATATTGAAGGCCTCTTGTCCATTTGAATCAACTGCACATTTTGGGTCGTCATTTTCACTCTAAGTTCTTCACATCGCGACCCTACTCTTGGTCGTTTTGATGATTCAAAGCCTTAGGTTGTTGTTTCAATACCCAGCTTTGGGTCATTTTCAACCTATAGTCTAAAGTATTGACATGTTTTGGCAACCTTAAGTTTGAATGGAACCCATTAAAACTTTGAAAAGTTTTTTACGACCTAAAACTTTAATTGGTCTCAACGACCCAAAATCTTAATTGGTTTTCATGACCTGAAAAACTTGATTGGGTTAAACACTTCTGCACATGCTTTTATTTCTTCCTCTTTTCCTTTATACATTTATGAATGAAGTTACTTATGCAGGATGTCTTTTAGCCATAACTAGATGAAAGGTCCTTTGAAGGAATATGATTCTCAGAAGCGTCGTAAATCGAACGAGTCACCTGTAATAGATGCTTACTCTATATCTAACCCTCTAGTTTGTACTGATCCATCTCTTGAAGACCTTCGAGCTATCATGGATAGACCTCGCTATGTTTCTGAACCATGCCACCCTGAGCTTGCTAGTCGATTCGAAGGGTGGTGTTTGCAGGGGGCGCGTGTTGAGGTGGACATTTATCCATTCAACCAACAGACCATTCCTGATGACATAGATGCCATACAATGTAGCGCACTTGCTCAAGTTGACAATACCAGGGACGGGTTTTAAAAGCACACCAATTTCCTTGGGAATTATTCTGCGAAGAAGATGATCGGTTGGAACATGCTTGCCTATGACCTCCAGAGATTGAACAAGGAACATCTGGAATGAATTTCTGTTTTGGAGGATGACAAGACCATGCTTATTAAGGCTTTGAAGTGTAGAGATAGGCTCATTGCTGAGCTTTTGGGTCAGGAAGAAAAGATGGGCCGCCTTCCTCTTATTCTGCTTAACAAGCGACTTTTTGATGGGTTGAAATCATGACTTTCTTGTTCTACTTTTTGGTCTGTAATATTATATATGTAAATTATTAGACTGGATTGTTCTATGCGAGTGCCAGTCCTTACTTATGATTCTAGCTAATGTACTTGACTTTGTGTTTGACCTGCTTCGCGGATGAAGTAGTTTTTGGCTATGTATACCCTATGCTACCAGATCAGACTTCCTGTTCCGCATTTCACACTTGTTTTCCTTTCATGTTTGCATCACAAATTCTTTATGTCACAAGTCTTTTTGTTTCGCAATGTTTACGTCTTCGTGGTGCTTCTTTATAAACTGGGTTTTTACTACAGCCACGAATCATTGTTAGCTGGGTTTGCTTACCCAGTTTTACTATTGAATTTCCTTGATTCGGGCTAAAGCAATTTTTGGTGCCTCTTTTTCCGTGAATAATCACCTTTGTGTTTATTGCAGTATCGAAGCCTTCAAGCTTGTTATGGTCATTTCAAGGCTCAACTTTATTGGTTAGGGCAACCCTTGCAGATGTTTAACCTTTACTCTAAGATTGTTACGCATTTGTGGAATATTTTAAGAGGCGAGCGTCATTAAATCCCTTTAATGCGGCGGTAACACCCCCATACCAAAATTTGCCTCATACTTTAAAGGTTAAACATTACATTTCGAGATCGACTCCATTGGGATCCTTTGGTCATGTGTTTTTTCCGCTGCTGAATTTCTTGGTATGATCATGGTCAGAAGATTCCAATATGGTCGGTTGGGCTTACATCACTTTACGGAGGTGTATTTCTGTTTTCTTGCCCCTGCTCGAGAGGTCTTATTTTGTTCCTCTAAGGAGGTATTTGTAAACCCGTTATTCGTTGTGACTGAACGACTCGGTCACTTGTAGAATTTGTAGGGCGCACCCAAGGAGGTCTTTGGGTCTGTCACTAACCGAATTTGGAAGACCCGGCATACGATCGGATGCCTCGGTAGGGGTCTTTTTAAACCCGAGGTTTATATCATTATCCGGCCATGTATCAATGGCGTCGACGATAAACCGAGTACCCCTCAGGGTGGACTTTGGTTTTAAAACCCGGTGTTTATATCGCTATTTAACCATGTATCAATGGCATCAACGATGAACCATGTACCCCTCGGGGGAGTTCTTTGGTTTTAAAACCCGGTGTTTATATCGCTATCCAGCCATGTATCAATGGCACCGGCGATGAACCAGGTGCCCCTCGGCGACGTCTTTGGTTTTAAAAACCGAGTATCCAGCCATGTATCAATGGCATCGGCGATGAACCAAGTGCCCCTCGGGGAGGTCTTTGGTTTTAAAACCCGGTGTTTATATCGCTATCCTGCCATGTATCAATGGCATCGGCGATGAACTAGGTGCCCCTTGGGGAGGTCTTTGGTTTTAAAACCCGGTGTTTATATTGCTATCCAGCTATGTATCAATGGCATCGACGATGAACCAGATGCCCCTCGGTGAGGTCTTTGGTTTTAAACCCGGTGTTTATATCGCTATCCAGCCATGTATCAATGGCGTCGACGATGAACCGAGTGCTCCTCGGGGAGGTCTTGGGTTCAAAATCCCAATGTTTGTCGTAATCAGACCATGTAATCATGGTACTGACGATCGACTGGGTGCCCCTCGGGGGAGGTCTTTGGTATAAAAGCCCAGTATTTGTCATAATCGGACCATGTAATCATGGCACTGACGATCAACTGGTGCCCCTCCAGGAGGTCTTTGGTTTTATGTTGCA
Organism: Allium sativum; assembly: GCA_030737875.1. Taxonomy (NCBI): domain Eukaryota; kingdom Viridiplantae; phylum Streptophyta; class Magnoliopsida; order Asparagales; family Amaryllidaceae; genus Allium; species Allium sativum. Next base: position 158,348,315 of record CM060913.1, read on the forward strand.
TTGTTTTCATGGGGCATACGCTAGTTCATCCATCGGGATTTACCTCAATTTGTTAGAACTAGGGCCAAGGACCTTGCAACTAAGAAGGTGCCCTTTGGGTGAAGCTTGCAACTTTGTTTGTAGCTTTGAACACCCGCCATTTAACCATTCAGTCCCTAGTGTCTCTTTCTTGCATTTCTATGCCACACATCATTGATTTGATTGTAAATGATGTGTTGAGCATCAAGCAATGGGTGTTTGAGCTATCCCGGTCGGGATGTGCTTCAGTAATCACCAGGTCTTATTAGACCAAAAATTCGTTAACGCTCTTTTAATGGACCTGCGGTCAAAATCGAATTTTAGCAAACTATTTGCAAACCATACGATTTAGGCAAGTAAAGTAATTTCTTTCATTAGTATATACAAAGCTTGAAATGATGTTGCATGGTATTTACAATGCATGATATTTACAACTTTGTCAAATCATATGAAAGAATTATTAAATGAAGTAGTGACAGAGGTGTATGTCATTCCATGCTCCTGGAAGTTGGAGTCCATCCCTTGTTTCTACTTCAAAAGTTCTATCAGAGACTTTCTGGCTAATCACATATGGCATCTCCCAGTTAGGTCCAAGTACGCCAGTTGCTGTCATGTTCCTTTTCAGGACAAGGTCCCCAAGTTGGATGGTTCTGCGTTTTACTTTAGCATTGAAATGACGAGCTATTCTTCTCTGATGCGCTAGGACTCTGAGTTTCGCTTCTCTTCTCCTTTCCTCAAGAAAATCGAGTTCTTCAAGTTGCAATTTCTCATTCTCTTCTTGGTTAAAGTGGATTTTTCTATGAGTTGGAACTTCTAGTTCCACTGGAATCACAGCCTCGGATCCAAACGTAAGCAAGAATCGAGTATCTCCTATTGCAGTTTTATGAGTGGTACGGTACACCTATAGTGCAAGCGGAAACTCATCTACCTAAGCGCCCTTAGATTTTTCTAGTCGCTTCTTAATAGTTGACTTCAAGATTTTGTTGATTGCTTCAACCTGCCCGTTAGCCTGTGGATGGGAAACGGCTCCAGAACTCTTCTTGATCTTGTATCTAGCACAGAAATCTAGAAATTCCCTACTCTCGAATTGCGTTCCATTGTCGATGATTAATTTTTGTGGCACACCAAATATACAGATGATATTCTTCAGGACAAAATTGATCACCTTCTTTGAAGTAATAGTGGCTAGTTGTTCAGCTTCAGCCCATTTAGTGAAATAATTTGTAACGACCCGAAAAATCTGAACCAATTTAAAAAATTTAAATTGGCTAAAATAGTGGATTTTAAATATTTAAAATAAATATTTTAAATAATAAAATGAAAACTGAGTTTGAATCGACAATTGGAAACGAATATAATTAATTCTAATTATAAACAAGGCCTGAAATGGCGCGGCAATTTCAAATTTTCATTTCAAATTTTGACTGACCGTACTGGGTGCAAAACAAAACGGATTTGAGTGAAAACAAAAATATTTAAATCTGTTAGTGAATACCTTTCTAACGAATCTGAAAAATTGAAGTTTCATAGTGGGAAGCAAAAGTTATTGCCAAATGAATTTTAATAATGGTCGCTATGGAATTTATATAGCCCGTGAAAATGGCCATTTTGCAAACGACCTCGGAATTCGATGAAACCACTTTTGTTGGGTCCGGGATGTCAAATTATTGCTAGGTTTCAAATTTAATAATTTTTGAAGCTAGTATGTGAGCATGGCAAAGGAAAATGTGTTTTGGTCAATTACAGCTAAATTGGATCGACTAGAAATGGGCCATTTTTCAAACGGTCTCAGAATTCGATGAAACTAGTTTTGTTGGGATCGTATCGTCAAAACATAGCTAGATATATTTTTCTGGAATTTTTCGAATCAGTTTGTGGCCCTTGCAAATTGAAATGTACGTTCAAATCGAATATTGAATGTTTTATATTTTAAATTGAAGGAAAACTGACTGAAACAGTCGAATGGGCCTACGAAACATATCTCATTGTGTTCGTAAAGGGGGTAAAACGCTAGGGACGACAGTCGTTGGGTTTGGATTGGGGTTCGTGTGTGAAAGGGGGTATTTTTGGAATATATATATATAAAGGGATTGGGCCACGTCAGAAAACCCCCCGCCACCCAAATTCTCTCTCCCCGCTACACAGCTCGATGGCGGAAACCCGTTCCCCTCTTCCCGAGCATTTTCCGACCAAACCAGGAAAAATTAGCCCCTCCTCCAGTTGAAGATTTTGAAGAGAGCGAGAAGATCTTCAAATCCATATATGGTTTGGATTTTGTTGTTCTGTGGTTTGGGAGAACCGACGTCAGGAAGTTCGGGGCTTTAAGCCGCCGACAGCTGGCGCCACCGAGTGGGCCCACTTCCCCCGGCGCCTGAGCGCCTCTCGCCCCTCTTCAACGCTGCACCGCCCGATCGTCATAATACTTCACGGATCGAACAAAAATTCAAAACTTAGTTTTGAACATCAAAACGAGGTATACGGCTCTGTTTATTTTCAATTGTTTTAACACTTTTAAGCCGTTGCAAACTTGTAAAAATCATATCTTTTTCGTTTCTTTACGAAATTCAGTGAAACAAGAGAAAATGGACTCGTGTGGACGTCTTCTACATTCTAGAAGAGACCACATATTTTTCTGAGCGTTCTGCTATTTTTGGTGGAGTGGAACCCAATGTGAGATTTCTAATTTATAAACGATATGGAAAACGACGATGTATAAATTATATAGTCGATGTATGAGTTATATAAGCGTTGTACACCTCTTGTATAAGCGTTGTATAAGTTGTACGTTTGATGTATAAGTTGTATATGCGTTGTAAAAATTATATATGTGTTGAAATAGAACTGAAATGCTATATATAAATATATAAATATATATATATATATACACGCCCCTCGTCCACAAACCATGGACGATATTTATTGGTTGTGATTGGTGTGAAAATTGGTTGATTACGAATGGTTGATTGAAATTATTTGTGGTTGAAATTGATTGATTGTGGTTGAAAAATACCCGTTTGTGGTTGAGAAATATTTGGTTGAAACCACATAGGATTAGTTTATGGAAATGAAAAAATATACATGCCGCCTGCGTGAGAACTAGATGCATGATTCCCCATTGTCAAAAGCTGCGAGGCTTTAAGGTAGAGCGAGGAGTCGTACTAGGGACGGTCCCGGTTTTAACTACCCTGCCGTTATGCTGCCGAAATTTTGAATAATATTCATGTGTTAGAGTTATTTTCATTTGTTGAAACCATATTTATTCGTTGAATAGAAATTCATGTGTTGGATGATATTCGTGTTTTGAATAAACCGTTTTAACGATAAAAATCACATTTTTACTCTATATATATAAACTATAGAAAACCTTCATGTGTTGAATTGAAATTCATTCGTTGAATTGAAATTCATGTGTTGAATGGTATTCGTGTTTTAAATATAAAAATCACCTTTTTATCTATATATACAAACTATAGAAAACCTTCATGTGTTGAATCGAAATTCATTTGTTGAATTGAAATTCATGTGTTGAATGGTATTCGTGTTTTAAATATAAAAATTACCTTTTTAACTATATATATAAACTATAGAAAACCTTCATGTGTTGAATCAAAATTCATTCGTTGAATTGAAATTCATGTGTTGAATGGTATTCGTGTTTTAAATATAAATATCACCTTTTCATCTATATATATAAACTATAGAAAACCTTCATGTGTTGAATCGAAATTCATTCGTTTAATTGAAATTCATGTGTTGAATGGTATTCGTATTTTGAAAGAAATTGTTTTATAATAAAAATCCTATTTTTATCACCTATATTAACTATATAAAATAGTCATGTTTTGAAATAAATCGTTTTACAATAAAAATCACATTTTTACTATATACATGAATTGTTAAAAATAGTGAAGTGTTGAAATAGAAGACAGTTAGATAAAAATATCATTTTTATCAAATGTATGAAAATCATGTAGTTTTGAAATCGAAGAATCGATATATATATATATATATAAATAGAATTGAAATATATCCAATAACGAAGCTACAGTTCGTATTTTGAAACCATGATTTCAAACGATTAGTGCGGGAGATCCGACCATCGGATTTTCCCGAAACCGCAACCGTTGGGTTCGCTTTGGAAATATCTTTCCAACGGCACCAACTTTGTAAAGATCCAACGGTTGGATTGTCTGGAATGTTTAATTCAAATCTGAAGAAAAACAGCATCAGAATCGATTATATTTATATATATAAATATAATTATATTAAATCGAATAACGATGCTACAGTTCGTATTTTGAAATCGAAACTTCTAACGATTATACCAGGAGATCCGACCGTCGGATTTTCCCAAAACTAGAACCGTTGGATTCATTTTGAAAAGATCTTTCTAATGATGTAAATTTTGTGAAGATCCTACGGTTAGATTTTCAGATATGTGTAAATCAAATCTGAAGAAAAACAGCGCCACGGCCGTGTTATGGCCCGAAGCGTCGTTTTGAATAAATTGGCTATTTTAGAATAAATAAAAATAGTGATAAATCATTATAAAATGTTATAAACGATATGGATGTGAAATTTAGAAACTAACTGAAGGTTGGCTAAGTCGAATGGTTTCCTGGGTGTTGATATGATGTTGGTTTCGGCCTTCGAGGTTAATATTTGGGAAATCGTTCTCTTACTGATCTACGGTTAGTGACTAATGAATTGAAATGATGCGTATGTAGTGTTTATGTAGCACGTGTTTATTATATACGCGAGTTGCTCAGAAAGACCAGGTTTATCGCATTCTCAATAACTGAATTGACGATAAGAAATCGAAGATGAAGACGGTGGTTGAAGACCGGAAATCTTCACCTCGTTTGGATGACAACTGATGTCCTGATTGGGAGGCATCCTAAAATATGGATAATGAGTGGTAGTCGTCCAGACCGAGATCGGTGGGTTTGCGAGGTATATAGTGCCTCCGGTTTCGTTCAGACCCAGAACGGACTTGTAAATGGATGGTGTGCCTGACACTGGAATTTATTCTGTGTGATTGATAGCCATCAGTTACATGGCGTGAATTGCCTGTGTGACATGCTAAGATGCAGTGATCAGGGCTTCTATTGAAAAGCAAAGTCTTGTAGTGATGATCAAAGCACCGCCTGTGTGGCGTAGCTTTGTGATTAACGTGAATTCGCGAACCTCACACCCCGGTATGAACCAGAAACGGGAGAGGACATCAGGGAGGGCATGCGTTTCCTTCTAGTTAGAAGTGGCGTCAGTGGTTTTACATGCCCTGACGAGTTTGACTTATGTGGTTGTTGCTGTTGCGAGGCGCCTCGGTTATATCGGTCGATCTGGGACTGATGGAGTCATTCGTTGGATCATTTACGCCCCAAAGGGCAGGGAAACGCATTGTTCAGGCATTTTAATCCACATCGGTGGACCGGCCCTGACGATCCAAGGGTCACTCGAGCTCTGATCCTGAGGGGCGGGCTAGAGTGTCTCGAAGTCGGTAAGGACTATCTTTTGCCTTGCATTGTTCTTCTATTATCTGTTTCTGTGTTATATTCCAAGGATTACCCTTGCCACCGTCAGTACGGGGTTCGGGGGCATCTCATAATCAACCGCCACAATTGCGTACTTCATATTTGATTTGGCTGTAGGTAATGCTCTGATCAAATCTATGCCCCAGACAGCAAATGGCTATGGGCTAACCATTTGAGTCAATTTAGTAGGAGGTGCTCTCGGAATTTTTGCAAATCTTTTGCACCTATCACATTTCTTGACATAAGTCATCACATCCAGGTTCACAACGGGCCAAAAGTAGCCGTATCGCATAATTTTTTGGCTAGTGTTTGACCGCCTATGTGACCTCCACAATCTCCTTCATGTAACTCTGCTAAAATTGCTTTTGATTCCTCCTTTGTTACACATCGAAGAAATGGCACAGAAAATCCTCGTTTGTATAATCTTCCATCCTGAATAAGATATAATGGAGCCTTGTGTAATATCTTCCTTCACTTTTTTGGCTCTTCAGGCAGTGTCCCTTTAAGGATGTATTCCTTGATTGGAGTCATCCATGACATGGGTTCTTCATCCATTTCCATAATCTAGTCAACGTCTGCTTCCTCGATGGCGGGGGATGAAAGGACTTCTACAGGAATAAGACTCAATAACTGTGCATCCGAAGAGCTAGCATACTTGGCAAGAGAATCTGCCTTTGAATTCTCTTCCCTCGGAATGTGAGATATAGTGTAGAGGTCAAGGTTGTTAAGATGTTCCATAGCTTTGATGAAATAAGAAGGGAGATTTCCGAGTTTATTTTGGAATTCTCCAAGGACCTGACACGCCACTAAACGCGAATCACTGAAGATTTGCAAAGTTTTTAGATTCATTTCTTTTGCTAATTTCAGCCCTATTGTTATTGCTTCGTATTCGGTCTCATTATTTGTTAATGGGAATTCCAATCTAAGAGCATAGCACAGAGAGTGGCCGTTAGGAGTTTCTAAGACAATTCCAGCCCCTGAACAATAATCATTCCTGGATCCGTCGAAGTATAGTTTCCAGTTTGTCACTGTCTCTGCTTGTTCTTCAACCTCCTGTCCCCTGTCTGTGAACTCAGCAATGAAATCCGCTAAGGCTTGCCCATTAATGGCTCTCCAGGGGTGATATGTGATGCCATATTGGTTAAACTCAATGTTCCATTCCAATAACCTTCCCGAAGTTTCTGGGCGAAATAGAACTTGCCTTAGCGGTTGAACGGTGAGAACTTTTATTGTCTAAGATTGGAAATATGGTCTCAACTTCTTAGACGAAATAAGTAGACAGTATGCAAGTTTCTCCAACTTTGGGTAGTTTAATTCTGCTCCGGCGAGCCGCTTGCTAATGTAATAAACTGGTCGTTGGACTTTAGCATCCTCTCGGACAAGTGCAGCGCTTAAGGCATGTGATGAGACGACCGGGTATAAGAAAAGCTCTTCTCCATCCCTAGGATTAGAGAGCATTGGTGCTCCATATGCTTAATCAATTCTTCAAAAGCTATTTGACATTCTGAAGTCCACTGGAAGTCTTTCCTTCCCTTTTTCAAAGCATCAAAAAGTGGAATACACTGATCGTTTGCTTTAGAGATGAAGCGGTTAAGGGCGGCAATTTTCTCGTTCAGGCTTTGAAGCTCTTTCTTTGTCCTAGGAGCTCGCATTTCTCATAATGTTGTGATTTGTGAAGGGTTCGCTTCAATGCCCCCAACATTGACTATAAATTCGAGAAATTTCCCTGATGATACTCCAAATGAACACTTCAGAGGATTCAACTTCATAACGTACTTTCTAAGGATGTGAAACATCTCGGTTAGATTCTCAAGGTGATTCTCTTCCTTTCTAGATTTTACCAGCATATTATCTACATAGACCTCCATAGTGTTCCCGATTTGGGATCTAAACATGGAATTTACCAAGCACTGGTAGGTTGCTCCCGCATTCTTCAATCCAAACGGCATAACTCTGTAGTAATATAAACCTCTGTCGGTTATGAAACTCGTGTTTTCTTCGTCGGGTTTGTGCATCATGATCTGATTATACCAGGAGAATGCATCAATGAATGACAACAACTCGTGCCCTGCTGTTGCATCGACAAGTTGGTCAATTCTCGATAAAGGAAAACTGTCTTTGGGACATTCTTTGTAAAGGTCTGAGTAATCTATGCACACTCTCCATTTACCATTGGATTTTTAAACAAGGACTGGATTGGAAACCCAACCAGGATACGTTGATTCTCTTATAAAATTGGTTTTAAACAATCTGTCTACTTCTTCCTTTAGTGCCACAGATCTTTCAGGTCCTTGCATCCATCTTTTTTGCTTTACAGGAGTCAAACTAGGATTAATATTCAACTTGTGAACAATCACATCTGGTGATATTCCGCACATGTCAGAGTGCATCCATGCAAATACGTCTAAGTTTTCATTTAAAAACAATATTAAATCATTCCGCAATTTCGGGCCCAACTGAGAACCTATCTCGAGGACTCGGTCAAGATCCTTATCGTGTACTAAAACAGAGGTAATGTCCTCAGCCAGCGTCGCTCTGTTTCCCCCATACTGGTTTTTCTTGTATCAATTTCCTTCTAGGCTCCGCTGTGCCTACCAGTATGGGGGCCTCTCCTGAATTGCTATAAGGGGGATTCATGGATGCAGGGCGGAAGCCCAACATCCTTTTTCACTTCCTTCCTACTCGCCTCTGCAAGCTCAGCCAGGTAACATTCTCTTGCCGCCTATTGGTCACCTTTTACCACGCCAACTCCGTTTTCAGTAGGAAATTTCATTGTTAGATACCACAGAGCCATTGTTATACTGAACGTTGCGAGGGTTGGTCTTCCAAGGAAGGCGTTATAAGCGGACAACTCGTCGATCACAACAAAATATTGCTTTTGTGCAACCTTCTGCTCCCCTTCTCCGAGCTCAACGAGCAAATTGATGACTCCAACTTGCTGAATGGCTTGCCCTGTGAATCCATGGATTTGGTTTTGGCACGCTTTCACATCTTCCATGGAGAGCTCATCCATTGAAAGGCATTGATGAAAAGGGCATTGACAGATGCTCCGCTGTCAACCCAAACTCTTCTGACAATAGCAGGACCCAAGCCTATGGTTATCACCATTGGATCCATAGTTGGAGTTATCAAACCTTCTGAGTCTCGATCCTTAAAGACAATGTCATCCCAGGGAGGTCTTGGTATTTTGATAAAAAAGCTTCATCCATAATCATGAGTTCTTCTCCTTTTGGGAGGGTTTTCATCTCATTGCATATTTTATAATATCCCCCAACTTCATCTAACCGGGTGTGGACCTCCTGAGATGGTGTTAATGATCAACCTTGGCATGACGACGTTTGCAGCATTCTCAGCTTGCCTCCGTTGTCCGGTGGACATTCTTTGGTTTTGTGGAGCCTGGGTATTTTACGGATTCTTTGTGTACTGCTGAAGTCTGTTCTTCCTTATCAGTTCCTCGATTAGGCTCTTTAAGTGTCTGCACTCATTTGTGCTATGCTCTGGCTGGTTATGAAAATGACAAAACTTCCAGTATTTTATTGCCGTATCACTAACCTTTATCTGCTTCGGGACGGGGTATTCCTGTAATAACTCGGAAATCTGAGCTAATTAAAAATTTTTATTTTGGCAATATTAATGAATTTTGAATATTTAAAATGAATTATTTAAAATAATAACGACGAGAAATTTATTTTGAATAGAATTAGAATGTATATATTTATTTGAATCGTCGTTAGAATATAAATATTTTATTTTAAAATATAAAAGGAATTGAAAATGGCGCGGTAGTTCGAAAATTAGATTTCAAAGTTCAAATGAATGTACAGGATTCAAAATAAACCGGATTTTAGCGAAACCAAAAATATTAGAATCTATTTGAAAATATCTTTCCAACGAATCCAAAAAATAAAAATTTCATAGCGGAAATAAAAAGTTATGTCCAGTTGAAAATTCAGAATAGTCGCTATGGAATTCTGGCCCTTAAAAATGGAAATTTTGCAAACGACCTCAGTTTTTGACGAAAACACTTTTGTTGGATACATGATGTCAAGTTATTGCTAAGTTTCAAAATTCGTAATTTTTTAAACCAATATATGAGCATGGCGAAGTTAAACGTGTTTTGACAGTTTCAGTCAATTTCGATCGACCAAAAAATGGCCATTTTTCAAATGGTCTTTAAATTGGACGAAATTAGTTTTGTTAGGACCATATCGTCGATACGAAGCTAGAAAATATTTTTCGAGAATTTTTAGACTCCGTATGTGGCCTCGATAAATTGAAATGTGCATTCAAATTTAATATATATTTAATTGTTAATTTAAAAGGAAACTGATCGCAACAGCCGAATTGGGTTACAAAGCATGTCCCATTGCATTCGGAATGGGGGTAATTAGTTAGAGGCGATAGTCATTGGGCCTCGTTTGGGGTTCAAATGAAAAGTTAACCTTTTTTTTGATTTAATAGAAAATAAATTAAATAATATAAATATTAATATACCTCTCCCTTATATCCTCTAATCCAAATCGTTAATTCAGAAAAAAGGAAAAAAAACCCGCGACGGATCTCGTCGCTAGCCACCGCCGCGTCAGGCAGAGCCGCCTCCGTTCCCCCTCCCTCGCATCCCCTCCTCTTCTCTCTCCCCGCCCCTTTTCTCCTCCTTCACGCGAGATCCGTATCGGCGAGCCCCTTCAAACCCCAAACCACTTTACAGTCGCCACGCCCCTTATTGCTCCACCACCTCCGATGCCACGCCACTCGCCACCTCTCCATAGGCTTGCGTCCCCTCCACAGGCCGAGTCCAACGATGGAAACCCCCCCTCTCGATTTCAACAGAAATTCTTTATTTTTGCTTATTTATTCTTGTTTTTCAGTTTTAATATGAATGCTATGATAAAAATAGGATTTTCAATTATATAACATCAAATTAAAAAGGTGATTATAATATAAAAAGATAAATTTTTATATGGTTGAAAGGTAAAAAATTTAATGTGATAAAGGTAAGATTGTTATATGAGGAATGGTGAGATCCTTAAATATATATGTATAAAAGATTAGATTTTTGTTAGTATAAAGATTTGATTTTGTTCATTCAAAAGATTAGATTTTTACTTTGTAAAAGATTAGATTTTTAATTTGCTAAAGATTAGATTTTTAATTTGCTAAAGATTAGATTTTAATTTGCTAAAGATTAGATTTTTAATTTGCTAAAGATTAGATTTTTAATTTGGTAAAGATGGGATTTTTATTCATATGAAGTTAAAGAGTATAAAAATATAATTTTTATATAAGGTAGAGTATAAAAATATAATTTTTATATAATGTAGAGTAATAAAGATGTGATCCTTATAGAAGTAGCAATGTAAAGTTATGATTTTTATATTATAGAAAGAATAAAAATATGATTTTTATAAAATGTAGATAATAAAAATATGATTTTTATATAATGTAGATAATAAAACTATGATTTTTATATAATGTAGATTATAATAATATGATTTTTATAATATAAAAAGAATAAAAGTATGATTTTTATATTAAATAGATGGTAAAAATTTGATCTTTATTTATGTAGCGAAATAAAAATCTGATTTTTATAATTTATATGTTGAAATAAAAATGTGATTTTTATAGTGTCGAAATAAAAATTCGATCTTTATATTAGAAGTAGGTATATAAAAATATAATTTTTATATAGAAGGAAGCGTTGTAAAAATATATGAAGTAGAAGCATAATTTTATTATATGATTAGAATTATAAAAATATGATTTTTATATAATAGAGAATATAAAAATGTGATTTTTATATATGTAGCGAACACGGGCGACGAAAGTGATGAAAGGCGAGCACGGCGAAGATTTCCTACATATGAAGAGTAGTGGTGAATTGGTTTAGCTAGTCGGTGAGAACTCCTCACTTTTATTTTGATTTCTAGTTGAAATATATACTAGGTTGCAGACGGTGCTTAGTAGCACCCGACATCCGTCGTCCACAGACCATGGATGACTTATTTGTTCGATTGCTGTGTTGTGAAATTTGATTGTGTGATGTGGAATGAAATAAAATATTTTGTAGTGGAAAATATTTTATAGTTAAAAATATGATTTTTAACGCGTATATAAAATAAATAGTAATAAACAAATCGGACGATTTGTTTATATACACTGATTTGACTGGTATTGATTGGGACGATAAATTTTATACATCGCCTGACTGCACAAATAAAAATCTGTGTTTGTTGATTTGAAACCCCACACGGGTATTGGGATGATATTTGACGTACACTAATCCTGATTGTTTAGTTATATGTCAATCGATGGGTTGACAGACTATGTAAGCGTTAATTATTTATATCTAATGCTTATGCAGTTGTGTGGTGCACTCTGGATGATAGTTGATGATTTATCGTTGCTATTATATACATGTGTTATAGAAAATCCATATAATTAACATTATATGGTAGTTGACTGAGTCTCATTCTAATCTGGAAAATAAGGAATATTATAAAAGAAAATTCATGTTTGAATAGAAAGAAAATTCATGTGTTGAATAGAAAGAAAATTCATGTGTTGAATAGAATAAAAATTCATGTGTTGAATAAAATAAATTCATGTGTTGAATAAAATAAATATTCATGTGTTGAATAAAATAAATTCATGTGTTGAACGAAATAGATATTCATGTGTTGAATAAAAATATATATTCATGTATTGAAGAAAATATTCATTTGTTGAACAGAATAACGAAGTTATTGAAATATATAAAGCCGTGTTGGTTAGATATGCACCATTTTGACGCGAACGATATTTATATCGATTATATTCGTTTTTATAATGATTATAGAAAACAAAGTGATCTCTAAAAATAACGTTTTGAAAATATTATCATTTGTATATCGATGATGTGGAATATTCAATTTTGATTCGAAATTGAATATGAAGTTGAAATCGTTTTGATAATGAATTTAAAACGATTTATAAAATACGTTTTAAAAGGAAATCGACGAAATATATATAATATATATATTGTATATATATAGAATGGCCTGAATAAAACGCGACGCGGCAGTTTGCGAATTTCGACCATTGACTTCAAATGGACATTACGGGTGATCCGTCCGTCGGATTCTCCTAAAACCGGAACCATTGGGTTCGTATCGAAAAGAGCTTTCTAAGAATATTAGAGATTTGAAATCTAATGGTTGGATTTGGAATTATGTCCAAATTAAATTTGGAAAAGGTCGCTGTAAGTGCAGTTTGATGGCCGTTGATGGAAATTGATTGTACGGGCCTAGATAAAATTATTAAAAATAGTAATAATTTGTGTAAAATCATAAGAAATGATTTGTGAAGGATTGGGATGAAAAATTCCAAATTTGAAAAGATAAAAATAGTTTTTTGTCGAAATGAACTGGTTTTGAACTAGAAATAAAATCCATTTATTTTTAAAATAAATAAATTGGAATTGAAAGGGTTTTAAAAGTAACCAGAATTTCCAATAGTTGAATTGTAATGGATTTGAATCGAAATTGCCTTTGGAATATTTCGATGTTGGATTTCGTGATTATACAGATGTTGTTATGGAAATTTTAAAGATATATTTATATCGTTATTTCCAATACGATATTTTTTGGTCGTAGAATTTGATATTGAATATAAGACGATATGTTTTCTATTCAGAGCCTTGTATTTAATATCAAATGTGATTTGGGTTTGTAGTGAATGGTGTCTTCATTAACACTGTTCTTAAACCCAGTTGAGAAAAAGATTAAATCTTTTTATTTAGATTTAATGAAGTATACCAATTAAATGGTATTTAATTGGAATTGAATAGAATGTGATTTTGGGTTTATCGTGAACCGTGTTTTAAATGACATTGGTTCTTTAACCCAGCTAAAGACAGGATGTGATTTCCAAAGTTAAATAATCATTGATAGCGATTATTAGGAGGATTAAAACCAAGTGGAGTTTTAATGAATCTTTAATTAGATTGAAATAATCGAGAATGGGGTATCACAGTTTTTCTCCAGGCGATATTTAAACCTTTAACTAGATTTAAACGTGAAACGGTAATTGAATTTACCAATAACACCGTGGTGTTAGATATGAAGTATTACCAGTTTGCTTCATGGAATCAATAGGTTGGGATTGGGAAATAAAATAAATGATTACTTCGGTGTGGTTCGCTAATTCCGACAAATTTGAATTGATATTCAAAAGAAGATTAAAGAATAAATTTAAAGAATTTATCTTTGATAAAATTAATGCGAACCTTTCCCAAAAGTATAAGAATATTTAAATAAAAGAATATTCTGAATTGGAATGAGGCGTATGTTGTGTTTGTGTAACACTTGTTTATTATATACGCGAGTTATTCAGAAAGACCGGGTTTATCCCATTCTGAATAACTGATTCGACGATGTGTCGAGGATGAAGACGGTGGTCGAAGACCGGAGGTCTTCACATCGTTTGGGTGATTACTGATGATCTTGATTGGGCTGTACACCGAAGAGGAGGGAGTCAGTTAGTGATCGTCCAGACGTACTTGGAGATCGATGGATATGCGAGGTACAAGGTGCCTCCGGTTTCGTTCAGACCCATAACGAACTTGTAAATGGACCGTATGTCTGACATTGGATTTTATTCTGTGTGATTGATTTCTATCAAATATACATCTGTTTGGCGGCGGAAAATTTATTCTCTTGCTTAACGCCCTTCTCTGAGACATACGAGCTTAAGGGTTATATATTGATAGATATCAATCGCATGGAGTGAATTGCCTGTGTGGCATGCCTAAGTGGAAATTGATCAAGGCTTCTGTTGAAAAGCAAAGTCTTGTGGTTGTTGATCAAAGCACCGCCTGTATGGCATAGCTTTGTGTAACGTGAATTTCGAGCCTCACACCCTGGTTGTGAACCAGAAACGGGAGAGGACATCAGGGAGGGCATGCGTTTCCTTCTAGCTAGGGTGGTGTCAGTGACCTACCAGCCCTGACATTTATATTATTTTCACATATGTGGTTGTGGCTGTTGCGAGGCGCCTCAGATATATCGGTGACTGTGTGGAACCGATGGAGTCATTTGGCTCATTTACGCCCCAAAGGGCGGGAAAACGCAGTGTTCAGGCATAATAATCTACATCGGTGGACCGACCCTGACGATCCATGGGGCAGTTGCGGCTGTTCCTGAGACATGAGCTAGATTGTCTCGAATTCGATGAGGACTATCTTTTGCCTTAGTTCACAGATGGAAATCCAGCTTCCAATACGTGACCTTGCGGTTTTGATTGTAGAACCTATATATGGCGACATAGTGGTATGGGCCACTTATGCCGTCTATGATTGATACTTATGATTGAAATTGTTTTGACACTATGCACTTATAGTAATAATAAAAGATGAAATTTAGCGTATCAAGCATTCATTGGCTACTATAAGGTAAAAACCCTATCCTCCGGCTTGCGTTGCATTGTGTGATGGGACCTGAGTCTTATAATGCTTCATTGTTCTTTATTTAGCATTGCGCTATTGTTTTATGCACTGGTATTCTTGGGAGGAAACTCATTCCGTGTTATACGGCGTGGTCCCATGATTTACCTAACTTTAAAATAAAGATTAATAACTGTTTTAGTTCTCACACAAGTCACATGACTGACCTGGAGTTTATTGTTTTAACCTAAACTCTGGGTGCCCCTATTTTCCGAACGGGCAGCTAGTAGTTTTGGTTTTGCAGATTTATATTCATAGGATCCTGATTTACAACTAGAATGATATCCAGAAAGCTCCGTATCCATATATCTCTTTCAGTTTTGTATTGTATTATTTTTCCGCTGCTATGTAATGTATTGTGATCTCTGATAATTTATGATGTGTAATATTGATTCATACTCTGTATATTCTTGTATTCTGATGGAATTGTTGTAATAAACAATGAAATGTTACTCTGTTTGCATTCCGATGCGGCTTCTCCTCAAAGTATCCGGACTTTCCTTACCGAGGATGTTACGTGTCTTCACAGTTGGTATCAGAGCCTTGGTTTACAAAGCTCGAGAAAAAGACACATTAGAACCATACGAAAGAATTCATCAGAGATTGGATTAGTAATATCCAATGGGAATGACTCGTCAGAGATGGGATCAGTGGTATCCTAGAACGAGTGTGAAGAGTGATGTTCTTAGAATAAAAAGGAAAACAATTTTTGATTTGAAAATTTAAATCAATTATTCGTATTTGATTATTTATTTTGTATTGAATTTGGACAGTCCAGTATATAAAGATTTTGCGTATACGTCTGATCCACATGTATTCGAAGTTTTAATATACTGGATAGATATAGAATCACACTCTAGTCGCTCGGACATGATTCCGATGATTGACACGTCATCATCAGAATTTATTTTCGTGTTTCGAAAGTGGGATTTCTATATGATTCCAATTGATTGGTGTGAGAACCAAAGCTAGATAGGGCTTATTGTTGTGATTTGGCATCAAAAATCTGATTTTTTGGATATGTATTAAAGTTATGTGATTGAAAAGTTAATCAACTAATTGATTGCTGATTGTGTTGTTTGATTATAGTTTGATTAATTAAAATGTTGAACCTTTAGCCAAATTGTATCAAATAGTGAGTGTATTGAAAATTAGTCGCATTTGCTTGCATATACATGTACTTACATTGAATATGTCATAGCAAGGAGGCTAGAGCAGAAGAATAAAATTGTTTGCCCGACAAGTAGGTACATGTTTACAAATTTATTGGGTTTGGATGATTTTATGAGCCGATTGGCTAGCCGCTTTGCTGTTTCTTTTTCTTTTTGGATTGGTGAGGGCCATGGGAGGCTATTTAAAATATCCCGAAGCTCCCGGTGCAGGGGAGGTTATGGCGAAATTTTTCGAGAATTTAAGGTGTTAGCCAAATTTTTGAAAAATTTGAAAAGTTCTTAGAAATTGAAAAGTTGAAGAACTTAAGCCGTAAAGAATAATGGAAGTTGAGTTGATTTGTAAAACAACTTTCAGCTTCGTTCCTTTTTGGGGACGAAAAGTTTTAAGTGGGGGAGATTGTAATAACCCGAAAATCTGAGCCAATTTAAAATTTTTATTTTGGCAATTTTAATGAATTTTGAATATTTAAAACAAATTATTTTAAATAATAACGACGAGAAATTTATTTTGAATAGAATTAGAACGTATTTATTTGAATTGTTGTTAGAATATAAATATTTTATTTTAAAATATAAAAGGAATTGAAAATGGCGCGGTGGTTCGAAAATTCGATTTTAAAGTTCAAATGAATGTATAGGATTCAAAATAAACCGGATTTTAGCGAAACCAAAAATATTAGAATCTATTTGAAAATATCTTTCTAACGAATCCGAAAAATCAAAATTTCATAACGGAAATAAAAAGTTATGTCCAGTTGAAAATTCAGAAAAGTCGCTATGAAATTCTGGCCCTTAAAAATTGAAATTTTGCAAACAACCTCGGTTTTCGACGAATCCACTTTTGTTGGATCCATGATGTCAAGTTATTGCTAAGTTTCAAAATTCGTAATTTTTGAAATCAATATGTGAGCGTGGCGAAGTTAAACATGTTTTGGCACTTTCAGTCAAGTTCGATCGACCAAAAAATGGTCATTTTTCAAATGGTCTTCAAATTGGACGAAATTAGTTTTGTTAGGACCGTATCGTCGATACGAAGCTAGAAAATATATTTCGAGAATTTTTAGAGTCCATATGTGGCCTCGATAAATTGAAATATGCGTTCAAATTTAATATATAGATTTAATTGTTAATTTAAACGGAAACTTATCGTAACAGCCGAATTGGGTTACGAAGCATGTCACATTGCGTTTGGAATGGGGGTAATTAGTTAGAGGCGACAGTCATTTGGTCTCGTTTGGGGTTCAAATGAAAAGTCAACCTTTTTTTGATTAAATAGAAAATAAATTAAATAATATAAATATTAATATACCTCTCCCTTATATCCTCCAATCCAAATCGTTAATTCAGAAAAAAAAGGAAAAAAAAAACCGCGACGGATCTTGTCGCTCACCGCCGTCGCGTCAAGCGGAGCCACCTCCGTTCCCCCTCCCTCGCATCCCTCCTCTTCTCTCTCCCCGCCCTCTTCTCCTCCTTCACGCGAGATCCAGATCGGCGAGCCCCTTCAAACCCCAAACCATTGTACATTCGTCGTGCCCCCTATTGCTCCACCACCTCCGACGCCACACCACCCGCTACCTCCTCACAGGCCTGCGTCCCCTCCACAGACCACCCACAGGCTGACTCCGACGATGAAAACCCCCTCCCCTCTCGATTTCAACAGTAAGTCTTTATTTTTGCTTATTTATTTTTGTTTTTTTAGTTTTAATATGAATGCTATGATAAAAATACGATTTTTAATTATATAACATCAAATTAAAAAGGTGATTATAATATAAAAAGATAAATTTTTATATGGTTGAAAGGTAAGATTTTTAATGTGACAAAGGTAAGATTGTTATATGAGGAATGGTGAGATCCTTAAATATATATATATATATATATATATATATATATATATATAAGATTAGATTTTTGTTAGTATAAAGATTTGATTTTGTTCATTCAAAAGATTAGATTTTTACTTCGTAAAAGATTAGATTTTTAATTTGCTAAAGATTAGATTTTTAATTTGCTAAAGATTAGATTTTTGATTTGCTAAAGATGGGATTTTTATTCATATGAAGTTAACGAATATAAAAAAATAATTTTTATATAAGGTAGAGTATAAAAATATAATTTTTATATAATGTAGAGTAATAAAGATATGATCCTTATAGAAGTAGCAATGTAAAAATATGATTTTTATATTATAGAAAGAATAAAAATATGATTTTTATATAATGTAGATAATAAAAATATGATTTTTATATAATGTAGATAAAAAATATTATTTTTATATAATGTAGATTATAATAATACGATTTTTATAATATAGAAAGAATAAAAGTATGATTTTTATATTATATAGATGGTAAAAATTTGATCTTTATTTATGTAGCGAAATAAAAATCTGATTTTTATTATATGTATGTTGAAATAAAAATGTGATTTTTATAGTGTCGAAATAAAAATTCGTTCTTTATATTAGAAGTAGGTATATAAAAACATAATTTTTATATAGAAGGAAGCGCTGTAAAAATATATGAAGTAGAAATATAATTTTATTATATGATTAGAATTATAAAAATATGATTTTTATATAATAGAGAAAATAAAAATGTGATTTTTATATATGTAGCAAACACGGGCGACGAAAGTGACGAAAGGCGAGCACGACGAAGAATTCCTACATATCAAGAGTAGTGGTGAATTGGTTTAGCTAGTTGGTGAGAAATCCTTACTTTCATTTTGATCTCTAGTTGAAATATATACTAGGATGCAGACGGCGCTTAGTAGCACCCGACACCCGTCGTCCACAGACCATGGATGACTTGTTTGTTTGATTGCTGTGTTGTGAAATTTGAGTGTGTGATGTGGAATGAAATAAAATATTTTATAGTGGAAAATATTTTATAGTTAAAAATATGATTTTTAACGTGTATATAAAATAAATAGTAATAAACAAATCGAACGATTTGTTTATATACACCGATTTGACTGGTATTGATTGGGACGATAAATTTTACACAACTCCTAACTGCACAAATAAAAATCTGTGTTTGTTGATTTGAAACCCCACACGGATATTGGGATGATATTTGACGTACACTAATCCCGATTGTTTAGTTGTATATAAATCGATGGGCTGACAGACTGTGTAAGCGTTAATTATTTATATTTAATACTTATGAAGTTGTGTGGTCCACTCTGGACGATGGTTGATGATTTATCGTTGCTATTATATACATGTGTTGTAGAAAATCCATATAATTAACATTATATGGTAATTGACTGGGCCTCATTCCAATTTGGAAAATAAGGAATATTATAAAAGAAAATTCATATGTTGAATAGAAAGAAAATTCATGTGTTGAATAGAAAGAAAATTCATGTGTTGAATAAAATAAAAATTTATGTGTTGAATAAAATAAATTCATGGGTTGAATAAAATAAATATTCATGTGTTGAATAAAATAAATTCATGTGTTGAATGAAATAGATATTCATGTGTTGAATAAAAATATATATTCATGTGTTGAAGAAAATATTCATTTGTTGAATAGAATAACATAGTTATTGAAATATATAAAGCCGTGTTGGTTAGATATGCGCCATTTTGACGCGAACGATATTTATATCGAATATATTCGTTTTTATAATGATTATAGAAAACGAAGTGATTTCAAAAGATAACGTTTTGAAAATATTATCATTTGTATATCGATGATGTGGAATATTCAATTTTGATTCGAAATTGAATATGAAGTTGAAATCGTTTTGAAAACGAATTTAAAACAATTTATAAAATATATTTTAAAAGGAAATCGACGAAATATATAATATATATTATATATAGAATGGCCTGAATAGAACGCGCCGCGACAGTTCGCGAGTTTCGACCATTGACTTCGAATGGATATTGCGGGAGATGTGACCGTCGGATTCTCCTAAAACTGGAACCGTTAGGTTCGTATCGAAATGAGCTTTCTAACGAATGTTAGAGATTTGAAATCTAACGGTTGGATTTGGAATTATGTCCAAATCAAATTTGGAAAAGGTCGCTGTAAGTGCAGTTCGATGGCCGTTGATGAAAATCGACTGTACGGGCCTTGATAAAATTATTAAAAATAGTAATAATTTGTGTAAAATCATAAGAAATGATTTGTGAAGAATTGGGATGAAAAATTCCAAATTTGAAAAGATAAAAATAGATTTTTATCGAAATGAATTGGTTTTGAACTAGAATTAAAATTCATTTATTTTTAAAATAAATAAATTGGATTTGAAAGGGTTTTAAAAGTAACCAGAATTTCCAATAATTGAATTGGAATGGATTTGAATCGAAATTATCTATGGAGTATTTTGATGTTGGATTTTGTGATTATACAGATATTGTTATGGAAATTTGAAAGATATATTTATATCGTTATTTCCAATACGATATTTGTTGGTCATAGAATTTGATATTGAATATAAGCCGATATATTTTCTATTCAGAGCCTTGTATTTAATATCAAAAGTGATTTGGGTTTGTAGTGAATGGTGTCTTCATTAACACCGTTCTTAAACCCAGTTGAGAAAAAGATTAAATCTTTTTATTTAGATTTAATGAAGTATACCAATTAAATGGTATTTAATTGGAATTGAATAGAATGTGATTTTGGGTTTATCGTGAACCGTGTTTTAAATGACATTGGTTCTTTAACCCAGTTAAAGACAGGATGTGATTTCCCAAGTTAAATAATCATTGATAGCGATTATTGGGAGGATTAAAACCAAGTGAGGTTTTAATGAATATTTAATTAGATTGAAATAATCGAGAATGGGGTATCACCAGTTTTGCGCTTGGCGATGGTTAAATCTTTAATTAGTTTTGAACGTGAAATGGTAATTGAATTAACCGATAACAACATGGTGTTAGATATGTAGTATTACCAGTTTTGCTTCATGGAATCAATAGGTTGGGATTGGGAAATAAAATAAATGATTACTTCGGTGTGGTTTGCTAATTCCGACTAATTTGAATTGATATTCAAAAGAAGATTAAAGAATAAATTTAAAGAATTTATCTTTGATAAAATTAATGGGAACCTTTCCCAAAGTATTAGAATATTTGAATAAAAGAATGTTCTGAATTGGAATGAGGCATATGTTGTGTTTGTGTAACACTTGTTTATTATATATGCGAGTTATTCAGAATGACCCGGTTTATCCCATTTTGAATAACTGATTCGACGATGTGTGGAGGATGAAGACGGTGGTCGAAGACCGGAGGTCTTCACATCGTTTGGGTGATTACTGATGATCTTCATTGGGCTGTTCACCCAAGAGGAGGGAATCAGTTGGTGATCGTCCAGACGTACTTGGAGATCGATGGATATGCGAGGTACAAGATGCCGCCGGTTTCGTTCAGACCCAGAACGAACTTGTAAATGGACTGTGTGTCTGACATTGGATTTTATTCTGTGTGATTGATTTCTATCAAATATATATCTGTTTGGCGACGGAGAACTTATTCTCTTACTTAACGCCCTTCTCTAGGACGTATGAGCTTAGGGGTTATATATTGATGGATATCAATCGCATGGAGTGAATTGCCTGTGTGGCATGCCTAAGTGGCAATTGATCAAGGCTTCTGTTGAAAAGCAAATTCTTGCGGTTGATAATCAAAGCACCGCCTGTGTGGCATAGCTTTGTGTAACGTGAATTCGCGAGCCTCACACCCCGGCTGTGAACCAGAAATGGGAGAGGACATCAGGGAGGGCATGCGTTTCCTTCTAGCTAGGGTGATGTCAGTGACCTACCAGCCTGACATTTATATTATTTTCGCCTGTGTGGTTGTTGCTGTTGCGAGGAGTCTCGGATATATCGGTGACTGTGTGGAGCCGATGGAGTCATTTGGCTCATTTATGCCCTACAGGGCAGGGAAATGCAGTGTTCAGGCATAATAAGCCACATCGGTGGACCGACCCTGACGATCCATAGGGCAGTTGCGGCTGTTCCTGAGACATGGGCTAGATTGTCTCAAATTCGGTGAGGACTATCTTTTGCCTCGGTAGACAGATGGAAATCCAGCTTCCAATACGTGATCTTGCGATTTTGATTGTAGAACCTATATATGGCGACATAGTGGTATTGGGCACTTATGCCGTCTATGATTGATACTTATGATTGAAGTTGTTTTGACACTATGCACTTATATTAATAATAAAAGATGAAATTTAGCGTATCAAGCTTTCTTTGGCTATTATAAGGTAAAAACCCTATCCTCCGGCTTGCGTTGCATTGTGTGATGGGACATGGGTCTTATAATAGCTTCATTGTTCTTTATTTAGCATTGCGCTATTGTTTTATGCACTGGTATTCTTGGGAGGAAACCTGTTCCATTTTATACGGCGTGGTCCCTTGATTTACCTAACTTTAAAATAAAAGATTAATAACTGTTTTAGTTCTCACACCAGTCACATGACTGACCTGGAGTTTATTGTTTTAACCTAAACTCTGGGTGCCCCTAATTTCCGAATGGGCAACTAATAGTTTTGGTTTTGTAGATTTATATTCACAGGATCCTGATTTACAACTGGAATGATATCCGGAAAGCTCTATATTCGTATATCTCTTTCAGTTGTGTATTATATTATTTTTCTCCTGCTATGTAATGTATTGTAATCTCTGATAATTTATGATGTGTAATATTGATTCATACTCTGTATATATTCTTGTATTCTGATGGAATTGTTGTAATAAACAATGAAATGTTACTCTGTTTGCGTTCCGTGGCTTGTCCTCAAAGTATCCGGACTTTCCTTACTGGGAAGGTTACGTGTCTTTACAATTCCTTAGTCTTTTTGATGGCCATCAATTTTTTTCCGCAGTATCATTCAATGGAGTCAACTTCGAATTTTCATAGAAACGAAACTTTTTGTTGCTTCGGTTGTTTTTCCCTTCGTTGCTCCTTTTCTGACTTCCGGGGTTTTTCTGGCCATTTTCTACATCATTATTCTTCTTTTCAGGTTGTATGCTGCTTTCCGGAATGTCCACATGTAGGCCGGATCTTCGTCCACGCCTATATATTCTTCTGATTTATCAAACAATCCCTCAAGTGTACTTGGCTTCTTCTTTTTGATCCACCGCCCAAGCTTAGTCTTTTTACTAGTAGTCCCTTTTAAGGCCATTAAGGCTAGGCGAGGTTCATAATTGCCTACCTTGGAAGCAGCAGCATTGAAGCGAGTGAGAATGGCTCTGATTGACTCTCCCAGCCTTTGCTTAAGCTTATTCAACTCCATAACATCACACACACTTTTGTTGCTTGGAGCCTGAACTGCTCTCGAAATAATGTGGCCAAGGTAGAAAAGTCATCTACAGATCTGGGTGGTAGCTTTGTGAACCAAAGCAGTGCCGCGCCTTCGAGATAAGTCGGAAGTACAAACACTTCAACTCATCGGTGGCCCGTGCCCCGTCCATATGTTGATCATATTTGAATAGAAATATGTTGGGGTCACTTATTCCATTGTAAGCTTGGATTGCGGGTGGTTTGAATTTTTTTTAGGTACGGTGCCATCTTTATTCTTTCTGTAAGTGGGGATTTAGTGGGAGCAAATCACCAATCTTTCTCATCATCCAGCTTCTTCGAGGTCTTTTCCATAATTCTGTACACCACGTCCGTTATGCGTTCTTCTTCGTTGAGCCGGGGCACGGAGCAGATGCCTTCTTCCCTGCCGGATGTTTGCCTATGCAAACAGTCGCGGCATGGAATCCGGGGCCCTTCGCCTCCCTCTTGGGGAGGTGCCCCTTTGGTGGCACCGAGCGCTTGTCGAGAAGTCGCTTTATTGGGACGGTCACGTGTATGAGGCTTTGCTTCTCTTTGAGCGCCATAAGGATCTATGACCTCTTGGATGGAGTTCCCTCGATTCGGGCTCGAAGAAGAGGAAGCTGCGTCTTCCGTATGACCCACTTGGGCAGACTTAGCTTGTGCAGTTCCCGTGGTAACTTTGGCCGTAGCGGTTTTCTCGGCGAACATTGCTTCAAGCCTCTTCATCATAGCTTTATTTGCAACGTCCATTTGGCTTGCTAAACTGGCCGCCACTTCATCCAACTCCCTCATCGTGACCGCTTCTCCGGCCTTAGAAGTTTCTCCATGCTCGAATTGGTTAGTGGGAGGAGTGTTCTCTTGTCGGCGGCATTGTCATCATGCTCGACATTCCGACTTGTGACCCTCTTCGGTTGTTTACCTGGTTTACCCATAGCTTCAGGCAAAGACTTGAATTAAATCGTAGTGAGATGGACTTAGACTCTTAATGCAAGGTCCTAAATCTTGTGTAAGAGTGTGAGAGAACAGAAGATTGATTCGGGCCCCACGGTGGGCACCAAATATTGATCTCAAAATTCGACTCAACACCAAGGGTGTATCAAAACACTTCACCAAATTGGTATGGAAGAACAAAATGAGACCTCAATCACAAACATACAAAAAGCACAAAAATAAGAACACAGAGTTTTTATAGTGATTCGACCCAATGAGGATCTACATCCACTTTCATATAAGATTCCATTATCAACATGCCCATTACAAGGTTTGGTTCGCTCTTACAACAAGTTTAATCACTCTCCCACTCACAGATCTCACTTGAATTCACCAAAAATGGTGGAGAAATAGTATGACCAGTGGAAACGTAGTATGATTAGGCAAGAATCCGAAAGGATTTCTCTAAGTGCTTGGAGTTGGATGATGAATCTTCAATTCTTAGATCACTTAGATGGATTTGATAGAAGTCATGACCAATTGATGATTGGATCTTCACTTGATAGTGATGATGACTATTAGAATCCTTTGAAATGGTTAAGGAAGGATTTCAGCAGCACTTCGTGGCCATGGAAGCCATTCTTTCTTCAATGGAAAAGTGAGGGGGTATTTATAGGTGATTTTCACACCAGGTGGCAATCCTGTATTTTCCCTTAACCCCCTTTTCGACCGTCGGGCGGGCTAAAAGCTTTCGAAGCACAACAGCGTGATCTACATAATGCGGAGCGACCTAAGTCTTTTGCAGCATGAGCCAAGGAGGCAGAACGGGCTAAAGGACGTAGGGCGACCTAGAGCTAGCTGATACAACGCGACGACGAGCTAAGAAATGCGGAATGGGTCAGGGCTGCATGTATTATGATGGTGCAAGCTAGTATGAAGCAGAGCGACCGAAGCATACTTGGAACAGGCTAAACTAGGACGGACCAGCTCAAACCTTGATGGGGTGATCTAAATCCTTCAACGGGCTAGCGACATGAAGAGATGATGGCCTAAGAACTTTGCGGGTTAAAACTTGGCGCGCTAAGAAGATCCGATGCTAGAAGTCCTTTGGAAGGCTAAGGAGCCTGGCGTCCTAAAGAGGGTTAGCGACCCGAATAGCTCATACGAGCTAATATGTCACAACGGTCTAACACACCCAAACGAGTCAAAGTTTCCTGAACATCTTGCACTGTCTGAATGACGCAAGATACTGTAACGATTTAGGAAGCTTAAGTGAGCTGAGGAGCTCAATGAGCTAGAGGAACCTTAACGACCCAAGGAGCCCATTGACCTAAAATCATAGAACGACTCAAACTTGCTTATTATTCTTTGAAACATATTTTATGGGTTAACGCTATCGATCGAATCTTCGACCTTTAGGTAGAAAACCAATGGGCGTAAACATGTGTTTGAGACATGTTATGTTTGATTGATGCAAACGTTTGCTAGTGGATGCATATACATACGCATTAGGCACTATATTGGCTCAATCACTTACATATTGCATATGGATGTGTGTGCATTAAGAATTTTATATGGATGAAAGAGGATGTATCATCATATGGATGTTGCATTTAGATGAATGACTGAGCACACATATAGAACTTACATTATTTGCATACATTTTGGTTGTATGGCACAAACATAAATTGCATTAAGGAGGTCAACTGAATTAGATGACCGTCTGATTTTTGCATTGGTGTAAGGACATATACACACACACCATTGCATATGTTCATATAAGCATTAGAAAAATCCTAAGAACAATGGATGCTTGCGGATGGTGGATGAGTAGATGGTTGTATTTGTTAGGATAGTAACATTCTTCTTAACTTGGAGATTTCGGGGACGAAATCCTTTAAGGAGGGGAGAATGTAACACCTCGTAATTTTAAAGAGCATTAATAAACTAAAGAATACTAAATCTAATGTTGGGAATTAAGTAAAACGGACTGTACATTATGTGGTTCAAATAGACTCCGAATTTGCATAAAATGGACATCGTATGAAGAAGATATTAAGGTTACAAGTTTGTATACACATAAGAAAGATATATATAACAAATCAAACCTGAAATTCAAAGTAAATCAAATTTGTCGAGCGGGAGAACAATGCAGGAATAAGATCCATTGGGGGTCGACCCACACAAGGGTGTTTCGACCCTAGGGTCAACCCAGGGTTCGACCCACCCTAGATCTGGCTAGGTTCATTTTCTGAACATGAACTTTTTTGTTTGTTGGGTTCATTGTAAAAAGTCTATATAAAGGCCAACATTTCTATTGTTTTCTGACACCTAAAATAATGGAGACAAGGAGATGCTGCCTCAGCTTGGAATTAATTAGACTATCTTCTACAACAACAAACTATACACACATCAAAGATATTTCATTTTCTCCGATCCAATCTCTGTGAGTTCAAGTTACTTTTAGATATAAAAATTTAATAGTAACCTTGACATGTTAATAAACCGGATTTGAACCTATGTCTATTAAGAAACTGATTTATATCTAAACAAATCTATTATAATTATATGTAATTTTCCATGAACCTATTATGTTGTTCAGTTGTTACTATATGCCTATTTCTGTTATTATATGCCTATTTCTATTCTTCTCCCTCTCTTATTCCTTTTTTATTTTATATGCCTAGGCTACCTTCGAGCCTAGGCCCATCTCGTAAGAGACATATGTATGAATGAAATTGGAAAAAATTGGGGAATATTTGGAATGAAAATAAAAGAGGGAAATTTAGGGCATACCTTATACTGTTGAATATTTTAAAATTCCAGAATTTTTAACCAATTTAAAATTGGAATTTTTATTACTTAATTTGAATTTAAATTTGAATTTGACATAAATATATATGGTTAAGAATATTTAATTATTTTGATAAGTTAGAAGATAGATTTTATTTGAATTATAAATGAGAACGATTATTAATGAGTTTGGATTTATTGATACTATTTGTCGTTCAATCAGATTTGTCAAACCATAACATGAATTAGTAGCATTAAAATTAAGTGTTGCTCTTAGTTTCCATTTCATTTAAGGGAAAATGCTACCAAAAGTTCACCTTCTCTTCTTAAGACAAGTGTATGGACACTTGTAATTTTGCATGTAAGATTTCATGCATGGTTTCCACTTGTCCCCTTATGCATCTTTGCCTCCTTACTCATCCTTTCCTATATAAGGAGCTCTTTACTTCATTTTTTATCATCCATTTTCATTTTTCCTACCTTCCTTCTTCTTCTTAAGCTTTTGGCCATGGATTCCATGACATAAGTCTTCCTCTTTTCCACCACCACCTTGCCAAAGTTCGTCATCATCCTCCTCCTCTTATAATATAAAGAGAGAGAGATTAGTGTATATTATATATATTGATGAAGAAGACATTGCACCGAAATACCGTCTAACGGTTCGTTAAGCTAGGCTCGCCTACCATGAAGATTTGGAAAGCTGTTAGGTGAGAACTCTTTTAACCATGGTTTATATATTTAATTAGTAGTTAGACTAATCTAAATATAGTGATGAATTATTAGTGGTTAATGATGATTGATGTTTGTTGTGATGGATGATGAATTCATCATTTAGAACACACAGACTACTAAGCGTTAGTGTTATAACGCTTATGCAACGTTACGATTTATTTAATTATGATGATGATCGTTGCTATAGACGTTTATAATGGTTGTTGATGCTGTTTTGCACACATTATGACACAACAAGTATGGTATCACATTAGTGATCGAAAAATCTCCTTCGTAATTAGAAGCAATACCATTATTGAAATTGAAGGTTAATTATTAGGAAAGACCATATATATGCATTCATATATATTGATAAAGTTCTTTAAATGAATAAATACATAGCGGAACGTTTTAGGATTATAGAGAGGATAGTGTCTAGGCTTGGGTTTGGAAAATACAGTTTCCTACTCTCCCTGGCTATCCCTGACTAATCCGACGAATGGGATAGTTAATTTGAAATATTTGAATTTAGAAATGAATTGAAATTTTGATTTATTAAGTAAAAAATAAAAGTTGAATTTTGAACCCAAAATAAATTTGGAATGTCAATGTAAATTACTTTAAATGGTTTTAAATGATTTACATGAGTATATATTGGTTTTCTAAGGTATTTTGAAGTACTGAAGAATAATTTTTATTTCGGCCAAAATAAAGCTTGTCGCACAATGGTAATTTGCGTATTTTAGTTATAAACTTTAAATGCTTATAACTTTTGCAATCTAAATCGGATTTCCAAGAAATGAAAAATAATTGATTTATATTAACAAGATCTTTTAAATGAGTGAAAGCGGATTTTAATTTCGAGTTATAATTTTCAAGTTATATTTAAAACCGTTTTGGAAAATGTCGCTATAAGAGCAGTTATCGATCATAACTATAAACAGCTATTTCAAATGTTTTAAAAATATGGAATTTTTTTTGTAAAATCATTATACATAATGTAAAACTGTTTTGAATCATAAAGTTTAAGTTTTGGGTAAAATAATCGATATTTTGATCAAAGTAGTTAAAAGATAACTATTTTGTAACGCTTTTAAAACACTATGGTAACTCTTTTTTGAAAACAATCTATTTTGAAGTTGTAAACCGCGAACTGTTTCCCGAACTGTAAGTAATCATTTGTAAATGATTGGTGGGATGTTTTAAAAGATTTAAAAGTATTGAAAATGTTTTATATGGAAATTAAATTGATTTATTTGATACTAAAACGGGGGTTTCAATTTTAAATAATTGGATATGGTTAGAGATATATCTTCGGATATTTGATATTAATCCAGTAGATGATGAATCTTACTATTTGAGGAATTTAAAAGGTAGTTCACCGTTATTCCGTTATAGTGTGAGTTAAATACAGAGATTAATATTAAGTATAAGTGGATGATATTTCTATACAGATCTAATGTTAAAGAGTTGGATAAATTTTTTAATTAAGATATGGGTTTCCCAATTTGATTGGGATAAGTTGGATAGAAATAATCATCGGATATTTGATATGAAATTCTCTAGTGTAAATGTATACTATTTGAGGAATTTGGAAAATATTATTATTATATCGTCATTCAACTGATAGTATTTGTTGATTATGAGAATTGATATCGAATATAAGTAGATACAATTTCTGTGTAACTTATGTTCAATATCGATTGATTTGGGTTTTGTCGTGAATCATATCTTCAATAATATCATTCTTGAAACCCAATGAGATTGAGGTGTGGAAATTCATATCATAATTAGGGGATTTAATCATATCTTTGATTTGTGGAAATTAAAAATAAGGATTTGGGAAGGAAGTATAGTCTTTTGATTAAGATTACAAAATTGAATGTTGGAAACCGATTTAATTGGAAACTATGGTTGAAATGTGGGGTAATTATTTTCAAAGGAAACTGGGTTTGTGATAACGAGTTATCAAATGGAAAATTAATTAATTCTTTGAAGCTAAATTATCTTTGATTTAAGGGATGTGTTTTTAAAGAGAATGGTTAAATATGGATTTTGTTATAATTTGAGAATGAAGAAGTTTAATTTAACAAAATTCAAGATGGAAGGGGAATGGTAGAAAGCCTGTATGTTCCGTAATTGTGTTTTTAATTGCGCTTATTATTTGGAAAGACGGAGATCGGAATTATGTCTGAAAACCATTACAAGTAATAATATTACGTTGTGAAGCAATTGAAGACATTGGAGGCGGCACTGAAGACCGGGACCCTTCATGTCGTAAGGGTGACTTGCTGGACGTCTCGAATGGCTGGCCCCCATTCGTAGATGAATTTTATATATCAGTTAAGTGGAAAGAAGCCCGAACGTATGTGAAGGAATTCCGGATTGTTGTTTTGTTCAAACCCAGAACGGACATGTATTGATTGTGTGTCTGACATTGTAATTAACTGCGTAGCACTGATCTTTATTAATATATATC
This sequence comes from Allium sativum, assembly GCA_030737875.1. Classification (NCBI taxonomy): domain Eukaryota; kingdom Viridiplantae; phylum Streptophyta; class Magnoliopsida; order Asparagales; family Amaryllidaceae; genus Allium; species Allium sativum. The sequence goes on from CM060913.1 coordinate 158,378,724, forward strand.
TGTTTGGTGGCGGATAATTTATTCTCTTGCTTAACACCCTTCTCTAAGACGTATGTGCTTAGAGGTTATATATTGATCGAAATCAGTGATGTGTAGTGAATGTACCCTGTGGCATACTTAAGTTATGTTCGTTTCGTATGTTCGGTGCACCAGGATGTGATGATGAAAGGGTACTACGAAGTCCCCAGTCTGAGACACTATTTGTTGGGTACTCTGATACATGTATGGTGGGTTAGTATAACGGAGTCCGAGCCTGGACTTTATCCGGGAGTACTGGGATGATGCGCGCAAGAAAGTTTGTGAGCCCACGAATGATCTTTCGTACCAGGAACCATCATGTTGGAAACTCAATGTCCACTACGAGCCCACACAGTTTTGATTTTATAGCCTGCTGGTTACCAACAGGATTGTCAGTATAATGGGATGTGGCATTATGCTGGCTAGGATTAATACATTTATTCGATAAAATGGTTTTCACACTATATGTAGTATTAAAAGAGGATTTTCATGTATGAAAGCATTTTTGGTTATCATAAGGCAAAACTCGCCCATCTGGTGTAATAACCCGAAAATGCGAGCCAATTTAAATTTTTTATTTTGGCATTTTTAATGAAGTTTGAACATTTAAAATGATTTATTTTAAATAATAATGACGAAAATTTATTTTGAATGGAATTAGAACGTATATATTTATATAGATCGTCGTTAGAATATAAATATTTTATTTTTAATTATAAAAGGAATTGAAAATGGTGCGGTAGTTCGATAATTCTATTTCAAATTTCAAATGAATGCACAGGATTCAAAATAAATCGGATTTTACCGAAACCAAAAATATTAGAATCTAATTGAGAGTATCATTCCAACGAATCCGAAAAATTGAAATTTCATAGCGGGAATCAAAAGTTACGTCCAGTTGAAAATTCAGAATAGTCGTTATGGAATTCTGGCCCTTAAAAATGGAAATTTTGCAAACGACCTCGGTTTTCGACGATACCACTTTTGTTGGACCTATGATGTCAAGTGATTGCTAGGTTTCAAATTTCGTAATTTTTCGAATCAATATGTGAGCGTGACAAAGGAAAACGCGTTTGACCAGTTTCAGTTGATTTTAATCGACTAGAAGTGGCCATTTTTCAAACGGTCACGGAATTCGATGAAACTAGTTTTGTTAGGACCGTATCATCAGTACGAAGTTAGAAATAATTTTTCTGGAATTTTTCGAGTTAGTGTGTGGCCTCGGTAATTTGAAATGTGAGTTTAAATTGAATATATAAAGATTTATATTTTAATTTAAAATCAAAACTGGTCGAAACGATAGAATTGGCTAACGGAACAGATCCCATTGTGTTCGGAATGGGGGTATTACACTATGGGCGACATGCGTTGGGTCTCGTTTGGTGGTCGAATGAAAAGTCAACATTTTTAAAATAAAATATAATATAATAAAATAATTTCCCTTTAACGCCCTCCCTTCCTCCTTCTCTCTTCAGAACCAACGAGGTCAAAATAAAAAAAAGTGCCTGCCCTCCACCCATCGGCGACGCCTCCACCTCGCACGGCCACCGCGCCCTGGCGAACGCGCCGCCCTCCGGCAAGAAGCCCACCCATCGCGATGCCCCCTCCCTCTAATCGAACCTGCACCCCAAAGCCCAGGCATCCAAATCGACTGCAAACCCTAACCATGGGCCCACCACTCCGGCCATCTAACCACCCACCTCACTTGCGCCGCCTCCTCTGGCCTCTTTCACCCTCCTCCTTCGATCTCCACTTCCAATTCGAGACCGATACCCAAAACAGCCCCATCCGCCGTGCTTTGTGGCTCCACCAGCGTCGATACACTCTGCCACAGCCTCCAACGCCCTGTGCCGACGTCCACCACCTCAGGCCGCCGACCATGGACCCTCTTCCCTCTCCGTTCAGCCTCGGTGAGTGTTTATGGTTATTTTTACTTTATTTTTATTTAATAATGATAGGATCTTTACATAGAAAGATTAAAAATATGATTTTTGTTTATGTAGAAAATTCAAAATATAATCTTTATATAAGCAAGAGGTTCAAAATATAATTTTTATATTATAGGAAGGTTCAGAATATAATTTTTTACATTATAGAAAGGCTAAAAATATATTTTTTATTCGAGTAGTAAGTTAAAAATATGATTTTTATATAGTAGAGATTATAAAAATATAATTTTTATAAGGTAGAGAATATAAAAATTCTATTTTTACATATGTAGCGTATGTGGACGAGGAAAGTGACAAGAGGAGAAAGGTGAAGATTTCCTATATAAGAAGAGTCGTGGTGGATGGATTTAGCTTGGGTGAGAATTTCTCACTTTAAATTTTCTTTTCTAGTTTAAATTATATACTAGGATGCAGACGGTGCTTAGTAGCACCCGACACCCGTCGTCCACAGACCATGGACGGCTTGTATGCTTGTTTGATGTGTTGTGAAATTTGTTTGTGATGTTGATGTGAAATCGATAATAAAATGTAGATGGTCGAAATAAATTAATTATCGTTAAAAATATAATTTTTAATGTGAATGTGAATAAATACATATTCGTTTACAAACCGAATGGTTTTTTTATGTACAACTATTTGAAGGATATTGATTGGGATGATAAATACTACACATCGCCCAACTATACAAATAATATTCAGTGTTTGTTGATTTGAAACCCCACAAGGGTGTTGGGATGATATTTGGCGTACACTAATCCCAATTATTTAATTGTATGTCGATCGATTGGTCGACAGGCTGTGTAAGCGTTAATTATTTATATTTGATGTGTATGCAGTTGTGTGGTGCACTATGGATGATGGTTGATTGTTTATCGTTGCTATTAACATGTGTTGTATGGAATCCATATAATTAACATTATATGGTAATTGATTGGGCCTCATTCCAATTGGAAAAACAAAGAATATTAGAATATAAAGAAAAATAGTCATGTGTTGACGATGCTCATGTGTTAAGAATATTCATGTATTGAAACTATTCATGTGTTGAGTAAAATATTTTAACAATAAAATTTACATCTTTATCATATTTAAGATTAGAAACTACTTTATGGTTGGAGTCTGATTAAAAATCAAACGATAGATACCATAATTTTATAAAATATATTACATAACAAAAATTGTCTTGTGGTGACAGTACTCATGTGTTGAGATTAGTCATGTGTTGAAAGAAATATAGATTCATGTGTTGAATAGAATAAATATTCATTTGTTGAATAGAATATTTGAAATAGAAAGATATAAAGCCGTGTTGATTAGATATGCGCTATTTTGATGCGAACGATATTTATATCGATTATATTCGTTTTTATAATGAATATTGAAAAGTGATTTCAAAATCGAATATTTTGAAATGAAAGTTGAATTAAATTAAATTGAAATGAAAGTCGAATTAAATTGAATTGAAACGAATTAGAATTCGAGTTGAATTGAAACGAATTAGAATTCGAATTGAATTGAAAATAAATTGAATTTGAATCGAATTGAAATTGGATGGAAATCAATTTGAAATGAATTCGAATTGAAAATGAATTCGAATTGAAATTGAATAGAATTGAATTTGAATTGAGATTGAATAGAAATGAATTCGAATTGAAATCAAATTGAATTGAAAATAAAATGAATTCGAATCAAATCGAAATTGGATGGAAATCAATTTGAAATGAGTTCGAACTGAAATTGAATTCGAATTGAAATTGAATAGAATCGAATTCGAATTGAGATTGAATAGAAATGAATTCGAATTGAAATTGAATTGAAAACGAACTGAAATTGAATTAAAAATCGCTTTGAATTGAAATCAAATTGAAATGAATTTAAAACGAATTTAGAAAGAAATATTCAATTTTGATTTGAAATTGAAAATGAAGTTGAAATCATTTCGAAAACGAATTTAAAACGATTTATAAAATACGTTTTAAAAGGAAATCGACGAAGTTTATATACTATATATATAATATAATGGCCTGAATAGAACGCGCCGCGCCGCGGCAGTTCGCGAATTTCGACCATTGACTTCGAATGGATATTACAGGAGATCCGACCGTCGGATTCTCCTAAAACCGGAATCGTTGGGTTTGTATCGAAAAGAGCTTTCTAACGAATATTAGAAATTAGAAATCTAACGGTTGGATTTAGAATTATGTCCAAGTCAAATTTGGAAAAGGTCGCTGTAAGTGCAGTTCGATGGCCGTTGATGGAAATTGACAGTACGAGCCTTGATAAAATTATTAAAAATAGTAATAATTTGTGTAAAATCATAAGAAATGATTTGTGAAGAATTGGGGTGAAAAACTCCATATTTGAAAAGATAAAAATAGATTTTTATCGAAATGAACTAGTTTTGAACTAGAATTATAATTCTATTTATTTTTAAATAAATAAATTGAATTTGTAATGGTTTTGAAATATAACCAGAATTTCCAATAATTGAATTGGAATGGATTTGAATCGAAATTATCTTTGGAATATTTCGATGTTTGATTTCGTGATGATACAGATATTGTTATGGGAATTTGAAAGATACATAGATATCGTTATTTCCAATATGATATTTGATGGTCGTGGAATTTGATATTGAATATAAGCCGATATATTTTCTATTCAGAGCCTTGTACTTAATATCAAATGTGATTTTGGTTTGTCGTGAATGGTGTCTTCATTAACACTATTCTTAAGCCCAGTTGAGAAAAAGATTAAATCTTTTTATTTAGATTTAATGAAGTGTACCAATTAAATAATATTTAATTGGAATTGAATTGGTATTGATTTTTGGGTTTATCGTGAACAGTGCTTTAAATAACACTTGTTCTTTAACCCGATGATTAATGGAATGTGATTTTGGGTTGTCGTGAACGGTATCTTCAATAATACTGTTCTTAGACCCAAAGGAGTTAAGAAAATCAGAAACTAACTGGAGATTAGTTAAGTTGAATGGTTTCTGGGGTATTGATCTGTTGTTGGTTTCGGCCTTCGGGGTTAATATCTGGGGAATTGTTCTCTTGCTAATTTACGGTTAGTGACTGATGAATTGGAATGAGGCGTATGTTGTGTTTGTGTAACAATTGTTTATTATATACGCGAGTTATTCAGAAAAACCGGGTTTATCCCATTCTGAATAACTGATTCGACGTGAGTCGAAGATGAAGACGGTGGTTGAAGACCAGAGGTCTTCACATCGTTTGGATAATTACTGATGATCTTGATTAGGACGTACACCCAAGATGAGGGAATCAGTTGGTGGTCGTCCAGACGTACTTGGAAATCGATGGATATGCGGGTTACTACGTGGCTCCGGTTTCGTTCAGACCCAGAACGGACTTGTAAATGGACTGTGTGTCTGACATTGGATATCATTCTGTGTGATTGATGGATAACGGTTGCATGGAGTGGTTTGCCTGTGTGGCATGCTAAGATGCAAATGATCAAGGCTTCTGTTGAAAAGCAGAGTCTTGTGGTTGATTATCAACGCACAGCCTGTGTGGCATAGCTTTGTGTAACGTTGATTCGTGAGCCTCACACCCCGGTTGTGAACCAGAAACGGGAGAGGACATCAGGGAGGGCATGCGTTTCCTTCTAGCTAGAAGTGGCGTCAATGGTTTTACACGCCCTGACGAATTTGAATTATGTGGTTGTTGCTGTGGCGAGGTGATATATCGGTGACTATGTGAAGCCGATGGAGTCATTCGTTGACTCATTGACGCCCCAAAGGGAGGGGAAACGTAGTGTTCAGGCATAATAATCCACATCGGTGGACCGGCCCTGACGATCCAAGGGGCAATTGAGGCTGTTGCTGAGACACGGGCTAGAGCGTCTCGAATCAGTAGAGGACTATCTTTTGCCTCGGTTCACAGACGGAAATCCAATTTCCAAATACGTGACGTTGCAGTTTTATTTGTAGAGCCTAGTATTGGCGACATGATATATGGTACCCATGCCGCCTATGATTGATAATTATGATTTGAAGTTGTTTTATACACTATGCACTTATAATAGTATCAAATGATTTGTTTTAAACGTACTAAGCATGATTGGCTATTATAAGGGAAAACCCTATCCCCCGGCTTGCATTGCATTGTGTGATAGGACCTAAGCCTTATAATAGCTTCATTTTTCCAAAAAGCACTGCGTTGTTTTGTTATATGCACTGGTATTCTTAGGAGGAAACCCGTTCCGTGTTATATGGCATGGTCCCTTGATATATTTGATTTAAAGTAAAGTTTTAAATAACCGTTTTAGCTCTCACACCAGTCCCATGACTGACCTGGAGTATATTGTTTTAACCTAAACTCTGGGTGCCCCTATTTTCCGCATGGGCAGCTAGTAGTTTTGGTTTTGCAGAATTATATTCACAGGATCCTGATTTACAACTGGTATGATATTCGGAAAGCTCTGTATCCGTGTATTACTTCTAGTTGGGTATTGTATTATTTTCCGCTGCTATGTAATGTATTGTAATCTCTGATGTTTTATAATGTATATTATTTGTTAATACTCTATATATTCTTGTATTCTGATGAATTGTTGTAATATACAATGAAATGTTCTTCTGTCTGCGTTCTATTTTGTCGTGTTCTCAAAACAGTCAGGCATTTCGAACGGTCTTGATCGGTTTAACGACTGATTCGGATCGAGCGAAATTCCCGGTCGTTACAGCGTCGTACCAGAGCTTTGGTTTACAGAGCTCGAGAACAAGACACATTCGAACTAAACAAAAGAATTCATCAGATATTGGATTAGTAATATCCAATTATAATGACTCGTTAGAGATGGGATCGGTAGTATCCTAGAACGAGTGTGAAGAGTATATTTTTCAAATGAAAGCAATATTGTTTTGAAAATTTAAACCATTTTATTCGTATTTGAATATTTTATTTGTATTGAATTTGGACAATCTAGTATATAAAGATTTTGCATATACGTGTCATGAACGTATATCCGAAATTTTAATATGCTGGATAGATATAGAATCATACTCTAGTGGCCCAAAGATGATTCTACGGATGACTATATAGCATCAGTAGTGTGTGTTCGAGTTTTGAAGGTGTGATTTCTATATATTTCCATTAGACTGGTGTGAGAACCAAAATTAGATAGATTTATTGTTGTGATTTGGCATCAAAACATGATTTTCTGTATATGTATCAAAATTATGAATTTGAAATTCTAATTCACTAATTGATTGCTGACTGTGTTGTTTGATTATTGGTTTCATTTATTAAAATTTTGAACCATTTAGCCTAATGGAACCGAATATTGAACTGTATTGAAAAATGATTGCAATTGCATGCATATACATGTACTTATATTGAATAGGTCATAGCAAGGAGGCTAGAGCAGAGAAATAAAATTGTTTGCCCGACAAATAGGTACATGTTTACCATAATTTACTGTTTTGTTTGGGTGATGATGATTTTATGAGCCGATTGCCTAGCCGCTTGGCCTTTTCTTTTTCTTTTTGATTGAAGAAGGCCATGGAAGGCTATATGAAATATCCCGAAGTCCCCGGTGCAAGGGAGGTTATGGCGAAATTTTTCGGAAATTTAGGGTGTTAGCAAAATTTTTGAGAAATCTGAAAAGTTCTTGGAAACTGAAAAGTTGAAGAACTTAAGCCGTAGGGAAAATAATGGAAGTTGAGCTGATTAGTTAAACAACTTTCGGCTTCGTTCTTTTTCGGGGACGAAAAGTTTTAAGTGGGGGAGATTGTAATAACCCGGAAATGCGAGCCAATTTAAAATTTTTATTTTGGCAATTTTAATGAAGTTTGAACATTTAAAATGATTTATTTTAAATAATAACGACGAAAATTTATTTTGAATGGAATTAGAACGTATATATTTATATAGATCGTCGTTAGAATATAAATATTTTATTTATAATTATAAAAAGAATTGAAAATGGCGTGGTAGTTCGATAATTCGATTTTAAATTTCAAATGAATGTACAGGATTCAAAATAAATCAGATTTTAGCGAAACCAAAAATATTAGAATCTAATTGAGAATATCTTTCCAACGAATCCGAAAAATTGAAATTTCATAGCTGTAATCAAAAGCTACATCCAGTTGAAAATTCAGAATAGTCGCTATGGAATTCTGGCCCTTAAAAATGGAAATTTTGCAAACGACCTCAGTTTTCAATGAAACCACTTTTGTTGGATACGTGATGTCAAGTGATTGCTAGGTTTCAAATTTTGTAAATTTTCGAATCAATATGTGAGCGTGACAAAGGAAAACGCGTTTGACCAGTTTTAGTTGATTTTAATCGACTGGAAAATGGCCATTTTTCAAACGGTCTCGGAATTTGATGAAACTAGTTTTGTTAGGACCGTATCGTCAATACGAAGTTAGAAATAATTTTTCTGAAATTTTTCGAGTTAGTGTGTGGCGCCGGTAATTTGAAATGTGAGTTTAAATTGAATATATAAAGATTTATATTTTAATTTAAAATCAAAACCAGTCGAAACGATAGAATTGGCTAACGGAACATATCCCATTGTGTTTGGAATGGGGGTATTACGCTATGGGCGATAGGCATTAGGTCACGTTTGGTGGTCGAATGAAAAGTCAACATTTTTAAAATAAAATAAAATAGGATAAAATAATTTCCCTTTAACTCCCTCCCTTACTCCTTCTCTCTTCATAACCAACGAGGTCAAAATAATAATAATAAAAAAAAGCGCCTGCCCTCCACCCATCGGCGACGCCTCTACCTCGCAGGGCCACCGCGCCCTGGCGATCGCATCGCCCTCCGACAAGAAGCCCACCCCCATCGCGATGTATCCCTCCCTCTGATCGAACCTGCACCCCAAAGCCTAGGCATCCAAATCGATCGCAAACTCTAACCGTGGGCCCACCACTCCGGCCATTTGACCACCCACCTCACCTGCGCCGCCCCCTCTGGCCTCTTTCACCCTCCTCCTTCGATCTCCACTTCCTGTAACACCCCGTGAATTCTATAACGTTAAGCTTCACGAATTAAAGTATAATTAATTATAAATGATGAAAACAAGGGAAATGGGTTACGCCATTGCGTTCGTCTCGAAATTCTGCTTGGGATAGAGTCCAAGTTTGCATAAAACGGATATCGTATGAAGAAGATATGGACGAACGAAGTTGGGCGAAAAACCAGAAAACGGGTCAGAATGCACTGGCGCACTTGGGAAGTGCGCCAGAACAGAAATGAACTGGCGCACTTGGGAAGTGCACCAATACATTTTTGGCCTGGCGCACCTGCTAAGTGCGGCCAGGTCAGAATGACCTGCTGGTCAGGTCCTGGCTGGCCTGGTCAGGGTCTGGTCAAATTCTGATGCTTGGCTGAGTCACTAGGGCTTACGTGTCACCTTTTGAGTGGCTCTTTGAACTTTGTATGGTCTAGATTCCTCCTATCTTCATCTGACGGCTCAAAACAATTTAAAATTCTATAAATACAACTCAAACCTAACCCTAAACTCACATAAATAATAGAATACAATAGCCGTCATGCTGCTGGAAAGGAACTAGGAATGACCGTCAATTAGAAACCCTAGAGACAAGCCAACAAGCCTAAGAGACGAATCAAATTAAAAGAAGATCAAAGCTTAATCAAATCATTCAATGCAACTTTGCTACCCAAAGGAGAGAATCTCCAAATCAGAATAACAGAAATCAGAAAACAAGAATTCATCACACGTTGTAAGTATAGTAACCTTTCAGAATATGAATAAAAACTGTGATGTGATTCGATGTATATGAAAATAGAATTGTGTTATTATTCTATGTATTGTGATGGTTCTATCATGACTTATGTATTGATGCTTGTGGCATAAAATAGATTTATGCAAGCCTATTGAACGATTGTACTTGAAAGTTTGTGGCGAAAATTAGAATTTGGTCATTTTATGTATATGGCGATGGCATGGACTATGTCTAAGTTGGAATTTATGTAAACATGTTATAGACCTTTTTTATTGTTCTTATGTTTATTTGCAAGTATAATTAGATCTATGCTTCATAAACTATGCAAGTTCATTTGCAAGTACAATTGGACCTATGTTTCATCAAGTATAATTAGATCTATGTTTCATAAACTATGCAAGTTCATTTGCAAGTATAATTGGACCTATGTTTCATCAAGTATAATTAGATATATGTTTCATAAACTATGCAAGTTCATTTGCAAGTATAATTGGACCTATGTTTCATCAAGTATAATTAGATCTATGTTTCATAAACTATGCAAGTTCATTTGCAAGTATAATTGGACCTATGTTTCATCAAGTATAATTAGATCTATGTTTCATAAACTATGCAAGTTCATTTACAAGTATAATTGGACCTATGTTTCATCAAGTATAATTAGATCTATGTTTCATAAACTATGCAAGATTCATGTTTATTTGCAAGTATAATTGGATCTATGTTTCATAAACTATGCTAGTTCATAGGCTATATGATTAGATGTTAAAATTGTACATTTTGGTGAACATACATCATGCTAGTCTTGTGTTTGACATTATGCCAAATTAAACATGTTTAAAACACAAGTTTATATTAGCCTAAACTATGCCATCTCATATGTCACCTACTTAGTTATATTTTGATTTGAATGCAAGTTCACATGACCCATGTTATATGTTAGTTGAATCGCCAAATTGCAAGTTCATGCGCCACACACCTTTATGTATTACATGCTCTTGATTTCCCCTTTTCCTCACGTTTATAAAGTTGGGCTGAATTGTGACAAGCCCAACACATGTTATAACGCTGCGAACAAACGGGGGTAATAACGTTGGGTGTAAAATATGAAAACATATGTTGGCATGTTTGGCACATGCCAATGATTATGACACATAAGCTGTATGAATTGAAATACCCAAAAATAAAAGATATGACATTTACATATAGTTGAAAAGTAATAAAATCTGTAAATTTAGAAAACACGATATGCTTAAACCAAGGTTGGATTGAGTTGTGATGTAAACCTGCCCGGACTCGCCCGGCTGTCCAGTAGTCACAACAATACCAATCCAATGTGGGTGGTTAAGCATTGAGCCCAATAAGGACCCGAGGTTAGACTGAGCTACGGTATAAACCTGCCCGGAACCGACCGGCATATCCAGTAACCATAGCAATACCTATCAATGTGAGTGGTTTGGTGCTCCTAAGAGGCTAAGGACAGATGGTAGGGTTAAGTCAACTATAACACTTAACCAAATTCAACATGTTAACAAGAATTGATGGGTGGGGTTAGGTAAATACAGACACTTAACCACTTAACATGTTTGACTAGAAAATCCTGGTAACGAGGGACCCGTTTCAGCAGTAACCCAAGTTAGGTATCAACGGTACCCTGAAACTAGGTAGGGTGGGGCACGATTACTGGGCTGATTGTAAGCGGTCAAACGACGGTGGTGGGTGCACAGTGCAGGTCTAACGGGGTGCGGGCGTGCACGCACTCCGGAGCAGACAACCAGGGCACTGGGGACACCAGTAGTATAACGTATGCCTTCTAGTTTTGTGTCGGGGCCGCCACCATGGGTCTTGTTACACCCCATGGTGGGACCAACATAGGTATCTACAATTCTTGGGGGCCGTATGACACATGTTAACGCGAGTAGGAGCCGATCTTTAACAAGAATGGGGATCACTTCACCCTCACCATGGGGTGCCAGTTAGAATAAATTCAAGTAGGTGCAGAGATATAGTATGGGTGTGATAGTACATTCGACACTTCCTTAGCCTGTGACACTTTCCTATTTTTAGTTTACATCCATCATACCATTTTCTTATTCACATATTGAAGAGTTACTAGATTTACTCAGGCTTTATGTCTAACCCTATTTTCTTTTCGTCTTCTTTTCTTTCGTTTCCCCACCAGGTCCACAGGGAGGAAACAACTCAACTCAGTCAGGCTCTTTACAAGCACCAAGAACGTAGATGTATGATTTGGATATTTCTTGCTCGAATAATGGCTTTGGATATCACTAAGGGGATTTTTGTCACTTTATTTATGTTTTCATGCTTCTTTAATAATCAAGGCAGTTATGAGGTTGTAATGTTGAAAGTATTTTGAGACAATTATGGAAATCTTTGTTTGATACACGTATTGATGAAATAAAAGTTTGTTTGGTTTCCACTGTTTAAAATATGTGTATTTATATCTGTCTTGAGTTCATCTGTGGCTTTTACTTATAAACTTCCACCAAAGTTAAGGCATTCCCTTTGTGAGTGACCTTAATGGAGGTGGGGTGTTTCACTTCCAATTCGAGACCGATACCCAAAACAGCCCCATCCGCCATGCTTTGTGGCTCCACCACCGTCGATACACTCTGCCACAGCCTCCAACGCCCTGTGCGACGTCCACCACCTCTGGCCGCCGACCATGGACCCTCTTCCCTCTCCATTCAGCCTCGGTGAGTGTTTATGTTTATTTTTACTTTATTTTTATTTAATAAAGATAGGATCTTTAGGTAAAAAGATTAAAAATATGATTTTTGTTTATGTAGAAAATTCAAAATATAATCTTTATATAAGCAAGAGGTTCAAAATATAATTTTTATATTATAGGAAGGTTCAGAATATAATTTTTTACATTATAGAAAGGCTAAAAATATAATTTTTATTTGAGTTGTAAGTTAAAAATATGATTTTTATATAGTAGAGATTATAAAAATATAATTCTTATAAGGTAAAGAATATAAAAATTCGATTTTTACATATGTAGCGTATGCGGACGAGGAAAGTGACAAGAAGAGAAAGGTGAAGATTTCCTACATAAGAAGAGTCACGGTGGATGGATTTAGCTTGAGTGAGAATTTCTCACATTAAATTTTCTTTTCTAGTTTAAATTATATAATAGGATGCAGACGGTGCTTAGTAGCACCCGACACCCATCATCCACAGACCATGGACGGCTTGTATGCTTGTTTGATGTATTATGAAATTTGTTTGTGATGTTGATGTGAAATCGATAATAAAATGTAGATGGTTGAAATAAATTAATTATTGTTAAAAATATAATTTTTAATGTGAATGTGAATAAATAAATATTCATTTACAAACCGGACGGTTTGTTTATGTGCACCTATTTGAAGGATATTGATTGGGATGATAAATTTTACACATCGCCCAACTGCACAAATAATATTCAGTGTTTGTTGATTTGAAACCCCACACGGGTGTTGGGATGATATTTGGCGTACTCTAATCCCAATTATTTAATTGTATGTCGATCGATTGGTCGATAGGCTGTGTAAGCGTTAATTATTTATATTTGATGTGTATGCAGTTGTGTGGTGCACTTTGGATGATGGTTGATTGTTTATCGTTGCTATTATATACATGTGTTGTATGGAATCCATATAATTAACATTATATGGTAATTGATTGGGCCTCATTCCAATTGGGAAAATAAAGAATATTAGAATATAAAGAAAAATAGTCATGTGTTGACGATGCTCATGTATTGAGAATATTCATATGTTGAAACTATTCATGTGTTGAGTAAAATATTTTAACAATAAAATTTACATCTTTATCATATTTAAGATTAGAAACTACTTTACGGTTGGAATCTGTTTAAAAATCAAACGATAGATACCAAAATTTTATAAAATATATTACATAACAAAAATAGTCATGTGGTGACAGTACTCATGTGTTGAGATTAGTCATGTGTTGAAAGAAACATAGATTCATGTGTTGAATAGAATAAATATTCATTTGTTGAATAGAATATTTGAAATAGAAATATATAAAGCCGTGTTGATTAGATATGCGCTATTTTGACGTGAACGATATTTATATCGATTATATTCGTTTTTATAATGAATATTGAAAAGTGATTTCAAAATCAAATATTTCGAAATGAAAGTCGAATTAAATTGAATTGAAATGAAAGTCGAATTAAATTGAATTGAAACGAATTAGAATTCGAATTGAAACGAATTAGAATTCGAATTGAATTGAAAATAAAATGAATTCGAATCGAATTGAAATTGGATGGAAATCAATTTGAAATGAACTCGAATTGAAAATGAATTCGAATTGAAATTGAATAGAATTGAATTTGAATTGAGATTGAATAGAAATGAATTCAAATTGAATTGAAAACAAAATGAATTCGAATCGAATTAAAAATGGATGGAAATCAATTTGAAATGAATTCAAACTGAAAATGAATTCGAATTGAAATTGAATAGAATCGAATTCGAATTGAGATTGAATAGAAATGAATTCGAATTGAAATTGAATTGAAAACGAACTGAAATTGAATTACAAATCGATTTGAATTGAAATCAATTTGAAATGAATTCAAAACGAATTTATAAGGAAATATTTAATTTTGATTTGAAATTGAAAATGAAGTTGAAATCGTTTCGAAAACGAATTTAAAACGATTTATAAAATATGTTTTAAAAGGAAATCGACGAAGTATATATTATATATACTATATATATAATATAATGGCCTGAATAGAACGCGCCGCGGCAGTTCGCGAATTTCGACCATTGACTTCGAATGGATATTACGGGAGATCCGACCATCGGATTCTCCTAAAACCGGAACCTTGGGTTCGTATCGAAAAGAGCTTTCTAACGAATATTAGGAATTAGAAATCTAACGGTTAGATTTGGAATTTTGTCCAAATCAAATTTGGAAAAGGTCGCTGTAAGTGCAGTTCGATGGCCGTTGATGGAAATCGACTGTACGAGCCTTGATAAAATTATTAAAAATATTAATAATTTGTGTAAAATCATAAGAAATGATTTGTGAAGAATTGGGGTGAAAAAATCCATATTTGAAAAGATAAAAATAGATTTTTATCGAAATGAACTAGTTTTGAACTAGAATTATAATTCTATTTATTTTTAAATAAATAAATTGAATTTGTAATGGTTTTGAAATATAACCAGAATTTCCAATAATTGATTTGGAATGGATTTGAATCAAATTTGTCTTTGGAATATTTCGATGTTGAATTTTGTGATGATACAGACATTGTTATGGGAATTTGAAAGATACATAGATATCGTTATTTCCAATACGATATTTGTTGGTCGTGGAATTTGATATTGAATATAAGCCGATATATTTTCTATTCAGTGCCTTGTATTTAATATCAAATGTGATTTGGGTTTGTCGTGAATGGTGTCTTCATTAACACTGTTCTTAAGCCCAGTTGAGAAAAAGATTAAATCTTTTTATTTATATTTTATGAAGTGTACCAATTAAATAATATTCAATTGGAATTGAATTGGTATTGATTTTTGGGTTTATCATGAACAGTGTTTTAAATAACACTTGTTCTTTAACCCGATGATTAATGGAATGTGATTTTGGGTTGTCGTGAACGGTATCTTCAATAATACTGTTCTTAGACCCAAAGGAGTTAAGAAAATCAGAAACTAACTGGAGATTAGTTAAGCTGAATGGTTTCTGGGGTATTGATCTGATGTTGGTTTCGGCCTTCGGGGTTAATATTTGGGGAATTGTTCTCTTGCTAATTTACGGTTAGTGACTGATGAATTGGAATGAGGCGTATGTTGTGTTTGTGTAACACTTGTTTATTATATACGCTAGTTATTCAGAAAAACCGGGTTTATCCCATTCTGAATAACTGATTCGACGTGAGTCGAAGATAAAGACGGTGGTTGAAGACCGGAGGTCTTCACATCGTTTGGATAATTACTGATGATCTTGATTGGGCCGTACACCCAAGATGAGGGAATCAGTTGGTGGTCGTCCAGACGTACTTGGAGATCGATGGATATGCGGGGTACTAGGTGCCTCCGATTTCGTTCAGACCCAGAACGGACTTGTAAATGGACTGTGTGTCTGACATTGGATATCATTTTGTGTGATTGATGGATATCGGTTGCATGGAGTGGTTTGCCTGTGTGGCATGATAAGATGCAAATGATCAAGGCTTTTGTTGAAAAGCAGAGTCTTGTGGTTGATAATCAAAGCACAGCCTGCGCGGCATAGCTTTGTGTAGCATTAATTCACGAGCCTCACACCCCAGTCCCATGACTAACCTGAAGTTTATTGTTCCCACACCCAAACTTTGGGTGCCCATTATTTTTCCATGGGCAGCCTAGTAGTTTGGTTCGCAGATTTAGCCTTGGAGTTAGTTGGAGCAGGATTCTGGTTTTAGCTGGAGTTATTATATCTTGGAGCATTCGCATTCTTTCGTCGAGTTTAGTATCTTTTCCGCTATGTAACCGATGTACTCTGATGTACCTCTTGTAACTCTGAAGTAATATTATTTTAATGATAACAAAAAATTTCTTTTTATTTTGTGCAAATGTGTAAGTGCCCCTAACAATCCATCTTCATGAACGGTTTAAGTTGGTTTAATTACCGGCGAGAACCGGGCAAAAAGCCCGGTCATTACATTTGGTATCAGAGCTTTGGTTTATATAAAGCAATGGGGTACGACACATTTGAACAAAAGGAAAGACTCAGTAGAGTTATATATCTCATTAGAGATATGGTTAGTAATGCCCTAGAATGAGATTTTGGAGTATTATATTTGAGAGAGCGTATTTGAAAATATGAAATGAGTTTTGAAAAGTTATATTTTAAGAAAGAAACATATTTTGGAAATATATGGTTAATTATAACCTGGATACTTAATCAAACGATTAAGGTTAAGTTCGCATTTTGTGATTATAATTACACATAAAATACTTCTTATGGCATGGTAATTAAGCCCCTTCCACTGATCAGGAAAATGACCTGAGTACAAATGCCTTCTTAATTTAGTTTCACTATTGGGTAACATTTCGAATATCGATAAATTTGGGTCAAATTTGTTAAGGTAACTAATCAATATGGTTATAAATTAAAAATTAGAATTTGAGTATTTTATTTGTTGTTGGGGTTGGACTATCGAGTATAAGAATATTTTGCATATACGTTAGATCAACGTATATATAAAGTCTTAAGTATACTAGATAGATATAAAATCACACTCTAGTCACTTGAAGATGATTCTGTTGATGACTGCAGCATCATTAGTATGTATTTTTGAGTTTCGAAAGTGGGATGACTATATGATTTCGATTTAAACATCAATATATACTTAAACCCATTTAGATAAGTGCTTGAAATTGTTTGGTAAATTGATGTGAACTTAAATAGAAAAGCAGGGCATATAGTCCAGGATTGTCATTTAAAGAAGGGAGAAAGACTAACTAAAGCAACACCACCCCTAGTCATAAGTGAAGAAGAAGGAACACAAGAATTATGTAATCAAAGCAAGTTCTTTGACCCCTAGGGAATTATCTCCGAAAAGTTGGATGCATGAATAAATTTATGTATATAATGTTAATTATATATATATATAATCTCTTTTATAATTTTTTTTTATGTATTCTATCATATATCCAAATAGATCATAGTAAAAAGTTATTGAATTTAATTAAAGGTATAAATAGGAAGATTTAAATTATCGATGATTTTGGACAAGCCACTAAGTTCTAAGTTATATTGTGGCAACAAGGAACTGTTTAAGTGAGCATGAACACCATGTGAATTAAGTTTCACAAATTGGATTAAAGGATATTTGGCAAGCAAGAATAGTAAGAAGAAATTACCTAAATTGAAACGTTTAGACAAGCTGAGTTCGGAGATGATCAAGTTTTTCGGGTAACGAATAATAGTAAATTTTGGAAACTGAAAGGAATAAGTTTCATAAATTTTGTATTTGTAAGATAAGATCTAAGAGAATAATTTAACTCTAATTTTTTTTTTGAAAGAAGTATATGGTTGAGTATAAGTAATTGGCCCAGTAAACGATGAATCGAATATAATGGGTAACTGGAGGTTATCGTTGGAGGACATATAGATATGGTTGTCTATAAATATGTGTGTTTTAATATTCTACCCGGTATATTCATTACGAGAACAGGGAGCTTTGATATAAAGAATTTTAATTTTGAGTCTCAAAATCTACAAATGTCGAATAAGTTACTGTGATTCCCTTTCCTTTTCGAGGACGAAAAGTTTGGGGGGGGGGGGGGCGAGGGTGAATGTAACGATCCACAATCTTTAACCAATTTAAAATTGGACTTTTAATTACTTAATTTGAATTTAAATTTGAATTTGACATAAATATATGTGGTTAAGAATATTTAATAATTTGGTATGTTAGTTGATAGATTTTATTTGAATTATAAATGAGAATGATTATTAATTAGTTTGGATTTATTGATACTATTTGTCATTCGATTTGGTTAGTCAAACCATAACATGAATTAGTATCATCAGAATTAAGTGTTGCCCTTAGTTTTCATAGCATTTAAGTGAAAATGTGTAACGACCTACGGGAATTCGAGCCCAAATTCCGACAATAATACATATCTCGTATCACTTGTCAGAACCCAAGTATCGAAAAACACATATAGTTATTAGAAAGAAGTTAGAGGGTGAGATAAGAAAGAAAAATTAGAATAGAAGAATAAGAAGAAGAACACAACACATAATCAGAGTCTCACATCGCAATGAAACAAAATATAATATAGAAATAATCTTTATAGAGAGCTTGAAAACTTACAAATTTTCAGAGTATAACAAAACATCTGAACAGTTATA
Source organism: Allium sativum (assembly GCA_030737875.1). Lineage (NCBI taxonomy): Eukaryota > Viridiplantae > Streptophyta > Magnoliopsida > Asparagales > Amaryllidaceae > Allium > Allium sativum. Next base: position 158,397,324 of record CM060913.1, read on the forward strand.
AATAATTGTCTTCATATACAACACACATCGGAATAAATACAAGATATCATATGTCTGGACTTCTCCAGCTCATCTCTGGACTTCATAGCATCAAATAACCTGAATCTGCACAACTCGGGCTAACCCGAGCATTACAAACATCGGATCAGTCTGGTGAACTAGAGTGAGAAAAACACACTAAGTTTAAAGGTGTCACACAAACTTGATTTTTAGAGTCAAAATATTTTCGAAAGAAAAAGATAATCGTAAGACCAAATCCACACATAAATACAGACGGTTTTTACCTTACGATAACCCAAAACATTTTTGGAAATCGTATTTTTTCTGATATTATAACAATGCCTAAATACAAATAAATATCAATCTAGCAGAATGCTTGCATCACACGCTCTACATACATAGTATACAATCAAAACCACGGGCCCTTATTAGAGAATGGATTTCCATGGAAAGGTATGGGCAACCACCTTTCCGACAACGTATCTCTAGAGGGGAATACATCGAGTTCAATAAGAACATCTTGCAACTCAGGCTAAACATGACCAGCTGTTCACTTAACCTTGAATGTTCCGAATATATTATCATCTACGGTTGGATCCAACATAACCGTTCCCAAAAGATACAAAAGAGAAAAGAAGAACAAATATGAATATTCTCTAGATGGTGACAATACACGCTAATGGGGGCGACCAACATAGTCATGTGACTTACCCAATTTTTATCATTCCCGATTGATGAGGCTTGAGGCTACGCTTTATCTTTATAATCAATGCATCACATTCACTTCGAATGCCACATCGTCAGATCCATTAAAATCACTAATTGATGTCCACAACCATACTTTACGTGTTTGTTAAAAGAGGTTTCCTTCTTCGCCTCTGCTCTTGGTACGGTTGAAGAAATCAATGTACGTGACTTTTCTGGAAATAATCCGTCAGATACCCATCCATATATGTCATCTAAGAACCGGATGAACCGAAGGTGCTCTCCTACCACATCCTATATAGGTATCACCCCAAGGATTAACAACGAGTAGTCCTTGCAATCCATAGATTTCAACCACGGCAAAATCACAGTATATCTCTAGGGATCAGTCAGAGATGGTAAGTAATTCTACCATTTCAAAAAGATCCACGGTCTTCAATTGCTCCATCTTGAATAACATCTTCCATGTATTCGTATTTATTGGTCGGAATGGTTTTCGAATATAAATTCGATCCCGGTCTTTCCGTACCAATAATCGTATGGGTAAGATTCTAATAGACGGTTATTTAACTATCAAATAAACGAAATAAAATGGATCTATTGGTTGAGAACACTACGTCACTTGTCCCTTTTTAATTTTTTGGAAGTAGATGGTTGTGTAGAGCAGATCTACACACCCGATCCCTTGGCCCTTTTTAATTAAAAATAATTTATGAATGGTCACTTATAACTAATAAAACTTCAAGTCATAGTATTTAATTCTTATTTTGACATATATAAATATTATCAAAACATTTCTTTTTAATACTTTGAAAAATATCTGATAATCATATCAAATTATCATTTCAAATCATTTTTTATGACATTCCTTATTATCTAAAATTGGGAAATTGATTCAACTTATCATTCGTAAAACAATCATTTTGAAATTTCCTTTGTTTCGTTATATTGAAAACAATACTCATCATTTATACTTTTTAGAATAAACTCATTCTAATACTCATCTCTTTACTTTGGAAATATCATTATAATTTCCCAATTCCTTTTATTACCTTGATTATGAAAATATCATTTCATATTCTCTAGCCCATTTTATTTCCGTTACTTTGGAAATATCAATATATATTACCTTAAATTCTTTTATTTCCTTTATAATGAAATCTCATTCTAATTGTCCTCAAATCCTTCAATTAACGCTGCATTATTATTTCTCATAATAAATCACTCCTAACTTCTTACTATTTATTTCATTATCTGGATTTTTATTACAAATCCTATTACTCGATCTTTTACCAATTTCAATTTCAAAAATCCTTTTCTAAACCTTTCAACCATTTATTCTGGGAAATCTTATTTCACATCTCATTAATTTCTCTTAATACCACTATTATGTTAGTTTAAAATTAACGCTTTAACTTCCCTTCTATTTTTATAACCTCGTTTATACAATGCTGGTTTAATATAAAACCTTTTTCATCCTGATTTCCTTTACTTAATTTGATATTAAGTAATCATCATTTTAAGCTTATCTCATTCGCTTAAAATTCTTTTATAACTTAATTTACCACACTCGGTTTAAAGGTAAACCCGTTGATAAACTCACTTTAAAATCCAATTATATTCATTACTGCTTTGATTACTTAAAAATAATTTATCTCGGTTATTAATTGTTACATAAATCCTTGCATACTTGTTTAACAATTCTAGTAATACAACATTTAGCTTTATCAATCATTTCATAGTTAAGCCGAGGCACGTGCATCGCACACAACCGATTTTGGTAAATCATTCCATAGTTAAGATAAGGCACGCGCGTCGCACACAGTAGATTTCAATTAATCATTTCATAGTTAAGATGAGGCACGTGCATCGCACATGGAAGATTTTTGATACAAAAATGGTGATTTATGGTTAAAACAATCAATATATATATGGTTGGTTTATTTTCTTTCCATAAACTTCGTTTTAAAATAATGTATTTCAAAACGTATTTTCGAGTTATAAAATAAATTTCATTTCTCTCGATTCACCTTACGGTAAACCATTCTTTATAAAAACGATATATAATTTAGGCCATCTTCTGCCCAGTCCTCAACCAATATTTCACATTGGTTAATATCAAGGGTTCAACAATCAATATCAATCCATCATCCAATCAGATTGGTTAAACAGTACAGGTAATATAACTTGAAAATAAACAATAAATTTAAGCAATCTGGTTTGATTCCTCCAACCTGTTCTTCCCTGTATTCAATTAGTTAATCCATTCAATACGACAATTTATAATAAACATGAATAATTAATTCAACCAGTCATGGTGACCTAACAACAATTCAAGCATCCAATTCAATTTTAAACGGTTATATTATTATAAATGTAACCAATAAGTAAGTTACCTTTATTGGATTTAATCGTTAAAATAACGATTTTTGTTTTATTTAAATTAAACCACCGTTTAATTCAAACAATATAAATAAGTATTCAGCAAACAACCATCAACCAGTCAATAAATAGTAATATAGCACACAAACAATAAAACTCGATTTATAATAATTATAATGGTATAACTGAGTGAGTTTAACTCACCTTGATTTCCATCTGGCGTCAAAACGGTTTGATTTGATTAAATTAAACATATGCTTAATTAAATTAAAACTCGCAGCTGCTTTCAATTCCGATCAAACCAGCTCCATAATGTTGCGCTCGTCGACGCGGTTACACGCTCCTTGTTGGATCCGATTCTGATAACCACATATGAGAATGTTATACACATTTTACGTTACGATTTAAATTTGAACTGATTAAATCTTATGTGACGATCCCAAAACCCGGTACCATGGTGTTAAGGATAATAATTGGAATATATCACATTAATCATCATTAGCAGAGTACAGATAATAGCATAAACAATAAATAGAATAATTTACACAAATATGACAGCGGAATCATATATATCACCGCATCAAAGAGCACAGTGCAGGATACTACTTAGTGCATAATAATACATAATCAGTCTACATCGCCTGTGGCAGAATCATACATAAAGAGTACATAAACTAAACATGAGTCTACATCGCCTGTGGCGGAATCATAATACATATAAAATAATGGTGGAAAAGTCACAGTCATCACAATGTAGTCAAGCCTCGCCATGCCCAAAAGTGCACCTCTACTGCGGTGCCAAGCCAAAATATGTCAGCTACCTGTAACTAGGCTGCCCGTGTGAAAATGAGGGCACCCGAGTTTGCAAGGTGAAACAAACTACGAGTCAGTCATGGGACTGGTATGAGAAATCTACTTAACTTATTAAATCACAATAATAAGGAAAATCAAAGGACCACGCCACTTTCGCGGAACGGGTTTACTCCAATGAGTGCTATTGCATGAGATAAAGTAAATGATTAAATCATCGCAATGCTTTTTATAAAAATGAAGCCATTATAAGACTCAGGTCCCATCACACAATGCAACGTAAGCCGAAGGATAGAGTTTTACCTTATAATGGCCAAAAATGCTTCATGCGTATAAAACAAAAGTGTTTGATATTATTACTAGTGCATATATGTTTCAAAAGCAGATTCAATCATAAATATCAATCATAGACGGCATGGGTACCATATATCATGTCGCCATACTAGTATTACAATCACATCCGCAATTTCGTATTGGAAATTGGATCCCATCATGAATCGAGGCAAGGGGCAAGCTCCTCTCCGTTCGAGACACTCTAGCAAATGCCTTAGGACCGCACACAACCATCCTTGGATCTTCAGGGCCGGTCCTTTCTTAGTTTTTGAGGATTAGTTATTCCTGAACACACGTTTCCCGGTCCTTACTGACCTATAATCGAGGCGCCTCGCATTCCAACAACCACACAGGTGAAAAGTAGATATAAATGTAAGGGCTGGTAGGTCACTGACAACACCATAGCTAGAAAGAAACATCGTGCTCTCCCTGCAGTCACTATCCCGTTTTTGACTCATACCGAGGTGTGAGGCTCGCGAATCCACGTTATACACAAAGCTACGTCACACAGACCATTCTTTGATCATCAACCACAAGACTTTGCTTTGCAACAGAAGCCTTGATCATATGCCACTTAGGCGTGCCACACAGGCAATTCACTCCATGCGACTAATTTCTATCGATATATAACCTCAAAGCTCGTACGTCTCAGAGAAGGGCGTTAAGCAAGAGAATAAACTCCCCGCCGCCAAATAGATATATATTTAATAGAGATCAATCAGCACAGAACAAAATCCAATGTCAGACACACAGTCCATTTACAAGTTCGTTCTGGGTTTGAACGAAGCCGAAGGCACCATATTCCTTGCATATCCGCACAATCAGCAATACGTCCGGACGGCTACTACTTCAACTCCTTCAAGGTAGCTACTCCAATCACGAGCATCAGTAGCGCCCATCCATCCAATTTGAAGATCGTCGGTCTTGAACCGTCTTCATCTCTTCGACTTCTCACCGTTGATCGATTATTTGAAATGAGAATTAACTCGGCCTTTTCAAATAATCCACGTATATTTAGATTTTCAAATTGATTCTTCACATGGTTAAATTACTCAACATTCACATTTCAGTTTGTAACGACCCAGAAAATCTGAACCAATTTAAATTTTTTAAATTGGCTAAAATAATGGATTTTAAATATTTAAAATAAATATTTTAAATAATAGAGATGAAAAGTGAGTTGAATCGACAATTGAAATCGAATATAATTAATTCTAATTATAAACAAGGCCTGAAATGGCGATGCAGTTTCAAAAATTGAATACAAACTTTGTCGGACTGTACCAGGTGCAAAACAATACGGATCTGAGTGAAACCAAAAATATTTAAATCTGTTAGTGAATACCTTTCTAACGAATCTGAAAAATCGAATTTTCATAGGGGAAAGCAAAATTTATGGCCAAATGAATTTTCAGAAAGGTCGCTATGGAATTCATATAGCCCGTGAAATTGGCCGTTTTGCATACGAACTCGGAATTCGACGAAACCACTTTTGTTGGATCCGGGATGTGAAGTTATTGCTAGGTTTCAAATTTCATAATTTTTGAAGCTAGTATGTGAGCGTGGCAAAAGAAAACATATTTTGGTCAATTACAGTTAAATTGGATCGACCAGAAATGGGCCTTTTTGCAAACGGTCTCAGAATTCGACAAAACTAGTTTTGTTGGGACCGTATCGTCAAAACATAGCCAAATTTATTTTTCTGGAATTTTTCGGATCAGTTTGTGGCCCTGGCAAATTGAAATGTACGTTCAAATCAAATATTGAATGTTTTATATTTTAATTTGAATGGAAAACGACGATGTATAAATTATATAGTCGATGTATGAGTTATATAAGTGTTGTACACCTCATGTATAAGCGTTGTGTAAGTTGCACGTTCGATGTATAAGTTATATATGCGTTGTAAAAAAATTTATATATGTGTTGAAATAGAAGTGAATTGCTATATATAAATATATACATACATATATATATACTCCCCTCGTCCACAAACCATGGACGATATTTATTGTTGTGAAATATTGGATGAAAAATACGAATGGTTGAATAATGGTTTGTGGTTGATATTGTTTGGTTGTGGTTGAAAAATACCCATTGGTGATTGAAATGAATTGGAAATAGTTATGGAAATAAAAATAAAACATGCCGCCTGCGTGCGAATTAGATGCATGAATCCCCATTGTCAAAAACCGCGAGGTTTTAAGGTAGAGCGAGGAGCCGTACTAGGGACGGTGCCGGTTTTAATTACCCTGCCGTTATGCTGCCGAAATTTTGAATAATCTTTATGTGTTAGAATTATTTTCATATGTTGAAATTATCTTCATGCGTTGAAATTAAAGCCATATGCTGAAACTATATCCATGTGGGGAAATGTTCATGTGATGAAAAGTGATGTGTGAAAATTAAATTCATTTGTAAATGAATGAAGTGTTTAAACAATAAAAATCACATTTTTATAATATATATGAAGTATGTAAAATATTCGCCTTATATATAAATAGTTTCAACAATAAAAATTCCATCTTTCTTATATGAACAACATAATTAAAATATCCATGTGTGGAAATGCTCATGTGTTGAGAAGTGCATGTAGTGGAAAAGTTCATGTGTTGAATAAAAAGATCGAACAATAAAAATTACATTTTTATTGAAACTATGAAGTGTTGAAAATATCCATTTGTCGAATAAATATTTTAAATGATAAAAATATCATTTTTATCATATATGTGATATGCTAAAGATAGGCGGACGTTGAAATAAATATTTGTGAATGAAATATTATTTTTAACATGCATAGGAACTAAAGAAAATAGTCATGTGTTGAAATCTATTTTAGTTCGCCAAAATTATCATCTTTGAAATGTGAAGTGTTAAAAATAGCCACTGGTTCAAATAAATATACATGAATTGAAATGTACATTAATTAGCTAATGATATGATTTTAGCCTATGCATGCATCATTAGAAGGAATGGTGTTTTTTTAAATCGAAGCAAATCAAACATGAACTTGAATGGAAAATGATAAGTGATAAAAATTGTATATATGTACTTGCATATTTATTGAACAGGTTATAGCAAAGGGGCTAGAGAAGAGGAATAAAATTTTGTGCCCGACAAATAGGTACACATTTACTGTTTTGTTGGGTGATGATTTTATGAGCCTATTGGCTAGCCGCTTGGCTTTTTCTTTTTCTTTTTGACATGAGACGCCCGTGTGGCTATTTGGGAATTTTCCCAGCCCCTCCCGTACAAAGGAGGTTATGGCGAAATTTTCCAAAATTTAAAGGCGTTAGTGAAATAATTGAAGTGGAAACGATATAGGAATTTTTGAATGAACTATATTTATATAAATATATAAATATAAATAAAATTAAAACGAAACGTGGCCGTGCAGTTCGTGTTTTGAAACCGTGATTTCAAACGACTAGTGCGGGAAATCCGACCATTGGATTTTCCCGAAACCGCAGCCGTTGGGTTCGCCTTGGAAATATCTTTCCAACGACACCAACTTTGTGAAGACCCGACGGTTGGTTTGTCTGGAATGTTTAATTCAAATCTGAAGAAAAACAGCGCCAGAAACGATTATATATATATAATTAAATTAAATCGAATAACGACGCTGCAGTTCGTATTTTGAAATCATAACTTCAAACGATTAGTGCGGGAGATCCGACCGTCGGATTTTCCCAAAACTGAAACCGTTGGATTCGTTTTGAAAGGATCTTTTTAATGATATAAATTTTGTGAGAATCCAACGGTTAGATTTTCAGATATGTGTAAATCAAATCTGGAGAAAAACAACGCCACGACCGCGTTATGGCCTGAAGCATTGTTGGAATGAATTGGCTATTTTTAAATTAATAAAAATAGTGATAAATCGTGATAAAATATTATAAACGATATGGAATAGAAATAAACTGAATTTGCTCGATTTATTTGATATTTGATGGTTGAATGTGTTTGGTGTGGAAATTACATTAAAGAACAAAATTGGTGTTGTCGAATGATTTAACCATTGAAATAAATTGATTTAAAATTATAAATATACGTGAGTTATTTGAAAAGGCCGAGTTAATACTCATTTCAAATAATAGACCGACGATTGATGGTCGAAGATATGAAGACGGTGCAAGACTGATGATCTTCACGTCGAATGGAGGGGTGCTACTGATGCTCATGATAGGAGTAGCTACCTTGACGGGGTTGAAGTAGTAGCCACCCGGACGTACATGTTGATTGTACGGATATGCGAGGTATTGAGTGCCTCCGGTTTCGTTCAGACCCAGAACGGACGTGTAAATGGACTGTGTGTATGACATTGGATTTGTTCAGTGCTGATTGATCTCTATTTAATATATATCTGTTTGTCGGTGGAGAATTTATTCTCTTGCTTAACGCCCTTCTCTGAGACGTACGAGCCCAGAGGTTATATATCGATAGAAATCAGTCACCCGGAGTGAATTGCCTGTGTGGCACGCCTAAGTGATAAATGATCAAGGCTTCTGTTGAAAAGCAAGGTCTTGTGGTTGATGATCAAAGCACAGCTTGTGTGGCATAGCTTTGTGTATAACGTGAATTCGCGAGCCTCACACCCCGGGATGGACCAGAAATGGGAGAAGGATCCAGTGAGGACATGCGTTTCTTTCTAGCTAGGGTGGTGTCAGTGACCTACCAGCCCTGACATTTATATACTTTTCACCTGTGTGGTTGTTGCTGTTGCGAGGCGCCTCGGATATATCGGTCGATCCGGGACCGATGGAGTCATTGGGCTCATTTACGCCCCAAAGGGCGGGGAAACGCAGTGTTCAGGCATTTTAATCCACATCGGTGGACCAGCCCTGTGGCTCCTAAGGCTTGACTGAGTACTTGCCTGAGGCTCGGGCTAGAGAGTCTCGAATTCGGTGAGGACTATCTTTTGCCTCGGTTCATGACGTAAATCCAACTTCCAAATACAATATCGTGCAGTTTTGTTTGTATACCTATATATTGCGACATAGTGGTATGGGGCATTAATGCCGCCTATGATTGATAGTTATGATTGAAATTGTTTTTGAAATATATATACACTAGCAATAATATCAAATGATTTTTTTTGCTCGTATCAAGCATATTTTGGCCATTATAAGGTAAAACTCTATCCTATGGTGTGTGCTGCATTGTGTGATGGGAACTGAGTCTTATAATGGCTTCATTTTTATAAAAAGCATTGCGATGTTTAAAAGATCTATTTGTTTTAAAGCACTGGCAATCCAATGGAGTAAACCCGTTCCGCGAAAGTGGCGTGGTCCTGTGATTTGCCATATTTAATAATGTGGTGAGTAGATTTCTCATACCAGTCCCATGACTGACTCGTAGTTTGTTTCACTTGCAAACTCGGGTGCCCCTTTTTCTACACGGGCAGCCTTGTATTCAGGTTTTAGCAGGCTCTTTCTGGATAGCTGGAGCTGAAGATGGATTCTATCATTTATCTCTTTTTATGCTGTTCAGCTCCTGTTGTACATATTACGTTTTCTTTTCCGCAGTAGGCATTTATGTATAGCCGAACTGTACTTTGTAATAAGTATGATCCTATATACTGTGTAACTCTGATGATGATATTTATCCAGTGTATTCTATTGTACATTGTCTGGTTTATTTATTTATTTCTGTTCTGTTATTATCTGTTTATGTGTTATATTCCAAAGATTACCCTTGCCACCGTCTTATTGGGAATGGGGTCGTCACAAACGTTCCTTAGTATAACTTTCATGTTAAATACATTCAACCATCACATACTAAGCAAACACATCAAAATTGGTTTATTTCTACTCTATATCGTTTATAATATTTTATAACGATATATTGCCATTTTTATTTATTTAAAAACGGCCACATTTAATTAAACGACGTTACAGGTCGTGCCGAGGCACTGACGCTGTTTTTCACTAAATTTGTTTTACACATATCTGAAAATCTAACCGTTGGATCTTCACAAATTTTATTTCATTAGAAAGATCTTTTCAAAACGAATCCAACGGTTTCAGTTTTGGGAAAATCCGACGGTCGGATTTCCCACACTAGTCATTTGAAGTTACGATTTCAAAATACGAACTGCAACGTCGTTATTCGATTTAATTTAATTATATTTATATATAAATATAATCGATTCTAACGCTGTTTTTCTTCAGATTTGAATTAAACATTCCAGAGAATCCAACCATCGGATCTTTACAAAGTTGGTGCCGTTGGAAAGATATTTCCAAGGTGAACCCAAAGGTTGCGGTTTCGCGAAAATCCGATGGTCGGATTTCCCACACTTGTCGTTTGAAATCATGGTTTCAAAACACGAACTGCACGGCCACGATTCGTTTTAATTATATATATATATATATAGTTCATTCGAAGATTTTTATATCGTTTTCACTTCAAATATTTCACTAACGCCTTTAAATTTTGGAAAATTTCGCCATAACCTCCTTTGTACGGGAGGGGCTGGAAAAATTCCCAAATAGCCACACGGGCGTCTCATCTCAAAAAGAAAAAGAAAAAGCCAAGCGGCTAGCCAACAGGCTCATAAAATCATCACCCAAGCAAAACAGTAAACATGTACCTATTTGTCGGGCACACAAGTTTATTCCTCTTCTGTAGCCTCTTTGCTATAACCTGTTCAATAAATATGCATGTACATATGTGCAATTCTTATCACTTATCATTTTCCATTCAACTTCATATTTGATTATTTTGGTTTAAAGTCACCATTCATTCTAATGTTGCATACACAAGCAAAAATCATATCATTAGCTAATTAACGAATATTTCAACTCATGCATATTTATTTGAACAAGTGGTTATTTTTAACACTTCACAGTTCAAAAATGATATTTTTGGCGAACTAAAATATATTTCAACACATGACTATTTTATTTAGTTTGTTCATATAAGAAAGATGAAATTTTTATTGTTGAAACAATTTATTTATAACGCGAATATTTTACATACTTCATATATATTATAAAAAATGTGATTTTTCTTGTTTAAACACTTTTTTCATTCAACACATGAATTTAATTTTTAACACATTACTTCTCAACATATGAGCATTTCCACACATGGATATTTTGTATAGTTTGTTCATATAAGAAAGATGAAATTTTTATTGTTGAAACAATTTATTTATAACGAGAATATTTTACATACTTCATATATATTGTAAAAATGTGATTTTTCTTGTTTAAACACTTTATTCATTCAACATATGAATTTAATTTTTAACACATTACTTCTCAACACATGAGCATTTCCACACATGGATATAGTTTCAACACGTGACTTCAGTTTCAACACATGAAAATAATTTCAAATTATGAAAATAATTCTAACACATGAATATTATTCAAAATTTCGGCAGCATAACGGCAGGGTAGTTAAAACCGGCACCGTCCTGAGTACGGCTCCTCGCTCTACCTTAAAACCTCGTGGTTTTTGACAATGGGGATTTCATGCATCTAGTTCGCACGCAGGCGGCATGTTTTATTTTCATTTCCACAATTATTTCCAATTTGTTTCAATCACCAATGGGTATTTTTCAACCACAACCAAACAATATCAACCACAAACAATTCTATCAACCATTCGCATTATTCACCAAATTTTTCACACCAATTCACAAACAATAAATATCGTCCATGGTTTATCGACGAGGGGAGTATATATATATTATTTCTATATTCGACTTGCATTTCAACACACATATCATTTATACAATGCATGTATAATTCATACTTCGCTCATATAGCTTACACAACGCATGTACATGAGGTATACGACACGTGTATAATTTATATTTCGCTTACATAATTTATACATGACATTTCCATTCACATTTTCAATTTAGAATTCCCACTTTAGTTGTCGAGGTGCTAAAAATCCTAGCGAGCTCAGAAATATCCGCGGTCTCTTCTAGGTGGTAGAGTGTAAAGACCCGCAAATTCCCTCCCTTTGAATCGACCATAAACCACACAGGTCTGATCCAAAAAGCGGAAACCTACGAATACTTTAACTTTGGGCATACAACACATCAGAACAAAAACACAGACTTTTATAACATCAATAATAAATGTTACATCAGAGTACAGAATATACATATCAGAGTACATTGGAAAATAATTACAGCGGAAGAATAAATTACAATAAATGAATACATTGCAGCGGAACAAATCTCGGTGGAAGGCTATCAACACTATGGCCACAGCTTCAATCTTCAATCCAGGATCTTGTTTTATCTATCTGTCAAATAAGCTACTCGACTGCCCGTGTGGAAAGAGGGCACCCGAGTTTGCAAAGTGAACAAACTACAGGTCAGTCGTGGGACTGGTGTGAGAATTCTACTTAACCTATATAATATAATAAGGCTAATCACAGGACCACGCCACTTTCGCGGAACGGGTTTTCTCCTATGGATTGCCAGTGCATGACTAAAGTAAATCGTCAAAATAACGCAATGCTTTTTAGAAAAATGAAACCATTATAAGACCCAAGTCCCATCACACAATGCAACGCAAACCGGAGGATAGGGTTTTACCTTATAATGATCAAAAGATGCTTGATACGATAAACACGGTAGTATATAATAATAGTGTGCAACCAATTTGAAATACATTAAAGTAAATATATCAATCCTAGACGGCATGAGTGCCCCATCCCACTATGTCGCCATGTATAGGTATACAATCAAAACCGCGTGATGTCGTATTGGAAATTTGGGTTTCCATCTGAGTCAAGGCTAGGAGCGAATTCCTTACCGATTCGAGACACTCTAGCAATGCCCCAGGATTGGTACTCGGTCCAACCCTTGGATCCTGCAGGGCCGGTCCGTCCCCGTGTTGGTACTCTGTCCAACTGGTGCAATGGACTGGATTAGTTATTCCTGAACACACGTTTCCCGATCCTAACGGATCTCTGATTGGCCACAATACGACCAATATACCTGAGGTACCTCAAATCCAACAACCACATAAGTAAAATGTCAGCCAGTTTAAGCACCGACACCACTTCTAGCTAGAAAGAAACGTGCGCACTCCCTGCGTTCCCTTACTCCGTTTTAGACTCAACCGGGGTGTGAGGCTCGCGAAGTAACGTATTACACAAAGCTATGTCCATACCAGACTATGCTTTGATCATCATACAAGGCTCTGCTTTGCAACAATAAGCTTTGTTCAATTGCAACTTGGCGTGCCACATCAACAACTCATATCATGCGATCGGTAATTATTTAACATACAAAAGGGTGTTAAGCAAGAGAATAAATCCTCCGCCACCATGCATTTATATATTAAATAAAAACCGATTTAATTACATGAAATAAATTTCAATGTCAGGCATGCTATCCATTTATAAGTCCGTTCTGGGTCTGAACGAAACATCGTGTCCGTCGATCTCCAAATGCGTTTGGACGATCATTACCAAATACCTTGCCTTGGAAGGCCAATCCCAATTCAAGATACTAGTCATCATCATCCCAACGATGTGAAAATCTTCGGTCTTCAATCATCGTCTTCGTCTTCGACTCTTGATCGTCGTGTTGATTATTCAGAATGGGTTAACCCCGGTCTTTCTAAATAACTTGCGTAATTTGGGATTAAACAAATGTTGAAAAATCACACATTTCGTCACATCTCAACTCAGAATATTCTTTTAATAAGATATTCGTTTTAGAAGATTCTCATTAATTTTATCAAAGATAAATATTTAAAATAAAATCTATAAATCAATTTCTAAAAATATGGAATTCCACAGAAATCCAATCAATACATAATCGATATAGATTTCTGTATCAGACTAATAGTATAAATGGAATAACGGCAAAGCCTCTTAAACTCCATATATAATATCGGTCTTCTTTTACAGAAGCCCATCTCAATTATTACCAATAGAATTTCCACTTAATTCCTATTTAATATATTAGTTGAAAAACTTGATTTATAGAAAATGTCTTTTTAATTCTATAAAATAGATTTATAAGTTCCAAATAATGATTTCAATGCAAATTGGATTAAAGGATAGATGTCGTTTAAAACATCGTCCACGGTAAACCCACTTCACATCTCAATTTATTACATATCACAAAATATGATTGCAAATGCTAGTAATCTCTTTAAAAACATATTTTAAAATAATCATAAAAATATTCTTTAGATAAAAGATTCTAAATGAGAAGTATTCTTTATTTTACAAATCTTTATCTTCTACAAATATTCCTTGTTTTAACATATACTTAATTAAAATTCTATATTTTTTTAAAATATATATACTTTATATAAAAAGGATTTCTAATGTAAAAATAGTCTTATTTAAAAGAACACTTGAATCGAAATGCGACTCAAAACATTTACCATATAATTTGGATTATATGGATTTCACACACATCATATATATGACAATAACAGTACAATCATCAAGTCATCCATTACATCCAAAGTGTAATTTTCCACTGTGTAAGCGTTAAAATTAAATAATAACGCTCATCACAGCCCGTCGATCTAACGATCAACATACAACTAATATTGGGATTAGTGTATGTAAATTTTCATCCCAACACCCGTGTGGGGTTTTCAACCAATCAAGCAAATGATAAACTAATTTGTGCACTTGGGTGATGTGATAAAAATGTCTCTTTTAATTGTATTCCTTTTATTGCCTATAAACGGTCAATAAAAATGTGATCTTTATTTCTATACTTTTTATTGTAATTTACATTTTTACTTAACAAAATGTCCTTTTTATTCTAACTTACATTTTGAATGTAATTTTTCTTTTTATTGTTTATTTACATCAAAATGTAAATGTTCCCATTTCATTTTTTTTTATTAATAACAACAAAAGTCTCGTCTTCTATATTTATTCTTTTCAATGAAAGCAATTTTACATAAAATTGTAATTCTTTAATTTTATTCTTCTTATTGTCTCTAGAAAGACAATAAAATGTAACACAAAAATATTTTTTTTTTATTGCATCTAAAATGATGATAAAAATGTAACATTAACATTGCTGTTTTTATCGCATCAAAAATGCCGATAAAAATGAATCACTAACATTGTCTATTTTTATCGCACCAAAAATGTCGATAAAATGAATCACTAACATTGTCTATCTTTATCGCACCAAAAATGTCGATAAAAATGAATCACTAACATTGTCTATTTTTATCGCACCAAAAATGTCGATAAAAATGACAACATTAACCATTCTATTTTCACCGCATCCAAAATGACGATAAAATATTCAACATTAACAATTCTATTTTTACCGCATTCAAAATGACGATAAAATATTCAACATTAACAATTCTAATTTTACCGCATTCAAAATGACGATAAAATATTCAACATTAACAATTCTAATTTTACCGCATTCAAAATGACGATAAAATATTATCATAAGAAATGAAAGCAAAATGTTCTTTTTATTACTAAAAGGAAAAACAACAAAGATGTTTCCTTTAATGCTAAAAAGAAACATGACATAAAAATGTTCTTTTAATGTTAAAAAGAAGAAGCGACAAAATGACCCTTTTCATGTTAAAAAGAAAAGAGTGACAAAATATGTTTTTAATTCTAAAAGAAAAAGCGACAAAAATTATCTTTTGCAATATCTTAACAAAAGTGTTATCTTATTATCAATGCGAATTTTCAATTTCTTACTACATATAAAAATGTAAACTTTATTTTACAATTATATATCCCATTATAAATTACATATAAAAATGTAATTTTATATTTTATTGCAAATTCCCTTTCTAATTACATATAAAAATGTACTTTTTATTTTCAAGTTCTATTTTCATTATAGTATGCAAATAATAAAAATAGCTTTATCATCAAGTTATATTCACATCATGAAATGTTAACAAAAATGTAAGTTTTGTTTTCAAGTCTCATTTGCATTATAATATGCAAATAATAAGATAAGTTTTAGTTTTCAGGTCATATTTACATTATAAAATATAAATAAAAAGTAAGTTTTATTCTCAAGTGATATTTACATTATGAAATGTAAATAAATAAATAAATAAAAAGGTAAGTTTTGTTTCAAGTTCATTTGTGTCTTGAAAACACAAATAAAAATATAAATTTTAATGTAAACCTTTATTTCAATACTTTGTTCGCGTCAAGGGATGCAAACAAAATATAATTCTCTTTTTATTTAAACATTTTGTTTGCATTGAGAAATGCAAGAAAAATATAATTCTTTTTATTTTAAATGTAAATCTATATTTTGTCATTTTGTTCGCATCAAGGGATGCAAACAAAATACAATCTTTTTATTCCTTCGTACATTTCTGTTTGAGAAATGCAAACAAAACACAATCCTTTTATTACAATATTGAATTGATATTTCACATCAATTCAAATAAAAGGAAATTTTTTTTTTTTTCCTTTTTTTTTTTCCAATGACAAAAGTATGGATTTTTGTTTCATCTATATTCAATGACAGAAATATCAGTTCTCGTTTCATTTTTTTCTTCGGTGACAAAAATATGAATTTTTGTTTGTTAACTTTTAATGCAACAAAATTGAGAGTTTTTGTTTTCTTTTTATGCAACCAAAAATGAGGACTTTGTTAGTTAACCTTTAAGGCGAACAAAAGAAATATATTTTATTCGTTGTTCATAGTCTATTGTAAACAAACAAATAAAAATAATATTCTATTTGTCGTTCAAATTTCATTGTAACATCAACAAATAAAATAAAGTTTTATTTGTCGTTCCATTTCTTTGTTCATTTCAGAAGAATGAAAATGACATCAAAATAAAATAAATTAGAACGTCTAGATTTGAATAAAATATGTTTTAAATCTAAATTTAGATTTAATTTTCCAACTGCAATTTAAACTCAATAACATATACAATATAAAGACGGATTTAAGCATAACATGAACAATAAGCACACCACAAGCAACAATCGATAATTCATACACCCAAAACATTTCAGAACTAAATCATCATCATCATACAATTATTTTCATGTGGGAAAATAAATTAATAATTAAATAAATAATAGAATTTGAACTCTCACCCCAAATTTTGGCTGAAAATCAACTGTCTCAGAATCAGGTGTGGTCTGCGCCATCGCGAAGAGCTCGGAAAGACGAGTCCAGCGCAATTTACGGTTTGTCAAACGGACCTCGTATGAGAGAGTTATGAATTTTTAAACATCGGATAATTTAAATATTTAAATAATAAAATAATATTAAAAAAAGAAATCGGGACCTTCTTCCTCCCCATCGTGAAACGCACGGCCGAACCATTTTGCTCCTCCCTCCTTCCGTGCGCACCACCCCACGGACCACCAACCGCCGATCAGACACCGCCACACGAACCACCATGCCAAGAGCCGCCTACGCCACCCACCGCCTGAAGCTCGGCCTCCCCAATCACCTCAAAATCACTGAAAACCGCAGCGACTTCTCGGCCAAAATTCGCGAAATCCGTGCATCAAAATCCGATCTTAACCGTATAGATTGAAAGGTCTCTGAATTCTCTTCGATTTGGTAGGTTATACATAAATTTTCGACGAACGGATTGGGAGATATTAGCGTTTGAAGTTCGGTGATTTCTGGCCTTCAATTTTCTGGGCGGCGGCCGCCATGAACAGTGTTAGGGTTAGGGTTTTCGGATTTTTATATTATTTTAATATTAAATTCCGAATTTCGTGAAATAAAGTGGATTTTTGAACTTTCTCGGATTTGGGCCTGCTTACTGTCGATCTTAACGTTTTAAGGCCTTCTGAACGCGATGGGCTATGTCCCAATGTCCAATTCTGATGTCTACACGTTTTTTTTTTCGGTTTTAATTGAAATTACAATATTAAATTAATTATTTAATTCCTACCATACATTTAAATATGTCGGGGTCACATACGACCTCAGAAAATTCTAAAAAAAATATTTTTAGCTTTCTTATGACGATACGAATCCAACAAAATTATTTTCGTCGAATTCTGAGACTGTTTGAAAAATGGCTGTTTTTAAGGCGTTCAAATTTAACTGTAAATAGTCAAAACACATTTTATTTCGCCACGCTCACATATTAATTCGAAAAATTTTGAAAATTGAAACCTAGCAATAATTTGACATTCCGGTTCCAACAAAAGTGGTTTCGTCGAAAACGGAGGTCGTTTGAAAAATGACTATTTTTAAGGCCAATATATTTAATATTAAAAAATACATTTTTAAACAAATAAATCCCGAAACTCAAAATATATAAGTGTTTACTGTTTTTCAATGCAGAAACGTCATTCCGAACTCAATGGAAGTGGTTTCGAGTTCAAATTCCTATATATGTGAAAAATAGCCTTTCGGGCCCTATATATTCTACAGCGACCGTTCTAAAAATTGAATTGGCCATAACTTTTGATTTCCGTTATGAAATTTCGATTTTTCAGATTCGTTAGAAAGATATTTTTAAATAGATTCTAATATTTTTGGTTTCACTAAAATCCGTTAAATTTTGCATCCAGTACGGTCAGTCAAAGTTCAAGTTTGACTTTTCAAACTACTGCGTTATTTCTAACTCTTTTGTTAATTAAAATTAAATCATTCATTCTTCTTTCGATTTAAATCAAATTTGTGATCATTATTATTTAAATAAATTATTTTATATTGTCAAAACTCATTAAAATTTTCTAAAATAAAATTTTAAATTGGTCCTGATTTTTGCGGGTTGTTACATAGAGAGTCTCCTTGCGGTCACGATGTTTCCCGTTTCATCGAATTTCATCAACACACCATAAAGATAGGATTTTTCAAAGTTTGCAACACTTAAAAGTGTTATTTTCAATTCAATTAAACTAAAGCTGATACCTTTCAAAGATGTTCAAAACTAGGTTTTGAAAATTCGTGAAATCCGTAGCACTTCGTCCTGATCAGGTTGTATGACGTCGAAGAGGGTGGAAAGGGCTTCAGGCGCAGGGGGGTTTCGTCCGGATCGGTGGCGGGATCTGGCCGTGGCGGCGCTTGGAAGTCGCCGACTTTGAGGGCGTCGTTCTCGTCGATAGGGGGACGGGGGGGGGGGGGGGGGGGAGGGGTCAAGGGTTGGTCGGATTTGAAGAGGGGAGGCGGCGCTGTCGAGATCGGGTGGTGGCGGAGGCATCAGGTGGCTGAGGCGGTGGTGATTTGGTCGGGAAGTGAGGAGCGACGTGCGTCGTCTATCGGGGAGGGGGGGGGGGGAAGAGGGTTTTCTGATTTTTTTTAATGAATGGAGAATTTTGATTGGCCCGTGGGTTTTATTAAATTTTAAAATAGCGTTTCTCCGCACGAACACTAATTCAAACCCAACGACTGTCGTCCCTAGCTAAATACCCCCATCCCGGACACAATGGGATATGTTTCGTAGGCCAATTCGACTGTTACAGTTAGTTATTTTTCAAATTAAAGTATAAAACATTTAATATTCAATTTGAACGTACATTTCAATTTGCCAGGGCCACAAACTGATTCGAAAAATTCTAGAAAAATAAATCTAGCTATGTTTTGACGCTACGGTCCAAACAAAACTAGTTTTGTCGAATTCTGAGATCGTTTGAAAAATGGCCATTTTCTGGTCGATCCAATTTAACAGAAATTGACCAAACACATTTTCTTTTTCCACGCTCACATACTAGCTTCAAAAATTATGAAATTTGAAACCTAGCAATAGTTTGGCATCTCGGATCCAACAAAAGTGTTTCGTTGAATTCCGAGGTCATTTGCAAAATGTCTATTTTCAAGGGCTATATATTCTATATAGCGACCTTTCTGAAAATTCCTTTGGCCATAACTTTTGATTCCCGCTATTAAACTTCGATTTTTCAGATTCGTTAGAAAGATATTCATAAACAGATTTAAATATTTTTGGTTTCACCAAAATCCATTATATTTTGCACCCGGTGTAGTCAATCAAAGTTTGAATTCAAATTTTCAAACTGCTTCACTATTTCTAATTCACTATTTTATTGAAATATTCTATTTCAATTGTTAAAATTCCTTTGAAATAACCAATTTAAAATTTTTAAATTGGCTCGTATTTTCCGGGTTGTTACATCTTAAATAAATCGTAATTTATAATTAATTATATGTTTACACTTAACTCGCTACGTTAGTAATAGGGGTAGGCACATTCGAAAGGTTCGACACATTTGAACGTAAATTATGTTCTAAGTGTAACAATCGGTCACCCATTTAAAGTATAATTAGGCGCATAAAGCACGTAGTTAGGCACTCGTAAACCCACTGTTATAAAATGGTCACGTTCTTATGTTTATTAGTGTTAGGCTACAATAGAACATGATTAGGTAAATCGTAATATTATTATTGTTTTCACCTGCTTCTGTTATGACATTTTCAAACCATTTAGAGAATGTCCTCCATGATACCATACCCAGCGTGCCACGTTGGTCATCACCTGAAGCGACCCAAACTCGCCCTTACGAGAAAGCCCAGATTGAGTTGAGTACACGACAAATCAGAACACAAACAGAAGAACATTTCATTGCTATTACAACAATTTACATCAGAGTACAAGAATATAATAGAGTATCAATAAATATTACACATTAGAAAATATCAGAGATTAAAATACATTACATAGCAGCGGAAAAATAATACATAACACAACGGCAAGAAATACACGGATACAGAGCGTTCCGAATGTAGCCCCAACTGTAAACTAGGATCCTGTAAACCAGAAATCTGCAAACCAAAACTACTAGCTTCCCGTGTGGAAAATAGGGGCACCTAGAGTTTAGGTTAAAACAATAAACTCCAGGTCAGTCATGTGACTGGTGTGAGAACTAAAACAATTATTAGCTTGATTTTAAAGTTAGATATATCAAGGATCCACGCCGTATAACACGAAACGGGTTTAACCCCAAGAATACCAGTGCATAAAACATACAGCGCAATGCTAAACAGAAAAATGAAGCTATTATAAGATTCAGGTCCTATCACACAATAAACGCAGTCGAGGATAGAGTTTTCCCTTATAATAGCCAAACATGCTTGATACACGAAATTTCATCTTTTATCGTTACTATAAGTGAAGAAATCAACTTCAAATATAAATGTATTAATCATAGGCGGCGTAGGTACCATTATATTACGTCGCTATATATATATATATATATATATATATGTATATATGTATATATGTATATATATATATATATTTACAACTAAAACCGAATATCACGTATTAGAAATTGGGTTTCCGTCTATGAACCGAGGAAGGGGACTATCCTCATCGATTCCGAGACACACTAGCAAGTGCCTCTGGATCCCCCGCAGTGAACCCCTTGGATCTTCATGGCCGGTCATCAGTCGATGATTGGTTATACCATAAACTATATGTTACCCGGTTCTATCGAACCTCTAAAATGGTCAGTATGTCGACCATATCCATCAGCCACGTAGTGACCGATATAATATCCATTAGCCCCGCAGTGACCGATATATCCGAGGTACCTTGTCCCCCATCAAGTAATAATAGTGTGCAACATCCACATGAGTAAACGGTCTGGGCTCCATACCATGACGTTACTCGTAGCTAGAACTAACATATGTCCATTTCCATGCAGTCACTATCCCGTTTTTGGTTCACACCTGGGTGCGAGGCTCGTGAATTAACGCTACACAAAACTATGCTATTTAAAGCCGTGGTTTGATCATCAACCACAAGTCTCTGCTTCTCAACAAAAGCCTTGATCCTTTGAATCTTAGCATGCCACACTGACAATTCACGCCATGCGACTGATATATATCGATATATAACCTCTAAGCTCGTACATCTTAGAGAAAGGTGTTAAGCAAGAGAATAAATTCTCCGCCACCAAACAGATATATATTTAATAGAAATCAATCAGCACAGAATAAAATCCAATGTCAGACACACATCCATTTACAAGTTCGTACTAGGTCTGAACGAAACCGGAGGCACCTTGTTCCCCGTCCCGTGTCCAATACAGGAGAGAGGTCCTCGGATATCCGGTCGATCTCCAAGTACGTCTGGACGATCACCACTTATTACCTTGCCTTGGGTGTACAACCCAATCAAGACATCAGTAATCATCCAAACGATGTGAAGACCTCTGGTCTTCAACTACCGTCTTCATCGTTGACATATCGTCGAATCAGTTATTAAGAATGGGTATAAACCTGACCTTTTCGAACAACTCACGTATATTATAAACAAGTGCTACACGAATACAACATACGCCTCATTCCAATTTAGAATATTCTTTTATTCACATCATTGGGGAAAGGTTCCCATTAATTTTATCAAAGATAAATTCTTTAAATTTATTCTTTAATCTTCCTTTGGATATCAATTCAAACCAGATTAAGGTTTATCCAAACTAGTCTGGATTAGCGCACCTTACCGAAATAATCAATTTTTGTTATATTTCCCAATCCCAACCTATTCATCCCATGGAGAAAAACTGGTAATACTCCATATCTAACACCATAGTATTATCAGTAAATTTAATTACCATCTGACGTTCAAATCT
This sequence comes from Allium sativum, assembly GCA_030737875.1. Lineage (NCBI taxonomy): Eukaryota > Viridiplantae > Streptophyta > Magnoliopsida > Asparagales > Amaryllidaceae > Allium > Allium sativum. The sequence continues at coordinate 158,420,076 of CM060913.1, forward strand.
AATTAAAGATTTAACTATTGCTTGGAGTAAACTAGTGCAACTCCTTTCTCGATCATTTCCCGAATTTGATAATTTATATTATCACATTCTCTTTTCAATCTAATTAAAGATTCATTAAAACTTAGTTTTAATCTTCCCAAAAATCAATATTAATGGTTATTTAACTTTGTAAACACAAACATGCCGCATCGACAATCTACACTGTACTATTGATTTCTGCCGATATATAACTTCTAAGCTCGTACATCTTAGAGAAGGGTGTTAAGTAAGAGAATAAATTCTCCACCACCAAACAGATGTATATTTAGTAGAGATCAACCATACAGTTCGAAATACAATGTTAGACATATAATCCTATCTTTTACAGGGTTAAAGAACTAATGTCATTTAAAACACAGTTCACGATAAACCCAAATCACATTACATTAATTATGGAATCTTCACGGAATACAGATCAATATATAATCGATATCAATTTCCGTATCCGACTAATAATATAAATGGAATAACGACAAAGCCTTTTAAATTCCATATATATTAACAGTCTTCCTCCACAAAAGCTCACTTCGATTATTATCAAATCGAATTCCATTCCATTCCAATTTATTGTATTGAATTGGAAAACTTTGCTTTTGAAAATTTCCTTTAAATCTTAATAAAAAGATTAAATTCCAAATCACATTTCACTATAAATCAGGTTAAAGAACAAGTGTTATTTAAAACACCATTCACGATAAACCCAAAAGTCCAATTTTTAATTTAATTCCAATTAAATATTAATTAATTGGTAATTTCTCTAAATATTAATTAAAAGATTTATTCTTTTCTCAACTAGGCTCAAGAACAGGGTTATTTAAGACACCGTTCACGACAAACCCAAAATCCAATTTGATATTAAGTACAACGCTCTGAATAGAAATTATATCGGCTTATATTCAATATCAAATTCTAAAACCAACAAATATTGTATTGGAAATAACGATATAAAATATATCTTCCAAATTTCCATAACAATATCCGTATAATCACGGAATCCAATAATGAAATATTACAAAGAATGTTTCCATTCCAAACCATTCCAATTTCATTCCAATTTGTTCATTCGAAATTTCTGGTTATATTAAAACCATTCACATATCTAATTTATTTTATTTAAAAGTTAACTGGATTTCAAATCTAGTTAATAACTAGTTCATTTTTATAAAAATATATTTTAATCTTTACAAACGTGGAACTTTTCATTCCAATTCTTTCCAAATCAATTATTATGATTTTACACAAATTATCAATATTTTTAATAATTTTATTAAGGCACTTTCAGTCGATTTCCATAAACGGTCATCGAACTGCACTTACAACGACCTTTTCCAAATTTGATTTGGACATAATTCCAATTCCAACCATTATATTTAAAATTTGTAATATTCATTGGAAAAATCTTTTTGGTAGGAACCCAATGGTTCCTGTTTTAGGAGAATCCGATGGTCGGATCTCCCGTAATATTAATTCGAAGTCAATAGTCGAAATTCACGAACGGTCGCGGTGCAACGGGTTCTATTCAGGCTATTATATTATATATATAATATATATTTCATCGATTTTCATTTAAAATGTTTTTTATAAATAATTTATAATTCATTTTAAAACAATTCTAACTTCATTTTCAATTTAAAATCAAAATTGAATATTCTATATCATTATAATATATAAATGATAATATTTTCAAAATATCAGGTTTTGAAATCATTTCCTTTTCGATATTCATTATAAAAATGAATAAATCCGATATAAATATCATTCGTGTTAAAATGGCGCAAATCTAATCAACACGGCTTATATATTTCAATATTTTCGTGTCCATCCCAAATCGGGCATCAAATCAGATTCTAATCCTTTACTGAGTATTATTTTAAAATATTCGTTATTTTAAAATATTCATTCTTTCTGAATTGGAATCAGACACAGTCAATTACCATATAATGTTATTTATATGGATTTCATACACAAATGTACACATCAATAATTATACACAGTCAACCATCAACTAGAGTGCATCACACAATTGCATAAGCATTAAATATATTTAATTAACACTTACAACAGTCTATCAACCAATCGATTGACATACAATTAAATATTGGGACTAGTGTATGTCTAATATCATCCCCATACCCGTGTGTGGTTTTCAAACAACAAATACTAATTATCATTTGTTCAATTGGGCGATGTCTAAAATTTATCGTCCCAATCAATATCAGTTAAATGGATGTACATAAATAAATCGTCCGATTTGTAAATGAATATTTATTTTCAACACATGACCATTTTACATGGTTCATATATTCAATAAAAATTTATATTTTTTTATTGCTCAAATATTTTATTCCATACACATGTATTTTATATATTTTATTCATTCAATAAAAATGATATTTTTATTGTTCAAATATTTTATTCCATACATGAATATTTTATATATTTTATTCATTCAATAAAAATGATATTTTTATTGTTCAAATATTTTATTCCATACATGAATATTTTATTTAATTTATTCATTCAATAAAAATGATATTTTTATTGTTCAAATATTTTATTGTTCAAATATTTTATTCCATACAATATAATCAAAAACCAGAAAACAGTCCATTCAATTCAAACAAACAATCATGGTTTGTACAATCAGTGATGTCGGGTGCTGCTAAGCACCATCTGCATCCTAGTATATATTTAACTGTAAATAAATTGAGTGAGAAGGAGTTCTCACCGTTGGTTTCCACTCTGTCGTTCTATAACTGTACGGTTTGGATTCTGTTTTGCTTCTAGACAGTTCCATCGCAATCTGTTTCACACGTATATATATTAAAAATCATATTTTTAATACAATGCTATATATGACTAGAAACCACAATTTTAAACTGTTCTGTATATTTTTAAAACAAAGTCATTTATAATAAAAATCATATTTTTAAACTCTCCTTTGTATATATATATATATATATATATATATATAAATCATTTTTTAAAAACAATGCTTTTCTACAAAAATTCGTTTCTAAAAGCAATGCTTTATATGTAAAAATTATATTATTAAAAAAAATCTATTTTTATTTTTAAAACAAATCTATTTTTATTTTTTTTGAAAAACAATGCTATTTTATAATTTAAAAGTAATGCTATTTAATAATTTAAAAGTAATGCTACTTTATATATTTAAAAGTAATGTTATTTCATAATTTAAAAGTAATGCTATTTTATATATTTAAAAGTAATGTTATTTATATATTTAAAAGTAATGTTATTTATATATTTAAAAGTAATGTTATTTTATATATTTAAACTGATTTTTAAAATAATACTAATTATATAAAAAAACTGAACCTCACTGTTAATCTTCTCTGGACAGTTGTCCATCCGTGCTCACAACCTAGGTTTACAAATTCCCACCGCCAGGACTCCAAGGGTCCGATCAGAGGCTGCCACATTGAAGGACTTCGCGACCCCGACCTCCAGCCACCATTTGGATGAACTCGAGCGCCGCCACGACCCTGAAATCCGCCGCGAACATTATTAGTTTGGGCTCGAAATTCGAGCAATTCGCTCACCTATTATCGATTTGGTGAGTATGGATCTGAAGAGCTTGAATAGCTCCACATGATCCTCCAAAGAACTAGGGTCTAATTTTGCTTGTAGGGGGAGAAAAATAGGAGGAAAGGATTGACATTTTTCCGCCTTCGAATCGTGAAGAACGCGGCTGTGAGGCCGTTGACCACGGGGTGTGAGATAAAGGGTTTGTTTGACCAATGGAAGAATATATATTTATATAATATTTTATTTAATTCCAATAATTAATTATTTATCGGTCCTAACTCAAAATAAAACCCAATGGTTGTCGTTTCTAGCTAAATACCCCCATTCCGGACACAATGGGATATGTTTCATAAGCTAATTCGACCGTTTTAATTAGTTTTTATCAAAATTAAAATATAAATCAGGATATATTGAATTTGAACGTGCATTTTAGTTTTCCAGTGCCACATACTGACTCCAAAAATCCCAAAAAAATAAATCTAGCTATATTTGATGATACGGTCCTGACAAAACTAATTTCGTCAAATTTGGAGGCAGTTTGAAAAACGGTCATTTTCCAGTCGATTAAATTCAAACTGAAATTACCAAACACGTTTAAATTCACCACGCTCACATATTACTTCCAAAAATTATGAAAATTGGAATCTAGCAATAATTTGACATTCCGGATCCAACAAAAGTGGTTTTGTCAAAAACGGAGGTAGTTTGCAAAATCACTATTTTTAAGGGCTATACATATATAAATTCCATAGCGACTATTTTGAATTTTCAACTGGACATAACTTTTTATTCCCGTTATGAAATCTGGATTTTCACATTCATTGGAAAGATATTTTCAAACGGATTCAAATATTTCTGGTTTGACTGAAATCCGGTTTATTTTGAATCCTGTACATTCATTTGAAATTTGAAATCGAATTTTCAAACTACCACGCCATTTCAGGCTCGTTATATAATTAAAATATATTTATTCGTTCTAACTTCGTTTAGAATAAATTTTTAGTCTTTACTATTTAAAATAAATCATTTTAAATATTCAAAATTCATTAAAATAGCTAAAATAAAATAAAATTAAATTGGTTCTGATTTTTTGGGTTGTTACAATCTCCCCCACTTAAAAGCTTTTCGTCCTCGAAAAGGAACAGAGCTGAAAGCTGTTTAACTAGCCAACTCAACTTTCTTTCTGGCATTCATTCTTCAACTTTTCAGTTTCTAAGAATTTCTAATTTTTCAAAATTTTGGCTAACACCCTAAATTTTCGAAAAATTTCGCCATAATCTCCTTTGTACAGGGAGACATTTAAAACCGTAACTTGCAACGTTGGCCCCTTATCAATCCAAAAGAAAAGGAAAAAGCCAAGCGGCTAATAAAATCATCCAAACCCAATAAATTAGTAAACATGTACATATTTGTCGAGCATACAATTTTATTCCTCTGCTTAACTTCCCTGCTATGACCTTTCAATGTAGATACATGTATATGCATGTAATTTCAATCAATTTTCAATTTAGTTCAATAATTTGATTCAATTTGGCTAAATTTTACCGTACATTCTCTTTTTAGTATTACCAATCCAATATTTTTATTAGTTAAACTAATAATCAAACAACGCAACCGACAATCAATTTGTGAATTAGCTTTTCAAATGCATAACTTGAATATATATATTCAAAAGTCCAAATTTTAGTGCCAAATCACAACAATAAACCCTATCTAGTTTTGGTTCTCACACCAGTCAATTGGAAATATATAGACGTCCCACTTTCGAAACTCGAAAACAAATTACTGATGTTATACAGTCATCAGTAGTATCATCCCCGAACGACTAGAGTGTGATTCTATATCTATCCAGTATATTTGAGGCTTCGAATACTCGCTGGCTAGGCATATATTCAAAATCTCCATATACTCGATTGTCTAAAAATCAATATAAAAATAATATTCAAATACGTATAATAAAATATAAATTTTCAAAACTAAATTCATTTTTATTTTAAAACAACACTCTTCTAACTCATTCTATGATACTACTGATCCCATCTCTAACAAGTCATTCCTATTAGATATTACTAATCCAATCTCTGATGAATTCTTTCGTTCGGTTCTAATGTGTCTTGTTCTCGAGCTTTGTAAACCAAAGCTCTGATGCCAACTGAAACGACCCAAACTCGCCCTTACGGGAAAGCCCGGATTGAGTTGAGAACACGACAAATCAGATCACAAAAGACAGAACATTTCATTGCTTATAACAACAATTTACGTCAAAGTATAAGAATATAACAGAGTATGAATAAATATTACACATTGGAAAGTATTATAGATTAAAATACATTACATAGCGGTGGAAAAATAATACATAACACAACTGTAAGAAATACACGGATGTAGAGCATTCCGAATATAGCTCCAGCTGTAAACCATGATCCTATAAATTAGAAATCTGCAAAACCAAAACTACTAGCTGCCCATGTGGAAAATAGGGGCACCCAGAGTTTAATTAAAATATAAATCACTATATATTGAATTTGAACGTGCATTTTAATTTACCAAGGCCACATACTGACTTCAAAAATCCCAGAAAAATAAGTCTAGCTATGTTTTGATGATACGGTCCTAACAAAGCTAATTTCATCAAATTTGGAGGCCGTTTGAAAAACTGTCATTTTCCAGCCGATTAAATTCAAACTGAAATTACCAAACACGTTTAAATTCACCACGCTCACATATTACTTCCAAAAATTATGAAAATTGGAATTTAGCATTAATTTGACATTCCGGATCCAACAAAAATGGTTTCGTCGAAAACGGAGGTCGTTTGCAAAATCTCTATTTTTAAGGGCTATATATATATATATATATATATATATATATATATATATATATATATATATATTCCATAGCGACTATTCTGACTTTTCAACTAGTCATAACTTTTTATTCCCGTTATGAAATCTGGATTTTTCACATTCGTCGGAAACATATTTTCAAAAAGATTCAAATTTTTCTAGTTTTACTTAAATCCGGTTTATTTTGAATCATGTACATTCATTTGAAATTTGTAATCGAATTTTCAAACTACCACACCATTTCAAGCTCGTTATATAATTAACATAAATTTCTTCGTTCTAACTTCGTTTAAAATAACTTTTTAGTCATTATTATTTAAAATAAATCATTTTAAATATTCAAAATTCATTAAAATAGCTAAAATAAAAATTTTAAATTGGTTCTGATTTTCCGGTTTGTTACAATCTCCCCCACTTAAAAATTTTTCGTCCTTGAAAAGGAACGGAGCTGAAAGTTGTTTAACTAACCAACTCAACTTTCTTTCTGGCGTTCATTCTTCAACTTTTCAGTTTCTAAGAATTTCTAATTTTTCAAAAATTTGGCTGACACCCTAAATTTTCAAAAAAAATCGCCAAAAACTTCTTTATACGGGGAGACATTTAAAACCGCAACTAGCCACACAGGGCCCTCATCAATGCAAAAGAAAAGGAAAAAGCCAAGCGGCTCAAAAAATCATCCAAACCCAGTTAAATTAGTAAACATGTACCTATTTGTTGGGCATACAATTTTATTCCTCTGCTTAGGTTCCCTGCTATGACATGTTCAATGTAGATACATGTATATGCATGCAATTTCAATCAATTTTCAATTTAGTTCAATAATTTGATTCAATTTGGCTAAATTTTACCATACATTCTCTTATTGGTATTACCAATCCAATATTTTTATTAATTAAACTAATAATCAAACAACACAACTGACAATCAATTTGTGAATTAGCTTTTCAAATGCATAACTTGAATATATATATTCAAAAGTCCAAATTTTAGTGCCAAATCACAACAATAAACCCTATCTAGTTTTGGTTCTCACACCAGTCAATTGGAAATATATAGACATCCCACTTTCGAAACTCGAAAACAAACTACTGATGTTGTACAGTCATCAGTAGAATCATCCCCGGGTGACTAGAGTATGATTCTATATCTATCCAGTATATTTGAGGCTTCGAATACTCGCTAGCTAGGCATATATTCAAAATCTCCATATACTCGATTGTCCAAAAATCAATATAAAAATAATATTCAAATACGTATAATAAAATATAAATTTTCAAAAAACTAAATTCATTTTTATTTTAAAACAACACTCTTCCAACTCATTCTAGGATACTACTGATCCCACCTCTAACGAGTCATTATTGGATATTACTAATCCAGTCTCTGATGAATTCTTTCATTCGGTTCTAATGTGTCTTGTTCTCGAGCTATTTAAACCAAAGCTCTGATACCAACTGAAATGACCCAAACTCGCCCTTACAGGAAAGCCCGGATTGAGTTTAGAACACAACAAATTAGAACACAAACGACAAAATATTTCATTGCTTATTACAACAATTTACATCAGAGTACAAGAATATAACAGAATATGAATAAATATTACACATTGGAAAATATCAGAGATTAAAATACATTACATTGCAACAGAAAAATAATACATAACACAACTGTAAGAAATACATGGATATTGAGCGTTTAGAATATAGCTCCAACTGTAAACCAGGATCATGTAAACTAGAAATCTGCGAAACCAAAACTACTAGCTGCCCGTGTGGAAAATAGGGGCACCCAGAGTTTATTGTTTTTAACCTAAACTCTGGGTGTCCCTATTTTCCACATGGGTAGCTCGTAGTTTTGGTTTTGCAGATTTCTAGTTTACAAGTTCTTACTTTACAGCTGGAGCAATATTCGGAACGCTCTGTATATGTGTATTTCTTACAGTTGTGTTATGTATTATTTTTCCACTGCTATGTGATGTATTTTAATCTCTAATATTTTTCAATGTGTAATATTTATTTGTACTCTGTTATATTCTTGTACTCTGATGTAATTGTTGTAATAAGCAATGTAATGTTCTATTGTTCGTGTTCTGATTTGTCGTGTTCTCAACTCAATCCGGATTTTCCCGTAAAGGCGAGTTTGGGTCATTTCATCAACCCCACTGTCTTCCTGCTCCTTCCATTCGCTCCAGTCCCTTTGTGTATTTTTTTTATATATGGCCCAAAAGCTAAATGCCCACGTCCTTCACTATTTGATTTCTACAGGTTGTCCCTCCCCCATCATCCTTTTTTCTTCCTTCGTGTTTACACTTCACGCACGGAAACTTGATCGCACCACCACAATCCCATGAACATTCAAAATAATACCACCAAATGGATCCCCATCCACTACCCAACTTACTGGCACCCCTCTCCCCTCACTCCAGCGAACTACAACACTGACCGACATCGAGAGATTAACCATGCTGCTACAGTCCTTACTTCTCCTTCTCTCCTACTGTTCCGTTCGAACCCATTGCATCACCTCTCTGTTCACCGCTGCCCTCCCTGCTCCGACCAAATCACTTACCTGTGCATCTCCCTTTCTTCCTCGGCCTGGTCTCACCTCGAACAAACACCTGTAGCCGCCACCCATAACTGGAATGCTATAGCAAATTTGAACCAATGCAACCTATCAACACCGACGATGCACCACCGCCATCACCATCGCATCACTGGTCCCCTTCCTCTCCATTGTCGCTCCTTTCTCCAAAATGACCACTGGACGTTCAACAGCTATCCGAGACCAACCCCACTTCACCGACAAACCCAAACTACTGTAATTTATTTCTACTACCTCTTCCGTCTTCAAGTGTCCATTCACCACCGTGATGAGTGGCCTTCTCCCCTAACTAATTTACGAACCTGCTGTATTACTACCACATTTTTAACTCCCCCTTCACGTTGAACTCGACTGCAAAGAATGAAGAGGAGTTTGAATACAAATAAGCGGAGAGAGGTTTGGTTATTTCATATTACGCTGGGAAGAAGAAATGGAAAATGAAGGCACGCGAGTTTATAAATGGAGTGAGAGTTCAGATTCATTGCCTTGCTGCTGAAACGAAAACGAGATGAATTCATGTTTATATATATATATATATAAATAAATATACACACACATGTAAGGATAGGATCGATGTCAACTTCTATACCTACAGGAAGGTGATAGCTGTGCGTATTTATAAAATTGTCGGTTGATATATATATTGTATCAGTTGTCGGTTCAACTTGAATCGATCAAACAACACAATACAAAACATTCGTACATATAAAATTTACAAATACCCTCTCTCATATATATATATATATATATATATATATATATATATTCATACCTACTCAACTCAATTTAGGATATTACTAACCCAATCTCTATTGGGTTACACACAGAGCCTAGGTTATTCTTAAACCATTGCTCTAATACCATTGTAACGACCTACGGGAATTCGAGCCCGAATTCCGACAATAATACAGATCCTGTATCACTTGTCAAAACCCAAGTATCAAAAATACAGATAGTTATTAGAAAGAAGTTAGAGGGTGAGATAAGAAATAAATAATTATTAGAATAGAAGAATAAGAAGAAGAACACAGCACATAATCAGAGTCTTATATCGCAACGAAACAAAATATAATATAGAAATAATCTGTATAGAGAGCTTGAAAACTTACAAATTTTCAGAGTACAACAAAACATCTGAACAGTTACAAATATCTATCCTCATATACAATACACAGTGGAATAAATACAAGATATCATACGTCTGGACTTCTCCAGCTTGTATATGGACTTCACAACATCAAATAATCTGAATCTGCACAACCCGGGCTAACCCAAGCATTACAAATGTCGGATCAGTCTGGTGAACCAGAGTGAGAAAACACACTAAGTTTAAAGGTGCCACACAACTTGGATTTTAGAGTCAAAATCTTTTTGAAAGACAAAGATAATCGTAAGACCAAATCCACACATAAATATGGACGATTTTTACCTTACGATAATGCAAAACATTTTTGGAAACTGTATTTTTTCTAATATTATGATAATGTCTAAATACAAATAAATATCAATCTAGCAGAACGCTTGCATCTCACGCTCTACATACATTGTATACAATCAAAACCACGGGCTCTTATTGGAGAATGGATTTCCATGGCAAGGTATGGGCAACCACCTTTCCAACAGTGTATCTCTAGGGAGGAATACACCGGGTTCAACAAGAACATCTTGCAACTTTGGCTAAACATGATTGGCCATTCACTTAAACTTGAATGTTCAGAATATATTATCGGCTCAATTGGATCCGACATAGCTGTTCCCGAGAGATACAGAAGCGAAAAGAAGAACAAATATGAATATTCTCTAGATGGTGACAACACCCTAATGGGGGCGACCAACATAGCCATGCGATCTACCCGATTTTAACCATTCCCGGTTGATGAGGCTTGGGGCTACACTTTATCTTTATAATCAGTGCATCACATTCACTTCGAATGCCACATCGTCAGATCCATTAATATCACTAATTGATGTCCACAACCATACTTTACGTGTTAGCTAAAAGAAGTTTCCTTCTTCGCCTCTACTCTTGGTACAGTTGAAGAAATCAATGTATGTGACCTTTATGGAAATACTCTGTCAGACATCCATCCAAATATGTCATCTAGGAACAAGATGAACTGAAGGTGCTCTCCTACCACATCCTATATAGGTATCACCCCAAGGATTATTAGTGAGTAGTCCTTGCAATCCGTAGATTTCAACCACAAAACAATCACAGTATATCTCTAGGGATCAGCCATAGATTGTAAGTAATTCTATCGTTTCATGAAGATCCATGATCTTCAATTGCTCCATCTTGAATAACATCTTCCATGTATTCGTATTTATTGGTCGGAATGGTTTTCAAATATAAATTCAATCCTGGTCTTTCCGTACCAATAATCGTATGGGCAAGATTTTGATAGTTGGTTATTTAACTATCAAATAAACAAAATAAAATGGATCTATTGGTTGAGTACACAGCGTCACTTGGCCCTTTTTATTTTTTTGGAAGTAGACAGTTGTGTTGAGCGGATCTACACACCCGATCACTTGGCCTTTTAATTAAAAATAATTTATGAATGGTTAATTAAACCTTCTATAACTTCCAATCATAGTATTCACTTCTTATTTTGATATACATAAATATTCTCAAATCATTTCTTTTTAACACTTAGAAAAATATCTGATAATCATATCAAATTATCATTTCAAATCATTTCTTATGACATTCCTTATTATCTAAAATGGAAAATTAATTCAACTTATCATTCGTAAAACAACCATTACAAAATTTCCTTTGTTTCGTTATATTGAAAACAATACTCATCATTTATACTTTTTAGAATAAACCTAATCTAATACTCATCTCTTTACTTTGGAAATATCGTTGTAATTTCCCAAATCCTTTATTACCTTAATTATGAAAATATCATTTCATATTCTCTTGCCCATTTTATTTCCGTTACTTTGGAAATATCAATATATATTACCTTAAATTCTTTTATTTCATTTATAATGAAATCTCATTATAACTTTCCTCAAATCCTTCAAATAATGCTGCATTATTATTTCTCATAATAAATCGCTCCTAGGTTCTTACTATTTATTTCATTATCTCAATTTTTATTACAAATCCTATTACTCGATTCTTTGCCAAATTCAATTACAAAAATCCTTTTCTAAAACTTTCAATCATTTAATCTGGGAAATCTTATTTAACATCTCATCAATTTCTCTTAATACCACTATTATGTAACGTTAGTTTTAAATTAACGCTTTAACTTCCTATCTCTTTTTATAACCTCATTTATACAATGCTGGTTTAATATAAAACCTTTTTCATCTTGATTTCCTTTACTTAATTTGATATTAAGTAATCTTTATTTTAAGCCTATCTCGTTCGCTTAAAATTCGCTTATAACTTAATTTACCACAATCGGTTTAAAGGTAAACCCGTTGATAAACTCACTTTAGAATCCAATTATATTCATTACTATTTCGATTACTTAAAAAATATTAATCTCAGTTATTAATTTGTACATAAATCCTTGCCTACTTGTTTAATGATTCTAGTAATATAACAATTAGCTTTATCAATCATTTCTTAGTTAAGTTGAGGCACGTGCATCACACATGGTAGATTTTGGTAAATCATTTCATAGTTAAGATAAGGCACGCACGTCGCACACAGGAGATTTCATTAAATCATTTCATAGTTAAGATGAGGCAAGTGCGTCGCACATAGCAGATTTTTGATACAAAAATGGTGATTTGTGGTTGAAACAATCAATATATATATATAGTTGATTTATTATCTTCCCATAAACTTGATTTTAAAATAATGTATTTCAAAATGTATTTTCGAGTTATAAAATAAATTTCATTTCTCTTGATTCTCCTTACGGTAAACCATTCTTTATAAAAACGATGTATAATTTAGGCCATCTACTGCCCAGTCCTCAATCAATATTTCATATTGGTTAATATCAAGGGTTCAATAATCAATATCAATCCATCATCCAATCAGATTGGTTAAACAGTACAGGTAATATAACTTGAAAATAAACAATAAATTTGAGGAATCTGGTTTGATTCCTCCAACCTGCTCTTCCCTGTATTCAATTAGTTAATCCATTCAATACAACAATTTATAATAAACATGAATAATTAATTCAACCAGTCATGGTGAACTAACAACAATTCAGGTATCCAATTCAATTTTAAACGGTTATATTATTATAAATGTAGCCAATAATGTAAGTTACCTTTATTTGAATTAATCGTTAAAATAACCATTTTTATTTTACTTAAATTAAACAACTGTTTAATTTAAATAATATAAATAAATATTCAGCAAACAACCATCAATCATTTGATATATAGTAATATAGAACACAAACAATAAAACCCGACTTATAATAATTATAAGTAGGATAACTGAGTGAGTTTAACTCATCTTTATTTCCATCTGGCGTCAAAACGGTTTGATTTGATTAAATTAAACATCTGTTTAATTAAATTAAAACTCGCAGCTGCTTTCAATTCTGATCAAACCAGCTCCATAATGTTGCGCTCGTCGACATGGTTACACACTCCTTGTTGTATCCGATTCTAATAACCACATATGAGAATGTTATACACATTTTACGTTACGATTTAAATTTAAACTGATTAAATCTTAAATAAAATCCTAATTTATAATTAATTATATGTTTACACTTAACTTGCTATGTTAGTAACAGTGGTAGGCACAATCGAAAGGTTCGGCACATTTGAACATAAATTATGTTATAAGTGTAAAAATCGATCACCCGTTTAAAATATAATTAGGTGCATAAAACAAGTAGTTAGGCACTTGTAAACCCACTGTTATAAAATGGTCACGTTCATATGTATATTAGTGTTAGGCAATAACATAACATGATTAGGTAAATCGTAATATTATTATTGTTTTCACCTGCTTCTGTTATGACATTTTCAAACCATTTAGAGAACGTCCTCCATGATACCATACCCAACATGCCACGTTGGTCATCACCCCATCGTCTGCCTACTCCTTCCATTCGCTCCAATCCCTTCATATTTTTTTACATGGCCCAAAAGCTAAATGCTCATGTCCTTCCCTATTTTATTTCTACAGGTTGTCCCTTCCTCATCGTCCCTTTTTCTTCCTTCGTGTTTACCCCTTCACACATGGAAACTTGATCGCACCACCACAATCCCATGAACCTTCAAACTATTACCAGCAAATGGATCCCCATCCACTACTCAACCTACCGGCACCCCGCTCCCCTCACTCCGGCGAAGTGCAGCGCTGATCGACATCGAGTGATTAACCACGCTACTACAGTCCTAACGTCTCCTTCTCTCCCGCTGTTCCATTCGAACCCACTGCATCACCTCCCCGTTCACCGCTGTCCTCCCTGCTCCGACCAAATCACTTACCGGCGCATCCCACGTTCTTCCTCGGCCTGGTCTCACCTCGAACAAACACCTGTAGCCTCCACCCATGACTGGAAAGCTACAACAAATTTCAACCAACGCAACCCATTAACACCGACGATGCATGCACCACTGCCATCACCATTGCATCACTGGTCCCCCTCCTCTTCAGTGTCGCTCCTCTCTCCAAAATGACCACTGGACGTTCAACAGTTATCCGAGACCGACCCCACTTCACCGACCAACCCAAACTGCTCTAATTTATTTCCACTACTACTTCCTTCTTCGAGTGTCCATGCACCACAATGATGAGTGGCCTTCGCCTCTAACTCGTTTACGAACCTGCTGTATTACTGCCCATAGCCGACATTTTTAAATTCCCCCCTCCCCTTCACGTTGAGCTCGACCGCAAAGAATGATGAGGAGTTTGAATACAAATAAGTAGAGAGACGTTCAGTTATTTCATATTACGCTAGGAAGAAGAAACATAAAATGAAGGTACACGAGTTTATAGATGGAGGGAGAGTTCGGATTCATTGCCTTGCCACTGAAACGAAAATGAGATGAACTCATATATATATATATATATATATATATATATATATATATATATATACACGTAGGTAAGGATAGGATCGATGTCAACTTCTATACCTACAAGTAGGTGATAGATGTGCGTATTTAAATCCGTCGTTTCCTTTCATTATGTTTGTACGATATATACTTGGTAGGAAAGAAATATCGGGACCAATAATCTTTCTTTGTAGCCATGGTAGGTTACTAGGTTTGCAGTTCTTCCAATTAGCTGTGCATCTGTCAATGTATTCAGTGGCATACAAATAATAGTATAGGAAACAGCTGTTAATTAAATAGGATGGTCAACAGTTGTACCTTACTGATACTTAGTAATGAAGATATGTAGATAAGACTTAAGAAGAAAAGAGATAGGAGTGGATGCATGTTTCCAATGGGTACGAAGTATGGTATGGCCTTTTTAAATATTTTGCTTAAGAGTTACATATAATTTTATTTTGTTATTTCAGATGGAAGTAAATAATATATTATATCATTTATATAAAGTTATTTCATATTTTACCATCAATTTACGTTGAATGCTCTAAATCCGTGTTGTCCCAAACGACACCCAATTTCCATGAAAACGGACGTACCATTATGTCTTGACATTCCGGTTTTAATAAAATTTATTTGGTCGAATTCCGACTCCGTTTGCACAAAGACGTTGTTTTATTTTCAATATATTTATCGGTTCACATTAAATTTTGTCCACCGACAAAATAACTCCGTTTGACCCAAAATTGGAAATCTAGCAAGAATTAACCATACGTATTGCAATAAAATTTGTTTTGTTGAAAATGGAGGTTGTTTAAAAATATAATTTTCTTTACGGCTTATGTAATATCGATATATTATAAATTAAAACCAAAACAATTAAATAAAATAATAATAATAATAAATTATTATTACCAAATATATCCAAATAAAATAATATATCACTTTATATTCAAACAATATGAATTTACAACTTATCATTTATATTTCCTAGTAAAACGATATCCACATATATGGAAAATACATATTAAATAAACGATATAATTTATTAAAGATTTTCATAGCGACTATTTCAAATTTTGATTTGGACATAGCTTACAATATATACGATAAAATTCCAATTTTTCTCTTTTATTATAAAATTATAAACAATTAGACTACAATGTTTTTGTTTCATAGAATTCCGGCTTAAAATGGATTTTGTATAGTCTATTGAAGTTCAAAACCCAATTTTACGAACTGTCACGGCGTTTCGAGTTCGTTTTAATATAATTATAATTATAACCGTTAAATCATCGTTTAATTAACGAATTCGATATTAAAATCCATAAACAATTCAAATAAAATATTAAAAATATATTTAAATATTCGAATTCAAATAGTCAAAAAATACGAGTCATTACTAAATGCTACCAAAAGTTCACCTTCTCTTCTTAAGACAAGTGTATGGACACTTGTAATTTTGCATGTACGCTTTCATGCATGGTTTCAGCTTGTCCCCTTATGTGTCTTTACCTCCATACTCCTCCTTTCCTATATAAGGAGCTCTTTACTTCATTTTTTATCATCCATTTTCATTTTTCCTACCTTCCTTCTTCTTCTTAAGCTTATGGCCATGGTTTCCATGGCATAAGTCTTCCTCTTTTCCATCACCACCTTGCCAAAGTTCGTCGTCATCCTCCTCCTCCTCTTATAATATAAAGAGAGAGAGAGATTAGTGTATATTATATTATATATATTGGTGAAGGATGTTGCGCTGAAATACTGTCCGACGGTTCGCTCAGCTAGGATCGCCTACCGTGAAGATTTGGAAAGCTGTTAGATGAGAACTCTTTAGCCATGGTTTATATATTTAATTAATAGTTAGACTATTTTAAATATAGTGATGAATTATTAGTGGTTAATGATGATTGATGTTTGTTGTGATGGATGATGGATGCATAGTTTAGAACACACACATTATTAAGCATTTGTGTTATAACGCTTGTGCACATTTATGATTTATTTAATTATGTTGATGATGGTTGCTATAGATGTTTATAATGGTCGTTGTGCACACACTATGAGACGACAAGTATGGTATCACATTGATGATCGACAAATCTCCTTTCTAATTAGAAGCAGTATCATTATTGAAATTGAATGTTAATAATTGGGAAAGACCATATGTATGAATTCATATATATATTGATAAAGTTCTTTAAATGAATAAATAAATACTAGAATGTTCTAGGATGACAGAGAGGATAGTGTCTAGGCTTGGGTTTGGAAAATATAGTTTCCTGCTCTCCCTAGCTATCCCTAACTGATTCGACGAATGGGATGGTTAATTTGAAGTTATTTGAATTTAGAAATGAATTGAAATTTGATTTATTAAGTAAAAAATAAAAGTTGAATTTTGAACCCAAAATAAATTTGCAAAGCCTATGTAATTTACTTTGAATGGTTTTAAATGATTTACATGAGTATATGATGGTTTTCTAAGGTATTTTGAAGTACAGAAGATTAATTTTTATTTTGGTCAAAATAGAGCTTGTTGCACAAAGTAATTTGCGTATTTTAGTTATAAAATTTAAACGCTTATAACTTTTGCAATCTAAATCGGATTTCCAAGAAATGAAAAACAATTGATATATATTAACAAAAGCTTTTAAATGAGTGGAAGTGGATTTAATTTTGGGTTATAATTTTCAAGTTATGATTAAAACCGTTTTGGAAAAGGTCGCGGTAAGAGCAGTTGTCGACCATAACTATAAACAACTATTTTAAGTGTATTAAAAATATGGATTTTTTTGGTAAAATCATTATAAATTATGTAAAAGTATTTTGAATCATAATGTTTATGTTTTGGCTAAGATAAACGATATTTTGATCAAAGTAGTTAAGATAACTGTTTTGTAACGCTTTTGAAACACTATGGTAACTCTTTCTTTGAAAACAATCTATTTTGAAGTTGTAAACCGCGGGCTGTTTCCCGAACTATAAGTAATCATTTGTAAATGATGGGTGGGATGTTTTCAAAGATTAAAAAGTATTGAAAATGTTTTATATGGAAATTAAATTGATTTATTTGATAGTAAAACGGGGTTTTCAATTTCAAATAATTGGATATGGTTGGAGATAAATCTTCGGATGTTTGATATTAATCCGGTAGATGATGAATTTTAATATTTGTGGAAATTAAAAGGTAATTCACCGTTATTCCGTTTATAGTATGAGTTGGATATAAAGATTAATATTACGTATAAATGGATGATATTTCTATCCAGATCTTATGTCAAAGAGTTGGATAAATCTTTTAATTAAGATATGGGTTTGGATAAGTTGGATAGAAATAATCTTTAGATATTTGATATGAAATTCTTTGGTGTAAACTTATACTTTTTGAGGAATTTGGAAGATATTATTATTATATCGTTATTCCAGTTATAGTATTCATTGATTATGAGAATTGATATCGAATATAAGTAGATACTATTACCATTTCTGTGTAACTTATGTTCAATATCGATTGATTTGGGTTTTGTCATGAATCATATCTTCAATAATATCGTTTTTGAAACCCGGTGAGATTGAGTTGTGGAAATTCATATCATAATTTGAGGATTTAATCAAATCTTTGATTTCTGGAAATTAAAAATAAGGAATTGGGAAGGAAGTATAATCTTTTAGTTAAGATTACAGAATTGAATGTTGGGAAACTGATTTAATTGGAAACTATGGTTGAAATGTGGGGTAAGGATTTTCAAAGGAAACTGGGTTTTTGATAATGAGTTATCAAATGGAAAATTAGTTAATGCCTTGAGGCTAAATTATCTTTGATTTAAAGGATGTGTCTTCAAAGAGAAAGGTTAAATATGGATTTTGTTATAATTTGAGAATGAAGAAGTTTAATTTAACAAAATTCAAAATGAAAGGAGAATGGTAGAAAGCCTGTGTGTTCCGTAATTGTGTTCCTAATTGCGCTTATTATTTGGAAAGACCGGGATTGGAATTATGTCTGAAAACCATTCCAAGTAATAATACGAAGTTGTGGAGCAATTGAAGACATTGGAGGCGACATTGAAGACCGGGACCCTTCCCATTGAAAGGGAGACTTGCTAAATGTCTCGAATGGTTGGCCCACATTCGCAGATGAATTTTATATATCAGTTAAGTGGCAAGAAGCCCAAACGTATGTGAAGGAATTCCAGACTGTTGTTTCGTTCAGACCCAGAACGGACATGTATGGATTGTGTGTCTGACATTGTAATTGAGTGCGTAGCACTGATCTTTATTAATATATATCTATTTGGTAGCGGAGAATTTACTCTCTTTCTTAACGCCCTTCTCTAAGACATATGAGCTTAGAGGTTATATATTGATGGAAATTAGTGATCGGTAGTGAATGGACAATGTGGCATACTTAAGTTATGTGATGAGCTATGGATGATCAAAAGCATGGCTTATTTAAGCGTAACTTTGTGTATATCGTGACCTCGACGAACCTCACACCCCGGATTGATGGTAAACTGATGGTCAGATTTATATGATCGTTTCGTATGTTCGGTGCACCGGGATGTGATGATGAAAGGGTACTACGAAGTCCCCAGTCTAGGACGCTATTTGTTGGGTACTCTGATACATGTATGGTGGGTTAGTATAACGGAGTCCGAGTCTGGACGTTATTCGCGAGAACTGGGATGATGCGCGCAAGAAAGTTTGTGAGCCCATGAATGTTTTTTCATATCAGGAACCATTATGTTGGAAACCCAATCTCCACTACGAGCTCATACAGTTTTGATTGTATAGCTTGCTGGTTACCGGAAGATTGTCAGTATAATGGGATAGGGCATTATGCCGGCAAGGATTAATACATTTATTTGATAAAATGGTTTTCACGCTATATATAGTAGTAAAAGAGGATTTTCACATATGAAAACATTTTTTGTTATCATAAGGCAAAACTCGCTCATCTGGTATGAGCTTGCATTATGTGATATGAGACGAGCTTATGATAGCTTCATTTTTCAAAAAGTCATTGCGAATTTCTATGCACTGGTATTCACATGGAGTAAACCCATTTCACATTAGCAGTGTGGTCCGGTGAATTACCTAACTTTAAAATAATCCCTAAAAACAACTGTTCTGAGTTTATGCACCAGTCCCATGACTGACCTAGAGTTTATTGTTCCCACACCTAATATCTGGGTGCCCATTATTTTTACATGGGCAGCCTAGTAATTTGGTTCGCAGATTTAGCTTTGGAGTTAGTTGAAGCAGGGTTCTGGTTTTAGCTGGAGCTATTATGTCTTGCAGCATTCGCATTCTTCCACTGAGTTTATATCTTTTCCACTGTGTAACCGATGTACTCTGATGTACCTCTTGTATCTATGATGTAATATTATTTTAATGATAATGGAAAAGTTCTTTTTATTTTATGCAAATGTGTAAGTGCCCCTAACTATCCGTCTTTATGAACGGTTTAAGTTGGTTTAATTACTTGCGAAAACCGGGCAAAAAGCTGGGTCGTTACAAATATGACTGAAACTTGGGGTGTATGAACATGTAAATCCGTAGACTTAATTCAAAGATTAAGTGGAACATGTTAATGAAATTATATGTAACCAGTTTAATCTATTGGGATTAAGTAGACATGTTTAATCTGTTGGGGTTAAGTAAGCATGTTTAATCTGTTGAGGTCAAGTAAACCTATTTAATCTGTTGGGGTTAAGCATACCTGTTTAATCTGTTGGGATTGTGTGGACACTGTTAACCCATGAAAACTTAACCTGGTTAATTTGTGGGGGGTTAGGTTGTAAGACCTAACCTGTGAAATCCTAGTTTATTGGGGACACAAGTTAGGGGTCTGACTTGTGTCATCTTTTGTGTGGGACCCATATTAGTCAGTAATCCATTCTGGTATTAAACAGGGACCCCGCACTAAGTAGGGGCCAGGACACGCTTTCTGGGCTAATTGTAAGAGGTTCATCCAGGAAGGGGTGTTCTGATGGCGCGTTCCAACAGGGTCATGTGCATGCATGGATCTGACCTGCTTGGAAAAATAAGCTGCCGTAACACCTGTAACTAGGTTTGTGTCCTTCTGTAGTTTTCCACTTTAGGAAGTAATGCACCGTACTGTGGGACCGACATAGGGTATTTACGTGTTAGGGAGCCGATCACTTGTGGTAGTAATTAGGGTACATCTAGTCCTGCCTGTTTAGGTACGTGTTATTTCTGTTTGGGGTAGCACCTGTTATTTCTGTTGGGTACATGTTATTTATGTTTGGGGTGAAACCCATTACTAGAAGTACACCTAAGTCTACCATTATATTTATGTTGGGATCATTCTGTTTCTGTTAAGTACTTGGAAAACACTTTGTCTGGACTCTGGTATACTAGTATTAGTGCAAAGAAAGTAGTTGAGAAGCACAGTTAATCCTGTTTATTCTGTTCATCCTGTTTATACCTGTTGTCTATTAGAGTTATCTCCTATCCAATTTATTTTTTTGTGTTGATACTTTTACTTCTTTATATTCTAAAAGTCACTGGACTCGCCATATTTATGTCTGACCCGTTTTTTTTTCTCTCTCTTCCTTCCCTTTACCCCGGTTTCTCAAGGTGGGAACACTCAAGCCTGATTAGGGCTTTGTCTCTCTTCTGTTTCCGTTTGGATCTGGATTTGCTTTGATGTATCACTTTGACTATTTGTCTACTTGTTTATGACTACTTATGGGTATTATGATTTTTCATTTTTGTACTCTGATGTTTTTAGCGTAAGGCAGATGTTTTTATTTGATGTATTTTATTCCGGTATTTTAGTCTGATGTTGTAACTGGATTTGAGACCATGATGTTTTCTATAGAAAATTAACGTTTAAAATTTCCACTGCTATTTTATGTATATGTCTTATGAAATTCTGTTTCTATAACAACCCGGAGAACCAGAACCAATTAAAAAATTTATTTTAAGAAATTTTAAATAAAAATGCGTCAAAGAAGAAAAAAATACTAAGTTTAAAATTTATTATAAAACAGTGCTATTTGTAATACAAATGTTCTGGATTTATATGCAATTTAAACTTTAAGTTGAAAGAAGTAATATATATTAAGAAAGAAAATTTTATCGTTGTTCTAAATCTAAGATTCACAGTGTAGGGAAAGTTTTTCTACCTCACACCTCATTAATAATTTTAATTTTGAATTTCAAAAGCCTTTTGAAGAAATAAATGATAATGTTGAGAAACAAATTAAGGGAGAAGTGAATGCCAATGGATTTGGCATAAATTCATGTGCATGCCTTTTCAACATCAGGAAAGACAAATACATTTAACATAAATATGCATGCATTCATCTCCTTCACATTTTAAACATTGTTGCCTCTCTTTACTTCTTCATTTTACACCCTTTTCAAGTCACATTTATCAAAACGCATGCTACATTTTAATATATGCACTTACAAGTGTCTTTCTCTCCCCTTCCTTACTAATAAATATATATATATAGATGTTGCTTTCTCTTTATGTTTCATAATTTCTTATCAAAACGCATGCGACATTTTAATACGTGTACTTACAAGTCTCTCTCTCTCCCCCCCTTCCTTACTAATAAATAAATATATATATGTTGCTTTCTCTTTATGTCTCATAATTTCCAATTTTCAAGTGAATTCAACTTAGTTTCATAATTATACCGACACCTCACTCCTAGTCAGTAAATTTGTTTCTTTCATAACCTACCGTATGTGAAGAGCCCCTTTCAGAAATAAATAACATATCCTACTCAATTCCATTCTTCAAATTTTTTTCTCTTCTTCTCTGCAGTTCTCTTCTATAAATTTTAAATCTTCTTCCTCTTCTCCACATAAAAATAAATAAACCAAATTCTATTTTGTGTAGCCGCCGCCACTATTACGTCTAATGACCTAAACTGTTCATTCCTTCTTCCCCCAATAACTCTCAATTCTCACACCAAAACCCATTGATCCTTTAGAGGAACTTGAAGCACTCTCCACCACCATCGACAGGCGCGCCTCCTCCATCTCCGACTGGTGCAATCCGATTTCCCCCTCGCACAACCGATTCGAAGAAAAGTTGAACTCTAGTTTTGAATCAAAAGTTGAAAACTCACAGCTGAAATATAATTAAAGGAACCATCGTGAACATGACAACGTCCTCTACATTCTAGAAGAGACAGGGACATATTTAGAACTTACTGCGAATTTAGGAGAATTCAAAATCAAGGTTAGATTTCTAATTTTAAATAATTAAATAATTTAATTATTTTCCTCATTATTTGAATCGCTTTATGTATGTTAATAATCTAGATCTGCGACGTTGGTAAGTTAGATTTTATTTATTGTTGCTTGTGAGAATTCTGATATATTTAATAATTAAAATTTTAATTATTTTTATGGTTATTTAAATCCTTGTCTGTACGATTACAATTCAGATCCGCGATGCTTGTTATCTAGAATTCAGTGATTTGTTGTGATAGCATATTTGTTTGTCGTGATTTGCTTAGGATCTACGATGTAACTTCGTTTGTTCAATTTCTATTTTGCGATTAAATTTCGATCTGAAATCATATTATATTTCAGATCTATAGATGTTGGTTAAAAATCCTTCTATTTAGATCCATACATTAATATTGATGTGATTTGTTCATGAAAATATATTTTTTATCGAATAACATATACTTGGGATTGAAATTTATGATATGGAATTCATCTTTATTTTGGATTATATCATAAATAAAAATTAAATTTATTTGGTATGAGTAGAATTTGCAAAATTTCCATAGTAGAAAAGGATATCATGTAACAAATAAAAAATATATTTATTTGATTTGAATAGAATTTGCAAAATTGTCATAGTAGGAAATGGTAACATATTACAAATAAAAAGTTACATTTTTATGTACAAAGAATTTGCAAAGATGATCATTATTGAAAGAAAATAGTTTAACACAAAAAGTAAACATTTTTATTGTCATGTGTTGAAACTATTTATGTGTTGAGCAAAATATTTTAATAATAAAATTTACATCTTTATCATATTTAAAATTAGAAACTACTTCACGGTGGAGTCTGATTTAAAAATCAAATGATAGATACCATAGTTTTATAAAATATATTACATAACAAAAATAGTCGTGAGTTGACAATACTCATGTGTTGAGATTAGTCGTGTGTTGAAAGAAATATAGATTCATGTGTTGAATAGAATAAATATTCATTTGTTGAATAGAATAACGAATTTATTGAAATATATAAAGTCGTGTTGATTAGAGTTGCGCTATTTTGACGTGAACGATATTTATATCGATTATATTCGTTTTTATAATGAATATAGAAAAAGAAGTGATTTCAAAATATAAAGTTTTGAAAATATTATCATTTATATAGTAATGATATTAAATATCCAATTTTGATTTGAAATTGAATATAGAGTTGAACTTGTTTCGAAAACGAATTTAAAACAATTTACAAAATACGTTTTAAAAGGAAATCGACGAACTATATATAATATATATATAATGGCCTGAATAGAACGCGCCGTGCTGTGGCAGTTCATGAATTTCGACCATTGACTTCGAATTGACGTTATGGGAGATCCAACCATCTGATTCTCCTAAAACCGGAACCGTTGGGTTCGTATCGAAAAGATCTTTCCAATGAATATTAGAGATTTGAAATCTAATGGTTGGATTTGGAATTATGTCCAAATCAAATATGGAAAAGGTCGATGTAAGTGAAGTTCGATGGCCGTTGATGGAAATCGACTGTACGGGCCTTGATAAAATTATTAAAAATATCAATAAATTGTAAAAAATCATAAGAAGTGATTTGTGAAGAATTGGGATGAAAATTTCCAAATTTTAAAAGATAAAAATATATTTTTATTGAAATGAACTAGTTTTGAACCAGAATTAAAAATCAATCTATTTTTGAAACAAATTGAATTTGAATTGGTTCTTGGGTTTATCGTGAGCGGTGTTTTGAATAACACCTGTTCTTTAACCCGATTAACAATAGAAAGTGATTTTGGGTTTATCGTGAACCGTGTTTTTGATGACATTGGTTCTGTAACCCAGTTAAAGACAGGATATTGATTTTTTTTGAAAAGGTTAAAACTAAGTGGGGTTTTAATGAATCTTTAATTAGATTGAAAAGTGAATTGATAATTTAAACTATCAAATCTGAAAAGTGATCGAGAATGGAGTATCACTAGTTTTGCTCCAAGGCGATAGTTAAATCTTTAATTAGATTTGAACGTGAAATGGTAATTAATTTTACCGATAACACCGTGGTGTTAGATACGGAGTATTACCAGTTTTGCTCCAGGGGATGAATAGGTTGGGATGGGGAAATAAAATAAATAATTACTTCGGTGTGATTCGCTAATCCCGACTAGTTTGGAAAACCATAATACGGTTTGAAATGATATCCAAAGGAAGATTAAAGAATAAATTTAGAAGAATTTATCTTTGATAAAATTAATGGGAATCTATTCCCTAATGATGTGAAAATTTGAATAAAGAATATTTTGAATTGGAATGAGGCGTATGTTGTGTTTGTGTAGCACGGGTTTATTATATACGTGGGTTATTCGGAAAGGCCGGGTTTATACCCATTCTGAATAACCGATTCGACGATATGTCGAAGATGAAGACGGTGGTTGAAGACCGGAAGTCTTCACATCGTTTGGGTGATTACTGATGATCTTGATTGGGCTGTAAACCCAAGATGAGGGAATCAGTTGGTGATCGTCCAGACGTACTTGGAGATGGATGGATATGCGAGGAAAATGCCTCCGGTTTCGTTCAGACCCAGAATTAACTTGTAAATGGACTGTGTGTCTGACATTGGATTTTGTTCTGTGCTGATTGATCTCTATTAAATATATATCTGTCTGGCGGCGGAGAATTTATTCTCTTGCTTAACGCCCTTCTCTGAGACGTACGAGCTCAAGGGTTATATATCGATAGAAATCAGTCGCATGGAGTGAATTGCCCGTATGGCACGCCTAAGTGGCAAATGATCAAGGCTTCTGTTGCAAAGCAAAGTCTTGTGGTTGATGATCAAAGCATGGCCTGTGTGACGTAGCTTTGTGTATAACGTGGATTCGCGAGCCTCACACCTCGGTATGAGTCAAAAACGGGATAGCGACTACAGGGAGAGCACGACATTTCTTTCTAGTTAGTGGTGGTGTCAGTGACCTACCAGCCCTGACATTTATATACTTTTCACCCATGTGATTGTTGGAATGCGAGGCGCCACGGATATAGGTCTGTTAGGACCGGGAAACATGTGCTCAGGAATTGCCAATCCTCCAAAGTTAGGTGAGGACCGGCCCTAAAGATCCAGGATTGCTGTGTGCAGTCCTGAGACATTTTCTAGAGTGTCTCGAACGGAGTGGAGCTTTCCCCTTGCCTCGACTCATGATGGAAATCCAATTTCTAATACGTGATATTGTGGTTTTATTTGTAGAACCTAGTATGGCGACATAGTGGTATGGGTCATTCATGCTGCCTATGATTGTTATTTATGATTGAAATTGTTTTGACACTATACACTTACAGTAATATCAAAATAATGTTTTTTTAACGTATCAAGCATGCTTTGGATGTTATAAGGTAAAAACCCTATCCTCCATCTTCCTTTGCATTGTGTGATGGGACCTGGGTCTTATAACAGCTTCATTTTTCTTTATTTAGCATTGTGCTGTTTGTTTCATGCACTGGTATTCTTGGGAGGAAACCCGTTCCGTGTTATACGGCATAGTCCCTTGATTTACCTAACTTTAAAATAAAGATTAATAACTGTTTTTAGTTCTCACACCATTCACATGACTGACCTGGAGTTTATTGTTTTAACCTAAACTCTGGGTGCCCCTATTTTCCGCACGGGCAGCTGGTAGTTTTGGTTTTGCAGATTTATATGCACAGGGTCCTGATTTACAGCTGGAACGATGCTCGGAAAGCTCTGTATCCGTGTATCACTTTCAGTTGTTTTTTGTATATTTTTCCGTTGCTATATAATTTATTGTAATCTCTGATATTCATTTAATGTATTTTATTTATTCATACTCTGTATATTCTTGTATTCTGATGGAATTGTTGTAATATACAATGAAATGTTCTTCTGTCTGCGTTCTATTTTGTCGTGTTCTCAATGTAATCCGGGCTTTCCTTACCAGGGAAGTTACGGGCTACTACATTACCCTCGCCACCATGGAACGGGAGTGTGGGGTCGTCACACTTCTATTGGACATACGGGGAGGAATAAGGTGACGCTGGTTTCGTTCAGACCTAGAACGGACTTGTAAATGGATGCGTGTCTGACATTGGATTTTATTCCTTGTAAACTAAATTGATTTCTATTAATATATATCCATTTGGTGGCAGAGAATTTATTCTCTTGCTTAACAACCTTAGAGGGTACATATTGATAGTGGTTGATTGCATGGCGTGGATTGGCAATGTGGCATGCTAAGATGCTAATGATCAAGGCTTTTGTTGAAAAGCAGGCCTTGTGGTTGATGATCAAAGCATTGCCTGTTTAGGCGTAGCTTGGTGTATAGCATGACTCCGCATGCCTCACACCCCGGTATGAGTCAAAAACGGGATCAGGACCGTAGGGAGTGCACACATTTCTTTCTAGCTAGAAGTGGTGTCAGCGACTTACCAGCCCTGACATTTTTACTTATGTGGATGATGAATTATGAGGTACCTCAGGTTTTATAGGTTGTTATTGGCTATATTAGAGGTTTAAAAGAACCGGGAAGCGTGTTCTCAGGCATAACGAATCCACTAACCTATGTGTGGACCGGCCCTACCGCATCCAAGGGTTCACTGCGGGGAATCTTGAGGCTTTTGCTAGTGCATCTCGAATCGGAGAGGACGGTCCCTAGCCTCGACTCATGATGGAAACCCAATTTCCAATATAACACAATCGGTTTTGATTGTAGAACTAGTATGGCGACATGATATATGGTACCAATGCCCTCTATGTTTGATACATTATGATTGAAAATGTTTTGAAACATTTATACACTAACAATAATATCAAATCCGTTTTTATCGTATCAAGCATTTTTGATCATTATAAGGTAAAACTCTATCCTCCGGTTTGCGTTGCATTGTGTGATGGGACTTGAGTCTTATAATGGTTTCATTTTTCTAAAAAGCATTGCGTTGTTTAACGATTTACTTTATTTTATGCACTGACAACCCAATGGAGTAAACCCGTTCCACGTTAGCGGTGTGGTCCTGTGATTAGCCTTATTATTAGATTAGTTAAGTTAGATTTCTCATACTAGTCCCATGACTGACCTGTAGTTTGTTTCACTGGCAAACTAGGGTGCCCATATTTTCCACATGGCAGTCGAGTAGCTTGTTTTGCAGATATCTATCTCTTGAGCAGGATTCTAGATTGAAGCTTTAAGCTATGTCCAGAGCATTTATAGTCTTTCGCTGCAATGTATTGAATTCATTGTAATTTATCTTCTGCTGTATTATTATTTATCGATGTACTCTGATATTCTGTACTCTGATTAACATTATTATAATGTTTTATAAAAGTCTTATGTTGTTGTTCTGATATGTTGTATTCCCAAAGTTAATGTATGTGGGATTTGAATGGTCTTGGTCGATTTTGCGATCGATTGGATCCGGGCAAAATCTTTATCGTTACAGTTGTATCAGAGCTCTGGTTAGCTTAAATCTTTGGGGTACAACTCGTTAGAACTGAACAAAAGACTCATCAGAGATTGGATTAGTAATATCCAAAAAGAATACTCATTAGAGATAGGATCAGCAGTATCCTAGAGTGAGAAAACTCATTAGAGATGGGGTTAGTAATGCCCTAGAATGAGTTCAGAGTGACTAGTCTATAATTAACGTATTTGTGATTATATATATAATCTGATCTTTGGAAAATATGATTTTTGAATATATAAAAGATATATATAAGTTTGAAAAGATAATCAACTAATTGATTGATGATTGTGTTATGTGATTATTTGTTCAACTAACAAAATTATTGAAACCAATAAAAGAATGAAAGTTGAGTTGGTTAGTTAAACAACTTTCAGCTCAGTTCCTTTTCGAGGACGAAAAGATTTTAAGTAGGGGAGATTGTAACAATAATTTATTTTAAGAAATTATATATAGAAAATGCATCAAAGAAGAAAAAAAATACTAAGTTTAAAATTTATTATAAAATAGTGCTATTTGTAATACAAACGTTCTGGCTTTATATGCAATTTAAACTTTAAGTTGAAAGAAGTAATATATATTAAGAAAGAAAATTTTATCGTTGTTCTAAATCTGAGATTGGCAGTGTAGGGAAAGTTTTTCTACCTCACACCTCATTAATAATTTTAAGTTTGAATTTCAAAAGTCTTTTGAAGAAATAAATGATAACGTTGAGAAACAAATTAAAGGAGAAGTGAATGCCAATGGATTTGGCATAAATTCATGCGCATGCCTTTTCAACATCGGGAAAGACAAATACATTTAACATAAATATGCATGCATTCATCTCCTTCACATTTTAAACATTGTTGCCTCTCTTTACTTCTTCATTTTACACCCTTTTTATGTCAAATTTATCAAAACGCATGCTACATTTTAATATATGCACTTACAAGTGTCTCTCTCTCCCCCCTTCCTTACTAATAAATAAATATATATAAATGTTGCTTTCTCTTTATGTTGCATAATTTCTTATCAAAACGCATGCGACATTTTAATACATGCACTTACAAGTCTCTCTCTCCCCCTCCTAACTAATATATATATATATATATATATATATATATATAGCTTTTTCTTTATGTTTCATAATTTCCAATTTTCAAGTGAATTCAACTTAGTCTCAAAATTTGCCACCAATAAAATAAATAAATTAATGCATGATACACAAATGTGAAAGGTCGTGCATCTCATTTTTTTTCTCATAACACATGCACCTTCAATTTGTTTTTGTGCATTAGGTTATAAGTAATTTACTGCTAGAAATAAATATTAATTAGACCGACACCTCATTCCTAGTCAGTAAATTTATTTCTTTCATAACCTACCGTATGTGAAG
The DNA here is from genome assembly GCA_030737875.1 of Allium sativum. Classification (NCBI taxonomy): domain Eukaryota; kingdom Viridiplantae; phylum Streptophyta; class Magnoliopsida; order Asparagales; family Amaryllidaceae; genus Allium; species Allium sativum. The sequence continues at coordinate 158,450,183 of CM060913.1, forward strand.
AGCCCCTTTCAGAAATAAATCACATATCCTACTCAATTCCATTCCTCAAAAAAAAAAAAAAAACTTCTTCTCTACGGTTCTCTTCTATAAAATTTAAATATTCTTCCTCTTCTCCACATAAAAATAAATAAACCCAATTCTACTTTCTGTAGCCGCTGCCGCTATTACGTCTAATGGCCTAAACGTTCAATCCTTCTTCCCCCAATAACTCTCGATTCTCACACCAAAACCCATTGATCCTATAGAGGAACTTGAAGCACTCTCCACCACCATCGACAGGTGCGCCTCCTCTATCTCCGACGTGGTGCAATCCGATTTCCCCCTCGTACAACCGATTCGAAGAAAAGTTGAACTCTAGTTTTGAATCAAAAGTTGAAAACTCATGGCTAAAATATAATTAAAGGAACCATAGTGAATGTGACAACGTCCTCTACATTCTAGAAGAGACAGGGACATATTTAGAACTTGCTGCGAATTTAGGCGAATTCAAAATCATGGTGAGATTTCTGATTTTAAATAATTAAACAATTTAATTATTTTCCTCGTTATTTGAATTGCTTTATGTATGTTAATAATCTAGATTTGCGACATTGGTAAATTTGAATTTATTTATTGTTGTTTGTGAGAATTCTAATTTATTTAATAATTAAAAATTTAATTATTTTTATGGTTATTTAAATCCTTGTCTGTACGATTATAATTCAGATCCGCGATGCTTGTTATCTAGAATTCAGTGATTTATTATGATGGCATATTTGTTTGTCATGATTTTCTTAGGATCTACGATGTAACTTCATTTGTTCAATTTCTGTTTTGTGATTAAATTTAGATCTGAAATCATATTATATTTCAGATATATAGATGTTGGTTAAAAATCCTTCTATTTAGATCCATACATTAATATTGATGTGATTTGTTCATGAAAATATAATTTTTATCGAACAACATAAACTTGGGATTGAAATTTATGATATAGAATTCATCTTTATTTTGGATCATGTCACAAATAAAAATTACATTTATTTGGTATGAGTAGAATTTGAAAATTTTCCATAGTAGAAAAGGATATCATGTCACAAATAAAAATTACATTTATTTGGTATGAATAGAATTTGCAAAATTGTCATAGTAGGAAATGGTAACATATTACAAATAAAAAGTATGTACAAAGAATTTGCAAAGATGATCATTATTGTAAGAAAATAGTTTAACATAAAAAATAAACATTTTTATTGTCATGTTATGTTAGCTTTGTATACCAAATGAAAGTAAACATTTTTATTATCATGTTATGTTAGCTTTGTATACAAAATGAAAGTAAACATTTTTATTGTCATGTTATGTTAGATTTGTATACAAAATGAAAATAACATTTTTAAAATGTTAGCATAAGAAGAAAATAACATTTTATTTATAAAATAAAAACATGAATTAGAAAGTACAATTTTATTTGCATCTCACATGCAAATAAAAACATGAATTAGAAAACTACAAATTTTATTTGCATTTCACATGTAAATAAAAACATTGATTAGAAAGTACAATTTTATTTGCATCTCACATGTAAATAAAAACATGAATTAGGAAAGTACATTTTTATTTGCATTTTACATATAAATAGAAAATAGATTTAGAAAGTACATTTTTATTTGCATTTCACTTGTAAATAAAAACATGAATTAGTAAAGTTACATTTTTATTTACATTTTAGATCTAAATAAAAACATAGAAATAAAAGTTACATTTTTATTTACATTTTGGATATAAATAAAAACATAGAAATAACAGTTATATTTATATTTACATTTTAGATGTAAACAAAAAGAATAGATTTAAAGTTACATTTTTATTTACACTTTAGATGTAAATAAAAGATTAGATAAAAAGGGACATTTTTATTGATACGTAGTTATCATTTTTATTAGTTAAAAAGAACATATTTAGTTATCATTTTTCTTTTTGATAAAAAGGACATACTTTGTTGACATTTTCCTTTTAGATAAAAAGAGCATAGTTTGTGGAAATTTTCTCTTTAGCTAACAAGAACATATTTTTAGAGTCAAAGTGGTTCAGAAAGAAAAGAAAAAAGAATGCGAAAAAATATACATTTTTCTCATTTAAAAAGAGTGAAAGCAAAATATATATTTTGGTCATTAAGAAGAAAGATTACATTTTTGATCATTAAAAATGATTAAAGAAAGGATGAAACATTTTTGCTTGTTAGAAATGATTAAACAAAAGGATACATTTTGTTCATTAGAAAGAATGAGACATTTTTGCTCATTAAAAATGATTAAACAAAAAGATACATTTTTGTTCATTAGAAAGAAGGACACATTTTGGTCATTAAATAGGATAACACAAAAATATTCATTTTTGGACATTAAATAGGATTTAACCAAAATATACATTTTTGGTCATTAATAAGAATTAAACCAAAATGTACATTTTTGTTAATTTAAAAAGGGATGAAACCAAAATATACATGTTGTCAAATAAAAAGGGATTGAACAAAAATAAACTAGAATTATCATCAAAAGTGAAAGAATTGCTTTTATTATAAATGCATATATTAGAATTTATATGCAAGTAAAAAATATCACTTTTATGGTAAATGCATATCTTAGAATTTATATGCAGGGATAAAGTATCATTTTATGTACAATGCACATATTAGAATTTATTGTAAAGATAAAATGTTTGAAACATTAAAAATTACATTTTTAATGTAAAGATAAATATTCATTGTATAGATAAAATGATTGAAACATTAAAATTCACACTTTTAATGTAAATAAGGAATTCTGTAAAGTATTCATGTTTGGATAATAATGTGGAAACATTAAAATTTACATTTTTAATGTAAAGCATGATTCATGTAAAATGATTACTGGTTGAAATAGAAAAGTTTAACAATAAAAGTTTACATTTTTATTGTATATGGAAATGATGAGAATTATGCATAGTTGAAAAAAATATGTTAATTCAATAAAAAAAAATTACATTTTTATTGAATGTATGATTCGCTAGAACAATGCATAGTGGAAATAAATTAGTTGATCAATTTATGGTTTTGAAGTCGTCGAGCGAATGATAGATATATATATATTTATATTATATATAAATTAAAATTAAAATTAAACGAATCGTGCACGGTAGTTCGCATTTCGAAATCGTAACTTTAAACGATCAACCGAATGATCAGGTCGTCGAATTTCCCCAAAACTGGAACCATTTGGATGACTGTGGGTAGATCTTTCTGACGATATAAATTTTGTTGAAATCCGACGGTTAGATTCCGAGATATGTGTAAATCAAATTTTGATAAAAACAGCTCCAGGGCTGCCTATCAACCCGAAGCGTCATTGAATTAATATAGCTTTTTATATATATATATAAAAATATCGATAAATCGTTATTAAATACTATTAACGATATGAAATGATTTTAAATTATATCTATGCGAGAATCATTTGAAAAGACCGAGTTCAATCTCATTTCAAATGGTTATGACGATTTAAGTCAAAGATATTGAAGACGGTGATTGAAGACCGGCGATCATCACATTGAATGGACGACTACTGATGCTCGGCATTGGCTAGCTACCAGTAAAGGGTTAATAGATGTAGTTTGTTCGGACAAACTTGTTGATTGACTAGATATGCGAGCGCCTCTCCTTCGTATTGGACATACGGGGAGAAATAAGGTGACTCTGGTTTCGTTTAGACCTAGAACTGACTGGTAAATGGATGCGTGTCTGACATTGGATTTTATTCCATGTAAACTAAATTGATTTCTATTAATACAAATCCTTTTGGTGGCGGAGAATTTATTCTCTTGCTTAACACCCTCAGAGGGTATATATTGATAGTGGTTGATCGCATGGCGTGGATTGGCAATGTGGCACGCCAAGATGCTAATGATCAAGGCTTTTGTTGAAAAGAAAGCCTTGTGGTTGATGATCAAAGCATAGCTTGTTTAGGCATAGCTTTGTGTATAGCGTGACTTTGCAAGGCTCACACCCCGGTGTGAGTCAAAAAGGTATCAGGACCGTAGGGAGTGCACACGTTTCTTTCTAGCTAGAAGTGGTGTTAGCGACTTACCAGCCCTGACATTTTTACTTATGTGAATGATGGATTATGAGGTATATCGGGTTTTATAGGTTGTTAGTGGCCATATTAGAGGTTCAAAAGAACCGGAAAGTGTGTGTTCAGGCATAACTAATCGATTAACGTATGTGTGGACCGGCCCTACCGCATCCAAGGGTTCACTGCGGGGAATCCTGAGGCATTTGCTAGAGCGTCTCGAATCGGAGAGGATGATCCCTAGCCTTGACTCATGATGGAAACCCAATTTCCAATACGACACCATCGGTTTTGGTTGTAGAACTAGTATGGCGACATGATATATGTCACCCATGCCGTCTACGATTGATACATTATGATTGAAAATGTTTTGAAACATATATACACTAACAATAATATCAAATCCATTTTTATCGTATCAAGCTTTTTTGACCATTATAAGGTAAAACTCTATCCTCCGGTTTGCGTTGCATTGTACGATGGGACTTGAGTCTTATAATGGTTTCATTTTTCTAAAAGCATTGCGTTGTTTAACGATTTACTTTATTTTATGCACTGACAATCCAATGGAGTAAACCCGTTCCGCATTAGCGACGTGGTCCTGTGATTAGGTTTATTATTATATTAGTTAAGTTAGATTTCTCATACCAATCCCCTAACCGACCTGTAGTTTGTTTCACTGGCAAACTCGGGTGCTCATATTTTCCACACGGCAGTCCAGTAGCTTGTTTTGCAGATATCTATCTCTTGAGCATGATTCTGGATTGAAGCTTAAAGCTGTGTCCAGAGCATTTATAGTCTTCCGCTGCAATGTATTGAATTCATTTTAATTTATCTTCCGCTCTATTATTATTTATCGATGTACTCTGATATTCTGTACTCTGATTAACATTATTATAATGTTTTATAAAAGTCTTATGTTGTTGTTCTGATGTGTTGTATTCCCAAAGTTAACGTATGCGGGATTTGAACGGTCTTGGTTAATTTTGCGATCGATTGGGTCTGGGCAAAATCCATATCATTACAGTTTCCGTTTACCTTTAGCGCTTCATGGAACTTAATACATTCTGGTAAAGAGTGACACTAACGGACGTGGGGTGTCACAGGATTTTATATTGATCCGGATTGCTCCTAGATCCAGTCCCACACAACATTGGGTTATGTAGAGTTTTATTAATATCAATATCCAATTACAACACCCTTGATTTCACGGGCTACAAAGTTAACACCCTTCCTTTCCTTAATTTATGGACTACAAGGAACACCCCCTCCTTTCCTTGATTTCAGGGCTACAAGGAGCACACCCATGTCTTTCCATGCTCTTTCTGATTAAAATTTCTCTAGAACTCTTGAGTAACACTTCCAAACAGAGAATATTTGATAGAAAATGAAAATATAAGAAGAATGATATATTTTTTCTTGAAATTGGCGGAGTATAAGTGTACAAACTTAGAATTTTAAGAGTAATAATGGTGATAGCTTAAGGGAGGAAGAAGATGATTAGTTATGAATTTTTTTGATTTAGAGGCCCTTTTATAGTGTTCCAAAAGGTGCAACCTTTTCTGAAACGTTTTAAAATGAAAAGACACAACTTTTAAATTAAAATAAAATGTTACAGTTATATGTCAACATGTATATATGTGTATGTCAACATATACCTTACATTTTCAAATTTAAATAATTTTTAAAGTATTTAAACTATAATACGTATTCTGGAAATTCCTGAAATAAAACTAGTTGTTAAAATATTATTTTCAAGTATAAAAACATAACAAAATATTATTTAAACATATGATTAGAAAAGTATGTATATAAGTGATATAAAAACTATATGATATAATTACAAACACACACACATATAGGAATTTATAAAGAGATTATTAAACTATATACAAATAAAAGGTTTTATGAAAACTTGCAATTAAATAAGAATTCTTGAAATTATAATCAAATTATAAACTCAGTATATTGATGATTTAATATATAAAAATAAGAAACTTACAAGTTAGGAAATAAAAATTTGAAATCCTTGGATGATTAAAAATCATTTTGACAGAAGTTTGAAATCAATATGAAAATAGTTTAAAATCAATTTGAGATGAGATAATTTAAAAACGGAGTTTGAGTGAGATAATTTGAAAACAGAGTTTGAGTGCTATTCAGAGTTTTACTTAATGTCTAGACTCTATTACCCTGATAGTCTCGGACTCTTGAACTCTTGATATCTTGGTACTCATGAGTCTTGATTCTCCGATGAAATCTTGAATCTCTTAACTGTACAGTCTTCAATATCTATTACCTGCATATAAATCCCGCATATACATATATTCTGGAAAAAAGTGTTAACGTAAATTTTATAATCAATAATGATACTGATTGAAACAATGTTGTTGTCATCAAAACATCATCAATATTACATTCTCCAAAAAAATAAAGATTTCACTTCAGGTTAACTTGGGAAATCATCTTCTCCTTTAAATGGGATAAATAACAAATGTTATTTAAGACATAGTTCACAACAAACCCAAATTCACACTTCCATTCTAAATGAAATCTTCTCAAAAATTATATTAGCTTATAATCGATATAATTTCCCGTATTGAACTAATACTGTAAGCGGAATAACGACAAATCCTTTTAAATTCATTAAATAGTAAAGGTCTTCATGCATAGACACTCATCTCGATTATCACCAAATCGATTCCCACTCAATTCCAATGTGATGAGCAGCCTTGTTGGCCGATTCAAATCGATCATCAAACCAACCTAAACCGATCAACAAGATGTATCGCTTGGGATTACGACTAATAAGAACTGAAAAAAAAAACTTGTTCATTAACATCATGTCAATATTACATTAAAGCATAAGATTATTAGAGTACATTAATTAAAACAATACACAACGGAAATATAAATACATAACTCTTAGCGGAATACCATCCAATGCCCTGGACACGACTTTAAGCCTCAATCTAGAATCCTGCTCTATAAAATATCTGCAAAATCTAAACTACAAGCTGCCCATGTTGAAAATTATAGGCACCTATAGTTTAGGGAAATACAATAAACTCCAGGCCAGTCATGGAACTGGTGTGAGAACAAAAAAAAATTTAAACTTTATTTTAATGTTTGATAAATTACGAGACAACGCCGTATAACACGAAACGGGTTTTCTCCACACAAATACCAATCATAAAAACATGCAGTGCTTTCTGAAAAATGAAGTTATTATAAGTCTCAAGTCCCATCATACAATACAACGCAAACCGGAGGAAAAAGTTTTAACTTATAATAACCAAATATGCTTACAAAAACAAATATTTTTTACATTATTACTAGTCCATACCATCAAAATCACTTTCAAAAATAAATGTATCATTCTTAGATGGCATAATACTCTATCCAATTATGTCGCATATTAGTCTTTTATGTAGGCTGTAGTGTTAGTCTTTCATGTATGCAACAATCAGTATGCTCATATATTCTTGCGTAAGCTGTTATATTTTACTAATTTATTCTTGTATGTTGTTAGTTATATTTTAGTGAAAATTAGGCTCACGTCCCTAAAAGGTTTGAAAATTCACATCCCTCCCTTAAAAATTAATAAATTAGGTCTCTATTTTTCAAAAAATCATAAAAAAATACATAAACTCATAATTAAATTAAACATGTAAACATCATCAAATTCATGCATTAAACCACCAAAAAATGCATCAAAAAAACACGAATCTGCAATATATTGCATCAAAGGATGCAATTATTTGCGATTGTTACATACATTTCAATAGCATTTGTAGTTATGCATCAAATTGCAGTATGTATGCAACAATACTACAACAAATGCAGCTATTGATGCAATAACTCATTCACCGCCTGTTTTTTCCACCGTACACCATTTTAAGCAATGTGGCTTACATTTCAGCAACTATAAGCAATAATAGCATACATATCAACACATATTGGTAAGCCTTCATCAGTTTTAACATTGTTGCATACAATTCAGCAATTATACAGTATAATTGCATACATTTCAACAACAATTCGTAAGCCATGAAGAATTGTTCATCTTTAATTGCATACATATTGTAGGAATATGCAATAATTCATCTTGATTTTCAATATAAACTATGGATGAATTATTGCATACATGTATGCAATTATTGGTTATAATTGCTAACTATTCCGAGTTTTTTTCCAGCATGCTTCTACGAATATTTGCATTTTTTTATAGTGCAGTGCCATATTTTCTTTGAAACACACGTAAGGGCCAAAAATAGGGACTTGCTTTGCATGGATCTTTTGGTGAGGATGCCATTCGAATTATGAACATTAATAAGGACGTATGCCAAACTTACACTGTATTTTACTTATATAAACTATAACTCTTCCAAATTGTTGGTCTTTTATTTATGAAGTATGCTCATATATTCTTATGTATGGAGAATGATTTTTGGATATGGAGATCTCATGCTTTATATATGTGTTGGTTTCTTGTTGGTGTTTTTATAACTTGCTGCATGATGGTTATTTGGTTCTTTTATTGTTAATATTATTGGGCAAAATTTACTAATGGGTCAAAGGGTAAACCTGACCCGATACGACTCGACCTGTTTAGTTAAATGGGTTACACGGGTTGGGTCGGGTCAACCCATTTATAAACGGGTCGGGTTAGTGTTATGGAAAAATGACCCGGTTAATAAACGGGTTGACTCGACCCGTTATAAATCAACCTGAACCCGGCTTGACCCGACACGACCAATTGATAGCCCTAGCTGGCGCCCTATTTTTATTTTAGTGGAACGAGTAAAATAATACACGTTCTAAGCGAAAAATATGTATAAATTCACATATAAGGAAAATTAACATGAAAGTGAGTATAAAAAAATGTATACATGCATACGTAAATATATCCATATATGTGTGCATAAATATACACAAACGAAAGATATATCCAATATAAACTCGCAACCAATAAAAATATGTAAGAATTTAATGATCGCATAACATCGTTTGAATTTTGAAAGAGAAACAAAGGTTGCGTGTATGTATATATATACACGCATAAATTCAAATGTTTAGATAAAAAGGTAATTAATGCATAATAAAGGAAAAATGGACAAGAAATTAACTGCCTTTGGAATTGGAATGCATTAAAAGGAATAAAACAACTAATTGATAACGTTATTAATTGCATTAATTGGATGGCTTTTAACAAGCAACGAATTTGGAAGATTTTATGCATAGGTGCACGCATAAATTTGAATTTCAAACGTAACCGTGATTTATAATAGGAACAAAATAAAACAGGAAAGCCATATAGAGCAAGTAATTAAATACTATTAATCTAAAACGTTAAAATCAGAAACAATGACCTTGAATAATGCTCCTCGACCCGAATTGGTCGACACACGACAGGCTGGGTCGACCCGCGCACGGGGGTAGGGGGTCGATCCGGGGGTTGACCCAAGTGGGCATAGGTTCTTTTCCAATGACATGTGATTTTCAGAATGTGTAGTTTGGACTTTTTTTTTGACTAAATCCGATGGTTTAGGCCTTCTCATACACCTATAAATAGACTAGTAGGGCCTAACCTAAATCTCATATTTCCTGGGAGCTGCCTAGGCTCTGCTATTCTCTTCTTCCTCCAAATATTTTCAGAAAATTAGAATATTAGTTTTATAAAATTTTGATTCAAGATTTAAAGATAAAAGAATGTAAATCTACAAATAGTTGTTCAGAATTCTGATCAATGTGAGATTCAGTTAGGTATGCCATGGAACAACAAATCTAGATCAGATTCATGGATTGGAAAGCTGTTAGGTGAGTGGATCTAAATTATATCATTTTAAATAAGGGTATATTTATCATATTTTTTCCCTGTTATATTATATTTGCTGAACAATTGATAATTGTGGGAATTGATTATTAAACCTGCTAAAATATGTGGAAATGATTATTATTGTATAAATAACTTGTTAATTGGATATTGTAAGATAATTTACAGTGAAATTAGGAATAATTGTGGTAATTGAGATTAAATATGCTTTGAACATTTCTATGTATAAATCCTATTTCCATTAGTCACCTGTCTGAATTGGGAAATACTGTAAACATTGTAATTATGGAATTTACAATAAACATGAATATTTTCTTAATAGAATTATTATTCCAATATGTTGTAAATAGAATTACTGTAAATTTTGGGAATAATGAGAAAGAACAGATATGCTTAATTTGTATGAAAAATTTACAATAATTAGGAAATTGTAAATAACCGTACCGGACATGAGGTTAAGTTCAACTTGTGGTAGAAGCCTGCCCGGAACCGCCCGACAAATCCAACATCCACAAGTGGTCAACTTGATGTGAGGGGTCTGATGCATTAACATACATATATGAATATATGTATATAATAGGAAAGAAATAAATGGTATTAATTGTAATTAATGGAAATGAATGAATGTTACAATAGTATAAGAATTGGAATGAACGGGGAATGATAATAAGCTATTATGATTAAGTATGAATGAAAGAGTGGAAAATAATAGGTAGGCTTGTCCTAGGGACAAGTTGAAATTATAACATAGGTTATAATAAAAGGAAAGAAACTTATTAAAAAACCTTAGTTAAAAGAACTAAGTAAACAAGTAAATAATAAAAAGAGGTTGTACTAAACCAAGTCATGGTTAATGAAAAAGAATGAAGTGGGCTAATGTAGTAACCCATAACTTCCCCGGTTAGGAAAGCCCGCATACTTTGAGAACAACACACAAAAGAACAAAGACGGAAGAACATTTCATTGTATATTACAACAATTCCATCAGAATACAAGAATATACAGAGCATAAACAAATAAATATTACACAAAAAATATCAGAGATTACAATACATTAAATAGCAGCGGAAAATAATACAAAACACAAGTAGAAGTAATACACGGATACAGAGCTTTCCGAGTATCGTTCCAGCTGTAAATCAGGATCCTGTAAAAATAAATCTGCAAAACCAAAACTACTAGCTGCCCGTGTCAAAATAAGGGCAACCAGAGTTTAGGTTAAAACAATAAACTCCAGGTCAGTCATGTGACTAGTGTGAGAACTAAAACAGTTATTAATCTTTATTTTTAAAGTTAGGTAAATCAAGGGACCACGCCGTATAACACGGAACGGGTTTCCTCCCAAGAATACCAATGCATAAAACAATAGCACAATGCCAAATAAAGAAAAATGAAGCTATTATAAGACCCAGGTCCTATCACACAATGCAACACAAACCAGAGGATAGGGTTTTCCCTTATAATAGCCAAAGCATGCTTGATACGTTTAAAACAAATCATTTGATACTATAATAAGTGTATAATGTCAAGAAAACTTCAAATATAAATGTATCAATCCTAGACGGCATGGATACCATATATCATGTCGCCATACTAGGCTCTACAAATAAAACCGAGTTATCACGTATTGGAAATTGGATTTCCGTCTATGAACCGAGGCCAGGGATCGTCCTCTACCGATTCGAGACAATCTAGCCTACCATGTCTCAGGAACAGCCGCAACTGCACCTTGGATCGTCAGGGTCGGTCCACTGATGTGGATTATTATGCCTGACCACTACGTCTCCCCGCCCTATGGGGCGCAAATGAGCCAAATGACTCCATTGGCTCCACATAGTCATCGATATATCCAAGGCGCCTCGCAACAGCAACAACCACATAAGTCAAACTCGTCAGGGCGTGTAAAACCACTGACTCCGCTTCTGTCTAGAAAGAAACGCATGTCCTCCCTGATGTCCTCTCCCATTTTTGGTTCACAACCGGGGTGTGAGGCTCGCGAATTCATGTTACACAAAGCTATGCCACACAGGCGGTGCTTTGATCATCCACCACAAGACTTTGCTTTTCAACAGAAGCCTCGATCATTTGCCACTTAGGCATGCCACACAGGCAATTCACTCTATGCGTTTGATATCCATAATATATAACCCCTGAGCTCGTACGTCTCAGAGAAGGGCGTTAAGCAAGAGAATAAATTTTCCGCCGCCAAACAAATATATATTTAATAGAAATCAATCACATAGAATAAAATCCAATGTCAGACACATAGTCCATTTACAAGTTCGTTCTGGGTCTGAACGAAACCGGAGGCACCTAGTACCCCGCATATCCATCGATCTCCAAGTACGTCTGGACGATCACTAACTGATTCCCTCTTCTTGGGTGTACGACCCAATCATGATCATCAGTAATCACCCAAATGACATGAAGACCTCCGGTCTTCGACCACCGTCTTCATCCTCGACACCACATCGAATCAGTTATTCAGAATGGGATAGACCCAGTCTTTCTGAATAACTCGCGTATATAATAAACATGTGTTACACAAACACAACATACGCCTCATTCCAATTCAGAATATTCTTTTATTCAAATATTCTTATACTTTGGGAAAGGTTCCCATTAATTTTATCAAAGATAAATTCTTTAAATTTATTCTTTAATCTTCTTTGAATATCAATTCAAACTAGATGGGATTAGCGAACCACACCGAAGTAATCATTTATTTCCCAATCCCAACCTATTCATCCCATAAAGTAAAACCAGTAATACTTCATATCTAACACCACAGAGTTACCGGTAAATTCAATTACCATTTCATGTTCAAATCTAATTAAAGATTTCACTATCGCCTGGAGTAAAACTGGTGATACTCCATTCTCGATCTTTTCAATCTAATTAAAGATTCATTAAAACTCCACTTAATTTTAATCTTTAACTGGGTTAAAGAATCAGTGTCATTTAAAACACGGTTCACGATAAACCCAAAATCACATTCCATTAATTTCGGGTTAAAGAACAAGTGTTATTTAAAACACTGTTCACGATAAACCCAAAAATCAATACCAATTCAATTCTAATTAAATATCATTCAATTGGTACACTTCATTAAATCTAAATAAAAAGATTTAATCTTTTTCTCAACTGGGCTTAAGAACAGTGTTAATGAAGACACCATTCACGACAAACCCAAATCACATTTGATATTAAATACAAGGCTCTGAATAGAAAATATATCGGCTTATATTCAATATCAAATTCTACGACTAACAAACATCATATTGGAAATAATGATATAAAAATATCTTTCAAATTCCCATGACAACACCTGTATCATCATGAAATCCAACATCGAAATATTCCAAAGACAATTTCGATTCAAATCCATTCCAATTCAATTATTGAAATTCTGGTTGCTTTTAAAACCCTTTTCAAATCCAATTTATTTATTTAAAAATAAATAGAATTATAATTCTAGTTCAAAACTAGTTCGTTTCAATAAAAATCTATTTTTATCTTTTCAAATATGGAGTTTTCACCCCAATTCTTCCCAAATCATTTCTTATGATTTTACACAAATTACAACTATTTTTAATAATTTTATCAAGGCCTGTACAGTCGATTTCCATCAATGGCCATCGAACTGCATTTACAACGACCTTTTCCAAATTTGATTTGGACATAATTCCAAATTCAACCATTAGATTTCTAATTTCTAATATTCGTTAGAAAGCTCTTTTCGATACGAACCCAATGGTTCCGGTTTTAGGAGAATCCGACGGTCGGATCTCCCGTAATATCCATTCGAAGTCAATGGTCGAAATTCTCGAACTACCGCAGCGCGACGCATTCTATTCTGGCCATTATATTATATATATAATATATATATTTTGTCGATTTTTATTTAAAACGTATTTTATAAATCGTTTTAAATTCGTTTTCAAAATGATTTCAACTTCATATTCAATTTCAAATCAAAATTGAATATTTCAATATAAATTCATTTTAAATCTATTTCAAATCGATTTCAATTCAGTTTCAATTCGTTTTAAATTCAATTCAAAACGATTTCAATTCGATTTCAATCTAATTCGAATTTCAATTCATTTCAATTTAATTCGAAATTCAATTTTTGAAATCACTTTTCGATATTCATGATAAAATGGGTAAAATCGACAAAATTCCCGTTCGTGTTGAAATGGCGTTTATCTACTTAACACGGCTTCACATTTCAATATTCATTGAATATAATTTTAAGTTATTCGATATTTCTGAACTGGAATCAGACACAGTCAATTACCATATAATTTCAGTTATATGGATTTCAACCAATATATGCCTACAACAATGACGATAAACAATCAACCATCATCCAAAGTGCGTTCTACACTGTATAAGCATCAAATATAAATATTCGATGCTTATAACAGTCTGTCAATCAATCGATCGACATTCAACTAAATATTGGGACTAGTGTATGTCATATATCATCCCAATACCCGTGTGGGGTTTCAAACAATCAAACACAGATTTTATTTGTGCAGTTGGGCGATGTGTAAAATTTATCGTCCCAATCAATATCAGTCAAATGTGTGTATATAAACAAATCGTCCAATTTGTTTATATTTATTTCATTTTAAATTCACGTTAAAAATTCTATTTTTAACTATAAAATATTTTTAATTGTATAAATATTTTATTTCACATCACACAATCAATTTTCACAACAACATGCAATCAAACAAGCAAGCCGTCCATGGTCTGTGGACGACGGGTGTCGAGTGCTACTAAACACCGTCTGCATCCTAGTATATATTTATATAACTAGAGAATAAAATTTAAAGTGAGGAGTTCTCACTGAGGGTTCCACTCCGTCGTGCTTTGCTTTTTAACTGCTGAACCGTCTGGATCTGACTGAAATTCTAACGCTATCTTTTCACGCTGTTCATAGTAAAAATCATATTTTCAATATGATGTTCATTTTAAAAATCACACTTTTATAATGGCACTTTGTATATAAATATTATATATTTTTATAACGCTTCTTCTTATATAAAAATCGAATTTTTATCGCTATTTCTAATATATTAAAATCAGATTTTCATTTCGTTAAAAATATAAAAATCATATTTTTATCTACACTACTTCGTTATAAAAATTATATTTTTATCTCGCTCCTCTTCTAATAAAGGTTATATTTTTATAACTCTACCTAAATAAAAATCATTCCTTTATTCATTATAAAAATTATATTTTTAACCTTTCTATATGATTATATAAAAATCGAATTTTTATGTTGCTACTCCTTATATAAAAATCTAATTTTTATACCGTTAAAGATCATACCTTTATGCCGTTAAAAACCATATCTTTATATCGATAAAGATCATACCTTTCTCTAAATAAAAATCGTAATTTTCTATTCCAAATCTATATATAAAAATACTTTCTTTTCACTCGTTATACTTATATAAGAACCTTTCTATAAACTAATTTAATTTAAATGAAAATAATCAAATAAAAAATCACAATCTCCTTGTAAAAATCTCGTCTTTGAGGGAGGAGGGGCTGCTAGGGTCTGACAATCATCACCGGGGTCGAGAGAGGCCGGTGGAGGATGGTCTGAGGAGTGGGGAATGACGGGTGGTCGGAGTGGGACCACTGGTGTGAGCAGCGGCCTGAAGCAGAGGGTTTGGGGTCGTGGGGGTTGAATGGAGAGGCGGCGGGCTAAAGGAGGCCACGGTGGCAGCGAGGTGGGCTCCGGCGGCGTTCCTGGCGGCAGATCTGGGTCTGAGGGGATGCGGTTTAAGGAGGAGAGGGAGTGAGGCACGAGAGGATGGTGAGGAGGGAGGCTAGGGGGCCTGCGCCTCCTGGTGGCGGCGTGGACTCCAGCGACGCGCTGCTGGGAGGAGCGCGCCCTCCTTCCTCTTTTGTTTTTTATTTTAAATCTCGATCGGGTTTGACTTGGGCACGAGAAACAAAGGGGGGTGTTATTATAAAGGTTTTATATATTTTAATTTCCACCAAAAAGTAATTTTTTATTTCGAACTCGAAACGAGACCCACCGCCTGTCATCCATAGCAAATTACCCCCATTCCGAACATAATGGGATATGTATCGTAGGCTGATTCGATCGTTTCGACTAGTTTTCGCCAAAATCAACATATAACTCTATATATTGAATTTGAGTGCGCATTTCAATTTACCGAGGCCACATACTAACTCGAAAAATTCCAGAAAAATATTTTCTAGCTTCATATTGACGATACGGTCCTAACAAAACTAATTTCATGGAATTCTAAGACCGTTTGAAAAATGGCCATTTTCCAGTCGATTAAAATCAACTAAAACTGGTCAAACGCGTTTTCCTTTGCCACTCTCACATATTGATTCGAAAAGTTATGAAATTTGAAACCCATTAATGATTTGACATCGCGGGTCCAACAAAAGTGGTTTCGTCGAAATCCGAGGTCGTTTGCAAAATTTCCATTTTTAAGGGCCTGAATTCCATAGCGACTATTCAGAATTTTCAATTGGGCCTATCTTTCGATCCCCGCTATGAAATTTTGTTTTTTCGGATTCGTTGGAATGATATTATCAATTAGATTCAAATATTTTTGGTTTCGTTAAAATCTGGTTTATTTTGCACCCGGTACATTCATTTGAAATTTGAAATCGAATTATCGAACTACCGCGCCATTTTCAATTCCTTTTATAATTATAAATAATTATTTATATTCTAATGATGATGTATATAATATATACGTTCTAATTCTATTCAAAATAAATTTCTCGTCGATATTATTTAAAATAATTCATTTTAAATAATCAAAATTCGCTAAAATTGCCAAAATAAAAATTTTAAATTGGCTCGGATTTCCGGGTTGTTACAATCTCCCCCACTTTAAACTTTTCGTCCCCGAAAAGAAACGAAGCCGAAAGTTGTTTCACAAATCAACTCAACTTCCAGTATTTTCACTACGGCTTAAGTTCTTCAACTTTACAGTTTCTAAGAACTTTTCAATTTTTTCAAAAATTTGGCTAACACCCTAAATTTTCGAAAAATTTCGCCGTAACCTCTCCTGCACCGGGGACTTCGGGATATTTCATATAGCCTCCCATGGCCTTCTTCAATCCAAAAGAAAAAGAAAAGGCTAAGCGGCTAGCCAATCGGCTCATAAAATCATCATCACCCAAACAAAACGGTAAATTATGGTAAACATGTGCCTATTTGTCGGGCAAACAATTTTATTTCTCTGCTCTAGCCTCCTTGCTATGACATGTTCAATGTAAGTACATCTATATGCAAGCAAATGCGACTAATTTTCAATACAATCTACTGTTTGGTTCAAATTGGCTATATGGTTCAAATTTTAATCACTCAACCAATAATCAAACAACACAACCAGCAATCAATTAGTTGATTATCACTTCAAACTCATAATTTTGATATATAATCAAAAAATCAGATTTTTGATGCCAAATCACAACAATAAGCCCTATCTAATTTTTGGTTCTCACACCAGTCAATTGGAATCATATAGAAATCCCACCTTCGGAACTCGAAAATAAATTACGAGGATGACACGTCAATCATCAGAAACATGTCCGAGGGACTAGAGTGTGATTCTATATCTATCCAGTATATTAAAACTTCGTATACACGCTAGCTAGGCGCATATGCAAAATCTTTATATACCGGATGGTCCAACTCAATTTAAAATAGATTATTCAAATACATATAATATGATTTAAATTTCAAAACAAAATTTGGCTTTCTTTTTATTTTTCAAAAATATACTCTTCACACTCGTTCTAGGACACTACTGATCCTATTTCTAACGAGTCACTCACATTGGATATTACTAATCCAATATCTGATGAATTCTTTCGTATGGTTCTAATGTGTCTTGTTCTCTAGAGCTCTGTAAACAAAAGCTTTGATACCAAATGTAGTAACCCGTAACTTCCCCGGTAAGGAAAGCCCGGATACTTTGAGAACAACACACCAAAGAACGCAGACGGAAGAACATTTCATTGTATATTACAACAATTCCATCAGAATACAAGAATATACAGAGCATAAACAAATAAATATTGCACAGAAAATATCAGAGACTACAATACATTAAATAGCTGCGGAAAATAATACAAAACACAACTAGAAGTAATACACGGATACAGAGCTTTCCGAGTATCGTTCCAGCTGTAAATCAGGATCCTGTAAAACTAAATCTGCAAAACTAAAACTACTAGCTGCCCATGTCAAAATAAGGGCACCCAGAGTTTAGGTTAAAACAATAAACTCCAGGTCAGTCATGTGACTAGTGTGAGAACTAAAATAGTTATTAATCTTTATTTTTAAAGTTAGGTAAATCAAAGGACCACGCCGTATAACATGGAACGGGTTTCCTCCCAAGAATACCAGTGCATAAAACAACAGCGCAATGCTAAATAAAGAAAAATGAAGCTATTATAAGACCCAGGTCCCATCACACAATGCAACACAAACCAGAGGATAGGGTTTTCCCTTATAATAGCCAATGCATGCTTGATACGTTTAAAACAAATCATTTGATACTACAATAAGTGTATTGTGTCAAAACAACTTCAAATATAAATGTATCGATCCTAGACGGCATGGGTACCATATATCATGTCGCCATACTAGGCTCTACAAATAAAACCGAGTTATCACGTATTGGAAATTGGATTTCCGTCTGTGAACTGAGGCCAGGTATCGTCCTCTACCGATTCGAGACAATCTAGCCTACCATGTCTCCGGAACAGCCGCAACTGCACCTTGGATCGTCAGGGCCGGTCCACCGATGTGGATCATTATGCCTGAACACTACGTCTCCCCGCCCTATGGGCACAAATGAGCCAAATGACTCCATCGGCTCCACACAGTCACCGATATATCCGTGGCGCCTCGAAACAGCAACAACCACATAAGTCAAACTCGTCGGGGCGTGTAAAACCACTGACGCCACTTCTAGCTAGAAAGAAATGCATGTCCTCCCTGATGTCCTCTCCCGTTTTTGGTTCACAACCGGGGTGTGAGGCTCGTGAATTCACGTTACACAAAGCTATGCCACACAGGCGGTGATTTGATCATCCACCACAAGACTTTGCTTTTCAACAGAAGCCTTGATCATTTGCCACTTAGGCATGCCACACAGGCAACTCACTCTATGCGTTTGATATCCATCAGTATATAACCCCTGAGCTCATACGTCTCAGAGAAGGGCGTTAAGCAAGAGAATATATTCTCCGCCGCCAAACAGATATATATTTAATAGAAATCAATCACACAGAATAAAATCCAATGTCAGACACACAGTCCATTTACAAGTTTGTTCTGGGTCTGAACGAAACCGGAGGCACCTAGTACCCCGCATATCCGTCGATCTCCAAGTACGTCTGGACGATCACTAACCGATTCCCTCCTCTTGGGTGTACGGCCCAATCAAGATCATCAGTAATCACCCAAACGACGTCAAGACCTCCGGTCTTCGACCACCGTCTTCATCCTCGACACCACATCGAATCAGTTATTCAGAATGGGATAGACCTGGTCTTTCTGAATAACTCGTGTATATAATAAACAAGTGTTACATAATCACAACATACGCCTCATTCCAATTCAGAATATTTCTTTTATTCAAATATTCTTATACTTTGGGAAAGGTTCCCATTAATTTTATCAAAGATAAATTCTTTAAATTTATTCTTTAATCTTCTTTGAATATCAATTCAAACTAGACAGGATTAGCGAACCACACCGAAGTAATCATTTATTTCCCAATCCCAACCTATTTATCCCATGAAGTAAAACTGTAATACTTCATATCTAACACCACGGTGTTATCGGTAAATTCAATTACCATTTCACGTTCAAATCTAACTAATGATTTCACTATCGCCTGGTGTAAAACTAGTGATACTCCATTCTCGATCTTTTCAATCTAATTAAAGATTCATTAAAACTCCACTTAGTTTTAATCTTTAACTGGGTTAAAGAATCATTGTCATTTAAAACTCGGTTCATGATAAACCCAAAATCACATTCCATTAATTATCGGGTTAAAGAACAATTGTTATTTAAAACACTGTTCACGATAAACCCAAAAATCAATACCAATTCCATTCCAATTAAATATAATTCAATTGGCACACTTCATTAAATCTAAATAAAAAGATTTAATCTTTTTCTCAACTGGGCTTAAGAACAGTGTTAATGAAGACACCATTCACGACAAACCCAAATCACATTTGATATTAAATACAAGGCTCTGAATATAAAATATACCGGCTTATATTCAATATCAAATTCTACGACTAACAAACATCGTATTGGAAATAACGATATAAATATATCTTTCAAATTCCCATGAGAATACCTGTATCATCGCGAAAACCAACATCGAATTATTCCAAAGATAATTTCGATTCAAATCCGTTCCAATTCAATTATTGGAAATTCTGGTTGCTTTTAAAACCCTTTTCAAATCCAATTTATTTATTTAAAAATAAAAAGAATTATAATTCTAGTTCAAAACTAGTTCATTTCAATAAAAATCTATTTTTATCTTTTGAAATATGGAGTTTTCATCCCAATTCTTCCCAAATCATTTCTTATGATTTTACACAAATTATTACTATTTTTAATAATTTTATCAAGGCCCGTACAGTCGATTTCCGTCAACGGCCATCGAACTGCACTTACAACGAGCTTTTCCGAATTTGATTTGGACATAATTCCAAATCCAACCGTTAGCTTTCTAATTTCTAATATTCGTTAGAAAGCCCTTTTCGATACGAACCCAACGGTTCCGGTTTTAGGAGAATCCGACGGTCGGATCTACCGTAATATCCATTCGAAGTCAACGGTCGAAATTCACGAACTGCTGCAGCGCGGCACGTTCTATTCTGGCCATTATATTATATATAATATATATTTCACCGATTTCCATTTAAAACGTATTTTATAAATCGTTTTAAATTCGTTTTCAAAATGATTTCAACTTCATATTCAATTTCAAATCAAAATTGAATATTCCAATATAAATTCGTTTTAAATCTATTTCAAATCGATTTCAATTCAATTTCAATTCGTTTTAAATTCAATTCAAAACGATTTCAATTCGATTTCAATCTAATTCGAATTTCAATTCATTTCAATTTAATTCGAAATTCAATTTTTGAAATCACTTTTCGATATTCATGATAAAATGGGTAAAATCGACAAAATTCCCGTTCGTGTTAAAATGGCGTTTAACTACTTAACACGACTTCACATTTCGATATTTATTGAATATTATTTTAAGTTATTCGATATTTCTGAACTGGAATCAGACACAGTCAGTTACCATATAATTTCAGTTATATTGATTTCAACCAATATAAGCCTACAACAATGACAATAAACAATCAACCATCATCCAAAGTGCATTCTACACTGTATAAGCATCAAATATAAATATTCGACGCTTATAACAGTCTATCAATCAATCGATCGACAATCAACTAAATATTGGGACTAGTGTACGTCATATATCATCCCAATGCCCGTGTGGGGTTTCAAACAATCAAACACAGATTTTATTTGTGCAGTTGGGCGTTGTGTAAAATTTATCGTCCCAATCAATATCAGTCAAATGTGTGTATATAAACAAATCATCCGATTTGTTTATATTTATTTCATTTTAAATTCACGTTAAAAAAATCTATTTTTAACTATAAAATATTCTTAACTGTATAAATATTTTATTTCACATCACACAATCAATTTTCACAACATGCAATCAAACAAGCAAGCCGTTCATGGTCTGTGGACGACGGGTGTCGGGTGCTACTAAACACCGTCTGCATCCTAGTATATATTTATATAACTAGAGAATAAAATTTAAATTGAGGAGTTCTCACCGAGGGTTCCACTCCGCCGTGCTTTGCTTTGGAACTGCTGAACCATCTGGATCTGACTGAAATTCCAATGCAGTCTTTTCACGCTATTCATAGTAAAAATCATATTTTTAATAAGATGTTCATTTTAAAAATCACATTTTTATAATGGCACTTTATATATAAATATTATATATTTTTACAACGCTTCTTCTTATATAAAAATTGAATTTTTATCGCTATTTCTAATATATAAAAATCGGATTTTCATTTCGTTAAAAATATAAAAATCATATTTTTATCTACACTACTTCGTTATAAAAATTATATTTTTATCTCGCTCCTCTTCTAATAAAGGTTATATTTTTATAACTCTACCTAAATAAAAATCATTCCTTTATTCATTATAAAAATTATATTTTTAACCTTTCTATATGATTATATAAAAATCGAATTTTTATGTTGTTACTCCTTATATAAAAATCTAATTTTTATACCGTTAAAGAGCATACCTTTATGCCGTTAAAAACATATCTTTTTATCGATAAAGATCATACCTTTCTCTAAATAATAGTCATATTTTTCTATTCCAAATCTATATATAAAAATACTTTCTTTTCACTCGTTATACTTATATAAGAACCGATCTATAAACTAATTTAATTTAAATGAAAATAATCAAATAAAAACTCACAATCTCCTTGTAAAAATCTCGTCTTTGAGGAAGGAGGGGCTGCTAGGGTCTGACGGTCAACGCCGGGGTCGAGGAGAGGGCGGTGGAGGATGGTCTGAGGAGTTGTAACAACCCGTAAAATGCGAGCCAGTTTGAAATTTTTATTTTGGCGATTTTAGCGAATTTTGATTATTTAAAATAGATTATTTTAAATAATATCGACGAGAAAATTTATTTTGAATTGAAATTCGACGTATATATTATATACGTCGTCGTTAGAATATAAATATTTATATATATAATTATAAATAGAATTGAAAATGGCGCGGTAGTTCGATAATTCGATTTCAAACTTCAATTGAACGTACCAGGTGCAAAACAATCCGGATTTTAGTGAAACCAAAAATAATGGAATCTAATAGTGAATATCTTTCCAACGAATCCGAAAAATCAAGATTTCATATCGGGAATCAAAAGATATGTCCAGTTGAAAATTCTGAATAGTCGCTATGGAATTTAGGCCCTTAAAAATGGACATTTTGCAAATGACCTCGGATTTCGACGAAACCACTTTTGTTGGGTCCGTGATGTCGAATTATTGCTAGGTTTCAAATTTCATAATTTTTCGAGTCAATATGTGAGCGTGGCAAAGGAAAACGCATTTGACCGGTTTCAGTTGATTTTAATCGACTGGAAATTGGCCATTTTTCAAACGGTCTCAGAATTCGACGAAACTAGTTTTGTTAGGACCGTATCGTCAATACGAAGCTAGAAAATATTTTTCTGGAATTTTTCTAGTTAGTATGTGACTCCGGTAATTTGAAATGTACGTTTAAAATTCAATATAGTGATTTAAATGTAAATTCAACGGAAACTGATTCAAAAGATCAAATCAGCTTACGATACATATCCCATTGTGTTCGGAATGGGGGTAAAACGCTATGGACGACAGGCGGTAGGCCTCGTTTCGAGGTCATATGTAAAAGTCAACCTTTTTACCAAAATTAAATAATTAATTAATAAAAAAAATATATATTATTTTAATTTTCCCCCCTTTTTCTTCTTCGTTGGCCCCCCGTTTCATTATACAGAAACGATATAAAAAAAAAAACCTAAAACCTAATCGAGCCGCCGCCTGAACCCTTGCCGCCGACGAACCCCTCGACGCCGCCCCCCACCTCGAAGCCGCCCTTACCTCGAGACACCCAGCCGCCGACGCGAATCGAAGCAACCCCACTACCTCGAAGACGCCTCCACCTCGAACACCACAGCGACGCCGCCTGAAGCTTGCCACCGACGAACAACACCATCGAGCCCCCCTCTTCGCATCCAGCGGTGAGCGTTTAGGTTATTTGATTTTTGTTTTTATTTTTGTTTTGCAGTAAATTTAAAAACTGATTTTTAGGATTTTTATAAACTGATTTTTTAAGGTTTTAAAAACTGTTTTTTTTAAAAGATATATAAACTGATTTTTTTGAGATTTAAAAATTGTTTTTTTTTAAAGAGTAAAAACTGTTTTTTTTAAAAGATAAAAACAGATTGTATAAAAGGCAAGAACTGATTTGTTAAAGCTTTAAAAACTGATTTTTTAACAAAGTAAAAACTGATTTTTTTTAACAAATTAAAAATATGATTTTTATATATTGAACTTCGAATTAAAAATATGATTTTTATATATTGAACTTCGAATTAAAAATATGATTTTTATATATTGAACTTCGAAATAAAAATATGATGTTTATATATTGAATAGCGAAGTAAAAACTCGGTTTTTACATAGGTAGTGAAAGCGGGCGACGAAGGTAACAAAGAGGCGAGAACGAAGAAGATCTATATCAAAGTAGAGTCAAGATGATTGGATAGCTATCGGTGAGAATTTCTCACCTTTCAATTTATTTTTCTAGTTATATATATATATATATATATATACTAGGATGCAGACGGTGCTTAGTAGCACCCGACACAATCGTCCACAGACCATGGACTTGTTTGTTTGGTTGCATAGATTAGTTATATGATTTGATTTGAATTTGGTTGTTTGGTGATTTGATTGATGTGTTAATGGCGTGGGCCTTCACTAGACCGGGGATTAGGTTAGGCCTCGTCCCGTTTCTAGTATCGTGCCGTTATGCCGCCGAAATTTTCTAAAATATGTTAGAAAATAAAAATATCATTTTATTGTGTAAATGAATTGAATAGAAATTCATAGGTTGAAATAAAATGTTTTAGCGTTAAAAATATAATTTTTAACGTGAATGTGAATAAATGAATAGTTATAAACAAATCGGCCGATTTGTTTGTATATACACTGATTTGACTGATATTGATTGGGTCGATAAATTTCACACATCGCCCAACCGCACAAATAAAATCTGCGTTTGATTGTTTGAAACCCCACACGGGTGTTGGGATGAAATATGAAGTTCACTCGTCCTGATTGATTAAATATGTCGATCGATTGATTGACAGGCTGTTATAAGCGTTGAATATCTATATTTGATGCTTATACAGTGTAGTGCACTTTGGTTGATGGTTGATTATTTTCAATGCTATTATATACATGTGATGTATGAAAATCCATATAATTAACTTTATATGGTAATTGATTGGGCCTCATTCCAATTTGAAAAATAAAGAATATTATAAAATAAAGGTTCATGTGTTGACAGTTTCATCCATTGAGATTGGTCATGTGTTGAACGAAATATTTTAGTAATAAAATTTACATCTTTGTCAATATAAAAAAAAAAGGTTCATGTGTTGACAGTACTCATCCATTGAGATTGGTCATGTGTTGAACGAAATATTTTAATAATAACAACTATTTTGAAAAAGAAATATTCGAAATGGAATATTTGAAAATATCAATATATGAAGCCGTGTTGATTAGATTGACGCCATTTTGACGTGAATGATATTTATATCGATTTCGAAATGAATTGAATTGAAAACGATTTCGAAATGAATTGAATTGAAAACGATTTCGAAATGAATTGAATTGAAAACGATTTCGAAATGAATTGAATTGAAAACGATTTCGAAATGAATTGAATTGAAAACGATTTCGAAATGAATTGAATTGAAAACGATTTCGAAATGAATTGAATTGAAAACGATTTCGAAATGGATTGAATTGAAAACGATTTCGAAATGAATTGAATTGAAAACGATTTCGAAATGAATTGAATTGAAAACGATTTCGAAATGAATTGAATTGAAAACGAATTCAAATGGAATTGAAAGCGAATTGAAATGAATTCAAATTGAATTGAAATTTGAATTGAATAGAAATGAATTTTAAAACGAATTTATAAAGAAGAATTCAATTTTGATTTGAATTGAAATGGAAGTTGAAATTGCTTTGGAAATGAAATTAAAACGATTTATAAAATTCGTTTTAAATAGTAATCGACGAAATATATATTATATATATTATATATATAATATAATGGCCTGAATAGAACGCGCCGCGCCGCGGCAGTTCGTGAATTTCGACCATTTATTTCAATCGGACATTACGGAAGATCCGACCGTCGGATTCTCCTAAAACCGGAACCGTTGGGTTCGTATCGAAAAGAGCTTTCTAACGAATATTAGAAATTTGAAATCTAACGGTTGGATTTGGAGATACGTCCAAATCAAATTCGAAAAAGGTCGCTGTAAGTGCAGTTCGATGGCCGTTGTTGGAAATCGACTGTACGGGCCTTGATAAAATTATTAAAAATAGTAATAATTTGTGTAAAATCATAAGAAATGATTTAGAAAGATTTGGGATGAAAAACTCCATATTTGAAAAGATAAAAATAGATTTTTATCGAAATGAACTAGTTTTGAACTAGAAATATAATTCTATTTATTTTTAAATAAATAAATTGAATTTAAAAAGGGTTTTGAAAATAACCAGAATATCCAATGATTGCATTGGAGTGGATTTGAATCGAAATTGTCTTCGGAATATTTCGATGTTGGAATTCGTGATTATACAGGGGTTGTTATGGAAATTTGAAAGATATATATTTATATCGTTATTTCCAATACGACGTTTGTTAGTCGTAGAATTCGATATTGAATATAAGCCGATATATTTTCTATTCAGAGCCTTGTATTGAATATCGAATGTGATTTGGGTTTGTCGTGAATGGTGTCTTCACTAACACTGTTCTTGAACCCAGTTGAGAAAAGATTAAATCTTTTTATTTGGATTTAATGAAGTGTACCAATTAAATGAGATTTAATTGGAATTGAATTGATATTGATTTTTGGGTTTATTGTGAACAGTGTTTTAAATAACACTCGTTCTTTAACCCGATAATTAATGAATGTGATTTTGGGTTTATCGTGAACTGTGTTTTTAAATGACACTGATTCTTTAACCCAGAGAAATATTAAAACTAAGTGGAGTTTTAATGAATCTTTAATTAGATTGAAAAGATCGAAAATGGAGTATCACCAGTTTTACTCCAAGCGATAGTTAAATCTTTAATTAGATTTGAACGTGAAATGGTAATTGAATTTACCGATAACACCGTGGTGTTAGATATGAAGTATAACCAGTTTTACTTCATGGGATGAATAGGTTGGGATTGGGAAATAAAATAAATGATTACTTCGGTGTGGTTCGCTAATCCCGACTAGTTTGAATTGATATTCAAAGGAGATTAAAGAATAAATTTAAAGAATTTATCTTGGATAAAATTAATGGGAACTTTTCCCAAAGTATAGGAATATTGGAATAAAAGAATATTCTGAATTGGAATGAGGCGTATGTTGTGTTTGTGTAACACTTTTATAATATATACGCGAGTTATTCAGAAAGACCGGGTTTATCCCATTCTGAATAACTGATTCGACGTGGTGTCGAAGATGAAGACGGTGGTCGAAGACCGGAAGTCTTCACGTCGTTTGGGTGGTTACTGATGATCTTGATTGGGCTGTACACCCAAGAAGATGGAAACAGTTAGTGATCGTCCAGACGTGCTTGGAGATCGATGGATATGCGGAGTACTAGGTGCCTCCGGTTTCGTTCAGCCCCAGGACGGACTTGTAAATGGACTGTGTGTCTGACATTGGATTTTAGTCTGTGTGATTGATTTCTATTAAATATATATCTGTTTGGTGGCGGAGAATTTATTCTCTTGCTTAACGCCCTTCTCTGAGACGTACGAGCTCAGGGGTTATATATTGATGGATATCAAACGCATGGAGTGAATTGCCTGTGTGGCACGCCTAAGTGGCAATTGATCAAGGCTTCTGTTGAAAAGCAAAGTCTTGTGGTGATGATCAAAGCACAGCCTGTGTGGCACAGCTTTGTGTAACGTGAATTCGCGAGTTTCACACCCGGTATGAACCAAAAACGGGAGACGGACCTCAGGGAGGGCATGCGTTTCTTCCTAGTTAGAAGTGGCGTCAGTGGTTTTGCACGCCCTGACGAGTTTGACTTATGTGGTTGTTGCTGTTGCAAGGCACCTCGGATTGATCAGTCGTTCTCGAACCGATGGAGTCATTTAGTTGGCTCACCTACGCCCCATAGGGCGGGGAAACGCATGTTCAGGGTTTAAGCTTAATCCACATCGGTGGACCGGCCCTGACGATCCAAGGGTCACTCGAGCTCTGATCCTGAGACTCGGGCTAGGCATTCTCGAATCGGTTGAGGACTATCTTTTGCCTCGGTTCATAGACGGAAATCCAATTTCCAAATACGTGACATTTGCGGTTTTAATTGTAAAACTAGTATGGCGACATGATATATGGTACCCATGCCGCCTATGATTGATACTTATGATTTGAAGTTGTTTTATACACTATGCACTTATAATAGTATCAAATGATTTGTTTTAAACGTAT
This sequence comes from Allium sativum, assembly GCA_030737875.1. Lineage (NCBI taxonomy): Eukaryota > Viridiplantae > Streptophyta > Magnoliopsida > Asparagales > Amaryllidaceae > Allium > Allium sativum. The sequence continues at coordinate 158,478,525 of CM060913.1, forward strand.
CAAGCATTCTTTGGCTGTTATAAGGGAAAACCCTATCCCCCGGCTTGCGTTGCATTGTGTGATAGGACCTGGGTCTTATAACAGCTTCATTTTTCTTTATTTAGCATTGCGCTGTTTGTTTTATGCACTGGTATTCTTGGGAGGAAACCCGTTCCGTGTTATACGGCGTGGTCCCTTGATTTACCTAATGATTTAAAATAAAGATTAATAACTGTTTTAGTTCTCACACCAGTCCCATGACTGACCTGGAGTTTATTGTTTTAACCTAAACTCTGGGTGCCCTTATTTTGGCACGGGCAGCTAGTAGTTTTGGTTTTGCAGATTTATATTCACAGGATCCTGGTTTACAGCTGGAACGATATCCGGAAAGCTTTGTATCCGTATATCCCCTTCGGTTGTGTATTGTATTATTTTCCGCTGCTATGTATTTAAATGTAGTTTAAATCTCTGATATTTCTGTGTAATATTCATTTATACTCTGTATATTCTTGTAATCTGATGCATTGTTGTAATATACAATGAAATGTTCTTCTGTATGCATTCTATTTTGTCGTGTTCTCAAACGATAGGGCGTTTCGAACGGTCTGGGTCGGTTTAGCGACTGGTTCGGACCGAGCGAAATTCCTTGACGTCACAGTTGGTATCAGAGCTTTGGTTTACAAAGCTTAGAGAACAAGGCACATTAGAACCATACGAAAGAATTCATCAGAAATTGGGTTAGTAAAATCCAATGGGAATGACTCGTTAGAGATGGGATCAGTAGTATCCTAGAACGAGCGTGAAGAGTATATTTCTAAAATGAAAACAAATTTTTGTTTTGAAAATTTAAATCACTTATTCGTATTTGATTATCTATTTATATTGAGTTGGACAGTCCAGTATATAAAGATTTTGCGTATACGTCTGATCCACGTGTATTTGAAATTTCAATATACTGGATAGATATGGAGTCACACTCTAGTCGCCCGGAGATGATTCTGATGATAGTCTAGACATCATCAGAATTGGTATTCGAGTTTCGAAAGCGAGATTTCTATATATTTCCATTAGACTGGTGTGAGAACCAAATTTAGATAGGGCTTGTTGTTGTGAATTGGCATCAAAAACATGATTTTCTTTATATATAGATATCAAAGTTATAAATTTGAAACGTTAATCCACTAATACATTGATGTTTGTGTTGCTTATTTATTGGTTTACTAATTTTGAACCATTATGCCTAATAGCATCAAATATTGAACTGTATTGAAAATTGGTCGCATTTACTTGCATATACATATACTTACATTGAACAGGTCATAGCAAGGAGGCTAGAGCAGAGAATAAAATTTGTTTGCCCGACAAATAGGTACATGTTTACTACATAATTTACTGTTTTGTTTGGGTGATGATGATTTTATGAGCCTATTGGCTAGCCGCTTGGCTTTTTCTTTTTCTTTTTGAGATCTGAAGGACCGGGGAAGCTATTTGAAATTCCCCGATGCTGCCAGTGCAGGGGAGGTTATGGCGAAATTTTTCGAAAATTTAGGGTGTTAGCCAAATTTTTGATGTAACGACCCAGATTTTTCTGGTCGATTTATTTTGAATATTTAATATTATTTTAAATATTGAGCTGATAATATAATAAATTTTTATACTGAACTATCGTAATATGAGGATCTTAAGTAATTAAATTTGAAATGGAGTCAAATTGATTTATATGAAGTTTTATTTAAACAATAACAAATAATAATTTATTATCGAAGAATTCATTTGTTTAAATTTAAATTATGTTATATTGATTTAAAATGGTTATTTTATATTACGTTAAAATTAAATTGTATAATCTGTTCGTTGAATTCAAAATAGTGAATAATGTTGAGAACATCAGTTGTTTTGCTAAAATAGTGGTTCGTGGTTTCAAATTAAAGGACCGCGATATAATTTAGTTTTAATTAAAGTAAAAAATCAAATCAAAACTTTAAGAAGCCGACCTATCTTCTGTTAAACGCAGACCTAAAATTTTCTCGAGCCACAAATTCTGCTCCCCAGCTTCGTTGCAAAGTGAAGCACCATTTTAATGTCGAAGTACGAATTGTCTCCTTCCCACTATTATATATATCGCAACTTCCCTTTGGCCATTTCCATTCCTCGGCCAAAAACCAAAATCGAAAACTTTCAAAGAAAATAAAGGGGGCGATCTTCTTCCTCACAGCTGATGCTCCTCCAGGCTACGCCTTCCTTATAAATCCCTCAAATCGAATTCGCTCGAACCTTGGTGGAGTCTAGGGGGTTGCGAAGTCGCGCTCGAATCAGGGAAGCCTATCGCGAAAAGGGGTCAGTACGATGCTAGTCTTCAAGATAAGGAGGGGCTTCGACTGGTCATCGGTGACCGATTTGGGGGTTCCGTGGGGTTGCGATGGAAATAATTGGGGCTACGACGGTCGAAGGATGGGACGACGCGATGTTAAGGAGGTCAACGGTGGAGAGTGGCACTGTTCGATGTCGTTCTGGGACCAGTAAGGCGAGGGTTTTGATGGACAAGAGCCGCAAGTTCCATAGAAGGGTGCGATGTATATCAGAGGGGGAGTACGAGGGCGAACTTCGTTGTGTGACTTGGAAGACATGAGGGGCGCGGTCTCTGTGAGTTGGGGAAGACGAGCTGTAAGGGTGCGACATGATGTGTCGGGGTCAGCAAGTCTCTGGAAGGTCAGTGATGGTTGCGTAAGGAAGTTCGATGATGGTTGTATTCACAAGTTCACGGTAGCAGAGGAAGGGTTCGAAGGTAGCTCGTTTTTAAGGAGCACTAGGTGTTCGATTTAATTACTCAAAGAGAATTCAAAAACCGGGGAGAAGAATTTAAAACAAGGATAAGGTAAATTTTATTTTAATAGATTTAGTAATGTCTATATATTAAAATAAATTAGTCAGAATTTATTTAGTAAGTATTTAATTTAAATAAAATGCTAATCGATGAATAAATGATCGTAGGAGCTTGATAAAATTCGAGACCAGTCAAGTTGATACGTAGACGCGGTTATGGAATTTTAAATACTTAGCAAAGAAAAATTCTGGTGAGTAAATCTCACTCACCTTTAGAATTATTTTTATTTCTTTAAAAATAATTGTTTGTTGCTTGCGTGAATATTTTCTGGTTGTTTCATATATATTAGTTATTTAGGCTATATTATATATATATTGGGTTGATTGGTTGGTTGGATTCCCGCAGTCTCATTAGCGGATGCCCGCAGTTTCATAGCGGATGATTACCCTATACGCCCCACGCTATGATAGTGGATGACCTTCTATACCGCGATATTCTGCCACGAAGCAGAATTGGTATTATTTATGCGCTAACATCTGTGGATGCAGGAAAAAAACAGGTTGGAGGAATCCAACTGGATTCCTCAAAAATATATTATCTGTTTGTTTATTTGTTTGCATATATATTGTTATATATGATGTGTTAGAAAAATAAATAATTTGTTGCTTTGTGTGTTTAAATATCACTGGGCTTAAGTAATGATATTTAAAAATATCGTAAAAAGGATATTGGCGATTTAAAAAGGAAAAATTCTATTTTTAAATAGAATTTGAATTTTAAATGGAAATAAAAATATAAACTTGTTTTTGAAAATAAAACAAGTAGTTTCTTTTTAAACGAAGTTTATAAATAATTCTTTTATCACGAAGTTATAAATGAAGTGAAAAGAATTATCATTTGATAATTCAGAAATAGAAAAGACAAGTGTGAAATAAGATTTTGAAATGAAATTTCAAAATAGAACTTGAAATAGAATTTTTAAATAGAATTTAAATATTAGAAAGGAGTTGAAATATTTGAAATACAAAAGAAATTTCAAATAGGATTTGGAATGGAATTTTTAAATATATAATTCAATTAAAATTTGAGTATAACATTTGAATATAGAATTTGAATAAAGAAATTCCAAAATTGAATTTTGGTATAGAGATTCAAATAAAGTTTGAATAAAGGAAATTTAAAAGAACATTTAAAATAGTAGAATTTGAATAATAGAAATCAAATGGGATTTGAATATTAGAGTTAGAAAAAGAGTTTAACTATTTGAATTTTAAATAGGAAAAAAAAGGGGTTTGAATGTTAGAAATTCAAATAGAAATTCAAATAGAATTTGAATAGACGAGATTTGAATGTAGAATTTCAAAATAGAATTTCAAAGAAGAATTTCAAAATAGAATTTGAAATATAGTATTTCAAAGAAGAAATTCAAATGTGAGATTTGAATGGAATTTAAAATTTGAATAGAGATTGAAATAGAAATTCGAGTATTGAATTTTGAACATGGAATTTGAATAAAGAAATTCAAATAGAAATTTGAATATGGGATTTCAAAATAGAATTTGAAATAAACTTTGAAATAGGATTTTCAAAGTAGAATTGGAAATAGAATTTCAAATAGGATTTCAAAATAGGAAATCCAAATGATTTTGAAATGGAATTTGAATTCAAGGGAATTCAAATGGCTTTGAGTGAAGAAATTCAAATGGCGTTGAAAATAAGTTTGAATATTAGAATTCAAATGGGATTGGAATAAAGGAAATTCAAAAATGGAATTTCAAATAAAAAGAAGAATGTAATTTGAAATTTTGGGAATTTCAAAATAAGAAAAATGGGATCTGAAACATTTAGAATTTCAAATAGAAATTTAAATGGTGTTGAATATTTGAATTCAAGTATGAATTTCAAGTATGAATTTGAAATGGAATTTCAAGTATGAATTTCAAATATAGAAATTCAAAAAGGAATTGAATTAAAGTGAAAATTAAATAGAGGATTTGAAGTGGAATTCGAATAAAGAGTTTAAAATGGAATTCGAATAAAGGATTTCAAATGGGATTTGAATACAGGATTTAAAACTACGGAATCTGAAATGTAAAAGATTCAAATGGAATTTGGTATATATATTAGAAGGGAGTTGAATTCATTTTAAAGAAGTTTAGAAGTTTAAAAGTTTATATATATATATATATAAATATAATTAAAACGAACTCGCCGCAGCGCTGCAGTTCGTAAAATAGCGATTTGAACTTCAATTGAGTATACAGAGCGCAATTGAAGTCGGAATTCTTCGAAACAAGAAACGTCAGGACCGATTTGATAATAGTTTTCTAATGAAAGAGAAAAATATGAATTTCGTCGTATAGATTTTGAGTTATGTCAAAATCAAATTTTTAGAAAAGCAGCGCCAGAATCGTTTTAAAACCATAACGGTTTATTTCATTTATAAAAGGATTTTAAGCAAATAAAATCCGCATTTCTATTTAGAAAATCTCAGATTTGAGTTATAGAATATATGTGAACTCCAGTAGAGTAATGAGTTGATTTCTGAAATGGAAATCAGATTTTTGGTTTATCGAATAGAGTTAACTAATTCGAATAGAAATTAGTTAATGAGATTTCGAATGAATATTGAGCTTTAAATAAGTGAATTCGATTTGAGAATTTATATTCGAAATCAAAAAGGAAACTAGAATTGAAATTGAAATTCAATTTGGTTATGAACGAGTTAAATATTTTGTTTGAACATGTTATGTTCGACAAAGAAGTGAAATAGGCGAAATGATTAATTAAAAAATAAATGGGCGAAACTGAATTCAAACGATGAGATGGTATCGAATTGAATTGAAAACAGGTGAACAGGTGTTAGACAGGTATGGGGTGAGGTATATGGAGTTTATAAACGTAATGCTCGACAAAAAGGTACATGTTTAATTCATATATGAGGTTTTATGCGCCATATCGGCTAGCCGCTTGGCTTCTTCTTTTTCTTTTTGAGATTAGAAGATACCGGGATGTTATTTGAAATTTCCCGATGCTCCCGATACAGGGGAGGTTATGGCGAAATTTTCCGGAAATTTAAGGAGTTAGAATATTTTTAAGAGATTTTGATAATTTGAAATCATTGTATCGACGTATTGAATTCGATAGTAAAGTGAATATAAAAATCGAATGCTGTAAACAAAAAGGGGATAGAGATAAGTGATTGAAATTGTTTTCAATTGCAAATAGAGATATTTTCTAATATATAGAAAATAAAAGAAGTTAATAATTGGAAACGTTTTCCAAATAGCGTAAAGGGCCAAGATTGATTATTGAAAATATTTGGCTAACAAATATTGATAGAGAAAATAGAGAAGTGGTTTAATTAATGAATATTAATTAAAGAGCCCAGTGATTTGTTTGATATGTTGGATGAACACTTGTTTTTATTCGATAGTTAAATCACAGACTATCGAAGTTTTTGACCATCGTTGTCAATATGGAGAGACCGGTTGGATTATTATCCGAAGAACCACTCCGTATTGGCATAAGCGTTGCGAACCAAGTATGCTGAATATATTGAAGACGGAGTGAAGTGCAAGGGCTTTTCTAGTAATAGAAATAGTGCCTTCGGTTTCGTTCAGTCCCAGAACGAACGTAAATGGACGAATGTCTGACAGAGTATTTCCAATGATCTAATGGGTTGGTCTGTATGAATGTATATGGTTGCAACGGATTTATCCCTTAGCATAATATCCAGAATATTTATGCAAACTCAACTAGTGATTAACGGATATGACGATGTGACATTCAAAGTGATTGTGTTATCAATGAATGGTAAGTATGCGTAGCCTCAGGCCTCAACAACCGGGAAAAGACAAAAATCGGGCAGGCAGCATGGCTATGTGGGTCGCACCCATTAGGGTGTATAATCACCTATCTAGAGAAATTTCTTTTGTTTCTAAATCTATCGATTCTGCCCATTCGGGAAACGGTGGTTTGAGTCCAACCGTTGGTGATATACAGTCGATACACTCAAGCGAAATGAGTGATCGGTCATGTGTGGGCCGGGTTGCAAGATGTTCTTGTTGAACCCAGGTGTATTCGCCTCTAGAGATACATCATCGGAAGGTGGTTCCATACCATGTCATGTTGGAGATCCAATCCCCAATAAGCGCCATGCGGTTTTTGATTTTATACTATATATGTGGAGCGTGAGATGTAAGCGTTCTGCTATCTGGTATTTATTTGAGGTAGACATTAGTATAATATCACTGGATTTGATATCAAAGTGTTTTGGGTTATAGTAAGGTAAAAGCCGTCCATGTTTATGTGTGGGCTGGTCTTACTATTATCTTTTCTTTCGAAAAGAGTTTTGGAAGTTAAACAAGTGGTTGGAGTTTACTCACACCAGTCCCATGACTGACCCAGAGTTTATTTTGTTTTGTTTTTCCTAAACTCTTGGGTGCCCAAATTTGTACGGGCAGTCAAGTGTTTCAGGCTTTTACAGATACACTTGGAGGAGCTTGAAGCAGGAGGCTTCAACGTTAGTTATTTAGAGTTACTTCCGCTGAGTCAAATGTTATGTGTACTCTGATGATGGTATGTATGTATGTACAAAACAGATTTGTATTTCGAAGCTTATGTTATATAATATATTTTATTCGTTCCGCTGTGAGTTTGTGATCTTCGTTTTCTCCTATTCTAATATTTCTATCTTATCTATTCTCATCCTCTAACTTCTTTCTAATAATGAGTCGTATTTCTGTGTTATTTGGGTTGGACGTGTGTTGTATTTAATCAACTCAGATAGCCGGATTTGCGGGCCTTTACAGTTGGTATCAGAGCTTAGGTTGAGTGAATACCTAGGCTTGTGTGGTATGTACTCATTAGAGATAGGGTCAGTAGTACCCTAGAATGAGTTGAGCGTAAATATACGAGAGAGCGTATTTGTTAATTGATATAAAAGTTGTTTTATATTGTGTTGGCTAGTCTGTTGAGTGATTTATGAATTCTGGTCGAATCGTGGGACGCCACGAAGTCGATAGGAATTTCTAAACACTTGAACAGAGAAATTCGACACAGTATTGTTTTAAAGTGGGTGAAATAATTTTACCCAAAATTTCTATTTGATATAGAAAGAATAATTTTCTAGAATTATTATTATATGGATGTGTTGGATGTTGACTTTATAATCAAATGAGATTATAAATTTAAAATGGTTATTTATAACCAGAGTAGAATCTGTATAGGAATTAAATATACAAATGAGATGAATTAGAATTTAATTCAAACCAGAATTAAGAATTCAAAATCCTGGGAAGTTGAAATATTTTTCAAAGTAATATAGATTTGTTTTAAAGGATTTGAAAGAAAATCATGGACTTTTGAAATGATAAAGCACTGAACTCACTTCAGTGGCTGGAAAATAATTCTGATGATGATTGCAACATCATCAGTGTTCATTTTCGAGTTCTAAGTGACGGATTGCTACCTTAGAAAAGTTTTTGATGGAAATTTGTTTGAAAGAAAACAAGTGGTTTGAAAATTCAAATGTTTTGAAATTGAAATGAAAATAAATATATGTATATATGTATGGGAATTCAAAAAGAATTGGAAAAGAAACCCAAGGATTTGAATTCTGGAATTGGAATTTAACTTAAGCTAGTTAAATGGATCAAGGTGGATAAATTGATCAGAATCAATTTGAATGGAATATGAATTGATTGTAAATCATTCAGATAAAATGAATATGAGCGTAATTGATATACAATAAAAATGAAAAACCAAACGTTTTGGTTGAAATTAAAGTCATAGAAATATGAGGAGTTGAGTTTCAACATAAGTGAGATGTTGAAAAGAAATGGATTTGTACCCTTTTCCTACCTTAGCAATTTCGAGGACGAAATTATTTTAAGGGGGGAAGAATGTAACGACCCAGATTTTTCTGGTCGATTTATTTTGAATATTTAATATTATTTTAAATATTGAGCTGATAATATAATAAATTTTTATACTGAACTATCGTAATATGAGGATCTTAAGTAATTAAATTTGAAATGGAGTCAAATTGATTTATATGAAGTTTTATTTAAACAATAACAAATAATAATTTATTATCGAAGAATTCATTTGTTTAAATTTAAATTATGTTATATTGATTTAAAATGGTTATTTTATATTACGTTAAAATTAAATTGTATAATCTGTTCGTTGAATTCAAAATAGTGAATAATGTTGAGAACATCAGTTGTTTTGCTAAAATAGTGGTTCGTGGTTTCAAATTAAAGGACCGCGATATAATTTAGTTTTAATTAAAGTAAAAAATCAAATCAAAACTTTAAGAAGCCGACCTATCTTCTGTTAAACGCAGACCTAAAATTTTCTCGAGCCACAAATTCTGCTCCCCAGCTTCGTTGCAAAGTGAAGCACCATTTTAATGTCGAAGTACGAATTGTCTCCTTCCCACTATTATATATATCGCAACTTCCCTTTGGCCATTTCCATTCCTCGGCCAAAAACCAAAATCGAAAACTTTCAAAGAAAATAAAGGGGGCGATCTTCTTCCTCACAGCTGATGCTCCTCCAGGCTACGCCTTCCTTATAAATCCCTCAAATCGAATTCGCTCGAACCTTGGTGGAGTCTAGGGGGTTGCGAAGTCGCGCTCGAATCAGGGAAGCCTATCGCGAAAAGGGGTCAGTACGATGCTAGTCTTCAAGATAAGGAGGGGCTTCGACTGGTCATCGGTGACCGATTTGGGGGTTCCGTGGGGTTGCGATGGAAATAATTGGGGCTACGACGGTCGAAGGATGGGACGACGCGATGTTAAGGAGGTCAACGGTGGAGAGTGGCACTGTTCGATGTCGTTCTGGGACCAGTAAGGCGAGGGTTTTGATGGACAAGAGCCGCAAGTTCCATAGAAGGGTGCGATGTATATCAGAGGGGGAGTACGAGGGCGAACTTCGTTGTGTGACTTGGAAGACATGAGGGGCGCGGTCTCTGTGAGTTGGGGAAGACGAGCTGTAAGGGTGCGACATGATGTGTCGGGGTCAGCAAGTCTCTGGAAGGTCAGTGATGGTTGCGTAAGGAAGTTCGATGATGGTTGTATTCACAAGTTCACGGTAGCAGAGGAAGGGTTCGAAGGTAGCTCGTTTTTAAGGAGCACTAGGTGTTCGATTTAATTACTCAAAGAGAATTCAAAAACCGGGGAGAAGAATTTAAAACAAGGATAAGGTAAATTTTATTTTAATAGATTTAGTAATGTCTATATATTAAAATAAATTAGTCAGAATTTATTTAGTAAGTATTTAATTTAAATAAAATGCTAATCGATGAATAAATGATCGTAGGAGCTTGATAAAATTCGAGACCAGTCAAGTTGATAGGTAGACGCGGTTATGGAATTTTAAATACTTAGCAAAGAAAAATTCTGGTGAGTAAATCTCACTCACCTTTAGAATTATTTTTATTTCTTTAAAAATAATTGTTTGTTGCTTGCGTGAATATTTTCTGGTTGTTTCATATATATTAGTTATTTAGGCTATATTATATATATATTGGGTTGATTGGTTGGTTGGATTCCCGCAGTCTCATTAGCGGATGCCCGCAGTTTCATAGCGGATGATTACCCTATACGCCCCACGCTATGATAGTGGATGACCTTCTATACCGCGATATTCTGCCACGAAGCAGAATTGGTATTATTTATGCGCTAACATCTGTGGATGCAGGAAAAAAACAGGTTGGAGGAATCCAACTGGATTCCTCAAAAATATATTATCTGTTTGTTTATTTGTTTGCATATATATTGTTATATATGATGTGTTAGAAAAATAAATAATTTGTTGCTTTGTGTGTTTAAATATCACTGGGCTTAAGTAATGATATTTAAAAATATCGTAAAAAGGATATTGGCGATTTAAAAAGGAAAAATTCTATTTTTAAATAGAATTTGAATTTTAAATGGAAATAAAAATATAAACTTGTTTTTGAAAATAAAACAAGTAGTTTCTTTTTAAACGAAGTTTATAAATAATTCTTTTATCACGAAGTTATAAATGAAGTGAAAAGAATTATCATTTGATAATTTAGAAATAGAAAAGACAAGTGTGAAATAAGATTTTGAAATGAAATTTCAAAATAGAACTTGAAATAGAATTTTTAAATAGAATTTAAATATTAGAAAGGAGTTGAAATATTTGAAATACAAAAGAAATTTCAAATAGGATTTGGAATGGAATTTTTAAATATATAATTCAATTAAAATTTGAGTATAACATTTGAATATAGAATTTGAATAAAGAAATTCCAAAATTGAATTTTGGTATAGAGATTCAAATAAAGTTTGAATAAAGGAAATTTAAAAGAACATTTAAAATAGTAGAATTTGAATAATAGAAATCAAATGGGATTTGAATATTAGAGTTAGAAAAAGAGTTTAACTATTTGAATTTTAAATAGGAAAAAAAAAGGGGTTTGAATGTTAGAAATTCAAATAGAAATTCAAATAGAATTTGAATAGACGAGATTTGAATGTAGAATTTCAAAATAGAATTTCAAAGAAGAATTTCAAAATAGAATTTGAAATATAGTATTTCAAAGAAGAAATTCAAATGTGAGATTTGAATGGAATTTAAAATTTGAATAGAGATTGAAATAGAAATTCGAGTATTGAATTTTGAACATGGAATTTGAATAAAGAAATTCAAATAGAAATTTGAATATGGGATTTCAAAATAGAATTTGAAATAAACTTTGAAATAGGATTTTCAAAGTAGAATTGGAAATAGAATTTCAAATAGGATTTCAAAATAGGAAATCCAAATGATTTTGAAATGGAATTTGAATTCAAGGGAATTCAAATGGCTTTGAGTGAAGAAATTCAAATGGCGTTGAAAATAAGTTTGAATATTAGAATTCAAATGGGATTGGAATAAAGGAAATTCAAAAATGGAATTTCAAATAAAAAGAAGAATGTAATTTGAAATTTTGGGAATTTCAAAATAAGAAAAATGGGATCTGAAACATTTAGAATTTCAAATAGAAATTTAAATGGTGTTGAATATTTGAATTCAAGTATGAATTTCAAGTATGAATTTGAAATGGAATTTCAAGTATGAATTTCAAATATAGAAATTCAAAAAGGAATTGAATTAAAGTGAAAATTAAATAGAGGATTTGAAGTGGAATTCGAATAAAGAGTTTAAAATGGAATTCGAATAAAGGATTTCAAATGGGATTTGAATACAGGATTTAAAACTACGGAATCTGAAATGTAAAAGATTCAAATGGAATTTGGTATATATATTAGAAGGGAGTTGAATTCATTTTAAAGAAGTTTAGAAGTTTAAAAGTTTATATATATATATATATAAATATAATTAAAACGAACTCGCCGCAGCGCTGCAGTTCGTAAAATAGCGATTTGAACTTCAATTGAGTATACAGAGCGCAATTGAAGTCGGAATTCTTCGAAACAAGAAACGTCAGGACCGATTTGATAATAGTTTTCTAATGAAAGAGAAAAATATGAATTTCGTCGTATAGATTTTGAGTTATGTCAAAATCAAATTTTTAGAAAAGCAGCGCCAGAATCGTTTTAAAACCATAACGGTTTATTTCATTTATAAAAGGATTTTAAGCAAATAAAATCCGCATTTCTATTTAGAAAATCTCAGATTTGAGTTATAGAATATATGTGAACTCCAGTAGAGTAATGAGTTGATTTCTGAAATGGAAATCAGATTTTTGGTTTATCGAATAGAGTTAACTAATTCGAATAGAAATTAGTTAATGAGATTTCGAATGAATATTGAGCTTTAAATAAGTGAATTCGATTTGAGAATTTATATTCGAAATCAAAAAGGAAACTAGAATTGAAATTGAAATTCAATTTGGTTATGAACGAGTTAAATATTTTGTTTGAACATGTTATGTTCGACAAAGAAGTGAAATAGGCGAAATGATTAATTAAAAAATAAATGGGCGAAACTGAATTCAAACGATGAGATGGTATCGAATTGAATTGAAAACAGGTGAACAGGTGTTAGACAGGTATGGGGTGAGGTATATGGAGTTTATAAACGTAATGCTCGACAAAAAGGTACATGTTTAATTCATATATGAGGTTTTATGCGCCATATCGGCTAGCCGCTTGGCTTCTTCTTTTTCTTTTTGAGATTAGAAGATACCGGGATGTTATTTGAAATTTCCCGATGCTCCCGATACAGGGGAGGTTATGGCGAAATTTTCCGGAAATTTAAGGAGTTAGAATATTTTTAAGAGATTTTGATAATTTGAAATCATTGTATCGACGTATTGAATTCGATAGTAAAGTGAATATAAAAATCGAATGCTGTAAACAAAAAGGGGATAGAGATAAGTGATTGAAATTGTTTTCAATTGCAAATAGAGATATTTTCTAATATATAGAAAATAAAAGAAGTTAATAATTGGAAACGTTTTCCAAATAGCGTAAAGGGCCAAGATTGATTATTGAAAATATTTGGCTAACAAATATTGATAGAGAAAATAGAGAAGTGGTTTAATTAATGAATATTAATTAAAGAGCCCAGTGATTTGTTTGATATGTTGGATGAACACTTGTTTTTATTCGATAGTTAAATCACAGACTATCGAAGTTTTTGACCATCGTTGTCAATATGGAGAGACCGGTTGGATTATTATCCGAAGAACCACTCCGTATTGGCATAAGCGTTGCGAACCAAGTATGCTGAATATATTGAAGACGGAGTGAAGTGCAAGGGCTTTTCTAGTAATAGAAATAGTGCCTTCGGTTTCGTTCAGTCCCAGAACGAACGTAAATGGACGAATGTCTGACAGAGTATTTCCAATGATCTAATGGGTTGGTCTGTATGAATGTATATGGTTGCAACGGATTTATCCCTTAGCATAATATCCAGAATATTTATGCAAACTCAACTAGTGATTAACGGATATGACGATGTGACATTCAAAGTGATTGTGTTATCAATGAATGGTAAGTATGCGTAGCCTCAGGCCTCAACAACCGGGAAAAGACAAAAATCGGGCAGGCAGCATGGCTATGTGGGTCGCACCCATTAGGGTGTATAATCACCTATCTAGAGAAATTTATTTTGTTTCTAAATCTATCGATTCTGCCCATTCGGGAAACGGTGGTTTGAGTCCAACCGTTGGTGATATACAGTCGATACACTCAAGCGAAATGAGTGGTCGGTCATGTGTGGGCCGGGTTGCAAGATGTTCTTGTTGAACCCAGGTGTATTCGCCTCTAGAGATACATCATCGGAAGGTGGTTCCATACCTTGTCATGTTGGAGATCCAATCCCCAATAAGCGCCATGCGGTTTTTGATTTTATACTATATATGTGGAGCGTGAGATGTAAGCGTTCTGCTATCTGGTATTTATTTGAGGTAGACATTAGTATAATATCACTGGATTTGATATCAAAGTGTTTTGGGTTATAGTAAGGTAAAAGCCGTCCATGTTTATGTGTGGGCTGGTCTTACTATTATCTTTTCTTTCGAAAAGAGTTTTGGAAGTTAAACAAGTGGTTGGAGTTTACTCACACCAGTCCCATGACTGACCCAGAGTTTATTTTGTTTTGTTTTTCCTAAACTCTTGGGTGCCCAAATTTGTACGGGCAGTCAAGTGTTTCAGGCTTTTACAGATACACTTGGAGGAGCTTGAAGCAGGAGGCTTCAACGTTAGTTATTTAGAGTTACTTCCGCTGAGTCAAATGTTATGTGTACTCTGATGATGGTATGTATGTATGTACAAAACAGATTTGTATTTCGAAGCTTATGTTATATAATATATTTTATTCGTTCCGCTGTGAGTTTGTGATCTTCGTTTTCTCCTATTCTAATATTTCTATCTTATCTATTCTCATCCTCTAACTTCTTTCTAATAATGAGTCGTATTTCTGTGTTATTTGGGTTGGACGTGTGTTGTATTTAATCAACTCAGATAGCCGGATTTGCGGGCCTTTACATTTGAAATCTTTGAAAAGTTCTTAGAAACTGAAAAGTTGAAGAACTTAAGTCGTAATCGAAACAATGGAAGTTGAGTTGAATTGTTAAACAACTTTCGACTTTGTTCCTTTTCGGGGACGAAAAGTTTTGAGTGGGGGAGATTGTAACAACCCGTAAAATGCGAGCCAGTTTGAAATTTTTATTTTGGCGATTTTAGCGAATTTTGATTATTTAAAATAGATTATTTTAAATAATATCGACGAGAAAATTTATTTTGAATTGAAATTCGACGTATATATTATATACGTCGTCGTTAGAATATAAATATTTATATATATAATTATAAATAGAATTGAAAATGGCGCGGTAGTTCGATAATTCGATTTCAAACTTCAATTGAACGTACCAGGTGCAAAACAATCCGGATTTTAGTGAAACCAAAAATAATGGAATATAATAGTGAATATCTTTCCAACGAATCCGAAAAATCAAGATTTCATATCGGGAATCAAAAGATATGTCCAGTTGAAAATTCTGAATAGTCACTATGGAATTCAGGCCCTTAAAAATGGACATTTTGCAAATGACCTCGGATTTCGACGAAACCACTTTTGTTGGGTCCGTGATGTCGAATTATTGCTAGGTTTCAAATTTCATAATTTTTCGAGTCAATATGTGAGCGTGGCAAAGGAAAACGCATTTGACCGGTTTCAGTTGATTTTAATCGACTGGAAATTGGCCATTTTTCAAACGGTCTCAGAATTCGACGAAACTAGTTTTGTTAGGACCGTATCGTCAATACGAAGCTAGAAAATATTTTTCTGGAATTTTTCTAGTTAGTATGTGACTCCGGTAATTTGAAATGTACGTTTAAAATTCAATATAGTGATTTAAATGTAAATTCAACGGAAACTGATTCAAAAGATCAAATCAGCTTACGATACATATCCCATTGTGTTCGGAATGGGGGTAAAACGCTATGGACGACAGGCGGTAGGCCTCGTTTCGAGGTCATATGTAAAAGTCAACCTTTTTACCAAAATTAAATAATTAATTAATAAAAAAAAATATATTATTTTAATTTTCCCCCCTTTTTCTTCTTCGTTGGCCCCCCGTTTCATTATACAGAAACGATATAAAAAAAAAAAACCTAAAACCTAATCGAGCCGCCGCCTGAACCCTTGCCGCCGACGAACCCCTCGACGCCGCCCCCCACCTCGAAGCCGCCCTTACCTCGAGACACCCAGCCGCCGACGCGAATCGAAGCAACCCCACTACCTCGAAGACGCCTCCACCTCGAACACCACAGCGACGCCGCCTGAAGCTTGCCACCGACGAACAACACCATCGAGCCCCCCCCCTTCGCATCCAGCGGTGAGCGTTTAGGTTATTTGATTTTTGTTTTGCAGTAAATTTAAAAACTGATTTTTAGGATTTTTATAAACTGATTTTTTAAGGTTTTAAAAACTGTTTTTTTTAAAAGATATATAAACTGATTTTTTTGAGATTTAAAAACTGTTTTTTTTTTAAAGAGTAAAAACTGTTTTTTTTTAAAGATAAAAACAGATTGTATAAAAGGCAAGAACTGATTTGTTAAAGCTTTAAAAACTGATTTTTTAAAAAAGTAAAAACTGATTTTTTTTAACAAATTAAAAATATGATTTTTATATATTGAACTTCGAATTAAAAATATGATTTTTATATATTGAACTTCGAATTAAAAATATGATTTTTATATATTGAACTTCGAAATAAAAATATGATGTTTATATATTGAATAGCGAAGTAAAAACTCGGTTTTTACATAGGTAGTGAAAGCGGGCGACGAAGGTAACAAAGAGGCGAGAACGAAGAAGATCTATATCAAAGTAGAGTCAAGATGATTGGATAGCTATCGGTGAGAATTTCTCACCTTTCAATTTATTTTTCTAGTTATATATATATATACTAGGATGCAGACGGTGCTTAGTAGCACCCGACACAATCGTCCACAGACCATGGACTTGTTTGTTTGGTTGCATAGATTAGTTATATGATTTGATTTGAATTTGGTTGTTTGGTGATTTGATTGATGTGTGAATGGCGTGGGCCTTCACTAGACCGGGGATTAGGTTAGGCCTCGTCCCGTTTCTAGTATCGTGCCGTTATGCCGCCGAAATTTTCTAAAATATGTTAGAAAATAAAAATATCATTTTATTGTGTAAATGAATTGAATAGAAATTCATAGGTTGAAATAAAATGTTTTAGCGTTAAAAATATAATTTTTAACGTGAATGTGAATAAATGAATAGTTATAAACAAATCGGCCGATTTGTTTGTATATACACTGATTTGACTGATATTGATTGGGTCGATAAATTTCACACATCGCCCAACCGCACAAATAAAATCTGCGTTTGATTGTTTGAAACCCCACACGGGTGTTGGGATGAAATATGAAGTTCACTCGTCCTGATTGATTAAATATGTCGATCGATTGATTGACAGGCTGTTATAAGCGTTGAATATCTATATTTGATGCTTATACAGTGTAGTGCACTTTGGTTGATGGTTGATTATTTTCAATGCTATTATATACATGTGATGTATGAAAATCCATATAATTAACTTTATATGGTAATTGATTGGGCCTCATTCCAATTTGAAAAATAAAGAATATTATAAAATAAAGGTTCATGTGTTGACAGTTTCATCCATTGAGATTGGTCATGTGTTGAACGAAATATTTTAGTAATAAAATTTACATCTTTGTCAATATAAAAAAAAAAGGTTCATGTGTTGACAGTACTCATCCATTGAGATTGGTCATGTGTTGAACGAAATATTTTAATAATAACAACTATTTTGAAAAAGAAATATTCGAAATGGAATATTTGAAAATATCAATATATGAAGCCGTGTTGATTAGATTGACGCCATTTTGACGTGAACGATATTTATATCGATTTCGAAATGAATTGAATTGAAAACGATTTCGAAATGAATTGAATTGAAAACGATTTCGAAATGAATTGAATTGAAAACGATTTCGAAATGAATTGAATTGAAAACGATTTCGAAATGAATTGAATTGAAAACGATTTCGAAATGAATTGAATTGAAAACGATTTCGAAATGGATTGAATTGAAAACGATTTCGAAATGAATTGAATTGAAAACGATTTCGAAATGAATTGAATTGAAAACGATTTCGAAATGAATTGAATTGAAAACGAATTCAAATGGAATTGAAAGCGAATTGAAATGAATTCAAATTGAATTGAAATTTGAATTGAATAGAAATGAATTTTAAAACGAATTTATAAAGAAGAATTCAATTTTGATTTGAATTGAAATGGAAGTTGAAATTGCTTTGGAAATGAAATTAAAACGATTTATAAAATTCGTTTTAAATAGTAATCGACGAAATATATATTATATATATTATATATATATAATATAATGGCCTGAATAGAACGCGCCGCGCCGCGGCAGTTCGTGGATTTCGACCATTTATTTCAATCGGACGTTACGGAAGATCCGACCGTCGGATTCTCCTAAAACCGAAGCCGTTGGGTTCGTATCAAAAAGAGCTTTCTAACGAATATTAGAAATTTGAAATCTAACGGTTGGAT
This sequence comes from Allium sativum, assembly GCA_030737875.1. NCBI lineage: Eukaryota > Viridiplantae > Streptophyta > Magnoliopsida > Asparagales > Amaryllidaceae > Allium > Allium sativum. The sequence continues at coordinate 158,496,898 of CM060913.1, forward strand.
TTGGAGATACGTCCAAATCAAATTCGAAAAAGGTCGCTGTAAGTGCAGTTCGATGGCCGTTGTTGGAAATCGACTGTACGGGCCTTGATAAAATTATTAAAAATAGTAATAATTTGTGTAAAATCATAAGAAATGATTTAGAAAGATTTGGGATGAAAAACTCCATATTTGAAAAGATAAAAATAGATTTTTATCGAAATGAACTAGTTTTGAACTAGAAATATAATTCTATTTATTTTTAAATAAATAAATTGAATTTAAAAAGGGTTTTGAAAATAACCAGAATATCCAATGATTGCATTGGAGTGGATTTGAATCGAAATTGTCTTCGGAATATTTCGATGTTGGAATTCGTGATTATACAGGGGTTGTTATGGAAATTTGAAAGATATATATTTATATCGTTATTTCCAATACGACGTTTGTTAGTCGTAGAATTCGATATTGAATATAAGCCGATATATTTTCTATTCAGAGCCTTGTATTGAATATCGAATGTGATTTGGGTTTGTCGTGAATGGTGTCTTCACTAACACTGTTCTTGAACCCAGTTGAGAAAAGATTAAATCTTTTTATTTGGATTTAATGAAGTGTACCAATTAAATGAGATTTAATTGGAATTGAATTGATATTGATTTTTGGGTTTATCGTGAACAGTGTTTTAAATAACACTCGTTCTTTAACCCGATAATTAATGAATGTGATTTTGGGTTTATCGTGAACTGTGTTTTTAAATGACACTGATTCTTTAACCCAGAGAAATATTAAAACTAAGTGGAGTTTTAATGAATCTTTAATTAGATTGAAAAGATCGAAAATGGAGTATCACCAGTTTTACTCCAAGCGATAGTTAAATCTTTAATTAGATTTGAACGTGAAATGGTAATTGAATTTACCGATAACACCGTGGTGTTAGATATGAAGTATAACCAGTTTTACTTCATGGGATGAATAGGTTGGGATTGGGAAATAAAATAAATGATTACTTCGGTGTGGTTCGCTAATCCCGACTAGTTTGAATTGATATTCAAAGGAGATTAAAGAATAAATTTAAAGAATTTATCTTGGATAAAATAAATGGGAACTTTTCCCAAAGTATAGGAATATTGGAATAAAAGAATATTCTGAATTGGAATGAGGCGTATGTTGTGTTTGTGTAACACTTTTATAATATATACGCGAGTTATTCAGAAAGACCGGGTTTATCCCATTCTGAATAACTGATTCGACGTGGTGTCGAAGATGAAGACGGTGGTCGAAGACCGGAAGTCTTCACGTCGTTTGGGTGGTTACTGATGATCTTGATTGGGCTGTACACCCAAGAAGATGGAAACAGTTAGTGATCGTCCAGACGTGCTTGGAGATCGATGGATATGCGGGGTACTAGGTGCCTCCGGTTTCGTTCAGCCCCAGGACGGACTTGTAAATGGACTGTGTGTCTGACATTGGATTTTAGTCTGTGTGATTGATTTCTATTAAATATATATCTGTTTGGTGGCGGAGAATTTATTCTCTTGCTTAACGCCCTTCTCTGAGACGTACGAGCTCAGGGGTTATATATTGATGGATATCAAACGCATGGAGTGAATTGCCTGTGTGGCACGCCTAAGTGGCAATTGATCAAGGCTTCTGTTGAAAAGCAAAGTCTTGTGGTGATGATCAAAGCACAGCCTGTGTGGCACAGCTTTGTGTAACGTGAATTCGCGAGTTTCACACCCGGTATGAACCAAAAACGGGAGACGGACCTCAGGGAGGGCATGCGTTTCTTCCTAGTTAGAAGTGGCGTCAGTGGTTTTGCACGCCCTGACGAGTTTGACTTATGTGGTTGTTGCTGTTGCAAGGCGCCTCAGATTGATCAGTCGTTCTCGAACCGATGGAGTCATTTAGTTGGCTCACCTACGCCCCATAGGGCGAGGAAACGCATGTTCAGGGTTTAAGCTTAATCCACATCGGTGGACCGGCCCTGACGATCCAAGGGTCACTCGAGCTCTGATCCTGAGACTCGGGCTAGGCAGTCTCGAATCGGTTGAGGACTATCTTTTGCCTCGGTTCATAGACGGAAATCCAATTTCCAAATACGTGACATTTGCGGTTTTAATTGTAAAACTAGTATGGCGACATGATATATGGTACCCATGCCGCCTATGATTCATACTTATGATTTGAAGTTGTTTTATACACTATGCACTTATAATAGTATCAAATGATTTGTTTTAAACGTATCAAGCATTCTTTGGCTGTTATAAGGGAAAACCCTATCCCCCGGCTTGCGTTGCATTGTGTGATAGGACCTGGGTCTTATAACAGCTTCATTTTTCTTTATTTAGCATTGCGCTGTTTGTTTTATGCACTGGTATTCTTGGGAGGAAACCCGTTCCGTGTTATACGGCGTGGTCCCTTGATTTACCTAATGATTTAAAATAAAGATTAATAACTGTTTTAGTTCTCACACCAGTCCCATGACTGACCTGGAGTTTATTGTTTTAACCTAAACTCTGGGTGCCCTTATTTTGGCACGGGCAGCTAGTAGTTTTGGTTTTGCAGATTTATATTCACAGGATCCTGGTTTACAGCTGGAACGATATCCGGAAAGCTTTGTATCCGTATATCCCCTTCGGTTGTGTATTGTATTATTTTCCGCTGCTATGTATTTAAATGTAGTTTAAATCTCTGATATTTCTGTGTAATATTCATTTATACTCTGTATATTCTTGTAATCTGATGCATTGTTGTAATATACAATGAAATGTTCTTCTGTATGCATTCTATTTTGTCGTGTTCTCAAACGATAGGGCGTTTCGAACGGTCTGGGTCGGTTTAGCGACTGGTTCGGACCGAGCGAAATTCCTTGACGTCACAGGAGTGGGGAACGACGGGTGGTCGGAGCGGGACCACTGGTGTGAGTAGCGGCCTACAGCAGAGGGTTTGGGGTCGTGGGGGTTGAACGGAGAGGCAGCGGGCTGGAGGAGGCCACGGCGGCGGCGAGGTGGGCTCTGGCGGCGGATCTGGGTCTGAGGGGGATGCGGTTTAAGGAGGAGAGGGAGTGAGGCACGAGAGGATGGTGAGGAGGGAGGCTAGGGGGGCTGTGCCTCCTGGCGGTGGCGTGGACTCCAGCGACGCGCTGCTGGTAGGAGCTCATCCTCGTTCCTCTTTTTTTTTATTTTAAATCTCATTCGGGTTTTACTTGGAACGAGAAACAAAGGGGGGTGTTATTATAAAGGTTTTATATATTTTATTATTTTAATTTCCACCAAAAAGTAATTTTTTATTTCGAACTCGACACGAGACCCACCGCCTGTCACCCATAGCTAATTACCCCCATTCCGAACACAATGGGATATGTATCGTAGGCTGATTCGATCGTTTCAACCAGTTTTCGTCAAAATCAACATATAACTCTATATATTGAATTTGAACGCGCATTTCAATTTATCGGGGCCACATACTAACTCGAAAAATTCCAGAAAAATATTTTCTAGCTTCATATTGACGATACGGTCCTAACAAAACGAATTTCGTCGAATTCTGAGACCGTTTGAAAAATGGCCATTTTCTAGTCGATTAAAATCAACTAAAACTGGTCAAACGTGTTTTCCTTTGCCACACTCACATATTGATTTGAAAAGTTATGAAATTTGAAACCCAGCAATAATTTGACATCGCGGGTCCAACAAAAGTGGTTTCGTCGAAATCCGAGGTCGTTTGCAAAATTTCCATTTTTAAGGGCCTGATTTCCATAGCGACTATTCAGAATTTTCAATTGGGCCTATCATTTGATCCCCGCTATGAAATTTTGATTTTTCAGATTCGTTGGAAAGATATTATCAATTAGATTCAAATATTTTTGGTTTCGCTAAAATCCGGTTTATTTTGCACCCGGTACATTCATTTGAAATTGAATTATTGAACTACCACGCCATTTTCAATTCCTTTTATAATTATAAATAATTATTTATATTCTAACGACGATGTATATAATATATACGTTCTAATTCTATTCAAAATAAATTTCTCGTCGATATTATTTAAAATAATTCATTTTAAATAATCAAAATTCGCTAAAATTGCCAAAATAAAAATTTTAAATTGGCTCGGATTTCCGGGTTGTTACATTCTCCCTCAGTTAAAACTTTTCGTCCCCGAAAAGAAACGAAGCCGAAAGTTGTTTCACAAATCAACTCAACTTCCAGTATTTTCACTACGGCTTAAGTTCTTCAACTTTTCAGTTTCTAAGAACTTTTCAAATTTTTCAAAAATTTGGCTAACACCTTAAATTTTCGAAAAATTTCGCCATAACCTCTCCTGCACCGGGGACTTCGGGATATTTCATATAGCCTCCCATGGCCTTCTTCAATCCAAAAGAAAAAGAAAAAGCCAATCGGCTCATAAAATCATCATCACCCAAACAAAACAGTAAATTATGGTAAACATGTACCTATTTGTCGGGCAAACAATTTTATTTCTCTGCACTAGCCTCCTTGCTATGACCTGTTCAATGTAAGTACATGTATATGCAAGAAAATGCGACTAATTTTCAATACAATCTACTATTTGGTTCAAATTGGCTATATGGTTCAAATTTTAATTACTCAGCCAATAATCAAACAACACAACAAGCAATCAATTAGTTGATTATCACTTCAAACTCATAATTTTGATATATAGTCGAAAAATTAGATTTTTGATGCCAAATCACAACAATAAGCTTTATCTAATTTTTGGTTCTCACACCAGTCAATTGGAATCATATAGAAATCCCACCTTCAAAACACGAAAATAAATTCTGAGGATGAGGCATCAATCGTCAGAATCATATCCGAGCGACTAGAGTGTGATTCTATATCTATCCAATATATTAAAACTTCGTATACACGCTAGCTAGGCGCATATGCAAAATCTTTATATATCAGATGGTCCAAATCAATTTAAAATAAATTATTCAAATACGTATAATACGATTTAAATTTCAAAACAAAATTTGGCTTTCTTTTTATTTTTCAAAAATATACTCTTCACACTCGTTCTAGGATACTACTGATCCTATCTCTAAGGAGTCACTCTCATTGGATGTTACTAATCCAATATCTGGTGAATTCTTTCGTATGGTTCTAATGTGTCTTGTTCTCTAGAGCTCTGTAAACCAAAGCTCTGATACCAAATGTAGTAACCCGTAACTTCCCTGGCAAGGAAAGCCCGGATACTTCGAGAACAACACACAAAAGAACGCAGACGGAAGAACATTTCATTGTATATTACAACAATTCCATCAGAATACAAGAATATACAGAGCACAAATAAATAAATATTACAAAGAAAATATCAGAGATTACAATACATTAAACAACAGCGGAAAATAATACAAAACACAACTAGAAGTAATACACGGATACAGAGCTTTCCGAGTATCGTTCCAGCTGTAAATCAGAATCCTGTAAAAATAAATCTGCAAAACTAAAACTACTATGTAATGGACGGGATTTTCGACCCAGAAAATCAACATAATTACACTGTCAATTTCTCGATCATCGAAAATACCGGGACATAAATAGAAGAATTTAGAGGGTGGGAAAGATAAGATAGAACTAATAGAATAGAAGAAGAAGAAGATCACAACTGAACAGAATCAGAGTAAATACGAATCTCACAGCGGAACAAAATAAAATGTATTATATACATTACTTTGAAATACAAAATATGAATTTGTTCTTACATATCATATCGGAGTACAGTACATCATATCACAGCGGAAAATAATCTCTATTTACTAACGGTGGAGCCTTCTGCTTCGAGCTCCTCCAAGTAAATCTGCAAAGCCTGAAACACTCGACTGCCCGTACAAATTTGGGCACCCAAGAGTTTAGGGAAAACAAAACAAAATAAACTATGGGTCAGTCATGGGACTGGTGTGAGTAAATTCCAACCATACTGTTTAACTTTGAAAAGCCTTACTATAACCCAAAATTTCTTTGATATCAAAACCAGTGATATTATGATAATGTCTAAACAAATAATTATACAATTAGCAGAACGCTTGCATCTCACGTTCCACATATATATAGTATAAAATCATAAACCGCAGGGCGATTATTGGAGAATGGATTCCAACAGACAAGGTATGGGAGCACCTTCTGAATAGTGTACTCTAGAGGGGATACACTCAGGGTTCAACAAGAACGTCTTGCAACCCGGCCACACATGACCGCTCACTCATTTAGCTTGAGTGTCGCGAATATATTGCCACCACGGTTGTAGGCCATACAACCGTCATCCGAATATACGGAATCGAAAAGAAGTATAAATATGAATTTTCTCTAGATCGGTGACAATACACCCTGCTTGGGGATGACCCAACTAGCCATGCTGCCTAGCCCAATTTCTGTCACTTCTTGGTTGTGAGGCTAGAGGCTACGTCTATCTTCAGAACATCTGGTCACCATTCACTTTGAATGTCACATCGTCAAATCCGTAATCACACATTGATTACACAAATGCACACTGGGTGTAGAATAAAGAGAAGTTACCTTCTCCCCACCAACTCGGTATATTCGTAAAATCAACGGCATGACCGTTGGAAATACTCTGTCAGACACTCGTCCATACAAGTTGTCATGGGACTGGACAAACAAAAATACCATTCTAGAACTGGATGACCCTTGCATTTAACTCCGTCTTCAATTATCTTCAGCATATCTAATTCGCGGCGCTTATGCCTATACGGAGTGGTTTTCGGATAACGTATCCAACCGGTCTCTCCATATCGACAACGATGGTCAAACACTTTGATAGTCGGTTATTTAACTATCGAAGTAAAAACAAACAATCATTCAAATGTATAACTAGACATCACACAAACACGGGTACTTTTATTTGACATTCGTCTTTATTATTCGAATTCCCATATCTTACCAGATATTTCTCAAATCCCGTTTTAGCCTTTTTACCCTTCTTGGAAAAACATTTCCAGTTATCATAAACTCTTATTCTCTCATGTTTCCAGAAAACATATGTTATTAATGTTCGAACTATTTCCATTAATTTCTTTATTTCTATACTTGGATAATCTGCCCTATTTATATTGGAAAATATTTCCAATTTCCTTTTAACCCTTTAGTCGGCCCCACGTTCACTTTTAAAAGCATTGTTCACTTTGAAATGTGAATATCCTTCCTTATTATAGAAATCTGAACACCTTTATCATATAACTCTTTATTTACGACATACTTTCCCTCATCTTGTTTACCGAAATCTCTTTCATTCATTTTATATTCCTATTCCACTTTATAAACTTTGTTTCTAAGTCAACTTCTTATCAAATCGATATCAAGTTTATAACTAAATACTGATTCCTATCCTATCAACATTTATTTGTTTAAAAATAAATGTTAATTATCTTATCATATTATAATTCCTAAAAATAATTTACTTTTTAATACATTCGACATCATCGAATTCTAGTTCCAAATCCTAATGTTTTAATTCTAATTACATTTCGAACATCGAAATGCTGTCATCGTTTTCTAACACGATTCCCCAATTTCTCTTTCTAAACTGATTCTTATATTTTCTTACGACATCGTTATTTATCACTTTCGAATAAGTGGATTTCAACTAAACTGCTTCATTTCCTAGGAAGTACTGCCATATATAAAAATCACGCTTAAGTTTGGTTAACAGCGTTAATTTCTCGCTATAGTTCTAAACTTGTCATACGCTGTAATATTCTCCTTTATAACTAATCTTGACATAACAGTAACACTTAAGCCTAATCAACAGCGTTTATTTTATCGCTATAGTTTCCAGACTTGCAATATGCTGCCATATTCCCTTTAATATTAATCTTGACATAACAGTCGCGCTTAAGCCTAATCAACAGCGTTTATTTTACCGCTATAGTTTTAAAACTTGAAATACGCTGTCATATTCACTTTATACTAATCTTGACATCTCCTTCCGTTACAAACTGATATCGTTCCCCGGTAATAGTGAAGTCGTTCAAGTTGGGGTATTTTATTTACCTCTCAGACCTTGATCGACAACGTTCTTACCTTAGACAGATATAAGTCTGTACTCTAATCCTTTATTACTTATAATATCCATCAGATCGTATTTTCTTGTTTATTTTTAACTATGGTTTTATAACACCATATCCTTACTTTGAAATCTCTGGTGTTTGATTATCTATATAAACATTAACTCTTCGCTTTCTCTATTCCACAGTTCTATTGATAACTTCTTAAATTAAAAGGTAATTAAATCTCATTTATTTCTAAACTGTTTTCATTAGATTAATTAAAGGCCAATTAATCTAATAATCATTTTCCAAATAACAGTTGATTAAATCAACTTCATTTCATCAGTAAATTCGTTAACTGATCTTAATTACTTCTCATTAGATTAATATAATTAATCTAATAATATTTCTAAATTTTTTATCTTAAATATAATTATCCAAATATTTAATCGTCGGATAATTTTTGCTTTATACACAGTGTCAACAATCGTTTTTATTTATTTATAAAAACAAACTCCAAAATACTGGTTTACAATAGAACTTCTATTATAAATTTAAAACTTCACTTTAATTATAAAAATATAATTTTTATAATTAACTCCGTTCATTTTCCTGACGGCAAATCAACTTCTTAACAAAACGATGGTTTTACAGTCGACTGTTATCACTTTCTAAATTGATATCGTTTATTGATTTATCGAGACAGATGTTGAATTTCCGTTCAACATCAATATTCGCATGGAGTTTTAAATATGGTTCAGGTTCAAACAGTGCATACACAACAAACAGTACATATAAATATCGAGGAATCCGGTCGGATTCTTCCAACCAGTATAATCGTTTGAAATCACGGCTTCAAAATACGAACTGTAGCGTCGTTATTCGATATATTTTAATTCTATTTATATATATATATATATATATATCGATTCTTTGATTTCAAAACTATATTCTTTTCATACATTTGATAAAATTGATATTTTTATCTAACTGTCTTCTATTTCAACATTTCACTATTTTTAACAATTCATGTATATAATAAAAATGTGATTTTTATTGTAAAACAATTCATTTCAAAACTCTATTATTTTATATAGTTCATATAGGTAACAAAACTAGGATTTTTATTACAAAACAATTTCTTTCAAAATGAGATTATTTTATATAGTTCATATAGATGATAAAAAATGTGATTTTTATTATAAAACAATTTATTTCAAAATATGAATACCATTCAACACATGAATTTTAATTCAACGAATGAATATCGATTCAACACATGAAGATTTTCTATAGTTTATATAAATAGATAAAAAGGTGATTTTTATATTTAAAACACGAATACCATTCAACACATGAATTTCAATTCAACGAATGAATTTCAATTCAACACATGAAGGTTTTCTATAGTTTATATATATAGATAAAAATGTGATTTTTATATTTAAAACACGAATACCATTCAACACATGAATTTCTAATCAACGAATGAATTTCAATTCAGCACATGAAGGTTTTCTATTCAACGAATAAATATAGTTTCAGCAAATGAAAATAATTCAAACACATGAATATTATTCAAAATTTCGGCAGCATAACGGCAGGGTAGTTAAAACCGGGACCGTCCCTAGTACGGCTCCTCGCTCTACCTTAAAACCTCGCGGTTTTTGACAATGTGAAATCATGCATCTAGGTCGCACGCAGGCGGCATGTATATTTATTTCATTTCCACAAACTAATCCTATGTGGTTTCAACCAAATATTTTTCAACCATAAACGGGTATTTTTCAACCACAATCAATCAATATCAACCACAAACAATTCCAATCAACCAATCGCTATCAATCAATTTTCACACCAATCACAACGAATAAATATCGTCCATGGTTTGTGGACGAGGGGCGTGTATATATATACATATATATATATATATATAGCAATTCACTTCTATTTCAACACATATATAATTTTTACAACGCATATATGACTTATACATCGAACGTACAACTTATACAACGCTTATACATGAGGTGTACAATGCTTATATAACTCATACATCGACTATATAATTTATACATCGTCGTTTTCCATATCGTTTATAAATTAGAAATCTCACATTGGGTTCCACTCCACCAAAAATAGCAGAAGGCTCAGAAAAATATGCGGTCTCTTCTAGAAGGTAGAAGACTTCCACACGAGTCCATTGTCTCTTGTTTCACTGAATTTCGACCACATAGCAAAAAGATATGATTTTTCAAAGTTTGCAACGGTTTAAAGGTGTTAAAACAGTTGAAAATAAAACAAGTCATACCTCAGCTGAAAGGTTCAAAACTAGGTTTGGATTTATCTCGAAATCCGTGTAGCTATTCGTCGATCGGCCTTCGCAGCGTCGAATGGGAAGGAGAGGCGCACGTGCGCCAGGAGGTGGGGCTAGTTCGGTGGTCCCAGGCGGCGGCGGCGAGTTGAAGTCGTCGACTTCAGGACGTCGATTCTCCCTCCACAGGCCACGAAAAATTCCAAACCTTATATGGATTTGAAGATCTCGAGAAGATCTTCAAAAAGTTCAACTATGGCACGAGCTAATTAGGCGTGGATTGATCCGAAAATGAGGGGATGTTTTCAAAGGGTTTCCGTCGTTCGTCGGGGAGAGAGAAAAGGAATTTTCTTTTTTTTTTATAAAAATTATGATTGGTCGGGGGAGTTTTAAAGGGGTTTTCTGACTCGACCACCAATCTAAACCCAACGACTGTCGTCCCCAGCGTTTTACCCCCATTCCAAACACAATGGGATATGTTTCATAGGTCCATTCGACTGTTTCAGTCAGTTTTCCTTCAAATTAAAATATATAACATTCTATATTCGATTTGAACGTACATTTCAATTTGCCAGGGCCACAAACTGATTCGAAAAATTCTAGAAAAATAAATCTGGCTATGTTTTGACGATACTGTCCCAACAAAACTAGTTTCGTCGAATTCTGAGACCGTTTGCAAAAAGGTCCATTTCTGGTCGATCCAATTTAAATTTAATTGACCAAAACACGTTTTCCTTTGCCACGCTCACATACTAGCTTCAGAAATTATGAAATTTGAAACCTAGCAATAAATTCACATCTCGGATCCAACAAAAGTCGTTTCGTCGAATTCCGAGGTAGTATGCAAAATGGCCAATTTCACGGGCTATATAAATTCCATAGCGACCTTTTTAAAAATTCATTTGGCCATAAATTTTGCTTCCCACTATGAAAATTCGATTTTTTAGATTCATTAGAAAGGTACTCACTAACAGATTTAAATATTTTTGGTTTCGCTCAAATCCGCTTTGTTTTGCACCCGGTACAGTCCGACAAAGTTTGAATTCAATTTTTGAAACTGTAGCGCCCTTTCAGGCCTTGTTTATATTTAGAATTAATTATATTCGTTTTCAATTGTCGATTCAAGCTCAGTTTTCATTGCTATTATTTAAAATATTTATTTTAAATATTTAAAATCCATTATTTTAGCCAATTTAAAAAATTTAAATTGGTTCACATTTTCTGGGTCGTTACAGGTTAAAACAATAAACTCCAGGCCAGTCATGTGACTGGTGTGAGAACTAAAACAGTTATTAATCTTTATTTTTAAAGTTAGGTAAATCAAGGGACCACGCCGTATAACGCGGAACGGGTTTCCTCCCAAGAATACCAGTGCATAAAACAACAGCGCAATGCTAAATAAAGAAAAATGAAACTATTATAAGACCCAGGTCCCATCACACAATGCAACACAAACCAAAGGATAGGGTTTTCCCTTATAATAGCCAATGCATGCTTGATACATTTAAAACAAATCATTTGATACTACAATAAGTGTATAGTGTCAAAACAACTTCAAATATAAATGTATCGATCCTAGACGGCATGGGTACCATATATCATGTCGCCATACTAGGCTCTACAAATAAAACCGAGTTATCACGTATTGGAAATTGGATTTCCGTCTGTGAACTGAGGCCAGGGATCGTCCTCTACCAATTCGAGACAATCTAGCCTACCATGTCTCAGGAACAGCCGCAACTGCATCTTGGATCGTCAGGGTCGGTCCACCGATGTGGATTATTATGCTTGAACACTACGTCTCCCCGCCCTATGGGCGCAAATGAGCCAAATGACTCCATCGGCTCCACACAGTCACCGATATAACCAAGGCGCCTCGCAACAGCAACAACCACATAAGTCAAACTCGTCAGGGCGTGTAAAACCATTGATGCCACTTCTAGCTAGAAAGAAACGCATGTCCTCCCTGATGTCCTCTCCCGTTTTTGGTTCACAACCAGGGCGTGAGGCTCGCGAATTCACGTTACATAAAGCTATGCCACACAAGAGGTGATTTGATCATCCAGCACAAGACTTTTCTTTTCAACAGAAGCCTTGACCATTTGCCTCTTAGGCATGCCACACAGGCAATTCACTCTATGCGTTTGATATCCATCAGTATATAGCCCCTGAGCTCGTACGTCTCAAAGAAGGGCGTTAAGCAAGAGAAAAAATTCTCCGCCGCTAAATAGATATATATTTAATAGAAATCAATCACACAGAATAAAATCCAATGTCAGACACACAGTCCATTTACAAGTTCGTTCTGGGTCTGAACGAAACCGGAGGCACCTAGTACCCCGCATATCCGTCGATCTCCAAGTACGTCTGGACGATCACTAACCGATTCCCTCCTCTTGGGTGTACGGCCCAATCAAGATCATCAGTAATCACCCAAACGACGTCAAGACCTCCGGTCTTCGACCACCGTCTTCATCCTCGACACCACATCGAATCAGTTATTCAGAATGGGATAGACCTGGTCTTTCTGAATAACTCGTGTATATAATAAACAATTGTTACATAAACACAACATACGCCTCATTCCAATTCAGAATATTTCTTTTATTCAAATATTCTTATACTTTGGGAAAGGTTCCCATTAATTTAATCAAAGATAAATTCTTTAAATTTATTCTTTAATCTTCTTTGAATATCAATTCAAACTAGACGGGATTAGCGAACCACACCGAAGTAATCATTTATTTCCCAATCCCAACCTATTTATCCCATGAAGTAAAACTGGTAATACTTCATATCTAACACCACGGTGTTATCGGTAAATTCAATTACCATTTCACGTTCAAATCTAACTAATGATTTCACTATCGCCTGGAGTAAAACTGGTGATACTCCATTCTCGATCTTTTCAATCTAATTAAAGATTCATTAAAACTCCACTTAGTTTTAATCTTTAACTGGGTTAAAGAATCATTGTCATTTAAAACTCGGTTCACGATAAATCCAAAATCACATTCCATTAATTATCGGGTTAAAGAACAAGTGTTATTTAAAACACTATTCACGATAAACCCAAAAATCAATACCAATTCAATTCCAATTAAATATAATTCAATTGGCACACTTCATTAAATCTAAATAAAAAGATTTAATCTTTTTCTCAACTGGGCTTAAGAAAAGTGTTAATGAAGACACCATTCACGACAAACCCAAATCACATTTGATATTAAATACAAGGCTCTGAATAGAAAATATATCGACTTATATTCAATATCAAATTCTACGACTAACAAACATCGTATTGGAAATAACGATATAAATATATCTTTCAAATTCCCATGACAATACCTGTATCATCACGAAATCCAACGTCGAAATATTCCAAAGACAATTTCGATTCAAATCCATTCCGATTCAATCATTGGAAATTCTGGTTGCTTTTAAAACCCTTTTCAAATCCAATTTATTTATTTAAAAATAAATAGAATTATAATTCTAGTTCAAAACTAGTTCATTTCAATAAAAATCTATTTTTATCTTTTCAAATTAGGAGTTTTTCATCTCAATTCTTCCCAAATCATTTCTTATGATTTTACATAAATTATTACTATTTTTAATAATTTTATCAAGGCCCGTACAGTCGATTTCCATCAACTGCCATCCAACTGCAATTACAGCGACCTTTTCCAAATTTGATTTGGACATAATTCCAAAACTAACCGTTAGATTTCTAATTTCTAATATTCGTTAGAAAGCTCTTTTCTATACGAACCCAATGGTTCCGGTTTTAGGAGAATCCGACGATCGAATCTCCCGTAATATCCATTCGAAGTCAATGGTCGAAATTCACGAACTACCGCAGCACAGCGCGTTCTATTCAGGTCATTATATTATATATATAATATATATAATATATATTTCATCGATTTCCATTTAAAACGTATTATGTAAATCGTTTTAAATTCGTTTTCAAAATGATTTCAACTTCATATTCAATTTCAAATCAAAAATGAATATTCCAATATAATTTCGTTTTAAATCTATTTCAAATCGTTTTCAATTCAATTTCAATTCGTTTTAAATTCAATTCAAAACGATTTCAATTCTATTTCAATTTAATTTGAATTTCAATTTATTTCAATTTAATTTGAATTTCAATTTTTGAAATCACTTTTCGATATTCATTATAAAATGGGTAAAATCGACAAAATTCCCGTTCGTGTTAAAATGGCGTTTAACTACTTAACACGGCTTCACATTTCAATATTCATTGAATATTATTTTAAGTTATTCGATATTTCTGAACTGGAATCAGACACAGTCAATTACCATATAATTCAGTTATATGGATTTCAACCAATATATGCCTACAACAATGACGATAAACAATCAACCATCATCCAAAGTGCGTTCTACACTGTATAAGCATCAAATATAAATATTCGACGCTTATAACAGTCTGTCAATCAATCGATCGACATTCAACTAAATATTGGGAATAGTGTATGTCATATATCATCCCAATACCCGTGTGGGGTTTCAAACAATCAAACACGGATTTTATTTGTGCAGTTGGGCGTTGTGTAAAATTTATCATCCCAATCAATATCTGTCAAATGTGTGTATATAAACAAATCGTCCGATTTGTTTATATTTATTTCATTTTAAATTCACGTTAAAAATTCTATTTTTAACTATAAAATATTTTTAACTATATAAATATTTTATTTCACATCACACAATCAATTTTCACAACAACATGCAATCAAACAAGCAAGCCGTCCATGGTCTGTGGACGACGGGTGTCGGGTGCTACTAAACACCATCTGCATCCTAGTATATATTTATATAACTAGAGAATAAAATTTAAAGTGAGGAGTTCTCACCGAGGGTTCCACTCCGCAGTGCTTTGCTTTTGAACTGCTGAACCATCTGGATCTGACTGAAATTCCAATGCAGTCTTTTCACACTGTTCATAGTAAAAATCATATTTTCAATATGATGTTCATTTTAAAAATCACACTTTTATAATGGCACTTTATATATAAATATTATATATTTTTACAACGCTTCTTCTTATATAAAAATCGAATTTTTATCGTTATTTCTAATATATAAAAATCGGATTTTCATTTCGTTAAAAATATAAAAATCATATTTTTATCTACACTACTTCATTATAAAAATTATATTTTTATCTCGCTCCTCTTCTAATAAAGGTTATATTTTTATAACTCTACCTAAATAAAAATCATTCCTTTATTCATTATAAAAATTATATTTTTAACCTTTCTGTATGATTATATAAAAATTGAATTTTAATGTTGCTACTCCTTATATAAAAATCTAATTTTTATACCGTTAAAGATCATACCTTTATGTCGTTAAAAACCATATCTTTATATCGATAAAGATCATACCTTTCTCTAAATAAAAATTGTAATTTTCTATTCCAAATCAATATATAAAAATACTTTCTTTTCACTCGTTATACTTATATAAGAACCGATCTATAAACTAATTTAATTTAAATGAAAATAATCAAATAAAAACTCACAATCTCCTTGTAAAAATCTCGTCTTTGAGGGAGGAGGGGCTGCTAGGGTCTGACGGTCGGCGCCGGGGTCAAGGAGAGGGCGGTGGAGGATGGTCTGAGGAGTGGGGAACGGCGGGTGGTCGGAGTGGGACCACTGGTGTGAGCAGCGACCTGAAGCAGAGGGTTTGGGGTCGTGGGGGTTGAACGGAGAGGCGGCGGGCTGGAGGAGGCCATGGCTGCGGCGAGGTGGGCTCCGACGGCGTTCCTGGCGGCGGATCTGGGTCTGAGGGGGATGCGGTTTAAGGAGGAGAGGGAGTGAGGCATGAGAGGATGGTGAGGAGAGAGGCTAGGGGGGTTGCGCCTCCTGGCGGCGGCATGGGCTCCGGCGACGTGCTGCTGGGAGGAGCGCGTCCTCCTTCCTCTCTTTTTTTAAATCTCGATCGGGTTTGACTTGGGCACAAGAAATAAAGGGGGGTGTTATTATAAAGGTTTTATATATTTTATTATTTTAATTTCCACCAAAAAGTAACTTTTTATTTCGATCTCGAAACGAGACCCACCGCCTGTCGCCCATAGCTAAATACCTCCATTCCGAACAAAGTGGGATATGTATCGTAGGCTCATTCGATCGTTTCAACCAGTTTTCGTCAAAATCAACATATAACTCTATATATTGAATTTAAACGCGCTTTTCAATTTACCGGGGCCACATACTAACTCAAAAAATTCCATAAAAATATTTTCTAGCTTTGTATTGACGATACGGTCCTAACAAAACTAATTTCGTCGAATTTTGAGACCGTTTGAAAAATGGCCATTCTCTAGTCGATTAAAATCAACTGAAACTGGTCAAATGCGTTTTCCTTTTCCACGCTCACATATTTATTCGAAAAGTTATGAAATTGAGACCCAGCAATAATTTGACATCGTGGGTCCAACAAAAGTGGTTTCGTCGAAATCCGAGATCGTTTGCAAAATTTCCATTTTTAGGGGCCTGAATTCCATAGCGACTATTCAGAATTTTCAATTGGGCCTATCTTTTGATCCCCGCTATGAAATTTCGATTTTTCGGATTCGTTAGAAAGATATTATCAATTAGATTCAAATATTTTTGGTTTTGCTAAATTCCGGTTTATTTTGCACCCGGTACATTCATTTGAAATTTGAAATCGAATTATCGAACTACCGCGCCATTTTCAATTCCTTTTATAATTATAAATAATTATTTATATTCTAACGATGATGTATATAATATATACGTTCTAATTCTATTCAAAATAAATTTCTCGTTGATATTATTTAAAATAATTCATTTTAAATAATCAAAATTCTCTAAAATTGCCAAAATAAAATTTTTAAATTGGCTCGGATTTCCTGGTTATTACAGCTTTGTATGGGTAGACATATAAAAGAGAATTATGAGGTCTAATAAAAGAATTTAATAATAAGAGGAAGCCCGCTCAGGCGACATAAGACTGAATGAAGTAAGAAGACTTAAGGAATGAAATAAGTTATAATTAATTATAAATTAAGTAATATGTTAAATGGAAACCTGCTGATTATGATTGGATTTACTAATGACACATTAAGTAGAACATGTTATTGTAACCTGAAATCAGATGATGAATGATAGGATAAAAATGTAAGAAGATTGTAGATTACAGACTTTGAATCACGATCTAGAGAATAACATGTTAGGGGTTTATTAATGGACTTAAATGGGTTGTTATATAACTGAAATTAATAAGCGATAAGGGTCCATTCCTTAGGGATATAAAGGGATCGTAGAGAACTTGGTAACTTGAATAAGAAGTTAATATAAATGGAAAACCAAGTTAACTAGAAATCAGATGAGGTAGAACAAGCGCGTAATTAAACGTTTAGACATAGGGTCTAACAACACGTTAGCGCGATGTGCTTGGACCAGTCTGCACGTCTGAAGGTGAAGAACCAAATGGGGTAGATCATCGTGGTGTCTTGAGGCACGAGAGGAGCACGCCCATCTAATTATTCTAATGATATTCTGCTTGCTAGCTTTTTGGGAATGGAAGGAAGCATGCGGCTTCCGAGGGACGTGGTAGGGTACTATGTGGTGGTGGTCGTTTGTGTAGTGGCAGTGCTAAGGCTGTATTCGTAGAGGTTGGGTTTATGCGAAACCACCTAGTGGCTATACCTTGACTGCAACGATTGTTTAGCAGTCAAAAGGATGTTTGGTGGCATTGGGTGGTTCGATGATTTGCCTATAGATAGGCTAGTCAGATCTAAGTAAAGGATATTAATCGTCGAGTATCTATCATCGGCAGTTAGTGTGACGCAAAAAGACTAGAGCTTAACAAATAGACCATCATCTTTCAGTGTCGAACTTTGGTTGCGGGACACTCCAATTTGGATGTAAATTGTTTGCTAGGGGAACATAACTTAGCTCTTGATGTAATCTTTCACTAGTTGGGACGGAGGTCGAGGTGGGACCAGAAACACCGTAGAAATGCAGAACATAGTTTAGAAATTTGTACTTTAGTTCTCTTTAGCAGACCTACACAGATATGGGAAAGCTCCCAACCAAGTTTTGTGCACTCAGATGCAGCTCTATTACAGAACTCGAGGTACACTGGAAAGTACGTTCTATGAGGATACATGCATGTTGCACCGGGTGGTGTATCGTAGATGCTAGGTCAGGACTCCGTGTTAAGACCGAGCTTGGTCGAGAAGTTTGGATATGGCGGTCTGTACGCTTACGTTGCATGGCGATGTTATTTCTGTGCGAAACATGGCATAATTTTATAGAGATTCGTATGTCGCTCCGGCGTAGGGTGAGATTTGCATACCCTTCCGTGGCATGACGACGGAGACCGTGCGAGACGGGCACCATGAGAAATACCTTGATATTTGGGGTAGCTACATATATGCTATATTAGGTTAATTTACTGGGAGGTAAGTAGGTAAGACGTGTGTGTAAAGCCTTGAGTGTTATTAACCTAAACAACCTAATAAATAAGAAACATAATTGAACGGTATATGTAAGGTTATTTCAGATTATGTAATTTCATCCAGTCACTAAAACTCCTGTTCTAACCCCTCCTCATAACACACTCACAGGTTAGGTTAGTGGCAGAGATATGATAGCTTTAGGTACTAGTTATGCAGTATTATTACCTTGGTAAGGCTATATTTGGTTATATTACATTTTATTCCCTTCCACTGTGAGATGTTTTTTGAGCTCTGATATATTTTATATCTCTGTCTTTTCTGCAGGATACCAGACAAGCCAACTCGAGTTTCGGCATATTGGAACTTTAGGGAAAAAAATTGGTCTGTTGGAATTTGGGTTGTTACACATAGAGATTTGATCCCACTTCACTTCTGGAATCTCTAATGATTGCAACAATCCAGCGGCCTTCTTCTAATCACTCTTATTCTATTAGCAAGTTGGACACCCGCTAACATATATAGAAATATCTCTCTTCATCGACTTCCACCAGAACGTGCGCTTAAGATCTTGATACATCTTACTCACCCTTGGATGAATAGTAAGCTTAGACTTGCGGCATTTATCCATTACTTCTCTTCTAAGTTCAACAATATTGGGAACACATATTCAACTTAACAATATCAGAACTCCCTTGCTGTCAACCTAGAAATTGTGACTTTGCCTTCTTGAACACTCATGCTAATCTTTTGAATGAATTCGTCTTCATTTTGAAGAACATAAATCTTTTCGATTAACAAGGGTGTAACAATAAGATTAGCAATGATTGCATTCTTTCTGCTAAGCTCATGAGCCACAACATTGGATTTTCCTAGGGTATACAAAATATTTAAATCATATATTGCAAGAAACTCTAACCAATACTGTTGTCTTAAATTCAAATCTTTCTGGGTAAACAGATATTTCAACGAACTATGATATGTATACAATTCAAGCTTCTCACCTAATAGGTAATGCCTCTAAATCTTTAAAGCAAACACTATAGCTAATAGCTCTAAATCATGAGTAGCATATCTTTTCTCATGCGACTTCAACTGACGACTACCATAAGCAACAAGCTTACCTTTTTGCATCAACACTGCACCTACTCCTTCACCAGAAGCATCTGTGTAGACAGCCAAATCCCGATTATCGTCTATAATCGTCAACACCGCAGCAGTAGTCAATCTTTCTTTCAGCTCTTTAAAAGCTACCTCACATTCTACCATCCAAATAAACTTGGTGTGCTTCTTAGTGAGCTTTGTCAATGGAATAGATAACTTCAAAAAATATGTAACGAACTTTCGATAATAACTTACCAATCGCAGAAAACTTCTAACCTCAGTAGGCGTGCTAGGTTGCTTCTAATCTCGAATGGCCGTAATCTTACCGAGATCCACTGATATCCCTTCCTTTAGCACTACATGACCAAGCAACTTCACTTTTTCTTTCCAGAATATGCATTTAGAATATTTGGCCTTTAATAAATTCTTTCTTAGAATTTTTAATACTTGTTCCAAATGTTTCGCATGCTCGCTGACTAACTTCGAGAAATTTAAAATATCATTAATGAAAACCAGCACAAACTTATTCAGAACCCCACGAAATACCCAATTCATTAAATCTACAAAATAAGAAGGGGTATTGCATAATCCGAATGACATTACTAACCATTATAAAATAAGTCTGGACCTCCGAAATCTGTCAAAGGAACACACTCTTTGGCATTTCTTAATTGATGGAAACCTATAGTTAAGTTCATCATCGAAAACACTCATGCTCCATTTTATTGATCTAATAGATCGTCTATACATGGCTATCGATATTTATTCTTGAGAGTTTGCTTATTGAGGTCTCGGTATTCTAAGCATAGTCTAAGAGTACCTCTGACTTCGGAACAAACACCATGGCTGGTCCCCAACTCAAGAAACTAGGCCTGATCAGACCTCTCCATAAAAGCTTTCGCGTTTGACTACCCAACTCTTCCTTCTCTTTCAATGTCATTCTCCGAATCGGATGCACAACTGTCCTTGCATTCGAAACTAGATCAATTCTGAAATCAATTTCTCTTCCTGGAGGTAGGTTGTTAACTTCCTTAAACGGATCCATATAATCCTTAACAAATGGAATATCCTCGATAGAAGCGGGAGAAATTTGAAGAGCCACCCAAAATTCCTTCCTATCTGAATCTAAACCTTCGCATGGTTTAGTGATAATATTCCTAAATTTATTTCTAAATTTAACAGTTCTTTTATCTCATTTAACCTCGGCTTCATATCTCATCAACCAATCCAACCCAAGAATAATATCGAAGTCAGGGATATCCATAATAATCAGACCGGAGTAAAACAGAAAACGAGAATAAGAAATGGACACTTTACAATATAAACAGAGGTCAAGGGAACATCCTATCGTATTGTGAACGCTAATGGGTTCATTTAGATATATGAGCTTCAAATTCAGTTTCTTAACTGTGTTACTTGAAATAAATCTTCATGATACTCCTGTATCAAATAATACTTTAGCAGGAATATCTTTAACTATAAGCGCACCTTCGAAGACAACTAGCCTTCCCTTGCCAGTAGAATTTGTTAGTGTATCTTCCTTGTTGTAAATATGAGCCACTTCGGCCTTTTTCAGCAATGGATATTACCTCGAAATATAGTCCCGTATTATAGCAATTGTAGCATTCCCTGCTACCACGAGGCTTCTGGCTAGATTTAGATTTGTTTCTCTTTGGCCTCTTGGGAGATTTGCACTAGTTGGCCCAATGCCCAAACTGGATGGAGTTATAACATTTAACTTTTGCTCGTTTATCTTCTTGCGGCTTTGCTTTTTAGACTTGCATGTCTCGGGCATCTTATTGGGAAATTTTCTTTTATTACCCGGCTGATTTCTTTCCCTATCTTCTAGAGCATTTCTCTTGTCAATATTTTCATAACTGCAAGCCATCTCGACAACGCTGGCAAATGGGAACTCAATGTAGGCTGTTACTCTATTGCGGTACCTCTTATGAAGCCCCTCAATGAACCTCTTGTTCTTCTTAGCTGGTTCTTGAACTAGTTCTAGTCTGAAATAAGAGAGTTCATTGAATTTATTTACATACTCATGAATGGTCCTATCACCTTGCTGGAGGTTAGCAAACTCAACATATAAGCGCTCAACTTCTTTCAAAGCAACAAATCTTTCCTCAAAATTTTCCTTAAATCTTACCCAGGTCATATCAATTCTCGGATTACCCACTGTTTCAGTTTCCCACCAAATTAGGGCTTCGTCTTTGAATAACCAGGATGCTAAGAGCCCCTTTCTATTATTTGCTAACTCTTGGCCTTTGAAGATCTACTTGTAAGACCTTACCCATGCTTGAGCTTCGATTACAAACCCGCTACCAGTAAATGGTACTCCGGCAAAAGACAATTACTTCTTGGCAATAGTATCAAGAAAAATTTGTTGTTGAGGCAACTGTTGTGGCAATATGGGCTCGTTATTGGCTTCTGATTCTACTTCCGCGAGGTTGGGTTGATCACTAACAACGGGGATGTCACCCCTTCCTCTGCCTCCACCTCTACCTCTACCTCTCCTGCCACTACCTCTTCCACTCGTTTTCTTTTACGTCTACGAATAGCCAGAAAAGAGTTAGACCAATAGAAAAGATATCTTAAGGAATGGTAAGAGCGTAAAGACATGCATAAATAACGATGTAATAAATGAGTTATATGCTATTCTACTGTACTCATTCTAGGATATTACTAATTCTACCTCTAATGAGTTATTTATCCTAGAATACTACCGATTCTATCTTTGATGAGTCGTTTAATATGTTATATTCCATAACTAAAGTTAACCAAAGCTCTGATACTATGCTGACATGACCCAAACCCCTGATCCATGGTGGTAAGGACTGTCTTTGGAATGTAACACATTAATTACATCAGCATATCGGAGAACATAGCATAATACAAATTATCGAAGAATAATTTACATCATATCACATCAGCGAAAATAAACATCAGCAAGTTACACAGTTTTACAGGATCTTACTTAGTACACAACATGGATTCCTTGAATAGATATTAAAATCAAATATAATTATACATAAGATAATGTTTTAAAAGTTCAAAGGGAATGATAAAAACATCCATCTTCGTCCCCAAACAAAATAGCACCCACATCTACGGTGCATATCCAACAGAAAGAAAATAACCTGATCACTTGGCATGCACATGTAAAATTATAGGAACCCGAGTTTGGAAGGGAAAAACAAACTATGAATCAGTCATGGGACTGGTATGAGAAATCCTACAGTTACTTAACTTATTCAAAAGATAAGGCAAATCACAGGACTACGCCGTATGACACGGAACGGGTTTACTCCATCCGATTGCTAGTGCACAAAATAAAGTAAATGAAATAAACAACGCAATGTTTTTTAGAGAAATGAAGTCATTATAAGACACAAGTCCCATCACACAATGCAACGCAAGCCGGGGGATAAAGTTTTACCTTATAATGGCCAAATATGCTTGATATGTTAAAAGTAAAAATCATTTGATATTATTATTATTAGTGTCTATGTGTTTTTAAAACAATTTCAACACAAATGTATTAATCTTAGACATCATAGTACCGCATCTTACAATGTCATTGTATAGGCATACAACTAAAACCATAAAATCTTGTAGTGGAAATTGGATTCCATCTATGAGTTAAGGAAAGGGATCGTCCTCACCGGTTTCGGGGCATCTCTAGCTGGATGCCCAGGGCTGCACGCAAGTTCCATTGGATCGCAAGGGAGAGTTAGTCACCACACTACTTATTATTTATGCCTAAATCATTCGTTTCTCGGTCCTATCAGACCTCTATCTGTCAAGATGTCGACCGAGGTCAGTGCATCGACCATCAGGGCCTTTTATGGCCGTATCCAAGGCGCCTCGCTTTCCATCATCCACATAAGTAAATATGTCTGGACTCCATACCGTGACACTACATCTAGCTAGAAAGAACGCATGTTCTCCGTATGGTCCTTCATCCCGTTTTTGACTCATACCGGGGTTGTGAATCTCGCGAATTAATGATATACAAAAATTATGCAGTATTAAAGTCGTGCTTTAATCATCATCCACAAAGCTCTACTTTTCAACAAAAGTTTTGATCCATGCACCTCAACATGCCACATTAACAATCCATGCCATACAACTGCTGTCTACCAATATCTAGCCTTTAAGCTTATATGTCTCAGAGGAGGGTGTTAAACAAGAGAATAACTTCTCCGCCACCAAACAGATATATATTTAAAAAAAATCAATCAATACGGAACAAAATACAATCTCAGACACTCAATCCATTTACAAGTCTGCTCTGGGTCTGAACGAAACCGGAGGCACCTTATTCCTTATCCCATATGTTCAATACATGAGATAGGTCCTCGCAAATCCGGACAATCTATAAGTACGACTAGACAACTACCACTATAATCCCTTCAAGGAAGCTACCCAAATCCAAGGCATCAATAGTAAAACATTCGATGTAAAGAATATCGGTCTAGCACCATCTTCAAATGTTCGACTTTTAATCGTCATTTAATTATTTGAAATGGGATTTAACCCGATCTTTTCAAATAATTCCCACATAAACAAATCAAATCAAATTTTTATTTGAATTATTCATTTACCAATTAATTTTTTAAATTGGTTTCTTTCTTAAGATTCCAAATCTTATTCTTCTCTCTAGTTAAATCATTTGTCTTTCATAAATCAATTCATTACCTTATAAAAGGTTAACTTATGAATTCAATTCGACTTACGAATTAAATTCCATACCTTTGAATATCGCCGAAATCTATTTTATAAGTTTTGATGCCAAAATGCCAAATCTCACTTAACCACTTTTGTTCTATAAACCAAGTGAAATTGGTTTATAATTTTTTTTAAATCATTTATAATAATTTAAAACTATTTTTCACTATTTTTATATTTATAAAAATAGTCCATTTCAGTCGAATGACGTTTTAGGTCATTCTACAGCACTAGTGATGTTTTCATTAAAATTTGAAATAAACATTTCTTAAAATCAAATAGTTGGATCTCAACATATTTATTATCGTTGGAAAGATCTTTTCGAAACAAAATCCAACAGTTCTAATTTTAGGAAAATCTGACAATCGGAACTCTCGGTATACTCGTTTAAAACTATGACTCGAAAACACGAACTACGGTTGCGTGATATGTTTATTTTAATTTATATTTGACATAAATAAATATTATATGACAAACAACTTCTACACTATTTAATTTGTTAAACATTTGTTTAAAGCCTTATATTTCAAGAAAAATTCGCCATAACCTCCTTTCTATGGAGTACTCAGAAAAATCACTACTCGCCTCAAAAGCCCCCCCCCCCCCCCCCACACACATATATATATATATATATATATATATATTCAACCAATATAAATTGGGAGATATGTAAAAATATATCATCCCAATACTCGTGAGTGGGATTTAAATCATGTGAACAACAATTGTGGCTTATAAACACCCAAGTAAGATGTGTAAAAATTTAACATCCCTTGACCCTGTGATGGGGATTACCTCGCGATCCATGTGCCTTATCTTCACACAAGTTGTAACACCCCGCATTTTATAACCATTTAACAATTAAATAATGCATATGTGTATATATATGCAAGACATAAACAATTAGAAGATGAAAATATTAATGCAAATAAAAATTTAATGCATGCATTAGAAGAAAGAAACGATTGGTTGCATGCAGTGTAAACATGTTGCATGGACTTATTATGCATTAATAATAAAAGAGAAATAAAAAAAAAGATTCATGCAATGGGTTAAATGAAATACTGTAACAAACGTGAAGAAGAGAAGTAAGAAGAGAACAATAATTACCATTGTTCTTGGTGTTGTTAAAAATAGCCTTAGTAGTCCAGTTGGTTAGAACATGTGGCTTGTACATAAAAGGTACAGAGTTCAATTCCCGCCACTGTCATAATTTTGTTTTAAGGGAACGGCTGAACTGAAACATGTTCATGAGGGAAAATGTAACACCCCGCAAATTCTATAACTATGAAATTCACAAATTAAAGTATAATTAATAATCGGGCCCAATTGGCCAGGGCGGGAAAATTCCCGCCTAAGACACCTAGGTCGACTGGGTTGTCGACCTGGTCTAGCCAGGTCGACAGGGCTGTCGACAGGGCTGTCGACCTGGTCCAGAGCCAGGTCGAACCCAGCCCAACCTGGCTGGCCTATTCTATGTTGGTCGATTTTCAGGGGTCTGCTTTGTCATTAGGGCTAGGTGGCAGGCTCTAATTGGTCTCTCTTTAGAATGAATGGCTACGATCAAACCAAGCAACATCGATGGTCCTAATCAGTTCATAACCCCTATAAAAATGACCCTAGACTCAACCTAATCTATTCATTCAAAAATAAGAACAAGGCCACCATGTTGCTGAGGAACGACTAAGAGTAGCCACCAATTGGAGAGAGGATTAGGAGGCAAATTCTAAAGCATAAAGCAACTTAATCAAATCAAATCGCATCTCCAAATTCCTAAATTGGAGAATTCGCCACACAATTGTAAGTAGAGTATTATTTTGGTATGAACAAATAATTGTGTTGGTTTGTATACTTGATTTGTGGCGATAAAGTAATTCATATTTGTGCGTTACTATGATTCTTATCGATTTGGGATATTGTATACGTTTGGATATTCTCGAATTATGTTATTTATTATGAAAACTACATATTTGCGGTAGTTTTATGCAAGTATACGTTTGGAATATTCGCAAATTATGTAATCCATGTTGAAGCTACATGTATGTAGTTGATTAATTGGAATTCATGCAAGTTTGGGGTTTTGCTACTATGCCATCATAATGTATATTTTTATACATAAATCATTTTGTACGTAATTGGAACAAAATTGGGCTATTATAGTTCATATGAAACTATGTTGAAATTTTGGCACCATGTATTAAGCCATGCTTTTGTACTAGAAAACCTATTTGCAAACTTATGAATATGACTAGGCTATGATTGATATTTTGCATAATTGAAATCCATGTTAGGTCTATATTGTTAACAAGAATTATATGATGACATATGTGGTACATAGCTAGGTTAGATTCAAAAATCCCTTTTGCAAGTTTGCATGACTAAAGTAAAAATCATGATTTCATGTTAGAAATATTTATGCCATGGTTATGTGAATAGATTTAAAATCATGATTAAGTTGAACTATACTTTTGTGTTAATAACAAAAGTAAGCACCTTTGTAAACATGTAGTAATCTTATGAACCTGATTTGCTTATGTTTGATATTATGCCTAAATAAAATATAGGTTTATGTTGTAGTTAAGCCTATGTGTCAATAGTGATATTCTTAACTTAACTACAAGTTTACATGGTTTGATTCATGTAACCTATGCTTTATGACCAAAGTATATGTTACCACTATGCAAGTACACCAGTTTCTATTTTGTAGTTCCAACGTCACGTTGCAAGTTCATGCGTTCACATTCCCCTTTTTGTGTATGTAATCACGCTTTAAGCCTCCCCTTTTTCTCATGGCTAAGTTGGGCTTAAAAGCCTAAGCCCAACATATATTATGATAAACGAACGTATTAAACGGGGGAAAATAGCGTTGGGCCAAATTAATTAATAAATGAAAATATAAAGTAGAAGGGCCCAAATTCAAGTATGGGTTGGGCCCATGATTGGTGTAACCTTTACACCATTAACTTAACAATGGGCCGCAAATATTTACATATAAGAAAATAAAGAAGAAAGACAAAATATGTAAATGTAGAACATACGATGTGTTTAACCCGAGGTTGGATTGAGTTGTGATGTAAACCTGCCCGGAACCGCCCGGCTGTCCAGTAGTCACAACAATACCTATCCAATGTGGGAGGTTAAACATGGAGCCCAATAAGGACCCGAGGTTAGACTGAGTTGTGGCGTAAGACTGCCCGGAACCAACCGGCAACAGGCAGCCACAACAATACCTGTCTAATGTGAGAGGTCAAGGCTTTAATAAGACAATTAAGGCTAAGTCAGGATTGTTAGGATTAAGTGAACTAAAGACTTAATCAAAATGGAACATGCTAAACTAAACGGACTGGTGGGGGTTAGGTTAGAAAACACTTAACGAACTTAGCATGTTGGCTAGAGATAGAAAACCTAGTAACGGAGGACCCTTTTCAGCAGTAACCCTAGAAGGTGTATCAGGATACCCTGAAACTAGGCAGGGTGGGGCACGATTACTGGGCTGATTGTAAGAGGTCAAATCGACGGCGGTGGTGTAGCAGTGTAGGTTCTAACGGGGTGCGGGCGTGCACACACTCCGGCGCAGAAAAATAAGGCACTGGACACCAGTAGCATACCTGTGCATTCTAGGATTGTGTCGGGCCGCCACCATGGGACTTGATACACCCCATGGTGGGACCAGCATAGGTAACTACTACATCGGGGGCCGTAAGACACATGTAACTATGCGAGTAGGAGCCGATCATCATAGAATGGATCACATCACCCTGATTATGGGGTGCCAGTTGGAAACTAGTTTATATGGGTTCATAGATTTACATGGGGTACGATAGTATATTCGACCCTAGACAACTTAACCAAGTTTATAGTGCTTTCCCACTTCTTGTTTATACTTATCATACCCAGTTCTTTATTCATAGACAGAATAGTACTAGACTTACTCAGGCTTTATGTATGACTCTACTTTTCTTTCGTCTTCTTTTCTTCCGTTCCCCCCCCCCAAGGTCCACAGGGAGGGAACACTGCAGCTTGACCAGCCTTAACATCCAGCTTGAAGAGGAGAAATGTATTGCTTGGACCTTTTCGTTTTGAACTATGGCTTTGGACAACCACTATGGGGCTTTTGCAGTTTATCTATGTTTTCTTTATGCTTCTTTAAATAATGTAATCAAGACAGATTATGAAAGTGTTATGTTATGTTTTTGGAAAAGATGTAAGACAATTATGGTGATGTTGATGTAGCACGTATTTGCTTTTATGAAATAAAAGTTGTTGTTTTTCCGCTGTTTACAAATATGTGTTTTTATATCTGTCTTGTATATCTGTGACTTATACTTATAAACCTCCACCAAAATTAGGGCATTCCCTTTGAGAGTGACCCTAACGGAGGTGGGGTGTTTCACTTGGTATCAGAGCATAGGTTTACCAGATAAGATAAAAAGTTCTAAAATTTTATTTTCAAAAAGGAAATTTAAAGAAGCATTTTTAAAAGGAAAATATTATTTTGCTTTAAAAGGCGAAGTCCCCCCAAAGCCATAGGTACTATCTCTTATCCTTCGTTTTGAATCTATCCTTTTTGTTTCAGCATGTCTGAAGAACTTAACTTGCCGGAAGGGGTACCAATACCTGGTTGGTTTAGACGGTTCTTAGAAGCAAGGGCCACTCAGCCAGGTCCTACCGTTCCTCCTCCCCCAACTGCAGGAAATCATCCAGCTGCAGCAGCACATTTTCCTCCACCTCCTCCTCGGGGAAACACATTTGCTAAGATATGTAAAGATTTTAAAGCTATGGGAGGAAAGGATTTCCATGGAACTGAGTCCTTCGTGGCAGCTAGGAATTGGCTGAAAGAAACTGAGGACCTATTCATCATCTTTGAGGTAGAGGATAGACAAAAAGTGCAATTGGCAGTGTGGCTATTGAAGGGCGAGGCTTCCTACTGGTGGGAAGTCACTAATGCTGAAAGACCAGTGGAGACATGGGAGGACTTTAGGGCAAGGTTTGAGACTAAATTTCTCTCAGATGCGGAAAGAAGTTTGCAGTTGGAAAAATTCTTATTTCTTAAGCAAGGGGACAAGACAGTCAGAGAGTATGTGAATCAGTTCGATGAGCTGGCTAGGTTTGGGCTTGACCTAGTCAACACCCCGCACAAGAAGGCTCTCCGTTTCGTCAAAGGGTTGAATGAGCCATTACACAGTTTGGCCATGACCCATATACCCATGGGAGCCACGTATGAAAGATTGGTGCAAATGGCATTGCTGAACGAAGAGGATAAGGGCAAGAAGGAGACAAAGGCAGAAAGCTCTCAAGGGAAGAAAGAGGGTTTGCAGCCTAAGAAGACAGACTTTAAGAAGGGCGGGAAAGGCAACAAAGAGAAGAGGAAGTGCAATTTCTGTGGCAAAGTAGGGCACTTAGTAAAGGACTGCCGGAAAAAGAAGGCCAAGGAGAATGGTGGGTGCTTTTCTTGCGGTGAGACATGCCACAGGGCTAAGGACTGCCCAAAGAAACGAGGACAGGGGCAGAGGGCTGGATCCACCCCAGGGGCACAGGTTCATGTGCTGGAAGCGCCACCTCTGCAACAGCGAGGTATAAATACTTCTGTAGAAAGTGTAGTTTATCTTTATGATCACCCCGTTCGCACTTTATTTGATTCTGGCGCATCACACTCCTTTATCTCGTCTGCTTTAGTAGAATCTCTGCACCTAAAAACTAGTATGGTAGAGGACCCCTTAATTGTTTCAAACCCAATTGGGGGCCCAACTCATTTGTCTATGATCTGTTTAGGATTGAAAATTTCTATTCTTAGTGTAGAATTTCAATGTAGTGCCTTTGTTTTGGGCTTTTCGGGTTATGGTTTGATTTTGGGTATGGATTGGCTATCCAGTAATGGGGCCATCCTTGATTGTGAGAAAAGGGTTGTTAGGCTCCTAACCCAGCTCGGTAATACTTTGGAAATTTATTGTAATCCCTCATACGCGGTTATGCTTAGTTACCTTGAATCACTAGATGCCTCTGTTGAAAATTTGCAATCAGTTAAAGTGGTCCGGGAATATCCGGATGTCTTCGAAGAGGTGAAGGGCTTGCCTCCGAAGCGGGAAATAGACTTCCGCATATATCTTGTAGATAATGCAAAGCCCGTTGCGTTGCCCGTTAGACACATGGCTCCACGAGAAAGGAAAGAGCTCAGTAAACAGATTAAAGAGCTTCTAGAAAAGGGGTTCATTAGGAGGAGCATTTCAGAATGGGGCGCTCCAGTGGTGTTCGCTACAAAGGCGGATGGTTCACTCCGTCTATGTGTTGACTATAGGGAGCTCAACAAGCTAACGAAAAAGAATAGGCACCCTCTCCCTAGAATTGACGATTTGTTTGACCAGCTTGTAGGAGCGTCTGTTTTCTCCCAACTCGATTCAGCAACCGGTTTTCATCAGCTAAGGGTGGCTGAAGATAGCATCAATAAAACGGCGTTCAGAACCCCAGACGGCTTCTTTGAATGGCTTGTCATGCCTTTCGGCTTGACAAATGCACCTGCTTACTTCGTGGACCTGATGAGTAGGGTATTTAGAGATTTACTCAACAAATTCGTAGTGGTCTTCGTAGATGATATCCTTATCTTCTCAAAAAGTGAAGAGGAACATGCTCAACACTTAAGGGCAATCATGGAAACTTTGCGAGTCCATCAACTAAAAGCCAAATTCTCCAAATGCCACTTTTGGAGAGAAGAGGTGAGGTTCCTTGGGCACATAGTATCCAAACAAGGGTTAGCAGTGGACCCTGCTAAGGTAGTGGCGGTACAGGATTGGAAGACACCAAGGAATGCAACGGAGGTCCGAAGCTTTCTAGGACTAGCAGGTTTCTATCAAAAGTTCATAAGGGATTTTGCGAAAATCTCAGCTCCGCTCACGAAATTGACCAAGAAGAATCTAGTGTTTAATTGGGATTTGGATTGCGAGTTTGCTTTCCAATGACTGAAAAGGGCTCTTACAACAGCCCCAGTTTTGTCGCTGCCAGATGGGAGCAAGATGTTCACTGTTTATACGGATGCATGTGGGACAGGGCTAGGCGCCGTCTTAATGCAAGAAGGAAGGGTAGTAGCTTATGGCGGAAGGCAGTTGAAAGTGCACGAAAAGAACTACCCAACCCACGACCTTGAGTTAGCCGCCATCGTCTTTGCACTCAAGTCTTGGCGACACTATCTCCTAGGTGAGAAGTTCGAACTTTACACTGACCATAAATCGTTGAAATATCTTTTCTCGCAGAAGGATCTTAACTTGAGGCAACAAAGATGGATGGAGTTTCTTGCCTCGTACGATTTCGAAATCTCCTACACTCCGGGCAAAGGCAACGTAGTGGCAGACGCGTTGAGCCGAAAGAAATTGACCCTAAGCCCGTTGTTTGTTGAAAGACAAAGCCTAGAGTTTATAGCCAGCTTCGACTTTAGGCCTTCCTCCGATTTTGTACCAGGCTTGCTAGCATCTCTCGAAGTGCGCCCAACTTTAGTGGATTCAATAGGGACAGCACAACGCGAAGACCCTCAGCTTGTGGAAACAATTGATAGGATAATTAGGGGTGAGACTTCAAGTCACCTCAACAGATACTCCATCGACGATAAGGGTTTGCTAAGGCGAGACGGAAGACTATGCGTCCCACAGACAAAAGATTTAATAAAGAAGGTTCTCGAGGAAGCACATCACTCCAAGATGACGATACACCCAGGCGGAGATAAAATGTGCAAAGATATAAAAAGGACTTTCTTCTGGAACGGCATGAAAAAGGACGTGGCAGAATTCGTTTCTAAGTGTATGGTGTGCCAACAGGTTAAGGCGGAATAGAAAAAGCCTGGCGGACTGCTACATCCTCTGGAGGTCCCGCAGTGGTAGTGGGATAGCATCTCAATGGACTTCATCGATGGGCTGCCTAGGTCTAGGAGAGGCAACATTAGCATTTGGGTAATAGTGGATAGGCTTACTAAAAGCACCCACTTTTTACCTGTCAAAAGTAAAAGAACTGCCTCATCCCTAGCATCACTTTACCTCAAGGAAATCGTTCGACTCCATGGAATACCATCAGCATTGTTAGTGACCGAGACCCCATCTTCACCAGCGAGTTTTGGCGGAGTCTGCAAGAAGCAGTAGGAACGCAGTTATGCTTGAGCACAGCCTATCATCCCCAAACCGACGGCCAAACAGAAAGAGTGAACAGAGTTTTGGAGGACCTTTTAAGACTGTGCGTCCTTGACTTCGGAGGGACATGGGAAGACCACCTTCCTTTGGTGGAATTTGCCTACAACAACAGCTATCAACCAACCATCGGAATGGCGCCCTTCGAAGCTTTATATGGAAGACCGTGCCGATCGCCCACTTGTTGGTGGGAGTCTACTGATAAGCTCATACTTGGACCAGATATGATCCGAGAGACTTCAGAGAAATTAGACTTAATACGAAGAAGGATGAAGACGGCCCAAGACAGACAAAAGTCCTATGCTGACAAGAGAAGGACCGACCTTGAATTTGAGGTGGGAGACAGAGTTTTTCTCAAGGTATCACCGCTAAGGAACGTTGTTCGTTTTGGAACCACAGGAAAACTGGCACCAAGGTTCGTAGGGCCATTCCCTATCATCGAGAAAATTGGGGAAATGGCCTATAGATTAGAGCTACCCGAGAAGTTGGCCGGAGTCCACAACGTTTTTCACGTTTCACATCTCCGAAAATGTCTACATGAGTCTGCTGAGGTGGTAGAGCCAAATATCCTCGAAGAGGCCGAAGTGGAACGCGAAGCAACCATAAGAAAAGTTCCAACCCGTATATTAGGAACGGAAGTGAAGAAGCTACGCAACCGCGAAGTCAAGCTCGTCAAAGTTCAGTGGAGCGACGCCGAGGGAGACGCGACTTGGGAAACTGAAGCTAGAATACGCACTGCCTACCCTTTTCTGTTCGAGGGTACATCCTTGATCTTTCCTTTTCCTTAAGTTGCGCTTTTATCTATCTTTTTAGGTATATTTCCTCGACCTTATCTTTTAGGTAGAAACCCTTTGGATGGATACATGTAATTGGAACATGTTATGGATGATGGTTGCAAGTGATTGCAAGTGATTGCTAGTGGTTGCTCGTGGTTGCATATACACACACAATCTAGGTTTTAGATCGGCTCAGTCACTTCATATTGCATATGCATGTATGTTTGCATTCGTATATGGTAGAACTCTAATGTGTTGTCATATGGATGTTGCATTTGTATTGAATGATTGTGCACTCATGTAGAATCATGAATAGGAAAATTTGCATACATAATGGATTCATGGCACTTACATAATTCGCATTAAGGAGGTCAACTGAATCAGTAGACCGCCTGATTTTGCATTTGATAAGTACATGTACACACACACTTTGCATATGATCATGAAGCATTAGAAGTCTTTTAAGGACAATGGATGCTCGTGTTTGATGGATGAGTAGATGGATGATTGGATGTTAGGATATACATTCCTCCTAACTTGAAGATTTCGGGGACGAAATCCTTTTAAGTGGGGGAGAATGTAACACCCCGCGAATTCTATAACTGTGAAATTCACAAATTAAAGTATAATTAATAATCGGGCCCAATTGGCTAGGGCGGGAAAATTCCCGCCTAAGACACCCAGGTCGACTGGGCTGTCGACCTGGTCTAGCCAGGTCGACAGGGCTGTCGACAGGGCTCTCGACAGGGTTGTCGACCTGGTCCAGAGCCAGGTCGAACCCAGCCCAACCTGGCTGGCCTATTCTATGTTGGTCGATTTTCAGGGGTCTGCTTTGTCATTAGGGCTAGGTGGCAGGCTCTAATTGGTCTCTCTTTAGAATGAATGGCTACGATCAAACCAAGCAACATCGATGGTCCTAATCAGTTCATAACCCCTATAAAAATGACCCTAGACTCAACCTAATCTATTCATTCAAAAATAAGAACAAGGCCACCATGTTGCTGAGGAACGACTAAGAGTAGCCACCAATTGGAGAGAGGATTAGGAGGCAAATTCTAAAGCATAAAGCAACTTAATCAAATCAAATCGCATCTCCAAATTCCTAAATTGGAGAATTCGCCACACAATTGTAAGTAGAGTATTATTTTGGTATGAACAAATAATTGTGTTGGTTTGTATACTTGATTTGTGGCGATAAAGTAATTCATATTTGTGCGTTACTATGATTCTTATCGATTTGGGATATTGTATACGTTTGGATATTCTCGAATTATGTTATTTATTATGAAAACTACATATTTGCGGTAGTTTTATGCAAGTATACGTTTGGAATATTCGCAAATTATGTAATCCATGTTGAAGCTACATGTATGTAGTTGATTAATTGGAATTCATGCAAGTTTGGGGTTTTGCTACTATGCCATCATAATGTATATTTTTATACATAAATCATTTTGTACGTAATTGGAACAAAATTGGGCTATTATAGTTCATATGAAACTATGTTGAAATTTTGGCACCATGTATTAAGCCATGCTTTTGTACTAGAAAACCTATTTGCAAACTTATGAATATGACTAGGCTATGATTGATATTTTGCATAATTGAAATCCATGTTAGGTCTATATTGTTAACAAGAATTATATGATGACATATGTGGTACATAGCTAGGTTAGATTCAAAAATCCCTTTTGCAAGTTTGCATGACTAAAGTAAAAAATCATGATTTCATGTTAGAAATATTTATGCCATGGTTATGTGAATAGATTTAAAATCATGATTAAGTTGAACTATACTTTTGTGTTAATAACAAAAGTAAGCACCTTTGTAAACATGTAGTAATCTTATGAACCTGATTTGCTTATGTTTGATATTATGCCTAAATAAAATATAGGTTTATGTTGTAGTTAAGCCTATGTGTCAATAGTGATATTCTTAACTTAACTACAAGTTTACATGGTTTGATTCATGTCACCTATGCTTTATGACCAAAGTATATGTTACCACTATGCAAGTACACCAGTTTCTATTTTGTAGTTCCAACGTCACGTTGCAAGTTCATGCGTTCACATTCCCCATTTTGTGTATGTAATCACGCTTTAAGCCTCCCCTTTTTCTCATGGCTAAGTTGGGCTTAAAAGCCTAAGCCCAACATATATTATGATAAACGAACGTATTAAACGGGGGAAAATAGCGTTGGGCCAAATTAATTAATAAATGAAAATATAAAGTAGAAGGGCCCAAATTCAAGTATGGGTTGGGCCCATGATTGGTGTAACCTTTACACCATTAACTTAACAATGGGCCGCAAATATTTACATATAAGAAAATAAAGAAGAAAGACAAAATATGTAAATGTAGAACATACGATGTGTTTAACCCGAGGTTGGATTGAGTTGTGATGTAAACCTGCCCGGAATCGCCCGGCTGTCCAGTAGTCACAACAATACCTATCCAATGTGGGAGGTTAAACATGGAGCCCAATAAGGACCCGAGGTTAGACTGAGTTGTGGCGTAAGACTGCCCGGAATCAACCGGCAACAGGCAGCCACAACAATACCTGTCTAATGTGAGAGGTCAAGGCTTTAATAAGACAATTAAGGCTAAGTCAGGATTGTTAGGATTAAGTGAACTAAAGACTTAATCAAAATGGAACATGCTAAACTAAACGGACTGGTGGGGGTTAGGTTAGAAAACACTTAACCAACTTAGCATGTTGGCTAGAGATAGAAAACCTAGTAACGGGGGACCTTTTCAGCAGTAACCCTAGAAGGTGTATCAGGATACCCTGAAACTAGGCAGGGTGGGGCACGATTACTGGGCTGATTGTAAGAGGTCAAATCGACGGCGGTGGTGTAGCAGTGTAGGTTCTAACGGGGTGCGGGCGTGCACACACTCCGGCGCAGAAAAATAAGGCACTGGACACCAGTAGCATACCTGTGCATTCTAGGATTGTGTCGGGCCGCCACAATGGGACTTGATACACCCCATGGTGGGACCAGCATAGGTAACTACAACATCGGGGGCCGTAAGACACATGTAACTATGCGAGTAGGAGCCGATCATCATAGAATGGATCACATCACCCTGATTATGGGGTGCCAGTTGGAAACTAGTTTATATGGGTTCAGAGATTTACATGGGGTACGATAGTATATTCGACCCTAGACAACTTAACCAAGTTTATAGTGCTTTCCCACTTCTTGTTTATACTTATCATACCCAGTTCTTTATTCATAGACAGAATAGTACTAGACTTACTCAGGCTTTATGTCTGACTCTACTTTTCTTTCGTCTTCTTTTCTTCCGTTCCCCCCCTAGGTCCACAGGGAGGGAACACTGCAGCTTGACCAGCCTTAACATCCAGCTTGAAGAGGAGAAATGTATTGCTTGGACCTTTTCGTTTTGAACTATGGATTTGGACAACCACTATGGGGCTTTTGCAGTTTATCTATGTTTTCTTTATGCTTCTTTAAATAATGTAATCAAGACAGATTATGAAAGTGTTATGTTATGTTTTTGGAAAAGATGTAAGACAATTATGGTGATGTTGATGTAGCACGTATTTGCTTTTATGAAATAAAAGTTGTTGTTTTTCCGCTGTTTACAAATATGTGTTTTTATATCTGTCTTGTATATCTGTGACTTATACTTATAAACCTCCACCAAAATTAGGGCATTCCCTTTGAGAGTGACCCTAACGGAGGTGGGGTGTTTCAGAAAACATGTATGAACACACATATAAGGAAAAATATACATAAAAGGAAGTAAAGAAAATATATGTATATGACAATATACGCGCATATATGTGTCGGAATATATATATATATATATATATATATATATATATATATATCTTTACTAATAATACAAATACTTTAGCGTGGTGAAGCTTTTTAGGAGTTCCATAAAAACCCATTGCCCTACTTAAAATGCAATACGAAGAAAAAATAGGTAGGGGGTCAAACATGTCTTTCATCGTTCCACTTTCATCCCCCCGCTACTTTTACGGTTAGTCAACTCGTTTCCCATGTTTTCTTTTGTTTCCTGCGTTCTTCACCTTCTTAACTGCTTCCATGTTCATCACTTGCTATCGTCTCCTTCTCAAATCAATCGCTTCCTTCTTACTTCTCCTTTGAATTTCTGATTTTCCTCAGATGTGCTAATCCTCTTCAGATCTGGCAACAGATGAACCGTCGCCTCGACGACAACATCAATGGTAAAACTGTCAGGAACAAGTTTGATTTTTTATTTGGGGTTTCTATTTCATGCTTAATTACTGTACGATCGATGCTTAAACCTGCTGTTTAATATCCGATTTTCCACAAATATGCCACTACGCTTCAGATCTAGCAGTGGATGAACCATCTTCCACCTCTATAGTGACTTCATCGGTATGATCGTTATGCTTTAGTTTGATTTATGTTTTGTCCTTTCTGTTTCATGTTTTATTTCAGTTGAAAACATAAGTTTTAAAATGCATGCTCTGCAGAATATTAGAGTGACAACAGGTTTTCGCATACGCTTTCCAATCTACATCGCAAAATGAAAACCTATGCCTGAAATCAAAGGCAGACGTCAATTACTTTGCGTATACAATTCAAAATAGACTGAACTGCAATATGGCAGTAAAGGTTTTTGGTATGATTTCTTTCTTTATGTTTTATTTCATATGTAGTTTTTATTATTTCAGTTGTAGCTAAAATTTGTCGATTTGCTTTAGCATTATTATTTGCTTGGAGATATGTGATTCTATTGCTTAATCGTATAATATATTCTAATGATTCTAAGATGTACAAATCTTTGATTTACCTTTGTAACAGGGCTAAGTTACAGTAGGGCTATAGAGGGCCAGACAAGTGTTATTCAAAAGTTCTCGAAGAAGACATGGCAATAATTAGTTTACACTTAAGGAGGTAACTTTTTAAGTTTTGTTTTGAGTAGTTTATTTGGGAATTGGTAACTCATCAGTGTTTTAATTGTGAAGCATACAACTAAGAGAAATAAAATACTTTTTATTACAAAATATATCCTTACAACAATGATGAATTAGTCTATTCAATTTTAATTTTCAATTTTTTTATTTCCATTTTAGAATAGATGGTCTCTGTTTTACCTGGGTGTAACTATAAGATATGCAATCATAAACTATGAGCTTCAACATTCGGTAAGTTAATACTCATTGCTCATATGTCGAATTATTTTACAATAAGCTAATTAGAAAAAAAAATGTGTTGTTCTCTGCATTAATATAAACTAAAATTATTCCAGTTTATACATGTATAAGGTAATGTCAGTTCTGTTAGAAAGTTACTTACATTTGCTGTTGATTTCTGTAAACGTAGATGTCTGAAAAGCTAAT
The DNA here is from genome assembly GCA_030737875.1 of Allium sativum. Lineage (NCBI taxonomy): Eukaryota > Viridiplantae > Streptophyta > Magnoliopsida > Asparagales > Amaryllidaceae > Allium > Allium sativum. The sequence continues at coordinate 158,535,822 of CM060913.1, forward strand.
GTATCAGAACAAAATGCAAGATGTGGCCATTTTGATTGGATCTGAAGAGAGAAGACTAATGGTAAAAAATTCCAAAGTTTTTGCGTCATTTATGCATTTTTGATGTATTTAATCAAGTAATATCACAAGTACTTAATTTTCTTCTCCTTTTTTGTATCAGTAAGCGTTTAGTGATATAGCTGATGCTTTCAAGATTTTATATGCATAACCAATCTGTTTTGCATACCATTTGCTAGCACAAATATGATTTTTGCAATCCTAGGGATAGGAACCTTGGATAGATCATTATCTTTATAAAAATAATCATTGCGAAAATATATATTCAATCCCCATTTGTGTACCTAAGTGACCATTTTGTTTGAATAACAATACATTCATGAAATCGTCTAATTTTTGCCGTTCAGTCCAATTTTGTATCTTTGTGTATAATTAAGAGGTTGTCTGCCAGTGAAGTAGTAGATACACATGAGTTCAGAGGGAATTATTGGATGGACTGAAATGAATGATATTGAGATTACTAAAAAAAACTACTGAAAAAAACCCGATAATATTGAATTAACTTGATTGCATATTATAGTATTTCTTAGCTGCTAATTAGTTATCATATATTTTTGTATGTGAAATTTTTTCTTTATATAGCATTCATTCAGTTTCCTGCTGCTTTCAACTTCTATTTTCAATGTTTAATTCGAGAAACCATAGATCATAAGCATTGGATATTGACTAGATTTACAGGTCACCTATTCTTTGCATTACTGTTGCCCTACAATATTAGGTGGATGGTCAAGAATCTCACTAAATGGAGTATTTTATATATAGCTTTTTGACTTGTAGCATGCTGAAAATGAAGCTCTATATAAAAGCACTTATAAGGTGTATTCAAAGACCATATTATTGGACATATTTTTTTTATACATAGCCTTTCAAATACATGTCTTCTGCAACATACTAAACTGGAAGCTCCATATAAAGGCATTCAACATATTAGTTTGGTATATCATAAAATGGTACTGCATGTATAGGTACCATTTTCTAACATTTTACTATTACGTTATGTGGTACAAGCTCATATATAATGTTGAAGTGATAGAACATGGGAAGTAATGTTGGATGTAGCATAACAGTTACGCAATTTGTACAAAAATATAGAACTGATTACCAGTTTCGTCAGTTCGTGGATGTACCATATATTTACTGAAAATATAAAATTCATTTACATAATTTTTTTTTCACTTTCCTGCTGCTTCTAATATTATGCCTGTCATTTCAAAATGCATTTTTAAGAGAAGGTTCCACACAGAGGCCCATACCAAAATGAGCACATTGCAACATTCCAAAATTGCTTTTAATTTTGCATAAAAAAGTATATGCTCAATATTTTCTTTTGTCAACAAACTACAGCTACCTACTCAGCCAAGATTTGCTTGGATGAAAATGAAGTTTGCGGGCACCGACTCACTTTGCGACTTTGAAAAACTTCCGAAGTTAACTACAGAGCTTTCACGGTGTGGTTGGCATTGCATGTATGAAGAAAAAGATTGCAGATACTGGCTCACTTTGTGATTTTGAAAAGCTTGCAAAGAGAATTGCAGGGCTTTAATACTATGGCTGTCAGTGCCTGTGCTGCTATAGAATCTCAGCTCAAAGGCCATAATCTGTATTTTGCTTATATTGAGAAAGGTATTGTACATTGCATTAGTTCATTTCATTATTGTTTGACTAATGTTTGACTATAGATATGTCCCAAGTCTTGCCAATGATTGGTTACATAAAGAAAATTATACTGATATATGCTATCAGATGACAGGTTCATCAGCTCGCATACTTACATTTATAAAGAGACGCTATATGTTTCCAATTCCATGAATGGTTTATTTGGATTTAACATTCAAACTTATTGCTACCTTAAGTTATAATTTGATTTCTGACCATATGCAACATCTCTAAACGAAGTAAAGATGGTTTCACTTGATTCATATGAACGTGTTCCATGAAATAGCAATACAGTTTTTGCTAATTCGAAGAGAAATCCTGTTTTAAATTGCATATCCATATATATGGTTTCAAACATAGTGAACTCCCGAAAATGTGAAATTCGAAATATGTACTTGTTTTATGAATTTCAGAAATATCAATTTCAATTTGATTAGTTCAATTGTTTAATGTTTAATTCTAACATATATGGTTACACCCAGTATTGGAGTATAACTCAAAATAAAACAGTAGTTTCTAACGCTCAAATTATTTGAGGTAAGCAACAGTAAAATTCATGTATTTACGGATTCTGTGCGATGGGTAGTTGTTGGGAGGAGAATTTGTTTGGTCACCGAGTCATTTATTTGTGATAGATTTCCAATGCAAAACATAAAAAAGACATTGATGTTCATTCTTTGGTGTATTCAAAAATAGTTATTGCATGCTATTTCTTTTGGAATTTTCTATTTTTACTCTCAAGTAATCTCTAAATTGTTATATATGTCGTTGTTTGTCATTCGATAAAGCATGAACCAGAATGAAGGGTTATCAACAGAAGTAGATCTGCTATGGATGATATCCGCCTCAGGTTTGAAATCATGAACTATTATTTTTATTTCTTATATATTAAATCTGCTAATTAAATTTGTTCAGCTTTGAGGTCATTTTGTTATGATAATTGTATAGACAATTGGATATACAATTATTTGAATATAGTGGAATATCCATAAGGCATGTATGAAAAAGGAGATGAATTTGCAAACAATCATACATTACAATACATATAATAAACATCGAAAAATAAAATACTCTATGTTTCAAGCAAACGTTTGTTCTGGGTAAGTAAGAGTTGTTATTAGACTTTGTTTCATAGCTTATACTCTTTCCTATATTGTATAACATTAAGTAACATTAATGTTGGTCCCAATATAAAATTCACAAGTCAAAATCAAAAGATCAGCATACAATACAAAGAAGATGGCATGCTTTAACCCCCAAACTCCAAAGGAGAAGTATATAAATGCAACCATAAAGCAATGAACTTTCAAAGATAAAATAAAATAGATTTAGATTAGATATTGTTGTATTCCAAACCCTTATCTTCTTTTATTCGGATCTGATTTTGGTTACTATGAGCATGTAAATAGAATAGACAAGCTGTTCATGCTGTATGTTTAGGTGCCTAGACAAATATAATATGTTTTTCTTGACAATATGCACTTCTGCCGTGTAAAATGATTTTACATATCCACTTAGTCTAATGAAGTCATCCACATGTTGCAAGTTGCAACTCTAGATGATTGTAAGTAATTTTTTTTCTTTTTTGATGATTTTCATTTTTCACTGCAATTAACAGCTGTTTTTAATTCTTTGGATATCCATTTTTTCTTAATAGGAAGATGATCATTTTAGTGTTTTGGTTTATAGTTTCTTTTTCCATAAGCATTTTATTATTTATGTTTGGCTTTCTTCCAGGTTTTATTGCTCAGCTTCATGTGGTGATATATGGTAATAAATAAAACTAAGATATGACATCGGTTTGAGCAGATTGGCCATAGTATATGGTAACAAATAAAGATTAAGATATAACATCGGTTTGAAGCAGATAGGTGGCCATAGTATATGGTAACAAATAATATTTAGATATGACATCGGTTTGAAGCAGATAGTGGCCATAGTATGTATGGATGAGAAACATATTCTAATGAGTTCAAGACTTACAGAATTTGCATATTTTTTGTTGTTTGACATGTTTCAGGTACAATGTTTGCTGTGGACCTATGGTTTCCTGATGGTAATATGTAATGAATTGTAGATTCATGTATGCTTGCTCATATTTTCATATATAATACTGTCAATTATTAACTCATATACTACCTAATATTAGACTACTAACTAATGTTCACGTGTTGTATCCATATGTTGTCCACTGTACTGCTTGCTCCACTGTATTTCTTCCCAGTTGTTTCAGGTCGCCTGTTTTTGTAACCGGGTCCAGGTTTTTTCCCTTTGATATTGCCCGATGATTTTTTTGATTTCCATGCTTACTTTTCCATCGTCTTCGCACACAATCCATCTTCGCTTGAGCTGTCTTCGCACACGTCCAGCGGACGTTCGTATGTACTGGTGTGTATGTATATATATATAAGAAATAAAATTTAAGACAAGCCTGAAATCAGAGAAATATGGCAAGAATCAATTAACGGTGCAATGCAGTTTGAATTTTGAAAACAAAACGAAAGTTGCGCATATATATACACACACACACGTAAAATGGTCATTTCAAGTTTTGTATACATATAAGGACCTTATATATGAACATATTCAAATCTATTCAAAACTTAAGGCCATATGCAGAAAAAAATATTATAGCCGGCGGTCGACCCAGGCATGGGAGGGTCGACCGATCTGAAGGGGGGTCGAACCACCCTAGATCTTATCAGGTTCTGTAGCAACCCGGAAAACCTGAGCCAATTAAAAAAATTTATTTTGGCAATTTTAGTGAATTTTGAATATTTAAAATGAAATATTTTAAATAATAACGACGAGAAATTTATTTTGAGTAGAATTAGAACGTATATATTTATTTGAATTGACGCTACAATATAAATAACTATTTTTAATTATAAAAGGAATTGAAAATGGCGCGGTAGTTTGAAAATTCGATTTCAAATTTCAAATGAATGTACAAGATTCAAAATAAACTGGATTTTAGCAAAATAAAAAATATTTGAATCTATTTGAAAATATATTTCCAACGAATCCGAAAAATTGAAATTTCATAGCGGGAATAAAAAGTTATTTCCAGTTGAAAATTCAGAATAGTCGCTATGGAAATTATAGCCCTTAAAAATGGAAATTTTGGAAACGACCTCCGTTTTTGACGAAATCACTTTTGTTGGATCCGGGATGTAAAGTTATTGCTAGATTCCAAAATTCATAATTTTTGGGGTCAATATGTGAGCGTGGGAAAAGAAAACGTGTTTTAATGGTTTCAGCCAATTTGGATCGACCAGGAAATGGCCATTTTTCAAACGGTCTCCAAATTTGATGAAATTAGTTTTGTTCAGACCGTATCGTCAAAACATAACTAGATTTATTTTTTTGGAAATTTTGGGGTCTGTATATGGCCCTGGTAAATTGAAATGTGCGTTCAAATAGAATATATGGATTTAAATTTTGATTTAAATGGAAATGGATCAAAGTAGCCGATCTGGCTTGCGAAACATATCCCATTGTGTTCGGAATGGGGGTAATTAGTTAGGGCGACAGTGGTTGGGTCTCGTTTGGAGGTCGAAAATAAAAGTCAACTTAGGAGAAATTAAATAATATAAATAAATTATTATAAAACCTTATAAACCTAATTCATTTTCTATTCTTCCCCAAATCGATCAGAAAAAACCCGAGCCCGTTTTATGTCGCTGCCCCTCTCCGTTCATCACGCCGCCACCAGAGGAGCGCTGCCCTCCCCCACCTCCGCCTGAGACTGCCACGACACCCCAACTCGAACAGCGAAGCCCCCATCCGTTCAAGGGAACCGCACCAAAATCCTTCTACAACAGCGAACCCGGAAACTAGTGACCCCACCGCACCTGCGCCTCTCCGCAAACCCTAGTTAAGCCGCCGCCGGTTTACCGTTGCTACCCACCTCCGGCCAAAAACCCTAAATGCCTGTAAGTTTTTAATTTTGATTTTAATTCCATGATAAAATTTTGATTTCAAGTTTGATTTTTTTTATTCATTAGCAAGATAAAGAAATGATTTTTATTTATTCATTAGCATGATAAAGAAATGATTTTTATTTATTCATTAGCAATAGAAAGAAATGATTTTTATTTATTCATTAGCAAGATAAAGAAATGATTTTTATTTATTCATTAGCAATAGAAAGAAATGATTTTTATATATTCATTAGCAAGATAAAGAAATTATTTTTATTTATTCATTAGCAATAGAAAGTAATGATTTTTATTTATTCATTAGCAATAGAAAGTAATGATTTTTATTTATTCATTAGCAAGAGAAAGTAATGATTTTTATTTATTCATTTGCAAGAGAAAGTATGATTTTTAAAAAAACAAGGAAGATTCGATTTTTAGAATCAAAGATGTGATTTATATAATCAAAAATAGGATTTTGATCATTGAAAAGATTATATTTTTACCATTGAAAAGATTATATTTTTATCTAAGGAAAGATTATATTTTTTATAGTAAAAAGATTAGATCTTTGAAGTAGAAAAGATCATATTTCTATAGTAGAAAAGATTAGATCTTTGAAGTAGAGAAGATTTGATTTTTATCATTAAATAGCTTATGTAAAGATTCGATTTTTATTGATTGAAATGGCAAAGTAAAAATATAATTTTTAGCTATGTAAAAATTATATTTTTATATATATGAAGTAACGTTAAAACTTTTTATTTTTATTATATATGAAGCGAAATAAAAATTCGATCTTTATATAAGAAGTAGAAATATAATTTTAATATAGAAAGAAGCGTCGTAAAAATATATGAAGTGCTATTATAAAAATGCGATTATTAAAATAAACATCATATTAAAAATGTGACTTTAAATATGAACAGCGTAGAAAAGACTACTTTGTAATTTCAGGCAAATCCCAACTGTTCGGAAATACAGAAATAAAACTAGCGGAGTGGAACCCAAAAGTGAGAACTTCTCACTTTAATTTATTTTTCTTGTTGAAATATATACTAGGATGCATACGTGCTTAGTAGCACCCGACACCTGTCGTCCACGGACCATGGATGACTTGTTTGTTTGATAGATTGTGTGTTGAAAATTGATTGTGTGACGTGGAATGGAAATAAAATTTTATAGTTAAAAGTATAATTTTTAACATGTATATATGAATAAAATAAATATTCATAAACAACTCGGACAATTTGTTTATGTACACACATTTGACTGATATTGATTGGGACGATAATTTTACACATCGCCCAACTGCATAAATAAAATTCATTATTTGTTGATTGAAACCCCACACGGGTATTGGGATGATATATGACATACACTAGTCCCAAAATGTCGATTGATTGATTGACAAGCTGTTGTAAGCATTAAATATTTATAGTTGATGCTTATGCAGTGTAGATTGCACTTTGGATGATGGTTGACTGTGTTTGATTATCGTTGTACACATGTGTGTATGAAATCCATTTAAATCATTATATGGTACTTGACTGTGTCTGATTCCAGTTTATAAAGAATGAATATTTTAAAATAACTATTATTTTAAAATAACGAATATTTTCAAATAATATTCAGAAAAGAATCAAAATATGATTTTGATGTCCGATTTGGGATGGACACGAAAATATTTAAATATATAAAGCCGTGTTGATTAAATTAACGCCATTTGGACATGGACGATATTTATATCGATTTTATTCATTTTTATAATGAATAAAAGAAGGAATTGATTTCAAAATCTAATGTTTTGAAAATATTATCATTTATATAATAATGATAATGGAATATTTAATTTTGATTTGAAATTGAATATGAAGTTGAAACTCTTTTGAAAACGAATTTAAAATGATTTATAAAATACGTTTTAAATGGAAATCAGCAAAATATATATTATATATATTATATATATAATATACTGGCCTGAATAGAACGTGCCGCGCTGCAGCAGTTCGTGAATTTCGACCATTGACTTCGAACGGACATTACGGGAGATCCGACCATCAGATTCTCCTAAAAACCGGAACCGTTGGGTTCGTATCGATAAGAGATGTCTAAGGAATATTAGAGATTTGAAATCTAATAGTTGGATTTGGAATTATGTCCAAATCAAATTTGGAAAAGGTCGTTGTAAGTGCAGTTCGACGACCGATTATGGAAATCGACTGTACGGGTCTTGATAATATTATTAAAAATATCAATAATTTGTTTAAAATCATAACAAATGATTTGGAAAGAATTGGGATGAAAAATTCCATATTTGAAAAGATAAAAATGGATTTTTATCAAAATGAACTAATTTTGAACTAGAATTATATTACAGAATTTTAAAATTAATAAATTGGATTTTAAATGGTTTTAAAAATAACCGGAATTTCCAATATATGAATTGGAATGGATTTGAATCGAAATTATCTTTGGAATATTTCGATATTAGATTCCGTGGTTATATGAATATCGTGGAGGAATTTGGAAGATATATATATTGTTGTTCCAATATGATATTTGTTGGTTTTAGAATTTGATATTGAATATAAGCCGATATATTTTCTATTTAGAGCCTTGTATTTAATATCAAATTGGATTTTGGGTTCGTCGTGAATGGTATCTTTCATAATATTGTTCTTGAACCGAATGGAGTTAAAAAAATTAGAAACTGACTGGAGATTAGTTAAGTTGAATGGCTTCCTGGGTATTGATATAATGTTGGTTTCGACCTTTGGGATTAATACTTAGGGGATTGTTCTCTTAATAATTTACGGTTAGATGCTAATGTGAATTGGGTTTATTGTGAACTTTGTTTTTAACGACATTCGTTCTTTAACCCGATTTACAGTGAAATTTGATTTGGGATTTATAAATCTTTTTATTTAGATTTAACGGGAATTTTCCAAGGTAACGTTTTCCAATTTAATATATTAAATTGGAATTGAATGGAATTCGATTTGATAATAATCGAAGTGAACTTCTATTGAGGAAGGCTATTAATACATATGGAATTTAAGAGGCAGTGCCGTTATTCCAGTTATATTATTGGTCGGATATAGAAATTGATATCGATTATATATTGATTTGTTTTTCTGTGAAGATTCCATAATTAATGGAATGTGATTTGGGTTGTTGTGAATGGTATCTTTAATAATACTATTCTTAGACCCAACGGAGTTAAGAAAATCAGAAACTAACTGGAGATTAGTTAAGTTGAATGGTTTCCTAGGTATTGATCTGATGTTGGTTTCGGCCTTCGGGGTTAATACATAAGTAATTGTTCACTTGCCAATTTACGGTTAAAGGCTGATGAAATGGAATGATATTTTGGGTTTATTGTGAACCGTGTTTTAAATGACATTGGTTTTTAACCCAGTTAAAGACAGGATGTGATTTCCCAAGTTAAACAATCGTCAATATTGATTTTTGGGAATATTAAAACCAAATGGAGTTTTAATTAATCTTTAATTAGATTGAAATGATATCCAAAGGAAGATTAAAGAATAAATTTAAAGAATTTATCTTTGATAAAATTAATGGGAACCTTTCCCAAAGTATATGAATATTTGGATAAAGAAATATTGTGGATTGGAATAAGAAGTATGTTGTGTTTTTATAGCACTTGTTTATTATATACGTGAGTTATTCAGAAAGACCGGGTTTATCCCATTCTGAATAACTGATTCGACGATGTGTCGAGGATGAAGATGGTGGTTGAAGACCGGAGGTCTTCACATCGTTTGGATTATTACAGATGTCTTGATTGGGCTGTACACCCAAGATAAGGTAATAAGTGGTGATCGTCCAGACGTACTTGGAGATCGACGGATATGCGAGGACCTCTCCCCTGTATTGGACATATGGGGGAGCAATAAGATGCCTCCGGTTTCATTCAGATCCAGAACGAACTTGTAAATGCATGTGTGTCTGACATCAGATTTCATTCTATGTAACTGATATACATCGGTTGCATAGTGTGAATTGTCTGTATGGCATGCTGAGATGCAAATGATCAAGGTTTATGTTGAAAAGCCGAGTCTTGTGGTTGATGATCAAAGCACGGCCTTTGTGGCGTTGCTTTGTGTAGCGCTAATTCGCGAGCCTCACACCCCGATGTGAACCAGAAACGGGAGAGGACCTCAGGAAGGACATGCGTTTCTTTCTAGCTAGGAGTGGTGTCATCGTTTTGCATGCCCTAGCATTTTACTTATGTGGATGATGGATAGGAGGCGCCTCAGTTATATCGGTCGATCCGGGGCCGATGGAGTCATTTGGCTCATTTACGCCCTATAGGGCGGGGAAATGCATTGTTCAGACATTTGAATCCACTCCGTCTGGACCGGCCCTGACGATCCAAGGCTTGCCTGCGCGCTTTCCTGAGGCTCGGGCTAGACAGTCTCGAAGCGGTAAGGACGATCCCTTGCCTTGGTTCACAGATGGAAATCCAACTTCCAATACGTGACATTTGCAGCTTTGATTGTAGAGCCTAGTATTGGCGACATGATATATGGTACCCACGACGTCTAGGATTGATACATTTATATTTGAAGTTGTTTTAAACACTATGCACTTATAATAGTATCAAATGATTTGTTTTAACGTACCAAGCATATTTGGCTATTATAAGGGGTAACCCTATCCTCCGGCTTGCGTTGCATTGTATGATGGGACCTTGGTCTTATAATAGCTTCATTGTTCTTTATTTAGCATTGCGGTATTGTTTTATGCACTGGTATTCTTGGGAGAAAACCCGTTCTACGTTATGCGGCTTGGTCCTTGGATTTACCTAATTTTAAAATAAAGATTAATATCTATTTTAGTTCTCACACCAGTCACGTGACTGGCCTGGAGTTTATTGTTTTAACCTAAACTCTGGGTGCCCCCATTTTCCACACGGGCAGCTAGTAGTTTTGGGTTTTGCAGATTTATATTCACAGGATCCTGATTTATAGCTGGAATGATATTCGAAAAGCTCTATATATATATATTCTTTTCAGTTGTGTTTTGTATTATTTTCCGCTGCATTGTAACTTGTAAAACTCTGATATTTGTCGAATGTGTAATATTTATTCATACTCTGTATATTCTTATATTCTGATGAAATTGTTGTAATAAGCAATGAAATGTTCTTCTGTTTGGGTTCTGATTCGTCTTGTCCTCAAAGTAATCCGTGATTTCCCATAAGGTCGATTTCGGGTCGTAATAGGTTTACTTGCGAATCTGGACTATTTTCTTAACGATGTTCAATGCTGAGTCAGTGCTACGTGTACGATAAGATCCTGAACACCTATAAATAGGCTAGCAGAGCCTAGCTAGATCTCATATTTCTACGACAACATCTATACTCTGCCATTCTTCTTCCTCTACAAATCTCTGTAGAAAAATAAGATAATTAGTTTAGGAAATTCTAAATCATGACTTGGAGGAAAAGAATGAATATTAATTAGAAGGTGTTCAGAATCATATTCGAAGAGAGATTATTTTCTATATTCGGTCTATTCAATTTTCTTCCTCTTTCTTCCCTTTTTCTTTTAGTAAAAATTGTGAATCCATGGTTGTTAGGTTCTGAATCCAATTAGGGGAAAACCATGGAATGCTAGATCTTGAGCAGATCCAGGATTTGGAAAGCAAATGAGGTCAGTGGATTTAAGTTATATCATTTTTGATAATGATATATTATCACTTAACATTCCTCGTGATCGTACAATATGAATTTGCTAGAATAATTAAAAGTATTGAAATGTTATTATGACATGTTGAAATTTGATATGTTGAAATGTTTAAACATATGTTAAAAGGATTAAAGTGACGAATATGACATGTTGGAATATTAATATGCTAAGATATTTATATGTTGGAAAATTCATATGTTGAAATAGAAACTTGTCAAAATATGTGTAGTGATTACTGTTGTTTCAATTTCATGTTATCTTGTGACATTTATGTACCTGGACCATTAACGGTAGAAATTGAGAACATTACATGTTAGTTTGTTTGATTTGAACAATTACATGATTAAATGATTACATGTTAGAATAGAATTTATTGTATGTTAGAAAGAACATGCGATAAAGTAGGCTTTATATGATGACATGTAAAATATAGGAAATTTACAATAAATAGGTAACTGTAACCGTGCTTAGACACGAGGTTAGATTACACTTGTAGTAGAAGTCTACCCAGAACCGCCAGGCATATCCAGCACCCACAAGTGGTAAATCTAATGTGAGGGGTCTAAGTGCATAAATAAAACATGTAATGGTGCTAAGACACGAGGTTAAGTCAACTTACCGTAGAAGTCTGCCCAGAACCGCTTGGCAAATCCAACATCCACAAGTGTAGGCTTAATGTGAGAGGTCTAACGAATATATACATATATAAATATATGAATATAGCAGGACTGATAAACAACATTAATTGTAATTAATGGAAATAAATGTAATCAAAAGAAAGATAGAGTAGTAAAAGAAATGGAATGTACGGGTAATGATAATAACCTACTATAAATAAATTACATTAATGAGAATGTTGTATAATAGGTAGACTTGTCCTAGGGACAAGTGAATATTATACTTAGGTTGAGAAGTGAAGATTATAACTTAGTTTATAATAAACTATTAAGGAAATGAGATAACTGGTGAAATGAGATAACACTTAATTGTAAATTAAGTAATCAGTAAATGGGAAAAACCTGAAACCGATTGTTTGTAATAAGTAGAGAAAAGGGGGAGTGTTTATTAAATGTAAGAAGTTGTACTTAATTATTAATTAAGTAATCTGTAAACTTGGAAATCTAAAATTTGTTGATAAGAATAACATGTTAAGGCTTGTCCTAGGGACATGGTGTAACGTCCCGGATTTTTCGGCCATTTAAATTCGAATATTTAAATCGGTTTATATATATTTTATTTGAAATATAATGATTTTTAATCGAATTTATTTATTTAAATGGAGTTCGAATATATATTTTTATATTAATTAAAAACCAAAATTTTAATGTTGGTCAACAAACATTACGCGACTCTACTACATATTCTTACCATACTTGTTCAACAAACAAATAAGACTGCATGATAGGGCTAGGTTATATCTAAATGCTGAAGGTTTCAATCGAGGAAGGCTGCCGTATGCTTTTAAATTGGATAAGATGGCGCAGGGTAGGGTAGGCGAGTAGGAGTTGAAAACTCGTTTAAACAAAGGATGTGTGATGTCTGCCTTGTTATTCCACCAACTAGAGTGATTTGTCAAAGTCATTAAACTCTACTGGAAGTTACATGATAAGCATTGGTGAAACATGCAACTTATTTAACCTTTTATGTATTAGGCCATGTGTTGTGTAGTATAAACTTCAATTTTAAGTCTTCTCTTCCCAGTTTCCACTAACATACATAAAATTATGCATTGATCTTATAACAACACTATTTTTATGCTCAAATTATTGGTTAAACTATTTGTTGTTCTTTTTTCCATGTGATTTATCTCGTTCAGAGCAAATAAGATAAGGCATAAATGATAAAACTACTACTGTTTATATCCATTGGGACAAGCTAATTAATTTGAAGTTGTTAATTTAGTTAGCTAACACACTTTATTTGTTATAATTACAAACCAAATCCGCAACATAAACATGTAAACTAAACATGTACATCAACAGCTAAAACAAGTTCAAATCCTTTTTACAGTACAAGTTCAAAATTACAAAAAAAAAACATAAATCATTATTCGTAAATAAATTTCTTCATGTCTCTTTTCTTTCCAGAACCAGTGAATCCTCTCTTTTGATCTGCAGAAAGAAGAAGGGAAAACCCATTAAAAGGGATAATCTCATGACAGCAATAAACGACATAAAAGAAAAATTAAGAGAAACTGGGAAAAAATAATAATTATTTAAATATTTATGCGCATCAGCTAATTGTATAAATTCATACACCTATGCTAATATACATAGTGCAGTCAGTGTTCGGGGCACACTTATACAAATGAACACGACATGTTATGAACACAACAATAAATAACGTAGCAGTTTAAGAGAGATCCAGGTAGCAAATGACAGAAGATTTCATATGCCCATATTTTACAAATAAACCATATTCATGTAACAGTGAAGATAAGGTGGCCAATGAAACCTGAAAAAACCATGTATGAAGCTAAAAACAAAGATGCACGGCTAAAGGAAAAGTTGAAGTCATTCATACATCCAACCTTGAACAAAAAGGAAAATAGTACTAAAATAAAACAACTAAAATAGATTCATATCTCTACATGGATACATCAATATCAACAGGTATGTACCTCAGATTTTCATAGATTTGTATACTACTTAGCAGTTAAAGAAAGAAGAAAATCAAATATATGAACATATATTTTATAACATCAAATCTATACAGCTAGAAAGACAAGACAATTCATATCACTTTAGCACTAGGTATAGCTGAAATAAAACACACAAATATATTATATATATTCATACGTCAAACATGTACAATGAACAGCTAAAGTAAAATGCATAGCTGAAATGAAACAGGGAATTCCATGTGCAAATTCACTGTGAACATATATTTAAATTAGAAATAAAATCTATGTTAAGTTTCGAAATCTCTGATTTGAATTAACTATTCAGAGTTCAGTTCTATCTAATCTACAGCTCGACAGGATCTATTTCGAACCCACCATCTAGACTAAAATCCTATACCAAAATTATAACACAAAATCTAGATTTCAGATTCGATTTCGATTGAAATAACAATTCAATTTTTGACATTGATTCTATCCATCCACCACTATATAAATACACGCATTCATCCCATAGTTTTCCATCCACAAATTCAAAACCAGATAATAAAATCAAAATAATTCAGCAAGGAAAAATCGAGTAGAAAACCTTAGCTTCAGTTCTTGAAATCTTTTGTGTTGAATTCCGTTTGGGTTGAAGGTGTAGGTGGCGTGTGGTTGTCTGTAGTGGATTGGGAGAGGTCAAGGGGTTGATCGCGAGGCCATGGTGGCGGATCGAGGGTCCGAGGAGGGTGCGACGCCACAAAAATCTCCGATTTGCTGTTGAAATCGAAAGAGGAATTAGGGCTTTCCTTTTTGGTCATCATGAGATTTTTTTTTGAGAGGCGGCTTGAATGAGGAAAGAACGGATCGAAGGGGGGTTTTAAGGTTGAAGCGGGTCGGGTACTTGAGTGGGCCGGCTGATTTAGGTAAAGGCCCGGGTTTTTATTTAAAAAGGAAATCTAGATTTTAGTTTAATTAGTTTTATTAACTTCGTAATACAATTGTGTGCACATACGTTATCAGATTCAAGCGCGGTCAGTTGCGTTGGGACCGTGGAGACGAGTACTTCGAGATGGAGCAGGTCTAGTCCGGATCTGAAATGAATGGGATTTTTATTCAAATTAAACATCAGTTTAATTTGATTAAAACAGACTTTTGATCGACAGATTCAAATCAAGGTGAATTAAACTCACTCGGCTCTTCCCAATTATATTTTATATAAATTGGGTTTTTATTTTGCGTGTTCTGATTGACTGTTTGCTAGTGATATATATCGTTGATTAAACTTATGAATTTAAATGGTCGTTTAATTTTAGTAAAACACCAATCATTTTGATTTGACCTGAATAAGGTAGTTTCCCTTGATTGGTCACGTTTATAAAAATAAACGTGTTCAATTGGTTGAATTGTTTGAATTGGCTGTTGGTTGTTTGATGGTCGTTATAGAAGTTATCAGTCAAATAAAAAGGAATGGATGATTATTGATTGTTGAACTATATTTCAACATTTATTCTGATGTTAACCAATGGGTGGTATGGGTGGGTAATTGGTATCACCTGGCCTAGAAATCAATCGATTTTTAAATACGGCTTTTATCGACTGTGAATCAACAGTATTAAAGTTATAAATATTTTTTTAATAAAATTAGGTTTTGAAAGTTATTTTAAAAAGGGGAATGAATATTAATTATTTAGTTTAGTTTATAAGAAATTATGAAATTATTTATAAACTAAATCCTTATGTTAATATAATAATTATAGACAAAAGAGAACCTGGCAGTTAGGTATATTGGTCGTGAACGTTTAAATAAAGTTATTTAAATTAATTATATTTTAATTAATTTAAAAAGAGGAATTAAATAGGATTGGTTAGAAAAGTAACCACGTTTTGCGTCGACCATTTAAACTAAGTGAAATAACTTAATTGGTTAATCATAGTAAGATTTTGAAAAGGAAATTTATTATTTATTCTAGTAAATAAAGGAGTCAATTGTTTTGAAATGATTAAATAGTAATCATTAATTAAATGAAATTTATTTAAGTAACCAAGTTTGAAATGAAATGGTCGAGTATTGGAAAAAGGCTAGTAATGAGTTTTATTGTTGAACTCGAGTTTTATAGTGAAGCAACAAAGAGGTTTAAACGAAGATAAGGCGTAAATGAAGGTTTTACTTAACGTTTGAATTAAGTAAAAGAAGGAGAAAATGGAAAAGGGTTTATATTAAACCCAAAATTCATAAACGAAGCTTATAAATGGAATGTGAGTTAAACGATGGTTTTAAATGGAAATACTTAATAAAGGTATTAAGTTGAATCGATGGTTTTAAAGGGAGGTTTCCCGAGGAAGGGATTTAAATGTGAACTTTGTAAACGAGATTGGAAATAGGAATTGAAATAGTAATATAGGGTTTTTGAATTACAACTCGTATTCATCTGACGATAAGAACGTTGTTGGTCAAGGTCTGAGAGGTAATTAAAATACCCCACCTTGAACGACTGCGGGATTATCCAAGGGTGATTCTAGTTGGTAATGGAGAAAGTGTGTAATAAGATTTCCAAAGTAACGGAAATGAGATTTCCCTAGTAATGGAATTAAAAAGAAATGTGGTGATTAATTTTAAAAGCCAAGTGATGCTGAGTACCAAACCAGTGAATCTATTTTTGTGATTTCATGGGTGATTTACTTGATAGTTAAATAACCGACTATCAAGTCTGACCTTTACGATTGTTGGTATGGAAAGACCGGGATCAAATGTATATTCGAAAACCATTCCAACCAACAAATACGAAATCTATAGAAGAGATCAGACGACGATCGAGATGGAGCATGTGAAGACCATAGATCTTCATAAAGTGGAAGAACCACTTATAATCTCTGATTCGACCCGGAGATATATTGGGGTTCTGTCGTGGTTGAAACTGTGGATTGCAAGGACTATCGCTACTGATCCATGGGGTGGTTCCTATATTGGATGCAGTAGGAGAGTGCCTTCGGTTCATCCTGTTCCTGGATGACTTGTATGGATGGATGTCTGACAGCGTATTTCTTAAGGGTCACGTACGTTGATTTTTACAAACATATCTTTGTTAGTGGCGGAGAGGGGCACCTCTCTAGCTTAACGACCAGAATATTTTTGTGGACGTCAATTAGTGATTTGGCGGATCTGACGATGTGGCATTCAAAGTGTATGATGATCAGATGTGTTCTGGCCTCAAGTCTCATCAACCGGGACATGACAAGAATCGGGCAAGCAGCATGGCTATGTGGGTCGCTCCCATTATGGTGTATAATCACCTATCTAAAGAAATTCCTTTTGTTTCTTAATCTATCGATTCTGCCCATTCGGGAACGGTGGTTTGAGTCCAACCGTTGGTGATATACATTTGATACACTCAAGCGAAATGAGTGGTCGGTCATGTGAGGGCCGGGTTGCAAGACGTTCTTGTTGAACCCTGTGTATTCGCCTCTAGAGATACACGTGCGGAAGGTGGTCCCATACCTTGTCAAGTTGGAAATCCAATATCCAATAAGCGCCCGCTGTTTCCGATTGTATATTATCTTCGGGGAGCGTGAGATGCAAGCGTTCCTCTAGATTTGTTAATTATTTGTATCTAGACATTATCATAATATCAGATCAATATATGATTTCAAAAGATGTTTTGGGTTATCGTAAGGTAAAAACCGTCCGTGTTTATGTGTGGATTTGGTCTTACGATTATCCTTTTCTCTCGAAAGGATTTTAAATTTAAAATCAAGTTGTGTGATACCCTAAATGCTGTGCGAGTTTTTCTCACTCTGGTCCACCAGACTGACCCGGTGTTTTGTAAATGCTCGGGTTAGACCGAGGTGTACAGGTTCAGGTTACCAGGTACTGAGAAGTCCAGAGACGAGCTGAAGATGTTCAGACGAATGATATTCCGCTGTGCGATTATATATATGAGGACAGATTATCAAAACTGTCCAGATGTGTGTTGTACTCTGATATTTTAAGTATTTTCAAAAGCTCTCAATAAAATTTATTTCTGTATTATATTTTGTTCTGCTGCGATGTGAGACTCTGTGTTGATTCTTCTTCTTCTATTCTTATATTTCTTTCTTTCTTATCTCACCCTCTAAATTTTTTCTAATAACATCCAGTGTTTTCGGTGTTTGAAAGGTCAGCATGAGTTACGATAAAGGTATTTATGTCGATTTTCGGGGCCGAAATCCCTGGGTCGTTACAGTGGTATCAGAGCTATTGGTTGAGTAGTAACCTTGGCTCTTTGGCATAACTCAATAGAGATGGGGTTAGTAACACCCTACATTGAGTTGAGTATATATATATGAGAGCGTATTTGTAAAATTTTAAATGAAGATGTTTTATATTGTGTTATTTGACTGGTTCAAGTGTTGAGAAGCCTTGAATTAGTGGATGGATACAATATTGTTTTATAAAGAGGGTAAATGAAATAATTTTACCCGATATATTTTTATATAGAAAAGAAATTTATTTTCTGTATTATAGTGATGTGGGGTGTTTGTTTGTTTGTTTTGATTGATTTGATTTGAAATCAAATTTGAATTATGAAATAAAATTGAGTTGATTAGAAAATCAATTCGTCGATTGAATGGGATATGGAAGTGAAACTGGACTTGGTTAAGTAAAATCAAGTTAAGAATAAATTCAAAATTGAGTGAACTTGAATGAATTGGGGGTTTAAAAATTAAATGGATAAATAGATTGGGATTCAAATAAAGTAGATTTCCATTCGAATTTTGAATTTTCTTTTCGAAGGAGTTGAGGCCCAGAGTGGCCGTCGTAGTCGTACCGATCGAACCAGGCAGAGGAAGTGCTGGCATGGTTTTAGAATTCGAATTTATTTCAAATTTAATTCAACAGTAATGATTTATATATATATATATATATATATATATATATACGGTTCGGAACATTCTTCTTACTTTGCAATTTCGAGGACAAAATTATTCTAAGGGGGAAGAATGTAACGTCCCGGATTTTTCGGCCATTTTCGAATATTTAAATCTGTTTATATATATTTTATTTGAAATATAATGAATTTTTAATCGAATTTATTTATTTAAATGGAGTTCGAATATATATTTTTATATTAATTAAAAACTAATTTTTTAATGTTTGTCAACAACCATTACAGGACTCTACTTCATATTCTTGCCACACTTGTTCAACAAATAAATAAGACTGCATGATAGGGCTAGGTTATATCTAAATGCTGAAGGTTTCAATCGAGGAAGGCTGCCGTATGCTTTAAAATTGGATAAGATGGCGTAGGGTAGGGTAGGCGAGTAGGAGTTGAAAACTCGTTTAAACAAAGGCTGTGTGATGTCTGCCTTGTTATTCCGCCAACTAGAGTGATTTGTCGAAGTCATTAAACTCTACTGGAAGTTACATGATAAGCATTGGTGAAACATGCAACTTATTTAACCTTTTATGTATTAGGCCATGTGTTGTGTAGTACAAACTTCGATTTTAAGTCTTCTCTTCCCAGTTTCCACTAACATACATAAAATTATGCATTGATCCTATAACAACACTATTTTTATGCTCAAATTATTGTATAAACTATTTGTTGTTCTTTCTTCCATGTGATTTATCTCATTCAGAGCAAATAAGATAAGGCATAAATGATAAAACTACTATTGTTTATATCCATTGGGACAAGCTAATTAATTTGAAGTTGTTAATTTAGTTAGCTAACTCACTTTATTTGTTATAATTACAAACCAAATCCGCAACATAAACATGTAAACTAAACATGTACATCAACAGCTAAAACAAGTTCAAATCCTTTTTATAGTACAAGTTCAAAATTACAAAAAAAAAACATAAACCATTATTCGTAAATAAATTTCTTCATGTCTCTTTTCTTTCCAGAACCAGTGAATTCTCTCTTTTGATCTGCGGAAAGAAGAAGCGAAAACCCATTAAAAGGGATAATCTCATGACAGCAATAAAAGGCATAAAAGAAAAATTAAGAGAAACTGGAAAAAGAAATTAATTATTTAAAAATTTATGTGCATCAGCTAATGGTATAAATTCATACACCTATGCTAATATACATAGTGCAGTCAGTGTTCGGGGCACACTTATACAAATGAACACGACATGTTATGAACACAACAATAAATAACGTAGCAGTTTAAGAGAGATCCAGGTAGCAAATGACAGAAGATTTCATATGCCCATATTTTACAAATAAACCATATTCATGTAACAGTGAAGATAAGTTGGCCAATGAAATCTGAATGAACCATGTATGAAGCTAAAAATATAGGTGCACGGCTAAAGGAAAAGTTGAAGTCATTCATACATCCAACCTTGAACAAAAAGGAAAATAGTACTAAAATAAAACAACTAAAACAGATTCATATCTCTACATGGATACATCAATATCAACAGGTATGTACCTCAGATTTTCATAGATTTGTATACTGCTTAGTAGTTAAGGAAAGAAGAAAATCGAATATATGAACATATATTTTATAACATCAAATCTATACAGCTAGAAAGACAAGACAATTCTTATCACTTTAGCACTAGGTACAGCTGAAATAAAACACATAAATATATTATATATATTCATACGTCAAACATGTACAATGAACATCTACAGTAAAATGCATAGCTGAACTGAAACAGGGAATTCCATGTGCAAATTCACTGTGTACATATATTTAAATTAGAAATAAAATCTATGTTCAGTTTCGAAATCTCTGATTTGAATTAACTATTCAGAGTTCAGTTCTATCTAATCTACAGCTCGACAGGATCTATTTCGTACCCACCATCTAGACTAAAATCCTATACCAAAATCAGAACACAAAATCTAGATTTTAGATTTGATTTCGATTGAAATAACAATTCAATTTTTGACATTGATTCTATCAATCCACCACTATATAAATACACGCATTCATCCCACAGTTTTCCATCCACAAATTCGAAACCAGATAATAAAATCAAAATAATTCAGCAAGGAAAAATCGAGTAGAAAAACTTAGCTTCAGTTCTTGAACTCTTTTGTGTTGAATTCCGTTCGGGTTGAAGGTGGTGTGTGGTTGTCTGTAGTGGATCAGGAGAGGTCCAGGGGTTGATCGCGAGGCCATGGTGGCGGATCGAGGGTCGGAGGAGGGTGCGACGCCACAAAAATCTCCGATTTGCTATTAAAATCGAAAGAGGAATTAGGGTTTTCCTTGGTCATCACGAGATTTTTTTTTTTTTTTGAGAGGCAGCTTGAATGAGGAAAGACCGGATCGAAGGGGGTTTTAAGGTTGAAGCGGGTCGGGTTCTTGAGTGGGCCGGCTGATTTAGGTAATGGCCCGAGTTTTTATTTAAAAAGGAAATCTAGTTTTTAGTTTAATTAGTTTTATTAACTTCGTAATACAATTGTGTGCACATACGTTATCAGATTCAAGCGCGGTCAGTTGCATTGGGACCGTGGAGACGAGTACTTCGAGATAGAGCAGGTCTAGTCCGGATCTGAAGTGAATGGGATTTTTATTCAAATTAAACATCAGTTTAATTTGATTAAAACAGACTTTTGATCGACAGATTCAAATCAAGGTGAGTTAAACTCACTTAGCTCTTCCCAATTATATTTTATATAAATTGGGTTTTTATTTTGCATGTTCTGATTGACTGTTTGCTAGTGATACATATCGTGGATTAAACTTATGAATTTAAATGGTCGTTCAATTTCAGTAAAACACCAATCATTTTGATTTGACCTGAATATGGTAGTTTCCCTTGATTGGTCACGTTTATAAAAATAAACGTGTTCAATTGGTTGAATTGTTTGAATTGGCTGTTGGTTGTTTGATGGTCGTTATAGAAGTTATCAGTCAAATAAAAAGGAATGGATGGTTAGTGATTGTTGAACTATATTTCAACATTTATTCTGATGTTAACCAATGGGTGGTATGGGTGGGTAATTGGTATCACCTGGCCTAGAAATCAATCGATTTTTAAATACGGCTTTTATCGACTGTGAATCAATAGTATTACAGTTATAAATATATTTTTAACAAAATTAGGTTTTGAAAGTTATTTTAAAAAGGGGAATGAATATTAATTATTTAGTTTAGTTTATAAGAAATTATGAAATTGTTTATAAACTAAATCCTTATGTTAATAAAAGAATTATAGACAAAAGAGAACCTGGCAGTTAGGTATATTGGTCGTGAACGTTTAAATAAAGTTATTTAAATTAATTATATTTTAATTAATTTAAAAAGAGGAATTAAATAGGATTGATTAGAAAAGTAACCACGTTTTGTGTCGACCATTTAAACTAAGTGAAATAACTAAATTGGTTAATCATAGTAAGATTTTAAAAAGGAAATTTATTATTTATTCTAGTAAATAAAGGAGTCAATTGTTTTGAAATGATTAAATAGTAATCATTAATTAAATGAAATTTATTTAAGTAACCAAGTTTGAAATGAAATGGTCGAGTATTGGAAAAAGGCTAGCAATGAGTTTTATTGTTGAACTCGAGTTTTATAGTGAAGCAACAAAGAGGTTTAAACGAAGATAAGGCGTAAATGAAGGTTTTGCTTAACGTTTGAATTAAGTAAAAGAAGGAGAAAATGAAAAAGGTTTATATTAAACCTAAAATTCATAAACGAAGCTTATAAATGGAATGTGAGTTAAACGTTGGTTTTAAATGGAAATACTTAATAAAGGTATTAAGTTGAATCGATGGTTTTAAAGGGAGGTTTCCCGAGGAAGGGATTTAAATGTGAACTTGTTAAACGAGATTGGAAATAGGAATCGAAATAGTAATATAGGGTTTTTGAATTACAACTCGTATTCATCTGACGATAAGAACGTTGTTGGTCAAGGTCTGAGAGGTAACTAAAATACCCCAACTTGAACGACTGCGGGATCACCCAAGAGTGATTCTAGTTGGTAATGGCGAAAGTGTGTAATAAGATTTCCAAAGTAACGGAAATGAGATTTCCCTAGTAATGGAATTAAAAAGAAATGGGGCGATTAATTTTAAAAGCCAAGTGATGCTGAGTACCAAACCAGTGAATCTATTTTTGTGATTTCATGGGTGATTTACTTGATAGTTAAATAACCGACTATTAAGTCTGACCTTTACGATTGTTGGTATGGAAACACCGGGATTGAATGTATATTCGAAAACCATTCCAACCAACAAATACGAAATCTATAGGAGAGATCAGACGACGATTGAGATGGAGCATGTGAAGACCATAGATCTTCATAAAGCGGAAGAACCACTTACAATCTCTGATTCGACCCGGAGATATATTGGGGTTCTGTCGTGGTTGAAACTGTGGATTGCAAGGACTATCGCTACTGATCCATGGGGTGATTCCTATATTGGATGTAGTAGGAGAGTGCCTTCGGTTCATCCTGTTCCTGGATGACTTGTATGGATGGATGTCTGACAGCGTATTTCTTAAGGGTCACGTACGTTGATTTTTACAAACATATCTCTATTAGTGGCGGAGAGGGGCACCTCTCTAGCTTAACGACCAGAATATTTTTGTGGACGTCAATTAGTGATTTGGCAGATCTGACGATGTGGCATTCAAAGTGTATAATGATCAGATGTGTTCTGGCCTCAAGTCTCATCAACCGGGAGATGACAAGAATCGGGCAGGCAGCATGGCTATGTGGGTCGCTCCCATTAGGGTGTAAGATCGCCTATCTAGATAAATTCCTTTTGTTTCTTAATCTATTGATTCTGCCCATTCGGGAACGGTGGTTTGAGTCCAACCGTTGGTGATATACATCCGATACACTCAAGCGAAATGAGTGGTCGGTCATGTGAGGGTCGGGTTGTAAGACGTTCTTGTTGAACCCTGTGTATTCGCCTCTAGAGATACACGTGCGGAAGGTGGTCCCATACCTTGTCAAGTTGGAAATCCAATATCCAATAAGCGACCGCGGTTTCCGATTGTATATTATCTACGGGGAGCGTGAGATGCAAGCGTTCCTCTAGATTTGTTAATTATTTGTATCTAGACATTATCATAATATCAGATCAATATATGATTTCAAAAGATGTTCTGGGTTATCGTAAGGTAAAAATCGTCTGTGTTTATGTGTGGATTTGGTCTTACGATTATCCTTTTCTTTCGAAAGGATTTTAAATTTAAAATCAAGTTGTGTGATACCCTAAATGCTGTGCGAGTTTTTCTCACTCTGGTCCACCAGACTGACCCGGTGTTTTGTAAATGCTCGGGTTAGACCGAGGTGTACAGTTTCAGGTTACCAGGTACTGAGAAGTCCACAGACGAGCTGAAGATGTTCAGACGAATGATATTCCGCTGTGTGATTATATATATGAGGACAAATTATCAAAACTGTCCAGATGTGTGTTGTACTCTGATATTGTAAGTATTTTCAAAAGCTCTAAATAAAGATTTATTTCTGTATTATATTTTGTTCCGCTGCGATGTGAGACTCTGTGTTGATTCTTCTTCTTCTATTCTTATATTTCTTTCTTTCTTATCTCACCCTCTAAATTCTTTCTAATAACATCCATTGTTTTTGGTGTTTGAAAGGTCGGCATGAGTTACGATAAAGTCATTTATGTCGATTTTCGGGGCCGAAATCCGTGGGTCGTTACACATGGGGAAATTATACCATAGGTTATAATAAATGGAAAGGAGACTTATTAGTAAACCTTAGTTAAGAGAACTAAGTTAATAAGTAAACAACGATAAGTTGTAGAGATAGTATAAGATGGAATTATGATTAAATGAGAAAGAATGAGGCAAGCTTATGACATTAATAAATTATATTTAATCATAAAGAATAAGTGACATGTTAAACATAAAACATGTGAATTAAGATATACTTAATTTTATATTAAGTAGATACTTTTATTGTAACTACGAAATTAAACAAGAATATAAAGGGATTGTGGATTGCAGACCTTGGATCACAATCTAGAGAATAACATGTTGTGGGCTAATTAATAAACTTAAATAGGTTAAGTTATATGACTGAAATTAATAAACAAGAGGAACATGGTAACTTGAATAAGTAGTCAATATGAATGGGACTAACCAAGTTAAATGGAAACCCAATGAGGTAGAGCAAGCAAATAATTGAATAATTAGACATAGGGTCTAATGACACATTAAAACTGAGGCGCTTGGGACAGTCAATGGGGTAGATCATCGTGGTGTCATAGGGCACAAGGGGAGAGCACGTTCATTTGATTATTCTATCGGCTTTGAAGGACAAGAAGGGGAAGTATGTGGCTTCCTGAGATACGTAAGGTGCTCCAAGTATTCCTCTTTGTAGTGGTAGATGTTTAGGCTGTGCTCGCGTAGGTTGGGTCTGCGCGTTACTACCAGGTGGGTAGGTCTTGATTGCAAAAGTAGTTTTGCAGTCAGAATGCTGTGACGAGGTGACACTAGGGTGATTCGGCGATTGCCTCAACGGAAGGCGAGGTCAGGACCAATAAGGATAGTAGATCGTCGGTACTCATCATCGGCAGCCAGTGGGATGCGAAAAGACTAGAGCTATACCCAATAGACCATTCACCTTTCACTATAGAGGTACGGTGGTTGAGGGGAGACGCTAATGGATGTTTAGATTGTTTGTTAGGGGCAAGTCGCTTAGCTCTTGTGTCTTTACTAATTGAGGGAGGGGCCGAGGTGGAGCCATAACTACCATGAAAAACAGACCCAAGGCATATCTGTATTTTGAGGCTCTTAAAGGCGGACCTATACAGATATGGAAAAGCTCCCAACCGAGCTCCGTGTTTCTTGTATAGCCTGCTACGGAACTCGGTGCACATTATGAGCGGTTAAGGCATTGAATACGATTGACGATACGTATATGGAAAAATCTGAAAACATGCATGTCTACTCTGGGTGGTGTATAGTAGACTTGAGGGCATTACTCTGGTATGGAATCTAATTCGATCGAAGGTGGCAGTCCCTATGCTTACGTAGTATAGTAATGATTGATATATGCTGAACGTAACGTTGTTATGTAGAGATCCGTACGTGTAATGACCCGTATTTTTGGCAATCAAATAATTTATTTAATTTATTATTTTAAATATTTTATTTGGAATATTAATGGATTTTAATATTGAATTCATTATTAAAACAAAGTTTGAACGTTAATTTATTTCTACAATTATAAATCGAGCTCAAAATGGCGCGGCAGTACGTAATAAGTAGTTTTGAACTTTAACTGGATATATAGAATCCGATATAAGTTGGATTTCTGTGAAACAAGAAACGTTGGAATCTAGTTGATTATAATTTTCATATGGAAGGGGAAAATACAGATTTCGTGTTATAGATTGTTAGTTATGGCTAAATCAAATTTTGAAATAATCTCTATGGAAATCGTTATTAAAATATAGGCCTTTGAAATAGCCATTTTGCAAACAATCTCCGATTTCGATGAAATCATTTAATTGGAACCGCAACATTAAATTATTATATGGTATCAAATTGCGTGGCAAACTGATGTCGTATGTGATCATGATAGCCGTAAACGCCCATTCGTTTTCTATAGCGCGTAATTAAATTAATTAAATTCAATAAAGTGTTTTTTGTGTATAACTTGAGCAGACGATCGAATTAAGCCACGAAACCAATTCCATTGAGTTCGTATCGACGATTTGAGTCACAATAGGTATATAGCTTGTTATTTTTGGAGACTGAATAATTTATTGTCCAAAATAGCATTGTGGTGCATATAAAATAGCGTACTGGGAAACAGTCTCAGAATGCGACGAAACTGGTGTCGTTGGATTCGTATTAATAAATTATTATAGGATTTCAATTTTCGTGAATCGGACTTACCGTTTGATCGTGACAACGATAAACGCCTTAATCAATTATATTATTTTGGTCAATTCA
The DNA here is from genome assembly GCA_030737875.1 of Allium sativum. Classification (NCBI taxonomy): domain Eukaryota; kingdom Viridiplantae; phylum Streptophyta; class Magnoliopsida; order Asparagales; family Amaryllidaceae; genus Allium; species Allium sativum. Next base: position 158,562,662 of record CM060913.1, read on the forward strand.
AATAGGGGTAAATTTAAACGAATAAACGACTAGCTAAATGAACTCCGATTTGGACGAAATAAATTTCATTGGATCCGTAAGGAAGAGGTCTAGTAAAATGTCAAAATTTCATATTTATTGGATTTTTTTGGAATTATAGAAATTTTAAATGCTTGATTTTTCATCGATAATTATAAAGGACTTTTCACAAATGACCTCGGAATTCAATGAAACCGGTCCCATCAGGTCCAGAACATTTTTTTATGCTAGGATTACCTTATTTGGTCGAAAACAAAAGTTGTTTGTGGTGCTTTTGGTGTGTTACTTCACGATGAAGTATCGGGTAATAATATTTTAATTAAAAACCCTGGTATATATAAAGCAATACAACCCTAACTTCACGTCAAACTATTTTCCGCAGTCAACCTACTGAGCTGCTGCCTACATGAAAAATCATTGAACCCTAAACTCCATTCTTTCTCCCCTTTTTCTCTAAATCCAGTAATCTATTGCAAATATTTCAAACTGGAAAAGTGATCGTCTCTTCACGATCTTCATTACCAACGGCTAACATAGATTTTAGAGCCTCGGGGTGAACAGGATCTCGTCAGAAAGGATGTTCAGTTGGAGGCCTGTGGCAAGCAAATGAAGGGAATTGGCGGCTCGAGGTTTATGTCGGTGGATAGAGGAAGGAAAAGCGCCTAGCCTGGACACGTCGGATCTGACTCCGATCACTGAAGTTGGCTGCGGTGGTCAGATAAAGTGAAGCATGAGTTTACTTTCAGCGTTAGGAAGAAATGCGAAGACTGGAAACAATGAAATTCAGCCGTTATCATACTGTTATGTATTTTAATCTGGGTACGCTAATTTTAGTTTAGGGAAATTGATGGTTTATTAATTAAAACGTGATTGGTTGTGTAATAACCCGGAAATCTGGGCCAATTTAAAATTTTTATTTTGGCAATTTTAATGAATTTTGAATATTTAAAATGAATATTTTAAATAAAAATGACGAGAAAAATTTAGTTTGAATGGAATTCGAACGTATATATTTATATTCGTCATCGTTAGAATATATATAATTTATTTATATATAAAAGGAATTGAAAATGGCATGGTAGTTCGATAATTCGATTTCAAAATTCAAATGAATGTACCGGGTGCAAAATAAACCGGATTTTAGTGAAACCAAAAATAATAGAATCAAATTGATAATACCTTTCCAATGAATCAGAAAAATTGAAATTTCATAGCGGGGATAAAAAGTTATGTCCAGTTGAATTTTCAGGATAGTCGCTATGGAATTTCGGCCCCTGAAAATAGCCATTTTGCAAATGACCTCGGATTTCGACGAAACCACTTTTGTTGGATCCGCGATGTCAAGTTATTGCTAGATTCCAATTTTAAAAATTTTTCGAATCAATATGTGAGCGTGGCAAAGGAAAACGCGTTTGACCAGTTTCATTTGATTTTAATCGACTGGAAAATTGCCATTTTTCAAATGGTCTCAGAATTCGATGAAATTAGTTTTGTTAGGACCGTATCGTCGATACGAAGCTAGAAAATGTTTTTTTGGAATTTTTTGAGTTAGAATGTGACCCCAGTAAATTGAAATGCACTTTAAAATTCAATATATAGAGTTATATGTTGAATTCAACGAAAACTAATCAAAACGATGGAACTGGCTTACGGGACATATCCCATTGGGTTCAGAATGGGGTATTACGCTAGGGACGACAATCGGGGGGTTCGATTTTAAGTTCGAAATAAAAAGTTGCTATTTATGGAAATTAAAATTTATATAAATAACCACCATTCTCCCTAAAACCCTAACTCAACGGTCAAAGAAGAAATTTCGTGGTCAACCCGTAGAACACGCCTCTATTTCATTTTTCAGAAAAATCCTTAAATCGATTTTCTTCCTGGTCGCGCTCATCTCCCACGACAACCGCCCCTTCATTGTCGCCTCCACTTGCTGTCCTCGTCGCTCCACCGTCCGATGCTTCAGGGGCGTCACAACTTCCAGGCCCTACGCGAAGACTGCCGGTTGCCTTCGTCGACCGCCGCTCTGCCCTGAATGGTTGTGCAACGCCGGACTGCCGCCACCCCCCCCCCCCCCCCCGACTCTAGCACCTCCTCCCCTTCGATTAACGCAGACCCCCCTCCCCTCTGGAAATCCAATTAAAATGTAAGTTTTATTTTACTTTATTTTTACTCTTTTCCTTTTTATTCATTTATGTTCTAGTAAGGAAAGCAAGAAGAAGAAAATAAAGATTGGATTTTTCGTATGAAAGAAAAACTTAGATTTTTCTACAAGCGAAAAGAATAGCATATTTTTTTATATAAATATATGCAAAGATTATATATTTTTATATGAAGGTGATTAAAATAAAAATATGGTTTTTATATGAGTGATGTAATAAAAATATAATTTTTATTATATAGAGAGATTAAAAATACGATTTTTAAAGAAGTAGCGAAATAAAAATATATTTTTTATTATAGTAGAAGGTTAAAAATATAATTTTTATTATAGTAGAAGGTTAAAAATATAATTTTTACACTAGTGTCATATTAAAAATTCGATTTTTATATATTGAATAGCGAAGTAAAAATTCGACTTTTTTTATTGGTAGTGAATACGAATGACGAAAGTGACGAAAGAAGAAACGGCGGAGATTTTCTACATATGAAGTGTCGTGGAGTTGGGATAGCTTTGGTGAGAACTTCTCACCTTTTAATTTAGTTTTCTAGTTAATAATATATACTAGGATGCAGACGGTGTTTAGTAGCACTCGACACCCGTCGTCCACAGACCATGGACGGCTTGTATGCTTGTTTGTTTGATTTTGATGTGTAGTTGATTGTGTGATGTGATGTGAACTGAAATAAAACATTTATATAGTTGAAATAAAATATTTTATAGTGGAAAATATTTTATAGTTAAAAATAGAATTTTTAACGTGTATATAAAATGAAATAAAAATAAACAAATCGGACGATTTGTTAATATTCACACATTTGACTGATATTGATTGGGACGATAAATTTTACACATCGCCCAACTGCACAAATAAAATCTGTGTTTGATTGTTTGAAACCCCACATGGGTATTGGGATGATATTTGACGTAACTAATCCCGATTGTTTAGTTGTATGTCGATCGATTGATTGACAGACTGTTATGAGCGTTAAATATTTATATTCGATGCTTATACAGTGTAGAATGCACGTTGGATGATGGTTGATTATTCATCGTTGTTATTGTATACATGTGTTGTACAAAATCCATATAATTAACATTATACGTTAATTGATTGGGCCTCATTCAATATTGGAAATAGAAATATTCGAAAAAGAAATATTTGAAAAAGAAATATTTGAAATAGAAATATTTGAAATAGAATATTTGGGAATAGAAATATATGAAGCCGTGTCAATTAGATTGACGCCATTTTGACGTGAACGATATTTATGTCGATTTTATTCATTTTATAATGAACATCGAAAATGATTTCAAAATCTGATATTTGAAATGAATTGAAATTCGAATTAAACTGAAAAGAATTGAAATTTGAATTAAACTGAAAAGAAATGAAATTCGAATTAAACTGAAAAGAACTGAAATTCGAATTAAACTGAATAGAATAGAAATTCGAATTAGATTGAAATAGAATTGAAATCGTTTTGAATTGAATTTAAAACGTTTTGAAATTGAACTGAAAATCGATTTGAATTGAAATCAATTTGAAATGAATTTAAAACGAATTTATATTGGATTATTCAATTTTGATTTGAAATTGAATATGAAGTTGAAATCGTTTTGAAAACGAATTTAAAACGATTTATAAAATACATTTTAAAAGGAAGTCGACGAAGTATATATTATATATATTATATATATAATATAATGGCCTGAATAGAACTCGCCGCGCCGCGGCAGATCGCGAATTTCAACCATTGACATCGAACGGATATTACGGGAGATCCGACCGTCGGATTCTCCTAAAACCAGAACAGTTGGGTTCGTATCGAAAAGAGCTTTCTAACGAATATTAGAAATTTGAAATCTAACAGTTGGATTTGGAATTATGTCCAAATGAAATTTGAAAAAGGTGGCTATAAGTGCAGTTCGATGGCCGTTGATGGAAATCGACTGTATAGGCCTTAATAAAATTATTAAAAATATCAATAATTTGTGTAAAATCATAAGAAATGAGTTGTGAAGAATTGGGATGAAAAACTCCATATTTGAAAAGATAAAAATAGATTTTTATCGAAATGAACTAGTTTTGAACTAGAATTATAATTCTATTTATTTTTAAATAAATAAATTGGATTTGAAATGGTTTTGAAAATAACCAGAATTTCAAATAATTGCATTGGAATGGATTTGAATCGAAATTGTCTTCGGAATATTTCGATGTTGGATTTCGTGATTATACAGATATTGTTATGGAAATTTGAAAGATATATATATATATACATATATATATATATATATATATATATATATATCGTTATTTCCAATACGATATTTGTGGGTTGTAGAATTTGATATTGAATATAAGCCGGTATATTTTCTATTCAGAGCCTTGTATTAAATATCAAATGTGATTTGGGTTTGTGGTGAATGGTGTCTTTATTAACACTGTTCTTGAACCTAGTTGAGAAAAGATTAAATCTTTTTATTTAGATTTAATGAAGTGTACCAATTAAATAATATTTAATTGGTATTGAATTGGTATTGATTTTTGGGTTTATCGTGAATAGTGTTTTAAATAACACTTGTTCTTTAACCCGATAATTAATGGAATGTGATTTTGGGTTTATCGTGAATCGTGTTTTAAATGACACTGATTCTTTAACCCAGTTAAAGATTAAAACTAAGTGGAATTTTAATGAATCTTTAATTAGATTGAAAAGATCGAGAATGGAGTATCACCAGTTTTACTCCAGGCGATAGTTAAATCTTTAATTAGATTTGAACGTGAAATGGTAACTGAATTTACCGATAACACCGTGGTGTTAGATATGAAGTATTACCAGTTTTACTTCATGGGATGAATAGGTTGGGATTAGGAAATTAAAATAAATGATTACTTCGGTGTGGTTCGCTAATCCCGACTAGTTTGAATTGATATTCAAAGGAGATTAAAGAATAAATTTAAAGAATTTATCTTTAATAAAATTAATGGGAACCTTTCCCAAAGTATAAGAACATTTGAACAAAAGAATATTATGAATTGGAATGAGGCGTATGTTGTGTTTGTGTAACACTTGTTTATTATATACGCGAGTTATTCAAAAAGACCGGGTTTATCCCATTCTGAATAACTGATTCGACGTGGTGTCGAAGATGAAGACGGTGGTTGAAGACCGAAGGTCTTCACGTTATTTGGGTGATTACTGATGATCTTGATTGTGTCGTACACACAAGAGGAGGGAATCAATTAGTGATCGTCCAAACGTACTTGGAGATCGATGGATGGGAGGGGTACTAGGTGCCTTCGGTTTCGTTCAGACCCAGAACGAACTTGTAAATGGACTGTGTGTCTGACATTGGATTTTATTCTGTGTGGTTGATTTCTATTAAATATATATCTGTTTGGCGGCGGAGAATTTATTCCCTTGCTTAACGCCCTTCTCTGAGACGTACGAGCTCAGAGGTTATATATTGATGGATATCAAACGCATGGAGTGAATTGCCTGTGTGTCATGCCTAAGTGGCAATTGATCAAGGCTTCTGTTGAAAAGCAAAGTCTTGTGGTGATGATCAAAGCACGACCTGTGTGGCATAGCTTTGTGTAGCATGGATTCGCGAGCCTCACACCCCGGTTGTGAACCAGAAACGGGAGAAGGATCCAGAGAGGGCATGCGTCTCTTTCTAGCTAGAAGTGGCGTCAGTGGTTTTACACGCCCTGACGAGTTTGACTTATGTAGTTGTTGCTGTTGCGAGGCGCCTCGGTTTGATCGGACGATCCGGGTCCGATGGAGTCATTCGTTGGCTCATTTACGCCCCATAGGGCATGGAGATGTAGTGTTCAGGCATTTTAATCCACATCGGTGGACCGACCCTGTGGCTCCTAAGGCGTGACAGAGTACTTGCCTGAGGCTCGGGCTAGAGAGTCTCGAATTCGGTAGAGGACTATCTTTTGCCTCGGTTCACAGATGGAAATCCAACTTCCAATACGTGACTGTGCGGTTTTGATTGTAGAGCCTAGTATGGCGACATGATATATGTTACCCATGCCGTTTATGATTGATATTTATGATTGAAATCGTTTTGACACAATACACTTATAATAGTATCAAATGATTTGTTTTTAACGTATCAAGCAAACTTTGGCTATTATAAGGGAAAACCCTATCCTCCGACTTGTGTTGCATTGTGTGATGGGACCTGCGTCTTGTAATAGCTTCATTTTTCTTTATTTAGCAGTGCGCTATTATTTTATGCACTGGTATTCTTGGGAGGAAACCCGTTCCGTGTTATACGGTGTGGTCCCTTGATTTACCTAACTTTAAAAATAAAGATTAATAACTGTTTTAGTTCTCACACCAGTCCTATGACTGACCTGGAGTTTATTGTTTTAACCTAAACTCTGGGTGCCCTTATTTTGACACGGGCAGCTAGTAGTTTTGGTTTTGCAGATTTATATTCACAGGATCCTGATTTACAGCTGGAACGATACTCAAAAAGCTTTGTATCCGTGTATTATTTCTAGTTGTGTATTGTATTATTTTCCGCTGCTATGTAATGTATTGTAATCTCTGATATTTATCGAATGTATTTTATTCATTCATACCTGTATATTCTTGTATTCTGATGGAATTGTTGTAATATACAATGAAATGTTCTCCCGTCTACGCTTTGATGTGGCTTGTTCTCGAACTATCCGCGCTTTCCTCACCGGGGAAGTTACGGGTCTTCACAGTTGGTATCAGAGATCTTGTTTACAGAGCTAGAGAACAAGACACATTAGAACCATACGAAAGAATTCATCAGAAATTGGATTAGTAATATCCAACGAGAATGACTCGTTAGAGATAGGATCAGTAGTATCCTAGAACGAGTGTTAAGAGTATATTTTTAAAATGAAAACAAATTTTGTTTTGAAAATTTAAATCAACAATTCGTATTTGATTAGTTATTATGTTTGAATTTGGACAGTCCAGTATATATAGACTTTGTGTATACATCTGATCCACGTGTATTTGAAGTTTTAATATACTGGATAGATATAGAATCACACTCTAGTCGCCCGGAGACGATTCTGATGATAGTCTAGACATCATCAGAATTGGTATTCGAGTTTCGAAGGTGTGATATCTATATATTTCCTATTGACTGGTGTGAGAACCAAAATTAGATAGGGCTTATTGTTGTGAATTGGCATCAAAAATGTGATTTTTTGACCATATATCAAAGTTATGAATTTGAAATGATAATTCACGAATTGATTGCTGATTGTGTAGTTTGATTATTGTTTGATTATTTAAAATTTGAACCATTTAGTTCATTTGAACCGAAAGGTGAATTGTATTGAAATTTGGTCGCATTTGCTTGCATATACATGTACTTACATTGAGCAGGTCATAGCAAGGAGGCTAGAGCAGAGAATAAAATTTGTTTGCCCGACAAATAGGTACATGTTTACCATAATTTACTGTTTTGTTTGGGTGATGATGATTTTATGAGCCGTTTGGCTAGCCGCTTGGCTTTTTCTTTTTCTTTTTGAGATTAGAAGGCCTGTATGGCAATTTCGGGATTTTCCCGTGCTCCCGATGCAGGGGAGGTTATGGCGAAATTTTTCGAAAATTTAGGGTGTTAGCCAAATTTTTGAAAAATTTGAAAAGTTCTTAGAAACTGAAAAGTTGAAGAACTTAAGCCGTTGTCAAAACAATGAAAGTTGAGTTGGTATTTGAAACAACTTTCGGCTTCGTTCCTTTTCGGGGATGAAAAGTTTTAAGTGGGGGAGATTGTAATAACCCGGAAATGTGGGCCAATTTAAATTTTTTTATTTTGGCAATTTTAATGAATTTTGAATATTTAAAATGAATATTTTAAATAAAAACGATGAGAAAAATTTAGTTTGAATGGAATTCGAACGTATATATTTATATTCATCGTCGTTAGAATATATATAATTTATTTATATATAAAAGGAATTGGAAATGGCGCGTTAGTTTGATAATTCGATTTCAAAATTCAAATGAATGTACCGGGTGCAAAATAAACCGGATTTTAGTGAAACCAAAAATAATAGAATCAAATTGATAATATCTTTCCAACGAATCAGAAAAATTGAAATTTCATAGCGGGGATAAAAAGTTATGTCCAGTTGAATTTTCAGAATAGTCGCTATGGAATTTCGGCCCCTGAAAATAGCCATTTTGCAAATGACCTCGGATTTCGACGAAACCACTTTTGTTGGATCCGCGATGTCAAGTTATTGCTAGATTCCAATTTTCATAATTTTTCGAATCAATATGTGAGCGTGGAAAAGGAAAACGCGTTTGACCAGTTTAAGTTGATTTTAATCGACTGGAAAATGGCCATTTTTCAAACGGTCTCAGAATTCGATGAAATTAGTTTTGTTAGGACCGTATCGTCGATACGAAGCTAGAAAATATTTTTTTGGAATTTTTTGAGTTAGTATGTGACCCCAGTAAATTGAAATGCACGTTAAAATTCAATATATAGAGTTATATGTTAAATTCAACGAAAACTAATCGAAACGATGGAACTGGCTTACGGGACATATCCCATTGGGTTCGGAATGGGGGTATTACGCTAGGGACGACAGTCGGTGGGTTCGATTTTAAGTTCGAAATAAAAAGTTGCTATTTATGGAAATTAAAATTTATATAAATAACCACCATTCTCCCTAAAATACTAACTCAACGGTCAAAGAAGAAATTTCGTGGTCAACCCGTAGAACCCGCCTCTATTTCATTTTTCAGAAAAATCCCTAAATCGATTTTCTTCTTGGTCGCGCTCATCTCCCACGACAATCGCACCTTCAATGTCGCCTCCACCTGCTGTCCTCGTCGCTCCACCGTCCGATGCTTCAGGGGCGTCGCAACTTCCAGGCCCCACACGAAGACTGTCGGCTGCCTTCTTCGACCGCCGCTCTGCCCTGAATGGCCGTGCAACGCCGGACTGCCGCCACCCCCTCGACTCCAACACCTCCTCCCCTTCGATTGACGCAGACCCCCCTCCCCTCTGGAAATCCAATTAAAATGTAAGTTTTATTTACTTTATTTTTACTCTTTTCCTTTTTATTCATTTATGTTCTAGTAAGGAAAGCATGAAGAAGAAAAGAAGGATTGGATTTTTTGTATGAAAGAAAAACTTAGATTTTCTACAAGCGAAAAGAATAGCATATTTTATATATATATATATATATATATATATATATGCAAAGATTATATATTTTTATATGAAGGTAATTAAAATAAAAATATGGTTTTTATATGAGTGATGTAATAAAAATATAATTTTTATTATATAGAGAGATTAAAAATACGATTTTTATAGAAGTAGCGAAATAAAAATATAATTTTTATTATAGTAGAAGGTTAAAAATATAATTTTTACACTAGCGGCATATTAAAAATTCGATTTTTATATATTGAATAGCGAAGTAAATATTCGATTTTTTTTATAGGTAGTGAATACGAATGACGAAAGTGACGAAAGAAGAAACGGCGGAGATTTTCTACATATGAAGTGTCGTGGAGTTGGGATAGCTTTGGTGAGAACTTCTCACCTTTTAATTTTGTTTTCTAGTTAATAATATATACTAGGATGCAGACGGTGTTTAGTAGCACCCGACACCCGTCGTCCACATACCTTGGACGGCTTATATGCTTGTTTGTTTGATTTTGATGTGTAGTTGATTGTGTGATGTGATGTGAAATGAAATAAAACATTTATACAGTTGAAATAAAATACTTTATAGTGGAAAATATTTTATAGTTAAAAATAGAATTTTTAACGTGTATATGAAATGAAATAAAAATAAACAAATCGGGCGATTTGTTTATACACACACATTTGACTGATATTGATTAGGACGATAAATTTTACACATCGCCCAACTGCACAAATAAAACCTGTGTTTGATTGTTTGAAACCCCACACGGGTATTGGGATGATATTTGACGTACACTAATCCCGATTGTTTAGTTGTATGTCGATCGATTGATTGACAGACTATTATGAGCGTTAAATATTTGTATTCGATGCTTATACAATGTGGAATGCACTTTGGATGATGGTTGATTATTCATCGTTTTTATTGTATACATGTGTTGTAGAAAATCCATATAATTAACATTATATGGTAATTGATTGGGCCTCATTCAATATTGGAAATAGAAATATTCGAAAAAGAAATATTTGAAATAGAAATATTTGAAATAGAAATATTTGAAATAGAATATTTGGGAATAGAAATATATGAAGTCGTGTCGGTTAGATTAACGCCATTTTGACGTGAACGATATTTATGTCGATTTTATTCATTTTACAATGAACATCGAAAATGATTTCAAAATCTGATATTTTGAAATGAATTGAAATTCGAATTAAACTGAAAAGAATTGAAATTTGAATTAAACTGAAAAGAAATGAAATTCGAATTAAACTGAAAAGAATTGAAATTCGAGTTAAACTAAATAGAAAAGAAATTCGAATTAGACTGAAATAGAATTGAAATCGTTTTGAATTGAATTTAAAACATATTGAAATTGAACTGAAAATCGATTTGAATTGAAATCAATTTGAAATGAATTTGAAACGAACTTATATTGGAATATTCAATTTTGATTTGAAATAGAATATGAAGTAGAAATCGTTTTGAAAACGAATTTAAAACGATTTATAAAATACGTTTTAAAAGGAAATCGATGAAGTATATATTATATATATAATATAATGGCCTGAATAGAATACGCCGCGCCGCGGCAGTTCGCGAATTTCAACTATTGACTTCGAACGGATATTACGGGAGATCCGACCGTCGGAATCTCCTAAAACCGGAACAGTTGGGTTCGTATCGAAAAGAGCTTTCTAACGAATATTAGAAATTTGAAATCTAAAGGTTGGATTTGGAATTATGTCCAAATCAAATTTGAAAAAGGTGGCTGTAAGTGCAGTTCGATGGCCGTTGATGGAAATCGACTGTATGGGCCTTGATAAAATTATTAAAAATATCAATAATTTGTGTAAAATCATAAGAAATGATTTGTGAAGAATTGGGATGAAAAACTCCATATTTGAAAAGATAAAAATAGATTTTTATCGAAATGAACTTGTTTTGAACTAGAATTATAATTCTATTTATTTTTAAATAAATAAATTGGATTTGAAATGGTTTTGAAAATAACCAGAATTTCCAATAATTGCATTGGAATGGATTTGAATCGAAATTGTCTTCGGAATATTTCGATGTTGGATTTCGTGATTATACAGATATTGTTATGGAAATTTGAAAGATATATATATATATATATCGTTATTTCCAATACGATATTTGTAGGTCATAGAATTTGATATTGAATATAAGCCGGTATATTTTCTATTCAGAGCCTTGTATTAAATATCAAATGAGATTTGGGTTTGTCGTGAATGGTGTCTTTATTAACACTGTTCTTGAACCCAGTTGAGAAAATATTAAATCTTTTTATTTAGATTTAATGAAGTGTACCAATTAAATAATATTTAATTGGAATTGAATTGGTATTGATTTTTGGGTTTATCGTGAACAGTGTTTTAAATAACACTTGTTCTTTAACCCGATAATTAATGGAATGTGATTTTGGGTTAATCGTGAATCGTGTTTTAAATGACACTGATTCTTTAACCCAGTTAAAGATTAAAACTAAGTGGAGTTTTAATGAATCTTTAATTAGATTGACAAGATCGAGAATGGAGTATCACCAGTTTTACTCCAGGCGATAGTTAAATCTTTAATTAGATTTGAACGTGAAATGGTAATTGAATTTACCGATAACACCGTGGTGTTAGATATGAAGTATTACCAGTTTTACTTCATGGGATGAATAGGTTGGGATTGGGAAATTAAAATAAATGATTACTTCGGTGTGGTTCACTAATCCCGACTAGTTTGAGTTGATATTCAAAGGAGATTAAAGAATAAATTTAAAGAATTTATCTTTGATAAAATTAATGGGAACCTTTCCCAAAGTATAAGAATATTTGAACAAAAGAATATTCTGAATTGGAATGAGGCGTATGTTGTGTTTGTGTAACACTTGTTTATTATATACGCGAGCTATTGAGAAAGACCGGGTTTATCCCATTCTGAATAACTGATTCGACGTGGTGTCGAAGATGAAGACGGTGGTTGAAGACCGGAGGTCTTCACGTTGTTTGGGTGATTACTGATGATCTTGATTGGGCCGTACACCCAAGAGGAGGGAATCAGTTAGTGAGCGTCCAGACGTACTTGGAGATCGAAGGATGGGCGGGGTACTAGGTGCCTTCGGTTTCGTTCAGACCCAGAACGAACTTGTAAATGGACTGTGTGTCTGACATTGGATTTTATTCTGTGTGGTTGATTTCTATTAAATATATATCTGTTTGGCGGCGGAGAATTTATTCTCTTGCTTAACGCCTTTCTCTAAGACGTACGAGCTCAGAGGTTATATATTGATGGATATCAAACGCATGGAGTGAATTGCCTGTGTGGCAATCGATCAAGGCTTCTGTTGAAAAGCAAAGTCTTGTGGTGACGATCAAAGCACGGCCTGTGTGGCATAGCTTTGTGTAGCGTGGATTCGCGAGCCTCACACCCCGGTTGTGAACCAGAAACGGGAGAAGGATCCAGGGAGGGCATGCGTCTCTTTCTAGCTAGAAGTGGCGTCAGTGGTTTTACACGCCCTGACGAGTTTGACTTATGTGGTTGTTGCTGTTGCGAGGCGCCTCGGTTTGATTGGACGATCCGGGTCCGATGGAGTCATTCGTTGGCTCATTTACGCCCCATAGGGCGGGGAGACGTAGTGTTAAGGCATTTTAATCCACATCGGTGGACCGGCCCTGTGGCTCCTAAGTCTTGACAGAGTACTTGCCTGAGGCTCAGGCTAGAGAGTCTCAAATTCGGTAGAGGACTATCTTTTGCCTCGGTTCACAGATGGAAATCCAACTTCCAATACGTGACTGTCCGGTTTTGATTGTAGAGCCAAGTATGGCGACATGATACATGGTACCCATGCCGTCTATGATTGATAATTATGATTGAAATCGTTTTGACACTATACACTTATAATAGTATCAAATGATTTGTTTTTAACGTATCAAGCATGCTTTGGCTATTATAAGGGAAAACCCTATCCTCCGGCTTGTGTTGCATTGTGTGATGGGATCTGGGTCTTATAATAGCTTCATTTTTCTTTATTTAGCATTGCGCTGTTGTTTTATGCACTGGTATTCTTGGGAGGAAACCCGTTCCGTGTTATACGGCGTGGTCCCTTGATTTACCTAACTTTAAAAATAAAGATTAATAGCTGTTTTAGTTCTCACACCAGTCCCATGACTGACCTGGAGTTTTTTGTTTTAACCTAAACTCTGGGTGCCCTTATTTTGAAAAGGGCAGCTAGTAGTTTTGGTTTTGCAGATTTATATTCATAGGATCCTGATTTACAGCTGGAACGATACTCGGAAAGCTTTGTATCCACGTATTATTTCTAGTTGTGTATTGTATTATTTTCCGCTGCTATGTAATGTATTGTAATCTTTGATATTTATCGAATGTATTTTATTCATTCATAACTGTATATTCTTGTATTCTGATGGAATTGTTGTAATATACAATGAAATGTTCTCCCGTCTGCGTTTTGATGTGGCTTGTTCTCGAACTATCCGCGCTTTCCTCACCGGGGAAGTTACGGGTCTTCATAGGTTGCAACTTGCATGCGTCAGTTGGGGAATTGAACATAAATGAAGGGAAGAATGGATAGAGCAATTTAAATAGGAATGAAGAAAACTAAGAAGATTAAAAGGGTCGGCCGCTTTTGGTACAATGTAATTAATATTTTCTTGAGTAGTTAGCTTCTTAAAAACTTTAATTAAGAGATAACTAATTAGTCTAATTTGGTGTTTAAGGTGCTGTAACAAACGCAAGGCAGAATTGGGCAAGTGAACTGGGGAAAAGATGGGTATGGAATAAACAAAAGACTGGGCACTTTTGAATGAGGAATACATGAGGATCGACCGTATGCTTTTACGTAAGAATGCAATTAATTTAAACTAAAGTATCATTAAATAATTAAAGAATTTAATTGAATCATTAATTTGAATTGTAAATTTTCTGCAGACAAGCTGTTGAACGCGCGTGATTTGGACAAGAATAACATGCCAATCTTAGTATTTGCCCAACCAATTGTAATTAGTCAACATTGAAACTCTAGTTTAGAAATAATTGTAATAAATTTAATCATAGATATTTAAATATTTATAACAATCGCATATCTTAACAGAGTCTGACAAGCCATGTATCATTGGAACCATCTTGACTAACACTATGTCGTGGAACCAAAATGGATGCAATTGGAGTCAACTGATATTTCCAGTTAAATTAAACATTGTTTAATTTAGCTAAAGCAAGCTGCTTCAATGATAAATCAAATCAAAATAAGTTAAACTCACTCAGTTTTTCCCATTTATATTTTATACAAATTGGGTTTTTATTTGTGTACTTTGCTTGTTAATGGTTGATTGTTTGCTAGTTATATATTTATTTATTGATTTAACCAATGAAATTAAACCATCATTTAATTTCAGTGAAATACCAAATCGTTATTTTAACGATTGGATCCAATGAAGGTAACTTACCTTGTTGGTCACTTTTATAAAATATACGTATGGAATTATTTGAATTGTTTTGTGATTGGCCAATGTTAAATAGTTGTTGTTTGCTGTTATAGAAATTATCAGTTAAATGGAATTGATTGACCTGATTTGAGATAACCATTTGAATACAGGGAAGAACAGGTTGGAGGGATCTAACGGGATTCCTCAAATATATTATTTATTTTCATATTATCATATATGAACTGTCATGATTGGGTGATTGATTTGGTTAGTAATCATTGACTGAAAATTCAACCTGTGTTTTGTTTTAACCAATGGGCAATATTGGTTGAGTAAGCGGTAGTAAATGGCCTAAGAATAAATTGTTTTGTTTATATTGATTTACCATCAGCTAAATCAATAGAATTGAAGTTATAAAATTTATTTTATAACTGGAGATAAATTTTTGAAATATATTATTTTGAATAATAGTTTATTAAAAGGAAATAATATTTATTGTTTATAATTTAATTGGATAATTATTTATTTATTTAATAAGGTTAATTCTGATGTTAATCAGATTTAAAAACAAGTGAGGAGAAACTTAACTGAATGGTTAAATTTGGATAATTGTTTTATTAAGAAAATATGAAATGGAAATTATTTAAATCTATTACATTATTAATTAATTTAAAGAGAGAATTAACTGGAATCGGTTAATGAGATAATCATGCTTAGAGTTGACTACTGGAATTAATTATTAAATTAGTTTGTTTGGGTTAATCTAATAAAATAGTTTAAAGAACATTTGTTTAAATTTAATAGGGTTTTAAAAAAGGAATTTACTATTTATTTTAGTGAATAAAGAAATTAACAACTGAAGTAGTTAATGATCAAAGTAAATTATTATTTTAATTAATAATAAATTAGAAAGCTCTTTTAGTGAATAAATTTAAAATGCATTTAAAAAGGTAATCGAATTGGAATGAAATCTAGTTGAATGGCGAAAGGAGTTTATGTACGGTTTTTATATTTAAAACCCAAAATTTTTATAATGAAGTAATAAAAGGAAATTCAAGCGGATACGATAGCTTGAATCAAATGTTTACTTAATATTCGAATCTAGTAAAAGGGGATTTGAGATGAAAAGGGGTTTATATTGAACCAAAAATATATAAACGGGGTTTATAAAAAGAGGTGAAGTGGTAAATCATTAATTTTAGAAGAACGTTACTTAATAATAGGGTTAAGTGGAATTGGGGAATTGAAATAGGATTTCCAAAGCGAGAAATGGTTGAAAGTATCAGAAAAGGATTGGTGAAAGTGAATTTGGTAAGAAAAGTGGGTCATAGGATTTGAGAACCAAATCTGATTTATAAAAAGAATTTTTTTTAAAGAGGTAAAGGTTAAAAAGTGGTATTTTATAAAGAAATTATTTAATGATTAATTAAGAAATAATTGGTATATCCGAGAAGAGATTTCCAATAAGATAAGCAGGTTTTATTGAACTGTATTTTGAATAAAATAGTTAAATAGAATGTGTATTGATATTAGAATGAAGTATCAGTTTTGGATTACAACTCGTATCTATCTTAAAATATGAACGTTGTTGATCAAGGTCTGAAAGGTAATTAAAATACCCCAAACTTAAATAACATCAGGATTATCTGAGGATGATATTTGTTGTAATGGTAAAAGAGGTTAGTAAAATTTATTATTTCATTAGAGAAATAATAATGCAACAGTTTTGTTGAAAATTTGGAAAATATATACATAATGATGATTCCAAAGAAAAAGGGAAATAAAAGGGGATTGCGCAAAATTATAACGATATTTGCGAGGTTAAAAGGAAATGTAAAGTTGAGTATTGAAATAGATTTACCCTATATGAATAAGCGTTTGTTATTGTTGTCAAGTAAGGAACGAATATGTTTCGTAACTTTGTTGTACAAGTAATAGGTTGAATTGATTTCCCAATATTAGATAATAATGTGGCTATTGTTCTGGAAGTGAAAATAGAAAACTGGATATGATATAGGATTTTCCTAAGTAATAAAAATTATTTTTTTTAAAGAATATTCTTATGATAAGAAGCGAAAAACTATATTCATAATATCGAAATATTTAAGAGTTTTAAAGTTACAGTTGTTTTAAGAAAATGCCAAATGATGCTGAATACTGAACCAATGAACTCATTCGATTTTCATGATTGAATCACTGTTTATTTTGATAGTTAAATAACCAACTATCAAATTTGTCCAATACGATTGTTAGTACGAAAAGACTGGAATCGAATTTATATTCGAACCCATTCCGACCAGAAAATACGTAAAAGAAGATTATTGAAGATGGAGCAATTGAAGACCGCTGATCTTCATGAGCGGGAGAACTACTTGTTGAGTTTCTCTAGTTTAGCAGCCAGAGATATTTCGATAGTAATTCTGTCGTAATTGGAATCTACGGATTGCAAGGGCTACTCACTACTAATCTATAGGGTGATTCCTTGGATGTGGTAGGAGCGCGCCTTCGGTTCATCCTGTTCCTGGATGACTTGCATGAATGGATGTCTGACAGAGTATTTCCAAAGGGATCGCGTACGTTGATTTCTTAAAACGTACCATAATTGATGGCGGAGAAATGGTTTTTCTCAAGCCAAATAACCAGAGTATTTTTGTGGACGTCAATTAGCGATATCTGGCGAATTTGACGATGTGGCATTCAAAGTGAATGATGACCAGATATTCCAAAGATAAATTCTGACCTCAAGCCTCATCAATCGGGAAATGGAAAAAATCGGGCAGGCAACATGGCTATGTGGGTTGCTCCCATTAGGGTGTAATCTAGAGAAAATTCTTTTCCTTCGTTAATCTATTTCAATGTTGTCCCTTTCAGGGAATGGTGGTTTGAGTCCAACCATTGGTGATATACATTCGATACATTCAAGCAAAATGAGTGGTCGGTCATTTATGGGCCGGGTTGCAAGACGCTCTTGTTGAACCCAGTGTATTCCCCTCTAGATATACACTATCGGCAGATGGTTCCATACCTTGTCATAGTCAGAATCCAATGTCCAATAAGCACCCGCGGTTTTGGTTGTATACTATGTATGTGGAGCATGAGATGCAAGCGTTCTGCTAGATTGATATTTACTTGTATTTAGACACTATTATAATATCAGAAAAGATATTGGTTTCAAAAAAAAAATTGGGTTATCGTAAGGTAAAAATTGTTCGTATTTATATGTGGATTTGGTCTTGCAATTATCCTTTTATTTCGAAAATAGTTTTGAAATTTAAAATCAAGTTGGATGATCCCCCTTGATACTTAGTGTGTATTCTCACTCTGGTTCTCCAGACTGACCCGATGTTTGTAACGCTCGAGTTAGACCGGGTTGTACAGGTTATTGAAAACTATGAAGAGTCGAGCTGGAAGAGTTCAGACGTATGATATTATATAGCTATTATTCCGCTGTGTGTTGTATATAAGGACAGGGTATTATAATTGTCCAGATGTGTGATGTACTTTGATGATTGTAAGTATTTTAAAATCTCTCAATTAATATTTATTTCTGTATTATATTTTGTTCCACTGTGATGTGAGATTATGTTGTGTTTCTCCTTCTTATTTCTTCTATTCTAATATTTCTTTCTTTCTCTTCTCATCCTCTAAATTCTTTCCATTGGCATCTGGGTTTCCAGTACAATTTAGGTTGGACTGGTGTCGTTTGGTCAGCTTAAATGGTACCAGAAATTTGGGTCGTCATAGTTTATCACTCCGGCGTAAGATGAGGGACTACGTTCATTTCTATGGCATTATGTTGGGGACCGTGCGAGTGGGGTACCATGGGGTGTACCTCAATATTGAGTGGTAGCTACATATATACTGTATTAGGTTAATCCACTGAGAAGTAAATGGATACGACGTGTGTGTAAGACTTAAGTGATGTTAACCTAAGTAACCTAATAAATAAGAAAATGTGACTGAATGGTATATGTAGGATTATCCAAAATGTACAGTTTAAATCCAGTCACCAGAACTTGTGTTCTGACCCCCTCCTCATAACATACTCGTAGGTTAGATTTGTGGCAGACACATAATAGCTTTGGATACTGGTTAGGCAGTATGATTAATGCGGTATGGCTATATTTTGATTACATTATACTTTATCTATTCCTCTATGAGATATTTTCTGAGCTCTGATATATTTTATATCTCTGTCTTTTCTACAAGATACTAGAGCAACCAACACGGGTTTCATTGGATTAGAATTAAAAAAAAATGCGGTCTATCGGAATTCGGGTTGTTACACAAGAGAGACGTGTATATTTCCATTATCTCAAGACCCGTGTGGGGTTTGTTATTAAATCCTGCGAATTTCATTATTGGTTTATTTAGTCCATATCATATAAGCATCCACAATTTCATGCTATATGATTTAATTATCCAGTCCACATCTGATAATCATTTTGCAATTACCTGCCCTTCGATCCTTTTGTTCTCTTCGTATAACATCAAACAATTCCATGTTATACGGTTCACAACATATAAGCATCATGAAGCTACATGCTTATATAGGTATGCTATGGTATGATATGTAGTGTGGTCCATAACTTTTTATTATCCAATGGTGTATGTTCAGTTACATCCAAGAAAACATCACAATGCATTCAATTCACACACAATCAATAATAATAAATAAATTGTGCAATCAATGCCATTTAAGGCGTAGTTAAATCTAAATTAACTTGGTATATAGTTCTAGCGATGAACTAAAAAGGGATATCTTCTATAACTGATAAAAATGACATTTTTATCTAACTGTTTAACATAGAAGTAAACTCAAGTGATCAGTGATGCACATAATTAAGTAATTCTAATCAATTGTCAATTAAATTTATTCCATTTTCTACGCGGCTTTTAAATTCGTTCAAATGCTTGCAGCTAAGCATATATCGATAAGAATGATATTGTTATCTTTCTAGTCTCCAAACAACATCATAAACAAATTATTATTATTAATCCATATTCATCGCATAACTTCGATGTTAATTTTATTTAATCCTTTTTAAACTTCGATTTTGTATCATCGATACATTTTATTTTTTTATACTTCACTTATCCAATCTACTTCACATATATCAACTAAAAATGATATTTTTAATTTACTAAACATCATAATAATTTTATTTACTAACTAATAATCGTCATTTAATTTTATAATTAACTCGCAAATGATTATTTTCTAATTTGGACCTTTTATAATTGAGTTTTAGACTTCTCACCGAGATTTCCACTCCACCAATCTTCTGTGCGGAGTAATGAGAACACTTTCTAGGCTTCCACGCAGCTTTACAGTGGCTTATAGAGTTCAAACGAAGCTTCAGCACTTGCTAACTCATAGAATCTTGTAGATTTGAGAGTTTGGAGCTTAACGGAGGGTAAAATGGGAAAGAATAGGGCAACGGGAAGTGTGGGGTCCACTGTCCGAAAATTTTCAACAATGGGGGAGGAGTATTTGAGTTCGTATAGGGTGTAGGAGGAGCTCTAAGAGGACCTAAGGTGTTAGGAGGTGTCGGGGGAGGAAATGAAGTGTTTTTGCTGAAATAAGGCAAGGGGGGCTTGGCTCGGCGGCGGTGTTGCACGTAGCATGGCGGCACGAGAGGCGGTGGAGAAGGTGGGGTTAGGCAGTGGGCAGGGCAGCGGCAAGGGTAGGGGATGGAGAGGTGCTATTTTAGTGAAGAAAGGGGGAGGAGGAGAAGGAGAAAAGAGGAGGAAAGAAGGAGAAAGGAAAAGGAAAGAAAAGGAGGGGTTAAAATGCAGAATAACCACCCCTCATGCAGATTGCTGAGGTGGCAGGATCCCGTGAGTTCCAAAAAAACCGTCTTGGCTCGTTGGATGGCCTTCGTTTTAATTTAAATTTGATAACTTTACATTTGTAAAAGTGTGCTGATTAGAATTCTCCCCTTTTGACCACACAATCACAAATTAATTCTATTTGCTACGAAATTTTGGATTCTGAAAATAAACGTAATTTCAAATCCAATGGAATAGGTTTCGTTGAATTTCGAGTTCGATTGAACTTCCATTTTCTGTTTGAATTCTACATGTACTTTAGCACACATTTTATTCTCGCCTGCCTATATGTTAATTTCAAAAATTATGAAACTTAGGATTCTACCATCATTTGATGCTATGGATTCAATACAAAAGGTTTCATTGAATTCCAAGGTCATCTTTATAACGTTCCTTTATAAACCGATCGTCGATATTACTCAAATTATTTTATTGTGCCCTTCCATATACTAACTCCGTTTGGCGCAAAATTTAAAATTTAGAAATGATTTAATATTCCAAATCCAACAAAATTGGTTTCATCAAAAATGAATGTAGCTAGCAAAATATCAATTTTGAAGGTCGAAGTAATGTTATAAAAATTGATTTTTGAAATTCGTTCATATATTCTCTCAAAATTATATTAAAAATAATTTTTAGATTGATTGTGAATTTCCAAGTTATTACAAATGTTTATTTCTATTGTTATGTAATGTGTTATATTCTAAAGGCAATTTGTCCTTCTGGTACTTGGAATGTCGATACAGGTTGTTTTAGTGTTGAATCCCACGGGCCGAGAGGGTGGGTCGTCGCACTTTGAAACAATAATCGATAGATTAAAATAGCTAAGATTTGATAGTCAATTATATAACAAACACACAAATAACAATCATCCACGGGTATATTTCTCAAAATATTCCCTAAGTCTTGTTTGATAAATTTTTATAATTTTTTTGTTTATAACTTGGAAGCCACCTTTATATACTTATCTCAAATTTATAAGTTTGTTCATAAATAAATTTTTTCAATATTAGAGATGTTAATACATGCATATACTAATCTAACACCAACCTAAGTATATGCGAAAACATTATATTCTCAATATTTAGGAAATATATTCATATACCAATCTAACACGGACGTAAATATATTAACAATTTTTTTTATGTACTTGGAAATCTTTATATAGCTATCACAATGTTATAAGTATATTTGAAAATCCATTTGGAAAGCTATCATACCTTTTAAACATATTGAATGACTTAAACCCATCAATATTCGTGATATGGATTTTTGCAAAATTTTTATATAAAATACTTACGTAAAAAGATTTATAAATTTCCTTCATAAATTTTCTTTACAAAACATTACTTAAATAATGTATTAATGAAATATTTTTATTAGATTGTTACCCTTTCAAAACATTGATAAAATACATACTTGATTGGTTATTAAATTTTGTTAATCAAATAAATGAATGAGTGTCATAACTTTTCTATGAAATTAGAAAAGCACAAAGTCAATATAAATCTACAGTAGGAGCACATGTGTGTAGTATGTATGACAAATTTAAGGGAGTACAATTAAATTATATTATTTATATAAATTTGTGAGTGAGTAAGACGAAGTCTGAGGAGCTGATTTGAAAACTATTGTTGAATTTTCTATAAATCTGAACCTAATCAGATCTATATCATATTCAAAAGGCTAAGAAAAATAAAGCAAGCAAAAACTACAAGTGAATTTGCTATAGATCCAAACCTAATTGAATCTATATCAAATTCAATATCTAAGTAAGAAAAGCAAAAGCAGAGAATAACAACTGCAAAATAAAAACGGAAATAGCAAGTAAAAACTAATATTGAATTTGCCACAGACGGATCCAATCATATTTACATCAAACTCAATGATCAGTTAGAAAGCAGAAAGAATTGGAACAATGCCATAGCATATGGTAATTTATGACAATCCTAGTCGACAGCCATTTCCAACTTTCTATCCCCAAGAGATGGACAAGAAAACTAATTCTCAGTTCTCAGATTTCTTGGATGAGGTTTCGATGAGATTACATACGTATTTATACGGTAGATTTGCCAACCTAGAGCCCTTAATCAAATCTAATCAAACCTTGTCAAATCCAACCAAATATATCAATCATATCTCCATTAAATATCCATCATATCTACATTAAATTAGGTAATTCATTTCTTAGTTCCAAAGAAACTTTAATATGAGATCTTCATTTGTAAATCTTCAGAAATATGGAAAGTTGATCTGCATGCGGTTTGTTTGGGTCATCTATAAAAGTGACAAAATAAGACCCAAGTAATATTATTTTACTCATAATAAAGATAAGATATGCGCGTAAAAATAAATACATTTACGTGTTAATTAAATAACCTCACACTTATCTTTTACTTGTCCTCGAGTAAAATGAAAATGAAAAACTAAACTAGGTCAGTCACACTTTCGTAGGAAACACGATTGCATTGAGCATACGCAATAAGTCATTAATTCTCTAGGTGTCCCTAGTAGGAAGAATGGCATAGAGGGTTTTTGGTTGATACTACCCACAAAATCCTAATGCAGTGTGTTATAGTTCTAATGCACCTACTTGAATCCAATGGACAAATGCGAATGAAAACACAAACGAAACATGACTTGTTTCAATATAGCATTATACAAATTCAAAGTCAATCACTAGAAATTTTTATTTCCTTAACTCGTCACAAATTCCAACATAATTCGTGTTATCATATGTTAATCCTAGTTTGCCTAGTTGGTTCATTTAGTAACATAGTGCGGCCATGAAATAAATCTTAGTTTGCTTGCCATAGTTTGCAAAGTGATATTTTTATTTTCTTATGTGTGGCTAGTCAAATCAATAAGGTCAAGAAGTTATTGTGCATCAATTTCTTATTCTATCTCTATAAAAATAAATGTCATAACTAATTAGACATACTTAAATAAAAAGACCAAGATATATCACCCATGCACTGCCTCGCGGGCTTACGTAAGAGCTAGGACAAAGCTTGATGAATTGTGCAGACCGATGTTGACTATGTCAACAGGATATCGGTAATCCTTAGGTGTTAAACTCATAAAATGAGACCTAGGTAAACCACCCATGCATTGTCTCGTAGGCTTGTGTTAGAGTTGAGAAAGAGCTTGGCGTGTATGCACAACAATGCTAGATTTACTAAAAATTTTGGATACCATTGGATTTTTTTGTGAATATAAAAAAGGAGAGTTGTGCAAACTCATCTTAACACAACTTAATTTTAAATACTTGAAAAGCCAATACTTTTACTTTAAGTCCTCCACTCATTATACAAAGACTATAATTTTGAATAGACTTCATGGCCATCACCTAAGTATTTCCTAGTATACTAGTTACAATACATCACTTGAAATTCAATTTTTCACTATATTTCTTATTTGATCTTTGTTGAGAATTTTTTTTACCATCATCTAACTCAAAATTTTTAACTTACTTCATTGTACCAAACTAAAATGTGTCATGTTCATGTGTGTGTGTATATATATAAACAGTGTGTGCATGAAACTAATTTCATAACATATCACGTTCGAATGCTCTTACTTGAGCAAGAAGCCATATAAACTTTGAAATTCTAATTTGGACATAACAAATTTGAAGCTCAAGTTTCGGTATTATGCTAATGGGATCTCATTAGATTTCCTTTGATAAAATGTAGGAAACCGCTCATGGCATAAAAGACCCAAAACCCAAATTTACGTATTTTGATAATAAAAGTCCAGAGATCCATTTCTGGGAATAAGTCATACGAAGCCTCCTTTGGCATAAAAGACCCGAAATCCAGATTCAGGGTATTTAGATAATAAAAGCCCAGAGATCCATTTCTGGGAATAAGACATATGAAGCCTCCTTCGCATATAAGTCCCGAAACCTAGATTTAGGTATTAAGATAATAGAAATCTAGATATCGATTTCTAGGAATAAGACATACGAAGCCTCCTTTGGCATACTGAATCCCAAATTCAAGAATACAGACAATAGAAGCCCAAAACCCTTCTTTGGGAGACCATAAATTCAATGGCGATTTTGGTTTTGATAAATCTTTTTCCATTATAGGCTTTTTTCTAAAGCAAAGGCTTGGCATGATTTAGTGTTGCGTTAGAGCTTTAATTCCCTTTAGCGGGACATGACACGAATAAAGGCAGCACATGCTTGTAACGAAGTAGAAGCAATGCTTGATCTTAAAAATATCAAAGGTAGAGTGAGATTCATTCAAAAAGGGGCACACACACCAAAGATTAATTGTCCCTCCTCCTAAGGGCGCCTTGATATCATCAAGGGCTTTGGGCCAAGTTCATATGTCTTGGATTTGCTGTGACGATCCAAAAACCCCGTGACACGGTGTTAAGGATAATCATTGGAATATAACACATTAATCATCATTAGCAGATCACAGATGAGACGACCCGAATTCCCGTTCTCACGGAAACAAGGTTATCTTTGGAATATAACACAGAAACATATAATAGCAGAACATAATTAAATAAATACACTAGAATGAACAACAAAATATACTGGATAAAAGTAATCATCAGAGTTACACAGTATACAGGATCTTACTTAGTACAAATACAGTTCAGCTATACATAAATGTCTACAGCGGAAATAAACAAAATATGTACAATAGGACCTGAACAACATAAAAAGTAATAGATGATAGAATCCATCTTCAGCTCCAGCTATCCAGAAAGAACCAGCTAAACCTGAATACAAGGCTGCCCGTGTAGAAAAAGAGGCAGCCGAGTTTGAGAGTAAAACAAACTACGAGTCAGTCATGGGACTGGTATGAGAAATCTACTCAACACATATATAATTGGCTAATCACAGGACCACGCCACTTTCGTGGAACGGGTTTACTCCATTGGATTGCCAGTGCTTTAAAACAAATCTTTCTTTTAAACATCGCTATGCTTTTTATAAAAATGAAGCCATTATAAGACTCAGTTCCCATCACACAATGCAACGCAAACCGGAGGATAGAGTTTTACCTTATGATGGCCAAAATATGATTGATACGAATAAAACAAAGGCATTTGATATTATTGCTAGTGTTTATATGTTTTGAAACAATTTCAAATCATAACTATCAATCATAGACGGCATGGGTACCATATATCATGTCGCCATATATATATACAATCAAAACCGCACGATCACGTATTTGGAAATTGGATTTCCGTCATGAACCAAGGCAAAAGATAGTCCTTACCGAATTCGAGACTGCCTAGCCCGAGTCTCAGGATCAGAACGCATCGATCCTTGGAGCGACAGGGCCGGTCCACACGGAGTGGATTAAAAATGCCTGAGCACTACGTTTCGCAGCCCTTTGGGGCGTAAGCGAGCCAACAAGTGACTCCATCGGACCCGGATCGTCCGATCTAACCGAGGCGCCTCGCAACAGCAACAACCACATAAGTCAAACTCGTCAGGGCGTGTAAAACCACTGACGCCACTTTTAGCTAGGAGGAAACGTAGGCCCTCCCTGAGGTCCGTTCTCCCGTTTTAGGTTCATACCGGGGTGTGAGGCTCGCGAATTCACGTTATACACAAAGCTACGCCACACAGGCGGTGCTTTGATCATCACCACAAGACTTTGCTTTTCAACAGAAGCCCTGATCACTGCATCTTAGCATGCCACACAGAATAAATCCTATGTCAGACACACAGTCCATTTACAAGTCCGTTCTGGGTCTGAACGAAACCGGAGGCACTAAATACCTTGCAAACCCTTCGATCAACACGTACGTCTGAACGATCACCACTCATTATCCATATTTCGGGATGCCTCCCAATCAGGACCTCGGTTACCATCCAAACGAGGTGAAGATCTCCGGTCTTCGACCATCGTCTTCATCTTCGACATTCAATCGTCGGTCAATTATTTGAAATGAGAATTAACTCGGCCTTCTCAAATAATTCACGTATATTTAGAATTTCAAATCAATTTATTTCAATGGTTAAATTATTCGACAACACCAATTGTGTTCTTTAATGTAATTTTCACACCAAACACATTCAACCATCAAAAGCCACATAAATCAAGCAAATTCAGTTTATTTCCATTCCATATCGCTTATGATATTTTATAACTATTTATCGCTATTTTTATTTATTTTAAAATAGCAATTTTATTCAAAACGACGCTTCGGGCCATAAGGCGGCCGTGGCGCTGTTTTTCTTCAGATTTGATTTACACATATCTGAAAATCTAACCGTTGGATCTTCGCAAAATTTACATCATTAGAAAGGTCTTTTCAAAACGAATCCAATGGTTCCAGTTTCGGGAAAATCCGACGGTCGGATCTCCCGGTACAATCGTTTGAAGTTTCGATTTCAAAATACGAACTACAGCGTCGTTATTCGATTAAATATAATTATATTTATATATATAAATAAATATAATCGTTTCTGGCGCTGTTTTTCTTCAGATTTGAATTAAACATTCCAGACAATCCAACCGTTGGATTTTTATAAGGTTGGTGCCGTTGGGAAGATATTTCCAAGGCGAACCCGACGGTTGAGGTTTCGGGAAAATCCAATGGTCGGATTTCCCGCACTAGTCGTTTGAAATCACGGTTTCAAAATACGAACTGCACGGCCTCGTTTTGTTTTAATTTTATTTATATTTATATATTTATATAAATATAGTTCATTCAACAATTTCAATATCGTTTTCACTTCAAATATTTTTCTAACGCCTTAAATTTTGGAAAAATTTCGCCATAACCTCCCCTGCACCGGGAGCATCGGGAAATCGCAAATAGCGTTCCCGGTCCTTCTAATCTCAAAAAGAAAAAGAAGAAGCCAAGCGGCTAGCCAACAGGCTCAAAATCATCACCCAAACAAATCAGTAAATGTGTACCTATTTGTCGGGCACAAAATTTTATTCCTCTTCTCTAGCCCCTTTGCTATAACCTGTTCAATGAATATTGCATGTACATATATATGCAGTTCTTATCATTTATCAATTTCTATTCAACTTTATATTTGATTTCTATTTGGTTTAAAAACTCCATTCATTCTAATGTTACATAAATAGGTGCAAATCATTTCATTAGCTAATTAATGAATATTTCAACTCATATATGTTTATTTTGAACAAGTGGCTATTTTTAACACTTCACATTTCAACGATTTATGCATACAATAAAAATGCGATTTTTATTGTAAAACGATTTATTTCAAAACACTATTTTTCTATATAGTTCATATAGTCGATAAAAGGTGATTTTTATTATCAAACAATTTATTTCAAAATATGAATACCATTCAACACATGAATTTCTAAACAACGAATGAATATCAATTCAACACATGAATGTTTTCAATAGTTTTTATGTATAGATAAAAATGTGATTTTTATTATCAAACAATTTATTTCAAAATATGAATACCATTCAACACATGAATTTCTAAACAACGAATGAATATCAATTCAACACATGAATGTTTTCTATGGTTTCTATATATAGATAAAAATGTGATTTTTATTATCAAACAATTTATTTCAAAATATGAATACCATTCAACACATGAATTTCTAAACAACGAATGAATATCAATTCAACACATGAATGTTTTCTATGGTTTCTATATATAGATAAAAATGTGATTTTTTATTATTGAACAATTTATTTCAAAATATGAATACCATTCAACACATGAATTTCTAAACAACGAATGAATATCAATTCAACACATGAATGTTTTCTATACAATGAATAAATATAGTTTAAGCATATGAAAATAATTCAAACACACAAATATTATTCAAAATTTCGGCAGTATAACGGCAGGGTAGTTAAACCGGGACCGTCCCTAGTACGGCTCCTCGCTCTACCTTAAAACCTCGCGGTTTTTGACAATGGGGATCATGCATCTAGTTCGCACGCAGGCGGCATGTATATATTTATTTCATTTCCACAAACTAATCCTAAGTGGTTTCAACCAAATATTTCTCAACCACAATCGGGTATTTTTCAACCACAATCAACCAATATCAATCACAAACAATCCCAAACTATCATTCGCTATCAATCAATTTCACAACAATTTCAACCAATAAATATCGTCCATGGTTTGTGGACGAGGGGGCGTATATATATATATATATATATATATATATATATATATATATATTTATATATAGCAATTTATATATAGCTATTCACTTTCACTTCACACATATATAATATATTTTAAATCAGAAATCTCACCAATAGCTATCCAACTGCACGACACTTCCTTAGAGAAATCTTCGCCTTTTGTTGCTTCGTCGCCCGTATTCTCTACATATGTAAAAATCGAATTTTTACTATGTTATTCAATATATAAAAATCGAATTTTGACTTCGCTATTCAATATATAAAAATATGATTTTTCCTTCGACTTTCAACATATAAAAATATGATTTTTACTTTTGACTTTCAACATATAAAAATATGATTTTCACTTTTGACTTTCGATATATAAAAATATGATTTTCACTTTTTAAAGTTCAAATCCTTTTTCGAAAAATCAGTTTTAACCTTTCTTTAAAAACAGTTTTAACTTTTCAAAAAAAATCAGTTTGACTCTCAAAACAAAATCAGTTTTTAAAATTATAAAAATCAATTTTTTTCTCTTTTAACAAAATCAGTTTTAAAATGTTTTTCAAATCAGTTTTTAAAATTATAAAAATCAGTTTTTTTTCTCTTTTAACAAAATCAGTTTTTAAAATGTTTTATAAAATCAGTTTCTAACTTTTCTAAATAATCAGTTTTTCTTTTAAAAACAAAATCAGTTTCTTTATTTTTTTTTCTGTTTAAAACAAAATCAGTTTCTTTATTTTTCTCTTTAAAAACAAAATCAGTTTCTATACTTTTATTTTTATAAAATAAAAATAAAATAAAATAAAAATATAAAAAGAAATACTTACAGACGGGGGGGGGGGGGGGGGGTTCTGCAGTTCGTCGGCGGCAAGACGGAGTTGGGCTTCGAGGTGGCGGGGTGGGTTTCGAACGGTGGTGGCAGGAGGAGTTGCTTCGAGGGGGGGTGGCGCGACGTCTTCGCGAGGGCTCGAGGGCTTCAAGGGGGGGCGCGGCGACTTCGAGGTGGGCGGCGGCTTCGGGGTCGGCGTCGAGGTTTGGAGGGAGGACGGCGGCTTCTAGGTTTAAGTTTTTTTTTTTTTTCTCTTTTTATTTTCTGTTTTGAAATCGAAATGAAAAAAGGGGGGGGGCCAGAACGAAGATAAAGGGAGGGAATATTTTTTTTTATTATTAATTAATTATTTAATTTTGGTTAAAAGGGTTGACTTTTACATACGACCTCGAAACGAGGCCCACCGCCTGTCGTCCATAGCGTTTAACCCCCATTCCGAACACAATGGGATATGTATCGCAAGCTGGTTTGATCGTTACAATCGGTTTCCTTTTGAATTTTCATTTAAATCACTATATTGAATTTTAAACGCACATTTCAAATTACCGGGGTCACATACTAACTAGAAAAATTCCAGAAAAATATTTTCTAGCTTCGTATTGACGATACGGTCCTAACAAAACTAGTTTCGTCGAATTCTGAGGCCGTTTGAAAAATGGCCAATTTCCAGTCGATTAAAATCAACGAAAACTGGTCAAACGCGTTTTCTTTTGCCACGCTCACATATTGATTCGAAAAATTATGAAATTTGAAACCTAGCAATAACTTGACACTGCGGACCCAACAAAAGTGGTTTCATCGAAATCCGAGGTCATCTGCAAAATGTCCATTTTTAAGGGCCTGAATTCCATAGCGACTATTCAGAATTTTCAACTGGACATACCTTTTGATTCCCGCTATCAAATTTCGATTGGTCAGATTCATTGGAAAGATATCATCAATTAGATTCCATTATTTTTGGTTTCACTAAAATCCGGATTGTTTTGCATCCGGTACATTCAATTGAAGTTTGAAATCGAATTATCGAACTACCGCGCCATTTTCAATTATATATATAATTATAATTAATTATATTCGTTTTCAATTGTCGATTTCAACTCAGTTTTCATCGCCATTATTTAAAATATTTATTTTAAATATTTAAAATCCATTATTTTAGCCAATTTAAAAATTTTAAATTGGTTCAGATTTTCTGGGTCGTTACAATCTCCCCCACTTAAAACTTTTCGTCCCCGAAAAGGAATAAAGTCGAAAGTGGTTTGATAAATCTACGATCACACAACACAACTACCAATCCAATTGTTTTTAAGCTTTCAAAGTCATACAAATTAATTCCTATTTTTCTTCTAAAATCATTCAAACAATTATAATAGAATAGAGAATTAAATGGTGAGGTAAAGTATGGTAAATACACCTTGCACCGGAGTCAATCAGAGATATCTACTCGGCATCTGGGATAAGCTTTCTGAATGCTCTCCTCGGTTTCCCAAGTACAATCTCTCGGATCTCCACTCCATTGCACTTTGACTAAGTGAACCTTCTTGTTCCTCAGTTCTTTGGTTTCTTTGCCGATAATCTTTAGCGGCTCTCGCCTCACGTCTAATTCTGGAGTAATTTCAATGTCCTGTTGAGCTGCTTCTTCCACGATCAAGTCTGGATCATGAACGTGCTTTCGAAGTTGAGATATGTGAAATACATCATGAACTCCAGGCAACCAGTCAGGCAGTTTGACCCTATAAGCGAGAGTTCCGATCCGTTCCAGAATAGGAAACGGACCAATGAATTTGGGTGCCAACTTTCCAGTTTTACCGAACCGGATAACTCCTCTCATCGGCGATACTTTCAAATATACATAGTCGCCAACTTCGAAGGATATATCTCTTCTTCTTCTATCAGCATAGCTCTTTTGTCGGCTTTGAGAGGCGAGTAATCTCTTCTTAATAAAATCGACTTTGTCGGCAGCTTCTCGAATCATATCCGGACCCAACACAAGTCTATTTCCAGGCTCGACCCAACAAGCAGGAGATCTGCACGGTCTACCATATAATGCTTCGAATGGCGACATTGTTAGACTCGCCTGGTAGCTGTTGTTATAAGAGAATTCAGCCAAATGCAGATGGTCTTCCCATGATCCACCGAAATCTAGAATACAAGCCCGCAATGGATCTTCTAAAATGTGATTCACCCTCTCAGTCTGACTGTCTGTCTGAGGATGATAAGCGGTGCTCAAGTTTAACTTCGTTCCCAGCTCGACTTGAAATGCTTCCCAGAATTTGCTAGTGAAGATTGTATCTCTATCACTTACTATACTGAGCGGCACTCCATGCAGTCTAACTATTTCCCTGAAGTATATCTGCGCCAAACTCTAAGCAGTTCTGTTTGATCTGGCAGGTATAAAATGGGCGGTCTTCGTGAAACGATCTACGATCACCCAAATACTGTCATTTCCTTTTCTGGTCCTGGGCAGACCATCAATGAAATCCATGGAGATATGCTCCCACTTCCAACCAGGAACTTCTAGCGGTTGTAACAATCCAGCCAATTTCTGTTGATCACTTTTGACTAGCTGGCAGGTGGGGCATCGGCTTACATATAAAGAAATGTCCCTTTTCATCGACTTCCACCAGAAAGTGCGCTTGATGTCATTATACATTTTGCTTACTCCTGGATGGATACTGAGTTTTGACTTGTGGCATTCATCCAGTACTTCCTTTCGAAGTTCAGGAATGTTAGGGACACAGATTCGACCTTTGAGCCTTAAAATCCCCTCATCATCCACTTGAAAACTCGAGGGTTCGCCTTGTTGAATTATCCCTCTGATCTTCTGAATGAAGTGATCATCCTCCTGAAGAGCAGATATCTTATCTAGCAATGAAGTCGTGATAATAAAACTGGCGATCATTACATTCTTTCTGCTTAATGCATCGGCCACAACATTGGCTTTTCCTGGAGTATATATAATTTCAAAGTCATATGCTGCAAGAAACTCCAGCCAACGCTGTTGCCTCAAATTCAGGTCTTTCTGAGTGAACAGATACTTTAATGACAGATGATCTGTAAATAGTTCAAATCTCTCGCCCAGAAGATAGTGTCTCCAAATTTTCAAAGAGAATATGATAGCCAATAACTCAAGATCATGAGTTACATAGTTTTTCTCGTGCGGCTTCAGTTGACGGCTAGCATAAGCAATCACTTGGCCTCTTTGCATTAACACTGCTCCAAGGCCTTCTCTA
The DNA here is from genome assembly GCA_030737875.1 of Allium sativum. Lineage (NCBI taxonomy): Eukaryota > Viridiplantae > Streptophyta > Magnoliopsida > Asparagales > Amaryllidaceae > Allium > Allium sativum. The sequence continues at coordinate 158,595,504 of CM060913.1, forward strand.
GACGCATCCGTCCAGACTTTTAGATCTTGGTTGCCATCAATGATGGTTAACACTGGAGCTGTCGTCAATCTTAACTTTAGCTCTTCGAAAGCCTCCTCACTCTCTTGAGTCCATTTGAACTTAGAATGCTTCTTTGTAAGCTTCGTTAAGTGGCCAGATATCTTCGAAAAGTCTTTAACGAACTTCCGGTAATAGCTAGCCAATCCAAGAAAACTGCGGACTTCAGTGGGAGTACTGGGCTGTTTCCAATTCTGGATAGCTGTGATTTTACTTGGATCCACAGCAATTCCTTCTTTCGATACAACATGGCCCAGAAATTTCACTTCATCTTGCCAGAAGATACATTTGGAAAACTTGGCTTTCAATACATTCCTTCTGAGGATTTCTAGAACCTGTTCCAGATGCTTTTCATGTTCGGCCTTTGATTTAGAGAAGATTAGAATATCATCAATAAAAACCAAAACAAATTTGTTCAGTACTCCTCTGAATACTCTATTCATCAGATCGACGAAATAAGTTGGAGCGTTACATAAGCCGAACGACATTACTAACCACTCGTAGAATAAGTCGGGGCCTCTGAACGCTGTCATTGGAACACACTCTTCGGCAATTCGAAGTTGATGGAAGCCTGTAGCTAGGTCCATTCGTGAAAATACTTGTGCTCCATTTAATCGATCCAACAAATCATCAATCCGCGGCAATGGATATTTGTTCTTTATGGTCTGCTTGTTCAAATCACGATAGTCCACACATAGCCGTAGAGTACCGTCAGATTTTGGGACAAATACCACTGCTGCACCCCAATCAGAGAAACTAGGCCTGATCAGACCCTTCCATACTAGCTGTCTTGTTTGATTGTCTAATTCCTCCTTCTCTTTCAAGGACATTCTTCGAATAGCGTGAACTACCGGCCTTGCATTCGGAATTAAAGCAATCTTGAAATCTATTTCTCTTTGCGGAGGTAAGCGAACAACTTCTTCGAACACATCCGCATAGTTCTTGACGACAGGAATATCTTTGATGAGGTCGGGAATATTCTCTATGACTTCAGGGACATTTCCTATTTGGGCTGGAGAAACATCGAGAGCTGACCAGAAATCTTTTCTATTTGAAGTCGGGCCTTCACATGGTATGGTTATATAATTCCCCGATTGGGCCTTTGCTTTAACCACTCTCTCGGCGCATTTAACTTCAGCTTCATATCTAGTTAACCAATCCAATCCCAGAATAAGATCGAATTCATTAAAATTCATGATGATAGAGATAATAGGGAATTTATAGCAAGAAAAAGAGACAGGTACTGCACAAATCCAACTGAGATTGATGGAACCTCCAACTGGATTTTGGACAGTCATTGGCTCTTTGAGCTTCTTCAAATTCAAATCCAGTTTCTTGACTGCACTCTTTGCAATAAAGCTTCGTGACGCGCTTGTGTCAAATAGTACTTTTACTGGAATGTTTTTGACATTGAGCGTGCCTTCTAGAACATCAGATCTTTCCTGAACAGACGAGGATGCAGGTACTTCTACCACTTCCTTTACTTGCGCTGCTTTGGACTTCTTAAATTGCTTGCAGTCCTTTTCAAGATGGCCAGTCCGACGGCATTGAACGCACTTTCTATTCTCTCGGAACTGGTTATCGGGTTTAGACCCCTTCTTTCGCTTCTTCGAGGTTTTACACTTCCTGGTCAGATGCCCCTGTTTATTGCAGTTAGAGCATGTGGCAGTCGTTGCCCGCTCTTTTTCAGATTTAGCCCTTTTTCTCTTGGCACTGGGCTTCTTACTGACATCAGACTTTGTACTGGCCTCTGGATGATCAGTTTCAGACTCAATTTTATTACTAGAGCTGACTTCCTCTTCGTACTGTAACATACCTTTCTTATCTAGATCTTCATATTGATAAGCCATATAAATCATTTCTGAAAAAGGAAGCTTCACATGCCCCAATACTTTATTCTGGTATTTCCTTTGAAGCCCGTGAATAAATCTCAGATTTTTCCTCTTCGGATTTTCAATTAGATGAGGGGCAAAGTGAGAAAGTTCATTGAATTTCTTATGATATTCGGGAATGGTCATATCACCTTGTATTAGATAAGAAAATTCATCACATAATCTCTCGGTTACTTCGGGAGGAGTAAATCTTTCTTAGAAAATCACTTTGAATCTGTCCCAGGTGATATCACCTTCTGGATTATTTTTGATGATTGTTTCCCACCAGATTAAAGCTTCCTCTTTGAGCGCCCAAGATGCTATTAACCGTTTCTGGTCATCTCTCAGCTGGATATGCTCAAAGATTTTTTCGACAGAACTCATCCAAGCTTGAGTTTGAATAATAGATTCATTGCCCGAGAATTTTTCTCCACCCAGATTTCGATATCTCTTGAATAGAGCCTCTAGACCGGGTTCTGTATTTCTTCTATTTCTGGCACTCATTTTTCTAGTACTTCTGCAATTAGCAGATCAAGTGTCAGGTCACATAAAAGGTATTTTAAAACATAGAAACACATACTTCAATGTAAATGTGTCTATCAAGGTGTAATTTCATTCTGCTTTACTCATACTAGGATATTACTGATCCTATCTGTATAGAGTTACCCGTCCTAGAACACTACTGGTTCTATTTCTGACGAGTTCGTTCAAATGTTATATTCCAGAACTAAGCTTAACCAAAGCTCTGATACCACGTTGAGACGACCCGAATTCCCGTTCTCACGGAAACAAGGTTATCTTTGGAATATAACACAGAAACATATAATAGCAGAACATAATTAAATAAATACACCAGAATGAACAACAAAATATACTGGATAAAAGTAATCATCAGAGTTACACAGTATACAGGATCTTACTTAGTACAAATACAGTTCAGCTATACATAAATGTCTACAGCGGAAATAAACAAAATATGTACAATAGGAGCTGAACAGCATAAAAAGAAATAGATGATAGAATCCATCTTCAGCTCCAGCTATCCAGAAAGAACCAGCTAAACCTGAATACAAGGCTGCCCGTGTAGAAAAAGGGGCACCCGAGTTTGAGAGTGAAACAAACTACGAGTCAGTCATGGGACTGGTATGAGAAATCTACTCAACACATATATAATTGGCTAATCACAGGACCACGCCACTTTCGTGGAACGGGTTTACTCCATTGGATTGCCAGTGCTTTAAAACAAATCTTTCTTTTAAACATCGCTATGCTTTTTATAAAAATGAAGCCATTATAAGACTCAGTTCCCATCACACAATGCAACGCAAACCGGAGGATAGAGTTTTACCTTATAATGGCCAAATTATGATTGATACGAATAAAACAAAGGCATTTGATATTATTGCTAGTGTTTATATGTTTTGAAACAATTTCAAATCATAACTATCAATCATAGACGGCATGGGTACCATATATCATGTCGCCATATATATATATACAATCAAAACCGCACGATCACATATTTGGAAATTGGATTTCCGTCATGAACCAAGGCAAAAGATAGTCCTTACCGAATTCGAGACTGCCTAGCCCGAGTCTCAGGATCAGAACGCATCGATCCTTGGAGTGACAGGGCCGGTCCACACGGAGTGGATTAAAAATGCCTGAGCACTACGTTTCGCCGCCCTTTGGGGCGTAAGCGAGCCAACAAGTGACTCCATCAGACCCGGATCGTCCGATCTAACCGAGGCGCCTCGCAACAGCAACAACCACATAAGTCAAACTCGTCAGGGCGTGTAAAACCACTGACGCCACTTTTAGCTAGGAGGAAACGTAGGCCCTCTCTGAGGTCCGTTCTCCCGTTTTAGGTTCATACCGGGGTGTGAGGCTCGCGAATTCACGTTATACACAAAGCTACGCCACACAGGCGGTGCTTTGATCATCACCACAAGACTTTGCTTTTCAACAGAAGCCCTGATCACTGCATCTTAGCATGCCACACAGAATAAATCCTATGTCAGACACACAGTCCATTTACAAGTCCGTTCTGGGTCTGAACGAAACCGGAGGCACTAAATACCTCGCAAACCCTTCGATCAACACGTACGTCTGAACGATCACCACTCATTATCCATATTTCGGGATGCCTCCCAATCAGGACCTCGGTTACCATCCAAACGAGGTGAAGATCTCCGGTCTTCGACCATCGTCTTCATCTTCGACTTTCAATCGTCGGTCAATTATTTGAAATGAGAATTAACTCGGCCTTCTCAAATAATTCACGTATATTTAGAATTTCAAATCAATTTATTTCAATGGTTAAATTATTCGACAACACCAATTGTGTTCTTTAATGTAATTTTCACACCAAACACATTCAACCATCAAAAGCCACATAAATCAAGCAAATTCAGTTTATTTCCATTCCATATCGCTTATGATATTTTATAACTATTTATCGCTATTTTTATTTATTTTAAAATAGCCATTTTATTCAAAACGACGCTTCGGGCCATAAGGCGGCCGTGGCGCTGTTTTTCTTCAGATTTGATTTACACATATCTGAAAATCTAACCGTTGGATCTTCGCAAAATTTACATCATTAGAAAGGTCTTTTCAAAACGAATCCAATGGTTCCAGTTTCGGGAAAATCCGACGGTCGGATCTCCCGGTACAATCGTTTGAAGTTTCGATTTCAAAATACGAACTGCAGCGTCGCTATTCGATTAAATATAATTATATTTATATATATAAAAAAATATAATCGTTTCTGGCGCTGTTTTTCTTCAGATTTGAATTAAACATTCCAGACAATCCAACCGTTGGATTTTTATAAGGTTGGTGCCGTTGGGAAGATATTTCCAAGGCGAACCCGACGGTTGAGGTTTCGGGAAAATCCAATGGTCGGATTTCCCGCACTAGTCGTTTGAAATCACGGTTTCAAAATACGAACTGCACGGCCTCGTTTCGTTTTAATTTTATTTATATTTATATATTTATATAAATATAGTTCATTCAACAATTTCAATATCGTTTTCACTTCAAATATTTTTCTAACGCCTTAAATTTTGGAAAAATTTCGCCATAACCTCCCCTGCACCGGGAGCATCGGGAAATCGCAAATAGCGTTCCCGGTCCTTCTAATCTCAAAAAGAAAAAGAAGAAGCCAAGCGGCTAGCCAACAGGCTCAAAATCATCACCCAAACAAATCAGTAAATGTGTACCTATTTGTCGGGCACAAAATTTTATTCCTCTTCTCTAGCCCCTTTGCTATAACCTGTTCAATGAATATTGCATGTACATATATATGCAGTTCTTATCATTTATCAATTTCTATTCAACTTCATATTTGATTTCTATTTGGTTTAAAAACTCCATTCATTCTAATGTTACATAAATAGGTGCAAATCATTTCATTAGCTAATTAATGAATATTTCAACTCATATATGTTTATTTTGAACAAGTGGCTATTTTTAACACTTCACATTTCAACGATTTATGCATACAATAAAAATGCGATTTTTATTGTAAAACGATTTATTTCAAAACACTATTTTTCTATATAGTTCATATAGTCGATAAAAGGTGATTTTTATTATCAAACAATTTATTTCAAAATATGAATACCATTCAACACATGAATTTCTAAACAACGAATGAATATCAATTCAACACATGAATGTTTTCAATAGTTTTTATGTATAGATAAAAATGTGATTTTTATTATCAAACAATTTATTTCAAAATATGAATACCATTCAACACATGAATTTCTAAACAACGAATGAATATCAATTCAACACATGAATGTTTTCTATGGTTTCTATATATAGATAAAAATGTGATTTTTATTATCAAACAATTTATTTCAAAATATGAATACCATTCAACACATGAATTTCTAAACAACGAATGAATATCAATTCAACACATGAATGTTTTCTATGGTTTCTATATATAGATAAAAATGTGATTTTTTATTATCGAACAATTTATTTCAAAATATGAATACCATTCAACACATGAATTTCTAAACAACGAATGAATATAAATTCAACACATGAATGTTTTCTATACAATGAATAAATATAGTTTAAGCATATGAAAATAATTCAAACACACAAATATTATTCAAAATTTCGGCAGCATAACGGCAGGGTAGTTAAACCGGGACCGTCCCTACTACGGCTCCTCGCTCTACCTTAAAACCTCGCGGTTTTTGACAATGGGGATCATGCATCTAGTTCGCACGCAGGCGGCATGTATATATTTATTTCATTTCCACAACCTAATCCTAAGTGGTTTCAACCAAATATTTCTCAACCACAATCGGGTATTTTTCAACCACAATCAACCAATATCAATCACAAACAATCCCAAACTATCATTCGCTATCAATCAATTTCACAACAATTTCAACCAATAAATATCGTCCATGGTTTGTGGACGAGGGGGCGTATATATATATATATAGCAATTTATATATAGCTATTCACTTTCACTTCACACATATATAATATATTTTAAATCAGAAATCTCACCAATAGCTATCCAACTGCACGACACTTCCTTAGAGAAATCTTCGCCTTTTGTTGCTTCGTCGCCCGTATTCTCTACATATGTAAAAATCGAATTTTTACTATGTTATTCAATATATAAAAATCGAATTTTGACTTCGCTATTCAATATATAAAAATATGATTTTTCCTTCGACTTTCAACATATAAAAATATGATTTTTACTTTTGACTTTCAACATATAAAAATATGATTTTCACTTTTGACTTTCGATATATAAAAATATGATTTTCACTTTTTAAAGTTCAAATCCTTTTTCGAAAAATCAGTTTTAACCTTTCTTTAAAAACAGTTTTAACTTTTCAAAAAAAATCAGTTTTACTCTCAAAACAAAATCAGTTTTTAAAATTATAAAAATCAGTTTTTTTCTCTTTTAACAAAATCAGTTTTAAAATGTTTTTCAAATCAGTTTTTAAAATTATAAAAATCAGTTTTTTTCTCTTTTAACAAAATCAGTTTTTAAAATGTTTTATAAAATCAGTTTCTAACTTTTCTAAATAATCAGTTTTTCTTTTAAAAACAAAATCAGTTTCTTTATTTTTTTCTGTTTAAAACAAAATCAGTTTCTTTATTTTTCTCTTTAAAAACAAAATCAGTTTCTATACTTTTATTTTTATAAAATAAAAATATAAAAAGAAATACTTACAGACGGGGGGGGGGGGGGTTTCTGCAGTTCGTCGGCGACAAGACGGAGTTGGGCTTCGAGGAGGCGGCGCGGGTTTCGAACGGTGGTGGCAGGAGGAGTTGCTTCGAGGGGGGGTGGCGCGACGTCTTCGCGAGGGCTCGAGGGCTTCAAGGGGGGGGGGGGCGCAGCGACTTCGAGGTGGGCGGCGGCTTCGGGGTCGGCGTCGAGGTTTGGAGGGAGGACGGCGGCTTCTAGGTTTAAGTTTTTTTTTTCTCTTTTTATTTTCTGTTTTGAAATCGAAATGAAAAAAGGGGGGCCAGAACGAAGATAAAGGGAGGGAATATATTTTTTTTATTAATTAATTATTTAATTTTGGTAAAAAGGGTTGACTTTTACATACGACCTCGAAACGAGGCCCACCGCCTGTCGTCCATAGCGTTTAACCCCCATTCCGAACACAATGGGATATGTATCGCAAGCTGGTTTGATCGTTACAATCGGTTTCCTTTTGAATTTTCATTTATATCACTATATTGAATTTTAAACGCACATTTCAAATTACCGGGGTCACATACTAACTAGAAAAATTCCAGAAAAATATTTTCTAGCTTCGTATTGACGATACGGTCCTAACAAAACTAGTTTCGTCGAATTCTGAGGCCGTTTGAAAAATGGCCAATTTCCAGTCGATTAAAATCAACGGAAACTGGTCAAACGCGTTTTCTTTTTCCACGCTCACATATTGATTCGAAAAATTATGAAATTTGAAACCTAGCAATAACTTGACACTGCGGACCCAACAAAAGTGGTTTCGTCGAAATCCGAGGTCAACTGCAAAATGTCCATTTTTAAGGGCCTGAATTCCATAGCGACTATTCAGAATTTTCAACTGGACATACCTTTTGATTCCCGCTATCAAATTTCGATTGGTCAGATTCATTGGAAAGATATCATCAATTAGATTCCATTATTTTTGGTTTCACTAAAATCCGGATTGTTTTGCATCCGGTACATTCAATTGAAGTTTGAAATCGAATTATCGAACTACCCGCCATTTTCAATTCTATATATAATTATAATTAATTATATTCGTTTTCAATTGTCGATTTCAACTCAGTTTTCATCGCCATTATTTAAAATATTTATTTTAAATATTTAAAATCCATTATTTTAGCCAATTTAAAATTTTTAAATTGGTTCAGATTTTCTGGGTCGTTACAACAGATAATAGCATAAACAGACAATAGAATAATTTACACACATATGACAGCGGAATCATATAGATATCATCACATCAGAGAAGCACAGTACAGGATACAACTTAGTGCATAGTGAAACATAATCAGTCACCATCGCCTGAGGCGGAATCATACATAAAGAGTACACAAAATAAATATCAGTCTACATCGCCAATGGCGGAATCATAATATAGATACAATAATGGCGGAGAAAATCCAAGTCAGCACGGTGTAGTCAAGCCTCGCCATGAGCCAAAAGGGTGCGTCAGAAACTTGTAACTAGGCTGCCCATGTGAAAATGAGGGCACCCGAGTTTGCAAGGTGAAACAAACTACGAGTCAGTCATGGGACTGGTATGAGAAATCTACTCAACTTATTAACAACAATAATAAGGCAAATCAAAGGACCACGCCACTTTCGCGGAACGGGTTTACTCCAATGAGTGCTAGTGCATGAGATAAAGTAAACGATTAAATCAACGCAATGCTTTTTATAAAATGAAGCCATTATAAGACTCAGGTCCCATCACACAATGCAACGCAAGCCGGAGGATAGAGTTTTCCCTTATAATGGCCAAAGATGCTTCATACGAATAAAACATAAGCGTTTGATATTATTACTAGTGCATATATGTTTCAAAAGCAAATTCAATCATAAATATCAATCCTAGACGGCATGGGTACCATATATCATGTCGCCATACTAGTAATACAATCACATTAGCATATTTCGTATTGGAAATTGGATTCCTTCATGAGTCGAGGCAAGGGGCAAGCTCCTCTCCGATTCGAGACACTCTAGCAAATGCCTCGGGACCGCACATAGCAATCCCCTAGATCCTCCAAGGCCGGTCCTCTCTTACTTTTGAGGATTAATTATTCCTAAACACACGTTCCCGGTCCTTACAGACCTATAATCGAGGCGCCTCGTATTCCAACAACCACACAGGTGAAAAGTAGATATAAATGTAAGGGCTGGGAGGTCACTGACACCACCATAGCTAGAAAGAAACGTCATGCACTCCTTGGGTCCTTCTCCCGTTTTTGACTCATACCGGGGTGTGAGGCCCACGAATTCACGTTATACACAAAGCTACGTCACACAGTCCATGCTTTGATCATCAACCACAAGACTTTGCTTTGCAACAGAAGCCTTGATCATATGCCACTTAGGCGTGCCACACAGGCAATCCACTCCATGCGACTGATTTCTAACAATATATAACCTCTGAGCTCGTATGTCTCAGAGAAGGGCGTTAAGCAAGAGAATAAATTCTCCGCCGCCAAACAGATATATATTTAACAGAGATCAATCAACACAGACCCAAAATCCAATGTCAGACACACAGTCCATTTACAAGTCTGTTCTGGGTTTGAACGAAACCGGAGGCACCAATTCCTCGCATATCCGTACAATCAAAAGTATGTTTGGACGGCTACTACTTCAATTCCTTCATGGTAGCTACTCCAATCACAAGCATCAGTAGCGCCCTTCCATCCAATGTGGAGATCGTCGGTCTTCAGCCGTCTTCGACTCTTCGACTTCTCAACGTCGATCGATTATTTGAAATGAGATAAACTCGGCCTTTTCAAATAACCCACGTATATTTAGATTTTCAAATCAATTAATCACATGGTTGGACTATTCAACATTCACATTTCAGTTATTTAGTTATAATTTTCATGTCAAATACATTCAACCATCACATATCAAGCAAACACAACAAAATTGGTTTATTTCCACTCTATATCGTCTATAGTATTTTATAACGATATATCGCCGTTTTTATTTAATTTAAAACGGCCATTTTTTATTAAATGACGTTTCGGGTCGTATCGATGCACTGGCGCTGCTTTTCACTAATTTTGTTTTACACATATCTGAAAATCTAACCGTTGGATCTTCACAAATTTTATATCATTAGGAAGGTCATTTCAAAACGAATCCAACGGTGTCAGTTTTGGGAAAATCCGACGGTCGGATCTTCCACACTAGCCATTTGAAGTTACGATTTCAATTTACGAGCTGCAGCGTCGTTATTCGATTTAATTTAATTATACATATATATATATATATATATATATATATATATATATATATATATATATAATCGTTTATGGCGCTGTTTTTCTTTAGATTTGAATTAAACATTCCAGACAATCCAACCGTGGGATCTTCACAATGTTGGTGCCGTTGGAAAGATATTTCCAAGGCGAACCCAACGGTTGCGGTTTCGGGAAAATTCAATGGCCGAATTTCCCATACTAGTCATTTGAAATCACGGTTTCAAAACACGAACTGCACGGCCACGTTTCGTTTTAATTTTATTTATATTTATATAAATATAGTTCATTCAAAAATTCCTATATCGTTTCCACTTCAATTATTTCACTAACGCCTTTAAATTTCGGAAAATTTCGCCATAACCTCCTTTGCACGGGAGGGTCTGGGAAAATTCCCAAATAGCCACACGGGCGTCTCATATCAAAAAGAAAAAGAAAAAGCCAAGCGGCTAGCCAACAGGCTCATAAAATCATCACCCAAACAAAGCAGTAAATGTGTACCTATTTGTCGGGCACAAAATTTTATTCCTCTTCTCTAGCCCCTTTGATATAACCTGTTCAATAGATATGCATGTACATATATACAATTTCTATCACTTATCATTTTCCATTCAATTTCATACTTGATTTACTTTGGTTTAAAAACACCATTCATTCTAATGTTGAATGAATAGGCGAAAATCATATCATTAGCTAATTAATGTATATTTCAACTCATGCACATTTATTTGAACAAGTGGCTATTTTTAACACTTCACATTTCAAAGATGATAATTTTGGCAAACTAAAATAGATTTCAACACATGACTATTTTATTTAGTTCCTATGCATGTTAAAAATAATATTTCTTCACAAATATTTATTTCAACGTCCGCATCTCTTTAGCATATCACATATATGATAAAAATGATATTTTTATCATTTAAAATATTTATTCGACAAATGGATAATTTCAACACTTCATAGTTTCAATAAAAATGTAATTTTTATTATTCGATCTTTTTATTCAACACATGGACTTTTTTATTTATGTTGTTCATATTAGAAAGATGGAATTTTATGGTTGAAACTATTTATATAAGGCGAATATTTTTCATACTTCATATATATATAAAAATGGGATTTTTATAGTTTAAACATTACATTCATTCACAAATATTTAATTTTCACACGTCACTTTTCAATACACAAACATTTCCACACATGGATATAGTTTCAACACATGACTTTAATTTCAACGCATGAAAATAATTTCAACATATGAAAATAATTCTAACACACAAAGATTATTCAAAATTTCGGCAGCATAACGGCAGGGTAGTTAAAACCGGCACCATCCCTAGTACGGCTCCTCGCTCTACCTTAAAACCTCGCGGTTTTTGACAATGGGATTCATGCATCTAATTCGCACGCAGGCGGCATGTTTATTTTTATTTCCACAAATATTTCCAATTCATTTCAATCACCAATGGGTATTTTTCAACCACAACCAAACAATATCAACCACAAACAATTATTCAACCATTCGCATTTTCCATCCAATATTTCACACCAATTCACAACTATAAATATCGTCCATGGTTTGTGGACGAGGGGAGTGTATATATATATATATATATATATATGTATATTTCACTTGCATTTCAACACATATATCAATTTTTCTATGCATGTAAAATTCATACTTCGCTTATATATCTTACACTACGCATGTACAGAAGGTATACAATACGTATGTAATTTATATTTCGCTAATATAATTTATACACGACATTTTCCATTCAAATTTATTTAATTTAGATTTCTCACATTGGTTTTCGGAGTGCTAAAAATCGTAGATGACTCAGAAAAATCCGCGGCTTCTTCTATTGGGTAGAGAGCTTCCTTGCGGTCCCGATGTTTCCTGTTTCATCGAATTTCGTCAACACACCAAAAAGATATGATTTTTCAAAGTGTAAAGATCGAAAAGAACTCACCTTTCACGAAGGTTCAAAACTAGGTTTGCGGTTTTCACGAGAACCGGGGCACGAGGGGATGATCAGCGAGTTGGACGTGGAAGAGCTTCGAGAGGGCTACAGGCGCGCGGTGGTTTGGTGGCGTTCGGTGGTCAGGATCGGCGGCGGCGACGGTTTAAAGGTCGGAACTTTGGAGGGGCATATCTCGACGTAGAAGCAACGATAGGGGGAGCTCCTTATATGGATTTGAAGAGGGGAAGGAGAACTACAAAACGTTGAACTGGGGAAGGGGCTAATTCGGGCTGTGGCGATTGGAAATCGCCAGGGAAGGGGGGATAGCTTTTCCGTCGTCGATGTCGGGGTTGGGGGGGGGGGGGTGTTTCTGATAATTTTTTTTATTTATGAATGGAGAAATATGATTGGTCGATGGTTTTATTAAATTTTTAAATAGTGTTTTCTCAAACGAACTCCTTTTCAAACCCAACGACTGTCGCCCCTAGCTAAATACCCCTATTCCGGACACAATAGGATATGTTTCGTGGGCCAATTCGACTGTTAGAGTCAGTTATTTTTTAAATTAAAGTATAAAACATTTAATTTTTAACTTTGAACGTACATTTCAATTTGCCAGGGCCACAAACTGATTCGAAAAATTCCAGAAAAATAAATCTAGCTATGTTTTGACGCTACGGTCCCAACAAAACTAGTTTCGTCGAATTCTAAGATCGTTTGAAAAATGGCCATTTTCTGGTCGAACCAATTTAACAGAAATTGACCAAACGCATTTTCTTTTGCCACGCTCATATACTAGCTTCAAAAATTATGAAATTTGAAACCTAGCAATAGTTTGACATCCCGGACCCAACAAAACTGGTTTCGTCGAATTCCGAGGTCGTATGCAAAATATCAATTTTCCAGGGCTATATATTCTATATAGCGACCTATCTGAAAATTCATTCGACCATAACTTTTGATTCCTATTATGAAACTTTGATTTTTCAGATTCGTTAGAAAGGTATTGACTAACAGATTTAAATATTTTTGGTTTTACTAAAATCCGTTATATTTTCCACCCTGCACAGTCAGTCCAAGTTTGAATTCAAATTTTCAAACTGGCTCACTATTTCTAATTCACTGTTTTATTGAAATATTCTTTTTTAATTGCTCAAATTCCTATGAAATCACCAATTTAAAATTTTTAAATTGGCTCGTATTTTCCGGGTTATTACAATCTCCCCCACTTAAAACTTTTCGTCCTCGAAAAGGAAACAACAGTAAAGTAGGAAATAAAATGTAAATGCAAAGTATTGTAAAGGTACCTTGCACCGGAGTTAGTCAGAGATATCCACTCTGCATTTGGGGTAAGCTTGCTTAATGCTTTCCTCTGTCTCCCAAGTACAGTTTCTAGGATCACTGCTCCACTGCACTTTATCTAAATGAACCTTTTTGCTTCTGAGCTCTCTAGTTTCTTTGCCAACAATCTTTAATGGCTCTCTTCTGAGTGATAATTCTGGAGTTATGTCTATATCCTGTTGCGCTGCTTCTTCTACAACAAGATCCGGATCATGCACATGTCTTCTAAGTTGAGATACGTGAAATACATTGTGCACTCTAGGCAACCAATCTGGTAATTGAACCCTATAAGCAAGAATTACAATTCGTTCGAGTATAGGAAATGGACCAATAAATCTCGGTGCCTACTTCCCGGTCTTGCCAAATCTGATTACTCCTCTCATCGGAGAAACCTTCAAATAAACATAATCGCCGACAGCAAATGTCAAATCTCTTCTTCTAGAATCGGCATAACTTTTCTGTCGGCTTTGGGCGGTTCTCAAACGCTTTTTTATGAAGTCGACTTTATCAGATGTTTCTCTAATCATATCGGGTCCTAACACAAGTCTGTTGCCAAGTTCTACCCAACATGCTGGAGATCTGCAGGGTCTGCCATGTAATGCTTCAAATGGCGACATTCCCAAACTTGCTTAATAGCTATTATTGTATGAGAATTCTGCCAAATGCAAATGATCTTCCCATGACCCACCAAAATCAATTATACAAGCCCACAATAAATCTTCTAGAATTCTATTCACCCGCTCAGTTTGGCTATCTGTTTGAGGGTGATAAGCGGTGCTCATATTCAGTTTCGCTCCCAATTCTGTCTGGAAAGCCTCCCAGAATTTGCTAGTAAATATGGGATCTCTATCACTGACTATGCTGATGGGAATTCCATGCAGCTTAACAATTTCCCTGAAATATATCTGTGCTAGACTTTGAGCAGTTCTATTGGTTCTGACAGGTATAAAATAGGCAGTCTTCGTGAAGCGATCTACGATTACCCAAATGCTGTCATTACCTTTCCTGGTTCGTGGCAATCCATCTATAAAATCCATGGAAATATGTTCCCATTTCCAACTTGGGACTTCCAACGGTTGCAACAGTCCAGCTAGCTTCTGTTGGTCGCTCTTGACCAATTGACAAGTAGGACATCTACTAACATACAAAGAAATATCCCTTTTCATTGCCTTCCACCAGAAAGTGTGTTTGATATCGTTGTAAATTTTACTCACCCCAGGTGGATGCAAAGTTTAGATTTATGGCATTCTTCTAACCCTTCTCTTTTGAGCTCAGGAAGGTTGGGAACACAAATTCTCCCATTCAGCCTCAGAACTTCTTCTTTATCTACTTGAAAGCTTGAGGGCTCTCCCTTCTGGATTCTTCCTTTGATCTTTTGAATGAAATAATCGTTCTTCTGGATAGCACATATCTTATCGATTAAGCTAGGTGTAATTATAAGATGGGCAACGATTGTGGTCTTTCTACTAAGCGCATCTGCTACAACGTTAGCCTTCCCCGGCGTATACAGGATATCAAGATCATACGCTACAAGAAATTCTAGCCAACGCTGCTGTCTCAGATTCAGATCTTTCTAGGTATATAAATACTTCAATGATTGATGATCTGTGTACAGTATAAATTTCTCGCCCAATAAACAATGCCTCCAGATTTTCAAGGCAAAAACGATGGCTAGAAACTCAAGATCATGAGTCATATAATTTTTCTCATGCGGTTTCAGTTGGCGGCTTGCATAAGCGACTACTTGGCCTCTCTACATTAACACTGCACCAAGACCTCTAATAGAAGCATCTGTCCAAACCGTTAAATCCTGATTGCCATCAATAATAGTTAACACTGGAGCAGTGGTTAGTTTCGATTTCAATTCCTGGAAAGCTTTTTCACAGTCGGAAGTCCACTTAAACTTCTCATGTTTCTTTGTGAGCTTCGTTAAAGGACCGGATATCTTCGAAAAATCCTTAACGAACTTCCGATAATAACTAGCCAACCCCATAAAACTTCTAACTTCTGTGAGAGTAGTAGGTTGTTTCCAGTCTTGAATTACTGTTATTTTGCTTGGGTCAACAGAAATTCCTTTTTCTGACACGACATGGCCAAGAAATTTGACTTCTTCTTGCCAGAAGACACATTTAGAGAATTTGGCTTTGAAGACGTTCTTCCGTAGAATCTCCAATACTTGTTCTAAGTGTTTTTCATGCTCGGGTTTTGATTTGGAGTAGATTAAAATATCATCGATGAATATGAAGACAAATCTATTCAGCACTCCCCTGAACACTCTATTCATTAGATCGACAAAGTATGCTGGAGCGTTGCATAGGCCAAACGGCATTACTAACCATTCATAAAATATGTCTGGACCTCTGAAAGCTGTCAAAGGAACACACTCTTCTGCTATTCTCAATTGGTGAAACCCTGTAGCAAGGTCCATTTGGGAAAATACTTTCGCCCCATTCAATTGGTCTAGCAAATCATCAATGCGGGGTAATGGATATTTATTTTTAAGCGTCTGCTTGTTGAGGTCTTGGTAATCAACGCATAATCGAAGAGTACCGTCTGACTTTGGGACAAACACAACAGCTGCACCCCAATTAGAAAAACTAGGTCTGATTAGACCCTTCCACAACAGTTGACGAGTTTGATCGCCCAATTCTTCTTTTTCTTTCGGAGTCATTCTGCGAATTGGATGTACCACTGGTCTGGCATTGGGAATTAGCTCGATTCGGAATTCTATTTCTCTTTGCGGAGGTAAGTTTTCAACTTCTTCAAACACATCCGCAGAGTCTCTAACAATCGGAATCTTCTCTATGGAAGGGGGGATAAGTTCTAATGCTGACCAAAATTCTTCTCTATTTGGATTCGAACCATGAAAAGGTATATATATGTGTCCAAGCTCCGTTCGGATTTTAACGATTCTTTCCGCACAATTCACTTCAGCTTCGTATTTCATTAACCATTCTAGCCCAAGGATAACGTCGAATTCAGGAAAATCCATAACGATTAAATTAATGGGAAATTTGTAGAAAGAATAAGAGATTGGCACTCTACAACATGTACTGAGAGTAATAGAACCCCCTATCGAATTCTGCACTTCAACCAATTCTTTAAGCTTCCTCTGTTTTAACTTTAATTTGTGCATGGTGTTACTAGCAATAAAACTACGTGAGGCACCTGTGTCAAACAATACAGAAACAGGAATATTTTTAATCGTAAGGGTACCTCCCAAAACATCAGGTTTACCTGCTCCGTCGGATGCCGCTGGCGGGCTCGACCCGTCATAGACGTGAGCTACTGTAGCTTTCTTCAGCAAAGGACAGTCTTTGACTAGATGATCGGTCTTGCGACAGTTGAAGCACGAGCGAGGGTTCTGGGAGCCTTGGCTCGAGCCATGAGAATTTGTCTTCTGCCTCTTCGGAGCTGTGCAGACGTTTGAGTAGTGCCCCGGCTTACCACAGTTAAAGCAATTTCCTCTTGGCGGCTTGCCAGTCTGAGGTTTTGAAGATGCTGCTTGGCTTGACTCGCCTTGATTTACAGCAGGCTTGCGCTTGTTTCCGGCTTAGCTTCTAGCGCGATCCTGATCCAGATGCCTTTGATCAAGGTCTTCATAGTTGCATGTCATTTCCACCAGCTCATTGAATTCCAGCTTGACATGGGCCATGGCTCTATCATGGTATTGTCGTCTTAGCCCAAGGATAAACCTCTTATTTTTGGATTTCGCAGTGGCGACGAGCTCCGGAGCATAGGGCGACAACAGTGTAAATTTATTCAGATAATCTTGCACGGAAAGATCCCCCTGCTGGAGATTGGCGAAGTCATCGTGCATTCTTTCTAGAGCTTGTTCTGGGACATATTTCTCCTTGAAGAGTTCTTTAAATCCATCCCATGTTCTTCCAGCTTCTCTATTCCCGGCGGTGAGAGATTCCCACCATAGTTCAGCTTGTTCCTGAATAAGCCAGGCACCCATAATCGCTTTGTCTTCGTCTCCAAGCCTTTGGCCTTCAAAAATTTTCTCGCACGTTTTGAGCCATGCAAGGGCCTCTATTACGGTGCTAGTTCCCGAGAAGGTCTTGCCTCCTAAGTTTCTATATCTCTTCGCTACGCGGTCAAGCTCGAAGTATTGAGCTGCCAGAGCTTGTATCAAAGGTACTTCTTGAGCTGGGACTTCTCCTCTTCCTTTGCCTCGGCCGGCACGGCCTCCTCTAGCGGCGGCTGCTCTGGTAGCCATTTGTCAAATTCTGTATAAGCAAGAAAAAGTCAGCTAACAGAAATGATAGTCTATTGCATAGTTAAGTTGAAAATTTCACGGAAAGATAACGATGGACTGATCAATTGTTTTTGCTATTCTGCTCGGCTCATTCTAGGACTTTACTAGTCCTATCTCTAATGAGCGACTCGCCTTAGAATACTACTGATTCTATTTTGACGAAGTGTTTAATGTGTTAGACTCCAGAACTAAGGTTAACCAAAGCTCTGATACCAGCTGTGACGATCCCAAAACCCCGTGACACGGTGTTAAGGATAATCATTGGAATATAACACATTAATCATCATTAGCAGATCACAGATAATAGCATAAAAAATAGAATAATTTACACACGTATGACAGCGGAATCATATAGATATCATCACATCAGAGAAGCACAGTACTGGATACAACTTAGTGCATAGTGATACATAATCAGTCACCATCGCCTGAGGCGGAATCATACATAAAGAGTACACAAAATAAATATCAGTCTACATCGCCAATGGCGGAATCATAATATAGATACAATAATGGCGGAGAAAATCCAAGTCAACACGGTGTAGTCAAGCCTCGCCATGAGCCAAAAGGGTGCGTCAGAAACCTGTAACTAGGCTGCCCGTGTGAAAATGAGGGCACCCGAGTTTGCAAGGTGAAACAAACTACGAGTCAGTTATGGTACTGGTATGATAAATCTACTCAACTTATTAACAACAATAATAAGGCAAATCAAAGGAGCACGCCACTTTCGCGGAATGGGTTTACTCCAATGAGTGCTAGTGCATGAGATAAAGTAAACGATTAAATCAACGTAATGCTTTTTATAAAATGAAGCCATTATAAGACCCAGGTCCCATCACACAATGCAACGCAAGCCGGAGGATAGAGTTTTCCCTTATAATGGCCAAAGATGCTTCATACGAATAAAACAGAAGTGTTTGATATTATTACTAGTGCATATATGTTTCAAAAGCAAATTCAATCATAAATATCAATCCTAGACGGCATAGGTACCATATATCATGTCGCCATACTAGTAATACAATCACATTCGCATATTTCGTATTGGAAATTGGATTCCTTCATGAGTCGAGGCAAGGGGCAAGCTCTTCTCCGATTCGAGACACTCTAGCAAATGCCTCGGGACCGCACATAGCAATCCCTGGATCCTCCAAGGCCAGTCCTCTCTTACTTTTGAGGATTAATTATTCCTGAACACACGTTTCCCGGTCCTTACAGACCTATAATCGAGGCGCCTCGTATTCCAACAACCACACAGGTGAAAAGTAGATATAAATGTCAGGGCTGGGAGGTCACTGACACTACCATAGCTAGAAAGAAACGTCATGCACTCCTTGGGTCCTTCTCCCGTTTTTGACTCATACCGGGGTGTGAGGCTCACGAATTCACGTTATACACAAAGCTACGTCACACAGTCCATGCTTTGATCATCAACCACAAGATTTTGCTTTGCAACAGAAGCCTTGATCATATGCCACTTAGGCGTGCCACACAGGCAATCCACTCCATGCGACTGATTTCTATCAATATATAACCTCTGAGCTCGTATGTCTCAGAGAAGGGCGTTAAGCAAGAGAATAAATTCTCCGCCGCCAAATAGATATATATTTAACAGAGGTCAATCAACACAGAACCAAAATCCAATGTCAGACACAGAGTCCATTTACAAGTCCGTTCTAGGTTTGAACGAAACCGGAGGCACCAATTGCTCGCATATCCGTACAATCAACGGTATGTTTGGACGGCTACTACTTCAATTCCTTCATGGTAGCTACTCCAATCATGAGCATCAGTAGCGCCCATCCATCCAATGTGGAGATCGTCGGTCTTCAGCCGTCTTCGACTCTTCGACTTCTCAACGTCGATCGATTATTTGATATGAGATAGACTCGGCCTTTTCAAATAACCCACGTATATTTAGATTTTCAAATCAATTAATCACATGGTTGGACTATTCAACATTCACATTTCAGTTATTTAGTTATAATTTTCATGTCAAATACATTCAACCATCACATATCAAGCAAACACAACAAAATTGGTTTATTTCCACACTATATCGTCTATAGTATTTTATAACGATATATCGCCATTTTTATTTAGTTTAAAACGGCCATTTTTTATTAAACGACGTTTCGGGTCGTATCGATGCACTGGCGCCGCTTTTCACTAATTTTGTTTTACACATATCTGAAAATCTAACCGTTGGATCTTCACAAATTTTATATCATTAGGAAGGTCATTTCAAAATGAATCCAACGGTTTCAGTTTTGGGAAAATCCGACGGTCGGATCTTCCACACTAGCCATTTGAAGTTACGATTTCAATTTACGAATTACAGCGTCGTTATTCGATTTAATTTAATTATATTTATATATATATAAATATAATCGTTTCTGGCGCTGTTTTTCTTCAGATTTGAATTAAACATTCCAGACAATCCAACCGTCGGATCTTCACAATGTTGGTTCCGTTGGAAAGATATTTCCAAGGCGAACCCAACGGTTGCGGTTTTGGGAAAATCCAATGGCCGGATTTCCCGTACTAGTCGTTTGAAATCACGGTTTCAAAACACGAACTGCACGGCCACGTTTCGTTTTAATTTTATTTATATTTATATATTTATATAAATATAGTTCATTCAAAAATTCCTATATCGTTTCCACTTCAATTATTTCACTAACGCCTTTAAATTTCGGAAAATTTTGCCATAACCTCCTTTGCACGGGAGGGTCTGGGAAAATTCCCAAATAGTTAATTAATGTATATTTCAACTCATGCACATTTATTTGAACAAGTGGCTATTTTTAACACTTCACATTTCAAAGATGATAATTTTGGCGAACTATAATAGATTTCAACACATGACTATTTTATTTTGTTCCTATGCATGTTAAAAATAATATTTCTTCACAAAGATTTATTTCAACGTCCGCATCTCTTTAGCATATCACATATATGATAAAAATGATATTTTTATCATTTAAAATATTTATTCGACAAATGGATAATTTCAACACTTCATAGTTTCAATAAAAATGTAATTTTTATTGTTCGATCTTTTTATTCAAGAATGGACTTTTTTTATTTATGTTGTTCATATTAGAAAGATGGAATTTTTATGGTTGATACTATTTATATAAGGCGAATAATTTTCATACTTCATATATATATAAAAATGTGATTTTTATTGTTTAAACATTACATTCATTCACAAATATTTAATTTTCACACGTCACTTTTCAACACACAAACATTTCCACACATGGATATAGTTTCAACATATGAATTTAATTTCAACGCATGAAAATAATTTCAACATATGAAAATAAATCTAACACACAAAGATTATTCAAAATTTCGGCAGCATAACGGCAGGGTAGTTAAAACCGGCACCGTCCCTAGTACGGCGCCTCGCTCTACCTTAAAACCTCGCGGTTTTTGACAATGGGGATTCATGCATCTAATTCGCACGCAGGCAACATGTTTATTTTTATTTCCACAAATATTTCCAATTCATTTCAATCACCAATGGGTATTTTTCAACCACAACCAAACAATATCAACCACAAACAATTATTCAACCATTCGCATTTTCCATCCAATATTTCACACCAATTCACAACTATAAATATCGTCCATGGTTTGTGGACGAGGGGAGTATATATATATATATAATATATTTCACTTGCATTTCAACACATGTATCAATTTTTCTATGCATGTAAAATTCATACTTCGCTTATATAGCTTACACTACGCATGTACAGGAGGTATACAATACGTATGTAATTTATATTTCACTAATATAATTTATACACGACATTTTCCATTCAAATTTATTTAATTTAGATTTCTCACATTGGTTTTCGGAGTGCTAAAAATCGTAGATGACTCAGAAAAATTCGCGGCTTCTTCTATTGGGTAGAGAGCTTCCTTGCGGTCCCGATGTTTCCTGTTTCATCGAATTTCGTCAACACACCAAAAAGATATGATTTTTCAAATTGTAAAGATAAAAAAGAATTCACCTTTCACGAAGGTTCAAAACTAGGTTTGCGGTTTTCATCAGAACCGGGGCACGAGGGGATGATCGACGAGTTGGACGTGGAAGAGCTTCGAGAGGGCTACAGGCGCGCGGCGGTTTGGTGGCGTTCGGTGGTCAGGATCGGCGGCGGCGGCGGTTTAAAGGTTGGAACTTTGGAGGGGGATATCTCGACGTAGAAGCAACGATAGAGGGAGCTCCTTATATGGATTTGAAGAGGGGAAGGAGAGCTACAAAAAGTTGAACTGGGGGAGGGGCTAATTCGGGCTGTGACGATCGGAAATCGCCAAGGAAGGGGGATAGCTTTTCCGTCGTCGATGTCGGGGTCGGGGGGGGGAGGGGGGGGGAGGGGGGTTCTGATAATTTTTTTTATTTATGAATGGAGAAATATGATTGGTCGATGGTTTTATTAAATTTTTAAATAGTGTTTTCTCAAACGAACTCCTTTTCAAACCCAACGACTGTCGCGCCTAGCTAAATACCCCTATTCCGGACACAATGGGAAATGTTTCGTAGGCCAATTCGACTGTTACAGTCAGTTATTTTTCAAATTAAAGTATAAAACATTTAATTTTTAACTTTGAACGTACATTTCAATTTGCCAGGGCCACAAACTGATTCGAAAAATTCCAGAAAAATAAATCTAGCTATGTTTTGATGCTACGGTCCCAACAAAAGTAGTTTCGTCGAATTCTGAGATCGTTTGAAAAATGGCCATTTTCTGGTCGATCCAATTTAACAGAAATTGACCAAACGCATTTTCTTTTGCCACGCTCACATACTAGCTTCAAAAATTATGAAATTTGAAACCTAGCAATAGTTTGACATCCCGGACCCAACAAAACTGGTTTCGTCGAATTCCGAGGTCGTATGCAAAATATCAATTTTCCAGGGCTATATATTCTATATAGCGACCTATCCGAAAATTCATTCAGCCATAACTTTTGATTCCTGTTATGAAACTTCGATTTTTCTGATTCGTTAGAAAGGTATTGACTAACAGATTTAAATATTTTTGGTTTCACTAAAATCCATTATATTTTCCACCTTGCACAGTCAGTCCAAGTTTGAATTCAAATTTTCAAACTGACTCACTATTTCTAATTCACTATTTTATTGAAATATTCTTTTTCAATTGCTCAAATTCCTATGAAATCACCAATTTAAAATGTTTAAATTGGCTCGTATTTTCCGGGTTATTACATTTACCTTCCTACCTCCAAGAGGCACCCAGAATATACACAGGGCTTGGAGCCAGGTGCACGATGCCATAGGCTTACCTCTTCCCTTTTAGGGAGAAGGACCTAGGATATACCAAGGATTTTTTAAGTTATCCCATGAAAGGGAATTTCACCCTTGATCAAGTGGAACCTCTTATTTTGGGTTTTTATGCATAATTATTATAAAAGATCTTATCTTAAGATAAATTTCTGTAAAACTTTCCTTTACATACTCATGGAGTTTTCTCTTTCTCACAAAACAAGCAATTACTTTTTCTAATACCCTACATTGGCTGGTACCATTGCCATTAACCTAGTGATAGAGGCAATAGGCTTTTTCTTTGTTCTTTTCAGCTTTTTGTGGCTTTTTATCAGGAAACCATTAGCCCAACTTATCCTTAGTAGACTTATAAATATCTAAGATGCAAGAAGATAAGTTAGATTCTTTTGTCATTTTTTATTTATACTTTCCTTTGAAGGTATTTTTTTGTTTCTTAGCATTTGGCAGAAATTCTTCGCCACTGAATGTTGTTGCCTTTCTCTTAAGTTCCTTATAAGTTCCGAAATTGAGAACAAGGCTTTCTTTACCACTCTCGAGTATCCTTTGCAAGTTAGGACATAACTTAGTTTCTTTAAATTCTGGTTCTAGTGCGAAAAAGCTGCAATATTCTATCATTTTTCTTTTCAATTCGTTTTTTAGGAGTAGGCTTGTAACTTATTCTTCATTTTTGCAAATAAATTATTGTATTTTTATAAAATCCTCTCATCCGTAAAAATTGGCATTGATCCCACATGCAATGGATTTATGCTCCATTTGTCCAGGTAGTAAACTTTACTCCACTTCCTTCGGGTCACACTTAAAGCTTGAATTTTCAAATTGAATCTTTGTATGATAAACACTAGGTGTGGATAATATTTAATTCCATTGGTTATTAAATCTTGGCTTGAATTTAGTCAATTCAATTCTCGTGTCAAATTGTCCTTCCACTATCATAAGTAGTACATTATTTTCTTTTAAAAATTGATTAGGGATTATCATTGTTTTTAGTTGGTTGTCCACAATGGCTTCACTTCTTTCATTGGACGTGGATATGCATGTTGTGTGCCTTCAGATCCATATTCATACTTTCAGAAGTATCCTTTTGTTTTATAGGAATTACCCTTAAACTCGTAGTCATTCCTCTTTGGTTCACAAAGAGGCCTTTTGAAGAGAAAGCAATTTTTAATAACCCTTTCCTGGTTGGTTCAAACCTAGGATCCATTTACTCATTTCCTTAAATGAATTTTTCAATGAGTTAAGGAGGTTTTAAGGGTTTCAGTAGTTCAGTCTATCCCTCTAACACCAAAAATGCTAGCCAAATTTATAGGTAACAACAAAATGGTGTAATCATCCAGATTTTGTAACGACCCGTATTTTCTGGCCAATTATTTAAAATATTTTATTATTTAAAATGTTAGTTTGAAATTAAATTATTGAATTTAATTGTTTTGAATATTAATTAATGATATAAATAGAATAATATAATATTATAGTTCCATAATATTTGGAAATTTGTTGAATTTGCTGTATAATGTGTATCGGCAAAATATAAAGGATTAATTTTGTCTATATTGAAAATATATTAGCGTATTCATTTATTTAACGACAGTTGAACGTATAATTTATAATTTAATTATATAACGAGCTGCAGCGGCGCGGTAGTTCGTAAAATGGAGTTTTGAACTTCAATTGACTGTACAGGATTCAAAATAAGTCGGATTTTCTCGAAACAAGAAACGTCAGGACCTATTGGACAATATCTTTCTAATGGAAGGGAAAAATCTAGTTTTCATAGCGTGGATTTTATTTTATGTCCAAATGAAATTTTAAAATAGTCGCTATGGAATTCGTTTATAATTTATAACTATTTAATTTATAAAAAAGGGGTTTTTGAATATTTTGAATACCGAACTAGCTTGGAATTCAACCCGAGATATTTTACTTTAAAAATATATGCAGTTCTGGTCGAGTATGACCAACTATAATATTTTATTATTTTTATATTGAAGTTTTTTAAAATTGATTTGTTTTAATTTAAATTGGACCCATTAAAAGGGACTTTATTCAAACGACTTCTGTTTTCAACGAAACAAATTTTATTGAGACCATAATAGCTAATTATTGCTAGATTTCAAGTTGTACGTCAATCAGAGTTATTTTGTGAGCATGGAAAAATAAAATGCAAATAAAAACGACAATTTGGACGTGAACGAGCACCGTTTGAGCAAACGGACTCGGAATTCGACGAAAAAAAGGTTCGTTAGGAATATATCGTCAAATTATACTATGATGTCCAGTTCCACTACGAACAGAGCTTGTATGTAACCATAGCAGCAAATAAACAGCGTTCAAAATTGCGATAAGCACAAAATAAAAATCATTAGTCAACATCGCTTGTCACATCAGGTTAAAATATAATAAATCCCAATTATATAAACCCCCCAACTCAGAATTTCTCCAGCCAAGTTTCATTTTTGTAATAAATTTTGCAGAAAACCCCCTAATCATAAAACAATTTATTTCTCTCGATCCGTGAAGAATTGGTGAGGCTAGCCAAAGGTAAAAACGTAGAACGGGTCGAGGGCTAGCTAGATAAAAAGTTGGGAAAGTTTCGTCGAGTGTGGTGGCTGGAAATCGCGAGGAACAACGGAAAACTAATTTCGTTTTTACGGTTTTTGAGAGAGCTATAATCAATTTCAGATGGTGAACTTTAAGGAGATGTTGTAGAGAGTGAAGAGTGCTTCATATTTGCTTCTGGTTGGAGGGTCAGATATTGGCTGTGGTGGGCGGTGTCGTGAATTGATCGAAGGTGAAGTTTTCAGATTTGTTTATGAAACAACGGACGGAAAGTGGATGGGTTTTGGTGGTTGGAGTTGACGAGGGTGGTGGGCACCTGCATCAAAAACATTAGTGGTGAGGTGGCCTTTCGATCTGAGGTGGTGCAGTGCCTTGCGATGGCTTGTGGTGGTGTAATTTTTGGGTTGATCGACATTGGGGGTTTTCGAGATTTCAGACGAAGGAGATGATGAGGAAGGTCGGGATTTGGGTCGTGGACACGGGAGGTTGCAGATAAGAGGATGGATGATCGTGGGTCGGCCCAGGTGGTGTATCAAAGCGGCGTCGTGGGGATTGTGGTGAAGTGTTTTTCGTGATTGGTGAAGATGAAGGAGATTCGGGTCTAAGAAAAACAAATTAAAGAAAATATGTGAGGACCTTAATGATAGCTGATGTGGAATAATAAAAAGTAGTTACAAATTAATTAATTAATACTTATGTTCTTTTAATTAAAATTAAAATTTGTAATCGCAATTTCTTAGTCATACGATAACGATATCTGACGAAACAGGATCCATTGGGATCGTGGCGACGGAGGCTACGCATACGCGCTGGTCCAGTCAGAAATGGGAGCAGTTGGAATTCTGTGTAATTTTAAATGCAGTTTAAAATTATATGAGAATAGAGCTGAAACCATCGACTGAAAAACAATGGTGAGTTAATTCTCACACTTCTCTAGACTGCTATGATGTGATAAATCCCTATAATTTAACATATCATATATATTGATTAATTGGATGTTATGGTTGCTATTGGTTGTTACTGTTTGATTGGTTGACTTTATTTATTTGCCATTTTAATGCGTTATATTAATGAAATCATTGCGTATGTGATATGTGATGCGGGGAAGAACAAGTAGGAGGAATCAATCCGGATTCCTCAGATTTATTTTATGTTATTTATTGATCATATTTCTCATATATATGAAATGACACCCCAAAATGAGACCAAAACCTGTTTAGGTTGAAAAAATGTTAATCGTGTTGTGATTTTTAATCAATCGACAGTATTGATTAAGAAATTGGCAGTAATGGCCTAAAATCTGATATTTATGGCGTCGTTTTGCCGCTAGGCGAACTGACGAAGATTAAAGTTATAAATTTATTTTTATAACTGAAATGGAATTTTAATTGATCTTATACGAGTTAATTAAAATAGAAATTTATAAATATATTTATATTTATAATCATGTTTACAATTTTGGTTGATCTTATACAAGTTAATTAACTAATTTTAACTGACGAAGATCAAAAGGAGACTGTTTTAGTTAATGTTGACAATTTGGTTGATTTGATTTTGATAAATCAAATCGACAATTTTCAAATATTTGATAAGCTTAACAAAGGTTGTTAACAATTAGTTAATCTTTGATTAATTATATTGTAAAAGTGATTAACAAGTTAATTATCGTTAATGAGGTTAATTATAATTTAATGATCTTTTTAAAAGGCTAATTATTTTATTTTAAGTTAATAATGGAATTAGTTAATGTAGTAAATGTTAAAATTAATCATTATTTTAATTAATTAAAGCGATTACTTTGAATTAGAAGTAACCCGATGCCGATAAGATGGGGTAAGATTACAGATGAATTGGAAATCAGTTAATGGTTTAACTGATGTGTACTATTGATAAAGTGGACTGTTTTAACTGAAGTTAACGATTAGTTTAAATTGTTTTAAATGAATCTAATTGATAGTTTCCAAAAATATGAATATAGTTAGAAGTTAGTTAATCTTTGATTAACTATACGTTAAAGGGGATTACTAAACTTAAAGTTGTTAAAAAAGTAAATTATTATTTTATAATCCCTTAAAAATGATTAACTACCCTATTTCTAATTTATAACGGAATTAAGTATGATTAAAGTGGTTAATGTTTAAGTAGAATTATCATTTTAAATAATGATAATTAAAGAGATTATTTTAACGGTAAATTAAATTAAAGAAGTGAACAAATGAAAACAAGTTTGATTTCGGTCTAGTAAGAGCTTAAAAGGGATTTATGCTCCATGATTACAAATAAGATGGGTAAAGGGGATTCGAAAGTTAATGTGAGGATCTCAATAAGGTTTATTTAATTAAGTAAACCAAGTATGATTAAAGTAGGAATTTAAAGAGGTTCGGTAAATATTTACATAAGAAACTAAGTAAAGAGACTCTAAGGTGGTTACCAATGTAAGGAAGGGGCTATAAAAACCATATTTGAACCCAATAGCAAATAAGATTTTGTCGCGTAGTTTGCTTAATCAAGAAAAGAGAATTTACATGTAAAATGGGTTTTTGTATAAAACGAAATGATTTACAAGATCATAGTGAATAGAAGTGGGAATGGAAAACCAGGATTTTGAGTTGCAAACTCTTATTGTCTTGAGATAAGAACGGGGTTGATCAAGGTCTAAGAGGTAATTAAAATACCACAACCTGGGTGACTTCACTATTATCAAAAGATGACATTAGTTTGCAATGGTAGAGGATGTTGGGAATGATTTATAGAGAAAACGTTGAAATATTAATTCGCAATGGTTTAGAAATATAATAAAACCATTGGGTTTAAAATAATCAGTGTATTATTTGGGTCAGACACGAAGTATGATTTTTCTTATATAATGGAATTAAAGGTATAACGCTATTATGAAAGAATGAAATGGTATGTTTTCGACAAACACATCTATGTAAAGTGATAAGTCGATAAACTATAGTTTTCATGAAAGATAAGGAATAAAGAATGACATTGGTTTCGAAATAATCATATGTTGGAAATAAATTAAAATTCCAAAAGCGCGATTGTTTTAAAGTTAACAACCCGTTTGAGGGTATATTATAGGAAATACGTCTCTTGACGATATTATAAACATATAAGATTTTTAATTTAAATTATACCTTTTGGTTAAATATAAATATAATGATATTCCCAGTGATTAAAGAAACGGAGAGGAGTTATGAAGCGATAGCGATATTTTAGGACAAGAGAATACGGAAAGGGTTTAGAATCGAAATGGTGTTTTTCCAAGCTAAGGAGAAATAAAAGATGTGTTTATGAAATATAAGAATATGTCTGAACAAAGAAGATAAATGAAAATACATTATTCGAAAATGAGTATTGATAAATGTTTTCAAAGTAACGAACCAGAAGTGTATGTTCTGATTTAATTTATGAAATCGTTTATAAGAATCAGTAAATGATTCAACGATCTATTTTAATATAAACAACCTGAGCTGCCAATGGACTTAACAACACTGTTGTGATTTGATAGTTAAACAACCGACTATCAAATGAAATATTCTATTTACTTTTGATGAGTTGTTTCGAAGAAACCGAGATGGGAACTAGACCCAAAACAACTTCGAATCAACTTGTGATCACAACTCACGTGCAAGCTATAAAGATGGAGCATTGAAGACCATAGATCTTCATAAATGGAAGAACCACTTATGATCTCTGAGTCGACGCAGAGATATACTGAGTGTAATAACCCGGAAATTCGATCCAATTTAAAATTTTTATTTTAGCAATTTTAGCGAATTTTGATTATTTAAAATGAATTATTTTAAATAATAACGACGGAAAATTTATTTTTGGCGAAGTTATAACGAATAATTTTATTTTAATTATATAACGAGCCTGAAATGGCGCGGTAGTTCGAAAATTCGATTTCGAATTTCAAATGAATATACATAATTCGTTTTAAATCGGAATTGAACGAAATAAGAAATAATGGAATCTGTTTAATCATATCTTTCTAACAAAGCCAAGAAACTGAGATTTCACTTTAGAAGTTGAAAGATATGTCCAGTTTAAAATACAGAAAAGTCGCTGTGGAATTTATATATATTTTAATATATATAAAGGCCCTTAGAAATGGAAATTTTGAAAATGATCTCGATTTTCAACGAAACCACTTTTGTTGGATCCAGGATGTCAAATTATTGCTAGGTTTCAAAATTCATAATTTTCTGAATCAATATTTGAGCGTGGCGAAGTCAAACGTGTTTTTGCAGTTTTAGTTGAATTGGGTCAACCAAAAAATGGCCATTTTTCAAATGGTCTTAGAATTTGGCGAAACTAGTTTTGTTAGGACCATATCATCAATACGAAGCTAGAAATAATTTTTCGGGAATTTTTAGGTTAATATGTGGCCCCGGTAAATTGAAATGTGCGTTTAAAATTCAATATAATGATTTATATTTTAATTTCAGTGAAAACTGATCGTAACAGCCGAATTGGCTTGCGAAACATACCCCATTGTGTTCGGAAGGGGGATAATTAGCAGGGGGCGACAGTCGGTGGGTATGATTTTGAGTTCGAAATAAAAAGTTACTTTTTGGATTTAATATTAAAATTAAATATATATATTCCAACCTAAGTCAACCCTCTCCCTCACCACCTCTCTCCTTGTTCTAGTCAAAATTAAACAGAAAGATAAAAAAAAGAAAAAAAAAGAAGGAACCGCTCAGATCGACGATGCCCCCTCGAGCTCGTCCATCGCCCAGCCACTAGGAGGCGCTCGCCTCCGACAAGACCCCCCTACCTCGCGCCCCGACGCCTCTCCCTTCCTTCCCCTTCTTCCAAATCGACCCAAAACCCCCCCAATCGCCTGAACGCGCCGCACCAAAGCCCACTGCGCCACGCAGGGCCCCGCCGATCCGCTTCAGAATCTGGCCACCCTCCGACGCTGATGAATGACCTCCTCCCTCTTTCAACTGTAAGCGTTGTTTTTTTTATGCAATACATAGCTTAATTTTGTTTTATAATTGTTATGTTAATTAGAAATATTGATTTTTAATGATGAACAATATTTTATTTTGAATCGTGGACAAGATTTGATTTTTAAAGATGAACAAGGACTTGATTTTCTATATGATAAAGAGATTTTTAAATAAGAAGAGAAGAGATTTTTAAATAAGGAAAGACGAGATTTTTAAACCAATTAAAATTATGATTTTTATATATGAAGAGTTAGAATTTTTGTACGTATAAAGTGAGTTTTTTTTATGATATAAAAATTCGATTCTTATATATATGAAGCGAAGATAAAAAATTGATTTTTATATATATGAAGTGAAGATAAAAATTCGATTTTTGTATATATAAAGTGAAGTTAAAAAATCGATTTATATATATATGAAGTGAAGATAAAAATTCGATTTTTATATATATGAAGTTGAGACAAAAATTCGATTTTTATATATATGAAGTGAAGATAAAGATTCGATTTTTATATATATGAAGTGAAGTTAAAAATTCGATTTTTATATGTGTGGTAAAGTAAAAAATTTGATCTTTGTATAGGTAGCGATATAATAAAAAGGCATTTTTATTATATGTATAACGATATAAAAATGCGATTTTTATACTCGAAGCAACGATGGAAAAATATAATCCTTATACAAAAGGAAGCGTTGTAAGAATATATAATTTTTATATATAAAGTGCCATTATAAAAACATGATTTTTAAAATGAACATCATATTAAAAATGTGATTTTTATATATGAACAGCATGAAAAGGATGGCGTAGGAATTTCGGGCAAATCCAATCGATCAGAAATTCAAAAATAAAGAATGGACAAGTGGAACCCTCGGTAAAAACTTCTCACTTTTAATTTAATTTTCTAGTTAAAATATATACTAGGATGCAGACGGTGTTTAGTAGCACCCGACACCAGTCATCCACAGACCATGGACGGCTTGTTTGTTTGTTTGTTTGATTTTGATGTGTAGTTGATAGTGTGATGTGGAATAAAAAGTATTTTTATTGTTAAAAATAGAATTTTTAACGTGTATATGAAATGAAATAAATTAATATAAACAAATCGAACGATTTGTTTATATACACACATTTGACTGATATTGATTGGGATGATGAATTTTACACATTGCCCAACTGCACAAATAAAATCTGTGTTTGATTGTTTGAAACCCCACACGGGTATTGGGGTGATATATGACATACACTAATCCCAATAATTAGTTGTATGTCGATCGATTGATTGAAAGACTGTTATAAGCGTTGAATATTCATATTTGATGCTTATACAGTGTAGAATGCATTTGTGATGATGGTTGATTATTTTTTATTGTTGATATATACATGTGTTGTATGGAAATCCATAAAAATAAAATCTATGGTAATTGATTGGGCCTCATTCGAGTTTTGAAATAGTAAATTTGAAAAAGAAGTATTTGAATAGAAATATTTGAAATAGAATATTTGAATTAGAATATTTGAAAAAGAAATATTTGAATAGAAATATTTGAATAGAAATATTTGAAATAGAATATTTGAAATAGAATATTTGAAAAAGAAATATATGAAGCCGTGTTGATTAGATTTGCGCCATTTTGACGCGAGTGATACTCATATCGATTTTATTCGGTTTTCATAACGAATATCGAAAAGGAAGTCATTTCAAAATATAACGTTTTGAAAATATTATGATTTACATGTTGATGATATGGAATATTCAATTTTGATTTGAAATTTAATATGAAGTTTAAACCGCTTTGAAAACGAATTTAAAACGAATTGAAAATTACGTTTTTAAAAGGAAATCGACGAAATATAATATATATATATATAATGGCCTGAATAGAACGAGCCTCGCCGCGGCAGTTCGCGAATTTCGACCATTGACTTCGAATGGATATTGCGGGAGATCCATCCATCGGATTCTCCTAAACCGGAACCGTTGGGTTCGTATCGAAAAGAGCTTTCTAACGAATATTAGAAATTTAAAATCTAATGGTTGGATTTGGAATTATGTCCAAATCAAATTTGGAAAAGGTCGCCGTTAGTACAGTTCGATGGCCATTGGTGGAAATCGACTGTACGGGCCTTGATAAAATTATTAAAAATAGTAATAATTTGTGTAAAATCATAAGAAATAGTTTGTGAAGAATTGGGATGAAAAACACCATATTTGAAAAGATAAAATAGATTTTTATCGAAATGAACTAGTTTTGAACTAGAATTATAATTCATTTATTTTTGAAATAAATAAAGTGGATTTGAAATGGTTTCGAAATATAACCAGAATTTCCAATAATTGAATTGGAATGGATTTGAATCGAAATTGTCTTTGGGATATTTCGATGTTGGATTTCGTGACTATACAGATATTGTTATGGAAATTTGAAAGATATATTTATATCGTTATTTCCAATACGATATTTGTTGGTCGTAGAATTTGATATTGAATATAAGCCGATATATTTTCTATTCAGAGACTTGTATTTAATATCAAATGAGGTTTGGGCTTGTCGTGATTGGTGCAACACCCCACCTCCGCCAATGCCACTCTTGCAAGTACACTAGCTTTGGAGGGGCGTTAAACGAGGTAATCATGTATGCATATATCACAAGACAGAACATGTAAGTAAAACAGAGTAAATAAAGCAGCGGATAAAACTAGCATTTCAAAACCATAGTCAAGTTACATCAAAGTACTTGTTTATTATTTTCCCATAAAACATGGTCTAGAACATAAACTGAAAACTGAAAAAGAAATATAAAGTAACTATCCCCAAAGTAGTAAGGCCATAGCATGCTCAAACCATACGTGAGCTATCCAGAAAAGCAGCTAAAGATCCAAGCTAGGTACCAGTGTTCCCACCCTGTAAACCTGGGGGGGGGGGAACGGAAGAAAAGAGGCAAAAGGAAACGGGTCAGTCAAAAAGACTGGTAAGTCCTATCTACTATTAGTATAAAAACTAATAAAGTTAACTGAACATGTAAAACAGGGATGAGATGTAGGGTGGTAACTGGCATGGTGAAAAGTTAACAAGATAGATCAAGTGTGGCATCGCATATACAAGGTTAAGTTGCACCAGGTGCGTACTAGTATTCCAATCCATGTCAAGTATAAACAAGAAATGATCCCTTAGCCCAATGTTGGCCCAAACCCATGAGATGACCTAAATCAAGGTCCAACTACTCGGCCTAGTCGATCGGCTCCCTATAAACCTAACTCGTCGTGTATTGGTGTCATACGATCCAAACATGAAATGTAGTCGACTGTGCTAGGTCCACCCTAGGGTGTATCCGGCCCTAGGGTGTCAACCACTGACATGAAATAAGCACGCACAGTCAAAACCTACTGGTGCCCAAGTCTGTCTTTCATCCCCGGACAATGTGCACGACCATGGTCCGTCGGAATCTACTATGGCGCACCTACTTTTGCCGTCTTTTTGGTCACTTACACTCCAGCCCAGTAATCGTGCCCCACCTTAGCCTAGTCCCTAGGGTATCCGATACTCCCTAGTGGGTTACTACTGAGAAGGACCGCGTAACTAGGGTTTTTCTAGTGGGTTAAGTGTGGTTAACCCCATCCAAACCATGTATCAAGTTGGTTAAGTGTTCCTAAAAAGGTACACGACTTAACCCTATCCAACTAATCATTGGGTTGGTTAAGTGTGTCCATGTTGACTTAACCCTATCAACCCATCATGTTCATGTGGTTAAGTAACTTCAAGTGGTCCATGACTTAACCCTATCATGTGACATTTATTAACTTAATGCACCCAACCTCTCACATTAGACCGTGTTGTGGTTACTAGTTAAGCCGGGCGGGTCCGGGTAGCTTTACACCACATCTTGGTCTAACCTCGGGTTTCAAGTGCGACATGACCAACTACTCACATTGGGTCCTATTGCTTGTAGCCACTAGTTAAGCCGGTCGGTTCCGGGTAGATTTATGCTACAAACTCAACCCAACCTCGAGTTGGCCATTCTCATGTTTTCTAGAAGTCATGTCCAAGTCCATGCTTCAAGCATAAACACATGTCAAACTTTCATGTCATATTTTCAAGTCATGTTCTCATGTTATTTAAGTTTGCCCAACTACCCATAACGTATTCCCATCGCACGTAAATTCGTATCAACGCAAATAGATCAAAGGGGGAACATAACTATATGACAAGGTGGACATAAGATGGGAAAATCTATCACAAATTAAACATGGTGATATTTGAGGCAAAAATGTTCAACATGCTAGCATATGGCCTCAACATGTATGATGGCATAAAAGGTGACTTGGCCTCATACATATCAAATAACATAAGGGTGATTTGACCACAAGCATGCATAATAGCATAAGGGTGCTTTGGCCACAAGTTAAACATGGTGGCATATGAGGCAAATGTGTTCATAAACTTGCATATTACATTATAAGCCTCAAAAATATGCATAACATTCAAACTTAGCGAATAGGTGATACATGGTCCTAGATGACATAGAATGATGACTAGAAGTTCGCATATAACATTATATGCAAGTTATCATAATGGTTATGAGAGTTCTCATGTTGCATAATGCAACATTTCAAATCAATGTTCATAGCTTTCTATGCACAAAGTCAAGGTGATAGCTTTTACAAACATGCATCTATGCATAACATGATAGAATCAAAGCACAAATCATACTTAGGCCCAAACTCAAACTTGCAACATGTCACATTTAACTTCATAGTTAGAATCTAAGAGTAGTATAGGGCTTACAATGAGCGGTTATGCGATCTAGATCAATATATATAAAGATTGAGACGAAGCCACAAGCAAAATCCACAAAGAAAATAATAAGCTCCACTTAAACGCCTTGAAACAAGAAGTAGTAACCCCAAAGACAAAGAAAGATGGCTCTTTTACTTAAGAAAGATGGCTCTTTTATGATATAGATTGATTTGAGACACTTATGCTTTCATGAAGAAGATGGAGGCCATGATTGGTGAATATTTGGACAGCATTTAGTTGTAGGAATGATTAATGAGGGTTTAGGCTAGGTCTAGGGGCCTTTTTATAGGTGATTAGGTTAGTTTAGACCATAGGATTAACCCTAAAACACATCAGGTCCGTCAAATCTCGTCAGAAGCTTCTAAAGCAGACTCAACACGTCACAAATGGTACACCAGAAAAACTGGTCCGACCGGGGGGGTCGACATGGGTGTCGACCCATTGGGGGGGTCGACACTGGTGTCGACCCCTGTGTCGACCCTGCCTGGGGCGGGAAAATTCCCGCCCATTCTGCCTTGGTTAGAATTTAAGTCTAAATTCGAATTTGAACTGTTTTCGGGCTTGGAATTTTCTGAAAACTTCATTGGGCCATAACTTGGTCATACGGACTCCGTTTTTCGAAAACTCGGACTCTATTTCGCGTATTTTTCCGAGACGAACGCAATGGCATAGCCCGTTTCCCTTGATTCAGATTTTAAAGTTTAATTCTTCCTTGATTTATGATATAACATGTTATTCAAAATTACGGGTTGTTACATTCTCCCCTCCTTAAAGGATTTCGTCCCCGAAATCTCCAAGTTAGGAAGAACGTATCCTACCATCCATCATCCATCTACTCAAAACATCATCCACGTGCATTCATTGTCCTTAAAGGATTCTAAATGCTGTATGATCATATGCAAAGGTGTGTGTATATGTATTTATCTAATGCGAAAATCAGGAGGTTACTGATTTAGTAAACCCCCTTAATGCAAAACATGTTAGTGAAATGAGTCCATATGTATGCAAATTCCTAACATAATTTATAATTTCTACATGAGTGCACATAACATTCATCCATATGAACATCCACGTGATAGCATACAAGTTTCATCCATGAATAAGCATAAACACTCATACATATGCGGTATGAAAGTGTGTGAGCCCATCTTAGTGCCTAACGTGTATCATGCATCCACGAGTAACCACTTGCAATCACTTGCAACCACTTGCAAACATCAAGCATAACATGTTTCAAATACATGTTTCATCCAAAGGGTTTCTACCTAAGGTTCTCAGAAATCTCATGACACGATTACGAGATAATAAGATAAACAAGATAAACAAGGTAAACATGGATAGCAAAAGAAAGATATGCTAATTAGGAAAAGAGATCGAGAAGATAGTATACAAGTAAGCTCTACGGAAAAACAGGGATCAAGGATATACTCCTAAAAAGATATATGATGCGCGTATCTAGTCTTCAACCTTCTAAGCCGCATTTCCTTGAACTTAATTCCATTGTGCTTTGTCCGTTTTTAACCTTTCAATTCCGTAGCTTCTTAATTCCTTCTTCAGAAATGTGAGTTGGAACTCATTTCACTGTCGCTTCTCATTTCACTTTCACTTATTTTTTTCTTAGCATACTCGGTTCTTAACTTATCTGTATACTCATGACTTCATGCAAGCTTTCCCAAAATTCACTGTAAGGTATTCCATGTAGAAGAACTTTCCTTTGAAAATAAATACCAATTCATGTGGCCAAATGCACTTATTAACATGATTTCTATGAACCATCCGCGAACACTTATCGAATAGATCATTAATTTCCAATAAATGGGTCAAAAGATTCTAGGTAACTAATCCTGACAGAACTCTAAAGGTTACCCGAGACTTCGAGGGTATTACCATGGCAAGTCAAGAGCCTAACTACCTTCCTTTCAAAACCGAGGATGGTACCCTTACTGGATAACCACTTCATCCCTAGAATCAACCCAAAGCCCAAAAACATAATCCCTACTTACAAACTCAACACTCAACATAGACCTCCTTTTGCGAGAAGAGGTACTTGAGCGACTTGTGATCCATATATAACTCGAATCTCTTGCCCAAAAGATAATGGTGCCATGATTTAAGCGCAAAGACAATCGCCGCTGACTCCAAATCATGCGTGGGGTAGTTCTTCCCATAAACTTTGAGTTGCCTAACCCCATAACATATTACTCTTTCTTCTTACATCAGGACCGCGCCAAATCCCATGTTACGTGCATTGGTGTTCACGGAAAACATCTTCCCTCCGTTGGGTAAAGCTAAAACTGGTGCTGTGGTAAGAGTCCTCTTAAGCCTTTGAAAAGCAGTCTCACACTCCAATTCCCATTCAAAGGCTAAGTCCTTTTTCGTCAACTTAGTAAGAGGAGCCGAAATCTTAGCGAAGTCCTTGATGAGCTTCCTATAAAACCCTGCAAGACCGAGAAAGCTTCCTACTTCGGTTGCGTTCCTAGGAGCTTTCCAGTCTTGAACTACAACCACTTTCGCGGGACCCACAGCTATACTTTGCTTAGGAACTATGTGCCTAAGTAACCGAGCTTTCTTTCTCCAAAAATAACATTTGAGAACTTGGCTTTCAACTGGTGAGTTCTAAGCATATCCCTAACTTCCTTGAGATGTGCAGCATGCTCTTCCTCGTCTTTTGAGAAGATCAGAATATCATCCACGAAAACGACCACAAACTTGTTAAGGAACTCCCGAAACACCCTACTCATCAGGTCCACGAAGTATGCGGGTGCATTAGTCAAACCGAATGGCATAACAAGCCCTTCAAAGAATCCATCTGGAGTCCTAAACGCAGTCTTATCAATACTATCCTCAGCCACTCTAAGCTGATGGAATCCGGTGGCTAGATCGAGTTGAGAGAAAATAGAAGCACCTACAAGCTGGTCAAAGAGGTCATCAATCCTCGGTAATGGGTGCCTATTCTTCTTTGTCAGCTTGTTTAACTCACAATAATCAACACACAGACGAAGCGAATACCACTCGAGCACCCCATTCAGAAATGCTTCGCCTAATAAATTTTTCTCAAGCAACTCCCTGACTTGCTTACTAAGCTCTCTTCTTTCACGAGGGGCCATGTGCCTAACTGGAAATGAAACTGACTTTGCATGATCAACAAGATAAATACGGAAGTCTATCTCGTGTTTAGGGGGTAACCCCTTCACCTCATCGAAGAAATCAGGATATTCTCGGACCACCCTCACAGATTCAAGATTGTCAAAAGACGAGTCGAGGGATTCAAGAAAACATAACATGACGGGACCCATTAGGGTTACTAGAAATCTCTAGGGTATTATCAAGGCGAGTCATAAGCCTCACTACCCTATGCCCACAATCGAGAATGGCTCCATAACTGGACAACCAATCCATGCCTAAAATCAACCCGTATCCCATGAACCCGAGAACATAAGCATTACCCATGAATTCTACGCTAAAGATAGAAATCCTCAAATCCACACAAATCATAGATAGATGGGCGGAACCCCCCAATTGGATTTGAAA
Source organism: Allium sativum (assembly GCA_030737875.1). Lineage (NCBI taxonomy): Eukaryota > Viridiplantae > Streptophyta > Magnoliopsida > Asparagales > Amaryllidaceae > Allium > Allium sativum. The sequence continues at coordinate 158,634,682 of CM060913.1, forward strand.
CACTAACGGGACCTCAACTAGACTAGTACTTAGGTGCAAACTTTCAACAATGTCAGAAGAAATAAAACTATGCGATGCGCCAGAATCAAATAAGGTGCGAATAGGATAATCAGACATATAAACAAGGCTTTCTACAGAAATAATACCTCGGTCCTGAACTGGAGCAGTGTTGAGGGCATGCACTTGCCCTGGAGGAGGTTCTGCACGCTGATTCTGCCCTTGCCCTTGTCCTGCTTCTTGGGGCAATCCTTGTTAAGGTGTCCATACTCTCCACAGTGAAAGCATTCGCCCAACTTCCTCTTCTTCTTTCTGCAATCCTTGGCCAGATACCCCTTGATCCCACAAAAGTTGCATTTCCTCTTCTTACTTGACGTGTTGTCGTTCTTTCATCCTCTCCCGGGGTCTATCTTCTTGCCCTGAGACTTATTTGCCTTGACCTTCTTCTTGTCACTCTTATCTTCCTCTTGAAGTAGGGCTGTATTCACTAAATTTTCGAAGGTCGCCCCCAGGGGTATATGAGACATGGCCAAACCGCGCAATGGCTCATTCAATCCTAGAGCAAAGTGTAGGGCCTTCTTCCGAGCTGTATTAACCCATTCTAGACCAAACTGAGCAAGTTGATTAAACTTATCCACGTATTCTCTAACGGTCATGTCCCCTTGCTTTAGTGATAGGAACCTCTCCATCTAAAGGTTCTCTTTTGTCGATGATAGAAACCTCAGTCCAAACCTTCTCCTAAAGTCATCCCAAGTCTGAATTGGCCTAGTAGTGGTGGTGACCACCCACCAATATGCAGCTTCCCCTTTCAGCAGCCATACCGCTAACAGAACTTTCCTACGGTCTTCTATATCAAAGATAGCAAAGAGGTCTTCAATTTCCTTCAACCAGTTTCTTGCCTCAACAAAAGTCTCCGTCCCGACAAAATTCTTGCCACTCATCGCCTTAAAGTCCTTGCAAACCTTTGCGAAATCCTCTTGCGGATGCTGAGGAGGAGGAGGAACCCCAGCTACGGGAGGAGGAGTAATGTTAGCAACGGGGGAAGGAGGAGGAATGTTCGCTGGGCCGGCTTCATTCGCCCTTGCCTCCATGTACCTTTTAAACCAAATAGGTATTGGTATGCCTTCCAGAATGGCAAAATTATCGGCCATACTGAAACGAAGAAAAAGATAGATTGAGAACGAGGAAACAAAGGATAGTGCTAATGGCTTTTGGGGAATAGCCTTTTAAAATAAACTAGACTTTTCTTGGAAAATACTTAATTGGTTTTGAAAATAGTTTTCCAAAAGGTAAGTTTTAAAAACCTTTTGTCCAATCTCGTAAACCATATGCTCTGATACCAAATGTAACACCGCACCTCCGCCAATGCCACTCTTGCAAGTACACTAGCTTTGGAGGTGCGTTAAACGAGGTAATCATGTATGCATATATCACAAGACAGAACATGTAAGTAAAACAGAGTAAATAAAGCAGCGGATAAAACTAGCATTTCAAAACCATATTCAAGTTACATCAAAGTACTTGTTTATTATTTTCCCATAAAACATGGTCTAGAACATAAACTGAAAACTGAAAAAGAAATATAAACTAACTATCCCCAAATTAGTAAGGCCATAGCATGCTCAAACCATACGTGAGCTATCCAGAAAAGCAGCTAAAGATCCAAGCTAGGTACCAGTGTTCCCACCCTGTAAACCTGGGGGGGGGGGGCGCGGAAACGGAAGAAAAGAGGCAAAAGGAAACGGGTCAGTCAAAAAGACTGGTAAGTCCTATCTACTATTAGTATAAAAACTAATAAAGTTAACTGAACATATAAAACAGGGATGAGATGTAGGGTGGTAACTGGCATGGTAAAATGTTAACAAGATAGATCAAGTGTGGCATCGCATATACAAGGTAAAGTTGCACCAGGTGCGTACTAGTATTCCAATCCATGTCAAGTATAAACAAGAAATGATCCCTTAGCCCAATGTTGGCCCAAACCCATGAGATGACCTAAATCAAGGTCCAACTACTCGGCCTAGTCGATCGGCTCCCTATAAACCTAACTCGTCGTGTATTGGTGTCATACGATCCAAACAAGAAATGTAGTCGACTGTGCTAGGTCCACCCTAGGGTGTATCCGGCCCTAGGGTGTCAACCACTGACACGAAACAAGCACGCACAGTCAAAACCTACTGGTTCCCAAGTCTGTCTTTCATCCCCGGACAATGTGCACGACCATGGTCCGTCGGAATCTACTATGGCGCACCTACTTTTGCCGTCTTTTTGGTCGCTTACACCCCAGCCCAGTAATCGGGCCCCACCCTAGCCTAGTCCCTAGGGTATCCGATACTCCCTAGTGGGTTACTGCTGAGAAGGACCGCGTAACTAGGGTTTTCTAGTGGGTTAAGTGTGGTTAACCCCATCCAAACCATGTATCAAGTTGGTTAAGTGTTCCTAAAAAGGTTCACGACTTAACCCTACCCAACTAATCATTGGGTTGGTTAAGTGTGTCCATGTTGACTTAACCCTATCAACCCATCATGTTCATGTGGTTAAGTATCTTCAAGTGGTCCATGACTTAACCCTACCATGTGACATTTATTAACTTAATGCACCCAACCTCTCACATTAGACCGTGTTGTGGTTACTAGTTAAGCCAGGCGGGTCCGGGTAGCTTTACACCACAACTTGGTCTAACCTCGGGTTTCAAGTGCGACATGACCAACTACTCACATTGGGTCCTATTGCTTGTAGCCACTAGTTAAGCCGGTCGGTTCCGGGTAGATTTATGCTACAAACTCAACCTCGAGTTGGCCATTCTCATGTTTTCTAGAAGTCATGTCCAAGTCCATGCTTCAAGCATAAACACATGTCAAACTTTCATGTCATATTTTCAAGTCATGTTCTCATGTTATTTAAGTTTGCCCAACTACCCATAACGTATTCCCATCGCACGTAAATTCGTATCAACGCAAATAGATCAAAGGGGGAACATAACTATATGACAAGGTGGACATAAGATGGGAAAATCTATCACAAATTAAACATGGTGATATTTGAGGCAAAAATGTTCAACATGCTAGCATATGGCCTCAACATGTATGATGGCATAAAAGGTGACTTGGCCTCATACATATCAAATAGCATAAGGGTGATTTGACCACAAGCATGCATAATAGCATAAGGGTGCTTTGGCCACAAGTTAAACATGGTGGCATATGAGGCAAATGTGTTCATAAACTTGCATATTACATTATAAGCCTCAAAAACATGCATAACATTCAAACTTAGCGAATAGGTGATACATGGTCCTAGATGACATAGAATGATGACTAGAAGTTCGCATATAACATTATATGCAAGTTATCATAATGGTTATGAGAGTTCTCATGTTGCATAATGCAACATTTCAAATCAAAGTTCATAGCTTTCTATGCACAAAGTCAAGGTGATAGCTTTTACAAACATGCATCTATGCATAACATGATAGAATCAAAGCACAAATCATACTTAGTCCCAAACTCAAACTTGCAACATGTCACATTTAACTTCATAGTTAGAATCTAAGAGTAGTATAGGGCTTACAATGAGCGGTTATGCGATCTAGATCAATATATATAAAGATTGAGACGAAGCCACAAGCAAAATCAGCAAAGAAACTAATAAGCTCCACTTAAACGCCTTGAAACAAGAAGTAATAACCCCAAAGACAAATAAAGATGGCTCTTTTACTTAAGAAAGATAGCTCTTTTATGACATAGATTGATTTGAGACACTTATGCTTTCATGAAGAAGATGGAGGCCATGATTGGTGAATATTTGGACAGCATTTAGTTGTAGGAATGATTAATGAGGGTTTAGGCTAGGTCTAGGGGCCTTTTTATAGGTGATTAGGTTAGTTTAGACCATAGGATTAACCCTAAAACACATCAGGTCCATCAAATCTCGTCAGAAGCTTCTAGAGCAGACTCAACACGTCACAAATGGTGCACCAGAAAAACTGGTCCGACCGGGGGGGTCGACCTCTGGGTCGACATGGGTGTCGACCCATGGGTCGACATGGGTGTCAACCCATTGGGGGGGTCGACACTGGTGTCGACCCCTATGTCGACCTTGCCTGGGGCGGGAAAATTCCCGCCCATTCTACCTTGGTTGGAATTTAAGTCTGAATTCGAATTTGAACTGTTTTCGGGCTTGGAATTTTCTGAAAACTTCATTGGGTCATAACTTGGTCATACGGACTCCGTTTTTCGAAAACTCGGACTCTATTTCGCGTATTTTTCCGAGACGAACGCAATGGCGCAACCCGTTTCCCTTGATTCAGAATTTACAGTTTAATTCTGCCTTGATTTATGTTATAACATGTTATTCAAAATTACGGGTTGTTACAATTGGTGTCTTCATTAACACTGTTCTTAAACCTAGTTGAGAGAAAGATTAAATCTTTTTATTTAGATTTAATGAAGTGTACCAATTAAATTATATTTAATTGGAATTGAATTTGAATTGATTTTTGGGTTTATCGTGAACAGTGTTTTAAATAACACTTGTTCTTTAACCCGATAACTAATGGAATGTGATTTTGGGTTGTCGTGAACGGTATCTTCAATAATACTGTTCTTAGATGCAAAGGAGTTAAGAAAATCAGATACTAACTAGAGATTAGTTAAGTTGAATGGTTTCCGGGGTATTGATCTGATGTTGGTTTTGGCCTTCGGGGTTAATACTTAGGGAATTGCTCACGTGCTAATTTACGGTTAGGGACTGATTGAAATGTGATGTGATTTTGGGTTTATCGTGAACCATATTTTAAATGACATTGATTCTTTAACCCAGTTAAAGATTAAAACTAAGTGGAGTTTTAATGAATCTTTAATTAGATTGAAAAGACCGAGAATGGAGTATCACCAGTTTTGCTCCAGGCGATAGTTAAATCTTTAATTAGTTTTAAACGTGAAATGGTAATTGAATTTACTGATAACACCGTGGTGTTAGATATGAAGTATTACCAGTTTTACTTCATGGGATGAATAGGTTGGGAAATAAAATAAATGATTACTTCGGTGTGGTTCGCTAATCCCGACTAGTTTGAAGTGATATTCAAAGGAAGATTATAGAATAAATTTAAAAGAATTTATCTTTGATAAAATTAATGGGAACCTATCCCTAAAAGTGTGAAATTTAGAAACTAACTATAGGTTGGCTAAGATGGGTGGTTTCCTGGGTATTGATCTGATGTTGGTTTCGGCCTTCGGGGTTAATATTTGGGGAATTATTCTCTTGCTAATTTACGGTTAGTGACTGATGAATTGGAATGAGGCGTATGTTGTGTTTGTGTAACACTTGTTTATTATATACGCGAGTTATTCAGAAAGACTGGGTTTATCCCATTCTGAATAATTGATTCGACGATTAGTCGAAGATGAAGACGGTGGTTGAAGACCAGAGGTCTTCACGTCGTTTGGATAATTACTGATGATCTTGATTGGGCCGTACACCCAAGAGGAGGGAATCAGTTGGTGATCGTCCATATGTACTTGGAGATCGATGGATATGCGGGGTTCTAGGTGCCTCCCGTTTCGTTCAGACCCAGAACGAACTTGTAAATGGACTGTGTGTCTGACATTGGATATCATCCTGTGTGATTGATGGATATCGGTTGCATGGAGTGGTTTTCCTGTGTGGCATGCTAAGATGCAAATGATTAAGTCTTCTGTTGAAAAGCATAGTCTTGTGGTTGGTGATCAAAGCACAGCCTGTGTGGCACAGCTTTGTGTAGCGTTAATTCGCGGGCCTCACACCCTGGTTGTGAACTAGAAACAGGAGAGGACATCAGGGAGGACATGCGTTTCTTTCTAGCTAGAAGTGGCGTCAGTGGTTTTACACGCCCTGACGAGTTTGACTTATGTGGTTATTGTTGTTGTGAGGCGCCTCAGATATATCGGTGACTATGTGAAGCCGATGGAGTCATTCGTTGGCTCATTTACGCCCCCAAAGGGCGGGGAAACGCAGTGCTCAGGCATTTTAATCCACATCGGTGGAACGACCCTGACGATCCAAGGGTCAATGCGCTCTGACCCTGAGACTCGGGCTAGACCGTCTCGAAGTCGGTAGAGGACTATCTTTTGCCTCGGTTCACAGATGGAAATACAACCTCCAAATACGTGACATTTGCAGTTTTGATTATAGAGCCTAATATGGCGACATGATATATGGTACCCATGTCGCCTATGATTGATATTTATAATTGTATGTAAAATCAGAATTAAACTGTAATTTTGAATAACATGTTATAACATAAATATCAGAGATTACAAAATATCAGAATTAAACTGTAATTTTGAATAAAATACATCACAAAATATCAGAGATTACAATACATTACATAGCAGTGGAAAATAATACAATACACAACTAGAAGTAATACACGGATACAGAGTTTTCCGAGTATCGTTCCAACTGTAAATCAGGATCCTGTGAATATAAATCTGCAAAACCAATCTTTGTATTGTATTCTGATGTAATCTCTGATATTTTGTGATGTATTTTATTCACTCAACCTCTGATATTTGAACCATTTAGCCAATTGAATCAAAAATAGTGATTTGTATTGAAAATTAGTCGCATTTGCATGCATATACGTGTATTAGATTGAACAGGTCATAGCAAAGAGGCTAGAGCAGAAGAATAAAATTGTTTGCCCAACAAATAGGTACATGTTTACCATATTTTACTATTTTGTTTAGGTGATGATGATTTTATGAGCCGATTGGCTTTTTCTTTTTCTTTTGGATTGAAGAAGGCCATGGGAGGGTATATGAAATATCCCGAAGTCCCTGGTGCAGGGGAGGTTATGGCGAAATTTTTCGAAAATTTAGGGTGTTAGCGAAATTTTTGAAAAATTTGAAAAGTTCTTAGTAACTGAAAAGTTGAAGAACTTAAGCTATAATGGAAATAATGAAAGTTAAGTTGGTTTGTGAAACAACTTTCGGCTTCTTTCCTTTTCGGGGATGAAAAGTTTTAAGTGGGGGAGGTTATAATAACCCGGAAATCCGAGCCAATTTAAATTTTTTATTTTAGTAATTTTAGCGAATTTTGATTATTTAAATGAATTATTTTAAATAATAACGACGGAAAATTTATTTTCAGTGAAGTTAAAACGAATAATTTTATTTTAATTATATAACGAGCCTGAAATGGCGCGGTAGTTCGAAAATTCGATTACGAATTTCAAATGAATATACAGAATTCGTTTTAATTCGGAATTGAACAAGACAAGAAATAATGGAATATGTTTGATCATATCTTTCTATCGAAGCCAAGAAACTGAGATTTCACTTTAGAAGTTGAAAGATATGTCCAGTTCAAAATTCAGAAATGTCGCTGTGGAATTTATATATATTTTAATATATATAAAGGCCCTTAGAAATGGAAATTTTGCAAACGACCTCGGTTTTCGACGAAACCACTTCTGTTGGATACGCGATGTCAAATTATTGCTAGGTTTCAAAATTCATAATTTTCTGAATCAATATTTAAGCATGGCGAAGTTAAACGTGTTTTAGCAGTTTCAGTTGAATTGGGTCGACTAGAAAATGGCCATTTTCCAAATGGTCTCAGAATTTGACGAAACTAGTTTACTTAGGACCGTATCGTCAATACGAAGCCAGAAATAATTTTTCGGGAAATTTTTAGGGTTAATATGTGGCCCTGGTAACTTGAAATGTGCGTTTAAAATTCAATATAATGATTTATATTTTAATTTCAGTGAAAACTGATCGTAACAGCCGAATTGGCTTGCGAAGCATACCCCATTGTGTTCGGAATGGGGGTAACTAGCTAGGAGCAACAGTTGTTGGGTATGATTTTGAGTTCGAAATAAAAAGTTACTTTTTGGATTGAATATTAAAATTAAATATATATATATATATATTCCTACCTAAGTCAACCCTCTCCCTCACCACCTCTCTACTCGTTCCAATCGAAATTAAACAGAAAGATAAAAAATGAAGGAAACGCTCAGATCGACTACGCCCCCCTCGAGCTCGTCCGCCGCCCAGCCACCAGGAGGCGCCCGCCTCCAACATGACCCCCTACCTTGCGCCCCGACGCCTCTCCCTTTCTTCCCCCTTCTTCCAAATCGACCCCAAAACCCCCCAATCACCTTAACGCGCCGCACCAAAGCCCACTGCAACACGCAGGGCCCCACCGATCCCCTTCAGCCTCTGGCCACCCTCCGACGCTGATGAATGACCTCCTCCCTCTTTCAACTATAAGTGTTGTTTTTTTTATGCAATACATAGCTTAATTTTGTTTTATAATTGTTATGTTAATTAAAAAGATTGATTTTTAATGATGAACAATATTTTATTTTGAATCGTGTACAAGATTTGATTTATAAAGATGAACAAGGACTTGATTTTCTATATGATGAAGATATTTTTAAATAAGAAGAAAAGAGATTTTTAAAAAAGAAAGATGATATTTTTAAACCAATTAAAAATATGATTTTTATATATGAAGAGTTAGGATTTTTGTACGTATAAAGTGAGTTTTTTTTATGAGATAAAAATTCGATTCTTATATATATGAAGTGAAGATAAAAATTCGATTTTTATATATATGAAGTGAAGATAAAAATTCAATTTTTATATATATGAAGTGAAGATAAAAATTCGATTTATGTATATATGAAGTGAAGATAAAAATTCGATTTTTATATATATGAAGTGAGGATAAAGATTTCGATTTTTATATATATGAAGTGAGGTTACAAATTCGATTTTTATATGTGTGGCAAAGTAAAATTTTGATCTTTGTATAGGTAGCGATATAATAAAAAGGCGTTTTTATTATATGTATAACGATATAAAAATGCGATTTTTATACATGAAGCAGCGATGTAAAAATATAATCTTTATACAAAAGGAACCGTTGTAAGAACATATAATTTTTATATATAAAGTGCCATTATAAAAACGTGATTTTTAAAATGAACATCATATTAAAAATGTGATTTTTATATATGAACAGCGTGAAAAGGATGGCGTAGGAATTTCAGGCAAATCCAATCGATCAGAAATTCAGAAATAAAGAATGGAGGAGTGGAACCCGCGGTGAGAACTTCTCACTTTTAATTTAATTTTCGAGTTAAAATATATACTAGGATGCAGACGGTGTTTAGTAGCACCCGACACCCGTCGTCCACAAACCATGGACGGCTTGTTTGTTTGTTTGTTTGATTTTGATGTGTAGTTGATTGTGTGATGTGGAATAAAAAAATATTTTTGTAGTTAAAAATAGAATTTTTAACATGTATATGAAATGAAATAAATTAATATAAACAAATTGAATGATTTGTTTACATACACACATTTGACTGATATTGATTGGACGATAAATTTTACACATTGCCCAACTGCACAAATAAAATCTGTTATTGATTGTTTGAAACCTCACACGTGTATTGGGGTGATATATGACATACACTAATCCCAATAATTAGTTGTATGTCGATCGATTATTTGACAGACTATTATAAGCGTTGAATATTTATATTTGATGCTTATACAGTGTAGAATGCACTTGGGATGATGGTTGATTATTTGTCATTGTTGATACATACATGCGTTGTACGGAAATCCATAGAAATAAAATCTATGGTAATTTATTGAGCCTCATTCTAGTTTTGAAATAGAATATTTGAAAAAGAAATATTTGAATAGAAATATTTGAAATAGAATATTTGAAAAAGAAATATTTGAATAGAAATATTTGAATAGAAATATTTGAAATAGAATATTTGAAATAGAATATTTGAAAAAGAAATATATGAAGCCGTGTTGATTATATTTACGCCATTTTGACGCGAGCGATATTCATAACAATTTTATACGGTTTTTATAACGAATAACGAAAAGGAAGTGATTTCAAAATATAACGTTTTAAAAATATTATCATTTATATGTTAATGATATGAAATATTCAATTTTGATTTGAAATTGAATATGAAGTTGAAGCCGCTTTGAAAATGAATTTAAAACGATTTGAAAAATACGATTTTAAATGGAAATCGACGATATATATATATATATATATATATATATATATATATATATATATATATATAATGGCCTGAATAGAACGCGCCGCGCCACGGCAGTTCGCGAATTTCGACCATTGACTTCGAATGGATATTACGGGAGATCCGACCGTCGGATTCTCCTAAAACTAGAACCATTCGGTTCGTATCAAAAAGAGCTTTCTAACGAATATTAGAAATTTGAAATCGAGCGGTTGAATTTGGAATTATGTCCAAATCAAATTTGAAAAAGGTCGCCATAAGTGCAGTTCGATGGCCATTGGTGGAAATCAATTGTACAGGCCTTGATAAAATTATTAAAAATAGTAATAATTTGTGTAAAATCATAAGAAATGGTTTGTGAAGAATTGGGATGAAAAACTCCATATTTGAAAAGATAAAAATAGATTTTTATCGAAATGAACTAGTTTGAACTAGAATTATAATTCATTTATTTTTGAAATAAATAAAGTGGATTTGAAATGGTTTTGAAATATAACCAGAATTTCCAATAATTGAATTGGAATGGATTTGAATCGAAACTGTCTTTGGGATATTTCGATGTTGGATTTCGTGATTATACAGATATTGTTATGGAAATTTGAAAGATATATTTATATCGTTATTTCCAATACGATATTTGTTCGTCGTAGAATTTGATATTGAATATAAGCTGATATATTTTCTATTCAGAGCCTTATATTTAATATCAAATGTGGTTTGGACTTGTCGTGAATGGTGTCTTCATTAACGCTGTTCTTAAACCCAGTTGAGAGAAAGATTAAATCTTTTTATTTAGATTTAATGAAGTGTACCAATTAAATGGTATTTAATTGGAATTGAATTTGAATTGATTTTTGGGTTTATCGTGAACAGTGTTTTAAATAACACTTGTTCTTTTACCCGATAATTAATGGAATGTGATTTTGGGTTGTCGTGAACGGTATCTTCAATAATACTGTTCTTAGACCCAAAGGAGTTAAGAAAATCAGAAACTAACTGGAGATTAGTTAAGTTGAATGATTTCTGGGGTATTGATCTGATGTTGGTTTTGGCCTTCGAGGTTAATATTTAGGGAATTGCTCACTTGCTAATTTACGGTTAGGGACTGATTGAAATGTGATGTGATTTTGGGTTTATCGTGAACCATGTTTTAAATGACATTGATTCTTTAACCCAGTTAAAGATTAAAACTAAGTGGATTTTTAATGAATCTTTAATTATATTGAAAAGATAGAGAATGGAGTATCACCAGTTTTGCTTCAGGCGATAGATAAATCTTTAATTAGATTTAAACGTGAAATGGTAATTGAATTTACCGATAACACAGTGGTGTTAGATATGAAGTATTACCAGTTTTACTTCATTGGATGAATAGGTTGGGAAATAAAATAAAGGATTACTTCGGTGTGGTTCGCTAATCCCTACTAGTTTGAAGTGATATTCAAAGGAAGATTAGAGAATAAATTAAAAAGAATTTATCTTTGATAAAATTAATGGGAACCTATCCCTAAGAGTGTGAAATTTAGAAACTAACTGTAGGTTGGCTAAGATGGGTGGTTTCCTAGGTATTGATCTGATGTTGGTTTCGGCCTTCGGGGGTTAATATTTGGGGAATTATTCTCTTGCTAATTTACGGTTAGAGACTGATGAATTGGAATGAGGCGTATGTTGTGTTTGTGTAACACTTGTTTATTATATACTCGAGTTATTCAGAAAGACCGGGTTTATCCCATTCTGAATAACTGATTCGATGATTAGTCGAAGATGAAGAGGGTGGTTGAAGACCGAAGGTCTTCACGTCGTTTGGATAATTAATGATGGTCTTGGTTGGGCCATACACCCAAGAGGAGGGAATCAGTTGGTGATCGTCCAGACGTACTTGAAGATCGATGGATATGCGGGGTACTAGGTGCCTCCGGTTTCGTTCAGACCCAGAACGAACTTGAAAATGGACTGTGTGTCTGACATTGGATATCATCATGTGTGATTGATGGATATCGGTTGCATGGTGTGGTTTGACTATGTGGCATGCTGAGATGCAAATGATCAAGGCTTCTGTTGAAAAGCAGAGTCTTAGGGTTGATGATCAAAGCACAGCCTGTGGGGCACAGCTTTGTGTAGCGTTAATTCGCGAGCCTCACACCCCGGTTGTGAACCAGAAACGGGAGAGGACCTCAGGGAGGACATGCATTTCTTTCTAGCTAGAAGTGGCGTCAGTGGTTTTACATGCCCTGACGAATTTGAGTTATGCGGTTGTTGCTGTTGCGAGGCGCCTGAGATATATCGGTGACTATGTGAAGCCGATGGAGTCATTCATTGGCTCATTTACGCCCCCAAAGGGCGGGGAAACGCAATGTTCAGGCATTTTAATCCACATCGGTGGACCGGCCCTGACGATCCAAGCGTCGATGCGCTCTGACCCTGAGACTCGGGCTAGACAGTCTCGAAGTCGGTAGAGGACTATCTTTTGCCTCGGTCACGGATGGAAATCCAACTTCCAAATACGTGACATTTGCGGTTTTGATTGTAGAGCCTAGTATGGCGACATGATATATGGTACCCATGTCGCCTATGATTGATATTTATGATTATATATAAAATCAGAAACTAATAGGAAACGAGATAAGTGAGTGGTTTCCTGGGTATTGGTCTGATGTTGGTTTCGGCCTTCGAGGTTAATACTTAGGGAATCGTTCTCTTACTAATTTACGGTTGGAGTCTGATTAAGAATTAAAAGATGAAATTTAGTGTATCAAACATTCTTTGGCTATTATAAGGTAAAACCCTATCCTCCGGCTTGCGTTGCATTGTGTGATGGGACCTGGGTCTTATAATAGCTTCATTTTTCTTTATTTAGCATAGCGCCGTTGTTGTATGCACTGGTATTCTTGGGAGGAAACCCCTTCCGTATTATACGGCGTGGTCCCTCGATTTACCTAACTTTAAAATAAAAAGTAATAACTATTTTAGTTCTCACACCAGTCCCATGACTGACCTGGAGTTTATTGTTTTAACCTAAACTATGGGTGCCCTTATTTTGACACGGGCAGCTAGTAGTTTTGGTTTTGCAGATTTATATTCACTGGATCCTGATTTACAGCTGGAACGATACTCGGAAAGCTCTGTATCCGTGTATTACTTCTAGTTGTGTATTGTATTATTTTCCGCTGCTATGTAATGTATTGTAATCTCTGATATTTTGTGATGTATTTTATTCATTCATACTCTGTATACTCTTGTATTCTGATGGAATTGTTGTAATTAACAATGAAATGTTCTTCTGTCTACGTCCTGATGTGGCTTGTTCTCAACTCAATTCGTGATTTCCCGCAAGGGGGATTTCGGGTCGTTTCATTGAGATTCTGTCATTGTTGAAATCTATGGATTTCAAGGACTTCTTGCTATCGATCCTTGGGGTGATTCCTATATAGGATGCGGTAGGAGAGTGCTTCCGGTTCATCCTGTTCCTAGATGACTTGTATGGACGAGTGTATGACAGAGTATTCCTAGATGGTCGCATACATTGATTTCTTCAAACATGCCCAGTGTATTTTTGAGGACGTCAATCAGTGATTTGACGGATCTGACGATGTGGCATTCAAAGTGGTGTGTTGATCTAAAAAGAAAGTAAATCCTAGCCTCAAGCCTCATCAATCGGGAAATGACAAAAATCTGGCAGGCAACATGACTATGTGGGTCGCTCCCATTAGGGTGTATAGTCACTTATCTATAGAAATTCCATTTGTTTCTTTAATCTATTTCTATGTTGTCCCTTTTCGGGAAACGGTTGCTGATCCCAACCGTTGGTGGTATACATTCGATACACTCAAGCGAAATGAGTGGTCGGTCATGTGTGGGTCGGGTTGCAAGACGTTTTTGTTGAACCCAGTGTATTCGCCTCTAGAAATACATTATCGGAAGGTGGTCCCATACCTTGTCATAGTCATAATCCAATTTCCAATAAGCGCCCGCGGTTTTTGATTGTATACTATATATGTAGAGCGTGAGATGCAAGCGTTCTGCTAGATTGTTATTTACTTATGGTTTGATAGACACTATTATAATATCAGAAAAGATATTGATTTCAAAAATGATTTGGGTTATAGTAAGTTAAAAACCGTCCGTGTTTATGTGTGGACTGGTCTTACTATTATCCTTTTTATTTCAAAAGAATTTCCAAAGTTAAACAAGTTATTTGTGTTGTGAATTTATCACTGAAAGTATTCCAGACTGACCCGATGAATTTTGCTTTGCTTCAAATGTGCTCGGGTCAGACCGAGTATATTTCCAGGTTAGGTTTCGCTTGGAGTTTCAGGAGCAGGAAGCAGGACGCTTCACCGTTAGTTATTCAAAGTTATTTCCGCTGTGTCTGATATATGATATACTCTGATGATTGGTATGTACTTGTAGATATGCAGTTTCCTTTATAAAGGTATTTGATGTATTATATTTATTCGTTCTGCTGTGAGATTCTGATGTGTTCTTCCTCTTTCTTCTATTCTAACATTTCTTTCTATCTTTTCTCACCCTCTAACTTCTTTCTATTAACATTCGGGGTTCGATACTTGGATTTTTGGCAGGTGATACGAGATTGTGTATTATTGTCAAAAATTTGAGCGTCGAAATTTTTTCCTGGGCCGTTACAGTTGGTATCAGAGCTATTGGTTTAGTGATGACCTAGGATCTGTGGTGTAACTCAATAGAGATTGGGTAAGTGATACCCTAGATTGAGTTGTGTGTGTATATATATATATATATGTATGAGAGCGCGTATTTGTTATTGAATATAAAAAATTATTTTAAATATTTTGTGAAGAGGGTAAATGAAATAATTTTGCCAAAATCATATTTTGTATAGAAAAGAAATTATTTTATCGAATTTTTGAGATATCTTATTGTTTGATTGATTTGAATGGAATTAAAACCAAATGTGGAATTCGACTTGACTCAGTTGAGTCGAGTTAAATCAGAATTGGATATAGCATTGGAACTGAATAAAATACATTTGGGATTTGGTAATCGAACTAATAATTAAATAAGAAATCAATTTGATATGAACCAATGATATTAGAATATGTGAAACCAAAGTGAAAACAAATGAGAAAATATTAATGTTGAATTAAAATGATTTCGTTGGATTGTTTTGCCTTGTTTGTTGTTTGTTCTATGTTGGATGGTTTGTATAAAATTCACCAATAGTTAAAATTTAAAAGTTGAATAAATTGGGAGGTTAAATAAATAAAATTCAGTATAATAAGGATGATTGGAAACCAAAAGATTTAAACCAAAATTGATCCCAAGTGTTTGATTTTGGGGATTTGTGTAATCACGGGTTAATCCTTGAAATGTTATTTCATGTATTGGGAACTTACTTGATGATGGAGTTAAGTACAGGTATGGGAAGGCTATGAAGATAAAATTTGATTGCATAGATTGCTATAAATTAAGAATTTTGCTTGATAACGCTCGCAAAAAGGTTCGCCTACGCAAAATATAAATTTTAGGATTTTGGTTTGGGTTTTGAGATCCGATTTTTGGATTTTCCGACCATGAGAGTCGACGTATATATATTTCTTGAACCTGCAATATTGCAGATGTCCCTCCGTGCATAGGACTCTGCCGAAATTTTTCCAAAAATTAAGGAGTTAGAAATTTTTTTAAAAAGATTTTTGGGAAATTTTGTTATTTGAAATAGATTGGTTTTAAAACCAATTAAATTAATGTTGGAAATAAAACGGAGTTTTAAGTAAATATTTTTGTAAAAATAATGGGGCTGTACCATTCTTTCTACTTTGGCAATTTCGGGGACGAAATTCTTTTAAGGGGGAAGGAATGCAACGACCCGTATTTTTTGGCCAATTATTTAAATTATTTTATTATTTAAAATGTCAATTTGAATTTAAATAATTGAATTTAATTGTTTTGAATATTAATTAATGATATAAATAGAATAATATAATATTTTAGTTCCATAATATTTGGAAATTTGTTGAATTTGCTGTATAATGTGTATCAGCAAAATATAAAGGGTTAATATTGTCTGTATTGAAAATATATTAGCGTATTCGTTTATTTAACGATAGTTGAACATATAATTTATAATTTAATTATATAACGAGCTGCAGCAGCGCGGTAGTTCGTAAAATGGAGTTTTGAACTTCAATTGACTATACACGATTCAAAATAAGTCGGATTTTCTCGAAATAAGAAACGTTCGGACCTATTGGAGAAAATCTTTCTAATGGAAGAGAACAATCGAGTTTTCATAGCGTAGATTTTATTTTATGTCCAAATCAAATTTTATAATAGTTGTTGTGGAGGAATTCCATTATAATTTATAACGATTTAATTTATAAATAAAGGGGTTTTAAACATTTTGAATAACGAATTAGCTTGGAATTCAACCCGAGATATTTTATTTTAAAATATATGCAATTCTGGTCGAGTATGACCAATTATAATATTTTATTATATTTATATTGAAGTATTTTAAAATTGATTTGTTTTAATTTAAATTGGACCCTTTAAAAGGGACCTTATTCAAACGACCTCTGTTTTCAACGAAACAAATTTTATTGAGACCGTAACAGCTAATTATTGCTAGATTTCAAGTTGCACGACAATCGGAGTTATTTTGTGAGCGTGGCAAAATGCAATGCAAATAACCCTTCCAAGTCGATCCAAATCGATCGTTAAACCGACTTAAATCAAAACAAAAAGGCGGATATGCTAACTTTTGGCGTACAACACATCAAAAAAAACAACAGAAGACTTTTATAAACATCATAATAATGTTACAACAGAGTACGAAATATCAGAGTATCGAAAATAATATACAGCGGAAAATAAATTTACAGTAAATGTAATACAATGCAGCGAAAACGAATAAACTAACACAGTGGAAGACTATCAATGCTCTGGACACAGCTTTGAGCTTCAATCCAGAATCCTACTAAATGAAATAATCTACAGAACCAAAACTACTAACTGCCCGTGCGGAAAATATGGGCACCCTGAGTTTAGGTTAAAATAATAAACTCTGAGTCAGTCATGGGACTTGTGCGAGAACTCAAAACAGTTATTAAACTTTACTTTAAAATAAGGTAAATCACTGGGCCACGCCATATGCCATAGAACAGGTTCACCCCATGAATACCAGTGCATTAAAAAAAACTAATAATATCATATGGATCTACAATGCATCAGACAACATCTAGTTCCTCAATCTACCCATTTAGGCTTAATCCCAAATTTTGATTTTTCCAAATCCAATTCACTTTATAGAAATTATTTCTTTGGACTTTATTCCCGGTTTCTTGTTTCATATCATTTGAAATACATATCTAGCTTTATATCAAAGTAGATTTCACTTCGGGATCTCAAACCAAAATCTTTGGAAATATGAATTCAAAATATTACAATGCATACAAAAAGATATGTAATCAAATATCAGAAGGTATTCAGCCCTCAAACAAGGAGACGGGTTAGCACCTTACCAACTCGATATATATACATGCACCTCCCACGATGGAGTAGGCTACACCGTACAAAGCCCATGACTTTTTGCCATCCGAGTTACCCGAATCTTTAGCCACATACTAAATCATTTTTATATCCCGAAGTAGGGAAATTCATTTCACAACATAATAATCATAAGTATTTTCCAAAATATAGTACTTTACGTTAGCAATTCACACATATGATCAGTTACTATTAATCGCATAACGTTTGAGCTCGTACGTCTCAAAGAAGGGTGTTAAGTAGGAGAATAAATTCTCTGCCACCAAACAAATTTATCATCAATAGCAAATAATCGGTTATGTGATGCACTACGTTGTCAAACACGTAAATATTTCAAAATCATTTTGACAACATCGGGTTTAGTCCTCGAAATCCTTTCTGTTTTATAAAACATTTTTATAAAACATTCCCTATCCAAAATCGGGAATACATTTCTTTTCACTTAAGAAAAATATCATTTCAAAATCATTCAATAAATTTGAAACGAACTCAACAACATCGCTACACATCTCGTAGTCAAATCGTGAAGTGTTTCACAAGATGTTAGCATACAAATATTTCTACCCAACCCAATGCTAAATGTAAAAGCATATTTGGCTCATTAACTGGTCGAGCACAATCCAGACAATCAATCAATCACAAGAAATATCAACAACCAAGAATATTTGATTTATATCACTTCTTGTGTTCATGTAAATTTATTTACCATCTCTCGTTTCAAATCTAATCAAAGATTTAACTATTGCATGGAGTAAAACCGGTAATACTCCATTCTCGAACATTTCTTGAATTTGGTAAATTTAGTTACCTTATTTGCATTTCAATCTAATTAAAGATTAATTAAAACTCTACTTAGTTTTAATCTTCAAAAAATCATTATTTAATGATTATCCAATCTTTAGGAAATTAATCCTGCTTTCAACTAGGTTAAAGAACCAATGTAATTTAAAACATAGTTCACGATAAACCCAAAACCATCTTCCATCAAAATAGAATTTCACGGAAAACATAACAGTATATAATCGATATAAATTTCTGTATCAAATCAATACTATAAATGGAATAGTGGCAAGGCCTTCTAAATTCCATAAATAGTAACGGTATTCATTCACAGAAGCTCATCTCGATTATTAAATCGAATTCCATTTAATTCCAATTCAATATATTAAATTGGAAAACTTTACTTTGGAAAATTTCCATTAAATCTTAGAATAAAGATTTATAAATTCCAAATCTTAACTTCACTATTAATCAGGTTTAAGAACTAACGTTGTTTTAAACATTGTTCACAATCAACCCAAAATCAATTTCCATTTAATTCCACTTTGTAAATATAATAGGAAAACTTCATTAGTCTTAATTAAAAGATTTATTGCTTTCACAACTAGGTTTAAAAACAGCGTTATTTGAGACACCATTCACGACAAACCCAAAATCCAATTTGATATTAAATACAAGGCTCTAAATAGAAATAATATCAGCTTATATTCAATATCAAATTCTGAAACCAATGGATATCGTATTAGGAATAACGATATCTGTACCTTCCAAATTCCTCAACGATATCCGTGTAATCAGGGAATCCAATATCAAAATATTCTGAAGATTATTTCCATATAAATCCTTTCCAATTCATACGTTGGAAAATTCTGGTTATATTAAAACCATTTACAAATCCAATTTATTATTTCTAAAGGTAATTGGATTATTATTCTAGTTACTAACTAGTTCATTTCGATAAAAATATATTTTATCTTTTCAAACTTGGAATTTTTCATCCAAATTTTTTCCAAATCAGTTATTATGATTTTACATAATTTATTCAGATTTTTAATAATTTTAATAAGGCCCTTATAGTTGGTTTCGAATATCAGCCATCGAACTGCATCAATAACGACCTTTTCCTAAACTAATTTGGACATATCTTAAAATCAAACCGTTCAAATTTAAATCTCATATATTCATTTGAAAGATCTTTTCGATACGAACCCAACGGTTCCAGTTTTAGAAGAATCCAACGGTGGATCTCCGGTTATGCCAATTCAAAGTTAATGGTCGAAATTCGCGAAAAATCTCTGCGTGGCGCGTTCTATTCAGGCCATTTAAATATATATAATATATTTCATCGATTTCCATTCAAAACGTATTTTATAAATCATTTATAAATTTGTTTTAAAAATGATTCCAACTTCCATTTCAATTTTAAATTAAAACTAGATATTCCATATAATTATAATATTAAAATGATAATATTTCCAAAATATCGGAATTTGAAATTCGGTCTTTCGATATTCATTTGGAAAATGAATAAAATCGATAGAAAATTCCGTTCGAGTTAAAATAACGTTTCTATGCTTAACCCGGCTTCATATTTTATATATTTTCGTGTCCATCCAAAATCGGACAACAAAATCATATTTTGATTATTTACTGAATATTATTTTAAATATTCGTTATTTCTAAATTGGGACCATAATCAATCAATTACCATATAATTTTATTTATATGGATTCCTTACATTACATGTATTCGAAAAACAACAATAAACAAATGAATAAAAATCAATTCACATTCAAAGTGCAATTTACAACTGTATAAGCATTAAATAATTAAATAACGCTTATAACAGTCTGTCAATTAATCGATCGACATTCAGTCCAATCCAAGGGAGATGGGAATTAATTATCCTCCCCAGACCCGTATGGGGTTTTCAAACAATAGTAATGAATTCAGATTAATCACTGGTTAATAAATGTAACCAATTCTAATTTTATTTGAATTATTTTTCTAGTTAATCAATTTTTGGTATATAAATTAAAAATGGATATTTATAATTTAATTTCAACTACCACTAATTTATTAACATTATTTTTAATATGTTAAACATCACAATCACAACACAAATAACCAAACCATCCATATAAATAAATACTCGACAACCAAAATGCCATTTACGGCGCCACAAGTGTCCATCCGCGGAGTTTGAAATGCGAGTGTCGCTAATATCCATACATTAGATGGATTTCAAATGATTTATGATGAGTTCGTATGTTGAACTCCAAAAAGAGATGTTTCAAATACATGTTTACATCCATTGGTTTCTAACTAAGGATCAAGAATAGAACCGAGGAGATATACTTAAAAGATAGATACAAGAATGCGTAAACTTATGGAAAAAGAGATCAAGGATGTACCCTCAAAATGAAACGGGTAGGATGCGCTTATCTTGTCCTCAATCTCCAAGTCACGTCTTTTTCAACGTCACCCCTTGTACTTTAACTAGCTTGACTTCACGATTTCGAAGCTTCTTGCCCTCCATTTCCAAAACTCACTAGTAAAGATAGGATCTCGATCACGTACTATGCTAGAGGGTATCGCATGTAGTCGGACTATCTTTCCAAGATAAACAGATGTTAACCATGATACCACTTGTTTATACTAAGATGATTAGAGGTCTCTCCTCTACTTAGCTTATCCATCATGTCATAAATCTAAGGGTCTTCATGTTATGCCGCTCCTATCCGATCCAAAAGCGTAGACCGCTCTTCTAGCGTTGTTAACAAACCAGGTACAAACTTGACTGAGGGTCAAAAGATAAAGGTTGTTATGTACTTCAAATTTTACTCCTCTCAAGGTCAGTCTATTTCTACTTAGGGCGCCTGCCACAACATTACCCTTGCTAGGGGTATAAGCAATCTCAAAATCATATGAGGCAAGAAATTTCATCTATTGTTACTGCCTCAATTTCAAATCTTTTAGCGGGAACAAATATTTTAAGGACTTATGATCCGCATATAGTTCAAACTTTCTTTCTTAAAAGATAATGATGCCATGACTTGAGAGCGAACACTATAACAACTAATTCCAAGTCGTGGGTAGGATAGTTTTTCTCATGTACTTTCAGCTGTCTTCTTCCATAACTAACTACCCTCTCTTCTAGCATTAAAACAGCGCCTAACCCTATCCCGCATGCATCCATATAAACTATAAATGTCTTATTCCCTTCGTGCAATGTCAAGACTGAGGTTGTCGTCAAGGTTCTTTTCAGTTGTTGGAAAGCAACATCACAAATCAAATCCCAAGCAGAAGTTAGATTCTTTTTCGTCAATCTAGTAAGTGGGGCGGATACCTTCACAAAGTCCTTAATGAACTTCCTATATTAGCCCGTTAGTCCTAGAAAACTTCTTACTTCCATTGCGTTCTTAGGAATCTTCCAATCTTGGATTGCCACCACCTTTTCAGGATCCACTGCTATCTCTTCGTTAGAGACCACGTGTCTTAAGAACCTCACCTCTTTCCTCCAAAAATGACATTTGGAGAACTTAGCTTTGAGTTGATGTGATCGTAGGGTCTCTAAGACTTCCTTAAGATGTAGAGCATGCTCTTCCTCGCTTCTAGAGAAAAGCAAAATATTATATATGCACAAGCGAAGTGAACCATCTACCGTTGTAGCGAAAACAACTAGAGCACCCCATTCAGAAATACTTCGCCTTATGAACCCTTTCTCAAGTAACTCTTTTACTTGTTTACTGAGCCCTTCCTTTCCCTTGGATTCATGTGACGTACAAGTAATGCAACTGACTTTGCATTGTCAACTAGATATATGCGGAAGTCGATCTCGCGTTTTAGGGGACAAACCCCTAACCTAATCAAAAACATCCGCGTACTCATGGACTACTCTAACGGATCGCAAATCGTCGATAGATGCATCAAGTGATTCTAGGTAGCTAAGACAAACTAATCCCTTAGGATCGTACGAAATCTCGAGGGTATTCCCGAGGCAAGTCAAAAGTCTAACTACCCTCCTTTCATAATTACTAGCTAACCAATCCATGCCTAGAATCAACCCACAGCCCATGAAACCAAAAACTACACTTAAACTCAATACTTAATATAGTTGTTCTCAAATCATTACAGACAAAAGATAAATGAGCCGAACCACTAATTGGATTTGAGACAATAATGGGATCTTCTTCTATACAAGTACTAAGATGCAGAGACTCAACTATGGAAGCAGATATAAATGAATGTGAAGCGCTAAAATCAAAAAGAGTACTAACAGGATGATCAAAAAGAAAAACTAGACTTTTTCAATAGAAACTTTACTACCTCTCTCTCAGGTACGCTGGCGGTGAGAGCATGCACTTGCCCTCCTGAAAATCCTACCTTTCATTCTTGCCCTTGTTCTTAATTATATGACCCGTTATACCATAATAACGACACTTCCTCTTGTCTTAGGTTTTATTATTCTTTCCTCCTTTGTGAACCAAGTCCATATCCATGAGTTTCTCATCCTTGGGTTGTGCTCCTTAGCCAAACTCCCTCATTCTCATCTTTACCATCCTTGTGTAACATGTTGACAAGTTTATCGAAAGCTGCCTCCATCACATGGAAAACCCTAAAAAGCTAAAAAGAAAATTATCCGTAGGAGAAACTAATGCGGCTATATATGGAAGTTGGGCACTTCTTCGCCCTTTGATAGGTGTCGTAGTCTCATCAACCCTACGGAACCATGCCACGATGAGGTTACCTCCCAGAAAGCCAGGAGCCCCGGAGATTCAGGAAAGAAGGAAACAAGGATTTAAACAGAGGATCAAAAGTTAGTGCATATGGCTTTGGGGAATATGCCTTTAAAACAAAAAATTTCTTTTGGAAATGTTCTTTTAAAACCATTTTGAAAATAATTTTTCAAATCTTTTATCTGATCCGGTAACCTTCAGCTCTGGTACCAAGTGAAACACCCCATCTCCATTAATGTCACTCACAAACGGAATGCATTAACTTCAGTGAAGCGTTATCGGTAAACGATGCAGATAAATTATAAGAAAGACAAATAAAGCAGCAAAAAACAAAGTCATTTTATAAGCAATGTAGTTCAGTCAAGCTTTTATAACAATTTACTCAATCATACTTAGAAGTATTACAAAAAAATTCTGTCTTGATTCAAAAACTTCCAAGTATATAAGAAGCATAATACATAGCAAAGTAGCATAAGTCCCCAAATTAAAGTTCAAACACAGCCATAGCCAAAGATAAGAGGATTCAAGCAATACATCAAAGAATCTTCAAGCTTGGAAAGAGAACGGTCCAAACTAAGCTGAGCTTTTCCCTCCCTGACTACCTAGAGAGGAGGGAATGGAAGAAAAGAAGACGAAAGAAAACGGGTCAGACATAAAGCCTGGTAAGTCCAATGATTTTCAGTATGTAAACGGGTAAAAGTAACATGACATGAATAAACTGAATATAAGACAATACCATGATAATAGGGATAAGAAGATAAGATTAGCATAAGATATGATAAGATAAACTGAATGTGCTTCTACTCTTTCTCTGCTTCGCTACTACCCTGTTATTCAGATTCCTATATTTATGCACCACGTACCTGGTTTCCCAACTAGTAATCTATATAAATGATAATATGATCCCAATCCCCACAATTGTGGTAACCTACAGGTGTACATCCACTATGAGGATCCCACCTCAATCTGCCTAATTGCCATGGATATGTTAGATGTAACCTTACTATCCTATCGATCGGCTCCCTAACTCGCATGTATTTATTACTTGTGTCGTTCGACCTCGCTTGTACGTATTCGTTACTTGGGTCATTTGGCCCCGCTTGTATGTATTCATTACTTGTGTCATTCAGCCCTGCTTGTATGTATTCATTACTTGTGTCATTCGGCCCCGCTTGTATGTAGATACCTGTGCTGGCCCTACCATGGGGTGTATCAATTCCCATGATGGCAATTCGACACGATTCAAGATGCAGTGTATACTACTAATGCCCAGTGCCTGATTTTCCACTCCAGAGCATGTGCACACCCATACTCCGTCGGAACTACATTGCTGCATCACCCGCTGCTATTTTGACCGCTCATAATCAGCCTAGTAATCGTGCCCCACCCTGCCTAGCTTAGGGTACCATGATACATCTATGTGGGTTATTGCTGAAATGGGTCCCCGTTACTAGGGTTTCCTAATCAACATGTTATATTGGTTAAGTATTCTCAATTTAACTTAACCCCACTCATTTGCTTAGTTAACATGTTGTACGGGTTAAGTGTTGCCTATTCATATGTTACTTAATCTTCTCACCGATTCACGCATGTTTATTTAACAGTTAAGTTTGTGGGCCTATATATACTAATATTACCCACTTACCCAAGATTTACTTCACCCTTTCCCCTTATCAAGTCCATATGTATTATTGGTTCAGCTTGCCTTAATCCTATCCACTTTGTTCATGTAATACTGGTTAAGTTGTCTTCTTGTCCATGTTAACTTAACCCACCCGCCAAACATGTTACATTGGTTAAGTGTTGCCTTCTTGTGTTACTTAACCCTACCACCATCATGTTACATTGGTTAAGTGTTGCCCTCTTGTGTTAACTTAACCCTACCACACATCATGTTATATTGGTTAAGTGTTTCCCCTTAACTTATCCCCACTCGTTCATCATGTTAGGTTGGCTAAATTAACCCTACACATTCATCATATTGTATTTGGTTAAGTGTTTCCTATTAACTTAGCCATGTTCATTCATCATTAATTCATTCAATAATGCCTTAACCTCTCATATTAGAACTGTTGTTTGCGGTTGTTGGATGTACCCGGTGGTTCCGGGCAGACTTCTACCGCAAACTCATTCTAACCTCGGGTTTTGGGCTTTATGCGCTAACCTATCACATTAGATCTATATAGTTGCGGTCGCTGGATGTGCCAGGCGGTTCCCGGTAGTCTTATACCGCAACTCAATCTAACCTCGGGCTAGGCACGTTCGTCTTTCAGCCATTTAGATACTTACCATTCATGTCCAGGTCTAGATTTTATATGCAAATTATCCCAATCTTTACAAAACTAGTCATGTTCCAATTCTTAAGTTATACCCAACCAAGCCAATTGCTAGTTATGCCCCACAAATTCAATTACAAGTTATTGCTCAAAATAGGTTACACCCAATCTTCCCAAATTTGCAATAATAGTCAAGTCCCAAAAATCACAATAAACCTTATGCTTGGCATGCCAACCATAGTTAAGCCCAATCTAGATTTAATATTCCAATTTTTCCCAAGTTCGCAGCAATAACAATTATGCCCCAAATCACAAGTTACAAATTATGTTCCACTATTACCAAATAGATTATTCCCCAATATCAATTACAATTTATGCCCAAAAAATTCACCAAAATAGGTTATACCCAAATATTCCCCATATTCCAATCGTTCATTTCGCGATATTAGCCTAGGTTCGAAGGTAACCCAGGTTCATAACAGAAAAATGAAATAGGGGAAGAGAGAGAGAAGGAGCATAAAATAAGAATACGCATAAAATAGACATGTAACAATAGACCTAATACAAGAAATTTAGATCCAACAAAGATAGATTCATGAATAAGCTGATACAATCATTATTGCAGGCATAAGAATAACATCATGAACGAAAAAAGGATTATAGATTCAATGTTCAACAAAGACAGGCATGATTGAATAGATATAATAACTTCTTCGGCATCTAAAATCATAGATTCAATAGAAAGATAGGGGTAAATCTAAAAAGATTGTCTCATCATCAAGCATAGACTTAGATTCAATTTATTACATGCCAAGATTACTGTTAGGTGTTTAAATCTGAAAATAACATGAACTTACCTTGCTAGGATTAAGAAAAGATAATTGAATCGTTGTTGTTGCAGCAAAACTAATCTTCTAATTTGATTTGAGGCTCTCTAATTTTCTTCTTGAATTTAGATTGAAGAATGACGGTTAGGCTGGTTTGGGGATAAACAGCATGATGGTGCCATAGCTTTTGAGCAATAGAATTAGGGTTGGGTTATGAGTGTATATATAGATGTCTAGGATTATTAAGAGCCTTTAGATCAACATAAGATCCATCCAAACCATCCAATCCAAGAGAATGTGTGATCAAGCCAATTAGAAGTCGCCACGTAGCCCTACGACTCAGAAATTCGTCACTGCACATATCGGGGGGGGGGGGGGGGTCGACACGCCTATAGGGGGTAGACACATATGTCGACACCCCTTTAAGGGGGGTCGACACCCTCTGACGGGAAATTTTCTGCCTAGCCTATTTTCCCTGATTTTGAATTTCGAACCCATTTTTGACTTTCTGGACCTATTTCGAAAATACTAAACCCTGTATATATATATATATATATATATATATATATATACTCTCCCTGCGCGTATACAAACATCAAACCTTAATAACTTCTTCATACGGTGTCTGATTTACGCAAACTCGGACTCTATCTCAAGCAGAATTCCGAGACGAACGCAATGGCATAACCCGTTTCCCTTAATTGCCACATTTAAAATTTAGTATTCTTCAATTTATTACTTTAATATTCATAGAAAATATGGGGTGTTACATTCTCCCCTCCTTTAAAGGATTTCGTCCCCGGAATTTCTTAGTTAGGAAGAATATATCCTACTATCCAATCATCCATCTGCTCATCCATCAATCACAAGCATCCATTGTCCTAAAAAAGGGATTTCTAATGCTTTCATGATCATATGCATAGTGTGTGCATATGTCCTTATCTAGTGGAAAATCTGGCGATCTACTAACTTAGTTGACCTCCTTAATGCAATTCATGATAGTGCCATGCATCCATTATGTATGCAAAAGAACCGTATCGATACATATCACTTCTATTTGAGTGCACAACCATACATTCAAATGCAACATCCATATGATAACACATTCAACATACATCCATTAAGTTAAATGTGCACACATATTCATATGCAATTATGAAAGTGATTGAGCCGATCTAGTACCTAATGTGTGTGTATATGCATCCACGAGCAACCATTTGCAACCACTTGCAACCATCAGTCATAACATGTTTCAAATACATGCTTACATCCATTGGTTTCTACCTAAGGATCAAGAATATGACCGAGGAGATATACGTAAAAGATAGATACATGCATGCGTAAACTTATGGAAAAAGAGATCAAGGATATACCCACAAAAAGAAAAGGGTAGGATGCGCTTATCTTGTCTTCAGTCTCCCAAGTCGCGTCTTCTTCAGCATCACCACATTTTACTTTAACTAGCTTGACTTCAAGATTTCGAAGCTTCTTAACCTCCATTTCAAAAACTCACTAGTAAAGATAGGATCTCGATCACTTACTATGCTAGAGGGTATCCCATGTAGTCGGACTATTTTCCAAGATAAACATATGTTAACCATGATACCAAGTGTATATACTAAGATGATTAGAGGTCTCTCCTCTACTTAGCTTATCCATCATGTCACAAATCTGAGGGTCTTCATGTTACGCTGCTCCTATCCGATCCAAAAGCGTAGACCGCTCTTCTGGCGTTGTTAATAAACAAGGTACAAACTTGGCTGAGGGTCTAAAGCTAAAGGTTGCTATGTACTTCAAATTTTACTCCTCTTAAGGTCAGTCTATTTCTACTTACGGCGCCTGCCACAACATTACCCTTGCTAGAGGTATAAGCAATCTCAATGTCGTATGAGGCAAGAAATTCCATCTATCTTTGTTTCCTTAATTTCAAATCTTTTAGCAGGAACAAATATTTTAAGGACTTACGATCCGTATATAGTTCAAACTTTCTCTCTTAAAAGATAATGATGCCATGACTTAAGAGAGGACACTATAACAGCTAATTCCAAGTCGTTGGTAGGATTGTTTTTCTCATGTACTTTCAGCTATCTTCTTCCATAACTAACTACCCTCTCTTCTAGCATTAAAACAGTGCCTAACCCTATGACGCATGCATCCGTATAAACTGCAAACATCTTGTTCCCTTTGGGCAATGTCAAGACTAGGGTTGTCGTCAAGGTTCTCTTCAGTTGTTGGAAAGCAACATCACAAATCAAATCCTAAGCAAAAGTTAGATTCTTCTTCGTAATTTAGCAAGTGGGGCTGACACCTTCACAAAGTCCTTATTGAACTTCCTATATTAGCCTGCTAGTCCTAGAAATCTTCTTACTTCCGTTGCGTTCTTGGGAATCTTCCAATCTTGGATTGCCACCACCTTTTCAGGATCCACTGCTATCCCTTCCTTAGAGACCACGTGTCTTAAGAACCTCACCTCTTTCCTCCAAAAATGACATTTGGAGAACTTAGCTTTGAGTTGATGTGCTCGTAGGGTCTCTAAGACTTCTCTAAGATGTAGAGCATGCTCTTCCTCACTTCTAGAGAAAACCGAAATATCATCTATGCACAAGCGAAGTGAACCATCTGCCTTTGTAGCAAAAACAATTGGAGAACCCCATTCAGAAATACTTCGCCCTATAAACCCTTTCTCAAGTTACTCTTTTACTTGTTTACTGAGCCCTTCCTTTCCCTTGGAGTCATGTCTCGTACAGGTTATGCAACTGACTTTGCATTGTCAACTAGATATATGCGGAAGTCTATCTCGCGTTTTAGGGGACAAACCCCTAACCTAATCAAAAACATCTGCTTACTCATGGACTACTCTAACTAATCGCAAATTGTCGATAGATGCATCAAGTGATTCTAGGTAGCTAAGCCAAACTAATCCCTTAGGATCGCACGAAATTTCGAGGGTATTCCCGAGGCAAGTCAAAAATCTAACTACCCTCCTTTCACAATTACTATCTAACCAATCCGTGCCTAGAATCAACCCATAGCCCATGAAACCAAAAAATAAGCATTACACTTAAACTCAATACTTAATATAGTTGTTCTCAAATCATTACAAAAAAAGATAAATGAGCCGAACAACCAATTGGATTTGAGACAATAATGGGATCTTCTTCTATACAAGCACTAAGGTGCAGAGACTCAACTATGGAAGCAGATATAAACGAATATGAAGCGCTAAAATTAAAAAGAGTACTAACAGGATGATCAAAAAGAAAACTAGACTTTTTCAACAGAATCTTTACTACCTCTCTCTCAGTACGCTGGGGGTGAGAGCATGCACTTGCCCTCCTGAAAATCATGTCCTTTGTTTTTGCCCCTGTCCTTAATTATATGACCCGTTATACCATAATAACGACAGTTCCTCTTGTCTTAGGTTTTACTATTCTTTCCTCCTTTGTGAACCAAGTCCATATCCATGAGTTTCTCATCCTTGGTTTGTGCTCCTTAGCCAAACTCCCTCATTCTCATCTTTACCATCCTTGTGTAACATGCTGACAAGTCTCTTGAAAGCTTCCTCCATCGCACGGAAAACCCTACAAAGCTTGAAAGAAAATTAGCTGTAGGTGAAACTATTTCGGCTATATATGGATGTTGGGCACTTCTTCGCCCTTTGACAGGTGTCGTAGTCTCGTCAGGTGTAACACCCCGTGTATTCTATAACAGTGAAATTCACAAATTAAAGTATAACTAATTTCAAATCAAAGAATTGAGGGAAATGTGATACGCCATTGCGTTCGTCTCGGAATTCTGCTTAAGATAGAGTCCGAGTTTGCGTAAAACGGACTCTGTATGAAGAAGATATAACCTCTGGAAGTTTCAGAATTCAGTTTAAAATTCACACAGAGGAAAACAGCTCAGAAAAACAAATTTAAAATTCAAAATCGGACCCAATTGGCCAGGGCGGGAAAATTCCCGCCCAAGGCACCCAGGTCGACTTGGCAGTCGACCTGGGGCTAGCCAGGTCGACTGGGCAGTCCACCTGGGTAACCCGTGTCGACTGCCAAGTCGACACGGTGTCGACTGGGGTGTCGACATGTCCCCTGAGCCAGGTCGAACCCAGCCCACCCTGGCTGGCCTGGTCTGTGTTTGGTCGATTTTCTGAGCCTTGCCTTGTCACTAGGGCTAGGTGTTAGCTCCTAGTTGGTCTCTCCTTTGAACAAACGGCTATTATTAAACCAAGCTCCATCGACGGTCTAAATCAACTCAAAAACTCTATAAAAAGGACCTAAGACTCACCCTAATACACACAAACAAAAATGGAGATGAGACCGTCATGCTGCTGAGGAGAGACTAAGGATAGCCGTCAGAAATTGGGAGGCAATTAGGAGACAATTCAAAGCTTAAAGCAACGTCAATCAAATCAAAACAATGCCTACAACAAAGGATAGCATCTCCAAATTCAGAATTCAGATTCCTGAATTGAAGATTCGTCATACGTTGTAAGTAGAGTGCTATTCCGATGTGAATAATTAATTGCGTTTGATTTCTGTAAAATGCAAAATGGAATTGTGGCGCTAATAATCTATATTTGTATGTTATTTTTATTCTAAACGATTTGGGAATGTTATGGTATACGATTGGATATTTGCAAGTATGTGATTTGCGTTGGAAGTTAACAACGAAATGGAATTGTGGCGATAATAATCTATACTTATATGTCATTTTGATTCTAAACGATTTGGGAATGTTATGGTATACGATTGGATTCATACAAGTATATGATTTATGTTGACAACCATATGTTGTGGTATTTTATTTGGGATTTACTATTATGCCAATATGATGTACATACTTTTATGATCACTTTTAGTGTGTAATTGGATACGACTAAGTACTATAGTTTATATGAATATATGTTGGAATTAGCAAATAATACTTTTGTATTAGAAACAAAAGTAAGCACCTTTATGAACATGACTAAACTATGTTTGGTATTATGCCTAGTTGAAACATGTTTTAGGCCTAAGTTGTTATCAAAACCATATGGTGATATATGTGACACAATTAAGTTAGATTTACATTCCAATTGCAACTTTACATAAATAGAATGATTCATGTTTAAGTATTATTTATGCCATGATTACATGAATAGAATGATTCATGTTTAAGTATTATTTATGCCATGATTATATGAATAGAATGATTCATGTTTAAGTATTGTTTATGCCATGATTATATGAATAGAATGATTCATGTTTAAGTATTGTTTATGCCATGATTATATGAATAGAATGATTCATGTTTAAGTATTGTTTATGCCATTACAATGCAAATTCACATGTGGCTAATTCATGTTAATTGAATCGTTATGTTGCAAGTTCAAGCGTTCACACTCCCCTTTTTATGTTACCATATAAACACCATGTTATAAGCCTCCCCTTTTCATATGGCTAAGTTGGGTTTAAATGTTAAACCCAACATATCTTATATTGTAGCGAACGTATAAAACGGGGGTAATGACGTTTGGGTTAAAATATAGAATATATGTGTTGGCATGTTTGACGCATGCCAACAACCCTAAAAAATAATTAAGTGCCATAAATAAATTTTAACCAATAAAGATAAATTTGAATAATGGGCCGCAAATATTTACATATAAAAAGAAAAGAGACAAAATATGTAAATGTAGAAAATACGATGTGTTTAAACCGAGGTTGGATTGAGTTGTGATGTAAACCTGCCCGGAACCGCCCGGCTGTCCATTAGTCACAACAATACCTATCCAATGTGGGTGGTTAAACACAGAGCCCAATAAGGACCCGAGGTTAGACTAAGTTGTGGCGTAAGACTGCCCGGACCCAACCAACAACAGGCAGCCACAACAATACCTGTCCAATGTGAGAGGTCAAGGCTTTAATAAGACAATTAAGGCTGAGTCATGATTGATAGGATTAAGTAAATTAAATTAATACTTAATCAAAATGGTACATTCTAAACTAAACAGTCTGATTGGGGGTTAGGTTTATTAAACACTTAACCAACTTAGCATGTTGGCTAGAAGTAGAAAACCTAGTAGCGGGGGACCCTTTTCAGCAGTAACCCTATAAGGTGTATCAGGATACCCAGAACTAGGCAGGGTACTGGGCTGACTGTAAGAGGTCAAATCGACGGCGGTGGTGCAGCAGCGTAGGTTCTAACGGGGTGCGGGCGTGCACACACTCCGGCGCAGAAAAATAAGGCACTGGGCACCAGTAGCATACCTGTGCATTCTAGAATTGTGTCGGGCCGCCACCATGGGACTTGATACACCCCATGGTGGGACCAGCATAGGTAACTACAACATCGGGGGCCGTAAGACACATGTAACTATGCGAGTAGGAGCTGATCATCAGAAAAAGGATCACTTCACCCTGATTATGGGGTGCCTGTTGGGAACTAGTTTATATGTGTACAGAGATTAATATGTGGTACGATAGTATTCGACCCTAGACAACTTAACTTAGTTTATGATGCTTTCCCATTTCCAGTTTATTCTTATCATACCCAGTTCTTTGTTCATAGACTGAATAGTCCTAGACTTACTCAGGCTTTATGTCTGACTCTACTTTTCTTTCGCTTTCTTTTCTTTCGTTCCCCCCCCCCCAGGTCCACAGGGAGGGAATACTGCAGCTTGACCAGTTTCCGCATCCAGCTTGAAGAGAAAGAATGTATTGCTTGGATCTTTTCCGTTTTGGGCTATGGCTTTGGACAGCAATTATGGGACTTTTGCAGTTTATTTATGTTTTCTTTATGCTTCTTTAAATAATGTAATCAAGACAGTTATGGAGATGTTATGTTTTGGGAAGTATTGTAAAACAAATTATGACATGGTTTGTGTAACACATATTTTGTTGAAATAAAAGTTGTTGATGTTTTCCGCTGTTCAAAAATATGTGTTCTTATATCCGTCTTGTATATCTGTGACTTATACTTATAAACCTCCACCAAAATTAGGGCGTTCCCTTTGAGAGTGACCATAACGGAGGTGGGGTGTTTCACTTGGTATCAGAGCATAGGTTTACCAGATAAGATAAAGAGTTTTGAAAATTTATTTTCAAAAGAAAATTTAAAGAAGCATTTTTAAAAGATAAAATATTATTTTATTTTAAAAAGGCAAAGTCCCCCAAAGCCATAGGTACTATCTCTTATCCTTCGTTTTGAATCAATCCTTTTTGTTTCAGCATGTCCGAAGAACTTAACTTGCCAGAGGGTGTACCAATACCTGGTTGGTTTAGACGGTTCTTAGAAGCAAGGGCCACTCAGCCAGGTCCTACCGTTCCTCCTCCCCCAGCTGCAGGAAATCATCCGGCTGTAGCAGCACCTCTTCCTCCACCTCCTCCACGGGGAAACACTTTTGCTAAGATATGTAAAGATTTTAAAGCTATGGGAGGAAAGGATTTTCATGGAACTGAGTCCTTCGTGGCAGCTAGAAATTGGCTGAAAGAAACTGAGGACTTATTCGTCATCTTTGAGGTAGAAGATAGGCAGATAGTACAACTGGCAGTGTGGCTACTAAAGGGCGAGGCTTCCTACTGGTGGGAAGTCACTAATGCAGAAAGACCAGTGGAAACATGGGAGGACCTTAGGGCAAGGTTTGAGGCTAAATTTCTCTCAGACGCGGAAAGGAGTTTGCAGTTGGAAAAATTCTTATTTCTTAAGAAAGGGAATAAGACAGTCAAATAGTATGTTAATCAGTTCAATGAACTGGCTAGGTTCGGACTGGACCTGGTCAACACCCGCACAAGAAGGCTCTCCGTTTTTTCAAAGGGTTGAATGAGCCATTACACAGTTTGGCCATGACCCATATACCCATGGAGGCTACGTATGAAAGATTGGTACAGATGGCATTGCTGAACGAAGAGGATAAGGGCAAGAAGGAGACAAAGGCAGAAAGCTCTCAAGGGAAGAAAGAGGGTTTACGGCCTAAGAAGACAGACTTTAAGAAGGGCGGGAAAGACAACAAAGAGAAGAGGAAGTGTAATTTCTGTGGCAAAGTGGGGCACTTAGTGAAAGATTGCCGGAAAAAGAAGGCCAAGATGAATGGTGGGTGCTTTTCTTGCGGTGAGACAGGCCACATGGCTAAGGACTGCCCAAAGAAACGAGGACAGGGCAGAGGCCTGGATCCACCTCGGGGGCGCATGTTCATGTGCTAGAGGTGCCACCTCTGCAACAGCGAGGTATAAATACTTCTGTAGAAAGTGTAGTTTATCTTTATGATCACCCCATTCGCACTTTATTTGATTCTGGCGCATCACACTCCTTTATCTCGTCTGCGTTAGTAGAATCTCTGCACCTAGAAACTAGTATGGTAGAGGACCCCTTGATTGTTTCAAACCCAATTGGGGGCCCAGCTCATTTGTCTATGATCTGTGTGGGATTGAAAATTTCTATTCTAAGTGTAGAATTTAAATGTAGTGCCTTTGTTTTGGGCTTTTCGGGATATGGTTTGATTTTGGGCATGGATTGGCTATCCATTAATGGGGCCATCCTTGATTGTGAGAAAAGGGTTGTTAGGCTCCTGACCCAGCTCGGTAACACTTTGGAAATTTCTTGTAATCCCACGTATGCGGTTATGCTTAGTTATCTTGAATCGCTAGATGCCTCTGTTGAAAATTTGCAATCAGTTAGAGTGGTCCGGGAATATCCGGATGTCTTTGAAGAGGTGAAGAGCTTGCCTCCGAAGCGGGAGATAGACTTCCGCATATATCTTGTAGATAATTCAAAGCCCGTTGCGTTGCCCGTTAGACACATGGCTCCACGGGAAAGGAAAGAGCTCAGTAAACAGATTAAAGAGCTTCTAGAGAAGGCGTTCATTAGGAGGAGCATTTCAGAATGGGGCGCTCCAGTGGTGTTCGCTACAAAGGCGGATGATTCACTCCGTCTGTGTGTTGACTATAGGGAGCTCAACAAGCTAACGAAAAAGAATAGGCACCCTCTCCCCAGAATTGACGATCTGTTTGATCAGCTTGTAGGAGCGTCTGTTTTCTCCCAACTCGATTTAGCGACCGGTTTTCATCAGCTAAGGGTGGCTGAAGATAGCATCGATAAAACGGCATTCAGAACCCCAGACGGCTTCTTTGAATGGCTTGTCATGCCTTTCGGCTTGACAAATGCACCTGCTTACTTCGTGGACCTGATGAGTAGGGTATTCAGAGATTTCCTCAATAAGTTCGTAGTGGTCTTCGTAGACGATATCCTTATCTTTTCAAAGAATGAAGAGGATCATGCTCAGCACTTAAGGGCAATCATGGAAACTCTGCGAGTCCATCAGCTAAAAGCCAAATTCTCCAAATGCCACTTTTGGAGAGAGGAAGTAAGATTTCTTGGGCACATAGTATCAAAGGAAGGGTTAGCTGTAGACCCAGCTAAGGTAGTAGCGGTGCAGGATTGGAAGACACCAAAGAACGCAACAGAGGTCTGAAGCTTTCTCGGGCTAGCAGGCTTCTATCGAAAATTCATCAGAGACTTTGCAAAGATATCAGCTCCGCTCGCAAAGTTGACCAAGAAGAATCTAGTGTTCAATTGGGACTTGGATTGCGAGTTTGCTTTCCAGCAACTGAAAAGGGCTCTTACAACAGCCCCAGTTTTAGCGTTGCCGGATGGAAGCAAGATGTTCACAGTTTATACAGATGCATGTGGGACAGGGCTAGGCGCTGTCTTAATGCAAGAAGGAAGGGTGGTAGCTTATGGCAGGAGGCAGTTGAAAGTGCACGAAAAGAACTACCCGACCCACGATCTTGAGTTATCCGCCATCGTCTTTGCACTCAAGTCTTGGCGACACTATCTCCTAGGTGAGAAGTTTGAACTTTACACTGACCATAAATCATTGAAATACCTTTTCTCGTAGAAGGACCTTAACTTGAGGCAATAGAGATGGATGGAGTTTCTTGCCTCGTATGATTTCGAGATCTCTTACACTCTGGGCAAAGACAATGTAGTGGCAGACGCGTTGAGCCGAAAGAAACTGACCCTAAGCCCGCTGTTTGTTGAAAGACAAAGCCTAGAGTTTATAGCCAGCTTTGACTTTAGACCCTCCTCCGATTTTGTACCAGGCATGCTAGCATCTCTCGAAGTACGCCCGACTTTAGTGGACTCAATAGGGACAGCACAACGCGAAGACCCTCAGCTTGTGGAGACGGTTGATAGGCTAATTAGGGGTGATACTTCAAGTCATCTCAACAGATACTCCATCGACGATAAGGGTTGGCTAAGGCGAGACGGAAGACTATGCGTCCCACAGACAAGGGATTTAGTAAAGAAGGTTCTCGAGGAAGCACATCACTCCAAGGCGACAATACACCCAGGCGGAGATAAAATGTACAAGGACATAAAAAGAACTTTCTTTTGGAATGGCATGAAGAAGGATGTGGCAGATTTCATTTATAAGTGTATGGTGTGCCAACAGGTTAAGGCGGAACAGAAAAAACCTGGCGGTCTGCTACATCCTCTAGAGGTCCCGCAGTGGAAGTGGGATAGCATCTCAATGGACTTCATTGATGGGCTGCCTAGGTCTAGGAGAGGCAACACTAGCATTTGGGTAATAGTGGATAGGCTCACTAAAAGCGCCCACTTTTTACCTATCAAAAGTAAAAGAACTGCCTCATCCCTAACATCTCTTTACCTCAAGGAAATCGTTCGACTCCATGGAATATCATCCAGCATTGTTAGTGATCGAGACCCTATCTTCACAAGTGAGTTTTGGCGGAGTCTACAAGAAGCGGTAGGCACACAGTTATGCTTGAGCACAGCCTATCATCCCCAAACCGACGGCCAAACAGAAAGAGTGAGCAGAGTTTTGGAGGACCTTTTAAGACTGTGCGTCCTTGACTTCGGAGGGACATGGGAGGACCATCTTCCTTTGGTGGAATTTGCCTACAACAACAGCTATCAAGCAACCATCGGAATGGCGCCCTTCGAAGCTTTATATGGAAGACCGTGCCGATCGCCCACTTGTTGGTGGGAGTCTACTGATAAGCTCATACTTGGACCAGATATGATCCGAGAGACTTCAGAGAAAGTAGACTTAATACGAAGAAGGATGAAGACGGCCCAAGACAGACAAAAGTCCTACGCCGATAAGAGGAGGACCAACCTTGAATTTGAGGTTGGGGATAGAGTTTTTCTTAAGGTATCTCCGCTAAGGAACGTTGTTCGTTTTGGAACCACAGGAAAGCTTGTACCAAGGTTCGTAGGGACATTCCCTATCATCGAGAAAATTGGGAAAATGGCCTATAGATTAGAGCTACCCGAAAAATTGGCCGGAGCTCACAACGTCTTTCACGTTTCACATCTCCGAAAATGTCTACATGAATCTGCTGAAGTGGTAGAGCCAAATGTCCTAGAAGAAGCTGAAGTGGAACGCGAAGCAACCATGAGGAAAGTTCCAACCCGCATATTAGGAACAGAA
Organism: Allium sativum; assembly: GCA_030737875.1. Taxonomy (NCBI): domain Eukaryota; kingdom Viridiplantae; phylum Streptophyta; class Magnoliopsida; order Asparagales; family Amaryllidaceae; genus Allium; species Allium sativum. Next base: position 158,672,325 of record CM060913.1, read on the forward strand.
GTGAAGAAGCTACGCAACCGCGAAGTCAAGCTCGTCAAAGTTCAGTGGAGCGACGCCGAAGAAGATGCAACTTGGGAAACTGAAGCTAGAATACGCGCAGCCTACCCTTTTCTTTTCGAGGGTACATATTTGATCTTTCCTTTTTCCTTAAGTTGCGCTTTTATCTATCTTTTTAGGTATATCTCCTCGACCTTATCTTTTAGGAAGGAACCCTTTCGATGGAAACATGTAATTGAAACATGTTATGGATGATGGTTGCAAATGGTTGCAAGTGATTGCTAGTGGTTGCTCGTGGTTGCAGATACACACACAATCTAGGTTTTAGATCGGCTCAGTCACTTCATATTGCATATGCATATATGTTTGCATTCGTATATGGTTGAACTTTAATGTGTTGTCATATGGATGTTGCATTTGTATGAATGATTGTGCACTCATGTAGAATCATGAATAGGAGAATTTGCATACATAATGGATTCATGGCACTTACATAATTTGCATTAAGGAGGTCAACTGAATCAGTAGACCGCCTGATTTTGCATTAGATAAGTACATGTACACACACACTTCGCATATGATCATGAAGCATTAGAAGTCTTTAAAGGACAATGGATGCTCGTGTTTGATGGATGAGTAGATGGATGTTTGGATGTTAGGATATACATTTTTCCTAAACTTGAAGATTTCGGGGACGAAATCCTTTTAAGTGGGGGAGCATGTAACACCCCGTATATTCTATAACAGTGAAATTCACAAATTAAAGTATAATTAATTTCAAATCAAAGAATTGAGGGAAAGGGATACGCCATTGCGTTCGTCTCGGAATTCTGCTTAAGATAGAGTCCGAGTTTGCGTAAAACGGACTCCGTATGAAGAAGATATGGCCTCCGGAAGTTTCAGAATTCAGTTTAAAATTCACACAGATGAAAACAGCTCAGCAAAACAAATTTAAAATTCAAAATCGGGCCCAATTGGCCAGGCCGGGAAAATTCCCGCCCAAGGCACCCAGGTCGACTTGGCAGTCGACCTTGGTAACCCGTGTCGACTCCCAAGTCGACACGGTGTCGACTGAGGTGTCGACCTGGCCCCTGAGCCAGGTCGAACCCCGCCCACCCTGGCTGGCCTGGTCTGTGTTTGGTCAATTTTCTGAGCCTTGCCTTGTCACTAGGGCTAGGTGTTAGCTCCTGGTTGGTCTCTCCTTTGAACAAACGGCTATTATTAAACCAAGCTCCATCGACGGTCTAAATCAACTCAAAAACTCTATAAAAAGGACCTAAGACTCACCCTAATACACACAAACAAAAATGGAGATGAGACCGTCATGCTGCTGAGGAGAGACTAAGGATAGCCGTCAGAAATTGAGAGACAATTAGGAGATAATTCAAAGCTTAAAGCAACGTCAATCAAATCAAAACAACACCTACAACAAAGGATAGCATCTCAAAATTCAGAATTCAGATTCCTGAATTGAAGATTCGTCATACGTTGTAAGTAGAGTGCTATTCCGATGTGAATAATTAATTGCATTTGATTTGTGTAAAATGCGAAATGGAATTGTGGTGCTAATAATCTATATATGTATGTTATTTTGATTCTAAACGATTTGGGAATGTTATGGTATACGATTGGATATTTGCAAGTATGTGATTTGCGTTGGAAGTTAACAACGAAATGGAATTGTGGAGATAATAATCTATACTTATATGTCATTATGATTCTAAACGATTTGGGAATGTTATGGTATACGATTGGATTCATACAAGTATATGATTTATGTTGACAACCATATGTTGTGGTATTTTATTTGGGATTCACTATTATGCCAATATGATGTACATACTTTTATGATCACTTTTAGTGTGTAATTGGATACGACTATGTACTATAGTTTATATGAATCTATGTTGGAATTAGCAAATCATACTTTTGTATTAGAAACAAAAGTAAGCACCTTTATGAACATGACTAAACTATGTTTGGTATTATGCCTAGTTGAAACATGTTTTAGGCCTAAGTTGTTATCAAAACCATATGGTGATATATGTGACACAATTAAGTTAGATTTACATTCCAATTGCAAGTTTACATAAATAGAATGATTCATGTTTAAGTATTATTTATGTCATGATTACATGAATAGAATGATTCATGTTTAAGTATTATTTATGCCATGATTACATGAATAGAATGATTCATGTTTAAGTATTGTTTATGCCATGATTATATGAATAGAATGATTCATGTTTAAGTATTGTTTATGCCATGATTATATGAATAGAATGATTCATGTTTAAGTATTGTTTATGTCATTACAATGCAAGTTAACATGTGCCTAATTCATGTTAATTGAATCGTTATGTTGCAAGTTCAAGCGTTCACACTCCCCTTTTTATGTTACCTTATAAACACCATGTTATAAGCCTCCCCTTTTCATATGGCTAAGTTGGGTTTAAATGTTAAACCCAACATATCTTATATTGTAGCGAACGTATAAAACGGGGGTAATGACGTTTGGGTTAAAATATAGAATATACGTGTTGGCATGTTTGACGCATGCCAACAACCCTGAAAAATAATTAAGTGGCATAAATAAATTTTAACCAATAAAGATAAATTTGAATAATGGGCCGCAAATATTTACATATAAAAAGAAAAGAGACAAAATATGTAAATGTAGAAAATACGATGTGTTTAAACCGAGGTTGGATTGAGTTGTGATGTAAACCTGCCCGGAACCGCCCGGCTGTCCAGTAGTCACAACAATACCTATCCAATGTGGGTGGTTAAACACGGAGCCCAATAAGGACCCGAGGTTAGACTGAGTTGTGGCGTAAGACTACCCGGACCCAACCGGCAACAGGCAGCCACAACAATACCTGTCTAATGTGAGAGGTCAAGGCTTTAATAAGACAATTAAGGCTGAGTCAGGATTGATAGGATTAAGTAAATTAAATTAATACTTAATCAAAATGGAACATGCTAAACTAAACAGACTGATTGGGGGTTAGGTTTATTAAACACTTAACCAACTTAGCATGTTGGCTAGAAGTAGAAAACCTAGTAGCGGGGGACCCTTTTCAGCAGTAACCCTACAAGGTGTATCAGGATACCCTGAACTAGGCAGGGTGGGGCACGATTGCTGGGCTGACTGTAAGAGGTCAAATCGATGGCGGTGGTGCAGCAGTGTAGGTTCTAACGGGGTGCGGGCGTGCACACACTCTAGCGTAGAAAAATAAGGCACTGGGCACCAGTAGCATACCTGTGCATTCTAGAATTGTGTCGGGCCGCCACCATGGGACTTGATACACCCCATGGTGGGACCAGCATAGGTAACTACAACATCGGGGGCCGTAAGACACATATAACTATGCGAGTAGGAGCCGATCATCAGAAAAAGGATCACTTCACCCTGATTATGGGGTGCCTGTTGGGAACTAGTTTATATGTGTACAGAGATTAATATGGGGTACGATAGTATTCGACCCTAGACAACTTAACTTAGTTTATGATGCTTTCCCATTTCCAGTTTATTCTTATCATACCCAGTTCTTTGTTCATAGACTAAATTGTCCTAGACTTACTCGGGCTTTATGTCTGACTCTACTTTTCTTTCGCCTTCTTATCTTTCGTTCTCTCCCCCCCCCCCCAGGTCCACAGGGAGGGAATACTGCAGCTTGACCAGTTTCCGTATCCAGCTTGAAGAGAAAGAATGTATTGCTTGGATCTTTTCCGTTTTGGGCTATGGCTTTGGACAGCAATTATGGGACTTTTGCAGTTTATTTATGTTTTCTTTATGCTTCTTTAAATAATGTAATCAATACAGTTATGGAGATGTTATGTTTTGGGAAGTATTGTAAAACAAATTATGACATGGTTTGTGTAACACGTATTTTGTTGAAATAAAAGTTGTTGATGCTTTCCGCTGTTTAAAAATATGTGTTCTTATATCCGTCTTGTATATCTGTGACTTATACTTATAAACCTCCACCAAAATTAGGGCATTCCCTTTGAGAGTGACCCTAACGGAGGTGGGGTGTTTCATCAGGCCTATGGAACCATGTCGCGATGATGTAACCTCCCAGAAAGCGAGGAGCCCCGGAGATTCAGGAAAGAAGGAAACAAGGATTTAAACAGAGGATCAAAAGTTAGTGCATATGGCTTTGGGGAATATGCCTTTAAAACAAAACTTTTCTTTAGGAAATGCTTCTTTTAAAACCGTTTTGAAAATAATTTTTTAAATCTTTTATCTGATCCGGTAGCCTTCAGCTCTGATACCAAGTGAAATACCCCACCTCCATTATTGTCACTCACAAAGGGAATGCATTAACTTCAGTGAAGCATTATAGGTAAAAGATGCAGATAAATTACAAGACAGACAAACAAAGCAGTGGAAAACAAAGTCATTTTATAAGCAACGTAGTTCAGTCAAGCTTTTACAACAATTTTCTCAATCATACTTAAAAGTATTAAAAAAAACTTCCGTCTTGATTCAAAAACTTCCAAGTATATAAGAAGCATAATACATAGCAACGTTGCATAAGCCCCCAAATTAAAGTGCAAACATAGCCATAGCCAAAGATAAGAGGATTCTAGCAATACATCAAAGAATCTTCAAGCTTAGAAAGAGAACAGTCCAAACTAAGCTATTCCCTCCCTGACTACCTGGGGGAGGGGGAGAAACGGAAGAAAAGAAGATGAAAGAAAACGAGTCAAACATAAAGCCTGGTAAGTCCAGTGATTTTCAGTATGTAAACAGGTAAAAGTAACATGAAATGAATAAATTGAATATAATACAATACCATGATAACAGGGAAAAAAGATAAGATTAGCATAAGATATGATAAGATAAACTGAATGCGCTTCTACTCTTTCTCTGCTTCGTTACTACCCTGTTATTCTGATTCCTATATCTCTGCGCCACCTAACAAGTGTCCCAACTAGTAATCTATATAAAATGATAATATGATCCCAATCCCCGCAATTGTGGTAACCTACAGATGTACATCTATTATCAGGATCTCACATCAATCTGCCTAATTGTCATGGATATGTTAGATGTAACCTTACTACCCTATCGATCGGCTCCCTAACTCGCATGTATTTATTGCTTGTGGCATTCGACCTCGCTTGTATGTATTCATTACTTGTGTCATTCGGCCCTGCTTGTATGTATTCATTACTTGTGTCATTCGGCCTTGCTTGTTTGTATTCATTACTTGTGTCATTCGGCCCCGCTTGTATGTATTTATTACTTGTGTCATTCGGCCCCACTTTTATGTATTCATTACTTGTGTCATTCGGCCCCGCTTTTATGTAGATACCTGTGCTGGCCCCATCATGGGGTGTATCAATTCCCATGATAGCATCCGACACGATTCAAGATGCACAGTGTTTACTACTAATGCCCAGTGCCTACTTTTCCATATTGGAGCACGTGCACGCCCATACTCCGTCGGAACTACACTACGGCACCACCTGCCGCTATTTTGACCGCTTATAATCAGCCCAGTAATCGTGCCGCATCCTGCCTAGCTCAGGGTACCATGATACATCTATGTGGGTTACTGCTGAAATGGGTCCCCATTACTAGGGTTTCCTAATCAACATGTTATAATGGTTAAGTGTTCTCAATTTAACTTAACCCCACCCATTTGCTTAGTTAACATGTTGTACTGGTTAAGTGTTGCCTATTCATATGTTACTTAACCTTCTCACTGATTCACCCATGTTTATTTAATGGTTAAGTTTGTGGGCCTATATATACTGATATTACCCACTTACCCAAGAATTACTTAACCCTTTCCCCTTAACAAGTCCATGTGTATTATTGGTTAAGCTTGCCTTAACCCTATCCACTTTGTTTATGTGATATTGGTTAAGTTATCTTCTTGTCCATGTTAACTTAACCCACCCACCTAACATCTTACATTGGTTAAGTGTTGCCTTCTTGTGTTACTTAACCCTACCACACATCATGTTATATTGGTTAAGTGTTGCTCTCTTGTGTTAACTTAACCCTGCCACACATCATGTTTTATCGGTTAAGTGTTTCCCCTTAACTTATCCCCACTCGTTCATCATGTTAAGTTGGTTAACTTGACCATACTCATTCATCACGTTGGATTTGGTTAAGTGTTTCCCATTAACTTAGCCCCATTCATTCATAGTTAATTCATTCATTAATGCCTTAACCTCTCACATTAGAACTGTTGTTTGCGGTTGCTGGATGTGCCGGGCGGTTCCGGGCAGACTTCTACCGCAAACTCATTCTAACCTCGGGTTTTGGGCTTTATGCGCTAACCTCTAACATCAGATCTATGTTGTTGCGGTCGCTGGATGTGCTGGGCGGTTCCGGGCAGTCTTATACCACAACTCAATCTAACCTCGGGTTAGGCACATTTATCTTTTAGCCAATTTACGTACTTACCATTCATGTCCAAGTATAGATTTTATATGCTAATTATCCCAAACTTTACAAAACTAGTCATGTTACAATTCTTAAGTTATGCCCAACCAAGCCAATTGCAAGTTATGCCCCACAAATTCAATTACAAGTTATTGCTCAAAATAGGTAACACCTAATCTTCCCAAATTTGCAATAATAGTCATGCCTATACATTATGCTTGGCGTCCCAACCAATAGTTATGCCTAATCTAGATGTATTATTCATTTTCCCCATGTTCGCAACAATAACAATTATGCCCCAAATCAAAAGTTACAAATTATGTTCCACTATTATCAAATATATTATTCCCCAATATCAATTATAAGTTATGCCCAACAATTTCACCAAAATAGGTTATACTCAAATATTCCCCGTATGCCAATCGTTCGTATTTTGCGATTTCAGCCTAGGTTCGAAGGTAACCCAGGTACATAAAAGAAAAAAAATAGGGGAAGAGAGAGCAGGAGCATAAAATAAGAATAGGCATAATAAAATAGGCATGTAACAACAGACTTAATACAAGAAATTTAGATCCAACAAAGATAGATTCTTGAATAAGCTGATACAATCATTATCGCAGGCATAAGAATAACATCATGAACCAAAAAGGATTATATATTCGATGTTCAACAAAGGTATGCATGATTGAACCGATATAATAACTTCTTCGGCATGTAAAATCATAGATTCAATAGAAAGATAGGGGTAAATCTGAAAAGATTGTTTCATCATCAAGTATAGACTTAGATTCAATTTATTACATGCCAAGATTACTATTAGGTGTTTAAATCTGAAAATAACATGAACTTACCTTGCTAGGATTAAGAAAAGATAATTAAATTGTTGTTGTTGTAGCAAAACTATTCTTCTAATATGATTTTAGGCTCTCTAATTTTCTTCTTGAATTTAGGTTGAAGAACGACGGCTAGGCTAATTTGGGGATGAACAGCATGACGGCGCTACAGCTTTTGAGCAATAGAATTAGGGTTGGGTTATGAGTGAATATACAGATGTCTAGGATTATTAAGAGCCTTAAGATCAGCATAGGATCCATCCAAACCATCCAGTCCAAGAGAATGCGTCATCAGGCCAATCAGAAGTCGCCACGAAGCCCTATGTCTCTGAAATCTGTCACGTCCACGTCAGCCAGATACAAAACGAAATATTTCGCCTAGGTCTGGTGTGGGGGGGTCGACACCCTCCGGCGAGAATTTTCCCGCCCAGCCTATTTTGGCTGATTTTGAATTTTGAACCCATTTTTGACTTTCTGGACCTATTTCTGAAGTACTGAACCCTGTATATATATATATATATATATATATATATATTCTCCCTGCGGGTATACAAATATCAAACCTTAATAACTTCTTTATATAGTGTTCGATTTATACAAACTCAGACTCTATCTCAAGCAGAATTCCGAGACGAACGCAATGGCGTAACCTGTTTCCCTTAATTTCTAATTTTAAAATTTAGTATTCTTTAATTCATTACTTTAATATTCATAGAAAATACGAGGTGTTACACATATTTTTCTGTAGAAGCAAAGACAATATTGTTTCGAACGTTCGGCGAATTGGTGCAGGGAAATATAATTATCAATAGAGTATTCCAATAGGTTTAATGAACTATCTAAGTATGCTCATGGCACGTTGGATGCCGTGATCAGGAGAAACGACAAGTTGACCCAAGGATTAAAGATGGAAATTGTTAAGGCTATAGTGCTGCACTTGAAGGATCTTAGCTATATCGTGGTGGAAATGACTGCAAGAATAAAGAATTACTTGATTTGTGCATTAGTGATAAGTCAACCAATAACCAGAGCTTCTAAAGAGAGAATATGAAGTTCTTTAAGGAAATGAAAGATCAAAAGGGGAAGTTCAAGAAGAATAAGGCTAATGTTTTCTTCTTCGTGCATGATAAGAAGGGTCCCAAGGCAATGAAATGCAGATCAGGTGAGACGAAGGGTACAGTTGGGAAACCAAATGTAACGTGCTTTGACTACAACCAACTGGAACACTATGTGAATAAGTGTCTAGAGGCATCCAAGGGGAAGGTACTTGCTGAACCTTTGCCATCTAAAACCACTACTGTAGAGAAAGGAAAATATATATTGGAAGGTTCGATTTTGATTCAGAGGATAACAGTTAGAGTATGGTGTTATACCGGTGCATCACACTCATTTATCTCTTTGGTAGATAAGTTATCGTTAGAACAATCATATCTTGTTACTTCTTTTAGCGTAGCTAATTTTGTAAGAGGATATGCAACTCTAGGATGAGATGTGATAACTTAGAAATTAAGTTACTATATTACACTTTTGTGTGTGATTTATATATGTTTGACTTTGAAGGCATTTGTAATGACCCTCTTTTTCATCCGTCTCAAGTCGATAATAAAATCAGCTCGAATCATTCGAATTAGCAGATTGTTATTGCTATATGGTTTAACATAATCAAATCATAGAACCATAGGCATAGAATAATATAATATTTCAAAGCGGAATAAAAAAAATGATATTATACTTCAGGGTTAAAAATTTAATACAGCGGAAGGCAAATTCATAAAATTCATTTATACATATAAATGACAGAAATAATGTACATAAATAAGATCTTCTCAAATCTCTAGGTTTACCAGATGTAAATATCAAGTTGTAATACTCGGTCTGACACGAGTATCATGCAGGACACAAAACACTTGGATCAGGACTAACATCTCATATAGGAAAATTAACTCAAGAGAAATGTTCAGAGAAGTGCACATTAACATAAATGATCAATGAAATTTTTATGCGAATCAAATTTAGGTTTATCCCATCACTAATATTTCAATTCAAATCATAGAGTAAATAAATTTATCTCACATTTATTTACTTAATGTCCATAACATGTCTTTATATTCACTTCAATCCAACTCGGTACATTTTATTACAACAATTAACTCAATTCAAAAGATTAACTTCAAGATTAATTTGACATTTGTTTGACTTAAACAATACTATTTATTTATTTAGCCAAGTCAAACTATTGATTTTTACATCAGAGCAAACTATATATTCCCACTTATCATGGCTTAATAATCTAAATTCATATTCAATCAGTATATGTATCATATTTTTCCCAATCATTTTACTTGATTCCATGCATTTCATTTAAGTTGCATCATTTAAATCAATTTGATGTTGCTGACCTCAAACATATTTAGAAATTGATTCAACTTAAAGTAATTCCATTCATTTTTATGTTGTTAACTACATTCTACGAAATCTGTCAACTTTACTTAATTCATTTAAGTCAAACAATTACATCCCACTTTACATCAAATTATATATTCCCAAAATGTCTTACCTTAATCCATTTTATAATGACTTAATTAAATTTCAATTTGACTTTATCTTTAGATTCCATTGTATTACAGTTATTAAATTTTATTAATGCTAGTTCATATTTTACTTCTTTTTCCCATTCCCACAAGCAAGTTACCATTTACATTTTTATTTTCTTATCTTCAAACTTAAAATATTTGCCAAACAATATTCATATTCTTGTAAAATTTCAATATGTATATGTTAAATTACATATTAACTTTCTTTATTTAATTATATTATTTAAATTTCATATATTTTAAAGTTAAATAACATTAAAGTTCAAAAATCTTCATTTTTAATTCTAAACATATATTAACTTAAGAACTTTATTTTTAAGAACTAATTTTGTTTTAGATATTGAATTTAGACTATTGTTAAAATATATCAAAATCTAAATTCAAATAAAATTTAATTAATATTTCAAAATACATTTAGTTATAGATCCAAACGTCTATATAATCATTTGGGTACATATCATTTCAATCCGTAGTCATTTGAGTATCACACATTAATCAATAGTTATCAAATAATCACTTATACATTTTTCGTATCATATATTTCATTCGTATGTGTGTCACATGTGCACAAGTTACAGAACAACATTCGTTAGATTTCTAAATCAATCCTAACACCTCATGTGCCATTTTAAAAGTGTTAATCTATGAAATGAAAATACTAGTAAAGAGTGAGTAAACACACCTTCCAAGGCTACTGAGGATGACAATAAGGCATGAATACTATAACAGCCTGGGGTTTTGGGTACCAAGCAAAACAATTATAGTGTGTTCTGCATATTATAAGCCTAAGGAGAATAAAATACGGGTTTATGACCCTAACTCATGTATAATTTAAAATGAGTAAAATAAAAGAACTTGTGATTTCCATAATTTATGTATATTTTGATAAACTGAATACCTTGGATGTAATAAGAACTTTTTTCCAACCCGTGTTTGTAAATTATATTCCGATGGTTCAAATGAATATTGAAAATATAAAGTACTGATGCACTATTAATATATTTGAGCGTAAATAATATTTTCAATATGAAGTGTTAATTTGTTTTAACATTATATTTAATAAACTTTAAGTAGTGAAATTATAATATAAAAATGTGCTTAAAAACAATATTGGGGATCGTCAAATAAATTAGTTACAATATGTTGAACTGTGTTGCAAATGTAATCATTTTAAATAATAAGTGATGGAGAATCTTGATAATAAAAGAATGTTTGTATATATATGATTGCAATAAAAATATAAAAGTGTAAATATTTTTTGAACTCAATATTTAGGCATGTTGTAACATTTTAGGGAGCTTTTGTGTTTATTTTGTTAAGAAAATGGAATTTATATATTAAATTTAAAAATGACAGTTGTACTATTAAATGTGTAAAATATAAATCTTAGCATGTTACACAGAAAATTGTTTAAAGTGTTTTAGTTTACTTAAACATGTTTGTTTTTGTTTTGGAAAATTAAGCACAACATGGTTTGTGTGTGTTAGTTATAATGGGTTTTAGTTGAATTAATAGTGTTTAAATTTTGTGTCTACGCCAAACAAGTCTTAATATATATAGCACATGAGTTATTTGGCTACTAGAAGGGTTAGAGTAAGCCCAAAACTCATTGTGAAGTTTGTGGAGAGGAAACAAAGGGAATATATGACACTTATATTTATATTACCTCCTTTCTCCTCAGGCTAAGCTTTTGATAGAGAGATCCATGGACTTCCTCCTCCTTTTATCCCAAAGCTAATCTTCCTACCAAAATTAAATAAAAAGAGAGTTAAAACCTCTCATTTTCTATCCAAGAAGTAATCTAAATCAAAGAATCCAGCAATTTCCCTCTGATATTCTCATGAAGGAAGTTACAGTAAAGGGTCCGTTTGGCATACATCCCTATTATGTTTGGAAATTAGGCACAAGTTCGATCCTAAACTTATTGTAAATTAGGTCCCTATTTTTCGAAAATTCGTAAAATAAATATAAAAAAATATAAAAAATCACGTAAATTCATTATTAAATAAAACCCGTGCAGGCCAAAAAATTAAGGTGTTAAAACAATCAAAAACCACATCAAAACCCAAAAATACAAAAAAAGGAAGGATGCACCTATTCGTAAATAGTTACATACGTTCATGCTTATATTTCAGTGTTGCATCAAGCTGCAGTATAAATGCATACATGTATGCAGCTAAACAGCAATATACACATCTTTTTATGCATACATTCAACTCTGGCCTGTTTTTCAACCATTCATACTTTTCAAGACATTGTTGCATACATTCATGCACTTATACAGAATACATGCATGCATTCATGCACATATTCAGAAGCCTTCCTCCCTTTTAAATTAGTTGCATACATGTATTCATATATACAAAATAGTTGCATTCATGTATGCAACTATTCGTAACACATGCATCTCAGTTCAACTTTATATGCATACATGTATGCAACTATTTCAGATGTACGCATACATGTATGCGCATATTAGTTCTGATTTTCCATAGAAAATGCTGGATGAATATATGCATACATGTATGCTAGTATAGGTAATAGTTGCAAAGATGTATGCAGCTTTTTTTTTTGGGCGTGGTCTTCTGGGAATATTTGCAGATTTTAGAATTTTTTTTTTACATGGCAGCGCATTTTTTTCTTTGAAAAACACGTAACATCCAAAATAGGAACCCGCTTTGAATATCAAAGTTACACTGGATGCCGATTGTGTTATGGAACATAATAGGGATGTGGTACTAATTTTCACTTAAATCCCTTTGTTGCATGCCATTATTCTTCTCCCAGGAAAGCTCTAGATGCTTGAAGTTCCTTTTTGCAAGCAAATTCAGGTTGAATACATTCAAACTAGCCCAAGTGAGTTGTTTGACTCACACAATCTAGTTTAGTCTTATTGCATGTGGTATTCTCTGTATTATTTGAGTAATTTTGATGAACTAGTACTTTTAACGTACGGATTTCTATGAAAATTTTCTCTTGTGGTCATCTCATTTTACTGCCTACTTTAGAAACTCATAACTTTCTTAGTTTACAGCGTAAACTATCAAACTTATTTTGGATCGTTGTCCCATTACTTGTCTTTGTGCAAGAAAAATTTCATAGCTTCCTAGTGTTTTTTGCACCTTGAATTATGTGAAATTGAACACGAAATGTTTTATCACATGTTGCTTCAAAATTTGCAACCCCAAACCCTATGTTGCGTTGCCCCTAAAGGGGCTAATCTTGAGGTCGACCCTTAGGGGGTCGACTAGAGAAAGACCTCTTGCCTATGAGTGTCGACCTCAAGGTCGACCCTTAGAGATCATGGAACAGCTAAGAGTCTTTTAAATTTCATCAGTTTTTACTCATCATTGTGTATTACTAACTCTCTTCTAATGAGCTTCCTAATGAGTTATGCCCTAAATCTTTATATGAACCAAAGCTCAGATACCAACTGAGACAACAACGCTTAGGCATTTGGATCTCCGACAATTGATGCATGAGTTGTGTCAAATGTCGACTTTTGAATGCTGAAATCCAAGGTAGCCACCGGCCTTGGGCGCATTTATATTTGTGTGAGTATTATGATGTGTTGGTCGTTGTTTAGTTGGATCCTACACTTATTTTTTTTAAAGTTTGATGATTAATTTTGGCTCGTTTTTATTAATGATGATGAATGTTTCAAAATGGAAATTAGCTCTATTGTAGACTGTCGACATTTGCTATCATTCGGGTATCGAATCAATAATATTTTGGGAGAACTTTACTATATAATTTCATTGTTTTTTTTGTTTCCATGCATATTTTAAAAGCTTTTTTCAACCAATTGCTTTCAGGTGTTTTCCAAACTTAATATTTATTTACTATTATTTTAAAATATTTTCGGAAAACCGATTTAAAAATCGTTGTCCCCAAAACTATTTTCATTACAAAAAAATACGTATTTGCACACTTCTGGGGATCAAAAACATATTTAGACGGTATAATAAAATGCAAAGTATATGGAACATAGCTTTGTTATATCAGGTTAAACTCCACCCTATTCTCATGAAATTATACCAATATGGAGTGGCTATCTTATGGTGAATCGTTTAAGGAAAATGTACGATGTCGGGTGTATCGTTTTCGCTTGTCGAGTTACTTTGGAGGTCATTGAAACATTCTTTTGGAGTTATTGTTGCTAGTACTTGGACTGATGGGGTCTTAAATAAACTTATATATAAGGCTGGTGGGCCAAATGTTGGACTGGTGGTTCCAGATCTAAAGCCGTGGGCAAAATTAGACTAGTGTGTCCTAAACGGGACCGACGAATCTCTAGTGCATAGTACCTAGTACAACGAAACTAGTAGGCCATATATAGGACTGCTGGGTCCTAATCTTATCATTGGTGGGCGACATTGACGTCATAATTTTGTCGCTGGTGGGTGACTTAGACTGGTGGGTTCAAGGTTTTGTATTATTATTTCTTTCTAGATGTCATTATGTTGATTTCTAGAGCTTTGGTGATTTTGAATGTTTTCACCTTGTTGACGATATTTATCTTTTATACAGCTGGCAGGCTATTTGTGTTGAGTTGTTTTGGTCATTTCATTTATACTATTTTGAACTATTTAACAAGTTCTTAAGACATTATAATGGTGATCGTGTTTTCCTTTTGTAGTGTGATGAGGTGGTTATATCCTTTTACCTGGCTTGGGGGATTGACAAATATGTTAGGGCTATGCTCTTAGTTTTGAGTTGTAATATTATTCTAGGCTTTATTCAGGTACAACATTCAGTCTTTGTGCCGTAAGTTCCCGCTTTTGGGATAAATGGGAATATTCGTTCCTGTGTCGTTGTCAAGATCATGAGACCCTTTTATATGTCGATCTAGTTTAATACCTCATGAACGGTGATCGATTTGAGCCTGTGGAGTTCCTTTTATGTAAAAAGGAATTCTTACCTATACGTTATATAATTCATTAATATCCGATAATTGATATGTAAACTAGATTGATCTGTACATATAATACCCGGGTATGACCGAGTTGTTTTAGATAGTAGGTCAATATTGATAATTGGTCGGTTAATCCATCTTGGACTATCTCTTGAAGCCATTTCCTAGTAGTGTAAATATGCATTTGAGTCATCGTACATTTATTTTTGTGGTGATTGGTGTATTTGTATATGGTTTATTTGAAACTAATCGAGTTTATAGAACATGTACACGTTGTGTTCTATGATTGTACCTATGTGTATCTATTCTGTGATATATTATTTGTGATGTGTTGTACATTGTTATGAATAAGATCCTTAATCATCGTAATTTTATATATATGAATGAGTGCATCAGTCCAGTTGAAGTAAGAAAGAAAAATTTGTAAACCTAACAATGTATTCGATACTCGTCTAGTACAAGAGTACGGATGGTCCCTTCTAACCAGCCCTATTTTCCAATCTAACAGACAAAGGTACTCAACATTGCTTTTTATTATGGTAGATCTTGACGAGGGTTGTTACAAATACGATTCACGAATCCCAACTACTGAGGACTAAATCACGAATGACAAGCAAACCAAACCACCAGTTCAATATGATGGACTAATCAATGACAATCCATCACAACATCACGCATAATCCCTGCCAGCATATGATCGAATCATCATAGCCCACAATCTCCCTATTCCGTTAATCCTTCTTCCATGATACCCGGGTACAATCTAAAGACATTACTGCTTGAGCCCGATAAAGAAATCAAAATTTTAGCCTTTACCATACACCACCATCGACACTTGAATCTCCTTCACCCAACACAACATTCAAATTATGTGGAAACCTAGTTCGCATTACTTTGGCAAAGGGAACTAGGCACGGAACAGTAACAGGCACGAAATTGTTTGATTCTCAACCAAAGGGAGGTCGAGTTTCACACCTAAATCAATTATTATGCAAGAATTTGGATGTACGTGCAATGGCCAACGAAGTGGCGAGCAACTCAAATGCGTATATGGCCAGAGGACAGAGAAAGGAACGACAGAGCATGGGACAGACTTTGGAAACGAATATGGTGACTAAGATGGAGCTTTCATTAAATGCTTTGGAGGCTAAGCAATTAAAAGTCAATGGAAATGGGTGGTTGGATAAGGTTTAGGGAAGGACATCAAAAACGGAGTTGGATGGCTCGATGGTAGAGGGTGACGGTTGTGGAAGGATAAGGGCGGCGGCCGATGGTGGTGTAGGACACGATGATTTGAAGAGACAAACATTCCAGGAGGATGAGATAAGGATGAAAAGAAAAGGGGAAGAATAGTGAGGATTTATAATTTCTTTTATTTGGTTTTCTTTTCTTTGATTTCGAAGTTTGAGGATTTTTAAATTTAGTATGGTCTAGGAAAAAGAAATGCAACATGCTGATGAGAACAAGCCAATCTAAAAGAGAGCAACATGTGTAAACACCTGGTACATACGTCAAAATGCTTTATTTAAATCTTAATAAGAAATTTTGATTAATTTTTCTTCCCACAGGGAAATGGTTAAAAATAACGCAGGGGGACAGAAGAAGATGTTGAAATCTCCAAAGAAGTTGAATGAAATATATTTAGTCCCACATTGGCAAATAATGGGTTAAATGTTGTGTACAAATATAGGATTCTCATTCTCTTAATTGGCCCTTAGGGTCAGGTAATTTTGTGCGAGAGGGAGGACCCATATCTGATGAACACACACGCGCGCGCGTGCGCCGCCCGTCCGACCGTACCGAACCGGGTCGGGTCTCAGCAATTTTAAACGGGTTTTTTGGAACGGAGGCGGATACGGGTGCGACCTGTTTGGAATGATTGTTCATTCATCACACTCAGTGCATACTCGCTACAATCTCGAGCAGCTTTTCGTCTGTTGTATCCTGGGGGGCTTCGACTGGTTCATTGACTGAACTGCTGTGCTCTTTCTGATTTAAATTAGGAACGCTTATGTTCCGTTGCATAATCTGTTGCAAATTTTTTGAAACATTTATACTCCGTTTCAAAATCTGTATTGAGAATACAGATTAATAACAGAAGAGAATGTAATGTGGTAATGTTCTCAAGAGGATTCAGAGCTAATTAGACAGATATCTAATTCAAGTAGAAAGTTGTTTACAAGTGTCCACTTAAAACAAGGGATGATTACAAATGTAAAGATTTTATATATTTATTAAGAAATTCTTTTCTTTCTTTCTAAAATATGTGTGTGTATATATATACATTTATGTAAGTACACATATAATGGAAAATGGATGGGATGCAGGTTAAGGTATACAAAACAAATACTGTCAGTTTTGCGGGCTTTTGACCCAAAGTTAAAGTTTCTGGACAACAAATTTTCGAAATTCACAAAACAAAAAATATCACAATCCCTAGAATTCAGCATAGTATTTTTAGTTCAAATTCACCTGGATTCTGATAGCGTTTACTTTTTAATGATTTATTCATTGTTTAAGCTAAATTGAAGCTAACAGACCAAGCATGTGTATTTTATTGTGAAATTTATTCCTTCGCTATGTCCAATTAAACATATTTCAAATAGTAAATTCTGTTATTTAATTCAAATTTTACATATTAACTTTAATTATGATATGTCAGTTTATCGCTATTGCAAATTGATCACATAAATTGATTTGAACGGAGCGAGCGAACTTAGGCATTTTTGTTATATAGTTATTTATACAACTTCTAAATGACATACTCAGATTTTAAGAATTTATGTTTTATTAATAATTGATCTAACATTACTCTTCACTAAATAAGTTCAAATAGTTTTTTATGATTCTTATCTTCAAATTGAACTCTTATATTTAACGCTTGCATTTCAAAATCAAGTTCAAATATCAAAACAACCTAGATTTTAATTAGTTATTACATTTTCCCCCTTTCAGAGCTTCTCGTCCTCGAAAAGAAAACGTTGTCAAGAATATACTTATGTACATAACAAAACATTTCTACTTATACAAAATTAACATAGATTAAATACACATTAAAAACAAAATAAGTTATAGGATTTTAAAACTCAAATATTTTTTATAGTACTCAGATTCAAGGAAAAGTTGGAACAAGTCTCCTTTGCATAGCAAAACACACGTATATTAATATACATCTTATATACATAATGAGGCATCCCAAACTAGGGAAAAAACACTATAAAACCAAGTACAACATGTAATCCGAGCCACGTATCTTGTAACACCCCAAATTTTAATAAACAATGATTAAAAGAAGAAGATTAATAAATCAAATATTAATTAAAAAAATATTCAAAATGGGACTAAAAGGATTTCACCATTGCGTTCGTTATGAAATTCTGATTCAGATAGGCTTTTAGTTTGCATAAATTTGATGAAAAACGAATAAGTTATAATAATTCAAAGTTTGAAATTAAATTAGAAATTTTGATTAACATTGAGAAACAAAAGAAAAGGTAAATAGGCGACCCAACTCGTATATGAGCCGACTATGTGTCGACCCACATACAAGGTGGGATGACCCACTTTGAGCCAAGCATGAACCTATGCCTAGCAGATGTCGAGCCTGCTTCTGGATAATTCTTGCCGATGTGTTGTTGTGGTGTCTTCTAAGGCTGAGATTAAAAATCTAATATCCTAAGGCCTAAATTATCCTTCCACACTTGTAACTAAATGTTTAGTCTTCACTATTCCCCTACACCTATTCTTCTTCATCTTCTTAGCCTCCACTCCATCATGCTCTGAATGGAAAAAATTAGGGAATGAGTTAAAGTGTTATCAATTTGTAGATCTGGTAGGATATTCTTCTTCTCTTTAAAAGGACTTTTTTTTGGATTTGCAACATTTCTCTATGAGTTCTATGTTATTTTTAGATCAACAACCTAACTAATAAAGGTTAAGACGGTAAAATAGATTGGATATGAAAGCTTCACATTTACGGTGCTTAGAAGTTTGCCTTTTACAAGTTATTGTTCAATTTATTTACTGTCTATTATTTATTCCTTTTCAGTTGTTATTTATTTATAAGCAAATTCTTCTTCTCTATCCCCCTCTCTGTTATTATTTTATTTATAGCCTTGCAATGCCCTATTATTTATTTTGTTCATTTTTGAGTCTAGGCCTTACGAGTAGCCTAGACATATTTCTCCTTTTTATGTGTTTTTGCGCTGAGTCTAGGCAAACAAGATTCTAGGCCTTTACCATTCAATTTATGTAAAATTTGGAATAATATGCAATAATGTCAAAACAGGGATTTTGGGCATATTGAGAATTGGGGAATATTACATTTAAATTATGGACCATAATTGGGATAAATTCTAATTGAAAAACATGAAAACTTATGAATTGGAATAAGGCATACTTAGTTATACAATAAGTAACATGTTATTAGAAAACATGTGAATTGGAATAAAATACAATTATTGTACATTAAGTAACTTGTAATTGTAAAACATTTGAACAATGATGTATTGGACTTGATTGGACAATAATTGACAATGGGATGGGTTGTATAAAAAGATTACATATGATTAGACATGTTAATTACAACCTAAGAATATAACACAAGGTTGTATTGGGCTTATTAATGAACTTAAACGGTTAAGCTAAAATTTTGTTATTAATAAGCTAAGTGGTCCATTTCGGTGAGATATATGGGGCTCGTGGAAATCTTAGTTATAACTTAGGGACCAAGTCTAGGGTGACTTGGGTCAAGTGCATTTTGTGTGGAACCTGTATCGATTAGTATTCCTATTATTATCATCGGAGACTCGCACTAGGGAGAGGCTAGGGCACGCTTTATTGATATGGATCATAAAAGGATCAAAAAGAGGTTCCGTAGATATGTAGAAGATACGGTACTTGCCGAAGCGCAAAGAAATGCCCCACCCTCAGTTGAAGCCACAGTAGTTCCACCTAATCCAGTAATTAACTTCTCTAAGCTCTATAAGGATTTCTATGCGATTGGCGGCAAGCTATTTTTTGGAATGGAGAGTTACGTGGAGGCTCGCAATTGGAATAAGGAAACAAGTCGTATGTTTGGATTGATGGAGCTAAATGAAAGGAGGAAGGTTCAGTTTGTCGCTTTGCAACTGAAAGGGGATGCATCATATTGGTGGGAGGTAGCTCATGAAGGGCAGATTACAGAGACATGGGATGAGTTCAAGGATAGATTCGAGATGAAGTTCTTATCACATGCTTAGGAAGGATGCAATTGGAAAAGTTCTTAAGTCTGAAGCGAGGAAGTATACAGTAAAGGAGTATGTGAATGGGTTAAATGAATTGGCAAGATTTGTCTCAGATATTGTTAACACTGCACACAAGAAGGCTTTGAGATTTGCAAGAGGGTTGAACCAACCGCTCCAAGGACTAGAGATGACACATATCCCGATGGGTGCTACATTTGAGAGGCTAGTGGATTTAGCCCTGATGCATGAGGATGGAAAAGTGGGCAAGCAAGAGGATAAGGCTAAAGAGGCCAATCCCAATACTGAAAAGAAAAGGTGATGGCCCAAGAAGGGTGTAGTGAAGAAAGGAGAGAAACTCGAGAAGACGCAAATCAAGAAGGATGTTAAGTGTCGTAGTTGTGGATAGATGGGACACTTTGTCAAAAAATATAGGATGACTAAGAATGCTTGTTTCCATTGCGGAAAGATTGGACATTACACCAGGCAATGCCCTAAGAAGCAGGGTTAGTGGGAAGGATCATCTAGAGCACAAGTTCATGTACTTAAGGTGACTCCGACTGGTAGTGGCAGTCAGGACCGAGGTTGGAAAGTCACTGTAGACGGTTCAATTTCTCTTTTTGACTCTCCTATTAGGACTTTGTTCATTTCTGGTGCTTCTCATTCTTTCATATCCAGTTTTGTTGTTATAGTCTATACCTAGATATTTCTATAGTTTGTGATCTAGAAGTTGTCTCAAACCCTATAGGAGGTATGACTCGCCTATCTATGATGTATAGGGGTTTGAGTATTCCTGTTCTTGGCTTCGAGTTTAAGTGTAACACATATGTACTGGGTTTTATGGGTTATGGGTTTATTCTAGGGATGGATTGGCTAACCTTGTATGGTGCCATCCTTGATGGTAAGAGGAGAGTTGTTAGGCTGTTGACGTGCCACGGTAGGACTCTCGAGATTTCTTGTGACTCACGAGTGTTAGTTATGCTCAGCTTCTTATATTATGTAGATACTTCTATTGATGATCTCAGTTTGGTACCCATAGTTAGAGACTTTCCGTACATGTTCGATAAACTAAGGGTGTTACCTCCCAAGGGTGAGATAAATTCCCGTATTTACTTGGTGGAGAATGCTAAACATGTTGCTTTACTAGTGCACCACATGGCTCCTAGGGTGAGGAGGGAGCTCAGTAAACAAGTGGGTGAGTTTTTCGAAAAGGGATTTATTAGACGGAGCATTTCTGAGTGGGGAGAACAAATCATCTTTGAGACCAAGGCAGACGGCTCTCTCCGTCTATGTGTGGTTTATAGGGAGTTAAACAAGCTCATCAAGAAGAATAGGCCCCCACTCCCACGGATAGATGACTTGTTTGACCAATTGGTGGGCACTTCAATTTTTTCACTGTTGGATCTAGCTATAGGTTTTCATTAGCTTAGGGCAGCAGATGACAACATAGACAAGACTACTTTTAGGACTCCCGACAGATTCTATGAGTGGTCGGTTATGCCTTTTGGGCTAACCAATGCATCGACGTATTTTGTGGATCTGATGAGCCAAATGTTTAGGGAGTACCTTAATAAATTTGTAGTGGTTTTTTTTATGTTGTCTTGGTTTTCTCGAGGAGCACGGAAGAGCACGCTAGTATTAAGAGAGGTTCTTTGTAATCTCCGAGCACATCAGTTGAAGGCTAAGTTATCTAAGTGCCATTTCTGGTGGAAAGAAGTATGGTTCCTAGGGAATGTTGTCTTCAGAGATGGTATAATGGTGGACCCTGCTAAAGTTGTCATATTTTAGGATTGGAAATCCCCTATGAATGCGACAGAGGTTAGGAGTTTCTTAGGATCGGTGGCTTACTATAGAAAGTTCATTAAGGTTTTTGCACGGGTCTCTGCTCCGCTTACCCATCTAACAAAGAAGAACATAGTTCTTGCTTGCGATGTAGATTGTAAGGATGCATTCTTGAGATTCAAGAAGACTCTTACATCAGCTCTAGTTTTGGCTCTTCCTAATGCTACCAAGATGTTTACCGTTTACATAGATGCTTTCGGTATGGGTTTTGGTGCAGTATTGATGCAGGAACATAGGGTTGTCAGCAATGGAGTAGGTAGTTGAGGGCACATGAGAAGAACTACTCTACCCACGATTTCGAGTTGGCGGCGATAGCGTTTGGTCTCAAGTCTTGGTGACACTATTTATTAGGTGAGAGGTTTGAGCTTTATATAGACCATAAGTCGCTCAAATACTTGTTGTCACAGAAAGATCCAACTTCGCAACAACAGCATTGGATGGAGTTTTTTGCATCATATGAATTTGAGATAGCGTATACTCTGAGGAAGGAGAATGGGTAGCAGACGCGTTGAGTAAGCAGAGAATGGCCTTGAGTCCATTATTCTTAGAGTGGCTGAGCTTGGAGTTCATTTCATCATTCGACTTTAGACCATCTATGGATTTTGCATCCGGATTATTGGCATCGTTAGAGGTGTGACCTACTCTTTTAGAGAACATTGGATCCACCCAGCGCAAATATCAGCAATTAGTGGACATCATGGATTGACGCAGTGGAGGGGAGACCTCTAGTCATCTTGCTAGGTATTCTGTGGATGAGAGTGGATATCTACGTAAAGACGGGAGATTGTGTCCCTAGAGTTGGTGATTTGTTGAGATCAGTTTTAAAGGAAGCTCATTACTCTCGGATGATTATCCATCCGCACGGTGACAAGATGTAAAGAGATATGATGAGGGCTATTCATTAGGTTGAGATGAAGAAGGATGTGGCAAATTATGTAGCCCGATGTAGGATTTGTTAGTAAGTGATGGATGAATAGAGAATTCTCGGTGTCACTACAAGAAAAGTTGTTTACTATAATGCTAAAAGATAACGTCCTTTTTAATTGTGTTATTGATTTTGTTGGTTTGCTTTGTTTAAAATAGAAATCAGCTGGTAACGCGGCTCCCTCTTTATTTTCGATGGTTGCCTCCTACTGAATTCATTTCCCTCTTCCTTGTTCCAGAATTTTCTCCGTTCCCGCTTCCAAACCAAAAAAAAGTTTGGATCCCTAAAATCAAAATGGCCACCAATCCTCAAATCACATTCGATTTATCAGCTTCTCACTGGTCCCTATTCCTTCTAAGCCGCTCCTTTCCTCTTCGTTCTTATTGTTTGACCCATGAATTATCCTTTGATTATCTTTTTATTTATTCGCCCCTCTTTTAATCTATTTTTTCTTCAAAATAAATCAAAAATCAGGTGGAACACGCATATCTTCTGGTATGGTGAAGCTATTGAGGTGGTGAGGTCGAAGGAGTTGCTCATGGCTTGGCAGAGGGTTTAGGAATTGGGAGTATTATAGGTGCGATGGTGGTTTGAGTTGTTGAGACATAAGTGATGATGGGATGATGTTGTAGAGGTGAATGAATTAGTTTGTGTTTGTCTATTGGTTATTTGCGTTTGGTTATGGCTGGAGGAGTTAGGGGTTCGCAAGGTGGGGTCCTCTTTTTGTGATGGCAGGGAGTTCGAGGGTAAGGATGTTTGTTATTTTCACTTTGGCTATGAATCAAGGGTAGGCTACACTTTGGCTATGAATCATGGGTAGGCTGCACAGTTAGATGTTGGTTTGCTGCCCGATCTTGGCTTGCTCCTTTACTTGATATTGCTATTGAAAGGCTCTCACATGTGTTGAAAAGTTTATTTGATCTTGTCATGGATAGAAATCGCAACCATGACACACATTGTAAGTGATTTTGTCCTTTACATGTATCATTCTTGAAATGTTTGTACTCAGCTGTATTGTACTATACTGCAAGGATGCACTGTTTTCTTGCATAATGGTACCTAGTGTTTATCCTTTAGCGAAGAGAAAATAAAAACTGATTTTGATTATCTCATGTATTTCACTAAGAAAAGAAAATGGAGATATGGATGGTTATATTGGTTTTCATGCTGCTGTGAGCGCTCGTACAATAATTTTATTCATGAACTTTCCAAACGATGCAAGGAACTTGTGCACCATCACTTGGATTCAGTAACCCGTCCCTATTCACAAGTTTTCTATGAATATGATGGTCATTCTAACACATATTCTATTAGCCGATCAAATCAATTTCAAATGGCTAGGTTTTCTTTGATTTATCTGATGTTGGAACAATCCGGAGTGAAATTCTAAACATGGAACAAGAGAACATACCTCCAAAAGATCAGCAGCAAATGCCTCTTGGAAAAATTGCAGAACTGAAAGAAGCATAAAGGGAAAGCCAACTAACCATTCCAGAAACCGCTATCTTGAAATGCCAAGTGATGCCAGTTTTAGGGCTAAAAAGGAAGAAAATGGTTTGGATGTTGGGGCATGTAAAAGGAAAACTCGAGTTATGGCCAATGGAAGAATCTCAGAAATCATCAGAAACCATGGTGGTTTTTCTTTTGGCTATTCGGGATCTTCATATTCGGACATTTGCTCCATTGTTGCTCAGCATTTTGCAAAAATTAGGGAGGTTTTAATATAGAGGAATGTTTCTTCAGCTCTGAACTCTGGATTTTTAACTCCATGGTATGTGTATAATATTTAATAAGCTGCCTATATGTAAAATATTGCTATCCTTTTCACTTGTTCTAAGGACTTTTGTTCTGTATGTGATATGTAGCCATGAAAGACTGCTAGTGTCACTTTCTATATATCTATTTGGGGTGAATGATGAGAAATTCATGGATATGTTTATTGCACCTGGTGCAATTGATGCCCTTCTTAATGAAAGGCAGTCCTTGCAGAAGCGACATGCCTTTCTGCAGTCTTGTTTAAACGAGTTTAAAAATATTGCGCGTGCACTATATAGATGAAACTAGAAGACGATAATGGTCATCCGAGAAATAAGGAGAACAATTTGACATCTGATTCTAGTAATATGGATTTCCTTTTATCTAAATTTTAAACTTTATTAAGGTCACATAATTGTTTCTCGTATCAGCTTAAGCATTCATCACATCATATTACAATTTGTATGTGTTCTACAAACGACGTTCTTTCGGTATATATCATATTTTGTACGTGTTCTACAATTTGAAAGAGTAATCATTGAACTATTTTGATACTACAAGAACATACTGACAATAAAGGTTTGATAAAGTTTGGTTCGTACTTAATACGATTTGTTGAACATGGCATCGACATATCTGCTGCTTCGCATGTCAAATAGATTAATCAACTCTTTGACAACTACTTAAAATAATGAGGATACTGAAACACCATGAAAACTAACATTATTCTTAATTTCATTTAGGGTTATATTTACCTAGATGTTTTTCTATTTTTTTTCTTCTTTTTTCTTTTTTATTACCGCTTGCACAAATAATTCTAAGGTTTCTATCATTCATTCATTTAGTGCTTGTAGATAAACTGAAAACACCGAGTAGAAGTTGCATATGATTTAAAAGAACCAGATTATACCTCTATTTTTTAGCAATTCACATGAAAATTTGAAATATTTCCTCCAACATATTGTTAGACAATCGGTTTTCGTTCTTGCAGCCGAAAACCAGAATGAGTATTTAATTGCTTTATCATGGAAATGCCATGGTTTCGGTTTGTCTTGCACGCTTTTTGATAGATCTACAGACCATCTTAATTGAAACATCTTTGTGACTCACTATAGATGATCTTGTTTACAAATCTTGGAAATGACAAGTTTTCATGAATAGCTTCTTAATGAACTAATTAAATTTACACCAAAAAATAATATATCCATTTTCATGTCTCATGTATATTAGCATTTCATCGAATTTGAGATAATATGAGTCATTGGACTGTTTTACACATTTTATTATTAACGGATGGTCATATTACATTCAGTACACAATATGAACGAAGTTGCTCCTGAGCCTTTCAAAAATAAACATGAGTGGTGTGTTATATATTATGTTCTCAATGAGTTTCATTTTTACGGTGTATCATTGATTGTTTTGGTCATTTTCCTTGGATGTAACAGTGCTTCTGTTATAAGCTTGACCTAAAGATATGTCAATAATTAGAATGCCTTTTTTCTTATCATGATATGATTACATCAGAAAGGTTTATTTGCTCTATAATTAAGTTAGAAAAGTTGAAGGCAACATTTTGGAAAAGCAAATAGCAATATTTGTCCAAAACTGTTCTGTTTTTTTGTGCATATTAATTCACTCATCATCTATATTTGGTGTGAATGTTACATTAATCATCTATATTTGGCTAGTGACATATATATGTATCACCTGCCAAATATAGATGATGATTTATATATAGATCATGATTTAGTAACTATATTGTAAAAACCCGGAAATGCGAGCCAATTTAAAATTTTTATTTTGATAATTTATTGAATTTTCAATATTTAAAATGAATTATTTTAAATAATATCGACGAGAAAATTATTTTGAATAGAATTTAACGTATATAGTTATATAGATCATCGATAGAATATAAATATTTATTTTAAATTATAAAAGGAATTGAAAATGGCGCGGTAGTTCGATAATTCGATTTCAAACTTCAATTGAACATACCGGGTGCAAAATAAACCGGATTTAAGTGAAACCAAAAATATTAGGATCTATTTGTTAATATCTTTCCAACGAATCCGGGAAATCGAAATTTCATAGCGGGAATCAAAAGTTATGCCCAGTTGAAAATTCAGATTCGTCGCTATGGAATTCTGGCCCTTAAAAATGGAAATTTTGCAAACGACCTCGGAATTCGACGAAACTACTTTTGTTGGATCCATGATATCAAGTTATTGTTAAATTCCAATTTTCGTAATTTTTTGAATCAGTATGTGAGCGTGGCAAAGGAAAACGCGTTTGACCAGTTTTAGTTGATTTTAATCGACTGGAAATTGGTCATTTTTCTAAGGGCCTCAGAATTCGATGAAACTAGTTTTGTTAGGACCGTATAGTCGATACGAAGCTAGAAAATATTTTTCTTGAATTTTTCGAGTTTGTATGTGGCTTCGGTAAATTGAAATGCGCGTTCAAATTCAATATATAGAGTTATATTTTGATTTTGACGAAATCTGATCGAAATGATCGAATCAGCTTACGATACATATCCCATTGTGTTCGGGATGGGGGTACAACGCTATGGACGACTGGCGGTGGGTTTCGTTTCGAGGTTGAAATAAAAAGTTGCTTTTTGAAATTAAAATAAAATATAACTTATTATATAGGAACTTTGCCCCCCCTCTTTCTCTTCCATTCAGTCAACGAAGAATTAAATAAAAAAACCTAATCGCTCGTCGCCCCCCCCCCCCCCCCCCCCCGACTCAGCGCCGCCCTCCGCCGAAGGTCCTCTCCCTCTGTGCCTCCCCTCCCTTCTCTCCACCACCCTCTGACCTACTCGCGAGCCCCCACTCTTTCCATTCAACCTCCGCAAACCCCATACCCCACCTGGAATCGACCGCAACGCCCTCCTCTGGCCCCACCTCCTGATCCCGCCGGCCTTCCCTCAGCACCCCACCTCCGGCGCCCTTCCTCCGCCACATCAGAGCACTGTGGGACCCACATCCACCTGAAAACACTACAAACCCGCTGCTCCTTCACACTGTAGCCCAATGCAGCCCCGCCTGTACCACACCATCATCGGAGCTCGCCTGTGCCGCTCCTCTTCCAGCTGTGGAGACTCCTCCGACCAAAACCATGAGTTTTTCTATTTTTATTTTTTATTTTAAACCTTGTTTTGATTTCAGTTCGATTTTTTTTAAAGTGTTAAAAACTCGATTTCTAGAATTATAAAGACGTGTTCTTTATACATGTAGAGAAGAGGTTAAAAATATAATTTTTATAATATAGAGAGGTTAAAAATATAATTTTTATAATATAGAGAGGTTAAAAATATAATTTTTATAATATAGAATAGGTTAAAAATATAATTTTATAATATAGAAAGGTTAAAAATATATTTTTTATAATATAGAAAGGTTAAAAATATAATTTTTATAATAATGGCATGTTAAAAATATGATTATAAGTATATTTGGAAAGGCGAAATCTTTATATTAGAAAAGGCGAAATCTTTATATTTGAAAAGGCGAAATCCTTATATTTGAAAAGGCGAAATCTTTATATTTGAAAAGGCAAAATCTTTATATGAAGAATAGCGTGATAAAAATATAATCTTTATTATATGAACATCGATGTAAAAATAGAATTTTGATCTATATAGTAGCGATGTAAAGATAGAATTTTTATCTATATAGTAGCGATGTAAAAATAGAATTTTTATCCATATGGAGTGATTATAAAAATATGATTTTTATATACATAGCAACAATATAAAAATGTGATTTTTATATATGTAGTTGCTACGGGCAACGAAAGAGGCAAAAGGGCGAGAACATCGATGACTTCTACATAAGAAGAGTCGAGGCGTTTGGATTAGCTAGTCGGTGAGAACTTCTCACTTTAGCTTTTCTTTTCTAGTTATATAAATATATACTAGGATGTAGACGGTGTTTAGTAGCACCCGACACCATCGTCCACAGACCATGGACTTGTTTGTTTGGTTGTGTAGTTGGTTAGATTATTTGATTTGAATTGAATTGTTTGGTGAAATGGAGTGGATTTGATTGATATGTGTATGGCGTGGGCCATTATTAAACCGGGGATAAGGCTAGGCCTTGTCCCGTTTCTAGTATCGTGCTGTTATGCCGCCGAAATTTTCTAAAATAAGTTAGAAAAATAAAGATATCATTTTATTTAATAAATGAACCGAATACAATATTCATACGTTGAATAAAATAATTTGATCGTTAAAAATATAATTTTTAACGCGAATGTGAATAAATAAATATGCATTTACAAACCGGACGGTTTGTTTATGTACACCTATTTGAAGGACATTGATTGGGACGATAAATTTTGCACATCGCCCAACTGCAGAAATAAAATCTGTCTTTGTTGATTTGAAACTCCACACGGGTATTGGGATAAAATACGGCATACACTAATCCCAGTAATTAGTTGTATGTCGATCGATTGATTGACAGGCTGTTATAAGCGTTAGATATCTATATTTGATCCTTATACAGATTAGTGCACTTTGGATGATGGTTGATTATTTATCGTTGCTATTATATACATGTGTTGTATGGAATCCATATAATTAACATTATATGGTAATTGATTGGGCCTCATTCCAATTGGGAAAATAAAGAATATTATAAAATAAAGGTTCATGTGTTGACAGTACTCATCCGTTGAGATTAGTCATGTGTTGAACGAAATATTTTAACAATAAAATTTACATCTTTATCATATATAAAATTAGAAACTAACTGGAAAATAGATAAGATGAGTGGTCTCCTGGATATTGATCTGATGTTGGTTTCGGCCTTCGAGGTTAATATTCAGGGAATCGTTCTCTTACTAATTTACGGTTGGAGTCTAATTCGAAATCAAAGGATAGATACCATAATTTTTATAAAATATATTAAATAACAAAAATAGTCACACGTGGATAGTACTCCTTCGTTGAGATTAGTCATGTGTTGACAAAAATATAGAGTCATGTATGGAAAGAAATGTAGATTCATTTGTTGAATAGAATAACGAAGTTATTGAAAAATATAAAGCCGTGTTGATTAGAGATGCACTATTTTGACGCGAACGATATTTATATCGATTATATTCGTTTTTATTATGAATATTGAAAAGAGATAAAAATCGAATATTTATAACAGGAATTCGAATTGAACTGAAAAGAAAACGAATTCGAATTGAATTGAAAAGGAAACGAATTCGAATTGAATTGAAATTTGAATTGAATTGAAATGAATTTAAAACGAATTTATAAGGGAAAATTCAATTTTGATTTGAATTTGAATTGGAAGTTGAAATTGTTTTTGAAACGAATTTAAAACTATTTATAAAATTCGTTTTGAATAGAAATCGATGAAATATACATTATATATATAACATAATGGCCTGAATAGAACGAGCCTCGCCGCGGCAGTTCGTAAATTTCGACCATTGACTTCGAACGGACATTTCGGGAGATCCGACCGTCGGATTCTCCTAAAACTGGAACCGTTGGGTTCGTATCAAAAAGAGCTTTCTATTGAATATTAGAAATTTGAAATCTAACGGTTGGATTTGGAGATACGTCC
Organism: Allium sativum; assembly: GCA_030737875.1. Taxonomy (NCBI): domain Eukaryota; kingdom Viridiplantae; phylum Streptophyta; class Magnoliopsida; order Asparagales; family Amaryllidaceae; genus Allium; species Allium sativum. Next base: position 158,702,414 of record CM060913.1, read on the forward strand.
AAATCAAATTTGGAAAAGGTCGTTGTAAGTGCAGTTCGATGGCCGTTGATGGAAATCGACTGTACGGGCCTCGATAAAATTATTAAAAATGTCTATAATTTGTGTAAAATCATAAGAAATAGTTTGTGAAGAACTGGGGTGAAAAATCCCACATTTGTGAAGATAAAAATAGATTTTTATCAAAATGAACTAGTTTTGAACTAAATTTAAACCCAATTATTTTTAAATAAATAAATTGGATTTGAAAGGGGTTTTAAATAATCAGAATTTCTAATATAGTTGATTGGAATTGAATTAGAATTGATTTGTGGGTTTATCATGAACGGTGTTTTAAAATAACACTTGTTCTTTAACCCGATAATAAATAGGATGTGATTTGGGTTTATCGTGAATTGTGTTTTAAATGACATTAGTTCTTTAACCCAGTAAAAGAAGTTTTAATGAATCTTCAATTAGATTGAAATGTGAATTGATAATTTAAATTATTAAATTTGGAAAATGAGCGAGAATGGAGTATCACCAGTTTTGCTCCAAGCGATAGTTAAATCTTTAATTAGATTTGAACGTGGAATGGTAATTAATTTTATCGATAACACCGTGGTATTAGATATGGAATATTACCAGTTTTGCTTCATGGGATGAGTAGGTTGGGATTGGGAAATAAAATAAATAATTACTTCGGTGTGGTTCGCTAATCCTGACTAGTTTGGAAAACCATAATTTGGTTTGAAATGATATCCAAAGGATGATTAAAGAATAAATTTTAAAGAATTTATCTTTGATAAAATTAATGGGAACCTTTCCCTAAGAATGTGAAATTTAGAAACTAAATGTAGGTTAGCTAAGAAGAATGGTTTGCTGGGTATTGATCTGATGTTGGTTTCGGCCTTCGGGGTTAATATTTGGGGAATTATTCTCTTGTTAATTTATGGTTAGTGACTGTTGAATTGGAATGAGGCGTATGTTGTGTTTGTGTAACATTTGTTTATTATACGCGGGTCATTCAGAAAGGCCGGGTTTTATACCCATTCTGAATAACCGATTCGACGATAAGTCGAAGATGATGACGGTGGTCGAAGACCAGAAGTCTCCACATCGTTTGGGTGATTACTGATGATCCGGATTGGGCTGTACACCCAAGAGGAGGGAAATAGTTGGTGGTCGTCCAGACGTACTTGGAGATCGACGGATATGCGAGGAAAGTGCCTCCGGTTTCGTTCAGACCTAGAACGGACTTGTAAATGGATGGTGTGTCTGACATTGTATTCCTTTATATTGTATTCGTTGATCTCTGCTAAATATATATATATATATATATATATATATATATATATATATATATATATATATCTGTTTTGCGGCGGAGAATTTATTCTCTTGCTTAAGGCCCTTCTTTGAGACATACAAGCTCAGAGGTTATATATTGGCAGAAATCAGTGGTACGATATGGATTGATAGTGTGGCATGCTAAGATGCAGTGGTCCAGACTTTTGTTGAAAAGCAAAGTTTGGTGGATGATGATCAAAGCACAACTTTAATATAGCATGGCTTTGTGTATAGCGTTGATTCGCGAGCCTCACACCTTGGTATGGTGGTAAACTGATGGTTTGATCAGTATGCTTTTTAGTGGATGGGCGCCTTAGTGGTGTCGTGGATTCGGTCGACCGAGATGAGCTTAGTGCTCAGAGGGATAGAGTAAGCGTTGTTTTCTCTCGCTGGGACGTAAGCCGCGGTGATACTCGAGTCCCAAAATTGCGGATGTGCATTACGATGTTTTCTCTTGCTGGGACGTAAGCCGTGGGGAATTGCACTACGCGATCGATCTTTCGAATCAGGAGCCACCATAATGGGAATCCAACTTTCCAATACGTGTATTTCGGTTTTATTTGTAGAACCTAGTATGGCGACATAGTGGGATGGGGCACTTATGCCGTCTAGGATTGATATTTATGATTGAAATTGTTTTGACACTATACACTTATTATAGTATCAAATGATTTGTTTTTAAAACGTACCAAGCATGTTTGGCTATTATAAGGGAAAACCCTATCCTCCGGCTTGTGTTGCATTGTGTGATGGGACATGGGCCTTATAATAGCTTCATTTTTAGAAAAAGCATTGCGCTGTTTATTTATATGCAGTGGTATTCCTGGGAGGAAACCCATTCCGTGTTATATGGTGTGGTCCCTTGTATTACTCCCTTTTAAAGTAAAGTTTTGAATAACTGTTTTAGTTCTCACACCAGTCACATGACTGACCTGGAGTTTATTGTTTTAACCTAAACTCTGGGTGCCCCTATTTTCGACACGGGAAGCTAGTAGTTTTGGTTTTGCAGATTTATATTCATAGGAACCTGGTTTACAGCTGGAACGATGCTCGGAAAGCTCTGTATCCGTGTATTACTTTCATTTGTGTTTTATAATGTTTTTCCGCTGCTATGTAATTTATCGTAATCTCTGATATTTTTCTGTGTAATATTTATTCATACTTTGTATATTCTTGTATCTGATGGAATTGTTGTAAATAACAATGAAATGTTCTTCTGTTTGCATTCCAATTTGTCATGTTCTTAAAACGATCAGGGGTTTTGAACGGTCTTGATCGGTTTGGCGACTGATTCGGATCGAGTGAAATTCCTTGCCGTTACATTTGCTCTCTATATATATTATATATATTACTATAGAAGCATGTTGATTGTAATGTCCTGTATTTTCTTACCATTTATTTGAAACATTTTATTTATTTAAAATATTGATTTGAGTTTATATAATTGAATATAACCATTTTACTTTGAAAATTGTTTATATTAATAATATAATAATATTTTAATTTTAGCATATTTGGGAAAATGTTAATTTTGCTGTATAATGTGAAAAAGTGATTTAAAGTGGTTTAAATATGGTTTATATTGAATTATATAAATATATTCGTTATTAAAACGACGTTAGATTAAATTTATAATTTTATTATAAAACAAGCTGCAGCGGCACGGCAGTTCCTAATTTAGCGTTTTGAACTTTAAACGACTGTACAGGTCCCAATATAAGTCGGATTTTCTCGAAACAAGAAACGTCCTAATCTGTTGGATAATATTTTTCTAATGGAAGGGAAAAAACGAATTTTCATGTTGTAGATTTTGTTTTACGTCCAAATCAAATTTTAAGATAGTCGCTATGGAAATCGTTTATAAATGATAACGTTTATTTAATAAACTAAATCAGGATTTATATATATTTGATAATGGTTTAAACCATTTTTTTTTAATCCATCTTAGTTTTATTTAGAGCTATACGATATTTTGTTTTGAATATATTCAGTAATATCGGTTTACTTTTATTTAATTCAACTGTTTTGGGATTTAACTCATGTTGTACTGACATTTTACATGATTTAGAAGTAGCCACTTAAAGCTTGTGTATAACATACCATCGGCGTTTGAGAAATTCTTGTAAAATATTTTGTAAATTATAGTACGGGTCTTTACCAACTGATATTACTATGATATTCGAACATAACATATTCCGGTCAGTTATAAAAGCCCACATGATATTTTACAAATGTGTAAGTATGATCGGATCTTGTAGCGAATACTCTTGTAAGCCCACATTATATTCCATTCGGAAAAGGATTCTTATGACACTCAATTACTATGATCAAAAGTTATTGCTTTTGAAATATTCCAAAAGGTTCTCAAAAGTTATTGCTTTTCAAATATAAGTAATATGAGTTCAATTCTCTATAGGACCGGGTATCATTCACTTTTGAATCAATCCCTTTGTAACAACCATATATATATATATATATATATTCTAGTCTGTACCAACACAAATTCTCCATATACATAGTAACATGAGTATATATATACATACATGCGGCTGGTTAAACAATACAATGAACAACAGAACATTTGTGTATAATGTATACTGAAATTTCATGTCGATTGCTATTTTCATACATATAAGAATGAAAGGAAAATCTACAAAATATACATATTAAATCTTGAAGTGAATACAACTCTTAACCAAATCAATATATAGATTGACCAAAATCCATTTTGAACAGACCAAGATGCTTTAAAACCAATACAAAATTCATACCAATCCATAGTCTTCTGCCACACATTCATGTCATGGTACAGACCTGGAAAAGAAGAAAAGAAAAGCTAAATGAAAAGCAAAGAAAAATATAGTGAAAGGTATATACATGGATCATGAATAGACAATACAAACAGATATGAAATTTCAATATGAACAGGAAAGAAATTCAATTTCATCAAATTTGACAGAAAACAGATATATGTACATCAATGAATAGATAAAAGGTATCAAATTTTTACACCAAATCTATACAGCTATAAAACAGCCCAATACACAGCTATGCTTTGATTTTACAATGCAAATCTTTCAAATATAGACCATACGAACAAGGCATGACAATGTAAATTACTCTATAACTTAATGGCTGAATCTAATTCTTTAGTAACAGTTCGGATTGTGCAGGATTGCACATGGAAAATCTAACACAAACCTACACCATTTGCCTACTATGTGTCATAAATCCATCACGGTCTCCATCACTAGTACCGCTATCGATCACATGGCTGAAAGGAAAAGATATGGCACCTAGGATCTAACCACAGAAAATCTAAGCCTATGATATAACCAACCGATTGAGACATTGATCATATCTGGATCACCCACCACTATAAAAACGTAAGCACACAAATGTTCCAAACCAATCCAGTAGGAAAATTAAATACCATTCGAGTTGAAAAAAGAAAAATCAAAACAAATTTTTACAGCAATCAAAAACCCAAATTAAATATTTATCCGCATTCGTTGATCCACGCCTTCAATTCGGTATACTTCTGAATGATTTCTTGATGAGGTGTTAAAGTCGAAAGCCTAGGGTTCGGCTGATTAGGGAACTGGAGCCTGAGTTTGGACTTTATAGTGTTTGTTGTGGATATGGATAGGAAGCTCTTCCATTTCGAGTCAATCAGTGAGGGTTTTGGTGTCGCGACAGGGTGCTGAAGGGGATCGACAAACTAGGGTTTGGCGTAGCAGATCTCAGATATTCGGAATTTGGCAACTTCCGTTATTTCGTGTAGGTGGGACCTACAGTTGTTGGTCGGAGGCAAGGAAGGTCAGGGGCGTACCTGCTCAAGCCAAGGCCGTGGGTTGCGGCGTTGACAACAGTGGGTGGTGAGGTGTTAAAGTGGTGGCGTAGGGAAGGATTTCGGTGGATTTTTCCATGATTTTTGGTAAAAAAGGGGATGACAGAGGTCTGGATTTCGGCATGGTAAGGTTTTATTTGTTTCTCTCGGGTATTTTGGTGGCGGCGTAGAATATGAAGAGGAGAGGGTATCCGATGTTTTGTACATGGAAAGGGGTGGATGCGGGCTTGAACCATTCTCGCGGTGGGCTGAACGATAGTAAGTAAGGCCCAAAATTAAAATTTCTTTAAGTTCTTTAATTTTAAATATTAGTATAAACTTAGAATATTTATTCCGAATACATATGTGATCAGAATGCGATGAAACGAAAAACACCAGAACCGTGAAGACAAGTATTACGTGATGGAAGGGAACCGAGCAGGGTAGACATCAGCTGGATTTTTCAGTTAAATTAAATGTCGTTTAATTAAACTGAAACAAGCTGATTTAACGATGGAATCAAACAAAGATGAGTTAAACTCACTCAGATCTCCCCCGTTATATTTTATAAGTTGGGTTTTTATTTTTGTGTGCTATGGTTGCTACTGATTTGACTGGTTGATGATATATATTCACATATCGTTTGAACTGATTAAACATCATTTAATTTAAGTAAAAATAAATCGTTATTTTAACGATTGGTCCCAATTAAGGTAACTTACCTTATTGGTTACATTTATAAAATAAACGTGTTTTAATAAATGAATTGTTTTGATTGATTTTTGTGGTTGATATTGAATTGTCGTTATAGACTGTTACAAGACCATTATTTATTTGGATTGAATTGTTTTGATTAGATGGTTGATTTGGTGATTAAATATTGACTTGAAATCAACATTTGTTTGGTTTACACCAATGGGTACTATTTGTTGAGTGATTGGCAGTACATGGCCTATGAATTAACCGTTCTATAAATATCGATCTATCGTCAGGTAAATCAACGAGATAAAGTTATAAAATTTAATTTGTAACTAAAAATAGATTTTTAAACCTATTATTTTGAATTAGAAAGGAAAAATATTTATTATTTATGAATCGAGCTTATAATTGATTTTATAAAGGAAATTACTGAAAATTATCATATTTGAGCGAATAAGTAGAAATTAACTTAATGATGTAAATTCGTATAATCGTTTGAGAGATAATAAGAAAAGAAATTATTTAAGTTAATTACATTATTAATTAATTTAAATAAAGAAATATTTGGAATTGGTAAATGAGGTGTAAAGCATAAACGAATGTTACTTCATAAGGGAATTAAGTAAAATTTATGAAAGAAGACTTTAAGCGAAAGGCTTAAAGGTGAATGTGGTAAAGAAGCAAGTAATAGAATTTTTACAAAAAATCCAAGTGGTAAAAAGTATCGTTTAGAGAAGTAAAAGAGAAACGTGATATTTTATAAATAATTTCCTTAATCAATGAACTAAGAATTATGGTTATACTCGAGATGGATGATTCAAAAGATAAGGAGTTTTATCAATAAATAGCTAAATGAGGTGTATTTGATATTAAAATAAATATCTGTTATGAGTTACAACTGATGTTTGTTTGATGGTAAGACCGTTGTTGATCACGGTCTGAGAGGTAAATAAATACCCCAACTTGAACGACTTCAGGATTATCTGAGGATGATATTAGTTTGTAATGGGAAGGAGGGTAAAAATAATTTATTATTTCCATATCTCATAACGGAATGACAATAAAAGGGGTCGAGAATTTATAATGAGATTTTTCCCAAGTAATGGAAGTGCGAGGATTTGGCATTTATATATATAAATGTCCAAAGTAAAAGAAATAAAAAGCAGTGGTGGAAAGTTAAAAGGGTACTTTCAAGATGAAAGGAAATTGGAAAGTTAAGTTTTGAAAATGAATTTGTTTACAGAAATGAAAGTGGATCAACATATTCAAGTAATGAAACGAAAAGTGGGTTCATAATATTAATTTATAAATGTTAAATTAAGTTGATTTTCCATTAGGGAAAATAAGTGATAGTGAAATAAATGTTTTGAACGATGGTAGATTAGGAAATTGAATATGAGTAGTGAATATTTTCCTACGTATGGAAACAAATAGTTTAAAATAACCTTTCGTTAAATTAGAAATGAAAAGCTATATTGAAATATTAAAGACTTTATGATCATAAATCATTTTAAAAGAGGCCAAGTACTGCTGAATACTAAACTAGTAAACCCATTTCATTCACATGATTATTTGATAGTTAAATCACCGACTATCAAAATCTGACCCATACGATTGTTGGTATGGAAAGGCCGTGATCGAATTTATATTCGAAAACCATTCCGACCAGCGAATACGTGAAAGAAGATTACTGAAGATGGAGAAATTGAAGACCGTTGATCTTCGTGAGCGGAAGAACTACTGATTGGATTTCTCTGGTTTAGCGGCCGAAGATTTTTCGACAGTGATTTTGTCGTGATTGGAATCTACGGATTGCAAGGACTTCTCGCTACTGATCTGTAGGGTGATTCCTAGGCTGCAGTAGAGGGTTCCTTCGGTTCGTCCTGTTCCTGGATGACTTGAATGGACGAATGTCTGATAGAGTATTTCCAAAGGAATTACGTACGTTGATTTCTTCAAACATACCATAGTTGGTGGCGGAGGACAACGGTTCTTTTAGCTTAACCACTAGAGTATTTTTGTGGACGTTAATTAGTGATATCCGGCGGATCTGACGATGTGGCATTTAAAGTGAATGGTGGCCAGATGTTTTCAAGGCGAGTCAAACCTCAAGCCTCACAACCAGGAAATGACAAAAATCGGGCAGGCAGCATGGCTATGTGGGTCGCTCCCATTAGGGTGTATAATCACCTATCTAGAGAAAATCCATTTGGTTCTTTAATTTATTTCAGTGATGTCCCTTTTCGAGAAATGGTTGCTGATCCCAACCGTTGGTGATATACATTCGATACACTCAAGCTAAATGAGTGGTCAGTCATGTGAGGGCCGGGTTGCAAGACATTCTCATTAAACCTAGCGTATTCGCCTCTAGAGATACACTATCGGAAGGTGGTCCCATACCTTGTCAAAGTTGGAATCCAATCTCTAATAAGCGCCTGTGGTTTTGATTGTATACCATATATGTGGAGCGTGAGATGCAACCGTTCCACTAGATTGTTATTTACTTGTATTTAGACATTATTATAATATCAGGAAAGATATTGGTTTCAAAACTGTTTTGGGTAATCATAAGGTAAAAACCATCCGTGTTTATGTGTGGATTCGGTCTTATGATTAACCTTTTCTTTTGAAAAGATTTTGAACTGTAAAATCAAGTTGAACGGTTACCCTTAAACTTGATGTGTTTATCTCACTCTGGTTCACCAGACTGACCCGATATTTGTAAATGCTCGGGTTAGCTCGGGGTTTGCAGGTTCAGGTTATTGGACACTACAAAAGGCGTGCTGGAAAGTCCAGACATATTTAGTGTTATTCCACTGTGTTGTATATAAGGGCAGATTATTATAACTGTCCAGTGATGTTGATGTACTATGATATTGTAAGTTTTATTTAAAGCTCTCAGTAAAGATTTATTTCTATATTATATTTTATTCCGCTGCGATGTGAGACTCTATGTTATTTGTTGGTTCTTCTCCTTATTATATTCTATATTTTATTTCTTTCTTATCCCACCCTCTAATTTCTTTCATTAACAATCTGGTGCTTTCGTGTATGGAAGGTCGACATGACATACAGTAATGGTATTTATGTCGATTTTCGGGTCCGAAAAACTCTGGGTCGTTACATTGATCATTGTTGTAATCCCTCTATTTGAAAGAGACGTATGCACTAAAATATAAAAATTATAGGAAGTACAATGGTTTTGTTCACTATCTTGATTTTATTCGCTGTCTTGATGAGAACCCATTTATTGAGCAAATTCCAGCCCGGTCAACATTGGTACCTAGATTGTATTGTCGGAATTTCGTAGTGCCGGCTGAAATATCGCCTTGCTTTAAACGCATACAAATAGGTTGACTTAGTTAATGGTCTGGACCGCAACATCAAATGTTATGAGTTTGAACCCGGACACTGACAATCCTGTAAAAAGTACAAGTGTGTTTGACTGACGTGTACCATATTTGTGTGAAAACTTATGTCTTCCATTAATAATTAATATTCTTAATATAATAATTTATTAATTACATTTTCATAAATTTTACGGGTGAGTCATTCATGAAATATATAGAATGTTTGATTCAAAATTACCATCTTACATCGACAATCAACATCCTTGCTTTTCTTCATTTTCTTACTCTATTGCTACAGATATGGAGATAAATTTATGGATGATTATCAAGCCATAATGACAAAAAAAACTTGGATTAACTAAATACAATAAACAATTGGTCAGCAAGCTTCTTAACAATATGGCCGTTGACAAAGTTGATTATACAAATTTCTTTCGCTTGCCTGCCAACTTAAAAGCAGACCCTAATATACCAGAAGATGGCCTGCTTGCTCCTCTGAAGGCTGCTTTGTTAGATATTGGAAAAAAAGAAAAGATGCATGGATCAGTTGGGTGAAGTCATACATCCAAGAGGTGAGCCGTTTAGCTAGAAAATCCACCAATATACTATTTATATTATTTGTTAAGTGTTGGATATTATAGTTCCATACCTTTAATCTTTACTACTTTGGAAATACATGTGATATGATATGAGCCTTTAAAGATAAGGCTATTGATGCAACCTGAATCACGCAGTCGCAATAGGGGATGACAATTGGAGAAGGGAGCAAAAAATGAAGAAAATAACAAGTTAGAAGAAATATTCTTATTCCAGCCTGCTTCGTTCGTTCATTACAACTGCATATATATGTAATTACATCATCTTTCTTTGTAACATATTTTGGAAAATGCCGCTGCAATCGCCAATGCTTTTTGTAATTAATCATAGCCGATCATTCATAACAGAAAGTTTTTAGAAATAAATTTGGTTACACAATAGTCAATAATTCACTGTCAAAATTTCTACAGTAGAGTAGCATGCATGGGAGTGTGGCGGCATGATAGGTCGAGATGATTGTGAATGATCATGGAAACAGGACTACTCCCTCGTATGTGGCGTTTACTGATACTGTGAACGATTGATCAGAGTTGCTGCCAAGAATCAGGTTGCCATGAATCTGACCAACACTGTTTTTGATAGGTTTACTCCACTCTGATATATTTTTTGGTAAATATTACATTTTTTTAAAGTTTTATCTGTCGACAACTGGATTCGATCAACCGTTGAGACTTAATAGTAGTTTTAAATTAAATTAGTTTGGCATTCGATACTCCCTCGATCAATGCATATGAGTGAACTTTTGGATCCTTGTTGGTTGAGGTTTTGTGAGAAAGTATTGTACGAGTGTGTCAGTTTGAACTTGGTTAAAATGGAGGTTGCATGCTTTAGAAACTGAGGGTACCTATTACAAACTCAAAAACATCGGTATTGTCGAAAAACCGAGTTGATGTTACAAATTCATAAACATCGGCATTATAAATGTGTAACTGATATGTGTATGTGTGTGTAACTGATAGGCTGGTAGTGATTTTCTTCTTGTTTGAAGGTATAAATGGGTAGATGTTGCTTGAGATGGTTGGTGCTGCACACACACAGACCTATGTCTTACTGCCAGCCCTGTCACTGATGTGTAGTTTACGATATGCACATTGAATTGCATAGAATAACTGGAACATGGAAGTGCCACATAGTAGCATGGGAGTATCAATTGTTTGTCGATATGTCTCACTATCATTAAGGGTTTGTTTGAACAATTATATACAGTAATATGATCAAATTATGAAACTAAAATTTTGTATGCTTGCTTATGTTACCCGTTTTACTTGTTCCACCTATTATTGGTGTAGAACTTAAAGCCAATTTGCTAATACAATTTCATTTATAAATGCAAAAATTAGTGGTAAAAGTCGTGTCTCTGGCAATTGCACGTGATGGAGCTAGCGGAGGCATTGTCCGAACAATCATAGTAATAATAATGTTTTTTAAAACTAATTTTTCTTCGATTAATCACTGTTTGAAATCAAGTGAACTAATTGGGAGTTGAAAATGATGACATTTGCTTTAGCGCACTCTATACCAAATCAAACCACATGTATTACGGATTTACGTAAATACATTAACACCATTAATGAATGTGTTAACAGACACATTGTCCAATTTCATCTTTTTAAATTTAATAAGTTCATCTTTTTAGTTTTGGAAGCTGCAAAGGATTATTAATATGGATTTTTCACATAAGGATCATCAACTCACCACGTGTCTACCCAACGATCACAAAAAGTCAAATACTTGTACTAATTACCGGTTATAGTCCATATTAAAATGTTTTGGGTATGCATAGGTTCACATTTCACAGATAATGCCTCGTAAAATATTTACGATGATAAAAACATTAAGCAAACCATGAAAATATAAACTGCCTTCTGTTCATGCCGCACATGATAATTATATAACTGAGATACTTGAAATGTGCAGGCAGTGTTGATTTATAAAAGTCAAAATCATTCATGTCTGCCCTTGTCAGCTTGTGTTCAATCCACGCAACAACTGATAATTTAAACCTGTGTCAATATCAAGTTTCCTAGTATGGGAATTCATCCCCCTCACATTTTAGAAACAAAAAACGGTATTAAGTCTGTCCATGCAGCATCACAGGTAATTTAAACTTGTGTTGACTGGTTCACAGCATCATAGGTAATGGGATTAGAACTTACTTCATTTCTCTTGCTTCCACTTGTTTTTTCCTTCACCTAATTAATCGTGTCTGTCCATGCAGGGTTGTTGATAACTTTTTTATTCACCTTTCATTGAATTATTACTATAGCTCCACTCTCAATTTGACACCATATCCATTACAAAAACACACAAAAAAAATGTCGAACTAGTTTAAACTCCAACTTAATGTTACATAAACGTTTACATATAGTTAAAATCATTTGAAAAATGGAGAAGAATCACCTAGGAAATGGACTTTACAATTCTAACCAAAATGAAACCCGTCTTCTTTGTGTGTTCACTTTAGCATTTCTTGTAACTAGATCACCTGCTGTCTTTGCTCAGAGGCAAACTCATTACTTGATCTGGTATCAAACTCATTCACTTTCTGAATTAATTGCTTTTCCATGTCAGGTGTAAGCGGTGGTAGGCGAGCAGCTCCTAAGCCTTGAGGCATCCGGCATGGTGAAGGGCCAAGAGGTGGTGGTCCAGGCATATGGATACCTCCTGCTGCCCTATCAGACAACCCTGGTATACAGTGTGAACCGCCTCTTTCTTCTTGCATATTTGGCCTCGGTTGGTTGTACTCTTGGCTTACGTGAGGACCACCCTGATAAAATTGTTGTGGCGGTGGCTGGCGTGGCAGATGTGATGGCTGATTTGGAAGAGGTGGTTGTCCTTGCGGGAATGAACCAACATTGCTACCTCCATGAAACATTGGTTGTGAAAAATGTGGCTGCTGAGGAACACCACCTTTCCGGTATCCAAGATTATGAGGCATTTATTGATGCATTTGATGTGAAAATGGCTGCAAAAGATGCCTTTGCTGTTGCTGCACAGGCTGATGCTGCATTGGCTGAGCTTGCAAAGGCTGGCTGAATAACCCATGTATTTGTAAAGACCCTAGCTGTTGTGGCTGATTTGCAGTATTATGCATATTATTATGAGGCTGAAAATTTGTGTACTAAGGGATGGAAGCAGGTGGGTGCATATGGGTTTGAGATGGCTCAGGTTGAGCATTGGTTAATCCCTTCAGTTGAGAAGCCAAAGTTGACTGAGTGTTCATCAAAGGAGGTGGAGTGTTGATGCTGGGAATAACTGGTTGAGATTTAGGGCGCTGTTGTTGTCTAGGAGGAATTAATTGTTGAGATGAAACAAGTTAACTCTGGCTCCTCTGGTCCGATTGAGCTGCAATTAACTGGGTTGATAACTCCATCATCCAGTTCTACAGCTTAGAAGGTAAAACTTTCCTCCTCTCTTTTATTTTGCCGGGTAACCCAATATCATGTATATTATTTGACTTTTCATTAGTTTGGCTGAACAAATGGTTAGAACCTTGAATTTTGGAGGTTCAGTTTACCGTCTGATACCGATAATTATATCATTAAAGTAGAATATGTTGAAAATTTGCATGATTCTAATTTTTATTTCTCTGCCCATGAAATGGATAGCGAAGTTTTTGGAAAGGCAAAGTGTTGAACTTAATTCTTGATTTTTCTATTTGCATTGGGGCATCTCTAAGCATACTTTTGTGTTGCATCAATCAGTATTTGGTAGCAATCTCTTGCACACTGGTATTAGGTAACTGGGGGTATTGAAAGAATATGGATGTGTGTGTATTTAACATGCAAGTTTAATTGTATCTAATAGCTAGCAATTGTACAATAAATAGTATGCGATTGTATGGTTGGTGGCTCCTATTTTTGTGCAAGACTATGGTTTTTGCTTCTGTGCTCATCTTTATTAAAAAAACTATATTGTTTTTCTGTGCTCAGATTTTATAATAATGATCCCTGCCTCTCTTTTGTTTTGAGTGCGCTAACAGGTACATTCCAATTTCTAGGTTTCTTTAAATTGAAAGTTCAACTTTTATCGTAGTACAATCATAACAATGCTTTAGTCCATCAACAGTTCTATCTTCTCATAAAATATCTCTATCAAATCAGTAGCATCATTTTGCATCCAGTGGTCTATATTAACAAAATGAACAGTACCAGTAGTCGAAATTTGTTAAGGCTGAATGAGACGACCCCAAACCCTGTACTGACGGCGGCAAGGGTAATCCGTGGAATATAACACAAAAACAGATAATAGCAGAACAGAATTAAATAAATACACCAGATAATGAACAGTAGAATATACTGGATAAAAGTAATCATCAGAGTTACACAGTATACAGGATCATACTTAGTAAAAATACAGTTCGGCTATACATAAATGTCTACAGCGGAAAACGAACATAATATGTACAATAGGAGCGGAACAGCATAAAAAGAGATAAATGATAGAATCAATCTTAAGCTCCAGCTATCCAGAAAGAACCAGCTAAACCTGAATACAAGGCTGCCCGTGTAGAAAAAGGGGCACCCGAGTTTGAAAGTGAAACAAACTACGAGTCAGTCATGGGACTGGTATGAGAAATCTATTCAACACATTTAATATATGGCTAATCACAGGACCACGCCACTTTCGTGGAATGGGTTTACTCCATCGGATTTCCAGTGCCTTAAAACAAATCTTTCTTTTAAACAACGCAATGCATTTTATAAAAATGAAGCCATTGTAAGACTCAGTTCCCATCACAAAATGCAACGCAAACTGGAGGATAGAATTTTACCTTATAATGGCCAAAATATGATTGATACGAATAAAACAAAATCATTTGATATTATTACTAGTGTTTATATGATTCAAAACAATTTCAAATCATAACTATCAGTCATAGACGTCATGGGTACCATATATCATGTCGCCATATATATACCCAATCAAAACCGCACAGTCACGTATTTGGAAATTGGATTTCCGTCATGAACCAAGGCAAAAGATAGTCCTTACCGAATTCGAGACAATCTAGCCTACCATGTCTCAGGAACAGCCGCAACTGCCCCCTGGATCGTCAGGGCCGGTCCACCGATGTGGATTATTATGCCTGAACAATACGTCTCCCCGCTCTATGGGGCGCAAACGAGCCAACGAATGGCTCCATCGGTCCCGGATCGACCGATATATCCAAGGCGCCTCGCAACAGCAACAACCACACAGGTGAAAAGTATATAGATGTCAGGGCTGGTAGGTCACTGACACCACCCTAGCTAGAAAGAAACGCATGCCCTCCCTGAGGTCCTTCTCCCGTTTCTGGTTCATATCGGGGTGTGAGGCTCGCGAATTCACATTATACACAAAGCTACGCCACACAGGCGGGGCTTTGATCATCACCATAAGACTTTGCTTTTCAACAGAAGCCTTGATCATTTGCCACTTAGGCATGCCACACTAGCAATTCATGCCATGCGACTGATGTCCATCGATATACAACCTCTGAGCTCGTGCGTTTCAGAGAAGGGCGTTAAGCAAAAGAATAAATTCTCCGCCGCCAAACAGATGTATATTTAATAGAGATCAATCAACACAGAATAAAATCCAACGTCAGACACACAGTCCATTTACAAGTCCGTTCCGGGTCTGAACGAAACCGGAGGCACTAAATACCTCGCAAACCCATCGATCACCATGTACGTCTGGACAATCACCACTCATTATCCATATTTCGGGATGCCTCCCAATCAGGACCTCGGTTATTATCCAAACGAGGTGAAGATCTCCGGTCTTCGACCACCGTCTTCATCTTCGACTTTCAATCGTCGGTCAATTATTTGAAATGAGAATTAACTCGGCCTTTTCAAATAATTCACGTATATTTAGAATTTCAAATCAATTTATTTCAATGGTTAAATCATTCGACAACACTAATTTTGTTCTTTAATGTAATTTTCACACCAAACACATTCATCCATCAAATACCACGTAAATCGAGCAAATTCAGTTTATTTCCATTCCATATCGTTTATGATATTTTATAACGATTTATCGCTATTTTTATTTATTTTAAAATAGCCAATTTATTCAAAACGACGCTTCGAGCCATAACGCGGCCGTGGCGCTGTTTTTCTTCAGATTAGATTTACAAATATCTGAAAATCTAACAATTGGATCTTTACAAAATTTACATCATTAGAAAGATCTTTTCAAAACGAACCCAACGGTTCCAGTTTCGGGAAATTCCGATGGTCGGATCTCCCGGTACAATCGTTTGAAATTTCAATTTCAAAATACGAACTGCAGCGTCGTTATTCGATTAATTATAATTATATTTATATATATATAGATAAATATAATCGTTTCTGGCGCTGTTTTTCTTCAGATTTGAATTAAACATTCCAGACAATCCAACCGTTGGATTTTTACAAAGTTGGTGCCGTTGGAAAGATATTTCCAAGGCGAACCCAACGGTTGCGGTTTCGGGAAAATCCAATGGTCGGATTTCCCGCACTAGTTGTTTGAAATCACGGATTCAAAACATGAACTGCACGGCCACGTTTCGTTTTAATTTTATTTATATTTATATATTTATATAAATATAGTTCATTCAACAATTTCAATATCGTTTTTCACTTCAAATATTTCACTAACACCTTTAAATTTTGGAAAATTTCGCCATAACCTCCTTTGTACGGGAGGGGCTGGGAAAATTCCCAAATAGCCACACGGGCATCTCATGTCAAAAAGAAAAAGAAAAAGCCAAGCGGCTAGCCAACGGCTCATAAAATCATCACCTAAACAAAACAGTAAATGTGTACCTATTTGTCAGGCACAAAAATTTATTCCTCTTTCTAGCTCCTTTGCTATAACCTATTCAAATAAATATGCATGTACAGATACACAGTTCTTATCACTTATCATTTTCCATTCAACTTCTATTTGATTCCATTTGGGTTAAAAGCACCATTCATTCTAATGTTGCATGCATAGGTAAAAATCACGTCATTAGCTAATTAATGAATATTTCAACACATGCATATTTATTTGAACGAGTTGCTATTTTTAACACTTCACATTTCAACAATTCATGTATATAATAAAAATGTGATTTTTATTGTAAAACAATTTATTTCAAAACAGGATTATTTTATATAGTTTATATAGGTGATGAGAATAGGATTTTTATTGTAAAACAATTTCTTTTAAAACATGATTATTTTACATATTTCATATAGATGATAAAAAGGGGATTTTTATTATAAAACAATTTATTTCAAAATATGAATACCATTCAACACATGAATTTCTAATCAACGAATTAATATCGATTCAACACATGAAGGTTTTCTATAGTTTCTATATATAGATAAAAATGTGATTTTTATATTTAAAACACGAATACCATTCAACACATGAATTTCTAATCAACGAATGAATATCGATTCAACACATGAAGGTTTTCTATAGTTTCTATATATAGATAAATATGTGCTTTTTATATTTAAAACACGAATACCATTCAACACATGATTTTCTAATCAACGAATGAATATCGATTCAACAAATGAAGGTTTTCTATACAACGAATAAATATAGTTTCAGCAAATGAAAATAATTCAAACACATGAATATTATTCAAAATTTCTGCAGCATAATGGCAGGGTAGTTAAAATCGGGACCGTCCCTAGTACGGCTCCGCGCTCTACCTTAAAACCTCGCTGTTTTTGACAATGGGGATCATGCATCTAGTTCGCACGCAGGCGGCATGTATATATTTATTTCATTTCCACAAACTAATCCTATGTGGTTTCAACCAAATATTTCTCAACCACAAATGGGTATTTTTCAACCACAATCAATCAATATCAACCACAAACAATCCCAAACAACCATTCGCTATCAATCAATTTTCACACCAACCACAATCAATAAATATCGTCCATGCTTTGTGGACGAGGGGCGTATATATATATATATATAAATATATATATATATATAAATATATATATATATATATATATATAGCAATTCACTTCTCTTTCAAAACATATATAATTTTTACAACGCATATATAACTTATACATCGAACATACAACTTATACAACGCTTATACAAGAGGTGTACAACGCTTATATAACTCATACATCGACTATATAATTTATACATCGTCGTTTTCCATATCGTTTATAAATTAGAAATCTCACATTGGGTTCCACTCCACCAAAAATAGCAGAAGGCTCAGAAAAATATGCGGTCTCTTCTAAAAGGTAGAAGACGTCCACACGGTCACGATGTTTCCTGTTTCATCGAATTTCGTTAACACAGCAAAAAGATATGATTTTTCAAAGTTTGCAATGGTTTTAAACTGTTAAAATCAGTTTTAAATTAAACAGCCGATTACCTTTCAAAATCTTCAAAACTAGGTTTCGATTTTCACGCAAATCTGTGCGACGATGTAACGATCGGCCTTCACTACGCCCTAGCGCTCCGACAGGCGCAGCCGACGCAACCACTGGTGGTCAACTCGGTATCGCAGGGGAGGAGGGATTGGGCCTCGAACGACGAGACTTTGAGGAGCTGGATCTCGTCCAACACGCGATGAGGAGGGGCGCTTCTGGTCTTGATCTGAAGAGGGAAGGGAGAGCTTCGTAAGTTGAACTGGAGCAGGGTGTATCGGAGCGTGGTTTGGTCGGAAAGTGGCTGGGAAGATTGGGGCAGTGGTCGTCGTCGATCGCAGGTCGGGGAGAGAGAAAATCTGTGGTTTCTTTTTTTTTATTAAATTCTGATTGGCCGGTGGGTTTTAAAGGGGTTTTCTGACGCGACCACCAATCTAAACCCAACGACTGTCGTCCCTAGCGTTTTACCCCCATTCCGAACACAATGGAATATGTTTCGTAGGCCCATTCGACTGTTTCAGTCAGTTTTCCTTCAAATTAAAATATAAAACATTCAATATTTAATTTGAACGTACATTTCAATTTGCCCGGTCCAGAAACTGATTCGAAAAATTCCAGAAAAATAAATCTAGCTATGTTTTGACGATACGGTCCCAACAAAACTAGTTTCGTCGAATTCTGAGACCGTTTGCAAAAAGGCCTATTTCTGGTCGATCCAAATTAACTTTAATTGACCAAAACACGTTTTCCTTTGCCACGCTCACATATTAGCTTCAAAAATTATGAAATTTGAAACCTAGCAATAACTTCACATCCCGGATCCAACAAAAGTGGTTTCGTCGAATTCCGAGGTCGTATGCAAAATGGCCAATTTCACGGGCTATATAAATTCCATAGCGACCTTTCTGAAAATTCATTCGGCCATAACTTTTGCTTTCCGCTATGAAAATTAGATTTTTCAGATTCATTAGAAAGGTATTCACTAACAGATTGAAATATTTTTGGTTTCGCTAAAATCCATTTTGTTTTGCACCCAGTACAGTCCGATAAAGTTTGAATTCAATTTTTGAAACTGCAGCGCCATTTCAGGCCTTGTTTATAATTATAATTAATTATATTCATTTTTAATTGTCGATTCAAACTCAGTTTTCATTGCTATTATTTTAAATATTTATTTTAAATATTTAAAATCCATTATTTTAGCCAATTTCAAAATTTTAAATTGGTTCAGATTTTCTATGTCGTTACAATCTCCCCCACTTAAAACTTTTCGTCCCCGAAAAGGAACAAAGTCGAAAGTGGTTTGATAAATCTACAATCACACAACCCAACCAACAATCAAATCATTTTAACCTTTCAAAAATATACTAATCAACTTCTATACTCTTTTTAAAATCGTTCAGACTATAGAATTTAAAAGTGGACATCCATGAAAAGAAAATAACAACAGAGTAGAGAATTAAATGGTAATGCAAAGTAGGGTAAATGTACCTTGCACCAGAGTCAATCAGAGATATCCACTCGGTATCTAGGATAAGATTTCTGAATGCTCTCCTCAGTTTCCGAAGTACAATCTCGCGGATCTCCACTCCATTGCACTTTGACTAAGAGAACCTTCTTGTTCCTCAGCTCTTAGGTTTCTTTGCCGATAATCTTTAGCGGCTCTCTTCTCACAGCCAATTCTGGAGTAATTTCAATATCCTGCTGAGCTGCTTCTTCCACAATCAAGTCTGGATCATGAACGTGCTTTCGAAGTTGAAATATATGAAATACATCATGAACTCCAGGCAACCAGTCAGGCAGTTTGACCCTATAAGCGAGAGTTCCGATCCGTTCCAGAATAGGAAACGGACCAATGAATTTGGGCGCTAACTTTCCAGTTTTACCGAACCGAATAACTCCTCTCATCGGCGATACTTTCAAATACACGTAGTCACCAACAGCAGAGGATATATCTCTTCTTCTTCTATCAGCATAGCTCTTTTGTCGGCTTTGAGCGGCGAGTAATCGCTTCTTAATAAAATCGACTTTGTCGGCAGCTTCTCGAATCATGTCTGGTCCCAACACAAGTCTATTACCGGGTTCGACCCAACAAGCAGGGGATCGGCACGGTCTACCATACAATGCTTCGAATGGCGACATTGTCAGGCTCGCCTGGTAACTGTTGTTGTATGAGAACTCAGCCAAATGCAGATGGTCTTCCCATGATCCGCCAAAATCTAGAACACAAGCCCGCAATAGATCTTCTAAAATACGATTCACCCTCTCAGTCTGACCGTCGGTCTGGGGATGATAAGCGGTGCTTAAGTTCAACTTCGTTCCCAGCTCGACTTGAAACACTTCCCAGAATTTGCTAGTGAATATTGTATCTCTATCACTGACTATACTGAGCGGCACTCCATGTAATCTAACTATTTCCTTGAAATATATCTGCGCCAGACTCTAAGCAGTTCTGTTTGATCTGACAGGTATGAAATGGGCGGTCTTCGTGAAGCGATCTACGATCACCCAAATACTGTCATTTCCTTTCCTGGTTCTGGGCAAACCATCAATGAAGTCCATGGAAATATGTTCCCACTTCCAGCCTGGAACATCTAGCGGTTGTAACAATCCAGCCAGTTTCTGTTGGTCGCTCTTGACTAGTTGGCAAGTAGGGCATCAGCTAACATATAAAGAAATGTCCCTCTTCATCGACTTCCACCAGAAAGTTCGTTTGATGTCGTTATACATTTTGGCTACTCCCGGATGGATACTAAGTTTTGACTTGTGGCATTCATCCAGTAATCCTTTCGAAGCTCAGGAATGTTAGGGACACAGACTCGACCTTTGAGCCTTAGAACCTCATCATTATCAACTTGAAAACTCGAGGGTTCGCCTTGTTGAATTATCTCTCTGATCTTCTGAATGAAGTGATCATCCTTCTATAGAGCCGATATTTTATCTATCAATGAAGTCGTGATAATAAAGCTGGCGATCATCTCATTCTTTCTGCTTAATGCATCGGCCACGACATTGGCTTTCCCTGGAGTATATATAATTTCAAAGTCATATGCTGCAAGAAACTCCAACCAACGCTGCTGCCTCAGATTCAAGTCCTTTTGGGTGAACAAATACTTCAGCGACTGATGATCTGTAAACAGCTCAAATCTCTCACCCAGAAGATAGTGTCTCCAGATTTTCAAAGCAAACACGATAGCCAATAACTCAAGATCATGAGTTACATAATTTTTCTCGTGCGGCTTCAGTTGACGGCTAGCATAAGCAATCACTTGGCCCCTTTGCATTAACACTGCGCCAAGGCCTTCTCTAGAAGCATCAGTCCAGACTTTCAAATCCTGATTGACATCGATGATGGTTAACACTGGAGCAGTCGTTAGTCTTAACTTTAGCTCTTCGAAAGCCTCCTCACTTTCTGGAGTCCATTTGAATTTAGAATGATTCTCCGTAAGCTTCGTTAAGTGACCAGATATCTTCGAAAAGTTTTTAACGAACTTCCGGTAATAGCTAGCCAATCCGAGAAAACTGCATGTGTTGAATTCGCTTTAAAATGAAGTAAAATATAAAGATTTTCTCAGCCGAATGAATCCATGCTTGTGTTCTCATAATATATTCTTCGCCCGAGAATGGTTTTCCACCCAGATTTCTGTATTTCATATATAGGGCTTCGATATCAGGGTCAGTATCACTTCTTCTGTTTCTGGCACTCATTTTCTAGTTCCTCTGAAAATTGCAGATCAAGTGTCAGGTCACAGAAAAGGTATTTTAAAACATAGAAACATATACTTCAAATGTAAATGTGTCTATCGAGGTGTTATTTCATCCTGCTACTCATACTAGGATATTACTGATCCTATCTGTGTTGAGTTGCCCGTCCTAGAACACTACTGGTTCTATTTTTGACGAGTTCGTTCAAATGTTATATTCCAGAACTAAGCTTAACCAAAGCTCTGATACCAAATGAGACGACCCCAAACCCCGTACTGACGACGGCAAGGGTAATCCGTGGAATATAACACAGAAACAGATAATAGCAGAACAGAATTAAATAAATACACCAGATAATGAACAATAGAATATACTGGATAAAAGTAATCATCAGAGTTACACAGTATACAGGATCATACTTAGTAAAAATACAGTTCGGCTATACATAAATCTACAGCGGAAAACAAACATAATATGTACAATAGGAGCTGAACAGCATAAAAAGAGATAAATGATAGAATCCATCTTCAGCTCCAGCTATCCAGAAAGAACCAGCTAAACCTGAATACAAGGCTGCCCGTGTAGAAAAAGGGGCACCCGAGTTTGAAAGTGAAACAAACTACGAGTCAATCATGGGACTGGTATGAGAAATCTATTCAACACATTTAATATATGGCTAATCACAGGACCACGCCACTTTCGTGGAACGGGTTTACTCCATCGGATTGCCAGTGCCTTAAAACAAATCTTTCTTTTAAACAATGCAATGCATTTTATAAAAATGAAGCCATTGTAAGATTCAGTTCCCATCACATAATGCAACGCAAACCGGAGGATAGAGTTTTACCTTATAATGGCCAAAATATGATTGATATGAATAAAACAAAAGCATTTGATATAGTATTACTAGTGTTTATATGATTCAAAAGCAATTTCAAATCATAACTATCAGTAATAGACGACATGGGTACCATATATCATGTCGCCATATATATACACAATCAAAACCGCACAGTCACGTATTTGGAAATTGGATTTCCGTCATGAACCAAGGCAAAAGATAGTCCTTACCGAATTCGAGACAATCTAGCCTACCTTGTCTCAGGAACAGCTGCAACTGCCCCCTGGATCGTTAGGGCCGGTCCACCGATGTGGATTATTATGCCTGAACAATACGTCTCCCCGCCCTACGGGGCGCAAACGAGCCAACGAATGGCTCCATCGGTCCCGGATCGACCGATATATCCGAGGCGCCTCGCAACAGCAACAACCACACAGGTGAAAAGTATATAAATGTCAGGGCTGGTAGGTCACTGACACCACCCTAGCTAGAAAGAAATGCATGCCCTCCCTGAGGTCCTTCTCCCGTTTCTGGTTCATACCGGGGTGTCAGGCTCGCGAATTCACATTATACACAAAGCTATGCCACACAGGCGGGGCTTTGATCATCACCACAAGACTTTGCTTTTCAACAGAAGCCTTGATCATTTTCCACTTAGGCATGCCACACTAGCAATTCATCCCATGCGACTGATGTCCATCGATATACAACCTCTGAGCTCGTGCGTTTCAGACAAGGGCGTTAAGCAGAAGAATAAATTCTCCGCCGCCAAACAGATGTATATTTGATAGAGATCAATCAACACAGAATAAAATCCAATGTCTGACACACAGTCCATTTACAAGTCCGTTCTGGGTCTGAATGAAGCCAGAGGCACTAAATACCTCGCAAACCCATCGATCACCACATACGTCTGGACGATCACCACTCATTATCCATATTTCGGGATGCCTCCCAATCAGGGCCTCGGTTATTATCCAAACGAGGTGAAGATCTCCGGTCTTCGACCACCGTCTTCATCTTCGACTTTCAATCGTCGGTCAATTATTTGAAATGAGAATTAACTCGGCCTTTTCAAATAATTCACGTATATTTAGAATTTCAAATCAATTTATTTCAATGGTTAAATCATTCGACAACACTAATTTTGTTCTTTAATGTAATTTTCACACCAAACACATTCAACCATCAAATACCACATAAATCGAGCAAATTCAGTTTATCTCCATTCCACATCGTTTATGATATTTTATAACGATTTATCGCTATTTTTATTTATTTTTAAATAGCCAATTTATTCAAAACGACACTTCGGGCCATAACGCCGCCGTGGCACTGTTTTTCTTTAAATTTGATTTACACATATCTGAAAATCTAACCATTGGATCTTTACAAAATTTACATCATTAGAAAGATCTTTTCAAAACGAACCCAACGGTTCTAGTTTCGGGAAATTCCGACGGTCGGATCTCCCGGTACTATCGTTTGAAGTTTCAATTTCAAAATACGAACTATAGCGTCGTTATTCGATTAATTATAATTATATATATATATATATATATATATATATAATCGTTTCTGGCGCTGTTTTTCTTCAGATTTGAAATATACATTCCAGACAATCTAACCATTGGATTTTTACAAAGTTGGTGCCGTTGGAAAGATATTTCCAAGACGAACCCAACGGTTGCGGTTTCGGGAAAATCCAATGGTCGGATTTCCCGCACTAGTTGTTTGAAATCACGGTTTCAAAACATGAACTGCACGGCCATGTTTCGTTTTAATTTTATTTATATTTATATATTTATATAAATATAGTTCATTCAACAATTTCAATATCGTTTTTCACTACAAATATTTCACTAACGCCTTTAAATTTTGGAAAATTTCGCCGTAACCTCCTTTGTACGGGAGGGGCTGGGAAAATTCCCAAATAGCCACATGGGCGTCTCATGTCAAAAAGAAAAAGAAAAAGCCAAGCGGCTAGCCAACGGCTCATAAAATCATCACCCAAACAAAACAGTAAATGTGTACCAATTTGTCGGGCACAAAATTTTATTCCTCTTCTCTAGCCCCTTTGCTATAACCTGTTCAAATAAATATGCATGTACAGATACACAGTTCTTATCACTTATCATTTTCCATTCAACTTCATATTTGATTCCATTTGGGTTAAAAGCACCATTCATTCTAATGTTGCATGCATAGGTAAAAATCACGTCATTAGCTAATTAATTAACATTTCAACTCATGCATATTTATTTGAACGAGTTGCTATTTTTAACACTTCACATTTCAACAATTCATGTATATAATAAAAATGTGATTTTTATTGTAAAACAATTTATTTCAAAACAGGATTATTTTATATAGTTTATATAGGTGATAAGAATAGGATTTTTATTGTAAAACAATTTCTTTTAAAACATGATTATTTTACATATTTCATATATATGATAAAAAGGTGATTTTTATTATAAAACAATTTATTTCAAAATATGAATACCATTCAACACATGAATTTCTAATCAACGAATGAATATCGATTCAACACATGAAGGTTTTCTATAGTTTCTATATATAGATAAAAATGTGATTTTTATATTTAAAACATGAATACCATTCTACACATGAATTTCTAATCAACGAATGAATATCGATTCAACACATGAAGGTTTTCTATAGTTTCT
Source organism: Allium sativum (assembly GCA_030737875.1). NCBI lineage: Eukaryota > Viridiplantae > Streptophyta > Magnoliopsida > Asparagales > Amaryllidaceae > Allium > Allium sativum. The sequence continues at coordinate 158,727,826 of CM060913.1, forward strand.
ATATATAGATAAAAATGTGATTTTTATATTTAAAACACGAATACCATTCAACACATGATTTTCTAATCAACGAATGAATATCGATTCAACACATGAAGGTTTTCTATACAACGAATAAATATAGTTTCAGCAAATGAAAATAATTCAAACACATGAATATTATTCAAAATTTCAGTAGCATAACGGCAGGATAGTTAAACCGGGACCGTCCCTAGTACGGCTCCTCACTCTACCTTAAAACCTCGCGGTTTTTGACAATGGGGATCATGCATCTAGTTCGCACGCAGGCGGCATGTATATATTTATTTCATTTCCACAAACTAATCCTATGTGGTTTCAACCAAATATTTCTCAACCACAAATGGGTATTTTTCAACCACAATCAATCAATATCAACCACAAACAATCCCAAACAACCATTCACTATCAATCAATTTTCACACCAATCACAATCAATAAATATCGTCCATGGTTTGTGGACGAGGGGCGTATATATATATATATATATATATATATATATATATATATATAGCAATTCACTTCTCTTTCAACACATATATAATTTTTACAACGCATATATAACATATACATCGAACATACAACTTATACAACGCTTATACAAGAGGTGTACAATGCTTATATAACTCATACGTCGACTATATAATTTATACATCGTTGTTTTCCATATCGTATATAAATTAGAAATCTCACATTGGGTTCCACTCTACCAAAAATAGCAGAAGGCTCAGAAAAATATGCGGTCTCTTCTAAAAGGTAGAAGACGTCCACACGGTCACGATGTTTCCTGTTTCATCGAATTTCGTTAACACAGCAAAAAGATATGATTTTTCAAAGTTTGCAATGGTTTTAAACTGTTAAAATCAGTTTTAAATTAAACAGCCGATTACCTTTCAAAATCTTCAAAACTAGGTTTCGATTTTCACGCAAATCCGTGCGACGATGTAACGATCGGCCTTCACCATGCCCTAGCGCTCCGAGAGGCGCACCCGACGCCACCACTGGTGGTCAACTCGGTATCGCAGGGGTGGAGGGATTCGGCCTCGAACGACGAGACTTTGAGGAGCTGGATCTCGTCCAACACGCGATGAGGAGGGGCGCTTCTGGTCTTGATCTGAAGAGGGAAGGGAGAGCTTCGAAAAGTTGAACTGGAGTAGGGTGTATCGGAGTGTGGTTTGGTTGGAAAGTGGGTGGAAAGATTGGGGCAGTGGCCGTCGTCGATCGCAGGTCGGGGAGAGAGAAAACCCGTCGTTTCTTTTTTTTTATTAAATTCTGATTGGCCGGTGGGTTTTAAAGGGGTTTTCTGACGCGACCACCAATCTAAACCCAGCGACTGTCGTCCGTAGCATTTTACTCCCATTTCGAACACAATGGAATATGTTTCGTAGGCCATTCGACTGTTTCAGTCAGTTTTCCTTCAAATTAAAATGTAAAACATTCAATATTTAATTTGAACGTACATTTCAATTTGTCCGGGCCAGAAACTGATTCGAAAAATTCCAGAAAAATAAATCTAGCTATGTTTTGATGATACGGTCCCAACAAAACTAGTTTCGTCGAATTCTGAGACCGTTTGCAAAAAGGCCTATTTCTAGTCGATCCAATTTAATTGTAATTGACCAAAACACGTTTTCCTTTGCCACGCTCACATATTAGCTTCAAAAATTATGAAATTTGAAACCTAGCAATAACTTTACATCCCGAATCCAACAAAAGTGGTTTCGTCGAATTCCGAGGTCGTATGCAAAATGGCCAATTTCACGGGCTATATAAATTCCATAGCGACCTTTCTGAAAATTCATTCGACCATAACTTTTGCTTTCCGCTATGAAAATTCGATTTTTCAGATTCGTTAGAAAGGTATTCACTAACATATTGAAATATTTTTGGTTTCTCTAAAATCCGTTTTGTTTTGCACCCAGTATAGTCCGACAAAGTTTGAATTCAATTTTTGAAACTGCAGCGCCATTTCAGGCCTTGTTTATAATTATAATTAATTATATTCGTTTTCAATTGTCGATTTTAACTCAGTTTTCATTGCTATTATTTAAAATATTTATTTTAAATATTTAAAATCCATTATTTTAGCCAATTTCAAAATTTTAAATTGGTTCAGATTTTCTGGGTCGTTACACTGAAGTACATTTAAACCTTATCACCATTCATATTACCAAAATATTACGGCATGTCAATTTTCCTCGGTAATAAATAGCAAACCAGTGGCAGTATGCACTATAAGAAGAAATTTAATGGTTTTCTACTTCATAAAATATGTGTGGGAATAAATTGACATGACGCATGTAGTGTTAATTTTTTCCGTATGCAGAACATTTTATGAGGGCCAAAATATGGTATTGTGTTTATCTTTAAAGATATATGAGAGTTAAAATAGGTAGGTTCAGTCGACTGCAGGAAACAATTAACATCTTAAAAAATAATTATACTTGAAAAAAAATCCATATAGTTTGTGTATAGGTCTTAGTTGACAAAGTCGGCTAAAATGATTATAACAAACCCAGTTTCTATGCATTATCATGTGATTCACACACTTTGTATGCATTGTCCTTAGAGCTTGAGGGCCGTTGTATGTTCATTTTTAGTGGCTTTCGTGTGTACTCTTATAAGCTTGATTGCATGTCACTGATTGATTATAATAGATCCAGTTTGTATAACTCTTATTGGACAGTGCTTAGTTCAACAAGATTATAACAAACCCACTTTATATGCATTGTCATGTGATTCACATAGTTCTTATATTTTACTCCTCATTAATGATTCATTTTTTTTGTATACAGGCCGACAAAGGTTGATGAGGCAATGAAAGTAAGATGGAGGTGCTAAGTTATTTGGGGTGTTTTGTCTAGCAGGTTTGGGCTGTTTTATCTAGCAGGATTTGGTTGTTTTGTCTTGTGTCTTTTGTGTGTTAACTGAACAGTTATGAACAATGTTTTGTTTTTTGTGTACTCAATTTGACATCAACGGGAATTGAAAATATATGTATTGAATTTCTTTTGTTAGTTGATACTTTATTTGCTATTAGTATATTTTGTTTGTTCATCTTTAAATTTGTTATGAAGATTCATTTTGATTATTATTGTTAAAATGTATGAGCTGCAGAGATATTTTTACTATAACATGTTAATTTAATAGCGTCCTATGGAAGCTATCAAAGATATATGTTATAGCCGTAAAATTGTGTTATGACTTATGAATAATCTCAAATTTATTGAGATTTAGATGTATAATAACGGTGAAAATGAGATATTGTATTGATGTAGCATAGAGGCAAAAATGAGTTGTCAAAGGGTTTAGTACTATAACACATTTAATTAATAGCCTTGGATATATGTTATTGAACACTTATTTTATAGCGGCAATACAGTGTTATAAATGTTTTCTCTTTGAATGATATTTTGATATATTATAGCGGTAAAAATGAGCTACTATAATGAAATAACATAGCGGCAAATCATCGCTATCAAACGGAATCTTTAATAACGGCATATAAAGCGTTATAAATATTTAGCAGTTTTTTATAACATGTTCATATATAGCAGTTATGAAACCGCTATAGATCTTATTCATAGCGGCTGTGGGCCTCTCTAAAATAGCAGTTCTGTTGTAGTGTGTATTACTTCAGCCTGTAGACATACCACAGTGGAAGTAGGAGAGCGTCTCTATGGATTTTATAGATGGGTTGCCCTGATTGAGGAGGGAAAACACAAATATTTGGGTTATAGTTGACAGATTGACTAAGAGCGCTTTATCCCAGTTAAGAGCAAGAGGATGGCAACTTGGTTGGCATTGGTATATCTTAAAGAGATTGTCCGACTTCATGGGGTGCCCTCTAGTATTGTTAGTGACCGTGACCTCATGTTATCGAGTGAGCTTTGGAGGATCCTGCAGAAGGCATTAGAGTCACGGTTACGACTTAGTACCTCCTATCACCCTCAAACGGATAGACAAAAAGAGAGGGTCAATAGGGTTCTCGAGGATTAATTGGGGCTTTGTATCTTGGACTTCGGAGGGACTTAGGAGGAGCATCTTCCGTAGATAGGGTTCGCATACAATGATAGCTATTAGGCGAGTATTGGTATGGCTCCCTTCAAAGCACTTTACAGATGACCCTGCAGATCACCTACATGTTGGTGGGCATATACAAATAGACTTCTACTTGGACTTGAGATGGTTAGAGAAACTTCAGAGAAGATAGAATTGATTCGAAGGCGGATGAAAGCAGCTCAAGATAGGCAGAAATCATATGAAGACAGGAGGAGGACATACCTAGAGTTCGAGATAGGAGATATCATCTTTATTAAGGTGTGGCATTTAAGGAGTATTGTTTGATTCGGCTCGGTAGAGAAGTTGGCATTAAGGTTTGTAGGGCCATTCCCTATAGTAGAGAGGATAGTTCAAATGGCCTACAGAGTTAGACTATGAGAGAAGCTGACAGGAGTTGACGATGTGTTCTATGTCTCACACTTGGGGAAGCGTCTACATGATTCCGCAGAGGTTGTAGGGTCCCTACTCGGATACTCGGATTGAAAGTTAAGAAGTTACGGAATAAGGAGATTAAGTTAGTTATGATATAGTGGGGAGAAAATAGCGACGGTGCAAATTGGGAACCTGAAGATAGGATTCACACTTCTTTTCCATTTCTCTTTGAGAGTACGTTCTTAATTCTTTTATAAACTTTTGATTTTGAATCTATTTTCCTATTTCTTGATCCTCGATTCTTACGTAGAAGCCTATGGATTGTAGGAATGGTTTAAAACATGTTAATAGAACATGTTATGGTTGAATGGATTCACTGGATGCAAGTGGATGCAGTGGATGAAAATACACATACTAGGGACTAGATTAGGGATCGGAAGAACTAGGACACTTACATATTGCATATGGATGTGTGCACATTTTATTAACTTTAAATATGGATGAAAATTGTTAAATCATCAATTGGATGTTGAATTTTGGTGAATGGTTGTTGCACACATGTAGAATTAATATGTATTATTAGGGTTTTTTGCTTACATATTGGATGCGTGGCACGAATATGAATTGCATTAAGGAGGTCAACTGAGTCAGTAGACCACCTGGTTTCCGCATTAGCTTTGGGATATATACACAACACTTTTGCATATGTTCATACCAAGCATTAGAATTATAAGGACCATGGATGCCAATGGTTGATGGTTGAGTAGATAGGTGTATATGATGGTTGATAATGTTGATAGCATTCTTCTAACCTTGGAGATTTCGGGGTCGAGATTCTTTAAGAAGGGGGGAATGTAACACCCCAAATTTTAATAAACAATAATTAAACGAAGAAGATTAATAAAATATTAATTAAAATAATATTCAGAATTGGCAAAAAATGATTTCACCGTTGCATCCACTATGAAATTAGGATTCAGAAAGACTTTTGGTTACGTAAAGTGGACGAAAAATGAATAAGCTAGGATCAATCAAAAGTTGAAGTTAAATTAGAAAAATTAATTAACATTCAGAAATAAAGCAATAGTAAATGGGCGATCCAGGCCATATATGCGTCGACCCATGTGTCGACTGATGGGTTGACATATGTGTCAACCCATAGGTTGACACGTGTGTCTACCAACATACAAGGCAGGACGACTCAGTTCGAGCCAGGCATGAATCTGCACATGGCCGATGTCGAGCCTGCTTTTGGATAATTCTTTGCTGATGTGTTGCTGAAATGTCTTCTAAGGATGAGATTATAAATATAATATCCTAAGGCCAAAATTATCCTTCAACGCCTATAAATAGACTTACACTCTTTACTATTCCCCCACACCTATTCTTCTTCATCTTCTTAGCCTCCACTCCACTATGCTCCGAAGTGAAATAAAATTGAGGAATGAGTTAGAGTGTTGTCAAATCATAGATCTGAAAGGATATTCTTCTTCATCTCTTTCATAGGCCTTTTCCTAGATCTACAACATTTCTCTATGAGTTCTATGCTATTTTTAGATTAGTAACCTAAATAAAAAGGATTAAGACAATAAAATAGATTGGATCTGAAAGCTTGACATTTATAGTCTTATAAGTTCTTCTTTTACAAATTATTATTCAATTTATTCAATGTCTATTGTTTATTCCTTTTCTGCTGTTATTTATTTATAACCAAATTCCTCTTATTTATCCCCTTCTTTGTTATTATTTTATTTACAGTCTTGCAAGCCCTATTTATTTATTTTGTTCATTTCTGAGTCTAGGCCTTACAAGTAGCCTAGACTTATTTCTCCTTTTAATGTGTTTTCCCACTGGGAATAAGCCAACAAGAGCCTAGACCTTTACCATTCCATTTGCATAAATTTTGGAATAATATGTAAGAAAGTCAAAAAAGGGACTTTGGGGATATTGAGAATTGAAGAGTATTACATTTAAATTGTGGACCGTAATTGGGATAAATTCTAATGGAAGAATATGCAAACTTATGAATTGGAATAAGGTATACTTAATTATACATTAAGTAACATGCTATTAGAAAACATGTGAATTGTAAAATACACTTAACTATACATTAAGTAACTTGTAATTGTAAAAAATATAAACAATGATGTATTGAAATTGATTGGACAATTAGTGACATGGGGAGGGGTTGTGTAAAAAGATTACATATGATTAGGCATGTTAATTACAAACTAGGAATGTAGCATGAGGTTATATTGGCTTATTATGAACATAAACGGGTTAAGTAAAAATTATATGATTAATAAGCTAAGGGGACCATTTCGGTGAGATATAAGGGGCTAGTAGAAATCCTAATAATAACTTAGGGACCAAGTCTAGGGGTGACTTATGTTAAGTGCATTTTGTGTGGAACCTGTATCAACCAGTAACCCTGTTATTATCATCGTAGTCTTGCACTAGGTAGAGGCTAGGGCAATCTTTACTAATCTGGATAGTAAGAGGTTCAAAACGAGTGGGTACGGGCGCATTCCGGCGGAACCATGAGTGTGCATTGTCCTGAACATGGAAGATAGACATTGTAATGCCTGTGATTAAGGCTGTATCTTTTTAGGTTATGGGTTCGGGACTGCTATCCCCGAATTTCATAGCTCACATTGGTTATTCACATCTTGTAGAAGAAGTCGATCGATGGGTGGAAATTAAGTAAAGCTTAATTATGATATTCTGGTAGTTGGTATAGCAATTTTTGGGATATGAATGAGAAGCCTATCTTGTTTCTTGTATTCTACTTTACTATACTTTCATGTCCTTTATGATTCATCTGTCTAAATGCTTCTTTCTCTTATACTCATGCTAAAAATTAATAGAAATGGCCAGACTTATGTCTGACCTGTTTTTTTTCTTTCTCTCTTTTTGTTACCCCCCTCTCAAGGTTCTCAGGTTTGTAACAATCCGAATTCCGACAGATCGGATTTTTTCCCGAAAATTCTAATCTATCGAAACGCGTGTTGGTTTGCTCTAGTATCCTGCAGAAAAGATAGAGACAAAATATGTCAGAGCTTAGAAAATATCTCAAAGCGGAACGGATAAAATATAATATAATCAAAGTATAGCCTTACCGTATTAATAATACTGCCAAAATAGTATCCAAAGTTATTATGTCTTTTCCACAAATCTTACCTACGAGTATGTTATGACGAGGGGGTCAGAACACAAGTTTTGGTGACTGAATTTAAACTATACGCTTTGGATAATACTAAATATACCGTTCAATCACATTTTCTTATTTATTAGGTTACTTGGGTTAACAACACTCAAGACTTACACACACGTCGTACCCATTTACTTCCCAGTGGATTAACCTAATATAGTATATATGTTGCTACCCCCATTATTAAGGTACACCCCATGGTACCCCACTCGCATGGCCTCTACCGTAATACCACTGAAATATATGCAGTCCCTCGTCCTACGCTGGAGTGACATACAGATCTCTATATAACAATGTTACGTTCCACATATATTTATCAATTCTACGTTACGTAAGCGTATGGACTGCCACATTCGATCGAATCAGATTCCATACCAGAGTAATGCTCTCAAGTCTACAATACACCACCTAGAGTAGACATGCATGTATCTAGACTTTCCCACGTACACATCATCAATTGTAGCTCGATGCCTTAACCGCACGTCCTCTAATGTGCACTGAGTTCCATGGCAGTGCAATACAAGAAACACGGAACTCAATCAGAAACTTTTCCATATCTGTAGAATCCCGCCTTTAAGAGCCTCAAAATACAAATATTCCTAGGTTCTATTTTTCACAGTGGCTATAGCCTCACCTCAGCCTCTCCCTCCACTAGTTAAGACTACAAGAGCTAAGCGACATGCCCCTAACAACAAACAATCTAAACATCCAGTTGGTGTCTCCCCTCAACCACTGTACCTCAATAGTGAAACGTGAATGGTCTATTAGGTTTAGATCTAGTCTTTTCGCATCTTGCTGGCTGACGATGATGGGGACCCGATGATCTACTATCTCTGTTAGTCATGACCTCTGCCTCCTTGTTGAGGTGACCGCCGAATCACCCTAGTGTCACCACGTCACAACATTCTGACTAAAAAACTACTTTTGCAGTTAAGGCCCACCCACCTGGTAGTTACGTGCAGACCCAACCTCTGCGGGCACAACATAAACATCTGCCACCACATAGAGGACCACCAGGAGCACCTTACATATCTCAGGAAGCTGCGTGCTTCCCCTTCCAGACCTTCGGAGCCACCAGAATAGTCATACAAACGTGTGCTCCCCTCATACCCCATGACACCACGATGTTCTACTTCGTTGGGTTATTTACCCTCAAACGTGCGGACTGGCCCAAGCGCCTTATTTTAATATGTTATTAGACCCTATGTTTAAATATTCTTTTACGCGCTTCCTTTCCCTCATCAGGTTTCCATTTAACTTGGTTATTCCCATTCACATTGAATTCTTAATCAAGTTACCAAGTTCCTCTTGCTTATTAACTTCAGTCATATAACTTAACCCATTTAACTTTATTAATAAGCCCACAACATGTTATTCTCTAGATTGTGATCTAAGGTCTGTAATCCCAAATCTCTTTATATTCTTGTTGATTTCAAAGTTACAATAACTTGTTCTACCTAATACATAATTATGTATATCTCAATTATCATGTTTTATATTTAACATGTCAGTCATTATTTGTGATTATTTATAACTTATTTCATATAAGTCTGTCTCACTCTTTCCTATTTAATCATAATTCCATCTTACATTTCCACTACAACTTATCGTTGTTTAATTATTAATTTAGTTCACTTAATAGTGGTCCACTAATAAGTTTCTCTTCCCATAAATATAACTTATGTTGTCCTCATCCGTAGATTTCAGATTCTTGTTCTAATAAATAACTTAATTTACATTTAAGTACATATTATCTCCCTACATAAGTTATTCCATCCCCTTTATCGTTTATTATAACCTAAGCTATAATTTCCACTTATCCCTAGGAAAAGCCTAAACATGCTATTCTTATCAGCAGATTTCAGACTTTCAAGTTTACAGATTACATAATTTATAATTAAGTACAACTTCTTAGGTTTCATAGATTTTTCCCCCTTATCTCTACTTATTACAAACAACTGGTTTCCAGTTTTCCTTTTTTCTGATTACTTAATTCACAATTAAGTGTCACTTATATCATTTCACCAGTTATCTCATTTCTTTACTAGTTGATTATAACCTAAGTTATAATCTTCACTTGTCCCTAGGACAAGTCTACCTATTATACAACATTCTCATTATTGTAATTTATTTATAATAGGTTATTATCATTCTCCGTTCATTCCTTTCTCTTTTTACTATTGTAATTACCTTTCGTTCAATTCCGTTCACTCCCATTAATTATGATTCCTGCCATTTACCTATATTTAAATATATGTTTATGCACTAGACCTCTTACATTAAGCCTACACTTATGGATGCTGAATTTGCTGGGCGGTTCCGGGCAGATTTCTTCCATAAGTTGACTTACCCTCAGGTCTGAGAACAGTTACATGTTTTATTTACGCACTTAGATGCCTCACATTATAAGTGCGGTTACAATTTCTTATTTATTGTATATCTTCTATATAATCTAGGCATGTTTATTCTTTCAAATTTCCATTATAATTTATACTTTACATGTCATTATATTATGCCTATTTTATGTCATACATTCTTTCTAACATATAATCAATTCTATTCCATCCTGTAATCAATTAATAAGATAATTGTTCAAATTTAACAATAACATGTGATTGCCAAATCATGTAATTTTTCTTAATTTCTACCGTTAATGGTCTAGGTACATAAATGTCACAAGTTCACATGGAATTGAAACAACAGTTATCGCTATGCATATTTTGGAAATTTTTCCAACGTATTAATATCTTAGCATATCAATATTCCAACATGTCATATATGTCACTTTAATCCTCTTAATATATGTTTAAACAATTCAACATATCATATTTAAACATGTCATAATAAAATTTCAATACTTTTAATTATTCTAGCAAATTCACATTGTACAATAACGGGGAATGTTAAATGATAATATATCATTATCAAGAATGATATAACTTAAATCCACTCACCACATATGCTTTCCAAATCCTGAATCTGGTCCAGATCTATCATTCCATGGTTTTCCCCTAATTGGATTTAGAACATAACAAACATGGATTCATAATTTTTACCAAAAGAAAAAGGGAAGAAAGAGAAGAGAATTGATGTAACAATCCGCTCATTCGATGATAATAGATTTAGATATTTTGTCTAAATATATCATCGTATCTTATGTGTCACTCAAAATGTCGTTTTTCACAAACGATAAAATTAGGATTCGGGACCACTTCCATTAAGTCCGGATCATCGTTTATGACCTTTTTGACTATAAGCATCGATACCTTTTGAGCTAGTGGAATTTGGTCGTTTTCTCGTTAGAATGTATGACCGAAATATCACTTTTCACATACGAACGAGTTTGGACTCGAAACCACTACCATCGAGTTCAAAACATCGTTCAGGTGTTCGAAAACTATAAGGTTTGATATGTTCCGAGTTTCGAAAATTTGGGACTTTGGGCTTGGGTTTGGGTTAGCCATCCTAGCCACCATATAACCCCCACCTAGCTCTCTCCTCCTTCATTCATTCATTCTCATTTCAACAAAAAAATAGAAATGGGGAGAGGGAATAGGAAATAGAAATTCCCTAAGCCCTAGCTAGATCTTGGAGCTCCAATTCTTGTTGAAATCAAGTGCAAATCCAAAGAAAAACTTAGGTAAGCTCCTCTCCATCTTCTCCAACCTATTCTCTCTTCAATTTCTGAATTTCCTATGACCTAATTCGTAGGAGATTCATGTATATGTGTTTAGGTTAAAGATTCTTGAGTTCATGTTAAGGAGAGGTTGATTTAGCAAAGCTTTGGCTTGATTTCTATCTTCTAGCAAGAAAAGGTGAGTTATTTGATGAACTCACATCTATGCCTTAAGACTATGTGCTTATAAAGTGTAATTTAGTGCATTCATATCATGTATATGTTGTGTGTGCATCATATGTTTGGAATTGTTTATGTGAACATTCCATTTCATGAATTTGTAGGTCCGATTCTTGTGAATTTTAGTCCACATATGTGTAGTAACTTGGGTTTGTGGATTTTGAGTTGATTTGGTGATGTTGTGAAGTTCCTTTGTCCCCCGACATAGTTCTAAGTCTTCACAAGTCGCTAGAATCGCATTGGATAGCTTTAGTTTGAAATTTAGTTCACCTTTGAACTTATGATACAAATCATCGCGATTCTCTTGTATGAATGAGTGCATGTGTGTGTATGTGTTCTTGAGTGTTTTTGGTGAGCTAGGGTGGCTTCATTTTCATTTAGAAAATGTTATAAGCCATCACCATTGATCCGGCCTCGTACATGAGTCATTTGCACCTCATTCCTTAAGCAAAATAGTCCCTGTTTCTGCTCAGACGTCTGTCACTACAGGGGGACAGACGTCTATCAATGTTTGAGGGGCAAAATAAATATTTGCTTCAGCTCAGACGTCTGACCAAAATGGGTTAGACGTCTGTCCCGGCTCTCGGGAAAAATAAAACAACTGCTTCCTGCAGTGACAGACGTCTGTCACTACAGGTCAGACGTCTGTCTGCCTGAAACTGCTATTGACCAATGGACCATGGTCAATAGTTTGGTATCGTTTGAGCTCATTCCTAGCCAGGTTTCGGCCCGTTTCGACTTCATTTGTGACTTGTCAGTTTCTCTGGTTCGCAGATTTCTGCATCTCGATTCCTCGACTTCGATCCTCATGTGATTCTTCCAATGATTGATCCTTATTGTCCGATTCACATTTTTTTATAATGTCACTTGAATAAGTGATCATTCTAAAGCCCGTATACTCTTGTTAAGATGATTCACGCCTCTAAAACGTGAATTATCGACTCGATATCCTTCGAGTCTATTCCGATGTAGTTTAAAAACCTTCGGGTGCTAGTTTGGGCTTTCGATTCGTTCGTTGATCGAAATTACAACCGTTATCCCTTGATTTCATGTATGTTGTCATGATGTGAGTTTATGATTTATGGTTTGAGATCACGTCATTGTGACGTGAACCCCCTTGATCGATTGCCTCGGCAATCGTACTATTGTTTATTGCCGCTTTGAAGTTATACAAAGAGATTTTATGTTATTAGTAGATATCAAACTCTTGTACTAAAATGGTTTCCAATCTTACTTCATTATACGAAGCTAATTTATGAAATCGTTTTATGAACCTTCTTCAAATCTACTACTATATATTTTATAAACCTTTTCCTCACTTGTATGTGAAATCTAATTAAACGTCTTAGTAAAATCAAGGACTATGAAACCTTGCTTTTGCTTTGATGGTTAATTCTTGGACTCGTCCGATTGAAAACCGTGGCAATGCTCCTTCTATGATTTTCTCTGTTTTGAATAGAAACAAATTACAGGTTCGTAAATATTCAAGAATAACGTGTGGTTATGGGACATATTGTTGTTTTCTTATATTCACTAGCTCGAAGTAATTTCTATTCGCCCGGATCCATGGTATCCGCCTCTATGACATAGTTGGTTGGTTCGTGATCGCCCGAGTGGGAATATACGATTTGGGACCTTCATCTATGAGACTTCAGCCCAAATTTATATGATTTTCTATGATTTATGATTTCCTCTCTCTGGGATCACAACCCGGGCACGATGGGGAGCTTCGGCAGCCCGGCACCATGGAAAGCTTCGGCTCAAACTTATGGGTTCGCTACCTAGAGATCGTATCTCATCTTGGTGAACAGGCCTGCCTCTTAGTGATGTTTTCTATGATGCCTTGGTGATTTATGAACTCTTGATTATTTATGATTTCTTGGTGATTTATGATGTCTTGGTGATTTATGATTTTTGGTGATTTATGATTACTTGATGATTTATGATTACTTGGTGATTTATGATTTCTTGATGATTTATGATTATTGGAAGGTTGTATTCCACAGTAGCTAGGAGATTATTTAGAGATAGTTGTGTTGACATGCTATGTTTCATATTTAGTTATGATTAGATGTTATTAGTAGAATCATGTCATCCTGTGTTATATCTCTTGTTATCTCCGTTTATTTGATAAGTACAGCTAGACTGATCCGTTTATTGTTTATTTCCTTATAAATAATACTCGGGTCAGGCCGAGTCATTTTAGGTACTCCTATGGGACTCATAGCAGGATTGATCTTCCGCTTTCAGCTTTCTACTCTATCTCTGCAGTTTTATGTACTTTTGTACCTATTACATTGTCTCGTAGTGTACATATTCTTTTATGTAGATCTTGGTACATGTATTAGTGGATCTTTGTTGACCACTAGCATGTTGTACATATTCTTGTTTTATTCTTATCTATTCCGCCTTTGTGATATGATTATTCTGTGTCTGGCTTTGAGATATACGATATTTATATTGTTGTTGTTGGCTATTTTATACTGCTTTCCGGATTGCATATAGCCGTTGTGTAGTTGCCCTATGTGCCGAATGGTCATGTCGAAATTTTAATCGGTATCAGAATTCGATGTGAATTCCTCACACGGAGCAATTATACAATCGGTCGCCCTTCACAAACCTCATTCTCCGTTATGGTCTGCGACATTTCTCTTAAATGAACCGGACGATAGTGGGTATAGAGGTGGGGCGTTACAGTTTTGTATCAGAGCAACTTTTCGGAACAGTGTAAGATAGCATGACGATGGTATTGTCTTAAGCCTCTCTCGGGAATCGTGCCTTAGGGTTTTAGTTAGAGTCCTAAGACCCGTCATAGCTTATCTTCCTATACGATTCCATTTTGATTGAATTCGAGTTGCTTGAATTCAACTTAAGACTAACTTTTTCCTCCTTCTTTTTCCTTAAAGAAGCGAAATAGTTGGTCGTAGCCGTGCAAGTGCCGGTTCACCCAGTGTACCTCCTACGGGAGGGGTGATTATGTCTCAAGTGTCCTGTTTTTAGTCTTTTAGAATAGTTATCGACTTATTCTCTTTCGGGTTGATTCTATAGTTCATCTAGGGCCAGTGTGCTCTAGTGGTGCTTCTGTTTTATTCTTTGACTCAAGTTGCTAATCGATGTCTATCTTTGAATAAATTACGTTATTAAAACGTAAATTTCATGTTGTCGATCACTTCGGTGATCGTATTTTGAATATTCGAGTGGGATTCAACAATTCGTTCGTTAATTCTTGAGTTAAGCTAGCGGTATGGGACGTTCGGCTAAATTTATTTTTTAACTGGCCTATTGTGTATCACACTTATCTTGTTGATCATTTATGATCCTTGTAGTTGATTGATCATTGGATATCTTACCCATGTGTCATACGCACGTTGTAAGCGCCTTTGATCCTGATGTTTCTTGATTTCTAGCTGAGATAGTTTCGTACGTCGTTATGTACCTAACATGGTCTATTGATCACTTGTCGATCGGTATGGAGATACCATGTCGTTGTGACTAAATCTACTCCCTTGTTGTGCCGGTGTGAGTCACCAAGCATTTGTGCTAAATTAATCAAGAATGAGGGAAAGCATCCCGCTTCTTGTGATCTCTCTTCTTGAGTCAAGGTACGTGCCATTAATTCCTTGATGTCATTTACCTTGTTCAAAGATTATTTTACTTATGTTCTTTTGATATACGTCGACCGTGTTCTTCGTTATCAAAGTATATCGTTTGTGTTTTATTCGTAAGTTGATAAAGGAATTTTATTTCCCTTATGCCATCTCGAATGATTTGTGGAATTTTTATATTTTCGTGAGATTTGTGCGAACATTAGAATTTATGAGGACTTTCTTGTGTTAACTTGTCCATCGGGTGCGTTAAGGATCTCGAACGAGACGTGGGACGCCATGTTGTAGTTCGGAATTCCTAAACACCATTATGTAACAATCCGACATTCGAAATGATTCCTAAATGTAAAATTCACTTTTAATAAGTTAATCAAAATAATGATATTTTGGATTTTTATGATTTTTCGTAATCGTTTGTTATTTTTCTAGATAATTTATTTCTAGATATCCTTGGAGAAATTCCAAGAATTAGAGTGGTTCAAGATTTTTAATTAGAAATTATCTTGAATCTTTTCTTTGAGTAAATTAAATAACTCCAGAAACAACCCAAAAAGTTATTTATTTATGTCTCTTGTTTCTGGATTTCAGATCTTTGATTTTCGAGAATTCTTTATGATTGAGAATCTCGCCTAATTCTTAATCCTTGTTTCGATTTTCTAAAGAGAATTTAGTATTCTTGTGATTCCATGGGTCTTCTTATTTTCTCTAGTGAACGATCACTCGAGAGAATGGGAGTTCGCGTTGGGGAGGGAAAATTTGAGTTTTTGCGATCCACGACAAACTCAATAATTCCTTTCTTCGAATCTATGATCTAGTCGATCACCCAGAAGTGCTATAGTCAATTCACTTATGGACTTAGCCTTGCGTTGTTCTTAGAAATGAATATCGAAAGGATGAGCTCTTTTGATATTCATCCCTTGTTTGTTTGAATCATTTGGGTCGACAATTATCTTCGCATGTTTGTTAACCCTTGTGAATCAAAATTTTTGGGGATTAAAACCTCTTTGGTTTAATCTCGTCTTGTTAGAGAAGTTGTCTATTGCTTCTTTGATTAATTGCTGATGTTTCTGCGATTTGAGATTTTTGGCGGAAAATTATCTTGAATCATGTTATTCCGAAGTGATAAGTTGTGCACTACTTATCCATCACCTTCTCGATGTTTATGATTTTCTAAAATCGATACTCGAGTTTCTGAATATTGGGAATTTCGTATAATTCCTAATGACACGTCCTTATGGTTACTAAATGAGATTTAGTACCTGGTTAGAAATCGATTTCCCAGAGTAGTTCATTTGTATTCCGTTACCAATATTTGATTATTGATTTGTAGTTCATTGGTGTTCCGTTTCCAATATTTGTTATCAGTTTCTAGTTCATTGGTATTCCATTACCAATATTTGATTATCGACTTGTAGTTCATTGGTATTCCGTTACCAATATTTGTTTATCAGTTTCTAGCTGGTTGGTATTCCGTTACCAACCTTGAATCATTGATATTAAGATTGATTATTCCTTCGAGAATTGCTCTCCATAGCTAAATCTGTTGGAATATCTGTGTTGTGCTTTTGTTGGTGTCAGCTACCTTGTCGCAAGAATAAAGTGCTCAGGTTTGATGTTTTCTACCTCGTCGTGATTGAGTTTGGGAATGGATTAGTCAACCACCGTAGATTCCCATTTCATATCCTAAGAGAAATATCTACTATTGATATCTCGCGTCTGTAGGACGCAGTCCTGTTGCTCCTTGAATTTCCAAATTAGATTCGCTTGGTTTTTATGCATTCTATTGATTCTCATTCCCTTGAGAATCATACGAAAAAAGGCGAATCTATTTGAATTCATAGCGCTTATGATTTTTTTTGGAATTATTTCACCCGTTTGGGATGACTACCTTCATGGGTAATGGAATTCGAGACTGAAGTCTAGTTTTTATGATCTTGTGACACGAAATTGGGATCTCACCTAACCGTTGTTGTGATCTTTTCATTTCGTGTTGGTTCTTGTGGTACCACTCCGTGGTATTATTTTTGGTTGTTACTTACTACTTCATTCTTAAGGAATTGCGGGGACGCAATTCTTTTAAGGGGGGAAGTCTGTAACAACCCGCTCATTCGATGATAAAAGATTTAGATATTTTGTCTAAATATATCATCGTATCTTATGTGTCACTCAAAATGTCGTTTTTCACAAACGATAAAATTAGGAATCGGGACCACTTCCATTAAGTCCGGATCATCGTTTACGACCTTTTTGACTATAAGCATCGATACCTTTTGAGCTAGTGGAATTTGGTCGTTTTCTCATTAGAATGTATGAACAAAATATTACTTTTCACATACGAATGAATTTGGACTCAAAACCACTTCCATTGAGTTCAAAACGTCGTTCAGGTGTTCGAAAACTATAAGGTTCGATATGTTCCGAGTTTCGAAAATTTGGGACTTTGGGCTTGGGTTTGGGTTAGCCATCCTAGCCACCATATAACCCCCACCTAGCTCTCTCCTCCTTCATTCATTCATTCTCATTTCAACAAAGAAATAGAAATGGGGAGAGGGAAAGAGAAATAGAAATTCCCTAAGCCCTAGCTAGATCTTGGAGCTCCAATTCTTGTTGAAGTCAAGTGCAAATCCAAAGAAAAACTTAGGTAAGCTCCTCTCCATCTTCTCCAACCTATTCTCTCTTCAATTTCTGAATTTCCTATGACCTAATTCGTAGGAGATTCATGTATATGTGTTTAGGTTGAAGATTCTTGAGTTCGTGTTGAGGAGAGGTTGATTTAGCAAAGTTTTGGCTTGATTTCTATCTTCTAGCAAGAAAAGGTGAGTTCATTGATGAACTCACATCTATGCCTCAAGCCTATGTGCTTGTAAAGTGTAATTTAGTGCATTCATATCATGTATATGTTGTGTGTGCATCATATGTTTGGAATTGTTTATGTGAACATTCCATTTCGTGAATTTGTGGGTCCGATTCTTGTGAATTTTAGTCCACATATGTGTAGTAACTTGGGTTTGTGGATTTTGAGTTGATTTGGTGATGTTGTGAAGTTCCGTTGTCCCCCGACATAGTTCTAAATCTTCACAGGTCGCTAGAATCGCATTGGATAGCTTTGGTTTGAAATTTAGTTCACCTTTAAACTTATGATACAAATCATCGCGATTCTCTTGTATGAATGAGTGCATGTGTGTGTATGTGTTCTTGAGTGTTTTTGGTGAGCTATGGTGGCTTCATTTTCATTTAGAAAATGTTATAAGCCATCACCATTGATCCGGCCTCGTCCGTGAGTCGTTTGCACCTCATTCCTTAAGCAAAATAGTCCCTGTTTCAGCTCAGACGTCTGTCACTACAGGGGGACAGACGTCTGTCAATGTTTGAGGAGCAAAATAAATATTTGCTTCAGCTCAGACGTCTGACCAAAATGGGTCAGACGTCTGTCCTGGCTCTCGGGAAAAATAAAAAAACTGCTTCCTGCAGTGACAGACGTCTGTCACTACAGGTCAGACGTCTGTCTGCCTGAAACTGCTATTGACCAATGGACCACGGTCAATAGTTTGGTATCATTTGAGCTCATTCCCGGCCAAGTTTCGGCCTGTTTCGACTTCGTTTGTGACTTGTCAGTTTCTCTGGTTCGCAGATTTCTACATCTCGATTCCTCGACTTTGATCCTCATGTGATTCTTCCAATGATTGATCCTTATTGGCCGATTCACATTTTTTTATAATGTGACTTGAATAAGTGATCATTCTAAAGCCTGTATACTCTTGTTAAGATGATTCACGCCTCTAAAACGTGAATTATCCACTCGATATCCTTCGAGTCTATTCCGATGTAGTTTAAAAACCTTCGAGTGCTAGTTCGGGATTTCGATTCATTCGTTGATCGAAATTACAACCGTTATCCCTTGATTTTATGTATGTTGTCATGATGTGAGTTTATGATTTATGATTTGAGATCACGTCATTGTGACGTGAAACCCCTTTATCAATTTCCTCGGCAATCGTACTATTGTTTATTGCTGCTTTGAAGTTATACAAAGAGATTTTATGTTATTAGTAGATATCAAACTCTTGTACTAAAATGGTTTCCAATCTTACTTCATTATACGAAGCTAATTTACGAAATCGTTTTATGAACCTTCGTCAAATCTACTAGTATATATTTTATAAACCTTTTCCTCATTCGTATGAGAAATCTAATTAAACGTCTTAGTAAAATCAAGGACTATGAAACCTAGCTTTTGCTTCGATGGTTAATTCTTGGACTCGTCCGATTGAAAACCGTGGCAATGCTCCTTCTATGATTTTCTCTGTTTTGAATAGAAACCAATTACAGGTTCGTAAATATTCGAGAATAACGTGTAGTTATGGGACATGTTGTTGGTTTCTTATATTCACTAGCTCGGAGTAATTTCTATTCGCCCGGATCCATGGTATCCGCCTCTATGACATAGTTGTTTGGTTCGCGATCGCCCGAGTGGGAATATACAATTTGTGACCTTTATCTTTGAGACTTCGTCCCAACTATATATGATTTTCTATGATTTATGATTTCCTCTCTACGGGGTCACAACCCGGGCACGGTGGGGAGCTTCGGCAGCCCGGCACCATGGAAAGCTTCGGCTCAAACTTATGGGTTCGATACCTAGAGATCGTATCTCATCTTGATGAACAGGCCTGCCTCTTGGTGATGTTTTCTATGATGTCTTGGTGATTTATGAACTCTTGATGATTTATGATTTCTTGGTGATTTATGATGTCTTGGTGATTTATGATTTCTTGGTGATTTATGATTACTTGATGATTTATGATTACTTGGTGATTTATGATTTCTTGGTGATTTATGATTTCTTGATGATTTATGATTATTGGAAGGTCGTTTTCCAAAGTAGCTAGGAGATTATTTAGAGATAGTTGTGTTGACATGCTATGTTTCATATTTAGTTATGATTAGATGTTATTAGTAGAATCATGTCATCCTGTGTTATATCTCTTGTTATCTCCGTTTATTTGATAAGTACAGCTAGACTGATCCGTTTATTGTTTATTTCCTTATAAATAATACTCGGGTCAGGCCGAGTCATTTTAGGTACTCCTCTGGGACTCATAGCAGGATCGATCTTCCGCTTTCAGCTTGCTACTCTATCTCTGCAGTTTTAAGTACTTTTGTACCTATGACATTATCTCGTAGTGTACATATTCTTTTATGTAGATCTTAGTACATGTATTAGTGGATCTTTGTTGACCACTAGCATGTTGTACATATTTTTGTTTTATTCATATCTATTCCGCCTTTGTGATATGATTATTCTGTGTCTGGCTTTGAGATATACCATATTTATATTGCTGTTGTTGGCTATTTTATACTGCTTTCCGGATTTCATATAGCCGTTGTGTAGTTGCCCTATGTGCCGAACGGTCATGTCGAAATTTTAATCGGTATCAGAATTCGATGTGAATTCCTTACACGGAGCAATTATACAATCGGTCGCCCTTCACAAACCTCATTCTCCGTTATGGTCTGCGACATTTCTCTGAAATGAACCGGACGATAGTGGGTATAGAGGCGGGGCGTTACAATTGAAAATAGACCAGATCTAGGAATTACCTCACTTCGATAAGAGTTCTGAACACTGACTCGTAGAATTATAAACAAACCAACCCATTGTTAATCCACCATGTATGTGTTTCGGAGCTCGTAATATTCTATGAATCAAAATATTATGAACTTCGAGGGGCAAATGTTATCACTCTAAAAATCAGAATCTATGTGATGGGTTGGTAGTATAATAAAACTAGGTCGGCTAGTTCAATATGGATCGGATCGGTCAAGTCTATTATGAGTCGGTCGGGTCGATCTGGATTGGCTTAGTGCAGCGGATCGGGTCGGGCTTTTCTGGAGTAACGGACCAGTTTATTTGTTAACAAGCAGGTCGGCATAAGTTGGATCGGATCGGTGTATTTCTGGGTCGGTCTTGTTCATTTATCACCGGCTCGGTCCATCCAAAGGACATCAGATCGGTCCGTTCAACTCGAAATGGATCGGCACAGTCAAATGGATTGGAACGATGTATCCATCATCAAGCAAGTTGACCCGATCGGGTCGGACTGATCCTTTCAAGTAGCATCAGATCGTTCTTGAGCTGGTCGACTCGTTGTATCTGGATCAGGCCAGTCAGATATATTCTAGGATGGTCGAGCCTGTTCTGGATCGAACGAGTACATAAAGGTTGGCAACTAGCTGGCAACAGCTGACGACAACTGGCAGTGGCATTTTCGTAAATACTCAATAACCCGACCCAAAAACTGAGAGTTATAATTCATCCATTCCTCACTCTTATAAAGAGGGTTTCAATTATACCTTTGAAGGGCTTCCGAATCCAATTCTCGAACTTTTCTAAGGGATTTGTTCATCTCCAACCACTTCTAATTGAAGATCAAACTCCGAATCCATTATGAAGCCATGGAAATTCATCATAGTTCATGAGAAAGTCTAGATTCGTTCAGTCACCTACCACATTTGAAGAATTCTATCAAGTCTGTCCTTAGCCATTTCTAATATATCTAAGAAAGAAGTAGTGAGGCTAATGATGAATGTATTAAGAGGATATGCTTGCTTTGTAACTCTTGATGTGATAATGGAATCATTCTTTAAAGTGGACATAGATCACGCTTGATCGATCCCCTACAAAACATTGTATTCTCTATTTGCATTCCTACTATTGTGAGGCTTCATTTCTTCTATTTTCCACACTTTGTGGAGTATTTGCATTAATTTTGGTGTTGGTTCTAATTTCAGGATTAACATTTGGCGCCCACTGTGGGGACTGCATTCTTTCTTCCGTTCTCTCATACTCTCTCTCACAAGGTTCAAGGACTTTGCATTAAGAATCTTAGCCAATCTCATTACGACCTAATCCAAGTCTTTGCTTGAAATCATGGGTAAACCGGGTAGACCATCGAAAAGAGTCTCTAGTCAAAATGGTGAAGATACCAACGATGTCGCGAACAAGGAGAATACTCCTCTCACCAACCAATTCGATGTTGCTGAAAGTTCTAAGGCCGGAGCCGCCGTAACAAGACGAGAATTGGATGAAGTTGCCGCGACTTTAACAAGCTAAATGGGCATCGCAAACAATGTCATGCTGAAGAAACTTGAGTCCATGTTCGCCATGCAAGCCGCTACGGAAAAAGTTACTATGAATGCCGCTCGCGCTAAATCCGTTCAAGCTGACCACACAGAAGACGCGGGATCCTCTTCTTCAAGTCCAAACCGAGGGGAATTTATTCAAGAAACGGAAAATTCTAAAGATCCTCGATATAAGGAAGTCAAGTCACCCACGCGCAACCATACTAATAAAGCGACTTCTCGACAAGCGCTTGGAACCACCAAAGGGGCACCTCCTCAAGTGGGAGGCCCAGGGCCCCGCCATCTGAACAGCGACCGTTTGTTTCGGCAAACAATCGATAAAGATGATGGCATCCTCCCCATGGTCTAGCTCAACGAAGAAGAATGCATAACGAAAATGGTGCACAAAATTATGGAAAAGAGCTCGGGGAAGCCGAATGACGAGAAGGACTGGGGATTTTCTCCCACCAAAGCCCCACTCACAGAGAGGATAAAAATGGTACCATATCCAAACAAATTTAAACTGCCAACAGTCCAGACTTACAATGGAACAAGTGACCCCAACATATTTCTTTTCAAATACGACCAGCATATGGACAGGTCACGGGCTACTGACGAGTTGAAGTGCTTGTATTTTCCGACTTATCTTGAGGAAGTGGCATCACTTTGGTTCACAAAGCTACCACCCAAATCTGTAGATGACTTTGCTACCTTGGCCAAATTGTTCCGAGAACAATTTAGAATCCAAGTGACGAAAGTACGGGATGTCATGGAGTTGAATGAACTTGCACAAAGGCCAGGGGAATCCATAAGGGCTTTTCTCACCCGCTTCAACACCGCCGCAGCTAAGGTTGGAAACTATGAACCACGTTTGGTCTTAATGGCTTTGAAGGGAGCTATAAGCAAGAAGACCAAGCTCAGACGATGGATAAAAAAAAAACCAAGTACTCTTGTGGAACTATTTGACAAAGCTGAGGAATACATAGGCGTGGATGAGGATCTGGCCTATACCATAAACGATCCCGAAAGCAGCACTTAGCATGGAAAGAAGAATTGTGATGCCGAGGGTGATCAAAAGAATCCCGGTAATCAGAAAAGAGGGAATGATGAAAGAGGCAACAGACCAAACAAAATGCTTCGTTTCTTTAAGAATTCGGAATTGACTCCTCTGAACTATATCGTGGAGAAGATCTTCATGGCAACAAAAGACACTGAAGATTACCCGATACCGAAACAAGTGAAAGTCAATGACGCGGCAATCAAGTCAGGAAGATTCTGCCGGTTTCATAACCAGCCAGGTCGTAATACAAACGAGTGCAGACATCTGAGGAGCTTAATTGAAGAACTAATAAGGAAAAACAGACTTCAGCAGTATACAAAGAAACCGCAGAATGCCCTGAATGCTCAAGGCCAAGGAACCTATGCGGGATAACCTAAGCAAAATGAGAATGTTTTAATCGTTGCTATTCCAAGATTGATCATCAAATACTATTTCAAGTGGGCTGCACCCGACTGGGAGAAGCTCGGGGGACATTGTGAAATACTCTAATTAAACGAAGAACCTTCCAAAAGAAGAAGAGCTCATGATCATGAATGAAGCTTTGTCAGCAAAAATGCTGAGAATTCTATGGGATGATATCGTGTTCAAAGATGAGGATGCAAACGGACTCATAACTCCAACAGTGGATCCCATGGTGATAACCATTAGCTTGGGACTAGCCATTGTTAGAAGGGTCTTAGTCGATAGTAGGGCATCGATCAATGTTCTCTTCATCAGTGTATTCCATAAAATGAAACTCTCAATGGATGATGCGAAAGGTTGCCAAGATAAAATCCACGGACTCACGGGGCAAGCCGTTCAACCAATTGGCATCATCAATCTGCTCATCGAGCTTGGAGAAGGAGAGTGTATGGCGGCAGTAAAACAAGACTTTGTCATAATAGATGAGTTCTCTACTTACAATGCATTTCTTGGAAGGCCAACCCTCGTAGCATTTAGAATAACGAAGGCCCTATGGTGTCTCATGATGAAATTCCCTACTGAGAATGGAATTGGCACAGTCAAAGGCGACCAACGGGCTGCAAGGGAGTGCTATCTGGTTGAGCTTGCTAAGGCAAGGAAGAAAGAAGAAAAGAAACAGAACTCAGTGTCATGGCACATTAAAGAAGAGTAGCTCGTCATTTCAATGCTATAGTGAAGCATAGAACCTTCCAAGTTAGGGATCTTGTTCTGAAAAAATCATAACATGAACTGGGGTACTCGGACCCAACTAGGAGGGGCTATATATGATTAGCCAAAAATTCTCGGATGGTACATTTGAACTAAAGACAACAGATGGAATCCAACTTCCAAGAGCATGGAATGCTATACATCTCCATCATTACTTCGCTTAATGTTACTTTCATGAGATCTAAAAAGTTGTAAATATTATGCATTGTAAATATCATGCAACATTATTACCAGCTTTGTACATACTAATGAAAGGAACTTCTTTGCTTGCCTAAATCGTACGATTTGCAAATTATTTGTTGAAGATTCAATTTTGATTGCAGGACGCTGTCATGTTTATGACCCAATGTAACCTGATGACAATTACAGCACATCCCGATGGGGAAAGTGCAAATACATGTTCCTTAGCGCTTAAAACACCATTCGCAACAAAATATGAATGAAACATAGCATCATAAGGAAGGGACACCAGGAACCAGGCGGCCAAATGAAACAGCGCCCGAACAACAAACAAAGCTGCAAGTTTCATAAACAGGGCACCTTCTTAATTGCAGGGTCTCAATCACTAGTCCTAATAAATCGCGATAAAACCCGATAAATGAACTAGCGTCTGCCCCTTGAAACAATGAAAATTTAAACCAAAGACCTCCCGAGGGGCACCTGGTCGGTTGCCGATGCCATTATTACATGGCTGGATTGTGATAAACACTGGGCTTTGAAACCAAATACCTCCCCAAGGGGCACCCGATTGATTGTCGACGCCATTAATACATGGACGGATAGTGGTGTAAACACTGGGTTTTAGAACCAAGGACCTCCCCGAGGGGAACTTGGTTCATCGTCGAAGCCATTAATACATGGCTGGATAGCGATATAAACACCGGGTTTAAAAAGACCCCTAGTGGGGCATCCGATCGTATGCCGAGTCTTCCAAATTCAGCTAATGACGGACCCAAAGACCTTTTTGAAGGCACCCAACAAATGACTGAATCATTCGGTCAAAATGAATAACGGGTCCACAGACAAACACTCCTTAGAGGAACGAAATTTAAAACCTCTTCAGGAGCATATGTTCAAATCGAATCTCCGAAGGGCCCAGATTTCCAGGCCAGTGAGGAATACGATTGAATATACAATAAGACCTCTTAAGCAGGGGCAGGAAAACAGGATTTCATCTCTGTAAAAAGGTATAAGTAAGACCAACTAAATTGGAAACCTTCAATCGGATTCATGCCAAAAAGTCTAACAATGGCAAGGACATATGGTCTAAAGATTCCAAACTAAGTTGGTCGCATAGCGCTGCACCTAATTTATAAAGTCTATAAAGAATTTTGGTATGGGGGCATCACCACTGCATTAAAGATATTTAACGATGCTCATTTCTTTAAACATACCACAAATTCATCACAACTCCAAAATTAAGGGTTAAGCATTTACAAGGGCAAAATTGCCATGGTCAAAATCAAGGAAATCCGGTAAAATTGGTTAAGTTAGGTCCAACCAATAGTTTTTCATGGCTATAACTGAAAAATCATTTTCTAAAAGTACCACGAAATCATTTCAGTATAAACTATTGTGATAAGAAATGGTTTGTAGTGTAAAGATTTTGTTTTGTAAGCAAGAAAAGAAAAGGAGCATGGAATGCGAAGCAGCAAAGTATGATAAAACCCAAGTACAATAAGCAGAACACAATTTCGTTTCAGTAGCACAAAATCAGATCACAAAGTTGCAAGTCAAATACAAGGGATCAAACATAAAAGTGTGGAGAGGAGTAAGCGCAAAAGTAGAATGCGAGGGCTGGCACCCGCATATACAACCGGTTTGAATGCGGTATATAAAAAGAAGATGATAAGAAATAAAAGAAACTAGTTGTAAGCATTATTTCTTCATCCCATTCTTTGGATCCTCGGATCTTAAACCCGGTCTCTCAACTTTAGAGAGATGAGATAAGCCAGCTGGTTGACCATCAACTTTGGTCAAAGGCCCACTAGGACTCTCCTTAGAGGATATAGTGATGAATTTTCCCTTCTTCTTCTTCTTCTTGGTAACCGCCTTCTTTCCTTTGCGACCAGATGATGTTCCCTGTTTTCCCTGAGTTTCAATATCTTGTATTGGGGATTCGCTGGTTTGCTTAGAATCGTTTTCACTTGGAAAGTAGTCGTCTTCGTCATCCAAGTTTGCAGGTGCACCAATCTTTATATCCTGTGACCCCGGGTCTTATCATCAAGAAGAGGTTCATCACATGGATGGGGGGTATAAGCTAGGGCAGGAGGTGTCGATATCAGGGCTGAATCAGTAGTTATAACTTCAGTCATCATAGCAGTAAATCCAACAGAAGGAAGCTTCAGTGAAATAAGACCTAACATAGATAAATAATGAGCATAGTATGTGATTGTGCCGGGAGAAGGGCACAGGTAGTCTGAGTTTGGTAAACTTGAATAACTTCAATTTTACCTGTGGCAGTAAGGCTCGCCTCAATATTCCTGTGCGCTTCAACCTTGAAACCACCTGCATCAGAAATACTGTCACTATCTTCATCCTCGCCCTTGTCTTTTTGAGAAGTGGGAAGATCTGCGGGAGTATGTGGACCAGAGGCCTCAACATCGGCTGTGACTGGGCGGGTTTCAACATTTGTATCTCGAGCAAGTTCTCCTGATGAACCGACCTTTTCATTAAAAAAGCCCCTTGCTTCTGCTAATTTAGCCTTCCCCATAGTTAAAGCCTCACGAGAGTCTATGTCTAGAAGATCCTCGATAAGGTCGTCTTCGCTACGTTCGCCTTCGTTAGTTTCCAAAATTCGCTCCCAAAGAAGAGCCAGAGTGAACTCAAATTTTCCCTCCAAGTAGCGTAAACTCCCTTTGTTCATAATACTGTAGACATAAAAGTTAAACAAGGAAGTATCAGAATCCGAGCGGGCCTTTTCAAGGTCGACAACGGATCTGAGCTTTTCTACATCAAGAGCTTGTTGTGTTCAGGAGAGAGTTGTACTTAGGGAAGAAATCCTATCATGAAGGGTAGTGTTCAATTCTCGTAAAGTGGCAAAAGCATTTCTCTCTTCAGCTAATTGGGATTCGGCAGATTGTTGAGAAATTTCGACTTCTTGAGCTTGTTTCTCAAGCGTATCTTCACTCTGTTTGGCGATAGCAAGTTCTCCCTTAAGCTTGGCAATCTCGTCCTCTAAGTCCTTTTTGGAACCCTGAGATTTAAGTGCATGGATGAAAGCGACCTTGTCATTCTCCAGTACTTCGATGTAATCAAGGCGAGCTGAGTTAACCCTTTGGAGGTCATAAGTAAATTTGTTCCACGCATTAAGCTGTTTTTCGACATGATCTTTCAACTTGTCTAATTTAACCTCGGTCTAACTTTTAGCCACTTCATATTGAGTAACCATGCTACTTTTAGTACCGACTATTTCCTCGAAAAGATCCCGCTTGTCATTAGGATGCAAGTCCACATCAAAATACATTCCTCTTAAATCCTAGCCATGAAAGCGCTCACCAAGCATGAAATTGGTCGGCCTTATCTGATAGCGTGGCCTATCCATGATTACTTGAAGATTAGAAGAAGTAGAGGTCGCTAGTGGCAGATCCATAGGTTAATCATTTCCAATATCTTAGTTACCTAGCACTGAGTAATCCAATATTGGAAGTTTATCTGACTTGTGATGCTTCTCGTGACCATCGTCATCCTTACCGCTCCTCCCCATCTTCTTATGATGCTTCTTCTGCTTTCTTTTCTTTTCCCTCTCCCGAGCTTTGAGAATTTCAAAATGATCATGCCTCCACTTCCTCTGTTGCTCAGTCTCAATACGATCACCAATATGGTGAGGTCGATAGGAAGGCTGCGGATGTTGTGAGTGTTTTAATATTGCGGAAGATTAGACTTCTTTAAGAAACGCTTTGGATCTTGATGGCTTATAACTTCATTAAAATCCTTAATGAATGAAGTCTTTAGCATCGTTTTTGTACATGTAGAAAGAAATGTGACAGGAGTTTATTGTTCGCACTGATGAAGGTTAGAACAAGTTTAAAATGTTGAGATGCATAAAACAAGTAAATGATGGAAAAGGTAAACGCTTGTCAGTAAGCGTCTAGCGACGAACCAGTTTTCGTAATTTTTCTAAGTTTGGGTGGGTAGTAAAGGATCCAACTGTATCTCCTGTTCTCATAATCTGAGGCTTGAGTTGTTGAACGACAGTCTCGCTATGAAAAATGTCCCTAGCTGAACTAATGTCAATTATTTCCTTAAAAAGTATCCAAAGAATAATCCTTGTGAATAACATGTGCTGGAGGATTCTCACCAACTTTTTTAGCACCTGTATTGACTCCAGAAGCAACTTCGACATCTCCCAACGATTTACTTTCCTTGATCGGGTCCGAAAGGGTTCTTAAAGTAGTTATGTCTTTCTCAATTTCCTCAGTTATCCTCTTGACCTGTTCACTGTCACCCTTATGATGCTCGGATTCCTCTTCTTGGATAGAAGTCAATTTGGGTTTGGGGCGTGTTTTGCTACTACCAGCAGTGTCAGAACATTTTTGTAAAGGAGATTTCTTCGCAGGACTTTTGCTGGAAATCCCTTTCTTAGATAACAAATTCAACTTGAGAGTACGGGAGGGGTCAAGCAAGTGGTACTGATAAAGAAATTGCTCCGTAATCAAGTATCTCCTACTCCTTTGTGCTTCAACTATAGTCTGCAGAGTGTCATACAACTCTTGGCTAGCAGTATCATCTGAGTCAGTGGAAGGAAGCACTATAAAATAAAGGGAGTTACTACTTGGAAGCTTATTGTATGGACAAACAGGTAAATGTGATAATGAATTCTCACCTCCCTCCATCCACTTTCCGTAGAAATTATCGGAGCAGCGCATAAAGCAATAATTTTATAGAAAACCCTTAGCCCTATCCACCAGTTCGGTTATGATTTTGGGGAATTTTTCTTCTAAATTTATAATTGATTGTGCGCCTTGCCTCTTTTCGAAAAGGTTCAATGAACAGATTTCTTTGAAAGTAGGGGCACGCTATTTGGTCCTCATGAAAAGTATGTACAGATCAATTATAATAGCATAACTGTTTGGATGTAGTTGCATGGGAGCGATGGCTAAACGCTTCAAAAACATTCCTATGAAGGGATTAAATGGAGAAACGCCACCTATCATCAACATGTATCGATTAATGGCAACAAATCCGAGGGGGAAGGGTGTCTGCAAACTCATTTTCCTTTGGAAATTTAGCCTCGGTCTATGATATACCAAATTGAGGCACTAAGATTTTGTATGCACGATCGCCTTTTTTATTTGGTTTCCTGTCAGTGGGCACTCCAATTGGGGCTTAGGAACATGAAATTCGGGATTAGGGGCACTAGTAACCTGAGTAGGTATACTAGCTGGTGTGGATTGCGACGTTGTTTCGAGCTGTTGGCGATATTTCTATCTAGTATCAATTTCTACACAAATAACTGTGTTTGACAACAAGCTACAGGTATATCCTTTTTATAATAGAAAATATTGTATGCAACTAAAAAAAGGTAAGACTTGAGACTTGTAAATCATCCTAAGGTGATTGATCAATTTCAAGTTTTACTGCGAGCTTACACTAAATTGTTCAAGTGGAATGGTGGGTAAAACCTTTTAACACAATCAAAGCATTTCAGTATAAATCGTATAAGGTTGCATACATGTTTTCTAAACGGTTACTTAACTTATCATCGATACGGGCAATCGGTGATAAAGTATATTAGCCCAAAAGCATATGTTTGAATCGAAGGAGAAAAGCTAGAATAGAAAATGATCAAAAGTACAAAACACAAGGAAACCAATTTTGATCCAAACAGGGTCGGTCATAACTGACTCTGATCGGGCCGGTCATAACTGACCCCGATCGGGTCGGCTATAACTGACCCCGATCAGGTCGGTCATGATTGGCCCCGATCGGGTCGGTTATAACCAACTCAAATTAAATCAGTTATAATCCACCAAAACTGGATGGGTCTGAGTTGCTCATGATGGATTGGGTAAAGTTGAGTTTGAGTGATCGGTGGAACCAAAACGCGGTGTTTTAAAGTAAATACGGATGCAAAAAACAAACACAGCATGAACAAAGCAACAAGCATTATCACAACAACAAAATCAAGTGCAAGAGCTCAAAAATTTTGGACAATTTTATGGTTCGGACATTACATCAAATACATTATATGCATCATGAAGGAATCAAAGCACAATGAATTTTGTGCATTTCAAGCTTACCATACATATATACGAATCCATAAAACTAATCCCATTCCTCCTTCAAATCGTTCCAACAAAGAAAAATGCAATTCAAAGACTCAAAACCCAAAAAACAATCCCAAGTTCACAATTTGCCAGCTCCTCTATAACCAAGCAGCTATCTCGACCCTAATTTGTGTCATTCCGAACCCAAAATTCGAGATTGCCATGGAAAATGTGCAATACCTGCGATTGGACGAACTTGGAGAGCCAATTCAGGTTTGGAGAAGCACGACTTTGAAGGATCGGATCATCGGCTCGAGCTAATCAAGAGTGGAAGATGGTTTGAATACGAATTGAAGTAAGGAGTTGAATCAAAATGAGTTGAGCAAGATTGCCTTAGAGAATTTCCGCCGCAATTAAAGTATTTCGAATTGGAGACTGAGAGAAATGAAGGGACGAAAGAGAAAAGGGTGTATTTTGCCTTTATAAAGGCCAAATGGTTATGGACCGGGCTGAACCAATAAGAGCCCATCACGACCGATCCACCACAATCAGACTTGCTCGATCTAAAATCCAAAAACCACACTGACCCGTAGAATAATAAGCAAACCAACCCATTCTCAATCCACCATGTATGTGTTGCGAAGCTCGTAATATTCTATGAATCAAAATATTATGAACTTCGAGGGGCAAATGTTAACACTCTAAAAATTAGAATTTAAGTGATGGGTCGGTTGTATAATAAAACTAGGTCGGCTAGTTCAATATGGATCGGATCGATCAAGTCTATTCTGAGTCGGTCGGGTCAATCTGGATTGGCTTAGTACAGCGGATCAGGTCGGGATGTTCTGGAGTAACGGACCGATGTATTTGTTACTGAAGCGGGTCAGCACAGTTTGGATCGGATCGGGGTATTTCTGGGTCGGTCTTGTTCATTCGTCATTGGCTCGTTCCAATCAAAGGACATCGGATTGGTTCGTTCAACTCAGAACGGATCGACACATTCAAATGGATTGGGTCGGTGTATCCACCATCAAGCAAGTTGACCCGATCGAGTCGGATTGATCCTTTCAATTAGCATCAGATCGTTTTGGAGCGGGTCGGTTCGTTGTATCTGGATCGGGTCAATTAGATATATCCTATGATGGTTGGGCCTGTTCTCGATCGGACATGTAATAAAGGTTGGCAACTAGCTGGAAACAACTGACAACAACTGGCAGTGGCGTTTTCGTATATACTCAATAGCCCGACCTAAAACCTAATAGTTTTAATTCATCCATTCCTCACTCCTATAAAAAGGGGTTCAATTCCACCTTTGAGGGGGAGGACTTTTCAAGACCCCGAAGGGCTGCCGAATACAATTCTCAACCTTTTCTAAGGAATTTGTTCATTTCCAACCATTTCTAATTGATGATCAAACTCTGAATCCATCATGAAGCCATGGAAATTCATCAAAGTTCATGAGAAAGTCTAGATTCGTTCAATCATCTACAACCTTTGAAGAATTCTATCAAGTCTCTCCTTAGCCATTTCTAATAGATCTAAGAGAGAACTAGTGAGGCTAATGATGAATGTAATGAGAGGATATGCTTGCTTTGTAACACTTGATGTGATAATGGAATCATTCTTTAAAGTGGACGTAGATCAAGCTTGATCGAACCACTATACAACGTTGTGTTCTCTGTTTGCATTCCTACTATTGTGAGGCTCCATTTCTTCTATTTTCCACACTGGAGTATTTGCATTACTTTTAGTGTTGATTCTAATTTTGGGATTAACATAACTGTTTTGAATTTCTGGACTTATTTTATTTATATATATTCTTCTTATGCGTATACAAACTTCAAACCTTAATAACTTCTTCATACGATGTCCATTTTACGCAAACCAGGTGTCTATTTTGACCAGAATTTCGAGATGAACGCAAGGCATAGTGCGTTTCACTTAATTCTGAATATTTAAATTAATTTATCCATATTTTATTATCTTGAGTTAAAAATGCGGGGTGTTACATTCTCCCACCCTTAGGAAATTTCATCCCCGAAATTTGATAAGCGTAAAATTCAATAATCCCTCGCATAATATACATCCATCATGCGTGCATCAAATTTTTGAAAACATCATGCACTTCTACAAAGTGAAATAATAATACATGTATGCCTAAGAGGTGCCTCTTATGTGCATGCAAATTTTTCAAAAATCCTTTTTTAAAAACATGATGCTCACATCCTAAATATACTGGCAGTTCTACATGAATGCAATATTTTGAAAATCAAAAATATATTTTCATCCAAATTTCCCACATTCTTGCAGGGCAAGAGCACAGTTCATCCAATTGTTGCATCCAAAATCCTACCAACCAACTTTATTTCTCGAATTTGAGAAAAAATTAATTTTGTAAATTCGATTTCTTATGTTACAAAAAGGTGGAAAACGGAAAATTTCACATCTTTTGTTTTTCTTTTATGTACCTTTTTCCAACCGTACTTGGATTTGATGTAACTATTTATAAAGATTCCCCTATTTTCCTATCCAAGTATAGCCCATACAAGAAAACTTTCTTTATTACTGGTTTTCTTTTTCATCTTATCTTGGAAATTTTTATCTTTATCCATCTTTTCTCATAATTTATCATGTTTGTTGCTTTAATGAGTTTGTTGTTTCCTTTTTAGTTGTACCATTTTTTTTTTCTTAGCTTATTTAATCTTCTGATCTAAGTTTAGTTTTCAAATAAGCCTTCTAGTCTTTTAACTAAAATAGGAAAACAGATGCTCTACATAGCTACTACTAAGGGCCAAGAATCTCGGGACTATGTCCTCCACAGATAGAAAAGTCCAAACCATGGATTCCGCAACAGGTTTAGGTGTTATCCTAACTATGCAACAGGAACAAAATAACAAAACGATCCTACAAAATTGCAATAATGGGTTGTACCCCTAATATGAAAATTAGAAACATGATATAAATACTTACATGCTCTTTTACTATCTAGTATTTACCACTAGTCCAAGCTGTGTACCAATAGTCATTTCAAGCAACACCCTAGGCTTTTCAATGCTTACGCATTCTACGGGAACTTACCATTTTCTTCCAAGATAATTCTCGCTATTTACTTCATAGCCTCAAAACTTTTCTCGTCTTCCCTAGGCACTAATCATTTCCTACTCCATACTTTTAAAACGTGGTTTGGCCTTTTCATTTAATTATTTTTTTTCTCCTAAAAAAATCATAAGTGTCAAATTTTATTTTCCTCACGAAAACTTACTTTTTCCAAACCATAAAAACACGTCATCTAAAATAAATGCAAATCGTCATTTTTTTTAAAATCACAAAACTAGAGTAGATACGAAAACTATTTCTTAATCGGGTTTATGGCTCATTCTTCCCTATAAGGTCGGTTCAATTTCTTACTACAAGGTGCAAACATCTACTCTACTCTTAGTTTCTACAACTTATTTTGTCCACCCGACAAAATTTTCTTTTGTTAAAACAATTTATCGAAAATTATTATCAAAAGGATAGAGTCTTCAAAACTTTCTTTACTGGAAGTTCCAGTTTTTGCAACTTTTCCCAAGTTTTGCTTTTAAATACTTTCATGTAATATAACAAGAAAACTAGCAAGCTATACAAGCTCTATAATATGCACCGTTTACTGAGAGAATTTTACTTTAGACAAATTTTTCATGAGAAATCATTGCTTCCAAAATAAAACCCATTTTACTTTAAAACCTAATATGTACTTCTTTACATATTTTAAAACTATGACTTTTATGATTAAAACTTGTAAACACCATAAACCATCTCCCAAAAGCTTTTATAATTTCAAGTTCTTAAAAGTTAACAATGGGGTTAGACTCAAAGCGGGTTTACAATTTTTCTAGGTTTTCCTAGACACTCCCACAAAGTCAATTCTCTTAACTGTATATATTCCTAGTCCATTTTTCCCCTTTTTAAACTTTTCCAATTGATAAGGTCTTACTGCCAAACCCACTAATCTGAAGCACTAACACGTGGGATTCACCTTTCTTTCTTACAAAGTATATTGTACACTTTCCACACAAATTTCCTAAGGGTCACAAATTTCCATATTCATTCCTTTAGTGTACAAAACAGTCATCCCAATTCTTACCAATTCATACTCTTTATACTTAGTGGGTTCCTCTATGGATCTATGTATATATAATATATTTATATTTTAAAAATACAAATATGTTCACTCACTATCTATACAGGAATCCTAAACCTAAGCTCTGATACCAGATGTAACAACCCGAATTCCGATAGGCCAATTTTTTTCAAAAATTCCAATCTATTGAAACTCATGTTGGTTTGCTCTAGCATCCTGCATAAAAGACAGAGAAATAAAATATGTCAGAGCTCAGAAAATATCTCATAGCGGAATAGATAAAATATAATATAATCAAAGTATTAATAATACTGCCTAACTAGTATCCAAAGCTATTATGTCTCTGCTACAAATATTACCTACAAGTATGTTATGAGGAGGGGTTCGAACACAAGTTCCGGTGAGTGGACTTAAAGTATACACTTTGGATAATCCTATATATACCGTTCAATCATATTTTCTTATTTATTAGGTTACTTAGGTTAATAACACTCAAGTCTTACACATACATCGTACCCATTTACTTCCCCGTGGATTAAACTAATAAAATATATATGTAGCTACCCTCAATATTAAGGTACATCCCATGGTACCCCACTCGCACGGTCTCTACCGTAATACCACTGAAATATATGCAGTCCCTCATCCTACGCCGAAGTGATGTACGATCTCTATATAACAATGTTACATTCTGCATATGTATGTCAATTTTATGCTACGTAAGCGTACGGACGACCACCTTCGATCAAATGAAATTCCATACCAGAGTAATGCGCTCAAGTCTACGATACATCACCCAGAGCAGACATGCATGTATCTTGTAACAACCCAGAATTTCTAAACCAATTAAAAATTTTATTTTAGCTATTTTAATGTGTTTTGAATATATATATAATGATTTATTTTAAATAATAACAGCTAAAAATTATTTAAATCGAAGTTATACGTATAAGTTTATTTTAATTGTAAAACGAACTTGAAATGGCGTGGTAGTTTGAAAATTTGATTTCAAATTTCAAATGAATATGCAGAATTCAATATAAGTCAGAATTGGACGAAACAAGAAACGTTAGAATCTGTTTAATCACATCCTGCTAATGAATGTAAGAAATTGAGATTTCACTTTATAAATAGTAAGTTATGTCCAGTTTAAAATTCAAAATAGTCGCTACAGAATTTATATATATTTTTATATAATATATAGCCCTTAAAAATAGCCATTTTGCAAACGACTTCCGTTTTCGATGAAACCACTTATGTTGCATCCAGAATGTCAATTTATTTTAGATTTCATAATTTTTGGAATTGATATGTGAGCGTGCTAAATTTAAACGTGTTTTGTCAATTAAGTTTGAATTTAATCGATTAGAAAAAAAGGCCATTTTTCAAACGGTCACCAAATTCGACGAAATTAGTTTTGTTAGGACCGTATCGTCAAAACATAGCATGACTTTTTTTTAATTTTTGGAGTTAGTATGTGGCCCCGGTAAATTAAAATGTATGTTTAAATTCAATATATGTGGATTTATATTTTAATTTTGATGAAAAATGATTGAAACAGTCGAATTGGCTTACAAAACATATCACATTGTGTCCGGAATAGGGGTATTTAGCTTAGGGCGATAGTCGTTGGGTTTGCTTTAGAGTTTGAATACAAATTTTCATAATAAAACAATTAATGGAATAAAATAATAATATATATTTTATATAAATACCCCTAGTATCACAAATCCTAGCCCCAATTAAACGAGCAGCCGCCACCGATAATTCAACAGCCAAAATGCTCCATGTTTCAATCCTAGATTTCTTCCTCCACAACAAAAATTGGACATTGATTTCTGGACGGAAATTCAAGAGCTCTTCACGAGCTTTAATTCCATAGGACAATGATCGTTTCTCGTTCGCAGTTTTAGGGAGTTCTCAGCGCTCAAAGGCGCGAAGTTCAAGCAAAAATTCTTGGTCAACCGGGCATGCGAGTTGGTCTGAACGGTGGTTACGGGTGCCCGAGGCGAAGGCGAAGGGTGTGGCACTGTTGGATCGGCGATCGACGCGTTGAAACGCGTGCAAATATTGGAACCCTAAGTCGAACTTTTTGGTTCCTATTTGAGAGGTTAAAGGAAGATGACGGGTTTTTTTTGGGATTAAGTTAACTAAGACCTTAGATAAATTTAATTATTATAATACTTAATTAATGTAATTAAATCTTTAAATGGTCATATCTTTTGTAGTCGAAATTAGAATTCAACAAACTGAATTGCGTTGGAACCGTAAAATCAAGCAATACACAATGGAACTGACTAGAGCAGAAATGGAGGAAATTCGAATTTGAGGCAAATTCAAATCCTAACAGAAATCTTCAAATAAAGAATGACGAAGTGGAAACGAATGTGACAATTCTCTCACTAATATTTTGTACAGTTATTTAATTTATTTTATAACTGTAAATATATAGAAATTGCCAGTACAGATTTTTATATGTTATTTGGAGTTCAACACCCAAATTCGCACAAATCACATTAATTGGAAGCTATGCATGGATATTAGCGACATTCACATTTCATACTCTGTGATAGCCACTTGTGGCGCCGTAACCGGTATTGGGTAGTTGAGTATTTACTTATATGGATAATTTGGTGATGTGTGTATTGTGATTGTGATTATGGGTTTGGAATGTTAATATTAAACTGATACTGGAAAATGGAAAAAATAATCATTTATATATTGAACAGTGAAAATTGACTAATTAAAAAAATAATTCAAACCGAATTTGAATTGGTTAAATTTATTAACCAATGATTTATTTAAATTGACTGTTGTTGTTTGAAAACCCCACACAGGTATTGGGATGATATTTGACATACACTAATCCCAATATTTAGTTGTATGTTAATCGATGGGTTGACAGGCTGTGATGAGCGTTATTTATTTATTCGAATTATTATACAGTCGTAAATTGCAATCTGGATAATGTTTGAATGTGTAATAATTATTTATCATTATTGTTGAATATATTCGATGTATAAAATCCATATAACAGAAATTACATGGTAATTGATTGAGTCGCATTCCGATTCAGAATAGGAAAAATATTTTAAAATAATATTCAATAAAGAATCAAAATAAGATTTTGATATCTGATTTTGGGTGGACACGAAAATATATAAAAATATGAAGCCGGGTTAAGTATAAAAACGCCATTTTAACCGGAATGGGTTTACCGATCGATTTTATTCAATCAAAAATAATATCGAAGAGAATTGATTTCAAAATTTGATATTTTGAAAATATTATCATTTTAATATTATAATGATATGGAACTTTCAATTTTGATTTAAAATTGAAATAGAAGTTGAAATCATTTTAAAATGAATTTATAAATGATTTATAAAATACATTTTAAATGGAAATCGACGATATATATATATATATATATATATATATATATATTTAAATGGCCTGAACAGAATGCGGCGCACAGTGACCGTACATGAATTTCGAACATTAACTTCAAACTGATGTAACGGGAGATCTGACCGTTGGATTCTCCTAAAACCAGACCTGTTGGGTTCGTATCAAAAAGAGCTTTCCAATGAATATAAGAGATTTGAAATCTAACGGTTAGATTATAAAATATGTCCAAATCGATTTTGGAAAAGGTCGCCATGAATGCAATTCGGTGGCCGATATTGGAAACCAATTGTAAGTGCCTTAATAAAATTATTAAAAATATGGAAAAATTATGTAAAATCATAATAACTGATTTGAAAAAAAATTTGATGAAAAATTCCAAGTTTGAAAAGATAAAAATATATTTTTATCGAAACTAACTAGTTATCAACTAGAATAATAATCCAATGTTCTTAAATAAATAAATTGGATTTGAAATGGTTTTGATATAACCAGAATTTTCTAACGTATGAGTTGGAATGGATTGGAATGGAAATAATATTCAGAATGTTTTGATAATGAATTCCGTGACTATACAGATATTGTTGAGGAATTCAGAAGATATGTATATATCGTTATTCCCAATACGATATTTGTTTGTTCCAGAATTAGATATTGAATACAAGCCAATAAAATTTCTATTCAGAGGCTTGTATGTAATATCAAATTGGATTTTGGGTTTGTCGTGAATGGTATCTTTGTTAACGTTGTTCTTAAACCCCGTAGAGAAAAGTATAAATCTTTTAACTAAGATTTAGATAAGTTCACCAATTAGTTGATATTTAATTGGAATTGAATTGGTATAGGAGTTTGGGGTTTATCGCGAACGGCGTTTTAAATAACATTTGTTCTTTAACTCAATTAACATTGAAGTTATGATTTGGAAATTATAAATCTTTTTATCAAGAGTTAATGGAAAATTTCCAAAGTAATGTTTTCCAATTTAATATATTAAATTGGAATCGAATGGAATTCGATTTGGTAATAATTGAGATGAGCTTCTGTGAAGGAAGACCGTTACTATATATGGAATTTAAAAGTCTTCAACATTATTCCATTTATATTATTAGTCTTATACGGAAATTCATATTGATTTTGACTGATCTGATTTCCGTGGAGATTCCACTTGATGGAATAGGATATTGGGGTTTATCGTGAACTATGTTTTAAGTGACATTGGTTCTTTAACCCAATTAAAGGCAGGATTGATTTCCTAAAGTTGAATAATCATTAAATAATTAATTTAGGAAGATTAAAACTAGTAGGAGTTTTAATAGATATTTAATTAGATTGGAATGAGAATGAGGTAACTAAATTTGCCGATAACACCGTGGGTCTTAGATATGGAGTACTGGCAGTTTGCTCCATGTGATGAATAGGTTGGGATTGGGATAATAAAATAAATGATTACTTCGGTAATGTTCGCTAATCCTAACTAGTTAATAAACCTTAATTTGGTTTAAGTGGTGAAAAGATAAAATCGTATCTTTTGAATTGATATCGAAAGGAAGATTAAAGAATAAATTTAAAGGAATTTATCTTTGATAAAATTAATGGGAACCTTTCCCTAAAAATGTGAATATTTAACTAAAAGAATATTTTGGATTGGAATGAGGCATATGATGTGTTTTTGTAGCACTTGATTATTTATTTTAAAATACGCAAGTTATTCGGAAAGACCGGGTTTATCCCATTCTGAATAACTAATATGACGACTAAAAGTCGACGATGAAGAAGGTGGTTGAAGACCGGAGATCTTCACATCGTTTAGATGATTACCGATGTCTTGATTGAGCTGTACACCCAGGAAAAGGTAATAAGTGGTGATTTTCAAGACGTACTTTGAGATCAACCAGATATGCGAGGACCTCTCTCTTGTATTGGACATATGGGACGAGGAATAAGGTGCCTCCGGTTTCGTTCATACCTAAACAGACTTGTAAATGGATGTGTGTCAGACATTGGATTTCATTCTGTGTTGATTGATTTCAATTTAATATATATCTGTATGGCGACAAAGAATTTATTCCCTTGCTCAACACCCTCTCTGAGACGTATGAGCTTAGTGGTTATATATTAATAGACATCAGTTGCATGGCGGGAATGATCAATGTGGCATGCTAAGATGCAAATGATTAAGGCTTTTGTTGAAAAGCAGAGTCTTGTGGTTGATGATCAAAGCACGGCTTTAATTAGCATTGTGTATAGCGTTAATTCGCGGGCCTAACACACGGTATGAGTCAAAAATGGGATAGTGACCGTAGGGAGAACTTGTTTTTCTTTCTAGCTAGAAGTGATGTCATGGTATGGAGCCCAAACATTTTTAGTTATGTGCATGATGGATTGTGAGGCGTCTCGGATATAGGGCTACATGCTCATAGGGTCGATGTACTGACCTGTCTAGAGGTCCGATAGTACCGAGAAATGTATTGTTCAGGAATAATTAATCGACTAAAGTATGTGCGGACCGGCCCTACTGTTCACAGGGCTCGCCATCTTCCGAGTCCTGGGTCATCTTGCTAGAGGTGACTCGAATCAGTGCGGACGTTCCCTTGCCTCGACTCATAGATGGAATCCAATTTCCAATATGCCACCTTTCGGTTTTAGTTGCAAACCCATATGGCAGCATCGTGGGATAGGGCGCTCATGTCGTGTATGATTGATACATTTATATTTGATGCTGGTTGATACACTATGCGCTTATAGTATTATCAAAATGATTTGTTTTAAACACACCAAACATGTTTGGCTGTTATATGGTAAAACTCTATCCTCCGGCTTGCGTTGCATTGTGTGATGGGACTTGAGTCTTATAATAGCTTCATTTTTCCAAAAACCATTGCGTTGTTTATTAAATCATTTTATTTCAAGTTTTGGTATTCACATGGAGTAAACCCGTTCCGTGACATCTCATGAATTACCCTATTTCAAAGTAAAGTTTAATAACTGTTTTGAGTTCTCACACCAGTCCCATGACTGACTCAGACTTTATTGTTTTAACCTAAACTTTGGGTTCCCCTATTTTCCACATGGGCAGCTAGTAGTTTTGGATTTGCAGATATTTCTTTTCACAGGATCTTGGATTACAGCTGGAGCTATATTCGGAAACCTTTGTATCTGCATATCTCTTTCAGTTGTGTCAGTAGTTATTTTCCGCTGCACATTATATTTGTGTATATATTTTCTGTTGTTTTGTAATTTAAATCTCTTATATTTTTTTGTTGTATATTATTTGAACTCTATTATATTATTATACTCTGATGTAAATTGTTGTAATAACAATGAAATGTTCTATTGTTTGTTTCTAATGCATTGTGTTCTCAAAGCAATCCGGTCTCCTCCATCTCTTCGGGGATCGGGGAAGTCTGGATCGTCTCAGTTGGTATCAGAGCTTTGGTTTACAAAGATAGAGACAAAACACATTAGAAGCAAATGAACGAATTCATCAGATATAGGATTAGTAATGTCCTATGAGAATAACTCATTAGAGATAGGACTAGTAGTATCCTAAAACGAGCTGGAAGAGTGTCGTTTATTAAAAAATATTTTAATTTTGAAAATTATACCTTACTATAAATATTTGGATCCATTATTTTATATTCAATTTGGACTATCGGGTATATGAAGATTTTACATATACGCCTAGCTAGCGTATATACTAAGTCTCTAATATACTGGATGGATGTAGAATCACACTCTAGTCGCCAGGAAATGATACTGATGATAGCCCGTGCATCACCAGTAATTATGTTTGAGTTTCGAAAGTGGGATATCTATATGATTCTATTGACTGGTGTGAGAACCAAAACTTAGTTAAACTTTATTGTTTGTGATTTGGTCTTGAAATATGATCTTAAGTATATTAAAATTATATGTTTGAAAAGCTAATTAACTAATTGATTTCTGGTTGTGATGTGTGATTATTAGTTAACTAATAAAAATACTGGAATGGTAAAACCAAGAAGAAAATGAAAGCTGAATTAAGCCAAATAAAATTTAAAGTTAAACTGAATTGAAAACTGATTGGAATTGGATACATGTACATGTATATATATTGAACATGTCATAACATGGAAGCTAAGAAGAGGAATAAGATTGTATGCCCGACAAATAGGTAAATATTTACTGTATATATTGGGGTTCTGATGATTTTATGAGCTGATTGGCTTACCGCTTAGCTTTTTATTTTTATTTTTCTTTTAGATTGATGAGGGCCATGTAAGACAAGTTTTGGTTTTACCGATCAGCCCGTACAAACGAGGTTATGGCGAAATTTTTCTAAAATTTAAGGCGTTAGCCAAATTTTTGAGAAATTAGAATGTTCTTAGAAAATGAAAAGTGGAAGAGCTTGAGTCAAGTGAAGGTGGAGTTGATTAAATAAGCAACCTTTGATTCTATGTTTCTTTTCGACGATGAAAAGATTTTAAGTGGAGGAGATTGTAATAACCCGGACTTTCTAAACCAATTAAAATTTTTATTTTAGCTATTTTAATGGATTTTGAATATTTAAAATGATTTATTTTAAATAATAACGACCAAAATTTTATTTAAATCGAAGTTAGAACATATAAATTAATTTTAATTATAAAACGAACTTGAAATGGCATGGTATTTTGAAAGTTCGATTTTAAATTTCAAATGAATATACAGAATTCAATATAAGTCAGAATTGGACGAAACAAGAAATGCTAGAATCTGTTTAATTATATCTTTCTAAAGAATGTAAGAAATTGAGATTTCACTTTATAAATAGTAAGTTATGTCTAGTTTAAAATTCAAAATAGTCGCTATGGAATTTATATATATATTAATATAATATATAGCCCTTAAAAATAGCCTTGTTGCAAATGACCTTCATTTTCGATGAAACCACTTTTTTTGGATCTAGAATGTCAATTTACTATTAGGTTTCAAATTTCACAATTTTTGGAACTAATATGTGAGCATGGTAAATTTAAACGTGTTTTGTCAATTCAATTTGAATTTAATCGACTAGAAAACTGCCATTTTCCAAACGGACTCCAAATTCGACGAAATTAGTTTTGTTAGGACCGTATCTTAAAAACATAG
Organism: Allium sativum; assembly: GCA_030737875.1. NCBI lineage: Eukaryota > Viridiplantae > Streptophyta > Magnoliopsida > Asparagales > Amaryllidaceae > Allium > Allium sativum. Next base: position 158,771,151 of record CM060913.1, read on the forward strand.
CTAGATTTATTTTTCTATAATTTTTGGAGTCAGTATGTGGCCACGGTAAATTAAAATGTACGTTTAAATTCAATACATATTGATTTATATTTTAATTTTGATGAAAACTGATCGAAACAGTCAAATGTGCTTACGAACCATATCCCGTTGTGGCCGGAATGGGGGTATTTAGCTAGTGGCGATGGTCGTTGGGTTTGATTTAGTGTTCGAATACAAATTTTCATAATAAAACAATTAATCGAATAAAATAATAATATATATATATTATATAAATACGCCCAATATCCCAAACCCTAGCCCCAGTTAAACGAATAGCCACCACCGATAATTCAATGGCCAAAATGCTCCATGTTTCAATCCTAGATTTTTTCCTTCACAACACAAATTGGACATTGATTTCTGGACAGAAATTCAATAGAATTTCATGAGCTTTAATTCCATAGGACAATGATTGTTTCTCATTCGTGGTTTGGGGAGTTCTCAACGCTCAAAGGCGTGAAGTTAGAGCACAAATCCCGGGTCAACCGAGCGTGCGAGTTGGCCTGAACGGTGGCCGTGGGTGGTGGAGACGAAGGCGAAGGGTGTGTCACTATTGCATCGGTGACCAGTGCCTTGAAACGCGTACAAAGATTGGAACCGTAAGTCGGGCTTTTTGGTTCGATTTCCTGTTAGAACGGTCATAGTAAGTTGACGGTTTTTTTTTTTGGGATTAAGGGTAATTAAGGCCATAATTAATTTTAATTATTATTATAATTAATTAATGTAATTAATATTTTAAATGATTATATTTTTTGCAATCGAAATCTGAATTCAGCAAACCGAATTGCGTTGGAACCTAATATCAAGCACTACACAATGGAACTAACTAGTGTAGAAAATGAGCAAATTTGAATTTGAGGCAAATTCGAATCCTAATAGAAATCTTCAAATAAAGACTGACGGAGTGGAAACGAATGTGAGAATTCTTTCATTAAATTTTTGTATAGTTATTTTATAACTATAAATATATAGAAATTCCCAGTATAGATTTTTATCTGTTGTATGGAGTTCAACACACGAATTTGCACAAATCACATAAATTGGAAGCGATGTATGGATATTAACGACACTCCCATTTCATACTCCGCAAATAGCCACTTGTGGCGCTGTAAACGACATTGGGTAGTTGATTATTTACTTACATGGATAATTTGTGACGTGTGTATTGTGATTATGGATTTGGAATGTTAATATTAAACTGATAGTGGAAAATGGACAAAATAATCATTTATATATTGAAGAGAGAAAATTGGCTAATTGGAAAAATAATTCAAATCGAATTTGAATTGGTTAAATTTATTAACCAATGATTTATTTAAATTGACTGTTGTTGTTCGAAAACCCCCACACGGATATTGGGATGATATTTGACATAGACTAATCCCAGTATTTAGTTGTATGTCAATTGATGGGTTAACAGGCTATGATGAGAATTATTTATTTATTCTAATGCTTATACAGCCATAAATTGCACTACAGATGATGTTTGAATGTGTAATGATTATTTATCATTATTGTTGAATACATGCAATGTATGAAATCCATATAACAGAAAATATATGGTAATTGATTGAGTCGCATTCTGATTCAGAATAGGAATGAGTAATTTAAAATAATATTCAATAAAGAATCAAATAAGATTTTGATGTCCGATTTTGAATGGATATGAAAATATATAAAAGTATGAAGCCGTGTTAAGAATAGAAACGCCATTTTAACCCGAACGGGGTTATCGATCGATTTTATTCATTTTAAAATAATATCGAAGAGAATTATTTCAAAATATGATATTTTGAAAATATTATCATTTTAATATTGTAATGATATAGAACATTCAATTTTGATTTAAAATTGAAATAGAAGTTGAAATTATTTTAAAATGAATTTATAAACGATTTATAACATACGTTTTAAAAGAAAATCGATGATATGTGTGTGTGTATATATATACACACACACACACACACATATATATATATATATATATATATATATATATAAATCGCCTGAATAGAATGCGCCGCGCAGCGACCATTCACGAATTTCGACCATTAATTTCAAATTTAGGTAATGGGAGATCCGATCATCGGATTCTCCTAAAACTGGAACCGGTGAGTTCGTATCGAAAAAGCTTTCCAATAAATATAAGATATTTGAAATCTAGCGGTTAGATTTTATAATATGACCAAATCAATTTTAGAAAAGGTCGCTATGAATGCATTTCGATGGCCTATATTGGAAATCGACTGTAAAGACCTTAATAAAATTATTAAAAATATGGAAAAACTATGTAAAATCATAATAACTGATTTGGAAAGATATTGGATGAAAAATTCCAAGTTTGAAAAGATAAAAATATATTTTTATCGAAATGAACTAGTTGTTAACTAGAATAATAATCCAATGTTTTTAAATAAATAAATTGGATTTGAAATGGTTTTGATATAATCATAATTTTCCAATGTATGAATTGGAATGGAAATAATATTCGGAATGTTTCGATAATGAATTCCATGACTGTAATGGCAGGGTTTTTCACTAACGTTGTTAATACAAATTTGTTGATCGTAATTAACAAATTTGTAAATACAGTTAAATTTCACACTTAAAAACAAATCCAATTAAATTCCTTTATCTATGTATATATAGGAGTTTGCATTCAAACATCTCTAACATAAGTAAGCAATGGTTATACTTTGTTGTCTTCATTTATGTTTACCAATCAAAATACATTCACTAAAATATACTACATCATGTATATATCCAGGTTTATCTTCCTCGGTCTTTACAAATCAAATTGCACTAAGTAATATATTCATATGCAAGAAAAAGGACTGCACCACCTAAAAACTAGGGAAATGGACAGAAATAAGATTGATTTACACAATTCATGTCCTGCTTACACTAGAGATTAGGCTAGAAGGCATGCATTAACTAGGATTAGATAAGCCTCCTTATTCACAACAGTCGAAAATGTGAAATACTGGATTTCATTTTTTGCAAAAGCATGTAAGTAAGGTAAAAAAATTAATTTTTTTTTGTGTAAGATCTAAACCATGTGAAACACCTGACCTTTGCAGCCATAAGCTAGCACATAGCTTGACATGAGATGTTATATTTTGCCATTTCTTTTCATCCATCAAAAACAGAGAAAAGTGATGCTACCCAGCCGCCAATGTTTTTGATTTTGTATGTCTTATATAAATTCAGAGGGTTCTCTGACTGCTTCAAACCATACCATAACTTTTCGGAAATTGGAGAGAAGTAGCATTTTCCATCTCAACAGCTATAAGAACATAGGCTTTCCTTTTCAATCATCTTGCCAGTTTGAAGAGAACGTCCTGCTCATGTTTTCATTTTGTAGACCTTCATTTAATGCATAGTATTTTATGGTTTTTTTCACCCTATATAAAGGGGCATATCGATGCATTTCTCCACACAAAATCAAATCTGTTCGATCAAAGCGAGTAGGCAGAGAAGGAAAACCTGAGTATACTACACCGAGTTTTACAAGTGAGTAAACATACATAACTCATTGTGATTCTCTAATAAAATTATACCCTTAACTTGTGATGAGTACCCTGCGTATTACATGACTGAATAGAATGAAAATGTATGCTGAAACCATGTCTACTTAGTTGAACTAGGAGACATTGTTTAACTATTAACCCTGTTTAATCATGAACATACTACTAAATCTTACCCTTGTTTATTTTACTCTGTATACTGTTAAAACCATCTATGATGTCTCAACTATGGAAGGCTGCTCTTTGTGCTAAGCTAGATGTAAACATGAACAACTTTATTTGAAAGTTAAGGTTACTGGAACAAGAAAAGGAAATACACATATATAGGAAACTTTAAAGATGTATGTACCAGTCAACATGACAATTTGTAAATATATACAAGTTAGGAATAAGATAACAAAAATAAACTATTTACATATTGATGGTTCATATGTGCTAGAAGACTGATATACACGTAAATGTGTATATTTTATCCACTTATTTATCTTATTCTCTTTTTAAAATAATTGATATTGTGTATTTATAGATGTGTTTTCAGATTGTTGATAAAAAGCATGGTCTAGAGCATTTGATGGATAAAGCATGAAGAATTTGCTTAAAAAGAGTGAAGTTTGAAATTGCTAAAGCTTGAAGAACGGTTTCAACATGAGCTCAGCTTGGTATATTTGGCTCACTAAAGACTCATGCTGCGTTCAGATTGGCTCATTTGCAAGGCCTCTCACTCTACAGCTGCATTCACACTGGTTTATGTTTTACTTGGGCTAAATCTTTAGTCCCACATTGTGTAATCAGCCAATTAGTCTTTGTCATATCAGCTATAAATACACTATATCTCCTTCATTTGTAATTACATTGGGTTTTATTCTGTAATCCTTCTCTAAGAATAAAATTATTCTTCTTCCTTTCTCTTTACTTTTTATTGTATTTTATTTATGTTGTTTATTTTCTATTTCTCTTCTTTAGTTATGTCTAGCCAATCTTTTTTTATTAGGGGGTGATGACGCTTAGATTAGATTTAATATGAATCACATAGCCAAAGAGATTAGAACTTCATGTATATAGATCTAGATCTGAACCAAGGGTTATATCTGAACCTTCATATTCTGTGTCGTTTAAGAGCTATGCTCCTTTATAGGATATACTCGTGTTCGATATAAGGCTTATCAGATTTAGATCTAACTTTTAGGGTTTTAGAAATAAAATAGTGAATCTGTACTGATAGCCTATGGTTGTTTAAGAGCATAGCTCCTGCATAGGCTATACTTGTCGTTATTCACATATTTGTTTCTAGAAACCTAATTATCGTTGATTTATGTTTGTGATGGACACATGAATTGGATCTGTATCAATCTATTTGGTTATCAATTCACGTTAATTTAATCTATGTCATTGCTCCCTAATTGCTTTTTCTTATTATTAAAAACTTGCTTTTTCATGTATTTTCTGTGTTTTCAACTAATCCAAATTTCGGAATAATTGATTGGATTTATTAGTAAAATAATTTTTCGTTCTAGAGTTCAACACCTTTTACAACAACCCTTGCTGTTTAGGAAAGTCGAACAAATTTAACAGTTGTTTACAACTGTTTAATTTGTTCGCAAACAAATTTTGGCATCGTTATCGGGGATCAAAATAATTTTGTTAGTAAATCCTTCAGGTTATATTTTATTTTTCCATAAAAAACACAAAAATATTTTTATTTTACTTCTTGCTTTTTTTTTCATATATAGAAAATATTCTTGTTTATACGATTTGGTATTAAATTATTGATACTACAACCTTCTAATTAAGAAAGGAAAAACACTTGCCTTTTGTTTCAATTTCCTTCCTGTTTTCAATATAAGTTTCTTTCCTTTCTTTCATTCATTTCTTTCCGATTTGTTTACAATTTCTTTCCTTTTTATAATTATTTACAAATAAAAAAAATCTTTTGTAATTTTTTTCCCATATTCTGCCTTGTTTTCTTTTTCTGTCTCTCTCCTACAAATTCTTGTCTATTTTTGTTTCAGTTTCTTTTCTTTTTTTATTTACTTCCCTTTTTCTAATTTTTCGCTTTTAATTTTTTTTCTATTCCCTCTCTTTTATTTACACAATGGTATAAAAAACAATCCCTTTTTCTATTTCTTTCTAAATTTTTTCCCAATCCTTGTACAATCTATCACGCAGCATAAATCTGATTGTCACAACGTTCATTACATTGCAGTTCATATATAGTACTTGCATTTTCCCTGTTCACATTCTGCTTTTCCCAAAAATAAAATAGAAAATTGTCTTGCTCTATAAAGTATTTTTATCTTGCTCTTTATGGCCTTCTCTTGTAAACAGACCTAGCATAAGTGATCTTTGTCAACTTCAATACATGACAATCCGATTGTTGCTTTCTTTGTTTATGCTGCTTTCTGTTCACATCCACTACTTTACACAAGTGATCCTCATCTACTACACCAATTCTCCTTCATTTCTAGCAACAAAATTTCCAGTGCCATAACGCATCATTCACTACTGCTTTACCGGTGCATCATTCACAAAACCGCACTCCTCCAAAAACAAGTGCACCGACCTGCCACATCTCCACTCCACACAACTACACAGCAAACCATCTTTTACCACTGTCAAAATACCTCAAACCATCCAAATCCCAATCAACTTCCGATAACCAGAATCACCCTCTAATCACAAACAATCCCATAACCATCAACTCACACAACACACTTCCATCATCCATTAGCCCCCATCACCATAGATAAATCACAACGCCACCCCCTCAAACACACATCAAAGCCAAAAAGTCACCACCGTCCTCAACTCGCACCTCCAACCCAAATCATGACCCTCCCTCGTAACCCATGAAATCCGAACTCCTACCAAACTCCCAAACCCCAATCGAAGACCCGCAACCCTCAACTGCAGCAATTCAGGACCCTAAATCGAACAACCCTCCTTCGAATTCAAGCATGCACGACCACCGACACCTCTTCGGCCTTCAACGAAGCACTCCCAAATCGCGAGCAACTCATACAATTAAAAGTTTTGCTTACAATGGATCAATAATTTTGGTCTACGATTTCTATCCGCGAATATGTTTGGTTTGGCTACTGAATTTCGATTTGAGGAATTAAAATGTTGATTTCCAAGTCAGTATTGTGATTTTTAGGTTTGTCTGCACTAATTGAAGTTGGTTCGTGGCTTGGTTGTGTTTTATCTTGTTTATAAATGGGTCTTCGGCTTTGCGAGGGTACTCCGGTTTTAGGGCCAACATATTCCTTTTATTATTGCCTTCATTTGTTTATAGTTTTTGTTTTTGTTTAACCTTAAAAAAAGTTGATTTTGTTTGTGTCCATATTTGTCTTTAATTTTCATTTGGCCATTGTCTGCATTAGCTTATGTTCCTCCCTTTGAAAATAAAAAAGAAGAAGAAAATATTGTTTCAACTCTTTCAATTTACGGAAAATCAGACAGACTTTTCTACTCTGTTTTCTTGCTAGGAACTGCTTTTCTGTGAAACTACTTCGTGTTGCGCCCTGCTCTACTTGTTAAAAAAACACCGCTAAAAAAATATATCTTTGCTAATGAACTTTTGCACACTCTCAAGCAGAATTCAATCAACAAAGAGGGATTTCAGAGATCAAGCAATTTGTAATTAGCAGAATTTGAATTGTTAGAGCGGTTGCACACCGAGTGGGGTGTGAACGCGCTAGCACTACTCAATTGCACTGGATGGACTGGCAATCAAAGTGAGAATTTTCTAAACTCTACAGCTGCTCTGCTACAAGCAAAATATATAGAAATTGCTTGTAGAAATCTTCTGCAGGGGCCGTGGCTTGCTTGTAAAATATTATTTCTGCAATTTATTAGTCTATGACAGTTCTGTTACTGAATATTTTGCCAGTTGATGTATGGTTTAAAATTTTAAAATGAACAAGGGATTAATTGAAAAGTTTGATTTTAAAATCGAATAGAGAATTCCCAAAAGCTCATAGGACAAAATATTCATTAAATTGACAATTAGGATTGATACTCTCAAGGTGTCTACAGTAGAGTATAAAACTTAAACAGGTTCTTAAACCTTCAGTCGTGTTTCTACTGTGATTCATGGCACACTGATAACCCTTGTCCGAACCTGGCCTGGACTTGTATTCATATAATGCGAAGTTGTTAATTTTAACGTATTTTTTTAAGAGCTTCTTTTGAGATACAAGTTTTGCAACTAATTTTTCGACGAATAACTCTCTTCTTCTAGTACATGCGCGCTTGCCCCATGTACAGCCAAAATTGCAATTCTTTTCAAAATTTAAATGACTTGGGTTTCAATTCAAATCAGAATGAATTTCAAGCTGAAAACTTTTCGAATAATTTCCACCAATCTCATCAAAAGGTTGCTCCCCATTATGAAAACTACCATTCTACGATTAAGGAGAATTTATCTAAGGTGATTTGAATATTAGTGCATATGGATAAGCAAAGTGCTGAATTTCAAAACAATTTCAACATGGGTTTCAAAGAATTTTTTGAACACCTAAATGATTTTCATAATACGATGGTTATCGAATATGAAAAATGTGTTGCAAACAAGCTAATTTTTTTGGTGATATTGGTGCTGGAAATTAAATAATGAACGACTTATGAGAGATGAGGTTGATAAATTTTTAAGGTCAACCAGTGAGGAAAACATAGAAACGACGAATCTAAAAAACAACATTTTGAAGTATGGTGTGTCTACCAATTTGATTAAAGAGAGCCGGAGTGAAACTGATCAATTAATGCATGACATTTGGAATTGTCGCGAGGACATCAAGGAATGGATGCGAATTTTAGATAAAGACAAGCTTCTAAAAAAAAGATATCGAAAACATGTGTATCATTGAACAACTGGCTCAATACACTACTGAATTTTTGCTACATCTAGAAAAGTTATTACTTGCGAGAATAGATGATGTTGATGACTTTGAGGATTCCATGTAACTTGGCTTAACCTAATCGAAGAACTGGGTTAAAGAATAGACGATAGCAAACTGAATGTATCTCATAGGATTGTTTATCAAATTTCTCTTCTTGAAACTGAAGTTACGAACTTGTTGAACAACTATAAATCCCAATCTGGTAACACGCAAGTTTCTGCCAACGCTTCTTTTGAAACAAATAATCAGCCATTAACTTCGTCACAACATTACATAACGATTATTGATGATTCTCACGATATGGCCATTTATGAAAATTTTGGAAAATCTCTTGGGCAAAACACTGATTTTTGTGAAACTGAAATTCAAACTCAAACTGATGCTTCTGCTGAAAATTCAACCATTACTGAAATCGAAAATTTTCAACTAACAACTTTTGAAATTGATGAAAGTCTTAACGAAGTTGTTGAAATCTCTGTAATTGATTTGAATTCAAATTCTCTTAAAAATGAAGACGTCAATCTTCAATTTGGTCTTCCGCTATCAAATTCTGAAAATTTTGAAAATTTAGCAACTTTAGATTATCAACTTGAAAGAAATGACAAAGTTGATAACAACTATTTAGGTGAGGACGACTTTGATGAGAGAAAACTTCTTGAACTGATTGACGATAATGTTGTTGGGTGTGAAATTGAAAATGAAACATTTGAAAACTTTGAAATTCTTGAGGTTGAAAACAATAAGACTATTGATTGTGATCTTAATCACAATGACATTTTTTCTGAATCTGTTGAAACGCCTTGCGACTTGATCGTTTCAGCTAAACCTCATTGTGATCACTTGTTTTTCAATGATAAATTTCTGCAGTATATGAACTCTTTCTGGAATAACACTATTTTTGAGAAAACACGATTTCGAAATTTACTAAAAATTCATTTATTCGGTTTTGACTTCAGGTTTACGAATGAACCTTTAGTTAACAAAATTTCAAATATCAAAGCAAAACCAAACAATATTTCTCAAAACAAGTGTGGGGGTAAGAATGATGCACACGTATCTCAATTTATATATCATCTTATCAAATCAAACTTTGTTTTTGAAACTGTAACAACCCGAAAATCTGGGCTAATTTAAAATTTTTATTTTGGCAATTTTAGGGAATTTTGAACATTTAAAATAGATTATTTTAAATAATATCGACGAGAAATTTATTTTGAATAGAATTCGACGTATATATTATATACGTCGTCGTTAGAATATAAATAATTATTTATAATTATATATAGAATTGATAATGGCGCGGTAGTTCGATAATTCGATTTCAAACTTCAATTGAATGTACCGTGTGCAAAACAATCCGGATTTTAGTGAAACCAAAAATAATAGGATCTAATTGATAATATCTTTCCAACGAATCCGAAAAATCAAGATTTGATAGCGGGAATCAAAAGATATGTCCAGTTGAAAATTCTGAATAGTCGCTATGGAATTCAGGCCCTTAAAAATGGGAATTTTTCAAACGACCTCGGATTTCGACGAAACCACTTTTGTTGGGTCCGCAATGTCAAATTATTGCTAGATTCCAAATTTCATAATTTTTCAAATCAATATGTGAGTGTGGCAAAGGAAAACGCATTTGACCAGTTTTAGTTGATTTTAATCGACTGGAAAATGGCCATTTTTCAAACGGTCTCAGAACTCGACGAAACTAGTTTTGTTAGGACCGTATCGTCAATACGAAGCTAGAAAATATTTTTCTGGAATTTTTAGAGTTCGTATGTGACCCCAGTAAATTGAAATGCGCGTTCAAATTCAATATATAGAGTTATATGTTGATTTTGATGAAAACTGATCGAAACGATTGAATCAGCTTACGATACATATCCCATTGTGTTCGGAATGGGGGTAAAACGCTAGGGACGACAGGCGGTGGGCCTCGTTTAGAGGTCAAATGAAAAAGTCAGCTTTTCGCGAATATTAAATAATATAAAATTAAAAATCTCTCTTCCTTTTAGCTTCTATTCCCCCCCCCCCCCCCGTTCATATTCGATTCAACAGAAAAGGAAAAAAATATTAAAAAAAAGGAGAGAAAAGCGACGGGGTGGGGGGCGATTCGCCGCCGCCACGGCCAACGAGGTCGTCGCGCCTCAGGCGCCGCCTCCCAGGAGGACCACCGCCCTCCTCCACTTCGAACCCGACCCCCTGCTACTCCTCGTTCCCCTTTCCCTCCAAATCGAACGCCTCCTGACCCCCACCATGCCACCCACCGTCGGTCGCACACCCCAGCTCCCCTCCCCGACGCTCCAACACCTCCAGCACCACCCTGATGTACACAGCGCCCCCTACCACCTTTCCCACCTCCGTCAGCACCTCCGGTGGGTCCCCCTTCGACTGGAAATCACTCCAAGCCCAAACCCTTCGCTGTAAGTCCTTCGATTTGTTTAATTTATTTCTTTTTGTTTATTTTTCTATGTAATCAATTGCAAAAGTTTAAAACTATAATTTTTACATTATAGAAAATATAAAAATATGATTTTTATATTTTGGAAAGAATAAAAATTCGATTTTTAATTCATAGAAGAGATAAAGAAATGATTTTTATAATGAAATAGCGAAAAGATTACATCTTTGAAGTAGGAAAGATGTGATTTTTATAGTGATGTAATAGAAAAGGCGAAATATTTATTTTAGAAAAGGCGAAATATTTATTTTAGAGAAGGCGAAATATTTATAATTGAAAAATAGAAATTTTATCTATATAGTAACGATGTAAAAATAGGATTTTTATCTATATAGTATCGGTGTAAAAATAGAATTTTTATCTATATAGTAGCGGTGTAAAAATAGAATTTTTATCTATATAGTAGCGATGTAAAAATAGAATTTTTATCTATATAGTAGCGGTGTAAAAATAGAATTTTTATCTATATAGTAGGATGTAAAAATAGAATTTTTATCTATATAGTAGCGATGTAAAAATAGAATTTTTATCTATATAGTACGGTGTAAAAATAGAATTTTTATCTATATAGTAACGATGTAAAAATAGGATTTTTATCTATATAGTAGTGGTGTAAAAATAGAATTTTTATCTATATAGTAGCGATGTAAAAATAGAATTTTTATCTATATAGTAGCGGTGTAAAAATAGAATTTTTATCTATATAAAAGCGATGTAAAAATAGAATTTTTATCCATAAGAAGTGATTATAAAAATATGATTTTTATATACGTAGCAACAACATAAAAATGTGATTTTTATATATGTAGTGGCTACGGGCAACGAAAGTGACGAAAGGCGAGAACGACGAAGATTTCTATAAATGAAGAGTCGTGGTATTGGATTAGCTATTGGTGAGAACTTCTCACTCTAAATTTCTTTTTCTAGTTATATATATACTAGGATGCAGACGGTGCTTAGCAGCACCCGACACCCGTCATCCACAGACCATGGATGGCTTGTTTGTTTGATTGATATATTGTGAAATTTTTTTTGTGAAGTTGATGTGAAATAGATAATGAAATATTTTCATGTGTTGAGATAAATTAATTATCATTAAAAATATAATTTTTAACGTGAAAGTGAATAAATAAATATTTATAAACAAATCGGCCGATTTGTTTATATGCATTGATTTGACTGATATTGATTGGGATGATAAATTTTACACATCACCCAACTGCACAAATAAAAATCTGTGTTTGTTGATTTGAAACCCCACACGGGTGTTGGGATGATATTTAGCATACACTAATCCCAATTATTTCTTTGTATGTCGATCGATTGGTCGACAGGCTGTGTAAGCGTTGATTATTTATATTTGATGCATATGCAGTTGTGTTGTGCACTTTGGATGATGGTTGATGGTTGATGGTTTATCGTTGCTATTATATACATGTATTGTATGGAATCCATATAATTAACGTTATATGGTAATTGATTGGGCCTCATTCCAATCGGGGAAAATATTCATGTATTGACGATGTTCATGTGTTGAAACTATTCAAGTGTTGAGTAAAATATTTTAACAATAAAATTTACATCTTTATCATATTTAAAATTAGAACTACTTCACGGTGGAGTCTGATTTAAAAATCAAACGATAGATACCATAATTTTATAAAATATTTTACATAACAAAAATAGTGATGTGTTGACAGTACTCATGTGTTGAGATTAGTCGTGTGTTGAAAGAAATATAGATTCATGTGTTGAATAGAATAAATATTCATTGGTTGAATAGAATAACGAATTTATTGAAATATATAAAGCCGTGTTGATTAGAGTTGCGCTATTTTGACGTGAACGATATTTATATCGATTATATTCGTTTTTATAATGAATATAGAAAAGATAGTGATATCAAAATATAACATTTTGAAAATATTATCATTTATATAGTAATGATAGAAAATATTCAATTTTGATTTGAAATTGAATATAGAGTTGAAATGGTTTTGAAAACGAAGTTAAAACGATTTATAAAATACGTTTTAAAAGGAAATCGACGAAATATCTAATATATATATATATATATAAATTATATATATAATGGCCTGAATAGAACGCGCCACGCCGCAGCAGTTCGTGAATTTCGACCATTGACTTCGAATTGACATTGCGGGAAATCCGATCGTCGGATTCTCCTGAAACCAGAACCGTTGGGTTCGTATTGAGAAGAGCTTTCCAATGAATATTAGAAATTTAAAATCTAACGGTCGGATTTGGAATTATGTCCAAATCAAATTTGAAAAAGGTCGCTGTAAGTGCAGTTCGATGGCCGTTGATGGAAATCGACTATACGGGCCTTGATAAAATTATTAAAAATACTAATAATTTGTGTAAAATCATAATATGTGAATTAGAAAGAACTGGGATGAAAAATTCCACATTTGAAAAGATAAAAATAGATTTTTATCGAAATGAACTAGTTTTGAACTAGAATTAAAAACAATTTAGTTTTGAAATAAATAAATTGAATTTGAAAGTGGTTATAAAAATAACCAAAATTCCCAATACGTGAATTGGAATGGATTTGAATCGAAATTATCCTCGGAATATTTCGATGTTGGATTTCGTGATTATACAGATATTGTTATGGGAATTTGAAAGATATATTCAATATCGTTATTTCCAACATGATATTTGTTTGTTTCAGAATTTGATATTGAATATAAGCCGGTATATTTTCTATTCAGAGCCTTGTATTTAATATCAAATGTGATTTGGGTTTGTCGTGAACGGTGTCTTCATTAACACTGTTCTTAAGCCCAATAAAGAAAAAGATTAAATCTTTCTATTTAGATTTAATGAAGTGTATCAATTAAATAATATTTAATTGGAATTGAATTTGAATTGGTTTTTGGGTTTATCGAGAGCGGTGTTTTGAACAACACATGTTCTTTAACCCGATTAACAATAGAGTGTGATTTTGGATTTATCGTGAATCGTGTTTTAGATGACATTAATCCAGTTAAAGGCAGGATATTGATTTTTGAAAAGATTAAAACTAAGTGAAGTTTTAATGGATCTTTAATTAGATTGAAATGTGAATTGATAATTTAAATTATTAAATCTAAAAGGTGATCGAGAATGGAGTACCACCAGTTTTGCTCCAAAGCGATAGTTAAATCTTTAATTAGATTTGAACGTGAAATGGTAATTAATTTTACCGATGACACCGTGGTGTTAGATATGGAGTATTACCAGTTTTGCTCCATGGGATATACAGGTTGGAATTGGGAAATAAAATAAATAATTACTTCGGTGTGGTTCGCTAATCCCAACTAGTTTGGAATGATATCCAAAGGAAGATTATAGAATAAATTTAGAAGAATTTATCTTGGATAAAATTAATGGGAACCTTTCCCTAAGAATGTGATTTTGTGAATAAAAGAATATTCTGAATTGGAATGAGGCGTTTGTTGTGTTTGTGTAACATTTGTTTATCATATACGTGGGTTTTTCAGAAAAGCCGGGTTATACCCATTCTGAATAACCGAATCGACGAGATGTCAAAGATGAAGACGGTGGTTGAAAACCGGAAGTCTTCACATCGTTTGGGTGATTACTGATGATCTTGATTGGGCTGTACACCCAAGATGAGGGAATAAGTTGGTGATCTTCCAGACGTACTTGGAGATGGATGGATATGCGAGGAAAGTGCCTCCGGTTTCATTCAGACCCAGGACGAACTTGTAAATGGATTGTGTGTCTGACATTGGATTTTATTCTGTGTTGATTGATCTCTATTAAATATACATCTGTTTGGTGGCAGAGAATTTATTCTCTTGCTTAACGCCCTTCTCTGAGACGTACGAGCTCAGAGGTTGTATATCGATGGACATCAGTCGCATGGAGTGAATTGCCAGTGTTGCACGCGTAAGTGGCAATTGATCAGGGCTTTTGTTGAAAAGAAAAGTCTTGTGATTGATGATCAAAGCACGGCTTGTGTGGCATAGCTTTGGGTATAGCGTGAATTCGCGAGCCTCACACCTCGGTATGAGTCAAAAACGGGATAGTGACTGCAGGGAGAGCACGACGTTTCTTTCTAGCTAAGGTTGTGTCAGTGACCTACCAGCCCAGACATTTATATACTTTTCACCTGTGTGGTTGTTGGATACGAGGCGCCTCGGCTATAGGTTTGTAAGGACCGGGAAACGTGTGTTCAGGAATAACTAATCCTCCAAAGTTAGGTGAGGACCGGCCCTGAAGATCCAAGGATCATAGTGGGGTCCTGGGACATTTGCTAGAGTGTCTCGAACGCGGAGAGGAGCTTGCCCCTTGCCTCGACTCATGATGGAATCTAATTTCCAATACGTGTATTTCGGTTTTATTTGTAGAGCCTAGTATGGCGACATAGTAGATGGTAGCTATGCCGCCTATGATTGATATTTATGATTTGAATTGTTTTGACACTATACACATATAATAGTATCAAATGATTTGTTTTTAAACGTATCAAGCATTATTTGGCTATTATAAGTGAAAACCCTATCTTCCGGCTTGCATTGCATTGTGTGATGGGACCTGGGTCTTATAATAGCTTCATTTTTCCAAAGAGCGTTGCGCTGTTTTGTTATATGCACTAGTATTCTTGGGAGGAAACCCTTTCCATGTTATACGGCGTGGTCCCTTGAATTACTATCCTTTAAAGTAAAGTTTTAAATAATTGTTTTAGTTCTCACACCAGTCACATGACTGACCTGGAGTTTATTGTTTTAACCTAAACTCTGGGTGCCCCTGTTTTCGACACGGACAGCTAGTAGTTTTGGTTTTGCAGATTTATATTCACAGGATCCTGATTTACAGCTGGAACGATGCTCGGAAATCTCCGTATCCGTGCATTACTTCTAGTTGCGCTTTTGTATTATTTTCCGCTGCGATGTATTTAAATGTAATTTAAATCTCTGATATTATTCCAATGTAATCTATTCATTTATACTCTGTATATTCTTGTATCTGATGGAATTGTTGTAATAGCAATGAAATGTTCTTCCGTCTGCGTTCTATTTTGTCTTGTTCTCAAAGTATCCGCTCTTTCCTTCACGGGGAAGTTACGGGTCCTTACATCGGTATTAGAGCTTTGGTTTACAGAGCTCGAGAACAAGACACATTAGAACTACACGAAAGAATTCATCAGATATTGGATTAGTAATATCCAATTATAATGACTCGTTAGAGATAGGATCAGTAGTATCCTAGAACGAGTGTGAAGAGTATATTTTTTAAATGAAAACAATTTTGTTTTGAAAATTTAAACCATTTTATACGTATTTGAATATTTATTTATATTCATTTGGACAATCTAGTATATAAAGATTTCGCATATACACGTCATGAACGTATAGTCGAAGTTTTAATATACTGGATAGATATAGAATCATATCGTAGACACCCGGAGATGGTTCTGATAATTGATATATCATCATCAGAATTGGTGTTCGTGTTTCGAAGGTGTGATTTCTATATATTTCCATTAGACTGGTGTGAGGACCAAAACTTATATAGATAAATTTATGGTTGTGTATTGGCATCAAAAACATGATTTTCTGTGTATATGTATCAAAATTATGAATTTGAAACGTTAATCCACTAACAGATTGATGTTTGTGTTGTTTATTTATTTGTTTGATAATTTTGAACCATTATGCCTAATTGAACCAAATATTGAATTGTATTGAAAATTGGTCGCATTTGCTTGCATATACATATACTTACATTGAACAGGTAATAGCAAGGAGGCTAGAGCAGAGAATAAAATTTGTTTGCCCGACAAATAGGTACATGTTTACTACAATTTACTATTTTGTTTGGGTGATAATGATTTTATGAGCCAATTGGCTAGCTGCTTGGCTTTTTCTTTTTCTTTTTGACATCAGAAGGCCTATATGGCAATTTCGGGATTTTCCCGTGGCTCCCGGTGCAGGGGAGGTTATGGCGAAATTTTTCGAAAATTCCGGGTGTTAGCCAAATTTTTGAAGAATTTGAAAATTCTCAGAAATTGAAAAGTTGGAGAATGGAAGCCAGATCGAACGTAGAGTTGATTAATCAAACCACTTTCGACTATGTTCCTTTTCGGGGATGAAAAGTTTTAAGTGGGAGAGATTGTTACAACCCGAAAATCTGGGCCAATTTAAAATTTTTATTTTGGCAATTTTTGCGAATTTTGAACATTTAAAATAGATTATTTTAAATAATATCGACGAGAAATTTATTTTGAATAGAATTCGACGTATATATTATATACGTCATCGTTAGAATATAAATAATTATTTATAATTATAAATAGAATTGATAATGGCACGGTAGTTTGATAATTCGATTTCAAACTTCAATTGAATGTACCGGGTGCAAAACAATCCGGATTTTAGTGAAACCAAAAATAATAAGATCTAATTGATAATATCTTTCCAACGAATCCAAGAAATCAAGATTTCATAGCGGGAACCAGAAGATATGTCCATATGAAAATTCTGAATAGTCGCTATGGAATTCAGGCCCTTAAAAATGGGAATTTTGCAAACGACCTCGGATTTCGACGAAACCACTTTTGTTGGGTCCGTGATGTCAAATTATTGCTAGATTCCAAATTTCATAATTTTTCGAATCAATATGTGAGCGTGGCAAAAGAAAACGCATTTGACTAGTTTTAGTTGATTTTAATCGACTGGAAAATGGCCATTTTCCAAACAGTCTCAGAACTCGACGAAACTAGTTTTGTTAGGACCGTATCGTCAATACGAAGTTAGAAAATATTTTTCTTGAATTTTTAGAGTTCGTATGTGACCCCAGTAAATTGAAATGCGCGTTCAAATTCAATATGTAGAGTTATATGTTGATTTTGACGAAAACTGATCGAAACGATCGAATCAGCTTACGATACATATCCCATTGTGTTCGGAATGGGGGTAAAACGCTAGGGACGACAGGCGGTGGGCCTCGTTTAGAGGTCAAATGAAAAAGTCAGCTTTTCGGGAATATTTAATAATATAAAATTAAAAATCTCTCTTCCTTTTAGCTTCTATGCCCCCCCCCCCCCCCCCCCGTTCATATTCGATTCAACAGAAAAGGGGGAAAAAGAGAGAAAAGCGACGGGGTGGGGGGCGATTCGCCGCCGCCACGGCCAGCGAGGCCGCCGCGCCTCAGGCGCCGCCTCCCAGGAGGACCACCGCCCTCCTCCGCTTCGAACCCGACCCACTGCTACTCATCGTTCCCCTTTCCCTCCAAATCGAACGCCGCCTGACCCCCACCATGCCACCCACCGTCGGCCGCACACCCCGGCTCCCCTCCCCGACGCTTCAACACCTCTACCGCCACCCTGATGTACACCGTGCCCCCTACCACCTTTCCCGCCCCCGTCAGCACCTCCGGTGGGTCCCCCTTCGACTGGAAATTCCTCCAAGCCCAAACCCTTCGCTGTAAGTCCTTCGATTTGTTTAATTTATTTCTTTTTGTTTATTTTTCTATGTAATCAATTGCAAAAGTTTAAAACTATAATTTTACATTATAGAAAATATAAAAATATGATTTTTATATTTTGGAAAGAATAAAAATTCGATTTTTAATTCATAGAAGAGATAAAGAAATGATTTTTATAATGAAATAGCGAAAAGATTACATCTTTGAAGTAGGAAAGATGTGATTTTTATAGTGATGTAATAGAAAAGGCGAAATATTTATTTTAGAAAAGGCGAAATGTTTATAATTGAAAAATAGAATTTTTATCTATATAGTAACGATGTAAAAATAGGATTTTTACCTATATAGTAGCGGTGTAAAAATAGAATTTTTATCTATATAGTAGCGGTGTAAAAATAGAATTTTTATCTATATAGTAGCGATGTAAAAATAGAATTTTTATCTATATAGTAGCGGTGTAAAAATAGAATTTTTATCTATATAGTAGATGTAAAAATAGAATTTTTATCTATATAGTAGCGATGTAAAAATAGAATTTTTATCTATATAGTAGCGGTGTAAAAATAGAATTTTTATCTATATAGTAACGATGTAAAAATAGGATTTTTTCTATATAGTAGCGGTGTAAAAATAGAATTTTTATCTATATAGTAGCGATGTAAAAATAGATTTTTTATCTATATAGTAGCGGTGTAAAAATAGAATTTTTATCCATAAGGAGTGATTATAAAAATATGATTTTTATATACATAGCAACAACATAAAAATGTGATTTTTATATATGTAGTGGCTACGGGCAACGAAAGTGACGAAAGGCGAGAACGACGAAGATTTCTATAAATGAAGAGTCGTGGTATTGGATTAGCTATTGGTGAGAACTTCTCACTCTAAATTTCTTTTTCTAGTTATATATATATATATATATATATATATACTAGGATGCAGACGGTGCTTAGCAGCACCCGACACCCGTCATCCACAGACCATGGATGGCTTGTTTGTTTGATTGATATGTTGTGAAAAATTGTTTGTGAAGTTGATGTGAAATAGATAATGAAATATATTCATGTGTTGAGATAAATTAATTATCGTTAAAAATATAATTTTTAACGTGAAAGTGAATATATGAATACTTATAAACAAATCGGCCGATTTGTTTATATGCACTGATTTGACTGATATTGATTGGGATGATAAATTTTACACATCACCCAATTGCACAAATAAAAATCTGTGTTTGTTGATTTGAAACCCCACACGGGTGTTGGGATGATATTTGGCATACACTAATCCCAATTATTTCTTTGTATGTTGATCGATTGGTCGACAGGCTGTGTAAGCGTTGATTATTTATATTTGATGCTTATGCAGTTGTGTTGTGCACTTTGGATGATGGTTGATGGTTTATCGTTGCTATTATATACATGTGTTGTATGGAATCCATATAATTAACGTTATATAGTAATTGATTGGGCCTCATTCCAATTGGGGAAAATATTCATGTGTTGACGATGTTCATGTGTTGAAACTATTCAAGTGTTGAGTAAAATATTTTAACAATAAAATTTACGTCTTTATCATATTTAAAATTAGAACTACTTCACGGTGGAGTCTGATTTAAAAATCAAACGATAGATACCATAATTTTATAAAATATTTTACATAACAAAAATAGTGATGTGTTGACAGTACTCATGTGTTGAGATTAGTCATGTGTTGAAAGAAATATAGATTCATGTGTTGAATAGAATAAATATTCATTGGTTGAATAGAATAACGAATTTATTGAAATATATAAAGCCGTGTTGATTAGAGTTGCGCTATTTTGACGTGAACGATATTTATATCAATTATATTCGTTTTTATAATGAATATAGAAAAGATAGTGATTTCAAAATATAACATTTTGAAAATATTATCATTTATATAGTAATGATAGAAAATATTCAATTTTGATTTGAAATTGAATATAGAGTTGAAATGGTTTTGAAAACGAAGTTAAAACGATTTATAAAATATGTTTTAAAAGGAAATCGACGAAATATATAATATATATATATATATATATTATATATATATAATGGCCTGAATAGAACGCGCCACGCCGCGACAGTTCGTGAATTTCGACCATTGACTTCGAACTGACATTACGGGAGATCCGACCGTCGGATTCTCCTGAAACCAGAACCGTTGGGTTCGTATCGAGAAGAGCTTTCCAATGAATATTAGAAATTTGAAATCTAATGGTTGGATTTGGAATTATGTCCAAATCAAATTTGAAAAAGGTCGCAGTAAGTGCAGTTCGATGGCGGTTGATGGAAATCGACTGTACGGGCCTTGATAAAATTATTAAAAATACTAATAATTTGTGTAAAATCATAATATGTGAATTAGAAAGAACTGGGATGAAAAATTCCACATTTGAAAAGATAAAAATAGATTTTTATCGAAATGAACTAGTTTTGAACTAGAATTAAAAACAATTTTGTTTTGAAATAAATAAATTGAATTTGAAAGTGGTTACAAAAATAACCAAAATTCCCAATACGTGAATTGGAATGGATTTGAATCGAAATTATCCTTGGAATATTTCGATGTTTGATTTCGTCATTATACAGATATTGTTATGGGAATTTGAAAGATCTATTCAATATCGTTATTTCCAACACCATATTTGTTGGTTTCAGAATTTGATATTGAATATAAGCCGGTATATTTTCTATTCAGAGCCTTGTATTTAATATCAAATGTGATTTGGGTTTGTCGTGTACGGTGTCTTCATTAACACTGTTCTTAAGCCCAATAGAGAAAAAGATTAAATCTTTCTATTTAGATTTAATGAAGTGTATCAATTAAATAATATTTAATTGGATTTGAATTTGAATTGGTTTTTGGGTTTATCTTGAGCGGTGTTTTGAACAACACCTGTTCTTTAACCCGATTAACAATAGAGTGTGATTTTGGGTTAATCGTGAATCGTGTTTTAGATGACATTGGTTCTTTAATCCAGTTAAAGGCAGGATATTGATTTTTGAAAAGATTAAAACTAAGTGAAGTTTTAATGGATCTTTAATTAGATTGAAATGTGAATTGATAATTTAAATTATCATATCTGAAAGGTGATCGAGAATGGAGTACCACCAGTTTTGCTCCAAAGCGATAGTTAAATCTTTAATTAGATTTGAACGTGAAATGGTAATTAATTTTACCGATGACACCGTGGTGTTAGATATGGAGTATTACCAGTTTTGCTCCATGGGATATACAGGTTGGGGTTGGGAAATAAAATAAATAATTACTTTGGTGTGGTTCGCTAATCCCGACTAGTTTGGAATGATATCCAAAGGAAGAATATAGAATAAATTTAGAAGAATTTATCTTGGATAAAATTAATGGGAACGTTTCCCTAAGAATGTGATTTTGTGAAGAAAAGAATATTCTGAATTGCAATGAGGCGTTTGTTGTGTTTGTGTAACATTTGTTTATCATATACATGGGTTTTTTAGAAAGGCCGGGTTATACCCATTCTGAATAACCGATTCGACGAGATGTCGAAGATGAAGACGGTGGTTGAAGACCGGAAGTCTTCACATCGTTTGGGTGATTACTGATGATCTTGATTGGGCTGTACACCCAAGATGAGGGAATCGGTTGGTGATCTTCCAGACGTACTTGGAGATGGTTGGATATGCGAGGAAAGTGCCTCCGGTTTTGTTCAGACCCAGGACGAACTTGTAAATGGATTGTGTGTCTGGCATTAGATTTTATTCTGTGTTGATTCATCTCTATTAAATATACATCTGTTTGGCAGCAGAGAATTTATTCTCTTTCTTAACGCCCTTCTCTAAGACGTACGAGCTCAGAGGTTGTATATCGATGGACATCAGTCGCATGGAGTGAATTGCCAGTGTTGCACGCGTAAGTGGCAATTGATCAGGGCTTTTGTTGAAAAGCAAAGTCTTGTGGTTGATGATCAAAGCACTGCCTGTGTGGCATAGCTTTGGGTATAGCGTGAATTCGCGAGCCTCACACCTCGGTATGAGTCAAAAACGGGATAGTGACCGCAGGGAGAGCACGACGTTTCTTTCTAGCTAAGGTGGTGTTAGTGACCTACCAGCCCTGACATTTATATACTTTTCACCTGTGTGGTTGTTGGATACGAGGCGCCTCGGATATAGGTCTGTAAGGACCGAGAAACGTGTGTTCAGGAATAACTAATCCTCCAAAGTTAGGTGAGGACCGGCCCTGAAGATCCAAGGATCATAGTGGGGTCCTGGGACATTTGCTAGAGTGTCTCGAACGCGGAGAGGAGCTTGCCCCTTGCCTTGACTCATGATGGAATCCAATTTCCAATACGTGTGTTTCGGTTTTATTTGTAGAGCCTAGTATGGCGACACAGTAGATGGTAGATATGCCGCCTATGATTGATATTTATGATTTGAATTGTTTTGACACTATACACTTATAATAGTATCAAATGATTTGTTTTTAAACGTATCAAGCATTATTTGGCTATTATAAGGGAAAACCCTATCCTCCGGCTTGCGTTGCATTGTGTGATGGGACCTGGGTCTTATAATAGCTTCAATTTTCCAAAGAGCATTGCGCTGTTTTGTTATATGCACTAGTATTCTTGGGAGGAAACCCGTTCCGTGTTATACGGCGTGGTCCCTTGAATTACTATCCTTTAAAGTAAAGTTTTAAATAACTGTTTTAGTTCTCACACCAGTCACATGACTGACCTGGAGTTTATTGTTTTAACCTAAACTCTGGGTGCCCCTATTTTCGACACGGGCAGCTAGTAGTTTTGGTTTTGCAGATTTATATTCACAGGATCCTGATTTACAGCTGGAACGATGCTCGGAAAGCTCTGTATCCGTGCATTACTTCTAGTTGTGCTTTTGTATTATTTTCCGTTGCGATGTATTTAAATGTAATTTAAATCTCTGTTATTATTCGAATGTAATATATTCATTTATACTCTGTATATTCTTGTATCTGATGGAATTGTTGTAATGGCAATGAAATGTTCTTCTGTTTGCATTCTATTTTGTCTTGTTCTCAAAGTATCCGCTCTTTCCTTCACGGGGAAGTTACGGGTCCTTACAGAAACTTTTACTAAACCGTGGCCCAATGACCACTCTTTAGTTGCTACTGATATTCAATTTGATTTTAGGATCAATTTTAGGCTCAAAATTTTAAAATTAACAACTCAAACTTTTGAAAAAAACAAGATTTATTTTTTCAAATCTGAAACTTAATATGAAATCCTTTATGATTTGGTTTTCTATGCTTCAGTTGTGTCTCACAATCTTAATGAGGCTGATCCATAGGTCCATTTTGGACCAGTTCGTCTACTCGATGACTGCTTATTTTCTGCACATACATCTGGTAAACCATGCTTACCTACTTATTTTATTTCCCTTTCACTAAAATATGTCTAGTTAATGACTGTGGGGACATAGTCACTATAACGACCCGGTTTTTGAACGACTTCGGTTATCGCCATAAACTCAATGATGACTAACCACACATCGAAAAATACCGGTAGTTAATGAAAGAAATTAGAAGGTGAAAATAGATAAGATAGAAACTTAGAATAGAAGAAGAAGAAGAAGAAGAAGAACATACAACATCAGAGTAACACGAATCTCACAGCGGAACGAACAACATATAATAGATAACATATCCTTGGAATAAAATTAGTATATGTATTCAATAACATTTTCAGAGTATAACACTTACAACACAGCGGAAATAACTATAGCGATATAATCTTGAAGCCTCCTGCTTTAGCTCTTCAAGTATATCTGTAAATTCCTGACTACTTGACTGCCCATATAAAATTGGGCACCCAAGAGTTTAGGGAAAACAAAATAAAATAAACTCCGGGTCAGTCATGGGACTGGTATGAGTAAAGCAGTTTAAAACAGTTTGAACAAGCAAATGATATCTCATAAGACCACGCCGTATAACGGAACGGGTTTTTCCCTTATAAGAATCCTAAATAATATTTATATCAAAACTCACTGATATTATAATAGTGTATATCAACCATAATATAATAATCATCTAGCAGAAACGCTTTCATCTCACGTTCTACAAATATAGTATACAATCAAAACCGCAAGCACATATTGGGTAATGGATTTCCAACTATGACAAGGTATGGAACCACCTTTCGCTAGTGTACCTCTAGAGAGGAATACATTGGGTTCAACAAGAACATCTTGCAACCCGGCCACACATGACCGACCGCTCATTTCGCTTGAATGTATCGAATGTATGTCACCAACGGTTGGGATCAACAACCGTTTCCCGAATGGGACAACATCAACAATAGATTTTCAGAAATAAATGAAACTCTAGATCAGATGATTATACAACCTAATAGGTGCGACCTACATAGTCATGCTGCCTGCCCAACTTTTGTCATTTACCGGATGTGAGGCTAGAAGCTACGATTTCTTTCCATTCATAGATAACACGATCACTTTGCATGCCACATTATCAGATCCGCCAATCATTTATTGATTTGCACAAATATTTTGGATGTTGCGCTAAGGGAATAAATCCGTTGCAACCATATACATTTATACAGACCAACATATTCGATCATTGGAAATACTCTGCCAGGCACTCGTCCATATACGTTCGTTCTGGGACTGAACGAAACCGAAGGCACTATTCAGTACATCCATCTTAGCCAATTGTTATCTAAGATTTATACAACAACCCTTGCACTTTATTCCGTCTTCAATATATTCAACATACTTGATTCGCAATGCTTATGCCAATACAGAGTGGTTCTTCGGACAATAATCCAACCGGTCTCTCCATATTAACAACGTTAAAATGGTCAAAACTTAGATAGTCGGTGATTTAACTATCAAATGAAAACATGTCTGTGTACACACAACGATCTTATTTCCAAATGGAATTATCGATCCAATCATCAAACATATATATATATATATCCTCATTTTCTATGTTTAGAAAATATACGTTATTAACACTGGAAAACATTTCCATGACTTAATTACATATCCCTATTCTTCCCCATCTATCAGACTCTAACTACAAACTAACAAGAGAACAACTTCCTAAGTATAAACCCCGAAGGCCGAAACCAACAGCAGATCGATACTTAGGAAATCATTCAACTTATTAATCTCTAGTCAATTTCTAATTTTTGTTTAACTCCATTTTGATTAACTATGTTCGATTAACTCCTTTCGACTAACTCGATTCGATTAACTCCTTTATTTATTTCCCCAATAAATATTCCTTTATTCTATTTATTTTCTAAATAAATAATCCTTTATTCTATTCTATTTGTAAATGGTTTACAAATATTTCTCTTTCTATTTTATTTGTTTAACAAATAAGTATTTCCTTTTCGAATCTATTTATTTCTTAAATAAATATTTCATTATAAATTCTATTTATTTAACAAACAAATATTTCTCTTCACATTTGCTTTACAAATCTTTTCCCTTATCTTTATTTTACAAAGAATTTCCTTTATATTTGTTTTATAAATCATTTTCCTTTTCAACGCTTTGATTTTATAACTATCTCCTTCTGTAAAATCCTTTTCCTTTTATATATGAAATCCATTGATTTTATATAATAATTTATTTCAAAATATACTTTGAAAATCCACATTTCTACATCCTAGTATTTCTTATGGTATTTAAAATACCAATTAACCATGATCGATATCATTCAACACAGAGAATCCACAACAGAATTTATATCACATCATATATTACAATATATGAACAGAACAGTATTATAAATATTTAGGTGTCCAGTTAAACCCCTCCAACCTGTTTCCCTGCATCATAGATGTTAAATAATATAATTAACATCGATTTCATTTCAATATGAAATATTCTGCTAAACAGAATCAATATTTGATTTACGATTTATATATATATCGTTATCTATGATTTCAACCAATATACGAGCAATTCAATCAAACAATTAACACATAGCAATCAATAGATAATTATCAGTTCTAAGAGTACGTTGTAAAAAATAGAACTGTTCAGAGTTGGTGAGTTTTACTCACATTGGACGATCATCGTTAATAACGATAACCATCGCTTGATTCAGACGGACAATTTATTTTTCCATAAATTGTAACAAGCACCAATCCACTCCCAGCCAGTTCCATTGGGTAGTGTCCGTCCATACGATCCTGACGGATCTTGTTTCGCTGAATTTCGATATCGTATAACCGAGTTATGATACTTACAAGTTGGTACGAATATTTAATTTAAATAAAACAAGGATTTTATTTTCTATTTGGGCTTTAACCTTCCTTTATCCGGCCAAAACATATGAAACCCGTTGTGAACAATATCCTCTTCCTGAATGAAAACTTCGGTGACCTGGTCCTTTGAAATGCCGTAGCCGAACTTCCACCATAAACTATCCCTTTATTTCAAAAGGAATCCAATGCCAACACCTCCATTTCTTTCCTCTCCGCAACCTCCACACCCTTATATCCCTAAAACACAGTTCGATCTACCCTGTAGATTTCCGTCGCACACTCCGTCCAGTTGAGGACAAGCATCGCCCGACCTCCCACAACGTCGGAGAGCACCAAACTCCGGCGACAGATACGCCTCGCCCTCACCAACTCATCCCACATCTCCAATCCCAACAATAACCACCAAAGAAGCCACCAAATCGAACCCTAGCTCCACCGTATAAAATACAGCGAACCCCTTTGTTTGCCGAACCCAACCAAAATCATCTAGAAATGAAGATGAACCCTTGTTGAATCCGTATATAATTGTTTTGAGGATTTAGGAATTTTATTTCTATTTTATACGGATTTATTTTGCTCGAGTGCTATGAGGAAAAACAAACAGCGGAATGCCTCATTGACTTCTAAGTGAATTTTTCCTAGGTTTAGGAAGATGTTAAGGTACTTATAGAAGAGTTTAAATATTTTTTTATTCTTTATTATAATTGTTTTTATTGTATCATTTCTTGTATTGGTCTTCTAAAAATTATTGTGACCACATACAATACCCAAAAATCACGAAACTGGACATGCACCTACAGTTCGACATTACGGTTCCAACGAAACTGGTTTTGTCGAATTCCGACTCCGTTTGCTCACACAGCATATTTTAAAGGTCAATTTATCGACTATTTTTCACTCTAAAAATCCGTACGGCCACACAGTGACTCTAGAAATCACGAAACTTGGAATCTAGCAATAATTCAACATTGCGGATCCAACAAAATTAGTTTTGTCGAATTCTGAGGTCGTTTGCAAAACTTGCTAATTTTAAGTTCTAAATAACCCTTTTAAATATATAAATATGTTTAAAAACAATTAAATTTAATATTTAAAAATAAATATTATCGTATATATTCATATACGATATCCTACAGCTCCATAATATTCCTATATGAATTTCTAACTCGATATTTTAAATCTCGACTAAATCGATATTCGATTTATAATGAGATTTCATTTTAAAATATAAATAATTCCTTTACAAATTATAAAGGAATTCCACAGCGACTTTTCTAAAATTTGATTTGGACATAAATCAAAATCTATACGACAAAATCTCAAATTTTCTCTTCCACTAGAAAGATATATTCCACCAGCTCTGTACGTTTCATGTTTCGCAGAAATCTGATTTAAAATGGCTTCTGTATATTCGTTTAAAGTTCGAATCGCCAAATTACGAACTACCGCCTCGTTAAGCGCTCGTTTATAATTATATTATAAACTATACGTTATAGCGTCGTCGATTCAATATATTCATTATTATATTTCGAATCGAAACTCAACCGAATCTCGTATACTATTCAATTCACACACTATTGTGAATTCTACTATTCCTGACTATTTCGATATTTTATAATTTATTGTTCATTATAAATATTAATTAAATATTCAATATTATTTAATTCTAGTTCTCAATATCGCTAAATCGATATTTAATAATTAAATATATTAATTATTCAACAGCTAAAAATGCGGGTCATTACAATCTTTCCCCCTTAAAATAATTTCATCCTCGAATTGCTAAGGTAGAAACAAACTCTATCGATTGGGTTAAAAATTTATTCGTTCACTTCTTAACTTCAGTTTTCAACTGAACCAATTTAAATTTAATTAAATATTTATTTATTCTTATCAACGAAAATTTCCAAAAATCCTGAAAATTTTCTTACGCCCTAACTTTTCGAAAAATTTCGCAACCTCCTTTATATGGCTCAATCGGTACAGCCACAACTCGCCTCTCTGGGCTATCTCCAACCCAAAAGAAAATCAAACAGCCAAGCAGCTTGCCAACTCGGCTCATAAATCTTATATCCTATAGAAATATAAACTTATACCTTTTTGTCGGGCATATCGTTATATCCTTTACACCTGCTACCAATTTAGCATATACTAAAGTCCTTCCGGTCAAACTTCAATTACTTTTATCTCAATACAACCATTCGCTTTTAACTAAGCCAAATTCCATTTCCAACTCATGTTCACTTCTTGATTCCAAATCTTGATTTACCAAACCAATTCTATTTCAACTTAACTGATTTTAATTAAATTCCAGCTTACTTTCACAAATTTCTATTTAAATTTGTTTTAATTCAAACAATCTTTTCTTGGGAGTTTTAAATAACTTTGTTTTTCACAAATCAAATATTCCCTTTTGGAATCAAACAACTTGTTCTATCAAAATAATTCGAAAACAAAATCTTTTGGTAGTAATCCATCACTTAGAACTCAAAAATGAAAACTGATGATGCTGCAGTCATTATCAGAACTATTTTCCAGTTATTGAAGTGAGTTCAATACTATATAGCTTTCAAAACCATCTATAAATACTTTCATTTTGAAATCCATTTCAAAAATCTTTCATAAAGCTTGGAAAACATTTCCAATTCTCCTAGGATCTTAAAATTCATATACTTAATCCACATCCATTAATCAACACTTATTCAAATATCCAGAGTTTTAATTCCAATTCTGATTCAAATTCAGACTTAATTCACCTGATTCCATATATTACACTTGTACGAATTCTGTTTGGTTATTTACATAACCGTTTCAATTATAATCTTATTCGATTATAATAACAACCAATATATCCAATATATCATAATCATTCCAATATATATCCTTTATATCAAAATATAATTTGGGTAAAATTATTTCATTTACCCTCTTTTCAAAACATACCCTGATGGTTCATCGTGTTCAAGTGTTTACAAAATCCCTACCAATCCAGTGGATCAAACTGATCGACCAGAACTAATAAACGACTCAACCAATAAATCTCCACAATATTAAACAAATTTTTACATCAATAACAAATACGTTCACTCGTATATATACAATCAACTCAATCTAGGGTATTACTAACCCTATCTCTGCCGAGTCACGCCACAGAGCCAAGGTAATTACTTAACCTTAAGCTCTGATACCAACTATAACGACCCGGTTTTTGAACGACTTTGGTTATCGCAACAAACTCAATGATGGCTAACCAAACACCGAAAAATACCGATAGTTAATGAAAGAAATTAGAGGGTGAGAATAGATAAGATAGAAACTTAGAATAGAAGAAGAAGAAGAAGAACATACAACATCAGAGTAACACGAATCTCACAGCGGAACGAACAACATATAATAGATAACAAATCCTTGGAATAAAATTAGTATATGTATTCAATAACACTGCTAGAGTATAACACTTACAACACAACGGAAATAACTATAGCTATATAATCTTAAAGCCTCCTGCTCCAACTCTTCAAGTATATCTGTAAATTCCTCACTAATTGACTGCCCATATAAAATTGGGCACCCAAGAGTTTAGGGAAAACAAAACAAAGTAAACTCCGGGTCAGTCATGGGACTGGTATGAGTAAAACAGTTTAAATTAGTTTGAACAAGCAAATGATATCTCATAAGACCACGCCGTATAACGGAACGAGTTTTTCCCTTATGAGAATCCTAAATAATTTTATATCAAAACTCACTGATATTATAATAGTGTCTATCAACCATAATATAATAATCATCTAGCAGAAACGCTTTCATCTCACGTTCTACAAATATAGTATACAATCAAAACCGCAAGCACATATTGGGTAATGGATTTCCAACTATAACAAGGTATGGAACCACCTTTCGCTAGTGTACCTCTAGAGAGGAATACATTGGGTTCAACAAGAACATCTTGCAACCCGACCACACATGACCGACCGCTCATTTCGCTTGAATGTATCGAATGTATGTCACCAACGGTTGGGATCAGCAACTGTCTCCCGAATGGGACAGCATCAACAATAGATTTTTAGAAATAAATGAAACTCTAGATCAGGTGATTATACACCCTAATAGGTGCGACCTAAATAGCCATGCTGCACGCCCGACTTTTATCATTTACTGGATGTGAGGCTAGAAGCTACGACTTCTTTCCATTCATAGATAACACGATCACTTTGAATGCCACATTATCAGATCCGTTAATCATTAATTGATTTGCACAAATATTTTGGATGTTATGCTAAGGGAATAAATCCATTGCAACTATTTATATTTATACAGACCAACATATTCGATCATTGGAAATACTCTGTCAGACACTCGTCCATATATGTTCGTTCTGGGACTGAACGAAACCGAAGGCACTATTCAGTACATCCATATTAGGAAATTGTTATCTAAGATTTATACAACATCCCTTGCACTTTACTTCGTCTTCAATATAATTAGCATACTTGATTCGCAACGCTTATGCCAATAAGAAGTGGTTCTTCGGATAATAATCCAACCGGTCTCTCCATATTAACAACGTAAAATGGTCAAAACTTTGATAGTCGGTGATTTAACTATCAAATGAAAACATGTCTGTGTACAAACAACGATCTTATTTCCAAATGGAATTATCAATCCAATCATCAAGCATATATATATTTCCTCATTTTTTATGTTTAGAAAATATATTTTATTAACACAGGAAAATATTTCCATGGCTTAATTACATATCCCTATTCTTCCACATCTATCAGACTCTAACTATAAACTAACAAGAGAAGAACTTCCTAAGTATAAACCCCGAAGGCCGAAACCAACAGCAGATCGATACTTGGGAAATCATTCAACTTATTAATCTCTAGTCAATTTCTAATTTTTGTTTAACTCCATTTTGATTAACTATGTTCGATTAACTCCTTTCGACTAACTCGATTCGATTAACTCCTTTATTTATTTCCCCAATAAATATTCCTTTATTCTATTTATTTTCTAAATAAATAACCCTTTATTCTATTCTACTTGTAAATGGTTTACAAATATTTCTCTTTCTATTTTATTTGTTTAACCAATAAATATTTCCTTTTCGATTCTATTTATTTCTTAAATAAATATTCCATTATAAATTCTATTTATTTAGCAAATAAATATTACTCTTCACCTTTGCTTTACAAATCTTTTCCCTTATCTTTGTTTTACAATTAATTTCCTTTATATTTGTTTTACAAATCTTTGATTTTATAATTATCTCCTTTTTTAAATCCTTTTCCTTTTATATATGAAATCCATTGATTTTATATAATAATTTATTTCAAAATATACTTTGAAAATCCCCATTTCTACATCCCAGTATTACTTATAGTATTTAAAATACCAATTAACCATGATCGATATCATTCAACACACAGAATCCACAACAGATTTTATATCACATCATATATTACAATATATGAACAAAACAGTATTATAAATATTTAGGAGTCTAGTTGGACCCTTCCAACCTGTTTCCCTGCCTCACAGATGTTGAACAATATAATTAACATCGATTTCATTTCAGTATGAAATATTCTGCTAAATAGAATCAATATTTGATTAGCGATATATATATATATATATATATATATATATATATATCGTTATCTATGATTTCAACCAATACACAAGCAATTCAATCAAACAGTTAACACACAGCAATCAACAGATAATTATCAGTTCTGAGAATACGTTGTAAAAATAGAACTTGTAATAACCCGAAAATCTGAGCTAATTTAATATTTTTATTTTGGCAATTTTAGTGAATTTTGAATATTTAAAATGAATTATTTTAAATAATAACGGCGAGAAATTTATTTTGAATAGAATTAGAACATATATATTTATTTGAATCGACGTTAGAATATAAATATTTATTTTATATTATAAAAGGAATTGAAAATGGCGCGGTAGTTCGTAAATTCTATTTCAAATTTCAAATGAATGTACAGGATTCAAAATAAACCGGATTTTAGTGAAACCGAAAATATTAGAATCTAATTAAGAATATCTTTCCAACGATACCGAAAAATAAAAATTTCATAGCGGGAATCAAAAGTTACGTCCAGTTGAAAATTCAGAATAGTCGCTATGGAATTCTGGCCCTTAAAAAGGGAAATTTTGCAAATGACCCCGGTTTTCGACGAAACCACATTTGTTGGATCCGTGATGTCAAGTTATTGCTAGGTTTCAAAATTCGTAATATTTCGAATCAATATGTGAGCATGGCGAAGCAAAACGTGTGTTGACAGTTTTAGTTGATTTTAATCGACTGGAAAATGACCATTTTTCAAACGGTCTCAGAATTTGACGAAATTAGTTTTGTTAGGACCGTATCGTCAATATGAAGCTAGAAAATATTTTTTGGGAATTTTTAGGGTTCGTATGGGGCCCCGTTAAATTGAAATGCCCGTTCAAATTCAATATATAGATTTATATTTTGATTTTGATGGAAACTAATTGAAACTATCGAATCAACTTGCGATACCTATCCCATTGTGTTCAGAATGGGGGTAATTAGCTTGGGACGACAGTCGGTGGATCTCGTTTGGGGGTAGAAATAAAAAGTCAACCCTTATGGATTTAAAAATTAAAATTATATTATTATATAATATAATAGGCCCCTCCCCTTACCTTTCTCTTTATCTCGTTTAGAAGAAACAAAAAAAAGGGATGAAGGAAAACCGCGATAGAAGGGGGGATTGCCACCGCCATGGCCACCTGGGCCACCGTGCCTCCGACGCCGCCCACGCCAGAGCCCCCTCCCTCCTCTCGTGCTCCTCCCTCTCTCCCCTCCCTTATGATTTAAGCCCGAAGTAACCCAACGCCATCGCCGCCACCCCACTGACTAGCTGCCCCCACCGCGACCTCCTACCGCCCCTCAGCACCGCCGTGAGCAACTCCACCCTCCACCTCCACTGATTTGAAAACCCACACCCAAAATAACCCCCAAACTGAAGGGCGCCGCCACAGCCCAAGGCCGCTATCCGCGCCTTTGACCGCCATCTCTAACACCGCAGGCTACCATTTCCACCCCCCATTCGCGCCGGTATGTCTTATTTTGATTTATTTAGGTAATCACGATATAAAAATTGAACTTTTATATATATTTGAAACGACCCAAACTTCCCAGTAAAAGGATAGCCTGGATTGCTTTGAGAACAACACACGTCAGAATACAAACCGAAGAACATTTTATTACTGATTACAACAATTACATCAGAGTACAAGAATATAACAGAGTATGAATACTTCAAACACAATAGAAACACAATAATATCAGAGTTTTAAATTTCATTTAAATAACAGTGGAAAAATATTACAAATATACAATTGAAAGTAATACACGGATACAGAGCTTTCCGAATACCGCTTCAGCTGTAAGCCATGATCCTGTAAATATATCTGCAAAAAGCTACTCGACTTCCCGTGTGGAAAATAAGGGCACCCGAGTTTGCCAGTAAACAAACTACAGGTCAGTCATGGGACTGGTATGAGAAATCTTAACTAAACATATCTAATAAGGCTAATCACAGGACCACGCCGCTAATGCGGAACGAGTTTACTCCATTGGATTGCCCGTGCATAAATTAAAGTAAAACGTTAAACAACGCAATGCTTTTTAGAAAAATGAAACCATTATAAGACCCAAGTCCCATCACACAATGCAACGCAAACCGGAGGATAGGGTTTTACCTTATAATGGTCAAAAGATGATTGATACGATAAAACGGATTTAATATTTGTGTGTATATCTATGGGTATATATAATTCAAAAACAATTTCAATCATAATGTATTAATCATAGACGGCATAGTACCCCATCCTACTATGTCACCATACTAGTTCTACAATCAAAACTGCAAGGTCGTATTGGAAATTAGATTTCCATCATGAGTCGAGGCTAGGGGAAAGCTCCTCTCCGATTTGAGACACTCTAGCAAATGCCTCAGGATCCCCCGTAGTGAACCCTTGGATCTTCAGGGCCGGTCCCTACCTAAGGGTAGTGGATTAATTATGCCTGAATACACGCTTCTCGGTTCCTTTGAACCTATAATATGAACACTATCGGCCTATAAAAATCCGAGGCGCCTCAAAATCCATCATCCACATAAGTAAAATGCCAGGTCGTGTCAAAGCACTGACACTACCACTAGCTAGAAAGAAACATGTGCACTCCCTGCAGTCCATATCCCGTTTTTGACTCATACCGGGGTGTGAGGTTTGCGAAGTCACGATATACACAAAGCTATGCCGTAATAGGCTATGCTTTGATCATCCCACAAGACCCTGCTTTTCAACAAATGCCTTGATCAATTGCATCTTGGCGTGCCACATTGACAATTCACGCCATGCGATCAATCACTATTAATATATACTAGGGTGTTAAGTAGAGGATAAATGATTTACCACCAAACAGACATACATTAACAGAAATCGATTTAATTCACATGGAACGAAATCCAATGTCAGACACGCATCCATTTACTAGCTTATGCTCTGGGTCTGAGCGAAAACCAAATCCAAACAATCAACAATAGTCCGGATGGCCACCACTGAAGCCCCTTCAAGGTTGCTACTCTCATCAGGGTCTCTGTAGAAACACATCCATTCGATGTGAAGATCGTCGGTCTTCAACACCGTCTTCATCTTCGACTCTTCATCGTCGTAGTAATTAGTCGGAATGGGTTAAACCCGGTCTTTCCGAATTACTCTCGTATTTTTATAATTAAAAATCGAGTACTATAAAAAAAACACATCCAACGTCTCATTCCAATTCAGAATATTCTTTTAAATAAAATACTCAAATTATCCTATCAAAGATAAGTTCTTCAAATTTATTCTTAAATCTTAAAGATTTATTAAACCCCAATTTGGTTTTAAGAACAAAAATCATTATTCACTGATTATTTAAATTTAAGAAATTTGTCCTATCTTTAACTGGGTTAAAGAACTAATGTCATTTAAAACATTGTTCACGGTAAACCCTAAAATCATCTTCCATTATAGAATCTTCCCAGAAATCAAATCAATATATAATCGTTATAAATTTCCGTATCCGACCAATAATATAAATGGAATAACGGCAAAGCCTCTTAAATTCCATATGTAGTATCGGTCTTCTTTTACAGAAGCTTATCCTGGCTATTATCAACTCGAATTCCATTCAATTCCAATTTAATGTATTAAATTGGAAAACTTTACTTTTGGAAATTTTCCATTTAAATCTTAGTTAAAAGATTTATAAATTCCAAATCATACTTTCGCTGTCAGTTGGGTTAAAGAACAAATGTCGCTTAGAAACACAGTTCATAATAAACCCGACTCACATTTCATCTTATTTCAGTTACTAAATGAAACTTTAATAATCTAAATTAAAAGATTATTCCTTTCATATGGGGTTTAAGAATAGTGTTATTTAAGACGCTATTCACGACAACCAAAAATTTAATTTATTTAATTTAACTTCAATTAAATCTTAACAAATTGGAAAACTCATCAGATCTAAATTTTATGATTTATTCTAATCAATAATAGTTTATTTCAATAAAAATACATTTTCTCAAAATATATTCTTTTTTTTTCTAAATATTCTTTCCAAAAGTATATTTTCTAAAATATTCTTTTTCTGGAATATTCTTTATTGGAATGTGACCCAACAAACAACCATATATCTTGTATGGAATCAACAATCATCATAAATAATTATCCAACATCCAAATGACGACCAAAGTGGAATCTATAACTGTGTGAGCATAAAAGTAAAGAACTGACGCTCATCATAGACTGTCAATCTGTGACGGCAAGGAATTTCGCTCGATCCGAATCAGTCGTTAAACCGATCTAGACCGTTCGAAACCCCTGATCGTTTGAGAACAGGACAAATCAGAACGCAGACGGAAGAACATTTCATGGCTATTATAACAATTCCATCAGATACAAGAATATACAGAGTATAATAAATAAATACATTCGATAAATATCAGAGATTACAATAAATTACATAGCAGCGAAAAATTATTCAAAGCACAACTGAAAGTAATACATGGATACAGAGCTTTCCGAGTATCGTTCCAGCTGTGAACCAGGATCCTATGAATATAAATTTGCAAAACCAAAACTACTAGCTGCCCGTACGGAAATAGGGGCACCCAGAGTTTAGGTTAAAACATTAAACTCCAGGTCAGTCATGTGACTGGTGTGAGAAATAAAACAGTTATTAAAACTTTACTTTAAAAGAGAGTAATTCAAGGGACCACGCCGTATAACACGGAACGGGTTTTCTCCCAAGAATACCAGTGCATAGAATAAACAGCGCAACGCTTTTTCGAAAAATGAAGCTATTATAAGACCTAGGTCCCATCACACAATGCAACGCAAGCCGGAGGATAGGGTTTTCCCTTATAATAGCCAAACATGCTTGGTACGTCTTAAACAAACCATTTGATACTATAATAAGTGTATAGTGTCAAAACAATTTCAATCATAAATATAAATCATAGACGGCATAGCATTCCATGCTACTATGTCGCCATACTAGTTCTACAATTAAAACCGCAATACACGTATCGGAAATTGGATTTCCGTCATGAGTCGAGGCAAGGGGCAAGCTCCTCTCCGCTTCGAGACACTCTAGCAAATGCCTCGGGACTACACACTCTGGGTAATCCCTGGATCTTCAGGGCCGGTCCTCACTTACGTTAGAGGATTAATTATGCCTGAACACACGTTTCCCGGTCCTTACAGACCTAAAATCGAGGCGCCTCATCCAACAACCAGTTAGGTGAAAAGTATATAAATGTCAGGGCTGGTAAGTCACTGACACCACCAAAGCTAGAAAGAAACGTCGTGCTCTCCCTGCAGTCCTTATCCCGTTTTTAACTCATACCGAGGTGTGAGGCTCGCGAATTCACGTTATACACAAAGCTATGCCACAAAGGCCGTGCTTTGATCATCAACCACAAGACTTTGCTTTTCAACAGAAGCCTTGATCCATGCAACTCAGCGTGCCACACAGGCAATTCATGCCATGCGATTGATATCTATCGATATATAACCTCTAAGCTCGTACGTCTCAGAGAAGGGCGTTAAGCAAGAGAATAAATTCTCCGCCGCCAAACAGATATATATTTTACAGAAATCAATCAACACAGAATAAAATCCAATGTCAGACACACAATCCATTTACAAGTTCGTTCTGGGTCTGAACGAAACCGGAGGCACTTTCCTCGCATATCCATCGATCTCCAAGTACGTCTGTTTGACGACAAGGAAATTCGCTTGGTCCGAACCAGTCGCTAAACCGACCCAGACCGTTCGAAACGCCCTATCGTTTGAGAACAGGACAAAACAGAACGCATACAGAAGAACATTTCATTGTATATTACAACAATGCACCAGATTACAAGAATATACAGAGTATAAATGAATATTACACAGAAATATCAGAGATTTAAATTACATTGAAATACATTGCAGCGGAAAATAATACAATACACAACTAGTAGGAGATATGCGGATACAAAGCTTTCCGGATATCATTCCAGCTGTAAACCAGGATCCTGTGAATATAAATCTGCAAAACCAAAACTACTAGCTGCCCGTGTCAAAAATAAGGGCACCCAGAGTTTAGGTTAAAACAATAAACTCCAGGTCAGTCATGTGACTGGTGTGAGAACTAAAACAGTTATTAATCTTTATTTTAAATCATTAGGTAAATCAAGGGACCACGCCGTATAACACGGAACGGGTTTCCTCCCAAGAATACCAGTGCATAAAACAAACAGCGCAATGCTAAATAAAGAAAAATGAAGCTGTTATAAGACCCGGGTCCCATCACACAATGCAACGCAGCCGAGGATAGGGTTTTCCCTTATAACAGCCAAAGAATGCTTGATACGTTTAAAACAAATCATTTGATACTATTATAAGTGCATAGTGTATAAAACACTTCAAATCATAAGTATCAATCATAGGCGGCATGAATGGCCCATAACACTATGTCGCCATATATAAGTTTACAATCAAAACCGCAAGACGTCGTATTGGAAGTTGGGTTATCATTTATGGTATGAACCGAGTCTAGGGGCAAGATCCTCTACCGATTTGTGACTCTCTAGCCCGAGCCACAGGGTCAGAGCGCATCGACCCTTTAGATCGTCAGGGCCGGTCCACCGATGTGGATTATTATGCCCGAACACTGCGTTTCCCCGCCCTTTGGGGCGTAAGCCTGGCCCGTCAGCCGACCAGAAGCATCGGCCGAAACCGATATCACGAGGCGCCTCGCTTTTCAGCAAGTAATAATAAGTAACATCCACAGGAGTCAAACTCGTCAGCCAGTTCAAGCACTGACGCCACTCCTAACTAGAAAGAAACGCATGTCCTCCCTGAGGTCCGTCTCCCGTTTTTGATTCATACCGGGTGTGATACTCGCGAATCAACGTTACACAAAGCTACGCCACAAAGGCCGTGCTTCGATCATCAACCACAAGACTTTGCTTTTCAACAGAAGCCTTGATCATTTGCTACTTAGGCATGCCACACAGGCAATTCACTCCATGCGATTGATATCCATCAATATATAACCCCTGAGCTCGTACGTCTCAGAGAAGGGCATTAAGCAAGAGAATAAATTCTTCGCCGCCAAACAGATATATATTTAATAGAGATCAATCGAACGGACTAAAATCCAATGTCAGACACACACAGTCCATTTACAAGTCCGTTCTGGGTCTGAACGAAACCGGGGGCACCTAGTACCCCGCATATCCATCGATCTCCAAGTACGTCTGGACGATCACCAACTGTTTCCATCTTCTTGGGTGTACAGCCCAATCAAGATCATCAGTAATCACCCAAACGACGTGAAGACTTCCGGTCTTCGACCATCGTCTTCATCTTCGACTTATCGTCGTATCAGTTATTCAGAATGGGATAAACCCGGTGTTTCCGAATAACTCGCGTATATTTTAAATAAGTGTTACACAAACACAACATATGCCTCATTCCAATTCATTAGTCACTAACCGTAAATTAATCAAGAGAATAATTCCCCAAATATTAACCCCGAAGGCCGAAACCAACATCAGATCAATATCCAGAAAACCATTCTGCTTAGCTAACCGACAGTTAGTTTCTGATTTCACATTCATAGGGAAAGATTCCCATTAATTTTATCCAAGATAAATTTCTTGAATTTATTCTTTAATCTATTTTTGAATATCAATTCAAAACTAGTCGGGATTAGCGAACCTTACCGAAGTAATCATTTATTTTAATTTCCCAATCCCAGCCTATTCATCCCATGAAGTAAAACTGGTAGTACTTCATATCTAACACCACGGTGTTATCGGTAAATTGAATTACCATTTCACGTTCAAATCTAAATAAAGATTTAACTATCGCCTGGAGCAAAACTGGTGATACTCCATTCTCGATCATTTCAATCTAATTAAAGATTCATTAAAACTCCACTTAGTTTTAATCATCGACTGGGTTAAAGAATCAGTGTCATTTAAAACACGGTTCACGATAAACCCAAAATCACATTCATTAATTATCGGGTTAAAGAACGAGTGTTGTTTAAAACACTGTTCACGATAAACCCAAAAATCAATATCAATTCAATTCCAATTAAATATTATTTAATTGGTACACTTCATTAAATCTAAATAAAAAGATTTAATCTTTTCTCAACCGGGTTTAAGAACAGTGTTAATGAAGACACCAATCACGACAAACTCAAATCACATTTGAAATTCAATATAAGGCTCTGAATAGAAAATATATCGGCTTATATTCAATATCAAATTCTACGACTAACAAATATCGCATTTGAAATAACGATATATATATATATATATCTTTCAAATTTCCATAACAACATTTGTATAATAACGAAATCCAACATCGAAATATTCCGAAGACAATTTCGATTCAAATCCATTCCAATGCAATCATTGGAAATTCTGGTTATTTTCAAAACCCTTTTTCAAATTCAATTTATTTATTTAAAAATAAATAGAATTATAATTCTAGTTCAAAACTAGTTCATTTCGATAAAAATCTATTTTTATCTTTTCAAATATGGAGTTTTCATCCCAATTCTTTCTAAATCATTTCTAATGATTTTACACAAATTATTACTATTTTTAATAATTTTATCAAGGCCCGTACAGTCGATTTCCATCAACGGCCATCGAACTGCACTTACAACGACCTTTTTCGAATTTGATTTGGACGTATCTCCAAATCCAACCGTTAGATTTCAAATTTCTAACATTCGTTAGAAAGCTCTTTTCGATACGAACCCAACGGTTCCGGTTTTAGGAGAATCCGACGGTCGGATCTCACGTAATGTCCGTTTGAAATAAATGGTCGAAATTCACGAACTGCCGCGGCGCGGCGCGTTCTATTCAGGCCATTATATTATATATATAATATATATAATATATATTTCGTCGATTTCTATTTAAAACGAATTATATGAATAGTTTTAAATTCGTTTCAAAAGCAATTTCATCTTCCTTTTCAATTCAAATCAAAATTGAATTCTTCTTTATAAATTCGTTTTAAAATTCATTTCTATTCAATTCAAATTTCTATTCAATTTGAATTCATTTCAATTCACTTTCAATTCATTTCGAAATCGTTTTCAATTCAATTCATTTCGAAATCGTTTTCAATTCAATTCATTTCGAAATCGTTATATATTCAATTCATTTCGAAATCGTTTTCAATTCAATTCATTTCGAAATCGTTTTCAATTCAATTCATTTCGAAATCGTTTTCTATTCAATTCATTTCGAAATCGTTATATATTCAATTCATTTCGAAATCGTTTTCAATTCAATTCATTTCGAAATCGTTTTCAATTCAATTCATTTCGAAATCGTTATATATTCAATTCATTTCGAAATCGTTTTATATTCAATTCATTTCGAAATCGTTTTCAATTCAATTCATTTCGAAATCGTTTTCAGTTCAATTCATTTCGAAATGAATAAAATCGATATAAATATCGATTACGTCAAAATGGCGTCAATCTAATCAACACGGCTTTATAAATTTCTATTTTCAAATATTCTATTTCAAATATTTCTTTTTCAAAATAGTTGTTATTATCAAAATATTTCGTTCAACACATGACCAATCTCAATGGATGAGTACTGCCAACACATGAACCTTTATTTTATATTGATAAAGATGTAAACTTTATTACTAAAATATTTTGTTCAACACATGACCAATCTCAATGGATGAGTACTGTCAACACATGAACCTTTATTTTATATTGATAAAGATGTAAACTTTATTACTAAAATATTTTGTTCAACACATGACCAACCTCAATGGATGAGTACTGTCAACACATGAACCTTTATTTTATATTATTCTTTATTTTTCAAATTGGAATGAGGCCCAATCAATTACCATATAAGGTTAATTATATGGATTTCATACAACACATGTATATAATAGCATTGAAAAATAATCAACCATCAACCAAAGTGCACTACACTGTATAAGCATCAAATATAGATATCTAACGCTTATAACAGCCTGTCAATCGATCGATCGACATATTTAATCAATCAGGATGAGTGAACTTCAAATTTCATCCTAACACCCGTGTGGGGTTTCAAACAATCAAACACAGATTTTATTTGTGCAGTTGGGCGATGTGTAAAATTTATCGACCCAATCAATATCAGTCATATAAGTGTACATAAACAAACCGTCCGGTTTGTAAATGAATATTTTATTTATTCACATTCACGTTAAAAATTATATTTTTAACGATAAAACATTTTATTCAACCTATGAATATTCTATTCGGTTCATTTATTCAATAAAATGATATTTTTATTTTTCTAACATATTTTAGAAAATTTCGGCGGCATAACGGCACGATACTAGAAACAGGACGAGGCCTAGCCTTATCCCCGATCTAGTGAAGGCCCACGCCATTCACACATCAATCAAATCAATTTCATTTCACCAAACAATTCAATTTCAAATCTAATCATCTAACTAATCTATGCAACCAAACAAACAAGTCCATGGTCTGTGGACGATTGTGTCGGGTGCTACTAAGCACCGTCTGCATCCTAGTATATATATATATATAGATAGAAAAGAAATTGAAAGGTGAGAAATTCTCACCGATTGCTATCCAATCATCTTGACTCTTCTTTGATAGAAATCATCCCCATTCTCGCCCATTGTCATCTTCGTTGCCCGTATTCTCTACATATGTAAAAATCGAATTTTTACTATGTTATTTAATATATAAAAATCGAATTTTTATTATGCTATTCAATATATAAAAATCGAATTTTTACTTCGCTGTTAAATATATAAAAATCAAATTTTTACTTCGTTGTTCAATATATAAAAATCACATTTTTACTTCGATGTTCAATATATATAAATCACATTTTTACTTCGATGTTCAATATATAAAAATCACATTTTTAACAATGCTGTTTATTTTCAAAAATCGTATTTTTATATCAAAGATATTTATTTTCACTAGTTATATTTTAAAAACAACACTAATTTTATTTTAAAACAAAGATTTTTATTCTCAAACAGTGATATTTATATTCTTAAAACATTGTAAATTTTCTATTTCAAGAACAATGCTATTTATATATATAAAACAACATTTCTATTTTGATTTTCTTATTTTTCAATACAATGCCATTTTATTTAAAATTCATGCTATTTTCCATTTTAAACTTATATATTTAAATCACTGTAATTTATATTGTTCAAAATAAATGCTATTTTATTTTTCAAAATACACAATGTTTTACATAAGTTTTTATTTTTAAAACAATTCTGAAATTTTTCTAAACAATTTTGTGTACGTTAAATATTATGATTAGTTTAAATGAAATAAAACAAAAGGGAACAGAACCTTTCTCTTCATTTAACCCTCCAGGATAGAACCGATCGATTCACGCCACTAGGGCTTTCCGCGCCGCCACCCACAGTTGATCGGAGTTCGATCAGACCACCTCACTTCCACCACGGCGCCGCCCTCTTCCAACGCCAGCAACCACCTGCGATTCGATCTCCTCTTTGCTTCCAGAAACCGGTGCGAACGGGGATGCTTAGGCTCGAAGTCGTGCGAAAGGCTACACGATAATCCATCAAACTAGTGCCAAATCGAAGATCTCATAACACTCTTTCATGTTTGTGTAGAAACCCTACTCTAATTCAAAATCAACTTGAAGATTTTTGAAATTCTTTTCCTGAACCTCACAGCCCTTTATTTTGATTAGGGTCGGCGCCCCCTTTCTGAAACGAGAATAGATTTTTTTTTTATATATATAGGAAATTATTTTGTATTTTTAATTATTATAATTCTATTAACTACTTTATTATAAATTTTAGCGTCTGAACCCCAAATTAAACCCTATAAATGTCGCTCCTAGCTAAATACCCCTATTCCGAACACAATGGGATATGTATCGTAGGTTGATTCGATCGTTTGAATCAGTTTCCGTTTAATTTACATTTAAATCACTATATTGAATTTTAAACGTACATTTCAAATTACCGGGGTCACATACTAACTCTAAAAATTCCCGAAAAATATTTTCTAGCTTCGTATTGACGATACGGTCTTAACAAAACTAATTTCGTCGAATTCTGAGACCGTTTGAAAAATGACCAATTTCCATTCGATTAAATTCAACTGAAACTGGTCGAACGCGTTTTCCTTTGCCACGCTCACATATTGATTCGAAAAATTATGAAGTTTGAAACCTAGCAATAATTTAACATCACGGACCCAACAAAACTGGTTTCATCGAAATCTGAGGTCGTTTGCAAAATGTCTATTTTTAAGGGCCTGAATTCCATAGCGACTATTCAGAATTTTCAACTAGACATATCTTTCGATTCCCGTTATTAAATTTCGATTCTTCGGATCCGTTGGAAAGATATCCTCAAATAGATCCTATCATTTTCGGTTTCACTAAAATCCGGATTGTTTT
The DNA here is from genome assembly GCA_030737875.1 of Allium sativum. Classification (NCBI taxonomy): domain Eukaryota; kingdom Viridiplantae; phylum Streptophyta; class Magnoliopsida; order Asparagales; family Amaryllidaceae; genus Allium; species Allium sativum. Next base: position 158,815,883 of record CM060913.1, read on the forward strand.
GCACCCGGTACATTCAATTGAAGTTTGAAATCGAATTATCGAACTACCGTGCCATTTTCAATTCTATTTATAATTATATATATAATTATTTATATTCTAACGACGACGTATATAAATATATACGTCGAATTCAATTCTAAACATTTTTCTCGTCGATATTATTTAAAATAATTCATTTTAAATAATCAAAATTCGCTAAAATTGCCAAAATAAAAATTTTAAACTGGCCCAGATTTTCGGGTTGTTACAGTCTGGACGACCACCAACTATTTCCGTCCTCTTGGGTGTACAGCCCAATCAGGATCGTCAGAATTATCCAAACGATGTGAAGACTTCCGGTCTTCGACCACCGTCTTCATCTTCGAATTATCGTCGAATCGGTTATTCAGAATGGGTATAAACCCGGCCTTTCCGAGCAACCCGCGTATATTAAAAACAAATGTTACACAAACACAACGAACGCCTCATTCCAATCCAGAATATTCTTTTATTCACAAAATCACATTCCTAGGGGAAAGGTTCCCATTAATTTTATCCAAGATAAATTCTTTAAAATTTATCCTTTAATCTTCCTTTGGATGTCATTTCAAACCAAATTATGGTTTTCTAAACTAGTCGAGATTAGCGAACCACACCGAAGTAATTATTTATTTTATTTCCCAATCCCAACCTATTCATCCCATGAAGCAAAACTGGTAATACTCCATATCTAACACCGTGGTGTTATCGGTAAAATTAATTACCATTTCACGTTCAAATCTAGTTAAAGATTTAACTATCGCTTTGGAGCAAAACTGGTAGTACTACATTCTCGCTCATTTGCCAAATTTGACAATTTGAATTATCAATTCACATTTCAATCTAATAGCAAATTCAATAAAACTCCTTTTACTGGGTTAAAGAACTAGTGTCATTTAAAACTCAGTTCACGACAAACCCAAATCACACTCTAATTATTATCGGGTTAAAGAACTAGTGTTATTTAAATCACTGTTCACGATAAACCCACAAATTAATTCTATTTAAAACCCATTTCAAATCCAATTTATCTATTTAAAAATAAATGGATTTTAATTTTAGTTCAAAACTAGTTCATTTTGATAAAAATCTATTTTTATCTTTTCAAATATGGAGTTTTACATCCCAATTTTTCCCAAATCATTTCTTATGATTTTACACAAATTATTACTATTTTTAATAATTTTATCAAGGCCCGTACAGTCGATTTCCATCAACGGCCATCGAACTGCACTTACAGCGACCTTTTTCAAACTTGATTTGGACGTATCTCCGAATCCAACCATTAGATTTCAAATTTCTAATATTCGTTAGAAAGCCCTTTTCGATACGAACCCAACGGTTCCGGTTTTAGGAGAATCCGACAGTCGGATCTCCCGTAATGTCCGTTTGAAATAAATGGTCGAAATTCACGAACTGCCGCGGCGCGGCGCGTTCTATTCAGGCCATTATATTATGTATATAATATATATTTTGTCGATTACTGTTTAAAACGAATTATATAAATAGTTTTAAATTCGTTTCAAAAACAATTTCAACTTCCATTTCAATTCAAATCAAAATTGAATTCTTCCTTATAACTTCGTTTTAAAATTCATTTCTATTCAATTCAAATCAAATTCGTTTTCTATTCCATTCAATTCAAATTAGTTTTCTATTCGATTTAATTCAAATTGGTTTTCTATTCGATTCAATTCAAATTGGTTTTCTATTCGATTCAATTCAAATTGGTTTTCTATTCGATTCAATTCAAATTGGTTTTCTATTCAAATCAAATTCGTTTTGTTTTCTATTTGAATCAAATTCGTTTTGTTTTCTATTTGAATCAAATTCGTTTTATATTCAATTCAAATTAAATTTGTTTAAAATTAAAAAAAAACGAATATAATCGATATAATTATCGTTCACGTCAAAATAGCGCACCACTAATCAACACGGCTTTATATTCAACAAATGGATCTATATTTCTTTCAATACACGACTCTATATCTTTGTCAACACCCGACTAATCTCAGCGAATGAGTACTGTCCACGTGTGACTATTTTTGTTATTTAATATATTTTATGAAAATTAAGGTATCTATCGTTTGATATTAAATCAGACTCCAATCGTAAATTAGTAAGAGAACGATTCCCTGAATATTAACCACGAAGGCCGAAACCAACATCAGATTAATATCCAGGAGACCACTCATCTCATCTATTTCCCAGTTGATTTCTAATTCTATATATGATAAAGATGTAAATTTTATTATTAAAATATTTCGTTCAACACATGACTAATCTCAACGGATGAGTACAGTCAACACATGAACCTTTACTTTATAGTGATAAAGATATAAATTTTATTGTTAAAATATTACGTTCAACACATGACTAATCTCAATGGATGAGTACAGTCAACACATGAACCTTTATTTTATAATATTCTTTATTTTCCCGATTGGAATGAGGCCCAATCAATCACCATATAATGTTAATTATATGGATTTTCATACATCACACGTATATAATAGCATTGAAAAATAATCAACCATCAACCAAAATGCACTACACTGTATAAGCATAAAATATAGATATCTAATGCTTATAGCAGCCTGTCAATCAATCGATTGACATATTTAATCAATCAGGATGAGTGAACTTCAAATTTCATCCCAACACCCGTGTGGGGTTTCAAACAATCAAACATAGATTTTATTTGTGTAGTTGGGCGATGTGTAAAATTTATGGACCCAATCAATATCAGTCAAATCAGTGTATATATACAAATCGGCCGATTTGTTTATAAATATTTATTTATTCACTTTCACGTTAAAAATTATATTTTTAACGACCAAATTATTTTATTCAACCTATGAATATTCTATTCAGTTCATTTATCAAATAAAATGATATCTTTATTTTTCTAACTTATTTCAGACAATTTCGACGGCATAACAACACGATACTAGAAACGGGACGAGGCCTAGCCTTATCCCCGGTCTAGTGAAGGCCCACGCCATTCACACATCAATCAAATCCATTCCATTTCACCAAACAATTCAATTCAACCCAAATATTCTAACTAATTACACAACCAAACAATTTAACAAACAAGCCATCCATGGTCTGTGGGTGACGGGTGTCGGGTGCTACTAGTATATATATATATAACTAGAAAAAGAAATTGAAAGGTGGGAAATTCTCACCAATAGCTATCCAATACCACGACTCTTCATTGATAGAAATCTTCACCGTTCTCGCCTTTTTGTCAATTTCGTTGCCCTTAGCCACTACATATGTAAAAATCATATTTTTACTTTGCTAATCAATATATAAAAATCGAATTTTTACTTTGCTATTCAATATATAAAAATTGAATTTTTACTATGTTATTCAATATATAAAAATCGAATTTTTTACTATGCTATTCAATATATAAAAATCGAATTTTTACGATCACGCTATATGGATAAAAATTCCATTTTTACATTGCTACTATATAGATAAAAATTATATTTTTACCTCGCTATTCTCTATATAAAGATTTCGCCTTTTCAAATATATCATTATAAAAATCACATTTTTATTTTTCTACACATATAAAGATGATATTTCTAATATTCCTATCATGTAAAAATTATATTTTTAATTCTCTACATAAACAAAAATCATATTTTTATATCATCTATATAGTAAAGACTACATTTTTAATACTTTAAAAATATAAAAATCATATTTTTAATTGAATAATAATCTTTTCTACCTCTTCCATATATAAAAATCATATTTTTATAAATTAAAATATAATCTTTTCAATTTTAAAAATCAAATCTTTATATATACTTTATTTTCAGCTTTTATAAATGCTAATTCATATATAAAAAAACTGATTTTATAAATAAAAATATAATTAAAAACTTACAGTGATTTGCAGAGAGAAGGGGGGATTTTGCAGCGTCGCCGAGGTTTGGGGGGGGGGGAGGGTATCTGCGGCGCGTCGATCAGGAGGGAGGAGGTCGGAGTTGGTGCTTCAGGCGGCAGATGAGGGTTGGGGAAGAGATGCAGGAGGCGGCAGCGGTTTTCTGGGGGGGGGGTGGGCTAGCCTCGCGTGGCGGCGCGATTAGAGGGGGGGGTTTCCGACGGTGGCGCGACGTGAAGGGGGGAGGGTGCGCCAGCCTCTGGCGGCGGCGACAGAGGTTTCCCCCCCTTTCCGTCGTTCTCTTCCTTCTTCTTTTTTTCTCTGATGTTGATTTCGGTTTTGAAATGGGGTGGGGGCAGTTTGACTGAGTTAAGGGGAGAAAGGGGGTTTTAAATTTTATTTAATTATTTATTCTTTAATTAATTCAAAAAGGTAACTTTTAAATTCGAACCCCAAACGAAACCCACCGCCTGTAGTCCATAGCTAATTACCCCCATTCTGAACACAATGGGATATGTATCGTAGGCTGGTTCGATCGTTACAATCAGTTTTCGTCAAAATCAACATATAACTCTATATATTGATTTTGAACGCGCATTTCAATTTACCGGGGTCACATACGAACTCTAAAAATTCCATAAAAATATTTTCTAGCTTAGTATTGACGATACGGTTCTAATAAAACTAGTTTCGTCGAATTCCGAGACCGTTGGAAAAATGGCCATTTTCCAGTCGATTAAAATCAACTAAAACTGGTTAAACGCGTTTTCCTTTGCCACGCTTACATATTGATTCGAAAAATTATGAAATTTGAAACCTAGCAATAATTTGACACTGCGGATCCAACAAAAGTGGTTTCGTCGAAATCCGAGGTCGTTTGCAAAATTCCCATTTATAAGGGCCTGAATTCCATAGCGACTATTCAGAATTTTCAACTGGACATATCTTTTGATTCCCGCTATGAAATTTCAATTTTTCGGATTCGTTGGAAAGATATTCCCAATTAGATCCTAATGTTTTTGGTTTCACTAAAATCCGGATTGGTTTGCACCCGGTACATTCAATTGAAGTTTGAAATCGAATTATCGAACTACCGCGCCATTTTCAATTCTATTTATAATTATATATATAATTATTTATATTCTAACGACGACGTATATAATATATACGTTCGAATTATATTCAAAATAAATTTTTCGTCGATAGTATTTAAAATAATCTATTTTAAATATGCAAAATTCGCTAAAATTGCCAAAATAAAAATTTTAAACTGGCCCAGATTTTCCGGGTTATTACAATCTCCCCCACTTAAAACTTTTCGTCCCCGAAAAGGAACAAAGTCGAAAGTGGTGTGATTAACCTGCTCTACGTTCGATCTAGCTTCCATTCTCCAACTTTTCAGTTTCTGAGAATTTTCAAATTTTCAAAAATTTGGCTAACACCCTAAATTTTCGAAAAATTTCGCCATAACCTCCCCTACACCGGGAGCCACGGGAAAATCCCAAAATTTCCATACAGGCCTTCTGATCTCAAAAAGAAAAAGAAAAAGCCAAGCGGCTAGCCAATAGGCTCATAAAATCATCATCACCCAATCAAAACAGTAAATTATAGTAAACATGTACCTATTTGTCAGGCAAACAAATTTTATTCTCTGCTCTAGCCTCCTTGCTATGACATGTTCAATGTAAGTACATGTATATGCAAGCAAATGCGACCCATTTTCAATACAATTCAATATTTGATTCTATTAGGCTTAATGGTTCAAAATTATCAAATAAATAAACAAACAACACAAACATCAATCAATTAGTGAATTAGAGTTTCAAATTCATAATTTTGATACATATACTGTTTTTGATGCCGATTCACAACAATAAACCTATCTATATAAGTTTTGGTTCTCACACCAGTCTAATGGAAATATATAGAAATCACACCTTCGAAATTTGAACATAAATACTGATGATGTGGCCACATCATCAGAATTATCCCCGGGTGTCTAGAATGTGACTCTTTATCTATCCAGTATATTAAAACTTCGAATATACGTTCATGACGCGTATATGCAAAACCTTTATATACTGGATTGTCCAAATCAATACAAATAAAATATTCAAATACGTATAAAACTATTTAAATTTTCAAAACAAAATTGTTTTCAATTGGAAAATGTACTCTTCACACTCGTTCTAGAATACTACTGGTCCTATCTCTAACGAGTCATTCTAGTTGGATATTACTAATCCAATATCTGATGAATTCTTTCGTATGGTTCTAATGTGTCTTTTTCTCGAGCTCTGTAAACCAAAGCACTGATACCAAATGTGACGGCAAGGAATTTCGCTCGATCCGAATCAGTCGTTAAACCGATCTAGACCGTTCGAAACCCCGGATCGTTTGATAACAGGACAAATCAGAACGCAGAAGGAAGAACATTTCATTGCTATTATAACAATTCCATCAGATACAAGAATATACAGAGTATAATAAATAAATACATTCGATAATTATCAGAGATTACAATAAATTACATAGCAGTGGAAAATAATTCAAAGCACAACTGAAAGTAATACACGGATACAGAGCTTTCCGAGTATCGTTCCAGCTATAAACCAGGATCCTGTGAATATGAATCTACAAAACCAAAACTACTAGATGCCCGTGCGGAAATAGGGGCACCCAGAGTTTAGGTTAAAACAATAAACTCCAGGTCAGTCATGTGACTGGTGTGAGAACTAAAACAGTTATTAAAACTTTACTTTAAAAGAGAGTAATTCAAGGGACCACGCCGTATAACACGGAACGGGTTTTCTCCCAAGAATACCAGTGCATAGAATAAACAGCGCAATGCTTTTTCGAAAAATGAAGCTATTATAAGACCCAGGTCCCATCACACAATGCAACGCAAGCCGGAGGATAGGGTTTTCCCTTATAATAGCCAAACATGCTTGGTACGTTTAAAAAAAACCATTTGATACTATAATAAGTGTATAGTGTCAAAACAATTTCAATCATAAATATAAATCATAGACGACATAACATCCCATGCTACTATGTCGCCATACTAGTTCTACAATTAAAACCGCAATAGACGTATCGGAAATTGGATTTCCGTCATGAGTCGAGGCAAGGGGCAAGCTCCTCTCCGCTTCGAGACACTCTAGCAAATGCCTCGGGACTACACACTCTGGGTAACCCCTGGATCTTCAGGGCCGGTCCTCACTTACGTTAGAGGATTAATTATGCCTGAACACACGTTTCCCGGTCCTTACAGACCTAAAATCGAGGCGCCTCATCCAACAACCACAAAGGTGAAAAGTATATAAATGTCAGGGCTGGTAAGTCACTGACACCACCAAAGCTAGAAAGAAACGTCGTGCTCTCCCTGCAGTCCTTATCCCGTTTTTAACTCATACCGAGGTGTGTGGCTCGCGAATTCACGTTATACACAAAGCTATGCCACAAAGGCCGTGCTTTGATCATCAACCACAAGACTTTGCTTTTCAACAGAAGCCTTGATCCATGCAACTCAGCGTGCCACACAGGCAATTCATGCCATGCGATTGATATCTATCGATATATAACCTCTAAGCTCGTATGTCTCAGAGAAGGGCGTTAAGCAAGAGAATAAATTCTCCGCCGCCAAACAGATATATTTAACAGAAATCAATCAACACAGAATAAAATCCAATGTCAGACACACAATCCATTTACAAGTTCGTTCTGGGTCTGAACGAAACCGGAGGCACTTTCCTCGCATATCCATCGATCTCCAAGTACGTCTAGACGACCACCAACTATTTCCGTCCTCTTGGGTGTACAGCCTAATCAGGATCATCAGTAATTATCCAAACGATGTGAAGACTTCCGGTCTTCGACCACCGTCTTCATCTTCGACTTATCGTCGAATCGGTTATTCAGAATGGGTATAAACCCGGCCTTTCCGAACAACCCGCGTATATTAAAAACAAATGTTACACAAACACAACGAACGCCTCATTCCAATCCAGAATATTCTTTTATTCACAAAATCACATTCCTAGGGGAAAGGTTCCCATTAATTTTATTCAAGATAAATTCTTTAAAATTTATCCTTTAATCTTCCTTTGGATGTCATTTCAAACCAAATTATGGTTTTCTAAACTAGTCGAGTTTAGCGAACCACACCGAAGTAATTATTTATTTTATTTCCCAACCCCAACCTATTCATCCCAAGAAGCAAAACTGGTAATACTCCATATCTAACACCGTGGTGTTATCGGTAAAATTAATTACCATTTCACGTTCAAATCTAATTAAATATTTAACTATCGCTTTGGAGCAAAACTGGTAGTACTCCATTCTCGCTCATTTGCCAAATTTGACAATTTGAATTATCATTTCACATTTCAATCTAATTGCATATTCAATAAAACTCCTTTTACTGGGTTAAAGAACTAGTGTCATTTAAAACTCAGTTCACGACAAACCCAAATCACACTCTAATTATTATCGGGTTAAAGAACTAGTGTTATTTAAAACACTGTTCACGATAAACCTACAAATCAATTCTATTTAAAACCCATTTCAAATCCAATTTATCTATTTAAAAATAAATGGATTTTAATGTTAGTTCAAAACTAGTTCAGTTTGTTAAAAATTATTTTTATCTTTTCAAGTATGGAGTTTTACATCCCAATTTTTTCCAAATCATTTCTTATGATTTTACACAAATTATTACTATTTTTAATAATTTTATCAAGGCCCGTACAGTCGATTTCCATCAACGGCCATCGAACTGCACTTACAACGACCTTTTTCAAATTTGATTTGGACGTATCTCCAAATCCAACCGTTAGATTTCAAATTTCTAATATTCGTTAGAAAGCCCTTTTCGATACGAACCCAACGGTTCCGGTTTTAGGAGAATCCGACGGTCGGATCTCCCGTAATGTCCGTTTGAAATAAATGGTCGAAATTCACGAACTACCGCGGCGCGTTCTTTTCAGGCCATTATATTATATATATAATATATATAATATATATTTCGTCGATTACTATTTAAAACGAATTATATAAATAGTTTTAAATTCGCTTCAAAAACAATTTCAACTTCCATTTCAATTCAAATCAAAATTGAATTCTTCCTTATAAATTCGTTTTAAAATTCATTTCTATTCAATTCAAATCAAATTCGTTTTCTATTCCATTCAATTCAAATTGGTTTTCTATTCGATTCAATTCAAATTGGTTTTCTATTCGATTCAATTCAATTGGTTTTCTATTCGATTCAATTCAAATTGGTTTTCTATTCGATTCAATTCAAATTGGTTTTCTATTCAAATCAAATTCGTTTTGTTTTCTATTTGAATCAAATTCGTTTTGTTTTCTATTTGAATCAAATTCGTTTTATATTCAATTCAAATTAAATTTGTTTAAAATTTCAAAAAAAAAACAAATATAATCGATATAAATATCGTTCACGTCAAAATAGCGCACCACTAATCAACACGGCTTTATATTCAACAAATGGATCTATATTTCTTTCAATACACGACTCTATATCTTTGTCAACACACGACTAATCTCAGTGAATGAGTACTGTCCACGAGTGACAATTTTTGTTATTTAATATATTTTATGAAAATTAAGGTATCTATCGTTTGATATTAAATCAGACTCCAACCGTAAATTAGTAAGAGAACGATTCCCTGAATATTAACCCCGAAGGCCGAAACCAACATCAGATTAATATCCAGGAGACCACTCATCTCATCTATTTCCCAGTTGATTTCTAATTCTATATATGATAAAGATGTAAATTTTATTATTAAAATATTTCGTTCAACACATGACTAATCTCAACGGATGAGTACAGTCAACACATGAACCTTTACTTTATTGTGATAAAGATATAAATTTTATTGTTAAAATATTACGTTAAACACATGACTAATCTCAACGGATGAGTATAGTCAACACATGAACCTTTATTTTATAATATTCTTTATTTTCCCGATTGGAATGAGGCCCAATCAATCACCATATAATGTTAATTATATGGATTTTCATACATCACACGTATATAATAGCATTGAAAAATAATCAACCATCAACCAAAGTGCACTACAATGTATAAGCATCAAATATAGATATCTAACGCTTATAGCAGCCTGTCAATCAATCGATTGACATATTTAATCAATCAGGATGAGTGAACTTCAAATTTCATCCCAACACCCGTGTGGGATTTCAAACAATCAAACACAGATTTTATTTGTGCAGTTGGGTGATGTGTAAAATTTATGGACCCAATCAATATCAGTCAAATCAGTGTATATAAACAAATCGGCCGATTTGTTTATAAATATTTATTTATTCACTTTCACGTTAAAAATTATTTTTTTTAAGACCAAATTATTTTATTCAACCTATGAATATTCTATTCAGTTCATTTATCAAATAAAATGATATCTTTATTTTTCTAACTTATTTCAGAAAATTTCGGCGGCATAACGACACGATACTAGAAACGGGACGAGGCCTAGCCTTATCCCCGGTCTAGTGAAGGCCCACGCCATTCACACATCAATCAAATCCATTCCATTTCACCAAACAATTCAATTCAACCCAAATATTCTAACTAATTACACAACCAAACAATTTAACAAACAAGCCATCCATGGTCTGTGGATGACGGGTGTCGGGTGCTACTAAACACCGTCTGCATCCTAGTATATATATATATAACTAGAAAAAGAAATTGAAAGGTGAGAAATTCTCACCAATAGCTATCCAATACCACGACTCTTCATTGATAGAAATCTTCATCGTTCTCGCCTTTTTGTCAATTTCGTTGCCTTTAGCCACTACATATGTAAAAATCATATTTTTACTTCGCTAATCAATATATAAAAATCAAATTTTTACTTTGCTATTCAATATATAAAAATCGAATTTTTACTATGTTATTCAATATATAAAAATCGAATTTTTACTATGTTATTCAATATATAAAAATCGAATTTTTACGATCACGCTATATGGATAAAAATTCCATTTTTACATTGCTACTATATAGATAAAAATTATATTTTTACCTTGCTATTCTCTATATAAAGATTTCGCCTTTTCAAATATATCATTATAAAAATCACATTTTTATTTTTCTACACATATAAAGACGATATTTCTAATATTCCTATCATGTAAAAATTTTATTTTTAATTCTCTACATAAACAAAAATCATATTTTTATATCATCTATATAGTAAAGACTATATTTTTAATACTTTAAAAATATAAAAATCATATTTTTTTATAGAATAAAAATCTTTTCTACCTCTTCCTTATATAAAAATCATATTTTTATAAATAAAAATATAATCTTTTCAATTTTAAAAATCAAATCTTTATATATACTTTATTTTCAGCTTTTATAAATGCTAATTCATATATAAAAAAAACTGATTTTATAAATAAAAATATAATTAAAAACTTACAGCGATTTGCAGAGAGAAGGGGGGATTTTGCAGCGTCGCCGAGGTTTGGGGGGGGGGTATCTGTGGCGCGTCGATCAGGAGGGGGAGGTCGGAGTTGGTGCTTCAGGCGGCGGATGAGAGTTGGGGGAGAGATACAGGAGGCGGCGGCGGTTTTCTGAGGGGTTGGGAGGCTAGCCTCGCGCGGCGGCGCGATTAGAGGGGGGGGGGGTTTCCAACGGTGGTGCGACGCGAAGGGGGGGTGCGCCAGCCTCTGGCGGCGGCGACAGGGGTTTCCCCCCCTTTCCGTCGTTCTCTTCCTTCTCTTTTTTTTTCTGTGATGTCGATTTCGGTTTTGAAATGGGGGGGGGGGGGCAGTTTGACTGAGTAAACGGGAGAAAGGGGGTTTTATATTTTATTTAATTATTTATTCTTTAATTAATTCAAAAAGGTAACTTTTAAATTCGAACCCCAAACGAAACCCACCGCCTATCGTCCATAGCTAATTACCCCCATTCCGAACAAAATGGGATATGTATCGTAGGCTGGTTCGATCGTTACAATCAGTTTTCGTCAAAATCAACATATAACTCTATATATTGATTTTGAACGCGCATTTCAATTTATCGGGGTCACATACGAACTCTAAAAATTCCATAAAAATATTTTCTAGCTTCGTATTGACGATACGGTTCTAACAAAACTAGTTTCGTCGAATTCCAAGACCGTTGGAAAAATGGCCATTTTCCAGTCGATTAAAATCAACTGAAATTGGTTAAACGCGTTTTCCTTTGCCACGCTTACATATTGATTCGAAAAATTATGAAATTTGAAACCTAGCAATAATTTGACACTGCGGATCCAACAAAAGTGGTTTCGTCGAAATCCGAGGTCGTTTGCAAAATTCCCATTTTAAGGGCCTGAATTCCATAGCGACTATTCAGAATTTTCAGCTGGACATATCTTTTGATTCCCGCTATGAAATTTCAATTTTTCGGATTCGTTGGAAAGATATTCCCAATTAGATCCTAATGTTTTTGGTTTCACTAAAATCCGGATTGTTTTGCACCCGGTACATTCAATTGAAGTTTGAAATCGAATTATCGAACTACCGCGCCATTTTCAATTCTATTTATAATTATATATATATATATATAATTATTTATATTCTAACAACGACGTATATAACATATACGTTCGAATTATATTCAAAAAAAAATTTCGTCGATATTATTTAAAATAATCCATTTTAAATATGCAAAATTCGATAAAATTTCCAAAATAAAAATTTTAAACTGGCCCAGATTTTCCTGGTTATTACACAATCCATCAATTGACAGATAATTTAACATTGGGATTAGTGTGTATCCAATATAATCCTAATACCCGTGTGGGGTTTCATCCATCAAGCAAATAATAATTCATTTGTGCACTTGGGTGATGTGTGAAATTATCGTCCCAATCACATAAACAAGTCGGGTAACTTGTAAATGGATGTGTAATATTCAATTTTGAACACATAACATTTATCTTTAGTATATCGAATACTTCTGTACAACAACCATATATTTCAAACCATCTCTAATATCATATTTAAATGATTAATTCTTCTCAATGAAACTATTTTACATTGAAAATGTATTTTCTGATGTTCACTCTTTGTTATTGAAATCAAATGGCCATAAAGATGTAACTTTAAAATCTATGCTTTTATCTACATCTAAAATGTAAAAATATAACTTTAATTCTGATCTTTTATGGAATAATAAAATAAGAAGGAAAATGTCACCTTTTATTTTAATTTACATTTTCTAAACAAAAGTGTCCTCCTTATTCTAATTTACATAAAAATGTAATTCTTTAACTTTATTCTTTAATTACATAGAAAATGTAATTTCTATTTAATCTTTTATTTGCATTGAAAAATGTAATTCTCTTTAATTCCTTTTTATATAAACAAAAATGTTCATTTCTAACTCATTCTTCTTAATGTATAAAAATATACATTCTTAACTCATTCCTTTAAAATGTAGACAAATATACATTTTTAATTCATTTCAAAAGTAACAGATTTTAATTCAATAAACCTTTATAACAAAAATGTTATTTTATGTCTAGTGTAACATTTCATACCAAAGATGTTATTTAGTCCTTAATTAACAAAAATGTAAATTTTGTTTGTAAACTTTTAATGCAAACCAAAATGTGAATTCTATTTATAAACTTTTAATGCAGACAAAAATGTAAATTTTGATGTGACTACAAATTATATACTAACATGACAAATAAAATAAATGTTTTTATTTGTTTACAATTCTATTTTAACATGTAACATAAAAGTAATGCTTTTATGTAAACAAGTCTATACACTATCATGACAAATAAAAATAATGTTTTTATTTGTTTATTATTATGTTTTTAACATAAATGACACTTTTATATTTGACGTTTCTAATTCAACAAAAATAACATTATTGTTTTGTCAATTCTAATTTAACAATAGTAACAAATTTAGATGTAAATTCTAAATTTTTACAAGAGTGACAACTTTATATGTAAATTCTAATTTTGACAAAAGTGGACATTTTTGTCTCATTCTCCTTTACTGGTGAAAATAAATGGTTTGTTTACATTCATCAAAAGAAATGAATGTTCTCAATTTATTTTTTAAAAGTAACAAAAAATGAATGTTTTTATTTTATTCTTATAAAATGAACAAAAAGAATGTTTTATTTTAAAGCAACATTTTCTCAAGAATGTGATTTTATTTCCAATGCATCATTTTTAACAAAAATGAACTTTTATTTCTGCGCAACATTTTATAAAATAAAATTGTTACTTTTCTGTGCTAACATTTTATTTAATAAAAATGATCTTTTCTCTTCTAATGCTAACACCTTATAGAATAAAATGATGGTTTTATAATGTTACATCTTATAGAATAAAATGATGATTTTATCTAATTTTAGCATTCATAAAATAAAATGTTACTTTTTCCTATGTTAATATTTTATACATAAAAATGAGATTTTATTATGTAAACATTTTATACATAAAAATGAGATTTTATTATGTAAACATTTTATACATAAAAATGTTTCTTTTCTAATGTTAACATTTATAAATAAAATGTAAATTTTCTATTCTAACAATTTATATAACAAAGGAATGAATATTTTGTTTCGTTAAACAATTTCTAATCCAAATATGTCATTTCTTTCTAATGCACATTTTATACCAAAAATGTTAATTTTACACTAACATGACAATTATAACTAAAGTGACATTGTATAACTAAAATGATATTTAACATGACATTTTTTTTAATAACTAAAATGACAATTATAACTAAAATGACAATGTTATATTAAAATAACATTATCTAACTAAAATGTTTATTTTTAATATAACTTAACATTATCTAACCAAATGTAGATTTTATATATATTTTGATATCCTTACAAAATATAATTCGACGAACCAACATCAACACAGTACATCAATCAAACTGAATTTTATATAGCACATACATTACAATCAATTTTTCAATAAACATACGCATAACACCACTTGAATTTTATAGAACATGAACATAAATTTCACAACATAAATAATTAATTTTAAATTAAAAAAAAACATAGAAATCTCACCAATAGCTTTTCAAATCTGAATTTGCTCTAAAATTTGATTCGCTCTGTTTCAGTTCTAGTTTGTCCCATGCTGTAGCGTTCTTCAATACGATCGTAACGGTCCTGAAATCGTTAAATTCCGAGTTCTTATGAATCGTTTATGGACTTATTTAGATTGTTAACTTTTTAAAATAATTAATTAATTAAGAAAAATACCCCTTCTTCTCCAATTGAAACCCAGGCCGCCGTGTTTCACCATTTTTTCAATTTTAGGGTTCCATTTTTCGAGTTGTACCACCACTTAGGTGCTGATCGGAAACCACCATGCTCTAGAGCTTCGAAGGTCGCACTCGGGGGGTCCCATCTCGTCGAGCTCGTTGGTGGCCTTGACCCACGGCGGCGGTTTGTTCGACGCGTCTTTAGGGGTGCGGTGCTCCTCGTTCGTGCCACCAGGGAAGTTCTTACCGTACTGATTTGAGGAGGTTGTGGTCCTCTTCAAAATCGCCTAAGGAGCTCAGTTTGATTTGATGTGGATTGATCGTTTTTAATGGAGGAAGATTGATGCTTTTCTGGCCATGAATCGTGAATGAGGCGGCTGGAACGAAGAGGAATAGGGTTGCGTATTTTGAACCGTATTTATACTAGTATTTTAGTGTATTTAATATTTATTTAAATTATTTCATTCAAGAAAATATTCGTTTGTTGATACTAACTCCGTATCGAACCCAACGAGTGTCGCCCCTAGCTAATAACCCCCGTCCCGAACACAATGGAATATGTTTCGTAACCCAGTTCAGCTGTTACGATATGTTTTTCTTTAAATTAAATTATAAATCATTTAATTATTAAATTCAAACGTACATTTTAAATTACTGGGGCCACATACGACCTCTAAAAATTCCAGAAAAAATATTTCTAGTTATGTTTTGACGATACGGTTCTAACAAGACTAATTTCATCGAATTATGAGATCGTTTGAAAAATGGCTATTTTTAAGCTGATTAAATTTGGCCGAAACTGACAAAACACGTTTTCTTTTGCCATGCTCACATATTGATTCGAAAAATTATGAAAATTGAAACTTAGTAATAATATGACATTCCGGTTCCAATGAAAGTGGTTTTGTCGAAAACCGAGGTCGTTTGAAAAATGACTATTTTTAAGGCCAATATATTTAATTAAAATATATATAAATTCTATATCGACTTTTCTAAAAATTGAATTGGCCATAACTTTTGATTTTTAAAATGAAATTTCAGTTTTTCAGATTCGTTCGAAAGATATGTTTAAACAGATTTAAATATTTCTTGTTTCGCTCAATTCTGATTTAAAATGAATACTGTATAGTCAGTCAAAGTTCAAATTCAAATTTTCAAACTACAGCGCTGTTTTAAACTCCTTTTCTAATTAAATTGAATTTATTCGTTTTAAAGTAAATTTTTAGTCGTTCTTATTTAAAATAAATTATTTTAAATATTAAAGTCCATTAAAATTTCTAAAATAAAAAATTAAATTGGCCCAAAATTTCGGGTCGTTACAATATTATACCATGAAGAGGATACGATTTGTATATGTATGTTGTTATCATAAGAATGAGATTTTTAACAATGAAAAAATATTATTTTTATTATATGAGAAGTTTAAAAATATGATTTTAATTATATGAGAAGTTTAAAAATATGATTTTAATTATATGAGAAGTTTAAAAATATGATTTTTATTATATGAGAAGTTTAAAAATATAATTTTTATATAAGAAGTTTAAAATTATAATTTTTATATGATTGGAAGGATAAAAATATGATTTTTATAATATATAGTAAATAAAAATTTGATTTTTACATAGGTAGTAGAGATATAAAAATACGATTTCTGTATATAAAAATGTGATTTTTATATAGAGAATGGCGAGAGAAAAATATAATCTTTATTATATGAACACCGGTATAAAAATAGAATTTATCTATATAGTAGCGGTATAAAAATAGAATTTTTATCCATATAGCGTAGTTATGAAAATGTGATTTTTATATACATAGCAACAATATAAAAATGTGATTTTTTTTATATATGTATTGGCTACGGACAATGAAATTGACAAAAGGCGGGAACGACGAAGATTTCTACATATGAAGAGTCGTGGTGTATTGATTTAGCTAATCGGTGAGAACTCATCACTTTTATTTTGGATTTCTAGTATGAAATATATACTAGGATGCAGACGGTGCTTAGCAACACCCGACACCTGTTGTCCAAAGACCATGGACGACTTGTGTGATTGGTTGTGTTGTGAAATTTGACTGCTGATTGTGATGTGAAAAATATATATTCATCTTTTAAGATCAAATATATATATATATATATATATATATATATTCATTGAAGCGACCCGAACTGCCCCGGTCTCCAAAGAGAAGAGAAAGAACGAATTACTGTGAGGACAAGACGAACCAGAACACAGACAGAAGAACATTTCATTGTATATTACAACAATTCCATCAGAACACAAGAATATACAGAGTAAGAATAAATATTGCACAGAAAATATTAGAGATTTAAATTACAATTAAACACATCGCAGTGGAAAATAATACAAAACACAACTAGAAGTAATGCACGGATACAGAGCTTTTCGAGTATCGTTCCAGCTGTAAACCAGGATCCTGTGAATATAAATATGCAAAACCAAAACTACTAACTGCCCGTGTCAAAATAAGGTCACCCGGAGTTTAGGTTAAAACAATAAACTCCAGGTCAGTCATGTGACTGGCGTGAGAGCTAAAATAGTTATTAATCTTTATTTTAAAGTTAGGAAAATCAAGGGACCACACCGTATAACACGGAACGGGTTTCCTCCCATGAACACAAGTGCATAAAACGACAACGCAATGCTAAATAAACAACAATGAAGCTATTATAAGACCCAGGTCCCATCACACAATGCAACGCAAGCCGGAGGATAGGGTTTTTCCTTATAATAGCCAAAGAATGCTTGATATGCTAAATTTCATCTTTTATTATTAATCAGACTCCAACCGTAAATCAGTAAGAGAACGATTCCCTAAGTATTAACCCCGAAGGACGAAACCAACATCAGACTAATACCCAGGAAACCACCCATCTTAGCTCGTTTCCAGTTACTTTCTGATTTTATATACAATCATAAATATCAATCATAGACGGCATGGGTACCATATATCATGCCGCCATACTAGGCTCTACAATCAAAACCGCAAATGTCATGTATTTGGAAGTTGGATTTCCATCTGTGAACCGAGGAAAAAGACAGTCCTCTACCGATTCGAGACAATCTAGCCCATGTCTCAGGACCCAGACTCTGGTGGGCCCTTGGAGCGACAGGGCTGGTCCACCGATTAGCCCTTTGGGGCGTAAATGAGCCAACGAATTACTCCATCGACTTCACATAGTCACCGATATATCCGAGGCACCTCGCAAACCAATAACCACATAAGTCAAACTCATCAGGGCGTATCAAACCACTGACGCCACTTCTAGCTAGAAAGAAACGCATGTCCTCCCTGAGGTCCTTCTCTCGTTTTTGGTTCACAACCGGGGTGTGAGGCTCGCGAATCAACGCTACACAAAGCTATGCCACACAGGCTGTGCTTTGATCATCAACCACAAGACTCTGCTTTTCAACAGAAGCCTTGATCATTTGCATCTTAGCATGCCACACAGGCAAACCACTCTATGCAACCAATATCCATCAATCACACGGAATGATATCCAATGTCAGACACACAGTCCATTTACAAGTCCGTTATGGGTCTGAACGAAACCGGAGGCACCTAGTACCACGCATATCCATCGATCTCCAAGTACGTCTGGACGACCACCAACTGATTCCCTCCTCTTGGGTGTACGGCACAATCAAGATCATCAGTAATTATCCACACAACGTGAAGACCTCCGGTCTTCAACCACCATCTTCATCTTCGACTCATCGTCGAATCAGTTATTCAGAATGGGATAAACACGGTCTTTCTGAATAACTCGCGTATATAATAAACATGTGTTACACAAACACAACATACGACTCATTCCAATTCATCAGCCACTAACCGTAAATTAACAAGAGAATAATTCCCCAAATATTAACCTCGAAGGCCGAAACCAACATCAGATCAATACCCAGGAAACCGTTCTGCTTAGCTAACCTACAGTTAGTTTCTCAATTTCACATTCTTAGGGAAAGGTTCACATTAATTTTATCAAAGATAAATTCTTTTAAATTTATTCTTTAATCTTCCTTTGAATATCACTTCAAACTAGTCGAGATTAGCGAACCATAACGAAGTAATTATTTATTTTATTTCCCAATCCCAACCTATATATCCCATGAAGTAAAACTAGTCATACTTCATATCTAACACCACGGTGTTATCGGTAAATTCAATTACCATTTCACGTTCAAATCTAATTAAAGATTTAACTATCGCCTGGAGCAAAACTGGTGATACTCCATTCTCGATCTTTTCAATCTAATTAAAGATTCATTAAAACTCCACTTAGTTTTAATCTTTGACTGGGTTAAAGAATCGGTGTCATTTAAAACACGGTTCATGATAAACCCCAAAATCACATCACAGTTCAATTAGTCCCTAACCGTAAATTAGCAAGTGAGCAATTCCCTAAGTATTAACCCCGAAGGTCTAAACCAACATCAGATCAATATCCCAGAAACCATTCAACTTAACTAATCTCCAGTTAGTTTCTGATTTTCTTAACTCCTTTGGGTCTAAGAAGAGTATTATTGAAGATACCGTTCAGGACAACCCAAAATCACATTACATTAATTAACGGGTTAAAGAACAAGTGTTATTTAAAACACCATTCATGATAAACCCAAAATCAATACCAATTCAATTCCAATTAAATATTATTTAATTGGTACACTTCATTAAATCTAAATAGAAGATTTAATCTTTTTCTCAACTGGGTTTAAGAACAGTGTTAATGAAGACACCATTCACGACAAACCCAAATCACATTTGATAGTAAATACAAGGCTCTGAATAGAAAATATATCGGCTTATATTCAATATCAAATTATGCGACCAACAAATATCGTATTGGAAATAACGATATAAATATATCTTTCAAATTTCCATAACAATATATGTATAATCACGAAATCCAACATCGAAATATTCAAAAGATAATTTCGACTCAAATCCATTTCAATTCAATTATTGGAAATTTTGGTTTCTTTTAAAACCATTTCAAATCCAATTTATTTATTTTAAAAATAAATGGATTTTAATTCTAGTTCAAAATTAGTTCATTTCGATAAAAAAAACTACTTTTATCTTTTCAAATATGGAGTTTTTCATCCTAATTCTTCCCAAATCATTTCTTATGATTTTACACAAATTATTACTAGTTTTAATAATTTTATCACGGCCCGTATAGTTGATTTCCATCAACGGCCATCGAACTGCACTTACAGCGACCTTTTCCCAATTTGATTTGGACATAATTCCAAATCCAACCGTTAGATTTATAATTTCTAATATTCGTTAGAAATCTCTTTTCGATACGAACCCAAAGGTTCCGGTTTTAGGAGAATCCGACGGTCGGATCTCCGCAATGTCCATTCGAAGTAAATGGTCGAAATTCACGAAATACCGCAGCGCGGCGCGTTCTATTCGGGCCATTATATATACAATATAAATATATTACATATATTTTGTCGATTTCCTTTTGAAACGTATTTTATAAATCATTTTAAATTTATTTTCAAAACGATTTCAACTTCTTATTCGATTTCAAATCAAAATTGAATTTTCCTTTATAAATTCCTTTTTACATTCATTTCTACTTGATTTCAATTCCAATTCGATTTCAATTTGATTCAATTCAATTTCAATTCGATTTGAATTCTATTCAATTCAATTTCAATTCGATTTGAATTCGTTTTCTATTCAATTGGAATTCATTTTCTATTTAATTTATTCGAATTCATTTTCTATTCAATTCAATTCGAATTCATTTTCTATAATATTCGATTATTGAAATCACTTTTCAGTATTCATTAAAAACAAATAAAATCGATAAAGTTGCCGTTCATGTTAAAATGGCATTTAACTACTTACACGGCTTCATATATTTCTATTTTCAAATATTCTATTTCAAATATTTCTTTTTCAAATATTCTATTTCAAATATTTCTATTCAAATACTCTATTTCAAAACTGGAATGAGGCCCAATCAATTACCATATAATGTTAATTATATGGATTTTCTATAACACATGTATAAAATAACAACGATAAATAATCAACCATCATCCAGAGTGCACCACACAACTGCATAAGCATTAAATATAAATAATCAACGCTTATAACAGCCTGTCAATCAATCAATCGACATACAACTAATTATTGGGATGAGTGTATGTCATATATCATCCCAATACCCGTGTGGGGTTTCAATCAATCAAACACAGATTTTATTTGTGCCATTGGGCGATGTGTAAAATTTATCGTCCCAATCAATATCAGTCAAATCAGTGTATATAAACAAATCGTCCGATTCGTTTATAAATATTTGTTTCATATACATGTTAAAAATTATATTTTTAACTATAAAATATTTTCCACTATAAAATATTTTATTTCATTCACGATACACAATCAAATTTCACAACATAGCAATCAAACAAACAAGCCGTCCATGGTCTGTGGACGACGGGTGTCAGGTGCTGCTAAGCACCGTCTGCATCCTAGTATATATTTCAAACTAGAAATTAAAAATAAAAGTGAGGAGTTCTCACCGACTAGCTAAACCAAATGCCACGGCTCTTCATATGTAGGAACCCTTTGTCGTTCTTCCAAAGCAATCTGTTTCACGAAGTATATGTTAAAAATTATAATTTTAACAACGCTACTTCCTATATAAAGGTTGTATTTTTATAACGCCACTCATATAAAAATCATATTTTTATATCCTCTAGTATATAATCAAAATCATATTTTATCTTCGCTCTTCAGATAATAATGATCATATTTTTAATCTCTTACATTAATAAAAATTATATTTTTATACTTTCTATAATATAAAAATCATATTTTTATTCTTTCTATAATAAAAAAATATTGCCTTTTCATGTTTAAAAATATCGCCTTCTAAACTATAAAAATCCAATCTTTTCAACAATAAAAATCAGTTCTTTTTACTTTATAAAAATCACGTCTTTAACCAATAAGTAATCTCGTCTTCAACCATTTAAAAATCTTATCTTTAACCAATAAAAAATCTCATTTTATTTATAAACTGAAAATCATATTTTATAGACCGTAAATCCTATTTTAAAAACACGTATTTGAATAAAGAATATAAATAAGAACTTACAATCCAAATTGGGAGAGGGGGAAGGTTCGCCATTGCGTTGGAGGTGGGGTTCTTCGCAGGTGGTTGGAGGATAGGCGGAGCGATGGTGCAAAGGGAGGGGGTCTCGGTTTTTCTTTTTTCGTTCGCTGATACTAGGGTTGGCGGGTTAGGGCTTCGCAATTTGGGAGAACGGAGAGGAGGGAAGGGGGTGGCCGTGGTGGGTGGCGCGATGGCTACGGAGGGGGGCGACGCGGTGGAGGGGAGGCGCAGGGGCCGGCGACGGGAAGAACTAGAGGTTTTTTTATTTTTTTTATTTTCTTTAATCGATTTGCTTCTGAGTCAACGGGGGAGGGAAGGGGTTAAAAGGGAAAAGTTTTTTTTATTAATTTATTTAAATTATATTAAATTTCCCCAAATAGCAACTTTTATTTTCGAACTCGAAATCGAACCCACCGACTGTCGCCCCTAGCTAAATACCCCCATTCCGAAGACAATGGGATATGTTTCGTTAGCCGGATTGATCGTTATGATCAGTTTTCGTTCAAATCAAAATTAAAATCTATATATTCTATTTTAAACGTACATTTCAAATTACCGGGGACACATACTGACTCTAAAAATTCCAAAAAAAATATTTCTAGCTTCGTATTGCCGATACAGTCCTAACCAAACTAATTTCGTCAAATTCTGAAACCGTTTGAAAAATGGCCATTTTCCAGTAGATTAAAATCAAATGAAACTGGTCAAACGCGTTTTCCTTTGCCACACTCACATATTGATTAGAAAAATTATAAAATTTGAAACCTAGAATAATTTGACATCGCGGATCCAACAAAAGTGGTTTCGTCGAAAACCGAGGTCGTTTGCAAAATGGCCATTTTTAAGGGCCGAAATTCCATAGCGACTATTCAGAATTTTCAACTGGACATAACCTTTTACCCCCGCTATGAAATTTCAATTTTACGGATTCGTTGGAAGGATATTCCCAATTAGATTCAAATATATTTGGTTTCGTCCAATTCCGACTTAAAACGAATTCTGTATATTCGTTTGAAATTCGAAATCGAAATTTCAAACTGCAGCGCCATTTCAGGCTCGTTATATAATTAAGATAAATTTATTTGTTTTAACTTCGTTGAAAATAAATTTTTCGTCGTTATTATTTAAAATAATTTCATTAAAATAGCGAAAATAAAAATTTTAAATTGGATCGGATTTCCGGCTTATTACAATCTCCCCCACTTAAAACTTTTCGTCCCCGAAACGGAACGAAGCCGAAAGTTGTTTAACTAATCAACTCAACTTTCATTGTTTCCATTATGGCTTAAGTTCTTCAACTTTTCAGTTTCTAAGAACTTTTCAAAAATTTCAAAAATTTGGCTAACACCCTAAATTTTTGAAAAATTTCGCCATAAGTTCCCCTGCACCGGGGACTTTGGGATATTTCATATAGCCTCCCATGGCCTTCTTCAATCCAAAAGAAAAAGAAAAGGCCAAGTGGCTAGCCAATCGGCTCATAAAATCATCATCATCCAAACAAAGCAGTAAATTATGGTAAACATGTACCTATTTGTCGGGCATACAATTTTATTCTCTGCTCTAGCCTCCTCGCAATGACCTGTTCAATGTAAGTATATGTACATGTATGCAAATGCGATCATTTTTCAATACAATTTACTATTTGACCAATTTGGCTAAAGGGTTAAAATTTTAATTAACCAACCAGTAATCAAACAACTCAATCATCAATCATTTAGTTGATTATCCCTTCAAATTCATAATTTTGATATATAGTCTAAAATCACATTTTTGATGCCAAGTCACAACAATATATTCTAACTATATTTTGGTTCTCACACCAGTCTAATGGAATATATAGATATCACACCTTCAAAACTCGAACACTAATTCTGATGATGTATCTACAATCATCAGAATCATCTCCGTGCGAGTAGAGTGTGACTCTATATCTATCCAGTATATCTGGGACTTCTTATACACGCTGGCTAGGCGTATATGCAAAAACTTAATATACTAGATTGTCCAAATCAATTTAAATAAATATTCAAATACGAATAATATGATTTAAATTTCAAAACAAAAATTGTTTTCATTTTAAAAATATACTCTTCACACTCATTCTAGGATACTACTGATCCCATCTCTAACGAGTCATTCTCATCGAATATTACTAATCCAATTTCTGATGAATTCTTTCGCACGGTTCTAACGTGTCTTGTTCTTTGAGCTTTGTAAACCAAAGCTCTGATACCAAATGAAGCGACCCGAACTTCCCTGGTCTCCGAAGAGAAGAGAAAGAACGAATTACTGCGAGGACAAGACGAACCAGAACGCAGACAGAAGAACATTTCATTGTATATTACAACAATTCCATCAGAATACAAGAATATACAGAGTAAGAATAAATATTGCACATAAAATATTAGAGATTTAAATTACAATTAAACACATCACAACAGAAAATAATACAAAACACAACTAGAAGTAATACACGGATACATAGCTTTTCGAATATCGTTCCAGCTGTAAACCAGGATCCTGTGAATAAAATCTGCAAAACCAAAACTACTAGCATACCATGTCAAAATAAGGGCACCCAGATTTTAGGTTAAAACAATAAACTCCAGGTCAGTCATGTGACTGGTGTGAGAACTAAAACAGTTATTAATCTTTATTTTAAAGTTAGGTAATTCAAGGGACCATGCCATATAACACGGAACGGGTTTCCTCCCAAGAACACCAGTGCATAAAACAACAGCACAATGCTAAATAAAGAACAACGAAGCTATTATAAGACCCATGTCCCATCACACAATGCAACGCAAGCCGGAGGATAGGGTTTTTCCTTATAATAGCCAAAGAATGCTTGATACGCTAAATTTCACTTTTATTATTAATCAGGCTCCAACCGTAAATCAGTAAGAGAACGATTCCCTAAGTATTAACCCCGAAGGCCGAAGCCAACATCAGACTAATACCCAGGAAACCAACCATCTTAGCTCATTTCCAGTTAGTTTCTAATTTTATATACAATCATAAATATCAATCATAGACGGCATGGGTACCATATATCATGTCGCCACACTAGGCTCTACAATCAAAACTGCAAAGTCACGTATTTGGAAGTTGGATTTCCATCTGTGAACCGAGGCAAAAGACAGTCCTCTACCGATTCGAGACAATCTAGCCCATGTCTCGAGACCCAGACTCTGGTGGGCCCTTGGAGCGACAGGGCTGGTCCACCGATGTGGATTAAAATGCCTGAACAATGTGTTTCCCCGCCCTTTGGGGCGTAAATGAGCCAACGAATGACTCCATCGGCTTCACATAGTCACCGATATATCTGAGGCGCCTCGCAAACCAACAATCACATAAGTCCAACTCGTCAGGGCGTGTCAAACCATTGACGTCACTTCTAACTAGAAAGAAACGCATGTCCTCCCTGAGGTCCTTCTCCCGTTTTTGGTTCACAACCGGGGAGTGTGGCTCGCGAATCAACGCTACACAAAGCTATGCCACACAGGCTGTGCTTTGATCATCAACCACAAGACTCTACTTTTCAACAGAAGCCTTGATGATTTGCATCTTAGAATGCCACACAGGCAAACCACTCTATGCAACCAATATCCATCAATCACACGGAATGATATCCAATGTCAGACACACAGTCCATTTACAAGTAAGTTCTGGGTCAGAACGAAACCGGAGGCACCTAGTACCACGCATATCCATCGATCTCCAAGTACGTCTGGACGACCACAAACTGATTCCCTCTTCTTGGGTGTACGACCCAATCAAGATCATCAGTAATTATCCACACGACGTGAAGACCTCCAGTCTTCAACCACCGTCTTCATCTTCGACTCATCGTCGAATCAGTTATTCAGAATGGGATAAACCCGGTCTTTCTGAATAACTCGCGTATATAATAAACAAGTGTTACACAAACACAACATATGCCTCATTCCAATTCATCAGTCACTAACCGTAAATTAACAAGAGAATAATTCCCCAAATATTAACCCCGAAGGCCGAAACCAACATCAGATCAATACCAAGGAAACCGTTCTGCTTAGCTAACCTACAGTAAGTTTCTAAATTTCACATTCTTAGGGAATGGTTCCCATTCATTTTATCAAAGGTAAATTCTTTTAAATTTATTCTTTAATCTTCCTTTGAGTATCACTTCAAACTAGTCGGGATTAGCGAACCACAACGAAGTAATTATTTATTTTATTTCCCAATCCCAACCTATATATCCCATGAAGTAAAACTGGTCATACTTCATATCTAACACCACGGTGTTATCGGTAAATTCAATTACCATTTCACGTTCAAATCTAATTAAAGATTTAACTATCGCCTGGAGCAAAACTGGTGATACTCCATTCTCAATCTTTTCAATCTAATTAAAGATTCATTAAAACTCCACTTAGATTTAATCTTTGACTGGGTTAAAGAATCAGTGTCATTTAAAATACGGTTTATGATAAACCCCAAAATCACATCACATTTCAATCAGTCCCTAACCGTAAATTAGCAAGTGAGCAATTCCCTAAGTATTAACCCCGAAGGCCGAAACCAACATCAGATCAATACCCCAGAAACCATTCAACTTAACTAATCTCCAATTAGTTTCTGATTTTCTTAACTCCTTTGGGCCTAAGAACAGTATTATTGAAGATACCGTTCAGGACAACCCAAAATCACATTCCATTAATTATCGGGTTAAAGAAAAAGTGTTATTTAAAACACTATTCACGATAAACCCAAAATCAATACCAATTCAATTCCAATTAAATATTATTTAATTGGTACACTTCATTAAATCTAAATAGAAGATTTACTCTTTTTCTCAACTGGGTTTAAGAACAGTGTTAATGAAGACACCATTCACGACAAACCCAAATCACATTTGATATTAAATACAAGGCTCTGAACAGAAAATATATCGGCTTATATTCAATATCAAATTCTGCGACCAACAAATATCGTATTGGAAATAACGATATAAATATATCTTTCAAATTCCCATAACAATATCTGTATAATCACGAAATCCAACATCGAAATATTCCAAAGACAATTTCGATTCAAATCCATTTCAATTCAATTATTGGAAATTCTGGTTTCTTTTAGAACCATTTCAAATCCAATTTATTTATTTTAAAAATAAATGGATTTTAATTCTAGTTCAAAACAAGTCCATTTCGATAAAAAAACTACTTTTATCTTTTCAAATATGGAGTTTTTAATCCCAATTCTTCACAAATAATTTCTTATGATTTTACACAAATTATTACTATTTTTAATAATTTTATCACGGCCCGTACAGTCGATTTCCATCAACGGCCATCGAACTGCACTTACAGCGACCTTTTCCCAATTTGATTTGGACATAATTCCAAATCCAACCATTAGATTTCTAATTTCTAATATTCGTTATAAGCTCTTTTCGATACGAACCCAACGGTTCCGGTTTTAGGAGAATCCGACGGTGGGATCTCCCGCAATGTCAATTCGAAGTCAATGGTCGAAATTCGCGAACTGCCGCAGCGCGGCGCGTTCTATTCAGGCCATTATATATATAATATAAATATATTATATATATTTCGTCGATTTCCCTTTAAAACGTATTTTATAAATCGTTTTAAATTTATTTTCAAAACGATTTCAACTTCTTATTCGATTTCAAATCAAAATTGAATTTTCCTTTATAAATTCCTTTTTACATTGATTTCTATTTGATTTCAATTCCAATTCGATTTCAATTCGATTCAATTCAATTTCAATTCGATTTTAATTCTATTCAATTCGATTTAAATTCGATTTGAATTCAATTTCTTTTAATTCAATTCGAATTCATTTTCTATTCAATTTAATTCGAATTCATTTTCTATTCAATTCAATTCGAATTCATTTTCTATTCAATTCAATTCGAATTCATTTTCTATAATATTCAATTTTTGAAATCACTTTTCAATATTCATTAAAAACAAATAAAATCGACAAAGTTACCGTTCATGTTAAAATGGCGTTTAACTACTTAACGCGACACATATGTCTGTAAATCAAAATATTCCTACCTATTTTCCCTACTCCTTAGTTGCTGCATCTTTCTTGTCCAACTTCTTATGTATAAAGCATACAAATAACTCACTAAACGTATTTGATTGGTTAAACAAATAGATTTTGAAACTTATTTCTATTCAAATATTTCTTTTTCAAATATTCTATTTCAAATATTTCTATTCAAATACTAATCAATTACCATATAATGTTAATTATATGGATTTTCTACAACACATGTATAAAATAACAACGATAAACAATCAACCATCATACAGAGTGCACCACACAACTGCATAAGCATTAAATATAAATATTCAATGCTTATAACAACCTGTCAATCAATCGATCGACATACAACTAATTATTGGGATTAGTGTATGTCATATATCATCCCAATACCCGTATGGGGCTTCAATCAATCAAACACAGATTTTATTTGTGCCGTTGGGCGATGTGTAAAATTTATCGTCCCAATCAATATCAGCAAATCAGTGTATATAAACAAATCGTCTGATTCGTTTATAAATATTTATTTCATATACACGTTAAAAATTATATTTTTAACTATAAAATATTTTCCACTATAAAATATTTTATTTCATTCACCATACACAATCAAGTTTCACAACATAGCAATCAAACAAACAAGCCGTCCATGGTCTGTGGACGACGTGTGTCAGGTGCTGCTAAGCACCGTTTGCATCCTAGTATATATTTCAAACTAGAAATTAAAAATAAAAGTGTGGAGTTCTCACCGACTAGCTAAACCAAACGCCACTGCTCTTCATATGTAGGAACCCTTCCTCGTTCTTCCAACGCAGTCTGTTTCACGAAATATATGTTAAAAATTATATTTTTAACAACGCTACTTCCTATATAAAGGTTGTATTTTTATAACGCCACTCATATAAAAATCATATTTTTATATCCTCTAGTATATAATCAAAATCATATTTTCTCTTCGCTCTTCATATAATAAAGATCATATTTTTAATCTCTTACATTAATAAAAATTATATTTTTATACTTTCTATAATATAAAAATCATATTTTTATTCTTTCTATAATATAAAAATATCGCCTTTTCATGTTTAAAAATATCGCCTTTTCATGTTTAAAAATATCGCCTTCTCATGTTTAAAAATATCGCCTTTTCATGTTTAAAAATATCGCCTTTTCATGTTTAAAAATATCGCCTTCTAAACTATGAAAATCCAATCTTTTCAACAATAAAAATTAGTTCTTTTTACTTTATAAAAATCATGTCTTTAACCAATAAATAATCTCGTCTTTAACCAATTAAAAATCTTTTCTTTAACCAATAAAAAATCTCATTTTTTTATAAACTGAAAATCCTATTTTATAAACTGTAAATTCTATTTTAAAAACACGTATTTGAATAAAGAGTATAAATAAGAACTTACAATCCAAATTGGGAGAGGGGGAAGGTTCGCAACTACGTTGGGGGGGGGGGGGGGTGTTCTTCGCAGGTGGTCGGAGGATAGGCGGAGCGGTGGTGCAAAGGGAGGGGGTCTTGGTTTTTTATTCCGTTCGCTAACATTGGGGTTGGTGGGTTAGCGCTTCGCGATTTGGGAGAACAGAGAGGAGGGAAGGGGTGTGGCCGTGGTGGGTGGCGCGATGGCTGGGGAGGAGGGCGATGCGGTGGAGGGGAGGCATAGGGGCTAGCGACGAGAAGAACGAGAGATTTTTTATTTATTTTTTATTTTATTTAATCGATTTGCTTCTGAGTCAACGGGGGAGGGAAGGGGTTAAAAGGGAAAAGGTTTTTTTTATAAACTTATTTAAATTATATTTAATTTCCCAAAAAAGTAACTTTTATTTTCGAACTCGAAATCGAACCCACCAACTGTCGCCCGTAGCTAAATACCCCTATTCCAAAGACAATGGGATATGTTTCGTTAGCCAATTCGATCATTACGATCAGTTTTCATTCAAATCAAAATTAAAGTCTATATATTCTATTTTAAATGTACATTTCAAATTACCGGGGCCACATACTGACTCTAAAAATTCCAGAAAAATTATTTCTAGCTTCGTATTGCCGATACGGTCCTAACAAAACTAATTTCGTCAAATTCTGAGACCGTTTGAAAATGGCCATTTTCCAGTTGATTAAAATCAACTGAAACTGGTCAAACGCGTTTTCCTTTGCCACACTCACATATTGATTCAAAAAATTATGAAATTTGAAACCTAGCAATAATTTGACACCGCGGATCCAATGAAAGTGGTTTTGTCGAAAACCGAGGTCATTTGCAAAATGGCCATTTTTAAGGGCCGAAATTCCATAGCGATTTTTCTGAATTTTCAACTGGACATAACTTTTTACCCCCGCTATGAAATTTCAATTTTTCGTATTCTTGGAAGGATATTCCCAATTAGATTCAAATATTTTTGGTTTCGTCCAATTCCGACTTAAAACGAATTATGTATATTCATTTGAAATTCGAAATCAAAATTTCAAACTACTGCGCCATTTCAGGCTCGTTATATAATTAAAATAAATTTATTTGTTTTAACATCGTCGAAAATAAATTTTTCGTTATTATTATTTAAAATAATTCATTTTAAATAATCAGAATTCATTAAAATAGCCAAAATAGAATTTTTAAATTGGCTCGGATTTCAGGGTTATTACAATCATGTGTTGAAATAAAATTTATATTCATGGGTTGAAATCAAATATATATTCATGTGTTGAAATCAAATATATATATTCATGTGTTGAAATAAAATATATATTCATGTCTTTAAATCAAATATATATTCATGTGTTGAAATAAAACATATACTCATGTGTTGAAATCAAATATATATTCATGTGTTGAAATAAAATATATATTCATGTGTTGAAATCAAATATATATTCATGCGTTGAAATAAAATATATATTCATGTGTTGAAATCAAATATATATTCATGTGTTGAAATAAAATAAATATTCATGTGCTGAAATCAAATATATATTCATGTGTTGAAATAAAATATATATTCATATGTTGAAATAAAATATATATTCATGTGTTGAAATCAAATATATATATTCATGTGTTGAAATAAAATGTATATTAATGTGTTGAAATCAAATATATATTCATCTGTTGAAATCAACTATATATTCATATGTTAAAATAAAATATATATTCATGCGTTGAAATAAAATATATATTCATTTGTTGAAATCAAATATATATATATTCATGTGTTGAAATAAAATATATATTCATGTGTTGAAATAAAATATATATTCATGTGTTGAAATCAAATATATATTCATGTGTTGAAATAAAATATATATTCATGTGTTGAAATAAAATATATATGTTCATTTGTTGAAATAAAATAAATATTCATTTACAAATCGAATGATTTGTTTATGTACACCGATTTGACTAATATTGATTGGGACGATAAATTTTACACATCGCCCAACGACACAAATAAAATATGTGTTTGATTGATTGAAACCCCACACGGGTACTGGGATGATATTGACGTACACTAATCCCAATTGTTTATTAGTATGTCGACTGATGGGTTGACAGACTGTGTAAGCGTTGCTTATCTATATTTAATGCTTATGCAGTGGTGTGGTGCACTATGGATGATGGTTGATGATTTATCGTTACTATTATATACATGTGTTGTAAAGAATCCATATAATTAACATTATATGGTAATTGACTGGGCCTCATTCTAATTTGGAAAATAAAGAATAGAATGAAAATTCATGAGTTGAATAATATAAATTCATGTGTTGAATAATATAAATTCATGTGTTAAATAGAAAATAAATTCATGTGTTGAATAGAAAATAAATTTATGTGTTAAATAGAAATAAATTCATGTGCTGAATAGAAAATATATTCATGTGTTGAATAGAAATAAATTCATGTGTTGAATAGAAATAAAATTTCATGTGCTGAATAGAATAAATATTTATGTGTTGAATAGAATAAGCATTCATGTGTTGAATAAAAGCCGTGTTGACTAGATTGACGCCACTTTGACGTGAACGATATTTATATCAATTTTATTCATTTTTATAATGAATATAGAAAAGAAAGTGATTTCAAAATATAACGTTTTGAAAATATTATCGTTTGTATATCGATGATGTGGAATATTCAATTTTGATTAGAAATTGAATGTGAAGTTGAAATCGTTTCGAAAACGGATTTAAAATGATTTATAAAATATGTTTTGAAAGGAAATCGACGAAATATATATAATATATATTATATATATATTGGCCTGAAAAGAATGCGCCGCGCCGCGGCAGTTCGCGAATTTCGACCATTGACTTCGAATGGATATTACGGGAGATCCGACTGTCGGATTCTCCTAAAACCGGAACCGTTGGGTTCGTATCGAAAAGATCTTTCTAACGGATATTAGATATTTTAATTCTAACGCTTGGTTTTGGAATTACGTCCAAATCAAATTTGGAAAAGGTCGTTTTAAGTGCAGTTCGATGACCATTGATGGAAATCGACTGTACGGGCCTTGATAAAATTATTAAAAATATTAATAATTTGTGTAAAATCATAAGAAATGATTTGTTAAGAATTGGGATGAAGAATTCCATATTTGAAAAGATAAAAATAGATTTTTATCAAAATGAACTAGTTTTGAACCAGAATAATAATTTATTTATTTTTAAATAAATAAATTGGATTTGAAAGGGTTTTAAAAGTACCCAGAAGTTTCAATAATTGAATTGGAATGGAATGTGATTTTGGGTTTATAGTGAACCGTGTTTTAAATGACAATGGTTCTTTAATCCAGTTAAAGACAGGATGTGATTTCCCAAGTTAAATAATCATGGATAGTGATTATTGGGAAGATTAAAACCAAGTGGGGTTTTAATGAATCTTTAATTAGATTGAGATGATCGAGAATGGAGTATCATCAGTTTTTCTCCAGGCGATAGTTAAATCTTTAATTAGATTTGAACGTGAGATGGTAATTGAATTTACCAATAACACCGTGGTGTTAGATATGAAGTATTACCGGTTTTACTTCATGGGATGAATAGGTTGGGATTGGAAAATAAAACAAATGATTACTTCGGTGTGGTTCGCTAATCCCGACTAATTTGAATTGATATTCAGAAGAAGATTAAAGAACAAATTTAAAGAATTTTTCTTTGATAAAATTTATGGGAACCTTTCCCAAAGTATAATAATATTTGAATAAAAGAATATTCTGAATTGGAATGAGGCGTATGTTGTGTTTGTTTAACACTTGTTTATTATATACACGAGTTATTCAGAAAGACCGGGTTTATCCCATTATGAATAACTGATTCGACGTGGTGTCGCTGACGAAGACGGTGGTTGAAGACCGGAGGTCTTCACATCGTTTGGGTGATTACTGATGATTTTGATAGGGTTGTACACCCAAGAGGAGGGAATCAGTTGGTGATCGTCCAGACGTACTTGGAGATCGATGGATATGTGAGGTACAAGGTGCCTCCGATTTCGTTCAGACCGAGAACGGACTTCTAAATGGACTGTGTGTCTGATAATGGATTTTATTCTGTGTGATTGATTTCTATTAAATATACATCTGTTTGGCGGCGGAGAATTTATTCTCTTGCTTAACGCCCTTCTCTGAGACGTACGAGCTCAGAGGTTATATATTGATGGATATCAAACGCATTGAGTGAATTGCATGTGTGGCATGCCTAAGTGGAAATATGATCACGGCTTCTGTTGAAAAGCAGAGTCTTGTGGTTGATGATCAAAGCACGGCCTGTGTGGCATAGCCTTGTGTAGTGTTGTTTCGCGAGCCTCACACCCCGGTTGTGAACTAGAAATGGGTGAGGACATCAGGGAGGGCATGCGTTTCCTTCTAGCTAGAAGTGGCGTCAGTGGTTTTACATGCCCTGACGAGTTTGACTTATGTGGTTGTTGATGTTGCGAGGCGCCTCGGATATATCGATGACTGTGTGGAGCCGATGGAGTCATTGGACTCATTGACACCCCATAGGGTGGGGAAACGCAGTTCAGGCATTTTAATCCACATCGGCGAACCGACCCTGACGATCCAAAGGTCACTCGAGCTCTAACCTGAGGGGCGGTCTAGAGCGTCTCGAAGCGGTAAGGACGATCCCTTGCCTTGGTTCACAGATGGAAATCCAACTTCCAATATGTGACTTTATGGTTTTGATTGTAGAACCTATATATGGCGACATAGTGGGACGGGGCACTTATGCCATCTATGATTGATACTTATGATTGAAATTGTTTTAATCTATGCACTTATAGTAATAATAAAAGATGAAATTTAGCGTATCAAGCATTCTTTGGCTATTATAAGGTAAAACCCTATCCTCCGGCTTGTGTTGCATTGTGTGATGGGACCTGGGTCATATAATAGCTTCATTGTTCTTTATTTAGCATTGCGCTGTTGTTTTATGCACTGGTATTCTTGGGAGGAAACGCGTTCCATGTTATACGACGTCGTCCCTTGATTTACCTAACTTTAAAATGAAGATTAATAACTGTTTTAATTCTCACACCAGTCACATGACCGACCTGGAGTTTATTGTTTTAACCTAAACTCTGGGTGCCCTTATTTTGACATGGGCAGCTAGTAGTTTTGGTTTTGCAGATTTATATTCACAGGATCCTGATTTACAGTTGGAATGATATCCGGAAAGCTCTGCATCCGTGTAACTCTTTCAGTTGTGTATTGTATTATTTTTTCGCTGCAGTAATGTATTTAAATCTCTGATATTTTCTGACGTATATTATTTGTTTATACTCTGTATATTCTTGCATTCTGATGTAATTATTGTAATAAACAACGAAATGTTCTTCTGTTTGTGTCCCGATGTGGCTTATTCTCAATTCAATCCGGGCTTTCCTTACCAGGGTAGTTCGGGTCGTTTTAGTTTGGTATCAGAGCTTTGGTTTACAGAGCTCGGAGAACAAGGCATATTATAACCAAACGAAAGAATTCATTAGAAATTGGATTAGTAATATCCAACGAGAATGACTCGTTAGAGATAGGATCAGTAGTATCCTAGAATGAGTGTGAAGAGTGTTGTTTTAAAAAAAAATTGAAAACAAGTTTTGTTTTGAAAATTTAATTTAATTATTCATATTTGAATATTTATTTGTATTGATTTGGACAATCCAGTATATAATGATTTTGCGTATACGTCTGATCTGCGTGTATTTGAAATTTTGATATACTGGATGGATATGGAATTACACTCTAGTCGCCCGGGGGTGATTCTGATGATTGATATGTCATCATCAGAATTTATATTCGAGTGACAAAAGTGGGATTTCTATATATTTCCAATTGACTGGTGTGAGAACCAAAATTAGATAGGGCTTATTGTTGTGATTTGGCATCAAAAACATGATTTTCTGTATATGTACCAAAATTATGAATTTGAAACGTTAATCAACTAATTGATTGCTAGTTGTGTTGTTTGATTAATTAAAATGTTGAACCTTTAGCCAAATTGTATCAAATAGTGAATTATATTGAAAATTAGTCGCATTTGCATGCATATACATTTACTTACATTGAACAGGTCATTGCAAAGAGGCTAGAGAAGAGGAATAAAATTGTTTGCCCGATAAATAGGTACATGTTTATTGTATTTCTTGGGTTTTTGATGATTTTATGAGCCGATTGGCTAGCCGATTAGCTGTTTATTTTTCTTTTTTGATTGGTAAGGTCCATGGGAGGCTATTTGATATATCCCCATGCTCCCAGTGCACGGGAGGTTATGGCGAATTTTTTTGAAAATTTAGGGTGTTAGCCAAATTTTTGAAAATTTTGAAAAGTTCTTAGAAACTGAAAAGTTGAAGAACTTAAGCCGTAAAGAAAATAATAAAAGTTGAGTTGATTTGTTAAACAACTTTCAGCTTCATTCCTTTTCGGGGACGAAAAGTTTTGAGTGAGGGAGATTGTAATAACCCGAAAATCTAAGCCAATTTAAAAATTTTATTTTGGCAATTTTAGTGAATTTTGAATATTTAAAATGAATTATTTTAAATAATAACGACGTGAAATTTATTTTGAATAGAATTAGAACTTATATATTTATTTGAATCAACGTTAGAATGTAAATATTTATTTTATATTATAAAAGGAATTGAAAATGGTGCGGTAGTTCGAAAATTCGATTTCAAATTTCAAATGAATGTACAGGATTCAAAATAAACTGGATTTTAGCGAAACCAAAAATATTAGAATCTAATTGAGAATATCTTTCCAACGAATCCGAAAAATCAAAATTTCATGGCGGGAATCAAAAGTTACGTCCAGTTGAAAATTCAAAATAATCGCTATGGAATTCTGGCCTTTAAAAATGGAAATTTTGTAAAGGAGCTCGGTTTTTGACGAAACCTCTTTTATTGGATCCGTGATGTCAAGTTGTTGCTAGGTTTCAAAATTCGTAATTTTTCGAATCAATATGTGAGTGTGGCGATGGAAATCGTGTTTTGATAGTTTTAGTTGATTTTAATCGATTGGAAAATGATCATTTTTCAAACGATCTCAGAATTTGACGAAATTAGTTTTGTTAGGACCGTATCATCAATACGAAGCTAGAAAATATTTTTCGGGAATTTTTAGAGCACGTATGTGGCCCCGGTAAATTGAAATGTGCATTCAAATTCAATATTTAGATTAATATTTTGATTTTGATGGAAACTGATCGAAACGATCGAATCAGCTTGCGATACCTATCCCATTGTGTTAAGAATGGGGTAATTAGCTAGGGACGATAGTCGGTGGGTCTCATTCGGGGGTAGAAATAAAAAGTCAACCCTTATGGATTTAAAAATTAAAATTAAATTATTATATAATATAATAGGCCCCTCCTCTTACCTTTCTCTTTATCTCGTTCAGAAGAAAGAAAAAAAGGGATGAAGGAAAACCGCGACGGAAGGGGGGATTACCACTGCCGTGGCCACCTGGGCCACCGCTCCTCCGGCGCCGCCCACGCCAGAGCCCCCTCCTTTCTCTCGTGCTCCTCCCTCTCTCCTATCCCTTCTGATTTAAGCCTGATGTAACCCACCGCCATCGCCGCCACCCGACTGACCTACTGCCGCCACCGCGACCTCCTACCACCCCACAGCACCGTCGTGAGCAACTCCACCCTCCACCTCCACTAATTTGAAACCCCACACCCAAAATAACCCTCAAACTGAAGGGAGTCACGCTGCCATAGCCCAAGGCCGCTATTCGCACCTCTGACCGCCATCTCCAACACCTTAGGCTACCATTTCCACCCCCCATTTGCGCTGGTATGTTTTATTTTGATTTATATAGGTAATCACGATATAAAAATCGAATATATATATATATATATATGTTATACTATGAAGAGGATATGATTTGTATATGTATGTTGTTATCATAAGAATGTGATTCTTAACAATGAAAAAATATGATTTTTATTATATGAGAAGTTTAAAAATATGATTTGTATTATATGAGAAGTTTAAAAATATAATTTTTATATGAGAAGTTTAAAAATATAATTTTTATATGATAGGAAGGATAAAAATATGATTTTTATAATATATAGTTAATAAAAATTTGATTTTTACATAGGTAGTAGAGATATAAAAATACGATCTCTATATATAAAAATGTGATTTTTATGTAGAGAATGGCGAGAGAAAAATATAATCTTTATTATATGAACAACGGTATAAAAATAGAATTTTTATCTATATAGTAGCGGTATAAAAATACATAGCAACAATATAAAAATGTGATTTTTTATATATGTAGTGGCTACGGACAATGAAATTGAAAAAAGGCGAGCAGGACGAAGATTTCTACATATGAAGAGTCACAGTGTATTGGTTTAGCTAATCGGTGAGAACTCCTCACTTTTATTTTGGATTTCTAGTTTGAAATATATACTAGGATGCAGACTGTGCTTAGCAGCACCCGACACCCGTTGTCCACAGACCATGGATGACTTGTGTGATTGGTTGTGTTGTGAAATTTGATTGTTGATTGTGATGTGAAAAAAAAATATTCATGTGTTGAAATCAAATATATATTCATGTGTTGAAATCAAATATATATATATTCATGTGTTGAAATAAAATATATATTCAAGTGTTAAAATCAAAAATATATTCATGTGTTGAAATAAAATATATATTCATGTGTTGAAATCAAATATATATTCATGTGTTGAAATAAAATATATATTCATGTGTTGAAATCAAATATATATATTCATGTGTTGAAATAAAATATATATTCATGTCTTGAAATCAAATATATATTCATGTGTTGAAATAAAACATATACTCACGTGTTGAAATCAAATATATATTCATGTGTTGAAATAAAATATATATTCATGTGTTGAAATCAAATATATATTCATGAGTTGAAATCAAATATATATTCATGTGTTGAAATAAAATATATATTCATGTGTTGAAATCAAATATATATTCATGTGTTGAAATAAAATATATATTCATGTGTTGAAATAAAATATATATTCATGTGTTGAAATCAAATATATATTCATGTGTTGAAATCAAATATATATTCATGTGTAGAAATCAAATATATATTCGTGTTGAAATAAAATAAATATTCATTTATTGGAATCAAATATACATTCATGTGTTGAAATCAAATATATATTCATGTGTAGAAATAAAATATATATTCATGTGTTGAAATAAAATGTATATTCATGTGTTGAAATCAAATATATATTCAAATGTTGAAATAATATATATATTCATGTGTTGAAATAAAATAAATATTCTTTTACAAATCGAACAATTTGTTTATGTACATCGATTTGACAGATATTGATTGGGACGATAAATTTTACACATCGCCCAACTGCACAAATAAAATATGTGTTTGATTGATTGAAACCCCATACGGGTATTGGGATGATATTAATGTGACGACCCAGAAAATCTGAACCAATTTAAAATTTTTAAATTGGCTAAAATAGTGGATTTTAAATATTTAAAATAGTAGTAATGAAAAGTGAGTTTGAATCGATGTTTGAAAACGAATATAATTAATTCTAATTATATACAAGGCCTGAAATGGCGCTGCAGTTTTAAAAGTTGAATTCAAACTTTGTTGGACTGTACCGGGTGCAAAACAAAACGGATTTGAGTGAAACCAAAAATATTTAAATCTGTTAGTGAATACCTTTCAAATGAATCTGAAAAATCAAAGTTTCATAGCGGAAAGCAAAAGTTATGGCCACATGAATTTTCAGAAAGGTCGCTATGGAATTTATATAGCCCGTGAAATTGGCCATTTTGCAAACGACCTCAGAATTCGACGAAACCACTTTTGTTGGATCCGGGATGTGAAGTTATTTCTAGGTTTCAAATTTCATAATTTTTGAAGCTAGTTTGTGAGCATGGCAAAGGAAAACGTGTTTTGGTCAATTATAGTTAAATTGGATCGACCAGAAATGGGCCTTTTTGCAAACGATCTCAGAATTCGACGAAACTAGTTTTGTTGAGACCGTATCATCAAAACATAGCAAGATTTATTTTTCTGCGATTTTTCGAATCAGTTTGTGGCCCTGGCAAATTGAAATGCACGTTCAAATTTAATATTGAATGTTTTATATTTTAAATTGAAAGAAAACTGATTGAAACAGTCGAATGGGCCTACGAAACATATCCCATTGTGTTCGGAATGGGAGTAAAACGCTAGGGACGACAGTCGTTGGGTTTGGATTGTAGTTCGTGTGTGAAAGGGGGTATTTTCGAAATTTAAAAATTTATAAATATAAAAAAAAATCTCATTGGTCATAAATTTCTTTTTCTCTCTCCCCATAGCAGATAACAGGCGAAACCCTCTTCAAAACTTCTCTCCTCGATTTCTTCTAATCCGCTCAATAAAAACCCATGCCCCTTTGGAGAATTCTGTAGTGCTCCTCACGATCTTCACATCCATATAAAGATTGGATTTTTTCGTGACCTGTGGAGTTCGAATCGAGCTCGGGAAAGTGGGAACTTTCCACCGCCGCCACGACATAAAGGCGTCGTCGAACCCCCTGCCACCACCACCGATCGGCGTGGCTTTCCTCCCTCCTCGACGTGGTGCAACTGGATTTTGTCCTCGTGCCTTGGATTTCACGAAAAACGAAACCCTAGTTTCGAACCCCATCAGAAAGGTAACGACTGGTTTTAAAATAAACTATATTATAGCACTTTAAAGCGCTACGGTTTTTGATTTCACTGTAAATGTAACAACCCGTATTTTAATAACGTGTTATAACTATAAATCAAGGCAGAATTAAATTTTAAAATAAGAATCAAAGGAAACGGGTTACGCCATTACGTTCGTCTCGAAATTCTGCTTGAAAACGAGTCCGAGTTTACGAAAATCGGAGTCCGTATGACCAAGATATGGCTCTCCGAAGTTTCAGAAAATTCCAGAGTTCAAAACAGTTCGAATTCAAGTTCAAAATTCGAATTTCAAAACCCAGACAGACTGGGCGGGAAAAATCCCGCCAGCACCAGGTCGACTGGGGAGTGGACTGGGCAGTCGACCCCCCCCCCCCCCCAGACCAAGTTGATTGGGCAGTCGACTTGGGTGTCGACCTGGTCACCTAGCCTGTTTTTGGGACAGATGTATCTGGTCTTGTTGCCTGTCCAGGTTCAGCTCCCTAAACCCTATATAAACAACTCCTGACCCTAGACTCTCTATCACATTCTTATCCGGCCTTATGCTGCTGAGGTTCTGACTGGAAGATAGAGAACAAGGAGGCTATTCAAGACTTCGTTAGAGCTACGTTGATTTGGGGATTTGCTAGAGATTCTTCTTCTACTCTTTTGCTTTCTCATTCTCTAGACCACGATCTGTAAGCCCTTTGTCACTCTTAGATCTAAACTGTAAATTTAACATGAACACGATGTAAACTGAAA
Source organism: Allium sativum (assembly GCA_030737875.1). Lineage (NCBI taxonomy): Eukaryota > Viridiplantae > Streptophyta > Magnoliopsida > Asparagales > Amaryllidaceae > Allium > Allium sativum. Next base: position 158,857,278 of record CM060913.1, read on the forward strand.
TTATGCCTAAACATGATAACTAGGTTGGATCTACCATGGTATATCTTTGATCTATGACTATCCCTTTTAGATCTGTTATTTTGGATCTAGTTTTGTACACCCTAGATCTATTCATCCTAAATTTTGACTTGTGGAATATTAGTACGAACTTGATTTGGACATATTCATGTTTAATCTAAAACCCCCATGACCTTTATCTTGACATGCCTGTGATGTTGAATTTATTATTGGGGTTACTATCTTATGTCAATCCTTTACCATGTCTATCACCATATTTTGCCAAGTTGATGTTGAGACCCTATTTCATATGCATGTAATGTTATAATCATCATGCTTAACTTGTGAACACCTTTGTCATCCTATGACTATCCTTTTTGTGTTATATCCCTATTTTGACATGTTGTATTACTGCGAATTCACGTACGTTGGGGATACGTTTTGAGGTAGATTAGGCAAACTTGAAATTGGCTATGGAATTGACATGATATGACATGAAAATATGACATGAAAACTTGACATGAGAATAAGCTTGAAAACATGAATTTGGGACATGACAATTAGATAACTTCAAAGTGGCCAACTCGAGGTTGGGTTGAATTTGCAACGTAAATCTGCCCGGAACCGCCCGGCAAATCCAGTAGTTGCAAATAATAGGACCCAATGTGGGTAGTTGGTCATATAGCACTTTAAACCCGAGGTTAGACTAGGTTGTGGTGTAAAGCTGCCCGGACCCGCCCGGCACATCCAGTAACCATAACCAAGTCTAATGTGAGAGGTTGGGGTGCGTTAAGTAAATTAATGCCACATGGTAAGGTTAAGTCATGGACCACTTGAATACACTTAACCAATTTGATACATGTTTGGATAGGGGTTAAGTCATGACCTTTTTAATGACAACACTTAACCCATTAGAAATCCTAGCCACGTGGTCCCTTTCAGCAGTAACCCACTTAGAAGTATCACGATACCCTAGGGACTAGGCAGGGTGGGGCACGATTACTGGGCTGATTGTAAGCGACCAAGAATAACGGCTGAGTAAGGTGCGCCAGTGTAGGTTCAGGCGGACTAGGGTCGTGCACTTAGTCCGGAGTTGAAAAAGTAGGCATGGGCACCCGTAGTACTACATTGTGCATGCTTGATTTGTGTCAGTGGTTGACACCCTAGGACCTGGTACACCCTAGGGTGGACCTAGCACATGTGACTACATTCCACGATTGGGCCGTATAACACCGACACACGACGAGTAAAGCCGATCGATTAGGATGGACTGTTGAACCCCGTATTGGGTCATTTCATGTTATTGGGTTTAGGGATCATTTCTGGATTTATACATGACATGGATTTGGACACTAGTACAGTTCGTGCAGTAAACCTTGTATATGCGATGCCACTCTTATCTTGTTACCTTTTATTATCATGCCAGTCCAATTATTATCTTTATGTTTAATCTCAGTTTCTCATGTCCAGTTAACTTTATTAGTTTTTATGCTGATAGTCACTAGGGCTTACCAGTCTTTTTGACTGACCCGTTTTCTTCCACCTCTTTTTCTTTCGTTCCCCACCCCCAAGGTTCTCAGGGAGGAAACTCTAGCTCTTAGCTTGGACTTTGCTTGTTTTCTGACAGCTCATGTACGGTTTGGTCTTGAGCTACGCTGTGGCTGCACTCATGCTCTTTTTGGGGAATAATATTGGACTTATGTTGTTTTAAGTACTTTGCTTCTTTAGAACTTGATGTAATGAAATAATGACTTGGTATTTTGATGTAAGAGGTTTTGACTCTATTTTCCACGTAATGAGATTTGGTTAAATTTATATCCGCTGCTTTATATACTCTGTTTAATTTATGTTCTGTCTTGTGTTATCTCTGTGCCTGTTTACTAGATAATACCCCTCCAAAACTAGTGCATTCCCTTTGTGAGTGACCCTAGCAGAGGTGGGGTGTTACATTTGGTATCAGAGCAGAAGGTTACCAGACTGGGCAAAAGTTTTAAAAACTTTATGAAAATTATTTTCCAAACCATTTATAAAGAAGCATTTTTCAAGAAAAGTTCTATTTTTAAGAAAAGGATATTCCCCAAAAGCCATTAACGCTTTCCTTGTTTCCTCGTTTGAATCTTTTTCTTTTCGTTTTTCAACATGGCTGATCTTAACCTTCCCGAGGGAGTACCCATACCCGGATGGTTCCGAACGTACTTGGAAGCTAGGGCCAACGATGCGGACCCAGCAGACATCCCTCCTCCTCCTCCTCCTCCTCCTCCTCCAGTAGCCGCGGTTCCTCCTCCTCCTCCCGGCACTGCCTTCGCCAAAATATGCAAAGACTTTATAGGAATGGGCGGCAAGAGCTTCCTTGGAACTGAGACCTTCGCTGAGGCATGAAACTGGTTAAAGGAGACTGAAGACCTGTTCGTTATCTTCAATATGGAGGATCAAAGGAAAGTTCAGTTGGCAGCATGGTTGTTGAAAGAGGAAGCTGCATTTTGGTGGGAAGTCACCAACGCTACCAGACCAATTGAGACTTAGGCAGACTTTAGAGAGAGGTTTGGGCTTAAATTCTTATCGTCAGCAGAAGCGAACCTTCAGATGGAGAGGTTCCTGGCACTCAAGCATGGGGACATGTCTGTTAGGGGGTACGTGAATAAGTTTAATCAGCTTGCTCGGTTTGATTTGGACTTAGTCAACACGGCTGAGAAGAAGGCTCTACGATTTGCTCGAGGATTGAGCGAGCCACTCCACACTATGGCCATGACTCATGTGCCCATGGGGGCGACCTTTGAAAGCTTGGTGAATATGGCCCTACTTCATGAGGAAGACAAGGGTGACAAAAAGGAGGTTAATTCTAATGAGACTCAGAACAAGAAGGTTGACTTCAAGAAGGGAGGCAACAAGAATAACAAGGGCAACAACAACAATGCTAACAAGCCACGTGAGACGAGGAAGTGCAACTTTTGTGGTATCATGGGACATATAGCTAAAGACTATAGGAGGAAGAAAAGAAAGTTGGGTGAATGCTTTCACTGCGGGGATACTGGACACATCAGTAAGGTTGCCCTAAGAAGCAAGGACAGGGGCTAGGGCAGACACAGCGAGCAGGACCTTCTGGAGGGCAGTTGCAGGCTCTCAACACCACTCCAGCTCTTGACCGAGATAGTAATATTTCTGTAGAAAGCCTTGTTTACATTTCTGAATTTCCTGTTCGAACCTTATTTGACTCTGGCGCATCGCATAGTTTTATCTCTTCTGATATTGTTGAAAATCTGCACTTAAGTACTAGTCTAGTTGATGATCCCGTTAGTGTTTCAAATCCGATTGGGGGCTCCGCCCATTTATCTATGATTTGTGTTGATTTGAGGATTTCCATCTTAAGCGTGGAATTCACGTGTAATGGTTATGTTCTCGGATTCATGGGATATGGTTTAATTCTGGGCATGGATTGGTTGTCCAATTATGGAGCCATCCTTGATTGTGAACGAAGGGTAGTGAGGCTCATGACACGCCTTGGTAATACCCTTGAACTTTCTTATAACCCGAAGGGTCCGGTCATGTTATGTTATCTTGAATCTCTCGACTCGTCGATCGACAATCTGCACTCCGTGAGAGTAGTCCGAGAATATCCAGATATCTTTGATGAGGTGAAAGTGTTACCCCCTAAACGCAAGATAGACTTCCGAATTTATCTGGTTGATAATACCAAGCCTGTTTCATGGCCTGTTAAGCATATGGCCCCGCGAGAAAGAAGAGAGCTCAGTAAACAAGTCAAGGAGTTGCTCGAGAAAAATTTCATAAAGCGAAGCATTTCTGAATGGGGTGCTCCGGTGGTATTCGCTACTAAGGCGGATGGTTCGCTTCGTCTGTGCGTAGATTATCGTGAGTTAAACAAGCCGATGAAGAAGAATAGGCACCTACTACCAAGAATCGATGATCTTTTTGACCAGCTTGTGGGAGCATCTGTTTTCTCTCAACTCGATCTAGCCACATGATTCCATCAACTTAGAGTGGCTAAGGATAGCATTGACAAAACTGCATTTAGGACTCCAGATGGGTTCTTCGAATGGCTCGTCATGCCGTTTGGGTTAACGAATGCACCCGCGTACTTTGTAGACCTGATGAGTAGGGTGTTTCGGGAGTTCCTTAACAAGTTCGTGGTGGTTTTTGTGGAGATATTCTAATCTTCTCAAAGGATGAAGAAGAGCATGCTATACACCTCACGGAAGTCATGGATACGCTTAGAGCACACCAATTAAAGGCTAAGTTCTCCAAATGCCATTTTTGGAGGAAGGAAGTTCGGTTTCTTGGGCACGTAGTTTCTAAGCAAGGTTTAGCTGTGGACCCCGCAAAGGTAGTTGCGGTGCAAGACTGGAAAATTCCTAAGAATGAAACAGAGGTGAGAAGCTTTCTCGGTTTGGCGGGCTTTTGTAGGAAGTTCATTAAGGACTTCGCTAAGATTTTAGCCCCTCTTACTAAGTTAACGAAGAAAAACCTAGCGTTTTAATGGGACATAGAATGTGAGATTGCTTTCCAGAGACTCAAGAGAGCCCTCACCACAGCTCTAGTTTTAGCATTACCCGATGGAGGAAAAATGTTTACGGTGTACATAGATGCGTGCGGCACGGGATTAGGTGCTGTCCTAATGCAAGAAGGAAGAGTGATATGCTATGGGGGTAGACAACTTAAAGTTCATGAGAAGAACTATCCCACACATGACTTGGAGTTAGCCGCGATTGGTTTTGCACTTAAGGCTTGGCGCCATTATCTCCTAGGGGAGAGATTCGAGCTATACACCGACCATAAATCGCTTATGTATCTCTTTTCGCAAAAAGATTTGAATCTGAGACAGCAGCGGTGGATGGAATTCTTGGCCTCATATGACTTCGATATAACTTATACCCCTGGCAAGGGTAACGTGGTGGCGGATGCGCTAAGTAGAAAAAGGTTGACTTTGAGCCCCTTATTTGTTGAAAGAAAAAGTCTAGAGTTTATAGCGACCTTTGATTTTACGCATGCTGTTGAGTCATTGACTGGTACGTTAGCATCTCTTGAGCTGAGACCTATGCTTCTAGATCAAGTAGGGACTTCGCAGAAAGAAGACCCACAGATAGTCGAAATCATGGACAAGTTAATCAGTGGTGAGACGTCAAGTCACCTTGGTAGTTATGCCATTGATGACAAAGGATGGCTAAGGCGCGATGGAAGGCTATGTGTTCCACTAGTGGGAGACTTAGTAAATAAAGTTCTCGAAGAGGCGCATCACTCGAAGATGACTATACATCCCGGAGGGGATAAGATGTACAGAGATATGAAATGCATTTTCTTTTGGGCCGAAATGAAAAAGGACGTGGCAGAATTCCTCTCAAAGTGCATGGTGTGCCAACAAGTCAAGGCTGAATCTAAGAAGCCCAGTGGGCTATTACATTCTTTGGAGGTCCCGCAATGGAAGTGGGAAAGTATCTCGATGGATTTCGTGGATGGATTGCCTAGGTCGAGGAAGGGGAATACTAGCATATGGGTCATTGTTGATAGACTCACGAAGAGTGCTCACTTCATTCCGGTGAAAAGCAAAAGGACTGCATCATGGCTAGCGTCTATTTACCTTCGAGAGATAGTACGGTTGCACGGGGTTCCTTCTAGCATAGTCAGTGACCGTGACCCAATTTTCACTAGCCAGATTTGGAATAGTCTGCAAGAAGCAATAGGTACGCAACTTAATTTAAGTACATCCTATCACCCTCAGACGGATGGACAAACCGAAAGGGTAAATAGAGTACTAGAGGATCTTTTGAGGCTATGCATTCTTGATTTTGGTGGTACTTGGGAAGACCATCTCCCTCTCGTGGAGTTTGCTTATAATAATAGCTACCAAGCTAGCATAGGGATGGCACCGTTCGAAGCCCTGTATGGAAGACAGTGCAAGTCACCAACTTGTCGGTGGGAGACGACTGACAGACTTATACTTGGGCCCGACATGATACGAGACACTTCTAAGAAGGTGGAGTTGATACGAAGACGAATGAAAGCGGCCCAAGATAGACAGAAATCTTATGCGGACAAGAGAAGGACAGACCTAGAGTTTGAAATCGGAGATATGGTTTTCATAAAAGTCTCTCCTTTGCGCAATGTGGTTCGTTTTGGAGCAATTGGAAAGCTAGCACCGAGATCCGTAGGACCGTTCCCTATCATTGAGAGGATTGGGCAGATGGCCTATAAGGTAGAGTTACTTGAGAGGCTGGCCGGAGTACACAATGTCTTTCACGTCTCGCATCTCCGAAAGTGCCTACATGAATCAGCTGAGGTGGTTGAGCCAAGCATCCTCGAAGGCGTAGAAGTGGAGAAAGAAGCAACGCTGAGGCGAGTTCCTATTCGTATCTTTGGGACGGAGATCAAGAAGCTAAGGAATCGCGAAGTCAAGCTAGTCAAAGTACAGTGGAGTGAAGCCCAAGAAGACGCAACCTGGGAAACCGAGAAGAAGATACGCGCGCTTTACCCATTTCTTTTTTAGGGTACTTTCTTGATCTCTTTTTCCTTTGAGCTTGTAAACCTTTCGTATCATGCTACCTATGTTTGTCTTGAGAACCTTAGAACCCTCTTTGGATGTAAACATGTATTTGAAACATGTTATGCTTGATGTTTGCAAATGGTTGCAAGTGATTTCTAGTGGATGCATGACACACATTAGGCACTAGATCGGCTCAGACACCTTTTCATGTTGCATTTGCATGGGTGCTTATACTTGTACATGGATGAACTTGTTATGTTATCACGTGGATGTTGCATATGGATGATGTTTGTGCACTCATGTAGAAATTTTAAGTTATGTTAGGAATTTGCATACATGTTGGACTCATTACACTAACATATCTTGCATTAAGGAGGTTTACTGAATCAGTAACCGCCTGATCTTTTGCATTAGATAAGTAAATATACACACACATACTGCATATGTTCATACACCATTAGAATTTTTTTTAAGGACAATGGTTGCTCGTGAATGATGTTGTGAGTAGATGGATGTGGATGGTAGGATGCGTTCTTCCTAACTTAAAGATTTCGGGGACGAAATCCTTTAAGTAGGGGAGAATGTAATAACCCATATTTTAATAACGTGCTATAACTATAAATCAAGGTAGAATTAAATTTTAAAATAAGAATCAAGGGAAACGGGTTACGCCATTACGTTCATCTCAAAATTCTGCTTGAAAACGAGTTCGAGTTTACGAAAATCGGAGTCCGTATGGCCAAGATATGGCTCTCCAAAGTTTCAGAAAATTCCAGAGTTCAAAACAGTTCGAATTCAAGTTCAAAATTCGAATTTCAAAACCTAGACAGACTGGGCAGGAAAAATCCCGCCAGCACCAGGTCGACTAGGGAGTCGACCCCCCCCCCCAGACCAAGTCGACTGGGCAGTCGACTTGGGTGTCGACCTGGTCACCTAGCCTGTTTTTGGGACAGATGTATCTGGTCTTGTTGCCTGTCCAGGTTCAGCTCCCTAAACCCAATATAAACAACCCCTGACCCTAGACTCTCTATCACATTCTTATCCGGCCTTATGCTGTTGAGGTTCTGACTGGAAGATAGAGAACAAGGAGGCTATTCAAGACTTCGTTAGAGCTACGTTGATTTGGGGATTTGCTAGAGATTCTTCTTCTACTCTTTTGCTTTCTCATTCTCTAGACCACGATCTGTAAGCCCTATGTCACTCTTAGATCTAAACTGTAAATTTAACATGAACATGATGTAAACTGAAATTATGCCTAAACATGATAACTAGGTTGGATCTACCATGGTATATCTTTGATCTATGACTATCTCTTTTAGATCTGTTATTTTGGATCTAGTTTTGTACACCCTAGATCTATTCATCTTAAATTTTGACTTGTGGAATATTAGTATGAACTTGATTTGGACATATTGATGTTTAATCTAAAACCCCCATGACCTTTATCTCGACATGCTTGTGATGTTGAATTTATTATTAGGGTTACTATCTTATGTCAATCCTTTACCATGTCTATCACCATATTTGGCCAAGTTGATGTTGAGACCCTATTTCATATGCCTGTAATGTTATAATCATCATGCTTAACTTGTGAACACCTTTTCCATCCTATGACTATCCTTTTTGTGTTATATCCCTATTTTGACATGTTGTACTAATTCGAATTCACGTACATTGGGGATACGTTTTGGGGTAGATTAGGCAAACTTGAAATTGGCTATGGAATTGACATGATATGACATGAAAATATGACATGAAATGTGACGGCCGGGAATTTCGCTCGATCCGAATCAATCGTTAAACCGATCTAGACCATTCGAAACCCCTGATCGTTTTGAGAACACGACAAAATAGAACGCAGACGGAAGAACATTTCATTGCTATTACAACAATCCCATCAGAATACAAGAATATACAGAGTATAAATGATAAATTACATTCAATAAATATCAAAGATTACAATAAATTACTAGCAGCGGAAAATAATACAAAACACAACTGAAAGTAATATACGGATACAGAGCTTTCCGAGCATCGTTCCAGCTGTAAATCAGGATCCTGTGAATATAAATCTACAAAACCAAAACTACTAGCTGCCCGTGTCGAAAATAAGGGCACCCAGAGTTTAGGTTAAAACAATAAACTCCAGGTCAGTCATGTGACTGGTGTGAGAACTAAAACAGTTATTTAAACTTTACTTTAAAAGAGAGTAATTCAAGGGACCACGCCGTATAACACGGAACGGGTTTCCTCCCAAGAATACTAGTGCATAGAATAAACAACGCAATGCTTTTTCGTAAAATGAAGCTATTATAAGACCCAGGTCCCATCACACAATGCAACGCAAGCCGGAGGATAGGGTTTTCCCTTATAATAGCCAAACATGCATGGTACGTTTAAAACAAATCATTTGATACTATAATAAGTGTATAGTGTCAAAACATTTCAATCATAAATATAAATCATAGACGGCATGAGTACCATATATCATGTCGCCATACTAGTTCGACAATTAAAACCGCAATACACGTATTGGAAATTGGATTTCCGTCATGAGTCGAGGCAAGGGGCAAGCTCCTCTCCGCTTCGAGACACTCTAGCAAATGCCTCGGGACTACACACTCTGGGCAACCCCGGATGCGGCTGGGCCGGTCCTCACTTACGTTAGAGGATTAGTTATTCCTGAACACACGTTTCCCGGTCCTTACAGACCTAAAATCGAGGTGCCTCGAATCCAACAACCACATAGGTGAAAAGTATATAAATGTCAGGGCTGGTAAGTCACTGACACCACCAAAGCTAGAAAGAAACGTCGTGCTCTCCCAGCGGTCCGTATCCCGTTTTTAACTCATACCGAGGTGTGAGGCTCGCGAATTCACGTTATACACAAAGCTGCCACGTTGGCGTGCTTTGATGATCAACCACAAGACTTTGCTTTTCAACAGAAGCCTTGATCCATGCAACTCAGTATGCCACACAGGCAATTCATGCCATGCGATTGATATCTATCGATATATAACCTCTAAGCTCGTACGTCTCAGAGAAGGGCGTTAAGCAAGAGAATAAATTCTCTACCGCCAAACAGATATATATTTAACAGAAATCAATCAACACAGAATAAAATTTAATGTCAAACACACAATCGATTTACAAGTCCGTTCTGGGTCTGAACGAAACCGGAGGCACTTTCCTCGCATATCCATCGATCTCCAAGTACGTCTGGACGACCACCAACTGTTTCCATCCTCTTGGGTGTACAGCCCAATCAGGATCATCAGTAATTATCCAAACGATGTGAATACTTCCGGTCTTTGACCACCGTCTTCATCTTCGACTTATCGTCGAATCGGTTATTCAGAATAGGTATAAACCCGGCCTTTCCGAACAACCCGCGTATATTAAAAACAAATGTTACACAAACTCAACATATGCCTCATTCCAATTCAGAATATTCTTTTGTTCACCAATTCACATTCTTAGGGAAAGGTTTCCATTAATTTTATCCAAGATAAATTCTTTGAAATTTATCCTTTAATCTTCCTTTGGATGACATTTCAAACCAAATTATGGTTTTCTAAACTAGTCGAGATTAGCGAACCACAACGAAGTAATTATTTATTTTATTTCCCAATCCCAACCTATTCATCCCATGGAGCAAAACTGGTAATACTCCATATCTAACACCACGGTGTTATCGGTAAAATTAATTACCATTTCACGTTCAAATCTGATTAAAGATTTAACTATCGCTTTGGAGCAAAACTGGTGATACTCCATTCTCGCTTACTTTCTAAATCTGATAATTTGAATTATCAATTCACATTTCAATCTAATTGCAGATTCAATAAAACTCCTTTTACTGGGTTAAAGAACTAATGTCGTTTAAACAAAGTTCACGATAAACCCAAATCACATTCTATTTATTATCGGGTTAAAGAACAAGAGTTATTCAAAACACTGTTCACTATAAACCCACTAACCAATTCTATTTAAAACCCAGTTTAAATCCAATTTATTTATTTAAAAATAATTAGGTTTTAAATTCTCGTTCAAAACTAGTTCCTTTTTATAAAAATCTATTTTTATCTTTTCAAATGTGGAGTTTTTCATCCCAATTTTTCCCAAATTATTGATATTTTTAATAATTTTATCAAGGCCCGTACAGTCGATTTCCAACAACGGCCATCGAACTACACTTATAGCGACCTTTTTCAAATTTGATTTGGACGTATCTCCAAATCCAACCGTTAGATTTCAAATTTCTAATATTCGTTAGAAATCTCTTTTCGATACGAACCCAACGGTTCCAGTTTTAGGAGAATCCGACGGTCGGATCTCCCGTAATGTCTGTTTGAAATAAATGGTCGAAATTCATGAACTACTGCGGCGCGGCGCGTTCTATTCAGGCCATTATATTATATATCTAATATATATAATATATATTTCGTCGATTTCTATTTAAAACGAATTTTATAAATAGTTTTGAATTCGTTTCAAAATAATTTCAACCTTTATTTCAAATTCAAATCAAAATTGAATTTTCTATCCTAAATCCTTTTTACTTTCATTTCTATTTGATTTCAATTCAAATCGATTTTAATTCGATTCGAATTCATTTAGTTTTCTATTCAATTTAAATTCAATTCGTTTTCTATTCAATTCAATTCGAAATCGTTTTATATTCAATTCATTTCGAAATCGTTTTATATTCAATTCATTTCGAAATCGTTTTCTAATCAATTCAAATCAAGTTCGTTTTATATTGTATTCAAATCAAATTTGTTTTCTAATCAATTCAAATCAAATTTGTTTTCTAATCAGTTCAAATCAAATTGGTTTTCTATTCAATTCAAATCAAATTGGTTTCCTATTCAATTCATTTCGGAATCACTTTATATTCAATTCATTTCGAAATCACTTTCAATATTCATTTCAAAATCGCTTTCAATATTCATTTCAAAATCGCTTTCAATATTCATTTCACAATCGCTTTCAATATTCATTTCAAAATCTCTTTCAATATTCATTTCACAATCGATAAAATTGATATAAATATCGTTCACGTCAAAATGGCGTCAATCTAATCAACACGGCTTCATGCATTTCTATTTTCAAATATTCTATTTCAAATATTTCTATTTCAAATATTTCGTTTTCAAATATTTCTATTTCAAATATTTCTATTTCAAATATTTCCTTTTCAAATATTCTATTTCAAATATTTCGTTCAACACATGACTAACCTCAACGGATGAGTACAGTCAACACATGAACCTTTATATTATATTGATAAAGATGTAAATTTTATTATTAAAATATTTCGTTCAACACATGACTAATCTCAACGGATGAGTACATCAACACATGAACCTTTATATTATATTGATAAAGATGTAAATTTTATTATTAAAATATTTCGTTCAACACATGACTAATCTCAACGGATGAGTACAGTCAACACATGAACCTTTATATTATATTGATAAAGATGTAAATTTTATTATTAAAATATTTCGTTCAACACATGACTAATCTCAACGGATGAGTACAGTCAACACATGAACCTTTATATTATAGTATTCTTTATTTTCTAAATTGGAATGAGGCCCAATCAATCACCATATAATGTTAATTATATGGATTTTCATACATCACATGTATATAATAGCATTGAAAAATAATCAACCATCAACCAAAGTGCACTACACTGTATAAGCATCAAATATAGATATCTAACGCTTATAACAGCATGTCAATCAATCGATCGACATATTTAATCAATCAGGATGAGTGAACTTCAAATTTCATCCCAACACCCATGTGGGGTTTCAAACAATCAAACACAGATTTTATTTGTGCAGTTGGGCGATTATAAAATTTATCGTCCCAATCAATGTCATTCAAATAGGTGTACATAAACAAACCGTCCGGTTTGTAAATGAATATTTTATTTTATTCACATTCACGTTAAAAATTATATTTTTAACGATAAAACATTTTATTTCAACCTATGGATATTCTATTCGGTTCATTTATTAAATAAAATGATATCTTTAATTTTTGTTCTAATTTATATTAGAAAATTTCGACGGCATAACGGCATGATACTAGAAACGGGACAAGGCCTAGCCTTATCCCCGGTCTAGTGAAGGCCCACGCTATTCACACATCAATCAAAATCACCAAACAACCAAATTCAAATCAAATCATCTAACTAATCTACGCAACCAAACAAACAAGTCCATGGTCTATGGACGATTGTGTCGGGTGCTACTAAGCACCGTCTGCATCCTAATATATATATATATATCACTAGAAAAAAAGAAATTGAAAGGTGAGAAATTCTCACCGATAGCTATCCAATCATCTTGACTCTTCTTTGATAGAAATCTTCATCGTTCTCGCCCTTTGTCGCTTTCGTTGCCCGTATTCACTACATATGTAAAAATCGAATTTTCACTTCGCTATTCAAAATATAAAAATCGAATTTTTACTTTGCTATTCAATATATAAAAATCGAATTTTTACTTTGCTATTCAATATATAAAAATCAAATTTTTACTCTGCTATACGGATAAAATTTCTATTTTCACACCGCTACTATATAGATAAAAATTATATTTTCACATCGATGTTCATATAGTAAAGATTATATTTTTATCACGCTATTCTTCATATAAAGATTTCGCCTTTTCAAAAATAAATATTTAATTTTTTGCCTTTTAAAATATGAAAATTATATTTATTTTCCAGAAACAAAAATCAGAAAATAAACAAGGCCATTTTAATTTCCTATACCGAATGTTTAAAGTAAATTAAAATAAAACAAAATAGGATAAAATAAAATAAAATACCTGCAGCGCCTAGAGGGAAGGGGGGTCTCGAGCTGATGGAGGGTCGGGGGTGCTTGGGGGTGCCGCGGCATCGGCGAAGGTGGGGGTTCGGAGGTGGCGCGGGCTGACGAGCGGGTGGGGGGGGCTTCGATTGCGTCGCACGGTCGATGGAGGGAGGGGAAGATGCAGTGGCGGCGGGGGGGCTTCGAACGCGGTGGCGCGCCGCCTGGGGGTAGGCGCGTCGATCCATTTAGGGTTTTTCTCTTCTTCTTTTTTTAAATCGAACTGAAGAATGAAAAGAAAACGGGGGGGGGGGGGCAGAAGGTAATAGGAAAGGAGAGAGAAGGATTTTTTTAATTTAATTCTAAAAGTTGACTTTTTTACCTATGACCTCTAAACGAGGCCTACCACCTGTCGTCCATAGCGTTTTACCCCCATTCCGGACACAATGGGATAAGTATCGTAAGCTGATTCGGTCGTTTCAATCAGTTTCAGTTGAATTTACATTTAAATCATTATATTGAATTTCAAACGTACATTTCAAATTACCGGGGTCACATACTAAATAGAAAAATTCCAGAAAAATATTTTATAGCTTCGTATTGACGATACGGTCCTAACAAAACTAGTTTCGTCGAATTCCGAGACCGTTTGAAAAATGGCCAATTTCCAGTCGATTAAAATCAACTAAAATTGGTCAAACGCGTTTTCTTTTGCCATGCTTACATATTAATTCGAAAAATTATGAAATTTGGAATCTAGCAATAATTTAACACTGCGGATCCAACAAAAGTGGTTTCGTCGAAATCCGAGGTCATTTGCAAAATTTCCATTTTTAAGGGCCTGAATTCCATAGCGACTATTCAGAATTTTCAACTGGACATATCTTTTGATTCCCGCTATGAAATTTTGATTTTTCGGGTTCGTTGGAAAGATATCATCAAATAGATCCTAATTTTTTTGGTTTCACTAAAATCCGGATTGTTTTGCACCCGGTACATTCAATTGAAGTTTGAAATCGAATTATCGAACTACCGCGCCATTTTCAATTCTATTTATAATTATATATAAATATTTATATTCTATCGACGACGTATATAATATATACGCTCGAATTATATTCAAAATAAATTTTTCGTCGATATTATTTATAATAATTCATTTTAAATATTCGAAATTCGCTAAAATTGCCAAAATAAAAATTTTAAACTGGTTCAGAATTTCCGGGTTATTACAATCTCCCCCACTTAAAATTTTTCGTCCCCGAAAAGGAACAAAGTCGAAAGTGGTTTGATTAATCAACTCTACGTTCGATCTGGCTTCCATTCTCCAAATTTTCAGTTTCTGAGAATTTTCAAATTTTCAAAAATTTGGCTAACACCCTAAATTTTCGAAAAATTTCGCCATAACCTCCCCTGCACCGGGAGCCACGGGAAAATCCCGAAATTGCCATATAGGCCTTCTGATCTCAAAAAGAAAAAGAAAAAGCCAAGCGGCTAGCCAATAGGCTCATAAAATCATCATCACCCAAACAAAACAGTAAATTATGTAATAAACATGTACCTATTTGTCAGGCAAACAAATTTTATTCTCTGCTCTAGCCTCCATGCTATGACCTGTTCAATGATATATATGTATATGCAAGCAAATGCAACTAATTTTCAATACAATTCAATATTTGATTCAATTAGGCATAATGGTTCATAATTATCAAACCAATAAACAAACAACACAAACAGCAATCAATTAGTGAATTAGAATTTCAAATTCATAACTTTGATATATATACTGAAAATCTTGTTTTTGATGTCAATCACAACAATGTGTTCTAACTATATTAGTTTTGGTTCTCACACCAGTCTAATGGAAATATATAGAAAATCACACCTTCGAAACACGAACACAAATTCTGATGATGATATATCAACCATCAGAATCATCTCCGGGTGTCTATAATGTGATTCTATATCTATCCAATATATTAAAACTTCGAATATACGTTCATGACGCGTATATGCAAAATCTTTATATACTCGATTATCCATATTCAAAATAAATAAATAATCAAATACTTTTAAAATGGTTTAAATTTTCAAAACAAAATTGTTTTCATTCGAAAAATATACTCTTCACACTCGTTCTAGGATACTACTGATCCTATCTCTAACGAGTCATTCTAATTGGATATTACTAATCCAATATCCGATGAATTCTTTCGTATGGTTCTAATGTGCCTTGTTCTCGAGCTCTGTAAACCAAAGCTCTGATACCAAATGTGATGGCCGGGAATTTCGCTCGATCCGAATCAATCGTTAAACCGATCTAGACCGTTCGAAACCCCTGATCGTTTTGAGAACACGACAAAATAGAACGCAGACGGAAGAACATTTCATTGCTATTACAACAATCCCATCAGAATACAAGAATATACAGAGTATAAATGAATAAATTACATTCGATAAATATCAGAGATTACAATAAATTACTAGCAGCGGAAAATAATACAAAATAGGATAAAATAAAATACCTGCAGCGCCTAAAGGGAAGGGGGTCTCGAGCTGATGGAGGGTCGGGGGTGCCTGAGGGTGCTGCGGCATCGGCGAAGGTGGGGGTTCGGAGGTGGCGCGGGCTGACGAACGGGGGGGGGGGGGGGGGGGGCTTCGATTGCGTCGCACGGTCGATGGAGGGAGGGGAAGATGCAGCGGCGGCAGGGGGGGCTTCGAACGCGGTGGCGCGCCGCCAGGGGGTAGGCGCGTCGATCCATTTAGGGTTTTTCTCTTCTTTTTTTATTTTAAATCGAGCTGAAGAATGAAAAGAAAAGGGGGGGCAGAAGGAAATAGGAAAGGAGAGAGAAGGATTTTTTTATTTAATTCTAAAAGTTGACTTTTTTACCTATGACCTCTAAACGAGGCCTACCACCTGTCGTCCACAGCGTTTTACCCCCATTCCGGACACAATGGGATATGTATCGTAAGCTGATTCGGTCGTTTCGATCAGTTTCAGTTGAATTTACATTTAAATCATTATATTGAATTTCAAACGTACATTTCAAACTACCGGGGTCACATACTAACTAGAAAAATTCTAGAAAAATATTTTCTAGCTTCGTATTGATGATACGGTCCTAACAAAACTAGTTTCGTCGAATTCCAAGACCGTTTGAAAAATGGCCAATTTCCAGTCGATTAAAATCAACTGAAATTGGTCAAACGCGTTTTCCTTTGCCACGCTCACATATTAATTCTAAAAATTATGAAATTTGGAATCTATCAATAATTTAACACTGCGAATCCAACAAAAGTGGTTTCGTCGAAATCCGAGGTCGTTTGCAAAATTTCCATTTTTAAGGGCCTGAATTCCATAGCGACTATTCAGAATTTTCAACTGGACATATCTTTTGATTCCCGCTATGAAATTTTGATTTTTCGGGTTCGTTGGAAAGATATCATCAAATAGATCCTAATGTTTTTGGTTTCACTAAAATCCGGTTTGTTTTGCACCTGGTACATTCAATTGAAGTTTGAAATCGAATTATCGAACTACCGCGCCATTTTCAATTCTATTTATAATTATATATGAATATTTATATTCTATCGACGACGTATATAATATATACGCTCGAATTATATTCAAAATAAATTTTTCGTCGATATTATTTATAATAAATCATTTTAAATATTCGAAATTCGCTAAAATTGCCAAAATAAAAATTTTAAACTGGTTCAGAATTTCCGGGTTATTACATGAAAACTTGACATGATAATAAGCTTGAGAACATGAATTTGGGACATGACAATTAGATAACTTGAAAGTGGCCAACTCAAGGTTGGGTTGAATTTGCAACGTAAATCTGCCCGGAACCGCCCGGCAAATCCAGTAGTTGCAAATAATAGAACCCAATGTGGGTAGTTGGTCATATAGCACTTTAAACCCGAGGTTAGACTAGGTTATGGTGTAAAGCTGCCCGGACCCGCCCGGCACATCCAGTAACCATAACCAAGTCTAAAGTGAGAGGTTGGGGTGCGTTAAGTAAATTAATGCCACATGGTAAGGTTAAGTCATGGACCACTTGAATACACTTAACCAATTTGATACATGTTTGGATAGGGGTTAAGTCATGACCTTTTTAATGACAACACTTAACCCATTAGAAATCCTAGCCACGTGGTCCCTTTCAGCAGTAACCCACTTAGAAGTATCACGATACCCTGGGGACTAGGCAGGGTGGGGCACGATTACTGGGCTGATTGTAAGCGACCAAGAATAACAGCTGAGTAAGGTGCACCAGTGTAGGTTCAGGCGGACTAGGGTCGTGCACTTAGTCCGGAGTTGAAAAAGTAGGCGTGGGCTCCCGTAGTACTACATTGTGCGTGCTTGATTTGTGTCAGTGGTTGACACCCTAGGACCTGATACACCCTAGGGTAGACCTAGCACATGTGACTACATTCCGCGATTGGGCCGTATAACACCGACACACGACGAGTAAAGCCGATCGATTAGGATGGACTGTTGAACCCCATATTGGGTCATTTCATGTTATTGGGTTTAGGGATCATTTCTGGATTTATACTTGACATGGATTTGGACACTAGTACAATTAGTGCAGTAAACCTTGTATATGCGATGCCACTCTTATCTTGTTACCTTTTATTATCATGCCAGTCCAGTTATTATCTTTATGTTTAATCTCAGTTTCTCATGTCCAGTTAACTTTATTAGTTTTTATGCTGATAGTCACTAGGGCTTACCAGTCTTTTTGACTGACCCGTTTTCTTCCACCTCTTTTTCTTTCGTTCCCCACCCCCAAGGTTCTCAGGGAGGAAACTCTAGCTCTTAGCTTGGACTTTGCTTGTTTTCTGACAGCTCATTTACGGTTTGGTCTTGAGCTATGCTATGGCTGCACTCATGCTCTTTTTGGGGAATAATATTGGACTTATGTTGTTTTAAGTACTTTGCTTCTTTAGAACTTGATGTAATGAAATAATGACTTGGTATTTTGATGTAAGAGGTTTTGACTCTATTTTCCACGTAATGAGATTTGGTTAAATTTATATCCGCTGCTTTATATACTCTGTTTAATTTATGTTCTGTCTTGTGTTATCTCTATGCCTGTTTACTAGATAATACCCCTCCAAAACTAGTGCATTCCCTTTGTGTGTGACCCTAGCAGAGGTGGGGTGTTATAGTAAAATCATATCTTTTTCGTTTCTTGACGAAATTAAGTGAAACAAGAGACAGTGGACTCGTGTGGACGACTTCTACATTCTAGAAGAGACCGCATATTTTTCTTAGCCTTATGTTATTTTTGGTGGAGTGGAACCCAATGTGAGATTTCTAATTTATAAACGATATGGAAAACGACGATGTATAAATTATATAGTCGATGTATGAGTTATATAAGCGTTGTACACCTCTTGTATAAGCGTTGTATAAGTTGTACATTCGATGTATAAGTTGTATATGCGTTGTAAAAATTATATATGTGTTGAAACAGAAGTGAAATGCTATATATATATATATATATATATATATATATATATATATATATATATATATATATATGCCCCTCGTCCACAAACCATGGACGATATTTATTGGTTGTGATTGGTGTGAAAATTGATTGATAGCGAAT
The DNA here is from genome assembly GCA_030737875.1 of Allium sativum. Taxonomy (NCBI): domain Eukaryota; kingdom Viridiplantae; phylum Streptophyta; class Magnoliopsida; order Asparagales; family Amaryllidaceae; genus Allium; species Allium sativum. The sequence continues at coordinate 158,876,233 of CM060913.1, forward strand.
GGTTGATTGGAATTGTTTGCGGTTGATATTGATTGATTGCGGTTGAAAAATATCCGTTTGTGGTTGAGAAATATTTGGTTGAAACAACATAAGATTAGTTTGTGGAAATGAAATAAATATACATGCCGCCTGCGTGCGAACTAGATGCATGATTCCCCATTGTCAAAAACCGCGAGGTTTTAAGGTAGAGCGAGGAGCCGTACTAGGGACGGTCCCGGTTTTAACTACCCTGCCGTTATGCTACCGAAATTTCGAATAATATTCATGTGTTTGAATTATTTTCATTTGTTGAAACTATATTTATTCGTTGAATAAAAAGCCTTCATGTGTTGAGTCGATATTCATTCGTTGAATTGAAAATCATGTGTTGAATGGTATTCGTGTTTTAAATATTAAAATCACATTTTTATCTATATATACAAACTATAGAAAACCTTCATGTGTTGAATCGATATTCATTCATTGAATTGAAATTCATGTGTTGAATGGTATTCGTGTTTTAAATATAAAGATCACATTTTTATCTATATATACAAACTATAGAAAACCTTCATGTGTTGAATCGATATTCATTCGTTGAATTGAAATTCATGTGTTGAATGGTATTCGTGTTTTAAATATAAAATCACCTTTTTATCGATTTATATAAACTATAGAAAACCTTCATGTGTTGAATCGATATTCATTTGTTGAATTAAAATTCATGTGTTGAATGGTATTCATATTTTGAAAGAAATTGTTTTATAATAAAAATCCCATTTTTAACATCAATAAGAAATGTATAAAATAATCTTGTTTTGAAATAAATTGTTTTGTAATAAAAATCCTATTTTTATCACCTGTATTAACTATATAAAATAGTTGTGTTTTGAAATAAATTGTTTTACATTAAAAATCACATTTTTATTATATACATGAATAGTTAAAAATAGTGAAGTGTTGAAATAGAAGACAGTTGGATAAAAATATAATTTTTATCAAATGTATGAAAAGAATATAGATTTGAAATAGAAGAATCGATATATATATATATATATATAGAATTAAAATATATCGAATAATGAAGCAGCAGTTCGTATTTTTAAATTGTGATTTCAAACGATTAGTGCGGGAGATCCGACCATCGGATTTTCCCGAAACCTCAACCGTTGGGTTCGCTTTGGAAATATCTTTCCAACGGCACCAACTTTGTAAAAATCCAACAGTTGGATTGTCTGGAATGTTTAATTCAAATCTGAAGAAAAATAGCGCCAGAATCGATTATATTTTTTTTATATATATAAATATAATTATATTTAATCGAATAACGATGCTGCGGTTCGTATTTTGAAATCGAAATTTCAAACGATTATACCGGGAGATCCGACCGTCGGATTTTCCCGAAACTGGAATTGTTGGATTCGTTTTGAAAAGTTCTTTCTAATGATGTAAATTTTATGAAGATCCAACGGTTAGATTTTCAGATATGTGTAAATCAAATCTGAAGAAAAACAGCGCCACGGCCGCGTTATGGTCCGAAGCTTCGTTTGAATAAATTGGCTATTTTAAAATAAATAAAAATGGTGATTAATCGTTATAAAATATTATAAACGATATGGATGTGAAATTTAGAAATTAACTAAAGTTTAGCTAATTCAAGTGGTTTCTTGGGTATTGATCTGATGTTGGTTTCGGCCTTCGGGGTTAATATTTGGGAAATCGTTCTCTTACTAATTGACGGTTAGTGACTAACGAATTGAAATGATGCGTAGTAGTGTTTGTGTAGCACTTGTTTATTATATATGCTAGTTTCTCAGAAAGACCGGGTTTATCCCATTCTGAATAACTGAATCGACGATAAAAAATCGAAGATGAAGACGGTGGTCGAAGACCGGAGATCTTAACCTCGTTTGGATGGTAACCGAGGTCCTGATTGGGAGGCATCCCGAAATATGGATAATGAGTGATGATCGTCCAGACGTACGTGGTGGTCGATGGGTTTGTGAGGTATATAGTGCCTCTGGTTTCGTTCAGACCCAGAACGGACTTGTAAATGGATTGTGTGTCCGACATTGGATTTTATTCTGTGTTGATTGATCTCTATTAAATATACATCTGTTTGGCGGTGGAGAATTTATTCTTTTGCTTAACGTCCTTCTCTGAAATGCACGAGCTCAGAGGTTGTATATCGATGGACATCAGTCGCATGGCATGAATTGCTAATGTGGCATGCCTAAGTGGTAAATGATCAGGGCTTTGGTTGAAAAGCAAAGTCTTGTGGTGATGATCAAAGCACCGCCTGTGTGGCGTAGCTTTGTGTATAACGTTTATTCGCGAGCCTCACTCCCCGGTATGAACCAGAAACGGGAGAAGGACCTCAAGGAGGGCATGCGTTTCTTTCTAGCTAGGAGTTGTGTCGGTGTTTTTACATGGCCTGACATTTTACTTATGTGGATGGTGGATAGCGAGGCACCTCAGATATATCGGTCGATCCGGGACCGATGGAGTTATTCGTTGGCTCGTTTATGCCCCATAGGGCGGAGAAAGGTAGAGTTTAGGAATTTTAATCCACATCGGTGGACTGGCCCTATCGCTCCAAAGGCCCACCTGAGTCTGGGCCCTGGGACATGGGCTAGTTTGTCTCAAAGTCGGTAAGGACTATCTTTTGCCTTGGTTCATGACGGAAATCCAATTTCCAAATACGACACCGTGCGGTTTTGATTGCATATATATATGGCGACATGATATATGGTACCCATGACATCTATGATTGATAGTTATGATTTGAAATTGTTTTTGAAACATATAAACACTAGTAGTAATATCAAATGCTTTTGTTTTATTCGTATCAAGCATATTTTGGCCATTATAAGGTAAAACTCTATCCTCCGGTTTGTGTTGCATTGTGTGATGGGAACTGAGTCTTATAATGGCTTCATTTTTATAAAAAGCATTGCGATGTTTAAAAGAATGATTTGTTTTAAAGCACTGGCAATCCAATGCAGTAAACCCGTTCCACGAAAGTGGCGTGGTCCTGTGATTAGCCATATTTTGAATGACTTGAGTAGATTTCTCATACCAGTCCCATGACTGACTCGTAGTTTGTTTCACTTTCAAACTCGGGTGCCCTTTTTTCTACACGGGCAGCCTTGTATTCAGGTTTTAGCTAGCTTTCTCTGGATAGGTGGAGCTGAAGATGGATTCTATCATTTATCTCTTTTTATGTTGTTCAGCTCCTATTGTACATTATGTTTGTTTTCCGCTGTAGACATTTATCTATAGCTGAACTGTATTTGTACTAAGTATGATCCTGTATACTGTGTAACTCTGATGATTATGTTTATCCAGTATATTCTATTGTTCAGTATTTGGTGTATTTATTTATTTCTGTTCTTCTGTTATCTGTTTCTGTGTTATATTCCAAGGATTACCCTTGCCGCCGTCAGTACGGGGTTTGGGGTCGTCTCATTTGGTATCAGAGCTTTGGTTAAGCTTAGTTCTGGAATATAACATATTAACGAACTCGTCAGAAATAGAACCAGTAGTGTACTAGGACGGGTAACTCTATACAGATTGGATCAGTAATATCCTAGTATGAGAAACAGAATGAAATAACACCTAGATAGACACATTTACATTCAAGTATTTGTCTCTATATTTTGAAATATCTTTTCTATAGACCTGACACTTTGTCTACCAATTGCAGACGCTCTAGAAAATGAGTGCCAGAAATAGAAGAAGTAATACTGACCCGGATATAGAAGCTCTATTTATGAAATATAGAAATCTGGGTGGAAAACCCTTCTCGGGTGAAGAATCAATTATGAAAACACAAGCCTGGATTCGTTCGGCTGAGAAAATCTTTGAAGGATTAAAGCTGAGGGATGACCAGAAAAGATTACTGGCCTCCTGGGCACTCAAAGACAAAGCTTTGTTCTGGTGGGATTCGGTTATCAAGGATAATCCAGAAGGTGATATCACCTGAGATAGATTCAAAGTGATTTTCCTGGAAAGATTTACTCCTCCAGAAGCAATTGAGCGACTATGTGATGAATTTTCTTATCTGACACAAGGAGATATGACCATTCCAGAATATCATAAGAAATTCAACGAACTTTCTCACTTTGCCCCTCATCTAATTGAAAATCCGAAGAGGAAGAATTTGAGATTTATCAACGGGCTTCAAAGAAAATATCAGAATAGTGTAATGAGGAATGTGAAGCTCCCCTTTTCTGAAATGATATACATGGCTTACCAATACGAGGATCTCGACAAGAAAGGCATGTTGTGCGACGAAGAGGAAGTCAGTTCTAGTAATAAAGTTGAGTCTGATACTGATCATCCTGAGGCCAGTACGATGTCTAAGGTGAGCAAGAAGCCAAGGACAATCGGAAAAGGGCCAGATCTGAGAAAGAGCCAGTAACAACTGCCATATGCAATAACTGCCATAAGCAAGGTCATCTGCAAGGAAAATGAAAATCTTTAAAGAAGCAAAGAAAGGAAGGATCTAAATCTAATAAGAGGGTTCATGAGGGCAGAGGATGCCATAAGTGCCACCAGACCGGTCATATTGCGAAAAATTGCCCGCTGTTCATAAAACCTGAAGCAGTACAAGTAAATGAAGTGGCAGAAGTGCCTACATCTTCGTCTGCTTAGGAAAGGTCTGATGTTTTAGAAGGCACGCTCAATGTCAAGAAAATTCCAGTTAAAGTACTGTTTGATACAGGCGCGTCATGAAGCTTTATTGCAAAGAGTGCAGTCAAGAAGTTGGGTGTTTTTTCAGCTCAAATAGAAAATATCCCTGAAGAGAATATTCCTGACCTCATCAAAGACATTTCTGTCGTCAAGAACTATGCGGATGTGTTCGAGGAAGTTGTTCGCTTACCTCTGCAAAGGGAAATAAATTTCAAAATTGCTTTAATTCTGAATGCAAGGGCGGTAGTTCACGCTATTCAAAGAATGTCCTTGAAAGAGAAAGAGGAATTAGACAATTAAACACGACAGCTCGTATGGAAGGGTCTGATCCGGCCTAGTTTCTCTGATTGGGGTGCAGTAGTGGTGTTTGTCCCAAAATCTGACGTTACTCTACGACTATGTGTGGATTATCGCGATTTGAACAAGCAGTCGATAAAGAACGAATATCCATTACCACGGATCGATGATTTATTAGATCGTCTGAATGGAGCACAAGTATTTTCAATGATGGACCTAGCTACAGGCTTCCATCAGCTTCGAATTGCCGAAGAGTGTGTTCCAAAGACAGCATTCAGAGGTCCCGACTTATTTTATAAGTGGTTAGTAATGCCGTTTGGATTATGTAACGCTCCAGCTTACTTCGTCGATTTGATGAATAGAGTGTTCAGAGGAGTCCTGAATAAAAAAAAATTGGTTTTTATTGACGATATTTTAATCTTCTCTAAATCAAAGGCCGAACATGAAAAGCATCTGGAACAGGTCCTAGAAATTCTGAGAAGGAACGTTCTAAAAGCCAAACTATCCAAATGCATATTCTAGCAAGATGAAGTAAAATTTTTGGGCCATGTCGTATCAAAAGAAGGAATTGCTGTGGATCCAAGTAAAATCACAGCTATTCAGAATTGGAATCAGCTCAGTACCCCTACGGAAGTCCGCAATTTTCTCGGATTGGCTAGTTATTACTGGAAGTTCGTTAAAAAACTTTTTGAAGATATTTGGCCACTTAACGAAGCTTACAAAGAAGCACTCAAAATTCAAATGGACTCCAGAAAGTGAAGGGGCTTTTGAAGAGCTAAAGTTAAGATTAACAACAGCTCCAGTGTTAACCATCATCGATGGCAATCAGGATTTAAAAAGTTTGGACTGATGCTTCTAGAGAAGGCCTTGGCGCACTGTTAATGCAAAGGGGCCAAGTGATTGCTTATGCTAGCCGTCAGCTGAAGCCGCATGAGAAAAACTACGTAACTCATGATCTTGAGTTATTGGCTATTGTGTTCGCTTTGAAAATTTGGAGACACTGTCTTCTGGGTGAGAGATTTGAACTTTTTACAGATCACCAGTTGCTAAAGTATCTATTCACCCAGAAGGACTTGAATCTGAGGCAGCAACGTTGGCTGGAATTTCTTGCAGCATACGATTTTGAAATTATATACACTCCAGGGAAAGCCAATGTCGTGGCAGATGCGTTAAGTCGAAAGAATGAAATGATCGCCAGTTTTATTATCTCGACTTCATTGATAGATAAAATATCTTCTCTTCAAAAGGATGATCACTTCATTCAGAAGATCAGAGAGATAATTCAGAAAGGCGAGCCCTCGAGTTTTCAAGTTGATAATGAGGGGATTCTAAGGCTGAAGGGTCGAATTTGTGTTCCTAACATTGCTGAGCTCCGAAAGGAAGTGCTGGATGAATGCCACAAGTCAAAACTTAGTATCCATCCGGGAGTAAGCAAAATGTATAATGACATCAAATGCACTTTCTGGTGGAAGTCGATGAAGAGGGACATTTCTTTATATGTTAGCCGATGCCGTACTTGCCAACTTGTCAAGAGCGACCAACAGAAGCTGGCTGGATTGTTACAACCGCTAGACGTTCCTGGTTGGAAGTGGGAACATATTTCCATGGACTTCATAGATGGTTTGCCCAGAACCAGAAAAGGGGATGACATTATTTGGGTGATCGTAGATCGCTTAACGAAGACCCCCATTTCATACCTGTCAGATCAAACAGAACTGCTCAGAGTCTGGCGCAGATATATTTCAAGGAAATAGTTAGACTACATGGAGTGCCGCTCAGTATAGTCAGTGACAGAGATGCAATATTTACTAGTAAATTCTGGGAGGCGTTTCAAGTAGAACTGGGAACAAAGCTGAATCTAAGCACTACTTATCATCCTCATACAGATGGTCAGAATGAGAGGGTGAATCGTATTTTAGAAGATCTATTGTGGGCTTGTGTTCTAGATTTCGGTGGATCATGGGAAGACCATCTGCATTTGGCTGAATTCTCATATAATAACAGCTACCAGGCGAGCCTGACAATGTCGCCATTCGAAGCATTATATGGTAGATCGTGCCGATCTCCTGCTTGTTGGGTTGAACCTGGTAATAGACTTGTGTTGGGGCCAGATATGATTCGAGAAGCTGCTGACAAAGTCGACTTTATTAAGAAGCGATTACTCGCCGCTCAAAGCCGACAGAAGAGCTACGCCGACAAGAGAAGAAGAGATATATCATTTGTTGTTGGCGACTATGTATATTTGAAAGTATCGCCGATGAGAGGAGTTATCCGGTTCGGTAAAACTGGAAAGTTGGCGCCCAAATTCATTTGTCCATTTCCTATTCTGGAACGGATCAGAACTCTCGCTTATAGGGTCAAATTGCCTGATTGGTTGCCTGGAGTGCATGATGTATTTCACATATCTCAACATCGAAAACACGTTCATGATCCGAACTTGATCGTGGAAGAAGCAGCTCAATAGGATATTGAAATTACTCCAGAATTAGCTGTGAGAAGAGAGCCGCTCAAGATCATTGGCAAAGAAACTAAAGAACTGAGGAACAAGAAGGTTCACTTAGTCAAAGTGCAATGGAGTGGAGATCCGCGAGATTGTACTTGGGAAACTGAGGAGAGCATTTAGAAAGCCTATCCTAGATGCCGAGTGGATATCTCTGATTGACTCCGGTGCAAGTTATATTTATCATACTTTGCATTACTAATTAGTTCTCTACTCTGTTAATATTTCCTTTCCATGGATGTGTACTTTTAATTCTATAGTCTGAATGATTTTAAAAGAGTATAGAAATTGATTAGTATATTTTTGAAAAGTTAAAAACAGTTTGATTGTTGTTTGTGTTGTGTGATTGAAAATTTGATTAATTGAATTATTGAAACGATAGTTAATTTAATCACTAATTAGAATAATGGTAGAATTTATTCATTTAAATCACACAATGAACTGATTAGAAAATAGATAGAAATATATACATGTGCATTATATATGTTTGAACAGGTAATTGGATAGCTGTTGAGTAAAGATTTTATTTGCGTGCCCGACAAATAGGTAAACCTTAATGAGTTGGATGCGAAATATTATTATATCAACTCCTGTGAATGCCATTAGATGCGGAGTGCTGGTTATTCTATGTGTAATAATAAATGTCGCCATAGGATAGTAACAATTAATTTTGAACTACATTACATGGCATATTTCTGAAGATAGGCATACTTCATCATATACCACATAAGCATTTGGAGCTTGTGTGACGAGGTGGAAGATTTACCATACGAGCGAGAGGCTTATATGGCGATGACTATATTTTACAGGTTGAACTGACGACTGATATGGACTATTTAAATTGTAACGATAAAATTGCCAGATTAATAAAAAACCCACACGGGTCTGGAGTTGACAATAATCACGTCTCCCCAGTTATTAGATACGGCACATGGACTATTTATTTCCCACACGTGACGAGGTGACGAGGATTTATCCTCTGGAGCATTTAAAATACACACTCCCTCAGGCTTTGACAAGGAGACGAGAATTTATTCTCTGGAGTTATTATCTATACACGCTCCCCAATAAACACCAAAATATATCACTATAAATATGTGTATGCTTATTAGGATTTATTGGGTACCTAATATGGCCCAATAAATTTCCAAACCTCTCCCCGTACAAAGGAGGTTATGGCGAAATTTTTCGAAAATTCCGGGTGTTAGCCAAATTTTTGAAGACTTTGAAAATTCTTAAAAACTAAAAAGTTGGAGAATGGAAGCCAGATAGAACGTAGAGTTGATTAATCAAACCACTTTCGACTTTGTTCCTTTTCGGGGACGAAAAGTTTTAAGTGGGGGAGATTGTAATGACCCAGAAAATCTGAACCAATTTAAAATTGTTAAATTGGCTAAAATAGTGGATTTTAAATATTTAAAATAAATATTTTAAATAATAGTAATGAAAAGTGAGTTTGAATCGACGTTTGAAAACGAATATAGATAATTCTAATTATAAACAAGGCCTGAAATGGCGCTACAGTTTCAAAAGTTGAATTCAAACTTTGTTGGACTGTACCGGGTGCAAAACAAAACGGATTTGAGTGAAACCAAAAATATTTAAATTTGTTAGTGAATACCTTTCTAACGAATCTGAAAAATTGAAGTTTCATAGAGGAAAGCAAAAGTTATGGCCAAATGAATTTTCAAAAAGGTAGCTATGGAATTTATATAGCCCGTGAAATTGGCAATTTTGCAAACGACCTCGGAATTCGACGAAACCACTTTTGTTGGATCCGGGATGTGAAGTTATTTCTAGGTTTCAAATTTCATAATTTTTGAAGCTAGTATGTGAGCGTGGCAAAGGAAAACGTGTTTTGGTCAATTATAGTTAAACTGGATCGACCAGAAATGGGCCTTTTTGCAAACGGTCTCAGAATTCGACGAATCTAGTTTTGTTGGGACTGTATCGTCAAAACATAGCTAGATTTATTTTTCTGGGTTTTTTCGAATCAGTTTGTGGCCCTGGAAAATTGAAATGTACGTTCAAATTTAATATTGAATGTTTTATATTTTAAATTTAAGGAAAACTGATTGAAACAGTCGAATGGGCCTACGAAACATATCCCATTGTGTTCGGAATGGGGGTAAAACGCTAGGGAAGACAGTCGTTGGGTTTGGATTGGAGTTCGTGTGTGAAAGGGGGTATTTTCGAAATTTAAAAATTTATAAATATAAAAAAATTCTCATTGGTCAGAAATTTCTTTTTCTCTCTCCCCGTGGCCGATAACAGGCGGAACCCTCTTCAAAACTTCTCTCCTCGATTTCTTCTAATCCGCTCAATAAAAACCCATGCCCCTTTTGAGAATTCTGTAGTGCTCCTCACGATCTTCACATCCATATAAAGATTGGATTTTTTCGTGACCTGTGGAGTTCGAATCGAGCTCGGGAAAGTGGGACCTTTCCACCGCGACGTACAGGCGCAGTCGAACCCCCTGACCACAGATCGGCGCGGCCTTCCTCCCTCCTCGACGTGGTGCAACTGGATTTTGTCCTCCTGCCTTGGATTTCACGAAAAACGAAACCCTATTTTCGAACCCCATCAGAAAGGTAACGACTGATTTTAAAATAAACTATATTATAGCACTTTAAAGCGCTACTGTTTTTGATTTCACTGTAAAAATCATATATTTTTCGTTTCTTGACCAAATTCAGTGAAACAAGAGACAGTCGACTCGTGTGGACGTCTTCTACATTCTAGAAGAGACCGCATATTTTTCTGAGCCTGCTGCTATTTTTGGTGGAGTGGAACCCAATGTGAGATTTCTAATTTATAAACGATATGGAAAACGACGATGTATAAATTATATAGTCGATGTATGAGTTATATAAGCATTGTAAACCTCTTGTATAAGCATTGTATAAGTTGTATGTTCGATGTATAAGTTGTATATGCGTTGTAAAAATCATATATGTGTTGAAATAGAAGTGAAATGCTATATATATATATATACGCCTCTCGTCCACAAACCATGGACGATATTTATTGGTTGTGATTGGTGTGAAAATTGATTGATAGCGAATGGTTGATTGGAATTGTTTGTGGTTGAAAAATATCCGTTTGTGGTTGAGAAATATTTGGTTGAAACAACATAGGATTAGTTTGTGGAAATGAAATAAATCTACATGCCGCCTGCGTGCGAACTAGATGCATTATTCCCCATTGTCAAAAACCGCGAGGTTTTAAGGTAGAGTGAGGAGCCGTACTAGGGACGGTCCCAGTTTTAACTACCCTGTTGTTATGCTGCCGAAATTTTGAATAATATTCATGTGTTTGAATTATTTTCATTTGTTGAAACTATATTTATTCATTGAATAGAAAGCCTTCATGTGTTGAGTCGATATTCATTCGTTGAATTGAAATTCATGTGTTGAATGGTATTCGTGTTTTAAATATAAAAATCACATTTTTATCTATATATACAAACTATAGAAAACCTTCATGTGTTGAATCAATATTCATTCGTTGAATTGAAATTCATGTGTTGAATGGTATTCGTGTTTTAAATATAAAAATCACATTTTTATCTATATATACAAACTATAGAAAAGCTTCATGTGTTGAATCGATATTCATTTGTTGAATTGAAATTCATGTGTTGAATGGTATTCATGTTTTAAATATAAAAATCACCTTTTTACCGATTTATATAAACTATAGAAAACCTTCATGTGTTGAATCGATATTCATTCGTTGAATTGAAATTCATGTGTTGAATGGTATTCATATTTTGAAAGAAATTGTTTTATAATAAAAATCCCATTTTTAACATCAATATGAAATGTATAAAATAATCTTGTTTTGAAATAAATTGTTTTGTAATAAAAATCCTATTTTTATCACCTATATTAACTATATAAAATAGTCGTGTTTTGAAATAAATTGTTTTACATTAAAAATCACATTTTTATTATATACATGAATTGTTAAAAATAATGAAGTGTTGAAATAGAAGACAGTTGGATAAAAATATAATTTTTATCAAATGTATGAAAAGAATATAGCTTTGAAATCGAAGAATCGATATATATATATAGAATTAAAATATATCGAATAACGAAGCTGCAGTTCGTATTTTGAAACCGTGATTTCAAACGATTAGTGCGGGAGATCCGACCATCGGATTTTCCCGAACCCGCAACCATTGGGTTCACTTTGGAAATATCTTTCCAACGGCACCAACTTTGTAAAAATCCAACGGTTGGATTGTCTGGAATGTTTAATTCAAATCTGAAGAAAAACAACGCCAGAATCGATTATATTCATGTATATATATATAATTATATTTAATCGAATAACGACGCTGCAGTTCGTATTTTGAAATCGAAATTTCAAACGATTATACCGGGAGATCCGACCGTCGGATTTTCCCGAAACTGGAACCGTTGGATTTGTTTTGAAAAGATCTTTCTAATGATGTAAATTTTATGAAGATCCAATGGTTAGATTTTCAGATATGTGTAAATCAAATCTGAAGAAAAACAACGCCACGGCCGCGTTATGGCCCGAAGCGTCGTTTGAATAAATTGGCTATTTTAAAATAAATAAAAATGGCGATAAATCGTTATAAAATATTATAAACGATATGGATGTGAAATTTAGAAATTAACTGAAGGTTAGCTAAGTCGGGTGGTTTCTTGGGTATTGATCTGATGTTGGTTTCGGCCTTCGGGGTTAATATTTGGGAAATCGTTCTCTTACTAATTGACGGTTAGTGACTAATAAATTGAAATGATGCGTAGTAGTGTTTGTGTTGCACTTGTTTATTATATACGCTAGTTGCTCAGAAAGACGGTGACGGCCCGCCCTGCACCAGCCTGCATTTCCTCCGAAAGTGCACTGTACACATGCCCGACTAGCACGGGACGGTCGTCAGGAAAAAGGAAAGAAGGGAACGAACTAGTCAAAAACCTGTAGAATGTCTCACAGCGCATGGAGTAAAATATAATAATAATAACATACTTGATATAAAACAGGTGAGACAGTGCATAAGCTGATAACTAAAATCAACATCAACATCAGAGCAGCGGAAATCCAAATACAGCTTATTACAACTTTCCAAATTTACTGTCTCTAAACAAAAGAAAGCTAAAGTAGAAGATGCACCACCAATGCCCAAGCAGTGATCTTCAACAACACAGGGAGAATACTATATATATATATTATGTGGAAGCCTCCTGCTCGTCTTCGGATCATCTACCCGTGCATCACCAGCTAACCTGTCTCTAGTCTGCTCGTGTGAGCACCCAGAGTAATAAGAGGAGACATAAAACTCTGGGTCAGACATAAAGCCTGGTATGAGCGATAAGCATCTAAACAGAACAATAACAGGTATACTAAACCATACCTGAACCTGGACCTGCAACCAAAGAGTTAGTACCACACACTGTACAGTACTCTAAGGTGCCATAATAAATAGTGTAAAAAATACGGGGGTGGGGTGTGCATGTCATAATGATAGCAAACAAATCATCCATAGCAACCATCCTCACATCTCTCACTCAGTGCGTAAAGCATACGATGTCCACCACTGTCAATCACTAGACCCATCGAAGTAGTGACGGGGTTCAACTTGTACAACTACTGCTACTACCAAGCTTACCACATGGAGTCATGACCAAATCTTTACAAATGACCCCACTTCATTGGTTTATAGCCCTTTAGTCGTACCTAGGCCATTTCAACCCTGAATCCGTTCACGTACTTCCCATACATAGTGATCCAAAGTCATAAACATTGACTGCCCCTTGGCACACGTCCCGCAGCAAAGCCTAATCATGAAGTGAACTCATCGGTTCCCAACTGGATCCTGAGCTCTAACTTCCCATATTGGACTACCTTTGCATCTCGGGTTATTGGTCAATACTAGGTCGGGTTCCTTTCAAGCCATCGGTTCGGGTCGGGTCCACTGCGTTGCGTTGATGCATGGTCTTCCTCTGATAGTGGTTCGGTTCAGGTCCACTCCATCGCGTCGGTTCGGGTCGGGTGTCTTCCTCCGGGTCGGGTGTCCCACCTCGGGTCGGGTCGGGTGCCATCTCCCTTCCAATTCGTGCTTCCGCTCCGATCCGCTCCCTCGTTCTTCACGTGCTCCGATCCGATCCCTCCTTCTTCATCCAATCCGATCCCAGTTCGATTAGCGTGGCCTTCCTTCTTGCTAGTTCTCCCAAGTGTCAAGTTCCGATCCGAGCCCTTCGTCCCTAAGTCGATCCGATCCACAGCTTAACCAACATGTCCTTCCTTTTTGCCAAGCCGCTTTTGTGACAGACTCCAGTTCGGGTTGGGTTCCTTGCCCAGGTCTCCAATCCGATTTGACCCCATATCTGATCCGATCCGAAACCCTGCACAACTTTCTGCAACTTTTTCCAGCAACTTGTTTACGCCATTCAACGACGTTTTCGACATATCTAACTATACTAATCAATCACAAATCATCCCAAACAGCCATAGCAATATAACAAACTAACCACAAACACCAAAACAATGAATTTACATGTCAAAATGGATCAAATATACCCGAAACCCCATAATTTCCCTTAAGCATGTTTAAGCAAAACTAATCATAGGGTTAACAAAACTTAATCAAATTAAACCAAATTTCAACCAGAGGCATAAAATATTATTTTCGAAATTATAGACATTTTTCCAAAATTTATTAGTGTGTAAATTCATTAATCTTCACTAGTTACCCTTAATTAACTATAATTAGTGTCAAAACGATGCTAATCACTCACCTTGGCCACAAACGAAATTCTCAGAACTAAAACCTTGCTGATTTGGGCGAATACTGATGTCTAACGGCAGCTCTAGCCTTGCTTTCGTGTTTCCTCTCCTTAATTTGATGTAGATTAAGCCAAAACATGATTAGAAAGTGGTTAGAAGGTGATTTGGGTGTTGGAGGCCATTGCTAGGGTTGCAAGAAAGAAAGTGGCGGCTGGGAAATGAGGATAAGATCGTTCTCTAACTGATTTCAGCCTCCTCTTTACCCTAATCCCGAAATCCCCCATTGGGCCTAGCTGTTAATCCCTCGGTTAAGCCCAATTAAGCTGTTTTTCACCATCTGAAACTTGTTTCAGCCATATCTCCCAAACGGTGAGTCCGTTTGGCTAATGTGACCACTCTACGGAATTGTAAACCATCATCCGGAGCCAATGGAAGTGGTTTCAGGTCAAAATTCCTTTTCAGTCAAAAGTTATGGCCAAAACAGTGCCAACTAGGGGTAAAATGGTCATTTAAAAATCGGGAAAAATCATGAACATGGGAAATGATCCCAATAGTCGTCTCCCAAAGTTACTTGACCATACGAGTTCGTATGTGAAAGAAATAAATATTCTACGATCCACGATCCTATGATGCGTAGAATACGGGTCGTTACACTCTCCCCCCCTTAAGAATTTTCGTCCCCGAAATTCCTTAACCCAAAACATACAAAAGATCCCGCATGCCTAACAGCCACATACAACAACCAAACATGCAAAGCAAGCAAACAAGCCTATTCTGGCATGCGGAAAACTAAATCGAAGTCAAAATCTTACCAGGCAAAGAGTTCTGGGTATGTCTTCCTAATGTTCTCCTCTGTTTCCCAAGTACAATCATTCTCGTCCTCGCTCCACTGAACCTTGACTAGCTTCACCGCCTTCCTTCGAAGTTGCTTCATGTCGTGCTCGACAATAAGGGCCGACTTGCGGTTCCCAACCGCCTCGGGTTCTACTTCGAAGTCCTCTAACTGATCAGGTGAAATAGTCATATTTGGGTCGTGAACGAACTTCCTTAGTTGGGAAACATGAAATACATTGTGAACTCCCGCCATCTTCTCTGGTAAGTCAACTCTATATGCCAAATTCCCGACAAGTCCAAGAACAGGGAATGGGCAAACAAATCTTGGTGCTAACTTGCCTCTCCTGCTAAATCGTATCACGCTCTTCAACGGATAAATCTTGACAAACACCAAGTCACCAACGAAAAATCTTAAGTCTCTTCTCCTCTTATCAGCATAACTCTTGTAAGAACCCGTTTCTTCCTCGTTAAGGAAAGGGCGGATACTTTGAGAACAACATACAAATTAACGCAGATGGAAGAACATTTCATTGCTATTACAACAATCTCATCAGATACAAGAATATACAGAGTATAAATGAATAAATTACATTCGAAAAATATCAGAGATTACAATAAATTACCTAGCAGCGGAAAATAATACAAAGCACAACTGAAGGTGATATACGGATATAGAGCTTTCCGGATATCATTTTAGCAGTAAACCAGGATCCTGTGAATATAAATCTGCAAAAAAAACCAAAACTACTAGCTGCCCGTGCGGAAAATAGGGGCACCCAGAGTTTAGGTTAAAACAATAAACTCCAGGTCAGTCATGTGACTGGTGTGAGAACTAAAACAGTTATTTAAAACTTTACTTTAAAAGAGAGTAATTCAAGGGACCACGCCGTATAACACGGAACGGGTTTCCTCCCAAGAATACCAGTGCATAGAATAAACAACGCAATGCTTTTTTCGAAAAATGAAGCTATTATAAGACCCAGGTCCCATCACACAATGCAACGCAAGCCGGAGGATAGGGTTTTCCCTTATAATAGCCAAACATGCTTGGTACGTTTAAAACAAATCATTTGATACTATAATAAGTGTATAGTGTCAAAACAATTTCAATCATAAATATAAATCATAGACGGCATAGCATCCCATGCTACTATGTCGCCATACTAGTTCTACAATTAAAACCGCAATACACGTGTTGGAAATTGGATTTTCGTCATGAGTCGAGGCAAGGGGCAAGCTCCTCTCCGCGTTCGAGACACTCTAGAAAATGTCTCAGGACTACACACTCTGGGCAATCCTGGGATCCTCCAAGGCCGGTCCTCACTTACGTTAGAGGATTGGCAATTCCTGAACACACGTTTCCCGGCCCTATAGGACCTATAATCGAGGCGCCTCGCATCCAACAACCACATAGGTGAAAAGTATATAAATGTCAGGGCTGGTAAGTCACTGACACCACCATAGCTAAAAAGAAACGTCGTGCACTCCTTGGGTCCTCATCCCGTTTTTGACTCATACCGAGGTGTGAGGCTCGCGAATTTACGTTATACACAAAGCTGCCACGTAGGCGTGCTTTGATCATCAACCACAAGACTTTGCTTCTCAACAGAAGCCTTGATCTATGCAACTCAGCATGCCACACAGGCAATTCATGCCATGCGATTGATATCTATCGATATATAACCTCTAAGCTCGTACGTCTCAGAGAAGGGCGTTAAGCAAGAGAATAAATTCTCCGCCGCCAAACAGATATATATTTAACAGAAATCAATCAACACAGAAAAAAATCCAATGTCAGACACACAATCCATTTACAAGTTCGTTCTGGGTCTAAACGAAGCCGGAGGCACTTTCCTCGCATATCCATCCATCTCCAGGTACGTTTGGACGACCACCAACTATTTCCATCCTCTTGGGTGTATAGCCCAATCAGGATCGTCAGTAATTATCCAAACGATGTGAAGACTTCCGGTCTTCAACAACCGTCTTCGTCTTCGACATATCGTCGAATCGGTTATTCAGAATGGGTGTAAACCCGGCCTTTCCGAACAACCCGCGTGTATTAAAAACAAATGTTACACAAACTCAACACACGCCTCATTCCAATTCAGAATATTCTTTTATTCATAAAATCACATTTTTAGGGAAAGGTTCCCATTAATTTTATCCAAGATAAATTCTTTAAAATTTATCCTTTAATCATCCTTTTGATGCCGTTTTTAAACCAAATTATGGTTTTCTGAACTTGTCGAGATTAGCGAACCACACCGAAGTAATTATTTATTTTATTTCCCAATCCCAACCTATTCATCCCATGAAGCAAAACTGGTGATACTCCATATCTAATAATCTGGTGTTATCGGTAAAATTAATTACCATTTCACGTTCAAATCTAATTAAAGATTTAACTATCGCTTTGGAGCAAAACTGGCGATACTCTATTCTCGCTCATTTCTAAATTTGATAATTTAAATTATAGATTTACATTTCAATCTAATTGCAGATTCGTTAAAACTCCTTTTACTGGGTTAAAGAACTAGGTGTTATTTAAAACACAGTTCACGACAAACCCAAATCACATTCTATTTATCATCGGGTTAAAGAACTAGGGTCGTTTAAAACACAGTTCACGATAAACCCACAAATCAATTCTAGTTCAATTCAAATCAAATATGTTAGGAATTCCGATTATTTAAAACCCCTTTTTAAATCTAATTTATTTATTTAAAAATAAAAACCCGGGTTTTAAATTGAGTTCAAACTAGTTCATTTTGATAAAAATCAATTTTTATCTTTTCAAATATGGAGTTTTTCACCCCAATTTTTCTCAAATCATTTCTTATGATTTTACACAAATTATTACTATTTTTAATAATTTTATCAAGGCCCGTACAGTCAATTTCCATCAATGGCCATCGAACTGCACTTACAGCGACCTTTTTCGAATTTGATTTGGACGTATCTCCAAATCCAACCGTTAGATTTTGAATTTCTAATATTCATTAGAAAGCTCTTTTCGATACGAACCCAACGGTTCCGGTTTTAGGAGAATCCGACGGTCGGATCTCCCGTAATGCCCGTTTGAAATAAATGGTCGAAATTCGCGAACTGCTGCGGCGCGACGCGTTCTATTCAGGCCATTATATTATATATATAATATATATAATATATATTTCATCGATTACTATTTAAAACGAATTATATAAATAGTTTTGAATTCGTTTCAAAAACATTTTCAACTTCCATTTCAATTCAAATCAAAATTGAATTTTTCCTTATAAATTCGTTTTACAATTCTTTTCCATTCAATTCAAATTTCAATTCAATTTGAATTCATTTCAATTCGCATTCAATTCAATTTGAATTCGTTTTCAATTCAATTCGGTTTAAAAGTCGTTTTCTATTCGATTCAATTTAAATTGGTTTTATATTCGATTCAATTCAAATTGGTTTTATATTCAATTCATTTCGAAATCGTTTTCAATTCAATTCATTTCGAAATCGTTTTATATTCAATTCATTTCGAAATCATTTTATATTCAATTCATTTCGAAATCGCTTTCAATTCAATTCATTTCGAAATCGTTTTCAATTCAATTCATTTCGAAATCGTTTTCTATTCAATTCATTTCGAAATTGTTTTCTATTCAATTCATTTCGAAATCGTTTTATATTCAATTCATTTCGAAATCGTTTTTCAATATTCAATTCATTTCGAAATCGTTTTCAATATTCATCTTAAAATGAATAAAATCGATATAAATATCGTTCACGTCAAAATGGCGTCAATCTAATCAACACGGCTTCACATATTTCTATTTTCAAATATTTCCTATTATCAAAATATTTGTTATTATCAAAATATTTCGTTCAACACATGACTAATCTCAACGGATGAGTATTGTCAACACATGAACCTTTATTTTATATTGATAAAGATGTAAATTTTATTATTAAAATATTTCGTTCAACACATGACTAATCTCAATGGATGAGTACAGTCAACACATGAACCTTTATATTATAATATTCTTTATTTTCTAAATTGGAATGAGGCCCAATCAATTACCATATAATGTTAATTATATGGATTTTCATACATCACACGTATATGATAACATTGAAAAATAATCAACCATCAACCAAAGTGCACTACACTGTATATGCATCAAATATAGATATCTAACGCTTATAACAGCCTGTCAATCAATCGATCGACATATTTAATCAATCAGGATGAGTGAACTTCAAATTTCATCCCAACACCCGTGTGGGGTTTCAAACAATCAAAAGCATATTTTATTTGTGCCGTTGGGCGATGTGTAAAATTTATCGACCCAATCAATATCAGTCAAATAAGTGTACATAAACAAACCGTCCGGTTTGTAAATGAATATTTATTTATTCACATTCACTATATTGATATTCACGTTAAAAATTATATTTTTAACGAGAAAAACATTTTT
The DNA here is from genome assembly GCA_030737875.1 of Allium sativum. Lineage (NCBI taxonomy): Eukaryota > Viridiplantae > Streptophyta > Magnoliopsida > Asparagales > Amaryllidaceae > Allium > Allium sativum. The sequence continues at coordinate 158,895,766 of CM060913.1, forward strand.
TTTCAACATATGAATATCTATTCAGTTCATTTATTCCATAAAATGATATTTTTATTTTTCTAACTTATTTTAGAAAATTTCGGCGGCATAACGGCACGATACTAGAAACGGGACGAGGCCTAGCCTTATCCCCGGTCTAGTGAAGGCCCACGCCATTCACACATCAATCAAATCCATTCATTTCACCAAACAATTCAATTTCAATCAAATAATCTAACTAATTTTTGCAATCAAACAAACAAGTCCATGGTCTGTGGACAATTGTGTCGGGTGCTACTAAACACCGTCTGCATCCTAGTATATATATATAACTAGAAAAGAAATTGAAAGGTGAGAAATTCTCACAGATAGCTATCCCAACTTCCACGACTCTTCATTTAGAGAAATCTTCATCGTTCTCGCCTTTTTATCACCTTCGTTGCCTGTATTCTCTATATATGTAAAAATCGAATTTTTACTTCGTTATTCAATATATAAAAATCGAATTTTTACTATACTATTCAATATATAAAAATCAAATTTTTATTATACTATTCAATATATAAAAATCTCGCCTTTTCTATTTTTAAAATCTAATCTTTTCTATTTTAAAAATACCGTCTTTTCACTTTTAAAAATATCGTCTTTTCACTTTTTAAAATATCGTCTTTTCACTTTTAAAAATATCGTCTTTTCACTTTTAAAAATATCGTCTTTTCACTTTAATCATTATAAAAATCACATTTTTATTTTCCTACACATATAAAGATGATATTTTTAATATTCCTATCATGTAAAAATTATATTTTTAATTCTCTACATAAACAAAAATCGTATTTTTACATCCTCTACATAGTAAAGATTATATTTTTAATACTTTAAAAATATAAAAATCATATTTTTAATACTTTAAAAATATAAAAATCATATTACACTAACAAAAAAACATACATTTTCAGTTTTTAAAACAAACATATATTTTCTGATTAAATAAAATTTATTGTAAACAATTATTTCTATCCAAAACGAAATTAAAATCACTGCAAACAATTAAATTCCTAATTGTAATACCCATGAATTTCAGATTTGAATAAATAAAATAAAACAAACCGGATCGAAGGAAGGGGTTTCTAGTTCGCTGCGGTGGTTAGAAGCTCGGCGACGGCGAAGGGGAGAGGGGGGGCTGTCGCGCGTTCTACAAGGAGGAGGGGGTGGCCTTTTCCGTCGCAGGTGGTCGGTCTGGCGGTGGGGCCCTCGGGAGTGGGCGGCGCGATCTGATTTGGGTGGGGGCTCGGACTTGGGTGCTGCACGCGAGGGTTCGAAGAGAGGACGGGAGAGCGAGAGCAGAGGGAGGAGAAGGTGAGGGGGCGTGCGCCTGTGGAGGCGCTCCGATGGGGGGGCCCCGCGACAGTGGAAGCGGCGGCTTCCTCCCCCCGCCGGTCCCCTTTTCTTCTTTTTTTTTCTTTCTGAAATGATTTTAAAAAAGGGGGGGCAGAAGGTAATAGGAAAGGAGAGAGGAGGATATTTTTTAATTATTTAATTCTAAAAGTTGACTTTTACATATGACCTCAAAACGAGGCCCACCGCCTGTCGTCCATAGCGTTTTACCCCCATTCCGAACACAATGGGATATGTATCGTAGGCTGATTCGATCATTACGATCAGTTTTCGTCAAAATCAACATATAACTCTATATATTGAATTTGAACGCGCATTTCAATTTACCGGGGTCACATACTAACTCTAAAAATTGCGGAAAAATATTTTCTAGCTTCGTATTGACGATACGGTCTTAAAAAAACTAGTTTCGTCAAATTCTGAGACCGTTGGAAAAACGGCCAATTTCCAGTCGATTAAAATCAACTGAAACAGGTCAAACGCGTTTTCCTTTGCCACGCTCACATATTGATTCGAAAAATTATGAAATTTGGAATCTAGTAATAATTTGACACTGCGGATCCAACAAAAGTGGTTTCATCGAAATCCGAGGTCATTTGCAAAATTCCCATTTTTAAGGGCCTGAATTCCATAGCGACTATTCAGAATTTTCAACTGGATATATCTTTTGATTCCCGCTATGAAATTTCGATTTTTCGGATTCATTGGAAAGATATTCTCAATTAGATCCTAATGTTTTTGGTTTCACTAAAATCCGGATTGTTTTGCACCCGGTATGTTCAGTTGAAGTTTGAAATCGAATTATCGAACTACCGCGCCATTTTCAATTCTATTTATAATTATATATAAATATTTATATTCTAACGACGGCGTATATAATATATACGTTCTAAATATATTCAAGATAAATTTCTCGTCGATTTTATTTAAAATAATCTATTTTAAATGTTCAAAATTCGCTAAAATTGCCAAAATAAAATTTTTAAACTCGCCCAGATTTTTCGGGTTATTACAACTCTTCTGCCTATCTCGGGCAGCTTTCATTCGTTGTCGAATGATCTTGATTTTATCTGAAGTTTCCCTCACCACATCTGGTCCAAGCATAAACTTCTCGCCCGTCTCTATCCAAAATGATGGTGAGTTGCACGTTCTTCCGTACAAAGCTTCAAACGGAGCCATACCGATACTGGATTGGTAGCTATTATTATATGCAAACTCTACTAGATGCAAATGGTCATCCTATGATCCACCAAAATCCAATATACATGCTCTCAAGAGATCCTCCAAAATACGATTCACCCTCTCCGTCTGACCGTCGGTCTGAGGATGATATGCGGTACTGAGATGTAACTCTGACCCTAGAGCCTCTTGTAAGCTCTTCCAAAACCCACTAGTGAACAACGAGTCTTGGTCACTCACAATGCTTTTAGGTACTCCATGAAATCTCACTACCCACTTCATATACAATTCTGCTAACTTAGCTGCCGTTCTGGTCGATTTGACTGGTATAAATCTTGCGCTTTTAGTCAATCGATCCACAATTACCCAAATGCTATCATGTCCCGATCTAGTCCTTGGTAAACCATCGATGAAATCCATCGATACTTGCTCCCATTTCCATTCGGGAATTTCTAATTGTTGTAACAACCCTCTAGGCTTCTTTTGCTCGGCTTTAACTAGCTGGCAATTCATGCATTTGGATATAAACCTCCCAATGTCTCTCTTCATCCCTTCCCAGTAGTAGGTCTGCTTCATGTCTCGATACATCTTGTTACCACCGGGGTGTATAGTCAGTTTTGAGTGATGACATTCTCTAAGCACTTCATCTCTCAATCCATTGACATTGGGTACAACAAGCTTTCCATTCTTTCTAAGCCATCCATCTCGATCAATCCCATACTTGTTCATCTCCTTATCGATACCCATCTCTAACTTGGAGACGATTTCCAATAGGTTAGGATCGTCCCTCTTACTAGAGCCGATCCGCTCAATCAAAGTGGGTCTAATCGTCAAGCTTGCTAACATTTTTGGATCCAATTCGCACTTTGGTCTGAAATCATACCCAGCGATGTACTCCAGTTGCTTCCATTCTAGAAACATAGCCCCTAAACTGGCATGTCTCCTACTCGATCCATCAGCCACCGCATTGCCCTTTCCCGTTGTATATGCGATGTCAAAATCATAGGAAGCCAAGAATTCTAACCACCTTTGTTGCCGGAGATTTAGATCCTTCTGGGAGAAGAGATACTTCAACGACTTATGGTCTGTAAACAGCTCAAATCTTTCCCCCAAGAGATAGTGTCTCCACATCTTTAACGCGAACACGATCGCTGCCAATTCCAAATCATGGGTTGGGTATCTTCTCTTGTGCGGTTTCAATTGCCGACATGCATAAGCTACAACCCTACCGCCTTGCATCAATACAGCACCCAGTCCGGTACCACAGGCATCCGTGTATACCGTCATCTCTTCATTCCCCTTAGGAATGACTAACACTGGTGCGCATGTCAACTTGTCCTTTAGACTCTTGAATGCATTCTCGCACTTTTCATCCCAGACAAAAGCTTGATTCTTCTTGGTCAACTGGGTCAATGGTGCTGCTATCTTGGAGAAACCTTGGATAAACTTACGATAATATCCAGCTAACCCCAAGAAACTTCTTACATCTGTTGCATTCTTGGGCGTAGGCCAATCCTGTACCGTAGCCACCTTCGTCGGGTCCACGGCAATACCATTCTCTGAAACAACATGGCCCAAGAACCTCACTTCCCTCTTCCAGAAGTGACACTTAGAAAACTTTGCTTTCAATTGGTGTTTTCTCAACACCTCCATCACTATTCTTAAATGTTCCTTGTGTTCTTCCTCTGTCCTCGAGTAAACCAAAATATCATCAACGAACACAAGGACAAACTTATTCAACTGATCTCTGAATACCCTATTTATAAGATCCACAAAATATGCTGGGGCATTGGTCAGCCCGAATGGCATGACCAACCACTCATAAAATCCAGACGGCGTCCGAAATGCCGTTTTAGCTATACTCTCAGCTTCCACTCTAAGCTGATGAAAACCTGTCGCGAGATCCAACTGAGAAAATACTCTCGCGCCGCTCAACTGATCGAACAAATCATCTATCCGCGGTAGAGGGTACTTGTTCTTCCTCGTCACTTTATTCAACTCGCGGTAGTCTACACACAAACGAAGGGAACCATCCGCCTTCGTAGCAAACACAACTAGTGCTCCCCATTCAGAAACACTCCTTCTGATAAATCCCTTCTTCAAAAGATCGCTGACTTGCACCTCGAGCTCTCGCTGCTCTCTTGGTGCCATACGACGAAGTGGCATCACTATAGGTCTGGCATCTTTCACCAAATCAATATGGAACTCAATCTCTCGATGTGGTGGAAGCCCGGTCACTTCTTCGAAAACATCCGGATACTGGCCAACCACGGGCAAACATGACAACTCACTATGCGGAATGTCGAGGGAGTTTAGAAAACTAGCCAATACCCCCTCACTGGGTAGACCACCAAACACTATCCTCTGCCCATCATCCGCTCTAGCTGTCACCAAAAAGCCCTCACAGTCTACCACCACCCCATATCTTCGGAGCCAATCTACTCCCAAAATAATGCCAAACCCAGTAAAGTCCAAAACAAAGCAATCACAAACAAACATGCATCCATGACTCGATAAGACCACATTACGACAAATCATGCTAAGGCTAGTCGAACCACCAATCGGGTTCGTCACTACTAAAGGTCTATCGACAATCTCGGGCTCCAATCCCAACCTATCTACCAGGTCACTAGATATGAAAGAACTGGAAGCTCTGGTATCAAACAAAACTCTAACAAGAACATCATAAACAGAAAGCATACCTTGAATGACGACATTCTTTCCCTTCTCCGCTGCAGTTGGGGCATTCGATGAAGAAGGAATAGCATTAAGGGCGTAGGCTTTCACCATTTGCTTTTCTTTAGGGGGTTGTGGACACTTGTCCTTGTGATGTCCCATTTGGCCACAGTTAAAGCACTTCCTATCCGCTGGCTTGGCCCGACAATTACTAGCATAATGGCCCTTCTTACCACAGCTGAAGCACTCAACATCTTGCTTATTCTTTTTCTTCTGGCCATCCTTAGCCTGATTCTGCTTTCTCTTATTCTGGGAACCACCCTTGCCTCCACCACTTGCTTGTGGCTTTGGCTCATCTGCGGATGCAACCTCAGTCTTCGACTTAGGGTAGAGACTTTCTGATCTCAATGCTTTCCCCACAATCGATTCAAACGTCTCATCGATGTGGTTAATAAGCCTTTCCACCAAGTACTGATCCAAACCAGTAATGAATTTCTCATTCTTCTTCTCGGCAGTATCAATAAGAGATAACCCATATTTTGACAAAGTGTCGAATTCAGCAATATACTCCGAGATAGCTCTGCCATTCTGCTTGAGCTCCAAGAATTTCTTAAATAGCACTGACTTCTGAGCAGCTGGAATGAACTTCTCGCTAAAGCGAGCCTTAAACTGCTCCCAAGTAATCTGATCTTCGGGAGTAGCTGCCTTTATAGCATTCCACCAATTCATTGCCACCCTTGCAGCTGACGGGACGCTAGCTTTCTCTTCATCGCATCCTCGATACCCAAATCCTCGAAGATACGTTCGCAACTATCCAACCAATCCCGAACATCCGTAGCCGACTTCGTTCCGTGAAACGGCTTACCACCAAGACTAGTATAATCCTTGTTCAGCTTGGCAAAGTCGACTCTCAGCGCCTGCACTATTGGACCACCACCATTTCCACCATTAGGAGCTTCCTTCTGCACATCCCTAAGCATCTCTCTCATGAGGTCAGTAAACATCGCCCTCATGTCAGCAGCATTCCCATTATTGGCCCCTCTACCGGTACCTCTAACATATCGGCTCATCGTAAATCTGAAAAAGGAAACGATTAACGACCCCATAGTGGTGCTAGTGCAGCACGACTTCATTCTTATACTACTAATAGTATATATATATATATATATAGCTTTTAAAAACCAAAATAATAACAAATACGCTCTCTCGTATACGTATATTATCTCTCCCTGATAACTTCCCTAGGTTAACTACGCAACCTGGCTCTGATACCAAGTGTGACAGCCCGCCCCGCACCAGCCTGCATTTCCTCCGAAAGTGTGCTGTACACATGCCCGACTAGCACGGGACGGTCATCAGTACAAAGGAAAGAAGGGAACGAACTAATCAAGAACCTGTAGAATGTCTCACAGCGCATGGAGTAAAATATAATAATAACATACTTGACATAAAACTGGTGAGACAGTGCATAAGCTGATAACTAAAATCAACATCAACATCAGAGCAGCGGAAATCCAAATACAGCTTATTACAACTTTCCAAATTTACTGTCTCTAAACAAAAGAAAGCTAAAGTAGAAGATGCACCACCAATGCCCAAGCAGTGATCTTCAACAACATAGGGAGAATACTATATATATATATATATATATATATATATTATGTGGATGCCTCCTGCTCTGCTCGTCTCCGGATCATCTACCCGTGCATAACCAGCTAACCTGTCTCTAGTCTGCTCATGTGAGCACCCAGAGTAATAAGAGGAGACATAAAACTCTGGGTCAGACATAAAGCCTGGTATGAGCGATAAGCATCTATACAGAACAATAACAGGTATACTAAACCATACCTGAACCTGGACCTGCAACCAAAGAGTTAGTACCACATACCGTACAGTACTCTAAGGTGCCATAATAAATAGTGTAAAGAATACGGGGGTGGGGTGTGCATGTCATAATGATAGCAAACAAATCATCCATAGCAACCATCCTTACATCTCTCACTCAGTGCGTAAAGCATACGATGTCCACCACTGTCGATAACTAGACCCATCGAAGTAGTGACGGAGTTCAACTTGTACAACTACTGCTACTACCAAGCTTACCACATGGAGTCATGACCTAATTTTTACAAATGACCCCACTTCATTGATTTATAGCCCTTTAGTCGTACCTAGGCCATTTCAGCCCTGAATCCGTTCACGTACTTCCCATACATAATGATCCAAAGTCATAAACATCGACTGCCCCTTGGCACATGTCCCGCAGCAAATCCCAATCATGAAGTGAACTCATCGGTTCTCAACTGGATCCTGAGCTCTAACTTCCCATATTGGACTACCTTTGCATCTCGGGTTATTGGTCAATACCGGGTCGGGTTGGGTTCCTTTCAAGCCATCGGTTCGGGTCGGGTCCACTGCATTGCGTTGATGCATGGTCTTCCTCTGATAGCGGTTCGGTTCAGGTCCACTCCATCGCGTCGGTTCGGGTTGGGTGTCCTCCTTCGGGTCGGGTGCCCCACCTCGGGTCGGATCGGGTGTCATCTCCCTTCCAGTTCGTGCTTCCGCTCCGATCCCAGTTCAATTAGCGTGGCCTTCCTTCTTGCCAGTTCTCCCATGTGTCAAGTTCCGATCCGAGCCCTTCGTCCCTAAGTCGATCTGATCCCCAGCTTAACCAACATGGCCTTCCTTTTTGCCAAGCCTCTTTTGTGCCAGACTCCAGTTCGGGTCGGGTTCCTTGCCCAGGTCTCCAATCCGATCCGAGCCCATATCCAATCCGAAACCCTGCACAACTTTCTGCAACTTTTTCCAGCAACATGTTTACGCCATTCGACGACGTTTTCGACAAATCTAACTATACTAATCAATCACAAATCATCCCAAACAGTCATAGCAACATAACAAACTAACCACAAACATCAAAACAATGAATTTACATGTCAAAATGGATCAAATATACCCAAAACCCCATAATTTCCCTTAAGCATGTTTAAGCAAAACTAATCATAGGGTTAACAAAACTTAATCAAATTAAACCAAATTTATACCAAAGGCATAAAATATTATTTTCGAATTTATACACATTTTTCCAGAATTTATTAGTGTGTAAATTCGCTAATCTTCACTAGTTACCCTTAATTAACTGTAATCAGTGTCAAAACGATGCTAATCACTCACCTTGGCCACAAACAAAATTCTCAGAACTGAAACCTTGCTGATTTGGGCGAATACTGATGTCTAACAGCAGCTCTAGCCTTGCTTTCGTGTTTCCTCTCCTTAATTTGATGTAGATTAAGCCAAAACTTGATTAGAAAGTGGTTAGAAGGTGATTTGGGTGTTGTAGGCCATCGCTAGGGTTGCAAGAAAGAAAGTAGCGGCTGGGAAATGAGGATAAATCCTTCTCTAACTGATTTCAGCCTCCTCCTTACCCTAATCCCGAAATGCCCCATTGGGCCTAGCTGTTAATCACCCGGTTAAGCCCAATTATGCTGTTTTTCACCATCTGAAACTTGTTTCAGCCATATCTCCCAAACGGTGAGTCTGTTTGCCTAATGTGACCACTCTACGGAATTGTAAACAATCATCCGGAGCCAGCGGAAGTGGTTTCAGGTCTAAATTCCTTCCCAGTCAAAAGTTATGGCCAAAAAAGTGCCAACTAGGGGTAAAATGGTCATTTAAAAATCGGAGAAAATCATGAACATGGGAAATGATCCCAATAGTCGTCTCCCAAAGTTACATGACCATACGACTTCGTATGTGAAAGAAATAAATATTCTACGATCCTATGATGCGTAGAATACGGGTCGTTACAAAGACCGGGTTTATCCAATTCTGAATAACTAAATCGAAGATAAGTAATCGAAGATGAAGACGGTGGTCGAAGACCGGAGATCTTCACCTCGTTTGGATGGTAACCGAGGTACTGATTGGGAGGCATCCCGAAATATGGATAATGAGTGGTGATCATCCAGACGTACATGGTGTTCGATGGGTTTGCGAGGTATATAGTGCCTCCGGTTTCGTTCAGACCCAGAACGGACTTGTAAATGGACTGTGTGTCCGACATTGGATTTTATTCTGTGTTGATTGATCTCTATTAAATATACATCTGTTTGGCGGCGGAGAATTTATTCTTTTGCTTAACGCCCTTCTCTGAAACGCACGAGCTCAGAGGTTGTATATCGATGGACATCGGTCGCATGGCATGAATTGCTAGTGTGGCATGCCTAAGTGGCAAATGACCAAGGCTTCTGTTGAAAAGCAAAGTCTTGTGGTGATGATCAAAGCACCGCCTGTGTGGCGTAGCTTTGTGTATAACGTGAATTCGCGAGCCTCACTCCCCGGTATGAAACAGAAATGGGAGAAGGACCTCAGGGAGGGCATGTGTTTCTTTCTAGCTAGGAGTTGTGTCGGTGTTTTTACACGGCCTGGCATTTTACTTATGTGGATGATGGATAGCGAGGCGCCTCAGATATATCGGTCGATCAGGGACTGATAGAGTCATTCGTTGGCTCCTTTACGCCCCATAGGGCGGAGAAACATAGTGTTCAGGAATTTTAATCCACATCGGTGAACCGGCCCTGTCGCTCCAAGGGCCCACCAGAGTCTGGGCCCTGAGACATGGGCTAGATTGTCTCGAAGTCGGTAAGGACTATCTTTTTCCTTGGTTCATGAAGGAAATCCAATTTCCAAATACGACACTGTGCGGTTTTGATTGTATATATATATGGCGACATGATATATGGTACCCATGTCGTCTATGATTGATAGTTATGATTTGAAATTGTTTTTGAAACATATAAACACTAGTAGTAATATCAAATGCTTTTGTTTTATTCGTATCAAGCATATTTTGGCCATTATAAGGTAAAACTCTATCCTCCGGTTTGCGTTGCATTGTGTGATGGGAACTGAGTCTTATAATGGCTTCATTAAAAAGCATTGCGATGTTTAAAAGAATGATTTGTTTTAAAGCACTGGCAATCCAATGGAGTAAACCCGTTCCACGAAAGTGGCGTGGTCCTGTGATTAGCCATATTTTGAATGTGTTGAGTAGATTTCTCATACCAGTCCTATGACTGACTCGTAGTTTGTTTCACTTTCAAACTCGTGTGCCCTTTTTTCTACACGGGCAGCCTTGTATTCAAGTTTTAGCTGGCTTTCTCTGGATAGCTGGAGCTGAAGATGGATTCTATCTTCTATCTCTTTTTATGTTGTTCAGCTCCTATTGTACATTATGTTTGTTTTCCGCTGTAGATATTTATGTATAGCTGAACTATATTTGTACTAAGTATGATCCTATATACTATGTAACTCTGATGATTACGTTTATCTAGTATATTCTATTGTTCATTATCTGGTGTATTTATTTATTTTAGTTCTGCTGTTATCAGTTTCTGTGTTATATTCCAAGGATTACCCTTGCCGCCGTCAGTACGGGGTTTGTGGTCATCTCAATTAACGTACACTAATCCCAATTGTTCAGTAGTATGTCAACCAATGGGTTGACAGACTGTGTAAGCGTTACTTATCTATATTTAATGCTTATGCAGTAGTGTGGTGCACTCTGGATGATGGTTGATGATTTATCGTTGCTATTATATACATGTGTTGTAGAGAATCCATATAATTAACATTATATGGTAATTTATTGGGCCTCATTCTAATTTGGAAAATAAAGAATAGAATGAAAATTCATGTGTTGAATAATATAAATTCATGTGTTGAATAGAAAATAAATTCATGTGTTGAATAGAAATAAATTCATGTGTTGAATAGAAAATATATTCAAGTGTTGAATAGAAATAAATTCATTTGTTGAATAGAAATAAAAATTCATGTGTTGAATAGAATAAATATTCATGTGTTGAATAGAATAAACATTCATATGTTGAATAAAAGTCGTGTTGACTAGATTGACGCCACTTTGGCGTGAACGATATTTATATCGATTTTATTCATTTTTATAATGAATATAGAAAAGAAAGTGATTTCAAAATATAACATTTTGAAAATATTATCGTTTGTATATCGATGATGTGGAATATTCAATTTTGATTCCAAATTGAATGTGAAGTTGAAATCGTTACGAAAATGGATTTAAAACAATTTATAAAATACGTTTTGAAAGGAAATCGTCGAAATATATATAATATATATTAAATATATATACAATATATATATATTAAATATATATAATTGCCTGAATAGAAAGCGCCGCGCCACGGCAGTTCGCGAATTTCGACCATTGACTTCGAATGGATATCATGGGAGATCCGACCGTCGGATTCTCCTAAAACTGGAACCATTCGGTTCGTACAGAAAAGAGCTTTCTAAAGGATATTAGAGATTTGAAATCTAACGCTTGGATTTGGAATTACGTCCAAATCAAATTTGGAAAAGGTCGTTGTAAGTGCAGTTCGATGACCGTTGATGGAAATCGACTGTACGGGCCTTGATAAAATTATTAAAAATAGTAATAATTTGTGTAAATTCATAAGAAACGATTTGTGAATAATTGGGATGAATAATTCCATATTTGAAAAGATAAAAATAAATTTTTATCAAAATGAACTAGTTTTGAACTAGAATAATAATTTCTTTATTTTTAAATAAATAAATTGGATTTGAAAGGGTTTTAAAAGTAACCAGAAGTTTCAATAATTGAATTGGAATGGAATGTGATTTTGGGTTTATAGTGAACCGTGGTTTAAATGACTTTGGTTCTTTAACCCAGTTAAAGACAGCATGTGATTTCCCAAGTTAAATAATCATGGATAGTGATTATTGGGATGATTAAAACCAAGTGGAGTTTTAATGAATCTTTAATTAGATTGAGATGATCGAGAATGGAGTATCACCAGTTTTGCTCCAGGCGATAGTTAAATCTTTAATTTGATTTGAACGTGAGATGGTAATTGAATTTACTGATAACACCGTGGTGTTAGATATGAAGTATTACCAGTTTTATTTCATGGGATGAATAGGTTGGGATTGGAAAATAAAATAAATGATTACTTCGGTGTGGTTCGCTAATCCCGACTAATTTGAATTGATATTCAAAAGAAGATTAAAGAATAAATTTAAAGAATTTATATTTGATAAAATTAATGGGAACCTTTCTCAAAGTATAAGAATATTTGAATAAAAGAATATTCTGAATTGGAATGAGGCGTATGTTGTGTTTGTGTAACACTTGTTTATTATATACGTGAGTTATTCAGAAAGACCGGGCTTATTCCATTCTGAATAACTAATTCGACGTGGTGTCATGGATTAAGATGGTGATTGAAGAGCGGAGGTCTTCACATCGTTTGGGTGATTACTGATGACCTTGATTGGGCTGTACACCCAAGAGGAGGGAATCAGTTTGTGATCGTCCAGACGTACTTAGAGATCGATGGATATGCGAGGTACAAGGTGCCTCCGGTTTCGTTCAGACCCAGAACGGACTTGTAAATGGATTGTGTGTCTGACATTGGATTTTATTTTGTGTGATTTATTTCTATTAAATATATATCTGTTTGGCGGCGGAGAATTTATTCTCTTGCTGAACGCCCTTCTCTGAGACGTACGAGCCCAGAGGTTATATACTGATGGATATCAAACGCATGGAGTGAATTCCCTGTGTGGCATGCCTAAGTGGCAATATGATCAAGGCTTCTGTTGAAAAGCAGAGTCTTGTGGTTGATGATCAAAGCACAGCCAGTGTGTAATAGCTTTGTGTAGCGTTGATTCGCGAGCCTCACACACCAGTTATGAACCAGAAACGGGCGAGGACATCAGGGATGGCATGCGTTTCCTTCTAGCTAGAAGTGGCGTCAGTGGTTTTACACGCCCTGACGAGTTTGACTTATGTGGTTGTTGCTGTTGTGAGGCGCCTCGGATATATCAGTGACTGTGTGGAGCCGATGGAGTCATTGGACTCATTGACACCCCCCATAGGGTGGGGAAATGCAGTGTTCAGGCATTTTAATCCACATCGGTGGACCTGCGCTGAAGATCCAAAGGTCACTCGAGCTCTAACCTGAGGGGCGGGCTAGAGCGTCTCGAAGCGGTAAGGATGATCCCTTGCCTTGGTTCACAGATGGAAATCCAACATCCAATACGTGACTTTGCGGTTTTGATTGTATAACCTATATATGGCGACATAGTGGGATGGGGCACTTATGCCGTCTATGATTGATACTTATGATTGAAATTGTTTTAATAATATGCACTTATAGTAATAATAAAAGATGAAATTTAGCGTATCAAGCATTCTTTGGCTATCATAAGGTAAAACCCTATCCTCCGGCTTGTGTTACATTGTGTAATGGGACCTGGGTCTTATAATAGCTTCATTGTTCTTTATTTAGCATTGCGTTGTTGTTTTATGCACTGGTATTCTTGGGAGGAAACCCGTTCTGTGTTATACAGTGTGGTCCCTTGATTTACCTAACTTTAAAATAAAGATTAATAACTGTTTTAGTTCTCACACCAGTCACATGACTGACCTGGAGTTTATTGTTTTAACCTAAACTCTGGGTGCCCTTATTTTGACACGGGCTGCTAGAAGTTTTGTTTTTGCAAATTTATATTCATAGGATCCTGATTTACAGCTGGAATGATATCCGGAAAGCTCTAAATCCATGTATCTCTTTCAGTTGTGTATTGTATTATTTTTTCGTTGCAGTAATGTATTTATATATCTGATATTTTATGATGTATATTATTTGTTTATACTCTGTATATTCTTGCATTCTAATGTAATTATTGTAATAAACAACGAAACGTTCTTCTGTTTGTGTCCCGATGTGGCTTGTTCTCAATTCAATCCGGGCTTTCCTTACCGGGGAAGTTCTGGTCATTTTAGAACTGTTCAGAGTTGGTGAGTTTTACTCACATTGGACGATCATCGTTAATAACGATAACCATCGCTTGATTCAAACGGAAAATTTATTTTGTCATAAATTGTAACGAGCATCAATCCACTCCCAGTCAGTTCCATTGGGTAGTGTCCGTCCATACTATTCTGACGTATCTTGTTTCACTGAATTTCGATATCCTATGACCGAGTTATGATACTTACAAGTTGGTATGAATATTTAATTTAAATAAAACAAGGATTTTATTTTCTATTTGGGCTTTAACCTTCCTTTATCCGGCCCAAACATATGAAACCCGTTGAGAACAGTATCCTCTTCCTGAATGAAAACTTCGGTGACCTGCTCTTTCGAAATGCCGTAGCCGAACTTCCACCATAAACCGTCCCTTCATTTCAAAACCGAATCCAATGCCACCACCTCCATTTCTTTCCTCTCTGCAGCCTCCACACCCTTATATCCTTAAAACACAGTTTGATCTATTTTCGTCGCACACTCCTTCTAGTTGAGGACAAGCATTGCATGACCTCCTACAACGTCGGAGAGCACCAAACTCCGGCGACAGACACAACTCGCCCTCACCAACTCATCCCACATCTCCAATTCCACCAACAACCACCACAGAAGCCACCAAATCAAACCCTAGCTCCACCGTATAAAATATAGAGAACCCCTTTGTTCCCCGAACCTAACCAAAATCATCTAGAAATGAAGAGGAACCCTTGTTTCATCCGTATATAATTGTTTTGAGGATTTAGGAATTTTATTTCTATTTTATAAGGATTTATTTTTCTCGAAAACTTGGCTGTGAGGAAAAACAAACGGCAAAATGCCTCGTTGACTTCTAAGTGAATTTCTCCTAGGTTTAGGAAGATGTTTAGTTACTAATAGGAGAGTTTAAATATATTTTTATTCTTTATTATAATTGTTTTTACTGTATCGTTGCTTGTATTGGTCTTCTAAAAATTTCTGTGACCACATACAATACCAAAAATCATGAAACTGGACATGCACCTACATTTCAACTTTACGGTCCCAACGAAATTGGTTTCGTCGAATTCCGACACCGTTTGCTCACACAATGTATTTTTAAAGGTCAATTTATCAACTGTTTTTCACTCTAAAAATCCGTACGGCCGCACAGTGACTCTAAAAATCACGAAACTTGGAATCCAGCAATAATTTAACATTGCGGATCCAACAAAATTAGTTTCGTCAAATTCCGAGGTCGTTTGCAAAACTGGATATTTTTAAGCTCTAAATAACCCTTTTAAATATATAAATATATTTAAAAACAATTAAATTTAATATTTAAAAATAATTATCATATATATTCATATACGATATCCTACAGCTCCACAATATTCCTATATGAATTTCTAACTCGATATTTCATATCCCGATTAAATCGATATTTGATTTATAATGAAATTTCTTTTTAAAAATATGAATAATTCCCTTATATATTATAAAGGAATTCCACAGCGACTTTTCTAAAATTTAATTTGGACATAAATCAAAATCTACACGATGAAAGCTCGATTTTTCTCTTCCACTAGAAAGATATACTCCACCATCTCCGTACGTTTCTTGTTTAACAGAAATCTGATTTAAAATGGCTTCTGTATAGTCGTTCAAAATTCGAATCGCTAAATTATGAACTGCCACGTCGTTACACGCTCGTTTATAATTATATTATAAACTATACGTTATAGCATCGTCGATTCAATATATTCGTTATTATATTTCGAATCGAAACTCAACCGAATCTCGTATACTATTCAATTCACACACTATTGTGAATTCTACTATTCCTGACTATTTCGATATTTATAATTTATTATTCATTATAAATAGTAATTAAATATTCAATATTATTTAATTCTAGTTCTCAATATCGCTAAATCGATATTTGATAATTAAATAAATTAATTATTCAACAGTTAAAAATGCGGGTCATTACATTCACACTCAAATGTGGGGGGGGGGGGGATTTACACCATCAGCAATCAAATTTTATGAACTAGGTCATTCTTTGAACAAGGACTAACTTAAAGTTCATAAATTACACCTTGGTTCTTGTTTGATAGGTTGAATTATTGGGTGATGGGAATGAATGTTATTTATTCATTGAGTCGTAATGTGTCTTTTTAAGATGCTAGCTTGAGACTGTGCAGACATTAGTCGTGTTCTGGAGTAAGCGTGTCAACCCTTGTTATACATGTTAGAATGTGCAAGTAAAAATAATAAAAAAATCAAATAATAATGATTTTGCACCTATATTTGTTAGATTTTCTGAGTTTGTTTTCATGCATAATTTTTTTTTCTCACTCAAATTTTCAAAATCGTAAGTTCTAATATCCACTTGGCCCAACTAAGGAGAAATGACTCATTGTAGCATTCTTCTTCGGTATCCCAAATTATTCGAACCCAAGTTTTAGTCGATTTACATCCATGTTTCGACAAGTTTTTCTTATATTGGTATACTATAGAACCTTGTACTTATTTATTTTCAAAGGTTCAAAAACATCACTTTTTATACCAATATTACACTACCCACTCCGTACTTGTTTTAAGGTAGGATAACCATAAAACACATCTAATTTTATATGGGTTATCTATCTTACGAAACTTTCTTATCATTCCTTTCAGCTTTTTATATAACATCAATCCAGACTTTTGTGTTGAATTAGAGTTATAGAAGTAGAGTAACTAGGGCACAAAACTTTCCTTTAATGAAGTGTTGATTATGATTCGCTTAGTAGAGGAGGAATCAAATTAAATAGTACTGTATCATTCCATTCCATCTCCACTCATCATTCATCATGCAAAAAGAAGAAAAAGAACATAAAAAGAAAAAAAGAAAAGAGAAAAAATGCAATAAAGAGAAAATATCTGAGAATAAAATAGTCACTCGTCATTCTTGACTATAAAGCATTCATTTTCACATCCATCATACCGTACTTTATCTTTTGTAGCTTGAAGTTCAACTAATACATTTTCCCTCTTATCCATAATATTTTTAGAACTTACAAAATTCTCCTTTATTTATGCATAACTCACAAAAAATACATTACAGTTACGCTAGTGCAAAATTATTCAAAAAAAAAAAAATGATTGGGTGCACATTATCGATGTGTAGAACTTTGGTTGACATCACGCTCTTAACCTTCACGGTAATTACAGTGTTATCAAGGAATTATGATTCAACTTGAAATTTTTTATTCATTTTTTCACCGATTATGGGATGGACAATTTGGGGCTAAACCGTTATTATTGAAGTTAGGTGAAATCCTTGGAATGTGAAAGACCTTAAATATATTGTTTGATTAATCTGCGTACATATGACGCTTTGGATTTTATGGGTAGTATCTGCTAAAACCCTCATGAGATAACACTCGTCCTACTAGGGACACCTAGGGGTTTAATGGCTTGTTGCATACGCTAAATGCAATCGTGTTTTCTACGAAAGTGTGATATATATTAGTTTAGTTTATTCGAGGACGAATAAAAAGATAAGTGTGTGGGTATTTCATATACACGTAAATGCGTATATTTTATCCGCTAATTTATCTTGTTTTCTTTTTAAAATAATTGATATTGTGTATTTACAGCTGTGTTTTTAGATTGTTGATAAAAAGCGTGGTTTAGAGCATTTGATGGATAAAGCATGAAGAAATTGCTTAAAAGAGTGAAGTTTGAAATTGCTAAAGCTTGAAAAGTTTAAAGCTTGAAGAGTGCTCAGCTTGGAAGATTTGGTTCACTAAAGACTCATGCTGCATTCACATTGGCTTATTTTCAAGGCCTCTCACTCTATAGCTGCATTCACACTGGCTTATGTGTTATTTGGGCTAAATCTTTAGTCCCTTATTGTGTAGTTGTCCAATCAGTCTTTGTCATATCAGCTATAAATACACTGTATCTCCTTCGTTTGTAATTACATTGGATTTTATTTAGCAATCCTTCTCTAAGAATAAAATCATTCTTCTTCCTTTCTCTTTACTTTTTATTGTATTTTATTTATGTTGATTATTTTTTGTTTCTCTTCTTCTTTAGCTATATCTAGCTAATCTCCATTAATTGGGGGTGATGATGCTTAGATTAGATTCAATATGAATCCATAGCTAAAGAGATTAGAACTTCATGTATATAGATCTAGATCTGAACCAAGGGTTAGATCTGAACCTTCATATTCTGCGTCGTTTAAGAGCTACGCTCCTTCATAGGGTATATTTGTGTTCGATCTAACGCTTATCAGATTTAGATCTAACTTTTAGGGTTTTAGAAATAAAATAGTGAATCTGTCCTGATAGCCTATGGTTGTTTAAGAGCATAGCCCCTGCATAGGCTATACTTGTCGTTATTCACATATTTGTTTTTAGAAACCTAATCATAGTTGATTCATATTTGTGATAGACACATGAATTAGATCTGTATCAATTTGTTTGGTTATTAATTCATGTTAATTTAATCTGTGTTATTGCTCCCTAATTGCTTTTTCTTATAACTAAAAACTCCCTTTTTCATGTATTTTCTATGTTTTCAATTAATCAAAATTTCAGAATAACTTGATTGGATTTATTAGTAAAATAATTTATGGTCCCAGAGTTTGACACCCTTTACAACAACCCTTGTTATTTAGGAAAGCCGAACGAATTTAACATTTGTTTACAATTGTTCAATTTTTTCCTAAGCAAAGACACAGCAGAAGAGAAAACTAAGAACAATCTTTCACCACAAATTAGTTGTAGATTGTATTCCTAAACTATTTAGTGTTTTATAACTATGACATTGGTTTGGATTTACGTTAATTGGAAGGGAATATGAGAGTTTGGTCGGAGCGGTAATCGGAACCATTCGGACAAGCTGAGTAATAGTTGACGATAGGATTTGATCGAGGGGAGTTATGATAGTTTAAGTGAGTAGAAATCTTTAAACATTTTCTAATAAACAAGATTTTCCGACTGGCATTAACTCATGTGAGTTGTGGGGACTGTTTTGGGGTAAGGATTTGCGACGGGAACTGGGTCTGAGCGAATGAGGAGTTATTTGATGAGTTGGTCGGCTATATCATCAACTGTATATGGGTGAAGGCGGGATCGTTCCATGGAGGGTGCTAACGACAGTGAGCCATTCCCTAATCAAAAGTTTGGATCTGCATTTCCAAGGATCTGGCGGAATTGCTTTTTCAGATCCAGGTGATCGGAGGAAGGACGAACAGTTTTAGGTGACTCCTATATGGCTTACGCGTGTGTAGAGTAGGTGTAGACCCTTGGGTAGATACCGACATTTGTATGCATGTGCACACGAAAAATCATGCACGTTAAAATTTTGAAACCACTGTAGTAAGATTTAGCGAATAGGGTATCTTGCCTCACGATCTGTAAACATGTGGCAGACAAGAGAGGACTGTTCATGGAACTGGAGGTAGTGACGAAGAAATAGACGTCCACTACAGTAAAGGGCTAAGGGATATAAAGTGTAAACATGGCGAGTGAAGGTAAGCAAGCATCAGGAGGATGAAGTAAATATAGGGGAATTAGTTAACAGCAGGGTGGCGTGAACTTCTGGAAAACATGGACGTGGGAGGTTGATCATTAGAGTTGTATGAGTGGCGGAGGAGCAGGCATGCACGACAATCAGTGGGTGGGAGCATTGACTTGTAAACCCGGCAGAGGGAGGGTGAAGAAAAGTGAAACGTGGAAGTAGAGATTGGAGATGAGAAGCATCAGGAAGAGAAATAAAAATAGTGAATGATTTAGTAGCAGGTTTTTGGCAAACCTTAATCCTGGGCGTGGGTTTTTATTTCATAACATATGAAAGGCCACATGGGGTTAAAAGAAGGATGCGTGGGCTTCAAAGGTTTAGGCCATGTATGAATATATTATGGGAAATTTAATAGGTGTGTGGGCTTCAATTTTGTTAGTTTGTTTTCCCTGACCCCGAAAATTATACAAGGTAATCAGATAACAAGAGTTAAAGGTGTGGGCTATAGTTTAATGGGACGATCAAAGGAAAGTATGAAGATAGAAATAGGAAAAATTGTTTTAGTTAGATTATAACCTTTGTTCTTAATTAAATATGGTAGTCTTAAAGTAAAGAAAAATATAACCAATAAAATAAATGAAGATACATAGGTAAGCATACAACTAAAAATAGATATACATATACACTTATATAGAAAATCTAAATTTTTCACTTGAATAATTTAAAGGATAAATAAAGGAGGGATTTATCTAATCAATTACAATTGAGAAGTAAAAGTTATGTTGAAAAATGTTTTGTTGCAACTATCAAAGGGTGGTTAATTGTTAATAAATAATGTAATTATTTTTAATAAAGTTTTGAAATTTATTTTAAATCAAATTAGGTCAAGGACCATTTAACATAGAGAAATGAATTCAAATTTACAACCAATAAATATAAACACTGGAATTTATTTTTAAATAATCTATCCCGTTTAAATATCAATTGACCCTAAAAGATATTAACACCGGTCGTTTCGAAGAGCCCAGATTTATATTCCACTTCGATTTGGTTTTTATGTCGCAAAACAAAGATTATTGAAGATAATTGAAGAGGGAGTTATGCAAGGGTTGTTCTTGAATAGTGCCTTCGATTTGTCCAGTCCCAAGGCAACTTGTATAGACAATTGTCTGACAGAGTAATTCTAACTCATCACGTACGTTGGTATCTTCAAACATATTTATATGGTGGCGGAGGAATTCGTTTCTCTTGCTTTATACCTATAATATATTTTTGGGGAAGTCAATTAGTGGTTGACGAGTTTTGACGATGTGAATTTCAAGGTAAATAAAGAAATGACGATCAAAGGTAAGTCTATCCTCAAGCCTCATAACCAGGAAATGATAAAAATCGGGCAGGAAGCATGGCTATTATGTGGGTCGCTCCCATTAGGGTGTAGCATCACCTATCTAGAGAAATTACTTTTGTTACTTATTCTATCAATTATGTCCCGTTTGGGAAATGGTTGTCGTACTCAACCACTGGTGATATACATTCGATACACTCAAGAGAAATGAGTAGTCGGCATGTGTGGCCTGGGTTGCAAGATGTTCTTGTTGAACCCAGTGTATTCCTCTCTAGTGATACACTATCAGAAGGTGGTTCCTTACCTTGTCATAGTTGGAATTCCATTTACCATAAGCGCCAAGTGGTTTTGTTTGTATACTATATATGTGGAGCGTGAGATGCAAGCGTTCTGCTGGATTCTAATTTATTTATAGAAATCCTAGACACTATTATAATATCAGTATAATATTGATTTTAAATATGATTTGGGTTATCATAAGGTAAACATAAGTTAAAGGCCATCCATGTTTAAGTTTGTTTGATCTTACGATTATCCTTCTTTCAAAATGTTTTTGAAAGTTAAGCCATGTTATTTCTGGATTCTCATAAGGTAAAAACCCATTCCATATTTACATCGTGGCCTTATGAGATATTTTTATTTCCTTAAACTGTTTTAAGATCGTTTACTCATACCTGTCCCCTGACTGATCCGAAGTTTATTTTCTGTGTTTTACCTAAACTCTTGGGTACTCATAACACTCGTTATGAGCAAACAAGTGAATCGGGTTATGAGTTAACTTTGGAATAGCTGGATGAAGGAGTTTCTGCATGCTAGCCTATCTATTTTATCTATGTACAATTACTAAGTACTACAAGTTGGGTTACCTACGATGTTTATGTATAATTAAGAAGTTGTATTATGGAATGGCATGTATCCTTATGCACAATATACTCTAATGTACTATGCTACGATGTATAATATTACGTATTATTATATTTTGTTAAAATTCCGCTGTGAGATTCTGATGTTTTCTTTTGTTCTATCTCCTATCTATTCTAATTCTTATATAATGACACGACTTCCGATGTGTTCGAAAGTTGGGTCGTTATAGTGACTATATGGATATTGTTGAGGAATATGGAAGATATATATATCGTTATTCCCAATACGATATTTATTGGTTCCAGAATTTGATATTGAATATAAGGCGATAAAATTTCTATTCAGAGCCTTGTATTTAATATCAAATTGGATTTTAGGTTTGTCATGAATGGTGTCTTTATTAACACTGTTCTTAAACCCCGTTGAGAAAAGAATAAATCTTTTAACAAAGATTTAGAGAAGTTTACCAGTTAACTAATATTTAATTGGAATAGGATTTTGGGGTTTATCATGAACGGCGTTTTAAATAACATTTGTTCTTTAACCCAATTAACAGTGAAGTTATGATTTGGAATTATAAATCTTTTTATTAAGATTTAATGGAAATTTTCCAAAGTAAAATTTTCCAATTTAATATATTAAACTGGAATCGAATGGAATTCGATTTGGTAATAATCTAGATAAGCTTCTGTAAAGAAAGATGGTTACTATATATGGAATTAAAAAAGGCTTCACTGTTATTCCATTTATATTATTAGTCTGATATGGAAATTCATATTGATTTTGAATGATCTGATTTCCGTGGAGATTCCATTTTGATGTAAAAGGATTTTGGGGTTTATCGTGAACTGTGTTTTAAGTGACATTGGTTTTTTAACCCAATTAAAGGCAGGATTGATTTCCTAAAGTTGAATAATCTTTGAATAATGATTCTTAGGAAGATTAAAACCAATAGGAGTTTTACTAAATCTTTAATTAGATTGGAAGGAGAATGAGGTAACTAAATTTACCGATAACTCTGTGGGTGTTAGATATGGAGTACTGCCAGTTTTGCACCATAGGTTGGGATTGGGATAATAGAATAAATGATTACTTAGGTAAGGTTCGCTAATCCCGAATAGTTAATAAACCTTAATTTGGTTTAAGTGGTGAAAAGATAAAATCAAATCTTTTGAATTGATATCAAGAGGAAGATTAAAGAATAAATTTAAAGGAATTTATCTTTGATAAAATTAATGGGAACCTTCCCCTAAAAATGTGAACATTTAAATAAAAGAATATTTTGGATTGGAATGAGGCGTATGATGTGTCCTTATAGCACTAGATTATTGATTATAAAATACGCAAGTTATTTGGAAAGACCGAGTTTATCCTATTATGAATAACTGATACGACGACTAAAAGTCGACGATGAAAACAGTGGTTGAAGAACCGAGATCTTCACATCGTTTGGATGATTACTGATGTCTTGATTGGGTTGTACACGCTGGACAAGGTAATAAGTAGTGATCATCCAGACGTACTTGGAGATCGACCGGATATGTGAGGACCTCTCTCCTGTATTGGACATATGGGACGAGGAATAAGGTGCTTTCGATTTTGTTCATACCAAGAACGGACTTGTAAATGGATGTGTATTTACATTGTATTTCATTCTATGTTGATTTCTTTCTATTAAATATATATCTGTTTGGTGGCGGAGAACTTATTCTCTTTCTTAACACCCTTCTCTAATACCTACGATCTTAGAGGTTATATATTGATAAATATCAGTTGCATGGCGTGAATTGTCAATGTGGCTTGCTAAGATGCAAATGATCAAGGATTTTGTTGAAAAGAAGAGTCTAGTGGTTGATGATCAAAGCACAGCTTTAATTAGCATAGCTTTGTGTATAGCGTTAATTCGCGAGCCTCACACATGGTATGAGTCAAAAACGGGATAGTGACCATAGAGAGAACTTTCGTTTCTTCCTAGCTAAAAGTGGTGTCATGGTATGCAGCCTAGACATTTTTACTTATGTGGATGACGGATTGCGAGGCACCTCGGAAATAGGGCTATATGCTCATAGGGTCGACACACTGACATGTTTAGAGGTCCGATAGGACTGGGAAACGTATTGTTCAGGAATAATTAATCCACTGAAGTATGTGTGGATCGACCCTACTGTTCACAGGGCTCGCCAACATCCGATTCCTAGGTCATCTTGCTAGAGGTGACTCGAATCGATGAGGACGATCCCTTGTCTCGACTCATAGATGGAATCCAATTTCCAATACACGACCTTTCGGGTTTAGACTCGGAATAATTAATTTAATATTCATAATTAAGCGAAACAGTTATTCCATTGCGTTCGTCTTGGAATTCTGCTCGAGACAGAGTACGAGTTTTCGTAAAACGGATAACGTCTAAAGAAGTTATGGACGATAGAAGTTTGGTAGAAAAAGCGGAAATTTCCGGCACACATGACAAGTGCGCCCATGTATTTATATACTGGCGCACATGTAAAGTGCACCCAGAATAGTTTTTTCAGGTATTTGGTCCTTTGCCCAAGTAAGAGGTGACACGCGACCTGATTTACCCTAGGGCTTATGTGGCAATCGGTTCCAGATGGTTCTGCAGCTACAAATATATGGTCATTTCACATATCTCTACATTAGAAGTCATGGCGGCCAAACTATGCCTGATTCTGAAATGAACTAGAGTTTATTATCTTCTTATAGCAACTAAAGCATATCAAATTCTGAGATTCAAGCATAGACTTAGCACCTTTTCTATCATCTTAGCAATCAAATCACAGTGAGTTTCTAGTCACTTTTAGGTTTAAATAAATAACAGTAAATTGTGAAAGACTATGAATTGGATATGTTGTAAAGTATGAGTCTATGCCGGTATTAAATATTATACTATGTAGATGTAACAACCCGAAAATCTGGGCCAGTTTAAAAATTTTATTTTGGCAATTTTAGCAAATTTTGATTATTTAAAATGAATTATTTTAAATAATATCGACGAGAAATATATTTAGAACGTATATATTATATACGTCGTCGTTAGAATATAAATAATTATATATAGTTATAAAAGGAATTGAAAATGGCGCGGTAGTTCGATAATTCGATTTCAAACTTCAATTGAACATACCGGGTGCAGAACAAACCGGATTTTAGTGAAACCAAAAATGATAGGATCTAATTGATGATATCATTCCAACGAATCCGAAAAATTGAAATTTCATAGCGGGAATCAAAAGATATGTCCAGTTGAAAATTCTGAATAGTCGCTATGGAATTCAGGCCCTTAAAAATGGAATTTTTGCAAACGACCTCAGAATTCGACGAAACCACTTTTGTTGGGTCCGTGATGTAAAGTTATTGCTAGATTCCAAATTTCATAATTTTTCGATTCAATATGTGAGCGTGGCAAAGGAAAACGCGTTTGACCAGTTTCAGTTGATTTTAATCGACTGGAAATTAGTTTTGTTAGCCTCGTATCGTCAATACGAAGCTAGAAAATATTTTTCTGGAATTTATAGAGTTAGTATGTGACCCCAGTAAATTGAAATGCGCGTTCAAATTCAATATATAGAGTTATATGTTGATTTTAACGGAAACTGATCGAAATGATCGAATCAGCCTACAATACATATCCCATTGTGTTCGGAATGGGGGTAAAACACTATGGGCGACAGGCGGTAGGTCTCGTTTTGAGATCGAAACTGTTGGTAACTTTTTGAAGAATAAAATAATTAAATAATTAAATTAAAATATATATTCAATCTTTACCTTCTCCCTTCAGTTAAAACCGCAGAGGAAAAAAAGAGGAAAGGGGCGCTCGATCGCGCCAGGCCTAGCACCGCCGCCGTGGGGCCCTCGCCACCGCCACCAAGCCGCCTGCGCCTGACCCCACTCCTCCGATCCACTCGATCCCATCCCCTCTCTCCCATTCGACGCTCAAAAACCCTAGACCCCCTTTTCACCAAACCAGCCGTCGCTGACCCCTAACGCCCCACCGTGAGCCACCCAAACCCCATCGCTACCCTGAAGCCGACCCCCCTTGTCCTTCTCTGAAAACGTTGACGCCGCCGCTTCCCTGGCCCACATCGACAACGCGCTGGATCCGCCTCCACCATCTTCCAATCGCGAGATCCGCACTACCTCCGGTCAAACGCAGCAAGACTTCCCTTTTTTTATTCAAAACAAAGGTAAATTCTATTCACTTCATTTTATTTCAGTTTCTTTAATTATTTACCTATATATAACTGAAAATAAAATGATGATTTTTGAATGAAAAGATCGTATTTTTAACAATGAAAAGATTCGAGTTTTATAAAATAAAGATTTGATTTTTAGCATTCATAAAGGTTTGATTTTTAATATTTAAAAAGGATATGGTTTTTGTAGAATGAAAAGGTATAATTTTTAATGTCGGAAAGAAGGGATAAAAATTCGATTTTTATATATTGAATAACGAAGTAAAAATTCGATTTTTATATATTGAATAGCGAAGTAAAAATTCGATTTTTATATATTGAATAGCGAAGTAAAAATTCGATTTTTATATATTGAATAGCGAAGTAAAAAATTCGATTTTTCTATATTGAATAGCAAAGTAAAAATGTTATTTTTATATACGTAGAGAATACGGGCAATGAAAAGTGACAAGAGGCAAAAACGGCGAAGATTTCCGCATAAGAAGAGTCGTGGCGTTGGATTAGCTATTCTGTGAGAATTTCTCACTCTTTAATTTAATTTTCTAGTTATGTATATATACTAGGATGCAGACGGTGTTCAGTAGCACCCGACACCCGTCGTCCACAGACCATGGACGGCTTGTATGCTTGTTTGTTTTATTTTGATGTGTAGTTGATTGTGTGATGTGATGCAAAACGAAATAAAATATTTATACAGTTAAAAATATTTTATAGTTAAAAATAGAATTTTTAACGCGTATATGAAAGGAAATAAAAATAAACAAATCGGACGATTTGTTTATATACACACATTTGACTGATATTGATTGGGACGATAAATTTTACACATCGCCCAACTGCACAAATAAAATCTATGTTTGATTGTCTGAAACCCCACACGGGTATTGGGATGATATTTGACGTACACTAATCCCGATTGTTTAGTTGTATGTCGATCGATTGATTGACAGACTGTTATAAGCGTTGAATATTTATATTTGATGCTTATACAGTGTAGAATGCACTTTGGATGATGGTTGATTATTCATCGATGTTGATATATACATGTGTTGTAGAAAATCCATATAATTAACATTATATGGTAATTGATTGGGCCTTATTCCAGTTTCGAAAAAGAAATATTTAAAATAAAAATATTTGAAATAGAAATATTTGAAGAGAAATATTTGAATAGAAATATTTGAAGAGAAATATTTGAATAGAAATATTTGAAATAAAAATATTTGAAATAAAAATATTTGAAATAGAATATTTGAAAATAGAAACATATGAAGCCGTGTTGGTTAGATTGACGCCATTTTGACGTGAACGATATTTATATCGATTTTATTCATTCTTCAATGAATATTGAATAGATTTGGAATTCGAACTAGATTGAAATGAATTGAAATTCGAATTATATTTAAAGTGAATGGAAATTCGAATTAAACTGAATTGATTTGAAATTCGAAATACACTGAAATGATTTGAAATTCGAATAGAAATGAATTCGAATTGAATTTGAATAGAAATGAATTCGAATTGAAATTTAATAGAATTGAATACGAATCGAAATTTAATTGAAAACGAATCGAAATTGAATTAAAAATCGATTTGAATTGGAATCAATTTGAAATGAATTTAAACCGAATTTGAAAGGGAAAATTCAGTTTTGATTTGAATTTGAAATTTAAGGTGAAAACGTTTTGAAAATGAATTTAAAACGATTTATAAAATTCATTTCGAAAGGAAATCGATGAAGTATATATTATATATAATATATATATAATATAATGGCCTGAATAGAATGCACCACGCCGCGGCAGTTCGCGAATTTCGACCATTGACTTCGAACGGATATTATGGGAGATACGACCGTCGGATTCTCCTAAAACCGGAACCATTGGGTTCGTATCGAAAAGAGCTTTCTAACGAATATTAGAAATTTGAAATCTAACGGTTGGATTTGGAATTATGTCCAAATCAAATTTGGAAAAGGTCGCTATAAGTGCAATTCGATAGCCGTTGATGGAAATCGACTATACGGGCCTTGATAAAATTATTAAAAATAATAATAATTTGTGTAAAATCATAAGAAATGATTTGGGAAAAATAGGGATGAAAAACTCTATATTTGAAAAGATAAAATAGATTTTTATCGAAATGAACTAGTTTCGAACTAGAATTATAATTCATTTATTTTTGAAATAAATAAAGTGGATTTGAAATGGTTTTGAAATATAACCATAATTTCCAATAATTGCATTGGAATGGATTTGAATCGAAATTGTCTTCGGAATATTTCGATGTTGGATTTCGTGATTATACAGATGTTGTTATGGAAATTTGAAAGATATTTATATATCGTTATTTCCAATACGATATCTGTTGGTCGTAGAATTTGAAATTGAATATAAGCCGATATATTTTCTATTCAGAGCCTTGTGTTTAATATCAAATGTGATTTGGGTTTGTCGTGAATGGTGTCTTCATTAACACTGTTCTTGAACCCAGTTGAGAAAAGATTAAATCTTTTTATTTAGATTTAATGAAGTGTAACAATTAAATGATAGTTAATTGGAATCGAATTAGTATTGATTTTTGGGTTTATCGTGAACAGTGTTTTAAATAACACTTGTTCTTTAACCCGATAATTAATGGAAGGTGATTTTGGGTTTACCGTGAACCGTGTTTTAAATGACACTGATTCTTTAACCCAGTCAAAGATTAAAACTAAGTGGAGTTTTAATGAATCTTTAATTAGATTGAAAAAATCGAGAATGGAGTATAACCAGTTTTGCTCCAGGCGTTAGTTAAATCTTTAATTAGATTTGAACGTGAAATGGTAATTGAATTTACCGATAACACCGTGGTGTTAGATATGAAGTAAGACCCGTTTTACTTCATGGGATGAATAGGTTGGGATTGGGAAATTAAAACAAATGATTACTTCGGTAAGGTTCGTTAATCCCGACTAGTTGAATCGAAATTCAAAAGGAAGATTAGAGAATAAATTTAAGGAATTATCTTGGATAAAATTAATGGGAACCTTTCCCTATGAATGCGAAATTTAGAAACTAACTGTCGGTTAGCCAAGCAGAATGGTTTTCTGGATATTGATCTGATGTTGGTTTCGGCCTTCGGGGTTAATATTTGGGAAATTATTCTCTTGATTAATTTACGGTTAGTGACTGATGAATTGGAATGAGGCGTATGTTGTGTTTGTGTAACACTTATTTAAAATATATGCGAGTTATTCGGAAAGACCGGGTTCATCCCATTCTGAATAACTGATACGACGATAAGTCGAAGATGAAGACGGTGGTTGAAGACCGGAAGTCTTCACATCGTTTGGGTGATTACTGATGATCTTGATTGGGTTGTACACCCAAGATGAGGGAATCAATCGGTGGTCGTCCAGATGTGCTTGTAGATCTATGGATATGCGAGGAAAGTGCCCCCGGTTTCGTTCAGACCCAGAATGGACTTTTAAATGGACTATGTGTCTGACATTGGATTTCATTCTGTGTGACTGATATCGGTTGCATAGAGTGGTTTGCCTGTGTGGCATGCTAAGATGCAAGAGATCGAGGCTTCTGTTGAAAAGAAAAGTCTTGTGGTGATGATCAAAGCACAGCCTATGTGGCATAGCTTTGTGTAACGTGAATTCGCGAGCCTCACACCCCGGTGGTGAACCAAAAACGGGAGACGGACCTCAGGGGTGACATGCGTTTTCTTTCTAGCTAGGTTGGTGTCAGTGACCTACCAGCCCTGACATTTATATACTTTTCACCTGTATGATTGTTGCTGTTGCGAGGCGCCTCGGTTTGATCGGACGATCCGGGTCCGATGGAGTCATTCGTTGGCTCGTTTACGCCCCAAAGGGCGGAGAAACGTAGTGTTCAGGCCTTATAATCCACATCGGTGGACCGGCCCTGACGATCCAAGGGGCAGCTGCGGCTGTTCCTGAGGCTCGGGCTAGAGAGTCTCGAATCGGTTGAGGACTATTTTTTGCCTCGGTTCATAGAAGGAAACCCAATTTCCAAATACGTGCCATTTGCGGTTTTATTTTTAAACCTATATATGGCGACATAGTGGCATGGGACGCTCATGTCGCCTATGATTGATACTTATGATTTGAAGTTGTTTTATACACTATGCACTTATAATAGTATCAAATGATTTGTTTTTCAACGTATCAAGCATTCTTGGCTATTATAAGGTAAAAACCCTATCCTTCGGCTTGCGTTGCATTGTGTGATGGGAACTGGGTCTTATAATAGCTTCATTTTTCTTTATTTAGCATTGCGCTGTTTGTTTTATGCACTGGTATTCTTGGGAGGAAACCCGTTCTGTGTTATACGGCGTGGTCCCTTGATTTACCTAACTTTAAAAATAAAGATAAATAACTGTTTTAGTTCTCACACCAGTCACATGACTGACCTGGAGTTTATTGTTTTGACCTAAACTCTGGGTGCCCTTATTTTGACACGGGCTGCTAGTAGTTTTGGTTTTGTAGATTTATATTCACAGGATCCTGGTTTACAGCTGGAATGCTATCCGGAAAGCTTTGTATCCGTATATCTCTTCTTGTTGTGTATTGTATTATTTTCCGCTGCGATGTATTTAAATGTAATTTAAATCTCTGATATTTCTGTGTAATATTCATTTATACTCTGTATATTCTTGTAATCTGATGCATTGTTGTAATATACAATGAAATGTTCTTTTGTATGCGTTTTGTTTTGTCGTGTTCTCAAAACGATCAGGCGTTTCGAACGGTCTAGATCGGTTTAGCGATTGATTTGGACCGAGCGAAATTCCTTTTTGTCACAGTAGATCATGATAATCTAACTCTCTAGATCTAATGAATTGGAAATCCGAGCCAATTTAAAAAATTTATTTTGTCAATCTTGATAAATTTTGAATATTTAAAATGAATTATTTTAAATAATAACAATGAGAAATTTATTTTGAATAGAATTAGAATATATATTTATTTGAATCGTCGTTAGAATATAATTATTTATTTTAAATTATAAAAGGAATTGAAAATGGCGCGGTAGTTGGAAAATTTGATTTCAAATTTCAAATGAATGTAAAGGATTCAAAATAAACCGGCTTTTAGCGAAACCAAAAATATTAGAATCTATTTGAAAATATCTTCCCAACGAATTCGAAAAATTGAAATTTCATAGCAGGAATCAAAAGTTACGTCCAGCTGAAAATTCAGAATAGTCGTTATGGAATTTTGGCCCTTAAAAATGGAAATTTTGCAAACCACCTCGTTTTTTGTTGAAACCACTTTTGTATGATCCGAGATGTAGAATTATTGCTAGATTCCAAATTTCGTAATTTTCTGAATCAATATGTGAGCGTGGCGAAGTAAAACGTGTTTTAACAGTTTCAGTCAATTTCGATAGAGCAGAAAATGGCCATTTTTCCAATGGTCTCAGAATTTGACGAAATTTGTTTTGTTAGAACCATATCGTCAATACAAAGCTAGAAATAATTTTTCAGGAATTTTTAGATTTAGTATGTGGTCCTGGTAAATTGAAATGTGCGTTCAAATTCAATATACATTGATTTATATTTTGATTTGAATGGAAACTGATCGTAACAGCCGAATTGGCTTACGAAACATATCCCATTGTGTTCGGAATAGGGGTATTTAGCGAGGGGCGATAGTCGTTGAGTTCGATTTTGAATTCGAATGAAATATTAACTTTTGGAGAAATTAAATAAATAAATAAATTTATATTTCCCCCCACTCTTCTCTCCTTAGACCCGGTCAACCCTCCCCTTTCTCGATCGTTTAAACCATATAGAATAAAAAAAGCGACGGGAGGGGGGATTCGACGCCGCCGTGGCCACTAGGGCCGCGCCGCCTCCCAGGAGGATCGCCGCCCTCCACTCTCCATCCTCTCCACCTCCTCCGCCCTCGTTTCTCTCTCCCCTCTCCGTCCGACGTTCAAAAGCCCCAAACCCCGTGAACCCTAACCAGAGCCGCCGCCCACGTTCAGCCGCCACCTCCTGCATCTTGTGCCACCACCGCGAGCAACCGTGACTATCCCCTCCGATGCTCGACCATCCCCATTCACAAAAACAACTAGTAAGTTTCTTTTTTTAATTTTACTTATTTATTTTTCGATGAAATCAGTTTCTATAGAAATTGTAAAGTAATAAATTTGTGATTTTTAACGTGATAAAGGTTTAATATTTAAACATGAGAAAGAGAAGAGAACGTTGTAGGTAAAAGATTAGATTTTTACTAGGAAAAAGATTAGATTTTTTACTATGAAAAAGGTTAGATTTTTAATTATGTAAACTTTATATTTTTAATTAAGGAAAGTTTATATTTTTAATAACGAAAAGATTATATTTTTACACATGAAAAGATAAGATTTATAAGAGTAAAAACATTTGATTTTTCTTATATGAACATAAAAATAAAAATATGATCTTTATGTACATGTAGTGATAATAAAAATGTGATTTTTACTATGAACAGCGGGAAAAGATCGCATTGAAATTTAGGCAAATCCGAACCGTTTAGAAATAAAGAATAGTGGAGTGGATCCCAAAGGTGAGAACTTCTCACTCTAATCTTCTTATACAGTTATTTCTTTTATAACTGCATATATGAACTGTTCCTCGTCGTCCACAGACCATGGACGACTTGTTTGTTTGGTTGTGTAGTTGATTGGATTACTGGTTTGAATTTGGTTGTTTGGGTAAAATGGAATTGATTAGATTGGTATGTGTATGGCGCAGGCCATTAGTAGACTGGGGATAAGGCTAGGCCTTATCCCGTTTCTAGTATCACACCGTTATACCACCGAAATTTTCTAAAATAAAATATCATTTTTTACTGTGTCAATGAACCAAAGAAATAATTTATTATTAAAAATATAATTTTTAACGGGTATGTGAATAAAATAAATATTCATTTACAAGTCGAACGATTTGTTTATGTACACGCATTTGATTGATATTGATTGGGACGATAAATTTTAAACATCGCCCAACTGCACAAATAAAAATATGCGTTTGTTGATTTGAAACTCCACATGGGTGTTGGGATGATATTTGGCATACAATAATCCCAATTATTCAGTTGTATGTCGATCGATAGGTTGACAGACAGTTGTGTAGTGCACTTTGGATGATGGTTGATTATTTATCATTGCTACTATATACATGTGTTGTATGGAATCCATATAATTAACATTCTATGTTAATTGATTGGGCCTCATTCCAATTCGGAAAATAAAGAATATTATAAAATATAGATTCATGTGTTGAAAGAATAAATATTCATGTGTTGAATAAAATATATATTCATGTGTTGAATAAAAGAAGATTCATGTGTTGAGAAAAATCTCTAAACAATAAAATTCACATCTTTATCATATATTAAATTAGAAACTAACTGGAAACGAGTTAAGATGAGTGGTTTCCTGGGTATTGATCTGATGTTGGTTTCGGCCTTCGAGGTTAATATTTAGGGAATCGTTCTCTTATTAATTTATGGTTAGAGTCGGATTAAGATTTAAATGATATAAAACACAATTTTTTCAAATATATTAGATAACAAAAATAGTCATGTGTTGACAATACTCATGTGTTGAGAATATTCATGTGTTGAAACGATTCTTGTGTTGAACGAAATATTTATACAATAAAATTCACATTTTTATTGTAAGTAAGAATTAATAAATATTCATGTGTTGAAAAAAGTATATATTCATGTGTTGAAGAAAATATTCATTTGTTGAATAGAATAACGAAGTTATTGAAATATATAAAGCCGTGTTGATTAGATATGCGCCATTTTGACGCGAACGATATTGATATCGATTTTATTCATTTTTTTTAATAATGAATGGCGAAAAGGAAGTGATTTCAAAATATAACGTTTTGAAAATATTATCATTTATATATTAATGATATGGAATATTCAATTTTGATTTAAAAATGAATATGAAGTTGAAACTGTTTTGAAAACGAATTTAAAACGATTTATAAAATACGTTTTGAATTGAAATCGACGAAATATATATAATATATATATTATATATATTAATCGCCTGGATAGAACGTGTCGCACCGCGACCATTCGCGAATTTCGACCATTGACTTCGAATTGACGTTACGGGAGATTCGACCATCGGATTCTCCTGAAACCGGAACCGTTGGGTTCGTATCGAAAAGAGCTTTCCAATGAATATTAGAAATTTGAAATCTAACAGTTTGATTAGGAATGATGTCCAAATCAAAGTTGGAATAGGTCGTTGTAAGTGCAGTTCGACGACCGTTATTGGAAATCGACTGTACGAGCCTTGATAAAATTATTAATAATATAAATTATTTGTGTAAAATCATAATAAATGATTTAGAAAGAATTGGGGTGAAAAATCTTGTAAATTTTATTGTTTGATTTCAAATCAGACTCCAACCGTAAATTAGTAAGAGAACGATTCCCTGAATATTAACCCCGAAGGCAGAAACCAACATCAGATCAACATCCAGGAGACCACTCATCTTATCTGTTTTCCAGTTAGTTTCTAATTTTATATATGATAAAGATGTAAATTTTATTGTTAAAATATTTCGTTCAACACATGACTAATCTCAACGGATGAGTACTGTCAACACATGAACCTTTATTTTATAATATTCATTATTTTCTAAATTGGAATGAGGCCCAATCAATCACCATATAAAGTAAATTATATGGATTCCATACAACACATGTATATAATAGCAACGACAAATAATGAACCATCATCCAAAGTGCACTACACTGTATAAGCATCAAATATAGATATCTAACGCTTATAACAGCCTGTCAATCAATCGATCGACATACAACTAATTATTGGGATTAGTGTATGTCTTATATTATCCCAATACCCATGTGGGGTTTCAAATCAACAAACACATATTTTTATTTGTGCAGTTGGGCGATGTGTAATATTTATCGTCCCAATGAATGTCCTTCAAATAGGTGTACATAAACAAACCGTCCAGTTAGTAAATGAATATTTATTTATTCACATTCACATTAAAAATTATATATTTAATGACCAAATTATTTTATTCAGTCTATGAATATATTTTATTATCTATTTCACATCAATATCACAAACAATTTTCACAACACATCAATCAAACAAACAAGCCATCCATGGTCTGTGGATGACGGGTGTCGGGTGCTGCTAAGCACCGTCTGCATCCTAGTATATATATAACTAGAAAAGGATATTGAAGAGTGAGAAATTCTCACCAAAGCTATCCCAACTCCACGACACTTCTATTGTAGGAAATCATCACTATTCTCGCCTTTTGTCACTTTCGTTGCCCGTAGTCACTACATATATAAAAATCGCATTTTTATTTTCATTCCTTCATGATAAAAATAAAGTTCACACTTTTATTTAACTTCATATATTTACAACGCTTCATTCTATATAAAAATTATATTTTTATATTTCTACTACTTATATAAAGATCGAATTTTTATTATCTATATAATATAAAAATCGTATTTTTATAATCTCTACTATATAAAAATTATATTTTTATATCTCACTTCTGATAAAAATCACATTTTTATTATTTTTATAATATAAAAATCCTGTTTTTAACCCTTAATAACATAAAAATTATATTTTTAACTTTCAATATTATAAAAATTATCATTTTACATCGCCAATACATGTATAAAAATCGTTCCTCCAATCACTAAAAATCGAGCCTTTAACCCTTTTAAAAATCTCGTCTTTAACACTTTAAAAATCTCGTTTTTCTAGTTGCAAAAATATATTTTTCCACTCGTAAAAATATATTCTTTCTTTCTACTAATAAGAAAAAAACAAATCATTGCTTCTTCCATTTAAAGATCGTTGCTTTTTCAGTATATTATATATAAAAACTGAAATTAAAATAGACATTATTAATAACACTAAATAAATTAAAAAAACTAAGCAATTAAATTAATGAATCACCTTATATTTCGTCGTTCGTCGGAGAGCTATCGGCTGAGAGCAGGCGGCGTTAGGGTTTAAAGGGGCTAGGGCTTCATGGGCGCGGGTTTCGTAGGAGGAGGTCGGGGAAGAAGAGAGGAGGTGCGGTCAGGAAAGAAGAAGGGGAGAAGGAAGCGGAGGAGGGAGAGGGGAGGCTGCGGTGGTGGCGGATGATGGGGGTTTCGCGGTGGCGGTCTCGGAGGCGTCGGTCAGGGAAGACGAAGGAGAGGAGGGTCGTGGGTGCTGCGGAGGAGGAAGAAGAAGGAGAGGGAGCGGCTGCGGTGGTGGCGATGGGCGGCGGTGAGGTCAGAACATGGGGGGGGGGACGATAGTTTTAGGTTTTTTTTCTTTAATCGATTTCTGAGATGGAGAGAGAGAAGAGGGAATAAAGGGGGGTTTATATAAAATATATATATTTAATTATTTATTGATTTCAAAAAGCAACTTTTATTTTCGAACTCGAAATCAAACCCACCGCTTGTCGTCCTTAGCTAATTACCCTCATTCCGAACACAATGGGATATGTATCGTAAGCTGATTCAATCGTTTCAATTAGTTTCCGTCAAAATCAACATATAACTCTATATATTGAATTGAACGCGCATTTCAATTTACTGGGGTCACATACTAACTCGAAAAATTCCAGCAAAATATTTTCTAGCTTCGTATTGACGATATGGTCCTAACAAAACTAGTTTCATCGAATTCTGAGACCATTTGAAAAATGGCCATTTTCCAGTCGATTAAAATCAGTTAAAATTGGTCAAACGCGTTTTCCTTTGCCACGCTCACATATTAACTCGAAAAATTATGAAAATTGAAATCTAACCATAATTTGACATCCCGGATCCAACAAAAGTGGTTTTTTCGAAATCCGAGGTCGTTTGCAAAATTTCCATTTTTAAGGACCTGAATTCCATAGCGACTATTCAGAATTTTCAACTGGACATATCTTTTTATCCCCGCTATGAAATTTTGATTTTTCGGATTCGTGGGAAAGATATTCTCAAATAGATTCTATTATTTTTGGTTTCGCTAAATTCCTGTTTATTTTGAATTCTGTACATTCGTTTGAAGTTTGAAATCGAATTATCGAACTACCGCGCCATTTCCGATTCCTTTTATAATTATATATAATTATTTATATTCTAACTATGACGTATATAAATATATACGTTCTACTTATATTCAAAATAAACTTCTCGTCGATATCATTTAAAATAATCTATTTTAAATATTCAAAATTCATTAAAATTGCCAAAATAAAAATTTTAAACTGGCTCGCATTTTCGGGTTGTTACAAATCCCATATTTAAAAAGGATAAAAATATATTTTTATCGAAATGAACTAGTTATGAACTAAAATTATAATCCAATATTTTTGAATAAATAAATTGGATTTGAAGTGGTTTTAAAAATAATTAGAATTTCCAATATACGAATTGGAATGGATTTGAATCGAAATTATCTTTGAAATATTTCGATGTTGGATTTCGTGATTATACAGATATGGTTGTGGAAATTTGAAAGATATATTTATTTCATTATTTCCAATACGATATTTATTGGTTTCAGAATATGATATTGAATATAAGCCGATATATTTTCTATTCAGAGCCTTGTATTTAATATCAAATGGGATTTTGGGTTCGTCGCGAATGGTGTCTTAAATAACACTGTTCTTGAACCCAGTTTAGAAAAGAATAAATCTTTTAAGTAAGATTTAGTGAAATTGTCCAGTTAATTAGTATTTAATTGGAATTGAATTTAAACTGGTTGTTGGGGTTTATCGTGAGCGGTGTTTTGAATAACACCTGTCCTTTAACCCGATCAACAATGGAATGTGATTTTGGGTTTATCGTGAATCATGTTTTAGATGATATTGGTTCTTTAACCCAGTTAAAGATAGGGTATTGATTTTTGGGAAGATTAAAACTAAGTGGAGTTTTAATGAATCTTTAATTAGATTAAAATGACCGAGAATGGAGTATCACCAGTTTTGCTCCAAAGCGATAGTTAAATCTTTAATTAGATTTGAACGTGAAATGGTAATTAATATTTACTTATAACACCGTGGTGTTAGATATGGAGTATTACCAGTTTTTCTCCATTGTATGAATAGGTTGGGATTGGGAAATAAAATAAATGATTACTTCGGTGTGGTTCGCTAATCCCGACTAGTTTGGAAAAACCTTAACATGGTTTGAAATAATATCCAAAGGAAGATTAAAGAATAAATTTTGAAGAATTTATCTTTGATAAAATTAATGGGAACCTTTCCCTAAGAATATGAATATTTGAATAAAAGAATACTCTGAATTGGAATGAGGCGTATGTTGTGTTTGTGTAACATTTGTTTATTATATATGCGGGTTATTCAGAAAGGCCGGGTTTATACGCATTTTGAATAACTGATTCGACGATAAGTCGAAGATGAAGACAGTGGTTGAAGACCGGAGGTCTTCACATCGTTTGGATGATTACCGATGATCTTGATTGGGCTGTACACCCAAGAGGAGGGAATCAGTTGGTGATCGTCCAGACGTATTTGGAGATTGATGGATATGCGAGGAATAAGGTTCCTCCGGTTTCGTTCAGACCCAGAACGAACTTTTAATTAGACTGTGTGTCTAACACTGGATTTTATTCTATGTTGATTGATCTCTATTAAATATACATCTGTTTGGTGGCGGAGAATTTATTCTCTTGCTTAACACCCTTCCCTGAGACGTACGAGCTCAGAGGTTGTATATCGATGGACATCAGTCGCATGGCATGAATTGCCTGTGTGGCATGCCTAAGTGACAAATGATCAAGGCTTTTGTTGAAAAGCAAAGGCTTGTGGTTGATGATCATATGTGGCACAACTTTGTGTATAGCGTTAATTTGCGAGCCTCACACCTCGGTATGAGTCAAAAACGGGATAGTGACTGCAGGAAGAGCATGACGTTTCTTTCTAGCTATGGGTGATGTCAGTGACCTACCATCCCTGACATTTGTATACTTTTTACCTGTGTGGTTGTTGGATGAGAGGCACCTCGGATATAGGTCTGAAAGGACTGGAAAACGTGCGTTCAGGAATTGCCAATCCTCAAAAGTAGGAGAGGACAGGCCCTGAAGATTCAGGATCGCTGTGTGTGATCCTGAGACATTTGTTAGAGTGACTCGAACAGAGAGGATCTTTCCCCTTACCTCGACTCATGACGGAAATTAAATTTCCAATACGTGATATTTCGATTTTGATGGTAGAGCCTAGTATTGGCGACATGATATAAGGTACCCATGCCGCCTATGATTGATACATTTATATTTGAAGTTGTTTTCTTACGTATAGTAATAATAAAAGATGAAATTTAGCGTATCAAGCATTCTTTGGCCATTATAAGGTAAAACCCTATCCTCCGGCTTGCGTTGCATTATGTGATGGGACCTGGGTCTTATAATAGCTTCATTTTATTTATTTAGCATTGCGTTGTTGTTATATGCACTGGTATTCTTGGGAGGAAACCCGTTCCGTGTTATACGGCGTGGTCCCTTGATTTACCTAACTTTAAAAATAAAGATTAATAACTATTTTAGTTATCACACCAGTCACATGACTGACCTGGAGTTTATTGTTTTATCCTAAACTCTGGGTGCCCTTATTTTCCGCATGGGCAACTAGTAGTTAGGTTTTGCAAATTTATATTCACAAGATCCTGGTTTATAGCTGAAGTGATATTCGAAAAGCTCAGTATCCGCATATTTCTTTCAGTTATGTTTTGTAATATTTTTTCGCTGTAGTAATGTAATTTAAATCTCTGACATTTATCAAATGTGTAATATTTATTCATACTCTGTATATTCTTGTACTCTGATGGAAATTGTTGTAATAGCAATGAAATGTTCTTCTGTTTGCGCTCAAGTTTGTCGTTTTCTCAAAACAATCAGGGGATTCGAACGGTCTTGGTCGGTTTAGCGATCGATTCGGATCGAGCGAAATTCCCATTTGTTACATTTGGTATCAGAGCTTTGGTTTACAGAGCTCGAGAAGAAGACACATTAGAACCAAACGAAAGAATTCATTAGAGATTGGATTAGTAATATCCAATGAGAATGACTCGTTAGAGATGAGATCAATAGTGTCTTAGAACGAGTGTAAAGAATGAAATTTTTGAAATAAAAATTTGAAAACAAATT
Organism: Allium sativum; assembly: GCA_030737875.1. Taxonomy (NCBI): domain Eukaryota; kingdom Viridiplantae; phylum Streptophyta; class Magnoliopsida; order Asparagales; family Amaryllidaceae; genus Allium; species Allium sativum. The sequence goes on from CM060913.1 coordinate 158,935,952, forward strand.
TTGTTTAGAAAATTTAAACCATTTTATATGTATTTGAATATTTTATTTGTATTGATCTTGGACAATCAAGTATATAGAGATTTTGCATATACGCGTCATGAATGTGAATTTTAAGTTTTAAATATACTTGATAGATATAGAATCACACTCTAGTCGCCTGGAGATAATTCTACTGATGACGTACAGCATCAGTAGTTTATGTTCGAGTTTCGAAAGTGGGGTATCTATATGATTCCAATTGACTAATGTTAGAACCTAAACTAGATAGGGCTTATTGTTGTGATTTGGCATCAAAAACATGATTTTCTATATACATATATATCAAAATTATGAATTTGAACGATAATCCACTAATTGATTGCTGATTATGTTGTTTGATTATTGGTTTCATTTATTAAAATTTTGAACCATTTAGCCTAATGGAACCAAATTTAGAACCGAATTGAAAATTGATTACAATTGCATGCATATACATGTATATCCATTGAACAGGTCATAGCAAGGAGGCTAAAGCAGAGGAATAAAATTGTTTACCCGACAAACAGGTACATGTTTATCGTATTTCTTGGGGATTTTGATGATTTTATGAGCCGATTGGCTAGCTGCTTGGCTTTTTCTTTTTATTTAGGATAGGTGAGGGCCTAGGAGGCTGTTTGAAATATCCCGATGCTTCCGGTGCAGTGGAGGTTATGGCGAAATTTTTCGAAAATTTAGGGTGTTAGCCAAATTTTGAAAAATTCTTAGAAACTGAATAGTTGAAGTACTTAAGCCATAATGAAAATAATGGAAGTTGAATTGGTTAGTTAAACAACTTTTAGCTTCGTTCCTTTTCAGGGGCGAAAAGTTTTAAGTGGGGGAGATTGTAATAACCCGGAAATCCAAGACAATATAAAATTTTTATTTTGGCAATCTTGATGAATTTTGAATATTTAAAATGAATTATTTTAAATAACAATGATGAAAAATTTATTTTGAATATAATTAGAACGTATATATTTATTTGAATCGTCATTAGAATATAATTATTTATTTTAAATTATAAAAGGAATTGAAAATGGCGCTGTAGTTCAAAAATTCGATTTCAAATTTCAAATGAATGTACGGGATACAAAATAAACCAGATTTTAGCGAAACCAAAAATATTAGAATCTATTGGAAAATATCTTTCCAATGAATCTGAAAAATTGAAATTTCATAGCGGGAATCAAAAGTTACATCCAGTTGAAAATTCAGAATAGTCGCTACGGAATTTTGGCCCTTAAAAATAGAAATTTTGCAAACAAACTTGGTTTTGACGAAACCACTTTTGTTGAATCCGAGATGTAGAATTACTGCTATATTCCAAAATTCATAATTTTCTGAATCAATAGGTGAGCGTGGCGAAGTAAAACGTGTTTTAACAGTTTCAGTCAATTTCGATCGACCAGAAAATGGCCATTTTTCAAACGGTCTCAGAATTTGATAAAATTAGTTTTGTTAGAACCGTATCGTTAATACGAAGCTAGAAATATTTTTTCTAGAATTTTTAGAGTTAGCATGTGGTCCCGGTAAATTGAAATGTGTGTTCAAATTCAATATATATTGATTTATATTTTGATTTTAATGGAAACTGATTGTAACAACCGAATTGGCTTACGAAACATATCCCATTGTGTTTAGAATAGGGGTAATTAGCTAAGGACGACAGTCGTTGAGTTCAATTTTGAATTCGAATGAAATATTAACTTTTGGATAAATTAAATAAATAAATAATTTTATATTTCCCCCCACTCTTCTCCACTTAGACCCGGTCAACCCTCCCTTTTCCAGATTGTTAAAACCACGTAGAATAAAAAAAGCGACGGGAGGGGGATTCGACGCCGATGTGGCCACTAGGGTCGCGCCGCCCCTGGCGCCGCCTCCCCGGAGGATCGCCGCCCTCCACTCTCCATTCTCTCCACCTCCTCTGCCCTCGTTTCTCTCTCCCCTCTCCGTCCAACGCTCAAAGGCCCCAAACCCCGTGAAACCCTAACCAGAGCCGCTGCCCACGTTCAGCCGCCACCTCCAGCCTCCTGTGCCACTACTGCGAGCAACCGTGATTATCCCCTCCGATGCTCGACCATCCCCATTCCCAAAAACAACCGGTAAGTTTCTGTTTTTAATTTTATTTATTTATTTTTCTATGAAATCAGTTCCTATAGAAATTGTAAAGTAATAAAGTTGTGATTTTTAACGTGATAAAGGTTTAATTTTTAAACATAAGAAAGAGAAGAGACCATTGAAGGAAAAATATTAGATTTTTACTAGGAAAAAGATTAGATTTTTACTATGAAAAAGGTTGGATTTTTAATTATGTAAAGTTTATATTTTTAATTAAGGAAAGTTTATATTTTTAATAACGAAAAGATTATATTTTTACACATGAAAAGATAAGATTTTTAAGAGTAAAAATATTTGATTTTTCTTTTATGAACAATAACATAAAAATATGATCTTTATGTACATGTAGTGATAATAAAAATGTGATTTTTACTATGAACAGCGGGAAAAGATTGCATTGAAATTTGGGCAAATCCGAACCATTCAGAAATAAAGAATGGCGGAGTGGATCCCAAAGGTGAGAACTTCTCACTCTAATCTTCTTATACAGTTATTTCTTTTATAACTGCATATCTGAACTGTTCCCCGTCGTCCACAGAACATGGACGACTTTTTTGTTTGGTTGTGTAGTTGATTGGACTATTGGTTTGAATTTGGTTGTTTGAGTAAAATGGAATTGATTAGATTGGTATGTTTATGACGCAGGCCATTATTAGACTGGGGATAAGGATAGGCCTTATCCCGTTTCTAGTATCGCACCGTTATGCCACCGAAATTTTCTAAATTAAAAATCTCATTTTTACTGTGTAAATGAACCAAAGAAATATTTTATTGTTAAAAATATAATTTTTAACAGGTATGTGAATAAAATAAATATTCATTTACAAATCGAACGATTTGTTCATGTACACCCATTTGATTGGTATTTATTGGGACAATAAAATTTACACATCGCCCAACTGCCCAAATAAAAATCTGCGTTTGTTGATTTCAAACCCCACACGGGTGTTGGGATGATATTTGGCGTACACTAATCCCAATTATTCAGTTGTATGTCGATCGATAGATTGACAGACAGTTGTGTAGTGCACTTTGGATGATGGTTGATTATTTATCATTGCTATTATATACATGTGTTGTATGGAATCCATATAATTAACATTATATGGTAATTGATTGGGCCTCATTCCAATTGGGAAAATAAAGAATATTATAAAATATAGATTCATGTGTTGAATAGAATAAATATTCATGTGTTGAATAAAATGTATATTCATGTGTTGAATAAAAGAAGATTCATGTGTTGAGAAAAATCTCTAAACGATAAAATTCACATCTTTATCATATATAAAATCAGAAACTAACTCGAAATGAGCTAAGATGAGTGGTTTCCTGGGTAGTGATCTGATGTTGGTTTCGGCATTCAAGGTTAATATTTAGGGAATCGTTCTCTTACTAATTTACGGTTAGAGTCGGATTAAGAATTAAACGATATAAAGCACAATTTTTTCAAATATATTAAATAACAAAAATAGTCATGTGGTGACAATACTCATGTGTTGAGAATATTCATGTGTTGAAACGATTCATGTGTTGAACAAAATATTTATACAATAAAATTCACATTTTTACTATAAATAAGAATTAATAAATATTCATGTGTTGAGTAAAGTATATATTCATGTGTTGAAGAAAATATTCATTAGTTGAATAGAATAACGAAGTTATTGAAATATATAAGCCGTGTTGATTAAATATGCGCCATTTTGACGAGAACGAAATTTATATTGATTTTATTCATTTTTTTATAATGAATGACGAAAAGGAAGTGATTTCAAAATATAACGTTTTGAAAATATTATCATTTATATATTAATGATATGGAATATTCAATTTTGATTTAAAATTGAATATGAAGTTGAAATTCTTTTGAAAACGAATTTAAAACGATTTATAAAATACGTTTAGAATTGAAATTGATGAAATATATATAATATATATATTATATATATTAATGGCCTGAATAGAACGTGTCGCGCCGCGACCGTTTGCGAATTTCGACCATTGACTTCAAATTGACGTTACGGGAGATCCGACCGTTGGATTCTCCTGAAACCACAACCATTAGGTTCGTATCAAAAAGGACTTTTCAATGAATATTAGAAATTAGAAATCTAACAGTTGTATTTGGAATTATATCCAAATCAAATTTGGAAAAGGTCGCGGTAAGTGTTGTTCCACGACCGTTATTGGTAATCGACTGTACGAGCCGTGTTAAAATTATTAAAAATATCAATAATTTGTGTAAAATCATAATAAATGATTTAGAAAGAATTAGGGTGAAAAATCCCATATTTAAAAAGGATAAAAATATATTTTTATCGAAATGAACTAGTTATGAACTAGAATTATAATCCAATATATTTTAATAAATAAATTGGATTTGAAGTGGTTTTAAAAATAATCAGAATTTCCAATATACGAATTGGAATGGATTCGAATCGAAATTATCTTCGGAATATTTCAATGTTGGATTTCGTGATTATAAAGATATGGTTGTGGAAATTTGAAAGATATATTTATATTGTTATTTCCAATACGATATTTGTTGGTTTCAGAATTTGATATTGAATATAAGCCAATATATTTTCTATTCAGAATCTTGTATTTAATATCAAATAGGATTTTAGGTTCATCGTGAATGGTGTCTTAAATAACACTGTTCTTGAACCCAGTTTAGAAAAGAATAAATCTTTTAATTAAGATTTAGTGAATTTGTCTAGTTAATTAGTATTTAATTGGAATTTAATTTAAATTGGTTTTTAGGTTTTATCGTGAGCGGTGTTTTGAATAACACCTGTACTTTAACCCGATTAACCATGGAATGTGATTTTGGGTTTATCGTGAACCGTGTTTTAGATGACATTGATTCTTTAACCCAGTTAAAGACGGGATATTGATTTTTGGGAAGATTAAAACTAAGTGGAGTTTTAATGAATCTTTAATTAGATTAAAATGATCGAGAATGAAGTATCACCATTTTTGCTCCAAAGCGATAGTTAAATCTTTAATTAGATTTGAACGTGAAATGGTAATTAATATTTACCGATAACACCGTGGTGTTAGATATGGAGTATTACCAGTTTTGCTCCATGGGATGAATAGGTTGGGATTGGGAAATAAAATAAACGATTACTTCGGTGTGGTGACTAGTTTGGAAAAACCTTAACATGGTTTAAAATGATATCCAAAGGAAGATTAAAGAATAAATTTTGAAGAATTTATCTTTGATAAAATTAATGGGAACCTTTCCCAAAGAATGTGAATATTTGAATAAAAGAATACTATGAATTGAAATGAGGCTTATATTGTGTTTGTGTAACATTTGTTTATTATATACGCTGGTTATTCGGAAAGGCCGGGTTTATACCAATTTTGAATAACTGATTCGATGATAAGTCAAAGATGAAGATGGTGGTTGAAGACCGGAGGTCTTCACATCGTTTGGAAGATTACTGATGATCTTGATTGGGTTGTACACCCAAGAGGAGGGAATCAGTTGGTGATCGTCTAGACGTATTTGGAGATCGTTGGATATGCGAGGAATAAGGTTCCTCCGGTTTCATTCAGAACCAGAACGAACTTGTAAATGGACTGTGTGTCTGACACTGGATCTATTCAATGTTGATTGATCTCTATTAAATATACATCTGTTTGGTGGCGGAGAATTTATTCTCTTGCTTGACACCCTTCTCTGAGACGTACGAGCTCAAACATTGTATATCGATGGACAACAGTCGCATGGCATGAATTGCCTGTGTGGCATGCCTAAGTGGCAAATGATCAAGGCTTTTGTTGAAAAGCAAAGTCTTGTGGTTGATGATCAAAGCATGGCCTATGTGGCACATCTTTGTGTATAGCGTTAATTCGCTAGCCTCGCACCTCGGTATGAGTCAAAAACGGGATAGTGACTGCAGGGAGAGCACGACATTTCTTTCTAGCTATGGGTGATGTCAGTGACCTACCAGCCCTGACATTTATATACTTTTTACCCGTGTGGTTGTTGGATGCGAGACACCTTGGATATAGGTCTGAAGGGATCGGGAAACGTGTGTTCAAGAATTGCCAATCCTCAAAAATAAGAGAGGACCGGCCCTGAACATCCAGGATCGCTGTGTGTGGTCCTGAAACATTTGCTAGAGTGTCTTGAACAGAGAGGAGCTTGCCCCTTGCCTCAACTCATGACAGAAATCCAATTTCCAATATGTGATATTTCGGTTTTGATTATAGAGCCTAGTATTGGCGACATGATATATGGTACCCATGCCGCCTATGATTGATACATTTATATTTGAAGTTGTTTTCTTTACTTATAGTGATAATAAAAGATGAAATTTAGTATATCAAGCATTCTTTGTCCATTATAAGGTAAAACCCTATCCTCCAGCTTGCGTTGCATTGTGTGATGGGACCTGGGTCTTATAATAGCTTCATTTTCTTTATTTAGCATTGCGCTATTTTTATATGCACTGGTAATCTTGGGAGGAAACACGTTCCGTGTTATACGGTGTGGTCCCTTGATTTACCTAACTTGAAAAATAAAGATTAATAACTATTTTAGTTCTCACACCATTCACATGACTGACCTGGAGTTTATTTTTTTAACATAAAATCTGGGTGCCCTTATTTTCCGCACGGGCAGCTAGTAGTTGGGTTTTGCAGATTTATATTCACAGGATCCTGGTTTATAGCTGAAGTGATATTCCAAAAGCTCTGTATCCGCGTAATTCTTTCAGTTATGTTTTGTATAATTTTTTCGCTGTAGTAATGTAATTTAAATCTCTGATATTTATCAAATGTGTAATATTTATTCATACTCTGTATATTCTTGTACTCTGATGTAATTTAATTCTCTGATATTTATCAAATGTGTAATATTTATTCATACTTTGTATATTCTTATACTCTGATGGAAATTGTTGTAATTTCAATGAAATGTTCTTCTGTTTGTGTTATGATTTGTCGTGTTCTCAAAACAATCAGGGGTTTCGAACGGTCTTGGTCGGTTTAGCGATCGATTCAGATCGAGCGAAATTTCCAATTGTTACAGGCAAATCCTGAACACATGCTTCCCGATCCTATTGGACCTATAAATTGGCCATTGCGGCCAATAAAAATCCAAGGTGCCTCAAAATCCATCAACCACATAAGTAAAATGTCGGGCCGTGTTAAACCCAAACACCACTTCTAGCTAGAAAGAAATGTGTGCACTCCCTGCGTTCCCCTTGCTCCGTTTTTGACTCTACCGGGGTGTGAGGCTCGCGAGGTAGCGCAACACACAAAGCTATGCCTAGATAGGCTGTGCTTTGATCTTCATCTACAGGGCTCTGCTTTTCAACAAAAGCCTCGATCAATTGCATCTTGGCATGACACATTGGCAGATCACACCATGCGACTGATAACTACCAATATATAACCAACGAGCTCGTGCATCTCAAAGAAGGGTGTTAAGCAAGAGAATAAATCCTCCGCCACCACAGATATATATTAATAGTTAATAGATATTAATTTAATTACACAGCATGAAATTCAATGTCGGACACACATCCATTTACAAATCCGTTCTGGGTCTAAACGAATCCGGAGTCACCTAGGTGCTCGTGTATACGGAGGATCAACAAATACATCCAGACGAACTACTACCACTAACCCTATAGTGGGAGTGACCCAATGCCAAGCATCAGTAGTCGTCCATTCGATGAGAAGATCGTCGGTCTTCATCCACCATCGTCAATGTCTTCGACTTTTAATTGTCGTAGTAATTATTCAGAATGGGTTAAACCCGGTCTTTCCGAATAACTCGCGTATTTTTATAATTAAAAATCAAGTGTTTTAAGGACACATCCAACGCCCCTTTCCAATTCAGAATATTGTTTAAAATATAATATTCACATTATTATGTAAAGGTTCCCATTAATTTTATCAAAGATAAATCATTCAAATTTATTTTTAAATCTTATTTTCAAAGATTTATTAATATTCCAATCCAGTTTTAATATCAAAAATCACTACTTTACAATTATTCCAATTTAAGAAATAAATCTTATTTTTAACTGGGTTAAAGAATCAATGTCTTTTAAAAACATTGTTCACGATAATCCCAAAATCATTTTCTAATAAATAAATATAAATTGAAATACCAATAATCTTAGCTGAAAGATTTATTCTTTATTTAAAAGAAATTCTTTGTTTAAAAATATTCTTTATATGAAGGATATTCTAAATCGGAAAGCGACTCAATCATTTACCATATAACTTTGGTTATATGGATTTCATACATCGTATGTAAATGACAAAAATTGATAAATAATCATCAAACCATTCATTCAACATCCAGAGTGAAGTTCACAACTGTGTGAGCATTAAAATGAAATGATAACGCTCATCGTAGCCTGTCAATCTATCGATTGACATACAAATAAATATTGGGACTAGTGTATATCAATTATCATTCCAATACCCATGTGGGGTTTTCAGCCAACAACAGTACATATAAATAAATAATTGGTCAATGAATTTAACCAATTTTGATACTACCAACATGTTGATAATGATGGACAAAAATGATATTTTATTCCTAATGTCGAAATAAAATATATTTGACTTGCGTAATTTCCTTATACATTTCTAATATTTAATAGAATGTAATTTATTTATATGACATTATTGTGGATGACAAATAAAAGGATAATTTTCATTATACTTAATTTGTATGTAATTATTCTTAATGTAAAGAAATAATCTCATTTCTATATGTTTCAATGTATAAACTAACACATAAAAATATTTATTTTAAATTGCATACAAATTCTAATGTATGCATTAACATATAAGGATGTCATTTTATCTCACCTATACATTCTAATCTATGTTTAGACCAAGAATATGATTCTTATATTTGGATATAAATTCTATTGTAAGTTTGCAAATAAGAATGGTTAATATATTTCCATATAAATTCTATGGTGTGTTATGCAAATAAAAATGGTTATATATTTGCATATAAATTCTATGGTGTGTTATGCAAATAAAAATGGTCATTATATTTGCATATAAATTCTATCTCAACAAAATGTATCGGAAGAGTGATATATTCATTTGCCGACAATTCTATTTTATCAAAATGCTATTTATATTTAATTCTTATTTGACAAAAATGTCCTTTTTGGTATCAACCAATATAATTCGACAAAATGAATGTTTGATTCAACTAATATAAATTGACAAAAGTGAATAATTTTGTTTCAACCAATATAAATTGGCGAAAGTGATTATTTTTTTTCAACTAATGTAAATTAACAAAAGTGATTATTTTGCTTCAACTAGTGTAAATTGAAAAAAGTGATTATTTAGCTTTAACTAGTGTAAATTGACAAAAGTGATTATTTTGCTTCAACTAGTGTAAATTGTCAAAAGTGAATACATTTTATCATAATCCTCTTTTTTTCTATTTCAAAAGTAAAAATGATATTTTTAATCGTATTCTTTTATTTATATCTAAATTGTAATGAAAGTGTAATATTTTAACTTATAATTTATTTGCATCAAAGAATGCAATTAAAAATACAACTTTCAATTTCATGTTTCATTTGCATCAAAGAATGCAAATAAAATGCAACTCCTAATTCAATATTTTATTTGCATCTAGAATTGCAAATAAAAAAATGCAACTTCTAATTCAACATTTTAATTGCACCAAGGAATGCAAATAAATGTGCAACTTTTAATTTCATAGTTTATTTGCATCAATGGATGCAAATACAAATTCAACTTTTAATACGGTGGTTTATTTGCATCAAAGAATGCAAATAAAAAGTCGACTTTTAAATACAGTGTTTATTTGCATCAAAGAATGCAAATAAAAAAAAAATCTATTACCTAAGATGTTTATTTGCATCTAAATAAAAATTATAATCCCTTTTTTTTGCTTTGTTTGCAACTAAATTTACAAACAAAAATGTAAGTCTTTAAATCATATTTTTATTTCTATCTAAAATTCAAAATAAAAATGTCATATACATTCTAGTGTTCTTGTTTGCATTTATAATTGCAAAAAAAAAAAAATGTAATTTTTACTCCAATGTTTATTTGCATCTAAAATTGCAAATAAAAGTATAGTTTTACTTCTAATGTAAATAAAGGAACATTTATTTTATTTTCTATGCATATTTGCATAGAAGGATGCAAATAAAGGAACATTTTTTTTCTAAGTATATTTGCACAAAAGAATGCAAATAAAAGAACATTTTATATTTCTATGTATATTTGCATAAAAGAATGCAAATAAAAGAACATTTTATATTTCTATGTATATTTGCATAAAAGAATGCAAATAAAAGAACATTTTATATTTCTATGTTTATTTGCGTAAAAGAAAGCAAAAAAAAGAACAATTTATATTTCTTATGTATATTCGCATAAAAGAATGCAAATGAAAGAACCATCTTTATTTTTCAAAATATATTTTTATATCTCAATTCATTGACATGTTCAAAATTGTATTGATCATTCTATTAAATCTAATAAAATGACAAAATAATATTTTACATTGAATTTACAATTCTATTTCAATTAAATAAAAATGGTGAAATAATGTGTAACAACCTGGAAAATTTGAACCAGTTTAAAAATGTTAATTTGGCTATTTTAGTGGATTTTGGATATTTAAAATAAATTATTTTAAATAATAACGATGAAAAGTATGTTTGAATCGATGTTTGAAAATAATTATAATTATTTTAAATTATAAACAAGGCCTGAATTGGCGCGGCAGTTTCAAATTTTCAATTCAAACTTTGGCTGACTGTACCGAGTGCAAAATAAAACGGATTTTAGTGAAACCAAAAATATTTAAATCTATTAGTGAATATCTTTCTAACGAATCTGAAAAATTGAAGTTTCGTAGCGGGAGTTAAAAGTTATGGCCAAATGAATTTTCAGAAAGGTCGCTATTGAGAATATATCACCCTTGAAAATAGACATTTTGCAAACGACCTCGGAGTTCGACGAAACCACTTTTGTTGGATCCGGGATGTGAATTTATTGCTAGGTTTCAAATTTCATAATTTTTGAAGTTAATATGTGAGCGTGGCGCAGAAAATGTGTTTGGTGAATTTCTGTTAAATTGGATCGACCAAAAAACGGCCATTTTTCAAACGGTCTCAGAATTCAAAGAAATTAGTTTTGTTGGGACCATATCGTCAAACATAGCTAAATTTATTTTTCTGGAATTTTTCGAATCAGTTTGTGGCCCTGGCAAATTGAATTGTACGTTCAAATCGAATATTGAATGTTTTATATTTTAATTTGAAGAAAAACTGACTGAAACAGTCGAATGGGCCCACGAGACATATCCCATTGTGTTCGGAATGGGGGTATTTAGCTAGTGACGACATTCGTTGGGTTTGGATTGGAGTTCGTGTGTAGAAGGGGGTATTTTCGGATTTTATAAAAATATAAATAAAAAAAATACTAGCCAATCAAAATCACTTTCTCTTACTTCTCGGATCTGAGAAAACCCGTATCCTACCTCCCGATAAATGGCGGCCCCTTCTCTTTTCTTCTCTCCTCATTTTCTCCTCCTCCACTCATCAAAATCACAAGCTCCAGCTGGATTTTTTGTAGAGAATTCTCTCATCTCTAAATCCATACAAACCTGGTCTTCTCTAGTGGGGTATTTGCTGAGATCCAGCGCTCCAAAGTCTGGAACTTCATCTCGCCTCCGCCGTTGATAGGGACCACTGAAGTGGACCCCACTTCTGGTGCAGGTGCGCCTCTCTAGGAACTACAACGTGGTGCTACCCGATCGGCGTATCGTGCTGCGGATTTGGTTTAAAATCAAGACCTAGTTTTGAAGATTTTTAGAGAGGTACGGCTGATATTATTTAAACTGTTTAAAAACACTTTCAAACGCTACGGTTTTTGATTTCAGAATAAAAATCATATCTTTTTCGTTTGTGGTCTAAATCCAGTGAAACAAGAGATAGTGGACTCGTGTGGACGTCTTCTACATTCTAGAAGAGATCGCGTATTTTTCTGAGCCTTCTGCTATTTTTGGTGGAGTGGAACCCAATGTGAGATTTCTAGATTATAAACGATATGGAAAACAACGATGTATAAATTATATAGTCGATGTATGAGTTATATAAGCGTTGTACACCACATGTATAAGCGTTGTATAAGTTGTATGTTCAATGTATAAGTTATATATGCATTGTAAAAGCGATATATGCTTTGAAATGAATTGAAATGATATTGAAATGAAAGTGAAATATATTTATATACGAATATATATATATTCCCCTCGTCCACAGACCATGAACGATATATATTGGTTGTGATATTGTTTGGATTGGTTGATGTGAAATTTGGTGAATATCATGAATGGTTGAATTGAAATGATTGATTGTGATTGAAATCCCAATAGGAATAGTATATGGGAAAATTCGCCTGCGTGCGAACTAGATATTGAAAATCCCCATTGTCAAAAACCGCGAGGTTTAAGGTAGAGCGAGGAGCCGTACTAGGGACGGTGCCAGTTTTAACTACCCTGCCGTTATGCTGCCGAAATATTCAATAATATTCACGTGTTAGATTTATTTTCATGTGTTGAAACTATATTCGTGAGTTGAATAGAAATTCATGTGTTGAATAGAAATTCATGTGTTGAACAGAAATTCATGTGTTGAACGACATTCATGTTTTGAAATAAATTGTTGTATAATAAAAATCATATATTTATCATCTATATGAACTATATAAAATAGTCGTGTTTTGAAATAAATTGTTTTATAATAAAAATCATATTTTTATCATCTATATGAACTATATAAAATAGTCGTGTTTTGAAATAAATTGTTTTATAACAAAAATCATATTTTTATCGTCTATATGAACTATATAAAATAGTTCTTTTTTGAAATAAATTGTTTTACAATAAAAATCAAAATTTTATTATATACATGAATTGTTAAAAATAGTGAAGTGTTGAAATAAATGTCTATTGGATAAAAATATCATTTTTATCAAATGTATGAAATGAATATGGTTTTGAAATCGAAGAATAGATTATATTTATTTATATATATATATATAAATATAATTAAAATAAATTGAATAACGAAGTTGCAGTTCGTGTTTTGAAACCGTGATATCAAACGATTAGTGCGGGAGATCCGACCATCGGATTTTCCCGAAACCGAAACCGTTGGGTTCGCTTTGGAAATATCTTTCCAACGACCCCCTCTTTGTGAAGATCCAACGGTTGGATTGTCTGGAATGTTTAATTCAAATCCAAAGAAAAGCAGCGCCAGAATCGATTATATATATATATATATATATATATATATATATATAAAAAAAAAATTAAAATAAATTGAATAACGAAGCTGCAATTCGTATTATGAAATCGTAACTTCAAACGATTAGTGCGGGAGATCCGACCGTCGGATTTTCCTGAAAGTGAAACCGTTGGATTCGTTTTGAAAAGATCTTTCTAATGATATAAAATTTGTGAAGATCCAACGGTTAGATTTTCAGATATGTGTAAATCAAATCTGAAGAAAAACACCGCCACGGCCGCATTTTGGCCCGAAGCGTAGTTTGAATAAATTAGCTATTTTTAAATAAATTAAAATAGCGATAAATCGTGATAAAATATTATAAACGTTATGGAATGGAAATAAACTGAATTTGCTTGGTTTATGTGATATTTGATGGTTGAATGCGTTTGGCATGAAAATTACATTAAAGAACAGAATTAGTGATATCGAATAATTTAACCATTGAAATGAATTGATTTGAAATTCTAAATATATGTGAATTATTTGAAAAGTACAGGTTGATTCTCATTTCAAATAATTGATCGACGAGTGAAAGTCGAAGATATGAAGACGGTGCAAGACCGATGACCTTCACGTCGAATGGAGGGGTGCTACTGATGCTCATGATGGGAGTAGCTACCTTGAAGGGGCTGAAGTAGTATCCGTCCGGACGTACATGTTGATTGTATGGATATGCGAGGAATAAAGATCCTCCGGTTTCGTTCAGACCCAGAACGGACTTGTAAATGGACTGTGTGTCTGACATTGGATTTCATTCTGTGTGATTGATAGACGTCAGTTGCATGGCATGAATTGCCTGTGTGGCATGCTGAGATGCAATGATCAAAGCTTTTGTTGAAAAGCAGAGCTTTGTGGTTAATGATCAAAGAAACGCCTGTATGGCATAGCTTTGTGTATAGCGTTGTTTCGCGAGCCTCATACACCGGTATGAGCCAGAAACGGGAAAGGACATTAGGGAGGACTTGCGTTTCTTTCTAGCTGGAAGTGGTGTTTTGGGTTTGACACACCCGGGCATTTTACTTATATGGATGATTGATAGCGAGGCGCCTCGGTTAGATCGGTCTCTTCGGAGCCGATAGTTTGGTCGGTGGATGACCAGTTTACGCCCCATAGGGTGGGGAAACGCAGTGTTCAGGGTTTAAGTTTAATCCACATCGAGTGGCCGACCCTGACGATCCAGGGCTTGACTGAGTACTTGTCTGAGACATGGTAGGCTAGATTGTCTCGAAGCGGTGAGGACGATCTTTGGCCTCGGTTCATGACGGAAATCCAATTTCCAAATACGACACCGTGCGGTTTTGATTGTATATATATATATATGGCGACATGATATATGGTACCCATGCCGTCTATGATTGATAGTTATGATTGAAATTGTTTTTAACGCATATATACACTAGCAATAATATCAAATGATTTGTTTTGCTCGTATCAAGCATATTTTGGCCATTATAAGGTAAAACTCTATCCTCCGGTTTGTGTTGCATTGTGTGATGGGAACTGAGTCTTATAATGGCTTCATTTTTATAAAAAGCATTGTGATGTTGAAAAGATTTATTTGTTTTAAAGCACTGGCAATCCAATGGAGTAAACCCATTCCGCGACAGTGGCGTGGTCCTGTGATTAACCATATTTGAAAATGTATTAAGTAGATTTCTCATACCAGTCCCATGACTGACTCGTAGTTTGTTTCACTTGCAAACTCGGGTGCCCCTTTTTCTACACGGGCAACCTTGTATTCAGGTTTTAGCAGGCTTTTTCTGGATAGTTGGAGCTGAAGATGGATTCTATCATTTATCTCTTTTTATGCTGTTCAGCTCCTATTGTACATATTTTTTTCTTTTACGCTGTAGACATTTATGTATAGCTGAACTGTATTTGTACTAAGTATGATCCTATATACTATGTAACTCTGATGATTTTATTTATCCAGTGTATTCTATTGTACATTATCTGGTATATTTATTTATTTTTGTTCTGCTATTATCTGTTTATGTGTTATATTCCAAAGATTACCCTTCCCACTGCCTTTTGGTGAATGGGGTCGTAACAAACGTGGTATTAGAGCTTTGGTTAGCTTAGTTCTGGAATATAACATATTAACGAACTCATCAGAAATTGAACCAGTAGTGTTCTAGGACGAGTAACTCATTACAGATAGGATCAATAATATCCTAGTATGAGTATAGCTGAATGAAATTCGCCCTGATAGACACATTTACATTCAAGTATATGTCTCTATGCTTTATAATATCTTTTCTCTTGACCTGACACTTGGTCTGCTATTTGCAGAAATACTAGAAAATGAGTGCCAAAAATAGACGGAATGTAGACCCAGATATAGAAGCTCTATTTATGAAATATAAAAATCTGGGTGGAGCACTATTCTTGGGCGAAGAATCTATTGCTAAAACACAAGCTTGGATTCCTTCTGCTGAGAAAATCTTTGAAGTTTTAAAGTTGAGGGATGACCAGAAAAAATTACTGGCATCTTAGGCACTCTAATACAAAGCTTTGTTCTGGTGGGATTTGATTGTTAAAGATAATCCAGAATGTGATATCACCTGGGATAGATTCAAAGAGATTTTCAGTGAAAAATTTACTCCTCCAGAAGCAACTGAGAGGTTATGTGATGAATTCTTCTTTTTGATACAAGGAGATATGGATATTCCAGAATATCATAAGAGATTCAATGAACTTTCTCATTTTGCCCCTCATCTAATTCAAAAGCCAAAGATGAAGAATCTGATGTATATTAATGGTCTTCAAAGAAAATACCAGAATAAAGTAATGGGGCATGTGAAGCTTCCTTTTTCTGAAATGATATACATGGCCTACCAGTATGAGGATCTCGATAGGAAAGGTATGTTGCGAGATGAAGTGGAAGTCAGTTCTAGCAGCAAAAGAAAATTCGAAACTGATAGCCTAGGAGAAAGTGCACAGCCTGAGGCTAATACGACGTCTGGGGCCAGAAAGAAGCCAAGAATCAATAGGAAAAAGGTGAAGGCAGTTGTTTGTTTAAAGTGTAAACAGCAGGGACATTCGATGAGGAACTGTGAATCCTCGGAGGAAGAAAGAAATGTCAGATTTAAACCCAATAAGGAGCAAAAGAAATCTCATGGTACAAGGGAATGCTATAAGTGTCACCGGGCAGGTCATCTTGCTAGAAATTGCCGACTGGCAAAGAAATCTGAAATAGTACAAATAAATGAAGTGGATTAAACTTCAGAACCCTCCGCTACCCCGAGAAAGTCAGATGTTCTAGAAGGCACGCTGACTGTCAAAAACATTCCAGTTAAAGTACTGTTTGATACAAGCGCGTCATGAAGCTTTGTTCCAAAGAATGTGGTTAAGAAACTGGATTTTAATTTGAGAAAGCTCAAAACACCAATGACTGTTCATAATCCGGTTGGGGGCTCCCTCAATCTTAGTTGGGTTTGTGGGGTGTCGGTTTCCTTTTCCTCCTATCGATTCCCTACTATCGCGATCATCATGAATTTTACAGAGTTTGATCTTATTCTGGGAATGGATTGGTTAACCAAATATGAAGCTGAGGTTAAATGCGCCGATAGAGTCGTAAAGGCAAAGATTAAATCAGGCAATTATATAACCATTCCATGTAAGGGTTCGAATTCTGATAGAAAAGATTTTTGGGCGGCTTTGGATGTTTCTCCTGCTCAAATAGAACCTGTTCCTGTTGTGACGGAGAATATTCAGGTCGACATTGTAGATATCCCTGTTGTTAAGAACTATGCGGATGTGCTCGAAGAAGTTGTTAGCTTACCTCCATAGAGAGAAATTGATTTTAAACTCTCTTTAGTTTCGAATGCAAGGCCAGTAGTTCACGCTATTCGAAGAATGACCTTGAAGGAAAATGAAGAGTTGTATAATCAAACGCGACAACTAGTGTGGAAAGGTCTGATCAGGCCTAGTTTCTCTAATTGGAGAGCAGCAATGGTATTTTTCCCGAAGTCAGATAGTACTCTCAGACTATGTATAGATTATCGTGACTTCAATAAGCAGACGCTGAAGAACAAATATCCATTGTCGCGGATTGATGATTTGTTGGATCAATTAAATGGCGCACAAGTGTTTTCACGAATGGACCTAGCTACAGGTTTCCATCAACTTCGTATTGCCGAAGAGTGTGTTCCTTTGACAGCATTCAAGGGTCCAGACTTATTCTACGAGTGGTTAGTAATGCCATTCGGCTTATGTAATGCTCCGGCTTATTTTGTCGATCTAATGAACCGGGTATTCTGAGGTGTATTGAATAAATTCGTTCTAGTTTTCATTGATGATATATTGATCTTCTCTAAATTAGAAAGCGAGCACGAAAAACATTTGGAACAAGTGTTAGAAATTCTGAGAAATAATGTTTTAAAAGCAAAGTTTTCCAAATGTATATTCTGGCAAGAAGAAGTCAAATTTCTTGGCCACGTCGTGTTAAAGCAAGGAATTTCAGTGGATCCCAGTAAAATCACTGCAATTCAAAACTAGAAACAACCTCGTACACCCACAGAAGTCAAAAGTTTTCTCGGGTTGGCCAGTTATTATTGGAAGTTCGTTAAGAATTTTTCGAAGACATCCAGTCACTTAACGAAGCTTACTAAGAAACATTTGAGATTCAATTGGACTCCCGAATGTGAGGCAGCATTCCAGGAGCTGAAGTTAAAATTGACGACTGCTCCAGTGCTCACAATTATTGACGGCAACCAGGATTTAAAAGGTCTAGACCGATGCTTCTAAAGAAGGCCTTGGCGCAGTGTTAATGCAAAGAGGCCATGTAGTCGCTTATGCTAGCCGTCAATTGAAACCACATGAAAAGAATTATGTTACTCAAGATCTTGAATTGCTAGCTATCATGTTTACTATGAAAATCTGGAGGCATTATCTGTTGGGTGAGAAGTTTGAATTATACAATGATCATCAATCATTGAAATATTTATTCACCCAGAAGAATCTTAATATGAGACAATAGCGTTGGTTAGAATTTCTCGCGGCATATGATCTTGATATCTTATATACACTGAGGAAAGCTAATGTTGTGGCAGATGCGCTCAGCAGAAAGAATGTGATTATCGCCAGTCTTATCAACACGCCTTCATTGATTGATAATATATCTGCTCTTCAGAAGGATGATCACTTCATTCAGAAGATTAGAGAGAGAATTCAGAAAGGCGAGCCCTCAAGTTTTCAGATCGATAACGATGGGATTCTTAGGTTGAAATGTCAGATTTGTGTGCCAAACATTGCTAAACTCCGAAGAGAAGTATTAGATGAATGTCACAAAGCCAAGCTTAGTATCCATCCAGGGGTGAGCAAGATGTATAATGATATCAAACGCACTTTATGGTGGAGATCTATGAAATGGGACATCTCCTTATATGTAAGTCGGTGTTCCACCTGTCAGCAAGTCAAAAGTGATCAGCAGAAACTCACTGGGTTATTGCAACCGTTGGAAATTCCAGGTGGAAAGTGGGAACAGATTTCTATGGATTTCATAGAAGTTTTGCCCATAACCAGGAAAGGAAATGACAGTATTTGGGTAATCGTAGATCGTTTCACGAAGACCGTCCATTTCATACCTGTCAAATCGAATAAAACTGCTCAGAGTCTGGCGCAGGTATATTTCAAGGAAATTGTTAGACTTTGTGGAGTTCCCATCAGCATCGTTAGTGATCGTGACCCGATTTTTGCTAGTAAATTCTTGGAACCATTCCAAGCAGAATTGGGAATGAAACTGAACTAGAGCACCGCTTATAATCCTCAAACAGATGGTCAAACTGAGAGGGTGAATTGTATTCTTGAAGATCTATTGCGGGCATGTATTATTTATTTTGGCGGATCATGGGAAGACCACTTACATTTGGTCGGATTCTCAAATAACAATAGCTACCAGGCGAGCTTGAAAATGTTACCATTCGAAGTATTGTATGGTAGACCGTTCTGATCCCCTTCTTGTTGGGTTGAACCTAGTAATAGACTCGTATTGGGGCCTGATATGATTCGCGATGCTGCAGACAAAGTCGATTTCGTTAAGAAATGATTACTAGCCGCCCAAAGCCAACAGAAAAGCTATGTAGATAAGAGAAGAAGAGATATATCATTTGATGTTGGCGACTATGTGTATTTGAAGGTATCTCCGATGAGAGGAGTCATCAGATTCGGTAAAACGGGGAAATTGGCACCCAAATTCATTGGTCCGTTTCCTATTCTTGAACGGGTTGGAACTCTCGCATATAGGGTTCAATTCCTAATTGGTTGCCTGGAGTGCATGATGTATTTCACATATCTCAACTGTGAAAGCATGTGCATGATCCAGATCTCGTCATAGAAGAAGCCGCACAACAGGATTTGGAAATTACTCCAGAATTGGATGTGAGAAGAGAGCCGCTAAAGTTAATTGGCAAAGAAACCAAAGAGCTGAGGAACAAAAAGGTTCACTTAGTCATAGTGCAATAGAGTGGAGATCCGCGAGATTGTACTTAGGAAACAGAGGAAAGCATTAA
Organism: Allium sativum; assembly: GCA_030737875.1. Lineage (NCBI taxonomy): Eukaryota > Viridiplantae > Streptophyta > Magnoliopsida > Asparagales > Amaryllidaceae > Allium > Allium sativum. The sequence goes on from CM060913.1 coordinate 158,955,945, forward strand.
GAAAGCCTATCCTAAGTGCAGGGTGGATATCTCTGATTGACTCTGGTGCATGGTACATTTACCATATTTTGCAATTTCCATTATGTTCTCCACTTTGCTGTTGTTTCTTTTCATGGATGTAAACTTTTAATCATATGGACTGAATGATTTTAAAAAGAATATATGAATTAATCAGTATGATTTTGAAAAGTTAAAAATAAAATTGATTGTTGTTGTGTTGGGTGATTGTGGATTTGATTAATTAAATTATTAGAAGGATAGTTAATTAAATCAATAGTAGAACGAATGGTAAATTTATGCAATTAAATCACACATTGGACTGGTTTAAAAATAGATAGAACTATATACATGTGCACTATATATGTTTGAACAGGTAAATGGATTAGCTGTTGAGTAAAGAAATTATTTGCGTGCCCGACAAATAGGTAAACCTTAATGAGTTGGATGCACAATTTTATTATTATATCAACTCATGTGAATTCCATTGGATGCGAAGTGCTGGTTGTTCTGTGTGTAATAATAAATGTCGCCATAGGATAGTAACAATTAATTTTGAACTACACTACATGGCATACTTCTTGAAGATTGGCATACTTCATCATATACCACATAAGCATTTGGAGCTTGTGTGACGAGGTTGAAGATTTACCGTACAAGCGAGAGGCTTGTATGGCGATGACTATATTTTACAGGTTGAACTAATGACTGATATGGACCATATAAAATGTAACGGTAAATTGCCAAATTAATAAAAAAAACCACATGGGTCTGGAGATTACAACAAACATGTATCTCTGGTCATTAAGGCACAAAAACCATTTATAGGGTGACGAGAATTTATTCTCTGGAGTTATGATCTATACACACTCCCCTGTGGACACCGGAATATATCACTATAAATATGTGCATGTTTATTAGGATTTATTGGGTACCTAATATGGCCCAATAAATTTCCAAACGCAGCCTCATACAAAGGAGGTCGTGGCGAAAATTTTCGAAAATTTAGGGTGTTAGCCAAATTTTTGAAGAATTTGAAAATTCTTAGAAACTGAAAAGTTGAAGAATGGAAGCCAGATTGAAAGTAGAGTTGATTAATCAAACCACTTTCGACTTTGTTCCCTTTCGGGGACGAAAAGTTTTAAGTGGGGGAGATTGTAACAACCCGAAAAATCTGAACCATTTTAAAAAATTTAATTTTGCTATTTTAGTGGATTTTGGATATTTAAAATAAACTATTTTAAATAATAACGACGAAAAGTATGTTTGAATCGACGTTTGAAAATAAATATAATTATTTTAAATTGTAAACAAGGATTGAAATTGCGCGACAGTTTCAAAATTTCAATTCAAATTTTGGCTGACTGTATCTGGTGCAAAATAAAACGGATTTTAGTGAAACCAAAAATATTTAAATCTGTTAGTGAATATCTTTCTAACGAATCTGAAAAATCAAAGTTTCATAGTGGGAGTCAAAAGTTATGGCCAAATGAATTTTCAGAAAGGTCGCTAAAGAGAATATATCGCCCTTGAAAATAGACATTTTGCAAACGACATCAGAGTCCGATGAAACCACTTTTGTTGGATCCGGGATGTGAAGTTATTGCTAGGTTTCAAATTTCATAATTTTTGAAGTTAATATGTGAGCGTGACGAAGAAAAATGTGTTTGGTGAATTTCTGTTAAATTGGATCGACCAGAAAAGGGCCATTTTTCAAACGGTCTCAGAATTCGACGAAACTAGTTTTGTTGGGACCGTATCGTCAAAACATAGCTGGATTTATTTTTCTGGAATTTTTCGAATCAGTTTGTGGCCCTGGCAAATTGAAATGTACGTTCAAATGGAATATTGAACGTTTCATATTTTAATCTGAAGAAAAACTGAGTGAAACAGTCGAATGGGCCTACGAGACATATCCCATTGTGTTCGGAATGGGGTTATTTAGCTGGGGACGACAGTCGTTGGGTTTGGATTGGAGTTCGTGTGTAGAAGGGGGTATTTTCGGATTTTATAAAAATATAAATTAAAAAAATACTGGCCAATCAAAATCACTTTCTCTTTCTTCTCGGATCTGAGAAAACCCGTATCCTACCTCTCTATAAACGGCGACCCCTTCTCTTTTCTTCTCTCATCGTTTTCTCCTCCTCCACTCATCAAAATAGCAGGCTCCAGTTGGGTTTTTTGTAGAGAATTCTCTCATCTCTAAATCCATACAAACCTGGTCTTCTCTAGTAGAGTATTTGCTGAGATCCAATGCTCCAAAGTCTGGAACTTCATCTCGTCGTCGCCGTTGATAGGGACCACCGAAGTGGACCCCATTTCTGGCGTAGGTGCGCCTCTCCAAGCACTACAACGTGGTGCTACCCGATTGGTGTATCGTGCTACGGATTTGGTTTAAAATCAAGACCTAGTTTTGAAGATTTTTAGAGAGGTACAACCGATATTATTTAAACTGTTTAATAACACTTTCAAACGCTACGGTTTTTGATTTCACAATAAAAATCATATCTTTTTTGTTTGTGGTCGAAATCCAGTGAAACAAGAGACAGTGGACTCGTGTGGACGTCTTCTACTTTCTAGAAGAGACCGCATATTTTTCTGAGCCATCTGCTATTTTTGGTGGAGTGGAACCCAATGTGAGATTTCTAATTTATAAACGATACGGAAAACAACGATGTATAAATTATATTGTCGATGTATGAGTTATATAAGTGTTGTATACCACATGTAGAAGTGTTGTATAAGTTGTATGTTCGATGTATAAGTTATATATGCATTGTAAAAGTGATATATGCGTTGAAATGATATTGAAATGAAAGTGAAATATATTTATATACGAATATATATATATATATATATACTCACCTCATCCACAGACCATAGACGATATATATTGGTTGTAATATTATTTGGATTGGTTGATGTGAAATTTGGTGAATATCATGAATGGTTGAATTGAAATGATTGATTGTGATTGAAATCCCAATAGGATTAGTATATGGGAAAATTCGCCTGCATGCGAACTAGATATTGAAAATCCCCATTGTCAAAAACCGCGAGGTTTTAAGGTAGAGCGAAGAGCCGTACTAGGGACAGTGTCGGTTTTAACTACCTTGCCGTTATGCTGCCGAAATTTTCAATAATATTCATGTGTTAGAATTATTTTCATGTGTTGAAACTATATTCGTGAGTTGAATAGAAATTCATGTGTTGAATAGAAATTCATGTGTTGAACAGAAATTCATGTGTTGAGCGACATTCATGTTTTGAAATAAATTGTTTTATAATAAAAATCATAATTTTATCATCTATATGAACTATATAGTCGTGTTTTGAAATAAATTGTTTTATAATAAAAATAATATTTTTATCATCTATATGAACTATATAAAATAGTCGTGTTTTGAAATAAATTGTTTTATGAAAAAAATCATATAATTATCATTTATATGAACTATATAAAATAGTCATGTTTTGAAATAAATTGTTTTATAATAAAAATCATATTTTTTCATCTATATGAACTATATAAAATAGTCGTGTTTTGAAATAAATTGTTTTACAATAAAAATCACATTTTTATTATATACATGAATTGTTCAAAATAGTGAAGTGTTGAAATAAATGTTTGTTGGATAAAAATATCATTTTTATCAAATGTATGAAATGAATATGGTTTTGAAATCGAAGAATATATTTTATATATATATATATAATTAAAATAAATTGAATAACGAAGCTGTAGTTCGTGTTTTGAAACTGTGATTTCAAACGATTAGTGCGGGAGATCCGACCATCGGATTTTCCCGAAACCGAAACCGTTGGGTTCGCTTTGGAAATATCTTTCCAACGACCCCTACTTTGTGAAGGTCCAACGGTTGGATTGTCTGGAATGTTTAATTCAAATCCGAAGAAAAACAGCGCCAGAATCGATTATATTTATATATATAAAAATATAATTAAAATAAATTGAATAACGAAGCTGTAGTTCGTATTTTGAAATCGTAACTTCAAACGATTAGTGCGGGAGATCCGACCGTCGGATTTTCCCAAAACTGAAACCGTTGGATTTGTTTTGAAAAGATCTTTCTAATGATATAAAATTAGTGAAGATCCAACGGTTAGATTTTCAGATATGTGTAAATCAAATCTGAAGAAAAACAGCGCCATGGGCGCGTTATGGCCCGAAGCGTCGTTTGAATAAATTAGTTATTTTTAAATAAATAAAAATAGCGATAAATCATGATAAAATATTATAAACGATATGGAATGGAAATAAACTGAATTTGCTTGGTTTATGTGATATTTGATGGTTGAATGTGTTTGGCGTGAAAATTACATTAAAGAACAAAATTAGTTATACCGAATAATTTAACCATTGAAATGAATTGATTTGAAATTCTAAATATATGTGAATTATTTGAAAAGGCCGAGTTGATTCCCATTTCAAATAATTGATCGACGAGTGAAAGTCGAAGATATGAAGACGGTGCAAGACCGATGACCTTCACGTCGAATGGAGGGGTGCTACTGATGCTCATGATGGGAGTAGCTACCTTGAAAGGGCTGAAGTAGTAGCCGTCCGGACGTACATGTTGATTGTACGGATATGCGAGGAATAAAGATCCTCCAGTTTCATTCAGACCCAGAACGGACTTGTAAATGGACTGTGTTTTTGACATTGGATTTCATTCCGTGTGATTGATAGACGTCAGTTGCATGGCGTGAATTGCCTATGTGGCATGCTGAGATGCAATGATCAAAGCTTTTGTTGAAAATCAGATCTTTGTGGTTGATGATCAAAGCAACGCCTGTGTGGCATAGCTTTGTGTATAGCGTTGTTTCGCCAGCCTCACACACCGGTATGAGCCAGAAACGGGAGAGGACATCAGGGAGGACCTGCGTTTCTTTCTAGCTAGAAGTGGTGTTTTGGGTTTGACACGCCCAGGCATTTTACTTATGTGGATGATGGATAGCGAGGCGCCTCGGTTAGATCGGCCTCTTCGGAGCCGATAGTTTGGTCGGTGGATGATAGTTTACGCCCCATAGGGTAGGGAAATGCAGTGTTCAGGGTTTAAGTTTAGTCCACATCGAGTGGACCGGCCCTAACGATCCAGGGCTTGACTGAGTACTTGCCTGAGACATGGTAGGCTAGATTGTCTCGAAGCGGTGAGGACGATCCCTGGCCTCGGTTCATGACGGAAATCCAATTTCCAAATACGACACCGTGCAGTTTTGATTGTATATATATATATATATATATATATATATATATATATATATATATATATATATATATAGCGACATGATATATGGTACCCATGACTTCTATGATTGATAGTTATGATTGAAATTGTTTTTAACACATATATACACTAGCAATAATATCAAATGATTTTTTTTTGCTCGTATCAAGCATATTTTGGCCATTATAAGGTAAAACTCTATCCATCGGTTTGTGTTGCATTGTGTGATCGGAACTTAGTCTTATAATGGCTTCATTTTTATAAAAAGCATTGCGATGTTTAAAAGATTTATTCGTTTTAAAGCATTGGCAATCCAATGGAGTAAACCCGTTCCGCGATAGTGGCGTGGTCCTGTGATTAGCCATATTTGAAAGTGTGTTAAGTAGATTTCTCATACCAGTCCCATGATTGACTCGTAGTTTGTTTCACTTGCAAACTCGGGTGCCCCTTTTTCTACACGGGCAGCCTTATATTCAGGTTTTAGCAGGCTCTTTATGGATAGCTGGAGTTGAAGATGGATTCTATCATTTATCTCTTTTTATGCTGTTCAGCTCCTGTTGTACATATTTTGTTTTCTTTTCCGCTGTAGACATTTATATATAGCTGAACTGTATTTGTACTAAGTATGATCCTATATACTATGTAACTCTGATGTTTTATTTATCCAGTGTATTATATTGTACATTATCTAGTGTATTTATTTATTTTTGTTCTGCTATTATCTGTTTATGTGTTATATTCCAAAGACTACCCTTGCCACCACCTTTTGGGGAATGGGGTCGTCACATAATGTTTTATGTGGAATTGACAATTCTGTTTTAATTAAAATAAAAAAAATGATAAAGTAATGTTTTACATTGAATTGGCAATTCTATTTCAATTAAATAAACTAATCCAAATAATGTTTTTATATTGAATTGACAATCTAATCCAATAAAATGATCAAAATAATGTTTTATGTTGAATGGCCAATCTTATGCAATTCAACAAAAATGTTCAAAATAATGTTTCAATGTTGAATTGACAATCTAACCCGATTCCAAAAAAAAAAAAATGTTTAAATGTTGAATTGACAATATAATCCAATTCAACAAAAATAATCAAAATAATGTTTTTAATGTTGAATTGACGATCTAGCTCAATTCAACAAAAATAATCAAAATAATGTTTTTTTTAAAGGGAAATTTTAATCCAAACCAATAAATAAACAATATGGTCATTTTTATTGAACATATACAGATCTGTGTTTATACATCACCCACAAACAGATAAATCATCCACAATATCATCACATAACAGATCAGAATCATACACATTCAATCGTCACATAACAAATAAATTAGATAATTAATTAATTAAATAAAAAAGAAGAAATCTCACATCGATCAGTATTCAGAAATCGTTTGTGTTCAAATTTTGCTGAATTTTCAAAGAGCTCCATTTCTGATCTAATCGATTCCATGTTGTAGAGCTCGGCAAGACGATTCCAACGCAATTTGGTTTGCAATTTCTGTTTCCATTTGACAAAGATACGATAATTTAAATAATTAATACATTAATCAAATAATTAATCACTTTAAAATAATTAATCCATCCTTAATCACTTTCTTCCTCGTTCCTCTTTACTGGAAATAGTCGAACCCAAAGTCGCTACTTTCATCCTCCCATCGCACGCAAACCGAGGCACTGAACCTCGATCAGACTACACCATCTCGTCTGCCTTGCCAATCTCTTCATGCGCCCCTGGTATGGTGTAACTCGCACCTTTCTCAGCCCCTCACGGCGGCCCCAAACCCCCCACGTTTGGGTGCAGGAATCTCTCAATTTTCTTAATGAAAATCGATCACCACCGCATGGATTGAAGCCCTCTGAATGATCTTTAATTTGATATATAGAAATTTGATTTTTTTTGTGTGGATTAGAAGAACAAGGTGAAAGAAATTCGGAGCTTTCTGTCCATCCAATTAGACATGGTGGCGGCTAGGTTAGGTAGATTAGGGTTTTGTGTTTTTGCTTATACTTATAATAAAATAATATTATATTTTCTAATTTATTGATTTTAGCCCATGAGACCTTAACAGCTTCAATTTCAGCCCAACCAGAGTTGTCCCTAGGCAAATACCCACGTTCCGGACGCAATGGGATATGTCCCGTCAACCTGTTTGATCACCTCCTGCTTGTTTTATTTAATTTAATATTTAAATCGTTTATTTAATTAATTCAATCTTACATTTAAATTCACCGAGGCCACATACGACCTCTAAAAATTCCAGAAAAATTATTTCTAGCTATGTTTTGATGATACGGTTCTAACAAGACTTATTTCATCGAATTCTGAGACCGTTTGAAAATTGATAATTTTCAAGTCGATTAAATTTGACTGAAACTAACAAAACACATTTTCTTTTTCCACGCTCACATATTAACTCTAAAAATTATGAAAATTTAAATCTAGGAATAATTGGACATTCCGGTTCCAACAATATGGTTTCATCAAAAAAGGAGGTCATTTGAAAAATGGCTATTTTTAATATTCAAATATATATATAAATTCCACAGCGACTATTTTGTATCTTAAACTGGGCATAACTTTTGATTTCCACTATGAAATTTCGATTTTTTGGATTCCTTGGAAAGATATTTTTAAACAGATTCTAATATTTTTGTTTCACTAAAATCCGATTTATTTTGCATCCTGTACAATCAGTCAAAGTTCAAATTTTCAAACTACCGTGCTATTTCAAACCCCTTTTATAATTAAAATAAATATATTCGTTTTCACTTCGATTAAAATAATTTTTTTGTCGTTATTATTTGAAATAAATTATTCTAACAATTAAAATTTCGTTAAAATTTCTAAAATAAAAATTTTAAATTGGTTCAGAATTTGCAGGTTGTTACAATCTCCCCCACTTAAAATCTTTTCGTCCTCGAAAAGGAACGGAGCCAAAAGTTGTTAAATTAACCGACTCAACTTTTAATTTTGATAAATTTTCAGTTAAGTTCAATATTAAATTTAATTTAGTTAAATTTATCAGTCTTTTATATATTAGTTAAATTAATTATCATTCATATATTTTAATTAGTTAAACTAGTTATCAAACATCGCAACCAGCAATCAATTAGGTGATTAACTTTTCAAATATATATAACTTTTATATACAGTCAAAAATCATATTTTTACTGCAAATCACAGCAATAGACCCTATCTAGTTTTGGTTCTCACATCAGTCAATGGAAATATATAGATGTACCACTTTCAAAACTCGAACATAAATTCTGATGATGTTTCGAACCACCATCAGAACATTTCCGGGCGACTAAAGTGTGATTCTATATCTATCTAGTATATTTGAGGTTTCGAATACACGCTAGCTAGGTGTATATGCAAAATCTTTATATACTTGATTGTCCAAAATAAAATAAAATTATATATTCAAATATGTATAATAAGATTTCAAATTTTCAAAACAAAATTTGTTTTCATTTTTCATTTAAAAAATAATACTCTTTACACTCGTTCTTGGATACTACTGATCCCATCTCTCACGAGTTACTCTTATTAGATATTACTAATCCAATCTCTGATGAGTCTTTTGTTCAATTCTAACGAGTTGCACCCCAAAGATTTGAGCTAACCAGAGCTTTGATACCAACTGTAACAACCCAAAAATCCCCACGTTTTGAACTGACCATAAACCATACAGGTCTGAACCAAAAGTTGGAAATCTTCGAATACGTTAACTTTGGGAATACAACACATCAGAACAAATAACAACAGACTTTTATAAACATTATAATAATGTTAGATCAGAGTACAGAATATATCAGAGTACATTGATAAATAATACAACGGAAGATTAAATTACAACAAAATTAATACAATGCAGCGGAATAATTAAATTAACACAGCGGAAGACCATCAATGCTCTGGACACAGCTTTAAGCTTCGATCCTGAATCCTGCTCAGTATATCTGCAAAATAAGCTACTCGACTGCCCGTGTGGAAAAGAGGGCACCCGAGTTTGCAAAGTGAAACAAACTACGGGTCAGTCATTTGACTTGTGTGAGAAATCTTTACTTAACTTATCTAATAAGGAGGCTAATCGCAGGACCACGCCGCTATCGCGAAACGGGTTTACTCCATTGGATTGCCAGTGCATAAATAAAGTAAATCGTTAAAACAATATAACGCTTTTTAGAAAAATGAAACCATTATAAGACTCAGGTCCCATCACACAATACAACGCAAGCCGGAGGATAGAGTTTTACCTTATAATGGTCAAAAATGCTTGATAAGATAAAAACGGATTTGATATTATTATTAGTGTATATATGCTTAAAAAAACATTTCAATCATAATGTATTAATCATAGATGGCATAGCTACCATATACTATGTCGCCATACTAGTTCTACAATCAAAACCACATGGGGTCGTATTGGAAATCGGGTTTCCATCAAGAGTCAATGCTAGGAACGATCTCCTTACCGATTCGAGACACTCCAGCAATGTCTCAGGATTCGGACGCTGGTGAACCATTGGATCCTGCAGGGCTAGTCCCCCAATAGTGCAATGGGTTGGATTGGCAACTCCTGAACACACGCTTCTCGATCCTATTGGACCAATAAATTGGCCATTGCGGCCAATAAAAATCTGAGGCGCCTCAAAATCCATTAACCACATAAGTAAAATGTCGGGACGTGTTAAACCCAAACACCACTTCAAGCTAGAAAGAAACGTGTGCACTCCCTGCGTTCCCTTGCTCCGTTTTTGACTCTACCGGGGTGTGAGGCTTGCGAGGTAGCGCAATACACAAAGCTATGTCTAGATAGGTTGTGCTTTGATCATCATCCACAGGGCTCTGCTTTTCAACTAAAGCCCCGATCAATTGCATCTTGGCATGTCACATTGACAGATCACACCATGGAACCGATAACTACCAATATATAACCTTCAAGCTCGTGCGTCTCAAAGAAGGGTGTTAAGCAAGAGAATAAATGTAATAACCCGAAAATGCGGGCCAGTTTGAAATTTTTATTTTGGCAATTTTGGCGGATTTTGAATATTTAAAATAGATTTTTTTGAATAAAATCGACGAGAAATTTATTTTGAATATAGAATTCGACGTATATATTATATACGTCGTCGTTAGAATATAAATATTTATATATAATTATAAATAGAATTGAAAATGGCGCGGTAGTTCGATAATTTGATTTCAAACTTCAATTGAATCTACCGGGTGCAAAACAATTCGGATTTTAGTGAAACCAAAAACAATGGGATCTAATTGATAATATCTTTCCAACGAATCCGACAAATCAAAATTTCATAGCGAGAATCAAAAGATATGTCCAGTTGAAAATTCTGAATAGTCGCTATGGAATTCAGGCCCTTAAAAATAGACATTTTGCAAACGACCTCGGATTTCGACGAAACCACTTTTGTTGGGTCTGCGATGTTGAGTTATTGCTAGATTCCAAATTTCATAATTTTTCGAATCAATATGTGAGCGTGGCAAAAGAGAACGCGTTTTGACCATTTCAGTTGATTTTAATCGACTGGAAATTGGCCATTTTTCATACGGTCTCAGAATTCGACGAAACTAGTTTTGTTAGGACCGTATCGTCAATACGAAGCTAGAAAATATTTTTCTCCAATTTATAGAGTTCGTATGTGACCCCGGTAATTTGAAATGTACGTTTAAAATTCAATATAGTGATTTAAATGTAAATTTAGCGGAAACTGATTGTAACAGCCGAATCAGCTGACGATAAATATCCCATTGTGTTCGAAATGGGGGTTAAACGCTATGGGCGACAGGTGGTGGGCCTCGTTTTGATGACGTATGTAAAAGTCAACTTTTATAAAATAATAAAATAATAAAATAAAATAATATATATAAACCCACCCCACTTCGTTATTTCCCAAACCCGTTAAACCACTCAGCCCCTCCCCAAATCGATTTGGTCACCGCCGCCCTAGGGCTCATCGTCGCCGCCTCGGACAGGACGCCGCCCCCCTCCAGTCAACGGCGCAACCCCCTCTCTCCGCCTGGCCGCTTCCACCTCCTCCACCCCCTTCCGCTTCGTACGAACCCCGACGCCCCTTTTACCCTAACCCACCGCGAACCCCTCCACCGCCTCCACCGTGCCGCGCCTCAACCGGAGACCCCCCCTCCTCCGTTCAACCTCCACCTCCCACTCGATTCCTCCTCCCTTCCGCCTTCTGATGACCACCAGCTCACCCCCCCCCCCCCATGTAAGTTTTTTTTATTTATTTTATTTTATTAGTTTATTTTATTTTTATTTTATATTAACAGAAAATAAACTGTTTTTTTTTTAGGATTAATAAACTGTTTTTTTTTTTAGGATTAATAAACTGTTTTTTTTTTAGGATTAATAAACTGTTTTTTTTAGGATTTTAAACCGATTTTTTTTTAAAGATTTTAAAAACTGATTTTATTTTTAGATTTTAAATAAGAAAAGATTTAAACTTTAAATTAGAAAAGGTGAAATCTTTAAATTAGAAAAGGTGAAATCTTTAAATTAGAAAAGGTGAAATCTTTAAATTAGGAAAGGTGAAATCTTTAAATTAGAAAAGGCGAAAACTTTATTTTTATAAAGGCGAAAACTTTATTTTTATAAAGGCGAAAACTTTATTTTTGAAATGGAATTTTTATCTATATGTCACCAAAGTAAAAATTCGATTTTTATATATTGAATAGCATAGTAAAAATTCGATTTTTAAATATATGAAGTGATTATAAAAATATGATTTTTAAATTGAAAGTGAATAAATAAAAATGTGATTTTTATTTTAAAGACATCGAAATATAAAAATGTGTGATTTTTATATATGTAGTGACTACGGGCAACGAAGATGACGATGATGCGATAGCGATGAAGATTTCTATCAATGAAGAGCCGTGGAGCTAGGATAGCTATATGTGAGAACTTCTCACTCAAATTCTCTTTTTCTAGTAATATATATATATACTAGGATGCAGACGGTGCTTAGTAGCACCCGACACCCGTCATCCACAGACCATGGATGGCTTGTTTGTTAAAATTGTTTGGTTGTGTAGTTGATTAGATGATTTGATGTGAAATTGAATTGAAAACGATTTCGAAATGAATTGAATTGAAAACGATTTCGAAATGAATTGAATTGAAAACGATTTCGAAATGAATTGAATTGAAAACGATTTCGAAATGAATTGAATTGAAAACGATTTCGAAATGAATTGAATTGAAAACGATTTCGAAATGAATTGAATTGAAAACGATTTCGAATTGAATCGAAAGTGAATTGAAATGAATTCAAATTGAATTAAAATTTGAATTGAATAGAAATGAATTTTGAAACGAATTTATAAAGAAGAATTCAATTTTGATTTGAATTGAAAAGAATGTTGAAAAGGTTTTGAAAACGAATTTAAAATGATTTATAAAATACGTTTTAAAAGGAAATCGACGATAATATATATATAATATATATATATATTATATATATAATGGCCTGAATAGAACGCGCCGCGCCGCGGCAGTTCGTGAATTTCGACCATTAACTTCGAATTGACGTTGCGGGAGATCCGACCGTCGGATTCTCCTAAAACCGGAACCGTTGGGTTCGTGTCGAAAAGAGGTTTCCAATGAATATTAGAAATTTGAAATCTAACGGTTGGATTTGGAGTTATGTCCAAATCAAATTCGAAAAAGGTCGCTGTAAGTGCAGTTCGATGGCCGTTGTTGGAAATCGACTGTACGGGCCTTGATAAAATTATTAAAAATATCTATAATTTGTGTAAAATTATAATATGTGAATTGGAAAGAACTGGGATGAAAAACTCCACATTTGAAATGATAAAAATGGATTTTTATCAAAATGAACTAGTTTAGAACTAGAATTAAAATCAATTTATTTTTGAAATAAATAAATTGAATTTGAAAGTGATTTTAAAAATAATCAATATTCCCAATAGGTGAAGTGTAAGTGGAGTTGAATCGAAATTATCTTCGGGATATTTCGATGTGGGATTTCGTGACTATACAGATATTGTTATGGGAATTTGAAAGATATATTTTATATCGTTATTTCCAATACGATATTTGTTGGTTTCAGAATTTGATATTGAATATAAGCCGATATATTTTCTATTCAGAGCCTTGTATTTAATATCAAATGTGATTTGGTTTGTCGTGAATCGTGTTTTTGATGACATTGGTTCTTTAACCCAGTTAAAGGCAGAATATTGATTTTTGAAAAGATTAAAACTAAGTGGAGTTTTAATGAATCTTTAATTAGATTAAAAATGTGAATTGATAATTTAAATTATCAAATTTGAAAGGTGATCGAGAGTGGAGTATCACCAGTTTTGCTCCAAAGCGATAGTTAAATCTTTAATTAGATTTGAACGTGAAATGGTAATTAATTTTACCGATAACACCGTGGTGTTAGATATGGAGTATCACCAGTTTTGCTCCATGGGATATATAGGTTGGGATTGGGAAATAAAACAAATAATTACTTCGGTGTGGTTCGCTAATCCCGACTAGTTTGAAATGATATCCAAAGGAAGATTAAAGAATAAATTTAGAAGAATTTATCTTTGAAAAAATTAATGGGAACATTTCCCTAAGAATGTGATTTTGTGAATAAAAGAATATTCTAAATTGGAATGAGGCGTTCATTGTGTTTGTGTAACATTTGTTAATTATATACGTGGGTTATTCAGAAAGGCCGGGTTATACTCATTCTGAATAACCGATTCGACGAGATGTCGAAGATGAAGACGGTGGTTGAAGACCGGAAGTCTTCACATCGTTTGGGTGATTACTGATTATCTTGATTGGGCTGTACACCCAGGATGAGGGAATCAGTTGGTGATCTTCCAGACGTACTTGGAGATGGATGGATATGCGAGGAAAGTGCCTCCGGTTTCGTTCAGACCCAGAACGAACTTGTAAATGGATTGTGTGTCTGACATTGGATTTTATTCTGTGTTGATTGATTTCTATTAAATATACATCTGTTTGGCGGCGGAGAATTTATTCTCTTGCTTAACGCCCTTCTCTGAGACGTACGAGCTCAGAGGTTGTATATCGATGGACATCAGTCGCATGGAGTGAATTGCCAATGTGGCATGCGTAAGTGGCAATTGATCAAGGCTTCTGTTGAAAAGCAAAGTCTTGTGGTTGATGATCAAAGCACGGCCTGTGTGGCATAGCTTTGTGTATAACGTGAATTCGCGAGCCTCACACCTCGGTATGAGTCAAAAACGGGATACGGACCCAAGGAGTGCACGACGTTTCTTTCTAGCTAGGGTGGTGTCAGTGACCTACCAGCCCTGACATTTATATACTTTTCACCTGTGTGGTTGTTGGATATGAGGCGCCTCGGATATAGGTCTGTAAGGACCGGGAAACGTGTGTTCAGGAATTGCCAATCCTCAAAAGTAAGAGAGGACCGGCCTTGGAGGATCCAAGGGATTGCTGTGTGCGGTCCCGAGGCATTTGCTAGAGTGTCTCGAACGCGGAGAGGAGCTTGCCCCTTGCCTCGGCTCATGACGGAATCCAATTTCCAATACGTGATATTGCGGTTTTATTTGTAGAACCTAGTATGGCGACATAGTGGTATGGGTCATTCATGCCGCCTATGATTGATATTTATGATTTGAAATTGTTTTGACACTATACACCTATAATAGTATCAAATAATGTGATTTAAACGTATCAAGCATGCTTTGGCTGTTATAAGGGAAAACCCTATCCTCCGGCTTGCGTTGCATTGTGTGATGGGACCTGGGTCTTATAACAGCTTCATTTTTCTTTATTTAGCATTGCGATGTTTGTTTTATGCACTGGTATTCTTGGGAGGAAACCCGTTCCGTGTTATACGGCGTGGTCCCTTGATTTACCTAACTTTAAAAATAAAGATTAATAACTGTTTTAGTTCTCACACCAGTCCCATGACTGACCTGGAGTTTATTGTTTTAACCTAAACTCTGGGTGCCCCTATTTTCTGCACGGGCAGCTAGTAGTTTTGGTTTTGCAGATTTATATTCACAGGATCCTGATTTACAGCTGGAACGATGCTCGGAAAGCTCTGTATCCGTGCATTACTTCTAGTTGTGCTTTTGTATTATTTTCCGCTGCGATGTATTTAAATGTAATTTAAATCTCTGATATTTATCGAATGTAATTTATTCATTTATACTCTGTATATTCTTGTATCTGATGGAATTGTTGTAATAGCAATGAAATGTTCTTTTGTCTGCGTCCTATTTTGTTTTGTCCTCACAGTAATTCGTTCTTTCTCATCTCTTCGGAGACCGGGGAAGTTCGGGTCGCTTCATTTGGTATCAGAGCTTTGGTTTACAGAGCTCGAGAACAAGACACATTAGAACCATACGAAAGAATTCATCAGATATTGGATTAGTAATATCCAATTAGAATGACTCGTTAGAGATAGGATCAGTAGTATCCTAGAACGAGTGCGAAGAGTATATTTTTCAAATGAAAACAATTTTTGTTTTGAAAATTTAAATCATTTTATACGTATTTGAATATTTATTTATATTGAATATGGACAATCGAGTATATATAGATTTCGCGTATACGCGTCATGAACGTATATTCGAAGTTTTAATATACTGGATAGATATAGAGTCACATTCTAGACACCCGGGGATAATTCTGGTGATGTGGCCACATCATCAGTATTTATATTCGCGTTTCGAAGGTGTGATATCTATATATTTCCATTAGACTGGTGTGAGAACCAAAATTAATATAGTTAGAACACATTGTTGTGAATTGGCATCAAAACAAGATTTTCCATATATATATATATATCAAATTATGAATTTGAAACTCTAATTCACTAATTGATTGATGTTTGTGTTGTTTGTTTAATTGTTTGCTAATTTTGAACCATTATGCCTAATTTGATCAAGTATTGAATTATATTGAAAATCGGTCGCAACTGCTTGCATATACATATACTTACATTGAACAGGTCATAGCAAGGAGGCTAGAGCCAGAGAATAAAATTTGTTTGCCCGACAAATAGGTACATGTTTACTACATAATTTACTGTTTTGTTTGGGTGATGATGATTTTATGAGCCTATTGGCTAGCCGCTTGGCTTTTTCTTTTTCTTTTTGAGATCTGAAGGACCGGGGAAGCTATTTGAAATTCCCCGATGCTCCCATTGCAGGGGAGGTTATGGCGAAATTTTTCGAAAATTTAGGGTGTTAGCCAAATTTTTGAAATTTTGAAAATTCTCAGAAACTAAAAAGTTGGAGAATGCAAGCCAGATCGAACATA
This sequence comes from Allium sativum, assembly GCA_030737875.1. Classification (NCBI taxonomy): domain Eukaryota; kingdom Viridiplantae; phylum Streptophyta; class Magnoliopsida; order Asparagales; family Amaryllidaceae; genus Allium; species Allium sativum. The sequence continues at coordinate 158,972,521 of CM060913.1, forward strand.
GTGTTGAATAATCAAACCACTTTCGACTTTGTTCCTTTTCGGGGACGAAAAGTTTTAAGTGGGGGAGATTGTAATAACCCGAAAATGCGGGCCAGTTTGAAATTTTTATTTTGGCAATTTTGGTGGATTTTGAATATTTAAAATAGATTATTTTAAATAAAATCGATGAGAAATTTATTTTGAATATAGAATTCGACGTATATATTATATACGTCGTCGTTAGAATATAAATATTTATATATAATTATAAATAGAATTGAAAATGGCGCGGTAGTTCGATAATTCGATTTCAAACTTCAATTGAATGTACCGGGTGCAAAACAATTCGGATTTTAGTGAAACCAAAAACAATGGGATCTAATTGATAATATCTTTCCAACGAATCCGACAAATCAAAATTTCATAGCGAGAATCAAAAGATATGTCCAGTTGAAAATTCTGAATAGTCGCTATGGAATTCAGGCCCTTAAAAATAGACATTTTGCAAACGACCTCGGATTTCGACGAAACCACTTTTGTTGGGTCCGCGATGTTGAGTTATTGCTAGATTCCAAATTTCATAATTTTTCGAATCAATATGTGAGCGTGGCAAAAGAGAACGCGTTTTGACCATTTCAGTTGATTTTAATCGACTGGAAATTGGCCATTTTTCATACGGTCTCAGAATTCGACGAAACTAGTTTTGTTAGGACCGTATCGTCAATACGAAGCTAGAAAATATTTTTCTCCAATTTATAGAGTTCGTATGTGACCCCGGTAATTTGAAATGTACGTTTAAAATTCAATATAGTGATTTAAATGTAAATTTAGCGGAAACTGATTGTAACAGCCGAATCAGCTGACGATACATATCCCATTGTGTTCGGAATGGGGGTTAAACGCTATGGGCGACAGGTGGTGGGCCTCGTTTTGATGACGTATGTAAAAGTCAACTTTTATAAAATAATAAAATAATAAAATAAAATAATATATATAAACCCACCCCACTTCGTTATTTCCCAAACCCGTTAAACCACTCAGCCCCTCCCCAAATCGATTTGGTCACCGCCGCCCTAGGGCTCATCGTCGCTGCCTCGGACAGGACGCCGCCCCCCTCCAGTCAACGGCGCAACCCCCTCTCTCCGCCTGGCTGCTTCCACCTCCTCCACCCCCTTCCGCTTCGTACGAACCCCGACGCCCCTTTTACCCTAACCCACCGCGAACCCCTCCACCGCCTCCACCGTGCCGCGCCTCAACCGGAGACCCCCCCCCTCCTCCGTTCAACCTCCACCTCCCACTCGATTCCTCCTCCCTTCCGCCTTCTGATGACCACCAGCGCACCCCCCCCCCCCCCATGTAAGTTTTTTTTATTTATTTTATTTTATTAGTTTATTTTATTTTTATTTTATATTAACAGAAAATAAATTGTTTTTTTTTTCAGAAAATAAACTGTTTTTTTTTTAGGATTAATAAACTGTTTTTTTTAGGATTAATAAACTGTTTTTTTTTTAGGATTAATAAACTGTTTCTTTTTTTAGGATTTTAAACCGATTTTTTTTTAAAGATTTTAAAAACTGATTTTATTTTTAGATTTTAAATAAGAAAAGATTTAAACTTTAAATTAGAAAAGGTGAAATCTTTAAATTAGAAAAGGTGAAATCTTTAAATTAGAAAAGGTGAAATCTTTAAATTAGGAAAGGAGAAATCTTTAAATTAGAAAAGGTGAAATCTTTATTTTTATAAAGGCGAAAACTTTATTTTTATAAAGGCGAAAACTTTATTTTTGAAATGGAATTTTTATCTATATGTCACCAAAGTAAAAATTCGATTTTTATATATTGAATAGCATAGTAAAAATTCGATTTTTAAATATATGAAGTGATTATAAAAATATGATTTTTAAATTGAAAGTGAATAAATAAAAATGTGATTTTTATTTTAAAGACATCGAAATATAAAAATGTGTGATTTTTATATATGTAGTGACTACGGGCAACGAAGATGACGATGATGCGATAGCGATGAAGATTTTTATCAATGAAGAGTCGTGGAGCTAGGATAGCTATATGTGAGAACTTCTCACTCAAATTCTCTTTTTCTAGTAATATATATATATACTAGGATGCAGACGGTGCTTAGTAGCACCCGACACCCGTCATCCACAGACCATGGATGGCTTGTTTGTTAAAATTGTTTGGTTGTGTAGTTGATTAGATGATTTGATGTGAAATTGAATTATTTGGTGAATTGAATGGATTTGATTGATGTGTGAATGGCGTGGGCCTTCACTAGACCGGGGATAAGGCTAGGCCTTGTCCTGTTTCTAGTATCGTGCCGTTATGCCGCCGAAATTTTCTAAAATATGTTAGAAAAATAAAAATATCATTTATTGAATAAATGAACTGAATAGAAATTCATGTGTGAAAATAAAATGTTTTATCGTTAAAAATATAATTTTAACGTGAAAGTGAATAAATGAATATTTATAAACAAATCGGCCGATTTGTTTATATACACTGGTTTGACTGATATTGATTGGGTTGATAAATTTTACACATCGCCCAACTGCACAAATAAAATCTGTGTTTGATTGTTTGAAACCCCACACGGTTGTTGGGATGAAATTTGATGTTCACTCATCCTGATTGATTAAATATGTCGATCGATTGATTGACAGGCTGTTATAAGCGTCAGATATCTATATTTGATGCTTATACAGTGTAGTGCACTTTGGTTGATGATTGATTATTTTTCAATGCTATTATATACATGTGTTGTATGGAATCCATATAATTAACATTATATGGTGATTGATTGGGCCTCATTCCAATCGGGAAAACAATGAATATTATAAAAGAAAATTCATGTGTTGAATATAAAAATATCATGTGTTGACGATGATCATGTGTTGAAACTATTCATGTGTTGAGTAAAATATTTTGAATAAAATAAATTACATCTTTATCACATTTAAAATTAGAACTACTTCCCAGTAGAAGTTGTATTAAAAATCAAACAATAGATACCATAGTTTTATAAAATATTTTACATAACAAAAATAGTGATGTGTCGACAGTACTCATGTGTTGAGATTAGTCGTGAGTTGAAAGAAATATAGATTCATGTGTTGAATAGAACAAATATTCATTTGTTGAATAGAATAACGAATTATTGAAATATAAAGCCGTGTTGATTAGAGATGCGTTATTTTGACGCGAACAATGTTCATATCGATCTTATTCATATTAAAATGAATATTGAAAAGTGATTTCGAAATCGAATATTTCGAAATGAATTGAATTGAAAACGATTTCAAAATGAATTGAATTGAAAACGATTTCGAAATGAATTGAATTGAAAACGATTTCGAAATGAATTGAATTGAAAACGATTTCGAAATGAATTGAATTGAAAACGATTTCGAAATGAATTGAATTGAAAACGATTTCGAAATGAATTGAATTGAAAACGATTTCGAAATGAATTGAATTGAAAACGATTTCGAAATGAATTGAATTGAAAACGATTTCGAAATGAATTGAATTGAAAACAATTTCGAAATGAATTGAATTGAAAACGAATTCAAATTGAATCGAAAGTGAATTGAAATGAATTCAAATTGAATTAAAATTTGAATTGAATAGAAATGAATTTTGAAACGAATTTATAAAGAAGAATTCAATTTTGATTTGAATTGAAAAGAAAGTTGAAAAGGTTTTGAAAACGAATTTAAAACGATTTATAAAATACGTTTTAAAAGGAAATCGACGATAATATATATATAATATATATATTATATATATAATGGCCTGAATAGAACGCGCCGCGCCGCGGCAGTTCGTGAATTTCGACCATTAACTTCGAATTGACGTTGCGGGAGATCCGACCGTCGGATTCTCCTAAAACCGGAACCGTTGGGTTTGTATCGAAAAGTGCTTTCCAATGAATATTAGAAATTTGAAATCTAACGGTTGGATTTGGAGTTATGTCCAAATCAAATTCGAAAAAGGTCGTTGTAAGTGCAGTTCGATGGCCGTTGTTGGAAATCGACTGTACGGGCCTTGATAAAATTATTAAAAATATCTATAATTTGTGTAAAATTATAATATGTGAATTGGAAAGAACTGGGATGAAAAACTCCACATTTGAAATGATAAAAATGGATTTTTATCAAAATGAACTAGTTTTAAACTAGAATTAAAATCAATTTATTTTTGAAATAAATAAATTGAATTTGAAAGTGATTTTAAAAATAATCAATATTCCCATTAGGTGAAGTGTAAGTGGAGTTGAATCGAAATTATCTTTGGGATATTTCGATGTTGGATTTCGTGACTATACAGATATTGTTATGGGAATTTGAAAGATATATTTTATATCGTTATTTCCAATACGATATTTGTTGGTTTCAGAATTTGATATTGAATATAAGCCGATATATTTTCTATTCAGAGCCTTGTATTTAATATCAAATGTGATTTGGTTTGTCGTGAATCGTGTTTTTGATGACATTGGTTCTTTAACCCCAGTTAAAGGCAGAATATTGATTTTTGAAAAGATTAAAACTAAGTGGAGTTTTAATGAATCTTTAATTAGATTAAAAATGTGAATTGATAATTTAAATTATCAAATTTGAAAGGTGATCGAGAGTGGAGTATCACCAGTTTTGCTCCTAAGCGATAGTTAAATCTTTAATTAGATTTGAACGTGAAATGGTAATTAATTTTACCGATAACACCGTGGTGTTAGATATGGAGTATCACCAGTTTTGCTCCATGGGATATATAGGTTGGGATTGGGAAATAAAACAAATAATTACTTCGGTGTGGTTCGCTAATCCCGACTAGTTTGAAATGATATCCAAAGGAAGATTAAAGAATAAATTTAGAAGAATTTATCTTTGATAAAATTAATGGGAACATTTCCCTAAGAATGTGATTTTGTGAATAAAAGAATATTCTAAATTGGAATGAGGCGTTCATTGTGTTTGTGTAACATTTGTTAATTATATACGTGGGTTATTCAGAAAGGCCGGGTTATACCCATTCTGAATAACCGATTCGACGAGATGTCGAAGATGAAGACGGTGGTTGAAGACCGGAAGTCTTCACATCGTTTGGGTGATTACTGATTATCTTGATTGGGCTGTACACCCAGGATGAGGGAATCAGTTGGTGATCTTCCAGACGTACTTGGAGATGGATGGATATGCGAGGAAAGTGCCTCCGGTTTCGTTCAGACCCAGAACGAACTTGTAAATGGATTGTGTGTCTGACATTGGATTTTATTCTGTGTTGATTGATTTCTATTAAATATACATCTGTTTGGCGGCGGAGAATTTATTCTCTTGCTTAACGCCCTTCTCTGAGACGTACGAGCTCAGGGTTGTATATCGATGGACATCAGTCGCATGGAGTGAATTGCCAATGTGGCATGCGTAAGTGGCAATTGATCAAGGCTTCTGTTGAAAAGCAAAGTCTTGTGGTTGATGATCAAAGCACGGCCTGTGTGGCGTAGCTTTGTGTATAACGTGAATTCGCGAGCCTCACACCTCGGTATGAGTCAAAAACGGGATACGGACCCAAGGAGTGCACGACGTTTCTTTCTAGCTAGGGTGGTGTCAGTGACCTACCAGCCCTGACATTTATATACTTTTCACCTGTGTGGTTGTTGGATATGAGGCGCCTCGGATATAGGTCTGTAAGGACCGGGAAACGTGTGTTCAGGAATTGCCAATCCTCAAAAGTAAGAGAGGACCGGCCTTGGAGGATCCAAGGGATTGTTGTGTGCGGTCCCGAGGCATTTGCTAGAGTGTCTCGAACGCGGAGAGGAGCTTGCCCCTTGCCTCGGCTCATGACGGAATCCAATTTCCAATACGTGATATTGCGGTTTTATTTGTAGAACCTAGTATGGCGACATAGTGGTATGGGTCATTCATGCCGCCTATGATTGATATTTATGATTTGAAATTGTTTTGACACTATACACCTATAATAGTATCAAATATTGTGATTTAAACGTATCAAGCATGCTTTGGCTGTTATAAGGGAAAACCCTATCCTCAGGCTTGCGTTGCATTGTGTGATGGGACCTGGGTCTTATAACAGCTTCATTTTTCTTTATTTAGCATTGCGCTGTTTGTTTTATGCACTGGTATTCTTGGGAGGAAACCCGTTCCGTGTTATACGGCGTGGTCCCTTGATTTACCTAACTTTAAAAATAAAGATTAATAATTGTTTTAGTTCTCACACCAGTCCCATGACTGACCTGGAGTTTATTGTTTTAACCTAAACTCTGGGTGCCCCTATTTTCTGCACGGGCAGCTAGTATTTTTGGTTTTGCAGATTTATATTCACAGGATCCTGATTTACAGCTGGAACGATGCTCGGAAAGCTCTGTATCCGTGCATTACTTCTAGTTGTGCTTTTGTATTATTTTCCGCTGCGATGTATTTAAATTTATTTAAATCTCTGATATTTATCGAATGTAATTTATTCATTTATACTCTGTATATTCTTGTATCTGATGGAATTGTTGTAATAGCAATGAAATGTTCTTTAGTCTGCGTCCTATTTTGTTTTGTCCTCACAGTAATTCGTTCTTTCTCATCTCTTCGGAGACCGGGGAAGTTCGGGTCGCTTCAATAAATCCTCTGCCACCACAGATATATATTAATAGATATAAATTTAATTGCACAGCATGAAATTCAATGCCAGACACACATCCATTTAAAAGTCCGTTCTGGGTCTGAACAAATCCGGAGTCACCTAGGTGCTCGCGTATCCGGACGATCAACAGGTACGTCCGAATGAACTAACACTACTAAACCTTTACTGGGAGAAACCCAATGCCAGACATCAGTAGTCGTCCATTCGATGTGAAGATCGTCGGTCTTCATCCACCGTCTACAATGTCTTCGACTTTTAATCGTCGTAGTAATTATTCAGAATGGGTTAAACCTGGTCTTTCCGAATAACTCGTGTATTTTTACAATTAAAAAGTAAGTGTTATAAGGGCACATCCAACGCCTCTTTCCAATTCAGAATATTCTTTAAAATATAATATTCATATTATTAGGGAAAGGTTCCCATTAATTTTATCAGAGATAAATCTTTCAAATTTATTTTTAAATCTTATTTTCAATGATTTATTAATTTTCCAATTGACTTTTAATATCAAAAATCACTACTTTACAATTATTCAAATTCAAGAAATAAATCTTATTTTTAACTGGGTTAAAGAATCAATGTCTTTTAAAAACATTGTTCACGATGAACCCAAAATCATTTTCCAATAAATAAATATGAATTGAAATACCAATAATCTTAGTTGAAAGATTTATTCTTTATTTATAAGAAATTCTTTGTTTAAAAATATTCTTTATATGAAGGATATTCTAAATCGGAAAGTGACGCAATCATTTAGCATATAACTTTGGTTATATGAATTTCATACATCGTATGTAAATGACAACAATTGATAAGTAATCATCAAACCATTCATTCAACATCCAGAGTGAAGTTCACAACTGAGTGAGCATTAAAATGAAATAATAACACTCATCGCAGCCTGTCAATCTATCGATTGACATACAAATAAATTTTGGGACTAGTGTATACCAATTATCATCCCAATACCCATGTGGGGTTTTCATCCAAAAACAGTACATATAAATAAATAATTGGTTAATGAATTTAACCAATTTTGATACTACCAACATGTTGATAATGATGGACAAAAATGATATTTTATTCCTAATGTCGAGTTGACTCGCACAATTTCCTTATACATTTCTAATATTTAATAGTATGTAATTTATCTATATGACATTATTGTGGATGACAAATAAAAGGATAATTTTCATTATACTTAATTTGTATGTAATTATTCTTAACGTAAAAGAAATAATCTCATTTGTATATGTTTCAATGTATAAACTAACAGATGAAAATATTTATTTTAAATTGCATACAAACTCTAATGTATGCATTAACATATAAGGATGTCATTTTATCTCACCTATACATTCTAATCTATGTTTAGACCAAGAATATGATTCTTATATTTGGAAATAAATTCTGTTGTAAGTTTGCAAATACGAATGATTTTTATATTTGCATATAAATTCTATGTTGTGTTATGCAAATAAAAATGGTAATTATATTTGCCTATAAATTCCATGGTGTGTTATGCAAATAAAAATGGTTATTATATTTGCATATAAATTCTATGGTGTGTTATGCAAATAAAAATGGTTATTATATTTGCATATAAATTCTATCTCAACAAAATGTACAAGAAGAGTGATACATTCATTTATCGACAATTCTATTTTATCAAAATGCTATTTGTGTTTAATTCTTATTTGACAAAAATGTCCTTTTTGGTATCAACCAATATAATTCGACAAAATGAATGTTTGATTCAACTAATATAAATTGACGAAAGTGAATAATTTTGTTTCAAACAATATAAATTGACGAAAGTGATTATTTTGTTTCAACTAATGTAAATTGACAACAGTGACTATTTTGCTTCAACTAGTGTAAATTGACAAAAGTGATTATTTTGCTTCAACTAATGTAAATTGACAAAAGTGATTATTTTGCTTCAACTAGTGTAAATTGACAAAAGTGACTATTTTTCTTCAACCAGTGTAAATTCACAAAAGTGAATACATATTATCATAATCCTCTTTTTTGTCTTTCCTTGTTTAAAAGTAAAAATGATAGTTTAAATCCTATTCTTTTATTTATATCTAAATTGTAATGAATGTGTAATATTCTAACTTATTATTTATTTGAATCAAAGAATGCAATTAGAAATACAACTTTCAATTTCATGTTTCATTTGCATCAAAGAATGCAAATAAAATGCAACTCCTAATTCAATATTTTATTTGCATCTAGAATTACAAATAAAAATCGCAACTTCTAATTCAATATTTTATTTGCACCAAGGAATGCAAATAAATGTGCAACTTTTAATTTCATAGTTTATTTGCATCAAAGGATGCAAATACAAATTCAACTTTTAATACGGTGGTTTATTTGCATCAAAGAATGCAAATAAAAATTCTACTTTTAAATACGGTGTCTATTTGCATCAAAGAATGCAAATAAAAATATAATCTTTTACCTACGATGTTTATTTGCATCTAAATAAAAATTATAATCCTTTTTTTTCTTTGTTTGCAATTCAATTTACAAACAAAAATGTAACTCTTTAAATCATATTTTTATTTCTATCTAAAGTACGAAATATAAATGTCATATTCATTCTAGTGTTCTTGTTTGCATTTATAATTGCAAAAAAAAAAAATGTAATTTTTACTTTAATGTTTGTTTGCATCTAAAATTTCAAATAAAAATATAGTTTTACTTCTAATGTAAATAAATGAACATTTTTTTAATTTTCTATGCATATTTGCATAGAAGGATGCAAATAAAAGAACATTTTTATTTCTATGTATATTTGCATAAAAGAATGCAAATAAAAGAACATTTTATATTTCTATGTATATTTGCATAAAAGAATGCAAATAGAAGAACATTTTATATTTCTACGTATATTTGCATAAAAGAATGCAAATAGAAGAACATTTTATATATCTACGTATATTTGCATAAAAGAATGCAAATAGAAGAACATTTTATATTTCTACGTACATTTGCATAAAAGAATGCAAATAAAAGAACATTATATATTTCTATGTATATTTGCATGAAAGAATGCAAATAAAAGAACATTTTATATTTCTATGTATATTTGCATAAAATAATGCTAATAAAAGAACATTTTATATTTCTATGTATATTTGCATAAAAGAATGCAAACAAAAGAACATTTTATATTTCTTATGAATATTTGCATAAAAGAATGTAAATAAAAGAACCATCTTTATTTTTCAATATATATATTTATATCTCAATTCAACGACATGTTCAAAATTGTATTGATCATTCTATTGAATCTAATAAAATGACAAAATAATATTTTACATTGAATTTACAATTCTATTTCAATTAAATAAAAATGGTGAAATAATGTTTTATGTGGAATTGAAAATTCTACTTTAATTAAAATAAAAAAATGATAAAGTAATGTTTTACATTGAATTGGCAATTCTATTTCAATTAAATAAAATAGTCCAAATAATGTTTTTATATTGAATTGACAATCAATCCAATAAAATAATCAAAATAATGTTTTATGTTGAATGGCCAATCTAATGCAATTCAAAAAAAAATGTTCAAAATAATGTTTCAATGTTTAATTGACAATCTAAACCAATTCAACAAAAAAGAAAAAAAAATCTAAATAATGTTTAAATGTTGAATTGATAATATAATCCAATTCAACAAAAATAATCAAAATAATGTTTTTAATGTTGAATTGACGATCTAGTTCAATTCAACAAAAATAATCAAAATAATGTTTTTTTTTAAAGGGGAATTTTAATCCAAACCAATAAATAAACAATATTGTCATTTTTATTGAACATAAACAGATCTATGTGTATACATCACCCACGAATAGATAAATCATCCACAATATCATCACATAACAGATCGGAATCATACACATTCAATCGTCACATAACAAATAAATTAGATAATTAATTAAATAAATAAAAAGAAGAAATATCACATCGATCGGTTTTCAGAAATTGTTCATGGTCAAATTTGGCTGAATTTTCAAAGACCTCCATTTCAGATCTAATCGATTCCATGTTGTAGAGCTCGGCAAGACGATTCCAACGCAATTTGGTTTGCAATTTCTGTTTTCGTTTGACAAAGATATGATAATTTAAATACTTAATACATTAATCAAATAATTAATCACTTTAAAATAATTAATCCATACTTAATCACTTTCTTCCTCGTTCCTCTTTATTGGAAATAGCCGAACCCAAAGTTGCCACTTTCATCCTCCCATCGCACGCAAACCGAGGCGTTGAACCTCGATCAGACTACACCACCTTGTCTGCCTTGCCAATCTCTTCCTGCACCCCTAGTATGGTGCAACTCGCACCCTTCTCAGCCCCTCACGGCGGCCCCAAACGCCCCACCTTTGGGTGCAGGAATCTCTCAATTTGCTTAATGAAAATCGATCACCACCGCATGGATTGAAGCCCTCTGAATGCTCTTTAATTTGATATATAGAAATTTGAATTTTGTTGTGTAGGTCAGAAGAACAAGGTGAAAGAAATTCGGAGCTTTCTGTCCATCCAATTAGACATGGCGGCAGCTAGGTTAGGTAGATTAGGGTTTTGTGTTTTTGCTTATATTTTTAATAAAATAATATTATATTTTCTAATTTATTGATTTTAGCTCATAAGATCTTAACAGCTTCAATTTCAGCCCAACCAGAGTTGTCCGCAGGCAAATACCCACGTTCCGGACGCAATGGGCTAGGTCCCGTCAGCCTGTTTGATCATCTCTAGCTTGTTTTATTTAATTTAATATTCAAATTATTTATTTAATTAATTCAATCTTACATTTAAATTCACCGGGGCCACATACGACCTCTAAAAATTCCAAAAAAATTAGTTCTGGCTATGTTTTGACGATATGGTTCTAACAAGAATAATTTCATCGAATTCCGAGACCGTTTGAATAATGGTCATTTTCAAGTCGATTAAATTTGACTGAAACTAACAAAACACATTTTCTTTTGCCACGCTCACATATTAATTCTAAAAATTATGAAAATTTAAATCTAGCAATAATTTGACATACTGGTTCCAACAAAAGTGGTTTCGTCGAAAACGGAGGTAATTTGAAAAATGGCTATTTATAATATTAAAATATATATATATATATATTCCACAGCGACTATTTTGTATTTTAAACTGGGCATAACTTTTGATTTCTGTTATGAAATTTCGATTTTTCGGATTCATTGAAATATATTTTTAAATTGATTCTAATAATTTTGGTTTCACTAAAATCCGATTTATTTTGCATCTTGTACAGTCGGTCAAAGTTCAAATTTTCAAACTACTGCGCTATTTCAAAACCCTTTTATAATTAAAATAAATATATTCGTTTTAACTTCAATTAAAATAAATTTTTCTTCGTTATTATTTAAAATAAATTATTCTAACTATTAAAATTCCGTTAGAATTTCTAAAATAAAAATTTTGAATTGGTTCAGAATTTGCGGGTTGTTACAGTAATATTAATATATATAGGCCCACAAACTTAACAGTTAAATAAACATGCTTGAATCAGTAGGAGGGTTAAGTACTTCTTGGGTTGGTGGGTAATATTTGTATATATAAGCCTACAAACTTAACCTGTCGGGGTTATGTAATTAAAGACATTGTTAAGTAAACATAATCAGTGGAAATCCTAGTAGTGGGGATGCAAGACAAAGGGGAGAGCTTGCATCAGCTTGTGTGGGACCCATTTCTGTCAGTAACCCTTAAATAGGTATCAAACGGGTACTCATAACTAGGTTGAAGTAGGGAATGCTTACTGAGCTGATTGTAAGAGATCCAAACGTGGAGGAGGTGTTGACGGTGCGTTCCATTGGGGTCATATGCGTGCATGACTCCACCTGCTGGGGAAGATAAGACGTTGTGACACCAGTAGATATGGTTATGCATCCGAAAAATTAAGGGTTGCCAATTTAGGGAGTAATACAACCTGTGGGGCCAGCACAAGGTATCTGTAGAATAGAGAATCGATCTATTGGGGGTAGTAAATAGGGTATATCTAGTCCTGTATGTTTCTGTGGGGTACCTGTGTTTCTGTTTGGGCTAACACCCGTTATTTCTGTTTAGATACCAGTTCTGTTTGGGTTAAAACCCGTAACTAGAGTACACCTAAAATTACCATTATGTTTCTGTTGGTGTAAAGACCCAACAAATCCGTACTATCTGAGTCGACTAATAACACCACACGTCCAACCCAAATTTGTACAGAAATATGAATCATTATTAGAAACAAGTTAGAGGATGAGGAATAGAAAGAGATAAATATTAGAATAGAAGAAAATGAAGATCAAAACTCACAGCGGAACGAATAAAATATATTAAATAACATAACTTTTGAAATACAAATCAGTAACCTTATATACATACCATCACCAGAGCACAACAGTTGTTCCTAGAACAATTATAAACACCTATTTCCAGATATAACATAGTACATAGTGGAAAATATGATAGTCTATAGCTAACCGGTGAAGCCTCCTGCTTCCAACTCCTCCAAATGAATCTGAAAAATCCCGAATACTTGACTGCCCGTACAAATTTGGGCACCCAAGAGTTTAGGGAAAACAAACAAAATAAACTCTAGGTCATTCATGGGACTGGTGCGAGTGAACTCCAACCATTTGTTTAACTTTAAAATTCCTTTGTAAAGAAATGATAATAGTAAGACCAGCCATACATAAACATGGACGGTTTTTACCTTACTATAACCCAAAACACTTTGATACAAAAATCCAGTGATATTATAATAATGTTTAATCAAAAAAATAGAAACTAGCGGAACGCTTGCTTCTTACGCTCCATATATAATATAAAATCAAAAACCGCATGGCGCTTATTGGAGATTGGATTTCCAACACGAGAAGGTATGAACCACCTTCCGATCAGTATACTCTAGAGAGGATACACTGGGGTTCAACAAGAACATCTTGCAACCCGCGCACACATGACCGACCACTCATTTTGCTTCAGTGTATCGAATGTATATCACCAACGGTTGGGATCAGCAACCGTTTCCCGAATGGGACAGCATCGAACAGAATAAGGAATTAAATGATTCTCTAGATAGGTGATTATACATCCTAATGGGAGCGACCCACATAGCCATGTTGCGTGCCCAATTTTTGTCATTTCCCGATTGTTGAGGCTGAAGCTATGCTTACTTATCATTTATTGATAATACAATCACTTTGAATGCCACATTGTCAAATCTGTTAATCACTAATTGATTTGCACAAATATTCTGGATGTTATGCTAAGGGAATAAATCTGTTGCAACCATATATACTTATACAGACCAACCCATTAGATTATTGGAAATACTTTGTCAGACATTCGTCCATATACGTTCGTTCTGGGATTGAACGAAATCGAAGGCACAATTTCTATTAATAGAAAAAGCCCTTGCAATTCACTCCGTCTTCGATTATCTTCATATAATCTGATTCGCAACGTTACTGCCAATACAGAGTGTTTCTCGGATAATAATCCAATCGGTCTCTCCATATTGACAACGATATTGGCAAATACTTCGATAGTCGGTTATTTAACTATCGAAGAAAAACAAACATCCATTCAAAACAATCAAACAATCACTGGGCCCCTTGATTACTATTCATTAATTAAATCACCCTTTCCATTTCCTTATCAATATTTGTTAAACAAATATTTTCAATTATCATCTTGGTCTCTTACATTCTTTGGAAAACATTTTTATATCTCGCCTTCTTTTATTTTCTACACTTAGAAAATATATTCTATTTGAAATTGAAACAATTTCAATCACTTGTCTCTTTCCCGACTACTTTAATTATACTCAGGAAATATTTACTTTTATATTTCCAAAATTCCATCACTTGGGTTAAAACGAATGTTGTGTAAAACATCGTTACAACAACCTAAAATGTTTTATTCAACTAACTGTTATCCAACACTTCTCTTCGAGATTGGATCTTGCTATTTATCAATTAAAAATGAAATCAATCAAGTTGGGGTAAAATTACCTCTCAGACCTTGACTGAAAACATCATTAACTTCGAAACAGACAAAACCACTTACCTCGAATAATCAACATTATAAAAACCAATTATTCATTTTTAAAACATGTATATGGTTCGCTTTCTATTTCTAATTTATAGATTTCACTTTTTGTTTACAATATTCTGTATTCTTATTTCGTTTCCTTATCGAATTCTATATATATATATATATATCGATACATTGATTTCTAACTATCAAATTATCTTAAAAATATTCTAACTCCTTAAATTCCCGGAAAAATTCGCCATAACCTCCCTTATACCGGGAGCATCAGGATATTTCAAATAGCCTCCCATTGCCCTCACCAATCCAAAAGAAAAAGAAAAAGCCAAGCGGCTTGCCGATACGGCGCATTAAATCTCATATATGAAATTTAAACATGTACCTTTTTGTCGGGCACATAAATTAAAATCTTCATATACTTCACCCCATACCTGTCTAACACATGCTCACCTGTTTCCAATTCAATTCAAATCAATCCAATCGTTTGAATTCAGTTTCGCTCATTTATTCTTTAATTAGCTATTTTGCCTATTCCAATATTTTGTTTGAATATGTTATGTTCAAACAAAGAAGTGGAATAGGCAAATAGCTAATTAAAGAATAAATGAGCGAAACTGAATTCAAATGATTGGATTGAGTTGAATTGAATTGGAAACAGGTGAGCATGTGTTAGACAGGTATGGGGTGAAGTATATGAAGATTTTAATTTATGTGCCCGACAAAAAGGTACATGTTTAAATTTCATATATGAGATTTTATGTGCCGTATCTGCAAGCCGCTTGGCTTTTTCTTTTTTTTTTTGGATTGGTGAGGGCCATGGGAGGCTAATTGAAATATCTCGATGCTCCTAGTACAAGGGAGGTTATGTCGAATTTTTCCGGGAATTTACGGAGTTAGAATATTTTTAAGATAATTTGATAGTTAGAAATCAATGTATCGATATATATAGAATTCGATAAGGAAACGAAATAAAAAAACAGAAGATTGTAAACAAAAAGGGAAATCTATAAACTAGAAATAGAAAGCGAACCATATACATGTTTTAAAAATGAATAATTGGTTTTTATAATGTTGATTATTCTAGGTAAGTGGTTTTGTCTGTTTTGAAGTTAATGATGTTTTCAGTCAAGGTCTGAGAGGTAATTTTACCCCAACTAGATTTATTTCATTTTTAATTGATAAATAGCAAGATCTAATCTCGAAGAGAAGTTTTGGATAATAGTTAGTTGAATAAAATATTCTGGGTTGTTGTAACGATGTTTTACACAACATTCGTTTTAACCCAAGTGATGGAATTTTGGAAATATAAAAGTAAATATTTCCTGAGTATAATTAAAGTAGTCGAGAAAGAGATAAGTGATTGAAATTGTTTCAATTTCAAATAGAATATATTTTCTAAGTGTAGAAAATAAAAGAAGGCGAGATATAGAAATGTTTTCCAAAGAATGCAAGAGACCGAGATGATAATTGAAAATATTTGTTTAACAAATATTGATAAGTAAATGGAAAGGGTGATTTAATTAATGAGTAGTAATCAAGGGGCCCAGTGATTGTTTGATTGTTTTGAATGGATGTTTGTTTTTCTTCAATAGTTAAATAACCGACTATCGAAGTATTTGCCAATATCGTTGTCAATATGGAGAGACCGGTTGGATTATATCCGAGAGCCACTCTGTATTGGCAGTAACGTTGCGAATCATATTATATGAAGATAATCGAAGATGGAGTGAATTGCAAGGGCTTTTTCTATTAATAGAAATTGTGCCTTCGATTTCGTTCAATCCCAGAACGAACGTATATGGACGAATATCTGACAAAGTATTTCCAATAATCTAATAGGTTGGTCTGTATAAATATATATGGTTGCAACGGATTTATTCCCTTAGCATAACATCCAGAATATTTGTGCAAATCAATTAGTGATTAATGGATTTGACAATGTGGCATTCAAAGTGATTGTACTATCAATAAACGATAA
Organism: Allium sativum; assembly: GCA_030737875.1. Taxonomy (NCBI): domain Eukaryota; kingdom Viridiplantae; phylum Streptophyta; class Magnoliopsida; order Asparagales; family Amaryllidaceae; genus Allium; species Allium sativum. The sequence goes on from CM060913.1 coordinate 158,989,242, forward strand.
GTAAGCGTAGCCTCAGGCCTCAACAATCGGGAAATGACAAAAATCGGGCAGGCAGCATGGCTATGTGGGTCGCCCCCATTAGGATGTATAATCACCTATCTAGAGATTCATTTAATTCCTTATTCTATTCGATGTTGTCCCATTCGGGAAACGGTTGCTGATCCCAACCGTTGGTGATATACATTCGATACACTGAAGCGAAATGAGTGGTCGGTCATGTGTGGGCCGGGTTGCAAGATGTTCTTGTTGAACCCCAGTGTATCCCCTCTAGAGTACACTGATCGGAAGGTGGTTCCATACCTTGTCTTGTTGGAAATCCAATCTCCAATAAGCGCCATGCAGTTTTTGATTTTATATTATTTATGGAGCGTGAGATGCAAGTGTTCCGCTAGATTCTATTTATTTGATTAGACATTATTATAATATCACTGGATTTTTGTATCAAAGTGTTTTGGGTTATAGTAAGGTAAAAACCGTCCATGTTTATGTGTGGCTGGTCTAACTATTATCAATTCTTTAGAAAGGATTTTTAAAGTTAAACAAATGATTGTAGTTTACTCACACCAGTCCCATGATTGACCCAGAGTTTATTTTGTTTGTTTTCCCTAAACTCTTGGGTGCCCAAATTTGTACAACCAGTCAAGTAGTCAGGATTTTTCAGATTCATTTGGAGGAGCTGGAAGCAGGAGGCTTCACCAGTTAGCTATAAACTATCATATTTTACGCTGTGTACTATGTTATATCTGGAAACAGGTGTTTATAACTGTTCCAGGAACAACTGTTGTGCTCTGGTGATGGTATGTATATAAAGTTACTGATTTGTATTTCAAAAGTTATGTTATTTAATATATTTTATTCGTTCTGCTGTGAGTTTTGATTTTCGTTTTCTTCTATTCTAATATTTCTCTCTTTCTATTCCTCATCCTCTAACTTCTTTCTAATAATGATTCGTATTTCTGTACAAATTTGGGTTGGACGTGTGGTGTTGTTAGTCGACTCAGATAGTACAGATTTGCCGGTCGTTATAGTTGGGATCATCCTATTTTTGCTAGGCAATTGAGGAATATGTAATCCTATTACATATCTATTACACAAGTATTGGTGCAGAGCAAGGAAAGTATTAAGAATCATTATCTATTCTATCCTGTTGTCCTGTTTACCTGGTTATGCCTGCCATTTATGTATTGATCTCTCTTATCCACTTTGTGTGCCTATCATGTTACTTTTATTTATTTACTGGCTAAAAGTAACTAGACTCGCCAGACTTTATGTCTGACCCTTTTTGTTTCCCCTTCTTTCTTCCGTTCCCTCCCCCCTCCGGTTTCTCAAGGAGGAAACACACAGGCTTGATCGTGATTCTGCTTATTTTACTTGAGCTGCTTATATGTATGGATCAAGCTCCTATCCTTTTTGCTATGGCCATATTTTGTTCTTGGAGAATTTTCTTTCTTTTATGCACTCTGATATTTCTGAAGTACTAGACAGTGGTTTTTATGTTGTAATGGGTTTATATATTTCAGACAAATGATGCTTTGGACCACGTTATTTTGATGCTTAATAAAGTTGTTTATTTCCACTGCAAAAAAATTTATATATGTCTTGTAATATTCTGTGTCTGTTTACCTAAACGCTTCACGAAACTTAATGCATTCCCTTTGTGAGTGACATTAATGGACGTGGGGTGTTACATGGAAGCATAATGGGATGGGGCGCTCATGTCGTCACATTTATATTTGAAGTTGTTTGATACACTATGCACATGTAGTATTATCAAAATGATTTGTTTTAAACGTACCAAGCATGTTTGGCTAATATAAGGTAAAACTCTATCCTCCGGCATGTGTTGCATTATGTGATGGGACTGAGTCTTACAATAGCTTCATTTTTCCAAAAAACATTGCGTTGTTTATTACATCTTTTATTTAAAGTTTTGGTATCCACATGGAGTAAACTCATTCCGTGACATACAACGTGGTCCTGTGAATTACCCTATTTTAAAGTAAAGTTTAATAACTGTTTTGAGTTCTCACACCAGTCCCATGATTAACTCGGAGTTTATTGTTTTAACTTAAACTCTTGGTGCCCCTATTTTCCATACAGGTAGCTAGTAGTTTTTTTATTTGCGGATATTTCTTTTCACAAGATCCTGGATTATAGCTGGAGTTATATTCGGAAAGCTTTGTATCTGTATATCTCTTTCAGTTGTGTTAGTTGTTATTTTCCATTGCACATTATATTTATGTATGTATTTTCTGTTGTTTTGTAATTTAAATATCTGATATTTTTCTGTTGTATATTATTTTAACTATGTTATATTCTTGTACTCTAATGTAAATTGTTGTAATAACAATGAAATGTTCTATTGTTTGTTTCTGATGTGTCGTGTTAATCCGGGCTCCTCCATCTCTTCGGGGATCGGGGAAGTCTGGGTCGTCGCATATCTAGACTTTCCCACGTATGTATCATCAATTATAGCTTGATGTCTTAACCGCACGTCCTCTAATGTGCACCAAGTTCTATGGCAAGGCGATACAAGAAACACAGAACTTGGTCGAGAGGCTTTCCATATCTGTATAGGCCTGCCTTTAAGAGCCTCAAAATACAGATATTCCTAGGGTTTGTTTTTCATGGTGGTTATGGCCCCATCTAGGCCCCTCCCTCAACTAGTAATGACTACAAGAGCTAAGTGACATGACCCTAACAACAAACAATCTAGACATCCAATTGGTGTGTCCGCTCAACCACCGTACCTCGATAATGAAACGTGAATGGTCTATTGGGTTTAGCTATAGTCTTTTCGCATTCCACTGGTTGCCGATGACGGGTACCCGACGATCTACTATCTCTGTTGGTCCTGACCTATGCCTCCTCGTTGAAGCGACCGCTGAATCACCACCACGTCACAGCATTCTTCTAACACCCCGAATTTTCTGAGAATATTAAAATTAACAAGTTTAAGAGAATTTAATTTTTAAAAGAAGAAGAAAGTGAAATGGGTTGGGCTATTACGTTCGTCTCAAAATTTTGATCAAGATAGATGTTTGGTTTGCATAAAACGGAAACCTTATGAAGAAGTTATTAAGCCTTGAATTTTGTATGCATATGAGAAAATATATATACAGATAGATATAAAAATTAAATAAATAAATATGCAAAAAAGTTCAAAACAGCGAAGTAGGAGGAGGAATAACCGAGCCGGCCCTTTTTTGAGGTCGGCCAGAGCCTCGCTGGATCGACTAAGGGTTGATTCAGGGTGTTTGGCTGTCAACCCGTGGCCCGATTCGCTCTAAGGCAGATGTGGCATCTGATTGGTTCTGATGGACTCCTTGCTGAGTCATTAGGGCTGATGTGGCTATTCTATCTTGTTTGAATGGCTTTGATTTGCTCTAGGTTAATCTGACGGTTCCTATTAAATCAAACTTCTTTATAAGCAACATAATACCTCAACCCTAAATCATATTACAAATCAAACCAAGAGCCGTCATGCTGCCATTGGACAACCTCGAGTAGCCGCCGTTCAACTTAGCAAATTAAAAGAGACAAACCAAATCAAATTAAAATTAAACTAAAACAACGATTGTCTACATCAAAAGGCGAGCATTTCAACTTCAGAATACAGATTCCAGAAATCCAGATTGTCTTTTGTAAGTGTAGTTATCTTTTAGATGTAAATAAATTTAAGACGTGATTTGATATAAAGTGAAAAATAGAATTATACCATGTTGTATGATATTGACGATGCTAATTCATGTTTGTTTCTTGCGATGATTTTATCATGAATTGTCTTGGAATGTTTGTGGCTTATTGGACTTGGTGTTGGATCTATTAAAGATTGAGAATGAAACTATCAAATTCATATGCAAGTTACAAGTTTTATGGTGGATCCATGTCAAGATGTATCTAGATTCATATGATTAATGCAAGTTATATGTTTCATGTTAAGATCAACATATATATGTTTATATGATTAATGCAATTTGTATGTATTATGGTAGATCCAAGTCAATAACTACATATATATATATTCATATGCTTTATGTTAGATCCATATGCCTATATATATGTTCATATGCAAGTTACAAGTTTTATGTTGGATCCATGTCAAGATCTATCTAGGTTCATATGATTAATGCAAGTTATATGTTTTATGATAGATCCAAGTCACGATCTAATTATACATATGTTCATATGCAAGCTACATGTTAGATCCAAAACTAGATCTATATTTATATGCATGTTTGTAAAGTGGACTTATGCAAGTTCATCTTGTTAGATCTAGTTCACACCTATATGTTAATGTTAAAATTATACATGCCTTGGGATTGGACATGTCATGATTATGTCATATGCTAGTTTATAATTGAGGTTACTTTCACACATGCCTAGATCTACATATTAACATATTTTAGGCTTATGATTATCTAAGTCTAAATTATTTTCAAGCTTATGTGACATGTTAAATTATATGAATAAAGTTTTATGCAAAATTTACATGTTTGGTTGAATCTATATTATGCATTTTCCCTTCTTTACCTCTTGTTAATAAATTGGGCTAATATGCGGGTCCAATGACTTTATGTGATTAATACGAACAAACAAATGGGGGTAATGTTGGGATAATTATTAAATCAAAACATGTTAATAATGTAGATGGGCCCAAAACCATGTAAATGGTTAAGGCCATGAATAGTATAATTTATACCATTAGTCTTAAACATAATTAAAATATGTGACATGAAACACTTGTAGAAAATTCACATATATAAAATGTAAAAGATGAATATGCCTAACCCGAGGTTAGACTGAGTTGTGGTGTTAACCTTCCCAGAACCGACCGGCGCATCAGTAACCACAACAATACTTGTCTAATGCGAGAGGTTAGTGCATCAAGCCCAGAAAGACCCGAGGTTAGACTGAGTTGTGGTGTAAAACTGCTCGGAACCCACCGGCACATCCAGTAACTACAACAATAACTGTCTAATGTGAGTGGTTGGTACTTTAATTAATTAATTAAAGGTCATGAACAATCAAGCTAGAAATGGTGAGGTTAAGTAATTAAGGGAATAGTTAACCAACTTAACATGTTAATAAGACAAGATTTGTGGGGTTAAGTAATTGAGGAAACACTTAACCAACTTAACATGTTAACTAGACAAGATTGATAGGGGTTAAGTCAAACCAAGGACACTTAACCAATTTAGCATGTTGACTAGAAAAACCCTTGTAACGGGGACCCGTTTCAACAGTAACCCACATGGATGTATCAAGGTACCCTGAACTAGGCAGGGTGGGGCACGATTACTGGGCTGAATATAAGCAGTCAAAAGGGCGGCGGTTAGGTGCGTCAGTGTAGGTTCTGACGGAGTACAGGCGTGCACGGGCTCCAGAGTGGAAAAAGCGGGCACTGGGCACCAGGCGTACACTTATGCATCTTTGAATCATGTCAGGGTTGCCATTATAGGACTTGATACACCCTATACTGGAACCAACACAAGTACTTAAAAATCACGTAGGGTCGCATGACATCGGGAATACATGAATGTGAGTAGGAGCCGATCAATACATGAATGGGATCGCTTTGTCATGAACATACATTGCTAGTTAAACAGCTCTTAGTGGGTGCAGAGAAGTAAAAGTGGGTGCGATAGCCAAATCTAGTTAAATCTTACTTTACCTCATTTTAGGACTACCCTATCCTTGTGGTATCATTATAGGTTTAGTTTATTCATGTCATAGTCTTTTACTTGTTTACATGCTATTAAATAACTGGGCTTACCAAACTTATGTATGACCCATTTTCCTTTCGCTTCTTTTCTTCCGTCCCCTCCCCCCCCCCCCCCTCCAGGTCTGCAGGGAGGAAACACTTCTGCTTAGTCCAGGTTAGCCAATGCTTGAAGACCATAGATGTAAGGCTTGGACTTTCCTTTTTGAGCTATGGCTATGGTCTAGCATTTATTGGGGATTTATGTCATTTTATTTTCAGTATTGCTTTTTATGTTTTAAAGACAGATGAAAAGTTGTAATAATTTGGAAGGTTGAAACAGTTGTTGAATTGTTGTGTTGAACAAGTATTTATGAAATAATATTGATCTTTTTCCACTGCATAAATTTTCTGTCTTGTAATTTATTAGTATCTTGTAACTTAAAACGCTCCATCGAAGTTAAGGCATTCCCTTTGAGAGTGACCTTAACGGACGTGCGGTGTTACACTTGGTATCAGAGCTAAAGGCAACCAGATCGGATAAAATTTTTGAAACTATTTTTCAAAAAGAAGTCCTAAAGAAGCATGTTCAAGAAAAAGTGTTAATTTAAAAAGGCATAATCCCCAAAGCCATATGCACTATCTTTCTATCCTTCGTTATGAATCTTTCCTTTTTGTTTTAGCATGTATGGGGATCTTAACCTTCCAGAGGGTGTACTGATACCTGGCTGGTTCAGGAGATACCTAGAAGCTAGGGCCAATGATGCGGGCCTAGCAGACATTCCACCTCCCCCAGCTGCTGCTCCTCCTCCTCCGAGAGGAAATGCTTTCTCAAAGATATGCAGAGACTTTAGATCCATGGGTGGAAAAGACTTTAAGGGGAGCGAATCATTTGTGGAAGCCAGAAACTGGCTCAAGGAGACTGAGGACTTATTCATTATCTTTGAAGTAGATGAGAGGCAGAAACTACAGTTGGTGGTGTGGTTGCTTAAAGACGAGGCCTCCTTCTAGTGGGAAGTCACTAATGCTGAAAGACCGATAGAGACTTGGGAGGACTTCAGGGCGAGATTTGAAATGAAGTTCCTCTCACAAGCTGAGTAGAGTCTGCAAATGGAAAAGTTCCTATCACTTAAACAGGGCAACTTGTCGGTTAAAGAATACGTCATAAATTCAACCAGCTTGCTCGATTTGGACTGAAGTTAGTAAACACTCCACATAAGAAAGCTCTTCTCTTTGCCAAAGGACTGAATGAGCCACTGCAAGGTTTGGCAATGTCCCATATACCTATGGGAGAAACTTACGAGAGACTGGTGGACATGGCTCCGTTGCAAGAGGAGAACAAAGATGGCAAGGAGGTGATGAAGGAAGAGCCTCAAAACAAGAAAGGAGATGGATCTCAGAACAAGAAGACGGACCCCAAGAAAGGCGGGAAGGATAATAAATCCCGTAAGAAGATGAAGTGCAATTTATGTGGGATACCTGGATACTTGGCCAGGGACTGTACAAAGAAAAAGAGGAAATTGGGCGCTTGTTTCCAGTGCGGGGATACTGGACACTTGTCTAAGGACTGGCCAAAAAGGCAAGGGAAGGGACAGAGGACTGGATCATCTTCTGGAGGGCAGGTTCATGCTCTCGTTGCACCTCTGCAGGAACGAGGTAGACATATTTCTGTTGAGAGTTTAGTTTATCTGTTTGATAATCCTGTTCATACTCTCTTTGATTCTGGCGCATTGCACTCTTTATATCTACTGGTTTAGTTGAATCTCTGCACCTAGACACCCATATAGTAGAGGATCACTTGGTTGTTTCAAATCCAATTGGGGGCTCAGTTTATTTGTCAATGATTTGTTTGGATTTGGAAATCTCTATTTTAAGCATTGGGTTTAAATGTAATGCTTATGTTTTTGGCTTCACGGGCTATGGGCTGATTCTAGGCATGGACTGGCTATCCAGTAATGGTGCCACCCCCGATTGTGAAGAGAGAGTGGTCAGACTCATGACTCGCCTTGGTAACACTCTCGAAATCTCTTATAATCCGATGAATTCTGTTATGCTAATTTAAATAGAATCTCTTGATGCGTCTGTTGAGAATTTGCAGTCTGTTAGAGTGGTCCGTGAATACTCGGATGTGTTTGAAGAGGTAAAGGGCTTACCTCCGAAGCGGGAGATAGACTTCCGCATACAACTCCTTGACAATGCAAAACCCGTTGCTTTACCCGTTAGACACATGGCTCCAAGGGAGAGAAACGAACTCAGCAAGCAAGTTAAAGAGCTGCTTAAAAAGGGGTTCATAAGATGGAGTATTTATGAATGGGGTGCTCCAGTAGTGTTCGCGACCAAAGCCTATGGTTCACTCCGCCTATGCGTGGATTATAGGGAGCTGAACAAGTGGACCAAAAAGAATAGGCACCCACTCCCAAGAATTGACGATCTGTTTGATCAGCTCGTAGATGCATCCGTTTTCTCCCAAGTAGATCTGGCTATCGGGTTACATCAGCTAAGAGTGGCTGAGGATAGCATTGACAAGACCGCATTTAGGACCCCGAATGGTTTCTTCGAGTGGCTTGCCATGCCTTTCGGGTTGACAAACGCACCTGCCTATTTCGTGGACTTGATGAGCAGGGTGTTCCGGGAATTCCTCAATAAGTTTGTGGTGGTCTTCATGGACGATATTTTGGTCTTCTCGAAGAGTGAGGAAGAGCATGCTCAGCACTTAAGGGAAGTCATGGATACTCTCCGTGCACATCAATTGAATGCCAAATTCTCCAAATGCCTTTTCTGGAGAAAAGAAGTTAGATTCCTTGGACATGTGGTGTCCAAAGAGGGGTTAGCTGTGGACCCCGCAAAAGTGGTTGCTGTGCAAGATTCCACGAAACGCAACAGAAGTACGAAGCGTTCAATTGCCTCACACCGCAGAACGAATTTATTAAATATATATATATGTTTGGCAGCGGAGAATTTATTCTCTTGCTTAACGCCCTTCTCTGAGACGTACGAGCTCAGGGGTTATATATTGATGGATATCAATCGCATGGAGTTAACTACCTGTGTGGCATGCCTAAGTGGCAATTGATCAAGGCTTCTGTTGAAAAGAAAAGTCTTGTGGTAGATGATCAAAGCACCGCCTACGTGGCATAGCTTTGTATAGCGTTGATTCGTGAGCCTCACACCCTGGTTGTGAACCAGAAACGGGAGTGGACCTCAGGGAGGGCATGCGTTTCCTTCTAGCTAGGGTGGTGTCAGTGACCTACCAGCCCTGACATTTATATTATTTTCACCTGTGTGGTTGTTGCTGTTGCGAGGCGCCTCGGATATATCGGTGACTGTGTGGAGCCGATGGAGTCATTTGGCTCATTTATGCCCCCCCAAGGGTGGGGAAACGTAGTGTTCAGGCATTTTAATCCACATCGGTGGACTGGCTCTATCGCTCCATGGATCACTCGAGCTCTGATCCTGAGGCTCGGGCTAGACAGTCTCGAATCGGTTGAGGACGATCCCTTGCCTCGGTTTGCAGATGGAAATCCAACTTCCAACACGTGATTTTGCGGTTTTGATTGTAGAGCCTAGTATGACGACATATTGGTATGTGGCACTTATGTCGTTTATGATTGATACTTATGATTGAAATTGTTTTCTTCACTTATAGTAATAATAAAAGATTAAATTTCACGTACCAAGCATTCTTGGCTATTATAAGGTAAAAAAACTATCCTCCGGCTTGCGTTGCATTGTGTGATGGGACCTGGGTCTTATAATAGCTTCATTGTTCTTTATTTAGCATTGCGCTGTTGTTTTATGCACTTGTATTCTTGGAAGGAAACTCGTTCCGTGTTATAAGGCGTGGTCCCTTGGTTTACCTAACTTTAAAATAACGATTAATAACTGTTTTAGTTCTCACACCAGTCACATGACTGACCTGGAGTTTATTGTTTTAACCTAAACTCTGGGTGCCCTTATTTTGACACGGGCAGCTAGTATTTTTGGTTTTGCAGATTTATATTCACAGGATCCTGATTTATAGCTGGAATGATATCTGGAAAGCTCTGTATCCGTATATCTCCTTCTAGTTGTGTTTTGTATTATTTTCCGCTGTGATGTATTTAAATGTAATTTAAATCTCTGATATTTCTCTGAGGTATTATATTTATTCATACTCTGTATATTATTGTATTTTGATGGAATTGTTGTAATATACAATGAAATGTTCTTCTATTTGCGTTCTGATTTGTCCTGTTCTCAAAACAGTTAGGGGTTTCGAACGGTCCTGGTCGGTCTAGCGATCGATTCAGATCGAGCGAAATTCCTTTTCGTTACATGTACAAATTCATGCTAACAAACGAATATAATATTAAGGACTACCTTTTACCAGGTATGTAACACCCCACATCCGTTAGTGTCACTCACAAAGGGAATGCACTAAGTTCTATGGAGCATTTAGGGTAAAAGATGTAGATAAATTACAAGACAGACAGAAATTAAAACAGCGGAAAATAAAACTTTGCTTTATTGATAAAATAGTTTATACAATGATTTCTTTACAATATCAGAGTATCATCTTTCTTACAAAATAAAGAAGCATAAAAATACATTTATATTCCCCAATTGTAGCAAGAGCCAGCCATAGCATCTGGAAAGAGAATCCGAGCAAAACTTCGACAAATCTTCAAGCTGGGAAAGAGTGACAATCCAACTTAACCTGAGCTATATTATTCCCTCCTTTACTACCTGGGGGGGGGAACTGAAGAAAAGAAGACGAAAGAAAAACAGAGTCAGACATAAAGCCTGAGTAAGTTCAGTAACTTTTAGCATGTGAACATGGGAAAAACAAAACGACATGAATTAACTGAATACAAGATAACACCATGATGATAGGGTTGGCAAGATTAGACAAGATTATCACAAGATATGCTAAGATAAGATAACTGGATATGCTCTAATACTTTCGTCGCTTCGCTATTTCCTTGTTATATTGATTTCTATATCTCTGAACCACCTAACTAGTGTCCCAACTAGTAACGATAATGTGATCCCAATCCCTGTAGTTTCTGTTACCTTCAGGCATACATTTATTATTTATTACCAAGATCTAATCTAGGGTTTTCTATCAAGTGCTTTCTAGATTCAACTAGAGTTTTACGCCATCTGCTGAACGCTTCTCGGATTCAGGGTTTATGCCACCTAGTCCAACTAGGGATTACGCTACATATCGAACGATGCCCCCAAGTCTAGGACACACTACCTAGAGTGGTATATGTTCCTATACTTCCCCACGCATGTATCGCGAATCGTTATCGCTTGTCTAGATGCACATGTCCTGTAATGTGCGGCACGAGTCCTATGGCAGGGCAAATCAAGAAATACAGTACTCGGTCGGGAGCTTTCAGATATCTGCCAATGCAGATGCTAAGGTCTATTTTTGTTCCAGTGGTTATGGTCCCACCTGACCCCTCCCTCAACTAATGAAAGTCACACCTTGAAAAATGAGAACTATACGCAGGCCCCCGGTGCCCCACTATCCTATGGCCATCCTCACCCATAACTAGATAGCAAGTATATGGTCTTTTGGAGTTCTTTGCCTTTCCGCTTCATGTATCTCGATTGACTCAAGATGGATGGTAGAAGACGAGTTACTATCACAGGGCTACCGTTTTCTCGTCGAATCACGCTGGTCCATCCTGGTCTTTAGGTTGCCATGTATTGCAACCAAGGCATACCCCTGGTTCTTCTACGCAGACCTTAACCTCTGTGAGCCCAGGAGGATCATCTGCAGCCTCACAGAGGGATACCAAGAGTACCCTCACGTCCCCTCGAAGCCTCGGGCTTCGTAACCCAATTCGTTGGAGCCTTCTTTTTAATCAGATGGATGTTCGCTCCTTCCCGTGTCATACTAAGAATTACTACTTAGTTCTGCTAACTAAGGTTTACCACTTAGTTTCCCGAATCGTTGTTTTCTTAACTAAGGTTTACTACTTAGTTTCCTTTCCCGTCAATTTGGATTGGTTAAGTGTCATTAATCAATTCAAGCTAACTTAACCCCCTTCATTTATCATGTTAAACTGGTTAAGTAATTCATGTTGACTTAACCGCATCACAAACCAAGTTATATTGGTTAAGTATTTCTTATTACTTAACCCTACCCATTCACCCTGTATTGGTTAAGTGTTCCTTTTAACTTAACCTTGCCAGTCTGTTTTAACTAACATGTTATTAACGGTTAAGTATTATCCCTTCATGTTTTAGACTTAACCCTATTCCTTTATCACAATCTGATGGTTAAGTGTTCAAGTTTACTTAATCCTACGGTCTAGCCCAGCTAACGTATCAAATTGGCTAAGTGTATTAGATTTTACTTAACCCCAACCTCTAGTCTAGTCAACATGTTAATTTGGCTAAGTGTATTAACTTTACTTAACCCCACCTTCTAGTCTAGTTAACATGTTAATTTGGTTAAGTGTTTTCTTAGTTACTTAATCTCTACAAATCTTGTCTTGTTACCATAAGTTTGGTTAAGTGTCCCTATGGACTTAGCCCTCCATTCTAGCTTAACTGTGCTAAGTTGGTTAAGTGTTCCTATGGACTTAACCCTCCCATTCTAGCTTAACTGTGTTAAGTGTCTGTATGAACCTAACCCCACCCATCGGTTTGGTTATCTTGTTGAATTGGTTAAGTGTCTTAGTTAACTTAACCCTACCATTCTTGCTCTAGCTTTAATTAAATAGATTAAAGCCGCGACCACTCACATTAGACAGATATTGTTGCGAATACTTGATGTGCCGGTTGGTTCCGGGCAGGTTTACATCGCAACTCAGTCTAACCTCGGGTTAGGCTTACTCGTGTTTTTTACGTTCAAAGGGTTTTGATTAATTTTCAAATCAGGTTTTGAAAGTAACCATCCCGTCCGTCGGATCAGTTAGGGATAGCCAGGGAGAGCAGGAAGCTTGTATTTTCCAAACCCAAGCCTAGACACTATCCTCTCTGTCACCCTAGAACTTTCTTGTGTGTTATTAAAAGAGATGTTGTTAACAAACCTTTAATTTGTCTAAATTTACATTTTCTCATTTAGGACAAATTCTATAAGTAAATTATTCCTAATTTACTTATCTCCTAATTACTTTTTTAATGTAAATTGTCAACCTTTATTCTTATGGCCCATTTTCCCCTCTATATCATATTTATGCTTTTTGGTATGTAAACTATACCAAATCAAGCGTCACTAACCATGATTTTACTAGACATGACAATTATTCCCAATTACGGCCAATTTCAAATTTATGCCAATATACCTATTATGCCAAATTAGCTAATCCAATTCTGATTTAACATTCTAATTATAGTTCATGTCAAACTAGACTTATTATTCTAATTCACAATTCATGTAAATGCTAGATTTACAAGTCACTACTAGATTCAAATTACACATCCTATAATTCATGTCAAATTTATTCAATTTGCATTTCTATGAACATGCCATAATACATGTTCCCAATTTATGCCAATTTCCAAGTTTATAACTACGTTTTTGTAAATTTCATATTTTTCCCAAATCGTATTCCCACCTTTTTTATAATCGTGATTCAACCTAGATTACAAATAAATCTAGATCCGTAGAAAATAGGGAATGAACCAAAGATGCTACGGAAAAGATAGGCATAATAACTGGCATAAGATGACAATTCTCAGGCATGGTAATATGACGACTTGAAAAGGGTTGAATAGTATAGGTTCAAGAACATAGGTAGACCTAACTCAATAGGTAAATTCCCAAGGTCTAAAACCAAAGAAAACCAAGAATAGACAGAATAGATAAACATGGGTAGACCTAACTTAATAGGTAAATTCCCAAGATCTAAAACCAAAGAAAACCAAGAATAGATAGAATAGATAATCGGGTTTAGACCCAATTTCATAGTCACAAAACTTAAACAACACTTTCCTAGTCATGAATCATAGGTGTTAAATCACAGTTGCCCCTATTATGTCATAGGCAATAGTTTATGTTTCCTAATCAAAGGTATAAGCTTGTGTTCATAGTCAAGGAAATAATTCTTATAGTCACAGTCACAGTCATAGGCAATGTTCATAGTCACAGGCAATGTTCATAGTCATAGGCAATGTTCATAGTCATAGGCAATGTTCATAGTCATAGGCAAGGCCTAATTGGTCATCGAGTCATAACAGTTCTTAATTAGGTCCAAAGATATAGGCACAGATTCGAATAGAGAGAGAGATTTGGCATATTCTTTTATTCCTTTAATTTCATGTCACGAATAGAGAAAGCATTCATATCTAAAAATAACTGACTTACAGAGATTAGATTAGAATAGAAAGATGGCGATGCTATGATTCGTGCGACGTTGCTCGAAATCGTTTGAGTTAGCCTTTGATTCTCATCCTGAAGCCTTAATCTTGATTCGAACCTCCTCTTGACAATTTGAGTAGCAATTCCTCGTTTTGATTTATTTTATATATTACTTATTTATATATTTTCTCAAAGGCAGCATAAGGATAGAAAAGAATTGTGAACAGAGAAGGAGACTAGGGCTGGTTATATAGTGTAGAAGTCAACGAATCTGGTCAGAATGGCGTCCGGATACAGAGAAACGAATCAGGTTCAGAAAGCTGGAAAAAGCGGGGGGGGGTCGACTACCCAGTCGACTCCCCAGTTGACCTGGGGGGGGGGGGTCGACTCCCCAGTCGACCTGGGGGGGGGGGTCGACTAACCAGTCGACTCCCCAGTCGACCTGCTTCTGAGTCTGTTTTGAATTTTGAACTTTGCTGAAACTTCCGGAGGCCATATCTTCCTCATACGGACTCCGATTTACGTAAACTCAGACTCGTTTTCATGTAGAATTCCGAGACGAACGCAATGGCACAGCCCGTTTCCCTTGATTTTGATTTTAACTTTTAATTCTGCCTTTATTTGTGAATCTTAGCATTACAGAATTACAGGGTGTTACATTCTCCCCCACTTAAAAGGATTTCATCCCCGAAATATTCAAGTTAGGAAGAATGTGTCCTACCATCCAATCACCCATCTACTCAACCATTCAATCACAGGCATTTACTGTCCTTAAAAGATTTCTAATACTTTCATGTTCATATGCATAGTGTGTGTATATGTCTTTATCTAATGCAAAATCAGGCGGCCTACTGATTCAGTTGACCTCCTTAATGCAAATCATGTCAGTGCCATGCGTCCAATCATATATGCAAGCATCCCTATTTATGTAAATGCTACATGCGTGCATAGCCATTCATCCATATGATAACATATCAATTTCAACTTACAAACAAATACATATCTGTAAATGCAATATGAAAGCGTCCGAACTGATCTAGTGTCTAATACGTATGCATATGCATTCACGAGCAACCATTAGCAACCACTTGCAACCATCAACCATAACATGTTTCAAACACATGTTTACATCCATTGGCTTCTACCTAAAGGATCGAAGATACGACCTAGAGGATATACTTTGGAAAGAGAGAAACAATTATGCGTAAAGCTCCTAAACAAAGAAATCAAGGATGCACCCTTAAGGAAAAGGGTATGATGCTAGTATCTAGCCTTCTTGAGCTTTACTCCATTTCCAAAACAAATGTCAATCCCGGTACCAAGTATATGTACTAAGATGATTAGAGGTCTCCCTCTTATCCACCATGCCATAACTATAAGGGTCGAAAGGTTACTACGTGCTCTTTAGAGTGCCTGTCACAACTACTCATCTCTCACGCAACCCATCCTAGTCGAACTCGACATTCCTCAAGTACAAGCCCCAAAGGCCTAAACCAATATCAGACAAGCACCCAAGGAATATCTCCTACGAATTTAGACGATCTATGTGAGATGATATAAGCAAACTCGATAGCTATTCTCAAATCCCTACTAACCAAAAATAAACTGGTCGGACCACCAATTGGATTTGAGACTCTAGTGGGATCCTTTTACTATACAAGTGCTATGGTGCAGAGACTCAGCTGTGGAAGTGGGTATGAACAAATGCGAAGCGCTAAAACCGAAAGAGTACGGACAGAAAACTAAACTCTTCCAACAGAACTTTACTTCCTTTCTCCTAGGTGTGCTTGGTGGGGGAAGTATGTACTTGCCCTTCTGAAAATCTTGTTCCTCATTCTTGCCCTTGTCCTTAATTATATGCCCTATCATACCCTAGTAAAGATACTTCCTCTTGTTTTAGGTTTTATAATTTCTTCCTCCTTCGTGAGCTAAATCTACACCCATGAATTCCTCATCCTAGGGTTGTGCTCCTTAGCCAAACTCCTCATCCTCCTCCGTGTGTAATCATGTTGACAAACCTCTCGAAAGCTGCCTCCATCGTACAGAAAACCCTACAAAGCTTGAAAGAAAACTGGTCGTAGGTGAAACAACTATGGTTATGGATAGAAGCCAGGCACGACTTCGCCCTTCGATGAGGTTACCTCCTAGAAAGCCAGGAGCCCTAGAGACTCAAGAAAGAAGGAAACAAGAATTCAAACCGAGGAAGAGAAGATAGTGCGTATGGCTTTGGGGAATATGCCTTTAAAACATATCTTTTCTCTTGAAAATGCTTCTTTTAAAACCGTTTTGAAAATAATTTTTCAAATCTTTTATCTGATCTGGTTACCTTCAGCTCTGATACCATGTGTAACACCCCACATCCATTAGTGTCACTCACAAAGGGAATGCACTAAGTTCTGTGGAGCATTTAGGGTAAAAGATGCAGATAAATTACAAGACAGACAGAAATTAAAACAGCGGAAAATAAAACTTTGCTTTATTGATAAAATAGTTTATACAATGATTTCTTTACAATATCAGAGTATCGTATGTCTTACAAAATAAAGAAGCATAAAAATACATTTATATTCCCCAATTGTAGCAAGAGCCAGCCATAGCATCTGGAAAGAGAATCCAAGCAAAACTTCGACAAATCTTCAAGCTGGGAAAGAGTGACAATCCAACTTAACCTGAGCTATATTATTCCCTCCTTTACTACCTGGGGGGTGGAACGGAAGAAAAGAAGACGAAAGAAAAACAGAGTCAGACATAAAGCCTGAGTAAGTTCAGTAACTTTTAGCATGTGAACATGGGAAAAACAAACCGACATGAATTAACTGAATACAAGATAACATCATGATGATAGGGTTGGCAAGATTAGACAAGATTATCACAAGATATGCTAAGATAAGATAACTGGATATGCTCTAATACTTTCGCCGCTTCGCTATTTCCTTGTTATATTGATTTCTATATCTCTGCACCACCTAACTAGTGTCCCAACTAGTAACGATAACGTGATCCCAATCCCTGTAGTTTCTGTTACCTTCAGGCATACATTTATTATTTATTACCTAGATCTAATCTAGGGATTTCTATCAAGTGCTTTCTAGATTCAACTAGAGTTTTACGCCATCTGCTGAACGCTTCTCGGATTCAGGGTTTATGCCACCTAGTCCAACTAGGGATTACGCTACCTGCCGAACGATGCCCCCAAGTCTAGGACACACTACCTAGAGTGGTATATGTTCCTATACTTCCCCACGCATGTATCGCGAATCGTTATCGCTTGTCTAGATGCACATGTCCTGTAATGTGCGGCCCGAGTCCTGTGGCAGGGCAAATCAAGAAATACAGTACTCGGTCGGGAGCTTTCAGATATCTGCCGATGCAGATGCTAAGGTCTGTTTTTGTTCCAGTGGCTATGGTCCCACCTGACCCCTCCCTCAACTAATGAAAGGCACACCTTGAAAAATGAGAACTATACGCAGGCCCCCGGTGCCCCACTATCCTATGGCCATCCTCACCCATAACTAGATAGCAAGTATATGGTCTTTTGGAGTTCTCCGCCTTTCCGCTTCACGTATCTCGATTGACTCAAGATGGATGGTAGACGACGAGTTGCTATCACAGGGCTACCGTTTTCTCGCCGAATCACGCTGGTCCATCCTGGTCTTTAGGTTGCCATGTATTGCAACCAAGGCATACCCCTGGTTCTTCTACGTAGACCTTAACCTCTGTGAGCCCAGGAGGATCATCTGCAGCCTCACAGAGGGATACCAAGAGTACCCTCACGTCCCCTCGAAGCCTCGGGCTTCGTAACCCAATTCGTTGGAGCCTTCTTTTTAATCAGACGGACGTTCGCTCCTTCCCGTGTCATACTAAGAATTACTACTTAGTTCTGCTAACTAAGGTTTACCACTTAGTTTCCCGAATCGATGTTTTCTTAACTAAGGTTTACTACTTAGTTTCCTTTCCCGTCAATTTGGATTGGTTAAGTGTCATTAATCAATTCAAGCTAACTTAACCCCCTTCATTTATACTGTTAAACTGGTTAAGTAATTCATGTTGACTTAACCCCACCACAAACCAAGTTATATTGGTTAAGTATTTCTTGTTACTTAACCCTACCCATTCACCCTGTATTGGTTAAGTGTTCCTTTTAACTTAACCTTGCCCGTCTGTTTTAACTAACATGTTATTAACGGTTAAGTATTATCCCTTCATGTTTTAGACTTAACCCTACTCCTTTATCACAATCTGATGGTTAAGTGTTCAAGTTTACTTAACCCTATAGTCTAGCCCAGCTAACATATTAAATTGGCTAAGTGTAGTAGATTTTACTTAACCCCAAACTCTAGTCTAGTCAACATGTTAGCTTGGCTAAGTGTATTAACTTTACTTAACCCCACCTTCTAGTCTAGTTAACATGTTAATTTGGCTAAGTGTTTTCTTAGTTACTTAATCTCTACAAATCTTGTCTTGTTACCATGAGTTTGGTTAAGTGTCCCTATGGACTTAGCCCTCCATTCTAGCTTAACTGTGCTATGTTGGTTAAGTGTTCCTATGGACTTAACCCTCCCATTCTAGCTTAACTGTGTTAAGTGTCTGTATGAACCTAACCCCACCCATCGGTTTGGTTATCTTGTTGAATTGGTTAAGTGTCTTAGTTAACTTAACCCTACCATTCTTGCTCTAGCTTTAATTAAATATATTAAAGCCGCGACCACTCACATTAGACAGATATTGTTGCGAATACTGGATATGCCGGTTGGCTCCGGGTAGGAATACATCGCAACTCAGTCTAACCTCGGGTTAGGCATACTCGTGTTTTCTACATTCAAAGGGTTTTGATTAATTTTCAAATCAGGTTTTGAAAGTAACCATCCCGTCCGTCGGATCAGTTAGGGATAGCGAGGGAGAGCAGGAAACTTGTATTTTTCAAACCCAAGCCTAGACACTATCCTCTCTGTCACCCTAGAACTTTCTGGTGTGTTATTAAAAGACATGTCGTTAACAAACCTTTAATTTGTCTAAATTTACATTTTCTCATTTAGGACAAATTCTATAATTAAATTATTCCTAATTTACTTATCTCCTAATTACTTTTTTAATGTAAATTGTCAACCTTTATTCTTATGGCCCATTTTCCCCTCTATATCATATTTATGCTTTTTGGTATGTAAACTATACCAAATCAAGCGTCACTAACCATGATTTTACTTGACATGACAATTATTCCCAATTACGGCCAATTTCAAATTTATGCCAATATACCTATTATGCCAAATTAGCTAATCCAATTCTGATTTAACATTCTAATTACAGTCCATGTCAAACTAGACTTATTATTCTAGTTCACAATTCATGTAAATGCTAGATTTACAAGTCACTACTAGATTCAAATTACACATCCTATAATTCATGTCAAATTTATTCAATTTGCATTTCTATGAACATGCCATAATACATGTTCCCAATTTATGCCAATTTCCAAGTTTATAACTACATTTTAGTAAATTTCAAATTTTTCCCAAATCATATTCCCACCGTTCGTATAATCGTGATTCAACCTAGATTATAAATAAATCTAGATTCGTAGAAAATAGGGAATGAACCAAAGATGCTACGGAAAAGATAGGCATAATAACTAGCATAAGATGACAATTCTCAGGCATGGTAATATGACGACATTAAAAGGGTTGAATAGTATAGGTTCAAGAACATGGGTAGACCTAACTCAATAGGTAAATTCCCAATGTCTAAAACCAAAGAAAACCAAGAATAGACAGAATAGATAAACATGGGTAGACCTAACTTAATAGGTAAATTACCAAGATCTAAAACCAAAGAAAACCAAGAATAGACAGAATAGATAATCAGGTTTAGACCCAATTTCATAGTCACAAAACTTAAACAACACTTTCCTAGTCATGAATCATAGGTGTTAAATCACAGTTGTCCCTATTATGTCATAGGCAATAGTTTATGTTTCCTAATCAAAGGCATAAGCTTGTGTTCATAGTCAAGGAAATAATTCTTATAGTCACAGTCACACTCATAGGCAATGTTCATAGTCATAGGCAATGTTCATAGTCATAGGAAATGTTCATAGTCATAGGCAATGTTCATAGTCATAGGCAAGGCCTAATTGGTCATCGAGTCATAACAGTTCTTAATTAGGTCCAAAGATATAGGCACAGATTCGAATAGAGAGAGAGATTTGGCATATTCTTTTATTCCTTTAATTTCATGTCACGAATAGAGAAAGCATTCATATCTAAAAATAACTGACTTACAGAGATTAGATTAGAATAGAAAGATGGCGATGCTATGATTCGTGCGACGTTGCTCGAAATTGTTTGAGTTAGCCTTTGATTCTCATTCTGAAGCCTTAATCTTGATTCGAACCTCCTCTTGACAATTTGAGTAGCAATTCCTCATCTTGATTTATTTTATATATTACTTATTTATATATTTTCTCAGAGGCAGCATAAGGATAGAAAAGAATTGTGAATAGAGAAGGAGACTAGGGCTGTTTATATAGTGTAGAAGTCAACGAATCTGGTCAGAATGGCGTCCGGATACAGAGAAACGAATCAGGTTCAGAAAGCTGGAAAAAACGGGGGGGGGGGGTCGACTACCCAGTAGACTCCCCAGTCGACCTGGGGGGTCGACTACCTAGTTGACCTGGGGGGGGTCGACTACCCAGTCGACCTGCTTCTGAGTCTGTTTTGAAATTTGAACTTTGCTGAAACTTCCGGAGGCCATATCTTCCTCATACGGACTCCGATTTACGCAACCTCAGACTCGTTTTCATGCAAAATTCAGAGACGAACGCAATGGTGCAGCCCGTTTCCCTTGATTTTGATTTTAACTTTTAAATCTGCCTTGATTTGTGAATCTTAGCGTTACAGAATTATGGGGTGTTACAAGGTAATTTTAAAAATACAAAGAATATATAATTTATTTATGATTGTAGTTAATTTAAATTAATAATCATTTAATCGTTGGACAAAATAAAATATTGTAGGAATAAATTCGTTCAAGACAATTCGAGATGATTTGCAGCTGAGATGAGTTAGAATCAAATTAGATATTTGGAAAAGGAAAATCATGGTTTGTAATTCTCACTCTGAAATTTATTTAAATTTATTTTTATCGTTAAAATAAATTGTTTGCTGTTTGGATGAATTTAAATATTTTTTTGGCTATTCTATACAAATATATATTAGTTATTTAGGATTAGTGTTCGTGGTTATTATATATATATATATATATATTGGTGATTGGATAGTTCCCGCAGTATCACTAGCGGATGCCCGCAGTATCGTTAGCGGATGACCTTATACGCCCCCACAATATGATAGTGGATGACCTTTTATACCGCGATATCTGCCTCGAAATAGGATGGGTATTATTTATGTTGGCTAACGTCTATGGATGCAGGAAAACAGGTTGGAGGGATCCAGCTAGATTCCACAAAATTTATTATTGTTTGTTTTCATATATATTATAGTATATGATGTGTTGATTGATAATTGGATGGTTCGAACGTTTAAACATCAGTGGACCCAAAATGTTGATTTATAAAAATACCGTGAAAAGGATATTTCTTGATTTAAAATGGAAAATCTACTTTCTAAAGTAGAGTTTGAATTTTGAATGGGCTATAAAGATATTTACTTGTTTTGAATAAATAAAACAAGTACTAAATTTATAAACGATGTTTATAAATTAAACAATACAGGAAGTTGAATAAATAAAATAGAATGATTTTCACTGGATAATCAGGGAATTGAAATGAATTTATAAATAGTGTTTATGAATGAAATGGAAAAATTATCATTTGATAATTTGAAAATTTAAATTCAAATTTGAACTTCAAATAGAAATGGGGAATCGTTAGAAGTAAATGATGAAGTTTATTTTGATGTTCAGAATATCAATTGAACTAAAATAAATCCGTAAGGATTTATGATTCTAATTCGATTAGTTCAAATTTATTAAAATAAAATATGTCTAAAAAATATTAGGACTATATTAAATAGAAGTTAAATTTAAATATGAAAATAGATTCTATGTTATATATGGATAATTTAAAGTAAATAGAATATTTAAAAATAAGATTTTGGTTTTAAATAGCTCTTGAAATGGAACATGTTTTAAGATACAAAACAAGTAAATTTATAAGTGATGTTATAATTATAGCGAATTGATGTATTAGAAGATAAATTTGAAATTTGAAATTTTAAATTCAAGTTTAAATTTAAAAATAGAAAGTTGAAATCATTTCAAAAAGGTAACGATGGTTTTTATTCCGAAATTCGAAATATAAAAGGAATGGAGTTTCAAATAGAATTTTGAAATGGAAACTTGTTTTAACATATAAAACAAAGAAGTTAAATTTATAAATGACGTTTATAAATTAAGTGAAATAATTATCATTTGGATAATTTAAATATTTAAATTCAAATATGAATTTAAAGTCAATTGAGAAGTGTTATGAAATAGAATGATTGATTATATTTCGGAATTCGAAATATAAGCTGAATTGAGAAAAATCCAATGGATTTATAATTGAAATTCGATTATATCGAATTTATAAATAATTTATTTATAAAAGGAATTGGAATTAAATATAGAAGATCAAAGTATAAATAAATTTATAACTAAGTTACGAAAGAATCGACGATTAGGAATAATCGAAATATTTAGTTAGATTAGGTAAACGGGTTTAATTTATATTTAATATTTAAGAAATGGATTTGGAATTTATTATAAACGAAGTAACGTTTATATATATATAATTAAAACGAGCTCGTTGTACCACGACAGTTCGTAAATTGGCGTTCTGAAATTAAATTGAGTATATAGAACTCACTTTAAGTTGGAATTCTTTGAAACAAGAATCTTTAGGACCGGTTGAATAATAGTTTTCTATTCGAAGGGAAAAATCAAGATTTCATTGAATAAATATTGAGTTATGTCAAAATCAAATTTCTAGAAAAACAACGCCATAACCATTATAAAACCATAACAGTTTATTTAATTAAATATAAGGATTTTAGGAAAATAAAAACTTAGATTTACATTAGAAAAATACAGACCTAAGTTGTAAAAATATATCTGAACTCAGGTGGAGTAATGGATTGGTTTTTGAAACAAAATCAGATTTTTAATTATTGAGTAGGAGCAACTAATTTGAAGAATAATTAGTTAATTGAGTATTGAATCGAAATTGGCCATTGGATAAGTGAATGAGGTTTATGAAATTTCTATTCGAAATCGAATATGAAATTTGAATTGAAAATGGAATTCAGTTGGTGTATAAGTAAATTAAAATATGTTTGAACATGATATATTAAAATAAAAAGTGAAATCGAAAAAAGAGCTAATAAGAGGATTAATTAGCGAGTTGAATTAAAAATGATTGCATTGAGTTGAAATAAATGGCGAATGGACATATAAGGGTTAGACAGGTATGGAATAAAGTGTATGAAGATTATAATACAAGTGCTCGACATAAAGGTACACGTTTAAATTCCATATGAGTTCTTATGCACCGAATCGGCAAGCCGCTTGGCTTTTTGAATGGAAAGGGTCTAGAGAGGCGAGTTGAAGTTTGAGCTATTAATCGGTACAAAGGACGTGTTAGTGAAATTTTCCAAAAATTAAGAAGTTAGATATTTTTAAGAAAAAATAATAGTTAAAAATCAATATATCGATATATATATATAGAATTCGATAATGAAATGAACGTAAAATAGAATACTATAAACAAAAAGGAAATCTATAAATTTAATCTGGTAAAGATAGAAATAAAAACATAAATACGTTTTAAAAATGAATAATTGGCGTTATATGATGTTGGTTATTTGGGAATAGTGGTCTTGTCTATTTTAAAGTTAAAGATGTTTTCAGTCAAGGTCTGAGAGGTAATTATACCCCAACTTGATTGAATTCATTATTAACTGATAAATAGTAAGATTCAGTCTCAAAGATAAAAGTTTAAAGATTTTAGTTGAATACAGTATTTTAGGTTGTTGTAACGATGTTTTACACAACATTCGTTTTAACCCAATATGTGGAGATTTTGGAAATATAAAAATAAATATTTCCTAAGTCTAAAAATGAATGGTCGTGAAAGAGATAAGTAATTGAAATGTTCTCCAATTATAAATAGAGATATTTTCTAAGTATAGAAAATAAAAAGTTGACGATATATGGAAATGTATTCCAAATAGCGTAAGTGGCCAAGATGATTATTGAAAATATTTGGTTAACAAATATTGATAAGGAAATAAAGAAGTGATTTAATTAATGAAATATTAATTAAAGGGACTAGTAATTGTTTGATGTTTTGATTGAATGTTTGTTTTCTTCGATAGTTAAATAACCGACTATCGAAGTATTTGCCAATATCGTTGTCAATATGGAGAGACCAGTTGGATTATTATCCGAGAACCAATCTGTATTGGCAGTACTAGTTGTTCGATTCTATGATGGGGAAGTTAGGGAGATCGCGAGTTCTGAATTGAGGCAGTGAATGCGAGTAGGAAGGATGCGAGGTCAATGAGTCCAAGTGGAGTAGATGGATTACGAGATGATCATACTGAAGGGGGTTAAGGCGAGACGTGGTACTGGAGGCGTTGTTGTGGGCAAAGATGAATTGCGTGAGCAGCAGGTATTTGTGATGATTTGGGAACCGCAAGTTGGATCTTGTGATGTCGGATGTTCAACTGGAAGATGGAGTCGTGACTGGGAGTGTGATGAGGATAGTTGAGCATGGGTGTGTGATCGACGTTGGATAGGATGCTGGTCTTCGGCGATGAGTGGTTTAAGGGAGATGGGTCCCTGGTGTTTTGGAATTTGGGCTGCAGATTTGGAAAGGGCTGTCTGTAATGGAAATGTCGAACTGGGAGGAAGGAAATTAAGGCTTGATTAAGGTAATTAAATTCTTAATTTAAGTAATAATTTTATTTATTCAAATAAAGTAAATTATTTATTTACTTTAGTGCAATTTGAATAAATGTTAAATCGATAAATTTAAATAATATAGTAGTTAAAACCGTAGTTAGAATACTGTTGAAAAGGAAATTGAAATTTTAGTTGCTAATCCAGAATGTGAAAACTAGAAACAGAATTTAATTTAGTGAATCATTTTATAAATTTTAGATTTATCAAGTGAAAAATGTAGACTTGAAATTATTAGGCTATTCAAAAACTAGGGAGTTTAAAAAGAGAAATATATATATATATATATATATATATATGTATATATATATATATAAGAAATTTATTTATTCGTTAGTTTAGATAAATAAATGTTAATCAGAGAATTTGAATAAAATTGTCGTAGGTGCGAATTCATTCAAGAAGATCCATAGTCGATGATTGAGAAATAAACAGGATATTCGACAACTACAACTCCTGTAAGTAAATCTCACTCACCATTTAATTAGAATTATTTCTAGTTGATAAAAATAATTGTCTGTGCTTGTTTGAATGTTGTCTGATTGTTTTAAATATAATAGTTATTTAGGACTATTATATATATATATATATATATATATTGGGTTGATTGATTGGTTGGATTCCCGCAGTCTCATTAGCGGATGCCCGCAGTTTCATTAGCGGATGATTACCCTATACGCCCCACGCTATGATTAGTGGATGACCTTCATACCGCGATATCTTGCCTCGAAGCAAGATGGGTATTATTTATGTGCTAACGTCTGTGGATGCAGGAAAAACAGGTTGGAGGAATCCAACTGGATTCCTCAAATATATATATAATCTGTTGTTTGTTTGTTTGTTTGGTTTCATATGTATATTCATATATGATGTGTTAAATAAAATCAAATGATTGAAAATTGGTTGATTTGATTGTTTAAAATATCCCTGGGGCTTGAATATTGATTCATAAAAATATCGGAAAGGGTATGTGAGATTTAAAAAGGAAATTCTATTTTTATATATAGAATTTGAATTTTTAATAAAACTATAGAAAATATTAACTTGTTTTGAAGATATATAAAACAAGTAATTGAATTTATAAACTCTGTTTATAAATGAAAGATGGGATTTGAATTGAATTTATAAACTCTGTTTATAAATGAAAAGGTGGGATTTGAATTGAATTTATAAACTTTGTTTATAAATATATAGTGTGGGATTTTAAGTGAAGTTATAAACGTTGTTTATAAATAATGCATAGAATTCAAATAGATTTGAATATAATATTTGAAAAGAGAATTCAAATAGATTTGAATATAATATTTGAAAAGATAATGCAAATAGATTTGAATATAATATTTGAAAAGAGAATGCAAATAGATTTGAATATAGTATTTGAAAGGAGATTTCAAATAGAATTGAATTGGAAATTGAATATAGAAGTCGATAAAGAAACGAGAGTATGAGTAATTAGAATTTGTTAATATGCAAGTTAAATTATATTTGAACATGTCATGTTCAAATATGAAGGTGAAATAGATGGAAGAGTTAATTAATAAATTAATTAACAAATTTAGTAAAACGATCGGGTATAGTTGGAAATAGATTGGACAGGTATAAATATACAGGAGACAGGTTTGGAATAAAGTGTTAGAAGATATATAAATAGAATGCTCGACAAAAAGGTATGTATTTAATTCATATATGAGATTTTATGCGTCGTATCGGCTAGCCGCTTGGCTTTTCTTTTTCTTTTTGATTGGAGAAAGCATGTGTGGCAGTTTGGGGATTTTCCTGATGCTCCCGGTACAAAGGAGGTTATGGCGAATTTTTCCGGGAATTTAAGGAGATAAAATATTTTTAAGATAATTTAATAGTTAGAAATCAACGTATCGATATATATAGAAGTCGATAAGAAAACGAACTTAGAAATAGAATAGTATAATCAAAAAAGGAAGTATAAGAATAAAATCTAGTAAGAATAGAAAGAAAAAGTGTATACGTGTTTAAAGGTAAAGAAGTAGTTGTATGTTATTGATTGTTCGAGTAAGTAGTCATATCTGTTTTTACATTATAAATGTTATTCAGTCAAGGTCTGAGAGGTAGTTATACCCCAACTTGATTGATTGCATTATTAACAAATGAACAGTAAGATTTCAGGCTCGAAGATCAATGTTAGATAAGAGTTAGTTGAATATAGTATTTGGGTTGTCGTAACGATGTTTTACACAACATCCGTTTTAACCCAAATAAGTGTAAGCTGGGAAATAGAATAATAAATATTTCCTAAGTATAGGAATAAACGAGATTGGAAAAGAGATAAGTAATTGGAATATTTTCCAATTATAAATAACATATATTTTCTAAAGTTTAGAAAATAAAAGAAGGCGATATATGGAAATGTTTTCCAAATAACGTATAAGGCCAATATGGTTATTGAAAATATTTGGTTAACAAATATTGATAAGAAATAGAGAAGAGATTTAATTAATGGAATATTAATTAAAGGCTCAGTGATTGTTGGATGTTTGGATGAACACTTGTTTTATTCGATAGTTAAATCATCGACTATCGAAACACTTGTTTTTATTCGATAGTTAAATCACAGACTATCGAAGTTTTGACCATCGTTGTCAATATGGAGAGACCGATTGGATTATTATCCGAAGAACCACTCCATATCGGCAGTAGCGTGCGAATCAGATTATATAAAATAATCGAAGACGGAGTAGAGTGCAAGGACTTTTTCTATTAATAGAAATAGTGCCTTCAGTTCATCCTGTTCTTGGGTGACTTGTATGGATGAATGTCTGACAGAGTATTTCCAGAAAGGTCACGTACAATGATTTCTTCAACTGTACCAAGAGTGGAAGCGGAGGAGGAAACTTCTTTTAGTTGACACGTAATGTACTGTTGTAGACGTCAATTAGTGATTTTCGATGGATCTGACGATGTGACATTCGAAGTGAATCTGGTGTGATGATAAAGCGTAGCTTCAAGCCTCATCAACCGGTAAATGACAGAAATCGGGCAAGCAGCATGGCTATGTAGGTCGCACCTATTAGGCTGTATAATCACCTGTTCTAGAGTTTCATTTACTTCTAAAAATCTATTGTCGATGTTGTCCCATTCGGGAAACGGTTGCTGATCCCAACCGTTGGTGATATACATTCGATACACTCAAGCGAAATGGGTGGTCGGTCATGTGTGGCTGAGTTGCAAGATGTTCTTGTTGAACTCGGTGTATTCTCCTCTAGAGATACACCAGCGGAAGGTGGTTCCATACCTTGTCATAGTTGAAAATCCATTACCCAATACGTGCTTGCGGTTTTGATTGTATATTATATATGTGGAACGTGAGATGCAAACGTTCCACTAGATTGTTATTTACTTGATTTAGACATTATTATAATATCAAAAGAGTTTTGATATAAAGATAAGTCAAGTGTTTGGATTCTCATAAGGGAAAAACCCGTTCCGTGTTATACGGCGTGGTCTTATGAGGTATCATTTAGTTTCTGAAACTGTTTTAAACTGTTTACTCATACCAGTCCCATGACTGACCCGGAGTTTATTTGTTTTGTTCTACCTAAACTCTTGGGTGCCTAAATTTGTATGGGAAGTCAAGTAGTTCAGGATTTTACAGATCTATCTAAAGGAGCTTGGAGCAGGAGGCTTCAACGTTAGTTATATAGAATTTTGTTCCGCTGTGTTGTAAGTGTTGTACTCTGATAAGTGTATGTTATACAGTTAAGGTTTTTGTATTTCAAAGATATGATATATTATATTTTGTTCCGCTGCGATGTGAGATTCTGTGTTGTTATTTCTGTTCTTCTTCTACCTCTTTCTTCTAAAAAAATTGTTTCGTATTTTCGTGATATTTTGGTTGGACGTATGATGTATATAGTCAACTCTGATGTTGCGGATTTGCGGGTCATTACAGTTGGTATCAGAGCTTAGGTTGAGCGAATACCTAGGCTTGTTGGAATGTGCTCATTAGAGATAGGATCAGTAGTATCCTAGAATGAGTTGAGTTTATATATATACGAGAGAGCGTATTTGTTATTTGATATAAAAACTGTTTTATATTGTGTTGACTAGTCTGTTGAGTGGATTATGAATTCTGATCGAATCGTGGGACGCCACGATGTCGATAGGAGTTTATAAACACTTGAACAGGAGATTGGACACGATATTGTTTGTAAATAGTTAAGTTGATTGTTAGAATTATAATCGAATAAGATTATAAGAATTGAAATAGTTATATATAACCAAGTGGAATTTGTATATGAAATCAAATATACAAATGTGATAAATTGAAATTGAATTCCTACCAGAATTAAGAATTTAAAATCCTGGGAGTTTGGAAAATATTTTTCGAAATGGAGTTTGAAAGAAATATAGCACTGGACTCATTCAGTGGCTGGGAAATAATTCCGATGATGGTCGCAACATCATCAGTGTTCATTTTCGAGTTCCTAAGTGATAAATTGCTGCCTTAGAAAAGTTTTGATGGAAAGTTGTTTGAAAAGAGACAAGTTGTTTGAAAATTCAAATGGTTTGAATTTGAGATAGATATAAATATATGTATATATTTATATTACTTCAGAGGAATTTTGAAATGGGAATTGGAATATAGATTTCAAATAGAAATTCAATATAGAGAATTCAAATAAATTTGAATATAGAATTCAAATAGCAATTGAAATAGACCTGGAATATAGAATTTAAAGGAGTTAAAATGGAATTTGAATTCAAAGGAATTCAAATGGATTTGAATAAAGAAAATTCAAATAGAAATTGTATAAGAAAAATTGAAATGGAATTTGAATTCAAAAGGAATTCAAATGGATTTGAATAAAGAAAAGTCAAATAGAGATTTGAATATTAGAATTCAAATGGAATGTGGTTAAATAGAATTTCAAAGAGAATATAAAGTGGAGGATGAATATTAGAATTCAAAGAAAATAAAAGGAGTTTAAATAGAATTTGAATTCAAAGTGAAATTAAATAGAATTTGAATTCAAAGTGAAATTAAATAGAATTTGAATTCAAAGTGAAATTAAATAGAATTTGAATTCAAAGGAGTTAAAATAGAATTTAAATTCAAAGGATTTCAAATAGGAATATGAATAAGGAATTTAAATAGAAATTGAATAAAGGATTTCAAATGGAATTTGAATAAGGGATTTGAAATGGGTTTTGAATGAAGGATTTCAAATAGAAATTGAAGATAAGAAATTCAAATAAAATTTGAAGATAAGGAATTGAAATAGAATTTGAATAGAAGAAATTCAAATAGAAATTGAATAGAAGGAAATAATATAGAGTTTGAATAAAGAAATTCAAATGGAATTTGAATATTGTAAATATATAGGATTTGAATATTAGAAGTGAAATAGATCGGGAATATTATGAAATGGATTTGATACATATTAAAAATATATCAGAATGGAGATTGAATTTATTATAAACAAAGTTAAAACGTTTATATTTATAAATATAATTAAAACGAGCTAGCCGTAGCACGGCAGTTTGAAAATTGGCGATTCTAACTTCAATTTAGTATACAGAACTCGATTGAAATCGGAATTCTTTGAAACAAGAATCGTCTGGACTGGTTGAACAATAGTTTTCAAATGAAAGAGAAAAATCTAGATTTCGTCGTATAGATTTTGAGTTATGTCAAAATCGAATTTTTAGAAAAACAGCGCCAGAACCATTAGAAAACCATAACGGTTTAATTGAATAAACAAAGGGATTGTTAGAAATAAAATCCGAATTTGGCATTAGAAAAATCCAGACTGGAGATATAAAATAAATATGAACCTCAGTGAAGTAAGTGAAATGATTTTTAAGACAAAAATCATATTTTAAATGGTTAAATAGAATTAACTAAATTTAAAAATAATTAGTTAAAGGAAATTTGAATCGAAATTGGGTTTTTGGATAAGTGAAAGAGATTGAGAATTTATATTTGAAATCGAATATATAACTCGAGTTGAAGATATAATTAGATTAGTTTATAATTAAGTTGACATATATTTGAACAAGTTATATTCAAATAAAAAGGGTGAAATAGGCAAAACGGTTAATTAGCACTAGTTAATGGGAATTTGAACGATTGAAATTAAAATTAACTTAAGTAAGTTACATGGATCGAAATGAATAAATTGAGTAAAATCAATGTGAATGAAATATGAATTGGGTGTCAATAAAGATATATTTGTAAAACAAATACAAGGGAAGTTATGTGCAAACAAATAGAATTTAAAAGGAAATATTTGTAAAACATTTACAAATAGATTAAATGGAAATATTTATTTATAGGAAATAAATAGAATGTTATAAATGAGATATTTATTTGTTAAATAAATAGAATTTAATCAAAGGAATATTTAGAAGATGAATAGAAAATGGAAATCGGTTTTAACATATAAATAGAAAAGATTAATTTATAAATAACAGTTTATAAATTAAATTAAGTATTTATCATTCGATAAATGGAATATATAAGTCTGAACTTATATAGAGAAGAGATATTGGTTTTTAACACCGATAGTTTTAAATAGATGGGGTACACAACACTTGTATAAGTGAAGTAACGTTATTAAAGAGAACATTTATAAAGTGAAGAACCGTTACTAAAAGTACATCTTTATAAATGAATAAACGTTATTCAATAGGAGTTATTCGAATAGGAGAAGTCGATTAGAGTTAGAAATAATCGATTAGAGATAGAATAAATTGATTAGAGTAAGAATTAACCAGTTAGAGTTAATCCGTTAGGGTTAATCCGTAGAGTTAATTGAATATTAGTTATTCAATTAGAATTTATCGATTATTTGTTATTCAAATTTAGAGTTAACCAGATAGAGTTAATTGAACATAGTTAATCGAATTAGGGTTTAATTGAATGTTAGTTATTCAATTAAGGTTGATCGAATATAGTTATTGAGATAGAGTTAGTCAAACATAGTTACTCAGGATAAGTTGCCATTTCGTACGACTGCTAGCGTAATTCGCAGGGCTGCAGATAACCTAGGGCGGTTGGATGTTTCCTGAGGGAATTAGGCGTAACCATTGTGATCGCTGCGATCTAGAGTCAAGCGAATGGAGTTAAATCGAATATAGTTTATTCGAATAGAGTTAAAGGAGTTATCGAATATAGCTTATTCGGAAGGAGTTAAGTGAAAAGAGCTAATCAAATAGAATTAATTGATAAGAGTAAATTGAATAGGGATTATCGAATATAGTTATTCGAAGGGAGGAGTTATCGAATAAGGATTTATTCGAAAGAGAGTTACGTAAGGAAGTTTGAAATGTTGAGTATCAACATAAATAAGTTTTGAAAAGATAAATGGGTTTGTAGCACTTTTTCTACCTTAGCAATTTCGAGGACGAAATTATTTTAAGTGGGGAAGATTGTAATGACCCGGGGTTTCGGTCAACTAATTTTACATATTTAATACGGATTTAAATATTGAGTTGAAAATATAAAAGAAATTTTATATTGAGTTATCAATCAATAATCAATATAGGGTTTAATTTTGAATATATATGTATAGTTATTGTAATGCGAGAATATGGAATAACTAAATTCAAAATGTATAATAGGGTCAAAATGATTTAAATAATTTATAGAATATCATGGTTTTTTTGGACATGAACAATACAACAAGGCAAAAATAAAAGGGGTGTTGTCTTCATTCTCACCACTCAACAGACACCTGGCGTGGCCTAAATTCTTCCAACCATTTTATTTTATAAAACCAGAATGAAGCCGCTCCTCAAATCAAATGGAAAATCGGAAGCCACTACCTTTCTTTCTTTCTGCAAACCCAAATCATCACTTCGTTCTCCACAAAAATTCAAACAACTACAACCCTTGAAGCTCGATTCAATGTTGGCGACGCTAACAGTTTCGTGGGAGGCTCGCGATGGAGTTGGGAGTTCAAAGTCGCGATTTCCAGTTGTTCGATTCTATGATGGGGAAGTTAGGGAGATCGCGAGTTCTGAATTGAGGCAGTGAATGCGAGTAGGAAGGACGCGAGGTCGATGAGTCCAAGTGGAGTAGATGGATTACGAGATGATCATACTGAAGGGGGTTAAGGCGAGACGTGGTACTGGAGGCGTTGTTGTGGGCAAAGATGAATTGTGTGAGCAGCAGGTATTTGTGATGATTTGGGAACCGCAAGTTGGATCTTGTGATGTCGGATGTTCAACTGGAAGATGGAGTCGTGACTGGGAGTGTGAAGAGGGTAGTTGAGCATGGGTGTGTGATCGACGTTGGATAGGATGCTGGTTGTAACAACCCGTATTTTTGAATAACATGTTATAACATAAATCAAGGCAGAATTAAACTGTAAAATATGAATCAAGGGAAACGGGGTGTGCCATTGCGTTCGTCTTGGAAAAATACGCGAAATAGAGTCCGAGTTTTCGAAAAACGGAGTCTGTATGACCCAGTAAGGCCCGAAGAAGTTTTAGAAAAATTCGAAACAGATTTAAACACAAAAATTTCAATTTTCAGAAGTGGCGGGAAAATTCCCGCCAGACCCCAGGGGGTCGACCTGGGGGTCGACTGGGGAGTCGACCTGCCCGACTGGGGAGTCGACCCTAGGGTCGACCTGGGAGTCGACCTCCCTGGTCGTCCAGGTCGGCCTGGTGCACCTGTTTTGGCTGTTTGGACCTGTTTTGGAGGCTTGTGACGGGATTTGATGGCTTGGATTGAATCTAGGGTTAATCCTATGGCTAATACTATCCTAATCTTCTATAAAAATGAAACGACCCGCAAATCCGGCTATCTGGGTTGACTAAATACACCACACGTCCAACCCAAATAACACGGAAATACGACTCATTATTAGAAAGAAGATAGAGGGTGAGAATAGATAAGATAGAAAACTTAGAATAGGAGAAAAAACGAAGATCACAACTCACAGCGGAACGAAAAAAAAAAATATTATATAACATAAGCTTTGAAATACAAATCTGTTCTGTACATATATACATACCATCATCAGAGTACACATAACATTTGATTCAGCGGAAGTAACTCGAAATAACTAACGTTGAAGCCTCCTGCTTCAAGCTCCTCCAAGTGTATCTGTAAAAGCCTGAAACACTTGACTGCCCGTACAAATTTGGGCACCCAAGAGTTTAGGAAAACAAAACAAAATAAACTCTGGGTCAGTCATGGGACTGGTGTGAGTAAACTCCATCCACTTGTTTAACTTTCAAAACTCTTTTCGAAAGAAAGGATAATAGTAAGACCAGCCCACACATAAACACGGACGGCTTTTACCTTACTATAACCCAAAACATTTTGATATCAAAATCCAGTGATATTATAATAATGTCTACATCAAGTAAATAACCAAATAGCAGAACGCTTACATCTCACGCTCCACATATATATGATAAAATCAAAAACCGCATGTCGCTTATTGGAGATTGGATTTCCAACATGACAAGGTATGGAACCACCTTCCGATGATGTATCTCTAGAGGCGAATACACCTGGGTTCAACAAGAACATCTTGCAACCCGGCCCACACATGACCGACCACTCATTTCGCTTGAGTGTATCGAATGTATATCACCAACGGTTGGACTCAAACCACCGTTTCCCGAATGGGCAGAATCGATAGATTTAGAAACAAAAGGAATTTCTCTAGATAGGTGATTATACACCCTAATGGGTGCGACCCACATAGCCATGCTGCCTGCCCGATTTTTGTTCTTTCCCGGTTGTTGAGGCCTGAGGCTACGCATACTTACCATACATTGATAGCACAATCACTTTGAATGCCACATTGTCAGATCCGTTAATCACTAGTTGAGTTTGCACAAATATTCTGGATATTATGCTAAGGGATAAATCCGTTGCAACCATATATATTCATACAGACCAACCCATTTGATCATTGGAAATACTCTGTCAGACATTCGTCCATTTACGTTCGTTCTGGGATTGAACGAAACCGAAGGCACTATTTCTATTTAATAGAAAAGCCCTTGCACTTTACTCCGTCTTCAATATATTTGGCATACTTGGTTCGCAACGCTTATGCCGATACGGAGTGGTTTTTCGGATAATAATCCAACTGGTCTCTCCATATTGACAACGAGGGTCAAAAACTTCGATAGTCTGTGATTTAACTATCGAATAAAAACAAGTGTTCAATCAACCATCAAACAAATCACTGGGCTCTTTAATTAATATTTCATTAATTAAATCTCTTCTATATTTCCTCAATCAATATTTGTTAACCAAATATTTCATTAATCATCTCAGCCTCTTATGTCATTTGGAAAACGTTTCCAAATATTAACTCCTTTTAATTTCTATATATTAGAAAATATCTCTAATTTCAATTGGAAACAATTCCAATCACTTGTCTCTATCCCTTTTTGTTTACAACATTCGATTTTTATATTCACTTTACTATCGAATTCAATACGTCGATACAATGATTTCTAATTATCAAAATATCTTAAAAATATTCTAACTCCTTAAATTTCCGGAAAATTTCGCCATAACCTCCCCTGTATCGGGAGCATCGGGAAATTTCAAATAACATCCCGGTATCTTCTAATCTCAAAAAGAAAAGGAAGAAGCCAAGCGGCTTGCCGATACGGCGCATAAAACCCATATATGAATTAAACATGTACCTTTTTGTCGAGCACTACATTTATAACTTCATATACTTCATTCCATACCTGTCCAACACCTGTTCACCTGTTTTCAATTCAATTCAACACTATCTAATCGTTTGAATTCAGTTCGCCCATTTATTCTTTAATTAGTCATTTTGCCTCTCTCACTTCTTTGTTGAACATAACATGTTCAAACAAAATGTTTGACTTGTTCATAACCAAATTGAATTTCAATTTCAATTCCAATTCTAGTTTTCCCTTTTCCATTTGAATATAAATTTCAAATCGAATTTACTCATTCAAACCCCAATATCCATTCGAAACCTCATTAACTAATTTCTATTCAATTTAGTTAATTCTATTCAAAGTCGAAAATCTGATTTCTGTTTCAAAATCAAATTCATTTACCCCACTTGAATTCGCATATATTTTACAACTCAACTCTGAAATTTTCTAAATAGGAACTTCGGATTTTCCCGCTTAAAATCCTTTTATAATATTAAATAAACCATTATGGTTTTAAAACGATTCTGGCGCTGCTTTTCTGAAAATTTGATTTTGACATAACTCAAAATCTATACGACGAAATTCAGATTTTTCTCCTTCATTAGAAAACTATTATCTAACCGGTCCTGACGTTTCTTGTTTCGAAGAATTCCGACTTCAATCGAGTTCTATATATTCAATTGAAGTTCGAATCGCCAATTTACGAACTGCAGCGCTGCGGCGAGTTCGTTTTAATTATATTTATATATATAATAACTTTAAACTTCGTTTAAAATGAATTCAACTTCACTTTTACTCTATTTGATTTTCTTGACTTAAATTCCAATCTCACTTTTGAATTCTATATTTCAAATCCCAATTCCTTTTCTATTTGATATTCAAATTAAATACTTGAATTTCGATTTGAATTCCCTATATTCAAATTCTATGTTTGAATTCATTTGAATTCTTTTATTCAAACTCTATATTTAAATTCCATTTGAACTTCTATATTCCAATTTCTATATTTGAATTCTATTGGAATTCAAATATTCAAACTCCTTTTTAAATTCTATAATCAGAATTCCATAGTTTTAAACCCATTTGAATTTCATATTCAAATCCCATAGATTAAATCCTATTTGAATTCAATTTGAATCTCTTATATTCAAATTCCATTTTCCATTTCCGACCCCATTTGAATTTCTAATATTCAAATTTATTTTCAATACCATTTGAATTTCTAATATTCAAATTCACTTGAATTCCCTTGAATTCAAATTCCATTTCAAACTATTTGGATTTCCTATTTTGAAATCCTATTTGAAATTCCATTTCCC
Source organism: Allium sativum (assembly GCA_030737875.1). NCBI lineage: Eukaryota > Viridiplantae > Streptophyta > Magnoliopsida > Asparagales > Amaryllidaceae > Allium > Allium sativum. The sequence goes on from CM060913.1 coordinate 159,026,167, forward strand.
ATTCTACTTTGAAATCCTATTTTCAAAGTTTATTTCAAATTCTATTTTGAAATCTCATATTCAAATTTCTACTTGAATTTCTGTATTCAATTCCATGTTCAAATTCAATACTCGAATTTCTATTTCAAATCTCAATTCAAATTTCATATTTAAATTCCATTCAAATTTCACATTCGAATTCTTCTTTGAAATACTATATTTCAAATCCTATTCAATTCTTCTTTGAAATTCTATACTTCAAATTCTATTTTGAAATTCTATATTCAAATCTCTATTTGAATTTTCTTTATTCGAATTCCTTTGAATTCAAATTTTATTTTAATCTCCCGAATTCAAATTCTATTTTTTCATTGTAATTTCGTCTATTCAAATTCCATTTGAACTTCGATTTGAATTTCTAATATTCAAACTCCTTTTTCTTTTCTATAAAAATTCAAATATTTAAATTCCTTTTAAAAAAAATTCAAATGTTATACTCAAACTTCATTTAAAAATTCCATTACACATCTTATTTTGAAATTTCATTTCAAATTCCAGTTTCGCACTTGTATTTCTATTTCTGAATTATCAAAGGATAATTCTTTTCACTTTATTTATAACTTCGTTATAAAAGAATTATTTCTAAACTTCGTTTAAAAAGAACTACTTGGTTTATTTTTCAAAACAAGTTTTATATTTTTATTTCCATTTAAAATTTCAAATTCTATTTAAAAATAGAATTCCCCCTTTTTAAAATCTCAAATGTCCTTTTAATTGGCCCAGTGATATTTAAACACACAAAGCAACGAATTATTTATTTTTCTAACACATCATATATAACAATATATATGCAAACAAATAAACAAACAGGTAATATATTTTTGAGGAATCCAGTTGGATTCCTCCAACCTGTTTTCCTGCATCCACAGATGTTAGCACATAAATAATACCCATTCTGCTTCGTGGCAGAATATCGCGGTATAGAAGGTCATCCACTAATCATAGCGTGGGGCGTATAGGGTAATCATCCGCTATGAAACTGCGGGCATCCGCTAATGAGACTGCGGGAATCCAACCAATCAATCAACCCAATATATATATATATATATCCTAAATAACTAATATATATAAACAACCAGAAAACATTCACACAAGCAACAGACAATTATTTTTAACGAAATAAAAATAATTAGAAATAAAAGGTGAGTGAGATTTACTCACCTGATTCCATTTGTGCTGAATACCCAGTTAATTCCATGTTGTTGTGTCTTACGAATCAACTCGAGTGGAATCTATACACCTATAATTTATTTGATTCTATTTTCAATTAACCTGTATTTATTTTAAATTAATTTACTAAAACAATTAAATTAATTATCCCATGAATTTTAAATTCATAAAACACATACCTTATTGCTAATGAAAACACCAGACAACTCCACCAAATATGTCCTCAAACTTCCGATCCATTTCTATTGAAACTCATCCCAAAATATTGCACTTCCCTTTTCTGCATTTCCTCGAACATCTTACCGTCACTCCACCATCCGTTAACAGTTGGGAACCAAGCTTACCTCCAATATCCCACTGTCGAACTCTAATCTCCTCAATGAACCCTAGATTGAACTCTCCATCACCCACAAACAATTCGCACTCCAAACAAACAAATCCGAGCTCCTCCTTTTCTAGTGCAAAACCCAACATCGACCTTCCCAAAACAGAAGTCCCTCTCTGCACAGTTCCATTTAACTGTCGAACCCCCCTCCAGACAATAGTACTCCAGTCCCGACCATCTCTGTCGGCATCATACTCCCACTCTAGTTCATCGATCCACACTCCCGTACTCTCCCCACATCCTCTCTGCATAAGCCCGAACATCCCAAGTGACCATCGCTTCACCCAAGAACCCAATAGCAACCCTTCAAACTTTGATTTACCAGATCTCGATCCTCAAACAGACCCCAACGCACCTCAATTTCAACCTTGAGTGTGCCTGGATCGCGAATACCACCTCGATGTTGAACTCGCGCTAAAATCCCCGAAGTCGAACCCTGGAGTTTCGCGTTCGATTTTGATTTTCAGTTTTTTTTTCTTTTTTTTTTTCTTCTGGAAGGATTTCCGATTTCGAATGACTGAGGAGAAAAAGGGAAGGTAGCTACTCGAGTTCTTCGTTGGTTACTGAGTGGAGAATGGAGGCGTTGGCTCAATTTATAGAAGTGTGAAAGAGGACATGAGGTACAAGGTCATTAAAACTTGTTCTTTAGATATCAAAGAAAGGAGACAGAACGGACGAGAGATGAAAGAATAAAAGACAGCATAGGTCTGCGATGTAATGTAAAATAGGTTGGCTTTAGGGTGTTTGCATTTATTTGATTTGAACGGATGGATTTTTATATAATAAAATACCCTAAATTATTTCGTCGTCCATACTTAAAACCTTGAACCGCTTGTTTTAACGTAATGACCAATGCTCTCAGATTATATCGTTATTCGGAACTGATTCTGGAATTAAATTTTGACCGTATAGAAGAGATAACAATTTTAAATAAACGATTTAAATGAAATCTGATTTAAATATATAAATCATTTTTACACAGTTAAATTCTTCGGTAATAAATTACTATTATCGTTCTAATTTTAATATGAATTAACTGAACTGTTTCTATTCAGTTTTATATTTGAATTGAATTATTTCAAACTTCTCGTATTTCGATAATTTAATCGATAACCCAAAAAAATACCATCTATATTATGAATTAAATATTTAAAACCATACTAAATGTTTAAAATAAACTGGTTCAAAAAATCTGGGTCGTTACATTCTTCCCCCCTTAAAATAATTTCGTCCTCGAAATTGCTTAGGTAGAAAAAATACTATAACTCACTAACTTTTCATAACTCCTTTATGTTGAAACTCACCTCTTCATATTTCAACAAATTAACTCCAACCAAAACTTTTGGCCTTCACACATTTAATTCGAATGATCTACGATCAATCCATTTATATCCAATCTATATTCCATCAAACCTATTCAAATTGATTCTAATCAATTCATTCACTTCGACCCATTTAACTTGTTTAAGTTAAATTTAAATTCCAGAATTCAAATCCCTGGGTTTTTCTTTTCAAATTCTGTTGAAATCCCATAAATATATACATATATTTATTTTCATTTCAAATTCAAAACACTTGAATTCTTCCCAAAATAACTTGTTTTCTTTCAAACAAATTTCCAACAAAACTTTTTCTAAGGTAGCAATCCATCACTTAGAAACTCGGAAATGAACACTGATGATGTTGCAATCATCATCAGAATTATTTCCCAGCGACTAAAGTGAGTTTAGTGCTTTATCATTTCAAAATGATTTTTATTCAAACCCTTTTAAAATAAAACTACATTATTTTAATTACTTTGAAAAATATTTTCAACTTCCCAGGATTTTAAATTCTTAATTCTGGTTTGAATTCAATTCTAATTCATCTCATTTGTATATTTAATTCCTATACAAATTCTATTTGTTTATAAATAACTATTCTAAATTTATAATCTCATTTGATTATAAAGTCAACATCCAACACATCCATATAATAATAATTCTAGAAAATTACTCTTCTATATTAAAATAGAATCTTGGGTAAAATTATTTCATTTACCCTCTTAAAAACAATATCATGTCGTATTTTCTGTTCAAGTGTTTAGAAATCCCTATCGACTTCGTGGCGTCCCACGATTCGACCAGAATTCATAAACCACTCACAGACTAGTCAACACAATATAAAACAACTTTGATATCAATTTACAAATACGCTCTCTCGTATCTATACACCCAACTCATTCTAGGGTACTATTGACCCTATCTCTAATGAGTACATACCACACAAGCCTAGGTGTTCGCTCAACCTAAGCTCTGATACCAAACTGAAACGACCCGCAAATCCGGCTATCTGGGTTGACTAAATACACCACACGTCCAACCCAAATAACACGGAAATACGACTCATTATTAGAAAGAAGATAGAGGGTGAGAATAGATAAGATAGAAAACTTAGAATAGGAGAAAAAATGAAGATCACAACTCACAGCGGAACGAAAAAAAAATATATTATATAACATAAGCTTTGAAATACAAATCTGTTCTGTACATATATACATACCATCATCAGAGTACACATAACATTTGATTCAGCGGAAGTAACTCGAAATAACTAACGTTGAAGCCTCCTGCTTCAAGCTCCTCCAAGTGTATCTGTAAAAGCCTGAAACACTTGACTGCCCGTACAAATTTGGGCACCCAAGAGTTTAGGAAAACAAAACAAAATAAACTCTGGGTCAGTCATGGGACTGGTGTGAGTAAACTCCATCCACTTGTTTAACTTTCAAAACTCTTTTCGAAAGAAAGGATAATAGTAAGACCAGCCCACACATAAACACGGACGGCTTTTACCTTACTATAACCCAAAACATTTTGATATCAAAATCCAGTGATATTATAATAATGTCTACATCAAGTAAATAACCAAATAGCAGAACGCTTACATCTCACGCTCCACATATATATGATAAAATCAAAAACCGCATGTCGCTTATTGGAGATTGGATTTCCAACATGACAAGGTATGGAACCACCTTCCGATGATGTATCTCTAGAGGCGAATACACCTGGGTTCAACAAGAACATCTTGCAACCCGGCCCACACATGACCGACCACTCATTTCGCTTGAGTGTATCGAATGTATATCACCAACGGTTGGACTCAAACCACCGTTTCCCGAATGGGCAGAATCGATAGATTTAGAAACAAAAGGAATTTCTCTAGATAGGTGATTATACACCCTAATGGGTGCGACCCACATAGCCATGCTGCCTGCCCGATTTTTGTTCTTTCCCGGTTGTTGAGGCCTGAGGCTACGCATACTTACCATACATTGATAGCACAATCACTTTGAATGCCACATTGTCAGATCCGTTAATCACTAGTTGAGTTTGCACAAATATTCTGGATATTATGCTAAGGGATAAATCCGTTGCAACCATATATATTCATACAGACCAACCCATTTGATCATTGGAAATACTCTGTCAGACATTCGTCCATTTACGTTCGTTCTGGGATTGAACGAAACCGAAGGCACTATTTCTATTTAATAGAAAAGCCCTTGCACTTTACTCCGTCTTCAATATATTTGGCATACTTGGTTCGCAACGCTTATGCCGATACGGAGTGGTTTTTCGGATAATAATCCAACTGGTCTCTCCATATTGACAACGAGGGTCAAAAACTTCGATAGTCTGTGATTTAACTATCGAATAAAAACAAGTGTTCAATCAACCATCAAACAAATCACTGGGCTCTTTAATTAATATTTCATTAATTAAATCTCTTCTATATTTCCTCAATCAATATTTGTTAACCAAATATTTCATTAATCATCTCAGCCTCTTATGTCATTTGGAAAACGTTTCCAAATATTAACTCCTTTTAATTTCTATATATTAGAAAATATCTCTAATTTCAATTGGAAACAATTCCAATCACTTGTCTCTATCCCTTTTTGTTTACAACATTCGATTTTTATATTCACTTTACTATCGAATTCAATACGTCGATACAATGATTTCTAATTATCAAAATATCTTAAAAATATTCTAACTCCTTAAATTTCCGGAAAATTTCGCCATAACCTCCCCTGTATCGGGAGCATCGGGAAATTTCAAATAACATCCCGGTATCTTCTAATCTCAAAAAGAAAAGGAAGAAGCCAAGCGGCTTGCCGATACGGCGCATAAAACCCATATATGAATTAAACATGTACCTTTTTGTCGAGCACTACATTTATAACTTCATATACTTCATTCCATACCTGTCCAACACCTGTTCACCTGTTTTCAATTCAATTCAACACTATCTAATCGTTTGAATTCAGTTCGCCCATTTATTCTTTAATTAGTCATTTTGCCTCTCTCACTTCTTTGTTGAACATAACATGTTCAAACAAAATGTTTGACTTGTTCATAACCAAATTGAATTTCAATTTCAATTCCAATTCTAGTTTTCCCTTTTCCATTTGAATATAAATTTCAAATCGAATTTACTCATTCAAACCCCAATATCCATTCGAAACCTCATTAACTAATTTCTATTCAATTTAGTTAATTCTATTCAAAGTCGAAAATCTGATTTCTGTTTCAAAATCAAATTCATTTACCCCACTTGAATTCGCATATATTTTACAACTCAACTCTGAAATTTTCTAAATAGGAACTTCGGATTTTCCCGCTTAAAATCCTTTTATAATATTAAATAAACCATTATGGTTTTAAAACGATTCTGGCGCTGCTTTTCTGAAAATTTGATTTTGACATAACTCAAAATCTATACGACGAAATTCAGATTTTTCTCCTTCATTAGAAAACTATTATCTAACCGGTCCTGACGTTTCTTGTTTCGAAGAATTCCGACTTCAATCGAGTTCTATATATTCAATTGAAGTTCGAATCGCCAATTTACGAACTGCAGCGCTGCGGCGAGTTCGTTTTAATTATATTTATATATATAATAACTTTAAACTTCGTTTAAAATGAATTCAACTTCACTTTTACTCTATTTGATTTTCTTGACTTAAATTCCAATCTCACTTTTGAATTCTATATTTCAAATCCCAATTCCTTTTCTATTTGATATTCAAATTAAATACTTGAATTTCGATTTGAATTCCCTATATTCAAATTCTATGTTTGAATTCATTTGAATTCTTTTATTCAAACTCTATATTTAAATTCCATTTGAACTTCTATATTCCAATTTCTATATTTGAATTCTATTGGAATTCAAATATTCAAACTCCTTTTTAAATTCTATAATCAGAATTCCATAGTTTTAAACCCATTTGAATTTCATATTCAAATCCCATAGATTAAATCCTATTTGAATTCAATTTGAATCTCTTATATTCAAATTCCATTTTCCATTTCCGACCCCATTTGAATTTCTAATATTCAAATTTATTTTCAATACCATTTGAATTTCTAATATTCAAATTCACTTGAATTCCCTTGAATTCAAATTCCATTTCAAACTATTTGGATTTCCTATTTTGAAATCCTATTTGAAATTCCATTTCCCATTCTACTTTGAAATCCTATTTTCAAAGTTTATTTCAAATTCTATTTTGAAATCTCATATTCAAATTTCTACTTGAATTTCTGTATTCAATTCCATGTTCAAATTCAATACTCGAATTTCTATTTCAAATCTCAATTCAAATTTCATATTTAAATTCCATTCAAATTTCACATTCGAATTCTTCTTTGAAATACTATATTTCAAATCCTATTCAATTCTTCTTTGAAATTCTATACTTCAAATTCTATTTTGAAATTCTATATTCAAATCTCTATTTGAATTTTCTTTATTCGAATTCCTTTGAATTCAAATTTTATTTTAATCTCCCGAATTCAAATTCTATTTTTTCATTGTAATTTCGTCTATTCAAATTCCATTTGAACTTCGATTTGAATTTCTAATATTCAAACTCCTTTTTCTTTTCTATAAAAATTCAAATATTTAAATTCCTTTTAAAAAAAATTCAAATGTTATACTCAAACTTCATTTAAAAATTCCATTACACATCTTATTTTGAAATTTCATTTCAAATTCCAGTTTCGCACTTGTATTTCTATTTCTGAATTATCAAAGGATAATTCTTTTCACTTTATTTATAACTTCGTTATAAAAGAATTATTTCTAAACTTCGTTTAAAAAGAACTACTTGGTTTATTTTTCAAAACAAGTTTTATATTTTTATTTCCATTTAAAATTTCAAATTCTATTTAAAAATAGAATTCCCCCTTTTTAAAATCTCAAATGTCCTTTTAATTGGCCCAGTGATATTTAAACACACAAAGCAACGAATTATTTATTTTTCTAACACATCATATATAACAATATATATGCAAACAAATAAACAAACAGGTAATATATTTTTGAGGAATCCAGTTGGATTCCTCCAACCTGTTTTCCTGCATCCACAGATGTTAGCACATAAATAATACCCATTCTGCTTCGTGGCAGAATATCGCGGTATAGAAGGTCATCCACTAATCATAGCGTGGGGCGTATAGGGTAATCATCCGCTATGAAACTGCGGGCATCCGCTAATGAGACTGCGGGAATCCAACCAATCAATCAACCCAATATATATATATATATCCTAAATAACTAATATATATAAACAACCAGAAAACATTCACACAAGCAACAGACAATTATTTTTAACGAAATAAAAATAATTAGAAATAAAAGGTGAGTGAGATTTACTCACCTGATTCCATTTGTGCTGAATACCCAGTTAATTCCATGTTGTTGTGTCTTACGAATCAACTCGAGTGGAATCTATACACCTATAATTTATTTGATTCTATTTTCAATTAACCTGTATTTATTTTAAATTAATTTACTAAAACAATTAAATTAATTATCCCATGAATTTTAAATTCATAAAACACATACCTTATTGCTAATGAAAACACCAGACAACTCCACCAAATATGTCCTCAAACTTCCGATCCATTTCTATTGAAACTCATCCCAAAATATTGCACTTCCCTTTTCTGCATTTCCTCGAACATCTTACCGTCACTCCACCATCCGTTAACAGTTGGGAACCAAGCTTACCTCCAATATCCCACTGTCGAACTCTAATCTCCTCAATGAACCCTAGATTGAACTCTCCATCACCCACAAACAATTCGCACTCCAAACAAACAAATCCGAGCTCCTCCTTTTCTAGTGCAAAACCCAACATCGACCTTCCCAAAACAGAAGTCCCTCTCTGCACAGTTCCATTTAACTGTCGAACCCCCCTCCAGACAATAGTACTCCAGTCCCGACCATCTCTGTCGGCATCATACTCCCACTCCAGTTCATCGATCCACACTCCCGTACTCTCCCCACATCCTCTCTGCATAAGCCCGAACATCCCAAGTGACCATCGCTTCACCCAAGAACCCAATAGCAACCCTTCAAACTTTGATTTACCAGATCTCGATCCTCAAACAGACCCCAACGCACCTCAATTTCAACCTTGAGTGTGCCTGGATCGCGAATACCACCTCGATGTTGAACTCGCGCTAAAATCCCCGAAGTCGAACCCTGGAGTTTCGCGTTCGATTTTGATTTTCAGTTTTTTTTTCTTTTTCTTTTTTTCTTCTGGAAGGATTTCCGATTTCGAATGACTGAGGAGAAAAAGGGAAGGTAGCTACTCGAGTTCTTCGTTGGTTACTGAGTGGAGAATGGAGGCGTTGGCTCAATTTATAGAAGTGTGAAAGAGGACATGAGGTACAAGGTCATTAAAACTTGTTCTTTAGATATCAAAGAAAGGAGACAGAACGGACGAGAGATGAAAGAATAAAAGACAGCATAGGTCTGCGATGTAATGTAAAATAGGTTGGCTTTAGGGTGTTTGCATTTATTTGATTTGAACGGATGGATTTTTATATAATAAAATACCCTAAATTATTTCGTCGTCCATACTTAAAACCTTGAACCGCTTGTTTTAACGTAATGACCAATGCTCTCAGATTATATCGTTATTCGGAACTGATTCTGGAATTAAATTTTGACCGTATAGAAGAGATAACAATTTTAAATAAACGATTTAAATGAAATCTGATTTAAATATATAAATCATTTTTACACAGTTAAATTCTTCGGTAATAAATTACTATTATCGTTCTAATTTTAATATGAATTAACTGAACTGTTTCTATTCAGTTTTATATTTGAATTGAATTATTTCAAACTTCTCGTATTTCGATAATTTAATCGATAACCCAAAAAAATACCATCTATATTATGAATTAAATATTTAAAACCATACTAAATGTTTAAAATAAACTGGTTCAAAAAATCTGGGTCGTTACATTCTTCCCCCCTTAAAATAATTTCGTCCTCGAAATTGCTTAGGTAGAAAAAATACTATAACTCACTAACTTTTCATAACTCCTTTATGTTGAAACTCACCTCTTCATATTTCAACAAATTAACTCCAACCAAAACTTTTGGCCTTCACACATTTAATTCGAATGATCTACGATCAATCCATTTATATCCAATCTATATTCCATCAAACCTATTCAAATTGATTCTAATCAATTCATTCACTTCGACCCATTTAACTTGTTTAAGTTAAATTTAAATTCCAGAATTCAAATCCCTGGGTTTTTCTTTTCAAATTCTGTTGAAATCCCATAAATATATACATATATTTATTTTCATTTCAAATTCAAAACACTTGAATTCTTCCCAAAATAACTTGTTTTCTTTCAAACAAATTTCCAACAAAACTTTTTCTAAGGTAGCAATCCATCACTTAGAAACTCGGAAATGAACACTGATGATGTTGCAATCATCATCAGAATTATTTCCCAGCGACTAAAGTGAGTTTAGTGCTTTATCATTTCAAAATGATTTTTATTCAAACCCTTTTAAAATAAAACTACATTATTTTAATTACTTTGAAAAATATTTTCAACTTCCCAGGATTTTAAATTCTTAATTCTGGTTTGAATTCAATTCTAATTCATCTCATTTGTATATTTAATTCCTATACAAATTCTATTTGGTTATAAATAACTATTCTAAATTTATAATCTCATTTGATTATAAAGTCAACATCCAACACATCCATATAATAATAATTCTAGAAAATTACTCTTCTATATTAAAATAGAATCTTGGGTAAAATTATTTCATTTACCCTCTTAAAAACAATATCATGTCGTATTTTCTGTTCAAGTGTTTAGAAATCCCTATCGACTTCGTGGCGTCCCACGATTCGACCAGAATTCATAAACCACTCACAGACTAGTCAACACAATATAAAACAACTTTGATATCAATTTACAAATACGCTCTCTCGTATCTATACACCCAACTCATTCTAGGGTACTATTGACCCTATCTCTAATGAGTACATACCACACAAGCCTAGGTGTTCGCTCAACCTAAGCTCTGATACCAAACTGAAACGACCCGCAAATCCGGCTATCTGGGTTGACTAAATACACCACACGTCCAACCCAAATAACACGGAAATACGACTCATTATTAGAAAGAAGATAGAGGGTGAGAATAGATAAGATAGAAAACTTAGAATAGGAGAAAAAATGAAGATCACAACTCACAGCGGAACGAAAAAAAATATATTATATAACATAAGCTTTGAAATACAAATCTGTTCTGTACATATATACATACCATCATCAGAGTACACATAACATTTGATTCAGCGGAAGTAACTCGAAATAACTAACGTTGAAGCCTCCTGCTTCAAGCTCCTCCAAGTGTATCTGTAAAAGCCTGAAACACTTGACTGCCCGTACAAATTTGGGCACCCAAGAGTTTAGGAAAACAAAACAAAATAAACTCTGGGTCAGTCATGGGACTGGTGTGAGTAAACTCCATCCACTTGTTTAACTTTCAAAACTCTTTTCGAAAGAAAGGATAATAGTAAGACCAGCCCACACATAAACACGGACGGCTTTTACCTTACTATAACCCAAAACATTTTGATATCAAAATCCAGTGATATTATAATAATGTCTACATCAAGTAAATAACCAAATAGCAGAACGCTTACATCTCACGCTCCACATATATATGATAAAATCAAAAACCGCATGTCGCTTATTGGAGATTGGATTTCCAACATGACAAGGTATGGAACCACCTTCCGATGATGTATCTCTAGAGGCGAATACACCTGGGTTCAACAAGAACATCTTGCAACCCGGCCCACACATGACCGACCACTCATTTCGCTTGAGTGTATCGAATGTATATCACCAACGGTTGGACTCAAACCACCGTTTCCCGAATGGGCAGAATCGATAGATTTAGAAACAAAAGGAATTTCTCTAGATAGGTGATTATACACCCTAATGGGTGCGACCCACATAGCCATGCTGCCTGCCCGATTTTTGTTCTTTCCCGGTTGTTGAGGCCTGAGGCTACGCATACTTACCATACATTGATAGCACAATCACTTTGAATGCCACATTGTCAGATCCGTTAATCACTAGTTGAGTTTGCACAAATATTCTGGATATTATGCTAAGGGATAAATCCGTTGCAACCATATATATTCATACAGACCAACCCATTTGATCATTGGAAATACTCTGTCAGACATTCGTCCATTTACGTTCGTTCTGGGATTGAACGAAACCGAAGGCACTATTTCTATTTAATAGAAAAGCCCTTGCACTTTACTCCGTCTTCAATATATTTGGCATACTTGGTTCGCAACGCTTATGCCGATACGGAGTGGTTTTTCGGATAATAATCCAACTGGTCTCTCCATATTGACAACGAGGGTCAAAAACTTCGATAGTCTGTGATTTAACTATCGAATAAAAACAAGTGTTCAATCAACCATCAAACAAATCACTGGGCTCTTTAATTAATATTTCATTAATTAAATCTCTTCTATATTTCCTCAATCAATATTTGTTAACCAAATATTTCATTAATCATCTCAGCCTCTTATGTCATTTGGAAAACGTTTCCAAATATTAACTCCTTTTAATTTCTATATATTAGAAAATATCTCTAATTTCAATTGGAAACAATTCCAATCACTTGTCTCTATCCCTTTTTGTTTACAACATTCGATTTTTATATTCACTTTACTATCGAATTCAATACGTCGATACAATGATTTCTAATTATCAAAATATCTTAAAAATATTCTAACTCCTTAAATTTCCGGAAAATTTCGCCATAACCTCCCCTGTATCGGGAGCATCGGGAAATTTCAAATAACATCCCGGTATCTTCTAATCTCAAAAAGAAAAGGAAGAAGCCAAGCGGCTTGCCGATACGGCGCATAAAACCCATATATGAATTAAACATGTACCTTTTTGTCGAGCACTACATTTATAACTTCATATACTTCATTCCATACCTGTCCAACACCTGTTCACCTGTTTTCAATTCAATTCAACACTATCTAATCGTTTGAATTCAGTTCGCCCATTTATTCTTTAATTAGTCATTTTGCCTCTCTCACTTCTTTGTTGAACATAACATGTTCAAACAAAATGTTTGACTTGTTCATAACCAAATTGAATTTCAATTTCAATTCCAATTCTAGTTTTCCCTTTTCCATTTGAATATAAATTTCAAATCGAATTTACTCATTCAAACCCCAATATCCATTCGAAACCTCATTAACTAATTTCTATTCAATTTAGTTAATTCTATTCAAAGTCGAAAATCTGATTTCTGTTTCAAAATCAAATTCATTTACCCCACTTGAATTCGCATATATTTTACAACTCAACTCTGAAATTTTCTAAATAGGAACTTCGGATTTTCCCGCTTAAAATCCTTTTATAATATTAAATAAACCATTATGGTTTTAAAACGATTCTGGCGCTGCTTTTCTGAAAATTTGATTTTGACATAACTCAAAATCTATACGACGAAATTCAGATTTTTCTCCTTCATTAGAAAACTATTATCTAACCGGTCCTGACGTTTCTTGTTTCGAAGAATTCCGACTTCAATCGAGTTCTATATATTCAATTGAAGTTCGAATCGCCAATTTACGAACTGCAGCGCTGCGGCGAGTTCGTTTTAATTATATTTATATATATAATAACTTTAAACTTCGTTTAAAATGAATTCAACTTCACTTTTACTCTATTTGATTTTCTTGACTTAAATTCCAATCTCACTTTTGAATTCTATATTTCAAATCCCAATTCCTTTTCTATTTGATATTCAAATTAAATACTTGAATTTCGATTTGAATTCCCTATATTCAAATTCTATGTTTGAATTCATTTGAATTCTTTTATTCAAACTCTATATTTAAATTCCATTTGAACTTCTATATTCCAATTTCTATATTTGAATTCTATTGGAATTCAAATATTCAAACTCCTTTTTAAATTCTATAATCAGAATTCCATAGTTTTAAACCCATTTGAATTTCATATTCAAATCCCATAGATTAAATCCTATTTGAATTCAATTTGAATCTCTTATATTCAAATTCCATTTTCCATTTCCGACCCCATTTGAATTTCTAATATTCAAATTTATTTTCAATACCATTTGAATTTCTAATATTCAAATTCACTTGAATTCCCTTGAATTCAAATTCCATTTCAAACTATTTGGATTTCCTATTTTGAAATCCTATTTGAAATTCCATTTCCCATTCTACTTTGAAATCCTATTTTCAAAGTTTATTTCAAATTCTATTTTGAAATCTCATATTCAAATTTCTACTTGAATTTCTGTATTCAATTCCATGTTCAAATTCAATACTCGAATTTCTATTTCAAATCTCAATTCAAATTTCATATTTAAATTCCATTCAAATTTCACATTCGAATTCTTCTTTGAAATACTATATTTCAAATCCTATTCAATTCTTCTTTGAAATTCTATACTTCAAATTCTATTTTGAAATTCTATATTCAAATCTCTATTTGAATTTTCTTTATTCGAATTCCTTTGAATTCAAATTTTATTTTAATCTCCCGAATTCAAATTCTATTTTTTCATTGTAATTTCGTCTATTCAAATTCCATTTGAACTTCGATTTGAATTTCTAATATTCAAACTCCTTTTTCTTTTCTATAAAAATTCAAATATTTAAATTCCTTTTAAAAAAAATTCAAATGTTATACTCAAACTTCATTTAAAAATTCCATTACACATCTTATTTTGAAATTTCATTTCAAATTCCAGTTTCGCACTTGTATTTCTATTTCTGAATTATCAAAGGATAATTCTTTTCACTTTATTTATAACTTCGTTATAAAAGAATTATTTCTAAACTTCGTTTAAAAAGAACTACTTGGTTTATTTTTCAAAACAAGTTTTATATTTTTATTTCCATTTAAAATTTCAAATTCTATTTAAAAATAGAATTCCCCCTTTTTAAAATCTCAAATGTCCTTTTAATTGGCCCAGTGATATTTAAACACACAAAGCAACGAATTATTTATTTTTCTAACACATCATATATAACAATATATATGCAAACAAATAAACAAACAGGTAATATATTTTTGAGGAATCCAGTTGGATTCCTCCAACCTGTTTTCCTGCATCCACAGATGTTAGCACATAAATAATACCCATTCTGCTTCGTGGCAGAATATCGCGGTATAGAAGGTCATCCACTAATCATAGCGTGGGGCGTATAGGGTAATCATCCGCTATGAAACTGCGGGCATCCGCTAATGAGACTGCGGGAATCCAACCAATCAATCAACCCAATATATATATATATATCCTAAATAACTAATATATATAAACAACCAGAAAACATTCACACAAGCAACAGACAATTATTTTTAACGAAATAAAAATAATTAGAAATAAAAGGTGAGTGAGATTTACTCACCTGATTCCATTTGTGCTGAATACCCAGTTAATTCCATGTTGTTGTGTCTTACGAATCAACTCGAGTGGAATCTATACACCTATAATTTATTTGATTCTATTTTCAATTAACCTGTATTTATTTTAAATTAATTTACTAAAACAATTAAATTAATTATCCCATGAATTTTAAATTCATAAAACACATACCTTATTGCTAATGAAAACACCAGACAACTCCACCAAATATGTCCTCAAACTTCCGATCCATTTCTATTGAAACTCATCCCAAAATATTGCACTTCCCTTTTCTGCATTTCCTCGAACATCTTACCGTCACTCCACCATCCGTTAACAGTTGGGAACCAAGCTTACCTCCAATATCCCACTGTCGAACTCTAATCTCCTCAATGAACCCTAGATTGAACTCTCCATCACCCACAAACAATTCGCACTCCAAACAAACAAATCCGAGCTCCTCCTTTTCTAGTGCAAAACCCAACATCGACCTTCCCAAAACAGAAGTCCCTCTCTGCACAGTTCCATTTAACTGTCGAACCCCCCTCCAGACAATAGTACTCCAGTCCCGACCATCTCTGTCGGCATCATACTCCCACTCCAGTTCATCGATCCACACTCCCGTACTCTCCCCACATCCTCTCTGCATAAGCCCGAACATCCCAAGTGACCATCGCTTCACCCAAGAACCCAATAGCAACCCTTCAAACTTTGATTTACCAGATCTCGATCCTCAAACAGACCCCAACGCACCTCAATTTCAACCTTGAGTGTGCCTGGATCGCGAATACCACCTCGATGTTGAACTCGCGCTAAAATCCCCGAAGTCGAACCCTGGAGTTTCGCGTTCGATTTTGATTTTCAGTTTTTTTTTCTTTTTTTTTTTTTCTTCTGGAAGGATTTCCGATTTCGAATGACTGAGGAGAAAAAGGGAAGGTAGCTACTCGAGTTCTTCGTTGGTTACTGAGTGGAGAATGGAGGCGTTGGCTCAATTTATAGAAGTGTGAAAGAGGACATGAGGTACAAGGTCATTAAAACTTGTTCTTTAGATATCAAAGAAAGGAGACAGAACGGACGAGAGATGAAAGAATAAAAGACAGCATAGGTCTGCGATGTAATGTAAAATAGGTTGGCTTTAGGGTGTCTGCATTTATTTGATTTGAACGGATGGATTTTTATATAATAAAATACCCTAAATTATTTCGTCGTCCATACTTAAAACCTTGAACCGCTTGTTTTAACGTAATGACCAATGCTCTCAGATTATATCGTTATTCGGAACTGATTCTGGAATTAAATTTTGACCGTATAGAAGAGATAACAATTTTAAATAAACGATTTAAATGAAATCTGATTTAAATATATAAATCATTTTTACACAGTTAAATTCTTCGGTAATAAATTACTATTATCGTTCTAATTTTAATATGAATTAACTGAACTGTTTCTATTCAGTTTTATATTTGAATTGAATTATTTCAAACTTCTCGTATTTCGATAATTTAATCGATAACCCAAAAAAATACCATCTATATTATGAATTAAATATTTAAAACCATACTAAATGTTTAAAATAAACTGGTTCAAAAAATCTGGGTCGTTACAAAAAAGGACCAAACACATAGCCTAAATCATCATTATTCATTCCTACAACTAAACTATGCCAAAATGATTCTTGATCATGGCCTCCATCTTCATATCATGGCCTCCATCCTCTTCATGAAAGTTTGAGTGTTCAAATCAAGTAAAAGAGCCCTCTTTCTTCCTTAAAGAATTCATCTTTCTTCATAGCAAATCAAAGAAGCATCTTATTTTCTCAAAGCTTGGATTGGATCT
Organism: Allium sativum; assembly: GCA_030737875.1. Lineage (NCBI taxonomy): Eukaryota > Viridiplantae > Streptophyta > Magnoliopsida > Asparagales > Amaryllidaceae > Allium > Allium sativum. The sequence goes on from CM060913.1 coordinate 159,043,406, forward strand.
TATTTTATTTGCGGATTTGCTAGTGGCTTCGTCTCAATCTTTATATATATTAATTCTAGTCTTCATAGCATTGTAAGCCCTATACTACTCTTAGATTCTAACTATGAAGTTAAATGTGATATGTTGCAAGTTGAGTTTGGGCCTAAGTATGATATATGCTTTGATCTTATCATGTTATGCAAGAATATATTCTATGCATATTTGAAAACCTATCACCTTGACCTTGTAGGCTAAAAGCTTCAAGCTTTATATTAAAGGTTGCATTTTGGCAACATGGAAGTTATCATATCCCTTATGATAACTTGTATGTGAGGCTAAATGCGAACTTCTAGCAACTTCTACATGTCATTTATCACCATGTATCACCTATATGCTAAGTTGGTTTTATGCATACTTTTGAAGCCTAATAATGCTATATGCCAACTTTTAGCCATCATCCTATGTCCTTCATGATCACGTTTCACCTATTTGCTTAAGTTGATATTATGTATGTTTGGCGGCCTATGATGTAATATGCAAGCTTATGAACCTATTTATGCCTCATATGCCATCATGTTTAACTTGTGGCCAAAGCATCCTTATACTAACTTGTGGCCAAATCACCCTTATGCTATTTGATATGTATGAGGCCAAGTCACCTTTTATGCTATCATACATGTTGAGGCCGTATGCTAGTATGTTGAACCCCTTTTGGCCTCAAATATCGCCATGTTTAATTTGTGATGGATTTTCCCATCTTATGCCCACCTTGTCATATATAGTTATGTTCCCTCTTTTGATCTATGTTATGCGAAACGTACATGCGAGGGGAATGCGTTGGGTTTGGGTAATATTAATGACATGAAACATGATTTTGAAATATGATATGTGGTTATGTTGTAAACATAATAATGGACATGACATGTAGAAAACATGAGAATGTCCAACTCGAGGTTGGGTTGAGTTTGTAGCATAAATCTACCCGGAACCGACCGGCTTAACTAGTGGCTACAAGCTATAGGACCCAATGTGAGTAGTTGGTCATGTCGCACTTAAAACCCGAGGTTAGACTAGGTTGTGGTGTAAAGCTACCCGGACCCGCCCGGCTTAACTAGTAACCACAACAAAGTCTAATGTGAGAGGTTGGGGAGCATTAAGTTAATTAATGTCACATGGTAGGGTTAAGTCATGGATTACTTGAATATACTTAACCAATTAAACACGATGGAATGGTAGGGTTAAGTCATGAACTACTTGAATATACTTAACCAATTAAACACGATGTATTGATAGGGTTAAGTCATGAACTACTTGGACACACTTGACCGACTCAATACATGGTTAGGATAGGGTTAACCACACTTAACCCGCTTGAAACCCTAGTTACGTGGTCCTTTTCAGCAGTAACCCTCTTGATAGTATCATAAGACCTTAGGGACTAGGCTAGGGTGGGGCACGATTACTGGGCTGATTGTAAGAGACCAAAAGAGACGGCTAAATGGTGCACCGGTTGTTCAGGCGGACCATGGTCGTGCACATTAAGTCCGGAGTTGAACATGGGCACCGGTAGGTTTAGACTTTGCATCCTGGAATTGTGTCTGAGGGTTACATCGTAGGGCCGGATACACCCTAGGGTGGACCTTGCACAGTCAACTACATTTCATGATTAAGCCGTATGACACTGATACACAACGAGTTAGGCTTATAGGGAGCCGATCGATTAGACCGAGTAGTTGGACCTTGATTTAGGTCACCTCATGATGTGGGCCAGCTTTGGGCCAAGGGATCATTTCTTGGTTATACTTGACATGGATTGGAATACTAGTACACACCTGGTGCAACTTAACCTTGTATATGCGATGCCACACTTGATCTATCTTGTTAACTTTTCACCATGCTAGTTATTACCCTATGTTTCATCTCTGCTTCACATGACCAGTTAACTTTATTAGTTTTTATACTGATAGTAGATAGGACTTACCAGTCTTTTTGACTGACCCGTTTTCTTTCGCCTCTTTTCTTCCGTTCCCCCCTCCCCCCCCCCCCCCGTTTACAGGGTGGGAACACTTGTACTTAGCTTGGATCTTTAGCTGCTTTTCTGGATAGCTCATGTACGGTTTGGACTTGAGCTCGCTATGGCTTTATTCTACCTTGGGGATTGTTACTTTATGTTATTTCCAGTTTTCAATTTATGTTTCTAGACTATGTTTTGTGGAAAATAATGACCAAGTACTTTGATGTAACTTGACTATGGTTTTGAAATGTTAGTTTTATCCGCTGTTTTATTTACTCTGTTTTACTTATATGTTCTGTCTTGTGATATCTGCATGCATGTTTACCTCGTTTAACGCCCCTCCAAAGCTAATGTCCTTGCAAGAGTGGCACTGGCGGAGGTGGGGTGTTACATTTGGTATCAGAGCATATGGTTAACAAGATTCGAGCAAAAGTTTTTTAAAACTCACCTTTTGAAAAACTATTTTCAAAACCAATTAAGTATTTTCCAAGAAAAGTCTAGTTATTTTAAAGGCTATTCCCCAAAAGCCACTATCACTATCCTTCGTTTCTTCGTTCTGAATCTATCCATCTTTTTCTTGGTTTCAGTATGGCCGATAATTTTGCCATCCCGGAGGGTGTACCAGTACCTATTTGGTTTAGAAGGTACATGGAGGCAAGGGCGAATGAAGCCGACCCCGCGGATATTCCTCCTCCCCCTCAGCATACACAAGCGAATTTCGCGGAGCTTTGCAAAGACTTTAAGGCGATGGGATGCAAGAATTTTGTCGGAACGGAGACTTCTGTGGAGGCAAGAAACTGTTTAAAGGAGACTGAAGACCTCTTTGCTATCTTTGGTGTGGAAGATCGTAGGAAAGTTCTGTTGGCGGTATGGCTATTGAAAGGGGAAGCTGCTTATTGGTGGGTAGTCACCACCACTACTAGACCAATTGAGACTTGGGATGACTTTAGGAGAAGGTTTGGACTAAAGTTTCTATCATCGACAGAAGAGAACCTTCAGATGGAGAGGTTCCTATCTCTAAAGCAAGGGGACATGACAGTTAGGGAATACGTGGATAAGTTTAATCAACTTGCTCAGTTCGGTCTAGAATTGGTAAACACGGCTCGGAAGAAGGCCCTACACTTTGCGCTAGGATTGAATGAGCCATTGCGCGGTTTGGCCATGTCTCATATACCCCTGGGGGCGACCTTCGAGAGTTTGGTGAATATGGCCCTACTTCAAGAGGAAGATAAGAGTGGCAAGAAGGAGGTCAAGGCAAATGAGTCCCAAGGCAAGAAGGATGATACCGAGAAAAGAGATAAGAACAACAACAAGGCAAGAAAGACAAGAAAGTGGAACTTCTGTGGGATCGTTGGGTACATAGCCAAAGATTGTAGGAAGAAGAAGAGGAAGTTGGGAGAATGCTTTCATTGCGGAAAGTCTGGACATTTTAGCAAGAATTGCCCGAAGAAGCAAGGACAAGGGAAAAGGCAAACTCAGCAAGCAGGACCCTCTGGAGGGCAGTTGCAGGCTCTCCTCACTCTTCCAGCTTTTGATCGAGGTAGTGTTTCTGTATAGAAAGTCATGTTTACATTTCTGATTTCCCTGTTCATACCTTATTTGATTCTGGCGCATCGCATAGTTTTATTTCTGATCTTGTTGAAAGTTTGCACCTAAGTACTAGTCTAGTTGAGATCCCGTTAGTGTTTCAAATCCAATTGGGGGTTCCGCCCATCTATCTGCGATTCGTATGGATTTGAAAATCTCTATCTTGAGTGTAGAATTCGTGTGTGATGCTTATGTTCTCGGGTTCACGGGATATGGGTTGATCTTGGGCATGGGTTGGTTGTCCAGTTATGGAGCCATTCTCGATTGTGAGCATAGGGTGGTGAGGCTCATGACCTGCCTCGGTAATACCCTAGAAATTTCTTGTAACCCTAGAGGTCCCGTCATGTTATGTTATCTTGAATCTCTTGACTCGTCCATCGATGATCTTCAATCTGTAAGGGTGGTCCGAGACTATCTTGATGTCTTTGAAGAAGTAAGGGGGTTACCCCCTAAGCGGGAGATAGATTTCCGCATTTATCTGGTTGATAATACCAAGTCAGTTGCATTGCCCGTTAGGCACATGACCTCGCGAGAAAGAAGAGAGCTTGGTAAGCAAATCAAGGAGTTGCTTGAAAAATTTCATTAGGTGAAGCATTTCAGAATGGGATGCTTCGGTGGTATTCGCTACTAAGGCGGATAGTCCATTTCACTTAAGCATGGGTTAGAGAAATCACTCTAGTAAATACATTTGGCAACGTGGATTGGCACTTGTTTTCAAGAGATAGTTTTCTGTGTGGGATACCGTATAGTATGTAAACGAGATCCAAGATTCACTAACGAATTTTGGAAAGCTTGCATGAAACCATGAGTACACAGTTGGGTGGAAGCCAAGTATTTTAGGCAAAGAACAAGTGGAAATGGAACGAGAGGCAACGGTGAAATAAGTTCTAACTCATATTTTTTTGAAATAAGAATTAAGAACTACGGAATTGTGAAGTAAAAAGACGGTCAAGGCACGATGGGATTAAGCACAAGAAAATGCGGCGTAGAAGATTGAAGACTAGATACGCGCATTAAATCTCTTTCTAAGAGTATATCCTTGATCCCTATTGTTCCGTAGAGCTTACTCGCATGCTATCTTTTAAGTATATCCTCTCAGTCCTATCCTCAATCTTAGTTCTGTTGCAAACCCCCTAAGGAGTATGGCTAGCCTATTTGTGATATATGGTTGGGGTGAAGAAGTTCGTCACCAAACTATTTGGGCTTTATGGGCTACGGGTAATAATTGATAGACTTACGAAGAGAACCCATTTTATTCCGGTGAAAAGCAAGAGGACCGTATCATGGCTAGCATCTGTTTATCTTCGAGGGATAGTATGGTTGCATGGAGTTTCTTCTAGCATAGTTAGTGATCGTGACCCAATTTTTCACTAGCCGGTTCTGGAATAGTTTGCAAGAAGCGAGGGGTATGCGATTGAATCTGAGTACAGCCCATCACCCCCAGACGGATGGCCAAATCGAAAGGGGTGAATAGAGTGCTAGAAGATCTTTTTGAGACTTTGTGTTCTTGACTTTGGTGGTACTAGGGAAGACCGCCTTCCTCTTGTATAGTTTGCTTATAATAACAGCTACCAAGCAAGCATAGGAATGACACCATTCGAAGCTTCGTATGGGAGGCCGAGCAAGCCACCAACATGTTGGTGGGAAGATGAGGGATAAGCTTATAATTGAGCCCGACATGATAAGGGACACATCCGAGAGGGTTGAATTAACTAGAAGATGGATGAAAACGGCCCAAGACAGGCAGAAATCCTATGCAGACAAGCGAAGGACAGACTTAGAATTTAAAGATTGGAGATATGGTCTTTGTGAAGATTACTCCTCTGCGAAATGTGGTTCATTTTGGGCAGCTGACACCAAGAATCGTAGGACCCTTCCCTACTATAGAAAGAGTTGGGAAGATGACTTATAAGACGGAATTGCCCGAGAAGCCGGCCGGGGTGCAGAATGTCTTTCATGTCTCGCATCTCCGGAAGTGTTTGCACAGATCCGCCGAAGTGGTTGAACCAAGTATTCTTGAAGACATGGAGGTAGAGAAAGAGGCGACCCTGAGACGAGCTCTGATCCGTATCATGGAAATGGAGACAAAGAAGCTAAGAAGCAAAGAAGTCAAGCTTGTTAAGGCGCAATGGAGTGAAACAGAGGAAGACGCAACTTGGGAAACCAAGGAGAAGATGCGTGTGCTTTATCCATTTCTTTTTGAGGATACATTTTCAATCTCTTTTCCTAGTTGGTATATCTTTCTTTTGCTATCCATGCTTATCTAGTTTATCATGTTTCGTAAATCTTGTCATGAGAACCTTAGGTAGAAACCCTTGGTTGGAACATGTATTTGAAACAAGTTATGTTTGATGTTTGCAAGTGGTTGCAAGTGTTTGCAAGTGGATACTCGTGGATGCATAATACACGTTAGGCACTAAGATCGGCTCACACACTTTCATACCGCATATGCATGAGTGCTTATACTTATTCATGGATGAAACTTGTATGCTATCACGTGGATGTTGCATATGGATGAATGTTATGTGCACTCATGTAGAGATTATAAATTATGTTAGGAATTTGCATAAATATGGACTCATTTCACTAACATATTTTGCATTAAGGGGGTTTACTGAATCAGTAACCTCCTGATTTTCGCATTAGATAAGTACATATACACACACCTTTTCATATGATCATACAGCATTTAGAATCCTTTAAGGATAATGACTGCACGTGGATGATGTTTTGAGTAGATGGATGATGGATGGTAGGATACGTTCTTCCTAACTTGGAGATTTCGGGGACGAAATCCTTTAAGGAGGGGAGAATGTAACAACCCGTATTTTTGAATAACATGTTATAACATAAATCAAGGCAAAATTAAACTGTAAAATCTGAATCAAGGGAAACGGACTGTGCCTTTGCGTTCGTCTCGGAAAAATACACGAAATAGAGTCCGAGTTTTCGAAAAACGGAGTCCGTATGACCCAGATAAGGCCCGAAGAAGTTTTAGAAAAATTCAAAACAAATTTAAACACAAAAATTTCAATTTTCAGAAGTGGCGGGAAAATTCCCGCCAGACCCCAGGGGGTCGACCTGGGGGTCGACTGGGGAGTCGACCTGCCCGACTGGGGAGTCGACCCTAGGGTCGACCTGGGAGTCGACCTCCCTGGTCGGCCAGGTCGTCCTGGTGCACCTGTTTTGGCTGTTTGGACCTGTTTTGGAGGCTTGTGACAGGATTTGATGGCTTGGATTGAATCTAGGGTTAATCCTATGGCTAATACTATCCTAATCTTCTATAAAAAGGACCTAACACCTAGCCTAAATCATCATTATTCATTCCTACAACTAAACTATGCCAAAATGATTCTTGATCATGGCCTCCATCTTCATATCATGGCCTCCATCCTCTTCATGAATGTTTGAGTGTTCAAATCAAGTAAAAGTGCCCTCTTTCTTCCTTAAAGAATTCATCTTTCTTCATAGCAAATCAAAGAAGCATCTTATTTTCTCAAAGCTTGGATTGGATCTTATTTTATTTGCGGATTTTCTAGTGGCTTCGTCTCAATCTTTATATATATTAATTCTAGTCTTCATAGCATTGTAAGCCCTATACTACTCTTAGATTCTAACTATGAAGTTAAATGTGATATGTTGCAAGTTGAGTTTGGGCCTAAGTATGATATATGCTTTGATCTTATCATGTTATGCATGAATATATTCTATGCATATTTGAAAACCTATCACCTTGACCTTGTGGGCTAAAAGCTTCAAGCTTTATATTAAAGGTTGCATTTTGGCAACATGGAAGTTGTCATATCCATTATGATAACTTGTATGTGAGGCTAAATGCGAACTTCTAGCAACTTCTACATGTCATTTATCACCATGTATCACCTATATGCTAAGTTGGTTTTATGCATACTTTTGAAGCCTAATAATGCTATATGCGAACTTTTAGCCATCATCCTATGTCCTTCATGATCACGTTTCACCTATTTGCTTAAGTTGATATTATGCATGTTTGGCGGCCTATGATGTAATATGCAAGCTTATGAACCTATTTATGCCTCATATGCCACCATGTTTAACTTGTGGCCAAAGCATCCTTATACTAACTTGTGGCCAAATCACCCTTATGCTATTTGATATGTATGAGGCCAAGTCACCTCTTATGATATCATACATGTTGAGGCCATATGCTAGTATGTTGAACCCCTTTTGGCCTCAAATATCGCCATGTTTAATTTGTGATAGATTTTCCCATCTTATGCCCACCTTGTCATATATAGTTATGTTCCCTCTTTTGATCTATGTTATGCGAAACGTACAAGCGAGGGGAATGCGTTGGGTTTGAGTAATATTAATGACATGAAACATGATTTTGAAATATGATATGTGATTATGTTGTAAACATAATAATGGACATGACATGTAGAAAACATGAGAATGGCCAACTCGAGGTTGGGTTGAGTTTGTAGCATAAATCTACTCGGAACCGACCGACTTAACTAGTGGCTACAAGCGATAGGACCCAATGTGAGTAGTTGGTCATGTCGCACTTAAAACCCGAGGTTAGACTAGGTTGTGGTGTAAAGCTACCCGGACCCGCCCGGCTTAACTAGTAACCACAACAAAGTCTAATGTGAGAGGTTGGGGTGCATTAAGTTAATTAATGTCACATGGTAGGGTTAAGTCATGGATTACTTGAATATACTTAACCAATTAAACACGATGGAATGGTAGGGTTAAGTCATGAACTACTTGAATATACTTAACCAATTAAACACGATGTATTGATAGGGTTAAGTCATGAACTACTTGGACACACTTGACCGACTCAATACATGGTTAGGATAGGGTTAACCACACTTAACCCGCTTGAAACCCTAGTTACGTGGTCCTTTTCAGCAGTAACCCTCTTGATAGTATCATAAGACCCTAGGGACTAGGCTAGGGTGGGGCACGATTACTGGGTTGATTGTAAGAGACCAAAAGAGACGGCTGAATGGTGCACCGGTTGTTCAGGCGGACCATGGTCGTGCACATTAAGTCCAGAGTTGAACATGGGCACCGGTAGGTTTAGACTGTGCATCCTGGAATTGTGTCTGAGGGTTACACCGTAGGGCCGGATACACCCTAGGGTGGACCTTGCACAGTCAACTACATTTCATGATTAAGCCGTATGACACTGATACACGACGAGTTAGGCTTATAGGGAGCCGATCGACTAGACCGAGTAGTTGGACCTTGATTTAGGTCACCTCATGATGTGGGCCAGCTTTGGGCCAAGGGATCATTTCTTGGTTATACTTGACATGGATTGGAATACTAGTACACACCTGGTGCAACTTAACCTTGTATATGCGATGCCACACTTGATCTATCTTGTTAACTTTTCACCATGCTAATTATCACCCTATGTTTCATCTCTGCTTCACATGACCAGTTAACTTTATTAGTTTTTATACTGATAGTAGATAGGACTTACCAGTCTTTTTGTCTAACCCATTTTCTTTCGCCTCTTTTCTTCCGTTTCCGCCCCCCCCCCCCCCCCCCCCCCCCCAGGTTTACAGGGTGGGAACACTTGTACTTAGCTTGGATCTTTAGCTGCTTTTCTGGATAGCTCATGTACGGTTTGGACTTGAGCTCGCTATGGCTTTATTCTACCTTGGGGATTGTTACTTTATGTTATTTCCAGTTTTCAGTTTATGTTTCTAGACTATGTTTTGTGGAAAATAATGACCAAGTACTTTGATGTAACTTGACTATGGTTTTGAAATGTTAGTTTTATCCGCTGTTTTATTTACTCTGTTTTACTTATATGTTCTGTCTTGTGATATCTGCATGCATGTTTACCTCGTTTAACGCCCCTCCAAAGCTAATGTCCTTGCAAGAGTGGCACTGGCGGAGGTGGGGTGTTACACTGGTCTTCAGCGATGTGTGGTTTAAGGGAGATGGGTCCCTGGTGTTTTGGAATTTGGGCTGCAGATTTGGAAGGGGCTGTCTGTAATGGAAATGTCGAACTGGGAGGAAGGAAATTAAAGCTTGATTAAGGTAATTAAATTCTTAATTTAAGTAATAATTTTATTTATTCAAATAAAGTAAATTATTTATTTACTTTAGTGCAATTTGAATAAATGTTAAATCGATAAATTTAAATAATATAGTAGTTAAAACCGTAGTTAGAATACTGTTAAAAAGGAAACTGAAATTTTAGTTGCTAATCCAGAATGTGAAAACTAGAAACAGAATTTAATTTAGTGAATCATTTTATAAATTTTAGATTTATCAAGTGAAAAATGTAGACTTGAAATTATTAGGCTATTCAAAAACTAGGGAGTTTAAAAAGAGAAATATATATATATATATATATATATATGTATATATATATAAGAAATTTATTTATTCGTTAGTTTAGATAAATAAATGTTAATCATAGAATTTGAATAAAATTGTCGTAGGTGCGAATTCATTCAAGAAGTTCCATAGTCGACGATTGAGAAATAAACAGGATTTTCGACAACTGCAACTCCTGTAAGTAAATCTCACTCACCATTTAATTAGAATTATTTCTAGTTGATAAAAATAATTGTCTGTGCTTGTTTGAATGTTGTCTGATTGTTTTAAATATATTAGTTATTTAGGACTATTATATATATATATATATATATTGGGTTGATTGATTGGTTGGATTCCCGCAGTCTCATTAGCGGATGCCCGCAATTTCATTAGCGGATGATTACCCTATACGCCCCACGCTATGATTAGTGGATGACCTTCATACCGCGATATCCTGCCTCGAAGCAAGATGGGTATTATTTATGTGCTAACGTCTGTGGATGCAGGAAAAACAGGTTGGAGGAATCCAACTGGATTCCTCAAATATATATATAATCTGTTGTTTGTTTGTTTGTTTGGTTTCATATGTATATTCATATATGATGTGTTAAATAAAATCAAATGATTGAAAATTGGTTGATTTGATTGTTTAAAATATCCCGGGGTCTTGAATATTGATTCATAAAAATATCGGAAAGGGTATTTGAGATTTAAAAAGGAAATTCTATTTTTATAAATAGAATTTGAATTTTTAATAAAACTATAGAAAATATTAACTTGTTTTGAAGATATATAAAACAAGTAATTGAATTTGTAAACTCTGTTTATAAATGAAAGATGGGATTTGAATTGAATTTATAAACTCTGTTTATAAATGAAAAGGTGGGATTTGAATTGAATTTATAAACTTTGTTTATAACTATATAGTGTGGGATTTTAAGTGAAGTTATAAACGTTGTTTATAAATAATGCATAGAATTCAAATAGATTTGAATATAATATTTGAAAAGAGAATTCAAATAGATTTGAATATAATATTTGAAAAGAGAATGCAAATAGATTTGAATATAATATTTGAAAAGAGAATGCAAATAGATTTGAATATAGTATTTGAAAGGAGAATTCAAATAGAATTGAATTGGAAATTGAATATAGAAGTCGATAAGGAAACGAGAGTATGAGTAATTAGAATTTGTTAATATGCAAGTTAAATTATATTTGAACATGTCATGTTCAAATATGAAGGTGAAATAGATGGAAGAGTTAATTAATAAATTAATTAACGAATTTAGTAAAACGATCGGGTATAGTTGGAAATAGATTGGACAGGTATAAATATACAGGAGACAGGTTTGGAATAAAGTGTTAGAAGATATATAAATAGAATGCTCGACAAAATGGTATGTATTTAATTCATATATGAGATTTTATGCGATGTATCGGCTAGCCTCTTGGCTTTTCTTTTTCTTTTTGATTGGAGAAGGCCTGTGTGGCAGTTTGGGGATTTTCCCGATGCTCCCGGTACAAAGGAGGTTATAGCGAATTTTTTTGGGAATTTAAGGAGATAGAAAATTTTTAAGATAATTTGATAGTTAGAAATCAATGTATCGATATATATAGAAGTCGATAAGAAAACGAACTTAGAAATAGAATAGTATAATCAAAAAGGAAGTATAAGAATAAAATCTAGTAAGAATAGAAAGAAAAAGTGTATACGTGTTTAAAGGTAAAGAAGTAGTTGTATGTTATTGATTGTTCGAGTAAGTAGTCATATCTGTTTTGACGTTATAAATGTTATTTAGTCAAGGTCTGAGAGGTAGTTGTACCCCAACTTGATTTATTGCATTATTAACAAATGAACAGTAAGATTTCAGGCTCGAAGATCAATGTTAGATAAGAGTTAGTTGAATATAGTATTTGGGTTGTCGTAACGATGTTTTACACAACATCCGTTTTAACCCAAATAAGTGTAAGCTGGGAAATAGAATAATAAATATTTCCTAAGTATAGGAATAAACGAGATTGGAAAAGAGATAAGTAATTGGAATATTTTCCAATTATAAATAACATATATTTTCTAAAGTTTAGAAAATAAAAGAAGGCGATATATGGAAATGTTTTCCAAATAACGTATAAGGCAAATATGGTTATTGAAAATATTTGGTTAACAAATATTGATAAGAAATAGAGATGAGATTTAATTAATGGAATATTAATTAAAGGCTCAGTTATTGTTGGATGTTTGGATGAACACTTGTTTTATTCGATAGTTAAATCATCGACTATCGAAACACTTGTTTTTATTCGATAGTTAAATCACAGACTATCGAAGTTTTAACCATCGTTGTCAATATGGAGAGACCGGTTGGATTATTATCCGAAGAACCACTCCATATCGGCAGTAGCGTGCGAATCAGATTATATAAAGATAATCGAAGACGGAGTAGAGTGCAAGGACTTTTTCTATTAATAGAAATAAAGCCTTCAGTTCATCCTGTTCCTGAGTGACTTGTATGGATGAATGTCTGACAGAGTATTTCCAGAAAGGTCACGTACACTGATTTCTTCAACTGTACTAAGAGTGGAAGCGGAGGAGGAAACTTCTTTTAGCTGACACGTAATGTACTGTTGTAGACGTCAATTAGTGATTTTCGATGGATCTAACGATGTGACATTCGAAGTGAATCTGGTGTGATGATAAAGCGTAGCTTCAAGCCTCATCAACCGGTAAATGACAGAAATCGGGCAGACAGCATGGCTATGTATGTCGCACCTATTAGGCTGTATAATCACCTGATCTAGAGTTTCATTTACTTCTAAAAATCTATTGTCGATGCTGTCCCATTCGGGAAACGGTTGCTGATCCCAACCGTTGGTGATATACATTCGATACACTCAAGCGAAATGGGTGGTCGGTCATGTGTGGCTGAGTTGCAAGATGTTCTTGTTGAACTCGGTGTATTCTCCTCTAGAGATACACCAGCGGAAGGTGGTTCCATACCTTGTCATAGTTGAAAATCCATTACCCAATACGTGCTTGTGGTTTTGATTGTATATTATATATATGGAACGTGAGATGCAAACGTTCCACTAGATTGTTATTTACTTGATTTAGACATTATTATAATATTAAAAGAGTTTTGATATAAAGATAAGTCAAGTGTTTGGATTCTCATAAGGGAAAAACCCGTTCCGTGTTATACGGCGTGGTCTTATGAGGTATCATTTAGTTTCTGAAACTGTTTTAAACTGTTTACTCATACCAGTCTCATGACTGACCCGGAGTTTATTTGTTTTGTTCTACCTAAACTCTTGGGTGCCTAAATTTGTACGGGCAGTCAAGTAGTTCAGGATTTTATAGATCTATCTAAAGGAGCTTGGAGCAGGAGGCTTCAGCGTTAGTTATATAGAATTTTGTTCCGCTGTGTTGTAAGTGTTGTACTCTGATAAGTGTATGTTATACAGTTAAGATTTTTGTATTTCAAAGATATGATATATTATATTTTGTTCCGCTGCGATGTGAGATTCTGTGTTGTTATTTCTGTTCTTCTTCTACCTCATTCTTCTAAAAAAAAATTTTCGTATTTTCATGATATTTCGGTTGGACGTATGATGTATATAGTCAACTCTGATGTTGCGGATTTGCGGGTCATTACTGTGTTAGACTGCCCGGAACCGCCTGGCACATCCAGCGACCGCAACAATATAGATCTAATGTGAGAGGTTAGCACATTAAGCCCAAAACCCGAGGTTAGAATGAGTTTGCGGTAGAAGTCTTCCCGGAACTGGCCGACACATCCAGCAACCGCAAACAACAGTTCTAATGTGAGAGATTGAAGCATTAATGAATGAATTAATGCTAATGAACGAACATGCTAAGTATGGTAGGGTTAAGTTAACACAAGAGGGCAACACTTAACCAATATAACATGATGTGTGATAGGGTTAAGTAACACAAGAAGGCAACACTTAACCAATGTAACATGACAAGTGGTAGGGTTAAGTTAACACAAAGGGGCAACACTTAACCAATATAACATGATGTGTGATACGGTTAAGTAACACAAGAAGGCAACACTTAACCAATGTAACATGACAAGTGGTAGGGTTAAGTTAACACAAGAGGGCAACACTTAACCAATATAACATGATGTGTAATAGGGTTAAGTAACACAAGAAGGCAACACTTGATCAATGTAACATGACAAGTGGTAGTGTTAAGTTAACACAAGAGGGCAACACTTAACCAATGTAACATGATGTGTGATAGGATTAAGTAACACAAGAAGGCAACACTTAACCAATGTAACATGACAAGTGGGTGGGATAAGATAACTCGACTAGATTGACGATACTTAACCAATATAACATGATGGACGTGTCGGGTTAAGTTAATGTGTAACACTTAACCAATATAATATGATGAATGAACAAGGTTAAGTTAATAGAAAACACTTAACCAATTACAAAATGATGAATGAGAAGGGTTAAGTTAATAAGAAACACTTAACCAAAATGACACGGCGTGTGGATGGTTTAAGTTAACTTGAATGGATGGATAAAACTTAGCCAATTTGGGGGGGGGAGTATACGAATAGACCCTAGAAAACCCTAGTAATGGGGACCCATTTCAGCATTAACCCACATAGATGTATCACGGTACCCTGAACTAGCAGGGTGGGGCACGATTACTAGGCTGATTATAAGCGGTCAAAATAGAGGTAGGTGGTGCAGCAGTGTAGGTTCCGGCAGAGTATGGGCATGCATGTTTTCTGGAGTGGATAAAGTAGGCACTAGGTATTAGTAGTATACACTGTGCATCTAGAATTTGTGTCGGGTTGCTATCATAGGGATTGATACACCTTATGGTGGGACCAACACAGGGTATCTACATGCAAGAGAGGGCCGATTGACACATACACAAGGAAAATTAAAATGAGTAGGGAGACGATGGATAGGGTAGTAAGGGTACATCTAACATCTTCATGAAAATTAGGTTGATTGAGGTAAGACCCCCATACTAGATGTACACCTGAAGGCTACCACAATTGCGGGGTTGGGATCACCTTATTATATAACATAGGATACTAATTGGGACACTAGTAGGGGATACAGATCCTTTTTCATAGGATACTAGTTGGGACACTAGTAGGGGATACAGATTGTTCCATAAAAGACACTAGTTAGGATGCTAGCTGGGTGGTGTAGAGAAAATAGGAGATCAGAGAAAGAACCGAAGCGCATTCGGTGTATCTTACCTTGTCATATCTAACGATCATCGTTTGTTGTCTTGCTATGCTTATTATTATGGTTATGGTCTGGTATCCAGTTTATTCATGTCATGATGACTTTACCTATTTACATGCTGAAAGTCACTGGACTTACTAGGCTTTCTGTCTGACTCTGTTTTGTTTCACTTTCTTTTCTTCCGTCCCCCCCCCCCAGGTTCACAGGGAGGGAATACTACCACTTAGCTCAGTTTTCTTTCCAAGATCGAGGATAGTCGATGTATTGCTTTGGACTCTCTTTTCCACAGCTATGGCTAGCTCATGCTTTATTGGGGAATATCATTATCATTTCATGCTTCTTTATTTTGTTAAACAAGACAGATGCTTTATTGTAATGGGTATTGGTGTTTTGGTGCTGGAAAACAATCTTTGTACAAGCTGTTTTACCAAGCTGTTGTTTTATCAATAAAGTAAAGTTTTATTTATTCTCCGCTGTTTAAATTTTGTCTGTTTTGTAATTTATCTATTCTATACACTTATGACGCTCCACTGAAGTTAATGCATTCCCTTTGTGAGTGATCTTAACGGAGGTGGGGTGTTACACGTGGTATCAGAGCTGAAGGTTACCAGAACAGATAAAAGATTTTTCAAAAGCATATTTTAAAAGGGGTGTTTTCTAAAACATGTTTTAAAGAAGCGTTTTTCAAGAGAAAGTATTGTTTTTAAAAAGCATATTTGTAACACCCCGTATTTCTGTTAATACTAATATTCACAAATTAAAAGAATTAATATTGAGAATTTGCACAAAATAGCCTTAAAAAGGCATATAACAAATTTGAGATATGTGAATTGCCTTAAAAGGCGAAAAATGGAATTAAGACATTAATTGGAAAATTAATGTGTAGAAATGGTCATAAGTTAATTATGGATTAATTTGAATTCATGAATAGGTGCGTGTGTATATATATATATATATTTATATATATGGGCAGTTAATGTAAACATGAACAGAAATTTATTAATTTGCTGAGTGTTTGCTGAGTCACTTCTGACTCATTGCTGAGTCAATAAGATAAATCCCATCTTGTCTGAATGGCTGCGGTTATTTCTAGGTTAAATCTAATGGCCTAAATGAATCCTAACATCTATAAATAAGTGGGTAGACTCTAACCCTAAATCACTTGAAAAATTGGAGAGCTGCCGACATGCCGTTGCCATGGAGTTCAGCATAGCCGTCACAAACTAAAGAAGAAGAAGGCCTAATCTACAAACCAAATCTACTCAAATCAAATCAAAAGCTCTCTCTCTTTCTATTTCTCTTCTTTAAAATTGTGAGTATGATGAATCTCACAATATTATTATAAAATAATTTGATTAAGTTATGAATGGATCACAAGAAAGTGATATGAATTGTTATGTATTTGTAAATTATGTTGTGGATCTCTTGTTATGCTATTATGTTATCATATATATGTTGTTATGTTGTAGTGATTATGTTGTAAATAATCCTATGCTATGTCATATGTGATTAATCATGCTATGCTATGTTGTAAATCATATCATGCTATGTTGCAAATTATGATATGCTATGTTGTAAATCTTATATATGTTGTAGATCTCATATTATCACATATGTTGAAATACTTATGTTATATGATAATGATGTCATGTTAAGTTGTGTTGAATCATACAAGTTGTAAAATCATGATGTTAGTATTTATGCGAATTGGATCATGTTTAAAGTTTATGTTTTTTTTATAATAGATCTTGATTATGGGAATTTGCCTATTGGGTTAGGTGTACCCATATACATGAATCTACAAATTAATTGGATCTTGAATATGGGAATTTGCCTATTAAGTTAGGTGTACCCATATACATGAATCTATGATTAAATGAATTTTGATTTTTGGGAATTTGCCTATTGAGTTAGGTGTACCCATATAAAACCATATTGTTAATGATGTTGATTCACACATGTCCTATACAAGTTTATGAAATTTGATCAAAATCATATTATGTGAATTATGAATAAGTTGATACCCTTAGATCCATGACATGTATAACCTTATGCAAGTTGTAATGTATGCAAGTTTTACCCCTTATTATGATTTATTTAGTCACATATATATGTTGTTGTTGTGAATATTTTCTTTTATGCTATGAGTTAGACTAATAGGGTCTAGCATACATTTTGCGAATAAACGTTCAAACGTGGGGTAGGGGTAATATTAGGAAATTAATAAATTGGGGTGCAATTGATATGATTTTGCATGCCTTAAATGGATGTCCATAATTGAGTCAATTATGGACATTGTTAAATTTGGAATTAATTAATAATTCAAGTAGGGAATTATTAAAATTGGGGAAAGTGGATTATTAATAATAATCAATGCTTAGGACACGAGGTTGGACCCGTTTGTGACGTAAACCTGCCCGGACCCGCCCGGCAAATCCAGTAGTCACAAATGTCGGCCCAATGTGAGATCCTAGGCCAAAAGTAAAGCATAACAGTTGTAAAGACACGAGGTTAGACTCTTTTGTGGTGTAAGACTGCCCGGACCCGCCCGGCAAATCCAGCTGCCATAAATGCCAGTCTAATGTGAGAGGTCTTTATGAGGTTATGGCCTTAATGAATTAAGAAATACTTAGCCAGATAATCATGTAAGGTGGGACATGGGGGTTAAGTAGGTGCCTTGGGTGGCATGAGGAATCTAGTGGTTGCCTTTAGAGGCATTTGAAATACGATTAGACTTAACCAAATACACATGTAAATGAACATGACTAAGTGGGTTAAGTGGATGGACTAATGGGACAAGCTTAGGTGGAATGCTTGTGGGAAATAATGGGGGCCCATTTCAACCAGTATCCCAAAACGTATCTTTGTGGGCTCGACCCAAGTCGAGGACGGGACACACATACTGGGTTTGACTATAAGAGGCCAAAACAGGGAGCGGTGGCAACGCAAGTCCAACGGGTTTCATATGCGTGTGTGGACCCGGGCTGGTAGGTAAGACGTTGTTGCATCGTGTAGGTATAAGCTGTGCATCTCCGTTATATCGGGTTGCCACTTTAGGGGAATGATACACCCCACTGTGGGGCCAGCACGGGTATCTACGAGTAGGGAGCCGATCGAAAAATGGAAAGTGGGGTACACCTAGTGGAGATAGGGGCAGGCGGCACCTATGTAGTCAGCTAGGAGTACGTAAAGCCATTAAGAAAGTTTCTAAGTGAAGCTAAGTGGAATCAATCTTTAGGGTGACTGGTGTGGTGCAGTATAATGTTTATCCTTTAGTATTTAGGAGCGCCTATAACGTTTCCTTTAGCGATTGTCTATGTCCTTAATCTGCTTTTTCATAGACATTTCCTTGTTTTCCAGCTTATGCCTTAGTCCAGTTATTTTGATAATAGTATTGTAGAATTATCATACTCGCCAGACTTTATGTCTGAGCCCCCCCCCCCTCTTTTTCATCCTTTTCTCCCTTCAGGTCCTCAGGTTGGGCCAAGTTCCAGTGGAGTCTGATTGGATTGCTTATCTCTTGGAAAGCTTGGACTGCTGAAGTAAAGTCCAGCTTGTTATCTTTCTTTTTAATGGATATTTATGTAATGGGATTATGTACTTGTTTTATCAAGATAGATATTGTACTTGACTTTGATTATGGTGTTACGATGTAATCAAACATGTTTTGACTTCTACTGCAATTGAAATAAAGTTTTTAAATTTCCAAGTACTATTTTATATATGTCTTGTTGAAATTTTACTGTTCTATATTCACCTAAAACCTCCATAGAAGTTAATGCATTCCCTTTGTGAGTGACATTAATGGACGTGGGGTGTTACACGTGGTATCAGAGCATAAGGTTACCAGAACAGATAAAATTTTTAGAAAAATATTTTTCTAAAGTATTTTTGGAAGAAGTGCTTTCAAAAACATGTTATTTAGAGAAAGTTTTTATGAAAAACATAATCCCAAACAGCCATATCCTTATCTTTATCTTTCGAATTCTCCATTTTGAATCTTTCCTTTTTCGTTTCAGCATGGCTGAAGATCTTAATCTCCCAGAAGGTGCGACGGTTCCAGGGTGGTTTAGGAGATATTTGGAGGCTAGGGCCACCACTGCAGGCCCAGCAGATGTTCCTCCACCCCCAGTTGCACCCATTCCTCCTCCTCCTCCTCCTCGTGTTGACACTTTTGCAAAGACGTGCAAGGAATTTAAGGCTATGGGAGGAAAAACTTTTCAAGGGACTGAGACGTTTGTGGAGGCCAGAGACTGGCTTAAGGAGACTGAGGAATTGTTGGATATCTTTGAAGTGGAAGATGGGAGGAAAGTCCATTTAGCTGCTTGGTTAATGAAGGGAGAGGCCTCGTTTTGGTGGGAGGTCACTAACGGGGAACGTCCAGTTGATTCATGGGCGGATTTCAGACGAAGGTTTGAGGCAAAGTTTCTTTCAAGGGCAGAGGAGAATTTAAATATGGAAAAATTCCTGACATTAAAGCAAGGGAGCTTATCAGTGAAGGAGTATGTCAATAAATTTAATCAGTTAGCAAGGTTTGGCTTGGAGTTGGTGAACACGCCAGAGAAGAAAGCTTTGAGGTTCGTTAGAGGCTTGAATGAACCGTTGCAAGGGTGTGCTATGACCCACATCCCTATGGGAGCCACCTTTGAAAGGCTAGTAGAAATGGCACTTATGCTTGAGGATAAGGCAGTTGAAAAGAAAGGGGATCAGAAGAAACCCCAACAGCAAAATAAGAAGGGTGGTAAAAACAATAATGGCAAAGGGAAGAAGAGATGCTTCAATTGTGGGACGCCTGGCCATCTCAGCAAAGATTGTAGAAAGAAAAAGAAGACTGGTTGTTTTCATTGTGGAGATGCGGGACATTTGGTGAAGGACTGCCCAAAGAAGGGGCAGAGGGCAGGGTCTACCTCGGGAGGACAGGTGCAGGCTCTTATGGCACCAGGGCAGGCAA
Source organism: Allium sativum (assembly GCA_030737875.1). Taxonomy (NCBI): domain Eukaryota; kingdom Viridiplantae; phylum Streptophyta; class Magnoliopsida; order Asparagales; family Amaryllidaceae; genus Allium; species Allium sativum. The sequence continues at coordinate 159,063,511 of CM060913.1, forward strand.
GGGGGCAAGTTCAGGCTATTGCAGCCCCACCGCTGCAAGAAAGAGGTAGAACAATTTCTGTTGAAAGCTTAGTTTTTCTGTTTGATCATCCTGTCCGTACCTTATTCGATTCTGGCGCATCTCATTCGTTTATCTCTGCATCATTAGTTGAATTACTACACTTGAACACCAGTTTAGTAGAGGATCCCTTGGTTGTTTCAAATCCAATTGGGGGTTCGGCTCATTTGACCATGATATGTTTGGATTTGAAAATCTCTATACTTAGCGTTGAATTTAGATGTGATGCTTATGTATTGGGCTTCACGGGCTATGGGCTAATTTTAGGAATGGATTGGTTATCTAGAAATGGGGCCATTCTTGATTGTGAAAGGAGAGTAGTTAGGCTTGTGACTCGCCTTGGTAATGCTCTCGACATCTTTTGTAGTCCCATAAATTCCGTTATGCTAAGTTATCTTGAATCGCTTGACGCGTCTGTAGAGAATCTGCGAACGGTAGAGGTTGTCCGGGAATATCCGGATGTGTTTGAGGAGGTGAAGGGCTTACCTCCAAAGCGGGAGACAGACTTTCGAATTTATCTTGTGGATAATGCTAAACCCGTATCTTTGCCAGTGCGCCACATGGCTCCTCGTGAAAGGAGGGAACTTAATAAGCAAGTGAAGGAGTTGCTTGAGAAGGGGTTCATAAGACGTAGTATATCAGAGTGGGTGCTCCAGTAGTATTTGCTACAAAGGCGGATGGGTCCCTTAGACTTTGTGTAGACTATAGAGAACTAAACAAGCTTACTAAAAAGAACCGACACCCACTGCCGAGGATTGACGATCTCCTTGATCAGTAAGTTGGTGCCTCAGTGTTTTCGCGGTTGGACTTAGCCACTGGCTTTCATCAACTGAGAGTGGCTGAGGATAGTATAGATAAGACTGCTTTTAGGACTCCTGATGGATTCTATGAATGGCTAGTGATGCCCTTTGGTTTGACAAACGCCCCCGCATATTTTGTTGATTTGATGAGTAGGGTGTTTAGGGAGTACCTTAACAAATTCGTGGTAGTCTTTGTGGATGACATCTTAGTCTTTTCTAAGAATGAAGAAGAGCATGCCCTACATCTTAGGGAAGTGTTGGAAACCCTTCGAGCGCATAACCTTAAGGCAAAATTTTCTAAGTGTCACTTCTGGAGGAAAGAAGTACGGTTCTTAGGGCACGTGGTTTCCAAGGAAGGGATAGCAGTGGATCCCGCAAAGGTGGTGGCCATCCAAGATTGGAAGGTCCCTAAAAATGTAACCGAAGTAAGAAGTTTCTTGGGATTGGTTGGCTATTATAGGAAGTTTATCAAAGACTTCGCAAAAATATCAGCTCCATTAACACGGTTAACGAAGAAGAACCTGGTTTTTACGTGGGACGAAGATTGTGATGATGCGTTCCAACGTTTAAAGAGAGCCTTAACTTCAGCCCCAGTCTTAGTGCTGCCAGACGGGAATAAACCGTTTACCGTCTATACTGATGCTTGTGGGACGGGACTTGGCGCGGTCCTCATGCAAGAGGTAAGAGTAATAGCCTATGGTGGAAGGCAGTTGAGGGTTCATGAAAAGAATTACCCTGCATGACCTTGAGTTAGCCGCAATTGTTTTCGCGCTTAAGTCTTAGCGTCACTATCTTCTTGGTGAGAAATTTGAACTGTTCACTGACCACAAATCATTAAAATACTTATTCTCTCAGAAGAATTTGAATTTAAGGCAGCAACGGTGGATGGAATTCCAAGCCTCCTACGATTTTGAAATAACATATACCCCGGGCAAGGGTAACGTGGTAGAAGACGCCTTAAGTAGGAAAAGGTTGTCCTTGAGTCCGTTGTTTGTTGAACGACGAAGCTTAGAATTCATCTCCATGTTTGACTTTAGACCCTCCGTTGACCTAGTACCTGGTTTGTTAGCATCCTTGGAGGTTAGACCTACACTTCTAGGATGAGTTGGTGAGGCACAGCAAGACGACCCCCAGTTGGTTGAGATAGTAGAAAAGCTCAAAGGAGGGGAGTCGTCTAGCCATCTTCGTAGGTATACCCTAGACGATAAGGGTTGGTTACGAAGGGATAATAAACTTTGTGTACCACAAGACGAAGACTTAAGGAAGGCCATTCTTGATGATGCTCATCGCTCAAAGATGACCATTCATCCCGGCGGAGACAAGATGTACAAAGATATGAAGCGGGTTTTCTTTTGGGCCGGTATGAAAAAGGATGTGGCCGAGTACGTCGCTAGATGCTTGGTGTGCCAACGAGTAAAAGCGGAACAAAAGAAACCGGGTGGGTTGCTTCACCCATTGGAAGTTCCACTATGGAAATGGGAAAGCGTCTCAATGGATTTTGTGGATGGATTACCAAGATCAAGGAAGGGTAATACGGGGATTTGGGTTATAGTAGATAGACTTACTAAGAGCGCCCATTTTATTCCCGTGAAATGTAAGAGGACTGCTCCGTGGTTGGCTTCTGTATACATTAAAGAGATAGTTCGTTTGCACGGTATTCCTTCTAGTATAGTAAGCGACCGTGATCCCATCTTCACTAGCGAATTTTGGAAGAGTTTACAAGAGGCGGTAGGGAGTCAGCTATGTTTGAGCACCGCATATCATCCTCAGACGGACGGCCAGACCGAGAGGGTGAATCGTATTCTAGAGGATCTTTTAAGGCTTTGTATCCTAGACTTTGGGGGTACATGGGAAGAGCACCTTCCGTTGGTAGAATTCGCATATAATAATAGCTTTCAGTCTAGTATTGGCATGGCACCTTTCGAAGCTCTTTATGGAAGGCCTTGCCGTTCGCCCACATGTTGGTGGGAATCTACCGATAAAATCCTACTTGGGCCCGATATGGTTAGGGAAACCTCGGAGAAGATTGATTTGATTCGAAGGAGGATGAAAGCAGCACAAGATAGGCAGAAATCGTATGCTGATAAGAGGAGGACAGATCTTGAGTTTGACATTAGGGACATGGTTTTTATCAAAGTGTCTCCGTTATGGAATGTTGTTCGCTTCGGGTCCGTTGGGAAATTAGCGCCAAGGTTTGTAGGGCCGTTTCCTATAAAAGACAGGATTGGGAAGATGGCGTATAGGGTGGAGTTGCCTGAGAAACTTAGTGGAGTACACGACGTATTCCATGTATCACATTTGAGGAAGTGTTTGCACAAGACCGCGGAGGTGGTAGAGCCGAGCTTGCTTAAAGAGATGGAAATAGAGCGTGATGCAACAATTAGACGAGCGCCTACATGCATTCTTGGGTCGGAGATCAAAAAGTTGAGAAATCGAGAGGTCAGACTAGTTAAAGTGCAATGGGGAGATGATGAGAGCAACGCTACTTGGGAGACAGAAGGGAAGATGTGTTTGCTATACCCTTTTCTTTTTGAGGGTATGTCTTTTAATTTCTCCTTTATCGCTTAGCTTATCTTATCTTATCTTTAGTATGTCCTCTCATTAGTATCTTTGACCTTTAGTTAGGATAATCCTATGGTTGAAACATGTGTTTGAGATATGTTATGTATGATGGATGCAAAATGGATGCAAGTGGTTGTTAGTGGTTGCTCGTGGATGCATATATACACACACTTTAGGCACTAGATCGGCTCAGTCACTGCATATTGCATATTGCATAAATGAATGTATTTAGTATAATGGATGTATAATGGTTGTACCATCATATAGATGCTGCATTCGGTTGAATGGATGTGCACGCATATAGAAGTAGTTTGTAAGCAATTAGGATCTTTTGCATACATAATGGATGCATGGCACTATCATGAATTGCAGCAAGGAGGTCAACTGAATCAGTGGACCGCCTGATTTTGCATTAGATACGGACATAGACACACACTGTGAATTTAAACATGAAAGCATTAGAAGTCTATAAGGACAATGGATGCCAGTGTTTGTTGATTGAGTAGATGGTTGATGATAGGATATAAACTTGAAGATTTCGGGGTCGAAATCCCTTAAGGAGGGGAGAATGTAACACGCCGTATTTCTGTTAATACTAATATTCACAAATTAAAAGAATTAATATTGAGAATTTTCACGAAATAGCCTTAAAAAGGCATATAACAAATTTGAGATATGTGAATTGCCTTAAAAGGCGAAAAATGGAATTAAGACATTAATTAAAAATTAATGTGTAGAAATGGTCATAAGTTAATTATGGATTAATTTGAATTCATGAATAGGTGCGTGTGTATATATATATATATTTATATATATATGGGTAGTTAATGTAAACATGAATAGAAATTTATTGATTTGCTGAGTCACTTCTGACTCATTGCTGAGTCAATAAGATAAACCCCATCTTGTCTGAATGGCTGCGGTTATTTCTAGGTTAAATCTAATGGCCTAAATGAATCCTAACATCTATAAATAAGTGGGTAGACTCTAACCCTAAATCACTTGAAAAATTGGAGAGCTACCGACATGTCGTTGCCATGGAGTTCAGCATAGCCGTCACAAACTAAAGAAGAAGAAGGCCTAATCTACAAACCAAAATCTACTCAAATCAAATCAAAAGCTCTCTCTCTTTCTATTTCTCTTCTTTAAAATTGTGAGTATGATGAATCTCACAATATTATTATAAAATAATTTGATTAAGTTATGAATGGATCACAAGAAAGTGATATGAATTGTTATGTATTTGTAAATTATGTTGTGGATCTCTTGTTATGCTATTATGTTATCATATATATGTTGTTAAGTTGTAGTGATTATGTTGTAAATAATCCTATGCTATGTCATATGTGATTAATCATGCTATGCTATGTTGTAAATCATATCATGCTATGTTGCAAATTATGATATGCTATGTTGTAAATCTTATATATGTTGTAGATCTCATATTATCACATATGTTGAAATACTTATGTTATATGATAATGATGTCATGTTAAGTTGTGTTGAATCATACAAGTTGTAAAATCATGATATTAGTATTTATGCGAATTGGATCATGTTTAAAGTTTATGTTTTTTTTATAATAGATCTTGATTATGGGAATTTGCCTATTGGGTTAGGTGTACCCATATACATTAATCTACAAATTAATTGGATCTTGAATATGGGAATTTGCCTATTAAGTTAGGTGTACCCATATACATGAATCTACGATTAAATGAATTTTGATTTTTGGGAATTTGCCTATTGAGTTAGGTGTACCCATATAAAACCATATTGTTAATGATGTTGATTCACACATGTCCTATACAAGTTTATGAAATTTGATCAAAATCATATTATGTGAATTATGAATAAGTTGACACCCTTAGATCCATGACATGTATAACCTTATGCAAGTTGTAATGTATGCAAGTTTTACCCCTTGTTATGATTTATTTAGTCACATATATATGTTGTTGTTGTGAATATTTTCTTTTATGCTATGAGTTAGACTAATAGGGTCTAGCATACATTTTGCGAATAAACGTTCAAACGTGGGGTAGGGGTAATATTAGGAAATTAATAAATTGGGGTGCAATTGATATGATTTTGCATGCCTTAAATGGATGTCCATAATTGAGTCAATTATGGACATTGTTAAATTTGGAATTAATTAATAATTCAAGTAGGGAATTATTAAAATTGGGGAAAGTGGATTATTAATAATAATCAATGCTTAGGACACGAGGTTGGACCCGTTTGTGACTTAAACCTGCCCGGACCCGCCCGGCAAATCCAGTAGTCACAAATGTCAGCCCAATGTGAGAGGTCCTAGGCCCAAACTAAAGCATAACAGTTGTAAAGACACGAGGTTAGACTCTTTTGTGGTGTAAGACTGCCCGGACCCGCCCGGCAAATCCAGCCGCCATAAATGCCAGTCTAATGTGAGAGGTCTTTATGAGGTTATGGCCTTAATGAATTAAGAAATACTTAGCCAGATAATCATGTAAGGTGGGACATGGGGGTTAAGTAGGTGCCTTGGGTGGCATGAGGAATCTAGTGGTTGCCTTTAGAGGCATTTGAAATACGATTAGACTTAACCAAATACACATGTAAATGAACATGACTAAGTGGGTTATGTGGATGGACTAATGGGACAAGCTTAGGTGGAATGCTTGTGGGAAATAATGGGGGCCCATTTCAACCAGTATCCCAAAACGTATCTTTGTGGGCTCGACCCAAGTCGAGGACGGGACACGCATACTGGGTTTGACTATAAGAGGCCAAAACAAGGAGCGGTGGCAACGCAAGTCCAACGGGTTTCATATGCGTGTGTGGACCCGGGCTGGTCGGTAAGACGTTGTTGCATCGTGTAGGTATAAGTCGTGCATCTCCGTTATATCGGGTTGCCACTTTAGGGGAATGATACACCCCACTGTGGGGCAAGCACGGGTATCTACGAGTAGGGAGCCGATCGAAAAATGGAAAGTGGGGAACACCTAGTGGAGATAAGGGCAGGCGGCACCTATGTAATTAGCTAGGAGTACGTAAAGCCACTAAGAAAGTTTCTAAGTGAAGCTAAGTGGAATCAATCTTTAGGGTGACTGGTGTGGTGCAGTATAGTGTTTATCCTTTAGTATTTAGGAGCGCCTATAACGTTTCCTTTAGCGATTGTCTATGTCCTTAATCTGCTCTTTCATAGACATTTCCTTGTTTTCCAGCTTATGCCTTAGTCCAGTTATTTTGATAATAGTATTGTAGAATTATCATACTCGCCAAACTTTATGTCCGACCCCCCCCCCCTCTTTTTCATCCTTTTCTCCCTTCAGGTCCTCAGGTTGGGCCAAGTTCCAGTGGAGTCTGATTGGATTGCTTATCTCTTGGAAAGCTTGGACTGCTAAAGTAAAGTCCAGCTTGTTATCTTTCTTTTTAATGGCTATTTATGTAATGGGATTATGTACTTGTTTTATCAAGATAGATATTGTACTTGACTTTGATTATGGTGTTATGATGTAATCAAACATGTTTTGACTTCTGCTGCAATTGAAATAAAGTTTTTAAATTTCCAAGTACTATTTTATATCTGTCTTGTTGAAATTTTACTGTTCTATATTCACCTAAAACCTCCATAGAAGTTAATGCATTCCCTTTGTGAGTGACATTAATGGACGTGGGGTGTTACAATATTCCTCAAAGTCTTATGCACTATCTTTCGTTTCACTATTTGAATCTCTTCTTCCTTTCTTTTCGCCATAGTTTCATAGGCATACGACACATGTCGGTGGCGAAGTAGTGTCCAACCTCCATTTGTAGCCGCAGTAGTTTCACCTGCGGCTAATCTTCTTTCAAGCTTTGTAGGTTGCCATGCGATGGAGGTAGTTTTGAGAAACTTGTCAACAAGCTACACAAGGATAGTAAGGATAATAAGCTTGTCGATATGGCTTAATCCACGCAGAAGGAGAAAGGTGAGAAGAAAGAGGCCAAAGTTGAAGAATTACAAACAAGGGATTGGAATATAAGAAGAATGGAAGAAATAATAGATCCCGCGACAAGAGGGAGTGTCTTTTCTATGGTATAGTGGGTCATTTAATTGTATGAAGAAGAAGACAGGTGGTTGTTTTCAGTATGGTTAAGAAGGGCATCTTATCAAGGATTACCCGAAGGATAAGGACAAGGGCAAAGGACATACTCTTCTAGAGGGCAATTGAATGCTCTCACTGCTAGTGTACCTAAGAGAGGTAGGAACGTTTCTGTTGAGAGTTTAGTTTTTATTTTCAATCATCCTGTTAGAACTTTGTTTGATTCTGGCCCTTCACATTCTTTTCTATCTGCTTCCATAGTTGAGTCTCTGCACCTTAGTACTTGTATAGTAGAAGATCCCATTATTGTCTCAAATCCAATTGGTGGTTCGGCTCTTTTATCTTTGGTTTGTATGGATTTTAGAATAGTTATATTAAGTATTGAGTTTAAGTGTAATGCTTATGTTTTTGGTTTCATGGGCTATGGGTTGATTCTAGAGAAGGATTGGTTATCCAATAATGGTGCCATTCTCGATTGTGAAAGGAGGGTAGTTAGAATTTTGACTTGCCTCGGTAATACCCTCGAAATCTCGTGTAACCCTAAGGGTTCTGTCATGCTTAGTTACCTAGAATCTCTTAATACATCTATTGATAATTCGCAATCTGTTCAAGTAGTCCATGAGTATCCCGATGTCTTTGCTGAACCCCAAAACATGAAATAGATTTCCGCATATACTTGGTTGGTATGCCAACCCAGTTGCATTACTCGTACGACACACGGCTCCAAGGAAAAGGAAAGAGCTCAGCAAGCAAGTTAAAGAGTTTCTTGAGAAGGGGTTTATTAGGCGAAGTGTTTCTGAATGGGGTGCTCCAGTAGTGTTCACTACTAAGGCGGATGGTTCACTTCGCTTATGCATGGATTGTAGAGAATTAAACAAGCTGACTAAGAAAAATAGGCACCCACTTCCAAGAATAGATGATTTGTTTGACCAGCTTGTAGGTGCGTTTGTTTTCTCCCAACTAGATTTGGCTATAGGGTTTCATCAGCTAAGAGAAGCTGAGGACAGTATAGACAAGACTGCTTTTAGGACCCCTGATGGTTTCTTTGAGTAGCTCATCATGCCTATTGTTTTGACGAATGCACCCACTTATTTTGTTGACTTGATGAGTAGGGTGTTTAGGGAGTTCCTTAATAAGTTTGTAGTAGTCTTCGTGGACGATATCTTGATTTTCTCATAAGAACGAGGGAGAACATGCTTTGCATTTAAGAGAAGTCATGGATACACTTATAGCACATCAACTTAAGGCAATGTTCTCAAAAATGTCAATTTTGGAGAGAAGAAGTAAGGTTTCTAGAACATGTGGCGTCCAAAGAAGTGATAGTAGTAGATCCCGCAAAAATAGTTGCAATGCAAGACTGGAAGGTCCCAAGGAATGCAACAGAAGTAAGAAGCTTTCTTGGACTCGCGAGTTAATATAGAAAGTTCATTAAGAACTTTGCGAAGTTATTAGATCCACTTACTGGATTTACGAAGAAGAATCTAACCTTTGCTCGGGATATTGATTATGATGTCGCTTTCCAACGATCAAAGAGGGCTCTTACAACGGCCCCAGTTTTGACTTTTACCTTACGGTAGTAAAAGGTTTACTGTATACACGGGTGCATGCGGCACAGGACTAGGCGCCATTTTGATGTAAGAAGGAAGGGTAAAGTTGTAGCGGATGCCTTGAGAAGAAAAAAGTTGACTTCAAGTCCTCTTTATGTGAAAAGGAATAGTTCAGAATACATATAAACCTTTGATTTTAAAACCTTTGGTTAAGTTAGTAGTTGGCATCGATAGGAGTAAGACCTACGCTTTTGGATCAAATAAGGACTTCACAAAGAAAAGACTCTTAGATAGTTGATGCAATGGATAAGTTAAGACAGTCAGAGCATAATGGAGTGAAGCTCAAGAAGATGCGACTTAGAAGACTGAAGACTAGATACGCGCATCACACCCTTTTTGAGGATATATCCTTGATCTCTCTTTTTCTGTAAAGTTTATTTGCATGCTAGTCTTTATCTTTTAAGTATATCCTCTCGGTCCTATCCTCAATCCTTAGGTGGAAACCAATGGATGTAAACATGTGTTTGAGACATGTTATGTTTGGTGGATTCAAGTGGATGTAAGTGTTTGCTAGTGGCTGCTAGTGGTTGCTCGTGGATGCATATACACACACATTAGGCACTAGATCGGCTCCGTCACTTCCATATTGCATATACATGAGTGGACTTTTTATATATATGGATTGAAACTTGATGTGTTTTCATATGGATGTTGCATTTGAATGTACGGTTGTGCACTCATATAAAAATGATATGTATCAATAGGGTTCTTTTGCATAAATAATGGACGCATGGCACTATCACGAATTGCATTAAGGAGGTCAACTGAATCAGTAGACTGCCTGATTTTGCATTTGGGTAAGGAAATATACACACACTATGCATATGTTCATGAAAAGCATTAGAAACCTTTTTAAGGACAATAGATGCCTGTGATTGAATGGTTGAGTAGATGGATGTTAGATGGTAGGATTTACATTCTTCTTGACTTGAAGATTTCGGGGACGAAATCCTTTACGTAGGGGGGGAATGTAACACCCCGTAATTTTAAAATGGGACATAAGAGATAATTAAATAATAATTAATTATTAAAAGAAAAATTAGGTGAAATGGGTTACGCCATTGCATTCGTCTCGGAATTCTTCTTGAGATAGAGTCCGAGTTTGCATAAAAGGGATACCGTATGAAGGAGAAATGGACGAACGAAGTTAGGCAGAAAAACCGGAAATAGGCCAGAATACACTGGCGCACTTGTGAAGTGCGCCAATACAAAAATGCACTGGCGCACCTGCCAAGTGCGCCCATACCGGGGGCAATCCAGCACAGCATTTTGGAGTGTTCTATGATGACATGTCTTCTTCTGATTTGCTGGATGACCTGTCTCGAGCTGTGTGGTTATGATAATCTTATATTGTTCTAAAGGCTCTTAATAATCCTAGACATCTATATATGCATCACTGAACCTAAACCCTAATTCATAACAATTCGTTATGATGCATCTATGCTGCTGAACTCTTAATTCTCTTAGCTGCCGCCTCTAAAACCTAAATCATATTCGAAGTTCTTCATCAACGATCAACTTTGAAGATTAATCAACATCAAATTAAAGTTTCTTCAACAACTGTTTAATTATCTTTTCTAATCCTAGCAATGTAAATTCATTTTATTTTCAGATTTGTATACCTAAATGTAATCTTGACATGTAATAAAACGAATCAAAGTCTATGCCTGATTGTAAGATAATCTTTTTAGATTCATCCCTATCCTTCTATTGAATCTTTATCTTTACATGCCTTAGAGGTTATTTTTGTTGATTAAATCAGTTGTACATCAGGTTTATAATCCTCTTTGGTTCGTGGTGTTATTCTTATGCCTGTAATAATGGTTGTATCAGTTTATTCAAGAATCTATCTTTGTTGGATCTAAATCTCTTGTATTAAGTCTATTGTTACATGCCTATTTTTATGCCTATTCTTATTTTATGCTCCTTCTCTCTCCCTTCCCCTATTTCCTTTTTTTTTATGAACCTGGGTTACTTTCGAACCTAGGGTGGGTAAAATAATTGGGCATAACATATTCGGTGAATTTGTTGGACATAATTTGTAACTTGTAGTTTGTGATTTGGGGCATAAATGTTATTGTTGCGAACTTGGGGTAAATTGAAATATTAAATCTAGATTGGGCGAAAACTGTAAATTGTAATATTAAATCTAGATTGGGCATAACTATTGGTTGGGACGCCAAGCATAATGTATATTGCGATTTTGGGGCATGACTATTATTGAAAATTTGGGAAGATTGGGAGTAACCTATTTTGAGTAATAACTTGTAATTGCAAATTCAAGTGTACATCTAGTATGTGGGTCTTACCTTAATCAGCCTAATTTCCGCGAAGATGTTAGATGTACCCTTACTACCCTATCGATCGGCTCCCTACTCGTATTAATTTTCCTTGTGTCTGTGTCAATCGGCCCTCTCTTGCGTGTAGATACCATGTGCTGGTCCCACCATAAGGTGTATCAATCCATATGATAGCAACCCGACACAAATTCTTGATGCACAGTGTATACTACTGACGCCCAGTGCCTGCTTTATCCACTCCGGAGTACGTGCATGCCCATACTCCGCTGGAACCTACACTGCTGCACTACCTGCCGCTATTTTGACCGCTTATAACCAGCCCAGTAATCGTGCCCCACCCTGCCTAGTTCAGGGTACCGTGATACATCTATGTGGGTTACTGCTGAAATGGGTATTGGTGTTTTGGTGCAGGAAAACAATCTTTGTACAAGCTGTTTTACCAAGCTGCTTTTTTATCAATAAAGTAAAGTTTTATTTATTTTCCGCTATTTAAATTTTGTCCATTTTTTTAATTTATCCGTTCTACACACTTACGACGCTCCACTGAAGTTAATGCATTCCCTTTGTGATTGACCTTAACGGAGGTGAGGTGTTACAAGTTTCTAATTGCTAATTCAAGGCCAAAGCTCCGTCCTTTGCAAGAAAAGTTGTTTATTACGCTGCACACAAACCCTAAAATGAGTGATCTCACTCAAGCTAGCCGTTTTCAGTTTTATATGTTCATATTTGGTGTAAAGTTTGATGTTTGGAGCTATAAAAATCAAGTTTTGATCATAGTTGTGCTCAATACAAAAACTGAAATTTGTTCATCTTTGAAGCTGAAACAAAATTACGTATAACTTACTCATTTCTCACCCAAATCCTTATCATCACAATATTTTGGAAAGCTTAGAAGTAGAGCTACAATTTTCATACTTTAAGTTTTCTAAAATTTTGATGTTTACTTGCTCAAAATTGTGGTTGTTTGTTGCTATCTCAAGAGCAAATTGACAACCAGCGAAGTATTTTGGTCATAACTTACTCGGTTTTTATCCAAATCCTTATTATTATAATGTTTCGGAAAGCTTAGACGAAGAGCAATGACTTTCATGCATTAAGTTTTCTAGAATTATGAAGTTATCTTGGTCAAAATTGAGGGCTTTTAATTGCTGATTTTGTGAGATTTTTGCTGATTTCGTGTACTTGCTTTCGAAAGTTCTTTTAAGATGGTTTTAAAAAAATAAATTAGTTTTGCTAAATAAGTATTTTAGAAAAAAATTAAATAATTTTCCAAAATTAATTATATGTACTACATTTTTTATAATAAAAACAATTTATATGATAATAATTTCCAGAAATCATTTTAAATTCATGTTTTATGTAGTAAAAATTATTTTATGAATAATATTACTTTTATGAATTTTGGATACATGAGAAAGAAAATTAAGTGATGAAGTAGAGCATATGGTACAGGACATATGGAATTGCTTTATCGCTTAATATATGACTTTCACGATGGAAATCCTTTTGATGAATTATTTGAGAAAATTTATGATGTTACAAAATTTTGGATAAAATTGTATGGTTTAAAAAAACCCATTTATGAGTATGTTCGATAAGGAACCATTTTTAGATGTATGTTATGAACGCCAATGAGATAAGGTGTGTTGAATGTTAAAAATTCCTTATTTGGGAATTATGGTTATAATAAACTATCTCGATGTTAGTTTACTTGCAATAAGATGAGGCAAGCTTCTTTATAATGATTTCATAAGGTTGAGATGTTTCATGATGATTTTTCACTTGTCTATAAAATGAGACAAGTCACGATGTTAATAGTACCCGTCAATGAGATGAGAGAAGCAGGTATTGTATTTACGCCAATGAGGTAAGGCGTCATATATATGTTTCACGATGTCTTTTATGTTTATGATATTTTATGAGATTTCTAATGTGGTATCAACTATCGACTAGTAAACTCTTAGGCACAAACGTATGGTATGGGACATATATTCATGCCTTATGGGTTCCTATTCGAGAAGTTGAGACACATTCAGGATGTTGCTATTACTATTACCGAGTGCACGATTGGAGTCATCACAATGATTTTGACTATAGCCATCACGATGATCATGATGTTTGTGACTCCAATCACCATGACGTTATTACTCGGATTTTGTGACCAAGGGCATCACGATCTTTCGGCTATAGTCACTAAGATGTTTATGGCCCTAGTCATCACGATGGATGGTACCAAGATGTAGTACTAGTTAAGATGTAAGCACGTGTTGTATTTCTTAAAGTTTCTTGATGTTTCGATTTCACCATTTCGATGATGATACTTTATTATTGCCTTATGTAAGAGAAAAAAAGACTTATTTATATGCATGTTTAATGATTGTTTCTAATGTGATGTTTTGAACTCCTTCCGGGTTCTATTAAAATGTGTTTGAGATATACTTATAATTGTACCGATGAGATGAGGTATAATCTATGAAGATTCTTTTATGATGAATTTTAGTGATAATATTGAAATGTAATTATAATTATATCACTGAGATATGGTATAATTTATGGAGATTCTTTTATGATGAATTTTAATAATGAATTTGATATACACACACACACATATATATATGTATGTTTATACAGATGATATGAGGTATAATTATGGCAATTCTTTTAAAATGTTTTTGAATGATGGATGCAAGATGTATTTATATCTATATCGATTAAATGAGGTATAAAGTATTGTGAGGTTTGTTTATAACGAGTTTAGTAATAGATTTAAGATATTTCTATATTTATACCAACGAAATGAGGTATAATAATTAAGAAGATTCTAAGATGATTTTTATTATATGTTGAATGATATTTTAGTATATGCCAATGAGATGAGGCATATCTATATGTTCATCTTTATATGAAGGACATATACTTTAATGTATAGTTATGCTAATCCGGCCTTAGGGAGATATTCATATCTTATGAAGTCTTTATTGACATTTAATTCACCTTGTCTATGATATGAGGCAGAAACTATATTATTTAAGCCTTACATGTAAAACTTAGCTCGTTGATGTTTTATTTTCTTAAGTGTAGTTTTGCCACTTGAGCATAGCTTTATTCCAATTATCACTTCTACTTCTAAAGAAAAGATATCATTCTTTCTTAGAAGAAAGTAACCCCATTATGACATGGTATCCTTTGGGAAAAGGTATATCATATATTTCTTTCACTTAACCTTATCGTGTGCTCAGTTTTTACTGATGAGTTTAGCTAGCCTGACCCGTGTATTTTCAGTCGAGTCAGACCGAGTTTGTTTCAGGTTTTAGCTTCTCTTTGGACATAGCAGTTTCTTGATGCTTCCTTGTGGGATCGAGTCCTTCTCTTGGAATTTTTTAGCATTTCTTTGAGATGTAGTTGAATTGTTATTCTTTGCCTTTCGTATATAGAGTGGTCGCTATATCACTTTGTTGTAACACTTGTATTATATTAAGATGTATCGTTGTATGTGTATGTGATGGCCAGCAAATCCGTACTATCTGAGATGACTAAAACAACACATATCCAATTCAAATAATACAAAAATATGAGTCATTAGGGTTAAAGAAAAAGAAATAGATAGAAGATAGAACAAAAATACAAAATAGAATCTCACAGCGGAACGAATAAAATAGACTATAGAAAATAACCTTTGAAATACAAAATTTTGTATCATATACATACATACCATTATCAGAGATCAAAATATCTACAACACAACAGAAATAACTCTAAATAACTAACGGTGAAGCCTCCTGCTTCGAGCTCCTCAAAGTGAATCTGTAAAATCCTGAAACACTAGACTGCCTGTACAAATTTGAGCACCCAAGAGTTTAGGGCAAAAAAACAAAATAAACTCTGAGTCAGTCATGGGACTAGTGTGAGTAAACTCCAAACATATTGTTTAACTTTGAAAAATATTTGGAAAGAAAGGATAATAGTAAGACCATCCCACACATAAACATGAACGGTTTTTACCTTACTATAGTATAACCAAAACCTTTTTTGATATCAAAATCTGATGATATTATAATAATGTCTAATCAAATAAATTACCAAATAATAGTACGCTTGCATCTCACGCTCTATATATATAGTATAAAATCAAAAACCGCAAGGCGCTTATTGCAGATTGGATTCCAACTATGACAAGGCATGAGACCACATTTCGATCAGTGTACTCTAGGGGGGATACACAGGGGTTCAGCAAGAACGTCTTGCAACCCGACCACACATGACCACCCACTCATTTAGCTTGAGTGTAGCGAATATATTGTCACCCACGGTTGTCGGCCGTCCAACTGTAATCTGTAAGATACAGAAATGAAAGAAGAATAAATAATTGAATTTTTTCTAGATCGATGACAAATATACTCTGCTTGAGAATGACCCAACTGGCCATGCGGCCTACCTGGTTTTTGTCATTTCCCGATTGTGAGGCTTGAGGCTACGTCTATCTTTTAGAACATCTAGCCACCATATACTTTGAATGCCACATCGTCAAACCCGTCAAATCACTAGTTGATCTTCCCAAAAAGATTATGGGTATAAAAGCTAAGAGAAACGAATTTCTCCGCCACCAGACGTAATACCTTGAAAAGATCGTCTTAAGTGATCTGTTAGGAATACTCTATTAGACATTTGTTCATACAAGTTATCCTGGGTCTAGACAAACTGACCATCCCTTGCATTTCACTTCGCCCTCAATTTCTTCAGCATAATATAATTCACAACGTTTATGCCAATACGGAGTGATTTTCGGATATTAAATCCAATTGGTCTCTCCGTACTGACAACGATGGAAAAAATCTTTGATAGCCGGTGATTTAACTATCACAGGAAAACAAAACATCCATCCTAATTTCTAACATTAAACTATCACTGGCCTCTTTACACTTATATTCATTCATTAACTAATTTCCAATTCCCTTATCTATTTCTATATATATTGATTTTTCTATTATCAAAATTTCTTAAAAATATTCTAACTCCTTAAATTTTTGGAAAATTTCGCCAGCACCTCCTTTGTACTGGTCAATAGTTCAAACCTCAACTCGCCTCACTAGGCCTTTTCCATTCAAAAAGAAAATCAAAAAGCCAAGCAGCTTGCCCAATAGGCTCACAAATTCTCATACGGAAATTGGAACATGTACCTTTTTGTCGGGCACTTAAATTATAATCTTCATTCTCTTCATACTCCTCCTTCCATACCTATTTACGTATATTCGTCCATTTCCAACTCATGTTAATTAGTCCATTCATTTTCACGAAAATCCGCTAACCACTTCATTAATTAGTCTTTTGCCTAATGCACTTCCGATTTAAACATATCATAATCGAATCTATTTAAATTCGCTTATGCATAAGTCGCATTCCATTTATAACTCGAGTTTTATATTCGATCTCAAATCTGAATTCATAAATCTTATTCACTTTACAAGGTCAACTTCATTTACAAAACTCCATTAACTAGTTACTCCTCTAATTAGTTAATCTTATTCAATAATTAAAGATCTAGTTTTTTTATTCCAAAAATCGATCCACTTACCCCACTTGAGATCAAATCTATTTTATAACTCAAATCTGGATTTTCTAATTGAAATTTGGATTTTTATTCACTAAAAAATCCTTTAATTAATTAGTTAAATCATTATGGTTTTTAAACGATTCTACAGCGACTTTTCTGAAATTTGATTTTAACATAACTAAAAATCTATGAAACGAAATCCAGATTTTTCACTTCTATTTGAAAATTATCATTTAATAGGTTCGGTTATTTCTTGTTTCATCGAATTCCGACTTATACTGAGTTCTATATACTCAATTTAAGTTCGAAACGCCAAATTACGAACTACCGCGCTGCGGCGAGTTCGTTTAATTAAATAAAATATAAACGTTTTAAAAACTTCGTTATAAAATAATTAGAACTCCATTTTCAATAAATTGAACTCGTTATCCAAAACTAAATTAACAATTCAGATTACTCAAACTTGTCGATTATTTTATTACACATTCATAACTCGATTATGAATTTATTTAAAACTCAATTTTTATATTAAACTATTTATAAAATTCGATATAACCGAAATTCAATTATAAATTCCTTTTATGGGAAATCAATTAATTCAACATCATTTATCATTACAAACTAATATCATCCCTTGATAATAGTGAAGTCGTTCAAGTTGGGGTATTTTATTTACCTCTCAGACCATGACCGATAACGTTCTTATCTTGAGATAGATACTAGCTTGTAATATAAAAACTCGATTTAAATCCCACCTTTTCATTCCATTTCTTGCATTAAATTTTCAAATTAGTTAATGGAAATTTTCTTCATTATATTTATAAATGTTGTTTATAAATTAATTGCCTTATAAAAACAAACTTCTACTTTATAATTTTTTTAAACTCGATCCCCATTTTGGAATAGTATATTTTTATAACTTAGGAATTTTATTTCCATTTTAGTTTTACTCAAAATAATCCCAGTATCTTATTTGGAAAATAATTTATTTGTTTAATAAATTCAACATGATCAAACTCTAATTATAAATCCGTATGGATTTATTTCAGATCATTTTACATTCTGAATATCGGAATAAATTTCATCATTCCCCTTTCCTGAAAAGATTTCAAATTAAAAATCCCTTTTTACTATCATATTAAAATTTCAATAATCAAATTTCTCATGATAAATTTTTTTAAATGTTGTTTGTAAATTTTACTTCTTGTTTTAAATATTTAAAACTAGCTTATATTCCGAATTCCATTTGAAAATCCTATTTGCACTTCGGAAAAAAAAATTCCCTTTTTAAACTCAAATTTGAATTTAAATTTATAAATTATTTAATGAAACATTAATAATACCACTTCTTATTTTAAATATTTAAAACAAGTTCCTATTTCAATTCTTATTTGAAATCCAATTTCCATTCTAGAAAATAAATTTTCCTTTTTAAATTTAGATTTGTTTTAAAATCTAATATTATTAATGATAATATTTCTTTCCATTTATAATATTGTTTATAATTCAGCTATTTGTTTTTATTATTAAAAACCAGTTAATATTTCTCAGTTCATTCGAAATTCCATTTCTATTTCGAAAATTAAATATTCCCTTTTTAAATTTAAAAATCCCATTTGTATAATATTCTTAAATATCAATATCTAGGGCCAGTGATATTCTAATATCCAAACACACAAATCATCCATTCAATTCACACATCACACATATATAAATATGTAAACAACAGTACATAAATTTTTGGATTCCTCCAATCCGTTTTCCTGCATCCAAAGATGTCAAACAACATAAATAATACCAATCCTGCTTCATGGCGGAATATTGCGGTATAGAAGGTCATCCACTCATATATCGTGGGGCGATAGGGTCATGCGCTAATGATACTACGGGCATCCACTAATAGTACTGCGGGAAAACAAATATATATAATAATAGCCACAATCACCAAGCCTAATATAACTAACATATATAATAACCAAGACTGATAAATAATTTATAAATACAACCAAGAAGCCAAAAATTTATTTTTAATGATAAAAATAAATTTTTAAGTGAGATTTACTCATCTTAATTTTTCCTTTGCTGAATATCCATTTAAGTTCCGCATCGTGCGACTTACAATTTTTCTCAAATCATCTCGAATGAATTTACTTTGCACCTACAATTATTTATTTTCAATAATTGATTAAACTGTCATTTATTGTATTAACTACTAAAATAATTAACGAATTATTATATCTATTTTTTTTAAAAGACGTATACCTTATTTGGCTTGCAACAAGTTCGACCAACTATGAAGCATCACTGACCAACTCCTACCTAAATCAGTCCCAAACTGCCCATCCACTTCTTCGACATTTCCCCTAAAGACCACACAAACAATATCCGTATCCTTTTAAACACTTACACCCACTTCCATTTCCTTTTTATTGCCACAACCCTGCCTTACTACTGCTACCTACAAGATCAACCATTGCTGCATATCACCAACCTTGCTGCAAACTTCAGATCATCAAACATTACTGTTGTCATTATTTCAACACCATTACAGCAAACCTTCTCATATGCAGCATCAACCTCGGTCCAAAATTTTGCAATCTGATTCACCCATCAATACCTACTACCTACTGTTATACTACCAACATCAATCATACCATTGCATAATCCCAGCCCAAACAACACAGCATTGCAACTCAACTCTACAACTAATTCCAGTTCATGTAACACCCTGTATTTTCTGAGAATATTAAAATAACAAATTAAAGAATAATGTTTAGCATTGTTCTAAGGTTTGTAAGCAAAAGACTTAGTAGCTCATTTGGTTGGAACACGTGACTTGCATACAAGGGGTACAAAGTTCGATCCCTGTCAGCGCCATATTTTTGTTTTAAGGGAATGGCTTAAAAATGGCTTAGTGTGAACACAGTTCAAAAGGTGGTTTAGTGTGAAAATGGTTAATTAGGAAGATAGAAATATATATATATATATAGATATACAAAAATAAAATAAAATTCAACCAAAAATTTAAGAAAAAAATTCAAAACAGCGGAAGCGGGAAGGTAAAACACTAAACCGACCTATTTTATGGGTCGACCCAAGACCCGCTGGGTCGACCCCAGGGTCGACTCAGGAGGTTTGGAATTGGTCCCGTCGGCCCTAAATGGTCTATGACGAAATTTTATGTTTTAGGCTTAGGTGGCGATTTCTGGTTGGTCTGTTGACATCGTTTCTTGGTTTCTAAGGCCTAGATGGATTCTAGAGTGATCTGACGGCTGTAAATAAATCTAACTCCTATATAAACACTCCAAAGCCTCATTCTAAAACCTAAATAAAATTGGAATCGTAGCCGTCATGCCGCTGGAGTAGCTCATCTTTTCTTGAAGCTTAGGAAATTACAAATCAAAGATTCAAACAACAACGAACACACTATCTTCATCTCTAATCCGATTCATTGTGAGTATGATTTCATTGACAAGATAATTCTTAATTTAATTGTGATATGCTTATCTTTGGATTATGAGAATATGGTTCTGATTCATATGACATGCTAGTTTGTATTATTTATGATGTAAACGTATAACAAGTTGTTAATCTATGTTAGTAGGTTGTTCCTTATGTTTAATCATACAAGTATAACTTGATTATGCTATGACATTAGAATTTTATTCAATTGAGATGATAATCACATGCAAGTTTTGGGAGGTTAAATCATATGCTATATATATATGAATTTTGTGCAAGTTTTGGGATGTTAAATCATATGTTATATATATGAATCTTATGCAAGTTTTGGGATGTTAAATCATATGTTATATGTATGAATCTTATGCAAGTTTTGGGATGTTAAATCATATGCTACATATATGAATCTTATGCAAGTTTTGGAATGTTAAATCATATGCTATATATATGAATTTTATGCAAGTTTTGGGATGTTAAATCATATGTTATATATATATATATGAATCTTATGCAAGTTTTGGGATGTTAAATCATATGTTATATATATGAATCTTATGCAAGTTTTGGGATGTTAAATCATATGTTATATATATATATATATATATATATATATATGAATTTTGTGCTAGTTTTGGGATGTTTAACCATATGTTATATATATATTTGAATCTTATGCAAGTTTTGGGATGTTAAATCATATGTAAATTTATGAATCTTATGCAAGTTGTAGGTGGAATATATATAGGTTCATATGTGAATTGTGGAGATACAAATGCTAGTTTATATGTAAACATGTGACCTTAATTTACATGCTTAGATCCATATGCAAGTCCACATCTTTTTAGATCTATATGCAAGTTCATATCTTTTTAGATCCATATGCAAGTTTACACCTTTAAGTCTAGAACTATGACATACATAGTTTAAGCAAGTTTACACCTTTATGTTGGATCTATGACATACATAGTTTATGCAAGTTTACAACATTATGTAGGAACTATGACATACATAGTTTATGCAAGTTTGTGACAATTATCTATGCTAGTTTGGGTAAAAAACTATATTCATACATGCAAGTTCACGCCTTTTAGATCTATGATTTTAGTCCCTTGCCAATACAAAGTCTATGCATGTTATGTTGTAATTCTTAATTGCAAGTTAGATCTATTTTGTGTGTTGTGCAAATTTGTGATGTTTTCCCCCTTTAATGTGTTAGACTATTTACTAGTTTGATATATATATATATACATATATATATATATTTCATGTTAAGCGAACGAACGATGCGGGGATAATGGGGGAATATTAAATATACACATATTGTGAATTGGCATGTAATGGCCTTAAAAGGCATATAATTAATTGGAGACACTAATTGGTATAATTTGCATAATGAAATTAGTGTACATTGCCTTAAAGGCATAAAATTTAATTAAGGCATTAATTGGTAATTAATGCGCAGTAAAGGACATAATTTAAGTGACAATTATGGACATAAGCCTTAAAAAAGGCATATAATTAATTGATGATGTTAATTGGTATAATTTATATACTATAAATAGATGAACATAATTTAGGTGACAAATTATGGACATAAGTAATTTGGAATTTACTGACAAATTTGAATAGGGATAATTAATCCAAATTTGGGGTGAAAAGATTATGTATAATAATCAATGCCTAAGACACGAGGTTGGACTCATTTGTGGTGTAAGACTACTCGGACTCGCCCGACAAATCTAGCAGCCATAAATGGTAGCCCAATGTGAGAGGTCAAAGGCCCAAAATAAATGTGTAACAGTTGTATGGACATGAGGTTAGGCTCGTTTGTGGTGTAAGACTGTCCAGATCCGCCCTGGAAATCCAGGAGCCACAAATGCCAGCCTAATGTGAGAGGTCCTACAAGGGTAACGGTAATAATAAATTAAGTAACACTTAACCAAAGTAAACATGTAGTGGGACAAGGGGGTTAAGTGGGTGACATGTGGATGACATAAGGAAATACGATTAGTAGCACTTACCTAAGATAAACATGTAAGTAGGACATGGGGGTTAAGTGGGTGTGTAACGACCCAGATTTTCTGTCGATTAATTTTAAATATTTAATGTAGTTTTAAATATTGAATTTATAATATAAATGGTTTTTTTTATTATCGATTAAATAATCGAAATAAGATTTAATTTGATAATTATCGAAATACGAGAACTAAACAATTTAATTCAAAGGTAAAATTGAATCGAAACAGTTTAGCTGATCAATGTATATATACAATTTAAATATGAACAATGATAATTGAAATTTATTTTTAAATTTATTTGTTTGAATTTAAATTGATTTAATATGGCTATTTTAAATATACGTTCAAAATAAATGGTATAACCTATTTCGTTGAATTCAAAATAGCGTTATAACATTATAACGACGGTCGGTATGCTAAAATAGCGGTTCACAATTTCTAACTGTGAACCCTGAGATGTTTTAATGGATTAAATCAGAAATTGTTTAGATTATCTAATCGAAATAAATTCAAAATCAAATCGTATAAAACATGTTTGTACTTAGTCCTACATCATTTTAATTCGTAGGTACGAATGGTCCCCTTTCCATTTCTATAAATCCCGACCCTCTTTTCCCTTTTTCTTCACATTTTCTTTCTTCCAATACTCAGTAAAAATCAAAACCCGAGTTCTTCCTATGTCTGCTCCTCCAAATCAATTCGAAAATCGAGGGCCGCGAGTTCCTGGGAGGTCAACATCGAGGGCGGAGAGGCTGTGGCACGACAATGGATTCAAAGGGGGTACTATCAGGGGTGTTCGAAGTCGGAAAGGACATCACGATTCAAGGCCCTGATTTCCGAAGCTCGACCGAGGACTAGAAGCGTTCGCGATTACCGGAAGGGGTGGGTTTGGAAACGAGTTCGACGGAGAAGCTTGCGTGAGGAGCTGAGCGATTGGAAGTCATTGGGGGGTCTCGGGGCTCGAATTGAGGTGCGATGCTCACCTCCGTGCTCGAATTCAAAATGGGAAATTAGGGCTCGATCTAGCTCGCAATTAAAGAGTCTGCGATGATTTACGGTTCAAGTTATTGGAGGGGATGACGGCAGTATAAGAGGTCGAACTAGGGTTCTGGACTGGTGCGAATTACCTGATGGTTGAGCACTCGAGTTCAATTTTTGGTCAAGGGCTTTGGGGAGGTTCTGACGTGGGTAATTGGAAGATGCGAATCTGTGAAGTGAAGGTTGAAGTTGGTTATAGGTTGATTGCAGTGGTAGCTCGCTTCATGATTTGTTAAGGCAGCGAGGTGCAAATAGATTTCGTGAAGATGATAAAAGAGGATTAAGGTAATATTTAGTTTTTCTAAATTAAATTAATGATGGTTTAATTCATTTTTAAATGCCTAGGAAATTAGTTAATTAAGAAATAAAATATATAAACTAATCGTTTAAAATGAAATGTAGGTACTTACTTTTAAATTAGTTAAGGCCTTTTTATATAAATTAGTTTAGTTGAAATTTATTTAAAAAGAGTTATTTTAAAATGTTAAA
Source organism: Allium sativum (assembly GCA_030737875.1). NCBI lineage: Eukaryota > Viridiplantae > Streptophyta > Magnoliopsida > Asparagales > Amaryllidaceae > Allium > Allium sativum. The sequence continues at coordinate 159,087,456 of CM060913.1, forward strand.
ATAGTTGATCGATAATTTAAAATTTAATTATCATAGGTGCTAAACAAATAAATTCAAGAAGATTCGTAGCCGATGATTTGGAAATAAACAGGATATTTGACAGCTGCAATTTCGGTGAGTAAATCTCACTCACCTTTAGAATTATTTTTATTTCGTTAAAAATAATTGTTTGTTGCTTGTGTGAATATTTTCTGGTTGTTTTATATATATTAGTTATTTAGGCTATATATATATATATATATTGGGTTGATTGATTGGTTGGATTCCCGCAGTCTCATTAGCGGATGCCCGCGGTACCATAGCGGATGATTACCCTATACGCCCCACGCTATGATTAGTGGATGACCTTCTATACCGCGATATTCTGCCACGAAGCAGAATGGGTATTATTTATGTGCTAACATCTGTGGATGCAGGAAAAACAGGTTGGAGGAATCCAACTGGATTCCTCAAAAAAAAAATATTATCTATTTGTTTGTTTGTTCTGTTTGATTTCATATATATTCATATATGATGTGTTAAAATCAAATGATTGGAAATTGATTGATTTGGTTGTTTAAATTATCACTGGGCTGAAGTGTTAATTTATATAAATATCGTGGAAGGATATTTGAGATTTAAAAGGAAAAATTCTATTTTTAAATAGAATTTGAATTTTAAATGGAAATAAAAATAAAAACTTGTTTTTGAAAAATAAAACAAGTAGTTCCTTTATAAACGAAGTTTATAAATAGTTCTTTTATAACGAAGTTATAAATGAAGTGAAGAGAATTATCATTTGATAATTCAGAAATAGAAATACCAGTGTGAAATTTGAATTTGAAATGAAATTTCAAAATAGGATGTGAAATGGAATTTTTAAATATATAACTCAAATGAAATTTGAGTATAACATTTGAATTTTAAAAGGAGTTTAAATATTTGAATTTTAAAAGGAGATTGAATATTAGAAATTCAAATAGAAGTTCAAATAGAATTTGAATAGACGAAATTAGAATGAAAAATAGAATTTGAATTCAAGGAATTAAAATAGAATTTGAATTCGAAGGAATTCAAATAAAGAAAATTCAAATAGAGGTTTGGATATAGAATTCGAATGAAATTCAAATATAGAAATTTGAATAGGGAAGTTCAAATGGAATTTTAAATATAGAGTTTGAATAAGAGATTCAAACAGCATTTGAATAAGAGAGTTCAAAATGGAATTTGAATAAGAAAATTGAAATAGAAATTGAATAAAGAAATTCAAATAGGGATTTGAATATAGAATTTCAAAATAGAATTTGAAATAAACTTTGAAAATAGGATTTCAAAGTAGAATAGGAAATCCAAATGGTTTGAAATGGAATTTGAATTCAAAGGAATTCAAATGGGTTTGAATAAAGAAATTCAAATGGGTTTGAATAAAGAAATTCCAATGGGATTTAAATATAAGATTTCAAATAGAAATTTAAATGAAGTTTAAATATTTAAATTCAAATATGATTTTCAAATATAACCATTCAAAAGGGATTTGATTATAGAATTTAAAGTGGAATTTAATTCAAAGGAATAAATTAAGGTATTGGGATTCAAGAAAATTAAATGTGGAGTTTAACTAATGAATTTGAATTTAGAATTCAAATGGTATTTGTAAATGAATTCGAATTTAGAATTCAATGGTGTTTGAAAGAAAATTGGAATATTTTGATCCAAATAGAGTTGGAAATAGATTTGAACATAGAAATTCAAATGGGGTTTGAATATTTGAATTTCAAAAGGGAATTCAAAATGGAGTTGAATATCTAAATTCAAGTATGAATTTCAAATATAGAAATTCAAAAAAAAAAAGAGTTGAATTAAGGTGGAAATTAAATAAAGGATTTGAAATGGAATTCGAATAAAGGATTTGAAATGGAATTCGAATAAAGGATTTCAAATGGGATTTGAATACAGGATTTAAAACTATGGAATTTGAAATATAAAGATTCAAATGGAATTTGAAATATATATATTAGAATGGAGTTGAATTCATTTTAAAGAAGTTTAAAGTTTATATATATATATATATATATATAATTAAAACGAACTCGCCGCAGCGCTGCAGTTCGTAAAATAGCGATTCGAACTTCAATTGAATATACAGAACTCAATTGAAGTCGAAATTCTTTGAAACAAGAAACGTCAGGACCGATTTGATAATAGTTTTCTAATGAAGAAGAAAAATCTGAATTTCGTCGTATAGATTTTGAGATATGTCAAAATCAAATTTTCAGAAAAACAGCGCCAGAATCGTTTTAAAACCATAATGGTTTATTTAAGGTTATAAAAGGATTTTAAGCAGGTAAAAATCCGAATTGTCTATTTAGAAAATTTCAGAGTTGAGTTATAAAATATATGCGAATTCAAGTTGTGTAAATGAATATGATTTTTGAAACAGAAACCAGATTTTGATTTATTGAATGGAATTAACTAAATTGAATAGAAATTAGTTAAGGCGATTTCGAATGGATATTGGGGTTTGAATAAGTAAATTCGATTTGAAAATTTATATTCGAAATAGAAAAGAGAACTGGAATTGAAATTGAAATTCAATTTGGTTACGAGCAAGTTAAACATTTTGTTTGAAAATGCTATGTTCAAACAAAGGAGTAAAATAGGCAAAATGGCCGATTTAAAGAATAAATGGGCGAAACTGAATTCAAACGATTAGATGGTATTGAATTGAATTGAAAACAGGTGAACATGTGTAAGCAGGTTTGATATGAAGTATATGAAGATTTTTATGTGCCCGACAAAAAGGTACATGTTTAAATTCATATATGAGTTTTATGCGCCGTATCGGCTAGCCGCTTGGCTTCTTCTTTTTCTTTTTGAGATTAGAAGGACCGGGAAAGCTATTTGAAATTTCCCGATGCTCCCGATACAGGGGAGGTTATGGCGAAATTTTTCGGAAATTTAAGAAGTTAGAATATTTTTAAGATATTTTGATAATTTGAAATCATTGTATCGACGTATTGAATTCGATAGGAAAGTGAATATAAAAATAGAATGTTGTAAAAGGGATAGAAATAAGTGATTGAAATTGTTTTCAATTGCAAATAGAGACATTTTCTAATATATAGAAAATAAAAGAAGTTAATATTTGGAAACGTTTTCCAAATGGCATAAGAGGCAAGATGATTATTGAAAATATTTGGTTAACAAATATTGATAAGAAAATGGAGAAGTGATTTAATTAATGAAATATTAATTAAAGAGCCCAGTGATTTGTTTGATATGTTGATTGAACACTTGTTTTATTCGATAGTTAAATCACAGACTATCGAAGTTTTTGACCATCGTTGTCAATATGGAGAGACCGGTTGGATTATTATCCGAAGAACCACTCCGTATCGGCATAAGCGTTGCGAACCAAGTATGCTGAATATATTGAAGACGGAGTAAAGTGCAAGGGCTTTTCTATTAATAGAAATAGTGCCTTCGGTTTCGTTCAGTACCAGAACGAACGTATATGGACGAATGTCTGACAAAGTATTTCCAATGATCAAATGGGTTGGTCTGTATGAATATATATGGTTGCAATGGATTTATCCCTTAGCATAACATCCAGAATATTTGTGCAAACTCAACTAGTGATTAACGGATCTGACAATGTGGCATTCAAAGTAATTGGGCTATCAATGAATGGTAAGTATTCGTAGCCTCAGGCCTCAACAACCGGGAAAGGACAAAAATCGGGCAGGCAGCATGGCTATGTGGGTCGCTCCCATTAGGGTGTATAATCACCTATCTAGATAAATTCCTTTTGTTTCTAAATCTATCGATTCTGCCCATTCGGGAAACGGTGGTTTGAGCCCAACCGTTGGTGATATACATTCGATACACTCAAGCGAAATGAGTGGTCGGTCATGTGTGGGCCGGGTTGCAAGACGTTCTTGTTGAACCCAGGTGTATTCGCCTCTAGAGATACATCATCGGAAGGTGGTCCCATACCTTGTCATGTTGGAAATCCAACCTCCAATAAGCGCCATGCGGGTTTTGATTTTATAATATATGTGGAGCGTGAGATGCATGCGTTCTGCTATTTGGTTATTTACGTGATGTAGACATTATTATAATATCATTGGATTTGATATCAAAGTGTTTTGGGTTATAGTAAGGTAAAAACCGTCCGTGTTTATGTGTGGGCTGGCCTTACTATTACCTTTTCTTTTGAAAGGATTCTTAAAAGTTAAACAAGTGGTTGGAGTTTACTCACACCAGTCCCGTGACTGACCCAGAGTTTGTTTTGTTTTTGTTTTCCCTAAACTCTTGGGTGCCCAAATTTGTACGGGCAGTCAAGTGTTTCAGGCTTTTACAGATACGCTTGGAGGAGCTGGAAGCAGGAGGCTTCAACGTTAGTTATTTAGAGTTACTTCCGCTGGATCAAATGTTATGTGTACTCTGATGATGGTATGTATGTATGTACAAAACAGATTTGTATTTCGGAGCTTATGTTATATAATATATTTTATTCGTTCCGCTGTGAGTTGTGATCTTCGTTCTTCTTCTATTCTAATATTTCTTTCTTTCTATTTCTCATCCTCTAACTTCTTTCTAATAATGAGTCGTATTTCTGTACAATTTGAGTTGGACGTGTGGTGTTTTTAGTCAACTCAGATAGCACGGATTTGCGGGCCTTTACAGTTGGTATCAGAGCTTAGGTTGAGCGAATACCTAGGCTTGTGTGGCATGTGCTCATTAGAGATAGGGTCAGCAGTACCCTAGAATGAGTTGAGTGTATGTATATACGAGAGAGCGTATTTGTTGGTTGATATAAAAAATTATTTTATATTGTGTTGGCTAGTCTGTTGAGTGGTTTATGAATTCTGGTCGAATAGTGGGACGCCACAAAGTCGATAGGAATTTATAAACACTTGAACAGAGGATTGAACACGATATTGTTTTTAAGTGGGTAAATGAAATAATTTTACCCAAAATTTCTATTTTTATATAGAAAGAATAATTTTTGAAATTATTATATTATATGGATGTGTTGATTGTTAGGATTATAATCAAATGAGATTATAGAAATTGGAATGGTTATTTATAACCAAATAGAATTTGTATATGAATTAAATATACAAATGAGATGAATTAGAATTTAATACAATCCAGAAATTGGAATTTTAATCCTGGGAAGTTGAAATATATTTTTCAAAGTATATTAAAATAATATAGATTTGTTTTAAAGGATTTGAAAGAAAATCATGGATTTTGAAATAATAAAGCACTGAACTCACTTCAGTGGCTGGGAAATAATTCTGATGATGATTGCAACATCATCAGTGTTCATTTCCGAGTTTCTAAGTGATGAATTGCTGCCTTAGAAGAAGTTTTGATTGAAATTTGTTTGGAAGAAAACAAATTGGTTTGAATATTCAAATGTTTTGAATTTGAAATGAAAATAAATATATGTATATATTTATAGGATTTCAAAAGAATTTGAAAAGAAAAACCCAGGGATTTGAATTCTGGAATTTAAATTTAACTTAAACAAGTTAAATGGGTCGAAGTGAATGAATTGATTAGAATCAATTTAAATAGATTTATTGAAATAAATTGAAATGAATATGAATTGAATGTGAAGGCATATGAAAGGAAGAAGACCAAAAGTTTTGGTTGAAAATAAAGTCATAGAAATATGAGGAGTTGAGTTTCAACATAAGTGAGATGTTGAAAAGAAATGGATTTGTACCCTTTTTCTACCTTAGCAATTTCGAGGACGAAATTATTTTAAGGGGGGAAGAATGTAACGACCCAGATTTTCTGTCGATTAATCTTAAATATTTAATATAGTTTTAAATATTGAATTTATAATATAAATGGTATTTTTTTTTCGATTATCGATTAAATAATCGAAATAAGATTTAATTTGATAATTATCGAAATACGAGAACTAAACAATTTAATTCAAAGGTAAAATTGAATCGAAACAGTTTAGCTGATCAATGTATATATACAATTTAAATATGAACAATGATAATTGAAATTTATTTTTAAATTTATTTGTTTGAATTTAAATTGATTTAATATGGCTATTTTAAATATACGTTCAAAATAAATGGTATAATCTATTTCGTTGAATTCAAAATAGCGTTATAACATTATAACGACGGTCGGTATGCTAAAATAGCGGTTCACGATTTCTAACTGTGAACCCTGAGATGTTTTAATGGATAAAATCAGAAATCAAATCAGAAATTGTTTAGATTATCTAATCGAAATAAATTCAAAATCAAATCGTATAAAACATGTTTGTACTTAGTCCTACATCATTTTAATTCGTAGGTACGAATGGTCCCCTTTCCATTTCTATAAATCCCGACCCTTTTTTCCCTTTTTCTTCACATTTTCTTTCTTCCAATACTCAGTAAAAATCAAAACCCGAGTTCTTCCTATGTCTGCTCCTCCAAATCAATTCGAAAATCGAGGGCCGCGAGTTCCTGGGAGGTCAACATCGAGGGCGGAGAGGCTGTGGCACGACAATGGATTCAAAGGGGGTACTATCAGGGGTGTTCGAAGTCGGAAAGGACATCATGATTCAAGGCCCTGATTTCCGAAGCTCGACCGAGGACTAGAAGCGTTCGCGATTACCGGAAGGGGTGGGTTTGGAAACGACTTCGACGGAGAAGTTTGCGTGAGGAGCTGAGCGATTGGAAGTCATTGGGGGGTCTCGGGGCTCGAACTGAGGTGCGATGCTCACCTCCGTGCTCGAATTCAAAATGGGAAATTAGGGCTCGATCTAGCTCGCAATTAAAGAGACTGCGATGATTTACGGTTCAAGTTATTGGAGGGGATGACGGCAGTATAAGAGGTCGAACTAGGGTTCTGGACTGGTGCGAATTACCTGATGGTTGAGCACTCGAGTTCAATTTTTGGTCAAGGGCTTTGGGGAGGTTCTGACGTGGGTAATTGGAAGATGCGAATCTGTGAAGTGAAGGTTGAAGTTGGTTATAGGTTGATTGCAGTGGTAGCTCGCTTCATGATTTGTTAAGGCAGCGAGGTGCAAATAGATTTCGTGAAGATGATAAAAGAGGATTAAGGTAATATTTAGTTTTTCTAAATTAAATTATTGATGGTTTAATTCATTTTTAAATGCCTAGGAAATTAGTTAATTAAGAAATAAAATATATAAACTAATCGTTTAAAATGAAATGTAGGTACTTACTTTTAAATTAGTTAAGGCCTTTTTATATAAATTAGTTTAGTTGAAATTTATTTAGAAAGAGTTATTTTAAAATGTTAAAATAGTTGATCGATAATTTAAAATTTAATTATCATAGGTGCTAAACAAATAAATTCAAGAAGATTCGTAGCCGATGATTTGGAAATAAACAGGATATTTGACAGCTGCAATTTCGGTGAGTAAATCTCACTCACCTTTAGAATTATTTTTATTTCGTTAAAAATAATTGTTTGTTGCTTGTGTGAATATTTTCTGGTTGTTTTATATATATTAGTTATTTAGGCTATATATATATATTAGGTTGATTGATTGGTTGGATTCCCGCAGTCTCATTAGCGGATGCCCGCGGTACCATAGCGGATGATTACCCTATACGCCCCACGCTATGATTAGTGGATGACCTTCTATACCGCGATATTCTGCCACGAAGCAGAATGGGTATTATTTATGTGCTAACATCTGTGGATGCAGGAAAAACAGGTTGGAGGAATCCAACTGGATTCCTCAAAAAAAAATATTATCTATTTGTTTGTTTGTTCTGTTTGATTTCATATATATTCATATATGATGTGTTAAAATCAAATGATTGGAAATTGATTGATTTGGTTGTTTAAATTATCACTGGGCTGAAGTGTTAATTTATATAAATATCGTGGAAGGATATTTGAGATTTAAAAGGAAAAATTCTATTTTTAAATAGAATTTGAATTTTAAATGGAAATAAAAATAAAAACTTGTTTTTGAAAAATAAAACAAGTAGTTCCTTTATAAACGAAGTTTATAAATAGTTCTTTTATAACGAAGTTATAAATGAAGTGAAGAGAATTATCATTTGATAATTCAGAAATAGAAATACCGGTGTGAAATTTGAATTTGAAATGAAATTTCAAAATAGGATGTGAAATGGAATTTTTAAATATATAACTCAAATGAAATTTGAGTATAACATTTGAATTTTAAAAGGAGTTTAAATATTTGAATTTTAAAAGGAGATTGAATATTAGAAATTCAAATAGAAGTTCAAATAGAATTTGAATAGACGAAATTAGAATGAAAAATAGAATTTGAATTCAAGGAATTAAAATAGAATTTGAATTCGAAGGAATTCAAATAAAGAAAATTCAAATAGAGGTTTGGATATAGAATTCGAATGAAATTCAAATATAGAAATTTGAATAGGGAAGTTCAAATGGAATTTTAAATATAGAGTTTGAATAAGAGATTCAAACAGCATTTGAATAAGAGAGTTCAAAATGGAATTTGAATAAGAAAATTGAAATAGAAATTGAATAAAGAAATTCAAATAGGGATTTGAATATAGAATTTCAAAATAGAATTTGAAATAAACTTTGAAAATAGGATTTCAAAGTAGAATAGGAAATCCAAATGGTTTGAAATGGAATTTGAATTCAAAGGAATTCAAATGGGTTTGAATAAAGAAATTCCAATGGGATTTAAATATAAGATTTCAAATAGAAATTTAAATGAAGTTTAAATATTTAAATTCAAATATGATTTTCAAATATAACCATTCAAAAGGGATTTGATTATAGAATTTAAAGTGGAATTTAATTCAAAGGAATAAATTAAGGTATTGGGATTCAAGAAAATTAAATGTGGAGTTTAACTAATGAATTTGAATTTAGAATTCAAATGGTATTTGTAAATGAATTCGAATTTAGAATTCAATGGTGTTTGAAAGAAAATTGGAATATTTTGATCCAAATAGAGTTGGAAATAGATTTGAACATAGAAATTCAAATGGGGTTTGAATATTTGAATTTCAAAAGGGAATTCAAAATGGAGTTGAATATCTAAATTCAAGTATGAATTTCAAATATAGAAATTCAAAAAAAAAAAGAGTTGAATTAAGGTGGAAATTAAATAAAGGATTTGAAATGGAATTCGAATAAAGGATTTGAAATGGAATTCGAATAAAGGATTTCAAATGGGATTTGAATACAGGATTTAAAACTATGGAATTTGAAATATAAAGATTCAAATGGAATTTGAAATATATATGAATATATATATATTAGAATGGAGTTGAATTCATTTTAAAGAAGTTTATAGTTTATATATATATATATAATTAAAACGAACTCGCCGCAGCGCTGCAGTTCGTAAAATAGCGATTCGAACTTCAATTGAATATACAGAACTCAATTGAAGTCGAAATTCTTTGAAACAAGAAACGTCAGGACCGATTTGATAATAGTTTTCTAATGAAGAAGAAAAATCTGAATTTCGTCGTATAGATTTTGAGATATGTCAAAATCAAATTTTCAGAAAAACAGCGCCAGAATCGTTTTAAAACCATAATGGTTTATTTAAGGTTATAAAAGGATTTTAAGCAGGTAAAAATCCGAATTGTCTATTTAGAAAATTTCAGAGTTGAGTTATAAAATATATGCGAATTCAAGTTGTGTAAATGAATATGATTTTTGAAACAGAAACCAGATTTTGATTTATTGAATGGAATTAACTAAATTGAATAGAAATTAGTTAAGGCGATTTCGAATGGATATTGGGGTTTGAATAAGTAAATTCGATTTGAAAATTTATATTCGAAATAGAAAAGAGAACTGGAATTGAAATTGAAATTCAATTTGGTTACGAGCAAGTTAAACATTTTGTTTGAAAATGCTATGTTCAAACAAAGGAGTAAAATAGGCAAAATGGCCGATTTAAAGAATAAATGGGCGAAACTGAATTCAAACGATTAGATGGTATTGAATTGAATTGAAAACAGGTGAACATGTGTAAGCAGGTTTGATATGAAGTATATGAAGATTTTTATGTGCCCGACAAAAAGGTACATGTTTAAATTCATATATGAGTTTTATGCGCCGTATCGGCTAGCCGCTTGGCTTCTTCTTTTTCTTTTTGAGATTAGAAGGACCGGGAAAGCTATTTGAAATTTCCCGATGCTCCCGATACAGGGGAGGTTATGGCGAAATTTTTCGGAAATTTAAGAAGTTAGAATATTTTTAAGATATTTTGATAATTTGAAATCATTGTATCGACGTATTGAATTCGATAGGAAAGTGAATATAAAAATAGAATGTTGTAAAAGGGATAGAAATAAGTGATTGAAATTGTTTTCAATTGCAAATAGAGACATTTTCTAATATATAGAAAATAAAAGAAGTTAATATTTGGAAACGTTTTCCAAATGGCATAAGAGGCAAGATGATTATTGAAAATATTTGGTTAACAAATATTGATAAGAAAATGGAGAAGTGATTTAATTAATGAAATATTAATTAAAGAGCCCAGTGATTTGTTTGATATGTTGATTGAACACTTGTTTTATTCGATAGTTAAATCACAGACTATCGAAGTTTTTGACCATCGTTGTCAATATGGAGAGACCGGTTGGATTATTATCCGAAGAACCACTCCGTATCGGCATAAGCGTTGCGAACCAAGTATGCTGAATATATTGAAGACGGAGTAAAGTGCAAGGGCTTTTCTATTAATAGAAATAGTGCCTTCGGTTTCGTTCAGTACCAGAACGAACGTATATGGACGAATGTCTGACAAAGTATTTCCAATGATCAAATGGGTTGGTCTGTATGAATATATATGGTTGCAACGGATTTATCCCTTAGCATAACATCCAGAATATTTGTGCAAACTCAACTAGTGATTAACGGATCTGACAATGTGGCATTCAAAGTAATTGGGCTATCAATGAATGGTAAGTATTCGTAGCCTCAGGCCTCAACAACCGGGAAAGGACAAAAATCGGGCAGGCAGCATGGCTATGTGGGTCGCTCCCATTAGGGTGTATAATCACCTATCTAGAGAAATTCCTTTTGTTTCTAAATCTATCGATTCTGCCCATTCGGGAAACGGTGGTTTGAGCCCAACCGTTGGTGATATACATTCGATACACTCAAGCGAAATGAGTGGTCGGTCATGTGTGGGCCGGGTTGCAAGACGTTCTTGTTGAACCCAGGTGTATTCGCCTCTAGAGATACATCATCGGAAGGTGGTCCCATACCTTGTCATGTTGGAAATCCAACCTCCAATAAGCGCCATGCGGGTTTTGATTTTATAATATATGTGGAGCGTGAGATGCAAGCGTTCTGCTATTTGGTTATTTACTTGATGTAGACATTATTATAATATCATTGGATTTGATATCAAAGTGTTTTGGGTTATAGTAAGGTAAAAACCGTCCGTGTTTATGTGTGGGTTGGCCTTACTATTACCTTTTCTTTTGAAAGGATTCTTAAAAGTTAAACAAGTGGTTGGAGTTTACTCACACCAGTCCCATGACTGACCCAGAGTTTGTTTTGTTTTTGTTTTCCCTAAACTCTTGGGTGCCCAAATTTGTACGGGCAGTCAAGTGTTTCAGGCTTTTACAGATACGCTTGGAGGAGCTGGAAGCAGGAGGCTTCAACGTTAGTTATTTAGAGTTACTTCCGCTGGATCAAATGTTATGTGTACTCTGATGATGGTATGTATGTATGTACAAAACAGATTTGTATTTCGGAGCTTATGTTATATAATATATTTTATTCGTTCCGCTGTGAGTTGTGATCTTCGTTCTTCTTCTATTCTAATATTTCTTTCTTTCTATTTCTCATCCTCTAACTTCTTTCTAATAATGAGTCGTATTTCTGTACAATTTGAGTTGGACGTGTGGTGTTTTTAGTCAACTCAGATAGCACGGATTTGCGGGCCTTTACAGGGTGCCTTGGGTGGCATGTGGAAATACGAATAGAAACACTTAACCAAATTTAAACATGTAAGTGGACATGAATAAGAAGGGGTTACGTGGGAAGTATTAGTGGGGACCAAGCTTAGGTGGAAAGCTTGTGTCAAGTAATGGGGGCCCGTTTCAAACTAGTAACCCATAAGTATCTTTGTGAGCTCGACCCAAGTCGAGGAAGGGACACACTTATTGGGCTTGACTATAAGAAGCAAAACGGGTTAGCGGTGGCAACGCAAGTCCAACGGGGTCATGTGCGTGCGTGGGCCCGTTTTTGACTCATACCGAGGTGTGAGGCTCGCGAATTCACGTTATACACAAAACTACGCCACACAGGCCGTGCTTTGATCATCAACCACAAGACTTTGCTTTTCAACAGAAGCCTTGATCAATTGCCACTTATGCGTGCCACACTGGCAATTCACTCCATGCGACTGATGTCCATCGATATACAACCTCTGAGCTCGTACGTCTCAGAAAAGGGCGTTAAGCAAGAGAATAAATTCTCCACCGCCAAACAAATGTATATCTAATAGAGATCAATCAACACAGAATAAAATCCAATGTCAGACACACAATCCATTTACAAGTTCGTTCTGGGTCTGAACGAAACCGGAGGCACTTTCCTCGCATATCCATCCATCTCCAAGTACGTCTGGACGATCACCAACTGTTTCCCTCATCTTGGGTGTACATCCCAATCGAGATCATCAGTAATCACCCAAATGATGTGAAGACTTCCGGTCTTCATCCACCGTCTTCATCTTCGACATCTCGTCGAATCGGTTATTCAGAATGGGTGTAAACCCGGCCTTTCTGAACAACCCACGTATATGATAAACAAACGTTACACAAACACAACAAACGCCTCATTCCAATTCAGAATATTCTTTTATTCACAAAATCACATTCTTAGGGAAAGGTTCCCATTAATTTTATCCAAGATAAATTCTTCTAAATTTATTCTTTAATCTTCCTTTGGATATCATTTCAAACTAGTCAGGATTAGCGAGCCACACCGAAGTAATTATTTATTTTATTTCCCAATCCCACCCTATTCATCCCATGGAGAAAACTGGTAATACTCCATATCTAACACCACGGTGTTATCGGTAAAATTAATTACCATTTCGCGTTCAAATCTAATTAAAGATTTAACTATCGCTTTGGAGCAAAACTGGTGATACTCCATTCTCAATCACCTTTCAAATTTGATAATTTAAATTATCAATTCACATTTTTAACCTAATTAAAGATTCATTAAAACTCCACTTAGTTTTAATCTTTTCAAAAAACAACATCCTGCCTTTAACTGGGTTAAAGAATCACTATCATCTAAAACACGATTCACGATAAACCCAAATCACATTTGATATTAAATACAAGGCTCTGAATAGAAAATATATCGGCTTATATTTAATATCAAATTCTGAAACCAACATATATCGTATTGGAAATAACGATATAAAACATATCTTTCAAATTCCCATAACAATATCTGTATAGTCACGAAATCCAACATCGAAATATCCCGAAGATAATTTCGATTCAACTCCAGTCCAATCCACGTATTGGGAATATTGATTATTTTTAAAATCACCTTCAAATTCAATTTATTTATTTCAAAATAAATAAATTGATTTTAGTCCTAGTTCAAAACTAGTTTATTTCGATAAAAAACTATTTTTATTTTTTCAAATATGGAATTTTCCAGCTCAATTCTTTCCAATTCATATATTATGATTTTACACAAATTATATATATTTTTAATAATTTTATCAAGGCCCGTACAGTCGATTTCCATCAACGGCCATCGAACTGCACTTATAGCGACCTTTTTCGAATTTGATTTGGACATAATTCCAAATCCAACCGTTAGATTTCAAATTTCAAATATTCATTGGAAAGCTCTTTTCGATACGAACCCAGCGGTTCCGATTTTAGGAGAATCCAACGGTCGGATCTCCCGCAACGTCAATTCGAAGTCAATGGTTGAAATTCACGAACTGCCGCGGCGTGGCGCGTGCTATTCAGGCCATTATATATAATATATATTATATATTTCGTCGACTTCCTTTTAAAACGTATTTTATAAATCGCTTTAAATTCGTTTTCAAAACCATTTCAACTTCTATATTCAATTTCAAATCGGTTGGATTTCAATTCAACTCGAATTCATTTCAATTGTATTTAATTCGAATTCAAATTCGTTTCAATTCAATTCTAATTCGTTTCAATTCAATTTGAATTTACCTTCTATTTGATTCAATTCGAATTCGTTTCAAATTGATTTCAATTCAATTTCAGTTCGTTTTAAATTTCATTCAAAATGATTTCGATTCGTTTTTAATTCAATTTAAATTTAGTTCCATTTGAATTCATTTCCATTTTATTCGAATTCAAATTCACTTTCTATTCAATTCAAATTCTAATTCGTTTTCTATTCAATTCGAATCGAGTTCATTTTCTATTCAATTCGAATCGAATTCATTTTCTATTCGATTCGAATTCATTTCAAATTGATTCAATAAAATTTCAATTTCAATTTTTATCTAATTCAATTTGAATTTCATTTCAAAATATTAGATTTTGAAATCACTTTTCAATATTCATTGTAAAATGAATAAAATCGATGTAAATATCGTTCACGTCAAAATAGCACATCTCTAATCCACACGGCTTTATATTTTTCAAAAACTTCTTTATTCTATTTAACAAATGAATATTTATTCTATTCAACACATGAATCTATATTTCTTTCAACACACGACTATTTTTGTTATGTAAAATATTTTATAAAACTATGGTATCTATCGTTTGATTTTAATTAGACTCCACCGTGAAGTAGATTCTAATTGTAAATATGATGAAGATGTAATTTTTATTATTTAAAATATTTTACTCAACACATGAATATTTTCAACACATGAACATCGTCAACACATGACTATTTTTATATTCAACAAATGAATTTTCTTTTATAACATTCATTATTTTCCCGATTGGAATGAGGCCCAATCAATCACCATATAATGTTAATTATATGGATTTCCATACATCACACGTATATAATAGCATTGAAAAATAATCAACCATCAACCAAAGTGCACTACACTGTATAAGCATCAAATATAGATATCTAACGCTTATAACAGCCTGTCAATCAATCGATCGACATATTTAATCAATCAGGATGAGTGAACTTCAAATTTCATCCCAACACCCGTGTGGGGTTTCAAACAATCAAACACAGATTTTAGTTGTGTAGTTGGGCGACGTGTAAAATTTATCGACCCAATCTATATCAGTCAAATCAGTGTATATAAACAAATCGGCCGATTTGTTTATAAATATTTATTTATTCACTTTCACGTTAAAAATTATATTTTTAACGATAATATATTTTATCCAAAATATGAATATTCTATTCGGTTCATTTATACAATAAAAATGATATTTTTATTTTACTAACATATTTTAGAAAATTTCGGCGGCATAATGGCACGATACTAGAAACGGGACGAGGCCTAGCCTTATCCCCGGTCTAGTGAAGGCCCACGCCATTCACACATCAATCAAATCCATTCCATTTCACCAAACAATTCAATTCAAACCAATTAGACTAACCAACTACACAACCAAACAATTTAACAAACAAGCCATCCATGGTCTATGGATGACGGGTGTCGGGTGCTACTAAACACCGTCTGCATCCTAGTATATATATAACTAGAAAAAGAGAATTGAAAGGTGAGAAATTCTCACCAATAGATATCCAACTCCCTGACACTTCATTTAGAGAAATCATCGCCATTCTCGCCTTTTGTCGCTTTCGGTTCCCGTAGCCACTATATATATAAAAATCACATTTTTACTTCGCTATTCAATATATAAAAATCAAATTTTTACTTCGCTATTCAATATATAAAAATCAAATTTTTACTTTAAAGATTTCGCCCTTTCAAATATAAAGATTTCACCTTTTCAAATTTATCATTATAAAAATCACATTTTTATTTTGCTACACATATAAAGATGATATTTTTAATATCTCTATCATATAAAAATTATATTTTTAATTCTCTACATAAACATAAATCATATTTCTACATCTTCTATATAGTAAAGATTATATTTTTAATACTTTAAAAATATAAAAATCATATTTTTATTACTTTAAAAATATAAAAATCATATTTTTAATGTCTATACTATATAAAGATTATATTTTTAATACTTTAAAAATATAAAAATCATATTTTTATAAATAAAAATATAATTTTTTTCAATTCAAAAATCACTAAACGCAAAACTGAAAATTAAAGCCAATTTCTTTAAACAGACAAAAATAAATTGTGCTGTAAAATAAATGAATGGACTTACAGAGGGGGGGTTTAGGTGCGCAGCAGTCGGAGAAAAAAGGGGGGGCGTCGCTCTGTCGATCGGGGTTTTGGGGATCTCGAGTTAGGCGGGAGGATCGTCGGAGTGGGGGGGCGATGGCGCGGGAGCGGTGGTCGGAGGCTTCAGGCAGGGGCTCCGTTTGGGGAAGAAGAAGAAGGTGGCGGCAGATGAAGGGGAGGTGGAGGTGGTGGCTGGGGGTTGCGCGCAGGGGGGCGGCGGCTTAGGGTTTAGGGGGCGGCGGCGGTTGTATGCAGAAGAAGGAGGGGAGGAAGCTCGAACGGAGGGGGAGGCGAGGGGGCCAGCGCCGAGGTGGTGCGCCTGATGGCGCGGCGACGCCCGGATGGGAGGAGCGACGGCGCTCCTCCCCGCCTTCGTCTTCTTTTTTTTTTTTAATCTGATTCGGGGAAGAGAAAGAAGAGGGGGGGTATGTAAATGTTTATATTATTTTATTTATTTTTAATTTTTAAATCCATGATGGTTGACTTTTTCATACGACCTCTAAACGAGGTCCACCGCCTGTCGTCCATAGCGTATTACCCCTATTCCGAACACAATGGGATATGTATCGCAAGCTGATTCGATCATTTCGATCAGTTTTCGTCAAAATTAACGTATAACTCTATATATTGAATTTGAACGCGCATTTCAGTTTATTGGGGTCACATACTAACTCGAAAAATTCTAGAAAAATATTTTCTAGCTTCGTATTGATGATACGGTCCTAACCAAACTAGTTTCGTCGAATTCTGAGACCATTAGAAAAATGGCCATTTTCTAGTCGATTAAAATCAACTAAAACTGGTCAAACGCGTTTTCCTTTGCCACGCTCACATATTGATTCAAAAAATTATGAAATTTGGAATCTAGCAATAACTTGACATCACGGATCCAAGAAAAGTGGTTTCGTCGAAATCCTAGGTCGTTTGCAAAATGTCTATTTTTAAGGGCCTGAATTCCAGAGCGACTATTCAGAGTTTTCAACTGGACATATCTTTTGATTCCCACTATGAAATTTCAATTTTTCGGATTCGTTGGAAAGATATCATCAATTAGATCCTAATGTTTTTGGTTTCACTAAAATCCGGATTGTTTTGCACCCGGTACATTCAATTGAAGTTTGAAATCGAATTATCGAACTACCGCGCCATTTTCAATTCCATTTATAATTATATATAATTATTTATATTCTAACAACGACGTATATAATATATACGCTCGAATCCCATTCAAAACGAATTTCTCCTCGATATTATTTAAAATAATTCATTTTAAATGTTCAAAATTCGCTAAAATTGCCAAAATAAAAATTTTAAACTGGCCCAGATTTTCGGGTTATTACAGGGCTGGTAGGTAAGACGTTGTTGCATCGTGTAGGTATAAGCCGTGCATCTTTTGTTGTATCGGGTTGCCACTTTGGGAAATGATACGCCCCACTGTGGGACCAGCACGGGTATCTACGAGTTAGGGAGCCGATCGAATGAGGAACGTAGTGGGTACGACTAGTGGAGATAGGAGCAGGCGGCACCTATGACAGTAGCTAGGAGTATAACTACCATATTATAAATATTGTAATTAAAATGGGGTGTGTAGTAGCTGCAATAGTGGAGATAGGGGTAGGCGGCGCCTATGAAAGCAACTAGGGGTACACGAAACTACCATTATCACATCTGTTAAGTTCAGTAGGCGGGATCAACTTTTAGAGTTACTAGTATTAGTGCGGTATAACTTAGTAATTACCCTTAAGTATATGGAAGCGCGACTTAACATTATTTTATTCCTCATGTTTGACTCTGTCATTTGTTTCACAGTCATACCTTATCTTCCAGTTATTGCTTATCCTAGTTACTTTAAAAGTTATACTTTTAAAGTTACCATACTCGCCAGACTTTATGTCTGACCCCCTTTGTTTTCGCCTCTTTCCTTCCCTCCCTCCCCCCTCAGGTTCTCAGGGTGGGACTAGCACTAGTGGAACTTGACTTGGATCTTTTCTGAAGTAGTTGGATTGCTGAATTGAAGTTCGGCTTATCTTTTATCATGGCTATTGAAGTTGGGATTATGCTTTTTATTTTTATATACTCTGATTTTATCAAGATGGATATTTTGTACTTGACTCTAGTATTTGGTTTTGATGATGTAACCAAACATATTTACCTTCTGCTGCAATAAATAAAGTTTTAAATTTTCAAGTACTGCTTTATATCTGTCTTATTGTGATTTTCTGTTCTATATTCACTTAAAATGCTCCATGGAAGTTAATGCATTCCCTTTGTGAGAGACATTAATGGACGTGGGGTGTTACACGTGGTATCAGAGCTGAAGGTTACCAGAACAGATAGAGATTTTGAAAAACTGTTTTTCAAAAGCATTTTCATAAAGAAATACTTTCAAAAATATGTTTTAAGGAGAGTACTTTCAAGAGAAAAGTTTATTTTAAAAACATAACCCCCAAGAGCCATATATCTTTCCTTCGATTCTCCATTTTGAATCTCTTCCTCTTCCCCTTTTTGAATCTCTTCCTCCGCGTATAGATGTTTTTTCTAAGATATATAAGGACTTCCATATGATTGGCAGAAAGCCGCTTCACGAGACTTAGACGGTTGTCGGGGCTAGAAGTTGGCTCAAGGAAGTGGAGGACTTGTCGGTACCTTTAAGATAGACGATGGGAAGAAGGTTTAACCAGTTGCTTGGTTAATGGAGTATGAAGCTTCATTCTGGTGGAAGGTCACGAATGGAGAATGTGCAGGAGAGACATGGATAGGACACACGATAAGGAAGTAGATCCAAAGAAAGGCGGTAAGGATAACAAGGGGCCAAGAGAAAAGGAAGGACCACACTTGTGAAATACCTGACTACTTAAAGAAAGATGTTAGGAAGAAGAAGGAGACTAGTTGTTATCATTACGGAGAGACATGACATCTTATTAGGGTTGTCCAAAGAGGCAAGGGTAAGGACAAAGTACAGGATCTTCTG
Organism: Allium sativum; assembly: GCA_030737875.1. Taxonomy (NCBI): domain Eukaryota; kingdom Viridiplantae; phylum Streptophyta; class Magnoliopsida; order Asparagales; family Amaryllidaceae; genus Allium; species Allium sativum. Next base: position 159,106,760 of record CM060913.1, read on the forward strand.
GAGGGCAGATGCCTTCCCTCACGGCTGGCATACCCGATAAAGGTAGAAAACATCTCGGTTGAAATTTGAGTTTCTTTTTATCATCCTGTTCAAACTTTGTTTGATTCTGGCGCTTCACACTCTTTTGTATCTGTTTCATTAGTGGAAACGTTGCACCTAAGTACTAGTCTAGTTATGGATCCCATTGTAGTCTCAAATCCTATTGGTGGTTCGGCTCATCTTTCAATGAATTGTCGGGATTTGAGAATGTCTATCTTGGGCGTTGGGTCTGAATACAACGCCTTCATTCTTGGTTTCACGGGCTATAGCTTGATTCTAGGAATGGATTGGCTAGCCAGATACGGTGCCATCCTAGATTGTGAAAGAAGGGTAGTTAGATTGTTGACTCGATGTGGAAAGACCCTCGATATTTCTTGTGACCCTAGAGGTCCGGTGATGCTTAGGTACCTAGAATCTCTTGACGCGTCCAACAATGATTTGGAATCTGTTCGTGTGGTCCGTGAGTACGGTGACGTTTTAGATGAAGTTCGGGTTTTACCCCCGAGGCGCGAGATAGACTTTCGTATATACCTAGTGGATAATGCAAAGCCAGTTGCATTACCGGTGCGCCACATGGCTCCGAGATAGAGAGAAGGGAATTCAGTAAGCAAGTGAAAGTGTTGCTTGAGAAGGGATTCATAAGAAGAAGCATTTTGGAATGGGGGTGCTCTAGTTGTTTTGCTAGTATCATCTCACGTAGATCGTCTAAATTCAGAGGAGGTATTCCTTGGGTGCTTGTCTGATATTGGTTTAGGCCTTTGGGGCTTGTACTTGGGGATATCGAGTTCGACTAGGATGGTTTGTGTGAGAGATAAATAGTTGTGGTGATTTTTCATTGCATGATATCTTGGTTTACTCGAAGAGTGATGGGCAGCCGTGACATGATAAGACTATTCGATGGTATAGACTACCCTGAGTTAGACTTAATAGGGTTATGAGATGACTCGAGTGGACTCGAGAAAGGTGTGAAGTAATGGATTGTTTAGGACCCTATGTTGATGCCAATTCTTTTAAGGAAGAAGGTGGGATTCTTAGGGCACATGGTCTCTAAGGAAGGGATAGTTGTGGATCCCGCGAAGGTGGTGGCAATCGAAGATTGGAAGATTCCTAAGAACGCAACAGAAGTAGGAAGCTTTTTAAGGCTGGCTGGTTATTATAGGAAGTTCATTAAGGACTTCACGAAGATATCAGCCCCGCTTACTCGGTTAACGAAGAAGAACTTGGCTTTTTCTTGGGATGTTGACTGTGATGATGCTTTCCCACGTTTGAAGAGGGCTTTGACGACAACTCCAGTTTTGCCAGATGGGAGTAAGCCATTCACAGTGTATACCGATGCTTGCGGGACAGGACTTGGAGCAGTTTTCAATGCAAGAGGAAAAGGTGATATGAAAAAGGAAGAAAGTACGGGCATCTCTTATCATCCGCAGACGGATGGACTGACAGAAAGGGGTGAATAAAATCCTTGAAGATCTTTTGAGGTTATGTATCCTAGATTTTGGAGGGAGATGAGAAGAGGCAACTAGCTTAGTGGTGTTCATGACGTGTTTCACATTTCGCATTTGCGTAAGTGTTTACATGATACGGCGGAGGTGGTGGAGCCGAGCACGCTCAAAGATGAAGTAGAGCGAGATGCCACGATCAGATGAGCTCCTGCACGCATTCTTGGATCGGAGGTCAAAAAGTTACGGAAAAAAGAGGTCAAGTTGGTCAAAGTGCAATGGGGAGATTATCTTAGAGACGCGACTTGGGAAACGGAAGACAAGATGTGTACGCTGTACCCTTTTCTTTTTAAGGGTATGTTTTTTTTTAACTTCTCCTTTTCTACCGCTTTGTTTATACTTGTCCTATCGTTTAGAATGTCTTTGCGGTGACATCTTCGATCCTTAGTTAGGAACAATCCTATGGTTGTAAACATGTGTTTGAGACATGTTATGTTCGGTGGATGCAAGTGTTTGCTAGTGGTTGCTCGTGGATGCATTTACACACACATTAGGCACTATATCGGCTCAATCACTTTCATACTGCATATAAATATGTGTGCATATTTAAATTAATAAATGAATAATGGTTGTATTATCATATGGATGCTGCATTAAGATGAATGGTTGTGCACGCATATAGAATTAATATGTATCATTAGGACTCTTTTGCATACATAATGGACGCATGGCACTATCATGATTTGCATTAAGGAGGTCAACTGAATCAGTTGACCTCCTGATTTTGCATTAGATAAGAATCATATACACACACTCTGCATATGTTCATATGTCATTAGAAATCTTTTAAGGACAATGGATGCCTGTGATTGATGGTTGAGTAGATGGATTATTGGATGGTAGGATATACATTCTCCTTAACTTGGAGATTTCGGGGACGAAATCCTTTAAGGAGGGGAGAATGTAGCACCCCGTATTTTCTGAGAATATTAAAATAACAAATTAAAGAATAATGTTTAGCATTGTTCTAAGGTTTGTAAGCAAAAGACTTAGTAGCTCATTTGGTTGGAACATGTGACTTGCATACAAGGGGTACAGAGTTCGATCCCTGCCAGCGCCATATTTTTGTTTTAAGGGAATGGCTTAAAAATGGCTTAGTGTGAACGCAGTTCAAAAAGTGGTTTAGTGTGAAAATGGTTAATTAGGAAGATAGAAATATATATATATATATATATATATATAAATGAAATAAACTTCAACCTAAAATTTAAGAAAACAATTCAAAACAGCGGAAGCGGTAAGGCAAAACACTAAACCGACCTATTTTATGGGTCAACCCTAGGGTCGACTCAGGAGGTTTGGAATTGGTCCCGTTGGCCCTAAATGGTTTATGACGAAATTTTATGTTTTAGGTCTTAGGTGGCGATTTCTGGTTGGTCTGTTGACATCATTTCTTGGTTTCTAAGGCCTAGATGGATTCTAGAGTGATCTGACGGCTGTAAATAAATCTAACTCCTATATAAACACTCCAAAGCCTCATTCTAAAACCTAAATAAAATTGGAATCGTAGCCGTCATGCCGCTGGAGTAGCTCATCTTTTCTTGAAGCTTAGGAAATTACAAATCAAAGACTCAAACAACAACAAACACATTATCTTCATCTCTAATCCGATTCATTGTGAGTATGATTTCATTGACAAGATAATTCTTAATTTAATTGTGATATGCTCATCTTTGGATTATGAGAATATGGTTGTGATTCATATAACTTGCTAGTTTGTATTATTTATGATGTAAACGTATAACAAGTTGTTAATCTATGTTAGTAGGTTGTTCCTTATGCTTAATCATACAAGTACAACTTGATAATGCTATGACATTAGAATTTTATTCAATTGAGATGATAGTCACATGCAAGTTTTGGGGTGTTAAATCATATGCTATATATATGAATTTTATGCAAGTTTTGGGATGTCAAATCATATGTTATATATATGAATCTTATGCAAGTTTTGGGATGTTAAATCATATGTTATATGTATGAATCTTATGCAAGTTTTGGGATGTTAAATCATATGCTATATATATGAATCTTATCCAAGTTTTGGGATGTTAAATATATGCTATATATATGAATTTTATGTAAGTTTTGGGATGTTAAATCATATGTTGTATATATGAATCTTATGCAAGTTTTGGGATGTTAAATCATATGTTATATATATGAATCTTATGCAAGTTTTGGGATGTTAAATCATAAGTTATATATATAAATATATATATGAATTTTATGCAAGTTTTGGGATGTTTAACCATGTGTTATATATATGAATCTTATGCAAGTTTTGGGATGTTAAATCATATGTAAATTTATGAATCTTATGCAAGTTGTAGGTGGAATATTTATAGGTTCATATGTGAATTGTGGAGATACAAATGCTATTTATATGTAAACATGTGACCTTAATTTACATGCTTAGATCCATATGCAAGTCCACATATTTATAGATCTATATGCAAGTTCATATCTTTTTAGATCCATATGCAAGTTTACACCTTTAAGTCTAGAACTATGACATACATAGTTTAAGCAAGTTTACACCTTTATGTTGGATCTACGACATACATAGTTTATGCAAGTTTACACCTTTATGTTGGAAACTATGACATACATAGTTTATGCAAGTTTGTGACAATTACCTATGCTAGTTTGGGTGAAAAACTATATTCATACATGCAAGTTCACGCCTTTTAGATCTATGATTTTAGTCCCTTGGCAATACAAAGTCTATGCGAGTTATGTTGTAATTCTTAATTGCAAGTTTGATCTATATTGTGTGTTGTGCAAATTTGTGATGTTCCCCCTTTTATGTGTTAGACTATTTACTAGTCTAATATATATATATATATATATATATATATATATATATATCATGTTAAGCGAACGAACGATGCGGGGATAATGGGGGAATATTAAATATACACATATAGTGAATTGGCATGTAATGGCCTTAAAAGGCATATAATTAATTGGAAACACTAATTGGTATAATTTGCATAATGAAACCAGTGTAAATTGCCTTAAAGGCATAAAATTTAATTAAGGCATTAATTGGTAATTAATGTGCAGTAATGGACATAATTTAAGTGACAATTATGGACATAAGCCTTAAAAAAGGCATATAATTAATTGGTGATGTTAATTGGTATAATTTATATACATAAATAGATGAACATAATTTAGGTGACAAATTATGGACATAAGTAAATTTGGAATTTATTGAAAATTTTGAATAGGGATAATTAATCCAAATTTGGGGTGAAAATATTATGTATAATAATCAATGCCTAAGACACGAGGTTGGACTCATTTGTGGTGTAAGACTACCCGGACCCGCCTGGCAAATCAAGCAGCCACAATGGTAGCCCAAGTGAGAGGTCAAAGGTCCAAATTAAATGCGTAACGGTTGTATGGACACGAGGTTAGGCTCGTTTGTGGTGTAAGACTGCCCGGGCCCGCCCGGTAAATCCAGCAACCACAAATGCCAGCCTAATGTGAGAGATCCTACAGGTGTTACGGTAGTAATAAATTAAGTAACACTTAACCAAAGTAAACATGTAGTGGGACATGGGGGTTAAGTGGGTGACATGTCGGTGACATGAGGAAATACAATTAGTAGCACTTAACCAAGATAAACATGTAAGTAGGACATAGGGGTTAAGTGGGTGCCTTGGGTGGCATGTGGAAATATGAGAAACACTTAACCAAATTTAAACATGTAAGTGGACATGAATAAGAAGGGGTTAAGTGGGATGTATTAGTGGGGACCAAGCTTAGGTCGAAAGCCTGTGTCAAGTAATGGGGGCCTGTTTCAAACCAGTAAAACATAAGTATTTTTGTGAGCTCGACCCAAGTCGAGGACAGGACACGCTTACTGGGCTTGACTATAAGAGGCCAAAACGGGTTAGCGGTGGCAACGCAAGTCCAACGGGGTCATGTGCGTGCGTGGGCCCGGGCTGGTAGTTAAGACGTTGTTGCATCGTGCAGGTATAAGCCATGCATCTTTTGTTGTATCGGGTTGCCACTTTGGGAAATGATACACCCCACTATGGGACCAGCACGGGTATCTACGAGTTAGGGAGCCGATCGAATGGGGAAGGTAGTGGGTACGACTAGTGGAGATAGGAGCAGGCGGCACCTATGACTGCAGCCAGAAGTACAACTACCATATTATAAATATTGTAATTAATATGGGGTGGGTAGTAGGTGCAACTAGTGGAGATAGGGGTAGCCGGCGCCTATTACAGCAACTAGGGGTACACGAAACTACCATTATCACATCTGTTATGTTCAGTAGGCAGGATCAAATTTTAGAGTGACTAGTATTGGTGCAGTTAGTATTAGTTCGGTATAACTTAGTAATTACCCTTAAGTATGTGGAAGCGTGACTTAACATTTTCTTATTCCTCCAGTTTGACTCTGTCATTTGTTTCACAGTCATACCTTATCTTCCAGTTATAGCTTATCCTAGTTACTTTAAAATTTATATTGTTAAAGTTAGCATACTCGCCAGACTTTATGTCTGACCCCCTTTGTTTTCGCCTCTTTTCTTCCTTCCCCCCCCCCCCTCAGGTTCTCAGGGTGGGACTAGCACTAGTGGAACTTGACTTGGATCTTTTCTGAAGTACTTGGATTGCTGAAGTGAAGTTTAGCTTATCTTTTATCATGGCTATTGAAGTTGGGATTATGCTTTTTATTTTTATATACTCTGATTTTGTCAAGATGGATATTTTGTTCTTGACTCTAGTCTTTGGTTTCGATGATGTAACCAAACATATTTACCTTCTGCTGCAATAAATAAAGTTTTAAATTTTCAAGTACTGCTTTATATCTATCTTGTTGTGAATTTTTATTCTATATTCACTTAAAATGCTCCATGGAAGTTAAAGCATTCCCTTTGTGAGTGACATTAATGGATGTGGGGTGTTACAGTTCATCTCCTTTATCCTTTAATAAGTTCAAACTCCATAATAATACTATCGTTCTGAACTGACTACTTCTATGTTGAATGCGTCATCCTCAACCCATGTGAACCACCAGGAAATGTGAACTAGTTCTAATTGCTACAAGTGAACGATGTTAATTTCTTCGAGCCTAATTTCAACGCAGTCCTCGTTAATTCGAACTTCACCTACATCGCACATCTGAAAATCATCAATCGACACCAGAACCCTCATCGAACACCACCGCATCACGATTAACTTCGTTACGATCTCCAGAAAGTTGCGGTGGCACCCAATAGCAAATCGTGCTCCATCCTTTCTCTGAAAACCGACCTCATCTCCACGCTCCCACTTGAATCTACTCATCGTGACTTCTATTGCATTGCTATAGGGTGCGACTAACCTAAAATCGAGCCCCAGATGATCCCCTTTCTCTTCTAAATCGCGAGCACGGTAGCGTTGAACTCTAAGAATATATTGCAATTTACATTTTTTTTAATTAAACGGAGGATCGATTTACTAGAAGAAAAGGAATCGAAGAGGGAATGTTGAAATTATGTTTCGGATTGCCCCAAATGAAAATAACGAAAGCCAATTGGTTTATATAGGAGAGGAATCAAGAGATAAAGGTACAAGGCCATGAATGTTTTGTTCCTCTGATATCAAAAGTGGAAGACAAAACATTTCGCTCGAGGGAAGGAATAGGGTAGCGATATAAAAATAAGTCGGCTAATAATGTTTTGATTTGAATATATTTATATTACATAATTAAAATATCTTGCGGTCCTTCAATTCGAAATCCTGAACTGCTATCTAGTCGCAACGACCGATGTTTCAAAGATTGTACAATATTCTGAACTCAACAGGACCGGTTCTGTAACACCCCTTAGTCCCACATCGTGGAAGCCTATGTGAAGTGGGTACTTATATAGTAGAGCTCATCTCTTACTAACGTCGAGGCCTTTTGAGGAACAAAACCCCACACCTATACGGCGGCTAAGTTGAGGACAATATCTTGCGTGAACGGAGGTGAGTGCTGTTACAGTGGTATCAGAGCCAATACCCAGCCGGAATTGTGGCTCCTGTATGGACCACAGCGCCTTGGTATGGTGTTTGTGAGCCAACGGGGACGTTGGGCTCTGTAGGAGGAGAGAATGTAACACCCCTAAGTCCTACATCGTGGAAGCCTATGTGAAGTGGGTACTTATATAGTAGAGCTCATCTCTTACTAACGTCGAGGCCTTTTGAGGAACAAAACCCCACACCTATACGGTGGCTAAGTTGAGGACAATATCTTGCGTGAACGGAGGTGCGGGTTGTTACAGGTTCTGAAATTAATTCAACTGTATAGAAACAATAACAAAATTTAAATTAACGATTTAAATTAATTTAGATTTAAAAATATAAATCTATCTCAGACAATTAAATCCATCGATAACAAATTATTATTATAGTTCTAATTCAATTATAATTTATATTAATCGATTGAATTATTTTAATTCAGTTTTTTACTCTGAATTCAATTATTACCATTTCATATTAGATATATTCGATAAAATCGACAACTTCACATAAAAAACATTTATTATTCTACTTCAATATTTAAAATAAATTTAATATTCAATATTAAATATCTAATGTAACGACCCGCATTCTACGCATCATAAGATCGTAGAATATTTATTTCTTTCACATACGAAGTCGTATGGTCATGTAACTTTGGGGGACGACTATTGGGGTCATTTCCCATGTTCATGATTTTTCCCGATTTTTAAATGACCATTTTACCCCTAGTTGGCACTGTTTTGGCCATAACTTTTGACTGGAAAGGAATTTTGACCTGAGACCACTTCCATTGGCTTCGGATGATGGTTTCTCTTTCCGTAGAGTGGTCACATTAGTCAAACGGACTCACTGTTTGGGAGATATGGCTGAAACAAGTTTCAGATGGTGAAAAACAGCTTAATTGGGCTTAACCGGGTGATTAGCAGCTAGGCCCAGAGGGGAATTTCGGGTTTAGAGGTATAGGACTGATTAGGGTTAGGTTATCACTTTCATTTCAGTTTTGAGCCGCCACAAACCTTCTTGAGACCTTAGTAATGGCTTCCATCCTCGAAAACCTCTCCAAAACACATTTTTAGTGAAGATTAAGCCTAAACTACATCAAAGCAAGGCCAAATAGCAACAAAGCAAGGTTGGAGCTGCTGCTATACATAGGAATTCCACCCAAACAGAGAGTATTTCAGATTTGGTGTTTCATTTGTGGCCAAGGTGAGTGATTTGCATAGTTTTTGCACTAATTACGGTGATTAAGGGTAATTAGTGAAGATTAGCGAATTTATACGTAAATAAATTCTGGAAAAATTCTTAAAATTCTAAAATAATGTTTTAAGGCTCTGTTAGAAATCTGGGTTAATTTCGATGTGTTTTGCTAATCGTATGCTTAAAACATGATTAAGAGGGATTATAGGAAAATGTGAGGTTTTAGCCACTTTTGATCCATTTTGGTTCATTTGAATTGTTGTTAGCTGTTTGTGGTTGTTCTTACATGTTGCTATGACTCTATGGTATGTTTTATGATTGATTAGAATAGTTAGATTTGTCGAAAATGCCGTCGAATGGAGTAGAAAGCTCGCTGGAAAGTTGCAGAAGTGTGCAGGTTCCGAACCGGTTCGGATCGGAGAAAGGGGTCGGATCGGATTTGTGAACTGACCAAGGGAATTCGAACTGGATTGGAACTTGTCACTGGGGGAGGCTTGGCGAGAAGGAAGGTTGTTTACTTGGAGTTGGAGTGGACAAGGGGATCGGATCGGAAGAATAATTGGAGTCCAGATCGGATCGACTTGGAGATGCAGGGCTCGGATCAGAAGTAAACATTTGGGAGAACTAGCAAGAAGGAAGGCCACGCGGATCAGATGGCAAGGAGGGATCGGATCGGAATACGTGAAGAAATAAGGGAGTGGATCGGAGTGCTGGAAGGAAGTACACCCGACCCGGAGGAGGACACCGACCCGACCTGAAGTGGAATACCCGACCCGAACCGAATGGAAAGATGACAAGGAAGGAGGACCGAACCGAACCGACGAGGGTAATGACCACCGAACCGAACCGTATTCTAGGGCTGCTACTGCATGACAACTCTTCTGAAGACCCACTCCAATTCGATCAAAACCCGAGATGCAAAGGGAGTCCAAATGAGGAGCTTTGACTCAGGATCCAGCTGGGAACCAATGAGTGGGCTTCATGATTGGGCTTTGCTGCGGGACGCGTGCCAAGGGGTTATCGACGTCTATAGCTTTGGACCACTATGGTAGGAGGTACGAAGGCGGATTCAGGGCCATTATGGCATCGGTAGAACCAAGGGCTACAACCAATGAAGTGGGTCATTGAAATGTTTGGTCATGACTATATATGTTTAGCTTGGTCATAGCAGGGTTTCTACAAGTCGGGATTCGTCGTTACCTCAATTTGTCTAGTGTTCCAAAGTGGTAGATATTGTATGCTTTACGCACTGAGTGAGAGATGTGAGGATGGTTGCTATGGATGGTTTGTTTGCTATCATTATGACATACACACCCCACCCCCGTATTCCTTACACTATTCATTATGGCACCTTGGAGTATTGTACGGTATGTGGTACTAACTCTTTGGTTGCAGGTCCAGGTTCAGGTATGGTTTGGTATACCTGTTATTGTTTTGTTTAGATGCTTATCGCTCATACCAGGCTTTATGTCTGACCCAGAGTTTTATGTCTCCTCTTATTACTCTGGGTGCTCACACGAGCAGACTAGAGACAGGTTAGCTGGTGATGCACGGGTAGATGATCCGGAGACGAGCAGGAGGCTTCCACGTAATATATATATAGTATTCTCCCTGTGTTGTCGAAGATCACTGCTTGGGCATTGGTGGTGCATCTTCCACTTTAGCTTTCTTTTGTTTAGAGACAGTAGATTTTGAAAAGTTGTAATAAGCTGTATTTGGATTTCCGCTGCTCTGATGATGACATTTATTATTAGTTATCAGCTTATGCACTGTCTCACCTGTTTTATGTCAAGTATGTTATTATTATATTTTATTCCATGCGCTGTGAGACATTCTACAGGTTCCTTGATTAGTTCATTCCCTTCTTCCTTTTCCTTCTAACGACCCGTTCCGTGCTAACTGGACATGTGTACAGCGCACTTTTGGAGTAAATGTCGGTTGGTGCGGGGCGGGCCGTCACATTTGGTATCAGAGCTCTAGGTTGCATAGTTAACCTAGGGAAGTTATCAGGGAGAGATAATATACGTATACGAGAGAGCGTATTTGTGGTTATTTTGGTTTTCAAAAGCTATATATATACTATTAGTAGTATAAGAATGAAGTCGTACTGCACTAGCACCACTATGGAATCATTAATCGTTTCCTTTTTCAGATTGACGATGAGCCGAGATACTAGAGGTGCTGGTAGGGGAGCCAATAATGGGAATGCTGCTGACATGAGGACGATGTTTACTGACCTCATGAGAGAGATGCTTAGACATGTACGGAGGGCAGCTCCCAATGGTGGAAATGGTGGTGGTCCAATAGTGCAGGCGCCAAGAGTCGACTTCGCCAAGCTGAATAAGGATTATACTAGCCTTGGTGGGAAGCCGTTCCACGGAACGGAGTCGGCCACAGATGTTCAGGATTGGTTGGATAGTTGCGAACGTATCTTCGAGGATTTGGGTATCGAGGATGCGATGAAGAGAAAGCTAGCGTCCCGTCAGCTGCAAGGGCGGGCAATGAATTGGTGGAATGCTATAAAGGCAGCTACTCCCGAAGATCAGATTACTTGGGAGCAGTTTAAAGCTCGCTTTAGCGAGAAGTTCATTCCAGCTGCTTAGAAGTCAGTGCTGTTTAAGAAATTCTTGGAGCTCAAGCAGAATGGCAGAGCTGTCTCGGAGTACATTGCTGAATTCGACACTTTGTCAAAGTATGGGTTATCTCTTATTGATACTGCCGAGAAGAAGAATGAGAAATTCATAACTGGGTTAGATCAGTACTTAGGGGAAAGGCTTATTAACCACATCGATGAGACGTTTGAGTCGATTGTGGGGAAAGCATTAAGATCAGAGAGTCTCTACCCTAAGCCGAGGACTGAGGTTGCATCCGCAGATGAGCCAAAGCCACAAGCAAGTGGTGGAGGAAAGGGTGGTTCCCAGAATAAAAGAAAGCAGAGTCAGACTAAGGATGGCCAGAAGAAAAAGAATAAGCAAGATGTTGAGTGCTTCAGCTGTGGTAAGAAGGGCCATTATGCTAGTAATTGTCGGGCCAAGCCAGTGGATAGGAAGTGCTTCAACTGTGGCCAAATGGGACATCACAAGGACAAGTGTCCACAGCCCCCTAAGGAAAAGCAAATGGTGAAAGCTTACGCTCTTAATGCTATTCCTTCTTCGTCGAATGCCCCAACAGCGGCGGAGAAGGGAAAGAATGTCGTCATTCAAGGTATGCTTTCTGTTTACGATGTTCCTGTTAGAGTTTTGTTTGATACCGGAGCTTCCAGTTCTTTCATATCTAGTGACCTGGTAGATAGGTTGGGATTGGAGCCCGAGATTGTCGATAGACCTTTAGTAGTGATGAACCCGATTGGTGGCTCGACTAGCCTTAGCATGATTTGTCGTAATGTGGTCTTATCGAGTCATGGATGCATGTTTGTTTGTGATTGCTTTGTTTTGGGCTTTACTGGGTTTGGCATTATTTTGGGAGTAGATTGGCTCCAAAGATACGGGGTGGTGGTAGACTGTGAGGGCTTGTTGGTGACAGCTAGAGCGGATGATGGGCGGAGGATAGTGTTTGGTGGTCTACCCAGTAAGGGGTATTGGCTAGTTTTCTAAACTCCCTCGACATTCCGCATAGTGAGTTGTCAGGTTTGCCCGTGGTTGGCCAGTATCCGGAGGTTTTCGAAGAAGTGACCGGACTTCCACCACACCGAGAGATTGAGTTTCGTATTGATTTGGTAAAGGATGCCAGACCTATAGTGATGCCACTTCGTCGTATGGCACCAAGGGAGCAGCGAGAGCTCGAGGTGCAAGTCAGCGATCTTTTGAAGAAGGGATTTATCAGAAGGAGTGTTTCTGAATGGGGAGCACCAGCTGTGTTTGCTACCAAGGCGGATGGTTCCCTTCGTTTGTGTGTAGACTACCGCGAGTTGAATAAAGTGACGAGGAAGAATAAGTATCCTTTACCGCGGATAGATGATTTGTTCGATCAGTTGAGTGGCGCGAGAATATTTTCTCAGTTGGATCTCGCGACAGGTTTTCATCAGCTTAGAGTGGAAGCTGAGAGTATAGCTAAAACAGCATTTCGAACGCCGTTTGGATTTTATGAATGGTTGGTTATGCCATTTGGGTTGACTAATGCCCCGGCATATTTTGTGGATCTTATGAATAGGGTATTCAGAGATCAGTTGAATAAGTCTGTTCTTGTGTTCGTGGATGATATTTTGGTTTACTCAAGGAACGAGGAAGAACACAAGGAACATTTGAGGACAGTGATGGAGGTGTTGAGGAAACACCAATTAAAAGCAAAGTTTTCTAATTGTCACTTCTAGAGGAAGGAAGTGAGATTCTTGGGCCATGTTGTTTCAGAAAATGGTATCGCCGTGGATCCTGCTAAGGTGGCTACGGTGCAAGATTGGTCTACGCCCAAGAATGCAACAGATGTAAGAAGTTTCTTGGGATTAGCGGGATATTATCGTAAGTTTATCCAAGGCTTCTCCAAGATAGCAGCACCGTTGACTCAGTTGACAAAGAAGAATCAAGCTTTTGTTTGGAACGAAAGGTGCGAGGATGCATTCAAGAGTCTAAAAGAAAAGTTGACAAGTGCACCAGTGTTAGTCATTCCCAAGGGGAGTGAAGAGATGACGGTATATACAAATGCTTGTGGTACCGGACTAGGTGCTGTGTTGATGCAGGGTGGTAGGGTTGTAGCTTATGCAAGCAGGCAACTGAAACCGCATGAGAAGAGGTATCCTATCCATGATTTAGAATTGGCAGCAATCGTGTTCGCGTTAAAGATGTGGAGACACTATCTCTTGGGAGAAAGATTTGAGCTGTTTACAGATCATAAGTCGTTAAAGTATCTCTTCTCTCAGAAAGATCTGAATCTCCGTCAGCAGAGATGGTTAGAGTTCTTAACTTCCTATGATTTTGACATCGCATACACACCAGGAAAGGGCAATGCGGTGGCTGATGCATTGAGTAGAAGACATGCCAGCTTAGGGGCTATGTTCCTTGAATGGAAGCAACTGGAGTTTATTGCAGGGTTTGATTTCAGACCAAAGTGCGAATTGGATCCAGAAATGTTAGCAAGTTTGACGATCAGACCCACTTTGATTGGGCGGATCGGCTCTAGTCAGAGGGACGATCCTAACCTATTGGAAATCATCTCCAAGTTAGAGATGGGTATCGATGAGGAGATGAGCAAGTATGGGCTTGATCAAGATGGATGGCTTAGAAAGAATGGAAAGCTCGTTGTACCCAATGTCAATGGATTGAGAGATGAAGTGCTTAGAGAATGTCATCACTCAAAACTGACTATACACCCCGGTGGTAATAAGATGTATCGAGACATGAGACAGACTTACTACTGGGAAGGGATGAAAAGAGACGTTGGGGAGTTTATATCCAAATGCATGAATTGCCAGCTAGTTAAAGCCGAGCAAAAGAAGCCTAGTGGGTTGTTACAGCCATTAGAAATTCCCGAATGGAAATGGGAGCAAGTCTCGGTGGGTTTCATTGATGGTTTACCAAGGAATAGATCGGGACATGATAGCATTTGGGTGATTGTGGACCGATTAACCAAAAGTGCAAGATTTATACCAGTCAGATCGACCAGAACGGCAGCTAAGTTAGCAGAATTGTATATGAAGTGGGTAGTGAGATTCCATGGAGTACCTAAAAGCATTGTGAGTGACCGAGACCCGTTGTTCACTAGTGGGTTTTGGAAGAGCTTACAAGAAGCTCTAGGGTCAGAGTTACATCTCAGTACCGCATATCATCCTCAGACCGACGGTCAGACGGAGAGGGTGAATCGTATTTTGGAAGATCTCTTGAGAGCATGTATATTGGATTTTGGTGGATCATGGGATGACCATTTGCATCTAGTAGAGTTTGCATATAATAATAGCTACCAATCCAGTATTGGTATGGCTCCGTTTGAAGCTTTGTACGGAAGACCGTGTAACTCACCATCATGTTGGATAGAGACTGGCGAGAAGTTTATGCTTGGACCAGATGTGGTGAGGGAAACTTCAGATAAGATCAAGATCATTCAACAACGAATGAAGGCAGCCCAGGATAGGCAGAAAAGTTATGCTGATAAGAGAAGAAGAGACTTAAAATTCTCCTTTGGTGACTTGGTGTTTGTCAAGATCTCTCCGTTGAAGAGCGTAATACGATTTGGCAGGAGAGGCAAGTTAGCACCAAGATTTGTTGGTCCATTCCCTGTTCTTGAACCAGTCGGGAATTTGGCATATAGAATTGACTTACCGGAGAAGATGGCGGGAGTTCACAACGTATTTCATGTTTCCCAACTAAGGAAGTTCGTTCACGACTCAGATATGACTATTTCACCCGATCAGTTAGAGGACTTCGAAGTAGAACCCGAGGCGGTTGGGAACCGCAAGCCGGCCCGTATTGTCGCGCACGACATGAAGCAACTTCGAAGGAAGGCGGTGAAGCTAGTCAAGGTACAGTGGAGCGAGGACGAGAATGATTGTACTTGGGAGACAGAGGAGAACATTAGGAAGTCACACCCAGAACTCTTTGCCTGGTAAGATTTTGACTTCGATTTAGTTTTTCCGCATGCTAGGATAGGCTTGTTTGCTTGTTTTGCATGATAGATAGTTGTATGTGGTTGTTAGGCATGCGGGATCCTTTGTATGTCTTGGGTTAAGGAATTTCGGGGACGAAATTTCTTAAGAGGGGGAGAGTGTAACGACCCGCATTCTACGCATCATAAGATCGTAGAATATTTATTTCTTTCACATACGAAGTCGTATGGTCATGTAACTTTGGGGGCGACTATTGGGGTCATTTCCCATGTTCATGATTTTTCCCGATTTTTAAATGACCATTTTACCCCTAGTTGGCACTGTTTTGGCCATAACTTTTGACTGAAAAGGAATTTTGACCTGAAACCACTTCCATTGGCTCCGGATGATGGTTTCTCTTTCCGTAGAGTGGTCACATTAGTCAAACGGACTCACTGTTTGGGAGATATGGCTGAAACAAGTTTCAGATGGTGAAAAACAGCTTAATTGGGCTTAACCGGGTGATTAGCAGCTAGGCCCAGAGGGGAATTTCGGGTTTAGAGGTATAGGAGGACTGATTAGGGTTAGGTTATCACTTTCATTTCAGTTTTGAGCCGCCACAAACCTTCTTGAGACCTTAGTAATGGCTTCCATCCTCTAAAACCTCTCCAAAACACATTTTTAGTGAAGATTAAGCCTAAACTACATCAAAGCAAGGCCAAATAGCAACAAAGCAAGGTTGGAGTTGCTGCTATACATAGGAATTCGACCCAAACAGAGAGTATTTCAGATTTGGTGTTTCATTTGTGGCCAAGGTGAGTGATTTGCATAGTTTTTGCACTAATTACGGTGATTAAGGGTAATTAGTGAAGATTAGCGAATTTATACGTAAATAAATTCTGGAAAAATTCTTAAAATTCTAAAATAATGTTTTAAGGCTCTGTTAGAAATCTGGGTTAATTTCGATGTGTTTTGCTAATCGTATGCTTAAAACATGATTAAGAGGGATTATAGGAAAATGTGAGGTTTTAGCCACTTTTGATCCATTTTGGTTCATTTGAATTGTTGTTAGCTATTTGTGGTTGTTCTTACATGTTGCTATGACTCTATGGTATGTTTTATGATTGATTAGAATAGTTAGATTTGTCGAAAATGTAATCGAATGGCGTAGAAAGCTCGCTGGAAAGTTGCAGAAGTGTGCAGGTTCCGAACCGGTTCGGATCGGAGAAAGGGGTCGGATCGGATTTGTGAACTGACCAAGGGAATTCGAACAGGATTGGAACTTTTCACTGGGGGAGGCTTGGCGAGAAGGAAGGCCGTTTACTTGGAGTTGGAGTGGACAAGGGGATCGGATCGGAAGAATAATTGGAGGCCAGATCGGATCGACTTGGAGATGCAGGGCTCGGATCGGAAGTAAACATTTGGGAGAACTAGCAAGAGGGAAGGCCACGCGGATCAGATGGCAAGGAGGGATCGGATCGGAATACGTGAAGAAATAAGGGAGTGGATCGGAGCGCTGGAAGGAAGGACACCCGACCCGACCCGGAGGAGGACACCGACCCGACCTGAAGTGGAATACCCGACCCGAACCGAATGGAAAGATGACAAGGAAGGAGGACCGAACCGAACCGACGAGGGTAATGACCACCGAACCGAACCGTATTCTAGGGCTGCTACTGCACGACAACTCTTCTGAAGACCCACTCCAATTCGATCAAAACCCGAGATGCAAAGGGAGTCCAAATGAGGAGCTTTGACTCAGGATCCAGCTGGGAACCAATGAGTGGGCTTCATGATTGGGCTTTGCTGCGGGACGCGTGCCAAGGGGTTATCGACGTCTATAGCTTTGGACCACTATGGTAGGAGGTACGAAGGCGGATTCAGGGCCATTATGGCATCGGTAGAACCAAGGGCTACAACCAATGAAGTGGGTCATTGAAATGTTTGGTCATGACTCTATATGTTTAGCTTGGTCATAGCAGGGTTTCTACAAGTCGGGATTCGTCGTTACCTCAATTTGTCTAGTGTTTCAAAGTGGTAGATATCGTATGCTTTACGCACTGAGTGAGAGATGTGAGGATGGTTGCTATGGATGGTTTGTTTGCTATCATTATGACATACACACCCCACCCCCGTATTCCTTACACTATTCATTATGGCACCTTGGAGTATTGTACGGTATGTGGTACTAACTCTTTGGTTGCAGGTCCAGGTTCAGGTATGGTTTGGTATACCTGTTATTGTTTTGTTTAGATGCTTATCGCTCATACCAGGCTTTATGTCTGACCCAGAGTTTTATGTCTCCTCTTATTACTCTGGGTGCTCACACGAGCAGACTAGAGACATGTTAGCTGGTGATGCACGGGTAGATGATCCGGAGACGAGCAGGAGGCTTCCACGTAATATATATATATATATATAGTATTCTCCCTGTGTTGTCGAAGATCACTGCTTGGGCATTGGTGGTGCATCTTCCACTTTAGCTTTCTTTTGTTTAGAGACAGTAGATTTTGAAAAGTTGTAATAAGCTGTATTTGGATTTCCGCTGCTCTGATGTTGACATTTATTATTAGTTATCAGCTTATGCACTGTCTCACCTGTTTTATGTCAAGTATGTTATTATTATATTTTATTCCATGCGCTGTGAGACATTCTACAGGTTCCTTGATTAGTTCATTCCCTTCTTCCTTTTCCTTCTAATGACCCATTCCGTGCTAACTGGACATGTGTACAGCGCACTTTTGGAGTAAATGTCGGTTGGTGCGGGGCGGGCCGTCACAGCTAAAAATCTGGGATGTTACATCCCTTCCCCCTTAAAAGAATTTCGTTCCTGAAATTACTAAGGAAGAAGAAATGCTACAAACCCGTTAACTATTTAGAACCCCAGTTTATTATAACTCAGTATTTCAAATTTTATAACTCAAGTCCAACACAACTATAAGTTTTCATGGGAATATTCAATTCTAGCTCATTTAACTACTTTCCTACATTTCGATTTATTTAATTTGCATAAGTTAAATTTAGATTTCAGAATTCAAATCCTCGCGTTTTTATTTCAAATACGATGATATTGTAATAATTTCTAATCAAATAAATAACAAAATAGTAGAACGCTTGCATCTCACGCTCTACATATATAGTATAAAATCAAAAACCGCAAAGCGCTTATTGGAGATTGGATTCTAACTATGACAAGGTATGGGACCACCTCCCGATCAGTGTACTCTAGAGGGGATACACGGGGGTTCAGCAGGAACGTCTAGCAACCTAGTCACAACTTGTATGGACGAATGTATGACAGAGTATTCCTAACAGATCACATACGACAATCTTTTCAAGGTATTACGTCTAGGGGCAGAGAAATTCGTTTCTCTTAGCTTTTATACCCGTTATATTTTTGGGATAAGATCAACTAGTGATTTGGCGGGTTTGACAATGTGGCATTCAAAGTATATGGTGGTTAGATGTTCTAAAAGATAGACGTAGCCTCAAGCCTCACAACGGGAAATGACAAAAATCGGGCACGCAGCATGGCTAGTTGGGTCATTCCCAAGTAGGGTATATTTGCCATCGATCTAGAGAAAATTCAATTATTTATTCTTCTTTCGATCTTGTATCTTACGGATTATGGTTGGACGACTGACAACCGTAGGTGACAATATATTCGCTACACTCAAGCTAAATGAGTGGGCTGTCATGTGTGGCTAGGTTGCTAGACGTTCCTGCTGAACCCCCGTGTATCCCCTCTAGAGTACACTGATCGGGAGGTGGTCCCATACCTTGTCATAGTTAGAATCCAATCTCCAATAAGCGCTTTGCGGTTTTTGATTTTATACTATATATGTAGAGCGTGAGATGCAAGCGTTCTACTATTTTGTTATTTATTTGATTAGAAATTATTACAATATCATCGACAACACAGGGAGAATACTATATATATATATATTACGTGGAAGCCTCCTGCTCGTCTCCGGATCATCTACCCGTGCATCACCAGCTAACATGTCTCTAGTCTGCTCGTGTGAGCACCCAGAGTAATAAGAGGAGACATAAAACTCTGGGTCAGACATAAAGCGTTCTACTATTATAATAGCCAAACATGCTTGGTACGTTTAAAACAAATCATTTTGATACTATTATAATGTAAAGTGTATGAAAACAACTTCAAATATAAATGTATCAATCATAGACGGCATAGTGCCCCATATCACTATGTCGCCATACTAGGCTCTACAAATAAAACCGAATGTCACGTATTGGAAATTGGATTTCTGTCATGAGTCGAGGCGAGGGATGGCTCCTCACCGCTTCGAGACACTCTAGCCAATGTCTCAGGACTACACACTCTGGGTAACCCTGGATCGGTTGGTCCGGTCCTCCGTTACGTTTGAGGATTAGTTATTCCTGAACACACATTTCCCGGTCCTATCGGACCTATTCGTCGGCTCCGAAGAGATCGATATAACCGAGGCGCCTCGCAATCCGACAACCGCATAGGTAAAAATTAATTTAAATGTTAGGGCATGTATAACGCTGACACCATCCATAGCTAGAAAGAAACGTCATGTTTTCCCGACGTTCGGATCCCCTTTTTGACTCATACCGAGGTG
This sequence comes from Allium sativum, assembly GCA_030737875.1. Lineage (NCBI taxonomy): Eukaryota > Viridiplantae > Streptophyta > Magnoliopsida > Asparagales > Amaryllidaceae > Allium > Allium sativum. The sequence continues at coordinate 159,126,624 of CM060913.1, forward strand.
TGAGGCTCGCAAATTAACGCTATACACAAAGCTACGTTGTATTAAAGTCGTGCTTTGATCATCAACCACAAGACTCTGCTTTTCAATGAAAGCCTTGATCACTGCATCTCAGCATGCCACACAGGAAATTCACGCCACGCGACTGATGTCTATCGATATATAACCTCTGAGCTCGTACGTCTCAGAGAATGGCGTTAAGCAAGAGAATAAATGCTCCCCCGCCAAAAAGATATATATTTAATAGAAATCAATCAACATAGAATAAAATCCAATGTCAGATACACAATCAATTTACAAGTTCGTTCTGGGTCTAAACGAAACCGGATGCACCTTATTCCTCGTCCCATATGTCCAACACAGGAGAGAGGCCTCGCGTATCCGTCGATCTACAAGTACATCTGGACGATCTCCACTTATTACCTCGTCTCGGGTGTATAGCCCAATCAAGACATCATTAATCATCCAAATGATGTGAAGACCTCCGGTCTTCAACCACCGTCTCCATCGTCGACATATCGTCGAATCAGTTATTCAGAATGGGTATAAACCCGGCCTTTCTAAATAACTCGCGTATATGATAAACAAGTGTTATAAAAACACAACATACGCCTCATTCCAATTTTGAATATTCTTTGATTCAAATATTCATATACTTTAGGATTTGTTACCAATAATTTTATCAAAGATAGATTCTTTTAAATTTATTCTTTAATCTTCCTTTGGATATCAGTTCAAACCATATTAAGGTTTTCCAAACTAGTCGGGATTAGCTATCCTTACCGAAGTAATCATTTATTTAATTTCCCAATCCCAACCTATTCATCCCATGGAGCAAAACTGATAATACTCCATATCTAACACCACGATGTTATCGGTAAATAGTAATTACCATTTCCCATTCAAATCTAATTAAAGATTTAACTATCGCTAGGAGAAAAACTGGTGATACTCAATTCTCGATCATTTCCCAAATTTGATAATTTAAATTATCAATTCCCATTTTCAATCTATTTAAAGATTCATTAAAACCCCTCTTAGTTTTAATCTTCCCAAAACTCAATATTAAGGATTATTTTAACTTTGGGAACACAAACACGCCGCATCGACAATCTACACCGTACTATTGATTTCTGCCATATATAACCTCTAAGCTCGTACATCTTAGAGAAGGGTGTTTAGCAAGAGAATAAATTCTCCGCCACCAAACAAATATATATTTAGTGGAGATCAACCGTACAGTTCAAAATACAATGACAGACATGAAATCCTACCTTTAACTGGGTTAAAGAACTAATGTCATTTAAAACACAATTCACGATAAACCCAAATCACATTCCATTAATTATGGAATCTTCACAGAAAAACAAATCAATATATAATCAATATTAATTTCTGTATCCGACTAATAATATAAATGGAATAACGGCAAAGCCTTTTAAATTCCATATGTATTAACAGTTTTCCTCCACAGAAGTTTACTACGATTATTATCAAACCGAACTCCATTCAATTCCAATTTAATATATTAAATTGGAAAACTTTACTTTGAAAAATTCCCTTTAAATCTTAATAAAAGATTTATAAATTCCAAATCACATTTCACTGTAAATCGGGTTAAAGAACGAATGTCGTTAAAAACACAGTTCACAATAAACCCAATTCACATTCCATGTATTATCGGGTCAAAGAACAAGTGTTGTTTAAAATACCGTTCACTATAAACCCAAAATCAATTCCAATTCAATCCCAATTAAATATTAATTAATTGGTATACTTCATTAAATCTAAATAAAAAGATTTAATCTTTTCTCAACTGGGTTTAAGAACAGTGTTAATGAGGACACCATTAATGACAAACCCAAAATCACAGTTGATATTAAATACAAGGCTCTGAATAGAAAATATATCGGCTTATATTCAATATCAAATTCTGGAATCAACAAATACCGTATTGGAATAACGATACATATATCTTCCAAATTCCTCCATAATATCTGTATAATCATGGAATCCAACATTGAAATATTCCGATGATGATTTTGATTCAAATCCATTCGAATTCATATATTGGAAATTCTGGTTATTTTTAAAACCATTTCAAATCCAATTTATTTATTTAGAAAATTTTGGATAATAATTATAGTTCATAATTAGTTCATTTTGATAAAAATATATTTTTATCTTTTCAAATATGGAATTTTTCACGCTAATTCTTTCTAAATCATTTGTTATGATTTTACACAAATTATTGATATTTTAATAATATTATCAAGGCATGTACAGTTGATTTTCATAAACGGCCATCGAACTGCACTTACAACGACCTTTTCCAAATACGATTTGGACATAATTCCAAATCCAACCGTTAGATTTCAAATTTCTCATATTCATTGGAAATCTCTTTTCGATACGAACCCAATGGTCCCTGTTTCAGGAGAATCCGACGGTCGAATCTCCCATAATGTCCGTTCGAAGTCAATGATCGAAATTCGCGAACTGCCGCGGCGCGGCGCGTTCTATTCAGTCCATTACACATAATATATATATATATATATATTATATATATTTCGTCGATTCCCATTTAAAATGTATTTTATAAATCGTTTTAAATTCGGTTTGAAAACGATTTCAACTTCATATTCAATTTGTGACGGCCCACCCCGCACCAGCCGACATTTCCAATGAAAGTACGCGGTGACAATGTCCAACTAGCACGGGACGGTCGCCAAAGAATGGAATTTTCAACTAACAAGGAACCTGTAGCATATCTCACAACACAGAGGATAAAATATAATAATAACATAGTTTGGCATAAAACAAGCGAGACAGTGCATAAGCTGAAAACTAAACATCACAACAGCGGAAAATCCAAATACAACTTACGTTCCATATCATCATTATTACAACTTTTGAAAACTGTCTCTAAAGCAAAATAAGGAAGGTACACTACTAATGCCCAAAGTAGTGACCCGCTGCGACACAGGGAGAATATATAGGAATAATACGTGTAAGCCTCCTGCTCATCTCCGGACAGCTACTCGTGCACAACCAGCTAACCTTTCTTTAGTCTACCCATTTAAGAGCAACCAGAGTAATAAGAAGAGACATAAAACTCTAGGTCAGACAAAAGTCTAGTATGAGCGATAAGCAGCAAAAACAGAACAATAACAGGTATACTAAACCATACCTGAACCTGCAACCAAAGAGTTAGCACACAAGATGTACAATACTCTAAGGTGGCACTAACATATGGTGAAAAATAAGGGGAAGGGGTGTGCATGTCTTAGAGATGGCAAACAATCAAGCATAGCAACCATCCTCACATCTCTCACTCAGTGCGTAAAGCATAAGTTATCCACCGCTTTGACCACCCAAATCCTTTCTATGATCACTCTTCCCCATGGAATCATAATGACCCCACTGCACTGGTTCATTGCCACTAATCCCTTGCTATGTCCACTCTGCCCCCATGAAGTCATAACAACTCCACTGCACTAGCTCATAGCCATGCTACGATCAATCTGCCCCATGGAGTAATAACTACCCCACTGCACTGATCCGTAGCCGAACAATCATCTCTCGGTGGTGAATCAAAGCTGTGGACATCGACAACTCCTTAGCACACGTCCCGCAACGGAGTCCAATCATGAAGTTAACTCATTGTTTCCCAACTGGATCCTGAGTATAAGCTTCCCATTTGGACTGCCTTTGCATCTCGGGTTATGGCCTCCTCCTGATTGGTTCGGATGTTCAGCTCATGTCTCGCACCCAAGCTCCTTGGTCTGGTTCGGTCGTGATGCTCCATCCAGGTCGACTTGTGATCTTCTTATGAGTTCGGATCGTGGCCTCCCCTCCGGGTCAGATCGGGTTCCCCCTCCGGGTCGGCTCGTGGTCTCCATCCAGTCCAGTTCGTAGTACATCGGTTCAGGTCGTGAAAGATCATCCGGGTCGGGTGCTCCGGTTTGGTCCCCTCGTAGTGCTCCAGTTCGTAGTTGATACATCGGTTCGTGGACACCAGACGATTCGGGTCATTCCTCTTGGCTCGAGCGGCGACTCGTGGAGTTCTCCTGGTGAACGGGTCAGTTCGGAGAGGGGTGTCACGGTCAGGTCGGGTGATCCGATCCGGTCTAGTTCCCTGCACAATTTTCCTGCAACCTTTCCAGCAACTATTTTTCGCTATACAACGGCATTTTCAACCATTCTAACTGTTCTAAGCAATCATAAAACATTCCAAATAGTCATAGCAACATGTGGAATCAACCACAAACACCGAAGCAACAATTTTATTTGTTAAAATGGATCAAACATACCCAAAAAACCATATTTTCCCCTTAAGTATGTTTAAGCAAATCTAATGATAGGATTAACAAAACTTAAGCAAATTAACCCAAACATCCAACAGAGGTCTAAAACAGTGTTTAAGAATTTCTAAACATTTTTCCAGAATTTAATCATGCATAATTTTGTTAATTAACAATAATCACCCCTAATTAGCCGTAATTAGTGTAGAAACAATGCTAATCACTCACCTTAGCCACAAATAAATCTCAGATCTGAAAATATCTCTAATTTGGGTTGAATCTCTATGCAACACGGCAGCTCTATCCCCAATTTGATGCTAATTTGCTTTGACTAGATGTCGCTTGGCTTAATCTTCAATTAGAAAGCGATTTGAAATGAAATTAGAAGGTGGAGGCCATGACTAGGGTTAGAGAAATGTTTTAGGCGGCTGAAAAATGAAATAAAATTCGTTTCCTAACTGTTCTCAGCCTCCCCGTAACCCTAATCCTGAAATGGGTTATGGACCCTCTTGTTAATCTCCCTAATTAGGCCTGGTTAAGCTGTTTTTCACCTTCTAAACTTTGTTTCAGCCATATCTCCCCCAACGGTAAGTCCATTTGTCTATGTGACTACTCTACGAAAAGGTAAACCATCATTCAGATCTAATGGAAATGGTTTCAGGTCAAAATTCCTTACCAATCAAAAGTTATGGCTGAAACAAAATCAACTAGGGGCAAGACGGTCATATAAAAATCGGCAAAAATCATGAACATGGGGAATGACCTCAATAGTCGTTCCCCAAAGTTACATGGTCATACGACTTCGTATGAGAAAGAAAAAATATTTTATGATCCTTCGATGCGTAGAATGCGGGTCGTTACATTCTCCCTCCCCCCCTTTAAGAAATTTCGCCTCCAAAATTCCTTAACTAAGAAACAAGCAAAGTATCCCGCATGCCTATCAACCATTCACAACAATCAAACATACAAAAACAAACAAACAAGCCTATCCTAGCATGCGGAAAACTAAGTTGCAATTAAAATCTTTCCAGGTAGAGAGTTCTGGATACGACTTCCTAATGCTCTCCTTTGTCTCCCAAGTACAGTCATTCTCATTCTCGCCCCCACAGAACTTTGACTAGATTCACCGCTTTCCTTCGAAGTTGCTTCGTATTGTGCTTGACAACACGAATTGGCTTGCGGTTCCCAACCGCCTTGGGTTCTGCTTCGATATCATCCAACTGATCAGGTGAAATAGTCATATCGGGGTCGTGCACGAATTTCCTTAATTGGGAAACATGAAATACGTTATGAACTCCTCCTTCTTCTCTCGTAATTCAACTTTATATGCCAAATTCCCAACTTGCTCGAGGATTGGGAATGGACAAACAAATCTCGGTGCCAGCTTTCCTCTCCTTCCAAATCGAATAACATTCTTTAATGGAGAGATCTTGACAAATACTAGGTCACCAACGAAGAATTTCAAATCCTTTCGCCTCTTATCAGCATAACTCTTCTGCCTATCTTGGGCAGCCTTCATTTGCTGTTGAATGATATTAATCTTGTCCGAAGTTTCTCTTATCACATCTGGTCCAAGCACAAACTTCTCAACAGTTTCAAACAAAAATGACGGTGAGTTGCACGGTCTTCCGTACAAAGCTTCAAATGGAGCCAAACCAATACTGGATTGATAACTATTATTATAAGCAAACTTTTCTAGATGCAAATGGTCATCTCATGATCCACCAAAATCCAATATGCAAGCTCTCAAGAGATCTTCTAATATACGATTCACCCTCTCTGTTTGCCCATCAGTTTGAGGATGATACGCGGTACCAAGATATAATTCTGACCCTAGAGCCTCTTGTAAGCTCTTCCAAAACCCACTAGTAAATAACGGGTCTCGGTCATTCATAATGCTTTTAGGTACTCCATGAAATCTCACTACCCACTTCATATATAGTTCTGTTACTTAGCTGCTATTCTATTCGATTTGATCGGTATGAACCTTGCACTCTTGGTCAATCTGTCTACAATCACCCAAATACTATCGTGGCCCGATCTAGTCCTTGGTAACCCATCAATGAAATCCATTTATACTTGCTCCTATTTCCATTCTGGAATCTCTAATGGCTGTAACAAACCACTTGGCTTCTTTTGCTCGACTTTAACTAGCTAGCAATTTATGCACTTGGATATAAACCTCCCAACGTCTCTCTTCATCCCTTCCCAGTAGTAAGTCTGCTTCATGTCTCGATACATCTTGTTACCACCGGGATGTATGGTCAGTTTTGAGTGATGACATTCTCTAAGCACTTCATCTCTCAAGCCATTGACATTAGGTACAACTAGTCTCCCATCCTCTCGAAGCCATCCTTCTCGATCAAGCCTATACTTGTTCATCTCCTCATCGTTTCCCATCTCTAATTTGGAGATGATTTCTAATAGATTGGGATCGTCCTTCTGACTGGAACCAATCCGCTTAATTAAAGTGGGTCTGATCATCAAAGTTGCTAACATTTCTGGATTCAATTCGCAATTAGGTCTGAAATCATATCCCGTGATATATTCCAGTTGCTTCCATTCCAGAAACATAGCCCCTAAGCTGGCATGTTTTCTACTCAAGGCATCAGCTGCCGCATTGCCCTTCCCTGGTGTATCGCAATATCAAAATCATATGAAGCCAAGAATTCTAACCATCTTTGTTGACGGAGATTTAGATCCTTCTGAGAGAACAGATACTTTAGTGACTTATGATCGGTAAACAACTCGAATCTTTCTCCCAAGAGATAATGTCTCCACATATTCAACGTGGACACTATCGCTGCCAATTCCAAATCGTGGTTAGGGTATCTTTTCTCATTTGGTTTCAGTTGCCGACTTGCATAACTACAGCCCTTCCTCCCTGCATCAACACAGCACCTAGTCCGGTACCACAGGCATCCGTGTATACTGTCATCTCTTCATTCCCTTTAGGAATAACTAACATTGGCACACGTGTAAACTTTTCCTTTAGACTCTTGAATGAATTTTCACACCTTTCATTCCAAACGAATCCTTGATTCTTCTTGGTCAACTGAGTTAACGGTGCCGCTATCTTGGAGAAGTCTTGCATAAAATTGCGATAATATCCAGCTAATCCCAAGAAAATTCTTTTGTCCGTTGCATTTTTGGGCATAGACCAATCTTGTACCGCAGCCACCTTTGCAGGTTCCATGGCAATACCATTCTCTGAAACAACATGGCCCAAGAATCTCACTTCCCTCCTCCAGAAGTGACACTTAGAAAACTTTGCTTTCAATTGGTGTTTTCTCAACACCTCCATCACTATCCTCAAATGTTCCTTGTGTTCTTCCTCTGTCCTCGAATAAACAAGTATATCGTCCACGAACACAAAAACAAACTTATTCAACTAATCTCTGAATACCCTATTCATAAGATCCACAAAATATGCTGGTGCATTTGTCAACCCGAATGGCATGACCAACCACTTATAAAATCTAGATGGCGTCCGAAATGCCGTTTTAGCTATACTCTCAGCTTCCACTCTAAGCTGATGAAAACTTGTCGTGAGATTCAACTGGGAGAACACTCTCGCGCCACTCAACTGATCAAACGAATCATCTATCCGCGATAGAGGATACTTATTCTTCCTCGTCACCTTATTCAACTCGCGGTAGTCCACACGCAATCGAAGGGAACCATCTGCGTTGGTAGCAAACACAATTGGTGCTCCCCATTCAAAAACACTTCTTCTGATAAATCCCCTCTTCAAAAGATTGCTCACTTGAACCCCGAGCTCTCGCTGCTCCCTTGGCGCCATACGACGGAGTGGCATCACTATAGGTCTGGCATCTTTCACTAAATCAATACGGAACTCAATCTCTCGGTGTGGTGGAAGTCCGGTCACTTCCTCGAAGATATCCAGATACTAACCAACAACGGGAATTCCTGCTAACTCGTTCTACGGGATGTCGAGGGAATTTAGAAAACTAGCCATCACCTCATCACTAGATAGGCCGCCAAACACTACCCTCCGCACATCATCTGCCCTAATAGTCACCGAAAATCCCTCACAATCTACCACCACCCCATATCTTTGGAGCCAATCGACTTCCAAAATAATGCCAGACCTAGTAAAGCCCAAAACAAAGCAATCACAAGCAAACATGCATCCATGACTCGATAAAACCAAAATTTGAAAAATCATGCTAAGGCTAGTCGAACCACCAGTCGGGTTCGTCACCGCTAAAGGTCTACCGACTATCTCGGGTTCCAATCGCAACCTATCTACCAGGTCACTAGATATGAAGGAAAGGGAAGCCCTGGTATCAAACAGTACTCGAACAGGAACATCATAAATGGAAAGCATACCTTAAACGATGACATTCTTTTCCTTCTCCGCCGCAGTTGGGGCATTCGACGAAGAAGAAACAGCATTAATAGCATATGCTTTCACAATGTGCTTTTCTTTAGGGGGCTGCAGACACTTATCCTTGTGATGTCCCACTTGGCAGCAGTTGAAGCACTTCCTGTCCGCTGGCTTTGCTCAACATTCTTTAGCATAATGGCCCTTCTTTCCACAGCTAAAGCACTCAACATCTTTCTTATTCTTATTCTTCTAGCTATCTTTGGTATGATTCTGCTTTCTCTTATTTTGAGAACCATTCTTGACTCCACCGCTTTCTTGCGGCATTGGCTCATCTACAGACGCAACCTCAGTCTTCGACTAAGGGTATAGACTTTCTAATCTCAAAGCTTTCTCCACAATCGATTCGAACGTCTCATCGATGTGGTTAATAATCCTTTCCCCTAAGTACCCGTCCAAACCAGTTATGAACTTCTCGTTCTTCTTCTCGGCAGTATCAATAAGGGATAATCCATATTTCGATAGAGTATCGAACTCAGCAATATACTTCGAGATAGCTCTACTATTCTTCTTTAGCTCCAAAAACCTCTTAAAAATACTGACTTCTAAGCAGCTGGAATAAACTTTTCTCTAAAGCGAGTCTTAAGTTGATCCCAAGTAATCTAATCCTCGGGTGTAGCTGTCTTCATAGCATTCCACCTATTCATAGCCCACCCGTGCAGCTGACGGGATGCTAGCTTCCTCTTCATCATGTCTTCGATTCCCAGATCCTTGAAGATACGCTCACAACTATCAAGCCAATCCTGAACTTCTATAGCCGATTCCGTTCCGTGGAATGGTTTTCCACCAAGACTAGTGTAATCCTTGTAGAGTTTGGAGAAATCAGCCCTAGGCGCCTGCACCACTGTACCACCACCATTTGCAGCATTAGGAGTTGTCCTCTAGACATCCCTAAGCATCTCTCTCATGAGGTCAGTGAACATCGTCCTCATATCAGGAGCATTCCCATTATTAGCTCCTCTACCAGTACCCCTAGTATATCGGCTCATCGTTCAATCAGTAAAGAGAAACGATTAGCCATCTCCATAGTGGTGCTAATGCAATGCGACTTCCGCCTTAGGTATACTAATAGTGTGTGTATATATATATCTTTTGAAAACCAAAATACCACAAATACTTACTCTCATATACGTACTATCTCTCCCTGGTGTCTTCCCCTAGGTTAACTATAATGACCTGGATATTTCGCCGGTTAAATTTGAATATTTAATACGGTTTTAAATATTTATTTGATAAATTAAATGAATATTTATATTAAGTTATCAGTTTAATAATCAATCTCGATTTAATATCGAATATATTAAATCATCGTAATGCGAAAATATAATTTAGTTCGAGATTTAAAACTGAATTAAATACAGTTCAGACTTCTGTTTGAATTCGAATAATAATATTAATTTATTATCGCAGAATTTATTGTTTTAAATTTAATTTATACAAATTTAGATTAATATCTTCCACAGACGATCGAACTGGACTTTGATACTTATCCCAGTGTGTTTAGAATAGTGGTTTTACCTTAGAAATGGCAGTGGTTAGGTTCAAAAAAGGAGTTCAGAGTCAAGGGGCACTTTATTTTAAAGGATACCGAAATAAAATATCTTCTTGGGTGGATGGAAATAAAACAATCAAGGAAAAAGGAAAAAGGGGAGCTCCCTGTCCATTGAAGAACCGCACCCTCTCCATGGTTTAAAACAAGTCCACGATCAGTGTTTTCCCCTACTTAAACAAATCGAAGTCTACCCCTTTTAAAATGGAAATCCCCAATCCAAATATATACCACTCCTCTCTAAATCTTCCTTCATCCCATTTCCTCGAATCAGAGACATCGCACCAATCTTCTGAAGCACGGTAGGGAAGACGCGAGTCCCCTGTAGTCGTTTCATATAAGAGGCACATGAGAGTTTCGGCGCTGCGAGGTTGAAGTTGATGAGATCGACAGTCGATTTCAGGAAGCTATAGAGGTTGTTGAGTTCGATTTCAGCAATTGCGAGGTCGGGTTGAATTCGCGATGACCAGAAGGGTTTAGTGCAAGTCGATGTCGCGACTTTTCTGGGGCTCGATGACATTCCAAAGGTGCTCGTGATATAGGGCTTTGAGCAGTCGACATGAAGACTTTGACTTTAGGTGATTCGATGATTCAAATTCTACCTGGGGAGATTGCGGTTCGAAAAAGGTTGGTTGCTAAGGGAATTGTGTTGTTTTTGCTGTTTCACAGTGAAGGAGGGGGTTTAATTCAAACCAGGGGTTGAGGTGCCAGTAAGGTGTTTGAGTGAATGCTCAAATGGTGGGTTTGTTTTGCTGGAAGTTTGTTTATTGAATGGGAGGTCAGGGCATAAACTGTATAAAGGGGAAGTGGGTGATGGTTTTGCAGTAGTGGATTGAGAAGTTCGGATTTATGCTTTTTGAAAGACAATGGTCGGTTGATCGAAGAGAAATGGAGGGCGTCAGTTGATATGAGTTGTTCGTTCATCTCGATTGCAGGCGCGATGTCATAGAAGAATTCATAGTGGATTAGTAAGGTCATTAATTTATTTAAATGAAAAATAATTAAGTTAAAATTAATTATATTTTTAAATCGAAGCTTACATAAATTATACTTCATTCATACGAGGTCCGATGGTAACAAAACAAGCAACATCAGAATCGTATCATCAAATAATGCAAGCTGAAGTTGGTTTGAGATTTTTTAGAATCAATTAAGAAGTTTAAAATTTAATCAAACGTCATTTGATTTATATTTAGAGTGGGAATGAGCTGCTATAAAATCACGGTGAGTAAATCTCACTCACCTGTTTAATTAGAATTATTTTTATTTCGTTTAAAATAATTGTGTTTTGCTTGTTTGAATGCTGTTTGGATGATTTAAATATATTAGTTATTTAGGATTGACTATTATGTATATGTATATATATATATATTGGGTTGATGATTGGTTGGATTCCCGCAGTCTCATTAGCGGATGCCCACAGTTTCATAGCGGATGATTTCCCTATGCGCCCCACAAATATATTAGTGAATGACCTTCTGTACCGTGATATCCTGCCTCGAAGCAGGATGGGTATTACTATGTTGACTAACGTCTATGGATGCAGGAAAACATGTTGGAGGAATCTGACTGGATTCCTCAAAAGTATATTATCTGTTTGTTTATTTGTTTGTACATATACTATCGTATAGGATGTGTTAGAAAACTGAAACAAATAATTGGTTGTTTGAATATCACTGGGCCTAAGTGATAATTTACAAAAATATCCTGAAAGGAATAATTGAGATTTAAAAGGGAAATTCTATTTTATAAAAATATAATTTCAATTTTTAAATAGATTTGAAATATAAACTTGTTTTGAAGAAATAAAACAAGTAGTTCCTTTATAAACGAAGTTTATAAATAGTTCATTTATAAACGAAGTTTATAAATGAAGTGAAAAGAATTATCATTGGATAATTCAGAAATAAAATACAAGTGTGAAATTAAAAAGGGATATCTATTTTTCAAAAGTAGAAATATCGATTTCAAAAGGAATTGAAATCGAGACTTGTTTAGAGAATGAATTAAGAAAGTTTGAAATAGAAATTGAATATAGAAATTCAAAGGGAGTTTGAATATATGAAATTCAATGGAATTGAAATAGAAATTGAATATAGAAATTCAAAGGGAGTTTGGATATATGAAATTCAATGGAATAGAAATAGAAATTCAAAGGGAGTTTAAATATATGAAATTCAGTAGAATTGAAATAGAGTTTGAATATAGAAATTCAAATGGGGTTTGAATATAGAAATTCAAATGGAATTTGAATATAGAATTCAAATGGAATTAAAGTATAGGATTTGAATATATAGAATTTGAATATAGAATTCAAATGGAATTTAAACTATAGAATTTGAATATATAGAATTTGAATAGAATTTGATATATAGAATTTGAATAATAGAAGTGATATAAAATCTGAATAGAAATTGAATAGAATTAACTAAGTCGAAGAGGAATTAGTTAATCAAGTTTCGAATTTGAAGTTGAACTTTGAAAGGTTAGTCGGATTTGTAAATGTATATTCGAAATCGAATATAGAACTTAAGTTTGAAATTTGAATTCAAGTTAGTTAATAAGCAAGTTAAAATATAATTGAACATGTCATGTTCAAATATAAAAGTGAAATAGACTAAAGAGTTAATTAACAAATTAATTAACGAATTAAGTTAAACGATCGGGTATAGTTGAATTAAACTGGACAGGTATAAATATACAGGAGACAGGTATGGGATAAGGTTAATGAAGGTATATAGATAGAGTGCTCGACAAAAGGTATGTATTTAATTCATATATGAGATTTTATGCGCCGTATCGGCTAGCCCCTTGGCTTTTCTTTTTCTTTTTGGATTGGTGAGGGCCATGGGAGGCTATTTGAAATATCCCGATGCTCCCGGTAAAAAGGAGGTTATGGCGAATTTTTCCGGGAATTTAAGGAGTTAGAATATTTTTAAGATAATTTGATAGTTAGAAATCAACGTATCGATATATACAGAAGTCGATAAGGAAACGAACTTAAAAATAGAATAGTATAATCATAAAGGAAGACTAGGAATAAAATCTCGTAAGAATAGAAAGAGAAAGCGTATATGTGTTTAAAAGTGAATAAGTAGTTGTATGGTATTGATTATTCGAGTAAGTAGTCATATCTGTTTTGACGTTATAAATATTATTCAGTTAAGGTCTGAGAGGTAGTTATACCCCAACTTGATTGATTTCATTATAAACAAATAAATAGTAAGATTCTAGGCTCGAAAATCAATGTTGGATAAGAGTTAGTTGAATATAGTATTTGGGTTGTCGTAACGATGTTTTACACAACATCCGTTTTAACCCAAATAAGTGTAAGCTTGGAAATATAATAAAAAAATATTTCCTAAGTATAGAAATAAACGAGATTGGAAAAGGGATAAGTAACTGGAATATTTTCCAATTATAAATAGCATATATTTTCTAAAGTTTAGAAAATAAAGGAAGGAAATATTCGGAAATGTTTTCCAAATAACGTAAAAAGCCAATATGGTTATTGAAAATATTTGGTTAACAAATATTGATAAAAAAATAGAGAAGTGATTTAATTAATGGAATATTAATTAAGGGCTCAGTGATTGTTTGATAATTAGATGAACACTTGTTTTCTTCGATAGTTAAATCATCGACTATCGAAACACTTGTTTTTATTCGATAGTTAAATCACAGACTATCGAAGTTTTTAACCATCGTTGTCAATATGGAGAGACCGGTTGGATTATTATCCAAAGAACCACTCTGTATTGGCATAAGCGTTGCGAATCATATATGCCAAAGAAAATTGAAGACGGAGTAAAGTGCAAGGGCTATTGTATAAGTCTTAGATAACAGTGCCTAAGATGGATGTACTGAATAGTGCCTTCGGTTCATCCTGTTCCTGGATGACATGTATGTATGAATGTCTGACAGAGTATTTCAAGAAAGGTCATGTATATTGATTTCTTCAACCATACCAAGAGTGGAAGCGGAGAAGGAAACTGCTTTAGCTAACACGTAATGTACTGTTGTAGACGTCAATTAGTGATTTTCGATGGATCTGACAATGTGGCATTCGAAGTGAATCTGATGTGATGATAAAGCGTAACCTCAAGCCTCATCAACCGATAAATAACAGAAATCGGGCAGGCAGCATGGCTATGTAGGTCGCACCTATTAGGTTGTATAATCACCTGATCTAGAGTTTCATTTACTTCTAAAAATCTATTGTTGATGCTGTCCCATTTGGGAAACGGTTGCTGATCCCAACCGGTGGTGATATACATTCCATACACTCAAGCAAAATGAGTGGTTGGTCATGTGTGGCCAGGTTGCAAGATGTTCCCCAGTGTATTCCTCTCTAGAGGTACACTAGTGAAAGGTGGTTCCATACCTTGTCATAGTTGGAAATCCATTACCCAATACGTGCTTGTGGTTTTGATTGTATACTATGTATGTAGAACGTGAGATGAAAGCGTTTCTGCTAGATGATTATTATATTGTGGTTGATAGACATTATTATAATATCAAAAGGTTTTCGATATAAAGATATTTTGGAATCTCATAAGGGAAAAACCCATTCCGTTATACGGGGTGGTCTTATGAGATATCACTCTCCCCCGTGGAGTAATAACTACCCCACTGCACTGATCCGTAGACTAACCATCGTCTCTCGGTGGTGAATCAAAGCTGTGGACGTCGACATCTCCTTAGCATACGTCCCGCAGCAAAGTCCAATCATGAAGTTAACTCATTGGTTCCCAACTGGATCCTAAGTATAAGCTTCCCATTTGGACTAACTTTGCATCTCGGGTTATGGTCTCCTCTGGATTGGTTCGGATGTTCAGCTCATGTCTCGCGCCCAAACTCCTTAGTTCGGTTCGGCTGTGATGCTCCATCCAGGTCGACTTGTGATCTTCTTACGAGTTCGGATCGTGATCTCCCCTCCGGGTCGGATCGGGTTTCCCCTACGGGCCGGCTCGTGGTCTCCATCCAGTCCAGTTCGTAATACATCGTTCGGGTCGTCAAAGGTCATCCGGGTCGGGTGCTCCAGTTTGGTCCTCTCGTGGTGCTCCAGTTCGTAGTTGATACATCAGTTCGTGGACACTAGACGGTTCGGGTCAGTCCTCTTGGCTCGAGCGGCGACTCGTGGAGCTCTCCTAGTGAGCGGGTCGGTTCAGAGAGGGGTGTCATGGTCGGGTCGGGTGATCCGATCCAGTTCCCTGCACATCCTACAACCTTTCCAGCAACTATTTTTACCACACGACGGCGTTCTCGGCCATTCTAACTATTCTAAGCAATCTTAAAACATTCCAAATAGTCATAACAACATGAGAAATCAACCACAAACACCAAAGTAACAATTTGATATGTTAAAATGGATCAAACATAACCAAAAACCCATATTTTCTCCTTAAGCATGTTTAAGCAAATCTAATGATAGGATTAGCAAAACTTAACGAAATTAACCCAAACTTCCAACAGTGGTCTAAAACAGTGTTTAAGAATTTCTGAACATTTTTCTAAAATTTAATCATGTATAATTTTGTTAATTAACGATAATCACCCCTAATTAGCCGTAATTAGTGTAGAAACAATGCTAATCACTCAGCTTAGCCACAAATAAATCTCAGATCTGAAAATATCTTTGATTTGGGTTGAATCTCTATGCAACACAGCAGCTCTATCCCCAATTTGATGCTAATTTTCCTTGATTAGATGTAGCTTGGCTTATTCTTCAATTAGAAAGCGATTTAGAGTGATTTGGAATGAAATTTGAAGGTGGAGGCCATGGCTGGGGTTAGAGAAATGTTTTAGGAAGCTGAAAAATGAAATAAAATTCGTTTCCTAACTGTTCTCAGCCTCCCCATAACCCTAATCCCGAAATGGGCTATGGGCCCTCTTGCTAATCACCCTAATTAGGCCTAGTTAAGCTGTTTTTCACCTTCTAAACCTTCTTTCAGCCATATCTCCGCAGCGGTGAGTCCGTTTGGCTAATGTGACCACTCCGCGGAAAGGTAAACCATCATTCGCATCTAATAGAAGTGGTTTCAGGTCAAAATTCCTTACCAATCTAAAGTTATTGCCGAAACAAGATTAGCTAGGGGCAAAACGGTCATATAAAAATCGGCAAAAATCATGAACATGGGGAATGACCACAATAGTCATTCCCCAAAGTTACATGACCATACGACTTCATATGAGAAAGAAATAAATATTCTACAATCCTTCGATGCGTAGAGTGCGGGTCGTTACGCAATTTCTAATCAAAATTGAATAAAATCGATATAAATATCGTTCACGTCGAAATGGCGTCAATCTAATCAACACGGCTTTATATATTTAAATATTTTCGTGTCCACCACAAATCGGACATCAAAAACAGATTTTGATTCTTTTTTGAATATTATTTTAAAATATTCATTATTTTAAAATATTCCTTCTTTCTGAACTGGAATCAAACACAGTCAATTACCATATAATTTTATTTATATGGATTTCATACAGTACATGTATACAACGACAACGATAAACAATCAACCATCATCCAGAGTGCATTCTACACTGCATAAGCATTAGATATAAATATTCAACGCTTACACAGCTTGTCAACCAATCGATTGACATACAACAAAATATTGGGATTAGTGTATATCCCATATCATCCCAATACCTGTGTGGGGTTTTCATCAACAAATAATGAATTTTATTTGTGTAGTTGGGTGACATGTAAAATTTATCATCCCAATCAATATCAATCAAATGAGTGTACATAAACAAATCGTTCGATTTGTTTATGAATATTTATTTTATTCATATACACGTTAAAAATTATATTTTTAATTATAAAATATTTTATTCCATTCCACATCACACAATCAATTTTCACAACACAATCAAACTAACAAACAAGTCGTCCATGGTCTGTGAACGACGGGTGTCGGGTGTTGCTAAGCACCGTCTACATCCTAGTATATATTTTAACTAGAAAATAAAATTAAAAGTGAGAAGTTCTCACCTTAGGGTTCGACTCCGTCGTGCTTTGATTGTCGATCTATGTAGTATACATACGTTAAAAATTATTTTTAACCAATCAATAATTATTTCTTTGTATGATTAATTTATGAATAACATACATAGGCTAAAAATTATATTTTTATCTTTCTAAAATAATTTCATATTTTTATAACATTGCTACATAGATAAAATCACATTTTTATACCGCTACTATATAGATAAAAATCGAATCTTTCTATTGCTAATGAATATATAAAAATCACATTTTTACATTGCCATTCAAATGATAAAATCGTATTTTTCTCCGTTGACTTCATAATAAAAATCGTATTTTTATTTACCTTTCATACATATAAAAATCCTATTTTTGCTTCCCTTCCTAGATAATAAAAATCATATTTTTATTATCACTATACTATAAAAATCATATTTTTATTATCTCTATAATATAAAAATCATATTTTTATTATCTCTATAATAACAAAATCATATTTTTATTCGCTAGAAATATAAATAAAAATCCTATCTTTTCATACATATACAAAAATCGAATTTTTCTTCGCTACATGAATATATAAAAATCAAATTTTTATAACTCTACTTCATATATAAAAATCTTATTTTTATAATGTTGTTCATACTATAAAATTCCTTTCTTCATTTGCTATGTGCATATATAAAAATCAAACCTTTTCTCTAATAAAAATATAATCTTTTTTATTATATAAAAATATAATCTTTATTAATAAAAAATCAAATTTGTATTACTTCTCAAACAAAATAAAAGTCTAATCTTGCTTGTCATTAAAAATCAAAACTTTATCATTTATATTTTCAAAATTTTATCATTTATATTATCAAAACATTCTCATTTATATTATATAAAAAAACTAAAAGAAAATTAAATAATAATAATAATAACTCACGTTGTTGCTAGAAGAGGAGGGAAGTGGTCTGATGCTGGCTGTGGGCGATCAGAGGAGGCGCGGACAGGCTTGGCGGTGGCGCCAAGGTGGGTGGCGGCTGGGCACGAAGGAGTGGTGATCGATTTTGGCTGAGGGAGGGGATTTGCGTGCGACGGAGAGGAAAAGGGGGGAGAGGTGAGAGGAGAGAGAGAGAGCGGGAAGGAGGGGGGAGGCGCTGGTGGCGGCCGACGGTGGGTATGGGCGATGGCTGAGCGGTGCAGCCTAGGGCTCATCGGTTTTTTTTCTTCTATTTTCATTTCTGATCGATGGAGAAAAGGGGAGGGGCCTAGGCTATATAATATATTAATTATTTAATTATTTTATTATCCTTTTATTTCGTTTTCTATTCGAACTCTGAATCAAACCCACCGACTATTGCCCATAGCTAATTACCCCCATTCCGAACACAATGGGTTATGTTCCGCAAGCTGATTTGACTGTTTCGATCAGTTTCCATTGAAATTAAAATATAAATCTATATATATATATATTCAATTTGAACGTACATTTCAATTTAGTAGGGCCATACACGGACTATAAAAATTCCAAAAAAATTATTTCTAGCTTTGTATTGATAATACGGTCATACCAAAACTAATTTCGTCAAATTTGAAGACCGTTTGAAAAATGGTCATTTTCTGGTCGATCCAAATTGACTGAAACTGTCAAAACACGTTTTACTTTGCCATGCTCACATATTGACCCCAAAAATTATGAATTTGGAATCTACCAGTAACTTGATATCCCGGATCCAACAAAAGTGGTTTCGTCGAAAACGGAGGTCGTTCGCAAAATGGCTATATTTTCCATAGCGACTATCCTGAATTTTCAACTGGGCATAACTTTTTATTCCCGTTATGAAATTTCAATACTTCAGATTCATTGGAAAGATATTTTCACATAGATTCTAATATTTTTGGTTTTGCTAAAATCCGGTTTATTTTGAATCCTGTACATTCATTTGAATTTTGAAATCGAATTTTCAAACTACCGTTCCATTTCCAATTCCTTTTATAATTAAAATAAATATTTTATATTCTAACGTCGATTCAAATAAATATATACATTCTAATTCTATTCAAAATAAATTTCTCTTCATTGTTATTTAAAATAATTCAATTTAAATATTCAAAATTCATTAAAATTACCAAAATAAAAATTATAAATTGGTTCTGATTTTCCGGGATGTTACAATCTCCCCCACTTAAAATCTTCTCATCCTCGAAAAGGAACGGAGCTGAAAGTTTTTTTACTAATCAACTCAACTTTCATTTTGGCTTTCATTCTTCAACTTTTCAGTTTCTAATAATTTTCCAATTCTTCATAAATTTGGCTAACACCCTAAATTTTTGAAAAATTTCGCCATAACCTCCTTTGTACGGGAGCCCCGGGAAAATCCCCAAACCACCACACAGGCCCTCTCAAAAAGAAAAAGAAAAAGCCAAGCGGCTAGCCAATCGGCTCATAAAATCATCCAAACCGAAGAAATTAGTAAATATGTACCTTTTGTCAGGCATACAATTTTATTCCTCTTCTCTAGCCTCCTTGCAATGACCTGTTCACACACACACACACACACACACACACACACACATATATATATATATATATACACACATGCATGCATTTGCAAACAATTTTCAATACAGTTCAATATTTGGTACAATTTGGTTATATGTACCGTTCTTTCACATAATGGTTTAAATGAATAATCACATAACACAATCAACAATCAGCAATCAATTAGTTGATTATCTTTTCAAATTCATAATTTTGATACATATACAGAAAATCATGTTTTTAATGCAAATTCGTAACAACCAACCCTATCTAATTTTGGTTCTCACACCGGTCAATTGGCAATATATAGAAATCCAATTTTTGAAACTCAAGCACAAATACTGATGATGGTTACCCATCATCAGAATCATTCCCGGGCAACTAGAGTGTGATTCTATATGTATCCAATATATTAAAACTTCTAATACACGTTTGCAAGGCGTATATGCAAAATCTTTATGTAACAACTAGGAATTTTGCTCGATCCAAATCGATCGCTAAACCGACCAAGACCGTTCGAAACCCCTGATTGTTTTGAGAACACGACAAATCAGAACGCAAACAGAAGAACATTTCAGTGCTTATTACAACAATTCCATCAGAATACAAGAATATAACGAATAAATATTATACATCAGAGAAATATCAGAGATTTAAATTACATTACATAGCAGCGGAAAATAATACAAAACACAACTGAAAGAGATATACAGATACAGAGCTTTCCGGATATCGTTCCAGCTATAAATCAGGATCCTGTGAATATAAATCTGCAAAACCAAAACTACTAGCTGCCCATGCAAAATAAGGGCACCCAAAGTTTAGGTTAAAACAATAAACTCCAGGTCAGTCATGTGACTGGTGTGAGAACTAAAACAGTTATTAATCTTTATTTTAAAGTTAGGTAAATCAAGGGACCACGCCGTATATCACGAAACGGGTTTCCTTCTAAGGATACCAGTGCATAGAACAATAGCGCAATGCTAAATAAAGAACAATGAAGCTATTATAAGACCCAGGTCCCATCACACAATGCAACACAAACCGGAGGATAGGGTTTTACCTTATAATAGCCAAAGAATGCTTGATGCGCTAAATTTCATCTTTTATTATTACTATAAGTGTATAGTGTCAAAACAATTTCAATCATTAGTATCAATCATAGACGGCGTGGGTACCATATATCATGTCGCCAATACTAGGCTCTACAATCAAAACCGCAAAGTCATGTATTAGAAGTTGGATTTCCATCTGTGAACCGAGGCAAGGGATCGTCCTCTACCGAATTCGAGACGCTCTAGCCCGTGTCTCAGGAACAACCGCAATTGCCCCATGGATCGTTAGGGCCGATCCACCGATGTGGATTATAATGCCTGAACTCTGTGTTTCCCAGCCCTTTGGGGCGTCAATGAGCCAAATGACTCCATCGGCTCCACATAGTCACCGATATATCCGAGGCGCCTCGCAATCCAACAACCACACAGGTGAAAATAATATTAATGTCAGGGCTGGTAGGTCACTGACACCACCCTAGCTAGAAGGAAATGCATGTCCTCCCTGAGGTCCTCTCCCATTTTTGGTTCACAACCAGGTGTGAGGCTCACGAATTAACGCTACACAAAGTTGTGCCACACAGGCAGTGCTTTGATCATCAACCACAAGACTCTGTTTTTCAATAGAAGCATTGATCATTTGCATCTTAGCATGCCACACAGGCAAACCAATCCATGCAACCTATATCCATCAATCACACGGGATGATATCCAAAGTCGGACACAGTCCATTTACAAGTCCGTTCTGGGTCTGAACGAAATCGGAGGCACCTTGTACCTCGCATATCCATCGATCTCCAAGTACGTCTGGACAATCACCAACTGATTCCCTCCCCTTGGGTGTACAGCCCAATCAAGATCATCAGTAATTATCCAAACGATGTGAAGACCTCCGGTCTTCGACCACTGTCTTCATCCTCGACACATCGTCGAATCAGTTATTCAAAATGGGATAAACCCGGCCTTTCTGAATAACTCGCGTATATAATAAATAAGTGTTACACAAACACAACATACGCCTCATTCCAATTCAGAATATTCTTTTATTCAAATATTCTTATACTTTGGGAAAGGTTCCCATTAATTTTATCAAAGATAAATTCTTTAAATTTATTCTTTAATCTTCTTTTGAATATCAATTCAAACTAAATTATGGTTTATCCAAACTAGTCGGGATTAGCGAACCTTACCAAACTAATCACTTGTTAAATTTCCCAACCCCAACCTATTCATCCCATGAAGTAAATCTGGTCATACTTCATATCTAACACCACGGTGTTATCAGTAAATTCAATTACCATTTCACGTTCAAATCTAATTAAAGATTTAACTATCGCTTGGAGCGAAACTGGTGATACTCCATTCTCTATCATTTCAATCTAATTAAAGATTCATTAAAACTCCACTTGGTTTTAATCTTCCCAAAAATCAATATCAATGATTGTTTAACTTGGGAAATCATATCCTGTCTTTAACTGGGTTAAAAAGCCTATGTCATTTAAAACACGGTTCACGATAAACTGAAAATCACATTCCATTTACAATGGAATCTTCATGGAAAACAAATCGATATATATAATCGATATAAACTTCCATATCCGACTAATAATATAAATGGAATAATGGCAGAGCCTTTTAAATTCTAGATATATTAGTTGTCTTCCTCCACAGAAATTCACTTCGATTATTACCAAATCAAATTCTATTCCATTCCAATTTATTTTATTAAATTGGAAAACTTTACTTTGGAAAATCTCCTTTAAATCTTAACAAAAGATTTATAAATTCCAAATCACATTTCACTGTAAATCAGGTTAAAGATCGAATGCTGTTAGAACACAGTTCAGGATAAACCCAATTCACATTCCATTAATTATCGGGTTAAAGAACAAGTGTTATTTAAAACACAGCTCACGATAAACCCAAAAATCAATTCAAATTCAATTCCAATTAGATACCATTTAATTGGTATACTTCATTAAATCTAAATAAAAAGACTTTATCTTTTTCTCAACTGGGTTTAAGAATAGTGTTAATGAAGACACCATTCACGACAAACCCAAATCCCATTTGATATTAAATACAAGGCTCTGAATAGAAAATATATCGGCTTATATTCAATATCAAATTCTACGACCAACAAATATCGTATTGGAAATAACAATATAAATATATCTTTCAAATTTCCATAATAATATCTGTATAATCATGAAATCCAACATCAAAATATTCCAAAGACAATTTCGATTCAAATCCATTCCAATTCAATTATTGGAAATTCAGGTTACTTTTAAAACCCCTTTCAAATCCAATTTATTTATTTCAAAAATGAATGGATTATAATTCTAGTTCAAAACTAGTTCATTTCGATAAAAATCTATTTTTATCTTTTCAAATATGGAATTTTCATCCCAATTCTTTCCAAATCATTTCGTATGATTTTTCACAAATTATTGATATTTTTAATAATTTTATCAAGGCCTGTACAGTCAATTTCCATCAACGGCCATCGAACTACACTTACAATGACCTTTTCCAAATTTGATTTGGACATAATTCCAAATCCAATCGTTAGATTTCAAACTTCTAATATTCGTTAGAAAGCTCTTTTCGATATGAACCCAACGGTTCCTGTTTTAGGAGAATCCAATAGTCGCATCTCTCATAATATTCGTCCGAAGTCAATGGTCGAAATTCGCGAATTGCCGCTGCGTGGCACGTTCTATTCGAGCCATTATATTATATATGTAATACATATAATATATATATTTCGTTGATTTACTTTTAAAACGTATTTTATAAATCGTTTTAAATTCGTTTTCAAAACGATTTCAACTTCCTATTCAATTTCTAATCAAAATTGGATATTCCATATCATTAATGATAGTATTTTCAAAATATTATATTTTGAAATCAATTCCTTTTCGATATTCATTATAAAAATGGATAAAATCGATAAAGATATCGTTCACATCAAAATGGCGCATATATAATCAACACGGCTTTATATATTTCAATAACTTCGTTATTCTATTCAACAAATGAATATTTTCTTCAACACATGAATTTTCTTTTATTCAACACATGAATATATATATATATATTTAATTCAACATATGAATTTTCTTTTATTCAACACATGAATATTTATTTTATTCAACACCTGAATTTTCTTTTATTAAACACATGAAGATATATTTTATTCAACACATGAATTTTCTTTTATTCAACACATGAATGTTTATTTTATTCAACACATGAATTTTCTTTTATTCAACACATGAATGTTTATTTTATTTTCCAAATTAGAATGAGGCCCAATCAATTACCGTATAATGTTAATTATATGGATGCCATACAACACATGTATATAATAGCAACGATAAATAATCAACCATCATCCAGAGTGCACCACACAACTGCATAAGCATTAAATATAAATAATTAGCGCTTACACAGTCTGTCAACCCATCGATCGACATACAACTAATTATTGGGATTAGTGTATGTCCAATATCATCCCAATACCCATGTGGGGTTTCAAACAATCAAACACATGTTTTATTTGTGCAGTTGGGCGATGTGTAAAATTTATCGTCCCAATCAATATTAGTTAAATGTGTGTATATAATCAAATCGTCAGATTTGTTTATAAATATTTACTTAATGTACACGTTATAATTATATTTTTAACTATAAAATAATTATTCATTCCATGTCACATCACACATTCAATTTTTCACAACACATCAATCAAACAACCAAGTCATCCATGGTCTGTGGACGACGGGTGTCAGGTGCTGCTAAGCACCGTCTGCATCCTAGTATATATTTCTACTAGAAAATAAATTAAAAGTGAGAAGTTCTCACCGAGGGTTCCACTCCGTCGTTTTATTTCTGAAATTCAGAACAGTCTGGATCTACCTGTATTTCCAACGCAGTTTTCTCCATGCTGCTCATATTAAAATCACATTTTTAATATGATGTTCTATACATTAAAAATCATATTTTTATTACTCTACCAATATAAAAATCATATTTTATTCTTTCTATAATATAAAAATCATATTTCTATTCTTTCTATAATATAAAAATCATATTTTTATTCATTCTATAATATAAAAATCATTTCTTTTACCGTGTTAAAAATCGAACCTTTATCGTTTTTTGAAAATCAAGTCTTTACTTATATAAAAATCTAATCTTTACCTTACTAAAAATTATAACTTTCTATCATTAAAAATCTAAACCTTATGTTAAATAAAAACCATAACTTATCATATGAATTAAAAATCACATTTCTCATATGAACAAGAATCATATTTTTTTCTATACTATGTTATCTATAATAAAATCACATTTTTATTATTTAGTTTTCCATATAAAAATCGAATTTTTATCATGCCATGAGGTATATATTTTCAAATCAGATCTTAACCTTATTAATCAAACTAAATAAATTAATAAACTATGTAGTTAAGTTAGTTGATTACCTTAATTATCCTCCTCGTGGTACACAGCGGCGTTCGTCGAGACGGGGAGGAGTTGACGTGTTGACTAGAGAGGAGGAGGGGGAGCTGCGCCTGCGCGGTCGAGATTTGGTGGTCGGCGTTCCTCTGGAGGGCTCCGACGATGGTGGTGTTTGGCTAGGGTGTGGGCGATGGAATCGAGGCCGGAGAGATGGAGGAGGAACGGAGGGGTCTGAGGAGGCAGAGCGGCCGGCGCTGGCGTGAGAGGCGCGGTGGCAGGCGATGGGGCGACGGCCGATTGGAGGAAGAGGCATGATGTCGAGGTTTTTATTTTTTTTATTTTCTTGCTTTCTGATCTGGAAAAAATGATAGGGGGAGGGGGGTTTGAGAGCTTTTATTATTTAATTTATATTATATTCTATTCCACCTATGGTTGACTTTTTATTCGAACTCCGAATCGAACCCACCGACAGTCGCCCCTAGTGTAATACCCCCATTCCGAACACAATGGGATACGTCACGTAAGCCAATTCAGCTGTTTCGACCAGTTTTCATCAAAATCAAAATATAAATCTATATATTGATTTTGAACGCACATTTTAATTTACAGGGGCCACATACGGACTCTAAAAATTCCAGAAAAATAATTTCTAGCTTCGTACTGACGATACGGTCCTAACAAAACTAATTTCGTCAAATTCTGAGACCGTTTGAAAAATGGCCATTTTCCAGTCGATTAAAATCAACTAAAACTAGTCAAACACGTTTTCCTTTGCCACACTCACATATTGATTCGAAAAATTATGAATTTCGGAAGCTAGCAATAACTAGACATTCCGGATCTAAAAAAAGTAGTTTCATCGAAAACAGAGGTCTTTTGCAAAATTTCCATTTTTAAGGGCCAAAATTTCATAGCGACTATTCTGAATTTTCAACTGGGCATATCTTTTTATTCCCGCTATGAAATTTCAACTTTTTGGATTCGTTGGAAAGATATTTTCAAATAGGTTCTAATATTTCTAGTTTCGCTAAAATCTGGTTTATTTTGAATCCTGTACATTCATTTAAATTTTGAAATCGAATTTTCAAACTACCATTCCATTTTCAATTCCTTTTAAAATTAAAATAAAATATTTATTTTCTAATGTCGATTCAAATAAATATTTGCATTACACTTCTATTCAAAATAAATTTCTCGTCGTTATTATTTAAAATAATTCATTTTAAACATTCAAAATTCATTAAAATTGCCAAAATAAAATTTTTAAATTGGCTTGGATTTTCCAGGTTACTGCAATCTCCCCCACTTAAAATTTTTCGTTCCCGAAAAGGAACGAAGCTGAAAGTTGTTTTACAAATCAACTCAACTTTCATTATTTTTATTACGGCTTAAGTTCTTCAACTTTTCAGTTTCTAAGAAACTTTCAAATTTTTCAAAAATTTGGCTAATACCCTAAATTTTTGAAAAATTTCGCCATAACCTCCCCTGCACCGGGAGCTTCGGGATATTTCAAATAGCCTCCCATGGCCCTTACCAATCCAAAAGAAAAAGAAAAAGCAAAGCGGATAGCCAGTCGGCTTATAAAATCATCCAAAACCCAAGAAATATAATAAACATGTACCTATTTGTCGAGCAAACAATTTTATTCCTCTTCTCTAGCCTCCTTGCTATGACCTGTTCAATGTAAGTACAAGTATATGTATGCAAATGCGACAAATTTTCAATACAATTCACTATTTGGTTCAATTTGGCTAAAGGTTCAACATTTAATTAATCAAACAATAATCAAACAACATAACCCACAATCAATTAGTTGATTATCTTTTCAAATTCATAACTTGGATACATAGCCAAAAAATCAGATTTTTTATGCCAAATCACAACAATAAGCCCTATTCAGTTTTGGTTCTCACACCAGTCAATTGGAATCGTATAGATATCCCACCTTCGAAACTCGAACACAAACACTGATGATGAGGCCTCATCATCAGAATCATCTCTGGGCGACTAGAGTGTGATTCTATATCTACCCAATATATTAAAACTTAGAACACCCGTGGATCAGAAGTATATGCAAATTCTTTATTATTGGATTGCCCAAATTCAATACAAATAAATATTCAAATACGTTGAATAAAGTTTAAATTTTCAAAAAAAAAATTCATTTTCATTTTAAAAATATACTCTTCACACTCGTTCTAGGATACTACTGATCCCATCTCTAACGAGTCATTCTCATTGGATATTACTAATCCAATCTTTGATGAATTCTTTCATTTGGTTCTAACGTGTCTTGTTCTCCGAGCTCTGTAAATAAAAGCTCTGATACCAAATGTAACAACAAGGAATTTCGCTTGATCTGAATCGATCGCTGAGCCGACCAAGACCATTCGAAACCCCTGATTGTTTTGAGAACACGACAAATCGGAACGCAAACAGAAGAACATTTCATTGCTTATTACAACAATTCTATCAGAATACAAGAATATACGGAGTACGAATAAACATTATACAATAGAGAAATATCAGAGATCTAAATTACATTACATAGCAGCGGAAAAGAATACAAAACACAACTGAAAGAGATATACGGATACAGAGCTTTCCTGATATCGGTCCAGTTGTAAATCAGGATCCTGTAAATATAAATCTGCAAAACCAAAACTACTAGCTGCTCGTGCAAAATAGGGGCACCCAGAGTTTAGGTTAAAACAAAAAACTCCAGGTCAGTCATGTGACTGGTGTGAGAACTAAAACAGTTATTAATCTTTATTTTAAAGTTAGGTAAATCAAGGGAACACGCCGTATAACACGGAACGGGTTTCCTTCCAAGGATACCAGTGCATAAAACAGTAGCGCAATGCTAAATAAAGAACAATGAAGCTATTATAAGACCCAGGTCCTATCACACAATGTAACACAAGCCGGAGGATAGAGTTTTACCTTATAATAGCCAAAGAATGCATGATACGCTAAATTTCATCTTTTATTATTACTATAAGTGTATAGTGTCAAAACAATTTCAATCATAGTATCAATCATAGACGGCATGGGTACCATATATCATGTCGCTAATACTAGGCTCTACAATCAAAACCGCAAAGTCATGTATTGGAAGTTGGATTTCCATCTGTGAACCCGAGGCCAGGGATCGTCCTCTACCGAATTCGAGACGCTCTAGCCCGTGTCTTAGGAACAGCCGCAACTTCCCCATGGATCGTCAGGGTCGATCCACCGATGTGGATTATAATGCCAGAACACGGCGTTTCCCCGCCCTTTGGGTCGTCAATGAGCTAAATGACTGCATCGGCTCCACATAGTCACCGATATATCTGAGGTGCCTCGCAATCCAACAACCACACAGGTGAAAATAATATAAATGTCAGGGCTGGTAGGTCACTGACACCACCCTAGTTAGAAGGAAACGCATGTCCTCCCTGAGGTCCTCTCCCGTTTCTAGTTCACAACCGGGGTGTGAGGCTCGCGAATTAACCCTACACAAAGCTGTGCCACAAAGGCGGTGCTTTGATCATCAACAACAAGATTCTGCTTTTCAACAGAAGCCTTGATCATGTAACAACCCGAAAATCTGGGCCAGTTTAAAATTTTTATTTTGGCAATTTTAGCAAATTGTGATTATTTAAAATGAATTATTTTAAATAAAAACGACGAGAAATATATTTTGAATAGAATTCGACGTATATATTATACACGTCGTCGTTAGAATATAAATAATTATATATAATTATAAAAGGAATTGAAAATGGCGCGGTAGTTCGATAATTCGATTTCAAACTTCAATTGAACATACCGGGTGCAAAATAAATCGGATTTTAGTGAAACCAAAAATAATAGGATCTATTTGTGAATATCTTTCCAACGAATCCAGGAAATCAAAATTTCATAGCGGGAATCAAAAGATATGTCCAGTTGAAATTTCAGAATAGTCGCTATGGAATTCTGGCCCTTAAAAATAGCCATTTTGCAAACGACCTCAGATTTCGACGAAACCACTTTTGTTGGATCCGTGATGTCAAGTTATTGCTAGATTTCAAAATTCATAATTTTCTGAATCAATATGTGAGCATGGCAAAGGAAAACGCGTTTGACTAGTTTTAGTTGATTTTAATCGACTGGAAAATGGCCATTTTTCAAACGGTCTCGGAATTCGGTGAAATTAGTTTTGTTAGGACCGTATCGTCAATACGAGGCAAGAAATAATTTTTCTGGAATTTTTCGGGTCAGTATGTGACCCCGGTAAATTGAAATGTATGTTAAAATTAAATATACGTTGATTTATATTTTAATTTGAAGAAAAACTTATCAAAACAGTCGATTTGGCTTATGGGACATATCCCATTGTGTTCAGAATAGGGGTAATTAGCTAGGGGCGACAATCGATGTGTCTGATTTAGCATTCGGTTCGATTAGCAACTATGGTTTGAATTAAATATTATTCAAATTTAATATAAAACCCTTCAATTTAGTCAAACCCCTAAGTTCTTCATCATGCGGTCAAACGTCAGGAGCCGCCTCCTTGTGCGATGAACGCTCATAATCGCCCTGATATCGCACCTAATTATCTCTGAATCTACTCAATAAATTCATGGCCTTATAAAGCAAAAATCATAGAGCAACTCCTCCTCTATCCATACATACGGCTAAGATTAAAAACCGCTCAGTGATTTGGGGAAATTGTCTTTTCAAAGTCGCGCGCTTCAAGGGAGATTTCGGGCATGGATTGGAGCTCGAGTTTCGAGCTGCTCGGAGCTGTAGGAGGAGAGGAAAAGGCGCTTCGATGGACCACCTGGGATCAACGTCCGGCTGCTTCGATGTCCGTGCGTGGGCAATTTATTCCGATGATGGGTGGGTTTCTTCGACGTCGGGGTTACCTGGATGAAGGAGAAACAACCGATGGTTTGTATAGGTAATTAAAATTTATTAAGGTTTAAAATATATAGATTAGCTTGTTTAAAAATAAAATACCATTGTTTAAAATAAAAATATAAACTAGAATTTGTTTTAAAAATATAAACTAGAATTTGTTTTAAAATTATAAACTAGAATTTCTTTTAAAAATTATAAACTAGAATTTGTTTTAAAAATATAAACTAGAATTTGTTTTAAAAATATAACCTTGTATATAAATATAGCTTGTATAAATATAACCTTGTATATAAATACAGCTTTGTATAAATATAACCTTGAATAAAAATATAATCTTTGTCGAGAATAAAAATATAATATTTGTCGAATAAAAATATATTCTTATCTAGATACTTGAAATAAAAATGTGATTTTTATATCTACCGTGTGAAACAGAGTGCGATGGGACCAATTGGTAGCACGGCGATGATGTTCTACATAAGAAGAGTCGCGGTGTTTGGTTTAGCAATTGGTGAGAACTTCTCACCTTTTAATTTTGTTTTCTAGTTAATAATATATACTAGGATGCAGACGGTGTTTAGTAGCACCCGACACCCGTCGTCCACAGACCATGGACGGCTTGTATGCTTGTTTGTATGATTTTTGATGTGTAGTTGATTGTGTGATGTGATGTGAAATGAAACAAAATATTTATATAGTTGAAAATATTTTATAGTTAAAAATAGATTTTTTAACGCGTATATGAAAGGAAATAAAAATAAACAAATCGGACGATTTGTTTATATACACACCTTTGACTGATATTGATTGGGACGATAAATTTTACACATCACCCAACTGCACAAATAAAATCTGTGTTTGATTGTTTGAAACCCCACACGGGTATTGGGATGATATTTGACGTACACTAATCCCGATTGTTTAGTTGTATGTCGATTGATTGATTGATAGACTGTTATGAGCGTTAAATATTTATATTCGATGCTTATACAGTGTAGAATGCACTTTGGATGATGGTTGATTTTTCATCGTTGTTATTGTATACATGTGTTGTAGAAAATCCATATAATTAACATTATATGGTAATTGATTGGGCTTCATTCAATATTTGAAATAGAAATATTTGAATAGAAATATTTGAATAGAAATATTTGAAATAGAAATATTTGAATAGAAATATTTGAAAAGAAATATTTGAAAAGAAATATTTGAAATAGAATATTTGAAAATAGAAATATATGAAGCCGTGTTGATTAGATTGACGCCATTTTGACATGAACAATATTTATATCGATTTTATTCATTTTATAATGAATATCGAAAGTGATTTCAAAATCTGATATTTTGAAAAGAATTGAAGAGAAAACGAATTCAAATTGAATTGAATAGAAAACGAATTTGAATTGAATAGAAAACGAATTCAAATTGAATTGAATAGAAAACGAATTTGAATTGAATTGAATAGAAAACGAATTTGAATTGAATTGAATAGAAAACGAATTCAAATTGAATTGAATAGAAAACGAATTTGAATTGAATTGAATAGAAAACGAATTCAAATTGAATTGAATAGAAAACGAATTTGAATTGAATTGAATAGAAAACGAATTTGAATTGAATTGAATAGAAAACGAATTTGAATTGAATTGAATAGAAAACGAATTCAAATTGAATTGAATAGAAAACGAATTTGAAAAGAATTGAATAGAAAACGAATTCAAATTGAATTGAATAGAAAACGAATTTGAATTGAATTGAATAGAAAACGAATTTGAATTGAATTAAATAGAAAACGAATTTGAATTGAATTGAATAGAAAACGAATTTGAATAGAATTGAATACAAAACGAATTCAAATTAAATTGAATAGAAAACGAATTTGAATTGAATTGAATAGAAAACGAATTTGAATTGAATTGAATAGAAAACGAATTCAAATTGAATTGAATAGAAAACGAATTTGAAAAGAATTGAATAGAAAACGAATTCAAATTGAATTGAATAGAAAACGAATTTGAATTGAATTGAATAGAAAACGAATTTGAATTGAATTGAATAGAAAACGAATTCGAATTGAATTGAACAGAAAACGAATTTGAATTGAATTGAATAGAAAACGAATTTGAATTGAATTGAATAGAAAACGAATTTGAATTGAATTGAATAGAAAACGAATTTGAATTGAGTTGAATAGAAAACGAATTTGAATTGAATTCAATTGAAAACGAATTGAAATAGAATTGAAATCGATTTGAATTGAAATCAAATAGAAGTGAATGTAAAAAGAATTTATAAGGGAAAATTCAATTTTGATTTGAATTTGAAATAAAGGTTGAAATTGTTTTTGAAACAAACTTGAAATGATTTATAAATTTCGTTTTAAAAAGGAAATCGATGAAATATAATATATATATATATATATATATTATATAATGGCCTGAATAGAACGCGCCGCGCCGCGGCAGTTCGTGAATTTCGACCATTGGCTTCGAACGGACATTGCGGGAGATCCGACCGTCGGATTCTCCTAAAACCGGAACCGTTGGGTTCGTATCGAAAAGAGCTTTCTAAAGGATATTAGAAATTTGAAATCTAACGGTTGGATTTGGAATCATGTCCAAATCAAATTTGGAAAAGGTCGCTGTAAGTGCAGTTCGATGGCCATTGATGAAAATCGACTGTACGGGCCTTGATAAAATTATTAAAAATAGTAATAATTTGTGTAAAATCATAAGAAATGATTTGTGAAGAATTGGGATGAAAAACTCCATATTTGAAAAGATAAAAATAGATTTTTATCGAAATGAACTAGTTTTGAACTAGAATTAAAATTCTATTTATTTTTAAATAAATAAATTTGATTTGAAATGGTTTCGAAAATAACCAGAATTTCCAATGATTTCATTGGAATGGATTTGAATTGAAATTGTCTTCGGAATATTTCGATGTTGGATTTCGTGATTATACAGATGTAGTTATGGAAATTTGAAAGATATAGATATATATATATATATATATCGTTATTTCCAATACAATATTTGTTGGTCATAGAATTTGATATTGAATATAAGCCGATATATTTTCTATTCAGAGCCTTGTATTTAATATCAAATGTGATTTGGGTTTGTTGTGAATGGCATCTTCATTAACGCTGTTCTTAAACCCAGTTGAGGAAAAGATTAAATCTTTTTATTTAGATTTAGCGAATGGATTCCTCCAACCCGTTTCCCTGCATCCATAGATGTTAAACAATATAATTAACATCGATTTCATTTCAATATGAAATATTCTGCTAAACAGAATCAATATTTGATTAACGATTTATGTATATCGTTATCAATAATTTCAACCAATCAATCAGCATTTCAACCAAACAATTAACATACAACAATCAACAGATAATTTTCAGTTCTAAGAATACGTTATAAAAATATAACTGTTCAGAGTTGGTGGGTTTTACTTACATTAGACAATCATCGTTAATAACGATAACCATCGGTTGGTTCAGACTGACAATTTATTTCGCCATAAATTGTAACAAGCTTCGATTCACTCCCAGTCAGTTCCGGTGTGTAGCCACCGTCCATACGATCCCAACAGATCCTGTTTCGCTGAGTTTCGATCACGTATGAATAAGATACGATAAAATAAAGTTAATACACACTTTAAATTAAAAATAAAACTTAATAACTTTATATTGGGTTTAACTTCGTAAATGGCCCATTACCCCTTCTATTTACCAGGCTCACACGGTTTCATCTCTTCCAAACCAAAGGCGTTGGCATCTTGAATTTTTCGGCCCGTTTAAACAAGACTTTCATGAACAGTATCATCTCTTCATCTCTCCCATTCACATAAACGAAATCTGCACCATTTCCCTAGCTTTCCCTTCCCATAGTTCCAACCATATTTCATGAAACTAATGCCGGTTCTTCACGTTCATCTTTTTGCTCTCATACCCCTCCGAATGCCTAGTCTGTACACATGTGAATGCCCAAAACCATTCCCATTTATCTTCTCATGTGATCCCCCTTACGTTAACAGGACACCCCTTCTTCCTTAACATAACTTCCGCTCTTCCTATAGGTACACCAATACACGCCAGTACCCCAAACCAAACAAACCCATCCAAAAACTTCACCACTAAAGACACGCTCCAGCTTTCCGGCTCCATCACGTATAAATCCTGCACCAGTATTAGAATGCAAGCTCCAACATCCGCCTCCGTCCAATTAACACAACTCCAACTCCTTCTCGCAACACACCCATCCACGGTTTTACAAACCTAAAGCACTAGTGCCCCTTTCCGGATCCAAACCCCAATCTAGTGATGCATTGAACCCTAGCTCGGCGGCCTATGGTTTCAGCGAACACATATACAACCGAACCCAAATATAGTTGCGGTGCTATTTTGCAGGGAGGATTTTTATTTTGATTTCTAGTTGAATTTGAAACTGGCGATTTTGCTTTGAGGAAATGGAGATAGTGGCGGCCTGCTGTTTTGATTGGAGAAATAGGTTAGAACGTGTAAAGGTATTATATAGGGAATAATTTTTTTGATTAAGTGGAGGATCTCATTCTACGTTTCTTTTTGCTGTTTGTGGTGGCTGAAGAGAATGCAAATATGGCCTTCTATTTGATCAAAGAAAGAGATATGTTAGGTTTAAGGGATAGGATATTTTAAGTTATAACATTTTGTTGACCCTTCTATATGAAGTTCTGTTCTCATCCGGATGGCCAACGACAGAAATAAAAATACTCTTGTGTCGAGCTCAGTGCCCCGATCCCAAAAATATAATAATACCGGTAGATTAACTCTTATTGTGAAACCCCAAAAATGTTGATTACAGGGTACAAAATACTCCAAATAAAAAGTTGCTTATTTAATTAATTAAAAATTACAATAAAATTCTATAAATTAAATTATCACTACATCTAGAACCTTGTCTAAATTCAAACCCGATATTCAAATATTTTCAAATAACCGTTATGGCCACGAACGAATATATCGCTGTTTTTCTGAATATTTAATTTGGACATAACTAAAAATCTACACGACGAAATTCCGATTTTTCTCATCCACTAGAAAAATATACTTCACCAGCTCTGAACGTTTCTTGTTTCACAGAAATCCGATTTAAAACGGCTTCTGTATATTCGATTGAAGTTCGAATCGCCAAATAACGAACTACAGCGCCATTTCGAGCTTGATTTTAATTATAATATAATTATACGTTCAAACTTCGTTTATATAATATATTCGTTAATATATTTCAACTCTAAACCAAATTATATATTATAAATTGTCCAGTTCACATTATATTGTGAATTCCACCAATTTTAATTATTTCTGAATTAAATATATTATTTAATTATTATTTTAATTGAATATTCAATATAATTTAATTAATTGTCCATTTGAATTCTAAATCACTATTTATATAATTAAATAAGTTAATTATATATCGTAGAAAATACGGGTCATTACATTCTTCCCCGCTTTAAATAATTTCGTCCTCGAAATTGCTAAGGTAGGAAACCAACTCCACCAACTAGGTTAATTTTTTTTTGTTTACTTCTTAAATTCAATTTTAACTGAACCAGTTTAAATTTAATTAAAATATTAATTAATTCTTATTAGCGAAAATTTTCAAAAATCCTGAAAATTTTCCAACACTCGAAATTTTCAAAAAATTTCGCTAGCACCTCCTTTGTACGGGTCAATAGGTCAAACTCCAACTCGTCACTCTGGGTCATCTCCAACCCAAAAGAAAATCAAACAGCCAAGCGACTTGCCAATTTGGCTCATAAATCTCATGCTTATATCAAATATAAACTTGTACCTTTTGGTCGGGCATATTATTATATCCCTTCCACCTGTTACCCATTTCAGCATATACCAATATCAATCCAATCAAACTCTGATCAATTTATCCTCAACACAACCACTCGCTTATTCAAGCCAAATTCCACTTTGACTTGATATTATTCCATTTCAATACAGCTTCCACTTAACTGGCTTTAACTCACTTTCAATTTGCCTTCACAAATTTCTATTTAATTTCTTTTTATTTCAACAGTCTATTCCTGGGATTTTTAAACAGTTTTGGTTTTCTCAAAAATCGAACTTCCCTTTACAGGATTCAAAACAACTTGTTTTCTCAAAATAATTCAAAAACAAAATCCTTGGTAGTAATTCTTCACTTACCACTCGAAAATGAACACTAATGATGTTGTGATTCATTATCAGGGTTATTTCCCAGCTATCGAAGTGAGTTCAATACTATATCAGCTTTCAAAACCATTTCTGAATATTTCCATTTTGAAAATTATTTCAAAATACCATTCACACTGTTTGTAAAACAATTTAAAATCTCCTAGGATTTTAATATTCTCATATATTCACTTCAAATCCATTTGCAAACACTTATTCAAATTTCCAGGTTTTAGTTTCAATTCTGATTTAAATTCAGATTTAATTCAATTCAGATTTAATTCAATTCTGATTTGAATTCTGATTTGAATTCTGATTGGTTATTTACATAACCATTTCACTTTTTATAATCTTATTCGATTATAATAACAACCAATATATCCAATATATTATATCCATTTCAATATCAATTTTTTATATCAAAATATAATTTGGGTAAAATTATTCCATTTACCCTTTTTTCAAAACATACCGTGTCGGCTCATCGTATTCGAGTGTTTAGAAACCCCTATCGATACAGTGGACCAAACTGATCGACTAGAAATTCATAAGCCACTCAATCAATAAATCTCCACAATATAAATCCATTTTATATTGAATAACAAATACGCTCTCGTATATATATACACTTAAACTCAATCTAGGGTATTACTAACCCTATCTCTACCGAGTCACGCCATAGAGCCAAGGTAATTCACTTAACCTTAAGCTCTGATACCAACTGTAACGACCCGGTTTTTGTCGACTTTGGTTATCGCCATAAACTCAATGATGACTAACCAAACATCGAAAAATACGGGAAAGTTAATAGAAAGAAGTTAGAGGGTGAGAATAAATAAGATAGAAACTTTGAATAAAAGAAGAAGATACAACACCAGAGTAACATGAATCTCACAGCGGAACGAACAACATATAATAGATAATATATCCTTGAAATAAATCAGTATATGTATACAACAACATTATAAGAGTACAACACTTACAACACAGCGGAAATAACTATAGCTATATAATCCTGAAGCCTCCTGCTCCAAGCTCTCCAG
The DNA here is from genome assembly GCA_030737875.1 of Allium sativum. NCBI lineage: Eukaryota > Viridiplantae > Streptophyta > Magnoliopsida > Asparagales > Amaryllidaceae > Allium > Allium sativum. The sequence continues at coordinate 159,164,081 of CM060913.1, forward strand.
GTATATCTGTAAAAATCCTGACTACTTGACTGCCCGTATAAAATTGGGCACCCAAGAGTTTAGGGAAACAAAACAAAATAACTTCGGGTCGGTCATGGGACAGGTATGAGTAAAACAGTTAAAAACAGATTGAACAAGTAAACGATATCTCATAAGACCACGCCGTATAATGGAACGGGTTTTTCCCTTATGAGAATCCAAAACATCTTTATATCATAAACCTTTTGATATTATAATAATGTCTATCAACCACAATATAATAATCATCTAGCAGAAACGCTTTCATCTCACGTTCTACATATATAGTATAAAATCAAAACCACAAGCACGTATTGGGTAATGGATTTCCAATTATGACAAGGTATGGTACCACCTTTCGCTAGTGTACCTCTAGAGAGGAATACACTGGGTTCAACAAGAACATCTTGCAACCCGACCACACATGACCGACCACTCATTTCGCTTGAGTGTATCGAATGTATATCACCAACGGTTGGGATCGACAACCGTTTCCCGAATGGGACAGCATCGGTAATGGATTTTTAGAGATAAATGAAACTCTAAATCAAGTGATTATACACCCTAATAGGTGCGACCTACATAGCCATGCTGCCTGCCCGACTTTTGTCATTTACCGAATGTGAGGCTAGAAGCTACGCTTATCTCCGACAGATCACACATTTATTCACTTTAAATGTCACATCGTCATACCCGCCAAATCACAAATTGATTTCCCCAAAAATACCACGTGTATACAGCTAAGAGAAACGAATTCGTCCGCCACCAAACGTAAATACGTTTGAAGAGATCAACTTACACGATCTATTAAATATACTCTATCAGACATTCTTCCATATAGGTCGTCCTATGACTGGACAAACCGAAGGCACTATTCAGTACAACCATCTTAGGCAATCTTTACCTAAGATTTATACAACAGCCCTTGCACTTTACTCCGTCTTCAATTATCTTTGGCATATATGATTCACACGCTTATGCCAATATGGAATGGTTCTTCGGATAATAATCCAACCGGTCTCTCCATATTAACAACATTAAAATGGTCAAAACTTTGATAGTCGGTGATTTAACTATCAAATGAAAACATGTCTGTGTACACACAACGATCTTATTTCCAAATGGAATTATCGATCCAATCATCAAACATATATATATATATATATATATCTCCTCATTTCTATGTTTAGGAAATATACGTTATTAACACTGGAAAACATTTCCATGGCTTAATTACGTATCACTATTCTTCCACATCTATCAGACTCTAACTATAAACTAACGAGAGAACAACTTCCTAAGTATAAACCCCGAAGGCCTAAACTAACATCAGATCGATACTCAGGAAACCATTCAACTTATTAATCTCTAGTCAGTTTCTAATTTTTGTTTGACTCCATTTTGATTAACTATGTTCGTCTAACTCCTTTCGATTAATTATAATCGATTAATTCGACTCGACTAACCATGTTCGACTAACTCGTTTAGAATAACTACATTCAATTAACTCCTTCGAATACTAAATTCGATTAACTCCTTCGAATACTAAATTCGATTAACTCTTTTTCATTAACTCTATTTATTTTCTAAATAAATATTCCTTTATTCTATTTATTTTCTAAATAAAAATTCCTCTTTATAAAATCCTATGATTTTTATAAATACTTTATTTTCAAAAATATTTCCTTTTATAAAATCGGTTGATTTTATAAAATTCCTTTATTTCAATATACATTGAAATATTTCTTTTTACATCCCAGGGTTTCTTATGATATTAAAAATATCGAATAACATTGATCAACATCATTCTAACACATAAAATCCATAACAGATTATGTATCACATCATATAGCAAAATATATGAAAAACAATAAAATAAATGTTGAGGAATCCAGTCGGATTCCTCCAACCTGTTTCCCTGCATCCACAGATGTTAAACAATATAATTAACATCGATTTCATTTCAATATGAAATATTCTGCTAAACAGAATCAATATTTGATTAACGATTTATATATATATCGTTATCAATAATTTCAACCAATCATCAGCATTTCAACCAAACAGTTAACACACAACAATCAACAGATAAATTTCAGTTCTAAGAATACGTTATAAAAAGGGTGCGTTTTTTACAGGTCCCTATTAAGTTTTAAAATATAAAAAAAACCCGGTGATAAAAATAATCTAGAATACATCCCTATTTTTGAATTTCCGCTAAAAAAATTCCTGGTCTACCCTTACGCACCTATAATCTTGCTAAAAAACCTAATCCTACAATACTGGAAAACCGTTGATCACTCCAACAGCGTTTTTTTTTATTTTTACGAAAAAATAGAAAATAAGATACAAATATTACGTAAAATTGCATACATTTACGCAACTATGTGAAATAATTGCATACATATACTAATATTATACAGAAAATAATTTATTACTTTTACGCAAAAATGAATTAGACGTGCATACATTAATATTATACAGAAATAAATTATTACTTGAATGTAGTGACTACAGTTTTTTTATTAAGATTTTTGATTTTTACGAAAAACTAGACAATTAGATACAAATATTGCATAAAATTGCATACATTTATGCAAAAAAAAGAAATAATTGCATACATATACAGAGTTGTTCTGCATAATTGCTGAAACAAAAGAAATGACAACAAAATAAATACATATAATTATAACAAGATGCATATATATATATATATATATATATATATGCAAATAACATAAATATGTGCATACTCACATGAAAATTTTCATAACATTTACATCTACTACATCAAAAAATAAGTACAAACCACATTCACAAATATGCATCACAAATTTCAGAACATTTACAAAGCAAAGATGATGGTCTATTAAAAAACATATAATTTTGTTATGACCCAGCTTATTGCGCAAACCACATCTAGTAGTCTCTGTAGAAACAACTGCATATTTCAATCATTTGGAAAAAGATGGACGACCAAGCTTCAACAACACCACTACACCAATATCCGCCGGAACACTGTTATCAAAAAAAAGAAAATCACCATTAATAAGCTTAATGTGCGGTAACCTAAATTACAAAAAACTGCTTCAGAATAATATAAATACATGCGTACAATTCAGCAAAATAACTGCAATTTTTGAATATTTATATGCAATTATTCCAGATATATGCATAGAAATATGAATATATTACAAAAACTGCTTCAGAATTCTATAAATACATGCGTACAATTCAGCAAAAAATCAATAATTTCTGAATATTTATATGCAAATATTCCAGATATATGCATAGAAATATGAATATGTTACAAAACTGCTTCAGAATACTATAAATACATGCGTATAACTCAGCAAAATAACAATAATTTCTGAATATTTATATGCAAGTATTCCAGATATATGCATAGAAATATGAATATATTTGTAAAATAATATGTTTTTCTGTTTGTTTGATAAAAAATTGCATACATATATGCATATATTAAGAATAGATACATATTTGTCCGCAACTTTTTATCAGAAGTTCAGCAAAATTCCACGAGTTCTAACAATGGTTTCATGAATTTATGTTTTTTACAAGTCCTTGTCGTATGAAAAATCATATTTTTATGCTAATAAAAACCTAATATTTATCCTGCAAGTAAAATCAGAAAGAATAGAAAAAAAACTCACAATGGTTTGCTGTGGACGGTTTGAGATGCCATCGACCTCCAGTGCTTGACGCCGATGCCTGCGCTGACAAGCTGAGGAGGAAAACTCACGATTAAAATCCGAATTAGCTCGTATCTGGAAACAGGGGTTGCAGAGATACGTGGAATTTTGTGGAAGCCGTTGTTGACGCCGATGCCTGATGTTGCCGCCGAGATTTGTGGAAGCCACCTGGATTGATGTCGCTGCCTGCTTGATGAGGTTGCTGAGATGAGGAAGATGATGTAGATGAGGTTGCTGAGATGAGGAAGATGCCGTGAGTAACAGTAGAGGACGAGAGTTGCTGAGATGAGTGATAGATGGAGCCACCGCCGCCATGGATTAGAAAATTTTGTTTCTGTAGAAAATAAAACCCTAATACGTAACCTATAAACAATCCATACCCCTTAAAATCGGACAAGGGCATTTTCGGAAATATTAAAGGTGCGTTTTAAAAATAGGGATGAGATTTATATGTTTCAAAAGGGGAGGATGTGAGCCTAATTAACTTTATTTTTAAGGACGTGAGCCTAATTTTCACTTATAAAAATATAATTGTTCAGAGTTGGTGAGTTTTACTCACATTAGACGATCACATAAATTGTCCGTCTGAACCAAGCGATGGTTATCGTTAATAACGATAACCATCGCTTGGTTCATACGGACAATTTATTTCGCCATAAATTGTAACAAGCTTCGATTCACTCCCAGTCAGTTTCAGTGTGTAGCCACCGTCCATACGATCCCCACGGATCCTGTTTCGCTGAGTTTCGATCACGTATGAATAAGATACGATAAAATAAAGTTAATACACACTTTAAATTAAAAATAAAAATTAATAACTTTATATTGGGTTTAACTTTTTAAATGGCCCATTACCCCTTCTATTTACCCGGCTCACACGGTTTCATCTCTTCCAAACCAAAGACGTTGGCATCTTGAATTTTTCGGCCCATTTAAACGGGACTTTCATGAACAATATCATCTCTTCATCTCTCCCATTTATACAAACGAAATCTGCACCATTTCCCTAGCTTTCCTTTCCCATAGTTCCAAGTTCCAACCATATTTCATGAAACCAATGCCGGTTCTTCACGTTCATCTCTTTGCTCCCATACCCCTCCGAATGCCTAGTCTGTACACATGTGGATGCCCAAGCCTTTCCCATTTATCTTCTCACGTGATCCCCCTTGCATTAACAGGACACCCCTTCTTCCATAACATAACTTCCTCTCTTCCTGTAGGTACACCAAGACACGCCAGTACCCCAAACCAAGCAAACCCATCCGAAAACTTCACCCCTACAGACACGCTCCAGCTTTCCGGCTCCATCACGTATAAATCATGCACCAGTATTAGAACGCAAGCTCCAGCATCCACCTCCGTCCACTTAACATAGCTCCAACTCCTTCTCGCAACACACCCATCCACGGTTTTACAAACCTAAAGCACCGATGCCCCTTTCCGGATCCAAACCCCAATCTCGTGATGCACTGAACCCTAGCTCGGCGGCCTATGGTTTCAGCGAACACATATACAATCGAACCCAAATATAGTTGCAGTGCTATTTTACAGGGAGGATTTTTATTTTGATTTCTAGTTGAATTTGAAAGTGGCGATTTTGCTTTGAGGAAATGGAGATCGTGGCGGCCTGCTGTTTTGATTGGAGAAATAGGTTAGAACGTGTAAAGGTATTATATAAGGAATAATTTTTTTGATTAAGTGGAGGATCTCATTCCACGTTTCTTTTTACTGTTTGTTGTGGCTGAAGAGAATGCAAACGTGGCCTTCTATTTGATCAGAGAAAGAGATATGTTAGGTTTAAGGGATATGATATTTTAAGTTATAACATTTTGTTGACCCTTCTATATGAAGTTCTGTTCTCATCCGGATGGCCAACAACAAAAATAAAAATACTGTTGTGTCGAGCTCAATGCCCCGATCCCAAAAATATAATAATACCAGTAGATTTACTCATATTGTGAAACCCCAAAAATGTTGATTACATGGTGCAAAATACTCCAAATAAAAAGTTGCTTATTTAATTAATTAAAAATTACAATAAAATTCTAAAAATTAAATTATCACTACATCTCAAAAGAACCTTGCCTAAATTCAAACCTGATATTCAAATATTTTTAAATAACCGTTATGGCCACGAGCGAATATACCGCTATTTTTCTGAATATTTAATTTGGACATAACTAAAAATCTACATGACGAAATCCCGATTTTTCTCTTCCACTAGAAAAATATACTTCACCAGCTCTGAACGTTTCTTGTTTCACAGAAATCCGATTTTAAACGGCTTCTGTATATTCGATTGAAGTTCGAATCGCCAAATAACGATCTGCAGCGCCATTTCGAGCTCGATTTTAATTATAATATAATTATACGTTCAAACTTTGTTTATATAATATATTCGTTAATATATTTCAACCCTAAACCGAATTATATATTATAAATTGTCCAGTTCACATTATATTGTGAATTCCACCAATTTTAATTATTTCTGAATTAAATATATTATTTAATTATTATTTTAATTAAATATTCAATATAATTTAATTAATCGACCATTTGAATTCTAAATCACTATTTATATAATTAAATAAGTTAATTATATATCGTAGAAAAATACGGGTCGTTACATTGATAATCAATTATAGAATTCATTTCATAATTGCACTATGTTTTCAATCAAAAAAAGCAGCCAAGCTATAGAAGATTGTTACGATAACTTATCTTTTGCTTGAGGTTTTGATTAGTAAAAGACTAAAATTTCATAGTGACAACCCAAACTTGTAACCAACTTACTCGGGTCTAATTTATAAATAAATTCTCCATTTTACATATTTTTTTTCATACTTGCATTCATTTTGTAAATAAACTTGCATTTAGAATTTTTTTGCATTACCTTCAAATTTTATAGGTAGTATCCGTTGGAAACCCCCACGAGACAATACTCGTCCTACTGTAGATATCTAGAGGCTTAACACTTGTTACATACGCTCAAAGCAATCGTGCTTTAGTGGATTTATTTTAGTGTTTTTTTGGCATAGGATTATCTCAGTGTTTTTTCCTTTATTTGAGGATGAATAAAAAGATAGGTGTGCGGGTATTTGATATGCATGTAAATGTACATATTTGCACTCGTATATTTAATTTATTTAATTAAATAAATGAACATATTATGGTAGTTTATATGATTAAACCATGATTTAATTGTCTTCGAATCATCAGCCATTTGCAGTTAAAACGATCATTTGTGCATATGCTAATTTTTGATAAAATTTACTTGTGCCTTTCAATAGTTTTTGGTAGGAATTAAGATCCAAACTTGAAGAGGCTTTCATGAAAATACATGCACATATGAAGATATGCATGCACATTTACAAACAGGAGAGGAGAAATAATTCTTCTCATGGATAATTGAGGACCCCACCTAACCCACTTTCCCTAAGGCTACAAAATTAGACGCTAATGGATAAAATTAGTGGAAATTAAAAGTTTCATGCATAATGGATTAAGGATTTATGACTAATGAAAAGAAACTTGTACACATGAAAAATGTAATTTGGGTAGTTCCCAAAAAAGAGGATTAGGGTTTAATAATGTATAAATACCGCTTATGTTTCATGTAAATATTTTTTATTATCTTAAATATATATATATATATATATATATATATATGTGTGTGTGTGTATTTATGCAAACGTAAACAAAGAATCAAGTAAAATAAAAATGGCTTCCTAAGCCTTCTCTTTATTTACATGCTCTCTTTATGTCATTTTTGTTTACATGTTCTCTTTAATGTTCATTTCATCTTACATGTGTTTTTTATTGTTAGTAGATTAGATTTATTTTCATACAAGTAGTGTAAGCTTTATTTTTGTGCAATTAATTTAGTAATAATCTCATTTCTTTTATGTAGTCTTTACTTTTGTTGTTTTCAATGTTGAAATCTCTTTGTGTTAAAATGGTTACACTAATGAGAAGCTAAACTCCTACAATTTAGGGGTAATGAAGTTTTCTCTTATTTATGCAGATTCAACGTAATTGAATATTTGTATGATCACTTTTTGTTTCATAAAAATAGATGTTTATGTTTATTTTTGTTTTATATTGCGTTTGATAGCTTGTTTTGTTTATAACAGATTAGCTATGCTAATCTCATGAATGATAAATTGTCTCTTCATCTAAAATATGATCATGACAATAAAATGAAATGAAATATTAATTAAAACTTGATGGTCTATGTTACTAGTTAATAGTAAATAAATCATACTTAAACTAGATTTTTGTTTCATTTCTATGCCAAATTTCGTGAATGTGAAAAAGTAAGAATAGCTGTGTATTATAGTTTGATGGTCCAAGTGTTAAATAATAACACAAATAGTCAATGTTTATGATAAATACATCACTAATCCTACTCAGATTAAAAAGTGATCATCATTTGATTTTATGTTGGTCTATGTGAAAAAGGAGGAAAATGAATTTGCCTCTAAACTTGTTTTTAATCTCATAGTTTCTAATCTCTACTTTTGCTTACTTTTTGTTTCTAGTTTCTAATTAATCGCAATCTCAAGTTGGTTTAATTTGATTGAGTAGAAATTTAAAATTAATTCTTTTTCCGCTGATTGACCTGTATTCGACATGTATTACAAGTGTACGCCCGTACGCTTGCAGTTAATATTTCAAATATTAGCGCGATGAATTTCTAATTAAATTGAAAATTCTGTAGCGTCGAACGTGTGGGTGAAGGGAGGGGGGCTAGAGAGACAAAGGGCCCCAGATTGAGGTACAAGGCTAGGGATAGAAGAAAGAACTCCCAAAACCAGGAGACCAACAGAGGAACGCTCCAAATAGGACTTGAAGTGAGAGACAAGTGTCTCTTCAACTTCCAAAGGAGAAGAAGCCAAAGAGGAATATGATCGCTGAATCTGATTAATGCAAAAGATTCTATTTTTCTTTTTGATAGTGGAATGGAAGAACTTCGAGTTGAAGTCACTATCAATGACCCACTTGATCATGTTTTTTTGGCGAAGAAATCAGTCTTGATTCCCAATTCAGAGTTGAAAGCAATATGGGATTGAACCCACTCCGCCTTGTTAGAGACGAAGGGTCTGCGTCAAATGCAGTTTTTGCCAAAACAACGACTTCTTCTACCGAGCGAACATGATCAAAGATATTCGTAAAGATGTTAGAGTTTAAAGCTTAAGGCAAGGTTTAAGACATTTAAACTTCTAGGGAAAAAACAACTATGGGATTCCCAACGTCAACTGTTGGAACTTTTTGTGAATTTATTTAAAAAAAAAGGAGAATTAATTGCATTACCAATTTTTTTTATTATTGAGCAATTAATTCAATCGAGCCGTTGTAAGTTAATAATGGTAACATATTTTGTGCCATTATTTTGAGATGTTAATGCATATTTATGAGCTATTAATGCATAGAGCCGTTAGAAGTTATAAACGGTATTATATTTTGTATCAATAAATTTTCTGCTAGAGCTGTTACATTTGCATAACAGTTGAGTGTGTATATATATATAAATGTATACATGCATTTGATTGAGTTGTTACAAAATATAATTAGCATTAACAAATTGCAATGAATGGTAATAAATAAATATTTATTAACATTCATCTTCTCTTTATGAAACGAATGCAATTTACACATTGCAAATTTCTTTGAGGGGTTTTTCATTAAATATGGCATTAATTTCAGTTCAATTTTCCACCCACTAGAATAGCCACCGTTTTTTTTCTGTATAAGAACTTGGTCATAGACCAGAAAGAAGATAGAATACAGAACATTTTTTCATTGCTCTTTTCTAGAAAAACCCTCTCTTCCTCTTCCACAGGAAAAAAATCATATATATTTTTCTATCCTCTTCTCAACCATTCTTTTTTGAACAGTAGAAAGAAAATAAATTTGAGCAGTATTATTTTAGAGTGCAAACTGAATCGGATTCATATGTGCAAATGGTCCGATATAGAAAGAAAAACAAGGAAGATGCTGTTTTATCCCAGAGGCGGCGGCGAACAGTACGAACTACTTTGCACCTTGAGTAGATCGCCGAAACGTCTTCAAGAAAGTGACCTAGTCCACGACTCAGCCGAACCACTGTTTCCAACAAATTGAAGACGTTATCGGAAAAACAATGGCTTCGACTGCAAATCTTGACGATGTGTGAAAGAGATCACTGTTTTGTGTATGCGGGCTTGGGACTATTGGTATTTTCAAGAGAGAATTTGGACAAAACGCTAAGGTATGTAGAGATATTTCTGTCATGTACAGAATATAAAATAATTTTATGACATCAAAGACCTTGGAAATTTCAAGGACAATTCAGATAACAAAGGTACTATTTTTATTATCATATTGTTACTGTTTACATATATTTACATATGTAAATAAGTGATAAACTATTTGTTTTAGTTTAAGAGCAGTTTCCTTTGGTAGATCTGCTTATGTCGCTTGTTAAATAACGTTGTTTGGACTAGGATCTCTAATGAAAAAATTGGGAGAAACAATCATTATTTGATATGTATACAATTAGTTCAGTGCCTAATGGTCCTAAATTGAATATTGTCATTACCCCCTTTTTATACAAAAGCACGAATTTTGTGTTCAAATGGTAAAATCATATGCAAACCATTTCTTTATTTGGTGAAGAAGGAGATCCTCGTCTAGATAGCTTGTTGACAAACAAAAATAATGAATGATATTATATGCATATAAGCAAGACTTTGTACGGTGGTCATTGGTTATGAGAGCCACTGTTAATTTTTTGGTTGCTTATGGTAATACACATGTTTATTTGGAAATGTCATTAAAAATTGACATTAATGGAATGCATAAATTATTTGGAAATGTCACTATATATTTGACATTAATAGAATGCATATGTTATTTGGTAATGTCATTAAAATTGACATTAATAGAATGCATATATTATTTGGAAATGTCACTAAATATTTGACATTAATAGAATGTGTATGTTATTTGATAATATCATTGAGAATTGACATTAATTAGATGAATATGTTTTTTGCATCAAAATAAATTGACGAAGTTTATATGCATAAATTTAGGGAATGTCACAAAATTGAGATTAATTGTATGCAAATTTGGAAATGCCTTCATTATAAATGGGCATTAATTACATGCATAATATCTTTTTTTGAATGTCATTAGGAAATGACAATGGTGTAGATTTAATAATCAATGAGTGTATTTTATGTGAAAATGAACAACATTGATTAGATATGGACAACACTATTTCATCACTTTTATTTACGGTTGTTCTGTTTTCAAATTTGTAGTTCTCATGAAAAATAAAAGTGATGATTGAGACGTTCAAAAATGAAACTGAAATTTATCAAACAAGAAAAATAAAGGACTTTGTAGTAATAGAAGAACAGAATATGAATCTAGTTCTATTCTGAATTACTATAAGAACTGCACCTTATTCACCTGATATGAACGGTAAAGGAAAAAATAGGACCTTTACCGAATTTGTAATTGCCATCTTATTAATTTATGGTGCAGCAAAACATTGGTGGGGGATATATTATTAACCGTATGCTATTTTCTGAATAGAATCCCCAAATCTAAGAATGAAATTTCACCTTATGAAAATTTAAAGAATCATAAAACCCAATGTCTCATATTTTAGAACTTGGGGTTGTTTAGCATATATTCGCTTTTAGACCCTAAGAGAATAAAAATTGGCAAGTAGAGCATATGAATGTGTATTTATAGGCTATGCTATCAATAGCAAAGCATACATATTTTATGACATAAATGCATATAATATATTTGAATCAAATGATGCCAATTTTTTATGAAACAAAATTTCCTTTTAAATTAAGGAATAGTGGGGGCACATCAAGTATGCCTATTAGAATAGAACTTAATAAATGTTCTGAAGTTGAACCTAGAAGAAGTAAAAGAGAGAGAACCATAAAAGATTTGGTTTGGATTTTTGTGCTTTTACTATAGAGGAGGATCACTTAAACCTCCAAGAGGCCTTGTCTTATTTAGACACCGATTTTTGGCGAGAGGCTATAAATGATGAGATGGATTCTCTGGAATTCAATAAGACTTGGCAATTGACAGATTTACCCTCTAGTTGTAAATCTATAGGCTGTAAATGAGTACTTAAAAAGAAATTAAAACTTGATAGCACTACTGACAAATATAAAGCACGACTAGTAGCTAAAGGTTTTAAATAAAAAGAAAATATAGATTTCTTCGACACTTTTTTCACCCGTAGCTAGAATTACATCCCTTCGGGTATTAATCTCATTTTCTTTCATTCATAATTTATTAATACACCAAATGGATGTTAAAACTGCATATTTGAACGGTGAATTAGAAGAAGAAATTTATATGGACCAGCTTGAAGGATTTGTAGTACATGGTCAAGAACATAAAGTATGCAAATGAGATAAATCATTATATGGTTTAAAACAAGCACCTAAACATGGCATAAAAAAAATTGATAACTTAATCATTTCACATGATTTAAAGTTAATGAAAGTGACAAATGCATTCATTACAAATTTAAGAATGACACTTGCACTATTATATGTCATTATGTAGATGACCTACTCATTTTATTTTTTTGGTCTAACATTCATGCCATAAACTCATTCAAATCCTTATTAAGTGCCAATTTCGATATAAAAGATCTAGGTGAAGCGAATGCAATCCTTGGTATTAAAAATTACTAGGTCCGAAAAATGGACTTTCTTTGGATCAATCTCATTATATTGAGAAGTTTCTAAAGAAAGACAATCACTTTGACTGTAAACCAATATGTACACCATATGATCTCAGTGTAAAGACATTTAAGAACACCGGTGAAGGTGTAAGACAGTCAAAGTAAGTAAGCATCATTGACAGCTTTCGGATGTCACTGATTGTACTAGACCCAACATTGCCTATGTTGTGGATTATTATGCAGGTTTACTAGTAGACCTAGTATAGAGCATTAACATGCTATTGAGAGGGTTATGAGATACCTATAATAAACCTTGAACCTTGGATTACATTATGAAAATTTTCCAGCTGTACTTGAAGTATATTCTGATACAGACTGGAATACTTTATATGATGATTAAAAGCAACCAGTGGCAATATATTTAGCATTATTAAAGAAGTTGTTTCTTGAAAATTTTTAGGAAACATACTATTTTGACTCAGTCTACTATAGAAACTGAGATAATAGCACTAGCCATAGCTAGTGAAGAAGCAAAGAACTAAAAAAATCTGCTAGTTGAGATCCCTTTATGGGAAAAATAGACACCAATGGTGTAATCGATTGCGATAGTACAGCGGCTATTGCAAAAAGTATTGAACCGTTATTATAACGGTAAAAGACGACAGTCGTAAGGACAATACTGTAAGAGAACATCACATACATAGTGATGAAAATTTGACGACTATTGAAAGAATGACAGAACCGATATTACATCGGTAAGAAATGACAGTCGTATGCACAGTATTGTTAGAGAACATCACATATAAAGTGATGATAACTTGGCAGATCCTTTGACGAAAGGACTGACCAGAAAGAATGTCCTGAATGAATCTAAAAGAATGGGACTATTGCCCTTGGATTGATGATTCACGCACAATGGTAACCCGACCTAAATGACTGGAGATCCCAAGAACTAGGTTCAATGGGTAAAAACAAGTTGTGTAGTGATAGGAATTGAACATGCTATTTAATAAACCAAGAAGCATGTATTCCTGAAGTGATTAGAGGATGAGTTAATAACTCTTAATGAGATCTATACTCTATTTGGAGTGGAGTACCTACCTTCAGGAGTACTCTTGATAGACTCACCTTTGTGAATGTGGAAATGTGGTCGTTTCCTATGGAGTTCTGGGCAAGATTCCTAGAGCGTTCACTAAATTGGGATAGCCGTGCATGGCCATAAATGCACGGGCTTATTTGATTGCACTCTAGAAAGGTTGTGTGTGGTTTGATGTCAGGAATAGAGTTCAAGACTACGTGTCACTCTAGTAAAAACTGAATCTTATTCACTATGCAAAGGTTCAAGTCAGATGACACCTTTGTTTATGCACAATCTTATGTATTTTTTAATGAACTGCTCAAAAATATTTTTTAAGAAATTCAAGCGGGGGATTGTTGGAACATTTTGTGAATTTATTAAAAAAAAAAGGAGAATTAATTGCATTACCAATTTTTTATTATTATTGAGCAATTAATTCAATCGAGCCGTTGTAAGTTAATAACGGTAACATATTTTGTGCCATTATTTTGAGATGTTAATGCATATTTATGAGCCATTAATGCATAGAGCCGTTAGAAGTTATAAACGGTATTATATTTTGTATCAATAAATTTTCTGCTAGAGCTGTTACATTTGCATAACAGTTGAGTGTGTATATATATATAAATGTATACATGCATTTGATTGAGTTGTTACAAAATATAATTAGCATTAACAAATTGCAATGAATGGTAATAAATAAATATTTATTAACATTCATCTTCTCTTTATGAAACGAATGCAATTTACACATTGCAAATTTCTTTGAGGGGTTTTTCATTAAATATGACATTAATTTCAGTTCAATTTTCCACCCACTAGAATAGCCACCGTTTTTTTTCTGTATAAGAACTTGGTCATAGACCAGAAAGAAGATAGAATACAGAACATTTTTTCATTGCTCTTTTCTAGAAAAACCCTCTCTTCCTCTTCCACAGGAAAAAAATCATATATATTTTTCTATCCTCTTCTCAACCATTCTTTTTTGAACAGTAGAAAGAAAATAAATTTGAGCAGTATTATTTTAGAGTGCAAACTGAATCGGATTCATATGTGCAAATGGTCCGATATAGAAAGAAAAACAAGGAAGAGGCTGTTTTATCCCAGAGGCGGCGGCGAACAGTACGAACTACTTTGCACCTTGAGTAGATCGCCGAAACGTCTTCAAGAAAGTGACCTAGTCCACGACTCAGCCGAACCACTGTTTCCAACATCAACAATATCCCAGTATTCCTTAACCATAGAAAAGAGGGAGTGGTGAGTGGTCGGAATGAAGTTGGGCCCGAGCCCGATAGAAGAGAGCAATTTAGCAACATAGGAGCATGATCCGGGCTAGTGCGATGAAGATGTTCGATAGAGGAAGCGAAGGGAAGCACAAACCAACCATCATTACCGAAAACCATGTCAAAGTGGGAAAAGTATCCAGTTATGGTCATCCTGATTGTTACACCAAGTAAAAGCTGAGCCAAAGATAGAGACTTCGGAGAGACCCGAGTGGGGGATGAAGGAATTAAAATCCTTCACCGTTAGACAATTGATGGAAGAACCACCACGTTCCTTCTCCTGACAAGTAACGACACCAAAATCCCCATTAACGACAGAGACCATAAATCCGTGCTCTGCCAGTGAGAGGAGGTCTTACCATAAACCTAGACGTTCAACGCGGTCACGCCTGAAAAACGAAAGTGGGAAGACAAACCCGGGATAAAGCATGCGATAGTAAGAAGCTGAGAAGAGTAAAAAATGGGTAGTAGGAAGATCTCCTTATCCGAGAGGATCCAAATCTTGTTGGAGGCGTTATTACGCTTAGACTATTTAGGCTTTAAGCTTACTAGTAAACCTTAGTAATTTAATGTTTACCAAGTTCATAATAACAAATATCTTATGTTAACATTTGTTATATCTATTATACTTTTGAATTCAAGATTAAATAAGTAAACATATCAACAGAAGCTTGTAAATGATGTTTACAAGTAAACCAAGAAAAAAATCACAATTCAGAAACATACGTTCTCATTTCACGTATTCATATAATGACAAATCCAAAAATAGAGAGCTGAATAAAGCGTCTTGTAGAAAGTATTCAAGGTTATAAAAACCATTGTTAATGACATACATAATTTGGATAAGGGCGGTTTTGCCGTATTTATCCACATAATTCGCTAATGATGTGACTGAGTTTAAGTTTGAAATTCGACAAAGGACTGCCGAAAATAGAGAAAATTCGAAACACAAGGGTATACCGGTTCTCTGTTTTTTGAGGTTTACCCCTTATTTTTGTGTGTGTCATTATCCGTTAACAATTGGGTGTTACTAAATGTAAATCATATTCACTCTATGCACACTAGCATATTACATTTATACCCTCTAATGCATTAACTAGGCGAAACCCTAATAAATGCTTATGGTACTGTGAATTTTAGTGCGTGCATAACCCTAGTATAAAAGGTGTTTTAATTTCATTAATATTTGTTTTTATATTACACAAAAAACTAGGGTTATGCATATGTACAGTATTCACACAAAAAAGTAGGAAGGACAATAGTCTAATTTCCTATTTGCATTGAGTAATTTTGATTTGCATTTAGCAATCATATAACAATTGGGTTTTGTTATTGACACTCCAACTATTGTTAAGGGAGGGTCACTTTTTTAAAAAACACTACACTCTTTGAAATATTGTTAAGGGGCTACACAAACATATTATTTCACATTACTGAATATTCTCGGATTTCCCCTTCAAATTGTACTAAAAAAAACTTGTTCAATAAGGTAAACCAAATTAAATTAAGTAATTCGTCACCACTGCACCGAATGCAGCACATAATCAATTATATATATATATATATATATATATATATATATATATATATATATATATATATATATATATTCGACAATGATATGTCGAAATTAATAATCATTTCGGTGCATTGACTCCGTAACTATAAAATTCGGCATATTTATATCGACAAAAAATAATAATTCGATTCGATTTCTTTCGAAAATGCTTATGCTTTAGAGCTTAAAAAAATCGATATATGCGAATCGGGAAAAGAATTTACTATCCTTGCAATATTTATTAAAATAAAATTACCTTTATTTGTTAAGGGGCTAAATGAATGATAAGGTAAAATTACGCTTATTTGTTAAGGGGCTACTTTCGGTACTCACTCTTAACAATTTTTTTTTTGTTTAAATTTGAAGCCCTTAATAATATTATATTTGGAGTCTCAGTAATAACGTCCTAACAATTTAGGGTGCGTCTGATTTCTAGGAGCAAAAAAAGTTCGCGTCCGCGTCGAAAGCGTCGGAAGCGTCCTACGCGAACACGCGGGACCCGCCACTTTGTCCCTTCCGAACTGAACGTGAGAATTCGAGCTTTTAGTTTTCCGTTCGTTTGCTATCCCCTTTTACATCCCCTTGCTCCCTTCCCGTGTCTCTTGCTGTTCAAAATAAAAACATATACTCCGTTCATCGATTTTTTCCCTTTCCAACCCTCCCACGTAACCCTTTCAAGTACCATTTTTTTGTTGAAAATCAAAATCAAAAGTACCCTTAGCGTTACTCTTTCAAAGTCGTTTTATGTTAACAGCGTGTAGCATGCGATAATCCCTTTTTCTTTTCCTCCGCTTCTACGCCAGAACCCCAGTAAAACCCCTGTTCTATTGGTCAGCTCTTGAAAACATATTTCGACGCCGTAATCGACTTCATTTCCCATCCATACTGCCTTTGCAAACATCGACAGTTGCTTTTGGTATTTTTGCGCTACCTCACCACCGGCGATAAGTGACTCCTTCTGCAAGCATCGACTACCGCGTTTGACCCCCACTTCCAATCGAGCATCAACCTCCACTCGAAACCCTAAAGTAGAGCAGAAAATGGGTAATTTCTACATTTTTTTAATGCTATGCTTCAAATTTGAGGGAATGAGTATGATTTGGGTATATTTATTTAATAATTGAGATAGTTTAATTTTATGTCATAATTTAGTGTATTTGCTGATTGTGATAGTTTGACTCTGGGCAATTGAGATAATTCACTACATTGAACCATAGAGATTGTTCGATTTTGGGTTGTATGCCCAAATTGTTTATAAATTTAGTTCCATATAATATGATTTGAGAAAAATGATTGGATAGTTGATTTGGTGCGATGTTCATCAAATTGAGATAGTTTGATGTTCACTAAATTATTACGGAATGCTGTAGACATTTTTCTCAGGGCAAATTCTATTCCAACTCAACTTTTTGCTGAGTAGCCCCTTAAAGTTCAAAAAAAAAAAAAAAAAAAAAAAAAAAAAAAGAAGAGAAAACTCGTCATTTTGCTGAGTAGCCCTCCGTTCAATTAAAAATAAAACCAATAATACCCTTCCTCATAGTGACTCTACCTGGTTCCCTAAAAGACCATGTATAGCCACTACGAAGTAGGCTGAAAACAAAAAAACTGAAAAGAGGCAGTTTCATCCTTGATTTTTTAATAAAAGTGGGGGTTTACTTAGCAATTTGTTGTGTTGAAATAGAATTTTCCTTTTCTCAGATGTCATGTTTCCATTTTTTTAAGGACCCCTCTCAGTACAATTTTTTTTTTCTCCGCTCAAGATATATAATCAGCATTTAACACCAGCAGGTTGGTAGAAAACTGAAAGACTAAGATCAATGTGGCGGCGTTCAATTTCTTTAATATCACCCTGCTCCAGCACTCTCAACTCCACCCTCTCTCAGGTTTCTAATTACTTTCTCAGGCTTCCTCTCCAGTTTCCTAGGAAAATCCCATTTTCCATTGATACAGCTCCTCAAATGGGTCTGGATCCAAATCCATTTTTTTTGGCAATATCTAGAGATTTCAGAAATTTTCGAAGCTTTACTAGTGTTCCTGAGACTGTGTCTTCTTCTGATGTTGATGAAGTTGAAGAAGTTCAAGAGAATCTGCAAAATTTGGAGAAAGAAGCTGTTGAGAGCGCCAAGAAACTTCAGATTGGTACCCGAAAGCGAAATTATGGAATTAATCAGCATAATCGACCTAAGGGAATGACACCAGGTAAATTTGCCATGCTGAGACGAAGGCAAGTGAAAGTTGAGACTGAGGCTTGGGAGCAAGCAGCAAAAGAGTATCAAGAATTGTTGACAGATATGTGTGAGAGGAAGCTAGCGCCAAATTTGCCTTATGTGAAAACCTTGTTTTTGGGATGGTTTGAGCCGTTTAGAGATGCAATCTTGAAGGAGCAGGAGTTATGCAGTGATCCAAGAAATAAGGCTTATGGACAGTATCTTGTTAAATTACCTGCAGATAAGTTGGCGGTAATCACAATGCATAAGTTGATGGCTCTGTTAATGAGTGGTGGTCGTGATGGGACTGTTACAGTCGTTAAAGCTTCATGTCTTGTTGGCGAGGCAATTGAACATGAGGTGACTACTTTTTGTATTTTCTACTGCATTTAATCTCTTTTAAGGTTTTAAATCTCGGATTTCAATCGTGTCTCGTCTCGAAGATTTTAGAAACCTTTGGGGGAGAAAACTGTGTATCGTGTGTTCATCTCGGAATCACATCTCCGATACTAATGTCCATTTCAACAATCTCAGACTATTTGACGTATTGATTTACATTCAAGTATGCAATATATGTTGAATTCATTGCTTAATTTCTTTTAATACAGAATATATAAATTAGTAAATGATTTTGACCAGACCAACATCACTAATATCATTATTTTTAACAAGAATATATATGTTTCAGCAAACATACAGTATATTGGCTGATAAACTATATTGAACGGGAATGGAAAATAACATAACAAGACCTTTGGAAGTCTCTTAAAAAGAATTATTTGAATCAGCGAATGGCGTTGGCATTTCAAGTTAATTGTGAAATAATAAATTCACAGTAAAAAAAAACATTGAATTAAGTAGAAAGTACCAATGTCAACACAAAAAATTGTATTAAGTACAAAAGTTTAAATTTTGCTATAAAATTGGAAGTTATAATAGTGATTTTATTTCAAAAAATGATATAATAGAAAAGAAATTATACAATATAGACATTTGAATGGAAGGTGAATTATAGAGAAAGAAATAGTACAAAATAATTAGGTATCAGAAAGTTTTTGCAAAAAGCAGTGAACTTAACATTAATGCTTACCTGATATGAAAATGAAGAACCACATTTCAAGAAGAAAAATCAACGTTTCAAATGAAAACTCTAAACTCTAAACTCTAAACATGTAGTCGCAACTTGAGACTACGAGAGTAGGAAAAAGGTTCGGAAATGAAATTGATAATCCAACTTTCGTGTTGAAATGAAACATGAATTTTAGACCTAGACCCATTAAAAAGGTTAAATTCAAAAAGACATCGTTTCTGCTGACATCCAGCTTGAGAATAGAAAAAAAAAGTGAAGTTGACAATCCAACTTGCGTATTGAAATAAAGCATGAATTACATGCCTAGATAACAAGGCAAATATTCTAGGTCAAGTTAAATTCAAATACACGTCATTTCTTGTGAGATATCGTAAATCGATCTGGATGAGATATCGGCCGAGATTTGAATACCTCGCCGAGATTCAGTTGAAACGGAATGTATCCTATTTTTCTTGTTTCAAATCGTTTGACCTTGAAAATGAGAGATTGGCCAAAATCTTGGGCGATATTGCCGAGGTTAATTTTTTTATCTCTTTATATATTTTTTTCTTTCGAATAAGGATGTTTTATTTAAGGCTTTGTTTGTTTTGTGACGAATAGTGCAAAATGCTGAATTGAAAAAGTGATAGGTGATTGGCAATTTGTTTGTTTCCTGGAAGTGTTTTGGTTAAAGCTTTTTTATTCAGTGAAATGAATAAACACAATTTTAATGCTAATTGTTAATGCTGCTCACTTATTACACTACAATTTTCAATTGTACTTGCATGTAACACAAAATTTATTAGTTCACAATCATAATTTAATCGTTTTATGATTTTTTTTCTATTATATCAAACAATTAGAAAACTTCAAACATAACATTAGTTTTGTTTTATCGTTCAATCTTTTCAATGTTGAGATTGTTTTATCATTTTGTTTTGTTTTTGGTTTTATACCCCTATAATCCCCTATAGCTTTCTGCTTCCAGTCAATGGAAACAATTACACTAAATGTCAATGAAACTAAAATAAACTGATTACAGCTCACAGTACCATCTGAACACAATTTTAAATTAAAATACGATAGTTTATAAGTTGATTAACAATAATAGGAATGAAGGCTTTTTTATGATATATTTTTTGCTTTAGAAATAAATAAAGTAAATTTCGTAATGTAATGTGAATAAATTATCAACAAATAATTTCAAAAATAAATAAAGTAAATTTTGTAATGCAAATGTGAATAAATTATCAGCAAGTAATTTCAAAAAGCTGAACAATTTAATCCATTTCACATTAAATGAAAACTAAAACAAACTACCTCAAGTCGTAAATATCGACACTAGCCGAAGTTATTAACTGCAAAATTTGTTATAAGACAAAGATTAGTCCTTGAAAACTGACTCCACTAAGTTTACTTGTTCGTTTACATAGGTAGATTTCTATACATAGGAACCATATTGTTCAAGTATTTGTAAAAAATGAAGATAATAACCATTTCTTAAAAGCAGTAACCAATTTTGTCATTTGCATTCCTTGGTCAGAAAAGTCGCAGCTTAATTTTTTATTTTTTATTTTTTTATTATAAACGATCTTCATTTATTTATGCATGTTGTAGTTAGTGTTGCGTTTAATTTTCCTCAGCGAAGCAAGACTTTATGGGTGTAACCCATATCAAAGACAAGTTATTTATTGATTTGTTCACAAACTAATAATATTGGCTTTGACTCTGTTATAGCAAACTACCACTGAAAGAACACTACTTGCTATGGAAAAATTGTGATGAACAACTACAAATAAAACTGATTCAAGGTATTTTGTATATCAAATTACGTTGAACATTATGATTTTTCTTCTTTAGATTGTGACCCCTTTCATAAAACATCCTGCCTTCACCCATATTTACGACTCGAGATTTTTTTGTTAGTTTCACTTTAAGCAAAAATGGCTGAGACGCCCAACTCAATGATTTTTTTACCACTAGTTGAAATATTAACACTAACAAAAGTTATTAAACATCAACCATTTAACGGAAAACAGAAAAAATACAAAATATAAGTAAACGGATTTTTTTTCTTTTTGAACTTTTCAATTTCAGTATCAACATGATTAACTAAGATTGTTTTTTAAACAATGATCGAGCTAAGTAATGGATTTTCTAATTGTCAAAGATTGTTTTTGAATAGCAATCACTAAATCATTGAATAAATTTTGCTTATCATTTTGAATTGATAGAAGGAAAAATAAATAAAATAATTACTTAACATTATTTTCCACTGCTTGTAATTGAGATCGCTTCCACTAGAATCGATCAAAGAGCATTTTCAAAATCTAGATTTTTTTTAAAGACAAATAGAAGAGTAAGAAAATATACATACCATTGTGGAGCTGAAAATTGAACACAAATTCTTCGAAATATTGAAAATTGAAATATATATATATATATATATATATATATATCCGTTTGTATATTGTGTGTGTCGTCAGTCTTAAATTTTATCTATACGTAGTTTTAATTATTTTTATACTTTTATAATGAATAATAAAAAAAATTCCAAACTGAACTCTTTAAAATTAAGCGATACTAATTGAGATTTTATTAGACTTCTTCTTTCCATGAATTCATGATATTAGGGTTGCCCTCTTGTCTTAACAATCACAATACAAAATTTTGATAATGGTTTAGTTTTGATGTGTTTTTGTACCAAATTTGAGATATTAGGTAGTCCAAATGTAAGGAACACCGAGGAAATTAAGTAATATCCCTAATGACATGAAGTTATGTGTCAAAAGCCCGTTAAAAGATTGCTACAAGGCGACGCGGATTTTGTTGATGTGAGTTCAAAGCATTTTTTTCCCGAAATCATGTTTTACTGGATGAATGCAGTAATAAACGCAGATACGTTTTTTTTATAAGGAATAACAAATATCTGTAATAGCTCCAAATAATAAGGTGGAATTTTACTTTGGCCGTTTATGACTATAGTTTACATAAATGATTCCTGTTTTATGTTTCTCAATATTTAAAACAAGCAGTGATACAATTTGATTATCCTAGTATATGTCCCTTTTACTTAGTTCACTTTAGATTGCTTTTTTAATATCTGTGGTGGCATCCTCATAAATCCTAGTTTGTTTCACCATGTAATAATTGTTTCTAACCTGAACAGATAAGGATCCACAAATTTTTAGAAAAAACAAAGAAGAAGCCAGCCAAAGAGAAAAATGAAAATGAGATAGAAAAGACAGCTAAAGAGAGGGACATCCTCCACACAAAAGTTTCAGACTTAATGAAGAAGCAAAAGTTGAAGCTAGTTAGAAAAATTGTGAAAGGACAAGATGAATCAAAGTCATGGGGCATAGAAATTCAAGCCAAGGTTCTACTTTCTTCCTCCAAATATTAATGTTCTCTTTTGATTCAACATTGTTTAGGTAAGCATTTGTGCTATACTGATTATCATCTTGATATAGGTTGGGAGCCGCATGATTGAGCTATTAATGAATAATGCTTTTATTCAACCTCCTGTTAGTCAGGGAGCTGAGGGTCCACTTGACATTCGACCTGCATTTAGGCATACCCATAGAAATATCCACAATGAAAAGCAGTAAGATTTTATATTTGCATATTTGAGTGAGGCAGTAAGTTACTTTGACAGCAATTAATATAAGTTTTATGACAGGACACACAGCAAGCGATATGGCGTCATTGTCTGTGATCCATCTATTCGTCAAGGGTTAGATAAAACCGTAAGTAAAATCTTATTTTTGCCTGTGTCATCTTGCAATAAATATTTGTTGAAATTGGTATAAGTTGTTTAGCTGTCTGATTTAACAGGCAAAGTATATGGTTGTTCCTTACATGCCAATGGTGGCTCCACCGGTAAATTGGTCTGGGTATGAATTCATAATTTTCTGTTTGAATACACAACTCTGATGAATCTTTGAAATTTTTTATTGACTTCAAATAGAGCATCAGGGAAATGTTGTGGGCATGTATAGTTCAAATATGCAACTTCAAAAATTGCACAGGTTCAACCAGTCAAAGCCTCACTTTCTGATTCAACCATAAACACATTTCACATTAATTCGTTCATATAGCATAGTCTTTATGCATCCTTTGGAGGTTTCTACATTGGTCATAGTATTTTCCATGTCATTTTATACCTGTATAAGTGAATGAAAAATGGAATTCTTGCACAATGGTTTTATACCCATGACAGGTATGACAAAGGTGCACACTATTTTTTACCGTCATATATCATGCGGACACATGGAGCTAAACAACAACGTGATGCAATTAAAAGGGCCCCAGTTAACCAATTGCAACCAGTTTTTGAGGTTTGTCAATTTTTGTGGATTGTCTTATTTTGCTCCATTGGATGGATAAAGAGAGATTTAAGTAACTGAAATTTATTGGAAGAGCTGGTAGTTGATAGGAGTGCATGGAAATTGGCAATCCATGTACCAGAACCTTAGTTTTTTTATTTTATTTTTTATTATAGACTTTATTTCACGTTTACTGAACCTTTTTTACTTTTTATTACTAATTTAGATTTTATTTCACTTTTATTGAACCTTTTTACTTATTATTATTATTATTTAAAAAAACCCTTTATCGGACGACTTTTTATTTGTTTGGTTATTTTAAACCCTTTATATATATATTATTATCATCATTATTAATTTTATTTTGTTGGGTTCCATATCTAGCCAACCCCAACTTGTTTGGGGTATATGACTTTGTTGTTGTTGTCTTATTTTGCTCCATAGTAATGAACACATTGGAACACTGAGAGACAGTCTCCTCGTAATTTGTGATACTGGGAACCTGAAGTATTGCATGATTTTTATCCATCCAATGAAGAAAAATAAATAATATCTCAAGCAACAGTCTGTTACCTATAGCCTCATAAACTTATTACTGGATCTTTTCTTTGCCATGTTGAACCTAGTATTTTATATGGTAGTTTTGTGAACTCAAGCTTTTTGGTTGGATATTTTGAGTTAAGTTTTCAAAATAGGATTTAAATCGGTAAATTTTTTGTGATGAAACTGGATCTGAATTTTAAAAGTGTAGATTTGAGGGATTTACATTTTACTATGTTTGCATGCTGAAATTGTGCTTTATAAAGATTATGAAATGGCGTCCGAGTAGGTAAAACCATCAATTCTTCTTCTTTCAATAGTGATATAATACATTAAAAATTGATTTTGATGCTAGCGTCTACATTTAGACCTAAAACTTAACCTTCTTTGCCTTGCTACATTTTTTTGGTGCGTTCGTGTATGCAAAGCAATAAAATCTGTTTGTAGATTTATGTACATATCTTGTTATTTTCTATTTCAATACGGATTGAATGACTTTTCTCAATTGTGGTTTTAGCTTAGTTTTCAATCGGACTTTAATAATCGAACCATAATAAGTGATTCAATTTGAATTGCTGTTCCAATTGTGAATTTTTAAGATTTTTGACATCGCTGATTTGGGTCCCTGTGCTCTCTTCAGCTTGTACTAACACCTGCCTACTTACGTTAAACTTGAACTATCA
This sequence comes from Allium sativum, assembly GCA_030737875.1. NCBI lineage: Eukaryota > Viridiplantae > Streptophyta > Magnoliopsida > Asparagales > Amaryllidaceae > Allium > Allium sativum. The sequence goes on from CM060913.1 coordinate 159,189,265, forward strand.
ACGTGATTTTGCAGGCATTAGATACACTTGGCAGCACCAGATGGAGGATTAACAAAAAGGTTCTTAATATTGTTGACAGAATTTGGTCCAGTGGAGGTCGACTTGCTGGCTTAGTTGACCAAGATGATGTGAGAGAGCTTTTTATCTTCCACTATTAAATCTCTGAGAGAAAACCTTTACAAGTTCCCTGAAGTCACGTCCCATGCTTTCCCTTTATCCCTGTGGCAGGTTCCTCTTCCAGAGCAGCCAGCAACTGATGATGAATCATTGATTAAGAGCTGGAAATGGAACCTAAGATCAGCAAAGAAAGAGAACAGTGAAAGGCACTCCCAGCGATGTGACGTGGAACTAAAGCTTGCAGTAACTATTTCTTGTTGCCTATTTTTATCTGGCATGTCATGTGTATCCAAACAACATTTATTAAAAAGCGTTATCAATAATTAATGCTAACATGACAGGTAGCTAGAAAAATGAAAGATGAGGAAGGATTTTATTACCCTCACAACTTAGATTTTAGAGGTCGAGCATATCCCTTGCACCCGTACTTGAACCATCTTGGCTCAGATTTATGCCGTGGCATTCTAGAGTTTGCAGAGGGGCGCCCACTAGGCAAATCTGGATTACAGTGGCTGAAAATACATCTAGCAAATCTATATGGTAGCGGTGTTGATAAGCTATCAAATGATGGCAGGTTATCATTTACTGAGAATCATTTGGAAGATATTTTCGATTCTGCAGACAGACCACTTGAGGGAAAGAGGTGGTGGTTAAATGCAGAAGATCCTTTCCAGTTTTTGGCTGTTTGCATTAACCTTAGCGAGGCTTTAAGAAGCTCCTCACCGGAGGACACTATCTCATACACTCCCGTCCATCAGGTCTTTTTGCTTCTCTAAAGCTAGTAAAAAGGACATCAACTTTCTGAGTATCCTAGAATACACTAAGTTTCTCCTGCTACGGTGCTAGAATACACTATGTTTCTCCTGCTATCATCAGTTAATAATAACTTACAATGGCAGTTTAAGACATCATTTGAGCTGTTTCTTGGTGATAAATATTTGAAATATGCTTATTTAACTTTTCAATTTGAACCAACAATGCTTACCAATGAGCAGACGTAAACGACCATTATAGGATAAGCTAAATGCTACCTATTTGTCTTTTACACTTGTCATGACCACAGGGAAACATGCACATGCACGCACATGAACAAACTTTTATTTGTATGTCCAATAAAGCATACAAGTACAAATAAGATCATCTTCTGTTAGGAATCCACCTCATTAGTTCATTCAAATTTTAGATGAACATTTTCATTTGAAATTCAATGTTTGTATCTACTTACGCCTATAGCTTAATGCTCATATATACTAATGTGCAATTCAACAGTCAGAGCTTCTTACTCTCTTTCTACTTAGTGTCTCAAAAGCTACTTAGACTACACTGGAAGATTCTTTGTATTGCTCCAAAACCATGACACCACTTTCCTCATCCACTCTCTAATCTTGTGGCAGTGCGACTTTATACTTAAGAGCAAGGTTATTACAGCGGCAAGTCGAGTTGATAGAGGTTCAACTAGTCTTCTAGTCGGACTAGTCATAGACTAGTCGATAAATAAGTAAATATATACGTATATATTAATACATAATTGCAGTCATTTAACATATAAATATAGATAAACCTGATTGCAATTAACCGGTGGGACTCCAGTTTCTTTCACAACCCGATGAACTGCATGTCAATTTCGTGATTTGCAATCGTTGCCATCAAGGTTTGACCTCGTACTCGACTTCAATTTCGTGATTTGGGGTCGACTTCGTGATTTAGGGCTTCGACTTCGTGATTTCGACTTAGACTTCTTGATTTAGGGCTTTGACTTCCTGATTTAGGGCTTCGACTTCGTGATTTGCAATAAATATATATGTATATATTAATACATAATTGCAGTCATTTAACATACAAATATAGATAAACCTGATTGCAATTAACCAGTCGGACTCCAGTTTCTTTCACAACCTGATGAACTGCAAGTCAATTTCATGATTTGCAATCGTTGCCATCAAGGTTCGACTTCGTACTCGACTTCAATTTCATGATTTGGGGTCGACTTTGTGATTTAGGGCTTCGACTTCGTGATTTCGACTTAGACTTCATGATTTAGGGCTTTGACTTCATGATTTAGGGCTTCGATTTCTAATTTAGGGTTCGAGCTTGACTAATGGCAAGTCGATTCATCCAGTCGATGCTCCAGTGTCGACTAATCAACTAGTTGATGACTAGTCGCGACTAGTCGAGCGCGGTAGTAACAATGCTTAATAGGTACTTTTTGTGAAAATGGCCAGAATGCTGATTCACTGCTGTAGAATTCAATATTTCTTTGACTCACTTCCATGCAATATCCCGTTTGCTCATTTTAAATTACCCTAGCCAATGAGAAAATAATTAAGGAATCGAACTCGATTCCAGTTAAGGAATCCAGTTCGATTCCAGTTGAATCGATGGATTCAAATTCAAAAAATGCTTTACCTTTTTTTCTTTCGCTCTGGAGTAAAACGAAGCAGCGGTAAAAGTGAATAGCAGGGAAGTGCTCAAAATAAAAAGGGTTGATTTTTTATATACGTACGCCTCGACCAGTTAAGGCTCTGAAGCGTGCTTTTTTCGTTTTTTAGGCCTCAACTAATTAAGGCTTAAGCCTTAGAGGTAAAACGCCTCTTGAGATGCGCCTCTAGGCGTTTTTTCCTACGCCTCGCCTCAAGGCGTGCCTTAGGCGCCTTTTTTAATACAATGATTAAATTACATATTTACCAAAAAACTAACGAAATTACAAAACCGAATTGAAATGGAATTTCCAAAATAGAACTGAAATTCTAAAATTTTTCTGTGCTTGGAAAGGAAACGGAATTTTAAACCTTGGTCATGACTACAGTTCAAGATGACAACAAACTTTGAACTTTGATCCCATATCTGTCTTTTAGCATTAAAAACCACCATAGCTAAACAAGAGCAATGTTACGTTAAAGGGATGTCAAAAGCATACAGTTTATGAAGCAACCAAAGGCATTTCATCACACATTACATTTCTTGAGAAGTGGAAAGAGCCACGGATACATTTCGGCAAAGACCCTTCGACAGAGCCGAAGGGCACACCAATCTTTCTCACGACAAAGCAACAACCTTCACACAAGCCGAAAGGAGAGCCAGTTCGTAATTTTCAAACCAAACATACCCTTCGATTCATTCGAAGGGGAGGTTCTAACCATTTGGTCCTAATGAAAATCTCCTTTGCGTGAGTAAAGCTTTATCTTGAAGGAAGCAATCCTTCGGAATCACCAAAGCCAAAGGCCTTCGGAGGTATATTCTTCCCGCAAACACCAAGTCGTCCACTTGGAAGATTTCCTTTGATGGACTCTAAGGCCGTACTGTGAGCATCTATCAAAGACACACAGAGAAACCTGCTTCTGCTAGCAGACCGCATCAGAAGCTCTAGAACATAGAGCATTGAAGCCGCTTCCCTTGAACATTCGAATCATTTGCGAACGCACTGAGGCGGAGGCATCAATGCGGGAAGATGGTCAACTTGCATCTATAAATATGATCCTAGGGTCTAGAATCGAGATTGAATTTCTCATTCTTTCACTTGTATATAAGATTTTAAGTTATAAACCTTAATTTCTAAATCAATTTGGGAATTTTTGGGAACTAGAATACTTAAGTCCCTGTGCTGATTAAAATCATTAATAAATAGAATTTAGTTTCAACCAATTATGGTAAATTTTGAATTATTCTATTATATAGTCTTAACTTTGCAAGCTTGGGCGTCAGATGCTCCGAAAGGGATTACCTAATAGAATGGCTGTTAATACCATCAAAAAGGTCCAATAGATAATAAATTTACCTAAAACCTACCCGAAGGGTCCCAATCTGTGACCATCCAATATTTAAACTCATCTAAGGTTTCCAAAGACATTCGATGGCTATTAACTTTCCTAAAAGCCTTTAGTCAACAACTTTTATTAAATGAGAATCCAAAACCGGAAGCAATGTACCGAAGGGGTGAGCCCTATCGACACTTATTAAGCTCTATAGCAATGTACCGAAGGGGTAAGCAATGTACCGAAGGGGTGAGCCCCTAACTGACAATCTTATAGAAATTCAATCATGTAGTGGAAAAGACTCATCTAATAGCAGACCAACAAGAGTTCAAGTAATTGTGCATTGACGAAAGGATCTGACCGAAACCCTTAAAGTTCAATTGAAAGGCTCTACCATGTTGAAACCAGATCCATCCAAACCAAAAGAGGAATCAGCGGATCTCATTGAACCTTACGACACCCTAGGCTAATAGGATATGATTAATTGAGATCAAGATCTTCATAATCAGTGGGATTTAAGCATCTAACTACGTGTCTTTTTATTCAATGAGGATACGCTTCCGGAAAGCATTAGAAGCTATCAACATGATTAAAAGAGATATCCGACATAGGAAATTCATCTAAAACTATTTAGCAGAACCATTGAATGGATACCTTAGTCTTGTCTTGTACGAAGGCATAATTTAAGTAAATCTTACTCAACTAAGGGTTCTATAAGAAAATTTCTGCTTTGAGGTGTTTGACTATTTTTGTGATCAACATTTTTGATGCTAGGAGAGTTCGAATCTCTGAAACCCTTTAACTTTCCGACTCTATTAACTTAAATAGGTAAAAGCAGACGTTGCTTTCGATTGGAGTAAATATGGATTATAATTCAAAAGAAATTTCTTATGAGACAGAGAGGTTCCTATGATTTAAGGTTCCTTATGATCCAAGAAGGATTATTCAAAGATCCGAGAGAAACTTTTCAGGATTCAAGAGAGACTAGTCGTGATTTGAGGAAAGAATGTTAGGACTTAAAACAACTTAGAGGAGAAATGCTTATGGATCAAGAAAAATATTCCCGCAGTGTCGACGAGTGTTACAAAAGGGGAAAATAGATATCCCTACCTTCTCAGCAGCGAACTCTTAACGAAGAAAGACCAATGTCTTCTTGGTATCGGCCTTATGATAATAAAAGCAGCTTTCTCCCCCAGTCCAATGGTAGTCTTATAAGGACAAAAGGCCGATTCAATCAGAACATGGATCTTCAGAATCGCTCATGATGGAATCAACTTGTATGGATCCAAGACTTTAAGAAGAGCAAAATGTTAAGATTGAAAGCTTTGAGCGTTATCAATGAGAAGAAAAATGGAAATCTATGATCCTGACAATTGGAGTATAAAGTCATTTTGCGTCGGATCAACACCTTTCTTCGCCTTCGAGCAGACCCTGGAATAGGATAACATGTTTTCTAGAGCGAGAAAAGACATTCAAGGTTATGCTGAAGGGACTATGTTTAAAAGGTAAATGGTAGAGGATTATGAAGCTTTCGCTAAAAAGCAGCAACCTTCGGCAAGCTAACCTTTATTATCTTATAATCACCAAGGAACCCTTGAAAAGATAATAAAAGGAAAAAATGGAAACATCATCTCATAAATCACAAAGGGATTTAAAAAGGAAATTGATTAGTGAGAATGAAATTTCAATGTCAAATTCCTGGAAATTAAGAGCTAAGCCTCCAAAAGGAAGATTTAAGTTGAATTTGCCAAAAAAATGCAATTTAATTATTTCAATTGGGAGTATCTACTTGCTAACAAAGAAAGAGCTTGACTACTGGCCTTCGAGCAAGAAAATACCGAAGTTTGAAACGAATAAGGAGGATCATATTGTTACTACCACGTGATGAATGATCACGAAACCAAATGTTGTAGAGCACTTGAGAAAATGATAATCTATTTCTTTAAACAAGGAAAAATCGAAAGATTTGTTAAAAATGATTGAATTGATTTAATAGGGACTTGGTTTCAATCCGACAAGGAAATTCTACTTGATTAAATAAACCCAATAAAATTTTGGCTTCGACTCATGTAAGATGTTCCACATGGTTGGAAGTAAAATGCTCCTTTATTTTGGATTAAATCCTTGACGCAATCAAGGTGGTTTCTGAAAGGGAGGGGTAAGCCCAGGGAATGCGCTTGACACCCATGAAAGATCATGATCCCGCCAAGATGGTCTGGTCAAGGTGCCTCCTGGAGGGAGGAGGGGTAAGCCCTCAGTTTCGCCTATAAGGCCTGGTTGATGCACCCATAAACCTTTGGCACATTCAAGGCGCCCTCTAGAGAAAAGACGGGTAAACCCGAGGTATGCGTGACACCGAATGAAGCACACTCTGTCTTCGTTCTTTTTAAAGTAAGCTTTGCCTCTGCTTCGGCTAAGCATGCCCTTTCTTTGCTTTAAAGAATGAGCATGCCTTGCCTCTGCTTATGTCTCTTTCCGCAGGAGGGAACGAAGGCTCTAAAGGAGAGCACTTAAAACACGTCATACCTCTGTTCGAAAGAACATGTCATACCTCTGCTTTAAGGAAAACAAAATTTTAAAAACCTGAAAGCGTCTTTGTATCTATTTCAAATACCAGATAAAGATTTTGGTCACCGATTATTTTCAGAAGTTGATCTTTGGGCTTCTATTATTAAATATCCGAATATGAGTTTCGAGTCTTCTAATTATTACTGAAAGAGGTTTCGGGTCTACTATTATTTTAAGAAGTGGATTTTTGGGCTTTTATTATAAATACACTAATTTGTGTCTCGGGTCTTCTAATTATATTACCGATGGGATTTTGGGTTTTTTTATTTATTTTCAAAAGTGAATTTCTGGACTTTTATTATTAAATATCTGAATCTTAATTTCATATCTTTTGACTATTACCAAAAGAGGTTTTCGGGTCTTCTATTATTTCTAAAAATGAATTTATGTACTTCTATTATTATAATCCCTGAATCTGGGTATCGAACCCTATAATTAATGCCAAGAGAGGTTCCGAGTTTCTATAATTTTTGAAAATAGATTTTTGAATGTTTAAATTTACAATACTCGAGTCATAATTTTGGATTGACCATCGAATGATTTGATTTTATTTATAGCCAAAAAGGGCTTATAGGAATCTAGGTTTCGAAATTATTTATTAAACAAAGATTTCATCAATTGCTTTCAAATCGATTATAATACACCTAAATCAAGATTTTGGAATAATCACATCAATCGTCAATGCCCTAATCTGGGTGAGTTAATTGAATTATAGATTATCAGGTTTGGTTGAATATTGGTTTATGAATTTGCTTATCGAAAGTTTAAGCGTGGTTTCGAATACTTGACAAAGATCATTGTTATGAAAAGTTGCAAGCTTATATGGAGGAAAAACAAGCTAACATTGAATGCATGCAATGCAAATCAAAGACATGTTCACTGTAAAAAAATCGAAGGCTACCAAACAAGTGACATCAGTATAATTTACACAGATATTTACAATAATATTCAGAATCAATAATATTACAAAGAGAACGAGCTTCAAAGATTTTAAAGTCTCCCGACTTAGTTTTTAGAAAATTGAGGGTCCAAAAGGTTATCATAGACAGTACAAAGCATATCTTTAAGCTTTTTCTTCTTTCGTTTAATTTCCTCTTGATCGTCAATGGATTCAACCCAAGCTTCAAGGGCAGGACTGAAAGCTTTATTAGTTTCGAAAGGGAGTTTATTAGCTCTTTCGTACTTGGCTTTACGGTTGAAATAATATATCTCCGTTTGAAGTTTCCAACTTGAGCAACATAATCATTAAGTCGGCGAAGAGTATCGTTTTTTTCCATATTTTCATAATATCTCCAAATTTCATACTTATCCTTGTCGAACTAGTCCTTTATCATGTTCTCATTTGAACCTTTCGAAGGGTTCATCAAATAAGGAATTTTTCTTTGGGATCCAGTAGATTCGCCAGGACTTGAATTAGACGAAGCAATATTGTCGTGAATTTTTCCACTAAATACAAACTCCAAAGATTTGCATGTGACTTGACTATTTCCTAATTGAAATTCTAATGCACAAATTTGATGGAGAAGCTTCGCTATCTCATTATCAAAATTTATTGTAGGATTTGCCTTAATTCGGCTATTCGTCGCCACGAGGGCCTCGTTTTTCTGAGCAAGCTTAAATTCTAAATCTTTCTTTTGCTTTTTCAACCCATGAACCAAAATTTGTTGTGTTCTATGCTTTTTGAACCACTTAAAAGGCAAGAGGGTTATCTTTAGACTTCGAATCGATGGTCTCATTAAGGGCCCTTCGTTGTTCAGTCCCCATATGTATTTCTTTTTGGCTTCAACAAATTGAGAATGAAAGCCTTTCGACGAGGCTGTTGACACTAGTTGAAAATCCTTATTAATGGATAAAGAAATTATAAATCAATACTTGAAAAATAGATTCTTCAATTTATACAAAAGGTGAAAGCATATCAATTCGAAATACATTCCCAATTTCGAAATAACATCATTAGCTTTATAGTTTTTTCCTTTGAAAGGAGGAGTATGACATCCACTAACCAGTTTTGAATGAAACATTCTTCTTTCTCTGAGAAGTTCATCTTTTTCTTCGTCTAGAAAATCGAGACGAAATCGATGGCATAACATGTGAAGTTTGCACATATATACGAGAAACCAGTGTCATGTCGATTGTGAAGTCTTGTTTAAAGAAATTTTTTTCTTGATAGTTTCTTCTTAACGAATTTTGATAAGAAGTCTTTGGTAACATGACTGCCTGAAATATTGGTTTTCTATCACAACATAATAAAGCGACAAAAAGAACAAGACGATAAAGCTATCACATTAACAAAACCATGATGGTTACAAGATATCTAATATGGTTTGTACACAATTGAATTTTTATACATTTTAAAGATGAATATTTTCTTGCAGTATTTAAAATCTAAGGTAAAGGTCAATTGAGGCAAGATGAATTCTCGACGAACTCCAAGTTGTCACAAATACGAGTCATTAATTCTTCATTCTCCTCCAAAAGCCTCTCGTTTCGAAGGCATGCTTTTTCAAGTGAATGTCTGCTTCGTCGCATTTGAAAGTCATTAAGACCGTAGTATTTTTTGTTAAGACTATACTGTTTCCAGGTAAATCATTATACTCTTTGATTCTCTCTGCAAAATACCTATTTTTAATTGTTTATCATTAAGTAAAGCGGAAGGCTGCCTCCTGATATAAAGTTATTTGAAAGGTTATCTAACTTGCTACTAACAAATGAAGTTGTTTTGAAGATTATACCTGAGAAATAGGAACATCAATGGTTTGTTGTAGATCCGTACCTTCGGAAGGAGCTTGAGATTTGTCATTTTCCGCAGCACCATCCCTTTTCTTGAGAATCGTTATCACCACTTTTTCTTTAGACTGATCATCCTGACCACCTCCGCTTAGTGCCCCTTCTAGCGTCACCACCATAATTGTTGTCATCATTGCCATCATCATAATGTCTCCGCAAATTAGAATATGTAGGAACTTTGTCATCGTTTCAATCAAGTTCATCCTTTAGATCTTCCTCTATAGGAGGAACCTCAAAAGATATTTTTTTTAACATCGATCACCTCCTTCACATGAACAACTTTCATTTGATGAATGTTGCTTATATTCGCCATAATACTTTCGACTAACAATGAGTCAAGAGAAGGGAAGCTCAAATCAGGGCATTTCCCAACATTATCAGCATACACCACTAAGAGAGCATTTTTGAAGGTATCCCCGATGATTTTGTCAAAAGAGTCTTTTAAGAAATTATCAGCCTTTTTCATCACAATAGAGAAAGCATCAAGGACTTTTGGAAGCGATTCCTCCTTTTTATCCAGACTCCTTTTAGGAGAGGAGCATGATTTTTCGTGGGAAGCTTTTTTAGCAATCATTTTGGTCTGTTCATCCCTGTGTAGTTAAAGCGCTCAACAGTTTTGTAGCAGTGGAGTTGTAAAAAGATGTAGCGTGGATAAAACAGTGATGTAATGGATGCGCAAAAAGGTTCATTGGATGTTAAAATTAAGTATTTAAAATTAATTATCATTCTCACATTATATGTATAGAATAGACTAATATTAGTTAATCATGTATAACAAGACCAAAGAGTATCATAGTTACACATACTAGATTTGATGACTGTAATAGATTTCTACAACATCTAAATAATTATGCCTTAAAATTAGTTCTTTACATTAACTTTATTTAAAAAAAAAGAGAACTAGTCAAATAAATCTCTGTATATTAATATTGCTAAAGTTGGGTGCTAAAACAACCTTGATTTAGCGAAAAATAGCGGGACTAAAAGCGGATATACCGTTCATCAATGTTAAATTAAAATGACATAGCGGTTAAAAGACGACACGAGCTATAGCGGGGATTTAGTGAGGACTTTAACTGCATAGGTTCATCCTTAGAATCTTGTAACGCCATTTATAAAGCCAAGTTTTAATCAAGCAGAGATCGAGAAGCCTTATCCTATTTGGGGAGAGCAGCTTTGGCCGAAGCCTTTTAACTTTGAGGTTTTTGCCTTGGAATTGGAGGAACCATTCTGGAGGGAAAGCCATCCTTTAATGACCTAGAAAAGGAAAAGATGAAGTGTGAGCAAAATCCTATGTGAAGCTAGAAATAAAAAAGATACAAAAGGAAAAAAAAAAAAAAAAAACTTAAGCTGCTGTTCAACGATGGACTGGTCTTCAGAAGGAGAATGAGGAAATGTCTTAGAAACAAAAAATGAAGATGAACATATAATTGCCTTTATCTGATCAGAAAAATCAGTTGAAAGTGGCAAAGAGAAGTACTCGAAATCTTCTGACCAGGAGGGAGAATATCATGTTTCGTAAAAATACTAAATGTCAACAGAGTTGTTCTTTTACCCAATCTTATCGAAGCCTCCGTTACTTGGTTGACAATTTTCTTTGTATCAGCATCGGGACTCTTTGGAATGACATGTACAAAATTAATAATTAAAATGAAGATTATTATAAGAAATAACAAAAGGACAAGCAAGGAGGAAGTTCAAGATTGTCACCAAGATTAGAAAATATTCCACTGATGCTAGGAGGACATCTTATGTAAAAGAACTGGTTTTCCAGTTTTTTGACTTGTTGATACCGTGGGTGACCTACTTTTAAAAGGGCTCGCGCTGAAGATTTGAGGGTTAGTATCATTCACTTTGGCTAAACGAACCAGTTGTTCGAAAGTTGAAGTGCTCAAGCATGGGCCACCGGACTTTAAGAAATAATTTCCAAGCATGATAAATATGTGTATGCATTGGGTGAAACTGGATAGGAGCAATATGAAGGTGCTGGAGGAACTAGGAGATGAAATTTGAAAATGAGAAAAAAAACCCTTTACTAAATGTGGATGGCAGTATATGAAAAACACCCTTCAAGAAGGTTGCCAATGGTACTGAAGTCTTTCAAAATGACATTCGTCTTATGTAAAAGAATTGGTTTCCTAGGCTTTCGACTTGTTGATAACATGGTGACCAACCTCCTAAAAGGGTTTGCTCTAAAGATTTTGAGGGTTAGTTTCATTCACTTTAGCTAAACGAACCAGTTGTTCGAAAGTCGAAACGTTCAAGCACGGGCCATTGGACTTTAAGGAAATAATTTCCAAGCACAATAAATATGTGTACGCATTGGACGAAAACTGGATAGGAGCAATATGAAGCTGCTGGTGGAACTGGAAGATGAAATTTGTAAATGAGAAAAAGTCTGATATAAAATGTGGATGACAGAATATGCAAAATACCGTTCAGAAGGGTTGCCAATGATACCGAAGTCTTCCAAATTGACACACCTCTTCTTGTGTGGTAATTAAAGAATGCTTCGAGTTGACTACTTTTTTTGGAACATTTTCATGGGTAGACGAAGGGGATCCTTCAACTTCGTGGATAGCTTTCCAAATTAGACTTCTTCAATGTTGATTTCTTTCCACTCATCGTGCTACCAGGTAATATCATTTCATTATTATTAAAACAAAATAATTTAAAAACAATTCAAGAAAAAGACCAGTTTATACCCTTTTGAAAAAGTCTTAGGCTGATTGACAAGATAACTAATATTATATCTCCAAAAGGGTAATAATCGTGGAAATTTATTGCCTTCGAACTGAATCAAGACCATAAAGATACTCATGACTAATTCAAAAAGATTAAAATTGTCCTTCGGCTATGTTGAAATCTTTCAGACATGACGATTAATCATTCCATTACATCGAAATTGTGAGATAAGGTCTCGTCTGTGGCAAAAATATAAAAAGAGGGTTTTGAAGAAGTCTAAAGGAATTCCATTTCAAATTATTACTTTATTTTCTGTTTATTTAACATAATTTATCTATGTTGTGGAAATCAGGTCTAAACCCGCTATCTTATAGGGTTAAAGATACCAGACCTAATTGCAATTGGGCCAAATGGGTTTCCGTATTAAGAGTCGCTTCATTAAACAAAATAATTCGAATTATTGGAGATAAATTAGACTGAAATCTAGATTATGTCTGATCATGACTTGATTCATGAATTTCAAAATGTTCATGAATTTCGAAATTTATGAAGCGACACACCTATCTTTATCAGAAAAGCAAGCAACATTCAAACAAGCCAGAAGAAGAGCCAGTCCATACTCTTCGAAACAAACACACATTTTGATTCATTTGAAGATGTGGTTTTGACCATTTGATCCTGAAGAAAATCTTCTTTGCATAAGAGGAGCTTTATCCTGAAGGAAGCTACCCTTCGGAATCACCAAAGCCAAGTGCCTTTGGAGACATATTCTTGCCGCAAACACCAAGTCATCCGATTGGAAGATTCCCTTCGATGGACTCAAAGGCCGTACTGCGGGCATCAATCAAAGACACATAGGGGAACTAGCCTTTCGCTACCAAACCACACTGGAAGCTCCAGAGCACAAAACATTGAGTTGCTTCCATTGAACCTTTGAATCAACATTTGCAAACACACTGAGGCAGAGGCGTCAAAGCAGAAAGGAGGTCAACCCGCATCTATAAGTACGACTCTAGGGGTCCAGAATCGGTACCGATTTTCTCATTTGTATCTAAAAATCTAAATTGTAAACCTTAATTTCTAAATCAATTTGGGAATTTATGAGGGTTGTAATATTTAAGTTTCTGTACTGATCAAAATCATTAATAAAGGGAATTCAGTTTCAACCAATTAAGGTAATTTTAAGGTGGTTTTCAAATTATTCTATTATCCTATCTTAACCTTGATTGCTTGAGCTCTGGATGCTCCGAAAGGGATTACCAAATAGAATAACTTGTAATACCACTAGAAGGGTCTAATGGATAATAAATTTACCTAAAACCTACCCGAAGGGTCCTAATCTGTGACCATCCAATACTTAAAACCATCGAAGGTTTCAAAGACATCCGATGGCTATTTACTTTTCTAAAAGCCTCTAGTCAACAACTTTTATTGGATTTCTCTACCTTTCTAAAAAGTTATGATTAATATTCATTGTTCAATGAGAATCTGATACCATAAGACTTGACCGAAAGCAACCTGTCGAAGGGATGAACCCTACCGACCCTTATTAAGGCCCTATAGGAAACTCTAATCAACATGGATATTCAATCTAACAATACGAAGGCCCCTAACTGGCAATCTTAAAGGAATTCAGTATGGAGTCGAAAGGACTTATCTAACAATAGACCAACAAGACTTCAAGTAATTCTACATTAACGAAAGGATCTAAATGGAACCCTTAAAAGTTCAGCCGAAAGGCTCGTCCCATGTTGAAACCAAATCTATCCAATCCAAAAGAGGAATCAATGGATCTTACTGAACTTTGCGACACCTTAGGCTAATAAGATCTAATCAATTCAGGTCAAGATATTCAGAATCAAAGGGATTTAAGCATCTACCTACATGTCTATTTATTCAACAGGGGTACGTTTCTTGAAAGCATTAGATGCTATCAACATGATTAAAAGAGGTTTCCAATATTGGAAATTTGGAAATTGATCTAAAACTACTTAACATAACCATTTGTTATTGAATTTGTACCCTAGTCTTCTCTTGAACGAAAGACATAATTTAAGTAAATCTTACTTAAGGGTTCTACAAAGAATTCTCTACTATGGTGTGTTGGCCATTTTTGTTGTTAACAATTTTCCGTTGAGGTTAAGGAATTTTCAGTAGGATTCGATATAAATTTCTCATCAAAATAAAACCCAAACTTTTTATGTTATGTTTGGGAAATGGACCATGAATTTTATTCATCCACAGTAGTTCTAAGGAATCCACTCTTGACGTTATTAAGTCACTAATGATTTTATATGAATCTACGTTTTTTATTATTTCTTCACTTACTGATGTACTAATCTTTACATCTTGCTTTTTTCAGGATGGGTCTTGTAATGGTCTTCAGCATTATGCAGCTCTTGGCAGAGATAAGGTATACCACATTTCTTTCGAGGTCATTGTTCTTGCAGTTTTTCCTTCATTATTTCCTTAGAAGGACTACATTACCCTTTCAATTAAATGTATTAATGAATTTTGGGCGAGAGAAGAAAATGGAGAGTAAATAAAAGAAGTAGAGAGAGGAAAAATAAGGTCCAGCTATCATGTCCATCAACTATCTACATGTAGGTTAGGGCATATGCACTTGATAAATCCATGATTTAGGAGTTTGAAAAGTGAAATGGTAGCTGATATAAGTTAGACGGTGTTTGACTTTGTTTGAAGATAAGTTTTCAGTGAAATTTTCGGTTCTAGTAGGGGAATTCAGAAAAAATAAGGAAAGAAATAAATTAAAGCACACATTCAATTTGTATATAAAAAAAGTTGCATAATGAAACAAAAATTGAAGCCATTATTATTTTGTTTTCTGCCCTTTCAAATTACTTTTGATATTCGTGGGAATTTATTCTTGGTTTCGAGCCTCATCTCTTAATTCCATTTGAGAAATGTGTATTTATCATTCACAACGTTGCCTGAAAAATAACGAGGCAAAGATATTTTGAGTAGCTTAGGGGAAAAAAACCAATTCGAAGGCTAATTGTGCTTTCAATTTCTATTTTAAATCAGGAAAATGAATCATACAAGCACCGTGAATGATACATATTACACACACACACGTACACACATATAGGGCAAGGATCACCTAAACCCATCTACTACACCTCATTCCTCCATGATTTCAGCCACACATCCCGATTCAGATAATGTTCTTTCTCTCTCTTATCACCTTATTATATTATTTTAATTCGCATATGTGGTTGAAACCAATGGGAAGTAGAGGTATAACAAGAATGAGTCATAGCCTATCCCTTTTTCCATGTATATGTAAGTACGTATGTATGTGCATACATGTACAGTAAAACAATGTTCACACATCTTAGGTACCGTTTGCAAACTCCAACTGACCAGTTGGTCAAGTTGCTATGTTAGATGCATCTGACACAGGAACCCTTGACTGACCAAGTTGGAAAAAGACCTGAAGAGGCCACTATGTATCCAACGCTTCTCATTTTTTCCCTTTTTATCTTCTTAAACATACAAAAATGCGCTGCCTCTTGGCTCTTTCCCATTCCCCCCTCCCTATCCCTTTTCCCATTCCCCTTTCGCAATCCCTCTTCGTCTTTTTCTTCTTTTTTGTTTGGGGGGGGGGGGGGGGTTGCAGGTGCACCCTTAATATGTGTCATGCTAGTTTGAGAGTAAGCAGTTAAGATACCGTCATAATGCTACCAACTTTGAAGTCTCTTCCCTTAATCGTATTTAGAAATAGATGAAATTTGTTGTTTTTTTGTGAACTTCCAATTCCTAAACTGTGATTTTACAGTGCACATGCCCTGACACATGTTTTTCCTATTTCTTCTACATATTTCTAAACTCTTTTAACAACCTATACATATTTTACCCTGTCTCGTAGACCTAGATAATTTATGTTTAAGAACCTCATTTTCGCATTAACCTATCTGCCATGCCGTCATGATATGCTATTATTTATGTAGAAAAGCCTGTGTGGCTGAGAAAAAAAATGGAATTTTGCAACAATCGGTAAATTTGTATTTTAACAACCACAATATTTTCCAGTTGATATGGTTCATATGAAGTCTAAATATAGTGTATCCCTTAATAAAATAATCGTAACCGGTTAATTTGATTCAGAATCCTGTTGCTAATATCCCATAATTTTTACAATCAGCTAGGTGCTATAGCAGTGAACTTGGTTGCTGGAGATAAACCAGCAGATGTGTACTCAGGAATAGCTGCCAGGTACCTTTACACACACTCCCCCCCCCCCCCCTCCTCTTTCTCCTTCCTTTCCTCTATGCACTCCCTCTACATTTGTGTGAACGAAGAACTGGAAGCCTTTTTGTTTGGGTTTCAAAGAATGCATCAGTCTAGATTTTGTTTTATCAAATGCTGTTAACGTTCAATAGATTTGAGTACTTGGGTGTTTTCTTCTTTTTCTGGTCTTCAACTTCTTATACCTATAACTGGCATTAAAAATGTCTTTATGGTCACCAATATATTGAGTTCTCTTTTTTGATCATTTACTTTTAACATGTTAATAATTGACATATCTCAACATTGCAGGCGATTACTTTCAGGTTGCTATTGATTTTTAAATAGATTGCTATGCGAAGTGTATACTATCGCTTTTCATTTCGTTTAAAATTTTGATTTTTTTCTACTATTACTTCATCATATATGTAACGGCATGCTTAGTGGTATAACATACTGATATACAGGGTAGTTGAAATAATGAAAAGGGACTCCGAGAAAGATACAGCTGTCGAACCTAATGCAGAACTTGCCAGACTTTTAGTTAACCAGGTTAATATTGTCTTATTCTTAGGTTAATGCAGTCATGCAAATGGCCAAAGAAATGCGAGGTTGCTATATTGTGATTTCCTAGTTAACCATTCCAAGATCTCAAATTTTAACACAGCCATTTCTGGCATAAAACTATAGGTGGTTGTTTGCTTTGATGTCTTTATATCTAGCTACATGCGATTCTTATTTCATTTGACTGTAACAATTCAGTTGTAAACTTCACCTGTCATTTCGATAATTATTGTAGTGGCTGCATAACGAATTCTTTATCATCTTAGGTATTTTCAACTGCCTCTGGACAGATTACATTACAAGTGACCTTTATTCATCTTGTGTCGAGATTCGAAAAATATAGCTATTATTATTTTTAATTTCAGGAATTCTGATGCAGGTGGACAGAAAACTTGTAAAGCAAACTGTAATGACTTCTGTATATGGTGTGACTTATGTGGGTGCGCGCGATCAAATTAAGAAAAGGCTGAAAGAACGTAATAATATTACTGATGATACAGAGTTATATAATGCTGCTTGTTATGCTGCCAAAGTAAGCAGTGAGCCAATTATGCTATTGTCTTTTGCTGTACTAAAAGGCCGACTTGAACAAATTTTAACTACTGATATATACTATCAGACTACCTTAATTGCACTGGAAGAAATGTTTGAAGCTGCTCGGGACATCATGAACTGGCTTGGGGATTGTGCAAAGGTGTGTAGATTGATTGTGCATTTCTGTGAAATGTTTATGTTTATCTTAATATTGGAAGCTTCTGTGCGTATGCATCTCTGGCTATGTCTATGCATATCAACAATACTTGTTAAGGACTACCTCCCAACTTTACGTTAGTGCAACTATCAGCACCGAAAGCTGCAACCTTTAACAGGGTATATGGTTGCTTTTTGCTATAAGTGGAGCATTCGAACATTATGTAGTTTGTTTATTCCCAATATTAGTTATATAGGAGAGAAAAATATTTTGAAAGTTGCACCCTTAACACATCGAGGGCTATATAGTTGCTTCTTGCTTCAACGTGGAGCATTCAAGCCAAGGTTTACGAACTCAGTTTTAGTAGCGGTTTCGGTCTTTTAAAAATTTCAGTTTGTTTCATTAGTCTGAAATTTCAGTAAGGTTCCGGTTTTGGTTTCCGTGTTTATTATATGAAAACACAATAACGAACACACTAGTAGTTAAAATCAGTAATCAATTATATATGTTTATAATTATATTTGGTTAATATTATGAATATCTGACTATTCTTGAAATGCACTTATATTTATGTTAATATATGTTCATGATAAACATTTCTGATATTTTTTAATTACATAGCATTAATCGTTTTATATGTAATGTGGTAAATTATAATGGTTCAAAGTTGAAAGGAACGGGGCATTGAAAACACCAAACTTGAAAAGTCAGTGGACCCATTTGAGCCTAATAATCTATTTATTTTCTCTCACCATTTCATTCTTGCTTTAATACCCCTTTGCTTTTTTCTCTTGCCTGACTGATCCAGGTACGTTTCATGACTTCGATTCCTAATAAACTCAAATCGATGATTAATTTTCCCCTTTTTTGGTTTTTCCTTCTAAATTCCGATTCCATTGATAAGTAATGATAAAAACATAACTTATACGCAGAAAAATCATTGTCTTGCCAAAACCGAATTTTCTATAATATTTTGACTTGATAATGGCCGGAACCGAACTGGAATGACCAATTTCAAGGTTCCGGCCAAAACTCGAAACCATGATTCAAACATTATGTGGTTATTCATTCCCATTGGCAGTTATAAAATACACACAAAAATACAAAAAAGAAAAGTATGTCAAGTAGAATTGTGATACTGCATATGTTGGAAAACAATGGCTCAGTCACGTATTTCGTCGCTTTCTTGAAGACGATTTGGTGATCTGGTCAGAGATGCAAACCATTCGTTCTCAATCACCGACGCCTTTAGGATAAAACAACCTCGAATATGTATAACCAATTTGCTTGCACAACAAATCAGTGCAGATTTGCACTTTTGAAAATAACTGCTCGGTTTTTGTTAGAAGTTTTAATGGCAGAGGAAGAAGAGAATGTTGTTCGGTACTTTTTTTTTCTCGTCTAAAAATGAATATAATAGACAAAAACATATGCCGAACTATTACTGGGTAGTGGGAGAAAGCCGGGTCCAAAGCAGAAAAATATGATTAAAGTTTTTACCGTCTCAAATAAAAAGAACGGCTCAGAAAATTTACCGTCTAAAAAAAGGGTTCGAAAAAACAGTGTTTTTTTTCTTTTCAAAAATTTTAGTATCTACACCACAACGCCAAGGCCCAAGCCCAAACCCGAGCTGGGCCGGGTCGAGTCGGTCGCGCACGCGTGTAGTGGTCATGAGCATGGTTTCCCTGCTCACACCAAAGCATGTATTGGGATCCCAAAGGCCCCAACATAGCTTTTAAGAAACAAATATAAATACTTTGATTCTTTCATATAATCTCATACTGTGGGATTATTCACATATATGAGCCATCTAACACTTACTCAATTTTTAATAATTCACCTTTTTGTTTATAAAACAATTTCCAGCAATCCCCCACTTGAATTTTAAAAATATTTTCGAGCAGTTTCTAAAAAACATAAGATTATGCGTAAACAAAGGTGTCTTCCGACTTCAACATTTGCATAGTGGATGCGATTCAGTTTAGACTAGAGTGACACGTGGTCTTGAACTCTATTCCTGACATCCAAACCACGCACAACCTTTTCAATAGTGTAATCAAAATAAGCCCGTGCATTAATGGCCATGCACGTCTATACCAGTTTAGTGAATGCTCTAGAAGGCTTTTCCAAAACTCCATAAGAAACGACCACATTTCCACATTCACAGGTGAATCTATCAAAAGTACTCTTGAAGGTAGGTACTCCACTCTAAATAGAGTATGAATCTCATTAAGAGTTTCTATCAACTCATCCTCTAATCACTTCAGGAATTCATGCTTCTTGGTATATTAAATAGCATGTTCAACTATTATCACTATACAACTTGTTTGTACCCATTGAACCTAATTCTTTGGATCTCCAATCATTAGGTCGGGTTACCATTGTGCGTGACTCGACAGTCTATGGGCAATAATCCCATTCTTTTAGAAGTATTAAGGATTTTCTCTCTAGACAGTCCTTTCGTCAAAGGATCTGCCAAATTTTCATCACTTCCTATGTGATCCACTCTAACATCGGTTAAAGAGAGTATCTCTCTAACAGTGCTGTGCTTACGACGTATCTGTCGTCTCTTACCGTTGTAATAACGGTTCTGAACTTTTGCAATAGCCGCGGTACTATCTCAATGGATCAACCAAGGTTATTACGACTCCAAGTCGAGCCAAGTCGAGCCACTACCGTCTAGAAGACTAGTCGACAAGTCGTCCGACTAGTCGTGACTAGTCGACAAGTCTTTTATATGCATATATTTATTAGACTTAAATATATAATATAATTAGATATAAAGATAACATAATAATAGGTTCAAATTCAACAAAGATAACATAATAATAGGTTCAAATTCAACATAACATGATAGATTCTAGTCACAACAAAATAAAACCCATAATAGATCATAAAATGAGTATGAACTCAAGCAAAATCATCCATCTCAATATCATCTCCATCTCCTTCAACGTTGACATTGCTTGGATCGGGTAATGGTACACCATAATCATCCTCCACTTCTTCATCATCGAGAGGAATGGCTTCTTCATCGGATTCTTCATCAACTAATCCAAATGTTGAACTAGTGTTACGACGAGTGTAGACCAACATATCACTACTAGAACCAACATGAGATCTCCTTGGAAGATTGCGTCCCTCAAGCGCATGTGATGCACCTTGAGCTTCATCCACAGCACTCCAAAAAGTATCCTCTTCATTGCTAATCCACTCATTATTCCATTCGAAGTCATCAAGTACAAGTGGATCAAAATTCCTTCCAAGTTCACGCCTTTTTTTGAATCTTGAATCTATTTTTCGGTTGTATTGGACATAAACCAAGTCATTTAAACGTTGATGTTCAAATCTATTCCTTTTTTTTGTATGAATCTAAAATAATATAAAATGCAATTAGACCTAAAGTATAAATAGCGTAAATTTGAAAACAAATATATTAAAATATATGGGAACTTACAAACTCAAATGTACTCCAATTGCGTTCACAACCGGAAGATGAACAACAAAGACCAACAATACGCTTCGCAAATGATTGAAGCTCAAGTGCACGACCTCCATAAGCATCCCACCAATCAACTAACATAAATTAATAAATATAATTGTGTTTTAGTACTACTTGCGAGGATATAATTGTGCCATTAATACTATGCATCAAACTTAAAAATATACGAAACTTACGAGGATTTTTTTGCTTTCTTTGGTCAAGTGCCATCTCTCTTGCAAATGCTTCCCTTGAATTTTTATAGTCATCGGCATGATTACTTATCTTGTTCCGCGTACCCCGATCTATGATCATCTTCTCAAGCACATCATTAAAGTCGTCTCTTAACCGAGAGGCATAAGCATGATCATTTTCTAGAACATCAAAGTATTTACCCGGATTAAGAAATAAAGCAGCCCCATATATTGGTTTTCCCATTTGGTTCTTCCAACGATCATCAATGATTTTAATCAATTTGCTCAACAATGCTCGTTTCTTCTCGAATGACGCTTTGATCTTATTTTTTGCAAAGTCCATAGCATATGCAATCTCTGCCAAAGCGGGTCTCTCATCCCCATCAACAATCCGTAACACCACAAGAAGAGGTTGTGATGCTTGAATGCACTCTTCAACACTATTCCAAAAAAGTGATGAAAACACAGTATCACAAACTTTCTTGCCGTTTTCTGTTTTTGCTAACTTAGATCTATTCCAATCCTCGGCACAAAACAAAAAACGCAACGATTCCCGATTCTTGTACAAACTTTGCAATGTGAGAAAAGCAGTGGCAAACCTCGTAGCTCCAGCCCTCACTAAATCCCTCCCATTAGTCTTGTCCCTCAATGCATCAAGTATACGCCCATGCCTATAAATAAATGTAGTACATCTTCTTGCTTGATTAATTGTTTTTTTAAAGCCCGACAACTTGCCTATGTCCTCCAACATCAAATCAAGACAATGGGCAGCACATGGAGTCATAGTTGTCATAGCGAGCGCTATAGCGCAAAATAGCGCATAGCGCACAGGTTGCGCTATTTTGGTTCTTATAGCGCAGGGGTCCCGTGTAGCGCAAAAATAGCGCGCTATTTTATCATAGCGCAACCATGAATAGCGCGCTATTTTGCTTTTTCTTTTTTGAACATGCATTTTCGTTTTTTTTTCTTTTTGGAGATTTTAAACATACAGTTTTTTCCTTTTGTGCCTTTTTCCTGTGTTTTTTTTTAAGTCTTCTTTTCTGTAAGCAAAAAAAAAAAAAAAAAACCATTATAGCGCGCGCTATAGCGCATAGCGCAAAATAGCGCATAGCGCAGGCCTTGCGCTATTTTGCGCTATTCGCTATTGACAACACTGCATGGAGTCCAAAATAAAGTAGGAAATCTAGCCTCTAAGAGCTCACCTGCTGCCTTATAATTTGCACCATTATCTGTCACAACTTGTACAACATTTTTCTCACCTATTTCCTTGATCTTGCTACCAAGTAAGTCAGCCAACATTGATGCATCGTGTGATTCACTAGAAGCATTAACCGAACCCAAGAAGAAAGTACCTTCGGGACTGTTGGCAAGAAAGTTTATAAGGTGCCTTCCTCGTCTATCCGTCCACCCATCCGACATAAGCGTGCATCCGTATATTTTCCAAGATTTTTCATGCTTCTCCTTCTGCTTTTCTGTCTCTTCTTTTGCTTTTTTAAGTAGAGGAACCCTTAATTCATGAAATGTGGGGGGCTTCAAACCCGGTCCATATTGGCCTATGGACTCAACCATGACTTCATAACTCCTAGAGTTGGCAGCATTAAAAGGTATTCCACACTCGTAGAAAAAGTTGCCAATGTGCATATGAACTCTTTCTTTCTCTTCTTGCGTTCTGAGGCGACTTATCAAGGTTGTTTGACTCGTACCTTTGGAATGTCTATCTTCAATAATTTGTTCCGGTGTCCTCATAAGCATCGAGCCAACTGATTTAGAAGGTTTAGGTTGCACTTTCTGAAATTCAAATGTCTTTTTTTTTTCTTTTTTGGAATAGTATTGGAGGCTGCAGTGGATTCGATTTCTTGAACCTCATCATCATCGTCATCATCAAGTTGCACCCGTTTATTCTTCTTTTTACTTTCCATAAAATCACTCATTTCTCTAGCAATCTCTCTAGTTGTCTTTGGACATTTATGAATATCCGGAAAACCGCCAATCAAATGTTGCTTGAATCTGTTAATGCCGGCATGATTTTCATTTCCGCAAAAAATGCATTTAACCACATCTTTATTGCTCAAGTTTGGCCAAAATGCATACTTCCAATCAGGATCATTTGATTTAGCTTTCCTCTTAGGATCTTTAGCCATCTCGTGCCAACTATTTTCCGTGTTATTCTCCATTTCAACTGCTGCGAATATAATTAAAAGTTAATAACAAATCAGTAAAAAAACAGTTTAGTAAAAAAAAAAAAACCGCTGTTGAAATAATTCAGTTATTAAAAACAATTCAGTAAAAAAAAAAAACAGTTCAGTATTAAAAACAGCTCTTTAAAAACAGTTCAAAAAAAAAAAAAACAGCTGCTGCTGCTCAGAGTTTTCTTCGATAGAAGAAAAAAAAAACCAAAATCGAGTAAGCTACCTGGCTGGCGGCGGACAAAGGAGGCGCTCCGCGCAACGTTGAAAATCGAAGACGGAAGGAAGGTCGAAGTCGACTTCAGCTAGGGTTTTTTTTTTTCCAATCGACGCTCGTTTCAACTTCCAACTGAAGAAAATCGAAGTCGACTTCAGGTAAATTAGGGTTTTTGGGCTCGAATTATGTTCTGGGCTCGATTTTGGCCCACCACCGTGGAATTCAACAAGTCGACAGCCGTGGAATATTTCCAGGCGACTGCTCGACTAGTCGACGACTAGTCGTCGACGTGATAACCTTGGGATCAACATAACTGATATCGATTTTTTCCATAAGGAAATCTCAGCTAGCAGATTTCTCAAATACTCTGCTTCTTCATTAGCTGTGGCTTGTGCTATCATCTCAGACTCCATAGTAGACTGAGGCAAAATATTATGTTTCTTGGATTACCAAGAAACAACTCCTCCAACGATGCTAAATACATAGCCACTGGTCGTTTTAGAATCATCAGATAAAGTATTTTAGTCTGCATCAGAATATCCTTCAAGTACAGCTGGAAACCTTTCATAATGTAATCTAAGGTTCATAGTTTGTTTAAGGTATCTCATGATCCTTTCAGTAGCATGCCAATGCTCTATACTAGATCTACTGGTAAACCTGCATAATAATCCCACGACATAGGCAATGTCGGGTCTAGTACAGTCAGTGGCATACCGAAGAAGGCTGCCAATGATGCTCGCATAATTAGACTGTCTTACACCTTCACCAGTGTTCTTGAATAACTTCACAGTGAGATCATATGGTGTACATGCAGATTTACAGTCAAAGTAATTGCATTTCTTTAGTATCTTCTCAATGTAATGAGATTGATTCAAAGAAAGTTCATTTTCTGATCTAGTAATTTTAATACCAAGGATTACTCACCTCACCTAGATCTTTCATATCAAAATTGACACTTAATAAGGATTTGACCGAGTTTGTGGCATGAATGTTTGATCCAAAAATGAGTAGGTCATCTACATAAAGGCATATAATAGTACAAATGTCATTCTCAGATTTATAATAAATGCATTTGTCACTTTCATTAACTTTAAAATCATGTGAAATGATTAAATTATAAAATTTTTTATGTCATTGTTTAGGTGCTTGTTTTAAACCATATAATGATTTGTCTAATTTGCATACTATGTTCTTGACAATGTGCTACAAATCCTTCAGACTGGTCCATATAAATTTCTTCTTCTAATTCACTGTTTAAAAATGCAATATTAACATCCATTTGGTGTATCAATAAATTATGAATGGAAGCAAGTGAGATTAATACCCGAATGGATGTAATTCTAGTTACAGGTGAAAAAGTGTCGAAAAAATCTATATTTTCTTTTTGTTTAATATCTTTAGCTACTAGACATGCTTTATATTTATTGACGGTGCCATCAGGTTTTAACTTCTTTTTAAGCACTAATTTACAGCCTACAGATTTACAAACAGGGGGTAAATCTACCAAGTGCCAAGTCTTATTGAATTCCAATGAATCTATCTCATTATTTATAGCCTCTTGCCAAAAGTCGGCATTTACAGAAGTAAGGCCTCTTGGAGGTTTGAGGGATCCTTCTCTATTGTAAAAGCAAAAAAAATCTGAACCGAAATCTTTTACGGTTCTTACTCTTTTACTTCTTCTAGGTTCAGCTTCAGAATTTTCATTACATCTGTTCTAATAGGCATACATGAAGTGCCTTCACTATTCCTTAATTTAAAAGGAAATGTTGTTCCATAAAAATTGGCATCATTTGATTCAACTATATTATGTGTATTTAGGTTATAAAATCTGTATAATTTGCTATTAATAACATAGCGTATAAATATACATTCATATGGTCCACTTGCCAATTTTATTCTCTTAGGGTCTGGGATGCGTACATATGCTAAACAACCTCAAGTTCTAAAGTATGACACATTGAGTTTATAATTCTTTAAAATTTCATAAGGTGAAATTTTATTTTTAGATTTAGGGATTATATTCAAAACATAGCATACGGTTAATAATAGATCCCTCACCAATGTTTTGATGCACCAGAATTCAATAAAATGACAACTATTAATTCGGTAAAGGTCCTATTTTTTCTTTCATCTTTATCGTTCATTTTAGGTGAATGAGGTGCAGTTCTCTCATGTATTATACCATGTAATTTATAGAAATCCAGAATAGAACTAGATTCATATTATGTTCCTCTATCACTATGAAGTCTTTTGATTTTCTTATTTGATTCTCAATTTCAGTTTTGAATGTTTTAAACATATCAAATGCATCATTTTTATTTTTCATAAGGTATACGTAGGTGAAATTAAAACAGTCACCAATAAAAGTGATAAAATAACGATGTCCATGTCTAGTCAAAGTACCATCAAGTTCACATATATCAGAATTAATCAAATCTAAGAGTTCGAATATTCTATCAACAGATTTGTGAGGTTTCTTTGTGATTTTAGCTTGAGTACAGAATTCACATTTATCAAATTCAGATTTTGACATTTTAGGAATCATATCTAAGGTGCTCATGTTATGAATTATACGTTTATTAACATGACATAATCTAGAGTGTCAAATACTAAAATCACACAACATATAAGCAGAACTGATCTTTTTATTAGATTAAATATTCAATTTAAACATTCCCTCACAAGCATAACCCTTTCCCACAAAAGTTCCCTTATAAGTTAAGATATATAAATCAACCCCAATTACTTGAGTAAAACCGACCTTATTAAGGAGAAAGCCAGAAACGAGATTCTTTCTCATCTCTGGAGTATGCATAATGTCTTTCAAATCACTGTTTTTTCAGAAGTAAACTTGATTTTCTACATTTTCAATCCCTGCAACTTTAATGGTGTGAGAATCTCCTAACAATACTTTCTGATCATCAACAGACGTGTATATAGTGAACGTATCACGATCATAGTAGACATGACGAGAAGCACCAGCGTCTACCCACCACTCCTCTAATCCACAATAAGGTGAATCTCAGTAATCATAGCCGTAAGAGGCTTCTCAGTCAGGTTTGTCTGCGGTGCAGAGCCTGACCTGTTTCGACACTTTCGTGCAATATGACCTAGTTTTCTACAGTTGTAACATAAACAAATGTCCAAAATCATTCTTTTGGGGTGGTCGCTGCTGTTCTTTTTGGTTTCCTTATGGATTCTCATTCTGTTTGTTGTGCCCGTTCTGATTCTTAAAGGACTTCTGGTTCGATTTCAAAACTGCGGGTTTGGTCTTTTTAGTGCTGTTGTTGTTGACAACCAGCACTTCTTCTTTTTGGTCCTACTTGCGAGCCTCGTCAATGCAGAGGCACGTGATCAAGCGCTCTAAGGAAAATTCCTTAGTCTTATACCTTAAGACATCCTTAATTTTTTTTCCATCATGGGGGCAATTGGTCAGTAATAACAGCAACTTGAAACTGTTCGTCCAACGCCGTACCTTCGAAGATGATATCATGAGCTATTTTCTGAAGCTCGTGAGACTGCATCTCTACTGACCTGTCGTCTGTCATCTGGTACTTGAGGTAGCGGCTGACTGCATACTTCTTTGCCTCTGCCTCCTTTGTGTCGTACTTCTTCAGTGCTTCCCAGATCTCCTTCGCTGTCTTGTCCTCCGAGCCGTAGTAGTCGTACAGTTTATCGTTGAGGCCATTGAGTATGATTTTTTTTTTTTTTGCACAGATACTCCTGTTCAGTCCAGGTCTGCAGCTGCTTTGATTATTCAGTCCAAGATGCCATCTGTGCTGCATCAGCCTTGTCAGGTCTGTCTGGTAGCTGCGGTTTGTCAGTGGACATCGCAACCACCACCTTTCTCATCGTCAGGTAGAATTCCATCTTTTGACGTCATCGCTTGAAGTGCAAGCCTTTGAATTTGAATGGAGCAGCTTTCATGAGCGGGATCTGGAAGGTAGAGGGAGAAGCATCATCATCTAGGGTTGAGGTCGAAGCCATTGTTTCAGTTCGTCATCAAATTGTTGGGAAAAAATGGCCGAGTTACGTACTGCGTCGCTTTCTTGAAGCAAATTTGCACTTTCAAAAATAACTGCTCGGTTTTTGTTAGAAGTTTTAATGGCGGAGGAAGAAGAGAATGTTGTTCGGTACTTTTTTTCGTCTAAAAATAAATAGAATAGATGGAAACGTGTGCCGAACTATTACAGGGTAGTTGGAGAAAGCTGGGTCCAAAGCAGAAAAATAGGATCAAAGTTTTTACCGTCTCAAATAAAAAGAACCGACTCAGAAAATTTTACTATCTAAAAAAAACGATTCGAAAAAGCAGTGTTTTTCTGTCTAAAAATATAAGTGTCTATACCACAAAGCCAAGGCCCAATCCCAAACCGAGCCAGGCCGAGCCAGGCCGAGTCGATTCGGTCGGTTGGTCGCGCGCGTGTGGTGGTCATGAGCATTGTCTCCTTCCTAACAACGAAGCATCTATTGGGGGCCCCATGGCCCTGACATAGCTTCTAAGAAATAAATATAAATACTTTGCTTCTTTTATATAGTCTCATAATGTGGGGCTATTCACATAAAAGAGTCATCTAACACTTATTCAATTTTTAATAATTCACCTTTGTGTTTATAAAACAATTTCCAACAGTATATTCCATGCTAAGGTGAAATATAACCAGATTTATTTTGAGCAAAGCTACACGCACAATATTAATATTTAGCAAGTTGAAACATTTTTAATACTTGTTCCATCATCCATGTATCTTCACAAGGAAGTGATCTGTGATTTAAAATTTTGTCTAAGTAACAACAAAAGCGATATGTAGAGCTGTCAGCAAATACCCAAAATCCAAAATTCGTCTCCATCTGTATCCAAAAAACGGGGAGGGGGGAATCTGAATTCTGAAAAGCAAATACAACAAATATGATGGTATCCACATCCAAAAGTTGTTCTTTTGAACTTTCATCAAGATAGTAACTGAAATTACACATATTTACTATATATTATGATTGATGATTAATTTCCCCTTTTTTGTTTGTTCTTTCTAAATCCTGATTTTATCAACGATATAAACATAACTTTTACGCAGAAAAATCATTGTCTTGCCCAAAACCGATTTTTCTACAAGATTTTGACTTGATGATGGCTGGAACTGAACCAGAATGACCAATTTCAAGGTTCCGGCCAAAACGTTATTCATTCCCAATGCCAGTTAAAAAATACAGACTTACAAAAATACAAAAAAAGAAAATGTCGAGTAGAATTGTGTTACTGCATGTTCCATGCTACAATAAAATATAACCGGATTTATTTTGTTCAAAGTTACACGCACAATATTAATGTTTAGCAAGTTGAAACATTTTTAATACTTGTTCCACGGATTTTCACAAGGAAGTGATCTATGATTTAAAATTTTCACTATGCAACAACAGAAACGATATGTAGGGCTGTCAATGAATACCCAAAAACCCAAAATTCGTCTCCATCTGTTTCCAAGAAATGATTTTTTTATATATATATAAAAAAAATATCTGAATTCTGAAAAGCAAATACAACAAATATGATAGCATCCACATCCAGAAATTGTTCTTTTGAACTTTCATCAAGATAGTAACTGAAATTATACATATTTACTATTATAATATATAATATGATTGATATCTACTATTTTATCAAGGTGATATTGCTTGTATAAATGAATATTTTTATCTGATGGAGATTATTTTCACGGTATTTTCTTATTTTTATTTATGCTAACATCATTTCTGAAAAGGGTTTAGGTTATACGAAAACATTTAATTATGAGGAGAGAATAAATTATCTGTTTGTAGCAACGATTTATCCGGTATCTGAAAATAATATTGGATATGGATGCGGATATAACCACATCCGAATGTTTTCCATCATAACCTAGGTTTTTAGCGATTCATCGATCCTTAAAAGTGGCAGCCCTAATAAATAGCAAATCAACGAACATTGAGGATGTGTTGCTGATAGATTGGGATAGAGGTTTAGAGGTTATAGGTTGTGGCGTCTGTGGGCAAAAAATCAGTTAGATGTTTATTAGAGGTTGGATAGGAAGCAATTTAATTTTTATTTTGTAAAAAGTAAGAATAAATGATTAATTTTAAATAATTAATATTCAGTCCACCAATTGCCGTCGTCTGCAACCGTTCTTTTTGACCATCCCAACCTCTGGTTTTGTTGGCTGCAGTGAATTCCATTGGTAAAATTTGGAAGAGTGAAAGAATAAAATGATGAGTATGGAGAAAGTGAGGCGTTGTAGGCTCAATTTGTAGGAATGTGTGATTTTCTTTATCGTCGGATGTATCTGGGTTTATGTCGCACGTACATTTTGCGTCGTTCATGTCGACTCCATTTTGGAGTTGCCAATCACTTCCGAGATAAACATCGATGTAATCGGTACGTTCGACGTATTCCTTACTTTCCGCTTTTCCCAGAGCGTTTTGTGTCCCTTGAACAGGGCCTGATATTAGATTTTTTTCGACTCCCGACAAAATGAATTGTCTTGAGTTGAGCAGTAAACAGAGGTTTGCAATAAAATATTCGTATATACAAGTTTTGTAAGCTCATAGCTTCAAAATTCCTTCTGTTTGTGTAACTGACCTTAATTTCTACCCATAGACCTCAGAATAATACAATTAGCTGACATATGTATAAGTTTGTAGAAATTGGATGGTAGACTTATGAATTAAGGATTAATCGCCAAAGTAGGGATTAATTGAGGTTAGGTGTTTTTGAAAATCCCTTGTATTTTGGATAAAATTTTAGTATTTTGTTAGTATTAACTGATTCACAATGAGATATCACGGATTTAATTGGATTTGGAAGTAACTATGGAAACAAAATCATTAGTATTAACTGATTCACAATAAGAGAACGGTTGCTTATAAGAGGCATCAAGCTTAAATCGGTGCATATATTTATATGTTTAGATAATGCAGCAAGTGTTATCTAGGAGAACTAGATCAAAAACCTAGGCGGGAGTCTAGAATGATTTTCACAACATAGA
This sequence comes from Allium sativum, assembly GCA_030737875.1. Lineage (NCBI taxonomy): Eukaryota > Viridiplantae > Streptophyta > Magnoliopsida > Asparagales > Amaryllidaceae > Allium > Allium sativum. The sequence continues at coordinate 159,219,771 of CM060913.1, forward strand.
TATATCATGCACATCCTTTTATCAACTTTGGTGTTGGTCTCGGTATATTTACCATGCTTGGCAATATATTCGTTAGCTAACAAAACGAATATTTTAAACTAGGATTTTATTTGATAAATTCGTTCCAATGCAAATTTTATATTTGTACGATCGAGTTGATAATTAAGAACATTCATCTTTGTAGATTATAGCTTCACATAATCATCCTGTAAGATGGACTACTCCTCTTGGACTTCCTGTGGTCCAACCATACCGCAAACTTGGAAATCACAGCGTAAGTGTTTATCATTTCGTTGTTTGTACTACGTGCACTCACAGGAAACTCGGTTATAAAGAAATATTGTATGCTAAATTCTGACATAGTAATGGATTTTATTGTGCAGGTCAGAACTTCACTCCAAATTCTGTCCTTACCAAGGGAGACAGACACGGTTCGTTGGCTATTATATTCCCATTTGCTGATATTTAGGATATTGGTTCACTTCTCATATTTCATGCTTCCATACGCTACTGTAGGTAATGGTTAAGCGTCAGAAAACAGCTTTTCCACCCAATTTTGTTCACTCCCTTGATGGTTCTCATATGATGATGACGGCAGTTGCTTGCAAAAAAGCTGGATTGACTTTTGCAGGTTTATTGATTTGTTTTCCATATATATATATCAAACATAAAATAAAACTTCTTAATGCTGATCAGTGATATATGTCCTGTTGATCTACAGGAGTCCATGATTCATATTGGACACATGCTTGTGATGTGGACAAATTGAATAGGATACTCCGGAAGAAGTTTGTGGAGCTCTATGAGACACCAGTACTAGAAAATGTACAACATCCATCTATTATCTAATTAACAACACGGACAATGCAGAAGAAATTTTGATAGTTTCAATTAGTCATAGTTTTATATACATCTCTACGGGTAATTTCAAGTGTATTTTATTTATGGTGTTAATAGTAACACTGTTTATAAACGTTTAAAATTGAAATAATATTTCTGTATGTTTTTCTTTTTAAATTTTTAAAAAAGGCAGCTTACCATTCCCCCAGAAAAAAAAAAAAAAAAAAATCAACATATCAACATTTGAATTTTATTTAGACTTATCAGAATAATTAAGAAACCAAAGTTTATATTTTTAATAGAAAAACTTCCTTTTGTTTTCACAAGGGTAAAATTGTTATGTTAGTTGGTTGTCCTGAGGCTATAAAGTGTAAGTTATTATTCTTCTTATCAATCTGTTTATTCTTTAAAACAGCAATTGCTTTTGTTATCCAAAATGCTTTTCCTTTCTGGAGTCCTTAGAATATTTATAGATTGGTCAAAAAACAATTAAACTAATGTGTGAAATATAGTAGACTTTGGCAGCAGCATGTTGATGAATTTCTTTCTTTTTATACTTGTGTATAGATAAGGAAACTCTGATGCAAACGTGCAAACTTAAATTTCTCCGATTTGATTAGGAAATGCCGCGCGCTAAAGCATATAGAGCGTAAACATATTCTTACTTACTGCTAATTAACATCAATGTCTCACACCATGGTATTGTTGATAAATTTTGCAGTTACTAGAGAGTTTCGAGACATCTTTTCCTGGCGTGAAATTTCCACCGTTGCCAGACCGTGGAGACTTAAATTTGAAAGAAGTTATTAACTCTCCATATTTCTTCAATTGACTGCTCTATGTACAACTGGTATGTTTTCAGCAGTATCCATGTACATAGTATACGTAAACGCCATTGTTTTAAAAATGGCACAGTTCTGTTCTTTTACTGCTGCAATGCATTGGGGAAGATGAAGCTGAAGCTTGCATCAGTTATGGTTACGGTATTAGTATCCTTGGGTAACTGAGCAGCGAACAGCAACAAGAAATGCTTTTGCTAGCAAGCAAATCCACATGGCACATATATTAGGTGTTGGCTCAGGTGGTTACATGGTCTGATTCGAAGAAATTCACCTGTCCAAGTTTCAGGATGGTATAGAGATGCGTTCACTGCATGTCAGTTTATTGATGTATTAAAACATAAACTTAATTTTAATTATATTTATCTTTTTACTGTAAAAATTATTTGATCATACAAACTGTTCATCCACTTTCACAGACTTTGTATCATATTTATAATCGCGTATGCTATCAGATCTAATTATCAGCGGTAATATGTTATTTCGGGCGGATGAGGCTCTGTTTTTTCAGTTGATGGATGCAAACTCTGTAATTTGCAGTTTTTATTATTATTTCATTTCTTCCATATGGTATTGAAAATTTGGGTTTGTCCTAGTATATAACGTTCAAGCAAATGAGTTGGTAAGACGTACGCCGCATCCAGAAAAGGGCATCTTTCGTCTGATGAAATGATTTAACATTATATGACGTTAGTCTTGCATAGGTCATGTGGACATTTTAGAAATTATGATTTGACGTTATATGCTGTTAATAAATATTTTCAATAACAAATTCAAAAATACCATTGTACACTAAGCTATTGCTGTAGGTTAAACAGAAATTACGATGGTAATTGCCACGCGATTGCTATGGATCAGACAACTTATTTTGAATTTGTTGATACTGAAAATTGTGTTGTATTTGTGTGATCTTGGCGTTTACCAGCTTCTGGTTGTATGATCTTGTAGATAGGTGTTAATAGACCGGATCGGAACAGATGGTGATATGCTCGGTTTTTATCCTTAAAAAAATCGAATTGAAGACGAATTGAACGGAAAAAATTCTTGGATAAAATTTTGTTATTCTAATTCGTGTCTTAAATAAAAACGCTCGAACATGAGCATATGTTTTTTGAATACGGACACGAACGAATCCGATCAGATATGCCTATTTATAACATATTTATACATTTTATTAGATTTTCTCTCAATTATATATCAAATTATAGGAATTCAGACGAATTAAAACGAATACGAACCAAAATTGATTTTTCCTCGAATGAATTTTGTTGTTTTAACTCGTGTGTTAAATGAGAATCCGACGGATTTGGACAGACGTATTTCGGTCACGGACACGAACGAACGTCGGACATTCGTACAAAATTTACAATCTTACCTGTAAAACAACAAAGATTTTTTTTTTTTTTTTTTTTTTTTTTTTTTTTTTTTCATTTTTCATTTTTAGTTCATGCCATGTCAGTTCCATTAAATATCCAGACAAGTAACATAAGCTATCTATGTAACAAACCGGGATTTCAGAACCAATTTAAAATGTTAATTTAAACCATTTTGATGAATACTGAATATAAAATGATTATTTTTGCCAAATCAAATTTGAGAATAATTTTAAAATTAGTTTTTATATTTCATTTGACTTAAAACAAACTCAGTAAAATTGTTAAATTGATTTATAAATCCGGAATTTAAAATTTTGATTTTTAAAATCAGCGTCTCGCCCTTAAAAGTGCAATTTTGCTAGTAAGCTCAGAATTCGACGAGACCAATTTAGTTGGATTCGGGATAGTAACTCATTGTCGAGTTTCAAATTTCACGTTGAACGAAATTTGTGGTCATGCTCGATAAACCCGTTTGGGAGTAAAATAGACGATCAGTTTACAACGGAACACTGTTGAGACGATCGCAGAATTCGACGACGCTTTTTTTTCCGGATTCGTATCATCAAATAATGGAAGAATCCTAAGTTTCATTGTTTATGGAGTTGTCATGTGGGCGTGCAAGAAGAAAATGTACGCTAAAATCGTATTTTTTTAAACTAAATTGAGCTAGATCGGAAAATAAAACGGAATGTCAAACGAATTCGGAATTCGATGAAACTTGATTCGTTGGATTCATAATTCCGTAAATTATCTTATGCCGAAATTTCGTAGCTAACGGAGATAGTTTGCAGTCGGACAATCGGAGAGAGAGGGATATGAAATTTAGCATATAATCTCCTTTCTCCACCTTTCTTCCTCACTTTCTCTCTTCCTCTTTTTATTTCATGTTTTCAATTTAATGGCCTCTCCCCCAAAACCCTAACCCTTACCCTAGTCCCCCTAGCTGTCGCCCCACTCCCACGTCGTGCCCCCCTAAGCCGCCGCCCCTACCACCACCCTATGCCGTGCCCCCCTCCCCTAGCAGCCGACGCCCCCCTCTTCTCTCCTCTTCCTCCCATTACTTCATGCAATGAAAAGGAGCTCCATTTAGGATTCCTAGCCTCACATACTACCCTTAACGTCTCCTTGGCGAACTCTACGTGCTCCGAGACAACTTGTGAAGCCCGCAAGGCCTTTCTTCCTCTCGGGACAACGAAGCTTTGAGCTCTGGAGAGCTCTAATTGGCCGAAGATCCTTCATTTCTTGCTTCATTCGCTAGTTGGATGGTGTATCAAGTTTTCCGAGAAGTTTGAAAGCATTCCGAGTTAAAAAGGCGGGATTTTTAGGCTGTAACAAGCACCGAAAAATCCGACATAGCTGTATATTGTTTTCTGATGGCTGTGGTGAGAGATTCTTGCTTTAATTAGTATTTCTGAGTAGTTTAATTGGTTATGAAAAATTAATTAGTTATCCATTTTAAGTTATAAGGTAATGCGGTGAAGTTAAGTAAGTTGCAAGTTAGAAAATGAGTTATGTCACAATTAGAGCGACATTTAAATATTTCATATAGTTATATTAACTATTACATGTGATACCCTTTTGAGTTCAACGCATGATCTGTTCACAAATCATTTGCATTAGAAGCGTTGTATGAATATGTGACACTCGCATTTCATACTACGTGGATAGACACTTTATGGCGCTGTAAATGGCAATAGATGATTGACTATGTTGTGATGTGGATGTGAATTTAAATAATGGATTTGTTAGCAATAATGTCATGTTATTTGCGGTAGTTGAAATTTGAGTATAAATACATTTACTACTCGAATGACTTATTTATGTTAACCTATTTAAATAAAATCAACAAGATAAAATAAATGATTAATTAAATAATTGTTTAATGGTTGAAAACCCCACACAGGTCTTGGGATGATTTTGATTTACACATCTCCCTAGTTTATAGTTCGCGTGTTAATCGTTTGATTAAACAGGCGAGATAAGCCTCAATAAATTATGTTGAAGCTTTAATGAAAATAAGTGCACATTGGATGTTATTTGAATGTTAAATAGTTGTTTGCAACTATTGTTGAAAGTATTGGATTGGTATGAGAAAATTTGCGTGATATTTGGTTAAATTTCATTTCAATTTAGAATAAAATGAGATATTTTAATAATATAAAATATGAGGTAAAAACTGAAAATTAATTCGATGTCTGATTTTGGATGGACACGTTTGTATCGAAATATCAATGAATATTTGTAACTGTGACAAATGATTTTGAAGTATTTTTAATATACTTTTGGCTACTTAAAGTATTTGAATTTTTAAATGAATAGTGACTTTTCAAAGTGAAGTTTAGTTAGAATATTTAGCAAATGGTTAACACGAAGTTTTCTTTTAGAAGTTTCTCATTTATTTTTATTATGACTGTGAGGAAATTTTGGGCATGAACGGATGACTTTCGAAAAATAATATTATTTTATTCTTTAGAATAATGAAAAATTGGACCAAATGGTGAAACATATGAATTTTAAGCTAAACGGCTGAAATAGTTTTATATAATCAAATAAAGAAGTTTAAAAACATTTCAATTTATTTATAAATTATAAAATCAATTCGGGCTTGAATAGAACACGTCATATAGCGATAGTTCGCGAACGCCAACCCGTAACTTAGAACTGACGTAGCAGGAGATTCGACCGTCGGATTCTCCTAAAAGAGGAACCTTTTGGTTCATATCAAAAAAATCTTTCCAATGAATACAAGTGGTTTAAATTTGAATGGTTAGATCTTAAATTATGTCCAAATCAGTTTTGAAAAAGGTCGCTATGGATGCAGTTCGGTGGCCGATATAGAAAACCGACTGAAAATGGCCTTAAAATTATTAAAAATATAAATAAATCATGGTGAATCCTAATGAATGATCTGGAAAGAGTTGAGTAAAATATTCCATGATTTGAAAGATAAATATTTCTTTTATCTAAATTGGCTATTTTGTAACTACGATAGGGTTTAATATACGAGCATAATGAATTGATTTAGGTTTCGTAGTGAATAGTATCCTTAACCATATTGTTCTTGAACCCGACCGATAAATGGATAAATCTTTTAAATAAGGTTTGGGAATTTTTCCCAATTATTAAAGCAAGCCGGATTCTTATGAAGGTTTTGTAAAATAAATAGAAAGTGAGATTTTGGGGTTTATAGTGAACAAGGTGTAACGAAAAGACAATTTCCCGATCTTGATTATCATACAAATACCATACCAGAAATAACTGAATCATTAATAGAAAGAAGTTAGAGGGTGAGAAATAGAAAGAAAGGAATATTAGAATAGAAGAAGAACATAAACAACACAGAATCTCACGTCGTAGCGGAATAAAATATAATAATATATATATAATAGCTTTTGGAATACAAAATTTTATGTACACATGAACATACCATCATCGGAGTGCAATACAACACAACAAATAATAAACGGTAAATATCTAGCGCTGAAGCCTCTTACTCCAAGCTCCTCCTAGTATATCTGTAAACACCTGAACTGCTTGACTGCTTGTACAAATTTGGACACCCAAGAGTTTAGGGTAAAACAAAACAAAATAAACTCTGGGTCAGTCATGGGACTGTGTGTGTAACGACCACTAGATTTTCGACCCTGAAAATCGACACAAAACCCATGTCGAATATTCAGATATCGGAAACACCGGATCATTATTAGAAAGAAGTTAGAGGGTGAGAAATAGAAAGAAAGAAAGTTCGGATAGAAGAAGATCACAATAGGACATAATCAGAGTAAGCACGAATCTCACAGCGTAACGAATAAAATATAATATATAACATAAATTTAAAATATAAACTGTATTTGTACTTACATATGTCATCAGAGTACATCATATGTATATCACAACGGAAATAAACTCTATATATAACTAGTGTTGAAGCCTCCTGCTCCAAGCTCCTCCAAGTATCTGTAAAATCCTAAATACTTGACTGCCCGTACAAATTTGGGTACCCAAGAGTTTAGGGAAAACAAAACAAAATAAACTCTGGGTCAGTCATGGGACTTGTGTGAGTAAACTCCAACCATTCGGTTTAACTTTGAAAAATCCTTTTGAAAGAAAAAGATAACAGTAAGACCAGCCCACACATAAACATGGACGATTTTTACCTTACTATAACCCAAAACATTTTCAAAATCAATACTTTTCTGATATTATAATAGTGTCTAATCACAAGTAAATAAAATCTAGCAGAATGCTTACATCTCACGCTTGACATATAGAATATACAATCAAAACCGCGGGCGCTTATTAGAGATTGGATTTCGACTGACAAGGTATGGAACCACCTGCTGATAGTGTATCTCTAGAGGGGAATACACTGAGTTCAACAAGAACGTCTTGCAACCCGGCCACACATGACCGACCACTCATTTCTCTTGAGTGTACCGAATATATTATCACCTAAGGTTGCTAGCAACATAACCGTTCCCAGGAGATACAAAAGCGAAAAGAAGTAACAAATATGAATATTCTCTAGATGGTGACAACACACCTTAATGGGGGCGACCCACATAGCCATGCCGCCTGCCCGATTTTTGTCATCTCCCGATTGATGAGGCTTAAGGCTATAACGTATCTCTTGGCAGATCACACCTTCATTTTTTTTGAATGCCACGTCGTCATACCCACCAATTCATTGATCGATTTCCAAAAATATCACGGGTATAAAAAGCTAAGAGGAACGAATTCCTCCGCCACCAGACGTAATACCTTTAAGAGATCAACCATATGTCATTTGTTAGGTATACTCTGTCAGACACTCGTCCATACAAGTTGTCCTTGGACTGGACAAACAGAAAACACCATTCTGGAACAGAACGACCCTTACATTTAAATCCGTCTTCAATTGTCTTCAGCATAATCAAATTCGTAGCGCTTATACCTATACGGAGTGGTTTTTGGATAATACATCCAACCGGTCTCTCCGTATCGACAACGATGGTCAAAACACTTCGATAGTCGGTTATTTAACTGTCGAAGTAAAAACAAACATCCGTTCTAATGTATAAATAAACTTCATACAATCACGGGTTCTTTTATTTAACATTCTTTTTATTATTCAAATTCCCATATCTTACTAATATTTCTCAAACCTCGTTTTAGCCTTTTCACACTTCCTGGAAAACATTCTCGGTTATTATAAATTTTTATTCTCTCATGTTCCAGAAAAAATACGTTATTAACGTTTGAAACATTTCTATTCTTTTCACATTCTTTATTTTCTACACTTGGATACTATACCCTATCTCCATTGGAAAAATATTTCCAATTTCATTATAAACATTTTAATCTGCCAAACGTTCACTTTTTAAACAATATTCACTTTAAAATGTGAATATTGTCTCTTATCTTGTTTTACCGGAATCTCTTCATAATTTTATATTCCCATTCCACTTTATAAACTCTGTTTCTAAGTCAACTTCTTATTAAATCAATATCAAGTTTATAACTCAATATTGCTTACATATCCTATTATAATTTATTGGTTTAAACTAAATATTAATTATCCTATCAGATTATAACTTCTAAAAATAATTTACTACATTCGACCTTGTCGAATGATAGTTCCAATTCCTAATAATGTTATTTTAATTCTAATCATATTCCAAATATTGAATTGATGTCATCGTTTTCTGAAACGATTCTCCAATTTCTCTTTCTAGACTCATTCATATATTTCTTGGACAAACATCGTTACTTATTACTTTAGAATAAGTGGATTTCAAACCATACTGTTTTCATTCCCTAGGGAGTAGTGCTATATATAAAAATCACGCTTAAGCTTGGTCAACAACGCTAATTTATCGTTATAGTTCAAAAACTTGTCATACGCTGTAATATCCCCTTTATAACTAATGTAATACGCTGTAATATTCTCTCTTCTATAACTAATGTAATATGCTGTAATATTCCCCCTTTTATAACTAATGCCATACGCTGCTATATTCCCCTTTATAACTAATCTTGACGTCCGTGTCTGTTACAAACTGATACCATTCCTCGATAATAGTGAAGCCGTTCAAGTTGGGGTATTTTATTTACCTCTCAGACCTTGGTCGACAACATTCTTATCTTAGAATAGATATACGTCCGTAACTCTAAACTCCTTATTTCTTATAGTATCCCTCAAACCGTATTTCTTGTTTTATTTGGAATATGGTTTTATAACCCCATATTCGTACCTCGAAATCTCTGTTATTTATGACTATTTATATTAAACATTAACTCTTCACTTTAGCTACATTTCACAGTCCTATCTATAACTTCTTTACCAAGATCTATTGACGTTCTTTGTCTTCTGACGGTTTACTTTAATTCAGATCATTATACTTAATTCACGTAATATCTTATTATAAACTCAATATCCTCTTAAATGAAATCCATTTAAGAACAAAATTATTTAATTAAAAATAATTAAATAATATTTACTTTATCATTGCTGAAGTAAAAAAAATTACTTCATCATTAATCTAAAATAGATTGGTTGCTTACTTTATATAAACAATTACTAATTATATTGGTTAAATAATTATTTAATACCTCATTAATTTTAAAAGGGTAATTAATAAGGAATCTTCTTAATTTTTGATCAATTTACCGCTAAGTTATTTTCATTAGATTAATTGAAGACCAATTAATCTAATAATCATTTTTCCAAATCAACTGTTGATTTAGTCAACTTCATTTCATCAGTAAATTCGTTAACAGATTTTATTTCCTTCTTACCATTAGATTAATATAATTAATCTAATAATATTTCTTAACTGTTTGCTTTAAAATAATTATCCAAATTATTCACTCGCAGGATAATTATATCTTAATAACTTATTTAAATATCAAATAATCGTTTATATTTACTTTATAAAATGAACTATATAATACTAGTTTATAAACTTCTATTATAATTTAAACTTCGCTTAAATTATAAAAATATAATTTTTATAATTATCTTCGTTGATTTGCCGGACAGTCAAACAACTTCTTAACAAAAATGGGTTTATGGCCAACTGTAGCTATTTTCTTAATCGATATCGTCTATTTATTAAATCAACATAACGTTGAATTTTCATTCAACGTGGTTCAAACAGTGCATATATAAAACAAACAGTAATATAAATATTTAGGAATCCGGTTGAATTCCTCCAACCGGTTTCTGCATCCACAGATGTTAGTCAAACAATTAACACTGATTCCATACTAGGGAACATTATAATCGATGGAATCAGTACCCAACCAATGATGTGTATATATATGACGATATTTAACCAATTTAATTGAAATTTACCTAATCAACCATCATGCAGCATTCAACCATTATTTTAAAATATAATTATAATATTTCAAAATAAAACAGAGTTAGTGAATTTACTCACCTTTGCGTGTTAACCGTTAAATAACGATTTTCGTTGGTTCAGATCCGCGCCCATTAGAAGCCCCTCCTCCAAAACCAAGAAGAACAGCCCCTCCGCATCACAACTCCTCTCGATATTTCCCTTTTGCTGAAATGCGGTGCTCCCTCCTTGTTTGAAATCATGAGATCCAGAGCCTTTTTCCTTTTCTTGCCAGCCTTGGACGTGAATGTATACTCTCCTCTTCATCTTATTATTTCACGTGCGACTCCACTAACATGCTAACTAACATCAGCCTTGACCTCTCCTATTACAAACGTAAGCATGTATAACACTCCCATACCTAACGTGACTTACTCCTATCATTCCAGTAAATCAACTCATCAATACTTCCTTTCGTGAGTGATCCCTTGCGTGTACCATCCTTATGCATGTATCACTCCCCTCACCGCTCATAACATTGTTTTCGCATTTCTCCACAAATAACACTGCACATCACACACACCATCTCCCCTCTCACATGAAGTACTCCTTCCATCCCAAGACTCACGCCACTACATCTCTCCCGTAACCCCATGCACCAAGAAACACACATGTACACACTCACGGCTACCATAATTTCCCATTTCCCCCTTTCTGTTAAAATAAGACTTCTATTCATGCCATTAACAATATCTTCAGACTACTCCTTACAAGTTCGACTTCACGCCACAACCCGAGATACTCCGGGCTCTACCAAGTAAACCAGGTCGACCAGGCGTCCTTGCTGCTACAATGAGACCGGTGGCTTCCTCCATAACTTTGCTCGCCTCACAGTCGCCTCACCTTCATCTTATATGCTCCGATCCCAGCAACTTCCCCTCCTTCGGATTTTCACCTCTCCAGTTCGTCAGTATATATTTTGTTTAGTGTGGGATATTGAGATTTTCTTTTTGTTGAATGAATGAATATTCGAGCTCACGTTTTGGTTAAATGTGGAGACATGAATTCCGTATTTATCAGGGAAGAAATAGTTCGTGAGTGTATTTATGAGATCCAATTCCTTTTCTGCCAAGTAATAGGCATGCTATAGTACTAGGTAGATGGTAAATGTTGAATTAAATTTTCCATGTGCATTCTGGTACGTTTGTATTCCTAATTTGATAGTCTGCACGATATACATATGAGACTTAGGTGCTAAGGTATGTATCTTTGTTTTTATTTTAGGTTTAGGTAGGTTATATTTTCAACGTTAGCATGTGCGTGATTTGAAAACACTTGCTGGCTGAAATACTTAACCCTGAAGTTATAAAAATATATCTATATAGTTTGGTGTATAAAATAAAAACTCATGTATATGTACTTTTTGCTTAAGTAGCTAGGCCAAGGATGGCTGAGGACCATTTTATTATCTTTTGATTTGAATTTTCGAACCATATTTATTTTTTCCTTTCATTGATTGATTGGAAGGATCAGATGGGGGTATATGATGTATATAGATAGAAGGAGGGTGATACACGAAAGGCTAGGAGAGATATTTAATGGTGACAGTAGGTTAGGCTTGTATTGAAAAGTATGGTCTGAAGTCAAAGTATGGCTTGTATTAAATGGTGATGGGTTTCACATTTGGATTTGTTACTTCCGATTTTAATGGACGATGGGTTGGCAAAGATATTTTTCGGCACACGCAATCTCTTATTTATTTTATGTTAAAACTTTTAGTGCACCTTGTCATATAAAGTTTCATTCGTATTCTAGCTGCTATAAACAAAAATAAAAATACAGTCGTGTCCAGCAAGGTGTCACGATCCCAAAAATATAATAATATCGGTATGTTAACTTATATTGGGCAGGTCCCTATTATGTTTTAAAATTAGGCTCACATCCGGTCAAACTTTTCATGTAAATTAGGTCATTATTTTTTGAAAAATTAGTAAAAAAAATTTTTAAAAAATAAAAAAAATCACATAAATTCATTATTAAATAAAACACATTCACGCCAAAAAATTCAGTGGAAAAACAATCAAAAACCACATCAAAACCCAAAATAACACAAAAACAGTGAAACAACAGGTTTTTGCATCAACAGATGCACTTATTCTTAAATAGTTGCATACGTTCGTGCTTATATTTCAGTGTTGCGCCCCAACTGCAGTATAAATGCATACATGTATGCAGTTAAACAACATTATATGCATCCTTTTATGCATATATTCAAATTTGACATGTTTTTTCAAGCATTCGCCGTTTTTAGACATTGTTGCACACATATATGCTCCTGTACAGAATATATGCATGCATTCATGAGCATATTCAGAAGCCGTCGTCACTTTTAAATTTGTTGCACACATGCATGCATATATACAGAATAGTTGCACTCATGTATGCAACTTTTCGTAACACATGAATCTCAGTTCAACTTTGTATGCATATATGTATGCAGTTATTTACCAATAGTTGCATACATGTATGCGTTTATTGGTCCAGATTTTCAACATAAATACACTATATGAATATATGCATACATGTATGCTACTATAGCAAATAGTTGCACAGAAGTATGCAATTTTTTTTTGTTTTTTTGCGAGAGTTTCTGGGAATATTTCCTATTTTTTGGATTTTTTTTTAGTGTGTGGCACATTTTTTTGGGTCAAAATTGGAAAAAGGCGAAGGGGGATGTGGCAAGAGGCGGGAGGGACAAAAAGTTTTTGGCGACATCTGTTTTTAGGGACTGGAAACTTAATGAAACTTTGAGTGGACGTGGTGTGAATTTTGAACTGTTTTAGGGACGTGAGCCTAATTTTCACATATTGATATAGGGTGCAAAATACTCCAAATAAAAAGTTGTGTATTTAATTAATTAAAAATTACAATAAAATTCTAAAAGTTAAATTATCACCATGTCTCTAAAGAATCTTGTTCAGATTTGCAACCAGTATCTAGTTATATCAAATAAACTGTTACGGTCGATAAACGATTCTATAACGACTATTTGGAAATTTGATTTGGACATAACTCACAATCTATAACACGAAATCTTGGTTTTTCACTTCCCTTTGAAAAATACAGTTTAACAGATTCCAACATTTCTTGTTTCGAAGAAATCCGGTTTATAACGAATCCTGTACACTCAGTTGAAGTTCAAAACGTTAAATTACGAACTGCAGCGTCGTTATGAGCTCCATTATATCTAATATATATTTTTATACGTTCAACTTCGTTTTAACTAATATAAATCCACTTATATAATGAATTCAATATTTTAACTGATTTAAATGTTCAAATACAAACCGATAAAAATGCGGGACATTACATTCCTTCCCCCTTAAAAGAATTTCGTCCCCGAAATTACTAAGGTAGGGAAAAAGCTACAATCCAAATTGATTTGGTTAAAAATCGTCTGTTTTACTTCTTATCTTCTGTTTCAACTGAATCGTCTAACTTTAATTAAAATATTAATTTCTTCTTATTAACGAATACTTTCAGAAATTCTTAAAATTTCCTAACAGCTTAAATTTTCGGAGAATTTCGCCACTATCTCCTCTGCATGACTCATTCGGTGCTACTACAACTCGCCACTCTGGGCCTTTTCCAAATCCAAAAGAAAATAAACAGCCAAGCGGCTTTCCAAAAATATCTCATAATTCTCATACTCGAATATAATGTAAACTTGTACCTTTTTGTTGGCATTTAACTCTATCTCTGCCATTTGCTATCACTTTAACATATATCCAAGCATCCTTGGTTGATCTCCCATCAATCCATTCTCAAACTAGTCTTTCGCTTTTACTAAGCAAAATTCTATTTCAACTCCAATTCCATTTACTGGTTTATTTCTCAAATCAGTTATCTTCATCTCCAAATTCAAAATTTGATCCTTATTCTCCAAGAATCAATTAATTTTAATATTTCGAATCTCCAATATTTCTCTTTTACAATTTCCATTTTGGATCATTCCTAATTCAGTCCAATTTTGTTTATCTTAGTTTAAGTTTCACTTTTACCATTTTAACTCCATAAGTTAAATCTTTATTTCAGAATTCAAATTCCTGTGGATTTATTTCAAATCAGTTTGAAATAATTTATATTTACATATAATAATAGAAATTCAAAACATTTGAATTTTTAGCAACTCATTTTCTCAAAACACTTCAAAAACAAAATCTTTGGTAGTAATCCGTCACATAGAAACTCGGAAATGAACACTGATGATGCGGCCGTCATCATCAGTATTATTTTCCACTGATCGAAGTGAGTTCAATACTATATCACCTTCAAAACTTATTTTCAAACACTTTTTATTTTTGAAATTACTTCAAAATATTCTTTACAAATGTTTGAAATACATTTCCAAATCTCTCCCAGGATTTTAAAATTCCCATATATTTATCCAAATATTATTTCCAACTCTTTTCCAAGTTTCTAGAGTTTTATCTCAATTCTGGTTTTAAACTCAGATTTAGTTCATCTGATTTTTCATATTATACTTATATAATATTTCGATTGGTTATTTATATGACCAATTTAATTATAAATCTTATTCGATCATAATAATGATCGACACATCTAATATACTAGAATAATCTCAAGATATATACTTCTTTTATGTCAAAATATATTTTTGGGTAAAACTATTTCATTTACCCTCTTTTCAAAACATACTAGGTCGAATTACTCTATTCAAGAGTTTAGAAACACCTATCGACACAGTTTGCATTACTGTTTTGACTAGAATTCATAACCACTCGACTGACCAGTCAACACAATATAAAATAGTTTTTATATTAATTTACAAATACGCGCTCATGTATATGCACTTATACTCAATCTAGGGTATTACTAACTCCATCTCTATTGAGTCACGCCACAGAGCCAAGTAAATCCATTTACCTTCAGCTCTGATGCCACTATAACGACCACTGGATTTTCGACCCTAAAAATCGACACAAAACCTATGTCGAATATTCAGATATCGGAAACACCGGATCATTATTAGAAAGAAGTTAGAGGGTGAGAAATATAAAGAAAGAAAGTTTGATTAGAATAAGAAGAAGATCACAATAGGAAAGAATCAGAGTAAGCACGAATCTCACATCAGACCGAATAAAATATAATATATAACATAACTTTAAAATATAAGCTGTATTTGTACTTACATATGTCATCAGAGTACATCATATGTATATCACAACGGAAATAAACTCTATATATAACTAGTGTTGAAGCCTCCTGCTCCAAGCTCTTCCAAGTATCTGTAAAATCCTAAATACTTGACTGCCCGTACAAATTTGGGCACCCAAGAGTTTAGGGAAAACAAAACAAAATAAACTCTGGGTCAGTCATGGGACTGGTGTGAGTAAACTCCAACCATTCGGTTTAACTTTGAAAAAGCCTTTTGAAAGAAAAAGATAATAGTAAAACCAGCCCACACATAAACATGGACGATTTTTACCTTACTATAACCCAAAACATTTTCAAAATCAATACTTTTATGATATTACAATAGTGTATAATCACAAGTAAATAAAATCTAGCAGAATGCTTGCATCTCACGCTCGACATATATAATATACAATCAAAACCGTGGGCGCTTATTGGAGATTGGATTTCGACTGACAAGGTATGGAATCACCTGCCGATAGTGTATCTCTAGAGAGGAATACACTGGGTTCAACAAGAACGTCTTGCAACCCGGCCATACATGGCCGACCACTCATTTCTCTTCAGTCTATCGAATATATTGTCACCTACGGTTGCTAGCAACATAACCGTTCCTGGGAGATACAGAAGTGAAAAGAAGTAACAAATATGAATATTCTCTAGATGGTGACAATGCACCCTAATGGGGGCGACCCACATAGCCATGTTGCCTGCCCGATTTTTGTCATTTCCCGATTGATGAGGCTTGAGGCTATAACTTATCTCTTGACAGATCACACCTTCACTTTCTTTGAATGCCACATCGTCATACCCCCCCAATTCAGTGATCGATTTCCAAAAATGTCACAGGTATAAAAAGGTAAGAGGAACGCATTCCTCCGCCACCAGACGTAATACCTTTAAGAGATCAACCATATGTGATTTGTTAGGTATACTCTGCCAGACACTCGTCCATACAACTTGTCCTTGGACTGGACAAACAGAAAACACCATTCTGGAACAGAACGACCCTTGCATTTAAATCCGTTTTCAATTGTCTTCAGCATAATCAAATTCACAGCGCTTATGCCTATACGGAGTGGTTTTCAGATAATATATCTAGCCGGTCTCTCCGTATCGACAACGATGGTCAAAACACTTCGATAGTCGGTTATTTAACTATCGAAGTAAAAACAAACATCCATTCTAATGTATAACTAAACATCATACCATCACGTGCTCTTTCATTTATTATTCAAATTCCCATATCTTACTAGATATTTCTCAAACCCCGTTTTAGCCTTTTCACACTTCTTGGAAAACATTCTCGGTTATTATAAACTCTTATTCTCTCATGTTCCAGAAAAAATACGTTATTAACATTCGAAACATTTCTATTCTTTTCACATTCTTTATTTTCTACACTTGGATACTATACCCTATCTCCATTGAAAAAATATTTCCAATTTCATTATAAACATTTTAATCTGCCAAATGTTCACTTTTAAAACAATATTCTCTTTAAAATGTGAATATAACATCTTATCTTGTTTTACCGAAATCTCTTCATAATTTTATATTCCCATTCCACTTTATAAACTCTGTTTCTAAGTCAACTTCTTGTTAAATCAATATCAAGTTTATAACTTAATATTGGTTACATATCCTATTATAATTTATTGGTTTAAACTAAATATTAATTATCCTATCAGATTATAATACCTAAAAATAGTTTACTACATTCGACCTTGTCGAATGATAGTTCCAATTCCTAATAATGTTATTTTAATTCTAATCATATTCCAAATATTGAATTGATGTCATCGTTTTCTGAAACGATTCTCCAATTTCTCTTTCTAAACTCATTCATATATTTGTTGGACAAACATCATTACTTATTACTTTAGAATAAGTGGATTTCAAACCAAACTGTTTTCATTCCCTTAGGGAGTAGTGCTATATATAAAAATCACGCTTAAGCTTGGTCAACAACGCTAATTTATCGTTATAGTTCAAAAACTTGTCATACCCTGTAATATCCAATTTATAACTAATGCAATATGCTTTAATATTCTCCCTTTTATAACTAATGTAATATGCTGTAATATTCCCCCTTTTATAACTAATGCCATACGCTTCCATATTCCTCTTTATAACTAGTCTTGACGTCTCTGTCTGTTACAAACTGATACCATTCCTCGATAATAGTGAAGCCGTTCAAGTTGGGGTATTTTATTTACCTCTCAGACCTCGGTCGACAACGTTCTTATCTTAGTATAGATATACGTCCGTAACTCTAAACTCCTTATTTCTTATAGTATTCCTCAAACCGTATTTCTTGTTTTATTTGGAATATGGTTTTATAACCCCATATTCATACTTCGAAATCTCTGTTGTTTATGACAATTTATATTAAACGTTAACTCTTCGATTTAACTTCATTTCACGGTTCTATTTATAACTTCTTTTCCAAGATCTATTGACGTTCTTTGTCTTTTGACGGTTTACCTTTATTCGAATCATTATACTTAATTCAAGTAATATCTTATTATAAACTAAATATCCTCTTAAATGAAATCCATTTAAGAACACAATTATTTAATTAAAAATAATTAAATAATATTTACTTTATCATTGCTGAAGTAAAAAAAATTTACTTCATCATTAATCTAAAATAGATTGGTTGCTTACTGCATATAAACAACAACTAATTATATTGGTTAAATAATTATTTAATACCTCATTAATATAAAAAGGGTAATTAATAAGGAATATTCTTAATTTTTGATCAGTTTACCGCTAAGTTATTTTCATTAGATTAATTGAAGACCAATTAATCTAATAATCATTTTCCAAATAAACAGTTGATTTATTCAACTACATTTCATCAGTAAATTCATTTACTGATTTTATTTACTTCTTACCATTAGATTAATGTAATTAATCTAATAATATTTCTTAACTGTTTGCTTTAAAATAATTATCCAAATTATTCACTTTCAGGATAATTATATCTTAATAACTTATTTAAATATCAAATAATCGTTTATATTTACTTCATAAAATGAACTATATAATACCAGTTTATAATAGAACTTCTATTATAATTTAAACTTCGCTTAAATTATAAAAATATAATTTTTATAATTATCTTCATTGATTTGCCTGACGGTCAAACAACTTCTTAACAAAAATGGGTTCATGGCCGACTGTTGCTATTTTCTTAATCGATATCGTCTATTTATTAAATCAACATAACGTTGAATTTTCATTCAACCTGGTTCAAACAATGCATATATAAAACAAACAGTACATATAAATATTTAGGAATCCGATTGGATTCCTCCAACCGGTTTCTGCATCCACAGATGTTAGTCAAACAATTAACACTGATTCCATACTAGGGAACATTATAATCGATGGAATCCGTCCCCAACCAATGATGTGTGTATTTACGAAGATATTTAACCAATTTATTTGAAATTTACCTAATCAACCATCACGCAGCATTCAACCATTATTTTAAAATATAATTATAATATTTCAAAATAAAACAGAGTTAGTGAATTTACTTATCTTTGCGCGTTAACCGTTAAATAACGATTTGCGTTGGTTCGGATTCATGCCCATTAGAACCCCTCCTCTGAAACTAAGAAGAACAGCCTATCCGCGTCACAGCTCCTCTCGATGTTTCTGTTTTGCTGAAATGTGCTTCTCCCTCCTTGTTTGAAATCATGAGAACCAGAGCCTTTTTCCTTTTCTTCCCAGCCTTAGACGTGAATGTAAACTCTCCTCTTCATCTTATTATTTCTCGTGTGACTCCACTAACATGCTAACTAACATCATCCTTGACCTCTCCTATTACAAACATAAGCATGTATAACACTCCCATACCCAGCATGACTTACTCCTGTCATTCCAGTAAATCAACTCATCAGCACTTCCTTTCGCAAGTGATCCCTTGCATGTACCATCCTCACGCATGTATCACTCCCCTCACCACTCATAACATTGTTTTCGCATTTCTCCACAAATAACACTGCACATCACATACACCATCTCCCCTCTCACATGCAGTACTCCTTCCATGCCAAGACTCACGCCCCTACATCTCTCTGGTAACCCCATGTACCAAGAAACACACATGAACACACTCGCGCCTACCATAATTTCCCATTCCCCCCTTTCTATTAAAACAAGACTTCTATTCATGCCATTAACAATATCTTCAGACTCCTCCTCCTTACAAGTTCGACTTCCCGCCACAACCCGAGATACTCCGGCCTCTACTAAGTAAACCAGGTCGACCAGGCATCCTTGCTGGTACAGTGAGACCGGTGGCTTCCTCTATAACTCTGCTCGCCTCACGATCGCCTCACCTTCATCTTATATGCTCCAATCCTAGAAACTTCCCTTCCTTCGGATTTCACCTCTCCAGTTCGTCGGTATATATTTTGTTTAGTGTGGGATATTGAGATTTTCTTTTTGTTGAATGAATGAATATTCGAGCTCATGTTTTGGTTAAATGTGGAGACGTGAATTCTTCATGGGTGTATTTATAGGATCCAATTCCTTTTTTGCTAAGTAATAGGCATGCTATAGTACTAGGTAGATGGTAAATGTTGAATTAAATTTTCCATGTGCATTCTGGTAGGTTTGTACTCCTAGTTTGATAGTCTGCACGATATACATACGAGACTTAGGTGCTAAGGTATGTATCTTTGTTTTTATTTTAGGTTTAGGTAGGTTATATCTTCAACGTTAGCATGTGCGTGATTTGAAAACACTTGCTGGCTAAAATACTTAACCCTGAAGTTATAAAAATATATCTATATGGTGTATAAAATAAAAACTCATGTATATGTACTTTTTGCTTAGGTAGATAGGCCAAGGATGGCTGATGACCTTTTTTTTATCTTTTGATTTGAATTTTCGAACCATATTTATTGTTTCCTTTCATTGATTGATTTGAAGGATCAGATGTGGTACATGCTGTATATAGATAGAAGGAGGGTGATACACGAAAGGCGAGGAGAGATATTTAATGGTGACGGTAGGTTAGGCTTGTATTGAAAAGTATGTTCTGAAGTCAAAGTATGGCTTGTATTAAATGGTGATGGGTTTCACATTTGGTTTTGTTACTTCCGATTTTAATGGACGATGGGTTGGCAAAGATATTTTTGGGCACACACAATCTCTTATTTATTTTATGTTTAAACTTTAGTGCACCTCGTCATATAAGGTTTCGTTCGTATTGTTGCTGCTATAAACAAAAATAAAAATACAGTCGTGTCCAGCAAGGTTTCACGATCCCAAAAATGTAATAGTATCGTTAGGTTAACTTATATTGTGAAACCCCAAAATATTGATATAGGGTGCAAAATACACCAAATAAAAAGTTGTGTATTTAATTAATTAAAAATTTACCATAAAATTCTAAAAATTAAATTATCACCATGTCTCAAAAGAATCTTGTCTAGATTTGCAACCAGTATCCAGTTATATCAAATAAACTGTTACGATCGATAAACGATTCTATAGCGACTATTTGGAAATTTGATTTAGACATAACTCAAAATCTATAACACGAAATCTTGGTTTTTCACTTCCATTTGAAAAATACACAGTTCAACAGATTCCAACGTTTCTTCTTTCGAAGAAATCCAGTTTATAACGAGTCCTGTACACTCGGTTGAAGTTCAGAACGTTAAATTATGAACTACAGTGTCGTTATGAGCTCGATTATATTTAATATATATTTTTATATGTTCAACTTCATTTTAACTAATATATAAATCCACTTATATTACGAATTCAATATTTAAACTGATTTAAATATTCAAATACAAATCGACAAAGATGAGGGACGTTACAGCGTGATTAAACTCCAAACACTTGGTTTAACTTTTAAAAATCCTTTTTAAAGAAACGGTAACAGTAAGACCGATCCACACATAAACACGGATGGTTTTTACCTTACGATAACCCAAAACCTTCTTTAAAATCAACACTATTATGATATTATAATAGTGTCTAAAACATGTAAATGACAATTTAGCAGAACGCTTGCATCTTACGCTCTATATATATAGTACAATCCAAACCGCGGGCTCTTATTGGATAATGGATTCCAACTGGCAAGGTATTGGACCACCTTCCGATAGTGTATCTCTATAGAGGAATACACCGGGTTCAACAAGAACATCTTGCAACCCAGGCTAAATATGACCAACCCCTCATTTCGCTTGAGAGTACCGAATGTATTGTCACCAACGGTTGGGATCAGCAAACGTTTCCTGAAAGGGATAACATCGAAAGATTAAAGAAGCAAATGGAATTTCTCTAGATCAAGTGACAATACATCCTATTTGGGCGCGACCCACTTAGCCATGCAGCCTACACGATTTTATACCATTTCCTGGTTGTGCTTATCTTTCATTGATAGCACAATCAATTTGAATGCCACATTGTCAGATCCGTTAATCACTAATTGATTTGCACAAAGATATTCAAGATATTATGCTAAGAGAATAAATTCTCTGCCACCAGATGTATATTTGTATATACCAACATATGTGATTACTGAATATACTCTGTCATACATTCGTCCATACACGTTCGTTCTGGGACTGAACGAAACCGAAGGCACGATCCCCATAATCCACCTTAGGCAATTTCTACCTAGGATTAATAGAAAAAATCTTGCACTTTACTCACTCTTCGATTATCTTCACATAATCTAATTCGCAACGCTACTGCCAATACGGAGTGGTTCTCGGATAATAACCCAACCAGTCTCTCCATATTGACAACGATGGTCAAAAACTTCGATAGTCGGTTATTTAACTATTGAAGGAAAAAACATCCGTCCAAAGCATCAAACAATCACTGGGTCCCTTAATTAATATTTCATTGATTAATCACTTCTCCATTCCTTATCAATATTTGTTAATCCAATATTTTCAACAATCATCTTGGCCACTTAAGCTATTGGGAAAAACATTTCGTATATCACCTTCTTTTATTTTCTATACTTCGAAAATGTCTTCTATTTATAATTGGAAAACATTCCAATTACTTCTTCTTTTCACGACCATTTATTTCTATACTTAGAAAATATTTATTATTATATTTCCAAAATTCCACTTACTTGGGTTAAAACGAATATTGTGTAAAACATCGTTACAACAACCTAAAATGCTCCATTCAACTAAATCTTATTCAAACATTGATCTTCGAGACTGAATCTTGCTATTTATCGATCAATAATGAAATTAATCAAGTTGGGGTATAATTACCTCTCAGACTTTGACTGAAAACATCATTAACTTCAAAACAGACAAGACCGCTTCTCCTTGAATAATCAATACCATAGAAACCAATTATTCATTTTTAAAACATGTATACGTTATAGACTTCCTTTTTGTTTATAGTATGTTCGTTTCCTTATCTAGTTATATGTATAATGATATATGGATTTCTAGTTATCTATTTTTCTTAAAAATATCTGAACTCCTTAAATTTGCGGAAAAATTGGCTAGCACCTCCTTTGTACCAGTCAATAGATCAAATCTCAACTCGCCTCTTTAGGCCCTTTCAATTCAAAAAGAAAATCAAAAAGCCAAGTGGCTTGCCGATTCGGCACATAAAAACTTATGTGGAATTTTAAAGGTGCACCTTTTTGTCGGGCACTCGAATTATAATCTTCATACACTTCATTACATATCTGTCTAACCCATACACGTCCTTTCCCAATTTGTTCCATCTCAATCCAGCCATTTTGAACTCAATTCGCTAATTTATCTATAATCAACTCTTTTGCCTATTTCATTTTTTTTAATTGAACATACCACTTTCGAATATATTTTATTTTACTTAAAAACCAATCTAATTCCATTTTCAACCCGAGTTTCACATTCGATTTCAAATATAAATTAATAAACCCTATTCACTTATCCAACGCCCAATTTCGATTCAAAACTGGATTAACTAATTATTCTGCAAATTAGTTAATTCTATTTAATAATTAAAAATATGAATTTTTTTGATTCAAAAATCAGTTCACTTACTCCACTTGATTTCATATTTATTTTAGAGCTAAAGTCTGGATTTTTCTAATGGAAATTCGGATTTTATTTACTTAAAATCCTTTTATTTATTGAAATAAACCATTATGGTTTTATAATGGTTATGGCATTGTTTTTCTGAAAATTTGATTTTGACATTACTCGAAATCTATAAGAAGAAATCTAGATTTTTCTCTTTCATTAGAAAACCATTATTCAAACGGTCCTGACAATTCTTGTTTCAAAGAGTTCCGACTTAAATTGAGTTCTATATACTCAATTGAAGTTTGTAACGCCAATTAACGAACTACCGCGCTGCAGCGAGTTCATTTTAATTATATAAACGTTTAAACTCCATTTATAAATAAATTTCAACTCCATTCTAATATAACTTAATATATACTAAACCAATTTTCCCAATTCAACTTAATATTTTTGATTTTCCTTAATCGCCTATTATTTCATAATTCAGTTATAAATTTATTTATACTTCAATATTGTATACTAAATTCCAATTACCTTTGTAATAAATAATTTTATAAATTCGATATAAATCAGATTTCAGTTATAAATTCTTTAAACTTATTTCAATTCAGTTTATATTTTGAATTCCTGAAATATAATTAGTCGTTTTATTTTTCAACATGTTTTCCAATTCACTTTTAAATTCATACTAGAATTTAAAATTTCAAATTGTCCAATGATAATTATCTCACTTAATTTATAAATATCATTTATAAATTTAACTTCCTTGATTTATAATTTAAAATAAGTTTCCATTTCAAAATCTATTTGAAACTCAATTCATTTTATATTTCGAATTCTGGAATAAAAACCGTCGTTTCCTTTTCGAAATGATTTCAAATTATATTTTTAAATTCGTACATGAGTTTAATATTTCAAATTTTCTCTTGACAATTAATTCATTACATTTATAAACACCGTTTATAAATTTTCTTGTTTTCTACATTTAAAGCAAGTTCCATTTCGAAATTTATTTAAAACCAAAATTTTATTTTGGAATATTCTGTTTATTATAACTTATCAATATAAATATATAATGTATTTTCATATTTAAATTTTTTAACTTCTATTTAATATAATCCTAATATTTGTTCTGAAAATATTTATTTAAATAAATTCGATCTAATCGAATTCAAATCATTAATCCATACAGATTTATATTTAATTTATATTCCGAACATCGGAATATATTTCATTGTTTTCCTTTTTAACACGATTCACAATTCTCATTTTAAATTCATATTTGAATTTAAATATTTAAATTATCCAAATGATAAATTTTCACCTTTCTTTATAAAACATCGTTTATATTACTTGTTTATATATTTAAACAAGTCTCGATTTAAAATCCATTTGAAATTAAATTTCTACTTTGGAAAAATAATTTGCCCTTTTTAAATTCACCCTTATGTTTCCATTTCCTGAATTATCCAATGATAATTCATTTCAGTTCATTTA
This sequence comes from Allium sativum, assembly GCA_030737875.1. Taxonomy (NCBI): domain Eukaryota; kingdom Viridiplantae; phylum Streptophyta; class Magnoliopsida; order Asparagales; family Amaryllidaceae; genus Allium; species Allium sativum. The sequence goes on from CM060913.1 coordinate 159,244,892, forward strand.
CAAACACCGTTTATAAATTCATTTCAATTCCCCTTATTATCTAATGGAAATTATCCCATTTAATTTATAAATTCACCACTTGTTTTTATTATTCAAAACTAGTTAATATTTTTTAGCCCATTCGAAATTCCAATTCTATTTAAAAAAATAGAATTCCCTTTTTAAATCTCAAAATTTCCTTTTTTGATATTTTTATAAATCAACATTCAGACCCAATGATATTTAAACATTCAAAAACACCAAATTATCAACCACATGTTTTCTAACACATCATATATGATAATATATATATGAAACAAACAAATAATAATATTTTAAAGGAATCTAGTTGGATCCCTCCAACCTGTTTTACCTGTATCCACAGACATTAGCCAACATAAATAATACCCATCCTGCTTCAAGGCAGGATATTGCGGTATAGAAGGTTATCCACTATCATATTGTGGGGCGCATAGGGTCATCTGCTAATGACCCTATGGGCATCCACTAATGGTACTGCGAGAAATATCCAACCGCTAATATATATATATATATATATATATATATATATATATATATATTGTTGACGGGCAAGTTTGTCGCACGCCAACACCCAATGTGTGTGTGTGAACAATTATCCAGGTAAGCAGTAAAGTATGTAAATGCGGAGAGACACAACTTTTATAGTGGTTCGGCGCTAACACCTACGTCCACTTTATAATCCTTGTTCATCATATCTTTGGTTGATTACAAGGTTGTACAAGTTCGAACAATAGCTAAGTTCGAAATGTTACAATGGAATAGCAAAATATATGCTTTTCCTACTCTTTGACTAAATTGCCCTTCTTCTTCTTCTTCGTTGAAAAGCGTTGACTTGGTCAACAATATCCAAGTTTGGTGTTCATGTCCATGAAGGTCAAAAGTAGCATAACAATCCTTGTTAATGTTCAGGTGTTGAAGGAAAACATGCATGCCATGTTTTAATTATCCATGTCATCTTCCATGGTCATGGTGGAGGTGTTGGAAGCCATTAATGAGTTTTTAGAGCTCTCAAAGTCCAAAAATTCCAAGGGAGAAGGCCCTCAATGAAGGCCAAGGCTTGGGGTTTTTATAGGAGGAAGGTTAGTTGGAAGTCGGTGAGAAATGAGACCCATAAAAAGCAATTTTCGCACCCAAAACAAGGCCACATGCAGAAAATTTCGAACCCGGCTTCAGGCGCGAAATTTCGCACTTGCTGGGTGCGGATTTTCTCGCGCCTGTTGGGAGCAGATTTTCTCGTGCCCGCTGGGTGCGGATTTTCTTGCGCCCACTGGGTGCGGATTTTCTCGCTCCCGCTGGGTGCGGATTTTCTCACGCCCGCTGGGTGCGGAAATTTCGCACCTGCTGGGTGCAGATATTCTCGCGCCCGCCGGGTGTGGAAATTTTGCACCTTCTAGGTGTGGAAATTTCGCACCTGCTGGGTGCGGAAATTTCACACCTGCTGGGTGTGGATTTTCTCACGCCCGCTGGGTGCGGATTTTCTCGGGCCCATTGGGTGTGGATTTTCTCGTGCCCACTGGGTGCGGATTTTCTCACGCCCGTTGGGTGCGGATTTTCTCGTGCCCGCTGGGTGTGGATTTTCTTGCGCCTGCTGGGTGCGTATTTTCTCGCGCCTGCTGGGTGCGGAAATTTCGCACCTGCTGGGTGCAAATTTTCTCGCGCCCGCTGGGTATGGATTTTTGCAGCTGCCGGGTGCGTAGTCCGTCTTATGGGAGGTGCGAAGGTCCTGGGTAATGGTGTGACTAAGAGTTCATTGGGCCCGACAGAGGCCACCTGATAGAGGTTTTGTAACACCCCGTATTTTCTATTAACGATATAATAACGAATCCTAGAATACTTAATTTAAAATTTGAGAATTAAGGGAAACGAGTTATGCCATTGTGTTCGTCTCGGAATTCTGGTTGAGATAGAGTCCGAGTTTACGTAGATTGGACTTCGTATGAAGAAGTTATGGCTGTCAGAATTTTCAGCAAATTCAAATAAATTCAAACAGCTCGAAAAAAAAATTTCGAAATTCAAACAGAAGTCAGAAGCGGGCTGGGCGGGAAAATTCCCACCCAGGTAGGTCGACCAGGGGGTCGACCCTAGTGTCGACCTGCCCCCCTAGAGGTCGACCTGGGGGTCGACCTTAGAGTCGACCTGGCCCCCGGCTAGATCTGAATTTTTGAATGACTGCTGACTTGATGCTGAGTCACTAGGGTTTCGGGATGATCCTGATCTGGTCTGAGTGGCTGTGATTAACCCTAGGATCATCCGACGGCTATAACTAAATAGGAATTCTATATAAACAACTCTATTCTCAACCTAAAAACACACGGAAAAATAATCCTAGAACTGAAATGCCGTCAGTAGAGGACTTGGAGTAGCCGTCACCGTTTCCAATTCAAAGACGAGTTAAAGAACTTGAATCAAGAATCAAATTAAAACTAGTCTAATTCAACGATCTTCATCAAAGGCGCGCCTCTCCAATTTCAGAATTCAGATTTCAGAACGCAAGAATTTCTTTTTAGTTTGTAAGTTAGTTGTTACGCAGATTTAAACATTCTTTCGATTGATTCATGACTTGTTGTAATTGGGATATAGTATGATGCCGATATATAAGATTTGATTCTCGTTTATCTTAAAATATCGTTGTAATTAATCATGTCTATATGATTATGGCGATGATCATGTTGTATATCAATCATATCTATATTCTTGTTGTGATGAACAACATTTTATGTTATTGGAATCTATTATAATTGGGTAATGGATTTAGTTTGCCAATTAAATGGTAAAACATGTCATGTTGTAATTCGGTGGTTATTTGCAAGTTTAAGATCCAAATCACATGCTTACATGTTAGATTAACATTTAGAACTATGAATCCATTTATGTTGCAAGATTGGATTTGTAATCCTCTTATGTTTTAACACAAGTTATCATGCTAAGTGTGATTTAAACATGTTTATGATAATCCTCTTATGTTTTAACACATAAGTCATCATGCTAAGTTGTATTTAAATATGTTCATAGTGGCTTTCTTATGTTTTGACGTGAGTATGCTAAATTGTGGTTTAGAATTTTGTTTATATGTAAAATCTCATGTTAGACCCATATCAAGTTTACATGAAAATTAGATCCAACTTAGTCACAAGTTCACCTTTACCTGTTTAGTTAAAATAATGATACATCTATGCCAAGTTACATGTGATAAGTTAAATGTATGCTATTTTATGTTTATGTTAGGTTCCTTGTTTATTACCCCTCTTTGTTTATGGGTTTGGGCTAATTTGTTAGCCCAACATTTTATGTGATTCATACGTACGCTCTACGGGGATAACGATGGGAAAACATGAAAATTCATGGCAGGTTTGTTCATTAAATGATATATTTGATGTACCATTTATGAGCAGCAAAATCAAAGGATAATTATGGAATGATTAAATTAAATTTAATCCATATAATGAAATTTGACATATATAGAAAAATATGAACGAGTATGCCTAACACGAGGTTAGACTGAGTTGTGGTGTAAATCTGCCCGGAACCGACCGACATATCCAGTGACCACAACAAGACCTGTCTAATGTGGGTGGTTAGTGCATCAAGCCCAAAAGGAAACCGAGGTTAGACTTAGTTGTGGTATAAATCTGTCTGGAACCGACCGGCACATCCAGTGACCACAACAAGACCTGTCTAATGTGAGTGGTTGGTGCTTTAATAAATTAAAGCTAAGTCCGAATTGGTAGGGTTAAGTAAATTAGGAAAACACTTAACCGATTAAACATGTTAACTAAAACGAGTGGGATGGGTTAGGTAAACTTGGACACTTAACCAAATAAACATATTGATTAGAAAAGCCTAGTAACGGGGACCCATTTTAGCAGTAACCCACATAGATGTATCATGGTACCCTGAAACTAGGCAGGGTGGGGCACGATTACTGGGCTGAATTATAAGCATTCAAAACATCGGCGGTTGGTGGGCCAGTGTAGGTTCCGACGGAGTATGGGCGTGCACGTACTCCGGAGTGGAAAAATCAGGCACTGGACATCAGTAGTGTACACTGTGCATCTTGAATCATGTCGGGTTGCCACCAGAGGGACTGATACACCCTATGGTGGGACCAGCACAGGTGACTACAGTCAAGCGGGAACGAATGACACATGATATGAATACATGCGAGTAGGAGCCGATCATTAAGGGGATCGTTTGGGGCTGGTTGAACCAAAAGGTTAAGTAGGTGCAGAGACTATAGTAATGGGTGCGATCACATGTTCCTCTTATCTTATATTAGGGTATTGTCCTATGTTCTGTTATCACTGCCATGATCCCTTTCCTTGTTTAAATACTAGTAACCACTGAATTTACCAGACTTATTGTCTGACCCGTTTTCTTTCGTCTTTTTTTCTTTCGTTTCCCCCCAGGTCCACAGGGAGTAAATAATCCAGCTTAATCAGACGCTTTGTAAGCTTCAAGATAGTAGATGTATGACCTAGACCCTCTTGCATTGGCTATGTCTTTTGGATACGATCTTTGGGGATTTATGCATTTTTACTTTTGGTTTATGCTTCTTTATTGAATAATCAAGACAGAAATTATGGTGTAATGTTTTGAGGTTATTTTAAGACAATTTGATGTAATGCTTTTGTATTGAACTACGTATGAAATAAATATTTGAATTCCGCTGCTTAAATTTATCTTACTTGTAAATTTTTCTGTGTCTTGTACCTATAACCCTCCACCAAAATTAAGGCATTCCCTTAGTGAGTGACTTTAATGGAGGTGGGGTGTTTCACTTGGTATCAGAGCAAAGGTTTACCAGATCAGATAAGAGTTTTTGAAAACTATTTTCAAAAGAAATATAAAGAAGCATTTTACAAAGAAAAGTGTTGTTTTAAATTTAAAAATGCATAATCCCCAAAGCCATATGAACTATCTTTCTATCCTTCATTTTGAATCTTTTCTTTTTCATTTCAGCATGTCTGGAAATCTTGACCTTCCAGAGGGTGTACCGATACCTGGCTGGTTCAGGAGGTACTTAGAGGCTAGGGCCAATGACGCACGCCCAGCAGATATTCCTCCTCCAGCTGCCGCAGTTCCTCCTCCTCCTCATGCAAATGCTTTCTCAAAGGTTTGTAGAGACTTTAGGGCCATGGGTGGAAAGGATTTTAAGGGAACAGAATCATTCGTAGAAGCAAGGAACTGGCTCAAAGAAACCGAGGATCTATTCGTTATCGTCGAGGTGGACGATAGGCAAAAGATACAGTTGGCTGTATGGTTGCTCAAAGATGAAGCCTCCTATTGGTGGGAAGTCACAAACGTTGAAAGACCTATTGACACATGGATGTATATCAGAATAAGGTTTGAGATGAAATTCCTCTCACAGGCTGAACGATGTTTACAGCTGGAAAAGTTCTTATCTCTTACGCAAGGAACTATGGCGGTCAAGGAGTTTGTCAATCAATTCAATCAGCTGGCCCGATTTGGACTGGACTTAGTGAATACTCCTCATAAGAAGGCTCACTGTTTTTTCAAGGGATTGAATGAGCCATTTCACAGCTTGGCTATGACCCATATACCTATGGGGGCTACTTACGAGAGGTTAGTGGACATGGCACTCTTACATGAGGAAGACAAGGGCAAGAATGAGGCAAAAGCGAAAGTGCCTCAAGATAAGAAGGGGGAAGTGTTGTAGAACAAGAAGGCCGATTCAAAGAAAGGCGGGAAGAACAACAAACCCCGTGAAAAGAGAAAGTGTAATTTCTGTGGCATTCCCGGGTATCTGATCAAAGACTGCAAGAAGAAGAAAAGGAAGATGGGTGGCTGTTTCCACTGTGGTGAGACAGGACACATGGCTAGGGCATGCCCAAAGAAGCAAGGGGAGGGAGCTGGACCTTCTTCTTGAGGACAAGTTCACGCTCTCACGACACCTCCGCAAGAAAGAGGTAGAAATATTTCTGTCGAAAGTTTAGTCTATCTTTTTTATCATCCTGTTCGTACACTATTTGATTCTGGCGCATCGCACTCTTTTATATCTACTGCTTTAGTGGAATCTCTGCACCTAGACACCAGTATAGTAGAGGATCCCTTGATTGTTTCAAATCCAATTGGGGGCTCAACTTATTTGTTAATGGTTTGTTTGGATTTGAAAATATCTATACTAAGCGTTGATTTTAGATGTAATGCCTTTGTTTAGGGCTTCATGGGCTATGGGTTGATTCTAGGCATGGACTGGCTATCCAGTAATGGTGCCGTCCTCGATTGTGAAAAGAGAGTGGTTAGACTCATGACTCGCCTCGGTAACACTCTCAAAATTTCTTGTAATCCCATGAACTCCGTCATGCTTAATTATCTAGAATCTCTTGATGCGTCTGTTGAGAACTTGCAGTCTGAAAGGATAGTCTGTGAATAGCCTGATGTGTTTGAAGAGGTAAAGGGCTTACCTCCGAAGCGGGAGATAGACTTTCGCATATACCTTGTTGATAATGCAAAGCCCGTTGCTTTACCCGTTAGGCACATGGCCCCAAGGGAAAGAAAGGAGCTCAGCAAGCAAATCAAAGAGCTACTTGAAAAGGGGTTCATAAGACGGAGTATTTCTGAATGGGGTGCTCCGGTAGTGTTCGCAACCAAAGCTGATGGTTCGCTTCGCCTGTGTGTTGATTATAGGGAGCTAAACAAGATGACCAAGAAAAATGGACACCCACTCCCAAGAATAGATGATTTGTTCGATCAGCTTGTAGGTGCATCGGTTTTCTCCCAATGGTTTCTTCGAGTGGCTTGTCATGCCTTTCGGCTTGACAAACGCACCCGCTTACTTCGTTGATTTAATGAGCAGGGTGTTCCGAGAGTTCCTCAATAAGTTTGTGGTGGTCTTCGTAGACGATATTTTGATCTTCTCAAAGAATGAGGAAGAGCATGCTCCGCATCTAAAAGAAGTCATGGATACTCTTCGTGCACATCAGTTGAAGGCGAAATTCTCCAAATACCATTTCTGGAGAGAAGAAGTTAGGTTCGTTGGACATGTGGTGTCCAAACAGGGGATAACTGTGGACCCCGCAAAAGTGGTTGCTGTGCAAGATTGGAAGGTTCCTCGAAATGCAACCAAAGTCCAAAGCTTTCTCGGGCTAGCAGGCTTTTATCGAAAGTTCATCAAAGATTTTTCAAAAATCTCAGCTCCACTAACAAGACTGACAAAGAAGAACCTAGCTTTCAATTAGGATTTGGATTGCGATATTGCTTTCCAACGTTTGAAAAGGGCTCTAACAACATCCCCAGTTCTGACATTGCCTGATGGAAGCAAGATGTTTACAGTATACACAGATGCATGCGGAACGGGACTAGGCGCTGTTCTAATGCACGAAGGGAAGGTAGTGGCTTATGGTGGAAGACAGTTGAAAGTACGTGAGAAAAACTACCCAACCCACGGCCTAGAATTGGCAGCCATCGTTTTTGCGCTTAAGTCTTGGCTCCATTATCTCCTAGGTGAGAAATTTGAACTGTATACTGACCATAAATCATTGAAATACCTTTTCTCACATAAAGATCTCAATTTGAGGTAGCAAAGATGGATGGATTTTCTTGCCTTGTACGATTTTGAGATTTCCTACACTCTTGGCAAGGGCAATGCAGTAGCAGACGCCTTAAGTAGAAAGAAGATGGCCTTAAGCCCTCTCTTTATGGAAAGGAAAAGCTTGGAGTTCATAGCAAGCTTTAAGTTCAGACCCTCCTCTGACTTTGTACTTGGCTTGCTAGCAACGTTAGAAGTGCGACCAACTCTATTAGATTCAATCGGAGCCGTTCAAAGAGAAGACCCTCAGCTAGCCGAAGTGATGGACAGGTTAATTAAGGGCGAGACTTCTAGTATCCTCAATAGATACTCCATGGATGCCAAGGGCTGGTTGAGACGAGATGGAAGACTATGTGTCCCACAAGCAAGGGGTTTGGTAAAGGCGGTTCTAGAAAAGGCACACCATTCCAAGCTGACCATACACCCAGGCGGAGACAAAATGTATGAAGACATCAAAAGAGTTTTCTTTTGGAATGGCATGAAGAAAGATGTAGCTGATTTTGTTTCTCAGTGTTTAATATGCCAACAAGTCAAGGCGGAGCAGAAGAAGCCTGGTGGTATGCTCCATCCCCTAGAGGTTCCACAGTGAAAATGGGATAGCATCTCGATGGACTTTATAGATGGGTTGCCTTGGTCAAGAAGGGACAATACCAACGTTTGGGTAATAGTGGACAGGCTCACATAAAGCGCCCACTTTATAACTGTCTAGAGTAAAAGGACTACCTCATCTCTAACATCCATATATCTTAAGGAGATAGTTTAACTCCATGGGATACCCTCCAGCATAGTGAATGATCGAGACCCTATCTTCATGAGCTAGTTTTGGAAGAGTTTACAAGAGGCTGTAGGCACAAAGTTATGCTTAAGCACGACCTATCACCCTCAAACCGATGGCCAAACGGAAAGAGTCAACAAAGTATCAGAAGACCTCTTGAGGTTATGCATTATTGACTTCGGAGGGACATGGGAGGATCATCTACCTTCGGTGGAATTCGCTTACAACAATAGCTACCAAGCCACCATAGGCATGGCACCTTTCGAAGCTTTATATGGAAGACTGTGCAGGTCACCAACTTGCTGGTGGGAGTCCACAGACAAGCTCATACTTGGACCAGACATGATTAGGGAGACTTCAGAGAAAGTAGACTTAATACGAAGAAGAATGAAGACTGCCCAAGATAGACATAAGTCCTACGCGGAAAAAAGAAGAACTGACCTTGAGTTCGAAGTTGGAGACAAGGTGTTCCTTAAAGTATCTCCTTTGAGGAACGTCATTCACTTTGGATCCACAGGAAAGTTAGCACCAAGATTTGTAGGGCTGTTCCCTATCATCGAGAAGATTGGGAAGATGGCTTATAGGGTACAACTGCCCGAAAGATTGGCCGGGATTCATAATGTCTCTCACCTGCGGAAATGCTTACACGAGTCTGCTAAAGTGGTATAACCAAGTATGCTAGAGGAAGTTGAACGAGAAGCAACTGTAAGGAGAGTTCCGACCTATATCTTGGAAACAGAGGTCAAAAAGCTATGCAACCGTGAAGTTAAGCTTGTCAAAGTTCAATGGAGCGACACCGAGGAAGACGCAACTTGGGAAACTGAGGACAGAATACGCGCAACCTACCCTTTTCTTTTTGAGGGTATGTCTTTAATCTCTTTTTTCCTCAAATTTATGCTCGTATCTATCTTTTAGGTATATCTCCTCGATACTATCCTTTATCCTTAGGTAGGAACCCATTTGGATGTAAACATGTACCTGAAACATGTTATGATTGATGGTTGCAAGTGGTTGCTAGTGGATGCATACACACACACATTAGGTATAAGATCGGCTCAGTCACTTCCATATTGCATATGCATATATGTATTGGTTTATGGATTAAAACTTGATGTGTTATCATATGGACGTTGCATTTGCATGGATGGTTGTGCGCTCATGTAAGAAATTTTGAGTAGGAAAAATTGCATTCATAATGGACTCATGGCACTGACATAATTTGCATTAAGGAGGCCAACTGAATCAGTAGACCGCCTGATTTTGCATTAGATAAGGACATATACACACCCAATGCATATGATCGTGAAGCATTAGTAATCTTTTAAGAACAATGAACGCCTGTGTTTGATGGTTGAGTAGATGGTTGATTTGATGGTAGGATATAAGTTCCTCTCGACTTGGAGATTTCGGGGACGAAATCCTAAAAGGAGGGGAGAATGTAACACCCCGTATTTTCTATTAACGTTATAATAACGAATCCTAGAATACTCAATTTAAAATTTGAGAATTAAGGGAAACGGGTTACGCCATTGTGTTCGTCTCGGAATTCTGGTTGAGATAGAGTCCGAGTTTACGTAAATTGGACTTCATATGAAGAAGTTATGACTGTCAGAAGTTTCAGAAAATTCAAATAGCTCGAAAACGAATTCAAAATTCAAACAGAAGTTAGAAGCGGGCTGGGCGGGAAGATTCCCGCCCAGGCAGGTCGACCAGGGGGTCGACTCTAGTGTCGACCTCCCCCCTAGAGGTCGACCTGGGTGTCGAACTTAGGATCGACGTGGCCCCCGGCCAGATCTGAATTTTTGAACGACTGCTGACTTGATGCTGAGTCACTAGGGTTTCAGGATGGTCCTGATTTGGTCTGAGTGGCTGTGATTAACCTAGGTTCATCTGACGGCTATAATTAAACTGGAATTCTATATAAGCAACTCAATTCTCAACCTAAAAACACACAGGAAAAAAATCCTAGAACTGAAATGCCGTCAGTAGAGGACTTGGAGTAGCCGTCATCGTTTCCAATTCAAAGACGAATTAAAGAACTTGAATCAAGAATCAAATTAAAACTAGTCTAATTCAATGATCTTCATCAAAGGCGCGCATCTCCAATTTCAGAATTCAGATTTCAGAACGCAAGAATTTCTTTTTAGTTTGTAAGTTAGTTGTTATGCAGATTTAAACATTCTTTCGATTGAATCATGACTTGTTGTAATTGGGATATAGTATGATGCCTATATATAAGATTTGATTCTCGTTTATCTTAAAATATCGTTGTAATTAATCATGTCTATATGCTTATGGCGATGAACATGTTGTATATTAATCATATCTGTATGCTTGTGGTGATGAACAACATTTTATGTTATTGGAATCTATTATAATTGGGTAATGGATTTAGTTTGCCAATTAAATGGTAAAACATGTCATGTTGTAATTCGGTGTTTATTTGCAAGTTTATGATCTAAATCACATGCTTACATGTTAGATTAACATTTAGAACTATGCATCTATTTATGTTGCAAGATTGGATTTGTAATCCTCTTATGTTTTAACACAAGTTATCATGCTAAGTGTGATTTAAACATGTTTATGATAATTCTCTTATGTTTTAACACATAAGTCATCATGCTAATTTGTGATCTAAATATGTTCATAGTGGCTTTCTTATGTTTTGACATACATAAGTGAGTATGCTAAATTGTGGTTTAGAATTTTGTTTATATGTTAAACCTCATGTTAGACCCATATCAAGTTTACATGAAAATTAGATCCAACATAGTCACAAGTTCAACTTTACCTGTTTAGTTAAAATAATGATACATCTATGCCAAGCTACATGTGATAAGTTAAATGTATGCTATTTTATGTTTATGTCATGTCCCTTGTTTATTACCCCTCTTTGTTTATGGGTATGGGCTAATTTGTTAGCCCAACATTTTATGTGATTCATACGTACGCTCTTCGGGGATAACGATGGGAAAACATAAAAATTCAAGGCATAGGTTTGTTCATTAAATGGTATATTTGATATACCATTTATGAGCAGAAAAATCAAAGGATAATTCTGGCATGATTAAATTAAATTTAATCCACATAAAGAAATTTGACATATATAGAAAAATATGAATTTAAAAAAGACGAATATGCCTAACCCAAGGTTAGACTGAGTTGTGGTGTAAATCTGCCCGGAACCGACCGGCATATCCAGTGACCACAACAAGACCTGTCTAATGTGGGTGGTTAGTGCATCAAGCCCAAAAAGAACCCGAGGTTGGACTTAGTTGTGGTATAAATCTGCCCGGAACCGACCGGCACATACAGTGACCAGAACAAGACCTGTCTAATGTGATTGGTTGGTGCTTTAATAAATTAAAGCTAAGTCAGGATTGGTAGGGTTAAGTAAATTAGGAAAACACTTAACCGATTCAACATGTTAACTAAAACGAATGGGCTGGGTTAAGTAAACTTGGACACTTAACCAAATAAACATGTTGATTAGAAAACCCTAATAACGGCGACCCATTTCAGCAGTAACCCACATAGATGTATCATGGTACCCTGAAACTAGGCAGGGTGGGGCACGATTACTTGGCTGAATTATAAGCTATCAAAACGTCGGCGGTTGGTGGGCCGGTGTAGGTTACGACGGAGTATGGGCATGCACATACTCCGGAGTGGAAAAATCAGGCGCTGGACATCAGTAGTGTACACTGTGCATCTTGAATCGTGTCGGGTTGCCACCAGAGGGACTGTTACACCCCATGGTGGGACCAGCACAGGTGACTACATTCAAGCGGGACCGAATGACACTGGATATGTTTACATGCGAGTAGGAGCCGATCATTAAGGGGATCGTTTGGGGCTGGTTGAACCAAAAGTTTAAGTAGGTGCAGAGACTATAGTAACGGGTGCGATCACATGTTCCTCTTATCTTATATTAGGGTATTGTCCTATGTTCTGTTATCACTGTCATGATCCCTTTCCTTGTTTAAATACTAGTAACCACTGAATTTACCAGACTTATTGTCTGACCCGTTTTCTTTCGTTTTCTTTTCTTTCGTTTCCCCCCTCAGGTCCACAGGGAGGAAACACTCCAGCTTAATCAGACGCTTTGCAAGCTTCAAGAAAGTAGATGTATGACTTGGACTCTCTTGCATTATCTATGGCTTTTGGATACGATCCTTGTGGATTTATGCATTTTTACTTTCGGTTTATGCTTCTTTATTGAATAATCAAGACATAAATTATGGTGTAATGTTTTGAAGTTATTTTGAGACAATTTGATGTAATGCTTTTGTATTGAACTACGTATGAAATAAATATTTGAATTCCACTGCTTAAATTTATCTGTCTTGTAAATTTTTCTGTTTTTTGTACCTATAACCATCCACCAAAATTAAGGCATTCCCTTAGTGAGTGACCTTAATGGAGGTGGGGTGTTTCCGGTTTCGAGTCTCCTTGCATTTGCGACGTGACTTCGACCCAACTGCTTTGTGTTTTTTGACACTTGATCGCGTTGCTCACCAAATACTTGAAGTGTGACAGCTTCGATAAGAAAGCGTGTCAACATTTCCCCCCCAAAACATATCTTGCTTGGTCCAAGGAAGGTGTGTTTTGCGAGAAGAAGAGAAATCTAGAGATAAATCTAGGAGAATTCTAGAGCGAGCTGCTATATTCATGAGACGAAAGAGTCACGACCACGCCAGATCGCATTATCCATAAAACCAAATTTGATAAGCCGGAAATTCTTGATCTCTTTGGATCACATTAGTGGAAGACCACAATCGTTTGGGATCGTATTAGGGAGAGAAATCCGACGATCACATAGGATCGTATTAATAGAAAGCCAGAACAACCCGAGTATCCGAGAGACTGGAGGAGCCCAGTAACCTGCATAGAAAAGGTGTACACATAACCATATATGAGTGGTTTTGCCGTGCTGCCGACAAGGCTGCCATGGGTCATTGTATTGATTTGATAGACTACTTTCAAGGTGATCTCACATTGGTGAGGTGAACTTTGCATGTAGCAATCAAGGAGATCTCACATTGGTGATATGAACTTGGCATGTAGCAATCAAGGAGATCTCGCATTGGTGAGATTATCTTAGCATGTAGCAATCAAGGAGATCTCACATTGGTGAGACGACCTTGGCATGTAGCAATCAAGGAGATCTCCCATTGGTGAGATGATCTTGGCATGTAGCAATCAAGGAGATCTCACCTTGGCGAGATGACCTTGGCATATGGCAATCAATGAAATCTCGTGTGAGCGAGATGACCTTGGCAAGTGACATTCAAGGAAATCTCGTGTGAGCAAGATTACCTTGGCAAGTGGCAGTCAAGGAAATCTCATGTGAGCGAGATGAACTTGGCAAGCGGCAGTCAAGGAAATCTCGTGTGAGGGAGATGACCTTGGTAAGTGGCAATCAAGGAAATCTCGTGTGAGCGAGATGACCTTGGCAATTGGCAATCAATGAAATCTCGTGTGAGTGAGATAACCTTGGCAAGTGGCAATCAACGAAATCTCGTGTGAGCGAGATGACCTTGGCAAGTGGCAATCAAGGAAATCTCGTGTGAGCGAGATGACCTTGGCAAGTGGCAATCAAGAAAATCTCGTGTGTGCGAGATGACCTTGGCAAGTGGCAATCAAGGAAATCTTGTGTGTGTGAGATGACCTTGGCAAGCGACATTCAAGGAAATCTTGTGTGAGCGAGATGACCTTGCCAAGTGGCAATCAAGGAAATCTCGCGTGAGCGAGATGACCTTGGCAAGCGGCATTCAAGGAAATCTCGTGTGAGCGAGATGACCTTGGCATGTCGAGTCATGGCACCCTTATTGAAGTAGGATAAGAGGCCGAGACAGTTACGAGTGGATATTATCGTCGTGTCATTGACGAGTCTACCAGATGTAATCCAAGGTATTGATAAGGCGACCCTCTAATCCAAACGAGCAGGATCGTACATGATCTGACACTCGCCACGAGTAAAGGCAATCTCGTCGAAGTAGGACGAGAAGCCAAGATAGCTAGACGGCTATTAGAGTTTGCAATCCCGTTATTGACTTCATACTTCACAAGTAAATGTCCTTACTTTGTGAAGTAATTTTATTAGAGTTATAAAAGTTAGGGATTTTTTTAGTAAAACCAGAAGAAAACCAATGGTTCATCATCCATAAAGAGCATGCTTCGGAAGCTGGCCTTCCCCCGAGCGTGGGTAAGCGGATTTGGCCGTTTTTTTAATTTCGAGTTCATTTGTTAAGGAAAAGCAAATAGTTTATTGTTTGTGAAGAGCATGCCTAGGATCTTACCGGCTCCAATTACATGGGTAAACAAACATGACCATTCACAATTCAAAGCCGAGAAAAGTAGACTTTTCATCAGTAACCAAAAGGGAGGATACATCCAGAGGACTAAGGTCCTTAAATACAATGTCTTGGGCTGAAGCCCAAATACTTGAGCCTGTAGAGCCAGATTGAGAAAGCCATGAGTGAGGAGAGCCTTATTTGAGAGCCATAGAGAACCATAATAAGACTAGAAGATAGAAAAGCCGTAAGATGCTGATGTTAGGGAGGCTTGGACTGTAGACATCAGATCCAGTGAGAGGTTTAGTTTGAATCGGGGGCCCGAGCGTGAGGCTCGGGCCTATCTTGAATAACAATTGGTGGTTGTACCTGTCCTGGTATCCCAGCCTGAGTACGAACGAATCATTCCAGTTCTCCATTTCTAACGCGCTTTTCAATAGAATTCTTCAAATGATGACACTCATTTGTATTGTGACCAGCGATGTCATGAAATATGCAATGTCATTTAGAATCTCTTTCTTGTTGAGAGGGCTTCCGAGCGGGAGGCTTTTTGAAAGGAGCAATGGGGTGAACCACTCGGTAGATCTCCTCAAGAGTGTGAGTAAGCTCCGAGTGGTTTTGGGAACCTACGTTGTCTACTAGCCTTGTTACAGGGCTTTCCTTTACTTGAGACCAAAGCTCGAGTATCCAAAACTTGTAGGACTACGCTTTTATCAGGAATGGGGGTGCCCCCGAGTGTCGAGGGAGCGGCGATGATCCGAGAATCAGCGTCGTCCTGTTGTGGGGGCGTGCGAGGTTGCCCCCATGTCCTATAACACCCCACCCCCATTAATGTCATTCACAAAGGGAATGCATTAAATTCAGTGAAGTGTTATAGGTAAAAGATGCAGATAAATTACAAGATAGATAAATAAAGCAACGGAAAAGAATAAAAACTTTACTTCATTGATAAAACAACAACTTAGTAAAACAGCTTGTACAAAGATTGTTTTCTAACACCAAAACACCAATAGCCAATACAACAAAGTATCTGTCTTGTTTAATAAAATAAAGAAGCATAAATTGACAATGATATTCCCCAATAAAGCATGATCCAGTCATAGTAGTGGAAAAGAGAGTCCGAATTAATACATCGACTATCTTCGAGCTTAGAAAGAGAAACGGTCCAAACTAAGCTGAGCTATTCCCTCCCTGATTACATGGGGGAGTGGGGGGGGGGGGACAGAAGAAAAGAGGCGAAACAAAACTAGGTCAGACATAAGTCTGGTAAGTCCAGTGATTTTCAGTATGTAAATAGGTAATAGTAACATGACATGAATAAACGGAATATAAGACAATACCTTGATAACAGGGATAACAAGATAACCTATGATTAGCATAAGATATGATAAGGCAAGATAAACCGAATGCGCTTCTACTCTTTCTCTGCTTCGCTACTACCCCGTTATTCTAATTTTAATATCTCTGATTTCCTATTTTCTATGGACTAACTAACCAGTATCCTAACTAGTGTCTTTTATAGAATGATCTGTATCCCGTTCTAGTGGCCCAACTAGTATCCTGTGAAAAAGGATCCTTATCCCCTGCTAGTGTCCCAACTAGTATCCTGTGAAAAAGGATATGTATCCCATACTAGTGTCCCAACTAGTATCCTGTGTTATATAATAAGGTGATCCCACCCCCGCAATTGTGGTAGCCTTTAGGTGTACATCTAATATGAGGATCTTACCTCAATCAGCCTAATTGCCATGAAGATGTTAGATGTACCCTTACTACCCTATCGATCGGCTCTCTACTTGTATTAATTTTCCTTGTGTCTGTGTCAATCGACCCACTCTTGTGAGTAGATACCATGTGCTGGTCCCACCATAAGGTGTATCAATCCCTATGATAGCAACCCGACACGATTCAAGATGCACAGTGTATACTACTGATGCCTAGTTCCTGCTTTTCCACTCCAGAGCACGTGCACGCCCATACTCCGTCGGAACTACACTACTGCACCCCCACCGCTATTTTGACCGCTTATAATCAACCTAGTAATCGTGCCCCACCCTGCCTAGTTCAGGGTACCATGATACATCTATGTGGGTTACTACTGAAATGAGTCCCCGTTATTAGGGTTTCCTACTGGTTAAGTTTGTGGGCCTATATATATACAAATATTACCCATCTACACGAGATGTACTTAACCCTCCCGCTGGTTCAAACATGTTTATTTAACGATTAAGTTTATGGGCGTATATGTACTAATATTACCCACCTAACCAAAGTTTACTTAACCCTCCTACTTATCAAGTCAATCTGTATTATTGGTTAAGCTTGTCTTAACCCTATCCACTTTGTTCATATAATATTGGTTAAGTGTTGTCCATTCATGTTAACTTAATCCATCCACACATCATGTTGTATTGGTTAAGTGTTTCCCATTAACTTAACCCCACTCGTTCATCATGTTATGTTGGTTAAGGGTTTCTTGTTAACTTAACCCTACTCATTCATCATGCTATCTTGGTTAAGTGTTTCTTATTAACTTAACCCAACTCATTCATCATGTTATATTGGTTAAGTGTTTCTTATTAACTTAACCCTACTCATTCATCATGCTATATTGGTTAAGATTTTCTAAATTGACTTAACCCCACCTTCTTGTCTAATTAACATGTTATAACGGTTAAGCGTTCTAAATTTATTTTACTCCACCTTCTTGTCTAATTAACATATTGTAACGGTTAAGTGTTCTAAATCTACTTAACCCTACCTTCTTGTTTAATTAACATGTTGTATTGGTTAAGTGTCTCCTATTCATATGTTACTTAACCTTACCATTCTTAGAATGCCTGTTTATTGGCATTAATTAATTTATTAATGCTCCAACCTCTCACATTAGAACTATTGTTTGCGGTTGCTGGATGTGCCGGGTGGTTCCGGGCAGACTTCTACTGCAAACTCTTTCTAACCTCGGGTTCTGGGTTAAATGCTCTAACCAGTAACATTAGATCTGTGTTGTTGCGGTTGCTGGATGTGCCGGGCGGTTCCGGGCAGTTTCACACCGCAACTCAATCTAACCTCAGGTTAGGCATGTTCCTCTTTTAAATTGATTTACATATTTACAATTTATGTTCATATATAAATTATCCACAAGTGTTGATAATTCATGTCATGCCCCATATACCCTGTAAATTATGTCCATAATTCTAGGTATATAAATTCTACTATTTCATGCCACTAATCATTCATATGATTATGAGCCAATCTATGCCAATTGCATGTAGTTTAATATTTTTTCCCTAACGTCTCCCCCGTTATTCGTTCGCATAATTCACATAGAACGCTAGGCCCGCAAATTAGCCTAACTTATAAACAAAAGGGAAAACAAAAGGGACATGTAACATTCCAACAGACATAAATAATATAGATCAACATGCATAGTATAAATTTTGGGATAGAATGACATAAACTTAATTAAGCACATAAATGTGATCTTACATTTAAATTAAATCCAATTAACATGCAAACTAGGATAGATCTAATTGTATAAGCTTGAACTTATATAGATCTTAAACATAGATACTAGCTTGGATCTAAAGATTTAAGCATATATGAACATAACTTATCATGTAATTTGCATATACAACATGGTAGGTTCAATTGTATCAGTCCAATAGTCTCATAGGCATAAGATGTACAACATGATAAATCAATCACAACAGTCCCATAGGCATGATAGGTTCATTTTGTCAATCCAACAGTCTCATAGGCATGTTAGGTTTCATTATGTCAATCACAATAGTCTCATAGGAACAATAGGTGTCATTACATCAATCACAATAGTCTCATAGGCATAGGCAATTCATAATTGATAAAAGGATAGGCACGAATAGAATAGAATTAGGCATAGTTATTATATCCAGTTATTACAGTCATGATTTCTTATTAGGTGTTCACATCTAAACAATAACCATACTTACAGAAAAAGGATGGACCCTGATTTCTGGGATCTGATTTCTGAATTTGAAAAGCTATCCTTTGATGTAGACGTTTGATTCTCTAGTTCTTCTAATTGATTCCTAGTTTGAATATGATTCTCTAGTTTGGGGTAGATGAATGGAGGCTAGGCCAGTTTGTAGACGAACAGCATGACGACTTCATAGAATGAGTTCTATGGTTGAGGTTTGGGGCGATTATATAGAAGTCTAGGTTCAATTCTAGCCTTTAGATTAGTCTAGGAGAAATCAGAGTCATCAAACCAAAGAGATGTGTCATCCAGCCAACCGTAGCATGACACATATGCCCTAATACCTCAGAAATCAGTCATTGGCCAATCAGAGAAGGCCACATCTGCTCAGGACTGTCAAAAATCGTCACTGCCCAGATCTAGATGATGGGATCGACCCCTATGGGGGAGGGGAGGGGGGTTGACACTTATGTCGACCCCGGTGTCGACCCCAAAGAGGCCGAGTCGACATCGGTGTCGACCCAGTGGTCTCGGGTCGACACCCCAAACGTGATCGATTCCGCGTTTCTCCTCCCGCCTTTTCTGTTTTGAATATTTTATTTTAATTCTGGTTTAAAATGAAATCTTCTAACCTCCTTAACTTCTACATATTGTATCTGTTTTATGTAAACTCGGACTCTATCTCAAGTAAAATTCCGAGATGAATGCAATGGCGCAACCCTTTCCCTTAATTCTTCTTTTAAAGATTAATTATTCTTTAATTATCTCTTATGTCCCGTTTTAAAGTTATGGGGTGTTACATTCTCCCCTCGTTAAAGAATTTCGTCCCGGAAATCTCCTAGTCAAGAAGAATGTTTATCCTACCATCCAACATCCATATACTGAATCGTTCAATCACAGGCATCCATTGTCCTTAAAATGATTTCTAATGCAAAATCAGGCGGTCTACTGATTCAGTTGACCTCCTTAATGCGAATTATGTCAGTGCCATGAGTCCATCATGTATGCAGTTTTTCCTAATCGTACCTTATAACCTCTACATGAGTGCACAATCATTCATTCAAATGCAACATCCATACGATAACACATCAAGTTTCAATCCATATACAAATACATATATGTATTTGTAATATGAAAGTGACTGAGCCATTCTAGTACCTAGTGTGTGCGTATATGCATCCACGAGAAACCACTAGCAAACACTTACATCCACTTGCATCCACCAAACATAACATGTCTCAAACGCATGTTTACATCCATTGGCTTCTACATAAGGATCGAGGATAGGATCGAGAGGATATACTTAAAAGATGAAGACTATCAAGCAAATAAACTTTACAGAAAAAGAGAGATCAAGGATATACCCTCAAAAAGGGTATGATGCGCGTATTTAGTCTTCTAAGTCGCATCTTCTTGAGCTTCACTCCATATTGCTATGACTGTCTTAACTTCACAATTGAGTAGCTTCTTAATTTCTGTTTCCCAAATATAAGTTGGGACTCATTTCACTCTCGCCTCTCGTTCCACCTCTTCTCCTTCTAGTATACTCGGCACTACAACTTCTGCAGTGTCATGCTAACATTCCCAGAACTATCTCTTGAAAATAAACAGATGCTAACCATGTTACCAAGTGTATATACTAAGATGATTAGAGGTCTCACCTCTACTTAGCTTACCCATCATGTCACAAATCTGAGGGTCTTCATGTCACGCCGCTCCTATCCGATCCAAGAGCGTAGGCCGCTCTTCTAGCGATGCTAACTAACTTAACCAAAGGTTTTAAAATCAAAGATTGATATGTATTCTGAACTTTTCCTTTCCACATAAAGAGGACTTGAAGTCAACCTTTTTCCTTCTTAAGGCATCTGCTACAACCTTACCCTTCCTTCTTACATCAAAATGACGCCTAGTCCCGGGCCGCTTGCGTCCGTGTATACCGTAAACCTTTTTACTACCGTAAGGTAAAAGTCAAAACTGGGGTCATTGTAAGAGGCCTCCTCGATCGTTGGAAGGCGACATCACAACCGATATTCTGAGAAAAGGTTAGATTCTTCTTCGTCAATCTTGTAAATGGGGCTAATACCTTCGTAAAGTCCTTAATGAACTTCCTATATTAGCCTGCTAGTCCTAGAAAAATTCTTACTTCCATTGTGTTTTTAGGAATCTTCCAATCTTGGATTGCCACTACCTTTTCAGGATCCACTGCTAACCCTTCCTTAGAGACCACGTGTCTTAAGAACTGCACCTCTTTCCTCCAAAAATGAAATTTAGAGAACTTAGCTTTGAGTTGATGAGCTCGTAGGGTCTCTAAGACTTCCCTAAGATGTAGAGCATGCTCTTCCTCTCTTCTAGAGAAAACCAAAATATCATTTATGCACAAGCGAAGTGAACCATCCGCCTTTGTAGCGAAAACAACTAGAGCACCCTATTCAGAAATACTTCGCCTTATGAACCCCTTTCTCAAGTAACTCTTTTACTTGTTTACTGAGCCCTTCCTTTCCCTTAGAGTCATGTGTCGTACAGGTAATGCAACTGACTTTACATTGTCAACTAGATATATGCGGAAGTCTATCTCGCGTTTTAGGGAAAAAATCCCTAACCTAATCAAAAACATCTGCATACTTATGGACAATTCTAATGGATCGCAAATTGTCGATAGATGCATCAAGTGATTCTAGTTAGCTAAGCCAAACTGATCCCTTAGGACCACATGAAATCTCGAGGGTATTCTTGAGGCAAGTCAAAAGTCTAACTACCCTCCTTTCACTATTTCTAGCTAACCAATCCATGCCTAGAATCAACCCATAGCCCATGAAACCAAAAAAAAAACATAAGCATTGCACTTAAACTCAATACTTAATATAGCTATTCTCAAATCCTCACAAACCAAAGATAAATGAGCTGAACCACCAATTGGATTTGAGATAATAATGGGATCTTCTACTATACAAGCACTAAGGTGCAGAGACTCAACTATGGAAGCAGATATAAACGAATGTGAGGCGATAAAATTAAAAAGAGTACTAACAGGATGATCAAAAAGAAAAACTAGACTTTTCCAACAGAAACTTTACTACCTCTCTCTCAGGTACGCTGGCGGTGAGAGCATGCACTTGCCTCCTGAAAATCCTGTCCTTTGTTCTTGCCCTTGTCCTTAATTATATGACCCATTATACCATAATAATGACACTTCCTCTTATCTTATATTTTTCTATTATTTCCTTCTTTGTGAACCAAGTCCATATCCATGAGTTTCTCATCCTTGGGTTATGCTCCTTAGCCAAACTCCCTTGTTCTCATCTTTGCCATCTTTGTGTAACTTGTTGACTAGTCTCTTGAAAGCTGCCTCCATCGCATGGAAAACCCAACAAAGCCTGAAAGAAAATTAGCTGCAGGTGAATCTACTGCGGCTATATATGGAAGTTGGGCATTTCTTCACCCTTTGATAGGTGTCATAGTCTCATCAAGCCTACAAAACCATGTCGCGATGTGGTTACCTCCCAGAAAGCCAAGAGCCCCGGAGACTCAGTAAAGTAGGAAAACAAGGATTCAAACAGAGGATCAAAAGATAATGCATATGGCTTTGGGGAATATGCCTTTAAAACAAAAATTTTCTTTAGAAAATGCTTCTTTTAAAATCGTTTTGGAATTAATTTTTCAAATCTTTTGTCTGATCTAGTAACCTTCAACTCTGATACCAAACGTAACACCCCACCTCCATTAATGTCACTCACAAAGGGAATGCATTAACTTCGATGAAGAGTTATAGGTAAAAGAAGCAGATAAATTACAAGACATACAAATAAAGCAATGGAAAAGAATAAAAACTTTACTTCATTGATAAAACAACAGCTTGGTAAAACAGCTTGTACAATGATTGTTTTCTAACACTAAAACACCAATACCCAGTACAACAAAGTATCTGTCTTGTTTAATAAAATAAAGAAGCGTAAAATGACAATGATATTCCCCAATAAATCATGACCCATCCATAGCAGTCGAAAAGAGAGTCCAAAGCAATACGTCGACTATCTTCGAGCTTGGAAAGAGAAACGGTCCAAACTAAGCTGAGTTATTCCCTCCCTGACTACCTTGGGGGGGGGGGACGGAAGAAAAGAGGTGAAACAAAACAAGGTCAGACATAAGTCTGGTAAGTCCAGTGATTTTCAGTATGTAAACAGGTAATAGTAACATGACATGAATGAACTGAATATAAGACAATACCTTGATAACAGGGATAACAAGATAACCTAAGATTAGCATAAAATATGATAAGACAAGATAAACCGAATGCGCTTCTACTCTTTCTCTGCTTCGCTACTACCCCGTTATTCTGATTTTTATATCTCTGATTTCCTATTTTCTCTGCACCAAATAACCAGTATCCTAAATAGTGTCTTTTATAAAATGATCCGTATCCCTTACTAGTGTCCCAACTAGTATCCTGTGAAAAAGGATCCATATCCCCTCCTAGTGTCCCAACTAATATCCTATGAAAAAGGATCTGTATGCCCTACTAGTGTCCCAACTAGTATCCTGTGTTATATAATAAGGTGTTCCCACCCCCGCAATTGTGGTAGTCTTCAGGTGTACATCTAGTATGAGGATCTTACCTCAATCAGCCTAATTGCCATGAAGATGTTAGATGTACCCTTACTACCCTATCGATCAGCTCCCTACTTGTATTAATTTTCCTTGTATCTATGTCAATCGGCCCTCTCTTGCGTGTAGATACCCTGTGCTGGTCCCGCCATAAGGTATATCAATCCTTATGATAGCAACCCGACACGATTCAAGATGCACAGTGTATACTACTGATGCCCAGTGCATGCTTTTCCACTCCGGAGCATGTGCAGGCCCATACTTCGTTGGAACTACACTACTTCACCCCCCTGCCGTTATTTTGACTGCTTATAATCAGCCCAGTAATCGTGCCCCACCTGCCTAGCTCAGGGTACCGTGATGCATCTATGTGGGTTACTGCTGAAATGGGTCCCCGTTACTAGGGTTTCCTACTGGTTAAGTTTGTAGGCCAATATATACAAATATTACCTACACGAGATGTACTTAACCCTCCCACTGATTCAAACATGTTTATTTAACGGTTAAGTTTGTGGGCCTATATATACTAATATTACCCACTTACCCAGAGTTTACTTAACCCTCCTACTTATCAAGTCAATCTGTATTATTGGTTAAGATTGCCTTAACCCTATCCACTTTGTTCATGTAATATTGGTTAAGTGCTGTCCATTCATGTTAACTTAACCCACCCACACATCATGTTGTATTGGTTAAGTGTTTCCCATTAACTTAACCCCAATCGTTCATCATGTTATGTTGGTTAAGGGTTTCTTGTTAACTTAACCCTACTCAATCATCATGCTATATTGGTTAAGTGTTTCTTATTAACTTAACCCAACTCGTTCATCATTCTATATTGGTTAAGTGTTTCTTATTAACTTAACCCTACTCATTCATCATGCTATATTGGTTAAGATTTTCTAAATTTACTTAACCCCACCTTCTTGTTTAATTAACATGTTATAACGGTTAAGTGTTCTAAGTTTACTTAACACCACCTTCTTGTCTAATTAACATGTTGTAACAGTTAAGTGTTCTAATCTACTTAACCCCACCTTCTTGTCTAATTAACATGTTGTATTGGTTAAGTGTCACCTATACATATGTTACTTAACCTTACCATTCTTAAAATGTCTGTATATTGGCATTAATTAATTTATTAATGCCCCAACCTCTCACATTAGAACTGTTGTTTGCGGTTGCTGGATGTGCCGGGCGGTTCTGAGCAGACTTTTACCGCAAACTCATTCTAACTTCGAGTTTTGGGCTAAATGCGCTAACCTCTCACATTTGATCTATGTTGTTGCGGTTACTAGATGTGCCGGGCAGTTCCGAGCAGTTTTACACCGCAACTCAATCGAACCTTGGGTTAGGCATGTTCCTCTTTTAAATTAATTTACATATTTACAATTTATGTTCATATGTAAATTATCCACAAGTGTTGTCAACTCAAGTCATGCCCCATTTAACCTCTAAATTATGTCCATAATTCTAGGTATACAAATTCTACCATTTCATGCTACTAATCATTCATATGATTATGAGCCAATCTATGCCAATAGCATGTAGTTTAATATTTTTGTTCCCCAACTTCTCTCCCGTTATTCGTTCGCATAATTCACATAGAACGCTAGGCTCGCAAATTAGCCTAACTTAAAACAAAAGGGAAAAGAAAGGGACATGTAACATTCCAACAAGGATAAACAATATACATCAACATGCATAGTATAAATTTTGGGAAAGAACAACATAAACTTAATTAAGAACATAAACGTGATCTTACATTTAAATTAGATCCAATTAACATGCGAACTAGCATAGATCTAATTGTATAAGCATGAACTTATATAGATCTTAAACAAGGGTACTAGCTTGGATCTAAACATGTAAGCATGTATGAACATAACTTATTATGTAATTTGCATATACAGCATGGTAGGTTCAATTGTGTCAGTCCAATAGTCTCACAGGCATAGGATGTACAACATGATAAATCAATCACCACAACCCCATAGGCATGATAAGTTCCATTTTGTCAATCCAACAGTCTCATAGGCATGTTAGGTTTCGTTATGTCAATCACAATAGTCTCATAGGCACAATACGTGTCATTACATCAATCACAATAGGCTCATATGCAATTCCGAATTGACAAAAGGATAGGCACTAATAGAATAGAATTAGGCATAGTTCTTAGATCCAGTTATTACAGTCATGATTTCTTATTAGGTGTTCACATCTAAACAATAACTATACTTATAGAAAAAGGATGGATCTTGATTTCTGAATTTGAAAAGCTATCCTTTGATGTAGACGTTTGATTCTCTAGTTCTTCTAATTGATTCCTAGTTTGAATTTGATTCTCTAGTTTGGGGCAGATGAATGGAGGCTAGGCTAGTTTGTAGACGGACAGCATGACGGCTTCATAGAATGAGTTCTAGGGTTGAGGTTTGGGGTGATTATATAGAAGTCTAAGTTCAATTCTAGCCTTTAGATTAGTCTAGGAGAAATCAGAGCCATCAAACCAAAGAGTTGTGTCATCCAGCCAACCGTAGCATGACACATATGCCCTAATAACTTAGAAATCAGCAATTGGCCAATCAGAGAAGGCCAAATCAGCTCAGGACTGTCAAAAATCGTCACTGTCCATATCTGGCTGATGGGGTCGACCCCCTACGGGGGGGGGGGGGGGTCGACACTTATGTCGACCCCAAAGAGCCTAAGCCGACATAGGTGATGACCCAGCGGGTCTCGAGTCGACACCCCAAACGTGGTCGGTTCCGCGTTTCCTCCTCTCACCTTTGCTGTTTTGAATATTTTATTTTAATTCTGGTTTAAACTGAAATCTTCTAACCTCCATAACTTCTTCATATTGTATCTGTTTTACGCAAACTCGAACTCTATCTCAAGTAAAATTTTGGGGCGAACGCAATAGCGCAATCCATTTCCCTTAATTCTTCTTTTAAAGATTAATAATTCATTAATTATCTCTTATTTTCTGTTTTAAAATTACGAGGTGTTACATGTCCCGAGTTACAAACTGCAGAACATAAGCACTTGTTCCAATGGCATCTGTTTGTTCATTCGACCTTCCAAAACCATGTAATTTACACTCAATCCGAGCGAGGAACGTGTTCATAACTTCTGCTTGCTCATCCAGACAAGCGATCAATCCTCTAGCCAATTCCGCTAAGTCTTCTCGAGTAACCAAGTCCGAGAGTTCCTCATTGGTAGAATATACTTGATTTTCCTCGCTACTAGCGGTCCGAGCCTCGGAGGTAGCGTCAAACCATTTTCAATTTACCATGTCGAGAGGCGAGTAGTGAAGTCGAAGTCAAAAGCTGAAACCTAAATTGAGAACCGAAGGCAAATCCAAGTACTTAATCCAATGTAGAGATCGAAGCTGTGCATCCCCTACCTAGCGCGCCAAAATGTTGACGGGCAAATTTGTCGCACGCCAACACCCAATGTGTGTGTGAAAAATTATCCAAGTAAGTAGTAAAGTATGTAAATGAGGAGAGGCACAACTTTTATAGTGGTTCGACACTAACACCTACGTCCACTTTATAATCCTTATTCATCATATCTTTGGTTGATTACAAGGTTGTACAAGTTTGGACAATAGCTAAGTTCAAAATGTTACAATCAAATAGCAAAATATATGCTTGTCCTACACTTTGACTAAATTGCCCTTCTTCTTCTTCGTTGAAAAGCGTTGACTTGGTCAATAATATCCAAGTTTGGTGCTCATGTCCACGAAGGTCAAAAGTAGCATAACAATCCTTGTTAATGTTCAAGTGTTAAAGGAAAACATGCATGCCATGTTTTAATTTTCCATGTCATCTTCCATGGCTATGGTGGAGGTGTTGGAAGCCATTAATGAGTGTTTGGAGCTCTCAAAGTCCAAAAATTCCAAGAGAGAAGGCCCTCATTGAAGGCCAAGGCTTGGGGTATTTATAGGAGGAAGGTTAGGTGGGAGTAGGTGAGAAATGGGCCCCATAAGAAGCAATTTTCGCACCCAAAACAAGGCCACATGCAGAAATTTTGAACCCGGCTTCAAGCATGAAATTTCGCACCTGCTGGGTGTGGAAATTTCTCACCTGCTAGGTGCGGAAATTTCGCACCTGTTGGGTGTGGATTTTCTCGCGCCTGCTGGATGCGGATTTTTCGCGCCCGCTAGGTGCGATTTTCTCGTGCCCGCTGGGTGCCGAAATTTGGCGCCCGCTGGGTGCGGATTTTCTCGCGCCTGCTGGGTGCGGAAATTTTGCACCTGCTGGGTGCGGATTTTCTCGCGCCCGCTGGGTGCGATTTTTCTCGCGCTTGCTAGGTGCGTATTTTCTCGCACCCGCTAGGTGTGGAAATTTTGCACCTGCTAGGTGCGGATTTTCTCGCTCCCGCTGGGTGCAGAAATTTCACACCTGCTGGGTGCGGATTTTCTCTCGCCCGCTGGGTGCGGATTTTCTCGCACCCGTTGGGTGCGGATTTTCTCGTGCCCATTGGGTGCGAAAATTTCGCACCTACTGGGTGCGGATTTTTGCGCCTTCCGAGTGCGAAGCCGTCTTATGGGAGGTGCAAAGGTCCTGGGTGACGGTGTGGCTAAGAGTTCATTGGGCCCGACAGTGGCCACCTGATAGAGGTTTCGAGTCTCCTTACGTTTGCGACGCGATTTCAATCCAACTACTTTGTGTTTTTTGACGCTTGAGCGCGTTGCTCACCAAATACTTGAAGTGTGACAGCTTCGACAGAAAAGCGTGTCAACATATATATATATATAAACTAATATATATAATAACTAAAAAAATAGTTAAATGCTTCCAAACAACCAAAAAACAATTATTTTTAACTAATAAAAATAATTCTAAACAAAAATCTAAGTGAGAATTACTCACCTTAATTTTTGCCAGACGAAATAAATCGGAGGCGTTTGATTTTAATTTCCATCTATCTCTGGAAAAATCCAAATCCATTTCCAGAATGTAATTCTTGACTTCACAAGTGTAACACCACTGACCGTGTTTAAATTTTGACCTTTATGAGTACGAAATATATTTTATAAGATTTAGATTAATCGAATTAATTCATACTTATTATCATTATCAATAAAAGTTGATACCTTTAATTTACGCTTTCCACACCCCAATGTACTCACTATACCCATTCCTGTTTGATCGCCATAGGCTGAAATCAAGACTACCACCACACTAAACTCGGTCATCTTCAACCTGTAAATGAATTCGAATGCCAGCTTCACATACACTCTTCTTTACGAACTTATCTGCTCCAAACACAGCTAACTCCGCTCTATACGCAGCTGCGTATTTTCAGAAACCGCCGACACCTATGAGCTTTACTCCACCTAATCCCATCCTTGAGTACCACAGCTTCAAGCTCAAACTCCACCGCCCTAGTCCGATCAACAGCCATTTCCGACCTCAACAGTCCCTGGATCGATACCTTTTATAACGAAATCCCCTCAAATCATGTCTCCTAAAACTCCCTACTTCTTTGAAGTGAACATCGCGCTCTTCTTCTATCATACAACCTTTCCTTCAAACTCGCGAGCAGTACCCTGATTCTGAGCCTTGCGATTGTTATTCAATTCTGTTAGATCCATCGAAGCTACCATCTGCGACATCGAAGAATCAAAGATTGGGATTTTAGTTTATTTGCGAGGCCGCCATTTTTCTTCTTGAAGCTGTTGGTTTCGATTTGAGAGAATATAGCAATGTGATTTTTATTTTAGTGAATGAAATGATATAAAATAGGGGAAAAAGAATTTCAATTTTATGAAGAGAAATTACCGATTTTTGTTTCCTAAGAAAGAATAAAATAGCTATAAATGGGGAATGGGTTCCGGTGTGCTATATAGATTTGAGTAGTGGCTTCCTAGGGAAGATTTATTGAAGTGTGCTTAATAAGCTAATGGATTTATTATTAAAATATTTGCGTGAAGCTTACGCCTGAAGTATCACACTAAAACTGCCGCAGATGAGTTCTGATTGTTATCAAAATTGAGACACTGCTATGGTTTGACATTCCGGACCAAATAAAGTTAGTTTCGCCAAAAACCAATGTAATGACCCCTCTTTTTGACAGGTTTTCACCGATAATTAAACCAACTTAAACCGTTCATAAAGACAGATAGTTGTGGGTACTTACATATTTGCAAAAAAATAATAGAACTTTTCATTTCATTACCATAATATAACATCATAGTTACAAGGAATACATCAGAGTACATTGATTACACAACGGAAGAAATACTAACTTAGTGGTAGAATGCGAACGTTCCAAAACATATAGCTCCAGCTAAAACCAGCTTCCCGCTCCAACCAAATCCAAGGCAAAATTATCGAACCAAAGTACTAGCTGCCCGTGTAAAAATTATGGGCATCCAGAGTTTAGGTGAGGGAACAATAAACTCTAGGTCAGCCGTGGGACTGGTGTGAGAATTCAAAATAGCTATTATTTAGGATTCATTTTAAAGTTGGGTAATTCAGCATACCACACAGCTAACGGGGAATGGGTTTACTCCATATGAATTCCCATGCATAGAAATTCGCTATGGCTTTTGAAAAATGAAACTACCATAAGGTCTCGCGGCAAACACACAATGCAAACACACACATAAGTGAGATTTCTCCTTATGATAGTCAAAAATGCTTGATACATGAAAATCCTATGATATTATTATTAGTGCATAGTATGAAAACAATTTCGCAAACAAATGTATTAATCATAACCAGCATAATTCCCCATCCCGTTATACTGACATAATCCTGCTAATGGCAGGTTATACAACTAAAATAGTACGGGCTCGTAGTGGAGGCAAAGGAACTTCCTTATCGAAATGATGGGTACGCCTCTAGAGGAACGCCCTGAAAACCAAATCAGGCTCTCTGCCAACATGAGGTCGGGTTACCCCTTAACTGGGTAACTTAGAGCACGCCTGAGTATATCACTTCCTGGTCGTTACCAACCTTTAAACCGAGGCCTCACAACATCAACATCCATATAAATAGAACTTACCCACATAGGTTAATACCTGGGCTACATACCATAGTACACCTTTTATCTAGAAGGAAATGAATACCCTTAAACTCACTGCATCTTTCCTGTTTTAGCCATTTACCGGGCCGTGAGGCTTGCCGAGGTCACAATATACACAAAGCTACGCTTAAACAAGCCATGCCTTGATCATCCATAGCTCACCACATAACTTAAGTATGTCACATTGTCCATTCACAATGCATCACTGATTTATATCAATATATAACCTCTAAGGTCATACGTCTTAGAGAAGGGTGTTAAGCAAGAGAATAAATTCTCCGCCACCAACCAGATATATATTTAACAGAGATCAGTGCTACGCAGTCAATTACAATGTCAGACACACAATCCATACGATTCCTTTTTGGGTCTGAACGAAACACCAATCCGAAAATCTCAAAATATATTCAAACCTCATGCCACTTATAACCTCGTATCCGGGGATCAGCCCAACCAAGACATCAGCAATCAATCCAAACAATTCAAAGATTCCCAGTCTTCATTCGTCTTTTTCCAAGTCTTGAATTGCTTCATAATGTCGTATTATTACTTGGAATGGTTTTCGAACATATATTCGATCCCGGTCTTTCCAAATAATAAGCGCAATTTAAAAATACAATTATAGAACACAGGCTTTCAAGCAAATCTCTTTCCATCTTGGATTTGTTAAATTAAACTTCTTTAAATCCATTCTCAAATTATAACGAAATCCATATTTAACCTTTCTCTTTTAAAACCCATCCCTTAAATCAAAGATAATTTAGCCTCAAAGCTTTAATTAATTCTCCATTTGATAACTCGTCATCAAAAACCCATTTTCCTTTGAAAATCCTTACCAGACATTTCGATCATAGTTTCCAATTAAGTCGGTTTCCCAACATTCAATTCTTTAAATCTTAACTAAAAGATTATGCTTCCTTCCCAATTCCTTATTTTTAATTTTCTCAAATCAAGTATTTGATTAAATCTCCAAATTACGATATGAATTTCCATAACTCAATCTCATTGGGTTTCAGGAATGATATTATTGAAGATATAATTCACTAAAAAACCCAAATCAATTGATGTTGAACATTAGTTACACAGAAATTGTATCTACTTATATTCGATATCAATTCTCATAATCAACGAATGCTATAAGTGGAATAACGATATAATAATAATATCTTCCAAATTCCTCAAATAGTATGTGTTTACCCCAAAGAATTTCATATCAAATATCCAAAGATTATTTCTACCCAACTTATCCCAATCAAATTGGTAAACCCATATCTTAAGTTAAAGATTTATCCAACTCTTTGACATTAGATCTGGATAGAAATATCATCCACTTATACTTAATATTAATCTCTGTATCCAACTCACACTATAAACGGAATAACCGTGGACTACCTTTTAAATTCCTCAAATGGTAAGAGTCATCATCTACCGGATTAATATCAAGCATCCGAAGATTTATCTTCAACCATATCCAATTATTTAAAATCGAAAAAACCACGTTTTAGTATCAAATAAATCAATTTAATTTCCATATAAAGCATTTTCAATACTTTTAAATCTTTGAAAACATTCCACTAATCATTTACAAATGATTACTTGTAGTTCGGGAAACAGCTTGCGGTTTACAACTTCAAAATAAATTGTTTTCAAAGAAAGAGTTATCATAGTGTTTCAAAAGCATTACAAAACAGCTATATTAAATACTTTGATCAAAATATCGTTTATCTTAGCCAAAACATAAACTTTACGATTCAAAACACTTCCACATAATTTATAATGATTTTACAAAATTTTCCTATATTTTTAAAAACATTTAAAGTAGTTGTTTGTATTTATGGTCAACAACTGCTGTCCATCATCCTAGAATGTTTCGGTATTTATTTATTCGTTTTAAGAACTTTATCTCTATATATGAATTCATACATATGGTCTTTCCCAATTATTAACCTTCAATTTCAATAATGATACTACTTCTAATTACGAAGGAGATTTGTCGATCACCAATGTGATACCATACTTGTGTCATAGCGTGTGCAAAACAACATCAACAACCATTATAAACATCCATAGCAACCATCATCAACATAATTAAATAAATCATTACTGTGCACAAGCGTTATAACACTAAAGCTTAATTGTGTGTGTGTGTTTCTAAACTACGCATCCATTATCCATCACAACAAACATCAATCACCATTAACCACTAATCATTCATTACTATATTTAAATTAGTCTAACTACTAATCAAATATAGGAACCATGGTTAAAGAGTTGTCACTAAACAACTTTCCAAATTCCCTGGTAGGCGATCCTAGCTGAGCGAACTGTCAGGCAGTATTTTGGCGCAATGTCTTCTTCACCAATATATATATATATATATACTAATCTCTCTCTATCATAAGAGGAGGATGACGACGAACTTTGGCAATGTGGTAGTGTAAAAGCGGAAGACTTATGCTATGGAAACCATGGCCATAAGATTTAAGAAGAAGATGAAAAGGAGAAAATGGAGTGGAATGGTAAAAAAGTGGAGAAAAGGCCTCCTTATATAAGAATGGAGGGTCAAGGAGATAATGACACATAAGGGGGCAAGTGTAAGGCATGCATAAAAGTAGGTGTGACGACCCCAAACCCTCGTTCCACGGTGGCAAGGTTAATCTTTAGAATATAACACATAAACAAATAACAGCAGAACATAAATATATTAATACACCAGATAATGTATAATAGAATACACTGGATAAAGATAATCATTAGAGTTACACAGTATACAGGATTATATTTAGTACAAAATACAGTTCAGCTTTACATAGGAATCAAAACATAATATGTACAACATGAGCCGAACAACATAAAAAGAAAGAAGTGATAGAATCCATCTTCAGCTCCATAGCTATTCAGAAGGAGCCTGCTAAAACCTGAACACAAGGCTTCCCGTGTAGAAAATAGAGCACCCGAGTTTGCAAGTGAAACAAACTATAAGTCAGTCATGTGACTGATATGAGAAATCTAATTAACTTATTTTTAATAATAAGGCCAATCACAGGACCACGCCGCTAACGCGGAACGGGTTTACTCCATTGGATCGCCAATGCTCAAAACAAGTAAATCATTTAAACCTTGCAATGCTTTTTCAAAAATGAAGCCATTGAAGACTCAGTTCCCATCACACAATGCAACGCAAACCAGAGTATAGTGTTTTACCGTATAGTGACCAAAATATGCTTGATACGAATAAACAAAAGCATTTGATATTATTACTAGTGTTTATATGTTTCAAAAACAATTTCAATCATAAGTATCAATCGTAGATGGCATAAATGCCCCATACCACTATGTCGCCATATATAGGTATACAATAAAAAATGCCCGATGTCATATTTGGAAATTGGATTTCCGTCATGAACCAAGGCAAGGGATTGTCCTTACCGCTTCGAGACGCTTTAGCCCGCCCCTCAGGAGCAGCCGCAACTGCACCTTGGATCGTCAGGGCCGATCCACATGGAGTGGATTAAAATGCCTGAACACTGCATTTCCCCGTCCTATGGGGCGTCAAACTGGTCATATCCCGACCATACCATCGGCTTAGAAGAGACCGAAGTAACCGAGGCGCCTCGCTATCCATCATCCACATAAGTAAAATGCTCGGGCGTGTGAAACCCAAAACACCACTCCTAGCTAGAAGGAAACGCATGTCCTCCTGGATGTTCTCTCCCTTTTCTGGCTCATACCAAGGTGTGAGGCTCGCAAATCAACACTATACACAAAGCTAGCTATTGCTGTGACGATCCCAAAACCCCGTGACACGGTGTTAAGGATAATCATTGGAATATAACACATTAATCATCATTAGCAGATCACAGATAATAGCATAAACAGAAAATAGAATAATTTACACTCATATGACAGCGGAATCATATAGATATCATCACATCAGAGAAGCACAGTACAGGATACAACTTAGTGCATAATGATACATAATCAGTCACCATCGCCTTAGGCGGAATCATACATAAAGAGTACACAAAAGGAATATCAGTCTACATCGCCAATGGCGGAATCATAATATAGATACAATAATGGCGGAGAAAATCCAAGCCAGCAAAGCGTAGTTAAGCCTCGCCATGAGCCAAAAGGTGCGTCAGAAACCTGTAACTAGGCTGCCCGTGTGAAAATGAGGGCACCCGAGTTTGCAAGGTGAAACAAACTACGAGTCAGTCATGGGACTGGTATGAGAAATCTACTCAACTTATTAACAACAATAATAAGGCAAATCAAAGGACCATGCCACTTTCGCGGAACGGGTTTACTCCAATGAGTGCTAGTGCATGAAATAAAGTAAATGATTAAATCAACGCAATGCTTTTTATAAAATGAAGCCATTATAAGACTCAGGTCCCATCACACAATGCAACGCAAGCCGAAGGATAGACTTTTTACCTTATAATGGCCAAAGATGATTCATACGAATAAAACAAAGGTGTTCGATATTATTACTAGTGCATATATGTTTCAAAAGCAATTCAATCATAAATATCAATCCTAGGCGGCATAGCTACCATCCACTATGTCGCCGCCATACTAGTAATAAAATCACATCCGCATATTTCGTATTGGAAATTGGATTCCTTTATGAGTCGAGGCAAGGGCAAGCTCCTCTCCGATTCGAGACACTCTAGCAAATGTCCCAGGACCCCACTATGATCCTTGGATCTTCAGGGCCGGTCCTCTCTTACTTTTGAGGATTAATTATTCCTGAACACACGTTTCCCGGTCCTTACAGACCTATATCGAGGCGCCTCGCATTCCAACAACCACACAGGTGAAAAGTATATATAATTTCAGGGCTGGTAGGTCACTGACACCACCTTAGCTAGAAAGAAACGTCATGCTCTCCCTGCAGTCACTCTCCCGTTTTTGACTCATACCGAGGTGTAAGGCTCACGAATTCACGTTATACACAAAGCTACATCGCACAGACCATGCTTTGATCATCAACCACAAGACTTTGCTTTGCAACAGAAGCCTTGATCATATGCCACTTAGGCGTGCCACACAGGCAATCCACTCCATGCGACTGATTTCTGTCAATACATAACCTCTGAGCTCGTACGTCTCAGAGAAGGGCATTAAGCAAGAGAATAAATTCTCCGCCGCCAAACAGATATATATTTAACAGAGATCAATCAACACAGAACAAAGTCCAATGTCAGACACACAGTCCATTTACAAGTTCGTTCTTGGTCTGAACGAAACTGGAGGCACCAATTCCTCGCATATCCGTACAATCAACAGTATGTTTGGACGGCTACTACTTCAATTCAGCTACTCCAGTCACGAGTATCAGTAGCGCCCATCCATCCAATGTGGAGATCGTCGGTCTTCAGCCGTCTTTGACTCTTCGACTTCTCAACGTCGATCGATTATTTGAAATGAGATAAACTCGGCCTTTTCAAATAACCCACGTATATTTAGATTTTCAAATCAATCAATCACATGGTTGGACTATTCAACAATCACATTTCAGTTATTTAGTTATAATTTTCATGTCAAATACATTCAACCATCACATATCAAGCAGACACAACAAAATTGGTTTATTTCCACTCTATATCGTCCATAATATTTTATAACGATATATCGCCATTTTTATTTAATTTAAAACGGCCATATTTAATTAAACGACGTTTCAGGTCGTGTCGATGTACTGGCGCTGCTTTTCATTAATTTTGTTTTACACATATATGAAAATCTAACCGTTGGATCTTCACAAATTTTACATCATTAGGAAGGTCATTTCAAAACGAATCCAACGGTTTCAGTTTTGGGAAAATCCGACGGTCGGATCTTCCACACTAACCATTTGAAGTTACGATTTCAATTTACGAACTGCAGCGTCGTTATTCGATTTAATTTCATTATATTTATATATATATAAATATAATCGTTTCTGGCGCTGTTTTTCTTCAGTTTTGAATTAAACATTCCAGACAATCCAACCGTCGGATCTTCACAAAGTTGGTGCCGTTGGAAAGATATTTCCAAGGTGAACCCAACGGTTGAGGTTTCGGGAAAATCCAATGGTCGGATCTTCCGCACTAGTCGTTCGAAATCACGGTTTCAAAACATGAACTGCACGGCCACGTTTCGTTTTAATTCTACTTATATTTATATATTTATATAAATATAGTTCATTCCAAAAAATTCCTATATCGTTTCCACTTCAATTATTTCACTAACGCCTTTAAATTTTGGAAAATTTCGCCATAACCTCCTTTGTACGGGAAGGTCTGGGAAAATTCCCAAATAGCCACACGGGCGTCTCATATCAAAAAGAAAAAGAAAAAGCCAAGCGGCTAGCCAACAGGCTCATAAAATCATCACCCAAACAAAGCGGTAAATGTGTACCTATTTGTCGGGCACAAAATTCTATTTCTCTTCTCTAGCCCCTTTTGCTTTAACCTGTTCAATAGATATGCATGTACATATATACAATTTCTAACATTTATCATTTTCCATTCAATTTCATATTTGATTTGCTTTGGTTTAAAAACACCATTCATTCTAATCTTGCATGCATAGGCTAAAATCATATCATTAGCTAGTTAATGTATATTTCAACTCATGCACGTTTATTTGAACAAGTGGCTATTTTTAACACTTCACATTTCAAAGATGATAATTTTGGCGAACTAAAATAGATTTCAACACATAACTTTTTTATTTAGTTCCTATGCATGTTAAAAATAATATTCCTTTTACAAATATTTATTTCAACGTCCGCATATCTTTAGCATATCACACATATGATAAAAATGATATTTTTATAATTTAAAATATTTATTCGACAAATAGATGTTTCAGCACTTCATAGTTTCAATAAAAATGTAATTTTTATCATTCGATCTTTTTATTCAACCCAAGAACCTTTCCACTACACACACTTCTCAACAAATGAGTATTTCCACACATGGACATTTTATTTATGTTGTTCATATTAGAAAGATGGGATTTTTATGATTGAAATTATTTATATAAGGCGAATATTTTTCATACTTCATATATATATAAAAATGTGATTTTTATTGTTTAAACACTTCATTCATTCACAAATGAATTTAATTTTCATACAACACTTTTCAACACATGAATATTTCCACACATGGATATAGTTTCAACATATGGCTTTAATTTCAACGCAAGAAGATAATTTCAACATATGAAAATAATTCTAACACACAAAGATTATTCAAAATTTCGGCAGCATAACGGCATGGTAGTTAAAACCGGCACCGTCCCTAGTACGGCTCCTCGCTCTACCTTAAAACCTCGCGGTTTTTGACAATGGGGATTCATGCATCTAATTCGCACGCATGCGACATGTTTATTTTTATTTCCACAAATATTTCCAATTCATTTCAATCACCAATGGGTATTTTTCAACCACAACCAAACAATATCAACCACAAACAATTATTCAACCATTCGTATTTTTCATCCAATATTTCACACCAATTCACCACAATAAATATCGTCCATGGTTTGTGGACGAGGGGAGTATATATATATATATATATATATATATATATAATTGCTATATTTCACTTGCATTTCAACACATATATCAATTATTCTATGCATGTAAAAATTCATACTTCGCTTTTATAGCTTACACTACGCATGTACATGAGGTATACAACACGTATGTAATTTATATTTTGCTTATATAAATTATACACGATATTTTCCATTCAATTTCACGTTTATTTAGATTTCTCACCTTGGTTTTCTAAGCGCTAAAAATCGATACGATGTCAGAAAAATCCGCGGCTTCTTCTATTGGGTAGAGAGCTTCCTTGCGGTCTCGATGTTTCCTGTTTCATCGAATTTCGTCAACACACCAAAAAGATATGATTTTTCAAAGTGTAAAGATCAAAGAAAAACTCACTTTCACGAAGCTTCAAAACCAGGTTTACAGTTTTCGCGAAATCAGTGGCACGTGGGGACGATTGGGGAGTTGGACGTGGAAGAGGGAAGAGAGGGCTTTAAATCGGTGGTGGTTTGGTGGCGTTGGTGGCGTTCAGGGCGGCGGCGGGAAGTGCTCGACTTCCTGGCGTCGATACGGGCGGAGGAGGCGACTGTAGGGGCGGCGGTGGGGTCGGATTTGAAGAGGAGGAGGAGGCGCGTCGAGGTAGGGGGGTGGCGAAGGCAGAAATCGCCTGAGGCGGCGGCGATTTTGGGGAGAAGGTAGGGAGCGGTTTTCGCCGTTCAACGGGGGGGGGGGGTTTATTTTTAAAATTTATGAAAGGAAAATTCTGATTGGCCGAGGGTTATATTAAATTTTTAAATAGTGTTTTCTCAAACAAACTCCTTTTTAACCCCAACGACTGTCGCCCCAAGCTAAATACCCCCATTCCGGGCACAATGGGATATGTTTCGTAGGCCAATTCGATTGTTACAGTCAGTTATTTTTCAAATTAAAGTATAAAACATTTAATTTTTAACTCTGAACGCACATTTCAATTTGCCAGGGCCACAAACTGATTCGAAAAATTCCAGAAAAATAAATCTAGCTATGTTTTGACGCTACGGTCCCAACAAAACTAGTTTCGTCGAATTCTGAGGTCGTTTGAAAAATGGCCATTTTCTGGTCGATCCAATTTAACAGAAATCGACCAATCACATTTTCTTTTTCCACGCTCACATACTAGCTTCAAAAATTATGAAATTTGAAACCTAGCAATAGTTTGACATCCCGGACCCAACAAAAGTGGTTTCGTCGAATTCCGAGGTCGTATGCAAAATATCAATTTTCCAGGGCTATATATTCTATATACCGACTCTTCTGAAAATTCATTCGGCCATAACTTTTGATTCCCGTTATGAAACTTCGATTTTTCAGATTCGTTAGAAAGGTATTGAATAACAGATTTAAATATTTTTGGTTTCGCTAAAATCCGTGATATTTTCCATCCTGCATAGTCGGTCAAAGTTTGAATTCAAATTTTCAAACTGACTCACTATTCCTAATTCACTATTTTATTGAAATATTCTATTTCAATTGTTCAAATTCCTTTGAAATAATCAATTTAAAATTTTTAAATTGGCTCGTATTTTCCGGGTTATTACATTAAATCCTTTCTTTGATCATCAACCACAAGACCCTGCTTTCAACAAAAGCCTTGATCACAACATCTCTGTATGCCACGTTGTCAATCTACAACGTCAGACACACATCCATGTACAAGTCCATTCTGGGTCTGAACGAAATCGGAGGCACCTGATTCCTCTCCCGTATGCCCAATACAGGAGAGAGGCCCTCGCACATCCGATCGATCTCCAAGTACGTCTGGACGACCAACACTTATTACCTTGTCTTGGGATGCCTCCCAATCAAGACATCAGCAATCATCCAAACGATGTGAAGACCTCCGGTCTTGAACCACCATCTTCATCATCGATTTCTAATCGTAAACCAATTATTTGAAATGAGATTTAACTCGGTCTTTTCAAATAATTCACGTATATTTAGAATTCAAATCAATTCATTTCCGTAGTTAAATTATTTGACATCCATAATTCAGTTCATTAATGTAATTTTCACGTCAAACACATTCAACCATCAAATATCCAATAAACCAAGTAAATTTGGTTTATTTCCGTTCCATATCTTTTATAATATTTTATAATGATTTATCACTATTTTTATTTATTTAAAAATAACCAATTTATTCAAAACGACGCTTCAGGCCATAATGCGGCCGTGGCGCTATTTTTCTTCAGATTTGATTTACACATATCTGAAAATCCAACCGTTGGACCTTTACAGATTTTATATCATTGGAAAGATCTTTTCAAAGCGGAACCAACGATTCCAGTTTTGGAAAAATCCGACGGTCGGATCTCCCAGTACAATCGTTTGAAGTTACAATTTCAAAATACAAACTGCAGCATCGTTATTCGATTTATTTTAAATATATTTATATATATATTTACAAATATAATTCATTCTGGCGCTGTTTTCATTCCGATTTGAATTAAACATTTCACACAATTTGACCATTGGATCTTTACAAATTTGATATAGTTGGAAAGATATTTTCAAAGCGAACCTAATGGTTTCGGTTTTGGGAAAATTTGACGGTTGGATCTCCCGCAATAATCGTTTAAAATCACGATTTCAAAACATGAACTGCAGCTTCATTATTCGTTTAATTTAATTATATTTATATTTACATATATATTTATAAATATAATCCATTCTTCGATTTCCAAACCATTTTCATTTCACATAAGTAATAAAAATAATATTTTTAGCCAACAAATATTTATTTCAACACATGACTATTTTAACACTTCATATATATAATAAAAATGTGATTTTTATTGTCAAAACAATTTATTTCAAACAAGGTTATTTTTAGCGATTCATATAATGTGAATTTTATTGTTTAAACAATTTATTTCAAACATGAATATTTCATATACTTCGTAAATATAATAAAAATGTGATTTTTATTGTCAAACCATTTTATTTCATACATGATTATTTTATATACTTCGTACATACAATAAAAATGTTATTTTTATTGTTCAAACCATTTTATTTCGTACATCCAATAAAAATGTTATTTTCATTGTTCAAACATTTTATTTCACACATGATTATTTTATATACTTCGTACATACAATAAAAATGTTATTTTTATCGTTTGAACCATTTTATTTCATAGATTCAATAAAAATGTTATTTTTATCATTCAAACATTTTATTTCAAAAATGAATATTTTTCCAACACATGAATATATTTCAATACATGAATATTAATCAAACATATGAATATTTCAGAAAATTTCGGCAGCATAACGACAGGGTAGTTAGAACCGGCACCGTCCCGAGTATGACTCCTCGCTTTACCTTACAGCCTCGCAGCTTTTGACAAGGGGGATTTCAATATCTAGTTCGTACGCAGACGAATTTTCCCATAAACTAATTTTATTTGTTCTCGATCACAAACAATCATTATCAACCATTCGCATGTATCAACCAAATTTCATGTCAACTAAAATCCAAACAATCACAACCAATATATATCGTCCATGGTTTGTGAACGAGGGGAGTATATATATAGATATACGTATATAAATATATTTAAATTTCATTTCAATATCATTTCAATTCACATATGATTTCTACAACGTATATATAACTTATACATCTCACATACAACTTATACCACGCTTATACATGAGGTGTACAATGCTTATATAACTTATACATCGATTATACAATTTATACATCGCCATTCCATATCATTTATAATTTAGAAATCTCACATTGGGTTCCACTCCTCCAAAAATTGTAGGAAGCTACAAAAATTCTCTGGTTTCTTCTAGAATGTAGAAGACGCCCACACGAGTCCAATGTCTCTTATTTCACTGAACTTCGACCACATAGGAAAAATATATGATTTTTATAAGCTAATCATATCTTGCAATGGTTTTATAGTGTTAAAACAGTTTTAAAATTAAATAGCTGATACCTTCAGCAAAACCTTCCAAATTAGGTTTAGATTTTCCGCTCCAACCGTTAATCTTGGACACGATCAGACCAGACCACGTCGAGGAGGAAGTGTAAAGACCCGAAAATCCCCACCCTTTGAATCGACCATAAACCATACAGGTCTGAACCAAAAGTTGAAAATCTTCGAATAATTTAACTTTGTGAATACAACACATTTGAACAAATAACAAAAGACTTTTATTACATCATAATAATGCAACATCAGAGTACAGTATCAGAGTACATCGAATATAATACAATGGAAAAATAAATTACAATAAATGTAATACAATACAGCGGAACAAATAAACTGATACAGCGGAAGTCTATCAATACTCTAAGCTTCGATCCAGAATCCTGCTCAATATATCTGCAAAATAAGATACTCGACTGCCCGTGTGGAAAAAGGGCACCCGAGTTTGCAACGTGAAACAAACTACCGGTCAGTCATGGGACTGGTATGAGAAATCTTTACTTAACTTAATTGGTAATAAGGCTAATCACAGGACCACGCCGCTAACGCGGAATGGGTCTACTTCATTGGATTGCCAGTGCATAAATAAAGTAAATCGTTAAACAACACAATGCTTTTTAGAAAAATGAAACCATTATATGACTCAGGTTCCATCACACAATGCAACGCAAGCCGAAGGATAGAGTTTTACCTTATAATGGTCAAAAATGCTTGATACGATAAAACAGATTTGATATTACTATTTGTGTATATATGTTTTAAAAATATTTCAATCATAGTGTATTAATCATACACGGCATAGCTACCATATACTATGTCGCAATACTTGATCTACAATCAAAACCGCATGGTATCGTATTGGAAATTGGGTTTCCATAATGAGTCAAGACTAGGGACGTTCTCCTAACCGATTCGAGACACTCTAGCAATGTCTAGGGATTCGAACGCTGGCGAACCCTTGGATATAGCAGGGCTGGTCCACAAATACTTTAGTGGATTGGTTATGCCTGAAAACACGCTTCCCGATCCTATTAGACCTATAAATTGGCCATTGGCGACCAAAATAATCCGAGGCGCCTCAATCCATCAACCACATAAGTAAAAATGCCAGGCCATGTAAAAACCCAAACACAACTTCTAGCTAGAAAGAAACGTGTGCACTCCGTGCGTTCCCTTGTCCCGTTTTTGACTCTACCGGGGTGTGAGGCTCGCGAGGTAATGAAATACACAAAGCTATGCCTAAATAGGCTATGCTTTGATCATCATCCACAAGGATCTGCTTTTCAACAAAAGCCCTGATCAATTACATCTTGGCATGTCACATTGACAGATCACACCATGCGATCGATAACTACCAATATATAACCTTCGAGCTCGTGCGTCTCAAGGAAGGGTTTTAAACAAGAGAGTAAATCCTCTGCCACCGCAGATACATATTAATAGATATAAATTTAATTACAC
Organism: Allium sativum; assembly: GCA_030737875.1. Classification (NCBI taxonomy): domain Eukaryota; kingdom Viridiplantae; phylum Streptophyta; class Magnoliopsida; order Asparagales; family Amaryllidaceae; genus Allium; species Allium sativum. The sequence continues at coordinate 159,288,126 of CM060913.1, forward strand.
AGCATGAAATTCACTGTCGGATACACATCCAATTACAAGTCCGTCCTGGGTCTGAACGAATCTGGAGTCGCCTATGTGCTCGCGTATCTGGATGATAACAAGTACGTCCGGACAAACTACCACTATTAACCCTTTACTGGGAGCGACCCAATGCCAGGCATCAATAGTCGTCCATTCGATGTGAGGATCGCCGGTCTTCAATCACCGTCTTCAATGTCTTCGACTTTTAATCATCGTAGTAATTATTCAGAATGGGTTAAACCTGGCCTTTCCGAATAACTCGCATATTTTTATAATTTAAAAATCAAGTGTTGTGAATACACATCCAACGCCTCATTCCAATTCAGAATATTCTTTAAATAAAATATTCCTTTTATTAGGGAAATGATCCCATTAATTTAACCAAAGATAAATTCTTTTAGATTATAATCTTTAATCTTCTTTCCAAAGATTTATTGAAACTCCAATTCAAATTTAATATCCAAAGTCATTAATTTACGATTATTCCAATTTAAGAAATAAATCTTATCTTTAATTGGGTTAAAGAATCAATGTCATTTAAAAACATTATTCATGATAAACCGAAAATCATGTTAATTGGGTTAAAGAACAAATGTCGTTCAAAAACATAATTCACGGTAAACCCAACTCACATATCAATAATTCCAATTAATAATTATAATTTGAAACACTAATAATCTTAGTTGAAAGATTTACTTTTTCATACGGGGTTTAAGAACAATGTTATTGTAACAACCCGGAAAATTAGAACCAGTTTAAAAATTTATTAGGAAGTTTTGCGCCTGAATTTCTGTTTTAAGTAACATATTGTTTTCTTCATTTTGTTAAATTGAAACAAAATCTGTATAAGTTATATTGCAATGATTTATTTTAGACCATTGGTTTTATAAGTTTAATTTGGAGTTTAACTTATAGATCCAAGATTCTGTGTTCATTTTAATAAATAAAATTTTATCTTAAAGATTTATTTGAACTTTATGCTCAATTAGTTAAATGTTAAATTGGGGGTCCATGTTTTATCTTTCCTAATTAAGTGTAACACTAGACTAGATAGTTTATATATATACGTTATGTTTATACATATATTAATTTGATTTAACAGTGAACCTATTAAATGTATGTATGAAATAAATTATGTCTATTTTAAATTTAGTATTGACATTAATTGTGATATTGCCATTAATTGTATTAACTTAATTAAGATATTGCTATCTAAGAATATTCTAATAAAATTAATTGATTTAAATTTGAAACCATGAACTAAGGAAACACATGATTTTTAGCGTGTAGATTTAGAATCCACATTTATCTGTATGCTATGTAATAGCAGTCACATTATGTTTCTTTTAATTGTGTATTAATGAAACTAATGAGAATAGTTTTAATATATGGAGGCTAATGAATTTAATACTGTGACATATATTATAAGATTTGACTGTTTTACCTTTAGTATTTATTAGTAGTTTTCTCATTTGTCATATTTCAAAATTGCCTATAAATTAATTCTAATTCATTCATATGTACAGAGTTATCAATTAACCATACTTGCATACTATTAACTATTATGTCACACAATTGAGGAATGAACCTATTTGCTATGTATATATATATATATATATATATATATAAAGAAAAAAAAAAGTTTTTTTCCATATCTCAGCACTGTTTATATATTCACACAAATGGATGTATTTGATGCACCTTTATAGTACCATAAATTAAGTTTCATTCAAGTTTTCAATTAAATCAATATACATGTTGTCCTTTATTTATTTCGTTTACTTATGTGATATGCCTTCTTATTACACTTACTTGCATGCTAATACGGTATCAATTTATACCATGAATAATTTGATTAATAGCATTTATGAATCAATCAATACAAATTAAAGCAAAATATAAAAGGTTTATTTCTCCATTTTGTGAAATTTATGTATTCAGTTAATTACTTCTTTAAGGGAAAGAAACCTTAAGTTTTTTTTTAATATATATACTAGTTAGGATTAGTTTACGATCAAAACACAAAACCCTATTCTAAAATACGTAGCCGCCGCCCTTTACATTTTCAATGGCTGAAAACGCACAAAAACAATTCGTTAATTCCTCCTAGTCTACCATAAATTAAAATATGAAATCAAGACTAATAATCAAGAGCAAAGCAAGATCTTTCTTCCTACGGGGATGATTAAATTTCATGAAGTATTCAGCATGGAAATCAAGCTCAGCCGTTAGCCGGTGTTTCTAGGGCTCAAGGGAGCTTCAAGTTTCATGCTATGGTGGGGGAAGGAAGGCAACGGGCAAGGCTTCGTAGTGGCGGGGTTGGATGGTGGACTCGGTGGTCTTGGGGCGTGCGATGGGGGTAACTTGAGCGTGCATTTTGGGTTTATTTAGAACGATCCAAGGAGAAGGACGAAGACGACCGGTGTTCCCTTCACTAATCAATAATTTGATAAATTGGTGAGAAATTCTATCCTTTTATTTATTAGTTAAAATTTGTTAATAATAAATGTAGTGTTACTCATACGCTATAATACTCTGCTGAATGCCACATATGGTTCGATTCGTGATTTGTGTGTTCTGTCAATCAGTTAAGGTTAAAATTTGTGAGATTTCTATATTTTAATATTAAAATTTAATTATTCTTTGCTATGTGAATTCCACATAAGTATGACGTGAAATCTGAATTGATAGATGTTGTTATGTGAAATTATTGGTGTGATGATTATTGTGTTGAAAATAAAATTGTTGAAACCAAATGGTTGAATCAAGTATACCATTTTGTGAAGTTGATTTGTCAATATAAAATCATTAGTTTTGTTATAACTAGAAAGAACAAATTTTGATCGTCATTTTGTTCGTAATTAAAAGAACAAATTTCATCGTCATTTTGGATTTGCATTAAAAGTAAATAAACAAAATCATCATTTTGGTTTGCATTAAAAGTAAATAAACAAAATCATCGTTTTTGTCTGCATCATAAGTTAACAAACAAAATTTCACTTTGTTTATATTGGAAGTTAACAAACCAATTTATCATTTCGTTGTACTGAAGTTATCAACGAAATTAGTCATTTGTCACATTGAAATTTATAAAATAAATTTGTCATTTTGTCAGCTTAAAATAGACACAAAAGTATATGCATTTTTGTAGAATAGAAGTTGATCTTTTATTTACATTCTTTCATGTAAATAAAACAAGAATTAAAAAGAATGAATTAGAAATGCACATCTTTATACATTTAGAAGAAATAAATTAAAACATTCACTTTGACACATTGATAGGCATTAGACAAAAGTAAACATTTTTGTTCAACAAAAAGAGTTGAATAAAAGAATAGATTTTTGCTGGCATATTGAACACAATAAAAGTGTAGAATTAGAAATTTTGTTTTATGGTCATATGGATTACAATAAGAAGTGTAGGATTAGAAATATTCATTTTTGTTAAAACATGATTAGTGTTAAAATAGCATTTTTGTTAAAACATTTCTTTTTGTTCATTTTATAAGAATGAACATGAGACATTTCCTCTTTGTTCATTTTATAAGAATGAAAATAAAATATTTCTTTTGGGGTATTTTATAAGAATGAAAATAAAACATTCTTTTTGGCCATTTTATAAGAATAAAACAAAAGCATTTATTTTGTTATTTTAAAAAGAATAAATATGAAAGGCTCATTTTTGTCAGATGTAAAGAATGAAATAAAAACATTCTTTTTATCATTTGAAAAGAATAAAGTAAAAAATACTCATTTTGTTTACATTGAAATGAATTAGACAAGACTATCATTTTGTTTACATTGAAATGAATTAGACAAGACTATCATTTTGTTTACATTGAAATGAATTAGACAAGACTATCATTTTGTTTGCATTGAAATGAATTAGACAAGACTGTCATTTTGTTTACATTGAAACGAATTAGATCAAAATTGTCATTTTGTTTACATCGAAATGAATTAGATTAAAACAAAATTTTTGTTAGAAAATGAAATGTAGGGTGAAACATACATTTTTGCTAGAAAATGTATATTAGAATAAAAAGTACATTTCTGTTAGAAAATGTAAATTAAGATTAAAATGACATTTTGTCACTTTGAAAAAAAGGAAATTAAAAGGACATTTTTTGTCACTTTGACATGAATGAAATAAAAAGGATATTTTTGTACATTTAAAGATGAATGAAGTAAAAATGTATAATTTCATGCATTAGAAGTTATGAGTTAAAAATGTATATTTGCATACATTAAGAAGAATGAATTGAGAATGTATTTTTTTATACATTAAAAGGAATGAGTTAAAAATGTATATTTTTATACATTAAACAGAATGAATGATAAATTTTAGAATTGCTTTTTATTGTAATTTTATATGGAATAAAAAAGGAGTAGACTTTAGAGCTGCATTCTTTTTGTAAGTAAAAGAATAAATTCTTTTTGTCAAATAAAAAGAATGAATGTGAAAAGGACATTTTTGTCAAATAAAAAGAATGAATGTGAAAAGGGCATTTTTGTCAAATAAAAAGAATGTATGTGAAAAGGACATTTTTATCAAAAAAAAAGAATGAATACGAAATGCTCATTTTTGGCAAAATAAAAAGGAATTAGAAATGGACATTTTTGTGTACATTAAAAAGAAGTAGATCAAAATGTATAGTTTTTGTGTACATTAAAAAGAAGTAGATCAAAATGTATAGTTTTCTGTACATTAAAAAGAAGTAGATCAAAATATATAGTTTTGTTTACATTAAAAAGAGTAACCAAAATAGTCATTTTTGGTCATTAAAAAGAGTTACACCAAAATATACATTTTTGGTCATTGAATGGGGATTTCACAAAAGAGATAAAAGTTGATATTTTTATTGTCAATTAGTTACAATAAAAAGATTAGAGAAATAAAAGTTAATATTTTTATTGTCGATTAGTTACAATAAAAAGATCACACGTTATAAATATGATATTAGGATGGCTTGGAGTATATATCTGTAATGTTGAAATGTCTGTTGTGTTAAATATAATGTTTGTATATTCAAACTGAACATTACACTTCCATTTACAAGTTGTCCGACTTGTTTATGTGATTGAGTCGATAATTTATTTTTTCACCTCGCCCAAGTGCACAAATAATTTATTATTTGCCTGTTGGATGAAACCCCACACGGGTGTTGGGATGATACTTGATTTACACTAGTCCCAATTTTTAGTGTAGAATCCACGTTGGTTGTTATTTGGGTGTTTGATAATTATTTATCATGATGGTTGATTTCATGAAATATATGGTTATTGATTGAGTCACATTCCAATAAAGAATATTTTAGAAAAAGAATATATTTTAGAAAAATATATTTTTATTGAAATGAACTAGTTATTAACTAAAATTAATCATTAAATTTAGATTTAATGAAGTTTTCCAATTTGTTAATATTTAAATGAAATTAAATTTAATAAATTGGATTTGGGTTTGTCATGAATAGTGTCTTAAATAACACTGTTCTTAAAACCCGTATAAAAAGAATAATCTTTTAATTTAGATTATTAAAGTTTTCAGTTATATATAGTAATTGGAATAAGATGAAATGTGAGTTGGGTTTATTGTAAACGGTGGTTTTAAGTGACATTTGTTCTTTAACCCAACTGACAGTGAAAATATGATTTGGAATTTATAAATCTTTTATTAAGAATTAATGAAGATTTTTTTTTTCAAATTATAGTTTTCCAATTTAATATATTAGATTGGAATAGAATATAATTCGAATTAATTATAACCGAGATAAGCTTCTGTAAAAGAAGACCGATACTACATATGGAATTTAAAAGGCTTTTCCGTTATTCCATTTATATTATTGGTCGGATATAGAAATTTATAATGATTATATATTGATATGATTTCTGTGAGGATTCCATATTTTATGGAAGACGATTTTGGGTTTACCGTGAATTATGTTTTAAATGACATTAGTTCTTAAACCCAGTTAAAGATAAGATTAATTTCTTAAATTTAAATAATCATTGAATAATGATTTTTGGTATTTAAAACCCAATTGAAGTTTTGATAAATCTGTAAAGAAAAGATTTAAGGATAATTTAAAGAATTTATCTTTAATATAATAATGCGAATATCTTATTAGAAGAATATTCTGAATTGGAATGAGACGTTGGTTGTGCTTTTATAGTACTTGATTTTTATTTATAAAAATACGCGAGTTATTCGGAACGAACGGGTTTAACCCATTCCGAATAATTACTACGACGATGAAGAGTCGAAGATGAAGACAATGGTTGAAGACCGACGATCTTCACATCGAATGGATGAGTTGCTACTGAGACCCGTGATGGGAGTAGCTACCTTGAAGGGGCTTCAGTGGTAGCCGTCCGGACTATTGTTGATTGTCCGGATATGTGAGGACCTCTCAGGTTTCTCCAGTTTCGTTCAGACCTAGAACGGACTTGTAAATGGATGCATGTCTGACATTGGATTTCGTTCCATGTGAATTAAATTGATTTTTATTAATGTATGTCTGATTGGTGGTGGAGAATTTATTCTCTGCTTAACACCCTGGTATATATTAATAGTGATTGATCGCATGGCGTGAATTGTCAATGTGGCACGCCAAGATGCAATTGATCAAGACTTTTGTTGAAAAACAGGGCCTTGTGGGATGATCAAAGTTTAGCCTATTACGGCATAGCTTTGTGTATATCGTGACTTCGCGAGCCTCACACCCCGGTATGAGTCAAAAACGGGATATGGACCGTAGGGAGTGCACACGTTTCTTTCTTGCTAGTGGTAGTGTCAGTGCTTAAACTGGCTGACATTTTTCTTATGTGGATGATGGATTTTGAGGCGCCTTGGATTTTTATAGGCTGTTAGGGGTCATACTATAGGTTCAAAGGGACCGGGAAGCGTGTGTTCAGGAATTGCCAATCCACTACCGTTAGGTGGGGACCGGCCCTACCGCATCCAAGAGTTGCCCATAGGTGTGATCCTGAGGCATTTGCTAGAGTGTATTGAATCGTAAGGACGATCCCTAGCCTCGACTCATGATGGAAATCCAATTTCCAATACGACCTTGCGGTTTTGAATGTAGAACTAGTATGGCGACATAGTAGGATGGGGTACTATGCTGTCTATGATTGATACATTATGATTGAAATGTTTTTATTAAAACATATACACACTAATATTAAATCCGTTTTATCGTATCAAGCATCTTTTGACCATTATAAGGTAAAACCCTATCCTCCGGTTTGCGTTGCATTGTGTGATGGGACTTAGGTCTTATAATGGTTTCATTTTTCTAAAAAGCATTGCGTTGTCTAACGATTTACTTTATTTTATGCACCGGCATGGTCCTGTGATTAGCCTTATTATTAGATAAGTTAAGTTAAGATTTCTCATACCAGTCCCATGACTGACCTGTAGTTTGTTTCACTGGCAAACTCGGGTGCCCATATTTTCCACACGGGCAGTCGAGTAGCTTTTTGCAGATATATTTACAGGATCCTGGTTAACAGCTGAAGCGGTATTCGGAAAGCTCTGTATCCGTGTATTCCTTTCAGTTGTATATTTGTATTATTTTTCCGCTGCTATTTAAGTGTAATTTAAATCTCTGATATTATTGTATTTCTTTTGTGTAATAAGTATTCATATTCTGTTATATTCTTGTACTTTGATGTAATTGTTGTAATCAGCAATAAAATGTTCTTTAGTTTGTGTTCTGATGTGTGTTGTTCTCAAAGCAATCTAGGCTTTCCTTTATGGGGAAGTTTGGGCCGTCACAGTTATTTAAGACACTATCCACGACAACCCAAAATCCAATTTCTTTTATTTCAATATCCTTTAAAAAAACATTCTTTATTTGAAAGAAATTCTACGTTCAAAATATTCTTTATATAAAAGATATTCTGAATCGGAAAGCGACTCAATCATTTACCATATAACTTTGGTTATATGGATTTCATACATCGTATGTATATGACAACAATTGATAAATAATCATCAAACCATCCATTCAATATCCAGAGTGAAGTTCACAACCGTGTGAGCATTAAAATGAAATAGCAACGCTCATCGCAGCCTGTCAATCTATCGATTAACATACAAATAAATATTGGGACTAGTGTATATCAATCAACATCCCAATACCCGTGTGGGAGTTTTTAGCCAACAACAGTACATGTAAATAAATAATTGGTTAATGAATTTAACCAATTTTAATATGACCAACATGTTGATAATGATGGACAAAACATGATATTTTATTTCTAATGTCGAAATAAAATATATTTGACTCGCATAATTTCTTTGTTCATTTTTAACATCTAATAGAATGTAATTTATTTATATGACATTATTGCGGATGACAAATAAAAGATAATTTTCATTACACTTTATTTGTATGTAATTATTCTTAAATTTAACACATAAAAGAAATAATCTCATTGGTATATGTCTTTCAGTATATAACCTAACAACTAAAAATGTTTATTTTGAATTGCATACAAATTCTAATGCATGCATTAACATATAATGTCATCACTTTAACACACTTATACATTCTAATGTATATTTTGACCAATAATATGATTGTTATAATTGAATATAAACTCCAATTTAAGTTTGCAAATAAAAAAGATTTTTATATTTGCATATAAATTCTATCGTATGTTATGCAAATAAAAACGATTATTTTATTTGCATATAAATTCTATCTTAACAAAATGTATAAGGAGTTCCATTTTGCTGACAATTCTATTTTATCAAATGGATATTTCTATGGTAACACAAACCTATTACACAAAAATACTATTTGTGTTTAACTTTTTCATTCAAAATAAATGTAATTTTTGTCTTAATTCAAATCTAATTAACAAAAGGTAGACAAAAATATATAATTTGACCAAAAATATTGTAACACCCCGCAGATTCTATAACTATGAAATTAACAAATTAAAGTATAATTAATTTGAAATCAAAGAACTAAGGGAAACGGGATACGCCATTGCGTTCGTCTCGGAAAAATACGCGAAATAGAGTCCGAGTTTTCGAAAAACGGAGTCCGTATGAAGAAGATATGGCCTTCGGAAGTTTTTAAAATTAAGTTTAAAATTCAAACAGAATAAAATAATAATTTAAAATCGGGCCCATTGGGCCAGGGTGGAAGGACACCCGCCTGGGCCACCCAGGTCGACTGGGCTGTCGACCTGGGCTACCCATGTCGACAGGGCTGTCGACAGCCATGTCGACAGGGGTATCGACCTGGTCGAGCCCAGTCAACCTGGCTGGCCAGGTCGGTGTGTGGTCGAATTTCTGTGGTCTGCTTTGTCATTAGGGCTAGGTGGCGGGTTTTTATTGGTCTCTCTTCCTAATGAATGGCTACGATCTAACCTAGCAACATCAAGGGTCCTAATCAATTCCTAACCTCTATATAAACAACCCTAGACTAAACCCTAATCTATTCATTCAAATTAAGAACATAGCCGCCATGTTGCTGAGGAACGACAAAGAGTAGCCGCCAACTAGAGAGAGAATTAGGAAGAAAGTTCTAAAGCCTAAAGCAATTCAAGCAACCTAAAGCTAATCAATTCAACAAAGGAATCGTGTCTCTTAATTAGAGAATTCGCCGCAACCATTGTAAGTAGAGTATTACTTTGGTATAAATAAACAACTGTGTTGATGTGTATGCTTGAATTGTGGCAATGGAAGTAATTCATATTTGTGCGTTCTTATAAATTTGTATACGTTTGGGTATTCTTGAATTATGTTATTCATGTTATAAAGAACTACATGCGGTAGTTCTATGCAAGTAAACGTTTGGAATATTTCGCAAATTATGTAATCTATGTTGTAGCTACATGTATGTAGTTGATTGAAATTCATGCGAGTTTGGGGCTTTGTTATTATGCCATCATGATGTATATTTTTGTATAAATCATTTTGCAAGTAATTGAAACAAGTTTGGTTGTTATAGTTCATATGAAACTATGTTGGAATTTTGACACCATAATCCATGTATTTGCAAAACTTATGAATATGGCTAGGCTATGAATGATATTTGGCATAATTGAAATCTATGATTAAGTCTATCTTGTTTAAAAGAATTATATGATGTCATATGTGAGACATGGCTAGGCTAGACTCAAAAATCCCTTTTTTGCCTTTTTGCAAGTTTTAAAGCAAACACCATGTTTAGGAATATTTATGCATAAGTATGTTTATACCATCGTTATGTGATTAGACTTAAACCATGAATTAAGTTGAACTATGCTTTTGTGTAGTAACAAAGTATCCCCTTTGTAAACATGTAGAAACCTTATGAACATGACTTGTTTATGTTTATGCTAGAAATATTTATGCCATGCTTATGTTTGACATTATGCCATGTTTATGCTAAAAAGTATTTATGCCATGCTTATGTTTGACATTATGCTATGCTTATGCTAGAAATATTTATGGCATGCTTATGTTTGACATTATGCCTAAATAAGGATATAGGTTCATGTTGTAGTTAAACCTATGCAAGTTCACATGCTTTGATTCATGTCACCTATGCTTTATGACCAAAGTATATGTCACTACTATGCAAGTACACCAGTTTCTATTTTGTATTCCCAACGTCATATTGCAAGTTCATACGCTCACCTTCCCCTCTTTGTGTATGTAATCACGCTTTAAGCCTCCCCTTTTCGCATGGCTAATTTGGGCTTTAAAAGGCCAAGCCCAAAATATATAAACGGACGTGTTAAACGGGGGAAAATAACGTTGGGTTAGAATTAATTAATGAATGAAAATATAAAATAGAGGGCCCAAATTCAAGTATGGGTTGGGCCCGTGATTGGTGTAACCTTTACACCATTAACTTAATAATGGGCCGCAAATATTTACATATAAGAAATAAAGAAGAATGACAAAATATGTAAATGTAGAACATACGATGTGTTTAACCCGAGGTTGGATTGAGTTGTGATGTAAACCTGCCCGGAACCGCCCGGCTGTCCAGTAGTCACAACAATACCTATCCAATGTGGGAGGTTAAACATAGAGCCCAATAAGGACCCGAGGTTAGACTGAGTTGTGGCGTAAGACTGCCCGGAACCAACCGGCAACAGGCAGCCACAACAATACCAGTCTAATGTGAGAGGTCAGGGCCTTAATAAGACAATTAAGGCTGAGTCAGGATTGTTAGGATTAAGTGAACTAAAGACTTAATCAAAATGGAACATGCTAAACTAAACGGACTGGTGGGGTTAGGTTAGAAAACACTTAACCAACTTAGCATGTTGGCTAAAGATAGAAAACCTAGTAACGGGGGACCCTTTTTAGCAGTAACCCTAAAAGGTGTATCAGGATACCCTGAAACTAGGCAGGGTGGGGCACGATTACTGGGCTGATTGTAAGAGGTCAAAGCGACGGCGGTGGTGTAGCAGTGTAGGTTCTAACGGAGTGCGGGCGTGCACACACTCCGGTGCAGAAAAATAAGGCACTGGACACCAGTAGCATACCTGTGCACTCTAAGGATTGTGTCGGGTTGCCACTATGGGACTTGATACACCCCATGGTGGGACCAGCATAGGTAACTACAGACATCGGGGGCCGTAAGACACATGTAACTATGCGAGTAGGAGCCGATCATCATAGAATGGATCACATCACCCTGATTATGGGGTGCAAATTGGAAACTAGTATATGGGTTCAGAGATTAACATGGGGTACGATAGTATATTCGACCCTAGACAACTTAACCAAGTTTATAGTACATGCCCACTTCCTGTTTATACTTATCATACACAGTTCTTTATTCATAGACAAAGTAGTACTAGACTTACTCAGGCTTTATGTCTGACTCTATTTTTCTTTCGTCTTCTTTCTTCCGTTTCCCCCCCCAGGTCCTCAGGGAGGGAACACAGCAGCTTGATCAGCCTTGACATCCAGCTTGAAGTAGAGAAATGTATTGCTTGGACTTTCCTGTTTTGAACTATGGCTTTGGACAATCCACTATGGGGCTTTTGCAGTTCATCTATGTTTCATTTATGCTTCTTTAAAAATAATGTACTCAAGACAGATTATGAAAGTGTTATGTTATGTTTTGGAAAGGATGTTGTTGTAACACGTATTTGACTTTATGAAATAAAATTTGTTGTTCTTCCGCTGTTTACAAATATGTGTTCTTATATCTGTCTTGTATATCTGTGACTTGTACTTATAAACCTCCACCAAAATTAGGGCATTCCCTTTGAGAGTGACCCTAACGGAGGTGGGGTGTTTCACTTGGTATCAGAGCATAGGTTTACCAGATAAGATAAAAAGTTTTGAAAAATTATTTTCAAAAAGGAAATTTAAAGAAGCATTTTTAAAAAGAAAAATATTATTTTATTTTTAAAAGGCAAAGTCCAGTCCCCAAAGCCATGGGAACTATCTCTTATCCTTCGTTTTGAATCTATCCTTTTTGTTTCAGCATGTCCCAAGATCTTAACTTGCCAGAAGGGGTGCCCATACCTGGTTGGTTTAGACGGTTCTTAGAAGCAAGGGCCACTCAGCCAGGTCCTACCATTCCTCCTCCCCCAGCGGAAGGAAATCATCCAGCTGCAGCAACACCTTTTCCTCCACCTCCTCCTCCTCGGGGAAACACGTTTGCTAAGATATGTAAAGACTTTAAAGCTATGGGAGGAAGGGATTTCCATGGAACTGAGTCCTTCGTGGCAGCTAGAAATTGGCTGAAAGAAACGGAGGACCTATTCATCATCTTTGAGGTAGAAGATAGACAAAAAGTACAATTGGCAGTATGGCTATTGAAGGGCGAGGCTTCCTACTGGTGGGAAGTCACTAATGCTGAAAGACCAGTGGAGACATGGGAGGACTTTAGGGCAAGGTTTGAGACCAAATTTCTCTCAGATGCGGAAAGAAGTTTGCAGTTGGAAAAATTCTTATTTCTTAAGAAAGGAGACAAGACAGTCAGAGAGTATGTGAATCAGTTCGATGAGCTGGCTAGGTTTGGGCTTGACCTAGTCAACACCCCGCACAAAAAGGCTCTCCGTTTCGTCAAAGGGTTGAATGAGCCATTACACAGTTTGGCCATGACCCATATACCCATGGGAGCCACGTATGAAAGATTGGTGCAAATGGCATTGCTGAATGAAGAGGACAAGGGCAAGAAGAAAGAGGGTTTGCAGCCCAAGAAGACAGACTTTAAGAAGGGCGGGAAAGGCAACAAAGAGAAGAGGAAGTGCAATTTCTGTGGCAAAGTGGGGCACTTAGTAAAGGACTGCCGGAAAAAGAAGGCCAAGGAGAATGGTGGGTGCTTTTCTTGCGGTCAGACAGGCCACAGGGCTAAGGACTGCCCAAAGAAACGAGGACAGGGGCAGAGGGCTGGATCCACCCCAGGGGCACAGGTTCATGTGCTAGAAGCGCCACCATTGCAACAGCGAGGTATAAATACTTCTGTAGAAAGTGTAGTTTATCTTTATGATCACCCCGTTTGCACTTTATTTGATTCTGGCGCATCACACTCCTTTATCTCGTCTGCTTTAGTAGAATCTCTACACCTAAAAACTAGTATGGTAGAGGACCCCTTAATTGTTTCAAACCCAATTGGGGGCCCAGCTCATTTGTCTATGATCTGTGTGGGATTGAAAATTTCTATTCTAAGCGTAGAATTTCTATGTAGTGCCTTTGTTTTGGGCTTTTCGGGTTATGGTTTGATTTTGGGTATGGATTGGCTATCCAGTAATGGGGCCATCCTTGATTGTGAGAAAAGGGTTGTTAGGCTCCTAACCCAGCTCGGTAATACTTTGGAAATTTCTTGTAATCCCTCGTATGCGGTTATGCTTAGTTATCTTGAATCGCTAGATGCCTCTGTTGAAAATTTGCAATCGGTTAGAGTGGTCCGGGAATATCCGGATGTCTTCGAAGAGGTGAAGGGCTTGCCTCTGAAGCGGGAAATAGACTTCCGCATATATCTTGTAGATAATGCAAAGCCCGTTGCGTTGCCCGTTAGGCATATGGCTCCACGAGAAAGGAAAGAGCTCAGTAAACAGATTAAAGAGCTTCTAGAAAAGGGGTTCATTAGGAGGAGCATTTCAGAATGGGGCGCTCCAGTGGTGTTCGCTACAAAGGCGGATGGTTCACTCCGTCTATGTGTTGACTATAGGGAGCTCAACAAGCTAACGAAAAAGAATAGGCACCCTCTCCCTAGAATTGACGATTTATTTGACCAGCTTGTAGGAGCGTCTGTTTTCTCCCAACTCGATTTAGCAACCGGTTTTCATCAGCTTAGGGTGGCTGAAGATAGCATCGATAAAACGGCTTTCAGAACCCCAGACGGCTTCTTTGAATGGCTTGTCATGCCTTTCGGCTTGACAAATGCACCCGCTTACTTCGTGGACCTGATGAGTAGGGTATTTAGAGATTACCTCAACAAATTCGTAGTGGTCTTCGTAGATGATATCCTTATCTTCTCAAAGAGTGAAGAGGAACATGCTCAGCACTTAAGGGCAATCATGGAAACTTTGCGAGTCCATCAACTAAAAGCCAAATTCTCCAAATGCCACTTTTGGAGAGAAGAAGTGAGGTTCCTTGGGCACATAGTATCCAAGCAAGGGTTAGCAGTGGACCCTGCTAAGGTAGTGGCGGTACGGGATTGGAAAACACCAAGGAATGCAACGGAGGTCCGAAGCTTTCTAGGACTAGCAGGTTTCTATCGAAAATTTATAAGGGATTTTGCGAAAATCTAAGCTCCGCTCACGAAATTGACTAAGAAGAATCTAGTGTTCAATTGGGATTTGGATTGCGAGTTTGCTTTCCAACGACTGAAAAGGGCTCTTACAACAACCCCAGTTTTGACGCTGCCGGATGGGAGCAAGATGTTCACTGTTTATACGGATGCATGTGGGACAGGGCTAGGCGCCGTCTTAATGCAAGAAGGAAGGGTAGTAGCTTATGGCGGGAGGCAGTTGAAAGTGCATGAAAAGAACTACCCAACCCACGATCTTGAGTTAGCCGCCATCGTCTTTGCACTCAAGTCTTGGCGACACTATCTCCTAGGTGAGAAGTTCGAACTTTACACTGACAATAAATCATTGAAATATCTTTTCTCGCAGAAAGATCTTAACTTGAGGCAACAAAGATGGATGGAGTTTCTTGCCTCGTACGATTTCGAAATCTCCTACACTCCGGGCAAAGGCAACGTAGTGGCAGACGCGTTGAGCCGAAAGAAATTGACCCTAACCCATTGTTTTTTGAAAGACAAAGCCTAGAGTTTATAGCCAGCTTCGACTTTAGGCCCTCCTCCGATCTCGTACCAGGCTTGCTAGCATCTCTCGAAGTACGGCCAACTTTAGTGGATTCAGTAGGGACAGCACAACGCGAAGACCCTCAACTTGTGGAAATAATTGATAGGCTAATTAGGGGTGAGACTTCAAGTCACCTCAACAGATACTCCATCGACGATAAGGGGTTGCTAAGGCGAGACGGAAGACTATGCGTCCCACAGATAAAAGATTTAGTAAAGAAGGTTCTCGAGGAAGCACATCACTCCAAGATGGCGATACACCCAGGCGGAGATAAAATGTACAAAGACATAAAGAGGACTTTCTTTTGGAACGACATGAAAAAGGACGTGGCAGAATTCGTTTCTAAGTGCATGGTGTGCCAACAGGTTAAGGCAGAACAGAAAAAGCCTGGCGGACTGTTACATCCTCTAGAGGTCCCGCAATGGAAGTGGGATAGCATCTCAATGGACTTCATCGATGGGCTGCCTAGGTCTAGGAGAGGCAACACTAGTATTTGGGTAATAGTGGATAGGCTTACTAAAAGCGCCCACTTTTTACCTGTCAAAAGTAAAAGAACTGCCTCATCCCTAGCATCACTTTACCTCAAGGAAATCGTTCGACTCCATGGAATACCATCTAGCATTGTTAGTGACCGAGACCCCATCTTCACCAGCGAATTTTGGTGGAGTCTGCAAGAAGCAGTAGGAACGCAGTTATGCTTGAGCACAGCCTATCATCCCCAAACCGACGGCCAAACAGAGAGAGTGAACAGAGTTTTGGAAGTCCTTTTAAGGCTATGCGTCCTTGACTTCGGAGGGACATGGGAAGACCACCTTCCTTTGGTAGAATTCGCCTACAACAACAACTATCAAGCAACCATCGGAATGGCGCCCTTCGAAGCTTTATATGGAAGACCGTGCCGATCACCCACTTGTTGGTGGGAGTCCACGGATAAGCTCATACTTGGACCAGATATGATCCGAGAAGTTGGCTGGAGTCCACAACGTTTTTCACGTTTCACATCTTCGAAAATGTCTGCATGAGTCTGCTGAAGTGGTAGAGCCAAATATCCTCGAAGAGGCCGAAGTGGAGCGCGAAGCAACCATAAGGAGAGTTCCAACCCGCATCTTAGGAACGGAAGTGAAGAGGCTACGCAACCGCGAAGTCAAGCTCGTCAAAGTTCAGTGGAGCGACGCCGAGGGAGACGCGACTTGGGAAACTGAAGCTAGAATCCGTACAGCCTACCCTTTTCTGTTCAAGGGTACATCCTTGATCTTTCATTTTCCTTAAGTTGCGCTTTTATCTATCTTTTTAGGTATATTTCCTCGACCGTATCTTTTAGATAGAATCTTTTTGGATGAAAACATGTAGTTGAAACATGTTATGGATGATGGTTGCAAGTGGTTGCAAGTGATTGCTAGTGGTTGCTCGTGGTTGCATATACACACACAATCTAGGTTTTAGATCGGCTCAGTCACTTCATATTGCATATGCATATATGTTTGTATTCGTATATGGTTGAATTCTTATGTGTTGTCATATGGATGTTGCATCTGTATTGAATGATTGTGCACTCATGTAGAATCAAGAATAGGAAAATTTGCATACATAATGGATTCATGGCACTTACATAATTCGCATTAAGGAGGTCAACTGAATCAGTAGACCGCCTGATTTTGCATTAGATAAGTTCATGTACACACACACTTCGCATATGATCATGAAGCATTAGAAGTCTTTTAAGGACAATGGATGCTCGTGTTTGATGGATGAGTAGATGGATGATTGGATGTTAGGATATACATTCCTCCTAACTTGAAGATTTCGGGGACGAAATCCTTTTAAGTGGGGGAGAATGTAACACCCCGCAAATTCTATAACTGTGAAATTAACAAATTAAAGTATAATTAATTTGAAATCAAAGAACTAAGGGAAACGGGATACGCCATTGCGTTCGTCTCGGAAAAATACGCGAAATAGAGTCCGAGTTTTCGAAAAACGGAGTCCGTATGAAGAAGATATGGCCTTCGGAAGTTTTTAAAATTAAGTTTAAAATTCAAACAGAATAAAATAATAATTTAAAATCGGGCCCATTGGGCCAGGGTGGAAGGACACCCGCCTGGGCCACCCAGGTCGACTGGGCTGTCGACCTGGGCTACCCATGTTGACAGGGCTGTCGACAGCCCTGTCGACAGGGGTATCGACCTGGTCGAGCCCAGTCAACCTGGCTGGCCAGGTCGGTGTGTGGTCGAATTTCTGTGGTCTGCTTTGTCATTAGGGCTAGGTGGCGGGTTTTTATTGGTCTCTCTTCCTAATGAATGGCTACGATCTAACCTAGCAACATCAAGGGTCCTAATCAATTCCTAACCTCTATATAAACAACCCTAGACTGAACCCTAATCTATTCATTCAAATTAAGAACATAGCCGCCATGTTGCTGAGGAACGACAAAGAGTAGCCGCCAACTAGAGAGAGAATTAGGAAGAAAGTTCTAAAGCCTAAAGCAATTCAAGCAACCTAAAGCTAATCAATTCAACAAAGGAATCGTGTCTCTTAATTAGAGAATTCGCCGCAACCATTGTAAGTAGAGTATTACTTTGGTATAAATAAACAACTGTGTTGATGTGTATGCTTGAATTGTGGCAATGGAAGTAATTCATATTTGTGCGTTCTTATAAATTTGTATACGTTTGGGTATTCTTGAATTATGTTATTCATGTTATAAAGAACTACATGCGGTAGTTCTATGCAAGTAAACGTTTGGAATATTTCGCAAATTATGTAATCTATGTTGTAGCTACATGTATGTAGTTGATTGAAATTCATGCGAGTTTGGGGCTTTGTTATTATGCCATCATGATGTATATTTTTGTATAAATCATTTTGCAAGTAATTGAAACAAGTTTGGTTGTTATAGTTCATATGAAACTATGTTGGAATTTTGACACCATAATCCATGTATTTGCAAAACTTATGAATATGGCTAGGCTATGAATGATATTTGGCATAATTGAAATCTATGATTAAGTCTATCTTGTTTAAAAGAATTATATGATGTCATATGTGAGACATGGCTAGGCTAGACTCAAAAATCCCTTTTTTGCCTTTTTGCAAGTTTTAAAGCAAACACCATGTTTAGGAATATTTATGCATAAGTATGTTTATACCATCGTTATGTGATTAGACTTAAACCATGAATTAAGTTGAACTATGCTTTTGTGTAGTAACAAAGTATCCCCTTTGTAAACATGTAGAAACCTTATGAACATGACTTGTTTATGTTTATGCTAGAAATATTTATGCCATGCTTATGTTTGACATTATGCCATGTTTATGCTAAAAAGTATTTATGCCATGCTTATGTTTGACATTATGCTATGCTTATGCTAGAAATATTTATGACATGCTTATGTTTGACATTATGCCTAAATAAGGATATAGGTTCATGTTGTAGTTAAACCTATGCAAGTTCACATGCTTTGATTCATGTCACCTATGCTTTATGACCAAAGTATATGTCACTACTATGCTAGTACACCAGTTTCTATTTTGTATTCCCAACGTCATATTGCAAGTTCATACGCTCACCTTCCCCTCTTTGTGTATGTAATCACGCTTTAAGCCTCCCCTTTTCGCATGGCTAATTTGGGCTTTAAAAGGCCAAGCCCAAAATATATAAACGGACGTGTTAAACGGGGGAAAATAACGTTGGGTTAGAATTAATTAATGAATGAAAATATAAAATAGAGGGCCCAAATTCAAGTATGGGTTGGGCCCGTGATTGGTGTAACCTTTACACCATTAACTTAATAATGGGCCGCAAATATTTACATATAAGAAATAAAGAAGAATGACAAAATATGTAAATGTAGAACATACGATGTGTTTAACCCGAGGTTGGATTGAGTTGTGATGTAAACCTGCCCGGAACCGCCCGGCTGTCCAGTAGTCACAACAATACCTATCCAATGTGGGAGGTTAAACATGGAGCCCAATAAGGACCCGAGGTTAGACTGAGTTGTGGCGTAAGATTGCCCGGAACCAACCGGCAACAGGCAGCCACAACAATACCTGTCTAATGTGAGAGGTCAGGGCCTTAATAAGACAATTAAGGCTGAGTCAGGATTGTTAGGATTAAGTGAACTAAAGACTTAATCAAAATGGAACATGCTAAACTAAACGGACTGGTGGGGTTAGGTTAGAAAACACTTAACCAACTTAGCATGTTGGCTAGAGATAGAAAACCTAGTAACGGGGGACCCTTTTCAGCAGTAACCCTAAAAGGTGTATCAGGATACCCTGAAACTAGGCAGGGTGGGGCACGATTACTGGGCTGATTGTAAGAGGTCAAAGCGACGGCGGTGGTGTAGCAGCGTAGGTTCTAACGGAGTGCGGGCGTGCACACACTCCGGTGCAGAAAAATAAGGCACTGGACACCAGTAGCATACCTGTGCACTCTAAGGATTGTGTCGGGTTGCCACTATGGGACTTGATACACCCCATGGTGGGACCAGCATAGGTAACTACAGACATCGGGGGCCGTAAGACACATGTAACTATGCGAGTAGGAGCCGATCATCATAGAATGGATCACATCACCCTGATTATGGGGTGCAAATTGGAAACTAGTATATGGGTTCAGAGATTAACATGGGGTACGATAGTATATTCGACCCTAGACAACTTAACCAAGTTTATAGTACATGCCCACTTCCTGTTTATACTTATCATACCCAGTTCTTTATTCATAGACAAAGTAGTACTAGACTTACTCAGGCTTTATGTCTGACTCTATTTTTCTTTCGTCTTCTTTCTTCCGTTTCCCCCCCCCCAGGTCCTCAGGGAGGGAACACAGCAGCTTGATCAGCCTTGACATCCAGCTTGAAGTAGAGAAATGTATTGGTTGGACTTTCCTGTTTTGAACTATGGCTTTGGACAATCCACTATGGGGCTTTTGCAGTTCATCTATGTTTTATTTATGCTTCTTTAAAAATAATGTACTCAAGACAGATTATGAAAGTGTTATGTTATGTTTTGGAAAGGATGTTGTTGTAACACGTATTTGACTTTATGAAATAAAATTTGTTGTTCTTCCGCTGTTTACAAATATGTGTTCTTATATCTGTCTTGTATATCTGTGACTTGTACTTATAAACCCCCACCAAAATTAGGGCATTCCCTTTGAGAGTGACCCTAACGGAGGTGGGGTGTTTCAAATATATTGTTTGCTTTAACTAATCTATTTTAACAAAATGTATATTTTAATTTAACTATTCTATTTCAACAAAACAACAAAGATTATGACTTTGTTTTGTTGACAAATCTAATCGAAACAATTATAAGTGATGTGTTTGTTTTGTCGACGATTCTAATTCAAACAAATTGATGAAAGTGGCATATTTGGTTTGTCAGATCTAATGCGACAAAAATGATATTGTTTTGTTTAAACCATTATAGTTTAACAAAAGTGACCAATTTGTTTTAACTATGATAATTTTGACAAAAGCTAAAAAATAGTTTTAACTACGTTAATTTGACAAAAGCGATAAAACAGTTTTAACTTTGATAATTTGACAAAAGCGATGAAATAGATTTCAACGATTATAAATTGATAATAGTGACAAATTGAGTTTAACTGTTTTAATTTGATAAAAGTGAATATATTTTCTTAATCTTTTAAAATGACAACATTGAATAATTTTGCTTCATTCTATTTAAATGATAAAATTGTGTCTTTTTGTTTAATCCATTTCAATGAACTAAAAACGCCTCATTCTTGTTTAACCAAAATTGCATGTTTTTGAATTGCAACAAAATGACAAAATGAACTTATCTTTTTATTTACTCGCTTTATTGAAGCTTAGATGAAACTAAGAATATATCTTTTTAATTCTAATATTTTTATTTAAAATCTATAATGACAATAATAACATTTTATTTAATTTAACTAAGTTACAACAAAGATGAATTCTCGTTATCATAATCTTTTTATTCTCTCTAATTTAAAAGTGTAACAACCCGAAAATCTGGGCCAGTTTAAAATTTTTATTTTGGCAATTTTAGCGAATTTTGATTATTTAAAATAGATTATTTTAAATAATATAGTCGAGAAATATTTGAAATAGAATATTTGGAAATAGAAACATATGAAGCCGTATTGATTAGATTGACGCCATTTTGACGTGAACGATATTTATATCGATTTTATTCATTCTATAATGAATATCGAAAGTGATTTCAAAATCTGATATTTTGAAAAAATTGAATATAAAGAATTCGAATTGAAATTGAATATAAAGAATTCGAATTGAAATTGAATATAAATAAATTCGAATTGAAATTGAATATGAATGAATTCGAATTGAAATGGAATAGAAATGAATTCGAATTGAAATTGAATTGAATTGAAATCATTAGAAATCAATTTGAAATGAAATCAATTTGAAATGAATTTAAAATGAATTTAAATTGGAATATTCAATTTTGATTTGAAATTGAATATGAAGTTGAAACCGTTTTGAAAATGAATTTAAAAACGATTTATAAAGCACATTTTGAATTGAAATCGATGAAGTATATATTATATATATAATATAATGGCCTGAATAGAACGCGCCGCGCCGCGGCAGTTCGCGAATTTCGACCATTGACTTTGAACGGATATTGCGGGAGATCCGACCGTCGGATTCTCCTGAAACCGGAATCGTTGGGTTCGTATCGAAAAGAGCTTTCTAACGAATATTAGAAATTTGAAATCTAACGGTTGGATTTGGAACTATGTCCAAATCAAACTTGAAAAAGGTCGCTATAAGTGCAGTTCGATGGCCATTGATGGAAATCGACTGTACGGGCCTTGATAACATTATTAAAAATAGTAATAATTTGTGTAAAATCATAAGAAATGATTTAGAAAGAATTGGGATGAAAAAATCCATATTTGAAAAGATAAAAATAGATTTTTATCGAAATGAACTAGTTTTGAACTAGAATTATAATTCTATTTATTTTAAAAAATAAATAAACTGGAATAGGAATGGTTTTGAAAATAACCAGAATTTCCAATAATTATATTGGAATGGATTTGAATCGAAATTGTCTTTGGATTATTTCGATGTTGGATTTCGTGATGATACAGATATTGTTATGGGAATTTGAAAGATATATATATATATATTGTTATTTCCAATACGATATTTGTTAGTCGTAGAATTTGATATTGAATATAAGCCGGTATATTTTCTATTCAGAGCCTTGTGTTTAATATCAAATGTGATTTGGGTTTGTCGTGAATGGTGTCTTCATTAACACTGTTCTTGAACCCAGTTGAGAAAAGATTAAATCTTTTTATTTAGATTTAATAAAGTGTACCAATTAAATAATATTTAATTGGAATTGAATTGATATTGATTTTTGGGTTTATCGTGAACAGTGTTTTTAAATAACACTTGTTCTTTAACCCGATAATTAATGGAATGGGATTTTGGGTTTATCGTGAACCGTGTTTCAAATGAAACTGATTCTTTAACCCAGTTACAGATTAAAACTAAGTGGAGTTTTAATGAATCTTTAATTAGATTGAAATGATCGAGAATGGAGTATCACCAGTTTTGCTCCAGGCGTTAGTTAAATCTTTAATTAGATTTGAACGTGAAATGGTAATTGAATTTACCGATAACACCGTGGTGTTAGATATGAAGTAAGACCCGTTTTACTTCATGGGATGAATAGGTTGGGATTGGGAAATTAAAACCAATGATTACTTCGGTAAGGTTCGTTAATCTCGACTAGTTGAATCGAAATTCAAAAGGAGATTAGAGAATAAATTCAAGGAATTTATCTTGGGTAAAATTAATGGGAACTTTTCCCTATGAATGTGAAATTTAGAAACTAACTGTCGGTTAGCCAAGCAGAATGGTTTCCTGGATATTGATCTGATGTTGGTTTCGGCCTTCGGGGTTAATATTTGGGGAATTATTCTCTTGATTAATTTACGGTTAGTGACTGATGAATTGGAATGAGGCGTATGTTGTGTTTGTGTAACACTTATTTAAAATATACGCGAGTTATTCGGAAAGACCGGGTTTATCCCATTCTGAATAACTGATACGACGATAAGTCGAAGGTGAAGACGATGGTCGAAGACCGGAGGTCTTTACTTCGTTTGGGTGATTACTGATGATCTTGATTGGGCTGTACACCCAAGAAGATGGAAACAGTTGGTGATCGTCCAGACGTACTTGGGGATCGATGGATATGCGGGGTACTAGGTGCCTCCGGTTTCGTTCAGACCCAGAACAGACTTGTAAATGGACTGTGTGCCTGACATTGGATTTTAGTCTGTGTGATTGATCTCTATTAAATATATATCTGTTTGGCGGCGGAGAATTTATTCTCTTGCTTAACGCCCTTCTCTGAGACGTACGAGCTCAGCGGTTATATACAGATGGATATCAAACTCATAGAGTGAATTGGTTGTGTGGCATGCCTAAGTGGCAAATGATCAAGGCTTCTGTTGAAAAGCAAAGTCTTGTGGTGATGATCAAAGCACAGCCTGTGTGGCACAACTTTGTGTAACGTGAATTCGCGAGCCTCGCACCCCGGTTGTGAACCAGAAACGGGAGAGGACATCAGGGAGGGCATGCGTTTCCTTCTAGCTAGGGTGGTGTCAGTGACCTACCAGCCCTGACATTTATATACTTTTCACCTGTGTGGTTGTTGCTGTTGCGAGGCGCCTCGGTTTGATCGGACAATCCGGGTCCGATGGAGTCATTCGTTGGCTCATTTACGCCCCAAAGGCCGGGGAAACGTAGTGTTTAGGCTTAATAATCCACATCGGTGGACCGGCCCTGACGATCCAAGGGGCAGTTGTGGCTGTTCCTAGACATGGGCTAGATTGTCTAAAATCGGTAGAGGACGATCCCTTGCCTCGGTTCACAGATGGAAATCCAACTTCCAAATATGTGACATTTGCGTTTTTATTTGTAGAACCTAGTATGGCGACATAGCGGGATGGGGCGCTTATGCCGTCTATGATTGATACTTATGATTTGAAGTTGTTTATACACTATGCACTTATAATAGTATCAAATGATTTGTTTTAAACGTATCAAGCATTCTTGGCTATTATAAGGTAAAAACCCTATCCTCCGGCTTGCGTTGCATTGTGTGATGGGAACTGGGTCTTATAATAGCTTCATTTTTCTTTATTTAGCATCGCGCTGTTTGTTATATGCACTGGTATTCTTGGGAGGAAACCCGTTCCGTGTTATACGGCGTGGTCCCTTGAATTACTCTCTTTTAAAGTAAAGCTTTAAATAACTGTTTTAGTTCTCACACCAGTCACATGACTGACCTGGAGTTTATTGTTTTAACCTAAACTCTGGGTGCCCCTATTTTCCGCACGGGCAGCTAGTAGTTTTGGTTTTGCAGATTTATATTCACAGGATCCTGATTTGCAGCTGGAATGATATCCGGAAAGCTCTGTATCCGTATATCACCTTCAGTTGTGCTTTGTATTATTTTCCGTTGCTATGTAGTTTGTTGTGATCTCTGATATTTATCGAATGTAATTTATTCATTTATACTCTGTATATTCTTGTATTCTGATGGAATTGTTGTAATAACAATGAAATGTTCTTCCGTCTGCGTTCTGATTTGTCGTGTTCTCAAAACGATCAGGGGTTTCGAATGGTCTAGATCGGTTTAACGACTGGTTCGGATCGAGCGAAATTCATGTTCGCCACAAAAAGTAAAAATGATACTTTTAATTTTATTCTTTTATTTACCTCTAAAATGTAAATAAAAATGTAACTTCTTAAACTATGCTTTTATTTTCTTCTGAAATGCAAATAAAAATGTAATATTTTAACTTATGATTTATTTGCATCAAAGAATGCAAATAAAAATTCGACTTTTAAATACGAAGTTTATTTGCATCAAAGAATGCAAATAAAAATTCAACTTTTAATTCTATGGTTTACATGTTTTGACAAAAATGACTCTTTTTATTTCGTACACAACGACAACAAAATTGTTACTTTCAATTTCCCTGTTTTATTGCATTAAAATGTAGATAAAAATGCATCTTTAAAATATATTCTTTTAATTACAATATATTTCTTTTGTATCAATTCTTTTCATTATAACTAACTTGGCAATAAAAATGTTATTTTAAAACTATTCTTCATAATGAAAAACATATTGCATAAAAAGGTAATCTTTTAAATTTCAATCTTTTAACTAGAACAGATTATCCATAAGAATGTAATCTTTAATGTTTGATCTTTTATTGAAATTAACTACCTTAAAAATATGGCCTTTTACTTCTACTCTTTTTTTTTGACAAATTTACAACAAAAGTATATTCTTTTATTTCACTGACATGTTTTAATAAAAGTGTTATTTTTATTTAAACTGACATGTTTTGACAAAATCTATATTCTTATTTCAATAATCATGTTTTGACAAAAATGTTATTTTTATTCCAATTAACAAGTTTTGACAAAACAAATTTTCTTTACATGTCATTCTTTTATTTAAATCAAACATGAACATTTTTGTTTTAATATATAAAATAAAAATATGGTTTTTATTTTATACACAAATTTTGACACACATGAATATAATATATTTTATATATACAATAAAATTTGGTTTTATTGTATACACAAAATTCTATCAAACGTGAATACACCGTCACAATCAATTGTTCATCACAATCACAGCACAACCAACATTGAAAAAAAATATACATACAACATCAACATGAAAAAAATATACAATTCATATTGCAATAAATAATTAAATTTAAATTTTAAAATAGAAATCTCACCGAGCTTTTAATTCAGAATAATTCAGATTAGGATTTTTCTCAAATTCTGATTTGCTCTGTTTCAGATCTAGTCAGTTTCATGCCGTAGATCTTGGAAAGATGATTCCAACGCTTCTGACGGTTCGTAAAACAGACCTCGTACGAAAGAGATATGAAATTTTATAGTTTAATTTATATTTTGCAAAGCTTATAGGTGTTAGGAATCAAATAATTTACCTTCAGTTATTCTCGGCCGTGACTTTTCTATATGGTTCAAATCTTTGATTCGATTCTTTTTGAATTCTGTTGCACGATGCTATGATCGACTTAGGCCACGATGATCGGCTAGGGGAGGCACGCCTGCTGGGAGAACGCCGACCAACTCGGCGGCGGCGGCAGCGGGGAGCCTAGGCGGTCGATGCGGCGGCGGTTGGAGGGCCTGGATCTCGCGATTCAGGCGATGGTTCGAGGCACGGCTGGTATGGATTGAAAGAGGGGAAGAGGATCTTCAAAAAGTTCTAAAGAGCTGAAGGATTTCGATGTATGGATGAGGAGAAATCGGAGGAAAAAGATCGGAGTTCCATGGCCGTCGAAACGTGAAAAAGGCGGCTGTAGTATGATTTAGGGTTAGCGTATTTTATACTGTATATATGCCGTATTTTTTATAGTATTAAATTATTAAATTCAAAGAAAAAGCCTGATAACCCATATTAACTCCAATTTTAACCAAGTGAAGGTTGTTCCAACCCAATAGCCCCCGTTCCGGAGCCAATGTGCCATGTCCCGTCAGCCTAAACGACTGTCTATAGCCCGTTTTCTTTAATTTAATATTTAAACTCTTTTATTAAATTAGTTCGATTGTATAATTAAATTAACTGGGGACACATACGACCTCTAAAAATTCCAAAAAAATATATTTCTAGCTATGTTTTGACGATACAGTTCTGACAAGACTAATTTCGTCGAATTCTGAGACCGTTTGAAAATTGCCATTTTCTGGTCGATCCGATTTGACTGAAATTGACAAAACACATTTTCTTTTGCCACACTCACATATTAATCCGAAAAATTATGAAAATTGAACCTAACAATAATTTGACATTCCGATTCCAACAAAAATTATCTCGTCGAAAACAGAGGTTGTTTGAAAAATGGCTATTTTTAAGCTCTTTATATTTAATTAAAAAATATATAAATTATACAGCGACTTTTCTGAATTTTAAACTGGACATAACTTTTGATTCCCGCTATGAAATTTTGATTTCTTACATTCGTTAGAAAGATATGGTTAAACAGATTTAAATATTTCTTATTTCACTAAAATCCGATTTATTTTGCATTCCTGCATGGTCAGTCAAAGTTCAAATTCAAATTTTCAAACTACCGCGCTATTTCTAACTCCTTTTATAACTAAAATAAATATATTCGTTTTAACTTTGATTTAAAATAAATTTTCGTCATTGTTACTTAAAATAAATTATTTTAACTATTAAAATTCCGTTAAAATTTTTAAAATAAAATTTTTAAATTGGTTCAGAATTTGTGGGTTGTTATAATCTCCCCCACTCAAAATCTTTTCATCCTTGAAAAGGAACGGAGTCAAAAGTTGTTTGATTAACCAACTCAATTTTCAATTCTTATCAATTTAGTTCAATATTAAATTAGATTTAGCTAAATTTATCATTCTTTTATATATTGGTTAAATTAATTATCATTCCAATATTTTAATTAGTTAAACTAATTATCAAACATCACAACCGGCAATTAATTAGGTAATTAACTTTTCAAACATATTTAACTTTTATATATAGTCAAAAATCATATTTTTAGTGCCAATCACAACAATAAACCCTATCTAGTTTTGGTTCTCACACTTGTTAATGGAAAATATAGATATACCACTTTCGAAACTCGAACATAAATTCTGATGATGTTTCGAACCACCATCAGATCATCTCCGGGCGACTAAAGTGTGATTCTATATCTATCTAGTATTTGAGGCTTCGAATACACGCTAGCTAGACGTATATGCAAAATCTTTATATACTCGATTGTCCAATATAAAATAAAATAATATATTCAGATACGTATAATAAGATTTAAATTTTCAAAACTAAATTTGTTTTCATTTTTTTAAAAATTAATGCTCTTCGCACTTGTTCTAGGATTCCACTATTCCCATCTCTAACGAGTTATTCTTTTTGGATATTACTAATCCAATCTCTGACGAGTCTTTTGTTCAGTTCTAACGAGTTGTACCCCAAAGATTTGACCTAAAATGAGCTCTGATACCAAATGTAAAGACCTGAAAGTCCCCACCCTTTGAATCGACCATAAACCATACAGGTCTGAACCAAAAGTTGGAAATCTTGAAATACTTTAACTTTGGGAATACAACACATTTGAACAAATAACAGAAGACTTTTATTACATCATAATAATGCAACATTAGAGTACAGAATATCAGAGTACATCGAATATAATACAGCGGAAAAATAAATTACAATAAATGTAATACAATGCCGCGAAACAAATAAACTGATACAACGGAAGTCTATCAATACTTTGGACATAGCTCTAAGCTTCGATCCAGAATCCTGCTCAATATATCTGCAAAATAATCTACTCGACTACCCGTGTGGAAAAGAGGGCACCCGAGTTTGCAAAGTGAAACAAACTACGGGTCGGTCATGGGACTGGTATGAGAAATCTTTACTTAACTTAATTGGTAATAAGGCTAGTCACAGGACCACGCCGCTAACGCGGAACGAGTTTGCTCCATTGGATTGCCAGTGCATAAATAAAGTAAATCGTTAAACAACGCAACGCTTTTTAGAAAAATGAAACCATTATAAGACTCAGGTCCCATCTCACAATGCAACGCAAGCCAGAGGATAGAGTTTTACCTTATAATGGTCAAAAATGCTTGATACGAAAAAACGGATTTGATATTACTATTAGTGTATATATGTTTTAAAAACATTTCAATCATAATGTATTAATCATAGACGGCATAGCTACCATATACTATATCTCCATACTAGTTCTATAATCAAAACCGCTTGGTGTCGTATTGGAAATTGGGTTTCTGTCATGAGTCAAGGCTAGGGACGATCTCCTAACCGATTCGGGACACTCTAGCAATGTCTCAGGATTTGGACTGTGACGATCTCAAAACCCTGTGCTACAGTGTTAAGGATAGTCATTGGAATATAACACATTAATCGTCATTAGCAGAGTACAGATAATAGCATAAACAAGAAATAGAATAATTTATACAAATATGATAGTGGAATCATATATATATCACCACATCAGAGAGCACAGTGCAAGATACAACTTAGTGCATAATAATACATAATCAGTCTACATCGCTTGTGGTGGAATCACATATATAGAGAGTGCGTAAACAAAACATCTTTCTACATCGCCTGTGGCGGAATCATATACATATACAATAATGGCAGAAAAATCATAGTCATCAACATGTAGTCAAGCCTCGCCATGAGCCAAAAGTGCACCTCTGCTGCGGTGCCAAGCCAAAATACGTCAGCCTCCTGTAACTAGGCTGCTCGTGTGAAAATAAGGGAACCCGAGTTTGCAAGGTGAAACAAACTACGAGTCAGTCATGGGACTAGTATGAGAAATCTACTTAACTAATTAAACCACAATTATAAGGCAAATCAAAGGATCACGCCACTTTCGCGGAACGGGTTTACTCCAATGAGTGCTAGTGCATGAAACAAAGTAAATTATTAAATCATCGCATTGTTTTTTTATAAAAATGAAGCCATTATAAGACTCAGGTCCTATCACACAATGCAACGCAAGCCGGAGGATAGAGTTTTTACCTTATAATGGCCAAGAGATGCTTCATACGTATAAACAAAAGTGTTTGATATTATTACTAGTGCATATATGTTTCAAAAACGAATTCAATCATAAATATCAATCATAGACGGCATAAATGACCCATACCACTATGTCTCCATACTAGTAATACAATCAAATCCGCAATTTCGTATTGGAAATTGGATTCCATCATGAGTCGAGGCAAGGGGCAAGCTCCTCTCCGTTCGAGACACTCTAGCAAATGCCTCAGGATCGCACTCAGTGGTCCTTGGAATCGGCTGGGCCGGTCTTCTCTTACTTTTGAGGATTGGCAATTCCTGAACACATATTTCCTGGTCCTTACAGACCTATAATCGAGGCGCCTCGCATTCCAACAACCACACGGGTGAAAAGT
This sequence comes from Allium sativum, assembly GCA_030737875.1. NCBI lineage: Eukaryota > Viridiplantae > Streptophyta > Magnoliopsida > Asparagales > Amaryllidaceae > Allium > Allium sativum. The sequence goes on from CM060913.1 coordinate 159,318,470, forward strand.
ATATATAAATGTCAGGGCTGGTAAGTCACTGACACCACCGTAGTAGAAAGAAACGTCGTGTTCTCCAAGCGGTCCGTATCCCGTTTTTGACTCATACCGAGGTGTGAGGCTTGCGAATCCACGCTATACACAAAGCTACGCCACACAGGCCATGCTTTGATCATCAACCACAAGACTTTGCTTTGCAACATAAGCCTTGATCATATGCCACTTAGGCGTGCAACACAGGCAATCCACTCCATGCGACTAATTTCTATCGAGATATAACCTCTGAGCTCGTACGTCATAGAGAAGGGCGTTAAGCAAGAGAATTTATTCTCTGCCGCCAAACAAATATATATTTAATAGAGATTAATCAACACAGAACAAAATCCAATGTCAGACACACAGTCCATTTACAAGTTCGTCCTGGTTTGAATGAAGCCGGAGGCACCAAATTCCTCGCATATCCGTGCAATCAACATTACGTTCGGACGGCTACCACTTCATCTCCTTCAAGGTAGCTACTCCAATCACAAGCATCAGTAGCACCCATCCATCCAATGTGAAGATCGTTGGTCTTGAACCGCCTTCATCTCTTCGACTTCTAACCATCGATCGATTATTTGAAATGAGAATCAACTCGGCCTTTTCAAATAATCCACGTATATTTAGATTTTCAAATAAATTCTTCACATGGTTCAATCATTCGACATTCACATTTCAGTTCTTTAGTATAGTTTTCATGTCAGACACATTCAAACATCAAATATCAAGCAAACCAAGCAGAATCGGTTTATTTCCACTCTATATCGCCTATAATATTTTATAACGATATATCGCCATTTTTACTTATTTAAAAACGACCCTATTTAATTAGACGACGTTTCAGGTCGTGCCGAGGCACTGGTACTGTTTTTCCCAAAATTTGTTTTACATATATCTGAAAATCTAATCGTTGGATTTCAACAAAGTTTATATCATTGGGAAGATATTCCCAAAGCGAACCCAACAGTTCCAATTTCATGAAAATCTGATGGTCGGATCTTTCGGTATAATCGTTTGAAGTTATGATTTCAAAACGCGAACTGCTTTAATTTAATTTATTTATATATATATATATAAATATAATTCGTTCGACGATTTCAATATCGTTTTCACTTCAAATATTTCACTAACACCTTTAAATTTCGAAAAATTTCTCCATAACCTCCTTTGTACGGGAAGGGGTTTGGAAATTTATTGGGCCGTATTAGGCACCCAATAAATCCTAATAAGCATGCACATATTTATAGTGATATATTCCGGTGTCCACATGGGAGTGTGTATAGATCATAACTCCAGAGAATAAATTCTCGTCACCCTATAAATGGTTTTTGTGCCTTCATGACCAGAGAGACGTGTTTATTGTCTTCTCCAGACCCGTGTGGGGGTTTTATTAATCTTGCAATTTACCGTTACAATTTATATCGTCCATATCAGTCATCAGTTGAACCTGTAATATATAGTCGTCACCTTACAAGCCTCTCGCTCGTATGGTAAATCTTCAAACTCGTTACACAAGCTCCAAATGCTTATGTGGTATATGATGAAGTATGCCTATCATCAAGAAGTATGCCATGTAGTGTAGTTCAAAATTAATTGTTACTATCCTATGGCGATGTTTATTATTACACACAGAACAACTAGCACTCTGCATCCAATGGCATTCACAAGAGTTGATATAATAATAAGATTTACACATCCAACTCATTAAGGTTTACCTATTTGTCTGGCACGCAAATAAATTCTTTACTCAACAGCTAATCCATTTCCCATTCAACACATGTATATATATGTGCAAAACTAAGCTAAAAATTATATTTCTAGCGAACAAAGGTTTATCTCCACTTATGGTTATTTTTAACACTTCACATTTCACTTAAAAATGATATTTTTGTCGAAATAAAATATATTTCAACATATGACTATTTTATTTAGTTCCTATACATGTTAAAAATAATATTCATAGCAAACAAATATTTATTTCAACATTGTATATTTTTAGAAATTCACACACATGATAAAAATGATATTTTTATCATCAAAAATATTTATTCAACACATGAATGTTTTAACACTTCATATTCTCAATAAAAATGTAATTTTTATTGTTCGATCTTTTTATTCAATACATGAACTTCTCAACACATGAGCTTTTCCACACATGGATATGGTTTCAACACATGACTTTTATTTCAACAAATGAAAATAATTTCAACATATAAAAATAATTCTAACACATGAATATTATTCAAAATTTCGGCAGCATAACGGCAGGGTAGTTAAAACCGGCACCGTCCCAAGTACAACTCCTCGCTCTACCTTAAAACCTCGCGATTTTTGACAATGGGGATTTGATACATCTAATTCGCACGTAGGCGAGTATGATTTTTCTTTTTCCACATTTTATTTCAATCACAAATGGGTATTTTTCAACCACAACCAAACAATATCGACCACAAACAATTCTATCAACCACTTGCATTATTCACCAATTTTTTTCACCAATTCACAAACAATAAATATCGTCCATGGTTTGTGGACGAGGGGAGTATATATATATATATATATATTCATATATAAATATATTTTATTTCCATTCCAACACACATACCGTTTATACAATGCATGTATAATTCATACTTCGCTCATATAACATACACAACGCATGTACATGAGGTATACGACACATGTATAATTTATATTTCGCATATATAATTTATACATCACATTTCAATTCACATTTCAGTTTAGAAATCTCACATTGGTTTCCGAGATGCTAAAAATAGTAGCTTGCTCAGAAAAATCCGCGGTCTCTTCTAGATTGTAGAGAGCGTCCTTGCGGTCACATGTCTCCTGTTTCATCGAATTTCGTTAAAACATGATAAAGATATGATTTTTCAAAGTTTGCAACACTTAAAAGTGTTATTTTCAGTTCAAATATAATAAAGCCGATACCTTTCAACGTTTGTTCAAAACTAGGTTTTGATTTATCGAACAAATGGTTGCACGATATTGGAATCAGCTTGTACCACGTCGAAGAGGGTCGAGGGGGCTTCAGGCGCATGGCTGTGGCGTTCAGCTCGGTGGGGCCCGGCGTTCGTGGCAGCGGTGGAAAGTTCGGGGCTTTGGAGGGGGAAATCTCGAGGTAGGAGCAATGATATGGGGAGTTATTTATATGGATTTGAAGAGGGGGATGAGAACTACAAAAACTTCAACTGGGGGTGAGGCTGATTCGACCTGTGGCGATCAGAAATTGCCAGGAAGCGGCGAAAGGTATTCCGCCGTCAAGACCGGGTTACGAGAGGGGGGGGGTTGAGATATTTTTTTATTTTAATTTTGAATGGAGAAATCCTATTGGTCGATCATTTTATTAAATTTTAAAATAGTGTTTCTCCACATGTACACCAATTCAAACCCAACGACTACCGCCCCGAGCTAAATACCCCCATCCCAGACACAATGGAATATGTTTCGTAGGCCAATTCGACGGTTACAGTTAGTTATTCTTCAAATTAAAATATAAAACATTCAAATTCTATTTTGAGCGTACATTTCAATTTGCCAGGGCCACAAACTGATTCGAAAAATTCCAGAAAAATAAATCTAGCTATGTTTTGACGCTACGGTCCCATCAAAACTAGTTTCGTCAAATTCTGAGGTCGTTTGAAAAATGGCCATTTTCTGGTCGATCCAATTTAACAGAAATTAACCAAACACGTTTTCTTTTGCCACGCTCACATACTAGCTTCAAAAATAATGAAATTTGAAACTTAACAATAATTTGACATCCCGGATCCAACAAAAGTGGTTTCGTCGAATTCCGAGGTCATTTGCACAATGTCTATTTTCAAGGGCTATATATTCTCTACAACGACCTTTCTGAAAATTCGTTCGGCCATAACTTTTGATTCCCGCTATGAAACTTCAATTTTTCAGATTCATTAGAAAGATATTCATAAGCAGATTTAAATATTTTTGGTTTCACTAAAATCCGTTACATTTTGCACCCGGTGCAATCAGTCAAAGTTTGAATTGAAAATTTCAAACTACCACACTTTGTAATTCACTATTTTATTGAAAAATTCTATTTCAATTGTTTAAATTTCTTTAAAACAACCAATTTAAAATTTTTAAATTGGCTCACATTTTCCGGGTTGTTACAATCTCCCCCACTTAAAACTTTTCGTCCCCGAAATGGAAACAATAGTACAATAGGAAACAAAGTGTAATTGCAAAGTAATGTAAAGGTACCTTGCACAGGAGTTAGTCAGAGAGGTCCACTCTGCATTTGGGGTAAGCTTGTTTAATGCTTTCCTCAGTCTCCCAACTACAGTCTCTAGGATCACTACTCCACTGCACTTTAACTAAATGAACCTTTTTGCTCCTTAGCCTTTTAGCTTCTTTGCCAACAATCTTTAACGGCTCTCTTCTGACTGCTAATTCTGGAGTAATTTCCAAGTCCTGTTGCGTTGCTTCTTCTACAACAAGATTCGGGTCATGCACATGTCTACTAAGTTGAGATACGTGAAATACATTATGCACTCTAGGCAATCAATCAGGTAATTGAGCCCTATAAGCAAGAGTTCCAATTCGTACAAGTATAGGAAAGGGACCAATAAATCTAGGTGCCAACTTCCCAATTTTACCGAATCGGATCACTCCTCTCATCGGAGAAACCTTCAAATAAACATAATCACCAACAGTGAATGCCAAATCTCTTCTTCTAGAATCTGCATAACTTTTCTGTCGGCTTTGCGCGGTTTTCAATCGTTTCTTGATGAAATCGACTTTATCAGATGCTTCTCTAATCATATCGGATCCCAACACAAGTCTGTTGCCAAGTTCTACCCAACATGCGGGAGATCTGCATAGTCTATCGTATAACGCTTCAAATGGCGACATTTTTAAACTTGCCTGATAGCTATTGTTATATGAGAATTCTGCCAAATGCAAGTGATCTTCCCATGACCCACCAAAATCAATAATACAAGCCCGTAGTAAATCTTCTAGAATTCTATTCACCCGCTTAGTTTGGCCATCTGTCTGAGGGTGATAAGCGATGCTCATATTCAGTTTTGTTCCCAATTCTGTCTGGAATGCCTCCCAGAATTTGCTAGCAAATATTTGGTTCTATCACTAACTATGCTGATGGGAACTCCATGCAGCTTAACGATTTTTTTGAAATACATCTATGCTAGACTTTGAGCGGTTCTATTGGATCTGACAGGTATGAAATGGGCTGTCTTGGTGAAGCGATCTACGATCACCCAAATACTTTCATTACCTTTCTTGGTTCGGGGCAAACCATCTATGAAATCCATGGAAATCTGTTCCCACTTCCAACCTGGGACTTCCAACGATTGCAACAATCCGGCTAGCTTTTGTTGGTCGCTCTTGACTAATTGGCAACTAGGGCACCTGCTAACATATAAAGAAATATCCCTCTTCATCGCCTTCTAACAGATTGTGCGTTTGATATCGTTGTACATTTTACTCACTCCAGGATGAATGCAAAGCTTTGACTTATGGCATTCATCCGACACCTCTCTTTTGAGCTCAGGGATGTCGAGAACACAAATTCTCCCATTTAATCTCAGAACTACCTCACTATCCACTTGGAAACTGGAGCGTTCGCCATTTTGAATTCTTCTGATCATCTCTTTAACAAAATTTTCGTTTTTATGTAGAACCGAGATCTTGTCATTCAATGAAGACCTAACGATAAAACTAGTGATGATTTTAGTCTTTCTACTGAGCGCATCAGCTACTACATTAGCCTTTCCCGGCGTATACAGGATATCCAGATCATACACGGAAAGAAATTCTAGCCAACGATGCTGTCTCAAGTTCAGATCTTTCTGGGTGAACAAATACTTTAATGATTGATGGTCTGTAAATAGTTCGAATTTCTCACCCAAGAAGTAATGCCTCCAGATTTCCAAAGCAAAAACGATGGCTAGCAACTCAAGATCATGAGTTACATAATTCTTCTCATGCAGTTTCAGCTGGTGGCTTGCATAAGCGACTACTTGGCCTCTTTGCATTAATACTGCACCTAGACCTCTAATAGAAGCATCCGTCCAAACTGTCAAATCCTGATTGCCATCAATAATTGTTAATACTGGAGTAGTTGTCAATTTCGATTTCAATTCCTGGAAAGCTTCCTCACAGTTGGAAGTCCACTTAAATTTCTCGTGCTTCTTCGTAAGCTTTGTCAATGGACCGGATATCTTCGAAAAATCCTTAATGAACTTTCGATAATAACTAGCCAACCCCATAAAACTTCTGACCTCTGTGGGTGTAGTAGGTTGTTTCCAGTCTTGAATTGCTGTAATTTTGCTCATCTACAGAAATTCCTTCCTTTGACACGACATGGCCAAGGAACTTCACCTCTTCTTGCCAGAAGACACATTTAGAGAATTTGGCTTTGAAGACATTCTTTCTCAGAATCTCCAATACTTGTTCTAAATGTTTTTCATGCTCAAGTTTTGATTTGGAGTAGATTAAAATATCATCGATGAATACGAGGACAAATTTATTCAGTACTCCCTGAACACTCTATTCATTAGATTGACGAAGTACGCTAGAGCGTTACATAGGCCAAAGGACATTACTAACCATTCATAAAATATGTCTAGACCTCTGAAAGTTGTCAAAGGAACACACTCTTTGGCAATTCTCAGTTGATGAAAACCTGTAGCTAGGTCCGTTCTGGAAAATACTCTCGCCCCATTTAATTGGTCTAACAGATCTTCGACGCGGGGTAACGGGTATTTGTTTTTGAGCGTCTGTTTGTTGAGGTCTCGGTAATCAACACACAACCGGAGAGTACCGCCTGACTTTGGGACAAACACTACCGCTGCACCACAACTAGAAAAGCTAGGTCTGATCAGACCCTTCCATAGTAGTTGACGAGTTTGATAGCCTAATTCTTCTTTTTCCTTTGGAGTCATTCTTCGAATTGGATGTACCACTGGTCTGGCATTCAAAATTAGATCGATTCTGAATTCTATTTCTCTTTGTGGAGGTAAGTTTTTGACTTCTTCAAACACATCCGCATAGTTTCTAACAACAGAAATCTTTTCTAAGGAAGTGGGAATAACTTCTAGCGCATACCAAAATTCCTTTATATCTGGATTCGAACCATGGCATGGTATAGTAATATATCCAAGCTTCGTTCTAATTTTTACTATTCTTTCCGCACAATTTACTTCGGCTTCGTATTTCGTTAACCAATCTAGCCCGAGAATGTCGAACTCAGGAAAATCTATAATGACTAGATCAAAAGGAAACCGGTATCGATAAAAAGAAGCAGGTACTTTACAATATGAACTGAGAATAATAGAACCCCCTTTTGGATTATGAACCTTAACCGATTCTTTAAGCTTTCTTTGTTTTAACTTTAACTTGTTAACTGTGTTACTTGCAATTAAACTATGTGATGCACCCGTGTCAAATAATACAGAAACAGGAATATTTTTAATTGTAAGAGTACCTCCCAAAACATCAGGCTTACCTGCTCCATTGGAAGCAGCCGGCGGGTTCGCCCTGTCGTACACATAAGCAACCTCAGCCTTCTTAAGCAAGGGACAGTCTCTAACAAAATGTCCTGTCCTGCGGTAGTTAAAGCATGAACGAGGGTTCTGAGAGCCCTGGCTTAAACCTTGAGAATCGGTCTTCTGCCATTTCGGGGCTGTGCAAACATTTGAGTAGTGCCCCACCATGCCACAATTGTAGTTGCTTCCCTTTGGCGGCCTGCTAGTCTACTGATTCGTGGATGCCGCGTTGCTTGATTCTGGCTGGTTTGTAGAGGGCTTGCATTTATTTCCCGCCTGGCTTTTAGCACAGTCCAGATCGAGGTTCCTTTTATCCAGGTCATCATAATTGCACGCCATCTCCACTAATTCATTAAACGCCAGCTTGATGTGGGCCATTGCCCTGTCTTGGTACTTACGCTTTAGCCCGAGGATGAACCTCTTGTTCTTGGACTTAGCAGTGTCGATGAGCTCGGGAGCATAGCGGGATAACTGTGTAAACTTGTTCAGATAGTCTTGCACAGAGAGATCTCCTTGCCGGAGGTTAGGAAATTCGTCGTGCATGCGCTCAAGGGCTTGCTGTGGGATGTACTTCTCTTTAAATAAATCCTTGAATTCATCCCATGTCCTACCAGCATTTCTGTTCCCTGTGGAGAGAGCTTCCCACCATAATTCGGCTTCTTCTTACAGAAGCCAGGCACCCATGAAAGCTTTGTCTTGATCACCCAGCCTCAGGCCTCCTAATATCTTCTCGCATGTTTTTATCCATGCCAAGGCCTCAATCACAGTGCCCGTTCCAGAGAAGGTTTTGCCTCCTAGATTCTTGTACCTTTTAGCAACGCGGTCGAGCTCGAATGGCTGAGCGGCCGGGGGTTGTATTAAGGGTCCATCTTCAGCTAGGACTTCTCCTCGTCCTTTGCCATAGCCAGCTCGGCCTCCTCTACCTACGGCTGCTCGGGTAGCCATTGTTCAAGTTCTGTATAAGCAAGAAAAGGGTCAGCCTACAGAAACGATAATTTTATTGTATGGTAAAGCAGAAGAACTTAAGGAAAGACAACGATGTACTGATCAAATTATTTTTGCTATTCTGCTTAGCTCATTCTAGGACATTACTAGTCCTCTCTAATGAGCCACTCGCCTTAGGATACTACTGATTCTATTCTGACGAAGTGTTTAATGTATTAAATTCCAGAACGAAGGTTAACCAAAGCTCTGATGCCACCTGTGACGATCTCAAAACCCCGCGCTATGGTGTTAAGGATAATCATTATTATATAACACATTAATCATCATTAGCAGGGTATATATATAATAGCATAAATAAGAAATAAAATAATTTACACAAATATGACAGCGGAATCATATATATATATATATATATATATCACCACATCAGAGAGCACAGTTCAGGATACAACTTAGTGCATAATAATACATAATCAGTCTACATCGCCTATGGCGGAATCACATATATAGAGAGTACATAAACGAAATATCAGTCTACATCGCCTGTGGAGGAATCATTTACATATACAATAATGGTGGAAAAATCATAGTCATCAACATGTAGTCAAGACTCGCCATGAGCCAAAAGTGCACCTCTGCTGCGGTGCCAAGCCAAAATACGTCAGCCACCTGTAACTAGGCTGCCCGTGTGAAAATAAGGGCACCCGAGTTTGCAAGGTGAAACAAACTACGAGAAGGGCGTTAAGCAAGAGAATAAATTCTCCACCACCAAGAAGATATATATTTAATAGAGATCAATCAACACAGAACAAAATCCAATGTTAGACACACAGTCCATTTGCAAGTTCGTCCTGGGTTTGAACGAAGCCGGAGGCACAAAACTCCTCGCATATCCGTACAATCAACATTACGTCCAGACGGCTACCACTTCAACTCCTTCAAGGTAGCTACCCCAATCATGAGCATCAGTAGCGCCCATCCATCCAATGTGAAGATCGTCGGTCTTGAACCGTCTTCATCTCTTCGAGTTCTAACCGTCGATCGATTATTTGAAATGAGAATCAACTCGGCCTTTTCAAATAATCCACGTATATTTAGATTTTGAAATAAATTCTTCACATGGTTCAATCATTCGACATTCACATTTTAGTTCTTTAGTATAGTTTTCATGTCAAACACATTCAACCATCAAGTATCAAGCAAACCAAGCAGAATCGGTTTATTTCCACTCTATATCGCCTATAATATTTTATAACGATATATCGCCATTTTTATTTATTTAAAAATGGCTCTATTTAATTAGACGACGTTTCAGATCGTGCCGAGGCACTGGCGCTGTTTTTCCCAAAATTTGTTTTACACATATATGAAAATCTAACTGTTGGATTTCAACAAAGTTTATATCATTGGGAAGATATTCCCAAAGCAAACCCAACGGTTCCAGTTTCGTGAAAATCCTATGATCGGATCTTTCGGTATAATCGTTTGAAGTTACGATTTCAAAACGCGAACTGCTTTAATTTAATTTATATATATGTATAAATATAATTCATTCGACGATTTCAATATCGTTTTCACTTCAAATATTTCACTAATACCTTTATATTTCAAAAAAATTCGCCATAACCTCCTTTGTACAGGAAGGGGTTTGGAAATTTATTGGGCCGTATTAAGCACCCGATAAATCCTAATAAGCATGCACATATTTATAGTGATATATTCCGGTGTCCACAAGGGAGTGTGTATAGATCATAACTCCAGAGAATAAATTCTCGTCACCCTATAAATGGTTTTTGTGCCTTAATGACCAGAGAGACGTGTTTATTGTCATCTCCAGACCCGTGTGGGGTTTTTATTAATCTTGCAATTTATCGTTACAATTTATATAGTCCAGATAAGTCATCAGTTCAACCTGTAATATATAGTGGTCGCCATACAAGCCTCTCGCTCGCATGGTAAATCTTCAACCTTGTCACACAAGCTCCAAATGCTTATGTGGTATATGATGAAGTATGCCCATCGTCAAGAAGTATGTCATTTAGTGTAGTTCAAAATTAATTGTTACTATCCTATGGCGATGTTTATTATTACACACAGAACAACTAGCACTCCGCATCCAATGGCATTTACTGGAGTTGATATAATAATAAGATTTACACATCCAACTCATTAAGGTTTACCTATTTGTCGGGCACGCAAATAAATTCTTTACTCAACAGCTAATCCATTTCCTATTCAACACATGTATATATATGTGCAAAACTAGGCTAAAAAGTATATTTCTAGCGAACAAAGGTTTATCTCCAGTTATGGTTGTTTTTAACACTTCACGTTTCACTTAAAAATGATATTTTTGTCGAACTATAATATATTTCAACACATGACTATTTTATTTAGTTCCTATACATGCTAAAAATAATATTCATAGCAAACAAATATTTATTTCAACATTGTATATTTTTAGCAATTCACACACATGATAAAAATGATATTTTTATCATCAAAAATATTTACTCAACACATGAATGTTTTAACACTTCATATTCTCAATAAAAATGTAATTTTTATTGTTCAATCTTTTTATTCATCACATGAACTTCTCAACACATGAGCTTTTCCACACATGGATATGGTTTCAACACATGACTTTTATTTCAACACATGAAAATAATTTCAACATATGAAAATAATTCTAACACATGAATATTATTCAAAATTTCGGCAGCATAACGGCAGGGTAGTTAAAACCGGCACCGTCCCGAGTACGGCTCCTCGCTCTACCTTAAAACCTCGCAGTTTTTGACAATGGGGATTTCATACATCTAATTCGCACGTAGGTGAGTATGATTTTTCTTTTTCCACAATTTATTTCAATCACAAATGGGTACTTTTCAACCACAACCAAACAATATCAACCACAAACAATTCTTATTCACCAAAATTTTCACACCAATTCACAAACAATAAATATCGTCCATGGTTTGTGGACGAGGGGAGTATATATATATATATATTTCGTATTTAAATATATTTTATTTCCATTCCAACACACATATCATTTATACAATGCATGTATAATTCATACTTCGCTCATATAACATACACAACGCATGTACATGAGGTATACGACACATGTATAATTTATATTTCGCTTATATAATTTATTCATCAAATTTCAATTTAGAAATCTCACACTGGTTTTCGGGATGCTAAAAATCGTAGCTTGCTCAGAAAAATCCGCGGTCTCTTCTGGATTGTAGAGAGCGTCCCTGCGGTCACGATGTCTCCTGTTTCATCGAATTTCGTTAACACACGATAAAGATATGATTTTTCAAAGTTTGCAACACTTAAAAGTGTTATTTTCAGTTCAAATAAAATGAAGCCGATACCTTTCATTGTTTGTCAAAACTAGGTTTTGATTTATCGAACAAATGTTTGCACGATATTGGAATCAGCTTGTACCACGTCGAAGAGGGTCGAAGGGGCTTCGGGCGTGTGGCGGTGGCGTTCAACTCGGTGGGGCCCAGCGTTCATGGCGGCGACGGAAAGTTCGGGCCTTTGGAGGGGGAAATCTTGAGGTAGGAGCAATGATAGGGGGAGTTTTTTATATGGATTTGAAGAGGGGGAGGAGAACTATAAAAAGTTCAACTAGGGGTGGGGCTGATTCGGCCTGTGGCGATCTGAAAATGCCTAGGAAGCGGCGAAAGGTGTTCCACCGTCGAGATCGGGTTAGGGGGGGTTGAGATTTTTTTTTAATTTTAATTATGAATGGAGAAATCCTATTGGTCGATGGTTTTATTAAATTTTAAAATAGTGTTTCTGAAACACCCCACCTCCGTTAGGGTCACTCTCAAAGGGAATGCCCTAATTTTGGTGGAGGTTTATAAGTACAAGTCACAGATATACAAGACTGATATAAGAACACATATTTGTAAACAGCGGAAGAACAAACTTTTATTTCATAAAGTCAAATACGTGTTACAACAACATCCTTTCCAAAAACATAACACTTTCATAATCTGTCTTGAGTACATTATTAAAGAAGCATAAATAAAACATAGATAAACTGCAAAAGCCCCATAGTGGATTGTCCAAAGCCGTAGTTCAAAACAGGAAAGTCCAAGCAATACATTTCTCTACTTCAAGCTGGATGTCAAGGCTGATCAAGCTGCTGTGCTCCCTCCCTGAGGACCTGGGGGGGGGGGGGGGGGGACGGAAGAAAGAAGACGAAAGAAAAATAGAGTCAGACATAAAGCCTGAGTAAGTCTAGTACTACTTTGTCTATGAATAAAGAACTGGGTATGATAAGTATAAACGAGAAGTGGGCATGCACTATAAACTTGGTTAAGTTGTCTAGGGTCGAATATACTATCGTACCCCATGTTAATCTCTGAACCCATATAAACTAGTTTCCAACTTGCACCCCATAATCAGGGTGATGTGGTCCATTCAATGATGATCGGCTCCTACTCGCATAGTTACATGTGTCTTACGGCCCCCGATGTCTGTAGTTACCTATGCTAGTCCCACCATGGGGTGTATCAAGTCCCATAGTGGCAACCCGACACAACCTTAGAGTGCACAGGTATGCTACTGGTGTCCAGTGCCTTATTTTTCTGCTCCGGAGTGTGTGCACGCCCGCACTCCGTTAGAACCTACACTGCTACACCACCGCCGTCGCTTTGACCTCTTACAATCAGCCCAGTAATCGTGCCCCACCCTGCCTAGTTTCAGGGTATCCTGATACACCTTTTAGGGTTACTGCTGAAAAGGGTCCCCCGTTACTAGGTTTTCTATCTCTAGCCAACATGCTAAGTTGGTTAAGTGTTTCCTAACCTAACCCCCACCAGTCCGTTTAGTTTAGCATGTTCCATTTTGATTAAGTCTTTAGTTCACTTAATCCTATCAATCCTGACTCAGCCTTAATTGTCTTATTAAGGCCCTGACCTCTCACATTAGACAGGTATTGTTGTGGCTGCCTGTTGCCGGTTGGTTCCGGGCAGTCTTACGCCACAACTCAGTCTAACCTCGGGTCCTTATTGGGCTCCATGTTTAACCTCCCACATTGGATAGGTATTGTTGTGACTACTGGACAGCCGGGCGGTTCCGGGCAGGTTTACATCACAACTCAATCCAACCTCGGGTTAAACACATCGTATGTTCTACATTTACATATTTTGTCATTCTTCTTTATTTCTTATATGTAAATATTTGCGGCCCATTATTAAGTTAATGGTGTAAAGGTTACACCAATCATGGGCCCAACCCATACTTGAATTTGGGCCCTTTATTTTATATTTTCATTCATTAATTAATTTTAACCCAACGTTATTTTCCCCTGTTTTACACGTCCGTTTATATATATTGGGCTTAGCCTTTTAAAGCCCAATTTAGCCATGCAAAAAGGGGAGGCTTATGGCGTGATTACATACACAAAGAGGGGAAGGTGAGCGCATGAACTTGCAATACGACGTTGGAAATACAAAATAGAAATTGGTGTACTTGCATAGTGGTAACATAGGTGACATGAATCAAAGCATGTGAACTTGCATAGGTTTAACTACAACATGAACCCATATTCTTATTTAGGCATAATGTCAAACATAAGCATGTCATAAATATTTCTAGCATAAGCATAGCATAATGTCAAACATAAGCACGGCATAAATACTTTTAGCATAAACATGGCATAATGTAAAGTTAAATTTGTTCATGGCATAAACATAAACAAGTCATGTTCATACGGTTTCTACATGTTTACAAAGGGGATACTTTGTTACAAAAGCATAGATCAACTTAATTATGGTTTAAGTCTAATCACATAACGATAGTATAAATATACTTATGCATAAATATTCCTAAGCATGGTGTTTGCTTTAAACTTGCAAAAAGGGATTTTTGAGTCTAGCCTAGCCATGTCTCACATATGTCATCATATAATTCTTGTAAACAAGATGGATTTCTATTATGCCAAATATAGCCTAGCCATATTCATGAGTTTGCAAAAGCATGGCTTAATACATGGATTATGGTGTCAAAATTCCAACATAGTTTCATATGAACTATAATAACCAAACTTGTTTCAATTACTTGCAAAATGACTTATGCACAAAAATATACATAAAAAGATGGCATAATAACAAAGCCCCAAACTTGCATGAATTTCAATCAACTACATACATGTAGCTTCAACATAGATTACATAATTTGCGCAATATTCCAAACGTATACTTGCATAGAACTACCGCATGTAGTTCTTTATAATCGAATAACATAATTCAAGAATATCCAAACGTATATAAATTGATAAGAACGCACAAATATGAATTACTTTCATTGCCACAATTCAAGCATACACATCAACACAATTGTTTATTCATACCAAAGTAATACTCTACTTACAATGGTTGCGGCGAATTCTCTAATTAAGAGATATGATTCCTATGTTGAATTGATTGGCTTTAGGTTGCTTGAATTGCTTTAGGCTTTAGAACTCTCTTCCTAATTCTCTCTCTAGTTGGCGGCTACTCGTAGTCGTTCCTCAGCAACATGGCGGCTAAGTTCTTAATTTGAATGAATAGATTAGGGTTTAGTCTAAGGTTGTTTATATAGAGGTTAGGAATTGATTAGGACCATTGATGTTGCTAGGTTAGATCGTAGCCATCCATTAGATAGAGAGACCAATTAGAACCCGCCACCTAGCCCTAATGACAAAGCAAACCACAGAAATTCGACCAAACACAGACCTGGCCAGCCAGGTTGACTGGGCTCGACCAGGTCGATACCCCTGTCGACAGGGCTGTCGACAGCCCTGTCGACATGGGTAGCCCAGGTCGACAGCCCAGTCGACCTGGGTGGCCTAGGCGGGTTTTTATCCGCCCTGGCCCATTGGGCCCCATTTTCGCATTATTTTATTCTGTTTGAATTTTAAATTTAATTCAAAACTTCCGAAGGCCATATCTTCTTCATACGGACTCCGTTTTTCGAAAACTCGGACTCTATTTCGCGTATTTTTCCGAGACGAACGCAATGGCGTATCCCGTTTCCCTTAGTTCTTTGATTTCAAATTAATTATACTTTAATTTGTTAATTTCACAGTTATAGAATTTTCGGGGTGTTACATTCTCCCCCACTTAAAAGGATTTCGTCCCCGAAATCTTCAAGTTAGGAGGAATGTATATCCTAACATCCAATCATCCATCTACTCATCCATCAAACACGAGCATCCATTGTCCTTAAAAGATTTCTAATGCTTCATGATCATATGCGAAGTGTGTGTGTACATGAACTTATCTAATGCAAAATCAGGCGGTCTACTGATTCAGTTGACCTCCTTAATGCGAATTATGTAAGTGCCATGAATCCATTATGTATGCAAATTTTCCTATTCATGATTCTACATGAGTGCACAATCATTCAATACAAATGCAGCATCCACATGTCAACACATTAGAGTTCAACCATAAACGAATGCAAATATATATGCATATGCAATATGAAGTGACTGAGCCGATCTAAAACCTAGATTGTGTGTGTATATGCAACCATGAGCAACCACTAGCAATCACTTGCAACCACTTGCAACCATCATCCATAACACGTTTCAACTACATGTTTTCATCCAAAGGTTTTCTACCTAAAAGATACGGTCGAGGAAATATACCTAAAAAGATAGATAAAAGCGCAACTTAAGGAAAAAGGAAAGATCAAGGATGTACCCTCGAACAGAGAAGGGTAGGCAGTGCGTATTCTAGCTTCAGTTTCCCAAGTCGTGTCTCCCTCGGCGTCGCTCCACTGAACTTTGACGAGCTTGACTTCACGGTTGCGTAGATTCTTCACTTCCGTTCCTAAGATGCGGGTTGGAACTTTTCTTATGGTTGCTTCGCGTTCCACTTCGGCCTCTTCGAGTATATTTGGCTCTACCACTTCAGCAGACTCATGTAGACATTTTCGGAGATGAGAAACGTGAAAAACGTTGTGGACTCCAGCCAACTTCTTGGGTAGCTCTAATCTATAAGCCATTTTCCCAATCTTCTCGATGATAGGGAATGGCCCTACGAACCTTGGTGCTAGCTTTCCTGTGGTTCCAAAACGGACAACGTTTCTTAGCGGTGATACCTTGAGAAAAACTCTGTCTCCAACTTCAAATTCAAGGTCGGTTCTCCTTTTGTCGGCGTAGGACTTTTGTCTGTCTTGGGCCGTCTTCATCCTTCTTCGTATTAAGTCTACTTTCTCTGAGGTTTCTCGGATCATATCTGGTCCAAGTATGAGCTTATCCGTGGACTCCCACCAACAAGTGGGCGATCGGCACGGTCTTCCATATAAAGCTTCGAAGGGCGCCATTCCGATGGTTGCTTGATAGCTGTTGTTGTAGGCGAATTCCACCAAAGGAAGGTGGTCTTCCCATGTCCCTCCGAAGTCAAGGACGCATAGCCTTAAAAGGTCTTCCAAAACTCTGTTCACTCTCTCCGTTTGGCCGTCGGTTTGGGGATGATAGGCTGTGCTCAAGCATAACTGCGTTCCTACTGCTTCTTGCAGACTCCGCCAAAACTCACTAGTGAAGATGGGGTCTCGGTCACTAACAATGCTAGATGGTATTCCATGGAGTCGAACGATTTCCTTGAGGTAAAGTGATGCTAGGGATGAGGTAGTCCTTTTACTTTTGACAGGTAAAAAGTGGGCGCTTTTAGTAAGCCTATCCACTATTACCCAAATGCTAGTGTTGCCTCTCCTAGACCTAGGCAGCCCATCGATGAAGTCCATTGAGATGCTATCCCACTTCTACTGCGGGACCTCCAGAGGATGTAGTAGTCCGCCAGGCTTTTTCTGTTCCGCCTTAACCTGTTGGCACACCATGCACTTAGAAACGAATTCTGCCACGTCCTTTTTCATGCCGTTCCAAAAGAAAGTCCTTTTTATGTCCTTGTACATTTTATCTCCGCCTGGGTGTATCGTCATCTTGGAGTGATGTGCTTCCTCGAGAACCTTCTTTACTAAATCTTTTATCTGTGGGACGCATAGTCTTCCGTCTCGCCTTAGCAAACCCCTATCGTCGATGGAGTATCGGTTGAGGTGACTTGAAGTCTCACCCCTAATTAGCCTATCAATTATTTCCACAAGCTGAGGGTCTTCGCGTTGTGCTGTCCCTACTGAATCCACCAAAGTTGGGCGCACTTCGAGAGATGCTAGCAAGCCTGGTATGAAATCAGAGGAAGGCCTAAAGTCGAAGCTGGCTATAAACTCTAGGCTTTGTCTTTCAACAAACAATGGGCTTAGGGTCAATTTCTTTCGGCTCAACGCGTCTGCCACTACGTTGCCTTTGCCCGGAGTGTAGGAGATTTCGAAATCGTACGAGGCAAGAAACTCCATCCATCTTTGTTGCCTCAAGTTAAGATCCTTCTGTGAGAAAAGATATTTCAACGATTTATGGTCAGTGTAAAGTTCGAACTTCTCACCTAGGAGATAGTGTCGCCAAGACTTGAGTGCAAAGACGATGGCGGCTAACTCAAGATCGTGGGTTGGGTAGTTCTTTTCGTGCACCTTCAACTGCCTCCCGCCATAAGCTACTACCCTTCCTTCTTGCATTAAGACGGCGCCTAGCCCTGTCCCACATGCATCCGTATAAACAGCGAACATCTTGCTCCCATCTGGCAGCGTCAAAACTGGGGCTGTTGTAAGAGCCCTTTTCAGTCGTTGGAAAGCAAATTCGCAATCCAAATCCCAATTGAACACTAGATTCTTCTTAGTCAATTTCGTGAGTGGAGCTGAAATTTTCGCAAAATCCCTTATGAATTTTCGATAGAAACCTGCTAGTCCTAGAAAGCTTCGGACCTCAGTTGCATTCCTTGGTGTCTTCCAATCCTGTACCGCCACTACCTTAGCAGGGTCCACTGCTAACCCTTGTTTGGATACTATGTGCCCAAGGAACCTCACCTCTTCTCTCCAAAAGTGGCATTTGGAGAACTTGGCTTTTAGTTGATGGACTCGCAAAGTTTCCATGATTACCCTTAGGTGCTGAGCATGTTCCTCTTCACTCTTTGAGAAGATAAGGATATCATCTACGAAGACCACTACGAATTTGTTGAGGAAATCTCTAAATACCCTACTCATTAGGTCCACGAAGTACGCAGGTGCATTTGTCAAGCCGAAAGGCATGACAAGCCATTCAAAGAAGCCGTCTGGGGTTCTGAACGCCGTTTTATCGATGCTATCTTCAGCCACCCTTAGCTGATGAAAACCGGTTGCTAAATCGAGTTGGGAGAAAACAGACGCTCCTACAAGTTGGTCAAACAAATCGTCAATTCTAGGGAGAGGGTGCCTATTCTTTTTCGTTAGCTTGTTGAGCTCCCTCTAGTCAACACATAGACGGAGTGAACCATCCGCCTTTGTAGCGAACACCACCGGAGCGCCCCATTCTGAAATGCTCCTCCTAATGAACCCCTTTTCTAGAAGCTCTTTAATCTGTTTACTGAGCTCTTTCCTTTCTCGTGGAGCCATATGTCTAACGGGCAACGCAATGGGCTTTGCATTATCTACAAGATATATGCGGAAGTCTATTTCCCGCTTCGGAGGCAAGCCCTTCACCTCTTCGAAGACATCCGGATATTCCCGGACCACTCTAACTGATTTCAAATTTTCAACAGAGGCATCTAGCGATTCAAGATAACTAAGCATAACCGCATACGAGGGATTACAAGAAATTTCCAAAGTATTACCGAGCTGGGTTAGGAGCCTAACAACCCTTTTCTCACAATCAAGGATGGCCCCATTACTGGATAGCCAATCCATACCCAAAATCAAACCATACCCCGAAAAGCCCAAAACAAAGGCACTACATTGAAATTCTACACTTAGAATAGAAATTTTCAATCCCACACAGATCATAGACAAATGAGCTGGGCCCCCAATTGGGTTTGAAACAATTAAGGGGTCCTCTACCATACTAGTTTCTAGGTGCAGAGATTCTACTAAAGCAGACGAGATAAAGGAGTGTGATGCGCCAGAATCAAATAAAGTGCGAACGGGGTGATCATAAAGATAAACTACACTTTCTACAGAAGTATTTATACCTCGCTGTTGCAGAGGTGGCGCTTCTAGCACATGGACCTGTGCCCCTGGGGTGGATCCAGCCCTCTGCCCCTGTCCTCGTTTCTTTGGGCAGTCCTTAGCCCTGTGGCCTGTCTCACCGCAAGAATAGCACCCACCATTCTCCTTGGCCTTCTTTTTCCGGCAGTCCTTTACCAAGTGCCCCACTTTGCCACAGAAATTGCACTTCCTCTTCTCTTTGTTGCCTTTCCCGCCTTTCTTAAAGTCTGTCTTCTTGGGCTGCAAACCCTCTTTCTTCTTGCCCTTATCCTCTTCATTCAGCAATGCCATTTGCACCAATCTTTCATACGTGGCTCCCATGGGTATATGGGTCATGGCCAGACTGTGTAATGGATCATTTAAACCTTTGACGAAACGGAGAGCCTTCTTGTGCGGGGTGTTGACTAGGTCAAGCCCAAACCTAGCCAGCTCATCGAACTGATTCACATACTCTCTGACTGTCTTGTCCCCTTGCTTAAGAAATAAGAATTTTTCTAACTGCAAACTTCTTTCTGCATCTGAGAGAAATTTAGTCTCAAACCTTGCCCTAAAGTCCTCCCATGTCTCCACTGGTCTTTCAGCATTAGTGACTTCCCACCAGTAGGAAGCCTCGCCCTTCAATAGCCACACCGCCAGTTGTACTTTTTGTCTATCTTCTACCTCAAAGATGATGAATAGGTCCTCAGTTTCTTTCAGCCAATTTCTAGCTGCTACGAAGGACTCAGTTCCATGGAAATCCCTTCCTCCCATAGCTTTAAAATCTTTGCATATCTTAGCGAATGTGTTTCCCCGAGGAGGAGGTGGAGGAAAAGGTGCTGCCGCAGCTGGATGATTTCCTTCCGCTGGGGGAGGAGGAATGGTAGGACCTGGCTGAGTGGCCCTTGCTTCTAAGAACCGTCTAAACCAACCAGGTATTGGCACCCCTTCCGGCAAGTTAAGTTCTTGGGACATGCTGAAACAAAAAGGATAGATTCAAAACGAAGGATAAGAGATAGTACCTATGGCTTTGGGGAGTGGACTTTGCCTTTTTAAAATAAAATAATATTTTTCTTTTAAAAATGCTTCTTTAAATTTCCTTTTTGAAAATAATTTTTCAAAACTTTTTATCTTATCTGGTAAACCTATGCTCTGATACCAAATGAAACACCCCACCTCCGTTAGGGTCACTCTCAAAGGGAATGCCCTAATTTGGTGGAGGTTTATAAGTACAAGTCACAGATATACAAGACAGATATAAGAACACATATTTGTAAACAGCGGAAGAACAACAAACTTTTATTTCATAAAGTCAAATACGTGTTACAACAACATCCTTTCCAAAAACATAACATAACACTTTCATAATCTGTCTTGAGTACATTATTAAAGAAGCATAAATAAAACATAGATAAACTGCAAAAGCCCCATAGTGGATTGTCCAAAGCCGTAGTTCAAAACAGGAAAGTCCAAGCAATACATTTCTCTACTTCAAGCTGGATGTCAAGGCTGATCAAACTGCTGTGTTCCCTCCCTGAGGACCAGGGGGGGGGGGAACGGAAGAAAGAAGACGAAAGAAAAATAGAGTCAGACATAAAGCCTGAGTAAGTCTAGTACTACTTTGTCTATGAATAAAGAACTGGGTATGATAAGTATAAACGAGAAGTGGGCATGCACTATAAACTTGGTTAAGTTGTCTAGGGTCGAATATACTATCGTACCCCATGTTAATCTCTGAACCCATATAAACTAGTTTCCAACTTGCACCCCATAATCAGGGTGATGTGGTCCATTCAATGATGATCGGCTCCTACTCGCATAGTTACATGTGTCTTACGGCCCCCGATGTCTGTAGTTACCTATGCTGGTCCCACCATGGGGTGTATCAAGTCCCATAGTGGCAACCCGACACAACCTTAGAGTGCACAGGTATGCTACTGGTGTCCAGTGCCTTATTTTTCTGCTCCGGAGTGTGTGCACGCCCGCACTCCGTTAGAACCTACACTGCTACACCACCGCCGTCGCTTTGACCTCTTACAATCAGCCCAGTAATCGTGCCCCACCCTGCCTAGTTTCAGGGTATCCTGATACACCTTTTAGGGTTACTGCTGAAAAGGGTCCCCCGTTACTAGGTTTTCTATCTCTAGCCAACATGCTAAGTTGGTTAAGTGTTTCCTAACCTAACCCCCACCAGTCCGTTTAGTTTAGCATGTTCCATTTTGATTAAGTCTTTAGTTCACTTAATCCTATCAATCCTGACTCAGCCTTAATTGTCTTATTAAGGCCCTGACCTCTCACATTAGGCAGGTATTGTTGTGGCTTCCTGTTGCCGGTTGGTTCCGGGCAGTCTTACGCCACAACTCAGTCTAACCTCGGGTCCTTATTGGGCTCCATGTTTAACCTCCCACATTGGATAGGTATTGTTGTGACTACTGGACAGCCGGGCGGTTCCGGGCAGGTTTACATCACAACTCAATCCAACCTCGGGTTAAACACATCGTATGTTCTACATTTACATATTTTGTCATTCTTCTTTATTTCTTATATGTAAATATTTGCGGCCCATTATTAAGTTAATGGTGTAAAGGTTACACCAATCATGGGCCCAACCCATACTTGAATTTGGACCCTTTATTTTATATTTTCATTCATTAATTAATTTTAACCCAACGTTATTTTCCCCCGTTTTACACGTCCGTTTATATAATTATGCCGCCGCCGGGGTTCGAACCCCCGACCTTCATGCTACAAATCCAATGCCTTAACCAACTACGCCGGGGTTAGAAGCAATGCCTTAACAAACTTTTATTTCATAAAGTTAAATACGTGTTACAACAACATCCTTTCCAAAAACATAACATAACACTTTCATAATCTGTCTTGAGTACATTATTAAAGAAGCATAAATAAAACATAGATAAACTGCAAAAGCCCCATAGTGGATTGTCCAAAGCCGTAGTTCAAAACAGGAAAGTCCAAGCAATACATTTCTCTACTTCAAGCTGGATGTCAAGGCTGATCAAGCTGCTGTGTTCCCTCCCTGAGGACCTGGGGGGGGGGGGGGGAAACGGAAGAAAGAAGACAAAAGAAAAATAGAGTCAGACATAAAGCCTGAGTAAGTCTAGTACTACTTTGTCTATGAATAAAGAACTGGGTATGATAAGTATAAACGAGAAGTGGGCATGCACTATAAACTTGGTTAAGTTGTCTAGGGTCGAATATACTATCGTACCCCATGTTAATCTCTGAACCCATATAAACTAGTTTCCAACTTGCACCCCATAATCAGGGTGATGTGGTCCATTCAATGATGATCGGCTCCTACTCGCATAGTTACATGTGTCTTACGGCCCCCGATGTCTGTAGTTACCTATGCTGGTCCCACCATGGGGTGTATCAAGTCCCATAGTGGCAACCCGACATAACCTTAGAGTGCACAGGTATGCTACTGGTGTCCAGTGCCTTATTTTTCTGCGCCGGAGTGTGTGCACGCCCGCACTCCGTTAGAACCTACACTGCTACACCACTGCCGTCGCTTTGACCTCTTACAATCAACCCAGTAATCGTGCCCCACCCTGCCTAGTTTCAGGGTATCCTGATACACCTTTTAGGGTTACTGCTGAAAAGGGTCCCCCGTTACTAGGTTTTCTATCTCTAGCCAACATGCTAAGTTGGTTAAGTGTTTCCTAACCTAACCCCCACCAGTCCGTTTAGTTTAGCATGTTCCATTTTGATTAAGTCTTTAGTTCACTTAATCCTATCAATCCTGACTCAGCCTTAATTGTCTTATTAAGGCCCTGACCTCTCACATTAGACATGTATTGTTGTGGCTGCCTGTTGCCGGTTGGTTCCGGGCAGTCTTACGCCACAACTCAGTCTAACCTCGGGTCCTTATTGGGCTCCATGTTTAACCTCCCACATTGGATAGGTATTGTTGTGACTACTGGACAGCCGGGCGGTTCCGGGCAGGTTTACATCACAACTCAATCCAACCTCGGGTTAAACACATCGTATGTTCTACATTTACATATTTTGTCATTCTTCTTTATTTCTTATATGTAAATATTTGCGGCCCATTATTAAGTTAATGGTGTAAAGGTTACACCAATCATGGGCCCAACCCATACTTGAATTTGGGCCCTTTATTTTATATTTTCATTCATTAATTAATTTTAACCCAACGTTATTTTCCCCCGTTTTACACGTCCGTTTATATATATTGGGCTTAGCCTTTTAAAGCCCAATTTAGCCATGCGAAAAGGGGAGGCTTATGGCGTGATTACATACACAAAGAGGGGAAGGTGAGCGCATGAACTTGCAATACGACGTTGGAAATACAAAATAGAAATTGGTGTACTTGCATAGTGGTAACATAGGTGACATGAATCAAAGCATGTGAACTTGCATAGGTTTAACTACAACATGAACCCATATTCTTATTTAGGCATAATGTCAAACATAAGCATGTCATAAATATTTCTAGCATAAGCATAGCATAATGTCAAACATAAGCACGGCATAAATACTTTTAGCATAAACATGGCATAATGTAAAGTTAAATTTGTTCATGGCATAAACATAAACAAGTCATGTTCATACGGTTTCTACATGTTTACAAAGGGGATACTTTGTTACAAAAGCATAGATCAACTTAATTATGGTTTAAGTCTAATCACAAAACGATAGTATAAATATACTTATGCATAAATATTCCTAAGCATGGTGTTTGCTTTAAACTTGCAAAAAGGGATTTTTGAGTCTAGCCTAGCCATGTCTCACATATGTCATCATATAATTCTTGTAAACAAGATGGATTTCTATTATGCCAAATATAGCCTAGCCATATTCATGAGTTTGCAAAAGCATGGCTTAATACATGGATTATGGTGTCAAAATTCCAACATAGTTTCATATGAACTATAATAACCAAACTTGTTTCAATTACTTGCAAAATGACTTATGCACAAAAATATACATAAAAAGATGGCATAATAACAAAGCCCCAAACTTGCATGAATTTCAATCAACTACATACATGTAGCTTCAACATAGATTACATAATTTGCGCAATATTCCAAACGTATACTTGCATAGAACTACCGCATGTAGTTCTTTATAATCGAATAACATAATTCAAGAATATCCAAACGTATATAAATTGATAAGAACGCACAAATATGAATTACTTTCATTGCCACAATTCAAGCATACACATCAACACAATTGTTTATTCATACCAAAGTAATACTCTACTTACAATGGTTGCGGCGAATTCTCTAATTAAGAGATATGATTCCTATGTTGAATTGATTGGCTTTAGGTTGCTTGAATTGCTTTAGGCTTTAGAACTCTCTTCCTAATTCTCTCTCTAGTTGGCGGCTACTCTTAGTCGTTCCTCAGCAACATGGCGGCTATGTTCTTAATTTGAATGAATAGATTAGGGTTTAGTCTAAGGTTGTTTATATAGAGGTTAGGAATTGATTAGGACCATTGATGTTGCTAGGTTAGATCGTAGCCATCCATTAGATAGAGAGACCAATTAGAACCCGCCACCTAGCCCTAATGACAAAGCAGACCACAGAAATTCGACCAAACACAGACCTGGCCAGCCAGGTTGACTGGGCTCGACCAGGTCGATACCCCTGTCGATAGGGCTGTCGACAGCCCTGTCGACATGGGTAGCCCAGGTCGACAGCCCAGTCGACCTGGGTGGCCTAGGCGGGTTTTTATCCGCCCTGGCCCATTGGGCCCCATTTTCGCATTATTTTATTCTGTTTGAATTTTAAATTTAATTCAAAACTTCCGAAGGCCATATCTTCTTCATACGGACTCCGTTTTTCGAAAACTCGGACTCTATTTCGCGTATTTTTCCGAGACGAACGCAATGGCGTATCCCGTTTCCCTTAGTTCTTTGATTTCAAATTAATTATACTTTAATTTGTTAATTTCACAGTTATAGAATTTTCGGGGTGTTACAGTTTCTCCACACAGACACCAATTCAAACCCAACGACTCGTCGCCCCTAACTAAATATCCCCATCCCGAACACAATGGGATATGTTTCGTAGGCCAATTCGACTGTTACAGTCAGTTATTCTTCGAATTAAAATATAAAACATTCAAATTCTATTTTGAACGTACATTTTAATTTGCCAAGGCTACAAACTTATTCGAAAAATTCCAGAAAAATAAATCTAGCTATGTTTTGATGCTACGGTCCCAACAAAAATAGCTTCGTCTAATTTTGAGGTCGTTTGAAAAATGTCCATTTTCTGGTCGATCCAATTTAACAAAAATTAACCAGACACATTTTCTTTTGCCACGCTTACATACTAGATTAAAAAATTATGAAATTTGAAACCTAGCAATAATTTGTCATCCCGGATCCAACAAAAGTGGTTTCGTCGAATTCCAAGGTCGTTTGCACAATGTCTATTTTCAAGGGCTATATATTCTCTATAGCGACCTTTCTGAAAATTCGTTCTGCCATAACTTTTGATTCCCACTATGAAACTTCTATTTTTCAGTTTCATTAGAAAGATATTCATAAACAGATTTAAATATTTTTGGTTTCACTAAAATCCGTTACATTTTGCACCCGGTGCAGTCAGTCAAAGTTTGAATTGAAATTTCAAACAGCCACACTATTTCTAATTCATTATTTTATCGAAATATTGTATTTCAATTGTTTAAATTTCTTTAAAATAACCAATTTAAAAATTTTAAATTGTCTCACATTTTCCGGGCTGTTACACGGACGCTGGCGAACCCTTGGATACAGCAGGGCCGATCCACAAATACTTTAGTGGATTGCTTATATCTGAACACACGCTTCCCGATCCTATTGGACCTATAAATTGTCCATTGACGACCAATAAAAATCCGAGGCTTCTCAATCCATCAACCACATAAGTAAAAATGTCGGGCTGTGTAAAAATCCAAACACCTCTTCTAGTTAGAAAGAAATGTGTGCACTCCCTGCGTTCTTTTGTCCCGTTTTTGACTCTACAGGGGTGTAAGGCTTGCGAGGTAACGAAATACACAAAGCTATTCCTAAATAGGCTATGCTTTGATCATAATCCACAAGGCTCTGCTTTTCAACAAAATTCCCGATCAATTGCATCTTGGCATGTCACATTGACAGATCACACCATGCGATCGATAACTACCAATATATAACCTTCGAGCTCGTGCGTCTCAAAGAAGGGTGTTAAACAAGAGAATAAATCCTCCCCCACCACAGATATATATATATATATTAATAGATATAAAATTAATTACGCAACATGAAATTCAATGCCGGATACACGTCCATTTACACGTCCGTCCTGGGTCTGAACGAATCCGGAGTCGCCTATGTGCTCACATATCCAGACGATCAACAAGTATGTCCGTACAAACTACCACTATTAACCCTTTACTGGGAGCGACCCAATGCCTGGCGTCAGTAGTCGTCCATTCGATGTGAGGATCGCCCGTCTTCAATCACCGTCTTCAATGTCTTCGTCTTTTAATCGTCGTAGTAATTATTCATAATGGGTTAAACCCGACCTTTCCGAATAACTCGCATATTTTATAATTTAAAAATCAAGTGTTGTAAATACACATCCAACGACTCATTCCAATTCAGAATATTCTTTAAATAAAATATTCCTTTTATTAGGGAAAGGTTCCCATTAATTTTACCAAAGATAAATTTATTTAGATTATAATCTTTAATCTTCTTTCCAAAGATTTATTAGAACTCCAATTCAAATTTAATATCGAAAGTCATTACTTTACGACTATTCCAATTTAAGAAATAAATCTTATATTTAATTGGGTTAAAGAATCAATGTCATTTAAAAACATTGTTCACGATAAAACCAAAATCATGTTAATTGGGTTAAAGAACAAATGTCGTTCAAAAACATAGTTCATGGTAAGCCCAATTCACATATCAATAATTCTAATTAATAAGTATAATTTGAAACACTAATAATCTTAGTTGAAAGATTTACTTTTTCATACGGGGTTTAAGAACAGTGTTATTTAAGACACCATCCATGATAACCCAAAATTCAATTTTTTTATTTCAATATCCTTTAAAAAAATATTCTTTATTTGAAAGAAATTCTTTGTTCAAAATATTCTTAATATAAAAGATATTCTAAATTGGAAAGCGACTCAATCATTTACCATATAACTTTGGTTATATGGATTTCATACATCGTATGTAAATGACAACAATTGATAAATAATCATCAAACCATCCATTCAATATCCAGAGTGAAGTTCACAACTGTGTGAGCATTAAAATTAAATAGTAATGCTCATCGCAGCCTGTCAATCTATCGATTGACATACAAATAAATATTGGGACTAGTGTATATCAATCAACATCCCAATACCCGTGTGGGGTTTTCAGCCAACAACAGTACATGTAAATAAATAATTGGTTAATGAATTTAACCAATTTTAATACTACCAACATGTTGATAATGATGGACAAAACATGATATTTTATTTCTAATGTCGAAATAAAATATTTTTGACTCGCATAATTTCTTTATTCATTCTTAATATATAATAGAATGTAATTTATTTATATGACATTATTGACATTATTGCGGATGACAAATAAAAGATAATTTTCATTATACTTTATTTGTATGTAATTATTCTTAAATTTAACACATAAAAGAAATAATCTCATTGGTATATGTCTTTCAATGTATAACCTAACAACTAAAAATGTTTATTTTAAATTGCATACAAATTCTAATGTATGCATTAACATATAATGTCGTCACTTTAACACACTTATACATTCTAATGTATATTTTGACCAATAATATGATTCTTATAATTGAATAGAAACTCCAACGTAAGTTTGCAAATAAAAAAGATTTTTATATTTGCATATAAATTATATCGTATCTTATGAAAATAAAAACAATAATTTTATTTGCATATGAATTCTATCTTAACAAAATGTAAAAGGAGTTCCATTTTGCTGACAGTCCTATTTTATCAAAATGGATATCACAAACCTATTACACAAAAATACTATTTGTGTTTAACTTTTTCATTCAACAAAAAAGTAATTTTTGTCTTAATTCAAATCTAATTAACAAAAGGTAATTTTTGTTTTCAACAAAAATGTGTATTTTGATTCAACTAGTCTTATCTTGATAAAAATATATAATTTGACCAAAAATATACGGTTTGCTTTAACTAATCTATTTTGACAAAATGTATATTTTAATTTAACTATTCTATTTCAACAAAACAACAAAGATAATGACTTTGTTTTGTTGACAAATCTAATCGAAACAATTATAAGTGATGTGTTTGTTTTGTCGACGATTCTAATTCAAACACACAAATGAAAGTGGCATATTTGGTTTGTCAGATCTAATGCGACAAAAATGATAACGTTTTGTTTAAACCATTATAATTTAACAAAAGTGACCAATTTGTTTTAACTATGATAATTTTGACAAAAGCGACAAAATAAATTTAACTTCGTTAATTTGATAAAAGCGATAAAACGGTTTTAACTTTGATAATTTGACAAAAGCGATGAAATAGATTTCAACGATTATAAATTGATAATAGTGACAAATTGAGTTTTACTGTTTTAATTTGATAAAAGTGAATATATTTTCTTAATCTTTTAAAATGACAAAATTGAATAATTTTGCCTCATTCTATTTAAATGATAAAAATGTGTCTTTTTGTTTAATCCATTTCAATGAACCAAAAATGCCTCATTCTTATTTAACCAAAATTGCATGTTTTTGAATTGCAACAAAATGAACTTATCTTTCTACTTACTCTCTTTATTGAAGCTAAGATGACACTAAAAATATATCTTTTTAATTCTAATCTTTTTATTTAAAATCTATAATGACAATAAAAACATTTTATTAATTTAACCAAGTTACAACAAAGATGAATTCTCTTTATCATAATCACTTTATTCTCTCAAATTAAAAAGTAAAAATGTTACTTTTAATTTTATCGCTATGACGACCCCAAACCCCGTACTGACGGTGGCAAGGGTAATCTTTGGAATATAACACATAAACAGATAATAGCAGAACATAATTAAATAAATACACCAGATAAAGAACAAATAATACACTGGATAAATGTAATCATCAGAGTCACACAGTATACAGGATCATACTTAGCACAAATACAGTTCAGCTATACATAAATGTCTACAGCGGAAGCAAACATAATATGTACAATAGGAGCTGAACAACATAAAAAGAGATAAATGGTAGAATCCATCTTCAGCTCCAGCTACCTAGAGAAAGCCAGCTAAAACCTGAATACAAGGCTGCTCGTGTAGAAAAAGGGGCACCCGAGTTTGAAAGTGAAACAAACTAGGAGTCAGTCATGGGACTGGTATGAGAAATCTACTCAACACATTTAAAATATGGCTAATCACAGGACCATGCCACTTTCGTGGAACGGGTTTACTCCATTGGATTGCCAGTGTTATAAAACAAATAATTCTTTTGAACATCGCAATGCTTTTTATAAAAATGAAGCCATTATAAGACTCAGTTCCCATCACACAATGCAACGCAAACCGGAGGATAGAGTTTTTACCTTATAACGGCCAAAATATGCTTGATACGAATAAAACAAAAGCATTTGATATTATTACTATTGTTTATATGTTTCAAAAAAGATTTCGAATCATAACTATCAATCATAGACGGCATGGGTACCATATATCACGTCGCCATATATATATATACACAATCAAAACCGCACGGTGTCGTATTTGGAAATTGGATTTCCGTCATGAACCAAGGCAAAAGATAGTCCTTACCGAATTCGAGACTGTCTAGCCCGAGCCTCAGGCAAGTACTCAGTCAAGCCTTTGGAGCGACAGGGCCGGTCCACCGATGTGGATTAAAATTCCTGAACACTGCGTTTCCCCGCCCTTTGGGGCGTAAGTGAGCCAACGAATGACTCCATCGGTCCCGAATCGACCGATATATCCGAGGCGCCTCGCAACAGCAACAACCACATAGGTGAAAATAGTATAAATGTCAGCCAGTTTAAGCACCGACACCACCTCTAGCTAGAAGGAAACGCATGCCCTCCCTGAGGTCCTTCTCCCATTTCTGGTTCATACCGGGGTGTGAGGCTCGCGAATTCACGTTATACACAAAGCTACGCCACACAGGCGGTGCTTTGATCATCACCACAAGGCTTTGCTTTTCAACAGAAGCCTTGATCACTGCATCTTAGCATGCCACACAGGCAATTCACACCATGCAACTGATGGCTATCAATCACACAGAATGAAATCCCATGTCAGACACACAGTCCATTTGCAAGTCCGTTCTGAGTCTGAACGAAACCGGAGGCACTATATACCTCTCAAACCCATCGATCTCCACTTACGTCTGGAAGATCACCACTCATTATCCATATTTCGGGATGCCTCCCAATCAGGACATCAGTTACCATCCAAACGAGGTGAAGATCTCCGGTCTTCGACCACCGTCTTCATCTTCGATTTCTTATCGTCGATTAAGTTATTCAGAATGGGATAAACCTGGTCTTTCTGAGCAACTCGCATATATAAATAACGAGTGCTACACAAACAAAACATACGCTTCATTCAAATTCATTAGTCACTAACCGTCAATCAGTAAGAGAACGATTTCCCAAATATTAACCCCGAAGGCCGAAACCAACATCAGATCAAAACTCAGGAAACCATTCGACTTAGCTAACCTTCAGTTAATTTCTAAATTTCGTATTCCATATCATTTATAATATTTTATAATGATTTATTGCTATTTTTATTTATTTAAAAACAACCAATTTATTCAAACGACGCTTCGGGCCATAACGCGGCCGTGGCGCTGTTTTTCTTCAGATTTTATTTACCCATATCTGAAAATCTAACCGCTGGATCTTCACAAATTTTTTATCATTAGAAAGATCTTTTTAAAACGAATCCAACGGTTCCAGTTTTGGGAAAATTCGACGGTCGGATCTCCCGGTACACTCGTTTGAAGTTTCGATTTCAAAATATGAACTACAACGTCGTTATTCGATTTAATATAATTATATATATATATATATGTATATATATTTATATATATAATTGATTCTGGCGCTGTTTTTCTTCAGATTTGAATTAAACATTACAGACAATCCAACCGTTGGATTTTCACAAAGTGGGTATCGATGGGAAGATATTTCCAAAGCGAACCCAACGGTTTCAGTTTCGGGAAAATCCGACGGTCGGATCTCCCGCAATAATCGTTTGAAATCACGGTTTCAAAACACGAACTACAGCTTCGTTATTCAATATATTTTAATTATATTTATATATATGAATATAAATATAATCGATTCTTCGATTTCAAAACTATTTTCTTTTCATACATTTGATAAAAATGATATTTTTATCTAACCGACATTCACTTCGACACTTCACTATTTTTGTAACGAACCGGGAGTTTCGACTCCGAAAATCAACATCAAACTACCATGTTGACTATTCGGACATCGAACATTCCAGATCATTTATAGAAAGAAGTTAGAGGGTGAGATAAGAAAGAAAGAAATATTAGAATAGAAGAAGAAGAAGAACACCACAACACAGAGTCTCACATCGCAGCGGAACAAAATATAATACAGAAGTAATCTTTATTGAGAACTTTGAAAATACTTACAATATCAGAGTACATCATACACTGGGACAGTTATACTAGCCTGTTCCCATATACAACACACAGCGGAATAGCAACTATATAATATCATACGTCTGAACACCTCCAGCTCGTCTCTTCACAACAGTCGATAACCTGAACCTGTACAACCCGGTCTAACCCGAGCATTTACAAAACACCGGGTCAGTCTGGTGAACCAGAGTGAGAAAAACTCGCATAGTAATAAGGGTGAATCATCCAATCATGATTTTAAAGTTCAAAATCTTTTCAAAAGAAAAGGATAATCGTAAGACCAAATCCACACATAAACACGGACGGTTTTTACCTTACGATGACCCAAAACAGTTTGAAACTAATATCTTTTCTGATATTATAATAATGTCTAAATACAAGTAAATATCAATTTAGTGGAACGCTTGCATCTCACGCTCCACATATATATAGTGTACAATCAAAAACCGCGGGCGCTTATTGGAGATTGGATTCCAACTTGACAAGGTATGGGTCCACCTTCCGATCGTGTATCTCTAGAGACGAATACACTGGGTTCAACAAGAACTTCTTGCAACCCGGCCCTCACATGACCGACCACTCATTTCGCTTGAGTGTATCGAATGTATACCACCGACGGTTGGGATCAGCAACCGTCTCCCGACAAGGGACAGCATCGAAACATAGATTTAAGAAACACATAGGATTTCCTCTAGATAGGTGATCATACACCCTAATGGGAGCGACCCACATAGCCATGCTGCCTGCCCGATTTTTGTCATTTCCTGGTTGATGAGGCTTGAGGCCAGAACTTATCTTTGAACATCTGGTCGTCATTCACTTTGAATGCCACATCGTCAGATCCGTCAGATATCACTAATTGATGTCCACAAAAATACTCTAGCTGAAGGCTAGAGAACGGCGATTCCCTGCCAACAACTATCGCACGTTTGAAGAAATCAACGTACGTGACCCTTTGGAAATACTTTGTCAGACATCCGTCCATACACGTCATCCAGGAACAGGATGAACCGAAGGTACTCTCCTACTGCATCCAATATAGGAATCACCCCATGGATCAGTAGCGAGAAGTCCTTGCACTCGTGGATTCCAACCACGACAGAATCACAGCTTTCCTCTGCTTGCCAGGCAGAGAATATTAGTGGTTCTTCCGTTTATGAAGATCCACGGTCTTCAATGCTCCATCTTGATCATCTTCTGAGATCTTCACGTATTTGTTGGTCGGAATGGTTTTCGAATATAAATTCGATCCCGGACTTTCCGTACCAACACTCGTATTGGTCAGATTTGATAGTCGGTGTTTTAACTATCAAAATATACGGTGTTTCAAACATGACACTTCAATGAGTTCACTGATTCATTATTTAGCATCCTTTGGCCTTTGACAATCTAATTTCCTTTTTTTTTGTTAAATTGAAACTTCCAATTCTTTTAATATTCAAAAATATGATATTTGAATAACTCTAATTTCAGTTAACTAACATTCGACTTACTCTATTCGCTCGACTCTAGATCGCAGCGATCACAATGGTTACGCCTGATTCCCTCAGGAAACATCCGACCGCCGTAGGCTATCTGCAGCCCTGCGAATTTCGCTAGCAGTCGTACGAAATGGCAACTTAGCCGGATAATTATGTTTGGCTAATTCTATCTCGAATAGCTATATTCAATTTTCCCTTTTGAAATCTCATGTAAAATTCTCCTTTTTACTAGATCTTGTTTTCAAATAACGTTAATGTAAAATTAACGTCTTAACACTTTGAATCTCACTTAAAACCTCTGGTTTATAATAAACCCTTTTTATCGTAATCTCCTTTCACTTAATTCATATAATTAAGTACGTTTATTTCCTTTCACCATTCAATTGGCTTGCATCTCACATTCGGTAACCTTTTTAAATGAATTCCCATTTAAAAATATATTTCTAACTTTATCATTAATTAAAATAATAACTTATTTCAAACATTAACTACTTTAGTATTTAATCCCTTTTATTCTTATTTAAATTCAAACAATATTCATTTAACTACTTTAGTCAAAACACATTAACTTGATAAACAATTCTAATTCCAAACGGTCGATTTAATTAACTCAAAAACTGGATTATCTCGTTAACCGATTTCAACAATCCTCGCTTTAAATTAATTAATTAAAAATATAATTAATTTAGATAGATTCTAATTATTTGTTTTCTTTACAAAACAATTTTTCCAAGGTTTTACCATTTAATTCATTTCTTATTCTTCAACTGGTAAATCAGCATTTTCTTTGCAAAATAACTTCATAACAAATCAAAGTCTTAAACAAATAAAATATTTATTTGTTTCTCTTAAATAACTTTTATTCAAATAATATAATTCAAATCTAACTCTGGTTATAAAATAAATTTATAACTCAACTCTATCGATTCACCTAACGGTGGATCAATATCTATAACTCGATTGGTTTTAAAGGCCATACTCCGCCAAACACTTAACCAATATCGCCCATTGGTTTAAACCAAACCCAAGTTGAATGTTCAGTCAAAAATCAATAATCAAATCAAACAATACAAACATGGCAGTTCATATATGAGAATATGAAAATAAATAATATATTTGAGGAATCCGGTTGGATCCCTCCAACCTGTTCTTCCCTGTATTCAAATGGTTATCTCAAATCAGACGGTTCAGTTTTGTTTAACTGATAACAATAAATAACGGCCATTTAACATCAACCACGCACAATTCAAACAATTCAATCATTTAAACACGTTTGTAAATAAACGTGACCAACCAAGGTGAGTTACCTTTATTGGAACCAATCGTTAAAATAACGATTTGGTATTTCACTGAAATTAAACACAGTTTAATTTCATCAGTTAAATCAACAGCTAAATAGATAACTAGCAAACAGTCAACCATTGGCAAGCAGAGCACACAAAATAAAAACACCCAATTTATATAAAATATAAAAAGGGTAACTGAGTGAGTTTAACTCACCTTGTTTCTTGTACGTTGCTAAAATAATCCGCTTTAATTAAATTAAACAAATGTTTAATTTAATTAAACCCCTCAGCTGCGCTAAACTCTGTCCCGACTAGCCTCAAAATATCCTGCTTGTTGATGCGGCTCCAACGCCATCTGTTTCATCGAGTACTGTCACTGTATGACAGGGTGTAAATTAATACCGTAGTTACTTTAGTATATTATTATCATTAAAACCTTTTAAAATAATATTTTACCGAAATCTTGCTTACGGTGCTTTCTAATGTATGCTCTAATATATATATATATATACTGTATTGATACCAACATTATTCGCTGCACATAATTTAATACCTACTTTTTTTCCTTTAAGAGAGAATGGATGGATTCATTTCCTTTCTGCAGTCTTTACAGTGGTAATGTCCATGACTTTTTGATAACATTAGGCATAAGATAAACATTTGTTAGGCCTATACGAAATTCTATTGGGTATATTGAGTTTCGATCAGGCATGTTATGAGTAGCTAGGATAGTTTAACACCTTAGTAACATTAAACTAAACTAAAAAAAATGATTAAATTGGGCCCTTACTTAATCAAATGAGCCATATCATTTTCCGCATGAACCCTGTACTGCTGCTGCCCGCTGACGTCTTCTTCATACCATGGAACCATCGTGCCATCAAACCACCTTTGCCATGAAACTACCACTTCCTTTCTACCGTATTATATATATATATATATATATAATGAAACGGCCCAAAGCCCTCCAGGTAAAACAACAGCCCACGTTACACGCTTAAAGCCCCACCGCAACTCTTCTTCCCAGCTACCATGCACGCACCGTTCCCATTTGCTGTTTCCTCTCCTCCCCATGCTGTACACGCCTGCTACCAAAGACACACACTACCCCTTCACCATACTTGCCACTCTTCATTTCCTCCCCTCAACACATTTACACAGACCACATCAGAGAGACCACCCTCCCATACACCCAGCTCGTCACGTTCATATTCTCTTCTTACGTTTTCTCCTTTGTTTTTTTTTTTTATTAATACGGAAGGTAGGAGAAAATATACAAACGAAGTGAAAACAAGTGAGGCAGTGGTTTATATATATAGATGAGGAGGGGTGAGGGGATAAGAACACTGTCTCAATCTTTAGAGTACAACGTAGGAGGATAGGCACGCATGTAGTCATGCAGTGTCATTTCGAGTGAAAACGAAATGGTTGGTAAAGGAGAGTATAGGTAGTTGTAGCAATACAGATTGGTATAAGCCTGTGCAAATATTGTTCTTATTTTGGCCGACATAAGGCGATGTGATGGCAAGAAAAACACAGTGGAGAAAGGTTTTAATAATATTATAATTTCAACGAAACTTTGTCCTGAAGTAATTGATAAAAACTACCACAATTGATTTCTGTTTATTGATAAAAATGCTATTCTTAGTGTAAAAAGGTATTCCGGACCCAATGGGACAAGTTTCGTCGAAATCCGAGGTCGTATGAAAGAATTTCCTTTATAAAACCAGAAATGAACACGCGTTTAATTTTTCTACGATCACCAGATAAATCAAATCAACTTGAAACTGCGAACATCGATAATAACTTTTCGATACGAACCCAACGACACTAATTTCGTCGCATTCTGAGACTGTTGCCCCGATAGGCTGTTTTTACCCTGAACCGCCCTACCCTTTTTAACGCCAAATTTCTCGATCTCTAAAAATAACAAACTATATACTTATTCTGACTCTAATCGACGATACGAACTCAACGGAACTGGTTTCGTTGAAAACAGAGTCTGTTTGTAAAACGACGACTTTAAAGGCCTATAATTTAATAACGATTTTCCATAGCGACTATTTCAAAATTTGATTTGGCCATAACTTACTATTTATAACATGGAATCTGGATTTTTCTCTTTCATATGAAAACTATCGTCAATACAGTTCCAACGTTTCTTGTTTCACCGAAATCCGACTTAAATCGAATTCTGTATTCTCAGTTGAAGTTTAAAACTTCAATTTACGAACTGCACGCCATTTTCAAGTTCGAATTTATATTATATATAAATTATAACGTTCAACTTCGTTTTAAATAGCGAATTCAATTTTAAATTCCATTAATATTCTCAACATAATATTTAAAACTAATTTAAATATTCATATTCAAAGGGTCGAAAAACACGGGTCGTTACATTCTTCCCCCCTTAAAATAATTTCGTCCTCGAAATTGCTAAGGTAAGAAAGAACGTTATAAACTCATTAATTTCAAATCTAATTTTATATTAAATTAGAAACCAATTCAATACTGTAAATAAATATTTTCAAAAATATCGAAAATTTTCTAACACTTTAAATTTTCGAAAAATTTCGCCAGCATCTCCTCTATACGGCTCAATCAGTGCA
Source organism: Allium sativum (assembly GCA_030737875.1). Lineage (NCBI taxonomy): Eukaryota > Viridiplantae > Streptophyta > Magnoliopsida > Asparagales > Amaryllidaceae > Allium > Allium sativum. Next base: position 159,356,139 of record CM060913.1, read on the forward strand.
ATCACAACTCGCCTCTCTGGGCCTTCTCCAATCCAAAAGAAAATAAAACAGCCAAGTGGCTTGCCAAATAGGCCCATAAATCACCAAATCCACATAAAAGTAAACGTGTACCTTTTTGTCGGGCATACCATTATAACCTTTCCATCTGCTGTCCTGTCAGTATATACAAATGCATTCCCAAAATTCCAACTTTATCCTCAGAACCAAATCCTTCACACGTCCAAGCCAAATTCCATTCTTAACTCAATTTCCATCCGTTATCCATTCCAACTCTTAACTTGCCAGTCCAACACCATTTCAGATTCCTGTCTCCAAATCCCAAATCGTATTCTACTTGATATATTATATCCCGTTTCAATTTCCAGTTAATTGATTTCAATGCAATTCATATTTGTTTTCACAAGTATCTATTTAATTTTGTTTCTGTTCAAACAATTTCCTGGGAGTTTTCAAACAGTTTTGCTCTTTCAAAATCAAATATTCCTTTTTCAGGATTCAAAACAACTTGTTTTTCTCAAAGCAATTCAAAACAAGATTTTTGGTAGTAATCCGTCACTTAAAACTCGAAAATGAACACTGGTGATGTGGCCAGCATCCTCAGAGTTATTTCCCAGCTATCAAAGTGAGTTCAATACTATATCACTTATCAAAATCATATTCAACATTTTCATTTTGAAATCTATTTCAAATACCAAACACAATGCTTGTAAACCAATTTAAAATCTCCCAGGATCTTAAATTTCTCATATATTTAATCCAAAATTCTTTTTCACACTTTTCTATGTTTTCACAATTTCAATCTAAATTCTGATTTAAATTGAGATTTAATTCATCTGACTGATTTATTACATTTCTACTAATCCTGACTAGTCATTTATAACCATCTTGGTTATAATCTGATTCAACTATATTAACCAATTAACACAACCAATATATACATTATAATAATTTTAATATATATACCTTGTTTATATCAAAATATATTTCGGGTAAAAATTTCCATTTACCTTCTTTCAAAAACATACTGTGTCGAATTATTCTGTTCAAGAGTTTAGAAACACTTATCGACACAGTTTGCATTACTGTATCGACCAGAATTCATAAACTACTCGACAAACCAATCAACACAATATAAACAGTTTTTATATCAATTTACAAATACGCGCTCATATATATACACTCAAACTCAATCTAGGGTATTACTAACCCCATCTCTACTGAGTCACGCCACAGAGCCAAGGTAATTACTTAACCAATAGCTCTGATACCACTGTAACGAACCGGGAGTTTCGACTCCGAAAATCAACATCAAACTACCATGTTGACTATTCGGACATCGAACATTCCAGATCATTTATAGAAAGAAGTTAGAGGGTGAGATAAGAAAGAAAGAAATATTAGAATAGAAGAAGAAGAAGAACACCACAACACAGAGTCTCACATCGCAGCGGAACAAAATATAATACAGAAGTAATCTTTATTGAGAACTTTGAAAATACTTACAATATCAGAGTACATCATACACTGGGACAGTTATACTAGCCTGTTCCCATATACAACACACAGCGGAATAGCAGCTATATAATATCATACGTCTGAACACCTCCAGCTCGTCTCTTCACAACAGTCGATAACCTGAACCTGTACAACCCGGTCTAACCCGAGCATTTACAAAACACCGGGTTAGTCTGGTGAACCAGAGTGAGAAAAACTCGCACAGTAATAAGGGTGAATCATCCAATCATGATTTTAAAGTTCAAAATCTTTTCAAAAGAAAAGGATAATCGTAAGACCAAATCCACACATAAACACGGACGGTTTTTACCTTACGATGACCCAAAACAGTTTGAAACTAATATCTTTTCTGATATTATAATAATGTCTAAATACAAGTAAATATCAATTTAGTGGAACGCTTGCATCTCACGCTCCACATATATATAGTGTACAATCAAAAACCGCGGGCGCTTATTGGAGATTGGATTCCAACTTGACAAGGTATGGGTCCACCTTCCGATCGTGTATCTCTAGAGACGAATACACTGGGTTCAACAAGAACTTCTTGCAACCCGGCCCTCACATGACCGACCACTCATTTCGCTTGAGTGTATCGAATGTATACCACCGACGGTTGGGATCAGCAACCGTCTCCCGACAAGGGACAGCATCGAAACATAGATTTAAGAAACACATAGGATTTCCTCTAGATAGGTGATCATACACCCTAATGGGAGCGACCCACATAGCCATGCTGCCTGCCCGATTTTTGTCATTTCCTGGTTGATGAGGCTTGAGGCCAGAACTTATCTTTGAACATCTGGTCGTCATTCACTTTGAATGCCACATCGTCAGATCCGTCAGATATCACTAATTGATGTCCACAAAAATACTCTAGCTGAAGGCTAGAGAACGGCGATTCCCTGCCAACAACTATCGCACGTTTGAAGAAATCAACGTACGTGACCCTTTGGAAATACTTTGTCAGACATCCGTCCATACACGTCATCCAGGAACAGGATGAACCGAAGGTACTCTCCTACTGCATCCAATATAGGAATCACCCCATGGATCAGTAGCGAGAAGTCCTTGCACTCGTGGATTCCAACCACGACAGAATCACAGCTTTCCTCTGCTTGCCAGGCAGAGAATATTAGTGGTTCTTCCGTTTAAAGATCCACGGTCTTCAATGCTCCATCTTGATCATCTTCTGAGATCTTCACGTATTTGTTGGTCGGAATGGTTTTCGAATATAAATTCGATCCCGGACTTTCCGTACCAACACTCGTATTGGTCAGATTTGATAGTCGGTGTTTTAACTATCAAAATATACGGTGTTTCAAACATGACACTTCAATGAGTTCACTGATTCATTATTTAGCATCCTTTGGCCTTTGACAATCTAATTTCCTTTTTTTTTGTTAAATTGAAACTTCCAATTCTTTTAATATTCAAAAATATGATATTTGAATAACTCTAATTTCAATTAACTAACATTCGACTTACTCTATTCGCTCGACTCTAGATCGCAGCGATCACAATGGTTACGCCTGATTCCCTCAGGAAACATCCGACCGCCGTAGGCTATCTGCAGCCCTGCGAATTTCGCTAGCAGTCGTACGAAATGGCAACTTAGCCGGATAATTATGTTTGGCTAATTCTATCTCGAATAGCTATATTCAATTTTCCCTTTTGAAATCTCATGTAAAATTCTCCTTTTTACTAGATCTTGTTTTCAAATAACGTTAATGTAAAATTAACGTCTTAACACTTTGAATCTCACTTAAAACCTCTGGTTTATAATAAACCCTTTTTATCGTAATCTCCTTTCACTTAATTCATATAATTAAGTACGTTTATTTCCTTTCACCATTCAATTGGCTTGCATCTCACATTCGGTAACCTTTTTAAATGAATTCCCATTTAAAAATATATTTCTAACTTTATCATTAATTAAAATAATAACTTATTTCAAACATTAACTACTTTAGTATTTAATCCCTTTTATTCTTATTTAAATTCAAACAATATTCATTTAACTACTTTAGTCAAAACACATTAACTTGATAAACAATTCTAATTCCAAACGGTCGATTTAATTAACTCAAAAACTGGATTATCTCGTTAACCGATTTCAACAATCCTCGCTTTAAATTAATTAATTAAAAATATAATTAATTTAGATAGATTCTAATTATTTGTTTTCTTTACAAAACAATTTTTCCAAGGTTTTACCATTTAATTCATTTCTTATTCTTCAACTGGTAAATCAGCATTTTCTTTGCAAAATAACTTCATAACAAATCAAAGTCTTAAACAAATAAAATATTTATTTGTTTCTCTTAAATAACTTTTATTCAAATAATATAATTCAAATCTAACTCTGGTTATAAAATAAATTTATAACTCAACTCTATCGATTCACCTAACGGTGGATCAATATCTATAACTCGATTGGTTTTAAAGGCCATACTCCGCCAAACACTTAACCAATATCGCCCATTGGTTTAAACCAAACCCAAGTTGAATGTTCAGTCAAAAATCAATAATCAAATCAAACAATACAAACATGGCAGTTCATATATGAGAATATGAAAATAAATAATATATTTGAGGAATCCGGTTGGATCCCTCCAACCTGTTCTTCCCTGTATTCAAATGGTTATCTCAAATCAGACGGTTCAGTTTTGTTTAACTGATAACAATAAATAACGGCCATTTAACATCAACCACGCACAATTCAAACAATTCAATCATTTAAACACGTTTGTAAATAAACGTGACCAACCAAGGTGAGTTACCTTTATTGGAACCAATCGTTAAAATAACGATTTGGTATTTCACTGAAATTAAACACAGTTTAATTTCATCAGTTAAATCAACAGCTAAATAGATAACTAGCAAACAGTCAACCATTGGCAAGCAGAGCACACAAAATAAAAACACCCAATTTATATAAAATATAAAAAGGGTAACTGAGTGAGTTTAACTCACCTTGTTTCTTGTACGTTGCTAAAATAATCCGCTTTAATTAAATTAAACAAATGTTTAATTTAATTAAACCCCTCAGCTGCGCTAAACTCTGTCCCGACTAGCCTCAAAATATCCTGCTTGTTGATGCGGCTCCAACGCCATCTGTTTCATCGAGTACTGTCACTGTATGACAGGGTGTAAATTAATACCGTAGTTACTTTAGTATATTATTATCATTAAAACCTTTTAAAATAATATTTTACCGAAATCTTGCTTACGGTGCTTTCTAATGTATGCTCTAATATATATATATACACACTGTATTGATACCAACATTATTCGCTGCACATAATTTAATACCTACTTTTTTTTCCTTTAAGAGAGAATGGATGGATTCATTTCCTTTCTGCAGTCTTTACAGTGGTAATGTCCATGACTTTTTGATAACATTAGGCATAAGATAAACATTTGTTAGGCCTATACGAAATTCTATTGGGTATATTGAGTTTCGATCAGGCATGTTATGAGTAGCTAGGATAGTTTAACACCTTAGTAACATTAAACTAAACTAAAAAAAATGATTAAATTGGGCCCTTACTTAATCAAATGAGCCATATCATTTTCCGCATGAACCCTGTACTGCTGCTGCCCGCTGACGTCTTCTTCATACCATGGAACCATCGTGCCATCAAACCACCTTTGCCATGAAACTACCACTTCCTTTCTACCGTATTATATATATATATATAATGAAACGGCCCAAAGCCCTCCAGGTAAAACAACAGCCCACGTTACACGCTTAAAGCCCCACCGCAACTCTTCTTCCCAGCTACCATGCACGCACCGTTCCCATTTGCTGTTTCCTCTCCTCCCCATGCTGTACACGCCTGCTACCAAAGACACACACTACCCCTTCACCATACTTGCCACTCTTCATTTCCTCCCCTCAACACATTTACACAGACCACATCAGAGAGACCACCCTCCCATACACCCAGCTCGTCACGTTCATATTCTCTTCTTACGTTTTCTCCTTTGTTTTTTTTTTTTTTTATTAATACGGAAGGTAGGAGAAAATATACAAACGAAGTGAAAACAAGTGAGGCAGTGGTTTATATATATAGATGAGGAGGGGTGAGGGGATAAGAACACTGTCTCAATCTTTAGAGTACAACGTAGGAGGATAGGCACGCATGTAGTCATGCAGTGTCATTTCGAGTGAAAACGAAATGGTTGGTAAAGGAGAGTATAGGTAGCTGTAGCAATACAGATTGGTATAAGCCTGTGCAAATATTGTTCTTCTTTTGGCCGACATAAGGCGATGTGATGGCAAGAAAAACACAGTGGAGAAAGGTTTTAATAATATTATAATTTCAACGAAACTTTGTCCTGAAGTAATTGATAAAAACTACCACAATTGATTTCTGTTTATTGATAAAAATGCTATTCTTAGTGTAAAAAGGTATTCCGGACCCAATGGGACAAGTTTCGTCGAAATCCGAGGTCGTATGAAAGAATTTCCTTTATAAAACCAGAAATGAACACGCGTTTAATTTTTCTACGATCACCAGATGAATCAAATCAACTTGAAACTGCGAACATCGATAATAACTTTTCGATACGAACCCAACGACACTAATTTCGTCGCATTCTGAGACTGTTGCCCCGATAGGCTGTTTTTACCCTGAACCGCCCTACCCTTTTTAACGCCAAATTTCTCGATCTCTAAAAATAACAAACTATATACTTATTCTGACTCTAATCGACGATACGAACTCAACGGAACTGGTTTCGTTGAAAACAGAGTCCGTTTGTAAAACGACTACTTTAAAGGCCTATAATTTAATAACGATTTTCCATAGCGACTATTTCAAAATTTGATTTGGCCATAACTTACTATTTATAACATGGAATCTGGATTTTTCTCTTTCATATGAAAACTATCGTCAATACAGTTCCAACGTTTCTTGTTTCACCGAAATCCGACTTAAATCGAATTCTGTATTCTCAGTTGAAGTTTAAAACTTCAATTTACGAACTGCACGCCATTTTCAAGTTCGAATTTATATTATATATAAATTATAACGTTCAACTTCGTTTTAAATAGCGAATTCAATTTTAAATTCCATTAATATTCTCAACATAATATTTAAAACTAATTTAAATATTCATATTCAAAGGGTCGAAAAACACGGGTCGTTACAATTTTTAACAATTCATGTTTATAGTAAAAATGTGATTTTTATTGTAAAACGATTTATTTCAAAACACGACATTTTATATAGTTCATATAGATGATAAAAATATGATTTTTATTATAAAACAATTTATTTCAATACACGAATACCATTCAACACATGAATTTCTATTCAACGAATGAATTTCTATTCATCACATGAAGGGTTTTCTATAGTTTGTATATATATATAGTAAAAATGTAATTTTTATCGTAAAACGATTTATTTCAAAACATGACTATTTTATATAGTTCATATAGATGATAAAAATATGATTTTTATTATAAAACAATTTCTTTTAAAACACGAATACCATTCAACACATGAATTTCTATTCAACGAATGAATTTCTATTCAACGAATGAATTTCTATTCAACACATGAACGGTTTTCTATTCAACACACGAATATAGTTTCAACACATGAAAATAATTCAACATATGAAAATAATTTCAACACAAGAAAATAATTCTAACATATGAATATTATTCAAAATTTCGACAGCATAACGACAGGGTAGTTAAAACCGGGGCCGTCCCTAGTACGGCTCCTCGCTCAACCTTAAAGCCTCGCAGCTTTTGACAATGGGGATTCATGCATCTAGTTCGCACGCAAGCGGTATGTATATTTTTTTTCATTTCCACAAACTAATCCTATGTGGTTTCAACCAAATAATTCTCAACCACAAACGGGTATTTTTCAACCACAATCAAACAATTTCAACCACAAACAATTCAATCAACCATTCGCTATCAACCAATTTTCACACCAATCACAATCAATAAATATTGTCCATGGTTTGGAGACGAGGGGCGTATATATATATATATATATATATATATATATATATATATATATATAAGCATTTCACTTCTATTCAACGCATATATAATTTTTACAATGCATATATAGCTTATACATCGAACGTACAACTTATACAACGCATATACAAGTGGTGTACAACGCTGATATAACTCATACGTCGACTATATAATTTATACATCGTCGTTTTTCATATCATTTATAGTTTAGAAATCTCACGTTGGGTTCCACTCCACCAAAAATTGCAGAAGGCTTAGAAAAATATGCGGTCTCTTCTAGAATGTAGAAGATGTCCACACGAGTCCACTGTCTCTTGTTTCACTGAATTTCGTCAACAAACGAAAAAGATATGATTTTTACAGTGAAATCAAAAATGGTAGCGCTTTAAACTGCTATAATATAGTTTAAAATTAAATAGGTCGTACCTTTTCAAACCTGTTCAAAACTAGGTTTTAGTTTTTCGCGAGATCCGAGGCACGAGAGGACGATTGGGTTGCGCTGCGTCGAAGGGGGAGGAGAGAGCTTCTCGGCGCTGGTGGTGGCGTCCAGTTCGACGCTGGCAGGTAGTCGGGGCAGCGATCTGAACGTCGAAACTTTGGAGCTCGAGATCTCGGGCGATACTCGACGATAGGGGATGATCCTGGTCTAGATGTGGAGAGGGGAGTAAGCTCGACAGAAAGTTGAACTGGAGCTAGGGCTATTGACGCGTGTGGCAGTCGGAAAATGACCGGGAAGGTCTGGAGGCGTTTCCATCGTCGATCGGGGGGGGGGGGGGTTCTGAGATTTTTTTTTTATAAATTCTGATTGGTTGGGAGCTTTTAAAAGGGGGTTTTCTAACAAGACCTCCAATCCAGACCCAACGACTATCGTCCCTAGCTAAATACCCCCATTCCGAACATAGTGGGATATGTTTCGAAAGCCCGTTCGACTGTTTCAGTCAGTTTTTCTTCAAATTAAAATATATAACATTCAATATTCGATTTGAACGTAAATTTCAATTTTCCAGGGCTACAAACTGATTCGAAAAATTCCAGAAAAATAAATCTAGATATGTTTTGACGATACGGTCCCAACAAAATTAGTTTCGTCGAATTCTGAGACCATTTGAAAAACAGCCCATTTCTGGTCGATCCAATTTAACTATGGACCAAAACACGTTTTCCTTTGCCACGCTGACATACTAGCTTGAAAAATTATGAAATTTGAAACCTAGCAATAATTTAACATCCTGGATCCAACAAAAGTGGTTTCGTCGAATTCCGAGGTCGTTTGCAAAATGGCCATTTTCATGGGCTATATAAACTCTATAGCGACCTTTCTGAAAATTCATTTGGCCATAACTTTTGCTTCCCGCTATGAAACTTCGATTTTTTAGATTCGTTAGAAAGATATTCACTAACAGATTTAAATATTTTTGGGTTCACTAAAATCCGTTTTGTTTTGCACCCGGTACAGTCAGTCAAAGTTTGAATTCAAATTTTGAAACTGCCGCACCATTTCAGGCCTTGTTTATAATTCAAAGTAATTATATTTATTTTCAAACGTCGATTCAAACTTACTTTTCGTCGTTATTATTTAAAATATTTATTTTAAATATTTAAAATCCACTAAAACAGCCAATTTAAAAATTTTAAATTGGTTCAGATTTTCCGGGTCGTTACAATCTCCCCCACTTAAAACTTTTCGTCCCCGAAAAGGAACAAAGTCGAAGGTGGTTTGATTAATCAACTCTACATTCATTCTGGCTTCCATTCTCCAACTTTTCAGTTTTTGAGAATTTTTCGATTCTTCAAAAATTTGGCTAACACCCGGAATTTTCGAAAATTTCGCCATAACCTCCTTTGTACGGGGAGGGGTTTGGAAATTTATTAGGCCGTATTAGGTACCCAATATAACTTATAAAGCATACACATATTTATAGTGATATATTTTGGTGTTTACAGGGGAGCGTGTACAGATAATAACTCCAGAGAATAAATTCTCGTCACCCTGTCAAAGCTTGAGGGAGTGTGTATTTTAATTGCTCTAGAGAATAAATTCTCGTCACTTCGTCCCGTGTGGGAAATTAATAGTCCATGTGCCGTATCTAATGACTAGAGAGTTGTGATTATCGTCAACTCCAGACCCATGTGGGGTTTTATTATTTTGGCAATTTATCGTTATAATTTTATATGGTCATATCAGTCATCAGTTCAACCTGCAAAATATAGTCATCGCCATACAAGCCTCTCGCTCGTATGGTAAATCTCCCACCTCATCACACAAGATCCAAATGCTTATGTGGTATATGATGAAGTATGCCTATCTTCAATAAGTGTGCCATGTAGTGTAGTTCAAAATTAATTGTTACTATCCTATGGCAACATTTATTATTACACACAGAACAACCAACACTCCGCATCCAATGGCATTCACAGGAGTTGATGTAATAATATTTCGCATCCAACTCATTAAGGTTTACCTATTTGTCGGGCACGCAAATAATTTCTTTACTCAACAGCTATCCTTTTACCTGTTCAAACATATATAATGCACATGTATATATTTCTATCTATTTTTAAATCAGTTCAATGTGTGATTTAATTAACTATCATTCTAATAATTTAATTAATCAAATCTCGCTATCACACAACACAAACAACAATCCAATTTATTTTTAACTTTTCAAAAACGTACTAATCAATTCTATACTCTTTTAAAATCATTCAGACTATAGGATTAAAAGTGCACATCCATGGAAAGAAAATAACAACAAAGTAGAGAACTAAATGGTAATGCAAAGCATGGTAAATGTACCTTGCACCAGAGTCAATCAGAGATATCCACTCGACACTTAGGATAGGCTTTTTGAATGCTCTCCTCAGTTTCCCAAGTACAATCTCGCAGATCTCCACTCCATTGCACTTTGACTAAGTGAACCTTCTTGTTCCTCAGCTCTTTGGTTTCTTTGCCAATGATCTTTAGCGCCTCTCTTCTCACAGCCAATTCTGGAGTAATTTCAATATCCTGTTGCGCTGCTTCATCCACGATCAAGTCTGGATCATGAACGTGTTTTCGAAGTTGAGATGTGTGAAATACATCATGCACTCCAGGCAACCAATCAGGCAATTGAATTCTATAGGCCAGAGTTCCAATCCGCTCAAGAATAGGGAATGGACCAATAAATCTGGGCGCCAACTTCCCAGTTTTGCCAAATCGAATCACTCCTCTCATCGGAGAAACCTTTATATACACATAATCACCAACAGAAAAAGCCAAATCCCTTCTTCTCGAATCAACATAGCTCTTCTTTCGGCTTTGAGCGGCGAGTAATCGTTTCTTAACGAAATCGACCTTGTCGGCAACTTCACGAATCATATTAGGTCCCAATACAAGCCTATTACTAGGTTCGACCCAACAAGCAGGAGATCGACATGGTCTACCATACAATGCTTCGAATGGTGACATTGTCAGGATCGCCTGCTAGCTATTGTTATATGAGAATTCAGCCAAATGCAGATGGTCTTCCCATGATCCACCAAAATCTAGAACACAAGCCCGCATTAGATCTTCTAAAATACGATTCACCCTCTCAGTTTGACCATCTGATTGAGAATGATAGGCGGTGCTTAGGTTCAGCTTTGTTCCCAATTCTACTTGGAATGCCTCCCTGAATTTGCTAGTGAATATTGGATCTCTATCACTAACTATACTGAACGGCACTCCGTGTAGTCTAACTATCTCCTTGAAATATATCTACCCTAGACTCTGAGTAGTTCTGTTTGATCTGACAGGTATGAAATGGGCGGTCTTCGTGAAGCGATCTACGATCACCCAAATACTTTCATTTCCTTTTCTGGTTCTGGGCAAACTATCTATGAAGTCCATGGAAATATGTTCCCACTTCCAACCTGGAACGTCCATCGGTTGCAACAATCCAGCAAGTTTCTGTTGGTCGCTTTTGACTAGCTGGCATGTAGGACATCAGCTAACATATACAGAAATGTCCCTCTTCATCGACTTCCACCAGAAAGTGCATTTGATGTCATTATAAATTTTGCTTACTCCCGGATGGATACTAAGTTTTGACTTGTGGCATTCATCCAGCACTTCCTTTCGGAGCTTAGAAATGTTAGGAACACAGATTCGACCTTTTAGCCTTAGAATCCCATCATTATCAATTTGAAAACTCGAGGGTTCGCCTTTTTGAATTATCTCTCTGATCTTCTGAATGAAGTGATCATCCTACTGAAGAGTAGATATTTTATCTATCAATGAAGTCGTGATAATAAAACTGGCAATCATTTCATTCTTCCGGCTTAACGCATCGGCCACGACATTGGCTTTCCCTGGAGTGTATAGAATCTCAAAATCATATGCTGCAAGGAACTCTAGCCAACGTTGCTGCCTCAGATTCAAGTCTTTCTGGGTGAACAGATACTTTAACGACTGGTGATCTGTAAACAGTTTGAATTTCTCACCCAAAAGAAAATGTCTCCAGATTTTCAAAGCAAACACGATAGCCAACAACTCAAGATCATGAGTGACGTAGTTTTTCTTGTGTGGCTTCAGCTGACGGCTAGCATACGCGATCACTTGACCTCTTTGCATTAATACTGCGCCAAGGCCTTCTCTAGAGGCATCCGTCCAGACTTTCAAGTCCTGATTGCCATCGATTATCATTAACACTGGGGCAGTTGTTAATCTTAACTTTAGCTCCTCAAAAGCCTCCTCACACTCTGGAGTCCACTTGAATTTTGCGTGCTTCTTTGTAAGCTTTGTTAAGTGACCAGATATCTTCGAAAAGTTTTTAATGAACTTCTGGTAATAACTAGCCAATCCAAGAAAACTTCGGACTTCTGTGGGAGTACTAGGCTGTTTCCAGTTTTGAATAGCTGTGATTTTACTCGGATCCACAGCAATTCCTTCTTTCGGCATGACGTGGCCAAGAAACTTCAGTTCATCTTGCCAGAATATACATTTGGATAGTTTAGCTTTCAATACGCTCTTTCTCAAAATTTCTAGAACTTGCTCCAAATGTTTTTCATGTTCGGCCTTTGATTTAGAGAAGATTAGAATATAGTCAATAAAAACCAGAACAAACTTATTCAAAACCTCTCTGAACACTCTATTCATAAAATCGACGTAGTATGCTGGAGCGTTACATAAGACGAACGGCATTACTAACCACTCATAGAATAAGTTTGGACCTCTGAATGCTGTCATAGGAACACACTCTTCAGCAATTCGAAGCTGATGGAAGCCTGTAGCTAGGTCCATCCTTGAAAATACTTGTGCTCCATTCAGACGATCCAATAAATCATCGATTCCCGGCAATGGATATTTATTCTTTATTTTCTGCTTGTTCAAATCACGATAATCCACACATAGTCGCAGAGTACCGTCAGACTTTGGGACAAACACCACTGTTGCTCCCCAATCAGAGAAACTAGGCCTGATCAGACCCTTCCATACGAGTTGTCGTGTTTGATTGTCTAATTCCTCTTTCTCTTTCAAGGTCATTCTTCGAATTGCGTGAACTACTGGCCTTGCATTCGGGATTAAAGCAATTTTGAAATCAATTTCTCTCTGCGGAAGTAAGAGAAAACTTCTTCGAACACATCCGCATAATTCTTGACAACAGGAATATCTTTTACGAGGTTGGGAATATTCTCTGTGGCTACTGGGACATTTTCTATTTGAGCAATAGAAACATCAAGAGCTGACCAGAAATCTTTTCTATTTGAATTCGGGCCTTCACATGGTATGGTTATATAATTCCCTGATTGGGCCTTTGCCTTAACCACTCTCTCGGAACATCTAACCTCTGCTTCATATTTGGTTAACCAATCCAATCCCAAAATAAGATCAAATTCAGTAAAATTCATGACGTTCGAGATAGTAGGGAACTTATAACAGGAAAAAGAGACAGGCACCCCACAAACCCAACTGAGATCGAGGGAACCCCCAACCGGATTATGGACAGTCATTGGTTCTTTGAGCTTCTTCAAATTCAAATCCAGTTTCTTAACCGCATTCTTTGCAACAAAGCTTCGCTATGCGCCTGTATCAAACAGTACTTTAACTCGAATGTTTTTGACATTAAGCATGCCTTCTAAAACATCAGGCCTTCCCTGACTAGCTGAGGCTCAGAAGCTTCTGCTACTTCATTTATATGTACTGTTTCAGATTTCTTTAAGAGTTGGCACTCCCGTGCAATATGACCTGCTTGGTGGCACTTATGGCATCTCCTTTCCCCATGTGGGTTCTTTTACTTCTTAGTGGGTGTAGATCCACTCTTGCTTCGTTTGTTTAAAGATTTACATTTTCTGGACAAATGGCCCTTCTGATTGCAGTTCTTGCATATGGCAGTTGTTACTGGTTCTTTCTCAGATCTGGCCCTTTTCCGATTGACTTTAGGCTTCTTACCGACCTCAGACGTCGTACTGGCCTCAGGATTATCAGTTTCAGGCTCACCTTTATTACTAGAACTGACTTCCTCTTCATAATGCAACATACCTTTCTTGTCGTGATCCTCATACTGGTAAGCCATGTATATCATTTCAAAAAAAGGAAGCTTCACATTCCTCATTACACTATTATGATATTTTCTTTGCAGGCCATGAATAAATCTCAGATTCTTCCTCTTTGGATCTTGAATCAGATGAGGAACAAAATGAGAGAGTTCATTGAATTTCTTATGATATTCTGGAATCGTCATATCTCCTTGTATCAAATAAGAGAATTCATCACATAACCGCTCAATTGCTTCAGGAGGAGTAAATCTTTCCAGGAAAATCACTTTGAATCTATCCGAGGTGATATCACCTTCTGGATTATCTTTAATAATCGAATCCCACCAAAACAAAGCTTCTTCTTTGAGTGCCCAAGACGCCAGTAATCTTTTCTGATCATCTCTTAGCTTTAAACCTTCAAAGATTTTCTCAGCAGAACGAATCCAGGCTTGTGTTTCCATAATGGACTCTTTGCCTAAGAATGGTGATCCACCCATATTTCGAAATCTCTTGAATAGAACTTCTATATCTGATTCTGACTGCGGGAGCACAACTGGCTCATTAGCTTGTCGAGGCATACGATTATTTCTTCTATTCCTGTCACTCATTTTCTAGAGCGTCTACAATTAGCAGACAAAGTGTCAGGTTAACAGAAAAGATATTTCAAAATATAGAGACAAATACTTGAATGTAAATGTATCTATCGAGGAGTTTTTCATTCTGCTACTCATACTAGGATATTACTGATCCTATCTGTAGTGAGTTACTCATCCTAGAACACAACTGGTTCTATTTCTGACGAGTTCGTTAATATGTTATATTCCAGCACTAAGCTTAACCAAAGCTCTGATACCACGTTGTGACGACCCCAAACCCCGTACTGACGGTGGATAGGGTAATCTTTGGAATATAACACATAAACAGAAAATAGCATAACAGAATTAAATAAATACACCAGATAAAGAACAAATAATACACTAGATAAATGTAATCATCAGAGTTACACAATATACAGGATCATACTTAGTACAAATACAGTTCAGCTATACATAAATGTCTACAGCGGAAACAAACATAATATGTACAATAGGAGCTGAACAGCATAAAAAGAGATAAATGATAGAATCCATCTTCAGCTCCAGCTATCCAGAGAAAGCCAGCTAAAACCTGAATACAAGGCTGCCCATGTAGAAAAACGGGCACCCGAGTTTGAAAGTGAAACAAACTACGAGTCAGTCATAGGACTGGTATAAGAAATCCACTCAACACATTTAAAATATGGCTAATCACAGGACCACGCCACTTTCGTGGAACGGGTTTACTCCATTGGATTGCTAGTGTTTTAAAACAAATAATTCTTTTAAACATCGCAATGCTTTTTATAAATATGAAGCCATTATAAGACTCAGTTCCCATCACAAAATGCAACGCAAACCGGAGGATAGAGTTTTTACCTTATAACGGCCAAAATATGCTTGATACGAATAAAACAAAAGCAGTTGATATTATTACTAGTGTTTATATGTTTCAAAAACAATTTCGAATCATAACTATCAATCATAGACGACATGAGTACCATATATCATGTCGCCATATATATATATATATATATATATATATATATATATATATATACAATCAAAACCGCACGGTGTCGTATTTGGAAATTGGATTTCCGTCATGAACCAAGGCAAAAGATAGTCCTTACCGAATTCGAGACTGTCTAGCCCGAGCCTCAGGCAAGTACTCAGTCAAGCCTTTGGAGCGACAGGGTCAGTCCACCGATGTGGATTAAAATTCCTGAACACTGCGTTTCCCCGCCCTTTGGGGCGTAAGTGAGCCTACGAATGACTCCATCGGTCTCGGATCGACCGATATATCTGAGGCGCCTCGCAACAGCAACAACCACATCGGTGAAAATAGTATAAATGTCAGCCAGTTTAAGCACCGACACCACCTCTTGCTAGAAGGAAACGCATGCCCTCCCTGAGGTCCTTCTCCCGTTTCTGGTTCATACCGGGGTGTGAGGCTCGCGAATTCACGTTATACACAAAGCTACGCCACACAGGCGGTGCTTTGATCATCACCACAAGACTTTGCTTTTCAACAGAAGCCTTGATCACTGCATCTTAGCACGCCACACAGGCAATTCACACCATGCAACTGATGGCTATCAATCACACAGAATGAATTCCCATGTCAGACACACAGTCCATTTGCAAGTCCGTTCTGGGTCTGAACGAAACCGGAGGCACTATATACCTCGCAAACCCATCGATCTCCACATACGTCTGGAAGATCACCACTCATTATCCATATTTCGGGATGCCTCCCAATCAGGACATCAGTTACCATCCAAACGAGGTGAAGATCTCCGGTCTTCGACCACCGTCTTCATCTTCGATTTCTTATCGTCGATTCACTTATTCAGAATGGGATAAACCCGGTCTTTCTGAGCAACTCGCGTATATAAATAACTAGTGCTACACAAACACAACATACGCTTCATCCAAATTCATTAGTCACTAACCGTCAATCTGTAAGAGAACGATTTCCCAAATATTCACCCCGAAGGCCGAAACCAACATCAGATCAAAACCCAGGAAACCATTCAACTTAGCTAACCTTCAGTTAATTTCTAAATTTCATATTCCATATCATTTATAATATTTTATAACGATTTATCGCTATTTTTATTTATTTAAAAACAGCCAATTTATTCAAACGACGCTTCGGGCCATAACGCGGCCGTGGTGCTGGTTTTCTTCAGATTTTATTTACACATGTCTGAAAATCTAACCGTTGGATCTTCACAAATTTTGTATCAGTAGAAAGATCTTTTTAAAACGAATCCAACGGTTCTAGATTTGGGAAAATCCGACGGTCGGATCTCCCGTTACACTCGTTTGAAGTTTCGATTTCAAAATACGAATTGCAGCGTCGTTATTCGATTCAATATATATATATATATATATTTATATATATATATAAATATAATCGATCCTGGCGTTTTTTTCTTCAGATTTGAATTAAACATTCCAGACAATCCAACCGTTGGATTTTCACAAAGTGGGTATCGTTGGGAAGATATTTCCAAAGCGAACCCAACGGTTTCGGTTTCGGGAAAATCCGATGGTCGGATCTCCCGCACTAATCGTTTGAAATCACGGTTTCAAAACATGAACTGCAGCTTCGTTATTCGATATATTTTAATTATATTTATATATATATGAATATAAATATAATCGATTCTTCGATTTCAAAACTATTTTCTTTTCATACATTTGATAAAAATGATATTTTTATCTAACCGACATTCACTTCGACACTTCACTATTTTTAACAATTCATGTTTATTGTAAAAATGTGATTTTTATTGTAAAATGATTTATTTCAAAACACGACTATTTTATATAGTTCATATAGATGATAAAAATATGTTTTTTATTATAAAACAATTTATTTCAATACACGAATACCATTCAACATGAATTTCTATACAACACATAAAGGGTTTTCTATAGTTTGTATATACATAGTAAAAATGTGATTTTTATCGTAAAACGATTTATTTCAAAACACGACTATTTTATATAGTTCATATAGATGATAAAAATATGGTTTTTATTATAAAACAATTTCTTTTAAAACACGAATACCATTCAACACATGAATTTCTATTCAATGAATGAATTTCTATTCAACACATGAACGGTTTTCTATTCAACACACGAATATAGTTCCAACACATGAAAATAATTTCAACACATGAAAATAATACTAACACTTGAATATTATTCAAAATTTCGGTAGCATAACGGCAAGGCAGTTAAAACCCGGGCCGTCCCTAGTACGGCTCCTCGCTCTACCATAAAGCCTCGTAGCTTTTGACAATGGGGATTCATGCATCTAGTTCGCATGCAGGCGGCATGTATTTTTTTTTTTCATTTCCATAAAATAATCCTATGTGGTTTCAACCAAATAATTCTCAACCACAAACGGGTATTTTTCAACCAGAATCAAACAATTTCAACCACAAACAATTCAATCAACCATTCGCTATCAACCAATTTTCACACCAATCACAATCAATAAATATCGTCCATGGTTTGTGGACGAGGGGCGTATATATATATATATCTATATAAGCATTTCACTTCTATTCAACATATATATAATTTTTACAATGCATATATAACTAATACATCGAACGTACAACTTATACGACGCATATACAAGTGGTGTACAACGCTGATATAACTCATACATCGACTATATAATTTATACATCATCGTTTTCCATATCGTTTATAGTTTAGAAATCTCACATTGGGTTCCACTGCACCAAAAATAGCAGAAGGCTTAGAAAAATATGTGGTCTCTTCTAGAATGTAGAAGACGTCCACACGAGTCCACTGTCTCTTGTTTCACTGAATTTCGTCAACAAACGAAAAAGATATGATTTTTACAGTGAAATCAAAAACGGTAGCACTTTAAACTGCTATAATATAGTTTAAAATTAAATAGGTCGTACTTTTCAAACCTGTTCAAAACTAGGTTTTAGTTTTTCGCGAGATCCGAGGAACGTGAGGACGATCGGGTTGCGCAGCGTCGACGCTGGCAGGTGGTCGGGGCGGCGATCTGATCGTCGAAACTTTGGAGCTCGAGATCTCGGGCGATACTCGACGATAGGGATGATCCTGGTCTAGATGTGGAGTGGGGAGGAAGCTCGACAGAAAGTTGAACTGGAGCTAGGGCTATCGATGCGTTTGGCGGTCGGAAAATGACCAGGAAGGTATGGAGGCTTTTCCGTCGTCGATCGGGGGGGGGGGTGTCTGAGTATTTTTTTTTATAAATTCTGATTGGCTGGGTGCTTTTAAAAGGGGGTTTTCTAACACGACCTCCAATCCAGAACCAATGACCGTCGTCCCTAGCTAAATACCCCCATTTCGAACACAATGGGATATATTTCGAAGGCCCATTCGACTGTTTCAGTCAGTTTTTCTTCAAATTAAAATATATAACATTCAATATTCGATTTGAACGTACATTTCAATTTGCCAGGGCCACAAACTGATTCAAAAAATTCCAGAAAAATAAATCTAGCTATGTTTTGACGATACGGTCCCAAAAAACTAGTTTCGTCGAATTCTGAGACCGTTTGAAAAACGGCCCATTTCTGGTCGATCCAATTTAACTATAATTGACCAAAACACGTTTTCCTTTGCCACGCTCACATACTAGCTTGAAAAATTATGAAATTTGAAACCTAGCAATAATTTAGCATCCCGGATCCAACAAAAGTTGTTTCTTCGAATTCCGAGGTTGTTTGTAAAATGGCCATTTTCATGGGCTATATAAACTCTATAGAGACCTTTCTGAAAATTCATTTGGCCATAACTTTTGCTTCCCGCTATGAAACTTCGATTTTTCATATTCGTTAGAAAGATATTCACTAACAGATTTAAATATTTTTGGTTTCACTAAAATCCGTTTTGTTTTGCACCCGGTACAGTCAGTCAAAGTTTGAATTCAAATTTTGAAACTGCCGCGCCATTTCAGGCCTTGTTTATAATTCAAAGTAATTATATTTATTTTCAAACGTCGATTCAAGCTTACTTTTCATCGTTATTATTTAAAATATTTATTTTAAATGTTTAAAATCCACTAAAACAGCAATTTAAATTTTTTAAATTGGTTCATATTTTCCGGGTCGTTACATGTAATATTTTAACTTATGATTTATTTGCATCAAAGAATGCAAATAAAAGTTCGACTTTTAAATACGATGTTTATTTGCATCAAAGAATGTAAATAAAAATTCAACTTTTAATTCTATGATTTACATGTTTTGACAAAAATGACTCTTTTTATTTCGTACACAATGACAACAAAAATGTTACTTTCAATTTCCCTGTTTTATTGCATAAAAATGTAGATAAAAATGCATCTTTAAAATCTACTCTTTTAATTAAAATTTATTTCTTTTATATCAACTCTTTTCATTATAACTAACTTGACAATAAAAATGTTACTTTAAAACTATTCTTCCTAATGAAAAACATATTGCATAAAAAGGTAATCTTTTAATTAGAACAGATTATCCATAAGAATGTAATCTTTAATGTTTGATCTTTTAATGAAACTAACTACCTTAAAAATATGGCCTTTTACTTCTACTCTTTTTTTTGACAAATTTGCAATAAAAATATATTCTTTTATTTCACTGACATGTTTTGATAAAAGTATTATTTTTATTTACACTGACACGTTTTGACAAAATCTATATTCTTATTTCAATAATCCGGTTTTGACAAAAATGTTATTTTATTCCAATTAACATTTTTGACAAAACAAATTTTCTTTACATGTCATTCTTTTATTTAAATCAAACATGAACATTTTTGTTTTAATATATAAAATAAAAATATGGTTTTTATTTTATACACAAATTTTGATACACATGAATATAATATATTTTATATGTACAATAAAATGTGGTTTTATTATATACACAAAATTCTGTCAAACGTGAATACACCATAACAATCAATTGTTCATCACAATCACAACACAACCAACATTAAAATAAATATATACATACAACATCAACACGAAAAAAAATACAATTCACATTGCAATAAATAATTAAATTTAAATTTTAAAATAGAAATCTCACCGAGCTTTTAATTCAGAATAATGTTGGGATTTTTCTCAAATTCTGATTTGCTCTGTTTCAGATCTAGTCGGTTTCACGCCGTAGATCTTGGAAAGACGATTCCAAAACTTCTGACGGTTCATAAAGCAGACCTCGTACGAAAGAGATATGAAATTTTATAGTTTAATTTATATTTTGCAACGCTTATAGGTGTTAGGAATCAAATAATTTACCTTCAGTTATTCTTGGCTGCAACTTTTCTATATGGTTCAAATCTTTGATTCGATTCTTTTTGAATTCTGTTGCACAATGCTATGATCGACTTAGGCCACGATGATCGGCTAGGGGAGGCGCACCTGTGGGGAGAACGCCGACCAACTCGGCGGCGGTGTCGGGGAGCCCAAGCGGTCGATGCGGCGGCGGTTGGAGTGCCTGGATCTCGCGATTTAGGCAATGGTTCGAGGCATGGCTGGTATGGATTGAAAGAGGGGAAGAGGATCTTCAAAAAGTTCTAAAGAGCTGAAGGATTTCGATGTATGGATGAGGAGAAATCGAAGGAGATAGATCGGAGTTCCATGGCCGTTGAAACATGAAGAAGGCGGCTGTAGTATGAATTAGGGTTAGCATATTTTATACTGTATATATACCGTATTTTTTTACAGTATTAAATTATTAAATTCAAAGAAAAAGCCCGATAACCTATATTAACTCCAATTTTAACCAAACGACGGTTGTTCCAACCCAATAGCCCCCGTTCCGGAGCCAATGGGCTAGGTCCCGTCAGCCCAAACGACTGTCTGTAGCCTGTTTTCTTTAATTTAATATTTAAACTCTTTTACTAAATTAATTCGATCGTATATTTAAATTCACTAGGGCGACATATGACCTCTAAAAATTCCAAATTTTTTTATTTCTAGCTACGTTTTGACGATACGGTTCTAATAAGACTAATTTCGTCGAATTCTGAGACCGTTCGAAAAATGGCCGTTTTCTTGTCGATCCGATTTGACTGAAATTGATAAAACAAATTTTCTTCCGCCACGCTCATATATTAATTCGAAAAATTATGAAAATTGAACCTAACAATAATTTGACATTCCAGTTCCAACCGTAGTCGTTTCGTTGAAAATGGAGGTTGTTTGAAAAATGGCTATTTTTAAGCGCTTTATATTTAATTAAAAAATATATAAATTCTATAGCGACTTTTCTGAATTTTAAACTGGACATAACTTTTGTTTCCCGTTATGAAATTTCGATTTCTTACATTCGTTAGAAAGATAAGGTTAAACAGTTTTAAATATTTCTTGTTTCACTAAAATCCGATTTATTTTGCATTCCTGCATAGTCAGTCAAAGTTCAAATTCAAAATTTCAAACTATCGCGCTATTTCTAACTCCTTTTATAATTAAAATAAAAATATTCGTTTTAACTTCGATTTAAAATAAATTTTCGTCGTTGTTATTTAAAATAAATTATTTTAACTATTAAAATTCCATTAAAATTTCTAAAATAAAAAATTTTAATTGGTTCAGAATTTGTGGGTTGTTACAGGAAGGGATGGCGCGTCCACGCACGGTGGTGGGGTCACGTGAGATCACCGGAGGACGGAGATCCAGCGGTTGAAAGTCGCTGACTTTGTAGCGTCCATTCTGGAGATACACAACTCGAAAAATTCCAAACCCTATATGGATTTGAAGCTCAGAAGGAGATCCACAAAATTCTCTAAAGGAGTACGTGCTTTTATTGAGCGGAATTGAAGAAATCAAGGGGGAAATGGATGAGCAATTTACGACGCTCGAGATTGGGAGAGAAGCGGGTTTTTTGGTTAATGAGGAAAGTGAGCAGCTAATTCTGATTGGCCCATGTTTTATTTTTAAATTTTAATTCTTTTTAATTTCGAAATTACCCATCTGTTCATACGAACTCCAATCCAAACTCAATGACTCTCGCCCGCAGCTAAATACCCCTTTTCCGAACACAATGGAATATGTTTCGTATGCCCATTCGACTGTTTCAGCCAGTTATTCTTTAATTTAAAATATGAAGCATTCAAATATGGATTTGAATGTACATTTCAATTTGACAGGGCTACATGCTGATCCCAAAAACTCCAGAAAAATAAATCTAGCTATGTTTGGATGATACGGTCCCAAAAAAACTAGTTTCGTCAGATTTGGAGACCGTTTGAAAAATGGTCATTTTCTGGTCGATCCAAATTGACTGAAATTAACCAAACGCATTTTCCTTTGCCACGCTCACATATTAACTCCAAAAATTACGGAATTTGAAATCTAGCGATAATTTGACATTCCGGATCCAAAAAAAGTGGTTTCGTCCAAAACGGAGGTCGTTTGCAAAATGTCTATTTTCAGCGGATATATTAACTCCATAGCGACCTTTTTGAAAATTCGTTCGATTATTACTTTTGATTTCCGCTATGAAATTTTGATTTTTCAGATTTGTTAGAAAGATATTCTTAAACAGATTTAAATATTTTTGGTTTCACTAAAATCCGTTTTAATTTGCATCCTTTACAGTCAGTCAAGGTTAAACTACCGCGCCATTTCAGGCCTTGTTTTATAATAAAAATAAATATATTCATTATAACTTTGATCCAAATAGATTTTTAGTCATTACTATTTAAAATAAATTATTTTAAATATTCAAAATCCACTAAAATAGCCAAATTAAATTTTTTAAATTGGTTCTGATTTTTCGGGTTGTTACGATCTCCCCCACTTAAAATCTTTTCGTCCCCGAAAAGGAACGAAGTTGAAAGTTGTTTAACTAACCAACTCAACTTTCATTCTGGCTTCCATTCATCAACTTTTTAGTTTCTAAGAATTTCCTAATTCTTCAAAAATTTGGCTAACACCCTAAATTTTCGAAAAATTTCGCCATAACCTCCTTTGTACGAGGAGGGGTATGGAAATTTATTGGGACGTATTAGGTACCCAATAAATCCTAAAAAGCATACACATTTTTATAGTGATATATTCCGGTGTCCACAGGGGAGTGTGTAAAGATCATAACTCCAAAGAATAAATTCTCGTCACCCTATAAATGGTTTTTGTGCCTTAATGACCAGAGAGACGTGTTTATTGTCATCTCCAGACCCGTGTGGTTTTTTTTATTAATCTGGAAATTTAACCGTTACATTTTATATATTCCACATCAGTCTTCGATTCAACCTGCAATATAGTCATCACCATACAAGCCTCTCGCTCGTATGGTAAATCTTCAACCTCGTCACATAAGCTCTAAATGCTTATGTGGTATATGATAAAGTATGCTTTCTTCAAGAAGTATGCCATGTAGTGTAGTTCAAAATTAATTGTTACTATCCTATGGCGACGTTTATTATTACACACAGAACAACCAGCACTCCGCATCCAATGGCATTCACAGGAGTTGATATAATAAATAAAGCTGCGCATCCAACTCATTAAGGTTTACCTATTTGTCGGGCACACAAATAAATTCTTTACTCAACAGCAAATCTATTTACCTATTCAAACATATATAATGTACATGCATGTATTTCAGTCAATTTCAAATCAGTTTAATATTTGATTAAATTGCATAAATTTACCATTCATTCTCATGTTGGTTTTATTATTCCAATGTTATTAATTAAACTAGACATCACCCAACACAAACTACAATCAATTTATTGATTAACTTTTTAAAAATATACTAATTAATTCATATACTCTTTTAAAACCATTCATACTATACAATTAAAATTTTACATCCATGTAAAGGAAACAACAGTAAAGTAGAAAACAATACTGAAATGCAAAATATGTTAAATGTACCTTGCACCAGAGTTAATAAGAGATATCCACCCTACAGTTGGGATAGGCTTTCTTAATGCTCTCCTCAGTTTCCCAAGTACAGTCTTGCGGATCTCCACTCCTTTTCATTTTGACTAAGTGAACCTTCTTGTTCCTCAGCTCTTTAGTTTCTTTGCCAATAATCTTTATCGGCTCTCTTCTTACAGCCAATTCTGGAGTAATTTCCAAATCCTGTTGCGCGGCTTCTTCCACGACCAAGTCTGGATCATGTACATGTTTTCGAAGTTTAGATATGCGAAACACATCATGTACTCCAGGTAACCAATCAGGTAATTGAACCCTATAAGTAAGAGTTCCAATCCATTCGAGCATAAGAAATGGACCAAAAAATCTGGGCACCAACTTCCCGTTTTTGCCAAATCGGACTACTCCTCTCATCGGAGAAACCATCAAATACACATAGTCACCAACAACAAATGCTAAATCTCTTCTTCTTGAATCTGCATATCACTTCTGTCGGCTTTGATAGTAATCGTTTCTTAATGAAATCGACTTTATCCGCAGCTTCGCGAATCATATCTGGTCCCAATACAAGTCTATTACCTGGTTCAACCCAACAAGCGAGAGACCTGCATGGTCTGCCATACATTGCTTAGAATGGTGACATTTACAGGCTCGCTTGGTAACTGTTGTTGCATGAGAACTCAGCCAAATGCAAGTGGTCTTCCAATCAATAACATAAGCCCGCAATAAATCTTCTAAAATACGATTCACTCTCTCAGTTTGGCCATCTTTTTTAGGATGATAAGCGGTGCTCAAGTTCAGTTTTGTTCCCAATTCTGCTTGGAATGCTTCCCAGAATTTACTAGCAAAAATCGAGTCATGATCACTAACGATACTCATGGGAACTCCATGAAGTTTAACAATTTCTTTAAAATAGATGTGCGCTAGACTCTGAGCGGTTCTATTCGATCTGACAGGTATGAATTGGGCGGTCTTCATGAAGCGATCTACAATCACCCAAATACTCTCATTTCCTTTCCTGGTTCTGGGAAAACCATCTATTAAACCCATAGAAATCTGTTCCCACTTCCAACCTGGAATTTCCAATGGTGGCAACAATCCGGCGAGATTCCGTTGATCGCTTTTTACTTGTTGACAAGTAGAACACCTACTAACGTATATAGAGATGTCTCTTTTCATCGCCTTCCACCAGAATGTTCGCTTGAGGTCATTATACATTTTACTAACCCCTGGATGGATACTTAGTTTGGACTTGTGACACTCATCCAATACTTATCTTTTGAGCTCAAGGATGTTGGGAATACAAATTCTTCCTTTCAATCTCAGAACTCCCGCGCTATCCACTTGGAGACTGGAGACCTCGCCCCTTTGAATTCTTTTGATCATCTCTTTAACAAAACTATCGTCTTTCTAAAGAATAGATATTTTATCAATTAATGATGGTGTAATGATAAGACTGGCGATGATCACATTCTTTCCGCTGAGCGCATCAGCTACAACATTGGCATTCCCTGGAATATACAAAATATGAAGATCATATGCTGCGAGAAATTCCAGCCAACCCTACTGCCTCATATTCAGATCTTTCTGGGTGAACAAGTACTTCAAAGATTGATGATCATTATATAATTCGAACTTCTCACCCAGTAGATAATGCCTCTAGATTTTCATAGCAAACACGATGGCCAACAATTCAGGATCGTGAGTTGCATAGTTCTTCTCATGCGGCTTCAACTGACGGCTAGCACAAGCGACAACTTGGCCTCTTTGCATTAATATCACACTAAGACCTTCTTTAGAAGCATGGGTCTAGACTTTCAAGTCTTGATTGCCATCGATAATTGTTAACACTGGAGCAATTGTCAGCCTTAACTTCAGCTTTTGGAAAGTTGTCTTACATTCTGGAGTCCAATTGAACCTTGATTGTTTCTCAGTAAGCTTCGTTAAGGAACTAGATATCTTCGAAAAATCTTTAACGAACTTCCGATAATAACTAGCCAATCCAAGAAAACTTCGGATTTCTGTGAGCGTAGTTGGCTGCTTCCAATTTTGAATAGCTGTGATCTTACTGGGATCCACAAAAATTCCTTCTTTTGATACAACGTGGCCAAGAAACTTGACTTCTTGTTGCAAGAATATACATTTGGAAAACTTGGGTTTTAAAGCATTCTTTCTGAGAATCTCTAACACTTGTTCCAAATGTTTTTCATGCTCGCCCTCTGACTTAGAGAAGATCAATATGTCATCAATGAAAACCAGTACGAATTTATTCAATACTTCTCCGAATACTCTGTTCATTAGATCGTCAAAATAAGCTGGAGCGTTCATTAGCCAAACGGCATTACTAACCACTCGTAGAATAAATATGGACATCTGAATGCTGTCAAAGGGACACACTCTTCAGAAATACGAAGCTGATAGAAACCTCTAGCTAGGTCCATTAATGAAAAGACTTGTGCTCCAGTCAATGAATCCAATAAATCATCAATTTGCGGCAATGGATATTTATTCTTTAATGTCCGCTTGTTCAAGTCATGATAATCCACACATAGTCTGAGAGTACCATCTGAATTTGTGACAAACACCACTGCTGCTCCCCAATCAGAGAAACTAGGCCTGATCAAACCCTTCCATACAAGTTGTCGAGTTTGATTATCAAACTCTTCTTTTTCCTTCAAGGTCATTCTTCGAATAGAGTGAACTACTGGCCTTTCATTTGGAATCAAAGAGATTTTGAAATCAATTTCTCTACGTGGAGGTAAGCTAACAACTTCAAACACATCTGCATAATTCTTGACGATCAGAATCTTTTCTATGTTGACCGGAATATTCTCCGTAACGACAGGAATCTTTTCTATTTGAGCAGGAGAATCATCTAGAGCTGCCCAAAAGTCTTTCCTATCTAAATTTGGACCCTCACATGGAATGGTTATATAATTCCCTAATTTAATCTTCGCCCTTACGACTCTGTCGGCGCATTAACTTCAGCTTCATATTTGGTTAACCAATCCAATCCCAAAATAAGACCGAATTCTGTAAAATTCATGACGATCGCGATGGTAGGGTACCGATAACAAGAAAAAGAAACATGCACTCCACAAATCCAACTGAGATTGAGGGAGCCCTCAACCGGATTATGGACAGTCATGGGTGCTTTGAGCTTTTTCAGTTTCAAATCCAGTTTCTTAACTGCATTACTTGCAATAAAGCTTCGTGACGCGCCGATATCAAATAGTACTTTAACTAGAATATCCTTGACAGTAAGCGTGCCTTCTAAAACATCTGGCCTCGCTTGACTGACTGATGGTGCCGGAACTTCTACCACTTCATTTACATGTACCTTTTCAGATTTCTTTAATAGCCGGCAATCTTGCTTTACATGACCAGCCTGATGGCAAAGATTGCATTTTCTATTCTCTTGAAACTTGTTCTTGGATTTAGATTTATCCTTATTTCGTTTGTTCCAAGATTTGCAACTTATCGCCAAATGTCCTTGCTTATTGCAGCTCAAGCATTTGGCAGTCGTTATTGGCTCTTTCTTAGATTTAACCATTTTCCTCTTGACCCTAGGCTTCTTACTAAACTCAGACTTCGCACTTGCCTCCGCCTGTGTACTTCTCTCTAGGCTATCAGTTTCAAATTTCCTTTTGTTGCTAGTACTGACTTCTTCTTCATCACCCAAAAGGCCTTTCTTATCAAGATTTTCATACTGGTAAGCCGTATATATCATTTTGGGAAAAGATTGTTGCACATGTGCAGTTACACTACTTTGGTACTTTCTTTGAAGCCTGTTGACAAACCTCAGATTCTTCTTCTTAGGATCTTGAATTAGATGCGGGGCAAAACGAGAAAGTTCATTGAATTTCTTATGATATTCCGGAATGGTCATATCTCCTTGAATCAGATAATAGAATTCATTACTTGGCTTCCTGGGGGAATAAATCTTTCATTGAAAATTTCCTTGAATCTATCCCAATTAATATTACCTTCTAAATTATCTTTAATAACTATATCCCAATAGATTAAAGTGTAACATCCAGTATTTTTACGATATAATTTTACTTAGCAGGGTATGTTAAATGTTTATAACTTAAAAACAAATATCCAACTCCTATAGAAATTAAGTAGGAAATGGATGGTTGACAGTCACCTTAACCTACATATTTTGAATAAACACTCTACCTTTTCGCACTACGTTGGATGCCAACTATGACGTTGCCTCATTTTCTTCCAAATGCACATGTAAGCATAAAAGTATATATTATAAATAGATGTGGACTGGAAATGTGTATGCGAACAGCACATGTATCGAAAAAGCATGAAGCTTAAACTAAACCTAGTTTTTTGCAATTTTCACACCACGTTATGAATAGAAAAGCTTTTCTTATCAAATGCAGCATATGTCGACGTCGACCTACATATATACAAAGATTTTCCACGAATCACCAAAACAAAAGCAATATAAAATATTAATGTTCCTTCGTGGTTAAGTCTCGTACACCAGTCACTTCCAAAACACAGCAATGTTATCATGTTGCCAACACTCTAAGCTATCTCCCTCTAAATTTCTGCTCTAGAAATACAGACCTTTCCCATCTCGCACATGCTGTTTGAACTAGCATACCCTATAGTTTGCAGCTATTACTTAAGAATTAAGTGTCTGTGCTTATAAATACATCAACGCTTATTCATTTGAATATTGGTTTTTTGGGTTCCTTAACATCTATGTCTTCGGCAGAATATAAAGTCATAGTAAAACTGATTGTAACTTATTATCAAATGCCTAATCAAGACAGACTGTACGATGTAGCTACTGTACTTTTACTTCACGATTAAGCATCTTAATATTATAAATACCGCTGCATCCTCTTTACATTTGTTCTTTCAGAAAATTCATCAAGGCATTTTTTTTCTCTTCATTTTTCTAAGATCATACTTTTCTCTTCTTTCTTAGGCGTCCTTTTCGATGGGTTCAAAAACATATTCGTTCGCTGGAAACATATACAGCGATGCCTAGGGTCCACAGTTTTGAGGGATCGGGGATTCAAAGCGTGAATATGTGTTGCGTGTAATACTGGAGCAACATGGAAGTTAACTCGGCTATGGATGTTGGAGTAAGTAGCTGGAGTCTGCGTTCTCATTCAGGCGGCAAGTGGGAGTGGGTTCCGACGTAAATAAATATTGAACCAGTGATTTTGTTTTGAGCAATACTGAAGCATGCAAACGATGGAGGCTGGGAAGACTGGCAGTCCTGTGAAGATTGAAGGAGCAAAATATGTTGGTCATGGTTGTTCACAGCAGTGTTTGTGAGGTCGAACAGAAGAAGCTATGGAGATTTTGGAGAACTTGGACATTCTCGTTTACGCAAACAGTTGCTTATAAGGGGGAGGGTCTGACGTGAGAGCGTGGAGAAGAGAAGTAGTATAATGGGTTTGGGGTTGGTACATGCACGTCCAGGTGTAGGTTTACTTTTGTAAGTGAGGAGTGCGACGGGTTTAAGGAAGAAGGTTGGTGTTTTAAATTTTCGAAAGTTATGCAGAAATGAAAAAGTACGGATCAGAGAATGTATTTATAACAAAAGAGCCGTTCGAGTATAGTGGAGAGGTGCGAGTAGTATTCACAAGATATTTTAGTTTGGTTTAGCCATTTACAAGAAACATGATACCAATGATCTTTCAGTTCAAATTCCAAGGTGATCACAGTCAACGCATGTACCAAATGCCTTGTAATCCGGCCAATATTTTGACCACTTATGCATATCTGGCCTATATCCATTCTACTCCCATCAAAAGCTAATTGTTCACTGCCTTCAGAAGCATTGAAGTGATCCTGTTGAATGTATGTGGTTATGCCATATTAAGAGTGCATGAAGAAGAAGGAAGCATTGTGATTGATGTGTGTGAGTTATTCGAGTGGGTGATTAAGTCGAGCTCGAGAGGATGAGCGTGGGGGAGCAATTCACATGTAACTGGTTGAAATCGAGTTCAACGTTGTGGGTATAGTTTTGTAGAGGAGATGAAGACAAAAGTGGAGATAATTTTTTTTTTGATTTTAAGAGTAGCATGAAGGGAGTATGTCTTGTTCATCAGCATGGAGTTTTTGTTTACTGGAGGTCACGAATTGGGTTTGGGGAAGATAAGAATCCCTGTGCTTTACGGGTGTATGTGTATGGACCGAGATTTAGAAAGGTAAAGCCCAAATTAAAGTTAATTTATTTTAATTTAGAATAGTGTTTAACCTTATAAAATTCATAACATCGTCATATGAAATCAGAATTAGATGAAACAAGATCCGTTGGGATCATATAGACGGTGGCTGCACAATGGAACTGACTGGGAGTGAATTGGAGCACATTACAGTTTATAGTGAAATAAATTGTCTATCTGAATCAACCGACTGTTATCGTTATTTAACAATGATTGTCCAATGTGAGAAAAACTAACCAACTCTACCAGTTCATATTTTATAACGTATTTTTAGAACTAATAAATGATGATTGATTGATGTGTGTTGACTGTTTGGTTGAACTGCTAATTGATTGGTTGAAAACATCGATATAGTTACATATATATATATATATATCGTTAATCAAATATTGATTTTATTTGTCAGAATATTTCATATTGAAATGAAATTGATGTGAATTATATTGTTTAACATCTGTGGATGCAGGGAAACAGGTCAGAGGAATCCAACTGGATTCCTCATCATTTATTTTACTGTTTTGATTCATATATGGTGATATATGATGTGATATATAATCTATTGTTGATTATGTGTGTTTGAATGATATCGATCATTGTTATTTGGTATTTTAAATACCATAAGAAATACTGGGATGTAGAAAAGGGGATGTTCTAAGTGTATTTTGAAAATAAATTATTTATATAAAATCAATGGATTTTATATATAAAAAGAAAACAATTTTATAAAAGAAAATAATAATAAAATCAAAGAATAATAGAAAAGGAAATATTTGTGAAAACAAATAGAAAAGGAAATATTTGTGAAAACAAATTGAAAAGGAAATATTTGTGAAAACAAACTGAAAAGGAAATATTTGTAAAACATTTACAAGTAGAATTGAAAAGGAAAAAATTGTAAAACATTTATAAATAGATTATAAATGGAAATATTTATTTAGGAAATAAATAGATTATGAATTTAAATATTTATTTAGAAAATAAATAGAAGGATAAAAGAAATATTTATTTAGAAAATAAAGAGAGTTATAAATGGAAATATTTATTTGTTAAATAAATAGAATTGAAATGGAAATATTTATTTGTTAAATAAATAGAATTGAAAAGAAAATATTTATTTGTTAAATAAATAGAATTGAGAAGAGTTAATTGAATTAGAGTTAATCGATTAGAGTTAATCGAATAAGAGTTAATCGAATATAGTTTATTCGAATAGACTTGAAAAGGGTTATCGAATATTAGTTATTCGAATAGAGTTAAAAGGAGTTATCAAATACTAGTTATTCGAATAGAGTTAAAAGGAGTTATCGACTATTAGTTATTCGAATAGAGTGAAAAGAGTTAATCGAATATAGTTTATTCGAATAGAGTTAATCTAATAGAGTTAATCGAATTAGAGTTAGTCGAATTAAAGTTATCGAATATTAGTTATTCAAATAGAGTTAAATGGAGTTAATCGAATATGGTTTATCCGAAAAGGAGATAATCGAATATAGTTTATTCGAAAGGAGATAATCGAATATAGTTTATTCGAAAAGGAGATAATCAAATATAGTTTATTCAAAAAGGAGTTAATCAAATATAGTTTATACGAAAAGGAGATAATCGAATATAGTTTATTCGAAAAGGAGAAAATCGAATATAGTTTATTCGAAAAGTAGTTAATCGAATATAGTGTATTCGAAAAGGAGATAATCGAATATAGTTTATTTGAAAAGGAGTTAATCGAATATAGTTTATTCGAAAAGGAGTAAATCAAATAGAGTTATTCAAAAGGAGTTAATCGAATATAGTTAATTCGAAAAGGAGTAAATCGAATATAGTTTATTCGAAAAGGAGTCATCGAGTAAAGTTAATCATAGAATTAATTGATTAGAATTAACAGAATAGACCTAATTAAATAGAGTTAATCGATTAGAGTTAATTGAATAGAGTTAATCGAATAAGGGTTAATCGAGTATTAGTTATTCGAATAGAGGTTATCGAATATAGTTATCCGAAAGAGAGATTTATCGAATATAGTTATTTGAAGGAAAGAGTTATCGAATAGACATTATTCGAAAGAGAGTTTCTTAAGGAAGTTTATCAAAGATTTAGAAGGTGAACTTTGTCTACTTCGAAGTTAGAAATGTTGTTCAGTTAAGGTCTGAGAGGTAGTTAAACCCCAACTTGATTGACTCCATTTTTAACTAAGGAATGGTTTAGGTTCGATAGTGAAGATTGGTTAAGTGAATTTTGTTAATGAGTGAAATGTTTTGAATTGGCATAGCAATGTATATATAAAAACCTGTTTAAATCCAAATTTAGGAGTTTTGGAAATGTTTTCCAAACAAGAAATCAGAAATGTTTTCTAATATAGAAAATAAGAAATGGAAATGTTTTCCAATTTTAACAACGTATATTTTCTAAATTTAGAGAATAAGAAATGTTGAGTAAATGGAAATAGGAAATGGGTAAATGAATAAATTAATGATAAATTAATTTAAGGGATAAATGATGATTGATGATTGATCGATACAATTTCCATCTGGAAATAATATCGTTGTTTGTACAATGTTTTTCTTTGATAGTTAAATCACCGACTATCGAAGTTTTGGACCATTTTTCTGTTGTTAATACGGAGAGACCGAGATTAGATTCATTATCTGAAAACCACTATGTATGGGTGTTAGCATTGCGATCAAATATGATGAAGATAATTGAAGACGAAGTTATGCAAGGGATGTCCTGTTTAAAAAATAGGGCCTTCGGTTTGTCCAATCCCAGGACGACCTGTATGGAAGAATGTCTGACGGAGTATATTTAATAGATCGCGTAAGTTGATCTCTTTAAAAATATGTACGTTAGGTGGCGGAGGAATTCTTTTCTCTTAGCTGTATACTTGTTGTATTTTTGGGGAAATCAATTTGTGATTTGGCAGGTATGACGATGTGACATTCAAAGTGAATAAATGTGTGATCTATCAGAGATAAGCATGGCCTCTAGCCTCACAACCGGGAAATGAAAAAAATCAGGAAGGAATCATGGCTAAGTGGTTGGCTGCCAAGTAGGGTGTATTATCACCTATCTAGAGTTATTCATTTCATTATTTAATCTATTCAATGCTGTCCCATTCGGAAAATGGTTGCTGATCCCAATCGTTAGTGATATACATTCGATACACTCAAGCGAAAAGAGTGGTCGGTCATGTGTGGCTGGGTTGCAAGATGTTCTTGTTGAACCTAGTGTATTTTTCTCTAGTGGTACACTATCGAAGTGTGGTTCCATACCTTGTCATAGTTGGAAATCCATCACCTAATATGTGCTCGCGGTTTTGATTGTATACTATATATATAGAACATGAGATGAAGCGTTTCTGCTAGATGATTATTTAGTTGTGGTTGATGGACATTATTATAATATCAAAAGAGTTTTGATATAAAAATTATCGTTTCTTCCAAAAGGATTTTGAAAGTTAAATCAATTGTTTTGGATATTCATAACGGAAAAACCCATTTCGTGTTATACGGCGTGGTCTTATGAGATATCATTTAATTGCTCAAACTATTTTTAAATTGTTTTACTCACACCAGTCCCATGACTTACCCAGAGTTTATTTTGTTTTGTTCTACCCTTAACTCATGGGTTTCCAATTTTGTACGGTAAGTCAAGTAGTCGGGATTTTACAGATATACTTAGAAAGCTGGAGCAGGAGGCTTCAACAGCATTTATATAGCTATTGTTTATTTCCGCTATGTTGTAAGTGTTGTACTTCGATAATGATATGTATATTCAAGTACAATCTTTTATTTCAAAGTTATGTTATATTTTATTCGTTCCGCTGTGAGATTCGTGTTTACTCTGATGTTGTATGTTCTTCTTCTTCTTTTATTCTAAGTTTCTATCTTATCTATTCTCACCCTCTAATTTCTTTCATGGACTATCCGGTGTTTCTGATGCTCAAATAATCGACATAGTGTTGTATGCCGATATCCAAGATCGCAAAATCCCCGGGTCGTTACAATGGTATCAGTGCTGAGGGTTAAGTAATTATCTTGGCTCTTTGGCATGACTCAATAGAGACGGGGTTAGCAATACCCTATATTGAGTTGAGTGTATATATATGAGCGCGTATTTGTTATTCAATATAAAATTGTTTTATATTGTGGAGATTTATTGATTGAGTTGTTTATGAGTTCTGGTCGATCAGTTTGATCAACTGCATCAGTAGGAGTTTCTGAACACTCGAATACGATGAACCGACACGGTATGTTTTGAAAAGGGGGTAAATGAAATAATTTTGCCCAAATTATATTTTGATATAAAATATTGATATTGAAATGATTATAATATATTGGATATATTGGTTGTTATTATAATCGAGTAAGATTATAAAAAGTGAAATGGTTATGTAAAAAATCGATCAGAATTCATATAAATGAAATATATGAAATCGAAATGAATTAAATCTGAAATTAAATTAGGATTGGAATTAAATCTCTGGAAATTGGATAAGTGTTGCAAATAGATTTGGATTAAATATATGAGAATATTAAAATCCTAGGAGATTTTAAATTGTTTGACAAGGATTGTGAATGGTGTTTTGAAATGTATTTCAAAACAGAAGTATTTAAATACGGATTTTGAAAAGTGATATAGTATTGAACTCACTTCGGTCCCCGGAAAATAATTTCCGATGATGACTACGTAGCATCATCTGTGACGGCCCGCTCCGTACCAGTCGGCATTTCCTCCGAAAGTGCGCTGTATACGTGCCGATTAGCACGGAACGGTCGCCAAAGAAAGGAAAGAAGTGAAGGAAAAACCTGTAGAATGTCTCACAGCGCATGGAACAAAGTATAATATTAACATACTTGACATAAAACAGGTGAGACAGTGCATAAGCTGATAACTAAAATCAACATCAATCATCAGAGCAGCGGAAATCCATATACAGCTTATTACAATTTTCCAAATTTACTGTCTCTAAACAAAAGAAAGCTAAAGTAGAAGATGCACCACCAATTCCCAAGCAGTGATCTTTAACAACACAGGGAGAATATTATATATATTACGTGGAAGCCTCCTGCTCGTCTCCGGATCATCTACCCGTGCATCACCAGCTAACCTGTCTCTAGTCTGCTCGTGTGAGCACCCAGAGTAATAAGAGGAGACATAAAACTCTGGGTCAGACATAAAGCCTGGTATGAGCGATAAGCATCTAAACAAAACAATAACAGGTATACCAAACCATACCTGAACCTGGACCTGCAACCAAAGAGTTAGTACCACATACCGTACAATGCTCTAAGGTGCCATAATAAATAGTGTAAGAATACGGGGGTGGGGTGTGCATGTCACAATGATAGCAAACAAATCATCCATAGCAACCATCCTCACATCTCTCACTCAGTGCGTAAAGCGTACGACATCTACCACTTTGGAACACTAGACAAACTGAGGTAACGACGAATCCCGACTTGTAGAAACTCTGCTATGACCAAGCTGAACATATGGAGTCATGACCAAACATTTCAATGACCCACTTCATTGGTTGTAGCCCTTGGTTCTACCGATGCCATAATGGCCCTGAATCCGTCTTCGTACCTTCTACCATAGTGGTCCAGAGCTATAGACGTCGATAACTCCTTGGCACGCGTCCCGCAGCAAAGCCCAACCATGAAGCGAACTCGTTTATTCCCATCTGAATCTTGAGCTCTAACTTCTCATTTGGACTTCCTTTGCATCTCGGGTTATAGTCTTCACTTCCGGATCGGTCTTCATTCAGTCTTCTCCTCGGATCGTGCTCCCTTGGATGGTTTGGTTCGTGACGCGCCTCCCCAATCGGATCGGGTCGAGTTCCTGCTGGCTCGTGGTGCTCCAGCTCCATCGGATCGTGTCGCACCATACGGATCGCGCCTCAACAGCTGGTGACGCTGGCAACCCATTGGGTTCGGGTCGTGCTACCTCGTCTAGATCGTCGCGCCTCATCTCGGATCGCACCTTCTGATCGGTTCGTGGTCCACCAAGCTGGAGCGATTCAGATCGAGGTACTTCAGTTTGGACACGGCGCTGCATTGGATCGTGCCCTTCGAAGTGGAACGGATCGTGGCGTGAGCTTCCATCGGATCGTTCTCATAGTGGGCGATCCGATCCGGGTAAATTCCCGCACTTCGTTTCAGCGACAGTCTTTCGCCATTCGACGTCGTTTTTGACCAAACTAACACTTCTAAACAATCACAAAACATCTCATACAGTCATAGCAACGTATAGTATCGACCACGAACACCATAACACAAATCATAGCATGTAAAGTGGATCAAACATGGTCAAAATCCCAAATTTTCCCTTAAGCATGTTTAAGCAAATCAAGTGATATACTTGGCAAAACTTAATCAAATCGAACCAAACTTCTATCAGTGGTTTAAAATAACATTTAAGAATTTCTAAACATTTTTCCAGAATTATTTAGTGTATAAATTCGCTAATCTTCACTAATTACCCCTAATTACCGTAATTAGTGCAAAAACTATGCAAATCACTCACCTTGGCCTCAAATAAAATTCTCAGAACTGAAACTTCTCTGATTTGGGGCGAATACTGATGCCCAACAGCAGCTCTAACCTTGCTTTGGTGCTTTTTCTTCTTAATTTGATGTTGCTAAGCCTAATCTTCAATTAGAAAGTGATTTGGGGTGTTTTAAATGTAGGAGGCCATTGTTAGAGTGTCTAAGGATGAAAGTGGCGGCTGGAAAATGTCTAAAGAAATGTTCTCTAACCCTAATCAGCCCCTATATACCCCTAAACCCGAAATCCCCCTCTGGGCCTAGCTGCTAATCACCCGGTTAGGCCCAATTAAGCTGTTTTTCACCATTTGAAACTTGTTTCAGCCATATCTCCCAAACGGTGAGTCCGTTTGGCTTATGTGACCACTCTACGGAATTGTAAACCATCATCCAGAGCTAATGGAAGTAGTTTCAAGTCAAAATTCTTTTCCAGTCAAAAGTTATGGCCAAAACAGTGCCAACTAGGGGTAAAATGGTCATTTAAAAATCGGGAAAAATCATGAACATGGGAAATGACCCCAATAGTCGTCCCCCAAAGTTACATGACCATACGACTTCGTATGTGAAAGAAATAAATATTCTACGATCCTATGATGCGTAGAATGCGGGTCGTTACACTCTCCCCCCCCCCCCCCCTTTAAGAAATTTCGTCCCCGAAATTCCTTAACCCAAAACATACAAAGGATCCCGCATGCCTAACGACCACATACAACAATCAATCATGCAAAACAAGCAAACAAGCCTATCCTAGCATGCGGAAAAACTAAATCGAAGCCGAAATCTTACCAGGCAAAGAGTTCTGGGTGTGACTTCCTAATGTTCTCCTATGTCTCCCAAGTACAATCATTCTCGTCCTCGCTCCACTGTACCTTGACTAGCTTCACCACCTTCCTTCGAAGTTGCTTCATGTCGTGAGAGACAATACAGGCCGGCTTGCGGTTCCCAACCGCCTCAGGTTCTACTTCGAAGTCCTCTAACTGATCAGGTGAAATATTCATATCTGAGTCGTGAACGAACTTCCTTAGTTGGGAAACATGAAATAC
Organism: Allium sativum; assembly: GCA_030737875.1. NCBI lineage: Eukaryota > Viridiplantae > Streptophyta > Magnoliopsida > Asparagales > Amaryllidaceae > Allium > Allium sativum. The sequence continues at coordinate 159,394,430 of CM060913.1, forward strand.
GTCATGAACTCCCGCCATCTTCTCTGGTAAGTCAATTCTGTATGCCAAATTTCCGACTAGTTCAAGAACAGGGAATGGGCCAACAAATCTTGGTGCCAACTTGCCTCTCCTGCCGAATCGTATTACGCTCTTCAACGGAGAAGTCTTGACAAACACCAAGTCACCAACGGAGAATTTTAGGTCTCTTCTCCTCTTATCAGCATAACTCTTCTGCCTATCTTGGGCAGCCTTCATTCGTTGTTGAATGATCTTGATCTTATCAGAAGTTTCCCTCACCACATCTGGTCCAAGCATAAACTTCTCGCCAGTCTCTATCCAACATGATGGTGAGTTGCACGGTCTTCCGTACAAAGCTTCAAACGGAGCCATACCGATACTGGATTGGTAGCTATTATTATATGCAAACTCTACTAGATGCAAATGGTCATCCCATGATCCACCAAAATCCAATATACACGCTCTCAAGAGATCTTCCAAAATACGATTCACCCTTTCCGTCTGACCGTCGGTCTGAGGATGATATGCGGTACTGAGATGTAACTCTGACCCTAAAGCCTCTTGTAAGCTCTTCCAAAACCCACTAGTGAACAACGGGTCTCGGTCGCTCACAATGCTTTTAGGTACTCCATGAAATCTCACTACCCACTTCATATACAATTCTGCTAACTTAGCTGCCATTCTGGTCGATTTGACTGGTATAAACCTTGCACTTTTAGTCAGTCGATCTACAATTACCCAAATGCTGTCATATCCCGATCTAGTCCTTGGTAAACCATCGATGAAATCCATCGAGACTTGCTCCCATTTCCATTCGGGAATTTCTAAGGGTTGTAACAACCTACTAGGCTTCTTTTGCTCGGCTTTAACTTGCTGGCAATTCATGCACTTGGATATAAACTTCCCAACGTCTCTTTTCATCCCTTCCCAGTAGTAGGTCTGCTTCATATATCGATACATCTTGTTACCACCGGGGTGTATAGTTAGCTTTGAGTGATGACATTCTCTAAGCACTTCATCTCTCAATCCATTGACATTGGGTACAACAAGCTTTCCATTCTTTCTAAGCCATCCATCTCGATCAAGCCCATACTTGTTCACCTCCTCATCGACACACATCTCTAACTTGGAGATGATTTCCAATAGGTTAGGATCGTCCCTCTGAATAGAGCCGATCCGCTCAATCAAAGTGGGTCTGATCGTCAAACTTGCTAACATTTCTGGATCCAATTCGCACTTTGGTCTGAAATCAAACCCCACGATATACTCCAGTTGCTTCCATTCAAGGAACATAGCCCCTAAGCTGGCATGTCTTCTACTCAATGCATCAGCCACCGCATTGCCCTTTCCCGGTGTGTATGCGATGTCAAAATCATAGGAAGCTAAGAACTCTAACCATCTCTGCTGACAGAGATTCAGATCTTTCTGAGAGAAGAGATACTTTAACGACTTATGATCTGTAAACAGCTCAAATCTTTCTCCCAAGAGATAGTGTCTCCACATCTTTAATGCGAACACGATCGCTGCCAATTCTAAATCATGGGTAGGGTATCTTCTCTCATGCGGTTTCAATTGCCGACTTGCGTAAGCTACAACCCTACCGCCTTGCATCAATACGGCACCTAGTCCGGTACCACAGGCATCCGTGTATACCGTCATCTCTTCATCCCCCTTAGGAATGACTAACACTGGTGCGCTTGTCAACTTGTCCTTTAGACTTTTGAATGCATTCTCGCACCTTTCATCCCAGACAAAGGTTTGATTCTTCTTGGTCAACTGGGTCAATGGTGCTGCTATCTTGGAGAAACCTTGGATAAACTTACAATAATATCTGGCTAATCCCAAGAAACTTCTTACATCTGTTGCGTTCTTGGGCGTAGGCCAATCTTGTACCGTAGCCACCTTCGCCGGGTCCACGGCAATACCATTCTCTGATACAACATGGCCGAAGAACCTCACTTCCCTCTTCCAGAAGTGACACTTAGAAAACTTGGCTTTCAATTGGTGTTTTCTCAACACCTCCATCGCTACTCTTAAATGTTCCTTGTGTTCTTCCTCTGTCCTCGAATAGACCAAAATATCATCAACGAACACAAGGACAGACTTATTCAACTGATCTCTGAATACCCTATTCATAAGATCCACAAAATATGCTGGGGCATTGGTCAGCCCGAATGGCATGACCAACCACTCATAAAATCCGGACGGCGTTCGAAATGCCGTTTTAGCTATACTCTCAGCTTCCACTCTAAGCTGATGAAAACCTGTCGCGAGATCCAACTGAGAAAATACTCTCGCGCCACTCAACTGATCGAACAAATCATCTATCCGCGGTAGAGGATACTTGTTCTTCCTCGTCACTTTATTCAACTCGCGGTAGTCTAAACACAAACGAAGGGAACCATCCGCCTTGGTAGCAAACACAACTGGTGCCCCCCATTCAGAAACACTCCTTCTGATAAATCCCTTCTTCAAAAGATCGCCGACTTGCACCTCGAGCTCTCGCTGCTCCCTTGGTGCCATACGACGAAGTGGCATCACTATAGGTCTGGCATCTTTTACCAAATCAATACGAAACTCAATCTCTCGGTGTGGTGGAAGTCCAGTCACTTCTTCGAAAACATCCGGATACTGGCCGACCACGGGCAAACCTGACAACTCACTATGCGGAATGTCGAGGGAGTTTAGAAAACTAGCCAATACCCCCTTACTGGGTAGACCACCAAACACCATCCTCCGCCCATCATCCGCTCTAGCTGTCACCAACAAGCCCTCACAGTCTACCACCACCCCGTACCTTCGGAGCCAATCTACTCCCAAAATAATGCCAAACCCAGTAAAGCCCAAAACAAAGCAATCACAAACAAACATGCATCCATGACTCGATAAGACCACATTACGACAAATCATGCTAAGGCTAGTCGAACCACCAATCGGGTTCGTCACTACTAAAGGTCTATCGACAATCTCGGGCTCCAATCCCAACCTATCTACCAGGTCACTAGATATGAAAGAACTGGAAGCTCCGGTATCAAACAAAACTCTAACAGGAACATCATAAACAGAAAGCATACCTTGAATGACGACATTCTTTCCCTTCTCCGCCGCTGTTGGGGCATTCGACGAAGAAGGAATAGCATTGAGAGCATAGGCTTTCACCATTTGCTTTTCTTTAGGGGGTTGTGGACACTTGTCCTTGTGATGTCCCATTTGGCCACAGTTGAAGCACTTCCTATCCGCTGGCTTGGCCCGACAATTACTAGCATAATGGCCCTTCTTACCACAGCTGAAGCACTCCACATCTTGCTTATTCTTTTTCTTCTGGCCATCCTTAGTCTGACTCTGCTTTCTCTTATTCTGGGAACCACCCTTGCCTCCACCACTTGCTTGTGGCTTTGGCTCATCTGCGGATGCAACCTCAGTTTTCGGCTTAGGGTAGAGACTTTCCGATCTTAATGCTTTCCCCACAATCGATTCAAACGTCTCATCGATGTGGTTAATAAGTTTTTCCCCCAAGTACTGATCCAAACCAGTTATGAATTTCTCATTCTTTTTCTCGGCAGTATCAATAAGAGATAACCCATACTTCGACAAAGTGTCGAATTCAGCAATATACTCCGAGACAGCTCTGCCATTCTGCTTGAGCTCCAAGAATTTCTTAAACAGCAATGACTTTTGTGCAGCTGGAATGAACTTCTCGCTAAAGCGAGCTTTAAACTGCTCCGAAGTAATCTGATCTTCGGGAGTAGCTGCCTTTATAACATTCCACCAATTCATTGCCCGCCCTTGCAGCTGACGGGATGCTAGCTTTCTCTTCATCGCATCCTCGTTACCCAAATCCTTGAAGATACGTTCGCAACTATCCAACCAATCTTGAACATTCGTGGCCGACTCCGTTCCGTGGAACGGCTTTCCACTAAGGCTAGTATAATCCTTATTCAGCTTGGCGAAGTCGACTCTTGGCGCCTGCACTATTGGACCACCACCATTTCCACCATTGGGAGTTGCTCTCTGCACATCTCTAAGCATCTCTCTCATGAGGTCAGTAAACATCGTCCTCATGTCAGCAACATTCCCATTATTGGCTCCCCTACCAGCACCTCTAGTATATCGGCTCATCGTCAATCTGAAATAGGAAACGATTAACGACTCCATAGTGGTGCTAGTGCAGTACGACTTCATCCTTATACTACTAATAGTATATATATAGCTTTTAAAAATCAAAATAATCACAAATACGCTCTCTCGTATACGTATATTATCTCTCCCTGATAGCTTCCCTAGGTTAACTACGCAACCTAGAGCTCTGATACCAAGTGTGACGGCCCGCTCCGTACCAGTCGGCATTTCCTCCGAAAGTGCGCTGTATACGTGCCGATTAGCATGGAACGGTCGCCAAAGAAAGGAAAGAAGTGAAGGAAAAACCTGTAGAATGTCTCACAGCGCATGGAACAAAGTATAATAATAACATACTTGACATAAAACAGGTGAGACAGTGCATAAGCTGATAACTAAAATCAACATCAATCATCAGAGCAGCGGAAATCCATATACAGCTTATTACAATTTTCCAAATTTACTGTCTCTAAACAAAAGAAAGCTAAAGTAGAAGATGCACCAACAATGCCCAAGCAGTGATCTTTATCAACACAGGGAGAATATTATATATATTACGTGGAAGCCTCCTGCTTGTCTCCGGATCATCTACCCGTGCATCACCAGCTAACCTGTCTCTAGTCTGCTCGTGTGAGCACCCAGAGTAATAAGAGGAGACATAAAACTCTGGGTCAGACATAAAGCCTGGTATGAGCGATAAGCATCTAAACAAAACAATAACAGGTATACCAAACCATACCTGAACCTGGACCTGCAACCAAAGAGTTAGTACCACATACCGTACAATGCTTTAAGGTGCCATAACAAATAGTGTAAGAATACGGGGGTGGGGTGTGCATGTCACAATGATAGCAAACAAATCATCCATAGCAACCATCCTCGCATCTCTCACTCAGTGCGTAAAGCGTACAACATCTACCACTTTGGAACACTAGACAAACTGAGGTAACGACGAATCCCGATTTGTAGAAACTCTGCTATGACCAAGTTGAACATATGGAGTCATGACCAACATTTCAATGACCCACTTCATTGGTTGTAGCCCTTGGTTCTACCGATGCCATAATGGCCCTGAATCCGTCTTCGTACCTCCTACCATAGTGGTCCAAAGCTATAGACGTCGATAACTCCTTGGCACGCGTCCCGCAGCAAAGCCCAACCATGAAGCGAACTCGTTGATTCCCATCTGAATCTTGAGCTCTAACTTCTCATTTGGACTTCCTTTGCATCTCGGGTTATAGTCTTCACTTCCGGATCGGTCTTCATTCAGTCTTCTCCTCGGATCGTGCTCCCTTGGATGGTTCGGTTTGTGACGCGCCTCCCCAATCGGATCGGGTCGAGTTCCTGCTGGCTCGTGGTGCTCCAGCTCCATCGGATCGTGTCGCACCATACGGATCGCGCCTCAACAGCTGGTGACGCTGGCAACCCATTGGGTTCGGGTCGTGCTACCTCGTCTGGATCGTCGCGCCTCATCTCGGATCGCACCTTCTGATCGGTTCGTGGTCCACCAAGCTGGAGCGATTCGGATCGAGGTACTTCAGTTTGGACATGGCGCTGCATCGGTTCGTGGCCTTCGAAGTGGAACGGATCGTGGCGTGAGCTTCCATCGGATCGTGCTCATAGGGGGCGATCCGATCCGGGTAAATTCCTGCACTTCGTTTCAGCGACAGTCTTTCGCCATTCGACGACGTTTTTGACCAAACTAACACTTCTAAATAATCACAAAACATCTCATACAGTCATAGCAACGTATAGTATCGACCACGAACACCATAACACAAATCATAGCATGTAAAGTGGATCAAACATGGTCAAAACCCCAAATTTTCCCTTAAGCATGTTTAAGCAAATCAAGTGATATACTTGGCAAAACTTAATCAAATCGAACCAAACTTCTATCAGAGATTTAAAATAACATTTAAGAATTTCTAAACATTTTTCCAGAATTTATTAGTGTATAAATTCGCTAATCTTCACTAATTACCCCTAATTACCGTAATTAGTGCAAAAACTATGCAAATCACTCACCTTGGCCTCAAATAAAATTCTCAGAACTGAAACTTCTCTGATTTGGGGCGAATACTGATGCCCAGCAGTAGCTCTAACCTTGCTTTGGTGCTTTTTCTTCTTAATTTGATGTTGCTAAGCCTAATCTTCAATTAGAAAGTGATTTGGGGTGTTTTAGTTGTAGGAGGCCATTGTTAGAGTGTCCAAGGATGAAAGTGGCGGCTGGAAAATGTCTAAAGAAATGTTCTCTAACCCTAATCAGCCCCTATATACCCCTAAACCCGAAATCCCCCTCTGGGCCTAGCTGCTAATCACCCGGTTAGGCCCAATTAAGCTGTTTTTCACCATATGAAACTTGTTTCAACCATATCTCTCAAACAGTGAGTCCGTTTGGCTAATGTGACCACTCCACGGAATTGTAAACCATCATCCGGAGCCAATGGAAGTGGTTTCAGGTCAAAATTCTTTTTCAGTCAAAAGTTATGGCCAAAACAGTGCCAACTAGGGGTAAAATGGTCATTTAAAAATCGGGAAAAATCATGAACATGGGAAATGACCCCATTAGTCGTCCCCCAAAGTTACATGACCATACGACTTCGTATGCGAAAGAAATAAATATTCTACGATCCTATGATGCGTAGAATGCGGGTCGTTACATCATCGGTGTTTATTTTCGAGTTGCAAGTGACGAATTACTATCAAAGAGATTGTTTTGAGAAAAGCAAGTTGTTTTGAATCCTGAAAAGGACGGTTTGATTTTGAGAAAAACTAAGCGGATTAAAACTCTCAGAAATAGACTGTTGAATTAAAAACAGATTAAAGTAGATTTTGTGAAAGCAAATTGGAATTAAAATAAAGCCAATTAAGTGGTAAGTAGAAATTGAATTGGATTAGAATGATATCAAATAAGTTGGATTTATAAGAGTTTGGATTCAAGAATGAAACTTGAGTTCGAACTGAAATTTGGCTTGGATAGAACCAAATGATTGAATTTGAGGATGAATCAGTTGGAGATTGATTGGGATAACATTTGTAATGTTGAATTGGTAGCAGATGGAAATGATATAATGATATGCTCGACAAAAAAGGTACAAGTTTATTTTATATGAGTTGGGAGATTTATGAGCCTGTTTGGCAAGCTGCTTGGCTATTTGATTTTCTTTTGGATTGGAGAAGGCATAGAGAGACGAGTTGTAGTTGTACTGATTGACCCATACGAAGGAGGTGCTGACAAAATTTTCCGAAATTCTAAGGTGTTAATTTTTTTTCAGGATTGTTGAAAATGTTGGTTGTTCAGAATGAATTATTTTTTTGATTGAAATTTATTTGGTTCAGTTAAAACTGAAGTTAATAAATAAACAAATAATTTTTGATCCAGTTAATAGGGTTTGTTTTCTACCTTAGCAATTTCGAGGACGAAATTATTTCAAGGGGGAAAGAATGTAACGTCCCGTATTTTAACAGTATAATTTTACTTAGCGGGGAATGTTAAATGTTTAAAACTTAAAAACAAATATCCAACTCCTATAGAAATTAAGTAGGAAATGGATGGTTAACGGTCACCATAACCTACATATTTTGAATAAACGCTCTACCTTTTCGCACTGTGTTGGATGCCAACTTTGATGTTGCCTTATTTTCTTCCAAATGCACATGTAAGCATAAAAGTATATATCATAAACAGACATGGACTGGAAATGTGTTTACAAACAGCACATGTATGGAAAAAAGCATAAAGCTTAAACTAAACCTAGTACTTTGCAATTTTCACACCACGTTATGAATAGAAAAGCTTTTCTTATCAAATGCAGCATATGTCGACATCGACCTACATATATACACAGATTTTCCACGAATCACCAAAACAAAAGCAATATAAAATATTTATGTTCCTTCGTGGTTAAGTCTCGTACACTGGTCACTTCCAAAACACAGCTATGTTGTCATGTTGCCAACACTCTAACCTATCTCCCTCTAAATTTCTGCTCTAGAAATACAGACCTTTCCCATCTCGCACATGCTATTTGAACTAGCATACCCTATAGTTTGCAGCTATTACTTAAGAATTAAGTGTCTGTGCTTATAAATACATCAACGCTTATTCATTTGAATATTGGTTTTTTGGGTTCCTTAACATCTATGTCTTCGGCAGAATATAAAGTCATAGTAAAACTGATTGTAACTTATTATCGAATACCCAATCAAGACAGACTATACGATGCAGCTACTATACTTTTACTTCAAGATTAAGCATCTTAATATTATAAATACCGCTGCATCCTCTTTACATTTGTTCTTTCAGAAAATTCCTCGAGGCATTTTTTTCCTCTTCATTTTTTTGAGATCATACTTTTCTCTTCTTTCTTATGCGTCCTTTTCGGTGGGTTTGAAAACATATTCATTCGCTGGAAACATATACAGCGACGCCTAGGGTCCAATGTTTTGAGGGATTGGGGCTTCAAAGCATGAATATGGGTTGCGTATAATACTGTAGCAGCATGGAAGTTAACTCGGCCATGGCTATCGGAGTAAGTAGCTAGAGCCTGCGTTCTCATTCGGGCAGCAAGTGGGTTCCGACGTAAATAAAATATTAGACAGGTGGTTTTGTTTTGAGCAATATTGAAGCATATTAACGGTGGAGGCTGGGATGACTGGCAGTCCTGTGAAGATTGAAGGAGCAAAATATGTCGGTCATGGTTGTTCACAGCAGTGTTTGTGAGGTCGAGCAGAAGAAGCTATGGTGATTTTTGAGAACTTGGACATTCTTGTTTACGCAAACAGTTGCGTGTAAGGGGGAGGGTTTGATGTGAGAACGTGGAGAAGAGTATAAGGGGTTTGGGGTTGGTACATGCACGTCCAGGTGCAAGTTTACTTTTGGAAGTGAGGAGTGCGACGGGTTTAAGGAAGTAGGTTGGTGTTTTAAATTTTCGAAAGTTATGGAGAAATGAAAAAGTACGGATCAGAGAATGTATTTATAACAAAAGAGCTGTTCGAGTATAGTGGAGAGGTGCGAGTAGTATTCACAAGGTATTTCAGTCTGGTTTAGCCATTCCTAAGAAACCTGATACTAAAGATCTTTCAATTCAAATTCCAAGGTGATCACAGTCAACGCATGTACAAAATGCCTTGTAATCGGGCCAATATTTTGACCACTTATGCATATTTGGCCTATATCCATTCTTCTTGTATCAAAAGCTAGTGGTTCATAGCCTTCGGAAGCGTTGAAGTGATCCTGTTGAATGTATGTGGTTATGCCATATTAAGAGTGCGCGAAGAAGAAGGAAGCATTGTGATTGCTGTGTGTGAGTTGTTCGATTGGGTGATTAAGTCGAGCTCGAGAGGATGAGCGTGGGGGAGCAATTCGCATGTAACTGGTTGAACTCGAGTTCAATGTTGTGGGTACAGTTTCTTAAAGGAGGTAAAGACAAAAGTGGAGATAATTTTTGTTTGATTTTAAGAGGAGCATGGAGGGAGTATGTCTTGTTCATCAGCATGGAGTTTTTGTTTACTGGTGGTCACGAATTGGGTTTGGGGAAGATAAGAATCACTGTGCTTTGCGGGTGTATGTGTATGGGCCGAGATTTAGAAAGATGAAGCCCAAATTAAAGTTAATTAATTTATTTTAATTTTGAATAGTGTTCAACCTTATAAAATTCATAACATCGTCATACGAAATCAGAGTCAGACGAAACAAGATCCGTTGTGGTCATATGGACGGTGGCGACATAATGGAACTGACTGTGAGTGAATTGGAGCTCGTTAGAATTTATAGCGAAATAAATTATCTGTCTGAATCAAACGACAGTTATCGTTATTTAAGGATGATCGTCCAATGTGAGTAAAACTCACTAACTCTACCAGTTCATATTTTATAACGTATTTTTATAACTGATAAATGATGATTAATAGATGTGTGTTGACTGTTTGGTTGAAATGCTAATTAATTGGTTGAAAATATCGATATAGTTACATATATATATATATATATATATATCGTTAATCAAATATTGATTCTATTTGTCAGAATATTTCATATTGAAATGAAATTGATGTGAATTATATTGTTTAACATCTGTGGATGCAGGGAAACAGGTCGGGGGAATCCAACTGGATTCCTCAACATTTATTTTACTGGTTTGTTTCATATATGGTGATCTATGATGTGATATATAATATGTTGTTGATTATGTGTGTTTGAATGATATCGATCATTGTTATTTGGCATTTTAAATAACGGAAGAAATACTGGGATATAGAAAAGGGGATTTTCAAAGAGTATTTTGAAAATAAATTATTTATATAAAATCAATGGATTTTATATATAAAAAGAAAATGATTTTATAAAAGTAAATAATTATAAAATCAAAGAACAATAGAAAAGGAAATATTTGTGAAAACAAATAGAAAAGGAAATATTTGTGAAAACAAATTGAAAAGGTAAAATTTGTGAGAACAAATTGAAAAGGAAATATTTCTAAATCATTTACAAATAGAATTGAAAAGGAAATAATTGTAAAACATTTGTAAATAGATTATAAATGGAAATATTTATTTAGGAAATAAATAGACTATAAATGGAAATATTTATTTAGAAAATAAATATAAGGATAAAAGAAATATTTATTTAGAAAACAAATAGAGTTATAAATGGAAATATTTATTTGTTAAATAAATAAAATTGAAATGGAAATATTTATTTGTTAAATAAATGGAATTGAAAAAAAATATTTATTTGTTAAATAAATATATTTGAAAAGAGTTAATCGATTAGAGTTAATCGAATAAGAGTTAATCGAATATAGTTTATTCGAATAGAATTGAAAAGGGTTATCGAATATTAGTTATTCGAATTGAGTTAAAAGGAGTTATCAAATACTAGTTATTCGAATAGAGTTAAAAGGAGTTATCAACTATTAGTTATTCGAATAGAGTTAAAAGAGTTAATCGAATATAGTTTATTCGAATAGAGTTAATCCAATAGAGTTAATCGAATTAGAGTTAGTCGAATTAAAGTTATCGAATATTAGTTATTCAAATAGAGTTAAATGGAGTTAATCGAATATGGTTTATCCGAAAAGGAGATAATCGAATATAGTTTATTCGAAAGGAGATAATTGAATATAGTTTATTCGAAAAGGGGATAATCAAAAATAGTTTATTCAAAAAGGAGTTAATCGAATATAGTTTATACAAAAAGGAGATAATCGAATATAGTTTATTCGAAAAGGAGATAATCGAATATAGTTTATTCGAAAAGTAGTTAATCGAATATAGTGTATTCGAAAAGGAGATAATCGAATATAGTTTATTTGAAAAGGAGTTAATCGAATATAGTTTATTCGAAAAGGAGTTAATCGAATAGAGTTATTCAAAAGGAGTTAATCGAATATAGTTAATTCGAAAAGGAGTTAATCGAATATAGTTTATTCGAAAAGGAGTCATCGGGTAGAGTTAATCATAGAATTAATTGATTAGAATTAACAGAATAGACCTAATTAAATAGAGTTAATCGATTAGAGTTAATTGAATAGAGTTAATCGAATAAGGGTTAATCGAGTATTAGTTATTCGAATAGAGGTTATCGAATATAGTTATCCGAAAGAGAGATTTATCGAATAAAGTTATTTGAAGGAAAGAGTTATCGAATAGAGATTATTCGAAAGAGAGTTACTTAAGGAAGTTTATCAAAGATTTAGAAGGTGAACTTTATCTATTTCGAAGTTAGAAATGTTGTTCAGTTAAGGTCTGAGAGGTAGTTAAACCCCAACTTGATTGACTCCATTTTTAACTAAGGAATGGTTTAGGTTCGATAGTGAAGATTGGTTAAGTGAATTTTGTTAATGAGTGAAATGTTTTGAATTGGCATAGCAATGTTTATATAAAAACCTGTTTAAATCCAAATTTAGGAGTTTTGGAAATGTTTTCCAAATAAGAAATCAGAAATGTTTTCTAATATAGAAAATAAGAAATGGAAATGTTTTCCAATTTTAACAACGTATATTTTCTAAATTTAGAAAATAAGAAATGTTGAATAAATGGAAATAGGAAATGGGTAAACGAATAAATTAATGATAAATTAATTTAAGGGATAAACGATGATTGATCGATAGAATTTCCATCTGGAAATAATATCGTTGTTTGTACACATGTTTTTCTTTGATAGTTAAATCACCTACTATCAAAGTTTTTGACCCTTTTTCCGTTATCATTAAGGTGAGACCGGGATCAGATTCATTATATGAAAACCACTCTATATGGGCATTAGTGTTGCAATCAAATATGATGAAGCTAATTGAACACGGAGTTATGCAAGGGTTGTCATGTTTACAGAATAGTGCCTTCGGTTTGTCCAGTCCCAGGACGACCTGCATGGAAGAATGTCTGACGGAGTTTATTTAATAGATCGCGTAAGTTGATCTCTTCAAACGTATGTACGTTGGATGGCGGAGGAACTCATTTCTCTTAGTTGTATACCCATTGTACTTTTGGGGAAATCAATTTGTGATTTGGTAGGTATGACGATGTGACATTCAAAGTGAATAAATGTGTGATCTGTCAGAGATAAGCGTGGCCTCTAGCTAACAACTAGGTAATGACAAAGATCGGGCAGGCAACATGGCTTAGTGGTTGGCTGCCAAGTAGGGTGTATTATGACCTATCTAGAGATATTCATTTCATTCCTTAATCTATTCGACGCTGTCCCATTCGGGAAACGGTTGCTGATCCCAACCGTTGGTGATATACATTCGATACACTCAAGCAAAATGATTGGTCGGTCATGTGTGGCTGGGTTGCAAGATGTTCTTGTTGAACCCAGTGTATTCCTCTCTAGAGGTACACTATCGGAAGGTGGTTCCATACGTTGTCATAGTTGGAAATCCATCAACCAATAAGTGCTCACGGTTTTGATTGTATACTATATATGTAGAACGTGAGATGAAAGCGTTTCTGCTAGATGATTATTTAGTTGTGGTTGATAGACATTATTATAATATCAAAAGAGTTTTGATAAAAAAATTATCGTTTCTTCCAAAAGGATTTTGAAAGTTGAATCAAATGTTTTGGATATTCATAAGGGGAAAACCCGTTTCGTGTTATACGGCGTGGTCTTATGAGATATCGTTTAATTGCTCAAACTGTTTTTAAATTGTTTTACTCACACCAGTCCCATGATTGACCCAGAGTTTATTTTGTTTTGTTCTACCCTTAACTCTTAGGTGCCCAATTCTATACGGGTAGTCAAGTAGTCGGGATTTTACAGATATACTTGGAAAGCTGGAGCATGAGGCTTCAGCAGCGTTTATATGGCTATTGTTTATTTCTGCTGTGTTGTAAGTGCTGTACTTTGATAATGATATGTATATTCAAGTACAATCTTTTATTTCAAAGTTACGTTATATTTTATTTGTTCCGCTGTGAGATTCGTGTTTACTCTGATGTTGTATGTTCTTCTTCTTCTATTCTAAGTTTCTATCTTGTCTATTCTCACACTCTAATTAATTTCTTTCATGGACTATCTGGTGTTTCCAATTCTTGAATAGTCGATATAGTGTTGTATGCCGATATCCAGGATCGCAAAATCCCCGGGTCGTTTCATAAAGCTTCGTCTTTGAGCGCCCAAGATGCCAGTAATCTTTTCTGATCATTCTCATCTTTGAACCTTCAAAGATTTTCTCAGCAGAGCGCATCCATGCTTGTGTTTGAATAATGGATTCATTGCTCGAGAAAGGTACTCCACCCAGATTTCGATACTTGTTTAATAGAGCCTCAATATCTGGTTCTGACCTACCTCTTCTACTTCTGCCACTCATTTTTCAATGTCTGCAATCAGCAGACAAAGTGTCAGGCCAACAGAAAAGGTATTTTAAAGCATAGAGACATATACTTGAATGTAAATGTGTCTATCGGGGTGTATTTTATTCTGCTATATTCATTCTAGGATATTACTGATCCTATCTGAAATGAGTAATCCGTCGTAGAACACTACTTGTTCTATTTCGGACAAGTCTGTTAATATGTTATATTCCAGAACTAAGCTTAACCAAAGCTCTAATACCACGTGTGATGACCCCAAACCCCCGTTCCACGGCGGCAAGGGTAATCTTTGGAATATAACACATAAGCAGATAACAGCAGAACAGAAATATATTAATACACCAGATAATGTACAACAGAATACACTATCATCAGAGTTGCACAGTATACAGGATCATACTTAGTACAAAATACAGTCCAGCCTTACATAAAATGTCTACAGCGGAATCAAAACATAATATGTACAATAGGAGCTGAACAACATAAAAAGAAAGAAGTGATAGAATCCATCTTCAGCTCCATAGCTATCCAGAAAGAGCCTGCTAAAACCTGAATACAAGGTTGCCCGTGTAGAAAATAGGGCACCCGAGTTTGCAAGTGAAACAAACTACGAGTCAATCATGGGACTGGTATGAGAAATCTAATTAACTTATTTTAATAATAAGGCCAGTCACAGGACCATGCAGCTAACGTGGAACGGGTTTACTCCATTGGATTGCCAGTGCTCAAAACAAGTAAATCATTTAAACCTCGCAATGCTTTTTCAAAAATGAAGCCATTATAAGACTCAGGTCCCATCACACAATGCAACACAAACCGGAGGATAGAGTTTTACCTTATAGTGGCCAAAATATACTTGATACGAATAAAACAAAAGCATTTGATACTATTACTAGTGTTTATATGTTTCAAAAACAATTTCAATCATAAGTATCAATCGCAGACGGCATAAATGCCCCATACCACTATGTCGCCATATATAGGTATACAATCAAAACTGCACGATGTCATATTTGGAAATTGAATTTACGTCATGAACCAAGGTAAGGGATCGTCGTTACCGCTTCGAGACCCTCTAGCCCGCCCTTCAGGAACAGCCGCAACTGCACCTTGGATCGTTAGGGCCGGTCCACATGGAGTGGATTAAAATACCTGAACACTGCGTTTCCCCGCCCTATGGGGCGCCAAACTGGTCATATCCTGACCAACCCATCGGCTCTGAAGAGACCAAAGTAACCGAGGCGCCTCGCTATCCATCATCCACATAAGTAAAATTCCCGGGCGTGTAAAACCCAAAACACTACTCCTAGCTAGAAGGAAACGCATGTCCTCCCTGGTGTCCTCTCCCGTTTCTGGCTCAAACCGGGGTGTGAGGCTCGCGAATCAACGTTATACACAAAGCTATCTATTTAAAGCGTTGCTTTGATCATCAACCACAAGGCCCTGCTTTTCAACAAAAACCTTGATCACAACATCTCTGTATGCCACGTTGTCAATCTACAATGCCAGAAACACATCCATTTACAAGTTCGTTCTGGGTCTGAACGAAACCGGAGGCACCTTATTCCTCTCCCGTATGTCCAATACAGGAGAGAGGCTCTCGCAAATCCGGTCGATCTCCAAGTACGTCTGGACGACCACTGCTTATTACTTTGTCTTCGGATGCCTCCCAATCAAGACATTAGCATTCATCCAAACGATGTGAAGACCTCCGGTCTTCAACCACCATCTTCATCGTCGATTTCTAATCGTCGACCAATTATTTGAAATGAGATTTAACTTGGCCTTTTCAAATAATTCACGTATATTTAGAATTCAAATCAATTCATTTCCATGGTTAAATTATTTGACATCCATAATTCAGTTCATTAATGTAATTTTCACGTCAAACACATTCAACCATCAAATATCCAATATACCAAGTAAATTCGGTTTATTTCCATTCCATATTGTTTATAATATTTTATAATGATTTATCCCTATTTTTATTTATTTAAAAATAGCCAATTTATTCAAAACGACGCTTCAGGCCATAACGCAGCCGTGGCGCTGTTTTTCTTCAGATTTGATTTACACATATCTGAAAATCCAACCATTGGACCTTTACAAATTTTATATCATTGGAAAGATCTTTTCAAAGCGGACCCAACGGTTCCAGTTTTGGGAAAATCCGACGGCGGATCTCCCGGTACAATCATTTGAAGTTGCGATTACAAAATACGAAATGCAGCATCGTGATTCGATTTATTTTAATTATATATATATATATATAAATATAATTAATTCTTGTGCTATTTTCATTCAGATTTGAATTAAACATTTCACACAATCTAACCGTTGGATCTTTTCAAATTTGGTATCGTTGGAAAGATATTTTCAAAGCGAACCTAACGGTTTCGGGAAAATCGGACGGTCGAATCTCCCACAATAATCGTTTAAAATCATGATTTCAAAACACGAACTGCAGCTTCATTATTAATTTAACTTAATTATATATATATATGTTTATATATATATATTTATATGTATATAAATATAATTTGTTCTTCGATTTCCAAACCATTTTCATTTCACACATGTGATAAAAATAATATTTTTAGCCAACAAATATTTATTTCAACACATGACTATTTTAACACTTCATATATATAATAAAAATGTGATTTTTATTGTCAAAACAATTTATCACAAACACGATTATTTTAAGCAATTCATATATATTATAAAAATGTGATTTTTATTGTTCAAACAATTTATTTAGAACATGAATATTTTATATACTTGGTATATATAATAAAAAAATGATTTTTATTGTCAAACCATTTTATTTCATACATGATTATTTTATATACTTCATACATATAATTAAAAAGTTATTTTTACTGTTCAAACCATTTTATTTCATACATTCAATAAAAATGTTATTTTTATCGTTCAAACATTTTATTTCACACATTCAATAAAAATGTTATTTTTATCGTTCAAACATTTTATTTCAAAAATGAATATTTTTCCAACACATGAATATATTTCAACACATGAATATTAATCAAACATATGAATATTTTAGAAAATTTCGGCAACATAACGGTAGGGTAGTTAAAACCGGCACCGTCCCAAGTACGGCTCCTCTCTCTACCTTAAAGCCTCGCAGCTTTTGACAAGGGGAATTTCAATATCTAGTTCGTACGGAGACGAATTTTCCCACAAACTAATTCTATTTGTTTTCAACCACAAACAATCATATCAACCATTCGCATTTATCAACCAACTCACACGTCAACCAAAATCCAAACAATCACAACCAATATATATCGTCCATGGTCTGTGGATGAGGGGAGTATATATATATATATACGTATATAAATATATTTCAATTTTATTTCAATATCATTTCAATTCACATATGATATCTACAACGTACATATAACTTATACATCGCATATACAACTTATACCACGCTTATACATGTGGTGTACAACGCTTATATAACTTATACATCGAATATATAATTTACACATCGCCATTCCATATCGTTTATAATTTAGAAATTTCACATTGGGTTCCACTCCTCCAAATATTGTAGGAAGCTCCAAAAGTTCTCCGGTCTCTTCTAGAATGTAGAAGACGTCCAAACGAGTCCAATGTCTCTTGTTTCAATGAATTTCGACCAGATAGGAAAAAGATATGATATTTATAAGCTAATAATATTTTGCGACGGTTTTATAGTGTTAAAAAAGTTTTAAAATTAAATAGCTGATACCTTCAACAAAACCTTACAAATTAGGTTTATATTTTCTGCTCCAACTGTTGATCTTGGACACGATCAGACCAGACCACGTCGAAGAAGAAGGGACGGTGCGTCCACGCACGGTGGTGGGGTCACGTGCGATTGGCGGAGGACGGAGATCCGGTGGTTGAAAGTCGTTGACTTTGCAGCGTCCATTCTGGAGACACACAACTCGAAAAATTCCAAACCCTACATGAATTTGAAGCTCGGAAGGAGATCCACAAAATTCTCTAAAGGAGTATGTGCTTTTGTTGAGCGGAATTGAAGAAATCAAGGGGGAAGGGATGAGCAATTTTCGCTGCTCGAGATTGGGAGAGAAGCGGGTTTTTTGGTCAATGAGGAAAGTGAGCGGCTAATTCTGATTGGCCCATGTTTTATTTTTAAATTTTAATTCTTTTTAATTTCGAAATTACCCATCCGTTCATACGAACTCCAATTCAAGCCCAACGACTATCGCCCCTAACTAAGTACCCCCATTCCGAACACAATGGAATATGTTTCGTAAGTCCGTTCGACTTTTTCAGCAAGTCATTCTTCAAATTAAAATATAAAACTTTCAAATATGGATTTAAACGTACATTTCAATTTTCCTGGGCCACATACTGATTTCAAAATTCCAAAAAAATAAATCTAGTTATGTTTGGATGATACGGTCCCAACAAAACTCGTTTTGTCAAATTTGGAGACCGTTTGAAAAATGGCCATTTTCTGGTCGATCCAAATCGACTGAAATTAACAAACGCGTTTTCCTTTGCCACACTCACATATTAACTCCAAAAATTACGGAATTTGAAACCTAGCAATATTTTGACATTCGGATCCAATAAAAGTGGTTTCGTCGAAAACGGAGGTCATTTGCAAAATGTCTATTTTGAAGGGCAATATTAACTCCATAGCAACCTTTCTGAAAATTCATTTAGCCATAACTTTTGATTCCCGCTATGAAATTTCGATTTTTAAGATTCATTAGAAAGATATTCTTAAACAGACTCAAATATTTTTGGTTTCACTAAAATCCATTTTATTTTGCATCCTGTACAGTCAGTCAAAGCTCAAATTCAAATTTTCAAACTCTTACGCCATTTCAAGCCTTGTTTTATAATAAAAATAAATATATTCACTATAACTTCAATCCAAATAGATTTTTAGTCGTTATTATTTAAAATAAATTATATTAAATATTCAAAATCCACTATAATAGCCAAACTAAAATTTTTAAATGGTTCTGATTTTCCGGGTTGTTACAGTAGGCATGCAAAAATACAAGTGTCCTTACACTTGTCTTAAGGAGGGAAAGTGATCTTTTGATAGCATTTCCTTTAAATGCTATGAAAACTAAGGACAACACTTAATTCTAATGCTACTAATTCATGTCAAATCCGATCGAATGACAAATAGTATCAATAAATTCAAACTTATTAATAATCATTCTTATTTATAATTAAAATAAAATCTATCATCTAACTTATCAAAATTACTAAATATTTCGAACCATATATAATTATGCCAAATTCAAATTTAATTATAAATTAAGTAATAGAAATTCCAATTTTAAATTCGCCTCCCCTTAAAACTTTTTGTCCTCGAAAAGGAAGACGAGTAAATTTAAACTCCTTTACCAGTTTTAAATTCCCATATCATTCTCAAGATACTTTATCTGATTCTCATTAAAGGTAGAGGTTTGTATAATTTCGTAACTACTAGGGTCGTCACTGGTCATGTTTATAATCAAATTCTCTGAGTTAGACCCAGAGCTACTATCACTACCACAAAGGAGAAACTGGGATAAATGCTATTTAGTACTTAGATGTTTATGAACCTAAAAATTTAAAGTTTAGAAAGTGTCTTTCTAACTTACTGCTAAAGTTATGGAATCCATGGTTTACTTAACAATAAGTGCTCATACCTCAAATTTGTTAGATTTCAACAAAAAATTGAATCCAAATTCTCAAATGAATATTCCTTTACCTAAATCACCCAATTAACTAGCCAAAAGTATAATTTTGGATCATTTTCAGTATTTTAAAATTCCTTTGCACTAAATACAAATTCAAGAGATAATTCAATATACTCGTTTCAAACTCAAAACCATGTCACTGATCTACCTGTCCATGGTTTGGTCAAAGCAGGGCAAAAAGAAGGATTCAAAATAAAGTTGGACAAAAATCCAGGCATGACAATCGGGGAGATATTGATTGTCAAAAGATGACAATGAGTCAAGCTGTAATGGATGGGATTTTTGATCCAGAAAATCAACATAAATACACACTGTTGACTATTCAAGTAACGAAAATACCGGTACATTAATAGAAGAATTTAGAGGATGAGATAGAAAAGATAGAACTAATAGAATAGAAGAAGAAGAACATCAGAATTAGAGTAAACACGAATCTCACAGCGGATTGAATAACATGTATTACAACATAACTTTGAAATACAAATCTGTATTGTATATACATACCATTATCAGAGTACAATACATCATATCATAGCGGAAATAATCTCTAAATACAAATGGTGAAGCCTTCTGCTTTTAGCTTCTCCAAGTGAATCTGCAAAGCCTGAAACACTTGACTGCCCGTACAAATTTGAGCACCCAAGAGTTTAGGGAAAACAAACAAAATAAACTCTGGGTCAGTCATGGGACTGGTGTGAGTAAATTCCAACCATACTGTTTAACTTTGAAAATCCTTACTATAAAATATCTTTGATATCAAATCCAGTGATATTATGATAATGTCTAAGCAAATAAAAATCCAAGTAGTAGAACGCTTGCATCTCACGTTCTACATATATATAGTATAAAATCATAATCCGCAGGGCGCTTATTGGAGAATGGATTTCAATAGACAAGGTATGGGAGCACCTTCTGAATAGTGTACTCTAGAGGGGATACACTCAGGGTTCAACAAGAACGTCTTGCAACCCGACCACACATGACCGCTCACTCATTTAGCTTGAGTGTCGCGAATATATTGCCACTACGGTTGTAGGCCATCCAACCGTCATCCGAAGATACAGAATCGAAAAGAAGTATAAATATGAATTTTCTCTAGATCGGTGACAATACACCCTGCTTGGGGATGACCCAACTAGCCATGCTGCCTAGCCCAACTTCTGTCACTTCTTGGTTGTGAGGCTAGAGGCTACGTCTATCTTCAGAACATCTGATCACCATTCACTTTGAATGCACATCGTCAAATCCGTAATCACACATTGATTACACAAATGCACACTGGGTGTAGAATAAAGAGAAGTTACCTTCTCCCCACCAGCTAGGTATATTCGTAAAATCAACGGCGCGACCGTTGGGAATACTATGTCAGACACTCGTCCATACAAGTTGTCCTGGGACTGGACAAACAAAAACACCATTCTTGAACTGGACGACCCATGTATTTAACTCCGTCTTCAATTATCTTCAGCATATCTAATTCGCAACGCTTATGCCTATACGGAGTGGTTTTCAGATAATATATTCAACCGGTCTCTCCGTATTGACAACGATGGTCAAACATTCCGATAGTCGGTTATTTAACTATCGAAGTAAAAACAACATCCATTCAAATGATCAACTAAACACACACAACAACAGGCACTTTTATTTAACATTCGTTTTTATTATTCGCATTCCAATATCTTACTGGATATTTCTCAAATCCCGTTTTAGCCTTTTTACACTTTCTGGAAAACATTTTTAGTTGTTATAACTCTTATTCTTTCAGAACATACGTTCGAAAACATTTCCATTCTTTTCATGTTCTTCATCTCCTACACTTGGATAATATACTCTAACTATATTGGGAAAATATTTCCAATTCTCATTTTAAACATTTTAATCTTCCAGGCATTAACTTTAAAACATCATTCACTTTAAAAGTGAATATCAATTCTATTATATAAATCTGAACTCCTTTATCGAATAACTCTTTATTCATGTACTAATTTCCCATATCTTGATTACGGAATATCTTTCATAACTTTATATTCTGAATCCACTTTATAAACTCTGTTTCTAAGTCAACTTCTTATCAAATCGCTATCAAGTTTATAACTAAAAACTGACTCCTATACTATTAACATTTATTTGTTTAAAACAAAATGTTAATTATTCTATCAGATTATAATCCCTAAAAATAGTTTTCTTTTAATACTTTCGACATCGTCGATTCCTAGTTCCAAATCCTAACGGTTTAATTCTAATCACATTTCGAACATCGAAATGCTGTCATCGTTTTCTAACATGATTCTCCAATTTCTCTTTCTAAGACTGATTCTTATATTTTCTTACGACATCGTTATTTATCACTTTCGAATAAGTGGATTGCAACTAAACTGTTTCATTTCCTACGAAGTGCTGCCATATATACATATCCCTCCTAAGTTTGGTTAACAGCGTTAATTTATCGCTATGGTTCTAAACTTGTCATACGCTGTAATATTCTCCTTATAACTAATCTCAACATTACAGTCACACTTGCCTTATCAACAGCGTTACTTTATTGCTATAGTTCAACTTGTCATACGCTGTAATATTCTTTGTTATCTAATCTTGACATAACAGTCACACTTATCTTATCAACAGCGTTATTTTATCGCTATAATTCTAAGACTTGCATATGCTGCCATATTCCTTTTATACTAATCTTAACATCTATCTCCGTCACAAACTGATATCATTCCTCGATAATAGTGGAGCCGTTCAAGTTGGGGTATTCTATTTACCTCTCAGACCTTGATCGACAACGTTCTTACCTTAGAACAGATATAAGTCTGTATTCTAATCCCTTATTACTGTTAATAATCATCAAATCGTATTTCCTTGTTTTATTTTGGAATACGGTTTTTATAACACCATATTCATACTTTGAAATCTTCGTTGTTTGTTATTATTTATTTTAAACATTAACTCTTTGCTTTAACTTCATTCTCCCGTTCTATTTATAACTTCCTTACAAGGACCCAGTTAATCTAAAAATCATTTTCAATTAAACAGTTGATTAAATCAACTTCATTCCATCAGTAAATTCGTTAACTGATTTTAATTACTTCTTAACATTTGATTAATATAATTAGTCTAATAATATTTCTAAATTGTTTATCTTAAATATAATTATCCAAATATTTAATCGTCGGATAATTTCTGCTTTATAAACTTATTTAAATATCAACAATCGTTTTTATTTACTATATAAAAATGAACTCTAAAATACTGGTTTATAATAGAACTTCTATTACAATTTAAAACTTCGCTTTAATTATAAAAATATAATTTTTATAATTAACTTCGTTGATTTGCCTGACGGCCAATCACTTCTTATCAAACCGATGACTTTTACGGTCGACTGTTACCATTTTCTCAATTTATATCGTTTAATTATTTATTGAAACAAATGTTGAAATTTCATTCAACATTAATATTCACACGGGGGTTTTAAATATAATTCGGGTTCATACAAAACAAACAGTACATATAATTTTCAAGGAATCCGGTCGGATTCCTCCATCCGATTTCCGCATCCATAGATGTCAGTCAACACAATTTACACTAACTCTATACTAGGGGGTATTCTAATCGATGGAATCAGTGTCCAACGTATGATGTGTATATATGTGACGATGTATATATTACAACCAATTTACTCGTAATCTACCTAATCGACCATCACACAGCATTCAAACAACATTTAAAATATTATAATACTTTAAAATAGATCAGAGTGAGTGAATTTACTCACCTTGGCGCGTTAACCGTTAAATAACGATTTTGCATCGGTACCCCGGATCAGACGTTATAATTTCAACGGGTCCAGTCACGTTCCGTTTGCCGATACCATTCCCTCTTTACTGTCACAGCTACACCGTGTAGATCTGTTATGCAATCCTTCTTCTCGTTTAACAAAGGCGTAGATATCACCCCCTACTGAACAACGCTGCTCTTCTTTGCAGTTTTATGGCCGACATTCCCCACCTCCTCCTAAGCTTGTCGCTTCGCAGAAACTCCCTCCGAAAACACCTACTTACGCCATCATCCGGTTCTTCTCCGGAAATCACACAACTCCATTTCGACAGTTACCATACTCCGTTACCGGATCCGACTTCCAACATGCTATAGTTTAAATCCTTCCATTTACATGTTCCAACTTCAGACACAATAGCCCATGTTTCAGGTTAACAACACAGGTATAACAGCTTCCCGGTTCGTCCCTGAAATCAGTTCCAGATTGTATTTTACATGGCCATTTCTTTGGGTGTCAGCTTCCACCTTTGGTCCAACTTTTCCACGTAAGCAGAAAACAAGAATGGCCATAGCCGCGCATACACCCTCCCTGTCACGTTTACACAGTGCTTCCCCTTCACGTCGGCCCAATGGCACCACACTCAAACTAGTGTACCTAAAAAATCCCTGTAGCTCCTCTCATGCACCATCCCCATCCATTCTTAAATGGTCTTCTACGCCATTCCTTCATTGACCAGTAGCTTTTCTTCCTTTCTAGCTTTACCATTCTTCGCGACTGAAGCTTCTCCACGCCCATTCGCCTTCAAAGACCCTTGCGCTCTCCACCTGTACCAACCAACACCCTTTATCCATCCTACGTTAGCACCATCCTCCATGAACGCAGCCTTCATATATGTACCATGCACGCCAAGGCCATGCACCCTTCTTCATGCTTCCTTGACAAAGAACGCTCACCTGCTCTTCATGTAATCCTTCCTACAATGCTCAATACGCTGCTGAGCATCCACCATTCCCAAGTTCCAGATCAGAACTCCGCCCCTCGCTCCATCCATTTCGTGACAGATCCCTCTCACTTTGCGCTGATCGCAACAAAGTCTTCACATCAAAGCTCCACTGCCTAAACCATGATCTCCTTTCCACTCTTACCTGCCTGCTCACCCATTCAACAGCCTCTCGCTGTTTTTCTCCAAAACAAACAGATCACACCACCACCGCATGCGGCACTTTTCCACCCTCGTACATCACCAATCTTCACGAAACAACGCCCACTTTCTCCTCGTTCACTCCCGTATTCTTCTGAACTTACACACGCCACTGTCCTAAAATAGCGAACAAACACTTATTTGAACCCACCCAAGCATATACAGTAATGGGGAGAAAGGTTTTGCGGGTTTCAAAAACATTTTTTTTATTATGTATATATATATATATATATATATATATATATGAAGAAATGGATCTAATTCTTCTGGTTTGCCATTTAGTAGTTTTCGTTTTAGAAAAGGAGAAGAAGGCCTCCTATATTTATAGTTTTTAAACGCTTAATGGTTAAGCAATAGGACGTGGGTAGGTTATGGTCTGGTTAAATCATAGGGTAGTCACGTTTTGTTACTTACTTGTGAAGGTATAGGGAATGGTCGGTATTAAGGAATAGGCACATTGTATCTACCTTATGCATATCCAGGGGAGGTATATGATGCTAGCTCAGCAAATATACTTAGTAAATAGGTGAAAATATCCCAAGTTCCATCAGCCTATTGATTTGTGCAAGCACGTTTTGCATATCTGTTCCATAGGTGTGATCAAATATAGTTTAGGCATGTTGAGGTGTTTAAGGCCTGTTGTTTTAGTCTGAACTATTTTCGTTCCGCTGCTATGGACAGAACTAAGAATACGGTTGTGCTTAACGAGGTGTCACGATCCCAGAAATATAATAATACCGGTAGATTGATTCATATTATGAAATCCCGAAACACCGATACAGGGTACACAATACTCCAAATAAAAAGTTGCATATTTAATTAATTAAAAATTACAGCAAAATTCTAAAAATTAAATCATCGCTGCGCCTCAAAAGAACCTTGCCCAGATTCGGATCCAATATCTAGTTATATCCAAATATCTGTTTCGGTCGATAAACGATTTCACAGCGACTTTTCGAATATTTGATTTGGACATATCTTGCAGTATATACGACGAAATCCTGATTTTTCACTTCTATTAGAGAGATACGGTTCAACAGATTCCGACGTTTCTCGTTTTGAAGAAATCCGATTCAAAACGAGTCCGGTACACTCAGTTGAAGATTAGAACGTTAAATTACGAACTGCAGGGTGGTTCTGAGCTCGATTATAATTAATATATATTTATATACGTTCAACTTTATTTTAATTAATATATAAATCCATTTATATTCTGAATTCAATATTTAAACTGATTTAAATATTCAAATACAAACCGACAAAATTGCGGGACGTTACAGTCCTTCCCCCTTAAAATAATTTCGTCCTCGAAATTTCTAAGATAGGGAAAATGCTACAACCTCTGTTATAAACAGGTTAAAAATCTTTTTGTTTTACTTCATAATTTCAACAGAACTGATTAATTGCAATTAAAATATTAATTCCTTCTTATTAACACATGCTTTCAGAATTTCTGAAAATTTCCTAACGGCTTAAAGTTTCAGAGAATCTTGCCAGCATCTCCTCTGCACGGCTCACTTGGTACTACAACCACTTGCCACTCTGGGCCTTCTTCAATCCAAAAGAAAATCAATAACTAAGCATCTTGCCAAATGGGATGATAAATCTCATATTCCATATAAACGTGTACCTTTTTGGTCGGGCACTCAACTCTATCGTTCCCATATGTAAATCCATTCAGCATACGTAAGCGAATTTCCAACTGATCTCCAGTCAGTTTATCCTCAACCAATAATTCTCCTACATCCCAACCCAAATTCCTTTCTCACTTTCCAGTTTCAACCTCAAATTCAAAAATTCTTACTTGGTAATCCAATTCCATAACCAAGTTTGGCTCAAATTCAAAATCTTATTTCACCAATTCAATTACTTTGCCAAGTCAAATCTTTATTCCAGTACGATTTCAGCTTGCTTGGCTTCAATTCAAATCCAATTTTATTTGACTTAGTTAAATTCTTTATTTATTTACTTCATAAGTAAATCTTAAATTTCAAAATTCAAATTCCTGGGGTTTTTATTCCAAATCAGTTTGAAATCATATATATAATAGCAATCCAAAACATTTTAATTTTTGAATAATTTGTTTCCTTACACTAATTCAAAACAAAACTTTTGGTAGTAATCCGCCACTTAGAACTCGAAAATGAACACCGATAATGGTCGACTTCGTCATCGGAATTTATTTCCCAGTGATCAAAGTGAGTTCAATACTATATCACTTTCAAAACTTGTTTTCAAACCTTTTCATTTTGAAATCACTACAAAATATACTTTACAACGTTTAGAAAACATTTCTAAATTCACCCAGGATCTTAAAATTTCCATATATTTAATCCAGAATTCATTTCCAACATCTTCTCAAATTTCTAAAGTTTTATTTCAATTCTGGTTTTAAATTCAGATTCAGTTCATCTGATTTTGCATATTATACTTGTATAATATTTCGATTGGTTATTTATATAACCAACTCAACTATAAGTCTTATTTGATCATAATAATGATCATATATCCAATATATTATAATATCAAGATATATACTTCTTTTTATATCGAAGTATATTTTTGGGTAAAATTATTTCATTTACCCTCCTTTCAAAACATACTGTGTTCATTTACTCTATCCAAGCGTTTATAAATCCCCATCGACCTCGTCAGCTAAACGGGTCGACCTAAAATTTATATACCACTCACCAGATCAATCAACACAATATAAAAAAGTTTTTATATTGATTTTACAAATACGCGCTCATATATATACACTCACACTCAATCTAGAGTATTACTAACTCTATCTCTATTGAGTCACGCCACAGAGCCAAGGTAATCACTTAACCTTATGCTCTGATACCAACTGTAATGGATGGGATTTTCGATCAAGAAAATCAACATAAATACACACTGTTGACTATTCAAGTAACGAAAATACCGGTACATTAATAGAAGAATTTAGAGGATGAGATAGAAAAGATAGAACTAATAGAATAGAAGAAGAAGAACATCAGAATCAGAGTAAACGCGAATCTCACAGTGGAATGAATAACATGTATTATAACATAACTTTGAAATACAAATCTGTATTGTATATACATACCATTATCAGAGTACAATACACCATATCACAGCGGAAATAATCTCTAAATACAAATGGTGAAGCCTTCTACTTTTAGCTTCTCCAAGTGAATCTGCAAAGCCTGAAACACTTGACTGCCCGTACAAATTTGGGCACCCAAGAGTTTAGGGAAAACAAACAAAATAAACTCTGGGTCAGTCATGGGACTGGTGTGAGTAAATTCCAACCATACTGTTTAACTTTGAAAATCCTTACTATAAAATATCTTTGATATCAAATCCAGTGATATTATGATAATGTCTAAGCAAATAAATATCCAAGTAGCAGAACGCTTGCATCTCACGTTCTATATATATATATATATATATATATATATATATATATATAGTATAAAATCATAATCCGCAGGGCGCTTATTGGAGAATGGATTTCAATAGACAAGGTATGGGAGCACCTTCTGAATAGTGTACTCTAGAGGGGATACACTCAGGGTTCAACAAGAACGTCTTGCAACCCAGCCACACATGACCGCTCACTCATTTAGCTTGAGTGTCGCGAATATATTGCCACCACGGTTCTAGGCCATCTAACCGTCATCCGAAGATACAGAATCGAAAAGAAGTATAAATATGAATTTTCTCTAGATCGGTGATAATACACCCTGCTTGGGATGACCCAACTAGCCATGCTGGCTAGCCCAACTTTTGTCACTTCTTGGTTGTGAGGCTAGAGGCTACGTCTATCTTCAGAACATCTGATCACCATTCACTTTGAATGTCACATCGTCAAATCCGTAATCACACATTGATTACACAAATGCACACTGGGTGTAGAATAAAGAGAAGTTACCTTCTCCCCACCAACTTGGTATATTTGTAAAATCAACGGCGCGACCGTTGGGAATACTCTGTCAGACACTCGTCCATACAAGTTGTCCTGGGACTGGACAAACAAAAATACCATTCTTGAACTGGGCGACCCATGCATTTAACTCTGTCTTCAATTATCTTCAGCATATCTAATTCGCAGTGCTTATGCCTATACGGAGTGTTTTTCAGGTAATATATTCAATCGGTCTCTCCGTATTGACAACGATGGTCAAACGCTCCGATAGTCAGTTATTTAACTATCGAAGTAAAAACAACATCCATTCAAATGATCAACTAAACACACACAGCCACGGGCACTTTTATTTAACATTCGTTTTTATTATTCGCATTCCAATATCTTACTGGATATTTCTCAAATCCCGTTTTAGCCTTTTTACACTTTCTGGAAAACATTTCCGGTTGTTATAACTCTTATTCTTTCAGAACATACGTTCGAAAATATTTCCATTCTTTTCACGTTCTTCATCTCCTACACTTGGATAATATACTCTAACTATATTGGAAAAATATTTCCAATTATCATTTTAAACATTTTAATCTGCCAGGCGTTCACTTTAAAACATCATTCACTTTAAAAGTGAATATCAATTCTATTATATAAATCTGAACTCCTTTATCGAATAACTCTTTATTCAAGTACTAATTTCCGTTATCTTGATTACCGAATCTCTTTCATAACTTTATATTCCAAATCCACTTTATAAACTCGGTTTCTAAGTCAACTTCTTATCAAATCGCTATCAAGTTTATAACTAAATACGGACTCCTATACTATTAACATTTATTTGTTTAAAACTAAATGTTAATTATTCTATCAGATTATAATCCCTAAAAATAGTTTTCTTTTAATACTTTCAACATCGTCAATTCCTAGTTCCAAATCCAAACGGTTTAATTCTAATCACATTTCGAACATTGAAATGCTCTCATCGTTTTCTAACACGATTCTCCAATTTCTCTTTCTAAGACTGATTCTTATATTTTCTTACGACATCGTTATTTATCACTTTGAATAAGTGGATTGCAACTAAACTGTTTCATTTCCTACGAAGTGCTGCCATATATACAAATCCCTCTTAAGTTTGGTTAACAGCGTTAATTTATCGCTATGGTTCTAAACTTGTCATACACTGTAATATTCTCCTTATAACTAATCTCAACATTACAGTCACACTTGCCTTATCAACAGCGTTACTTTATTGCTATAGTTCAACTTGTCATACGCTGTAATATTCTTTGTTATCTAATCTTGACATAACAGTCACACTTATCTTATCAACAGCGTTATTTTATCGCTATAATTCTAAGACTTGCATATGCTACCATATTCCTTTTATACTAATCTTAACATCTATCTCCGTCACAAACTGATATCATTCCTCGATAATAGTGGAGCCGTTCAAGTTAAGGTATTCTATTTACCTCTCAGACCTTGATCGACAACGTTCTTACCTTAGAACAGATATAAGTCTGTATTCTAATCCCTTATTACTGTTAATAATCATCAAATCGTATTTCCTTGTTTTATTTTGGAATACGGTTTTTATAACACCATATTCATACTTTGAAATCTTCGTTGTCTGTTATTATTTATTTTAAACATTAACTCTTTGCTTTAACTTCATTCTCCCGTTCTATTTATAACTTCTTTACAAGGACCCAGTTAGTCTAAAAATCATTTTCAATTAAACAGTTGATTAAATCAACTTCATTCCATCAGTAAATTCGTTAACTGATTTTAATTACTTCTTAACATTTGATTAATATAATTAGTCTAATAATATTTCTAAATTGTTTATCTTAAATATAATTATCCAAATATTTAATCGTCGGATAATTTCTGCTTTATAAACTTATTTAAATATCAACAATCGTTTTTATTTACTTTATAAAAACGAACTCTAAAATACTGGTTTATAATAGAACTTCTATTATAATTTAATACTTCGCTTTAATTATAAAAATATAATCTTTATAATTAACTTCGTTGATTTGCCTGACGACCAATCACTTCTTATCAAACCGATGACTTTTACGGTCGGTTGTTACCATTTTCTCAATTTATATCGTTTAATTATTTATCGAAACAAATGTTGAAATTTCATTCAACATTAATATTCACATGGGGGTTTTAAATATAATTCGGGTTCATACAAAACAAACAGTACATATAATTTTCAAGGAATCCGGTCGGATTCCTCCAACCGATTTCCGCATCCACAGATGTCAGTCAACACAATTTACACTAACTTTATACTAGGGGGTATTCTAATCGATGGAATCAGTGTCCAACGTATGATGTGTATATATATGACGATGTATATATTACAACCAATTTACTCGTAATCTACCTAATCGACCATCACACAGCATTCAAACAACATTTAAAATATTATAATACTTTAAAATAGATCAGAGTGAGTGAATTTACTCACCTTAGCGCGTTAACCGTTAAATAACGATTTTGCGTCGGTACCCCGGATCAGACGTTATAATTTCAACGGGTCCAGTCACGTTCCGTTTGCCGATTCCATTCCCTCTTTACTGTCACAGCTACACCGTGTAGATCTGTTATGTAATCCTTCTTCTCGTTTAACAAAGGCGTAGATATCACCCCCTACTGAACAACGCTGCTCTTCTTTGTAGTTTATGGCCGACATTCCCCACCTCCTCCTAAGCTTGTCGCTTCGCGGAAACTCCCTCCAAAAACACCTACTTGCGCCATCATCCGGTTCTTCTCCGGAAATCACACAACTCCATTTCGACAGTTACCATACTCCGTTACCGGATCCGACTTCAACATGCTATAGTTTAAATCCTTCCATTTACATGTTCCAACTTCAGACACAATAGCCCATGTTTCAGGTTAACAACACAGGTATAACACCTACCCGGTTCGTCCCTGAAATCAGTTCCAGATTGTATTTTACATGGCCATTTCTTTGGGTGTCAACTTCCACCTTTGGTCCAACTTTTCCATGTAAGCAGAAAACAAGAATGGCCATAGCCGCGCATACACCCTCCCTGTCATGTTTACACAGTGCTTCCCCTTCACTTCGGCCCAATGGCACCACACTCAAACTAGTGTACCTAAAAAATCCCTGTAGCTCCTCTCATGCACCGTCCCTGTCCATTCTTGAACGCCCTTCCACGCCATTCCTTCATTGACCAGTAGATTTTCTTCCTTTCCAGCTTTACCATTCTTCGCTCCTGAAGCTTCTCCACGCCCATTTGCCTTCAAAGACCCTTGTGCTCTCCACCTGTACCAACCAACACCCTTTATCCATCCTACGTTAGCACCATCCTCCATGAACGCAGCCTTCATATATGTACCATGCACGCCAAGGCCATGCACCCTTCTTCATGCTTCCTTGACAAAGAACGCTCACTTGCTCTTCATGTAATCCCTCCTACTATGCTCAATACGCTGCTGAGCATCCACCATTCCCAAGTTCCAGATCAGAACTCCGCCCCTCGCTCCATCCATTTCGTGACAGATCCCTCTCACTTTGCGCTGATCGCAACAAAGTCTTCACATCAAAGCTCCACTGCCTAAACCATGATCTCCTTTCCACTCTTACCTTCCTGCTCACCCATTCAACAGCCTCTCGCTGTTTTTCTCCAAAACAAACAGATCACACCACCACCTCATGCGGCACTTTTCCACCCTCGTACATCACCAATCTTCACGAAACAACGCCCACTTTCTCCTCGTTCACTCCCGTATTCTTCTGAACTTACACACGCCACTGTCCTAAAGTAGCGAACAAACACTTATTTGAACCCAACCAAGCATATACAGTAATGGGGAGAAAGGTTTTGCGGGTTTCAAAAACATTTGTTTTATTTTATATATATATATATATATATATATATATATGAAGAAATGGATCTAATTCTTCTGGTTTGCCATTTAGTAGTTTTCGTTTTAGAAAAGGAGAAGAAGGCCTCCTGTATTTATAGTTTTTAAATCTCTTAATGGTTAAGCAATAGGACGTGGGTAGGTTATGGTCTGGTTAACTCATAGGGTAGTCATGTTTTGTTACTTACTTGTGAAGGTATAGGGAATGGTCGGTATTAAGGAATAGGCACGTTGTATCTACCTTAGGCATATCCAGGGGAGGTATATGATGCTAGCTCAGCAAATATACTTAGTTAATAGGTGAAAATATTCCAAGTTCCATCAGCCTATTGATTTGTGCAAGCACGTTTTGCATATCAGTTCCATAGGTCTGATCAAATATAGTTTAGGCATGTTGAGGTGTTTAAGGCCTGTTGTTTTAGTCTGAACTATTTTCGTTCCGCTGCTATGGACAGAACTAAATACAGTTGTGCTTAACGAGGTGTCATGATCCCAGAAATATAATAATACCGGTAGATTGACTCATATTATGAAATCCCGAAACACCGATACAGGGTACACAATACTCCAAATAAAAAGTTGCATATATAATTAATTAAAAATTACAGTAAAATTCTAAAAATTAAATTATCGCTGCACCTCAAAAGAACCTTGCCCAGATTCAGAACCGATATCTAGTTATATCCAAATATCTGTTTCAGTCGATAAACGATTTCACAACGACTTTTCGAATATTTGATTTGGACATATCTTGCAGTATATACGACGAAATCCTGATTTTTCACTTCTATTAGAGAGATACAGTTCAACAGATTCCGACGTTTCTCGTTTCGAAGAAATCCGATTCAAAACGAGTCCGGTACACTCAGTTGAAGTTCAGAACGTTAAATTACGAACTGCAGGGTCGTTCTGAGCTCGATTATAATTAATATATATTTATATACGTTCAACTTTGTTTTAATTAATATATAACTCCATTTATATTCTGAATTCAATATTTAAACTGATTTAAATATTCAAATACGAACCGACAAAATTGCGGGACGTTACACAATCTAAACCCAGCGGCAAGCGAAGAATTATATTTCAAGGACACTCATTCTATTTCATTTTCAATTCAAATTGTTTCCAATCCCATACTAATCCATTTACAAGTTAAATTTTTATGCATTTAGCATTCATACTTTGAATTCCCTACTCAATGTATTCTAACATCTAATTAAAATAATCAAGGGAGTTAATTAACATAACTTGGGTCATTCTTGTTCTTACTTATCAACCCAAATGAATTTTTATTTAAGTTCCAGCGCAACCTAAAATTCCTTAATTTCCTTTTAAGGGTTTTACTCACTTAAGTTAGAGGTTTTTAGGGAGAAGGAAAAACTTAAAGAAAAATATAGTTTCAGGGACAAGAAGTTGGATTTTAGCCACAAGGACACTTTTTAGTGTAAAGTGGAATTCAGGGGTCCACTATCATACACTACAAAGTGTCCTTGTGGCTAAAATTCAAACTTCTTGTCCTTCTCCCTAAACTTTTGTCTAAGTTTTTCCTTGTGCCAATTTTCCTGTTAAGTTATTTATTCCCATATAAAATTTTAAATGCCTACCAATTTATGAGTTAAGGAAAATTTCTAATATATCCGTAAGTTAATTTCGACACATAAATTCCATTCTAATTCAAAACACATATTGATTTTATGGTAAAGGAAGCTCTCTCAAGCGTAATATTCCCAAATCACATTCTAGGTGTAACGACACGGATTTCGCCCGGACCTAATCGATCGCTAAATCGACCAAGACCGTTCGAATCCCGCATACGCTAACTCTGGGCATACAACACATCAGAACAAATAATAGAAGACTTTTATAAACATCGTAACAATGTTACATCAGTGTACGAAATATCAGAGTATATCAAAAATAATACACAGCGGAAGATAAATTAACATAAATGTAATACAATGCACAACGGAAATATAAACTAAAACAGCGGAAGACAATCAATACTCTGGACACAGCTTTTCGCTTCGATCCAGAATCCTGCTTATATATCAGCAAAATAAACTACTCGACTGCCCGTGTGGAAGATTAGGGCACCCGAGTTTGCAAGGGAAAAGCAAACTACAGGTCAGTCATGGGACTGGTGTGAGAAACTCTACAGTTAGAATTAACTTATTTAATCATAAGACAAATCACAGGACCACGCCGCTAACGCGGAACGTGTTTACCCCTATGAATGCCAGTGTATAAATAATAATCAATAGAGATATATGGATCTACTATGCATCAATCAACATGCAATATCCCAATCTACCCATTTAGATTAATCACCACACTTAGATTTTCCAAATCAATTCAATTTACAGATATTATTCCTTTGGATTTTATTCCCGATTTCTTATTTCAAATCATTTGAAATACATATCTAATTTTCTATATCAAAGTAGATTTCACTTCGGGATCTCAAATCAAATCGTTTGGAAATATGAATTCCAAAACATAACAATGCATACAAAGATGTATGTAACCAAATATCGTTCTCCCATCGACAAGGCAAAGGGAACGCACCCAGCAACTCGATATATAAATGTTCACCTACCCTACATAGGAGCAGGCTACACCGGCGACACACCTCCCACACATGGAGAGCATACACCGCCCTCTCACCACTACTTTTAGTCTCAGGGTTACCCGAATATTTAGCCACACACTAAATCATTTCATATCCCGAAGTAGGGAAAATCATTTCATAACATAATAATCACAAGTACTTTCAAAATATAGTACTTCACATCAGTAATTCACACACATGATCAGTCACTATTAATCACATAACCTTTGAGCTCATACGTCTCAAAGAAGGGTGTTAAGCACGAGAATAAATTCTCCGCCACCAAACAGATACATCATGAATAGTAACTAATCGAATATGCGATGAACTACAACGTAAAACCATAATACATTTTGAAATCATTGGGTTTTAGGCCTCGAAATCCTTTCTGTTTTATAAAACATTCCCTGTCCAAAATCGGGAATACATTTCTTTTCACGTAAGAAAAATATATCATTTCACAATCATTCATTAAATTTGAAATGAACACAACATCGCTAAACACCTTTTCTTCAAATCGTGAAGTGTTTCACAAGGTGTTAGCACGCAGATATCTTTACGCAACCCAATGCTAAATGTAAAGGCATATTCTGCTCATAAACTGGTCGAGCACCATCCAAACAATCGATCAACCACAATCAATATCAACAACTAAGTAAATTTGGTTTAATAACATCACGTGTTTTGGTAAATTTAACCACCATTCATTCATCCAAATCTAATTAAAGATTTATTCAAACCCAATTGGTTTCATCTCTAAAATCATTTCATATTGATTGTTCTACTTTTTGGAAATTAATCCTGCTTTTACGCGGGTTAAAGAACTAATGTCTTTTAAACCCAGCTCACGACAAACCCAAAATCCAATTTGATATTAAACACAAGGCTTTGAATAGAAAATAGTATCGGCTTATATTCAACATCAAATTTTGAAACCAACAAATATCTTATTGGAAATAACGATATTAATATATCTTTCAAATTTCCACAACCATATCTGTATAATCACGAAATCCAACATCAAAATATTCCAAATATAATTTCGATTCAAATCCATTCCAATTCATATATTGGAAATTCTGGTTATTTTTAAAACCATTTCAAATCCAATTTATTTATTTAAAATAAATAAATTATTATTCTAGTTAATAACTAGTTCATTTCGATGAAAATCTATTTTTATCTTTTCAAATATGGGATTTTTCGGCCCAGTTCTTTCCAATTCATATATTATGATTTTACACAAATTATTGATATTTTTAATAATTTTATCAAGGCCCGTACAGTCGATTTCAATCAACGGCCATCGAACTGCACTTACAACGACCTTTTCAAAATTTGATTTGGATTCCAAATCCAACTGTTAGATTTCAAATCTCTAATATTTGTTAGAAAGCTCTTTTCGATACGAACCCAACGGTTCAGGTTTTAGGAGAATCCGACGGTCGGATCTCCTGTAATGTCCGTTCGAAGTTAATGGTCGAAATTCGCGAACTGCCATGGCGCGGCGTGTTCTATTCATGCCATTATATATATAATATATATATTTCATCGATTTCAATTCAAAACGTATTTTATAAATCGTTTTAAATTCGTTTTCAAAACGATTTCAACTTCCATTTCAAATTCAAATCAAAATTGATTTTTTCCTTATAAATTTGTTTTAAATTCATTTCAATTCAAATTTCAAATTCATTTCAATTTGAATTCATTTTCTATTCAATTCAATTCGAATTCATTTTCTGTTCAATTCAATTTTATATCAATATCGAATATTTCATATACATGACAATTTTATAAAGTGTATATATATGTTAAAAATTATATTTTTAACAATCAAATCATTTTCACATTTCATATATATATATATATTCACATTTCAATATATACCATATTTTCGCTTTCAATATGTACAATATTTTCACTTTTCAATATATACGATATTTTCAGTTTCAATATATACAATATTTTAACTTTCAATATATACGATATTTTCACTTTCAATATATACGATATTTTCACTTTCAATATATACGATATTTTCACTTT
Source organism: Allium sativum (assembly GCA_030737875.1). Lineage (NCBI taxonomy): Eukaryota > Viridiplantae > Streptophyta > Magnoliopsida > Asparagales > Amaryllidaceae > Allium > Allium sativum. The sequence continues at coordinate 159,431,579 of CM060913.1, forward strand.
CAATATATTTTATATTTTTCACTTTCAATATATTTTATATTTTTCACTTTCAATATATATTATTTTCCATTCGCATATATATATATAATTTTCACTTTCAATATATATTATATTTTTTCATTTCATATATATATATATATATATATATATATATATCATTTTCATTTCATATATATCGTTTTCATTTCATATATACATCGTTTTCACATTTCATATATATATCGTTTTCATTTCATATATATCGTTTTCATTTCATATATACATCGTTTTCACATTTCATATATATTTTTTCAAATATTGATTCAAACTTACTTTTCGTCGTTATTATTTAAAATATTTCATTTTAAATGTTCAAAATTCATTAAAATTGCCAAAATAAAAATTTTAAACTGGTTCGCATTTCTGGGTTATTACAATCTCCCGCACTTAAAACTTTTCGTCCCCAAAAAGGAACGAAGCCGAAATTGTTTAACTAATCAACTCAACTTTCACTATTTTCATTACGGCTTAAGTCCTTCAACTTTTCAGTTTCTAAGAACTTTTCAAATTTTTCAAAAATTTGGCTAACACACTAAATTTTCGAAAAATTTCGCCATAACCTCCCCTGCACCGGGGACTTCGGGATATTTTATATAGCCTCCCATGGCCTTCTTCAATCCAAAAGAAAAAGAAAAATCCAAGCGGCTAGCCAATCGGCTCATAAAATCATCATCACCCAAACAAAACAGTAAATTATGGTAAACATGTACCTATTTGTCGGGCAAACAATTTTATTCTCTGCTCTAGCCTCCTTGCTATGACCTATTCATTGTAAGTACATGTATATGCATGCAATTTCAACCAATTTTCAATTCAGTTCTATATTTGATTCAAATTGGCTAATTCACCTTACATTCTCTTGTTGGTATTATCAATTCAATATTCTGATTAGTTGAACTTATAATCACACAACACAACCAACAATCAATTTGTTGATTAAATTTTCAAACATATACTTTTATATAGTCAAAAATCAAATTTTCTAAGACCAGATTATATATATAATCACAAATACGTTATATATAATCATATTACTCTCAGCTCATTCTAGGGCATTTCTAACCCCATCTCTGACGAGTCACTCATTCTAGAATGCTACTGATTCTATCTCTAATGAAGATTCTTCTATAGGATATTACTAATCCTACCCCTGATGAGTCTTTTGTTCTGTTCTAAATAGTTGCACCCCAGAGATTTGAGTTAACCAAAGCTCTGATACGAGCTGTAACGACACAGATTTCGCCCGGACCTAATCGATCGCTAAATCGACCAAGACCGTTCGAATCCCGCATACGCTAACTCTGGGCATACAACACATCAGAACAAATAACAGAAGACTTTTATAAACATCATAATAATGTTACATCAGAGTACAGAATATCAGAGTATATCAAAAATAATACACAGCGAATGATAAATTTACATAAATTAAATACAATGCATAGAGGAAATATAAACTAACATAGTGGAAGACTATCAATACTCTGGACACAACATTTCACTTCGATCCAGAATCCTGCTTATATATCTGCAAAATAAACTACTTGAATGCCCGTATGGAAAATAAGGGCACCCGAGTTTGCAAGGGAAAAGCAAACTACAGGTCAGTCATGGGACTGGTGTGAGAAACTCTATAGTTAAAATTAACCTATTTAATCATAAGACAAATCACAGGACCATGCCGCTAACGCAGAACGGGTTTACCCCATGAATGCCAGTGTATAAACAATAATTAGTAGAGATATCTGGATCTACTATGCATCAATCAACATGCAATATCCCAATCTACCCATTTAGATTAATCACCACACTTAGATTTTCCAAATCAATTCAATTTACAGAAATTATTCCTTTGGATTTTATTCCCGATTTCTTATTTCAAATCATTTGAAATACATATCTAACTTTCTATATCAAAGTAGATTTCACTTCGGGATCTCAAATCAAATCAATTGGAAATATGAATTCCAAAACATAACAATGCATAAAAACAAGTATGCAACAAACTATCGTGCTCCCCATCGACAAGGCAAAGGGTACGCACCCAGCAACTCGATATATAAATGTGCACCTACCCACATAGGAGCAGGCTACACCGACGATGCACCTCCCACACATGGAGAGCATACACCGTCCTCTCACCCATACTTTTAGTCTTAGGGTTACCCGAAACTTTAGCCACACACTAAATCATTTCATATCCCGAAGTAGGGAAAATCATTTCACAACATAATAATCACAAGTACTTTCAAAATATAGTACTTCACATTAGTAATTCACACATATGATCACTCACTATTAATCACATAACCTTTGAGCTCGTACATCTCAAAGAAGGGTGTTAAGCAAGAGAATAAATTCTCCGCCACCAAACAGATACATCATTAATAGTAACTAATCGAATATGTGATGAACTACAATGTAAAACCATAATACATTTCCAAATCATTTCGAAATCATCGGGTTTTAGGCCTCGAAATCCTTTCTGTTTTATAAAACATTTTTATAAAACATTCCCTGTCCAAAATCGGGAATACATTTCTTTTCACTTAAGAAAAATGTATCATTTCACAATCATTCATTAAATTTGAAATGAACACAACATCGCTAAACACCTTATCGTCAAATCGTGAAGTGTTTCACTAGGTGTTATTACACAGATATCTTTACCCAACCCAATGCTAAATATAAAGGCATATTCTGCTCATAAACTGGTCGAGCACCATCCAAACAATCAATCAACCACAATCAATATCAACAACTAAGTAAATTTGGTTTAATCACATCATGTGTTTTGGTAAATTTAATCACCATTCATTCATATAAATCTAATTAAAGATTTATTCAAACCCCAATTGGTTTCATCTCTAAAATCATTTCATATTGATTGTTCGACTTTTTGGAAATTAATCCTGCTTTTACGTGGGTTAAAGAACTAATGTCTTTTAAATCCAGTTCACGACAAACCCCAAATCCAATTTGATATTAAACACAAGGCTCTGAATAGAAAATAGTATCGGCTTATATTCAACATCAAATTCTGAAACCAACAAATAACGTATTGGAAATAACGATATTAATATATCTTTCAAATTTCCACAACCATATCTGTATAATCACGAAATCCAACATCGACATATTTCGAAGATAATTTCGATTCAAATCCATTCCAATTCATATATTGGAAACTCTGGTTATTTTTAAAACCATTTCAAATCTAATTTATTTATTTAAAAATAAATAAATTATTATTCTAGTTAATAACTAGTTCATTTAGATGAAAATCTATTTTTATCTTTTCAAATATGGGATTTTTCAGCCCAGTTCTTTCCAATTCATATATTATGATTTTACACAAATTATTGATATTTTTAATAATTTTATCATGGCCCGTACAGTCGATTTCCATCAACGGCCATACGAACTGCACTTACAGTGACCTTTTCAAAATTTTATTTGGACATAATTCCAAATCCAACCGTTAAATTTCAAATCTCTAATATTTATTAGAAAGCTCTTTTCGATACGAACCCAACGTTTCTGGTTTTAGGAGAATCCGACGGTCGGATCTCCCGTAATGTCGGTTCGAAGTTAATGGTCGAAATTCGCGAACTGCCGCGGCGCAGCGCGTTCTATTCAGGCCATTATATATATATATATATATTATATATTTCATCGATTTCAATTCAAAACGTATTTTATAAATCGTTTTAAATTCGTTTTCAAAACGATTTCAACTTCCATTTCAAATTCAAATCAAAATTGATTTTTTCCTTAGAAATTCGTTTTAAATTCATTTCAATTCTAATTTCAAATTCATTTCAATTCGAATTCATTCTCTATTCAATTCAATTTAAATCCATTTTCTATTCATTTCAATTTTATATCAATATCGAATATTTCATATACATGACAATTTTATACAGTGTATATATATGTTAAAAATTATATTTTTAACAATCAAATCGTTTTGACATTTCATATATATATATATATATATTCACATTTCAATATATACCATATTTTCTCTTTCAATATATACAATATTTTCACTTTTCAATATATATGATATTTTCACTTTCAATATATACGATATTTTAACTTTCAATATATACGATATTTTCACTTTCAATATATTTTATATTTTTCACTTTCAATATATATTATTTTTCACTTTCAATATATATTATTTTCCATTCGCATATATATATAATTTTCACTTTCAATATATATTATATTTTTTCATTTCATATATATATCGTTTTCATTTCATATATATCGTTTTCATTTCATATTTACATCGTTTTCACATTTCATATATATATATATATCGTTTTCATTTCATATATATCGTTTTCATTTCATATATATCTCTTTCATTTCATATATACATCGTTTTCACATTTCATATATATATCGTTTTCACATTTCATATATATATCGTTTTCATTTTCAAACATCGATTCAAACTTACTTTTCGTCGTTATTATTTAAAATAATTCATTTTAAATATTCAAAATTCATTAAAATTGCCAAAATAAATTTTTTAAACGGGCTCGCATTTCCAGGTTATTACACTAGGGTATTCCTAACCTTATCTATAATGAGATAACATAACTCTGATGAGTCCTTACTTTTGTTCAAGTACGTCGTACCCATTGCTTTGTATAAACCAAAGCTCTTATACCAATCTGTAATGACCCGGCTTTTTAGCCAGTTCTCATCGGTAATTAAACCAACTTAAACCGTACATAAAGACAAATAGTTATGGGTACTTACATATTTGCACAAAAATAACATAACTTTTCATTTCATTACCATATAATATAACATCAGAGTTACAAGGAATACATCATAGTACATTGATTACACAACGCAAGAAATACTAACTCAGCAGAAGAATGTGAATGTTCAAAAACATATATCTCCAGCTAAAACCAGCATCCTGCTCCAACCTACCCCAAGGCTAATTCTGTGTACCAAAATACTAGCTGCCCATGTAAAAATTATGGGCACCCAGAGTTTAGGTGAGGGAACAATAAACTCAAGATCAGTCGTGGGACTGGTGTGAGAACTCAAAAAAGCTGTTATTTAGGATTCATTTTAAAGTTGGGTAATTCAACGGACCACGCCGCTAAAGCGCAACGGGTTTACTCCATATGAATTCCCACGCATAGAAATTCGCTATAACTTTTGAAAAATGAAACTACCATAAGATCTCATGGCACACACACAATGCAAACACACACATGGGCGAGGTTTCTCCTTATGATAGTAAAAAATGCTTGTTACGTTAAAATCCTCTGATATTGTTATTAGTGCATAGTGTGAAAACAATTTCGCAAATAAATGAATTAATCATAGCCAACATAATGCCCTATCCCATTATACCGACATAATCCTGCTAATAGCTGGCTATACAACTAAAATCGTATGGGCTCATAGTGGAAAATTGGATTTCCAACAAATGACCCAGCAAAGGAACTTCCTTACAGAAACTATGGGTACACCTCTAAAGGGACACCCCGAGAACCAAATCGAGCTCTCTACCAACACGAGGTCGGGTTACCCCTTAATTGGGTAACTTAGAGCATGCCTGAGTATATCACTTCTCGGTCATTACCAACTTTTAAACCGAGGCCTCGCAACATCAACATCCATATAAATAGAAGTTATCCACATAGGGCAATACCTGAGCTCCATACCATAGTACACCTTTTATCTAGATGGAAATGACTACCCTTAACCTCACTGCATCTTTCCTGTTTTAGCCATTTACCGGGTTGTGAGGCTTGCCAAGGTCACGATATACACAAAGCTACGCTTAAATAAGCCATGCTTTGATCATCCATAGCTCACCACATAACTTAAGTATGCCACATTGTCCATTCACAACGCATCACCGATTTCTATCAATATATTACCTCTAAGCTCATACGTCTTAGAGAAGGGTGTTAAGTAAGAGAATAAATTCTCCACCACTAATCATATATATATATATATATATATATATATAACAGAGATTAGTTTTGTGCAGTCAATTACAATGTCAGACACACAATCCATACGATTCCGTTCTGGGTTTGAACGAAATACCAATCCGAAAATCTCCAAATATATTAAAATATCATGCCACTTATAACCTCGTATCAGGGGATCAACCCAACCGAGACATCAACAATCAATCCAAATAATTCAAAGAATCCCGGTCTTCATTCGTCGTTTTCCACCTCTTGAATTGCTTCATAACGTCATATTATTACTTGGAATGGTTTTCAGACATATATTCGATCCCGGTCTTTCCAAATAATAAGCGCAATTTAAAAAATACAATTACGGAACACACAGGTTTTTAACCAAATCTCATTCCATCTTGGATTTGTCAAATTAAACTTCTTTAAATCCATTCTCAAATTATAACAAAATCCATATTTAACCTTTCTCTTTTAAAACACATCCCTTAAATCAAAGATAATTTAGCCTCTAAGGTTTAATTAATTCTCCATTTGATAACTCGTTATCAAAAACCCATTTTCCTTTGAAAATCCTTACCAGACATTTCGATCATAGTTTCCAATTAAATCGGTTTCCCAACATTCAATTCTTTAAATCTTAACGAAAAGATTATACTTCCTTCCCAATTCCTTATTTTTAATTTCCTCAAATCAAAGATTTGATTAAATCCCCAAATTACGATATGAATTTCCATAACTCAATCTCAATGGGTTTCAAGAATGATATTATTGAAGATATAATTCACGACAAAACCCAAATCTGTCGATATTGAACATAAGTTACGCAGAAATTGTATCTACTTATATTCGATATCAATTCTCATAATCAACGAATACTATAAGTGGAATAACGATATAATAATATCCTCCAATTTCCTCAAATAGTATACGTTTACACCAAAGAATTTCATATCAAATATCCGAAGATTATTTCTATCCAACTTATCCCAATCAAATTGGGAAACCCATATCTTAATTTAAAGATTTATCTAACTCTTTGACGTTAGATCTGAATAGAAATATCATCCACTTATACTTAAAATTAATCTCTGTATCCAACTCACACTATAAACGGAATAATGGTGAACTACCTTTTACATTCCTCAAATAGTAAGAGTCACCATCTACCAGATTAATATCAAACATCCGAAGATTTATCTCCAACCATATCCAACTATTTAAAATTGAAAACCACATTTTAGTATCAAATAAATTAATTTAATTTCCATATAAAACATTTTCAATACTTTTAAATCTTTGAAAACATTCCGCCAATCATTTACAAATGATTACTTATAGTTCGGGAAACAGCTCGCGGTTTACAACTTCAAAATGAATTGTTTTCAAAGAAAGAGTTATCATAGTGTTTCAAAAGCGTTACAAAACAGCTATATTAACTACTTTGATCAAAATATCGTTTATCTTAGCCAAAACTTAAACTTTACGATTCAAACCACTTTCACATAATTTATAATGAATTTACAAATATTCTCATATTTTTAAAAACATTTAAAGTATTTGTTTATAGTTCTGGTCGACAACTGCTCTTACAGCGACCTTTTCCAAAACGGTTTAAACATAACTTGAAAATTATAACCGAAATTAAAATCCGCTTTCACTCATTTAAAAGATCTTGTCAATATAAATCAATGGTTTTTCATTTCCTGGAAATCTGATTTAGATTGCAAAATTTATAAGCGCTTAAAGTTTGTAACTAAAATACGCAAATTACCATTGTGCGACAAGCTCTATTTTGACCCAAAAAAATTATTCTTCAGTACTTCAAAATACCTCAGAAAACCATTATGTACTCATGTAAATCATTTAAAACCATTTAAAGTAATTTACATTGACTTTCTAAATTTTTTTTGGGTTCAAAATTCAACCTTTATATTTTTTACTTAATAAATCAAATTCCAATACATTTCTAAATTCAAATAATCTCAAATTAACCATCCCATTCGTCGGATCAGTTAGGGATAGCCAGGGAGAGCATGAAACTATATTTTCCAAACCCAAGCTTAGACACTATCCTCTCTGTCATCCGAGAATGTTCCAGTATTTATTTGTTCATTTAAAGAACTTTATCGATATATATGAATTCATACATAAGGTCTTTCCCAATTATTAGCCTTCAATTTCAATAATGATACTACTTCTAATTACGAAGGAGATTTGTCGATCACCAATGTGATACCATACTTTTGTCATAGCGTTTGCAAAACAACATCAACAACCATTATAAACATCCATAGCAACCATCATCAACATAATTAAATAAATCATAACTGTGCACAAGTGTTATAGCACTAACACTTAATAGTGTGTGTGTTTCTAAACTACACATCCATCATCCATCATCTTTCACAACAAACATCAATCATCATCAACAACTAATCATTCATTACTATATTTAAATTAGTCTAACTACTAATCAAATATAGAAACTGTGGTCCAAGAGTTCTCACCAAACAACTTTCCAAATTCCCTGGTAGGCGATCCTAGTTGAGCGAACTGTCAGACAGTATTTTGGCGCAACGTCTTCTTCACCAAAATATATATATTAATCTCTCTCTATCATAAGAGGAGGAGGATGACGACAAACTTTGGTAAGGTGGTGGTGGAAAAGAGGAAGACTTATGCCATGGAAACCATGGCCATAAGCTTTAAGAAGAAGACGAAAAGGAGAAAATGGAGTAAAATGGCAAAAAAGTGGAGAAAAGGCCTCCTTATATAGGAATGGAGGGTTAAGGAGATAATGACACATAAGGGGGCAAGTGTAAGGCATGCATGCAAGTAGTCATGCAAAAATACGAGTGTCCTTACACTTGTCTTAAGGAGGGAAAGTGATCTTTTGGTAGCATTTCCTTTAAAATGCTATGAAAACTAAGGACAACACTTAATTCTAATGCTACTGATTCATGTTATGGTTTGACAAATCCGATCGAACGACAAATAGTATCAATAAATTCAAACTTATTAATAATCATTCTTATTTATAATTCAAATAAAATCTATCATCTAACTTATCAAAATTATTAAATATTCCTAACCATATATATTTATGTCAAATTCAAATTAAGTAATAGAAATTCCAGTTTAAATTGGTTAAAAATTCTGGATCGTTACATTCACCCCTCTTTAAAACTTTTCGTCCTCGAAAAGGAAGACGAGTAAATTTAAACTCCTTTACCAGTTTTAAATTCCCAATTCTCTCTTAACATATCGGAAATGTAATGGCCAAAACCAAGGCCAATATCATACTCGAGATACTTTATCTGATTCTCATTAAAGGTAGACGTTTATATGATTTCTTAATTACTTGGGTTGTCCCTGGTCATGTTTATAATCAAATTCTCTGAGTTAGACCTAGTGCTACTACAACAACCACAAAGGAGAAACTGGGACAGATACTATCTATTACTTAGATGTCTATGACCCTAAAAATTTAATGATTAGAAATTGTCTTTCTAACTTACTGCTAAAGTTATGGAATCCATGGTTTACATAACAATAAGTGTTCATACCTCAAATTTGTTAGATTTTAACATAAATTCGAATCCAAATTCTCAAATGAATAATCCTTTTCCTAAATCATCCTATTATCTAACAAAAATAACATTTTGGATCATTTTCAATATTTTGAAGTTCCTTTGCACTTAATAAAAATTCAAGAGATAATTAAATATACTCGTTTCAAACTCCAAACCATGTGACTTATCTACCTGTCCATGGTTTGGTCAAAGCAGGGCAAAAAGAAGGATTCAAAAATAAAGTTGGACAAAAATCCAAGCATGTCAATCGGGGAGATATTGATTATCAAAAGATGACAACGAGTCAACCTAAACCCAGCGGTAAGTGAAGAATTATATTTCGAGAACACTCATTCTATTTCAATTTCAATTCAAATTGTTTCCAATCCCGTACTAATCCATTTACAAGTTAAATTTTTACGCAGTTAGCATTCCATTTTGAATTCCCTACACAATGTATTCTAACATCTAATTAAAATAATCAAGGGAGTTAATTAATATAACCTGGGTCTTTCTTGTACTTATCAACCCAAATGAATTTTTATTTAAGTTCCAGCGCAACCTAAAATTCCTTAATTTCCTTTTAAGGGTTTTACTCACTTACGTTATTTATTCCCATATAAAATTATAAATGCCTACCAATTTATGAGTTAAGGAAAATTTCTAATATTTCCATAAGTTAATTTCGACACATAAATTCCATTCTAATTCAAAACACATATTGATTTTATGGTAAAGGACACTCTCTCAAGCGTAATATTCCCAAATCTAATTCTAGGGTATTCCTAACCTTGTCTCTAATGAGTTAACATAACTCTGATGAGTCCTTAGTTTAGTTCAAATATGTCGTACCCATTTCTTGTATAAACCAAAGCTCTGATACTAATCTGTAACGACCTGGCTTTTTGACCGGTTTTCACCAGTAATTAAACCAACTTAAACCGTTCATAAAGACGGATAATTATGGGTATTTACATATTTGCACAAAAATAACAGAACTTTTCATTTCATTACCAGATAATATAACATCAGAGTTACAAGGAATACATCAGAGTACATTGATTACATAACGGAAGAAATACTAACTCAGCGGAAGAATGTGAATGTTCAAAAACATATAGCTCCAGCTAAAACCAGCATCCTGCTCCAACCAACTCCAAGGCTAAATCTGTGAGCCAAACTACTAGCTGTTCATGTAAAAATTAAGGGCACCCGACCATAGTTTAGGTGAGGGAGCAATAAACTCCAGGTCAGTCGTGGGACTTGTGTGAAAATTCAAAACAGCTGTTATTTAGGATTCATTCTAAAGTTGGGTAATTCGATGGACCACGCTGCTAATGCATAACGGCTTTACTCCATATGAATTCCCATGCATAGAAATTCACTATGACATTTGAAAAATGAAACTACCATAAGGTCTCGGGCACAAATTCAATGCAAATGCACACATGGGTGAGGTTTCTGCTTATGATTGTAAAAAATGCTTGACATGCGAAAATCCTCTGATATTGTTATTAATGCATAATGTAAAAAAAAATTCGCAAATAAATGTATTAATCATAGCCAAAATAATGCCCCATCCCATTATACTGACATAATCCTGCTAATAGCAGGCTATACAACTAAAATCGTACAGTCTCGAAGTGGAAAATTGGATTTCCAACAAATGACCAGGCAGAGAAACTTCCGTACCGAAATAATGGGTATGCCTCTAGAGGGACGCCCCGAGTTGGGCTCTCTGCCAACACAAGGCCGGGTTACCCCTTAACTGGGTAACTTAGAGCACGCTTGAGTACGTCACTTCCCGGTCATTACCAACCATTAAACCGAGGCCTCGCAACATCAACATCTATATAAATAGAAGTTATCCACATAGGTTATGTAACAACCTGGAATTCCTGAGCCAATTTAAAATTTTTATTTTGGCAATTTTAGCGAAGGTTGAACATTTAAAATGCATTATTTTAAATAATATAGACGAAAATTTATTTTGAATAGAATCGAACGTATATATTTATATACGTCATCATTAGAATATAAATAATTATTTATAATTATAAAAGGAATTGAAAATGGCGCGGTAGTTCGATAATTTGATTTCAAACTTCAAATGAATGTACCGGGTGCAAAACAAACCGGATTTTTGTGAAACCAAAAATAATAGGATCTATTTGAGGATATCTTTCCAACGAATCCGAAAAATTGAAATTTCATAGCGGGAATCAAAAGATACGCCCAGTTGAAAATTCTGAATAGTCGCTATGGAATTCAGGCCCTTAAAAATGGAAATTTTGCAAACGACCTCGGATTTTGACAAAACCACTTTTGTTGGCTCCGTGATGTAAAGTTATTGCTAGATTCCAAATTTTATAATTTTTTGAATCAATATGTGAGCGTGGCAAAGGAAAACGTGTTTGACCAGTTTTAGTTGATTTTAATCGACTGGAAAATGGCCATTTCTCCAACGGTCTCAGAATTCGACGAAACTAGTTTTGTTAGGACCGTATCGTCAATGCGAAGCTAGAAAATATTTTTCTGGGATTTATAGAGTTAATATGTGACCCCAGTAAATTGAAATGCGCATTCAATTTCAATATATAGAGTTATATGTTTATTTTGACGAAAAATGATCGAAACAGTCAAATCAGCTTACGATACATATCCCATCGTGTTCGGAATAGGGATAATTAGCTATGGACGACAGGCGGTGGGTTCAATTTCGAGTTCGAAAATAAATGTTGCTTTTTGAAATTAAATAAAATAAATTAATTAAAATTAAAATATCCCTCCCTCTTCCCTTACCACTCAGCCCCCCCCGATTGGATTCATTCAGAGAAAAAGGGGGGGGGGGGGGATCGCGCGCCGCCGGAGCGGGCGCAGCTCCGACCACTCCCCCCCTCTCCTCTACCCTCCGCGCCTCTCTTCCTCTTCCCCTCTGCTGTTAAATCGAAGCCGTCTCTTCTCCGATCCCCCTCCTTCCTGAAGCCGACGCGCCGCCTCCCCACACCTAACCAAGCCCGGCGCACCTCTATTCCGCCTCTCCTCCCTTCCTCTCTACCCAAAACCGCCATAAAACCCTAACTGATCAGCAAACCTGCCTCTGGCCAACTAGGACCACCACCAGCGACCTCCCCGATCCTCCTTCACCACACGGAATCGATTGTAAGCGTTTATTTTTATTTACATTCCTTTATCGAATTAAAAACGTGTCCTTTATATATTTAATTTCGAAATAAAATGATTTGATCTTTATCATGGGAAGGACAAAATAAAGTCGAGATTTTTATAAAGGAAAAGAAGAGATTTTTATATTTGAAAAGACGAAATCTTTATATTTGAAAAGGCGAAATCTTTATATTTGAAAAGGTGAAATCTTTATATTTGAAAAGGCGAAATCTTTATATTTGAAAAGGTGAAATCTTTATATTTGAAAAGGCGAAATCTTTATATTTGAAAAGGCGAAATCTTTATATTTGAAAAGGCGAAATCTTTATTATATGAACGTCGTTGTAAAAATAAAATTTTTATCTATATAGTAGCGGTATAAAAATAGAATTTTTATCTATATAGTAGCGGTATAAAAATAGAATTTTTATCTATATAGTAGCGATATAAAAATAGAATTTTTATCTATATAGTAGGGGTGTAAAAATAGAATTTTTATCTATGTAGTAGTAGTATAAAAATATAATTTTCATATGCATAGAAACAATACAAAAAATTTGATTTTTATATATGTAGTGGCTACGGGCAACGAAAGGGACAAAAGGCGAAAGCAGTGATGATTCCCTACATTGGAAGTGTCGTGGAGTTGGGATAGCTTTGGTCATAACTTCTCACTCTAAATTTCTTTTTCTAGTTATATATATACTAGGATGCAGACGGTGCTTAGCAGCACCCGACTCCCGTCATCCACAGACCATGGATGGCTTGTTTGTTTGATTGATGTGTTGTGAAAATTGTTTGTGATGTTGATGTGAAATCGATAATAAATTGTAGATGGTTGAAATAAATTAATTATCGTTGAAAATATAAATTTTAACGTGAATGTGAGTAAATAAATATTTATAAAAAATCGGCCGATTTGTTTATATGCACTGATTTGACTGATATTGATTGGGATGATAAATTTTACACATCGCCCAACTGCACAAATAAAAATCTGCGTTTGTTGATTTGAAACCCCACACGGGTGTTGGGATGATATTTGAGTACACTAATCCCAATTATTTAATTGTATGTCGATCGATTGGTCGATAGGCTGTGTAAGCATTAATTATTTATATTTGATGCTTATGCAGTTGTGAGGTGCACTTTGGATGATGGTTGATTGTTTATCGTTGCTATTATATACATATGTTGGGTGGAATCCATATAATTAACGTTAGATGGTAATTGATTGGGCCTCATTCCAATCGGGAAAATAATGAATATTATAAAAGAAAATTCATGTGTTGAATAGAAAATAGTCATGTGTTGACGATGTTCATGTGTTGAAACTATTCATGTGTAATGACCTGTATCCTACGTATCGGGGGATTGTAGAATATTTATTTCTTTCCCGTATGAGGTCGTATGTTCATGTAACTTTGGGAAACATCCATTAGAGTCATTTCCCATGTTCATGATTTTTATCGATTTTTAAATGACCATTTTGCCCCTAGTTGGTACTGTTTTGGCCGTAACTTTTGATTGGAAAGGAATTTTGACCTGAAATCACATCCATTAGATTCGTTTGATGGTTTACCTTTCCGTAGAGTGGTCATAATAGCCAAACGGACTTACCGTTTGGGAGATATGGCTTAAACAAGGTTTGGAGGTTGAAAAACTGCTTAACCGGGCCAAATCGGGTGATTAGTGAGTAGGCCCATAACCCATTTCGGGATTAGGGTTATGGGAGGGCTGAAATGAGATGGTGGATCATTCCATTTCAGTTTTCTAGCCTCCACTTATCACCAAGGATCCCTAAAAATGGCCTCTAACCTCTAAATCACCTCCAAATCATCTTTTGGTCAAGGATTAAGCTTAGCAACCCCTAATCAAGGAAGATCTTCACCAAATCAACATAGGAGCTGCGGTTGTCATTGAGATTCACATCAAATCAGAGAATCACTTCAGATCTTAGTTTATTTTGTGACTAAGGTGAGTGATTTGCATAGTTTTACACTAATTATGGCTAATTAGGGGTGATTAGTGCTAATTAGCGAATTTAAGCATGATAAAATTCGGGTAAAATGTTCATAAATTCCTAAATGATGTTTTAGACCTCTGATATGAATTTGGGTTAATTTGGTTAAGTTTTGCTAATCCTATCATTAGTTTCACCTAAACATGCTTAAGGGGAAATATGGGATTTTGGGTATGTTTGATCCATTTTAACCTATGATATTGATGTGAATGATGTTTGTGGTTGATTATGCATGTTGCTATGACTGTATGAAATGCTTTGTGATTGATTCCAATAGTTAGAATGATCGAAAACATCGTCGAATGGCGTAAACACTTGCTGGAATAGTTTCAGAAAACAGTGCAGGGTTCGGATCGGATCGGATAAGGTGGCTCGGATCGGATATGTTGAACTGAGCAAAGAATCTGATCGGATCGGAACCCAACACTGGGAAAAGTGGCAAAAAGGTAGGCCACGCTAGCTGAACTTGGATCGGATCGGATAGAGAAAAATGGATCGGATCGAGGAGGACGGATCGGATCGGAAGCACGAAGACGAATCAGAGCAGGAGCACGGAGGCGGATCGGATAGGAGCATATGAAGGGAGTATGAAGACGTATCGAAAACGAAAACCAAGAAGGGACACCCGACCCGGCCCGAAGGGAAGCACCCGACCCGACCCGAACCGCATCAGAAGGAAACCCGACCCGAACGGATGAAGGACACCGACCCGAACCGATAACGTGAGGAAGAACCCGACCCGACCCAGTATTGACCAATAACCCGAGATGCAAAGGTAGTCCAATAGGGGAAGTTAGAGCTCAGGATCCCGGAACTAGTTGGGAACCAAGGAGTTCACTTCATGGTTGGACTTTGCTGCGGGACGTGTGCTAAGGAGTTGTCGATGTTCATAACTTAGATTCACCACTAAAAAGGAATGATAGGCTACTTATCAGTGCAGTAGGGTCATTATGACCTGAGGGGCAAGTGATGGTAGCAAGACTACGTTATCAGTGCAGTAGGGTCATTATGACCCGAGGGGCAAGGTGATGCGTAGTAAGACTATGAGCCAGTGCAGTGGGGTTCTTGTGACTCCATGGGGCAAAGTGGACATAGTAAGGATGGTAAGGCTATGAGCCAGTGCAGTGGGGTTCTTGTGACTCCATGGGGCAAAGTGGACATAGCAAAGGATTTGTGGCTACGTTATCAGTGCAGTGAAGCCATTTATGACTTCATGGGGCAGAGTGATCGTAGCAAGGTATGTTAGGTGATCGAAGTGGTGAATATCGTATGCTTTACGCACTGAGTGAGAGATGTGAGGATGGATGCTATGTTTGATTGTTTGCCATCATTATGACATGCACACCTCCCCCACCTCCGTATCTTTACACTGTTTGATATGGTACCTTAGATTGTTGTACAGTATGTAGTGCTAACTCTTTAGTTGCAGGTCCAGGTTCAGGTATGTTTTAGTCTACCTGTTATTGTTCACTTTAGATGCTTATCGCTCATACCAGGCTTTATGTCTGACCCAGAGTTTTATGTCTCCTCTTATTACTCTGGGTGCTCACACGAGCATACTAGAGACAGGTTAGCTGGTGATGCGCGAGTAGCTGATTCGGAGGCGGGCAGGAGGCTTCCACGTATGATATATATACACATTCTCCCTGTGTCGTTGGTGGTCGCTACTTGGGCATTAGTAGTGTACCCCATTTATCTTACTTTTGCTTTGAGACAGTTTGAAAGTTGTAATAAGCTGTATTCTGAATTTCCGCTGCTATGATGTTTAGTTCTGATTTTCAGCTTATGCACTGTCTCTCCTGTTTTATGTCAAGTATGTTATTATTATATTTTGTTCTATGCGCTGTGAGACATTCTACAGGTTCTTTGTATGTTCATTTCCTTCTTCCCTTTTTCTTCAGGCGACCCGTTCCGTGCTAACTGGACATGTGTACAACGCACTTTTGGAGTAATTGTCGGTTGGTGCGGGGCGGGCCGTCACACTTGGTATCAGAGCTCTAGGTTGCGTAGTTAACCTAGGGAAAGACACCAGAGAGAGATAGTACGTATATGAGAGCGCGTATTTGTGATTACTTTGGTTTTCAAAAACTATGTATGTATATATTATTAGTTGTATAAGAATGAAGTCGCACTGCACTAGCACCACTATGGGGTCGTTAATCGTTTCTCTTTTACAGATTAACGATGAGCCGAGACACGAGGGGTGCTGGTAGAGGGACCAACCAAGGGAATGCCGCTGACATGAGGGCTATGTTTACTAACCTCATGAGAGACATGCTTAGAGAAGTGCAAGGGGCAATTCCCAATCCCGGAGTTGGTGTTGGCCCAGTAGTGCAGGCACCCAGGGTCGATTTCGCCAAGTTGTGCAAAGATTACACTAATCTTGGTGGGAAGCCGTTCCACGGGACGGAGTCGGCCACGGATGTTCAGGACTGGATGGATAGCTGTGACCGTATCTTCGATGACTTGGGTCTTGAGGATGCGATGAAGAGAAGGCTAGCGTCTCGTCGGCTGCAAGGGCGAGCGATGAATTGGTGGAGTGCTATTAGAACAGCTACTCCAGATGACCAGGTTACGTGGGATCAGTTCAAGGCTCGGTTTAGCGAGAAGTTTATTCCAGCTGCCCAGAAGTCAGTATTGTTTAAGAGGTTCTTGGAACTCAAGCAGAACGGAAGGGCAGTTTCTGACTATATTGCTGAATTCGACACTTTGTCGAAGTATGGACTGTCTCTCATTGATACTCCTGAGAAGAAAAATGAGAAGTTCATTACCGGTTTGGATGGGTACTTGGGGGAAAGGCTTATTAATCACATCAATGAGACTTTTGAATCGATTGTGGGGAAAGCTTTGATATCAGAGAGTCTTTACCCTAAGTCAAAGACTGAGGCTGTATCTGCGGAAGGGCCAAAGCCGCAAGCAGGCGGTGGAGGCAAGAATAACTCTCAGAATAAGAGGAAGCAGGACCAATCTAAAGGTGGCCAGAAAAAGAGCAAGAAGGATGTTGAGTGCTTCAGTTGTGGAAAGAAGGGCCATTATGCTAAAGAATGTCGGGCCAAGCCAGCGGAAAGGAAGTGCTACAACTATGGTCAAGTGGGACATCATAAGGATAAGTGTCCGCAATCTCTTATGGAGAAGCAGATTGTGAAAGCATATGCTATTGATGCTGTTCCTTCTTCGTCGAATGCCCCAACTGCGGCGGAGAAAGGAAAGAATGTTGTTATTCAAGGTATGATTTCTATTTATGATATACCAGTTCGAGTTTTGTTTTATACTAGGGCTTCCCGTTCCTTCATATCTAGTGACCTGGTAGATAGGTTGGGACTGGAACCCGAGATAGTCGATAGACCATTGATTGTGACGAACCCGATTGGTGGTTCGACTAGCCTTAGTATGATTTGCCAGAATTTGGTCTTATCGAGTCATGGATGTATGTTTGTATGTGATTGCTTTATTTTGGGCTTTACTGGGTATGGCATTATATTGGGGGTCGATTGGCTCCAAAGATACGGGGTGGTGGTAGACTGTGAGGGCTTTTTGGTGACAGTGAGGGCGGATGATGGGCAGAGGGTAGTGTTTGGTAGCCTACCTAGTGATGGGGTTATGGCTAGTTTTGTAAATTACCTCGACATCCCGCAGGATGAGTTGTCAGATGTGCCCGTGGTTGGCCAGTATCCGGACGTCTTCGAGGAGGTGACCGGGCTTCCACCACACCGAGAGATTGAGTTCAGTATTGATTTAGTGAAAGATGCCAGACCTATAGTGATGCCACTTCATCGTATGGCACCAAGGGAGCAGCAAGAGCTCGGGGTGCAAGTCAGCAATCTTTTGAAGAAGGGATTTATTAGAAGGAGTGTCTCCGAGTGGGGAGCACCAGTTGTGTTTGCCACTAAGGCAGATGGTTCCCTTCATTTGTGTGTGGACTATCGTGAGTTGAATAAGGTAACGAGGAAGAATAAGTATCCTCTACCACGGATAGATGATTTGTTTGATCAGTTGGAAGGAGCTAGAGTGTTCTCCCAGTTGGACCTCGCGACAGGATTTCATCAGCTTCGAGTAGCAGATGAGAGTGTTCCGAAAACGGCATTTAGGACGCCGTCAGGATTTTATGAGTGGTTGGTCATGCCATTTGGGTTGACCAATGCACCAGCCTATTTTGTGGATCTTATGAATCGAGTATTCAGAGATCAGTTGAATAAGTTTGTTCTTGTGTTCGTGGATGATATCCTTGTTTACTCAAGGACAGAGGAGGAACACAAGGGACACTTGAGGATAGTGATGGATGTGTTGAGGAAACACCAATTGAAAGCGAAATTCTCTAAGTGTCATTTTTGGAGAAGGGAAGTGAGATTCTTGGGTCATGTTGTTTCCGAGAGTGGTATTGCCGTGGACCCTGCGAAGGTGGCTACGGTACAGGATTGGCCTACACCCAAGAATGCTACGGATGTAAGAAGTTTCTTGGGATTAGCTGGATATTATCGTAAGTTTATCCAGGACTTCTCCAAGATTGTAGCACCGTTAACTCAGTTGACTAAGAAGAATCAGTCCTTCGTCTGGAACGAAGTGTGTGAGGATGCCTTCAAGAGTCTAAAAGAGAGGTTGAAACGTGCGCCAGTGTTAGTCATTCCTAAAGGGAATGAAGAGATGACGGTATACACGGATGCTTGTGGTACCAGACTGGGTGCAGTATTGATGCAAGGAGGTAGGGTTGTAGCTTATGCTAGTCGACAGCTAAAGCCGCATGAGAAGAAGTATCCTACCCATGATCTGTAATTGGCAGCGATTGTGTTTGCGCTGAAGATGTGGAGACATTATCTCTTGGGAGAAAGATTTGAGTTGTTTACCGATCATAAATCGTTAAAGTATCTCTTCTCCCAGAAAGATCTGGATCTCCGTCAGCAAAGATGGTTAGAGTTCTTGGCTTCGTATGATTTTGATATCGCATATACACCTGGGAAAGGTAATGCGGTAGCCGATGCCTTGAGTTGGAGACATGCCAGCTTAGGGGCAATGTTTCTTGAATGGAAGCAACTGGAGTATATCGCGGGGTTTGATTTCAGACCAGGGTGCGAATTGGATCCAGTTATGCTAGCTAGTTTGGCGATCAGACGCACTTTGATAAAGCGGATTGGTTCTAGCCAGAGGGACGATCCTAATCTATTAGAAATCATCTCCAAGTTAGAGATGGGTATCGATGAGGAGATGAATGTGTATGGGCTTGATCGAGATGGATGGCTTCGAAAGAATGGAAGACTAGTTGTGCCCAACGTGAATGGTTTGAGAGATGAAGTGCTTGGAGAATGTCATCACTCAAAACTGACTATACATCCCGGTGGTAATAAGATGTATCGAGACATGAGACAGACTTACTACTGGGAAGGGATGAAAAGAGACGTTGGGAAGTTTATATCCAAATGCATGAATTGCCAGCTAGTTAAAGCCGAGCAAAAGAAGCCTAGTGGGTTGTTGCAACCATTAGAAATTCCCGAATGGAAATGGGAGCAAGTTTCGATGGATTTCATCGATGGCTTACCAAGGACTAGATCGGGATATGATAGCATTTGGGTAATTGTGGATCGATTGACTAAGAGTGCAAGATTTATACCAGTCAAGTCGATCAGAACGGCAGCCAAGTTGGTAGAATTATATATGAAGTGGGTAGTGAGATTTCATGGAGTACCCAAAAGCATTGTGAGTGACCGAGACCCGTTGTTCACTAGTGGGTTTTGGAAGAGCTTGCAAGAGGCTCTAGGGTCAGGATTACATCTCAGTACCGCATATCATCCTCAGACCGACGGTCAGACAGAGAGGGTGAATCGCATATTGGAAGATCTCTTGAGAGCGTGTATATTGGATTTTGGTGGATCATGGGATGACCATTTGCATCTAGTAGAGTTTGCATATAATAATAGCTACCAATCCAGTATCGGTATGGCTCCGTATGAAGCTTTGTACAGAAGACCGTGCAACTCACCATCATGTTGGATAGAGACTGGCGAGAAGTTTGTGCTTGGACCAGATGTGGTGAGAGAAACGTCAGATAAGATTAAGATCATTCAGCAACGAATGAAAGCTGCCCAAGATAGGCAGAAGAGTTATGCTGATAAGAGGAGAAGAGACTTGAAATTCTCCGTTGGTGACTTGGTGTTCGTCAAGATCTCTCCGTTAAAGAGCGTGATTCGATTTGGCAGGAGAGGTAAGTTGGCACCAAGATTTGTTGGCCCATTCCCTGTTCTTGAATTAGTCGGGGATTTGGCATATAAAGTTGGCTTACCAGAGAAAATGGCGGGAGTTCACAATGTATTTCATGTTTCCCAACTAAGGAAGTTCGTTCACGACTCAGATATGACTATTTCACCTGATCAGTAAGAGGACTTCGAAGTAGAACCCGAGGCGGTTGGGAACCGCAAGCCGATTCGTATTGTGGGGCACGATACAAAGCAACTTCGAAGGAAGGCGGTGAAGCTAGTCAAGGTTCAGTGGGGCGAGGACGAGAATGATTGTACTTGGGAGACAGAGGAGAGCATTAGGAAGGCATATCCAGAACTCTTTGCCTGGTAAGATTTACTTTGCGATTTAGTTATTCCGCATGCTAGGATAGACTTATTTTACTTGTTTTGCATGTTTGGTTGTTGTTTTATGGTTGATAGGCATGCAGAACCTTTGTGTGTGTTTTGATTAGGGAATTTCGGGGGCGAAATTTCTTAAGGGGGGGAGAGTGTAATGACCCGTATCCTACGTATCGGGGGATCGTAGAATATTTATTTCTTTCCCGTATGAGGTCGTATGGTCATGTAACTTTGGGAAACATCCATTAGAGTCATTTCCCATGTTCATGATTTTTATCGATTTTTAAATGACCATTTTGCCCCTAATTGGTACTGTTTTGGCCATAACTTTTGATTGGAAAGGAATTTTGACCTGAAACCACTTACATTAGATTCGTTTGATGGTTTACCTTTCCGTAGAGTGGTCATAATAGCCAAACGGACTTAGCGTTTGGGAGATATGGCTGAAACAAGGTTTGGAGGTTGAAAAACTGCTTAACCGGGCCAAATCGGGTGATTAGTGAGTAGGCCCATAACCCATTTCGGGATTAGGGTTATGGGAGGGCTGAAATGAGATGGCGGATCATTCCATTTCAGTTTTCTAGCCTCCACTTATCACCAAGGATCCCTAAAAATGGCCTCTAACCTCTAAATCACCTCCAAATCATCTTTTGGTCAAGGATTAAGCTTAGCAACCCCTAATCAAGGAAGATCTTCACCAAATCAACATAAGAGCTGCGGTTGGCATTGAGATTCACATCAAATCAGAGAATCATTTCAGATCTTAGTTTATTTTGTGACTAAGTTGAGTGATTTGCATAGTTTTACACTAATTATGGCTAATTAGGGGTGATTAGTGCTAATTAGCGAATTTAAGCATGATAAAATTCCAGAAAAATGTTCATAAATTCCTAAATGATGTTTTAGACATCTGATATGAATTTGGATTAATTTGGTTAAGTTTTGCTAATCCTATCATTAGTTTCACCAAAACATGCTTAAGGAGAAATATGAGATTTTGGGTATGTTTGATCCATTTTAACCTATGATATTGATGTGAATGATGTTTGTGGTTGATTATGCATGTTGCTATGACTGTATGAAATGCTTTGTGATTGATTCCAATAGTTAGAATGGTCGAAAACGTCGTCGAATGGCGTAAACACTTGCTGTAATAGTTTCAGAAAACAGTGCAGGGTTCGGATCGGACAAGGGGGCTCGGATCGGATATGTTGAACTGAGCAAAGAATCTGATCGGATCGGAACCCAACACTTGGGAAAAGTGGCAAAAAGGAAGGCCACGCTAGCTGAACTGGGATCGGATCGGATAGAGAAAAACGGATCGGATCGAGGAGGACGGATCGGATCGGAAGCACGAAGACGAATCAGAGCAGGAGCACGGAGGCGGATCGGATAGGAGCATATGAACGGAGTATGAAGACGGATCGAAAACGCAAACCAAGAAGGGACACCCGACCCAGCCCGAAGGGAAGCACCCGACCCGACCCAAAGAGAAGCATCTGACTCGAACACAGAGGAGTACCCGACCCGAACCGCACCAGAAGGAAACTCGACCCGAACGGATGAAGGACACCGACCCGAACCGATAACTTGAGGAAGAACCCGACCCGACCCAGTATTGACCAATAACCCGAGATGCAAAGGTAGTCCAATAGGGGAAGTTAGAGCTCAGGATCCCGGAACCAGTTGGGAACCAAGGAGTTCACTTCATGGTTTGACTTTGCTGCGGGACGTGTGCTAAGGAGTTGTCGGTGTTCATAACTTCGATTCACCATTAAAAAGGAATGATAGGCTACTTATCAGTGCAGTAGGGTCATTATGACCAGAGGGGCAA
Source organism: Allium sativum (assembly GCA_030737875.1). Classification (NCBI taxonomy): domain Eukaryota; kingdom Viridiplantae; phylum Streptophyta; class Magnoliopsida; order Asparagales; family Amaryllidaceae; genus Allium; species Allium sativum. The sequence goes on from CM060913.1 coordinate 159,454,753, forward strand.
AGTGATGGTAGCAAGACTACATTATCAGTGTAGTAGCGTCATTATGACCCGAAGGGCAAGGTGATGTGTAGTAAGACTATGAGCCAGTGCAGTGGGGTTCTTGTGACTCCATGGGGCAAAGTGGACATAGTAAGGATGGTAAGGCTATGAGCCAGTGCAGTGGGGTTCTTGTGACTCCATGGGGCAAAGTGGACATAGCAAAGGATTTGTGGCTACATTATCAGTGCAGTGAAGCCATTTATGACTTCATGGGGCAGAGTGATCGTAGCAAGGTATGTTGGGTGATCGAAGTGGTGAATATCGTATGCTTTACGCACTGAGTGAGAGATGTGAGGATGGATGCTATGTTTGATTGTTTGCCATCATTATGACATGCACACCTCCCCCACCTCCGTATCTTTACACTGTTTGATATGGTACCTTAGATTGTTGTATAGTATGTAGTGCTAACTCTTTGGTTGCAGGTCCAGGTTCAGGTATGTTTTAGTCTACCTGTTATTGTTCACTTTAGATGCTTATCGCTCATACCAGGCTTTATGTCTGACCCAGAGTTTTATGTCTCCTCTTATTACTCTGGGTGCTCACACGAGCATACTAGAGACAGGTTAGCTGGTGATGCGCGAGTAGCTGATTCGGAGGCGGGCAGGAGGCTTCCACGTATGATATATATACACATTCTCCCTGTGTCGTTGGTGGTCGCTACTTGGGCATTAGTAGTGTACCCCATTTATCTTACTTTTGCTTTGAGACAGTTTGAAAGTTGTAATAAGCTGTATTCTGAATTTCCGCTGCTATGATGTTTAGTTCTGATTTTCAGCTTATGCACTGTCTCTCCTGTTTTATGTCAAGTATGTTATTATTATATTTTGTTCTATGCGCTGTGAGAATTCTACAGGTTCTTTGTATGTTCATTTCCTTCTTCCCTTTTTCTTCTGGCGACCCGTTCCGTGCTAACTGGACATGTGTACAGCGCACTTTTGGAGTAAATGTCGGTTGGTGCGGGGCGGGCCGTCACATCATGTGTTGAGTAAAATATTTTAATAATAAAATTTACATCTTTAACATATTTAAAATTAGTACTACTTTCCAGTAGGAGTCTAATTGAAAATCAAACGATAGATACCATAATTTTATAAAATATTTTACATAACAAAAATAGTCGCGTGTTGACAGTACTCATGTGTTGAGATTGGTCGTGTGTTGAAAGAAATATAGATTCATGTGTTGAATGAGATAAATATTCATTTGTTGAATGGAATAACGAATTTATTGAAATATATAAAGCCGTTTTGATTAGAGTTGCGCTATTTTGACGTGAGCGATAGTTATATCGATTATATTCGTTTTTTTAATGAATATAGAAAAGGTAGTGATTTCAAAATATAACGTTTTGAAAATATTATCATTTATATAGTAATAATATGAAATATTCAATTTTGATTTGAAATTGAATATAGAGTTGAAATGGTTTTGAAAACGAATTTAAAACGATTTATAAAATACGTTTTAAAAGGAAATCGACGAAATATATAATATATATATATATTATATATTATATATATATATATATATATATATAATGGCCTGAATAGAATGCGCCGCGCTGCGGCAGTTCGTGAATTTCGACCATTGACTTCGAATTGACGTTGCGGGAGATCCGACCGTCGGATTCTCCTAAAACCGGAACCGTTGGGTTCGTATCGAAAAGAGCTTTCTAATGAATATTAGAAATTTGAAATCTAACGGTTGGATTTGGAATTATGTCCAAATCAAATTTGGAAAAGGTCGCTGTAAGTGCAGTTTGATGGCCATTGGTGGAAATCGACTGTACGGGCCTTGATAAACTTATTGAAAATAATCAATATTCCCAATACGTGAATTGGAATGGAGTTGAATCGAAATTATCTTCGGAATATTTCGATGTTGGATTTCGTGACTATACAGATATTGTTATGGGAATTTGAAAGATATATTTTATATCGTTATTTCCAATACGATATTTGTTGATTTCAGGATTTGATATTGAATATAAGCCAGTATACTTTCTATTCAGAGCCTAGTATTTAATATCAAATGTGATTTGGGTTTGTCGTGAATCTTGTCTTCATTAACACTGTTCTTAAGCCCAATTGAGGAAAATATTAAATCCTTCTATTTAGATTTAATGAGGCGTACCAATTAAATAATATTAATTGGAATTGAATTTAAATTGGTTCTTGGGTTTATCGTGAGCGGTGTTTTGAATAACACCCGTTCTTTAACCCAATTAACCATAGAATGTGATTTTGGGTTTATCGTGAATCGTGTTTTAAATGACATTGGTTCTTTAACCCAATTAAAGACAGCATATTGATTTTTGAAAAGATTAAAACTAAGTGGAGTTTCAATGAATCTTTAATTAGATTAAAATGTGAATTGATAATTTAAATTATCAAATCTGAAAGGTGATCGAGAATGGAGTACCACCAGTTTTGCTCCAAAGCGATAGTTAAATCTTTAATCAGATTTAAACGTGAAATGGTAATTAATTTTGCCGATAACACCATGGTGTTAGGTATGGAGTATTACCAGTTTTGCTCCAGGGGATGAATAGGTTGGGATTGGGAAATAAAACAAATAATAACTTCGGTGTGGTTTGCTAATCCCGACTAGTTTGAAATGATATCCAAATGAAGATTAAAGAATAAATTTAGAAGAATTTATCTTGGATAAAATTAATGGGAATCTTTCCCTAAGAATGTGATTTTGTGAATAAAAGAACATTCTGAATTGGAATGAGGCGTTTGTTGTGTTTGTGTAACATTTGTTTATCATATACGTGGGTTATTCAAAAAGGCCGGGTTTATACTCATTCTGAATAACCGATTCGACGAGATGTCGAAGATGAAGACGGTGGTTGAAGACCGGAAGTCTTCACATCGTTTGGGTGATTACTGATGATCTCGATTGGGCTATACACCTAAGATGAGGGAAACAGTTGGTGATCGTCTAGACGTACTTGGAGATGGATGGATATGCGAGGAAAGTGCCTCCGGTTTCATTCAGACCCAGGACGAACTTGTAAATGGATTGTGTGTCTGACATTGGATTTTATTCTGTGTTGATTGATCTCTATTAAATATACATCTGTTTGGCGGCGGAGAATTTATTCTCTTGCTTAACGCCCTTCTCTGAGACGTACGAGCTTAGAGGTTGTATATCGATGGACATCAGTCACATGGAGTGAATTGCCAGTGTGGCATGCATAAGTGGCAATTGATCAAGGCTTCTGTTGAAAAGCAAAGTCTTGTGGTTGATGATCAAAGCACAGCCTATGTGGCGTAGCTTTGTGTATAACGTGAATTCGCGAGCTTCACACCTCAGTATGAGTCAAAAACGGGAGAAGGACCCAAGGAGTGCACGACGTTTCTTTCTAGCTATGGTGGTGTCAGTGACCTACCAGTCCTGACATTTATATCTACTTTTCACCTATGTGGTTGTTGGAATGCGAGGCGCCTCGGATATAGGTCTATAAGGACCGGGAAACGTGTGTTTAGGAATTGCCAATCCTCAAAAGTAAGAGAGGACCGGCCTTGGAGGATCCAGGGATTTCTGTGTGCGGTCCCGAGGCATTTGCTAGAATGTCTCGAATCGGAGAGGGGCTTGTCCCTTGCCTCGACTCATGACGGAAATCCAATTTCCAATACGTGATATTGTGGTTTTAATTGTAGAACTAGTATGGCGACATGATATATGGTACCTGTGCCATCTATGATTGATATTTATGATTGAAATTGTTTTGATACTATACATTTATAATAGTATCAAATGATTTGTTTTAAACGTTCCAAGCATGTTTGGCTATTATAAGGGAAAACCCTATCCTCCGGCTTGCGTTGCATTGTGTGATGGGACCTGGGTCTTATAATAGCTTCATTTTTCCAAAGAGCATTGCGCTGTTTTGTTATATGCACTAGTATTCTTGGGAGGAAACCCGTTCCGTGTTATACGGCGTGGTCCCTTGAATTACTGTCTTTTAAAGTAAAGTTTTAAATAACTGTTTTAGTTCTCACACCAGTCACATGACTGTCCTGGAGTTTATTGTTTTAACCTAAACTCTGGGTGCCCTTATTTTTGCACACGGGCAGCTAGTAGTTTTGGTTTTGCAGATTTATATTCACAGGATCCTGATTTACAGCTGGAACGATGCTCGAAAAGCTCTGTATCCGCGTATCACTTTCAGTTGTGTTTTGTATATATTTTCCGCTGCTATGTAATTTGTTGTAATCTCTGATATTATTCGAATGTATTTTATTCATTTATACTCTGTATATTCTTGTATCAGATGGAATTGTTGTAGTAACAATGAAAAGTTCTTCCGTCTGTGTTCTGATGTGTGTTGTTCTCATCTCAATCCGGGCTTTCCTTACCGGGGGAGTTCGGGTCGTGTCAGGTTAATACCTGGGCTCCGTACCATAGTACACCTTTTATCTAGAAGGAAATGACTATCCTTAACCTAGCTGCATCTTTCCTGTTTTAGCCATTTACCGGGTTGTGAGGCTTGCCGAGGTCATGATATACACAAAGCTACGCTTAAACAAGCCATGCTTTGATCATCCATAGCTCACCACATAACTTAAGTATGCCACATTGTCCATTCACAATGCATCACTGATTTCTGTCAATATATAACCTCTAAGCCCATACGTCTTAGAGAAGGGTGTTAAGTAAGAGAGCCACCAAGAAGATATATATTTAACAGAGATCAGTGCTACACATTCAATTACAATGTTTGACATACAATCCATACAATTCCGTTCTGGGTCTGAACGAAACACCAATCCGAAAACCTCCAAATATTTTCAAACCTCATGCCACTTATAACCACGTATCGGGGGATCAGCCTAACCGAGACATCAACAATCAATCCAAATAATTCAAAGAATCCCGGTCTTCATTCGTTGTTTTCCAAGTCTAGAATTTCTTCATAACATCGTATTATTACTTGGAATGGTTTTCGTACATGTATAAAATCCCGGTCTTTCAAATAATAAGCGCAATTTGAAAAATACAATTACGGAACACACATGCTTTCAACCAAATCTCCTTCCATCTTGGATTTGTTAAATTAAACATCTTTAAATCCATTCTCAAATTATAACAAAATCCATATTTAACCTTTCTCTTTTAAAACATATCCCTTAAATCAAAGATAATTTTTCCTCAAAGCTTTAATTAATTCTCCATTTGATAACTCGTTATCAAAAACTCATTTTCCTTTGAAAATCCTTACTAGACATTTCGATCATAGTTTCCAATTAAATCGGTTTCCCAACATTCAATTCTTTAAATCTTCACTAAAAGATTATACTTCCTTCCCAATTCCTTATTTTTAATTTCCTCAAATCAAATATTTGATTAAATCCCCAAATTATGATATGAATTTCCATAACTCAATCTTATTGGGTTTCAAGAATGATATTATTGAAGATATAATTCATGACAAAACCCAAATCAATCGATATTGAACATAAGTTACACAGAAATTGTATCTACTTATATTCGATATTAATTCCCATAATCAACGAATACTATAAGTGAAATAACGATATAATAATAATATCTTCCAAATTCCTCGAATAGTATACGTTTACACCAAAGAATTTCATATCAAATATCTGAAGATTATTTATATCCAACTTATCCCAATCAAATTGGGAAACCCATATCTTAATTTAAAGATTTATCTAAATCTTTGACATTAGATCTGGATGGAAATATCATCCACTTATACTTAATATTAATCTCTGTATCCAACTCACACTAGAAACGGAATAACGATGAACTACCTTTTAAATTCCTCAAATAGTAAGTTTCATCATCTACCGGATTAATATCAAACATCCGAAGATTTACAACCATATCCAATTATTTAAAATTGAAAACCACGTTTTAGTATCAAATAAACTAATTTAATTTCCATATAAAACATTTTCAATACTTTTAAAACTTTGAAAATATTCCACCTATCATTTATAAATGACTACTTATAGTTCGGGAAACATCTCACGGTTTACATCTTCAAAATAGATTGTTTTCAAAGAAAGATTTATCATAGTGTTTCAAAAGCGTTACAAAATAACTATATTAACTACTTTGATCAAAATATCGTTTATCTTAGACAAAACTTAAACTTTACGATTCAAAACACTTTCACATAATTTATAATGATTTTACAAATTTTTCCCATATTTTTAAAAACATTTAAAGTAGTTGTTTATAGTTATGGTCGACAACTGCTCTTACAGCGTCCTTTTCCGAAACGGTTTTAAACATAACTTGAAAATTATAATGTAACACCCATATTTTTCTATGAATATTAATAGACGAACTAAAAGAATACTTAATTTTAAAAGTGAGAATTAAGTAAAACAGACTAAACCACTGCGTTCGTCTCAAAATTCTGGTCAAGATGGACCTAAAGTTTGCATTAAACAGATAATGTATGAGAAAGTTAAGGACCTTGGAAGTTTGTATACATATAAAGGAAATATATGTATATATAAATTAATAAAATAAAAATCAACCTAAAATTTAAGAAAAAAATTTCAAAACAGCGGAAGCGGGAAGGCAAAACGCCAAATCGACCTATTTTATTGGTCGACCCAAGATCCGCTGGGTCGACCCTAGGGTCAACTCATGGTGTTTGGAATCGACCCCGTCGGCCTAGAATGGTCTGTGATGAAATTTTGTGTTTTAGGGCTTATGTGTCACACTGTGGTTGGCTGGGTGACATGTCTTTTTGTTTTAGATGGCTCTGATGACTTCTATGCTAATCTAAAGGCCATGGTTTGCCTAACACACCTGTAAATACATATCTAAACCTAAACCCTAATTCTATTATTCATTCTCATGGCGCCTCCATGCCGCCAAACTCTCATCTAAACCTAGCCGCCACTAAAACCTAAATCAAATCAAAAAGTTCTTTATTAACCTAGAGGATTAATCAATATCAAGTTAGAGTTCTTCAACAACAACAAGCGATTCAATTATCTTGTTCTTCAACAACAACAAGCGATTCAATTATCTTTTCTAATCCAAATGCTGTAAGTTCAGTTATTTTCAGATTTGAACACATAAATCTAGTCTTGACATTTAATAAGATGAAATTGAGACTATGCCTGATTCTAAGTTGTTCTTTTGCTTTATTCTTATTCTCATGATGCTTTTATCATTAGTTTATCGTGTTGTACATCAGTTTTCCATGTTCATGATGATGTTCTTATCAAGTCTTAGCCTTCATGCGTACGATGATATTTTCATGCCTATTTTCTCTCTGTTCTTATTTTATGAAACTTCTATCTCCCCGTATTTATTTTCTTTTATTGAACCTGGGTTAACTTTGAACCTAGGATGAAATTGCGAAATACGAATGTTTGGAATACAGGAATATTGGGTATTTACCATCTGGGTGAATTTATGGGCATAACATGTTTGGTGGAATTATTAGGCATAATTTGTGATGGATATGGGGTATTATTATTATAATTGCAAGTTTGGGTAAATTGGCATGTAAATCAATATTTGGGCATATGTAAATTGGCATGTAAATCAATATTTGGGCATATGTAAATTGGCATGTAAATCAATATTTGGACATATGTAAATTGGCATGTAAATCAATAATTGGGCGTACGATAATTGGCATGTAAAATTTGGAATTTGGACATAATTGGCAAGTATACAATTTAATTAAATCTAATGGCCGCTGACACGAGGTTCGATTTGAGTTGTGGTGTAAGGCTGCCCGGAACCGCCCGACACATCCAGCAACCGCAACAACAACAATCTAATGTGAGAGGTCAAAGGCAAAGATTAGATGGGTAATAATGCCTAACACGAGGTTAGAATGAGTTTGTGGTGTAAGACTTCCCAGAACCGCCCGGCACATCCAGCAATCGCCAATAACAAGTCTAATGTGAGAGGTTAGCGCATTGAATGCTTGAACCCGAGGTTGGAATGGGTTTGCAGTGTAGGATTGCCCGGAACCGCCTGGCACAATCCAGCTACCGCGAATAAGTCCAATGTGAGAGGTTGATGCATTAATAATTAATTAATGCCAAACAAACATGTTAAGTATGGTAAGGTTAAGTCAACATGCAACACTTAACCAATATGACATGACAAGTGGGTGGGTTAAGTAACTCGACAGGATTAATGACACTTAACCAATATAACATGATGAATGGGTGGGTTTAAGTAAACTTGAATTGATTGATTGATGACACTTAACCAATATGGGGGGTATACGAATAGACCCTAGGAAAACCCTAGTAGCGGGACCCTTTTCAGCAGTAACCCACATTAGGTATCAACGGGGCCCTTAGCTAGGCAGGGTGGGACACGATTACTGGGCTGATTATAAGCGGTCAAAATAGCGGCCTGTGGTACGACAGTGCAGGTTCTGATGGATTACCGGCGTGCACGTAATTCCAACATGGGAAAATTTAGACACTGATGTAATAACCCGGAAAATACGAGCCAATTAAAAAATTTTAAATTGGTGATTACAAAGGAATTTGAGCAATTGAAATAAAATATTTCAATAAAATATGGAATTAGAAATAGTGAGTCAGTTTGAAAATTTGAATTCAAACTTGGACTGACTGTGCAGGGTGGAAAATATAACGGATTTTAGCAAAACCAAAAATATTTAAATCTGTTAGTCAATACCTTTCTAACGAATCTGAAAAATCGAAGTTTCATAACGGGAATCAAAAGTTATGGCCGAATGAATTTTCAGAATGGTCGCTATATAGAATATATAGCCCTGGAAAATTGATATTTTGCATACGACCTCGAAATTCGACGAAACAAGTTTTGTTGGGTCCGGGATGTCAAACTATTGCTAGGTTTCAAATTTCATAATTTTTGAAGCTAGTATGTAAGCGTGGCAAAAGAAAATGTGTTTAGTCAATTTCTGTTAAATTGGATCGACCAGAAAATGGCCATTTTTCAAACGACCTCAGAATTCATCGAAACTAGTTTTGTTGGGACCGTAGCATCAAAACATAGCTAGATTTATTTTTCTGGAATTTTTCGAATCAGTTTGTGGCCCTGACAAATTGAAATGTACGTTCAGAGTTAAAAATTAAATGTTTTGTACTTTAATTTGAAAAATAACTGACTGTAACAGTCGAATTGTCCAACGAAACATATCCCATTGTGTCCGGAATGGGGGTATTTAGCTAGGGGCGATAGTCGTTGGGTTTAAAAAGGAGTTCGTTTGAGAAAACACTATTTAAAAATTTAATAAAGTCCTCAGCCAATCAGAATTCTCCATTCATAATTAAAAAAAAACCTCCGAACCAACGGCGACCCGTGCTCCAAAGCTTCCAGCCCCGATCGCCGCCGCTGCCGTCGCTTCCAGCCTCCGCCACCGCCACCATTCGAACCGTCTCCGTCCCCTCTTCAAATCTGACCCCAGTTCGACGCCGACCAACCCCTCCTCCGCCTGAATCGAGCGTCCAAAGCCTCGACCTTCCCAGCGCCGCCGCCGCCGATTCTGACCACCGAACGCCACCAAACCGCCACCGCCAGATATCCCTCTCCTCCCTCTTCCACGTCTAACTCGCCGATCATTCCCTCGTGCCCTGATTGTCGCGAAAACCGTAAACCTAGTTTAGAACCTTCGTGAAAGGTGAGTTTTTTTTATCTTTACACTTTGAAAAATCATATCTTTTTAATGTGTTGACGAAATTCGATGAAACATGAAACATCGGGACCGTAAGGAAGCTCTCTACCCAATAGAAGAAGCCGCGGATTTTTCTGACATCGTATCGATTTTTAGCACTCCGAAAACCAAAGTGAGAAATCTAAATTAACGTGAAATTGAATGGAAAATGTCGTGTATAATTTATATTAGCGAAATATAAATTACATACGTGTTGTATACCTCATGTACATGCGTAGTGTAAGCTATATAAGCGAAATATGAATTATACATGCATAGAATAATTGATATATGCGTTGAAATGCAAGTGAAATATAGCAATTATATATATATATATATATATATATATATATATATACACTCCCCTCGTCCACAAACCATGGACGATATTTATCGTGGTGAATTGGTGTGAAGTATTGGATGAAAAATATGAATGGTTGGAAAATTGTTTGTGGTTGATATTGTTTGGTTGTGGTTGAAAAATACCCATTGGTGATTGAAATGAATTGGAAATATTTGTGGAAATAAAAAAAAATAAACATGCCGCCTGCGTGCGAATTAGATGCATGAATCCCCATTGTCAAAAACCGCGAGGTTTTAAGGTAGAGCGAGGAGCCGTACTATGGACGGTGCCGGTTTTAACTACCCTGCCGTTAGGCTGCCGAAATTTTGAATAATCTTTGTGTGTTAGAATTATTTTCATATGTTGAAATTATTTTCATGCGTTGAAATTAAAGCCATATGTTGAAACTATATCCATGTGTGGAAATGTTTGTGTGTTGAAAAGTGTTGTGTGAAAATTAAATTCATTTATGAATGAATGAAGTGTTCTAACAATAAAAATCACATTTTTATATACATAAGAAGTATGAAAAATATTCGCCTTATATAAATAGTTTCAATAATAAAAATTCCATCTTTCTAATATGAACAACATAAATAAAATGTCCATGTGTGGAAATGCTCATTTGTTGAGAAGTGTGTGTAGTGGAAAAGTTCATGTGTTGAATAAAAAGATCGAACAATAAAAATTACATTTTTATTGAAACTATGAAGTGTTGAGAACATCCATTTGCCGAATAAATATTTTAAATGGTAAAAATATCATTTTTATTATATTTGTGATATGCTAAAGATATGCGGACGTTGAAATAAATATTTGTGAATGAAATATTATTTTTAACATGCATAGGAACTAAATAAAATAGTCATGTGTTGAAATCTATTTTAGTTCGCCAAAATTATCATCTTTGAAATGTGAAGTGTTAAAAATAGCCACTTGTTCAAATAAATGTGCATGAGTTGAAATATACATTAATTAGCTAATGATATGATTTTAGCCTATGCATGCAACATTAGAATGAATGGTGTTTTTAAACCGAAGTAAATCAAATATGAAATTGAATGGAAAATGATAAGTGATAGAAATTGTATATATGTACATGCATATCTATTGAACAGGTTATAGCAAAGGGGCTAGACAAGAGGAATAAAATTTTGTGCCCGACAAATAGGTACACATTTACTGCTTTGTTTGGGTGATGGTTTTATGAGCCTGTTGGCTAGCCGCTTGGCTTTTTCTTTTTCTTTTTGATATGAGACGCCGTGTGGCTATTTGGGAATTTTCCCAGACCCTCCCGTACAAAGGAGGTTATGGCGAAATTTTCCGAAATTTAAAGGCGTTAGTGAAAGAATTGAAGTGGAAACGATATAGGAATTTTTGAATGAACTATATTTATATAAATATATAAATATAAATAGAATTAAAACGAAACATGGCCGTGCAGATCGTGTTTTGAAACCGTGATTTCAAATGACTAGTGCGGGAAATCCGCCCATTGGATTTTCCCGAAACCGCAACCGTTGGGTTCGCCTTGGAAATATCTTTCCAACGGCACCAACTTTGTGAAAATCCGACGGTTGGATTGTCTGGAATTTTTAATTCAAATCTGAAGAAAAACAGCGCCAGAAACGATTATATTTATATATATAAATATAATTAAAATTAAATCGAATAACGATGCTGCAGTTCATAAATTGAAATCATGACTTCAAACTGCTAGGGTGGAAGATCCGACCGTCGGATTTTCCCAAAACTGAAACCGTTGGATTCTTTTTGGAATGACCTTCCCAATGATACCAAATTTATGAAGATCCAACAGTTAGATTTTCAGATATGTGTAAAACAAAATTAGTGAAAAGCAGCGCCAGTGCATCGACACGACCTGAAACGTCGTTTAATTAAATATCGCCGTTTTAAATTAAATAAAAATGGCGATATATCGTTATAAAATACTATAGACGATATAGAGTGGAAATAAACCAATTTTGTTGTGTTTGCTTGATATGTGATGGTTGAATGTATTTGACATGAAAATTATAACTAAATAACTGAAATGTGAATGTTGAATAGTCCAACCATGTGATTAATTGATTTGAAAATCTAAATATACGTGGGTTATTTGAAAAGGCCGAGTTTATATCATTTCAAATAATCGATCGACGTTGAGAAGTCGAAGAGTGGAAGATGGTTGAAGACCAACGATCTCCACATTGGATGGATGGGCGCTACTGATGCTCGTGATTGGAGTAGCTACCATGAAGGAATTGAAGTAGTAGCCGTCCAAACATACTGTTCATTGTACGGATATGCGAGGAGGTGGTGCCTCCGGTTTCGTTCAGACCCAGAACAGACTTGTAAATGGACTTTGTGTCTGACATTGGATTTTGTTCTGTGTTGATTGATCTCTATTAAATATATATCTGTTTGGCGGCGGAGAATTTATTCTCTTGCTTAACGCCCTTCTCTGAGACGTACGAGCTCAGAGATTATGTATTGACAGAAATCAGTCGCATGGAGTGGATTGCCTGTGTGGCACGCCTAAGTGGCATATGATCAAGGCTTCTGTTGCAAAGCAAAGTCTTGTGGTTGATGATCAAAGCATGATCTGTGTGACGTAGCTTTGTGTATAACGTGAATTCGCGAGCCTCACACCTCGGTATGAGTCAAAAACGGGAGAGTGACTGCAGGGAGAGCACGATGTTTCTTTCTAGCTAAGGTGGTGTCAGTGACCTACCAGCCCTGACATTATATATACTTTTCACCTGTGTGGTTGTCGGAATGCGAGGCGCCTCGATATAGGTCTGTAAGGACCGAGAAACGTGTGTTCAGGAATTGCCAATCCTCAAAAGTAAGAGAGGACCGGCCCTGAAGATACAATGATCATAGTGGGGTCCTAGGACATTTGCTAGAGTGTCTCGAATCGGAGAGTAGCTTGTCCCTTGCCTCGACTCATGAAGGAATCCAATTCCCAATACGAAATATGCGAATGTGATTGTATTACTAGTATGGCGACATGATATATGGTACCCATGCCTTCTAGGATTGATATTGATGATTGAATTTGCTTTTGAAACATATATGCACTAGTAATAATATCAAACACTTCTGTTTTATTGGTATGAAGCATCTTTGGCCATTATAAGGGAAAACTCTATCCTCCGGCTTGCGTTGCATTGTGTGATGGGACCTGAGTCTTATAATGGCTTCATTTTATAAAAAGCATTGCGTTGATTTAATCGTTTACTTTATCTCATGCACTAGCACTCATTGGAGTAAACCCGTTCCGCGAAAGTGGCGTGGTCCTTTGATTTGCCTTATTATTGTTGTTAATAAGTTGAGTAGATTTCTCATACCAGTCCCATGACTGACTCGTAGTTTGTTTCACCTTGCAAACTCCGGTGCCCTCATTTTCACACGGGCAGCCTAGTTACAGGTTTCTGACGTACCTTTTGGCTCATGGCGAGGCTTGACTACACCGTGCTGACTTGGATTTTCTCCGCCATTATTGTATCTATATTATGATTCCGCCATTGGCGATGTAGACTGATATTTATTTTGAGTACTCTTTATGTATGATTCTGCCTCGGGCGATGGTGACTGATTATGTATCATTATGCACTAAGTTGTATCCTGTACTGTGCTTCTCTGATGTGATGATATCTATATGATTCCGCTGTCATATGTGCGTGAATTATTCTATTTTCTGTTTATGCTATTATCTGTGATCTGCTAATGATGATTAATGTGTTATATTCCAATGATTATCCTTAACACCGTGTCACGGGGTTTTGGGATCGTCACAGCTGGTATCAGAGCTTTGGTTAACCTTAGTTCTGGAGTCTAACACATTAAACACTTCATCAAAATAGAATCAGTAGTATTCTAAGACGAGTCGCTCATTAGAGAGAGGACTAGTAAAGTCCTAGAATGAGCCGAGCAGAATAGCAAAAACAATTGATCAGTCCATCGTTATCTTTCCGTAAAATTTTCTGCTTAACTATGCAATAGACTATCATTTCTGTTAGCTGACTTTTTCTTGCTTATACAGAATTTGACAAATGGCTAAAAGAGCAGCCGCCGCTAGAGGAGGCCGTGCCGGCCGAGGCCGAGGAAGAGGAGAAGTCCCAGCTCAAGAAGGACCTTTGATACAACCTCCGGTAGCTCAATACTTCGAGCTAGACCGCGTAGCCAAGAGATATAAAAACTTAGGAGGCAAGACCTTCTCGGGAACTGGCACCGTAATAGAGGCCCTTGCATGGCTCAAAACATGCGAAAAAATTCTTGATGGCCTAAGGCTCGGAGACGAAGACAAAGCTATTATGGGCGCCTGGCTTATGTAGGAACAAGCTGAACTATGGTGGGAATCTCTTACCGCCGGGAATAGAGAAGCTGGAAGAACATGGGATGGATTCAAAGAACTCTTCGAGGAGAAATATGTCCCAGAACAAGCTTTAGAAAGAATGCACAATGACTTCGCCAATCTCCAGCAGGGGGACCTTTCCGTGCAAGATTATCTGAATAAATTTACACTGTTGTCGCCCTATGCACCGGAGCTCATCGCCATTGCAAAATCCAAAAATAAGAGGTTTATCCTTGGGCTAAGACGACAATATCATGATAGAGCCATGGCCCATGTCAAGCTGGAATTCAACGAGCTGGTGGAAATGACATGCAACTATGAAGACCTTGATCAAAGGCATCTGGATCAGGATCGCGCTAGAAGCCAAGCCGGAAACAAGCGCAAGCCTGCTGTAAATCAAGGCGAGTCAAGCCAAGCAGCATCTTCAAAACCTCAGACTGGCAAGCCGCCAAGAGGAAATTGCTTTAACTGTGGTAAGCCGGGGCACTACTCAAACGTCTGCACAGCTCCGAAGAGGCAGAAGACGAATTCTCAAGGCTCGAGCCAAGGCTCCCAGAACCCTCGCTCGTGCTTCAATTACCGCAAGACCGATCATCTGGTCAAAGACTGTCCTTTGCTGAAGAAAGCTACAGTAGCTCACGTCTATGACGGGTCGAGCCCACCAGCTGCTTCCGATGGAGCAGGTAAACCTGATGTTTTGGGAGGTATCCTTACCATTAAAAATATTCTTGTTTCTGTATTGTTTGACACAGGTGCGTCGCGTAGTTTTATTGCTAATAACACAGTCCACAAATTAAAGTTAAAAAAGCGAAAGCTCAAAGAATCGGTGGAAGTACATAACCCAATAGGGGGTCCTGTTACTCTCAGTTCATATTGTAGAGTGCCAGTCTCTTATTCTTCCTACAAGTTTCCTTTTGATTAATTCGTTATGGATTTTCCCGAATTCGATATTATTCTCAGGCTGGATTGGTTAACGAAATACAAAGCTGAGGTAAAGTGTGCGGAAAGAATCGTAAAAATTCGAACGAAGCTTGGGTATATTACGGTTCCCTGTCATGGTTCGAATCCGAATAGAGAAGAATTTTGGTCAGCATTAGAACTTATCCCCACTTCCATAGAAAAGATTCCGATTGTAAGAAACAATGCGGATGTGTTTGAAGAAGTTGAAAACTTACCTCCGCAAAGAGAAATAGAATTCCGAATCGATCTAATTCCCATTGCCAGACCAGTGGTGCATCCAATTCGCAGAATGACTCCGAAAGAAAAAGGAGAATTAGGAGATCAAACTCGTCAACTGTTGTGGAAAGGTCTAATCAGACCTAGTTTTTCTAATTGGGGTGCAACTGTTGTGTTTGTCCCAAAGTCAGACGGTACTCTTAGATTATGTGTTGATTACCGAGACCTCAACAAATAGACGCTTAAAAATAAATATCCATTACCCCGCATCGATGATTTGCTAGACCAATTAAATGGGGCGAAAGTATTTTCCCGAATGGACCTAGCTACGGGGTTTCATCAATTGAGAATAGCAGAAGAGTGTGTTCCTTTGACAGCTTTCAGAGGTCTAGACATATTTTATGAATGGTTAGTAATACCGTTTGGCCTATGCAACGCTCCGGCATACTTTGTCGATCTAATGAATAGAGTGTTCAGGGGAGTTCTGAATAAATTTGTCCTTGTCTTCATCGATGATATTTTAATCTACTCCAAATCAAAACCTGAGCATGAAAAACACTTAGAACAAGTATTGGAGATTCTAAGGAAGAACGTCTTCAAAGCCAAATTCTCTAAATGTGTCTTCTGGCAAGTAGAAGTCAAATTTCTCGGCCATGTCATGTCAGAGAAAGGAATTTCTGTTGACCCAAGAAAAATAACGGCAATCAAGACTGGAAACAACCCACTACTCCCACAGAAGTTAGAAGTTTTATGGGGTTGGCTAGTTATTATCGAAAGTTCGTTAAGGATTTTTGGAAGATATCCGGTCTGTTAACGAAGCTCACAAAGAAACATGAGAAATTCAAGTGGACTTCTGACTGTGAAGAAGCTTTCCAGGAATTGAAATCGAAACTAACCACCGCTCCAGTGTTAAATATTATTGATGGCAATCAGGATTTAACGGTTTGGACAAATGCTTCTATTAGAGGTCTTAGTGCAGTGTTAATGCAGAGAGGCCAAGTAGTCGCTTATGCAAGCCGCCAACTGAAACCGCATGAGAAAAATTATGTGACTCATTATCTTGAGTTGCTAGCCATCGTTTTTTCCTTGAAAATCTGGAGGCATTATTTATTGGGCGAGAAATTTATATTGTACACAGATCATCAATCGTTGAAGTATTTATATACCCAGAAAGATATGAATCTGAGACAGCAGCGTTGGCTAGAATTTCTTGCAGCGTATGATCTTGATATCCTGTATACGCTGGGGAAGGCTAATGTTGTAGCGGATGCGCTTAGTAGAAAGACCGCAATCGTTGCCCATCTTATAATTACACCTAGCTTGATCGATAAGATATGTGCTCTCCAGAAGAATGATTATTTCACTCAAAAGATCAAAGGAAGAATCCAGAAGGGAGAACCCTCAAGCTTTCAAGTAGATAAAGGAGAAGTTCTGAGACCGAATGGGAGAATTTGTGTTCCCAACCTTCCTGAGCTCAAAAGAGAAGTGTTAGACGAAATGCCATAAATCCAAATTTTGCATCCATCCTGGGGTGAGTAAAATGTACAACGATATCAAACGCACTTTCTGGTGGAAGGCAATGAAAAGGGATATTTCTTTGTATGTTAGTAGATGTCCTACTTGTTAATTGGTCAAGAGTGAACAATAGAAGCTAGCTGGACTGTTGCAACCGTTGGAAGTCCCAAGTTGGAAATGGGAACAGATTTCCATGGATTTCATAGATGGTTTTCCGCGAACCAAGAAAGGTAATGACAGCATTTGGGTAATCGTAGATCGCTTCACGAAGACTGCCCATTTTATACCTGTCAGATCCAATAGAACCGCTCAAAGTCTAGCGCAAATATATTTCAGGGAAATTGTTAAGCTACATGGAATTCCCATCAGCATAGTCAGTGATAGAGATCCCATATTTACTAGAAAATTCTGGGAGGCTTTCCAGACAGAATTGGGAACAAAACTGAATATGAGCACCGCTTGTCACCCTCAAACAGATGGCCAAACTGAGCGGGTGAATAGAATTCTAGAAGATTTATTGTGGGCTTGTATAATTGATTTTGGAGGCTCATGGGAAGATCATTTGCATTTGGCAGAATTCTCATATAACAATAGCTATCAAGCAAGTTTGGGAATGTCGCCATTTGAAGCATTATATGGCAGACCCTGCAGATCTCCAGCATGTTGGGTAGAACCTGGCAACAGACTTGTGTTAGGACCCGATATGATTAGAGAAGCATCTGATAAAGTCGACTTCATTAAGAAGCGATTGAAAACCGCACAAAGCCGACAGAAAAGTTATGCAGACTCTAGAAGGAGAGATTTGACATTTGCTGTTGGTGATTATGTTTATTTGAAGGTTTCTCCGATGAGAGGAGTAATCAGATTTGGCAAGACTGGGAAGTTGGCACCGAGATTTATTGGTCCCTTTCCTATACTTGAACGAATTGGAACTCTTGCTTATAGGGTTCAATTACCAGATTGGTTGCCTGGAGTGCACGATGTATTTCTTGTATCTCAACTTAGAAGACATGTGCATGATCCGGGTCTTGTTGTAGAAGAAGCAGCGCAACAGGATATAGACATAACTCCAGAATTATCACTAAGAAGATAGCCATTAAAGATTGTTGGAAAAGAAACTAGAGAACTCAGAAGCAAAAAGGTTCATTTAGTTAAAGTGTAGTGGAGCAGTGATCCTAGAGACTGTACTTGGGAGACTGAGGAAAGCATTAAGCAAGCTTACCCCAAATGCAGAGTGGATATCTCTGACTAACTCCGGTGCAAGGTACCTTTACAATACTTTGCATTTACATTTTATTTCCTACTTTACTATTGTTTCCTTTTCGAGGACGAAAAGTTTTAAGTAGGGGAGATTGTAATAACTCGGAAAATACGAGCCAATTTAAAATTTTTAAATTGGTGATTACAAAGGAATTTGAGCAATTGAAATAGAATATTTCAATAAAATATGGAATTAGAAATAGTGAGTCAGTTTGAAAATTTGAATTCAAACTTGGACTGACTGTGCAGGGTGGAAAATATAACGAATTTTAGCGAAACCAAAAATATTTAAATTTGTTAGTCAATACCTTTTTAACGAATCTGAAAAATCGTAGTTTCATAACGGGAATCAAAAGTTATGGCCGAATGAATTTTCAGAATGGTCGCTATATAGAATATATAGCCTTGGAAAATTGATATTTTGCATACGACCTCGGAATTCGACGAAACCAGTTTTGTTGGGTCCGGGATGTCAAACTATTGCTAGGTTTCAAATTTCATAATTTTTGAAGCTAGTATGTGAGCGTGGCAAAAGAAAATGTGTTTAGTCAATTTTTGTTAAATTGGATCGACCAGAAAATGGCCATTTTTCAAACGACCTCAGAATTCGACGAAACTAGTTTTTTTGGGACCGTAGCATCAAAACATATCTAGATTTATTTTTCTGGAATTTTTCAAATCAGTTTGTGGCCCTGACAAATTGAAATGTACGTTCAAAGTTAAAAATTAAATGTTTTATACTTTAATTTGAAAAATAACTAACTGTAACAGTCGAATTGTCCAATGAAACATATCCCATTGTGTCCGGAATGGGGGTATTTAGCTGGGGGCGACAGTCGTTACGTTTAAAAAGGAAATCGTTTGAGAAAACACAATTTAAAATTTTAATAAAGTCCTCGGCCAATCAGAATTCTCCATTCATAATTTAAAAAAAAAAAACCTCCGAATCAACGGCGACCCGTGCTCCAAACCTTCCAGCCCCGATCGCCGCCGCTACCGTCGCTTCCAGCCACCGCCACCATTCGAACCGCCTCCGTCCCCTCTTCAAATCCGACCCCAGTTCGACGCCGACCAACCCCTCCTCCGCCTGAATCGAGCGTCCAAAGCCTCGACCTTCCCAGCGCCGCCGCCGCCGATTCTGACCACCGAACGCCACCAAACCACCACCGCCAGATAGCCCTCTCCTCCCTCTTCCACGTCCAACTCGCCGATCATCCCCTCGTGCCCCGATTGTCGTGAAAACCGTAAACCTAGTTTAGAACCTTCGTGAAAGGTGAGTTTTTTTTTATCTTTACACTTTGAAAAATCATATCTTTTTAATGTGTTGACGATATTCGATGAAACAGGAAACATCGGGACCGTAAGGAAGCTCTCTACCGAATAGAAGAAGCCGCGGATTTTTCTGACATCGTATCGATTTTTAGCACTCCGAAAACCAAAGTGAGAAATCTAAATTAACGTGAAATTGAATGGAAAATGTCGTGTATAATTTATATTAGCGAAATATAAATTACATACGTGTTGTATACCTCATGTACATGCGTAGTGTAAGCTATATAAGCGAAATATGAATTATACATGCATAGAATAATTGATATATGCGTTGAAATGCAAGTGAAATATAGCAATTATATATATATATGTACTCCCCTCGTCCACAAAACATGGACGATATTTATTGTGGTGAATTGGTGTGAAATATTGGATGAAAAATACGAATGGTTGGATAATTGTTTGTGGTTGATATTGTTTGGTTGTGGTTGAAAAATACCCATTGGTGATTGAAATGAATTGGAAATATTTGTGGAAATAAAAAAAAACAAACATGCCGCCTGCGTGCGAATTAGATGCATGAATCCCCATTGTCAAAAACCGCGAGGTTTTATGGTAGAGCGAGGAGCCGTACAAGGGACGGTGCCGGTTTTAACTACCCTGCCGTTATGCTGCCGAAATTTTGAATAATCTTTGTGTGTTAGAATTATTTTCATATGTTGAAATTATTTTCATGCGTTGAAATTAAAGCCATATATTGAAACTATATCCATGTGTGGAAATGTTTGTGTGTTGAAAAGTGTTGTGTGAAAATTAAATTCATTTATGAATGAATGAAGTGTTCTAACAATAAAAATCACATATATATATATATATATATATGAAGTATGAAAAATATTCGCCTTATATAAATAGTTTCAACAATAAAAATTCCATCTTTCTAATATGAACAACATAAATAAAATGTCCATGTGTGGAAATGCTCATTTGTTGAGAAGTGTGTGTAGTGGAAAAGTTCATGTGTTGAATAAAAAGATCGAACAATAAAAATTACAGTTTTATTTAAACTATGAAGTGTTGAGAACATCCATTTGTCGAATAAATATTTTAAATGGTAAAAATATCATTTTTATCATACTTGTGATATGCTAAAGATATGCGGACGTTGAAATAAATATTTGTGAATGAAATATTATTTTTAACATGCATAGGAACTAAATAAAATAGTCATGTGTTGAAATCTATTTTAGTTCGCCAAAATTATCATCTTTGAAATGTGAAGTGTTAAAAATAGCTACTTGTTCAAATAAATGTGCATGAGGTTAAATATACATTAATTAGCTAATGATATGATTTTAGCCTATGCATGCAACATTAGAATGAATGGTGTTTTTAAACCGAAGTAAATCAAATATGAAATTGAATGGAAAATGATAAGTGATAGAAATTGTATATATGTACATGCATATCTATTGAACAGGTTATAGCAAAGGGGCTAGAGAAGAGGAATAAAATTTTGTGCCCGACAAATAGGTACACATTTACTGCTTTGTTTGGGTGATGATTTTATGAGCCTGTTGGCTAGCCGCTTGGCTTTTTCTTTTTCTTTTTGATATGAGACGCGCGTGTGGCTATTTGGGAATTTTCCCAGACCCTCCCGTACAAAGGAGGTTATGGCGAAATTTTCCGAAATTTAAAGGCGTTAGTGAAATAATTGAAGTGGAAACAATATAGGAATTTTTGAAGGAACTATATTTATATAAATACATAAATATAAATAGAATTAAAACGAAACGTGGCTGTGCAGTTCGTGTTTTGAAACCGTGATTTCAAACGACTAGTGCGGGAAATCCGCCCATTGGATTTTCCCGAAACCGCAACCGTTGGGTACGCCTTCGAAATATCTTTCCAACGGCACCAACTTTGTGAAGATCCGACGGTTGGATTGTCTGGAATGTTTAATTCAAATCTGAAGAAAAACAGCGCCAGAAACAATTATATTTATATATATATATAAAAACATAATTAAAATTAAATCGAATAATGACGCTGGAGTTCGTAAATTGAAATCATGACTTCAAATGGCTAGTGTGGAAGATCCGACCGTCGGATTTTCCCAAAACTGAAACCGTTGGATTCGTTTTGGAATGACCTTCCCAATGATACCAAATTTGTGAAGATCCAACGGTTAGATTTTCAGATATGTGTAAAACAAAATTAGTGAAAAGCAGCGCCAGTGCATCGACACGACCTGAAACGTCGTTTAATTAAATATGGCCATTTTAAATTAAATAAAAATGGCGAAATATCGTTATAAAATACTATAGACGATATAGAGTGGAAATAAACCAATTTTGTTGTTTTTGCTTGACATGTGATGGTTGAATGTATTGGACATGAAAATTATAAATAAATAACTGAAATGTGAATGTTGAATAGTCCAACCATGTGATTAATTGATTTGAAAATCTAAATATACATAGGTTATTTGAAAAGGCCGAGTTTATCTCATTTCAAATAATCGATCGACGTTGAGAAGTCGAAGAGTGGAAGATGGTTGAAGACCGACGATCTCCACATTGGATGGATGGGCGCTACTGATGCTCGTTATTGGAGTAGCTACCATGAAGGAATTGAAGTAGTAGCCGTCCAAACATACTGTTGATTGTACGGATATGCGAGGAAGTGGTGCCTCCGGTTTCGTTCAGACCCAGAACGGACTTGTAAATGGACTGTGTGTCTGACATTGGATTTTGTTCTGTGTTGATTGATCTCTGTTAAATATATATCTGTTTGGCGGCGGAGAATTTATTCTCTTGCTTAACGCCCTTCTCTGAGACGTACGAGCTCAGAGGTTATGTATTGACAGAAATCAGTCGCATGGAGTGGATTGCCTGTGTGGCACGCCTAAGTGGCATATGATCAAGTCTTCTGTTGCAAAGCAAAGTCTTGTGGTTGATGATCAAAGCATGTTCTGTGTGACGTAGCTTTGTGTATAACGTGAATTCGCGAGCCTCACACCTCGGTATGAGTCAAAAACGGGAGAGTGACTGCAGGGAGAGCACGACGTTTCTTTATGGCTAAGGTGGTGTCAGTGACCTACCAGCCCTGACATTATATATAATTTTCACCTGTGTGGTTGTTGGAATGAGAGGCGCCTCGATATAGGTCTGTAAGGACCGCAAAACGTGTGTTCAGGAATTGCCAATCCTCAAAAGTAAGAGAGGACCGGCCCTGAAGATCCAAGGATCATAGTGGGGTCCTGGGACATTTGCTAGATTGTCTCGAATCAGAGAGGAGCTTTCCCCTTGCCTCGACTCATGATGGAATCCAATTCCCAATACGTAATATGCGAATGTGATTGTATTACTAGTATGGCGACATGATATATGGTACCCATGCCGTCTAGGATTGATATTTATGATTGAATTTTCTTTTGAAACATATATGCACTAGTAATAATATCAAACACTTCTGTTTTATTCGCATGAAGCATCTTTGGCCATTATAAGGGAAAACTCTATCCTCCGTCTTGCATTGCATTGTGTGATGGGACCTGAGTCTTATAATGGCTTCATTTTATAAAAAGCATTGCGTTGATTTAATCATTTACTTCATCTCATGCACTAGCACTCATTGGAGTAAACCCGTTCCGCGAAAGTGGCGTGGTCCTTTGATTTGCCATATTATTGTTGTTAATAAGTTGAGTAGATTTTTCATACCAGTCCCATGACTGACTCGTAGTTTGTTTCACCTTGCAAACTCGGGTGCCCTCATTTTCACACGAGCAGCCTAGTTACAGGTTTCTGACGTACCTTTTGGCTCATGGCGAGGCTTGACTACACCGTGCTGACTTGGATTTTCTCCGCCATTATTGTATCTATATTATGATTCCGCCATTGGCGATGTAGACTGATATTTATTTTGAGTACTCTTTATGTTTGATTTCGCCTCGGGCGATGGTGACCGATTATGTATCATTATGCACTAAGTTGTATCCTGTACTGTGCTTCTCTGATGTGATGATATCTATATGATTCCGCTATCATATGTGTGTGAATTATTCTATTTTCTGTTTATGCTATTATCTGTGATCTGCTAATGATGATTAATGTGTTATATTCCAATGATTATCCTTAACACCATGTCACGGTGTTTTGGGATCGTCACAACTGAGTACCAAGTAGGTATAAAGTTGTGCACTCTAGAACTATATCGAGTTGCCACCCTAGGAAATGATGCACCCTATGTTGGGACCAGCATAGGTATCTACAAGCAGGGCCCGAGTTGATACAAACACATGCGGAACGTTATGAGTAGGAGCCAATCAATTAAGATAGGTATGGTAGGGACAGGTAAACTGTCAATATGAGGTGGGATCCTCATCAGGAGGTATGTACCTATAAAACTATCATGGGGGAAATGGGGATCACTTATCTTGTTTCCTAACAAATGGTATTAGTTGAACACTAGTTAGGTAGTGCAGAGAAATTAGGAATCTGTACGATACCTTATCATGTTCTAGTCTTATCTTATGCTTATCTTGTTACCTTGCGATGCTTATTATCATTGTTATGTCTTGTATCCAGTTTATTCATGTCATGATACCTTTACATGTTCACATGCTGAAAATCAATGGACTTACTAGGCTTTATGTCTGACTCTGTTTTTGTTTCGCCTTCTTTCTTTCATTTCCCCCCAGGTCCACAGGGAGGGAATACCACCGCTTAGTTTAGATTCTTTTCAAGCTCGAAGATTGTGTTGTATTGCTTTGGACTTTTTGCTTTGCTGTTATGGCTGGTTACTGCTTAATTGGGGAATTATGTTATCTTGTATTATGCTTCTTTTGAGAAACAAGACAGATATTTGATGTAATGGGTTTTGATGTTGATGTTTGAAACAACCCTTATGAAAGTTTTATCCTATTATGCTACTATGGAATTAAAGTTTTAATTATTTTCCACTAATTAAATTTGTCTGTTTTGTAATTTTATCTGTTCTATACTCTTATGGCCCCACTAAAGTTAATGCATTCCCTTTTTGAGTGACCTTAATGGAGATGGGGTGTTACACGTGGTATCAGGGCTGAAAGTTTCCAGAACGGATAAAAGATTTTGAAAACTATTTTCAAATGCATATTTTGAAGAAAACATTTTCAAAACCATGATTTAAAGAAGCATTTTGTAACGTCCCGCATTTTTATCGGTTTGTATTTGAATATTTAAATCAGTTTAAATATTGAATTCGTAATATAAGTGGATTTATATATTAATTAAAACGAAGTTGATCGTATAAAAATATATATACTAATTATAATCGAGCCCGAAATATCGCGGCAGTTCGTAATTTAACGTTCTGAACTTCATCTGAGTGTACAAGACCCGTTATTAGTCAGATTTCTTCGAAACAAGAAACGTTGGAATATATAAAACTATATTTTTCCAATGGAAGTGAAAAATGGAGATTGCCCTATAGATTGCAAGATATGTCCAAATCAAATTTCCAAATAGTCGGTATAGAATCATTTATCGACCGTAACGGTTTATTTGATGTAACTAGATACTGGTTCCGAGTTTGGACAAGATTTTTTTGAGACGTAGTTGTAAATTATTTTTTAGAATTTTACTGTAATTTTTAATTAATTAAATATGTAGCTTTTTATTTGAAGTATTTTGCACCCTGTATCAGTATTTTGGGGTTTCATAATGTGAGTTAACCTGCTGGTATTATTATATTTTTGAGATAGTGGCACCTCTCTGGATACGATTGTATTCTTATTTTTGTCTATAGAGGCTCGGACATGAGCGTGATTTTTTATAAGGCTATACACTAAACTTTTAAAATAAAATAATATATATATTCTTTGCCTTTTTGTTTACCAAGTTGGGTACATTTTCCTTTCAACGTCTAATGTATAATGAAAACAACTAATTTTACTTTTCACTAAATTCAACAGGGAAAGCCAACTTATTTCTCCATTGTCATACAGTACAATACCGACGCGTTACCCCCACATAAGCTTTGGTATAGCACGTCCAGCATAGCCAACCATTTTTCAACACAGGCCTATGGAATAAAGAACATACCCTATAATCTAATAATTCATGCCAAAGTAAGTAAGGACAATTTTTCAAATCATTACCTTTGGATATTACTATTGCTACAGAACAACAGTGTTATATGTACTTCATTTGCTTTGCCATTAAATATAAGCTACTATAAATACTTAGCAACTAAGGCTTTCATAGGCCATCCTTTCACTATGCAGTAACCTAAAAATAGCATTTGTAGACCTATGAAGTGATTACTCAACAAAGACTTAACGTTGAAGTTTCTGTACTCTAACATACCTTAACACTGAAATCCTTCACGTTGAAGCAAAGTAGGTAATAGGTACAACTTGCCTATCGCAAGAACTTCAAGGCCAAGGAAAGAAAATATCATTGTAGACCTATACTCTGGAGCATGTACACCTACCAGAGCTATTCCTTGATCATCAAGGAATTTAAAACTATATATATACATATATATGCCCAAACATCCGCAAATCGTTTATTTTTCAGGAATTAAACCAAAACTCAAAATTTCAATTGCTTCAAAGAAATAAAATCCAACCGTATACCCTTGTGAAAAATCATAGTAAAAATGTATTCAACCTTCCTGAACTCTTCTCTACCACCTATGTGATTTTCTGGGAGTTTGATCTCCAGTTTCTGCTACTAGAACTGTATTACAGCAAGACTAGAATTGGTATTACATATATATGGAGTTTTATGGTCTAGAGCTTGCGTTCAGAAGATGTAAGGAGGAATGAGGAGCTTAGGACAGCAGGAGGGTGGATGGAAACGTGGAGAGGGATCGGGTATGGGAATATACATGCGCAAGATATATAGTGGGAACATGCGTGAATATTGTGGTGAGGAGTTATACGTTGTTGATAGTAGTGAGTTTGGGACATGGAGTATGCATTTCGAATGGAGAAGGGGAATTCCAGTTGATAGAATTATAAGGTATTATATAACCGGTATTCTCTAGGGCATATAGAGAGACGAACAGTATAAATATAAGTGAGATGTAGAAAAGGTAAGGTTAAGTCTAAAAAATCAACTATTCAAGCTTTACCTTTACTAAGAATAAGAAAAGAAACTGCTTAGCAACAGTCGGACAAGTGGGTAATATTGGGGTGAATCAACAAAATTTGGGTAGAGCCGGATCGAAGTGTTGGATAGGTAAGCATCCTGTAGTAAGAGGAGTAGTTATGATCCCTATAGACCATCCCCATGGAGGTGGGGAAGGGAAAGCCCCAACTGGTAGCAACACGGTTTGGTGGAGAGACAAAAGTGACGTTGTCAGGAAAGAAAAAGGAAAAAGGTGCAATAGGAGTTGAAGATGCGGGTTAAAGAATGACCAGAAAGTGAACGCGTAAGGGTCCCTGGGATCATAGTGACAAGTTCTATGGCAGGGAACTAATATGACCAGATCAACTGACGCAAATCGTTATTTAACGGTTAACGCGCCAAGGTGAGTAAATTCACTAACTCTGAGCTATTTTAAAATATTATAATTATATTTTAATAATGGTTGAATGCTGTGTGATGGTCGTTTAGGCAGATTACAAGTA
The DNA here is from genome assembly GCA_030737875.1 of Allium sativum. Classification (NCBI taxonomy): domain Eukaryota; kingdom Viridiplantae; phylum Streptophyta; class Magnoliopsida; order Asparagales; family Amaryllidaceae; genus Allium; species Allium sativum. The sequence goes on from CM060913.1 coordinate 159,482,012, forward strand.
AATTGGTTGATATATATATATATATATATATATATATATATCGTTGCATATGTAAACATCATTGGTTGGATACTGATTCCATCGATTATTATATTCCCGTGTATGGAATTAGTGTTGATTGTGTCGACTAACATCTGTGGATGCAGGAAACCGGTTGGAGGAATCCAACTGGATTCCTAAATATTTATATTACTGTTTGTTTTATATTTTTATATATGCACCGTTTGAACCCAAAATGACATTTAAACCCTGTATGGATATTGATTAAATCAATAGACGATATTGATTAAGAAAATGGAAGCAACCGACCATAAATCCATCGTTTGGTTAAGAAATTGATTTGCCGGTAGGCGAATCAACAAAGTTGGTTATAAAAATTATATTTTTAAAATTACACGAAGTTTAAATTAAAATAAAGGTTCTATTATAAATTAGTGTTTCATTGTAACAACCCAGAAAATGCGAGCCAGTTTAAAATTTTTATTTTGGCAATTTTAGCGAATTTTGCATATTTAAAATGAATTATTTTAAATAATATCGACAAGAAATTTATTTTGAATAGAATTAGAACGTATATATTTATATAGATAGACGTTAGAATATAAATAATTTTATAATTATAAAGGAATTGAAAATGGCGCGGTAGTTCGATAATTCGATTTCAAAGTTCAAATGAATGTACCGGGTGCAAAACAAACCAGAATTTAGCGAAACCAAAAATAATAGGATCTAATTGATAATGTTCTTCCGTCTGCGTTCTGATTTGTCTTGTTCTCAATTCTGTCCATGCTTTCCTTCACGGGGAAGTTTGGGTCGTCTCAGTTTGGTATCACAGCATTGGTTTACAGAGCTCGAGAACAAGACAGATTAGAACCATACGAAAGAATTCATCAGATATTGGATTAGTAATATCCAATTAGAATTACTCGTTAGAGATGGGATCAGTAGTATCCTAGAATGAGTGAAGAGTATATTTTTCAAATGAAAACAATTTTGTTTTGAAATTTAAATCGTTTTATACCTAATTGAATATTTATTTATTTTGAATTTGGACAATCGAGTATATAAAGATTTTGCATATACACGTCATGAACGTATATTCGAAGTTTTAATATACTGGATAAATATAGAATCACATTCTAGACACCTGGGGATAATTCTGGTAATGCAGCCACATTATCAGTATTTGTGTTCGTGCTTCGAAGGTGTGATATCTATTTATTTCCATTAGGCTGGTGTGAGAACCAAAATTTAGCTAGAATACATTGTTGTGATTTAGCATCAAAAACATGATTTTTTGTATATATATCAAAATTATGAATTTGAAACGTTAATCCACTAATTGATTGATGGTTGTGTTGTTTATCAATTTGTTTAATAATTTTGAACCATTATGCCTAATTGTATCAAATAGTGAATTGTATTGAAAATTAGTCGTATTTGCTTGCATATACATGTGCTTACATTGAACAGGTCATAGCAAGGAGGCTAGAGCAGAAGAATAAAATTTGTTTGCCCGACAAATAGGTACAAGTTTATCATAATTTACTGTTTTGTTTGGGTGATGATGATTTTATGAGCCGATTGGCTAGCTGCTTGGCTTTTTCTTTTTCTTTTTGAGATCAGAGGGCCTGTATGGCAATTTCGGGATTTTCCCGGTGCTCCCGGTGCAGGGGAGGTTATGGCAAAAAATTTCGAAAATTTAGGGTGTTAGCCAAATTTTTGAAAAATTTGAAAAGTTCTTAGAAACTGAAAAGTTGAAGAACTTAAGCCATAGTCAAAATACGGAAGTTGAGCTGATTAGTTAAACAACTTTCGGCTTTGTTCCTTTTCGGGGACGAAAAGTTTTAAGTGGGGGAGAATGTAACAACCCGGAAAATGCGAGCCAATTTAAAATTTTTATTTTGGCAATTTTAGAGAATTTTTCATATTTAAAATTAATTATTTTAAATAATATCGACAAGAAATTTATTTTGAATAGAATTAGAACGTATATATTTATATAGATAGATGTTAGAATATAAATAATTTTATAATTATAAAGGAATTGAAAATGGCGCGGTAGTTCGATAATTCGATTTCAAAGTTCAAATGAATGTACCGGGTGCAAAACAAACCGGATTTTAGCGAAACAAAAAATAATAGGATCTAATTGATAATGTTCTTCCGTCTGCATTCTGATTTGTCCTGTTCTCAATTCTATCCGTGCTTTCCTTCACGGGGAAGTTTGGGTCGTCTCATTTATAGTTCGTTTATTAAAGTAAATATAAACGATTGTTTGTTATTAAAATAAGTTATAAAACTGTAACCATCCCGCATGTAAATATTTGGAGACAAATGGTTAAGTAATCTAATGGTAAGAAGTAAATAAAATCAGTTAACGAATTAACTGATAGTTTGAAGCTAGTTAAATCAATTGTTTGTTGGAAATTGATTTTTTGATTAATTGGTCTTCAATGAATCTAATGAAAATAGTTTGGAAATAAATTAATCGAAACCAATGAGATTTATTTACTTTTTTTTAATGAAGTTTAAATAATTGTTGATCTAGTATTACTAGTATTGTTTATAAATAATGAAGTAAACTGTTTTACTTCAGCAAATGATCAAGTTAATCACTATTTAATTAAAGTAATTGTTTCATAAATGGATTTCATTTAAGATGGTATTGAGTTTATAATAAGATGTTGCTTGAATTAAGTATAATGATTCAAATAAAAGCAAAATGTCAAAAGACAAAGAACATCAATGGATCTTGGTGAAGAGGTAAAAAATAGAATTGTGGAATGAAGTTAAAGCGAAAAGTTATTGTTTAATATAAATAGTCATAAAGAACAGAGATTTCGAAGTATGAATATGATTTTATAAAACCATATTCCAATATAAAATAAGAAATACCGTTTAGGGTATATTAAAGTAATAAGGAATTTGTGTTACGTACTTTTATCTATCCTAAGATAAGAACGTCGTTGATCAAGGTCTGAGAGGTAAATAGAATACCCCAACTTAAATGACTTCACTATTATCGAGGAATGATATTAGTTTGTAATGGACAGAGACGTCGTGATTAGTTAAAAAGGGGAATATGACAGCGTATGGCATTAGTTATAAAAGGGGAATATGGCCGCCTATTGCATTAGTTATAAAATGGGGAATATTACAGCGTATTGCATTAGTTATAAAAGGGGCGAATATTACAGCGTATCGTAAGTTTTTACTATAACGATAAATTAACATTGTTAACCAAGCTTAAGCGTGATTATTATATATAACATTATTCCCTAGAAAGGTTGGAAATTCACTTATCCCAAGTGATAAGAAAATAATTATGTTTTCTCCAAAGAAGTGTAAATGAATTATACGAAGTTAGAAGTAGAAGTAAATAATTGAGATATGTTATATATTAACCGTATTGAAGGGAGCTCTTTAAAATATGGGAATGTGATAAAAACATTTGAATTTATATAACATGTCATTCGACATTTTTCTGGATTTTATAGGAAATGGTAATTGAATATTGAACAAATAATAAATATTGTAATTTCCGACTAAAGGAAGGCTAAACGAGTTTTGATCAAATAGGATGTCGACATTAACTTATAATGGTATTTATTATCTAAATAAAGAAATATTTGATAAACGAAATCGGATTTCTATAAGAAATAATTGTTCACATTTCAAAGTGAAGAAGGTTTTTTTAAAAAAAAAATGTTTGCAGATTAAGTAGTTAAAATGGAAATGTTTTCCAATATTAAAAAACATATATTTTCTAACATACCAAAAATAAGAAATGTGAAAGGATGAGAATGTTTTCGAACATTAACAGTATATTTTTTGGAATATGGGAGAATAAGAGTTTATAATAACTGGGAATGTTTTCCAAGAAGTGCGAAAAGGAGAAAATGAGGTTTGAAAAATGTATGGTAAGATATGGGAATTTGAAATAAATGTTAAATAAAATTTTCCCGTGGTTGTGTGATGTTTAGTTGTACATTTGAATGAATGTTTGTTTTTACTTCGATAGTTAAATAACTAACTATTGAATTGTTTTGACCATCGTTGTCAATATGGAGAGAACAGTTGAATATATTATCTGAAAACCACTCTGTATAGGCATAAGCACTGCGAATTAGATTATGCTGAAGATAATGGAAGACAGAGTGAAATGCAAGGATCGTTCTGCCCCAGAATGGTGCTTTCTGTTTGCCCAGTACCAGGACAACTTGTATGGACGAGTGTCTGACAGAGTATTCCTAACAAATCACATAAGACGATCTTTTCGAGGTATTACGTCTGGTGGTAGAGAAATTCGTTTCTCTTAGCTTTTATAACCGTAATATTTTGGAAAGATCAACTAGTGATTTGACGGTTTTGACGATGTGGCATTCAAAGTGAATGGTGGCCAGATGTTCTAAGAAGATAGACGTAACCTCAAGCCTCACAACCAGGAAATGACAAAAATCGGGCAGACAACATGGCTATGTGGGTCATTCCCATTAGGGTGTATTGTCACCATCTAGAGAAAATTCGCATTTGTTCTTCTTTCGTTTTTGTATCTTCGGATAACGGTTATGTAGGCCCAACCTAGGTGGCAATATATTCGATACACTCAAGAGAAATGAGTGGTCGGTCATGTGTGGGCCGGGTTGCAATACGTTCTTGTTGAACCCCAGTGTATCACCTCTAGAGTACACTGATCGGGAGGTGGTCCCATACCTTGTCATAGTTGGAATCCAATCTCCAGTAAGCGCCCTGTGGTTTTTGATTTTATATATGTAGAGCGTGAGATGCAAGCATTCTAATATTTGGTTATTTATATTGATTACGCATAATTATAATATCATTGGATTTTGATATCAAAATATTTGGGTTATAGTAAGGTAAAAACCGTCAGTGTTTATGTGTGGGCTGGTCTTACTATTACTTTTGTTGCAAAGGGTTTTCAAAGTTAAACAATATGGTTGGAGTTACTTACACCAGTCCCATGACTGACTCAGAGTTTATTTTGTGTATTTTCCGTAAACTCTTGTGTGCCCAAATTTGTACGGGCAGTCAAGTGTTTCAGGCTTTTACAGATACACTTGGAGGAGCTCAAAGCAGGAGGCTTCACTTTTAATCATTTAGAGATTATTTCCGCTATGATGTATAAGTGTTATACTCTGATATGGTATGTATATACAATATAGTTTTGTATTTCAAATTTGTTTATATATATTTTATTCGTTCCGCTGTGAGATATGTGTTTACTCTGACTCTAATGTTCTTCTTATTATTCTATTCTATTAGTTCTATCTTATCTTTCTCATCCTCTAATTTCTTCCTGTTAATGACCCGGTGTTTTCGATACTTGAATAGTCAACATGTGTTTGATGTTGATTTTTGGGCTCGAAAACCCCGTAGCCGTTACACATTTTCAAGGAAAAGTATTGTTATTTTAAAAAGGCATATTCCCCACAGCCATATGCACTATCCTTCTTTTCTTTGTTTTGAATCATTTCCTTTTTCTTTTCAGCTTGTCTGGGGAAACCGAGATACCTGAGGGTATTCCGATACCCACTTGGTTCAGACGATACCTAGAGGCTAGGGCCACTGCCGCGGGCCCAACCAACGTTCCTCCTCCTCCTCCTCCTCCCCCAACTGCTGTCGCTCCTCGCGTAGATGCTTTTGATAAGATTTGTAAGGACTTCCGTGCTATGTGTGGAAAGATCTTTAAAGGGACTGAGACGTTTGTTGAAGCACGGAACTGGCTCCAGGAAATGGAAGAGTTGTTTGCTATCTTTGAAGTGGACGATAGGAGGAAGATACAATTGGCCGCTTGGCTAATGAAGGAAGAAGCCTCTTATTGGTGGGAAGTTACTAATGCTGAGCAACCAGTTGAGACTTGGGGGGACCTTAGGCGGATTTTTGAGATGAAGTTCCTCTCGCCAGCTGAACAAAGCCTACAGATGGAGAATTTTCTAGCACTCAAACAAGGGAGTATGTCAGTCAAGGAATACATCAACAAATTCAATTTACTTGCAAGATTTGGGTTGGAGTTTGTAGATACACCTCACAAGAAAGCTTTACGTTTTGCTAGAGGCTTGAATGAACCATTGCATGGTCTAGCTATGTCCCATATTCCAATGGGCGCAACTTTTGAGAGATTGGTCGACATGGCGCTATTACATGAAGAAGACAAGGGTGGGAAAAAGAAGTGAAGAAGGATGAACCTCAAAATAAGAAGGTGGACAATAAGAAGGGTGGAAAGTACAACAAGCCACGCGACAAGAGGAAGTGCATCTATTTTGGTATATTGGCCACATCGCTAAAGACTGTAGAAAGAAGAAGAGGAAGATGGGTGGTTGTTTCCATTGTGGCGAGACAGGACATGTGATTAAGGATTGCCCAAAGAAGCAAGGGAAAAGGGCAGGACCTTCTGGAGGGAAAGTTCATGCTCTCATGGCACCCACTCAAGAGAGAGGTAGAAATATTTCCGTTGAAAGTTTAGTTTTTCTTGCTGATCATCATGTACGCACTGTTTTTTATTCTGGCGCATCGCATTCTTTTATATCCGCTTTCATAGTAGAGTCTCTGCACCTTAGTACATGTATGGTAGAGGATCCCATTGTTGTCTCAAATCCGATTGGGGGTTTGGCTCATTTATCTATGATTTGCTTGGATTTGGTAATATCTATACTTAGTGTTGAGTTTCGATGTAATGCATATGTTCTTGGTTTCATGGGCTATGGGTTGATTCTAGGGATGGATTGGTTATCCAAAAATGGTGCCATTCTCAATTGTGGAAGGAGGGTAGCTACACTTTTGACTCGTCTCGGTAATACCCTCGAAACCTCATGTAACCCCAAGGGTTTTGTCGTGCTTAGTTACCTAGAATCTCTTGATGCATCTGTTGATAATTTGCAGTCTGTTCTAATAGTCCGTGAGTATCCGATGTCTTTGATGAGGTGAAGGGCTTACCCCCAAAACGTGAAATAGATTTCTGCATGTACTTGGTTGATAATGCCAACCAAGTTGCTTTACCCGTACGACACATGGCTCCTACGAAAAGGAAGGAGCTTAGTAAACAAGTTAAAGAGTTGCTTGAGAAGGGGTTTATTAGGCGAATTATTTCTGAATGGGGTGCTCTAGTAGTATTCGCTACTAAGGCGGATGGTCCACTTCGCTTATGTGTGGATTATAGAGAGTTAAACAAGATGACTATGAAAAATAGGTACCCACTTCCACGAATAGATGATTTGTTTGACCAGCTTGTAGGTGCGTCTGTTTTCTCACAACTAGATTTGGATATGGGTTTTCATTAGTAAGAGTGGCTGAGGACAGTATAGACAAGACTGCTTTTAGGACCCCTGACAGTTTCTTTGAATGGCTCGTCATGCCTTTCAGTTTGACGAATGCACCCGCCTATTTTGTTGACTTGATGAGTAGGGTGTTTAGGGCGTTCCTTAATAAGTTTGTGGTAGTCTTCATGGAAGAAATCTTGATTTTCTCAAAGAACGAGGAAGAAAATACTTTAAATTTGAGGGTAGTAATGGTTACACTTCGAGCACATCAGCTTAAAGCGAAGTTCTCCAAATGTCACTTTTCGAGAGAAAAAGTAAGGTTTCTAGGACATGTGTTGTCCAAAGGAAGGATAGCTGTAGACACAGCAAAAGTAGTTGCGGTGCAAGATTAGAAGATCCCAAAGAATGAAACAGAGGTGCGAAGCTTTGTTGGATTAGTGGGCTATTATAGGAAGTTCATTAAGGACTTTGCAAAGATATCATCCCCATTTACTAGACTGATGAAGAAGAATCTAGCCTTTGCTTGGGACATTGATTGTGACATTGCTTTCCAACGATTGAAAAGGGCTCTTACAGCAGCCCCAGTGTTGACATTTACTAGACTGATGAAGAAGAATCTAGCCTTTGCTTGGGACATTGATTGTGACATTGCTTTCCAACGATTGAAAAGGGCTCTTATAGCAGCCCCAGTGTTGACATTGCTATATGGGAGTAAAATGTTTACAGCAGCCCCAGTGTTGACATTGCCACCCTGATCAAACTAACCATCCTCAACCAAAAAGCCAGCAACTGACTTTTCATACCATCAATCACCGAACCTCTATCCAATTCCACCCAAAACGATCTGCGTTGAAGGCTGAAGCCCAACCCCATCTCCTCAACACAATTCAAGCCTCTTCTCTACAAAAAAAAAACTCCATCAAATACCCCCATCCTCTTCCCAAAGCCCCACCATCACGGCAAATAACCACCTTCACCATACCACACAAATCACACGCCTTCAAACCCTCCATCATCATCAATTCCTACACCACCATAACACCTCCGATAGCAACAAGCCAACCTCCGACAGACGCAAACCTCATCACGCCACAACCGAACCCCAAAACCTGATTCACCAATTCCAAAACAGCGAGCAAACGAAACCCGATTCCAGAACCCTATTCGCAACCTCCCTCCACAAACCTTTCCATCAACGCTCACATCCCTCTTCTAGATCTGAACCACGTCGCAACATATCCTTCACCACAATACAGCATGAACCAAATCCCATACCAAAACTAAAACCCTCGCCTACAACACCCTCAACCACAACGTTCCTGTCTACTGCTTTTAACTCCATCTCCATTCACCACAACAGCCGAACACTAAGCCCTCATCATCCACTTCAGCTATCCAGCAAAACCACAAATCAACTTCCGCTCAACCTGAAGCCGCAACAAACCCAAATCGAACTCGCAACAACCTGAAACCGGAAACGCAATTTGAACAATCCCAAATCGCAGTCATGATTTTCAGAAACCATATTTGCCAAGATCGCGTATCGGCCATCGCAGATCTCAGCTAAACACAATACCAGACTTCGTTCGAAATCCGAAATCGCTGCCGATACCCAAAAACCTAACTCGATTATCCACTGAAATCTTAAAACCCTTCGCCGATTCGGGAACCCAAAGCAATCAATCACAGGTTTAAGACCTTAAACCCGATTCGAAAAGCCAATTTGCTCAGCCGACTTTTGAAAAGAAAAAAGAAAGAAAAGAGTGGGTTGATATTTGTTTCTGAAATTGCCCTGAGTTGCGTATGTTTTATTTTCACGTGACAGTGTCTAATTGGGTACAAACTCATTAATAATTGGGGAAGAGTGCCACTGTGTTGCCCAAATTCTTTCATGACCAAGTGGCTTGGGTTACTGTGTTGAGTGCCTTAGTTCGTGCGTCAGTTTTAATCAGGGAGGCATTTTTGCATTGGGTTTCACTGTTTTTGTTTTCTGAGACTATTCTAAAATTAGAGCGTGTACCCAAGGTATTCTCATTTGGGTGTTTATATCGGATTGAGCTCCTTTGCGTTGGTATTGATTTTAGTTTGACTTTATTGGCATTGGATCGGTTTCCCATTTTTGTTTGTAACTTGCTTTTAATTCTATTTTTGATTTTTTTTTCTTAAGTACAAAAAAAAAAGCCAAGCAAAGGAAGGAGTTTTGAATCAAAGATCGAAGTGAGAGAGTTCAAACAAGCAACAAACAAACAAAGAATTCAAAGGTCAAGAAATCTACAAACAGTGACTTATCAATCGTTGACGCTACTCAAATTTCTGGAAGAACAGCCATACCCCACGGTAATATTTTTCTAAACTCTACAGGTGCTGAAGCTACGTTGAAAAATATAGAAATTGTTGAAAAAATCTTCTGTAGGGGCAGCGGCTAGAATGTAAAAAAAATTTGATTCTGCAATTTATATTTCTATGACTGTTTAGTGACTGAAATTTCTGAATTAATTTGGTGCGAACTAATATTTCGATAATTGAAATCTTCATTCTCATTGTTTTCATCAATAAAAACAAACGTTGCAAAATAATATAATTGAACAGTTGTGTTTTGTGAAGTTGACTGTCTCGTATAATTGGATCGCGGATATATCGTAGTTCAATTTATTGAACTATTAGCAAAAGAGGTTGCATACTACCCGTAAAACATTGGTCGTATCCCTTAGTATTTATACTATACGTGAACGACCATACGACCCTCTTCCCCCTTCTAATTGAGTCTGTTAATTAATAGAGCACTACTCGACATTTTATATTATTTTGAAGTGAGAATAATTACTGTCTTCTGTTGACTTCATTTAAAATGTCTGATTCAAAAAAAATCATTGAGAGATATATGGGATAATAATCGGAGCAGACGTCCTCTTGAAGAATATGAGCATGAAATACAACTCACGAAGCAAGATTTTCCAAAATTTCGTGAGGCTAATGTCAACAATTTTCAATATTTTCAAAATGACCAACAATTTCAAAATCACGATTGTAATCGAAATGACGATTTCAATTCAAATTTCAATAGTTTCGATTATGGGCCACATCCGTATCAAAATAGTTTGAATCCCAATATAGCTTTGATCCACATCAATATGGGGTTGTAAACCAAAATTTTCAAAATTATAGCCCATATCAACATCTTGAAATTGACCAAAATTGCAATTTTCACTCGAATTTTAACAGTTTTGGTTATGAACAAAATTTCTATGATCAAAATGATTTCCAATATCATTGTCAGTTTTTTGAAAATTCAAACAACTACCACATTGGAAATAATATTGATTGTGAAATTGATGTGGATTATAATTTTGAAAATCAAGAAATCCAAAACGAGAGCTCTCAAATCAACGATCATCTTAACATTCTTAGAGAGAGGGAAGAAAGACTAAATAAAAAGGCTGATGAACTTCTTTGTTTATTAACATCTTTGAAAGAACAACAAGAGCAACAAAATCAAATTCAAACAAGCCTGGAATCAGAATATAATTCAACTCTTAGTGACAACGAAAACTTTCAAATAACGACTTTTGAAATTGAGAATAACCATCTAAATGAAGTTGTTCACAATTCAGCAAGTGATTTGGACTTCAATTCTTTTCAGGAAAAAGATGTAAGCTTAGATTTTGATCTTCCTCTTCTGGGCTGCGAGGAACTTGAAATTTTTGAAACTGAACAGAATAGAAATGTTGAATTTTTCAATTCAAATTTGGAAAAGGATTTCAATGAACATGAATTCTTTGGATTGTACGAGGATGAGTTGCCAAATGAGGAAGAAATAGATCCACATCACGAGTTCGAAAAGTTTAACTTTGAGAAAATTTCAAACGAACTTGAAATTGTCAGTGTCGAAAATACCTTGTCAATTGAGAAAGATGATCACATACTCTTGAACAACACTCAGAATTCAAATTTCACTAAACTTATATATGATCACAAATTTTTGAACAATTACACTGATAAATTTGTTGAACACATGAATTATCTTTGGAATGCTGGCTTGGTTGAAAAACTTCATGTTAGGACGACCCTGGATATTTATCTCCTGGACTATAAATCTAGGTTTAAAAATGAGATGGTTTTCAAAAAACTCTTGCTTGTTAGAAAACATGCCTAGACACAGTGGGAATGGAACTCATAGGGCTAGAACCAAGTGTGGGGGAAAAAGATGGTGGAATTCTTTGCATCGCGTGCACCGCAAACACATATATCATTATACATATGATTTTCATTCACATATAGTGGCTAAACTCCATTTCATTCTTCAAATAATTTTGCATCTCATTCACCTTTGGGTACGATCTTTCAAATTTTGGGAAACGTTCACAGTGTGGCACTGTTTAGTTCTAGTGTGGGGGGAGTCTGCATTGCATTCTTTTGATTTTTCTTTAATTTTTCTTTCTTTCTTTTTCATGTAGGACCATCATACATTTTGTACCGTAGTAACATACCATAAATTTTTTTTATACCGTAGTAACATATAACTTACCATAATTTTTTTTATATACCGTAGTAACATACCATAAATTTTTATTTTTTTTAAATACGACTCATTTTCAATTGATACAACAAAAATAAGTTTACAGTTTTTAGCCAGTTGATAGTATTTTTCTCTCTCAGCTAAATTCGAATTTTGAAATATAATGAAAATTTTAATTTTGAGGGATAATAGTGTAACCGGTACATAGGGAGATTCTTAGGTGATGGCCATGAAATCTATTCTATATTGTAGACTTTGTTTAAATAAGTGGAGGACTTAAAATACTTATAATGGCTTGTCAAATCTTAAAACTAAGTTGTGTTAAGTTGAATTCGCGTAACTCTCTTTTGTGCTTATAATTTCAATAATAATAATAGTAATCCAAAGGTATCCAACATTGCTTGTATATCAAGCGTTGGTGTGCAAACCCGCCAAGCTCTATCCGACATGTTGTTGACAAAGTCAGCATTGGAATATCTTGGTCTCATTTTATGAGATTGGACACCTAAGGATTACCGACACGTTGTTGACAAAGTCAAAGTTGGCCTGCACAATCCGCCAAGCTATTTACCCACTCTCCGTTAGTCCGCGAGGCAGTGCATGGGTGGTGAACCTTGGTCTTCTAAGTTAGGTGTATGTACTTAATCATAAGTTTTAAAATTTTATAGAATAAAGAATAAGCGATGATGCCCAAACACTTCTTGACCTTATTGATTGACTAGCCATACATGAGAAAATAATAATACCACTTTGCAAATTGTGCCAAGCAAACTAAGAATTTATTTTATGGCTGCACTATGTTATCGACTGAACCAGCTGGCCAAACTAGAATTTAACATTTGAAAACTTGATTTATATTGAAAATTTGTGACAAGTTGAGGTATCTAAAATAAAATCAACTGATTAGAAATTATTAACTTAATTTGTTGTACAACTTTCCTGAAATAAGTCGTGTTTTCATTTTTCGTTTTTATTTGCATATGTCTATTGCATTCATGTAGTTTCATTAGAATCATAGCATACTGCATTTAGATTTTGTGGGTAGTATCCGCTGAAAACCCTCACGAGACACCACTCATCCTACTAGGGACACCTAGAGGTTTAACGGCTTGTTGCATACACTCAATGCAATCATGTTTCCTACGAAAGTGTGACCTATCTAGTTTGGTTTTTCATTTCTTGTTTTACTCGAGGAAGAGTAAAAGATAAGTGTGGGGGTATTTTATCAGCATAGAAATATGTTAATTTATGCACCTATATTTTATCTTTTTTGTATATGAATAAATGTTACGCTGGGTATTTCCTTGTTGTTTTTATAGATATGTTGACCAGACCTCATTCATCCTTAAAAGTGAAGAATAAATGCCATTTACTTGAAGAATTGCATAAGAGCTTTCATTGGAAGATGTTTGTGTTCACATTAGCCATGAGGAAGATATGGAAGATTTTTCTTATATGATTTTGGAGTTTAACATGAGTCCATGTTTGGAAGAATTAATCACATGCAAATCTTTGTCAATCAATTAGCCACATTGAAGATAGGGAAGATTCAGAAGATATTCACCAATCAAGCTTGGTCAAGGAAGGCAAGAGATATGATATTACTTCTTGGGAAAAGAGGCCCATTTAGTCATAGATTTGATTAGGATTTGGTCTACATCTCTATAAATATACATGATGTCCCATTGTAAAAAAACCGTCCATTAGTCTGTATTCTCTTCTCCATTAATAAAAGTTCTTCCTTTTTACTATTTCTGCATTTTTCTTTCTTAGCAATAGGTGTTGTCTTCACAATTAGTTTTGGAAGAACACCAATTGTATTTTACATTTTTTGTTAGTGATTAGTCGTTTGATTAGTTTCAACGACAATCCTAATTTACTTTTTGTTGTTCTTCTTATTCTGCACTTTTATTTTCTGCATTGTTGTTCTTGTTTTGCAATTTACTTTCTTTAGTGATTAATCGTTGATTATATTCAACGATAATCCTAAGTTCGCAATTTCAATTTGTTTTTATTTCAACAAAATCTCCAGGTTTCGTCTAACTCGCCCAAGAGATTAGATAAATAATTTGATTTTAATTTACCTCCCTGTGTTCGACCTATATGCTACACACCTGTGCGCTTGTAGAATTTTATTACAAATATCGCGCTTTTCTAATTCATAGATTACTCGCAGAAAGATCTTAACTTGAGGCAACAAAGGTGGATGGAGTTCTTAGCATCCTACGATTTTGAGATCGCATATACCCCTGGCAAGGGTAACGTTGTAGCTGATGCCTTGAGTAGCAAGAAGTTGACTTTGAGTCCTATGTTTGTGGAGAGGCAGAGCTTAGAGTACATAGCGGCCTTTGACTTTAGACCCTCTGTCGATTATGTGAATGGTTTGTTAGCATCCTTATGGTGAGACCTACGCTTTTGGGACAGACTGGAGAGGCCCAGCGAGATGACCCATAGTTGCTTGAGCTAGTAGAAAATCTCATAGGAGTGGAGTCTTCGAGCCATCTTCATAGGTATACACTAGATGACAAGCATTGGTTACATAGGGACGGGAGACTTTGTGTACCACAAGACGAGAACTTGAGGAAGACAGTTCTTGAGGAAGCTCATCATTCTAAGATGACCATACATCCCAGTTGTGACAAGATATACAAAGACATGAAGCGAGTTTCCTTTTGGGACAGAATGAAGAAGGACATGGCTGAGTTCGTTTCTAAATGCTTGGTATGTCAGCAAGTCAAGGCTGAGCAGAAAAAGCCCGGTGGACTGCTTCATCCTCTAGAAGTTCCGCAATGGAAATGGGAGAGTATCTCGATGGACTCTATAGATGAATTGCCTAGGTCTAGAAGAGGCAATACCAGTATTTGGGTGATAGTGGACAGACTTACAAAGAGTGCTCACTTCATTCCTATCACGAGAAAGAGGACTGCATCATCGTTAGCACCTATTTATGTTAGGGAGATAGTTCGTTTGCATGGGGTACCTTCTAGCATAGTAAGCGATCAGGATCCTATCTTTACTAGTGACTTTTGGAAAAGGTTGCAAGAAGCCATAGGGGCTCAGTTATGCTTGAGCACGACATATCATCCTCAGCTGGACAACCAAACCGAGAGGGTGAATCGGATTCTAGATGACCTTTTGAGGCTTTGTATCTTGGACTTTGGCGGGACATGGGAGGACCACCTTCCACTAGTAGAGTTTGCATATAATAACAGCTATCAGTCTAGCATTGGCATGGCACCTTTTGAAGCTTTGTATGGACGACCATGTAGATCACCAACTTGTTGGTGGGAATCCACAGATAAGTTAGTACTTGGGCCAAATATGATTAGAGAGACTTCGGAGAAAGTGGATCTAATTCGAAGATATATGAAAACCGCGCAAGATTCGTAGGACTGACCTTGAGTTTAGTATTAGAGACATGGTCTTTGTCAAAGTATCACCGTTAAGGAATGTTGTTCGCTTCGGGTTGGTAGGGAAGCTAGCACCAAGATTCGTAGGACCGTTTCCTATTACAGAGAGAGTTGGATAGAAGGCCTACAGAGTAGAGTTGCCCGAGAAGCTTAGTGGTGTACATAATCTGTTTCACGTATCACATTTGAGGAAGTGCTTACATGACACCGCGGAAGTGGTGGAGCCGGGCATACTTGAGGAAGTTGAAGTGGAGCGAGATGCCACGATTAGACGAGCCCCTACGTGCATCCTTGGATCGGAGGTCAAGAGGTTACGCAACAAAGAAGTCAAGCTAGTCAAAGTACAATGGGGAAGTGATGAAGGAGACGCTACTTGGGAGACAGAAGCTAAGATGCGTATGTTGTATCCTTTTCTTGTTGAGGGTATGTTCTTAATTTTCCCTTTTTCTTCGTCTTTGTTTATACTTGTTCTATCGTTGAGGACGTCCTCTTGATTATATCATCGAACTTTCGCTAGGAATATCCTATGATTCTAAACATGTGTTTGAGACATGTTATGTTTGGTGGATGCAAGTGGTTTCTAGTGGTTGCTCGTGGATGCATTTACACACGTACCTTAGGCACTAGATCGACTCAAGTCACTTTCACATTGCATATGCATATATATGTTTGGTTATGGATGATATTGAAATTGGACGTGTTATCACATGAATGCTGCATATGGATGAATGATTGTGCACTCATGTAGAGGTTATGAAGTACACTAGGAATAATTTCATACATAATTGGACTTATGGCACTAACATAATTCACATTAAGGAGATCAACTGAATCAGTAGACCGCCTGGTTTTGCATTAGATAAGGAACATATACACGCAAACTTTTGCAAATATTCATATAGCATTAGAAATCTTTTTTAAGGAACATGGATGCTTGTGAATGATGGTTGAGTAAATGGAAGTTGGATGGTAGGATGCATTCTTCTTAACTTACAGATTTCGGGGACGAAATCCTTTAAGGAGGGGAGAATGTAACACCCCATATTTTTCTATGAACATTAATAGACGAATTAAAAGAATAATTAATTTAAAATTAAGAATTATGTAAAACAGACTATACCACTGCGTTCGTCTCAAAATTCTGGTCAAGATGGACCCAAAGTTTGCATTAAACAGATAATGTATGAGAAAGTTACAGACCTTGGAAGCTTGTATACGTATAAAGGAAATATATTTATATATATAAATTAATAAAATAAAAATCTACCTAAAATTCAAGAAAAAAATTCAAAACAGCGGAAGTGGGAAGGCAAAATGCCAAACCAACCTATTTTATGGGTCGACCCAAGACCCGCTGGGTCGACCCCAGGGTCAACTCAGGGTGTTCGGAATCGACCCCGTCGGCCTAGAATGGTCTGTGATGAAATTTTGTGTTTTAGGGCATATGTGTCGCACTGTGATTGGTTGGGTGACATGTCTCTTTGGTTTAGATGGCTCTGATGACTCCTATGCTAATCTAAAGACCATGGTTTGCCAAACACAACTATAAATACATATCCAAACCTAAACCCTAATTCTATTATTCACTCTCATGGCGCCTCCATGCCGCCAAACTCTCATCTAAACCTAGCCGCCACTAAAACCTAAATCAAATCAAAAATTTCTTCATCAACCTAGAGGATTAATCAATATCAGCTTAGAGTTCTTCCACAACAACAAGCGATTCAATTATCTTTTCTAATCCAAATGCTGTAAGTTCAATTATTTTTAGATTTGAACACCTAAATCTAGTCTTGACATTTAATAAGATGAAATTGAGACAATGCCCGATTCTAAGTTGTTCTTTTACTTCTATTCTTATTCTCATGATGCTGTAATCACCAGTTTATCTTGTTGTACATCAGTTTTTCATGTTCAAGATGATGTTCTTTTCAAGTCTTAGCCTTCATGCCTATGATGATATTTTCATGCTTATTTTCTCTCTGTTCTTATTTTATGCAACTTCTATCTCCCCCTATTTATTTTCTTTTATTGTACCTGGGTTAACTTCGAACCTATGTTGAAATCGCGAAATACGAATGTTTGGAATATGGGGAATATTGGGTATTGCCTATTTGGGTGAATTTATGGGCATAACATGTTTGATGGAATTATTGGGCATAATTTGTGATGGATATGGGGTATTATAATTATTATAATTGCAAGTTTGGATAAATTGCCATGTAAATCAATATTTGGGAATATGTAAATTGGCATGTAAATCAATAATTGGGCATATGTAAATTGGCATGTAAATCAATAATTGGGCATATGATAATTGGCATGTAAAAATTGGAATTTCGACATAATTGGCAAGTATATAATTTAATTAAATCTAATGGCCGCCTAAGACACGAGGTTAGATTTGAGTTGTGGTGTAAGGCTGCCCGGAACCGCCCGGCACATCCAGCAACCTTAACGACAACAATCTAATGTGAGAGGTCAAAGGCGAAGATTAGATGGATAATAATGCCTAACACAAGGTTAGAATGAGTTTGTGGTGTAAGGCTGCCCGGAATCGCCCGGCACATCCAGCAACCGTAAACAAGAAGTCTAATTCGGGAGGTTAGCACATTGAATGCTTGAACCTGAGGTTGGGATGGGTTTGAGGTGTAAGACTACTCGGAACCGCCCGGCACAATCCAGCTACCGCAAATAATTCCAATGTGAGAGGTTGATGCATTAATACATAATTAATGCTAAACAAACATGTTAAGTATGGTAGGGTTAAGTCAACATGCAACACTTAACCAATATGACATGAAAAGTGGGTGTGTTTAGCAACTCGACTGGATTAATGACATTTAACCAATATAACATGATGGACGGGTGGGTTAAGTAAACTTGAATTGATTGATTGATGATACTTAACCAATATGGGGGGTATACGAATAGACCCTAGGAAAACCCTAGTAGCGGTACCCTTTTCAGCAGTAACCCACATTAGGTATCAACGAGACGCTGAGCTAGGCAGGGTGGGGCACGATTACTGGGCTGATTATTAGTGGTCAAAATAGCGGTAGGTGGTACAACAGTGCAGGTTCCAACGGATTACGGGCGTGCACATAATTCTGGCATAGGAAAATTTAGACATCAAGTACCAAGTAGGTATAAAGCTGTGCACTCTAGAATTATATTGGGTTGCCACCCTAGGAAATGATACACCCTATGGTGGGACCAACAGAGGTATCTACAAATAGGGGTCGGGTTGATACGAACACATGCGGAACGTTATGAGTAGGAGCCGATCAATTAAGGTAGGTATGGTGGGGACATGTAAACTGTCAATATGAGGTGGGACCCTCATCATGAGATATGTACCTATAAAACTATCATGGGGGAAATGGGGATCACTTATCTTGTTTTGTAACAAATGGCATTAGTTGAACACTAGTTAGGTGGTGCGGAGAAATTAGGAATCAGTACGATACCTTATCATGTTCTAGTCTTATCTTATGCTTATCTCGTTACCTTGCGATGCTTATTATCATGGTTATGTCTTGTATCCAGTTTATTCATGTCATGAAACCTTTACATGTTTACATGCTGAAAGTTACTGGACTTACCAGGCTTTATGTCTGACTCTATTTTTGTTTTGCTTTCTTTCTTTCGTTTCCCCCCCAGGTTCAAAGGGAGGGAAAACCACCGCTTAGTTCAGATTCTTTTCAAGCTCGAAGATTGTGATGTATTGCTTTGGACTCTTTGCTTTACTACTATGGCTGGCTACTGCTTCATCGGGGAATTATGTTATTTTGTATTATTCTTCTTTTGAGAAACAAGATAGATATTTGATGTAATGGGTTTTGATTTTTTGGTGTTGATGTTTGAAACAACCCTTATGAAAATTTTATCCTATTATGCTACTATGGAATAAAAGTTCTAATTGTTTTCCACTGCTTAAATTTGTCTGTTTTGTAATTTTATCTGTTCTATACTCTTATGACCCCCACTAAAGTTAATGCATTCCCTTTGTGAGTGACCTTAATGGAGGTGGGGTGTTGCATATTACCCGAAATTAAAATCCGCTTTCACTCATTTAAAAGCTCTTTTAAATATAAATCAATTAGTTTTTCATTTCCTGGAAATTCGATTTAGATTGCAAAAGTTATAAGCATTTAAAGTTTGTAACTAAAATACGCAAATTACCATTGTGCGGCAAGCTCTATTTTGACCGAAATAAAATTTATTCTTCAATACTTCAAAATACCTTAGAAAACCATTATATACTCATGTAAATCATTTAAAACCATTTAAAGTGATTTAAATTGACTTTCCAAATTTATTTTGGGTCATTTTTTAACTTAATAAGCCAAATTCCAATTCATTTCTAAATTCAAATAATTTCAAATTAACCATCCCCTTCGTTAGATCAGTTAGGGATAGCTAGGGAGAACATGAAACTATATTTCCCTAACCCAAGCCTAGAAACTATCTCTCAATCATCCTAGAATATTTCAGTGTTTATTTATTCGTTTTAAGAACTTTATCTATATATATGAATTCGTACATATGGTCTTTCCCAATTATTAACCTTCAATTTCAATAATGATACTGCTTCTAATTACGAAGGAGATTTGTCGATCACCAATGTGATACCATACTTGTGACATAGCATGTGCAAAACAACATCAACAACCATTATAAACATCCGTAGCAACCATCATCAACATAATTAAATAAATCATAACTGTGCACAAGCGTTATAGCACTAACGCTTAATAGTGTGTATGTGTGTGTTTCTAAACTACACATCCATCATCTATCACAAAAAACATCAATCATCATTAACCACTAATCATTCATTAATATATTTAAATTAGTCTAACTACTAATCAAATATAGAAACCGGAGTTAAAGAGTTCTCAACAAACAACTTTCCAAATTCCTTGGTAGGCGATCCTAGATGAGCGAACTGTCGGACGGTATTTCGGCGCAACGTCTTCTTCACCAATATATATATACTAATCTCTCTCTCTCTATCATAAGAGGAGGAGGATGACGATGAACATTGGCAAGGTGGTGCTGGAAAGGAGGAAGACTTATGCCATAGAAACCATAGCCATAAGATTTAAGAAGAAGATGAAAAGGAGAAAATGGAGTGGAATGGTAAAAAAGTGGAGAAAAGGCCTCCTTATGTAGGAATGGAGGGTTAAGGAGATAATGACATACAAGGGGGCAAGTGTAAGGCATGCATGAAAGTAGGCATGCAAAAATACAAGTGTTCTTACACTTGTCTTAAGGAGGGAAAGTGATCTTTTGGTAGCATTTCCTTTAAAATGCTGTGAGAACTAAGGACAACACTTAATTCTAATGCTACTAATTCATGTTATGGTTTGACAAATCCGATCGAACGACAAATAGTATCAACAAATCCAAACTTATCAATAATCATTCTTTTTTATAATTCAAAAAAATATACCATCTAACTTATCAAAATTATTAAATATTCCTAACCATATATATTAATTTCAAATTCAAATTAAGTAATAGAAATTCCAATTTTAAATTGGTTAAAAATTCTGGATCGTAACAACCAAAGCCTTTGTGAGTTGATTATTCTTAAGTACCATATTAAATTGTATAATATTATTTAAATTCAAAAATAATCATTTATCGTTCCTATTCAAATAGAATTTTTGTTAATCATTTGAATCATTTTGACTTCGTTTTAAATTTCGAATTGAATTATTTCATATTCTCGTATTATGATAGTTATATATATATTCGAAATAAATCATATTTCGATTATTAAATCGATAACTCAACGTAAACATTCATTTATATTATCAACTCAATATTTTTAAAATCATATTAAATATTTAATTTAATTTGACCAAAAATCCTGGTCGTTACATTCTTCCCCCTCAAAAGAATTTCATCCCCAGAATTATTAAGGTAAGAAAAATGCTACAAACCCATTAAAATTTTGAAAACCAACTTATGTTGAACTCAACTCTTCATATTTCTACAAATTTAATTCAACCAAAACTTTTGGTTTCCATTTATATTGCACATCATATATGCTTACATTCATTTAATCTGAATGATTTATAATCAATATATTAACATTATATTCATATTCCATTCTTGTGCATTCAAATTGATTCTAAATCAATTTATTTACTTCGACTCATTTAACTTGCGTAAGTTAAAGTTAAACTCCAGAATTCAAATCCTTGGGTTTTTATTTCAAATCACTTTGAAATGATATATGCCTATACATATTTATATATATATCCATAACCAATTTCAAACTCAAAATATTTAAATTTTCAACCCAACTTATTTTCTTTGAAACAAATTTCCATTAAAAACTTTTCGAAGGTAGCAATCCATCACATAGAAACTCGAAAATGAACACTGATGCTGTTGTAGTCATTATCAGAACTATTTTCCAGCGACTGAAGTGAGTTCAGTGCTTTAACAAATTTCAAAATCTATTTAAAATGATTTTGTTCAAAAAATTTCCCAAAACAAAGCTATATTATTTCTATATACTTTGGAAAAATATTTTCCAAACACTTAGGATTTTGAATTCTTAATTCTGATTCTAAATTCAGTTTCAATTCATCTAATTTGTATATATATTATTCTTATACAAATTTTATTTGGTTATATATAACCATTTCAATTTTATAATCTCTATTGATTGAAATAATAACAACCAACTCATCCATATATTATAATAATTTCAAAAAATTATTCTTTCTATACCAAAATAGAATTTTAGGTAAAATTATTTCATTTACCCACTTTAAAACAATATTATGTCGAATTACTCTGTTCATATGTTTAAATTTCCTATCGACTTCGTGTCATCCCACGATTCGACCAGAATTCATAATCCACTCAACAGACTAGCCAACACTACATAAAGCAATTTTTATATCAATAAAAAAATACGCACTCTGAAATATATACACTCAACTCATTCTAGGGTACAGCTGACCCTATCACTAATGAGTATATCCCCACCAAAGCCTAGGTGTTCGCTTAACCTAAGCTCTGATACCACTGTAACGAACCGACATTTTCCCGATTCTGATTATCGATACAAATACCATATCGACTAACCAAACACCAGAAATAACCGGATCATTAATAGAAAGAAGTTAAAGGGTGAGAAATAGAAAGAAAGAAATATTAGAATAGAAGAAGAACATAAACAACAACACAGAATCTCACGTCGTAGTGGAATAAAATATAATAGTATATATAACAGTCTTTAGAATACGAAATTTTCTGTACTCGTATACATATCATTATCGGAGTGCAATACAAGACAGCGGAAAATAAACGGTAAATATCTGGCGCCGAAGCCTCCTGCTCCAAGCTCATCCAGGTATATCTGTAAACACCTGAACTACTTGAGTGCTCGTGCAAATTTTTGCACCCAAGAGTTTAGTGTAAAACAAAACAAAATTAATTCTGGGTCAGTCATGAGACTGGTGTGAGTAAACTCCAAACACTTGGTTTAACTTTTAAAAATCCTTTTCAAAGAAATGATAATTGTATGACCGATCCACTCATAAATACAGATGGTTTTTACCTTATGTTAACTCAAAACATTCTTTAAAATCAATACTGTTCTGATATTATAATAGTGTCTAAAACAAGTAAGTAACAATCTAGCAGAATGCTTGCATCTCACGCTCTACATATATAGTACAATCAAAACCGCAGGCTCTTATTGGATAATGGATTCCAACTGGCAAGGTATGTGACCATCTTCCGACAGTGTATCTCTAGAGAGGAATACACCGGGTTCAACAAGAACATCTTGCAACCTAGGATAAACATGACTGACCCCTCATTTCGCTTGAGAGTACCAAATGTATTTTCACACAATGGTTGGGATCAGCTATCGTTTCCCGAAAAGGACAGCATTGAAAGATTAAAGAAGCAAATGGAATTTCTCTAGATCAGGTGACAATACACCCTACTTTGGTGCGACCCACTTAGCCATGCGGCCTGCCCGATTTTATACCATGTGAGGCTTGAGGTTACGATTACTTATCTTTCATTGATACCAAAATCACTTTGAATGCCACATTATCAGATCCGTTAATCACTAATTGAATTGCACAAAGATATTCAACATATTATGCTAAGAGAATAAATTCTTCATCACCAGATGTATATTTGTATAGTCAACATATGCGATTGCTGAAAATACTCTGTCAGACATTCGTCCATACACGTTCGTTCTGGGACTGAACGAAACCGAAGGCACGATCTCCATTAATCCACCTTAGGCAATTTCTACCTAGGATTAATAGAACAAGCCCCTGCACTTAACTCCTTTGATTGTCTTCATATAATCTGATTCGCAATGCTACTTCCAATATAGAGTGGTTCTCACATAATAATACAACCGGCCTCTCTATATTGACAACGATATTCAAAAACTTCGATATGTTATTTTAACTATCAAAGGAAAAACAAACATCCATCCAAAGCATCAAATAATCACTGGGCCCCTTGGTTAATTTTTCATTAATTAATCACTTCTCCATTTCTTATCAATTCTTGTTAACCCAATATTTTCAACAATCATCTTGGCCTCTTACGCTATTGGGAAAAACATTTCATATATTGCCTTCTTTTATTTTCTATACTTCGAAAATATCTTCTATTTATAATTGGAAAATATTCCAATTACTTCTTCCTTTCACGACCATTTATTTCTGTACTTAGGAGGTATTTATTATTATATTTCCAAAATTCTACTTACTTGGGTTAAAATGAATGTTGTGTAAAACATCATTAGATCAACCCAAAATACTCCATTCAACTAAATCTTATTCAAACATTGATTTTCGAGACCAAATTTTGCTATTTATCGGTTAATAATGAAATTAATCAAGTTGGGGTATAATTACCTCACAGACCATGACTGAACACATCCTTAACTTCAAAATAGACAAGACCACTTCTCCTCGAATAATCAATGCCATAAAAATTAATTATTCATTTTTGAAATGTGTATGTTTCTCTTTCTATTTTTACCAGAATTAAATTTATAAATTTTCTTTTTGTTTATAATATTCTATTTTACGTTCGTTTCCATATCCAATTATATATATATATATATATATATATTGATATATGGATTTCTAGTTATGATTTTTTCTTAAAAGTATTCTAACCCCTTAAATTTTTGGAAAAATTCCCCAGCACCTCCTTTGTACCGGTCAATAGCTCAAGCCTCAAATCACCTTTCCAGACCCTTTCCATTCAAAAGAAAATCAAAAGGGCAAGTGGCTTGCTAATTCAGCGCATAAAGTTCATATGGATTTTTAAACGTGTACCTTTTTGTCGGGCACTCGAATTATAATCTTCATACACATATTCTATATCTGTCTAACCTATACGCTTCCATTCCCAATTCGTTTCAACTCAACCCGTACATTTTTAACTCAATTCGCTAATTTATCTTTAATCGGCTCTTTACCAATTTCATTTTTTTAATTAAACATATCACTTTATGATATATTTCTAATTTACTTAAAAACCAATCTAATTCCATTTTCAACCCGAATTTCATATTCGATTTCGAAAATGAATTCTTAAACCCCATTCACTTATCTAACACCCAATTTCGATTCAAAACTAGATTAACTAATTATTATGCAAATTAGTTAATTCTATTGAATAATAAAAAATTTGATTTTTTGTTTCAAAAATCTGTTCACTTACTTTACTTGTGTTCATATTTATTTTATGTCTCAAATTTGGATTTTTTGAATGGAAATTCGGATTTCATTTACTTAAAATCCTTTTATTTATTTATTTAAATAAACCATTTTGGTTTATAATGGTTATGGCGCTATTTTTCTGAAAATTTGATTTCGACATAACTCAAAATCTATAAGATGAAATCCATATTTTTCTCTTCCATTAGAAAACTATTATTCAAATGGTCCCGATGAATCTTGTTTCAAAGAATTCCGACTTAAATTGAGTTCTATATACTCAATTGAATTTCGAAATGCCAACCGCACTACGGCGAATTCATTTTAATTATATAAGCATTTAAACTCTGTTTGTAAATAAAATTCAACTCCATTCTTATATACCTTAATGTATTAAACCAATTTCCCCAATTCAACTTAATATTTTTGATTTTCCTTAATCGTCGATTATTTCATATTTCGGTTATAAATTTATTTATACTTCAATCGTCTATACTAAATTCCAATTACCTTTGTAATAAATTATTTTATAAATTCATATAAATCGAATTTCAATTATAATTTCTTTAAACTTATTTCAATTCTGTTTATATTTTGAATTCCCGAAATATAATCAATCGTTCTATTTTTCAACACGTTTTCCAATTCACTTTTAAATTCGTACTAGAATTTAAAATTTCAAATTATTCAATGATAATTATCTCACTTAATTTAGAAACGTCACTTATAAATTTAACTTCCTAGTGTTATAATTTAAAACCAGTTTCCATTTCAAAATCTTTTTGAAACTCAATTCATTTTATATTCCGAATTATAGAATAAAAATAGTCATTTCCTTTTCGAAATTATTTCAAATTTTATTTTTGAATTAATACTTGAATTTAATATTTCAATTTTTCTCTTGATAATTAATTCATTGCATTTATAAACTGAATGTACAATTTTCTTGTTTTATACATTTAAAATAAGTTCTATTTCGAAATTTATTTAAAACCAAAATCTTATTTTGGAATAATCTTTTTATTATATAACCTGTCTATATAAATATAGAATCCGTTTTCATATTTGAAGTTTTAAACTTCTATTTAATACAATTCTAATATTTTTTCTGAAAATATTTATTTAAATAAATTCGATCTAATCGAATTCAAATCATAAATCCATACGGATTTATATTTAATTTATATTTCGAACATCAAAATAAATTTCATTGTTTTTCTTTTAACACGATACACAATTCTCATTTTAAATTCATATTTGTATTTAAATATTTAAATTTATATTTGAATTTAAATATTTAAATTTTCCAAATGATAATTTTTCACCTTTCTTTATAAAACATCATTTATATTACTTCTTTATATATTTAAACAAGTCTCGATTTCAAATCCGTTTGAAATTAAATTTCTACTTTGGAAAAATAATTTTTCCTTTTAAATTCACCCTTGTAATTGCATTTCCCGAATTATCCAATGATAATTCATTTCATTTCATTTACAAACACCGTTTATAAATTCATCTCGATTCCCCTCATTATCTAATGGAAATTATCCCATTTAATTAATAAACATCGTTTATAAATTCACCACGTGTCTTTTATTATTCAAAATAAGTTAATATTTTTATAGCCTATTGAAATTCCAATTTTATTTTAAAAAAGTAGAATTCCCCATTTTAAATATCAAAATTTCCTTTCACGATATTTTTATAAATCAAACTTCAGACCCAGTGACATTTAAACATCCAAAACACCCAATTATAAGCCACATGTTTTGTAACACATCATATATGATAATATATATAAAAAAACAAATAATAATATTTTTGAGGGATCCAGTTGGATCCCTCCAACCTGTTTTTCCTGCATCCACAGATGTTAGCCAACATAAATAATACCCAGCCTGCTTCAAGGCAGGATATCACGATATAGAAGGTCATCCACTATCATATTATGGGGCGCATAGAGCCATTAGCTAATGATAATGCGAGCATAATGGTACTGTGGGAAATATCCAGCCACCAATATACAAAATAACCACAAAAATATTTAAATGCATCCAAAAAACCAACAAACAATTATTTTTAACTAATAAAAATAATTCTAGATAAAAATCCGAGTGAGAAATACTCACCTTATTATTTGTGTTACGCAATAAATCGGTGGCGTTTGATTTTAAATTCCATCTATCTCTGGAAAATTCCAAATCCATTTCCAAAATGTAGTTCTCGACTTTACAAGTATAACATAACTGACTGTGTTCAAATTTTGACCTTTATGAGTACGAACTACATTTTATAAGATTTAGATTAATCGAATTAATTCATACTTATTATCATTATTAATAAAAAATGATACCTTTAATTTACGCTCTCCACACCCTTTCGTACTCACCATACCCATCTCTATTTGATTGCCACAGATCAAAATCGAAACTACCACCACATTAAACTCGGTCGTCTTCAACCTGTAAATGAACTCAAATGCCAGCTTCACATATGCTCTTCTTTTCAAACTTTTCTGCTCCAAACATAGCTAACTCCACTCTGCACGTAGCTGCGTATTTTTAGAAACTAACAACACCTATGAGCGTTACTCAGCCTACTCCCTTCCCTGAGCACCACAGCTTCAAGCTCGAACTCCACTTCCCTGGTCTGATCATCATCCATTTCCGACCTCAACAGTCCCTGGAGCGGTACCTTTTAAAACGAAATCCCCTCAAATCATGTCACTTAAAACTCCCTGCTTCCCTGAAGTGAACATCGTGCTCTTCTTCTATCATTCGACCTTTCTTTCGAACTCGCGAGCACTACCCTGATGCCGAGCCTCGTGATTGTTATTCGATTCGATTCTGTTAGATCCATCGAAGCTTGGGATTTTAGTTTATTTGAGAGGCTACCATTTTTTTTCTTAAAGCTCTAGGTTTCGATTTGAGAGAATATGGCAACGCAATTTTGATTTCAGTCGATTGAAATGATATAAAAAGGGGACAAAGAATTTCAATTTTACGAAGAGAAATTACCAATTTTTGTTGCCTGAGAAAGAATGAAATAGCTATGAAATAGGGAACGGGTGCCAACGTGTTATATAGATTTGAGTAATGGCTTCCTAAGGAAGATTTATTGAAGTGTGCTTAATAAGTTAGTGGATTTATTATTAAAATATTTGTGCGAAGCTTACACCCGAAATATCACACTAAAACTACCATAGATGAGCCCCGATTGCTGTCAAAATTGAGACACTGCTATGGTTTGACATTCCGGACCCAATAAAATTAGTTTCGCCAAAAACCGAAGCCGTTCGTGAATTGATTGTTCTTAAGTACCATATTAAATTGATATAATATTATTTAAATTCCAAAATAATCACCTTATCGATAATAAATTATTATTGTTATCGTTCCTATTCAAATAGGATTTCTATTAATCATTTGAATCATTTTGACTTCGTTTTAAGTTTCGAATTATTTTTGGTCGTTACACAAGGTTTTTAAATGGCCATTGTTCTTTAACCCAGTTAAGATAAGATTAATTCCTAACCTTTGGATAATCATTGAGATATGATTTTTGAGATTATAGGAATTGTACCTTGGATAAAATTAATGAGAACCTTTTTCTAAAGGAAAGGATTATTTAAATAACGATTATTCTGGATTTGAATAAAATGAGTATTATATTTGTGTATTTAATACGTAATTATGAAAATACACAAATTATTCGAAAAGGCCTGTTTTTACTCATTCTGAATATATATTACGACGATTAAAAGTCAATAATGAAGACGGTTGAAAATCGGAGATTTTCACATCGTTTAGCCTATTGCCGATGTCTTTATTGGGCCGTACACCCATGATAATGTAATAAGTGGTGGAAGTCTAAAACGTACTTGGAAATCGACTAGATATGCGAGGACCTCACTCCCATTTTGGACATATGGGATGAGGAATAATGTGTCAATGATTTTGTTCAAACCCAGAATGAACTTGAAAATGGATTGTATGTCTGACAATGTACTTCTCGCTGTATTTGTTGATCTCTGCTAAATATTTATCTGTTTGGTGGTGGAGAATTTATTCTCTTGCTTAACATCCTTCTCCATGACGTACAAGCTTAGTGGTTATATATTGGTGGAAATCAATGATATGGTGTGGATTGACATTGTGGCATGCTAAGACGCAATGATCA
Source organism: Allium sativum (assembly GCA_030737875.1). Lineage (NCBI taxonomy): Eukaryota > Viridiplantae > Streptophyta > Magnoliopsida > Asparagales > Amaryllidaceae > Allium > Allium sativum. The sequence continues at coordinate 159,511,134 of CM060913.1, forward strand.
AATCTTTTTGTTTAAAAGCATGACCTTAGGGTGGTGATCAAAGCTCGACTTTAATTAGTCTAGCTTTGTTTATAGTACTGATTCGCGAGCCTCACACCCCAATATGAATCAAAAACGAGGTTATGGACCGTAGGGAGTGCATGAGTTTCTTTCTAGTTAGAGGTGATGTCATGGTATGGATCCGAGACATTTTACTTATGTTGATGATGGATAGCGTGGGACCTCTCATATTGGTTGACATACTGACCTTGTGATAGGTCCGATAGGGCCGAGAAACATATTGATAAGGAATTGCCAATCGACAAAAGTAAGAGTGGACCAGCCCTACCGTATCCAAGGGTTGCTAAGGGTGCGATTCTGAGACATACGCTAGAGTGTCTCGGAACCGGTGATGATGATCCTTTTCCTCGACTCATAGATGGAATCCAATTTTTGATACGTGACTTTTTAGTCTTAGTTGTAAACTTATATGGCGATATAGTAGGATAGGGTATTATGCCGTTTATGATTGATACATTTATATTCGAAGTTGTTTCTTACACTATGCACTTATTGTAGTACCAAAACTATCTATTTTAAAAGCATACTAAGCATGTTTGGCTTATGTGTTAAAACGCTATCCTCTGGTTTGCGTTGCGTTGTGTGATGGGACCTGAGTCTTATAATACCTGCATTTTTCTAAAAAAGCATTGCGTTATTTATAATTGTTTTAATTTCAAGCTTTAGAATTCGTGGAGCAAACTCGTTCCGTGACATATGGCGTGGTTGATTTACCCTATTTATAGAAAAAGTTTAAATAACTGCTTTAGATCTCACACCAGTCCCATGATTGACTTGGAGTTTATTGTTTCAACCTAAACTCTTAGTGCCCAATTTTATACACAGGTAGTCAGTTGTTTTGGTTTTGCAGATTCTTTTATTTATTTGGGTCTTGGATTACAGTTAGGGCTATATTCGGAAAGCTCTGTACTTGTGTATTGCTTCCAGCTGTGTTAGTTAATGTATTTCCGCTGCATTGTATTTTTATTGTATTTATATAACATTTCCCCTATTATGTAATTTATTTTAATCTTTGATATTATTTTTTTGTTGTGTAATATTTATTTGTGCTATGATATTCTTGTACTCTGATGTAAGTTGTTGTAATAATAATGAAAAGTTCTATTGTGTTGTGTTCTGATGCGTCGTGTTCTCATACAATCCGGGCTTTTCCGTCTCTTCGGAGAACAGGGGATTTCGGAGCGTAACAATCTACATTGAAGGCAATATATCTGCAATATGGAATTGGACTTGAAGTTGGACTAGGTATCTAAGTAGTTAATATTGATATCAAGTACATAACGATCAAGAAGCGATATGAGGTACTTTGAAATATCGTGATATTATCGGATGATACCAACGGAATATAGGACATGTAAAGAATGTATTGTTAATGATCTTGTATTATGCCATAATAATGTTAAGTTCACTAATATATGGATCAATATTGTCAAATTATGAATGAATGCTTATAGTTTACGGATTACAATCTCTCTACTAAGATATTTTCTCAAATGCATGTTACAAATAAGTCCATGAAAACCGATTTCATAAAATGTTTGTATTCATTATTTTTTGTTTTTTTGTATACTATGTTCATTATTTCTTTAGTCATCTACATATTATGTAACAGCCCGAAAAATCAGAGCCAATTTAAAAATTTTAATTTGGCTATTTAAAGGAATTTGGAATATATAAAATGATTTATTTTAAGTAATAACGACTAAAACTTTATTCAAATCGAAGTTAAAACAAATAAATTTATTTTAATTATATAACGGGCCTAAAATGGCGCGGTATTTTGAAAATAAACTTTGAACTTTAACTGAATGTGCAGGATTCAAAATAAATCAAATTTCAGTAAAACCAAAAATATTTAAATTTGTTAAATTATATCTTTCTAACGGATCTGAAAAATTGAAATTTCATAGCAAGAATAAAAAGTTATGGCCAGTTAAATATTCAGAATAGTCGCCATGGAACTTAATATAAATATAGCCCTTAAAAATAGACATTTTGCAAACGACCTCCGTTTTCAAAGAAACCACTTTGGTTGGATCCGCAATGTCAAATTATTTCCAGATTCCAATTTCCATAATTTAGGGAATTAATATGTAAGCTTGGCAAAGGAAAATGCATTTGGTAATTTCAGTTTGAACTGGATCGACCAGAAAATGGCCATTTTTCAAACGGTCTCCAAATTCGACGAAATTAATTTTGTTGAATCGTCCTAACATAGCTAGATTTATTTTTCGAGAATTTTTGGGATCAGTGTGTGGCCCCGTCAAATTAAAATGTACGTTCAAATCTAATATTGAATGTTTCATATTTTAATTTGAAGAATAACTGACTGAAACGGTTTAATGGGCTTACGAAACGTATTCCATTGTGTCCGGAATGGGGGTAATTATCTAGGGGAGATTTTCGTTGGGTTTGATTTGGAGTTCGTATGAACTTAGGGAAATTTTGGAAATAAAAAGAATTAAAAATTAAAATATAAATTATGGGCTAATAGGAATGCCCCGTCCATTATCTCGCTCCAAACAAACCCCGTAACCCCATCAAACCGACGGCGGCTACCCTTTCCTTTCTTCTCTCCTCATTATCTCCCAAACCACTCAATAAGATTCAACGATCTAGTTGAAGAATTTTAAAGCATCTCTCAAGCTTCATATCCATATTAGATTCACCTTCTACCATTGTGTATCTTGATCGAATCGAGCTCGAGAAGCTCCGTCGTTCATCGCCAGAATTCGCCTCAGTGCTGCCGTCGAGTTCAATATGAGGGGAACCATCCGGCGCACCTTTCGGAGTTGAACAACGTGGAGCGGTCTGATCTTGGCCAAGATTCACCAATTGAACAGAAATTCAAAACCAAGTTTCAAATCAATTAACTGAGGTGCGATTTTTATTTTTAGAAATGGGTTCAACACTTTAAAGTGTTGCCAATTGTGATTTTAGAATAAAAATCATATCTTTTTCGTATGTTGTCGAAATCCAGTAAAACAAGAGACATTGGGATTGTGGCATCGTGCACTATATTCTAGAAGAGACTAGAACACATTTGGAGCTCTCTACAATTTTAGAAGGAGTGGAACCCAATGTGAGATTTCTAAATTCAGATTGGAATGTACACATTGTATAAACAATATAAGTGATGTATAAATTATATACGCATTGTATATCTCATATATGGGCATTGTATAAATTATATAAGCGATGTATAAATTATACATGCATTGTAAAAGAATCATATGCGTTGAATGGAATTGAAATGAAATTAAAACGGAAATGAAATATATATATATATATATATACACACACACACTCCTCTCGTCCACAGACCATGGACGATATAAATTGTTTGCATTGTGATTGTGAATGATTGATTGTGATTGCAAAAAAATTGGTTCTGTTTGTGGTGAATGCATTATATTGTGAAAATGAATTGTATGGAAATGAAAGTATTGTAATGCTGCAAGGCCTAGGATAGCAGAGGACTCGTGCTGGACACGGTGCTGGTGCTACCTACCCTGCCGTTGTAATGACGAAATTTTCTAAAATGACTATATAAAATAGTTGTTGTGTTGTAATAAATTGTTCAAACAATAAAAATCACATTTTTATTGTATATATGAATCCCTAAAAATATTCATGTTGGAAATAAATTGTTTGAAAAATAAAAATCACATTTTTGTTGTATGTACGAACATTTAAAAATAACCAAATTTTGAAATAAATATTTATTGATTGAAAATAATATTTTGAACATGTATGTGAACTTTGAAAAATAACCAAAAGTTGAAATAAATATTTGTTGATTGAAAATAATGTTTTTAACATGTATATTAACTGTTAAAAATAACCAAAGGTTGAAATAAATATTTGTTAATTGGAAATAATATTTTTAACATGTATGACCTTTAAAAATAACCAAAGGTTGAAATAAATATTTATTGATTGAAAATAATTTTTGTAACATGTATACCAACTGCTAAAAATAACCAATGGTTGAAATAAATATTTGTTGATTGAAAATAATATTTTTAACATGTATATGAACTGTTAAAAATAACCAAAGGTTGAAATAAATATTTTTTGATTGAAAACAATATTTTTAACATGGATATGAACTGTAAAAAATCACCATAGGTTGAAATAAATATTTGTTGATAGAAAATAATATTTTTAACATGTATATGAAGTGTGAAAAATCGTCATGTATAGAAATAAATATTAGTTCGCTAAAAATATTATTTTTAGCTTAGATATTCATATATATACATGTGCTGAATAGGTAAATGGATTTGCTGTTGAGTAAAGAATTTATTTGCATGCCCGACAAATGGGTAAACCTTAATGAGTTGGTTGTGCAATTTTATTTATTATATAAATTCATGTGAATGCCATTGGATGCGGTGCGCTGGTTGTTCTGTGTGACATTATAAACAATACCGTAGAATAGTAACAATCAATTTTTAACTACACTACATGGCATACTTCGTGAAGATAACATACTCTATCATATACCACATAAGCATTTGGAGCTTATGTGACGAGGTTGGAATTACCATACAAGCGAGACGCTTGTATGGAAATGACTGTATTTCAGGTTTGACCGAAGACGAATTATTGATTTCATAGCATATCATATTCCATATAAGCATTTGGAGCTTGTATGACGAGGTTAAGATTACCATACGAGCAAGATGATCGTATGACGAGGATTGAACTACAGGTTGGACTGAGGATTGATATGGACTAGATAAAATATAATGGTAAATTGCCAGGTTTAATAAAAACCCCACACGGGCCTGGAGTTGACAATAATCACAACTCTCTAGTTATTAGATACGACACATGGATAATTTATTTTCCAACACTGGATGAGGTAACGAGATTTATCTCTAGAGTAATTTACACGCTCCCTCGGGCATAGATAGTTCACTAAAAAATGTGTGTGCTTATACTGGATTTATTGGGTACCAAATACGGCCCAATAAATTTCCTAACCCCTCATCGTACAAAGGGGGTTATGGCGAAATTTTTCAAAATTTAAAGGCGTTAGCCAAAATTTTGAAGTGAAAACGCTTTAGAAATCGTCAAATTAATTATATTTTTGTATATACATATAAATATAATTAAAATAAAACAAATAATGATGCTGTAGTTCGCGTTTTGAAATCGTAATTTTAAACGATTATTACGGGAGATCCGACGTCAGATTTTCCCGAAACCGAAACCATTGGGTTCGCTTTGGAGAGATCTTTAAAAGATATAAAGTTTTTAAGATCAGTCGGTTAGATTTTCAGAAATGTGTAAATCAAATTTGACTGAAAGCAGTGCTAGTGCCATTGAATGACCTGAAACATCCTTCGATGAAAATGGACTATTTTTAAATTAATAAAAATAGAGATAAATCGTTGTAAGATATTATAAACGACATGGAATTGAAATAAACCAATTTTACTTGGTTTATGGGATATTATGATGGTTAGATGTATTTGACATGAAATTATTATATTGAATGGAAATGTGAGTGTCAAATAATTTTACCATGGAAAGAATTGATTTGAATTCTATGTGTACGTGAATTATTTGAAAAGGCCGAGTTAATTCTCATTTCAAATAATTGATCGATGACTAAAAGTCGAAGATATGAAGACGGTGCAAGACCAATGATCTTCACATCGAATGGATTGCTACAGATGCCCTGGATCGGTTAGCTCCCAGGAGGGGTTAGAGTAGTAGTGGTCCGGATGTATTTGTTGATTGTTCGGATGTGCGAGGGCCTCTCTCCTATATTGGACATATAGGACGAGGAATAAGGTTCCTTCGGTTTCATTCAGACCCAGAACGAACTAGTAAATGGATGTGTGCCTGACGTTTTATTTTATTCTATGCTGATTGATTTCTATTAAATATATATCTTTTTGGTGGCGGAGACTTTATTCTCTTTCTTAGCACCGTTCTTTGAGATGTACGAGTCAGAGGTTATATATCAATAAACATCAGTCGCATGGCATGGAATGTCAATGTGGCATGCTGATATGCAAGTAATCAAGGCTTTTGTTGAAAAGTAGAGCCTCGTGGTTGATGATCAAAGCATGGCTTCAAATAGCATACTTTGTGTATAGTGTTAATTCGTGAGCTTCACACCCCAGTATGAACCAGAAACGGGATGAAGGATAGCAAGGAGGACATGCGTTCCTTTCTAGCTAGGAGTTGTGTCATGGTATGGAGCCCAGACATTTTTACTTATGTGGTTGTTGGAAAGCGAGGTACCTCAGATATATCGGTCACTATGGGGCCGATGGATGGATTTACCCCCTATAGGACGAGGAAACGTATTGTTCAGGGATTACTAATCCACTTAAAATGTGAATCGGCCCTACATTTTCCTAGGTACAGTTGCGGTTGTATCCTGAGACATGGGCTAGATTGTCTTGAATTCGGTAAGGACGATCCCTTGCCTTGGTTCATGATGGAAATCCAACTTCCAATACGACATGTGCAGTTTTGATTGTAGCTTATATATGGCGACAAGATATATGGTACCCATGCCGTCTATGATTGATATTATGATGGAAATTGTTTTTGAAACATATATGCACTAGTAATAATATCAAATGAATTTGATTTGTACGTGTCAAGCATATTTTGGCTATTATAAGATAAAACTCTATCCTCTGCTTTGTGTTGCATTGTGTGATGGGACCTGAGTCTTATAATGGCTTCATTTTTGAAAAAGCATTGCGTTGTTTAAACGATTTACTTATTTTATGCACTGGCATTCCAATGGAGTAAACCCGTTCCGCGTTAGCGGCGTGGTCCCGTGATTAGCCTTATTACCAAATAAGTTAAGTAGATTTCTCATACCATTCCCATGACTGACTCATGGTTTTTTTCACTTTGCAAACTCGGGTTCCCCTATTTCTAAACGGGCAGCCTTGTATTCAGGTTTTAACAGGCTCATTCTGGATAGCTATGGAATTGAAGATAGATTCTATCATTTCTATTATGCTGTACAGACTTTGTTATGTATGATTCCACCGTAGACATTTTATATAAAGCTGAAACTATATTTTGTAGTAAGTATTATCCTGTTATGCTATGTAACTCTAATGATTATATTTGTTCTAGTATAATTTGATATACATTATCTGGTGTTATTCTATATTTATGTTCTGCTGTTATTGTTTATGTGTTATATTTCACTGATTATCCTTGCGTCCATGGCACGGGAGTTTGGAGTCATCACAGTTGGTATCAGAGCTATGGTTGATCTTAGCTTTGGAATATAACATATTAACGAGCTCATCAGAAATAGAATCAGTAGTTTTCAAAGACGAGTAACTCATTATAGATAGGATCAGTAATGTCCTAGAATGAGTTTAGCAGAATAAAATACACCCCAATAGAAGCATTCACATTTAAATATATGTCTCTATGCTTTATAATATCTTTTCTGTTGGCCTGACTGTAACACCCCATAATTTTATAACATTAAAATTCACAAATTAAAGTATACTAAATTTTTAGAAGAAGAATTAAGTGAAATGGGTTGCGCTATTATGTTCGTCTCAAAATTTTGGGTCAAGATAGACATTTGGTTTGCACAAAACGAATACCTTATGAAGATGTTATTAAGCCTTGAAGTTTGTATGCATATGAGAGAAATATATATATATATATAAATTAAATAAATAAATATTCAAAAAAAAGTTCAAAACAACAAATCGGGAGGGGGAATAGCCGAACCACACTATTTTCGGAGTCGACCCGAGCCCAGCTGGGCCGACTGGGGGTCGATCCAAGGTATTTGGCTGTCAACCCGTGGCCCGATTCTCACTAAGGGCTGATGTTGCATATGAGTGGTCCTGATGATTTCTGGGTTAATCTAAGAGCTCTAATCGATTCTAGACAATATATACACCCTAAGACCTAACCCTAATTCATAAAATATTATCTATGACACCATTATGTGGTCAAGCTCTCCCTTAAACCCTAGCCGCCGCATCGAAATTAAATCTCAAGTGTTCGTACACAATTCAAATCAAAGTTTAGAGCTTCGACAACAATTAAAGAAGATCAATCAACATCACTTCAACGTTTCTACACAAATTTCAATTTGTTAATCCTTTCTTAAGCCAGAAAGGTGAGTACAGTTATTTTCACAAATTTAATGTGATTAAAGTAACATGAAAAAGCTGTAAAAAGGATTCATATATATATGTTTGTAATGAAAATCTCACCAAGTCTCCACCTTTTTGATTCATGTCATCATATACCTATGTTTCTATGTAAAGTTCATACCTTTTATCAGTTTATTCATGTATAATCTTTTATTATGCCTCTATTCCAGTCTATATGCCTCTTTAATTCATGATGTTGTTTTATTCCATTTTCTATGAATTGATTCTCTCTTCTTACCCTTGTTCCTTTTATTTGTGGATCAAGGCTACCTTCGAGCCTATATTAAAAATACGCACGAATGCAAATATGTGGGAACAATGTGGAATATTAGAATATGGGAAATTTGGAAAATTGGATATTACTAGATATTTTGGATAGTTGGATAATATGTGAAATTGGCATATTTGGGTATGAATTACATGGAATTGATGAAATTGCCTATAATTGTAAATTTGTGATTGAGGCTAATTAATATGTAATTAGTGACAATTTGGAATAGGCAATATTATAAGCATAATTATATGTTTAATTGGATATACATAAAATGAAAATTGGGTATGGGTGAAATACGATTATTAATAAACCTTTGACACGAGGTTAGGCGCAATTGTGGCGTAAGACTGCCCGGAACCGCCCGACAAATCCAGCTGCCACAATTGGACGTCTAATGTGAGAGGTCAAAGGAATGAATTGTAGGCGCAATGGTTAACGACACGAGGTTAGACACGGTTTGTGGCGTAAGACTGCCCGGAACCGCCCGGCAAATCCAGCGGCCACAAAGCGTTCGGTCTAATGTGGGAGGTCATGCACCGTTCGTCATAAGCAATGAATTAAGGAATACTAACCATAATAAGACATGGGTATGGTTAGAGGGTTAAGTGGGGTGATATGTAAATTATGACATGTAAATATGGACTTAACTGGTATAACATAAGACATGTAAATTATGACACGTAAGTATGGACTTAACCATAGCATGTGTAAGACATGGACATTTAAATTAAAATGGTTAAGTTGGAGAAAAACCTAGTGGGGACCAAACAAAGGTGGGAGGCTTATGTCGGATGGGGGACCCGTTTCTACCAGTAACCCGTTTGAGTATCTAATTGGGCCCGGTACTAGGCCGGTGTTGGGGCACGCTTACTGGACATGAATGTAAGAGGTCAAAACGTGAATAGTGGTGGCAACGCGAGTCCAACGGGTTCATGTGCGTGCATGGGTCCGGGATGCTAGGTAAGACGTTGTTGCATCATGTAGGTATGGTCGCGCATTTTATGTTGGTATCGGGGTTGCCACTTTGGGGAGTGATACAACCCACTGTGGGGCCAGCAAGGATGCCTACAGGGTTTAGGGAGCTGATCGAATGGGTAGATTAAGGGTACCTTAGCGGTGGTAGGAGCAAGCCGGCACCTACGATAGCAGCTAGGTACAAGTAACTACCAAGTTTGTCATGTGGGTACAGTTAGTGGGAAGGGATCAACCTCTAGTAAAAAGAGACTAGTAGATGTAACAACACAGAAAATCTGAGCTAGTTTTAAATTTTAAAATTGGCTATTTTAGTGGATTTATAATATTTAAAATATATATTTTAAATAATAGTGGCGAAAAGTGTGTTTGAATCGATGTTTGAAAATAAATATAATTAATTTTAATTATAAACAAGGCCTGAAATGGCGCGGTAGTTTGAAAATTTGAACTCAAACTTTGACAGAATGTACAAGATGCAAAATAAGTCGGATTTCAGCCAAACAAGAAATATTTAAATCTATTTTAAAATATCTTTCTAACGAATCTAAAAGATCGAAATTTTCATAGCAGAAATCAAAAGTTATGGCCAAATCAATTTTCAGAAAGGTCGCTATGAAATTAAAATAGCCCTTGAAAATAGTGATTTTGCAAACGAGCTCAGAATTCGACGAATCCACTTTTATTGGATCCGAGATGTCAAATTACCGCTAAGTTTATTTTTCCAGAATTTTTGAAGTTAACGTGTGAGCGTGGCAAAGGAAAATGAGTTTGGTTGATTTCAGTCAAATCTGGTCGACCAGAAAATGGCCATTTTTCAAACGATCTTAGAATTCGACGAAATTAGTTTTGTTGGGACCGTATCGTCGCAACATAGCTAGATATAATTTTTTTTGGAATTTTTAGAAGCAGTATGTGGCCCCAGCAAAATAAAATGTACGTTCAAAACAGAATTTGAATGTTTTCTACTTTAATTTGAAGAATAACTGATTGTAACAGTCGAAAGGGCCTACGAAACATAACCCATTGTGTTCGGAACGGGGGTATTTAGCTGGGAACGACAGTCGTTGGGTTTGGATTGGAGTTCGTGTGTGGAGGGGGGTATTTTCGGATCTTGAAGAATTAAATAAATAAATAAAAGGGGCCAGTCATCATTCAACGTTGGACTTTCTCTCTCCCCGATACTCCGGGGCGCGCACGACGGAAATCACCTCCCACCTTCCCTCCTCTTTTCCGGCCAAACCACCACGAATTACACTATGCCCCTTTGGAGTTTTTTGAAGAGCTCGGTCTCCTCTCCACATCCATAGCCGGAGCCCCACCTATCGTCACCTGTAGGAGGAGATCCGACGTCCTAAAGTCAGCGCCTTCGAAGAGCCGCCGTACCCTCCTCCGAGTGTCTAACTAACCAACTCCCCCCAGCGCCTAAGCGCCACTCCTCCCCCTTCGACACTGCATAGCCTGTTCCTCTTCAAGCTTCACGGATTTCGAGTAAAAACGAAACCTAGTTTCGAACCTTTCAGCTGAGGTACGACTTTGTTAATTTCAAACTGATTTTAACACTCTAAAGCGTTGCAAACTTCTAAAAATCGTATCTTTTTCATTTTGATCGAAATCCAGTGAAACAAGAGACACCGGGACCGTGAGGACGTCTTCTACATTCTAGAAGAGACCGGATATTTTTCTGAGTCTTCTACAAATTTTGGCAACGCGAAAAGGAATGTGAGATTTCTGAATTATAAATGATATGGGTAACGACGATGTATAAATTATATAGTCGATGTATGAGCTATATAAGCGTTGTACACCTCATGTATAAGCTTTGTATAAGTTGTACGTTCGATGTGTAAGTTATATGTGCATTGTAAAAATTATATATGTGTTGAAATAGAAGTGAAATATACTTATATAAATACATACATACATACATATATATATACACACACACACACATGCCCCTCGTCCACAAACCATGGACAATATTTATTGGTTGTGATTGGTGTGAAAATTGGCTGATAGCGAATTGTTGATTAGAATTGTTTGTGGTTGAAATTGATTGATTGTGGTTGAAAAATACCCGTTTGTGGTTGAGAATTATTTGGTTGAAACCACATAGGATTAGTTTGTGGAAAAGAAAAAAATAAAATAAACATGCCGCCTGCGTGCGAACTAGATGCGTGAAATCCCCATTGTCAAAAGCTGCGAGGCTTTAAGGTAGAGCGAGGAGCCGTTCTAGGGACGGTCCCGGTTTTAACTACCCTGCAGTTATGCAGCCGAAATTTTCAAAAATTTCATGTGTTAGAATTATTTTCATGTGTTGAAACTATATTCGTGTGTTGAATAGAAATTCATGTGTTGAATAGAAATTCATATGTTGAACGACATTCATGTTTTGAAATAAATTGTTTTATAATAAAAATCATATTTTTATCATCTATATGAACTATATAAAATAGTCGTGTTTTGAAATAAATTGTTTTATAATAAAAATCATATTTTTATCATCTATATGAACTATATAAAATAGTCATGTTTTGAAATAAATTGTTTTATAATAAAAATCATATTTTTATCATGTATATGAACAATATAAAATAGTCGTGTTTAGAAATAAATTGTTTTATAATAAAAAACATGTTTTTATCATCTATATGAACTATATAAAATAGTCGTGTTTTGAAATAAATTGTTTTATAATAAAAATCATATTTTTATCATTTATATGAACTATATAAAATAATCGGGTTTTGAAATAAATTGATTTATATTAAAAATCACATTTTTATTATATACATGAATTGTTAAAAATAGTGAAGTGTTGAAATAAATGTCTGTTGGATAAAAATATCATTTTTATCAAATGTATGAAAAGAATATGGTTTTGAAATCAAAGAATAGATTATATTTATATATAAATATATAAATATTATTAAAATAAATCGAATAACGAAGCTGCAGTTCGTGTTTTGAAACATTGATTTCAAACGATTAGTGCGGGAGATCCGACCATCGGATTTTCCACAAACCGAAACCGTTGGGTTCGCTTTGGAAATATCTTTCCAACGACACCAACTTTGTGAGGATCCAACTGTTGGATTGTCTGGAATGTTTAATTCAAATCTGAAGAAAAACAGCATAAGAATCGATTATATTTATATATACATATAAATATAATTTAATTAAATCGAATAACGACACTGCAGTTCGTATTTTGAAATCGAAACTTCAAACGAGTGTACCGGAAGATCCGACTGTCGGATTTTCCCAAAACTGGAACCATTAGATTCGATTTGAAAAGATCTTTCTAATGATATAAAATTTGTGAAGATCCAACGGTTAGATTTTCAAATATGTGCAAATCAAATCTGAAGAAAAACAGCGCCACGGTCATGTTATGGCCTGAAGCATCATTTGAATGAAATGGCTATTTTTAAAATAAATAAAAATAGCGATAAATCGTTATAAAATATTATAAACGATATGGAATGGAAATAAACCGAATTTACCCGGTTTATTGAATATTTGATGGTTGAATGTGAAATTTATAAACTAACTGAAGGTTAGCTAAGTCGGATGGTTTCCTAGGTTTTGATCTGATGTTGGTTTCGGCCTTCGGGGTTAATACTTGGGATATCGTCCTCTTAGTAATTTACGGTTAGTGAATGATGAATTGGAATGAGGCGTATGTTGTGTTTTTGTAGCACTTGTTTATTATATATGAGAGTTGCTCAGAAAGACCGGGTTTATCCGATTCTGAATAACTGAATCGACGATAAGAAGTCGATGATGAAGACGGTGGTTGAAGACCGGAGATCTTCACCTCGGTTGGATGGTAACTGATGTCTTGATTAGGAAGCATCACAAAATATAGATAATAAGTGGTGATCATCCAGACATACGTGGAGATCGATGGGTATGCGAGGTATATAGTGCCTCCGGTTTCGTTCAGACCCAGAACGAACTGGTAAATGGACTGTGTGTCTGACATTGGAATTCATTCTATGTGATTGATAGCCATCAGTTGCATGTTGTGAATTGCCTATGTGGCATGCTAAGATGCAGTGATCAAGGGTTCTGTTGAAAAGCAAAGTTTTGTGGTTGATGATCAAAGCACGGCCTGTGTGGCATAGCTTTGTGTACAACGTGAATTTGTGAGCCTTACACCCCGGTATGAACCAGAAACAGGAGAGGACCTCAGGGGGGACATGTGTTTCTTTCTATCTAGAGGTGGTGTCAATGCTTAAACTGGCTGACATTTATACTATTTTCACCTGTGTGGTTGTTGCTGTTGCGAGGCACCTCAGTTGTATCGGTCGATCCAGGACCGATGGAGTCATTCGTTGGCTCATTTATGCCCCATAGGGCGGGGAAATCCATTGTTCAGGCATTATAATCCACTCCGTGTGGACCAGACCTGACGATCTAAGGTGCAGTTGCAGCTGTTCCTGAGGGGCGTGCTTGAGCGTCTCAAAATCGGTAAGGACTATCTTTTGCCTTGGTTCATGACGGAAATCCAATTTCCAAATACGTGACTGTGCCGTTTTGATTGTATACCTATATATGGCGACATGATATATGGTACCCATGTCGTCTATGATTGATACTTATGATTTGAAATTGTTTTTGAAACATATAAACACTAGTAATAATATCAAATTCTTTTGTTTTATTCGTATCAAGCATATTTTGGCCATTATAAGGTAAAACTCTATCCTCCGATTTGCGATGCATTGTGTGATAGGAACTAAGTCTTATAATGGCTTCATTTTTATAAAAAGCATTGCGATGTTTAAAACATTTACTAGTTGTAAAGCACTGGCAATCCAATGGAGTAAACATGTTTCACGAAAGTGGTGTGGTCCTGTGATTAGCCATATTATAAAATGTGTTAAGTTGATTTCTCATACCAGTCCCATGACTGACTCGTAGTTTGTTTCACTTGCAAACTCGGGTGCCCCTTTTTCTACACGGGCAACCTTGTATTCAGGTTTTAACAGGCTCTTCCTGGATAGTTGGAGCTGAAGACGGATTCTACCATTTATCTCTTTTTATGTTGTTCAGCTCCTATTGTACATATTATGTTTGTTTTCCACTGTAGACATCTATGTATAGCTGAACTGCATTTTGTACTAAGTATGATCCTGTATGTTGTGTAACTCTGATGATTATCTTTATCCAGTGTATTATTTGTGAATTATCTGGTGTATTTATTTAATACTGTTCTGCTATTATCTGTTTATGTGTTATATTCCAAAGATTACCCTTGACACCGTCGTACGGGGTTTTGGGGTCGTCACAACGTGGTATCAGAGCTTTGGTTAAGCTTAGTTCTGGAATATAACATATTAACGAGCTCGTCAGAAATAGAACCAGTAGTGTTCTAAGGCGAATAACTCATTTCAGATAGGATTAGCAATATCCTTGAATGAGTAAAGCAGAATGAAATACACCCAAGTAGACACATTTACATTCAAGTATTTGTCTCTATGTTTAGAAATATCTTTTCTGTTGACCTGACACTTTGTCTACTAATTGCAGACGCACTAGAAAATGAGTATCAGAAACATGAGGAATACAGAACCAGATATTGAGGCTCTAGTAAAGAGGTATCGAAATCTGGGTGGATCACCATTCTTGGGCAAAGAATCCATTATGGAGACACATGTTTGGATTCTCTCTACTGAGAAGATCTTTGAAAGCTTAAAGATAAGAGATGGCCAGAAAAGATTACTGGCGTCTTAGGCACTCAAAGAAGAAGCTTTGTTCTGGTGGGATTCAATTATTAAGGATAATCCAGAAGGTGATATCACCTGGGATAGATTCAAATAGGTTTTTAGTGAAAAATTTATTCCTCCAGAAGCAACTGAGCAGTTATGTAATGAATTCTCTTATCTGATACAAGGAGATATGACCATTCCAGTATATCATAAGAAATTCAATGAACTTTCTCTTTTTGCCTCGCATCTAATTCAAGATCCAAAGAGGAGGAATCTGAGGTTTATTCACGGGCTCCAAAGAAAGTACCAAAATAGTGTAATGAAGAATGTAAAGCTTCCCTTTTCTGAAATGATATACATGGCTTACCAATATGAGGATCTCGAAAAGAAAGGTATATTGCGTTACGAAGATGAAGTCAGTTCTAGTAATAAAGGTGAGTCTGAAACTGATAGCCCTGAGGCCAGTACAATTTTGAGGTCAGTAGGAATCATAAAGTCAATCGGAAAAGGGCCAAATCTGGGAAAGAACCAGTAACGACCGCAACTTGCTCTAACTGTAATCAGAAAGGGCACTTGTCGATAAATTGAGGACCTTCAAAGAAACGAAGAAAGAATGGGTCTAAGTCTGGTAACATGTTTCAAGGGAATAGAAGACGCAATCAATGCCATCGGTTTGGTCATATAAAGCAAGATTGTCTGTTGTTAAAAGCGACCAAAGAGGATCAGGTCAATGAAGTGGCAGAAACCCCAGCACCCTCAGCTAGTCAGGGAAGGTCAGATGTTTTGGAAGGCATGCTTACTATCAAAGATATCCCAGTTAAAGTACTGTTTGATACCGGCGCGTCACGAAATTTTATTTTGAAGAATGCAGTCAAGAAGTTGGACTTGAAATTGAGGAAGCTCAAAGAACCCATCACTGTCCATAATCCAGTTGGGGGTTCCCTCAATCTTAGTTGGATTTGTGGGGTGCTTGTCTCTTTCTCCTGCTATCGGTTCCCTACCATCTCTATCATCATGAATTTTACTGAATTCGATTTTGTTTTGGGATTGGAAAGGTTAACAAAATACGAAGCAGAGGTTAAGTCCGCCGACAGAGTTGTTAGGGCCAAGATTAAATCAGGAGATTATATAACCATACCATATGAAGGTATGAATTCAGAAAGAAAAGACTTTTTCTCAGCTCTTGATGTTTCTCCTGCTCAAATAGAAGACCCCTCATCTCATTGAAGACATCAACCTATTCACGGACTATACGAACAGAATGTAAATCATTACTGGATGCGTCAAGTGACTCAAGATAACTAAGCATCACCGATCCTCTAGGGTCACAAGAAATATCAAGAGTCTTTCCACTACGAATCAACAGTTTTACTACCCATCGTTCACAATCTAGGATGGCACCACAATCCATCCCGAGAATCAACCCATAGCCCATGAAACCGAGCAAAAAAGCAGTACATTCAAAACCAACGCCTAAGATAGACAATCTCAAATCCATACAAACCACGGATAAATGAGCCGACCCACCAATAGGATTTGAGACTACAATGGTATCTACAACGAGACTAGTATTTAAATGCAGTGTTTCAACTAATGATGTAGAGATAAACGCATGTAATGCCAGAATCGAATAAAGTACGAACAGGATGATCAAACAAGAAAATCAAACTTTCGACAGAAATTTTTCTACCTTCTTCCTGTCCCGGAGCCATGAGAGCGTGAACTTGCCCTCCCAAAGTAGAACCTGCCCTCTGCCCTTGCTTCTTAGGACACTCCTTCACAGCATGACCCACATCACCACAATGATAACAAGCGAACTTCTTCTTCTTCCTACAACCTTTCTTCAAATGGTCGGGTTTTCCACAGTTGTGACACTTCCTCTTTTCTTTACCACCTTTCTTTTGTTGTTGGGCTTTCTTTGGATCCTCCTTCTAATCTTGCGGCCTAAAAGTACTTACACCCTTCTCTTCTTCATGAATGTATGCCATATCAACAAGCTTTTCATACGTAGCCCCCATTGGAATGTGGGACATAGCAAAACTGTGAAGCGGTTCATTTAGGCCCTTTGCAAACCTCAAGGCTTTCTTGTGAGGCGTATTCATCAACTCTAGCCCAAACCTCGCCAACTTATTAAATTTGGTCACATACTCCTTCACGGTCAAGTTTTTCTACTTCAATGTCAAGAACCTCTCCATGTACATACTCTCCTCAGCTTGAGAAAGGAATTTCAACTCAAACCTTCCCCTAAAATCTGCCCACGTCTCCACAACACACTCTCCATTAGTAACCTCCCACCAAAACGAAGCTTCGTCCTTCATCAATCAAGCAGCCAATTGGACCTTCTTACAGTCGTCCAAATCGAAAATGCCAAACAGATCCTCCACTTCTTTCAACCAATTTCTAGCTTCAACGAACGTTTCAGACCCACTAAAAGGTTTTCCACCCATCGAATGAAAGTCTTTACATATCTTGGAGAAAGCATCGCGGAGGAATGACAGGAGCTGGGGGAGGAGGAGAAGGAAAGTTAGCCGGACCCGCGGTAGCGGCACTAGCCTCGAGATATTGACGAAACCAACCGGGTACATGAACACCCTCTGGTATCTCAGATCATCCAGACATGCTGAAAAGAAAAAGAAAGATTTTCAAAACAAGGGAAGCGAAAGAGAGTGAAACACCCCACCTCCGTTAGGGTCACTCTCAAAGGGAATGCCCTAATTTTGGTGGAGGTTTATAAGTATAAGTCACAGATATACAAGACAGATATAAGAACACATATTTGTAAACAGCAGAAAAACAGCAACTTTTATTTCATAAAAGCAAATACGTGTTACAACAACATTACCATGATTGTCTTACATCCTTTCCAAAAAACATAACATAACACTTTCATAATCTGTCTTGATTACATTATTTAAAGAAGCATAAAAAAAACATAAATAAACTGCAAAATCCCCATAGTGGTTGTCCAAAGCCATAGTTCAAAACGAAAAGGTCCAAGCAATACATTTTTCCTCTTCAAGCTGGATATGAAGGCTGGTCAAGCTGCAGTGTTCCCTCCCTGTGGACCTTGGGGGGGGGGGGGACGGAAGAAAAGAAGACGAAAGAAAAGTAGAGTCAGACATAAAGCCTGAGTAAGTCTAGGACTATTCTGTCTATGAATAAAGAACTGGGTATGATAAGTATAAACAAGAAGTAGGAAAGCACTATAAACTTAGTTAAGTTGTCTAGGGTCGAATATACTATCGTACCCCATATTAATCTCTGAACCCATATAAACTAGTTCCCAACTGGCACCCCATAATCAGGGTGAAGTGATCCATTCTATGATGATCGGCTCCTACTCGCATAGTTACATGTGTCTTACGGCCCCCGATGTTGTAGTTACCTATGCTGGTCCCACCATGGGGTGTATCAAGTCCCATGGCGGCGGCCCGACACAACCCTAGAATGCACAGGTATGCTACTGGTGCCCAGTGCCTTATTTTTCTGCGCCGGAGTGTGTGCACACCCGCACCCCGTTAGAACCTACACTGCTACACCACCGCCGTCGATTTGACCTCTTACAATCAGCCCAGTAATCGTGCCCCACCCTGCCTAGTTTCAGGGTATCATGATACACCTTATAGGGTTACTGCTGAAAAGGGTCCCCCGCTACTAGGTTTTCTATTTCTAGCCAACATGCTAAGTTGGTTAAGTGTTTTATAACCTAACCCCCAATCAGTCTGTTTAATTTAGCATGTTCCATTTTGATTAAGTCTTTAGTCCACTTAATCCTAACAATCCTGACTCAGCTTTAATTGTCTTATTAAAGCCATGACCTCTGACATTAGACAGGTATTGTTGTGGCTGCCTCTTGCCGGTTGGTTCCGGGCAGTCTTACGCCACAACTCAGTCTAACCTCGGGTCCTTATTGGGCTCCATGTTTAACCACCCACATTGGATAGGTATTGTTGTGACTACTGGACAGCCGGGCGGTTCCGGGCAGGTTTACATCACAACTCAATCCAACCTCGGGTTAAACACATCGTATTTTCTACATTTACATATTTTGTCTTTCTTCTTTATTTTTCTTATATGTAAATATTTGCGGCCCATTAAAAATCAATGGTGTGAAGGTTACACCAATCATGGGCCCAACCCATACTTGAATTTGGGCCCCTTTTCTTTATATTTTCATTTATTAATAAATTTAACCCAACGTTATTTTCCCACGTTTAATACGTCCGTTTATTATATATATGTTGGGCTTAGCCTTTTTAAGCCCAACCTAGCCATGCGAAAAGGGGAGGCTTAAAGCGTGATTACATACACAAAAAGGGGAATGTGAACGCATGAACTTGCAACGTGACGTTGGAACTACAAAATAGAAACTGGTGTACTTGCATAGTAGTAACATATACTTTGGTCATAAAGCATAAGTGACATGAATCAAACCATGTAAACTTGTAGTTAAGTTAAGAATATCACTATTGACACATAGGCTTAACTGCAACATAAACCTATATTTTATTTAGGCATAATGTCAAACATAAGCAAATCATGTTTATAAGATTACTACATGTTTACAAAGGTGCTTACTTTTGTGACTAATACAAAAGTATAATTCAACTAGAATTAATCCAACTTAATCATGATTCTAAATCTATTCACATAACCATGGCACACATATACTTATGGCATAAATATTTCTAACATGAAATCATGATTTTTACTTTAGTCATGCAAACTTGCAAATGGGATTTTGAATCTTACCTAGCTATGTACCACATATGTCATCATATAATTCTTGTTAACAATATAGACCTAACATGGTTTTCAATTATGCAAAATATCAATCATAGCCTAGTCATATTCATAAGTTCACAAAGAGGTTTTCTAGTACAAAAGTATGGCTTAATACATAGATCATGATGCCAAATTTTCAACATAATTTCATATGGATTATAATAACCCAAATTTGCTCCAATTACTCACAAAATGATTTTTGTATAAAAATACACATTATGATGGCATAGTAGCGAAACCCCAAACTTGCATGAATTTCAATTAAACAACTACATACATGTAGCTTCAACATGGATTACATAATTTGCGAATATTCCAAACGTATACTTGTATAAAACTACCGCAAACATGTAGTTTTTATAATGAATAACATAATTTGAGAATATCCAAACATATACAATATTCCAAATCGATAAGAATCATAGTAACGCACAAATATGGATTACTTTATCACCACAAATCAAGTATACAAACCAACACAGTTATTTGTTCATACCAAAATAATACTCTACTTACAATCGTGTGGCGAATTCTCCAATTCAGGAATTTGGAGATGCGACTCCTTGTTGATTTGATTTGTTTAAGTTGCTTAATGCTTTAGAATTTGCCTCCTAATCTTCTCTCAAATTGGTGGCTACTCCTAGTCGCTCCTCTGCAGCATGATGGCCTCGTTCTTATTTTTGAATGAATAGATTAGGTAGAGTCTAGGGTCATTTTTATAGAGTTTATGAACTGATTAGGACCATCGATGTTGCTTGGATTGATCGTAGCCATTCATTCGAAAGAGAGACCAATTAGAGCCTGCCACCTAGCCCTAATGACAAAGCAAGCTTCTGAAAATCGGCCAAACACAGACCTGGCCAGCCAGGACTAGACCAGACCTGGCCAGCAGGTCATTTTTGACCTGGGCGCACTTGGCAGGTGCGCCAGGTCAAAAATGTACTGGCGCATTTCCCAAGTGCGCCAGTGCATTTTTGTTCTGGCGCACTTCCCAAGTGCGCCAGTGCATTCTGACTCGTTTTCCGGTTTTTCGCCCAACTTCGTTCATCCATAACTTCTTCATACGATATCCGTTTTACGCAAACTCAGACTCTATCTCAAGCAGAATTCCGAGACGAACGCAATGGCGTAACCTGTTTCCCTTAATTCTTTGATTTGAAATTAATTATACTTTAATTTATGAATTTCACAGTTATAAAATACATGGGGTATTACATTCTCCCCCACTTAAAAGGATTTCGTCCCCGAAATCTTCAAGTTCAGGAAGAATGTACATCTTAACGTCCAAACATTCATCTACTCATCCATCAAACACGAGCATCCATTGTCCTTAAAAGACTTCTAATGCTTCATGATCATATGCGAAGTGTGTGTGTACATGTACTTATCTAATGCAAAATCAGGCGGTCTACTGATTTAGTTGACCTCCTTAATGCGAATTATGTAAGTGCTATGAATCCATTATGAATGCAAATCCCCCTATTCATGATTCTACATGAGTACACAATCATTCATACACAAGCAACATCCATATGACAACACATTAAAGTTCAACCATATACGAATGCAAACATATATGCATATGCAATATGAAGTGACTGAGCCGATCTAAAACCTAGATTGTGTGTGTATATGCAACCACGAGCAACCACTAGCAATCACTTGCAACCACTTGCAACCATCATCCATAACATGTTTCAATTACATGTTTTCATCCAAAGAGTTTCTACCTAAAAGATAGGGTCGAGGAGATATACCTAAAAAAAAGATAGATAAAAGCGCAACTTAAGGAAAAAGAAAGATCAAGGATGTACCCTCGAAAAGAAAAGGGTAGGCAGTGCGTATTCTAGCTTCAGTTTCACAAGTCGCGTCTCCCTCGGCGTCGCTCCACTGAACTTTGACGAGTTTGACTTCGAGGTTGCGTAGCTTTTTCACTTCTGTTCCTAATATGCGGGTTGGAACTTTCCTTATGGTTGCTTCGCGTTCCACCTCTACTTCTTCTAGGATATTTGGCTCTACCACTTTAGCAGACTCATGTAGACATTTTCGGAGATGCGAAACGTGAAAAACGTTGTGAACTCCGGCCAGTTTCTCGGGTAGCTCTAATCTATAGGCCATTTTCCCAATTTTCTCGATGATAGGGAATGGCCCTACGAACCTTGGCGCTAGCTTTCCTGTGGTTCCAAAACGAACAACGTTCCTTAGCGGAGATACCTTAAGAAAAACTCTGTCCCCAACCTCAAATTCAAGGTCGGTTCTCCTCTTGTCGGCGTAGGACTTTTGTCTGTCTTGGGCCGTCTTCATCCTTCTTCGTATTAAGTCTACTTTCTCTGAAGTCTCTCGGATCATATCTGGTCCAAGTATGAGCTTATCAGTAGACTCCCACCAGCAAGTGGGCGATCGACACGGTCTTCCATATAAAGCTTCGAAGGGCGCCATTCCGATGGTTGCTTGATAACTGTTGTTGTAGGCAAATTCCACCAAAGGAAGGTGGTCTTCCCATGTCCCTCCGAAGTCAAGGACGCACAGTCTTAAAAGGTCCTCCAAAACTCTGTTCACTCTTTTTGTTTGGTCGTCGGTTTGGGGATGATAGGCTGTGCTCAAGCATAACTTCGTTCCTACTGCTTCTTGCAGACTCCGCCAAAACTCACTGGTGAAGATGGGGTCTCGGTCACTAACAATGCTGGATGGTATTCCATGGAGTCGAACGATTTCCTTGAGGTAAAGTGATGCTAGGGATGAGGCAGTTCTTTTACTTTTAACAGGTAAAAAGTGGGCGCTTTTAGTAAGCCTATCCACTATTACCCAAATGCTAGTGTTGCCTCTCCTAGACCTAGGCAGCCCATCGATGAAGTCCATTGAGATGCTATCCCACTTCCACTGCGGGACCTCCAGAGGATGTAGCAGTCCGCCAGGCTTTTTCTGTTCCGCCTTAACCTATTGGCACACCATACACTTAGAAACGAATTCTGACACGTCCTTTTTCATGTCGTTCCAGAAGAAAGTCCTTTTTATATCTTTGTACATTTTATCTCCGCCTGGGTGTATCGTCATCTTGGAGTGATGTGCTTCCTCGAGAACCTTCTTTACTAAATCTTTTGTCTGTGGGACGCACAGTCTTCCGTCTCGCCTTAGCAAACCCTTATCGTCGATGGAGTATCTGCTGAGGTGACTTGAAGTCTCACCCCTAATTAGCCTATCAATTATTTCCATAAGCTGAGGGTCTTCGCGTTGTCCTACTGAATCCACTAAAGTTGGGCGCACTTCGAGAGATGCTAGCAAGCCTGGTACAAAATCGGAGGAAGGCCTAAAGTCGAAGCTGGCTATAAACTCTAGGCTTTGCCTTTCAACAAACAGCGGGCTTAGGGTCAATTTCTTTCGGCTCAACGCGTCTGCTACTACGTTGCCTTTGCCCGGAGTGTAGGAGATTTCGAAATCGTACGAGGCAAGAAACTCCATCCATCTCTGTTGCCTCAAGTTAAGATCTTTCTGCGAGAAAAGATATTTCAACGATTTATGGTCAGTGTAAAGTTCGAACTTCTCACCTAGGAGATAGTGTCGCCAAGACTTGAGTGCAAAGACGATGGCGGCCAACTCAAGATCGTGGGTCGGGTAGTTCTTTTCGTGCACCTTCAACTGCCTCCCACCATAAGCTACTACCCTTCCTTCTTGCATTAAGACGGCGCCTAGCCCTGTCCCACATGCATCCGTATAAACAGTGAACATCTTGCTCCCATCTGGCAGCGTCAAAACTGGGGCTGTTGTAAGAGCCCTTTTTAGTCGTTGGAAAGCAAACTCGCAATCCAAGTCCCAATTGAACACTAGATTCTTCTTGGTTAATTTCGTGAGCGGAGCTGAGATTTTCGCAAAATCCCTTATGAACTTTCGATAGAAACCTGCTAGTCCTAGAAAACTTCGGACCTCAGTTGCATTCCTTGGTGTCTTCCAATCCTGTACCGCCACTACCTTAGCAGGGTCCACTGCTAACCCTTGTTTGGATACTATGTGCCCAAGGAACCTCACCTCTTCTCTCCAAAAGTGGCATTTGGAGAATTTGGCTTTTAGTTGATGGACTCGCAAAGTTTCCATGATTGCCCTTAAGTGTTGAGCATGTTCCTCTTCACTCTTTGAGAAGATAAAGATATCATCTACGAAGACCACTACGAACTTGTTGAGGAAATCTCTGAATACCCTACTCATCAGGTCTACGAAGTAAGCAGGTGCATTTGTCAAGCCGAAAGGCATGACAAGCCATTCAAAGAAGCCGTCTGGGGTTCTGAATGCCGTTTTATCGATGCTATCTTCAGCCACCCTTAGCTGATGAAAACCGGTTGCTAAATCGAGCTGGGAGAAAACAGACGCTCCTACAAGATGGTCAAACAAATCGTCAATTCTAGGGAGAGGGTGCCTATTCTTTTTCGTTAGCTTGTTGAGCTCCCTATAGTCAACACATAGACGGAGTGAACCATCCGCCTTTGTAGCGAACACCACTGGAGCGCCCCATTCTGAAATGCTCCTCCTAATGAACCCCTTTTCTAGAAGCTCTTTAATCTGTTTACTGAGCTCTTTCCTCTCCCGTGGAGCCATGTGTCTAACGGGCAACGCAACGGGCTTTGCATTATCTACAAGATATATGCGGAAGTCTATTTCCCGCTTCGGAGGCAAGCCCTTCACCTCTTCGAAGACATCCGGATATTCCCGGACCACTCTAACTGATTGCAAACTTTCAACAGAGGCATCTAGCGATTCAAGATAACTAAGCATAACCGCATACGAGGGATTACAAGAAATTTCCAAAGTATTACCGAGCTGGGTTAGGAGCCTAACAACCCTTTTCTCACAATCAAGGATGGCCCCATTACTGGATAGCCAATCCATGCCCAAAATCAAACCATATCCCGAAAAGCCCAAAACAAAGGCACTACATTGAAATTCTACGCTTAGAATAGAAATTTTCAATCCCAAACAGATCATAGACAAATGAGCTGGGCCCCCAATTGGGTTTGAAACAATTAAGGGGTCCTCTACCATACTAGTTTTTAGGTGCAGAGATTCTACTAAAGCAGACGAGATAAAGGAGTGTGATGCGCCAGAATCAAATAAAGTGCGAACGGGGTGATCATAAAGATAAACTACACTTTCTACAGAAGTATT
This sequence comes from Allium sativum, assembly GCA_030737875.1. Taxonomy (NCBI): domain Eukaryota; kingdom Viridiplantae; phylum Streptophyta; class Magnoliopsida; order Asparagales; family Amaryllidaceae; genus Allium; species Allium sativum. The sequence continues at coordinate 159,536,270 of CM060913.1, forward strand.
TATACCTCGTATCTTTGGGCAGTCCCTAGCCATGTGGCCTGTTTCACTGCAAGAAAAGCACCCACCATTCATCTTGGCCTTCTTTTTCCGGCAATCTTTCACTAAGTGCCCCACTTTGCCACAGAATTTACACTTCCTCTTCTCTCGGGACTTGTTGTCTTTCCCGTCCTTCTCAAAGTCTGTCTTCTCAGGGCAGTCTTTGCTGATGTGTCCAGTCTCCCCACAATGAAAAAATTCTCCTTGCTTTCTTTTCCTTTTTCTACAATCCTTGGCTATGTTCCCTTCCATACCACAAAAATTGCATTTCCTTTTTTCTTGTTTCTTATTATTACTGTTACGATCCTTTCTTGTTTGACTATTATTCGTCTTCCTACTCTGGGACTCTTCCGCTTGATGGTTCGCGTGGAGGAGGAGAAGTGAAAGCGTCAGCAGCTGGGGAGTAAGGTCTCCAGACATGCTGAAACAGAAAGGATAGATTCAAAACGAAGGGTAAAAGATAGTACCTATGGCTTTTTGGAGGGACTTTGCCTTTTAAAATAAAATAATATTTTATTTCTTTAAAAAAAATGCTTCTTTAAATTTCCTTTTTGAAAATAATTTTTCAAAACTTTTTATCTTATCTGGTAAACCTATGCTCTGATACCAAGTGAAACACCCCACCTCCGTTAGGGTCACTCTCAAAGGGAATGCCCTAATTTTGGTGGAGGTTTATAAGTATAAGTCACAGATATACAAGATAAATATAAGAACACATATTTGTAAACAGCAGAAAAACAGCAACTTTTATTTCATAAAAGCAAATACGTGTTGCAACAACATTACCATGATTGTCTTACATCCTTTCCAAAAAAACATAACATAACACTTTCATAATCTGTCTTGATTACATTATTTAAAGAAGCATAAAAAAAACATAAATAAACTGCAAAATCCCCATAGTGGTTGTCCAAAGCCATAGTTCAAAACGAAAAGGTCCAAGCAATACATTTTTCCTCTTCAAGCTGGATATGAAGGCTGGTCAAGCTGCAGTGTTCCCTCCCTGTGGACCTGGGGGGGGGGGGAACGGAAGAAAAGAAGACGAAAGAAAAGTAGAGTCAGACATAAAGCCTGAGTAAGTCTAGGACTATTCTGTCTATGAATAAAGAACTGGGTATGATAAGTATAATCAAGAAGTAGGAAAGCACTATAAACTTAGTTAAGTTGTCTAGGGTCGAATATACTATCATACCCCATATTAATCTCTGAACCCATATAAACTAGTTCCCAACTGGCACCCCATAATCAGGGTGAAGTGATCCATTCTATGATGATCGGCTCCTACTCGCATAGTTACATGTGTCTTACGGCCCCCGATGTTGTAGTTACCTATGCTGGTCCCACCATGGGGTGTATCAAGTCCCATGGCGGTGGCCCGACACAACCATAGAATGCACAGGTATGCTACTGGTGCCCAGTGCCTTATTTTTCTGCACCGGAGTGTGTGCACGCCCGCACCCCGTTAGAACCTACACTGCTACACCACCGCCGTCGATTTGACCTCTTACAATCAGCCCAGTAATCGTGCCCCACCCTGCCTAGTTTTAGGGTATCATGATACACCTTATAGGGTTACTGCTGAAAAGGGTCCCCCGCTACTAGGTTTTCTATTTCTAGCCAACATGCTAAGTTGGTTAAGTGTTTTATAACCTAACCCCCAATCAGTCTGTTTAGTTTAGCATGTTCCATTTTGATTAAGTCTTTAGTCCACTTAATCCTAACAATCCTGACTCAGCTTTAATTGTCTTATTAAAGCCTTGACCTCTCACATTAGACAGGTATTGTTGTGGCTGCCTGTTGCCGGTTGGTTCCGGGCAGTCTTACGCCACAACTCAGTCTAACCTCGGGTCCTTATTGGGCTCCATGTTTAACCACCCACATTGGATAGGTATTGTTGTGACTACTGAACAGCCGGGCTGTTCCGGGCAGGTTTACATCACAACTCAATCCAACCTCGGGTTAAACACATCGTATTTTCTACATTTACATATTTTGTCTTTCTTCTTTATTTTTCTTATATGTAAATATTTGCGGCCCATTAAAAATCAATGGTGTGAAGGTTACACCAATCATGGGCCCAACCCATACTTGAATTTGGGCCCCTTTTCTTTATATTTTCATTTATTAATAAATTTAACCCAACGTTATTTTCCCCTGTTTAATACGTCCGTTTATTATATATATGTTGGGCTTAGCCTTTTTAAGCCCAACCTAGCCATGCGAAAAGGGGAGGCTTAAAGCGTGATTACATACACAAAAAGGGGAATGTGAACGCATGAACTTGCAACGTGACGTTGGAACTACAAAATAGAAACTGGTGTACTTGCATAGTAGTAACATATACTTTGGTCATAAAGCATAAGTGACATGAATCAAACCATGTAAACTTGTAGTTAAGTTAAGAATATCACTATTGACACATAGGCTTAACTGCAACATAAACCTATATTTTATTTAGGCATAATGTCAAACATAAGCAAATCATGTTTATAAGATTACTACATGTTTACAAAGGTGCTTACTTTTGTGACTAGTACAAAAGTATAATTCAACTAGAATTAATCCAACTTAATCATGATTCTAAATCTATTCACATAACCATGGCACACATATACTTATGGCATAAATATTTCTAACATGAAATCATGATTTTTACTTTAGTCATGCAAACTTGCAAATGGGATTTTGAATCTAACCTAGCTATGTACCACATATGTCATCATATAATTCTTGTTAACAATATAGACCTAACATGGTTTTCAATTATGCAAAATATCAATCATAGCCTAGTCATATTCATAAGTTCACAAAGAGGTTTTCTAGTACAAAAGTATGGCTTAATACATAGATCATGATGCCAAATTTTCAACATAATTTCATATGGATTATAATAACCCAAATTTGCTCCAATTACTCACAAAATGATTTTTGTATAAAAATACACATTATGATGGCATAGTAGCAAAACCCCAAACTTGCATGAATTTCAATTAAACAACTACATACATGTAGCTTCAACATGGATTACATAATTTGCGAATATTCCAAACGTATACTTGCATAAAACTACCGCAAACATGTAGTTTTTATAATGAATAACATAATTTGAGAATATCCAAACGTATACAATATTCCAAATCGATAAGAATCATAGTAACGCACAAATATGGATTACTTTATCACCACAAATCAAGTATACAAACCAACACAATTATTTGTTCATACCAAAATAATACTCTACTTACAATCGTGTGGCGAATTCTCCAATTCAGGAATTTGGTGATGCGACTCCTTGTTGATTTGATTTGTTTAAGTTGCTTAATGCTTTAGAATTTGCCTCCTAATCTTCTCTCAAATTGGTGGCTACTCCTAGTCGCTCCTCTGCAGCATGATGCCCTCGTTCTTATTTTTGAATGAATAGATTAGGTAGAGTCTAGGGTCATTTTTATAGAGTTTATGAACTGATTAGGACCATCGATGTTGCTTGGATTGATCGTAGCCATTCATTCGAAAGAGAGACCAATTAGAGCCTGCCACCTAGCCCTAATGACAAAGCAAGCTTCTGAAAATCGGCCAAACACAGACCTGGCCAGCCAGGACTAGACCAGACCTGGCCAGCAGGTCATTTTTGACCTGGGCGCACTTGGCAGGTGCGCCAGGTCAAAAATGTACTAGCGCACTTCCCAAGTGCGCCAGTGCATTTTTTTTCTGGCGCACTTCCCAAGTGTGCCAGTGCATTCTGACCCGTTTTCCGGTTTTTCGCCTAACTTCGTTCGTCCATAACTTCTTCATACGATATCCGTTTTACGCAAACTCAGACTCTATCTCAAGCAGAATTCCGAGACGAACGCAATGGCTTAACCCGTTTCCCTTAATTCTTTGATTTGAAATTAATTATACTTTAATTTATGAATTTCACAGTTATAAAATACATGGGGTGTTACAGAGAGATGTATGGCTTGCGGGGATTATGCTCTTTAAAGTAAACTTTCCTTGAAAATAACTTCTTTAAAACAAGTTTTTGAAAATACTTTCAAGGAAAGTAATACTTTTGAAAACACTTTTTAAAACTTTTGATCTATTCATTTAACCATGGCTCTGATACCACGTGTAACACCCCATGTCCATTAATGTCGCTCACAAAGGGAATGCACCAATGTCCATGAAGCGTTATTGTTGTATAGAACAAATAAATTACAAGAATAAATAAATAAAACAACATGGCGGAAGATAAAACTTATTTCATAGCATCATAACTCAAAACAAGCTTACATAAGTAGTTCCCTAAACCATTACAACAGGATCAATAGTCTTTTCCAAAAACTTCAACATACATAAAGAAGCAAATACTTAAATAACATAAGTGCATAAATCCCCACTGAGCATAAGCAAAACCATAAAGATGAGAGAGTCCAAAGCGATACATCTACTCTTTTCAAGCAACTGAAAGAAATCGGCACTAAGCTGTAGTATTCCCTCCTTGCAAACCTGAGGAGGGGAAAGGAAAGAAAAGAGGTGGAAACAAATGGGTCAGACATAAAGTCTGGCGAGTCCAGTAATTTTAACAAATAATAGGTAAGGTAAATGATCAAGACATAAATAGGCATCATGATATGGATGTAACTTAGATAAGGTAGATAAAAAGGATGGACAAGATGATTTCGTTCCTAAGTACTAAGACAATCCTATACCTTAGTTAAGCGAACAACCCTCCAAGTACTAAACCCGAAGACTGAAGTCAACATCAAACTAGCACCCAAAGGACTATCAAGCTCAACCACCATGTATTTCGTTACACCTCACTTTTGCTAAGTTACACCGCATTACTTAATTACACCGCACATCTACTGTGACGACGCAAAAACCCCGTACGACGGTGTCAAGGGTAATCTTTGGAATATAACACATAAACAGATAATATCAGAACAGAATTAAATAAATACAACAGATAATGCAGAAATAATACACTGGATAAAGATAATCATAAGAGTTACATAGTATACAGGATCATACTTAGTACGAAATACAGTTCAGCTATACATAAATCTACATCGAAAAACAAACATAATATGTACAACAGGAGCTGAACAGCATAAAAAGAGATAAATGGTAGAATCCATCTTCAGCTCCAGCTATCCAGGAAGAGGCTGATAAAACTTGAATACAAGGATGCCCGTGTAGAAAAAGGGGCACCCGAGTTTGCAAGTGAAACAAACTACGAGTCAGTCATGGGACTGGTATGAGAAATCTACTTAACACATTTTATAATATGGCTAATCACAGGACCACGCCACTTTCGCGGAATGGGTTTACTCCATTGGATTACCAGTGCTTTACAACAAGTAAATCTTTTAAACAACGCAATGCTTTTTATAAAAATGAAGCCATTCTAGGACTCAGTTCCCATCACACAATGCAACGCAAACCGAAGGATAGAGTTTTACCTTATAATGGCCAAAATATGCTTGAAACGAATAAAACAAAAGAATTTGATAATATTACTAGTGTTTATATGTTTCAAAAACAATTTCAAATCATAAGTATCAATCAAAGACGGCATGGGTACCATATATCATGTCGCCATATATAGGTATACAATCAAAACCGCATAGTCCCGTATTTGAAAATTGGATTTCCGTCATGAACCAAGGCAAAAGATAGTCCTTACCGATTTCGAGACGCTCTAGCCCGCCCCTCAGGAACAGCCGCAACTGCACCATGGATCGTCAGGGTCGGTCCATACAGATTGGATTATAACGCCTGAGCAATGCGTTTTGGCGTAAATGAGCCAACGAATGACTCCATCGGTCCTGGATTGACCGATATAACTGAGGCGCCTCGTAAAAGCAACAACCACACAGGTGAAAATAGTATAAATGTCAGCCAGTTTAAGCACTGACACAACCTCTAGCTAGAAAAAAACGCACGTCCCCTCTAAGGTCCTCTCCTATTTCTGGTTCATACCGGGGTGTGAGGCTCGCGAATTCACGTTATACACAAAGCTAAGCCACACAGGCCGTGCTTTGATCATCAACCACAAAACTTTGCTTTTCAACAGAAGCCTTGACCATTGCATCTTAGCATGCCACACGGGCAATTCACACCATGCAACTGAAGGCTATCAATCACACAGAATGAATTCCAATGTCAGACACACAGTCCATTTACAAGTTCGTTCGGGGTCTGAACGAAACCGGAGGCACTATATACCTTGCATACCCATCGATCTCCACGTACGTCTGGACGATCGCCACTTATTATCTATATTTCGGGATGCCTCCCAATCAAGACATCAGTTACCATCCAACCGAGGTGAAGATCTCCGGTCTTCAACCACCGTCTTCATCGTCAACTTCTTATCGTCGATTCAATTATTCAGAATCGGATAAAACCGGTCTTTCTGAGCAACTCTCGTATATAATAAACAAGTGCTACACAAACACAACATACGCCTCATTCCAATTCATCATTCACTAACCGTAAATTAGTAAGAGGACGATTTCCCAAGTATTAACCCCAAAGGATGAAACCAACATCAGATCAAAACCCAAGAAACCATCCGACATAGCTAACTTTCAGTTAATTTATAAATTTCGCATTCAACCATCAAATTTTCAATAAACCAGGTAAATTCAGTTTATTTCCATTCCATATCGTTTATAATATTTTATATCGATTTATCGCTATTTTTATTTATTTTAAAAATAGCCATTTCATTCAAATGACGCTTCAGGCCATAACGCGGTCGTGGCACTGTTTTTCTTCAAATTTGATTTACACATATCTGAAAATCTAACCGTTGGATCTTCACAAATTTTATATCATTAGAAAGATCTTTTCAAAACGAATCCAAAGGTTCCAGTTTTGGGAAAATCAGAAGGTCGGATCTCCTGGTACACTCGTTTGAAGTTTCGATTTCAAAATACAAATTGCAGCATTGTTATTCGATTTGAATAATTATATATATATATATATATATATATATATATAAATAATCGATTCTGGCACTGTTTTTCTTCAGATTTGAGTTAAACATTCCTGACAATCTAACCGTTGGATCTTCACAAAGTTGGTGTCGTTGGAAAGATATTTCCAAAGCGAGCCCAACGGTTTCAGTTTCGGGAAAATACGATGGTCGGATCTCCCGCACTAATCGTTTGAAATCACGGTTTCAAAACACGAACTGCAGCTTTGTTATTCGATTTATTTTAATTATATTTATATATCTATATATAAATATAATCTATTCTTCGATTTCAAAACCATATTCTTTTCATACATTTGATAAAAATGATATTTTTATCTAACAGACATTTATTTCAACACTTCACTATTTTTAACAATTCATGTATATAATAAAAATATGATTTCTAATGTAAAAAAATTTATTTCAAAACCCGACTATTTTATATAGTTCATATAGATGATAAAAATATGATTTTTATTATAAAACAATTTATTTCAAAACACGACTATTTTATAAAGTTCATATAGATGATAAAAATATGATTTTTATTATAAAACAATTTATTTCAAAACACGACTATTTTATATAGTTCATATAGATGATAAAAATATGATTTTTATTATAAAAAAATTATTTCAAAACATGACTATTTTATATAGTTCATATAGATGAAAAAAATATGATTTTTATTATAAAACAATTTATTTCAAAACACGACTATTTTATATAGTTCATATAGATGATAAAAATATGATTTTTATTATAAAACAATTTATTTCAAAACATGAATTTCGTTCAACCCACGAATTTCTATTTAACACATAAATTTCTATTCAACACACGAATATAGTTTCAACACATGAAAATAATTCTAACACATGAATATTATTGAAAATTTCGGCAGCATAACGACAGGGTAGTTAAAACCGGGACCGTCCCTAGTACGGCTCCTCGCAGCTTTTGACAATGGGGATTTCATGCATCTAGTTCGCACGCAGGTGGCAAGTTTTTTTTTTCTTTTCCACAAACTAATCCCATGTGGTTTCAACCAAATAATTCTCAACCACAAACGGGTATTTTTCAACCACAATCAATCAATTTCAACCACAAACAATTCTAATCAACCATTCGCTATCAACCAATTTTCACACCAATCACAACCAATAAATATCGTCCATTGTTTGTGGACGAGGGGCATATATATATATAATTATATTTCACTTCTGTTTCAACACATATATGATTTTTACAACTCAGATATAACTTATACATCGAACGTACAATTTATGCAACACTTATACATGAGGTGTACAATGCTTATATAACTCATACATCGACTATATAATTTATACATCGTCATTTTCCATATCGTCTATAATTCAAAAATCTCACATTGCTTTTCATGTTGCCAAAATTTGTAGAAGACTCAGAAAAATATCCGTTCTCTTCTAGAATGTAGAAGACATCCTCACGGTCCCGATGTCTCTTGTTTCACTGGATTTCGATCACAAATGAAAAAGATACGATTTTTCGAAGTTTGCAACGCTTTAGAGTGTTAAATCAGTTTGAAATTAACAAAGCCGTACCTCAGCTGAAAGGTTCGAAACTAGGTTTCGATTTTACTTGAAATCCGTGAAGCTTGAAGAGGATCAGACTATGCAGTGTCGAAGGGGGAGGAGTGGCGCTCAGGCACTGGGGAGGGTACGGCGGCTCTTCGAAGGCGCTGACTTTAGGGTGTCGGATCTCCTCCTACAGGCGACGATAGGTGGCGGTCCGGCTATGGATGTGGAGAGGAGACCGAGCTCTTCAAAAAACTCCAAAGGGGCATAGTGTAATTCGTGGTGGTTTGGCCGGAAAAGAGGAAGGAAGGTGGGAGGTGATTTCCGTCGTGCGCGCCCTGGAGTATCGGGGAGAGAGAAAATCCAACGTTGAATGATGATTGGCCCCCTCTTTTTATTTATTTAATTCTCTAAAATCCGAAAATACCCCTCTCCACACACGAACTCCAATCCAAACCCAACGACTATCGTCCCTAGCTAAATACCCCCGTTCCGAACACAATGGGATATGTTTCGTTGGCCCATTCGACTGTTACCATTAGTTATTCTTCAAATTAAAGTAGAAAACATTCAGCTACTTTTTTGAACGTACATTTTAATTTGTCGGGGCCATATACTGCTTCTAAAAATTCCAGAAAAATTATATCTGGCTATGTTGTGACGATACGGTCCCAACAAAACTGATTTCGTCGAATTCTGAGACCGTTTGAAAACTGGCCATTTTCTGGTCGACCAGATTTGACTGAAATCAACAAAACACATTTTCCTTTGCCACGCTCACACATTTACTTCAAAAATTCTGGAAAAATAAACTTAGCAGTAATTTGACATCCTGGATCCAACAAAAGTGGTTTCGTCGAATTCTGAGGTCGTTTGCAAAATCACTATTTTCAAGGGTTATATTAATTTCACAACGACCTTTCTGAAAATTGATTTGGCCTTAACTTTTGATTTATGCTATGAAATTTCGATCTTTCAGATTCGTTTGAAAGATATTTTCAAACAGATTTAAATATTTCTTGTTTTGCTGAAATCCGACTTATTTTGCATCTTGTACATTCAGTCAAAGTTTGAATTCAAATTTTCAAACTATCGTGCCATTTCAGGCCTTGTTTATAATTAAAATTAATTATATTTATTTTCAAACATTGATTCAAACACACTTTTCGTCACTATTATTTAAAATATTAGAAATCCACTAAAATAGCCAATTTAAATTTTTTAAACTGGCTCAGGTTTTCCGGGTTGTTACAATCTCCCCCACTTAAAACTTTTCGTCCCCGAAAAGGAACAAAGTCGAAAGTGGTTTGATTAATCAAATTTACCTTGAATCTGGCTTCCATTCTCCAACTTTTTAGTTTCTGAGAATTTTCTAATTCTTCAAAAATTTGGCTAACACCCTAAATTTTTGAAAAAATTCACCATAACCTCCTTTGTACGGGGAGGGGTTTGGAAATTTATTTGGCCGTATTAGGTACCCAATAAATCCTAATAAGCATGCACATATTTATAGTGATATATTCCGGTGTCCACAGGGGAGTGTGTATAGATCATAACTCCATAGAATAAATTCTCGTCGCCATATAAATGGTTTTTTATGCCTTAATGACCAGAGAGACATGTTTATTGTCATCTCCAGACCCGTGTGGGGTTTTTATTAATCTTGCAATTTACCGTTACATTTTATATGGTCCATATCAGTCATCAGTTCAACCTGTAATATATAGTCATCGCCATACAAGCCTCTCGCTCATATGGTAAATCTTCAACCTCGTCACACAAGCTCCAAATGCTTATGTGGTATATGATGAAGTATGCCTATCTTCGTGAAATATGCCATGTAGTGTAGTTCAAAATTAATTGTTACTATCCTATGGCGACATTTATTATTACACACAGAACAACTAGCACTCTGCATCCAATGACATTCACAAGAGTTGATATAATAATAAAATTGCGCATCCAACTCATTAAGGTTTACCTATTTGTCGGGCATGTAAATAAATTCTTTACTCAACAGCTAATCCTTTACCTGTTCAAACATATGTAACGCACATGTATATATTTTTATCTATTTTTAAATCAGTTCAATACTTGATTTAATTAACTATCATTCTAATAATTTAATTAATCAAATCCACAATCACATCACATAAACAACAATCAATTTGTTTTTAACTTTTCAAAAATATACTAATCGATTCATATACTCTTTTTAAAATAATCAGACTATAGAATTAAAAGTTTACATCCATGAAAAGAAAATAACAACAAAGTAGAGAACATAATGGAAATTTCAACACATGGTAAATGTACCTTGCACCAGAGTCTATCAGAGATATCCACCCTGCAATTAGGATAGGCTTTCTTAATTCTTTCCTCTGTTTCCCAAGTACAATCTCACGGATCTCCACTCCATTGCACTTTGACTAAGTGAACCTTCTTGTTCCTCGGATCTTTGGTTTCTTTGCCAATAATCTTTAGCGGCCCTCTTCTCACAGCCAATTCTGGAGTACTTTCAATATCCTGTTGTGCGGCCTCTTCCACAACCAAGTCTGGTCATGAACATGCTTTCGAAGTTGAGATACGTGAAATACATCATGCCCTCCAGGCAATCAATCAGGCAATTGAACTCTATAAGCGAGGGTTCCAATCTGTTCTAGTATAATGAATGGACCAATAAATCTGGGTGCCAACTTCCCAGTTTTTCCAAATCGAATCACTCCTCTCATCGGAGAAACCCTTATATACACATAATCACCAGCAGAAAAAGCCAAATCTCTTCTTTTCGAATCAGCATAGCTCTTCTGTCGGCTTTGAGCGACAAGTAATCGTTTCTTAACGAAATCGACTTTGTCTGCAGCTTTACGGATCATATCAGGTCCCAATACAAGTCTATTACCAGGTTCAACCTAACAAGCAGGAGATCGTCACGGTCTACCATTCAGTGCTTCAAATGCTGACATCTTCAGGCTCGCTTGGTAGCTGTTGTTGTATGAGAACTCAGCCAAATGTAAATCATCTTCCCATGATCCACCAAAGTCAAGTACACAAGCCCGCAATAGATCTTCTAAAATACGATTCACCCTCTCAGTCTGACCATCTGTCTGAGGATGATAGGCGGTGGTTAGATTCAACTTCATTCCCAGTTCTACTTGAAATGCCTCCCAGAATTTGCTAGTAAATATTGGATCTCTATCACTAACTATACTGATCGGCACTCCATGTACCCTAACAATTTCTTTGAAATATATCTGCGCCAGACCTTGAGCAGTTCTGTTCAATCTAACAGGTACGAAATGGGCGGTCTTCGTGAAGCGATCTACGATCACCCAAATACTGTCATTTCCTTTCCTGGTTCTGGGCAAACCATCTATGAAGTCCATGGAAATATGTTCCCACTTCCAACCTGGAACATCCAGCGGTTGCAACAATCAAGCAAGTTTCGGTTGGTCGCTTTTGACTAGCTGGCAAGTAGAGCATCTGCTAACATATAAAGAAATGTCTCTCTTCATCGACCTCCACCAGAAAGTGTGTTTGATGTCATTATACATTTTGCTCACTCCTGGATGAACACTAAGTTTTGACTTGTGGCATTCATCCAGCTCTTCCTTTCGGAGCTCAGAAATGTTAGGAACACAAATTCGACCCTTTAGCCTTAGAATCCCTTGGTCATCAATCTGGAAACTCAAGTGTTCTCCTTTCTGTATTCTTTCTCTGATCCCCTGAATGAATTGATCGTCCTTTTGAAGAGCAGATATTTTATCCATCAATGAAGTTGTAATAATAACACTGACGATCATTACATTCTTTCTACTTAGCGCATCGGCCACGACATTGGCTTTCCCTGGAGTGTACAAAATCTCAAAGTCGTATGCTGCAAGAAACTCTAGCCAACGTTGCTGCCTCAGATTCAGGTCTTTCTAGGTGAACAGATACTTTAGCGACTGATGATCTGTAAACAGTTCGAATTTCTAACCCAAAAGATAGTGCCTCCAGATTTTTAAAGCAAATACAATGGCTAACAACTCAAGATCATGAGTAACGTATTTCTTCTCATGTGGTTTCAGCTGACTTCTAGCATAAGCAACCACTTGACCTCTTTGCATTAATACTGCACCAAGGTCTTCTCTAGAGGCATCCATCCAGACATTCAAGTCTTGATTGCCATCGATAATGGTTAACACTGGAGCCGTTGTTAATCTGACTTTTAGCTTCTGAAAAGCCTTCTCACATTCGGGAGTCCACTTGAATTTCGCGTGCTTCTTTGTAAGCTTTGTTAAGTGACTAGATATCATCGAAAAATATTTAACGAACTTCCGGTCATAAATAGCCAATCCAAGAAAACTTCGGACTTCTGTGGGAGTACTAGGCTGTTTCCAATTTTGAATAGCAATGATTTTACTTGGATCCACAGCAATTCCCTCTTTGATACGACATGGCCAAGAAACTTTACTTCATCTTGCCAGGATATACATTTGGAAAGTTTAGCTTTCAATACATTCTTTCTCAGAATTTCTAGAACTTGTTCCAAATGATTTTCATGTTCGGCTTTTGACTTAGAGAAGATTAGAATATCGTCAATAAAAACCAGAACAAATTTATTCAAGACTCCTCTGAACACTCTATTCATTAAATCGACAAAGTATGCAGGAGCGTTACACATGCCAAACGGCATTACCAACCATTCATATAATAAGTCCGGACCTCTGAATGTTGTCATAGGAGCACACTCTTCAGCAATACAAAGTTGGTGGAAACCTGTAGCTAGGTCCATCCTTGAAAATACTAGTGCTCCATTCAAACGATCCAATAAATCATCGATTCAAGGAAATGGATATTTATTCTTTATTGTCTGCTTATTTAAGTCGCGATAATCCACACATAGTCGAAGAGTACCGTCTGACTTTAGGACAAACACCACTGCTGCTCCCCAATTAGAGAAACTAGGCCTGATCAGACCCTTCCATACAAGCTGTCGAGTTTGATTGTCTAGTCCCCCAAAATGTGAGATAGACTTTCGTATTTATCTTGTAGACAATGCAAAACCAGTATCTCTGCCAGTACGCCACATGGCTCCTCGTGAGAGGAGGGAGCTCAATAAGCAAGTAGGGGAGTTGCTTGAGAAGGGATTCATAAGACGTAGTATATCGGAGTGGGGTGCTCCACTAGTATTTCCCACGAAGGCGGATGGGTCCCTTAGATTTTGTGTGGACTATAGAGAATTTAATAAGCTTACTAAGAAGAATAGGCACCCACTGCCGAGGATTGACGATCTCTTCGATCAGTTAGTTGGCGCCTCGGTATTTTTGTAGTTGGACTTAGCCACTAGTTTCCATCAGTTGAGAGTGGGTGAGGATAGCATAGACAAGACTGCCTTTTGGACTTCGGACGGTTTCTATGAGTGGCTTGTAATGCCCTTCGGTTTGACAAACGCCCCCGCATACTTTGTTGACTTGATGAGTAGGGTGTTTAGGGAGTACTGTAATAAATTCGTGGTGGTCTTTGTGGATGACATCTTGATCTTTTCTAAGAGCAAGGAAGAGCATGCCCTACATCTTAGGGAAGTGTTGGAGACCCTTCGAGCGCATAACCTTAAAGCTAAATTTTCTAAATGTCACTTTTGGAGGAAGGAAGTGCGATTCTTAGGGCACTTGGTTTCCAAAGAAGGGATAGCTGTGGATCCCGCGAAGGTGGTGGCCATCCAAGACTGGAAGGTCCCTAAAAATGCTACCGAGGGGAGGAGTTTCTTGGGGTTGGCAGGCTACTATAGGAAGTTTATCAAGGACTTCGCAAAGATATCAGCCCCATTGACACGCTTGACGAAGAAAAACCTAGTTTTCACGTGGGACGTAGATTGTGATGATGCATTCCAATGTTTAAAGAGAGCTTTGACCACAACCCCAGTCTTAGTGTTGCCAGATGGGAGTAAGCCATTTACAGTTTATACCGATGCTTACGGGACAGGACTAGGCGCAGTCTTAATGAAAGATGGGAGGGTAATAGCCTATGGAGGAAGGGAGTTGAGAGTGCATGAGAGAAATTACCCTACACACGACCTAGAGTTGGCCCCTATTGTTTTCACGCTTAAGTCTTGGCGCCATTATCTTCTTGGAGAGAAATTCGAATTGTTCACAGACCACAAATAACTAAAATACTTGTTCGCTCAGAAGGACTTGAACTTAAGGCAGCAAAGGTGGATGGAATTCTTAGCGCTCCACGATTTCGAGATAGCATATACCCCCGGCAAGGGTAATGTAGTGGCAGACGCCTTAAGTAGGAAAAGGTTGTCCTTGAGTCCATTGTTTGTTGAGCGACAAAGCTTAGAGTTTATCTCTACGTTTGACTTTAGACCTTCCATTGACTTTGTACCCGGTTTGCTAGCATCCTTAGAGGTAAGACCTACACTTTTGGGATGGATTGGTGAGGCACAGCGAGATGACTCACAGTTGGTTGAGTAGGTAGAGAAGCTCATAAGGGGGGAGTCATCGAGCCATCTCATTATGTATACCCTAGATGATAAGGGTTGGTTACGTAGGGACGGTAAACTTTGTGTACCACAAGACGAGAACTTGAGGAAGACCATTCTTGATGATGCACATCGTTCGAAGATGACCATTCATCCCGGCGGGGACAAGATGTACATGTACATGAGACAAGTTTACTTTTTGGGCCGGTATGAAGAAGGATGTGGCCGAGTTTGTCGCTAGATGCTTGGTGTGCCAACAAGTAAAAGCAGAGAAAAAGAAGCCCGGTGGGTTGCTTCACCCATTGGAGGTCCTACAATGGAAGTGGGAGAGTGTCTTGATGGACTTTGTTGATGGGTTATCGAGGTTGAGGAAGGGTAATATGGGGATTTGGGTCGTGGTATACAGACTTACTAAGAGCACCCATTTCATTCCCATGAAGAGTAAGAGGACTGCTCCATGGTTAGCCTCCGTATACATTCGAGAGATAGTTCGTTTGCACGGTGTTCCTTCTAGCATAGTGAGCGATCGCGATCCTATTTTTACTAGTGAGTTTTGGAAGAGCTTGCAAGAGGTGGTAGGGACTCAGTTATGTTTAAGCACCACATATCATCCTCAGACAGACGGCCAGACCGAGAGGGTGAATCGTATTCTAAATGACCTTTTGAGGCTATGTGTTTTAGACTTCGGAGGTACATGGGAGGAGCATCTTCCTTTGGTGGAGTTCGCGTACAATAATAGTTTTCAGTCTAGCATTGGCATGGCACCTTTCGAGGCTCTTTACGGAAGGCCTTGTCGTTCACCTACATGTTGGTGGGAATCTATGGATAAAATCTTACTTGGGCCCAATATGATTAGAGAGACTTCGGAAAAGATTGATTTGATTCGAAGGAGGATGAAGACGGCGCAAGATAGGCAGAAATCGTATGCGGACAAGAGGAGGACAGTTCTTGAATTTGATATTGGGGACATGGTCTTTATCAAGGTGTCTCCATTACAAAATGTTGTTCGTTTTGGGTCTGTTGGGAAGTTAGCACCAAGATTCGTATGGCCGTTTCCTATTAAGGAGAGGATTGGACAGATGGCATATAGAGTAGAGTTGCCCGAAAGACTTAGTGGTGTACACGATGTGTTCCATGTTTCGCATTTGAGGAAGTTCTTACATGAGACCACGAAAGTGGTAGATTCGAGCTTGCATATAGAAGTGGAGATAGAGCGTGATGCGACGATTCGACGAGCTCCTACATGCATTCTCGAGTCGGAGATTAAGAAGTTAAGGAATCGAGAGGTCAAGCTAGTCAAAGTGCATTGGGGAGATGATGAGAGCAATGCTACTTGGGAGACGGAAGAGAAGATGCGTTCATTGTACCCTTTTCTTTTCGAGGGTATGTCTTTTAATTTTTCCTTTATCGTTTAGCATGTACTTGTCCTGTCTTTAGTATATCCTCTCGTTTAAGTCTTTGACCTTTAGATTGGGTAGTCCTATGGTTGAAACATGTGTTTGAGACATGTTATGATTGATGGATGCATGTGGATGCAAGTGTTTGCTAGAGGTTGCTCGTGGATACATATACACACACTTTAGGCACTAGATCGGCTCAGTCACTTTCATATTGCATATTGCATATAAATGGATGTATTTAGTTAAATGGATGTATATTGAATGGACGTATCATATGGATGTTGTATTTGAATAAATGGTTGTGCACACATGTAGTAATGATATGTATAGGGTTCTTTGCATACATGGTGGATACACGACACTATCATTATTTGCATTAAGGAGGTCGGCTGAATCAGTGTACCGCCCGGTCTTTGCATTAGATAAGGAACATATACACACACTTTTTCATATGTTCATATAACATTAGAAATCTTTTAAGGACAATGGATGCTTGTGGATGATGGTTGAGTAGATGGATGGTTGGATGTAGGACACATTCTTCTTAACTTGGAGATTTCGGGGACAAAATCCTTTAAGGAGGGGAGAATGTAACACCCCATAATTTTATAACATTAAAATTCACAAATTAAATTATACTTAATTTTTAGAAGAAGAATTAAGTGAAATGGGTTGCGCTATTATGTTCATCTCAAAATTTTGGGTCAAGATAGACATTTGGTTTGCACAAAACAGATACCTTATGAAGATGTTATTAAGCCTTGAAGTTTGTATGCATATGAGAGAAATGTATATATAGATATACATAAAAATCAAATAAATAAATATTCAAAAAAAAGTTCAAAACAGCAAATCGGGAGGGGGAATAGCCGGACCGCACTATTTTTGGAGTTGACCCGAGCCTTCCTGGGTCGACTAGGGATCGATCTAGGGTGTTTGGCTATCAACCTGTGGCCCAATTCGCACTAAGGGCTGATGTTGCATCTGAGTGGTCCTGATGATTTATGGGTTAATCTAAGAGCTCTAATCGATTCTAGACATATATATATACACCCAAAGACCTAACCCTAATTCATAAAATATTATCTATGACACCATTATGCTGTCAAGCTCTCTCTTAAACCCTAGCTGCCGCCTCTAAATTAAATCTCAAGTGTTCATACACAATTCAAATCAAAGTTTAGAGCTTCAACAACAATTAAAGAAAATCAATCAACATCACCGCAAGGTTTCTACACCAATTTCAATTCGTTAATCCTTTTCTTAAGCCACGAAATGTGAGTACAGTTATTTTCACAAATTTAATGGGATTCAAGTAACATGAAAAAGTTGTAAAAAGGATTCATATATATATGTTTGTAATGAAAATCTCACCAAGTCTTCACCTTTTTGATTCATGTCATCATATGCCTATGTTTCTATGTAAAGTTCATACCTTTTATCAGTTTATTCATGTTGAATCTTTTATTATGCTTCTATCCCAGTCTATATGCCCCTTTATTTCATGATGTTGTTTTATTCCAATTTTCTATGAATTAATTCTCTCTTCTTAACCCTATTCCTTTTATTTGTGGATTTAGTCTACCTTCGAGCCTATATTAAAAATACGCGCGAATGTGAATACATGGGAACGATGTGGGATATTGGGAATATGGAAAATTTGGAAAATTGTATATTACTGGATATTTTGGATAATTGGATAATATGTGAAATTGGCATATTTGGGTATAAATTACATGGAATTGATGAAATTGCCTATAATTGTAAATTTGTAATTGAGGCTAATTAATGTGTAATTAGTGACAATTTAGAATAGGCAATATTATAAACATGATTATATGTTTAATTAGATATACATGACATGAAAATTGGGTATGGGTGAAATACGATTATTAATAAACCTTTGACACGAGGTTAGGCGCATTTGTGGCGTAAGACTGCCCGAAACCGCCGACAAATCCAGCTGCCACAATTGGACGTCTAATGTGAGAGGTCAAAGGAATGAATTGTAGGGGCAACGGTTAATGAAATGAGGTTAGACCCGGTTTGTGGCGTAAGACTGCCCGGAACCGCCCGGCAAATACAACGACCACAAAGCGTTCAGTCTAATGTTGGAGGTCATGCACCGTTCGTCATAAGGAATGAATTAAGGAATACTAACCATAATAAGACATGGGTATGGTTAGAGGGTTAAGTGGGGTGACATGTAAATTATGACATGTAAATATGGACTTAACCGGTATAAGATAAGACATGTAAATTATGACATGTAAGTATGGACTTTACCATAGCATGTTTAAGACATGGACATTTAAATTAAAATGTTTAAGTGGGAGAAAAACCTAGTGGAGACCAAACATAGGTGGGAGGCTTGTGTTGGATGGGGGACCCGTTTCAACCAGTAACCCGTTTGAGTATCTAATTGGACCCGCTACTAGGCCGGGGTTGGGGCACGCTTACTGGACTTGAATGTAAGAGGTCAAAACGTGAATAGTGGTGGCAATGCGAGTCCAATGGGTTCATGTGCGTGCATGGGTCTGGGCTGGTAGGTAAGACGTTGTTGCATCGTGTAGGTATGACCGTGCATTTTATGTTGGTATCAGGGTTGCCACTTTGGGGAGTGATACACCCCATTGTGCGGCCAGCAGGGTGCTTACGGGGTTTAGGGAGCTTATCGAATGGGCAGATTAAGGGTACATTAGCGGTGGTAGGAGCAAGCCGGCACCTACGATAGCAACTAGGTACAAGTAACTACCAAGTTTGTCATGTGGGTACAGTTAGTGGGAAGGGATCAACCTCTAGCAAAAAGAGACTAGTAGATGTGCGGTGTAATTAAGTAATGTGGAGTAACTTAGTAAAAGTGTGGTGTAACGAAATACATGTTGGTTCATCTTAATAGTCCTTTGGGTGCTAGTCTGATGTTGACTTCGGTCTTTAGGGTTAATAATTAGTGGGTTGTTCGCTTAGCCAAGGTGTAGGATTGTCTTAGTACTTAGGAACGAAATCATCTTGTCCATCCTTTTTATCTACCTTATCTAAGTTACAGCCATATCATGATGCCTATTTATGTCTTGATCATTTACCTTACCTATTATTTGTTAAAATTACTGGACTCGCCAGACTTTATGTCTAACCCATTTATTTCCACCTCTTTTCTTTCCTTCCTCCCCTCAGGTTTGCAAGGAGGGAATACTACAACTTAGTGCCGATTTCTTTCAGTTCCTTGAAAAGAGTAGATGTATCTCTTTGGACTCTCTCATCTTTATGGCTTTGCTTATGCTTAGTGGGGATTTATGTATTTTGGTTATTTAAGTATTTGCTTCGTTATGTACTTTGAAGTTTTTGGAAAAGGCCATTGATCCTGTTATAATGGTATTGGGAACTACTTATGTAAGCTTGTTTTGAGTTCTGATGCTATGAAATAAGTTTTATCTTCCGCTGTGTTGTTTTATTTATTTATTCTTGTAATTTATCTGTTCTATACAACAATAACACTTCATGGACATTGATGCATTCCCTTTGTGAGTGACATTAATGGACATGGGGTGTTACACTAACACTTTCTCTGCTATTTGCAGACATAGTAGAAAATGAGTGGCTGAAGCATAAGAAGTAATTCTATCGTTCAGCAATCTAACGAGCCAATCGTGCTTCCACAGTTAGAACCAGATCCAGAAGCCCTAGTAAAGAAGTAGTGAAATCTGGATGGAGTACAATTCTCGGGCAAAGAATCTGTTATTGAAACACATGCGTGGATGCGTTCTTCTGAGAGAATTTTTGAAGCGACCCGAAACTTCCCCGGTCTCCGAAGAGATGAGAAAGAACGAATTACTGTGAGGACAAGACAAATCAGAACACAAACAGAAGAACATTTCATTGTTATTACAACAATTCCATCAGATACAAGAATATACAGAGTATAAATGCATATTATACATTCGAATAAATACCAGAGATTACAATTAATTATATAACAGCGGAAAATAATACAAAGCACAACTGAAGGTGATATACGGATACAGAGCTTTCCGGATATCATTCCAGCTGTAAACCAGGATCCTGTGAATATAAATCTGCAAAACCAAAACTACTAGCTGCCCGTGCGGAAAATAGGGGCACGCAGAGTTTAGGTTAAAACAATAAACTCTAGGTCAGTCATGTGACTGGTGTGAGAACTAAAACAGTTATTTAAAACTTTACTTTAAAAGAGAGTAATTCAAGGGACCACGCCGTATAACACGGAACGGGTTTCCTCCCAAGAATACTAGTGCATAGAATAAACAGCGCAATGCTTTTCCAAAAAATGAAGCTATTATAAGACCCAGGTCCCATCACACAATGCAACGCAAGCCAGAGGATAGGGTTTTCCCTTATAATAGCCAAACATGCTTGGTACGTTTAAAACAAATCATTTGATACTATAATATGTGTATAGCGTCAAAACAATTTCAATCATAAATATAAATCATAGACGGCATAGCTACCATGTACTATGTCGCCATACTAGTTCTACAATTAAAACCGCAATACACGTATTGGAAATTGGATTTCCGTCATGGTGGCTCCTGATTCGAAAGATCGATCGCGTAATGCAATTCACCACGGCTTACGTCCCCACAAGAGAAAACACCGTCTGCACATCCGCACATTTGGGACCAGAGTACCACCTCGGCTTACGTCCCAGCGAGAGAAAACACCGCCTACTCTATATATCCCTGAGCACTAGGCTCATCTCGGTCGACCGAATCCACGACACCACTAAGGTGCCCATCCACGAAAAAGCATACTGATCAAACCATCAGTTTACCACCATACCGGGGTGTGAGGCTTGCGGATCAACGCTATACACAAAGACATTCTATATCAGCTGCGCTTTGATCATCAACCACCAAACTTTGCTTTTCAACAAAAGTCTGGATCACTGCATCTCAGCATGCCACACTATCAGTCCATATCGTACCACTGATTTCTGCCAATATATAACCTCTGAGCTCATATGTCTCAGAGAAGGGCGTTAAGCAAGAGAATAAATTCTCCGCCGCCAAACAGATATATATTTAGCAGAGATCAACAAATACAATATAAAGGAATACAATGTCAGACACACCATCCATTTACAAGTCCGTTCTAGGTCTGAACGAAACCGGAGGCACTTTCCTCGCATATCCATCCATCTCCAAGTACGTCTGGACGACCACCAACTATTTCCATCCTCTTGGGTGTACATACCAATCAGGATCGTCAGTAATTATCCGAACGATGTGAAGACTTCCGGTCTTCAACCATCGTCTTCATCTTCGACATATCGTCGAATCGGTTATTCAGAATGGGTATAAACCCGGCCTTTCCGAACAACTCGCGTATATTAAAACAAATGTTACATAAACACAACATACGCCTCATTCCAATTCAGAATATTCTTTTATTCACAAAATTACATTTTTAGGGAAAGGTTCCCATTAATTTTATCTAAGATAAATTCTTTAAAATTTATCCTTTAATCTTCCTTTGGATGTCATTTCAAACCAGATTATGGTTTTCTAAACTAGTCGAGATTAGCGAACCACAGCGAAGTAATTATTTTTTTTCCCAATCCCAACCTATTCATCCCATGAAGCAAAACTGGTAATACTCCATATCTGACACCGTGGTGTTATCGGTAAATTTAATTACCATTTCACTTTCAAATCTAATTAAAGATTCAACTATCGCTTTGGAGCAAAACTGGTAATACTCCATTCTCGCTCATTTCTAAATTTGATAATTTAGATTAGAGATTCACATTTCAACCTAATTGCAGATTCGTTAAAACTCCTTTTACTGGGTTAAAGAATTAGGTGTTATTTAAAACACAGTTCACGACAAACCCAAATCACATTCTATTTATTATCGGGTTAAAGAACTAGTGTTATTTAAAACACCGTTCACGATAAACCCATTTCAAATCCAATCAAATATATCAGAAATTCCGATTATTTAAAACCCCTTTTTAAATCTAATTTATTTATTTAAAAATAATTGTGTTTTAAATTTAGTTCAAAACTAGTTCATTTCGATAAAAATCCATTTTTATCTTTTCAAATATGGAGCTTTCACCCCAATTTTTCCCAAATCATTTCTTATGAGTTTACACAAATTATTACTATTTTTAATAATTTTATTGAGGCCCGTACAATCGATTTCCAACAATGGCCATCGAACTGCACTTACAACGACCTTTTTCAAATTTGATTTGGATGTAACTCCAAATGCAACCATTAGATTTCAAATTTCTAATATTCGTTAGAAATCTCTTTTTGATACGAACCCAACGGTTCCGGTTTTAGGAGAATCCGACGGTCGGATCTCCCGTAATGTCCGTTTGAAATAAATGGTCGAAATTCACGAACTGCCGCGGCGCGGCGCGTTCTATTCAGGCCATTATATTATATATATAATATATATTTCATCGATTACTATTCAAAACGAATTTTATAAATAGTTTTGAATTTGTTTCAAAAACATTTCAACCTTTATTTCAAATTCAAATCAAAGTTGAATTTTTCCTTATAAATTCGTTTTAACATTCATTTCTATTCCATTCAAATATTAATTTAATTTGAATTCATTTCATTTCGCTTTCAATTCAGTTTGAATTCGTTTTCAATTCAATTCGATTTCAAAGTCGTTTTCTATTCGATTCAATTCAAATTGGTTTTCTATTCGATTCAATTCAAATTGGTTTTCTATTCGATTCAATTCAAATTGGTTTTCTATTCGATTCAATTCAAATTCGTTTTCTATTCGATTCAATTCAAATTCGTTTTCTATTCGACTCAAATCAAATTCGTTTTCTATTCCATTTGAATTCAATTTGTTTTCTATTCAATTTAGTTCGAAATTGTTTTATATTCAATTCATTTCGAAATCGTTTTATATTCCATTCATTTCGAAATCATTTTATATTCCATTCATTTCGAATTCGTTTTATATTCCATTCATTTCGAATTCGTTTTATATCCAATTCATTTCGAATTCCACTTCAAAATATTCGGTTTCGAAATCACTTTTCAATATTCATTTTAAAATGATTAAAATCGATATAAATATCGTTCACGTCAAAATGGCGTAAATCTAATCAACATGGCTTCATATATTTCTATTTTCAAATATTCTATTTCAAATATTTCTATTTCAAATTCTATTTCAAATATTTCCTTTTCAAATATTTCGTTCAACACATGACTAATCTCAACGGATGAGTACTGTCAACACATGAACCTTTATTCTATATTGATAAAGATGGAAATTTTATTATTAAAATATTTCGTTCAACACATGACTAATCTCAACGGATGAGTACTGTCAACACATGAACCTTTATTTTATAATATTCTTTATTTTCTATATTGGAATGAGGCCCAATCCATCACCATATAATGTTAATTATATGGAATTTCATACATCACATGTATATGATAGCATGGAAAAATAATCAACCATCAACCAAAGTGCACTACACTGTATAAGCATCAAATATAGATATCTAACTCTTATAACAGCCTGTCAATCAATCGATCGACATATTTAATCAATCAGGATGAGTGAACTTCAAATTTCATCCCAACACCCGTGTGGGGATTTCAAACAATCAAACACAGATTTTATTTGTGCAGTTGGGCGATGTGTAAAATTTATCGACCCAATCAATGTCCTTCAAATAGGTGTACATAAACAAACCGTCCGGTTTGTAAATGAATATTTTATTTATTCACATTCACTATATTCATATTCACGTTAAAAATTATATTTTTAACGAGAAAAACATTTTATTTCAACATATGAATTTCTATTCAGTTCATTTATTCAATAAAATGATATTTTTATTTTTCTAACATATTTTAGAAAATTCGGCGGCATAACGGCACGATACTAGAAACGGAACAAGGCCTAGCCTTATTCCCGGTCTAGCGAAGGCCCACGCCATTCACACATCAATCAAATCCATTCCATTTCACCAAACAATTCAATTCAAACCAAATATTCTAACTAACTACTCAACCAAACAATTTAACAAACAAGCCATCCGAGGTCTGTGGATGACGGGTGTCGGGTGCTACTAAACACCGTCTGCATTCTAGTATATATATAGCTAGAAATGGAAATTGAAAGGTGAGAAGTTCTCACTGATAGCAATCCAACTTCACGACACTTCATTCATAGAAATCTTCATCGTTCTCGTTTTTTGTCGCTTTCGTTGCCCGTTGTCACTACATATATAAAAATCACATTTTTATATACTGATGTTTTCTAAAATAAAAATCACATTTTTATTTGTTCACTTTTCAATTTAAAAATCATATTTTTACTTCGCAATTCAATATATAAAAATCGAATTTTTACTTCGCTATATGGATAAAAATTATATTTTCACAACGATGTTATATAGATAAAAATTATATTTTCACAACGATGTTATATAGATAAAAATTATATTTTTAGCACGCTATTTTTCATATAACGATTTCGCTCTTTCAAATATAAAGATTTCGCATTTTCACATATAAAGATCTCGCCTTTTTACATATAAAGATCTCGCCTTTTCAAACTTCAAAAATCTAATCTCTTCAATTTTTAAAAAAATCAAATCTTTTCTAATTTTAAAAAAAATCAAATCTTTTCTAATTTAAAAATTCAATCTTTGTCCCGATTCCATTCACAATATTAATACGATAAAAATCATAACTTTTTACCGTTATTCATATATGAAAAATCATATCTTTCTAAGGATAAAAATCAAAACTTTTTAATCATAAGCAAATAAAAATAAAACTGAGAAGAAAATCAAAACTTTCAAATAAAAACCATATTTTCCTATGACTAGAATTTGAAGTTTTATCATAGGAATGTAAATTAAAAAATAAAACAATAAAGAAAATAAAAAAATAAAACTAAAATTAAACTTACAGTAAAAAAAAAGGGGAATAAGTTCACTGCGCCGGAGGGAGGGGCAGCAGCAATCGGGGGTGGCTCCGGGGGTTCACGGCGGCCAACTGGAGGTGGCCAGGTTTTCGAGGGCAGCGCCGGGTCAGTGGGAGGCCAGGGTGGTGCGCAGGAGGCCGATGAGGTGGTGGGGTGGTTCAGCTAGGCGACGGTAGGTTACGGTGGTTGGTCAGTGGTTGATTTGGGGCTTGGAGCTAGGGTTTCTCGGATTAGAGGTAGAAGGGGACGGAGGAGAAAGGGAGGGAGTGCGCCTGGACTGGAGGGGGAAGGCGGATCCGGCGGTGAAGCGAAGTGAAGGAGCGCGGTGGTTGGCTGTGGGGCAATGCGTTTTCCCCTTTTTTTTCTTTTTCTCTTTTTTATTGTTCTGGATGAATAACGAGGAAGGGAGAGAGAGTTGGAGGGAAAGATAAGGGGAGGGGCCAATTATTTATTTTAATATTATATTTTAATTCCCTAAGGTTGACTTTTCATACGGCCTCGAAATCAAACATGCCGACTGTCGTCCCTAGCGTAATACCCCCATTCCGAACACAATGGGATATGTATCGTAGGCTGATTTGACTGTTTCGATCAGTTTCCGTTGAAATCAACATATAACTCTATATATTGAATTTGAACGCGCATTTCAATTCACCGGGGTCGCATACTAACTCTAAAAATTGCAGAAAAATATTTTCTAGCTTCGTATTGACGATACGGTCCTAAAAAAACTAGTTTCGTCGAATTCTGAGACCGTTAGAAAAATGGCCATTTTCCAGTCGATTAAAATCAACTGAAACTGGTCAAACACATTTTCCTTTGCCACGCTCATATATTGATTCGAAAAATTATGAAATTTGGAATCTAGCAATAATTTGACATCACGGATCCAACAAAAGTGGTTTCGTCGAAATCCGAGGTCGTTTGCAAAATGTCTATTTTTAAGGGCCTGAATTCCATAGCGACTATTCAGAATTTTCAACTGGACATATCTTTTGATTCCCGCTATGAAAATTTGATTTTTCGGATTCGTTAGAAAGATATCATCAAATAGATCCTAATATTTTTGGTTTCACTAAAATCCGGATTGTTTTGCACCCGGTACATTAAATTGAAGTTTGAAATCGAATTATCGAACTACCACGCCGTTTTCAATTCCTTTTATAATTATATATAATTATTTATATTCTAACGACGATCTATATAACTATATACGTTCTAATTATATTCAAAATAAATTTCTCGTCGATATTATTTAAAATAATCTATTTTAAATATTCAAAAATTCGCTAAAATTGCCAAAATAAAAATTTTAAACTGGCCCAGATTTTCCGGGTTATTACAATCTCCCCCACTTAAAACTTTTCGTCCCCGAAAAGGAACAAAGTCGAAAGTGGTTTGATTAATCAACTCTACGTTCGATCTGACTTTCATTCTCCAACTTTTCAGTTTCTGAGAATTTTCAAATTTTCAAAAATTTGGCTAACACCCTAAATTTTTGAAAAATTTCGCCATAACCTCCCCTGCACCGGGAGCCACGGGAAAATCCCAAAATTGCCATACAGGCCTTCTGATCTCAAAAAGAAAAAGAAAAAGCCAAGCGGCTAGCCAATAGGCTCATAAAATCATCATCACCCAAACAAAACAGTAAATTATAGTAAATATGTACCTATTTGTCGGGCAAACAAATTTTATTCTTTGGCTCTAGCCTCCTTGCTATGACCTGTTCAATGTAAGTATATGTATATGCAAGCAAATGCGACCAATTTTCAGCACTATTCAATATTCGGTTCAATTAGGCATAATGGTTCAAAATTATCAAATAATTCAACAAACAACACAAACATCAATTAGTGAATTAGAGTTTCAAATTCATAATTTTGATACATATACAGAAAATCATGTTTTGATGCCAATTCACAACAATGTGTTCTAACTATATAAGTTTTGGTTCTCACACCAGACTAATGGAAATATATAGAAATCAAACCTTCGAAACATGAACACAAATTCTGATGATGATATATCAATCATCAGAATCATCTCCGGGTGTCTAGAATATGATTCTATATCTATACAGTATATTAAAACTTCGAATATACGTTCATGACGCGTATATGCAAAATCTTTATATATTGGATTGTCCATATTCAAAATAAATAAATAATCAAATACGTTTAAAACGATTTAAATTTCAAATAATATTGTTTTTATTTGAAAAAATATACTCTTCACACTCGTTCTAGGATACCACTGATCCTATCTCTAACGAGTCATTCTAATTGGATATTACTAATCCAAAATCTGATGAATTCTTTCGTATGGTTCTAATGTGTCTTGTTCTCGAGCTCTGTAAACCAAGCTCTGATACCAAATGAAGCAACCCGAAACTTCCCCGGTCTCCGAAGAGATGAGAAAGAACGAATTACTGTGAGGACAAGACAAATCAGAACACAAACAGAAGAACATTTCATTATTATTACAACAATTCCATTAGATACAAGAATATACAGAGTATAAATGAATATTATACATTCGAATAAATATCAGAGATTACAATTAATTATATAACAGCGGAAAATAATACAAAGCACAACTGAAGGTGATATACGGATACAGAGCTTTCCGGATATCATTCCAGCTGTAAACCAGGATCCTGTGAATATAAATCTGCAAAACCAAAACTACTAGCTGCCCGTGCGGAAAATAGGGGCACCCAGAGTTTAGGTTAAAACAATAAACTCCAGGTCAGTCATGACTGGTGTGAGAACTAAAACAGGTATTTAAAACTTTACTTTAAAAGAGAGTAATTCAAGGGACCACGCCGTATAACACGGAACGGGTTTCCTCCCAAGAATACTAGTGCATAGAATAAACAGCTCAATGCTTTTCCGAAAAATGAAGCTATTATAAGACCCAGGTCCCATCACACAATGCAACGCAAGCCGGAGGATAGGGTTTTCCCTTATAATAGCCAAACATGCTTGGTAAGTTTAAAACAAATCATTTGATACTATAATATGTGTATAGTGTCAAAACAATTTCAATCATAATTATAAATCATAGACGGCATAGCTACCATCTACTATGTCGCCATACTAGTTCTACAATTAAAACCGCAATACACGTATTGGAAATTGGATTTCCATCATGGTGGCTCCTGATTCGAAAGATCGATCGCATAATGCAATTCACCACGGCTTACGTCCCCACAAGAGAAAACACCGTCTGCACATCCGCACATTTGGGACCAGAGTACCACCGCGGCTTACGTCCCAGCGAGAGAAAACACCGCCTACTCTATATATCCCTGAGCACTAGGCTCATCTCGGTCGACCGAATCCACGACACCACTAAGATGCCCATCCACGAAAAAGCATACTGATCAAACCATCAGTTTACCACCATACCGGGGTGTGAGGCTCGCGGATCAACGCTATACACAAAGCCATGCTATATCAGCTGCGCTTTGATCATCAACCACCAAACTTTGCTTTTCAACAAAAGTATGGATCACTGCATCTCAGCATGCCACACTATCAATCCATATCGTACCACTGATTTCTGCCAATATATAACCTCTGAGCTCATATGTCTCAGAGAAGGGCGTTAAGCAAGAGAATAAATTCTCCGCCGCCAAACAGATATATATTTAGCAGAGATCAACAAATACAATATAAAGGAATACAATGTCAGACACACCATCCATTTACAAGTCCGTTCTAGGTCTGAACGAAACCGGAGGCACTTTCCTCGCATATCCATCCATCTCCAAGCACGTCTGGACGACCACCAACTATTTCCATCCTCTTGGGTGTACAGCCCAATCAGGATCGTCAGTAATTATCCGAACGATGTGAAGACTTCCGGTCTTCAACCACCGTCTTCATCTTCGACATATCGTCGAATCGGTTATTCAGAATGGGTATAAACCCGGCCTTTCCGAACAACCCGCGTATATTAAAACAAATGTTACATAAACACAACATACGACTCATTCCAATTCAGAATATTCTTTTATTCACAAAATCACATTTTTAGGGAAAGGTTCCCATTAATTTTATCTAAGATAAATTCTTTAAAATTTACCCTTTAATCTTCCTTTGGATGTCATTTCAAACCAGATTATGGTTTTCTAAACTAGTCGAGATTAGCGAACCACAGCGAAGTAATTTTTTATTTTTTTCCCAATCCCAACCTATTCATCCCATGAAGCAAAACTGGTAATACTCCATATCTGACACCGTGGTGTTATCGGTAAATTTAATTACCATTTCACTTTCAAATCTAATTAAAGATTCAACTATCGCTTTGGAGCAAAACTGGTAATACTCCATTCTCGCTCATTTCTAAATTTTATAATTTAGATTAGAGATTCACATTTCAACCTAATTGCAGATTCGTTAAAACTCCTTTTACTGGGTTAAAGAACTAGGTGTTATTTAAAACACAGTTCACGACAAACCCAAATCACATTCTATTTATTATCGGGTTAAAGAACTAGTGTTATTTAAAACACCATTCACGATAAACCCATTTCAAATCCAATCAAATATATCAGAAATTCCGATTATTTAAAACCCCTTTTTAAATCTAATTTATTTATTTAAAAATAATTGAGTTTTAAATTTAGTTCAAAACTAGTTCATTTTGATAAAAATCCATTTTTATCTTTTCAAATATGGAGTTTTTCACCCCAATTTTTCCCAAATCATTTCTTATGATTTTACACAAATTATTACTATTTTTAATAATTTTATTAAGGCCCGTACAATCGATTTCCAACAATGGCCATCGAACTGCACTTACAGCGACCTTTTTCAAATTTGATTTGGACATAACTCCAAATCCAACCGTTAGATTTCAAATTTCTAATATTCATTAGAAAGCTCTTTTCGATACGAACCCAACGGTTCCGGTTTTAGGAGAATCCGACGGTCGGATCTCCCGTAATGTCCGTTTGAAATAAATGGTCGAAATTCACGAACTGCCGCGGCGCGACGCGTTCTATTCAGGCCATTATATTATATATATAATATATATAACATATATTTCGTCGATTACTATTCAAAACGAATTTTATAAATAGTTTTGAATTCGTTTCAAAAACATTTCAACCTTTATTTCAAATTCCAATCAAAGTTGAATTTTTTCTTATAAATTCGTTTTAACATTCATTTCTATTCCATTTAAATATTAATTTAATTTTAATTCATTTCATTTCGCTTTCAATTCAATTTGAATTCGTTTTCAGTTCAATTCGATTTCAAAGTTGTTTTCTATTCGATTCAATTCAAATTGGTTTTCTATTCGATTCAATTCAAATTGGTTTTCTATTCGATTCAATTCAAATTGGTTTTTTATTCGATTCAATTCAAATTCGTTTTCTATTCTATTCAATTCAAATTCGTTTTCTATTCGACTCAAATCAAATTCGTTTTCTATTCCATTTGAATTCAATTTGTTTTCTATTTAATTTAGTTCGAAATCGTTTTATATTAAATTCATTTCGAAATCGTTTTATATTCCATTCATTTCGAAATCATTTTATATTCCATTCATTTCGAATTCGTTTTATATTCCATTCATTTCGAATTCGTTTTATATCCAATTCATTTCGAATTCCACTTCAAAATATTCGGTTTCGAAATCACTTTTCAATATTCATTTTAAAATGATTAAAATCGATATAAATATCGTTCACGTCAAAATGGCGTAAATCTAATCAACAAGGCTTCATATATTTCTATTTTCAAATATTCTATTTCAAATATTTCTATTTCAAATTCTATTTCAAATATTTCCTTTTCAAATATTTCGTTCAACACATGACTAATCTCAACGGATGAGTACTGTCAACACATGAACCTTTATTCTATATTGATAAAGATGGAAATTTTATTATTAAAATATTTCATTCAACACATGACTAATCTCAACGGATGAGTACTGTCAACACATGAACCTTTATTTTATAATATTCTTTATTTTATATATTGGAATGAGGCCCAATCCATCACCATATAATGTTAATTATATGGAATTTCATACATCACACGTATATAATAGCATGGAAAAATAATCAACCATCAACCAAAGTGCACTACACTGTATAAGCATCAAATATAGATATCTAACGCTTATAAAAGACTGTCAATCAATCGATCGACATATTTAATCAATCAGGATCAGTGAACTTCAAATTTCATCCCAACACCCGTGTGGGGTTTTCAAACAATCAAACACAGATTTTATTTGTGCAGTTGGGCGATGTGTAAAATTTATCGACCCAATCAATGCCCTTCAAATAGGTGTACATAAACAAACCGTCCGGTTTGTAAATGAATATTTTATTTATTCACATTCACTATATTCATATTCACGTTAAAAATTATATTTTTAACGAGAAAAACATTTTATTTCAACATATGAGTTTCTATTCAGTTCATTTATTCAATAAAATGATATTTTTATTTTTCTAACATATTTTAGAAAATTCGGCGGCATAACGGCACGATACTAGAAACGGAACAAGGCCTAGCCTTATTCCCGGTCTAGTGAAGGCCCACGCCATTCACACATCAATCAAATCCATTCCATTTCACCAAACAATTCAATTCAAACCAAATATTCTAACTAACTACTCAACCAAACAATTTAACAAACAAGCCATCCATGGTCTGTGGATGACGGGTGTCGGGTGCTACTAAACACTGTCTGCATCCTAGTATATATATATAGCTAGAAAAGGAAATTGAAAGGTGAGAAGTTCTCACCGATAGCTATCCAACTTCACGACACTTCATTCATAGAAATCTTCATCGTTCTCGCTTTTTGTCGCTTTCGTTGCCCGTAGTCACTACATATATAAAAATCACATTTTTATATACTGATGTTTTCTAAAATAAAAATCACATTTTTATTTGTTCACTTTCAATTTAAAAATCATATTTTTACTTCGCTATTCAATATATAAAAATCAAAATTTTACTTCGCTATTCAATATATAAAAATCGAATTTTTACTTCGCTATATGGATAAAAATTATATATTCACAACGATGTTATATAGATAAAAATTATATTTTTAGCACGCTATTTTTCATATAACGATTTCGCCCTTTCAAATATAAAGATCTCGCCCTTTCACATATAAAGATCTCGCCTTTTTACATATAAAGATCTCGCCTTTTCAAACTTCAAAAATCTAATCTCTTCTATTTTAAAAAAATCAAATCTTTTCTAATTTAAAAAAAATCAAATCTTTTCTAATTTAAAAATTCAATCTTTGTCCCGATTCCATTCACAATATTAATACGATAAAAATCATAACTTTTTACCGTTATTCATATATGAAAAATCATATCTTTCTAAGGATAAAAATCAAAACTTTTTAATCATAAGCAAATAAAAATAAAACTGAAAAGAAAATCAAAACTTTCAAATAAAAACCATATTTTCCTATGACTAGAATTTGCAGTTTTATCATAGGAATGTAAATAAAATAAAAAAATATAATAAAACTAAAATTAAACTTACAGTAAAAAAAAAGGGGAATAAGTTCACTGCGCCGGAGGGAGGGGCAGCAGCAATCGGGGGTGGCTCCGGGGGTTCACGGCGGCTAACTGGAGGTGGCCAGGTTTTCGAGGGCAGCGCCGGGTCAGTGGGAGGCCGGGGTGGTGCGCAGGAGGCCGATGAGGTGGTGGGGTGGTTCAGCTAGGCGGTGGTAGGGTTCGGTGGTTGGTCAGTGGTTGATTTGGGGCTTGGAGCTAAGGTTTCTCGGATTAGAGGTAGAAGGGGACGGAGGAGAAAGGGAGGGAGTGCGCCTGGACTGGAGGGGGAAGGCGGATCCGGCGGGGGAGCGAAGTGAGGGAGCGCGGTGGTTGGCTGTTGGGCGACGCGTTTTTCCCTTTTTTTTTCTTTTTCTCTTTTTTTTGTTCTGGATGAATAACGAGGAAGGGAGAGAGAGTTGGAGGGAAAGATAAGGGGAGGGGCCAATTATTTATTTTAATTTTATATTATATTTTAATTCCCTAAGGTTGACTTTTCATACGGCCTCGAAATCAAACATGCCGACTGTCGTCCCTAGCGTAATACCCCCATTCCGAACACAATGGGATATGTATCGTAGGCTGATTCGACTGTTTCGATCAGTTTCCGTTGAAATCAACATATAACGCTATATATTGAATTTGAACGCGCATTTCAATTCACCGGGGTCACATACTAACTCTAAAAATTGCAGAAAAAATATTTTCTAGCTTCGTATTGACGATACAGTCCTAACAAAACTAGTTTCGTCGAATTCTGAGATCGTTAGAAAAATGGCCATTTTCCAGTCGATTAAAATCAACTAAAACTGGTCAAACACATTTTCCTTTGCCACGCTCACATATTGATTCGAAAAATTATGAAATTTGGAATCTAGCAATAATTTGACATCACGGATCCAACAAAAGGGGTTTCGTCGAAATCCGAGCTCGTTTGCAAAATGTCTATTTTTAAGGGCCTGAATTCCATAGCGACTATTCAGAATTTTCAACAGGACATATCTTTTGATTCCCGCTATGAAAATTTGATTTTTCGGATTCGTTAGAAAGATATCATCAAATAGATCCTAATATTTTTGGTTTCACTAAAATCCGGATTGTTTTGCACCCGGTACATTCAATTGAAGTTTGAAATCGAATTATCGAACTACCGCGCCATTTTCAATTCC
The DNA here is from genome assembly GCA_030737875.1 of Allium sativum. NCBI lineage: Eukaryota > Viridiplantae > Streptophyta > Magnoliopsida > Asparagales > Amaryllidaceae > Allium > Allium sativum. The sequence continues at coordinate 159,570,380 of CM060913.1, forward strand.
TTTTATAATTATATATAATTATTTATATTCTAACGACGATCTATATAACTATATACGTTCTAATTATATTCAAAATAAATTTCTCGTCGATATTATTTAAAATAATCTATTTTAAATATTCAAAAATTCGCTAAAATTGCCAAAATAAAAATTTTAAACTGGCCCAGATTTTCTGGGTTATTACAATTTTTCAAGGCTTAAAGCTGAGAGATGATCAGAAAAGGTTATTGGCATCTTGGGCACTCAAAGGCGAAGCTTTAATCTGGTGGGAAACAGTTACTATGGATAATCCGGAAGGTAATATTACCTGGGATAGATTTAAAGAAAATTTCAAAGAAAGATTTATTCCTCCAGAAGCAACTAAGCAGCTATATGATGAGTTCTACCATCTGAAACAAGGAGACATGACCATTCGGGAGTACCAGAATAAATTCAATGAACTTTCTCATAGTGGCCTGCAGCTTTTTCAAGATCCTTTAAGGAAGAATCTGAGGTTTATTAATGGACTTCAAAGAAAATACGAAAGTAAAGTAACTGCACATGTGAAGCTTCCTTTTTCTGCGATGATAGAAATGGCTTGTCGCTATGAGAATCTTAATAAACAAGGTGTATTGGAAGATGAAGAGGAAGGCAGTTCAAGCAACAAAAGGAAGTCTGAAACTGATAGCCCTGAGGCAAGCACAAAGCCTGAGGAAAGTCAGAAACCTAGAACCAGTAAGGAAATACCGTTCACAACTGCCATATGCAGTAACTGCAATAAGCAAGGGCATTTGCTAGGGAATTGCAAATCTTTAAAGAAACGAAAGAATGATGGATCTAAATCCAATAAAAAGTTTCAAGAGAGTAGAGAATGCAATCTTTACCATCAGGCTGGTCACGTAAAGCAAGATTGCCGGCTTTTTAAAGCGACCAAAGAAGCTAAAATAAATAGCACAACAGAAACTCCAGCACCCTCAGCTAGTAGGGAAAGGCCAGATGTTTTGGATCGCACGCTTACTATCAACAATATTCCAGTTAAAGTATTGTTTGACGTGGGCACGTCGCAAAGCTTCATTTCGAGTAATACAGTCAAGAAGCTAAATCTAAAATTGAGGAATCTTGAAGAATCGATTATAGTCCATAATCCGATCGGTGGTTCTCTTGTTCTTAGTTTATATTGTAGAGTGTCAGTCTTCTATTCTTATTGCCAGTTTTCTTTTAAGCTGGTTGTCATGGATCTCTCAGAATTCGATATCATTCTTGGGATGGATTGGTTAACAAAATGCGAAGCTGAAGTTAAGTGTACTGAGAGAATTGTTAAAGCTAAAACTAAATTCGGAAGGCACATAACAAACCATGCATAGGCTCGAATTCAGATAAATAAGAATTTTGGTCTGCTCTTGATGTTTCTCCTGCTTCTACAGAAAATATTCCTATCATTAAGAATTATGCAGATGTATTCGAATAAGTTGATAGCTTACCGCCGCAAAGGGAAATAGAATTCAAGATTGATTTAATTTCGAACGCAACGCCAGTAGTGCATTCAATTCGGAGGATGGCCCTGAAAGAGAAAGAAGAATTGGACGATCAAACTCAACAATTGCTACGGAAAGGTCTGATCAGGCCTAGCTTTTCGAACTAGGATGCAGCAGTAGTGTTTGTTCCAAAGTCAGATGGTACTCTCAGATTGTGTGTGGATTACCGAGACCTCAATAAGCAGGCACTCAAGAATAAATATCAATTTCCCCGCATTGATTATTTGTTGGATCGTTTGAATGGAGCGAAAGTATTTTCAAGAATGGACCTAGCTACAGGTTTCCATCAGCTTCGTATTGCTGAAGAATGTGTTCTTTTGACAGCATTGAGAGGTCAAGACTTATTTTATGAGTGGTTAGTAACGACGTTCGTCTTATGTAACGCTCTAGCTTATTTTGTTGATCTAACGAACAGAGTATTCAGAGAAGTCTTGAATAAATTTGTGCTGGTTTTCATTGATAATATTCTGGTCTTCTCTAAGTCAACTGCCGAGCATGCGAAACATTTGGTACAAGTCTTGGATATTATGAGAAAGAACGTTTTGAAAGCCAAATTTTCTAAATCTATATTCTAGCAAGTAGAAGTGAAGTTCCTTGGTCACGTCGTATCAAAGGAAGGAATTTCTGTTGATCCAAGCAAAGTCACAACTATTCAAGATTGGAAACAGCCTACTACACCCACAGAATTTGAAGTTTTCTAGGATTGGCTAGTTATTACCGAAAACTCTTTAAAAAAAATTCAAAGCTATTTAGTCCAATGACATAACTTACTAAGAAGCATGCAAGATTTAATTGGACTTTAGAATGTGAGGAAGCTTTCCAAGAGCTGAAATTAAGATTATCTATTGCTCCAGTGTTAACTATTATCGATGGTAATCAAGATTTGACAGTCTATACAAATGCTTCTATTGAAGGTGTTGGTGCGGTATTAATGCAAAGAGGCCAAGTAGTTGCTTATGCTAGCCATCAGTTGAAACCGCATGAGAAGAGATATGCAACTCATGATCTTGAGTTGTTAGCCATCGTGTTTGCTTTGAAAATATAGAGGCACTATCTTTTGGGTGAGAAGTTCGAATTATATACAGATCACAAGTCATTAAAGTACTTGTTCACCGAGAAGGATTTGAATTTAAGGCAGCAGCGTTGGCTAGAATTTCTTGCAGCGTACGATTTAGATATTTTGTATAATCCAGGGAAAGCCAATGTTGTGGCTGATGTGCTTAGCAGAAATAATGCTATCATTGCCAATCTTATTATTACGCCTTCATTGATTGATAAAATATCTGCTCTTCAGAAAGATGATCACTTCATTCATAGGATCAGTAAGAGAATTCAAAAAGGCAAGGCCTCGAGTTTCCAGATTGATAGCAAGGGAATTCTAAGGTTAAAAGGCCGAATTTGTATTCAGAATCTTCCTGAGCTCAGAACAGAAGTAATGTATGAATGTCACAAGTCCAAGCTTAGTATCCTTCCAAGAGTGAGTAAAATGTATAATGATATCAAGTGAACTTTCTGGTGGAGATCTATGAAAAGGGACATTTCAATATATGTTAGCCGGCGTACTACTTGTCAACAAGTCAAAAGCGATCAACAGAAACTTGCCGGATTGTTTCAACCATTGGAGATTCTAAGTTGGAAGTAGGATCAAATTTCCATGGATTTTATAGATGCTTTGCCCAGAATCAAGAAAGGAAATGACAGTATATGGGTGATCGTAGATCGTTTCACGAAGACCACCCATTTTATAACTGTCAGATCAAATAGAACAGCTCAAAGTCTGGCGCAATTTTATTTTAAAGAAATCGTTAGACTGCATGAAGTTCCCAATAGTATTGTTAGTGATCGCCAGTTATTCGCTAGTAAATTGTGGGAAGAATTCCAGGAAGAGTTAGGGACAAAGTTAAATCTTAGCACCGCATATCATCCTCAAACATATGGCCAAACTGATAGGGTGAATCGTATATTAGAAGACTTATTACGGGCTTGTATTCTTGATTTTGGCAGGTTGTGGGAAGATCACTTGCATTTAGCTGAGTTCTCATATAATAACAGCTACCAAGCGAGCTTGGAAATGTCACCATTCAAAGCATTGTATGGCAAACCATGTAGATCTCCCGCATGTTGGGTAGAAACTGGTAATCGACTTGTATTGGGTCCCGACATGATTCGTGAAGCTTCGGATAAAGTCGATTTCATTAAGAAGCGACTGCAAACATCTTAGAGCCAACAGAAGAGTTATGCAGACTCAAGAAGAAAAGATTTAGCATTTGTTGTAGGTGACTATGTTGATGAGAGGAGTAGTTAGTTTTGGGAAGACAGGGAAGTTGGCGCCTAGATTTATTGGTCCATTTCCTATACTAGAAAGGATTGGAACTCTTGCTTATAGGGTTCAATTGCTTGACTGATTACCTTAGAGTACATGATGTATTTCACGTTGCTCAACTGCAAAAACATGTGCATGATCCAGACTTGGTCAAGGAAGAAGCAGCGCAACAAGATTTGGATATTACTCCAAAATTAGCTGTGAGAAGAGAGCGGATAAAGATTATTGGCAAAGAAACCAAGGTTCTGAGAAACAAGAAGGTTCACTTAGTCAAAGTGCAGTGGAGCGGTGATCCTCGAGACTGTACATGGGAGACAGAAGATATCATTAAACAGGCTTATCCCAAGTGCAGAGTGGACATCTCTGATTAGCTCTGGTGCAAGGTACATTTACAATATATTCTATTTCCGTTTTGTTTCCAACTTTAATGTTGTTTCCATTTCGGGGATAAAAAGTTTTAAGTGGGAGAGATTGTAACAACCCGAAAAATCAGAACCAATTTAAAATTTTTAATTTGGCTATTTCAAGGAATTTGGAATATTTAAAATGATTTATTTTAAATAATAACGACTTAAAATTTATTTAAATCAAAGTTAGAACAAATAAAATTATTTTAATTATATAACGAGCCTGAAATGGCGCGACAGTTTGAAAATTCAACTTTGAACTTTAAATGAATGTGCAGGATTTAAAATAAATCGGACTTCAGTAAAACCAAAAATATTTAAATCTATTTAATTATATCTTTCTAACGGATCTGAAAAATTGAAATTTCATAGCGGGAAAAAAGTTATGGCCAGTTAAATATTAAGAATAATCGCTATGGAATTTAATATAAATATAGCCCTTAAAAATAGACATTTTGCAAACGACCTCCATTTTCGACGAAACAACTTTGATTGGATTCGAGATGTCAAATTGTTGCCAAATTCCAATTTCCATAATTTTTGGAATTAATATGTAAGCGTGGCAAAGGAAAACGTGTTTGGTAACTTCAGTTTGAAATGGATCGACTAGAAAAAGGCCCTTTTTCAAACGGTCTCCAAATTCGACAAAATTAATTTTGTTGGGACTGTATCGTCCCAACATAGCTAGATTTATTTTTTGGGAATTTTTGGAATCAGTATGTGGCCCCGGCAAATTAAAATGTTCGTTCAAATCTAATATTGAATGTTTTATATTTTAATTTGAAGAGTAACTGACTAAAACAGTCTAATGGGATTATGAAACAAATTCCATTGTGTCCAGAATGGGGGTATTTAGCTAGGGGCGATAGTCGTTGGGCTTGATTTGGAGTTCTTATGGACTTAGGGATATTTTTGGAAATAAAAAGAATTAAAAATTAAAATATAAATAATGGGCCAATAGGAATGCCTCGTTCATTATCTCGCTCCAGAAAAAACCCGTAACCCTATCAAACCAACGGCGGCTATCCTTTCCTTTCTTCTCTTCTCATTAACTCCCAAACCACTCAATAAGATTCAACGATCAAGTTGAAGATTTTTTAGAGCATCCCTCAAGCTTCATATCCATACCAGATTCACCTTATATCGTTGTGTATCTTAATCGAATCGAGCTCGAGAATGTCCACCGTTCATCAATGGAATTCGCCTCAGTGCTGCCGTCTAGTTCAACATGAGGGGGACCTTCCGGCGCGCCTTTCAGAGCTGAACAACATAGAGCGGTCTGATCTTGGCCAAGATTCATCGGTTGAACAGAAATTCGAAACCTAGTTTCGAATCAATTAACTGAGATACGGTTTTTATTTTTAGAAAAGGTTTCAACACTTTAAAGCATTACGAATTGTGATTTTAGAATAAAAATCATATCTTTTTCGTATGTTGTCGAAATCCAGTGAAACAAGAGATATTGGGACCGTGACATCGTGCACTACATTCTAGAAGAGACTAGAACACATTTGGAGCTCTCTACAATTTTAGAAGGAGTCGAACCTAATGTGAGATTTCTAAATTTAGATTGGAATGTATACGTGTTGTATAAATTATATAAGTGATGTATAAATTATATACGCATTGTATATCTCATATACGGGCATTGTATAAATTATATAAGCGATGCATAATTATACACGCGTTAGAAAAAAAATCATATATGCGTTGAATGGAAATGAAATGAAATTGAAATGGAGATGAAATATATGTATATATATATATATATATATATATATATATATATATATATACCTACCCCGTCCCCAGACTATGGACGATATAAATTGTTTGGATTGTGATCATGAATGATTGATTGTGGTTGCAACAAAATTGGTTGTGTTTGTGGTGAATGCATTATATTGTGAAAATGAATTGTATTATGGAAATGAAAGTATTATTATGCTGCAAGGCCTAGGATAGCAGAGGAGCCATGCTGAATACGGTGCCGGTACTACCTACCCTGCCGTTGTATTGCTGAAACATTCTGAAATGACTATATAAAATAGTAGTTGTATTGAAATAAATTGTTTGAACAATAAAAATCACATTTTAATTGTATATATGAATCACTAAAAATATTCATGTTGGAAATAAATTGTTTGAACAATAAAAATCACATTTTTATTGTATGTATGAACCTTTAAAAATAATCAAAGGTTGAAATAAATATTTGTTAATTGAAAATAATATTTTTAACATGCATATGAACTATTAAAAACAACCTAAGGTTGAAATAAATAATTGTTGATTGAAAATAATATTTTTAACATGTGTATGAATTGTTAAAAATAACCAAAGGTTGAAATAAATATTTGTTGATTGAAAATAATATTTTTAACATGTATATGTACTGTTAAAAATGACCAAAGGTTGAAATAAATATTTCTTGATTGAAAATAATATTTTTAACATGTATATGAACTGTTAAAAATAACCAAGGTTGAAATAAATATTTGTTGATTGAAAATAATATTTTTAACATGTATGAACCTTTAAAAATAACCAAAGGTTGAAATAAATATTTATTGATTGAAAATAATATTTTTACCATGTATATGAATTGTTAAAAATAACCAAAGGTTGAAATAAATATTTGTTGATTGAAAATAATATTTTTAAAATGTATATGAACTGTTAAAAATAACCAAAGGTTGAAATAAATATTTGTTGATTGAAAATAATATTTTTAACTTGTATATGTACTGTTAAAAATAAACATAGGTTGAAATAAACATTTGTTGATTGAAAATAATATTTTTAACACGTATATGAAGTGTTAAAAATCATCATGTATAGAAATAAATATTGGTTCACTTAAAATATTATTTTTCTCTTAGATATGCATATATATACATGTGCTAAACAGGTAAATGGATTTGCTGTTGAGTAAAGAATTTATTTGTGTGCCCGACAAATAGGTAAACCTTAATGAGTTGGCTGAGCAATTTTTTTTATTATATAAACTCCAGTGAATGCCATTGGATGCGGTGTGCTGGTTGTTCTATATGAGATTATAAACAACACCATAGAATAGTAACAATTAACTTTGAACTACACTGCATGGCATACTTCGTGAAGATAGCATACTAAATCATATACCACACAAGCATTTGAGCTTATGTGGCGAGGTTGGAATTGCCATACAAGCGAGATGCTTGTATGGAGATGACTGTATTTCAGGTTGGACCGAAGTCGAATTATTGATTTCATAGCATATCATATTCCATATAAGCATTTGGAGCTTGTATGAGTAGGTTGAGATTACCACACAACAAGACGCTCGTATGGTGAGCACTGAACTACAAGTTGGACTGAGGACTGATGTGGACTATATAAAATATAACGGTAAATTTACAGATTTAATAAAAACCCCACATGGGTCTGGAGTTGACAATAATCACGACTCTCTAGTTATTAAATACGACACACATATTATTTATTATCCAACACTGGACTAGGTGACGAGATTTATCTTTGGAATAATTTACACACTACCTCGGGCGTATAATAGTTCACTAAAAATTGTGTGTTCTAATTATAGATTTATTAGGTACCTAAAACGACCCAATAAATTTCCAAACCCCTCCCCTACAAAGGAGGTTATAGCAAAAAAATTCGAAATTTAAAGGCTATAGCCAAATTTTTGAAGTGAAAATGGTTTTGAAATTGTCGAATTAACTATATTTATATATGTATAAATATAATTAAAACAAAACGAATAATGACGATGCAGTTCGCGTTTTGAAATCGTAAATTTAAACGATTATTACGGGAGATCTGATCGTCGGATTTTCCCAAAACCGGAACCGTTGGGATCACTTTGCAGAGATCTTTCCAACGATATAAAGTTTGTTAAGATCCGTCGGTTAGATTTTGAGAAATGTGTAAATCAAATTTGATTGAAAGCAGCGCCAATGCCATTGAATGACCTGAAACGTCGTTCGATGAAAATGGGCTATTTTTAAATAAATAAAAATAGTGATATATCGTTATAAAATGTTATAAATGATATGCAATGGAAGTAAACCAATTTTGCTTGGTTTATGGGATATTCTGATGGCTAGATGTATTTGACATGAAATTATTATATTGAATGGAAACGTGAATGTCAAATAATTTAACCATGGAAAGAATTGATTTGAATTCTATGTATACGTGAATTATTTGAAAAGGCCAAGTTAATTCTCATTTCAAATAATTGATTGACGATTAAAAGTCGAAGATATGAAGACGGTGCAAGACCAACAATCTTCACATCGAATGGATTACTACTGATGCCCTGGATCGGTTAGCTCCTAGAAGGGGTTACAAGGGTAGTGGTCAGGACGTATTTGTTGTTCGTTCGGATGTGCAAGGGCCTCTCTCCTATATTGGACATATGGAACTAGTAATAAGGTGCCTTCGATTTCGTTCAGACCTAGAATGAACTAGTAAATGGATGTATGCCTGACATTGTATTTTATTCTATGTTGATTGAATTCTATTAAATATATATCTGTTTGGTAGAGGAGAATTTATTCTCTTGCTTAACACCCTTCTCTGAGACGTACAAGCTCAGAGGTTATATATCGATAGACATCAGTCGCATGGCGTGGAATGTCAATGTGGCGTGTTGAGATGCAAGTGATCAAGGCTTTTGTTGAAAAGCAGAGCCTTGTGGTTCATGATCAAAGCACAACTTTAAATAGCATAGCTTTGTGCATAGCGTTAATTCGTGAGCTTCACACCACGGTATGAACCAGAAACCAGATAAAGGATGGTAGGGAGGATATGCGTTTCTTTCAAGCTGGGGGTGGTGTCATGGTATGGAGCCCAAACATTTTTACTTATGTGGTTGTTCTAAATCGAGGTACCACGGATATATCGGTCATTACAGGGCCGATGGATGGATTTACTCCCCATAGGGCGGGGAAACGTATTGTTCAGGGATTACTAATCCACTTAAAATGTGGATCGACCTTGCATTTTACTAGGTGCAGTTGTGGCTATATCCTGAGACATGGGCTAGATTGTATCGAATTCGGTAAGGACGATCCCTTGCCTTGGTTCATGATGGAAATCCAACTTCCAATACGACATGTGTGGTTTTGATTGTAAACTTATATATGGCGACATGATATATGGTAACTATGTCGTCTATGATTGATATTATGATGGAAAATGTTTTCGAAACATATATGCACTAGTAATAATATCAAATGGATTTCATTTATAAGTATCAAGCATATTTTGGCCATTATAAGATAAAACTCTATCCTCCAGTTTGCGTTGCATTGTGTGATGGAACTTGAGTCTTATAATGGCTTCATTTTTGAAAAAGCAATGCGTTGTTTAAACGATTTACTTGTTTTATGCACTGGCAATCCAATGGAGTAAACCCGTTAAGCGTTAGTGACGTGGTCCTGTGATTAGCCTTATTACGAAATAAGTTAAGTAGATTTCTCATAACAGTTCCATGACTGACACGTAGTTTGCTTCACTTTTCAAACTCGGGTGCCCCTATTTGTACATGGGAAGCCTTGTATTCAGGTTTTAGCAGGCTCATTCTGGATAGCTATGGAGCTGAAGATGGATTCTATCATTTCTATTATGCTGTTCAAACTTTGTTATGTATATTATGTTTGATTCCGCTGCAGACATTTTATATAAAGTTGAAACTGTATTTTGCACTAAGTATGATCCTATTATGCAATGTAACTCTAATGATTATATTTGTTTTAGTGTAGTTTGATGTACATTATCTGGTGTTATTCTATATTTCTGTTTTACTGTTATTGTTTATGTGTTATATTCCACTGATTATCCTTGCTTCCATGGCATGGGAGTTTGGGGTCAACACATATTACTTTCTAAAAAATTTGATATTTATAATTTCTTCATTCTAATATTCACTAAATTTATCGAAAAATGCAATGTTGATTTGATACAAATTATTACTTCTGGCATGTTCTTATTGGTATTCCAAATATATAACTTAACTACTATTTAGTTCTTCGTGCACAATAATAGCCAAAAGAATAAAATTTCATAAACTAACTTATCATTAGAACTCGTGAAGGAAAAAAATAACTAAAAGAGAAGTATATATAACATGATCTTGTTTTTAGTAGTATACCATTCACACCAAGTGAACATATAAAATAGTGAAATGTTTAGTGTTTTCTTTTTTAAAGACCAATGGAAAAGATTAAAAATGATAAAAATAAAAAGTAATTGTATTGCAATTTTCAGTATGATTTACATAATATTTTTTATCCTATAGTAAAAAAAGATTGAGAACAAGAAGATATTTGTTTGTAATTTTATTTTTATTCCAGGATATATAATAATGTTTGGTAGTCTTAGAAAATATTTGGTATTTTACACAAAATATCTTGGCGATACGTCGACAAATAAAGGAAGGTATACTAGTGATGATATTTTAAAATAAAACGGGTTAAGGAGCTTTATGAGATATATAGATGACACTATATTGATTCAACCATATTTGTATCTAACTTGCTCTTCGGTAATCTCTGGTTCTCTAGAAATAGTCTTTGCAACATCATTGCTTGTTTGTTATTTTTATTGCACTCAATTTTTTTTCACATGCACCACAGTGGGTGTATTTTTAAGGGAATGAAGGCAGTTTGGGCTGACCAAACCTTCGAACTTTTAAATAATAATTTTTGGGATATTGTTTAGTGAAAAAAAGAAAAGAAGTGGTGACCAGGTATATGAAGAAAGAAAATGACTATAGTCGTTTGTAGTAGAAAAAATATGGTTGCTTAATTTTTTACTATAAACAATTGTTCATGTTGGACGCGAAAGGATTTTTTTCCCCTTCCTTTTCCACTTGGTGGGAAATGACCACTTGGCAAAAGGGATAGCTATGTTTACATCACTATTGTGTATCTTTTATTCTAAAACATATCCACTGCTTTCCATATTTCAAGGTTGGTTCCCATTTTAAGTTCTGAGATCACAGAATTAAAATTTGTCTTTATGTACTATTTTTCTTTATAGGTTTTCATATTTTCTTCCTTACTAGTGTGTAACAAGTGCATTATAAGAAAAATAATACTACAAATATTTATGAAGAATATAATTTATTATGCAAGGTATGGTGGATTTGTTTGGATATCATCTATAATGTCCTGTATTTTTAACGGTAAAAAATAATTTACTTAATTATTAAAATAGTGATTTAGAGATTTAAATGGTCGTTTAATTAAATAAATTTGAATATTTAATTAATATAAATAATTAAATAATATAATTAATTTTCGAAATAATCGGAAATAGCTGAATTTGCAATATTGTGTGAATTAGATTATTTATAAGATTTCTCAGTTTAAAATTGAATTATAATAACGAATATATTTAATAAATGAAGATTGAATGTATAAATTATATTATAATTATAATCGAGATCGTAATGGCACGGTAGTTCGTAATTTGGCGATTAGAACTTTAATTGAATATACAAAATCCGTTTTAAGTCAGATTTCTATAAAACAAGAAACGTTCAAATCTGGTGAGCTCTATGTTTCTAATGGAAGAGAAAAATCAAGATTTCATCATGTAGATTGTGAGTTACGTCCAAATCAAATTTCCAAATAGTCGCTATGGAATCGTTTATAAAACATAATGATATATTAATTATAATTAAATATTGGTTTCGAATTTGGACAAGATATTTGAGATGTAGTTATAATTTAATTTATAGAATTTTTCTGAAATTTTTATTTTAGAAAATAAGCACTTTTTATTTTGAAGTATTTTGCACCCTAAATAAGCATTTTTGGAATATCACAGAATAAGCAAACTTGTCTATATTATTATATTTTTGTTATCGTGATACATCACCGAGCGTGATGGTATTTTTTTTTGTCCGTAAACAAACGAAATTATATGTAACTGGGTACACTTATTAAACATATATTTTCAAAACATATATTAATTCCTTTCTTTCGATTCCACTTTTGTCTGCAATCTGCACGCTACCTTTCCTTAGTTGTTAAGCATCCTTATATATATATATATATATATATATATATATATATTCTTTCCAGTGCATGCTATCTCTGTCCATCTAAGAAAAAACTAGCTAGCTACGAATGGACAACTCGTCCAGATTTGAGATCATGCCTGCATAATTTTCTTATTGCTTAAGTTTTGACAAAGCTTCAAGTTGAAGCTAGCTTCGGCTATAAATTAGGTTAAACAGCGCATTTCAACATTTTTCCAGAAACAAATAATATAGTGAAAATGGCAAGTAAAAATCAAAACGCAATGGAATTCGCCACACAAAATCACGGAATATATGTATTTAGACTCATAATGAGAATTCCTCCGATCCTATAAATTTTCTTGGGGTTCCCTGATCATGCTGATCCCACAAATTTTGCTGAGCGTGAGCCAAGGTCCGACATGTTGCAGTATTGAAGCTTTGTTTGGCAAAATGATTGTTAGACTTGGATTAAGCAAGAGGTTTAACATCTGTGCGATGATTCCAAGAGGAATCGGACATTAAAAGTTTCGCGTTTTTTCCTTTAAGCTGCGGTTAATTGAGTCGCGATGGATAAAGTTGAGACAGACTTGACGAAATGATTTGTGGTTGGTAGGGATTTAGGCGGGGAGTAGTTTAAAGGTATTATCATTGAAAATCACGTATGGTTCTCTGTACAGCTCCAGTTTGACAGAAGGCATGCGATATGGAGATGGGGTGCGAGCTTGATAGAGATGGTATGAGGTTGTTGAGATTGTGGTGGAGAGTGTCATGGTGTTTTTGGTTTGTGGTTTTGTGAATTATGGGGTGAACAGGATGGATTGAGATATACGTTTCAGTCGTGGAGTTTTAACCTGAAACGTGACTGAGAAACATTGATCGAGTGTTTTGATAATGGTAAGGGATGATGTAGTTTTTGTTAAAGTATATTATGGTATCTTTAGATTTTTATGTAGTGAAGGGAAGTGGGAGAAAGAGTGATCCAATTTCACGGGTTTGGGAAGTTTCGGGTTTGAGCTATCCTGGAAAAGATGATGAGCACAGTGGGAACGTGATTAGGTAGAATGATTAAGTTATAATTATTTAATTTATTTATTTATTAATAACCATTAATGTATATAAACTTGTATGGTGTATAACTTTATCATACGATATCAGAATCAGACGAAACAAGATCCGTTGGGATCGTATGGACGAAGGCTTTACAATGGAACTGATTAGGAGTGAATCGTAGCTCATTACAATTTATAGCGAAATAAATTGCCTAGTCTGAATCGGTGATAGCTTATCGTCATTTAACGATAAGTGACCAATGTGAGTAATTCTCACTAACTCTGATCATTTTATATTTTTATAATGTATTTTTAGAATTTATAAATGATGATTTATTGCTGTGTGTTAATTGTTTGGATGAACAGTTAATTGATTGATTGAAATTATAGATCTAGTGATATATATATATATATCGTTAAGTAAATATTGATTCTGTTTATCAGAAAATTTCATACTGAAATGAAATTGATGTTAATTATATTGTTTAACATATGGGGATGCAGGAAAACAAGTTGGAGGGATCCAACTGGATTCCTATCATTTATGTTACTGTTTTTCATATATTGTGATATACGATGTGATATATAATCTGTTAACGATTATGTGTGTTAGGATAATACTGATCCTTGTTATTTGGTACTTTATATACCATAAGTAATACTAGAATGTAAAAAGGGATTTTTCAAAGTGTATATTGAAAATAAAATATATTTATATAAAATCAAATGATTTTATAAAAAGGAATCTCAAAGTGGATATTGAATTTATGGATTTAATAAAAGGAATTATTTGTTAAATGAAAAGGAAATATTTATTAAATGAATAGAATTTGATATAAGGAAATATTTATTCAATGAATAGAATTTTATAAAAGGAAATATTTGGAAAATTAAATAAGAACTTCTGTATAAGATTGTTAACAGTTATATGAATGTTTTAAAAGGCCGCTTTTAGTATAAATACTGAATGAAGGTAGTAAAGAAATGAATATATGGAGTAAATATAATATTTGGAAAATTTATATAATATAAATGAGAATTATTCATTAGGACTAGGTTTAGACCCGTGCTTCACACACGGGTGTAACATAATATTGATTTGGGGAATTGGCGAGATATAAAAGAATTATGGGAAGATTAATTTAAAGTAGATTTGAAATAGAATATGTTTTAACAGATAAATTAAGAGAACTAATTTATAAATAATTTTTAATAATTAAATAAAATATTTATCATATGATAAATGGAATATATAAGTCTGAAATTATGCAGGGAAGTAAAATCAGTTTCAACGTCGATATATGAAATCGAATGTGAATGTAGCAGTTGCAAAGGGAGTTATAAATATTTTTTTATGAATAGTTTATAAATAGAAGTATAAATAGAATTTGGATATTGTTTTTAAATACGAAATTAAACTGCTTGATTTGATAAAATAAATATTTTTCACATTTGATGTGAATAAGGGGTTTAAGTAAATATTTTGCGAAATGAAAATATTATAAAGGAAGTTGGTTTTGAAATAGGAATTTAAATTGGAGTTAATCGAATATAAATTATTCAAAGAGAGCTAATCGAATATTAATCATTCGAAGAGAGTTAGTCGAATATAAGTTATTCGAAGAGTGTAAATCGAATATAAGTTATTTGAAGAGAGTTTATCGAATATTGGTTATTCGAGAGAGAGTTAATCGAATAGTGATTATTCAAAGGAGAGTTATCGAATAGAGATTTTTAAAGAGAAAATTATGCATTAGATTTCGACTATATCGAATGTAGGAAGTACTATTTACTTTCCGGTTTTAAAACCAAGACTTATTTATTTAATAAATTTATTATTTATTATTTATTCAAATTAAAGAGTAAAAGTTATATTTGAAGTTAGATATTTCAAAAGTAAGGATTATAACGTTATCTTTATAACCAATGTTTTTATAAAAGAAGTGGAATCGTAAATTGAATCCGAGAGTTGCGTAAGTAATGATTTGATAAGAAGATTTAGATGGAGTTAAGGAAATTAGAAACTGGCTAAAGATTGGTTAAGTTGAATGGTTTTCTGAATATTGATCTGATGTGGGTTTCAGCCTTCGGGGTTGATATTCAGGGAATTATTCTTTTATTGGTTTATAGTTAGAGACTGAAAGATGTAGGAGGATAGTGACATGTGGATAAAGGAATGGAAATGTTTTCCAATGATAATAACGTCTATTTTCTAAATTAAAAAAAATAAGAATTTATGAAATGGGAAATAGGGAAATAAATAAATTAATGATAAATTAATTTAAAGGGAAAAAATGTTGATTGATGATTGATCGATATTATTTCCATTTGGAAACAAGATCGTTGTGTTTGGATGTTTTGCTTTGATAGTTAAATAACTGACTATCAAAGTTTTGGCCATTATCATATTGTCAATATGGAGAGACCAGGATCAGATTTATTATCTGAAACCACTCTGGACATTAGTGTTGCGAATCAAATATGATAAAAATAATGGAAGACAAAGTTTATGCAAGGGCTGTTCTGGTAATCGTAGGTTGAAATTTCCTAAGATGGGTTTACAGAATAGTGCCTTCGGTTTGTCTAGTCCCAGGACAACCTGTATGGTAGAATGTCTGAGAGACTATATTTAATAAATCGCGTAAGTTGATCTCTTCAAATGTATTTATGTTTTGTGGTAGAGGAATTTGTTTCTCTTAGTTGTATACCCGTGGTATTTTTGGAGAAATCATTTTGTGTTTTGGAGGGTATGACAATGTGACATTCAAAGTGAATAAATGTGTGATCTGTCAGTGATAAGCGTGGCCTCAAGCCTCACAACCAAGAAATGGTATAAAATCAGGTAGGTCGCATGGCTAAGTGGTTAGCTACCAATTAGGGTGCATTGTCACCTGATCTAAAGAAATTTCATTTACTTCTTTAACCTATTTCGATGTTGTTCCTTTCGGGAAATGGTTGTTGATCCCGACCGTTTGTGATAATACATTCGGTACACTCAAGCGAAATGAGTGACCAGTCATGTTTAGACCGGGTTATAAGATGTTCTTGTTGAACCTGATGTATTCCTTTCTAGAGATACACTTTTGGAATGTGGTCCCATGCCTTGCCAGTTAGAATCCATTACCAATAAGCGCCCGCGGATTTTAATTATATATTATGTATGTGCAACGTGAGATGAAAGCGTTCTGCTAGATGATTATTTAGTTGTGGTTGATAAACACTATTATAATACCAAAAGGGTTTTGATATAAAGATTATCGTTTCTTTCAAAAGGATTTTGAATGTTAAATCAAATGTTTTGGATTCTCATAAGGGAAAATCCCGTTCCATGTTATACGACGTGGTCTTATGAGATATCATTTATTTTCTCAAACTGTTTTAAATTGTTTACTCATACCAGTCCCATGACTAACCCAGAGTTTATTTTGTTTTGTTTTCCCTAAACTCTCGGGTGCCCAATTTTGTATGTGCAGTCAAGTAGTTGGGATTTTACAGGCATACTAGGAGAGTTGGATGCTTAAGGTTTATATAGCTATTGTTATTTTAGCTGTGTTGTAAGTGTTGTACTTTGATAATTGTATTGTATACAAATACTAGTTTTATTCCAAAATTATGTTATATAATATATTTTATTCATTCCGCTGTGAGGTTCGTGTTTCTCTGATTTTGATGTTGTTTTATGTCCTTCTTCTTCTTCTATTCTAAATTTTTATCTTATTTATTCTCACCCTCTAACTTCTTTCTATTAATGATCCGGTATTTTCGATGCTCGAATAATTGACATGGGTTTTATGTTGATTTTCTAGGTCAAAAATCCGCGTTCGTTACATCATCAATCAAACTTATTATAATTCTAAATGCATAATTTTTTATTATGAAATTCATATATTTATATTTGAATACAAATTAAATAATTATTCTTGTCGCTAAAATTGAGTTTATAGTGATATTTCGGGCAAGGCAAGCCTGTTTTTATAGTGGTCTGCCCACTTTTCCATTACAACAAGTAATAAATACATATAAGCTTCAAGAGTTAGGCTGAATGCATAACCGATAATTGGAAAAACTAGTCTAGCTTACTAGAATTAGATTAACATGCCTAAACCACTAAATAAGCACTCACATCACCACAACGGGTGAACATCCTTACATCGCGTATGATGTTGTTATCTAATACAAGTTCTAATCATTCGAATTTCGACAGATCAATTTTTTTTTCAAACTCTAGTCTATTGGAACTCGTGTTGCTTTGTTTGGTATCCTGCACAAAAGATAGAGATAATAAACATATCAGAGCTCAGAAAATATCTCATAGCAGAATGGAATAAAATATAATATAATGAAAATATAGCCTTACCCAGATAATAATACTGCCTAACCAGTATCCAAAGCTATCATATCTATGCCACAAATCTAACTTGTGAGTATGTTAGGAGGAGGGGGTCAGAACACAAGTATTGGTGACTGGATTTAAACTACACATTATGGATAACGCTACATATATCGTTCAGTTACATTTTCTTATTTATTAGGTTACTTGTGTTTATAACACTTAAGGCTTACATGCACGTCGTAGGCTTACATGCACGTCGTACTCGTCTACTCCCCAATAGATTAACTTAATATATATATGTAGCTACCGCCAATTATTAAGGTACACCCAATGGTACACCACTCACATGGTACAGAAATATAGGTAGTCCCTCTTCCTACGTCGAACGACGTACGAATCCCAATATAAAAACGCTACTTTCCGCATAGACCCGCCATCGCCACGCTACGTAAGCGTACGGACTGCCACCTTCGAATCATTCGATAGAACCAGATTCCATCACAGATTAATGCCCTAGAGTCTACGATACACCACACGGAGCAGACATGCATGTATATAGACTGTCTCACGTACGTATCCTCAATCGTACTCGATGCCTCAACCTCGTTGATACACCATCCGGAAACGGTATGCATGTATCCGCATGTATTATCTACTGCACCGAGTGTAACAACCCGAAAATCTGGGCCAGTTTAAAATTTTTATTTTGGTCATTTTAGCGAATTTTGATTATTTAAAATAGATTATTTTAAATAATATCGACGAAAATTTATTTTG
Source organism: Allium sativum (assembly GCA_030737875.1). Lineage (NCBI taxonomy): Eukaryota > Viridiplantae > Streptophyta > Magnoliopsida > Asparagales > Amaryllidaceae > Allium > Allium sativum. Next base: position 159,588,821 of record CM060913.1, read on the forward strand.
AATATAATTCGAACGTATATATTTATACGCGTCGTCGTTAGAATATAAATAATTATATATAAATTATAAAAGGAATTGAAAATGGTGCGGTAGTTCGATAATTCGATTTCAAACTTCAATTGAATGTACCGGGTGCAAAACAATCCGGATTTTAGTGAAACCAAAAACAGTAGGATCTAATTGTGAATATCTTTCCAACGAATCCGAAAAATCGAAATTTCCTAACGGGAATCAAAAGATATGTCCAGTTGAAAATTCTGAATAGTCGCTATGGAATTCAGGCCCTTAAAAATGGACATTTTGCAAATGACCTCGGATTTCGACGAAACCACTTTTTTGGGTCCGTGATGTCAAGTTATTGCTAGATTCCAAATTTCATAATTTTCCGAATCAATGTGTGAGCGTGGCAAAGGAAAACGTGTTTTGACCATTTCAGTTGATTTTAATCGACTGGAAATTGGCCATTTTTCCAACGGTCTCAGAATTCGACGAAACTAGTTTTGTTAGGACCGTATCGTCAAAACGAAGCTAGAAAATATTTTTCTGGAATTTTTCTAGTTAGTATGTGACCCCTTGTAAATTGAAATGTACGTATAAAATTCGATATAGTGATTTAAATGTAAATTAATGGAAACTGATCGAAATGAGGGAATTAGCTTACGAAACATATCCCATTGTGTTCGGAATGGGAGTAATACGCTAGGGACGACAGTCGGTGGGTTCGATTTTGAGTTCGAAAGAAAAAGTTACCTTTTAGTGAATTGAATTAAATAAATAATTATATATATTTCCATATAATATCTCCACCCCCTCAGTTTTCTCTTTCCTCCACCGTGGATCTCAAAATCGAAAAAAAAAAAAAATGGTGCCCTCTCGTTGACTACTCCGTCGCCTTCGTCTCCTGGCGCCGCACCACTAGAAGCCTGCCGCCGGACCTCCTCTGACCGCCGCCCCTCTCTTCTCCTTCTCCGATCATCCCCAAGAACCTCAAACCCCCCCTCCTCGCCTCACTCTCGAGAACGAGATGCAGCACCTTCGCCGCTCCTTCCTCAACCCGAGATCGCAGACCCCCATTCGAGCCACCAACCACCGCAATACCTTCTCACCACCGCTGCAGCCACCACAGGCCCCACCTCTGACTGCGCGAGCCACCCTCCGCCTCAGATCTACAGTCCAGGGTTAAAAACGTGAGTTTTATTGTTTTTAAAACCTGTTTTTTTTATAAACATTTTTAATTCAGTTTGATTTATCTCAGTTTTATTTATTTCAGGCTTTATTTAAATTAATTTTCACTTAAATCGGTTCTTATATAAATCAGTTTTTATTATATGGTATGTGATTTTTATCATGTAAAGATTGAATATTTTTATAAATGTAAAGATTGAATTTTTATTTCTAAGAAGACCTGATTTTTATATGAAAAATTCGTGAATAGGATTGTGATTTCCATACGAAGTATTTTCTTTGTAAAGATATGATTTTTGTCAACATTAAAAATATGATTTTTATATTTTTAAAGTATTAAAAATATAATCTTTACTATATAGAAATATTAAAAATATGATTTTTATATTTTTAAAGTATTAAAAATATAATCTTTATAGGATAGAGAATATAAAAATATCATCTTTGTATATGTAGCGAAATAAAAATCTGATTTTTATTTTATATACGTCGAAATAAAGTGTTGATTTTTATAAAGGCGAAAACTTTATTTTGTAGAAAAGGCGAAATCTTTATATGGAAAATAGCGTGATAAAAATATAATTTTTTTCTATATAACATAGTAGTAAAGATTCGATTTTTATATATTGAATAGCGAAGTAAAGATTCGATTTTTATATATGGAATAACATAGTAAAGATTCAATTTTTATATAAAGTATAACGAAATGAAAATTCTATTTTTACAATATGAAGTTAGCAATAAAAATATGATTTTTATATAATAGAAAATATAAAAAAATATGATTTTTATCTATACAGTGTATACGGGCAACGAAGATGACGAAGATGCGATAGCGATGAAGATTTCTATCAATGAAGTGCCGTGGAGCTAGGATAGCTATATGTGAGAATTTCTCACCTTTCAATTTATTTTTCTAGTTATATATATATACTAGGATGCAGACGGTGCTTATTAGAAGCACCCGACACCCGTCCACAGACCATGGACTTGTTTGATTGGTTGTGTAGTTGGTTAGATTATTTGATTTGAATTGTTTGGTGAAATGAAATTGATATGATTGAGGTGTGAATGGCATGGGCCTTCACTAGACCGGGGATAAGGCTAGGCCTCGTCCCGTTTCTAGTATCGTGCCGTTATGCCGCCGAAATTTTCTAAAATATGTTAGAAAAATAAAAATACCATTTTATAGAATAAATGAATTGAATAGAAATTCATAGGTCGAAATAAATGTTTTGTCGTTAAAAATATAATTTTTAACGTGAATGTAAATAAATAAATATTCATTTACAGACCGGACGGTTTGTTTATGTACACCTATTTGAAGGACATTGATTGGGACGATAAATTTTACACATCGCCCAACAGCACAAATAAAATATGTGTTTGATTGTTTGAAACCCCACACGGGTGTTGGGATGAAATTTGAAGTTCACTCATCCTGATTGATTAAATATGTCGATCGATTGATTGACAGGCTGTGATAAGCGTTGAATATCTATATTTGATGTTTTTACAGTGTAGTGCACTTTGGTTGATGGTTGATTATTTTTCAATGCTATTATGTACGTGTGATGTGTGAAAATCCATATGATTAACTTTATATGGTAATTGATTGGGCCTCATTCCAATTTGAAAAATAAAGAATATTATAAAATAAAAGTTCATGTGTTGACAGTACTCATCCATTGAGATTGGTCATGTGTTGAACGAAATATTTTGATAACAACTATTTTGAAAAAGAAATATTTGAAATAGAATATTTGAAAATAGAAATTTATGAAGCCGTGTTGATTAGATTGACGCCATTTTGACGTGAACGATATTTATATCGATTTTATTCATTTCGAAATGAATTGAATATATAACGATTTCGAAATGAATTGAATATATAACGATTTCGAAATGAATTGAATTGAAAACGATTTCGAAATGAAATGAATTGAATTGAAAACGATTTCGAAATTAATTGAATTGAAAACGATTTCGAAATGAATTGAATTGAAAACGATTTCGAAATGAATTGAATTGAAAACGATTTCGAAATGAATTGAATCGAAAACGATTTCGAAATGAATTGAATCGAAAACGATTTCGAAATGAATTGAATCGAAAACGATTTCGAAATGAATTGAATTGAAAACGATTTTGAAATGAATTGAATTGAAAACGATTTCGAAATGAATTGAATTGAAAATGATTTCGAAATGAATTGAATTGAAAACGATTTCGAAATTAATTGAATTGAAAACGATTTCGAAATGAATTGAATTGAAAACGATTTCGAAATGAATTGAATTGAAAACGATTTCGAAATGAATTGAATTGAAAACGATTTCGAAATGAATTGAGAATTGAATTGAAAACGATTTCGAAATGAGTTGAATTGAAAATGATTTCGAAATGAATTGAATTGAAAACGATTCCGAAATGAATTGAATTGAAAACGATTTCGAATGGAATTGAAAGCGAATTGAAATGAATTCAAATTGAATTGAAATTTGAATTGAATAGAAATGAATTTTGAAACGAATTTATAGAGAAGAATTCAATTTTGATTTGAATTGAAACGGAAGTTGAAATTGCTTTTGAAACGAATTTAAAACTATTTATATAATTCGTTTTAAATAGAAATCGACGAAATATATTATATATATAATATAATGGCCTGAATAGAAAGCGCCGCGCCGCGGCAGTTCACGAATTTCGACCATTGATTTCAAACGGACATTACGGGAGATCCGACCGTCGGATTCTCCTAAAACCGGAACCGTTGGGTTCGTATCGAAGAGAGCTTTCTAACGAATATTAGAAATTTGAAATCTAACGGTTGGATTTGGAATTATGTCCAAATCAAATTTGAAAAAGGTCGCTGTAAGTGCAGTTTGATGGCCATTGATGGAAATCGACTGTACGGGCCTTGATAAAATTATTAAAAATAGTAATAATTTGTGTAAAATCATAAGAAATGATTTGGGAAAAATTGGGATGAAAAACTCCATATTTGAAAAGATAAAAATAGATTTTTATCGAAATGAACTAGTTTTGAACTAGAATTATAATTCTATTTATTTTTAAATAAATAAATTGAATTTGAAAAGGGTTTTGAAAATAACCAAAATTTCCAATGATTGCATTGGAGTGGATTTGAATCGAAATTGTCTTCGGAATATTTCGATGTTGGAATTCGTGATTATACAGATGTTGTTATGTAAATTTGAAAGATATATATTTATATCGTTATTTCAAATACGACATTTGTTAGTCGTAGAATTTGATATTGAATATAAGCCGATATATTTTCTATTCAGAGCCTTGTATTGAATATTGAATGTGATTTGGGTTTGTCGTGAATGGTGTCTTCACTAACACTGTTCTTGAACCCAGTTGTGAAATGATTAAATCTTTTTATTTAGATTTAATGAAGTGTACCAATTAAATAATATTTAATTGGAATTGAATTGATATTGGTTTTTGGGTTTATCGTGAACAGTGTTTTAAATAACACTCGTTCTTTAACCCGATAATTAAGGAATGTGACTTTGGGTTTATCGTGAACCGTGTTTTAAATGACACTGATTCTTTAATCCAGTTAACGATTAAAACTAAGTGGAGTTTTAATGAATCTTTAATTAGATTAAAATGGTCGAGAATGGAGTATCACCAGTTTTGCTCCAGGCGATAGTTAAATCTTTAATTAGATTTGAACGTGAAATGGTAATTGAATTTACCGATAACACCGTGGTGTTAGATATGAAGTATTACCAGTTTTACTTCATGGGATGAATAGGTTGGGATTGGGAAATTAAAACAAATGATTACTTCGGTAAGGTTCGTTAATCCCGACGAGTTTGAATTGATATTCAAAAATAGATTAAAGAATAAATTCAAGGAATTTATCTTTGATAAAATTAACGGGAACCTTTCCCTATGAATGTGAAATTTAGAAACTAACTGTCGGTTAGCCAAGCAGAATGGTTTTCTGGATATTGATCTGATGTTGGTTTCGGCCTTCGGGGTTTATATTTGGGAAATTATTCTCTTGATTAATTTACGGTTAGTGACTGATGAATTGGAATGAGGCGTATGTTGTGTTTGTGTAACACTTATTTAAAATATACGCGAGTTATTCGGAAAGACCGGGTTTATCCCATTCTGAATAACTGATACGACGATAAGTCGAAGATGAAGACGATGGTCGAAGACCGGAAGTCTTCACGTCGTTTGGGTGATAACTGATGATCTTGATTGGGCTGTACACCCAAGAAGATGGAAACAGTTGGTGATCGTCCAGACGTACTTGGAGATCGATGGATATGCGGGGTACTAGGTGCCTCCGGTTTCGTTCAGACCCAGAACGGACTTGTAAATGGACTGTGTGTCTGACATTGGATTTTAGTCCGTGTGATTGATCTCTATTAAATATATATCTGTTTGGCGGCGGAGAATTTATTCTCTTGCTTAACGCCCTTCTCTGAGACGCACGAGCTCAGGGGTTATATATTGATGGATATCAAACGCATGGAGTGAATTGCCTGTGTGGCATGCCTAAGTGGCAATTGATCGAGGCTTTTGTTGAAAAGCAAAGTCTTGTGGTGATGATCAAAGCACGGCCTTTGTGGCGTATAACACGGAACGGGTTTCCTCCCAAGAATACCAGTGCATAAAACAAACAGCGCAATGCTAAATAAAGAAAAATGAAGCTGTTATAAGACCCAGGTCCCATCACACAATGCAACGCAAGCCGGAGGATAGGGTTTTTACCTTATAACAGCCAAAGCATGCTTGATACGTTTAAAACACATTATTTGATACTATAATAAGTGTATAGTGTCAAAACATTTCAATCATAAATATAAATCATAGACGGCATAAGTGCCCCATCCCACTATGTCGCCATACTAGGCTCTACAAATAAAGCCGAAATACACGTATTGGAAATTGGATTCCGTCATGAGCCGAGGCAAGGGGCAAGCTCCTCTCCGCGTTCGAGACACTCTAGCAAAGGCCTCAGGACCCCACTATGATCCTTTGGAACCTCCAAGGCCGGTCCTCTCTTACTTTTGAGGATTAGTTATTCCTGAACACACGTTTCCCGGTCCTTACAGACCTATATCCGAGGCACCTCATATCCAACAACAACACAGGTGAAAAGTATATAAATGTCAGGGCTGGTAGGTCACTGACACCACCCTAGCTAGAAAGAAACGTCGTGCACTCCTTGGGTCCGTATCCTGTTTTTGACTCATACCGAGGTGTGAGGCTCGCGAATTCACGTTATACACAAAGCTACGCCACACAGGCCGTGCTTTGATCATCAACCACAAGACTTTTCTTTTCAACAGAAGCCTTGATCAATTGCCACTTACGCATGCCACATTGGCAATTCACTCCATGCGACTGATGTCCATCGATATACAACCTCTGAGCTCGTACGTCTCAGAGAAGGGCGTTAAGCAAGAGAATAAATTCTCCGCCGCCAAACAGATGTATATTTAATAGAGATCAATCAACACAGAATAAAATCCAATGTCAGACACACAATCCATTTACAAGTTCGTTCTGGGTCTGAACGAAACCGGAGGCACTTTCCTCGCATATCCATCCATCTCCAAGTACGTCCGGACGATCACCAACTGTTTCCCTCATCCTGGGTGTACAGCCCAATCAAGATCATCAGTAATCACCCAAACGATGTGAAGACTTCCGGTCTTCAACCACCGTCTTCATCTTCGACATCTCGTCGAATCGGTTATTCAGAATGGGTATAAACCCGGCCTTTCTGAATAACCCACGTATATAATAAACAAATGTTACACGAACACAACAAACGCCTCATTCCAATTCAGAATATTCTTTTATTCACAAAATCACATTCTTAGGGAAAGATTCCCATTAATTTTATCAAAGATAAATTCTTCTAAATTTATTCTTCAATCCTCCTTTGGATATCATTTCTAACTAGTCGGGATTAACGAACCACACCGAAGTAATTATTTATTTTATTTCCCAATCCCAACCTATATATCCCATGGAGCAAAACTGGTGATACTCCATATCTAACACCACGGTGTTATCGGTAAAATTTATTACCATTTCACGTTCAAATCTAATTAAAGATTTAACTATCGCTTTGGAGCAAAACTGGTGAAACTCCACTCTCGATCACCTTTCAAATTTGATAATTTAAATTATCAATTCACATTTTTAATCTAATTAAAGATTCATTAAAACTCCACTTAGTTTTCATCTTCTCAAAAATCAATATTCTGCCTTTAACTGGGTTTAAGAACCAATGTCATCAAAAACACGATTCACGACAAACCAAATCACATTTGATATTAAATACAAGGCTCTGAATAGAAAATATATCGGCTTATATTCAATATCAAATTCTGAAACTAACAAATATCGTATTGGAAATAACGATATAAAATATATCTTTCAAATTCCCATAACAATATCTGTATAGTCACGAAATCCAACATCGAAATATTCCGAAGATAATTTCGATTCAACTCCAGTCCAATTCACGTATTGGAAATATCGATTATTTTCAAAATCACTTTCAAATTCAATTTATTTATTTCAAAAATAAATTGATTTTAATTCTAGTTCAAAACTAGTTCATTTCGATAGAAATCTATTTTTACCTATTCAAATGTGGAATTTTCCAGCCCAATTCTTTCCAATTCACATATTATAATTTTACACAAATTATAGATATTTTTAATAATTTTATCAAGGCCCGTACAGTCGATTTCCATCAACGGCCATCGAACTGCACTTACAGCGACCTTTTTCGAATTTGATTTGGACATAATTCCAAATCCAACCGTTAGATTTCAAATTTCTAATATTCATTGGAAAGCTCTTTTCGATACGAACCCAACGGTTCCGGTTTTAGGAGAATCCGACGGTCGGATCTCCCGCAATGTCCGTTTGAAATAAATGGTCTAAATTCACGAACTACCGCGGCGCGGCGCGTTCTATTCAGGCCATTATATATATAATATATATATATTATATATATTTCGTCGATTTCCTTTTAAAACGAATTTTATAAATCGTTTTAACTTCGTTTCAAAACCATTTCAACACTATTTCCATTCAAAGCCAAAATTGAATTCTTCTTTATAAATTCGTTTTAAAATTCATTTCTATTCAATTCAAATTTTAATTCAATTTGAATTCATTTCAATTCCCTTTCAATTCAATTTGAATTCGTTTTCAATTCATTTCGAAATCGTTTTCAATTCAATTCATTTCGAAATCGTTTTCAATTCAATTCATTTCGAAATCGTTTTCAATTCAATTCATTTCGATTTTATTCGAATTCATTTTCTGTTCGATTCGAATTCATTTCAAATTGATTCAATAAAATTTCCATTTGAATTTTTAATCTAATTCAATTTGAATTTCCTTTCAAAATATTAAATTTTGAAATCACTTTTCAATATTCATTATAAAACGAATAAAATCGATATAAACATCGTTCGCGTCAAAATAACGCATCTCTAATCAACACGGCTTTATATTTCAATAATTCGTTATTCTATTCAACAAATGAATATTTGTTCTATTCAACACATGAATCTATATTTCTTTTCAACACACGACTAATCTCAACACATGAGTACTGTCAACACATCACTATTTTTGTTATGTAAAATATTTTATAAAACTATGGTATCTATCGTTTGATTTTTAATTAGACTTCTACTGAGAAGTAGTTCTAATTTTAAATATGATAAAGATGTAAATTTTATTATATAAAATATTTCACTCAACACCTGAACATCGTCAACACATGACTATTTTTATATTCAACACATGAATTTTCTTTTCGAATATTCATTATTTTCCCGAATGGAATGAGGCCCAATCAATCACCATATAACGTTAATTATATGGATTCCATACAACACATGTATATAATAGCATTGAAAAATAATCAACCATCAACCAAAGTGCACTACACTGTATAAGCATCAAATATAGATATCTGACGCTTATAACAGCCTGTCAATCGACCGATCGACATATTTAATAAATCAGGATGAGTGAACTTCAAATTTCATCCCAACACCCGTGTGGGGTTTCAAACAATCAAACACAGATTTTAGTTGTGCAGTTGGGCGACGTGTAAAATTTATCGACCCAATCTATATCAGTCAAATCAGTGTATACAAACAAATCGGCCGATTTGTTTATAAATATTTATTTATTCACTTTCACGTTAAAAATTATATTTTTAACGTCAAAATATTTATTTCAACACTTGAATTTCTATTAGTTCATTTACACAATAAAAATGATATTTTTATTTTTCTAACATATTTTAGAAAATTTCGGCGGCATAACGGCACGATACTAGAAACGGGACGAGGCCTAGCCTTATCCCCGGTCTAGTGAAGGCCCACGCCATTCACACATCAATCAAATCACTTTCGTTATGCAAACCACAAAATTTGGAGTAAGAGTCTAACCTAGCCTTACTCCTTCGCCTTATAACGGCGCACGTCTAATCCTAAACCATTTATCGATTCGATTTTCCACACCACAAACCACATTCAAACCAATATCGCAATCAATCACCAAACAGCCAAACAAACAAGTCCATGGTCTGTGGACGATTGTGTCGGGTGCTACTAAACACCGTCTGCATCCTAGTATATATATATATAACTAGAAAATAAATTGAAGAGTGAGAAATTCTCACCGAAAGCTATCCAATACCACGACACTCCTATTGTAGAGATCTTCTTCGTTCTCGCCTTTTCTTCTCCTTTGTTGCCCGTAGCCACTACATATAGAAAAAATCACACATTTTTATATTTCGTTGTCTTTGAAATAAAAATCACATTTTTATTTATTCACTTTCAATTCAAAAATCATATTTTTATAATCACTTCATATAATTAAAAATCGAATTTTTACTACGCTATTCAATATATAAAAATCGAATTTTTACTATGCTATTCAATATATAAAAATCGAATTTTTACTATGCTATTCAATATATAAAAATCGAATTTTTACTATGCTATTCAATATATAAAAATCGAATTTTTACTATGCTATTCAATATATAAAAATCGAATTTTTACTATGCTATTCAATATATAAAAATCGAATTTTTACTATGCTATTATATAGATAAAAATTATATTTTTATCACGTTATTTTCCATATAAAGATTATATTTAAATTATTCTAAAAATACAAAAATCATGTCTTGCTCCTTCTACCTAATAAAAATCCCGTCTTTTCTCTTTTTAAAAAATATGATCTTTATTTTTTTCAAGTTCAAATCTTTTTCTATTAAAAGATCAAGCCTTTTTCTATTAAAAGATTAAACCTTTTAAAATAAAATCAGTTTTCTTTATTTCTTAAAAAAAATCAGTTTTAATTTCTATTTATATAAAATAAAAGTAAAACAAATAAATTAAAAAAAAAAACGACTTACAGGGGGCTACGTCGGTCATCAGGGGGGGAGCTGTCACGGTGGCTTGGAAGGTTCGGAGGGGGGCTGACGCGAGGTGGAGGTGGGTGGCGGCTCTGGGTCTCAGCGGCGGCTCGTTTTGGGGCGAGGGGGGGCTTCGACTTCGGCGCTGGAGGGGAGAGAGAAGCAGGAAGAGGGGCAGAGGATCGGAGGGGGGGTCGGCGCCAGGGCGCGGCGATCGCCAAGGGGGCGGCGGGCGGGTCCGATCCCCTTTTTTTTTTTTTTTTTTTAGATTCTGAGAAAAAATAAACGGGGGGGGGGGGGGGGAGGCCTATATAAAAAAAGATTTTATATATTTAATTTAATTTTAATTTATTCTATCCCAAGGAGTTGACTTTTTATTCGACTTCGAAACGAGGCCCACCGACTGTCGCCCATAGCGTTTCACCCCCATTCCGAACACAATGGGATATGTACCGCAAGCTGATTCGACTGTTTGAATCAGTTTCCGTTTAATTTGCATTTAAATCACTATATTGAATTTTAAACGTACATTTCAAATTACCGGGGTCACATACTAACTCTAAAAATTCTCGAAAAATATTTTCTAGCTTCGTATTGACGATACGGTCCTAACAAAACTAGTTTCGTCGAATTCTGAGACCGTTGGAAAAATGGCTAATTTCCAGTCGATTAAAATCAACTGAAATGGTCAAAACACGTTTTCCTTTGCCACGCTCACATATTGATTCGAAAAATTATGAAATTTGAAACCTAGCAATAATTTAACACCACGGACCCAACAAAAGTGGTTTCGTCGAAATCCGAGGTCATTTGCAAAATGTCCATTTTTAAGGGCCTGAATTCCATAGCGACTATTCAGAATTTTCAACTGGACATATCTTTTGATTCCCGCCATGAAATCTCAATTTGTCGTATTCGTTAGAAAGATATTCACAATCAGATCCCATTATTTTTGGTTTCACTAAAATCCGGATTGTTTTGCACCCGGTACATTCAATTGAAGTTTGAAATCGAATTATCGAACTACCGCGCCATTTTCAATTCTATTTATAATTATATGTAAATATTTATATTCTAACGACGACGTATATAATATATACGTCGAATTCTATTCAAAATAAATTTCTCGTCGATATTATTTAAAATAATCTATTTTAAATGTTCAAAATTCGCCTAAATGGCCAAAATAAAATTTTCAAACTGGCTCAGATTTTCGGGTTATTACAATCTCTCCCACTTAAAACTTTTCGTCCCCGAAAAGGAACAAAGTCGAAAGTTGTTTAACAATTCAACTCAACTTCCGTTGTTTCGATTACGGCTTAAGTTCCTCAACTTTTCAGTTTCTAAGAACTTTTCAAAAATTTGGCTAACACCCTAAATTTTCGAAAAATTTCGCCATAACCTCCCCTGCACCGGGAGCATCGGGGAATTTCAAATAGCTTCCCCGGTCCTTCAGATCTCAAAAAGAAAAAGAAAAAGCCAAGCGGCTAGCCAATAGGCTCACAAAATCATCATCACCCAAACAAAACAGGAAATTATGTAGTAAACATGTACCTATTTGTCGGGCAAACAAATTCCATTCTTCGGCTCTAGCCTCCTTGCTATGACCTGTTCAATGTAAGTATATGTATATGCAAGCAAATGCGACCAATTTTCAATATAATTCAATATTTGGTTTAATTAGGCTTAAATGGTTAAAATTAGCAAACAATTAAACAAACAACACAAACATCAATCAATTAGTGGATTAGAGTTTCAAATTCATAATTTTTGATACATATACAGAAAATCATGTTTTTGATGCCAATTCACAACAATGTATTCTAGCTATATTAGTTTTGGTTCTCACACCAGCCTAATGGAAATATATAGATATCACACCTTCGTAACACGAACATAAATATTGATGATGCGATCGCTATCATCAATATCATCTCCGGGCGACTAGAGTGTAACCCTATATCTATCCAGTATATTAAAACTTCGACTATACGTTCATGACGCGTATACGCGAAATCTATATATACTTGATTGTCCATATTCAAAATAAATAAATAATCAAATACGTATAAAGCGATTTAAATTTTAAAACAAAATTGTTTTCATTTGAAAAATATACTCTTCACACTCGTTCTAGGATACTACTGATCCTATCTCTAACGAGTCATTCTAATTGGATGTTGCTAATCCAATATCTGATGAATTCTTTCGTATGGTTCTAAGGTGTCTTTTTCTCGAGCTCTGTAAACCAATAATTCGGCGGCATAAATATTGATTTGAACGTGAAATGGTAATTGAATTTACCGATAACACCGTGGTGTTAGATATGAAGTATTACCAGTTTTACTTCATGGGATGAATAGGTTGGGATTGGGAAATTAAAACAAATGATTACTTCGGTAAGGTTCGTTAATCCCGACGAGTTTGAATTGATATTCAAAAATAGATTAAAGAATAAATTCAAGGAATTTATCTTTGATAAAATTAACGGGAACCTTTCCCTATGAATGTGAAATTTAGAAACTAACTTCGGTTAGCCAAGCAGAATGGTTTTCTGGATATTGATCTGATGTTGGTTTCGGCCTTCGGGGTTTATATTTGGGAAATTATTCTCTTGATTAATTTACGGTTAGTGACTGATGAATTGGAATGAGGCGTATGTTGTGTTTGTGTAACACTTATTTAAAATATACGCAAGTTATTCGGAAAGACCGGGTTTATCCCATTCTGAATAACTGATACGACGATAAGTCGAAGATGAAGACGATGGTCGAAGACCGGAAGTCTTCACGTCGTTTGGGTGATAACTAATGATCTTGATTGGGCTGTACACCCAAGAAGATGGAAACAGTTGGTGATCGTCCAGACGTACTTGGAGATCGATGGATATGCGGGGTACTAGGTGCCTCCGGTTTCGTTCAGACCCAGAACGGACTTGTAAATGGACTGTGTGTCTGACATTGGATTTTAGTCCGTGTGATTGATCTCTATTAAATATATATCTGTTTGGCGGCGGAGAATTTATTCTCTTGCTTAACGCCCTTCTCTGAGACGCACGAGCTCAGGGGTTATATATTGATGGATATCAAACGCATGGAGTGAATTGCCTGTGTGGCATGCCTAAGTGGCAATTGATCGAGGCTTCTGTTGAAAAGCAAAGTCTTGTGGTGATGATCAAAGCACGGCCTTTGTGGCGTAGCTTTGTGTAACGTTTACCTCGCGAGTTTCACACCCGGTATGAACCAAAAACGGGAGACGGACCTCAGGGAGGGCATGCGTTTCCTTCTAGCTAAAAAGTGGCGTCAGTGGTTTTACACGCCCTGACGAGTTTGACTTATGTGGTTGTTGCTGTTGCGAGGCGCCTCGGTTTGATCGGACGATCCGGGTCCGATGGAGTCATTCGTTGGCTCATTTACGCCCCAAAGGGCGGGGAGACGTATTGTTCAGGCATAATAATCCACATCGGTGGACCGGCCCTGTCGCTCCAAGGCTTGCCTGCGCGCTTGCCGGAGACATGGGCTAGATTGTCTCGAATCGGTTGAGGACTATCTTTTGCCTCGGTTCATAGACGGAAATCCAATTTCCAAATACGTGACATTCGCGGTTTTAGTTGTAATCCTATATATGGCGACATAGTGGGATGGGGCGCTCATGCCGCCTATGATTGATACTTATGATTTGAAGTTGTTTTATACACTATGCACTTATTATAGTATCAAATGATTTGTTTCAAACGTATCAAGCATTCTTTGGCTGTTATAAGGGAAAACCCTATCCCCCGGCTTGCGTTGCATTGTGTGATAGGACCTGGGTCTTATAACAGCTTCATTTTTCTTTATTTAGCATTGCGCTGTTTGTTTTATGCACTGGTATTCTTGGGAGGAAACCCGTTCCGTGTTATACGGCGTGGTCCCTTGATTTACCTAACGTTTAAAATAAAGAATAATAACTGTTTTAGTTCTCACACCAGTCCCATGACTGACCTGGAGTTTATTGTTTTAACCTAAACTCTGGGTGCCCTTATTTTGACACGGGCAGCTAGTAGTTTTGGTTTTGCAGATTTATATTCACAGGATCCTGGTTTACAGCTGGAACGATATCCGGAAAGCTTTGTATCCGTATATCTCCTTCAGTTGTGTATTGTATTATTTTCCGCTGCTATGTATTTAAATATAATTTAAATCTCTGATATTTCTGTGTAATATTTATTCATTTATACTCTGTATATTCTTGTAATCTGATGCATTGTTGTAATATACAATGAAATGCTCTTCTGTATGCATTCTGTTGTGGCTTGTTCTCGAACTGTCCGACACTTTCCTTTACGGGGAAGTTACGGGTTTTCACAGTTGGTATCAGAGCTTTGGTTTACAAAGCAGAGAACAAGGCACGTTAGAACCATACGAAAGAATTCATCAGATATTGGATTAGTAATATCCAATGGGAATGACTCGTTAGAGATAGGATCAGTAGTATCCTAGAACGAGTGTGAAGAGTATATTTTTCAAATGAAAACAATTTTTGTTTTGAAAATTTAAATCAATTATTCGTATCTGATTATCTATTTATATGGAGTTGGACAGTCCAGTATATAAAGATTTTGCGTATACGTCTGATCCGCGTGTATTCGAAGTTTTGATATACTGGGTAGATATAGAATCACACTCTAGTCGCCCGGATCTGATTCTGATGAATGACGCGTCATCATTAGTAATTAGTTTCGTGTTTCAAAGGTGTGCTTTCTATATATTTCCATTAGACTGGTGTGAGAACCAAAACTTATATATCTAGGACACATTGTTGTGGATTGGCATCAAAAACATGATTTTCTTTATATGTAGTAAATTTATGAATTTGAGACTCTAATCCACTAATTGATTGATGTTTGTGTTGTTTGTTCATTTGTTTGATAATTTTGAACCATTATGCCTAATAGCATCAAATATTGAACTGTATTGAAATTGGTCGCATTTTCTTGCATATACATATATATCATTGAACAGGTCATAGCAAGGAGGCTAGAGCCAGAGAATAAAATTTGTTTGCCCGACAAATAGGTACATGTTTACTACATAATTTCCTGTTTTGTTTGGGTGATGATGATTTTGTGAGCCTATTGGCTAGCCGCTTGGCTTTTTCTTTTTCTTTTTGAGATCTGAAGGACCGGGGAAGCTATTTGAAATTCCCCGATGCTCCCGGTGCAGGGGAGGTTATGGCGAAATTTTTCGAAAATTTAGGGTGTTAGCCAAATTTTTGAAATTTTAGAAAATTCTCAGAAACTAAAAAGTTGGAGAATGGAAGCCAGATCGAGCGTACAGTTGATTAATCAAACCACTTTCGACTTTGTTCCTTTTCGGGGACGAAAAGTTTTAAATGGGGGAGATTGTAACAACCCGAAAATCTGGGCCAGTTTAAAATTTTTATTTTGGTCATTTTAGCGAATTTTGATTATTTAAAATAGATTATTTTAAATAATATCGACGAAAATTTATTTTGAATATAATTCGAACGTATATATTTATACGCGTCGTCGTTAGAATATAAATAATTATATATAAATTATAAAAGGAATTGAAAATGGCGCGGTAGTTCGATAATTCGATTTCAAACTTCAATTGAATGTACCGGGTGCAAAACAATCCGGATTTTAGTGAAACCAAAAACATTAGGATCTAATTGTGAATATCTTTCCAACGAATCCGAAAAATCGAAATTTCCTAACGGGAATCAAAAGATATGTCCAGTTGAAAATTCTGAATAATCGCTATGGAATTCAGGCCCTTAAAAATGGACATTTTGCAAATGACCTCGGATTTCGACGAAACCACTTTTGTTGGGTCCGTGATGTCAATTTATTGCTAGATTCCAAATTTCATAATTTTCCGAATCAATGTGTGAGCGTGGCAAAGGAAAACGTGTTTTGACCATTTCAGTTGATTTTAATCGACTGGAAATTGGCCATTTTTCCAATGGTCTCAGAATTCGACGAAACTAGTTTTGTTAGGACCATATCGTCAAAACGAAGCTAGAAAATATTTTTCTGGAATTTTTCTAGTTAGTATGTGACCCCGGTAAATTGAAATGTACGTATAAAATTCGATATAGTGATTTAAATGTAAATTAATGGAAACTGATCGAAATGAGGGAATTAGCTTACGAAACATATCCCATTGTGTTTGGAATGGGGGTAATACGCTAGGGACGACAGTCGGTGGGTTCGATTTTGAGTTCGAAAGAAAAAGTTACCTTTTAGTGAATTGAATTAAATAAATAATTATATATATTTCCATATAATATCTCCACCCCCTCAGTTTTCTCTTTCCTCCACCGTGGATCTCAAAATCGAAAAAAAAAAAATGGTGCCCTCTCGTTGACTACTCCGTCGCCTTCGTCTCCTGGCGCCGCACCACTAGAAGCCTGCCGCCGGACCTCCTCTGACCGCCGCCCCTCTCTTCTCCTTCTCCGATCATCCCCAAGAACCTCAAACCCCCCCCTCTCGCCTCACTCTCGAGAACGAGATGCAGCACCTTCGTCGCTCCTTCCTCAACCCAAGATCGCAGACCCCCATTCGAGCCACCAACCACCGCAATACCTTCACACCACCGCTGCAGCCACCGCAGGCCCCACCTCTGACTGCGCGAGCCACCCTCCGCCTCAGATCTACAGTCCAGGGTTAAAAACGTGAGTTTTATTGTTTTTTAAACCTGTTTTTTTTATAAACATTGTTTAATTCAGTTTGATTTATCTCAGTTTTATTTATTTCAGTCTTTATTTAAATTAATTTTCACTTAAATCGGTTCTTATATAAATCAGTTTTTATTATATGGTATGTGATTTTTATCATGTAAAGATTGAATATTTTTATAAATGTAAAGATTGAATTTTTATTTCTAAGAAGACCTGATTTTTATATGAAAAATTCGTGAATAGGATTGTGATTTCCATACGAAGTATTTTCTTTGTAAAGATATGATTTTTGTCAACATTAAAAATATGATTTTTATATTTTTAAAGTATTAAAAATATAATCTTTACTATATAGAAATATTAAAAATATGATTTTTATATTTTTAAAGTATTAAAAATATAATCTTTATAGGATAGGGAATATAAAAATATCATCTTTGTATATGTAGCGAAATAAAAATCTGATTTTTATTTTATATACGTCGAAATATAGTGTTGATTTTTATAAAGGCGAAAACTTTATTTTGTAGAAAAGGCGAAATCTTTATATGGAAAATAGCGTGATAAAAATATAATTTTTATCTATATAACATAGTAGTAAAGATTCGATTTTTATATATTGAATAGCGAAGTAAAGATTCGATTTTTATATATGGAATAACATAGTAAAGATTCAATTTTTATATAAAGTATAACGAAATGAAAATTCTATTTTTACAATATGAAGTTAGCAATAAAAATATGATTTTTATATAATAGAAAATATAAAAAAATATGATTTTTATCTATACAGTGTATACGGGCAACGAAGATGCGATAGCGATGAAGATTTCTATCAATGAAGTGCCGTGGAGCTAGGATAGCTATATGTGAGAATTTCTCACCTTTCAATTTATTTTTCTAGTTATATATATATACTGGATGCAGACGGTGCTTATTAGAAGCACCCGACACCCGTCCACAGACCATGGACTTGTTTGATTGGTTGTGTAGTTGGTTAGATTATTTGATTTGAATTGTTTGGTGAAATGAAATTGATATGATTGAGGTGTGAATGGCGTGGGCCTTCACTAGACCGGGGATAAGGCTAGGCCTCGTCCCGTTTCTAGTATCGTGCAGTTATGCCGCCGAAATTTTCTAAAATATGTTAGAAAAATAAAAATATCATTTTATAGAATAAATGAATTGAATAGAAATTCATAGGTCGAAATAAATGTTTTGTCGTTAAAAATATAATTTTTAACGTGAATGTAAATAAATAAATATTCATTTACAGACCGGACGGTTTGTTTATGTACACTTATTTGAAGGACATTGATTGGGACGATAAATTTTACACATCGCCCAACAGCACAAATAAAATATGTGTTTGATTGTTTGAAACCCCACACGGGTGTTGGGATGAAATTTGAAGTTCACTCATCCTGATTGATTAAATATGTCGATCGATTGATTGACAGGCTGTGATACGCGTTGAATATCTATATTTGATGCTTTTACAGTGTAGTGCACTTTGGTTGATGGTTGATTATTTTTCAATGCTATTATGTACGTGTGATGTGTGAAAATCCATATGATTAACTTTATATGGTAATTGATTGGGCCTCATTCCAATTTGAAAAATAAAGAATATTATAAAATAAAAGTTCATGTGTTGACAGTACTCATCCATTGAGATTGGTCATGTGTTGAACGAAATATTTTGATAACAACTATTTTGAAAAAGAAATATTTGAAATAGAATATTTGAAAATAGAAATTTATGAAGCCGTGTTGATTAGATTGACGCCATTTTGACGTGAACGATATTTATATCGATTTTATTCATTTCGAAATGAATTGAATATATAACGATTTCGAAATGAATTTAATATATAACGATTTCGAAATGAATTGAAATGAAAATGATTTCGAAATGAATTGAATTGAAAACGATTTCGAAATGAATTGAATTGAAAACGATTTCGAAATGAATTGAATTGAAAACGATTTCGAAATGAATTGAATTGAAAACGATTTCGAAATGAATTGAATTGAAAACGATTTCGAAATGAATTGAATTGAAAACGATTTCGAAATGAATTGGATTGAAAACGATTTCGAAATGAATTGAATTGAAAACGATTTCGAAATGAATTGAGAATTGAAAACGATTTCGAAATGAATTGAATTGAAAACGATTTCGAAATGAATTGAATTGAAAACGATTTCGAAATGAATTGAATTGAAAACGATTTCGAAATGAATTGAATTGAAAACGATTTCGAAATGAATTGAATTGAAAACGATTTCGAAATGAATTGAATTGAAAACGTTTTCGAAATGAATTGAGAATTGAATTGAAAACGATTTCGAAATGAATTGAATTGAAAACGATTTCGAAATGAATTGAATTGAAAACGATTCCGAAATGAATTGAATTGAAAACGATTTCGAATGGAATTGAAAGCGAATTGAAATGAATTCAAATTGAATTGAAATTTGAATTGAATAGAAATGAATTTTGAAACGAATTTATAGAGAAGAATTCAATTTTGATTTGAATTGAAACGGAAGTTGAAATTGCTTTTGAAACGAATTTAAAACTATTTATATAATTCGTTTTAAATAGAAATCGACGAAATATATTATATATATATATTATATATATATATATATATTATATATATATATATTATATATATATATATATAATATAATGGCCTGAATAGAACGCGCCGCGCCGCGGCAGTTCGCGAATTTCGACCATTGATTTCAAACGGACATTACGGGAGATCCGACCGTCGGATTCTCCTAAAACCGGAACTGTTGGGTTCGTATCGAAGAGATCTTTCTAACGAATATTAGAAATTTGAAATCTAACGGTTGGATTTGGAATTATGTCCAAATCAAAATTGAAAAAGGTCGCTGTAAGTGCAGTTCGATGGCCATTGATGGAAATCGACTGTACGGGCCTTGATAAAATTATTAAAAATAGTAATAATTTGTGTAAAATCATAAGAAATGATTTGGGAAAAATTGGGATGAAAAACTCCATATTTGAAAAGATAAAAATAGATTTTTATCGAAATGAACTAGTTTTGAACTAGAATTATAATTCTATTTATTTTTAAATAAATAAATTGAATTTGAAAAGGGTTTTGAAAATAACCAAAATTTCCAATGATTGCATTGGAGTGGATTTGAATCGAAATTGTCTTCGGAATATTTCGATGTTGGAATTCGTGATTATACAGATGTTGTTATGGAAATTTGAAAGATATATATTTATATCGTTATTTCAAATACGACATTTGTTAGTCGTAGAATTTGATATAGAATATAAGCCGATATATTTTCTATTCAGAGCCTTGTATTGAATATCGAATGTGATTTAGGTTTGTCGTGAATGGTGTCTTCACTAACACTGTTCTTGAACCCAGTTGTGAAATGATTAAATCTTTTTATTTAGATTTAATGAAGTGTACCAATTAAATAATATTTAATTGGAATTGAATTGATATTGATTTTTGGGTTTATCGTGAACAGTGTTTTAAATAACACTCGTTCTTTAACCCGATAATTAAGGAATGTGACTTTGGGTTTATCGTGAACCGTGTTTTAAATGACACTGATTCTTTAACCCAGTTAACGATTAAAACTAAGTGGAGTTTTAATGAATCTTTAATTAGATTAAAATGGTCGAGAATGGAGTATCACCAGTTTTGCTCCAGGCGATAGTTAAATCTTTAATTAGATTTGAACGTGAAATGGTAATTGAATTTACCGATAACACCGTGGTGTTAGATATGAAGTATTACCAGTTTTACTTCATGGGATGAATAGGTTGGGATTGGGAAATTAAAACAAATGATTACTTCGGTAAGGTTCGTTAATCCCGACGAGTTTGAATTGATATTCAAAAATAGATTAAAGAATAAATTCAAGGAATTTATCTTTGATAAAATTAACGGGAACCTTTCCCTATGAATGTGAAATTTAGAAACTAAATGTCGGTTAGCTGATCTGATGTTGGTTTCGGCCTTCGGGGTTTATATTTGGGAAATTATTCTCTTGATTAATTTACGGTTAGTGACTGATGAATTGGAATGAGGCGTATGTTGTGTTTGTGTAACACTTATTTAAAATATACGCGAGTTATTCGGAAAGACCGGGTTTATCCCATTCTGAATAACTGATACGACGATAAGTCGAAGATGAAGACGATTGTCGAAGACCGGAAGTCTTCACGTCGTTTGGGTGATAACTGATGATCTTGATTGGGCTGTACACCCAAGAAGATGGAAACAGTTGGTGATCGTCCAGACGTACTTGGAGATCGATGGATATGCGGGGTACTAGGTGCCTCCGGTTTCGTTCAGACCCAGAACGGACTTGTAAATGGACTGTGTGTCTGACATTGGATTTTAGTCCGTGTGATTGATCTCTATTAAATATATATCTGTTTGGCGGCGGAGAATTTATTCTCTTTCTTAACGCCCTTCTCTGAGACGCACGAGCTCGGGGGTTATATATTGATGGATATCAAACGCATGGAGTGAATTGCCTGTGTGGCATGCCTAAGTGGCAATTGATCGAGGCTTCTATTGAAAAGCAAAGTCTTGTGGTGATGATCAAAGCACGGCCTTTGTGGCGTAGCTTTGTGTAACGTTTACCTCGCGAGTTTCACACCCGGTATGAACCAAAAACGGGAGACGGACCTCAGGGAGGGCATGCGTTTCCTTCTAGCTAAAAAGTGGCGTCAGTGGTTTTACACGCCCTGACGAGTTTGACTTATGTGGTTGTTGCTGTTGCGAGGCGCCTCGGTTTGATCGGACGATCCGGGTCCGATGGAGTCATTTGTTGGCTCATTTACGCCCCAAAGGGCGGGGAGACGTATTGTTCAGGCATAATAATCCACATCGGTGGACCGGCCCTATCGCTCCAAGGCTTGCCTGCGCGCTTGCCGGAGACATGGGCTAGATTGTCTCGAATCGGTTGAGGACTATCTTTTGCCTCGGTTCATAGACGGAAATCCAATTTCCAAATACGTGACATTCGCGGTTTTAGTTGTAATCCTATATATGGCGACATAGTGGGATGGGGCGCTCATGCCGCCTATGATTGATACTTATGATTTGAAGTTGTTTTATACACTATGCACTTATTATAGTATCAAATGATTTGTTTCAAACGTATCAAGCATTCTTTGGCTGTTATAAGGGAAAACCCTATCCCCCGGCTTGCGTTGCATTGTGTGATAGGACCTGGGTCTTATAACAGCTTCATTTTTCTTTATTTAGCATTGCGCTGTTTGTTTTATGCACTGGTATTCTTGGAAGGAAACCCGTTCCGTGTTATACGGCGTGGTCCCTTGATTTACCTAACTTTTAAAATAAAGAATAATAACTGTTTTAGTTCTCACACCAGTCCCATGACTGACCTGGAGTTTATTGTTTTAACCTAAACTCTGGGTGCCCTTATTTTGACACGGGCAGCTAGTAGTTTTGGTTTTGCAGATTTATATTCACAGGATCCTGGTTTACAGCTGGAACGATATCCGGAAAGCTTTGTATCCGTATATCTCCTTCAGTTGTGTATTGTATTATTTTCCGCTGCTATGTATTTAAATGTAATTTAAATCTCTGATATTTCTGTGTAATATTTATTCATTTATACTCTGTATATTCTGGTAATCTGATGCATTGTTGTAATATACAATGAAATGCTCTTCTGTATGCATTCTGTTGTGGCTTGTTCTCGAACTATCCGACACTTTCCTTTACGGGGAAGTTACGGGTTTTCACACCGAGTTTCGTAACAAGGCTATATCAGATACACGGAACTCGGTCAGGAGCCTTTTCAGATATATGTATACACAGATGGTATAGTCTACATTTTCACGATGGCTATGGTCCTACCCAAGCTCTCCCTCAACCATTGAAAGGAAAACAGATATAAGAGCTAGTGACGTGCCCTTAACAAACAATTTGCATTCAAATTGGCGTGTTATGCAACCAAAGCCTCGGTAGTAAAAGGTCAATGGTCTTTTGGTGTAGCTCTCCGCCTTTCTACATCGTGCTAACTGTTGATGACCGGTGCTCGATAATTACTATTAATCAGATGGTTAGACCCGCCTAAGGAAAACAAATGAGATGGTCGTAACCTTCCTGGTCACAAGACACCAGATTCTTCGAATCACCTAAGCCACCCTACAGCCTTCTAACTGCCCACTATCGTGGCAATCAAGGTGTACTCACCGAGTAGTAACCCGCAGACCCAATCTCTGCGAGCACACCCTAAATGCTGCCACCGCACAGAGGACAACCAGGAGTTCCCTTAACATCCCAAGAAGCCACGTGCTTCCCCTTCCTTTCCTTCAGAGCCAGCAGAATATCATTCGAACATGCAGATTAGGCAGAATAATCAAATGGACGTGCGCTCCCCTCGTATCTCATGACAACATGATGATCTACTCTGTTGGATTCTTTACTTTCATACGTGCGGACTGGTCCAAGACCTCCGGTTAAAGTGTTATTAGACCCTATGTCCAAACGTTGAATTACGTGCTTGCTCTACCTCATTAGACTTATAGTGAACTTAGTTATTTCAGCTCATATTAACTTCTAATTCAGGTTACGAAGTTCTTCTTTCTTATTAATTTCTGCTATATAACTTACCCACTTTAAGTTCATTAATAAGCCTTTAACATGTTATTCTCATTAGCATATTGCAGATTCTCAGGTTTTCATATAACATGTTCATCTTATTAGCAGGATTAAAATTCTAAGTTTACAGATTACTTAATGTATAATTAAGTACAACTTATTGCATTTCATAAGTTTTCCCTTCTTTTCTATTACAAATAACACGTTTTAGGTTTCCAAATTTACAAATTACTTAATTTATAATTAAGTACAGTTATCTCATTACATAAGTTATCTCATTTTCTCTATCGTTTAATATATCCTAAGTTATAATTTTCACTTGTCCCTAGGACAAGCCTACCTATTATCTTTCCTTTTCCCCTTCAAGTTTATTCATAATAGGTTATAATCATTCCCCATTCATTCCAATTCTTTTACTGTTACAGGACTCATTCATTTCCATTAATTACAATTAATGCCATTTAATTCTTTCTAGTTATATACATATATGTTAATGCACCAGACCATTCACATTAAGTTAACCACTTGGGGATGTTAGATTTTTCTAGGCGGTTCCGGGGAGGCTTCTACCACAAGTTGAACTTAACCTCGTGTCTCTGTGCGGTTATTTAAAGTTTCTTAGTTACAGTAGATTTATCATACAAATCAAGCATGTTTGTTCTTTCTCATCGTTCCCAAATTTTACTGTAATTCTATTTACTACATTTTTGGCATATAATTCTGTTAAGAAAATACTTATGTTCATTGTAAATTTCATAATTACAACGTTCAAAGAAATTCCCAATTCAGACAGGTGATTAATGAAAATAGGCTTTATACAGCAGGAATGTTCTCAGTTCAGGTTTCAAGATTACAATAATGCAGAAGTTTCATCATTTATAAGAAGGATACAATTCAGTTTTTAATTACAACACTACTAATTTCATCAGATTTCAGCTGGTTAATCATTTCAACAGATTAAACATTTCAGCAGGTATACATTTCAGCAGATTACAATAGGTTAAACATTTCAGCAGATTCATTATACATATTAACGAGGAATGCCAAACAATAGATATACTATTATCAAAAGGTATAACTTAAATTCACTCACCTAATAGCTTTCCAATTCATGAATCTGATCCAAAACTAGCACTCCATGGCTTTCCTAAATGAATCTGGAATCTAAATAACCACGGATTCACAATTCTCAAACTAAAAATAAAGGGGAAAAAGAAGAGAAATCTAAATTAACAAGATCAAAGAATTTACCTCACTTCAATCAGGATTCTTAACACCCATTTGAAAATACACATTCTTTTCCTCTATATCTTGAATCAGAATTTCTTAAGACTAATTATTCTATTTTCTAGAGAGATTTGAGGAGGAAGAAGAATGGCAGAGTCAAGATAGCATTTTAGAAAATATGAGATTTAGGCTACGCTCTGTTAGCCTATATATAGGTGTTCAAAAAAGTGGATATGATCTTGCACACGCGGCGCTTAGTCAATAACAAATGTTATTTGAAAAATAGTCCAAATTCGCCAAATGAATCTGCCCAGATCTGGGGTGGGTCGACTCACCTACCCCTCGGGGTCGACCCTAGGGTCAACCCAGCCACCTTGGGTCGACTCATAGGTCGACCCAGGCATAGTATGGGTTGACCCATATAGGTTCAGGTGCTGTATTTAACGTTTTTTATTTAAACGTATGATTAGTATCTCGTTATACTTTCTTTGATTTATTTAAATATTATATTTACATATAATCTCCTTATATGTATACAAAACTTCAAATCCCATTTTACACATATATACACGTGCAACTTTTGTTTCATTTTCAAAATTCAAATGCGTTATGCCCTCATTTAATTCTTACGTATTTTTATTGATTGCCTGTTTATTTTGGATTTCTCTCTTCTGTATATATATTTGCACATATATATGCATATATTTACATATGCATGTATATATTTTTGTATTTCTTTATATGTATAATTTTCCTTATATATGCGTTTATACATATTTTCCCCTTAGAACATGTATTATTTTAGACGTTCCCCAAAATGTATAAAAATATGGATCCTGCGGGAATCGAACTTGCGCCACTCTCATGAAAGTCACATGCTCTTACTAACTGGACTTCATAGGCTTTTGTTAAAAAGGGTAAAAACTACGGTGGTCATTGTTATTTTCTTTTGCCTCCTTTTCATGTTTGTTGTAATATTTCATTTAAAGGTATTTGTTTCGTCTTAACTGTGTTTTCTGCAATCCATAGGTCTAAATTGACCAGAAAATCACCACGGATGCAATGCTGCTAATCCAACGACCAAATTCTGGAAGCTCTTCAAATTTTATTTTATTTTACTTAATTAAAAATGCGGGGTGTTACATTCTCCTACCCTTAGGAAATTTCGTCCCCGAAATTAGGTAAGGGTAAAATCAAGTAATTCCTCACATAAATCATAGCTATCATGCGTGCATCCAATTTTGCAACCATTTGTGTACTAGTGTAATCCAACATAACAATACATGAACGAAATGAATACCTAAGCGGTACCTCCTATATGAATGCAAATTTTTCTTGAAATTTTCTTTGAAAACATGATGCACACATCCTAAATATACTGGCAATTTCTATATGAATGCAATGATTGAAAATAAAAATGCTTTTTCATCCAAATTTTCCTACGCTCTTACTGGGCAAGAGCATAGTTCATCAAATTTTTACATCCAAAACCCTATCAAGAAACTTTATTTTTTGAATTTCAGAAAAATCTAATTTCTAAATTTGATTTCTTATGTTACAAAAAAGGTGGAAAACAGAAATCTTCGCATCCTACGTTTTTCATTTAGTCGCCTTTCCCATCCATACTTGGATTTTATGTAACCATTATATAAAGATTCCCTATTTTCCTATCCAAGCATAGCCCACGTAAGAAAACTTTTTATGTTATAGATTTTCCGTTTCAAATTATCTTGGAAAAATTTATTCTTACTCACCTTTTCTCAGAATTTTTCCATTTTTCTTTAATTGTCATGTTTTTTCTTTACTGAACTTGTTGTTTCCTTTTTAGTTATGCCATTACCCCTATCTTAGCTTATTTAACTTAATCCTCTGATTTGAGTTTAAATTCAAACAAACCTTCTAGCCCTTCAACTAAAATAGGGAAACAAACGCTCTATAAAGCTACTACTAAGGGCCAAAAATCTCAGGACTATGTCCCTCTCAGACATAAAAGTTCAAACCATGGAATCAATGACATGTTTAAGCATTACCCTAACTACCTAACAGGGACAAAATAACAGAATGATCCCAACAGAAATGTAATAACGGGTTTTACCCCAACAGGAAAATTAACAATATGACTTAAGCACTCACTTGCCCTTCACTATCTAGTAGTCACCACTAGTCCTTGCTGTGTACTAACAGTCATTTCCAAGCAAGAACCTAGGCTTCTCACTGCTTACACATTCTACGGGAACTTACCACTATCCCAAGTTAATTCTCGCTATCTGCTTCACAGCCTCAAAACTTTTCCCGCCTTCCCTAGGTACTATTCCTTCGCTACTCCATGATTTTAAAAACGCGGTTTGACTTCCTCATTTTACTTTCCTTAAAAAAGTTAAAAGTGGTTAAACTTTATTTTCCTCATCAAAACTTATTTTTTCCAAACCATAAAAATACGCCATCTCATAAAAATGCAAATCATTTTTTTTTCAAATCACAAAAACTGGAGTAGACAAGGACAACTATTACTCAATCTGTTTTACAACTATACTTACTTACAGTATCAGTTTAGTTACTTAAATTTAGGTGCAAACATCTACTCTATTCTTAATTTCTATGACTTATTTTGTCTATCCATCAAAATTTCATGTCAAAACAATTATTAGAAATTATTATCGAAAGAATAGAGATTTTCTAAAAAAATCTTTACTAAAAAATTTCTAATTTTCAACAAAAATGCAATCCTTTCTATGCTTTGCTTTTTTAATCCTTTCATACCTTATAACTTTAAAACTAGCGAGTTATACATGCTCTATAATGTGCACCTTGTTCTGAGAGAATTCTATTTAGAAAAAAAATTCACAAGATATTACTATTTCCAAAATATACCCCATTTTATTACAAAACTCAATATGTACTTTTCAAATTCGTTCTTTACATATTTTTAAAATCGTAACTTTTTAGATCAAAACTTGAAAAACACCATGAAATATGTCCCTAAAGTTTTTATAATTTCAAGTTCTCAAAAGTATCAGTAGGGATAAACTCAAAGTGGATTTCCTACTTACTTAGATTCTCCTAGATACTCCCACAAAGTCTTTTATCTCAAATATATATATTTCTAATCCATTTTGCTCTTTTACAGTTTATAAGGCTCAATAGCCAAACCTAGTAATTTGAAACACTATCATTTCAAATACAAAATATGGGATACATCCTTTTTCCTGTACAAAACACATTATACACTTTCTACTCAAACCACTTAAGGGTCTCAAATTTCAGTAATCCTTCCCTTAGTGTACAAAACAGATATCCAACTCTTTCCTTATTCTGCATTTCCAATTTAGTGGGTGTCTCTATGGATCTAGGTGTATATATGTAATATATTCATATTAAAAAAAATTACAAATACGTTCACTCACTATCTTTATAGGAATACTGAACCTAGACTCTGATACGAGATGTAACAACGCGAATTCCAACAGACCAATTTTTTTTTTCAAAATTCTGATCTATCGAAACTCGTGTTGGTTGGTTTGGTATCCCGCAGAAAAGACAGAGATAATAGACATATAAGAGCTCGGAAAACATCTCACAACGGAATGGAGTAAAATATAATATAGTCAAATTATAGCCTTACCCACATAATAATACTGCATAACCAATATCCAAATCTATCATATCTCTACCACAGATCTAACCTACGAGTATGTTATGAGGAGGGGGTCAGAACACAAGTTCTGGTGACCGGAGTTAAACTACACATTCTAGATAACCCAACATATACCATCAAGTTACATTCTCTAATTTATTAGGTTACTTGTATTTATAGCACTCAAGACTTACACAAACGTCCTTACCGTTTACTCCCCATTAGATTAACCTAATATATATATATGTAGCTACCCTAATTATTAAGGTACACCCCATGGTACCCCACTCCAACGGTCTCCGCCGTAATGCCACAAAAATATACCCGGTCCCTCATCCTATGTCGGACGACATACAAATACCAATATAACAATGCTACATTCCGCAAAGACCCGCCATCGCCATGATACGTAAGCGTACGGACCGCCACCTTCGAATCATTCAATCGAATTAGATCCCATCATAGAGTAATGCCCTAGATTCTACGGTACACCACCCGGAGCAGACTTGCATGTATCTATACTTTCTCACGTACGTATCGTCAATCATACTTGATGCCTCAACCTCAACGATACACTATCCAGAAATGATATGCGTGAATTCGCATGTAGTATCTACTGTGCACCGAGTTCCATAACAGGACTATATCAAATACACATGACTCGATTGGGAGCCTTTTCATATATCTGTATGCATAGATGCTATGGTCTACATTTTCACGGTGGCTATGGTCCCACCCGACCCCTCCCTTAAGTAGTGACAGGAAAAAAGATATGAGAGCTAGTGACGTGCCGCTAACAAACAATCTATATCCAAATTGGCATGTCCTACAAACAAAGCCTCGATAGTAAAAGGTCAATGGTCTTTTGGTGTAGCTCTTCGCTTTTCCGCATCACGCTGACTGTCGATGACTAGTGAACGACGATTACTATTAATCAGATGGTTAGACCCCACCTAAGGTAAACAGATGAGATGGTCGTAACCTGCCTAGTCACAAGGCACCAGATTCGCTGAATCTCCTAAGCCACCCTACAGCCTTCTGACTGCCCACTATCATGGCAATCAAGGTATACTCACCTTGTAGTAATGCTATAACGCCCCACCTCTATACTTCCGTTAGCCAAGGCCGTTGCAAGCAATTGTAACACCCCGTGTATTTTATAACTGTGAAATTCACAAATTAAAGTATAATAAATTTCAAATCAAAGTATTAAGGGAAACGGGATGTGCCATTGCGTTCGTCTCGGAAAAATACGCGAAATAGAGTCCGAGTTTTCGAAAAACGGAGCCCGCATGACCAAATTATGGCCCGATGAAGTTTCAGAAAATTCAAATTTCGAAAAAAGATTTAAATTTCAGCCCAATCAGAGTAGGCGGGAAAATTCCCACCCAAACCCACCAGGTCGACCTGGGGGTCGACCTGCCAGGCCAGGTCGACCTAGGAGTCGACCTAGGTGTCGACCTGCCCAGGCAGGTCGACTCTAGAGTCGACCTGGGGGTCGACTGGGGAGTCGACCTGGCCCCTGAGCCAGGTCGAACCCAGCCTACCCTGGCTGGCCTAGTCTGTGTTTGGCCGATTTTCTGAGCCTTGCCTTGTCACTAGGGCTAGGTGTCAGCTCCTGGTTGGTCTCTTCTTTGAACAAACGACTATTATTAAACCAAGCTCCATTGACGGTCTAAATCAACTCAAAAACTCTATAAAAAGGACCTAAGACTAACCCTAATTCACATAAACTAAAATGGAGATGAGACCGTCATGCTGTTGAGGAGAGACTGAGGATAGCCGTCAGAAAATAGAGAGACAATTATGAGATAAATCAAAAGCTTAAAACAACGCCTAAAACAAAGGATAGCATCTCCAATTTCAAAATTCAGATTCCTGAATTGAAGATTCGTCATACATTGTAAGTAGAGTGCTATTCCGATGTGAATTAAATAATTGTGTTGATTTGTGTAAAGTAAGAAATGGAATTGTGGCGATAATAAACTATATTTGTATGTTGCTTTGATGCTAAACGATTTGGGAATATTATGGTATACGATTGAATATTTGCAAGTACGCGATTTGCATTGAAAACAAAATGGAATTGTGGCGATAATGACTTATATTTGTATGTTATTTTGATTCTAAACGATTTGGCAATGCTATGGTTTGATTCATACAAGTATATGGTTTATGTTGACAACCACATGTTGTGGAATTTTGATTGGGATTCATGCAAGCATATGATTCATATTGAAAACTACATGTTTGTGGTAGTTATTTACAACACCCATTTGATAATTGCAAGTATAAGATTCATGTTGAAATAACAACTATATGTTGTAATAGTTTATTTGAAATTCATGCAAGTATATGATTTATTTTTATGCCAACATGATGTATAATTCTATAGTCATCTTTACTATAATTTGATCCACTTAAGTATTATGATTAATATGAAGGTTATGTTGGAATTGGCATCATAGTTCAAGTATAAAAATTATGATTTTTGTGATAGTGACAAAAGCAAGCGTCTTTGTAAGCTTGTATTAATTTTATGAACATGACTAAACTATGTTTGTTATTATGCCTAGTTAAAAACATGTTTTCTAGGCTTATGTTGTTATCATAATCATATGATAATATATTTGGCCCATAAGTTACATTAGAAATTACACTAGAATTACATCCCACTTACAAGTTACATAGATAGGATAAAAACCATGAATAGTAGGATTCATGTTCAATTATGTTTATGCCATGACTATATGAATAGATGGACTCATGTTCAATTATGATTATGCCATAATTATATGATTAGAATGGTTCATGTTTAAGTATCATTTATGCCATGACTACACGAATAGAATGATTCATGTTTTGTTTATACCATGATTATGTGAATAGAATGATTCATGTTTAAGTATTGCTTATATTATATGTTGTTACAATTGCAAGTTCACATGTGCCTACCTTATGTTAATTGAATCGTTATGTTGCAAGTTCATGCGTTCACACTCCCCTTTTTATGTTACCTTATAAACACCATGTTATAGGCCTCCCCTTTTCACATGGCTAAATTGGGTTTAAGTATTAAACCCAACACACCTTCATTTGAACGAACGTGTAAAACGGGGGTAATGACGTTTGGGCTAAAATATAGAACATATGTGTTGGCACGTTCGACGCATGCCAACAATCTTGAAAATCAATTAAGTGACATAAATAAATTTTAATCAACAAAGATAAATTTGAATAATGGGCCGCAAATATTTACATATAAAAAGAAAAGAGACAAAATATGTAAATGTAGAAAATACGATGTGTTTAACTCGAGGTTGGATTGAGTTGTGATGTAAACCTGCCCGGAACCGCCCGGCTGTCCAGTAGTCACAACAATACCTATCCAATGTGGGTGGTTAAACACGGAGCCCAATAAGGACCCGAGGTTAGACTGAGTTGTGGCGTAAGACTGCCCGGACCCAACCGGCAACAGGCAGCCACAACAATACCTGTCTAATGTGAGAGGTCAAGGCTTTAATAAGACAATTAAGGCTGAGTCAAGATTGATAGGATTAAGTAAATTATATTAATACTTAATCAAAATGGAACATGCTAAACTAAACAGACTGATTGGGGGTTAGGTTTATAAAACACTTAACCAACTTAGCATGTTGGCTAGAAATAGAAAACCTAGTAGCGGGGGACCTTTTTCAGCAGTAACCCTACAAGGCGTATCAGGATACCCTGAAACTAGGCAGGGTGGGGAACAATTACTGGGCTGACTGTAAGAGGTCAAATCGACGGCGGTGGTGCAGCAGTGTAGGTTCTAACGGGGTGCGGGCGTGCACACACTCCGGCGCAGAAAAATAAGGAACTGGGCACCAGTAGCATACCTGTGCATTCTAGGATTGTGTCGGGCCGCCACCATGGGACTTGATACACCCTATGGTGGGACCAGCATAGGTAACTACAACATCGGGGGCCGTAAGACACATGTAACTATCCGAGTAGGAGCCGATCATCATAAAATGGATCACTTCACCCTGATTATGGGGTGCCTGTTGGGAACTAGTTTATATGCGTACAGAGATTAATATGGGGTACGATAGTATATTCGACCCTATACAACTTAACTTGGTTTATGGTGCTTTCCCATTTCCAGTTTATACTTATCATACCCAGTTCTTTATTCATAGACTGAATAGTCCTAGACTTACTCAGGCTTTATGTCTGACTCTACTTTTCTTTCGTCTTCTTTTCTTCCGTTCCCCCCCTAGGTCCACAGGGAGGGAATACCGCAGCTTGACCAGCCTTCATATCCAGCTGGAAGAGAAAGAATGTATTGCTTGGATCTTTTCGTTTTGGACTATGGCTTTGGACAGCAATTATGGGACTTTTGCAGTTTATTTATGTTTTCTTTATGCTTCTTTAAATAATGTAATCAAGACAGTTATGATTTTGGAAGTATTGTAAGACAATTATGGCATGGTTTGTGTAACACGTATTTTGATGAAATAAAAGTTGTTGTTGTTTTCCGCTGTTCAAAAATATGTGTTATTATATCTGTCTTGTATATCTGTGATTTATACTTATAAACATCCACCAAAATTAGGGCATTCCCTTTGAGAGTGACCCTAACGGAGGTGGGGTGTTTCACTTGGTATCAGAGCATAGGTTTACCAGATAAGATAGAAAGTTTTGAAAATTTATTTTTCAAAAAGAAATTTAAAGAAGCATTTTAAAAGATAAAAATATTATTTTATTTTAAAAGGCAAAGTCCCCCCAAAGCCATAGGAACTATCTCTTATCCTTCGTTTTGAATCTATCCTTTTTGTTTCAGCATGTCCGAAGAACTTAACTTGCTAGAGGGTGTACCAATACCTGGTTGGTTTAGACGGTTCTTAGAAGCAAGGGCCACTCAGCCAGGTCCTACCATTCCTCCTCCCCCAGCTGCAGGAAATCATCCAGCTGCAGCAGCACCCCTTCCTCCACCTCCTCCGCGGGGAAACACCTTTGCTAAGATATGTAAAGAATTTAAAGCTATGGGAGGAAAGGATTTTCATGGAACAGAGTCCTTCGTGGCAGCTAGAAATTGGCTGAAAGAAACCGAGGACTTATTCATCATCTTTGAGGTAGAGGATAGACAGAAAGTACAACTGGCAGTATGGCTACTTAAAGGCGAGGCTTCCTACTGGTGGGAAGTCACTAATGCAGAAAGACCAATGGAAACATGAGAGGACTTTAGGGCAAGGTTTGAGGCTAAATTTCTCTCAGACGCGGAAAGGAGTTTGCAGTTGGAAAAATTCTTATTTCTTAAGCAAGGGAACAAGACAGTCAAAGAGTATGTTAATCAGTTCGATGAGCTGGCTAGGTTCGGACTGGACCTAGTCAACACCCCGCACAAGAAGGCTCTCCGTTTTGTCAAAGGGTTGAATGAGCCATTACACAGTTTGGCCATGACCCATATACCCATGGGGGCTACGTATGAAAGGTTGGTATAGATGGCGTTGCTGAACGAAGAGGATAAGGGCAAGAAGGAGACAAAGGCAGAAAACTCTCAAGGGAAGAAAGAGGGTTTGCAGTCTAAGAAGACAGACTTTAAGAAGGGCGGGAAAGGCAACAAAGAGAAGAGGAAGTGTAATTTCTGTGGCAAAATGGGGCACTTAGTGAAAGATTGTCGGAAAAAGAAGGCCAAGATGAATGGTGGGTGCTTTTCTTGCGGTGAGACAGGCCACATAGCTAAGGACTGCCCAAAGAAACGAGGACAGGGGAAGAGGGCTGGATCCACCTCAGGGGCACAAGTTCATGTGCTAGAGGCGCCACCTCTGCAACAGCGAGGTATAAATACTTCTGTAGAAAGTGTAGTTTACCTTTATGACCACCCCGTTCACACTTTATTTGATTTTGGCGCATCACACTCCTTTATCTCGTCTACTTTAGTAAAATCTCTGCACCTAAAAACTAGTATGGTAGAGGACACCTTAATTGTTTCAAACCCAATTGGGTGCCCAACTCATTTGTCTATGATCTGTTTGGGATTGAAAATTTCTATTCTAAGCGTAGAATTTAAATGTAGTGCCTTTGTTTTGGGCTTTTCGGGATATGGTTTGATTTTGGGCATGGATTTGCTATCCAATAATGGGGCCATCCTTGATTGTAAGAAAAGGGTTGTTAGGCTCCTAACCCAGCTCGGTAATACTTTGGAAATTTCTTGTAATCCCTCGTATGCGGTTATGCTTAGTTACCTTGAATCGCTTGATGCCTCCGTTGAAAATTTGCAATCGGTTAGAGTGGTCCGGGAATATCTGGATGTCTTCGAAGAGGTGAAGGGCTTGCCTCCGAAGAGGGAGATAGACTTCCGCATATACCTAGTAGATAATGCAAAACCCGTTGCATTGCCCGTTAGACACATGGCTCCACGGGAAAGGAAAGAGCTCAGTAAACAGATTAAAGAGCTTCTAGAAAAGGGGTTCATTAGGAGGAGCATTTCAGAATGGGGCGCTCCAGTGGTGTTCGCTACAAAGGCGGATGGTTCACTCCGTCTATGTGTTGACTATAGGGAGCTCAACAAGCTAACGAAAAAGAATAGGCACCCTCTCCCCAGAATTGACGATTTGTTTGATCAGCTTGTAGGAGCGTCTATTTTCTCCCAACTCGATTTAGCGACCGGTTTTCATCAGCTAAGGGTGGCTGAAGATAGTATCGATAAAACGGCATTCAGAACCCCAGACGGCTTCTTTGAATGGCTTGTCATGCCTTTCGGCTTGACAAATGCACCTGCTTACTTCGTGGACCTGATGAGTAGGGTATTCAGAGATTTCCTCAATAAGTTCGTAGTGGTCTTCGTAGACGATATCCTTATCTTCTCAAAGAGTGAAGAGGAACATGCTCAGCACTTAAGGGCAATCATGGAAACTCTGCGAGTCCATCAGCTAAAAGCCAAATTCTCCAAATGCCACTTTTGGAGAGAAGAAGTGAGGTTCCTTGGGCACATAGTATCCAAACAAGGGTTAGCAGTGGACCCTGCTAAGGTAGTGGCGGTACAGGATTGGAAGACACCAAGGAATGCAACTGAGGTCCGAAGTTTTCTAGGACTAGCAGGTTTCTATCGAAAGTTCATAAGGGATTTTGCGAAAATCTCAGCTCCGCTCACGAAGTTGACCAAGAAGAATCTAGTGTTCAATTGGGACTTGGATTGCGAGTTTGCTTTCCAACGACTGAAAAGGGCTCTTACAACAGCCCCAGTTTTGACATTGCCAGATGGAAGCAAGATGTTCACTGTTTATACAGATGCATGTGGAACAGGGCTAGGCGTCGTCTTAATGAAAGAAGGAAGGGTAGTAGCTTATGGTGGGAGGCAATTGAAAGTGCACGAAAAGAACTACCCGACCCACGATCTTGAATTAGCCGCCATCGTCTTTGCACTCAAGTCTTGGCGACACTATCTCCTAGGTGAGAAGTTCGAACTTTACACTGACCATAAATCGTTGAAATATTTTTTCTCGCAGAAGGACCTTAACTTGAGGCAACAGAGGTGGATGGAGTTTCTTGCCTCGTATGATTTCGAGATCTCCTATACTCCGGGCAAAGGCAACGTAGTGGCAGACGCGTTGAGCCGAAAGAAACTGACCTTAAGCCCACTGTTTGTTGAAAGACAAAGCCTAGAGTTTATAGCCAGCTTCAACTTTAGGCCTTCCTCCGATTTTGTACCACGCTTGCTAGCATCGCTCGAAGTACGCCCGACTTTAGTGAACTCGATAGGGACAAC
Source organism: Allium sativum (assembly GCA_030737875.1). NCBI lineage: Eukaryota > Viridiplantae > Streptophyta > Magnoliopsida > Asparagales > Amaryllidaceae > Allium > Allium sativum. The sequence continues at coordinate 159,625,423 of CM060913.1, forward strand.
ACAACGCGAGGACCCTCAGCTTGTGGAGACGATTGATAGGCTAATTAGGGGTGAGACTTCAAGTCACCTCAACAGATACTCCATCGACGATAAGGGTTGGCTAAGGCGAGACGGAAGACTATGCGTCCCACAGACAAGGGATTTAGTAAAGAAGGTTCTCGAGGAAGCACATCACTCCCAGATGACGATACACCCAGGCGGAGGTAAAATGTACAAGGACATAAAAAGAACTTTCTTTTGGAATGGCATGAAGAAGGACGTGGCAGAATTTGTTTCTAAGTGTATGGTGTGCCAACAGGTTAAGGCGGAACAGAAAAAGCCTGGCGGTCTGCTACATCCTCTAGAGGTCCCGCAGTGGAAATGGGATAGCATCTCAATGGACTTCATCGATTGGCTGCCTAGGTCTAGGAGAGGCAACACTAGCATTTGGGTAATAGTGGATAGGCTTACTAAAAGCGCCCACTTTTTACCCGTCAAAAGTAAAAGAACTGCCTCATCCCTAGCATCTCTTTACCTCAAGGAAATTGTTCGACTCCATGGAATACCATCCAGCATTGTTAGCGACCGAGACCTTATCTTCATCAGTGAGTTTTGGCAGAGTCTGCAAGAAGCGGTTGGCACACAGTTATGCTTGAGCACAGCCTATCATCCTCAAACCGACGGCCAAACAGAAAGAGTGAACAGAGTTTTGGAGGACCTTTTAAGACTGTGCATCCTTGACTTCGGAGGGACATGGGAAGACCATCTTCCTTTGGTGGAATTTGCCTACAACAACAGCTATCAAGCAACCATCGGAATGGCGCCCTTCGAGGCTTTGTATGGAAGACCGTGCCGATCGCCCACTTGTTGGTGGGAGTCTACTGATAAGCTCATACTTGGACCAGATATGATCCGAGAGACTTTACAAAAAGTAGACTTAATACGAAGAAGGATGAAGACGGCCCAAGACAGACAAAAGTCCTACGCCGACAAGAGGAGGACCGACCTTGAATTTGAGGTTGGAGACAGAGTTTTCTTAAGGTATCTCCGCTAAGGAACGTTGTTCGTTTTGGAACCACAGGAAAGCTAGCACCAAGGTTCGTAGGGCCATTCCCTATCATCGAGAAAATTGGGAAAATGGCCTATAGATTAGATCTACCCGAAAAATTGGCCGGAGTTCACAACGTCTTTCACGTTTCACATCTCCGAAAATGTCTACATGAGTCTGCTGAAGTGGTAGAGCCAAGTATCCTAGAAGAAGCTGAAGTGGAACGCGAAGCAACCATAAGGAAAGTTCCAACCCGCATATTAGGAACGGAAGTGAAGAAGCTACGCAACCGCGAAGTCAAGCTCGTCAAAGTTCAGTGGAGCGACGCCGAAGGAGATGCAACTTGGGAAACTGAAGCTAAAATACGCGCTACCTACCCTTTTCTTTTCGAGGGTACATCTTTGATCTTTCCTTTTTCCTTAAGTTGCGCTTTTATCTATCTTTTTAGGTATATCTCCTCGACCTTATCTTTTAGGAAGAAACCCTTTGGATGGAAACATGTAATTGAAACATGTTATGGATGATGGTTGCAAGTGGTTGCAAGTGATTGCTAGTGGTTGCTCGTAGTTGCATATACACACACAATCTAGGTTTTAGATCGGCTCAATCACTTCATATTGCATATGCATATATGTTTGCATTCGTATATGGTTGAACTTTAATGTGTTGTCATATGGATGTTTCATTTGTATGAATGATTGCGCACTCATGTAGAATCATAAATAGGAGGATTTGCATACATAATGGATTCATAGCACTTACATAATTCGCATTAAGGAGGTCAACTGAATCAGTAGACCGCCTGATTTTGCATTAGATAAGTACATGTATACACACACACTTTGCATATTATCAGGAAGCATTAAAAGTCTTTTAAGGGCAATGGATGCTCGTGTTTGATGGATGAGTAGGTGCATGTTTGGATGTTAGGATGTACATTCTTCCTGAACTTGAAGATTTCGAGACGAAATCCTTTTAAGTGGGGGAGAATGTAACACCCCGTGTATTTTATAACTGTGAAATTCACAAATTAATGTATAATAAATTTCAAATCAAAGTATTAAGGGAAACGGGATATGCCATTGCGTTCGTCTCGGAAAAATACGCGAAATAGAGTCCGAGTTTTCGAAAAACGGAGCCCGTATGACCAAATTATGGCCTGATGAAGTTTCAAAAAATTCAAATTTCGAAAACAGATTTAAATTTCAGCCCAATCGGAGTAGGCGGGAAAATTTCCGCCCAAACCCACCAAGTCGACCTGGGGGTCGACCCTAGGGTCGACCTGACAGGCCAGGTCGACCTGGGAGTCGACCTAGGTGTCGACCTGCCCAGGCAGGTTGACTCTAGAGTCGACCTGGGGGTCGACTGGGGAGTCGACCTAGCCCCTGAGCCAGGTCGAACCCAGCCCACCCTGGCTGGCCTAGTCTGTGTTTGGTCGATTTTCCTAGCCTTGCCTTGTCACTAGGGCTAGGTGTCAGCTCCTGGTTGGTCTCTTCTTTGAACGAACGGCTATTATTAAACCAAGCTCCATCGACGGTCTAAATCAACTCAAAAACTCTATAAAAAGGACCTAAGACTAACCCTAATTCACATAAACTAAAATGGAGATGAGACCGTCATGCTGCTGAGGAGAGACTGAGGATAGCCGTCAGAAAATAGAGAGACAATTAGGAGATAAATCAAAAGCTTAAAACAACACCTACAACAAAGGATAGCATCTCCAATTTCAGAATTCAGATTCCTGAAATGAAGATTCGTCATACGTTGTAAGTAGAGTGCTATTCCGATGTGAATTAAATAATTGTGTTGATTTGTGTAAAGTAAGAAATGGAATTGTGGCGATAATAATCTATATTTGTATGTTGCTTTGATGCTAAACGATTTGGGAATATTATGGTATACGATTGGATATTTGCAAGTACGCGATTTGCGTTGAAAACAAAATGTAATTGTGGTGATAATGACTTATATTTGTATGTTATTTTGACTCTAAACGATTTGGCAATGCTATGGTTTGATTCATACAAGTATATGGTTTATGTTGACAACCACATGTTGTGGAATTTTGATTGGGATTCATGCAAGCATATGATTCATATTGAAAACTACATGTTTGTGGTAGTTATTTACAACACCCATTTGATAATTGCAAGTATAAGATTCATGTTGAAATAACAACTATATGTTGTAATAGTTTATTTGAAATTCATGCAAGTATATGATTTATTTTTATGCCAACATGATGTATAATTCTATAGTCATCTTTAGTGTAATTTGATCCACTTAAGTATTATGATTAATATGAAGGTTATGTTGGAATTGGCATCATAGTTCAAGTATAAAAATTATGATTTTTGTGATAGTGACAAAAGCAAGCGTCTTTGTAAGCTTGTATTAATTTTATGAACATGACTAAACTATGTTTGTTATTATGCCTAGTTAAAAACATGTTTTCTAGGCTTATGTTGTTATCATAATCATATGATAATATATTTGGCCCATAAGTTACATTAGAAATTACACTAGAATTACATCCCACTTACAAGTTACATAGATAGGATAAAAACCATGAATAGTAGGATTCATGTTCAATTATGTTTATGCCATGACTATATGAATAGAAGGACTCATGTTCAATTATGATTATGCCATAATTATATGATTAGAATGGTTCATGTTTAAGTACCATTTATGCCATGACTACACGAATAGAATGATTCATGTTTTGTTTATACCATGATTATGTGAATAGAATGATTCATGTTTAAGTATTGCTTATATTATATGTTGTTACAATTGCAAGTTCACATGTGCCTACCTTATGTTAATTGAATCGTTATGTTACAAGTTCATGCGTTCACACTCCCCTTTTTATGTTACCTTATAAACACCATGTTATAAGCCTCCTCTTTTCATATGGCTAAATTGGGTTTAAGTATTAAACCCAACACACCTTCATTTGAACGAATGTGTAAAACGGGGGTAATGACGTTTGGGCTAAAATATAGAACATATGTGTTGGCACGTTCGACGCATGCCAACAATCTTGAAAATCAATTAAGTGACATAAATAAATTTTAATCAATAAAGATAAATTTGAATAATGGGCCGCAAATATTTACATATAAAAAGAAAAGAGACAAAATATGTAAATGTAGAAAATACGATGTGTTTAACCCGAGGTTGGATTGAGTTGTGATGTAAACCTTCCCGGAACCGCCCGGCTGTCCAGTAGTCACAACAATACCTATCCAATGTGGGTGGTTAAACACGGAGCCCAATAAGGACCCAAGGTTAGACTGAGTTGTGGCGTAAGACTGCCCGGACCCAACCGGCAACAGGCAGCCACAACAATACCTGTCTAATGTGAGAGGTCAAGGCTTTAATAAGACAATTAAGGCTGAGTCAGGATTGATAGGATTAAGTAAATTATATTAATACTTAATCAAAATGGAATGTGCTAAACTAAACAGACTGATTGGGGGTTAGGTTTATAAAACACTTAACCAACTTAGCATGTTGGCTAGAAATAGAAAACCTAGTAGCGGGGGACCCTTTTCAGCAGTAACCCTACAAGGCGTATCAGAATACCCTGAAACTAGGCAGGGTGGGGCACGGTTACTAGGCTGACTGTAAGAGGTCAAATCGACGGCGGTGGTGCAGCAGTGTAGGTTCTAACGAGGTGCGGGCATGCACACACTCCGGCGCAGAAAAATAAGGCACTGGGCACCAGTAGCATACCTGTGCATTCTAGGATTGTGTCGGGCCGCCACCATGGGACTTGATACACCCCACGGTGGAACCAGCATAGGTAACTACAACATCGGGGGCCGTAAGACACATGTAACTATGCGAGTAGGAGCCGATCATCATAAAATGGATCACTTCACCCTTATTATGGCGTGCCTGTTGGGAACTAGTTTATATGGGTACAGAGATTAATATGGGGTACGATAGTATATTCGACCCTAGACAACTTAACTTGGTTTATGGTGCTTTCCCATTTCTAGTTTATACTTATCATACCCAGTTCTTTATTCATAGACTGAATAGTCCTAGACTTACTCAGGCTTTATGTCTGACTCTACTTTTCTTTCGTCTTCTTTTCTTCCGTCCCCCCCCCCCCCCAAGGTCCACATGGAGGGATTACCGCAGCTTGACCAGCCTTCATATCCATCTTGAAGAGAAAGAATGTATTGCTTGGATCTTTTCGTTTTGGACTATGGCTTTGGACAGCAATTATGGGACTTTTGCAGTTTATTTATGTTTTCTTTATGCTTCTTTAAATAATGTAATCAAGACAGTTATGATTTTGGAAGTATTGTAAGACAATTATGGCATGGTTTGTGTAACACGTATTTTGATGAAATAAAAGTTGTTGTTTTCCGCTGTTCAAAAATATGTGTTATTATATCTGTCTTGTATATCTGTGATTTATACTTATAAACCTCCACCAAAATTAGGGCATTCCCTTTGAGAGTGACCCTATCGGAGGTGGGGTGTTTCAGCAATGATGTCAACTATCCCGAAGAATAAGGCTATTGAGGAGAGACCATATGTATATTAGCTTTGAACGAGTGTGAACTATGTCGGATAACATGGTCTCTTTTTAAATCTCATGAGGAAATCTGACACATCTAAATCAAGTCCAAATCTACTACAGAGTGGCTACATACAATTCGGAAAGCAATATAAAATACATAATAATAAATCATAGTCACACACAGATATTCATATCACAAGGCGGAAATAGATATGAATAACAACACATAAGTATAAATACAAAGATAGTGGCCATAGTCGATCCACTATACAACAAAAGAATACATATACATGAAATCTAAGGTATATGTATAATCAAGAACTACAACTAAAATGTAGATAGAAAAAAGCCAAAAGGCGGTCTCTGCTAGAAATCCAACATAAGTACATGCATTATGCGGTCTAAACCGAGTATTATTTATAAGAATAAACAATAAACGAATCAGTCTAGCTGTACTCATCATAATAAACTGAGATAGAAGTAGAGATATAAACAGATAATGACATAGGAGCAATAACAACAAATGATCACAATAAGTGTGAAGTCTCGGAAATGTCCTTAAAATATGTATAAAAAAAAATCTCAAAGCTACCTAACAGATTATCACACTCTAAAGATATAACTATTATGAGAAATGATGTCACCCATCAAGTCAACGCAATCTAGCTAACGTGATATCAAAACAAGACTACTCGCGAGAAATGATGTCACCCATCAAGTCCACATGATCTAAAATATATTATATCGCGTATCTCGCCGGTACGAAATGATCCAAAGAACATCGATATAATCAAATGATCTGAAGTTCTTCAAGATGATCCGAAGATCCACCGGAAAATTGATCTCCTAAGATATGATGATCCGAAGATCATCGGAGTGACCTGAAGGTCGGATTGATCTGAAGATCCATCAGAATCAAAGTTCCTAAGATAATGATCAAGTATAGCGTAAATTACACCAAGCTAGTAAATATAGGATTCAAGCTACATGTCCCATAACCACTTGCTCAACTCGAATATTTATGAACAAGTTGTAAATTTCACTAGAGATACGAAACAATCATTGCCACAGTGTTCAATCGAATGAGTCCAAGAATTAACCAACAAAGCAAACACAAGGGGTCATAGTCCTTGTTTTTACTAAGGAATTTAATTAGATTTCACATACGAACAAGAAAAAGTTTTATCAAATATATACTAGCAGATTTGTAAATCAATTTATAAAAAAACTCCATATAATGAAGTCGGATTAGAAACCAATTTGGAAAATAACTTCATATAATGAAGTGGAGTCAAAACACGTTTAGTAAAAGATTTGATATCTACTAATAATTAAAATCCATTTTTATATCATTTCGAAGTGGCAAATCTCGCGTGATATCGATCGAGTTAACGATCAAACAAAGAATTCACGTTTTAATAATGTAGACGAAACCCCACGACTATCGATTATAATATTCGTTCACCACGAATGAATCAAAAGTTTCTGAAATCAAGATGCAGAAATCTACGAAACAGAGAAACTGAAAAGTCACAAACGAAGTCGAATTGGGCCAAAGCTCGGTCGGGAATGAGCCTGAATGTAACGACCCGGTTTTTGACGATCTTGGTTATCCGATATACAACACATATCGAACATCCAAGGATCGAAAATAACCGAATAGTTAATGTAATAAGTTAGAGGGTGAGAACAGATAAGATAGAAACTTAGAATAGAAGAAGAACACAACATCAGAGTAACACGAATCTCACAGCGGAACGAATAACATATAATATATATCATAACTTTGAAATATAAATTTGTACTTGAATATACATATCATTTCCAAAGTACAGCACTTACAACACAACGGAAATAAATAATAGCTATACGATCCTGAAGCCGCCTGCTCCAAGCTCTCCAAGTATATCTGTAAATCCCGACTACTTGACTGCCCGTATAAAATTGGGCACCCAAGAGTTTAGGGAACAAAATAAAATAAACTTCGGGTCATTCATGGGACTGGTATGAGTAAAACAGTTTAAAACAGTTTGAACATGTAAACGATATCTCATAAGACCACGTCGTATAATGGAACGGGTTTTTCCCTTATGAGAATCCAAATTATCTTTATATCAAAAACCTTTTGATATTATAATAATGTATATCAACCACAATATAATATTCATCTACCAGAAACGCTTTCATCTCACGTTCTACATATATATAGTATACAATCAAAACCGCAAGCACGTGTTGGGTAATGGAATTCCAACTATGACAAGGTATGGAACCACCTTCCGCTAGTGTACCTCTAGAGAGGAATACACTGGGTTCAACAATAACATCTTGCAACCCGGCCACACATGACCGACCACTCATTTTGCTTGAGTGTATCGAATGTATATCACCAACGGTTGGGATCAACAACCGTTTCCCGAATAGGACAGCATCAACAATATATTTTTAGAAATAAATGAAACTCTAGATCAGGTGATTATACACCCTAATAGGTGTGACCTACATAGCCATGCTGCCTGCCCAACTTTTGTCATTTACCGGATGTGAGGCTAGAAGCTACGCTTATCTCTGACAGATTACACGTTCATTCACTTTGAATGTCACATCATCATACCCGCCAAATCACAAATTTATTTCCCCAAAAATACCACGGGTATATAGCTAAGAGAAACGAATTCCTCCGCCACAAAACGTGAATACGTTTGAAGAGATCAACTTACGCGATCTATTAGACATACGCTGTCAGACCTTCGTCCATACAAGTTGTCCTGGCACTGGACAAACCGAAGGCACTATTCAGTACATCCATCTTAGGCACTGTTATCTAAGATTTATACAACAGCCCTTGCACTTTACTCCGTCTTCAATGTATTCTGTGTACTTGATTCGCAACGCTTATGCCAATACGGAGTGGTTCTTTGGATAATAATCCAATCGGTCTCTCCATATTAACAATGTTAAAATGGTCAAAAACTTCGATAGTCGGTGAGTTAACTATCAAAGAAGAACACATGTGCAAACAACGATATCATTTCCATATGGAAATCATATCGATCAATCATCATTTAACATTTATCTCTTTAGTTCATTAATTTACTTATCTCCTGTTTCCATATATTATAAATTCTTGTTTTCTATTATCAGAAAACATTTCTGATTTCTTATTTGGAAAACATTTCCAAACCTCCTTCACTGCCAAACCTTACCATTCCTTAGTTAAGAAGAAAGTCAATCAAGTTGGGGTATACTTACTTCTCGGACCTTAACTGAACAACGTTTTAACTTCGAAATGGTCAAAGTTTATCTTTTAACTTTTAACAGCTTCCTTACGAAACTCACGGATTCTATTTACGAATCCCCTTCCTTTATAAAATATTGGTTACACCGATAACGTTATAATCCTTACTTTGGAAATATCTAACTTCAATTATAACCTCTATTCTTTAATGTGGATAAATAAATAAACCCATAATTTATAAATAAACAAATCTTGATTTAAACATCGAAAACTATAAGTACTTTCCCGAATTCGATATAATCAAATTCGCCGATTAACTCTCTTCGAGTAATCTCTATTTGATTAACTCTTCTTCGAATAACCTATATTCGATTATCTCTCTTCGAATAACTTATATTCGATTATCTCTCTTCAAATAGCTTATATTCGATTAACTCACTTCGAATAGCTTATATTCGATTAACTCACTCTTTCGAATGAACTACATTCGATCTTTTTCTTTTGAATACGCTATATTCGATTATCCCTTTCGAATAAATATATTCGATAACTTCTTTCGATTAAACTAATCGATAACTCCTTTCGAACAACTAAATTCAATTAACTCCTTTCGATTAAACTAATTGATAACTCCTTTCGAACAACTAAATTCGATTAACTCCTTTCGATTAAACTAATCGATAACTCCTTTCGAATAACTAGATTCGATTAACTCCTTTCAAATAACTAGATTTGATAACTCCTTTTTTACTTGATTCAAATAACTAATATTCGATAACTCCTTTTTACTCGATTCGAATGACTAATATTCGATAACTCCTTTTTACTCGATTCGAATGGCTAATATTCGATAACTCCTTATTCGACTAACTCTAATCGATTTATTCTAATTCGATTAACTCTATTTAATTACTCCATTTGTTTAACTCTAACTCTAGCTGGTTAACTCTAACTGATCAACTCTAACTAGTCAACCCTAATTGATTAACTCTAACTGGTTAACTCTAATTGGTCAACTCTAACTGATTAACTCTAATTGGTCAACTCTAACTGATTAACTCTAATTGGTCAACTCTAAGTGATTAACTCTAATTGGTCAACTCTAACTGATTAACTCTAATTAGTTAACCCTAACTGGTTAACTCTATTTGGTTAACCGTAACTGGTTAACTCTAACTTATTTACTCTATTCGATTAACTCTAATCGAATAACTAATATTCGATTCACTCATTTGAATTAACACTTTTCTATTCCTTTCTATTTGTTTACTTAACAAATAACTATTCCCTTTCCAATTCTATTTATTTATCAAATAAATATTTCTTTTATCTTTTCTATTTATTTAACAAATATTTTCTTTTATATATGATTTCAAAAATATTTTCCTCTATATTTGATTTCACAAATATTTCCCTTTTTATTTGATTTCACAAATATTTTCCTTTATATTTGATTTCACAAATACTTTCCTTTATATTTGATTTCACAAATATTTTTATTTTCAATTTGTAAAATGTTTTACAAATATTTATCTTTATATTCTTGTTTCATAAATATGTCCTTGTATATTTGTTTTCATAAATATTTCCTTGTGTATCTTTATTTATTTTCTAAATAAATAATTCGTTTATGATATCCTATTTATTTACTAAATAAATAAATCGTTTAATATCTCCTATTTATTTAAAAAATAAATATGTCATTTATAAAATCTTATGAGTTTTTAAATATCCCCCTTTATAAATATTCCGTTTATAAAAAAATCCTTTTATAAAATCTTCTTTGATTTTATAAATATTTTCTCTTTTATAAAATCCTTGGATTTTATAAATAATTTATTTTCAAATATCACTTTGAAAATTCCTTTATCAACATTCTGGTATGTTATGGTATTTAACATATCTAATCACATTGACTAATATCGTCCAAACACACATAATTTGCAACAGATTATATATCACATCATATATTACAATATATGAACAGAACAGTTTTATAAATATTGAGGAGTCCAGTTTGACCCCTCCAACCTTTTTCCCTTCAACATAGAGGTTAAACAACACGAATATAAAATATTTTGATAAACAGAACCAATATTCGATTAACGATTTATATATATATCTATCGTTATCTATGATTTCAATCAATACACAAACAACTCAACCAACAGTTAACACACAACAATCATTCATCATTTATCAATTATAAATATACATTATAAAAATAGAACTGTTCAGAGTTGGTGAGTTTTACTCACTTTGGCAGTTCATCGTTAAAGAATTATAAACTGTTTGTTCGATTTGAATCAAACAATTTATTTCTCTATAAATTCAAATGAGCTCCAGTCCACTCCCAGTCAGTCCCATTGGGGAGCTCTCGTCTATACGATCCAAACGGATCCAACCGTTCAAAATTCTGATTCAGTATGTACAAGTTATGGTACTCAAAAGTTAATACATGAATTTAAAATAAATAAATAAAACATGGATTAGTTATTATTGGACTTAACCTGCCACTTCGGCCCATTAACACCTTCAAAAACCCAACCTGCAACTTCTTCTTCCACTCCTCCACGCTAAAGGCGATACAACCATGGCCTTCACCGAAATCTAAATCCCATTCTCTCTTTCATTTCTTCACCGATTTAAACGAAACTACCACCAAAATTCATCACTTCGCGCTAGTTTACTCCTCATCCCAAAATTCCTAAACTCGCACACCCTGGTGCCAACGCGTTCAACGACTTCCAGTAGCGGGTACCGAACCATTTGATCATGGAAATCCCAAAAATTGCACTGTGAGATGCTACCTGATCCCCTAAGTTCGAATACGAACTCGAATTCACATATCAATGCCTAAATCAAAATCGAATACCAACCCTAATCTACTGCGTACACTTCCTGTATCCGAAAAACAGCGTCGCACTCTCATATCGGTATACCAGATTGAAGAGATTTGGATGGGTATTACGAATATATAAAATTTCTAATTTGTAAATCTACTTTTGATTTTCATTTGATTTTTGAAAGTGGAAAATGTTTACTGGAGAGAACAAATGCGGCTTTAGGTTTTCAGAAGAAAGAAGAGAGAAAAGAGTGGTTTTCTTGGCATGTATTTATAGGGTAGGATCCTTAAGACGTGGCATCGGTTCAGAAATACAAATTTGAGCGGTTCCAACATGTCATACGTAGGCAGCATGTGTCCCTCTGCCTCACACATATATTTGTTTTTAAGTTAGATTTTAGGGTACCACTTTACGTGAAATTCTGCTCATCTAAGGACGACCATTGATAAAAATAAAAGTACCGTCGTGTCGAGCTCGGTGTCACGAATCCAAAAATATAATAATATAGGTCCGTTAACTTATTTTGTGAAACCCCGAAATGTTGATACAGGATGCCAAATACTCCAAATAAAAAGTTGCTTATTAAATTAATTAAAAATTACCATAAAATTTTAAAAATTAAATTATCACCACATCTCAAAAGAACCTTGTCTAAATTCGAAACCGTTATCTAGTTATATCGAATAAACCGTTACGGTCGATAAACGATTCTATAGCGACTATTTTAAAATTTGATTTGGATACAACTCATAATCTACATGACGAAATCCTGATTTTTCTCTTCCATCAGAAAAATATACTTCACCAGCTCCTAACATTTCTTGTTTCACAGAAATCCGATTTAAAACGACTTCTGTATATTCGTTTGAAGTTCGAATCGCCAACTTACGAACTGCAGCGCCATTTCGAGCTCGATTATAATTATATTATAATTTATACGTTCAACCATCGTTAATTAAATATATTCGTTATTATAATTCAACTCTAAACTGAATTATATATTTTAAATTTCCCAATTCATACCGTATCGCCATTTCTGCCAATTCTGATTATTTCAGAGTTAAATATATTATTCAATTATTATTTTAGTTAAATATTCACTCTTATTTAATGCAACGACCATTAAATCCTCTTAATCACCTTTTAAATAATTAAATAAATTAATTATTATATCGCTGGAAATGTAGGCCATTACACTGAATAAGCCTTAACTATTGACCGTGATCTCCACTGGTCAACTACAGAAAAACAGATTCAGACGTCTAAATCATTTAGGTCAGACGTCTGAACTGGAATTTCAGAACCAGCAAGGATTTAGTTCATTTTGGTCCCCTTTCAGACATCTGAATTTTTTGGGCCAGACCTCTGAGTTACAATTCAGACGTTTGAGCTAAAATTTTCAGACTTCTGAATTTGCTTGCTTGAAGCAGGTTAAACGTCTTACTTATAATATTCAGACATCTGAGTCCTGTTCCAAAGCACAATTAGCCTTGAAAACATGTTCAAAACGATATCGACGAATGCCCGAAGGCCTATGACGTTATATACATGTATATAAGGCTTCAAAGACTTGCCGAAACAACTTATAACACCCGAATACACATGCACAAACATCCATACTAGAGATTAGCAATTGTTTTGATTATAAATTCCAAAATGAGCGAATTTCCTAACCAAAGCAATCAAATACGATTCAAGCGACTTGTGAAGGCTTAGAACTATGCCCCCGGAGGGGGCGGCAATGGTGCTTCACAATATCACCAAATCACTCATAGCATATGCATAAGATCGTATGAACAATTCCAACATAATTTTCAATACAACGAAACATAACTCATGAAATCGGCTAAGCTACACTAGCCTAAACAATTCACTAGCATATGCAAACTCAAATGAATACTAAATTACACTTTTATAAGCCAATGGCTTGTGCCATAGATGTGAGTTTATAAAGAACTCACCTTATAAGGAATCAATCCAAAAGCAAGCTAAAGCAACCTCTCCTCCAATATAACTTGCTAATCTTCAATCTAAACATTAATGCAAAAATTTCCTAGAAGTTAGGTAATAGGAAATACCAAAAATTGATGAGGAAACAAGATGGAGAAGATGAAGAGGAAGAAGGAGAAGCTTACCCAAGTTTCTACATTTGATTTTCTCAAGAATTGGTGCTCCAGGATTAAGCTAAGACTCATGGAATTTTAATTTCCCATTCCTTTCCTCATTTCCGTTTTCTTTAAAGTGTTAGACTGAAATGAAGAGGAGAGGGCTGATTTGGGAGTTATAAAGTGGGCTAGGTTAGCTAAACAAAGACCCAACCAAAGTGCCAAATCTCCGAATCTCAGAACATATCGATGCTTGTAGTCAAAAAGTTGTAAACGATGATCCAGACCCAATGGATGTGGTTTCGAGTCCAAATTCATCCGTATGCAAAATGTGACTTTTTGGACACACATTTAATTATCGATTAACGACGTTATATTTAAATAAAATATCTAAATATATTATCATTAAATATGCGGGTTGTTATAGACTTCCCTCCTTAAAGAAATTGCGTCCCTGCAATTACTTAAGGAAAAACTCAATATAAATAACAACCTAGCATCATCATAATCTATAAGGATAGAATTATTTAAAAATTCACTTTTGAATAAAATTTAACTTTTGGTTATAAATCACTATAGAACTTAAGTCCATAGTCGCATAAGTTCAAATAAAATTCATGAACATATACGAGCAACTAATATATTCTTTCCATATGTGTTTTTAAGAAGGTAGAATTCTCTTACTCAAATTCTATATATTCTAAACCTCAATTTCAATAATTATTTAAATTTTAATCGCGAACTACTTACGGCGATTTTTCTGAAAACGTAGTTTAGATATATCTCAAAATTTACAAATATGAAATTTAAATATTTTTCTCTCATTAGAAAACTATAATCCAATAGATTCAGATAATTCTTGTCTCAATGAAGTCCGACTTGTATTGGATCCTACAAACTCATTTTCAATTAAAATAAAAAATTATGAACTACCGCCACGCGACAAGCTCGTTTTAATAAAATTTAATTAATTCGTTTAACGTTCAATAAGTTTATAATTTATAAACCTATACTCTTATGTTTTCAAAACAATCTAATTAATCAATCAAATTTAGAAGTTGGAAATATCGACTATCCAAAATCGTCGAACATTCCTTATCTCATTATAGCTAGAAGGTTTTATCCACTTAACAATTCCTCAAAAGTATCTTAGCTTACAAAATTTCCTTATATAGAAAAGGATATGCGATGTCGTTGGGGAAACAAAATCAAGAAATAAAATCTAAGTTATATACCATAAATAGGAAATATTAGCACGTTTTCTAATATTTCAAAAACAAATAAATTGGAACTGGTGAGTCTCCAATATACCCCCAAAAATCTCAAATTTTAAATACTAGCCATCCTCTAATATTTCACAAACAACTTCTAAATCATGTAAACATGATAATAAAGATTTGGCAGAAACCGATTGTTAAGTCAAATAGTTGAATGACTTAAGCACAACTAGATTGAGCTACGGAAATGACAATCAATTCCGAACTCAATTACCCATTAAAGTGGCCATCTTAGAATGGGTGCAAAGTTTTTAGAAATTCACGTGTAATGTGAACCATAGAAACTCATTTTCTTTGATGTCATTCTCATTACTATGAGAAATCAAAAAAAATCACAAGGAAGCTAACGAATCTAAATTAGAATCATTAAGAACAATAAGAAATTGCATCACCGAAAAGGGATGTTGAAAATGGATGATTCTTTTGTAATATAAAACATAGACCATTAAGTGATTAGGCCAATTCATTCCAAGAGATCACCATAAACTCGGAACAACAAAGACATGCAAATAAACATGAAGAGAATGTTCGCTCTTCAAGGAAAGAGTTTGAACATCCATGAACATGGAAGTAGCCGAAGGGAGAAATGGCCTATTCCAAATCGAAATTCACCAAGTCAACTAGTCTTTAACTTAGTGGAAGGATAAGCAACTTCGTTCACCATAAAGTTGCAAATCATCACATGGAACTTTCTATCTTTCGATAAGGTGGTCCGACACTACAAAGAGAATTGAATAAGCATTTTGTCTTGCAATGCGGTAGCTTCACACCACGATATGTGATTTCTCATCAATGTATATAAAGTTATACAACACATGAGACATCTCTAGGAAGCTAACCTACAATGATCCGGAGATTCGGTCCGACGACCAAAGTGATATGAAAATACGGTCCAATGACCAAAACGATATGGAGATCAACAACGATACTGTCTAAAGACTAAAACGATCCGAAGATCAACAAAGATACGTTCCAATGACCAAAATGATCTGAAGATCAACAAAGATTCAGTCCAATGACCAAAACGATCCAAAGATCAACAACGATACGGTCCAATGACCAAAACGATCGAAGATCAACAAAGATACGGTCTAATGACCAAAATGATCCGAAGATCAACAAAGAAACGGTCCAATGACCAAAACGATCTGAAGATCAACAAAGATACGGTCCAATGACCAAAACGATCCGAAGATCAACAACGATACGGTCCAATGACTACGATCCAATGACCAAAGTGATCCGAAGATCAACAAAAATGATCCGAAGATCAACAAAGATACGGTCCAATGACCAATACGATCTGAAGATCAACAAAGTTATGGTCCAATGACCAAAACAATCCGAAGATCAACAATGATATGGTCCAGTGACCAAAACGATCCGAAGATCAACAAAGATACGGTCCAATGACCAAAACGATCCGAAGATCAACCAAGATACGTTCCAATGACCAAAACGATCCGAAGATCAACAACGATACGATCCAATGACCAAAGAGAAGATGATCATCGATGAGCCAGTGAACACATCAGATGAAACATTAGAAACCAACTCGAACAAATCGTTAATGCACCTGCAGATACAACTCTGAACCAAGTCATACTGGAAAGTTCCTAAGAGGCCAGTAAGAACAATTAATTGCCACTTCTTAAAAATGAGCTAGATAATTCAAGAAGTGCAAAATCATTGCTTAGCTAAGACTTTAGTGACCAACTAGGGTACAAAAAATTTCAATTGTCTAAGTACAAAAATTAACCACCGAAGTAAACGCAAAAGTGTCGACCCCCTTGTCTTTACCAAAATGTTTAATTAAATCCCTTATTCAACCGAAAAACAAGACTTACTTGTATGCAATAATAACTAAATGATGCTAAAATGATTACTAAATCACCACCCAAAGAAAGCTAAGGATGTCTCGATAGCAATATATATGCAATGAAACTTTATTATAACATCCAACTAACAATGAGTGAGAGTGACTAAAGAAACAAAGTATGTTCATAACCATTCTCCTCCTCTAAAAGAAAGAAGAGGAAAAATGTTAGATTCAAATAAAATCGATTGGTCAAACAAAGGATCAAGATATAAGATAGGATATGACGGGTCCTAAGACTCGAAAAAAAATCCTAAACACGATTTCCTAAGAAACTTAGGATAGTGATCCTCACCATACTATCTTATATTGTTCCGAACTTGGCTCTGATACCAAGTGTAACGCCCCACCTCTATACTTGCGTTAGCCAAGGCCATTGCAAGCAACAGTGTCAACTAACCCAAAGAATAAGGCTGTTGAGGAGCGACCATAACTTTGAACAAGTGTTAAATATGTCGGATAATGTGGTCTAACTTTTTAAATCTCATGAGGAAATCTGACATATCTAAATCAAGTCCAAACCTACTACACAGTGCATATATATAATTCAGAAAGAGAGACAAAATACATAACAATATATCAGAGCCACACACAGATATTCATATCACAAGGCGGAAATAGATATGAATAACAACACATGAGTATAAATACAAAGATAGTGGCCATAGTCGATCCACTATACAACAAAAGAATACGTATACATGAAATCTAAGGTACATGTATAATCAAGAACTACAACTCAAATGTAGATAGCAAAAAGCCATAAAGGTGGTCTCTGCAAGAAAGTCCAACATAAGCAGCTGCAATACTCAGTCTGACCTGAGTATTATTTATAAGAATAAACAATAAACGGATCATCACACTCTAAAGATATAACTATTTACGAGAAATGATGTCACCCATCAAGTCAATACAATCTAGCTAACATGATATCAAAACAAAACTACTTGCGAGAAATGATGTTGCCCATCAAGTCCACATGAAATAGAATATATTATATCGCATATCTCGCTGGTATGAAATGATCCGAAGAACATCGATATAATCATATGATCTGAGGTTCTTCAAGATGATTTGAAAATCCACCGGAACCAAAGTCCTAAGATATGATGATCCGAAGATCATCGGAGTGACCCGAAGGTCGGATTGATCCGAAGATCCACTGGAACCGAAGTTCCAAAGATAATGATCATGTATAGTGTAAATTACACCAAGTTAGTAAATGTAAGATCCAAGCTACATGTCCCATAACTACTTGCTCAACTCGAATATTTACGAACAAGTTGTAAATTTCACTAGAGATACGAAACAATCATTGCCATGGTGTTCAATCGAACGAGTCCAAGAATTAACTGTCAAATAAAACACAAGGGGTCATAGTCCTTGTTTTTACTAAGGCGTTTAATTAGATTTCACATACGAATGAGAAAAAGGTTTATCAAATATATACTAGTAGATTTGTAAATCAATTTGTAAATTTTTTTCATATAATGAAGTCGGATTAGAAACTAATTTGGAAAATAACATCATATAATGAAGTCAAGTTGAAACCCGTTTAGTAAAGGATTTGATATCTAATAATTAAAAACCCTTTTTATATCATTTCAAAGTGGAAAATCCCGCTTTATATCGATCGAATTAACGATCAAACGAAGAATTCACGTTTTAATAACGTAGACAAAATCCCATGACTATCGATTATAATATTCGTTCATTACGAATGAATCGAAATTTCTTAAATCGAGATGCAGAAATCTGTGAACCAGAGAAACTGCAAAGTCACAAACGAAGTCGAATTGGGCTGAAACTCGGTCGGGAAATATCCTGAATGGGCCTTAACTGTTGACCGTGGCCTCGACTGGTCAACAACAGAAAAATATATTCAGACATCCGAATCATTTAGGTCAGACGTCTGAAATGGGATTTTCAGAAACCAGCATGGATTTAGTTCATTTTGGTCCCCTTTCAAACATCTGAGTTTTTCCAACCAGATGTCTGAATTACAATTCGTAAGTCTAAGCTAAAATTTCCAGACTTTTGAACTTGCTTGCTTGATTCAATAATTATTTGAAGTAGGTCAGATGTCTGACTTATAATATTCAGATGTCTGAATCCTGTTTCAAAGCACAATTAGCCTTGAAAACATGTTCAAAACGATATCGATGAATGCCCGAAGGACTATGACATTATATACATGTATATGAGGCTTCAAAGACTTGCTGAAACAACTTATAACACCCATATGCACATGCACAAACATTCATACTAGAGATTAGCAATGATTTTGATTATAATTTCCAAATCTAATGAATTTCTTAACCAAAGCAATAAAATATGATTCATGCGACTTGTGAAGGCTTAGAACTATGCCAGGATGGGGGGGGGAAGGGGCAATGGTGCTTCATAATATCACCAAATCACTCATAACATATGCATAAGATCGTATGAACAATCCCAATCATAATTTTCAATACAACGAGACATAACTCATGAAATTGGCTAAGCTACGCTAACCTAACTAATTCACTAGCATATGCAAACTCAAATGAATACTAAATTACACCTTTACAAGCCAATGGCTTGTGGCATAGGTGTGAGTTCATAAAGAACTCACCTTTGTTTGTTTGAATACAAGGAATCGATCCAAAAGCAAGCTAAAGCAACCTCTCCTCCAATATAACTTGCTAATCTTCAATCTAAACATGAATGCACAAATTTCCTAGAAGTTAGGTCATAGGAAATACCACAAACTGAAGAGGAAACAAGATGGACAAGATGAAGAGGAAGAAGGAGAAGCTTACCCAAGTTTCTACACTTGATTTCCTCAAGAATTGGTGCTCCAAGATTAAGCTAGGGCTTAAGGAATTTTAATTTCCTATTCCTTTCCCCATTTCCATTTTCTTTGAAGTGTTAGAATGAAATGAAGAGGAGAGGGCTTATTTGGGAGTTATAAAGTGGGCTAGGTTAGCTAAACCAAGACCCAACCAAAGTGCCAATTCTCCGAATCTCGGAACATTTCGATGCTTATAGTCAAAAGGATTGTAAACGATGATCCGGACCAAATGTAAGTGGTTTCGAGTCCAAATTCATTCGTATGCAAAATGTGACTTTTTGGACATACATTCGATTATCGATTAACGACGTTATATTTAAATATATTGTCGTTAAATATGCGGGTTGTTACAAACGCGCAGACCCAACCTCTGCGAGCATATCCTAAACGCTGCCACTACATAGAGGACTACTAGGAATACCCTCCACGTCCTAGGAAGTCACGTGCTTCCCCTTCTAGTCCTTTTGAGCCAGTAGAACAACATGCAGAATAGGCAGAATAATCAAATGGACATGCACTCCCCTCGTATCTCATGGAACCATGATGATCTACCCCGTTGGGTTCTTCACTTTCTGACGTGTGGACTAATCCAAGCGCCTCAGGTTAACGTGTTATTAGATCCAATATCCAAACGTTTAATTACGCGCTTGCTCTACCTCATTAGACTTCTAGTTAACTTGGTGTTTTCAGCTCATATTTACTTCTTATTCAGGTTACCAAGTTCTTCTTGCTCTTTATTTTTAGTTATATAACTTACCCTATTTAAGTTCATTAGAAAGCCTTTAACATGTTATTCTCATTAACATATTTCAAATTCTCAGGTTTTCAAATAACATGATCTTCTTATCAGTAGGATTCAGATTCTCAGGTCTACAAATTACTTAATGTATAATTAAGTACAACTTATTGCATTTCATAAGTTTTCCCTTCCTTTCTCTACGTATTACAAACAACAGGTTTCAAGTTTCCATATTTACAGATTACGTAATTTATAATTAAGTATAATGTATCTCATTACATAAGTTTTCTCATTTTCTCTATCGTTTATTATAACCTAAGTTATAATTTCCACTTGTCCTTAGGATAAGCCTACCTGTTATCTTTACTTTTACCCTTCAGGTTTATTCATAATAGGTTATTATCATTCCCCATTCATTCCAGTTCTTTTACCGTTGTAGGACTCGTTCATTTCCATTAATTACAATTAATGCCATTTAATTCTTTCCACTTATATACATATATGTTAATGTACCATACCTCTTACATTAAGTTGACCACTTGTGGATGCTGGATTTGCTAGGCGATCCCGGGCAGGCTTCTACGACAAGTTGAACTTAACCTCGTGTCTCTGTGTGGTTATTTACAGTTTCTTAATTATAGTAGATTTTTTATACAAATCAAGCATGTCTGGTCTTTCTCATTATTCCCAAATTTTATTATAATTCTATTTACTACCTTTTTTCATTAAAAATTATATTAAGAAAATACTCATGTTCATTATAAATTTCATAATTACAATGTTCACAAAAATTCCTAACTCAAAACAGGTGATTAATGGAAATAGGCTTTGTACAACACAAAGGTTTTCAGTTTGGGTTTCAAGATTACAGTACTGTAGAAGTTTCAACATTTATACAAACGATACAATTCGATTTTTAATTACAACAGTTCAAGTTTCAACATATTTCATCTGGTTAATCATTTCAGCAGATTAAACATTTCAGTAGGTTTACATTTAAGCAGATTATAACACCTTAAACATTTCAGTAGATTCATTATACATATTAACGAGGAACGCCAAACTATAGATATACCGTTATCAAAAGGTATAACTTAAATCCACTCACATAATAGCTTTCCAATTCATTAATCTGGTCCAGACCTAGCATTCCATGGCTCCCCTATCTGAATACATAATCTAAATAACCATGGATTCACAATTCTTAAACTAAAAGAAAAAGGAGTAAAAGAAGAGAAATCTAAATTAACCAAATCCAAGAATTTACCTCACTTCGATCATAATTCTAAACACCCATTTGTAAATATTCATTCTTTTCCTCTATATTTTGAATCAGAATTTCCTAAGACTAATTATTCTATTTTCTGAAGAGATTTGAGGAGGAAGAAGAATGGAAGAGTCTAGACAACATTTCAGGAAATATGAGATTTAGGCTAGGCTCTGATAGCCTATTTATAGGTGTTCAAGAAAACGGATATGATCTTGTACACACAGCGCTGAGTCAGCAACGAACGTGGTTTTAAAAACAGTCCAAATTCGCCAAATGAACCTTCCCAGATCATGGGTGGGTCGACTCACTTACCCTCCGGAGTCGACCCTATGGTCGACCTAGAACCCTTAGGTCGACCCAGGCACAGTACGTGTCGACCCATATGGGTTCAAGTATTGTATTTAACGTTTTTTCTTTAAACGTTTGATTAGTATCCCGTATACTTTCTATGATTTATTTAAATATTATATTTACATATAATCTCCTTATATGTATACAAAACTTCAAATCCTATTTTACACGTATATATATATATATATATATATATATATATATATATATACGTGCAGCTTTTGTTTCATTTTCAAAATTCAAACGGGTTATGCCGCCATTTAATTTTTACCTATTTTTATTGATTGCAAGTTTATTTTGAATTTCTCTCTTGTATATATATTTTTGCACATATATATGCATTTATTTACATATGCATGTATATATATATATTTTTGTACTTCCTTATATGTATAATTTTCCTTGTATGTGCGTTTATACATATTTTCCCCTTAGAACACGTACTATTTTAGCCATGCCCTAAAATGTTTAAAATAGGACCTACGGGAATCGAACCTATGTCACTCTCATGAAAGTCGCATGCTCTTACCAACTTGTAACGTCCCGTACTTTCAGTAGTTAGATATTTAATATTTTTATTATTTTAAATATTTATTTGGAATTATAAATGATTTTAAATATATAATTCATTTATATAACGAAGTTTAAACGTTTAATTTATATATTATTATAAAACGAGCTCGAAACATCATGGTAGTTCGTAATTTACGATTTGAACTTCAATTGAATATACATAATCCAATATAAGTCAGAATTCTATGAAACAAAAACCATCTGAATCGATTTGGTTATAATTTTCTAATGAAAGAGAAAAATCGAGATTTCATGTTATGGATTGTTAGTTATGTCCAATTCATATTTCCAAATAGTCGCTATGGAATTATTTATATATTATAGCGATTAATTTAATTTGTTTAAATTGGGTTTTTGATCATAACTTGAGACTTCAATTAGATTAAGCTACGAAACGAATTCCGTTGAATTCGTATTGACGTTTAGAGTCAGGATAGATATATTATTTGTTATTTTTGAAGACTGGATATTTTGGGTGTCCAAAATAGCGTTGTTTTACGTGAAAAATTGGAATAACGGATTATCAAACGAACTCCATTTTCAGCGAAACTAATTTTTTTAAATACATAATAATGAGATGTTGTAGTGTTTCAAGTTCCAAGTTATTCGGACTTATTTTGTGACCATGGGAAATTTAAAGGCATGTTTTTCACATGTGATTTAACAGGGAAATTTCACAACGGATATCGGACTTCGACGAAACCTATCCCATTGTGTCTGGAATATTTTTCTATGCTGGGATTAGGAGTTTCGCCTTGATGGAGATTGCATGATATTGTTTTAGCACGTTACTTAGTGGTGAAGTATCGTACAGTATTATTTAATAATAAATCTACCCCTATAAATACAACAAAATCCTTTAACCCTAAATGATTATTTCTTGCATGGTCAAGGCCTTCTACAGCTGCCACAAAAAAAAGGAATGAACAGAAATCACCAATGCTTTCTCCTCTTTATTCTCAACATCAGTGCATCTACCCTTGAAACTTTCTTCTACAATCATTCTTAGCTTGGTGAGTTCTTTGTTCTGACCGATCATGATGGAGTTTCGAGTTCTCTAGTGACTGAACTCATGCACAATAGCGTTGTCAGTTCATGGATTCTTGCATGCGAAGGAAGGCATCAGATAAGGAGGGACTCAGGTCGTTTGCTAAGAGTACTCAAGCGCATCTATCGCCGGCCTCAAATAAGTTTCAAGTGGGGCGAGCCTGGAGCGGCAATCATGGGTTGTTACGGTGGAACAATACTTAGAGATAGAGAACGAAGTATAAGAAAGGGATGAAGTAGAAAAAAAATTGTTTGGGTCAGCTTGCGGTCAAAGGTAACGAAGTATATGCTCTGAATTCTTCCATTTCAAAGTGAAGAATGAACTATTAACAAGGTAGCAGCTTGTTGAATGGAGTAATGGGTTTAAACAAAGATGTAAATAAGGCATTAAATAGTCGACACAATTTCGAAAGGGGTCAAGACATATACTTGAATGTGTGAACTGTTACAAGTTATTTTGAACGAATGGCAAAAGAGGAATAAAACAACTAAATCTTGGGTATTATTTTCATGGACAAAGCAGCATACGAGGTAGAAGCACCACCGAGTTTATAACAGTAAAATGGGAGCATATACATATAAAGAGTTAAGTTTGTGTTTTTTCGTGGAAATAGAAGTCCTTTTATTGGGCATTTTTGTCAACGTGAAGGACAAGATAGCACGGTGGTTGCTAAAAAGGGCAGTGAGTGGCTTGTTGTTTCTGAAGATGAAAAAGGCTACTCAAAGTGTAGATGTGATAAAAGATTGGAGTCATGCATTTGAATCCAAAAGAAGAAAAGATCGGCTAGAGTTATATTTAAACTCAAAGATAAGGGTGGACACAAATTAATGCAGTCAGTTCGAAAATGAAAAAAAAAGAACTTGGAATTATAAGGGCATGTTGTGTGTTCATTGAAGAGCGGCAACAAAGAACAAAGGAAATAGGGATGTATCAGCATGCATGGATGCAGAGTATCATGGCATTTGTTGTTTGGGTCTTCATTTAGCGTGGAGGAATGGTAGGGTATTTTCAGTTAGGAAGAAGAGACGTATTGTAGAGTTTTACCCAAATGGCAACAATAATTAGCCCATATTTTATAACATAATTTATATTTAAATTTAGTTAATTAAAGTTAATTAAATTAATTCAAAATCGTTAGACTAAAATATTAATAACCGCTTGTGACATTATTAGTATTGAATGAAGAAGAGATACTGGAACCGTAACAGTGGGATCTACATTTTGGAACTAATCTGAGCAGTGCAGGAGATGACCCGAATTTACAATTAAATTAAATGTTTGTTTAATTTAAGTGTAAACCAACTGCTACCGCAAACGAATGGAAACTAAAGTGAGTTTAACTCACTCAGTTTACCCACTTATATTTATATAAGTTGGGTTTATTATTTGTGTGCTATGTTTGTTAATTGTTTGACGGATGCCATATATATTTATATGTATGGAATCGAACTGATTAAATTAAACATTCATTTAATTTAATTTGAACCAAATTGTTATTTTTAACAATTGTTTCCAAATGAGGTAACTTACCTCACTGGTTACGTTTATGATAATATAAACGTATTAAATTATAATAAGGATTACTGGATTGCTTTGATTTATTTATTGTTGAATATCATATCTATTTATTGAAATTGAATAATATTATTTGAGATAACGTATTTGGATGAAGGAAGAAACTGGTTGGTGGGATCCAACTGTATTCCTCAAATTTATTGTTTATTTCCGTATGACCATTATATTAACTGTATGACCAACCTGATTAAATGATTGGTTTGTTTATTGTTTGTTCAATGTTTATTCAACATTTGTTGAGATAATAACTAATAGACAGTATTGGGTGAGTAATTGGCATCAGATGGCTTGCTAATTACTCGTTTTAGAAATATGGGTTTACCGTCAGGTGAATCGACATAAATGAAGTTATAAAATTTATTTTATAACTGGGAATAGATTTTTAAATATATTATTTTAAATTGAAGTTTATTGAACGGAAAATAAATATTTAATATTTAAATTTATAAGAAATTGTTAAGTGATTTTATAAAAAAAACTTATTACGTTAGTAAGAAATATAAAATGTAAGCAGAAGTTTATGTAACGATTAAGTGTGGAATTAATTGTTCTATGAAACAATTAAATAAAGTTATTTAAATTAAATATATTCTTAATTAATTTAAAGATGGGATTAATTGGAAAAGGCTAAAGAAATAATCGCATTTTGAGTTAACCATGTCGACAATTTCAACTGGGGTTTGATTATTAAGTTGAATTGGTTCATTGCCAAGTAATATATTGAAATAGATTAACAAATATTTGTTTAAATATTAATAAGGTTTAAAAAGGAAATTTATTATTTATTTCTGTAGCACCCCGTAATTTTAAAACATGGCATAAGATATAATTAAAAAATAATTAATTTTTAAAAGAAGAATTAGGTGAAACGAGTTACACCATTGCGTTCGTCTTGGAATTCTGCTTGAGATAGAATCCGAGTTTGCATAAAACGGATACCATATGAAGAAGTTATGGACGATAGAAGTTGTGTAGAAAAGCAAAAAAAAGGCTGGGATAACTAGCGCACTTGTGAAGTGCGCCAGAACAAAAATGCACTGGCGCACCAGAGAAGTGCGCCTATGCCGAGGCAAAACCTGCAAAAAATTCTAGAGATTTCTCTAATGATGAGTCCTTCGGGGATTGGCTGGATAACGTGTTTTCTGGTCAGATGGTTCAGATGATCTCTAATCTAATCTGAAGGACCTAATTCACCTAATACATCTATAAAAACACACCTAAACCTAACCCTAGTTTCATTACACTAATCCATGGCGCCTCCATGCTGCTCTAATATAAATTAAAACAAGCCTCTCTTCTCTTCTCCAAAGCAAATCAGAATTACAGTATTCAAATTGGAAGATAAGAATCAAATTCTACAACAACGGTTTAGCTAATCAAATTCAGAAATCAAAATTCAGATCTATTCTCTCTTCTTAATCCTATCGTTGTGAGCCTATGTTACTTTCACATTTAATTAATTTAAAAGTGATTGTGATAGGATTGTAAATTATATTTTATGAACATTCCTATAAGATGAATCATATCAGGCTTGTAAATTCTTATCTTTCAGATTCATACTTAAATTATTATTGTCATATGCCTAATGGGATCTATTTTATTGTTCAATGCCAGTTCACATTTCATATGGCTCTTTTATGCCAGTTTTGATGACATTATTCTCTTCCCTTCTTCTTTTCTTTTTTTATAAGATTAAACTAACTTTGATCCGAACATATTACGTTGAGATTTGCATACGAATAATGTTTAAATGATTAGGAAAAGTTTGGGGAAACTTGTAATAAAATGAGATTATTGGCATAAATCAATTTGAGCATAATTGTGTATAAATTGTATACATGAGAATTGACATAATTTGGATTGGGCATAATTGGATATAATTTGTATACATGAGGTTTGGCATAAATTGTAAATAACAATGAAAGCAAATTAATTTGAGTGTAATTTGGCATAACATGTATACATAAGATTATAGGCCTAATTTGGATTAAAATTATGAACATAATTTAGATTGGAAATTATGGGTAATTGGAATATATTTTAACCCAAGATTTTAAAATTAGGACTTGAATCAAGAAGAGATAATGAATGCCTAAGACACGAGGTTAGACTTGGTTTGCGGTAGAAGTCTGCCCGGAACCGCTCGACATTTCTAGCAACCGCAAATGGTAGTCTAATGTGAGAGGTCAAAGGAAGAAATTAGATGTGTAATAATGCAAAGGCACGAGGTTAGATTCGGTTTGCGGTATAAGCCTACCCGGAACTGTCCGATATATCCAGCAACCGCAAAACGACAATCTAATGTAGGAGGTCTTGCAAGATTATGATTATAATGAATTAACGAACACTTAACCAAGATAAGACATGTGGTAAGACATGGGATTGATAAAAGGGTTAAGTGAGTAACATGGGTAGCATGTGAAACATGATTAAAACACTTAACCAAGATGAGACATGTGATTAGACATGGGGATAAAGAGGGGTTAAGTGGGAATTCCTAGTGGGGACCAAGGAGCGAAGCTTGCGTCAAGTAGGTGGACCCTTTTCAACCAGTAACCCATTTTAGTATATATATGTATGTGTATATATATATATATATATATATATATATGAGCTCGAACTAGGTCGAGTACGGGACATGCTTACTGGGGTTGATTGTAAGAGGTCAATAAAGAGTTAACTATGGCAGTGCAAGTCCAACGGAGTCATGTGCGTGCATGGGTCCAGGCTGGTAGGTAAGACGTTGTTGCATCGTGTAGGTATATGCCATGCATTTTAGTAGTATCGGGTTGCCACTTTAGGAAGTGATACACCCTACTGTGGGACCAGCACATGTATCTACGAATTAGGGAGCCGATCAAATGGGGAGGGTAGCGGGTACAACTGGTGGAGATAGGAGTAGGAGGCACCTATGACAGCAGCTAGGAGTACACGAAACTACCATCATTATTATTATTACTATGTTTAGTAAGAGGGATCAACTTTCAGTATGGGACTAGTATTGGTGCGGTGTAGGAATTATCTTATAGTGATTAGAAGCGCAATCAACGTTGTATCTTGTTCATCTAATTTACCTTGTCATATCTGCTTATGTTACAGTCATCTCTTATATCCAGTTTATGTTCTTATCCTATTACTTTACTGGTTATATTGTTAAAGTCACTGGACTCTCCAGACTTATGTTTGACCGCTTTTTGTTTTGCCTTTTTTCTTTCTTTGCCCCCTAGGTCCTCAGGGTGGGAATAGTGAAGGTTGACTTATATTCCTTTCTTCTTGAAGTGCTAGGAAGTGTTGAAAGTAATGCTCAGCTTTATCTCTTTTTCATTATGGCTATTTGGAGTGGGATTATGGTTTTACTTTTATGTACTCTGATAATAATTTTGTACAAGATGGATATTTTTGTACTTGACTCTAGTATGTGGTTTTGATGTTGTAACCAAACATGTTTTGCTTTTCTACTGTAATGAGTAAATTTTGAATTTTCTTAAGTACCATTTTATATATCTGTCTTGTGATATTCTGTTCTAGTTCTATACTCTTATAATACTCCATGAAAGTTAATGCATTCCCTTAGTGAGTGACATTAATGGACGTAGGGTGTTACACGTGGTATTAGAGCTGAAGGTTACCAGTACAGATAAAAGATTTTGAAAACCATTTTCAAAAGCATTTTTTGAAAGAAGTATTTTCAAAAACATGTTTTAAAAAGGGTACTTTCAAGAGAAAAGTTCATTATGAAAAACATAATCCCCAAAATCCATATATCTATCTTTTGATTCTCTATTTTGAATCTCTTCCTTTTTCCTTTCAGCATATCTTGGGAATTCTTTATACCCGAGGGCATAAAAATACTAGGCTGGTTCAGAAGGTATCTGGAGGCTAGGGCTACTGCCATAGGCCCAACAGAACTTCCTCCTCCCACAGCTGCAACCGCTCCTCCTCCCCCTCCCTGTGTAGATTCTAAGATATGCAAAGACTTCCGTGCGATGGACGGAAAACCATTTTATGGAACTAAGACGTTTGTGGAAGCTCGGAATTGGCTCAAGGAAGTAGGGGACTTAAATGGTATCTTTGAGATAAACGATGGAAGGAAGGTTCAGCTAGTTGCTTGGTTGATGAAGGATGAAGCTTTCTTTTGGTGGGAAGTAACTAATGGAGGACATGCAGTGGAGACATGGATAGACTTTAGACGAAGGTTCGAGTTGAAATTTCTTTCACAAGTGGAGGAGAGTTTATACATGGAGAGGTTCTTGGCTTTGAAACAAGGGAGTTTGTCTATGAAGGAGTACGTTAACAAGTTTAATCAATTAGCAAGGTTTGGTATGGAAATAGTTAATACACCGCATAAGAAGGCCTTGAGATTTGCCAAGGGTCTGAATGAACCATTACACGGGTTGGCTATGTCCCACATTCCTATGGGGCTACTTTCGAGAAACTTGTTGACATGGCGTTGATGCTTGAAGAGGAGAAAGGTGCTAATGATAAGGCACAGGATAAGAAAGGGGATCCAAAGAAGGAACAACAACAACAAAAGAAGGGCGGTAAGGATAACAGGGGCCAAGGGAAGAAAAGGTGCTTTAATTGTGGAACACCGTGCCAATTAAGCAAGGACTGTAGGAAGAAGAAGAAGACACGTTGCTTCCAATGTGGTGAGGCATGACATATGATTAAAGACTGCCCAAGGAGGTAAGGACAAGGGCAAGGACAGAGGACATGATCTACTTCTAGAGAGCAGGTTCATGCTCTCACGACACCTAGACAAGAGAGAGGTAGAAACATTTCTACTGAAAGTTTGATTTTCCTTTTTGATCATCCTGTTCGAACTTTGTTTGATTCTGGTGCTTCACATTCGTTTATATCTGCTTCGTTAGTTGAAACACTCCACCTAAATGCTAGTCTAGTTATGGATCCTGTTGCTATCTCAAATTCTATGGGTGTTACGGCTCATCTTTCTATGTTATGTCGGGATTTAAGAATTATATGTGTATGGCGTTGAGTTCAAATGCAACACTTATGTGCTTGGTTTCACAGTCTATGGTTGATTCTAGGAATTGATTGGCTAGCCAGATATGGTGCCATTCTTGACTGTGAGAAGAGGGTAGTTAGATTGTTGACTAGTTTAGGGAATACTCTCGATATCTCATGCGACCCTAAGGGTTCTGTTATGCTTAGCTATCTAGAATCTCTTGACACTTCTATTTATGATTTACAATCTGGTCGAGTAGCTCGTGAGTATGCAGATGTCTTTGAGGAGGTTAGGGGCTTACCTCCAAAACGTAAGATAAATTTTCGTATATACTTGGTGGACAATGCAAAGCTAGTTGCATTGCCACTGCGCCACATGGCTCCAAAAGAAAGGAGGGAGCTTAGTAAACAAGTGAAAGAGTTTCTTGAGAAAGGATTCATAAGGAGAAGTATCTCAGAGTGGGGTGCTCCTGTTGTTTTTGACACGAAGGCTAATGGTTCGCTTAGGTTGTGTGTGTGGACTATAGGGAGCTAAATAAGCTCATGAAGAAAAACATACATCCATTGCCAAGGATAGTTGATTTGTTCGATCAGTTGGTTGGTGCTTCGGTTTTCTCACAGTTGGACTTAGCTACAGGATTTCATCAGTTGAGGGTAGCTGAGGATAGCATAGATAAGACTGCCTTTAGGACTCCCGATGGTTTCTTCGAATGGCTCGTCATGCCTTTTGGTCTGACGAATGCACCCGCATATTTCGTAGAATTGATGAGTAGGGTGTTTAGGGAGTTCCTAAACAAGTTCATAGTAGTCTTTGTGGATGATATCATGATATTCTCTAAAATGAGGAAGAGCATGCCCTACATCTTAGGAAATTCTTAGAGACCCTTCGAGCACATCAACTCAAAGCTAAGTTCTCCAAATGTCATTTTTGGAGGAAGGAAGTATGGTTCTTAGGACACGTGGTCTCCAAGGAAGGGATAGCCGTGGATCCTAAAAAGGTGGTAGCAATCCAAGATTGGAAGGTTCCTAATAATGCAACTACTAAGTTTTCTTGGATTGGTGGGCTATTATAGAAAATTCATTAAGGACTTTGCTAAGATATCAGCCCCACTTACACGGTTGATGAAAAAGAATTTGACCTTTTCTTGGGATATTGACTGTGACGATGCTTTCCAACGTTTGAAGAGGGCATTGACGACAGCTCCAGTTTTAGTTTTGCCTGATGGGAGTAAACCGTTCACAGTGTATACCGATGCTTAGGGACATGGCTTGGCGCAGTTTTGATGTAAGAGGGAAGGGTGATATGCTACGGTGGAAGGCGGTTAAAGGTCCATGAGAAGAATTACCCTACCCATGACTTAGAGTTAGCTTCCATAGTTTTTGCGCTTAAGTCTTGGCGTCACTATTTGCTTGGTGAGAGGTTTGAGTTGTATACAGACCATAAGTCATTAAAAATACTTGTTCTCCAAAAAGATTTAAACTTAAGGAAACAAAGGTGGATGGAGTTCTTAGCATCCTAAAATTTTGAGATTGCATATACCCCTAGTAAGGGTAACATTGTAGTTTACGCCTTGAGTCGAAAGAAGTTGACTTTGAGTCCTTTGTTTATCAAGCGGCAGAGTTTAGAGTATATCCCTACCTTTGACTTTAGACCCTCTATTGATTATGTACCCGATTTGTTGGCATCGTTAGAGGTACGACCTACGCTTTTGGGACAGATAGGTGCAGCAAAACGAGATGACCCACAGTTGATAGAGATAGTAGACCAGCTCATCAGAGGGGAGTCTTCGAGCCATCTTAGTAGGTATACTATCGATGACAAAGGTTGGTTGCATCGAGATGGGACTTTGCGTATCTCGAGACGAGAGTTTGAGAAAGACAATCCTTGAAGAAGCACATCGCTCGAAGCTGACCATACATCCTGGTGGAGACAAGATGTATAGTGACATGAAGCGAGTTTTGTTTTGGGCCGGAATGAAGAAGGATGTGGCTGAGTTCATTTCTAGGTGCTTAGTGTGCCAGCAAGTCAGGCTGAGCAAAAGAAGCATGGTGGTTTGCTTCACCCTTTAGAGGTTCCACAGTGGAAATGAGAAAGCGTTTCCATGTATTTCGTCGACGGGTTGCCAAGGACAAGGAAGGGTAATACGGGGATTTGTGTAGTAGTCGATAGACTTATTAAGAGCTCCCATTTTATTCCCGTTAATATTAAAATAACAACATCATGGTTAGCATCTGTTTATCTCCGAGAGAGAGTTCGTCTACACGACATACCTTCTAGTATTGTGAGCGATCGAGATCCCATTTTCACTAGTGAGTTTTGGAAGAGCTTGCAAGAGGCAGTAGGAACACAATTGTGTTTGAGCACCGCTTATCACCCATAGACGGACGGCCAAACAGAAAGGGTGAATCGGATTCTAGAAGATCTTTTGAGGTTATGCATCTTGGACTTTGGAGGGGCATGGGAGGAACATCTTCCATTAGTAGAGTTCGCCTACAACAACAGCTATCAGACTAGCATTGGCATGGAACCTTTTGAGGCTCTTTATGGACGACCTTGTCGATCACTGAATTGTTGGTGGGAGTCTACGGATAAGATTTTGCTTGGGCCCCAGATGATTAGGGAAACTTCGGAGAAGATAGACTTGATTCGAAGACACATGAAGATAGCACACGACCGACAAAAGTCAACTGAATCAATAGACCAACTGATCTTTGCATTAGATAAGGAACATATACACACACTTTTGCATATGTTCATACAGCATTATAAATCTTTTAAGGACAACGGATGCTTGTGGATGATGGATGAGTAGATGGATGATTGGATGGTAGGATACATTGTTCTTAACTTGAAGATTTCGGGGACGAAATCCTTTAAGGAGGGGACAATGTAACAACCCATATTTTTAAAAGATGACATATGAGATAATTAAAGAATAATTAATTTTTAAAAGAAGAATTAGTGAAACGGATTACGCCATTGCGTTCGTCTTGGAATTCTGTTTGAGATAGAGTACGAATTTTCATAAAACAGGTACCGTATGAAGAAGTTACGGACGATAAAAGTTGAGCAGAAAAAGCAGAAAACAGGCTGGGATAACTGGTGCATTTGTGAAGTGCGCCCGTGCCAAGGCAAAACCTGCATAGAATTCTGGAGAGTTCTTTGATGATGTGTCCTTCGGGGATTGGCTGGATGACGTGTTTTCTGGTCAGATGGTTCAGATGAACTCTAATCTAATCTAAAGGTCCTAATTCACCTAATACATCTATAAAAACACACTTAAATCTAACCCATATTTCATTACACTAATCCATGGCGCCTCCATGCTGCTCTAATCTAAATTAAAACTAGCCTCTCTTCTCCAAAGCAAATCAGAATTAGAGTATTCAAATTGAAGGTAAGAATCAAATTCTACAACAATGGTTTAGCTAATCAAATTCAGAAATCAGAATTCAGATCTATTCTCTCTGCTTAATCCAATCGCTATGAGTCTATGTTACTTTCACATATAATTAATTTAAAAGTGATTATGATAGGATTGTAAATTGGATTTTATGAACGTGCCTGCAAGATGAATCATATTAAGTTTGTAAATTCTTATCTTTCAGATTCATACCCAAACTACTGTGATCATATGCCAAATGGGATCTATTTTATTATTCTATGTCAGTTCATGTTTCATATGACTCTTTTATGCCAGTTTTGATGAAATGATTCTCTTCCCTTCTTTTCTTTTTTTATGAGATTAGGCTAACTTCGAGCCTAACATATTACGTTGTGATTTGCGTACAAATAACGTTTGAACGATTAAGAAAAGTTTGGGGAAACTTGTAATAAAATGAGATTATTGGTATAAATCAATTTGAGCATAATTGTGTATAAATTGTATACATGAGATTTGGCATTAGTTGGATTGGGCATAATTGGATATAATTTGTATACATGAGCTTTGGCACAAATTGTTAATAACAATAAATGCAAATTAATTTGAGCGTAATTCGGCATAACATGTATACATAAGATTATAGGCCTAATTTGGATTAAAACTATAAACATAATTTATATTGGAAATTATGGGTAATTGGAATATATTTTAACCTAAAATTTTAAAATTGTGACTTGAATCAAGAAGAGATAATGAATGCCTAAGACACAAGGTTAGACTTGGTTTGCGGTAGAATTCTGCCTGGAACCGCCCGACATATCTAGTAAACGCAAATGGTATTCTAATGTGAGAGGTCAAAGGCAGAAATTAGATGCGTAATAATGCAAAGACACAAGGGTAGATTCAGTTTGCGGTATAAGCCTACCCGGAACAGCCCAGCATATCCAGCAACCGCAAAACGGCAATCTATAGTGGGAGGTCTTACAAGAATACGATTATAATGAATTAACGAACACTTAACCAAGATAAGACATGTGGTAAGACAAGGGATTGATAAAAGGGTTAAGTGGGTAACATGGGTAGCATGTGAAAACATAATTAAAACACTTAACCAAGATGAGACATGTGATTAGACATGGGGATAAAGAGGGGTTAAGTGGGAATCCCTAGTGGGGATCAAGCTTAGGAGGAAAGCTCGTGTCAAGTAGGTGGACCCTTTACAACCAGTAAACCATTTAGTATTTATATGAGCTCGAACTAGGTCGAGGACGAGACGTGCTACTGGGGTTGATTGTAAGGGGTCAATAAAGAGTTAGTGATGGCAGTGCAAGTCCAACGGAGTCATGTGCGTGTGTGGGTCCAGACTGGTAGGTAAGACGTTGTTGCATTGTGTAGGTATAAGCCATGCATTTTAGTAGCATATGGTTTCCACTTTAGGGAGTGATACACCCTACTATGGGACCAGCACGGGTATCTACTAGTTTGGGAGCCGATCAAATGGGGAGGGTAGTGGGTACAACTAGTGGAGATAGGAGCAGGCGGCACCTATGACAGCAGCTAGGAGTACACGAAACTACCATCATTATTATTATTACTATGTTCAGTAAGAGGGATCAATTTTCAGTATGGGACTAGTATTGGTGCGGTGTAGGGATTATCTTATAGTGATTAGAAGCGCAATCAATGTTGTATCTTGTTAATCTTGTTTACCTTGTCATATCTGCTTATGTTACAGTCATCTCTTATATCCAGTTTATGTTCTTATCCTATTACTTTACTGATTATATTGTTAAAGTCACTAGACTCGCCAGACTTATGTCTGACCCCTTTTTGTTTCGCCTCTTTTCTTTCATTCCACCCAGATCCTCGGGGTGGAAATAGAGAAGCTTGTCTTGATTCCTTTCTTCTTGAAGTGCTTGGAAGTGTTGAAAGTAATGCTCAGCTTTATCTCTTTTTTATTATGGCTATTTGGAGTGGGATTATGATTTTACTTTTATGTACTCTGATAATAATTTTGTACAAGATGGATATTTGTGTACTTGAATCTAGTATGTGGTTTTGATGTTGAACCAAACATGTTTTTCTTTTCCGCTGCAATGAGTAACTTTTGAATTTTCTTAAGTACCATTTTATATACCTGTCTTGTGATATTATGTTCTATTACTCCATGAAAGTTAATGCATTCCCTTAATGAGTGACATTCATGGACGTGGGGTGTTGCAATTTCAGTTAAATAAGTAATTTATTATTATTTTGTAATAGTTATTGATGAAGTAAATTATTATTTTTAATAATAATAATTTAAGTAATTACCTTGTAAATGTAATTCGTTAAAGTAAGGAAATCGAAGATTGAAATGAAAAGTAGTTGCAGTATAAAAGGATTTAATGAATGGGTATATATTAAAACCGATTTTTTATAACTAAGTTATAAAAGGGATTTTAAGAAAATACAATAGCTTAAAATAAATATTTACTTAACATTTGGATTAAGTAAAATGAAATCGAGATATAGAACAGATTTACATTAAACTCGAGTTTATAAACAAGGTTTATAAAGGAGACATGAAGTTGAAGTGTTGATTTCGAATTAACGATACTTAATAATGAGATTAAGTGAATAAATGGAACTGAAATGAGATTTTCAAAGTGGATAATGGTCAATGAATCAGAAATGGAATAGTACGGATTGATAATGAGTTAAGATAAGATTTGGAACCTAACTGGAGACTGGTTAAGTTGAGTGATTTTCTGAATATTAATCTGATATTGATTTCGGTTTTCGGGGTTTATAGTTAGGAAATTATTCGCTTACCAATTTACGATCAGGGACTGATAAGTGTTGAAATGATGGATTTTCAGAGTAAAGGAAATAAAAGGATTAAGTATACACACACACACACACACACACACACACATATATATATATATATATATATATATATAATGGGATTTCCAAAGTAAGGGAAATGAAAAGATTTGAGAATGTGTATATATATGTATATAATGATATCCCCAATATAAAGGAAATAAAAAGGAATTGTGTGGAAATGTAACGTTGTTTTATGAGTGATAAGTTTAAGTGATTTCTGATTATAGACAACGAGTAATGTATGGCAAATAGTTTAAAGAAAAACTTATTTTAAATTAAGTGAAAGGCTATATTCGAATTATTAAAAGATTTTGAAATTTATTTAACAAATATTTTTAATTAAAAAAGCCAAGTGAGGCTAAGTACCGAACTAGTAAATATATTTTTATTTTATGATTGAATGGTTGTTTTTATTTGATAGTTAAATAACCGACTGTCAAATATGGCTTATACGAATGTTGGTACAGAAAGTCCGGGATCAAATTTATATTCGAAAACCATTCCGAATCAGCGAATATGTAGAAGACGATTATTGAAGATGGAGAAATCGAAGACTCTAGATGTGGAACGTTAAATGAAAGCGTTCCGCTAGATTGATATTTATTTGTATTTAGACACTATTATAATATCAGAATAAGCTATGATTTCAAAAAGAAATGGTTTGACTTTAAAACCAAGTTGGGTGATGTTTCTAAAACTTAGCGAGTTTTCTCACTCTAGTTCACCAAATTGATCCGACATTTTGTAAATGCTCGGGTTAGACCGGGTTGTGCAGGTTCAGGTTATTGGATGTTGTGCAGTCCGAAGACGAATTGAAGGTATTCAGACGTATGATATCTAGTAATTTTTTTCCGCTGTGTGTTGTATATGAGGACAAATTAAAATAACTGTCCAGATGTATTAATGTACTCTGATGATTGTAAAACTTTATTTCAAAGCTCTCAATAAAGTTTTGTTTATATTATATTTTATTCCATTGCAATGTGAGACTCTGATGTTGTTGTGTTCTTCTTCTACTCTAATATTTCTTTCTTTCTTATCTCACCCTTTATTTTCTTTCATTAACTATCTGGTGTTTTCGATAATTGAGTTCCAGCAAGTAATATGGGTTTATGTATTTTTGTTGGAATTTGGGGGTCGAATCCCCTAAGTCATTACAGTGGTATCAGAGCATAAGGTTTAGTAATAACCTTGGCTCTATGGCGTAACTCGATAGAGATGGGGTTAGTAATACCCTAGATTGAGTTGAAGTGTATATATATGAGAACGTATTTGTAAATTTTATATAAAAATGTTTCATATTGTGTTATTTGATCTGTTTGATTTTGAACTAGCAACTGACATGATATTGTTTTGTAAAGAGGGTAAATGAAATAATTTTGCCCAAATTATATTTTTGTATAGTAAAGAAATAATTTTATCAAATTATTTAGATATTCATTCGCTTGATTGATTTGAATGGAATTCAAATTGGATTTTGAATTTGAATTTGAATGGTTTAATATAACCGGAGGAGATTTCACTTATAGAATTTGTGAATGAGAATTTTAATTTGGAGTTAAAATGGTTCAGAATTTAACTGAAAATAAGTTAAATAAAATGTGAGGAGAAAATCAGAATTTAGATTTTGAAATAAAATCAGGATGTGGATTGATAAATGGAAGTGAACTAATTTTTGGAATTAAATTAGCCAATTGAATATGAATCGGAATTAACTTGGCCGAATGAGGTTAAGAATGAATAATAAATTAATGGAACAAATCAGATATTAATCGATTGATAATTATAGTCTGTAAAACCCAAGTAAAAATTAATATTTAATATTAATTAAAGTTAATCAAAGTTGAATGACATGCTTATATGGATTCTGTATCATTTGTTGATAGTGTGTTTTACTTTTTGAATATAATTCATCTATGGTTTAATAAAGAGTTAAAATGAATTGAAATCTAAAGAGAATAAATTCAAATATTCTAAATTGGAATGGAATCACATATGAATTAAAATTGGATTATGTAACCCTATATTTACATATGAGTGATGCCATACGTTTATTTTGAGAATTTTTTTGGTTACTCTATTGATTAATGAAATATTATCTAGAATTTTATGTATTGGTTACTTACATGATGGATTGAGTTGAGTACATGTATTAGAAGGCTTTGTGGTTGATTTTGGTTGAGTATATCGTAATAAGTTGAGCAAGTATGCTCAATAGCGCTCACATAAGGTATGCTTACGCGAAAGTATAATTTTTGGCTTTCGAATTTTGTTTTCCGACCAGATGGATTGATGTATATATATTATTTGATCCTGCGATATGGCAGAAGTCACTCTGTAAAGGGGAGACTCTACCGAATTTTTTCGGAAATTTAATGTGTTAGAAAATTTTCAATATTTTTGAAATTTTTTATTTATAATAATGAATTGGTTTTCGATTTGAAATAAATTGGAGTTCGAAAAGTTAATGGGTTGTAGCGTTTCTTCTACCTTAGTAATTTCAGGGACGAAATTCTTTTAAGGGAGAAGAAATATAACATCCCGTACTTTCGACAGTTAGATATTTAGTATATTTTTTTATTTTAAATATTGATTTGGAATTTTAAATGGACTTAAAATATATAATTCGTTTATATAACGAAGTTTAAACGTTTACTTTATATATAATTATAAAACAAGCTCGAAACATCGCGGTAGTTCGTAATTTACGATTTGAACTTCAATTGAATATACCAAATCTAATATAAGTCAGAACTCTATGAAACAAGAACCTTCTAAATGGATTTGGTTATAATTTTCTAAAAGAGAAAAATCGAGATTTCGTGTTATGGATTGTTAGTTATGTCCAATTCAAATTTCCAAATAGTCGCTATGGAATTATTTATATATTATAGCGACTAATTTAATAATTTAATTTGTTTAAATTGGGTTTTTGATCATAACTTGAGATAACGATCGAATTCAGCTACGAAATTAATTCCGTTGAATTCGTATTGACGCTTAGAGTCAGGATAGATATATTATTTGTTATTTTTGAAGACTCGATATTTTGGGTGTCCAAAATAGCGTTGTTTTATGTGTAAATTGGAATAACAGATTATCAAAAGAACTCCATTTTCAGTGAAACAAATTTTATTAAATCCGTAATGATGAGGTGTTGTAGTGTTTCAAGTTTCAAGTTATTCGGATTTATTTTGTGACCGTGGGAAATTTAAACGCGTGTTTTTCACATGTGATTTATAAAGGACTTTTCACAAATGATATTGGAATTCGAAGAAACCTATCCCATTATGTCCGAAATATTTTTCTATGCTAGGCTTAGGAGTTTCGCCTCGATCTGAGATTGTATGTTATTGTTTTAGCACGTTACTTAGTGATGAAGTATCGTATAGTATTGTTTAATAATAAATCAACCCCTATAAATAAAACAAAATCCTTTAACCATAAATGATTATTCCCCGCGTGGTCAAGGCCTTCTATAGCCACTGCATACAAAAAAGAACAAATAGAAATCACCAATGCTTTCTCCTCTTTAATCTCAATATTGGAGCACAACCCTTGAAACTTTCTTCTACAATCATTCTACGCTTGGTGAGTTCTTTGTTCTGACCGATCGTGATGGAGTTTCGAGTTCTCCATTGACCGAAATCATGCACAGCAGCGTTGTCAGTTCGTGGATTCTTGCGTGCGAAGGAAGGCATCGGATGAGGAGGGACTCAGGTCGTTCGCTAAAGGGACTTAAGCGCACATATCGCCGGCCTCAAACGAGCTTCTGGTGGGCCGAGCCTGGAGCGGCAGTCATGGGTTGTTGCGGTGGAACAGTACTTAGAGGTAGAGAAAGAAATATAAGAAAGGGATGAAGTAAAACAAATTTTGTTTGGGTCAGCTTGCGGTCAAAGGTAACGAAGTATATGCTCTGGGTTCTTTCATTAAAGTGAAGAATTAAATGTTAACAAAGTAGCAGCGTGTTGAATGGAATGATGAGTTTAAGCAAAGATGTAAATAAGGCATTAAAGAGTTGGGCACAATTTCAAAAGGGGTTCAGACAAATATTTGAACGTGTGAACTATTACAAGTTATTTTGAACGAATGGAAAAAGGGGAATAAAACAATTATAGCTTGGGTATTATTTTCATGGACAAAGCAGCTGACGAGGAAGAACCACCAGGTTTACAGAAGTAAAATGGTAGCACATATATATAAAGAGTGGAGTTTTTGTGTTTATAGTGGAAACAGAAGTCCTTGGATTGGGCATTTTTGCCAACGTGAAGGACAAGATGGCACGTTGGTTGTTGAAAAAGGCAGTGAGTGTTTTGTTGTAACACCCTGTATTTTCTATAACATTAAAGTAATGAATTAAAGAATAATTAATTACAAATGTGAGAATTAAGGGAAGCGGGTTAAGCCATTGCGTTTATCTCGGAATTATGCTTGAGATAGAGTTCGAGTTTGCGTAAATCAGACTCCGGATGAAGGAGTTATGACTTCCAGAAGATTCAAGAATTTAAATAAACACCTTAGATTAAAGTTCAAAAAATTAAAATTTCGAAATCAGAAGCAGAAGCGGGCTGGGCGGGAATTTTCCTACCCAAGGCCAGGTCGACCAGAAGGTTGACCAGGGGGTTGACCTCCGCTCATACTGGTCAACCAGGGGGTCGACCTCCCCCTCGGGCCAGATCTGAAAACTGACGTGTTTCTTACTGTGACGATTTGCTGTGGCATTAAGGCTTATGTGGCACGTTCTGGTTGGTTCTCTTAGGTTTGAATGGCTTTGATTTGCCCTGGGTTGATCTGACGGCTCCTTTTAAATCAAACTTCTATATAAGCAACCTAAATCCAAACCCTAAGCTACACAAAAATATTCCTAAGACCGTCATGCTGTCAG
Organism: Allium sativum; assembly: GCA_030737875.1. NCBI lineage: Eukaryota > Viridiplantae > Streptophyta > Magnoliopsida > Asparagales > Amaryllidaceae > Allium > Allium sativum. Next base: position 159,666,831 of record CM060913.1, read on the forward strand.
AACTCAACCTAGAATAACTGTCATTCTCGTTCAACTAGAAAGCAATCTAGGAAATGCAAATCAAATCTAATTCAGCTAAGAGAATTCAACGTCTTCAACAAAGGAGAGCTATTCAATTTCAGAAAACAGATCCCGGAAAAAAAACAAGACTTTCTTTTCTTTGCAATTCCTGTTATTATTTAGATGTGAACGATTAAAAGTTGTGACTTGTAATAAAATGAAAACTAGAGTACTTCCTAGTTGTAAGATAATGACGATGCTGATTTATGCCTATTCTTGTAACGATTCTATTGTATATGCTTATGATATTATTGTGGTTATTATGTTAGTGTTAAACTAATCGAACATCATGTAAATTTGGTGACTTTTCATGTTATGTAACATGCAAGTTGTTTAGATAAATATTTAGATCTATGCTTATTGAATCATGCAAGTTGTTTAGATTTATATTTAGATCTATGTTTATTGAATCATGCAAGTTGTTTAGATCTATATTTAGATCTATCTTTATTGAATCATGCAAGTTGTTTAGATCTACATTTAGATCTATGTTTATTGAGTCAAGCAAGTTGTTTAGATCTACAGTTAGATCTATGTTTACTGAACCATGCAAGTTGTTAGACTAAGACATGTATTATGTTTAGATATATATTTAGATCTATCTTTATTGAGTCATGCAAGTTGTTAGGCTTTGGCATGTATTAAGTTTTGATCCACATTTAGATCTATGAAAATTGGATCCAAAATTAAATCTCATATGTACATGCCTTTTTAAACCTCAGTAATTCCATATATTTAAGATTGATGATTATTGGATCCAAATTAAAAGTTCACATTCACATGTCTAGTTGAACTTGTGTAATTCTATATGCTTAAGGTTTATGTTCATTGGTCCCAAAATAAAAGTTTACATTTACATGCCTAGTTGGATTTGGGTAATTTCATCTGCTTAAGACTTATGTTGATTGGATTCAAAAATGCAAGTTCATTGTTTTATGCCAAAATTTATATGACACATGTTTAATTAGATCCTTATTATGTTTTATGAATGGCACATGTTCCCTTCTTTCCCTTTTGTATATAAGTTAGGCTAAGTTACGAGCCTAACATTCTATTTGAATTTTGCGAACGTATGACAGGGGTAACGTTGGGAAAAATCTTTAATTTATATTATTGGCATAATTTGACCCATAAATATATGAACGATTAGTGGCATAAAAATGGTATAATTTATATACCAAAAATCTTGAATATGATTTAGAGGAAAAGAATCGGGCATGGTTTGTATGGCAAGAATTGTGGAAAATTTACATATAAATATGAAAAGTAAATATGTAAATTAAGTAAAAGACAAACATGCCTAACCCGAGGTTAGATTGGGTTATGGTGTAAAACTGCTCGGAACCGCCCGGCACATCCAGTAACCACAACAACACCAATCTAATGTGAGAGGTTAGTGCACCATGACCAAGGAAAACCCGAGGTTAGATAGAGTTGTGGTGTAAAACTACCCGGAACCGCCCGACACATCCAGTGACCGCAACAACACATATCTAATGTGAGAGGTTGGTGCATTAATAAATCAATATAACAAGATGAATGACTAGGGTTAACTTAAATCAACACTTAACCAATATAACTTGATTTGTGGTAAGGTTAAGTTAAATCAAGAGGGCAACACTTAACCAATATAACTTGATTTGTGGTAAGGTTAAGTTAAATCAAGAGGGCAACACTTAACCAACATAACTTGATTTGTGGTAGGGTTAAGTTAACACAAGAAGGCCACACTTAACCAAAATAATATGATATGTAGGCGGGTTAATTTAACTTGAATTTATTGAAGACACTTAACCAATACAACGTGATAAACACGTGGGGTTAAGTTAACAAGAAAACACTTAACTAATATAACTTGACGAACGGACGAGGTTAAGTAAATAAGGAACAATTAAACAACATAACACGATGAATGGGCGGGTTAAGTTAACATGAATAGGCAAAACCAAACCGTTTAATAAACATGCTTGAATCGTTGGGAGGGTTAAGTACATATCGGGTTGGTGGGTAATATTAGTAAATATAAGCCCACAAAAACTTAACCGTTTAATAAACATGCTTGAATCGATGGGAGGGTTAAGTACATATCAAGTTGGTGGGTAATATTAGTAAATATAGGCCCACAAAACGTAACTGTTTAATAAACATGCTTGAATCGATGGGAGGGTTAAGTACATCTCGTGTAGGTGGGTAATATTAGTACATATAGGCCCAAAAACTTAACGTTAAATAAACATGCTTGAATCAGTGGGAGGGTTAAGTGCATGTCGGGTTGGTGGGTAATATTAGTAAATATAGGCCCACAAGCTTAACCAATAGGAAACCCTAGTAACGGGGACCCATTTCAGTAGTAACCCACATAGATGTATCACGGTACCCTGAATTAGGCAGGGCGGGGCATGATTACTGGGCTGACTATAAGCGGTCAAAGCAGCGGTAGGGGGTACGTCAGTGTGGGGTCCGACGGTATACGGGTGTGCACGTACTCCGGAGTGGGAGAAAGCAGGCATTGGGTACTAGTAGTTATACACTGTGCCTCTTGAATCATGTTGGGTCGCCATCATAAGGATTGATATACCTTATGGTGGGACTAGCACAGGGCATCTACACGCAAGAGTGGGCCGATTGACACAGACACATGGAACATTTATGCGAGTAAGGAGCCGAACGATAGGGTAGTAAGGGTACATCTAGCATGTTCATGGCAAAGAGGCTTATTGAGGTGGAATCCTCATGACAGATGTACACATGAAGGCTACCACAATTACGGGGATTGGGATCACGTTATCATATAATCAATTTATATAGATTACAAGTTGTGACACTAGTTAGGTGGTGCAGAGAAGTAAAATGGGTGCGATAGCATATTCAACCTTATTATCTTATTTCTAGGGTGATGTCCTAGATTCAATTTATTCATGTCATAACCTGTAATAACCCGGAAAATCTGGGCCAGTTTAAAAATTTTATTTTGGCAATTTCAGCTAATTTTGAATATTTAAAACGAATTATTTTAAATAAAAACGACGAGAAATTTATTTTGAATATAATTCGAACGTATATATTATACGCGTCGTCGTTAGAATATAAATAATTATATATAATTATAAATAGAATTGAAAATGGCGCGGTAGTTCGATAATTCGATTTCAAACTTCAATTGAATGTACCGGGTGCAAAACAATCCGGATTTTAGTGAAACCAAAAACATTAGGATCTAATTGATAATACCTTTCCAACGAATCCGAAAAATCAAAAGTTCGTAGCGGGAATCAAAAGATATGCGCAGTTGAAATTTCTGAATAGTCGCTATGGAATTCAGGCCCTTAAAAATGGAAATTTTGCAAACGACCTCGGATTTCAACGAAACCACTTTTGTTGGGTCCGTGATGTTGAATTATTGCTAGGTTTCAAATTTCATAATTTTTCGAATCAATATGTGAGCGTGGCGAATGAAAACGCGTTTGACCAGTTTCAGTTGATTTTAATCGACTGGAAATTGGCCATTTTTCCAACGGTCTCAGAATTCGACGAAACTAGTTTTGTTAGGACCGTATCGTCAATACGAAGCTAGAAAATATTTTTCTGGAATTTTTAAAGTTAGTATGTGACCCCGGTAATTTGAAAAGTACGTTTAAAATTCAATATAGTGATTTAAATGTAAATTTAACAGAAACTGATTCAAACAGTCGAATCAGCCTACGTGGCATATCCCATTGTGTTCGGAATGGGGGTAAAACGCTATGGACGACAGGCGGTGGGCCTCGTTTAGAGGTCGTATGTAAAAGTCAACATTTTGCAAAATAAAATAAATAAATAAATAAATAAGTAAAAAATTTAAATATCTCCTTTATACCCCCCCCCTCCCCGTTCATTATATCAGAAAAAAAATTAAATAAATAAAAAAAAGAAACGAGATCCCAAATCGGGGTCGGAGGAGGCCGCTCCCCAACGCGCGCCACCGCAGGTGGCGGCGCCGACCATCGCGAGGACCCCCCCCCCCCCCATCCTCCAGCTCCTCCCTCCTCTTCAGTTCAAACGCGATACCCCCCTGAAGCCCGACGAACCCAAAAAACCCCGACCCGCCGCCCCTCTCTCCTCCCCATTTCGAAGCCCTCCGATCCTCGACGCGCCACTTCCCAGACCCCCTCCGAGCCGCCGACGAGCCCCCCCTGTAAGTTCCCTACTGTTTTATTTTATTTTATTTTATTTTACTTTAAACTGTTTTTTTTATTTACTTTAAACTGTTTTTTTTATTTTACTTGAAAACTGATTTTTAAAAAAGGTTTAAAACTGATTTTATTTTATTTTTAAAAACTGAAAACTTATTTTCATTTTAAACTGAAATTAATATTGTTTTTTTTATGAAATCGCTTTGTTTTAAAAACATGGGTTCTAAAAACAGAAATAAACATAAGTGTTTAAAATAAAAACAGTTCGGTTTTTGAAATAAAATTAGCATTGAATTTTGAAATAAAATTAGCAATGTTTTGAAATAGAAGATAGGAATTTACTTTGTTTAAAAATAGAAAGAACAGTATTGAAAAATGATTTTTGAAATATAAATAGAACAGATTTTTAAAATGAAATTAGCTTTGTTTTTAAAAGGAATTTTGCATTTGTTTTAGAATTAAAAAGGTGATTTTTATATATTGAACTTCGAATTAAAAAGGTGATTTTTATATATTGAACTTCGAATTAAAAAGGTGATTTTTATATGTTGAACTTCGAAATAAAAATATGATTTTTATGTATTGAACACCGAAGTAAAAATTCAATTTTTAAATATTGAATAGCAAAGTAAAAATTCGATTTTTAAATATTGAGTAGCAAAGTAAAAATTCGATTTTTACATATGTAGAGAATACGGGCGAAGAAAGTAATAAGAGACGAGAACAGTGAAGATTTTCTGCATTAGAAGTGCCGTGGAGCTAGGATAGCTATCTGTGAGAATTTCTCACCTTTCAATTTCTTTTCTAGATATATTTATATACTAGGATGCAGACGGTGCTTAGTAGCACCCGACACCCGTCATCCACAGACCATGGATGGCTTGTTTGTTAAATTGTTTGGTTGTGTAGTTGGTTAGATTATTTGTTTTGAATTGAGTTGTTTGGTGATTTTGATTGATGTGTGAATGGCGTGGGCCTTCACTAGACCGGGGATAAGGCTAGGCCTTGTCCCGTTTCTAGTATCGTGCCGTTATGCCGCCGAAATTTTTCTAAAATAAGTTAAAAAAATAAAAATATCATTTTAGTTAAAGAATGAACTGAATAGAAATTCAGGTGTTGAAATAAGATATTTTATCGTTAAAAATATAATTTTTAACGTGAAGTGAATAAAATAAAATATTCATTTACAAACCAGACGGTCTGTTTATGTACACTGATTTGACTGATATTGATTGGGTCGATAAATTTTACACATCGCCCAACTGCACAACTAAAATCTGTGTTTGATTGTTTGAAACCCCACATGGGTGTTGGGATGAAATATGAATTTCACTCATCCTGATTGATTAAATATGTCGATTGATTGATTGACAGGCTGTTATAAGCGCTGAATATCTATATTTGATGCTTATACAGTGTAGTGCACTTTGGTTGATGGTTGATTATTGTTCAATGCTATTATATACATGTGTTGTATGGAAATCCATATAATTAATTTTATATGGTAATTGATTGGGCCTCATTCCAATTTGAAAAATAAAGAAAATTTGAAAATAGAAATTTATGAAGCCGTGTTGATTAGATTGACGCCATTTTGACGTGAACGATATTTATATCGACTTTGTTCATTTTGAAATGAATATTGAAAAGTGATTTCGAAATCGGCGATTTCGAAATCGGCGATTTCGAAATGAATTGAAAACGATTTCGAAATGAATTGAATTGAAAACGATTTCGAAATGAATTGAATTGAAAAAGATTTCGAAATGAATTGAATTGAAAACGATTTCGAAATGAATTGAATTGAAAACGATTTCGAAATGAATTGAATTGAAAACGATTTCGAAATGAATTGAATTGAAAACGATTTCGAATTGAATTGAATTGAAAACGATTTCGAAATGAATTGAATTGAAAACGATTTCGAAATGAATTGAATTGAAAACAATTTCGAAATGAATTGAATTAAAAACGAATTCGAATTGAATTGAAAGTGAATTGAAATGAATTCAAATTGAATTGAAATTTGAATTGAATAGAAATGAATTTTAAAACGAATTTATAAAGAAGAATTCAATTTTGATTTGAATTGAAATGGAAGTTGAAAATGTTTTTGAAACGAATTCAAAACTATTTATATAATTCGTTTTAAATAGAAATCGACGAAGTATATATTATATATATTATATATATAATATAATGGCCTGAATAGAACGCGCCGCGCCGCGGCAGTTCGTGAATTTCGACCATTTATTTCAAACGGACATTACGGGAGATCCGACCGTCGGATTCTCCTAAAACCGGAACCGTTGGGTTCGTATCGAAAAGAGCTTTCTAACGAATATTAGAAATTTGAAATATAACGGTTGGATTTGGAATTATGTCTAAATCAAATTTGAAAAAGGTCGCTATAAGTGCAGTTCGATGGCCATTGATGGAAATCGACTGTACGGGCCTTGAGAAAATTATTAAAAATAGTAATAATTTGTGTAAAATCATAAGAAATGATTTGTGAAGATTTGGGATGAAAAACTCCATATTTGAAGAGATAAAAATAGATTTTTATCGAAATGAACTAGTTTTGAACTAGAATTATAATTCTATTTATTTTTAAATAAATAAATTGAATTTGAAAAGGGTTTTGAAAATAACCAAAATTTCCAATGATTGCATTGGAGTGGATTTGAATCGAAATTGTCTTCGGAATATTTCGATGTCGGAATTCGTGATTATACAGATGTTGTTATGGAAATTTGAAAGATACATATTTATATCGTTATTTCCAATACGACATTTGTTAGTCGTAGAATTTGATATTGAATATAAGCCGATATATTTTCTATTCAGAGCCTTGTATTGAATATCAAATGTGATTTGGGTTTGTCGTGAATGGTGTCTTCACTAACACTGTCCTTGAACCCAGTTGAGAAAGGATTAAATCTTTTTATATACATTTAATGAAGTGTACCAATTAAACGATATTTAATTGGAATAGAATTGGTATTGATTTTTGGGTTTATCGCGAACAGTGTTTTAAACAACACTCGTTCTTTAACCCGATAATTAATGAATGTGATTTTGGGTTTATCGTGAACCGTGTTTTAAATGACACTGATTCTTTAACCCAGTTAACGATTAAAACTAAGTGGAGTTTTAATGAATCTTTAATTAGATTGAAAAGATCGAAAATGGAGTGTCACCCGTTTTGCTCCAGGCGATAGTTAAATCTTTAATTAGATTTGAACGTGAAATGGTAATTGAATTTACCGATAACACTGTGGTGTTAGATATGAAGTATTACCAGTTTTACTTCATGGGATGAATAGGTTGGGATTGGGAAATTAAAACAAATGATTACTTCGGTAAGGTTCGTTAATCCCGACTAGTTTGAATTGATATTCAAAAATAGATAAAGAATAAATTCAAGGAATTTATCTTGGATAAAATTAATGGGAACCTTTCCCTATGAATGTGAAATTTAGAAACTAACTATCGGTTAGCCAAGCAGAATGGTTTTCTGAATATTGATCTGATGTTGGTTTCGGCCTTCGGGGTTAATATTTGGGGAATTATTCTCTTGATTAGTTTACGGTTAGTGACTAATGAATTGGAATGAGGCGTATGTTGTGTTTGTGTAACACTTATTTAATATATACGCGAGTTATTCAGAAAGACTGGGTTTATCCCATTCTGAATAACTGATTCGACGTGGTGTCGAAGATGAAGACGGTGGTCGAAGATCGGAAGTCTTCACGTCGTTTGGGTGATTACTGATGATCTGGATTGGGCTGTACACCCAAGAAGATGGAAACAGTTAGTGATCGTCCAGACGTACTTGGAGATCGATGGATATGCGGGGTACTAGGTGCCTCCGGTTTCGTTCAGACCCAGAACGGACTTGTAAATGGACTGTGTGTCTGACATTGGATTTTAGTCTGTGTGATTGATTTCTATTAAATATATATCTGTTTGGCGGCGGAGAATTTATTCTCTTGCTTAACGCCCTTCTCTGAGACGTACGAGCTCAGGGGTTATGTACTGATGGATATCAAACGCATAGAGTGAATTGCCTGTGTGGCATGCCTAAGTGGCAATTGATCGAGGCTTCTGTTGAAAAGCAAAGTCTTGTGGTGATGATCGAAGCACGGCCTTTGTGGCGTAGCTTTGTGTAACGTTTACCTCGCGTGTTTCACACCCGGTATGAACCAAAAACGGGAGACGGACCTCAGGGAGGGCATGCGTTTCTTTCTAGTTAGAAGTGGCGTCAGTGGTTTTACACGCCCTGACGAGTTTGACTTATGTGGTTGTTGCTGTTGCGAGGCGCCTCGGTTTGATCGGACGATCCGGGTCAGATGGAGTCATTCGTTGGCTCATTTACGCCCCATAAGGCGGGGGAACGCATGTTCAGGGTTTAAGTTTAATCCACATTGGTGGACCGGCCCTGACGATCCAAAGGCTTGACAGAGTATTTGCCTGAGGCTCGGGCTAGACAGTCTCGAATCGGTTGAGGACTATCTTTTGCCTCGGTTCATAGAAGGAAACCCAATTTCCAAATACGTGACATTTGCGGTTTTATTTGTAAACCTATATATGGCGACATAGTGGGATGGGGCGCTCATGCCGCCTATGATTGATACTTATGATTTGAAGTTGTTTTATACACTATGCACTTATACTAGTATCAAATGATTTGTTTTAAACGTATCAAGCATTCTTTGGCTGTTATAAGGGAAAACCCTATCCTCGGCTGCGTTGCATTGTGTGATGGGACCTGGGTCTTATAACAGCTTCATTTTTCTTTATTTAGCATTGCGCTGTTTGTTTTAGGCACTGGTATTCTTGGGAGGAAACCCGTTCCGTGTTATACGGCGTGGTCCCTTGATTTACCAAACTTTGAAATAAAGATTAACTGTTTTAGTTCTCACACCAGTCACATGACTGACTTGGAGTTTATTGTTTTAACCTAAACTCTGGGTGCCCTTATTTTGACACGGGCAGCTAGTAGTTTTGGTTTTGCAGATTTATATTCACAGGATCCTGGTTTATAGCTGGAACGATATCCGGAAAGCTTTGTATCCGTATATCTCATTCTAGTTGTGTATTGTATTATTTTCCGCTGCGATGTATTTAAATGTAATTTAAATCACTGATATTTCTGTGTAATATTCGTTTATACTCCGCATATTCTTGTAATCTGATGCATTGTTGTAATATACGGTGAAATGTTCTTCTGTATGTGTTCTACTGTGGTTTGTTCTCGAACTATCCGTCGCTTTCCTTTACGGGGAAGTTGCGGGTCTTTACAGTTGGTATCAGAGCTTTGGTTTACAAAGCTCAGAGAACAAGACACATTAGAACCCTACGAAAGAATTCATCAGATATTGGATTAGTAATATCCAATTAGAATGACTCATTAGAGATGGGATCAGTAGTATCCTAGAACGAGTGTGAAGAGTACATTTTAAAGTGAAAACAAACTTTTGTTTTGAAAATTTAAATCAACTTTTCGTATTTGATTATTTATTTATATTGATGTGGACAATTCAGTATATAAAGAATTTGCATATACGCCTTGCAAACGTATATTCAAAGTTTTAATATATTGGATAGATATAGCACCACACCCTAGTCGCCCGGAGATGATATTGATGATAGCGATCGCATCATCAACATTTATGTTCGAGTTTCGATGGTGTGATTTTCTATATATTTCCATTAGACTGGTGTGAGAACCCAAAACTAATATAGCTAGAATACATTGATGTGATTTGGCATCAAAAACATGATTTTCTTATATATATCAAAATTATGAATTTGAAACTCTAATTCACTAATTGATTGATGTTTGTGTTGTTTATTTGTTTGCTAATTTTTAGCCATTTAGCCTAATAGCATCAAATATTGAATTATATTGAAAATTGGTCGCATATGCTTGCATATACATATATATCATTGAACAGGTCATAGCAAGGAGGCTAGAGCCAGAGAATAAAATTTGTTTGCCCGACAAATAGGTACATGTTTACTACATAATTTCCTGTTTTGTTTGGGTGAGGATGATTTTGTGAGCCTATTGGCTAGCCGCTTGGCTTTTTCTTTTTCTTTTTGAGATCTGAAGGACCGGGGAAGCTATTTGAAATTCCCCGATGCTCCCGGTGCAGGGGAGGTTATGGCGAAATTTTTCGAAAATTTAGGGTGTTAGCCAAATTTTTGAAATTTTGAAAATTCTCAAAAGCTGAAAAGTTGGAGAATGGAAGCCAAATCGAGCGTAGTGTTGATTAATCAAACCACTTTCGACTTTGTTCCTTTTCGGGGACGAAAAGTTTTAAGTGGGTGAGATTGTAATAACCCGGAAAATCTGGGCCAATTTAAAAATTTTATTTTGGCAATTTCAGCGAATTTTGAATATTTAAAATGAATTATTTTAAATAAAATCGACGAGAAATTTATTTTGAATATAATTCGAACGTATATATTATACGCGTCGTCGTTAGAATATAAATAATTATATATAATTATAAATAGAATTGAAAATGGCGCGGTAGTTCGATAATTCGATTTCAAACTTCAATTGAATGTACCGGGTGCAAAACAATCCGGATTTTAGTGAAACCAAAAACATTAAGATCTAATTGATAATATCTTTCCAACGAATCCGAAAAATCAAAAGTTCGTAGCGGGAATCAAAAGATATGCCCAGTTGAAATTTCTGAATAGTCGCTATGGAATTCAGGCCCTTAAAAATGGAAATTTTGCAAACGACCTCGGATTTCAACGAAACCACTTTTGCTGGGTCCGTGATGTTGAATTATTGCTAGGTTTCAAATTTCATAATTTTTCGAATCAATATGTGAGCGTGGCGAATGAAAACGCGTTTGACCAGTTTTATTTGATTTTAATCGACTGGAAATTGGCCATTTTTCCAACGGTCTCAGAATTCGACGAAACTAGTTTTGTTAGGACCGTATCGTCAATACGAAGCTAGAAAATATTTTTCTGGAATTTTTAAAGTTAGTATGTGACCCCGGTAATTTGAAAAGTACGTTTAAAATTCAATATAGTGATTTAAATGTAAATTTAACAGAAACTGATTCAAACAGTCGAATCAGCCTACGTGGCATATCCCATTGTGTTCGGAATGGGGGTAAAACGCTTTGGACGACAGGCGGTGGGCCTCGTTTAGAGGTCGTATGTAAAAGTCAACATTTTGCAAAATAAAATAAATAAAAAAAAAAATTTAAATCTCTCCTTTATACCCCCCCTCCCCGTTCATTATATCAGAAAAAAATTAAAAAAAAAAAAGAAACGAGATCCCAAATCGGGGTCGGAGGAGGCCGCTCCCCAACGCGCGCCACCGCAGGTGGCGGCGCCGACCATCGCGAGGACCCCCCGCCCCCCATCCTCCATCTCCTCCCTCCTCTTTAGTTCAAACGCGATACCCCCCTGAAGCCCGACGAACCCAAAAAAACCCGACCCGCCGCCCCTCTCTCCTCCCCATTTCGAAGCCCTCCGATCCTCGACGCGCCACTTCCCAGACCCCCTCCGAGCCGCTGACGAGCCCCCCCTGTAAGTTCCCTACTGTTTTATTTTATTTTATTTTACTTTAAACTGTTTTTTTTTATTTACTTTAAACTGTTTTTTTTATTTTACTTGAAAACTGATTTTTAAAAAAGGTTTAAAACTGATTTTATTTTATTTTTAAAAACTGAAAACTTATTTTCATTTTAAACTGAAATTAATATTGTTTTTTTATGAAATCGCTTTGTTTTAAAAACATGGGTTCTAAAAACAGAAATAAACATAAGTGTTTAAAATAAAAATAGTTCGGTTTTTGAAATAAAATTAGCATTGAATTTTGAAATAAAATTAGCAATGTTTTGAAGTAGAAGATAGGAATTTACTTTGTTTAAAAATAGAAAGAACAGTATAGAAAAATGATTTTTGAAATATAAATAGAACAGATTTTTAAAATGAAATTAGCTTTGTTTTTAAAAGGAATTTTGCATTTGTTTTAGAATTAAAAAGGTGATTTTTATATATTGAACTTCGAATTAAAAAGGTGATTTTTATATATTGAACTTCGAATTAAAAAGGTGATTTTTATATGTTGAACTTCGAAATAAAAATATGATTTTTATGTATTGAACACCGGAGTAAAAATTCAATTTTTAAATATTGAATAGCAAAGTAAAAATTCGATTTTTAAATATTGAGTAGCAAAGTAAAAATTCGATTTTTACATATGTAGAGAATACGGGCGAAGAAAGTAATAAGAGACGAGAACAGTGAAGATTTTCTGCATTAGAAGTGCCGTGGAGCTAGGATAGCTATCTGTGAGAATTTCTCACCTTTCAATTTCTTTTCTAGATATATTTATATACTAGGATGCAGACGGTGCTTAGTAGCACCCGACACCCGTCATCCACAGACCATGGATGGCTTGTTTGTTAAATTGTTTGGTTGTGTAGTTGGTTAGATTATTTGTTTTGAATTGAGTTGTTTGGTGATTTTGATTGATGTGTGAATGGCGTGGGCCTTCACTAGACCGGGGATAAGGCTAGGCCTTGTCCCGTTTCTAGTATCGTGCCGTTATGCCGCCGAAATTTTTCTAAAATAAGTTAGAAAAATAAAAATATCATTTTAGTTAAAGAATGAACTGAATAGAAATTCAAGTGTTGAAATAAGATATTTTATCGTTAAAAATATAATTTTTAACGTGAAGTGAATAAAATAAAATATTCATTGACAAACCAGACGGTTTGTTTATGTACACTGATTTGACTGATATTGATTGGGTCGATAAATTTTACACATCGCCCAACTGCACAACTAAAATCTGTGTTTGATTGTTTGAAACCCCACACGGGTGTTGGGATGAAATATGAATTTCACTCATCCTGATTGATTAAATATGTCGATCGATTGATTGACAGGCTGTTATAAGCGCTGAATATCTATATTTGATGCTTATACAGTGTAGTGCACTTTGGTTGATGGTTGATTATTGTTCAATGCTATTATATACATGTGTTGTATGGAAATCCATATAATTAATTTTATATGGTAATTGATTGGGCCTCATTCCAATTTGAAAAATAAAGAAAATTTGAAAATAGAAATTTATGAAGCCGTGTTGATTAGATTGACGCCATTTTGACGTGAACGATATTTATATCGACTTTGTTTATTTTGAAATGAATATTGAAAAGTGATTTCGAAATCGGCGATTTCGAAATGAATTGAAAACGATTTCGAAATGAATTGAATTGAAAATGATTTCGAAATGAATTGAATTGAAAACGATTTCGAAATGAATTGAATTGAAAACGATTTCGAAATGAATTGAATTGAAAACGATTTCGAAATGAATTGAATTGAAAACGATTTCGAAATGAATTGAATTGAAAACGATTTCGAAATGAATTGAATTGAAAACAATTTCGAAATGAATTGAATTGAAAACGAATTCGAATTGAATTGAAAGTGAATTGAAATGAATTCAAATTGAATTGAAATTTGAATTGAATAGAAATGAATTTTAAAACGAATTTATAAAGAAGAATTCAATTTTGATTTGAATTGAAATGGAAGTTGAAAATGTTTTTGAAACGAATTCAAAACTATTTATATAATTCGTTTTAAATAGAAATCGACGAAGTATATATTATATATATTATATATATAATATAATGGCCTGAATAGAACGCGCCGCGCCGCGGCAGTTCGTGAATTTCGACCATTTATTTCAAACGGACATTACGGGAGATCCGACCGTCGGATTCTCCTAAAACCGGAACCGTTGGGTTCGTATCGAAAAGAGCTTTCTAACGAATATTAGAAATTTGAAATCTAACGGTTGGATTTGGAATTATGTCCAAATCAAATTTGAAAAAGGTCGCTATAAGTGCAGTTCGATGGCCATTGATGGAAATCGACTGTACGGGCCTTGAGAAAATTATTAAAAATAGTAATAATTTGTGTAAAATCATAAGAAATGATTTGTGAAGATTTGGGATGAAAAACTCCATATTTGAAGAGATAAAAATAGATTTTTATCGAAATGAACTAGTTTTGAACTAGAATTATAATTCTATTTATTTTTAAATAAATAAATTGAATTTGAAAAGGATTTTGAAAATAACCAAAATTTCCAATGATTGCATTGGAGTGGATTTGAATCGAAATTGTCTTCGGAATATTTCGATGTTGGAATTCGTGATTATACAGATGTTGTTATGGAAATTTGAAAGATACATATTTATATCGTTATTTCCAATACGACATTTGTTAGTCGTAGAATTTGATATTGAATATAAGCCAATATATTTTCTATTCAGAGCTTTGTATTGAATATCAAATGTGATTTGGGTTTGTCGTGAATGGTGTCTTCACTAACACTGTCCTTGAACCCAGTTGAGAAAGGATTAAATCTTTTTATATAGATTTAATGAAGTGTACCAATTAAACGATATTTAATTGGAATAGAATTGGTATTGATTTTTGGGTTTATCGCGAACAGTGTTTTAAACAACACTCGTTCTTTAACCCGATAATTAATGAATGTGATTTTGGGTTTATCGTGAACCGTGTTTTAAATGACACTGATTCTTTAACCCAGTTAACGATTAAAACTAAGTGGAGTTTTAATGAATCTTTAATTAGATTGAAAAGATCGAAAATGGAGTGTCACCCGTTTTGCTCCAGGCGATAGTTAAATCTTTAATTAGATTTGAACGTGAAATGGTAATTGAATTTACCGATAACACTGTGGTGTTAGATATGAAGTATTACCAGTTTTACTTCATGGGATGAATAGGTTGGGATTGGGAAATTAAAACAAATGATTACTTCGGTAAGGTTCGTTAATCCCGACTAGTTTGAATTGATATTCAAAAATAGATAAAGAATAAATTCAAGGAATTTATCTTGGATAAAATTAATGGGAACCTTTCCCTATGAATGTGAAATTTAGAAACTAACTGTCGGTTAGCCAAGCAGAATGGTTTTCTGAATATTGATCTGATGTTGGTTTCGGCCTTCGGGGTTAATATTTGGGGAATTATTCTCTTGATTAGTTTACGGTTAGTGACTAATGAATTGGAATGAGGCGTATGTTGTGTTTGTGTAACACTTATTTAATATATACGCGAGTTATTCAGAAAGACCGGGTTTATCCCATTCTGAATAACTGATTCGACGTGGTGTCGAAGATGAAGACGGTGGTCGAAGACCGGAAGTCTTCACGTCGTTTGGGTGATTACTGATGATTTGATTGGGCTGTACACCCAAGAAGATGGAAACAGTTAGTGATCGTCCAGACGTACTTGGTGATCGATGGATATGCGGGGTACTAGGTGCCTCCGGTTTCGTTCAGACCCAGAACGGACTTGTAAATGGACTGTGTGTCTGACATTGGATTTTAGTCTGTGTGATTGATTTCTATTAAATATATATCTGTTTGGCGGCGGAGAATTTATTCTCTTGCTTAACGCCCTTCTCTGAGACGTACGAGCTCAGGGGTTATATACTGATGGATATCAAACGCATAGAGTGAATTGCCTGTGTGGCATGCCTAAGTGGCAATTGATCGAGGCTTCTGTTGAAATGCAAAGTCTTGTGGTGATGATCGAAGCACGGCCTTTGTGGCGTAGCTTTGTGTAACGTTTACCTCGCGTGTTTCACACCCGGTATGAACCAAAAACGGGAGACGGACGTCAGGGAGGGCATGCGTTTCTTTCTAGTTAGAAGTGGCGTCAGTGGTTTTACACGCCCTGACGAGTTTGACTTATGTGGTTGTTGCTGTTGCGAGGCGCCTCGGTTTGATCGGACGATCCGGGTCCGATGGAGTCATTCGTTGGCTCATTTACGCCCCATAGGGCGGGGGAACGCATGTTCAGGGTTTAAGTTTAATCCACATCGGTGGACCGGCCCTGACGATCCAAAGGCTTGACAGAGTACTTGCCTGAGGCTCGGGCTAGACAGTCTCGAATCGGTTGAGGACTATCTTTTGCCTCGGTTCATAGAAGGAAACCCAATTTCCAAATACGTGACATTTGTGGTTTTATTTGTAAACCTATATATGGCGACATAGTGGGATGGGGCGCTCATGCCGCCTATGATTGATACTTATGATTTGAAGCTGTTTTATACACTATGCACTTATACTAGTATCAAATGATTTGTTTTAAACGTATCAAGCATTCTTTGGCTGTTATAAGGGAAAACCCTATCCTCGGCTGCGTTGCATTGTGTGATGGGACCTGGGTCTTATAACAGCTTCATTTTTCTTTATTTAGCATTGCGCTGTTTGTTTTAGGCACTGGTATTCTTGGGAGGAAACCCGTTCCGTGTTATACGGCGTGGTCCCTTGATTTACCAAACTTTGAAATAAAGATTAACTGTTTTAGTTCTCACACCAGTCACATGACTGACCTGGAGTTTATTGTTTTAACCTAAACTCTGGGTGCCCTTATTTTGACACGGGCAGCTAGTAGTTTTGGTTTTGCAGATTTATATTCACAGGATCCTGGTTTACAGCTGGAACGATATCCGGAAAGCTTTGTATCCGTATATCTCATTCTAGTTGTGTATTGTATTATTTTCCGCTGCGATGTATTTAAATGTAATTTAAATCTCTGATATTTCTGTGTAATATTCGTTTATACTCTGCATATTCTTGTAATCTGATGCATTGTTGTAATATACGGTGAAATGTTCTTCTGTATGTGTTCTGCTGTGGTTTGTTCTCGAACTATCCGTCGCTTTCCTTTACGGGGAAGTTGCGGGTCTTTACATAACCATTTTCTTGTTTACATGCTAAATAGTCACTGGACTTACCGGACTCATGTCTGACCCATTTTCTTTCGCCTTCTTTTCTTCCGTTCCCCCTAGGTCCGCAAGGAGGTAATACTTCAGCTTAGATCGGATCATTTCCAGCTTGAAGAAAGTAGATGTATTGCTTGGAATCTTTTTTCTTGGGCTATGGCTTTGGATACTCTCTTATTGGGGATTTATGCTACCTTACTGTTGTTTTAATGCTTCTTTATGTTTTAATTCAAGACAGAAGTTCTATGTATTACTTTTAAGTATGATTGAGACAACTGTTGTAAAAGCTTGACTGAACCATATTGTTTATAAAATGATTTCTATTTTCCGCTGCTTTATTTGTCTGTCTTGTAATTCATCTACATCTTTTACCTATAATGCTCCACCAAAGTTAAGGCATTCCCTTTGTGAGTGACCTTAACGGAGGTGGGGTGTTACACTTGGTATCAGAGTTGAAGGTTACCGGATCAGATAAAAGATTTGAAAAATTATTTTCAAACGATTTTAAAAGAAGCTTTTTCAAAAGAAAAGTTTAGTTTTAAAGGCATATTCCCCAAAGCCATATGCACTATCTTTTGATCCTCTGTTTGAATCCTTATTTCCTTCTTTCCTGAGTCTCCGGGGCTCCTGGCTTTCTGGGTGGTACCCTCATCGCGGCATGGTTCCGTAGGCTTGATAAGACTACGATATCTGTCAAAGGGAGAAGAAGTTCCCAACTCCCATCTATAGACGCAGTAGTTTTACCTGCGGCTAATTTTCTTTCGAGATTTATAGGATTTTCCGCGCGATGGAGGGAGCTTTCAAGAGACCTATCAACAAGTTACACAAGGATGGCAAAGATGAGATCTATAGCTGCAGTAGTTTTACCTGCGGCTAATTTTCTTTCGAGATTTGAAGGATTTTATGTGCGATGGAGGCAGCTTTCAAGAGACCTATCAACAAGTGACGCAAGGATGGAAAAGATGAGAATGAGGGAGTTTGGCTAAGGAGCACAACCTAAGGACGAGGAACTCATGGATATAGACTTGATTCACAAAGGAAGGTAGGAAAGAATAGTAAAACCTAAGACAAGAGGAAGTATATTTATTATGGTATAACGGGTCATATAATTAAGGACAAGGGAAAGAATAAATGACAGGATTTTCAGGAGGGAAAATACATGCTCTCACCGCCCGTGTACCTGAGAGAGAGGTAGTAAGGTTTCTGTTGAGAGAGCTTAGTTTTTCCTCTTTGATCATCCTATTAGTACTCTTTTGATTTTAGTGCTCCACGTTCGTTTATGTCTGCTTCCATAGTTTAGTCTCTACACCCTAGAGCTTGTATAGTGGAGGATCCCATTATTGCCTCAAGTCCAATTTGTGGTTCGGATCATTTATCTTTGGTTTGTAAGGATTTGAGATACTTATGTTCTTTGTTTCATAGGCTATGGGTAGATTCTAGGCATGGATGGGTTAGCTAGTAATTGTGAAAGGAGGGTAGTTAGACTTTCGACTTGCCTCAGGAATACCCTCGAAATTTCGTGCGATCCTAAGGGATCTGTTTGTCTTAGCTACCTAGAATCACTTTATGTGTTTATCGACGATTTTCAATCCGTTGGAGTAGGCCATGAGTATGTAGGTGTTTTTGATTAAGGTTAGGAGTTTGTCCCTTAAAACGTGAGGTAGACTTCCACATATATCTAGTTGGCAATGCAAATCCAGTTGTGCGATCAATGATAGTTTTGGAGCAAGATTGGCAAGGATAGCCAGAGTCGTTTAAGTGCTCAATTGTTTGGTTGTTTTGCTAGTATCATCTCACATAGATCGTCCAAATTTGGAGGAGGTATTCCTCGAGTGCTTGTCTAATATTGGTTTGGGCCTTTGGGGCTTGCACTTAATGGATCTCGACTTCGACTAGGATGGTTTGTGTGATAAATAAATGGTTGTGGCGGGCGCCCTAACCAAGACTGACCTTAAGAGAGGTAAAAAGTACATAGCAACCTTTAGCTTTGGACCCTCAGAATTGTAACATGATGGAAAATCTAAGTATAGGAGAGACCTATAATTATCTTAGTATATACACTTGGTATCATGGTTAACATCTATTTAGCTTGGAAAGATAGTTCAACTACATTGGGTACCCTTTAGCATAATAAGTGATCGAGGTCCTATCTTTACTAGCTGGTTTTGGAAATGGAGATCAAGAAGCTTCGCAGCTGTGAAGTTAAATTAGTTAAGGTACAATGGAGTAAAGCTCAAGAAGATGCGACGTGGGAGACTGAAGATAAGACTCGCGCGTCATACCCTTTTTCTTGAGGGCATATCCTTGATCTCATTTTCTAGGAATTCTATGCATGTTTGTTTCTATCTCGTTAGGTATATCCTCTTAGTCATATCTTCAATCCTTAGGTAGAAGCCAATGGATGTAAACATGTGTTTGAAACATGTCATGATTGGTGGTTGCAAGTGGTTGCTCGTGGATGCATATACACATATTAGGCACTAGATCGGCACAGTCACTTTCATATTGTATATGCATGAGTGAATTATTTGTATATGATTGAAACTTGATGTGTTATCATATGGACATTGCATTTGTATGAATGATTGTGCACTCATGTAGAAAGTATGATTAGGGGAGATTGCATACATAATTGACGCATGACACTGACATAATTTGCATAAAGGAGGTCAACTGAATCAGTAAACCGCCTGATTTTGCATTAGATAAGGACACGTACACACACCATGCATATGATCATGAAGCATTAGAAGTCTTTTTAAGGACAATGGATGTCTGTGTTTGATGGTTGAGTAGATGGACGATTGGATGGTAGGATATACATTCTTCTTGATTTGAAGGTTTCGAGGACGAAATCCTTTAAGGAAGGGTTTGTTGTAACACCCCGTATTTTCTATAAACATTAAAGTAACGAATTAAAGAATAATTAATTACAAATTTGAGAACTAAGGGAAACGGGTTACGCCATTGCGTTCGTTTTGGAATTCTGCTTGAGTTAGAGTCCGAGTTGCGTAAATCGAACTCCGTATGAAGGAGTTATGACTTCAAGAAGATTCAAGAATTTAAATAAACAGCTCAGATTAAAGTTCAGAAAATTCAAATTTCAAAATCAGAAGCAGAAGCAGGCTGGGCGGTAATTTTCCCGCCCAAGGCCAGGTGGACCAGGGGGTCGACCTCCCACTCGGGCCAAATCTGAAAAATGACGTGTTTCTTCCTATGACGATTTGCTGTGTCATTAGGGCTTGTGTGGCACGTTCTAGTTGGTTCTCTTAGGTTTGAATGGCTTTAATTTGCCCTGGGTTGATCTGACGGCTCCTATTAAATCAAACTTCTATATAAGCAACCTAAATCCAAACCCTAAACTACACAAAAATATTCCGAAGATCGTCATGTTGTCAGAACCCAACCTAGAATAGTCGCCATTCTCCTTCAACTATAAAGCAAGTTAGGAATTGCAAATCAAATCTAATTAGACAAAGAGAATTCAACGTCTACAACAAAGGAGAGCTATTCAATGTCAGAAAACAGATCCTAGAAAATAAAAGACATTCTTTTCTTTGTAAGTCCTGTTATTATTTAGATGTGAACAATTAAAAGTTGTGACTTGTAATGAAATGAAAACTAGAGTAATTCCTAGTTGTAAGATAATAACGATGCTGATTTATGCCTATTCTTGTAATTATTCTATCGTATATGCTTGTGAGATTATTGTGGTTATTATGTTGGTGTTAAACCAATCGTATATCATGTAAATTTGGTGACTTTTCATGTTATGTAACATGCAAGTTGTTTAGATCTACATTTAGGTCAATGTTTATTGAATCATGCAAGTTGTTTAGATCTATATTTAGATCTATGTTTGTTGAATCATGCAAGTTGTTTAAATCTATATTTAGATCTATGTTTATTGAATCATGCAAGTTGTTCAGATATATATTTAGATCTATCTTTATTGAACCATGCAAGTTGTTTAGATCTACATTTAGATCTATGTTTATTGAATCATGCAAGTTGTTTAGATCTACAGTTAGATCTATGTTTATTGAACCATGCAAGTTGTTAGGCTAAGACATGTATTATGTTTAGATCTATATTTAGATCTTTCTTTATTGAATCATGCAAGTTGTTAGGCTAAGACATGTATTATGTTTAGATCCACATTTAGATCTATAAAAATGGGATCCAAAATTAAATCTCATATTTACATGCCTTGTTAAACCTGTGTAATTCCATATATTTAAGATTTATGATTATTGGATCCAAATTAAAAGTTCACATTCACATGTCTAGTTGAATTTGTGTAATTCTATATGCTAAAGGTTTATGTTCATTGGACCCAAAATAAAAGTTTACATTTACATGCCTAGTTGGATTTGGGTAACTACATATGCTTAAGACTTATGTTGATTGGATCCAAAAATGCAAGTTCATTGTTTTATGCCAAAATTTATATGACACATGTTTAATTAGATCCTTATTATGTTGTATGAATGGCACATGTTCCCTTCTTTCCCTTTTGTATATAGGTTAGGCTAAGTTACGAGCCTAACATTCTATGTGAATTTTGCGAACGTATGACGGGGGTAACATTGGGAAAAATCTCTAATTTATATTATTGTCATAATTTGGCCCTTAAATATATGAACGATTAGTGGCATAAAAATTGTATAATTTATATACCAAAAATCTTGAATATGATTTAGAGGAAAAGAATCGGTCATGGCTTGAATGGCAAGAATTGTGGAAAATTTACATATAAATATGAAAAGTAAATATGTAAATTAAGTAAATGACAAACATGCCTAACCCGAGGTTAGATTGAGTTGTGGTGTAAAATTGCCCGGAACCGCCCTACATGTCCAATAACCACAACAACCCCTATCTAATGTGAGAGATTAGTGCATCAAGCCCAAGGAAACCCGAAGTTAGATTGAGTTGTGGTGTAAAACTGCATGGAACCGCCAGACACATCCAGTTACCACAACAACACATATCTAATGTGAGAGGTTGGTGCATTAATAAGTCAATATAATAAGATGAATGAGTAGGGTTAAGTTAAATCAACACTTAACCAATATAACTTGATTTGTGGTAAGGTTAAGCTAAATCAAAAGGGCAACACTTAACCAATATAACTTGATTTGTGGAAAGGTTAAGTTAAATCAAGAGGGCAACGCTTAACCAATATGACTTGATTTGTGGTAAGGTTATGTTAAATCAAGAGGGCAATACTTAACTAATATGACTTGATTTGTGGTAAGGTTAAGTTAAATCAATAGGGCAACACTTAACCAATATTACTTGATTTGTGGTTGGGTTAAGTTAACACAAGAAGGCAACACTTAACCAAAGTAATATGACAAGTAGGTGGGTTAAGTTTACTTGAATTGATTGAAAACACTTAACCAATACAACATGATGAACACGTGGGGTTAAGTTAACAAGAAAACACTTAACCAATATAACTTGATGAACAGACGGGGTTAAGTAAATAAGGAACACTTAACCAACATGACACGATGAATGGGTGGGTTAAGTTAACATGAATGGACAAAACTTAAGCGTATAATAAACATGCTTGAATCGATGGGAGGGTTAAGTACATATCGGGTTGGTGGGTAATATTGGTAAATATGGGCCCACAAAACTTAACCGTTTAATTAACATGCTTGAATTGATGGGAGGGTTAAGTACATATCGGGTTGGTGGGTAATATTAGTAAATATAGGCCCACAAAACTTAACCATTTAATAAACATGCTTGAATCAATGGGAGGGTTAAGTACATCTCGTGTAGGTGGGAAGTATTAGTACATATAGGCCCACAAACTTAACCGTTAAATAAACATGCTTGAATCAGTGCGAGGTTTAAGCACATATCGGGTTGGTGGGTAATATTAGTAAATATAGGCCTATAAACTTAACTAATAGGAAACCCTAGTAACGGGGACCCATTTCAGCAGTAACCAACATAGATGTATCACGGTACCCTAAACTATGCAGGTTGGGGCACGATTAGTGGGATGATTGTAAGTGGTCAAAGTAGCGGCAGGGGATAAGTCTGTGTGGGTTCCAACGGTTTACGGGCGTGCACGTACTCCAGAGTGAGGAAAAGCAAGCACTGGGTACCAGTAGTTATACACTATGCATCTTGAATCGTGTCGGGTCACCATCATGAGGATTGATACACCTTATGGTGGGGCTAGCACAAGGTATCTACACGCAAGAGAGGGCCGATTGACAAAGACACATGGAACATTTATGCAAGTAAGGAGCCGATCGATAGGGTAGTAAGGGTACATCTAGTATGTTCATATCAATTAGGCTGATTGAGTTGGAATCCTCACGATACATGTACACCTGAAGGCTACCATAATTACGGGGATTAGAATCACGTCATCATATGATCATTTTATATAAATTACAAGTTAGGACACTAGTTAGGTGGTGCAGAGAAGTAAAATGGTTGCGATAGCATATTCAGCCTTATTATCTTATTTCTAGGGTGATGTCCTAGTTTCAGTTTATTCATGTCACAACATTTTTCTTGTTTACATGCTAAATAGTCATTGGACTTACCAGACTCATGTCTGACCCATTTTATTTCGTCTTCTTTTCTTTCGTCCCCCCCCCACAGGTCCACAGGGAGGGAATACTTCAGCTAAGATCGGATCATTTCCAACTTGAATAAAGTAGATGTATTCTTGGAATCTTTTTCCTTGGGCTTTGGCTTTGGATACTCTCTTATTGGGGATTTATGCTATGTTACTGTTGTTTTAATGCTTCTTTTTCAGGACTGAAGTTCTATGTATTACTTTAAGTATGATTGAGACAACTGTTGTAAAAGCTTGACCAAACCACATTGTTTATAAAATGATTTTTATTTTCCGTTGCTTTATTTGTCTATCTTGTAATTCATCTACATCATTTACCTTTAATGCTCCACCAAAGTTAAGGCATTCCCTTTGTGAGTGACCTTAACGGAGGTGGGCTGTTACATTTGTTGTTGCTGAAGATGACAAAGGAGTCTCGAAGAGTAGACGGGATAAAAGATTGGAGTCGTGCATTCGAATCCAAAAGAAGAAAAGATTGGCTAGAGTTATATTTAAATTCAAAGGTAAGGGTGTACACAAATTAATGCAGTCAGTTATAAAATGAAAAAAAAACAGCTGGGAAATATACGGGCATGTTGTGTGTTCATTGAAGAGCAGCAAAAAAGAACAAATGAAATGGGATTGTATCAGCATGCATGGATGGAGAGTATCATGGCATTTGTTGTTTGGGTCTTCATTTAGCATGGAGGAAGGGTAGGGTATTTTCAGTTGGGAAGAAGAGACGTATTGCAGAGTTTTTCCCAAATGGCAACAATATTTAGCCCATGTTTTATAACATAATTTATATTTAAATTTATTTAATTAAAGTTAATTAAATTAATTTAAATCATTAGACTAATATTAATAACCGCTTGTGACATTATCAGAATTGAACGAAGAAGAGATACTGGGACCGTAACAAAGGGATCTTCATTTTGGAACTAATCTGAGTTGTGCAGGAGACAACCAAAATTTACAATTGAATTAAACATTTGTTTAAGTTAACTATAAACCAACCACTACCACAAACGAATGGAAACCAAAGTAAGTTTAACTCACTCAGTTTACCCACTTATATTTATATAAGTCAGGCTTATTATTTGTGTGCTATGTTTGTTATTTGTTTGATGGATGCCATATATATATTTATATGTGTTGAGCTAAACTAATTAAATTAAATGTTCGTTTAATTTAATTTGAACCAAATCGTTATTTTTAACGATTTTTCCAAATGAGGTAACTTACCTCGTTGGTTACGTTTATAATAATATAAACGCATGAAATTATAATAAGGATAATTGGATTGCTGTGATTTATTTATTGTTGAATTTCATATCTGTTTATTAAAATTGAATAATATTATTTGAGACAACGTATTTGGATGTAGGGAGAAACAGGTTGGAGTGATCTAACTGGATTCCTCAAATTTATTGTTTATTTTCATATAACCATTATATGAACTGTATGACCAATCTGATTAGATGATTGATCTGTTTATTGTTTGTTGAATCGTAGTTCAACATTTGTTGAGATATTAACTAATGGACTATATTGGGTCAGTAATTGGCATTAGTGTAATAACCCGGAAAATGCGAGCCAGTTTGAAAATTTTATTTTGGCAATTTTAGCGAATTTTGAATATTTAAAATAGATTATTTTAAATAATATCGACGATAAATTTATTTTGAATATAATTCGATCGTATATATTATACACGTCGTCGTTAGAATATAAATATTTATATATAATTATAAATAGAATTGAAAATGGCGCGGTAGTTCGATAATTCAATTTCAAACTTCAATTGAGTGTACCTGGTGCAAAACCATCCGGATTTTAGTGAAACCAAAAATGATAGGATCTAATTGATAATATCTTTCTATCGAATCCGAAAAATCAAGATTTCATAGCGGGAATCAAAAGATATGTCCAGTTGAAAATTCTGAATAGTCGCTATGGAATTCAGGCCCTTAAAAATGGACATTTTGCAAACGACCTCGGATTTCGACGAAACCAGTTTTGTTGGGTCCGCAGTGTCAAGTTATTGCTAAATTCCGATTTTCATAATTTTCTGAATCAATATGTGAGCGTGGCGAAGTTAAACGTGTTTTGACCATTTCAGTTGAATTTAATCGACTGGAAATTGGCCATTTTTCAAACGGTCTCAGAATTCGACGAAACTAGTTTTGTTAGGACCGTATCGTCAATACGAAGCTAGAAATAATTTTTCGGGAATTTTTCGAGTTAGTATGTGGCCCCGGTAAATTGAAATGTGCGTTTAAATTTAATATACATTGATTTATATTTTAATTTGAACGAAAACTGATCGTAACGATCGAATTGGCCTACGAAACATATCCCATTGTGTTCGGAATGGGGGTAATTAGCTAGGGACGACAGTCGTTGGGTCTCGTTTTGAGTTCGAAAGAGAAGTCAACTTTAAGTGGATAATTTAAATAATTAAATAATTAAAATAAAATAAAACCCTCTCACTCCCTCCACTCCACTCTCTCTCTCTCTCTTCCTTTACAGAAAACCGATAAAAAAAAAACAAAGCGACGATGGCGACGGACCTTTCACCGCGCTCCTCCTCTGCTCGCGCCGCCGCTGGCGGTCCCCAGCTCCACCTCCGACGATCCATAGCCCCTGAGCCGTGAAAACCCTCCCCAGTATCCCCTTGAATCCCTAAATCGCGGTTATCCCCCAATTCGAAACCCAAGGCCCTAGCACCTCAAGCCCGACGCCATCCATCCCGAGCTACCCTCCGCGCCACCTGCCCCACTCCCACACCCTGACGCCGACCTCTCCATCACCTAGCGCCGCCAATAGGCTTCCCCGCGACCAAAGATAGCTTTTTTTTATTCACCAAAAAGATGTGAGTCTTTACTTTCATTTATTTTCAGTTTTTATCATATTATAACAGTGAGTTAAATCAGTTTTTAATTTTATTTTATAAGCATTGATATGAAATGCAGTTTTGAACGTATATAAAATGCAGTTTTTTTTAATATATACAGTGATAAAAATATGATTTTTATATTTTAGAAAGAATAAAAATTCGATTTTTAATTTATAGAAGATATAAAAATATAATTTTTATATTATAGAAAGGATAAAAATATAATTTTTATATAATGTAGAAGTTAAAAATATAATTTTTATATAATGTAGATAATAAAAATATGATTTTTACTTAGGTAGAGTATTAAAAATATGGTTTTTATCAAAGTGGAAATAAAAAAATATGATTTTTATATAGTTATGATGATAAAAATTCAATCTTTATATAAGAAGTAGAAATATAAAAATATAATTTTTATATAGGAAGAAGCGTTGTAAATATATGAAGTGAAATAAAAATCTGAACTTTATTTAATCGTGAAGTAAAGAGAATATAAAAATGTGATTTTTATGTATGTAGTGAATACGGGCAACGAAAATGACAAAAGACGGAAAGGTGAAGACTTCCTACATATGAAGAGTCGTGGCGTTTGGATTAGCTATCGGTGAGAATTTCTCACTCTTAAATTTCTTTTCTAGTTATATATATATATATATATATATATATATATATACTAGGATGCAGACGGTGCTTAGTAGCACCCGACACAACCGTCCACAGACCATGGACTTGTTTGTTTGGTTGCATAGATTAGTTATATGATTTGATTTGAATTTGGTTGTTTGGTGAATTTGATTGATGTGTGAATGGCGTGGGCCTTCACTAGACCGGGGATAAGGCTAGGCCTTGTCCCGTTTCTAGTATCGTGCCGTTATGCCGCCGAAATTTTCTAAAATAAGTTAGAAAAATAAAAATATCATTTTATTTAAAGAATGAACTGAATAGAAATTCATATGTTGGAATAAAATGTTTTGTCGTTAAAAATATATTTTTAACGTGAATGTGAATAAAATAAAATATTCATTTGCAAACCGGACGGTTTGTTTATGTACACCTATTTGAATGACATTGATTGGGACGATAAATTTTACACATCGCCCAACTGCACAAATAAAATCTGTGTTTGATTGTTTGAAACCCCACACGGGTGTTGGGATGAAATTTGAAGTTCACTCATCCTGATTGATTAAATATGTCGATCGATTGATTGACATGCTGTTATAAGCGTTAGATATCTTTATTTGATGCTTATACAGTGTAGTGCACTTTGGTTGATGGTTGATCATTTTTCAATGCTATTATATACATGTGTTGTATGAAAATCCATATAATTAACTTTATATGGTAATTGATTGGGCCTCATTCCAGTTTAGAAATAGAAATATTTGAAATAGAAATATTTGAAATAGAATATTTGAAAATAGAAATTTATGAAGCCGTGTTGATTAGATTGACGCCATTTTGACGTGAACGATATTTATATCGAAATGAATTGAAAACAATTTCGAAATGAATTGAATTGAAAACAATTTCGAAATGAATTGAATTGAAAATAATTTCGAAATGAATTGAATTGAAAACGATTTCGAAATGAATTGAATTGAAAACGATTTCGAAATGAATTGAATTGAAAACAATTTCGAAATGAATTGAATTGAAAACGATTTCGAAATGAATTGGATTGAAAACAATTTCGAAATGAATTGAGTTGAAAACGATTTCGAAATGAATTGAATTGAAAACGAATTCATATTGAATTGAAAGGGAATTGAAACGAATTCAAATTGAATTGAAATTTGAATTGAATAGAAATGAATTTCAAAACGAATTTATAAAGAAGAATTCCATTTTGATTTGAATTGAAAAGGAAGTTGGAATTGCTTTTAAAACGAATTTAAAACTATTTATATAATTCGTTTTAAATAGAAATCGACGAAGTATATATTATATATATAATATAATGGCCTGAATAGAACGCGCCGCGCCGCGGCAGTTCGTGAATTTCGACCATTTATTTCAAACGGACATTACGGGAGATTCGACCGTCGGATTCTCCTAAAACCGGAACCGTTGGGTTCGTATCGAAAAGAGCTTTCTAACGAATATTAGAAATTTGAAATCTAACGGTTGGATTTGGAATTATGTCCAAATCAAATTTGAAAAAGGTCGCTGTAAGTGCAGTTCGATGACCGTTGATGGAAATCGACTGTACAGGCCTCGGTAAAATTATTAAAAATAGTAATAATTTGTGTAAAATCATAGGAAATGATTTAGAAAGAATTGGGATGAAAAACTCCATATTTGAAAAGATAAAAATAGATTTTTATCGAAATGAACTAGTTTTGAACTAGAATTATAATTCTATTTATTTTTAAATAAATCAATTGAATTTAAAAAGGGTTTTAAAAATAACCAGAATATCCAATGATTGCATTGGAGTGGATTTGAATCGAAATGGTCTTCGGAATATTTCGATGTTGGAATTCGTGATTATACAGGTGTTGTTATGGAAATTTGAAAGATATATATTCATATCGTTATTTCCAATACGACATTTGTTAGTCGTAGAATTTGATATTGAATATAAGACGATATATTTTCTATTCAGAGCCTTGTATTGAATATCAAATGTGATTTGGGTTTGTCGGGAATGGTGTCTTCACTAACACTGTTCTTGAACCCAGTGGAGAAAAGATTAAATCTTTTTATTTAGATTTAATGAAGTGTACCAATTAAATGATATTTAATTGGAATTGAATTGGTATTGATTTTTGGGTTTATCGTGGACAGTGTTTTTAAATAACACTCGTTCTTTAACCCGATAATTAATGGAATGTGATTTTGGGTTTATCGTGAACCGTGTTTTAAATGACACTGATTATTTAACCCAGTTAACGATTAAAACTAAGTGGAGTTTTAATGAATCTTTAATTAGATTGAAAAGATCGAGAATGGAGTATCACCAGTTTTACTCCAGGCGATAGTTAAATCTTTAATTAGATTTGAACGTGAAATGGTAATTGAATTTACCGATAACACCATGGTGTTAGATATGAAGTATAACCAGTTTTACTTCATGGGATGAATAGGTTGGGTTTGGGAAATAAAATAAATGACTACTTCGGTGTGGTTCGCTAATCCCGACTAGTTTGAATTGATATTCAAAGGAGATTAAAGAATGAATTTAAAGAATTTATCTTGGATAAAATTAATGGGAACTTTTCCCAAAGTAGAGGAATATTTGAATAAAAGAATATTCTGAATTGGAATGAGGCGTACGTTGTGTTTGTGTAACACTTTTATAATATATACGCGAGTTATTCAGAAAGACCGGGTTTATCCCATTCTGAATAACTGATTCGACGTGGTGTCGAAGATGAAGACGGTGGTCGAAGACCAGAAGTCTTCACGTCGTTTGGGTGATTACTGATGATCTTGATTGGGCTGTACACCCAAGAAGATGGAAACAGTTAGTGATCGTCCAGACGTACTTGGAGATCGATGGATATGCGGGGTACTAGGTGCCTCTGGTTTCGTTCAGACCCAGAACGGACTTGTAAATGGACTGTGTGTCTGACATTGGATTTTAGTTTGTGTGATTGATTTCTATTAAATATATATCTGTTTGGCGGCGGAGAATTTATTCTCTTGCTGTAACACCCCGCGAAAATTCTATAACTGTGAAATTAACAAATTAAAGTATAATTAATTTGAAATCAAAGAAATAAGGGAAACGGGATACGCCATTGCGTTCGTCTCGGAAAAATACGCGAAATAGAGTCCGAGTTTTCGAAAAACGGAGTCCGTATGAAGAAGATATGGCCTTCGGAAGTTTTGAATTAAATTTAAAATTCAAACAGAATAAAACAATTAAAAATTCCGAAGTGGGGCCCAATGGGCCAGGCCCGCCTGACGCACCCAGGTCGACTGGGCTATCGACCTGGTCTAACCAGGTCGACAGGGCCGTCGACAGGGGTGTCGACCTGGTCCAGAGCCAGGTCGAACCCAGTCTAACCCGGCTGGCCTATTCTATGTTGGTCGATTTTCTGTGGTCTGCTTTGTCATTAGGGCTAGGTGGCAAGCTCTAATTGGTCTCTCCTTAGGATGAATGGCTACGATCAATCCAAGCAACATCAATGGTCCTAATCGATTCATTACCCCTATAAAAAGGACCCTAGACTAAACCCTAATCTATTCATTCAAAAATAAGAACAAAGCCGCCATGTTGCTGAGGAACGACTAGGGGTAGCCACCAAATTGGAGAGAAGATTAGGAGGAAAATTCTAAATCCTAAAGCAATTCAAACGAATCAAATCAACGCCTACGTCAAAAGGAGTCGCATCTCTAAATTCCTAAATTAGAGAATTCGCCACACCATTGTAAGTAGAGTATTATTTTGGTATGAACAAATAATTGTGTTGATATGTATACTTGATTTGTAGCGATAAAGTAATTCATATTTGTGCGTTGGAATATTGTATACGTTTGGATATTCTTGAATTATGTTATTCATTATAAAGAACTACATGCGGTAGTTCTATGCAAGTATACGTTGGGAATATTTCGCAAATTGTGTAATCCATGTTGAAGCTACATGTATGTAGTTAATTGAAATTCATGCAAGTTTGGGGCTTTGCTATTATGCCATCATAATGTATATTTTTATACAAACATCATTTTTGTGAAATAATTGGAATAAGTTTGGGTTATCATAATTCATATGAAACTATGTTGGAATTTTGGCACCATGATTTATGTATTAAGACATGCTTTTGTACTAGAGAACCTATTTGCAAACTTATGAATACGACTAGGCTATGATTGATAATTTGCATAATTGAAATTGTTAACAAGGATTATATGATGACATATGTGGTACATAACTAGGTTAGGTTCAAAAATCCCTTTTTGCAAGTTTACATGACTAAAGTAAAAATCATGATTTCATGTTAGAAATATTTATGCCATGGTTATGTGAACATATACTTATGCCATGCTTATGTTTAACATTATGCCATGTTTATGTTTGACATTATGCCATGCTTATGTTAGAAATATTTATGCCATGCTTATGTTTGACATTATGCCTAAATAAAAATATAGGTTCATGTTGTAGTTATGACTATGTGTCAATAATGATACCCAATTTAGATTCTTATCTCAACTACAAGTTTACATGGCTTGATTCATGTCACCTATGCTTTATGACCAAAGTGTATGTTACCACTATGCAAGTACACCAGTTTCTATTTTGTATTTCCAACGTCATATTGCAAGTTCATGCGCTCACATTCCCCTTTCCGTGTATGTAATCACGCTTTAAGCCTCCCCTTTTCGCATGGCTAAATTGGGCTTTAAAAGGCTAAGCCCAATATATATATAATAAACGGACGTGTAAAACGGGGGAAAATAACATTGGGTTAAAATTATTAATGAATGGAAATATAAAATAGAAGGGCCCAAGTTCAAGTATGGGTTGGGCCCATGATTGGTGTAACCTTTACACCATTAACTTAATAATGGGCCGCAAATATTTACATATAAGAAAATAAAGAAGAGTGACAAAATATGTAAATGTAGAACATACGATGTGTTTAACCCGAGGTTGGATTGAGTTGTGATGTAAACCTGCCCGGAACCGCCCAGCTGTCCAGTAGTCACAACAATACCTATCCAACGTGGGAGGTTAAACATGGAGCCCAATAAGGACCCGAGGTTAGACTGAGTTGTGGCATAAGACTGCCCGGAACCAACCGGCAACAGGCAGCCACAACAATACCTGTCTAATGTGAGAGGTCAGGGCCTTAATAAGACAATTAAGGCTGGGTCAGGATTGTTAGGATTAAGTGAACTAAAGACTTAATCAAAATGGAACATGCTAAACTAAACGGACTGGTGGGGGTTAGGTTAGGAAACACTTAACCAACTTAGCATGTTGGCTAGAGATAGAAAACCTAGTAACGGGGGACCCCTTTCAGCAGTAACCCTAGAAGGTGTATCAGGATACCCTGAAACTAGGCAGGGTGGGGCACGATTACTGGGCTGATTGTAAGAGGTCAAATCGACGGCGGTGGTGTAGCAGTGTAGGTTCTAACGGGGTACGGGCGTGCACACACTCCGGCGCAGAAAAATAAGGCACTGGGCACCAGTAGCATACCTGTGCATTCTAAGGTTGTGTCGGGCGGCCACCATGGGACTTGATACACCCCACGGTGGGACCAGCATAGGTAACTACAAACATCGGGGGCCGTAAGACACACGTAACTATGCGAGTAGGAGCCGATCATCATTGAATGGATCACATCACCCTGATTATGGGGTGCCAGTTGGAAACTAGTTTATATGGGTTCAGAGATTTACATGGGGTACGATAGTATATTCGACCCTAGACAACTTAACCAAGTTTAAAGTGCTTTTCCACTTCTTGTTTATACTTATCATACCCAGTTCTTTATTCATAGACAAAATAGTACTAGACTTACTCAGGCTTTATGTCTGACTCTACTTTTCTTTCGTCTTCTTTTCTTCCGTTTCCCCCCCCCCCAGGTCCACAGGGAGGAAACACAGCAGCTTGACCAACCTTAACATCCAGCTTGAAGAAGAGAAATGTATTGCTTGGACTTTCCTGTTTTGAACTATGGCTTTGGACGATCCACTATGGGGACTTTTGCAGTTTATCTATGCTTTATTTATGCTTCTTTAAATAATGTACTCAAGACAGATTATGAAAGTGTTATGTTATGTTTTTGGAAAAAGATGTAAGACAATCATGGTGATGTTTTGTAACACGTATTTGCTTTTATGAAATAAAAGCTGTTGTTTTTCCGCTGTTTACAAATATGTGTTCTTATATCTGTCTTGTATATCTGTGACTTATACTTATAAACCTCCACCAAAATTAGGGCATTCCCTTTGAGAGTGACCCTAACGGAGGTGGGGTGTTTCACTTGGTATCAGAGCATAGGTTTACCAGATAAGATAAAAAGTTTTGAAAAATTATTTTCAAAAGGGAAATTTAAAGAAGCATTTTTAAAGGAAAAATATTATTTTATTTTAAAAAGGCAAAGTCCACCCCCCAAAGCCATAGGTACTATCTCTTATCCTTCGTTTTGAATCTATCCTTTTTGTTTCAGCATGTCCGAAGATCTTAACTTGCCGGAAGGGGTACCAATACCTGGTTGGTTTAGACGGTTCTTAGAAGCAAGAGCCACTCAGCCAGGTCCTACCGTTCCTCCTCCCCCAGCTGCCGGAAATCATCCAGCTGCAGCGGCACCTTTTCCTCCACCTCCTCCTCGGGGAAACACGTTTGCTAAGATATGTAAAGATTTTAAAGCTATGGGAGGAAGGGATTTCCATGGAACTGAGTCCTTCGTGGCAGCTAGGAATTGGCTGAAAGAAACGGAAGACCTATTCATCATCTTTGAGGTAGAGGATAGACAAAAAGTACAACTGGCGGTGTGGCTATTGAAGGGCGAGGCTTCCTACTGGTGGGAAGTCACTAATGCTGAAAGACCAGTGGAGACATGGGAGGACTTTAGGGTAAGATTTGAGACTAAATTTCTCTCAGATGCGGAAAGAAGTTTGCAGTTGGAAAAAATTCTTATTTCTTAAGCAAGGGGACAAGACAGTCGGAGAGTATGTGAATCAGTTCGATGAGCTAGCTAGGTTTGGGCTTGACCTAGTCAACACCCCGCACAAGAAGGCTCTCCGTTTCGTCAAAGGGTTGAATGAGCCATTACACAGTTTGGCCGTGACCCATATACCCATGGGAGCCACGTATGAAAGATTGGTGCAAATGGCATTGCTGAATGAAGAGGATAAGGGCAAGAAGGAGACAAAGGCAGAAAGCTCTCAAGGGAAGAAAGAGGGTTTGCAGCCTAAGAAGACAGACTTTATGAAGGGCGGGAAAGGCAACAAAGAGAAGAGGAAGTGCAATTTCTGTGGCAAAGTGGGGCACTTAGTAAAGGAATGCCGGAAAAAGAAGGCCAAGGAGAATGGTGGGTACTTTTCGTGCGGTGAGACAGGCCACAGGGCTAAGGACTGCCCAAAGAAACGAGGACAGGGGCAGAGGACTGGATCCACCCCAGGGGCACAGGTTCATGTGCTGGAAGCGCCACCTCTGCAACAGCGAGGTATAAATACTTCTGTAGAAAGTGTAGTTTATCTTTATGATCACCCCGTTCGCACTTTATTTGATTCTGGCGCATCACACTCCTTTATCTCGTCTGCTTTAGTAGAATCTCTGCACCTAAAAACTAGTATGGTAGAGGACCCCTTAATTGTTTCAAACCCAATTGGGGGCCCAACTCATTTGTCTATGATCTGTGTGGGATTGAAAAATTCTATTCTAAGGGTAGAATTTCAATGTAGTGCCTTTGTTTTGGGCTTTTCGGGTTATGGTTTGATTTTGGGTATGATTGGCTATCCAGTAATGGGGCCATCCTTGATTGTGAAAAAAGGGTTGTTAGGCTCCTAACCCAGCTCGGTAATACTTTGGAAATTTCTTGTAATCCCTCATACGCGGTTATGCTTAGTTATCTTGAATCACTAGATGCCTCTGTTGAAAATTTGCAATCAGTTAGAGTGGTCCGGGAATATCCGGATGTCTTTGAAGAGGTGAAGGGCTTGCCTCCGAAGCGGGAAATAGACTTCCGCATATATCTTGTAGATAATGCAAAGCCCGTTGCGTTGCCCGTTAGACATATGGCTCCACGAGAAAGGAAAGAGCTCAGTAAACAGATTAAAGAGCTTCTAGAAAAGGGGTTCATTAGGAGGAGCATTTCAGAATGGGGCGCTCCGGTGGTGTTCGCTACGAAGGCGGATGGTTCACTCCGTCTATGTGTTGACTATAGGGAGCTCAACAAGCTAACGAAAAAGAATAGGCACCCTCTCCCTAGAATTGACGATTTGTTTGACCAGCTTGTAGGAGCGTCTGTTTTCTCCCAACTCGATTTAGCAACCGGTTTTCATCAGCTAAGGGTGGCTGAAGATAGCATCGATAAAACGGCGTTCAGAACCCCAGACGGCTTCTTTGAATGGCTTGTCATGCCTTTCGGCTTGACAAATGCACCTGCTTACTTCGTGGACCTGATGAGTAGGGTATTTAGAGATTTCCTCAACAAATTCGTAGTAGTCTTCGTAGATGATATCTTTATCTTCTCAAAGAGTGAAGAGGAACATGCTCAACACTTAAGGGCAATCATGGAAACTTTGCGAGTCCATCAACTAAAAGCCAAATTCTCCAAATGCCACTTTTGGAGAGAAGAGGTGAGGTTCCTTGGGCACATAGTATCCAAACAAGGGTTAGCAGTGGACCCTGCTAAGGTAGTGGCGGTACAGGATTGGAAGACACCAAGGAATGCAACTGAGGTCCGAAGCTTTCTAGGACTAGCAGGTTTCTATCGAAAATTTATAAGGGATTTTGCGAAAATCTCAGCTCCGCTCACGAAATTAACTAAGAAGAATCTAGTATTCAATTGGGATTTGGATTGCGAGTTTGCTTTCCAACGACTGAAAAGGGCTCTCACAACAGCCCCAGTTTTGACGCTGCCAGATGGGAGCAAGATGTTCACTGTTTATACGGATGCATGTGGGACAGGGCTAGGCGCCGTCTTAATGCAAGAAGGAAGGGTGGTAGCTTATGGCGGGAGGCAATTGAAAGTGCATGAAAAGAACTACCCAACCCACGATCTTGAGTTAGCCGCCATCGTCTTTGCACTCAAGTATTGGCGACACTATCTCCTAGGTGAGAAGTTCGAACTTTACACTGACCATAAATCGTTGAAATATCTTTTCTCGCAGAAGGATCTTAACTTGAGGCAACAGAGATGGATGGAGTTTCTTGCCTCGTACGATTTCGAAATCTCCTACACTCCGGGCAAAGGAAACGTAGTGGCAGACGCGTTGAGCCAAAGGAAATTAACCCTAAGCCCGTTGTTTGTTGAAAGACAAAGCCTAGAGTTTATAGCCAGCTTCGACTTTAGGCCCTCCTCCGATTTCGTACCAGGCTTGCTAGCATCTCTCGAAGTGCGCCCAACTTTAGTGGATTCAGTAGGGACAGCACAACGCGAAGACCCTCAGCTTGTGGAAACAATTGATAGGCTAATTAGGGGTGAGACTTCAAGTCACCTCAACAGATACTCCATCGACGATAAGGGATTGCTAAGGCGAGACGGAAGACTATGCGTCCCACAGACAAAAGATTTAATAAAGAAGGTTCTCGAGGAAGCACATCACTCCAAGATGACGATACACCCAGGCGGAGATAAAATGTACAAAGACATAAAAAGGACTTTCTTCTGGAACGGCATGAAAAAGGACGTGGCAGAATTCGTTTCTAAGTGCATGGTGTGCCAACAGGTTAAGGCGGAACAGAAAAAGCCTGGCGGACTGCTACATCCTTTGGAGGTCCCGCAGTGGAAGTGGGATAGCATCTCAATGGACTTCATCGATGGGCTGCCTAGGTCTAGGAGAGGCAACACTAGCATTTGGGTAATAGTGGATAGGCTTACTAAAAGCGCCCACTTTTTACCTGTCAAAAGTAAAAGAACTGCCTCATCCCTAGCATCACTTTACCTTAAAGAAATCGTTCGACTCCATGGAATACCATCTAGCATTGTTAGTGACCGAGACCCCATCTTCACCAGTGAGTTTTGGCGGAGTTTGCAAGAAGCAGTATGAACGCAGTTATGCTTGAGCACAGCCTATCATCCCCAAACCGACGGCCAAACAGAGAGAGTGAACATAGTTTTGGAAGACCTTTTAAGACTATGCGTCCTTGACTTCGGAGGGACATGGGAAGACCACCTTCCTTTGGTGGAATTCGCCTACAACAACAGCTATCAAGCAACCATCGGAATGGCGCCCTTCGAAGCTTTATATGGAAGACCGTGACGATCGCCCACTTGTTGGTGGGAGTCTACTGATAAGCTCATACTTGGACCAGATATGATCTGAGAGACTTCATAGAAAGTAGACCTAATACGAAGAAGGATGAAGACGGCCCAAGACAGACAAAAGTCCTATGCCGACAAGAGAAGGACCGACCTTGAATTTGAGGTTGGAGACAGAGTTTTTCTCAAGGTATCACCGCTAAGGAACGTTGTCCGTTTTGGAACCACAGGAAAGCTAGCACCAAGGTTCGTAGGGCCATTCCCTATCATCGAGAAAATTGGGAAAATGGCCTATAGATTAGAGCTACCCGAGAAGTTGGCTGGAGTCCACAACGTTTTTCACGTTTCACATCTCCGAAAATGTCTACATGAGTTAGCTGAAGTGGTAGAGCCAAATATCCTCGAAGAGGCCGAAGTGGAACGCGAAGCAACCATAAGAAAAGTTCCAACCCGCATATTAGGAACGGAAGTGAAGAAGCTACGCAACCGCGAAGTCAAGCTCGTCAAAGTCCAGTGGAGCGACGCCGAGGGAGACGCGACTTGGGAAACTGAAGCTAGAATCCGTACTGCCTACCCTTTTCTATTCGAGGGTACATCCTTGATCTTTCCTTTTCCTTAAGTTGCGCTTTTATCTATCTTTTAGGTATATTTACTCGACCTTATCTTTTAGGTAGAATCTCTTTGGATGGAAACATGTAATTGAAACATGTTATGGATGATGGTTGCAAGTGGTTGCAAGTGATTGCTAGTGGTTGCTCGTGGTTGCATATACACACACAATCTAGGTTTTAAATCGGCTCAGTCACTTCATATTGCATATGCATATATGTTTGCATTCGTATATGGTTGAACTTTAATGTGTTGTCATATGGATGTTGCATCTGTATTGAATGATTGTGCACTCATGTAGAATCATGAATAGGAAAATTTGCATACATAATGGATTCATGGCACTTACATAATTCGCATTAAGGAGGTCAACTGAATCAGTAGACCGCCTGATTTTGCATTAGATAAGTTCATGTACACACACACTTCGCATATGATCATGAAGCATTAGAAGTCTTTTAAGGACAATGGATGCTCGTGTTTGATGGATGAGTAGATGGATGATTGGATGTTAGGATATACATTCCTCCTAACTTGAAGATTTCGGGGACGAAATCCTTTTAAGTGGGGGAGAATGTAACACCCCGCGAAAATTCTATAACTGTGAAATTAACAAATTAAAGTATAATTAATTTGAAATCAAAGAACTAAGCGAAACGGGATACGCCATTGCGTTCGACTCGGAAAAATACGCGAAATAGAGTCCGAGTTTTCGAAAAACGGAGTCCGTATGAAGAAGATATGGCCTTCGGAAGTTTTGAATTAAATTTAAAATTCAAACAGAATAAAACAATTAAAAATTCCGAAGTGGGGCCCAATGGGCCAGGCCCGCCTGACGCACCCAGGTCGACTGGGCTATCGACCTGGTCTAACCAGGTCAACAGGCCTGTCGACAGGGGTGTCGACCTGGTCCAGAGCCAGGTCGAACCCAGTCTAACCCGACTGGCCTATTATATGTTGGTCGATTTTCTGTGGTCTGCTTTGTCATTAGGGCTAGGTGGCAAGCTCTAATTGGTCTCTCCTTAGGATGAATGGCTACGATCAATCCAAGCAACATCAATGGTCCTAATCGATTCATTACCCCTATAAAAAGGACCCTAGACTAAACCCTAATCTATTCATTCAAAAATAAGAACAAAGCCGCCATGTTGCTGAGGAACGACTAGGGGTAGCCACCAAATTGGAGAGAAGATTAGGAGGAAAATTCTAAAGCCTAAAGCAATTCAAACGAATCAAATCAACGCCTACGTCAAAAGGAGTCGCATCTCTAAATTCCTAAATTAGAGAATTCGCTACACCATTGTAAGTAGAGTATTATTTTGGTATGAACAAATAATTGTGTTGATATGTATACTTTATTTGTGGCGATAAAGTAATTCATATTTGTGCGTTGGAATATTGTATACGTTTGGATATTCTTGAATTATGTTATTCATTTTAAAGAACTACATGCGGTAGTTCTATGCAAGTATACGTTGGGAATATTTCGCAAATTGTGTAATCCATGTTGAAGCTACATGTATGTAGTTAATTGAAATTCATGCAAGTTTGGGGCTTTGCTATTATGCCATCATAATGTATATTTTTATACAAACATCATTTTTGTGAAATAATTGGAATAAGTTTGGGTTATCATAATTCATATGAAACTATGTTGGAATTTTGGCACCATGATTTATGTATTAAGACATGCTTTTGTACTAGAGAACCTATTTGCAAACTTATGAATACGACTAGGCTATGATTGATAATTTGCATAATTGAAATTGTTAACAAGGATTATATGATGACATATGTGGTACATAACTAGGTTAGGTTCAAAAATCCCTTTTTGCAAGTTTACATGACAAAAGTAAAAATCATGATTTCATGTTAGAAATATTTATGCCATGGTTATGTGAACAAATACTTATGCCATGCTTATGTTTAACATTATGCCATGTTTATGTTTGACATTATGCCATGCTTATGTTAGAAATATTTATGCCATGCTTATGTTTGACATTATGCCTAAATAAAAATATAGGTTCATGTTGTAGTTATGACTATGTGTCAATAATGATACCCAATTTAGATTCTTATCTCAACTACAAGTTTACATGGCTTGATTCATGTCACCTATGCTTTATGACCAAAGTGTATGTTACCACTATGCAAGTACACTAGTTTCTATTTTGTATTTCCAACGTCATATTGCAAGTTCATGCGCTCACATTCCCCTTTCCGTGTATGTAATCACGCTTTAAGCCTCCCCTTTTCGCATGGCTAAATTGGGCTTTAAAAGGCTAAGCCCAATATATATATAATAAACGGACGTGTAAAACGGGGGAAAATAACGTTGGGTTAAAATTATTAATGAATGGAAATATAAAATAGAAGGGCCCAAGTTCAAGTATGGGTTGGGCCCATGATTGGTGTAACCTTTACACCATTAACTTAATAATGGGCCGCAAATATTTACATATAAGAAAATAAAGAAGAGTGACAAAATATGTAAATGTAGAACATACGATGTGTTTAACCCGAGGTTGGATTGAGTTGTGATGTAAACCTGCCCGGAACCGCCCGGCTGTCCAGTAGTCACAACAATACCTATCCAAT
This sequence comes from Allium sativum, assembly GCA_030737875.1. Lineage (NCBI taxonomy): Eukaryota > Viridiplantae > Streptophyta > Magnoliopsida > Asparagales > Amaryllidaceae > Allium > Allium sativum. The sequence goes on from CM060913.1 coordinate 159,707,484, forward strand.
GTGGGAGGTTAAACATGGAGCCCAATAAGGACCCGAGGTTAGACTGAGTTGTGGCGTAAGACTGCCCGGAACCAACCGGCAACAGGCAGCCACAACAATACCTGTCTAATGTGAGAGGTCAGGGCCTTAATAAGACAATTAAGGCTGGGTCAGGATTGTTAGGATTAAGTGAACTAAAGACTTAATCAAAATGGAACATGCTAAACTAAACGGACTGGTGGGGGTTAGGTTAGGAAACACTTAACCAACTTAGCATGTTGGCTAGAGATAGAAAACCTAGTAACGGGGGACCCCTTTCAGCAGTAACCCTAGAAGGTGTATCAGGATACCCTGAAACTAGGCAGGGTGGGGCACGATTACTGGGCTGATTGTAAGAGGTCAAATCGACGGCGGTGGTGTAGCAGTGTAGGTTCTAACGGGATGCGGGCGTGCACACACTCCGGCGCAGAAAAATAAGGCACTGGGCACCAGTAGCATACCTGTGCATTCTAAGGTTGTGTCGGGCCGCCACCATGGGACTTGATACACCCCACGGTGGGACCAGCATAGGTAACTACAAACATCGGGGGCCGTAAGACACATGTAACTATGCGAGTAGGAGCCAATCATCATTGAATGGATCACATCACCCTGATTATGGGGTGCCAGTTGGAAACTAGTTTATATGGGTTCAGAGATTTACATGGGGTACGATAGTATATTCGACCCTAGACAACTTAACCAAGTTTAAAGTGCTTTTCCACTTCTTGTTTATACTTATCATACCCAGTTCTTTATTCATAGACAAAATAGTACTAGACTTACTCAGGCTTTATGTCTGACTCTACTTTTCTTTCGTCTTCTTTTCTTCCGTTTCCCCCTCTCCCCCCCAGGTCCACAGGGAGGAAACACAGCAGCTTGACCAACCTTAACATCCAGCTTGAAGAAGAGAAATGTATTGCTTGGACTTTCCTGTTTTGAACTATGGCTTTGGACGATCCACTATGGGGACTTTTGCAGTTTATCTATGCTTTATTCATGCTTCTTTAAATAATGTACTCAAGACAGATTATGAAGGTGTTATGTTATGTTTTTGGAAAAAGATGTAAGACAATCATGGTGATGTTTTGTAACACGTATTTGCTTTTATGAAATAAAAGCTGTTGTTTTTCCGCTGTTTACAAATATGTGTTCTTATATCTGTCTTGTATATCTGTGACTTATACTTATAAACCTCCACCAAAATTAGGGCATTCCCTTTGAGAGTGACCCTAACGGAGGTGGGGTGTTTCACTTGCTTAACGCCCTTCTCTGAGACATACGAGCTCAGGGGTTATATACTGATGGATATCAAACACATAGAGTGAATTGCCTGTGTGGCATGCCTAAGTGGCAATAGATCGAGGCTTCTGTTGGAAAGCAAAGTCTTGTGGTGATAATCAAAGCACAGCCTGCGTGGCACAGCTTTGTGTAACGTTTACTTCGCGAGTTTCACACCCGGTATGGACCAAAAACGGGAGACGAGGACTTGCGTTTCTTTCTAGCTAGAAGTGGCGTCAGTGGTTTTACACGCCCTGACGAGTTTGACTTATGTGGTTGTTGCTGTTGCGAGGCGCCTCGGTTATATCGGTTTCGGCCGATGCATTCTGGTCGGCTGACGGACCAGACTTACACCCCATAGGGTGGGGAAACGTAGTGTTCAGGCATAATAATCCACATCGGTGGACCGGCCCTGTCGCTCCATGGGGCAGTTGCGGCTGTTCCTATGGCTCGGGCTAGAGAGTCACGAATCGGTTGAGGACTATCTTTTGCCTCGATTCATAGACGGAAATCCAATTTCCAAATACGTGACATTTGCGGTTTTATTTATAGAGCCTAGTATGGCGACATAGTGGGATGGGGCGCTCATGCCGCCTATGATTGATACTTATGATTTGAAGTTGTTTTATATACTATGCACTTATAATAGTATCAAATGATTTGTTTTAACCGTATCAAGCATTCTTTGGTTGTTATAAGGGAAAACCCTATCCTCGGCTGCGTTGCATTGTGTGATGGGACCTGGGTCTTATAACAGCTTCATTTTTCTTTATTTAGCATTGCGCTGTTTATTTATGCACTGGTATTCTTGGGAGGAAACCCGTTCCGTGTTATACGGCATGGTCCCTTGATTTACCTAACTTTAAAAATAAAGATTAATAACTGTTTTAGTTCTCACACCAGTCCCATGACTGACCTGGAGTTTATTGTTTTAACCTAAACTCTGGGTGCCCTTATTTTGACACGGGCAGCTAGTAGTTTTGGTTTTGCAGATTTATATTCACAGGATCCTGGTTTACAGCTGGAACGATATCCGGAAAGCTTTGTATCCGTATATCCCTTCTAGTTGTATATTGTATTATTTTCCGCTGCTATGTATTTAAATGTAATTTAAATCTCTGATATTTCTGTGTAATATTCATTTATACTCTGTATATTCTTGTAATCTGATGCATTGTTGTAATATACAATGAAATGTTCTTTTATATGCGTTCTGTTTTGTCTTGTTCTCAAACGATAGGGCGTTTCGAGCGGTCTGGGTCGGTTTAGCGACCGGTTCGGACCGAGCGAAATTCCTTGCCGTCACAGTTGGTATCAGAGCTTTGGTTTACAGAGCTAGAGAACAAGGCACATTAGAACCATACGAAAGAATTCATCAGATATTGTATTAGTAATATCCAATTAGAATGACTCGTTAGAGATGGGATCAGTAGTATCCCAGAACGAGTGTGAAGAGTATATTTTTAAAATGAAAACAAATCTTGTTTTGAAATATAAATCAATTATTCGTATTTGGTTATTTATTTACATTGATTAGGACAGTCCAGTATATAAAGATTTTGCATATATGCCTTGCAAACGTGTATTTGAAATTTTAATATACTGGATAGATATAGAATTACACTCTGGTCGCCCGGGGGTGATTCTGATGATTGATATATCATCATCAGAATTTATATTCGAGTGACGAACGTGTAACATCTATATATTTCCTATTGACTGGTGTGAGAACCAAAAATTAGATAGGGCTTATTGTTGTGATTTGGCATCAAAAATCTGATTTTTGACTATATATCAAAGTAATGAATTTCAAATGATAATTCACTAATTGATTGATGTTTGTGATGTTTGTTTAATTGTTTGATAATTTTGAACCATTATGCCTAATTGTATCAAATATTGAATTGTATTGAAAATTGGTTGCATTTGCTTGCATATGCATATATATCATTGAACAGGTCATAGCAAGGAGGCTAGAGCAGAGAATAAAATTTGTTTGCCCGACAAATAGGTACATGTTTACTACATAATTTACTGTTTGTTTGGGTGATGATGATTTTATGAGCCTATTGGCTAGCCGCTTAGCTAGCCGCTTGGCTTTTTCTTTTTCTTTTTGAGATCTGAAGGACCGGGGAAGCTATTTGAAATTCCCCGATGCTCCCGGTGCAGGGGAGGTTATGGCGAAATTTTTCAAAAATTTAGGGTGTTAGCCAAATTTTTGAAATTTTTGAAAAAATCTCAGAAACTGAAAAGTTGGAGAATGGAAGCCAGATCGAACGTAGAGTTGAATTATCAAACCACTTTCGACTTTGTTCCTTTTCGGGGACGAAAAGTTTTAAGTGGGGGAGATTGTAATAACCCGGAAAATGCGAGCCAGTTTGAAATTTTTATTTTGGCAATTTTAGCGAATTTTGAATATTTAAAATAGATTATTTTAAATAATATCGACGATAAATTTATTTTGAATATAATTCGATCGTATATATTATACACGTCGTCTTTAGAATATAAATATTTATATATAATTATAAATAGAATTGAAAATGGCGCGGTAGTTCGATAATTCGATTTCAAACTTCAATTGAGTGTACCGGGTGCAAAACCATCCGGATTTTAGTGAAACCAAAAATGATAGGATCTAATTGATAATATCTTTCTATCGAATCCGAAAAATCAAGATTTCATAGCGGGAATCAAAAGATATGTCCAGTTGAAAATTCTGAATAGTCGCTATGGAATTCAGGCCCTTAAAAATGGACATTTTGCAAACGACCTCGGATTTCGACGAAACCAGTTTTGTTGGGTCCGCAGTGTCAAGTTATTGCTAGATTCCGATTTTCATAATTTTCTGAATCAATATGTGAGCGTGGCGAAGTTAAACGTGTTTTGACCATTTTAGTTGAATTTAATCGACTGGAAATTGGCCATTTTTCAAACGGTCTCAAAATTCGACGAAACTAGTTTTGTTAGGACCGTATCGTCAATACGAAGCTAGAAATAATTTTTCGGGAATTTTTCGAGTTAGTATGTGGCCCCGGTAAATTGAAATGTGCGTTTAAATTTAATATACATTGATTTATATTTTAATTTGAACGAAAACTGATCGTAACGATCGAATTGGCCTACGAAACATATCCCATTGTGTTCGGAATGGGGGTAATTAGCTAGGGATGACAGTCGTTGGGTCTCGTTTTGAGTTCGAAAGAGAAGTCAACTTTAAGTGGATAATTTAAATAATTAAATAATTAAAATAAAATAAAACCCTCTCACTCCCTCCACTCCACTCTCTCTCTCTCTCTTCCTTTACAGAAAACCGATAAAAAAAAAAACAAAGCGACGATGGCGACGGACCCTTCACCGCGCTCCTCCTTTGCTCGCGCCGCCGTTGGCGGTCCCCAGCTCCACCTCCGACGATCCATAGCCCCTGAGCCGTGAAAACCCTCCCCAGTATACCCTTGAATCCCTAAATCGCGGTTATCCCCCAATTCGAAACCCAAGGCCCTAGCACCTCAAGCCCGACGCCAGCCATCCCGAGCTACCCTCCGCGCCACCTGCCCCACTCCCATACCCTGACGCCGACCTCTCCATCACCTAGCGCCGCCAATAGGCTTCCCCGCGACCAAAGATAGCTTTTTTTTATTCACCAAAAAGATGTGAGTCTTTACTTTCATTTATTTTCAGTTTTTATCATATTATAACAGTGAGTTAAATCAGTTTTTAATTTTATTTTATAAGCATTGATATGAAATGCAGTTTTGAACATATATGAAATGCAGTTTTGAACGTATATAAAATGCAGTTTTTTTAATATATACAGTGATAAAAATATGATTTTTATATTTTAGAAAGAATAAAAATTCGATTTTTAATTTATAGAAGATATAAAAATATAATTTTTATATTATAGAAAGGATAAAAATATAATTTTTATATAATGTAGAAGTTAAAAATATAATTTTTATATAATGTAGATAATAAAAATATGATTTTTACTTAGGTAGAGTATTAAAAATATGGTTTTTATCAAAGTGGAAATAAAAAAATATGATTTTTATATAGTTATGATGATAAAAATTCAATCTTTATATAAGAAGTAGAAATATAAAAATATAATTTTTATATAGGAAGAAGCGTTGTAAATATATGAAGTGAAATAAAAATCTGAACTTTATTTAATCGTGAAGTAAAGAGAATATAAAAATGTGATTTTTATGTATGTAGTGAATACGGGCAACGAAAATGACAAAAGACGGAAAGGTGAAGACTTCCTACATATGAAGAGTCGTGGCGTTTGGATTAGCTATCGGTGAGAATTTCTCACTCTTAAATTTCTTTTCTAGTTATATATATATATATATACTAGGATGCAGACGGTGCTTAGTAGCACCCGACACAACCGTCCACAGACCATGGACTTGTTTGTTTGGTTGCATAGATTAGTTATATGATTTGATTTGAATTTGGTTGTTTGGTGAATTTGATTGATGTGTGAATGGCGTGGGCCTTCACTAGACCGGGGATAAGGCTAGGCCTTGTCCCGTTTCTAGTATCGTGCCGTTATGCCGCCGAAATTTTCTAAAATAAGTTAGAAAAATAAAAATATCATTTTATTTAAAGAATGAACTGAATAGAAATTCATATGTTGGAATAAAATGTTTTGTCGTTAAAAATATATTTTTAACGTGAATGTGAATAAAATAAAATATTCATTTGCAAACCGGACGGTTTGTTTATGTACACCTATTTGAATGACATTGATTGGGACGATAAATTTTACACATCGCCCAACTGCACAAATAAAATCTGTGTTTGATTGTTTGAAACCCCACACGGGTGTTGGGATGAAATTTGAAGTTCACTCATCCTGATTGAATAAATATGTTGATCGATTGATTGACATGCTGTTATAAGCGTTAGATATCTTTATTTGATGCTTATACAGTGTAGTGCACTTTGGTTGATGGTTGATCATTTTTCAATGCTATTATATACATGTGTTTTATGAAAATCCATATAATTAATTTTATATGGTAATTGATTGGGCCTCATTCCAGTTTAGAAATAGAAATATTTGAAATAGAATATTTGAAAATAGAAATTTATGAAGTCGTGTTGATTAGATTGACGCCATTTTGACGTGAACGATATTTATATCGAAATGAATTGAAAACAATTTCGAAATGAATTGAATTGAAAACAATTTCGAAATGAATTGAATTGAATTGAAAACAATTTGAATTGAATTGAAAACGATTTCGAAATGAATTGAATTGAAAATGATTTCGAAATGAATTGAATTGAAAACAATTTCGAAATGAATTGAATTGAAAACGATTTCGAAATGAATTGGATTGAAAACAATTTCGAAATGAATTGAGTTGAAAACGATTTCGAAATGAATTGAATTGAAAACGAATTCAAATTGAATTGAAAGGGAATTGAAACGAATTCAAATTGAATTGAAATTTGAATTGAATAGAAATGAATTTCAAAACGAATTTATAAAGAAGAATTCCATTTTGATTTGAATTGAAAAGGAAGTTGGAATTGCTTTTAAAACGAATTTAAAACTATTTATATAATTCGTTTTAAATAGAAATCGACGAAGTATATATTATATATATTATATATATAATATAATGGCCTGAATAGAACGCGCCGCGCCGCGGCAGTTCGTGAATTTCGACCATTTATTTCAAACGGACATTACGGGAGATCCGACCGTCGGATTCTCCTAAAACCGGAACCGTTGGGTTCGTATCGAAAAGAGCTTTCTAACGAATATTAGAAATTTGAAATCTAACGGTTGGATTTGGAATTATGTCCAAATCAAACTTGAAAAAGGTCGCTGTAAGTGCAGTTCGATGACCGTTGATGGAAATCGACTGTACAGGCCTCGGTAAAATTATTAAAAATAGTAATAATTTGTGTAAAATCATAGGAAATGATTTAGAAAGAATTGGGATGAAAAACTCCATATTTGAAAAGATAAAAATAGATTTTTATCGAAATGAACTAGTTTTGAACTAGAATTATAATTCTATTTATTTTTAAATAAATCAATTGAATTTAAAAAGGGTTTTAAAAATAACCAGAATATCCAATGATTGCATTGGAGTGGATTTGAATCGAAATGGTCTTCGGAATATTTCGATGTTGGAATTCGTGATTATACAGGTGTTGTTATGGAAATTTGAAAGATATATATTCATATCGTTATTTCCAATACGACATTTGTTAGTCGTAGAATTTGATATTGAATATAAGCCGATATATTTTCTATTCAGAGCCTTGTATTGAATATCAAATGTGATTTGGGTTTGTCGTGAATGGTGTCTTCACTAACACTGTTCTTGAACCCAGTGGAGAAAAGATTAAATCTTTTTATTTAGATTTAATTAAGTGTACCAATTAAATGATATTTAATTGGAATTGAATTGGTATTGATTTTTGGGTTTATCGTGGACAGTGTTTTTAAATAACACTCGTTCTTTAACCCGATAATTAATGGAATGTGATTTTGGGTTTATCGTGAACCGTGTTTTAAATGACACTGATTCTTTAACCCAGTTAACGATTAAAACTAAGTGGAGTTTTAATGAGTCTTTAATTAGATTGAAAAGATCGAGAATGGAGTATCACCAGTTTTACTCCAGGCGATAGTTAAATCTTTAATTAGATTTGAACGTGAAATGGTAATTGAATTTACCGATAACACCGTGGTGTTAGATATGAAGTATAACCAGTTTTACTTCATGGGATGAATAGGTTGGGTTTGGGAAATAAAATAAATGATTACTTCGGTGTGGTTCGCTAATCCCGACTAGTTTGAATTGATATTCAAAGGAGATTAAAGAATGAATTTAAAGAATTTATCTTGGATAAAATTAATGGGAACTTTTCCCAAAGTATAGGAATATTTGAATAAAAGAATATTCTGAATTGGAATGAGGCGTATGTTGTGTTTGTGTAACACTTTTATAATATATACGCGAGTTATTCAGAAAGACCGGGTTTATCCCATTCTGAATAACTGATTCGACGTGGTGTCGAAGATGAAGACGGTGGTCGAAGACCAGAAGTCTTCACGTCGTTTGGGTGATTACTGATGATCTTGATTGGGCTGTACACCCAAGAAGATGGAAACAGTTAGTGATCGTCCAGACGTACTTGGAGATCGATGGATATGCGGGGTACTAGGTGCCTCCGGTTTCGTTCAGACCCAGAACGGACTTGTAAATGGACTGTGTGTCTGACATTGGATTTTAGTCTGTGTGATTGATTTCTATTAAATATATATCTGTTTGGCGGCGGAGAATTTATTCTCTTGCTTAACGCCCTTCTCTGAGACATACGAGCTCAGGGGTTATATACTGATGGATATCAAACACATAGAGTGAATTGCCTGTGTGGCATGCCTAAGTGGCAATAGATCGAGGCTTCTGTTGAAAAGCAAAGTCTTGTGGTGATGATCAAAGCACAGCCTGTGTGGCACAGCTTTGTGTAACGTTTACTTCGCGAGTTTCACACCCGGTATGGACCAAAAACGGGAGACGAGGACTTGCGTTTCTTTCTAGCTAGAAGTGGCGTCAGTGGTTTTACACGCCCTGACGAGTTTGACTTATGTGGTTGTTGCTGTTGCGAGGCGCCTCGGTTATATCGGTTTCGGCCGATGCATTCTGGTCGGCTGACGGACCAGACTTACACCCCATAGGGTGGGGAAACGTAGTGTTCAGGCATAATAATCCACATCGGTGGACCGGCCCTGTCGCTCCATGGGGCAGTTGCGGCTGTTCCTGTGGCTCGGGCTAGAGAGTCACGAATCGGTTGAGGACTATCTTTTGCCTCGGTTCATAGACGGAAATCCAATTTCCAAATACGTGACATTTGCGGTTTTATTTGTAGAGCCTAGTATGGCGACATAGTGGGATGGGGCGCTCATGCCGCCTATGATTGATACTTATGATTTGAAGTTGTTTTATATACTATGCACTTATAATAGTATCAAATGATTTGTTTTAATCGTATCAAGCATTCTTTGGCTGTTATAAGGGAAAACCCTATCCTCGGCTGCGTTGCATTGTGTGATGGGACCTGGGTCTTATAACAGCTTCATTTTTCTTTATTTAGCATTGCGCTGTTTATTTATGCACCGGTATTCTTGGGAGGAAACCCGTTCCGTGTTATACGGCGTGGTCCCTTGATTTATCTAACTTTAAAAATAAAGATTAATAACTGTTTTAGTTCTCACACCAGTCCCATGACTGACCTGGAGTTTATTGTTTTAACCTAAACTCTGGGTGCCCTTATTTTGACACGGGCAGCTAGTAATTTTGGTTTTGCAGATTTATATTCACAGGATCCTGGTTTACAGCTGGAACGATATCCGGAAAGCTTTGTATCCGTATATCCCTTCTAGTTGTGTATTGTATTATTTTCCGCTGCTATGTATTTAAATGTAATTTAAATCTCTGATATTTCTGTGTAATATTCATTTATACTCTGTATATTCTTGTAATCTGATGCATTGTTGTAATATACAATGAAATGTTCTTTTATATGCGTTCTGTTTTGTCTTGTTCTCAAACGATAGGGCGTTTCGAGCGGTCTGGGTCGGTTTAGCGACCGGTTCGGACCGAGCGAAATTCCTTGCAGTCACAATTAGATGGCTTAATAATTAATCATTTTAGAAATATGGATTTACTGTTAGGTGAATCGAAAGAAATGAATTGTAACGGCAAGGAATTTCACTCGATCCAAATCAGTCGTTAAACCGATCTAGACCGTTCGGAACCCCTGATCGTTTTGAGAACAGGAAAAAATAGAAAGCAAACAGAAGAACATTTCATTGTTATTACAACAATTCCATCAGATACAAGAATGTACAGAGTATAAATGAATAAATTACACAGAAAATATCAGAGATTTAAATTACATTTAAATACATCGTAGTGGAAAATAATACAAAACACAACTAGGAGTAATGCACGGATACAGAGCTTTCCGAGCATCGTTCCAGCTGTAAATCAGGAGCCTGTGAATATAAATCTGCAAAACCAAAACTACTAGATGCCCGTGTGGAAAATAGGGGCACCCAGAGTTTAGGTTAAAACAATAAACTCCAGGTCAGTCATGTGATTGGTGTGAGAACTAAAAACAGTTATTAATATTGGTTTTAAAGTTTGGTAAATCAAAGGACCACGCCGTATAACACAGTACGGGTTTCCTCCCAAGAATACCAGTGCATAGAACAAACAGTGCAATGCTAAATAAAGAAAAATTAAGCTGTTATTAGACCCAGGTCCCATCACACAATGCAACGCAAGCCGGAGGATAGGGTTTTTACCTTATAACAGCCAAAGCATGCTTGATACGTTTAAAACACATTATTTGATACTATTATAGGTGTATAGTGTCAAAACAATTTCAATCATAAGTATCAATCGTAGGCGGCATAGCTACCATCTAACATGTCGCCATACTAGGCTGTACAAATAAAACCGAAACACACGTATTGGAAATTGGATTCCATCATGAGTCGAGGCAAGGGGCAAGCTCCTCTCCGCGTTCGAGACACTCTAGCAAATGTCCCAGGACCCCACTATGATCCTTGGATCTTCAGGGCCGGTCCTCTCTTACTTTTGAGGATTGGCAATTCCTGAACACACGTTTCCCGGTCCTTACAGACCTATATCTGAGGCGCCTCGCATTCCAACAACCACACAGGTGAAAAGTATATAAATGTCAGGGCTGGTAGGTCACTGACACCACCCTAGCTAGAAAGAAATGTCGTGCTCTCCCTGCAGTCACTATCCCGTTTTTGACTCATACCGACGTGTGAGGCTCGCGAATTCACGTTATACACAAAGCTACGTCACACAGATCGTGCTTTGATCATCAATCACAAGACTTTTCTTTTCAACAGAAGCCTTGATCATTTGCCACTTACGCGTGCCACACTGGCAATTCACTCCATGCGACTGATGTCCATCGATATACAACCTCTGAGCTCGTACTTCTCAGAGAAGGGCGTTAAGCAAGAGAATAAATTCTCCGCCGCCAAACAGATGTATATTTAATAGATATTAATCAACATAGAATAAAATCCAATGTAAGACACACAATCGATTTACAAGTTCATTCTGGGTCTGAACGAAACCGGAGGCACTTTCCTCGCATATCCATCGATCTCCAAGTACGTCTGGACGATCACCAACTGTTTCCCTCATCTTGGGTGTACAGCCCAATCAAGATCATCAGTAATCACCCAAACGATGTGAAGACTTCTGGTCTTCAACCACCGTCTTCATCTTTGACATCTCGTCGAATCGGTTATTCAGAATGGGTATAACCCGGCCTTTCTGAATAACCCACGTATATAATAAACAAATATTACACAAACACAACGAACGCCTCATTCCAATTCAGAATATTCTTTTATTCACAAAATCACATTCTTATGGAAATGTTCCCATTAATTTTATCCAAGATAAATTCTTCTAAATTTATTCTTTAATCTTCCTTTGGATGTCATTTCAACCAAGTCGGGATTAGCGAACCACACCGAAGTAATTATTTATTTTATTTCCCAATCCCAACCTATTCATCTCATGGAGCAAAACTGGTAATACTCCATATCTAACACCACGGTGCTATCGGTAAAATTAATTACCACCTCACGTTCAAATCTAATTAAAGATTTAACTACCGCTTTGGAGCAAAACTGGTGGTACTCCATTCTCGATCACCTTTCAGATTTGATAATTTAAATTATCAATTCACATTTCAATCTAATTAAAAATTCATTAAAAGTTCACTTAGTTTTAATCTTTTCAAAAATCAACATCTTGCCTTTAACTGGGTTAAAGAACCAATGTCATATAAAACACGATTCACGATAAACACGAATCACATTCGATATTAAATACAAGGCTCTGAATAGAAAATATACCGGCTTATATTCAATATAAAATTCTGAAACCAACAAATATCGTATTGGAAATAACGATATAAAATATATCTTTGAAATTCCCATAACAATATATGTATAGTCACGAAATCCAACATCGAAATATTCCGAAGATAATTTCGATTCAACTCCAGTCCAATTCACGTATTGGGAATATTGATTATTTTTAAAATCACTTTCAAATTCAATTTATTTATTTTAAAAATAAACTGATTTTAATTCTAGTTCAAAACTAGTTCATTTCGATAAAAATATATTTTTATCCTTTCAAATGTGGAATTCTTCAGCCTAATTTTTCCCAAATCATTTCTTATGGTTTTACACAAATTATCAATATTTTTAATAATTTTATCAAGGCCCGTACAGTCGATTTCCATCAACGGCCATCGAACTGCACTTACATCGACCTTTTCCAAATTTGATTTGGACATAATTCCAAATCCAACCGTTAGATTTCAAATTTCTAATATTCATTGGAAAGCTCTTTTCGATACGATCCCAATTGTTCCTGTTTTAGGAGAATCTGACGGTCGGATCTCCCGCAACGTCAATTCGAAGTCAATGGTCGAAATTCACGAACTGCCGTGGCGCGGCGCATTCTATTCAGGCCATTATATATAATATATATATATATATATATTATATATTTCGTCGATTTCCTTTTAAAACGAATTTTATAAATAGTTCTAAATTCGTTTCAAAAACAATTTCAACTTCATCTTCAATCTCAAATCGATTTGATTTCAATTCAATTCGAATTCATTTCAATTTTATTTAATTCGAATTCAAATTCGTTTCAATTCAATTCAAATTCTAATTCGTTTCAATTCAATTCAATTTGAATTTACCTTCTATTTAATTCAATTCGAATTCATTTCGAATTGATTTTAATTCAATTTCAGTTTGTTTTTAATTTCATTCAAAACGATTTCAATTCTTTTTTAATTCAATTTCAATTTAATTCAATTTGAATTCATTTCAAATTGATTTCAATTCAATTTCAGTTTGTTTTAAATTTCATTCAAAACGATTTCAATTCGTTTTTAATTTAATTTCAATTTAATTCAATTTGAATTCATTTCAAATTGATTTCAATTCAATTTCTGTTCATTTTAAATTTCATTCAAAACGATTTCAATTCGTTTTTAATTCAATTTGAATTCATTTCTATTCAGTTCGAATTCAAATTCGCTTTCTACTCAATTTGAATTCAAATTCACTTTCTATTCAATTCGAATCGAATTTATTTTCTATTCGATTCGAATTCATTTCAAATTGATCCAATAAAATTTCAATTTGAATTTTTACCTAATATAATTTGAATTTCATTTCAAAATATTAAATTTTGAAATCACTTTTCAATATTCATTATAAAATGAATAAAATCGATATAAATATCGTTCACTTCAAAATAGCGCGTCTCTAATCAACACGGCTTTATATTTTTCAAAAACTTCATTATTTTATTCAACAAATGAATATATATTCTATTCAACACATGAATCTATGTTTCTTTCAACACACGACTATTTTTGTTATGTAAAATATTTTATAAAATCATGGTATCTATCTTTTGATTTTTAATCAGATTCCACCGTAAAGTAGATCTAATTTTAAATATGATAAAGATGTATATTTTATTATTAAAATATTTTACTCAACACATAAATAGTTTTAACACATGAATATCGTCAACACATGACCATTTTTTATATTCAACACATGAATTTCCTTTTATAATATTCATTATTTTCTCGATTGGAATGAGGCCCAATCAATCACCATATAATGTTAATTTATGGATTCCATACAACATATGTATATAATAGCAATGATAAACAATCAACCATCATCCAAGGTGCACCACACAACTGCACAAGCATCAAATATAAATAATTAACGCTTACACCGTCTGTCGACCAATCGATCTACATACAATTAAATAATTGGGATTAGTGTACCCAAATATCATCCCAACACCCGTGTGGGGTTTCAAATCAACAAACACAGATTTTTATTTGTGCAGTTGGGCGATGTGTAAAATTTATCATCCCAATCAATATCAGTCAAATCAGTGTATATAAACAAATTGGTCGATTTGTTTATAAATATTCATTTATTCACTTTCACATTAAAAATTATATTTTTAACGATAATTAATTTATTTCAACACATGAATATATATCATTATATATTTCACATCAACTTCACAAACAAATTTTCACAACACATCAATCAAACAAACAAGCCATCCATGGTCTGTGGATGACGGGTGTCGGGTGCTACTAAGCACCGTCTGCATCCTAGTATATATATATATATATATATATATATATAAGTAGAAAAGAAATTTAGAGTGAGAAGTTCTCACCAATGCTAATTCAAACGCCACGACACTTCCAATGTAGGAAATCTTCACTGTTCTCGCCTTTTGTCACTTTCGTTTCCCGTAGCCACTACATATATAAAAATCACATTTTTATATTGCTATTCAATATATAAAAATCAAATTTTTACTTTACTATTCAATATATAAAAATCGAATTTTTACTTTGCTACTATATAGATAAAAATTCCATTTTTACAACACTACTATATAGATAAAAATTTTGCCTTTTCAAATATAAAGATTTCGCCTTTTCAAAAATAAATATTTCGCCTTTTCAAATATGTTGTCTTTCACTACATAAAAATATCGTCCTTTTATATCCTACCATATAAAGATCACATTTTTATTATCTATATAATATGAAAATTATATTTTCAACCTTTACATGCGATAAAAATTATATTTTTAACTTCTACATAAAACAAAAATTATATTTTGAACTCTCTATAATATAAAAATCAAATCTTTATATTCAAATCATTTCTTTGTTCAAATTAAAAATCATACCTTTGTTAAAAATCCAATCTTATGTTAAAAATCAACACTTACATATATATAAAATCACGTTCTTATAGAGTTGGAAAATCAGAGTTTTATATAATAAATAAAATAAAAAAAGTAAATAATAAAAAAAACTTACAGCGCATGAGGGGGGGTTCGAACTGGTGCAAGAGGAGGGCGGATGAGGGTGGACTGTAGGGGGTTCGTGGAGGTTGTTGAGCTCGGTTTAGGGGGGGTTCGACGTGAGGTGTGGTCAGAGGGGAGAGGGGCGAATCGAAAAAGAGGGGGGTGAAGGGAGGGCGGCGATCGGCAGGGGGGAGCGGTGCCTCGAGCGCGGTGGCGGGAGGAGCGGCGGCTCCTCCCCCTTCCTTCTCCATCGCCTTCTTCTTCTTTTTTTTCCTTTTTTTTCTCTGTTGAATCGATTTTGAACGGGGCGGGGGGGGGGGGAGCAAAGGAGTTAAAAGGAAAGAGAGAGAAGGGTTTTAATTTATTTTATTTTATTTAATTTCAAAATTTTGACTTTTTCATACGACCTCTAAACGAGGCCCACCGCCTGTCGTCTGTAGCGTTTTACCCCCATTCCGAACAAAATGGGATATGTGTCGTAAGCTTATTCGATCGTTTCGATAAGTTTTCATTAGAATCCAAATATAACTCTATATATTGAATTTGAACGAGCATTTCATTTTTCTGGGGTCACATACGAAATTTAAAAATTCCCGAAAAATATTTTATAGCTTCGTATTGACGATACGGTCCCAACAAAACTAGTTTCGTCGAATTCTGAGACCGTTGGAAAAATGGCCATTTTCCAGTCGATTAAAATCAACTAAAACTGGTCAAACGCGTTTTCCTTTGCCACGCTCACATATTGATTCGGAAAATTATGAAATTTGGAATCTAACAATAATTTGACATCCCGGATCCAACAAATGTGGTTTCGTCGAAATCCGAGGTCATTTGCAAAATTTCCATTTTTAAGGGCCTAAATTCCATAGCGACTATTCAGAATTTTCAACTGGACATATCTTTTGATTCCCGCTATGAAATCTCGATTTTTCGGATTCGTTGGAAAGATATTCACAATTAGATCCTAATGTTTTTGGTTTCACTAAAATCCGGGTTGTTTTGCACCCGGTACATTCAATTGAAGTTTGAAATCGAATTATCGAACTACCATGCCATTTTCAATTCTATTTATATTTAAAATAAATATTTATATTCTAACTACGACGTATATAAATATATACGTTCAATTCTATTCAAAATAAATTTCTTGTCGATATTTTTCAAAATAATCCATTTTAAATGTTCAAAATTCACTAAAATTGCCAAAATAAAAATTTTAAACTGGCCCAGATTTTCCGGGTTATTACAATCTCCCCCACTTAAAACTTTTCGTCCCCGAAAAGGAACGAAGTCGAAAGTGGTTTGATTAATCAACTCTACGTTCGATCTGGTTTTCATTCTCCAACTTTTCAGTTTCTGAGAATTTTCAAATTCTTCAAAAATTTGGCTAACACCCGGAATTTTTGAAAAATTTCGCCATAACCTCCCCTGCACCGGGAGCCACGGGAAAATCCCGAAATTGCCATACAGGCCTTCTGATCTCAAAAAGAAAATGAAAAAGCCAATCGGCTCATAAAATCATCATCACCCAAACAAAATAGTAAATTATGATAAACATGTACCTATTTGTCGGGCAAACTAATTTTATTCTTCTACTCTAGCCTCCTTGCTATGGCCTGTTCAATGTAAGTACATGTATATGCAAGAAAATGCGACCAATTTTCAATACAATTCAATATTTGATTCAATTAGGCTAAATGGTTCAAAATGATCAAACAAATAAACAATCAACACAACATCAATCAATTAGTGGATTAATGATTCAAATTCATAATTTTGATACATATACAAAAATCATGTTTTTGATACCAATACACAAACATAAATTTATCTATATAAGTTTTGGTTCTCACACCAGTCTAATGGAAATATATAGATGTCACACCTTCGAAACACGAACACAAATTCTGATGATGATGTATCAATCATCAGAACCATCTCCGGGTGTCTAGGATGTGATTCTACATCTATCCAATATATTAAAACTTCGAATATACGTTCATGACGCGTATACGCGAAATCTTTATATACTCGATTGTCCATATTCAAAATAAATAAATATTCAAATACGTATAAAGTGATTTAAATTTTTAAAACAAAATTGTTTTCATTTGAAAAATATACTCTTCACACTCATTCTAGGATACTACTGATCCTATCTCTAATGAGTCATTCTAATTGGATATTAATAATCCAATATCTGATGAATTCTTTCGTTTGGTTCTAATGTGTCTTGTTCTCGAGCTCTGTAAACCAAAGCTCTGATACCAACTGTAATGGAAAGGAATTTCGCTCGATTCAAATCAGTCGTTAAACCGATCTAGACCGTTCGGAACCCCTGATCGTTTTGAGAACAGGACAAAATAGAACGCAAACAGAAGAACATTTCATTGTTATTACAACAATTCCATCAAATAAAAGAATATATAGAGTATAAATGAATAAATTACACAGAAAATATCAGAGATTTAAATTACATTTAAATACATCGCAGCGGAAAATAATACAAAAACACAACTAGGAGTAATGCATGGATACAGAGCTTTCCGAGCATCGTTCCAGCTGTAAATCAGGACCCTGTGAATATAAATCTGCAAAACCAAAACTACTAGCTGCCCGTGTGAAAAATAGGGGCACCCAGAGTTTAGGTTAAAACAATAAACTCCAGGTCAGTCATGTGACTGGTGTGAGAACTAAACCAGTTATTTATATTGGTTTTAAAGTTTGGTAAATCAAAGGACCACGCCGTATAACATGGAACGGGTTTCCTCCCAAGAATACCAGTGCATAGAACAAACAACGCAATGCTAAATAAAGAAAAATGAAGCTGTTATAAGACCCAGGTCCCATTACACAATGCAACGCAAGCCAGAGGATAGGGTTTTTACCTTATAACAGCCAAAGCATGCTTGATACGTTTAAAACACATTATTTGATACTATTATAGGTGTATAGTGTTAAAACAATTTCAATCATAAGTATCAATCATAGGCGGCATAGCTACCATCTAACATGTCGCCATACTAGGCTCTATAGATAAACCGAAACACACGTATTGGAAACTGGATTCCATCATGAGTCGAGGCAAGGGGCAAGCTCCTCTTCGCGTTCGAGACACTCTAGCAAAAGTCCCATGACCCCACTATGATCCTTGGATCTTCAGGGCCGGTCCTCTCTTACTTTTGAGGATTTGCAATTCCTGAACACACATTTCCGGTCCTTACAGACCTATATCTGAGGCGCCTCGCATTCCAACAACCATACAGGTGAAAAGTATATAAATGTCAGGGCTAGTAGGTCACTGACACCACCCTAGCTAGAAAGGAACGTCGTGCTCTACCTGCAGTCACTATCCCGTTTTTGACTCATACCGAGGTGTGAGGCTCGCGAATTCACGTTATACACAAAGCTACGTCACACAGACCGTGCTTTGATCATCAACCACAAGACTTTGCTTTTCAATAGAAGCCTTGATCATTTGCCACTTACGCGTGCCACACTGGCAATTCACTCCATGTGACTGATGTCCATCGATATACAACCTCTGAGCTCGTACGTCTTAGAGAAGGGCGTTAAGCAAGAGAATAAATTCTCCGCCGCCAAACAGATGTATATTTAATAGAGATCAATCAACACAGAATAAAATCCAATGTCAGACACACAATCCATTTACAAGTTCGTTCTAGGTCTGAACGAAACCAGAAGCACTTTCCTCGCATATCCATCGATCTCCAAGTACGTCTGGACGATCACCAACTGTTTCCCTCATCTTGGGTGTACAGCCCAATCAAGATCATCAGTAATCAATCAAACAATGTGAAGACTTCCGGTCTTCAACCACCGTCTTCATCTTCGACATCTCGTCGAATCGGTTATTCAGAATGGGTATAACCCGACCTTTCTGAATAACCCACGTATATAATAAACAAATGTTACACAAACACAACGAACGCCTCATTCCAATTCAGAATATTCTTTTATTCACAAAATCACATTCTTAGGGAAATGTTCCCATTAATTTTATCCAAGATAAATTCTTCTAAATTTATTCTTTAATCTTCCTTCGGATGTCATTTCAACCTAGTCGGGATTAGCGAACCACACCGAAGTAATTATTTATTTTATTTCCCAATCCCAACCTATTCATCCCATGGAGGAAAACTGGTAATACTCCATATCTAACACCACGGTGCTATCGGTAAAATTAATTACCACCTCACGTTCAAATCTAATTAAAGATTTAACTACCGCTTTGGAGCAAAACTGGTGGTACTCCATTCTCGATCACCTTTCAGATTTGATAATTTAAATTATCAATTCACATTTCAATCTAATTAAAGATTCATTAAAACTTCACTTAGTTTTAATCTTTTCAAAAATCAACATCTTGCCTTTAACTGGGTTAAAGAACCAACGTCATATAAAACACGATTCACGATAAACCCGAATCACATTCGATATTAAATACAAGGCTCTGAATAGAAAATATACCGGATTATATTCAATAACAAATTATGAAACCAACAAATATCGTATTGGAAATAACGATATAAAATATATCTTTTAAATTCCCATAACAATATCTGTATAGTCACGAAATCCAACATCGAAATATTCCGAAGATAATTTCGATTCAACTCCAGTCCAATTCACGTATTGGGAATATTGATTATTTTTAAAATCACTTTCAAATTCAATTTATTTATTTTATAAATAAACTGATTTTGATTCTAGTTCAAAACTAGTTCATTTCGATAAAAATCTATTTTTATCCTTTTAAATGTGGAATTCTTCAGCCCAATTTTTCCCAAATCATTTCTTATGATTTTACACAAATTATCAATATTTTTAATAGTTTTATCAAGGCCCGTACAGTCGATTTCCATCAACGGCCATCGAACTGCACTTACAACGACCTTTTCCAAATTTGATTTGGACATAATTCCAAATCCAACCGTTAGATTTCAAATTTCTAACATTCATTGGAAAGCTCATTTCGATACGAACCCAACGGTTCCGGTTTTAGGAGAATCCGACGGTCGGATCTCCCGCAACGTCAATTCGAAGTCAATGGTCGAAATTCGCGAACTGCCGCGGCGCGGCGCGTTCTATTCAGGCCATTATATAATATATATATATATATTATATATATATTTCGTCGATTTCCTTTTAAAATGAATTTTATAAATAATTCTAAATTCGTTTCAAAAACAATTTCAACTTCATCTTCAATCTCAAATCGATTTGATTTCAATTCAATACGAATTCATTTCAATTTTATTTAATTCGAATTCAAATTCGTTTCAATTCAATTCAAATTCTAATTCATTTCAATTCAATTCAATTTGAATTTACCTTCTATTTAATTCAATTCGAATTCATTTCAAATTGATTTCAATTCAATTTCAGTTCATTTTAAATTTCATTCAAAACGATTTCAATTCGTTTTTAATTCAATTTCAATTTAATTCAATTTGAATTCATTTCAAATTGATTTCAATTCAATTTCAGTTCGTTTTAAATTTCATTCAAAACGATTTCAATTCATTTTTAATTCAATTTCAATTTAATTCAATTTGAATTCATTTCAAATTGATTTCAATTCAATTTCAGTTTGTTTTAAATTTCATTCAAAACGATTTCAATTCGTTTTTAATTCAATATCAATTTAATTCAATTTGAATTCATTTCTATTCAGTTCGAATTCAAATTCGCTTTCTATTCAATTTGAATTCAAATTCACTTTCTATTCAATTCAATTCGAATCGAATTCATTTTCTATTCGATTCGAATTCATTTCAAATTGATTCAATAAAATTTCAATTTGAATTTTTATCTAGTATAATTTGAATTTCATTTCAAAATATTAAATTTTGAAATCACTTTTCAATATTCATTATAAAATCGATATAAATATCGTTCAGTTCAAAATAGCACGTCTATAATCAACACGGCTTTATATTTTTCAAAAACTTCGTTATTCCATTCAACAAATGAATATATATTCTATTCAACACATGAATCTATGTTTCTTTCAACACACGACTATTTTTGTTATGTAAAATATTTTATAAAATCATGGTATCTATCCTTTGATTTTTAATCAGATTCCACCGTAAAGTAGATCTAATTTTAAATATGATAAAGATGTATATTTTATGATTAAAATATTTTACTCAATACGTAAATAGTTTCAACACATGAACATCGTCAACACATGACCATTTTTATATTCAACACATGAATTTCCTTTTATAATATTCATTATTTTTCCGATTGGAATGAGGCCCAATCAATCACCATATAATGTTAATTTATGGATTCCATACAACACATGTATATAATAGCAATGATAAACAATCAACCCTCATCCAAGGTGCACCACACAACTTCACAAGCATCAAATATAAATAATTAACGCTTACACCGTCTGTCGACCAATCGATCGACATACAATTAAATAATTGGGATTAGTGTACCCAAATATCATCCCAACACCCGTGTGGGGTTTCAAATCAACAAACACAGATTTTTATTTGTGCAGTTGGGCGATGTGTGAAATTTATCATCCCAATCAATATCAGTCAAATCAGTGTATATAAACAAATCGGTCGATTTGTTTATAAATATTCATTTATTCACTTCCACGTTAAAAATTATATTTTTAACGATAAATAATTTATTTCAACACATGAATATATTTCATTATCTATTTCACATCAACTTCACAAACAAATTTTCACAACACATCAATCAAACAAACAAGCCATCCATGGTCTGTGGATGACGGGTGTCGGGTGCTACTTAGCACTGTCTGCATCCTAGTATATATATATATATATATAACTAGAAAAGAAATTTAGAGTGAGAAGTTCTCACCAATGCTAATCCAAACGCCATGACACTTCTAATGTAGGAAATCTTCACTGTTCTCGCCTTTTGTCACTTTCGTTGCCCGTAGCCACTACATATATAAAAATCACATTTTTATATTGCTATTCAATATATAAAAATCGAATTTTTACTTTGCTACTATATAGATAAAAATTCCATTTTTACAACGCTACTATATAGATAAAAATTTTGCCTTTTCAAATATAAAGATTTCGCCTTTTCAAATATAAAGATTTCGCCATTTTAAATATAAAGATTTTGCCTTTTCAAAAGTAAATATTTCGCCTTTTCAAATATGTCGTCTTTCAGTACATAAAAATATCGTCCTTTTATATCTTACCACATAAAGATCACATTTTTATTATCTATATAATATGAAAATTATATTTTCAACCTTTACATGCGATAAAAATTATATTTTTAACTTCTACACAAAATATAAATTATATTTTGAACTCTCTATAATATAAAAATCAAATCTTTATATTCGCCACTATATAAAAATCATTTCTTTGTTCAAATTATAAATCATACCTTTGTTAAAAATCCAATCTTATGTTAAAAATCAACACTTTCATATATACAAAATCACGTTTTTATAGAGTTGGAAAATCAGAGTTTTATATAACAAATAAAATAAACAAAGTAAATAATATAAAAAACTTACAGCGCATGAGGGGAGGGGGTTCGAACTGGTGCAAGAGGAAGGCGGAAGGGGCTGGACTGGAGGGGGTTCGTGGAGGTTGTTGAGCTCGGTTTAGGGGGGGTTCGACGCGAGGTGTGGTCAGAGGGGAGAGGGGCGAATCGGAAAAGAGGGGGGTGAAGGGAGGGCGGCGATCGGCGGGGGGAGCGGTGCCTCGAGCGCGGTGGCGGGAGGAGCGGCGGCTCCTCCCCCTTCCTTCTCCGTCGCCTTCTTCTTTTTTCTTCTTTTTTTTCTCTATTGAATCGATTTTGAAAGGGGGGGGGGGCAAAGGAGTTAAAAGGAAAGAGAGAGAAGGGTTTTAATTTAATTTAATTTCAAAAAGTTGACTTTTTCATACGACCTCTAAGCGAGGCCCACCGCCTGTGGTCTGTAGCGTTTTACCCCCATTCCGAACACAATGGGATATGTGTCGTAAGCTGATTCGATCGTTTCGATCAGTTTTCGTTAGAATCCAAATATAACTCTATATATTAAATTTGAACGCGCATTTCATTTTACTGGGGTCATATACGAACTTTAAAAAATCCCAAAAAATATTTTCTAGCTTCGTATTGACGATACGGTCCTAACAAAACTAGTTTCGTCGAATTCTGAGACCGTTGGAAAAATGGCCATTTTCCAGTCGATTAAAATCAACTGAAACTGGTCAAACGCGTTTTCCTTTGCCACGCTCACATATTGATTCCGAAAATTATGAAATTTGGAATCTAACAATAATTTGACATCCCAGATCCAACAAAAGTGGTTTCGTCGAAATCCGAGGTCGTTTGCAAAATTTCCAAATTTTAAGGGCCTGAATTCCATAGCGACTATTCAGAATTTTCAACTGGACATATCTTTTGATTCCCGCTATGAAATCTCGATTTTTCGGATTCGTTGGAAAGATATTCACAATTAGATCCTAATGTTTTTGGTTTCACTAAAATCCGGATTGTTTTGCACCCGGTACATTCAATTGAAGTTTGAAATCGAATTATGGAACTACCACGCCATTTTCAATTCTATTTATAATTAAAATAAATATTTATATTCTAACAATGACGTATATAAATACATACGTTCGATTCTATTCAAAATAAATTTCTCGTCGATATTTTTCAAAATAATCCATTTTAAATGTTCAAAATTCTCTAAAATTGCCAAAATAAAAAATTTAAACTGGCCCAGATTTTCCTGGTTATTACATGAATTTATAAAATTTATTTTATAACTAGGAATGGATTTATAAATATATTATTTTAAATTGAAGTTTATTGAACAGAAAATAAATATTTAATATTTATTATTTAAATTTATAAGAAATTGTTAAGTGATTTTATGAAACAAACTTCTTATGTTAATAAGAATTATAAACAGATAAGCAGAAATTTATGTAATG
This sequence comes from Allium sativum, assembly GCA_030737875.1. Taxonomy (NCBI): domain Eukaryota; kingdom Viridiplantae; phylum Streptophyta; class Magnoliopsida; order Asparagales; family Amaryllidaceae; genus Allium; species Allium sativum. Next base: position 159,731,746 of record CM060913.1, read on the forward strand.
ATTAAGTGTGGAATTAATTATTCTAAGAAAGAATTAAATGAATTTATTTAAGTTAATTATATTATTAATTAATTTAAATATGGAATTAATTGGAATTGGTCAAAGGAAGAATCGTGTTTTGAGTTAACCAAGTCGACCATTTCGACTGGGGTTTGATTATTAAGTTGAATTGGTTTATTGCAGAGTAATATTTTAAAATAGCTTAACAAATATTTGTTTAAATATTAATAAGGTTTAAAAAGGAAATTTATTATTATTCTCTGATATATTTGATTCTTTAGGGTCCTTCCTTTCTTCAAATGGAACTAACAGAGATAGAATCAGATCGATTCCCGAAATGCCTTTTTGTATCTTATAAAAGGGATTTTAAGCGAATTAGCTTAAAATAAATATTTACTTAACATTTGGATTAAGTAAAAAGAAATCGAGATATAAAAGCGATTTATATTAAACTCGAGTTTATAAACAAAGTTTATAAAGGAGATGTGAAGTCGAAGTGTTGATTTTGAATTAACGATACTTAGCAATGAGATTAAAAGAATAATTGGAATTAAAACGAGATTTTCAAAGTGGAAAATGGTCAATGAATTAGAAATGGAATAGTATGGATTGATAACGAGTTAAGATAAGATTTGGAACCTAACTGGAGATTGGTTAAGTTGAGTGATTTTCTGAATATTAATCTGATGTTGATTTCGGTCATCGAGGTTGATAGTTAGGAAATTATTCTCTTACCAATTTACGATTAGGAACTAATAATTGTTGAAGTGATGGAAATAAAAATATTGGACAATATATAATATGATTTCCAGAGTAAAGGAAATAAATGGTTTAAGTATATATATAATGGGATTTCCAAAGTAACGAAAATGAAAAGATTTGAGAATGTGTGTATATATATACATGTATATAATGATTTCCCCAATATAAAGGAAATAAAAAGGAATTGTGTGGAAATGTAACGTTGTTTTATGAGTGATATAGACAACGAGTAATGTATGGCAAATAGTTTAAAGAAAATCTTATGTTAAAATAAGTGAAAGGCTATATTCGAATTATTAAAATATTTTGAGATTTATTAAACAAATATTTTTAATTTAAGAAGCCAAGTGAGGCTAAGTACCGAAATAATAAATTTTTATTTTATTTTATGATTAAATGGTTGTTTTTATTTGATAGTTAAATAATTGACTATCAAATCTAACTTATACGAATGTTGGTACTTAAAGACCGGGATCGAATTTATATTTGAAAACCATTCCAAACCAGTGAATACATAAAAGATGATTATTGAAGATGTAGAAATTAAAGACTGTAGATCTTCAGGAGCGGAAGAGCCACTTATTGAATTTTTCTGGTTTAGCAACAAGAGATATTTCGATAGCGATTCTGTTGTGATTGGAATCTACAGATTTGCAAGGACTACTCGCTACTAATCTATAGGGTGATACCTAGGATGTGGTAGGAGGGTGCCTTCAGTTCATCCTGTTCCTAGATGAATTGCATGGATGAATGTCTGACAGAGTATTTCTTAATAATCACGTATGTTGATTTTTACAAATATATTTCTGTTAATGGTGTAGAACAATCGTTCTCTTAGCTTAACGACCAGAGTATTTTTGGGAACGACAACTAGTGATTTGGTGGATCTGATAATGTGACATTCAATATGAATGGTGATGTGATAAGCTAAAGGCAGTGTTAAACATCAAGCCTCTTCAACTGGGAAATGACAAAAATCGGGCAGGTAGCATGGCTATGTGGGTCGCTCCTAAGTAGGGTGAATAATCACCTATGTAGAGAATTCATTTCCTTCTTAATCTATTTGAATTTGTCCCTATTCGGGAAACGTAAGGTAGCTCCCAACCGTTGGTGATATACATTCAATACACTCTAGTGAAATGAGTGGACGGTCATGTGTGGCCGAGCAAGATGTTCTTATTGAACCCAGTGTATTCACCTTTAGAGATAGATACACTATCGAAAGGTGGTTCCATACCTTGTCATAGTTGGAACTCTAATCTCTAATAAGAGCCCGCGGTTTTGATTGTATATTATATATATTGAACGCTAGATGCAATGTAACGGCCTATGGATTTTCGACCCCGAAAACCGACACAAATACACCATGTCGAACTTTCAAGAATCGAAAACAAAGGAACGTTATTAGAAAGAAATTAGAGGGTGAGATAAGAAAGAAATAAATATTAGTATAGAAGAAGAAGAACTAACAATACAGAGTCTCACATCGTAGCGGGAAAAAATATAATATAGGAATAAATCTTTATAGAGAGCTTTAAATAAAAACTTGCAGTCATCAGAGTGCATCAACATATCTGGCAGTTATAACATCCTGTCTTCATATACAACACAAACAACGGAATAACAATCATATATCATATGTCTGGACTTCTCCAGATCATCTCTTCACAGCCTCGGAAAATCTAAACCTTTACAACCCGGGCTAAACCGAGCATTACAAATGACGGGTTAGTCTGGTGAACCAGAGTAACAAAAACACATTAAGTTTAAAGGTATCACACAACTTGATTTTTAAAGTCCAAAATCTTTTCGAAAGAAAAGATTAATCGTAAGACCAAATCCACACATAAATACGGACAGTTTTTACCTTACGATAACCCAAATTTTTTTCGATATCTTTTCTGATATTATAATAATGTCTTAATACAAATAAATATCAATCTAGTAGAACGCTTGCATCTCACACTCTACATATATAGTATAAAATCAAAACCACGGGCTCTTATTAGAGAATGTATTTCCAACTATGGCAAGGTATGGGACCACCTTCCGGTAATGTACCTCTGGAGATGAATACAATGGGGATTGAACAAGAACGTCTTGCAACCCCGACTAAACATAACCGGCTCCTCACTATACTTTGAGAGTACTGAATATATCATTGCCACGGTTGGGGGCCAACCAACCAAACCGATAACATACATACAAGAAATTAAAATGGGACAACCGAAGGCATTTGATTTCACCCGATCAAGTAATGATATACCCTTTTGATGGGTGCGACCCACATAGCCATGTGACCTACCCGATTTTATACCATTTCCCGGTTGATGAGGCAATAGGTCATAATTTATTTATTGAGTTATTTATTTTACATTTTAGAACATTTGTCCACCATTCAATTTGAATTCCACATCGTTAGATTCGTAAAATCACTAATTGACATCCACAAATATACTCTGGGTGTAAGAGAAGTGCGCTCTTCTTCGCCACCAAATTGGTATGCTTGTAAAAATCAACGTATGTGGTTTTTAGGAAATACTATGTCTGACACTCGTCCATACAAGTCATCCATGAATAGGATGAAGCGAAGGCATCCTTCACCACATCCTATATAGGTATCACCCCAAGGATCAATAGCGAGTGGTCCTTGCAAACCGAAGATTCCACTCACGACAGAATCACTACAGAAATATCACTAGGAGCTAGCCAGAGAAATTCTACAAGTAGTTCTTCCGCTTATGAAGATTCACGATCTTCAACTTATCCATCTTTAATCCTCATCTTCATGTATATGCTAGTTCAGAATGGGTTTCGAATATAAATTTGATCCCGGTCTTTCCGTACCAATAATTGTATTTGCCAGATTTGATAGTCGGTTATTTAACTATCAAATAAATAATCATGTGAATGAAATGGGTATACTGATTCAGTACTCGGCATTTCTTGGCCTCTTTAATTAAACATCAGTTGATTGTATTCTTTAAATCTTCCAATATTGGAGTTTATCCTCTACTTCTTATTATAAATAAGATTATTCTTAAAATCATTTCATTCGCTTAAAAACTTTTCAAATATAGTTTATAATATTATTTATGGAAATCATAACTTATGTTTCCCTTGCTTATCTCTCGTTTATAAATTAATACCATCCCTGGATAATCATGAAGTAATTCAAGTTGGGGTATTTTATTTACCTCTCAGACATTTACCAACAACATTCATATCTTCAGAATAAATAGGAGTTTATTAACCACGCGTTTTCCTCTGAAAACCCTATTTAAATCTCAACATCGTTTACTTAATTAATTATTAAGTAAACTATTTTTACTTCTCTATAATCTTTGATAATCCTCTCTAATATTATAGTCGAGCTTCGATTCCATTATGACTAGAATCCCCTATAAAGTTTCTTCAATGTCTCTTTAAAAATATTTTTCAACTTGTTTGCAACAATAATACTATATTTTCTTTTAAATCATATATATTTACATTTTTTTTTTACAAATCTTATAATTGACATCTCTTATGAATCCTTATGTTTATTTACATTTTTTTACTTTTCATCTGTAACAAACGTTACAGATTTCATTGCAAAACTTTTTATTCCCTTATTTACACTCTTTTCAAATCATTGCGTTAACTTTTGTGCTGTCTAAAATCAGATTGCGATGCTTTTAAAGATGTTCAGTTTATAAATCAAATAACTCAATTAATTGTTTTTAATAATTGTTACAAATTTAATTTTGAAATCTCTCACTTCATTTACAAATACCATTTGTAAATTATTATCGACAACTAATATTTCGATTATGTAATGTCTCGGATTTTCTAGCCATTTATTTGAAATATTTTATTTATTTAAAATGTTGAATTATGTTTAATTAATGGACTTGACCATTTTAAATTGAATATTTAAATTTTTTATAAATAATATAATAATATTTTATTTTCGGGATATTGGGAAAATATCGAATTTGCAGTGTAATGTGAACGAGCGTTTCAAAGTGATTTAAAAATGGTTTAAATTGGATTATATAAATATGTTCGTTATTAAAAACGACGTTAGAAAGTTTAATTTATAATTATATTATAAACGAACTAGAAATGGCGCGGTAGTTCGTAAATTTCGTTCTGAACTTTAACTGAGGGTACAGAATTCGTTTTAAATCGAAATTTTGTGAAACCAGAAACGTTGGAATCGATTTGATTATATTTTTTGTATGGAAGAGAAAAATCGAGATTTCGTGCTATAATTCGTTAGTTATGTCCAGTTGAAATCCTAAAATAGTCGCTATGGATTTCGTTGATAAAACGATAACGTTTATTTAATAAACGATTAACAATTTTATATATGTATTGAATATTCGTTTAACCAGATTTTTGAGTGTCGAATTTGAAAATTTATCTTGACTTTTTTTTGTACTTATACGGTATTTCATTATATTCGATGATATCTATTTATTTTTACCAATTTTGGAATTTTATTTATCATTATAATTATATTAACATTTTATAGATTTAAAACGTCCGATACAAGAATGAACGAACAAAGATATGATATGAGATAACCATGCATGTCTAAATGATGCTTATGGCTTATAAATACACTTAATTGAAAATGGCTTATATGCTGCAGTTATATGCCTAGTGTTACCATGGTACTAGGATCGAGAGGCTATGATATCAATATGCTCTCATATCTAAAATTCATACACCATTTCCTCTTTCTCTTTACGTTTGGTGGCGTGGCTCAAAATTTATGTATGAACATATATACAAAGTAGTTGCAATGCCCAACAAGTGATATATGTGAACTCGTTATAACAAAAGTAGCAAACTCTCTGTACAAATAAATACAACTTTCCAGCATCAATTACATCCATTCGAAAAAGAAGAAAAATATAACACAACAAGTATAGAATAACACATGTATATTTATACAAGCCTTGTACAAATCATGTTCGGTCATACAATGTCACAACTCAGATTTGCTGAGCAAAAATTTGTACATAAAGATCCAACAAAATCCTCACTGCCTGGTAGTGCAGGCATCAAAGCACCACTATTGCAATCAGAAAATTTACCTAAAAAGAAAGGAGAAAACAGCTATGAATAGCTAGTATGTTTAGGTATATATATATATATATATATATATATATATATATATATATATATATATATATATATATATGAAGTGAAAGATGTGAATAAGAAGGAGACCACATGTAAACAGTAAAGTGCAAGATTAAAACAGCACACAGATCATATAGAAGAAAATTAAATCTTTGAATATATTCTGCATCGAATCCGCAGTACCGAATAGCAAGTAAGCAATGTTGCATTATCAATGCACAAGTAAGTGAACAGAAGAGAAAGTACCATCAAATCTTATACAATCAAAACAGATATGTATATGTATAGTCATATATCAATGAATCAAATCTTACACCAAATCTATACAGCTAAAGGAGACTGAAATTCAACAGCTACATACATTGACAATGAGAAGACAATATGAACAGGAAATATATAAAAATTAAACTCAAATGAACCATGTGAATAAACAGTGAACGGCTGTACCAAATCTATATAGGATTCAGTTGTGTACATCAAATGAACCAACTAATGATTCTGAAAATCCAATACAAAAAATACTCAGCATGTCACAGTTCGGGAAAAATGAAATAAAAAAGTTTATAACTGTATAGATCTTTGTGTATAAATCTGAACTAAATCAATACGAAAAAAAATCCAACTGTAAGACATCACATTTCCCCTGTCAAACCCCACGCAGAGACCCAGTATAAATCACAAACACAGTTCGGCCACATGACTGAAATAAACATGGAAATATCGTCTAGGATCCTAAGCACTATAAAATTTAAACCTAGGATGGAACAATTCGAAAATCCACTAGTATAAATACACTAGCAAAGTGTCGAAGTTACCACAACAAACCAGATCAACACAGAAAAGGTAAAACCGAAATTCAAATCAAAAAAGGAAATTCAAAACAGAAATTTAAATTGGGAAAGATTACTTAGCTTTTTCGTTCGGTCTTCGATCTCTGGGAATGGCGGAGCAACTATATGAGGCCGATGCAGTAGCAGAGCGTCGCGATCTATGGTGGTCGGAGAGAGCAGCGATGGAGTGATTTCGGTGGCAGGGTTTCCTTTCTTTCCTCTTTGTGGCGGCGGAGGGATTATCTGAGGGTTTGGAGAATGAATGGGGAAGGGTTTCGATGGGTTAAGTGATAAAGAGGGGTGCGGGTTTGGGCCATTCGGGATGGGCTGAATGGGTATAGAGATTCCGACGAAACGAAAAACACTGGAACCGTTAAGACGTGTACTACACGATGGATGAGAGATGAGCAGGGCTAAGCAGAGCAGACAACAACTGGATTTCTCGATTAAATTAAACGCAGTTTAATCCGACTGAAATGGGCTGATTTATCAACAAGTCAAACTCTGGTGAGTTAATTCTCACACCTTCTGGAATCCTGTGATGTGGTACATTCACAGTAAAATATATTTTATAGTTAACAATTTAAATTGGCTGATTAGATGCGATGCATGCAAATTGGTTGTTATTGTTGATTGGTTGCAGTTATTTATTTATCCGTATATTATTTCCGACTAACATCTGTGATGCAGAGAAGGACAGGTTGGAGGGATCCGACCGGATTCCTCAAATAAACCGTATTTTTGTTTGTTGTGATTATATATGAATTGTTCACCTTGACTGACCCCAAAGCCCTGTTAAATGTGATGGGTGAATAGATATTCGTCATTTTGTGATTGAAATAAATCGACGGTATTGATCAGGGCATTGGTAGGGAATGACCTGAAATGTGGGGTTTAAACATCGTCTACCGTCAAGTGAACTGACGTAGTTTTTAAAAGTTATCAACTTATTTATAACTGAATTAAAGCTTCTCGATTAATTTATATAAGAAGTTAAATTAGAGGATTATAAATACATGCTTCAATCGGGTTTATAAGCTAGGGTTCAGGTGAGGATGGTAAATGGAATTGATAAGTTAGAAATGGTGTTGTGTGGACTTTTACTTAATCAACAAATTAAGTAAAAAGGATTTTTATTGGACGTGGATTTCAAAATGTAAGAAACGGTTTATAAAGGTAGTTGAAATCTAGATGACAAACAAGATGTTGGTGAAATGATTAATTGGCGAACTAATATTATTCTGAGATAAGAACGGGTCGACCAAGGTCTGAGAGGTAACTAAAAATACCCCAACTTGATTGGCTTCACTATTATCAAAGGATGGTATTAGTTTGGAGTGAGTAAAGTGTTGAAATTGGTCTTACGTTATACAAGGAATATCGAACCCTGATGCAAGGTTTTGGAATTTAAATAATATGGCGATATTAGTTCAAAGGGAATAGGAATATTGTTTCAAATTTATAGTGAATATTGTTTACTCAATTAGAGTTGATCAAATATAGTTAGAGTTATGCAAAACATAGTTATTCAGGAAAGGTTTTCCATTGCGTACGACTGCTAGCGTAATTCGCAGGGCTAAAGATAGCCTACGGCGGTTGGATGTTTCCTGAGGGAATCAGGTGTAACCATTGTGATCGCTGCGATCTAGAGTCAAGCGAATAGAGTTAAGTCGAGTGTTAGTTAATCAATAGGAATAATCAAGTTAAGTTAGTCAAGTTAAATAAGTCAAGGTTAGTCGAGTTAGAGTTAATCAATCAAAATAACTCATTCAGAGTTAATCAGAGGAAATTTGGTTAAATACATTTTAAGAGGTCAAGTTGTGTTAAGTGGTGAATTAGCCAACTGATGTTATTCACACATTTGTTATTTGATAGTTAGAACACCGACTATCAAACCTGACCAATACGGTTGTTGGTATGGAAAGACCGGGATCGAATTTATATTCGAAAACCATTCCAACCAACAAATACGTGAAGATATTTGAAGATGGTCGAGATGGAGCATTGAAGACCGTGGATCTTCGTAAGCGGAGGAACTGCTAATAATCTCTAGTTTAGCGGCCAGAGATAAACTGCGGTTCTGTCGTGGTTGGAATCTATGTGCCGCAAGGACTTCTCGCTACTGATCCATGGGGTGATTCCTATATGAGATGCAGTAGGAGAGTACCTTCGGTTCATCCTGTTCCTGGATGACTAGCATGGACGAGTGTCTGACAGAGTATTTCCAAAGGGGTCACGTATATTGATGTTCTACAAACGTATCTCTGTTGGCGGCGTAGAAGGCCGTACACCTTCTTTGGCTTAACGCTCAGAGTATTTTTGTGGAAGTCAACATTTAGTGATATCTGGCGGATCTGACGATGTGGCATTCAAAGTGAATGATGGCCAGATGTGTGAAGAGGAATTCTAGCCTCAAGCCTCATCAACCGGAAGATGAAAAAAATCGGGCAGGCAGCATGGCTATGTGGGTCGCTCCCATTAGGATGTATGATCACCTATCTAGAGAAATTCCGTTTGCTTCTTTAATCTATGTTTCGATGCTGTCCCTTTTTGGGCAGGCGGTTGCTGATCCCAACCGTCGGTGATATACATTCGATACACTCAAGCGAAATGAGTGGTCGGTCATGTGAGGGTCGGGTTGCAAGACGTTCTTATTGAACCCAGTGTATTCGCCTCTAGAGATACACGTGCCAGATATTATTCCGTTGTGATTGATGTATGCTGTACTCTGATGATTGGTATGTATACAAAGTTCTTTTGTATAAAGAGATTTGTTATATTATATTTTATTCGTTCAGCTGTGAGATTCTGATGTGTTCTTCTTCTTTCTTCTATTCTAGTACTTCTTTCTTTCTATTCTCACCCTCTAAATTCTTTCTATTGACAATCTGGGGGTTCGATACTTGGGTTTCTGGCAAATGATACGGGTTTATGTATTATTATCGAAGACCCGATTGTCGGTCTTTTTCCCCGGGTCGTTACAGATTACATTTCAACTCCTAACATTTATTTACAAAGCCATTTGTAAATCATTTACGACAACTTATATTCGTTGCCATTTCCAAAAACCCTTTACTTCTTATACTCTCAACTCTGCTTAACATTTAGAACTTTGGAATATCACATTCCGAACCTCGAAAAAAATCTCACTTCATTATTTCATACCATTTCCCAATTTCTAAATTGCTTTTTTTTTTCTAACTTTGAATATTCAGTAAATATTTAATTTAAGCAATCACATTCGCTTAAAATTCTTTTTATAACTTTGTTATAAAAACACAGTTTTTAATATAAAACTCGTTCATAAACTCGTTTTCACCATTCAATTCGATTCATTTCAACTTCGATCACTTTTAAATTGAATTCCAAAAAAAGTAACATCTTAAATTATTTGTGATAGCCCGTAACTTCCCCTGTAAGGAAAGCCCGGATTATCTTGAGAACACGACAAAATAGAACGCAAACAGAAGAACATTTCATTGTTTATTACAACAATTCCATCAAAATACAAGAATATACAGAGTATGCATAAATATTACACATTTGACGAATATCAGAGATTTAAATTACACTTAATTACATCGCAGCGGAAAATAATACAAAACACAACTGAAAGAAACACACGGATACAGAGCTTTCCGAGTATCGTTCCAGCTGTAAACCAGGATCCTATGAATATAAATCTGCAAAACCAAAACTACTAGCTGCCCATGCAGAAAATAAGGGCACCCAGAGTTTAGGTTAAAACAATAAACTCCAGGTCAGTCATGTGACTGGTGTGAGAACTAAAACAGTTATTAGTCTTTATTTTTAAAGTTAGGTAAATCAAGGGACCATGCCGTATAACACGGAACGGGTTTCCTCCCAAGAATACCAGTGCATAACACAAACAGCGCAATGCTAAATAAAGAAAAATGAAGCTATTATAAGACCCAGGTCCCATCACACAATGCAACGCAAGTTGAAGGATAGGGTTATTACCTTATAATAGCCAAAGAATTCTTGGTACGTTTAAAACAAATCATTTAATACTATTATAAATGTATAGTGTCAAAACAATTTCAATCATAAATATCAATCATAGACGGCATTAATGACCCATACCACTATGTCGCCATACTAGGTTCTACAAATAAAACCGCAATATCACGTATTGGAAATTGGATTTCTGTCATGAGTCGAGGCAAATGGCAAGCTCCTCTCCATTCGAGACACTCTAGCAAATGTCCCAGGACCGCACATAGCAATCCTTTAGAACCTCTAAGGCCAGTCCTCTCTTACTTTTGAGGATTGGCAATTCTTGAACACACGTTTCCCGGTACTATAGGACCTATATATAATGGTCTGTACGTCGGCTCACATAGTGCCAGTTATCGAACATATATTCGAGGCGCCTCGCATCCAACAACCACACAGGTGAAAAGTATATATAAATGTCAGCCAGTTTAAGCACTAACACCACCACTAGCTAGAAAGAAACGTCTTGCACTCCTTGGGTCCTTATCCCGTTTTTGACTCATATCGAGGTGTGAGGCTCGTGAATTCACGCCATACACAAAGCTGCACCACACAGGCCGTGCTTTGATCATCATCCATAAGAGTTTGCTTTTCAACAGAATCCTTGATCATTTGCCACTTAGGCGTGCCACACCGGCAATTCACTCCATGCGACTGATGTCCATCGATATACAACCTCTGAGCTCGTACGTCTCAGAGAAGGGCGTTAAGCAAGAGAATAAATTCTCCGCCGCTAAACAAATGTATATTTAATAGAGATCAATCAACACAGAATAAAATCCAATGTCAGACACACAGTCCATTTACAAGTTCGTTCTGGGTCTGAACGAAATCGGAGGCACTTTCCTCGCATATCCATCGATCTCCCAGTACGTCCGGACGATCACCAACTGATTCTCTCATCTTAGGTGTACAGCCCAATCAAGATCATCAGTAATCACCTAAACGATGTGAAGACTTCCGGTCTTCAACCACCGTCTTCATTTTCGACTTGTCGTCGAATCGGTTACTCAGAATGGGTATGAACCCGGCCTTTCCGAATAACCCGAGTATATAATAAACACGTGTTACACAAACACAACATACGCCTTATTCCAATTCAGAATATTCTTTTATTCAAAATTTCAAATTCTTAGTGAAAGGTTCCCATTAATTTTATCAAAGATAAATTCTTCTAAATTTATTCTTTAATCTTCCTTTGGATATCTTTTCAAATCATATTATGGTTTTCCAAACTAGTCGGGATTAGCGAACCACACCGAAGTAATTATTTATTTTATTTCCCAATCCCCACCTATTCATCCCATGGAGCAAAAATGTTATTACCCCATAACTAACACCACGGTGCTATCAGTAAATTTTATTTACCATTTCACGTTCAAATCTAATTAAAGATTTAACTATCGCTTTGGAGCAAAACTGGTGATACTCCATCCTCGATCACTTTCCAAATTTGATAATTTAAATTATCAATTCACATTTCTATTTAACTACAGATTCATTAAAACTCCACTTCGTTTTAATCTTTCCCCCAAATCAATATCCTGTCTTTAACTGTGTTAAAGAACCAATGTCACCTAAAACATGATTCACGATAAACCCAAATCACATTTGATATTAAATACAAGGCTCTAAATAGAAAATATATCGTCTTATATTCAACATCAAGTTCTGGAACCAACAAATATCGTATTGGAAATAACGATATAAATATATCTTTCAAATTTCCACAACCATATCTGTATAATCACGAAATCCAACGTCGAAATATTCCGAAGATAATTTCGATTCAAATCCATTCAAATTCGTATATTGGAAATTCTGATTATTTTTAAAGCCACTTTCAAATTCAATTTATTTATTTCAAAAATAAATTGATTTTAATTCTAGTTCAAAACTAGTTCATTTCGATAAAAATATATTTTTATCATTTCAAGTATGGAGTTTTCATCCCAATTCTTCACAAATCATTCTCATGATTTTACACAAATTATTGATATTTTTAATAATTTTATCAAGGCCCGTACAGTCGATTTCCATCAACGGCCATCAAACTACACTTACAACGACCTTTTCCTAATTTTATTTGGACATAATTCCAAATCCAACCGTTAGATTTAAAATTTCTAATATTCTTAGAAAGCTCTTTTCGATACGAACCCAACGGTTTCGGTTTTAGGAGAATCCGATGGTCGGATCTCCCGTAATGTCCATTCGAAGTCAATGGTCGAAATTCACGAACTACCGTAGCGCGGCGCGTTCTATTCAGGCCATTATATATATATATATATATATATATTATATTGTCGATTTCCTTTTAAAACGTATTTTATAAATCGTTTTAAATTCGTTTTCGAAAGGATTTCAACTTCATATTCAATTTCGAATCGAAATTGAATATTCCACATCATCGATATACAAATGATAATATTTTCAAAATGTTATATTTTGAAATCACTTCTTTTTCTATATTCATTATAAAAACGAATAAAATCGATATAAATATCGTTCGCGTCAAAATGGCGCATCTCTAGTCAACACGGCTTTATATATTTTTAATAACTTTGTTATTCTATTCAACAAAGGAATATTTGTTCCATTCAACACATGAATCTTTATTTCTTTCAACACATGACTAATCTCAACACATGAGTACCGTCAACACAAGACTATTTCTATTATTTAATATATTTTATAAAATTATGATAAAGATGTAAATTTTATTGTCTAAAATATTTTACTCAACACATGAATATCTTCAACACATGAATATATATATTTTATTCAACACATAAATATATCTTTCTTCTATTCATCACAAGAATATATATTTTATTCAACACATAAATATATCTTTCTTCTATTCAACACATGAATATATATATTTTTTATTCTATTCTTTATTTTCCCAATTGGAATGAGGCCCAATCAATTACCATATAATATTAATTATACAGATTTCATACAACAAATGTATATAATAGCAATGACTAATAATCAACCATCATTCTAAGTGCACTACACAACTACATAAGCATTAAATATAAATATTTAACGCTTACACAGCCTGTCAATCAAACGATCGACATATCACTAAACAATTGGGATTAGTGTACGCCAAATATCATCTCAACACCCATGTGGGGTTTCAAATCAACAAACACATATTTTTATTCACACATAAGTTAAAAATAATATTTTTAACGATAAAATATTTTTAACTATATAAATATTTTATTTCATATCACACAATCAATTTTCACCACAACCAATAATCAAACATACAAGCCATCAATGGTATGTGGACGACGGGTGTCGGGTGCTACTAAACAACGTCTGCATGCTAGTATATATTTTTAACTAGAAAACAAGATTTAAACTGAGAGGTTCTCATAGAGGGTTCCACTCCGCTTTGCTTTGCTTTTGAACTGCTGAACCGTCTGGATCTGCTTGAAATTCCAATGCAGTTCTTTTCACGCTGTTCATAATAAAAATTATATTTTTATCGCTTCATTCGAATAAATAAAAATCATATTTTATTTCTACTTTATAAGTTTTTCTCTAATTAAAAACAATATTTTCCTATCGCTCTTCAAATTCTAAAATACGTATTTTTAATATCTATATTATATACTTCATTATAAAAATCGAATTTTCTTCGCTATGATATCATAAAACTCCTATTTTTATTCACAAAACAATGATATTTTTGTTTACAAAAATATTGCTATTTCTATTTTTAAATTATCACTTTGTGTTGTTATTCACATGAGAAAAACCCTATTTTATATAAATAAAAATATCACCTTTTTCAAATTAAAAATCTCATCTTTCTACTTCGTATATAAAGATCGAATTTTTATATCATCGCTATAAAATCACATTTTTTTTATTTCAACATATATATAATAAAAATCAGATTTTTATTTTGCTACGTAAGTAAACATCAAATTTTTACCATCTATATAATATAAAAATTATATTTTTAACACTCTACCTAAGTAAAAATCATATTTTTATACTTTCTATGATATTAAAATCATATCTTTATCATGTTAAAAAATCTAAACTTTCATGTTATTAAAAATCCCTCCTTTCATGAAATTAAAGATCGAACCTTTTTTCTAATTAAAAATTAAACCTTTATCTATAACAATTGAAACTTTGCTATCAATAAAAATTTGATTTCATATTCTTAATAAACAAAACAGAATTTTTTCTTTTAATACATATTTACATTCAACAAATAAAGAAAAATAATAAATAAAATGAAATAAAAGACTTACAGCGGAGGTGAGGGGGTGGGGGATGGCGTTGGTGGTCGGAGGTGGTGCGATGGGCATCGTGGAGGTGGTGGGGGTGGTCCAGGCTGCGGCGGCGGGGGTCTTTGGGGTTGGAGCAGCGGTTTTATTGAAGAGGAGACGAAGGGGGAGATCCAGGCGGAGAAGGGTTTTGGGGAGGCACGCGCCGAGGTGGTGGAGGGTCAGAGGTCGGCCAAGGCAGGGTTGGCAGCGGCATAGGGGGGCGAAGCGATTGAGGGTGGTTTTTTTTTCTGGTCAACGATAATGAGGGGAGAGAGAAAGAAGAAGGGGGGTTTTGGAGTTATATACTTTTTTTATATTTAATTATTTTATTTTCCACCAAAAAAGTAGCTTTTTATTTCGAACTCGAAACGAAACCCACCGCCTGTTGTCCCTAGCTAATTACCCCCATTCCGAATGCAATGGGATATGTATCGCAAGCTGATTCGATCGTTTCGATCAGTTTTCGTCAAAATCAAAATATAACTCTATACATTGAATTTGAATGCGCATTTCAATTTACTGGGGTCACATACTAACTCGAAAAATTCCCGAAAAATTTCCGAAAAATATTTTCTAGCTTCGTATTGACGATACGGTCCTAACAAAACTAGTTTCATCGAATTCTGAGACCGTTTAAAAAATGGCCATGTTCCAGTCGATTAAAATCAACTTAAACTGGTCAAACACGTTTTCCTTTGCCACGCTCACATTATGAATCGACAAATTACGAAACTTGAAACCTAGTAATAACTTGACATCACGGATCCAACAAAAGAGGTTTTGTCAAAATTCGAGGTCATTTGCAAAATTTCCATTTTTAAGAGCCAGAATTCCATACCGACTATTCTGAATTTTCAACTGGACGTAACTTTTGATTCCCGCTATGAAATTTCAATTTTTCGGATTCGTTGGAAAGATATTCTCAAATAGATTCTAATATTTTTGGTTTCACTAAAATTCGGTTTATTTTGCACCCGATATGTTCAATTGAAATTTGAAATCGAATTATCGAACTACCACGCCATTTTCAATTCCTTTTATAATTTAAAATAAATATTTATATTCTAATGACGATTCAAATAAATATATACGTTCGAATTCTATTCAAAATAAATTTCTCGTCGATATTATTTAAAATAAATCATTTTAAATGTTCAAACTTCATTAAAATTGCCAAAATAAAATTTTTAAATTGGCTCGCATTTCCAGGTTATTTCAATCTCCCCCACTTAAAACTTTTCGTCCTCGAAAAGGAACGAAGCTAAAAGTTGTTTACTAAATCAACTCAACTTTCATTATTTTAATTACGACTTAAGTTCTTCAACTTTTCAGTTTCTAAGAACTTTTCAAATTTTTCAAAAATTTGGCTAACACCCTAAATTTTTGAAAAATTTCGCCATAACCTCCCCTGCACCGGGGACTTTGGGATATTTCATATAGCCTCCTATGGCCTTCTTCAATCCAAAAGACAAAGAAAAAGCCAAGCGGCTAGCCAGTCGGCTCATAAAATCATCATCACCCAAACAAAACAGTAAATTATGGTAAACATGTACCTATTTGTCGGGTAAACAATTTTATTCTCTGCTCTAGCCTCCTTGCTATGACCTATTCAATGTAAGTACATGTATATGCATGCGTTTGCGACTAATTTTCAATACACTCACTATTTGGTTCAATTAGGCTAAATGGTTTCAAAATTATCAAACAAATAATCAAACAACACAACCATCAATCAATTAGTGAATTAACGTTTCAAATTCATAATTTTACTACATATACAGAAAATCATGTTTTTGATGCCAAATCACAACAATAAACCTATCTAGTTTTGATTCTCACACCAGTCGATGGAAATATATAGATATCACACCTTCGAAACACGACCATAAATACAGATGATGTGGCCACAACATCAGATTTATCCCCGGGTGTCTAGAATGTGATTCTATATCTATCCATTATATTAAAACTTCGAATATATGTTCATGACGCGTATATGCAAAACCTTTATATACTCGATTGTTCAAAATCCAATATAAATAATATAATCAAATACGAATAATTGAATTTAACTTTCCAAACAAAGTTTGTTTTCAATTTTATATTTCAAAAATAACTCTTCACACTCGTTCTGGGATACTACTGATCCTATCACTAACGAGTCATTCTAATTGGATATTACTAATCCAATATCTGATGAATTATTTCGTATGGTTCTAATGTGTCTTATTCTCAAGCTCTGTAAACCAAACCTCTGATACCAACTGTGATAGCCCGTAACTTCCCCGGTAAGGAAAGCCCGGATTATCTTGAGAACACGACAAAATAGAACGCAAACAGAAGAACATTTCATTGTTTATTACAACAATTCCATCAAAATACAAGAATATATATAATATTCATAAATATTACACATTTGACGAATATTAGAGATTTAAATTACACTTAAATACGTCACAGCGGAAAATAGTACAAAACACAACTGAAAGAAATACACGGATACAGAGCTTTCCGAGTATCGTTCCAGCTGTAAACCAGGATCCTGTGAATATAAATCTGCAAAACCCAAACTCCTAGCTGACGTACGGAAAATAAGGGCACCCAGAGTTTATGTTAAAACAATAAATTCCAGGTAAGTCATGTGACTGGCGTGAGAACTAAAACAGTTATTAGTCTTTATTTTTAAAGTTAGGTAAATCAAGGGACCACACCGTACAACACGGAACGGGTTTCCTCCCAAGAATACCAGTGCATAACACAAACAGCGCAATGCTAAATAAAGAAAAATGAAGCTATTATAAGACCCCAGGTCCCATCACAGAATGCAACGCAAGCCGGAGGATAGGGTTTTTACCTTATAATAGCCAAAGAATGCTTGGTACGTTTAAAACAAATCATTTGATGCTATTATAAATGTATAGTGTCAAAACAATTTCAATCATAAATATTAATCATAGACGGCATTAATGACCCATACGACTATGTCTCCATACTAGGTTCTACAAATAAAACCGCAATATCACGTATTGGAAATTGGATTTCTGTCATGAGTCGAGGCAAGGGGCAAGCTCCTCTCCGTTCGGGACACTCTAGCAAATGTCCTAGGACCGCACATAGCAATCCTTTGGAACCTCCAAGGCCGGTCCTCTCTTACTTTTGAGGATTGGCAATTCCTAAATACACGTTTCCCGGTCCTATAGGACCTACATATAATGGTCTGTGCGTTGGCTCACATAGTGCCAGTTATCGACCATATATTCGAGGCGCTTCGCATCCAACAACCACACAGGTGAAAAGTATATATAAATGTCAGCCAGTTTAAGCACTGACATCACCGCTAGCTAGAATGAAACGTCGTGCACTCCTTGGGTCCTTATCCCGTTTCTGAATCATGCCGAGGTGCGAGGCACGCGAATTCACGCTATACACAAAGCTGCGCCATACAGGCCGTGCTTTGATCATCAACCACAAGACTTTGCTTTTCAATAGAAGCCTTGATCATTTGCCACTTAGGCGTGCCACACAGGCAATTCACTCCATGCGACTGATGTCCATCAATATAAAACCTCTGAGCTCGTACGTCTCAGAGAAGGGCGTTAAGCAAGAGAATAAATTCTCCGCCGCCAAACAGATGTATATTTAATAGAGATCAATGAACACAGAATAAAATCCAATGTCAGACACACAGTCCATTTACAAGTTCATTCTGGGTCTAAACGAAACTGGAGGCACTTTCCTCGCATATTCATCGATCTCGTAGTACGTCTGGACGATCACCAACTGATTCTCTCATCTTGGGTGTACAGCCCAATCAGGATCATTAATAATCACCCAAACAATGTAAGACTTCCGGTCTTCAACCACCATCTTCATCTTCGACTTGTCGTCGAATCGGTTATTCAGAATGGGTATGAACCCGACCTTTCCGAATAACCCGCGTATATAATAAACACGTGTTACACAAACACAACATACTCATTCCAATTCAGAATATTCTTTTATTAAAATTTTCACATTCTTAGGGAAATTCCCCATTAATTTTATCAAAGATAAATTCTTCTAAATTTATTCTTTAATCTTCCTTTGGATATCTTTTCAAACCATATTATGGTCGGGATTAGCAAACCACACCAAAGTAATTATTTATTTTATTTCCCAATCCCAACCTATTCATCCCATGGAGCAAAAATGTTATTACCCCATAACTAACACCACAGTGTTATCAGTAAATATTAATTACCATTTCACGTTCAAATCTAATTAAAGATTTAACTATCGCTTTGGAGCAAAACTGGTGATACTCTATCCTCAATCACTTTCCAAATTTGATAATTTAAATTATCAATTCACATTTCAATTTAACTGCAGATTCATTAAAACTCCACTTTGTTTTAATCTTTCCCCCAAATCAATATCCTGTCTTTAACTGGGTTAAAGAACCAATGTCACCTAAAACATGATTCACGATAAACCCAAATCACATTTGATATTAAATACAAGGCTCTGAATAGAAAATATATCGTCTTATATTCAACATCAAGTTCTGGAACCCACAAATATCGTATTGGAAATAACGATATAAATATATCTTTCAAATTTCCACAACCATATCTGTATAATCACGAAATCCAACGTCGAAATATTCCGAAGATAATTTCGATTCAAATCCATTCCAATTCGTATATTGGAAATTCTGATTATTTTTAAAGCCACTTTCAAATTCAATTTATTTATTTCAAAAATAAATTGATTTTAATTCTAGTTCAAAACTAGTTCATTTCGATAAAAATATATTTTTATCATTTCAAGTATGGAGTTTTCATCCCAATTCTTCACAAATCATTCTCATGATTTTACACAAATTATTGATATTTTTAATAATTTTATCAAGGCCCGTACAGTCGATTTCCATCAACGGCCATTGAACTGCACTTACAACGACCTTTTCCTAATTTTATTTGGACATAATTCCAAATCCAACCATTAGATTTCAAATTTATAATATTCGTTAGAAAACTCTTTTCGATTCGAACCCAACGTTTCCAGTTTCAGGAGAATCCGACGGTCGAATCTCCCGTAATGTCCATTCGAAGTCAATGGTCGAAATTCACGAACTACCACAGCGCGGCGCGTTCTATTCAGGCCATTATATATATAATATGTATATATTATATATATTTCGACGATTTCCTTTTAAAACGTATTTTATAAATTGTTTTAAATTCGTTTTCGAAACAATTTCAACTTCATATTCAATTTCGAATCAAAATTGAATATTCCACATCATCGATATACAAATGATAATATTTTCAAAACGCTATATTTTGAAATCACTTCTTTTTCTATATTCATTATAAAAACGAATAAAATCGATATAAATATCGTTCGCGTCAAAATGGCGCATCTCTAATCAACACGGCTTTATATATTTTAATAACTTTGTTATTCTATTCAACAAAGGAATATTTATTCCATTCAACACATGAATCCTTATTTCTTTCAACACATGACTAATCTCAACACATGAGTACCATCAACACATGACTATTTCTATTATTTAATATATTTATAAAATTATGATAAAGATGTAAATTTTATTGTTTAAAATATTTTACTCAACACATGAATATCTTCAACACATGAATATATATATTTTATTCAACAAATAAATATATCTTTCTTCTATTCAACACATGAATATATATATTTTATTCAACACATAAACATATCTTTCTTCTATTCAACACATGAATATATATATATATATATATATATATATATATTTTATTCAACACATAAACATATCTTTCTTCTATTCAACACATGAATATATATATATATATTTTATTCAACACATAAATATATCTTTCTTCTATTCAACACATGAATATATATATTTTATTCTATTCTTTATTTTCCCAATTGGAATGAGGCCCAATCAATTACCATATAATGTTAATTATACGGATTTCATACAACACATGTATATAATAGCAATGACTAATAATCAACCGTCATTTAAAGTGCACTAAACAACTACATAAGCATTAAATATAAATATTTAACGCTTACACAGCCTGTCAATCAAACGATCAACATATCACTAAACAATTGGGATTAGTGTACGCCAAATATCATCCCAACACCCATCTGGGGTTTCAAATCAACAAACACATATTTTTATTCACACACAAGTTAAAAATAATATTTTTAACGATCAAATATTTTTAACTATATAAATATTTTATTTCACATCACACAATCAATTTTCACCACAACCAACAATCAAACATACAAGCCATCCATAGTCTGTGTACGACGGGTGTCGGGTGCTACAAAACAACGTCTGCATCCTAGTATATATTTTTAACTAGAAAACAAGATTTAAAGTGAGAGGTTCTCACAGAGGGTTCCACTCCGCCGTGCTTTGCTTTTGAACT
Source organism: Allium sativum (assembly GCA_030737875.1). Classification (NCBI taxonomy): domain Eukaryota; kingdom Viridiplantae; phylum Streptophyta; class Magnoliopsida; order Asparagales; family Amaryllidaceae; genus Allium; species Allium sativum. The sequence goes on from CM060913.1 coordinate 159,753,235, forward strand.
ACTGAACCGTCTAGATCTGCTTGAAATTCCAATGCAGTTCTTTTCACGCTGTTCATAATAAAAATTATATTTTTATTGCTTCATTCGAATAAATAAAAATCATATTTTATTTCTACGTTATATATTTTTCTCTAACTAAAAACAATATTTTCCTATCGCTCTTCAAATTATAAAATACGTATTTTTAATATCTATATTTTATACTTCATTATAAAAATCGAATTTTCTTCGCTATGATATCATAAAAATCCTATTTTTATTCACAAAACAATGTTATTTTTGTTTACAAAAATATTGCTATTTCTATTTTTAAATTATCACTTCATGTTGTTATTCACATGAGAAAAACCCTACTTTATATAAATAAAAATATCGTCTTTTTCAAATTAAAAATCTCATCTTTCTACTTCGTATTTAAAGATCGAATTTTTTTATCATCACTATAAAATCACATTTTATTTTATTTCAACATATATTTAATAAAAATCTGATTTTTATTTCGCTACGTAAGTAAAGATCAAATTTTTACCATCTATATAATATAAAAATTATATTTTTAATACTCTACCTAAGTAAAAATCATATTTTTATACTTTCTATAATATAAAAATCATATCTTTATCATGTTAAAAATCTAAACTTTCATGTTATTAAAAATCCCTCCTTTCATGAAATTAAAGATCGAACCTTTTTTCTAATTAAAAATTAAACCTTTATCTATAACAATTGAAACTTTATTATCAATTAAAATTTTATTTCATATTCATAGTAAACAAAACTGAATTTTTCCTTTTAAAACCTATTTACATTCAACAAATAAAGAAAAATAATAAATAAAATGAAATAAAAGACTTACAGCGGAGGTGAGGGGGTGGGGGATGGCGTTGGTGGTCGGAGGGGGTGCGATGGGAGTCGTGGAGGTGGTGGGGGTGGTCCAGTCTGCGGCGGCGGGGGTTTTTGTGGTTGGAGCAGCGGTTTTATTGAAGAGGAGAGGAAGGGGGAGCTTCAGGTGGAGGCGGGTTTCGGCGCGCGCCGAGGTGGTGGAGGGTCGAAGGTCGGCCAAGGCGGGGGTGGCAGCGGCATGGGGGGGCGACGCGATTGAGGGCGGGATTTTTTTTTCTGGTCAACGATAATGAGGGGAGAGAGAAAGAAGAATGGGGGTTTTGGAGTTGTATAATTTTTTTATATTTAATTATTTTATTTTCCACCAAAAAGTAGCTTTTTATTTCGAACTTGAAATAAAACCCACCGCCTGTCGTCCCTTGCTAATTACCCCCATTCCAAACGCAATGGGATATGTATCGCAAGCTGATTCGATCGTTTCAATCAGTTTTCGTCAAAATCAAAATATAACTCTATATATTGAATTTGAACGCGCATTTCAATTTACTGGGGTCACATACTAACTCGAAAAATTCCCAAAAAATATTTTCTAGCTTCGTATTGACGATACGGTCCTAACAAATCTAGTTTCGTTGAATTCTGAGACCGTTTAAAAAACGTCCATTTTCCAGTCGATTAAAATCAACTAAAACGTGTTAAACACGTTTTCCTTTGCCATTCTCACATATTGATTCGAAAAATTACGAAGTTTGAAACCTAGCAATAACATAACATCACGGATCCAACAAAAGTGGTTTCGTAGAAATCAGAGGTCGTTTGCAAAATTTCCATTTTTAAGGGCCAGAATTCCATAGTGACTATTCTAAATTTTCAAATGGACGTAACTTTTGATTTCCGCTATGAAATTTCAATTTTTCGGATTCGTTGGAAAGATATTCTCAAATAGATTCTAATATTTTTGGTTTCACTAAAATCCGGTTTATTTTGCACCCGGTATGTTCAATTGAAATTTGAAATCGAATTATTGAACTACCGCGCCATTTTCAATTCCTTTTATAATTTAAAAAAAATATTTATATTCTAACGACGATTCAAATAAATGTATACGTTCGAATTCTATTCAAAATAAATTTCTCGTCGATATTATTTAAAATAAATCATTTTAAATGTTCAAACTTCATTAAAATTGCCAAAATAAAATTTTTAAATTGGCTCGCATTTCCGGGTTATTACATTATTATCAATTGAAATAATAATTTACTTCATCATTAAATACTACATAAGTGGTTAACTTCTTTATTAACTAAAATAAATAGTAATTTTCCTTTTAAAAAAACTTATTAAAATTTAAACAAATATTCATTAACTATTTAGTTAGATAAAATCAAAATAAATTGATTCAATAATCAATCCAGTTAAATGGTTGACTTTGTCAATTCAAAACTCGGTTATTTCGCTAACCAGTTCCAGCTAATGCCTTATTTAAATTAATTAATAATATAATTAATTTAAATAATTTCATTTAATTGTTTCTTAAAAACAATAAATCTCAGTTACAAATCATTATATTAATCCTTGCTCACTTGCTTATTCATCTTAGTAATATAAGAATTAGCTTTAAAAATCATTTAATAAGTAAGATGGGCATGTGCTTCGCACACGACTGATTTTGGGTACAACAATGGTGATTAAAACAATCAACATATATGTATTTGGTTTATTTCTATTTTATAAATTTCATTTTAAATAATATATTTTAAAATCTATATTCAGTTATAAAATAAATTTATAACTTCATTACGGTCGATTCATCCGATGGTAAATCCATATTTATACAATGATTGATTTATAGGCCATATACTACCAATTACTCAACGAATATCACCCATTGGTTTAAATGGAACAAATGTTTAATTTCAGTTCAATAGTCAACAATCAAAACAATAATTTCAAACAAATGGGTTTAAACTGTTCATATAATGATAATATGAAAATAAATAACATTAAATGTATTTGAGGAATCCCGTTGGATCGCTCCAACCTGTCCTTCCTTGCATCCAGGTATGTTATTTCAAATAATATCATTCAATTCAATTTAACTGATATAACATTAAATAACAGCGATTTAACAACAACCAATTTATTTAATGCAAACAATCCCTTAAATTTAACATGTTTATTTTATAAACGTGACCAATAAGGTAAGTTACCTTAATTCGGAACCAATCGCTAAAATAACGATTTGATTTTTCATTGAAATCAAATAGTGTTTAATTTCATCGATTCAATCAATATAGCAATATATATTAACAAACAGTCAACGATTAGCAGTCATAGCACACATAAATAAAAAACTGACTTATATAAACATAAGTGGGATGAACTGAGTGAGATTAACTCACCTTGGTTTCGTTGTTTTACTGAAACGGTTCGGTTACAGTTAAATTAAACAATCGTTTAATTTAACTGTAAATTCCAGCTGTCTCCTGCACCATCCAGATTAATTCCATACTGTAGCATTCATCACCACAATCCTGTTGCAATTTTTTCGGTTCAATGCTGTTAACGAAATAAAAAGTTATCCCTGTCATACGGTTACATGATTTAAACAATTAAATCATAAATCCCTCAAATAAAATATTACAAATATTTTTTTACTTAGATATTAAAACTTATGGTGGAAAGTATTGTTAGGAATTTTAGTGCGCCTCCTTAGTTTCTTTGTTCGGCACTGGAAAGATTCTCCACTTTTCACGTTTCTGCCAAATACCATGTATCTCTGGCTCCAAATGGAAGTTAGTCCATCCTTTAATTGTTCCCATTTTACAAAACTTCATGCGAAGAATCTCCCCTATGTCATTCACTTCCTCCCTCTCATATTTTTCCCAAAACATGAACCCACTGTTCACGTTCAACTCAACTTCCCAACTTTGCTTCACCGCTTCAATTCAGCTGCCGCCTCACTTCAGTTATATGCGGTTTCCATTTCCTTTTTTTAAAATGGGCTAAAGCCCATCACATTGAACTGTCTTCGCGCCAGACAAATAAAAACCGACCCTATGCTACGTACTGTTCCTCCTCGGTCACTGTGCAGTCCCTCTCCGATCACCACTGAACCGCCGCAGCTCCCTTGACCCACCCCCTCTCCTTTTCTCCACTAAAGCACCGTCAACCCCCATACGTGAGAAGAACAAAACGTGGAGATGATTTTTCTTTTCAGGTATGAAAGGAGCTTTTGCGTGTTTATGGAAGCAGGGGTTTTGACATGGAGAAAACGAGGTGAAGAAATAATGGTTTTTATTTGGAAAACTTTTCTTCATTGATCTGGAGTAAAAATGCAAAATTAAAGAAAGTAGACTGGCTAGGTATTTATATAACATATTTACATGGTGGCCATGCTTTACTGTTCACCGTAGGATGGTAGGTAGGCTTGTGTGTACAGGAATAGGGATATGTGTACTGCTTTTTATTAATTAGAAAAGGACATTATATGGGTAGGAAAATAGAATAGGGCAGCTGTTTCGAACTTTCTTGGGTGGTCAAGATTTCAAAACCAAACCTGGTTTGCACGGTTATTATAAGCTGAAAAGAAAATACAAAAAAAGATAGCTAAGCTCCTTTTTAGTAAGGTTGCATGTTTGTTGGTAGGTCTATGCTTGCTTTGAAATCAAGTAATACGAATGGGTAAGCTATGCGACATGTATATATTAGCTAGACTGACTCGGTAGTATGTGTGTACGTTTCATATGTAGAAGGTGCGTTTGGTTTCATTAATTTGGTTGTATATGTAGAGTTTGTACAAAAATAATAATATTTTATTACGCATACTTTGCCATGAAGAAATGTCTCAAAACAACTACAATTTTCTTATGTTTTCTTCGATACAAATGCTAATCCTAGCATAAAAAATATTCCGGATCCAATGGGATAGGTTTCGTCCAATTCCGAGGTCATTTATGAAAAGCCCTTTATAAATATCGATGAAAAATCAAGCATTTAAAATTTCTATAATTACAGAAAAATCCGAAAGATATGAGACCTTGACATTTTACTAGACCACTTCCTAACGGATCCAATGAATCTTGTTTCATCAAATTTGGAGTTCATCTAGCCAGTCGTTTATTCACTAAAAGTTACCCTAGTCTAAATTGTATAAACAATTAAACAAAAACAAAGATATTTTTGGCCACCGAAATCACATGCGATATCCATTTGTCACGAAATTTGATTTTCTGACAATGATTTAATGATACGGTTCCAATGAAACTTATTTCATTGAAAACTAAGAACGTTTGCAAAAATGGCTATTTTTAACGCTTATATAATATTAATAAAATATTAATTAAATTTCCAAATAATTCAATAAAATAATAAAAAATTATTTTCGTCATATATATCCAAACTGAATATATATATATATATATAACTTCAATTTTATATCATACATCTCAATATTATCAATTTCGAGTTGGCCATTATCCAATTTATATTAAAATCCTATTATATTAATTAATAAACATTATATTTTAATCATGATTTCCATAGCGACTATTTTTAAAACTTGATCTGGACATAACTAACAATCTATAACACAAAATCTGGATTTTCTCTTTCATATAAAAATTATAATCAACAAGATTCCAACATTTCTTATTTCATAGAAATCCAACTTATAACAGACTCTATATATTCAATTGAAATTCAAAATTTAATATTACGAACTGCCGTGCCATTTTGGAGCTCGATTTATAATATATATAAATTTAATGTTCAAACTTTGTTTTAAATAAACGAATTCAATATTAAAATCCGTTAATATTCCAAATATAATATTTAAAAATTAAATTAAATATTTGGCTACCAAAAATACGGGACATTACATTCTACCCCCTTAAAAGAGTTTCGTCCCCGAAATTACTATGGTAAAAAGAACATTACAAACCCATTATCTTTCAAAATACCAATTTATTTTAAATCGAAAACCAATTTGTTATGGTAAAATAAAATTTTCAAAAACATCAAAAAAATTCTACACCTTAAATTCTCGGAATTTTTTTGCAGATTCTCCCCTATACAAAGTGACATCTACGATATCGCAGGAATAAATAATATAAATACATCGACCCACACAATCGGAAAATCAAAAACCAAAACCCAAAATTTTATATTTTCGCGTAGGCGTACCCTTATGCGAGCGCTATTGAGCATACTTGCTTAATTTACTTGCGATTAATTCAACCAAAATCAATTCTCTAGCCATCTAGCACCTGTACTTAACTGAATATATCATGTAAGAAATAATTACATGAAAATCTTAAATAATATTTCATTAATCTGCTAGTATAACAACACTAATTCCAAAATCAACATATAACACCAATTCATTTGCAGATACAGCGTTAAATCATAAATTTCAATTCATGTTCGTTTAATTCTAATTTAATTATACTGAATTAATTTCCAACTCATTCAACTTTATTTCAAACCGTTAATGAATTTTATTCGACTAATCTAACAAACAATCAGTAATCAATCAATAACCAATACACAACCAATTCAACCAAATCAATTAAATTTATATTCAATATTAATATTTTACTTTGGTTTCACATATTTGAATATCAGTTGGTTAATATTCGATTAATTACCACTAATTATTATTCATTAAATTTTCAAATTCAATTTTTTCTTAATTAATTTCAAAATCATTTCTCAATTTAATTACACTTAACCAGTTAAGTTTTAATTCAAATTTTAAATTCAATTTTAATTTTATTCAATCAATCAACACAGTAAATCTCAATAATTTGATAAAATTATTTATTTTATCAAATTATTTATTTTTATATAAAAATGTAGTTTGGGTAAAAAAATCATTTACCCTATTTACAAAACAATATTGTATTCATTACCAGTTCAATGCTTCTTAGCACTTGAACCAATCAAATAACACAATACAAAACACTTGTATATAAAATTTACAATACGCTCTCATATATATACACTCAAACTCAATCTATGGTATTACTAACCCTATCTCTATCGAGTTACACCATAGAGCCAAGATTATTACTAAACCATTGATCTAATACCACTATAACGGCGCATAGATTTTCGACCCAGAAAATCGACACAAATACACTATGTCGAACATTCAAGAATCGAAAACATAGGAATGTTATTAGAAAGAAACAAGAGGGTGAGATAAGAAAGAAAGAGATATTAGAATAGAAGAAGAAGAACTAACAACACAACACAGAGTCTCACATCGCAGCGGAACAAAATATAATATAGGAATAAATCTTAATAGAGAGCTATAAATAAAAACTTACAATCATCAGAGTACATCAACATATCTAGACAGCTACAACATCCTGTTCTCATATACAACACACACAATGGAATAACAATCATATATCACCCGTTTGGACTTCTCCAAATCGTCTCTTCACAGCCTCCGAAATTCTAAACCTGTACAACCCGAGCATTACAAATGATGGGTCTGTCTGGTGAACCAGAGTGTGAAAAGCACATTAAGTTTAAAGGTATCACACAATTGATTTTTAAAGTCCAATATCTTTTCGAAAGAAAAGATTAATCGTAAGACCAAATCCGCACATAAATATAGACGATTTTTACCTTACGATAACCCAAAACATTTTTGAAATCAATATCTTTTCTAATATTATAATAATGTCTAAATACAAATAAATATCAATCTAGCAGAACGCTTGCATCTCACGCTCTATATATATAGTGTAAAACCAAAACCGCAGGCCCTTATTTGTAATGACCCGCATTTGCAGAGGTATTATAATTTATTTATTTAATTATTGAAATAGTGATATAGTGAATTAAATGGTGGTTTAATTAAATAATGGTGAATATTTAATTTAAAATAAAAAATTAAATAATATATTTAATTCTGAAATAATCAGAATTGGCTGAAATGGCGATATGGTGTGAACTGGATCATCTGTGATATTTAATTCAGCTTGGAATTTGATTTGAATAACGAATATATTATATAAGCAACAGTTTGAACATAGAGTTATAATATAATTAAAATCGAGCTCGAAATGGCGCTGCTGTTCGTAAATCGGCGATTCGAACTTCAACTGAATGTATAGGATTCGTTTTAAGCCGGATTTCTGTGAAACAAGAAAGTTGTGGAGCTTCTGGAGTATATCTTTCTAATGGAAGAGAAAAATTGGGATTTCGTCAGGTAGATTTTGATTTACGTCCAAATCAAATTTCAGAAAAAGTCGCTGTGGAATTCCTTTATAATTTATAAAGGAATTATTTATATTTTAAAAAGGAATTTCATTTTAAATCGAATATCGATTTAATCGGGATTTGAAATATCAAGTTATAAATCCCAGCAGAGTTTTATGGTATTCCACTGCGAGTATATACGATAATATTAATTTATTTGTATTTAATTTGATTATATTTAAATATATTTATATATTTAAATGGGTCATTCAGAGCTTTAAAAATAGCCACTTTTTCAAACGAAGTTGGAATTCGACCAAACTAATTTTGTTGGATCCGCAATTTCAAATAGTTGTTAGATTTCCATTTTCGTGATTTTTGGTGTCACTGTGTGGTCGTACGGATTTTTAGAGTGAGAAATAGTCAGTATTTTGATGGTTAAAAATACGTTGTGTGAGCATACGAAGTCGGAATTCGACAAAACCAGTTTCATTGGGACCGTAATGTTGAACTGTAGTTACATTTCCAGTTTCATGATTTTTAGGTACCGTATGTGATCGTATAGATTTTTGGAAGGCGAGAACGAATATAATTGAATATAAAGATATAATATCTCTTACAACATAAAATATCTAAATCATTCTATGGTCAAAATGAAGGCCATGTCCTCACCATTCTCAGCCACAACCTCAAGTATAAACGCAGAAACAAAATTCCCAGCTCCTCAGAAGACCAAATCACAAGTATGAAAAATAAAATCAAAGGGTAGAAAAATCCTAAGTTCACAACAATAATTTCTTTGAATCCCTTTCTCAATTTGCTTCAGTTCGAAATTTGTTTTGAAGGGTACGATTTTGGATTTCTGTCGATCGTTTTATTTGTGGAGCACGAGATTTGCAAGGCAGTCGTGATGCCTGGGAGATAGAAGCAGCTGTCGGGTTCAGGCGAGCTCCGAATAGAGAGGGAGGAGTTTAAAGATTCGGTTTTGAAATTTGTGAGGAAGAGTGGAGGTCGCGCGTGATGTCTGAGTAATTTCGGTGGAAAATCATGTCGTTCGATTTACTGGGCTTCCTTATACTTGCTGTTCGACGCGAGTTGGTTGCCAGTTCGATCAGCATAAAGTTGGTACTGGATGATAGTAATTTTGGTGGAGAACGTAATGGCAATTTTTGTGGGATTTTTAGTGGTAAGATGAAGAAGGGTTTTTGCGGTCTGAATTCATGAAAGGACATCGAAGTTTGCTGGAGATCGAAATCAGTTTGGGGAAGGTGATTACACTAAATCAAAGGGGGAGAGCGGATTGGGTATCACCGTGGGTTGTTGGGCCAAATATAAAAGGGTAAGCCCAATTAGATTAAAGGAAATTAAATTTGTTTTTATTCGAAGTAATACAAACTTGTATGATGTGCAACTTCTCCATATATAATCGGAATTCAGCGAAACAAGATCCTACAAGATCGTATGGACGGACACTACCCAATGAGACTGGCTGGAAGAGGATTAGGGCTCCTATGAATTTATAGCGAAATACATTGTTTGAATCAAATCAAACAAACAGTTTATCGTTATTTAACGATGAACTGCCAATGTGAGTAAATCTCACTAACTCTAAACAGTTTATAGTTTCATGTTGTATTTTAAGAATTGTTAAATATTGGCTGATTGACTGTGTGTTGACTGTTTGATTGAACTGCTAGTCAGTTAGTTGAATTTCTATATTGATTCTGTTTATCAGAATATATCATGCGGAACTGAAAGGAATGTTGATTTTATTGCATAACACCTGTGGATGCAGGGAAACAGGTTGGAGGAATCCGACTGGATTCCTCAATAGTTATTTTATTGTTTTTCATATATTTTGATATATGATGTGAATTATAACCTGTTGTTGATTGTGTGTGTTTGAACGATATTGGCCAACGTGATTTGATATGTTAAATACCATTACATACCGGAATGTGGAAAAAAGGAATTATTTATAGAATGGAATATTTATAAATAGAAATTTATTTATAAATGGATTAGTTATAAATAGGAAATACTTAGAAATAAAACCCTAAAGGAAATATTTGCAAATAGAATAAACAGAAGTATAAGAGGATTATTTATTTAGAAAATAAATAGAAAAATATAGGAAGAGAAATATTTGTAAAAAATAAGATTTACAAATAAAGGTTATAAAAGGAATTATTTATTTACGAAATAAATAGAGTTATAAAATGGAATTTTAAATAAGACTTAAGTGTTAGAAACGTAATGGAGTTATATCGAAATTAGAATTAATCAAAATAGAGTTTATCGAATATTAGTTATTCGAAATAGAGTTTATCGAATATTAGTTATTTGGAATAGAGGTAAAGAAATAGACTTAAACAAGATTTAGAAACTGACTAGAGATTAGTTAAGTTGAATAGTTTTCTGAGTATCGATCTGATGTTGGTTTCGGCCTTCGAGGTTTATACTTAGAGAATTGTTCTCCTACTAGTTTACAGTCAGGGACTGATAGTTGTAAAATGATAGTGATATATAAATAAACAATGGAAATGTTTTCCAATGTTAATAACATATATTTTCTAAAACATAGAAAATAAGGAAATATGAATATTTATATATATATGATTAATGATTGGTTTATAGTATTTCCATCTGGAAATAATATCGTTGTTTGCACACCTGTTTTTCATTGATAGTTAACTCACCGACTATCGAAGTTTTTGACCATTTTAACGTTGTTAATATGGAGAGACCGGTTGGATTACTATCCGAAGAAGCACTCTGTATTGGTTTAAGCGTTGCGAATCATATATGCCAAAGATATTTGAAGACGGGGTAAAGTGCAAGGGCTTTTGTATAAATCTTAGATAATAGTGCCTAAGATGGATGTACTGAATAGTGCCTTCGGTTCATCCTGTTCCTGGATGACTTGTATGGATGAATGTCTGACAGAGTATTTCCAGAAAGGTCACGCACATTGATTTCTTCAACCGTACCAAGAGTGGAAGCGGAGAAGGAAAATTCTTTTAGCTGACACGTAATGTATGGTTGTAGACGTCAAATTAGTGATTTTCGATGGATCTGACAATGTGGCATTCAAAGTGAATCTGATGTGATGATAAAGCGTAACCTCAAGCCTCATCAACCGGTAAATGACAGAAATCGGGCAGGCAGCATGACTATGTAGGTCGCACCTATTAGGGTGTATAATCACCTGATCTAGAGTTTCATTTACTTCTAAAAATCTATTGTTGATACTGTCCCATTCGGGAAATGGTTGCTGATCCCAACCGTTGGTGATATACATTCGATACACTCAAGAGAAATGAGTGGTCGGTCATGTGTGACCGGGTTGCAAGATGTTCTTGTTGAACCCAGTATATTCCTCTCTAGTGGTACACTAGCGAAAGGTGGTTCCATACCTTGTCATAGTTGGAAATCCATTACCCAATACGTGCTTGCGGTTTTGGTTGTATACTGTATATGTAGAACGTGAGATGAAAGCGTTTCTACTAGACGATTATTATATTCTGATTGATAGACATTATTATATTATCAAAAGGTTTTTGATGTAAAGATAATTTGGATTCTCATAAGGGAAAAAACCCGTTCTGTTATACGGCGTGGTCTTATGAGATATCATTTACCTGCTTGAACTATTTTGAACTATTTTACTCATACCAGTCCCATGACTGACCCGGAGTTTATTTTGTTTTGTTTTCCCTAAACTCTTGGGTGCCCAATTTTGTACGGGCAGTCAAGTAGTCGGGATTTACAGATACTTGAAGAGCTTGGAGTAGGAGGCTTCAGGATTATATAGCTATAGTTATTTCCGCTGTGTTGTAAGTGTTGTACTCTGATAATGTTATTGTATACATATAATGATTTTATTTCAAGGATATATTATCTATTATATGTTGTTCATTCCGCTGTGAGATTCGTGTTACTCTGATGTTGTGTTCTTCTTCTTCTTCTTCTATTCGATGTCTCTATCTTATCTTTCCTCACCCTCTAATTTCTTTCATTAATCATCCGGTATTTTTCGATGCTTGGTTAGTCATCATTGAGTTTATGGCGATAACCGAGGTCGACAAATTTCCGGGTCATTACAGTTGGTATCAGAGCTTAAGTTAATTGAATTACCTTGGCTCTGTGGCATGACTCTGTAGAGATGGGGTTAGCAATACCCTAGATTGAGTTTGAGTGTTTATATACGAGTGAAGGTATTTGTTGTTTGATATAAAAATTATTTTATATTGTGGAGATTTATTGGTTGAGTTGTTTATGGGTTCTGGTCGATCAGTTTGATCCACTGTATCGGTAGGAGTTACTAAACACTCGAATACGATGGGTCATTACGATATGTTTTGAAAAGAGGGTAAATTAAAATAAGTTTACCCGAAGTATATTTTGATATAAATAAGTATATATATTAGATATATTGGTTGTTATTATAATCGAGGAAGATTATAAAGTGAAATGTTTATGTAAATAATTGATCAGAATTCATATAAGTGAAATATATGAAATTGAAATGAATTAAATCTGAATTTAAACCAGAAATTGAATTAAAACTCTGGAGAATTGGATAAGTGTTTGTAAATAGATTTGGATTAAAAATAAGGAAAATTTAAGATCCTAGGAGATTTTAAAATTTTTTATAAGCAGTGTGAATTATATTTTGAAATGAATTTCAAAGTGGAAATGATTACAAATGGTTTTATAGTATTGAACTCACTTCGATCGCTGGGAAATAGATTCTGATGATGACAACTACATCATCAATATTCATTTTCGAGTTGTAAGTGACGAATTACTACCAGAGACACTGTTTGAATTTGTTTTGGGAAAGACAAGTTGTATTGAATTTCAAAAAGGAAAATTTGATTTTTGAGAAGAGTAAACTGTTTAAAAACTCCCAGGGAAAGCCTGTTTTAATTAAAAACAAATTTAATAGAAATTTGTGAAAGCAAATTTGAATAAAAGTAAAGCCAGTAAAGTGGTAACTGAGATTGAATTAGAATGATATTAGGACAAATTGGATTGTGAGATTCAAATTTGAAGTGTAATGTGATAATCAAGTTAAAAGTTAGGAATCGAGAAGAAACTCGAGTTGAAATGATATTTGGCTCGGATATAAGCGAATGGTTGTGTTGTGGATAAAAGCAGATTGGAATTTGATTGGGATGACCCTTATATCCGCTGAATTGATAACAGATGGAAAGGATATAATGATATGCCGACAAAAAGGTACAAGTTTATATTTCATATGGTATGAGATTTTGATGAGCCGAATTGGCAAGCCGCTTGGCTATTTGATTTTCTTTTGGGTTGGAGATGGCCTAGAGAGGCGAGTTGGAGTTTGAGCTATTGACTAGTACAAAGGAGTTGCTGGCGAAATTTTTCGAAAAGTTAAGGAGTTAGAATATTTTCAGGATTTTTGAAAATTTTCGATAAAAAGAATGAATAAATAATTTAATTAAAATTAAACTTGTTCAATTGAAACTGAAGTTAAGAAGTGAACAAATAAGTTCTAACCAGTCGATAGGGTTTGATTCCTACCTTAGCAATTTCGAGGACGAAATTGCTTTAAGTGGGAAAGATTGTAATGACCAGCAGTTGCAGAGGTATTATAATTAATTTATTTAATTATTGAAATAGTGACATAGTGAATTAAATGGTGGTTTAATTAAATAATGGTGAATATTTAATTTAAAATAATAAATTAAATAATATATTTAAATCTGAAATAATAAGAATTGCCTGAAATGGCGATATAGTGTAAACTGGGTCATCTGTGATATTTAATTCAGCTTGGAATTTGATTTGAATAACGAATATATTATATAAACGACAGTTTGAACATAGAGTTATAATATAGTTAAAATCGAGCTCGAAATGGCGCTGCAGTTCGTAAATTGGCAATTCGAACTTCAACTGAATGTACAAGATTCGTTTTAAGCTGGATTTCTGTGAAACAAGAAACGTGTGGAGCTGGTAGAGTATATCTTTCTAATGGAAGAGAAAAATCGGGATTTCATTAGGTAGATTTTGATTTATGTCCAAATCAAATTTTAGAAAAAGTCGCTGTGGAATTCCTTTATAATTTATAAAGGAATTATTTATATTTTAAAAAGGAATTTCATTTTAAATCGAATATCGATTTAATCGAGATTTGAAATATCAAGTTATAAATCCCAATAGAGTTGTATGGTATTCCACTGCGAGTATATACGATAATATAAATTTATTTTTATTTAATTTGATTATATTTAAATATCTTTATATATTTAAATGGGTCATTCAAAGCTTTAAAAATAGCCACTTTTGCAAACGAAGTCGGAATTCGACGAAACTAATTTTGTTGGATCTGCAATGTCAAATAGTTGTTAGATTTCTATTTTCGTGATTTTTAGGGTCACTGTGTGGTCGTACGGATTTTTAGAGTGAGAAACAGTCAGTATTTCGATGGTTAAAAATACATTGTGTGAGCATACGAAGTCGGAATTCGACGAAACCAGTTTCATTGGGACCGTAATGTCGAACTGTAGTTACATGTCCAGTTTCATGATTTTTAGGTACCGTATGTGATCGTATAGATTTTTAGAAGGTGAGAATGAATATAATTGAATATAAAGATATAATATCTCCTACTACATAAAATATCTAAGTCATTCTATGGTCAAAATGAAGGCCACGTCCTCACCATTCTCAGCCACAACCTCAAGTATAAACGCAGAAACAAAATTCTCAGCTCCTCACAAGACCAAATCGCAAGTATGAAAAATAAAATCAAAGGGTAGAAAAATCATAAATTCACAACAATAATTTCTTTGAATCCCTTTCTCAATTCGCTTCAGTTCGAAACTTGTTTTGAAGGGTGCGATTTTGGATTTCAATCGATCGTTTTATTTATGGAGATCGAGATTTGCAAGGCAGTCGTGATGCCTGGGAGATAGAAGCAGCTGTCGGGTTCAGGCGAGCTCCGAATTGAGTGGGAGGAGTTTAAAGATTCGGTATTGAAATTTGTGAGGAAGAGTGGAGGTCGCGCGTGATGTCTGAGTGATTTCGGTGGAAAATCATGTCGTTCGATTTACTGGGCTTCCTTATTCTTGCTGTTCGACGCGAGTTAGGAGCCAGTTCGATCAGCATGAAGTTGGTACTGGATGATAGTAATGTTGGTGGAGAGCGTAATTGCAATTTTTGTGGGATTTTTAGTGGTAAGATGAAGAAGGGTTTTTGCGGTCTGAATTCATGAAAGGACATTGAAGTTTACTGGAGATTTAAATTAGTTTGGGGAAGGTGATTACGCTAAATCAAAGGGGGAGAGCGGATTGGGTATCACCGTGGGTTGTTGGGCCAAATATAAAAGGGTAAGCCCAATTAGATTAAAGGAAATTAAATTTGTTTTTATTTGAAGTAATACAAACTTGTATGATGTGTAACTTCTCCATATATAATCGAAATTCAGCGACACTACCCAACGAGACTGACTGGAAGTGGATTGGGGCTCGTTCTTTAATGATGAACTGCCAATGTGAGTAAATCTCACTAACTCTGAACAGTTTATAATTTCATGTTGTAATTTTAGAACTGTTAAATATTGGCTGATTGACTGTGTATTGACTTTTTGGTTGAACTGCTAGTCAGTTAGTTGAATTTCTATATTGATTTTGTTTATTAGAATATATCATGCGAAACTGAAAGGAATGTTGATTTTATCGTATAATATCTGTCGATGCAGGGTAACAGGTTGGAGGAATCCAACTGGATTCCTCAGCAATTATTTTATTGTTTTTCATATATTTTGATATATGGTGTGAATTATAACCTGTTGTTGATTGTGCGTGTTTGTACGATATTGGCCAACGTGATTTGATATGTTAAATACCATAACATACCGGAATGTGGAAAAAAAAATTATTTATAGAATGGAATATTTATAAATAGAAATTTATTTATAAATGGATTAGTTATAAATAGGAAATACTTAGAAATAAAACCCTAAAGGAAATATTTGCAAATCATTTGCTGTAATGTCCCATATTTTTCTGACCATTTATTTGAAATATTTTATTTGTTAAAAATACTTATTTGAGTTTAAATAATATGATTTGACCATTTTAATTAGAATATTTTAATTATATTAATATAATAATATATTTGGGATCACTTACATATTATAACGATTTATTTAAACAAAATGATTTCTGATAGTTTGAATAACGTTTAATTTGGATTTTTCATATAAATGATTTTTGGATAGTTGTATACGCTGATTTAAGTGTAATAGAAATTAAGGTAATTTTAAATAAATTAATATTTATGAATTGTTTTTATTACTTTAATCTAATTAATATAGCAACTATTGAGAATGTTTAATAGATCCTCCTAGAATTGTATGCTTAGTAGATTTCTTTTGGATGCATTTCGACCAAAAACCCAAAGCCAAACGTCTTTAATAAAAGCATTCGGGGATAACAAGGTTTGGCAAGAGAGCGTTATTAGTATAATTTGAAAATCATTATTTAAAATTGAACTTATTCATTTGCTGGAACATGCACACGATCAAGTGGATTTTTCTCCTCGACTGAAAATCAGTGAGTTCAAATCTATATGAGCTTATCCATTTTTTCTAACTTTAAATCTATCACAAACATATACCTTTTTCATTCAACAATCATGATTGTTATTAAACAATCAAGAGTACAAAAATATATTAGAATTAGAACAAAATGGATTCTGTATACTTTATCCTTATAAATAGGACGGGGATACTAATCTCTCTCTTACCATTAAATGACGTTTAATTTAAGATGGCAAGAAAAAACCATTAATGCTTTGTTGAAATTGGATATAGTTGTAGAGTGAATAAAACTAGAAGATTAGACACTGATATAAGAACTAATATGAACTGCATACAGACCTATATTACTACATTGTAGAACAGGGAGATCAAACAAATAAAATACATTGATATATTTATACATCAACTTCTACAGTAAATAGAACAGCAAAAGAAACATATATCAACAATGAATCAACAGTATAATGCAAAGGAAATAACAATAGTTAGTGCATATTTTTATCAGACAATTTTTATGCAAACCTTTTCGGCCAAAATATATACATCAGTCCCAAAGTAAATACACAAAACAAATTGTACAGGGAGTATGCAGATTCAAATATAAAAATGCAGATTCAAATCTGAAAATCCAACCCAAATCTTCACTGTTTAGGGTGCTGCCGTAACCACTGCTCACCACCAAATCAACATGAGAGAGGAAAAATAAATACAGCTATGAGTAGCTATGTATAGGTATAGGTGTGTAGTGAAAAGATTTCAAATAAAAGAAAAATAAAAAAAACAGGGAATTCAACAGTAAATCGAAACAGCAAATGTACGATCATATAAAGAAAATCTACTAAAATTCAATACGAATTGACAATACGACATAAACAATTCATAGAACACTCGATCCATGAAGATATAAACACACATAACAATTCAACAGCTACCATGAGAAGTCAATATGAACATGAATATATATAATTAATCTCAAACAAAACATGTGAGTAAACAAAGTGTAGTTTAACAGGAAACAATAGGGTACCCAGTATGAATAGCTAGGTATGTTCCTGTATATAAAAATACCAATTTGTATGCCAAATCTCAGACAAGGTGCTGCCTACTTTTAAAAATCAAATACATGAATCTAAAAGAAATGGATTCACCAGTTTCAGAATAAGTGACAATTCATAGCATCAATAAACCTAAGCCTAAGCAGTTCAGGATCGAAACCGATATATATTTATGTATATATCAATGAACAGATATGAAAATAAAATCTTTAGACTAAATCAAAATAGCTAAGACCAATGCAAATCAGAAATAGGTATAGCTAATACATGTGCATCACCAAATCCTAGATAAGTAAAACAGGGAAGAATTATGTCATCAAATCTTTAAACAATCGAGAAGGATAATATATTTTTTTCAAGAAAAAAATCATATAAAGGCTGTCGGCTATAAACACATGGCATAATCAGCTAAGAAGTAGCTATACAACTAGATATATGTAGCTCCATGCCTCAATCTATAAAACTGAACAAAGAATTTCAAACAAGAAAGAAATCTGAAATATTAATAACTGAATTGACCATACACAGTTCATCCAAATCTATGTATAAACAGTTCAAGGATCTAAGCAAACAAGAACATGCAATCCAATATAAAGTCCACAGTGTCACTGTCGAATATCACAAGCAGACCAAGTCCATCACAAACGTGTTCGGTCTTACGGCATATCTAAAACAAGAAGGACATCACCTACGACCTAAGCACTGTAAAGTATTAATAGGACGTAACAATTCATGGATCACTGCAATACCTTCTAGTATAAATACACGGTAGGTTAAATCACAAAACCAAATCAAATTCAGTTCGATATGAACAAAAAACTCGAGACTAAAGAGAAATCAAAACAGAAAATAATTAGGGAAAATTACTTAGCTTTTGAGGGAGAATCGGTCTCGTTCTTCACGAGTGGTGGAGCTTCGGTCTCGTCCTAGAGGTGGCGGAGAAGTAGAAGGTGAGGCCGAGGCAGTGGGAGTGAAGCGATGGGCTTCGGTTTCGGTCGTGGAGGGTATTTCCATTCCTCCATTTTTGTGGTGGCGGAGGTTTGTAGAAAGGTCTGAGGGTTTGAAAGAAAATGAAGGGGATCGGTTGTTTTAGGGTTTAAAAGGGGTGAAGAGGGTGCGGGTTTGGGCTAAATTGGGTTGGGCTGGGCGAGTTTAAACAAGTGAGGCCCATTTTATTTTAAATTTTTATTTAAAGTCTTAGTTTAAATATTTATAAAACTTCAAATACTGATTTCGAACGCTCACGAAATCATATTCAGATGAAACGAAAAACACCGTGACCATGAAGACGACTACGACACGATGGATAAGGACTGAGCAGGGCAGGCAGCAGCTGAATTTTTCAAATGAATTAAACGCAGTTTAATTCGGCTAAAATGGGCTGATCTATCGACGAACCAATCCAGGTGAGTTAAACTCACTCAGATCTATCCACTTTTATTTTATATAAGTTGGTTTCATCGTGTGCTATGGTTGTTCATGATTGATTGTGATTGTTTGCTTATATATGCGTATATATATATATATATGGATTTAATTCTAGAAATAAACCGTTGTTTAAAAATTAAATGAAAACCAAAACCGTTATTTTGACCACTGGTCCAAATTATTGGCCATGTTTATAAAGTAAACCCGATCGAATGGATTGTGTGAATTGTCGTGGTAGTGTGAAATAATTTGATTAACATTGAATCATCAGTCTGTATCGTTATGAGGTCATTATCTACTTGAATTGAATTGCTCTGATTGGATGGTAGAATATTGATTTGAAATTCACTATTTGTTTGGTTTAAACAAATGGGCACCGTGGGTAGAGTAATTGACAATACAGGGCCTATATCGATCTACCGTCGGGTAAATCGACAAGTTGAAGTTATAAAAATTTGTTTTATAACTGAAAATGGATTTTTTAATCTATTATTTCGAATTAGAATTTTGTAAAAAGAAGAATATTTATTATCTATTAATCGAACTTATAAATTTTTTTTATAACGGAAAATCTGAGATTTATCAGATTTATAAGCAAGCAAGTAGAAAATTAACTTGATGATATAAATTCGAATAGTCGTTTGGGAGATAATGTAAAAGAGATTATTGAAGTTAATTATATCGTAAATTAATTGGAGTTTGTTACTATGATAGTCATGATTGGGTTGACAAAAATCCGAGCAACAAATATATTATTTAAAGAAGAAAAGGAGACGGAATATTTAAATTCGTTAGCAAGGGATTTAGAAATTTTATTGAGGATGAGAATTCCCAAGGAAAGAAGTGTATAAAGTGAAATTTATGGTTAAATGAGGCATGTCTGAAATTAGGAAAAAAATGTCGAGTTTTGAATTACAACTGATGTTTACCTAAAGGTAGGAACGTTGTTGATCAAGGTCTGAGAGGTAATTAAATAACCCAACTTGAACGACTTCGGGATTATCTGAGGGTGATATTAGATCGTGATGAGATGGTGAAGATAATCTGGTTCCGTACGAGAAAGGATAACAGAATGAAAGAAAAAGGGTCGAGAATTTATAATTGGACGACCCAAGTAATGAAGGAGGGAAAATGTTTGAGACTTACTATATAAATTGTATTTTCGAAGTAAGGGAAATAAAATGAGAGTATATGAAAATCTGAAATGGTATTTTCAAGATAACAAGAAATTGAAATGCTAGGTTTTGCAAATGATCTATACTAAAGATGGTGGTTATTATATCCAGGTGATATAATAAAGAAGCCCCCATAACGTTGTTCACTTGAAAAAGATGAGTCATTTTTCAATAAGGTAAATGAGAAATAAAATAGTAAATGGTTTTTGAAACGATAAGGAAATAAAGAATTTGATACGATACGGAAGTGAAATAGTTTTTTTTTAAATTTGAAATCGTATATATCAAATGAGTTATATTTGAAATGATGAAATATTTATAGAGTTTAAGATTAAATGTCGTTAATCGTTTTAAAAAGGCCCTGTAGTGTTAGCACTGAACTGGAAAACTCATGTTGTTCACACAGTTATTTATTTGATAGTTAAAACACCAACTATCAAAGTTGACCCATACGATCGTTGGTACGGAAAGACCGGGATCGAATTTATATTCGAAAACCATACTGACCAGCATATACGTGAAAGAAGATCATTGAAGATAGAGCAGTTGAAGACCGTTGATTTTCATGAGCGGAAGAACTACTGATTGGATTTCTCGGGTTTAGCGACCGGAGATATTCCAACAGTGATTCTGTCGTGATTGTAATCTACGGGTTTCAAGGACTTCTTGCGACTGATCTGTAGGGTGATTCCTAGGATGCAATAGGAGAGTGCCTTCGGTTCATCCTGTTCCTGGATGACTTGTATGGACGAGTGTCTGACATAGTATTTCCAAAGGAATTACATACGTTGATGAAATACCCCACCTCCGTTAGGGTCACTCTCAAAGGGAATGCCCTAATTTTGGTGGAGGTTTATAAGTACAAGTCACAGATATACAAGACAGATATAAGAACACATATTTGTAAACAGCGGAAGAACAACAAACTTTTATTTCATAAAAGCAAATACGTGTTACAAAACATCACCATGATTATCTTACATCCTTTCCAAAATCATAACACTTTCATAATCTGTCTTGAGTACATTATTTTAAAGAAGCATAAATAAAACATAGATAAACTGCCAAAGCCCTCATAGTGGATTGTCCAAAGCCATAGTTCAAAACAGGAAAGTCCAAGCAATACATTTCTCTTCTTCAAGCTGGATGTTGAGGTTGGTCAAGCTGCTGTGTTCCCTCCCTGAGGACCTTGGGGGGGGGGAACGGAAGAAAGAAGACGAAAGAAAAGTAGAGTCAGACATAAAGCCTGAGTAAGTCTAGTACTATTTTGTCTATGAATAAAGAACTGGGTATGATAAGTATAAACAAGAAGTGGGCAAGCACTATAAACTTGGTTAAGTTGTCTAGGGTCGAATATACTATCGTACCCCATGTTAATCTCTGAACCCATATAAACTAGTTTCCAATTTGCACCCCATAATCAGGGTGATGTGATCCATTCAATGATGATCGGCTCCTACTCGCATAGTTACATGTGTCTTACGGCCCCCGATGTTGTAGTTACCTATGCTGGTCCCACCATGGGGTGTATCAAGTCCCATGGTGGCGGCCCGACACAACCTTAGAGTGCACAGGTATGCTACTGGTGCCCAGTGCCTTATTTTTCTGCGCCGGAGTGTGTGCACGCCCGCACCCCGTTAGAACCTACAGTGCTACACCACCGCCGTCGCTTTGACCTCTTACAATCAGCCCAGTAATCGTGCCCCACCCTGCCTAGTTTCAGGGTATCCTGATACACCTTTTAGGGTTACTGCTGAAAAGGGTCCCCCGTTACTAGGTTTTCTATCTCTAGCCAACATGCTAAGTTGGTTAAGTGTTTTCTAACCTAACCCCACCAGTCCGTTTAGTTTAGCATGTTCCATTATGATTAAGTCTTTAGTTCACTTAATCCTAACAATCCTGACTCAGCCTTAATTGTCTTATTAAGGCCCTGACCTCTCACATTAGACAGGTATTGTTGTGGCTGCCTGTTGCCGGTTGGTTCCGGGAAGTCTTACGCCACAACTCAGTCTAACCTCGGGTCCTTATTGGGCTCCATGTTTAACCTCCCACATTGGATAGGTATTGTTGTGACTACTGGACAGCAGGGCGGTTCCGGGCAGGTTTACATCACAACTCAATCCAACCTCGGGTTAAACACATCGTATTTTCTACATTTACATATTTTGTCATTCTTCTTTATTTCTTATATGTAAATATTTGCGGCCCATTATTAAGTTAATGGTGTAAAGGTTACACCAATCATGGGCCCAACCCATACTTGAATTTGGGCCCTTCTATTTTATATTTTCATTCATTAATTAATTTTAACCCAATGTTATTTCCCCCCGTTTTACACGTCTGTTTATATATATTGGGCTTAGCCTTTTAAAGCCCAATTTAGCCATGCGAAGAGGGGAGGCTTATGGCGTGATTACATACACAAAAAGGGGAAGGTGAGCGTATGAACTTGCAATATGACGTTGGGAATACAAAATAGAAACTGGTGTACTTGCATAGTAGTGACATATACTTTGGTCACAAAGCATAGGTGACATGAATCAAAGCATGTGAACTTGTAGTTGAGATAAGAGTCTAAATTGGGTATCGTTATTGACACATAGTCATAACTACAACATGAACCTATACTTTTATTTATGCATAATGTCAAACATAAGCATGGCATAAATTTTCTAACATAAGAATGGCATAATGTCAAACATAAGCATGGCATAAATATCTCTAACATGAAATCATGATTCTTACTTTAGTCATGTAAACTTGCAAAAAGGGACTTTATGAACCTAACCTAGCCATGTACCACATATGTCATCATATAATTCTTGTAAACAAGATAGACCTAATCATGGTTTTCAATTATGCCAAATATTATTCATAGCCTAGCCATATTCATAAGTTTGCAAATAGGTTTTCTAGTACAAAAGCATGGCTTAATACATAATGCCAAATTCTCAACATAATTTCATATAGATAATAACCAAACTTGTTCCAATTACTTACAAAATGATTTATGCACAAAAATATACATCATGGTGGCATAGAAGCAAACCCCAAACTTGCATGAATTTAAATCAACTACATACATGTAGCTCCAACATGGATTACATAATTTGCAAAATATTCCAAACGTATACTTGCATAGAACTACCACATGTAGTTCTTTATCATGAATAACATAATTCATAAATATCCAAACGTATATAATATTTCAAATTGATAAGAACGCACAAATATGAATTACTTCATTGCCACAATTCAAGCATACAAACCAACACAATTGTTTATTCATACCAAAGTAATACTCTACTTACAATGGTGTGATGAATTCTCTAATTTAGGGATTGAAGACGCAAATTCCTTTGTTGAATTGATTTGTTTAGGTTGCTTTAAGCTTTAGAATCTTCCTCTTAATCCTCTCTCTAGTTGGCGGCTACTCTTTGTCGTTCCTCAGCAACATGGCGGCTATGTTCTTATTTTTGAATGAATAGATTAGGGTTTAGTCTAGGGTTGTTTATATAGAGGTTAGGAACTGATTAGGACCATTGATGTTGCTTGGATTGATCGTAGCCATTCATTCGATAGAGAGACCAATTAAAACTTGCCACCTAGCCCTAGTGACAAAGCAGACCACAGAAAATCGGCCAAACACAGACCTGGCCAGCCAGGTCGGCTGGGCTCGACCAGGTCGATACCCCTGTCGACAGGGCTGTCGACAGCCCTGTCGACATGGGTAGCCCAGGTCGACAGCCCAGTCGACCTGGGTGGCCTAGGCGGGTGTTTATCCGCCCTGGCCCACTGGGCCCGATTTTTTAATTATTTTATTCTGTTTGAATTTTAAATTTAATTCAAAACTTCCGAAGGCCATATCTTCTTCATACGGACTCCGTTTTTCGAAAACTCGGTCTCTATTTCGCGTATTTTTCCGAGACGAACGCAATAGCGTATCCCGTTTCCCTTAGTTCTTTGATTTCAGATTAATTATACTTTAATTTGTTAATTTCACAGTTATAGAATTTTCGGGGTGTTACATTCTCCCCCACTTAAAAGGATTTCGTCCCCGAAATCTTCAAGTTAGGAGGAATGTATATCCTAACATCCAATCATCCATCTACTCATCCATCAAACACGAGCATCCATTGTCCTTAAAAGACTTCTAATGCTTCATGATCATATGCGAAGTGTGTGTGTACATGTACTTATCTAATGCAAAATCAGGCGGTCTACTGATTCAGTTGACCTCCTTAATGCGAATTATGTAAGTGCCATGAATCCATTATGTATGCAAATTTTCCTATTCATGATTCTACATGAGTGCACAATCATTCAATACAAATGCAACATCCACATGACAACACATTAAAGTTCAACCATATACGAATGCAAACATATATGCATACGCAATATGAAGTGACTGAGCCGATCTAAAACCTAGTTTGTGTGTATATGCAACCACGAGCAACCACTAGCAATCACTTGCAACCACTTGTAACCATCATCCATAACATGTTTCAACTACATGTTTCCATCCAAAGGGTTTCTACCTAAAAGATACGGTCGAGGAAATATACCTAAAAAGATAGATAAAAGCGCAACTTAAGGAAAAAGAAAGATCAAGGATGTACCCTCGAACAGAAAAGGGTAGGCAGTACGTATTCTAGCTTCAGTTTCCCAAGTCGCGTCTCCCTCGGCGTCGCTCCACTGAACTTTGACGAGCTTGACTTCGCGGTTGCGTAGCTTCTTCACTTCCGTTCCTAAGATGCGGGTTGGAACTTTTCTTATGGTTGCTTCGCGTTCCACTTCGGCCTCTTCGAGTATATTTGGCTCTACCACTTCAGCAGACTCATGTAGACATTTTCGGAGATGTGAAACGTGAAAAACGTTGTGGACTCCAGCCAACTTCTCGGGTAGCTCTAATCTATAGGCCATTTTCCCAATTTTCTCGATGATAGGGAATGGCCCTACGAACCTTGGTGCTAGCTTTCCTGTGGTTCCAAAACGAACAACGTTTCTTAGCGGTGATACCTTGAGAAAAACTCTGTCTCCAACCTCAAATTCAAGGTCGGTCCTTCTCTTGTCGGCATAGGACTTCTGTCTGTCTTGGGCTGTCTTCATCCTTCTTCGTATTAAGTCTACTTTCTCTGAGGTCTCTCGGATCATATCTGGTCCAAGTATGAGCTTATCTGTGGACTCCCACCAACAAGTGGGCGATCGGCACGGTCTTCCATATAAAGCTTCGAAGGGCGCCATTCCGATGGTTGCTTGATAGCTGTTGTTGTAGGCGAATTCTACCAAAGGAAGGTGGTCTTCCCATGTCCCTCCGAAGTCAAGGACGCATAGTCTTAAAAGGTCTTCCAAAACTCTGTTCACTCTCTCTGTTTGGCCGTCGGTTTGGGGATGGTAGGCTGTGCTCAGGCATAACTGCGTTCCTACTGCTTCTTGCAGACTCCGCCAAAACTCACTGGTGAAGATGGGGTCTCGGACACTAACAATGCTAGATGGTATTCCATGGAGTCGAACGATTTCCTTAAGGTAAAGTGATGCTAGGGATGAGGCAGTCCTTTTACTTTTGACAGGTAAAAAGTGGGCGCTTTTAGTAAGCCTATCCACTATTACCCAAATGCTAGTGTTGCCACTCCTAGACCTAGGCAGCCCATCGATGAAGTCCATTGAGATGCTATCCCACTTCCACTGCGGGACCTCTAGAGGATGTAGTAGTCCGCCAGGCTTTTTCTGTTCCGCTTTAACCTGTTGGCACACCATACACTTAGAAACGAATTCTGCCACGTCCTTTTTCATGCCGTTCCAGAAGAAAGTCCTTTTTATATCTTTGTACATTTTATCTCCGCCTGGGTGTATCGTCATCTTGGAATGATGCGCTTACTCGAGAACCTTCCTTACTAAATCTTTTGTCTGTGGGACGCATAGTCTTCCGTCTCGCCTTAGTAAACCTTTATCGTCGATGGAGTATCTGTTGAAGTGACTTGAAGTCTCACCCCTAATTAGCCTATCAATCATTTCCACAAGCTGAGGGTCTTCGCGTTGTGCTGCCCCTACTGAATCCACTAAAGTTGGGCGCACTTCGAGAGATGCAAGCAAGCCCGGTACGAAATCGGAGGAAGGCCTAAAGTCGAAGCTGGCTATAAACTCTAGGCTTTGTCTTTCAACAAACAACGGGCTTAGGGTCAATTTTTTTCGGCTCAACGCGTCTGCCACTACGTTGCCTTTGCCCGGAGTGTAGGAGATTTCGAAATCGTACGAGGCAAGAAACTCCATCCATCTTTGTTGCCTCAAGTTAAGATCCTTCTGCGAGAAAAGATATTTCAACGATTTATGGTCAGTGTAAAGTTCAAACTTCTCACCTAGGAGATAGTGTCGCCAAGACTTGAGTGCAAAGACGATGGCGGCTAACTCAAGGTCGTGGGTTGGGTA
The DNA here is from genome assembly GCA_030737875.1 of Allium sativum. Taxonomy (NCBI): domain Eukaryota; kingdom Viridiplantae; phylum Streptophyta; class Magnoliopsida; order Asparagales; family Amaryllidaceae; genus Allium; species Allium sativum. The sequence goes on from CM060913.1 coordinate 159,779,961, forward strand.
GTTCTTTTCGTGCACCTTCAACTGCCTCCCGCCATAAGCTACTACCCTTCCTTCTTGCATTAAGACGGCGCCTAGCCCTGTCCCACATGCATCCGTATAAACAGTGAACATCTTGCTCCCATCTGGCAGCGTCAAAACTGGGGCTGTTGTGAGAGCCCTTTTCAGTCGTTGGAAAGCAAACTCGCAATCCAAATCCCAATTGAATACTAGATTCTTCTTAGTTAATTTCGTGAGCGGAGCTGAGATTTTCGCAAAATCCCTTATAAATTTTCGATAGAAACCTGCTAGTCCTAGAAAGCTTCGGACCTCAGTTGCATTCCTTGGTGCCTTCCAGTCCTGTACCGCCACTACCTTAGCAGGGTCCACTGCTAACCCTTGTTTAGATACTATGTGCCCAAGGAACCTCACCTCTTCTCTCCAAAAGTGGCATTTAGAGAATTTGGCTTTTAATTGATGGGCTCGCAAAGTTTCCATGATTGCCCTTAAGTGCTGAGCATGTTCCTCTTCACTCAGCAATGCCATTTGCACCAATCTTTCATGCGTGGCTCCCATGGGTATATGGGTCATGGCCAAGCTGTGTAATGGCTCATTCAACCCTTTGACGAAACGGAGAGCCTTCTTGTGCGGGGTATTGACTAGGTCAAGCCCAAACCTAGCCAGCTCATCGAACTGATTCACATATTCTCTGACTGTCTTGTCCCCTTGCTTAAGAAATAAGAATTTTTCCAACTGCAAACTTCTTTCCGCATCTGAGAGAAATTTGGTCTCAAACCTTTCCCTAAAGTCTTCCCATGTCTCCACTGGTCTTTCAGCATTAGTGACTTCCCACCAGTAGGAAGCCTCGCCCTTCAATAGCCATACTGCCAGTTGTACTTTTTGTCTATCTTCTACCTCAAAGATGATGAATAGGTCCTCAGTTTCTATCAGCCAATTTCTAGCCGCTACGAAGGACTCAGTTCCATGGAAATCCCTACCTCCCATAGCTTTAAAATCTTTACATATCTTAGCAAACGTGTTTCCCCGAGGAGGAGGTGGAGGAAAAGGTGCCGCTGCAGCTGGATGATTTCCTTCAGCTGGGGGAGGAGGAACGGTAGGACCTGGCTGAGTGGCCCTTACTTCTAAGAACCGTCTAAACCAACCAGGTATTGGCACCCCTTCCGGCAAGTTAAGTTCTTGGGACATGCTGAAACAAAAAGGATAGATTCAAAACGAAGGATAAGAGATAGTACCTATGGCTTTGGGTGGTGGACTTTGTTTTTTTTTTAAATAAAATAATATTTTATCTCTTAAAAATGCTTCTTTAAATTTCCTTTTTGAAAATAATTTTTTTTTTTAAACTTTTTATCTTATCTGGTAAACCTATGCTCTGATACCAAGTGAAACACCCCACCTCCGTTAGGGTCACTCTCAAAGGGAATGCCCTAATTTTGGTGGAGGTTTATAAGTACAAGTCACAGATATACAAGACAGATATAAGAACACATATTTGTAAACAGCGGAAGAACAACAAACTTTTATTTCATAAAAGCAAATACGTGTTACAAAACATCACCATGATTGTCTTACATCCTTTCCAAAATCATAACATAACACTTTCATAATCTGTCTTGAGTACATTATTTTAAAGAAGCATAAATAAAACATAGATAAACTGCCAAAGCCCTCATAGTGGATTGTCCAAAGCCATAGTTCAAAACAGGAAAGTCCAAGCAATACATTTCTCTTCTTCAAGCTGGATGTTGAGGTTGGTCAAGCTGCTGTGTTCCCTCCCTGAGGACCTAGGGGGGGGGGAACGGAAGAAAGAAGACGAAAGAAAAGTAGAGTCAGACATAAAGCCTGAGTAAGTCTTGTACTATTTTGTCTATGAATAAAGAACTGGGTATGATAAGTATAAACAAGAAGTGGGCAAGCACTATAAACTTGGTTAAGTTGTCTAGGGTCGAATATACTATCGTACCCCATGTTAATCTCTGAACCCATATAAACTAGTTTCCAATTTGCACCCCATAATCAGGGTGATGTGATCCATTCAATGATGATCGGCTCCTACTCGCATAGTTACATGTGTCTTACGGCCCCCGATGTTTTAGTTACCTATGCTGGTCCCACCATGGGGTGTATCAAGTCCCATGGTTGCGGCCCGACACAACCTTAGAGTGCACAGGTATGCTACTGGTGCCCAGTGCCTTATTTTTCTGCGCCGGAGTGTGTGCACGCCCGCACCCCGTTAGAACCTACACTGCTACACCACCGCCGTCGCTTTGACCTCTTACAATCAGCCCAGTAATCGTGCCCCACCCTGCCTAGTTTCAGGGTATCCTGATACACCTTTTAGGGTTACTGCTGAAAAGGGTCCCCCGTTACTAGGTTTTCTATCTCTAGCCAACATGCTAAGTTGGTTAAGTGTTTTCTAACCTAACCCCACCAGTCCGTTTAGTTTAGCATGTTCCATTATGATTAAGTCTTTAGTTCACTTAATCCTAACAATCCTGACTCAGCCTTAATTGTCTTATTAAGGCCCTGACCTCTCACATTAGACAGGTATTGTTGTGGCTTCCTGTTGCCGGTTGGTTCCGGGCAGTCTTACGCCACAACTCAGTCTAACCTCGGGTCCTTATTGGGCTCCATGTTTAACCTCCCACATTGGATAGGTATTGTTGTGACTACTGGATAGCCGGGCGGTTCCGGGCAGGTTTACATCACAACTCAATCCAACCTCGGGTTAAACACATCGTATTTTCTACATTTACATATTTTGTCATTCTTCTTTATTTCTTATATGTAAATATTTGCGGCCCATTATTAAGTTAATGGTGTAAAGGTTACACCAATCATGGGCCCAACCCATACTTGAATTTGGGCCCTTCTATTTTATATTTTCATTCATTAATTAATTTTAACCCAACGTTATTTTCCCCCGTTTTACACGTCCGTTTATATATATTGGGCTTAGCCTTTTAAAGCCCAATTTAGCCATGCGAAGAGGGGAGGCTTATGGCGTGATTACATACACAAAAAGGGGAAGGTGAGCGTATGAACTTGCAATATGACGTTGGGAATACAAAATAGAAACTGGTGTACTTGCATAGTAGTGACATATACTTTGGTCATAAAGCATAGGTGACATGAATCAAAGCATGTGAACTTGTAGTTGAGATAAGAGTCTAAATTGGGTATCATTATTGACACATAGTCATAACTACAACATGAACCTATACTTTTATTTATGCATAATGTCAAACATAAGCATGGCATAAATTTTCTAACATAAGCATGGCATAATGTCAAACATAAGCATGGCATAAATATCTCTAACATGAAATCATGATTCTTACTTTAGTCATGTAAACTTGCAAAAAGGGACTTTTTGAACCTAACCTAGCCATGTACCACATATGTCATCATATAATTCTTGTAAACAAGATAGACCTAATCATGGTTTTCAATTATGCCAAATATTATTCATAGCCTAGCCATATTCATAAGTTTGCAAATAGGTTTTCTAGTACAAAAGCATGGCTTAATACATAATGCCAAATTCTCAACATAATTTCATATAGATAATAACCAAACTTGTTCCAATTACTTACAAAATGATTTATGCACAAAAATATACATCATGGTGGCATAGAAGCAAACCCCAAACTTGCATGAATTTAAATCAACTACATACATGTAGCTCCAACATGGATTACATAATTTGCGAAATATTCCAAACGTATACTTGCATAGAACTACCGCATGTAGTTCTTTATCATGAATAACATAATTCATAAATATCCAAACGTATATAATATTTCAAATTGATAAGAACGCACAAATATGAATTACTTCATTGCCACAATTCAAGCATACAAACCAACACAATTGTTTATTCATACCAAAGTAATACTCTACTTACAATGGTGTGATGAATTCTCTAATTTAGGGATTGAAGACGCAAATTCCTTTGTTGAATTGATTTGTTTAGGTTGCTTTAAGCTTTAGAATCTTCCTCTTAATCCTCTCTCTAGTTGGCGGCTACTCTTTGTCGTTCCTCAGCAACATGGCGGCTATGTTCTTATTTTTGAATGAATAGATTAGGGTTTAGTCTAGGGTTGTTTATATAGAGGTTAGGAACTGATTAGGACCATTGATGTTGCTTGGATTGATCGTAGCCATTCATTCGATAGAGAGACCAATTAAAACTTGCCACCTAGCCCTAGTGACAAAGCAGACCACAGAAAATCGGCCAAACACAGACCTGGCCAGCCAGGTCGGCTGGGCTCGACCAGGTCGATACCCCTGTCGACAGGGCTGTCGACAACCCTGTCGACATGGGTAGCCCAGGTCGACAGCCCAGTCGACCTGGGTGGCCTAGGCGGGTGTTTATCCGCCCTGGCCCACTGGGCCCGATTTTTTAATTATTTTATTCTGTTTGAATTTTAAATTTAATTCAAAACTTCCTAAGGCCATAACTTCTTCATACGGACTCCGTTTTTCGAAAACTCGGACTCTATTTCGCGTATTTTTCCGAGACGAACGCAATGGCGTATCCCGTTTCCCTTAGTTCTTTGATTTCAGATTAATTATACTTTAATTTGTTAATTTCACAGTTATAGAATTTTCGGGGTGTTACAGTTGATTTCTCCAAACGTACCATAGTTGATGGCGGAGAAATGGTTATTCTCTAGCCAGATAAACTAGAGTATTTTTGTGGTCGTCAATCAGTGTGATATCTGGCGGATCTGATGATGTGGCATTCAAAGTGAAATGGTGGCCAGGTGCTGTAAAGGAAATTCTGACCTCAAGCCTCATCAACTAGGAATTGACAAAAATCGGGTAGGCAGCATAGCTACGTGGGTCGCTCCCATTAGGGTTTATGATCACCTATCTAGAGGAATTCCATTTGTTTCTTAAATCTATATTTGATGCTGTCCCTTGTCGGGAGGCGGTTGCTGATCCCAACCGTCGGTGATATACATTCGATACACTCAAGCGAAATGAGTGGTCGGTCATGTGAGGGCCGGGTTGCAAGACGTTCTTGTTGAACCCAGTGTATTCGTCTCTAGAGATACACGATCGGCAGGTGGTCCCATACCTGGTCAGAGTTGGAATCCAATATCCAATAAGCGCCTGCGGGTTTGGTTTGTATACTATATATGGGGAGCGTGAGATGCAAGCGTTCCTCTAGTTTGTTATTTATCTGTATTTCGACATTATGATAATATCAGAACAAGTTATGATTTCAAAAACCGTTCTGGGTTATCGTAAGGTAAAAACCGTCCGTGTTTATGTGTAGATTCGGTCTTACGATTATCCTTTTCTTTTGAAAAGATTTCGAACTTTAAAATAATGATTGGATGATTCACCCTTAAATACTGTGCGAGTTTATCTCACTCTGGTTCACCAGACTGACCCTGTGTTTTGTAAATGCTCGGGTTAGCCCGGAGTGTACAGGTTCAGGTTATCGAATGCTGTGAAGAGATGGGCCAGAAGAATTCAGACATATGATATTATTCTGCTGTGTTGTATATAAGGGCAGATTATTAGAATTGTCCAATGATGATGATGTACTCTGATGATTGTAAGTTTTATTCAAAGCTCTCAATAAAGATTTATTTCTATATTATATTTTGTTCCGCTGCGATGTGAGACTCTGTGTTGTGTTCTTCTTCTCCTTCTATTCTTATATTTCTTTCTTTCTTATCTCATCCTCTAATTTCTTTCATTGACAATCCGGTGTTCTCGGTGTTTGAAAGGTCGGCATGAGTTACAGTAAAGGTATTTATGTTGATTTTCGAAGCCGAAAACTGCTGGGTCGTTACAGTGGTATCAGAGCTATTGGTTTAAGAATAACCTTGGCTCTGTGGCGTAACTCGATAGAGATGGGGTTAGTAACACCCTAGCTTGAGTTTGAGTGTATATATATGAGAGCGTATTTGTAAATTTTATATACAAACGTTTTGTATTGTGTTGCGGGTCGGTTCAAGTGTTGGAAAGCGTTGAACTGATAAGAAACACAATATTGTTTTGTGAAGAGGGTAAATGAAATAATTTTACCCAAAATATATTTTTGTATAGAAAAGAAATAATTTTCTCAAATTATTTAGATATGGTGTATTGACTGATTTGAATTGGATTCAGGATTTTGTTAAAATTTTGAATTGGAACTTAACCGGATTAAGTGAAATCAAATTAATTAATTAATTGGAATTAAATTAAGGAATAATGTTGTAATTAAATAAAGTTGATTGGAATTTGGAAATGTAATGAATAATAAACAAATAGAAACAAATCGAATATAAATCAGTTGGGATTCAAATATGTCGAATAGTAATATTGAATGTGTATTAGGTTGATTTGGTTAAGTGGTTGTGCCTTGGTTGTTGATTGATGGTTGTTTGATTGTTAGATTGAATGAGTATAATTCATGGTTTAATGTAGAGTTAAATAAATAGAAACCCAGAAAAAAAATTGAAGTGTTATTTAAATATATTAGAAGATTACTGGGATTTACAACATTTTTCTTACCTTAGCAATTTCGAGGATGAAATTATTTTAAGGGGGGAAGAATGTAATGTCCCATATTTTTCTGACCATTTATTCGAAATATTTTATTTGTTTAAAATATTTATTTGAGTTTAAATAATATGATTTGACCATTTTAATTAGAATATTTTAATTATATTAATATAATAATATATTTGGGATCACTTACATATTATAACGATTTATTAAAATAAAATGATTTCTGATAGTTTGAATAACGTTTGATTTGGATTTTTCATATAAATGATTTTTGGATAGTTGTATACGCTGATTTAAATGTAATAGAAATAAAGGTAATTTTAAATAAATTAATATTTATGAATTGTTTTTATTGCTTTAATCTAATTAATATAGCAACTATTGAGAATGTTTAATAGATCCTCAAAGAAGTGTATGCTTAGTAGATTTCTTTTGGATGCATTTCGACCAAAAACCAAAAGCTAAACGTCTTTTATTAAAGCATTCAGGGAGAACAAGGTTTGGCAAGAGAGCGTTATTAGTATAATTTGAAAATCATTGTTTAAAATTGAACTTATTCATTTGCTGGAACATGCACACGATCAAGTGGATTTTTCTCCTCGATTGAAAATCAGTGAGCTCAAATCTATATGAGCTTATCCATTTTTTCTAACTTTAAATCTATCATAAACATATACCTTTTTCATTCAACAATCATGATTGTTATTAAACAATCAAAAGTACAAAAATATATTAGCATTAAAACAAAATGGATTTTGTATACTTTATCCTTATAAACAGGACGGGGATACTAATCTGTCTCTTACCATTAAATGACGTTTAATTTAAGATGGCAAGAAAAAACCATTAATGCTTTGTTGAAATTGGATACAGTTGTAGAGTGAATAAAACTAGAAGATTAGACACTGATATAAGAACTAATATGAACTGCATACAGACCTATATTACTACATTGTAGAACAGGGAGATCAAACAAATAAAATACATTGATATATTTATACATCAACTTCTACAGTAAATAGAACAGCAAAAGAAACATATATCAACAGTGAATCAACAGTATAATGAAAAGGAAATAACAACAGTTGGTATATATTTTTATCAGACAATTTTTATGCAAACCTTTTCGGCCAAAATATATACATCAGTCCCAAAGTAAATACACAAAACAAATTGTATCGGGAGTATGCAGATTCAAATATAAAAATGCAGATTCAAATATGAAAATCCAACCCAAATCTTCACTGTTTAGGGTGCTGCCGTCACCACTGCTCACCACCAAATCAACCTGAGAGAGGAAAAGTAAATACAACTATGAGTAGCTATGTATAGGTATAGGTGTATAGTGAAAAAAATTCAAATAAAAGAAAAATTAAAAAAAAATAGGGAATTCAACAGTAAATCGAAACAGCAAATGTACGATCATATAAAGAAAATCTACTGAAATTCAATACGAATTGACAATACGACATAAACAATTCATAGAACACTCGATCCATGAAGATATAAACACACATAACAATTCAACAGCTACCATGAGAAGACAATATGAACAGGAATATATATAATTAATCTCAAACAAAACATGTGAGTAAACAAAGTGTAGTTTAACAGGAAACAATAGGGTACCCAGTATTAATAGCTAGGTATGTTCCTGTATATAAAAATACCAATTTGTATGCCAAATCTCAGACAAGGTGCTACCTACTTTTAAAAATCAAATACAGGAATCTACAAGAAATGGATTCACCAGTTTTAGAATAAGTGACAATTCATAGCATTAATAAACCTAAGCCGAAGCAGTTCAGGATCGAAACCGATATATATCTATGTATATATCAATGAACAGATATGGAAATAAAATCTTTAGACTAAATCAAAATAGCTAAGACCAATGCAAATCAGAAATAGGTACAGCTAATACATGTGCATCACCAAATCCTAGATAAGTAAAACAGGGAAGAATTATGTCATCAAATCTTTAAACAATCGAGAAGGATAATGAGTTTTTTTCAGAAAAAAACTCATATAAAGGCTGTTGGCTATAGACACATGGCATAATCAGCTAAGAAGTAGCTATACAACTAGATATATGTAGCTCCATGCCTCAATCTATAAAACTGAACAAAGAATTTCAAATAAGAAAGAAATCTGAAATATTAATAAATGAATTGACCATACACAGTTCATCCAAATCTATGTATAAACAGTTCAAGGATATAAGCAAACAAGAACATGCAATCCAATATAAAGTCCACAGTGTCACTGTCGGATATCACAAGCAGACCAAGTCCATCACAAACATGTTCGGTCTTACGGCATATCTAAAACAAGAAGGACAGGACCTACGACCTAAGCACTGTAAAGTCTAAATAGGACGTAACAATTCATGGATCACTGCAATACCTTCTAGTATAAACACACGGTAGGTTAAATCACAAAACCAAATCAATTCAGTTCGATATGAACAAAAAACTCGAGACTAAAGAGAAATCAAAACAGAAAATAATTAGGAAAAATTACTTAGCTTTTGAGGGAGAATCGGTCTCGTTCTTCACGAGTGGTGGAGCTTCGGTCTCGTCCTAGAGGTGGCGGAGAAGTTGAAGGTGAGGCCGAGGAAGTGGGAGTGAAGCGATGGGCTTCGGTTTCGGTCGTGAAGGGTATTTCCTTTCCTCCATTTTTGTGGCGGCGGAGGTTTGTAGAAAGGTCTGAGGGTTTGAAAGAAAATGAAGGGGATCGGTTGTTTTAGGGATTAAAAGGGATGAAGAGGGTGCGGGTTTGGGCTAAATCGGGTTGGGCTGGACGAGTTTAAACAAGTGAGGCCCATTTTATTTTAAATTTTTATTTAAAGTCTTAGTTTAAATATTTATAAAACTTCAAATACTGATTTCGAACGCTCACGAAATCAGATTCAGACGAAACGAAAAACACCGTGACCCTGAAGACGAGTACGACACGATGGATAAGGACTGAGCAGGGCAGGCAGCAGCTGAATTTTTCAAATGAATTAAACGCAATTTAATTCGACTAAAATGGGCTGATCTATCGACGAACCAATCCAGGTGAGTTAAACTCACTCAGATCTATCCACTTATATTTTATATAAGTTGGTTTTATCGTGTGTTATGGTTGTTCATGATTGATTGCGATTGTTTGCTAATATATGCGTATATATATATAAATGGATTTAATTCCAGAAATAAACCGTTGTTTAAAAATTAAATGAAAACCAAAACCGTTATTTTGACCACTGGTCCAAATTATTGGCCATGTTTATAAAGTAAACCCGATCGAATGGATTGTGTGAATTGTCGTGGTAGTGTGAAATAATTTGATTAACATTGAATCATCAGTATGTATCGTTATGAGGTCATTATCTACTTGAATTGAATTGGTCTGATTGGATGGTAGAATATTGATTTGAAATTCACTATTTGTTTGGTTTAAACAAATGGGCACCATGGGTAGAGTAATTGACAATACAGGGCCTATATCGATCTACCGTCGGGTAAATCGACAAGTTGATGTTATAAAAATTTGTTTTATAACTGGAAATGGATTTTTAAATCTATTATTTTGAATTAGAATTTTGTAAAAAGAAAAATATTTATTATCTATTAATCGAACTTATAAATTTGTTTTTATAAAGGAAAATCTGAGATTTATCAGATTTATAAGCAAGCAAGTAGAAAATTAACTTGATGATATAAATTTGAATAGTCGTTTGGGAGATAATGTAAAAGAGATTATTGAAGTTAATTATATCGTAAATTAATTGGAGTTTGTTACTATGATAGTCATGATTGGGTTAACAAATATCCAAGCAAGAAATATATTATTTAAAGAAGAAAAGGAGACGGAATATTTAAATTCGTTATCAAGGGATTTAGAAATATTATTGAGGATAATAATTCCCAAGGAAAGTAGTGTATAAAGTGAAATTTATGGTTAAATGAAGCATGTCTGAAATTAGGAAAAAAATGTCGAGTTTTGAATTACAACCGATGTTTACCAAAAGGTAGGAACGTTGTTGATCAAGGTCTGAGAGGTAATTAAATACCCCAACTTGAACGACTTCGGGATTATCTGAGGGTGATATTAGTTCGTAATGAGATGGTGAAGATAATCTGGTTCCGTACGAGAAAGGATAACGGAATGTAAGAAAAAGGGTCGAGAATTTATAATTGGACGACCCAAGTAATGAAGGAGGGAAAATGTTCGAGACTTACTATATAAATTGTATTTCCGAAGTAAGGGAAATAAAATGAGAGTATATGAAAATCTGAAATGGTATTTTCAAGATAACAGGAAACTGAAATGCTAGGTTTTGCGAATGATCTGTACTAAAGATGGTGGTTATTATATCCAAGTGATATAATAAAGAAGCTCCCATAACGTTGTTCACTTGAAAAAGATGAGTCATTTTCCAATAAGGTAAATGAGAAATAAAATAGTAAATGGTTTTTGAAACGATAAGGAAATAAATAATTTGATATGATACGAAAGTGAAATAGTTTTTTTAAAATTTGAAATCGTATATATCAAATGAGTTATATTTGAAATGAAGAAATATATATAGAGTTTAAGGTTAAATGTCGTTAATCATTTTAAAAAGGCCCAGTAGTGTTAGCACTGAACTGGAAAACTCATGTTGTTCACACAGTTATTTATTTGATAGTTAAAACACCGACTATCAAAGTTGACCCATACGATCGTTGGTACGGAAAGACTGGGATCGAATTTATATTCGAAAACCATTTTGACCAGCGTATACGTGAAAGAAGATCATTGATAGAGCAGTTGAAGACCGTTGATTTTCATGAGCGAAAGAACTACTGATTGGATTTCTCGGGTTTAGTGGCCGGAGATATTCCAACAGTGATTCTGTCGTGATTGGAATCTACGGGTTGCAAGGACTTCTCGCTACAGATCTGTAGGGTGATTCCTAGGATGCAATAGGAGAGTGCCTTCGGTTCATCCTGTTCCTGGATGACTTGTATGGACGAGTGTCTGACAGAGTATTTCCAAAGGAATTACATACGTTGATTTCTCCAAACGTACCATAGTTGATGACGGAGAAATGGTTATTCTCTAGCCAGATAAACTAGAGTATTTTTGTGGACGTCAATCAGTGTGATATCTGGCGGATCTGACGATGTGGCATTCAAAGTGAAATGGTGGCCAGGTGCTGTAAAGGAAATTCTGACCTCAAGCCTCATCAACCAGGAAATGACAAAAATCGGGCAGGCAGCATGGCTATGTGGGTCGCTCCCATTAGGGTGTATGATCACCTATCTAGAGGAATTCCATTTGTTTCTTAAATCTATATTCGATGCTTTCCCTTGTCGGGAGGCGGTTGCTGATCCCAACTGTCGGTGATATACATTCGATACACTCAAGCGAAATGAGTGGTCGGTCATGTGAGGGTCGGGTTGCAAGACGTTCTTGTTGAACCTAGTGTATTCGTCTCTAGTGATACACGATCGGCAGGTGGTCCCATACCTGGTCAGAGTTGGAATCCAATATCCAATAAGCGCCTGCGGGTTTGGTTTGTATACTATATATGGGGAGCGTGAGATGCAAGCGTTCCTCTAGTTTGTTATTTATCTGTATTTAGACATTATGATAATATCAGAACAAGTTATGATTTCAAAAACCGTTTTGGGTTATCGTAAGGTAAAAGCCGTCCGTGTTTATGTGTGGATTCAGTCTTACGATTATCCTTTTCTTTTGAAAAGATTTCGGACTTTAAAATCATGACTGGATGATTCACCCTTAAATACTGTGCGAGTTTATCTCACTCTGGTTCACCAGACTGACCCGGTGTTTTGTAAATGCTCGGGTTAGCCCGGAATGTACAGGTTCAGGTTATCGAATGCTGTAAAGAGATGGGCCAGAAGAATTCAGACATATGATATTATTCCGCTGTGTTGTATATAAGGGCAGATTATTAGAACTGTCCAATGATGATGATGTACTCTGATGATTGTAAGTTTTATTCAAAGTTCTCAATAAAGATTTATTTCTATATTATATTTTGTTCCACTGCGATGTGAGACTCTGTGTTGTGTTCTTCTTCTCCTTCTATTCTTATATTTCTTTCTTTCTTATCTCATCCTCTAATTTCTTTCATTGACAATCCGGTATTCTCGGTGTCTGAAAGTTCGGCATGAGTTACAGTAAAGATTTTTATGTCGATTTTCGAAGCCAAAAACTGCTGGGTTGCAAATAGAATAAACAGAAGTATAAGAAGATTACTTAGTTAGATAATAAATAAACAAATATAGGAAGAGAAATATTTGTAAAAAAAACATTTACAAATAAAGGTTATAAAAGGAATTATTTATTTACGAAATAAATAGAGTTATAAAAGGGAATTTTAAATAAGACTTAAGTGTTAGAAGCATAATGGAGTTATATCGAAATTAGAATTTATCGAAATAGAGTTTATCGAATATTAGTTATTCGAAATAGAGTTTATCGAATATTAGTTATTCGAAATAGAGGTAAAGAAATAGAGTTAAACAAGATTTAGAAACTGACTAGAGATTAGTTAAGTTGTATAGTTTTCTGAGTATCGATCTGATGTTGGTTTCAGCCTTAAGGGTTTATACTTAGAGAAATGTTCTCCTACTAGTTTATAATCAGGGACTGATAGTTGTGAAATGATAGTGATATATAAATAAACAATGTAAATGTTTTCCAGTGTTAATAACATATATTTTCTAAAACATAGAAAATATGGAAATACGAATATATATATAGATATATATGATTGATGATTGGTTGATAGTATTTCCATCTAGAAATAATATCGTTGTTTGCACATGTAACACCCCGTATTTTCTGTGAACTTAAGAATTACAAATCTGAGTATAATTAAAATATAAAATCAGAATCAAGGGAAACGGGCTGTGCCATTGCGTTCGTCTCGGAAAAATACGCGAAATAGAGTCTGAAATTTCGTAAATCGGAGTCCATATGACCAAGTTATGGCCTTCCAAAGTTCAAAAAAAAATTAAACAGCACAGACCAGGTCGACTGGGGAGTCGACCCTAGAGTCGATCTGCCCCCAGGGGGTCGACCCTAGAGTCGACCTGCCCCAGGGGGTCGACCCTAGAGTCGACCTGCCTCCAGGGGGTCGACCCTAGAGTCGACCTGGGGGTCGACCTGCCTCCCGAATCTGCTTTTCTGCCTGGGTGCGTTCTGATGTATCTGGTCTCGTTTTCTGTCTAGATTCGTCTGCCTAAACCTATTTAAACAGCCCCAAACCCAGCCTTCTCTGCACACAATTGTATTCTGCTTCTACTCTGCCTTTGTTCTAAATTAAAAAAATGGCGTTGCTACTCTGCTGAAATCAAAACTAGAAGACAATCAACATTAACCTAAATTCAATTAAAGATTAGAGCTTCTGCAACGGTTCTACAACAACTAGAGTTCTTTCTTTAATCCAATTAAGGCAAGTACAGTTATTCTCCGCTATAAACGTTAATTCTGATTGTGACATGAATTATAAATCTGAATCTGAGGTTATATCTGTTCTGTTTGGATCTATCTTATTTTGTATCTATTTCCTCTTTCTGTTTTATAGCCAGGCTACCACGAGCCTGAGCCAATCTCATAAGAGATTAACCTACGCTAAATTGTTTGGGACAGTAAAATGAATGTTGCATAAATTAGGCATGACCAACAGGTGACTGATTCGAGGAAAGAACATGGATTGTAGTTAGAACATAAATTTGAGACATATGACTGGACATGTTATGTTTATAACATAAATGGGTTTTGAACATATGATTTGTGATAAAAAGAATATGGCTTATGTATAAAGATTTACATGAGAGTAAGGTATCTATTAATGTAAATAAACAACTAAGTAAGGGATCTTTGGAATATATGACACACATAGTAGTCGATAACTATATTTGGTATAATTTATATATGGATCTTCTGTACTATGCAAGTTTAATAAAAATTGAAACAAATGATATATGGTAAATTATGACCATAATCTATGCTATGTAAATGTAATGCAAACAAGGGGTATATGATTATATTGTGCATCACGACTATTATTTATGCATGTGAACTTAGGCAAGATTTATAATTGGGCAAGATATAATTGTGAAACTTTAAGAAATGAGTAAATCTGTTATATTTGCCTAATTTGTTAGTTTTGTTACATTGCCTAATCTGCTAGTTCTGTTATATTGCTTAATTTGCTAGTTCTGCTCTACTACCTAGTCTGCTAGATTTGTTCATCTGCCATCTGCTAAGTCTGTTGAAAATGCTAAATCTGCTAGTTTGCTTAACCTGCTAAGTCGCCTAGTCTGAGAAATCTGTTATCTGCTATATCTATTGAGTTGATATAATTAGTCCGCTATTGACATAATCTGAATTGGCTATAGTTATGAATAATTGACATGTATATTAGGCATGGGTATAAATGGGAAATCATTAATTAATTGGCCGCAAAGATAAACATGGCTAACTTGAGGTTAGAATGAGTTTGCGGCGTAATATTGCCCGGAACCGCCCGGCATATTCCAGTGGTCGCAAAAAATAGGTTCTAATGTGAGAAGTTAGTCATAACGTGCTTGAAAACCCGAGGTTAGACTCAGTTTGCGACAGAAACCTGCCCGGAACCAACCGGCCTAACCAGTAGCCGCAAACTGTCAGTCTAATGTGAGAGGTTTTGGGCATTAATATTTAATTAATGAAAATCTGAGATAAATATGATGTCTAAAACGTGTTGGGTGGGTAAGGTTAAACCAATTGGACCAATGAATCTGATAAACCCGTTTCGTGAATCCGTAGGCCCAATACAAAGTTAGATAATATGTAACCGGTTAATCCATAAGTCTGTAACCAGTTAATCTGTAAGCTTGTTAATCCGAACATCTGATCCGTTAGTCTGAAAACCGGTTAACTTGTTTGTTTGATCTATGAACTAGTTGGTCTAAACTCTGTATGTCTGAACTTCTAAACAAGTTAATCTGAAATCTGTTAGTCTGGGGACACAAGGTTAGGAGGGGAATTACTTGTGTCTTCTGTTGTTTGGGACCCATATTAGTCAGTAACCCTTTCTGGTATCAAAACTTTGACCCAACAGTAGGTAGGGTCCGGACACGCTTACTGAGCTAATTATAAGCGGTTCATTCTGATAATGGCGAGGGGTGCTGATGGTGCGTTCCAACCGGGTCATATGCGTGCATGGATCCCGGTCTGCCTCTGAGGATGTAAGACGCCGTGACATCTGTAAATAGGTCTGTGCCAATTGGTTGTCACTTTAGGGAGTGATACACCCTACTGTGGGGCCGACACAGGATATTTATGTATTAGGGAGCCGTTCGCTTGGGGTAGGGTTTTAGGGTACACTTAGTTCTGTCTGTTTCTGTTGGTACCGTCTATTTCTGTTGGGTGGTAACACTTGTCTGTTTCTTCGTGGTACCGTCTGTTTGGGTGGTCAAGGCCCATTACTAGTGTACACCTAATTCTACATTCTGTTTCCGTAGGGATTAACCTGTTCCAGCTTCTGTCTGTTTCTGATCGGGTAGTAAAGGCCCATTATTCTACATTCTGTTTCTGTTAAATTATTCTGTACCCGTTCCTGTTTCAGTTTAGACAATAGGGTGACACCTAATTCTGTTATACTAGTATTAGTGCAGAGAAGTGTAAAGCAATAGTTTATGTCATTCTGTTCTTCTATTATATCTGCTACACCTGTTACAGTTATCCCTCATCCAGTTTTATGTTCATGTCATATTATTATTATTATCTGTTCCTATGCTGAAAGTCACTGGACTTGCCAGACTTTTTATCTGACCCTTGTTGTTTCGCCTCCTTTCTTCCGTTTCCCCCCAGGTTATCCAAGGAGGGAATACTTTAGCTTGATCTGAATTTCTCTTTGCTTGAAGTGCTTAAAGTATGGCTTGGCTCTGTATAGCTTCCGTTCTATGGGGATTATGATTTTAAACCATGCATTTTGAAGGCTTTTGTACAAGACTGATATTTTGTACTTGAATTCTGTGATTTGAAAGGATGTAACCATATTGATTTCTGTTTCCGCTGTAATAAAGTTAAAAATTTTCAAGTACTGTTTTATCTATCTTGTAAGTTTCTGTTCTGTTTACTAAAATGCTCCACCAAAGTTAAGGCATTCCCTTTGTGAGTGACCTTAACGGAGGTGGGGTGTTACATTTGGTATCAGAGCTGAAGGTTACCAGATTTTATAAAAAGTTTTGAAAACTATTTTCAAAAAGGTTTTGAAAGGAAGTATTTTCAAAAATAAAGCTTATTTTGAAAAACATAATCCCCAAGAGCCATATATCTTTATTTCAGTCCTTTTTGTATTGAACCTTTCCTTTTTCGTTTCAGCATGTCTGAAGCATCTGAGATACCAGAGGGTGTTCATGTACCCGGTTGGTTTCGTCAATATCTTGAGGCTAGGACCGCCGCTGCAGGTCCAGCAAATGATCCCCCACCCCCTCCTCGTGCAATTGCTTTCTCAAAGATCTGTAGAGATTTTAGGGCCATGGGTGGGAAGGATTTCAAAGGAACTGAATCATTCGTAGAAGCGAGGAATTGGCTCAAAGAAACTGAGGATCTATTCGTTATCTTCAAGGTGGACGATAGGCAGAAGGTACAGTTGGCGGTATGGCTGCTCAAAGACGAAGCTTCATACTGGTGGGAAGTCACTAACGCCGAGAGGCTGGTTGAGACATGGATGGATTTCAGAACAAGGTTTGAGACAAAATTTCTCTCGCAAGTTGAACGGAGCTTACAACTGGAGAAGTTCTTATCTCTTAAGCAAGGAAGTATGACGGTCAAGGAATACGTCAACCAGTTCAACCAACTAGCTAGGTTCAGATTGGATTTAGTCAACACTCAGCATAAAAAGGCTCTCCGCTTTGTTAAAGGATTGAACGAGCCACTGCAGAACCTAGCCATGACCCATGTACCCATGGGAGCAACTTACGAGAAATTGGTGGACATGGCACTACTGCACGAGGAAGACAAGGGCCCGAAAGCGACAAAGAAGGAAGAACCACAGAATAAGAAAGCGGGGCCTAAAAAGGAAACAAAAAAGAAGGATGAAAAGACTGAAGATAAGAAGGGGAAATAGTGCTTTACTTGTGGGAGCTCGACTCATCTGAACAAGGATTGCAGAAAAAGGAAAGGCACTTGCTTCAACTGTGGAGAGATGGGGCACTTCACTAGGGACTGCCCAAAGAGACGAGGGCAAGGAGGGCAGGCAAACACTCTCGAGGCTAGTGGCTAGGATAGAAATAGGAAAATTTCTGTAGTAGGTTTAATTTCTTTATCTGATTATGGAGTTAAGACTTTTTCTGATTTTGGTATTTTGATTTTGTAATCGATACTCTGCACTTTAATACTAGTATTATTTCTGAATTCCGCTGTAGACTCAGACCCATAAGGGTTATGGCTCATCTGTTTGAGATTGGGGTTTGAGGGATATTTGTGTTAGATGTCAAGTATGACACATACATTCTGAGTTTTTGTGGGATATGATTTTTATCATGCTTAGCTTCCGAAGAATCATTAGGGAACATGATATGTACCAGTAGTCTGTAAATATCTGAATACTTCTGATAAGATTTCCAGTTTTGACATTGTCTAAAGAGGGTAACCCTCTGGGTGTCAATCTGATGTTGATTTCAGTCTTCGTGGTTGACACTTAGGGGAATTATTTTCTCAACCAATGTCTGATCGGAATCAAGTTTTTGTTTTATCTGTACTCGCTTCCTCGACTGTATACTATCGATCGAGTGTTCAACTTATAGATAGGAATCCTAATGAGTGTAAACATGTGTTTGAGACATGTTATGTTTGATGGTTGCAAGTGGATGCAAGTGGTTGCTAGTGGTTGCTCGTGGACGCATATACACACACTAGGCACTAGATCGGATCGAAAACACTCTCATACTGCATATGGATGTGTGAGCATTTTAAATTTTTATGGATGCAAAATGGTTGAATCAGCACATGGATGTTGCATATGAGTGGATGGTTGTGCACTCATATAGAAATGATATGTATAAAATAGGAAAATTGCATACATATTGGACTCATGGCACTGACATAATTCGCATTAAGGAGGTCAACTGAATCAGTAGACCGCCTGATCTTTGCATTAGATAAGGAACATATACACACACTTTTGCAAATGTTCATACAGCACTAGAAATTTCTAAGGACAATGGATGCTTGTGGATGATGACTGAGTAGATGAGTGATTGGATGGTAGGACACAATCTTCTTAACTTGAAGATTTCGGGCTTAAGAATTACAAATCTGAGTATAATTAAAATAAAAAATCAGAATCAAGGGAAATGGGCTGTGCCATTGCGTTCGTCTCGGAAAAATACGCGAAATAGAGTCCGAAATTTCGTAAATAGGAGTCCATATGACCAAGTTATGACCTTCCAAAGTTCATAAAAAAATTAAACAGCACAGACCAGGTCGACTGGGGAGTCGACCCTAGAGTCGACCTGCCCCCAGGGGGTCGACCCTAGAGTCGACCTACCCCCAGGGGGTCGACCCTAGAGTCGACCTGCCCCAGGGGGTTGACCCTAGAGTCCACCCTAGAGTCGACCTGCCTCCAGGGGGTCGACCCTAGAGTCGACCTGGGGGTCGACCTGCCTCCCAAATCTGCTTTTCTGCCTGGGTGCGTTCTGATGTATCTGGTCTCGTTTTCAGTCTAGATTCGTCTGCCTAAACCTATTTAAACAGCCCCAAACCCAGCCTTCTCTGCACACAATTCTATTCTGCTTCTACTCTGCCTTTGTTCTAAATTAAAAAAATGGCGTTGCTACTCTGGTGAAATCAAAACTAGAAGACAATCAACATCAACCTAAATTCAATTAGAGATTAGAGCTTCTGCAATGGTTCTACAACAACTAGAGTTCTTTCTTTAATCCAATTAAGGCAAGTACAGTTATTCTCCGCTATAAACGTTAATTCTGATTGTGACATGAATTATAAATCTGAATCTGAGGTTATATCTGTTCTGTTTGGATCTATCTTATTTTGTATCTCTTTCCTCTTTCTTTTTTATAGCCAGGCTACCACGAGCCTGAGCCAATCTCATAAGAGATTAACCTACGCTGAATTGTTTGGGACAGTAAAATGAATGATGCATAAATTAGGCATGACCAACAGGTGACTGATTCGAGGAAAGAACATGGATTGTAGTTAGAACATAAATTTGAGACATATGATTGGACATGTTATGTTTATAACATAAAAGGGTTTTGAACATATGATTTGTGATAAAAAGAATATGGCTTATGTATAAAGATTTACATGAGAGTAGGGTATCTATTAATGTAAATAAACAACTAAGTAAGGGAACTTTGGAATATATGACACGCATAGTAGTCGATAACTATATTTGGTATAATTTATATATGGATCTTCTGTACTATGCAAGTTTAATAAAAATTGAAACATATGATATATGGTAAATTATGACCATAATCTATGCTATGTAAATTTAATGCAAACATGGGGTATATGATTATATTGTGCATCACGACTATTATTTATGCATGTGAACTTAGGCAAGATTTATAATTGGGCAAGATATATTTGTGAAACTTTAAGAAATGAGTAAATCTGTTATATTTGCCTAATTTGTTAGTTTTGTTACATTCCCTAATCTGCTAGTTCTGTTATATTGCTTAATCTGCTAGTTCTGCTCTACTACCTAGTCTGCTAGATTTGTTTATCTGCCATCTGCTAAGTCTGTTGAAAATGCTAAATATGCTAGTTTGTTTAACCTGCTAAGTCGCCTAGTCTGAGAAATCTGTTATCTGCTATATCTATTGAGTTGATATAATTAGTCCGCTATTGACATAATCTGAATTGGCTATAGTTATGAATAATTGACATGTATATTAGGCATGGGTATAAATGGGAAATCATTAATTAATTGGCCGCAAAGATAAACATGGCTAACTCGAGGTTATAGTGAGTTTGCGGCGTAATTCTACCCGGAACCGCCCGGCATATTCCAGTGGTCGCAAACAATAGGTTCTAATGTGAGAAGTTAGTCATAACATGCTTGAAAACCCGAGGTTAGACTCATTTTGCGACAGAAACCTGCCCGGAACCAACCGGCCTAACCAGTAGCCGCAAACTGTCAGTCTAATGTGAGAGGTTTTGGGCATTAATATTTAATTAACGAAAATCTGAGATAAATATGATGTCTAAAACGTGTTGGGTGGGTAAGGTTAAACCAATTGGAACAATGAATCTGATTAACCCGTTTCGTGAATCCGTAGGCCCAATACAAAGTTAGATAATCTGTAACCGGTTAATCCGTAAGTCTGTAACCAGTTAATCTGTAAGCTTGTTAATCCGAACATCGGATCCGTTAGTCTGAAAACGGTTAACTTGTTTGTTTGATCTATGAACTAGTTGATCTAAACTCTGTATGTCTGAACTTCTAAACAAGTTAATCTGAAATCTGTTAGTCTGGGGACACAAGGTTAGGAGGGGAATTACTTGTGTCATCTGTTGTTTGGGACCCATATTAGTCAGTAACCCTTTCTGGTATCAAAACTTTGACCCAACAGTAGGTAGGGTCCGGGCACGCTTACTGAACTAATTATAAGCGGTTCATTCTGATAATGGCGAGGGGTGTTGATGGTGCGTTCCAACCGGGTCATGTGCGTGCATGGATCCCGGTCTGCCTCTGAGGATGTAAGACGCCATGACATCTGTAAATAGGTCTGTGCCAATTGGTTGTCACTTTAGGGAGTGATACACCCTTCTGTGGGGCCGACATAGGATATTTATGTATTAGGGAGCCGATCGCTTGGGGTAGGGTTTTAGGGTACACTTAGTTCTGTCTGTTTCTGTTGGTACCGTTTGTTTCTGTTGGGTGGTAACACCTGTCTGTTTCTGCGTGGTACCGTCTGTTCAGGTGGTAAAGGCCCATTACTATTGTACACCTAATTCTACATTCTGTTTCCGTAGGGATTAATCTGTTCCTGCTTCTGTCTGTTTCTGATCGGGTAGTAAAGGCCCATTATTCTACATTCTGTTTCTGTTAAATTATTCTGTACCCATTCCTGTTTCAGTTTAGACATTAGGGTGACACCTAATTCTGTTATACTAGTATTAGTGCAGAGAAGTGTAAAGCAATAGTTTATGTCATTCTGTTCTTCTATTATATCTGCTACACCTGTTACAGTTATCCCTCATCCAGTTTTATGTTCATGTCATATTATTATTATTATCTGTTCATATGCTGAAAGTCACTGGACTTGCCAGACTTTTTGTCTGACCCTTGTTGTTTCACCTCCTTTCTTCCGTTTTCCCCCAGGTTATCCAAGGAGGGAATACTTTAGCTTGATCCGGATTTCTCTTTGCTTGAAGTGCTTAAATTATGGATTGGCTTTGTATAGCTTCCGTTCTATGGGGATTATGATTTTAAACCATGCATTTTGAAGGCTTTTGTACAAGACTGACATTTTGTACTTGAATTCTGAGATTTGAAAGGATGTAACCATATTGATTTCTGTTTCCGCTGTAATAAAGTTAAAAAATTTCAAGTACTGTTTTATCTGTCTTGTAAGTTTCTATTCTGTTTACTAAAATGCTCCACCAAAGTTAAGGCATCCCTTTGTGAGTGACCTTAACGGAGGTGGGGTGTTACAGCACACCTGTTTTTCTTTGATAGTTAACTCACCGACTATCGAAGTTTTTGACCATTTTAACGTTGTTAATATGGAGAGACCGGTTGGATTATTATCCGAAGAACCACCTTGTATTGGCATAAGCGTTGCGAATCATATATGCTAAAGATAATTGAAGACGGGGTAAAGTGCAAGGGCTGTTGTATAAATCTTAGATAGCAGTGCCTAAGATGGATGTACTGAATAGTGCCTTCGGTTCATACTGTTCCTGGATGACTTGTATGGATGAATGTCTGACAGAATATTTCCCGAAAGGTCACGTACATTGATTTCTTCAACTGTACCAAGAGTGGAAGCGGAGAAGGAAACTTCTTTTAGCTGACACATAATGTATGGTTGTAGACGTCAAATTAGTGATTTTCGATGGATCCGACAATGTGGCATTCAAAGTGAATCTGATGTGATGATAAAGCGTAACCTCAAGCCTCATCAACCAGTAAATGACAGAAATCGGACAGGAAGCATGGCTATGTAGGTCACACCTATTAGGTTGTATAATCACCTGATCTAGAGTTTCATTTACTTCTAAAAATCTATTGTTGATACTGTCCCATTTGGGAAACAATTGCTGATCCCGAAACTTTTTATTCCCTTATTTACACTCTTTTCAAATCATTGTGACAACTTATGTGTTGTCTAAAATCACATTGCGATCCTTTTAAAGATGTTCAGTTTATAAATCAAATAACTCAATTTATTGTTTTTAATAATTGTTACAAATTTAATTTTGAAATTTCTCACTTCATTTACAAATACCATTTGTAAATTATTATCGACAACTAATATTTTGATTATAATTCAACTCCTAACATCCTTTTACAAAATCATTTGTAAGTCAATTACGGCAACTTATATTCGTTGCCATTTCCAAAAATCCTTTACTTCTTATACTCTCAACTCCGCTTAACATTCCGAACTTCAGAATATCACACTCCGAACCTCGGAATAAATCTCACTTCGTTATTTCATACCATTTCCCAATTTCTAAATTGCTTTTTTTCTAACTTCGAATATTCAGTAAATATTTAATTTAATCTATCACATTCGCTTAAAATCCTTTTTATAACTTCGTTATAAAAACACGAGTTTTTAATGTAAAACTCATTCAGAAACTCCTTTTCACCATTCAATTCGATTCATTTCAACTTCAATCACTTTTAAAATGAATTCCAATTAAAAAGTAACATCTATTATTAATTGAAATAATAATTTACTTCATCATTAACTGCTATATAAGTGGTTAACTTCTTTATTGACTAAAATAAATAGTAATTTTCCTTTTAAAAAATCTTATTAAAATTTAAACAAATATTCATTAACTATTTCATTAGATAAAATCAAAATAAATTGATTCAATAATCAATCCGGTTAAATGGTTGACTTTGTCAATTCAAAACACAGTTATTTCCTTAACCAGTTCCAGTTAATCCCTTATTTAAATTAATTAATAATATAATTAATTTAAATAATTTCATTTAATTGTTTCTTATAAACAATAAATCTCAGTTACAAATCATTATATTAATCCTTGCTCACTTGCTTATTCATCTTAGTAATATAAGAATTAACTTTATAAATCATTTAATAAGTAAGATGAGGCACGTGCTTCGCACAAGACTGATTCTTGGTACAACAATGGTGATTAAAACAATCAACATATATATATATATTTGGTTTATTTCTCTTTTATAAATTTCATTTTAAATAATATATTTAAAAATCTATATTCAGTTACAAAATTTCATTACGGTCGATTCATCCAATGGTAAGTCGATACTTATACAATGATTGATTTATAGGCCATATACTTCCAATTACTCAACCAATATCACCCATTGGTTTAAAAGGAACAAATGTTGAATTTCAGGTCAGTAGTCAACAATCAAATCAATGATTTCAAACTGACGGGTTTAAAGAGTTCATGTAATGATAATATGAAAATAAATAACATTAAATGTATTTGAGGAATCCCGTTGGATCCCTCCAACCTGTCCTTCCCTGCATCCAGGTATGTTATCTCAAATTATATCGTTCAATTCGATTTAACCGATATAACATTAAATAACAGCGATTTAACAACAACCAATTTATTTAATGCAAATAATTCATTAAATTTAACACGTTTATTTTATAAACGTGACCAATAAGGTACGTTATCTTAATTTGGAACCAATCGTTAAAATAACAATTTGGTTTTCATTGAAATCAAACAGCGTTTAATTTCAATGGTTCAATCAATATAGCAATATATATTAACAAACAGTCAACCATTAGCAGTCATAGCACACAAAAATAAAAATTCGACTTATATAAATATAAGTGGGAAGAACTGAGTGAGTTTACTCGCCTTGATTTCGTCGTTTTGCTGAAACGGTTCGGTTACAGTAAAATTAAACAGTCATTTAATTTAACTGTAAATTCCAGCTGTCTCCTGTACCGTCCAGATTAATTCCATATTGTAGCATTCTGCAATCCATAGGTCTAAGTTAACTAGAAAATCGCCACAGACATAATGATGCTAATCCCATGGCCAAATTCTGGAAGCTCTTCAAATTTTATTTTATTTTACTTAATTAAAAATGCGGGGTGTTACATAAGTATACAAGGCAAACACAATAGCACAAAGCTATCACCAAAAGACTTCACTTCAAAAGTGGATACACAACTAAAATTCCAGTAACACAAGAGAATAACTTACGACTCGCACCAAAAACGAATGAGAATGACAACTCAATAAAACCAAAATAACTTCAACGGAAATTCTGTTAAGTGCAGTGAACCATATCCAAAGTCTAACACGCCTAGCAAACCTAAAGAGACCAAAAGAAAAACCCAAACAACAAACAAACAAAGCTGAAGACCCATTATACTTCGACAAAGACGATGCACTCACTAATCAAACTGATCATGAACCCAACTCAGCAGTCACAAGCAAAAACCAACCAACAACAACCAAAACAAGGCCAAAGCCCAAAAACACCATTTCTGATCCAATGTAAGGATAGGGAAACTCAGACAATCACACAACATGTCAATAAATTCGTACCAAAGCCGAAGTCCACACTCAAAAGGCAAGGGAAATTGCTTGCTATTTTGGTGAGAGCTTGGAAAAAACCGAGCTAATCAGGACCAGAGAAACAGAGTTTGGAACAATTAAAGTGGCGTAGTCGTGGTAAGATAAAAGCAAATAGTCGGAGAAGGACAGGAGCAGGAATAGAGAAAGCAACTCACACAAGCTAGAGGACGGTAGCAAGAGGAAGAACATCGAAGCAAAATCTAAGTACTCACTAAGAGAGACTGGGGATACAACAAAATAAGGAAGGGAAGACAAAAGGCAAGAGGATGGAATAGAGAAACCGAAGACAAGACTAAGTCATTAGTCAAATCTCCAGGAAGAAAGCAAGGTAGTTCATGAGTGGGAAGAAAAGTTCTGAAAGTGGCAAACAAAGCTCCTAACCACAACGGGAAAGCTGGGGTTGGGAGAGAAGGATCAAAGAAATTATAGGGAGAATTGGAGGAAAAAATGACGCAAAAGTAGAAAAGGAGGTGGCGGGAAAAAAATGCTAGTCCCCATCGGAGAAGAGGAAGCTCATTTATGATAATAAATAATTCATTTATAATGATTTATTATTTTTAAGGATCCAATATTATGAATATAAATGAAAATTAATATTCTTAATTAATTTTGGTGTTAATGTTTTGTAAAATTGTATGGATAAATATTCATGTACATAGGTTTTGAAATTGATGATAAGCCTTTGATGCATACAAAAATAAGTGTTGTGTATTTAAAATATTGCTTGAAAGTTAATGAAAATACATGAAAATGGAAGTGTAATGCTAAAGAATTAGTACTTTTTTATGTATCTAAAGTTAACGTATTTATCAAAACTAAGTATACGACACTAAGAAAATGATACATAAAATATTTACTTAACTGTCATAAGAAATAGTAAGTCAAAACAAGGAATGCAACGTGCAATTTACAGTTTCATCTTAATTACGTAAATAAATATCTAATTCATTGTATTATGCTTCAATAATTTAAACTAACACCAAAAGTTTGAGGAAATATTTTGCGTTTACTTCTAAAAGTAAATAAGATAAAAAAAGTTATTCTAGTCAAAGTTTGGCATTACTCTTAAAATTGATCAACCTAAATTATAGATATGAGCAGATACATTGATTTTTTTTTTTTTGAAAAAAAATATTTGAACTGGAAATCTTAATTATTTTTCAGTATTATAAATTACAAATGTTAGTCACTTATAAGTAAATACTATGTCATTCTTCACAAATACATTTTATCAATGATAAAGAATTCACTTGACCAAATTTTGAAAGTTATTGTAACAACCCGAAAATTCTGAGCTAATTTAAAATTTTTATTTTGGCCAATTTAAAGAATTTTGAATACTTAAAATGAATTATTTTAAATAATAATGACCAGGAATTTATTTTCGATGAAGTTAGAATGAATAATTTTATTTTATTATAAAACGAGCCTGAAATGGCGCGGTAGTTCGAAAATTCGATTTCGAATTTCAAATGAATGTACAGGATTCAAAATAAATCGGATTTCAGCGAAACAAGAAATATTTGAATATGTTTAATGATGTCTTTCTAACGAAGTTAAGAAACTGAGACTTCACTTTATAGAGTGTAAGATACGTCTGGTTTAAAATTCAGAAAAGTCGCCGTGGAATTTATATATATATTTAATGTAGATAAAGCCTTTAAAAACGGAAATTTTGCAAATGACCTTCCTTTTCGACGAAACCACTTTTGTTGGATCCGGGATGTCAAATTATTGTTAGATTCCAATTTGCATAATTTTGGAAGTCAATACGTGAGCATGGTGAAGTTAAACGTGTTTTGTCAGTTTTAGTCAATTTCGATCGACCAGAAAATGGCCATTTTTTAAACGATCTCAGAATTTAACGAAATTAGTTTTGTTAGGACCGCATCGTCGGTTAGAAGCTTGAAATAATTTTCCTAGAATTTTTAGAGTCCGTACCTGGCCTGATCGAAACAGTCAAATTAGCTTGCGGGACATATCCCATTGTGTTTGGAATGGGGGTAATTAGCTATGGGCGACAGTCGTTGAGTCTCATTTGGAGTTCGGATTAAAAAGTTACTTTTTGAAGAAATAAAATTATAAAATAATTATATATATATATATTCCTATTCCTTAGTCAAACCCTATTATCTCTCCTCCACTGGTCAAACCCGTTACCCACCCCCCTTTCCATCGTTCAACGCAATAAAAAAAGAAAGAAAGAAAAAAACGAAGAAATTCCCATCGCGACCCCCCCCCCCCCCGGCGCCCCTTGATGGCCGCTCCTCCACAGGCGTCACTCCCCTCATCTCGCTGGCGCCTACCTGCCTCCAATGCCCCCCTTCTTCCCCAATCCGAATCCTAGCCGCGAATCCACCTAAAGCCGTTGTGAGACAACTAGCGTCGCGTCCATCCGCCACCACCTGGACCTCCGACTGCAACCTCGACCACTCCGATCCCCCTCCCTCTATATTAAAAAACACTGTAAGTTCTTTTATTTATTTATTTTATCTTCATTTATTTAATAAAAATCAGTTTTTTCTTTGTTTATTATAGCTTAGGAAAAATCAGTTTTTTTGTACGTTATAGCTTAGGAAAAATTAGTTTATTTATTTATTTCAGTTTAAGTAAAAATATAATTTTTCATGTTAGAAAAGATTTGATTTTTGATGTATGAAAGCGTATATTTTTGTTTGCATGAAAGCGTATATTTTTATTTACATGAAATCTTATATTTTTATATAACATGAAGTTTAGATTTTTATATACGTAAAGATACGATTTTTTAATATGAGAAAAGATTTTATTTTTATCATAAGAAAATGTTTGATTTTTCTTGAATAAAAAGATTTGATTTTTATAAGGGAAAGATTATATTTTTCTATATGAAAAGATTACATTTGTATAGAAGAGAAGATTAGATTTTTATGTCATGATAAATATGATTTTAACTTAATAAAAAGAATTGATTTTTACAAATGAAAAGATACGATTTTTAAAAATATAAAGGTGTAATTTTTAGCGATATAAAAATATGAGAATCTTCGTGCTAAAAATGTGATTTTTAATATGAACAGCGCGAAGAAGATGGTGTTGGAATTTTGAATAAAACTCAAACCATCGTCCATTAAAGAATGGCGGAGTGGATCCCCAAGGTGAGATCTCCTTCTCACTAAAATTTGCTTTACAGTTATTTATTTTATAACTGCATATTTGAACTGTTCCCCGTCGTCCACAGACCATGGACGACTTGTTTGTTTGGTTGTGTAGTTGATTGGATTATTGGTTTGAATTCGGTTGTTTGGGTGAAATGGAATTAATTAAATTGGTATGTGTATTGCGTGTGCCATTATTAGTCTGGGGATAAGGCTAGGCCTTATCCTATTTCTAGTATCACGCCATTATGCCGTCGAAATTTTCTAAAATATATTAGAAAATTAAAAATATCATTTTTGTTATGTAAATGAACCGAATAAATATTTTATCGTTAAAAATATAATTTTTAACGTGTATGTGAATAAAATAAATATTCATTTACAAATCAGATGATTTGTTTATGTACACTGATTTGACTGGTATTGATTGGTATGATAAATTTTACACGTCGCCCAACTGCACGAATAATATTTAGTGTTTGTGGACTGAAACCCCACATGGGGGTTGGAATGATATTTGACGTACACTAATCCCAATTATTTAGTTGTATGTCGATCGATTGGTTGACAAACTATGTAAACGTTAATTATTTATATTTAATGCTTATGCAGTTATGTGGTGCACTCTAGATGATGGGTGATTATTTATCATTGCTATTATATACATGTGTTGTATGGAATCCATATAACTAACATTATATGGTAATTGATTGAGTCTCATTCCAATTTAGAAAATAAAGAATATTTTAAAATAATATTCAGAACAGGAAACTAAATATTCACGTGCTGAATAAATAAAATAGTCATGTGTTGACAATACTCATGTGTTGAAACTATTCATGTGTTGAATGAAATATTTATACAATAAAATTCACATTTTTATTGTAAGTAAGAATGAATAATTATTCATGTGTTGAATAAAATATATATTCATGTGTTGAAGAAAATATTCATTTGTTGAATAGAATAAAGAAGTTATTGAAATATATAAAGCCGTGTTGATTAGAATTGCGCCATTTTGACGCGAACGATATTTATATAGATTATATTCGTTTTTATAATGAATATAGAAAAGAAAGTGATTTCAAAATATAACGTTTTGAAAATATTATCATTTATATATTGATGATATGGAATATTCAATTTTGATTTAAAATTGAATATGAAGTTGAAATTATTTTTAAAACAAAGTTAAAACGATTTATAAAATATGTTTTGAATTGAAATCGATGAAATATATATAATATATATTATATATATTAATGGCCTTAATAGAACGCGCCACGCCGCAACCGTTTGCGAATTTCGACCATTGACTTCGAAATGACGTTATGGGAGATCCGACCGTCGGATGCTCCTGAAAGTGGAACCGTTTGGTTCGTACTGAAAAGTGCTTTCCAATGAATATTACAAATTGGAAATCTGACGGATGGATTTAGAATTATGTCCAAATCAAATTTGGAAAAGTTCGTTGTAAGTGCAGTTCGACGACTGTTATTGGAAACCGACTCTACGGGCCTTGATAAAATTATTAAAAATATCAATAATTTGTGTAAAATCATAATAAATGATTTAGAAAGAATTGGGGTGAAAAAATCCCATATTTAAAAAGGATAAAAATATATTTGTATCAAAATGAACTAATTATGAACTAGAATTATAATCCGATGTTTTTCGAATAAATAAATTGGATTTGAAGTGGTTTTAAAAATAACCAAAATTTCCAATATTTGAATTGGAATGGATTTGAATCGATATTGTCTTCGGAACATTTAAATGTTGGATTTCGTGATTATACAGATATTGTTATGGAAATTTGAAAGATATATTTATATCGTTATTTCTAATACGATATTTGTTGGTCGTAGAATTTGATATTGAATATAAGCCGATATATTTTCTATTCAGAGCCTTGTATTTAATATCAAACGTGATTTAGGTTTGTCGTGAATGGTGTCTTCATTAACACTGTTCTTAAACCAAATTGAGAAAAGGATTAAATCTTTTTATTTAGATTTAACGAAATGTACCAATTAAATGGTATTTAATTGGAATTGAATTTGAATTTGAATTGATTTTTGGGTTTATCTTTAATGGTGTTTTAAATAACACTTGTTCTTTAACCCGATAATTAATGGAATGTGAATTGGGTTTATCGTGAACTGTGCTTTAACGACATTCGTTCTTTAACCCGATTTACAGTGAAATGTGATTTGGAATTTATAAATCTTTTGTTAAGATTTAAAGGAGATTTTCCAAAGTAAAGTTTTCCAATTTAATAAAATAAATTGGAATTGAATGGAATTCGATTTGGTAATAATCGAAGTTGTGAAGGAAGACAACTAATATATCTAAAATTTAAAAGGCTTTGCCGTTATTCCATTTATATTATTAGTCGGATATGGAAGTTTATATCGATTATATATATCGATTTGTTTTCCATGTAGATTCCATTATAAATGGAAAGTGATTTTGGGTTTATCGTGAACCGTGTTTTCGATGACATTGGTTCTTTAACCCAGTTAAAGACAGGATATTGATTTTTGGGAAGATTAAAACCAACTGGAGTTTTAATGAATCTTTAATTTGATTAAAGTTATCGAGAATGGAGTATCACCAGTTTTGCTCCAAGCGATAGTTAAATCTTTAATTAGATTTGAAAGTGAAAAGGGAATTAATATTTACCGATAAAACCATGATGTTAGATATGGAGTATTACCAGTTTTTCTCCATGGGATGAATAGGTTGGGATTGGGAAATAGAATAAATGATTACTTCGGTGTGGTTCGCTAATCCTGACTAGTTTGGAAAACTTAACATGGTTTGAAATGATTTCCAAACGAAGATTAAAGAATAAATTTAGAAGAATTTATCTTTGATAAAATTAGTGGGAACCTTTACCTAAGAATGTGAATATTTGAATAAAAGAATATTCTGAATTGGAATGAGGCGTATGTTGTGTTTTTGTAACACTTGTTTATTATTTACGTGGGTTATTCCGAAAGTGCGGGTTTATAGCCATTCGGAATAACTGATTCGACGATAAGTCGAAGATGAAGACGGCTGTTGAAGACCGGAGTTCTTCACATCGTTTGGGTGATTACTGATGATCTTGACTGGGCTGTACACCCAAAATGAGGGAATCAGTTGATGATCGTCCAGACGTACTTGGAGATCGATGGATATGCGAGGAATAAGGTTCCTCCGGTTTCATTCAGACCCAGAACGAACTTGTAAATGGACTGTGTATTTGACATTGGATTTTATTCTGCGTGATCGATTTCTATTAAATATATATTTGTTTGGCGGTAGAGAATTTATTCCCTTGCTTAACGCCCTTCTCTGAGACGTACGAGCATAGAGGTTATATATCGATAGATATCAGTCGCATGGCATGAATTGCCTGTGTGGCATGCCTAAGTGGCAAATGATCAAGGCTTTGTTTGAAAAAGCAAAGTCTTGTGGTTGATGATCAAAGCAAGACCTATGTGGCACAGCTTTGTGTATAGCGTTAATTCGCGAGCCTCACACCTCGGTATGAGTCAAAAACGGGATAGTGACTGCAGAGAGAGCACGATGTTTCTTGCTAGCTATGGGTGATGTCAGTGACCGACCAGCCCTGACATATATATACTTTTTACCAGTGTGGTTGTTAGATGCGAGGCACCTCGGATATAGATCTGTTAGGACGGGGAAACGTGTGTTCAGGAATAACTCATTCTCAAAAGTAAGAGAGGACCGGCCCTGAAGATCAAGGATCGCTGTGTGTGGTCCTGAGACATTTGCAAGAGTGTCTCGAATGGAGAGGAGCATGCCCCTTGCCTCGACTCATGACGAAAATCCAATTTCCAATACGACCTTTGTGATTTTAATTGTAGAACTAGTATGGCGACATAGTGGTACAGGGCACTTATGCCGTTTATGATTGATACTTATGATTGAAATTGTTTTGACACTACACACTTGTAGTAATAA
This sequence comes from Allium sativum, assembly GCA_030737875.1. Classification (NCBI taxonomy): domain Eukaryota; kingdom Viridiplantae; phylum Streptophyta; class Magnoliopsida; order Asparagales; family Amaryllidaceae; genus Allium; species Allium sativum. Next base: position 159,812,384 of record CM060913.1, read on the forward strand.
TAAAAGATGGAATTTAGCGCATCAAGCATTCTTTTGCTATTATAAGGTAAAACCCTATCCTCCGGCTTGCGTTGCATTGTGTGATGAGACCGGGGTCTTATAATAGCTTCATTTTTCTTTATTCAGCATTGCGCTGTTGTTTTATGCACTGGTATTCTTTGGAGGAAACCCGTTCCATGTTATACGGCGTGGTCCCTTGATTTACCTAACTTTAAAATAAAGATTAATGACTGTTTTAGTTCTCACACTAGTCACATGACTGACCTGGAGTTTATTGTTTTAACCTAAACTCTGGGTGCCCCTATTTTCCGCACGGGCAGCTAGTATTTTTGGTTTTGCAGATTTATATTCACAGGAACCTGGTTTACAACTGGAATGATATCCGAAAAGCACTGTATATGTATATCTCTTTCAGTTGTGTATTGTATTATTTTTCTGCTGCTATATATTTATATGTAATTTAAATCTCTGATATTTTTCTGTTGTATAATATTTATTCATACTCTGTATATTCTTGTATTCTGATGGAATTGTTGTAATTAACAATGAAATGTTCTTCTGTTTATGTTCTAATCTGTCATGTTCTCAAAGCAATCCGTGCATTCCTTTTACGGGGAAGTTACGGGCTATCACAGTGGTATCAGAGCTTTGGTTTACAAAGCTCGAGAACAAGACACATTAGAACCGAACGAAAGAATTCATCAGAGATTGGACTAGTAATGTTCAATAAGAATAATTCGTTAGAGATGGGATCAGTAGTATCCTAGAACGAGTGTAAAGAGTATTAAAGATGAAAACAAATTTAGTTTTGGAAATTAAATCTTATTATACGTATTTGATTATTAATTTATATTGAATTTGGACAATCAAGCATATAGAGATTTTACATATATGCGTCATTAAAGTGTATTTGAAGTTTTAAATATACTTGATAGATATAGAATCACACTCTAGTTGCCCGGGGATGATTCTGATAATGCTGCAGCATTACCAGTATTTATTTTCGAGTATAGAAAGTAGGATATCTATATATTTCCATCAGACTGGTGTGAGAACCAAAACTAGATAGGTCTATTGTTGTGATTTGGCACCTAAAACATGATTTTCTGTATATATATCAAAATTATGAATTTGAAACGATAATCCACTAATTGATTGCTGATTGTGTTGTTTGATTATTGGTTTCATTTATTAAAATTTTGAACCATTATGCCAAATTGAACCGAATACTGAACTGTATTGAAAAATGATTACAATTGCATGCATATGTACATGTATATACATTGAACAGGTCATAACAAGGAGGCTAGAGCAGAGGAATAAAATTGTTTGCCCGACAAATAAGTACATGTTTATTGTATTTCTTGGGGTTTTGATGACTTTATGAGCCGATTGGCTAGCCGCTTGGCTTTTTCTTTTCGATTGGTGAGGGACGTGGGAGGCTATTTGAAATATCCCGGTGCACGGGAGGTTATGGCGAAATTTTTCGAAAATTTAGGGTGTTAGCCAAATTTTTGAAAAATTTGATAAGTTCTTAGAAACTGAAAAGTTGAAGAACTTAAGCCATAATTAAAATAATGAAAGTTGAGTTGGTTAGATAAACAACTTTCAGCTTCGTTCCTTTTCGAGGACGAAAAGATTTTAAGTGAAGGAGAATGTAACAACCCGGAAATTATGAGCCAATTTAAATTTTTTATTTTAGCTAATTTAAAGAATTTTGAATATTTAAATTGAATTATTTTAAATAATAACGACCAGGAATTTATTTTCGACGAAGTTAGAACGAATAATTTTATTTTAATTATAAAACGAGCCTAAAATGGCGCGGCAGTTCGAAAATTTGACTTCGAATTTCAAATGAATGTACAGGATTCAAAATAAATCGGATTTCAGCGAAACAAGAAATATTTGAATATGTTTAAAGATATCTTTCTAAGGAAGTTAAGAAACTGAGACTTCACTTTATATAATGTAAGATACGTCCAGTTTAAAATTCGAAAAGTCGCTGTGGAATTTATATATATTTTTAATATATATAAAGCCCTTAAAAATGGAAATTTTGCAAACGACCTTCGTTTTCGATGAAACACTTTTGTTGGATCCGGGATGTCAAATTATTGCTAGATTCCAATTTGCATAATTTTTGAAGTCAATATGTCAGCTTGGCGAAGTTAAACGTGTTTTGTCAGTTTCAGTCAATTTCGATCTCCCAATAAATGGCCATTTTTCAAACTATCTCAGAATTTAACGAAATTAGTTTTCTTACGACCGTATTGTCGGTACGTAGCTAGAAATAAATATTTTGGAATTTTGGAATCCGTACGTGGCCCCGATAAATTAAAATGTGCGTTCAAATTCAATATATAGATTTATATTTTGATTTTGACGGAAACTGATCGAAATTGTCGAATCAGCTTGCGGGACATATCCCATTGTGTTCGGAATGGGGGTAATTAGCTAGGAGCGATAGTCATTGGGTCTTGTTTGGAGTTCGGATTTAAAAGTTTCTTTTTGAAGAAATAAAATAATAAAACAATTATATATATATTCCTATTCCTTAATCAAACCCTATTATCTCTCCTCCACTGGTCAAACCCGTTACCCACCCTCCCTTTCCATCGTTCAATGCAATAAAAAAAAAAGAAAGAAAAAACGACGGACTTCCCATCGCGACACCCCCTGCACCCGTTGATGGCCGCTCCTCCAAAGGCATCGCCCCCTCCCCCCTCCCCCCCCCCCCGATCTCGCTGGCGCCCACCGGCCTCCAACGCCCCTTCTTCCCCAATCTGAACCCTGGCCGCGAATCCCCCTAAAGCCGCAATGAGACAACCGGCGCCGCGTCCATCCACCACCACCTGGACCTCCGACCGCCACCTCGACAACTCCGACCCCCCTCCCTCTCTATATAAAAAAACGCTGTAAGTTCTTTTATTTATTTATTTATTTATTTATTTTATCTTCATTTATTTAGGAAAAATCCGTTTTTTTTGTGTATTATAGCTTAGGAAAAATCAGTTTTTTTGTGTATTATAGCTTAGGAAAAATCAGTTTTTTATTTATTTGAATGTAAGTAAAAATATAATTTTTCATGTTAGAAAAGATTTGATTTTTGATGTATGAAAGCATATATTTTTGTTTACATGAAAGCGTATATTTTTATTTACATGAAAGCTTATATTTTTACATAACATGAAGTTTAGATTTTTATATACGTAAAGATACGATTTTTAATATGAGAAAAGATTTGATTTTTATCATAAGAAAAGGTTTGATTTTTCTTGAATAAAAAGATTTGATTTTTATAAGAAAAAGATTATATTTTTCTATGTGAAAAGATTACATTTGTATAGACGAGAAGATTAGATTTTTATGTCAGGATAAATATGATTTTTACTTAATAAAAAGATACGATTTTTAAAAATATAAAGGTGCGATTTTTAGTGATATAAAAATCTGAGAATCTTCGTGCTAAAAATGTGATATTTAATATGAACAGTGTGAAGAAGATGACGTTGGAATTTTGAACAAAATTCAAACCATCGTCCGTTAAAGAATGGCAGAGTGGATCCCCAAGGTGAGAACTCCTTCTCACTAAAATTTGCTTTACAGTTATTTATTTTATAACTGCATATATGAACTGTTCCCCGTCGTCCACAGACCATGGACGACTTGTTTGTTTGGTTGTGTAGTTGATTGGATTATTGGTTTGAATTTGGTTGTTTGGGTGAAATGGAATTGATTAGATTGGTATGTGTATGGCGTGTGCCATTATCAGACTGGGGATAAGGCTAGGCCTTATCCCGTTTCTCGTATCGCGCCGTTATGCTGCCGAATTTTCTAAAATATATTAGAAAAATAAAAATATCATTTTTGTTGTGTAAATGAACCGTATAAATATTTTATCGTTAAAAATATAATTTTTAACGTGTATGTGAATAAAATAAATATTCATTTACAAATCAAACGATTTGTTTATGTACACTGATTTGACTGATATTGATTGGGATGATAAATTTTACACGTCGCCCAACTGCACGAATAATATTCGGTGTTTGTGGATTGAAACCCCGCACGGGTGTTGGGATGATATTTAACGTACACTAATCCCAATTATTTAGTTGTATGTCGATCGATTGGTTGAAAGACTGTGTAAGCGTTAATTATTTATATTTAATGCTTATGCAGTTGTGTGGTGCACTCTGGATGATGGTTGATTATTTATCATTACTATTATATACATGTGTTATATGGAATCCGTATAAATAACATTATGAGGTAATTGATTGAGTCTCATTCCAATTAAGAAAATAAAGAATATTTTAAAATAATATTCAAAACAGGAAACTAAATATTCATGTGTTGAATAAACAATATAGTCATGTGTTGACAATACTCATGTGTTGAGAATATTCGTGTGTTGAAACTATTCATGTGTTGAATGAAACACTTATACAATAAAATTCACATTTTTATTGTAAGTAAGAATGAATAAATATTCATGTGTTGAATAAAATATATATTCATGTGTTGAAGAAAATATTCATTTGTTGAATAGAATAATGAAGTTATTGAAATATATAAAGCTGTGTTGATTAGATTTGCGCCATTTTGACGTGAACGATATTTATATCGATTATATTCGTTTTTATAATGAATATAGAAAAGAAAGTGATTTCAAAATATAATGTTTTGAAAATATTATCATGTATATACTAATGATATGGAATATTCAATTTTGATTTAAAATTGAATATGAAGTTGAAATCGTTTTTAAAATAAAGTTAAAACGATTTATAAAATACGTTTTGAATTGAAATCGACGAAATATATATAATATATATTATATATATTAATGGCCTGAGTAGAACGCGCCGCGCCGCGACCGTTCGCGAATTTCGACCATTGACTTCGAATTGACGTGACCGAAGATCCGACCGCCAAATTCTCCTGAAACTAGAACCGCTGGGTTCTTATCAAAAAGAGCTTTCCAATGAATATTAGAAATTTGAAATCTAACAGTTGGATTTGGAATTATGTCCAAATCGAATTTGGAAAAGGTCGTCGTAAGTGCGGTTCGACGACAGTTATTGGAAATCGACTGTACGGACTTTGATAAAATTATTAAAAATATCAATAATTTGTGTAAAATTATAATAAATGATTTAGAAAGAATTGGGGTGAAAAATCCAATATTTAAAAAGGATAAAAATATATTTTTATCAAAATGAACTAGTTATGAATTAGAATTCGAATCCAATGTTATTTGAATAAATAAATTGGATTTGAATTGGTTTTAAAAATAACCAGAATTTCCAATATTTGAATTGGAATGGATTTGAATCGAAATTGTCTTCGGAATATTTCGATGTTGGATTTCGTGATTATACAGATATTGTTATGGAAATTTGAAAGATATATTTATATCGTTATTTCTAATACGATATTTGTTGGTCGTAGAATTTGATATGAATATAAGCCGATATATTTTCTATTCAGAGCCTTGTATTTAATACCAAACGGGATTTGGGTTTGTCGTGCATGGTGTCTTCATTAACACTGTTCTTAAACCAAATTGAGAAAAGGATTAAATCTTTTTATTTAGATTTATTGAAATGTACCAATTAAATGGTATTTAATTGGAATTGAATTTGAATTGATTTTTGGGTTTATCATGAAAGGTGTTTTAAATAACACTTGTTCTTTAACCCGATAATTAATGGAATGTGAATTGGGTTTATCGTGAACTGTGCTATCACAACATTCGTTCTTTAACCCGATTTACAGTGAAATGTGATTTGGAATTTATAAATCTTTTGTTAAGATTTAAAGGAGATTTTCCAAAGTAAAGTTTTCCAATTTAATAATATAAATTGGAATGGAATGGAATTCGATTTGGTAGTAATCGAAGTGAATTTCTGTGGAGGAAGACAACTAAAATATCTGGAATTTAAAAGGATTTGCTTTTATTCCATTTATATTATTAGTCGAATATGGAAGTTTATATCGATTATATATATCGATTTGTTTTCCATGAAGATTCCATTATAAATGGAATGTGATTTTTGGTTTATCGTGAACTGTGTTTTAGATGACATTGGTTCTTTAACCCAGTTAAAGATAGGATATTGATTTTTGGGAAGATTAAAACTAAGTGGAGTTTTAATGAATCTTTAATTAGATTAAAGTGATCGAGAATTGAGTATCACCAGTGTTGCTCCGAGCGATAGTTAAACCTTTAATTAGATTTGAATGTGAAAAGGGAATTAATATTTACTGATAACACCATGGTGTTAGATATGGAGTATTACAAGTTTTGCTCCATGGGATGAATAAGTTGGGATTGGGAAATAGAATAAATGATTACTTTGGTGTGGTTCGTTAATCCCGACAAGTTTGGAAAACCTTAACATGGTTTGAAATGATATCCAAAGGAAGATTATAGAATAAATTTAGAAGAATTTTTCTTTGATAAAATTAATGGGAACCTTTCCCTAAGAATGTGAATATTTGAATAAAAGAGTATTCTTAATTGGAATGAGGCGTATGTTGTGTTTGTGTAACACTTGTTTATTACATACGCGGGTTATTCGGAAAGGCCGGGTTTATACACATTCTGAATAACTGATTCAACAATAAGTCGAAGATGAAGAACAGAGGTCTTCACATCGTTTGTGTGATTACTGATGATCTTGATTGTTGTTGTACACCCAAGAGGAGAGAATCAGTTGGTGATCACCCAGATGTACTTGGAGATCGATGGATATGCGAGGAATAAGGTTCCTCCGGTTTTGTTCAGACGCAGAACGAACTTGTAAATGGACTGTGTGTCTGACATTCAGCATTATTCTGTGTTATCTATTTGGCGACGAAGAATTTATTCTCTTGCTTAACGCCCTTCTTTAAGACGTACGAGCATAGAGGTTATATATCGATAGATATCAGTCGCATGGCATGAACTGCCTGTGTGGCATGCCTAAGTGGAAAATGATTAAGGCTTTGTTGAAAAAGCAAGGTCTTGTGGTTGATGATCAAAGCACGTCCTATGTGGCACAACTTTGTGTGTAGCGTTAATTCACACCTCGGTATGAGTCAAAAAACGGGATAGTGACTGCAGGGAGAGCACGACATTTCTTTCTAGCTATGGGTGATGTTAGCGACCTACCAGCCCTGACATTTATATACTTGTTACCTGTGTGGTTGTTGGATGCGAGGCGCCTCGGATATAGGTCTTTTAGGACCAGGAAACGTGTGTTTATGAATAACTAGTCCTCAAAAGTAAGAGAGGACCAACCCTGAAGATCCAGGATCACTGTATGTGGTCCTGATACATTTGCTAGAGTGTCTCGAATGGAGAGGAGCTTGCCCCTTGCCTCGACTCATGACGGAAATCCAATTTCCAATTCGACCTTTGCGGTTTTAATTGTAGAACTAGTATGACGACATAGTGGTATGGGGCACTTATGCCATCTATGATTGATAATTATGATTGAAATTGTTTTGACACTATACACTTATAGTAATAATAAACGATGGAATTTTGCGTATCAAGCATACTTTGGCTATTATAAGGTAAAACCTATCCTCCGGCTTGCGTTGCATTGTGTGATGGGACCAGGTAGCTTCATTTTTCTTTATTTAGCATTGCGCTCTTGTTTTATGCACAGGTATTCTTGGGAGGAAACCTGTTCCATGTTATATGGCGTGGTCGCTTGATTTACCAAATTTTAAAATAAAGATTAATAACTTTTTTAGTTCTCACACCAGTCATATGACTGACCTGGAGTTTATTGTTTTAACCTAAACTCTGGGTGCCCCTATTTTTCACACGGGCAGCTAGTAGTTTTGGTTTTGCAGATTTATATTCACAGGAACCTGGTTTACAGCTAGAATGATATCTGGAAAGCTCTGTATCCGTATGTCTCTTTCAGTTGTGTATTGTATTATTTTTCCGCTGCTATGTATTTAAATGTAATTTAAATCTCTGATATTTTTCTGTTGTATAATATTTATTCATACTCTGTATATTCTTGTATTCTGATGGAATTGTTGTAATAAATAATGAAATGTTCTTCTTTTTTTGTTCTAATCTGTCATGTTCTCAAAGCAATCCGTGCTTTCCTTTCACGGGGAAGTTACGAGCTGTCACAGTTATCATGTTATGATTGTAATTATATACTAGTTTTACAAAAGAAAAATGTGCATATATCTTGATTATGATGGAATACCAACCTTGGAAAGCAAAATCACGTGTCTATTTTTCCGCATTTCTAATGATCTATTTTCAATCATTTAAGTCAATAATAAAACCAACTTGAATCCTTTGAAACAACATATTGTTACTACTATGACTTTAAAATAAAAATCATCACAAAATCATAGACATAGAATAGCAGAATATATGGTAGTGTAATAAATAAAATACAGTAGTTCATGAAGCTACTAAATACAAAATCTCAAACTTATACATAATATCATAGTTACATGATCAAATACAACAAAAGTCTAAATACAATAAATTTCTAATACAACTGACTAAAATGGTGTCAGTCGAAACAAGTAGATACATATGAGGTTTTCAACAAAATTTGCAACTCTGAAATGTGAAGTTTCAATACTGTAATACTTAGTCTGACCTAAGAATAAAGTAAACCAAAATACTCGTGTCAAAATTAACATTCAAATATAAGTGAATCAACTCAAGTGAAATGTTCAATTAAAATGCATCAGTAACTTAATGGATGTTTGGGATTACCATCCTATATGGATTCATGGAACTATATACATATAATATAAATGCTATTATAATAGTGTCTGTGGTAGATATACTATTAAAAATAACATAAGATGGATTACCATTATTACCCTTACACAATTTATAATGTCGTAGCCTATACAATATCAAAAACCCATTGTAGACTAGTGGCATCAGAGGGCACTCCATAATTTACGCCCTAATTCTTAATCGTAGTAAGCGTGATCAAGATAATATGATAAGAAATAAAAGGCAATACCCAGGGTATGAATCTATCGGTTGTGCATAGCCACAACTACCGCCTACTCTGAACAACACTCCCAAAATCACGCATAAACATCAAATCAAATCAAATTGAGGAACTTTTATATTTAAGGAACAAGTGTTGCAGATCGAGGTAGCCAACCCACTTGATCACGGTATAGCTCCCATAATAGTCATTTTAATTATGACTTAAAGGTAGTTCAAATTTTGTTTTCATATTCTATTTCAGAAATATCACTATAAATCGAAATCTTTATCTTAAATCAATTCAGACATAATAGCTTGGATTGGAAATGGACTTTAGTATAAAATAGTAAAATATATTTTAAAATGGTTAAATATTAAAATAATTACAATATATATAATTAAATTTAATATAAAAATGGTTTTATTGAATATAGTTTTTGTTGAAATAGTTTTAAAATTTTAATAGTTAAAATGTATAAAATAAGTTTATTAAAAAAATATTATAAAACAGTTTAAATATGTAACGACTCGCATTCTACGTATCCAAGGATCATAGAATATTAATTTCTTTTTCATATGAGGTTGTATGGTCGTGTAACCTTGTGGAACGACTATTGGGGTAATTTCCCATGTTCACGATTTTTGCCGATTTTTAAATGACCATTTTGCCCTTGGTGAATCTTGTTTCGCCTATAACTTTTGAATAGTAAGGAGTTTTGCTGAAACCACTTCCATTAGATCCGGATGATGGTTTACCTTTCCGTAGAGCGGTCACACTTGTCAAATGGACTTACCGTTGGGAGATATGGCTGAATTAAGGTTTAGAAGGTGAGAAACAGCTTAATTGGGCTTAACTGGGTGATTAGCAGCTAAGCCCATTGGGTATTTTAGTATTAGAGCTATATGAGGGCTGATTAGGGTTAGAGAAACCTTTTCTTTGTCATTTTCCAACCACCACTTACCTCTCTTCAACCCTAACAATGGCCTCCAACTCCTAAAACACCTTATAATCACCATTTAATTAAGCATTAGCCTAATCTACATCAAATCAAGGCAAATTAGCATCAAGTTTGAGATAGAGCTGCTGGAACACACAGAGATTCAACCTATATCATAGATACTTTCAGATCTATAGGTAATTAGTGGCTAATGTGAGTGATTTGCATTGTTTTTCACTAATTACGGCTAATTAGGGGTGATTAGTGATAATTAGCGAAATTACAGCTCAGAAAAATCTGGAAAAATTTGTAAAATTCTAAAATATTATTTTAGGGCTTTGGTAGAAATTTGGGCTAATTTGGATAAGTTTTTCTAATTGTATGCTTAAACATGATTAACGGGGATTAAGGGGAAAACATGGCTTTTGGGTATGTTTGATATATATTGACATGCTAAAATTGTTGTTTTAGTGTTAGTGGTTGATTATACATGTTGTTATTACAGTTTGGAATGCTTTATGATTGTTTAGCAAAGTTAGAATGGTCAAAAACGGCGTCATATGGCGTAAAACAGTCACTGAAAAAGTTGCAGGAATTCGACCCGAACCGGATCGGTGGAAGGGGCACGAGTCGACCCGCTCATCGAGCATCCCACGACCCGAACTCTGGAGTGTGTCATGAACCGCTCGCACTTGAAGACCATGACCCGACCTAGACCGAACCATGGAGCACCATGCAACTCCGACCCGACTCAGATGGAGAAGCCCGACTCGATCTGTTGAAAGTGGCACGATCCGAACCAGTGTGGCACCACGACGTAGCCTGGAATATTGCGACCCAACCCGCTCGAGTGAAGGAGCTCGATCTGAACAGCCATGAGAGGGTGCTGATGACTCGACCGCTCCAGTGAAGACATCACGAAGCTAACTAGGATGGCCAAACCGAACCGATGATAACTGGGGTACTACGCACATTCAAATCGATCAGGAGGAGACCAAAACCCGAGATGCAAAGGTAGTCCAAATGGGAAGTTTATACTTAGGATCCAATTGGGAGCTGACGAGTTAACTTCATGCTTGGGCTTTGCTGCGGGACGTGTGCTAAGGAGTTATCGAAATCCATAGCTTCGATTCACCATAGAAAGACAAATGTTAGGCTACAGATCAGTGCATTGGAGTGGTCGCTAATCCATGGTGCAGAGTGATTGTAGCAAGGCTATGAGCCAGTGCAGTGGAGTCGTCATGACTTCATGGGGCAGAGTGGACATAGCATGGGATAAGTGGCTATGGATTTGTGTAGTGGAGCCGTCATGAATCCATGGGGCAAAGTGATCATAGCAAAGTATTTAGGTGGTCAAAGCGGTGGATATCGTATGCTTTACGCATTGAGTAAGAGACGTAAGGATGGTTGCTATGTTTGATTGTTTGACATCACTATGACATGAATACCCCCTCCCCCGTATCTTTACACCATATGTTAGTGTAACCTTAGAGTGTTGTACATCTTGTTGTGCTCTCTTTGGTTGCAGGTCCAGGTTCAGGTATGGTTATGTATACCTGTTCATGTTATGTTTTGCTGCTTAAAACTCATACCATACTTTTGTCTGACCCAGAGTTTTATATCTCTTTTTATTACTCTGGGTGCTCTTAAATGGGAAGACTAGAGACAGGTTAAGCTGTATTCACGAGTAGCTATACCGGAGACGAGCAGGAGGCTTCCATGTATGATATATAATCTCCCTCTGTTGTTGCTGGCCACTACTTTGGACATTAGTAGTGTACCTCTTTCTTTTGTTTTAGAGAAAAAAATTCAAAGTTGTAATAATGTTAGTTTGGATGATAAGCTTCCACTGCTATGACGGTTTAGTTTTCATCTTATGCGCTATCTCGCCTGTTTTATGTAAAAGTTACGTTATTATTATATTTTATCCCATGCACTGTGAGACATTCTACAGGTTCCTTGTTAGTTCAAATTCCTTTCTTTCTCGTGCTGGTTGGACATCGGTAGAACGCATTTCAGGGAAATGTCGGTTGGTGCGGGGCGGGCCGTCACACTTGGTATCAAAGCGAGGTTGCGTAGTTAATCTAGGGAAAGACACCAGGGAGAGATATTACGTATATAGGAGCGCGTATTTGTGGTATTTTGGTTTTCAAAAGTTATATATATACATATTATTAGTATATCTTAGGATGGAGTCGCACAACCCTGGCACCACTGAAGAGATGGTTAATCGTTTTTTCCTTACAGATTGAACGATGAGCCGACATACGAGGGGTACTGATAGAGGAGCTAATAGTGGGAATACTCGTGATATGAAGATGATGTTCACTGACTTTATGAGAGAGATGCTTAGGGATGTTCAGAGGGCAGCTCCTAATGCTGCAAATGGTGGTGGTGCAGCGGTGCAGGCGCCTAAGACCGATTTCGCCAAGCTTTACAAGGATTACACTAGTCTTGGTGGGAAGCCGTTCCATGGAACAGAATTGGTTAAAGAAGTTCAGGATTGGCTTGATACTTGTGAGCACATCTTCAAGGACTTAGGGATCAATGACGCGATGAAGAGAAAGCTAGCGTCGCGCCAATTGCAAGGACGGGCTATAAATTGGTGGGATGTTATTAAGGCAGGTACTCCCGAGGATCAAGTTACTTGGGATTAGTTTAAGGCCTAATTCAGTGATAAATTCGTCCCAGCTGCTTGAAATCAGAGTTGTTTAGGAAGTTCTTGGAACTTAAGCAAAATGGTAGGGCAGTTTCAGAATATATTACTGAGTTTGATACTTTATCGAAGTACGGATTATCCCTTATTGACACTCCCGAGAAGAACAACGAGAAGCTCATAACAGGCTTAGATCAGTACTTGTGGGAAAGGCTTATAAACCATATTGATGAGACTTTTGAATCGATTATTGGGAAAGCATTGAGATCAGAGAGCCTTTATCCTAAACCCAAGACTGAAGTCGTTGTTGCATCTGCAGAGGGGCCAAAGCCACAGACAAGCGGTGGAGGCAAGAATAATTCTCAGAATAAAAGGAAGCATAACCAAGCTAAGGATGGTCAGAGAAAGGAAGGCAAGACAGATGTTGAGTGCTTTAGCTATGGCAAGAAGGGCCACTATGCCAAAGAATGTCGAGCAAAACCAGCGGACAGGAAGTGCTTCAACTATGGCCAAGTGGAACATCACAAGGACAAGTGCCTGCAACCCCCTAAAGAAAAGCAGATTGTGAAAGCATATGCTATCAATGCTATTCCTTCTTCGCCGAATGCCCCAACCGCGGAGGAGAAAGGAAAGAATATCGCCGTTCAAGGTATGCTTTCTGTTTATGATGTTCTTATTCGAGTACTGTTTGATACCGGGGCTTCCCGTTCCTTCATATCTAGTGACCTGGTAGATAGGTTGGGATTGGAACCCGAGATAGTCGATAGACCTTTAGCGGTGACCAACCCGATTGGTGGTTCGATTAGCCTTAGTATGATTCGTCGAAATTTAGTCTTATCGAGTCATAGATGTATGTTTACTTGTGATTGCTTTGTTTTGTGCTTTACTGGGTTTGGCATTATTTTGGGAGTCGATTGGCTCCAATGATATGGGGTGGTGGTAGACGGTGAGGGATTTTCGGTGACTATTAGGGCGGATGATGGGCGGAGGTTAGTGTTTGGTGGACTACCTAGTGATGAGATTATGGCTAGTTTTCTAAATTCCCTCCACATCTCGTAGGACGAGTTAACAGGAATTTCCATTGTTGGCCAATACCCGGATATCTTCGAGGAAGTGAACGGACTTCCACCACACTAGGAGATTGAGTTCCGTATTGATTTAGTGAAAGATGCCAGACCTATAGTGATGCCACTTCATCGTATGGCACCAAGGGAGTAGCTAGAGCTCGGGGTGCAAGTGAGCGATCTTTTAAAGAAGGGATTTATCAGAAGAAGTGTTTCTGAGTGGGGAGCACCAGTTGTGTTTGCTACCAAGGCAGATGGTTCCCTTCGATTGTGTGTGGACTACCGCGAGTTGAATAAGGTAACAAGGAAGAATAAGTATCCTCTACCGCTGATAGATGAGTTGTTTGGTCAGTTGAGTGGCGCGAGAGTGTTCTCCTAGTTGGATCTCACGACAGGTTTTCATCAGCTTAGGGTGGAAGCTGAGAGTATAGCTAAAATGGCATTTCGGACGCCGTCTGGATTCTATGAGTGGTTGGTCATGCCATTCAGGTTGACCAATGCACCAACATACTTTGTGGATCTTATGAATAGGGTATTCAGGGATCAATTGAATAAGTTTGTCTTGTGTTCATAGATGATATCTTAGTACTCGAGGACAGAGGAAGAACACAAGGAACATTTGAGGATAGTGATGGAGGTGTTGAGGAAACACCAATTGAAAGCCAAATTTTCTAAGTATCACTTCTAGAGGAGGGAAGTGAGATTCTTGGGCCATGTTGTCTCAGAAAATGGTATTGTCGTGGACCCTGCGAAGGTGGCTATGGTACAAGATTGGTCTATGCCCAAGAATGCAATAGACGTAAGAAGTTTCTTGGCGTTAGCTGGATATTACCGTAAGTTTATCTAGGACTTCTCCAAGATAGCGGCACTGTTAACTCAGTTGACCAATAAGAATCAAGCTTTCGCTTGGGACGAAAGGTGTGAAAATGCATTCAAGAGCCTAAAGGAAAAGTTGATGTGTGCACCAGTGTTAGTCATCCCTAAAGGGAATGAAGAGATGAAAGTATACACGGATGCATGTGGTACCAGACTTGGTGCTGTATTGATGCAAGGAGGTAGGGTTGTAGCTTATGCAAGTCGGCAACTAAAACCGCATGAGAAAAGATACCCTACCCACGATTTGGAATTGGCTGCGATCGTGTTCGCGTTGAAGATGTGGAGACATTATCTCTTGGGAGAATGATTCGAATCGTTTACTGATCATAAATCATTAAAGTATCTCTTCTCTCAGAAGGATTTAAATCTCTGACATCAAAGATGGTTAGAATTCTTGGCTTCCTATGATTTCGATATCGCATATACACCAGGAAAGGGCAATGCGGTAGCTGATGCATTGAGTACAAGGCATGCCAGCTTAGGGGCTATGTTTCTTGAATGGAAGCAACTAGAGTATACCACAAGGTGCGATTTCAGTCTAAAGTGCGAATTGGATCCAAAAATATTAGCAAGTTTGACGATCAGACCCACTTTGATTGAGCAGATTGGTTCCAGTCAAAAGGACGATCCTAGTCTATTAGAAATCATTTCCATGTTAGAAATGGGAATCGACGAGTAGATGAACAAGTATGGGCTTGATCGAGATGGATGGCTTAGAAAGAATAGGAGACTAGTTGTGCCCAATGTAAATGGATTGAGAGATGAAGTGCATAGAGAATGTCATCACTCAAAACTGACTATACATCCTGGTGGTAATAAAATGTATAGAGACATGAAGCGGACCTACTACTGGGAAGGGATGAAAAGAGACGTTGAGAAGTTTACATCTGTTTGCGAACAAATTATACAATTGTAAACAACTGTAAAATCCATTCTTCTTTCCTAAACAACAAGGACCATTGTAGAGGGTGTCGAACTCTGGGACCAAATTATTTTATTAATAAATCCAATCAAGTTATCCCTAACTTTTGATTGGTTGAAAACAAAGAAAATAGCAGAAATTAAATAAAAGAGAGCTTTAACAATAAGTGAAAGCAATTAGGGGATAATGACATAGATTAGATTCATAATCATCAATAGCCAAAAGATTAACCAGATCTAATACATGTTTCTGTCACAAACATGAATCAACGATAATAGGTTTTTAGAAACAAATATGTAAATAACGACAAGCATAGCCTATGCAGGAGCTCAGCTCTACAACCATAGGCTATCAGGACAGATTCACTATTTTATTTCTAAAACCCTAAATATTAAATCTAAATCTGATAAGTGTTAGATCGAACTCGAATATACCCTGTAAAGGAGCACAGCTCTTAAACGACACAGGGTATGAAGGTTCAGATCTAACCCTTAGTTCATATCTAGATATACATACATGAAGTTCAAATCTTTTGGCTATGCGATTCATATTGAATCATATCTATTAGCGTCATCACCCCCTAATCAAAGAGGATTAGCTAGACATAGCTAAAAGAAAAGAAAATAAAAAGAAAATAACAGACATGAACATAAATAAAATGAAAATAAAAACTAAATAGAAGAGAGAAAGAAGAGTTTTACTCCAAGCAAAGGATTACAGAATAAAACTAAGTGTGTTTTACAATGAATGAGATAAAGTGTATTTATAGCTGATATGACAAAGGCTACTTGGCAAATTCCACAATGTGGGACTAAAGAATTAGCCCAAATAACAAATAAGCTAGTGTGAACGGGGTTGTAGAGTAAGAGGCCTTGTAAGTGAGCCAGTGTGAACGCGTGCAGTGCATGAATGAGAAGCCTTGCAAAGGAGCTAATGTGAACGCTACATGAGTGAAGTGGTCTGCAATTGAGCCAATGTGAACACAATATGAGTCTTTAGTGAGCCAAATCTACCCAACTGAACTCTATTTGCAACCGTTCTTCAAGCTTTAAACTCTTCAAGCTTTAGTAATTTTAACTTCACTCTTTTTCAGCAAATTTTTCATGCTTTATTCATCAAATGCTCTAAACCATGATTCTTGTCAACAATTTGAAAACACAGCTATAAATGCACAATATTAATTATTTTAAATAGAAAACTAGATAAATAAGCGGATAAAATATACACATTTATGTGTATATAATATACCCCCACACTTATCTTTTTATTCTTCCTCGAATAAACTAGACTAAGATATGTCACACTTTCGTAGGAAACACGATTGCATTTAGCATATGCAACAAGCCATTAAACCTCTGGGTGTCCCTAGTAGGACGAGTGATGTCTCGTGAGGGTTTTCAGCGGATACTACCCACAAAATCCAAAGCGTCTTATGTACGCGGATTAATCAAACAATATATTTAAGGTCTTTCACATTCCAAGGATTTTACCTAACTTCAATAATAACGATTTAGCCCCAAATTGTCCATCCCATAATTAGTGCAAAAATGAACAAATTTTTTCAAGCTGAATCGTAATTCCTTGATAACACTGTAATTGTCTTGAAGGTTAAGAGCGTGGTGTCAACCAAAGTTCTACACATCGACAATGTGCACCCAATCATTTATTTATTTTTATTTTTATTGAACAATTTTGCACCAGTGTATATCAATATCCAAATGCATGAATTGCCAGTTAGTTAAAGTTGAGCAAAAGAAACCTAGTGGTTTGTTATAACCATTGGAGATTCCAAATTGGAAATGGGAATAAGTCTCAGTGGATTTCATTGATGGTTTGCCGAGAACGAGGTTAGGACATGATTGTAACACCACATATTTCCTGTGAATATTAAAGTAAAGAATTAAAGAATACTTAATTTTAAAAGTGGGAATTAAGGGAATCGGGTTATACCATTGTGGTCGTCTCGGAATTCTGCTTGGGATAGAGTCCAAGTTTGCGTAAATCGGATAACGTATGAAGAAGTTATAATCCGTAGAAGTTTGTATACGAGCAAGGAAGTATATAAATATACACAAAATCATATCCAGAACCAAAATATGTCAAAGAAGAGTGAGCGGGAAAGATCCCGCTCAAATGGTGTCGAGCCCTTTTAAGGGGGGGTCGACATAGGTGTCGACTCCCCTTAAGGGGGGTAGACATAGGTGTCGAACCCCCTTAAGGGGGTAGACCGCTTCCGAGATCCTATTCCGGTGACGATTCCTGAGTCATTTATGAGTCATTAGGGCATATGTGGAGATTTTTGGTTGGCTCTCTTTGATTTTAATGGCCCTAATTGCTCCTAGGTTGATCTGACGGCTCACATTAATTTAAACTTCTATATAAACAACCCCAACCCTCAACCCTAAACCACACAATTTCATTCCAAAGAGTCGTCATGTTGTCCATAATCAACCTAGCATAGCCACCATTCTTCTCCAATTAAAAAGCAAGTTAGAAGCTACGAATCAAATTAAAATTAGAGAACTAATAGTCTACATCAAGGGATAGCTTTTCAGTTTCAGAAAACAGATCCCAGAAAACAAGATTATTCTTTTGTTGTAAGTTCAGTTATTCTTTAGATGTGAACAAATAAAAGTCATGATTTGTAATAAAGCAGAACTAAAACTGTGCCAAGTTGTAAGATAATGGTGATGCTAATTCATATCTATTCTTGTGACAATTCTATCATATATGCCTATGAGACTATTGTCGTTTATTGGACTTATCATGTGGTATGTTAATTGGTGATGAACCTATCATGTTGAATATTAATTTAGCGATGAACCTATCATGTTGTATATAAGTTTGGTGATTCTTTCATGTTATGTTACATGCAAGTTTTTAGGCTAAGTCATATGTGCCTATATATTTAGATCTACATTCTCATATGTTTATATCTATGTTAATTTGATCCAACTCAAATGCCAGTTCACATTTACATGCCTAATTGGATTTGTGTAATTCTATGTAAGTACCCATTCATATGCTTAAGATTCATGTTAATTGGATCTAAAATGCAAGTTCATTGTTCTAAGCCAAATTTATATGACACATGTTTAGTTAGATCCATATTATTTTATGTTGTTGGAATGGTACATGCTCCTTTCTTTTCCCTTTTGTTTATGAGTTAGGCTAAGTTGTGAGCCTAACGTTCTATGTGAATTATGCGAACGTATAATGGGGGTAACATTGGGAAAAACATTAAGCTACATATTATTAGCATAGTTTGGCTCATAATCATGTAAATGATTAGTAACATGAAATGGTATAATTTATATACCGAAACAAATTATGAACATGATTTAGAGGGTAAATGGGGCATGACTTGAATGACAATAATAGTGGATAATTTACATATAAATATGAAGGGTAAGTATGTAAATTAAGTAAATGACGAATATGTAAATTAAATAAAGGATGAACATGCCTAACCCAAGGTTAGACTGAGTTGTGGTGCAAAACTGTCCAGAACTGCCCGACACATACAGTAACTGTAACAACACCTATCTAATGTGAGAGGTTAGTGAATCACATTCGATATTAAATACAAGGCTCTGAATAGAAAATATACCGGATTATATTCAATAACAAATTATGAAACCAACAAATATCGTATTGGAAATAACGATATAAAATATATCTTTTAAATTCCCATAACAATATCTGTATAGTCACGAAATCCAACATCGAAATATTCCGAAGATAATTTCGATTCAACTCCAGTCCAATTCACGTATTGGGAATATTGATTATTTTTAAAATCACTTTCAAATTCAATTTATTTATTTTATAAATAAACTGATTTTGATTCTAGTTCAAAACTAGTTCATTTCGATAAAAATCTATTTTTATCCTTTTAAATGTGGAATTCTTCAGCCCAATTTTTCCCAAATCATTTCTTATGATTTTACACAAATTATCAATATTTTTAATAGTTTTATCAAGGCCCGTACAGTCGATTTCCATCAACGGCCATCGAACTGCACTTACAGCGACCTTTTCCAAATTTGATTTGGACATAATTCCAAATCCAACCGTTAGATTTCAAATTTCTAACATTCATTGGAAAGCTCATTTCGATACGAACCCAACGGTTCCGGTTTTAGGAGAATCCGACGGTCGGATCTCCCGTAATGTCCGTTTGAAATCAATGGTCGAAATTCACGAACTACCGCGGCGCGGCGCGTTCTATTCAGGCCATTATATTATATATATAATATATATAATATATTTCGTCGATTTCTATTCAAAACGAATTATATAAATAGTTTTAAAATCGTTTCAAAACCTATTTCAACTTCCATTTCAATTCAAAGCAAAATTGAATTCTTCTTTATAAATTCGTTTCAAAATTCATTTCTATTCAATTCAAATTTCAATTCAATTTGAATTCATTTCATTTCGATTAGATTGACGCCATTTTGACGTGAACGATATTTATATTGAATTGAAAACGATTTCGAAATAAATTGAATTGAAAACGATTTCGAAATGAATTGAATTGAAAACGACTTCGAAATGAATTGAATTGAAAACGATTTCGAAATGAAATGAATTCAAATTGAATTGAAATTTGAATTGAATAGAAATGAATTTTGAAACGAATTTATAAAGAAGAATTCAATTTTGCTTTGAATTGAAATGGAAGTTGAAATAGGTTTTGAAACGATTTTAAAACTATTTTTATAATTCGTTTTGAATAGAAATCGACGAAATATATTATATATATTATATATATAATATAATGGCCTGAATAGAACGCGCCGCGCCGCGGTAGTTCGTGAATTTCGACCATTGATTTCAAACGGACATTACGGGAGATCCGACCGTCGGATTCTCCTAAAACCGGAACCGTTGGGTTCGTATCGAAAAGAGCTTTCTAACGAATATTAGAAATTTGAAATCTAACGGTTGGATTTGGAATTATGTCCAAATCAAATTCGAAAAAGGTCGCTGTAAGTGCAGTTCGATGGCCATTGATGGAAATCGACTGTACGGGCCTTGATAAAATTATTAAAAATAGTAATAATTTGTATAAAATCATAAGAAATGATTTGTGAAGAATTGGGATGAAAAACTCCGTATTTGAAAAGATAAAAATAGATTTTTATCGAAATGAACTAGTTTTGAACTAGAATTATAATTCTATTTATTTTTAAATAAATAAATTGAATTTGAAAAGGGTTTTGAAAATAACCAAAATTTCCAATGATTGCATTGGAGTGGATTTGAATCGAAATTGTCTTCGGAATATTTCGATGTTGGATTTCGGGATTATACGGATGTTGTTACGGAAATTTGAAAGATATATATTTATATCGTTATTTCCAATACGACATTTGTTAATCGTAGAATTTGATATTGAATATAAGCCGATATATTCTCTATTCAGAGCCTTATATTGAATATCAAATGTGATTTGGGTTTGTCGTGAATGGTGTCTTCACTAACACTGTTCTTGAACCCAGTTGAGAAAAGATTAAATCTTTTTATTTAGATTTAATGAAGTGTACCAATTAAATAATATTTAATTGGAATTGAATTGATATTGATTTTTGGGTTTATCGTGAACAGTGTTTTAAATGACACTTGTTCTTTAACCCGATAATTAATGAATGTGATTTGGGTTTGTCGTGAATGGTGTCTTCACTAACACTGTTCTTGAACCCATTTGAGAAAAGATTAAATCTTTTTATTTAGATTTAATGAAGTGTACCAATTAAATAATATTTAATTGGAATTGAATTGATATTGATTTTTGGGTTTATCGTGAACAGTGTTTTAAATAACACTTGTTCTTTAACCCGATAATTAATGAATGTGATTTGGGTTTGTCGTGAATGGTGTCTTCACTAACACTGTTCTTGAACCCAGTTGAGAAAAGATTAAATCTTTTTATTTAGATTTAATGAAGTGTACCAATTAAATGACATTTAATTGGAATTGAATCGACATTGATTTTTGGGTTTATCGTGGACAGTGTTTTAAATAACACTCGTTCTTTAACCCGATGATTAATGAATGTGATTTTGGGTTTATCGTGAACCGTGTTTTTAAATGACACTGATTCTTTAACCCAGTCAAAGATTAAAACTAAGTGGAGTTTTAATGAATCTTTAATTAGATTGAAATAATCGAAGTGGAGTATCACCAGTTTTGCTCCAGGCGATAGTTAAATCTTTAATTAGATTTGAACGTGAAATGGTAATTGAATTTACCAATAACACCGTGGTGTTAGATATGAAGTATAACCAGTTTTACTTCATGGGATGAATAGGTTGGGATTGGGAAATTAAAACAAATGATTACTTCGGTAAGGTTCGCTAATCCCGACTAGTGTGAATTGATATTCAAAAGTTGATTAAAGAATAAATTCAAGGAATTTATCTTTGATAAAATTAATGGGAATCTTTCCCTATGAATGTGAAATTTAGAAACTAACTGTCGGTTAGCCAAGCAGAATGGTTTTCTGGATATTGATCTGATGTTGGTTTCGGCCTTCGGGGTTAATATTTTGGGAATTATTCTCTTGATTAATTTACGGTTAGTGACTAATGAATTGGAATGAGGCGTATGTTGTGTTTGTGTAACACTTTTATAAAATACACGCGAGTTATTCGGGAAGACCGGGTTTATCCCATTCTGAATAACTGATACGACGATAAGTCGAAGATGAAGACGATGGTCGAAGACCGGAAGTCTTCACGTCGTTTGGGTGGTAACTGATGATCTTGATTGGGCTGTACACCCAAGAAGATGGAAACAGTTGGTGATCGTCCAGACGTACTTGGAGATCGATGGATATGCGGGGTACTAGGTGCCTCTGGTTTCGTTCAGACCCAGAACGGACTTGTAAATGGACTGTGTGTCTGACATCGGATTTCATTCTGTGTGACTGATATCGGTTGCATAGGATGGTTTGCCTGTGTGGCATGCTAAGATGCAAATGATCAAGGCTTCTGTTGAAAAGCAAAGTCTTGTGGTTGATGATCAAAGCACGGCCTTTGTGGCGTAGCTTTGTGTAACGTTTACCTCGCGTGTTTCACACCAGGTATGAACCAAAAACGGGAGACGGACCTCAGGGAGGGCCTACGTTTCCTCCTAGCTAAAAAGTGGCGTCAGTGGTTTTACACGCCCTGACGAGTTTGACTTATGTGGTTGTTGCTGTTGCGAGGCGCCTCGGTTAGATCGGACGATCCGGGTCCGATGGAGTCATTCGTTGGCTCGCTTACGCCCCAAAGGGCGGCGAAACGTAGTGCTCAGGCATTTTAATCCACTCCGTGTGGACCGGCCCTGACGATCCAAGGCTTGCCTGCGCGCTTGCCTGAGACTCGGGCTAGGCAGTCTCGAATCGGTTGAGGACTATCTTTTGCCTCGGTTCATAGACGGAAATCCAATTTCCAAATACGTGACATTTGCGGTTTTAATTGTAATCCTATATATGGCGACATAGTGGGATGGGGCGCTTATGCCGCCTATGATTGATACTTATGATTTGAAGTTGTTTTATACACTTATAATAGTATCAAATGATTTGTTTTAAAACGTATCAAGCATTCTTTGGCTGTTATAAGGGAAAACCCTATCCTCGACTGCGTTGCATTGTGTGATGGGACCTGGGTCTTATAACAGCTTCATTTTTCTTTATTTAGCATTGCGCTGTTTGTTTTATGCACTGGTATTCTTGGGAGGAAACCCGTTCCGTGTTATACGGCGTGGTCCCTTGATTTACCTAATGATTTAAAATAAAGATTAATAACTGCTTTAGTTCTCACACCAGTCCCATGACTGACCTGGAGTTTATTGTTTTAACCTAAACTCTGGGTTCCCCTATTTTGACACGGGCAGCTAGTAGTTTTGGTTTTGCAGATTTATATTCACAGGATCCTGGTTTACAGCTGGAACGATATCCGGAAAGCTTTGTATCCGTATATCTCTTCTAGTTGTGTATTGTATTATTTTCCGCTGCTATGTATTTAAATGTAATTTAAGTCTCTGATATTTCTGTGTAATATTCATTTTTACTCTGTATATTCTTGTAATCTGATGCATTGTTGTAATATACAGTGAAATGTTCTTCTGTATGCGTTCTGTTGTGGTTTGTTCTCGAACCATTATGCCTAATTTGATCAAATATTGAATTGTATTGAAAATTGGTCGCATTTGTTTGCGTATACATATATATCATTGAACAGGTCATAGCAAGGAGGCTAGAGCCAGAGAATAAAATTTGTTGCCCGACAAATAGGTACATGTTTACTACATAATTTACTGTTTTGTTTGGGTGATGATGATTTTGTGAGCCTATTGGCTAGCCGCTTGGCTTTTTCTTTTTCTTTTTGAGATCTGAAGGACCGGGGAAGCTATTTGAAATTCCCCGATGCTCCCATTGCAGGGGAGGTTATGGCGAAATTTTTCAAAAATTTAGGGTGTTAGCCAAATTTTTGAAATTTTGAAAATTCTCAGAAACTAAAGATTTGGAGAATGGAAGCCAGATCGAGCGTAGAGTTGATTAATCAAACCACTTTCGACTTTGTTCCTTTTCGGGGACGAAAAGTTTTAAGTGGGGGAGATTGTAACAACCCGTAAAATGCGAGCCAGTTTGAAATTTTTATTTTGGCAACTTTAGTGAATTTTGATTATTTAAAATGAATTTTATTTTTGTTTTAGATAAACAGTATTAAAAACTGTTTTTTTTTTATATATAGGAATTTAAAAAAAACTGATTTTAATTTTAAGTTTAAGCAAAAGGTTTAAACTTTAAAAAGATCGGATTTGTAGTCGAGATAAAAATTTTTACTTTTAAAACTTTCAGTTTTATACTTTTAAAACATTCAGTTTTTATACCTAAAACCATTTTCAGTTTTTAATTACTTTTAAAAATATCATTTTTAACCTTTAAACATTTTCAGTTTTTAATTACTTTTAAAAATATCATTTTTAACCTTTAAACATTTTCAGTTTTTATATTTTTATAAATCAGTTTTAAAATTCTTTTAAAAGAAATCAGTTTTTACTTTCTTTACAAAAAATCCAGTTTTAAAAATTCTTTTATAAAAATCTGTTTTACCTTTTAAAAAAACAATTCAGTTTTTATTTTAAAAAATCGAAACCTAGCAATTACTCGACTTCGAAAGAAAATTTTGATTTTTAAATATTGAACTTCGAAAGAAAAAATTGATTTTTAAATATTGAACTTCGAAAGAAAATTTTGATTTTTAAATATTGAACTTCGAAAGAAAATTTTGATTTTTAAATATTGAACTTCGAAAGAAAATTTTGATTTTTAAATATTGAACTTTGAAAGAAAAATATAGTTTTTAAATATTGAACTTCGAAAGAAAATTTGATCTTTAAATATTGAACTTCGAAAGAAAAATTTGATTTTTAAATATTGAACTTCGAATTAAAAATTCGATTTTTATATATTGAATAGCGAACTAAAAATTCGATTTTTATATATTGAATAGCGAACTAAAAATTCGATTTTTATATATTGAATAACGAAGTCAAAATTCGATTTTTTTACATATGTAGTGGCCACGGTCAACGAAGATGACGAAGATGCGATAGCGATGAAGATTCCTATCAATGAAGTGCCGTGGAGCTAGGATAGCTATACGTGAGAATTTCTCACCTTTCGTTTTCTTTTCTAGTTATATATATATATATATACTAGGATGCAGACGGTGCTTAGTAGCACCCGACACAATCGTCCACAGACCATGGACTTGTTTGTTTGGCTGTTTGGTTATTGATTGCGATATTGGTTTGAATGTGGTTGGTGGTGTGAAAAAAATCGAATCGATAAATTGGTTAGGATTAGACGTGCGCCGTTATAAGGCGAAGGAGTAAGGCTAGGTTAGACCCTTACTCCAAATTTTGTGGTTTGCAAAATGAAATTGATTTGATTGATATGTGAATGGCGTGGGCCTTCACTAGACCGGGGATAAGGCTAGGCCTTGTCCCGTTTCTAGTATCGTGTCGTTATGCCGCCGAAATTTTCTAAAATATGTTAGAAAAATAAAAATATCATTTTATTTAAAGAATGAACCGAATAGAAATTCATATGTTGGAATAAAATGTTTTATCGTTAAAAATATAATTTTTAACGTGAATGGGAATAAATAAATATTCATTTACAAGCCGGACGGTTTGTTTATGTACACCTATTTGAAGGACATTGATTGGGTCGATAAATTTTACACATCGCCCAACTGCACAAATAAAATGTGCGTTTGATTGTTTGAAACCCCACACGGGTGTTGGGATGAAATTTGAAGTTCACTCATCCTGATTTATTAATTATGTCGATCGGCTGATTGACAGGCTGTTTTAAGCGTTGAATATCTATATTTGATGCTTATACAGTGTAGTGCACTTTGGTTGATGGTTGATTATTTTTCAATGCTATGATATACATGTGTTGTATGAAAATCCATATAATTAACTTTATATGGTAATTGATTGGGTCTCATTCCAATTTGAAAAATAAAGAATATTATAAAATAAAAGTTCATGTGTTGACAGTACTCATTCATTGAGATTGGTCATGTGTTGAACGAAATATTTTAATATTAAAATTTACATCTTTATCGATATGAAATAAAAGTTCATGTGTTGACAGTACTCATTCATTGAGATTGGTCATGTGTTGAACGAAATATTTTGATAATAACAACTATATTTGAAAATAAAGGAATATATGAAGCCGTGTTGATTAGATTGACGCCATTTTGACGTGAACGATATTTATATTGAATTGAAAACGATTTCGAAATAAATTGAATTGAAAACGATTTCGAAATGAATTGAATTGAAAACGATTTCGAAATGAATTGAATTGAAAACGATTTCGAAATGAAATGAATTCAAATTGAATTGAAATTTGAATTGAATAGAAATGAATTTTGAAACGAATTTATAAAGAAGAATTCAATTTTGCTTTGAATTGAAATGGAAGTTGAAATAGGTTTTGAAACGATTTTAAAACTATTTATATAATTCGTTTTGAATAGAAATCGACGAAATATATTATATATATTATATATATAATATAATGGCCTGAATAGAACGCGCCGCGCCGCGGTAGTTCGTGAATTTCGACCATTGATTTCAAACGGACATTACGGGAGATCCGACCGTCGGATTCTCCTAAAACCGGAACCGTTGGGTTCGTATCGAAAAGAGCTTTCTAACGAATATTAGAAATTTGAAATCTAACGGTTGGATTTGGAATTATGTCCAAATCAAATTCGAAAAAGGTCGCTGTAAGTGCAGTTCGATGGCCATTGATGGAAATCGACTGTACGGGCCTTGATAAAGTTATTAAAAATAGTAATAATTTGTATAAAATCATAAGAAATGATTTGTGAAGAATTGGGATGAAAAACTCCCTATTTGAAAAGATAAAAATAGATTTTTATCGAAATGAACTAGTTTTGAACTAGAATTATAATTCTATTTATTTTTAAATAAATAAATTGAATTTGAAAAGGGTTTTGAAAATAACCAAAATTTCCAATGATTGCATTGGAGTGGATTTGAATCGAAATTGTCTTCGGAATATTTCGATGTTGGATTTCGGGATTATACGGATGTTGTTACGGAAATTTGAAAGATATATATTTATATCGTTATTTCCAATACGACATTTGTTAATCGTAGAATTTGATATTGAATATAAGCCGATATATTCTCTATTCAGAGCCTTATATTGAATATCAAATGCGATTTGGGTTTGTCGTGAATGGTGTCTTCACTAACACTGTTCTTGAACCCAGTTGAGAAAAGATTAAATCTTTTTATTTAGATTTAATGAAGTGTACCAATTAAATAATATTTAATTGGAATTGAATTGATATTGATTTTTGGGTTTATCGTGAACAGTGTTTTAAATGACACTTGTTCTTTAACCCGATAATTAATGAATGTGATTTGGGCTTGTCGTGAATGGTGTCTTCACTAACACTGTTCTTGAACCCAGTTGAGAAAAGATTAAATCTTTTTATTTAGATTTAATGAAGTGTACCAATTAAATAATATTTAATTGGAATTGAATTGATATTGATTTTTGGGTTTATCGTGAACAGTGTTTTAAATAACACTTGTTCTTTAACCCGATAATTAATGAATGTGATTTGGGTTTGTCGTGAATGGTGTCTTCACTAACACTGTTCTTGAACCCAGTTGAGAAAAGATTAAATCTTTTTATTTAGATTTAATGAAGTGTACCAATTAAATGACATTTAATTGGAATTGAATCGACATTGATTTTTGGGTTTATCGTGGACAGTGTTTTAAATAACACTCGTTCTTTAACCCGATGATTAATGAATGTGATTTTGGGTTTATCGTGAACCGTGTTTTTAAATGACACTGATTCTTTAACCCAGTCAAAGATTAAAACTAAGTGGAGTTTTAATGAATCTTTAATTAGATTGAAATAATCGAAGTGGAGTATCACCAGTTTTGCTCCAGGCGATAGTTAAATCTTTAATTAGATTTGAACGTGAAATGGTAATTGAATTTACCAATAACACCGTGGTGTTAGATATGAAGTATAACCAGTTTTACTTCATGGGATGAATAGGTTGGGATTGGGAAATTAAAACAAATGATTACTTCGGTAAGGTTCGCTAATCCCGACTAGTGTGAATTGATATTCAAAAGTTGATTAAAGAATAAATTCAAGGAATTTATCTTTGATAAAATTAATGGGAATCTTTCCCTATGAATGTGAAATTTAGAAACTAACTGTCGGTTAGCCAAGCAGAATGGTTTTCTGGATATTGATCTGATGTTGGTTTCGGCCTTCGGGGTTAATATTTGGGGAATTATTCTCTTGATTAATTTACGGTTAGTGACTAATGAATTGGAATGAGGCGTATGTTGTGTTTGTGTAACACTTTTATAAAATACACGCGAGTTATTCGGGAAGACCGGGTTTATCCCATTCTGAATAACTGATACGACGATAAGTCGAAGATGAAGACGATGGTCGAAGACCGGAAGTCTTCACGTCGTTTGGGTGGTAACTGATGATCTTGATTGGGCTGTACACCCAAGAAGATGGAAACAGTTGGTGATCGTCCAGACGTACTTGGAGATCGATGGATATGCGGGGTACTAGGTGCCTCCGGTTTCGTTCAGACCCAGAACGGACTTGTAAATGGACTGTGTGTCTGACATCGGATTTCATTCTGTGTGACTGATATCGGTTGCATAGGATGGTTTGCCTGTGTGGCATGCTAAGATGCAAATGATCAAGGCTTCTGTTGAAAAGCAAAGTCTTGTGGTTGATGATCAAAGCACGGCCTTTGTGGCGTAGCTTTGTGTAACGTTTACCTCGCGTGTTTCACACCAGGTATGAACCAAAAACGGGAGACGGACCTCGGGGAGGGCCTACGTTTCCTCCTAGCTAAAAAGTGGCGTCAGTGGTTTTACACGCCCTGACGAGTTTGACTTATGTGGTTGTTGCTGTTGCGAGGCGCCTCGGTTAGATCGGACGATCCGGGTCCGATGGAGTCATTCGTTGGCTCGCTTACGCCCCAAAGGGCGGCGAAACGTAGTGCTCAGGCATTTTAATCCACTCCGTGTGGACCGGCCCTGACGATCCAAGGCTTGCCTGCGCGCTTGCCTGAGACTCGGGCTAGGCAGTCTCGAATCGGTTGAGGACTATCTTTTGCCTCGGTTCATAGACGGAAATCCAATTTCCAAATACGTGACATTTGCGGTTTTAATTGTAATCCTATATATGGCGACATAGTGGGATGGGGCGCTTATGCCGCCTATGATTGATACTTATGATTTGAAGTTGTTTTATACACTTATAATAGTATCAAATGATTTGTTTTAAAACGTATCAAGCATTCTTTGGCTGTTATAAGGGAAAACCCTATCCTCGACTGCGTTGCATTGTGTGATGGGACCTGGGTCTTATAACAGCTTCATTTTTCTTTATTTAGCATTGCGCTGTTTGTTTTATGCACTGGTATTCTTGGGAGGAAACCCGTTCCGTGTTATACGGCGTGGTCCCTTGATTTACCTAATGATTTAAAATAAAGATTAATAACTGCTTTAGTTCTCACACCAGTCCCATGACTGACCTGGAGTTTATTGTTTTAACCTAAACTCTGGGTTCCCCTATTTTGACACGGGCAGCTAGTAGTTTTGCAGATTTATATTCACAGGATCCTGGTTTACAGCTGGAACGATATCCGGAAAGCTTTGTATCCGTATATCTCTTCTAGTTGTGTATTGTATTATTTTCCGCTGCTATGTATTTAAATGTAATTTAAGTCTCTGATATTTCTGTGTAATATTCATTTTTACTCTGTATATTCTTGTAATCTGATGCATTGTTGTAATATACAGTGAAATGTTCTTCTGTATGCGTTCTGTTGTGGTTTGTTCTCGAACTATCCGACGCTTTCCTTTACGGGGAAATCGGAGGTCTTCACAATATCAGTCAAATCAGTGTATATAAACAAATCGGTCGATTTGTTTATAAATATTCATTTATTCACTTTCACGTTAAAAATTATATTTTTAACGATAAATAATTTATTTCAACACATGAATATATTTCATTATCTATTTCACATCAACTTCACAAACAAATTTTCACAACACATCAATCAAACAAACAAGCCATCCATGGTCTGTGGATGACGGGTGTCGGGTGCTACTTAGCACTGTCTGCATCCTAGTATATATATATATATATATATAACTAGAAAAGAAATTTAGAGTGAGAAGTTCTCACCAATGCTAATCCAAACGCCACGACACTTCTAATGTAGGAAATCTTCACTGTTCTCGCCTTTTGTCACTTTCGTTGCCCGTAGCCACTACATATATAAAAATCACATTTTTATATTGCTATTCAATATATAAAAATCGAATTTTTACTTTGCTACTATATAGATAAAAATTCCATTTTTACAACGCTACTATATAGATAAAAATTTTGCCTTTTCAAATATAAAGATTTCGCCTTTTCAAATATAAAGATTTCGCCATTTTAAATATAAAGATTTTGCCTTTTCAAAAGTAAATATTTCGCCTTTTCAAATATGTCGTCTTTCAGTACATAAAAATATCGTCCTTTTATATCTTACCACATAAAGATCACATTTTTATTATCTATATAATATGAAAATTATATTTTCAACCTTTACATGCGATAAAAATTATATTTTTAACTTCTACACAAAATATAAATTATATTTTGAACTCTCTATAATATAAAAATCAAATCTTTATATTCGCCACTATATAAAAATCATTTCTTTGTTCAAATTATAAATCATACCTTTGTTAAAAATCCAATCTTATGTTAAAAATCAACACTTTCATAAATACAAAATCACGTTTTTATAGAGTTGGAAAATCAGAGTTTTATATAACAAATAAAATAAATAAAGTAAATAATATAAAAAACTTACAGCGCATGAGGGGAGGGGGTTCGAACTGGTGCAAGAGGAAGGCGGAAGGGGCTGGACTGGAGGGGGTTCGTGGAGGTTGTTAAGCTCGGTTTAGGGGGGTTCGACGCGAGGTGTGGTCAGAGGGGAGAGGGGCGAATCGGAAAAGAGGGGGGTGAAGGGAGGGCGGCGATCGGGGGGAGCGGTGCCTCGAGCGCGGTGGCGGGAGGAGCGGCGGCTCCTCCCCCTTCCTTCTCCGTCGCCTTCTTCTTTTTTCTTCTTTTTTTTCTCTATTGAATCGATTTTGAACGGGGGGGGGGGGGGGGGCAAAGGAGTTAAAAGGAAAGAGAGAGAAGGGTTTTAATTTAATTTCAAAAAGTTGACTTTTTCATACGACCTCTAAGCGAGGCCCACCGCCTGTGGTCTGTAGCGTTTTACCCCCATTCCGAACACAATGGGATATGTGTCGTAAGCTGATTCGATCGTTTCGATCAGTTTTCGTTAGAATCCAAATATAACTCTATATATTAAATTTGAACGCGCATTTCATTTTACTGGGGTCATATACGAACTTTAAAAAATCCCAAAAAATATTTTCTAGCTTCGTATTGACGATACGGTCCTAACAAAACTAGTTTCGTCGAATTCTGAGACCGTTGGAAAAATGGCCATTTTCCATTCGATTAAAATCAACTGAAACTGGTCAAACGCGTTTTCCTTTGCCACGCTCACATATTGATTCCGAAAATTATGAAATTTGGAATCTAACAATAATTTGACATCCCAGATCCAACAAAAGTGGTTTCGTCGAAATCCGAGGTCGTTTGCAAAATTTCCAAATTTTAAGGGCCTGAATTCCATAGCGACTATTCAGAATTTTCAACTGGACATATCTTTTGATTCCCGCTATGAAATCTCGATTTTTCGGATTCGTTGGAAAGATATTCACAATTAGATCCTAATGTTTTTGGTTTCACTAAAATCCGGATTGTTTTGCACCCGGTACATTCAATTGAAGTTTGAAATCGAATTATGGAACTACCACGCCATTTTCAATTCTATTTATAATTAAAATAAATATTTATATTCTAACAATGACGTATATAAATATATACGTTCGATTCTATTCAAAATAAATTTCTCGTCGATATTTTTCAAAATAATCCATTTTAAATGTTCAAAATTCTCTAAAATTGCCAAAATAAAAAATTTAAACTGGCCCAGATTTTCCTGGTTATTACATGAATTTATAAAATTTATTTTATAACTAGGAATGGATTTATAAATATATTATTTTAAATTGAAGTTTATTGAACAAAAAATAAATATTTAATATTTATTATTTAAATTTATAAGAAATTGTTAAGTGATTTTATGAAACAAACTTCTTATGTTAATAAGAATTATAAACAGATAAGCAGAAATTTATGTAATGATTAAGTGTGGAATAAATTATTCTAAGAAAGAATTAAATGAATTTATTTAAGTTAATTATATTATTAATTAATTTAAATATGGAATTAATTGGAATTGGTCAAAGGAAGAATCGTGTTTTGAGTTAACCAAGTCGACCATTTCGACTGGGGTTTGATTATTAAGTTGAATTGGTTTATTGCAGAGTAATATTTTAAAATAGCTTAACAAATATTTGTTTAAATATTAATAAGGTTTAAAAAGGAAATTTATTATTATTCTCTGATATATTTGATTCTTTAGGGTCCTTCCTTTCTTCAAATGGAACTAACAGAGATAGAATCAGATCGATTCCCGAAATGCCTTTTTGTATCTTATAAAAGGGATTTTAAGCGAATTAGATTAAAATAAATATTTACTTAACATTTGGATTAAGTAAAAAGAAATCGAGATATAAAAGCGATTTATATTAAACTCGAGTTTATAAACAATGTTTATAAAGGAGATGTGAAGTCGAAGTGTTGATTTTGAATTAACGATACTTAGCAATGAGATTAAAAGAATAATTGGAATTAAAACGAGATTTTCAAAGTGGAAAATGGTCAATGAATTAGAAATGGAATAGTATGGATTGATAACGAGTTAAGATAAGATTTGGAACCTAACTGGAGATTGGTTAAGTTGAGTGATTTTCTGAATATTAATCTGATGTTGATTTCGGTCATCGGGGTTGATAGTTAGGAAATTATTCTCTTACCAATTTACGATTAGGAACTAATAAGTGTCGAAGTGATGGAAATAAAAATATTGGACAATATATAATATGATTTCCAGAGTAAAGGAAATAAATGGTTTAAGTATATATATAATGGGATTTCCAAAGTAACGAAAATGAAAAGATTTGAGAATGTGTGTATATATATACATGTATATAATGATTTCCCCAATATAAAGGAAATAAAAAGGAATTGTGTGGAAATGTAACATTGTTTTATGAGTGATATAGACAACGAGTAATGTATGGCAAATAGTTTAAAGAAAATCTTATGTTAAAATAAGTGAAAGGCTATATTCGAATTATTAAAATATTTTGAGATTTATTAAACAAATATTTTTAATTTAAGAAGCCAAGTGAGGCTAAGTACCGAACTAATAAATTTTTATTTTATTTTATGATTAAATGGTTGTTTTTATTTGATAGTTAAATAATTGACTATCAAATCTAACTTATACGAATGTTGGTACTTAAAGACCGGGATCGAATTTATATTTGAAAACCATTCCAAACCAGTGAATACATAAAAGATGATTATTGAAGACGTAGAAATTGAAGACTGTAGATCTTCAGGAGCGGAAGAGCCACTTATTGAATTTTTCTGGTTTAGCAACAAGAGATATTTCGATAGCGATTCTGTTGTGATTGGAATCTACAGATTTGCAAGGACTACTCGCTACTAATCTATAGGGTGATACCTAGGATGTGGTAGGAGGGTGCCTTCAGTTCATCCTGCTCCTAGATGAATTGCATGGATGAATGTCTGACAGAGTATTTCTTAATAATCACGTATGTTGATTTTTACAAATATATTTCTGTTAATGGTGTAGAACAATCGTTCTCTTAGCTTAACGACCAGAGTATTTTTGGGAACGACAACTAGTGATTTGGTGGATCTGATAATGTGACATTCAATATGAATGGTGATGTGATAAGCTAAAGGCAGTGTTAAACATCAAGCCTCTTCAACTGGGAAATGACAAAAATCGGGCAGGTAGCATGGCTATGTGGGTCGCTCCTAAGTAGGGTGAATAATCACCTATGTAGAGAATTCATTTCCTTCTTAATCTATTTGAATTTGTCCCTATTCGGGAAACGTAAGGTAGCTCCCAACCGTTGGTGATATACATTTAATACACTCTAGTGAAATGAGTGGTCGGTCATGTGTGGCCGAGCAAGATGTTCTTATTGAACCCAGTGTATTCACCTTTAGAGATAGATACACTATCGAAAGGTGGTTCCATACCTTGTCATAGTTGGAACTCTAATCTCTAATAAGAGCCCGCAGTTTTGATTGTATAATATATATATTGAACGCTAGATGCAATGTAACGGCCTATGGATTTTCGACCCCGAAAACCGACACAAATACACCATGTCGAACTTTCAAGAATCGAAAACAAAGGAACGTTATTAGAAAGAAATTAGAGGGTGAGATAAGAAAGAAATAAATATTAGTATAGAAGAAGAAGAACTAACAATACAGAGTCTCACATCGTAGCGGGAAAAAATATAATATAGGAATAAATCTTTATAGAGAGCTTTAAATAAAAACTTGCAGTCATCAGAGTGCATCAACATATCTGGCAGTTATAACATCCTGTCTTCATATACAACACAAACAACGGAATAACAATCATATATTATATGTCTAGACTTCTCCAGATCATCTCTTCACAGCCTCGGAAAATCTAAACCTTTACAACTCGGGCTAAACCGAGCATTACAAATGACGGGTTAGTCTGGTGAACCAGAGTAACAAAAACACATTAAGTTTAAAGGTATCACACAACTTGATTTTTAAAGTCCAAAATCTTTTCGAAAGAAAAGATTAATCGTAAGACCAAATCCACACATAAATACGGACAATTTTTACCTTACGATAACCCAAATTTTTTTCGATATCTTTTCTAATATTATAATAATGTCTAAATACAAATAAATATCAATCTAGTAGAACGCTTGCATCTCACACTCTACATATATAGTATAAAATCAAAACCACGGGCTCTTATTAGAGAATGGATTTCCAACTATGGCAAGGTATGGGACCACCTTCCGGTAATGTACCTCTGGAGATGAATACATTGGGGATTGAACAAGAACGTCTTGCAACCCCGACTAAACATAACCGGCTCCTCACTATACTTTGAGAGTACTGAATATATCATTGCCACGGTTGGGGGCCAACCAACCAAACCGATAACATACATACAAGAAATTAAAATGGGACAACCGAAGGCATTTGATTTCACCCGATCAAGTAATGATATACCCTTTTGATGGGTGCGACCCACATAGCCATGTGACCTACCCGATTTTATACCATTTCCCGGTTGATGAGGCAATAGGTCATAATTTATTTATTGAGTTATTTATTTTACATTTTAGAACATTTGTACACCATTCAATTTGAATTCCACATCGTTAGATTCGTAAAATCACTAATTGACATCCACAAATATACTCTGGGTGTAAGAGAAGTGCGCTCTTCTTCGCCACCAAATTGGTATGCTTGTAAAAATCAACGTATGTGGTTTTTAGGAAATACTATGTCTGACACTCGTCCATACAAGTCATCCATGAATAGGATGAAGCGAAGGCATCCTTCACCACATCCTATATAGGTATCACCCCAAGGATCAATAGCGAGTGGTCCTTGCAAACCGAAGATTCCACTCACGACAGAATCACTACAGAAATATCACTAGGAGCTAGCCAGAGAAATTCTACAAGTAGTTCTTCCGCTTATGAAGATTCACGATCTTCAACTTATCCATCTTTAATCCTCATCTTCATGTATATGCTAGTTCAGAATGGGTTTCGAATATAAATTTGATCCCGGTCTTTCCGTACCAATAATTGTATTTGCCAGATTTGATAGTCGGTTATTTAACTATCAAATAAATAATCATGTGAATGAAATGGGTATACTGATTCAGTACTCGGCATTTCTTGGCCTCTTTAATTAAACATCAGTTGATTGTATTCTTTAAATCTTCCAATATTGGAGTTTATCCTCTACTTCTTATTATAAATAAGATTATTCTTAAAATCATTTCATTCGCTTAAAAACTTTTCAAATATAGTTTATAATATTATTTATGGAAATCATAACTTATGTTTCCCTTGCTTATCTCTCGTTTATAAATTAATACCATCCCTGGATAATCATGAAGTAATTCAAGTTGGGGTATTTTATTTACCTCTCAGACATTTACCAACAACATTCATATCTTCAGAATAAATAGGAGTTTATTAACCACGCGTTTTCCTCTGAAAACCCTATTTAAATCTCAACATCGTTTACTTAATTAATTATTAAGTAAACTATTTTTACTTCTCTATAATCTTTGATAATCCTCTCTAATATTATAGTCGAGCTTCGATTCCATTATGACTAGAATCCCCTATAAAGTTTCTTCAATGTCTCTTTAAAAATATTTTTCAACTTGTTTGCAACAATAATACTATATTTTCTTTCAAATCATATATATTTACATTTTTTTTTACAAATCTTATAATTGACATCTCTTATGAATCCTTATGTTTATTTACATTTTTTTACTTTTCATCTGTAACAAACGTAACAGATTTCATTGCAAAACTTTTTATTCCCTTATTTACACTCTTTTCAAATCATTGCGTTAACTTTTGTGCTGTCTAAAATCAGATTGCGATGCTTTTAAAGATGTTCAATTTATAAATCAAATAACTCAATTAATTGTTTTTAATAATTGTTACAAATTTAATTTTGAAATCTCTCACTTCATTTACAAATACCATTTGTAAATTATTATCGACAACTAATATTTCGATTATGTAATGTCTCGGATTTTCTAGCCATTTATTTGAAATATTTTATTTATTTAAAATGTAGAATTATGTTTAATTAATGGACTTGACCATTTTAAATTGAATATTTAAATTTTTTATAAATAATATAATAATATTTTATTTTCGGGATATTGGGAAAATATTGAATTTGCAGTGTAATGTGAACGAGCGTTTCAAAGTGATTTAAAAATGGTTTAAATTGGATTATATAAATATGTTCGTTATTAAAAACGACGTTAGAAAGTTTAATTTATAATTATATTATAAACGAACTAGAAATGGCGCGGTAGTTCGTAAATTTCGTTCTGAACTTTAACTGAGGGTACAGAATTCGTTTTAAGTCGAAATTTTGTGAAACCAGAAACGTTGGAATAGATTTGATTATATTTTTTGTATGGAAGAGAAAAATCGAGATTTCGTGCTATAATTCGTTAGTTATGTCCAGTTGAAATCCTAAAATAGTCGCTATGGATTTCGTTGATAAAACGATAACGTTTATTTAATAAACGATTAACAATTTTATATATGTATTGAATATTCGTTTAACCAGATTTTTGAGTGTCGAATTTGAAAATTTATCTTGACTTTTTTTTTTGTACTTATACGGTATTTCATTATATTCGATGATATCTATTTATTTTTACCAATTTTGGAATTTTATTTATCATTATAATTATATTAACATTTTATAGATTTAAAACGTCCGATACAAGAATGAACGAACAAAGATATGATATGAGATAACCATGCATGTCTAAATGATGCTTATGGCTTATAAATACACTTAATTGAAAATGGCTTATATGCTGCAGTTATATGCCTAGTGTTACCATGGTACTAGGATCGAGAGGCTATGATATCAATATGCTCTCATATCTAAAATTCATACACCATTTCCTCTTTCTCTTTACGTTTGGTGGCGTGGCTCAAAATTTATGTATGAACATATATACAAAGTAGTTGCAATGCCCAACAAGTGATATATGTGAACTCGTTATAACAAAAGTAGCAAACTCTCTGTACAAATAAATACAACTTTCCAGCATCAATTACATCCATTCGAAAAAGAAGAAAAATATAACACAAAAAGTATAGAATAACACATGTATATTTATACAAGCCTTGTACAAATCATGTTCGGTCATACAATGTCACAACTCAGATTTGCTGAGCAAAAATTTGTACATAAAGATCCAACAAAATCCTCACTGCCTGGTAGTGCAGGCATCAAAGCACCACTATTGCAATCAGAAAATTTACCTAAAAAGAAAGGAGAAAACAGCTATGAATAGCTAGTATGTTTAGGTATATATATATATATATATATATATGAAGTGAAAGATGTGAATAAGAAGGAGACCACATGTAAACAGTAAAGTGCAAGATTAAAACAGCACACAGATCATATAGAAGAAAATTAAATCTTTGAATATATTCTGCATCGAATCCGCAGTACCGAATAGCAAGTAAGCAATGTTGCATTATCAATGCACAAGTAAGTGAACAGAAGAGAAAGTACCATCAAATCTTATACAATCAAAACAGATATGTATATGTATAGTCATATATCAATGAATCAAATCTTACACCAAATCTATACAGCTAAAGGAGACTGAAATTCAACAGCTACATACATTGACAATGAGAAGACAATATGAACAGGAAATATATAAAAATTAAACTCAAATGAACCATGTGAATAAACAGTGAACGGCTGTACCAAATCTATATAGGATTCGGTTGTGTACATCTGAGCAAGATTTGCACATGGGAAAAAAACCCGAATACCTAAGTTGATCCAACTAATGATTCTGAAAATCCAATACAAAAAATACTCAGCATGTCACAGTTCGGGAAAAATGAAATAAAAAAGTTTATAATTGTACAGATCTTTGTGTATAAATCTGAACTAAATCAATACGAAAAAAAATCCAACTGTAAGACATCACATTTCCCCTGTCAAACCCCACGCAGAGACCCAGTATAAATCACAAACACAGTTCGGCCACATGACTGAAATAAACATGGAAATATCATCTAGGATCCTAAGCACTATAAAATTTAAACCTAGGATGGAACAATTCGAAAATCCACTAGTATAAATACACTAGCAAAGTGTCGAAGTTACCACAACAAACCAGATCAACACAGAAAAGGTAAAACCGAAATTCAAATCAAAAAAGGAAATTCAAAACAAAAATTTAAATTGGGAAAGATTACTTAGCTTTTTCGTTCGGTCTTCGATCTCTGGGAATGGCGGAGCAACTATATGAGGCCGATGCAGTAGCAGAGCGTCGCGATCTATGGTGGTCGGAGAGAGCAGCGATGGAGTGATTTCGGTGGTAGGGTTTCCTTTCTTTCCTCTTTGTGGCGGCGGAGGGATTATCTGAGGGTTTGGAGAATGAATGGGGAAGGGTTTCGATGGGTTAAGTGATAAAGAGGGGTGCGGGTTTGGGCCATTCGGGATGGGCTGAACGGGTATAGAGATTCCGACGAAACGAAAAACACTGGAACCGTTAAGACGTGTACTACACGATGGATGAGAGATGAGCAGGGCTAAGCAGAGCAGACAACAACTGGATTTCTCGATTAAATTAAACGCAGTTTAATCCGACTGAAATGGGCTGATTTATCAACAAGTCAAACTCTGGTGAGTTAATTCTCACACCTTCTGGAATCCTGTGATGTGGTACATTCACAGTAAAATATATTTTATAGTTAACAATTTAAATTGGCTGATTGGATGCGATGCATGCAAATTGGTTGTTATTGTTGATTGGTTGCAGTTATTTATTTATCCGTATATTATTTCCGACTAACATCTGTGATGCAGAGAAGGACAGGTTGGAGGGATCCGACCGGATTCCTCAAATAAACCGTATTTTTGTTTGTTGTGATTATATATGAATTGTTCACCTTGACTGACCCCAAAGCCCTGTTAAATGTGATGGGTGAATAGATATTCGTCATTTTTTGATTGAAATAAATCGACGGTATTGATCAGGGCATTGGTAGGGAATGACCTGAAATGTGGGGTTTAAACATCGTCTACCGTCAAGTGAACTGACGTAGTTTTGAAAAGTTATCAACTTATTTATAACTGAATTAAAGCTTCTCGATTAATTTATATAAGAAGTTAAATTAGAGGATTATAAATACATGCTTCAATCGGGTTTATAAGCTAGGGTTCAGGTGAGGATGGTAAATGGAATTGATAAGTTAGAAATGGTGTTGTGTGGACTTTTACTTAATCAACAAATTAAGTAAAAAGGATTTTTATTGGACGT
The DNA here is from genome assembly GCA_030737875.1 of Allium sativum. Taxonomy (NCBI): domain Eukaryota; kingdom Viridiplantae; phylum Streptophyta; class Magnoliopsida; order Asparagales; family Amaryllidaceae; genus Allium; species Allium sativum. The sequence continues at coordinate 159,852,599 of CM060913.1, forward strand.
GGATTTCAAAATGTAAGAAACGGTTTATAAAGGTAGTTGAAATCTAGATGACAAACAAGATGTTAGTGAAATGATTAATTGGCGAACTAATATTATTCTGAGATAAGAACGGGTCGACCAAGGTCTGAGAGGTAACTAAAAATACCCCAACTTGAATGGCTTCACTATTATCAAAGGATGGTATTAGTTTGGAGTGAGTAAAGTGTTGAAATTGGTCTTACGTTATACAAGGAATATCGAACCCTGATGCAAGGTTTTGGAATTTAAATAATATGGCGATATTAGTTCAAAGGGAATAGGAATATTGTTTCAAATTTATAGTGAATATTGTTTATTCAATTAGAGTTGATCAAATATAGTTAGAGTTATGCAAAACATAGTTATTCAGGAAAGGTTTTCCATTGCGTACGACTGCTAGCGTAATTCGCAGGGCTAAAGATAGCCTACGGCGGTTGGATGTTTCCTGAGGGAATCAGGTGTAACCATTGTGATCGCTGCGATCTAGAGTCAAGCGAATAGAGTTAAGTCGAGTGTTAGTTAATCAATAGGAATAATCAAGTTAAGTTAGTCAAGTTAAATAAGTCAAGGTTAGTCGAGTTAGAGTTAATCAATCAAAATAACTCATTCAGAGTTAATCAGAGGAAATTTGGTTAAATACATTTTAAGAGGTCAAGTTGTGTTAAGTGGTGAATTAGCCAACTGATGTTATTCACACATTTGTTATTTGATAGTTAGAACACCGACTATCAAACCTGACCAATACGGTTGTTGGTATGGAAAGACCGGGATCGAATTTATATTCGAAAACCATTCCAACCAACAAATACGTGAAGATATTTGAAGATGGTCGAGATGGAGCATTGAAGACCATGGATCTTCGTAAGCGGAGGAACTGCTAATAATCTCTAGTTTAGCGGCCAGAGATAAACTGCGGTTCTGTCGTGGTTGGAATCTATGTGCCGCAAGGACTTCTCGCTACTGATCCATGGGGTGATTCCTATATGAGATGCAGTAGGAGAGTACCTTCGGTTCATCCTGTTCCTGGATGACTAGCATGGACGAGTGTCTGACAGAGTATTTCCAAAGGGGTCACGTATATTGATGTTCTACAAACGTATCTCTGTTGGCGGCGTAGAAGGCCGTACACCTTCTTTGGCTTAACGCTCAGAGTATTTTTGTGGAAGTCAACATTTAGTGATATCTGGCGGATCTGACGATGTGGCATTCAAAGTGAATGATGGCCAGATGTGTGAAGAGGAATTCTAGCCTCAAGCCTCATCAACCGGAAGATGAAAAAAATCGGGCAGGCAGCATGGCTATGTGGGTCGCTCCCATTAGGATGTATGATCACCTATCTAGAGAAATTCCGTTTGCTTCTTTAATCTATGTTTCGATGCTGTCCCTTTTCGGGCAGGCGGTTGCTGATCCCAACCGTCGGTGATATACATTCGATACACTCAAGCGAAATGAGTGGTCGGTCATGTGAGGGTCGGGTTGCAAGACGTTCTTATTGAACCCAGTGTATTCGCCTCTAGAGATACACGTGCCAGATATTATTCCGTTGTGATTGATGTATGCTGTACTCTGATGATTGGTATGTATACAAAGTTCTTTTGTATAAAGAGATTTGTTATATTATATTTTATTCGTTCAGCTGTGAGATTCTGATGTGTTCTTCTTCTTTCTTCTATTCTAGTACTTCTTTCTTTCTATTCTCACCCTCTAAATTCTTTCTATTGACAATCTGGGGGTTCGATACTTGGGTTTCTGGCAAATGATACGGGTTTATGTATTATTATCGAAGACCCGATTGTCGGTCTTTTTCACTGGGTCGTTACAGATTACATTTCAACTCCTAACATTTATTTACAAAGCCATTTGTAAATCATTTACGACAACTTATATTCGTTGTCATTTCCAAAAACCCTTTACTTCTTATACTCTCAACTCTGCTTAACATTCAGAACTTTGGAATATCACATTCCGAACCTCGAAAAAAATCTCACTTCATTATTTCATACCATTTCCCAATTTCTAAATTGCTTTTTTTTTCTAACTTTGAATATTCAGTAAATATTTAATTTAAGCAATCACATTCGCTTAAAATTCTTTTTATAACTTTGTTATAAAAACACAGTTTTTAATATAAAACTCGTTCATAAACTCGTTTTCACCATTCAATTCGATTCATTTCAACTTCGATCACTTTTAAATTGAATTCCAAAAAAAGTAACATCTTAAATTATTTGTGATAGCCCGTAACTTCCCCGGTAAGGAAAGCCCGGATTATCTTGAGAACACGACAAAATAGAACGCAAACAGAAGAACATTTCATTGTTTATTACAACAATTCCATCAAAATACAAGAATATATATAATATTCATAAATATTACACATTTGACGAATATTAGAGATTTAAATTACACTTAAATACGTCACAGCGGAAAATAGTACAAAACACAACTGAAAGAAATACACGGATACAGAGCTTTCCGAGTATCGTTCCAGCTGTAAACCAGGATCCTGTGAATATAAATCTGCAAAACCCAAACTCCTAGCTGACGTACGGAAAATAAGGGCACCCAGAGTTTATGTTAAAACAATAAACTCCAGGTAAGTCATGTGACTGGCGTGAGAACTAAAACAGTTATTAGTCTTTATTTTTAAAGTTAGGTAAATCAAGGGACCACGCCGTACAACACGGAACGGGTTTCCTCCCAAGAATACCAGTGCATAACACAAACAGCGCAATGCTAAATAAAGAAAAATGAAGCTATTATAAGACCCCAGGTCCCATCACACAATGCAACGCAAGCCGGAGGATAGGGTTTTTACCTTATAATAGCCAAAGAATGCTTGGTACGTTTAAAACAAATCATTTGATGCTATTATAAATGTATAGTGTCAAAACAATTTCAATCATAAATATTAATCATAGACGGCATTAATGACCCATACGACTATGTCGCCATACTAGGTTCTACAAATAAAACCGCAATATCACGTATTGGAAATTGGATTTCTGTCATGAGTCGAGGCAAGGGGCAAGCTCCTCTCCGTTCGGGACACTCTAGCAAATGTCCTAGGACCGCACACAGCAATCCTTTGGAACCTCCAAGGTCGGTCCTCTCTTACTTTTGAGGATTGGCAATTCCTGAACACACGTTTCCCGGTACTATAGGACCTATATATAATGGTCTGTACGTCGGCTCACATAGTGCCAGTTATCGAACATATATTCGAGGCGCCTCGCATCCAACAACCACACAGGTGAAAAGTATATATAAATGTCAGCCAGTTTAAGCACTAACACCACCACTAGCTAGAAAGAAACGTCTTGCACTCCTTGGGTCCTTATCCCGTTTTTGACTCATATCGAGGTGTGAGGCTCGTGAATTCACGCCATACACAAAGCTGCACCACACAGGCCGTGCTTTGATCATCATCCATAAGAGTTTGCTTTTCAACAGAATCCTTGATCATTTGCCACTTAGGCGTGCCACACCGGCAATTCACTCCATGCGACTGATGTCCATCGATATACAACCTCTGAGCTCGTACGTCTCAGAGAAGGGCGTTAAGCAAGAGAATAAATTCTCCGCCGCTAAACAAATGTATATTTAATAGAGATCAATCAACACAGAATAAAATCCAATGTCAGACACACAGTCCATTTACAAGTTCGTTCTGGGTCTGAACGAAATCGGAGGCACTTTCCTCGCATATCCATCGATCTTCCAATACGTCCGGACGATCACCAACTGATTCTCTCATCTTAGGTGTACAGCCCAATCAAGATCATCAGTAATCACCTAAACGATGTGAAGACTTCCGGTCTTCAACCACCGTCTTCATTTTCGACTTGTCGTCGAATCGGTTACTCAGAATGGGTATGAACCCGGCCTTTCCGAATAACCCGAGTATATAATAAACACGTGTTACACAAACACAACATACGCCTTATTCCAATTCAGAATATTCTTTTATTCAAAATTTCAAATTCTTAGTGAAAGGTTCCCATTAATTTTATCAAAGATAAATTCTTCTAAATTTATTCTTTAATCTTCCTTTGGATATCTTTTCAAATCATATTATGGTTTTCCAAACTAGTCGGGATTAGCGAACCACACTGAAGTAATTATTTATTTTATTTCCCAATCCCCACCTATTCATCCCATGGAGCAAAAATGTTATTACCCCATAACTAACACCACGGTGCTATCAGTAAATATTATTTACCATTTCACGTTCAAATCTAATTAAAGATTTAACTATCGCTTTGGAGCAAAACTGGTGATACTCCATCCTCGATCACTTTCCAAATTTGATAATTTAAATTATCAATTCACATTTCTATTTAACTACAGATTCATTAAAACTCCACTTCGTTTTAATCTTTCCCCCAAATCAATATCCTGTCTTTAACTGTGTTAAAGAACCAATGTCACCTAAAACATGATTCACGATAAACCCAAATCACATTTGATATTAAATACAAGGCTCTAAATAGAAAATATATCGTCTTATATTCAACATCAAGTTCTGGAACCAACAAATATCGTATTGGAAATAACGATATAAATATATCTTTCAAATTTCCACAACCATATCTGTATAATCACGAAATCCAACGTCGAAATATTCCGAAGATAATTTCGATTCAAATCCATTCAAATTCGTATATTGGAAATTCTGATTATTTTTAAAGCCACTTTCAAATTCAATTTATTTATTTCAAAAATAAATTGATTTTAATTCTAGTTCAAAACTAGTTCATTTCGATAAAAATATATTTTTATCATTTCAAGTATGGAGTTTTCATCCCAATTCTTCACAAATCATTCTCATGATTTTACACAAATTATTGATATTTTTAATAATTTTATCAAGGCCCGTACAGTCGATTTCCATCAACGGCCATCAAACTACACTTACAACGACCTTTTCCTAATTTTATTTGGACATAATTCCAAATCCAACCGTTAGATTTAAAATTTCTAATATTCTTAGAAAGCTCTTTTCGATACGAACCCAACGGTTTCGGTTTTAGGAGAATCCGATGGTCGGATCTCCCGTAATGTCCATTCGAAGTCAATGGTCGAAATTCACGAACTACCGTAGCGCGGCGCGTTCTATTCAGGCCATTATATATATATATATATATATATATATATATATATATTATATTGTCGATTTCCTTTTAAAACGTATTTTATAAATCGTTTTAAATTCGTTTTCGAAAGGATTTCAACTTCATATTCAATTTCGAATCGAAATTGAATATTCCACATCATCGATATACAAATGATAATATTTTCAAAATGTTATATTTTGAAATCACTTCTTTTTCTATATTCATTATAAAAACGAATAAAATCGATATAAATATCGTTCGCGTCAAAATGGCGCATCTCTAGTCAACACGGCTTTATATATTTTTAATAACTTTGTTATTCTATTCAACAAAGGAATATTTGTTCCATTCAACACATGAATCTTTATTTCTTTCAACACATGACTAATCTCAACACATGAGTACCGTCAACACAAGACTATTTCTATTATTTAATATATTTTATAAAATTATGATAAAGATGTAAATTTTATTGTCTAAAATATTTTACTCAACACATGAATATCTTCAACACATGAATATATATATTTTATTCAATACATAAATATATCTTTCTTCTATTCATCACAAGAATATATATTTTTTTCAACACATAAATATATCTTTCTTCTATTCAACACATGAATATATATATTTTTTATTCTATTCTTTATTTTCCCAATTGGAATGAGGCCCAATCAATTACCATATAATATTAATTATACAGATTTCATACAATAAATGTATATAATAGCAATGACTAATAATCAACCATCATTCTAAGTGCACTACACAACTACATAAGCATTAAATATAAATATTTAACGCTTACACAGCCTGTCAATCAAACGATCGACATATCACTAAACAATTGGGATTAGTGTACGCCAAATATCATCTCAACACCCATGTGGGGTTTCAAATCAACAAACACATATTTTTATTCACACATAAGTTAAAAATAATATTTTTAACGATAAAATATTTTTAACTATATAAATATTTTATTTCATATCACACAATCAATTTTCACCACAACCGATAATCAAACATACAAGCCATCAATGGTATGTGGACGACGGGTGTCGGGTGCTACTAAACAACGTCTGCATGCTAGTATATATTTTTAACTAGAAAACAAGATTTAAACTGAGAGGTTCTCATAGAGGGTTCCACTCCGCTTTGCTTTGCTTTTGAACTGCTGAACCGTCTGGATCTGCTTGAAATTCCAATGCAGTTCTTTTCACGCTGTTCATAATAAAAATTATATTTTTATCGCTTCATTCGAATAAATAAAAATCATATTTTATTTCTACTTTATAAGTTTTTCTCTAATTAAAAACAATATTTTCCTATCGCTCTTCAAATTCTAAAATACGTATTTTTAATATCTATATTATATACTTCATTATAAAAATCGAATTTTCTTCGCTATGATATCATAAAACTCCTATTTTTATTCACAAAACAATGATATTTTTGTTTACAAAAATATTGCTATTTCTATTTTTAAATTATCACTTCGTGTTGTTATTCACATGAGAAAAACCCTATTTTATATAAATAAAAATATCACCTTTTTCAAATTAAAAATCTCATCTTTCTACTTCGTATATAAAGATCGAATTTTTATATCATCGCTATAAAATCACATTTTTTTTATTTCAACATATATATAATAAAAATCAGATTTTTATTTTGCTACGTAAGTAAAGATCAAATTTTTACCATCTATATAATATAAAAATTATATTTTTAACACTCTACCTAAGTAAAAATCATATTTTTATACTTTCTATGATATTAAAATCATATCTTTATCATGTTAAAAAATCTAAACTTTCATGTTATTAAAAATCCCTCCTTTCATGAAATTAAAGATCGAACCTTTTTTCTAATTAAAAATTAAACCTTTATCTATAACAATTGAAACTTTGCTATCAATAAAAATTTGATTTCATATTCTTAATAAACAAAACAGAATTTTTTCTTTTAAAACATATTTACATTCAACAAATAAAGAAAAATAATAAATAAAATGAAATAAAAGACTTACAGCGGAGGTGAGGGGGTGGGGGATGGCGTTGGTGGTCGGAGGTGGTGCGATGGGCATCGTGGAGGTGGTGGGGGTGGTCCAGGCTGCGGCGGCGGGGGTCTTTGGGGTTGGAGCAGCGGTTTTATTGAAGAGGAGAGGAAGGGGGAGATCCAGGCGGAGAAGGGTTTTGGGGAGGCACGCGCCGAGGTGGTGGAGGGTCAGAGGTCGGCCAAGGCAGGGTTGGCAGCGGCATAGGGGGGCGAAGCGATTGAGGGTGGTTTTTTTTTCTGGTCAACGATAATGAGGGGAGAGAGAAAGAAGAAGGGGGTTTTGGAGTTATATACTTTTTTTATATTTAATTATTTTATTTTCCACCAAAAAAGTAGCTTTTTATTTCGAACTCGAAACGAAACCCACCGCCTGTTGTCCCTAGCTAATTACCCCCATTCCGAATGCAATGGGATATGTATCGCAAGCTGATTCGATCGTTTCGATCAGTTTTCGTCAAAATCAAAATATAACTCTATACATTGAATTTGAATGCGCATTTCAATTTACTGGGGTCACATACTAACTCGAAAAATTCCCGAAAAATTTCCGAAAAATATTTTCTAGCTTCGTATTGACGATACGGTCCTAACAAAACTAGTTTCATCGAATTCTGAGACCGTTTAAAAAATGGCCATGTTCCAGTCGATTAAAATCAACTTAAACTGGTCAAACACGTTTTCCTTTGCCACGCTCACATTATGATTTGACAAATTACGAAACTTGAAACCTAGTAATAACTTGACATCACGGATCCAACAAAAGTGGTTTCGTCAAAATTCGAGGTCATTTGCAAAATTTCCATTTTTAAGAGCCAGAATTCCATACCGACTATTCTGAATTTTCAACTGGACGTAACTTTTGATTCCCGCTATGAAATTTCAATTTTTCGGATTCGTTGGAAAGATATTCTCAAATAGATTCTAATATTTTTGGTTTCACTAAAATTCGGTTTATTTTGCACCCGATATGTTCAATTGAAATTTGAAATCGAATTATCGAACTACCGCGCCATTTTCAATTCCTTTTATAATTTAAAATAAATATTTATATTCTAATGACGATTCAAATAAATATATACGTTCGAATTCTATTCAAAATAAATTTCTCGTCGATATTATTTAAAATAAATCATTTTAAATGTTCAAACTTCATTAAAATTGCCAAAATAAAATTTTTAAATTGGCTCGCATTTCCAGGTTATTTCAATCTCCCCCACTTAAAACTTTTCGTCCTCGAAAAGGAACGAAGCTAAAAGTTGTTTACTAAATCAACTCAACTTTCATTATTTTAATTACGACTTAAGTTCTTCAACTTTTCAGTTTCTAAGAACTTTTCAAATTTTTCAAAAATTTGGCTAACACCCTAAATTTTTGAAAAATTTCGCCATAACCTCCCCTGCACCGGGGACTTTGGGATATTTCATATAGCCTCCCATGGCCTTCTTCAATCCAAAAGACAAAGAAAAAGCCAAGCGGCTAGCCAGTCGGCTCATAAAATCATCATCACCCAAACAAAACAGTAAATTATGGTAAACATGTACCTATTTGTCGGGTAAACAATTTTATTCTCTGCTCTAGCCTCCTTGCTATGACCTATTCAATGTAAGTACATGTATATGCATGCGTTTGCGACTAATTTTCAATACACTCACTATTTGGTTCAATTAGGCTAAATGGTTTCAAAATTATCAAACAAATAATCAAACAACACAACCATCAATCAATTAGTGAATTAACGTTTCAAATTCATAATTTTACTACATATACAGAAAATCATGTTTTTGATGCCAAATCACAACAATAAACCTATCTAGTTTTGATTCTCACACCGGTCGATGGAAATATATAGATATCACACCTTCGAAACACGACCATAAATACAGATGATGTGGCCACAACATCAGATTTATCCCCGGGTGTCTAGAATGTGATTCTATATCTATCCATTATATTAAAACTTCGAATATATGTTCATGACGCGTATATGCAAAACCTTTATATACTCGATTGTTCAAAATCCAATATAAATAATATAATCAAATACGAATAATTGAACTTAACTTTCCAAACAAAGTTTGTTTTCAATTTTATATTTCAAAAATAACTCTTCACACTCGTTCTGGGATACTACTGATCCTATCACTAACGAGTCATTCTAATTGGATATTACTAATCCAATATCTGATGAATTATTTCGTATGGTTCTAATGTGTCTTATTCTCAAGCTCTGTAAACCAAACCTCTGATACCAACTGTGATAGCCCGTAACTTCCCCGGTAAGGAAAGCCCGGATTATCTTGAGAACACGACAAAATAGAACGCAAACAGAAGAACATTTCATTGTTTATTACAACAATTCCATCAAAATACAAGAATATATATAATATTCATAAATATTACACATTTGACGAATATTAGAGATTTAAATTACACTTAAATACGTCACAGCGGAAAATAGTACAAAACACAACTGAAAGAAATACACGGATACAGAGCTTTCCGAGTATCGTTCCAGCTGTAAACCAGGATCCTGTGAATATAAATCTGCAAAACCCAAACTCCTAGCTGACGTACGGAAAATAAGGGCACCCAGAGTTTATGTTAAAACAATAAACTCCAGGTAAGTCATGTGACTGGCGTGAGAACTAAAACAGTTATTAGTCTTTATTTTTAAAGTTAGGTAAATCAAGGGACCACGCCGTACAACACGGAACGGGTTTCCTCCCAAGAATACCAGTGCATAACACAAACAGCGCAATGCTAAATAAAGAAAAATGAAGCTATTATAAGACCCCAGGTCCCATCACACAATGCAACGCAAGCCGGAGGATAGGGTTTTTACCTTATAATAGCCAAAGAATGCTTGGTACGTTTAAAACAAATCATTTGATGCTATTATAAATGTATAGTGTCAAAACAATTTCAATCATAAATATTAATCATAGACAGCATTAATGACCCATACGACTATGTCGCCATACTAGGTTCTACAAATAAAACCGCAATATCACGTATTGGAAATTGGATTTCTGTCATGAGTCGAGGCAAGGGGCAAGCTCCTCTCCGTTCGGGACACTCTAGCAAATGTCCTAGGACCGCACACAGCAATCCTTTGGAACCTCCAAGGCCGGTCCTCTCTTACTTTTGAGGATTGGCAATTCCTAAACACACGTTTCCCGGTCCTATAGGACCTACATATAATGGTCTGTGCGTTGGCTCACATAGTGCCAGTTATCGACCATATATTCGAGGTGCTTCGCATCCAACAACCACACAGGTGAAAAGTATATATAAATGTCAGCCAGTTTAAGCACTGACATCACCGCTAGCTAGAATGAAACGTCGTGCACTCCTTGGGTCCTTATCCCGTTTCTGAATCATGCCGAGGTGTGAGGCACGCGAATTCACGCTATACACAAAGCTGCGCCATACAGGCCGTGCTTTGATCATCAACCACAAGACTTTGCTTTTCAATAGAAGCCTTGATCATTTGCCACTTAGGCGTGCCACACAGGCAATTCACTCCATGCGACTGATGTCCATCAATATAAAACCTCTGAGCTCGTACGTCTCAGAGAAGGGCGTTAAGCAAGAGAATAAATTCTCCGCCGCCAAACAGATGTATATTTAATAGAGATCAATGAACACGGAATAAAATCCAATGTCAGACACACAGTCCATTTACAAGTTCATTCTGGGTCTAAACGAAACTGGAGGCACTTTCCTCGCATATTCATCGATCTCGTAGTACGTCTGGACGATCACCAACTGATTCTCTCATCTTGGGTGTACAGCCCAATCAGGATCATTAATAATCACCCAAACGATGTAAGACTTCCGGTCTTCAACCACCATCTTCATCTTCGACTTGTCGTCGAATCGGTTATTCAGAATGGGTATGAACCCGACCTTTCCGAATAACCCGCGTATATAATAAACACGTGTTACACAAACACAACATACTCATTCCAATTCAGAATATTCTTTTATTAAAGTTTTCACATTCTTAGGGAAATTCCCCATTAATTTTATCAAAGATAAATTCTTCTAAATTTATTCTTTAATCTTCCTTTGGATATCTTTTCAAACCATATTATGGTCGGGATTAGCAAACCACACGAAAGTAATTATTTATTTTATTTCCCAATCCCAACCTATTCATCCCATGGAGCAAAAATGTTATTACCCCATAACTAACACCACAGTGTTATCAGTAAATATTAATTACCATTTCACGTTCAAATCTAATTACAGATTTAACTATCGCTTTGGAGCAAAACTGGTGATACTCAATCCTCAATCACTTTCCAAATTTGATAATTTAAATTATCAATTCACATTTCAATTTAACTGCAGATTCATTAAAACTCCACTTCGTTTTAATCTTTCCCCCAAATCAATATCCTGTCTTTAACTGGGTTAAAGAACCAATGTCACCTAAAACATGATTCACGATAAACCCAAATCACATTTGATATTAAATACAAGGCTCTGAATAGAAAATATATCGTCTTATATTCAACATCAAGTTCTGGAACCCACAAATATCGTATTGGAAATAACGATATAAATATATCTTTCAAATTTCCACAACCATATCTATATAATCACGAAATCCAACGTCGAAATATTCCGAAGATAATTTCGATTCAAATCCATTCCAATTCGTATATTGGAAATTCTGATTATTTTTAAAGCCACTTTCAAATTCAATTTATTTATTTCAAAAATAAATTGATTTTAATTCTAGTTCAAAACTAGTTCATTTCGATAAAAATATATTTTTATCATTTCAAGTATGGAGTTTTCATCCCAATTCTTCACAAATCATTCTCATGATTTTACACAAATTATTGATATTTTTAATAATTTTATCAAGGCCTGTACAGTCGATTTCCATCAACGGCCATTGAACTGCACTTACAACGACCTTTTCCTAATTTTATTTGGACATAATTCCAAATCCAACCATTAGATTTCAAATTTATAATATTCGTTAGAAAACTCTTTTCGATTCGAACCCAACGTTTCCAGTTTCAGGAGAATCCGACGGTCGAATCTCCCGTAATGTCCATTCGAAGTCAATGGTCGAAATTCACGAACTACCACAGCGCGGCGCGTTCTATTCAGGCCATTATATATATAATATGTATATATTATATATATTTCGACGATTTCCTTTTAAAACATATTTTATAAATTGTTTTAAATTCGTTTTCGAAACAATTTCAACTTCATATTCAATTTCGAATCAAAATTGAATATTCCACATCATCGATATACAAATGATAATATTTTCAAAACGCTATATTTTGAAATCACTTCTTTTTCTATATTCATTATAAAAACGAATAAAATCGATATAAATATCGTTCGCGTCAAAATGGCGCATCTCTAGTCAAAACGGCTTTATATATTTTAATAACTTTGTTATTCTATTCAACAAAGGAATATTTATTCCATTCAACACATGAATCCTTATTTCTTTCAACACATGACTAATCTCAACACATGAGTACCATCAACACATGACTATTTCTATTATTTAATATATTTATAAAATTATGATAAAGATGTAAATTTTATTGTTTAAAATATTTTACTCAACACATGAATATCTTCAACACATGAATATATATATTTTATTCAACACATAAATATATCTTTCTTCTATTCAACACATGAATATATATATTTTATTCAACACATAAACATATCTTTCTTCTATTCAACACATGAATATATATATATATATATATATATATATATTTTATTCAACACATAAACATATCTTTCTTCTATTCAACACATGAATATATATATATATATATATATATATATATTTTATTCAACACATAAATATATCTTTCTTCTATTCAACACATGAATATATATATTTTATTCTATTCTTTATTTTCCCAATTGGAATGAGGCCCAATCAATTACCATATAATGTTAATTATACGGATTTCATACAACACATGTATATAATAGCAATGACTAATAATCAACCGTCATTTAAAGTGCACTAAACAACTACATAAGCATTAAATATAAATATTTAACGCTTACACAGCCTGTCAATCAAACGATCAACATATCACTAAACAATTGGGATTAGTGTACGCCAAATATCATCCCAACACCCATCTGGGGTTTCAAATCAACAAACACATATTTTTATTCACACACAAGTTAAAAATAATATTTTTAACGATCAAATATTTTTAACTATATAAATATTTTATTTCACATCACACAATCAATTTTCACCACAACCAACAATCAAACATACAAGCCATCCATAGTCTGTGTACGACGGGTGTCGGGTGCTACAAAACAACGTCTGCATCCTAGTATATATTTTTAACTAGAAAACAAGATTTAAAGTGAGAGGTTCTCACAGAGGGTTCCACTCCGCCGTGCTTTGCTTTTGAACTACTGAACCGTCTAGATCTGCTTGAAATTCCAATGCAGTTCTTTTCACGCTGTTCATAATAAAAATTATATTTTTATTGCTTCATTCGAATAAATAAAAATCATATTTTATTTCTACGTTATATATTTTTCTCTAACTAAAAACAATATTTTCCTATCGCTCTTCAAATTATAAAATACATATTTTTAATATCTATATTGTATACTTCATTATAAAAATCGAATTTTCTTCGCTATGATATCATAAAAATCCTATTTTTATTCACAAAACAATGTTATTTTTGTTTACAAAAATATTGCTATTTCTATTTTTAAATTATCACTTCATGTTGTTATTCACATGAGAAAAACCCTACTTTATATAAATAAAAATATCGTCTTTTTCAAATTAAAAATCTCATCTTTCTACTTCGTATTTAAAGATCGAATTTTTTTATCATCACTATAAAATCACATTTTATTTTATTTCAACATATATTTAATAAAAATCTGATTTTTATTTCGCTACGTAAGTAAAGATCAAATTTTTACCATCTATATAATATAAAAATTATATTTTTAATACTCTACCTAAGTAAAAATCATATTTTTATACTTTCTATAATATAAAAATCATATCTTTATCATGTTAAAAATCTAAACTTTCATGTTATTAAAAATCCCTCCTTTCATGAAATTAAAGATCGAACCTTTTTTCTAATTAAAAATTAAACCTTTATCTATAACAATTGAAACTTTATTATCAATTAAAATTTTATTTCATATTCATAGTAAACAAAACTGAATTTTTCCTTTTAAAACCTATTTACATTCAACAAATAAAGAAAAATAATAAATAAAATGAAATAAAAGACTTACAGCGGAGGTGAGGGGGTGGGGGATGGCGTTGGTGGTCGGAGGGGGTGCGATGGGAGTCGTGGAGGTGGTGGGGGTGGTCCAGTCTGCGGCGGCGGGGGTCTTTGCGGTTGGAGCAGCAGTTTTATTGAAGAGGAGAGGAAGGGGGAGCTTCAGGTGGAGGTGGGTTTTGGGGAGGCGCGCGCCGAGGTGGTGGAGGGTCGAAGGTCGGCCAAGGCGGGGGTGGCAGCGGCATGGGGGGGCGACGCGATTGAGGGCGGGATTTTTTTTTCTGGTCAACGATAATGAGGGGAGAGAGAAAGAAGAATGGGGGTTTTGGAGTTGTATAATTTTTTTATATTTAATTATTTTATTTTCCACCAAAAAGTAGCTTTTTATTTCGAACTTGAAATAAAACCCACCGCCTGTCGTCCCTTGCTAATTACCCCCATTCCAAACGCAATGGGATATGTATCGCAAGCTGATTCGATCGTTTCAATCAGTTTTCGTCAAAATCAAAATATAACTCTATATATTGAATTTGAACGCGCATTTCAATTTACTGGGGTCACATACTAACTCGAAAAATTCCCAAAAAATATTTTCTAGCTTCGTATTGACGATACGGTCCTAACAAATCTAGTTTCGTTGAATTCTGAGACCGTTTAAAAAACGGCCATTTTCCAGTCGATTAAAATCAACTAAAACATGTTAAACACGTTTTCCTTTGCCATTCTCACATATTGATTCGAAAAATTACGAAGTTTGAAACCTAGCAATAACATAACATCACGGATCCAACAAAAGTGGTTTTGTAGAAATCAGAGGTCGTTTGCAAAATTTCCATTTTTATGGGCCAGAATTCCATAGTGACTATTCTAAATTTTCAAATGGACGTAACTTTTGATTTCCGCTATGAAATTTCAATTTTTCGGATTCGTTGGAAAGATATTCTCAAATAGATTCTAATATTTTTGGTTTCACTAAAATCCGGTTTATTTTGCACCCGGTATGTTCAATTGAAATTTGAAATCGAATTATTGAACTACCGCGCCATTTTCAATTCCTTTTATAATTTAAAAAAAATATTTATATTCTAACGACGATTCAAATAAATGTATACGTTCGAATTCTATTCAAAATAAATTTCTCGTCGATATTATTTAAAATAAATCATTTTAAATGTTCAAACTTCATTAAAATTGCCAAAATAAAATTTTTAAATTGGCTCGCATTTCCGGGTTATTACATTATTATCAATTGAAATAATAATTTACTTCATCATTAAATACTACATAAGTGGTTAACTTCTTTATTAACTAAAATAAATAGTAATTTTCCTTTTAAAAAAACTTATTAAAATTTAAACAAATATTCATTAACTATTTAGTTAGATAAAATCAAAATAAATTGATTCAATAATCAATCCAGTTAAATGGTTGACTTTGTCAATTCAAAACTCGGTTATTTCGCTAACCAGTTCCAGTTAATGCCTTATTTAAATTAATTAATAATATAATTAATTTAAATAATTTCATTTAATTGTTTCTTAAAAACAATAAATCTCAGTTACAAATCATTATATTAATCCTTGCTCACTTGCTTATTCATCTTAGTAATATAAGAATTAGCTTTAAAAATCATTTAATAAGTAAGATGGGCATGTGCTTCGCACACGACTGATTTTGGGTACAACAATGGTGATTAAAACAATCAACATATATGTATTTGGTTTATTTCTATTTTATAAATTTCATTTTAAATAATATATTTTAAAATCTATATTCAGTTATAAAATAAATTTATAACTTCATTACGGTCGATTCATCCGATGGTAAATCCATATTTATACAATGATTGATTTATAGGCCATATACTACCAATTACTCAACGAATATCACCCATTGGTTTAAATGGAACAAATGTTTAATTTCAGTTCAATAGTCAACAATCAAAACAATCATTTCAAACAGATGGGTTTAAACTGTTCATATAATGATAATATGAAAATAAATAACATTAAATGTATTTGAGGAATCCCGTTGGATCGCTCCAACCTGTCCTTCCTTGCATCCAGGTATGTTATTTCAAATAATATCATTCAATTCAATTTAACTGATATAACATTAAATAACAGCGATTTAACAACAACCAATTTATTTAATGCAAACAATCCCTTAAATTTAACATGTTTATTTTATAAACGTGACCAATAAGGTAAGTTACCTTAATTCGGAACCAATCGCTAAAATAACGATTTGATTTTTCATTGAAATCAAATAGTGTTTAATTTCATCGATTCAATCAATATAGCAATATATATTAACAAACAGTCAACGATTAGCAGTCATAGCACACATAAATAAAAAACTGACTTATATAAATATAAGTGGGAAGAACTGAGTGAGATTAACTCACCTTGGTTTCGTTGTTTTACTGAAACGGTTCGGTTACAGTTAAATTAAACAATCGTTTAATTTAACTGTAAATTCCAGCTGTCTCCTGCACCATCCAGATTAATTCCATACTGTAGCATTCATCACCACAATCCTGTTGCAATTTTTTCGGTTCAATGCTGTTAACGAAATAAAAAGTTATCCCTGTCATACGGTTACATGATTTAAACAATTAAATCATAAATCCCTCAAATAAAATATTACAAATGTTTTTTTACTTAGATATTAAAACTTATGGTGGAAAGTATTTTTAGGAATTTTAGTGCGCCTCCTTAGTTTCTTTGTTCGGCACTGGAAAGATTCTCCACTTTTCACGTTTCTGCCAAATACCATGTATCTCTGGCTCCAAATGGAAGTTAGTCCATCCTTTAATTGTTCCCATTTTACAAAACTTCATGCGAAGAATCTCCCCTATGTCATTCACTTCCTCCCTCTCATATTTTTCCCAAAACATGAACCCACTGTTCACGTTCAACTCAACTTCCCAACTTTGCTTCACCGCTTCAATTCAGCTGCCGCCTCACTTCAGTTATATGCGGTTTCCATTTCCTTTTTTTAAAATGGGCTAAAGCCCATCACATTGAATTGTCTTCGCGCCAGACAAATAAAAACCGACCCTATGCTACGTACTGTTCCTCCTCGGTCACTGTGCAGTCCCTCTCCGATCACCACTGAACCGCCGCAGCTCCCTTGACCCACCCCCTCTCCTTTTCTCCACTAAAGCACCGTCAACCCCCATACGCGAGAAGAACAAAACGTGGAGATGATTTTTCTTTTCAGGTATGAAAGGATCTTTTGCGTGTTTATGGAAGCAGGGGTTTTGACATGGAGAAAACGAGGTGAAGAAATAATGGTTTTTATTTGGAAAACTTTTCTTCATTGATCTGGAGTAAAAATGCAAAATTAAAGAAAGTAGACTGGCTAGGTATTTATATAACATATTTACATGGTGGCCATGCTTTACTGTTCACCGTAGGATGGTAGGTAGGCTTGTGTGTACAGGAATAGGGATATGTGTACTGCTTTTTATTAATTAGAAAAGGACATTATATGGGTAGGAAAATAGAATAGGGCAGCTGTTTCGAACTTTCTTGGGTGGTCAAGATTTCAAAACCAAACTTGGTTTGCACGGTTATTATAAGCTGAAAAGAAAATACAAAAAAAGATAGCTAAGCTCCTTTTTAGTAAGGTTGCATGTTTGTTGGTAGGTCTATGCTTGCTTTGAAATCAAGTAATACGAATGGGTAAGCTATGCGACATGTATATATTAGCTAGGCTGACTCGGTAGTATGTGTGTACGTTTCATATGTAGAAGGTGCGTTTGGTTTCATTAATTTGGTTGTATATGTAGAGTTTGTACAAAAATAATAATATTTTATTACGCATACTTTGCCATGAAGAAATGTCTCAAAACAACTACAATTTTCTTATGTTTTCTTCGATACAAATGCTAATCCTAGCATAAAAAATATTCCGGATCCAATGGGATAGGTTTCGTCCAATTCCGAGGTCATTTATGAAAAGCCCTTTATAAATATCGATGAAAAATCAAGCATTTAAAATTTCTATAATTACAGAAAAATCCGAAAGATATGAGACCTTGACATTTTACTAGACCACTTCCTAACGGATCCAATGAATCTTGTTTCATCAAATTTGGAGTTCATCTAGCCAGTCGTTTATTCACTAAAAGTTACCCTAGTCTAAATTGTATAAACAATTAAACAAAAACAAAGATATTTTTGGCCACCGAAATCACATGCGATATCCGTTTGTCACGAAATTTGATTTTCTGACAATGATTTAATGATACGGTTCCAATGAAACTTATTTCATTGAAAACTAAGAACGTTTGCAAAAATGGCTATTTTTAACGCTTATATAATATTAATAAAATATTAATTAAATTTCCAAATAATTCAATAAAATAATAAAAAATTATTTTCGTCATATATATCCAAACTGAATATATATATATATATAACTTCAATTTTATATCATACATCTCAATATTATCAATTTCGAGTTGGCCATTATCCAATTTATATTAAAATCCTATTATATTAATTAATAAACATTATATTTTAATCATGATTTCCATAGCGACTATTTTTAAAACTTGATCTGGACATAACTAACAATCTATAACACAAAATCTGGATTTTCTCTTTCATATAAAAATTATAATCAACAAGATTCCAACATTTCTTATTTCATAGAAATCCAACTTATAACAGATTCTATATATTCAATTGAAATTCAAAATTTAATATTACGAACTGCCGTGCCATTTTGGAGCTCGATTTATAATATATATAAATTTAATGTTCAAACTTTGTTTTAAATAAACGAATTCAATATTAAAATCCGTTAATATTCCAAATATAATATTTAAAAATTAAATTAAATATTTGGCTACCAAAAATACGGGACATTACATTCTACCCCCTTAAAAGAGTTTCGTCCCCGAAATTACTATGGTAAAAAGAACATTACAAACCCATTATCTTTCAAAATACCAATTTATTTTAAATCGAAAACCAATTTGTTATGGTAAAATAAAATTTTCAAAAACATCAAAAAAATTCTACACCTTAAATTCTCGGAATTTTTTTTGCAGATTCTCCCCTATACAAAGTGACATCTACGATATCGCAGGAATAAATAATATAAATACATCGACCCACACAATCGGAAAATCAAAAACCAAAACCCAAAATTTTATATTTTCGCGTAGGCGTACCCTTATGCGAGCGCTATTGAGCATACTTGCTTAATTTACTTGCGATTAATTCAACCAAAATCAATTCTCTAGCCATCTAGCACCTGTACTTAACTGAATATATCATGTAAGAAATAATTACATGAAAATCTTAAATAATATTTCATTAATCTGCTAGTATAACAACACTAATTCCAAAATCAACATATAACACCAATTCATTTGCAGATACAGCGTTAAATCATAAATTTCAATTCATGTTCGTTTAATTCTAATTTAATTATACTGAATTAATTTCCAACTCATTCAACTTTATTTCAAACCGTTAATGAATTTTATTCGACTAATCTAACAAACAATCAGTAATCAATCAATAACCAATACACAACCAATTCAACCAAATCAATTAAATTTATATTCAATATTAATATTTTACTTTGGTTTCACATATTTGAATATCAGTTGGTTAATATTCGATTAATTACCACTAATTATTATTCATTAAATTTTCAAATTCAATTTTTTCTTAATTAATTTCAAAATCATTTCTCAATTTAATTACACTTAACCAGTTAAGTTTTAATTCAAATTTTAAATTCAATTTTAATTTTATTCAATCAACCAACACAGTAAATCTCAATAATTTGATAAAATTATTTATTTTATCAAATTATTTATTTTTATATAAAAATGTAGTTTGGGTAAAAAAATCATTTACCCTCTTTACAAAACAATATTGTATTCATTACCAGTTCAATGCTTCTTAGCACTTGAACCAATCAAATAACACAATACAAAACACTTGTATATAAAATTTACAATACGCTCTCATATATATACACTCAAACTCAATCTATGGTATTACTAACCCTATCTCTATCGAGTTACACCATAGAGCCAAGATTATTACTAAACCATTGATCTAATACCACTATAACGGCGCATAGATTTTCGACCCAGAAAATTGACACAAATACACTATGTCGAACATTCAAGAATCGAAAACATAGGAATGTTATTAGAAAGAAACAAGAGGGTGAGATAAGAAAGAAAGAGATATTAGAATAGAAGAAGAAGAACTAACAACACAACACAGAGTCTCACATCGCAGCGGAACAAAATATAATATAGGAATAAATCTTAATAGAGAGCTATAAATAAAAACTTACAATCATCAGAGTACATCAACATATCTAGACAGCTACAACATCCTGTCCTCATATACAACACACACAATGGAATAACAATCATATATCACCCGTTTGGACTTCTCCAGATCGTCTCTTCACAGCCTCCGAAATTCTAAGCCTGTACAACCCGAGCATTACAAATGATGGGTCTGTCTGGTGAACCAGAGTGTGAAAAGCACATTAAGTTTAAAGGTATCACACAATTGATTTTTAAAGTCCAAAATCTTTTCGAAAGAAAAGATTAATCGTAAGACCAAATCCGCACATAAATATAGACGATTTTTACCTTACGATAACCCAAAACATTTTTGAAATCAATATCTTTTCTAATATTATAATAATGTCTAAATACAAATAAATATCAATCTAGCAGAATGCTTGCATCTCACGCTCTATATATATAGTGTAAAACCAAAACCGCAGGCCCTTATTTGTAATGACCCGCATTTGCAGAGGTATTATAATTTATTTATTTAATTATTGAAATAGTGATATAGTGAATTAAATGGTGGTTTAATTAAATAATGGTGAATATTTAATTTAAAATAAAAAATTAAATAATATATTTAATTCTGAAATAATCAGAATTGGCTGAAATGGCGATATGGTGTGAACTGGATCATCTGTGATATTTAATTCAGCTTGGAATTTGATTTGAATAACGAATATATTATATAAACAACAGTTTGAACATAGAGTTATAATATAATTAAAATCGAGCTCGAAATGGCGCTGCTGTTCGTAAATCGGCGATTCGAACTTCAACTGAATGTATAGGATTCGTTTTAAGCCGGATTTCTGTGAAACAAGAAAGTTGTGGAGCTTCTGGAGTATATCTTTCTAATGGAAGAGAAAAATTGGGATTTCGTCAGGTAGATTTTGATTTACGTCCAAATCAAATTTCAGAAAAAGTCGCTGTGGAATTCCTTTATAATTTATAAAGGAATTATTTATATTTTAAAAAGGAATTTCATTTTAAATCGAATATCGATTTAATCGGGATTTGAAATATCAAGTTATAAATCCCAGCAGAGTTTTATGGTTTTCCACTGCAAGTATATACGATAATATTAATTTATTTGTATTTAATTTGATTATATTTAAATATATTTATATATTTAAATGGGTCATTCAGAGCTTTAAAAATAGCCACTTTTTCAAACAAAGTCGGAATTCGACCAAACTAATTTTGTTGGATTCGCAATTTCAAATAGTTGTTAGATTTCCATTTTCGTGATTTTTGGTGTCACTGTGTGGTCGTACGGATTTTTAGAGTGAGAAATAGTCAGTATTTTGATGGTTAAAAATACGTTGTGTGAGCATACGAAGTCGGAATTCGACAAAACCAGTTTCATTGGGACCGTAATGTTGAACTGTAGTTACATTTCCAGTTTCATGATTTTTAGGTACCGTATGTGATCGTATAGATTTTTGGAAGGCGAGAACGAATATAATTGAATATAAAGATATAATATCTCTTACAACATAAAATATCTAAATCATTCTATGGTCAAAATGAAGGCCATGTCCTCACCATTCTCAGCCACAACCTCAAGTATAAACGCAGAAACAAAATTCCCAGCTCCTCAGAAGACCAAATCACAAGTATGAAAAATAAAATCAAAGGGTAGAAAAATCCTAAGTTCACAACAATAATTTCTTTGAATCCCTTTCTCAATTTGCTTCAGTTCGAAATTTGTTTTGAAGGGTACGATTTTGGATTTCTGTCGATCGTTTTATTTGTGGAGCTCGAGATTTGCAAGGCAGTCGTGATGCCTGGGAGATAGAAGCAGCTGTCGGGTTCAGGCGAGCTCCGAATAGAGAGGGAGGAGTTTAAAGATTCGGTTTTGAAATTTGTGAGGAAGAGTGGAGGTCGCGCGTGATGTCTGAGTAATTTCGGTGGAAAATCATGTCGTTCGATTTACTGGGCTTCCTTATACTTGCTGTTCGACGCGAGTTGGTTGCCAGTTCGATCAGCATAAAGTTGGTACTGGATGATAGTAATTTTGGTGGAGAACGTAATGGCAATTTTTGTGGGATTTTTAGTGGTAAGATGAAGAAGGGTTTTTGCGGTCTGAATTCATGAAAGGACATTGAAGTTTGCTGGAGATCGAAATCAGTTTGGGGAAGGTGATTACGCTAAATCAAAGGGGGAGAGCGGATTGGGTATCACCGTGGGTTATTGGGCCAAATATAAAAGGGTAAGCCCAATTAGATTAAAGGAAATTAAATTTGTTTTTATTCGAAGTAATACAAACTTGTATGATGTGCAACTTCTCCATATATAATCGGAATTCAGCGAAACAAGATCCTACAAGATCGTATGGACGGACACTACCCAATGAGACTGGTTGGAAGAGGATTAGGGCTCCTATGAATTTATAGCGAAATACATTGTTTGAATCAAATCAAACAAACAGTTTATCGTTATTTAACGATGAACTGCCAATGTGAGTAAATCTCACTAACTCTAAACAGTTTATAGTTTCATGTTGTATTTTAAGAATTGTTAAATATTGGCTGATTGACTGTGTGTTGACTGTTTGATTGAACTGCTAGTCAGTTAGTTGAATTTCTATATTGATTCTGTTTATCAGAATATATCATGCGGAACTGAAAGGAATGTTGATTTTATTGCATAACACCTGTGGATGCAGGGAAACAGGTTGGAGGAATCCGACTGGATTCCTCAATAGTTATTTTATTGTTTTTCATATATTTTGATATATGATGTGAATTATAACCTGTTGTTGATTGTGTGTGTTTGAACGATATTGGCCAACGTGATTTGATATGTTAAATACCATTACATACCGGAATGTGGAAAAAAGGAATTATTTATAGAATGGAATATTTATAAATAGAAATTTATTTATAAATGGATTAGTTATAAATAGGAAATACTTAGAAATAAAACCCTAAAGGAAATATTTGCAAATAGAATAAACAGAAGTATAAGAGGATTATTTATTTAGAAAATAAATAGAAAAATATAGGAAGAGAAATATTTGTAAAAAATAAGATTTACAAATAAAGGTTATAAAAGGAATTATTTATTTACGAAATAAATAGAGTTATAAAATGGAATTTTAAATAAGACTTAAGTGTTAGAAACGTAATGGAGTTATATCGAAATTAGAATTAATCAAAATAGAGTTTATCGAATATTAGTTATTCGAAATAGAGTTTATCGAATATTAGTTATTTGGAATAGAGGTAAAGAAATAGACTTAAACAAGATTTAGAAACTGACTAGAGATTAGTTAAGTTGAATAGTTTTCTGAGTATCGATCTGATGTTGGTTTCGGCCTTCGAGGTTTATACTTAGAGAATTGTTCTCCTACTAGTTTACAGTCAGGGACTGATAGTTGTAAAATGATAGTGATATATAAATAAACAATGGAAATGTTTTCCAATGTTAATAACATATATTTTCTAAAACATAGAAAATAAGGAAATATGAATATTTATATATATATGATTAATGATTGGTTTATAGTATTTCCATCTGGAAATAATATCGTTGTTTGCACACCTGTTTTTCATTGATAGTTAACTCACCGACTATCGAAGTTTTTGACCATTTTAACGTTGTTAATATGGAGAGACCGGTTGGATTACTATCCGAAGAAGCACTCTGTATTGGTTTAAGCGTTGCGAATCATATATGCCAAAAATATTTGAAGACGGGGTAAAGTACAAGGGCTTTTGTATAAATCTTAGATAATAGTGCCTAAGATGGATGTACTGAATAGTGCCTTCGGTTCATCCTGTTCCTGGATGACTTGTATGGATGAATGTCTGACAGAGTATTTCCAGAAAGGTCACGCACATTGATTTCTTCAACCGTACCAAGAGTGGAAGCGGAGAAGGAAAATTCTTTTAGCTGACACGTAATGTATGGTTGTAGACGTCAAATTAGTGATTTTCGATGGATCTGACAATGTGGCATTCAAAGTGAATCTGATGTGATGATAAAGCGTAACCTCAAGCCTCATCAACCAGTAAATGACAGAAATCGGGCAGGCAGCAAGACTATGTAGGTCGCACCTATTAGGGTGTATAATCACCTGATCTAGAGTTTCATTTACTTCTAAAAATCTATTGTTGATACTGTCCCATTCGGGAAATGGTTGCTGATCCCAACCGTTGGTGATATACATTCGATACACTCAAGAGAAATGAGTGGTCGGTCATGTGTGACCGGGTTGCAAGATGTTCTTGTTGAACTCAGTATATTCCTCTCTAGTGGTACACTAGCGAAAGGTGGTTCCATACCTTGTCATAGTTGGAAATCCATTACCCAATACGTGCTTGCGGTTTTGGTTGTATACTGTATATATAGAACGTGAGATGAAAGCGTTTCTACTAGACGATTATTATATTCTGATTGATAGACATTATTATATTATCAAAAGGTTTTTGATGTAAAGATAATTTGGATTCTCATAAGGGAAAAACCCGTTCTGTTATACGGCGTGGTCTTATGAGATATCATTTACCTGCTTGAACTATTTTGAACTATTTTACTCATACCAGTCCCATGACTGACCCGGAGTTTATTTTGTTTTGTTTTCCCTAAACTCTTGGGTGCCCAATTTTGTACGGGCAGTCAAGTAGTCGGGATTTACAGATACTTGAAGAGCTTGGAGTAGGAGGCTTCAGGATTATATAGCTATAGTTATTTCCGCTGTGTTGTAAGTGTTGTACTCTGATAATGTTATTGTATACATATAATGATTTTATTTCAAGGATATATTATCTATTATATGTTGTTCATTCCGCTGTGAGATTCGTGTTACTCTGATGTTGTGTTCTTCTTCTTCTTCTTCTTCTATTCGATGTCTCTATCTTATCTTTCCTCACCCTCTAATTTCTTTCATTAATCATCCGGTATTTTTCGATGCTTGGTTAGTCATCATTGAGTTAATGGCGATAACCGAGGTCGACAAATTTCCGGGTCATTACAGTTGGTATCAGAGCTTAAGTTAATTGAATTACCTTGGCTCTGTGGCATGACTCTGTAGAGATGGGGTTAGCAATACCCTAGATTGAGTTTGAGTGTTTATATACGAGTGAAGGTATTTGTTGTTTGATATAAAAATTATTTTATATTGTGGAGATTTATTGGTTGAGTTGTTTATGGGTTCTGGTCGATCAGTTTGATCCACTGTATCGGTAGGAGTTACTAAACACTCGAATACGATGGGTCGTTACGATATGTTTTGAAAAGAGGGTAAATTAAAATAAGTTTACCCGAAGTATATTTTGATATAAATAAGTATATATATTAGATATATTGGTTGTTATTATAATCGAGGAAGATTATAAAGTGAAATGTTTATGTAAATAATTGATCAGAATTCATATAAGTGAAATATATGAAATTGAAATGAATTAAATCTGAATTTAAACCAGAAATTGAATTAAAACTCTGGAGAATTGGATAAGTGTTTGTAAATAGATTTGGATTAAAAATAAGGAAAATTTAAGATCCTAGGAGATTTTAAATTTTTTTATAAGCAGTGTGAATTATATTTTGAAATGAATTTCAAAGTGGAAATGATTACAAATGGTTTTATAGTATTGAACTCACTTCGATCGCTGGGAAATAGATTCTGATGATGACAACTACATCATCAATATTCATTTTCGAGTTGTAAGTGACGAATTACTACCAGAGACACTGTTTGAATTTGTTTTGGGAAAGACAAGTTGTATTGAATTTCAAAAAGGAAAATTTGATTTTTGAGAAGAGTAAACTGTTTAAAAACTCCCAGGGAAAGCCTGTTTTAATTAAAAACAAATTTAATAGAAATTTGTGAAAGCAAATTTGAATAAAAGTAAAGCCAGTAAGGTGGTAACTGAGATTGAATTAGAATGATATTAGGACAAATTGGATTGTGAGATTCAAATTTGAAGTGTAATGTGATAATCAAGTTAAAAGTTAGGAATCGAGAAGAAACTCGAGTTGAAATGATATTTGGCTCGGATATAAGCGAATGGTTGTGTTGTGGATAAAAGCAGATTGGAATTTGATTGGGATGACCCTTATATCCGCTGAATTGATAACAGATGGAAAGGATATAATGATATGCCGACAAAAAGGTACAAGTTTATATTTCATATGGTATGAGATTTTGATGAGCCGAATTGGCAAGCCGCTTGGCTATTTGATTTTCTTTTGGGTTGGAGATGGCCTAGAGAGGCGAGTTGGAGTTTGAGCTATTGACCAGTACAAAGGAGTTGCTGGCGAAATTTTTCGAAAAGTTAAGGAGTTAGAATATTTTCAGGATTTTTGAAAATTTTCGATAAAAAGAATGAATAAATAATTTAATTAAAATTAAACTTGTTCAATTGAAACTGAAGTAAAGAAGTGAACAAATAAGTTCTAACCAGTCGATAGGGTTTGTTTCCTACCTTAGCGATTTCGAGGACGAAATTGCTTTAAGTGGGAAAGATTGTAATGACCAGCAGTTGCAGAGGTATTATAATTAATTTATTTAATTATTGAAATAGTGACATAGTGAATTAAATGGTGGTTTAATTAAATAATGGTGAATATTTAATTTAAAATAATAAATTAAATAATATATTTAAATCTGAAATAATAAGAATTGCCTGAAATGGCGATATAGTGTAAACTGGGTCATCTGTGATATTTAATTCAGCTTGGAATTTGATTTGAATAACGAATATATTATATAAACGACAGTTTGAACATAGAGTTATAATATAGTTAAAATCGAGCTCGAAATGGCGTTGCAGTTCGTAAATTGGCAATTCGAACTTCAACTGAATGTACAGGATTCGTTTTAAGCTGGATTTCTGTGAAACAAGAAACGTGTGGAGCTGGTAGAGTATATCTTTCTAATGGAAGAGAAAAATCGGGATTTCATTAGGTAGATTTTGATTTATGTCCAAATCAAATTTTAGAAAAAGTCGCTGTGGAATTCTTTATAATTTATAAAGGAATTATTTATATTTTAAAAAGGAATTTCATTTTAAATCGAATATCGATTTAATCGAGATTTGAAATATCAAGTTATAAATCCCAATAGAGTTGTATGGTATTCCACTGCGAGTATATACGATAATATAAATTTATTTTTATTTAATTTGATTATATTTAAATATCTTAATATATTTAAATGGGTCATTCAAAGCTTTAAAAATAGCCACTTTTGCAAACGAAGTCGGAATTCGACGAAACTAATTTTGTTGGATCTGCAATGTCAAATAGTTGTTAGATTTCTATTTTCGTGATTTTTAGGGTCACTGTGTGGTCGTACGGATTTTTAGAGTGAGAAACAGTCAGTATTTCGATGGTTAAAAATACATTGTGTGAGCATACGAAGTCGGAATTCGACGAAACCAGTTTCATTGGGACCGTAATGTCGAACTGTAGTTACATGTCCAGTTTCATGATTTTTAGGTACCGTATGTGATCGTATAGATTTTTAGAAGGTGAGAATGAATATAATTGAATATAAAGATATAATATCTCCTACTACATAAAATATCTAAGTCATTCTATGGTCAAAATGAAGGCCACGTCCTCACCATTCTCAGCCACAACCTCAAGTATAAACGCAGAAACAAAATTCTCAGCTCCTCACAAGACCAAATCGCAAGTATGAAAAATAAAATCAAAGGGTAGAAAAATCATAAATTCACAACAATAATTTCTTTGAATCCCTTTCTCAATTCGCTTCAGTTCGAAACTTGTTTTGAAGGGTGCGATTTTGGATTTCAATCGATCGTTTTATTTATGGAGATCGAGATTTGCAAGGCAGTCGTGATGCCTGGGAGATAGAAGCAGCTGTCGGGTTCAGGCGAGCTCCGAATTGAGAGGGAGGAGTTTAAAGATTCGGTATTGAAATTTGTGAGGAAGAGTGGAGGTCGCGCGTGATGTCTGAGTGATTTCGGTGGAAAATCATGTCGTTCGATTTACTGGGCTTCCTTATTCTTGCTGTTCGACGCGAGTTAGGAGCCAGTTCGATCAGCATGAAGTTGGTACTGGATGATAGTAATGTTGGTGGAGAGCGTAATTGCAATTTTTGTGGGATTTTTAGTGGTAAGATGAAGAAGGGTTTTTGCGGTCTGAATTCATGAAAGGACATTGAAGTTTACTGGAGATTTAAATTAGTTTGGGGAAGGTGATTACGCTAAATCAAAGGGGGAGAGCGGATTGGGTATCACCGTGGGTTGTTGGGCCAAATATAAAAGGGTAAGCCCAATTAGATTAAAGGAAATTAAATTTGTTTTTATTTGAAGTAATACAAACTTGTATGATGTGTAACTTCTCCATATATATTCGAAATTCAGCGACACTACCCAACGAGACTGACTGGAAGTGGATTGGGGCTCGTTCTTTAATGATGAACTGCCAATGTGAGTAAATCTCACTAACTCTGAACAGTTTATAATTTCATGTTGTAATTTTAGAACTGTTAAATATTGGCTGATTGACTGTGTATTGACTTTTTGGTTGAACTGCTAGTCAGTTAGTTGAATTTCTATATTGATTTTGTTTATTAGAATATATCATGCGAAACTGAAAGGAATGTTGATTTTATCGTATAATATCTGTCGATGCAGGGTAACAGGTTGGAGGAATCCAACTGGATTCCTCAGCAGTTATTTTATTGTTTTTCATATATTTTGATATATGGTGTGAATTATAACCTGTTGTTGATTGTGCGTGTTTGTACGATATTGGCCAACGTGATTTGATATGTTAAATACCATAACATACCGGAATGTGGAAAAAAGAAATTATTTATAGAATGGAATATTTATAAATAGAAATTTATTTATAAATGGATTAGTTATAAATAGGAAATACTTAGAAATAAAACCCTAAAGGAAATATTTGCAAATCATTTGCTGTAATGTCCCATATTTTTCTGACCATTTATTTGAAATATTTTATTTGTTAAAAATATTTATTTGAGTTTAAATAATATGATTTGACCATTTTAATTAGAATATTTTAATTATATTAATATAATAATATATTTGGGATCACTTACATATTATAACGATTTATTTAAACAAAATGATTTCTGATAGTTTGAATAACGTTTAATTTGGATTTTTCATATAAATGATTTTTGGATAGTTGTATACGCTGATTTAAGTGTAATAGAAATTAAGGTAATTTTAAATAAATTAATATTTATGAATTGTTTTTATTACTTTAATCTAATTAATATAGCAACTATTGAGAATGTTTAATAGATCCTCCTAGAATTGTATGCTTAGTAGATTTCTTTTGGATGCATTTCGACCAAAAACCCAAAGCTAAACGTCTTTAATAAAAGCATTCAGGGATAACAAGGTTTGGCAAGAGAGCGTTATTAGTATAATTTGAAAATCATTATTTAAAATTGAACTTATTCATTTGCTGGAACATGCACACGATCAAGTGGATTTTTCTCCTCGACTGAAAATCAGTGAGTTCAAATCTATATGAGCTTATCCATTTTTTCTAACTTTAAATCTATCACAAACATATACCTTTTTCATTCAACAATCATGATTGTTATTAAACAATCAAGAGTACAAAAATATATTAGAATTAGAACAAAATGGATTCTGTATACTTTATCCTTATAAATAGGACGGGGATACTAATCTCTCTCTTACCATTAAATGACGTTTAATTTAAGATGGCAAGAAAAAACCATTAATGCTTTGTTGAAATTGGATATAGTTGTAGAGTGAATAAAACTAGAAGATTAGACACTGATATAAGAACTAATATGAACTGCATACAGACCTATATTACTACATTGTAGAACAGGGAGATCAAACAAATAAAATACATTGATATATTTATACATCAACTTCTACAGTAAATAGAACAGCAAAAGAAACATATATCAACAGTGAATCAACAGTATAATGAAAAGGAAATAACAATAGTTAGTGCATATTTTTATCAGACAATTTTTATGCAAACCTTTTCGGCCAAAATATATACATCAGTCCCAAAGTAAATACACAAAACAAATTGTACAGGGAGTATGCAGATTCAAATATAAAAATGCAGATTCAAATCTGAAAATCCAACCCAAATCTTCATTGTTTAGGGTGCTGCCGTCACCACTGCTCACCACCAAATCAACCTGAGAGAGGAAAAATAAATACAGCTATGAGTAGCTATATATAGGTATAGGTGTATAGTGAAAATATTTCAAATAAAAGAAAAATAAAAAAACAGGGAATTCAACAGTAAATCGAAACAGCAAATGTACGATCATATAAAGAAAATCTACTAAAATTCAATACGAATTGACAATACGACATAAACAATTCATAGAACACTCGATCCATGAAGATATAAACACACATAACAATTCAACAGCTACCATGAGAAGACAATATGAACATGAATATATATAATTAATCTCAAACAAAACATGTGAGTAAACAAAGTGTAGTTTAACAGGAAACAATAGGGTACCCTGTATGAATAGCTAGGTATGTTCCTGTATATAAAAATACCAATTTGTATGCCAAATCTCAGACAAGGTGCTGCCTACTTTTAAAAATCAAATACATGAATCTAAAAGAAATGGATTCACCAGTTTCAGAATAAGTGACAATTCATAGCATCAATAAACCTAAGCCTAAGCAGTTCAGGATCGAAACCGATATATATCTATGTATATATCAATGAACAGATATGAAAATAAAATCTTTAGACTAAATCAAAATAGCTAAGACCAATGCAAATCAGAAATAGGTACAGCTAATACATGTGCATCACCAAATCCTAGATAAGTAAAACAGGGAAGAATTATGTCATCAAATCTTTAAACAATCGAGAAGGATAATATATTTTTTTCAAAAAAAAATCATATAAAGGCTGTCGGCTATAAACACATGGCATAATCAGCTAAGAAGTAGCTATACAACTAGATATATGTAGCTCCATGCCTCAATCTATAAAACTGAACAAAGAATTTCAAACAAGAAAGAAATCTGAAATATTAATAACTGAATTGACCATACACAGTTCATCCAAATCAATGTATAAACAGTTCAAGGATCTAAGCAAACAAGAACATGCAATCCAATATAAAGTCCACAGTGTCACTGTCGAATATCACAAGCAGACCAAGTCCATCACAAACGTGTTCGGTCTTACGGCATATCTAAAACAAGAAGGACAGCACCTACGACCTAAGCACTGTAAAGTATTAATAGGACGCAACAATTCATGGATCACTGCAATACCTTCTAGTATAAATACACGGTAGGTTAAATCACAAAACCAAATCAAATTCAGTTCGATATGAACAAAAAACTCGAGACTAAAGAGAAATCAAAACAGAAAATAATTAGGGAAAATTACTTAGCTTTTGAGGGAGAATCGGTCTCGTTCTTCACGAGTGGTGGAGCTTCGGTCTCGTCCTAGAGGTGGCGGAGAAGTAGAAGGTGAGGCCGAGGCAGTGGGAGTGAAGCGATGGGCTTCGGTTTCGGTCGTGGAGGGTATTTCCATTCCTCCATTTTTGTGGTGGCGGAGGTTTGTAGAAAGGTCTGAGGGTTTGAAAGAAAATGAAGGGGATCGGTTGTTTTAGGGTTTAAAAGGGATGAAGAGGGTGCGGGTTTGGGCTAAATTGGGTTGGGCTGGGCGAGTTTAAACAAGTGAGGCCCATTTTATTTTAAATTTTTATTTAAAGTCTTAGTTTAAATATTTATAAAACTTCAAATACTGATTTCGAACGCTCACGAAATCATATTCAGATGAAACGAAAAACACCGTGACCATGAAGACGAGTACGACACGATGGATAAGGACTGAGCAGGGCAGGCAGCAGCTGAATTTTTCAAATGAATTAAACGCAGTTTAATTCGGCTAAAATGGGCTGATCTATCGACGAACCAGTCCAGGTGAGTTAAACTCACTCAGATCTATCCACTTTTATTTTATATAAGTTGGTTTCATCGTGTGCTATGGTTGTTCATGATTGATTGTGATTGTTTGCTTATATATGCGTATATATATATATAAATGGATTTAATTCTAGAAATAAACCGTTGTTTAAAAATTAAATGAAAACCAAAACCGTTATTTTGACCACTGGTCCAAATTATTGGCCATGTTTATTAAGTAAACCCGATCGAATGGATTGTGTGAATTGTCGTGGTAGTGTGAAATAATTTGATTAACATTGAATCATCAGTCTGTATCGTTATGAGGTCGTTATCTACTTGAATTGAATTGCTCTGATTGGATGGTAGAATATTGATTTGAAATTCACTATTTGTTTGGTTTAAACAAATGGGCACCGTGGGTAGAGTAATTGACAATACAGGGCCTATATCGATCTACCTTCGGGTAAATCGACAAGTTGAAGTTATAAAATTTTGTTTTATAACTGAAAATGGATTTTTTAATCTATTATTTCGAATTAGAATTTTGTAAAAAGAAGAATATTTATTATCTATTAATCGAACTTATAAATTTGTTTTTATAACGGAAAATCTGAGATTTATCAGATTTATAAGCAAGCAAGTAGAAAATTAACTTGATGATATAAATTCGAATAGTCGTTTGGGAGATAATGTAAAAGAGATTATTGAAGTTAATTATATCGTAAATTAATTGGAGTTTGTTACTATGATAGTCATGATTGGGTTGACAATAATCCGAGCAACAAATATATTATTTAAAGAAGAAAAGGAGACGGAATATTTAAATTCGTTAGCAAGGGATTTAGAAATTTTATTGAGGATGAGAATTCCCAAGGAAAGAAGTGTATAAAGTGAAATTTATGGTTAAATGAGGCATGTCTGAAATTAGGAAAAAAATGTCGAGTTTTGAATTACAACTGATGTTTACCTAAAGGTAGGAACGTTGTTGATCAAGGTATGAGAGGTAATTAAATAACCCAACTTGAACGACTTCGGGATTATCTGAGGGTGATATTAGATCGTGATGAGATGGTGAAGATAATCTGGTTCCGTACGAGAAAGGATAACAGAATGAAAGAAAAAGGGTCGAGAATTTATAATTGGACGACCCAAGTAATGAAGGAGGGAAAATGTTTGAGACTTACTATATAAATTGTATTTCCGAAGTAAGGGAAATAAAATGAGAGTATATGAAAATCTGAAATGGTATTTTCAAGATAACAAGAAATTGAAGTGCTAGGTTTTGCAAATGATCTATACTAAAGATGGTGGTTATTATATCCAGGTGATATAATAAAGAAGCCCCCATAACGTTGTTCACTTGAAAAAGATGAGTCATTTTCCAATAAGGTAAATGAGAAATAAAATAGTAAATGGTTTTTGAAACGATAAGGAAATAAAGAATTTGATACGATACGGAAGTGAAATAGTTTTTTTTTTTAAATTTGAAATCGTATATATCAAATGAGTTATATTTGAAATGATGAAATATTTATAGAGTTTAAGATTAAATGTCGTTAATCGTTTTAAAAAGGCCCTGTAGTGTTAGCACTGAACTGGAAAACTCATGTTGTTCACACAGTTATTTATTTGATAGTTAAAACACCAACTATCAAAGTTGACCCATACGATCGTTGGTACGGAAAGACCGGGATCGAATTTATATTCGAAAACCATTCTGACCAGCATATACGTGAAAGAAGATCATTGAAGATAGAGCAGTTGAAGACCGTTGATTTTCATGAGCGGAAGAACTACTGATTGGATTTCTCGGGTTTAGCGACCGGAGATATTCCAACAGTGATTCTGTCGTGATTGTAATCTACGGGTTTCAAGGACTTCTTGCGACTGATCTGTAGGGTGATTCCTAGGATGCAATAGGAGAGTGCCTTCGGTTCATCCTGTTCCTGGATGACTTGTATGGACGAGTGTCTGACATAGTATTTCCAAAGGAATTACATACGTTGATGAAACACCCCACCTCCGTTAGGGTCACTCTCAAAGGGAATGCCCTAATTTTGGTGGAGATTTATAAGTACAAGTCACAGATATACAAGACAGATATAAGAACACATATTTGTAAACAGCGGAAGAACAACAAACTTTTATTTCATAAAAGCAAATACGTGTTACAAAACATCACCATGATTGTCTTACATCCTTTCCAAAATCATAACATAACACTTTCATAATCTGTCTTGAGTACATTATTTTAAAGAAGCATAAATAAAACATAGATAAACTGCCAAAGCCCTCATAGTGGATTGTCCAAAGCCATAGTTCAAAACAGGAAAGTCCAAGCAATACATTTCTCTTCTTCAAGCTGGATGTTGAGGTTGGTCAAGCTGCTGTGTTCCCTCCTGAGGACCTTGGGGGGGGGGGGGGAACGGAAGAAAGAAGACGAAAGAAAAGTAGAGTCAGACATAAAGCCTGAGTAAGTCTAGTACTATTTTGTCTATGAATAAAGAACTGGGTATGATAAGTATAAACAAGAAGTGGGCAAGCACTATAAACTTGGTTAAGTTGTCTAGGGTCGAATATACTATCGTACCCCATGTTAATCTCTGAACCCATATAAACTAGTTTCCAATTTGCACCCCATAATCAGGGTGATGTGATCCATTCAATGATGATCGGCTCCTACTCGCATAGTTACATGTGTCTTACGGCCCCCGATGTTGTAGTTACCTATGCTGGTCCCACCATGGGGTGTATCAAGTCCCATGGTGGCGGCCCGACACAACCTTAGAGTGCACAGGTATGCTACTGGTGCCCAGTGCCTTATTTTTCTGCGCCGGAGTGTGTGCACGCCCGCACCCCGTTAGAACCTACACTGCTACACCACTGCCGTCGCTTTGACCTCTTACAATCAGCCCAGTAATCGTGCCCCACCCTGCCTAGTTTCAGGGTATCATGATACACCTTTTAGGGTTACTGCTGAAAAGGGTCCCCCGTTACTAGGTTTTCTATCTCTAGCCAACATGCTAAGTTGGTTAAGTGTTTTCTAACCTAACCCCACCAGTCCGTTTAGTTTAGCATGTTCCATTATGATTAAGTCTTTAGTTCACTTAATCCTAACAATCCTGACTCAGCCTTAATTGTCTTATTAAGGCCCTGACCTCTCACATTAGACAGGTATTGTTGTGGCTGCCTGTTGCCGGTTGGTTCCGGGAAGTCTTACGCCACAACTCAGTCTAACCTCGGGTCCTTATTGGGCTCCATGTTTAACCTCCCACATTGGATAGGTATTGTTGTGACTACTGGACAGCAGGGCGGTTCCGGGCAGGTTTACATCACAACTCAATCCAACCTCGGGTTAAACACATCGTATTTTCTACATTTACATATTTTGTCATTCTTCTTTATTTCTTATATGTAAATATTTGCGGCCCATTATTAAGTTAATGGTGTAAAGGTTACACCAATCATGGGCCCAACCCATACTTGAATTTGGGCCCTTCTATTTTATATTTTCATTCATTAATTAATTTTAACCCAACGTTATTTCCCCCCGTTTTACACATCTGTTTATATATATTGGGCTTAGCCTTTTAAAGCCCAATTTAGCCATGCGAAGAGGGGAGGCTTATGGCGTGATTACATACACAAAAAGGGGAAGGTGAGCGTATGAACTTGCAATATGACGTTGGGAATACAAAATAGAAACTGGTGTACTTGCATAGTAGTGACATATACTTTGGTCACAAAGCATAGGTGACATGAATCAAAGCATGTGAACTTGTAGTTGAGATAAGAGTCTAAATTGGGTATCGTTATTGACACATAGTCATAACTACAACATGAACCTATACTTTTATTTATGCATAATGTCAAACATAAGCATGGCATAAATTTTCTAACATAAGCATGGCATAATGTCAAACATAAGCATGGCATAAATATCTCTAACATGAAATCATGATTCTTACTTTAGTCATGTAAACTTGCAAAAAGGGACTTTTTGAACCTAACCTAGTCATGTACCACATATGTCATCATATAATTCTTGTAAACAAGATAGACCTAATCATGGTTTTCAATTATGCCAAATATTATTCATAGCCTAGCCATATTCATAAGTTTGCAAATACGTTTTCTAGTACAAAAGCATGGCTTAATACATAATGCCAAATTCTCAACATAATTTCATATAGATAATAACCAAACTTGTTCCAATTACTTACAAAATGATTTATGCACAAAAATATACATCATGGTGGCATAGAAGCAAACCCCAAACTTGCATGAATTTAAATAAACTACATACATGTAGCTCCAACATGGATTACATAATTTGCGAAATATTCCAAACGTATACTTGCATAGAACTACCGCATGTAGTTCTTTATCATGAATAACATAATTCATAAATATCCAAACGTATATAATATTTCAAATTGATAAGAACGCACAAATATGAATTACTTCATTGCCACAATTCAAGCATACAAACCAACACAATTGTTTATTCATACCAAAGTAATACTCTACTTACAATGGTGTGATGAATTCTCTAATTTAGGGATTGAAGACGCAAATTCCTTTGTTGAATTGATTTGTTTAGGTTGCTTTAAGCTTTAGAATCTTCCTCTTAATCCTCTCTCTAGTTGGCGGCTACTCTTTGTCGTTCCTCAGCAACATGGCGGCTATGTTCTTATTTTTGAATGAATAGATTAGGGTTTAGTCTAGGGTTGTTTATATAGAGGTTAGGAACTGATTAGGACCATTGATGTTGCTTGGATTGATCGTAGCCATTCATTCGATAGAGAGACCAATTAAAACTTGCCACCTAGCCCTAGTGACAAAGCAGACCACAGAAAATCGGCCAAACACAGACCTGGCCAGCCAGGTCGGCTGGGCTCGACCAGGTCGATACCCCTGTCGACAGGGCTGTCGACAGCCCTGTCGACATGGGTAGCCCAGGTCGACAGCCCAGTCGACCTGGGTGGCCTAGGCGGGTGTTTATCCGCCCTGGCCCACTGGGCCCGATTTTTTAATTATTTTATTCTGTTTGAATTTTAAATTTAATTCAAAACTTCCGAAGGCCATATCTTCTTCATACGGACTCCGTTTTTCGAAAACTCGGACTCTATTTCGCGTATTTTTCCGAGACGAACGCAATGGCGTATCCCGTTTCCCTTAGTTCTTTGATTTCAGATTAATTATACTTTAATTTGTTAATTTCACAGTTATAGAATTTTCGGGGTGTTACATTCTCCCCCACTTAAAAGGATTTCGTCCCCGAAATCTTCAAGTTAGGAGGAATGTATATCCTAACATCCAATCATCCATCTACTCATCCATCAAACACGAGCATCCATTGTCCTTAAAAGACTTCTAATGCTTCATGATCATATGTGAAGTGTGTGTGTACATGTACTTATCTAATGCA
This sequence comes from Allium sativum, assembly GCA_030737875.1. NCBI lineage: Eukaryota > Viridiplantae > Streptophyta > Magnoliopsida > Asparagales > Amaryllidaceae > Allium > Allium sativum. The sequence continues at coordinate 159,890,758 of CM060913.1, forward strand.
AAATCAGGCGGTCTACTGATTCAGTTGACCTCCTTAATGTGAATTATGTAAGTGCCATGAATCCATTATGTATGCAAATTTTCCTATTCATGATTCTACATGAGTGCACAATCATTCAATACAAATGCAACATCCACATGACAACACATTAAAGTTCAACCATATACGAATGCAAACATATATGCATATGCAATATGAAGTGACTGAGCCGATCTAAAACCTAGTTTGTGTGTGTATATGCAACCACGAGCAACCACTAGCAATCACTTGCAACCACCTGTAACCATCATCCATAACATGTTTCAACTACATGTTTCCATCCAAAGGGTTTCTACCTAAAAGATACGGTCGAGGAAATATACCTAAAAAGATAGATAAAAGCGCAACTTAAGGAAAAAGAAAGATCAAGGATGTACCCTCGAACAGAAAAGGGTAGGCAGTACGTATTCTAGCTTCAGTTTCCCAAGTCGCGTCTCCCTCGGCGTCGCTCCACTGAACTTTGACGAGCTTGACTTCGCGGTTGCGTAGCTTCTTCACTTCCGTTCCTAAGATGCGGGTCGGAACTTTTCTTATGGTTGCTTCGCGTTTCCACTTCGGTCTCTTCGAGTATATTTGGCTCTACCACTTCAGCAGACTCATGTAGACATTTTCGGAGATGTGAAACATGAAAAACGTTGTGGACTCCAGCCAACTTCTCGGGTAGCTCTAATCTATAGGCCATTTTCCCAATTTTCTCGATGATAGGGAATGGCCCTACGAACCTTGGTGCTAGCTTTCCTGTGGTTCCAAAACGAACAACGTTTCTTAGCGGTGATACCTTGAGAAAAACTCTGTCTCCAACCTCAAATTCAAGGTCGGTCCTTCTCTTGTCGGCATAGGACTTCTGTCTGTCTTGGGCTGTCTTCATCCTTCTTCGTATTAAGTCTACTTTCTCTGAGGTCTCTCGGATCATATCTGGTCCAAGTATGAGCTTATCTGTGGACTCCCACCAACAAGTGGGCGATCGGCACGGTCTTCCATATAAAGCTTCGAAGGGCGCCATTCCGATGGTTGCTTGATAGCTGTTGTTGTAGGCGAATTCTACCAAAGGAAGGTGGTCTTCCCATGTCCCTCCGAAGTCAAGGACGCATAGTCTTAAAAGGTCTTCCAAAACTCTGTTCACTCTCTCTGTTTGGCCGTCGGTTTGGGGATGGTAGGCTGTGCTCAGGCATAACTGCGTTCCTACTGCTTCTTGCAGACTCCGCCAAAACTCACTGGTGAAGATGGGGTCTCGGTCACTAACAATGCTAGATGGTATTCCATGGAGTCGAACGATTTCCTTAAGGTAAAGTGATGCTAGGGATGAGGCAGTCCTTTTACTTTTGATAGGTAAAAAGTGGGCGCTTTTAGTAAGCCTATCCACTATTACCCAAATGCTAGTGTTGCCACTCCTAGACCTAGGCAGCCCATCGATGAAGTCCATTGAGATGCTATCCCACTTCCACTGCGGGACCTCTAGAGGATGTAGTAGTCCGCCAGGCTTTTTCTGTTCCGCTTTAACCTGTTGGCACACCATACACTTAGAAACGAATTCTGCCACGTCCTTTTTCATGCCGTTCCAGAAGAAAGTCCTTTTTATATCTTTGTACATTTTATCTCCGCCTGGGTGTATCGTCATCTTGGAATGATGCGCTTACTCGAGAACCTTCCTTACTAAATCTTTTGTCTGTGGGACGCATAGTCTTCCGTCTCGCCTTAGTAAACCTTTATCGTCGATGGAGTATCTGTTGAGGTGACTTGAAGTCTCACCCCTAATTAGCCTATCAATCATTTCCACAAGCTGAGGGTCTTCGCGTTGTGCTGCCCCTACTGAATCCACTAAAGTTGGGCGCACTTCGAGAGATGCAAGCAAGCCCGGTACGAAATCGGAGGAAGGCCTAAAGTCGAAGCTGGCTATAAACTCTAGGCTTTGTCTTTCAAAAACAACGGGCTTAGGGTCAATTTTTTTCGGCTCAACGCGTCTGCCACTACGTTGCCTTTGCCCGGAGTGTAGGAGATTTCGAAATCGTACGAGGCAAGAAACTCCATCCATCTTTGTTGCCTCAAGTTAAGATCCTTCTGCGAGAAAAGATATTTCAACGATTTATGGTCAGTGTAAAGTTCGAACTTCTCACCTAGGAGATAGTGTCGCCAAGACTTGAGTGCAAAGACGATGGCGGCTAACTCAAGGTCGTGGGTTGGGTAGTTCTTTTCGTGCACCTTCAACTGCCTCCCGCCATAAGCTACTACCCTTCCTTCTTGCATTAAGACGACGCCTAGCCCTGTCCCACATGCATCCGTATAAACAGTGAACATCTTGCTCCCATCTGGCAGCGTCAAAACTGGGGCTGTTGTGAGAGCCCTTTTCAGTCGTTGGAAAGCAAACTCGCAATCCAAATCCCAATTGAATACTAGATTCTTCTTAGTTAATTTCGTGAGCGGAGCTGAGATTTTCGCAAAATCCCTTATAAATTTTCGATAGAAACCTGCTAGTCCTAGAAAGCTTCGGACCTCAGTTGCATTCCTTGGTGTCTTCCAGTCCTGTACCGCCACTACCTTAGCAGGGTCCACTGCTAACCCTTGTTTAGATACTATGTGCCCAAGGAACCTCACCTCTTCTCTCCAAAAGTGGCATTTGGAGAATTTGGCTTTTAATTGATGGGCTCGCAAAGTTTCCATGATTGCCCTTAAGTGCTGAGCATGTTCCTCTTCACTCAGCAATGCCATTTGCACCAATCTTTCATACGTGGCTCCCATGGGTATATGGGTCATGGCCAAGCTGTGTAATGGCTCATTCAACCCTTTGACGAAACGGAGAGCCTTCTTGTGCGGGGTATTGACTAGGTCAAGCCCAAACCTAGCCAGCTCATTGAACTGATTCACATATTCTCTGACTGTCTTGTCCCCTTGCTTAAGAAATAAGAATTTTTCCAACTGCAAACTTCTTTCCGCATCTGAGAGAAATTTGGTCTCAAACCTTGCCCTAAAGTCTTCCCATGTCTCCACTGGTCTTTCAGCATTAGTGACTTCCCACCAGTAGGAAGCCTCGCCCTTCAATAGCCATACTGCCAGTTGTACTTTTTGTCTATCTTCTACCTCAAAGATGATGAATAGGTCCTCAGTTTCTATCAGCCAATTTCTAGCCGCTACGAAGGACTCAGTTCCATGGAAATCCCTTCCTCCCATAGCTTTAAAATCTTTACATATCTTAGCAAACGTGTTTCCCCGAGGAGGAGGTGGAGGAAAAGGTGCCGCTGCAGCTGGATGATTTCCTTCAGCTGGGGGAGGAGGAACGGTAGGACCTGGCTGAGTGGCCCTTGCTTCTAAGAACCGTCTAAACCAACCAGGTATTGGCACCCCTTCCGGCAAGTTAAGTTCTTGGGACATGCTGAAACAAAAAGGATAGATTCAAAACGAAGGATAAGAGATAGTACCTATGGCTTTGGGGGGTGGACTTTGTTTTTTTTTTAAATAAAATAATATTTTATCTCTTAAAAATGCTTCTTTAAATTTCCTTTTTGAAAATAATTTTTTTTTTTAAAACTTTTTATCTTATCTGGTAAACCTATGCTCTGATACCAAGTGAAACACCCCACCTCCGTTAGGGTCACTCTCAAAGGGAATGCCCTAATTTTGGTGGAGGTTTATAAGTACAAGTCACATATATACAAGACAGATATAAGAACACATATTTGTAAACAGCGGAAGAACAACAAACTTTTATTTCATAAAAGCAAATACGTGTTACAAAACATCACCATGATTGTCTTACATCCTTTCCAAAATCATAACATAACACTTTCATAATCTGTCTTGAGTACATTATTTTAAAGAAGCATAAATAAAACATAGATAAACTGCCAAAGCCCTCATAGTGGATTGTCCAAAGCCATAGTTCAAAACAGGAAAGTCCAAGCAATACATTTCTCTTCTTCAAGCTGGATGTTGAGGTTGGTCAAGCTGCTGTGTTCCCTCCCTGAGGACCTGGGGGGGGGGGGGGGGGGAAACGGAAGAAAGAAGACGAAAGAAAAGTAGAGTCAGACATAAAGCCTGAGTAAGTCTTGTACTATTTTGTCTATGAATAAAGAACTGGGTATGATAAGTATAAACAAGAAGTGGGCAAGCACTATAAACTTGGTTAAGTTGTCTAGGGTCGAATATACTATCGTACCCCATGTTAATCTCTGAACCCATATAAACTAGTTTCCAATTTGCACCCCATAATCAGGGTGATGTGATCCATTCAATGATGATCGGCTCCTACTCGCATAGTTACATGTGTCTTACGGCCCCCGATGTTGTAGTTACCTATGCTGGTCCCACCATGGGGTGTATCAAGTCCCATGGTGGCGGCCCGACACAACCTTAGAGTGCACAGGTATGCTACTGGTGCCCAGTGCCTTATTTTTCTGCGCCGGAGTGTGTGCACGCCCGCACCCCGTTAGAACCTACACTGCTACACCACCGTCGTTGCTTTGACCTCTTACAATCATACCAGTAATCGTGCCCCACCCTGCCTAGTTTCAGGGTATCCTGATACACCTTTTAGGGTTACTGTTGAAAAGGGTCCCCCGTTACTAGGTTTTCTATCTCTAGCCAACATGCTAAGTTGGTTAAGTGTTTTCTAACCTAACCCCACCAGTCCGTTTAGTTTAGCATGTTCCATTATGATTAAGTCTTTAGTTCACTTAATCCTAACAATCCTGACTCAGCCTTAATTGTCTTATTAAGGCCCTGACCTCTCACATTAGACAGGTATTGTTGTGGCTGCCTGTTGCCGGTTGGTTCCGGGCAGTCTTACGCCACAACTCAGTCTAACCTCGGGTCCTTATTGGGCTCCATGTTTAACCTCCCACATTGGATAGGTATTGTTGTGACTACTGGACAGCCGGGCGGTTCCGGGCAGGTTTACATCACAACTCAATCCAACCTCGGGTTAAACACATCGTATTTTCTACATTTACATATTTTGTCATTCTTCTTTATTTCTTATATGTAAATATTTGCGGCCCATTATTAAGTTAATGGTGTAAAGGTTACACCAATCATGGGCCCAACCCATACTTGAATTTGGGCCCTTCTATTTTATATTTTCATTCATTAATTAATTTTAACCCAACGTTATTTTCCCCCGTTTTACACGTCCGTTTATATATATTGGGCCTAGCCTTTTAAAGCCCAATTTAGCCATGCGAAGAGGGGAGGCTTATGGCGTGATTACATACACAAAAAAGGGGAAGGTGAGCGTATGAACTTGCAATATGACGTTGGGAATACAAAATAGAAACTGGTGTACTTGCATAGTAGTGACATATACTTTGGTCATAAAGCATAGGTGACATGAATCAAAGCATGTGAACTTGTAGTTGAGATAAGAGTCTAAATTGGGTATCATTATTGACACATAGTCATAACTACAACATGAACCTATACTTTTATTTATGCATAATGTCAAACATAAGCATGGCATAAATTTTCTAACATAAGCATGGCATAATGTCAAACATAAGCATGGCATAAATATCTCTAACATGAAATCATGATTCTTACTTTAGTCATGTAAACTTGCAAAAAGGGACTTTTTGAACCTAACCTAGCCATGTACCACATATGTCATCATATAATTCTTGTAAACAAGATAGACCTAATCATGGTTTTCAATTATGCCAAATATTATTCATAGCCTAGCCATATTCATAAGTTTGCAAATAGGTTTTCTAGTACAAAAGCATGGCTTAATACATAATGCCAAATTCTCAACATAATTTCATATAGATAATAACCAAACTTGTTCCAATTACTTACAAAATGATTTATGCACAAAAATATACATCATGGTGGCATAGAAGCAAACCCCAAACTTGCATGAATTTAAATCAACTACATACATGTAGCTCCAACATGGATTACATAATTTGCGAAATATTCCAAACGTATACTTGCATAGAACTACCGCATGTAGTTCTTTATCATGAATAACATAATTCATAAATATCCAAACGTATATAATATTTCAAATTGATAAGAACGCACAAATATGAATTACTTCATTGCCACAATTCAAGCATACAAACCAACACAATTGTTTATTCATACCAAAGTAATACTCTACTTACAATGGTGTGATGAATTCTCAAATTTAGGGATTGAAGACGCAAATTCCTTTGTTGAATTGATTTGTTTAGGTTGCTTTAAGCTTTAGAATCTTCCTCTTAATCCTCTCTCTAGTTGGCGGCTACTCTTTGTCGTTCCTCAGCAACATGGCGGCTATGTTCTTATTTTTGAATGAATAGATTAGGGTTTAGTCTAGGGTTGTTTATATAGAGGTTAGGAACTGATTAGGACCATTGATGTTGCTTGGATTGATCGTAGCCATTCATTCGATAGAGAGACCAATTAAAACTTGCCAACTAGCCCTAGTGACAAAGCAGACCACAGAAAATCGGCCAAACACAGACCTGGCCAGCCAGGTCGGCTGGGCTCGACCAGGTCGATACCCCTGTCGACAGGGCTGTCGACAGCCCTGTCGACATGGTAGCCCAGGTCGACAGCCCAGTCGACCTGGGTGGCCTAGGCGGGTGTTTATCCGCCCTGGCCCACTGGGCCCGATTTTTTAATTATTTTATTCTGTTTGAATTTTAAATTTAATTCAAAACTTCCTAAGGCCATAACTTCTTCATACGGACTCCGTTTTTCGAAAACTCGGACTCTATTTCGCGTATTTTACCGAGACGAACGCAATGGCGTATCCCGTTTCCCTTAGTTCTTTGATTTCAGATTAATTATACTTTAATTTGTTAATTTCACAGTTATAGAATTTTCGGGGTGTTACAGTTGATTTCTCCAAACGTACCATAGTTGATGGCGGAGAAATGGTTATTCTCTAGCCAGATAAACTAGAGTATTTTTGTGGACGTTAATCAGTGTGATATCTGGCGGATCTGATGATGTGGCATTCAAAGTGAAATGGTGGCCAGGTGCTGTAAAGGAAATTCTGACCTCAAGCCTCATCAACTAGGAATTTACAAAAATCGGGTAGGCAGCATAGCTACGTTGGTCGCTCCCATTAGGGTTTATGATCACCTATCTAGAGGAATTCCATTTGTTTCTTAAATCTATATTTGATGCTGTCCCTTGTCGGGAGGCGGTTGCTGATCCCAACCGTCGGTGATATACATTCGATACACTCAAGCGAAATGAGTGGTCGGTCATGTGAGGGCCGGGTTGCAAGACGTTCTTGTTGAACCCAGTGTATTCGTCTCTAGAGATACACGATCGGCAGGTGGTCCCATACCTGGTCAGAGTTGGAATCCAATATCCAATAAGCGCCTGCGGGTTTGGTTTGTATACTATATATGGGGAGCGTGAGATGCAAGCGTTCCTCTAGTTTGTTATTTATCTGTATTTCGACATTATGATAATATCAGAACAAGTTATGATTTCAAAAACCGTTTTGGGTTATCGTAAGGTAAAAACCGTCCGTGTTTATGTGTAGATTCGGTCTTACGATTATCCTTTTCTTTTGAAAAGATTTCGAACTTTAAAATAATGATTGGATGATTCACCCTTAAACACTATGCGAGTTTATCTCACTCTGGTTCACCAGACTGACCCTGTGTTTTGTAAATGCTCGGGTTAGCCCGGAGTGTACAGGTTCAGGTTATCGAATGCTGTGAAGAGATGGGCCAGAAGAATTCAGACATATGATATTATTCTGCTGTGTTGTATATAAGGGCAGATTATTAGAATTGTCCAATGATGATGATGTACTCTGATGATTGTAAGTTTTATTCAAAGCTCTCAATAAAGATTTATTTCTATATTATATTTTGTTCCGCTGCGATGTGAGACTCTGTGTTGTGTTCTTCTTCTCCTTCTATTCTTATATTTCTTTCTTTCTTATCTCATCCTCTAATTTCTTTCATTGACAATCCGGTGTTCTCGGTGTTTGAAAGGTCGGCATGAGTTACAGTAAAGGTATTTATGTTGATTTTCGAAGCCGAAAACTGCTGGGTCGTTACAGTGGTATCAGAGCTATTGGTTTAAGAATAACCTTGGCTCTGTGGCGTAACTCGATAGAGATGGGGTTAGTAACACCCTAGATTGAGTTTGAGTGTATATATATGAGAGCGTATTTGTAAATTTTATATACAAACGTTTTGTATTGTGTTGCGGGTCGGTTCAAGTGTTGGAAAGCGTTGAACTGATAAGAAACACAATATTGTTTTGTGAAGAGGGTAAATGAAATAATTTTACCCAAAATATATTTTTGTATAGAAAAGAAATAATTTTCTCAAATTATTTAGATATGGTGTATTGACTGATTTGAATTGGATTCAGGATTTTGTTAAAATTTTGAATTGGAACTTAAACGGATTAAGTGAAATCAAATTAATTAATTAATTGGAATTAAATTAAGGAATAATGTTGTAATTAAATAAAGTTGATTGGAATTTGGAAATGTAATGAATAATAAACAAATAGAAACAAATCGAATATAAATCAGTTGGGATTCAAATATGTCGAATAGTAATATTGAATGTGTATTAGGTTGATTTGGTTAAGTGGTTGTGCCATAGTTGTTGATTGATGGTTGTTTGATTGTTAGATTGAATGAGTATAATTCATGGTTTAATGTAGAGTTAAATAAATAGAAACCCAGAAAAAAAATTGAAGTGTTATTTAAATATATTAGAAGATTACTGGGATTTACAACATTTTTCTTACCTTAGCAATTTCGAGGACGAAATTATTTTAAGGGGGGAAGAATGTAATGTCCCATATTTTTCTGACCATTTATTCGAAATATTTTATTTGTTTAAAATATTTATTTGAGTTTAAATAATATGATTTGACCATTTTAATTAGAATATTTTAATTATATTAATATAATAATATATTTGGGATCACTTACATATTATAACGATTTATTAAAATAAAATGATTTCTGATAGTTTGAATAACGTTTGATTTGGATTTTTCATATAAATGATTTTTGGATAGTTGTATACGCTGATTTAAATGTAATAGAAATTAAGGTAATTTTAAATAAATTAATATTTATGAATTGTTTTTATTGCTTTAATCTAATTAATATAGCAACTATTGAGAATGTTTAATAGATCCTCAAAGAAGTGTATGCTTAGTAGATTTCTTTTGGATGCATTTCGACCAAAAACCAAAAGCTAAACGTCTTTTATTAAAGCATTCAGGGAGAACAAGGTTTGGCAAGAGAGCGTTATTAGTATAATTTGAAAATCATTGTTTAAAATTGAACTTATTCATTTGCTGGAACATGCACACGATCAAGTGGATTTTTCTCCTCGACTGAAAATCAGTGAGCTCAAATCTGTATGAGCTTATCCATTTTTTCTAACTTTAAATCTATCATAAACATATACCTTTTTCATTCAACAATCATGATTGTTATTAAACAATCAAAAGTACAAAAATATATTAGCATTAAAACAAAATGGATTTTGTATACTTTATCCTTATAAACAGGACGGGGATACTAATCTCTCTCTTACCATTAAATGACGTTTAATTTAAGATGGCAAGAAAAAATCATTAATGCTTTGTTGAAATTGGATACAGTTGTAGAGTGAATAAAACTAGAAGATTAGACACTGATATAAGAACTAATATGAACTGCATACAGACCTATATTACTACATTGTAGAACAGGGAGATCAAACAAATAAAATACATTGATATATTTATACATCAACTTCTACAGTAAATAGAACAGCAAAAGAAACATATATCAACAGTGAATCAACAGTATAATGAAAAGGAAATAACAACAGTTGGTATATATTTTTATCAGACAATTTTTATGCAAACCTTTTCGGCCAAAATATATACATCAGTCCCAAAGTAAATACACAAAACAAATTGTATCGGGAGTATGCAGATTCAAATATAAAAATGCAGATTCAAATATGAAAATCCAACCCAAATCTTCACTGTTTAGGGTGCTGCCGTCACCACTGCTCACCACCAAATCAACCTGAGAGAGGAAAAGTAAATACAACTATGAGTAGCTATGTATAGGTATAGGTGTATAGTGAAAAAAATTCAAATAAAAGAAAAATTTAAAAAAAATAGGGAATTCAACAGTAAATCGAAACAGCAAATGTACGATCATATAATGAAAATCTACTGAAATTCAATACGAATTGACAATACGACATAAACAATTCATAGAACACTCGATCCATGAAGATATAAACACACATAACAATTCAACAGCTACCATGAGAAGACAATATGAACAGGAATATATATAATTAATCTCAAACAAAACATGTGAGTAAACAAAGTGTAGTTTAACAGGAAACAATAGGGTACCCAGTATTAATAGCTAGGTATGTTCCTGTATATAAAAATACCAATTTGTATGCCAAATCTCAAACAAGGTGCTACCTACTTTTAAAAATCAAATACATGAATCTACAAGAAATGGATTCACCAGTTTTAGAATAAGTGACAATTCATAGCATTAATAAACCTAAGCCGAAGCAGTTCAGGATCGAAACCGATATATATCTATGTATATATCAATGAACAGATATGGAAATAAAATCTTTAGACTAAATCAAAATAGCTAAGACCAATGCAAATCAGAAATAGGTACAGCTAATACATGTGCATCACCAAATCCTAGATAAGTAAAACAGGGAAGAATTATGTCATCAAATCTTTAAACAATCGAGAAGTATAATATATTTTTTTCAGAAAAAAACTCATATAAAGGCTGTTGGCTATAGACACATGGCATAATCAGCTAAGAAGTAGCTATACAACTAGATATATGTAGCTCCATGCCTCAATCTATAAAACTGAACAAAGAATTTCAAATAAGAAAGAAATCTGAAATATTAATAAATGAATTGACCATACACAGTTCATCCAAATCTATGTATAAACAGTTCAAGGATATAAGCAAACAAGAACATGCAATCCAATATAAAGTCCACAGTGTCACTGTCGGATATCACAAGCATACCAAGTCCATCACAAACATGTTCGGTCTTACGGCATATCTAAAACAAGAAGGACAGCACCTACGACCTAAGCACTGTAAAGTCTAAATAGGACGTAACAATTCATGGATCACTGCAATACCTTCTAGTATAAACACACGGTATGTTAAATCACAAAACCAAATCAATTCAGTTCGATATGAACAAAAAACTCGAGACTAAAGAGAAATCAAAACAGAAAATAATTAGGAAAAATTACTTAGCTTTTGAGGGAGAATCGGTCTCGTTCTTCACGAGTGGTGGAGCTTCGGTCTCGTCCTAGAGGTGGCGGAGAAGTTGAAGGTGAGGCCGAGGAAGTGGGAGTGAAGCGATGGGCTTCGGTTTCGGTCGTGAAGGGTATTTCCTTTCCTCCATTTTTGTGGCGGCGGAGGTTTGTAGAAAGGTTTGAGGGTTTGAAAGAAAATGAAGGGGATCGGTTGTTTTAGGGATTAAAAGGGATGAAGAGGGTGCGGGTTTGGGCTAAATCGGGTTGGGCTGGACGAGTTTAAACAAGTGAGGCCCATTTTATTTTAAATTTTTATTTAAAGTCTTAGTTTAAATATTTATAAAACTTCAAATACTGATTTCGAACGCTCACGAAATCAGATTCAGACGAAATGAAAAACACCGTGACCCTGAAGACGAGTACGACACGATGGATAAGGACTGAGCAGGGCAGGCAGCAGCTAAATTTTTCAAATGAATTAAATGCAATTTAATTCGACTAAAATGGGCTGATCTATCGACGAACCAATCCAGGTGAGTTAAACTCACTCAGATCTATCCACTTATATTTTATATAAGTTGGTTTTATCGTGTGTTATGGTTGTTCATGATTGATTGTGATTGTTTGCTAATATATGCGTATATATATATAAATGGATTTAATTCTAGAAATAAACCGTTGTTTAAAAATTAAATGAAAACCAAAACCGTTATTTTGACCACTGGTCCAAATTATTGGCCATGTTTATAAAGTAAACCCGATCGAATGGATTGTGTGAATTGTCGTGGTAGTGTGAAATAATTTGATTAACACTGAATCATCAGTATGTATCGTTATGAGGTCATTATCTACTTGAATTGAATTGGTCTGATTGGATGGTAGAATATTGATTTGAAATTCACTATTTGTTTGGTTTAAACAAATGGGCACCATGGGTAGAGTAATTGACAATACAGGGCCTATATCGATCTACCGTCGGGTAAATCGACAAGTTGATGTTATAAAAATTTGTTTTATAACTGGAAATGGATTTTTAAATCTATTATTTTGAATTAGAATTTTGTAAAAAGAAAAATATTTATTATCTATTAATAGAACTTATAAATTTGTTTTTATAAAGGAAAATCTGAGATTTATCAGATTTATAAGCAAGCAAGTAGAAAATTAACTTGATGATATAAATTTGAATAGTCGTTTGGGAGATAATGTAAAAGAGATTATTGAAGTTAATTATATCGTAAATTAATTGGAGTTTGTTACTATGATAGTCATGATTGGGTTAACAAATATCCAAGCAAGAAATATATTATTTAAAGAAGAAAAGGAGACGGAATATTTAAATTCGTTATCAAGGGATTTAGAAATATTATTGAGGATAATAATTCCCAAGGAAAGTAGTGTATAAAGTGAAATTTATGGTTAAATGAAGCATGTCTGAAATTAGGAAAAAAATGTCGAGTTTTGAATTACAACTGATGTTTACCTAAAGGTAGGAACGTTGTTGATCAAGGTCTGAGAGGTAATTAAATACCCCAACTTGAACGACTTCGGGATTATCTGAGAGTGATATTAGTTCGTAATGAGATGGTGAAGATAATCTGGTTCCGTACGAGAAAGGATAACGGAATGTAAGAAAAAGGGTCGAGAATTTATAATTGGACGACCCAAGTAATGAAGGAGGGAAAATGTTCGAGACTTACTATATAAATTGTATTTCCGAAGTAAGGGAAATAAAATGAGAGTATATGAAAATCTGAAATGGTATTTTCAAGATAACAGGAAACTGAAATGCTAGGTTTTGCGAATGATCTGTACTAAAGATGGTGGTTATTATATCCAAGTGATATAATAAAGAAGCTCCCATAACGTTGTTCACTTGAAAAAGATGAGTCATTTTCCAATAAGGTAAATGAGAAATAAAATAGTAAATGGTTTTTGAAACGATAAGGAAATAAATAATTTGATATGATATGAAAGTGAAATAGTTTTTTTAAAATTTGAAATCGTATATATCAAATGAGTTATATTTGAAATGATGAAAAATATATAGAGTTTAAGATTAAATGTCGTTAATCATTTTAAAAAGGCCCAGTAGTGTTAGCACTGAACTGGAAAACTCATGTTGTTCACACAGTTATTTATTTGATAGTTAAAACACCGACTATCAAAGTTGACCCATACGATCGTTGGTACGGAAAGACCGGGATCGAATTTATATTCGAAAACCATTTTGACCAGCGTATACGTGAAAGAAGATCATTGATAGAGCAGTTGAAGACCGTTGATTTTCATGAGCGAAAGAACTACTGATTGGATTTCTCGGGTTTAGTGGCCGGAGATATTCCAACAGTGATTCTGTCGTGATTGGAATCTACGGGTTGCAAGGACTTCTCGCTACAGATCTGTAGGGTGATTCCTAGGATGCAATAGGAGAGTGCCTTCGGTTCATCCTGTTCCTGGATGACTTGTATGGACGAGTGTCTGACAGAGTATTTCCAAAGGAATTACATACGTTGATTTCTCCAAACGTACCATAGTTGATGGCGGAGAAATGGTTATTCTCTAGCCAGATAAACTAGAGTATTTTTGTGGACGTCAATCAGTGTGATATCTGGCGGATCTGACGATGTGGCATTCAAAGTGAAATGGTGGCCAGGTGCTGTAAAGGAAATTCTGACCTCAAGCCTCATCAACCAGGAAATGACAAAAATCGGGCAGTCAGCATGGCTATGTGGGTCGCTCCCATTAGGGTGTATGATCACCTATCTAGAGGAATTCCATTTGTTTCTTAAATCTATATTCGATGCTTTCCCTTGTCGGGAGGCGGTTGCTGATCCCAACTGTCGGTGATATACATTCGATACACTCAAGCGAAATGAGTGGTCGGTCATGTGAGGGTCGGGTTGCAAGACGTTCTTGTTGAACCTAGTGTATTCGTCTCTAGTGATACACGATCGGCAGGTGGTCCCATACCTGGTCAGAGTTGGAATCCAATATCCAATAAGCGCCTGCGGGTTTGGTTTGTATACTATATATGGGGAGCGTGAGATGCAAGCGTTCCTCTAGTTTGTTATTTATCTGTATTTAGACATTATGATAATATCAGAACAAGTTATGATTTCAAAAACCGTTTTGGGTTATCGTAAGGTAAAAGCCGTCCGTGTTTATGTGTGGATTCAGTCTTACGATTATCCTTTTCTTTTGAAAAGATTTCGGACTTTAAAATCATGACTGGATGATTCACCCTTAAATACTGTGCGAGTTTATCTCACTCTGGTTCACCAGACTGACCCGGTGTTTTGTAAATGCTCGGGTTAGCCCGGAATGTACAGGTTCAGGTTATCGAATGCTGTAAAGAGATGGGCCAGAAGAATTCAGACATATGATATTATTCCGCTGTGTTGTATATAAGGGCAGATTATTAGAACTGTCCAATGATGATGATGTACTCTGATGATTGTAAGTTTTATTCAAAGTTCTCAATAAAGATTTATTTCTATATTATATTTTGTTCCACTGCGATGTGAGACTCTGTGTTGTGTTCTTCTTCTCCTTCTATTCTTATATTTCTTTCTTTCTTATCTCATCCTCTAATTTCTTTCATTGACAATCCGGTATTCTCGGTGTCTGAAAGTTCGGCATGAGTTACAGTAAAGATTTTTATGTCGATTTTCGAAGCCAAAAACTGCTGGGTTGCAAATAGAATAAACAGAAGTATAAGAAGATTACTTAGTTAGATAATAAATAAACAAATATAGGAAGAGAAATATTTGTAAAAAAAACATTTACAAATAAAGGTTATAAAAGGAATTATTTATTTACGAAATAAATAGAGTTATAAAAGGGAATTTTAAATAAGACTTAAGTGTTAGAAGCATAATGGAGTTATATCGAAATTAGAATTTATCGAAATAGAGTTTATCGAATATTAGTTATTCGAAATAGAGTTTATCGAATATTAGTTATTCGAAATAGAGGTAAAGAAATAGAGTTAAACAAGATTTAGAAACTGACTAGAGATTAGTTAAGTTGTATAGTTTTCTGAGTATCGATCTGATGTTGGTTTCAGCCTTCAGGGTTTATACTTAGAGAAATGTTCTCCTACTAGTTTATAATCAGGGACTGATAGTTGTGAAATGATAGTGATATATAAATAAACAATGTAAATGTTTTCCAGTGTTAATAACATATATTTTCTAAAACATAGAAAATATGGAAATACGAATATATATATAGATATATATGATTGATGATTGGTTGATAGTATTTCCATCTGGAAATAATATCGTTGTTTGCACATGTAACACCCCGTATTTTCTATGAACTTAAGAATTACAAATCTGAGTATAATTAAAATATAAAATCAGAATCAAGGGAAACGGGCTGTGCCATTGCGTTCGTCTCGGAAAAATACGCGAAATAGAGTCTGAAATTTCGTAAATCGGAGTCCATATGACCAAGTTATGGCCTTCCAAAGTTCAGAAAAAAATTAAACAGCACAGACCAGGTCGACTGGGGAGTCGACCCTAGAGTCGATCTGCCCCCAGGGGGTCGACCCTAGAGTCGACCTGCCCCAGGGGGTCGACCCTAGAGTCTACCTGCCTCCAGGGGGTCGACCCTAGAGTCGACCTGGGGGTCGACCTGCCTCCCGAATCTGCTTTTCTGCCTGGGTGCGTTCTGATGTATCTGGTCTCGTTTTCTGTCTAGATTCGTCTGCCTAAACCTATTTAAACAGCCCCAAACCCAGCCTTCTCTGCACACAATTGTATTCTGCTTCTACTCTGCCTTTGTTCTAAATTAAAAAAATGGCGTTGCTACTCTGCTGAAATCAAAACTAGAAGACAATCAACATTAACCTAAATTCAATTAAAGATTAGAGCTTCTGCAACGGTTCTACAACAACTAGAGTTCTTTCTTTAATCCAATTAAGGCAAGTACAGTTATTCTCCGCTATAAACGTTAATTCTGATTGTGACATGAATTATAAATCTGAATCTGAGGTTATATCTGTTCTGTTTGAATCTGAGGTTATATCTGAGCCAATCTCATAAGAGATTAACCTACGCTAAATTGTTTGGGACAGTAAAATGAATGTTGCATAAATTAGGCATGACCAACAGGTGACTGATTCGAGGAAAGAACATGGATTGTAGTTAGAACATAAATTTGAGACATATGACTGGACATGTTATGTTTATAACATAAATGGGTTTTGAACATATGATTTGTGATAAAAAGAATATGGCTTATGTATAAAGATTTACATGAGAGTAGGGTATCTATTAATGTAAATAAACAACTAAGTAAGGGATCTTTGGAATATATGACACACATAGTAGTCGATAACTATATTTGGTATAATTTATATATGGATCTTCTGTACTATGCAAGTTTAATAAAAATTGAAACAAATGATATATGGTAAATTATGACCATAATCTATGCTATGTAAATGTAATGCAAACATGGGGTATATGATTATATTGTGCATCACGACTATTATTTATGCATGTGAACTTAGGCAAGATTTATAATTGGGCAAGATATAATTGTGAAACTTTAAGAAATGAGTAAATCTGTTATATTTGCCTAATTTGTTAGTTTTGTTACATTGCCTAATCTGCTAGTTCTGTTATATTGCTTAATTTGCTAGTTCTGCTCTACTACCTAGTCTGCTAGATTTGTTCATCTGCCATCTGCTAAGTCTGTTGAAAATGCTAAATCTGCTAGTTTGCTTAACCTGCTAAGTCGCCTAGTCTGAGAAATCTGTTATCTGCTATATCTATTGAGTTGATATAATTAGTCCGCTATTGACATAATCTGAATTGGCTATAGTTATGAATAATTGACATGTATATTAGGCATGGGTATAAATGGGAAATCATTAATTAATTGGCCGCAAATATAAACATGGCTAACTTGAGGTTAGAATGAGTTTGCGGCGTAATATTGCCCGGAACCGCCCGGCATATTCCAGTGGTCGCAAAAAATAGGTTCTAATGTGAGAAGTTAGTCATAACGTGCTTGAAAACCCGAGGTTAGACTCAGTTTGTGACAGAAACCTGCCCGGAACCAACCGGCCTAACCAGTAGCCGCAAACTGTCAGTCTAATGTGAGAGGTTTTGGGCATTAATATTTAATTAATGAAAATCTGAGATAAATATGATGTCTAAAACGTGTTGGGTGGGTAAGGTTAAACCAATTGGACCAATGAATCTGATAAACCCGTTTCGTGAATCCGTAGGCCCAATACAAAGTTAGATAATCTGTAACCGGTTAATCCATAAGTCTGTAACCAGTTAATCTGTAAGCTTGTTAATCCGAACATCTGATCCGTTAGTCTGAAAACCGGTTAACTTGTTTGTTTGATCTATGAACTAGTTGGTCTAAACTCTGTATGTCTGAACTTCTAAACAAGTTAATCTGAAATCTGTTAGTCTGGGGACACAAGGTTAGGAGGGGAATTACTTGTGTCTTCTGTTGTTTGGGACCCATATTAGTCAGTAACCCTTTCTGGTATCAAAACTTTGACCCAACAGTAGGTAGGGTCCGGACACGCTTACTGAACTAATTATAAGCGGTTCATTCTGATAATGGCGAGGGGTGCTGATGGTGCGTTCCAACCGGGTCATATGCGTGCATGGATCCCGGTCTGCCTCTGAGGATGTAAGACGCCGTGACATCTGTAAATAGGTCTGTGCCAATTGGTTGTCACTTTAAGGAGTGATACACCCTACTGTGGGGCCGACACAGGATATTTATGTATTAGGGAGCCGATCGCTTGGGGTAGGGTTTTAGGGTACACTTAGTTCTGTCTGTTTCTGTTGGTACCGTCTATTTCTGTTGGGTGGTAACACTTGTCTGTATCTTCGTGGTACCGTCTGTTTGGGTGGTAAAGGCCCATTACTAGTGTACACCTAATTCTACATTCTGTTTCCGTAGGGATTAACCTGTTCCAGCTTCTGTCTGTTTCTGATCGGGTAGTAAAGGCCCATTATTCTACATTCTGTTTCTGTTAAATTATTCTGTACCCGTTCCTGTTTCAGTTTAGACAATAGGGTGACACCTAATTCTGTTATACTAGTATTAGTGCAGAGAAGTGTAAAGCAATAGTTTATGTCATTCTGTTCTTCTATTATATCTGCTACACCTGTTACAGTTATCCCTCATCCAGTTTTATGTTCATGTCATATTATTATTATTATCTGTTCCTATGCTGAAAGTCACTGGACTTGCCAGACTTTTTATCTGACCCTTGTTGTTTCGCCTCCTTTCTTCCGTTTCCCCCCAGGTTATCCAAGGAGGGAATACTTTAGCTTGATCTGGATTTCTCTTTGCTTGAAGTGCTTAAAGTATGGCTTGGCTCTGTATAGCTTCCGTTCTATGGGGATTATGATTTTAAACCATGCATTTTGAAGGCTTTTGTACAAGACTGATATTTTGTACTTGAATTCTGTGATTTGAAAGGATGTAACCATATTGATTTCTGTTTCCGCTGTAATAAAGTTAAAAATTTTCAAGTACTGTTTTATCTATCTTGTAAGTTTCTGTTCTGTTTACTAAAATGCTCCACCAAAGTTAAGGCATTCCCTTTGTGAGTGACCTTAACGGAGGTGGGGTGTTACATTTGGTATCAGAGCTGAAGGTTACCAGATTTTATAAAAAGTTTTGAAAACTATTTTCAAAAAGGTTTTGAAAGGAAGTATTTTCAAAAATAAAGCTTATTTTGAAAAACATAATCCCCAAGAGCCATATATCTTTATTTCAGTCCTTTTTGTATTGAACCTTTCCTTTTTCGTTTCAGCATGTCTGAAGCATCTGAGATACCAGAGGGTGTTCATGTACCCGGTTGGTTTCGTCAATATCTTGAGGCTAGGACCGCCGCTGCAGGTCCAGCAAATGATCCCCCACCCCCTCCTCGTGCAATTGCTTTCTCAAAGATCTGTAGAGATTTTAGGGCCATGGGTGGGAAGGATTTCAAAGGAACTGAATCATTCGTAGAAGCGAGGAATTGGCTCAAAGAAACTGAGGATCTATTCGTTATCTTCGAGGTGGACGATAGGCAGAAGGTACAGTTGGCGGTATGGCTGCTCAAAGACGAAGCTTCATACTGGTGGGAAGTCACTAACGCCGAGAGGCTGGTTGAGACATGGATGGATTTCAGAACAAGGTTTGAGACAAAATTTCTCTCGCAAGTTGAACGGAGCTTACAACTGGAGAAGTTCTTATCTCTTAAGCAAGGAAGTATGACGGTCAAGGAATACATCAACCAGTTCAACCAACTAGCTAGGTTCAGATTGGATTTAGTCAACACTCAGCATAAAAAGGCTCTCCGCTTTGTTAAAGGATTGAACGAGCCACTGCAGAACCTAGCCATGACCCATGTACCCATGGGAGCGACTTACGAGAAATTGGTGGACATGGCACTACTGCACGAGGAAGACAAGGGCCCGAAAGCGACAAAGAAGGAAGAACCACAGAATAAGAAAGCGGGGCCTAAAAAGGAAACAAAAAAGAAGGATGAAAAGACTGAAGATAAGAAGGGGAAAAAGTGCTTTACTTGTGGGAGCTCGACTCATCTGAACAAGGATTGCAGAAAAAGGAAAGGCACTTGCTTCAACTGTGGAGAGATGGGGCACTTCACTAGGGACTGCCCAAAGAGACGAGGGCAAGGAGGGCAGGCAAACACTCTCGAGGCTAGTGGCTAGGATAGAAATAGGAAAATTTCTGTAGTAGGTTTAATTTCTTTATCTGATTATGGAGTTAAGACTTTTTCTGATTCTGGTATTTTGATTTTGTAATCGATACTCTGCACTTTAATACTAGTATTATTTCTGAATTCCGCTGTAGACTCAGACCCATAAGGGTTATGGCTCATCTGTTTGAGATTGGGGTTTGAGGGATATTTGTGTTAGATGTCAAGTATGACACATACATTCTGAGTTTTTGTGGGATATGATTTTTATCATGCTTAGCTTCCGAAGAATCATTAGGGAACATGATCTGTACCAGTAGTCTGTAAATATCTGAATACTTCTGATAAGATTTCCAGTTTTGACATTGTCTAAAGAGGGTAACCCTCTGGGTGTCAATCTGATGTTGATTTCAGTCTTCGTGGTTGACACTTAGGGGAATTATTTTCTCAACTAATGTCTGATCGGAATCAAGTTTTTGTTTTATCTGTACTCGCTTCCTCGACTGTATACTATCGATCGAGTGTTCAACTTATAGATAGGAATCCTAATGAGTGTAAACATGTGTTTGAGACATGTTATGTTTGATGGTTGCAAGTGGATGCAAGTGGTTGCTAGTGGTTGCTCGTGGACGCATATACACACACTAGGCACTAGATCGGATCGAAAACACTCTCATACTGCATATGGATGTGTGAGCATTTTAAATTTTTATGGATGCAAAATGGTTGAATCAGCACATGGATGTTGCATATGAGTGGATGGTTGTGCACTCATATAGAAATGATATGTATAAAATAGGAAAATTGCATACATATTGGACTCATGGCACTGACATAATTCGCATTAAGGAGGTCAACTGAATCAGTAGACCGCCTGATCTTTGCATTAGATAAGGAACATATACACACACTTTTGCAAATGTTCATACAGCACTAGAAATTTCTAAGGACAATGGATGCTTGTGGATGATGACTGAGTAGATGAGTGATTGGATGGTAGGACACAATCTTCTTAACTTGAAGATTTCGGGCTTAAGAATTACAAATCTGAGTATAATTAAAATAAAAAATCAGAATCAAGGGAAATGGGCTGTGCCATTGCGTTCGTCTCGGAAAAATACGCGAAATAGAGTCCGAAATTTCGTAAATCGGAGTCCATATGAGCAAGTTATGACCTTCCAAAGTTCATAAAAAAATTAAACAGCACAGACCAGGTCGACTGGGGAGTCGACCCTAGAGTCGACCTGCCCCCAGGGGGTCGACCCTAGAGTCGACCTGCCCCAGGGGGTTGACCCTAGAGTCCACCCTAGAGTCGACCTGCCTCCAGGGGGTCGACCCTAGAGTCGACCCTAGAGTCGACCTGGGGGTCGACCTGCCTCCCAAATCTGCTTTTCTGCCTGGGTGCGTTCTGATGTATCTGGTCTCGTTTTCTGTCTAGATTCGTCTGCCTAAACCTATTTAAACAGCCCCAAACCCAGCCTTCTCTGCACACAATTCTATTCTGCTTCTACTCTGCCTTTGTTCTAAATTAAAAAAATGGCGTTGCTACTCTGGTGAAATCAAAACTAGAAGACAATCAACATCAACCTAAATTCAATTAGAGATTAGAGCTTCTGCAACGATTCTACAACAACTAGAGTTCTTTCTTTAATCCAATTAAGGCAAGTACAGTTATTCTCCGCTATAAACGTTAATTCTGATTGTGACATGAATTATAAATCTGAATCTGAGGTTATATCTGTTCTGTTTGGATCTATCTTATTTTGTATCTCTTTCCTCTTTCTTTTTTATAGCCAGGCTACCACGAGCCTGAGCCAATCTCATAAGAGATTAACCTATGCTGAATTGTTTGGGACAGTAAAATGAATGATGCATAAATTAGACATGACCAACAGGTGACTGATTCGAGGAAAGAACATGGATTGTAGTTAGAACATAAATTTGAGACATATGACTGGACATGTTATGTTTATAACATAAAAGGGTTTTGAACATATGATTTGTGATAAAAAGAATATGGCTTATGTATAAAGATTTACATGAGAGTAGGGTATCTATTAATGTAAATAAACAACTAAGTAAGGGAACTTTGGAATATATGACACGCATAGTAGTCGATAACTATATTTGGTATAATTTATATATGGATCTTCTGTACTATGCAAGTTTAATAAAAATTGAAACATATGATATATGGTAAATTATGACCATAATCTATGCTATGTAAATTTAATGCAAACATGGGGTATATGATTATATTGTGCATCACGACTATTATTTATGCATGTGAACTTAGGCAAGATTTATAATTGGGCAAGATATATTTGTGAAACTTTAAGAAATGAGTAAATCTGTTATATTTGCCTAATTTGTTAGTTTTGTTACATTGCCTAATCTGCTAGTTCTGTTATATTGCTTAATCTGCTAGTTCTGCTCTACTACCTAGTCTGCTAGATTTGTTCATCTGCCATCTGCTAAGTCTGTTGAAAATGCTAAATATGCTAGTTTGTTTAACCTGCTAAGTCGCCTAGTCTGAGAAATCTGTTATCTGCTATATCTATTGAGTTGATATAATTAGTCCGCTATTGACATAATCTGAATTGGCTATAGTTATGAATAATTGACATGTATATTAGGCATGGGTATAAATGGGAAATCATTAATTAATTGGCCGCAAAGATAAACATGGCTAACTCGAGGTTATAGTGAGTTTGCGGCGTAATTCTACCCGGAACCGCCCGGCATATTCCAGTGGTCGCAAACAATAGGTTCTAATGTGAGAAGTTAGTCATAACGTGCTTGAAAACCCGAGGTTAGACTCATTTTGCGACAGAAACCTGCCCGGAACCAACCGGCCTAACCAGTAGCCGCAAACTGTCAGTCTAATGTGAGAGGTTTTGGGCATTAATATTTAATTAATGAAAATCTGAGATAAATATGATGTCTAAAACGTGTTGGGTGGGTAAGGTTAAACCAATTGGAACAATGAATCTGATTAACCCGTTTCGTGAATCCGTAGGCCCAATACAAAGTTAGATAATCTGTAATCGGTTAATCCGTAAGTCTGTAACCAGTTAATCTGTAAGCTTGTTAATCCGAACATAGGATCCGTTAGTCTGAAAACCGGTTAACTTGTTTGTTTGATCTATGAACTAGTTGATCTAAACTCTGTATGTCTGAACTTCTAAACAAGTTAATCTGAAATCTGTTAGTCTGGGGACACAAGGTTAGGAGGGGAATTACTTGTGTCATCTGTTGTTTGGGACCCATATTAGTCAGTAACCCTTTCTGGTATCAAAACTTTGACCCAACAGTAGGTAGGGTCCGGGCACGCTTACTGAACTAATTATAAGCGGTTCATTCTGATAATGGCGAGGGGTGTTGATGGTGCGTTCCAACCGGGTCATGTGCGTGCATGGATCCCGGTCTGCCTCTGAGGATGTAAGACGCCATGACATCTGTAAATAGGTCTGTGCCAATTGGTTGTCACTTTATTGAGTGATACACCCTTCTGTGGGGCCGACATAGGATATTTATGTATTAGGGAGCCGATCGCTTGGGGTAGGGTTTTAGGGTACACTTAGTTCTGTCTGTTTCTGTTGGTACCGTTTGTTTCTGTTGGGTGGTAACACATGTCTGTTTCTGCGTGGTACCGTCTGTTCAGGTGGTAAAGGCCTATTACTATTGTACACCTAATTCTACATTCTGTTTCCGTAGGGATTAATCTGTTCCGGCTTCTGTCTGTTTCTGATCAGGTAGTAAAGGCCCATTATTCTACATTCTGTTTCTGTTAAATTATTCTGTACCCGTTCCTGTTTCAGTTTAGACATTAGGGTGACACCTAATTCTGTTATACTAGTATTAGTGCAGAGAAGTGTAAAGCAATAGTTTATGTCATTCTGTTCTTCTATTATATCTGCTACACCTGTTACAGTTATCCCTCATCCAGTTTTATGTTCATGTCATATTATTATTATTATCTGTTCATATGCTGAAAGTCACTGGACTTGCCAGACTTTTTGTCTGACCCTTGTTGTTTCACCTCCTTTCTTCCGTTTTCCCCCAGGTTATCCAAGGAGGGAATACTTTAGCTTGATCCGGATTTCTCTTTGCTTGAAGTGCTTAAATTATGGATTGGCTCTGTATAGCTTCCGTTCTATGGGGATTATGATTTTAAACAATGCATTTTGAAGGCTTTTGTACAAGACTGACATTTTGTACTTGAATTCTGAGATTTGAAAGGATGTAACCATATTGATTTCTGTTTCCGCTGTAATAAAGTTAAAAAATTTCAAGTACTGTTTTATCTGTCTTGTAAGTTTCTGTTCTGTTTACTAAAATGCTCCACCAAAGTTAAGGCATCCCTTTGTGAGTGACCTTAACGGAGGTGGGGTGTTACAGCACACCTGTTTTTCTTTGATAGTTAACTCACCGACTATCGAAGTTTTTGACCATTTTAACGTTGTTAATATGGAGAGACCGGTTGGATTATTATCCGAAGAACCACCTTGTATTGGCATAAGCGTTGCGAATCATATATGCTAAAGATAATTGAAGACGGGGTAAAGTGCAAGGGCTGTTGTATAAATCTTAGATAGCAGTGCCTAAGATGGATGTACTGAATAGTGCCTTCGGTTCATACTGTTCCTGGATGACTTGTATGGATGAATGTCTGACAGAATATTTCCCGAAAGGTCACGTACATTGATTTCTTCAACTGTACCAAGAGTGGAAGCGGAGAAGGAAACTTCTTTTAGCTGACACGTAATGTATGGTTGTAGACGTCAAATTAGTGATTTTCGATGGATCCGACAATGTGGCATTCAAAGTGAATCTGATGTGATGATAAAGCGTAACCTCAAGCCTCATCAACCAGTAAATGACAGAAATCGGACAGGAAGCATGGCTATGTAGGTCACACCTATTAGGTTGTATAATCACCTGATCTAGAGTTTCATTTACTTCTAAAAATCTATTGTTGATACTGTCCCATTTGGGAAACAGTTGCTGATCCCGAAACTTTTTATTCCCTTATTTACACTCTTTTCAAATCATTGTGACAACTTATGTGTTGTCTAAAATCACATTGCGATCCTTTTAAAGATGTTCAGTTTATAAATCAAATAACTCAATTTATTGTTTTTAATAATTGTTACAAATTTAATTTTGAAATTTCTCACTTCATTTACAAATACCATTTGTAAATTATTATCGACAACTAATATTTTGATTATAATTCAACTCCTAACATCCTTTTACAAAATCATTTGTAAGTCAATTACGGCAACTTATATTCGTTGCCATTTCCAAAAATCCTTTACTTCTTATACTCTCAACTCCGCTTAACATTCCGAACTTCAGAATATCACACTCCGAACCTCGGAATAAATCTCACTTCGTTATTTCATACCATTTCCCAATTTCTAAATTGCTTTTTTTCTAACTTCGAATATTCAGTAAATATTTAATTTAATCTATCACATTCGCTTAAAATCCTTTTTATAACTTCGTTATAAAAACACGAGTTTTTAATGTAAAACTCATTCAGAAACTCCTTTTCACCATTCAATTCGATTCATTTCAACTTCAATCACTTTTAAAATGAATTCCAATTAAAAAGTAACATCTATTATTAATTGAAATAATAATTTACTTCATCATTAACTGCTATATAAGTGGTTAACTTCTTTATTGACTAAAGTAAATAGTAATTTTCCTTTTAAAAAATCTTATTAAAATTTAAACAAATATTCATTAACTATTTCATTAGATAAAATCAAAATGAATTGATTCAATAATCAATCCGGTTAAATGGTTGACTTTGTCAATTCAAAACACAGTTATTTCCTTAACCAGTTCCAGTTAATCCCTTATTTAAATTAATTAATAATATAATTAATTTAAATAATTTCATTTAATTGTTTCTTATAAACAATAAATCTCAGTTACAAATCATTATATTAATCCTTGCTCACTTGCTTATTCATCTTAGTAATATAAGAATTAACTTTATAAATCATTTAATAAGTAAGATGAGGCACGTGCTTCGCACAAGACTGATTCTTGGTACAACAATGGTGATTAAAACAATCAACATATATATATATATTTGGTTTATTTCTCTTTTATAAATTTCATTTTAAATAATATATTTAAAAATCTATATTCAGTTACAAAATTTCATTACGGTCGATTCATCCAATGGTAAGTCGATACTTATACAATGATTGATTTATAGGCCATATACTTCCAATTACTCAACCAATATCACCCATTGGTTTAAAAGGAACAAATGTTGAATTTCAGGTCAGTAGTCAACAGTCAAATCAATGATTTCAAACTGACGGGTTTAAAGAGTTCATGTAATGATAATATGAAAATAAATAACATTAAATGTATTTGAGGAATCCCGTTGGATCCCTCCAACCTGTCCTTCCCTGCATCCAGGTATGTTATCTCAAATTATATCGTTCAACTCGATTTAACCGATATAACATTAAATAACAGCGATTTAACAACAACCAATTTATTTAATGCAAATAATTCATTAAATTTAACACGTTTATTTTATAAACGTGACCAATAAGGTACGTTATCTTAATTTGGAACCAATCGTTAAAATAACAATTTGGTTTTCATTGAAATCAAACAGCGTTTAATTTCAATGGTTCAATCAATATAGCAATATATATTAACAAACAGTCAACCATTAGCAGTCATAGCACACAAAAATAAAAATCCGACTTATATAAATATAAGTGGGAAGAACTGAGTGAGTTTACTCACCTTGATTCCGTCGTTTTGCTGAAACGGTTTGGTTACAGTAAAATTAAACAGTCATTTAATTTAACTGTAAATTCCAGCTGTCTCCTGTACCGTCCAGATTAATTCCATATTGTAGCATTCTGCAATCCATAGGTCGAAGTTAACTAGAAAATCGCCACAGACATAATGATGCTAATCCCATGGCCAAATTCTGGAAGCTCTTCAAATTTTATTTTATTTTACTTAATTAAAAATGCGGGGTGTTACATAAGTATACAAGGCAAACACAATAGCACAAAGCTATCACCAAAAGACTTCACTTCAAAAGTGGATACACAACTAAAATTCCAGTAACACAAGAGAATAACATACGACTCGCACCAAAAACGAATGAGAATGACAACTCAATAAAACCAAAATAACTTCAACGGAAATTCTGTTAAGTGCAGTGAACCATATCCAAAGTCTAACACGCCTAGCAAACCTAAAGAGACCAAAAGAAAAACCCAAACAACAAACAAACAAAGCTGAAGACCCATTATACTTCGACAAAGACGATGCACTCACTAATCAAACTGATCATGAACCCAACTCAGCAGTCACAAGCAAAAACCAACCAACAACAACCAAAACAAGGCCAAAGCCCAAAAACACCATTTCTGATCCAATGTAAGGATAGGGAAACTCAGACAATCACACAACATGTCAATAAATTCGTACCAAAGCCGAAGTCCACACTAAAAAGGCAAGGGAAATTGCTTGCTATTTTGGTGAGAGCTTGGAAAAAACCGAGCTAATCAGGACCAGAGAAACAGAGTTTGGAACAATTAAAGTGGCGTAGTCGTGGTAAGATAAAAGCAAATAGTCGGAGAAGGACAGGAGCAGGAATAGAGAAAGCAACTCACACAAGCTAGAGGACGGTAGCAAGAGGAAGAACATCGAAG
This sequence comes from Allium sativum, assembly GCA_030737875.1. Classification (NCBI taxonomy): domain Eukaryota; kingdom Viridiplantae; phylum Streptophyta; class Magnoliopsida; order Asparagales; family Amaryllidaceae; genus Allium; species Allium sativum. The sequence goes on from CM060913.1 coordinate 159,918,433, forward strand.
CAAAATCTAAGTACTCACTAAGAGAGACTGGGGATACAACAAAATAAGGAAGGGAAGACAAAAGGCAAGAGGATGGAATAGAGAAACCGAAGACAAGACTAAGTCATGAGTCAAATCTCCAGGAAGAAAGCAAGGTAGTTCATGAGTGGGAAGAAAAGTTCTGAAAGTGGCAAACAAAGCTCCTAACCACAACGGGAAAGCTGGGGTTGGGAGAGAAGGATCAAAGAAATTATAGGGAGAATTGGAGGAAAAAATGATGCAAAAGTAGAAAAGGAGGTGGCGGGAAAAAAATGCTAGTCCCCATCGGAGAAGAGGAAGCTCATTTATGATAATAAATAATTCATTTATAATGACTTATTATTTTTGTAACGACCCAGATTTTTTGACCATTTAGTTATTATTTAAAAATGTTTTTTTTATTGTTTTGAAAGTTTAAATGGTTTAATTTCAATAATTTTGAATATTTTATTCCGAAATGGTAGAAGTTTAGTGGATCTGCAATATAATGTGAACTGGCAGTATAAAAGGATAAATTTTTAATTTAAAATAGTACGTTTACAAAGGATGTAGTAGCTAACGAACTCGGATTTCGATGAAATCAGTTTCATTAAATCCGAAATGATGAAATTAGGTAACCAACCAAGTTACGTCAAAAATGGCATCCGTATGTGGAAAAGAAAAAATAAAAGGCCAAAATTTAAACTAAATTTTGACGGTAATTGGAATTTGCTAATGCTAACGGCAAAACTGGAACCTGAGACCTATCCAGGAAAATTCTAAACATAGGATATTAGCTATATATGAAATCTGGGAAAATCCTATAACGGATATAGAAAGTTATTAAGGAAACAAAATTTAAATAAATTATTTGAAAATCTAAACAAACTCCGATTTTTGATTTGAATACATAGGATTGAAGTACGTTAAAAACCGGACCAGATGGTGGATGAATTTCTGAAAACCGTTATCGTTTGATACTCCAACATGAGACCGGAAGGTGTTGAAACTAACACAAAACACTATTTTGAATTTGAATTTAAATTATTTGAAAGTTCAAACGAATTCAAAATTTAAATATTTTTATATATTATTGAAGAGCAAGAAAAATTGAACAACATGGTTGAAAATGATTTTGGATAAGGTATCAATAAGTAAGTCAAATTAACATCCGAATAGGGTTGAGAAAACACACTTTACTATTCATAAATTATTAAATTTATTTATAATTTTAATAAATTTAAGGATTAATCCTAGCCATCCATTTTCGACCGTTAGATTCGCGCCACCTCAGCAATCCGTGTGACTCCTTCGGCTATAAATAGCCCCCCTCCTTCATTTTAAACTCACTCCTCCTCCTCCTCTTTCAAGCTTTGGCAATGGCAGAAATAATAATAAAATATTAGGAAATAGGGAAAAGGGAAGGAAGGGAGAAAGGAGGGCAAGACGGGGAGCTAGGGACTCTTAGGCAGAGGCTTGGGCTTCGCGGGGTAAGTTTTTAAATAATATTTATTTATTTATTTATTTTTGTAATATATATATATATATATTATAATTAAAATAGAATTTGTAAAAATAAATATCAGAACATTCTAAGGGTGACAGAGAGGATAGTGTCTAAGGCTTGAGTTTGGAAAATATAGTTTCCTGCTCTCCCTGGCTATCCCTAACTGATCCGACGGATGGGATGATTAATTTAAATTTAAATTTAAAATTTAATTTGAATTTAAATTGAATTTAAAACAGACCAGGGGCATTTTCGTAATTTTTAACCATAAACTTTAAAAGTTTATAACTTTTTCAAAACAAGTCGGATTTCCACGAAACAAGGACCGTTGGATTCTTATCGGAAAATACTTTAAAATGAGTGGAAGCAGATTTTTGATCCGGGTTATTCAAATATTTTATTTGAAAATTAAATTTAATTAATATTAAAATGGTTTTTCAATTTTAAAAAAATTTGGAAATGGCTAGAGGTGGGAAAGTATGATTTTTTAGAAGGGCAAGGAAGGTAATTTGGCTAATAACGCAATAAGAAATTAATTAAGATAAAAATAATTTAATTAAATATATATTCATTTAAATTAGGTAAATATTGTAAATAGCATAACTTTTGCATACATTAACGAAATTTAACGAAACAGGATCCGTTGGGATCGTATGGACGAGCACTATGCAATGGAACTGACCGCAAGTGGATTGGAGCTCGTTTGGATTTATGGTGAAATTTAACGTCTGAACCAAATCAATGACCGATTATCGTTATTCAACGATAAACCGTCCAAGGTGAGTAAATCTCACTAACTCTGAGCACTTTATATTTTTATAAAGTATTTTTAGAACTGATAATTATTGGTTGAATTGCTGAGTGTTGATTGTTTGGTTGAACTGCTAGCAATTGATTGAAAATACCGATATAGTTATATATATCGTTAACCGATGTTGATTTTGTTTATCAGAATACCTCATATTGAAATGAAATTGATGTGAATTATATTGTGTAACATCTGTTGATGCAGGGAAACAGGTCGGAGGAATCCAACTGGATTCCTCAACATTTATTTACTGTTTTTCATATATTCTGATATATGATGTGTTATATCATCTGTTGTTGAACCTGTGTGTTTGGATGATGATTGAACCTTTTGATTTGGTATTTTTATACCATAAGTGATACTAGAAAGTGAAAAGGGATTTTCAAAGTTTATTTTGAAAATAAATTATTTATATAAAATCAATAGATTTTATATATAAAAGGAAGAGAATTTCATGAGAGAAAATGATTATAGAATCAAAGCATTTGTAAAAAAAAAACAAATATTGGTGAAATCAAATAGAAGGGAAAATATTGGTGAAATCAAATAGAAGGGAAATATTTGTGAAACGATTACAAATAGAAATAAAAAGGGAAACATTCGTAAAAGTATTTACAAATGGAATTGAAAAGGGAATATTCACGTAGGGAATAAAGAAAAGTTGACAGAAGTACTTATTTGTTAAATAAATAGAAAAGTTAAAAGAAATATTTATTTGTTGAATAAATAGAAAAGTTAAAGGGAATATTTATTTGTTAAATAAATAGAAGCGAAAAGAGAATAGTTATTTGTTGAGTAAACGAATAGAAAAAGAATCTATTCAAGGGAAGTAATTCAAAGGAATTATTCCAAAGGAATTATTCAAAAGAGAAAAGTCAAAGGGATTAATTCAAAAGAGTTAATCAACTAGAGTTAAACCATTGGAGTTAAACTGTTAGAGTTAAACAGTTGGAGTTAAACTGTTAGAGTTAAACAGTTGGAGTTAAACTGTTAGAGTTAAACAGTTGGAGTTAAACTGTTAGAGTTAAACTGTTGAAGTTAAACTGTCAGAGTTAAACCGTAAAGTTAAACAGTTAGAGTTAGTTAGTTAGAGTTAACTAGTTAGAGTTATTCAGTTAGAGTTATCCAGTTAGAGTTATTCAGTTAGAATTAACCAGTTAGAGTTAATCAATTAGAGTTAATCGTTTTGAGTCAAATCGAACTAGAGTTATTCAAATATAGTAATCGAATAAGGGTTAATTTAATATTAGTTATTCAATTAGAATTGATCGAATCTAATTATTCGAGATAGATTTAAAAATAGACAAAGTTATTTAAGGATGAATTTCCATTTAGCATGACTGCTAGCGTAATTCGCAGGGCTGTAGATAGCCTACGGCGGTCGGATGTTTCCTGGGGGAATCAGGCGTAACCATTGTGATCGCTGCGATCTAGAGTCAAGCAAATGGTGTTAAATCAAATAGTAATTAATCAATAGAAGTTAATTAAGTCGAGTTAGTTGAGTATTAGTAAATTAAGTAGGGTTAGTCAAAAAGGGAATTAATCGAATATCACCTATTCGAAGTAGAGTTATCGAATATAGTTTATTCGAGAAGAGTAATCGAATATAGTTCGTTCGAAGTGTGTTAAATCGAATATAGTTATTCGAAGGAGAGAATTATCGAATATGGTTTATTCGAAGTGAGATTTTTCGAATATTAGTTATTCGAAGAAAAGGATTACGAATATTAGTTATTCGAACAGGGGAATCGAATATAGTTTATTCGAAAGAGAATTATCGGATAGTGATTATTCGAGAGTGAATCATACATGGAAATTCGATTATATCGAATCAAGGGAAGTAATGTTTACTTTCCGTTTCAAATCAAGTTTTAATTATCTGTTAATAAAGTAGTTGGTTGTTTATTTATCCAAATTAAGATATGGAAATATATTTAAGTTAACATATTTTGAAAGCATGGAATTATAACATTTATAGTTATAATCAAATGATTCAGTAAAGGAAGTGGATTCATAAATAGAATCCGAGAGTTCGCAAGGAAGTTTCTTAAAGAGTAAATTTTGAACTTTGCCTATTTCGAAGTTAGAAATGTTGTTCAGTTAAGGTCTGAGAGGTAATTATACCCCAACTTGATTGACTTCGTTTTTAACTAAGAAGTGGATAAGGTTCGAGAGTGAAAGGGGTTAAGTGAATTTAGTTAATGAGCGAAATGGTTGGGGTTGGCATAGCGATGTTTATTCAAACATCAGTTTAAACCCAATGAAGGAGATTTGGAAATGTCTTCCAAATGAAAATCAGAAATGTTTTCTGAATATAGAAAATGAGAAATGGAATTGTTTTCCATTGTTAATAACGTATATTTTCTAAATATAGTAAATAAGAAATATAGGAAAACAAGAATAATGAAAAGGGTAAATTTATGATAATTTGATGATGAATGATGATTGATCGATAGAATTTCCATCTGGAAATAATATCGTTGTTTGCACACCAACATGTTTTTAATTGATAGTTAAATCACCGACTATCAAAGTTTTGACCATTTTAACGTTGTTAATATGGAGAGACCGGTCGGATTATTATCCAGAGAACCACTCCGTATTGGCATAAGCATTGCGAATCAAGTATGCTGAATATATTGAAGACGGAGTTATGCAAGGGCTATCCTATTTATAGAATAGTGCCTTCGGTTTGTCCAGTCCCAGGACAAACGTGAATGGACGAATGTCTGACAGAGTATATTCAAAGGATCGCGTAAGTTGATCTCTTCAAACGTACTTACGTTTGGTGGCAGGGGAATTCGTTTCTCTTAGCTGTATACCCGTGGTATTTTTGGTGAAATCAATTTGTGATTTGGCGGGTATGACGATGTGGCATTCAAAGTAATGGAGGTGGGATCTGTCAAAAGATACGTTATGACCTCAAGCCTCATCCACCGGGAAATGACAAAAATCGGGCATGCAGCATGGCTATGTGGGTCGCACCCATTAGGATGTATGATCACCTATCTAGAGAAATTCCTTTTGTTCTTAAATCTATCGATGCTGTCCCTTATCGGGAGACGGTTGCTGATCCCAACCGTTGGTGATATACATTCGATACACTCAAGCGAAATGAGTGGTCGGTCATGTGTGGGCCGGGTTGCAAGATGTTCTTGTTGAACCCAGTGTATTTGCCTCTAGAGATACACGTTCGGAAGGTGGTCCCATACCTTGTCAAGTTGAAATCCAATTTCCAATAAGTGCCTGCGAGTTTGATTGTATATTATATATGTAGAGCGTGAGATGCAAGCGTTCTACTATATTTTAATTACTTGTGATTAGACATTATTATAATATCAGATAATATATGATTTCCAAAGTGTTTTGGGTTATCGTAAGGTAAAAACCGTCCGTGTTTATGTGTGGATTGGTCTTACGATTATCTTTTCTTTCGGAAGGATTTTGAAAAGTTAAACCAAATAATTGGAGTTTACTCACACCAGTCCCATGACTGACCCAGAGTTTTATTTTGTTTTGTTTTCCCTAAACTCTTGGGTGCCCAAATTTGTACGGGCAGTCAAGTAGTCAGGATTTACAGGTATGCTTGAAGAGCTTGGAGCATGAGACTTCAAGATTTTTCTAGTTATTGATTATTCCGCTGTGATGAAAGTGTTGTACTCTGATAATGGTATGATATACATATACTGCTTTGATTTCAAGATATGTTGTCTATTATATTTTATTCGTTCCGCTGTGAGATTCGTGTTACTCTGATGTTGTTGTGTTCTTCTTCTTCTTCTATTCTAATTTTCTATCTTATCTATCCTCACCTTCTAATTTCTTTCTTGGACTATCCGGTAATTTCGACTTTTGATTGTTCGATAGGTGTTATATATCGGATAATCAAGGTCGTCTTTTCCCGGGTCGTTGCAGTTGGTATCAGAGCTGAAGGTTAAGTATTACCTTGGCTCTGTGGCGTGATTCAGTAGAGATGGGGTTAGTAATACCCTAGACTGAGTTTGAGTGTATATATACGAGTGAACGTATTTGTTATTTGATATAAAATGATTTTATATTGTGGAGATTTATTGGTTGAGTTGTTTATGAATTCTGGTCGATCAGTTTGATCCACTGTATCGATAGGGGTTTATAAACGTTTGAATACGATGAACCGACACAGTATGTTTTGAAAAAGGGTGAATGAAATAATTTTACCCAAATTATATTTTCATATAAGCAAAGTATAGATATTTGAAATTATTATAGTATATTGAATGTGTTGGTTGTGATTATAATCGAATAAGATTATAAAATGTGAAATGGTTATGTAAATAACAAATCAAAATTCATATAAGTGAAATATATGAAATCAGATGAATTAAATCTGAATTTAAGTTCAGAATTGGAATTAAAATTGCTAAAATTTGAATAAGCGTTGTAAATGGAATTAAATTGAATATATGTGAATTTTAAAATCCTAGGAGATTTTAAATTTGTTACAAGCATTGAAAAGGGATATTTTGAAATGAATTTCAAAATGAAAGTGTTTAGAAATGGTTTTGAAAGTGACATAGTATTGAACTCACTTCGATAGCTGGAAAATAAATTCCGATGTTGATCCGGACATCATCGGTGTTCATTTTCGAGTTTGTAAGTGACAGATTACTACCAAAGATTTTGTTTTTGAATTGTTTTGAGAAACCAAGTTGTTTTGATATTCCAAAGGGATATTTGATTTTTGGAAAAGGCAAAGCTATTTGAAACTCCCAGGTTAGATTGTTTGAAATAAACACAAATTAAATAGAAATTTGTGAAAGCAAAATTGAAATTGAGTTGAAGCCAGTTCAGTGGAAATTGAGTTGAATTGAAATAAAATGGTATCAAGTAGAATTGGACTGAATTAGAGATTATCTGGGATAGAAATGGATGGTCGAGCAAGAAATTTGAATTGAGATTGGAATTGCAGTTTGATTGAAATTTGGCTTGGTTATAAGCGGATGGTCGTGCTGAAGATAAAAGTGATTGGAAGTTTGATTGGGATGATAGTGGTATATGCTAAATTGATAGCAGAATTGAATGCCGACAAAAAGGTACACGTACATATTCATATGAGTTGGATGAGATTTATGAGCCTGTTTGGCAAGCCACTTGGCTGTTTGATTTTCTTTTGGGTTGAAGAAGGCCTAGAGAGGCGAGTTGGAGTTTGAGCTATTGACCAGTACAAAGGAGATGCTGGCGAAATTTTTCAGAAATTTCGAATGTTAGAAAATTTTCAGAATTTTTGAAATTTTCGTTTATAGAAATAAATTAATAAATTAATTAGAATTAATTGGTTTAGTGAAACCGGAGTAAATAAATAATTTTAACCTAGTTATAAAGTTCATTTTTCTACCTTAGCAATTTCGAGGACGAAATTATTTTAAGGGGGAAAGAATGTAACGACCCAGATTTTTTGACCATTTAGTTATTATTTAAAAATGTTTTTTTTATTGTTTTGAAAGTTTAAATGGTTTAATTTCAATAATTTTGAATATTTTATTCCGAAATGGTAGAAGTTTAGTGGATCTGCAATATAATGTGAACTGGCAGTATAAAAGGATAAATTTTTAATTTAAAATAGTACGTTTACAAAGGATGTAGTAGCTAACGAACTCGGATTTCGATGAAATCAGTTTCATTAAATCCGAAATGATGAAATTAGGTAACCAACCAAGTTACGTCAAAAATGGCATCCGTATGTGGAAAAGAAAAAATAAAAGGCCAAAATTTAAACTAAATTTTGACGGTAATTGGAATTTGCTAATGCTAACGGCAAAACTGGAACCTGAGACCTATCCAGGAAAATTCTAAACATAGGATATTAGCTATATATGAAATCTGGGAAAATCCTATAACGGATATAGAAAGTTATTAAGGAAACAAAATTTAAATAAATTATTTGAAAATCTAAACAAACTCCGATTTTTGATTTGAATACATAGGATTGAAGTACGTTAAAAACCGGACCAGATGGTGGATGAATTTCTGAAAACCGTTATCGTTTGATACTCCAACATGAGACCGGAAGGTGTTGAAACTAACACAAAACACTATTTTGAATTTGAATTTAAATTATTTGAAAGTTCAAACGAATTCAAAATTTAAATATTTTTATATATTATTGAAGAGCAAGAAAAATTGAACAACATGGTTGAAAATGATTTTGGATAAGGTATCAATAAGTAAGTAAAATTAACATCCGAATAGGGTTGAGAAAACACACTTTACTATTCATAAATTATTAAATTTATTTATAATTTTAATAAATTTAAGGATTAATCCTAGCCATCCATTTTCGACCGTTAGATTCGCGCCACCTCAGCAATCCGTGTGACTCCTTCGGCTATAAATAGCCCCCCTCCTTCATTTTAAACTCACTCCTCCTCCTCCTCTTTCAAGCTTTGGCAATGGCAGAAATAATAATAAAATATTAGGAAATAGGGAAAAGGGAAGGAAGGGAGAAAGGAGGGCAAGACGGGGAGCTAGGGACTCTTAGGCAGAGGCTTGGGCTTCGCGGGGTAAGTTTTTAAATAATATTTATTTATTTATTTATTTTTGTAATATATATATATATATATTATAATTAAAATAGAATTTGTAAAAATAAATATCAGAACATTCTAAGGGTGACAGAGAGAATAGTGTCTAAGGCTTGAGTTTGGAAAATATAGTTTCCTGCTCTCCCTGGCTATCCCTAACTGATCCGACGGATGGGATGATTAATTTAAATTTAAATTTAAAATTTAATTTGAATTTAAATTGAATTTAAAACAGACCAGGGGCATTTTCGTAATTTTTAACCATAAACTTTAAAAGTTTATAACTTTTTCAAAACAAGTCGGATTTCCACGAAACAAGGACCGTTGGATTCTTATCGGAAAATACTTTAAAATGAGTGGAAGCAGATTTTTGATCCGGGTTATTCAAATATTTTATTTGAAAATTAAATTTAATTAATATTAAAATGGTTTTTCAATTTTAAAAAAATTTGGAAATGGCTAGAGGTGGGAAAGTATGATTTTTTAGAAGGGCAAGGAAGGTAATTTGGCTAATAACGCAATAAGAAATTAATTAAGATAAAAATAATTTAATTAAATATATATTCATTTAAATTAGGTAAATATTGTAAATAGCATAACTTTTGCATACATTAACGAAATTTAACGAAACAGGATCCGTTGGGATCGTATGGACGAGCACTACGCAATGGAACTGACCGCAAGTGGATTGGAGCTCGTTTGGATTTATGGTGAAATTTAACGTCTGAACCAAATCAATGACCGATTATCGTTATTCAACGATAAACCGTCCAAGGTGAGTAAATCTCACTAACTCTGAGCACTTTATATTTTTATAAAGTATTTTTAGAACTGATAATTATTGGTTGAATTGCTGAGTGTTGATTGTTTGGTTGAACTGCTAGTCAATTGATTGAAAATACCGATATAGTTATATATATCGTTAACCGATGTTGATTTTGTTTATCAGAATACCTCATATTGAAATGAAATTGATGTGAATTATATTGTGTAACATCTGTTGATGCAGGGAAACAGGTCGGAGGAATCCAACTGGATTCCTCAACATTTATTTACTGTTTTTCATATATTCTGATATATGATGTGTTATATCATCTGTTGTTGAACCTGTGTGTTTGGATGATGATTGAACCTTTTGATTTGGTATTTTTATACCATAAGTGATACTAGAAAGTGAAAAGGGATTTTCAAAGTTTATTTTGAAAATAAATTATTTATATAAAATCAATAGATTTTATATATAAAAGGAAGAGAATTTCATGAGAGAAAATGATTATAGAATCAAAGCATTTGTAAAAAAAAACAAATATTGGTGAAATCAAATAGAAGGGAAAATATTGGTGAAATCAAATAGAAGGGAAATATTTGTGAAACGATTACAAATAGAAATAAAAAGGGAAACATTCGTAAAAGTATTTACAAATGGAATTGAAAAGGGAATATTCACGTAGGGAATAAAGAAAAGTTGACAGAAGTACTTATTTGTTAAATAAATAGAAAAGTTAAAAGAAATATTTATTTGTTGAATAAATAGAAAAGTTAAAGGGAATATTTATTTGTTAAATAAATAGAAGCGAAAAGAGAATAGTTATTTGTTGAGTAAACGAATAGAAAAAGAATCTATTCAAGGGAAGTAATTCAAAGGAATTATTCCAAAGGAATTATTCAAAAGAGAAAAGTCAAAGGGATTAATTCAAAAGAGTTAATCAACTAGAGTTAAACCATTGGAGTTAAACTGTTAGAGTTAAACAGTTGGAGTTAAACTGTTAGAGTTAAACAGTTGGAGTTAAACTGTTAGAGTTAAACAGTTGGAGTTAAACTGTTAGAGTTAAACTGTTGAAGTTAAACTGTCAGAGTTAAACCGTAAAGTTAAACAGTTAGAGTTAGTTAGTTAGAGTTAACTAGTTAGAGTTATTCAGTTAGAGTTATCCAGTTAGAGTTATTCAGTTAGAATTAACCAGTTAGAGTTAATCAATTAGAGTTAATCGTTTTGAGTCAAATCGAACTAGAGTTATTCAAATATAGTAATCGAATAAGGGTTAATTTAATATTAGTTATTCAATTAGAATTGATCGAATCTAATTATTCGAGATAGATTTAAAAATAGACAAAGTTATTTAAGGATGAATTTCCATTTAGCATGACTGCTAGCGTAATTCGCAGGGCTGCAGATAGCCTACGGCGGTCGGATGTTTCCTGGGGGAATCAGGCGTAACCATTGTGATCGCTGCGATCTAGAGTCAAGCAAATGGTGTTAAATCAAATAGTAATTAATCAATAGAAGTTAATTAAGTCGAGTTAGTTGAGTATTAGTAAATTAAGTAGGGTTAGTCAAAAAGGGAATTAATCGAATATCACCTATTCGAAGTAGAGTTATCGAATATAGTTTATTCGAGAAGAGTAATCGAATATAGTTCGTTCGAAGTGTGTTAAATCGAATATAGTTATTCGAAGGAGAGAATTATCGAATATGGTTTATTCGAAGTGAGATTTTTCGAATATTAGTTATTCGAAGAAAAGGATTACGAATATTAGTTATTCGAACAGGGGAATCGAATATAGTTTATTCGAAAGAGAATTATCGGATAGTGATTATTCGAGAGTGAATCATACATGGAAATTCGATTATATCGAATCAAGGGAAGTAATGTTTACTTTCCGTTTCAAATCAAGTTTTAATTATCTGTTAATAAAGTAGTTGGTTGTTTATTTATCCAAATTAAGATATGGAAATATATTTAAGTTAACATATTTTGAAAGCATGGAATTATAACATTTATAGTTATAATCAAATGATTCAGTAAAGGAAGTGGATTCATAAATAGAATCCGAGAGTTCGCAAGGAAGTTTCTTAAAGAGTAAATTTTGAACTTTGCCTATTTCGAAGTTAGAAATGTTGTTCAGTTAAGGTCTGAGAGGTAATTATACCCCAACTTGATTGACTTCGTTTTTAACTAAGAAGTGGATAAGGTTCGAGAGTGAAAGGGGTTAAGTGAATTTAGTTAATGAGCGAAATGGTTGGGGTTGGCATAGCGATGTTTATTCAAACATCAGTTTAAACCCAATGAAGGAGATTTGGAAATGTCTTCCAAATGAAAATCAGAAATGTTTTCTGAATATAGAAAATGAGAAATGGAATTGTTTTCCATTGTTAATAACGTATATTTTCTAAATATAGTAAATAAGAAATATAGGAAAACAAGAATAATGAAAAGGGTAAATTTATGATAATTTGATGATGAATGATGATTGATCGATAGAATTTCCATCTGGAAATAATATCGTTGTTTGCACACCAACATGTTTTTAATTGATAGTTAAATCACCGACTATCAAAGTTTTGACCATTTTAACGTTGTTAATATGGAGAGACCGGTCGGATTATTATCCAGAGAACCACTCCGTATTGGCATAAGCATTGCGAATCAAGTATGCTGAATATATTGAAGACGGAGTTATGCAAGGGCTATCCTATTTATAGAATAGTGCCTTCGGTTTGTCCAGTCCCAGGACAAACGTGAATGGACGAATGTCTGACAGAGTATATTCAAAGGATCGCGTAAGTTGATCTCTTCAAACGTACTTACGTTTGGTGGCAGGGGAATTCGTTTCTCTTAGCTGTATACCCGTGGTATTTTTGGTGAAATCAATTTGTGATTTGGCGGGTATGACGATGTGGCATTCAAAGTAATGGAGGTGGGATCTGTCAAAAGATACGTTATGACCTCAAGCCTCATCCACCGGGAAATGACAAAAATCGGGCAGGCAGCATGGCTATGTGGGTCGCACCCATTAGGATGTATGATCACCTATCTAGAGAAATTCCTTTTGTTCTTAAATCTATCGATGCTGTCCCTTATCGGGAGACGGTTGCTGATCCCAACCGTTGGTGATATACATTCGATACACTCAAGCGAAATGAGTGGTCGGTCATGTGTGGGCCGGGTTGCAAGATGTTCTTATTGAACCCAGTGTATTTGCCTCTAGAGATACACGTTCGGAAGGTGGTCCCATACCTTGTCAAGTTGAAATCCAATTTCCAATAAGTGCCTGCGAGTTTGATTGTATATTATATATGTAGAGCGTGAGATGCAAGCGTTCTACTATATTTTAATTACTTGTGATTAGACATTATTATAATATCAGATAATATATGATTTCCAAAGTGTTTTGGGTTATCGTAAGGTAAAAACCGTCCGTGTTTATGTGTGGATTGGTCTTACGATTATCTTTTCTTTCGGAAGGATTTTGAAAAGTTAAACCAAATAATTGGAGTTTACTCACACCAGTCCCATGACTGACCCAGAGTTTTATTTTGTTTTGTTTTCCCTAAACTCTTGGGTGCCCAAATTTGTACGGGCAGTCAAGTAGTCAGGATTTACAGGTATGCTTGAAGAGCTTGGAGCATGAGACTTCAAGATTTTTCTAGTTATTGATTATTCCGCTGTGATGAAAGTGTTGTACTCTGATAATGGTATGATATACATATACTGCTTTGATTTCAAGATATGTTGTCTATTATATTTTATTCGTTCCGCTGTGAGATTCGTGTTACTCTGATGTTGTTGTGTTCTTCTTCTTCTTCTATTCTAATTTTCTACCTTATCTATCCTCACCTTCTAATTTCTTTCTTGGACTATCCGGTAATTTCGACTTTTGATTGTTCGATAGGTGTTATATATCGGATAATCAAGGTCGTCTTTTCCCGGGTCGTTGCAATTTTTAAGGATCCAATATTATGAATATAAATGAAAATTAATATTCTTAATTAATTTTGGTGTTAATGTTTTGTAAAATTGTATGGATAAATATTCATGTACATAGGTTTTGAAATTGATGATAAGCCTTTGATGCATACAAAAATAAGTGTTGTGTATTTAAAATATTGCTTGAAAGTTAATGAAAATACATGAAAATGGAAGTGTAATGCTAAAGAATTAGTACTTTTTTATGTATCTAAAGTTAACGTATTTATCAAAACTAAGTATACGACACTAAGAAAATGATACATAAAATATTTACTTAACTGTCATAAGAAATAGTAAGTCAAAACAAGGAATGCAACGTGCAATTTACAGTTTCATCTTAATTACGTAAATAAATATCTAATTCATTGTATTGTGCTTCAATAATTTAAACTAACACCAAAAGTTTGAGGAAATATTTTGCGTTTACTTCTAAAAGTAAATAAGATAAAAAAAGTTATTCTAGTCAAAGTTTGGCATTACTCTTAAACATTGATCAACCTAAATTATAGATATGAGCAAATACATTGATTTTTTTTTTTTTGAAAAAAAATATTTGAACTGGAATCTTAATTATTTTTCAGTATTATAAATTACAAATGTTAGTCACTTATAAGTAAATACTATGTCATTCTTCACAAATACATTTTATCAATGATAAAGAATTCACTTGACCAAATTTTGAAAGTTATTGTAACAACCCGAAAATTCTGAGCTAATTTAAAATTTTTATTTTGGCCAATTTAAAGAATTTTGAATACTTAAAATGAATTATTTTAAATAATAATGACCAGGAATTTATTTTCGATGAAGTTAGAATGAATAATTTTATTTTATTATAAAACGAGCCTGAAATGGCGCGGCAGTTCGAAAATTCGATTTCAAATTTCAAATGAATGTACATGATTCAAAATAAATCGGATTTCAGCGAAACAAGAAATATTTGAATATGTTTAATGATGTCTTTCTAAGAAGTTAAGAAACTGAGACTTCACTTTATAGAGTGTAAGATACGTCTGGTTTAAAATTCAGAAAAGTCGCCGTGGAATTTATATATATATTTAATGTAGATAAAGCCTTTAAAAACGGAAATTTTGCAAATGACCTTCCTTTTCGACGAAACCACTTTTGTTGGATCCGGGATGTCAAATTATTGTTAGATTCCAATTTGCATAATTTTGGAAGTCAATACGTGAGCATGGTGAAGTTAAACGTGTTTTGTCAGTTTTAGTCAATTTCGATCGACCAGAAAATGGCCATTTTTTAAACGATCTCAGAATTTAACGAAATTAGTTTTGTTAGGACCGCATCGTCGGTTAGAAGCTTGAAATAATTTTCCTAGAATTTTTAGAGTCCGTACCTGGCCTGATCGAAACAGTCAAATTAGCTTGCGGGACATATCCCATTGTGTTTGGAATGGGGGTAATTAGCTATGGGCGACAGTCGTTGAGTCTCATTTGGAGTTCGGATTAAAAAGTTACTTTTTGAAGAAATAAAATTATAAAATAATTATATATATATATATATTCCTATTCCTTAGTCGAACCCTATTATCTCTCCTCCACTGGTCAAACCCGTTACCCACCCCCCTTTCCATCGTTCAACGCAATAAAAAAAGAAAGAAAGAAAAAAACGAAGAAATTCCCATCGCGACCCCCCCCCCCCGGGCGCCCCTTGATGGCCGCTCCTCCACGGGCGTCACTCCCCCCATCTCGCTGGCGCCTACCTGCCTCCAATGCCCCCCTTCTTCCCCAATCCGAATCCTAGCCGCGAATCCACCTAAAGCCGTTGTGAGACAACTAGCGTCGCGTCCATCCGCCACCACCTGGACCTCCGACTGCAACCTCGACCACTCCGATCCCCCTCCCTCTATATTAAAAAACACTGTAAGTTCTTTTATTTATTTATTTTATCTTCATTTATTTAATAAAAATCAGTTTTTTCTTTGTTTATTATAGCTTAGGAAAAATCAGTTTTTTTGTACGTTATAGCTTAGGAAAAATTAGTTTATTTATTTATTTCAGTTTAAGTAAAAATATAATTTTTCATGTTAGAAAAGATTTGATTTTTGATGTATGAAAGCGTATATTTTTGTTTGCATGAAAGCGTATATTTTTATTTACATGAAAGCTTATATTTTTATATAACATGAAGTTTAGATTTTTATATACGTAAAGATACGATTTTTTAATATGAGAAAAGATTTTATTTTTATCATAAGAAAATGTTTGATTTTTCTTGAATAAAAAGATTTGATTTTTATAAGGGAAAGATTATATTTTTCTATATGAAAAGATTACATTTGTATAGAAGAGAAGATTAGATTTTTATGTCATGATAAATATGATTTTAACTTAATAAAAAGAATTGATTTTTACAAATGAAAAGATACGATTTTTAAAAATATAAAGGTGTAATTTTTAGCGATATAAAAATATGAGAATCTTCGTGCTAAAAATGTGATTTTTAATATGAACAGCGCGAAGAAGATGGTGTTGGAATTTTGAATAAAACTCAAACCATCGTCCATTAAAGAATGGCGGAGTGGATCCCCAAGGTGAGATCTCCTTCTCACTAAAATTTGCTTTACAGTTATTTATTTTATAACTGCATATTTGAACTGTTCCCCGTCGTCCACAGACCATGGACGACTTGTTTGTTTGGTTGTGTAGTTGATTGGATTATTGGTTTGAATTCGGTTGTTTGGGTGAAATGGAATTGATTAAATTGGTATGTGTATTGCGTGTGCCATTATTAGTCTGGGGATAAGGCTAGGCCTTATCCTATTTCTAGTATCACGCCATTATGCCGTCGAAATTTTCTAAAATATATTAGAAAATTAAAAATATCATTTTTGTTATGTAAATGAACCGAATAAATATTTTATCGTTAAAAATATAATTTTTAACGTGTATGTGAATAAAATAAATATTCATTTACAAATCAGATGATTTGTTTATGTACACTGATTTGACTGGTATTGATTGGTATGATAAATTTTACACGTCGCCTAACTGCACGAATAATATTTAGTGTTTGTGGACTGAAACCCCACATGGGGGTTGGAATGATATTTGACGTACACTAATCCCAATTATTTAGTTGTATGTCGATCGATTGGTTGACAAACTATGTAAACGTTAATTATTTATATTTAATGCTTATGCAGTTATGTGGTGCACTCTAGATGATGGGTGATTATTTATCATTGCTATTATATACATGTGTTGTATGGAATCCATATAAATAACATTATATGGTAATTGATTGAGTCTCATTCCAATTTAGAAAATAAAGAATATTTTAAAATAATATTCAGAACAGGAAACTAAATATTCACGTGCTGAATAAATAAAATAGTCATGTGTTGACAATACTCATGTGTTGAAACTATTCATGTGTTGAATGAAATATTTATACAATAAAATTCACATTTTTATTGTAAGTAAGAATGAATAATTATTCATGTGTTGAATAAAATATATATTCATGTGTTGAAGAAAATATTCATTTGTTGAATAGAATAAAGAAGTTATTGAAATATATAAAGCCGTGTTGATTAGAATTGCGCCATTTTGACGCGAACAATATTTATATAGATTATATTCGTTTTTATAATGAATATAGAAAAGAAAGTGATTTCAAAATATAACGTTTTGAAAATATTATCATTTATATATTGATGATATGGAATATTCAATTTTGATTTAAAATTGAATATGAAGTTGAAATTATTTTTAAAACAAAGTTAAAACGATTTATAAAATATGTTTTGAATTGAAATCGATGAAATATATATAATATATATTATATATATTAATGGCCTTAATAGAACGCGCCACGCCGCAACCGTTTGCGAATTTCGACCATTGACTTCGAAATGACGTTATGGGAGATCCGACCGTCGGATGCTCCTGAAAGTGGAACCGTTTGGTTCGTACTGAAAAGTGCTTTCCAATGAATATTACAAATTTGAAATCTGACGGATGGATTTAGAATTATGTCCAAATCAAATTTGGAAAAGTTCGTTGTAAGTGCAGTTCGACGACTGTTATTGGAAACCGACTCTACGGGCCTTGATAAAATTATTAAAAATATCAATAATTTGTGTAAAATCATAATAAATGATTTAGAAAGAATTGGGGTGAAAAAATCCCATATTTAAAAAGGATAAAAATATATTTGTATCAAAATGAACTAATTATGAACTAGAATTATAATCCGATGTTTTTCGAATAAATAAATTGGATTTGAAGTGGTTTTAAAAATAACCAAAATTTCCAATATTTGAATTGGAATGGATTTGAATCGATATTGTCTTCGGAACATTTAAATGTTGGATTTCGTGATTATACAGATATTGTTATGGAAATTTGAAAGATATATTTATATCGTTATTTCTAATACGATATTTGTTGGTCGTAGAATTTGATATTGAATATAAGCCGATATATTTTCTATTCAGAGCCTTGTATTTAATATCAAACGTGATTTAGGTTTGTCATGAATGGTGTCTTCATTAACACTGTTCTTAAACCAAATTGAGAAAAGGATTAAATCTTTTTATTTAGATTTAACGAAATGTACCAATTAAATGGTATTTAATTGGAATTGAATTTGAATTTGAATTGATTTTTGGGTTTATCTTTAATGGTGTTTTAAATAACACTTGTTCTTTAACCCGATAATTAATGGAATGTGAATTGGGTTTATCGTGAACTGTGCTTTAACGACATTCGTTCTTTAACCCGATTTACAGTGAAATGTGATTTGGAATTTATAAATCTTTTGTTAAGATTTAAAGGAGATTTTCCAAAGTAAAGTTTTCCAATTTAATAAAATAAATTGGAATTGAATGGAATTCGATTTGGTAATAATCGAAGTTGTGAAGGAAGACAACTAATATATCTAAAATTAAAAAGGCTTTGCCGTTATTCCATTTATATTATTAGTCGGATATGGAAGTTTATATCGATTATATATATATCGATTTGTTTTCCATGTAGATTCCATTATAAATGGAAAGTGATTTTGGGTTTATCGTGAACCGTGTTTTCGATGACATTGGTTCTTTAACCCAGTTAAAGACAGGATATTGATTTTTGGGAAGATTAAAACCAACTGGAGTTTTAATGAATCTTTAATTTGATTAAAGTTATCGAGAATGGAGTATCACCAGTTTTGCTCCAAGCGATAGTTAAATCTTTAATTAGATTTGAAAGTGAAAAGGGAATTAATATTTACCGATAAAACCATGATGTTAGATATGGAGTATTACCAGTTTTTCTCCATGGGATGAATAGGTTGGGATTGGGAAATAGAATAAATGATTACTTCGGTGTGGTTCGCTAATCCTGACTAGTTTGGAAAACTTAACATGGTTTGAAATGATTTCCAAACGAAGATTAAAGAATAAATTTAGAAGAATTTATCTTTGATAAAATTAGTGGGAACCTTTACCTAAGAATGTGAATATTTGAATAAAAGAATATTCTGAATTGGAATGAGGCGTATGTTGTGTTTTTGTAACACTTGTTTATTATGTACGTGGGTTATTCCGAAAGTGCGGGTTTATAGCCATTCTGAATAACTGATTCGACGATAAGTCGAAGATGAAGACGGCTGTTGAAGACCGGAGTTCTTCACATCGTTTGGGTGATTACTGATGATCTTGACTGGGCTGTACACCCAAAATGAGGGAATCAGTTGATGATCGTCCAGACGTACTTGGAGATCGATGGATATGCAAGGAATAAGGTTCCTCCGGTTTCATTCAGACCCAGAACGAACTTGTAAATGGACTGTGTATTTGACATTGGATTTTATTCTGCGTGATCGATTTCTATTAAATATATATCTGTTTGGCGGTAGAGAATTTATTCCCTTGCTTAACGCCCTTCTCTGAGACGTACGAGCATAGAGGTTATATATCGATAGATATCAGTCGCATGGCATGAATTGCCTGTGTGGCATGCCTAAGTGGCAAATGATCAAGGCTTTGTTTGAAAAAGCAAAGTCTTGTGGTTGATGATCAAAGCAAGACCTATGTGGCACAGCTTTGTGTATAGCGTTAATTCGCGAGCCTCACACCTCGGTATGAGTCAAAAACGGGATAGTGACTGCAGAGAGAGCACGATGTTTCTTGCTAGCTATGGGTGATGTCAGTGACCGACCAGCCCTGACATATATATACTTTTTACCAGTCTGGTTGTTAGATGCGAGGCACCTCGGATATAGATCTGTTAGGACGGGGAAACGTGTGTTCAGGAATAACTCATTCTCAAAAGTAAGAGAGGACCGGCCTTGAAGATCAAGGATCGCTGTGTGTGGTCCTGAGACATTTGCAAGAGTGTCTCGAATGGAGAGGAGCATGCCCCTTGCCTCGACTCATGACGAAAATCCAATTTCCAATACGACCTTTGTGATTTTAATTGTAGAACTAGTATGGCGACATAGTGGTACAGGGCACTTATGCCGTTTATGATTGATACTTATGATTGAAATTGTTTTGACACTACACACTTGTAGTAATAATAAAAGATGGAATTTAGCGCATCAAGCATTCTTTTGCTATTATAAGGTAAAACCCTATCCTCCGGCTTGCGTTGCATTGTGTGATGAGACCGGGGTCTTATAATAGCTTCATTTTTCTTTATTCGGCATTGCGCTGTTGTTTTATGCACTGGTATTCTTTGGAGGAAACCCGTTCCATGTTATACGGCGTGGTCCCTTGATTTACCTAACTTTAAAATAAAGATTAATGACTGTTTTAGTTCTCATACTAGTCACATGACTGACCTGGAGTTTATTGTTTTAACCTAAACTCTGGGTGCCCCTATTTTCCGCACGGGCAGCTAGTATTTTTGGTTTTGCAGATTTATATTCACAGGAACCTGGTTTACAACTGGAATGATATCCGAAAAGCACTGTATATGTATATCTCTTTCAGTTGTGTATTGTATTATTTTTCTGCTGCTATATATTTATATGTAATTTAAATCTCTGATATTTTTCTGTTGTATAATATTTATTCATACTCTGTATATTCTTGTATTCTGATGGAATTGTTGTAATTAACAATGAAATGTTCTTCTGTTTGTGTTCTAATCTGTCATGTTCTCAAAGCAATCCGTGCATTCCTTTTACGGGGAAGTTACGGGCTATCACAGTGGTATCAGAGCTTTGGTTTACAGAGCTCGAGAACAAGACACATTAGAACCGAACGAAAGAATTCATCAGAGATTGGACTAGTAATGTTCAATAAGAATAATTCGTTAGAGATGGGATCAGTAGTATCCTAGAACGAGTGTAAAGAGTATTAAAGATGAAAACAAATTTAGTTTTGGAAATTAAATCTTATTATACGTATTTGATTATTAATTTATATTGAATTTGGACAATCAAGCATATAGAGATTTTACATATATGCGTCATTAAAGTGTATTTGAAGTTTTAAATATACTTGATAGATATAGAATCACACTCTAGTTGCCCGGGGATGATTCTGATAATGCTGCAGCATTACCAGTACGAGTATAGAAAGTAGGATATCTATATATTTCCATCAGACTGGTGTGAGAACCAAAACTAGATAGGTCTATTGTTGTGATTTGGCACCTAAAACATGATTTTCTGTATATATATCAAAATTATGAATTTGAAACGATAATCCACTAATTGATTGCTGATTGTGTTGTTTGATTATTGGTTTCATTTATTAAAATTTTGAACCATTATGCCAAATTGAACCGAATACTGAACTGTATTGAAAAATGATTACAATTGCATGCATATGTACATGTATATACATTGAACAGGTCATAACAAGGAGGCTAGAGCAGAGGAATAAAATTGTTTGCCCGACAAATAAGTACATGTTTATTGTATTTCTTGGGGTTTTGATGACTTTATGAGCCGATTGGCTAGCCGCTTGGCTTTTTCTTTTCGATTGGTGAGGGACGTGGGAGGCTATTTGAAATATCCCGGTGCACGGGAGGTTATGGCGAAATTTTTCGAAAATTTAGGGTGTTAGCCAAATTTTTGAAAAATTTGATAAGTTCTTAGAAACTGAAAAGTTGAAGAACTTAAGCCATAATTAAAATAATGAAAGTTGAGTTGGTTAGATAAACAACTTTCAGCTTCGTTCCTTTTCGAGGACGAAAAGATTTTAAGTGAAGGAGAATGTAACAACCCGGAAATTATGAGCCAATTTAAATTTTTTATTTTAGCTAATTTAAAGAATTTTGAATATTTAAATTGAATTATTTTAAATAATAACGACCAGGAATTTATTTTCGACGAAGTTAGAACGAATAATTTTATTTTAATTATAAAACGAGCCTAAAATGGCGCGGCAGTTCGAAAATTTGACTTCGAATTTCAAATGAATGTACAGGATTCAAAATAAATCGGATTTCAGCGAAACAAGAAATATTTGAATATGTTTAAAGATATCTTTCTAAGGAAGTTAAGAAACTGAGACTTCACTTTATATAATGTAAGATACGTCCAGTTTAAAATTCGAAAAGTCGCTGTGGAATTTATATATATTTTTAATATATATAAAGCCCTTAAAAATGGAAATTTTGCAAACGACCTTCGTTTTCGATGAAACACTTTTGTTGGATCCGGGATGTCAAATTATTGCTAGATTCCAATTTGCATAATTTTTGAAGTCAATATGTCAGCTTGGCGAATTTAAACGTGTTTTGTCAGTTTCAGTCAATTTCGATCTCCCAATAAATGGCCATTTTTCAAACTATCTCAGAATTTAACGAAATTAGTTTTCTTACGACCGTATTGTCGGTACGTAGCTAGAAATAAATATTTTGGAATTTTGGAATCCGTACGTGGCCCCGATAAATTAAAATGTGCATTCAAATTCAATATATAGATTTATATTTTGATTTTGACGGAAACTGATCGAAATTGTCGAATCAGCTTGCGGGACATATCCCATTGTGTTCGGAATGGGGGTAATTAGCTAGGAGCGATAGTCATTGGGTCTTGTTTGGAGTTCGGATTTAAAAGTTTCTTTTTGAAGAAATAAAATAATAAAACAATTATATATATATTCCTATTCCTTAATCAAACACTATTATCTCTCCTCCACTGGTCAAACCCGTTACCCACCCTCCCTTTCCATCGTTCAACGCAATAAAAAAAAGAAAGAAAGAAAAAACGACGGACTTCCCATCGCGACACCCCCCTGCACCCGTTGATGGCCGCTCCTCCAAAGGCATCGCCCCCTCCCCCTTCCCCCCCCCCCCCCCCCCCCGATCTCGCTGGCGCCCACCGGCCTCCAACGCCCCTTCTTCCCCAATCCGAACCCTAGCCGCGAATCCCCCTAAAGCCGCAATGAGACAACCGGCGCCGCGTCCATCCACCACCACCTGGACCTCCGACCGCCACCTCGACAACTCCGACCCCCCTCCCTCTATATATAAAAAAAACGCTGTAAGTTCTTTTATTTATTTATTTATTTTATCTTCATTTATTTAGGAAAAATCCGTTTTTTTTGTGTATTATAGCTTAGGAAAAATCAGTTTTTTTGTGTATTATAGCTTAGGAAAAATCAGTTTTTTATTTATTTGAATGTAAGTAAAAATATAATTTTTCATGTTAGAAAAGATTTGATTTTTGATGTATGAAAGCATATATTTTTGTTTACATGAAAGCGTATATTTTTATTTACATGAAAGCTTATTATTTTACATAACATGAAGTTTAGATTTTTATATACGTAAAGATACGATTTTTAATATGAGAAAAGATTTGATTTTTATCATAAGAAAAGGTTTGATTTTTCTTGAATAAAAAGATTTGATTTTTATAAGAAAAAGATTATATTTTTCTATGTGAAAAGATTACATTTGTATAGACGAGAAGATTAGATTTTTATGTCAGGATAAATATGATTTTTACTTAATAAAAAGATACGATTTTTAAAAATATAAAGGTGCGATTTTTAGTGATATAAAAATCTGAGAATCTTCATGCTAAAAATGTGATATTTAATATGAACAGTGTGAAGAAGATGACGTTGGAATTTTGAACAAAATTCAAACCATCGTCCGTTAAAGAATGGCAGAGTGGATCCCCAAGGTGAGAACTCCTTCTCACTAAAATTTGCTTTACAGTTATTTATTTTATAACTGCATATATGAACTGTTCCCCGTCGTCTACAGACCATGGACGACTTGTTGGTTTGGTTGTGTAGTTGATTGGATTATTGGTTTGAATTTGGTTGTTTGGGTGAAATGGAATTGATTAGATTGGTATGTGTATGGCGTGTGCCATTATCAGACTGGGGATAAGGCTAGGCCTTATCCCGTTTCTCGTATCGCGCCGTTATGCTGCCGAATTTTCTAAAATATATTAGAAAAATAAAAATATCATTTTTGTTGTGTAAATGAACCGTATAAATATTTTATCGTTAAAAATATAATTTTTAACGTGTATGTGAATAAAATAAATATTCATTTACAAATCAAACGATTTGTTTATGTACACTGATTTGACTGATATTGATTGGGATGATAAATTTTACACGTCGCCCAACTGCACGAATAATATTCGGTGTTTGTGGATTGAAACCCCGCACGGGTGTTGGGATGATATTTAACGTACACTAATCCCAATTATTTAGTTGTATGTCGATCGATTGGTTGAAAGACTGTGTAAGCGTTAATTATTTATATTTAATGCTTATGCAGTTGTGTGGTGCACTCTGGATGATGGTTGATTATTTATCATTACTATTATATACATGTGTTATATGGAATCCATATAAATAACATTATGAGGTAATTGATTGAGTCTCATTCCAATTAAGAAAATAAAGAATATTTTAAAATAATATTCAAAACAGGAAACTAAATATTCATGTGTTGAATAAACAATATAGTCATGTGTTGACAATACTCATGTGTTGAGAATATTCGTGTGTTGAAACTATTCATGTGTTGAATGAAACACTTATACAATAAAATTCACATTTTTATTGTAAGTAAGAATGAATAAATATTCATGTGTTGAATAAAATATATATTCATGTGTTGAAGAAAATATTCATTTGTTGAATAGAATAATGAAGTTATTGAAATATATAAAGCTGTGTTGATTAGATTTGCGCCATTTTGACGTGAACGATATTTATATCGATTATATTCGTTTTTATAATGAATATAGAAAAGAAAGTGATTTCAAAATATAATGTTTTGAAAATATTATCATGTATATACTAATGATATGGAATATTCAATTTTGATTTAAAATTGAATATGAAGTTGAAATCGTTTTTAAAATAAAGTTAAAACGATTTATAAAATACGTTTTGAATTGAAATCGACGAAATATATATAATATATATTATATATATTAATGGCCTGAGTAGAACGCGCCGCGCCGCAACCGTTCGCGAATTTCGACCATTGACTTCGAATTGACGTGACCGAAGATCCGACCGCCAAATTCTCCTGAAACTAGAACCGCTGGGTTCTTATCGAAAAGAGCTTTCCAATGAATATTAGAAATTTGAAATCTAACAGTTGGATTTGGAATTATGTCCAAATCGAATTTGGAAAAGGTCGTTGTAAGTGCGGTTCGACGACAGTTATTGGAAATCGACTGTACGGACCTTGATAAAATTATTAAAAATATCAATAATTTGTGTAAAATTATAATAAATGATTTAGAAAGAATTGGGGTGAAAAATCCAATATTTAAAAAGGATAAAAATATATTTTTATCAAAATGAACTAGTTATGAATTAGAATTCGAATCCAATGTTATTTGAATAAATAAATTGGATTTGAATTGGTTTTAAAAATAACCAGAATTTCCAATATTTGAATTGGAATGGATTTGAATCGAAATTGTCTTCGGAATATTTCGATGTTGGATTTCGTGATTATACAGATATTGTTATGGAAATTTGAAAGATATATTTATATCGTTATTTCTAATACGATATTTGTTGGTCGTAGAATTTGATATGAATATAAGCCGATATATTTTCTATTCAGAGCCTTGTATTTAATACCAAACGGGATTTGGGTTTGTCGTGCATGGTGTCTTCATTAACACTGTTCTTAAACCAAATTGAGAAAAGGATTAAATCTTTTTATTTAGATTTATTGAAATGTACCAATTAAATGGTATTTAATTGGAATTGAATTTGAATTGATTTTTGGGTTTATCATGAAAGGTGTTTTAAATAACACTTGTTCTTTAACCCGATAATTAATGGAATGTGAATTGGGTTTATCGTGAACTGTGCTATCACAACATTCGTTCTTTAACCCGATTTACAGTGAAATGTGATTTGGAATTTATAAATCTTTTGTTAAGATTTAAAGGAGATTTTCCAAAGTAAAGTTTTCCAATTTAATAAAATAAATTGGAATGGAATGGAATTCGATTTGGTAGTAATCGAAGTGAATTTCTGTGGAGGAAGACAACTAAAATATCTGGAATTTAAAAGGATTTGCTTTTATTCCATTTATATTATTAGTCGAATATGGAAGTTTATATCGATTATATATATCGATTTGTTTTCCATGAAGATTCCATTATAAATGGAATGTGATTTTTGGTTTATCGTGAACCGTGTTTTAGATGACATTGGTTCTTTAACCCAGTTAAAGACAGGATATTGATTTTTGGGAAGATTAAAACTAAGTGGAGTTTTAATGAATCTTTAATTAGATTAAAGTGATCGAGAATTGAGTATCACCAGTTTTGCTCCGAGCGATAGTTAAATCTTTAATTAGATTTGAATGTGAAAAGGGAATTAATATTTACTGATAACACCATGGTGTTAGATATGGAGTATTACAAGTTTTGCTCCATGGGATGAATAAGTTGGGATTGGGAAATAGAATAAATGATTACTTTGGTGTGGTTCGTTAATCCCGACAAGTTTGGAAAACCTTAACATGGTTTGAAATGATATCCAAAGGAAGATTATAGAATAAATTTAGAAGAATTTTTCTTTGATAAAATTAATGGGAACCTTTCCCTAAGAATGTGAATATTTGAATAAAAGAGTATTCTTAATTGGAATGAGGCGTATGTTGTGTTTGTGTAACACTTGTTTATTACATACGCGGGTTATTCGGAAAGGCCGGGTTTATACACATTCTGAATAACTGATTCAACAATAAGTCGAAGATGAAGACCAGAGGTCTTCACATCGTTTGTGTGATTACTGATGATCTTGATTGTTGTTGTACACCCAAGAGGAGAGAATCAGTTGGTGATCACCCAGATGTACTTGGAGATCGATGGATATGCGAGGAATAAGGTTCCTCCGGTTTTGTTCAGACGCAGAACGAACTTGTAAATGGACTGTGTGTCTGACATTCAGCATTATTCTGTGTGATCGATTTGTATTAAATATATATCTATTTGGCGACGAAGAATTTATTCTCTTGCTTAACGCCCTTCTCTAAGACGTACGAGCATAGAGGTTATATATCGATAGATATCAGTCGCATGGCATGAATTGCCTGTGTGGCATGCCTAAGTGGGAAGTGATTAAGGCTTTGTTGAAAAAGCAAGGTCTTGTGGTTGATGATCAAAGCACGTCCTATGTGGCACAACTTTGTGTATAGCGTTAATTCACACCTCGGTATGAGTCAAAAAACGGGATAGTGACTGCAGGGAGAGCACGACATTTCTTTCTAGCTATGGGTGATGTTAGGTACCTACCAGCCCTGACATTTATATACTTTTTACCTGTGTGGTTGTTGGATGCGAGGCGCCTCAGATATAGGTCTTTTAGGACCAGGAAACGTGTGTTTATGAATAACTAGTCCTCAAAAGTAAGAGAGGACCAACCCTGAAGATCCAGGATCACTGTATGTGGTCCTGATACATTTGCTAGAGTGTCTCGAATGGAGAGGAGCTTGCCCCTTGCCTCGACTCATGACGGAAATCCAATTTCCAATTCGACCTTTGCGGTTTTAATTGTAGAACTAGTATGACGACATAGTGGTATGGGGCACTTATGCCATCTATGATTGATAATTATGATTGAAATTGTTTTGACACTATACACTTATAGTAATAATAAACGATGGAATTTTGCGTATCAAGCATACTTTGGCTATTATAAGGTAAACCCTATCCTCCGGCTTGCGTTGCATTGTGTGATGGGACCAGGTAGCTTCATTTTTCTTTATTTAGCATTGCGCTCTTGTTTTAAGCACAGGTATTCTTAGGAGGAAACCTGTTCCATGTTATATGGCGTGGTCGCTTGATTTACCAAATTTTAAAATAAAGATTAATAACTTTTTTAGTTCTCACACCAGTCATATGACTGACCTGGAGTTTATTGTTTTAACCTAAACTCTGGGTGCCCCTATTTTTCACACGGGCAGCTAGTAGTTTTGGTTTTGCAGATTTATATTCACAGGAACCTGGTTTACAGCTAGAATGATATCTGGAAAGCTCTGTATCCGTATGTCTCTTTCAGTTGTGTATTGTATTATTTTTCCGCTGCTATGTATTTAAATGTAATTTAAATCTCTGATATTTTTCTGTTGTATAATATTTATTCATACTCTGTATATTCTTGTATTCTGATGGAATTGTTGTAATAAATAATGAAATGTTCTTCTTTTTTTGTTCTAATCTGTCATGTTCTCAAAGCAATCCGTGCTTTCCTTTCACGGGGAAGTTACGAGCTGTCACAGTTATCATGTTATGTTTGTAATTATATACTAGTTTTACAAAAGAAAAATGTGCATATATCTTGATTATGATGGAATACCAACCTTGGAAAGCAAAATCACGTGTCTATTTTTCCGCATTTCTAATGATCTATTTTCAATCATTTAAGTCAATAATAAAACCAACTTGAATCCTTTGAAACAACATATTGTTACTACTATGACTTTAAAATAAAAATCATCACAAAATCATAGACATAGAATAGCAGAATATATGGTAGTGTAATAAATAAAATACAGTAGTTCATGAAGCTACTAAATTCATAATCTCAAACTTATACATAATATCATAGTTACATGATCAAATACAACAAAAGTCTAAATACAATAAATTTCTAATACAACTGACTAAAATGGTGTCAGTCGAAACAAGTAGATACATATGAGGTTTTCAACAAATTTGCAACTCTGAAATGTGAAGTTTCAATACTGTAATACTTAGTCTGACCTAAGAATAAAGTAAACCAAAATACTCGTGTCAAAATTAACATTCAAATATAAGTGAATCAACTCAAGTGAAATGTTCAATTAAAATGCATCAGTAACTTAATGGATGTTTGGGATTACCATCCTATATGGATTCATGGAACTATATACATATAATATAAATGCTATTATAATAGTGTCTGTGGTAGATATACTATTAAAAATAACATAAGATGGATTACCATTATTACCCTTACACAATTTATAATGTCGTAGCCTATACAATATCAAAAACCCATTGTAGACTAGTGGCATCAGAGGGCACTCCATAATTTACGCCCTAATTCTTAATCGTAGTAAGCGTGATCAAGATAATATGATAAGAAATGAAAGGCAATACCCAGGGTATGAATCTATCGGTTGTGCATAGCCACAACTACCGCCTACTCTGAACAACACTCCCAAAATCACGCATAAACATCAAATCAAATCAAATTGAGGAACTGTTATATTTAAGGAACAAGTGTTGCAGATCGAGGTAGCAAACCCACTTGATCACGGTATAGCTCCCATAATAGTCATTTTAATTATGACTTAAAGGTAGTTCAAATTTTGTTTTCATATTCTATTTCAGAAATATCACTATAAATCGAAATCTTTATCTTAAATCAATTCAGACATAATAGCTTGGATTGGAAATGGACTTTAGTATAAAATAGTAAAATATATTTTAAAATGGTTAAATATTAAAATAATTACAATATATATAATTAAATTTAATATAAAAATGGTTTTATTGAATATAGTTTTTGTTGAAATAGTTTTAAAATTTTAATAGTTAAAATGTATAAAATAAGTTTATTAAAAAAATATTATAAAACAGTTTAAATATGTAACGACTCGCATTCTACGTATCCAAGGATCATAGAATATTAATTTCTTTTTCATATGAGGTTGTATGGTCGTGTAACCTTGTGGAACGACTATTGGGGTAATTTCCCATGTTCACGATTTTTGCCGATTTTTAAATGACCATTTTGCCCTTGGTGAATCTTGTTTCGCCTATAACTTTTGAATAGTAAGGAGTTTTGCTGAAACCACTTCCATTAGATCCGGATGATGGTTTACCTTTCCGTAGAGCGGTCACACTTGTCAAACGGACTTACCGTTGGGAGATATGGCTGAATTAAGGTTTAGAAGGTGAGAAACAGCTTAATTGGGCTTAACTGGGTGATTAGCAGCTAAGCCCATTGGGTATTTTAGTATTAGAGCTATATGAGGGCTGATTAGGGTTAGAGAAACCTTTTCTTTGTCATTTTCCAACCGCCACTTACCTCTCTTCAACCCTAACAATGGCCTCCAACTCCTAAAACACCTTATAATCACCATTTAATTAAGCATTAGCCTAATCTACATCAAATCAAGGCAAATTAGCATCAAGTTTGAGATAGAGCTGCTGGAACACACAGAGATTCAACCTATATCATAGATACTTTCAGATCTATAGGTAATTAGTGGCTAATGTGAGTGATTTGCATTGTTTTTCACTAATTACGGCTAATTAGGGGTGATTAGTGATAATTAGCGAAATTACAGCTCAGAAAAATCTGGAAAAATTTGTAAAATTCTAAAATATTATTTTAGGGCTTTGGTAGAAATTTGGGCTAATTTGGATAAGTTTTTCTAATTGTATGCTTAAACATGATTAACGGGGATTAAGGGGAAAACATGGGTTTTGGGTATGTTTGATATATATTGACGTGCTAAAATTGTTGTTTTAGTGTTAGTGGTTGATTATACATGTTGTTATTACAGTTTGGAATGCTTTATGATTGTTTAGCAAAGTTAGAATGGTCAAAAACGGCGTCATATGGCGTAAAACAGTCACTGAAAAAGTTGCAGGAATTCGACCCGAACCGGATCGGTGGAAGGGGCACGAGTCGACCCGCTCATCGAGCATCCCACGACCCGAACTCTGGAGTGTGTCATGAACCGCTCGCACTTGAAGACCATGACCCGACCTAGACCGAACCATGGAGCACCATGCAACTCCGACCCGACTCAGATGGAGAAGCCCGACTCGATCTGTTGAAAGTGGCACGATCCGAACCAGTGTGGCACCACGACGTAGCCTGGAATATTGCGACCCAACCCGCTCGAGTGAAGGAGCTCGATCTGAACAGCCATGAGAGGGTGCTGATGACTCGACCGCTCCAGTGAAGACATCACGAAGCGAACTAGGATGGCCGAACCGAACCGATGATAACTGGGGTACTACGCACATTCAAATCGATCCGGAGGAGACCAAAACCCGAGATGCAAAGGTAGTCCAAATGGGAAGTTTATACTTAGGATCCAATTGGGAGCTGACGAGTTAACTTCATGCTTGGGCTTTGCTGCGGGACGTGTGCTAAGGAGCTATCGAAATCCATAGCTTCGATTCACCATAGAAAGACAAATGTTAGGCTACGGATCAGTGCATTGGAGTGGTCGCTAATCCATGGTGCAGAGTGATTGTAGCAAGGCTATGAGCCAGTGCAGTGGAGTCGTCATGACTTCATGGGGCAGAGTGGACATAGCATGGGATAAGTGGCTATGGATTTGTGTAGTGGAGCCGTCATGAATCCATGGGGCAAAGTGATCATAGCAAAGTATTTAGGTGGTCAAAGCGGTGGATATCGTATGCTTTACGCACTGAGTAAGAGACGTAAGGATGGTTGCTATGTTTGATTGTTTGACATCACTATGACATGAATACCCCCTCCCCCGTATCTTTACACCATATGTTAGTGTAACCTTAGAGTGTTGTACATCTTGTTGTGCTCTCTTTGGTTGCAGGTCCAGGTTCAGGTATGGTTATGTATACCTGTTCATGTTATGTTTTGCTGCTTAAAACTCATACCATACTTTTGTCTGACCCAGAGTTTTATATCTCTTTTTATTACTCTGGGTGCTCTTAAATGGGAAGACTAGAGACAGGTTAAGCGGTATTCACGAGTAGCTATACCGGAGACGAGCAGGAGGCTTCCATGTATGATATATAATCTCCCTCTGTTGTTGCTGGCCACTACTTTGGACATTAGTAGTGTACCTCTTTCTTTTGTTTTAGAGAAAAAAATTCAAAGTTGTAATAATGTTAGTTTGGATGATAAGCTTCCACTGCTATGACGGTTT
Source organism: Allium sativum (assembly GCA_030737875.1). Lineage (NCBI taxonomy): Eukaryota > Viridiplantae > Streptophyta > Magnoliopsida > Asparagales > Amaryllidaceae > Allium > Allium sativum. The sequence continues at coordinate 159,950,385 of CM060913.1, forward strand.
AGTTTTCATCTTATGCGCTATCTCGCCTGTTTTATGTCAAAGTTACGTTATTATTATATTTTATCCCATGCACTGTGAGACATTCTACAGGTTCCTTGTTAGTTCAAATTCCTTTCTTTCTCGTGCTGGTTGGACATCGGTACAACGCATTTCAGGGAAATGTCGGTTGGTGCGGGGCGGGCCGTCACACTTAGTATCAAAGCGAGGTTGCGTAGTTAATCTAGGGAAAGACACCAGGGAGAGATATTACGTATATAAGAGCGCGTATTTGTGGTATTTTGGTTTTCAAAAGTTATATATATACATATTATTAGTATATCTTAGGATGGAGTCGCACAACCCTGGCACCACTGAAGAGATGGTTAATCGTTTTTTCCTTACAGATTGAACGATGAGCCGACATACGAGGGGTACTGATAGAGGAGCTAATAGTGGGAATACTCGTGATATGAAGATGATGTTCACTGACTTTATGAGAGAGATGCTTAGGGATGTTCAGAGGGCATCTCCTAATGCTGCAAATGGTGGTGGTGCAGCAGTGCAGGCGCCTAAGACCGATTTCGCCAAGCTTTACAAGGATTACACTAGTCTTGGTGGGAAGCCGTTCCATGGAACGGAATTGGTTAAAGAAGTTCAGGATTGGCTTGATACTTGTGAGCGCATCTTCAAGGACTTAGGGATCAATGACGCGATGAAGAGAAAGCTAGCGTCGCGCCAATTGCAAGGACGGGCTATAAATTGGTGGGATGTTATTAAGGCAGGTACTCCCGAGGATCAAGTTACTTGGGATTAGTTTAAGGCCTAATTCAGTGATAAATTCATCCCAGCTGCTTGAAATCAGAGTTGTTTAGGAAGTTCTTGGAACTTAAGCAAAATGGTAGGGCAGTTTCAGAATATATTACTGAGTTTGATACTTTATCGAAGTACGGATTATCCCTTATTGACACTCCCGAGAAGAACAACGAGAAGCTCATAACAGGCTTAGATCAGTACTTGTGGGAAAGGCTTATAAACCATATTGATGAGACTTTTGAATCGATTATTGGGAAAGCATTGAGATCAGAGAGCCTTTATCCTAAACCCAAGACTGAAGTCGTTGTTGCATCTGCAGAGGGGCCAAAGCCACAGACAAGCGGTGGAGGCAAGAATAATTCTCAGAATAAAAGGAAGCATAACCAAGCTAAGGATGGTCAGAGAAAGGAAGGCAAGACAGATGTTGAGTGCTTTAGCTATGGCAAGAAGGGCCACTATGCCAAAGAATGTCGAGCAAAACCAGCGGACAGGAAGTGCTTCAACTATGGCCAAGTGGAACATCACAAGGACAAGTGCCTGCAACCCCCTAAAGAAAAGCAGATTGTGAAAGCATATGCTATCAATGCTATTCCTTCTTCGCCGAATGCCCCAACCGCGGAGGAGAAAGGAAAGAATATCGCCGTTCATGGTATGCTTTCTGTTTATGATGTTCTTATTCGAGTACTGTTTGATACCGGGGCTTCCCGTTCCTTCATATCTAGTGACCTGGTAGATAGGTTGGGATTGGAACCCGAGATAGTCGATAGACCTTTAGCGGTGACCAACCCGATTGGTGGTTCGATTAGCCTTAGTATGATTCGTCGAAATTTAGTCTTATCGAGTCATAGATGTATGTTTACTTGTGATTGCTTTGTTTTGGGCTTTACTGGGTTTGGCATTATTTTGGGAGTCGATTGGCTCCAATGATATGGGGTGGTGGTAGACTGTGAGGGATTTTCGGTGACTATTAGGGCGGATGATGGGCGGAGGTTAGTGTTTGGTGGACTACCTAGTGATGAGATTATGGCTAGTTTTCTAAATTCCCTCCACATCTCGTAGGACGAGTTAACAGGAATTTCCATTGTTGGCCAATACCCGGATATCTTCGAGGAAGTGAACGGACTTCCACCACACTAGGAGATTGAGTTCCGTATTGATTTAGTGAAAGATGCTAGACCTATAGTGATGCCACTTCATCGTATGGCACCAAGGGAGTAGCTAGAGCTCGGGGTGCAAGTGAGCGATCTTTTAAAGAAGGGATTTATCAGAAGAAGTGTTTCTGAGTGGGGAGCACCAGTTGTGTTTGCTACCAAGGCAGATGGTTCCCTTCGATTGTGTGTGGACTACCGCGAGTTGAATAAGGTAACAAGGAAGAATAAGTATCCTCTACCGCTGATAGATGAGTTGTTTGGTCAGTTGAGTGGCGCGAGAGTGTTCTCCTAGTTGGATCTCACGACAGGTTTTCATCAGCTTAGGGTGGAAGCTGAGAGTATAGCTAAAATGGCATTTCGGACGCCGTCTGGATTCTATGAGTGGTTGGTCATGCCATTCAGGTTGACCAATGCACCAACATACTTTGTGGATCTTATGAATAGGGTATTCAGGGATCAATTGAATAAGTTTGTCTTGTGTTCATAGATGATATCTTAGTACTCGAGGACAGAGGAAGAACACAAGGAACATTTGAGGATAGTGATGGAGGTGTTGAGGAAACACCAATTGAAAGCGAAATTTTCTAAGTATCACTTCTGGAGGAGGGAAGTGAGATTCTTGGGCCATGTTGTCTCAGAAAATGGTATTGTCGTGGACCCTGCGAAGGTGGCTATGGTACAAGATTGGTCTATGCCCAAGAATGCAATAGACGTAAGAAGTTTCTTGGGGTTAGCTGGATATTACCGTAAGTTTATCTAGGACTTCTCCAAGGTAGCGGCACTGTTAACTCAGTTGACCAATAAGAATCAAGCTTTCGCTTGGGACGAAAGGTGTGAAAATGCATTCAAGAGCCTAAAGGAAAAGTTGATGTGTGCACCAGTGTTAGTCATCCCTAAAGGGAATGAAGAGATGAAAGTATACACGGATGCATGTGGTACCAGACTTGGTGGTGTATTGATGCAAGGAGGTAGGGTTGTAGCTTATGCAAGTCGGCAACTAAAACCGCATGAGAAAAGATACCCTACCCACGATTTGGAATTGGCTGCGATCGTGTTCGCGTTGAAGATGTGGAGACATTATCTCTTGGGAGAATGATTCGAATCGTTTACTGATCATAAATCATTAAAGTATCTCTTCTCTCAGAAGGATTTAAATCTCTGACATCAAAGATGGTTAGAATTCTTGGCTTCCTATGATTTCGATATCGCATATACACCAGGAAAGGGCAATGCGGTAGCTGATGCATTGAGTACAAGGCATGCCAGCTTAGGGGCTATGTTTCTTGAATGGAAGCAACTAGAGTATACCACAGGGTACGATTTCAGTCTAAAGTTTGAATTGGATCCAAAAATATTAGCAAGTTTGACGATCAGACCCACTTTGATTGAGCAGATTGGTTCCAGTCAAAAGGACGATCCTAGTCTATTAGAAATCATTTCCATGTTAGAAATGGGAATCGACGAGTAGATGAACAAGTATGGGCTTGATCGAGATGGATGGCTTAGAAAGAATAGGAGACTAGTTGTGCCCAATGTAAATGGATTGAGAGATGAAGTGCATAGAGAATGTCATCACTCAAAACTGACTATACATCCTGGTGGTAATAAAATGTATAGAGACATGAAGCGGACCTACTACTGGGAAGGGATGAAAAGAGACGTTGAGAAGTTTACATCTGTTTGCGAACAAATTATACAATTGTAAACAACTGTAAAATCCATTCTTCTTTCCTAAACAACAAGGACCATTGTAGAGGGTGTCGAACTCTGGGACCAAATTATTTTATTAATAAATCCAATCAAGTTATCCCTAACTTTTGATTGGTTGAAAACAAAGAAAATAGCAGAAATTAAATAAAAGAGAGCTTTAACAATAAGTGAAAGCAATTAGGGGATAATGACATAGATTAGATTCATAATCATCAATAGCCAAAAGATTAACCAGATCTAATACATGTTTCTGTCACAAACATGAATCAACGATAATAGGTTTTTAGAAACAAATATGTAAATAACGACAAGCATAGCCTATGCAGGAGCTCAGCTCTACAACCATAGGCTATCAGGACAGATTCACTATTTTATTTCTAAAACCCTAAATATTAAATCTAAATCTGATAAGTGTTAGATCGAACTCGAATATACCCTGTAAAGGAGCACAACTCTTAAACGACACAGGGTATGAAGGTTCAGATCTAACACTTAGTTCATATCTAGATATACATACATGAAGTTCAAATCTTTTGGCTATGCGATTCATATTGAATCATATCTATTAGCGTCATCACCCCCTAATCAAAGAGGATTAGCTAGACATAGCTAAAAGAAAAGAAAATAAAAAGAAAATAACAGACATGAACATAAATAAAATGAAAATAAAAACTAAATAGAAGAGAGAAAGAAGAGTTTTACTCCAAGCAAAGGATTACAGAATAAAACTAAGTGTGTTTTACAATGAATGAGATAAAGTGTATTTATAGCTGATATGACAAAGGCTACTTGGCAAATTCCACAATGTGGAACTAAAGAATTAGCCCAAATAACAAATAAGCTAGTGTGAACGGGGTTGTAGAGTAAGAGGCCTTGTAAGTGAGCCAGTGTGAACGCGTGCAGTGCACGAATGAGAAGCCTTGCAAAGGAGCTAATGTGAACGCTACATGAGTGAAATGGTCTGCAATTGAGCCAATGTGAACACAATATGAGTCTTTAGTGAGCCAAATCTACCCAACTGAACTCTATTTGCAACCGTTCTTCAAGCTTTAAACTCTTCAAGCTTTAGTAATTTTAACTTCACTCTTTTTCAGCAAATTCTTCATGCTTTATTCATCAAATGCTCTAAACCATGATTCTTGTCAACAATTTGAAAACACAGCTATAAATGCACAATATTAATTATTTTAAATAGAAAACTAGATAAATAAGCGGATAAAATATACACATTTATGTGTATATCAAATACCCCCACACTTATCTTTTTATTCTTCCTCGAATAAACTAGACTAAGATATGTCACACTTTCGTAGGAAACACGATTGCATTTAGCATATGCAACAAGCCATTAAACCTCTGGGTGTCCCTAGTAGGACGAGTGTTGTCTCGTGAGGGTTTTCAGCGGATACTACCCACAAAATCCAAAGCGTCTTATGTACGCGGATTAATCAAACAATATATTTAAGGTCTTTCACATTCCAAGGATTTTACCTAACTTCAATAATAACGATTTAGCCCCAAATTGTCCATCCCATAATTAGGGCAAAAATGAACAAATTTTTTCAAGCTGAATCGTAATTCCTTGATAACACTGTAATTGTCTTGAAGGTTAAGAGCGTGGTGTCAACCAAAGTTCTACACATCGACAATGTGCACCCAATCATTTATTTATTTTTATTTTTATTGAACAATTTTGCACCAGTGTATATCAATATCCAAATGCATGAATTGCCAGTTAGTTAAAGTTGAGCAAAAGAAACCTAGTGGTTTGTTATAACCATTGGAGATTCCAAATTGGAAATGGGAATAAGTCTCAGTGGATTTCATTGATAGTTTGCCGAGAACGAGGTTAGGACATGATTGTAACACCACATATTTCCTGTGAATATTAAAGTAAAGAATTAAAGAATACTTAATTTTAAAAGTGGGAATTAAGGGAATCGGGTTATACCATTGTGGTCGTCTCGGAATTCTGCTTGGGATAGAGTCCAAGTTTGCGTAAATCGGATAACGTATGAAGAAGTTATAATCCGTAGAAGTTTGTATACGAGCAAGGAAGTATATAAATATACACAAAATCATATCCAGAACCAAAATATGTCAAAGAAGAGTGAGCGGGAAAGATCCCGCTCAAATGGTGTCGAGCCCTTTTAAGGGCGGTCGACATAGGTGTCGACTCCCCTTAAGGGGGTAGACATAGGTGTCGAACCCCCTTAAGGGGGTAGACCGCTTCCGAGATCCTATTCCGGTGACGATTCCTGAGTCATTTATGAGTCATTAGGGCATATGTGGAGATTTTTGGTTGGCTCTCTTTGATTTTAATGGCCCTAATTGCTCCTAGGTTGATCTGACGGCTCACATTAATTTAAACTTCTATATAAACAACCCCAACCCTCAACCCTAAACCACACAATTTCATTCCAAAGAGTCGTCATGTTGTCCATAATCAACCTAGCATAGCCACCATTCTTCTCCAATTAAAAAGCAAGTTAGAAGCTACGAATCAAATTAAAATTAGAGAACTAATAGTCTACATCAAGGGATAGCTTTTCTGTTTCAGAAAACAGATCCCAGAAAACAAGATTATTCTTTTGTTGTAAGTTCAGTTATTCTTTAGATGTGAACAAATAAAAGTCATGATTTGTAATAAAGCAGAACTAAAACTGTGCCAAGTTGTAAGATAATGGTGATGCTAATTCATATCTATTCTTGTGACAATTCTATCATATATGCCTATGAGACTATTGTCGTTTATTGGACTTATCATGTGGTATGTTAATTGGTGATGAACCTATCATGTTGAATATTAATTTAGCGATGAACCTATCATGTTGTATATAAGTTTGGTGATTCTTTCATGTTATGTTACATGCAAGTTTTTAGGCTAAGTCATATGTGCCTATATATTTAGATCTACATTCTCATATGTTTATATCTATGTTAATTTGATCCAACTCAAATGCCAGTTCACATTTACATGCCTAATTGGATTTGTGTAATTCTATGTAAGTACCCATTCATATGCTTAAGATTCATGTTAATTGGATATAAAATGCAAGTTCATTGTTCTAAGCCAAATTTATATGACACATGTTTAGTTAGATCCATATTATTTTATGTTGTTGGAATGGTACATGCTCCTTTCTTTTCCCTTTTGTTTATGAGTTAGGCTAAGTTGTGAGCCTAACGTTCTATGTGAATTATGCGAACGTATAATGGGGGTAACATTGGGAAAAACATTAAGCTACATATTATTAGCATAGTTTGGCTCATAATCATGTAAATGATTAGTAACATGAAATGGTATAATTTATATACCGAAACAAATTATGAACATGATTTAGAGGGTAAATGGGACATGACTTGAATGACAATAATAGTGGATAATTTACATATAAATATGAAGGGTAAGTATGTAAATTAAGTAAATGACGAATATGTAAATTAAATAAAGGATGAACATGCCTAACCCAAGGTTAGACTGAGTTGTGGTGCAAAACTGTCCAGAACTGCCCGACACATACAGTAACTGTAACAACACCTATCTAATGTGAGAGGTTAGTGCATCATGCCCAAGAAAATCTCGAGGTTAGATTGAGTTGTGGTGTAAAACTGCCCGGAACCGCCCAGAACCACCCGACATCCAGTAACCGTAACAACACAGATCGAATGTGAAAGGTTGGTGCATTAATAAATCAATTTATGCTAATGAACAAGACATGTGAAGGATGGTAGGGTTAAGTTAACTAAGGCAACACTTAACTAGTACAATATGTTAGTTAAACAAATGGTGGGGTTAAGTAAATTTAGAACACTTAACCGTTATAACATGTTAATTAGACAAGAAGGTGGGGTTAAGTAAATTTAGAACACTTAACTGTTATAACATGTTAATTAGACAAGAAGGTGGGGTTAAGTAAATTTAGAACACTTAACTGTTATAACATGTTAATTAGACAAGAAGGTGGGGTTAAGTAAATTTAGAACACTTAACCGTTATAACATGTTAATTAGATAAGAAGGTGGGGTTAAGTAAATTTAGAACACTTAACCGTTATAACATGTTAATTAGACAAGAAGGTGGGGTTAAGTAAATTTAGAACACTTTACCGTTATAACATGATGAATGAGTGGGATTAAGTTAAGGGAAACACTTAACCAATATAACATGATGAATGAACAGGGTTAAGTTAATAGGAAACACTTAACCAATACAACATGATATGTGGGGAGGTTAAGTTAACATGAATGGACAACACTTAACCAATATTACATGAACAAAGTGGACAGTGTTAAGGCAAGCTTAAACAACAATATAGATTGACTTGATAAGTAGGAGGGTTAAGTAAACTTTGGGTAGGTGGGTAACATTAGTATATATAGGCCCACAAACTTAACCGTTAAATAAACATGCTTGAATTGGGGAAAGGGTTAAGTACATCTCATTTAGGTGGGTAATATTAGTATATATCGGCCCACAAACTTAACCGTCAAATAAACATGCTTGAATTGGTGGGAGGGTAAAGTACATCTCGTGTAGGTGGGTAATATTAGTATATATTGGCCCACAAACTTAACCATTAAATAAACATGCTTGAATCGGTGGGAGGGTTAAGTACATCTCGTGTAGGTGGGTAATATTTGTATATATAGGCCCACAAACTTAACCACTAGGAAACCTTAGTAACGGGGACCCATTTCAGCAGTAACCCACATAGATGTATCATGGTGCCCTTAACTAGGCAGGGCGGGGCACGATTACTAGGATGATTATAAGCAGTCAAAATAGCGGTAGGGGGTACATCAGTGTAGGTTCCGATGTTTTACGGGCATGCACGTACTCCGAAGTGAGAAAAAGCAGGCACTGGGTACCAGTAGTTATACACTGTGCATCTTGAATCGTGTCGGGTTGCTATCATAAGGATTGATACACCTTATGGTAGGACCAGCATGGGGTATCTACACACAAGAGAGGGCCGATTGACACAGACACATGGAACATTAATACAAGTAGAGAGTCGATCGATAGGGTAGTAAGGGTACATCTAACATCTTCATGGCAATTAGGCTGATTGAGGTAAGATTCTCATGCTAGATGTACACCTGAAGGCTACCACAATTGCGGGGATTGGGATCACGTTGTAATATTATCATTTTATACAGGTTACTAGTTGGGACACTAGTTAGGCGGTGCAGAGATATAGGTATCAGAATAACAGGGTAAGCGAAGCAGAGAAAGAGTATAAACACGTTCAGTTTACCTTGCCTTGTCTTCTCTTAAGTTATCTTGTTTTATGGTATTGTCCTATTTCAGTTTATTCATGTCATGATCCTTTATCTTATTTACATGCTGAAAAATCTCTGGACTTACAAGACTTATGTCTGACCTGTTTTCTTTCGTCTTCTTTTCTTCCGTTCCCCCCCCTCCCCCCCAGGTAGTCAGGGAGGGAGTAGCACAACTTAGTTTGGACCGTTTCTGATTCCAAGCTTGGAGATTCTGTGATGTATGGCTGGAAACCTCTTATCTTTGGCTATGGCTGTGATTGTACTTTAATTTTGGTACTTATGCTACTTTTCTATGTTTTATGCTTCTTTTATACTTGGAAGTTTTTGAATCAAGACAGAAGTTCTATGTATTACTTTAAAGACAATTGTTGTAAAAGCTTGAATGAACCACATTGTTTATAAAATGACTTTATTTCCACTACTTTATTTGTCTGTCTTGTAATTTATCTGCATCTCTTACCTAAAATGCTCCACCGAAGTTAAGGCATTCCCTTTGTGAGTGACCTTAACGGAGGTGTGGTGTTTCACTTTGTATCAGGGCTGAAGGTTACCGGATCAAATAAAAGATTTGAAAAATTATTTTCAAGATGATTTTAAAAGAAGCGTTTTCCAAAGAAAAGTTTTGTTTTAAAGGCATATTCCCTAAAGCCATATGCACAATCTTCTGATCCTCTATTTGAATCCTTGTTTTCCTTCTTTACTGTGTCTCCGAGGCTCCCGGCTTTCTGGGAGGTAACCTCGTTGCGGCATGGTTCCGTAGGCTTGATGAGACTACAACACCTGTCAAAGGGTGAAGAAGTGCCTAACTTCATATATAACCGCAGTAATTTCACCCGCGGCTAATTTTCTTTCAAGCTTTGTAGGGTTTTTCCGTGCGATGGAGGCAGCTTCCAAGAGACTTGTCAACAAGTTACACTAAGATGACAAAGATGAGAATAAGGGAGTTTGGCTAAGGAACACAACCCAAGGATGAGAAACTCATAGATATGGACTTGGTTCACGAAGGAGGAAAGAATAGAAAAAAATCTAAGATAAGAGGAAGTGTCTTTATTATAGTATAACGGGTCATAAAATTAAGGACAAGCGCAAGAACAAAGGACATGATTTTCAGGAGGGCAAGTGCGTGCTCTCACCGCCTGCGTACCTGAGAGAGAGGTAGTAGAGTTTCTATTAAACAAGTTTAGTTTTTCTTTTTGATCATCTTGTTAGTATACTTTTTGATTTTAGCGCTTCACATTTGTTTATATTTGCTTCCATAGTTGAGTCTCTGCACCTTAGTACTCGTATAGTAGAAGATCCCATTATTGTCTCAAATCTAATTTGTGGTTCGGCTCATTTATCTTTAGTTTGTGAGGATTTGAGAATAACTATATTAAGTATTGAGTCTAAATGTAATGCTTATGTTTTTGGTTTCATGGGCTATAGGTTGATTCTAGGCATGGATTGGTTAGCTAGTAATTGTGAAAGGAGGGTAGTTAGACTTTCGACTTGCCTCGGGAATACCCTCGAGATTTCGTGCGATCCTAAGGGATCAGTTTGTCTTAGCTACCTAGAATCACTTGATGCATCTATCGACGATTTGCGATCCATTGGAGTAGTCCATGAGTACGCAGATGTTTTTGATTAAGCTAGGGGTTTGTCCCCTAAAACGCGAGGTAGACTTCCGCATATATCTAGTTGACAATGCAAATCCAATTGCATTACCTGTACGACACATGAGTCCAAGGGAAAGGAAGGGATCAGTAAACAAGCAAAGGAGTTACTTGAAAAAGGGTTCATAAGGCGAAGTATTTCTGAATGGGGTGCTCAAGTTGTTCTCTCTACAAAGGCGGATGGTTCACTTCGCTTGTGCATTTATGATATTTTGGAACGAGGAAGAACATGCTTTGCATTTAAGGGAAGTCTCGGATACCATCCAAGCGCATCAACTTATGGCAAAGTTCTCCAAAAATGCCATTTTTGGAGAGAAGAAGTTAGGTTTCTAGGACAAGTGGTGTCCAAAGAAGGGATAGCAGTTGATCCCGCAAAAGTAGTTGCGGTGCAGGACTGAAAGGTCCCAAGGAATGCAACAGAAGTAAGAAGCTTTCTTGGACTAGCGGGTTAATATAGGAAGTTGTAACGACCCGTATTTATAAGGATAATAATTTATTTATTTAATTATTTAAATAGTGAAAATGGTTGTTTTATTAAATTGTATTGAGTATTTAATTAATATAAATAATAGAATAGTATATTTAATTTCTGAAATAATCAGAAATTGTGAATTGACAATATAATGTGAACTGGACAATTCAAAGTATTTAATTCAGCTTAGAATTTAATTAGAATGACGAATATATTATTTGAATGACAGTTTGAACGTATAATTATATTATAATTATAATCGAGCTCAAAGTGGCGTTGTAGTTCGCTATTTGGCGATTTGAACTTCAACTGGATATACAGGGTTTGTTTTAAATTGTATTTCTGTGAAACAAGAAATGTTAGGAGCTGGTGAAGTATATCTTTCTGATGGAAGAGAAAAATCAGGATTTCATCGTGTAGATTGGGAGTTGTGTCCAAATCAAATTTTAAAATAGTCGTTATAGAATTGTTTATCAACCGTAACGGTTTATTCGATATAACTAGATATTGGTTTCAAATTTAGACAAGATTCTTTTGAGACGTAGTGATAATTTAATTTTTAGAATTTTATTGTAATTTTTAATTAATTAAATAAGCAACTATTTATTTGGAATATTTTGCACCCTGTAATCAATATTTTAGGGTTTCACAATATGAGTTAACCTACCAATATTTTTATATTTTTGGAATCATGACACCTCGCTCGTTACAACGGTATATTTGTTTTCATCCATAGGGTCCCATAACCGAATGGAATTGTATGTAACGAGTACGCTTAAAAACTAATAACATATATATAAATACCATACCATATCAATTCTAACCCTTACTATCTTTTTCCCCGATCAAAATAAGTCCACGTCCTTCATTTCCCAGCCGCACAAAATCTTTTTCCTCAAACAAAACATGGAAACCTTTTCTCCACAAACTATCCAAACCCTTACCCTATAAAATGACTCAAACGATTAAATAAATCGGCCGCCACAAATGTTCAATCTTCCCCAAAATTAAATATCCAAAGCATGATGCCGGTAGTGGAATTTACATGGAGGAATACGAGATGGTTTAAACGAGGAGAAAGAGGGGGAGTAGGCTCTGAAAGGCTATAATGTGAGGAAAGAAAATGCTGTCTTCTGTTATTAAGTAGCGGTATTTTTAGTTTGTAGAAACAGTGAGGATTAAGTGCTACAAAGTTTTAAAATGGTAAATTTGTGGTACGTGAGTGAATGGCTTGAGATATGGGGAAAAGTATGAAACGTGGAGGGGGAGTAGTACTGGCGGTTTTACAAATCTGGAGGAGTGCGGCACTTTTCAGTGGAGTGGAGTGGATCCAAATAGTGTACAGTAAGGGATGTTGAGTGCACCTTAAGGGTATTGTTAAACTGATGATGGTCAGTACGTAACACACATGGGAAACACTGAAGGCGTAGGGAGTTGGGGAGTTCACGAAGAGGAGGTGATCGATGCTTTGTGCATGTAGTTTTGTGAAGTATTGGTGAAGACGAGGGTCGCGTGAATTCTTGGGACATGCGTGATGGACCTGGAGTCGTTGTGGGAGGACGAAATGCGAGTGAAGTTTTGATGAGTGGGTTGGAAGGAGGAATCGAAGAGAAGATCATTAGTATTGGGATGGTGGAGTTTAGTGGAGAAATTGAGGAAGAGAATGGAGTTGCAATTCGCGGTAATGGTGTAGGAAAGCTGGAGTGCATGTGAGTGATGCTAACGTGGATTTATGTGGATAACGAGGGTAATTAAGTTTAATTAATAGATGGTTATTTTAGTTAATTACTTTAAATTATATTCAAACTTTAAAAAGGTGTAACTTCGTCATACATTATCAGAATTGGACAAAACAAGATCCATCGGGATCGTAGGGACGGTGGCTACACCATGGAACTGACTGGGATTAAATTAGAGCTCGTTACAATTTATAGCAAAATAAATTGTCCGTCCGAATCAAGTGACAATTATCGTTATTTAACGATGATCATCCAATGTGAGTAATACTCACTATCTCTGATCAGTTTATATTTTTATAAACAGTACTTTGTTTTGATAAATAATGATTGATTGTTGTGTACTAATTGTTTGAACTGTTAAATATATTTGATGGAAAACATAGATATAGTCACATATGTAAAAATTGACAATCAAACATTGATCATGTTTAACAGTATATTTCACGTTGAAATGAAATCGATGTTATATATATATATATATATATATATATTGTTTAACTTCTGTGGATGCAGGGAAACAGGTTGGAGGAATCCAAGTGGATTCCTCAACATTTATTTTACTGTTTTTCATATATTGTAATATATGATGTAATATATAATCTGTGTTGATTATGTGTGTTTCAATGATATATATCATTGTTATTTGGTGTTTTAAATACCATAAGAAATACAGGGATGTAGAAAAGGGGATTTTCAAAGTGTATTTTGAAAATGAATTATTTATATAAAATCAATGGATTTTATATATATAAGAAAAAGGATTTTTATAAGAGAAAATAGTCATAAAATTAAAAGGGTTGAGAAAAGGAAATATTTATGGAAAATAAATATGATGAGAAAAGGAAATATTTATGGGAAATTAATATGATAAAATATAAGAAGGAAAATATTTGTAAAACAAATATAAAGGAAAATATTTGTAAAATGAAATGAAAAGGATATATTTGTAAACCATTTACAAATGGAAATGAAAAGGATATATTTGTAAACCATTTACAAATAGAAATGAAAAGGATATATTGTAAACCATTTACAAATAGATTTGGAAAGGGAATAGTTGTAAAACATTTACAAGTAGAATTGAAAAGAAAATATTGATTTTTTAAATAAATAGGATTGGAAAAGAATATTTGTTTGTTAAATAAATAGAGTTATAAAAGGAGATATTTATGTAGAAAATAAATAGAGTTATAAAAGGAATTTATTGGAAAATGAAAAGAATGTTATATAAGGACATATTTGACAAATGAATAGTACTTTACATCAGGAATGTCTAGACCCGTGCTTCGCACACAGGTATAACATGATATAGATTTAAAGCAAAGATTAAATAGAATTTATTCTAATCGATAGATTGAGAAGAATAATTTATAAATAATATTTTATAAATTAAATAAAATATTTATTATTGGATAAATAGAATATATAAGTCATGACTTATATAGAGAAGTAAGAATCGATTTCAACGTCGATATTTGAAACTGAATATGGATGTAGAGTTAATCAAAGGAGTTAATCAAAATGTGTTAATCAAAATGAGTTAGAGGAGTTAATTGATTAGAGTTAGAGTTAATCGATTAGAGTTAGAGTTAATCAGTTAGAGTTAATCAGTTAGAGTTAACCAGTTAGAGTTAATCAGTTAGAGTTAATCGATTAGAGTTAAATCGAACTAGAGTTATTCGAATAGTGTTAATCGAACAAGAGTTAGTCAAATATTTGTTATATCGAATAGAGTTAGACGAATTAGAGTTTGTTATATCGAATAGAGTTAATTGAATTAGAGTTAGACGAATTAGAGTTATTCGAATATAGTTTTCTCGAAGAAAGAGTTATCGAATAAGGTTATTCGAAGTAGAGAATTTATCGAGTATAGTTTATTCGAATAGAGAAAGAAATAATCGAATATTAGTTATTCGAAAGGAGTTAATCGAATATTAGTTATTCGAAAGGAGTTAATCAAATATTAGTTATTCAAAAGGAGTTAATCGAATATTAGTTATTCGAAAGGAGTTAATTGAATATTAGTTATTCGAAAGGAGTTAATCGAATATTAATTATTCGAAAGGAGTTAATCGAATATAGTTTATTCGAAAGTAATTAATTGATAAGAGTAAATTAGTTGGAGTTAATTGAATAGAGTTAATCCAATAGAGTTAATCCAGTAGGGTTAATCAAATAGCATTAATCCAATAGTGTTAATCAAATAGAGTTAATCCAATAGAGTTAATCAAATAGAGTTAATAGAACTGAGTTAATCAAATAGAGCTAACTGATAAGAGTAAATCGATTAGAGTTAATCAAATAGAGTTAATTGAATAGAGTTAATCGAATATGGCTATTCGAAGAAAGATTATGAAATATAGTTTATTCGAAGGAAAGAGTTATTGAATAGAGATTTATTCGAAAGAGAGTGAAACACCCCACCCTCCATTAAGGTAACTCACAAGGGTTTGCCTTAACTTTGGTGGAGGTTTGTAAGTAAAATTCACAGGTAAAACACAAGACAGATATAAGCAGCGGAAAACAAACAGACTTTTATTTCATAAAATACTTGTTCGTACAAAACATTTCCATAATTGTCTCATAACAACTTCCAAAACATTACAACATTATTTCTGTCTTGGTTATTAAATAAAGATGCATAAAACATGATTAAAACTGCATAAATCCCCATGATTGTGTCCTACAACCATAGCAAAGTAGAGAGAGTCCAAACTGTACATCTACTATCTTGAAGCTTGCAAAGAGTCTGACTAAGCTGTGAGTTGATTCCTCCCTGTGGACCTGGGGGGGGGGGGGCAAAAGAAGACGAAAGAAAATAGGGTCAAACAAAAAGCCTGGTAAGTCTAGTGACTCTTCAGTATGAGAATAAGAATAAGGGCATGATAAGTATAAATTGGAAATAGGAGAGTGTCATAAACTAGGACAAAGCAGTTTGAATCGAATATACTATCGCACCCCATACTATATCTCTGCACCTACTTGTATTGTCTTAACTGGCACCCCATGCTGGAGGTAAAGTGATCCCCTTTTCTAAAGATCAACTCCTACTCGCATAATCATCTATGTCTTACGTCCCCCAAAGATTGTAGATACCCATGCTTGCCCCACCATAGGGTGTATCAACTCCCATGGTGGCGACCCGACACAATCCTTAGAATGCAGAGGTTATACTAATGGTGCCCCCAGTGCCCTGTTCGTCCGCTCTGAAGTGTGTGCAAGCCCGCACTCCGTTAGAACCCACACTGTTGCACCTACCGCCATCGCTTTTGACCGCTTACAATCAGCCCAGTAATCGTGCCCCACCCTGCCTAGTTTCATGGTACCATGATACCTAATTGGGTTGCTGCTGAAATGGGTCCCCATTACTAGGGTTTTCTAGTCAAACATGTTAAGTGGTTGAGTGTCTGTATTTACCTAACCCCACCCATCAATTTCATTAACATTGAATAGGTTAAGTGTTTTAGTTAACTTAACCCTACCATCCTGACAGTCTGTCCTTAGCTTCTTAAAGCACCGACCACTCACATTAGACAGATATTGTTACAGTTACTGGATGTGTCGGTCAGTTCCGGGCAGGCTTACACCGTAACTCAGTGTAACCTTGGGTCCTTATTGGGCTCCATGCTTAACCACCCACATTGGATAGGTATTGTTGTGACTACTGGACAGCTGGGCGGGTCCGGGAAGGTTTACATCACAACTCAATCCAACCTCGTGTTAAGCATATTCGTAATTTCTAAATTTGCATATTTATCTTTATTACTTAATATATCTAAATTTAATGTTATGGCTCACTTTCCAAGTTCATCCCTTTTGGTATAAGAATTTATACCGTTTAAATGCCGCCGATTTTGACATGTGACAAACATGCCAATTTCATATATTTTTATGCCAAGTTTTACTAATATTCCGAACGTTACCCCGTTTAAACATTAGGCTAAAAATCTTAGCCTAATTTTCATTTGCATGGTTTTTAACATATGATATTAGGGTAAAAACTTAGCCTAATTTAGCGCATACAAATTGGCATAAGGGAATTCATAAACATAACATGACATAGGTGTAAACTTTGCATTTTTGGCATAGTCAATATGAACATCATAGGTGTGAACTTGAAAAATAGTCAACATGAATGTGAACTTGCAACATAGCCTAAATCAACATATATGTGAACTTGCATTGAAATAGGTATCTAACCAAATAGGTGTCACATAAATTAGCATATGATTTAGATAACATAAGCCTAAACTTGTTTTTCTACATCTAGGCATAACATCGAGTATAACTAGCATATGACAAGAATATGATAATTTCATAAAGTAAGTACAATTTTATGACAAGGGTGTGAACTAGATCCAATCATATGTCTAATTACAACATGAAACACATATTAAAGTGGATCTTGACATGGATCCAATTTTGGAACTTGCAACTTTCTTCAATCATACTAGCATGTACGTGAACATAATCGTTTAGGCATAAAGGTTCTATCATATATATATACATGAAATCTTAATCACATACAACCTATATAATCACATAAACATATAGGTGTCGATTACAATATGAACTATACAACTAGCATGTGATTCTATATGTACAATAGGATCAATAATTAACTCAACTATACCACTAACATCACAATACCACAATCATTTCAATACATAGATGTGAATTAACATCGTTGTTACATAATAACACAATTCCATTTCCATTTTACATCGAATCAAATCCAAACTTTTATTCACGTCGAAAAAATCACTATACTTACAACAAACGACGGTCTTGTTTTCTGATTTCTGAATACTGAATTTGAATTGCTTTTCTTTGGGTAGACTAACGATAATTTGATTATTGTTTTAACTTTAATTTGGCTCATCTCTAAGCTTTTCTACAAGTGGAGGCTCCTCCTAGTTTTCTCCCGACAGCATGGCGGCTCTGTCTCTAATTTGTTATGTGAATTTAGGTTAGAGTGTTGAGTTATATTTATAGAATTTCATATTGATTTGAGCCGTCAGATGATCATAGACGAATCTAGACCATTCACTTCGAGAGAAGCCAACCAAAATGCGACATGTCAGCCCTAGTGACACGCCAAGCCTCAAAAATCGACCAGAACCCGACCAGGCCAGCAAGGGCCAAACCAGGTCAACTGGGCAGGTCGACCCCTATGTCAACCCCCAGCTCGACCTGGGTCCTGGGCGGGAATTTTCTCGCCCAGCCCAGTTTGGCTCTGAATTCAAAATTTGAACCGATTTTTGAACTGTTTGAATTTTAATTTGAATTCTGAAACTTCCGGAGGTCATAACTCCTTCATACGAAGTCAGATTCACGCAAACTCGGACTCAATCTCATGTAGAATTCCGAGACGAGCGCAATGGAATAACCCGTTTCCCTTAATTCTTTTATTAAGAACTAATTATACTTTAATTTTACAGTTAACAGAAAATTCGGGGTGTTACATTCTCCCCTCCTTAAAGGATTTCGTCCCCGAAATCTTCAAGTCTAGGAGAACGTAAGTCCTAACATCCAATCGTCCATCTACTCAACCATCAAACACAGGCGTCCGTTGTCCTTAAAAGTCTTCTAATGCTTCATGATCATATGCACAGTATGTGTACATATCCTTATCTAATGCAAAAATCAGGCGGTCTACTGATTCAGTTGACCTCCTTAATGCAAATCGTGTAAGTGCCATGAATCCATTATGTATGCAAATTTTTCCCTATTCATAATTCCACATGAGTGCCCAACCATTCATATAAATGCGACATCCATATGACAACATATAAATTTTCAACCATACAAATATGAATACATATATGCACATGTATTATGAAGTGACTGAGCCGATCTAAAACCTAGGTTGTGTGTGTATATGTATCCACGAGCAACCACTAGCAACCACTTGCAGCTATAAATCATAACATGTTTCAAATACATGTTTACATCCAAAGGGGTTTTCCACCTAAGGATAAAAGGATATGACCGAGGAGATATACCTAAAAAGATAGATACAAGCATAACTTAAGGAAAAAGAGAAAGATCAAAGATGTACCCTCAAAAAGAAAAGAAAAGGGTAAGCCGCGCGTATTCTATCCTCAGTTTCCCAAGTTGCGTCTTCCTCCGCATCAATCCACTGAACTTTTACGAGCTTGACTTCGCGGTTGCGTAGATTTTTCACTTCAGTTCCAATGATTCGAGTTGGAACTCTCCTTACAGTTGCTTCGCGTTCCACTTCGGCTTCTTCTAGAATGCTCGGCTCCACCACTTCCGCAGATTCATGTAGACATTTCCGGAGATGAAAAACGTGAAAGTCGTTGTGAATTCCAGCCAATTTTTCAGGTAGCTCTACTCTATAAGCCATTTTCCCAATCTTCTCGATGATAGGGAACGGCCCTAAAAATCTTGGTGCTAGCTTTCCTGCGGATCCAAAGCGAATGATGTTCCATAAAGGGGATACCTTAAGGAAAACCCTATCCCCAACTTCAAACTCAATGTCGGTCCTTCTTTTGTCGGCGTTGGATTTTTGTCTGTCTTGGGCTGTCTTCATTCTCCTTCGTATCAAATCCACTTTCTCTGAAGTCTCTCGAATCATGTCCGGCCCAAGTATAAGTTTGTCAGTAGACTCCCACCAACAAGTTGGCGATGGGCACGGTCTTCCATCCAAAGCTTCGAAGGGCACCATACTGATAGTGGCTTGGTAACTATTGTTGTAGGCGAATTCCACTAAAGGAAGATGATCCTCCCATGTCCCTCCGAAGTCAAGAACGCACAGTCTCAAAAGATCTTCTAACCCTCTAGTCACCCATGCTGTCTGACCATCAGTTTGGGGGTGGTAGGCCGTGTTCAAGCATAACTGTGTGCCTACAGCTTCTTGCAGACTCCACCAAAATTCGCTCATAAAGATGGGATCTCTATCACTCACTATGCTGGAGCGTATTCCATGGAGTCGAACTATTTCCTTAAGATAAAGAGAAGCTAGAGACGAAGCAGTCCTTCTACCCTTGATAGGTATAAAGTGGGCGCTTTTAGTAAGCCTGTCCACTATTACCCAAAGGCTAGTATTGCATCTTCTTGACCTAGGCAATCCATCAATGAGGTCCATTGAAATGCTATCCCACTTCCATTGCGGAACTTCAAGAGGATGAAGCAGTCCTCTAGGCTTCTTCTGTTCCGCCTTGACCTGTTGGCATATCATGCACTTAGAAATGAAATCTGCCACGTCCTTCTTCATGTCGTCCCAAAAGAAAACTCTCTTTACGTCCTTGTACATCTTGTACCCACTTGGGTGTATTGTCATCTTGGAATGATGTGCTTTCTCGAGAACCTTATTTACCAAATCCTTTGCTTGAGGGACGCACAGTCTTCCATCTCGCCTCAGCAATCCTTTATCATCGATGGAGTACCTATTGAGGTGACTGGAAGTTTCACCTCTAATTAGCTTATCAATCACATCCACAAGCTTAGGGTCTTCTTCACGTTATGCGACCCCTATTGAGTCTAAAAGAGTGGTCCATACTTCTAGGGATGCCAATAAACCAGGTACAAAATCTGAGGAGGGCCTAAAGTCGAAACAGGCTATATACTCCAAGCTTTGCCTTTCCACAAAGAGAGGGCCTAGGGTCAGCCTCTTTCTGCTCAACGTGTCTGCTACTACGTTGCCTTTGCCAGGAGTATAGGAAATTTCAAAATCATACAAGGCAAGGAATTCCATCCACCTTTGCTGCCTCAAGTTAAGATCTTTCTGCGAGAAAAGACACTTCAACGATTTATGGTCAGTATATAATTCGAATTTCTCACCTAGGAGATAATGGTGCCAAGACTTAAGCGCAAAGACGATGGAGGCCAACTCAAGATCGTGGGTTGGGTAGTTCTTTTCATGGACTTTCAATTATCTTCCACCATAAGCTACTACCCTCCTTTCTTGCATTAGAACAGCGCCTAGTCCCGTACTACAAGCATCCGTGTACACTGTGAATATCTTGCTTCCATCTGGCAAGGTTGGAACTGGGGCTGTTGTGAGAGCCCTTTTTAGGCGTTGGAAAGCAATATCACAGTCTAAATCCCAAGCGAATGGAAGATTCTTCTTTGTTAGCCTTGTGAGTGGAGCTGAGATTTTCACGAAATCCCTAATGAACTTTTGGTAAAAACCGGCTAGCCCAAGTAAGCTTCGGACTTCGGTTGCATTTCTTGGTGTCTTCCAATCTTGCACTGCCACCACTTACGCGGGGTCCACGGTTAACCCTTCTTTGGACACTATATGTCCAAGAAATCTTACTTCTTCTCTCCAAAAGTGGCACATGGAGAATTGGGCTTTTAGCTGATGAACTCGAAGAGTTTCCATGATCTCCTTCAGATGTTGAGCATGTTCTTCCTCATTCTTTGAGAAGATCAAAATATCGTCCACGAAGACCACCACGAACTTATTGAGGAATTCTCTGAACACCCTGCTCATTAGGTCCACGAAATAAAGGGTGTGTTTGTCAAACCGAAAGGCATGACAAGCCACTCGTAGAAACCGTCGGGGGTTCTAAACGTTGTTTTATCAATGCTATCTTCAGCTACACTTAGCTGATGGAACCCAGTAGCCAGATCAAGTTGGGAGAAGACCGACGCACCTACAAGCTGATCAAACAAATCGTCTATTCTGGGAAGCGGGTGTCTATTCTTTTTAGTCAGCTTGTTTAGCTCTCTATAGGCCACATAAAGACGTAGTGAACCATCTGCTTTGGTGGCGAACACCACTGGAGCACCCCATTCCGAGATACTTCTCCTTATAAACCCCTTCTCGAGAAGCTCCTTATCTTGCTTATTGAGCTCCTTTCTCTCATTTGGAGCCATGTGTCTAACAGGAAAAGCTACGGGCTTTGCATTATCATTAAGATATATGCGGAAGTCTATTTCCCGCTTCGGTGGTAAGCCTTTCACCTCTTCAAAGACATCCGGATATTCCCGAACCACTCTAATCGACTGCAAATTCTCAACAGAAGCGTCAAGCGACTCTAGATAACTAAGCATAACAGCATTCAAGGGATTACAAGAAATTTCTAGAGTGTTACCGAGCTGAGTCAAGAGTCTAACCACTCTTTTCTCACAATCAAGAACGGCACCATTACTGGACAACCAGTCCATGCCTAAGATCAGTCCATATTCTGAGAAGCCCAAAACAAAGGCACTACATCTAAATTCAACACTTAGAATAGAGATTTTCAAATCCAAGCAAACCAACGACAAATAAGCCGAGCCCCCAATTGGATTTAAAACAACCAAGGGATCTTCTACCATACTAGTGTCTAGGTGCAGAGATTCTACTAAAGCAGCTGAAATAAAGAAGTGTGATGCACAAGAATCAAAGAGAGTGCGAACTGGATGATCATACAAATAAACTAGGCTTTCCACAGAAATATTTCAACCTCATTCCTGTGGAGGTGCCACCAGCGCGTGAACCTGTCCTTCTAAGGCGGAACCAGTCCTATGTCCCTGCCCCCGCTTCTTTAGGCAGTCCTTAGCCAAGTGTCCAGTCTCTCCATAATGGAAACAGCCCCCATTCATCTTTGCCTTCCTCTTCCTCTTCCTGCAGTCTCTTGCTATATGTCCCACAATTCCATAGAAATTGCACTTTATCTTTTCACGGGTTTTGTTGTTCTTCCCGCCTTTCTTGAAGTCTGTTTTCTTAGCCTGTAAACCTTCTTTCTTTTCTTGAGGCACTTCCCCCTTTGCCTCCTTCTTGCCTTTATCTTCCTCGTGTAGCAGCGCCATGTCCACCAAGCTTTCATAAGTTGCTCCCATGGGTATATGGGTCATTGCAAGGCTGTGTAGAGCTCAATCAGGCCTTTGATGAAGCGAAGGGCCTTGTTGTGTTGGGTGTTTACCAAATCCATCCCAAATCTGGCCGGCTGATTAAACTGATTGACATACTCCTTGATCGTCATATTTCCTTGTTTCAAAGATAAGAACTTCTCCATTTGCAGGCTTCTTTCAGCTTGGGAGAGGAATTTCATCTCAAACGTCATCCTGAAATATTCCCAAGTCTCCACTGGCCTCTCAGCATGAGTAACTTCCCACCAATAGGAAGCTTCATCCTTAAGCAACCACACTGTTAGCTGTATCTTTTGCCTATCGTCAACTTCGAAGATGACGAACAAGTCCGCGATCTCCTTCAGCCAGTTCCTTGCTACTACAAAGGATTCAGTTCCATAAAAGTCCTTTCTACCCATAGCTTTGAAGTCTCTACATATCTTAGAGAAAGTATTTCCACGAGGAGGAGGAGGTGGAGGAACCGCTGCCACTATTGGAGGAGGAATGTCTGCTGGGCCCGCACCATTGGCCCTAGACTCTAGGTACCTTCGGAACCAACCAGGTATAGGTACTCCTTCCGGAAGGTTAAGTTCTCCAGACATGTTGGAACAAAAAGGAAAGTATTCAAGACAAAGGATAGAGAGAGATAGTGCGTATGGCTTTTGGGGAATTATGCTTTTTTTAAAGTCAAGACTTTTTCTTGAAAAATAATGCTTCTTTAAACTTCTTTTGAAAATAGTTTCAAATTTTTTTATCTAGTCTGGTAAATCTATGCTCTGATACCAAGTGAAGCAACCCACCCTCCATTAAGGTCACTCACAAGGGTCTACCTTAACTTTGGTGGAGGTTTGAAAGTACAAGTCACAGATAAAACACAAGACATATATAAGCAGCGGAAAACAAACAGACTTTTATTTCATAAAATACTTTTTCATACAAAACATTTCCATAATTGCCTCATAACAACTTCCAAAACATTACAACATCATTTCTGTCTTGGTTATTGAATAAAGTAGCATAAAACATGATTAAAACTGCATAAATCCCAATGATTGTGTCCAACAGCCATAGCCAAGGAGAGAGTCCAAACCGTACATCTACTATCTTGAAGTTTGCAAAGAGTCTGACTAAGCTGAGTTGTTTCCTCCCTATGGACCTGGGGGGGGGGGGAGACGGAAGAAAAGAAGACGAAAGAAAATAGGGTCAAACACAAAGCCTGGTAAGTCTAGTGACTCTTCAGTATGAGAATAAGAATAAGGGCATGATAAGTATAAACTGGAAATAGGAGAGTGTCATAAACTAAGACAAAGCAGTTTGAATCAAATATACTATCGCACCCCATACTATATCTCTGCACCTACTTGTATTGTCTTAACTGGCACCCCATGCTGGAGGTAAAGAGATCCCCTTTTCTAAAGATCGGCTCCTACTCGCATAATCATCTATGTCTTACGGCTCCCAAAGATTGTAGATACCTATGCTGGCCCCACAATGGGGTGTATCAAGTCCCATGGTGGTGACCCGACACAATCCTTAGAATGCATAGGTTATACTACTGGTGCCCCCAGTTCCCTGTTTGTCTGCTCCGAAGTGTGTGCACGCCGGCACTCCGTTAGAACCCACACTGTTGCACCCACCGCCGTCGCTTTTGACCGCTTACAATAAACCCAGTAATCGTGCCCCACCCTGCCTAGTTTCAGGGTACCATGATACCTAACTGGGTTACTGCTGAAATGGGTCCCCTTTACTAGGGTTTTCTAGTCAAACATGTTAAGTGGTTAAGTGTTTGTATTTACCTAACCTCACCCATCAATTTCATTAACATGTTGAATTGGTTAAGTGTTTTAGTTAACTTAACCCTACCATCCTGACAGTCTGTCCTTAGCTTCTTAAAGCACAGACCACTCACATTATATAGATATTTTTATGGTTACTGGATGTGCCGGTCGGTTCCGTGCAGGTTTACACCGTAACTCAGTCTAACCTCGGGTCCTTACTGGGCCCCATGCTTAACCACCCACATTGCATAGGTATTGTTGTGACTACTGGATAGCCGGGCGGGTCCGGGTAGGTTTACGTCACAACTCAATCCAACATTGTGTAAAGCATATTCGTATTTTCTAAATTTACATATTTGTCTTTATTACTTAATATATGTAAATTTAATGTTTTGGCCCACTTTCCAAGTTCATCCCTTTTGGTATAAGAATTTATACTGTTTAAATGCCATCAATTTTGACATGTGACAAACATGTCAATTTCATATATTTTTATGTCAAGTTTTACTAATATTCCCAACGTTGCCCCGTTTAAACATTAGGCTAAAAATCTTAGCCTAATTTTCGTTCACAAGGTTTTTAACATATAATATTAGGCTAAAAATTTAGCCTAATTTAGTGCACACAAATTGGCATAAGGGAATTCATAAACATAAACATGACATAGGTGTAAACTTGGCATTTTTGGCATAGTCAATATGAACATCATAGGTGTGAACTTGCAAAATAGTCAACATGAATGTGATCTTGCAACATAGCCTAAATCAACATATATGTGAACTTTCATTGAAATAGGTATCTAACCAAATAGGTGTCACATAAATTAGCATATGATTTAGAATACATAAGCCTAAACTTGATTTTGGATCTAGGCATAACATCGAGCATAACTAGCATATGACAAGAATATGATAATTTCATAAAGTAAGTATAATTTTATGACAAGTGTGTGAACTAGATCCAATCATATGTCTAATTACAACATGAAACACATATTAAAGTGGATCTTGACATGGATCCAATTTTGGAACTTTCTTCAAACATACTAGCATGTATGTGAACATAATCGTTTAGGCATAAAGGATCTAGCATATATATACATGAAATCTTAATCACATACAACCTATATAATCACATAAACATATATGTGTCGATTACAATATGAACTATACAACTTGCATGTGATTCTACATGTACAATAGGATCAATAATCAACTCAACTATACCACAAACATCACAATACCACAATCATTTCAATACATAGATGTGAATTAACATCGTTGTTACATAATAACACAATTCCATTTCCATTTTACATCGAATCAAATCCAAACTTTTATTCACATCGGAAAAATCACTATACTTACAACAAACAACGGTCTTGTTTTCTGATTTCTGAATTCTGAATTTGAATTGCTTTCCTTTGTGTAGACTAACATTGATTTGATTATTGTTTTAACTTTAATTAGGCTCATCTCTGAGCTTTTCTACATGTGGAGGCTCCTCTTTGTTTTCTCCCGACAGTATGGCGGCTCCGTCTCTAATTTCTTATGTGAATTTAGGTTAGAGTGTTGAGTTATATTTTTAGAATTTCAGATTGATTTGAGTCGTCAGATGGTCACAGACGAATCTAGACCATTCACTTCGAGAGGAGCCAACCAAAATGCGACATGTCAGCCCTAGTGACACCGCCAAGCCTCAAAAATCGACCAGAACCCGACCAGGCTAGCCAGGGCCAAACCAGGTCGACTGGGCAGGTTGACCCCCAGGTCGACCCTATGGCCAACCTGGTCACCTAGGTCGACCTGGGTCCTGGGCGGGAATTTTCTCGGCCAGCCCAGTTTGGCTCTGAATTCGAAATTTGAACCGATTTTTGAACTGTTTCAATTTTAATTTGAATTCTGAAACTTTGGGAGGTCATAACATTCATACAGAGTCCGATTCATGCAAACTCGGACTCTGTCTCAGGCAGAATTCCGAGACGAGTGCAATGGCGTAACCGTTTCCCTTAATTCTTTTATTAAAAATTAATTATACTTTAATTTTACAGTTAACAGAAAATTCGGGGTGTTACAGAGAGTTACGTAAGGAAGTTTGTTAAAGATTTAAATGATAAACTTTGACTATTTCGAAGTTAAAACATTGTTCAGTTAAGGTCTGAGAGGTAATTATACCCCAACTTGATTGACTTCCTTCTTAACTAAGGAATGGTAAGGTTTGATAGTGAATGATGGTTAAGTGAATTTAGTTAATGAGTGAAATGGTTTGAGTTGGCATGGCGATGTTTGATTTAAACATCAGTTTAAATCCAATGAAGGAGTTTCAGAAATGTTTCCCAAATAAGAATCAAAAATGTTTTATGATAATAGAAAATCAGAATTTAGAATATATGGAAACAGGAGATAAGTAAATTAATGAACTAAAGAGATAAATGTTAAATGTTGATTGAACAATAAAATTTCCATTTGGAAATAATATCGTTGTTTACACATGTGTTTTCTTTTGATAGTTAAATCACAGACTATAAAAGTTTTGACCATTTTTTCGTCGTCAATACGGGGATACCGGTTGGATTCTCATCCAAAGAACCACCCCGTATGGGCATTAGCGTTTCGAATCAAGTAGATTGAAGACAAATTGAAGACGGAGTAAAGTGCAAGGGCTGTTGTATAAGTCCTAGGTAGAGATTGCCTAGGATGGGTGTACAGAATAGTGCCTTCGGTTTGTCCAGTCCTAGGACAACTTGAATGGACGAATGTTTAACAGAGTATATCTGGTAGATCACGTAAGTTGATCTTTTCAAACGTATTTACGTTGATGGCGGAGGAATTCGTTTCTCTTAGCTTATACCCGTGGTATTTTTGGGGAAATCAATTTGTGATTTGACGAGTATGACGATGTGGCATTCGAAGTAAATGGAGTGATCTGTTAAAAGATACATTTTGACCTCAAACTTCATCAACTGGGAAATGACAGAAATCGGGTGGGCAGCATGGCTAAGTGGTTCGCAACCAAGTAGGGTATATATTCACCATTTAGAGAATATTCATATTTGTTACTTCTTTCAATTCTTTATCTCCCGGGAATGGTTATGTTGGTTTACCAACTGTAAGGTGACAATATATTCGATACACTCAAGTGAAATGAGGGGTCGGTCATGTGTGGCCGAGTTACAAGATGTTCTTGTTGAACTCCAGTGTATCGCTTCTAGAGTACACTGAGCGGAAGGTGGATCCATACATTGTCATAGTTGGAATCCATTCCCCAAATAAGAGCCCACGGTTTTAATTGTATATTATATATGTAGAACGTTAGATGCAAGCGTTTCTACTAAATGATTATTATATTGTGGCTGATAGACATTATTATAATATCAAAGGAGTTTTGATATAAAGTTTATCGTTTCTTTCAAAAAGATTTTGAAAGTTAAATCAAATGTTTTGGATTCTCATAAGGCAAAAACCCGTTCCATTATACTACGTGGTCTTATGGGATATCGTTTTATTGCTCAAACTGTTTCAAATTGTTTTACTCACACCAGTCCCATGACTGACCTAGAGTTTATTTTGCTTTGTTTTCCCTAAACTCTTGGGTTCCCAATTTTGTACGGGCAGTCAAGTAGTCAGGATTTTACAGATATACCAGGAGAGCTTGGAGCAAGAGACTTCAGGATTATATAGCTATATTTATTTCCGCTGTGTTGTAAGTTTTGTACTCTGATAATGATATGTATATTCAAGTAAGATTTATAATTCAAAGTTATGTTATATATTATATGTAACAACCCGGAAAATCTGAGCCAATTTAAAATTTTTATTTTAGCGAATTTAATGGGTTTCAGATATTTAAAATGAATTATTTTAAATAATAACAACGAGAAATTTGTTTTGAATAGAATTAGAATGAATATATGTGTTTGAATCGTCGTTAGAATATAAATATTTGTTTTTGACTATAAAAGGAATTGAAAATGGCGTGGTAGTTTGAAATTTCAATTTCGAATTTAAAATGAATGTGCAGGATTCAAAATAAACTGGATTTTGGCAAAACCAAAAATATTTGAATCTATTTGGTAATTCTTTCCAACGAATTCGAAAAATTGAAGTTTCATAGTGGGGATAAAAATTTATGCCCAGTTGAAATTTCAGAATAGTCGCTATGGAATTTTGGCCCTTAAAAATGGAAATTTTGCAAACGACATCGGTTTTCGACGAAACCACTTTTGTTGGATCCGGGATGCAGAATTATTGCTAGATTCCAAAATTCGTAATTTTCTGAATCAACATGTGAGCGTGGCGAAATTAGTTTAGTCAATTTCGATCGACCAGAAAATGGCCATTTTTCAAATGGTCTTCAAATTTGACAAAATTAGTTTAGTTAGGACCGTGTCGTCAATATTAAGCTAGAAAATATTTTTCAGGAATTTTTAGAGTCTATATGTGGCCCCGGTAAATTGAAATGCGCGTTCAAATTCAATATATAAATTTATATTTTGATTTTGATGAAAACTGATCGAAATGATCGAATCAGCTTACGAAACATATCCCATTGTGTTTGGAATAGGTGTAATTAGCTAGGGGCGATAGACGTTGGGCCTCATTTGGTGTTCGAATTAAAAGTCAACTTTTTCGAAGAATAAAAAAAATAAAAAAAAATTATATATATATATATATTTACCTTTTCCCTTACCCTCTCTTTCTCTCTTGAGCAGGTCAAACCCGAATAAAAAGAGAAAAAAGCAAATCGAGGAAAGCGACTGTAAAGTCCCAGAAAAAGGCAATCTTGGTTATCCGATATACAACACATATCGAACATCCAAGGATCGAAAATACCGGTAGTTAATGAAAGAAATTAGAGGGTGAGGAAAGACAAGATAGAAACTTAGAATAGAAGAAGAAGAAGAAGAAGAAGAAGAAGAAGATACAACATCAGAGTAACACGAAGCTCACAGCAGAACGAAGAACATATAATAGATAACATATCCTTGAAATAAAATCAGTATATGTATACAGTGACATTATCAAAGTACAACACTTACAACACAGCGGAAATAACTATAGCTATATAATCCTGAAGCCTCCTGCTCCAAGCTCTCCAAGTATATCTATAAATCTCGACTACTTGACTGCCCGTACAAAATTGGGCACCCAAGAGTTTAGGGAAAACAAAATAAACTTCGGGTCATTCATGGGACTGGTGTGAGTAAAACAATTTAAAACAGTTTGATCGATTAAACGATATCTCATAAGACCATGCCGTATAACGGAACTGGTTTTCCCCTTATGAGAATCCATAATTTCTTTATATCAAAAACCTTTTGATATTATAATAAGGTCTATCAACCACAATATAATAATCATCTAGCAGAAACGCTTTCATCTCACGTTCTACAATATAGTATACAATCAAAACCGCAAGCATGTATTGGGTAATGGATTTCCAACTATGACAAGGTATGGAACCACCTTTTTCTTGTGTACCTCTAGAGAGGAATACACTGGGTTCAACAAGAACATCTTCAACCCGGCCACACATGACAGACCACTCATTTCGCTTCAGTGTATCGAATGTATTTCACCAACGGTTGGGATCAACAACCTTTCCCGAATGGGACAACATCGACAATAGATTTTTAGAAATAAATGACACTCTAGATCAGGTGATTATACACCCTAATAGGTGCGACCTACATAGCCATGTTGCCTGCCCGATTTTTTCATTTCCCGGTTGTGAGGCTAGAGGCCACGCTTATCTCTGACAGATCACACGTTTATTCACTTTAAATGTCACATCGTCATACCCGCCAAATCACAAATTATCTCTGTCGGACATTCTTCCATACAGGTCATCCTGGGACTGGACAAACCGAAGGCACTATTCAGTGCAACCATCTTAGGCAATCTTTACCTAGGATTTATACAACAGCCCTTGCACTTTACTTCGTCTTCAATTATCTTTGGCATATTTCGCAACGCTTATGCCAATATGAAGGGGTTCTTCGGATAATAATCCAACCGGTCTCTCCATATTACCAACGTTAAAATGGTCGAAAACTTCGATAGTCGGTGAGTTAGCTATCAAAGAAAAACACGCGTGCAAACAACGATATTATTTCCAAATGGAAATTTTATCAATCAATCATCATTGAACATTTATCTCTTTAGTTCATTAATTTACTTATCTCCTGTTTCCATATATTAAAACATTTCTGATTCTTATTTGGAAAACATTTCCAAAGTTCCTTCATTGGATTTAAATAGATGTTTAAATAAAACATCGCTATGCCAACTCAAACCATTTACTAAATTCACTTAACCATCATTCACTATTAAACCTTACCATTCCTTAGTTAAGAAGGAAGTCAATCAAGTTGGGGTATAATTACCTCTCAGACCTTAACTGAACAACGTTTTAACTTCGAAATAGTCAAAGTTTCTCTTTCAAATCCTTAACAAACTTCCTTACGTAACTCTCGGATTCTATTTACATATCCACTTCTTTATTGAAAACATTGGTTATAATGATAACGTTACAATCCCTACTTTCAAAATATCTTACTTTCGTTATATTTTTTATTATTCAATGTGAATAAATAAATAAACTTATAAATAAATAAATCTTGATTTAAACACCGGAAAGTATATGTACTTTCCCGAATCCGATATAATCGAATTCGATGTATAACTCCCTTCGAATAACAAATAATCTATAACTCCCTTCGAATAACTAAATTCGATAATCTCACTTTCGATTAACTTATAATCGATAACTCCTTTCGATTAACTAATAATCGATAACTCCCTTCGATTAACTAATAATCGATAACTCCCTTCGATTAACTAATAATCGATAACTCCTTTCGATTAACTAATAATCGATAGCTCCCTTCGATTAACTAATAATCGACTCCCTTCTAATGACTAAATTCGATTAACTCCTTTTAACTCGATTCGAATAACTAATATTCGATAACTCCTTTTAACTCGATTCGAATAACTAATATTCGATAACTCCTTTTAACTTTATTCGAATACTAATATTCGATAACTCCTAATTCGACTAACTCTAATCGATTTATTCTAATTCGATTAACTCTATTTAATAACTCTATTAGTTAACTCTAACTCTAACTGGTTAACTATAACTGATCAACTGTAACTAATTAACTCTGACTGATTAACTCTAACTGATCAACTCTAACTGATTAACTCTAACTGGTTAACTCTAACTGGTTAACTCTAACTAATCAACTCTAACTGGTCAACCCTAATTGATTAATGTAAAAACCCGCAACTTCCCCGTAAAGGAAAGTGTCAGATAATTCGAGAACAAACCACAGCAGAACACATACAGAAGAACATTTCACCGTATATTACAACAATGCATCAGATTACAAGAATATACAGAGTATAAACGAATATTACACAGAATTATCAGAGATTTAAATTACATTTAAATACATCGCAGCGGAAAATAATACAATACACAACTAGAATGAGATATACGGATACAAAGCTTTCCGGATATCGTTCCAGCTGTAAACCAGGATCCTGTGAATATAAATCTGCAAAACCAAAACTACTAGCTGCCCGTGTCAAAATAAGGGCACCCAGAGTTTAGGTTAAAACAATAAACTCCAGGCCAGTCATGTGACTGGTGTGAGAACTAAAACAGTTAATCTTTATTTTTAAAGTTAGGTAAATCAAGGGACCACGCCGTATAACACGGAACGGGTTTCCTCCCAAGAATACCAGTGCATAAAACAAACAGCGCAATGCTAAATAAAGAAAAATGAAGCTGTTATAAGACCCAGGTCCTATCACACAATGCAACGCAAGCCAGGGGATAGGGTTTTCCCTTATAACAGCCAAAGAATGCTTGATACGTTTGAAACAAATCATTTGATACTATAATAAGTGCATAGTGTATAAAACAACTTCAAATCATAAGTATCAATCATAGGCGACATGAATGCCCCATCCCACTATGTCGCCATACTAGGCTCTACAAATAAAACCGCAAATGTCACGTATTTGGAAATTGGATTTCCATCTATGAACCGAGGCAAAAGATAGTCCTCACCGACTTCGAGACTGTCTAGCCCGAGCCTCAGGGTCAGAGCGCATCGACCCTTGGATCCTCAGGGCCGGTCCACCGATGTGGATTAAACTTAAACCCTGAACATGCGTTTCCCCACCCTATGGGGTGTAAGTCTAGTCCGTCTGCCGACCGGAATGCATCGGCTGAAACCGATATAACTGAGGCGCCTCGCAACAGCAACTACCACATAAGTCAAACTCGTCAGGGCGTGTAAAACCACTGACGCCACTTCTAGCTAGAAAGAAACGCATGCCCTCCCTGACGTCCTCTCCCGTTTTTGGTTCATACCGGGTGTGAAACTCGCGAGGTAAACGTTACACAAAGCTACGCCACAAAGGCCGTGCTTTGATCATCACCACAAGACTTTGCTTTTCAACAGAAGCCTCGATCAATTGCCACTTAGGCATGCCACACAGGCAATTCACTCCATGCGTTTGATATCCATCAATATATAACCCCTGAGCTCGTACGTCTCAGAGAAGGGCGTTAAGCAAGAGAATAAATTCTCCGCCGCCAAACAGATATATATTTAATAGAGATCAATCACAGGACTAAAATCCAATGTCAGACACACAGTCCATTTACAAGTCCGTTCTGGGTCTGAACGAAACCGGAGGCACCTAGTACCCCGCATATCCATCGATCTCCAAGTACGTCTGGACGATCACAAACTGTTTCCATCTTCTTGGGTGTACAGCCCAATCAAGATCATCAGTAATCACCCAAACGACGTGAAGACTTCTGGTCTTTGACCACCGTCTTCATCTTCGACACCACGTCGAATCAGTTATTCAGAATGGGATAAACCCGGTCTTTCTGAATAACTCGCGTATATATTATAAAAGTGTTACACAAACACAACATACGCCTCATTCCAATTCAGAATATTCTTTTATTCGAATATTCCTATACTTTGGGAAAAGTTCCCATTAATTTTATCCAAGATAAATTCTTTAAATTTATTCTTTAATCTCCTTTGAATATCAATTCAAACTAGTCGGGATTAGCGAAACACACCGAAGTAATCATTTATTTTATTTCCCAATCCCAACCTATTCATCCCATGAAGTAAAACTGGTTATACTTCATATCTAACACCACGGTGTTATCGGTAAATTCAATTACCATTTCACGTTCAAATCTAATTAAAGATTTAACCATCGCCTGGAGCAAAACTGGTGATACTCCATTTTCGATCATTTCAATCTAATTAAAGATTCATTAAAACTCCACTTAGTTTTAATCTTTAACTGGGTTAAAGAATCAGTGTCATTTAAACCACGGTTCACGATAAACCCAAAATCACATTCCATTAATTATCGGGTTAAAGAACAAGTGTTATTTAAAAACACTGTTCACGATAAACCCAAAAATCAATATCACTTCAATTCCAATCAAACATTATTCAATTGGTACACTTCATTAAATCTAAATAAAAAGATTTAATCTTTTCACAACTGGGTTAAAAAACAGTGTTAGTGAAGACACCATTCACGACAAACCCAAATCACATTTGATATTAAATACAACGCTCTGAATAGAAAATATATCGGCTTATATTCAATATCAAATTCTACGACTAACAAATGTCGTATTGAAATAACGATATAAATGTATATCTTTCAAATTCCCATAACAACATCTGTATAATCACGAATTCCAATCATCGAAATATTCCGAAGACAATTTCGATTCAAATCCACTCCAATGCAATCATTGGAAATTTTGGTTATTTTAAAAACTCTTTTCAAATTCAATTTATTTATTTAAAAATAAATAGAATTATATTTCTAGTTCAAAACTAGTTCATTTCGATAAAAATCTATTTTTACCTTTTCAAATATGGAGTTTTTCATCCCAAATCTTCACAAATCATTTCTTATGATTTTACACAAATTATTACTATTTTTAATAATTTTATCAAGGCCCTTATAGTCGATTTCCATCAATGGCCATCGAACTGCACTTACAGCGACCTTTTTCAAATTTGATTTGGACGTAACTCCAAATCCAACCGTTAGAATTCAAATTTCTAACATTCATTAGAAAGCTCTTTTCGATACGAACCCAACGGTTCCGGTTTTAGGAGAATCCGACGGTCGGATCTCCCATAATGTCCGTTTGAAATAAATGGTCGAAATTCACGAACTGCCGCGGCGCGGCGCGTTCTATTCAGGCCATTATATTATATATATAATATATATAATATATATTTCGTCGATTTTCTGTTCAAAACGAATTATATAAATAGTTTTAAAATTCGTTTCAAAATCTATTTCAACTTCCATTTCAATTCAAAGCAAAATTGAATTCTTCTTTATAAATTCGTTTCTAAATTCATTTCTATTCAATTCAAATTTCAATTCAATTTGAATTCATTTCAATTCGCTTTCAATTCAATTTGAATTCGTTTTCAATTCAATTCATTTTGAAATCGTTTTCAATTCAATTCATTCCGAAATCGTTTTCAATTCAATTTATTACGAAATCGTTTTCAATTCACTTTGAATTCGTTTTCAATTCACTTTGAATTCGTTTTCAATTCACTTTGAATTCGTTTTCAATTCACTTCATTTCGAAATCGTTTTCAATTCAATTCATTTCGAAATCGTTTTCAATTCAATTCATTTCGAAATCGTTTTCAATTCACTTTATTTCGAAATCGTTTTCAATTCACTTTGAATTCGTTTTCAATTCACTTTGAATTCGTTTTCAATTCACTTTATTTCGAAATCGTTTTCAATTCACTTTGAATTCGTTTTCAATTCACTTTGAATTCGTTTTCAATTCACTTTATTTCGAAATCGTTTTATTTCGAAATCGTTTTCAATTCACTTCATTTCGAAATATTCGATTTCAAAATTACTTTTTAATATTCATTTTAAAATGAATAAAATCGATATAAATATCGTTCACGTCAAAATGGCGTCAATCTAATCAACACGGCTTCATATATTGATATTTTCAAATATTCCATTTCGAATATTTCTATTTCAAATATTTCTATTTTAAAACTGGAATGAGGCCCAATCAATTACCATATAAAGTTAATTATATGGATTTTCATACAACACATGTATATAATAACATGGAAAAATAATCAACCATCAACCAAAGTGCACTACACTGTATAAGCATCAAATATAGATATCCAACGCTTAAAACAGCCTGTCAATCAACCGATCGACATATTCAATCAATCGGGATGAGTGAACTTCAAATTTCATCCCAACACCCGTGTGGGGTTTCAAACAATCAAACACATATTTTATTTGTGCTGTTGGGCGATGTGTAAAATTTATCGTCCCAATCAATGTCATTCAAATAGGTGTACATAAACAAACCGTCTGGTTTGTAAATGAATATTCTATTTTATTCACTTCACGTTAAAAATTATATTTTTAACGATAAAACATTTTATTTCAACCTATGAATTTCTATTCAATTCATTTATTCAATAAAATGATATTTTTTATTTTTCTAACTTATTTTAGAAAATTTCGGCGGCATAACGGCACGATACTAGGAACGGGACGAGGCCTAGCCTTATCCCCGGTCTAGTGAAGGCCCACGCCATTCACACATCATCAAATCAATTCATTTCACCACACAATTCAATTTCAATCAAATAATCCAACTAATCTACGCAACCAAACAAACAAGTCCATGGTCTGTGGACGATTGTGTCGGGTGCTACTAAGCACCGTCTGCATCCTAGTATATATATATAACTAGAAAAAGAAATTGAAAGGTGAGAAATTCTCACAGATAGCTATCCTAGCTCCACGGCACTTCTAATGCAGGAAATCTTCGCCAACTCGCCTTTTTGCCGCTTTCGCCCGTATTCTCTACATATGTAAAAATCGAATTTTTACTTCGCTATTCAATATATAAACATCATATTTTTATTTTGAAGTTCAATATATAAAAATCATATTTTTAATTCGAAGTTCAATATATAAAAATCATATTTTTAATTCGAAGTTCAATATATAAAAATCATATTTTTAATTCGAAGTTCAACATATAAAAATCATATTTTTATCCGAAGTTCAATATATAAAAATCATATTTTTATCCGAAGTTCAATATATAAAAATCATATTTTTATTTCGAAGTTCAATATATAAAAATCATATTTTTATTTCGAAGTTCAATATGTAAAAATCATATTTTTATCCGAAGTTCAATATATAAAAATCATATTTTTATTTCGAAGTTCAACATATAAAAATTATATTTTTAATTCGAAGTTCAACATATAAAAATCATATTTTTACCACTTCTATATAGTAAAGATTATATTTTTAATACTTTAAAAATATAAGAATCATATTTCACTCCTTCTACTTAATAAAATTCCGGCTTTTCTATTTTCAAAATATGATCTTTTCTATTCTAAAAAAGATGTGATCTTTTTCTATTTAAAGTTTAAATCTTTTCCTTTTTAAAAATCCAAATCTTCTTCCCTTTTTAAAATCTTAGAATAAAATAAAATCAGTTTTATTTCTTTTAAAAAAATCAGTTTTATTTCTTTTAAAAAAAATCCGTTTTCAATCTTTTTAAAAAAAAATCCGTTTTCAATTTTTTTTTAAAAAAATCAGTTTTAAAAAATCCTAAAAATCGATCAGTTTTAAAAATCCACTATTTATATAAAATAAAAATAAATTAAATAAATAAAAAAAACTTACGGGGGGGGGGGGGCGTCAGGCCTGCGGTCGATACTGCGAGGGGGCTCGGGGTTGGTGGCGCTTCGAGGTAGCGGAGGTGAAGAAGGAGGGGAGGGCGGCGGGAGGGGAGGGCTAGGGTTAGGGTTTTCCTGGGGGTGCGGTGCTCGATTGCCGACTGGGGGGGGGATGCTGCGCGTTGCGGTCGAGGTGGAAGAGAGGGGGGGGGTCTCCGATGAGGCGCGGTGGCCCTTGGGGAGGGCGGCGGCTCCTCCCCGCCTTCGTCGCCTTCTTCTCCTCTTTTTTTTTTCTTTTTTCTAGAATGAAACGAACGGGGGGGGGGGGGGGCAGAGCGGGTTTAAGGGAGGGGGAGATAAATTTTTTTTTATATATATTTATTTATTTATTAATTATTTAATTTGCAAAGAGTTGACTTTTACATACGACCTCGAAACGAGGCCCACCGCCTGTCGTCCATAGCGTTCTACCCCCATTCCGAACACAATGGGATATGTATATCAAGTTGATTCGATCGTTTGAATCAGTTTCCGTTAAATTTACATTTAAATCTATATATTGAATTTTAAACGCGCATTTCAAATTACTGAGGTCACATACGAACTTTAAAAATTCCAGAAAAATATTTTCTAGCTTCGTATTGACGATACGGTCCTAACAAAACAAGTTTCGTCGAATTCTGAGACCGTTTGAAAAATGGCCAATTTCCAGTCGATTAAAATCAACTGAAACTGGTCAAACGCGTTTTCCTTTGCCACGCTCACATATTGATTCGAAAAATTATGAAATTTGAAACCTAGCAATAACTTAACATCACGGACCCAACAAAACTGGTTTCGTCGAAATCCGAGGTCGTTTGCAAAATGTCCATTTTTAAGGGCCTGAATTCCATAGCGACTATTCAGAATTTTCAACTGGACATATCTTTTGATTCCCGCTACGAACTTTCGATTTTTCAGATTCGTTGGAAAGATATTATCAAATAGATCCTATCATTTTTGGTTTCACTAAAATCCGGATTGTTTTGCACCCGGTACATTCAATTGAAGTTTGAAATCGAATTATCGAACTACCGCGCCATTTTCAATTCTATTTATAATTATATATAAATATTTATATTCTAACGACGACGCGTATAAAATATACGCTCGAATTCTATTCAAAATAAATTTCTCGACGATATTATTTAAAATAATTCATTTTAAATAATCGAAATTCGCTAAAATTGCCAAAATAAAAATTTCAAACTGGCCCAGATTTTCGGGTTATTACAATCTCCCCCACTTAAAACTTTTCGTCCCCGAAAAGGAACATAGTCGAAAGTGGTTTGATTAATCAGCTCTACGTTCGATCTGGTTTTCCTTCTCCAACTTTTCAGTTTCTGAGAATTTTCAAATTCTCAAAAATTTGGCTAACTCCCTTAATTTTCGAAAAATTTTGCCATAACCTCCCCTGCACCGGGAGCATCGGGGAATTTCAAATAGCTTCCCCGGTCCTTCAGATCTCAAAAAGAAAAAGAAAAAGCCAAGCGGCTAGCCAATAGGCTCACAAAATCATCATCACCCAAACAAAATAGTAAATCATGTAGTAAACATGTACCTATTTGTCGGGCAAACAAATTTTATTCTTCGGCTCTAGCCTCCTTGCTATGACCTGTTCAATGATATACATGTATATGCAAGCAGATGCGACCAATTTTCAATACAAATCAATATTTGATTCAATTAGGCATAATAGTTCAAAATTAGCAAACAAATAAACAAACAACACAAACATCAATCAATTATTGAATTATAGTTTCAAATTCATAATTTTAATACATATACAAAAATCATGTTCTTGATGCCAAATCACAACAATAGGCCCTATCTAATTTTGGTTCTCACACCAGCCAATAGGAAGTATATAAATATCACACCTTCGACTCTCGAATATTAATTCTGATGATGTAGCTACAATCATCAGAATCACCTTCGGGCGACTAGAGTGTGAATCTATATCTATCCAATATATTAAAACTTCGAATACATGCGGATCAGACGTATACGCAAAATCTTTATATACTGGACTGTCCAACTCAATATAAATAGATAATCAGATACGAATAATTGATTTAAATTTTCAAAACAAAAATTGTTTTCATTTGAAAAATATACTCTTCACACTCGTTCTAGGATACTACTGATCCCATCTCTAACGAGTCATTCTCGTTGGATATTACTAATCCAATATCTGATGAATTCTTTCGTATGGTTCTAATGTGCCTTGTTCTCTAGCTTTGTAAACCAAAGCTCTGATACCACGTGTAAAAACCCGCAACTTCCCCGTAAAGGAAAGTGTCAGATAGTTCGAGAACAAACCACAGCAGAACACATACAGAAGAACATTTCACCGTATATTACAACAATGCATCAGATTACAAGAATATACAGAGTATAAACGAATATTACACAGAATTATCAGAGATTTAAATTACATTTAAATACATCGCAGCGGAAAATAATACAATACACAACTAGAATGAGATATACGGATACAAAGCTTTCCAGATATCGTTCCAGCTGTAAACCAGGATCCTGTGAATATAAATCTGCAAAAGCAAAACTACTAGATGCCCGTGTCAAAATAAGGGCACCCAGAGTTTAGGTTAAAACAATAAACTCCAGGTCAGTCATGTGACTGGTGTGAGAACTAAAACAGTTAATCTTTATTTTTAAAGTTAGGTAAATCAAGGGACCACGCCGTATAACACGGAACGGGTTTCCTCCCAAGAATACCAGTGCATAAAACAAACAGCGCAATGCTAAATAAAGAAAAATGAAGCTGTTATAAGACCCAGGTCCTATCACACAATGCAACGCAAGCCGGGGGATAGGGTTTTCCCTTATAACAGCCAAAGAATGCTTGATACGTTTGAAACAAATCATTTGATACTATAATAAGTGCATAGTGTATAAAACAACTTCAAATCATAAGTATCAATCATAGGCGGCATGAATGCCCCATCCCACTATGTCGCCATACTAGGCTCTACAAATAAAACCGCAAATGTCACGTATTTGGAAATTGGATTTCCGTCTATGAACCGAGGCAAAAGATAGTCCTCACCGACTTCGAGACTGTCTAGCCCGAGCCTCAGGGTCAGAGCGCATCGACCCTTGGATCCTCAGGGCCGGTCCACCGATGTGGATTACACTTAAACCCTGAACATGCGTTTCCCCACCCTATGGGGTGTAAGTCTGGTCCGTCTGCCGACCAGAATGCATCAGCCGAAACCGATATAACCGAGGCGCCTCGCAACAGCAACAACCACATAAGTCAAACTCGTCAGGGCGTGTAAAACCACTGACGCCACTTCTAGCTAGAAAGAAACGCATGCCCTCCCTGACGTCCTCTCCCGTTTTTGGTTCATACCGGGTGTGAAACTCGCGAGGTAAACGTTACACAAAGCTACGCCACAAAGGCCGTGCTTTGATCATCACCACAAGACTTTGCTTTTCAACAGAAGCCTCGATCAATTGCCACTTAGGCATGCCACACAGGCAATTCACTCCATGCATTTGATATCCATCAATATATAACCCCTGAGCTCGTACGTCTCAGAGAAGGGCGTTATGCAAGAGAATAAATTCTCCGCCGCCAAACAGATATATATTTAATAGAGATCAATCACACGGACTAAAATCCAATGTCAGACACACAGTCCATTTACAAGTCCGTTCTGGGTCTGAACGAAACCGGAGGCACCTAGTACCCCGCATATCCATCGATCTCCAAGTACGTCTGGACGATCACAAACTGTTTCCATCTTCTTGGGTGTACAGCCCAATCAAGATCATCAGTAATCACCCAAACGACATGAAGACTTCTGGTCTTCGACCACCGTCTTCATCTTCGACACCACGTCGAATCAGTTATTCAGAATGGGATAAACCCGGTCTTTCTGAATAACTCGCGTATATATTATAAAAGTGTTACACAAACACAACATACGCCTCATTCCAATTCAGAATATTCTTTTATTCGAATATTCCTATACTTTGGGAAAAGTTCCCATTAATTTTATCCAAGATAAATTCTTTAAATTTATTCTTTAATCTCCTTTGAATATCAATTCAAACTAGTCGGGATTAGCGAACCACACCGAAGTAATCATTTATTTTATTTCCCAATCCCAACCTATTCATCCCATGAAGTAAAATTGGTTATACTTCATATCTAACACCACGGTGTTATCGGTAAATTCAATTACCATTTCACGTTCAAATCTAATTAAAGATTTAACCATCGCCTGGAGCAAAACTGGTGATACTCCATTTTCGATCATTTCAATCTAATTAAAGATTCATTAAAACTCCACTTA
The DNA here is from genome assembly GCA_030737875.1 of Allium sativum. Taxonomy (NCBI): domain Eukaryota; kingdom Viridiplantae; phylum Streptophyta; class Magnoliopsida; order Asparagales; family Amaryllidaceae; genus Allium; species Allium sativum. The sequence continues at coordinate 159,991,917 of CM060913.1, forward strand.
GTTTTAATCTTTAACTGGGTTAAAGAATCAGTGTCATTTAAACCACGGTTCACGATAAACCCAAAATCACATTCCATTAATTATCGGGTTAAAGAACAAGTGTTATTTAAAAACACTGTTCACGATAAACCCAAAAATCAATATCACTTCAATTCCAATCAAACATTATTCAATTGGTACACTTCATTAAATCTAAATAAAAAGATTTAATCTTTTCACAACTGGGTTAAAGAACAGTGTTAGTGAAGACACCATTCACGACAAACCCAAATCACATTTGATATTCAATACAACGCTCTGAATAGAAAATATATCGGCTTATATTCAATATCAAATTCTACGACTAACAAATGTCGTATTGAAATAACGATATAAATGTATATCTTTCAAATTCCCATAACAACATCTGTATAATCACGAATTCCAATCATCGAAATATTCCGAAGACAATTTCGATTCAAATCCACTCCAATGCAATCATTGGAAATTTTGGTTATTTTTAAAACCCTTTTCAAATTCAATTTATTTATTTAAAAATAAATAGAATTATATTTCTAGTTCAAAACTAGTTCATTTCGATAAAAATCTATTTTTACCTTTTCAAATATGGAGTTTTTCATCCCAAATCTTCACAAATCATTTCTTATGATTTTACACAAATTATTACTATTTTTAATAATTTTATCAAGGCCCGTATAGACGATTTCCATCAATGGCCATCGAACTGCACTTACAGCGACCTTTTTCAAATTTGATTTGGACGTAACTCCAAATCCAACCGTTAGATTTCAAATTTCTAACATTCATTAGAAAGCTCTTTTCGATACGAACCCAACGGTTCCGGTTTTAGGAGAATCCGACGGTCGGATCTCCCATAATGTCCGTTTGAAATAAATGGTCGAAATTCACGAACTGCCGCGGCGCGGCGCGTTCTATTCAGGCCATTATATTATATATATAATATATATAATATATATTTCGTCGATTTTCTATTCAAAACGAATTATATAAATAGTTTTAAAATTCGTTTCAAAATCTATTTCAACTTCCATTTCAATTCAAAGCAAAATTGAATTCTTCTTTATAAATTCGTTTCTAAATTCATTTCTATTCAATTCAAATTTCAATTCAATTTGAATTCATTTCAATTCGCTTTCAATTCAATTTGAATTCGTTTTCAATTCAATTCATTTCGAAATCGTTTTCAATTCAATTCATTCCGAAATCGTTTTCAATTCAATTTATTTCGAAATCGTTTTCAATTCACTTTGAATTCGTTTTCAATTCACTTTGAATTCGTTTTCAATTCACTTCATTTCGAAATCGTTTTCAATTCAATTCATTTCGAAATCGTTTTCAATTCAATTCATTTCGAAATCGTTTTCAATTCACTTTATTTCGAAATCGTTTTCAATTCACTTTGAATTCGTTTTCAATTCACTTTGAATTCGTTTTCAATTCACTTTATTTCGAAATCGTTTTCAATTCACTTTGAATTCGTTTTCAATTCACTTTGAATTCGTTTTCAATTCACTTTATTTCGAAATCGTTTTCAATTCACTTCATTTCGGAATATTCGATTTCAAAATTACTTTTTAATATTCATTTTAAAATGAATAAAATCGATATAAATATCGTTCACGTCAAAATGGCGTCAATCTAATCAACACGGCTTCATATATTGATATTTTCAAATATTCCATTTCGAATATTTCTATTTCAAATATTTCTATTTTAAAACTGGAATGAGGCCCAATCAATTACCATATAAAGTTAATTATATGGATTTTCATACAATACATGTATATAATAACATGGAAAAATAATCAACCATCAACCAAAGTGCACTACACTGTATAAGCATCAAATATAGATATCCAACGCTTAAAACAGCCTGTCAATCAACCGATCGACATATTCAATCAATCGGGATGAGTGAACTTCAAATTTCATCCCAACACCCGTGTGGGGTTTCAAACAATCAAACACATATTTTATTTGTGCTGTTGGGCGATGTGTAAAATTTATCGTCCCAATCAATGTCATTCAAATAGGTGTACATAAACAAACCGTCTGGTTTGTAAATGAATATTCTATTTTATTCACTTCACGTTAAAAATTATATTTTTAACGATAAAACATTTTATTTCAACCTATGAATTTCTATTCAATTCATTTATTCAATAAAATGATATTTTTTATTTTTCTAACTTATTTTAGAAAATTTCGGCGGCATAACGGCACGATACTAGGAACGGGACGAGGCCTAGCCTTATCCCCGGTCTAGTTGTAAAGACCCGGAAATTCCCGCTCTTTGAATCGACCATAAACCACACAGGTCTGACCCAAAGGTTGGAAATCTTCGAATACTTATTTTGAATTTAGTTCCAAAGGTTATAATTTTGAGTTCAAGTCTATCCTATAAGTTGTTTTATTTACATGAATCGTTTTCCTTATATGATAAATATTCACATTTAATTATGTTTATGTTTACATAAAGCATATTTTTGTCTGCAAACTCTAATGCGACAAAAATAGCAATTCAACCTATATATGTTTTTACATAAAATATATTTTTGTGTGCGTTGCATTGTGTGATGGGACCTGGGTCTTATGGTGATTCCATTTTTCCAAAAGCATTGCGTTGTTTAACGATTTACTTTAATTTATGCACCGGCAATCCATTGGCATAAAACCCGTTCCGCGAAAGTGGCGTGGTCCTTGGATTTTCCCTTATTAGTTAAATTAGTTTAGAATTATCACACCAGTCCCATGACTGACTCGTAGTTTGTTTCACTTTGCAAACTCGGGTGCCCTCTTTTCCTCACGGGCAGTCGAGTAGCTTTTTGCAGACATCTCTCTCTTTAGCAGGATCCTGGATCGAAGCCTAAAGCTGTGTCCAGAGCATAGGAAGTCTTCCGCTGTATTAAAGTTTATCTTCTTCCGCTGCAATGTATTTAATTCTTGTATTTAATCTATTGTATCTTGTTTCCGCTGTAATTTTATTTCATTGTACTCTGATATATTCTGTACTCTGATGTAACATTATTATAATGTAATAAAAGTCTGCTGTTATTGTTCTGATGTATTGTATTCCCAAAGTTAACGTATGCGAGTTTTGAACGGTCTTGGTCGATTTTGCGATCGATTAGGTCCGGGCAAAATCCGTGTCGTTACACTAGTGAAGGCCCACGCCATTCACACATCATCAAATCAATTCATTTCACCACACAATTCAATTTCAATCAAATAATCCAACTAATCTACGCAACCAAACAAACAAGTCCATGGTCTGTGGACGATTGTGTCGGGTGCTACTAAGCACCGTCTGCATCCTAGTATATATATATAACTAGAAAAAGAAATTGAAAGGTGATAAATTCTCACAGATAGCTATCCTAGCTCCACGGCACTTCTAATGCAGGAAATCTTCGCCAACTCGCCTTTTTGCCGCTTTCGCCCGTATTCTCTACATATGTAAAAATCGAATTTTTACTTCGCTATTCAATATATAAACATCATATTTTTATTTCGAAGTTCAATATATAAAAATCATATTTTTAATTCGAAGTTCAATATATAAAAATCATATTTTTAATTCGAAGTTCAATATATAAAAATCATATTTTTAATTCGAAGTTCAACATATAAAAATCATATTTTTATCCGAAGTTCAATATATAAAAATCATATTTTTATCCGAAGTTCAATATATAAAAATCATATTTTTATTTCGAAGTTCAATATATAAAAATCATATTTTTATTTCGAAGTTCAATATATAAAAATCATATTTTTATCCGAAGTTCAATATATAAAAATCATATTTTTATTTCGAAGTTCAACATATAAAAATCATATTTTTAATTCGAAGTTCAACATATAAAAATCATATTTTTACCACTTCTATACAGTAAAGATTATATTTTTAATACTTTAAAAATATAAGAATCATATTTCACTCCTTCTACTTAATAAAATTCCGGCTTTTCTATTTTCAAAATATGATCTTTTCTATTCTAAAAAAGATGTGATCTTTTTCTATTTAAAGTTTAAATCTTTTCCTTTTTAAAAATTCAAATCTTCTTCCCTTTTTAAAATCTTAGAATAAAATAAAACCAGTTTTATTTCTTTTAAAAAAATCAGTTTTATTTCTTTTAAAAAAAAAATCCGTTTTCAATCATTTTAAAAAAAAATCCGTTTTCAATTTTTTTTTAAAAAAATCAGTTTTAAAAAATCCTAAAAATCGATCAGTTTTAAAAATCCACTATTTATATAAAATAAAAATAAATTAAATAAATAAAAAAAACTTACGGGGGGGGGGGGGGGGGGCGTCAGGCCGGCGGTCGATACTGCGAGGGGCTCGGGCTGGTGGCGCTTCGAGGTGGCGGAGGTGAAGAAGGAGGGGAGGGCGGCGGGAAGGGAGGGCTAGGGTTAGGGTTTTCCTGGGGGTGCGGTGCTCGATTGCCGACTGGGGGGGGGGGGGGGGGATGCTGCGCGTTGCGGTCGAGGTGGAAGAGAGGGGGGTCTCCGATGAGGCGCGGTGGCCCTTGGGGAGGGCGGCGGCTCCTCCCTGCCTTCGTCGCCTCCGTCATCTTCTTCTCCTCTTTTTTTTTTCTTTTTTCTAGAATGAAACGAACGGGAGGGGGGGGGGCAGAGCGGGTTTAAGGGGGGGGGAGATAAATTTTTTTTTTATATTTATTTATTTATTAATTATTTAATTTGCAAAGAGTTGACTTTTACATACGACCTCGAAACGAGGCCCACCGCCTGTCGTCCATAGCGTTCTACCCCCATTCCGAACACAATGGGATATGTATCGCAAGTTGATTCGATCGTTTGAATCAGTTTCCGTTAAATTTACATTTAAATCTATATATTGAATTTTAAACGCGCATTTCAAATTACTGAGGTCACATACGAACTTTAAAAATTCCAGAAAAATATTTTCTAGCTTCGTATTGACGATACGGTCCTAACAAAACTAGTTTCGTCGAATTCTGAGACCGTTTGAAAAATGGCCAATTTCCAGTCGATTAAAATCAACTAAAACTGGTCAAACGCGTTTTCCTTTGCCACGCTCACATATTGATTCGAAAAATTATGAAATTTGAAACCTAGCAATAACTTAACATCACGGACCCAACAAAACTGGTTTCGTCGAAATCTGAGGTCGTTTGCAAAATGTCCATTTTTAAGGGCCTGAATTCCATAGCGACTATTCAGAATTTTCAACTGGACATATCTTTTGATTCCCGCTACGAACTTTCGATTTTTCGGATTCGTTGGAAAGATATTATCAAATAGATCCTATCATTTTTGGTTTCACTAAAATCCGGATTGTTTTGCACCCGGTACATTCAATTGAAGTTTGAAATCGAATTATCGAACTACCACGCCATTTTCAATTCTATTTATCATTATATATAAATATTTATATTCTAACGACGACGCGTATAATATATACGTTCGAATTCTATTCAAAATAAATTTCTCGACGATATTATTTAAAATAATTCATTTTAAATAAACGAAATTCGCTAAAATTGCCAAAATAAAAATTTCAAACTGGCCCAGATTTTCGGGTTATTACAATTAACCCTAACTGGTTAACTCTAACTGATAAACTCTAATTGATTAACTCTAACTGGTTAACTCTAACTGGTTAACTCTAGCTGATCAACTCTAACTGTTCAACCCTAACTGGTTAACTCTAACTCTAACTGGTTAACCCTAACTCTAACTGTTTAACTCTAGCTGGTTAACTCTTACTCTAACTGGTTAACTCTAATCGATTTATTCTAACTGATTAACTCTGACGGGTTAACTCTAAATCTAACTGGTTAACTCCAACTCTAACTGGTTAACTCTAATCGATTTGTTCTAACTGAATTATTCCTTTGATTAATTCCTTTGAATTATCTCGTCTGATTTATTCCTTTTCTATTTGTTTACTTAACAAATAACTATTCCCTTTCAATTCTATTTATTTAACAAATAATTATTTCTTTTATCTTTTCTATTTATTTAACAAATAAATATCTCTGTTATCATTCCTATTTATTTAACAAATAAATATCTCATTTATAGCATTCTATTTATTTCCTATAAATAAATATTTCCATTTAATCTATTTGTAAATGTGTACAAATATTTCCTTTTAAATTCTATTTGTAAATGTTTTACAAATATTTATCTTCCTATTTGTTTTGCAAATATCTTCCTTTGTATTTGTTTACAAATATATTTCCTTTATATTTGTTTTACAAATAATTTCCTTTATATTTGTTTTGCAAATATATTTCCTTTATATCTCTCTATTTTATTTTATAATTATTTCCTTATATAAAATCCTTTTTCCTTTTATATATAAAATCCATTTATTTTATATAAGTAATTTATTTTCAAAATATAATTTGAAAATCGCCTTTTTACATCCCAGTATTTCTTAAGGTATTTAAAATACCAAATAACATTGATCGATATCATTCAAACACACATAATCAACAACAGATTATATATCAGATCATATATCACAATATATGAAACGAAACAACATATTATATATTGATGATCCCAGTTGGGTCCCTCCAACCTGTTTCCCTGCATCATAGATGTTAAACAATATAATTAACATCGATTTCATTTCAATATGAAATATTCTGCTAAACAGAATCAATATTAGATTAATGATTTATATATATATATATATATATATATATATATATATATATATATATATATATATATATATATCGTCATCTATAATTTCAACCTATACACCAGCAATTCAACCAAACAGTTAAAACATAGCAATCAATAGATAATTCTCAGTTCTAAGAATCCGTTATAAAAATATAACTGTTCAGAGCTGGTGAGTTTTACTCACATTGGCGATCATCGTTAATAACGATAACCATCGCTCGATTTTATTCAGATGGACAATTTATTTTTTCGTAAATTATAACGGACTCCAATGGACTTCCAGTCAGTTCCAGTGTGTTGCTCCCATCCATACGATTCCAATGCGACAGACGGTTCGAAATTCTGATACAATATGCATAAGATATACATTTTTAAACTTTATACACTATTAGTATTTTTATCTAAACTTGAATTATATAAATTAAATGGGTCTCACCCTTAACTCTCCTTGGCCCACCATCAAAAACAACCCGCCTGCTCCCTCTTTCCTTTCTTCCTCCATGATGTGTACTCCAGGAATACCACATAACCATTACTGCTCCTCCACCAATGCCATACTCCTTCGAATCAAACACCAATACCACGGATCTCCTCCTCTTCGCGAATACAATCTTCCCGTACAACAAAGGCCCAACTTGACCTCCTTTTCCAAATTGCGTCGACGGTGCTTCCTGTCAGCTACAGGAGGATGGTGACTTCGAGCACCGTCGAGTCCACCCAAAAATCCATACAAGGTGCGGTTTTCATCCCTGAACCCAAAACCAACCTCACGTCCTCGAATCGAAGAATAATTTCCCAATTACCCGAACCCTAGCCTTACTGTCGCAAACCCCAACCACCATAGTGAACATCGAACGCCACAAAACCAACCCAGAAATGTAGAGAATCTTTGGAGGAAATCATATATATGTATTGCGTGATTTTAGGATTTTAGTTTGAGTTTTTAAGAATTTTTTGGAGGATCGATATAATTTACTGGAAAAATGTTGGCGGCTTGTATTTTTTCTTGTGTTTATAAACGGGAAGGGTGAGGCTGAGAAAAGGGTAACGTGTACTGTTTAGGTTCATACATAGTTAGGATATTTTTTTATATTTTATTTCATCATTTTATATTCGTTTTTACTTTCTTAAATCCGAATGACCCGAAAATCATAAAAATTGGCATGCAGCCACAGTTCGACATTACGGTCCCAACGAAACTAGTTTCCTCAAATTCCGACTTCGTATGCTTACACAGCGTATTTTTAACCGTCAAAATACTGACTGTTCTTCACATTAAAATCTCGTACGGCCACATATTGACTTCAAAAATCACAGAAACTGAAATCTAGCAATAATTTACCATTGTGGATCCAACAAAATTAGTTTCATCGAATTCCGAGGTCATTGGCAAAACTGGCTATTTTTAAAGATCTAAATAACCCGTTTAAATATTAAATATATTTAAAAAAATTAAATTAAATATTTATAAATAAATATTATCGTACCTATTCACAGTGGAATACCATACAACTCCACTAGGATTTTACAACTCGATATTCAAATCCCGGTTGAATCGATATTCAAATTTATATTGAAATTCCTTATATATATCGTTATAAATTATAAAGGAATTCCATAGCGACTTTTCTAAAATTTGATTTGGACATAAATCAAAATCTACACAATGAAATCCCAAATTTTCTCTTCCATTAGAAAAATATACTTCACCAGCCTCCTAACGTTTCTTGTTTCACAGAAATCCGATTTAAAACGTACCCTGTATATTCAGTTGAAGTTCAAATCGCCAAATAGTGAACTGTCGTGCCATTTCGAGCTCGATTTTAATTATAATATAATTATACGTAAAAACTGTCGTTCAAATAATATATTCATCATTCTAATTCAATTTTAAGCTGAATTAAATACTTTGAATTGTCCAGTTCACATTATATTGTCAATTCACTATTTCTGATTATTTCAAAAATTAAATATATTATTCTATTATTTATATTAATTAAATATTCAATATAATTAATTAAACAATCATTTTCACTATGTAAATAATTAAATAGATTAATTATTACCCGTAAAAATATGGGTCGTTACATTCTTCCCCACTTATAATAATTTCGTCCTCGAAATTGCTAAGGTAGAAAACAAACTCCACCAACTGGGTAAAAATTATTTCTTCACTCCATGACTTCAGTTTCATCTGAACCAATTAATTTTAATTAAAATATTAATTAATTCTTATCAATGAAAATTTCCAAAAATTCTGAAAATTTTCTAATGCCTTAATTTTTCTGAAAATTTCGCCATAACCTCCTTTGTACAGCCCTATCGATAAAACCACAAATCGCCTCTCTAGGCCTTCTCCAACCATAAAGAAAATCAAACAGCCAAGTGGCTTACCAGTTCGGTTCATAAATGAAACACCCCACCTCCGTTAGGGTCACTCTCAAAGGGAATGCCCTAATTTTGGTGGAGGTTTATAAGTACAAGTCACAGATATACAAGACAGATATAAGAACACATATTTGTAAACAGCGGAAGAACAACAAATTTTATTTCATAAAATCAAATACGTGTTACAACAACATCCTTTCCAAAAACATAACATGACACTTTCATAATCTGTCTTGAGTACATTATTTAAAGAAGCATAAATAAAACATAGATAAACTGCAAAGGCCCCATAGTGGATTGTCCAAAGCCATAGTTCAAAACAGGAAAGTCCAAGCAATACATTTCTCTACTTCAAGCTGGATGTCAAGGCTGATCAAGCTGCTGTGTTCCCTCCCTGAGGACCTGGGGGGGAAACGGAAGAAAGAAGACGAAAGAAAAATAGAGTCAGACATAAAGCCTGAGTAAGTCTAGTACTATTTTGTCTATGAATAAAGAACTGGGTATGATAAGTATAAACAAGAAGTGGGCAAGCACAATAAACTTGGTTAAGTTGTCTAGGGTCGAATATACTATCGTACCCCATGTTAATCTCTGAACCCATATAAACTAGTTTCCAATTTGCACACCATAATCAGGGTGATGTGATCCATTCTATGATGATCGGCTCCTACTCGCATAGTTACATGTGTCATACGGCCCCCGATGTCTGTAGTTACCTATGCTGGTCCCACCATGGGGTGTATCAAGTCCCATAGTGGCAACCCGACACAACCTTAGAGTGCACAGGTATGCTACTGGTGTCCAGTGCCTTATTTTTCTGCACCGGAGTGTGTGCACGCCCGCACTCCGTTAGAACCTACACTGCTACACCACCGCCGTCGCTTTGACCTCTTACAATCAGCCCAGTAATCGTGCCCCACCCTGCCTAGTTTCAGGGTATCCTGATACACCTTTTAGGGTTACTGCTGAAAAGGGTCCCCCGTTACTAGGTTTTTTACCTCTAGCCAACATGCTAAGTTGGTTAAGTGTTTCTAACCTAACCCCCACCAGTCCGTTTAGTTTAGCATGTTCCATTTTGATTAAGTCTTTAGTCCACTTAATCCTAACAATCCTGACTCAGCCTTAATTGTCTTATTAAGGCCCTGACCTCTCACATTAGACAGGTATTGTTGTGGCTGCCTGTTGCCGGTTGGTTCCGGGCAGTCTTACGCCACAAATCAGTCTAACCTCGGGTCCTTATTGGGCTCCATGTTTAACCTCTCACATTGGATAGGTATTGTTGTGACTACTGGACAGCCGGGCGGTTCCGGGCAGGTTTACATCACAACTCAATCCAACCTCGGGTTAAACACATCGTATTTTCTACATTTACATATCTTGTCATTCTTCTTTATTTATATGTAAATATTTGTGGCCCATTATTAAGTAAATGGTGTAAAGGTTACACCAATCATGGGCCCAACCCATACTTGAATTTGGGCCCTTTTATTTTATATTTTCATTCATTAATTAATTTTAACCCAACGTTATTTTCCCCCGTTTTACACGTCCGTTCATATATATTGGGCTTAGCCTTTTAAAGCCCAATTTAGCCATGCGAAAGGGGAGGCTTATGGCGTATACACAAAGAGGGGAAGGTGAGCGCATGAACTTGCAATACGACGTTGGAAATACAAAATAGAAATTGGTGTACTTGCATAGTGGTAACATAGGTGACATGAATCAAAGCATGTGAACTTGCATAGGTTTAACTACAACATGAACCTATATTCTTATTTAGGCATATTGTCAAACATGAGCATGTTGTAAATATTTCTAGCATAAGCATAGCATAATGTCAAACAGAAGCATGGCATAAATACTTTTGGCATAAACATGGCATAATGTCAAACATAAGCATGGCATAAATACTTTGGTCATAAAGCATAGACATGTCATGTTCATAAGGTTTCTACATGTTTACAAAGGGGATACTTTGCTACCAACACAAAAGCATAGTTCAACTTAATCATGGTTTAAGTCCAATCACATAACGATGGTACAAACATACTTATGCATAAATATTCCTAATCATGGTGTTTGCTTTAAAACTTGCAAAAAGGGATTTTTGAGTCTAACCTAGCCATGTCTCATATATGTCATCATATAAACAAGATAGACTTAATCATGGATTCCAATTATGCCAAATATCATTCAAGGCCTAGCCATATTCATAAATTTGCAAAAGCATGACTTAATACATGGATTATGGTATCAAAATTCCAACATAGTTTCATATGAACTATAACAACCAAACTTGTTTCAATTACTCGCAAAATGATTTATGCACAAAAATATACATCATGATGGCATAATCACAAAGCCCAAACTTGCATGAATTTCAATCAACTACATACATGTAGCTTCAACATAGATTACATAATTTGCGAAATATTCCAAACGTTTACTTGCATAGAACTACCGCATGTAGTTCTTTATAACATGAATAACATAATCCAAACGTATATAAATTGATAAGAACGCACAAATATGAATTACTTCCATTGCCACAATTCAAGCATACACATCAACACAGTTGTTTATTTATACCAAAGTAATACTCTACTTACAATGGTTGCGGCGAATTCTCTAATTAAGAGACACGATTCCTTTGTTGAATTGATTAGCTTTAGGTTGCTTGAATTGCTTTAGGCTTTAGAACTTTCTTCCTAATTCTCTCTCTAGTTGGCGGCTACTCTTTGTCGTTCCTCAGCAACATGGCGGCTATGTTCTTAATTTGAATGAATAGATTAGGGTTTAGTCTAGGGTTGTTTATATAGAGGTTAGGAATTGATTAGGACCCTTGATGTTGCTAGGTTAGATCATAGCCATTCATTAGGAAGAGAGACCAATAAAAACCCGCCACCTAGCCCTAATGACAAAGCAGACCACAGAAATTCGACCGCACACCGACCTGGCCAGCCAGGTTGACTGGGCTCGACCAGGTCGATACCCCTGTCGACAGGGCTGTCGACATGGGTAGCCCAGGTCGACAGCCCAGTCCACCTGGGTGGCCCAGGCGGGTGTTCTTCCACCCGGCCCAATGGGCCCGATTTTAAATTATTATTTTATTCTGTTTGAATTTTAAATTTGATTCAAAACTTCCGAAGGCCATATCTTCTTCATACGGACTCCGTTTTTCGAAAACTCGGACTCTATTTCGCGTATTTTTCCGATGCGAACGCAATGGCATATCCCGTTTCCCTTAGTTCTTTGATTTGAATTTGATTATACTTTAATTCATAAATTTCACAGTTATAGAATTTTCGGGGTGTTACATTCTCCCCCACTTAAAAGGATTTCGTCCCCGAAATCTTCGAGTTAGGAGGAATGTATATCCTAACATCCAATCATCCATCTACTCATCCATCAAACACGAGCATCCATTGTCCTTAAAAGACTTCTAATGCTTCATGATCATATGTGAAGTGTGTGTGTATATGTACTTATCTAATGAAAAATCAGGCGGTCTACTGATTCAGTTAACCTCCTTAATGCGAATTATGTAAGTGCCATGAATCCATTCAATACAAATGCAGCATCCACATGACAACACATTAAAGTTCAACCACATATGAATACAAACATATATGCATATGCAACATGAAGTGACTGAGCCGATCTAAACCCTAGATTGTGTGTGTATATGCAACCACGTGCAACCACTAGCAATCACTTGCAACCACTTGCAACCATCATCCGTAACATGTTTCAACTACATGTTTTCATCCAAAAAGATTCTACCTAAAGGATAAGGTCGAGGAAATATACCTAAAAAGATAGATAAAAGCGCAACTTAAGGAAAAGGAAAGATCAAGGATATACCCTCAAACAGAAAAGGGTAGGCTGTGCGTATTTTAGCTTCAGTTTCCCAAGTCGCGTCTCCCTCGGCGTCGCTCCACTGAACTTTGACGAGCTTGACTTCGCGGTTGCGTAGCCTCTTCACTTCTGTTCCTAAGATGCGGGTTGGAACCTTCCTTATGGTCGCTTCGCGTTCCACTTCGGCCTCTTCGAGTATATTTGGCTCTACCACTTCAGCGGACTCATGAAGACATTTTCGGAGATGTGAAACGTGAAAGACGTTGTGGACTCCAGCCAACTTCTCGGGTAGCTCTAACCTATAGGCCATTTTCCCAATCTTCTCGATAATAGGGAATGGCCCTACGAATCTTGGTGCTAGCTTTCCTGTGGTTCCAAAACGAACAACGTTTCTTAGCGGTGATACCTTGAGAAAAACTCTGTCTCCAACTTCGAATTCAAGGTCGGTCCTCCTCTTGTCGGCGTAGGACTTTTGTCTGTCTTGGGCCGTCTTCATCCTTCTTCGTATTAAGTCTACTTTCTCTGTAGTCTCTCGGATCATGTCTGGTCCAAGTATAAGCTTATCCGTGGACTCCCACCAACAAGTGGGCGATCGGCACGGTCTTCCATATAAAGCTTCGAAGGGCGCCATTCCTATGGTTGCTTGATAGCTGTTGTTGTAGGCAAATTCCACCAAAGGAAGGTGGTCTTCCCATGTCCCTCCGAAGTCAAGGACGCATAGTCTTAAAAGGTCTTCCAAAACTCTGTTCACTCTCTCTGTTTGGCCGTCGGTTTGGGGATGATAGGCTGTGCTCAAGCATAACTGCGTTCCTACTGCTTCTTGCAGACTCCGCCAAAACTCACTGGTGAAGATGGGGTCTCGGTCACTAACAATGCTAGATGGTATTCCATGGAGTCGAACGATTTCCTTGAGGTAGAGTGATGCTAGGGATGAGGCAGTCCTTTTACTTTTGACAGGTAAAAAGTGGGCGCTTTTAGTAAGCCTATCCACTATTACCCAAATGCTAGTGTTGCCTCTCCTAGACCTAGGCAGCCCATCGATGAAGTCCATTGAGATGCTATCCCACTTCCACTGCGGGACCTCCAGAGGATGTAGTAGTCCGCCAGGCTTTTTCTGTTCCGCCTTAACCTGTTGGCACACCATACATTTAGAAACGAATTCTGCCACGTCCTTTTTCATGCCGTTCCAGAAGAAAGTCCTTTTTATGTCTTTGTACATTTTATCTCCGCCTGGGTGTATCGTCGTCTTGGAGTGATGTGCTTCCTCGAGAACCTTCTTTACTAAATCTTTTGTCTGTGGGACGCATAGTCTTCCGTCTCGCCTTAGCAAACCCCTATCGTCGATGGAGTATCTGTTGAGGTGACTTGAAGTCTCACCCCTAATTAGCCTATCAATTATTTCCACAAGCTGAGGGTCTTCGCGTTGTGCTGCCCCTACTGAATCTACTAAAGTTGGGCGTACTTCGAGAGATGCTAGCAAGCCTGGTACGAAATCGGAGGAGGGCCTAAAGTCGAAGCTGGCTATAAACTCTAGGCTTTGTCTTTCAACAAACAATGGGCTTAGGGTCAATTTCTTTCGGCTCAACGCGTCTGCCACTACGTTGCCTTTGCCCGGAGTATAGGAGATTTCGAAATCGTACGAGGCAAGAAACTCCATCCATCTTTGTTGCCTCAAGTTAAGATCCTTCTGCGAGAAAAGATATTTCAACGATTTATGGTCAGTGTAAAGTTCGAACTTCTCAACTAGGAGATAGTGTCGCCAAGACTTGAGTGCAAAGACGATGGCGGCTAACTCGAGATCGTGGGTTGGGTAGTTCTTTTCGTGCACCTTCAATTGCCTCCCTCCATAAGCTACTACCCTTCCTTCTTGCATTAAGACGGCGCCTAGCCCTGTCCCACATGCATCCGTATAAACAGTGAACATCTTGCTCCCATCTGGCAGCGTCAAAACTGGGGCTGTTGTGAGAGCCCTTTTCAGTCGTTGGAAAGCAAACTCGCAATCCAAGTCCCAATTAAACACTAGATTCTTCTTAGTCAATTTCGTGAGCGGAGCTGAGATTTTCGCAAAATCCCTTATGAATTTTCGATAGAAACCTGCTAGTCCTAGGAAGCTTCGGACCTCAGTCGCATTCCTTGGTGTCTTCCAATCTTGTACCGCCACTACCTTCGCAGGGTCCACCGCTAACCCTTGTTTGTATACTATGTGCCCAAGGAACCTCACCTCTTCTCTCCAAAAGTGGCATTTGGAGAATTTGGCTTTTAGTTGATGGACTCGAAAAGTTTCCATGATTGCCCTTAAGTGTTGAGCATGTTCCTCTTCACTCTTTGAGAAGATAAGGATATCATCTACGAAGACCACTACGAATTTGTTGAGGAAATCTCTAAATACCCTACTCATCAGGTCCACGAAGTAAGCAGGTGCATTTGTCAAGCCGAAAGGCATGACAAGCCACTCAAAGAAGCCGTCTGGGGTTCTGAACGCCGTTTTATCGATGCTATCTTCAGCCACCCTTAGCTGATGAAAACCGGTTGCTAAATCGAGTTGGGAGAAAACAGACGCTCCTACAAGCTGGTCAAATAAATCGTCAATTCTAGGGAGAGGATGCCTATTCTTTTTCGTTAGCTTGTTGAGCTCCCTATAGTCAACACATAGACGGAGTGAACCATCCGCCTTTGTAGCGAACACCACCGGAGCGCCCCATTCTGAAATGCTCCTCCTAATGAACCCCTTTTCTAGAAGCTCTTTAATCTGTTTACTGAGCTCTTTCCTTTCTCGTGGAGCCATATGTCTAACGGGCAACGCAACGGGCTTTGCATTATCTACAAGATATATGCGGAAGTCTATTTCCCGCTTCGGAGGCAAGCCCTTCACCTCTTCGAAGACATCCGGATATTCCCGGACCACTCTAACTGATTGCAAGTTTTCAACAGAGGCATCTAGCGATTCAAGATAACTAAGCATAACCGCATACGAGGGATTACAAGAAATTTCCAAAGTATTACCGAGCTGGGTTAGGAGCCTAACAACCCTTTTCTCACAATCAAGGATGGCCCCATTACGGGATAGCCAATCCATACCCAAAATCAAACCATACCCCGAAAAGCCCAAAACAAAGGCACTACATGTAAATTCAACACTTAGAATAGAAATTTTCAAATCCAAACAGATCATAGACAAATGAGCTGGGCCCCCAATTGGGTTTGAAACAATTAAGGGGTCCTCTACCATACTAGTTTTTAGGTGCAGAGATTCTACTAAAGCAGACGAGATAAAGGAGTGTGATGCGCCGGAATCAAATAAAGTGCGAACGGGGTGATCATAAAGATAAATTACGCTTTCTACAGAAGTATTTATACCTCGCTGTTGCAATGGTGGCGCTTCTAGCACATGAACCTGTGCCCCTGGGGTGGATCCAGCGCCCTGCCCCTGTCCTCGTTTCTTTGGGCAGTCCTTAGACCTGTGGCCTGTCTGACCGCATGAAAAGCACCCACCATTCTCCTTGGCCTTCTTTTTCCGGCAGTCCTTTACTAAGTGCCCCACTTTGCCACAGAAATTGCACTTCCTCTTCTCTTTGTTGCCTTTTCCGCCTTTCTTAAAGTCCGCCTTCTTAGGCTGCAAACCCTCTTTCTTCCCTTGAGAGCTTTCTGCCTTTGTCTCCTTCTTGCCCTTATCCTCCTCATTCAGCAATGCCATTTGCACCAATCTTTCATACGTGGCCCCCATGGGTATATGGGTCATGGCCAAACTGTGTAATGGCTCATTTAACCCTTTGACGAAACGGAGAGCCTTCTTGTGCGGGGTGTTGACTAGGTCAAGTCCAAACCTAGCCAGCTCATCGAACTGATTCACATACTCTCTGACAGTCTTGTCTCCTTGCTTAAGAAATAAGAATTTTTCCAACTGCAAACTTCTTTCCGCATCTGAGAGAAATTTGGTCTCAAACCTTGCCCTAAAGTCCTCCCATGTCTCCACTGGTCTTTCAGCATTAGTGACTTCCCACCAGTAGGAAGCCTCGCCCTTCAATAGCCACACCGCCAGTTGTACTTTTTGTCTATCCTCTACCTCAAAGATGATGAATAGGTCCTCCGTTTCTTTCAGCCAATTCCTAGCTGCTACGAAGGACTCAGTTCCATGGAAATCCCTTCCTCCCATAGCTTTAAAATCTTTACATATCTTAGCAAAAGTGTTTCCCCGAGGAAGAGGTGGAGGAAAAGGTGCTGCTGCAGCTGGATGATTTCCTTCAGCTGGGGGAGGAGGAACGGTAGGACCTGGCTGAGTGTCCCTTGCTTCTAAGAACCGTCTAAACCAACCAGGTATTGGCACCCCTTCAGGCAAGTTAAGTTCTTGGGACATGCTGAAACAAAAAGGATAGATTCAAAACGAAGGATAAGAGATAGTACCTACGGCTTTGGGGAGTGGACTTTGCCTTTTAAAAATAAAATAATATTTTTATTTTAAAAATGCTTCTTTAAATTTCCTTTTTGAAAATAATTTTTTTTCAAAACTTTTTATCTTATCTGGTAAACCTATGCTCTGATACCAAGTGAAACACCCCACCTCCGTTAGGGTCACTCTCAAAGGGAATGCCCTAATTTTGGTGGAGGTTTATAAGTACAAGTCACAGATATACAAGACAGATATAAGAACACATATTTGTAAACAGCGGAAGTACAACAAATTTTATTTCATAAAATCAAATACGTGTTACAACAACATCCTTTCCAAAAACATAACATGACACTTTCATAATCTGTCTTGAGTACATTATTTAAAGAAGCATAAATAAAACATAGATAAACTGCAAAGGCCCCATAGTGGATTGTCCAAAGCCATAGTTCAAAACAGGACAGTCCAAGCAATACATTTCTCTACTTCAAGCTGGATGTCAAGGCTGATCAAGCTGCTGTGTTCCCTCCCTGAGGACCTGGGGGGGAAACGGAAGAAAGAAGACGAAAGAAAAATAGAGTCAGACATAAAGCCTGAGTAAGTCTAGTACTATTTTGTCTATGAATAAAGAACTGGGTATGATAAGTATAAACAAGAAGTGGGCAAGCACAATAAACTTGGTTAAGTTGTCTAGGGTCGAATATACTATCGTACCCCATGTTAATCTCTGAACCCATATAAACTAGTTTCCAATTTGCACCCCATAATCAGGGTGATGTGATCCATTCTATGATGATCGGCTCCTACTCGCATAGTTACATGTGTCATACGGCCCCCGATGTCTGTAGTTACCTATGCTGGTCCCACCATGGGGTGTATCAAGTCCCATAGTGGCAACCCGACACAACCTTAGAGTGCACAGGTATGCTACTAGTGTCCAGTGCCTTATTTTTCTGCACCGGAGTGTGTGCACGCCCGCACTCCGTTAGAACCTACACTGCTACACCACCGCCGTCGCTTTGACCTCTTACAATCAGCCCAGTAATCGTGCCCCACCCTGCCTAGTTTCAGGGTATCCTGATACACCTTTTAGGGTTACTGCTGAAAAGGGTCCCCCGTTACTAGGATTTTTACCTCTAGCCAACATGCTAAGTTGGTTAAGTGTTTCTAACCTAACCCTCACCAGTCCGTTTAGTTTAGCATGTTCCATTTTGATTAAGTCTTTAGTCCACTTAATCCTAACAATCCTGACTCAGCCTTAATTGTCTTATTAAGGCCCTGACCTCTCACATTAGACAGGTATTGTTGTGGCTGCCTGTTGCCGGTTGGTTCCGGGCAGTCTTACGCCACAAATCAGTCTAACCTCGGGTCCTTATTGGGCTCCATGTTTAACCTCTCACATTGGATAGGTATTGTTGTGACTACTGGACAGCCGGGCGGTTCCGGGCAGGTTTACATCACAACTCAATCCAACCTCGGGTTAAACACATCGTATTTTCTACATTTACATATCTTGTCATTCTTCTTTATTTATATGTAAATATTTGCGGCCCATTATTAAGTAAATGGTGTAAAGGTTACACCAATCATGGGCCCAACCCATACTTGAATTTGGGCCCTTTTATTTTATATTTTCATTCATTAATTAATTTTAACCCAACGTTATTTTCCCCCGTTTTACACGTCCGTTCATATATATTGGGCTTAGCCTTTTAAAGCCCAATTTAGCCATGCGAAAGGGGAGGCTTATGGCGTATACACAAAGAGGGGAAGGTGAGCGCATGAACTTGCAATACGACGTTGGAAATACAAAATAGAAATTGGTGTACTTGCATAGTGGTAACATAGGTGACATGAATCAAAGCATGTGAACTTGCATAGGTTTAACTACAACATGAACCTATATTCTTATTTAGGCATATTGTCAAACATGAGCATGTCGTAAATATTTCTAGCATAAGCATAGCATAATGTCAAACAGAAGCATGGCATAAATACTTTTGGCATAAACATGGCATAATGTCAAACATAAGCATGGCATAAATACTTTGGTCATAAAGCATAGACATGTCATGTTCATAAGGTTTCTACATGTTTACAAAGGGGATACTTTGCTACCAACACAAAAGCATAGTTCAACTTAATCATGGTTTAAGTCCAATCACATAACGATGGTACAAACATACTTATGCATAAATATTCCTAATCATGGTGTTTGCTTTAAAACTTGCAAAAAGGGATTTTTGAGTCTAACCTAGCCATGTCTCATATATGTCATCATATAAACAAGATAGACTTAATCATGGATTCCAATTATGCCAAATATCATTCAAGGCCTAGCCATATTCATAAATTTGCAAAAGCATGACTTAATACATGGATTATGGTATCAAAATTCCAACATAGTTTCATATGAACTATAACAACCAAACTTGTTTCAATTACTCGCAAAATGATTTATGCACAAAAATATACATCATGATGGCATAATCACAAAGCCCAAACTTGCATGAATTTCAATCAACTACATACATGTAGCTTCAACATAGATTACATAATTTGCGAAATATTCCAAACGTTTACTTGCATAGAACTACCGCATGTAGTTCTTTATAACATGAATAACATAATCCAAACGTATATAAATTGATAAGGACGCACAAATATGAATTACTTCCATTGCCACAATTCAAGCATAAACATCAACACAGTTGTTTATTTATACCAAAGTAATACTCTACTTACAATGGTTGCGGCGAATTCTCTAATTAAGAGACACGATTCCTTTGTTGAATTGATTAGCTTTAGGTTGCTTGAATTGCTTTAGGCTTTAGAACTTTCTTCCTAATTCTCTCTCTAGTTGGCGGCTACTCTTTGTCGTTCCTCAGCAACATGGCGGCTATGTTCTTAATTTGAATGAATAGATTAGGGTTTAGTCTAGGGTTGTTTATATAGAGGTTAGGAATTGATTAGGACCCTTGATGTTGCTAGGTTAGATCATAGCCATTCATTAGGAAGAGAGACCAATAAAAACCCGCCACCTAGCCCTAATGACAAAGCAGACCACAGAAATTCGACCGCACACCGACCTGGCCAGCCAGGTTGACTGGGCTCGACCAGGTCGATACCCCTGTCGACAGCCCTGTCGACATGGGTAGCCCAGGTCGACAGCCCAATCGACCTGGGTGGCCCAGGCGGGTGTTCTTCCACCCTGGCCCAATGGGCCCGATTTTAAATTATTATTTTATTCTGTTTGAATTTTAAATTTGATTCAAAACTTCGGAAGGCCATATCTTCTTCATACGGACTCCGTTTTTCGAAAACTCGGACTCTATTTCGCGTATTTTTCCGAGACGAACGCAATGGCGTATCCCGTTTCCCTTAGTTCTTTGATTTGAATTTGATTATACTTTAATTCATAAATTTCACAGTTATAGAATTTTCGGGGTGTTACAATAAATCTCATATCCAAATAAATTACAAACTGGTACCTTTTTGTCGGGCATATCGTTATATCCTTTACACCTGCTACCAATTTAGCATATACCAAAGTCCTTCCGGTCAAACTCTAATCACTTTTACCTCAATACAACCATTTTCTTTTAACTAAGCCAAATTCCATTTTCAATTCAATAGTTTGGTTTTATCCCAGCCAAACTTCATTTCAAATTCAAGAATCATCCTTGATTCCAAATTCCTATCAATCCACTTACTTGATACCATTCTAATCCAATAAAGTTACCACTTAACTGGCTTTATTTTTAATTCCAATTTGCTTTCACAAATTTCTATATAATCGGTTTTTAATTCGAACAATCTCTTCTTGGGAATTTTAAACAGCTTTGCTTTTCAAAATCAAATATCCCCTTTTTGAAAATCAACACAAGTTTTTTTCCCAAAACAAATTCAAAAAAGTATCTCTTGTAATAATCCATCACTTACAAACTCAAAAATGAACACTGATGATGTGGCCAGCTTCATCAGGGTTATTTTCCAGCTACTGAAGTGAGTTCAATACTATATCACTTTTCAAAGCCATTTCTAAACACTTCCATTTTGAATTTCATTTCAAAATATCTTTCACATTGCTTGTAAAACAAATTAAAATCTCCCAGGATTATAAAATTTCCATATACTTAACTCAAATCCATTTACGAATACTTTTCCAAATTTTAGGAATTTTAATTTCAATTCTGAATTTAATTTCAGATTTAATTCATTTTGATTTAATATATTTCACTTATATGAATTCTGATTGGCTATTTACATAAACATATCACATTTTATAATCTTTCGATTATAATAGCAACCAATATATATATTCATTCTAATATATATATCTTCTCTATATCAAAATATACTTTGTCTAAACTTATTTTCATTTACCCTCTTTTCAAAACATATCGTGTCGACCTATTGTATTCGAGTGTTTATAAACTCCTACCGATACAGTGGATCAAACTGATCGACCAGAACCCATAAACAACTCAACCAATAAATCTCCATAGTATAAAACAATTTTTTTTATCAATAACAAATACGTTCAGTCATATATATACACTCAACTCAATCTAGGGTATTACTAACCCCATCTCTACTGAGTCACGCCACAGAGCCATGGTAATTACTTAACCATATGCTCTGATACCAACTGTAACGACTCGGAAAAAGGCGATTTTGGTTATCCGATATACAACACATATCGAACATCCAAGGATCGAAAATACCGGTAGTTAATGAAAGAAATGAGAGTGTGAGGAAAGATAAGATAGAAACTTAGAATAGAAGAAGAAGAAGATACAACATCAGAGTAACACAAATCTCACAGCGGAACGAACAACATATAATAGATAACATATCCTTGAAATAAAATCAGTATATGTATACAGTAACATTATCAGAGTAAAACACTTACAACACAGTGGAAATAACTGTAGCTATATAATCCTGAAGCCTCCTGCTCCAAGCTCTCCAAGTATATATGTAAATCCCGACTACTTGACTGCCCGTACAAAATTGGGCACCCAAGAGTTTACGGAAAACAAAACAAAATAAACTCCGGTTCAGTAATGGGATTGGTGTGAGTAAAACAATTTAAAACAGTTTGAGTGATTAAACGATATCTCATAGGACCACGCCTTATAACAAAACGGGTTTTTCTCTTATGAGAATCCATAATATCTTTATATCAAAAACCTTTTGATATTATAATAATATCTATCAACCACAATATAATAATCATCTAGCAGAAAAGCTTTCATCTCACGTTCTACATATATAGTATACAATCAAAACCGCAAGCACGTATTGGGTAATGGATTTCCAACTATGACAAGGTATGGAACCGCCTTTCGCTAGTGTACCTCTAGAGAGGAATACACTGGGTTCAACAAGAACATCTTGCAACCCGGCCACACATGACCGACCACTCATTTCGCTTGAGTGTATCAAATGTATATCACCAACAGTTGGGATCAGAAACCGTTTCCCGAATAGGACAACATCGACAATAGATTTTTAGAAATAAATGAAACTCTAGATCAGGTAATTATACACCCTAATAGGTGCGACCTACATAGCCATGCTGCCTGCCCGATTTTTGTCATTTCCCAGTTGTAAGGCTAAAGGCCATGCTTATCTATGATAGATCACACGTTAATTCACTTTGAATGTCTCATCGTCATACCCGCCAAATCACAAATTGATTTCCCCTAAAATACCACAGGTAAACAAATAAGAGAAACGAATTCCTCTACCACCAGACATAAATACGTTTGAAGAGATCAACTTACGTGATCTATTAAATATACTATGTCAGACATTCTTCCATACAGGTCGTCCTGGGACTAGACAACCCAAAGGCACTTTCAGTACAACCATCTTTGGCAATCTTTACCTAAGATTTATACAACAGCCCTTGCACATTACTCCGTCTTCAATTATCTTTAGCATATATGATTCGCAATGCTTATGCCAATACGGAGTGGTTCTTCAGATAATAATCCAACCGGTCTCTCCATATTAACAACGTTAAAATGGTCGAAAGCTTCGATAGTCGGTGAGTTAACTATCAAAAAAAAAACACGTCTGCAAACAACGATATTATTTCCAAATGGAAATTTTATCGATCAATCATCATTGAACATTTATCTCTTTAGTTCATTAATTTAATTATCTCCTCTTTCCATATATTATAAATTTTTATTATCTATTATCGAAAAACATTTCTGATTCTTATTTGGAAAACATTTCCAAAGTTCCTTCATTGGATTAAACAGTTGTTTAAATAAAACATCGCTATGCCAACTCAAACCATTTACTAAATTCACTTAACCATCATTCACTATCAAACCTTAACATTCCTTAGTTAAGAAGGAAGTCAATCAAGTTGGGGTATAATTAACTCTTAGACCTTAACTGAACAACGTTTTAACTTCGAAATAGTCAATGTTTATCTTTCAAATCTTTAACAAACTTCCTTACGTAACTCTCAGATTCTATTTACGTATCCACTTCTTTATTGAAAACATTGGTTATAATGATAACGTTATAATCCCTACATTCGAAATATTTAACTTTCATTATAACTTTTATTATTTAATGTGAATAAATAAACAAACACCTGATTTATAATAAATAAATCTTGATTTAAACACCGGAAAGTGTAAGTACTTTCCCGAATCCGATATAATCGAATTCGACGTATAACTCCCTTCGAATAACTAATAATCGATAACTCCTTTCGAATAACTAAATTCGATAATCTCACTTTCGATTAACTAATAATCGATAACTCCTTTCGATTAACTAATAATCAATATCTCCCTTCGATTAACTAATAATCGATTACTCCCTTCAATTAACTAATAATCGATAACTCCCTTCGATTAACTAATAATCGATAACTCCTTTCGATTAACTAATAATCGATAACTCCTTTCGATTAACTAATTATCGATAACTCCCTTCGATTAACTAATAATCGATAACTCCCTTCGAATAACTAAATTCGATTAACTCCTTTTAACTCGATTCGAATAACTAATATTTGATAACTCCTTTTAACTCGATTCGAATAACTAATATTCCATAACTCCTTTTAACTTTATTCAAATACTAATATTTGATAACTCCTAATTCGACTAACTCTAATCGATTTATTCTAATTCGATTAACTCTATTTAATTACTCTATTGGCTAACTCTAATTCTAACTGGATAACTTTAACCGATCAACTCTAACTGATTAACTCTAACTGTTTAACTCTAATTGATCAACTCTAATTGATTAACTCTAACTGGTTAACTCTAACTGGTTAACTCCAATTGATCAACTCTAACAGGTCAACTCTAATTGATTAACCCTAACTGGTTAACTCTAACTGATCAACTCTAACTGATTAACTCTAACTGGTTAACTCTAACTGGTTAATTCTAACTGGTTAACTCTAACTGATCAACTCTAACTGGTCAATCCTAATTGATTAACCCAAACTGGTTAACTCTAACTCTAACTGGTTAACTCTAACTCTAACTGGTTAATTATAATCGATTTATTCTAACTGGTTAACTTTGACTGGTTAACTCTAACTCTAACTGGTTAACTGTAACTCTAACTGGTTAACTCTAATCGATTTATTCTAACTGATTTATTCCTTTGATTAATTCCTTTGAATTATCTCCTTTGATTAATTCCATTTCTATTTGTTTACTTAACAAATAACTATTCCCTTTCAATTCTATTTATTTAACAAATAAATATTTCTTTTATCTTTTCTATTTATTTAACAAATAAATATCTCCTTTATCTTTCATATTTATTTAACAAATAAATATCTCATTTATAACATTCTATTTATTTCTTATAAATAAATATTTCCATTTAATCTATTTGTAAATGTTTACAAATATTTCCTTTTAAATTCTATTTGTAAATGTTTTACAAATATTTCTCTTTCTATTTGTTTTGCAAATATCTTCCTTTGTATTTGTTTACAAATATATTTCCTTTATATTTGTTTTACAAATAATTTCCTTTATATTTGTTTTACAAATAATTTCCTTTATATTTGTTTTTCAAATATATTTCCTTCATATCCCTCTATTTTATTTTATAGTTATTTCCTTTAATAAAATCCTTTTTCTTTTTATATATAAAATCCATTGATTTTTTATAAATAATTTATTTTCAAAATATACTTTGAAAATCCCGTTTTTACATCCCTGTATTTCTTACGGTATTTAAAATACCAAATAACATTGATCGATATCATTCAAACACACATAATCAACAACAGATTATATACCACATCATATATCACAATATATGAAACGAAACAGCATTTTATAGTCAAACCTGTTTCCCTGCATAACAGATGTTAAACAATATAATTAACATCGATTTCATTTCAATATGAAATATTCTGCTAAACAGAATCAATATTAGATTAACGATTTATATATATATCGTTATCTATAATTTCAACCTATACACCAGCAATTCAACCAAACAGTTAGCACACTGCAATCAATAGATAATTATCAGTTATAAGAATCCATTATAAAAATATAACTGTTCTGAGTTGGTGAGTTTTACTCACATTGGACGTCATCCACTACAACAAAAATATCATATTACAACCGTATTACTACAACTGTCGAAAAATTACAGTTGTAATAAAGATTTTTTACAACTTTTTTCCAGAAAGTTGTAGTAAACTTATTTCAACAACTTTTTTATTTCGTCAGTTGTAATAGATACATATTATAACTTTCCTTTTCACCAGTTGTAATAGATGCGTATTTTTAACAATTCTTTTTTATTAACTAATATTTCATTAATATTTACAATTTTTTGTTGATTGAAAATTAATATTTAATATCTAATAGTTAATAAATAATTATTATTTAATAAGTAATTTACATTTACTAATTAATAAGTAGTTAAATATTTAATATTTGATAATCAATATTAGAAAATTAATAATTGATATTGAGTTAATAAATTAATATTAAATATTTAAATTATAATTTATAAATAATTCACTATAAAATACTGTAATTAATCTTTAATAATAAAATTTTACAGTAAATAATAATTAAGTTATACCAGTTAAAGTTAAAATTTGATATTGAATAATAACAATAATAAATCAAAACAAACAAACAGAAACTTTCTAGCCGTTATAAATCAACTGAAGTACTAAGAATATAAAAAATAATAAATATGCGTAGGAAAATAATTTCAAGGGTTAATCTTTTACACATATTAGTATATTTTACTCTGGTAAATGACAACCCTTTTTATATGCTAAAATGCACCAAAAACTAATGGTGCTTTTGTTTAAAAGTGGATGAATAATTACCGGTTGTGGATGTGACTGCATTTGTATTTGTTTTTTAAATGTAGATAAATTTTTATTTTTTAAATATGAATGCATATAGACTTTGACATTTCAAATGATAATTATATAATGTAATGTAATTTGTAAGCTATATAATTTCCTTTTTGCTCCAAATCCAAACGTTGTTTGGCTCAACCAAATTTCCTTTTGGCTCCAAATCCAAACTTTCATTACACTTCAAAATCAATTTTTTGGGCTCTAAACCACGTTTTCACGTGTATTCACCCAATCCCTCTCTATCTCCCTCTTTCCTGCTAACTTCATTTCTAATCCCTAAACGTTCCTCGTCCAAATCCCAAGCCCGATAAAAAACCAAATCCAAACTCTTAATCAAATCGCATCTTCATGGAGAATCGGTGGTGCATGATGGCGAATGCTCGGCGGTGGTGACCTAATTGTCAACGACGAATCGAATTCCGAGGTAATGATTCAGATCCAACGAGGCAGCAACTCCAATCAGAGGAAACTTCTCCAATTTTTTCAAACTCCAGGTAATTCTGAGTATATTGCTATAACTTTCAATTTACTCTTTATAATTTGAATTTAGCGAATAGGAAGAGATTCTAACTATCTGTACTTATTTTTGCATCAGAAATGGATCAGTTGCTTAACTATAAATGATAGGATGTTTTTTGAGTTGGAGAGCGGTTCTGTTTATGATATGGAGGACATTGTCTGTAAGAAGAAGATTAAGAAAACAAGGAATATACGGTCCTGATTTTAAACTGTATTTAGATAAATTTTTTTATGGTGAAATTTCCTTTGTTTATTCAATATTAACAGCATAATATTACATTTTGCTTAAGGTATCATACAAAAGTTGAGTGCATTCCAGACTTTATTCGCTAAGCAATTGATTAGTCCATGAGTTGAAGTTAATGTGCTCCTCACGAAATAGGGGTTGAGGCGAAACATCCTACACGTCTGAGCAGTAAGTGTGACAATCTTATCCCTGATTGGCTTTTTAATTGTTTCATGCTTCCATACATCTCTGACTTTGACTAAGGTCTTAGGAGGAATACCAAAAAACTAAGATATTCCGCCCAGGTAGGAAAATTTGTACATTCTATTATAAATAATTTATGCCCCCTGATGATGAATAGAGGCAATACGAACACTAAATTATTATCAAGTAGTAAATGGAAAAGTAGTAGGTGCTAGATGCCTATGCTCACAATTTCATAATCGAAAGAGGATAAATTAAAGCAGTTATAAAACCACTTTGTGTGTGTGTGTGTGTGTGTGTGTGGGACGTAATTTGTCACAAATGAATGTGATTCATAGTTAGTCTTCCTATCATGCATTGATCTTTTGGTACAATTTGCCAACATTCAAGGGCAAAGTCTGTTGTATCCTACTTCAACTATTTTGTACATATAAACATGTATGGTGTCATAGTCCGTCTGAGTTATTATCTGAATGGTTTTGTGAATCTTTTCTAAAAATGAGGCAATACGTGAGCATAGAAGGAACTTTCGCTTCTCATTGGAATTAGTGAAACAAGTCTTGATTCATTATTATTTATTATCCATCTTTGTTAGGATGTTTTTTTATAAGACTTAGCAATCAAATGCTATCAAAACCTGTTAGTTCACTTCAGGTGTGAAATACTCTGGAGCACTTAGCGCATGGTTTTAGTCAAAATTTCCTCACTTAACCTGTGGAAGCCTTGTCAGCTAAGTAGTTGTTTAGGCTGTGTACAATTTCACTGATTTCGACAAGCAGATGTTATGCTTACTAAAACTAAGTTTATACTAAACTGCATCAGTGTGCAGGTATACCTTTATGGCAGTCAGAAGCAGATTTTGAAATTCGACATGTTTAACTGCATTTAAGTATGCTAGGCTTCCAAATATAGATTCCTTTACCTGCAACATAAGGGAATATATGGACAGTGTATTAAATAAATAAATAAAAGAAGAAAAAAGAAGAGGAAAGGTAAAAAAGCATGTATTATTCTTTAATCAGGCATTTTTAGTTTTTATTTGATGACTATTGTTTTTATTTGAAGGTAGAGAGTCAGCTGTTGTTGTACGTAAACCTATACTTCAAGAGATAACTGCAATTGTTGAAGAACAACTTAAATCTGATAGAATAGCTGTGAAGAATTTGTTTTGTGCAGCTAAGGTATTTCCGTTTTATTTTTCATGCATTAAAATCTAGTATTTTATCAATGAGGTGTCTTCTTTATCAAAATTATGAAGACAAATAGGTATATGATAACAAAGATTGATACAAAGTACAATACTATATTTTATTTTAATAATATAAATTAAAGATTGATACAAAGTACGATACTATATTTTATTTTAATAACATGAATTTATATTGTTGTTTATTGTTTACACCCACTGATTTATGTTCCTAAGTTACAGATGTCACTTGGATCCTTGTAGAAATATTTTTGGAGATGTTTACCCTGATGTATATATAACAAACAAATATTATGGGGGGACTAGAATTGCTGGTTAGCACATTTTTTTTCATTCAGTTTTGGTCATGTATCTTTTAGTCATTAATAGTTACATAAATGACAATCATGAAGAATGTCTTGTTTTAATGTAATAACCGTAGTTGCTACTTGGATTATATGTCATGTGTTTCATTTTGTTCAAGTTTTTCACCCTTTCTTCTAAGAATTAATTAGTTCTAAATTAGGAATTCACGTATTAGACTTAGCTGAGTGTTCCATTTATTTTCTAGTTGTGTGTATATTTAAGGTTCATTGTGTTGAAATCTATATGTGGACAGGTTCCAAAATAATGTTCACTAATGGTTCGCATGATCCTTGGCGCCACGCTTCCAAGCAGAAATCCTCTCCAAATAGTGAGTATTTGCTTTTTTATTTTTACAACAGGGTGCCATTTTTTATCAAATATTTGTTATTTTGTAGAAATATGCTATTAGTTATCATATTTCGAGACAATTTTTCAGTGCTTAGTTTTGATCGCATGATTTTCTTTTCTTTTGAATATTTTTGTAGAAATATGCCATTTGCCACATCAGGCTTTACATGTTTCTTGTTGAATATGATAGTTGCATTGCACTTCAGTATCCCTAACATCCTTTTACTTTCAGGGTGCCGATGACATATTGACATTTGTGTTGGAATTCATGATATTGTTGCTCAAGTTAACATTGATAGGATGTCTACTTTTAGTACATAAGTTAATGTTGATAGGGACTGTTGGTTTATTTTGTAGGAAAATGAGTTTTGTAATTGGGTTAGAAGCTTTCTGAGGCAAATGAGGACAGTTGTAATTATATATATTTTTTATGTGGTATATCATTTATAATTTGTATTCTTGATATAAAATTGTGATTTTTATCAATGAATGGATCATGATGTCTTTAAACTTACATCTATTTCTTATGTTATTTATTTTTTTATTGTTGCACATATAATATATATATATATATATATTTATGCATATAATTTGTGGATATATTACAACTATAAAATAAAAGTTGTAATAAAATATATCACAACAGTCATGAATAATTGTAAAAACTACAACAATGGTGCAAAACTGTTGTAATAAAGTTTATTACAACAGTGGAAAAAAGTTGTAAAATACATATATTACAACGGTGCTACAATGGTGCAAAAATGTTATAAAAGACTTTAGTCTATTACAACTTCTTAATACACGATGGTTAGCCCACTGTTGTAAAATGTATATTACAACAGTTTTCCACCGTTGTAATATGGTTATTTTGTTGTACTGATCATTAATAACGATAATCATCGCTCGATTTGATTCAGTCAGATAATTTATTTTGCCATAAATTGTAACTGACTCCAATGGACTTCCAGTCAGTTCCAATGTGTTGCTCCTGTCCATAAGATTCCAACGCGACAAACGGTTCGAAATTCTGATACCGTATGCAGAAGATATACATTTTTAAAGTTTATACACTATTAATATTTAATCTAAACTTGAATCATATAAATTAAACATGCCTCACCCTTGACTCTCCTTGGCCCACCTTCAAAAACAACCCACCCGCTCCCTCTTTCCTTTCTTCCTCCACGTCATGTACTCCAGGAATACCACACAATCATTACTACTCCTCCACCAACGCCATACTCCTTCGAATCGAACACCAAGACCACGGATCTCCTCCTCTTCGCGAATACAATCTTCCCGTACCACAAAGTCCCAACTCGACCTCCTTTTCCGAAGTGCGTCGATGGCACTTCCTGTCAGCTACAGGAGGACGGCAACTTTGAGCATCACCGAATCCACCCAAAAATCCATATGAGGTGCGATTTTCGTCCCTGAACCCAAAACCAACCTCACATCCTCGAATCGAAGACTAAATTTCCCAATTACCCGAAACCTAGCCTTACTTTGGCAAACCCCGACCCCCATAGTGAATGTCGAACACCACAAAACCAACCAAAAAATGTAGAGAATCTTTGGAGGAAATCATATATATGTATTACGTGATTTTAGGATTTTAGTTTGAGTTTTTAAGAACTTTTTGGAGGATCGATATACTTTACTGGAAAAATGTTGGCGGCATGTATTTTTTTTTCTTGTGTTTATAAACAGGAAGGGTGAGGCTGAGAAAAGGGTAACATGTACTATTTAGGTTCATACATAGTTAGGATATTTTTTTATTATTTTATATTTTATTTCATCATTTTATATTCATTTTTACTTTCTAAAAATCCGTGTGATCACACATGATACGCAAAAATCATGAAAATTCGCATGTAACTAGACTTCGACATTACGGTCTCAACGAAACTAGTTTCGTCAAATTCGGACTTTGTATGCTCACACAGCATATTTTTAACCGTCAAAATACTGACTGTTCTTCACATTAAAATCATGTACGGCCACATACTGACTTCAAAAATCACGGAAACTAAAATCTAGCAATAATTTAACATTGCGGATCCAACAAAATTTGTTTCATCGAATTCCAAGGTCTTTGGCAAAATCGACTATTTTTAAAGCTCTAAATAACCCTTTTAAATATTAAATATATTTAAAACAATTAAATTAAATATTTATAAATAAATATTATCTTAGCTATTCACAGTGGAATACCATACAGCTCCACTAGAATTTTACAACTCGATATTCAAATCCTGGTTGAATCAATATTCAAATTTATATTGAAATTCCTTATATATATCGTTATAAATTATAAAGGAATTCCACAGCGACTTTTCTAAAATTTGATTTGGACATATACACAATGAAATCCAGATTTTTCTCTTCCATTAGAAAAATATACTTCACCAGCTCCTAACGTTTTTCACAGAAATCCGATTTAAAATGAACGCTGTATACTCAGTTGAAGTTCAAATCGCCAAATAGCAAACTACCGCACCATTTCGAGCTCGATTTTAATTATAATATAATTATACATTCAAACTATCGTTCAAATAATATATTCGTCATTCTAATTCAATTCTAAGATGAATTAAGTACTTTGAATTGTCCAGTTCACATTATATTGTCAATTCACTATTTCTGATTATTTAAGAAATTAAATATATTATTCTATTATTTATATTAATTAAATATTAAATATGATTTAATTAAAAAATCATTTTCACTATTTAAATAATTAAATAGATTAATTATTACCCGTAAAAATACGGGTCGTTACAGCGATGGAACCTCACTTACCCTATAATCCGACGCGCAGCCCCTCCCTAGACCGCGCTGCCTCCTCTCCAACCAACCCCGCCGCCACTACCCCTCCGACTCCCTTCCCTCTCGTCTTCGATTCTCTCTCCTCGTGTTAATCCACGTCGTGAAACCCTAGGCCCCCCGAACCCATTTGACCGCCGCCACCATCTATTACGCCTCCGGCCCCCTGCGCACCTCAGCCTCCCCTCCAACCACATGAATGATGAAATGTGAGTTTTTAATTAATTTGTTTATTTAATTTAAGTTATTCTCAGTTTTAATATAATACCGCGATTAAAAATCTGATTTTTTAATGTATATAACAATATGTAAGGAAGTGGTTTTTCTATATATAGATATGAGAGAAAGATTTAATTTTTGGCTAAGTAAAGCTATGATTTTTATTCATATAAAGTTATGATTTTTAGTTATGAAAAAATATAATATTTAGTAGATAAAAATGTGATTTTTATCTACATAGTAGCAAAATCAAAATCTGATTTTTATATACGTGAAAGGTAGGATTTTTATAAATGAAAAGGAATGATTTCTATTTATAGAAAGATTACATCTTTACAAAAGAAAAGACCATATTTTTATGAAAGGAAAAGATTATATTTTTTAAATAGAAAGATTAGGTCTTTAATTTAGAAAAGGTTATATTTTTAAAAATAAAAAAATTTGATTTTTAATTAAGAAAAGGTAAGTTTTTTAAACCATATAAAGATGTGATTTTTATTTATATGAATACCATATAAAAATGTGATTTTTAATAATCAGCTGCATGAAACAGATGGCGATGGATCAGACTAAGATCAAAATGAAGTCCGAACCGTTTAGAAATAAAGAATTGTGGAGTGGAACCCTCGGTAAGAACTTCTCACTTTAATCCTTGTTTTCTAGTTAAAAATATATACTAGGATGCAGATGGTGCTTAGCAGCACCCGACACCCATTGTCCACAGACCACGGACGACTTGTTTGATTTTGTTGTGTGGTGAAAATTAATTGTGATGTGGAATGAATGGAAACGTATTTATGTATTGAAATAAATTATTTATCGTTAAAAATATAAATTTAAACTGAAGGTGAATAAATAAATATTCATTCACAAATCAGACGATTTGTTTATGTACACTGATTTGACTGATATTGATTGGGACGATAAATTTTACACGTTGCCCAGCTGCACAAATAAAAATCTGTGTTTGTTGACTGAAACCCCACATGGGTATTGGGATGATATTTGACGTACACTAATCCCGATTGTTTAGTTGTATGTCAATCGATAGGTTGACAGACAGTTGTGTAGTGCACTTTGGATGCCGGTTGATTATTTATCATTGCTATTATATACATGTGTTGTATGGAATCCATATAATTAAATTATATGATAATTGATTTGGCCTCATTCCAATTTGGAAAATAAAGAACATTATAAAATAAAGATTCATGTGTTGAATAAAATAAAGATTCATGTATTGAATAAAACATATTCATGTGTTGAATAGAGTAAAGATTCATGTGTTGAATAAAATAAAGATTCATGTGTTGAATAAAATATTTATACAATAAAATTCACATTTCTATTGTAAGTAAGAATGAATAAATATTCATGTGTTGAATAAAATATATATTCGTGTGTTGAAAAACATATTCATTTGTTGAATAGGATAACGAAGTTATTGAAATATATAAAGCCGTGTTGATTAGATTTGCGCCATCTTGACGCGAACGATATTTATACCGATTATATTCGTTTTATAATGAATATTGAAAAGGAAGTAATTTCAAAATATAATGTTTTGAAAATATTATCATTCATGTATTAATGATATGGAATATTCAATTTTGATTTAAAATTGAATATGAAGTTGAAATCGTTTTTAAAACGAATTTAAATAATTTATAAAATACGTTTAGAATTGAAATCGATGAAATGTATATGATATATATATATTATATATATTAAATGGACTGAATAGAACGCACCGCGGTAGTTCGCGAATTTCGACCATTGACTTCGAATTGACGTTACGGGAGATTCGACATTCGGATTCTCCTGAAACCGGAACTGTTGGGTTCGTATCTAAAAGTGCTTTCCAGTGAATATTAGAAATTTGAAATCTAACGGTTGGATTTGGAATTTTGTCCAAATCAAATTTTGAAAAGGTCGCTTTAAGTGCAGTTCGACGACCGTTATTGGAAATTGACTGTACAGGCCTTGATAAAATTATTAAAAATATCAATAATTTGTGTAAAATCATAATAAATGATTTAGAAAGAATTGGGGTGAAAAATCCCATACTTGAAAAGGATAAAAATATAATTTTATCGAAATATACTAGTTATGAACTAGAATTATAATCCAATGTTTTTGAATAAATAAATTGGATTTGAAGTGGTTTTGAAAAATAATCAGAATTTCCAATATACGAATTGGAATGGATTGAATCGAAATTATCTTTGGAATATTTTGATGTTGGATTTCGTGATTATAGAGATATGAATGTGGAAATTTGAAAGATATATTTATATCGTTATTTCCCATACGATATTTGTTGGTTTCAAAATTTGATATTGAATATAAGCCAATATATTTTCTATTCAGAGCCCTATATTTAATATCAAATAGGATTTTGGGTTCGTCGTGAATGGTGTCTTAAATAACACTGCTCTTGAACCCAGTTTAGAAAAGAATAAATCTTTTGATTAAGATTTAGTGAAATTGTCCAGTTAATTATTATGTAATTGGAATTGAATTCAAATTGGTTTTTATGGTTTGTCGTGAGTGGTGTTTTGAATAACACTTGTTCTTTAACCCGATTAACAATGGAATGTGATTTTGGGTTTATCGTGTTCCGTGTTTTAAATGACATTGGTTCTTTAACCTAGTTAAAGACAGGATATTGATGTTTGGGAAGATTAAAACTAAGTGGAGTTTTAACGAATCTTTAATTAGATTAAAGTGATCGAGAATGGAGTATCACCAATTTTGCTCCAAGCGATAGCTAAATCTTTAATTAGATTTGAACCTGAAATGGTAATTAATATTTACCGATAACACCATGGTGTTAGATATGCAGTATTACCAGTTTTGCTCTATGGGATGAATAGGTTGGGATTGGGAAATAAAATAAATGATTACTTCGGTGTGGTTCGCTAATCCTGACTAGTTTGGAAAACCTTAACATGGTTTGAAATGATATCCAAAGGAAGATTAAAGAATAAATTTAGAAGAATTTATCTTTGATAAAATTAATGGGAACCTTTCCCTAAGAATGGGAATATTTGAATAAAGAATATTATGAATTGGAATGAGGCGTATGTTGTGTTTGTGTAACATTTGTTTATTATATATGCGGGTTATTCGGAAAGGCCGGTTTATACTCATTCTGAGTAACTGATTCTACGATAATTCGAAGATGAAGACGATGGTTGAAGACCAGAGGTCTTCACATCGTTTGGATGATTACTGATGATCTTGATTGGGCTGTAGGGAATCAGTTAGTGATCGTCCATACGTACTTGGAGATCGATAGATATGCGAGGAATAAGGTTCCTCCGGTTTCGTTTAGACCTAGAACGAACCTGTAAATGGACGGTGTCTGACACTAGATTTTATTCTGTGTGATTGATTTCAATTAAATATATATATCTGTTTGGCAGCGGAGAATTTATTCTCTTGCTTAACGCCCTTCTCTGATACATACGAGCTCAGAGGTTGTATATTGATGGATATCAATCGCATGGCATGAATTGCCTATGTGGTATGCCTAAGTGGAAGACGATCAAGGCTTCTGTTGAAAAGCAAAATCTTGTGGTTGATGATCAAAGCACGACCTATGTGGCACAGATTTGTGTATGGTGTTAATTCGAGAGCCTCACACCTCGGTATGAGTCAAAAACGGGATAGTGACTGCAGGGAAAGCACGACATTTCTTTCTAGCTATGGGTGATGTCAGTGACCTACCAGCCCTACATTTATATACATTTTACCTGTGCAGCTGTTGGATGCGAGGCGCCTCGGATATAGGTCTGAAAGGACCGTTAAACGTGTGTTCAGGAATTGCCAATCCTCAAAAGTAAGAGAGGACCGGCCTTGAAGATCCAGGATCGATGTGTGTGGTCCTGAGACATTTGCTAGAGTATCTCGAACGGAGAGGAGCTTGTCCCTTGCCTCGACTCATGATGGAAATCCAATTTCCAATACGTGATATTTAGATTTTGATTGTAGAGCCTGGTATTAGAGACATGATATATGGTACCCATGCCGCCTATGATTGATACAATTATATTTGAAGTTTTTTTCTTCACTTATAGTAAAAATAAAAGATTAAATTTAGCGTATCAAGCATTCTTTGGCTATTATAAGGTAAAACCCTATCCTCCAGCTTGCGTTGCATTGTTTGATGGGACCTGGGTCTTATAATAGCTTCATTTTCTTTATTTAGCATTGCGCTGTTTGTTTAAACACTGGTATTCTTGGGGTTAAAACCTGTTCCGTGTTATATGGCGTGGTCCCTTGATTTACCTAACTTTAAAACCAAATTAATAAATGTTCAAGTTCTCACACCAGTCACATGACTGACCTGGAGTTTATTGTTTTAACCTAAACTCTGGGTGCCCCTATTTTCCACACGAGAAGCTAGTAGTTGGGTTTTGCAGATTTATATTCACAGGATCCTTGTTTACACCTGGAACGATACTCGGAAAGCTCTGTATCCGTGTATTTCTTTCAGTTGTGCTTTGCATTATTTTTCCGCGACTATGTATTTAAATGTAATTTAAATCTTTGATATTTATCAAATGTGTAATATTTATTCATATATTCTTGTATTCTAATGGAATTGTTGTAATAAACAATGAAATGTTCTTCTGTTTGTGTTCTGATTCATCTTTCCTCAATGCAATTCGTTCTTTCCTTTACGGGGAAGTTCGGGACGCTACAGTTGGTATCAGAGCTTTGGTTTATAGAGCTCGAGAACAGGACACATTAGAACCGAATGAAAGAATTCATTAGAGATTGGACTAGTAATGTCCAATAAGAATAGCTCGTTAGAGATGGGATCAGTAGTATCCTCGAATGAGCCGGAAGAGTCTATTTTTAAAATATAAACCAAAACAAGTTTTGTTTTGAAAATTTAAACCATTTTGTACATATTTGAATATTTTATTTGTATTGAATTTGGACAATCGAGTATATAAAGATTTTTCATATACGCGTCATGAATGTATATTCGAAGTTTTAATATACTGGATAGATATAGAATCACACTCTAGTCGCCCGGAGACGATCCTGATGATAGTCTAGACATCATCTGCATTTGTGTTTGAGTTTCGAAAAGCGATATTTATATATTTCCAATTGACTTCTGTGAGAACCAAAACTAGATAGGTTAATTGTTGTGATTTGGCATCAAAAACATGATTTTCTGTATATATATATCAAGATTATGAATTTGAAACATTCATTAATTGATTGACGGTTGTGTTGTATGATTATTGCTTTGATTAATTAAAATTTCGAACCATTTAGCCTAATGGAAACAAATTTAGAACTATATTGAAAATTGTTTGAAATTGCATGCATATACATGTATATACATTGAACAGGTCATAGGAAGGAGGCTAGAGCAGAGGAATAAAATTGTTTGCCCGAAAAATAGGTACATGTTTATTGTATTTCTTAGGGTTTTGATGATTTTATGAGCCGCTTTTCTTTTTCTTTTTCTTTTGGATTGGTGAGGGCCCTAGGAGGCTATTTGAAATATCCCAATGCTCCCGGTGCAGGGGAGGTTATGGCAGTATTATTTTTTTGAAAATTTAGGGTATTAGCCAAATTTTGGAAAAATTTGAAAAGTCCTTAGAAACTGAAAAGTTGAAGAACTTAAACCATAATGAAGATAACGAAAGTTGAGTTGGTTAGTTAAACAACTTTCAGCTTCATTCCTTAACGAGGACAAAAAGATTTTAAGTGGGGGAGATTGTAACAACCCGGAAAATCTAAGCCAATTTAAATTTTTTATTTTGGCGAATTTAATGGATCTCGAATATTTAAAATGAATTATTTTAAATAATAACGATGAGAAATTTGTTTTAAATAGAATTAGAATGAATATATGTATTTGAATCGTCGTTAGAATATAAATATTTATTTTTAATTATAAAAGGAATTGAAAATGTCGCGGTAGTTTGAAATTTCAATTTCGAATTTAAAATGAATGTGCAGGATTCAAAATAAACCGGATTTTTGCGAAACCAAAAATATTTGAATCTATTTGAGAATATCTTTCCAATGAATTTGAAAAATTGAAGTTTCATAGCGGGGATAAAAAGTTATGCCCTGTTGAAATTTCAGAATAGTCGCTATGGAATTTTAGCCCCTAAAAATAGAAATTTTGCAAATGACCTCGGTTTTCGATGAAAACACTTTTGTTGGATCCGGGTGTATAATTATTGCTAGATTCTAAAATTCATAATTTTCTGAATCAATATGTGAGCGTGGAGATGTTAAACGTGTTTTAACAGTTTCAGTCAATTTCAATCGACCAGAAAATGGCCATTTTCAAACGGTCTTCAAATTTTAAGAAATTAGTTTATTTAGGACCGTATCGTCAATATAAAGCTAGAAAATATTTTTCAGGAATTTTTAGAGTCCGCGTGTGGCCCCCTGTAAATTGAAATGCGTGTTCAAATTCAATATATAGATTTATATTTTGATTTTGACGAAAACTGATCGAAATGATTGAATCAGCTTACGAAACATATAGCACTGTGTTCGGGATGGGGGTAATTAGCTTGGGGCGACAGTCGTTGGGCCTCTTTTGGTGTTCGAATTAAAAGTCAAATTTTTCGGGGAATAAAATAAAAAATTATATATATATATACCTTTTCCCTTAACCCCTCTTTCTCTCTTGAGTGGGTCAAACCCGAATAAAAAAAACAAATCGATGAAAGCGACGGAGCCTCCCTCCCCCTTCAAATCCGACGCGCCGCCCCTCCCTAAACCGCGTCGCCTCCTCTCCAACCAACCCCGTCGCCGTTACCCCTCCAACTCCCTTCCCGCTCCTCTTCGATTCTCTCTCCTCGTGTTATTCTACGTCGTGAAACCCTAGGCTTCCCGAACCCATTTGACTGCCACCACCATTTACCACGCCTCCGGCCCCCTGCGCACCTCAGCCTCCCCTCCAACCACGTGAATGATGAAATGTGAGTTTTTAATTAATTTATTTATTTTAATTTAAGTTACTCTCAGTTTTAATATAATACCGCGATAAAAAATCTGATTTTTAATGTATTTAACATTATGTAAGGAAGTGGTTTTTCTATATATAGATATGAGAGAAAGATTTAATTTTTGGCTAAGTAAAGCTATGATTTTTATTCATATAAAGTTATGATATTTAGTTATGAAAAAAATATGATCTTTAGTAGATAAAAATGTGATTTTTGTCTACATAGTAGCTTAATCAAAATTTGATTTTTTTATACGTGAAAGGTAGGATTTTTATAAATGAAAAGGAATGATATCTATTTATAGAAAGATTACATCTTTACAAAAGAAAAGACCATATTTTTATGAAAGGAAAAGATTATATTTTTGAAATAGAAAGATTAGATCTTTAATTTAGAAAAGGTTATATTTTTTAAAAATAAAATGATTTGATTTTTAATTAAGCAAAGATAAGTTTTTAAACCATATAAAGATGTGATTTTTATTTATATGAATATCATATAAAAATGTGATTTTTAATAATCAACTATGTGAAACAGATGGCGATGGATTAGACTGAGATCAAAATGAAGTCTGAACCGTTCAAAAATAAAGAATGACAGAGTGGAACCCTCGGTGAGAACTTCTCACTTTAATTCTTGTTTTATAGTTAAAAATATATACTAGGATGCAGACGGTGCTTAGCAGCACCCGACACCCGTTGTCCGCAGACCATGGACGACTTGTTTGATTTTGTTATGTGGTGAAAATTGATTATGATGTGGAATGAATGGAAACATATTCATGTGTTGAAATAAATTATTTATCGTTAAAAATATAAATTTAACATGAAGGTGAATAAATAAATATTCATTTACAAATCAGAAGATTTGTATATGTACACTGATTTGACTGATATTGATTCGGATGATAAATTTTACATGTCGTACAGCTGCACAAATAAATTTCTGTGTTTGTTGACTGAAACCCCACAAGGGTATTGGGATGATATTTGACGTACACTAATCTCGATTGTTTAGTTGTATGTCAATCGATTGGTTGGTAAACAGTTGTGTAGTGCACTTTGGATGCTGGTTGATTATTTATCATTGCTATTATATACATGTGTTGTACGGAATCCATATAATTAACATTATACGGTAATTGATTGGGCCTCATTCCAATTTGGAAAATAAAGAATATTATAAAATAAAGATTCATGTGTTGAATAATAGAAAGATTCATGTGTTGAATAAAATAAAGATTCATGTGTTGAATAAAATAAAGATTCATGTGTCAAATAAAACAGATTCATGTGTTGAATAGAGTAAAGATTCATGTGTTTAATAAAATAAAGATTCATGTGTTGAATAAAATAAAGATTCATGTGTTGAATAAAATAAATATTCATGTGTTGAAAATATTCATATGTTGAATAAAATATTTATACAATAAAATTCACATTTGTATTGTAAGTAAGAATGAGTAAATATTCATGTGTTGAATAAAATATATATCCGTGTGTTGAAAAATAATAATTCATTTATTGAATAGAATAACGAAGTTATTGAAATATATAAAGCCGTGTTGATTATAATTGCGCCATCTTGACGCGAACGATATTTATATTGATCATATTCGTTTTTATAATGAATATAGAAAAGGAAGTGATTTCAAAATATAATGTTTTGAAAATATTATCATTTATATATTAATGATATGGAATATTCAATTTTGATTTAAAATTGAATATGAAGTTGAAATCATTTTTAAAACGTATTTAAACGATTTATAAAATACGTTTAGAATTCAAATCGACAAAATATATATAATATATATATATATATTAAATGGCCTGAATAGAACTCGCCGCGCCATGGCAGTTCGCGAATTTCGACCATTGACTTAGAATTGACGTTACGGGAGATCCGACCGTCGGATTCTCCTAAAACTAGAACCATTAGGTTCGAATCGAAAATAGCTTTCCAATGAATATTACAATTTTGAAATCTAACAGTTGGATTTGGAATTATGTCCAAATCAAATTTGGAAAATGTCGTTGTAAGTGCAGTTCGACGACCGTTATTGGAAATCGACTGTACGGGCCTTGATAAAATTATTTTAAATATCAATAATTTGTGTAAAATGATAATAAATGATTTAGAAAGAATTAGGGTGAAAAATCCCATATTTGAAAAGGATAAAATAAAATTTTATCAAAATGAACTAGTTATGAACTAGAATTATAGTCCAATGTTTTCGAACAAATAAATTGGATTTGAACTGGTTTTAAAAATAATCAGAATTTCCAATACGAATTGGAATGGATTTGAATCGAAGTTTTCTTAGGAATATTTCGATGTTGGATTTCGTGATTATACAGATATGGTTGTGGAAATTTGAAAGATATATTTATATCATTATTTCCAATACAATATTTGTTGGCTTCAGAATTTGATGCTGAATATAAGCCGATATATTTTCTATTCAGAGCCTTGTATTTAATATCAAATGGGATTTTGGGTTCGTCGTGAATGGTGTCTTAAATAACACTTTTCTTGAA
Source organism: Allium sativum (assembly GCA_030737875.1). Lineage (NCBI taxonomy): Eukaryota > Viridiplantae > Streptophyta > Magnoliopsida > Asparagales > Amaryllidaceae > Allium > Allium sativum. The sequence goes on from CM060913.1 coordinate 160,034,090, forward strand.
CCCAGATTAGAAAAGAATAAATATTTTAATTAAGATTTAGTGAAATTGTCCAGTTAATTAGTATTTAATTGGAATTGAATTTAAATTTGTTTTTGTGGTTTATCGTGAGCGGTGTTTTGAATAACACCTGTTCTTTAACCCGATTAACAATGGAATGTGATTTTGGGTTTAACGTGAACCATGTTTTAGATGACATTGGTTCTTTAACCCAGTTAAAGACAGGATATTGATGTTTGGGAAGATTAAACTAAGTGGAGTTTTAATGAATCTTTAATTAGATTAAAGTGATCGAGAATGGAGTATCACCAATTTTGCTCCAAGCGATAGTTAAATCTTTAATTATATTTGAACGTGAAATGGTAATTAATATTTACCGATAACACCGTGGTGTTAGATATGGAGTATTACTAGTTTTGCTCCATGAGATGAATAGGTTGGGATTGGGAAATAAAATAAATGATTACTTTGGTGTGGTTCACTAATCCCGACTAGTTTGGAAAACCTTAACATGGTTTGAAATGATATCCAAAGGAAGATTAAAGAATAAATTTAGAAGAATTTATCTTTGATAAAACTAATGGGAACCTTTCCCTAAGAATGTGAATATTTGAATAAAGAATATTCTGAATTGGAATGAGGCGTATGTAGTGTTTGTGTAACATTTGTTTATTATATATGTCGTTTATTCGGAAAGGCCGGGTTTATACCCATTCTGAGTAACTGATTCGACGATAAGTCGAAGATGAAGACGATGGTTAAAGACCAGAGGTCTTCACATCGTTTGGATGATTACTGAGGATCTTGATTGGGCTATACATCCAAAAGGAGGGAATCAGCTGGTGATCGTCCAGACGTACTTGGAGATCGATGGATATGCGAGGAATAAGGTTCCTCCAGTTTCGTTCAGACCCAGAACGAACTTTTAGATGGACTGTGTGTCTGACATTGGATTTTATTCTGTGTGATTGATTTCATTTAAATATATCTGTTTGGTGTCGGAGAATTTATTCTCTTGCTTAACGCCGTTCTTTGAGACGTACGAGCTCAGAGGTTGTATATTGATGGATATCAATCGAATGGCATGAATTGCCTATGTGGCATGCCTAAGTGGCAGATGATCGAGGCTTCTGTTGAAAAGCAAAGTCTTGTGGTTTATGATCAAAGCATGGCCTATGTGGCACAACTTTGTGTATCGCGTTAATTCGCGAGCCTCAAACCTCGGTATGAGTCAAAAACGGGATAGTGACTACAGGGAGAGCACGACGTTTCTTTCTAGCTATGGGTGATGTCAGTGACGTACCAGCCCTGATATTTATATACTTTTTACCTGTGTGGTTGTTAGATGCGAGGCGCCTCGGATATAGGTCTAAAAGGACCAGGAAACGTGTGTTCAGGAATTGCCAATCCTCAAAAGTAAGAGAGGACCGGTGCTAAAGATCCAGGATCGTTGTGTGTGGTCCTGAGACATTTACTAGAGTTTCTCGAACGGAGAGGAGCTTGCCCCTTGCCTCGACTCGTGACGGAAATCCAATTTCCAATATGTGATATTTCTGTTTTGATTGTAGAGACTAGTATTGGCGACATGATATATGGTACCCATGCCGCCTATGATTGATACATTTATATTTGAAGTTGTTTTCTTCACTTATTGTAATAATAAAAGATGTAATTTAGCGTATCAAGCATTCTTTGGCTATTATAAGGTAAAATCCTATACTCCGGCTTGCGTTGCATTGTGTAGTGGGACCTGGGTCTTATAATAGCTTCATTTTATTTATTTAGCATTGCGCTGTTTGTTTAAGCATGGGTATTCTTGGGGTTAAAACCCGTTCCGCGTTATACGGCGTGGTCCTTTGATTTACCTAACTTTAAAACCAAATTAATTATTGTTTTATTTCTCACACTAGTCACATGACTGACCTGGAGTTTATTGTTTTAACCAAAACTCTGGGTGCCCCTATGTAAGAACCCGTTACTTCCCCGTGAAGGAAAGAGCGGATACTTTGAGGACACGACCAATCAGAACGCAGACGTAAGAACATTTCATTGTTTATTACAACAATTCCATCAGATACAAGAATATACAGAGTATAATTGAATAAATTACATTCGACAAATATCAGAGATTACAATAAATTACATAGCAGCGGAAAAATAATACAACACACAACTGAAAGAAATACACGGATACAGAGCTTTCCAAGTATCGTTCCAACTGAAAACCCGAATCCTGTGAATATAAATCTGCAAAACCAAAACTACTAGCTGCCCGTGTGGAAAATAGGGGCACCCAGAGTTTAGGTTAAAACAATAAACTCCAGGTCAGTTATGTGACTGGTGTGAGAACTAAAACAGTTATTTAAAACTTTACTTTAAAAGTGAGTAATTCAACGGACCACGCCGTATAACACGGAACGGGTTTCCTCCCAAGAATACCAGTGCAGAGAAAAGACAACGCAATGTTTTTTCGAAAAATGAAGCTATTATAAGACCCAGGTCCCATCACACAATGCAACGCAAGCCGGAGGATAGGGTTTTCCCTTATAATAGCCAAACATGCTTGTTACGTTTAAAACAAATCATTTGATACTATAATGAGGGTATAGTGTCAAAACAATTTCAATCATAAATATAAATCACAGACGGCATAAGCGCCCTATCCCACTATGTCGCCGTACTAGGCTCTACAAATAAAACCGAAATACACGTATTGGAAATTGGATTTCCGTCATGAGTCGAGGCAAGGGGGCAAGCTCCTCTCCGCTTTCGAGACACTCTAGCAAATGTCTCAGGACTACACACTCTGGGCAATCCTTGGATCTTCAGGGCCGGTCCACACTTACGTTAGTGGATTAGTATTCCTGAACACACGTTTCCCGGTCCTTACAGACCTAAAATCGAGGCGCCTCATCCAACAACCACATAGGTGAAAAGTATATAAATGTCAGGGCTGGTAAGTCACTGACACCACCAAAGCTAGAAAGAAACGTCGTGCTCTCCCCGCAGTCCTTATCCCATTTTTAACTCATACCGAGGTGTGAGGCTCGCGAATTCACATTATACACAAAGTTACGCCACAAAGGCCGTGCTTTGATCATCAACCACAAGACTTTGCTTTTCAATAGAAGCCTTGATCAATTGCCACTTAGGCGTGCCACACAGGCAATTCATGCCACGCAACTGATGTCAATCGATATACAACCTCTGAGCTCGTATGTCTCAGAGAAGGGCGTTAAGCAAGAGAATAAATTCTCCGCCGCCAAACAGATGTATATTTAATAGAGATCAATCAACACAGAATAAAATCCAATGTCAGACACACAGTCCATTTACAAGTTCGTTCTGGGTCTGAACGAAACCGGAGGCACTTTCCTCGCATATCCATCGATCTCCAAGTACGTCTGGACGATCACCAACTGGTTCCCTCATCTTGGGTGTACAGCCCAATCAAGATCATCAATAATCACCCAAACAATGTGAAGACTTCCGGTCTTCAGCCACCGTCTTCATCTTCGACATATCGTCGAATCGGTTATTCAGAATGGGTATAAACTCGGCCTTTCCGAACAACCCGCGTATAGAATAAACAAATGTTACACAAACACAACATACGCCTCATTCCAATTTATTAGTCACTAACCGTATAGGAGAGCAATTCCCCAAATATTAACCCCGAAGGCCGAAACCAACATCAGATCAATACCCAGGAAACCATTCTTCTTAACTAACCTACAGCTAGTTTCAAAATTTCAATTCATAGGGAAAGGTTCCCATTAATTTTATCAAAGATAAATTCTTTAAAATTTATTCTTTAATCTTCCATAGGATGCCATATCAAACCAAATTATGATTTTCCAAACTAGTCCAGATTAGCGAACCACACCGAAGTAATTATTTATTTTATTTCCCAATCCCAACCTATTCATCCTATGAAGCAAAACTGGTAATACTCCATATCTAACACCACGGTGTTATCGGTAAAATTAATTACCATTTCACGTTCAAATCTAATTAAAGATTTAACTATCGCTTTGGAGCAAAACTGGTGATACTCCATTCTCGCTCATTTTCCAAATTTGATAATTTAAATTATCAATTCACATTTCAATCTAATTACAGATTCATTAAAACTCCTTTTACTGGATTAAAGAACTAATGTCATTTAAAACACAGTTCACGATAAACCCAAATCACATTCTACTTATTGTCAGATTAAAGAACAAATGTTATTTAAAACACCGTTCACGATAAACCCTCAAATCAATTCTAATACAATTCCAATTAAATATATTAGAAATTATGGTTATTTAAAACCCATTTCAAATCCAATTTATTTATTAAAAGTAATTGGGTTTTAAATTTAGTTCAAAACTAGTTCATTCCGATAAAAATCTATTTTTATCTTTACAAAAGGTGGGGTTTTTCATCCCAGTTCTTCCCAAATCATTCATTATGATTTTACATAATTTATTGATATTTTTAATAATTTTATCAAGGCCCGTACAGTCGATTTCCATCAACGGCCATCGAACTGCAATTACAGCGACCTTTTCTGAAATTGATTTGGACATATCTCCAAATCCAACCGTTAGATTTCAAATTTCTAATATTCGTTAGAAAGCTCTTTTCGATTCGAACCCAAAGGTTCCGGTTTTAGGAGAATCCGACGGTTCGATCTCCCGTAATGTCCGTTCGAATTCATTGGTCGAAATTTACGAACTGCCACGGCGCGGCGCGTTCTATTCAGGCCATTATATATATAATATATATATTTCGTCGATTTTCTTTTTAAAACAAATTTTATAAATCATTTCAAATTTGTTTCAAAAACAATTTCAACCTTTCTTTCAAATTCAAATCAAAATTGAATTTTCCTTATAAATTCGTTTTAAAATTCATTTCAATTCATTTCAATTCAATTCCAATCAATTTCAATTTGTTTTCAATTGAATTCAATTTAATTTTGAACTCGTTTTCTTTTCAATTCAATTCAAATTCGTTTTCTTTTCAATTCAATTCAAATTCGTTTTCTTTTCAATTAATTACAAAAACGAATATAATCGATATAAATATCGTTGCATCAAAATAGCGCATCTCTAATCAACACGACTTTATATATTTCAATAATTCCGTTATTCTATTCAACAAATGAATATTTATTTTATTCGATACGTGAATCTATATTTTTGTCAACACATGACTAATCTCAACGAATGAGTACTGTCCACGTGTGACTATTTTTGTTATTTAATATATTTTATAAAAATTATGGTATCTATCGTTTGATTTCAAATCAGACTCCGACCATAAATTAGTAAGAGAACGATTCCCTAAATATTAACCCCGAAGGCCGAAACCAACATCAGATCAATATCCAGGAGATCACTCACATTATCTATTTTCCAGTTAGTTTCTAATTTTATATATGATAAAGATGTAAATTTTATTGTTAAAATATTTCATTCAACACATGACTAATCTCAACGGATGAGTACTGTCAACACATGAACCTTTATTTTATAATATTCTTTATTTTCCCAATTGGAATGAGGCCCAATCAATCACCATATAAAGTTAATTATATGGATTCCATACAACACATGTATATAATAGCAACGATAAATAATCAATCATCATCCAAAGTGCACTACTCTGTATAAGCATCAAATATAGATATCTAACGCTTATAACAGTCTGTCAATTAATCGATCGACATACAACTAATTACTGGGATTGGCGTATGCCGTATTTTATCCCAATACCCGTATGGGGTTTCAAACAATCAAACATAGATTTTATTTGTGCAGTTGGGCGATGTGTAAAATTTATCGTCCCAATCAATGTCCTTCAAATAGGTGTACATAAACAAACCATCCGGTTTGTAAATGAATAATTATTTATTCATATTCACGTTAAAAATTATATTTTTAACGACCAAATTATTTTATTCAACCTATGAATATTCTATTCGGTTCATTTATTAAATAAAATGATATCTTTATTTTTCTAACTTATTTTAGAATATTTTGTCGGCATAACGGCATGCTACTAGAAACGGGACAAGTCCTAGCCTTATCCCCGATCTAATAATGGCCCACACCATACACATATCAATCAAATCCATTCCATTTCACCAAACAATCAAATTCAAATCAAATAATCTAACCAACTACACAACCAAACAAACAAGTCCATGGTCTGTGGATGATGGTGTCGGGTGCTACTAAACACCGTCTGCATCCTAGTATATATTTATATAACTAGAAAAGAAAAGTTAAAGTGAGAAGTTCTCACCGACTAGCTAATCCAAACGCCTCGACTCTTCCTATGTAGAAGTCATCGTTGTTCTCGCCTTTTGTCACTTTCGTTGTCCGTAGCCACTACATATATGAAATCACATTTTTATATTGTTGCTATGTATATAAAAATCACATTTTTATAATCACTCTCTATGGATAAAAATTATTTTTACATCGCTACTATATAGATAAAAATTCTATTTTTATCACGCTATCCTCTATATAAAGATTTCGCCTTTTCAAATATAAAGATTTAATTTTTATTTCATCGCTATAAAAATCACATTTTTATTTCAACATATATATAAGAAAGATCAGATTTTTATTTCTCTACATATATAAAGATAATATTTTTATATTCTCTATTATATAAAAATCATATTTTTATTACTCCTACTATATAAAAATCATATTTTTAACGTCTCTTCTATATAAAAATTATATTTTTAATCTTCCTATATTATAAAAATTCGTTCTTTACTTATATAAAAATTCAAACTTTCCTATGTTAAAAATTATATTTTTATCGTGTTGAAAACATCACAAAGATCATATTTTTATCGTGTTCTTCATACATTAAAAATCCTATATTTATATTTTTTTTCTAATCTAACTTTATAATAAAGCTTTTATAATATAAAAATTCCATCTTTTATCTCTATGTATAGAAAAAGGAAAACTGATCTTTATATATAATTCAAACACTTGTTATTTTATTTTACAAAGTTATTTCCTTTAGAATTTGCATTTATCAAACTGATTAATATTCATGCTAATTACATTAACTAATTTAATTAAATTAAAACTGAATTAAAAAGGGACTCACTGTATTTCGGTGTTGACTGCTGAGGAGGGGGGCCTTCGTCAGACGGAGGTGGTCAGGGGACGGAGGTATAAGGCGGCAGCGGGCTTCTGACAGCGGCCGAGGAATGGGGAGTTTAGGGAGCGGGTTTTTTTGGGGTTTAAGGGGGGTAGCGGTTCAGATCAGAAGGGGGGACGCGATGTGGAAGGCCGATCATTTGAGGCGAGGCGGAGGGCGTGACTTCGACGGAGGCGCGGCGTTCTACTGCGAAGAGATGGCGTCGCGATTTTAGACTGGATGGGGGCGGGTTTTTGTCTCGTGTTGACCACGAGAGGAAGTAATAAGGGTTTGACTTCGAAGAGTGAGGTATGGGGGGGTACTGTATTAATTTTTTTTTTTTTAAATTCTAAAAGCAACTTTTGATTTCTTACTCGAAATCGAACCCACCGACTGTCATCTATAGCTAATTACCCCTATTTCGAACACAATGGGATATGTATCGTAGGTTGATTCGATCGTTTCGATCAGGTTTCGTCAAAATCAACATATAACTCTATATATTGAATTTGAACGTGCATCTCAATTTACCGGAGTCACATACTAACTCGAAAAATTCCAAAAAAATATTTTCTAGCTTCGTATTGACGATACAGTCCTAACAAAACTAATTTCATCGAATTCTGAGGCCGTTTGAAAAATGGCCATTTTCCAGTCAATTAAAATCAACTAAAACTGGTCAAACGCGTTTTCCTTTGCCACACTCACATATTGATTCTAAAAATTATGAAAATTGGCATCTAGCAATAACCTGACATCTCGGATCCAACAATAGTGGTTTCATCGAAATCCGAGGTCATTTGCAAAATTTCCATTTTTTAAGGGCCAGAATTCCATAGCGACTATTCTGAATTTTCAACTGGACATATCTTTTGATCCTGCTACGAAATTTTGATTTCCCGGATTCGTTGGAAAGATATTCTCAATTAGATTCAAATATTTTTGGTTTCACTAAAATCCGGTTTATTTTGAATCCTGTACATTCATTTGAAATTTGAAATCGAATTATCGAACTACCACACCATTTTCAATTCCCTTTATATAAATAAATAAATAAAATAATATTCTAACGACGACGTATATAACTATACACGTTCTAATCTATTCAAGATAAATTTCTCGTCGATATTATTTAAAATAATTCATTTTATATTCGAAATTCGCTAAAATTGCCAAAATAAAAAATTTAAACTGGCTTGCATTTCCGGGTTGTTACACCCTATTTTCCACACGTGCACCTAGTAGTTGGGTTTTGCAGATTTATATTCACATGATCCTGGTTTACAACTGGAACGATACTCAGAAAGCTCTGTATCCGTGTATTTCTTTCAGTTGTGCTTTGTATTATTTTTCCGCTGCTATATATTTAAATGTAATTTAAATCTCTAATATTTATCAAATGTGTAATATTTATTCATACTCTGTATATTCTTGTATTCTGATGGAATTGTTGTAACAAACAATGAAATGTTCTTCTGTTTGTGTTCTGATTCGTCTTGTCCTCAATGCAATTTGTTATTTCCTTTACGGGGAAGTTCAGGTCGCTACATTATATGTTATTCGTTCCGCTGTGAGGTTCGCGGTACTCTGCCGTTGTGTTTTTTTCTTCTTCTATTCTAGGTTTCTATCTTATCTATTCTCACCCTCTAATTTCTTTCATTAACTACCGGTTATTTTCGATCCTTGAATGTTCGATATGTGTTGTATATCGGATAACCAAGAACGACTTTTTCCGGGATGTTACAGTTGGTGTCAGAGCGGGTTGCTTAATTGGTATGGATGATGGGGTTCTTGCTTTGCGTTAGGTAGCGAACGGGAGACTCTTACCCCTACGTCTCCCGACAATGTGAGTTTGTTTAGTCACGATGTTGGCCGTAAAAGCAGTTCTGAGGTACCAGTGTAAGCCACAGGGTGAGGTTCACCCTTTGCCTTGGGGGATGAGGGATGGTTGATAAGCCTACCAAATTTCTGGGTCATCACAGTTGGTATCAGAGCATAAGGTTAAGTAATTACCTTACAGTTGGTATCAGAGCACAAGGTTAAGTAATTACCTTGGCTCTATGGCGTGACTCAGTAGAGATGGGGTTAGTAATACCCTATGAGTGAACGTATTTGTTATTTGATATAAAATGATTTTATATTGTGGAAATTTATTGGTTGAGTTGTTTATGAGTTTTGGTCGATCAGTTTGATCCACTGTATCGGTAGGGATTTATAAACGCTCAGATACGATGGATCGACATAGTATGGTTTGAAAAGAGTAAATGATATAATTTTACCCAAAATATATTTGATATAGAGAAAATATATGTACTGGAATTATAATATATTGGACATATTAGTTGTTATTATAATCGAATAAGATTATAACTGGAATGATTATGTAAATAACCAATTGGAATTCATATGAATATAATATATGAAATAAGATGAAGTAAATCTGAATTTAATTCAGAACTGGAATTAAAAGTTGGAAAGGTGTTTGTAAATGGAATTGGATTAAATATATGTGAATTTTAAAATCCTAGGAGATTTAAAGTTGTTTAAAGCATTGCAAATGATATTTTGAATTGATTTCAAAATGGAAGTGTTAAGATATGGTTTTGAAAGTTATATAGTATTGAACTCACTTCGATCACTGGGAAATAACTCTGATGATGTTGGCCACATCTTCAGTGCTCATTTTCGAGTTGCTAAGTGACGGATTACTACCAAATACTTTGTTTTTGAATTGATTGGTGGAAAGCAAGTTGTTTTGAATCCTGAAAAGGGATATCTGGTTTTAGAAAAGCTAAACTGTTTGAAATTCCGTGGGAAGGATTATTTGAACTAAAAATAACTAAATGTGAATTTGTAAAAGAAAATTGAAGTTAAATTGAAGTCAATTACGTAAGTATTGAATTGAATTAGATTATAATGATATCGAGTAAATTGGATTGATGTCGTAAGAATTTGGAATTGATAATGGTATTTGAGTTCAAAATGGAAATTGGCTTAGTTATAAGCGAATGGTTGGATTTGTGGATAAAAACAAATTGGAGTTTGACTGGGATAACATTGGTATATGCTGAATTAACGGCAGGTGGAATGATGAATTTGATATGCCGACAAAAAGGTATAAGTTTATATTTGGTATAAGAATGAGATTTATGAGCCGATTTGGCAAGCCGCTTGGCTTTTTGATTTTCATTTGGGTTAGAGATGGCCCAGAGAGGCGAGTTGGAGTTTGACCCATTGACCAGTACAAAGGAGATACTAGCAGAATTTTTCAGAAATTTCGGGTGTTAGAAAACTTTCAAGATTTTTGAAAATATTTGTTAATAGAAATGAATTAATAATTTAATTGAAATTAAATTGGGTCATTTGAAACTGAAGTTAAAGAAGTAAAAATAATTTTTAACCAGTCAATAGGGTTTGTTTTCTACCCTAGCAATTTCGAGCACGAAATTATTTTAAGGGGGATAGAATGTAACGACCCATATTTATATGGATAATAATTAATTTATTTAATTATTTAAATAGTGAAAATGGTTGTTTAGTTAAATTACATTGAATATTTAATTAATATAAATAATAGAATAATATATTTAATTTTTGAAATAATCAGAAATAGTGAATTGACAATATAATGTGAACTTGATAATTCAAATATTTAATTCATCTTAGAATTTAATTAGAATGATGAATATATTATTTGAATGACAATTTGAATGTATAATTATATTATGATTACAATCGAGCTCGAAATGGCGCTGCACTTCGCTATTTGGTGATTTGAACTTCAACTAGACATACAGGGTCCGTTTTAAATTGGATTTCTGTGAAACAAGAAACGTTAGGAGCTGGTGAAGTATATCTTTCTGATGGAAGAGAAAAATCAGGATTTCGTCGTGTAGATTGTGAGTTTTGTCCAAATCAAATTTTAAAATAGTCGCTATGAATCTTTTATTGACCATAACGGTTTATTCGATATAACTAGATACCAGTTTCGAATATAGACAAGATTCTTTTGAGACGTAGTGATAATTTAATTTTTAGAATTTTTTTGTAATTTTTAATTAATTAAATAAGCAACTTTTTATTTGGAATATTTTGCACCTTGTAATCAATATTTTGGGGTTTCACAATATGAGTTAACTTACCGATATTTTTATATTTTTGGAATCGTGACACCTCGCTCATTACAATGGTATATTTTTTTCATCCATAAGGGTCCATAACTGAATGGAGTTATATGTAACGAGTACGTTTAAAAACTAATAACATATATATATATATACACCATATCATATCATTTCTAACCCTTACTATCTTTTTCCCCAATCAAAATAAGTCCACGTCCTTCGTTTCCCAGCCGCACAAAATCTTTTTCCTCAAACAAAACGTGGAAATCTTTTCTCCACAAACTATCCAAACACTTACCCTATAAAATGACACAAACGATTAAATAAATCGGCCGCTACAAATGTTCAATCTTCCCCAAAATTAAATATCCAAAGCGTGATGCTGGTAGTCGATTTTACATGGAGATGTACGAGATGGTTTAAATGAGGAGAAAGAGGGGGAGTAGGGTCTGAAAGGCTATAACGTGAGGAAAGAAAATGGTGTCTTCTATTATTAAGTAATGGTATATTTAGTTTGTAGAAACAATGAGGACTGAGTGCTCTATAGTTTCAAAATGGTAAATTTGTGGTACATGAGCGAATGGCTTGAGATATGGGGAAAAGTATGAAACTTGAGGGGGAATAGTACTGGCAGTTTTACAAATCTGGAGGAGTGCGACACTTTTCAGTGGAGTGGATCCAAACGGTCTACAGTAAGGGATGTTGAGTGCACCTTAAGGGTATTGTTAAACAGATGATGGTCAGTACGTAACACGCATGGGAGGCACTAAAGGCGTAGGGAGTTGGGGAGTTCACGAAGAGGAGGTGAACGATGCTTTGTGCATGGAGTTTTGTGAAGTATTGGTGAAGACGAGGGTAGCCTGAATTCTTGGAACATGCGTAATGGACCTGGAGTCGAGGTGGGAGGACGGAATGCGAGTGAAGTTTTGACGAGTGGGTTGGAAGGAGGAACAGAAGAGAAGATCATTAGTATTGGGATGGTGGAGTTCAGTGGAGAAATTGAGTAAGAAAATTGAGTTGCAATTCGCGGAAATGGTTTAGGAAAGCTGGAGTGCGTGTGAAAGAAGCTTGTTTTCTAAGAAGAAGAGGATGAGTGATGCTGACGTGGACTTAAAATGGATAACGAGGGTAATTAAGGTTAATTAATAGATGGTTATTTTAGTTAATTACTTTAAATTATATTCAAACTTTAAAAAGGTGTAACTTCATCATACATTATCAGAATTGGACAAAACAAGATCCATCGGGATCATATGGACGGTGGCTACACCATGGAACTGACTGGGATTGAATTAGAGCTCGTTACAATTTATAGAAAAATAAATTGTCCGTCTGAATCAAGTCACAATTATCGTTATTTAACGATGATCGTCCAATGTGAGTAATACTCACTATCTCTGATCAGTTTATATTTTTATAAACTGTACTTTGTTTTGATAAATAATGATTGATTGCTGTGTATTGATTGTTTGGACTGTTAAATAGATTTGATTGAAAACGTAGATATACTTATATATATAAAAATCAACAATCAAACATTGATCATGTTTAACAGTATATTTCATGTTGAAATGAAATCGATGTTATATATATTGTTTAACATCTGTGGATGCAGGGAAATAAGTCGGTGGAATCCAATTGTATTCCTCAACATTTATTTTACTGTTTTTCATATATTGTAATATATGATGTAATATATAATCTGTGTTTATTATGTGTGTTTCAATGATATCGATCATTTTTATTTGGTGTTTTAAATACCGTAAGAAATACTGGGATGTAGAAAAGGGGATTTTCAAAGTGTATTTTGAAAATGAATTATTTATATAAAATCAATGGATTTTATATGTATAAGAAAAATGATTTTTATAAGAGAAAATAGTTATAAAATCAAAAGGCTTGAGAAAAGGAAATATTTATGGAAAATAAATATGATGAGAAAAGGAAATATTTGTGGGAAATTAATATGATAAAATAGAAGAAGGAAAATATTTGTAAAACAAATATAAAGGAAAATATTTGTAAAACGAAATGAAAATGATACATTTGTAAACCATTTACAAATAGAAATGAAAAGGATATATTTGTAAACAATTTACAAATAGATTTGGAAAGGGAATATTTGTAAAACATTTACAAGTAGAATTGAAAAGAAAATATTTATTTGTTAAATATATAGGATTGGAAAAGAATATTTATTCGTTAAATTAATAGTGTTATAAAAGGAGATATTTATGTAGAAAATAAATAGAGTTATAAAAGGAATTTATTGGAAAATGAAAAGAATGTTATATAAGGATATATTTGGCAAATGAATAGAATTTTACATTAGGAAAGTCTAGACCCGTGCTTTGCACATGGGTATAACATGGTAAGGTTTGATAGTTAATCAAAGGAGTTAATCAAAATGTGTTAATCAAAATGAGTTAGAGGAGTTAATCGATTAGAATTAGAGTTAATCTATTAGAGTTAGATTTAACCAGTCAGAGCTAATCATTTAGAATTAACCAGTTAGAGTTAATCAGTTAGAGTTAATCGATTAGAGTTATATCGAACTAGAGTTATTCGAATAGAGTTAATCGAATAAGAGTTAGTCGAATATTTGTTATATCGAATAGAGTTAACTGAATTAGTGTTAGTCGGATTAGAGTTATTCGAATATAATTTATTCAAAGAAAGAGTTATCAAATAAGGTTATTCGAAGAAGGAAATTTATCAAATATAGTTTATTCGGATAGAGAAAGAAATAATCAAATATTAGTTATTCGAAAGGATTTAATCGAATATTAGTTATTCGAAAGGAGTTAATCGAATATTAGTTATTCGAAAGGAGTTAATCGAATATTAGTTATTCCAAAGGAGTTAATCGAATATTAGTTCGAACATAGTTTGTTCGAAAGGAGTTAATTGATAAGAGTAAATTAGTTAGAGTTAATTGAAAAGAGTTAATCCAATAGAGTTAATCCAGTAGGGCTAATCAAATAGCATTAATCCAATAGGGTTAATCAAATCGAGTTAATCCAATAGAGTTAATCAAGTAGAGTTAATAGAATTGAGTTAATCAAATAGAGCTAACTGATAAGAGTAAATCGATTAGAGTTAATCGAATAGCTTTAATTGAATAGAGTTAATCGAATATGGCTATTCGAAGAGAGATTGTCGAATATAGTTTATTCGAAAGAAAGAGTTATCGAATAGAGATTTATTCGAAAGAGAGTTACATAAGGAAGTTTGTTAAAGATTTAAAAGATAAACTTTGACTATTTCGAAGTTAAAACTTTGATCAGTTAAGGTCTGAGAGGTATTTATACCCCAACTTGATTGACTTCCTTCTTAAGTAAGGAATGGTAAGGTTTGATAGTTAATGATGGTTAAGTGAATTTAGCTAATGAGCGAAATGGTTTGAGTTGGCATGTCGATGGTTGATTTAAACATCAGTTTAAATCCAGTGAAGGAGTTTCGGAAATGGTTTCCAAATAAGAATCAGAAATGTTTTCTGATAATAGAAAATAGGAAATTAGAATATATGGAAACAAGAGATAAGTAAATTAATGAACTAAAGAGATAATTGTTAAATGTTGATTGATCAATAAAATTTCCATTTGGAAATAATGTCATTGTTTGACACGAGTTTTCTTTTGATAGTTAAATCACAAACTATCAAAGTTTTGACCGTTTTTCCGTCGTCAATACGGGGAGGCCGGTTGGATTCTTATCCAAAGAACCACTCCATATGGGCGTTAGTGTTTCAAATCAAATAGATCGAAGACAAATTGAAGACGGAGTAAAGTGCAAGGGCTGTTGTATAAGTCCTAGGTAGTGATTGCCTAGGATGGGTGTACAGAATAATGCCTTCGATTTGTCCAGTCCCAGGACAACTTGAATGAACGAATGTTTGACAGAGTATATCTGGTAGATAACGTAAGTTGATCGTTTCAAATGTATTTATGTTGTTGGCGGAGAAATTCGTTTCTCTTAGCTTATACCCATGGTATTTTTGGGGAAATCAATTTGTGATTTGACGGGTATGACGATTTGGTATTCGAAGTAAATGGAGGAGTCATCTGTTAAAAGATACGTTTTGACCTCGAGCCTCATCAACTGGGAAATGACAGAAATCGGGCAGGCAGCATGGCTAAGTGGTTCGCAACCAAGTAGGGTATATTGTCATGATCTAGAGAATATTCATATTTGTTACTTCTTTCAATTCTTTATCTCCTGGGAATGGTTATGTTGGTTTACCAACTGTAAGGTGATAATATATTCGATACACTCAAGCAAAATGAGTGGTCGGTCATGTGTGGCCGAGTTACAAGATGTTCTTCTTGAACTCCAGTGTATCGCTTCTAGAGTACACCGAGCGCAAGGTGGATCCATACCTTGTCATAGTTGGAATCCATTCCCCAAAAAAGAGCCCGCAGTTTTAATTGTATATTATATATGTAGAACGTTATATGCAAGCGTTTCTACTAGATGATTATTATATTGTGGTTGATTGACATTATTATAATATCAAAAGAGTTTTGATATAAAGTTTATCGTTTCTTCCAAAAATATTTTGAAAGTTAAATCAAATGTTTAGGATTCTCATAAGGGAAAAACTCGTTTCGTTATACAACATGGTCTTATGAGATATCCTTTTATTGCTCAAACTGTTTTAAATTGTTTTACTCACACCAGTCCCATGACTGACCCGGGGTATATTTTTTTTTGTTTTCCCTAAACTCTTGGGTGCTTAATTTTGTACGGGCAGTCAAGTAGTCAGGATTTTACAGATATACTAGGAGAGCTTGGAGCAGGAGACTTTAGGATTATACAGCTATAGTTATTTCTACTGTGTTGTAAGTGTTGTACTCTGATAATGATATGTATATTCAAGTACAGGTTTATAATTCAAAGTTATGTTATATATTATATGTTATTCGTTTCGCTGTGAGGTTCGTGTTACTCTGATGTTGTGTTCTTCTTCTTCTTCTATTCTAAGTTTCTATCTTATCTATTCTCACCCTCTAATTTCTTTCGTTAACTACTGATTATTTTTATTCTTGGATGTTCGATATGTGTTGTATATCGGATAACCAAGATTGACATTTTCCGGGACATTACAAAAGTTCATTAAGAACTGTGTGAAGGTATTAGCCCCAATTACAAGATTGACGAAGAAGAATCCAACCTTTGATCAGGATATTGGTTGTGATATCGCTCTCCAACAATCGAAGATGGCTCTTACAACGATCCTAGTTTTGAATTATACCTTACGGTAGTAAAAGGCTTACGGTATACACGGATGCATGCGACAAGGGACTAGGCGCCATTTTGATGCAAGGGTAAGGTCGTAGCGGATGCCTTAAGAAGAAAATGATTGACTTCAAGTCCTCTTTTTTGTGAAAAGGAAAAGTTCAGAATACATATCAAACCTTGATTTTAAAAACCTCGGTTAAGTTAGTAGTCATCATCGCTAGGAGTAAGACCTACGCTTTTGAATTAAATAGGGACTTCACAAAAAAAACACTCTCAGATAGCTGATGCAATGGATAAATTTAGTAGAGAAGAGACCTCTAGTCATCTTAGTAAATAAGCTTGCAAGAAGCCATGAGTACGCAGTTATGTTTGAGCACCGCTTATCGTCCTCTGATAGAAAGTGTGAATAGGATTTTGGAAGACCTTTGAGGAAATGTTAGCATGACATGGTAGAAGTTGTAGTGCCAAGAATACTATAAGAAAAAAAAGGTGGAACGAGAGGCGACAGTGAAATGAATTCCAACGCATATTCTAGAAACAGAAATTAAGAAGCTACGCAATCGTGAAATTAAGACAGTCAGAGAACAATGGAGGGAAGCTCAAGAAGATGTGTAACACCCCATCTCCGTTAAGGTCACTCACAAAGGGAATGCCTTAATTTTGGTGGAGCGTTTATTGTGTATAAAACAGAAAAAAAAAACAAGACAGATAAAAATATTGGTACTTGGAAAATAAAAACCACTTTTATTGCAGTAGAGAAATAGTTTGGTTATATCACATCAAAAAACAACTACAAAACCCAATACACTCGTTATCCATCTTGATAAATAAGTTCTGAGTACATAAAATAAAAGACATAACCCCAACATAAAATAGCCATAAATAAGATAGGCTAAACTTTACTTCAGCGATCCAAGCAACTTCCAAAAGAAAGAGATAAAGCTGTCCAAATCAAGCTCCACTAGTACTAGTCCCACCCTGAGCACCTGGGAGGGGGGGAAGGAAGAAAAGAGGTGGAAACAAAGGGGTTAGACATAAAGTCTGGTGTAAAAACCCGTAACTTCCCCATGAAGGAAAGTGTCGGATAGTTCGAAAACAAGCCACAACAGAACGCATATAAAGAACATTTCATTGTTAATTAAAACAATGCATCAGATTACAAGAATTTACAGAGTATAAATGAATATTACACAGAAATATCAGAGATTTAAATTACATTTAAATACATAGCAGCGGAAAATAATACAATACACAACTAGAAGTAGATATACGGATACAAAGCTTTCCGGATATCGTTCCAGCTGTAAACCAGGATCCTGTGAATATAAATCTGCAAAACCAAAACTACTAGCTGCCCGTGTCAGAATAAGGGCACCCAGAGTTTAGGTTAAAACAATAAACTCCAGGTCAGTCATGGGACTGGTGTGAGAACTAAAACAGTTATTAATCTTTATTTTAAATCATTAGGTAAATCAAGGGACCACGTCGTATAACACGGAACGGGTTTCCTCCCAAGAATACCAGTGCATAAAACAAACAGCGCAATGCTAAATAAAGAAAAATGAAGCTGTTATAAGACCCAGGTCCTATCACACAATGCAACGCAAGCCGGGGGATAGGGTTTTCCCTTATAACAGCCAAAGAATGCTTGATACGTTTTAAAACAAATCATTTGATACTATAATAAGTGCATAGTGTATAAAACAACTTCAAATCATAAGTATCAATCATAGGCGGCATGAGCGCCCCATCCCACTATGTCGCCATATATAGGTTTACAAATAAAACCGCAAATGTCACGTATTTGGAAATTGGATTTCCGTCTATGAACCGAGGCAAAAGATAGTCCTCAACTGATTTGTGACTCTCTAGCCCGAGCCACAGGATCAGAACGCATCAACCCTTTAGATCGTCAGGGCCGGTCCACCGATGTGGATTATTATGCCTGAACACTACGTTTCCCCACCCTATGGGGTGTAAGTCTGGTCCGTCTGCCGACCAGAATGCATCGGCCGAAACCGATATAACCGAGGCGCCTCGCAACAGCAACAACCACATAAGTCAAACTCGTCAGGGCGTGTAAAACCACTGACGCCACTTCTAGCTAGAAAGAAACGCATGCCCTCCCTGACGTCCTCTCCCGTTTTTGGTTCATACCGGGTGTGAAGCTCGCGAATCAACGTTACACAAAGCTATGCCACAAAGGCCGTGCTTTGATCATCACCACAAGACTTTGCTTTTCAACAGAAGCCTTGATCCTTTGCCACTTAGGCATGCCACACAGGCAATTCACTCCATGCGTTTGATATCCATCAATATATAACCCCTGAGCTCGTACGTCTCAGAGAAGGGCGTTAAGCAAGAGAATAAATTCTCCGCCGCCAAACAGATATATATATTTAATAGAAATCAATCACACGGACTAAAATCCAATGTCAGACACACAGTCCATTTACAAGTCCGTTCTGGGTCTGAACGAAACCGGAGGCACCTAGTACCCCGCATATCCATCGATCTCCAAGTACGTCTGGACGATCACCAACTGTTTCCATCTTCTTGGGTGTACAGCCCAATCAAGATCATCAGTAATCACCCAAACGACGTGAAGACTTCTGGTCTTCGACCCCCGTCTTCATCTTCGACACCACGTCGAATCAGTTATTTAGAATGGGATAAACCCGGTCTTTCTGAATAACTCGCGTATATATTATAAAAGTGTTACACAAACACAACATACGCCTCATTCCAATTCAGAATATTCTTTTATTCAAAATTTCCTATACTTTGGGAAAAGTTCCCATTAATTTTATCCAAGATAAATTCTTTAAATTTATTCTTTAATCTCCTTTGAATATCAATTCAAACTAGTCGGGATTAGCGAACCACACCGAAGTAATCATTTATTTTATTTCCCAATCCCAACCTATTCATCCCATGAAGTAAAACTGGTTATACTTCATATCTAACACCACGGTGTTATCGGTAAATTCAATTACCATTTCACGTTCAAATCTAATTAAAGATTTAACTATCGCCTGGAGTAAAACTGGTGATACTCCATTTTCGATCTTTTCAATCTAATTAAAGATTCCTTAAAACTCCACTTAGTTTTAATCTTTAACTAGGTTAAAGAATCAGTGTCATTTAAAACACAGTTCACGATAAACCCAAAAATCAATATCAATTCAATTCCAATTAAATATCGTTTAATTGGTACACTTCATTAAATCTGAATAAAAAGATTTAATCTTTTCTCAACTGGGTTCAAGAACAGTGTTAGTGAAGACACCATTCACGACAAACCCAAATCACATTTGATATTCAATACAAGGCTCTGAATAGAAAATATATCGGCTTATATTCAATATCAAATTCTACGATTAACAAATGTCGTATTGGAAATAACGATATAAATATATATCTTTCAAATTTCCATAACAACACCTGTATAATCACGAATTCCAACATCGAAATATTCCGAAGACAATTTCGATTCAAATCCACTCCAATGCAATCATTGGAAATTCTGGTTATTTTTAAAACCCTTTTTAAATTCAATTTATTTATTTTAAAGATAAATAGAATTATAATTCTAGCTCAAAACTAGCTCATTTCGATAAAAATCTATTTTTATCTTTTCAAATATGGATTTTTTCATCCCAATTCTTTCTAAATCATTTCTTATGATTTTACACAAATTATTACTATTTTTAATAATTTTATCAAGGCCCGTACAGTCGATTTCCATCAATGGCCATCGAACTGCACTTACAGCGACCTTTTTCCAATTTGATTTGGACATAACTCCAAATCCAACCATTAGATTTCAAATTTCTAATATTCGCTAGAAAGCTCTTTTTGATACGAACCCAACGGTTTCGGTTTTAGGAGAATTCGACGGTCGGATCTCCCGTAATGTCCGTTTGAAATAAATGGTCGAAATTCACGAACTGCCGCGGCGCGTTCTATTCAGGCCATTATATTATATATATAATATATATAATATATATTTCGTCGATTTCCATTTAAAACGAATTATATGAATAGTTTTAATTTCGTTTCAAAAGCAATTTCAACTTCCTTTTCAATTCAAATCAAAATTGAATTCTTCTTTATAAATTCGTTTTAAAATTCATTTCTATTCAATTCAAATTTCAATTCAATTTGAATTCATTTCAATTCGCTTTCAATTCAATTTGAATTCGTTTTCAATTCAATTCATTTCAAAATCGTTTTCAATTCAATTCATTTCGAAATCGTTTTCAATTCAATTCATTTCGAAATCGTTTTCAATCCAATTCATTTCGAAATCGTTTTCAATCCAATTCATTTCGAAATCGTTTTCAATCCAATTCATTTCGAAATCGTTTTTAATCCAATTCATTTCGAAATTGTTTTCAATTCAATCCATTTCGAAATCGTTTTCAATCCAATTCATTTCGAAATCGTTTTCAATCCAATTCATTTCGAAATCGTTTTCAATCCAATTCATTTCGAAATCGTTTTCAATTCAATTCATTTCGAAATCGTTTTCAATTCAATTCATTTCGAAATCGTTTTCAATTCAATTCATTTCGAAATCGTTTTCAATTCAATTCATTTCGAAATCGTTTTCAATTCAATTCATTTCGAAATATTCGATTTCGAAATCACCTTTCAATATTCATTTTAAAATGAATAAAATCGATATAAATATCGTTCACGTCAAAATGGCGTCATTCTAATCAACACGGCTTCATAAATTTCTATTTTCAAATATTCTTTATTTTTCAAATTGGAATGAGGCCCAATCAATTACCATATAAAATTAATTATATGGATTTCCATACAACACATGTATATAATAGCACTGAAAAATAATCAACCATCAACCAAAGTGAACTACACTGTATAAGCATCAAATATAGATATTCAACGCTTATAACAGCCTGTCAATCAATCGATCGACATATTTAATCAATCAGGATGAGTGAAATTCATATTTCATCCCAACACCCGTGTGGGGTTTCAAACAATCAAACACAGATTTTAGTTGTGCAGTTGGGCGATGTGTAAAATTTATCGTCCCAATCAATGTCATTCAAATAGGTGTACATAAACAAACCGTCCGGTTTGTAAAGGAATATTTTATTTTGTTCACTTCACTATTTTCATATTCCCGTTAAAAATTATATTTTTAACGATAAAACATTTTTATTCCAACCTATGAATTTCTATTCAATTCATTTATTCAATAAAATGATATTTTTATTTTTCTAACATATTTTAGAAAATTTCGGCGGCATAACGGCACGATACTAGAAACGGGACGAGGCCTAGCCTTATCCCCGGTCTAGTGAAGGCCCACGCCATTCACACATCAATCATATTCGCCAAACAACAAAATTCAAATCAAATCATCAAACTAATCTATGCAACCAAACAAACAAGTCCATGGTCTGTGGACGATTGTGTCGGGTGCTACTAAGCACCGTCTGCATCCTAGTATATATATATAACTAGAAAAAGAAATTGAAAGGTGAGAAATTCTCATAGATAGCTATCCTAGCTCCACGGCACTTCTAATGCAGGAAATCTTCGCCAACTCGCCTTTTGTTGCTTTCGTTGTCCGCTTTCACTACATATGTAAGAATCGAATTTTTACTTCGCTATTCAATATATAAAATCACATTTTTACTTTGATGTTCAATATATAAAAATCACATTTTTACTTCGATGTTCAATATATAAAAATCACATTTTTTACTTCGATGTTCAATATATAAAAATCACATTTTTACTTCGACTTTCAATATATAAAAATCTGATTTTTACTTCGACTTTCAATATATAAAAATCTGATTTTTACTTCGACTTTCAATATATAAAAATCTGATTTTTACTTCGACTTTCAATATATAAAAATCTGATTTTTACTTCGACTTTCAATATATAAAAATCTGATTTTTACTTCGACTTTCAATATATAAAAATCTGATTTTTACTTCGACTTTCAATATATAAAAATCTGATTTTTACTATTTGAAAATCTCGTCTTTCCCCTTTTTAAAATCTCAAATCTTTTTCTTTTTAAATCTCAAATCTTTTTCTTTTTTAAATCTCAAAATAAAATCAGTTTTTAAATTCTTTAAAAAATCAGTTTTCACCTCCTAATTAAAATCAGTTTTACCTCCTAATTAAAATCAGAAATTCCTCCTAATTAAAATCAGAAATTCCTCCTAATTAAAATCAGAAATTTCCAGAATTAAAAATAAAAATACAATAAAAGGCTTACATTGGTCTGCGAGGGGGAGGAAATGGCCTAGTGCTCGTCGCGGTGGCGGTCAGCAGGGGTGGCGCGGCTGCGGTTTGGGCACGACGAGGAGGTGCGGTCCTTGACAGGAGGGGGAGGGAGAAGGAGCAGCAGCTCGAGGCGGAGAAGGAGGAGAGGGGCGGAGAGGCTCTGGTGGCGGTTGGAGGTTGGGCGATGGCGGTGGGAGGGTCGGCGTTCGATTCGAACGAGCAGTTTTTTTTTTCTTTCCTGATTTCTGATTTGATGAATCGGGGGGGGGGCAAAGTATAGGAGAGGGTGAGGAGAGAGAAGAGCTTTTAATTATTTTATTATTATTTTTTTCTCAAAAAGTTGACCTTTACATATGACCTCGAAACGAGGCCCACTGCCTGTCGTCCATAGCGTTTAACCCCCATTCCGAACACAATGGGATATGTATCGTAAGCTAATTTGATCGTTTCGATTTGCCTTCGTCAAATTTACATTAAAATCATTATATTGAATTTTTAAACCTACATTTCAAATTACCGGGGTCACATACTAACTAGAAAAATTCCAGAAAAATATTTTCTAGCTTCGTATTGATGATACGGTCCTAACAAAACTAGTTTCGCCGAATTCTGAGACTATTGGAAAAATGACCATTTTCCAGTCGATTAAAATCAACTGAAACTGGTCAAACGCTTTTTCCTTTGCCACGCTCACATATTGATTCGAAAAATTATGAAATTTGAAACCTAGCAATAACTTGACATCACGGACCCAACAAACCTGGTTTCGTCGAAATCCGAGGTCGTTTGCAAAATGTCCATTTTTAAGGGCCTGAATTCCATAGCGACTATTCAGAATTTTCAACTGGACATATCTTTTGAATCCCACTATGAAATTTCGATTTGTTGGATTCGTTGGAAAGATATCATCAATTAGATCCTAATGTTTTTGGTTTCACTAAAATCCGGATTGTTTTGCACCCGGTATATTCAATTGAAGTTTGAAATCGAATTATCGAACTACCGCGCCATTTTCAATTCTATTTATAATTATATATAATTATTTATATTCTAACGACGACGTATAAAATATATACGTTCGAATTCTATTCAAAATAAATTTCTCGTCGATATTATTTAAAATAATCTATTTTAAATAATCAAAATTCGCTAAAATGGCCAAAATAAAAATTTTAAACTGGCCCAGATTTTCGGGTTGTTACATCTGGCGAGTGCAATAACTTTAACAGTATAATCATTAAGTAACTAGGATAAGGCATAAGCTGGAAAATAAGGAAATGACTGTGAACAAATGGACATGACAGAGCAAACAAACGAAATAAGATGAACAAAGATAACATTAAAAACGCACCTAATCACTATAAGATAATTACAACATTGCACCACACCAAACACCATAAAAGTTGATCCCGCCTACAGAACTTAATAATGATAATGGCAGTTTCGTGTACCCCTAGCTGCCTTCATAGGTGTCGTCTGCCCCTATCTCCACTAGGTGTACCCAATAACCCCATTCGATCGGTCCCTAACTCGTAGATACCCGTGCTGGCCCCACAGTAGGGTGTATCACTCCCCAAAGTGCAACCCGATACCACCAAAAATGCATGTCTTATACCTACACTATGCAACAATGTCTTACCTACCAGCCCGGGCCCACACACGCACATGACCCCGTTGGACTTGCGTTGCCACCGCTAACCCGTTTTGACCTCTTACAATCAAACCCAGTACGCGTGTCCCGTCCTCGACTTGGGTCGAGCCCACAAAGATACTTAATGGGTTACTAGTTTGAAAAGGGTTCCCATGCATGACACAAGCTTTCCACCTATGCTTGGTCCCCTCTATGGTTTTCACCACTTAACCCCATTCTTATTCATGTCTTCTTACATGTTTCAATCTTTGTTAAGTGCATCTAATCGTATTTCACATGCCACCCAAGGCACCCTCTTAACTTCACATGCCACCCAAGGCACCCACTTAACCCCCCATGTCCCACTACATGTTTATCTGGTTAAGTGTTTCTTAATTCATTAACATCGTAACCTTGTTAAGACCTCCCACATTAGACTAGCATTTGTGGCTGCTGGATTTGCCGGGTGTGTCCGTGCAGTCTTACACCACAAACGAGCCTAACCTCGTGTCTTTACAACTGTTACACATTTAATTCATGCCTTTGACCTCTCACATTAGACTGGCATTTGTGGCTGCTGGATTTGTTGGGCGGGTCCGGGTAGTCTTACACCACAAACGAGTCTAACCTCGTGTCTTAGGCGGTTTATTATTACACATCTTTATTTAACCCCAAAGTGGATTAATATCCCTATTTAGATCTGTACATAAATTCCAAATATACTTATGTCCATAATTGTTACCTAAATTATGTCCATAAATACCAATTTTTCCAATTTATGTCTTAAATAAATTATATGCCTTTTAAAGGCCATTTATGCCAATTCTCAATATGTGTATATTCAATGTTACCCCCATTGTCCCTACGTTGTTCGTTCGCTTATCATGATATATATATATATATATATATATTAGACTAGCAATTAGTCTAATACATAAAAGACAAGAAACACGCAAATTTGCATAACACAAATTGGTTCTAACTTACGAATAAGCATTACAACATATCTTGCATAAACTTGGTATTGTCATGAATCTAAACACAGGCCTAAAAGGTGTGAACTTGCATATGTGAACATAGTTTTCACTTAAAACTTGCATATACGAATATATTTTTCATCCAAAACATACATAGGCCATAGTCACAAACTTGCATAAAATTATGTATGTCATAGATCTAAATCTAAAGGGGTAAACTTGCATATATGTGAATCCAATTCCTACCTAAACTTGCACATGGTCATTTTATTTGATTCACATGTAAACTTGTGTACAAACTAGCATATAATCTACACCCAAACTTGCATATAGAATGATGTCAAACATGAATCAAGTTGAACATAGGTGATTGGGAACATACAAAGGAATCTACAACAAAAACTGTCATTATGAACAACTAGCATATATTCACAAAATACCACAATTTCCAGTGTTTCACAAACATAGCCATATAACCCAATTTATAACTCAACCCAATTAACATGTTAATTATCTTATTAAAGAAATTGAACTCACAACTCAAAGAAGGTCTTGAGTTCTGGGATCTGAGTTCTGAAATTGATTTAGCTTGCCTTTGAAGAAGACAAATTCGTTGTTGTTGTTGTTGTTGTTATAGTTGAGTTGAAATTGAGTTGATTAGCTTTACTTTTCCTCTAGTTAGTGGTGGATACTCTAGGTTGCAAGGTGAGAGCAAGACGACCATGGTTCTAATTTTTATTTGGTTTTAGGGTTTGAGTCTACATGTGTTTATAAAGAATTTAGGATTAATTTAGGCCATCCGATTAACTTAGAATCAATCAAGACCATCCAGTCAAGATAGGTTGACACCTCAGCCCTAATGACTCAGCACTGAGTCACAAAATCATCATCTTTCATATCTTCCCGGGGGGAAGGGGGGGCAGGTCGATCCCCAGGTCGACTTGTAGGGGGGAGGTCGACACTAAGGTCGACCCCAGGTCGACCTGGGTCCTGAACGGGAATTTTCCCGCCTAGCCCGCTTCTAACTTCCGATTTGAATTTTAAATCTATTTTGAGCTGTTTTAATTTATTTGAAATTTCTAGAAACTTCCGACAGCCATAACTTCTTCATACGAAGTCCAATTTATGCAATCTATCTCAACCATAATTCCGAGACGAACACAATGGCGTAACCCATTTCCCTTGATTCTTACATTTAAAATTAATTATTCCTCAATTCGTTAGTTTATGTTAACAGAAAACATGGGTTTTTACAAGATGCGACTTCAAAGACTGAAGACTAGATACGCGCATCATACCCTTTTTGAGGGTATATCCTTGATCTCTCTTTTTCTTTAAAGTTTATTTGCTAGTCCTTGTCTTTTAAGTATATCCTCTCGGTCCAATCCTCGATCCATAGGTAGGAACCAATGGATGTAAACATGTATTTTAAACATGTTATGATTGATGGTTGCTAGTGGTTGCTCGTGGATGCATATACACACACACTAGGTACTAGATTGGCTCAGCCACTTTCATATTGCATATGCATATATGTGTATATATGGATTGAAACTTGATGTGTTATCATATGGATGTTGCATTTGTATGAATGATTGAGCACTCATGTAGAAGTTATAAAGTACGATTAGGAATAATTGCATACATGATGGAATCATAGCACAGACATAACTTGCATTAAGGAGGTCAGCCGAATCAGTAGACCGCCTGATTTTGCATTAGATAAGGAAATGTAAACACACTATGCATATGATCATGAAAGTATTAGAAATCTTTTTAAGGACAATGGACGCTTGTGATTGAATGGTTGAGTAGATGGATGTTGGATGTTAGGATACATTCTCCTTGACTTGGAGATTTCGAGGACGAAATCCTTTAAAGGACGGGAGAATGTAACACCCCGTATTTCCTATGAATATTAAAGTAACGAATTAAAGAATACTTAATTATAAAATTAGGAATTAAGGGAAACGGGTTACGCCATTACGTTCATCTTGGAATTCTGCTTGGGATAGAGTCTGAGTTTGCGTAAATCGGACAATGTATGAAGAAGTTATAAGTCGTAGAAGTTTGTATACGCGCAAGGAAGTATATAAATATACACAAAATCATCCCCAGAACCAAAATACGTCAAAGACGAGTGAGCGGGGAAGATCTTGCCTAAATGGTGTCGACCCCTCTTAAGGGGGGTCGACATAGGTGTCGACCCCCCTTAAAGGGGGTAGACATAGGTGTCGATCCCCCTTAAGGGGGGTAGACATAGGTGTCGATCCCCCTTAAGGGGGGTAGACCCCTTCCAAGATCCTGTTCCAATGACGATTTCTGAGTCATTAGGGCATATATGCCGATTTTTTGTTGGCTCTCTTATATCTTAATGGCCCTGATTACTCCTAGGTTGATCTGACGGCTCACATTAATTTAAACTTCTATATAAACAACCCCAACCCTCAACCTTAAACCACACAATTTCATTCCAAGGAGCCGTCATGCTTTCTATGGTCAACCTAGCATAGCCACCATTCTTCTCCAATTACAAAGCAAGTTCGAAGCTACGAATCAAATTAAAATTAGAGAACCAATAGTCTACATAAAGGGATAATTTTTAAGTTTCAAAAAACAGATCCGAGAAAACAAGATTTTTCTTTTGTTTGTAAGTTTAGTTATTCTTTAGATGTGAACAAATAAAACTCATGATTTGAAATAAAGAGGAACTAGAACTATGCCTAGTTGTAAGATAATGGTGATGCTAATTCATATTTATTCTTGTGACAATTCTATCATATATGCCTATGAGACTATTATGGTTTATTGGACTTATCATGTGGTATGTTAAATTGGTCATGAACCTATCATGTTGAATATTAATTTAGCAATGAACCTATAATGTTGTATATAAGTTTGGTAATTCTTTCATGTTATGTTACATGCAAGTTTTTAGGCTTAGTCATATATGCCTATATATTTAGATCTACATTCTCATATGTTTAGATCTATGTTAATTTGATCCAACTCAAATGCAAGTTCACATTTACATGCCTAATTGGATTTGTGTAATTCTATGTAAGTACCCGTTCATATGCTTAAGATTCATGTTAATTGGATCTAAAATGCAAGTTCATTGTTCTATGCCAAATTTATATGACACATGTTTAGTTAGACCCATATTATTTTATGTTGTTGGAATGGTACATGCTCCTTTCTTTTCCCTTTTGTTTATTAGTTAGGCTAAGTTGCGAGCCTAACGTTCTATGTGAATTATGCAAATGTATAACGGGGGTAATATTAGGAAAAACATTAAGTTACATATTATTAGCATAGTTTGGCTCATAATCATGTAAATGATTAGTAGCATGAAATGGTATAATTTATATACCAAAAAAAATTATGAACATGATTTAGAGGGTAAATGGGGCATGACATGAATGACAATAATTGTGGATAATTTACATATAAATATGAAGGGTAAGTATTAAAATTAAGTAAATGACGAATATATAAATTAAATAAAGGATGAATATGCCTAACCCGAGGTTAGATTGAGTTGTGGTGTAAAACAGCTTGGAACCGCCCGACACATCCAGTAACCGCAACAACACCTATCTAATGTGAGAGGTTAGTGCATCATGCCCAAGAAAAAACTGAGGTTAGATTGAGTTGTGTGTAAAATTGCCCGGAACCGCTCGGCACTTCTAGTAACTGCAACAACACAGATCTAATGTGAGAGGTTGGTGCATTAATAAATCAATTAATGCTAATGAACAAGACATGTGAAGGATGGTAGGGTTAAGTTAACTAAGGCAACACTTAACCAGCATAACGTGTTAATTAAACAAATGGTAGGGTTAAGTAAATTTAGAACACTTAACCGTTATAACATGTTAATTAGACAAGAAGGTGGGGTTAAGTAAATTTAGAACACTTAACCATTATAACATGTTAATCAGACAAGAAGGTGGGTTTAAGTAAATTTAGAACACTTAACCGTTATAACATGTTAATTAGACAAGAAGGTGGGGTTAAGTAAATTTAGAACACTTAACCGTTATAACATGTTAATTAGACAAGAAGGTGGCTTTAAGTAAATTTAGAAACACTTAACCGTTATAACATGACGAATGAGTGGGGTTATGTTAAATGGAAACACTTAACCAATATAACATGATGAATGAACAGGGTAAAGTTAATACGAAACACTTAACCAATACAATATGATATGTGGGGAGGTTAAGTTAACATGAATGGACAACACTTAACCAATATTACATGAACAAAGTGGACAGCGTTAAGGAAAGCTTAACGAACAATACAAATCGACTTGATAAGTAGGAGGGTTAAGTAAACTTTGGGTAGGTGGATAATATTAGTATATATAGGCCTACAAACTTAACCGTTAAAAACACATGCTTGAATTGGTGGGAGGGTTAAGTACATCTCGTGTAGGTGGGTAATATTAGTATATATAGGCCCACAAACTTAACCGTTAAATAAACATGCTTGAATTGGTGGGAGGGTTAAGTACATCTCATGTAGGTAGGTAATATTGGTATATATAGGCCCACAAACTTAACCATTAAATAAACATGCTTGAATCGGTGGGAGGGTTAACTACATCTCGTGTAGGTGGGTAATATTTGTATATATAGGCCTACAAACTTAACCAGTAGGAAACCCTAGTAACGGGGACCCATTTCAGCAGTAACCCACATAGATATATCATCGTACCCTGAACTATGCAGGGTGGGGCACGATTACTGTGTTGATTATAAGCGGTCAAAATAGCGGCAGGGGATACGTCGGTGTAGGTTCCGACGGTTTATGGACGTGCACGTGCTCTGGAGTGGGAAAAAGCAGGCACTGGGTACCAGTAGTTATACACTGCGCATCTTGAATCTTGTCGGGTAACTATCATAAGGATTGACACACCTTATGGTGGGACCAGCATAGGGTATCTACACGAAAGAGAGGGCCGATTGACACAGACACATGGAACATTAATACAAGTAGGGAGCCGATCGATAGGGTAGTAAGGGTACATCTAACATCTTCATGGAAATTAGGCTGATTGAGGTAAGATCCTCATACTAGATGTACACCTAAAGGCTACCACAATTGCGGGGATTGGGATCACGTTGTAATATTATCATTTTATACAGATTACTAATTGGGACACTAGTTAGGCGGTGTAGAGATATAGAAATCAAAATAACAGGGTAGTAGCGAAGCAGAGAAAGAGTAGAAGCGCATTCAGTTTACCTTGCCTTATCTTGTCTTAAGTTATCTTGTTTTATGGTATTGTCCTACTTCCAGTTTATTCATGTCATGATACTTTATCTTGTTTACATGTTGAATAATCACTGGACTTACCAGACTTATGTCTGACCTGTTTTCTTTCGTCTTCTTTTCTTCCATTCCCCACCCCCAGGTAGTCAGGTAGGGAATAGCTTAGCTTAGTTTGGACTGTTTCTCTTTCCAAGCTTGGAGATTCTGTGATGTATGGCTGGGAACCTCTTATCTTTGGCTATGGCTGTGACTGCACTTTAATTTGGGGACTTATGCTACTTTGCTATGTTTTATGCTTCTTTTATACTTGGAAGTTTTTGAATCAAGACAGAAGTTCTATGTATTACTTTTAAGACTATTGTTGTAAAAGCTTGACTGAACCACATCGTTTATAAAATGACTTTATTTTCCGTTGCTTTATTTGTCTTTCTTGTAATTCATCTACATCTCTCTTACCTAAAACGCTCCCCCGAAGTTAAGGCATTCCCTTTGTGAGTGACCTTAACGGAGGTGGGGTGTTTTTCATTGATAGTATTTGGGTGATGTGGATCGATTGACCAAGAGTGCAAGGTTCATACCAGTCAAGTCGAATAGAACGACAACTAAGTTAGTATATCTGTATATGAAGTGGGTAGTGAGATTTCATGGAGTACCCAAAGGCATTGTGAGCGACTGATATCCGTTGTTTACTAGTGGATTTTGGAAGAGCTTACAAGAGGCTTTAGGGTCAGAGTTACATCACAGTACCGCGTATCATTCTCAGATCGATGGCCAGATGGAGAGGGTGAACCGTATATTAGAAGATCTCTTGAGAACTTGCATATTAGATTTTGGAGGATCATGGGATGACCATTTGCTTCTAGTGGAGTCCACGTATAATAATAGTTATTAGTACAGTATTGGTATGGCTCTATATGAAGCTTTGTACGGAAGACCGTGTAACTCACCATCATGTTGGTTAGAAACCTATGAGAAGTCTGTGCTTGGGCCAGATGTGATAAGAGAAACCTCAGATAAGATCAAGGTTATCCAACAGTGAATGAGGGGCGTCCAAGATAGGCAAAAGAGTCATGTTGATAAGAGGAGAAGAGATTTGAAATTCTCCATTGGCGACTTAGTGTTTGTCAAGAGTTTTATCTTAAAAAGCTGATTCGATTTGGTAGGAGGGGCAAGTTAACACCAAGATTTGTTCGTCCATTCCCAGTTCTCGAACAAGTTGGAATTTAGCATATAAAGTTGAGTTGCCAGGCAAGATGGAGGGAGTTCATAATGTGTTTCATGTTTCCCAGTTAAGGAAGTTCGTGCATGACCCCGATATGACTATTTCACCAGATCAATTGGACGACATCGAAGTAGAACTCGAGGCGGTTGGGAACCGCAAGCCGATTCGTATTGTCGAGCATGATACGAAGCAACTTCGAAGGAAGGCGGTGAAACTGGTCAAGGTTTAGTGGGGCCAGAATGAGAGTCACTATACTTGGGAAACAGAGGAGAGCATAAGGGAATCGCATCAAGAACTCTTTGCCTGATAAGGTTTTAATAGTGATAGTTTCTTCCGTTGTTAATAAACCGCATGCTGGGGTAGGCTTGTTGTGTATGTTTGATTGTTTGTGAATGACTGATAGGCATGCGGAACACCTTTATATGTTTTTGGTTGCGAAATTTCGAGGGTGAAATTTCTTAAGGTGGGGAGAGTGTAACGACCCGCATTCTACATATCCAAGGATCATAGAATATTTATTTCATTTTCATATGAGGTCGTATGGTCGTGTAACTTTGGGGAACGACTATTGGGTTCATTTCCCATGTTCATGATTTTTGCGGATTTTTAAATGACCATATTGCCCCTGGCAAATCTTGTTTCGCCTATAACTCTTGATTAGTAAGAAGTTTTGACCTGAAACCACTTACATTAGACCCGGATGATGGTTTACCTTTCCATAGAGTGGTCACACTTGTCAAATGGACTTACCGTTTGGAACATATGGCTGATTTAAGGTTTAGAAGGTGAAAACAGCTTAATTGGGCTTTACCGGGTGATTAGCAGCAAGGCCCATTAGGGAATTTCTGGATTAGAGCTATATGAGTGCTGATTAGTGTTAGAGAAACCTTTTCTTTTTCTTTTTCCAGCCACCACCTACCTCTCTTCAACCCTAACAATGGCCTCCAACTCCTAAAACACCTTCTAATCACCGTTTAATCAAGCATTAGCCTAATCTACATCAAATCAAGGCAAATTAGGATCAAGATTGTGATAGAGTTGCCGGAACACACAGAGATTCGACCTATATCAGAAATACTTTTAGATCTATAAGTAGTTTGTGGCTAAGGTGAGTGATTTGCATTGTTTTTCACTAATTACGGCTAATTATGGGTGATTAGAGATAATTAGTGAAATTACGGCTCAGAAAAATTTGGAAAATTTTGTAAAATTGTAAGATATTATTTTAGGGCTCTGGTTTAAATTTGGGATAATTTGGATAAGTTTTGCTAATTGTATGCGTAAACATGATTAAGGGGGATTAAGGGGAAAACATGGGTTTTGGGTATGTTTGATCCATATTGACATGCTAAAATTGTTGTTTTAGTGTTTGTCATTGATTATACATGTTGTTATTACTGTTTGGAATGCTTTGTGATTGTTAGCAAAGTTAGAATGGTCGAAAACATCGTCGTATGGCATAAAACAATCACTGGAAAAGTTGCAGGAATTCGACCCGAACTGGATCAGATCGGTGGAAGGGCACGAGTCGACCCGCTCGTGGAGCATCCCACGACCCGAACCGTTGGCATTTGGAGTGTGCCACGAACCGCTCACAATTGAAGACCACGACCCGACCTAGACCGAACCGTGGAGCACCATGCAACTCCGACCTGACTCGGATGGAGAAGCCCGACCCGATCTGCTGAAAGTGGCACGATCCGAACCAGCGTGGCACCACGACCCAGCCTGGAGTATCACTACCCAACCCGCTCGAGTGAAGGAGCCCGATCTGAACTGCCATGAGAGGAAGCTGACGAATCGATCGCTCGAGTGAAGACATCACGAACCGAACCAGGATGGCCAAACCGAACCGATGATAACCGGGGTACTACGCACATTCAAACCGATCCGAAGGAAATCCAAAACCCGAGATGCAAAGGTAGTCAAAATGGGAAGTTTATACTCAGGATCCAGTTGGGAGCCGACGAGTTAACTTCATGCTTGGGCTTTGCTGCGGGACGTGTGCTAAGGAGTTGTCGACGTACAAAGCTTTGATTCACCATGGAAAGATGAATGTTAAGCTGCGGATCAGCGCAGTGGAGTAGTCACTACTCCATGTGGCAGAGTGATCGTAGCAAGGCTATGAGCCAGTGCAGTGGAGTCGTCATGACTTCATGGGGGCAGAGTGGACATAGCAAGGGATTAGTGGCTATGGATCAGTGCAGTGGAGCCATCATGACTCCATGGGCCATAGTGATCATAGCTAAGTATTTGGGTGGTCAAAGCGGTGGATATCGTATGCTTTACGCACTGAGTGAGAGACGTGAGGATGGTTGATATGCTTAATTATTTGACGTCACTATGACATGCACACCACCTCCCCCGTATCTTTACACCATATGTTAGTGTCACCTTAGAGTATTATACATCTTGTTGTGCTAACTCTTTGGTTGCAGGTCCAGGTTCAGGTATGGTTATGTATACCTGTTATTGTTCTATTTTGCTGCTTATCGCTCATACCAGACTTTTGTTTGACCCAGAGTTTTATGTCTCTTCTTATTACTCTAGGTGCTCTTAAACGGGAAGACTAGAGACAGGTTAGGTAGTATGCACGAGTAGCTGTACCAGAGACGAGCAGGAGGCTTCCACATAAGATATATATAATCTCCCTGTGTTGTTGCTGGTCACTACTTTGTGCATTAGTAGTGTAACTCTTTCTTTTGTTTTAGAGACAATATTTCAAAGTTGTAATAACGTTGGTTTGGATGATAAGCTGTATTTTGGATTTCCACTGCTATGATGGTTTACTTTTCAGCGTATGCACTATCTCGCCTGTTTTATGTCAAAGTTATGTTATTATTATATTTTATCCCATGTGCTGTGAGACATTCTACAGGTTCCTTGTTAGTTCAAATTCCTTTCTTTTCCTTTCTTTGGCGACCATCCCGTTCTGGTTGGATATCGGTACAGCGCATTTCAGGGAAATGTCGGCTGGTGTGGGGCGGGCCGTCACAAAATATAATAGTTAAATCCATACCAAATATCTGTATTTCAAAAGTTTGAATTATCATAAATTCAAATTTCCATTCAAATTAACTTAAATTAAATTGATCTACATTTCAAATTTATTGGTTTGCAATCAAAATCACCGTTCTACAAAATTACTTAGTTCGGTTTAAAACTTAAATTCTCATTCCGTTTAATCATATTATTCAAAATAACTTTCAAAGTTTGATTTTCAAGTTAATTTCTTAGATCAAGTTCTTTAACTTCAAAATTTATTAACGTAACAACCCGGAAAGGCAGAACCAATTTAATTTTTTTATTTTAGTCATTTTAATGTATTTTGAATATTTAAAATGATTTATTTTAAATAATAATGACTAAATTTTTTATTTACATCGAAGTTAGAATAAATAAATTTATTTTAATAATATAATGAGCCTGAAAT
Source organism: Allium sativum (assembly GCA_030737875.1). NCBI lineage: Eukaryota > Viridiplantae > Streptophyta > Magnoliopsida > Asparagales > Amaryllidaceae > Allium > Allium sativum. The sequence goes on from CM060913.1 coordinate 160,069,437, forward strand.
GGCGCGGTAGTTTGAAAATTCGATTTCAAATTTCAAATTTCAAATGAATGTACAGGATTCAAAACAAACCGGATTTCAATAAAACCAAAAATATTTGAATCTGTTTGAAAATATCTTTCCAAGGAATATGAAAAATCCAGATTACATAATGGGAATAAAAAGTTATGTCAAGTTGAAAATTCAGAATAGTCGCTATGGAATTTATATAATATATAGCCCTTAAAAATAGCGATTTTGCAAACGGCCACCAATTTCGATGAAACCATTTTTGTTGGATCCGGAATGTCAAATTATTGTTAGATTCCAATTTTCATAATTTTTGGAATTAATATGCGAGTGTGGTGAATTTAAACGTGTTTGGCAATTTCAGTTTGAATTTAATCGATTGGAAAATGACCGTTTTTCAAATGGTCTCCCAATTAGAAGAAATTAGTTTTGTTAGGACTGTATCGTCAAAACATAGCTAGATTTATTTTTCAGGAATTTTGGGAGTCAGTATGTGGCCCCATTAAATTAAAATGTATGTTTAAATCAATTTTGAACGAAAACATATTTATATTTTAATTTAACGAAAACTAATTGAAATAGTCTAATTGTCATATGGGATATATCCCATTGTGTTTGAAATGAGGGTAATTAGCTAGGAACGATAGTCGGTGAATTCGATTTGGTGTTCAAAATAAAAAGTTACTTTTTCGAATTAATTAAATAAATAAAAGGGTATAACCCTAATTTTGTGGCTCAGAAAAAAAAACCCGCTTCGCTTTTTCTCTTCAGAAACCCGTCGCTCCCTCAAACCTTCAGCCGCCACACCCCTACACCGTCGACCCCACCATCGCGCCCCCACCAGTGATGCCGCCGCCGCTCCGGTGAACTCCACTGCCACCGTTCTGCCTCCTTCCTTCTCTCTCTCAGCCCCCTCATCGATTTGAAGTTCCACCGCCCAATAACCCCAAAACCCGCTACCACTGTCCAGTGCTGCCAAGCCGCGACCCCCCCACCACTTCTTCGACCACCCACGCTCTCCTTCCGCCACCTACAGCCAAATAATGCCACTGGTAAGTTTTTTATTTCTATTTTTCTTTATTTATATAATTAAAAATGTAATTTTTATATAACTAACATCATTTTAAAAATATGATCTTTATAGAAATGAAACCATTATAAAAATATGAGCTTCATACGAAGGAAATCGTTTTAAAGATAGGATTTTTTATGTATCATAGCATAGAATGAAAATAGGATTCTTTTATATATGTAAAGCGAGATAAAAATACGATTTTTATATATAATATCATGGAATAAAAAGATTAGATTTTTAATATAAAAAGATTAGATATTTTTTAAATATATGAAAGATATGATTTTTAATTATATAAAATTATGATTTTTATATATATAGCGACAATATAAAAATATGATATATATGTAAAATGGCAATATAAAAATATACTTTTTATATATATGGTAGCAGTATAAAAATGTGATTTTTAAAATGTGAGCATCGTATTAAAAATGTGATTTTTAATATAAACTGCGTGAAACGGATTACGTGGGGATTACGATGAAGAACACAACGCACTGGAAACAAATCCAAATCCAAACCGTTCAGACATAAAGAATGGAGGACTGGATCCCAAAGGTGAGAACTTTTCACTCTAATTTATTTTCTAGTTAAATATATAAACTAGGATGTAGACGGTGCTTAGTAACACCCGACTCCTTTGTTTGAAACCGTGTTTGTTTGGTTGTTTTGTTGATTGGTTTATTTGTTTGAATTTGGTTTGGGAAGTGAAATGAATTGATTGGAATTGGTATGTGCATGGCGCGAGCCAGTATTAGGTGAGGGATAAGGCTAGACCTTATTCCGGTTCCAGTATCGCGCCATTATGCTGTAGAAATTTTCTAAAAATGTTAGAACAATAAAAATGTCATTTTTATTGTATAAATGAATTTAAAATATTCATGTGTTGAAATAAATACTTTATCATTAAAAATATAATTTTAAACGAGTATATGAATGAAAATAAATATTCATTTACAAATCGGACGGTTTGTTTATTTACACACATTTGACTGATATTGATTGGGACAATATATTTTACACATCTCCCAACCGTACAAATAAAATCTGTGTGTGTTGATTGAAACCCCACATGGGTATTGGGATGATATTTGACGTACACTAATCCCAATTGTTTAGTTGTATGTCAATCGATTTTTTGAAAGACTGTTGTAAGCGTTAATTATTTATATTTAATGTTTATGCGGTTGTGTAATGCACTCTAGATGATGGTTGACTGTGTTTTATTATTGTTGTGGACACGTATGTATGAAATCCATATAAATAAAATTATATGTTAATTGACTGTGTCTGATTCCAATTCGGAAAGAACGAATATTTTAAATTAACGAATATTTTAAAATGATGAATAATGAATATTTTAAAATAATATTCAGTAATGGATCACAATATGATTTTGATGTCCAGTTTGGGATGGACAAGAAAATATTTAAATATATGAAGCCGTGTTAATTGGGTTAACGCCATTTTTACGTGAACGATATTTATATCGATTTTATTTATTTTTATAATGAACATCGAAAAGGAAATGATTTAAAAATCTGATATTTTGAAAATATTATCATTTGTATATTATAATAATAAGGAAAAAATCTATTTTGATTTAAAATTGAAAATGAAGTTAGAATCGTTTTCAAACGAATTTATAAAATACATTTTAAATAGAAATAATGAAATATATATATATATATATATATAATGGCCTCAATAGAACGCGCCGCGCCGCGGTAGTTCGCGAATTTCGACCATTGACTTCGAATTGAAATTACGGGAGATCCGACCATCGGATTCTCCTGAAACCGGAACCGTTGGGTTCGTATCGAAAAGATCTTTCTAACGAATATAAGAGATTTGAAATCTAACAGTTGGATTTGGAATTATGTCCAAATAAAATTTGGAAAATGTCGCTATGACTGCAGGTCGATGACCGTTTATGGAAATCGACTGAAAGGGCCTTAATAAAAAATTTAAAAATATTAATAATTTGTGTAAAATCATAATAAATGATTTGGAAAGAATTGGAATGAAAAATTCCATATTTGAAAAGATAAAAATATTTTTTATCGAAATGAACTAGTTATTAACTATAATTAAAATCTAATTATTTTTAAATAAATAAATATGATTGAGAATGGGTTTTAATATAACCAAAATGTCCAATATATGTATTGGAGTGGATTTAAATGGAAGTCATCTTCGGAATATTTCGATGTTGGATATCGTGATTATACAGATATTGTTATGGAAATTTGAAAGATATATTTATATCGTTATTTCCAATACGATATTTGTTGGTTTCAGAATTTGATATTGAATATAAGTCGATATATTTTCTATTCAAAGCCTTGAATTTAATATCAAATGGGATTTTGGGTTTGATGTGAATGGCGTCTTCAGTAACACTGTTCTTAAAAACCCCACTTGAAAGGAATAAATCTTTTAATTAAGATTATTAGAGTTTCCAGTTACATTTGGTAATTGGAATAAAATGGAATGTGAATCGGGTTTATCGTGAACTATGTTTTAACGACATTCGTTCTTTAACCCGATTTACAGTGGAATGTGACTTGGAATTTATAAATCTTTTATTAAGATTTAAAAGAAATTTTCCAAAGTGATTTTTTCCAGTTTAATACAATAAATTGGAATGGAATAGAATTCGATTGGATAATAATCGAAGCGAGCTTCTGTGGAGGAAGACTGTTAATATATATGGAATTTAAAAGGGTTTTTCTTTATTCCATTTATACTATTAGTCAAACACGGAAATTGATATCGATTATATATTGATCTGTTTTTAGTGAAGATTCCATAAATAATGGAATGTGATTTGGGTTTATCGTGAACTATGTTTCAAATGACATTAGTTCTTAACCCAGTAAAAGATAAGATTAATCTCTTAACTTTGAATAATAATTAAGTAATGATTTTTGAGACTAAAACCGAATTAGATTTTTAATGAATCTTTAGTTAGATTGGAATGTGAATGTGATAATTGAATTTATCGAATTCATGAAATGATCGAGAATGGAGTATCACTGGTTTTTCTCTAAGCGATAGTTAAATCTTTAATTAGATTTGAACGTGAAATGGTAATTAATTTTACCGATAACACCATGGTGTTAGATATGAAGTATTATCAGTTTTGCTTCATGAGATGAATAGGTTCGGATTGGGAAATATAATAAATGATTGCTTCGGTAAGGTTTGCTGATCCTGACTCGTTTGGACAAACCATAAATTGGTGGAAGATTAAAGAATAAAGTTAAAGGATTTATCTTTGATAAAATTAATGGGAACCTTTCCCAAAGGATATGAATATTTAAATAAAAGAATATTCAGAATTGGAATGAGGCGTATGTTTTGTTTTTATAGCACTTGTTTATAAGATACACGAGTTATTCGGAAAGGTTGGGTTTATACCCATTCTGAATAACGGATTCGACGATAAGTCGATGATGAAAATGGTGGTTGAAGTCCGGAGGTCTTCACATCGTTTGGATGATTACAGATGTCTTGATTGGGCTGTACACCCAAGACAATGTAATAAGTGGTTATCGTCCAGACGTACTTGGAGATCGACCGGATATGCGAGGACCTCTCTCTAGATTGGACATATGGGACGAGGAATAAGGTGCCTCCGGTTTCGTTCAGACCCATAATGAACTTGTAAATTGATGTGTGTCTGGCATTGGATTTTATTCTGTGTTGATTGATCTCTATTATATATATATATATATATATATATATATCTGTTTGGTGGCGGAGAATTTATTCTCTTGCTTAACACCCTTCTCTGAGATGTACGAGCTTAGAGGTTATATATTGATAGACATCAGTAGCATGGCATTAATTGCCTGTGTGGCGTGCTAAGATGCAAATGATCAAGGCTTCTGTTGAAAAGCAGAGTCTTATGGTTGATGATCAAAGCACGACTTTAATATAGCATAGCTCTGTGTATATCATTAATTCGTGAGCCTCATACCCCGGTGTGAACCAGAAATGGGAGAGGACCTTAGGGAGGACATGCATTTCCTTTTAGCTAGGAGTGCTGTCATGATATGGAGCCCAAAACATTTTTACTTATGTGGATGATAGAAAGAGAGGCACCTTGGTTATATCGGTCACTACAGGGCCAATGGATGATATGGTCGACATATTGACCAGACTTACGCCCCATAGTTCGAGGAAATGCATTATTCAAGGATTATAATCCACTTAGGTGGACCAGCCCTGTCGCTCTAGGTGCAGTTGAGGCTGAATCCTAAGGCTCGGGCTAGACAGTCGCGAATCAAAAGGATTATCGCTAGCCTTGGTTCACGATGGAAATCCAACTTCCAATACAACATCGTGCGGTTTTGATTATAAACCTATATGTGGCGGCTTAGTGGCATGGGACGCTCATTGTAACACCCCGTATTTCTGTTAATACTAATATTCACAAATTAAAAGAATTAATATTGAGAATTTGCACGAAATAGCCTTAAAAAGGCATATAACAAATTTGAGATATGTGAATTGCCTTAAAAGGCGAAAAATGGAATTAAGACATTAATTGGAAAATTAATGTGTAGAAATGGTCATAAGTTAATTATGGATTAATTTGAATTCATGAATAGGTGCGTGTGTGTATATATATATATTTATATATATATATGGCAGTTAATGTAAACATGAATAGAAGTTTATTAATTTGCTGAGTGTTTGCTGAGTCACTTCTGACTCATTGCTGAGTCAATAAGATAAACCCCATCTTGTCTGAACGGCTGCGGTTATTTCTAGGTTAAATCTAATGGCCTAAATGAATCCTAAATTCTATAAATAAGTGGGTAGCCTCTCATTCTAATTCATATGAAAAATTAGAGAAGCTGCCGTCATGCCGTCGCCATGGAACTCCGAGTAGCCGCCGCAAATCAAAGTAGAAGAAAGCTAATCTAATCCAATTCTAATCAACTCTAAAGCAATCTAGACTCTCTCTTTCTTCTTAAATTGTGAGTATGATGATTCTCACAAGATTATTAGCAAACTAATTTGATTAAGATGTAAATGGAACATAAGGAAATGATGTGAATTGTCATATATGTTATTGTAAAATCTTATGTTATCATGTATGTTCTAAATGTTTTGTTATGCTATGATGAAAATCATGCTATGCTATGTTATGCTATCATGCCAAGATATGATGAAAATCATGCTATGCTATGTTATGCTATCATGCTATGCTATGTGTAAATCATGCTATGTTATGTCCTAAATCTTATATATGTTGTAGATCTCATGTTAACACATATGTTGGAAATCCATAAGTTATATGATTATGATATCATGTTAAGTTGTGTTGAATCGTACAAGTTGTAAAATCATGATGTTGTTATTTATGCAAATTGGATCATGTTTTAAAGTTTATTTTTTTTTTCTAAAAATTAAATGGATCATGATTATGGGAATTTGCCTATTAAGTTAGGTGTACCCATATACATGAATCCACAATTTAAATTGGATCTTGAATATGGGAATTTGCCTATTAAGTTAGGTGTACCCATATGCATGAATCTATGACTAAATGAATTTTTATTATGGGAATTTGCCTATTGAGTTAGGTGTACCCATATAAACCCATATTGTTAGATTAGATGACGTTGATTTACACATGTTCCTATGCAAGTTTATGAAATTTGATTGAGATCATATTATGTGAATTATGAACAAGTTGACATCTTTAGATCCATGACATGTATAATATGCAAGTTGTACATATCCAAGTTTCACCCCTTATTATGATTCATTTAGTCATATATACATGTTGTTATTGTGATAATCTCTTTTATGCTATGAGTTAGACTATTCGAGTCAAATATATATTTTGCGAATAAACGTTCAAACGTGGGGTAGGGGTGATATTAGGAATTAATAAATTGGGTGCAATTTTGTATGATTTTGCACGCCTTGAATGGATGTCCATATTTGAGTCAATTATTGACATTGTTGAATTTGGAATTAATTAATAATTCAAGTAGGGAATTATTAAAATTGGGGAAAGTGGATTATTAATAATAATCAATGCTTAGGACACGAGGTTGGACCCGTTTGTGACGTAAACCTGCCCGGACCCGCCCGGCAAATCCAGTAGTAACAAATGTCGGCCCAATGTGAGAGGTCCTAGGCCCAAACTAAAGCATAACAGTTGTAAAGACACGAGGTTAGACTCTTTTATGGTATAAGACTGCCCGGACCCGCCCGGCAAATCCAGTTGCCATAAATGCCAGTCTAATGTGAGAGGTCTTTATGAGGTTATGGCCTTAATGAATTAAGAAATACTTAGCCAGATAATCATGTAAGGTGGGACATGGGGGTTAAGTAGGTGCCTTGGGTGGCATGAGGAATCTAGTGGATGCCTTTAGAGGCATTTGAAATACGATTAGACTTAACCAAATACACATGTAAATGAACATGACTAAGTGGGTTAAGTGGATGGACTAATGGGACAAGCTTAGGCGGAATGCTTGTAGGAAATAACGGGGGCCCATTTCAACCAGTATCCCAAAACGTATCTTTGTGGGCTCGACCCAAGTCGAGGACGGGACACGCATACTGGGTTTGACTATAAGAGGCCAAAACAGGGAGCGGTGGCAACGCAAGTCCAACGGGTTTCATATGCGTGTGTGGACCCGGGCTGGTAGGTAAGACGTTGTTGCATCGTGTAGGTATAAGCCGTGCATCTCCGTTATATCGGGTTGCCACTTTAGGGGAATGATGCGCCCCACTGTGGGGCCAGCACGGGTATCTACGAGCAGGGAGCCGATCGAAAGTGGGGAATGGGGTACACCTAGTGGAGATAGGGGCAGGCGGCACCTATGTAGTCAGCTAGGGGTACGTAAAGTTATTGATATGTTCCTAAGTGAAGCAAGTGGGATAAACCTTTAAGGTAACTGGTGGTGCAGTGTAGTAATTTAGGTGTGCCTTTATCGTTCTCTTTATCTATACCCAATAGTTCATAGACATTTCCTTGTTTTCCAGCTTATGTCTTAGTCTAGTTATTTTGGTAATAGTATTGTTAGAATTGTCATACTCGCCAGACTTAATGTCTGACCCCCTCCATTTCTATTCTTTTTCCCTCCAGGTCCTCAGGTGGGACCCAGTTCCAGTGGAGTTTGATTGGACTGCTTGATCTCTTTTGGAAAGCTAGGACTGCTGAAGTAAAGTCCAGCTTGTTATCTTCTTTAATGGCTATTTATGTATTGGGATTATGTATTTGGTTTTATGAAGATGGATATTGTACTTGACTCAGATTATGGTTTTTGTGATGTAACAAACATGTTTAATTCCGCTGCAATGAAATAATGTTTTTAAATTTCCATGTACTATTTATTATCTGTCTTGTTGTAATTTTACTGTTCTATATTCACTTAAAACCTCCATGGAAGTTAATGCATTCCCCTTGTGAGTGACATTAATGGACGTGGGGTGTTACACGTGGTATCAGAGCTTAAGGTTACCAGAACAGATAATTTTTTTAGAAAAACTATTTTTCTAAAGTATTTTTGGAAGAAATGTTTTCAAAAACATGTCTTAATAAGTGATTTTAAGAGGAAAGTTTTTATGAGAAACATAATCCCTAATAGCCATATCCTTATCTTTCGAATTCTCCTTTCTGATCTTTCCTTTTTCGTTTCAGCATGGCTGAAGAGATTAATCTTAATCTTCCGGAGGGTGTGACAGTACCAGGATGGTTTAGGAGATTCTTAGAAGCTAGGGTTAATCAGGCAGGCGCCGCTATTCCTCCACCCCCAGTTGCACCCGTTCCTCCTCCTCCTCCTCCTCCCCCACCTCGTGTTGATACTTTTGCAAAGACATGCAAGGAGTTTAAAGATATGGGCGGAAAAACTTTTCAAGGGACTGAGACGTTTCTGGAGGCCGGAGACTGGCTTAAGGAGACTGAGGAATTGTTGGATATCTTTGAAGTGGAAGATGGGAGGAAAGTCCGTTTAGCTGCTTGGTTAATGAAGGGAGAGGCCTCGTTTTGGTGGGAGGTCACTAACGGGGAACGTCCAGTTGATTCATTGGCGGATTTCAGACGAAGGTTTGAGGCAAAGTTTCTTTCAAGGGAAGAGGAGAATTTAAATATGGAAAAATTCCTGACATTAAAGCAAGGGAGCTTATCAGTGAAGGAATATGTCAATAAATTTAATCAGTTAGCAAGGTTTGGCTTGGAGTTGGTGAACACGCTAGAGAAGAAAGCTTTGAGGTTCGTTAGAGGCTTGAATGAACCGTTGCAAGGGTTGGCTATGACCCACATCCCTATGGGAGCCACCTTTGAAAGGCTAGTAGAAATGGCACTTATGCATGAGGATAAGGCAGTTGAAAAGAAAGGGGATCAGAAGAAACCCCAACAGCAAAATAAGAAGGGTGGTAAAAACAATAATGGCAAAGGGAAGAAGAGAAGCTTCAATTGTGGGACGCCTGGCCATCTCAGCAAAGATTGTAGAAAGAAAAAGAAGACTGGTTATTTTCATTGTGGAGATGCGGGACATTTGGTGAAGGACTGCCCAAAGAAGGGGCAGAGGGCAGTGTCTACCTCGGGAGGACAGGTGCAGGCTCTTATGGCACCAGGGCAGGCAAGGGGGCAAGTTCAGGCTATTGCGGCCCCACCGCTGTAAGAAAGAGGTAGAACAATTTCTGTTGAAAGCTTAGTTTTTCTGTTTGATCATCCTGTCCATACCTTATTCGATTCTGGCGCATCTCATTCGTTTATCTCTGCATCATTAGTTGAATTACTGCACTTGAACACCAGTTTAGTAGAGTATCCCTTGGTTGTTTCAAATCCAATTGGGGGTTCGGCTCATTTGACCATGATATGTTTGGATTTGAAAATCTCTATACTTAGCGTTGAATTTAGATGTGATGCTTATGTATTGGGCTTCATGGGCTATGGGCTAATTTTAGGAATGGATTGGTTATCTAGAAATGGGGCCATTCTTGATTGTGAAAGGAGAGTAGTTAGGCTTGTGACTCGCCTTGGTAACACTCTCGACATCTTTTGTAATCCCATAGATTCCGTTATGCTGAGTTATCTTGAATCGCTTGATGCGTCTGTAGAGAATCTGCGATCGGTAGAGGTGGTCCGGGAATATCCAGATGTGTCTGAGGAGGTGAGGGCTTACCTCCAAAGCGGGAGATAGACTTTCGAATTTATCTTGTGGATAATGCTAAACCCGTATCTTTGCCAGTGCGCCACATGGCTCCTCGTGAAAGGAGGGAACTCAATAAGCAAGTGAAGGAGTTGCTTGAGAAGGGGTTCATAAGACGTAGTATATCAGAGTGGGGTGCTCCAGTAGTATTTGCTACAAAGGCGGATGGGTCCCTTAGACTTTGTGTGGACTATAGAGAACTAAACAAGCGTACTAAAAAGAACCGACACCCACTGCCGAGGATTGACGATCTCTTTGATCAGTTAGTTGGCGCCTCAGTGTTTTCGCAGTTGGACTTAGCCACTGGCTTTCATCAACTGAGAGTGGCTGAGGATAGTATAGATAAGACTGCTTTTAGGACTCCTGACGGATTCTATGAATGGCTAGTGATGCCCTTTGGTTTGACAAACGCCCCCGCATATTTTGTTGATTTGATGAGTAGGGTGTTTAGGGAGTACCTTAACAAATTCGTGGTAGTCTTTGTGGATGACATCTTAGTCTTTTCTAAGAATGAAGAAGAGCATGCCCTACATCTTAGGGATGTGTTGGAAACCCTTCGAGCGCATAACCTTAAGGCAAAATTTTCTAAGTGTCACTTCTGGAGGAAAGAAGTACAATTCTTAGGGCACGTGGTTTCCAAGGAAGGGATAGCAGTGGATCCAGCAAAGGTGGTGGCCATCCAAGATTGGAAGGTCCCTAAAAAGGTAACCGAAGTAAGAAGTTTCTTGGGGTTGGCTGGCTATTATAGGAATTTTATCAAAGACTTCGCAAAAATATCAGCTCCATTAACACGGTTAACGAAGAAGAACCTGGTTTTTACGTGGGACGAAGATTGTGATGATGCGTTCCAACGTTTAAAGAGAGCCTTAACTTCAGCCCCAGTCTTAGTGCTGCCAGACGGGAATAAACCGTTTACCGTCTATATTGATGCTTGTGGGACGGGACTTGGCGCGGTCCTCATGCAAGAGGGAAGAGTAATAGCCTATGGTGGAAGGCAGTTGAGGGTTCATGAAAAGAATTACCCTACGCATGACCATGAGTTAGCCGCAATTGTTTTCGCGCTTAAGTCTTGGCGTCACTATCTTCTTGGTGAGAAATTTGAATTGTTCACTGACCACAAATCATTAAAATACTTATTCTCTCAGAAGGATTTGAATTTAAGGCAGCAACGGTGGATGGAATTCTTAGCCTCCTACGATTTTGAAATAGCATATACCCCGGGCAAGGGTAACGTGGTAGCAGATGCCTTAAGTAGGAAAAGGTTGTCCTTGAGTCCGTTGTTTGTTGAACGACGAAGCTTAGAATTCATCTCCATGTTTGACTTTAGACCCTCCGTTGACCTAGTACCTGGTTTGTTAGCATCCTTGGAGGTTAGACCTACACTTCTAGGACGAGTTGGTGAGGCACAGCAAGACGACCCACAGTTGGTTGAGATAGTAGAAAAGCTCAAAGGAGGGGAGTCGTCTAGCCATCTTCGTAGGTATACCCTAGACGATAAGGGTTGGTTACGAAGGGATAATAGACTTTGTGTACCACAAGACGAAGACTTAAGGAAGGCCATTCTTGATGATGCTCATTGCTCAAAGATGACCATTCATCCCGACGGAGACAAGATGTACAAAGATATGAAGCGGGTTTTCTTTTGGGCCGGTATGAAAAAGGATGTGGCCGAGTACGTCGCTAGATGCTTGGTGTGCCAACGAGTAAAAGCGGAACAAAAGAAACCCGGTGGGTTGCTTCATCCATTGGAAGTTCCACTATGGAAATGGGAAAGCGTCTCAATGGATTTTATGGATGAATTACCAAGATCAAGGAAGGGTAATACGGGGATTTGGGTTATAGTAGATAGACTTACTAAAAGCGCCCATTTTATTCCCGTGAAAAGTAAGAGGACTGCTCCGTGGTTGGCTTCTGTATACATTAAAGAGATAGTTCGTTTGCACGGTATTCCTTCTAGTTTAGTAAGTGATCGTGATCCCATCTTCACTAGCGAATTTTGGAAGAGTTTACAAGAGGCGGTAGGGACTCAGCTATGTTTGAGCACCGCATATCATCCTCAGACGGACGGCCAGACCGAGAGGGTGAATCGTATTCTAGAGGATCTTTTAAGGCTTTGTATCCTAGACTTTGGGGGTACATGGGAAGAGCACCTTCCGTTGGTAGAATTCGCATATAATAATAGCTTTCAGTCTAGTATTGGCATGGAACCTTTCGAAGCTCTTTATGGAAGGCCTTGCCGTTCGCCTACATGTTGGTGGGAATCTACCGATAAAATCCTACTTGGGCCCGATATGGTTAGGGAAACCTCGGAGAAGATTGATTTGATTCGAAGGAGGATGAAAGCAGCACAAGATAGGCAGAAATCGTATGCTGATAAGAGGAGGACAGATCTTGAGTTTGACGTTGGGGACATGGTTTTTGTCAAAGTATCTCCGTTACGGAATGTTGTTCGCTTTGGGTCCGCTAGGAAATTAGCGCCAAGGTTTGTAGGGCCGTTTCCTATAAAAGACAGGATTGGGAAGATGTCGTATAGGGTGGATTTGCCTGAGAAACTTGGTGGAGTACACGACGTATTCCATGTATCACATTTAAGGAAGTGTTTGCACAAGACCGCGGAGGTGGTAGAGCCGAGCTTGCTTAAAGAGGTGGAAATAGAGCGTGATGCAACAATTAGACGAGCTCCTACATGCATTCTTGGGTCGGAGATCAAAAAGTTGAGGAATCGAGAGGTCAGACTAGTTAAAGTGCAATGGGGAGATGATGAGAGCAACGCTACTTGGGAGACAGAAGAGAAGATGCGTTCGTTGTACCCTTTTCTTTTTGAGGGTATGTCTTTTAATTTCTCCTTTATCGCTTAGCTTATCTTATCTTATCTTTAGTATGTCCTCTCATTAGTATCATTGACCTTTAGTTAGGATAATCCTATGGTTGAAACATGTGTTTGAGACATGTTATGTATGATGGATGCAAAATGGATGCAAGTGTTTGCTAGTGGTTGCTCGTGGATGCATATATACACACACTTTAGGCACTAGATCGGCTCAGTCACTACATATTGCATATTGCATAGATGAATGTATTTAGTATAATGGATGTATAATGGTTGTACCATCATATAGATGCTGCATTCGGTTGAATGGATGTGCACGCATATAGAAGTAGTATGTAAGCAATTAGGATCTTTTGCATACATAATGGATGCATGGCACTATCATGAATTGCATCAAGGAGGTCAACTGAATCAGTGGACCGCCTGATTTTACATCAAATACGGACATATACACACACTATAAATTTAAACATAAAAGCATTAGAAGTCTATAAGGACAATGGATGCCAGTGTTTGTTGATTGAGTAGATGGTTGATGATAGGATATAAACTTGAAGATTTCGGGGTCGAAATCCCTTAAGGAGGGGAGAATGTAACACCCCGTATTTCTGTTAATACTAATATTCACAAATTAAAAGAATTAATATTGAGAATTTGCACGAAATAGTATTAAAAAGGCATATAACAAATTTGAGATATGTGAATTGCCTTAAAAGGCGAAAAATGGAATTAAGACATTAATTGGAAAATTAATGTGTAGAAATCGTCATAAGTTAATTATGGATTAATTTGAATTCATGAATAGGTGCGTGTGTATATATATATATATATATATATATTTATATATATATGGGCAGTTAATGTAAACATGAATAGAAGTTTATTAATTTGCTGAGTGTTTGCTGAGTCACTTCTGACTCATTGATGAGTCAATAAGATAAACCCCATCTTGTCTGAACGGCTGCGGTTATTTCTAGGTTAAATCTAATGGCCTAAATGAATCCTAAATTCTATAAATAAGTGGGTAGCCTCTCATTCTAATTCATATGAAAAATTAGAGAAGCCGCCGTCATGCCGTCGCCATGGAACTCCGAGTAGCCGCCGCAAATCAAAGTAGAAGAAAGCTAATCTAATCCAATTCTAATCAACTCTAAAGCAATCTAGACTCTCTCTTTCTTCTTAAATTGTGAGTATGATGATTCTCACAAGATTATTAGCAAACTAATTTGATTAAGATGTAAATGGAACATAAGGAAACGATGTGAATTGTCATATATGTTATTGTGAAATCTTATGTTATCATGTATGTTCTAAATGTTTTGTTATGCTATGATGAAAATCATGCTATGCTATGTTATGCTATCATGCCATGCTATGATGAAAATCATGCTATGCTATGTTATGCTATCATGCTATGCTATGTGTAAATCATGCTATGTTATGTCCTAAATCTTATATATGTTGTAGATCTCATGTTAACACATATGTTGGAAATCCATAAGTTATATGATTATGATATCATGTTAAGTTGTGTTGAATCGTAAAAGTTGTAAAATCATGATGTTGTTATTTATGCAAATTGGATCATGTTTTAAAGTTTATGTTTTTTTTTCTAAAAATTAAATGGATCATGATTATGGGAATTTGCCTATTAAGTTAGGTGTACCCATATACATGAATCCACAATTTAAATTGGATCTTGAATATGGGAATTTGCCTATTAAGTTAGGTGTACCCATATGCATGAATCTATGACTAAATGAATTTTTATTATGGGAATTTGCCTATTGAGTTAGGTGTACCCATATAAACCCATATTGTTAGATTAGATGACGTTGATTTACACATGTTCCTATGCAAGTTTATGAAATTTGATTGAGATCATATTATGTGAATTATGAACAAGTTGACATCTTTAGATCCATGACATGTATAATATGCAAGTTGTACATATCCAAGTTTCACCCCTTATTATGATTCATTTAGTCATATATACATGTTGTTATTGTGATAATCTCTTTTATGCTATGAGTTAGACTATTCAAGTCAAATATATATTTTGCGAATAAACGTTCAAACGTGGGGTAGGGGTGATATTAGGAATTAATAAATTGGGTGCAATTTTGTATGATTTTGCACGCCTTGAATGGATGTCCATATTTGAGTCAATTATGGACATTGTTGAATTTGGAATTAATTAATAATTCAAGTAGGGAATTATTAAAATTGGGGAAAGTGGATTATTAATAATAATCAATGCTTAGGACACGAGGTTGGACCCGTTTGTGACGTAAACCTGCCCGGACCAGCCCGGCAAATCCAGTAGTAACAAATGTCGGCCCAATGTGAGAGGTCCTAGGCCCAAACTAAAGCATAACAGTTGTAAAGACACGAGGTTAGACTCTTTTATGGTATAAGACTGCCCGGACCCGCCCGGCAAATCCAGTTGCCATAAATGCCAGTCTAATGTGAGAGGTCTTTATGAGGTTATGGCCTTAATGAATTAAGAAATACTTAGCCAGATAATCATGTAAGGTGGGACATGGGGGTTAAGTAGGTGCCTTGGGTGGCATGAAGAATCTAGTGGATGCCTTTAGAGGCATTTGAAATACGATTAGACTTAACCAAATACACATGTAAATGAACATGACTAAGTGGGTTAAGTGGATGGACTAATGGGACAAGTTTAGGCGGAATGCTTATGGGAAATAACGGGGGCCCATTTCAACCAGTATCCCAAAACGTATCTTTGTGGGCTCGACCCAAGTCGAGGACGGGACACGCATACTGGGTTTGACTATAAGAGGCCAAAACAGGGAGCGGTGACAACGCAAGTCCAACGGGTTTCATATGCGTGTGTGGACCCGGGCTGGTAGGTAAGACGTTGTTGCATCGTGTAGGTATAAGCCGTACATCTCCGTTATATCGGGTTGCCACTTTAGGGGAATGATACGCCCCACTGTGGGGCCAGCACGGGTATCTACGAGTAGGGAGCCGATCGAAAGTGGGGAATGGGGTACACCTAGTGGAGATAGGGGCAGGCGGCACCTATGTAGTCAGCTAGGGGTACGTAAAGTTATTGATATGTTCCTAAGTGAAGCAAGTGGGATAAACCTTTAAGGTAACTGGTGGTGCAGTGTAGTAATTTAGGTGTGCCTTTATCGTTCTCTTTATCTATACCCAATAGTTCATAGACATTTCCTTGTTTTCCAGCTTATGTCTTAGTCTAGTTATTTTGGTAATAGTATTGTTAGAATTGTCATACTCGCCAGACTTAATGTCTGATCCCCTCCATTTCTATTCTTTTTCCCCTTCAGGTCCTCAGGTGGGACCCAGTTCCAGTGGAGTTTGATTGGACTGCTTGATCTCTTTTGGAAAGCTAGGACTGCTGAAGTAAAGTCCAGCTTGTTATCTTCTTTAATGGCTATTTATGTATTGGGATTATGTACTTTGTTTTATGAAGATGGATATTGTACTTGACTTAGATTATGGTTTTTGTGATGTAACAAACATGTTTAATTCCGCTGCAATGAAATAATGTTTTTAAATTTCCAAGTACTATTTATTATCTGTCTTGTTGTAATTTTACTGTTCTACATTCACTTAAAACCTCTATGGAAGTTAATGCATTCCCCTTGTGAGTGACATTAATGGACGTGGGGTGTTACACTCATGTCGCCTATGATTGATACATTATGATTGAAATTGTTTTTGAAAAATATATGCATTTATAATAGTATCAAAATGATTTGTTTTAAACGTACCAAGCATGTATGGCTATTATAAGGTAAAACTCTATCCTTCGGCTTGCGTTGCATTGTGTGATGGGACCCGAGTCATATAATAGCTTCATTTTTCCAAAAAGCATTGCGATGTTTTGTTATATGCATTGGTATTCCTGAGAGGAAACTCATTCCGTGTTATACGGCGTGGTCCCTTGATATATCTGATTTTAAAGTAAAGTTTTATATAACTGTTTTAGTTTTCACACTAGTCACATGACAAACCTGGAGTTTATTGTTTTAACCTAAACTCTGCGTGTCCATATTTTCCACACGGGCAACAAGTAGTTTTGGTTTTATAGATATCATATTCACAAAATCCTGGATTTACAACTGTAGCTTTATTCAGAACGCTCTATATCCGTGTATTTCTTTCAGTTGTACTATGTATTATTTTTCCGCTGCTATGTAATGCATTTCAATCTCTGACATTATCATATGCATAATATTTGTTCATACTCTGTATATTCTTATACTCTGATGTAGATTGTTGTAATAAGCAATGAAATGTTCTTCTGTTTGTGTTCTGATTTGTCGTGTTCTCAACTCAATCCGGGCTTTCCCGTAAGGGCGAGTTTGGGTTGTTTCAATTAAATTAAAAATTATCAAATTAAATCTTTAAATCAGATTCTTCCATTCATTTCATTTAAACATATCATAAGTTGAGTTCTTTCTATGAACTAAATTTATTAAAGTTATTATATTGAATTTAATTTTTATATTATATTTAAATAATTTTTAAATTAATTTATGAAAACTAAATAAGTCTTTTATATTAAATTTAAAATATTGTAAAATAAATTATTATGTTAAATTATATTATATATATTAAATTAGTTTACAGTATATTAAATTAATTTAAACTGAATCCTAATTAAGTTTACAAATTATTTTTAAATAACAAATCAATCCAAAAATCATATTAAATCCTTTCATTGAATCAGCTCTAACTTAAATCCATAAATTCAAGTTAAATGATTTCAAACATAAATTTAATCTCAATATTTGAATTAAATTTAAATAGTTTTACATACTTATGATTTTTTAAAAATAGTTTGCTTTACCAAGACCGTCCATATATACTTTTCTACCAAATTGTCAAGCAATTAGGGTATGTATCATTACAATGCATAGTGTTTTAATTTTCGAATATATTTCATTTCAACCCGTATCCCAAATTGTTGTCAAAATAATAAAATGTTCAGATATGTGTCATTTCAATCCATAACGGTTTTCCTATCTATATGGAACTTGTAGGGTGAATTATATCCCAAATTGGCGGCGAATTGAAGTCGTCGACTTCTAGGCGTCGATTCTCACTCCACAGGCTACGAAAAATTCCAAACTTTATATGGATTTGAAGATCTCGAGAAGATCTTCAAAAAGTTCAACTATGGCACGAGCTAATTCGGCATGGATTGATCGGAAAATGAGGGGGAAGTTTTAAAGCGGTTTCCGCCTTCGATTGGGGAGAGAGAAAAAAAGATTTTTCATTTTTTTATAAAAATTATGATTGGCCGGTGGGTTTTAAAGGGGTTTTCTGACACGACCTCCAATCTAAACCCAACGACTGTCATCCCCAGCGTTTTACCCCCTTTCTGAACACAATGGGATATGTTTCGTAGGCCCATTCGACTGTTTCAGTCAGTTTCCATTCAAATTAAAATATAAAACATTCAATATTCGATTTGAACGTACATTTCAATTTGCCAGGGCCACAAACTGATTCGAAAAATTCGAAAAAAATAAATCTGGCTATGTTTTGACGATACGGTCCCAACAAAAATAGTTTCATCGAATTGTGAGACCGTTTGCAAAAAGGCTCATTTCTGGTCGATCCAATTTAACTGTAATTGACCAAAACACGTTTTCCTTTGCCACGCTCACATACTAGCTTCAAAAATTATGAAATTTGAAACCTATCAATAACTTCACATTCCGGATCCAACAAAAGTGGTTTCGTCGAATTCCAAGGTCATTTGCAAAATGGCCATTTTCACGGGCTATATAAATTCCATAGCGACCTTTCTGAAAATTCATTTGGCTATAACTTTTGCTTTCCGCTATGAAAATTCGATTTTTAAGATTCGTTAGAAAGGTATTCACTAACAGATTTAAATATTTTTTGTTTCACTCAAATCCGTTTTGTTTTGCACCCGGTACAGTCCGACAAAGTTTGAATTCAATTTTTGAAACTACAGCGCCATTTCAGGCCTTGTTTATAATTAGAATTAATTATATTCGTTTTCAAATGTCGATTCAAACTTACTTTTCATCGCTATTATTTAAAATATTTATTTTAAATATTTTAAATATTTATTTTAAATATTTAAAATCCATTATTTTAGCCAATTTAAAAACATTTAAATTGGTTCAGATTTTCTGGGTCGTTACATAACATGACGTGTGTCACATATCATATAAACATAACATAACTTGACGTGTGTCACATTTCAAAAGGTGTTAGTTAACTTAATATAAAAATGCCAGTGGTGATAGTTGCTCTTTTCCGTGGTAAAAAGAAGATAGCAATGTCAGAAAGTGAATATAGAACAATGCCCTAAGCAGTTTAGAAAAGAAAGCAGAGGTGTTTTAGATAGAGAAGATGGATTTTGATTTTCACAAAAATTACTAATCAAAAAATAATTTTTGATATTTTTAAACTTGATTTATGTATCTTTTAACAGCAAAATTTGGAAAAGTGTTCAACAATAAATTTTCAATTTAATAAAAAAAATGAGGATTTTCGATAAAATTTGGGGGAGAAAAGACTGAAAAGGTAACAACCAATTTTTGAATAAGAAATATAGATCTGAAAATGTGTCTAAGTTTGTGATTTGATAGAAAAAAAATGAAATATGAAAAGTTTTCAACATAAAAGTTTATTTCTAATTCAGTTTCATCGAAATTGGATAAATGAAAAAGTGGATTCGAGTTTCTGTGTGAAAGTTTTGGCTTCTGCAAAATAGTGTAAAATTTTGAATAAAATAGAATATCAAAAGAGGAAAAAACAAGGGAATAGGTCAATGCCAGGGAGGTTTCCAAGTGGGACCCGCTTGCTGGAGGCGGTGGAGTGTCGGCCAAGCATTGTTAGGTCAATGGTTGAAGTCATATGTAGCGATATGGCAAAGGGGAGCTATGAAAGTGGATGGAAGACAAAAGGAAGTAGGTTTTAGGTGATTCAAACTTGAAAAGGAGACAAGTTTTGGTGGAGGCCGTGCGATGGATGGTCTGAGTTGGCTCTGGGGTTGGCTGGCCACGACATGGAAGGTCGTGGAGGTGTGGCAACAAAGAGATATATGGCGGTATAGGTGATTTAAGTTTTCTCAATTTTATACAATTCCCAAATCAATTCAAATTTTGAATTTAGAAATAGGATTAAAAAATAAAGAAGGAGGTTTGGAAACAAATGAAAAAAAAAAATCAAGCCAAAATAAAAATTTACCTTTTTTTAAATTGTGAAGTAAGAATTTTTACATAGAAGAAGGTAGGTTACAGAGGAGGAAGATAGAAAAGGTTTTGGGGAATAAGAAATGAAAACACAGAGAAAAAAATATTTGTGTTTAATCCTCACACGAGTTTTCTAAAAAATTTAAAGTAAAATTAAATTCAAAAGATGCGGTAGCTTGGGAAGTATTCTCAAAAAGCCTTCATAATTCGAAACATTTATAGAAGGGATAACGGTACGATCATGATCAAATTTGTATAGATTTTTAATAAGAGGTCAAATCTAGAGCAAATGAAATCAGATTTTCATGAAACAAAAAATGTCAATCAACTCCATATTTAGAGTAGAATCATAAAAAAGAAAATTTCGAATTAAAAACTTTTATATATTTAATTCAAATTTTGACTAAGTTTGACCAAAATTAACTTTTTTAGAAAAAGTTATATTTTAATTGATTTGTCAACCATATTACTCAACATTACAAGTTTATTATTTAAATTTAATTTTTATTAATGAATATAATTTTAAATTATAATACATGTTTAGTTAGATCAATAGATAAGTTTCTAAATTAACAGTTTAAATTTTCATTATCAGACCGTTCATATATATTTTCGCACATAAACATCAAATTTATGCATTCATAAAATCCAAAATAAATTGAATTTTAAAAGTTTAAAAACAAAATATTAATTAAACCATTATTTTTAAAGTATCCAAAACTTTCAAGTTGTTACAATCTCTCATACTCAATCCTTTTCATCCTCGAAAAGGAACGAGGCATCAAAAATAATAATCTATTAACATAATATATATATATATAAACAAGTTATGCATATTTGTCGATTTACTTAGTTTTATAATTTTGAAATATATATTAAAAACAAAATTTAGCTATTTCCCAAATATTTTAAAATAGTTTTAAGTATTCACTCGATGTCTCGATAGACACTAACCCACTTTCGTAACCTGAAAATAAATACCGATGAAGCTGTTGTTGTTACTAGAATCATTTCCAAGCAACTAAAGTGCAATTCTATATCTATCCAGTACTTGTATGATTTAGCACATATGCATGCCAAAAATCACTAAGTGCTCAATAGTCCAACCTTAATGTCACTAAAAATACTCAGAACTTTTCCTTTTTCGAAAAAATACAAGATAATTTTTTTAAGTCATTTATCACAAAATTTGGAATTGGGAAAATTGTATATCATCTCCACTCATTTGTTTATTATAATTTGACTCTTACCATTTACATATAAACTTAAAATTTTAAATAGAAATCGTATAATAATTCGAAAAATGTGTTATATTTGATTTCCTAACATACATTAGCTTTTCAATTAAGTTGCAGTTTGTTAAATATAAAATTCTTACTTAAATCAATATTAAAGTTTAAGCTATATGAAATGTAATAACCCGGAAATCCGAGCCAATTTTATGTAACGAGTCGGATTTTGCCTGGCCTTAATCGATCGCAAAACCGACCAAAACCGTTCAAATTCCGCCTACGTTAACTTTGGGAATACAACACATCAGAAGAATAACAGCAGACTTTTATAACGTCAATAATAAATGTTACATCAAAGTACAGAATATCAGAGTACATTGAATAAAATTACAGCGGAAGATAAATTACAATATATAATACATTGCAGCGGAAACAAAATAACTAAGGCAGCGGAAGACTTCCAATGTTCTGGACACAGCTTTAAGCTTCAATCCAGGATCCTGCTAAAGAGATAAACCTGTAGACAAACTGCTCGACTGCCTATGTGGAAAAGAGGGCACCCGAGTTTGCAAAGATGGAAACAAACAATGGGTCAGTCATGGGACTGGTGTGAGAATTCTTAACTAATTTAACTAATAGTAATAAGGCAAAGCCAAGGACCACGCCGCTAACGCGGAACGGGTTTACTCCAACAGATTGCCGATGCATAAATGTGTCAGAACAAATAATAAGTAAATCGTACGACAACGTCATGCTTTTGAGAAAAATGGAATCACCATAAGACCCAGGTCCCATCACACAATGCAACACAAACCAGAGGATAGGGTTTTACCTTATAGTGATTAAACATACTAAATACGGCAAATAGGAGTTTAATATTATTATTAGTATATATCAAAACATTTCAAAGTAAATTTATAAATCCTAGGAAGAATAGTATCCCATACTACTATGCCTCCATACTAGTAATACAATCAAATTCGTAGGGTCGTATTTGGATTTTGGTTTCCATCATGAGTCTAGGCTAGGGAGGAGCTCCTACCGATTCGAGACACTCTAGCTAATGTCTCAGGATCCCCCGCAGTGAACCCTTGGAAAGCTGCAGGGCCGGTCCACCATACGAGTTGCGGATTAGTTATTCCTGAACACACGTTTCCCAGTCCTATAGGACCTATCATCCGAGGCGCCTCTTTCCATCATCCACATAAGTAAAATGTCGGGCCGTGTAAAAGCCCAAAACACCACTTCCAGCTAGAAAGAAACGTGCTGCTCTCCCTGTGTTCCCTTCTCCCGTTTTAGACTCCCTTGGTGCGTGAGGCTCGCGAAGTCACGCTATACACAAAGCTATGCCTAAACATGCTATGCTTTGATCATTCCACAAGGCCTGCTTTTCAACAAAGCCTTGATCATATGCATCTTAGCTTGCCACATTGTCACTCCATATCACACTACCAATCCTTTGCCGAAATATATGAACGGGTGTTAACCACGAGAATAAATTCTCCGCCACCAATCATCCATACATTCGACAAAAGATTAATAACATGATATTTAATGGAGTACGATGTCAGATACACAATCCATTTATAAGCTTATGCTCTAGGTTTGAGCGAAAGCCAGATCCGTACAAATCCGCACTACGTTTGGGCAATTCCTACTATTAACCCTATCATGGTAGCGAGCCATTCTAAGGCAATAATCATTATCGTCCATTCGATGTGAAGATTGACGGTCTTCAATCGTCGTCTTCCAATCTTAGATTTTTAAACATCGTTTAATTATTTGGAATGAGATAAACTCGGACTTTCCAAATAACTCTCGGATATTAATTTGAAAACCCGTTTCATATTGTTATTAATAATTTATGACAATTTTAATCCTACTTTATTTCAATAAAAATAACTCGTTTTATAAAAACGACGTTTCAGGTCATATAAGGTTTTAGTGCTGCTTTTGTGAAATTTTGAATTTCACATTTCTCAAAATCCTAAATTGCAAATAAGAAATATAATTCCTTTTCTTCTATGTTTGTTTACATATAAAAAGGCAAACAACATATGTAATTTTTTTTTTCTATATTTTGTTTGCATCTAGAAATGCAAACAAAAATATGTAATACTTTTTCTATGTTTTGTATTGTATTTACACTAAATAGTAAATAAAAATGTCCCTTTACTTATATCATGTTTTATTTACAATAATGTAAATAAAATGTCCTTTTCTTTTATGTCATGTTTATTGACACTAATTATGAATGAATTATTCTTTTCTTTATCCTATTTACAAAATAAATGTAAATAAATGTACTCTTTTATTTTACATTGAAAATGTAAATGTCTATTTCATATTCTATTTACATATAGAATGTAAATTCCTATTCATCCTTTATTTACATTGAAAAATGTAAATCTCTATTCATTCTTTCATTACATAAAAATGTAATCTTTTTCTATTCATTCTTTCATTCACATGTAAAATGCCAGTACTAGTGTCACTTTTATTTCTATGTTTTTATTTACATCTAAAATGTAAATAAAAATGTACTCTATAAATTGATATGTTTATTTACCACTAAAATGTGGATACAAGAGTCACTTTGATTTCTATGTTTTCTAATAACATATACAAGAATAATTTCTATGTTAACATTTTTCTCTCTTTCAAATATCATATCAATGAATATTTTTCTATGTCTTGTTCGCATTGTGGAAAGCAAATAAAAATGTACTTTTATTTTAATCGTTTTTTTTTTGCATTATGGAATGCAAATAAAAATGTACTTTTTAATTTCATGTTTTATTTGCATTTAGGAACACAAATAAAAAGACAACTTTTAATTCTATGTTTTATTTGTGTTAAGGAACACAAATAAAAAGATTTTCATGTTTTATTTGCAACTAAGAGCGCAAATAAAATGTGTTCTTTTTAAATGATTCATATTACAATAAAAGTGTAAATTTTACTGTCTACTCTTTTCTAATTTGTTAAACATGACAATTATAATTGTCAATTCTAATTGGTTAAACATGATCTTAACCTAAATGACATGTCTATTTACCTAACATGCTTTAGCATAAACAACATTTTTAACATAACCTTATTTAACATGATATTTTTAACATAACATGTTCTATCCAAAATGATAATTATGATTTCATACAAATCTAATTTACCACAAATGACAAATATATTTTGTCAATACCAATTTAACATAAATGACAATTATATTTTGTCAACTCTAATTTAGCACATATGACATTTATAATTAAACCCATGTGACATTTATGATTCGTCAATTCTAATCAACATACATGACAATTTATACTAATATAACATTCATAATAAAGGTGACAATTCTATTTTGTCAATTCTAATTCACATGGAAATTGGCTTAATTACATAAAAACATAATTTTTATGTTCTCTAACTTGATTACATAAAAATGTAATTTTCTTCTAATTCTTATTTACATTAAGAAAAATGTAAAACTATTCTAATTTAAACATAATGATGTAAATAAGTCTCATTTTCTAATTTCAACATTTTTTTCTAATGTAAACATATTTTCTAATGTCAACATTTTTTCTAATGTAAGCATTATTTTAACACGACGCTAAAATATGATTCATTTTCAATAAAATGACATAACGACAAAATTAGTTTTATAATCACTTTACATATCTTCCCTTAACGCTAAAAATATATCTACAATTCATATATCTCATTAACGCTAAAATTATACTTACATTTCATATTTTTTTAATATCAATGCTAAAATTATACTTGCATTTCATAAGAACGACAAAAATTTTCAGGACTCATACTTGTCTATACTTGTTTTAGCGTAAATACTCAACACTAATCTTCTGTTCATAATTCATAACATATACCACACAAATTTTATGTTTATAACTCATAAAAATACACAACGCTAATTTCATGACAACACATACCCTAGCTATATATTATTCGGTGCTAATTTTTCATGTCAAACCATACAGTAATCACATACAAATTAGTGTCAAGTTTCATGTCAATCCATACAATAACAACATACCATTTAATGTTAAGTTTTCATGAACCAAAATAAAAGAACCAAACTTTATTTATTTTATGAATCAAAATAAAAGATCCAAACTTATTTATATTTTATGAATCAGAATAAAGATTTAATCTTTATTTCATTCCTTTTATTTCAAAATAAAAGCCAAACCTTATTTCTTTAATTACATATAAAAATGTAATTTTGTCTTACAGTGCAAATTCTCATTCTATAATTACATATAAAAATGTAATGTTATTTTACAATGTAAAATCCTATTCTTTAATTACATATAAAAATGAAATTTTTTTTTACAAACAAAGTTTACATCTTTTAAAATTAAAGATCTAGTCTTTATTAACTCTATTTATTTTAAAACAAAGATCTAAATCCTATTTACTTGATAAATCAAAATAAAAGAATAAATCTTTATTTAAGTGGTAAATCAAAATCAAAATAAAAGAATAAATCTTAAATTTTCAACTTATTATTTTCTTAATTAAGAAACCAAGATCCAAACTTTCATTCTTTCTTTATTAAAAATAAAGATCCAAATTTATTTCAAAAAGATCCTATCATTACTTATATATAAAAATAAAGATATAAACATCCATTATTTTGTGAATCAAAATAAAAGGACCAAACTTTCATTATCTACGAATAAATAAATAGATATTGAATAGCGGTGTCGTAGCTTCAGATCTTAAAGAATAGATCTGAAAATAATAGATAAAAATAACAGCGTGTGTACAAATGAAATACAACAATATTTTGATTGCAGCGCATACAGAAAATAATGAACGTCATAATAACAATGTGATGTACATGAAATAATGAACGAAACAATAGTAGCGCACAAACAAATCGGAATAAAGAAGTACAATCCATCACAGCACAGATCTAAATTATTGCACGTATACAGATATACAGAATATTATTTTATTCGAGAAAATAAATTAAAATTAAATTTTAATTTAAAATAGATCAGAAATTCTCACGAGAAAATAATTAAAAATAATTTAAATAAATAAAATTAGAGTTCTCACCTCGATATGGCTGAAAATTTGACTGTCTCGGATTCAGCTCTAGTCTGTGCCATTGCGAAAATCTTGGAAAGACGAGTCCAACGCAACTTACAGTTCGTCAATCGGACCTCGTATGAGAGAGATATTGATTTTTAAAGATTGGATAAATTAAATATTAAATAATTAAATTAATAAAATAGTATTGAACCTTTCTTCCTCGTTTCCTTTCTTCGTTGTGGACAGGGAAGACCGAACCCATACTCGCTGTCGTTGACCGCCCCTGCGTGCGCACTTCGAGACAGCCGGACCTGGATCAGCTTCCACCACTTCGAGCGCCACGACGCCACCGACTCACGCCCCCGACCTCCTGAAGCTCGGCCTCCTGCCTGAGCCGCACGGCGCGTGCAAACCCGGCCACTTTGGCCTCGCAATTCGTGAAATCGGTGCACTGAAACTCGATCATCACCGTTTGGATTTGAAGAGCTCAGAATTCTCTTCGATTTGACGTATAGTTTGTAAAATTTCGTTGAGCGGATTGAAAGTTATAAGAATTTGAAATCGGAGCAATTCTAGCCATTAGTTGGAACCGGCGGCCATTAGGGTTTCAGCCCGAATTTTTATTATTATATTATTATTCTGTCTCGATTTTCGCGTTTTAAAGTGAAATTTCGGATTGTCTCCGAATTAGGCCTGCTTACTGTCGTTCTTAAGGTTTTGACGCCTTCTGAACGCAATGGGCTATGTCTCGTGGCCCAATTCTGAAGTTTGTTGCGCATTTTATTAAAATTGCAATATTAAATTAATAATTTAATTCCTACCGTACATTTAAATATGCCGGGGCCACATACGACCTCAGAAAATTCTAAAAAAAAATATATTTTCAGCTTTCTTATGACGATACGAATCCAACAAAATTATTTTCGTCGAATTCTGAGACTAT
The DNA here is from genome assembly GCA_030737875.1 of Allium sativum. Classification (NCBI taxonomy): domain Eukaryota; kingdom Viridiplantae; phylum Streptophyta; class Magnoliopsida; order Asparagales; family Amaryllidaceae; genus Allium; species Allium sativum. The sequence continues at coordinate 160,097,010 of CM060913.1, forward strand.
TTGAAAAATGGCTATTTTAAGGCGTTTAAATTTAACTAAAATAGTCAAAACACATTTTTCTTGCCACGCTCACATATTAATTCGAAAAATTCTGAAAATTGAAACTTAGCAATAATTTGACATCCCGGTTCCAACAAAAGTGGTTTTCTCGAAAACGGAGGTCGTTTGAAAAATGACTATTTTCAAGGCCAATATATTTAATATTAAAAATACAATTTTAAACAAATATATTCCGAAACTCAAAATATATAAGTGTTTACTGTTTTTCAATGTAGAAATGTCATTCCAAACTCAATGGAAGTGGTTTCGAGTCGAAATTCCTTCATATGTGAAAAGTAGCCTTTCAGGCCCTATATAATATATATATAAATTCTACAGCGACCTTTCTAAAAATTGAATTGGCCATAACTTTTGATTTCCGCTATGAAATTTCAATTTTTCGGATTCATTAGAAAGATATTTTTAAATAGATTCTAATATTTTTGGTTTCACTAAAATCCGTTAAATTTTGCATCCTGTACGATCAGTCAAAGTTCAAGTTTGACTTTTCAAACTACCACGCTATTTCTAACTCTTTTTATAATTAAAATTAAATTATTCATTCTAACTTCGATTTAAATCAACTTTCAATCATTTTTATTTTAAATAAATTATTTTAAATATCGAAAATTCATTAAAATCACTTAAATTAAAATTTTAAATTGGCCCCAAAAATCAGGGTTGTTACAGTCTCCCCCACTTAAAAACTTTTCGTCCTCGAAAAGGAACGAAGCTAAAAGTTGATTAATTAACTAACTAATATATATATATATATATATATATATATATTCTCCATTGGTTTAAATAATTTTATTAGTTGATTAACTTTCAAATATAGAACTTTTTATATATTCACAAATCATATTTTCCAAAATAGAGTATAATTACAAATACATATATTATAGGCTTGCTACTCTCAACTCATTTTAGGCCATTACTAACCCTATCTCTAATGAGTTTTCTCATTCTAGGATACTGCTGATCCTATCTCTAATGAGTATTCTTATTGGATATTACTAATCCAATCTCTGATGAGCCTTTTGTTTAGTTCTAATGAGTTGTACCCCAAAGATTTCAGCTAACCAAAGCTCTGATACCAATTGTAACGATTCGGATTTTGCCCGGCCTTAATCGATCGCAAAATCGACCAAAACCATTCAAATCTCGCCTATGTTAACTTTGGTAATACAACACATCATAAGAATAACAGCAGACTTTTATAACATCAATAATAAATGTTACATCAGGGTACATAATATCAGAGTACATTGAATAAAATTACAGCGGAAGATAAATTACAATATTATAATACATTGCAGCGGAAACAAAATAACTAAGGCAGTGGAAGACTTCCAATGTTCTAGACACAGCTTTAAGCTTCAATCCAGGATCCTGCTAAAGAGATAAACCTGTAGACAAACTGCTCGACTGCCCAAGTGGAAAAGAGGGCACCCGAGTTTGCAAAGGTGGAAACAAACAACGGGCCAGTGATGGGACTGGTGTGAGAATTCTTAACTAATTTAACTAATAGTAATAAGGCAAAGCCAAGGACCACGCCGCGAACGCGGAATGGGTTTACTCCAACGGATCAGAACAAATAATAAGTAAATCGTAGGACAATGTCATGCTTTTGAGAAAAATGGAATCACCATAAGACCCAGGTCCCATCACACAATGCAACACAAACCAGAGGATAGGGTTTTACCTTATAGCGATTAAACATACTCAATACGGCAAATACGAGTTTAATATTATTACTAGTATATATCAAAACATTTCAAAGTAAATGTATAAATCCTAGGAAGAATAGTATCCCATACTACTATGCCTCCATACTAGTAATAAAATCAAATTCGTAGGGTCGTATTTGGATTTTGGTTTCCATCATGATTCAAGGCTAGGGAGGAGCTCCTACCGATTTGAGACACTCTAGCTAATGTCTCAGGATCCCCCGCAGTGAACCCTTGGAAAGCTGCAGGGCCGGTCCACCATACGAGTTGCGGATTAGTTATTTCTGAACACATGTTTCCCAGTCCTACAGGACCTATCATCCGAGGCGCCTCATTCCATCATCCACATAAGTAAAATGTCGGGCCGTGTAAAAGTCCAAAACACCACTTCTAGCTAGAAAGAAACGTGCTGCTCTCCCTACGCTCCCTTCTCCCGTTTTAGACTCCGCCGGTGTGTGAGGCTCGCGAAGTCAAGCTATACACAAAGCTATGCCTAAACAGGATATGCTTTGATCATTCCACAAGGCCTGCTTTTCAACAAAGCCTCGATCATATGCATCTTAGCATGCCACATTGTCACTCCATATCACACTACCAATCCTTTGTCGAAATATATGAACGGGTGTTAAGCAAGAGAAAAAATTCTCCGCCACCAATCATCCATACATTCGACAGAAGATTAATAACATGATATTTAATGGAGTACGATGTCAGACACACAATCCATTTATAAGCTTATGCTCTAGGTCTGAGCGAAAGCCAAATCCGTACAAATCCGCACTACGTTTGGGAAACTCCTACTATTAACCCTATCATGGTAGCAAGCCATTCTAAGGCAACAGTCATCATCGTCCATTCGATGTGAAGATTGACGGTCTTCAATCGCCGTCTTCCAATCTTGGATTTTTAAACGTCGTTTAATTATTTGGAATGAGATAAACACGGACTTTCCAAATAACTCTCGCATATTAATTTGAAAACCCGTTTCATATTGTTATTAATAATTTATAACAATTTTAATCCTACTTTATTTCAATAAGAATAACTCGTTTTATAAAAATGACGTTTCGGGTCATATAAGGTTTTAGCGCTGCTTTTGTGAAATTTTGAATTTCACATTTCTCAAAATCCAAAAATGCAAATAAGAAATATAATTCCTTTTCTTCTATATTTGTTTACATATAAAAAGGCAAACAACATATGTAATTCTTTTTTTCTATATTTTGTTTGCATCTAGAAATGCAAACAAAACTATGTAATACTTTTTCTATGTTTTGTATTGTATTTACACTAAATAGTAAATAAAAATGTCCCTTTTCTTGTATCATGTTTTATTTACACTAATGTAAATAAAATGTCCTTTTCTTTTATGTCATGTTTATTGACACTAATTATGAATAAATTGTTCTTTTCTTTATCCTATTTACAAAATAAATGTAAATAAATGTACTCTTTTATATTACATTGAAAATGTAAATGTCTATTTCATATTCTATTTACATATAGAATGTAAATTCCTATTCATCCTTTATTTACATTGAAAAATGTAAATCTCTATTCATTCTTTCAATACATATATATGTAATCTTTTTATATTCATTCTTTCATTCACATGTAAAATGCCAGTACAAGTGTCACTTTTATTTCTATGTTTTTATTTACATCTAAAATGTACTCTATAAATTGATATGTTTATATACCACTAAAATGTAGATACAAGAGTCACTTTGATTTCTATGTTTTCTAATAACATATACAAGAATAATTTCTATGTTAACATTTTTCTATCTTTCAAATATCATATCAATGAATATTTTTCTATGTCTTGTTCGCATTGTGGAAAGCAAATAAAAATGTACTTTTATTTTTTATCGTTTTTATTTGCATTATGGAATGCAAATAAAAATGTACTTTTTAATTTCGTGTTTTATTTGCGTTTAGGAACACAAATAAAAAGACAACTTTTGTGACGACCCCAAAACCCCGTGACACGGTGTTAAGGATAATCATTGGAATATAACACATTAATCATCATTAGCAGATCACAGATAATAGCATAAACAGGAAATAGAATAATTTACACACATATGACAGCGGAATCATATAGATATCATCACATCAGAGAAGCACAGTACAGGATACAACTTAGTGCATAATGATACATAGTCAGTCACCATCGCCTGAGGCGGAATCATACATAAAGAGTACTCAAAATAAATATCAGTCTACATCGCCAATGGCGGAATCATAATATAGATACAATAATGGCGGAGAAAATCCAAGTCAGCACGGTGTAGTCAAGCCTCGCCATGAGCCAAAAGGTGCGTCAGAAACCTGTAACTAGGCTGCCCGTGTGAAAATGAGGGCACCCGAGTTTGCAAGGTGAAACAAACTACGAGTCAGTCATGGGACTGGTATGAGAAATCTACTTAACTTATTAACAACAATAATAAGGAAAATCAAAGGACCACGCCACTTTCGCGGAACGGGTTTACTCCAATGAGTGCTAGTGCATGAAATAAAGTAAATGATTAAATCATCGCAATGCTTTTTATAAAATGAAGCCATTATAAGACTCAGGTCACATCACACAATGCAACGCAAGCCGGAGGATAGAGTTTTTACCTTATAATGGCCAAAAATGCTTCATACGAATAAAACAAAAGTGCTTGATATTATTACTATTGTATATATGTTTCAAAAGCGATTTCAATCATAAATATCAATCATAGGCGGCATAAATGACCCATACCACTTTGTCGCTATACTAGTAATACAATCACGTCCGCATATTTCGTATTGGAAATTGGGTTCCTTCATGAGTCGAGGCAAGGGGCAAGCTCCTCTCCGATTCGAGACACTCTAGCAAATGTCCCAGGTCCCCACTATGATCCTTGGATCTTCAGGGCCGGTCCTCTCTTACTTTTGAGGATTAGTTATTCCTGAACACACGTTTCTCGGTCCTTACAGACCTATATCGAGGCGCATCGCATTCCAACAACCACACAGGTGAAAAGTATATATAATGCCAGGGCTGGTAGGTCACTGACACCACCTTAGCTAGAAAGAAACGCCGTGCTCTCCCTGCAGTCACTCTCCCGTTTTTGACTCATACCGAGGTGTGAGGCTCGCGAATTCACGTTATACACAAAGCTACATCACACAGACCATGCTTTGATCATCAACTACAAGACTTTGCTTTGCAACAAAAGCCTTGATCATATGCCACTTAGGCGTGCCACACAGGCAATCCACTCCATGCGACTGATTTCTATCAATATATAACCTCTGAGCTCGTATGTCTCAGAGAAGGGCGTTAAGCAAGAGAATAAATTCTCCGCCGCCAAACAGATATATATTTAACAGAGATCAATCAACACAGAACGAAATCCAATGTCTGACACACAGTCCATTTACAAGTCCGTTCTGGGTCTGAACGAAACCGGAGGCACCAATTCCTCGCATATCCGTACAATCAACAGTATGTTTGGATGGCTACTACTTCAGTTCCTTCATGGTAGCTACTCCAATCACGAGCATCGGTAGCACCCATCCATCAAATGTGAAGATCGTCGGTCTTCAACCGTCTTCGTCTCTTCGACTTCTCAACGTCGATTGATTATTTGAAATGAGATGAACTCGACCTTTTCAAATAGTCCACGTATATTTAGATTTTCAAATCAATTATTCACATGGTTGGACTATTCAACATTCACATTTCAGTTCTTTAGTTATAGTTTTCATGTCAAATACATTCAACCATCACATATCAAGCAAACACAACGAAATTGGTTTATTTCCACTCTATATCGTCTATAGTATTTTATAACGATATATCGCCATTTTTATTTAATTTAAAACGGCCATATTTAATTAAACGACGTTTCAGGTTGTGTCGATGCACGGGCGCTGCTTTTCACTAATTTTGTTTTACACATATCTGAAAATCTAACCCTTGGATCACAAATTTTATATCATTGGGAAGGTCTTTTCAAAACGAATCCAGCGGTTTCAGTTTTGGAAAAAATCCGACGGTCGGATCTTCCACACTAGCCATTTGAAGTTACCATTTCAATTTACGAACTGCAGCGTCGTTATTCGATTTAATTTTAATTATATTTATATATATATAATCGTTTCTGGCGCTGTTTTTCTTCAGATTTGAATTAAACATTCCAGACAATCCAACCATCGGATCTTCACAAAGTTGGTGCCGTTGGAAAGATATTTCCAAGGCGAACCCAACGGTTGCGGTTTCGGGAAAATCCAGTGGTCGGATTTCCCGCACTAGTCGCTTGAAATCACGGTTTCAAAACACGAACTGCACGGCCACGTTTCGTTTTAATTTTATTTATATTTATATATTTATATAAATATAGTTCATTCAAAATTTCCTATATCATTTCCAGTTCAATTATTTCACTAACGCCTTTAAATTTCGGAAAATTTCGCCATAACCTCCTTTGTACGGGAGGGTCTGGGAAAATTCCCAAATAGCCACACGGGCGTCTCATATCAAAAAGAAAAAGAAAAAGCCAAGCGGCTAGCCAACAGGCTCATAAAATCATCACCCAAACAAAACAGTAAATGTGTACCTATTTGTCGAGCACAAAATTTTATTCCTCTTCTCTAGCCCCTTTGCTATAACATGTTCAATAGATATGCATGTACATATATACAATTTCTATCACTTATCATTTTCCATTCAACTTCATATTTGATTTACTTTGGTTTAAAAACACCATTCATTCTAACGTTACATGCATAGGCTAAAATCATATCATTAGCTAATTAATGTATATTTCAACTCATGCACATTTTATTTGAACAAGTGGCTATTTTTAACACTTCATATTTCAAAGATGATAACTTTGGCGAACTAAAATAGATTTCAACACATGACTATTTTATTTAGTTCCTATGCATGTTAAAAATAATATTTCTTCACAAATATTTATTTCAACGTCCGCATATCTTTAGCATATCACATATATGATAAAAATGACATTTTTACCATTTACAATATTTATTTGACAAATGGATGTTTTCAACACTTCATAGTTTCAACAAAAATGTAATTTTTATTGTTCGATCTTTTTATTGAACACATGAACTTTTCCACTACGCACACTTCTCAACACGTAAGCGTTTCCACACATGGATATTTTATCTATGTTGTTCATATAAGAAAGATAGTATTTTTATTGTTAAAACTATTTATATATATAAGGCGAATATTTTTCATACTTCATATATATTATAAAAATGTGATTTTTATTGTTTAAACACTTCATTCATTCACAAATGAATTTAATTTTCACACAACACTTTTCAACACATGAACATGTCCACACATGGATATAGTTTCAACATATGACTTTAATTTCAACGCATGAAAATAATTTCAACATAAGAAAATAATTCTAACACACAAAGATTATTCAAAATTTCGGCAGCATAACGACAGGGTAGTTAAAACCGGCACAGTCCCTAGTACGGCTCCTCGCTCTACCTTAAAACCTCGTGGTTTTTGACAATGCGGATTCATGCATCTAATTCGCACGCAAGCGGCATGTTTTATTTTTATTTCCACAAATATTTCCTATTTATTTCAATCACCAATGGGTATTTTTCAACCACAACCAAACAATATCAACCACAAACAATTATTCAACCATTCGCATTTTCCATCCAATATTTCACACCAATTCACAGCTATAAATATCGTCCATGGTTTGTGGACGAGGGGAGTATATATATATAATATATTTCACTTGCATTTCAACGCATATATCAATTATTCTATGCATGTAAAATTCATACTTCGCTTATATAGCTTACACTACGCATGTACATGAGGTATACAACACGTATGTAATTTATATTTCGATAATATAATTTATACACGACATTTTCCATTCAAATTCATGTAATTTAAATTTCTCACATTGGTTTTCGGAGTGCTAAAAATCGTAGATGACTCAGAAAAATCCGCGGCTTCTTCTATTTGGTAGAGAGCTTTCTTGCGGTCCCGATGTTTCCTGTTTCATCGAATTTCGTCAACACACCAAAAAGATATGACTTTTCAAAGTGTAAAGATAAAAAGAACTCACCTCTCACGATGGTTCAAAGCTAGGTCTGAGGTTTTCGCGATATCAGTGGCACGTGGGGACGATCGGGGGTGCTGACGTGGAAGAGGATGGCGAGGGCTTCACGGCTCTGGTGGTTTGAGGGGGTGCGGTGGCAGATCGGAGTGGCGGCGGTGCTGGGAAGTCGATGACTTCCTGGCTTCGATTCAGGCGGAGGAGGCGTCGATAGGGGAGGTGGTAGGGTCGGATCTGACGAGGGGAGGGAGGCGCGTGTAGTGACCCGGATTTTGAGCGGCTTTGGGTATCGACGTAAGCTCGACGTCGATAACCAAAACATCGAAAAATCCCGGTAATTAATGAAAGAAATTAGAAGGTGAGAATAGATAAGATAGAACTTATAGAATAGAAGAAGAAGAAGAACATCATCATCAGAGTAAACACGAATCTCACAGCGGAACGAATAAAATATAACATAACATATCTTTGAAATAACATCAGTATATGTATACAATAGCACTTATCAGAGTACAGCACTTACAACACAGCGGAAATAATAATAGCTATATGACCCTGAAGCCTCCTACTCCAGCTCTTCAATGTAACTGCAAATCCCGACTACTTGACTGCCCGTACAAATTTAGGCACCCAAGAGTTTAGGGAAAACAAAACAAATAACTCCGGGTCAGTCATGGGACTGGTATGAGTAAACTCAAATCATTTAAAACAGGTATATGATATCTCATAAGACCACGCCGTGAATACGGAACGGGTTTTTCCCTTATGAGAATCCAAATAACTTTTCGAAGCAATATCATTCTGATATTATAATAATGTCTAAGTACAAATAAATATCAATCTAGCAAAAACGCTTGCATCTCACGTTACTACATATATAGTATACAATCAAAATCGCAGGCACGTATTGGATGATCGGATTTCCAACTATGACAAGGTATGGAACCACCTTCCGATCAGTGTACTCTAGGAACGATACACTGGAGTTCAACAAGAACATCTTGCAACTCAGCCACACATGACCGACCACTCATTTCGCTTGAGTGTATCGAATGTACATCACCAACAGTTGGGATCAGCAACCGTTCCCGTATATATATGGGACAGCATTGATAGATTTAAGAAACAAATGAATATTCACTAGATAGGTGATTATACACCCTACTTCGGTGCGACCGACTTAGCCATGCTGCCTGCCCGATTTCTGTCATTTACCGGATGATGAGGCTAGAAGCTACGCTTTATCATCACAATAGATTCACTTTGAATGCCACATTGTCAGATCCATCGAAAATCACTAATTGACGTCTACAACAATACATTACGTGTCAGCTAAAAGAAGTTTCCTTCTCCGCTTCCACTCTTGGTACGGTTGAAGAAATCAATGTACGTAACCTTTCTGGAAATACTCTGTCAGACATCCATCTTCATTCACTTAGAATGTCACATCGTCATACCCGCCAAATCACAAATTGACTTATCCAAAAATAACACGGGTATACAGCTAAGAGAAACGAATTCCTCCGCCACCAAACGTGAATACGTTTGAACAGATCAACTTACGCGATCCATTGGATATACTCTGTCAGACCTTCGTCCATACAAGTTGTCCTGGGACTGGACAAACCGAAGGCACTATTCTGTAAACAGGATAGCCCTTGCATTTTACTCCGTCTTCAATTATCTTTGGCATATATGATTCGCGACGCTTATGCCAATACAGAGTGGTTCTTTGGATAATAATCCAACCGGTCTCTCCATATTAACAACGTTAAAATGGTAAAAACTTCGATAGTCTGTGATTTAACCATCAAAGAAAACAAGTGTGCAACCAACGATATTATTCCCAGATGGAAATTATATCGAACAAACATCTTTTAACATTAATCTCTTTAGTTCCTTTATTTACTTATCTCCTGTTTCCCTATATTCTAAATTCTTATCTTTCTTTTATCAGAAAACATTTTCTGATTCTCGTTTGGAAAACATTTCCAAAACTCATTTACGATCAAACCTTACCATTTCTTAGTTAAGAAGGAAGCCACTCAAGTTGGGGTATAATTACCTCTCAGACCTTAACTGAACAACGTTATAACTTCGAAATGGTCAAAGTTTATCTTTTAATATTTAACAACTTCTTTACGCCTTTCTCGGATTCAATTTTACTAGTCCACTTCTATATTTAAAACATTGGTTATAACGATAACGTTATAATCCCTACTTTCAAATTATCTAACTTTAATTATAACTTCTATTCTTATTAGTGAATAATTAACCTAACACTTATTTATTTATAAATAAATAAATCTCTATTTTAGACACTGGAAAGTATAAGTACTTTCCCGAATTCGATATAATCGAATTTGCCGATTAACTCTCTTCGAGAAATCTCTATTTGATTAACTCTTCTTCGAATAACCTATATTTGATTAACTTCTTCTCAAATAAACGATATTCGATAATCTCTCTTCGAATAACTAATATTCGATAACTCTTCCTTTTCAAATATCTCATATTTGAAAATCTCACTTCGATTAAACTATAATCGATAACTCCCTTCGATGAAACTAACATCGATAACTCCTTTCGATGAAACTAACATCGATAACTACTTTCGATGAAACTAACATCGATAACTCCTTTCGATGAAACTAACATCGATTAATTTAACTCGACGAACTTAACTCGACTAACTTAACTTGACTCGACTAACTCGACTTACTTGGTTCGACCAATTCAATTCAATTAACTAGGCTCGACTAACTTGACTAACTTAACTCGATTAACTGAACTAATCACTTTGATTAACTCGACTAATTCACTTTGGTTAACTTAACCAATTCACTTAACTAATTCACTTAACTCCTGTCGAATAAACTATATTCGATAACTCCTCTAACTCTATTCGAATAAACTATATTCGATTAACTCCTTTACTCTATTTAAATAAACTATATTCGATTAACTAACTTCGAATGTCTATATTCGACTAACTAACTTCGAATACCATATTCGATTAACTAACTTCGAATGTCTATATTCGATTAACTAACTTCAAATACCATATTCGATTAACTAACTTCGAATACCATATTCGATTAACTAACTTCGAATGTCTATATTCGATTAACTAACTTCGAATGTCTATATTCGATTAACTAACTTCGAATACCATATTCGATTAACTAACTTCGAATGTCTATATTCGATTAACTAACTTCGAATGTCTATATTCGATTAACTAACTTCGAATACCATATTCGATTAACTAACTTCGAATGTCTATATTCGATTAACTAACTTCGAATACCATATTCGATTAACTAACTTCGAATACCATATTCGATTTCTCCTTTCGAATGTCTATATTCGATTAACTTTATTCACTTTATAAAGACTTCCTTTTTAACAACGTTTTATTCATTTGAAAAGATTTACTTTTAAATGATGGTTCTACACTTTAAAAAAAAAAATTCTTTTTATAATGCTTCCTTTCCAATTCTATTTGTAAATGGTTTACAAATATTTCCTTTTCAAATTTATTCTTGATATATTCTAACTCCTTAAATTCTCGGGAAAATTCTCCATAACCTCCTTTGTATCGGGAGCATCGGGAAAATCCCCAAACTCGCCACACGGGCCTTTCCATTCAAAAAGAAATGTTTGAATTTATTTCCTGTTTAAAATATGTCCTATTTATAAATATTCCCATTTATAAATATTTCTTATTTATAAATATTCCACTTTATAATTATCTCTTATTTATAAATATCCCATTTTAAAAATATTCTAATTTCAATATCACTTTGAAAATTCCCTTATCTACATTCCGGTATGTTATAGTATTCAATCATATCAAATCACGATGTCTAATCTCGTCCATACACACACAATCAACAACAGGTTATAATTCACATCATATATTAAAATATATGAAAAACAATAAAATAACTGTTGAGGAATCCAGTCGGATTCCTCCAACCTGTTTCCCTGCATCCACAGATGTTACACAATAAAATCAACATCACTTTCAGTTCCATATGATATATTCTGTTAAACAGAATCAATATAGAAACTCAACTAACTGACTAGCAGTTCAATCAAACAGTCAACACACAGTCAAACAGTCAATATTTATTCTAAAAATACAACATGAAAATATAAACTGTTCAGAGTTAGTGAGATTTACTCACTTTGTATTGTATCGTCGTTGAATAGTCTGTTTCGAGTTAAATCCAACAGTCGTTAAATTTGACTGAAAAATCATGTCGTCTCCATTTCTACCCAAATGGATTCCGGAATATTCGGTCCTCCACCATGATTCCATTGCACTTGGTTTCATTCAATTCTGATAAAATATGATCACGTTATTAACGTTTTAAGATTAATTTAAATAAGTTAACCTTAATTAAACCCTAATTATCAGTTAATTCTAATTAACCCCTAATTATAAATTAATTAAGTATAGATTAACCTAAGCATTCATAAATTAACTCTAAGTGTAATTGATTAATCCAAACCATAATTTAATTAAACATAATTTAATTAACCTTAAATAAAACTTAACCAAATTGTATTGGGCCTTAGCTTATATTTCCTAGCCCATTCACCTTTGTTAAAGTCCATCCGTCCACTTTAAAGCCCAACACCCTCACATCCGTTCTTCCCCAATCCACCAGTGACGCTTCGCTTCAGAAATGGCCAAATCCGACCTCTTTCCTCCGCCTACTGCTCCTCCTATAATCCACCGTCCCCAAAACGGAAATCACCACTTCGATCCTCATCAAATCCCCTTTCAGCCTATACCCCTTTCTTCGCATTCGAACTCCATCATCGGGAACCGACTTCGAGCTCCCTCGCGATAACCAGACAAGTATCGACATACATCAGCGTCGACTCCCACCCAATTTCGCCAACAGACCATATTCTCTACCACAAACACAATCATAAACTCCATTTCGATCAATAACCCACCGAAATCCTTCCAACTCGAACCCTAGCTGCTGCTCTTAACTGTCGATCTTCATAAACATGCATCGCACCTTTTAAACAGCGCTGGAAAACGAAGCTTTTGCAATAAGAAGATCACTGGAGCTGGTTTTAGATTTTAAGGAATTTTATTCGGTTTGTTTTGATTTATTCTTGAGGAAGATGATTCACGTTGAAATGTTTTCCATTGTGGCGGCTGAGTTTTTGACAGTGGGAAATTCTCTTTTAGGTTTTAGTGAGGGTTAGGCTATTTATAGGGTTGTTTAAATATTTTAGATATTTTATAGAATAGAATATTCCCGACATATTCTCCTTTTTATATTCATTTTGCCTTCTAAAAATTTTCGTGATTACATACGATACCCAAAAATCATGAAAATTGACATGCAGTTACAGTTCGCCATTACGGTCCCAACGAAACTAGTTACGTCGAATTCCGACTCCGTATGCTCACACTGCGTATTTTTAACTGTTGAAATACTGACTATTTTACACTCTAAAAATCCCCACGGTCACCCACTGACCCTAAAAATCACGAAACTTGGAATCTATCAACTATTTGACATTGCGGATCCAACAAAACTGGTTTCGTCGAAAACGGAGGTCGTATGCAAAACTGGCTATTTTTCAAGCGCTGAACAGACCGTTTAAATATATAAATATATTTAAATTAAATTAAATTAAATATAAATAAATTTATATTGTCGTATATAATCACAGTGGAATACGTTACAGCTCCAGGAAAATTATATACTCTCTATTCCAAGTCCAGATTGAATCGATATTCACTTTACATTGAAAAATCCTTTTATAACGTATATAAAGCGTCGCAAATTATAAAGGAAATCCATAGCGACTTTTCTAAAATTTGATTTGGACGTGAATCAAAATCTACACAACGAAATCCCGATTTTTCTCTTCCACTAGAAAGATATACTCCACCAGCTCCACACGTTTCTTGTTTCACAGAAATCCGGCTTAAAACGAATCATGTACATTCAGTTGAAGTTCAAATCGCCAAATAGCGAACTGCAGCTCCATTTCGAGCTCTATTCTAAATTATATTATAAATTATAAATTCAATTGGCTTATATAAATATATTCGTCAATATAATTCAATATAACTGAATTATATATTTTCAACTGTCCAGTTTACACAATATTGTCAATTCCACTATTTCTGACTAATTCAGAAATAAATATATTTTATCCTATTATTTAAATTAATTAAATAATCATTTTTATTTAATTCAGGTCGTCGATATCGCCAAAACGATATTTAATGTTAGACCCAAAAGTGGTTCTAACACCCAAATTGATTAAAAGCAAATAAGATGAGATAAAAATAAAAATGAACACACAGGATTTATAGTGGTTCGGCGAAGAAATGCCTACGTCCACTTATCTTTCACTATATTCAATGATTCAGTTGCAAATACAATGTAATTGTCACTTGACTTCACCCACAACTCACTTATATTCACTCAATAGATTAAAACAAGTAATGAAAGAAGATTTGGATTCTTCGGGAGTAATGGAGTTCGGAATATGGGGGTAGTTGAATTCTCAAAGTGCCTAAAAAAGATCCTTTTCTTTGTCTCCAGACGGGGTATTTATAAGTGTGAATTTGCTCAAAATCCGATCCGGATCGGAGCCACATGTCGTCCATCCCATTAGCCTCAGGTTCGAATGGATTACTGTGCTGACAACGCATCAAAATAGTGAACGTTATGGGTAGGAACTGGTCACAGCCGGTCCGGATATCCAGGCGCTTTTGCAGGAGAATAATATGGAACATGGGTTCGGGTCGGAGGTGTATGTATCAGGGGTTCGGATCGGGATATCCGATCCGACCCGAATTGACTTGGTGACAATTCTCTCTTCTCTTTATTCTGCTCTTCCTTCGAACCATCTCTGTAGCAGCTGGGTGGCCTTCCGATCCGTCTTGAAGAAGACTGTCCTCCGATCCGAACGCGCGCTCTCTGTTTTCAACAGCAATAGCTCGCCGCTCCGAACAGGAGACTTTATCCGATCCAAACCTATACGTTGCCTTAACCCGACCCGGATGATTACATCTGTTCAACTCGAAGCTGTAGCGTCTCCTCCGAACTGAGTAGTGAGGGTCTCTCCGATCCGAACCGAAGTCTTCTAATTTGAAATGCTCTCCAATGCTTGATATCTTGACTTTGTGTTGCCTAGTTCACAAAGTAGGCTAACACTTTGCCCCCTCAAAGGATGCTTCTATTGGACATGGAGCATGCTTTGATTGCCATAACGCAAAAGCTTCATCCTTCCTTTTGAATTCACATGCCAAGTTGTCGTACTTCCTTCTGCTCGGTTCGGATTCCGACCCAAACAAATTTCTGCTTTGGGTTCCGACCCGAACGGATCTCTTTCTTCTTTAACTCTGCAAGGGATTAGTGGGCCAAGCTGCGTCATTGGGCTTTTCGAACCGGTCCGATCTGGAATACGAATAGTCAGCTTGTTTTTTATATAAATTCACTTCTCTTTTCTTCCTTTCTCTCATTCATCGTTTCTGCTTATCCGAACCGATTTCACAGCGAAACTTTAGTCTTTCCAAGAAATTCCAAAATTCTCTCTTCAATCTTTGAATCAAATACATAGGTAGCCTTGTAATCTTGAATCTCGTTGCCATAATTGTTTTTAATTTACATTCGTAGCCAAGTCGAACGATTCGAGCAAAATAATTGGTTAATTTCACCGTCGCGACTTCCTTCATTCTCCGCCTTCATCGTTAATGGCATCAGCATCATTTCGAGGCGTTAAAGGAGGGTATTAAGACTCGTAGTCGAATACTTGAGCGCTTACCCACTTGATTTTAATTAAAGCCTGGGACATCGGATCGGGTTCACTACTCAAGAGGAGGAAGAGGGAGGAAACTGAAGAAAATTGGTTCGGATAGGAGAATAGTAGGAGGAAAAGGAAAAGAGAGAAATTCACAGGGCCGGATCGGGTCGGAGCAATAAGGCCAAGAAATGAGTCTTAACTTGTTTGACCGGGTCGGATCGGATCTACGAATACAATGAAGGTCAAGACTTATGCGCTCGGATCGGACCCGGTTGTGAAACAAAAGAGAGAATAGGGGTTTGGTTATCCAGGTTAACCCGATCCGCTCCGAGTGTCAATCTACGAACCGATCCGGATATATCTCTCTGAACATGAATCTTTGCTTATCCGATCCGAACCTGGTGTCTGCACCCGAACCGAGCACCACTCAATCTAAAACACAAGCTTTCGTCCAACTATTTAAAAGATGTTACTTCCAACTTCATGAACAGTTAGGATAGTGCCTTGCGGACATAAACGAACATTAAGAACAACTCTGACTATCACTTTCTCTTCAAAGCTTCGTCTTACATTGTTGCACTTTTACTTTGTATTTCTCATATTTGCCGCACACATTTTAGTTCACACACATACACAGGGGGGTACGGGCTAATTTACTCTAATCCGTGCTATTACTTCTTCAATAGTTCCATGCCAATGAGGCCCAGACGTTCTTCCAGACTAGCTGAGAGGAAAGAAGCCCCGGGAACTTCTAACAAAATCACTCTTGAGGATATATCTTCTTCTTCGGATCCAGAATGGGACAGCGAGGGTCCAGATTACGGGGTTGGACATCGGGAAAGCGACGAGGTGTCTTCAGAGAATGAAGTTTCTCTGGGTTTTGAGGAGGAAGGAGGGATTGGTGACAATCGAGCACCCGATGAATTTGAATCAGCCATCATATTGGAATCACCTTCGGACTCCGTTGAATCAACAATTGACAACGATCGACTTGTCCGAATTTGCCTAAAATACGGGATAATGAAAAGGGACACTCTAGTGCCTTCACGCTCTGACCGCCCCCACAACCCTCCAGAAGGATATATGGCGGTTACTCGATTAATGTGCATGGTCTGCGCCATTCCTCCGTTCTCTCCTTTCATCGTTGATTTCTTAAGACAAATGCGGATTGCCCCCATGCAGTTGCATCCCAATTCATATGCCTATTTGCACACCTTGTACATAGCATATCGTGAAATCCTAGGCATAGAGCTCACGTTCGATGACGTTCACTTCTTCTATAATTTCAAGCATCGGACTCGAGAGACTCCATCCTTCTGCTACTTTGAATCAGTTCCAAAAAGGAAGATAATCTCTGCACCATTTAGCAGTAAAGCTGGAGATTCCAGACTAGAATGGTTCTATGTGAAGCAACAGCCTGGATGCGCCAGGAGATGGACAAAATCAAGTAAAGCGTTGATTTTCTAAATCCGGACTCTATACACTTGAATCATCACCCTGACCTGTTTTCCTTTTTGTTTGCAGTCGACAATCCCAAACAGATATCAGATCAGGTGTTCTTTGATCGGATGCACCGACTTCTTAATGGCGATCAAAAATTCTTGACTATCGACGAGGTCCTTAAAGATGAATACCTTCACTTTCATGGGCTGCTATCCGTTTTTCGTAGCATCGGTCATGGGACGGTCCCTTACGCATACATTCCTCCAGTGGAGATAGTTCCAGAGACAGGAGAAGGCTCGGGAATTCCTACAGTGCCTCTTCAAACTTCACCTTCTCCATCTTCCACACAAGATGATGAATTGGCTAATCTGGCCGAAAAGCATCGTGAAGGGTATATTGCCCCCGAGGAAACTACTTCTCTAGACAAGTCAAAATCCTCCCAAGAGTCGCCACTTCATGCTTCTGAAGGGGATGTTCCTAGTACTGATGAGCACATATTTCAGGGTTTTGGGGATCTCCCCTTACCTGAGACTATATACACTTCAGAGGATTTCAGGAAGGATCCTTTAGTCTTCACCTCTTCTGAAGAAACCACTCCCGCTAAGGCCAAAGAGCCTGCCCGCACTAGTCTAGCTTCAGACTCGGGTTGGTTGGGGGGAAACACACCACTTAGGATACACTTTATGAAACACCCCACCTCCGTTAGGGTCACTCTCAAAGGGAATGCCCTAATTTTGGTGGAGGTTTATAAGTACAAGTCACAGATATACAAGACAGATATAAGAACACATATTTGTAAACAGCGGAAGAACAACAAACTTTTATTTCATAAAGTCAAATACGTGTTACAACAACATCCTTTCCAAAAACATAACATAACACTTTCATAATCTGTCTTGAGTACATTATTAAAGAAGCATAAATAAAACATAGATAAACTGCAAAAGCCCCATAGTGGATTGTCCAAAGCCGTAGTTCAAAACAGGAAAGTCCAAGCAATACATTTCTCTACTTCAAGCTGGATGTCAAGGCTGATCAAGCTGCTGTGTTCCCTCCCTGAGGAACGGGGGGGGGGGGGGGGGGGGGGAAACGGAAGAAAGAAGACGAAAGAAAAATAGAGTCAGACATAAAGCCTGAGTAAGTCTAGTACTACTTTGTCTATGAATAAAGAACTGGGTATGATAAGTATAAACGAGAAGTGGGCATGCACTATAAACTTGGTTAAGTTGTCTAGGGTCGAATATACTATCGTACCCCATGTTAATCTCTGAACCCATATAAACTAGTTTCCAACTTGCACCCCATAATCAGGGTGATGTGGTCCATTCAATGATGATCGGCTCCTACTCGCATAGTTACATGTGTCTTACGGCCCCCGATGTCTGTAGTTACCTATGCTGGTCCCACCATGGGGTGTATCAAGTCCCATAGTGGCAACCCGACACAACCTTAGAGTGCACAGGTATGCTACTGGTGTCCAGTGCCTTATTTTTCTGCGCCGGAGTGTGTGCACGCCCGCACTCCGTTAGAACCTACACTGCTACACCACCGCCGTCGATTTGACCTCTTACAATCAGCCCAGTAATCGTGCCCCACCCTGCCTAGTTTCAGGGTATCCTGATACACCTTTTAGGGTTACTGCTGAAAAGGGTCCCCCGTTACTAGGTTTTCTATCTCTAGCCAACATGCTAAGTTGGTTAAGTGTTTCCTAACCTAACCCCACCAGTCCGTTTAGTTTAGCATGTTCCATTTTGATTAAGTCTTTAGTTCACTTAATCCTAAAAATCCTGACTCAGCCTTAATTGTCTTATTAAGGCCCTGACCTCTCACATTAGACAGGTATCGTTGTGGCTGCCTGTTGCCGGTTGGTTCCGGGCAGTCTTACGCCACAACTCAGTCTAACCTCGGGTCCTTATTGGGCTCCATGTTTAACCTCCCACATTGGATAGGTATTGTTGTGACTATTGGACAGCCGGGCGGTTCCGGGCAGGTTTACATCACAACTCAATCCAACCTCGGGTTAAACACATCGTATTCTCTACATTTACATATTTTGTCATTCTTCTTTATTTCTTATATGTAAATATTTGCGGCCCATTATTAAGTTAATGGTGTAAAGGTTACACCAAACATGGGCCCAACCCATACTTGAATTTGGGCCCTTCTATTTTATATTTTCATTCATTAATTAATTTTAACCCAACGTTATTTTCCCCCGTTTTACACGTCCGTTTTTATATATATTGGGCTTAGCCTTTTAAAGCCCAATTTAGCCATGCGAAAAGGGGAGGCTTATGGCGTGATTACATACACAAAGAGGGGAAGGTGAGCGCATGAACTTGCAATACGACGTTGGAAATACAAAATAGAAATTGGTGTACTTGCATAGTGGTAACATAGGTGACATGAACCAAAGCATGTGAACTGGCATAGGTTTAACTACAACATGAACCTATATCCTTATTTAGGCATAATGTCAAACATAAGCATGTCATAAATATTTCTAGCATAAGCATAGCATAATGTCAAACATAAGCATGGCATAAATACTTTTAGCATAAACATGGCATAATGTCAAACATAAGCATGGCATAAGTAAAGTTAAATTTGTTATTGGCATAAACATAAACAAGTTATGTTCATAAGGTTTCTACATGTTTACAAAGGGGATACTTTGTTACTAACACAAAAGCATAGTTCAACATAATCATGATTTAAGTCTAATCACATAACGATGGTATAAATATACTTATGCATAAATATTCCTAATCATGGTGTTTGCTTTAAACTTGCAAAAAGGGATTTTTGAGTCTAACCTAGCCATGTCTCACATATGTCATCATATAATTCTTGTAAACAAGATAGACTTAATCATGGATTTCAATTATGCCAAATATCATTCATAGCCTAGCCATATTCATAAGTTTGCAAAAGCATGACTTAATACATGGATTATGGTGTCAAAATTCCAACATAGTTTCTTATGAACTATAACAACCAAACTTGTTTCAATTACTTGTAAAATGATTTATGCACAAAAATATACATCATGATGACATAATAACAAAGCCCCAAACTTGCATGGATTTCAATCAACTACATACATGTAGCTTTAACATAGATTACATAATTTGCGCAATAGTCCAAACGTATACTTGCATAGAACTACCGCATGTAGTTCTTTATAATGAATAACATAATTTTGCAATAATATGAACTACTTTATTATCCCAATTCAAGCATACAAATCAATACAGTTGTTTATTCATACCAAAGTAATACTCTACTTACAATGGTTGCGGCGATTTCTCTAATTAAGAGATATGATTCCTTTGTTGAATTGATTGGCTTTAGGTTGCTTGAATTGCTTTAGGCTTTAGAACTCTCTTCCTAATTCTCTCTCTAGTTGGCGGCTACTCTTAGTCGTTCCTCAGCAACATGGCGGCTATGTTCTTAATTTGAATGAATAGATTAGGGTTTAGTCTAGGGTTGTTTATATAGAGGTTAGGAATTGATTAGGACCATTGATGTTGCTAGGTTAGATCGTAGCCATTCGTTAGATAGAGAGACCAATTAGAACCCGCCACCTAGCCCTAATGACAAAGCAGACCACAGAAATTCGACCAAACACAGACCTGGCCAGCCAGGTTGACTGGGCTCGACCAGGTCGATACCCCTGTCGACAGGGCTGTCGACATCCCTGTCGACATGGGTAGCCCAGGTCGACAGCCCAGTCGACCTGGGTGGCCTAGGCGGGTTTTTATCCACCCTGGCCCATTGGGCCCCATTTTCGCATTATTTTATTCTGTTTGAATTTTAAATTTAATTCAAAACTTCCGAAGGCCATATCTTCTTCATACGGACTCCGTTTTTCGAAAACTCGGACTCTATTTTGTGTATTTTTCCGAGACGAACGCAATGGCGTATCCCGTTTCCCTTAGTTCTTTGATTTGAAATTAATTATACTTTAATTTGTTAATTTCACAGTTATAGAATTTTCGGGGTGTTACACTTTACACCACAGCATTAGCATTCATTGCACTTCTTTCTCCATGAATCCTTTAATTCTAAACTTCGTTTATTTTATCGTGCAGGTACAATGTCTCGATCCTACTACGATATAAGAAAACTTCGTCGTAGCATGTCCAATCCTCCTCAGGATGTCGAGTATGATCGCCGGGATGATCGTGGTAGGGAGGAGAGAAGACCTTATGATCCCTATCGTTCTCGACCCTCACGTTCCCGCTCACCAGTTCGATCGGAACAAGAGAAATATAAGAGCTATCAAAGCCGCAGGGAGGAGGACAGACCACCATCTAAAGACTCCACTTCCTCCCATGAAAAGCGGAGTAGAGAAAGAACTCCTCCAAAAGAAACCGGGTCTCGAAGTAAGCACAAGGTCCCTGCCACTAAACGACCTAGAACGGACAAAGAGACTACTGAATTCTCTTCTCATAGGGACACCGAATTATCAATTCCTGCTCCTCCCCCACTAGATGCGGGAACTGCAGTCAAGCTGGCATATTTAGAGGAGCAATTTCCCGAGCACTACTTCGAGACTTTGACCTTTCTACCTACCCTTGAACCTATTTCTTCTAATTGGGCAGATGAGGCCAAAGCAAAGATTGATTTGGTGGAAAAACAATATACCGAGATGTTCAAGTATTCACGCAATCTTTCTAGAATCATCCGCACTCTAATCACAAATACCAATTCAATGCAAAAGACCGCAGAGGAGGACGCTAAGGCCTTAAAAGCTCTAGGAAAAGATTTAGAAGACACTCAAGCTCAGCTAGCTGTCGCTCAAAGGGACGCTTCTAACTTCAAACAACAATTCGAGGACATGCAAAAGCGTTATCATGACTTGCTTGAGTCTCACACTCAGGAGCGTTCTGAACTAAAAAAGCAAGCTGACGAGGCCAAGTCAGAAGCTGCTAAGACACGCCTTGCTTATGCTGAGCTTGAACGGAAAAACGCCGAGTTAGCAACGAAGAATGCTGAACTAGAAAAGAAGAACGCTGACTTGGCTTTAAAGCTGTTGGAGGCAGAAAACAGAGCTGCCCTGGCCGAGGGCAGTGTGGAGTGCGCTATCAAATCTGCGGAGGAAGCCCGCAAGCAATTATCTGAGGCGGAGGTTGAGATTCAAAGTTTCGGCGAACTAATGATTGAATTCTTCGCACATATTATTCGTCGCCGAAACATTTCTTGGATCGAAGATTATCCATCCACTCTGGTTCAAGTATGGAATCAGATCATCGAGTGGGTAAAAGAAGAACTTAAGATCGATTCCGTCGATGAAGATAAACTGATGGAGAAATATTTGGGAGATGATGAACCGGAACGCCTAGCTGAAGGGCGCCGCCTTATTGCTGAGGCCATGGAAGAAGAGAGATGGAAGTTTAAACAAAAAACCATTCTCAAAGCTGGTTCCTCTTCTTCTGCTCCTGCAACCTCCGAAGTAGAAGGGTATGATCCCGAAAATCCGGGAATTCCTCGAACAACTCTGATATCCCCTATTCCTGAACTAACCCCAGAGGTAGCGGTCACCCCCGCTGATAAGTCTTCGGAAGGTATCACTATCTTTTCTCCTCAATTTGCCAAAGCTATTTCTACCTTTCGCCACGTGATTGAACAATCGATGAGAGACCCTTTGTTTTTGCCTGAGTTGATAACTGTTGCTTCTCATTCTGTAGGTGTTGAATCATCCGAAAAGACAGATGTAGCTCAAGGAGCTGCCGCTGGGACAAAGCCCGCTGATAGGGCCAAAAAAGGGGAAGACAAGGCTGCTTCTATAGACTTGGGAGAAGGAAGTGAGCCAACTAAGGTCACCACTCCCCATGATGAAGAAATGATAGCAGCTTTAAAGGACGACGGAGGAGACGGGGGGCATGAAGAGGAACCAGAAGTTGCAATAACCGGGGAGTCAAAAAGTGCTGATGACGTTACCTTGGCTGCAATGAAGGCTGACCAAGACAAGCGTTTGCAATTAAAGGCCGAAGAACTAGACCCTGAGGTCCTCAAGCCCCTCGCAGTTGTGGATGCGGGTTCAAGGTTAGTTGTTAAGCTCTCAACTAGATCTATTACAGAAGAACTTGCTAAAAAATCTTCTCTTGATTCCAGTGCCCCGCCCTCCAGGAAGAAGTCTACTGGCTCCAGTACCGCATCTTCAGGGAAAAAGAAATCAAAACGAATCTTGACTGAAGCCGAGAAGGAAGCAAAGGATGCGGAGAAAGCCGCCAAGAAATCCAAGGCTCATTCCAAATCTAAATAGTGGATTGCCCTGTATCTTTTTAGCATCTTTGTGAACCAATAATTGCTGCTACAAAAGCAGCTCCTGTACTTTCTTTTTTTAGCTATTTCCCTGTACAAATTCATTCATCTGTAAATAAAAATAATTCACTTTTTGGAATGTTTGTTTGTTAGTAGTTCTGCATTTATGCATGTCTACAGTTGTGAAACGAAGTTGTGGAGGGGGGAAATATGCGTGTACATAAGTGTCCCCAGTCAATTTCCACAAGTTATTCAATGCTTAACCAAGCAATCTGAAAGCTCCCGATTTTCTGACGGGATAGCACTTCCTGTTCCGTCAGTACCTGTCGTTTTTTCTGGCATTTCTTTTATACTCTCCCTCTTTCTCTTGAGAGTTAGAGTTCGAGTTCAGTCATCTGTTTATTCCCCGGTCTTTCAACGGGGAAAGATTT
Organism: Allium sativum; assembly: GCA_030737875.1. NCBI lineage: Eukaryota > Viridiplantae > Streptophyta > Magnoliopsida > Asparagales > Amaryllidaceae > Allium > Allium sativum. The sequence goes on from CM060913.1 coordinate 160,120,824, forward strand.
CTTTCTCAGCGCTCAGTCAGAGACGCTTTTATACTCTCTCTCTCTCTCTGGAGAGTTAGAGTTAGGAGGAGAATCTCTTTTTCAGCGCTCAGTCGGAGACGCTTTTATACTCTCTCTCTCTCTCTCTGGAGAGTTAGAGTTAGGAATAGAATCTCTTTTTCAGCGCTCAGTCGGAGACGCTTTTATACTCTCTCTCTCTGGAGAGTTAGAGTTAAGAATGTCATTTTCTCATTCTTGTCTTATCGCACAAATAGTCGTTGTGCTTCTTTTTATGTCTAAACCGTTTTCAACCTTTTTAGGCTGTGAGTCACCCTGTACTTCATACCTACAACAGAATAATTAACAAATGTATATATACATAGTGCATAAAGGTAAATAACACACAATATTTTTATAGTGGTTCAGCTAAGTCGTAGCCTACATCCACTTTATAATCCTTTATTCATATCGTCAGATTTTCCCAAGGCAAGTCGTGCCTTATTACAGAGTTCATAAGAAAAAATAACACAAAGTACAGTGTTTTTTAATCCAAATATCGCATTAAGTGTTGGGCGTTCCATGCTCTGGGGACTTCTTCGCCATCCACCGTCGTTAACTTCAAGGTTCCTTTTTCAAGTTTCCGTTGAATGACAAAGGGTCCTTCCCATTTTGGACCAAGGTGAGGATGGGATGGAAAGACTCTCTTTAGCACCAAATCTCCTGGTTCAAAAGTTCTGAGGCAAACTTTTTTGTCGTAATAGCGTGCCATCTGACGCCGATGTCTTGCTGCACACAAATCTGCTTCGTCCCTTTTCTCTTCGACTTCATCAAGAGACTCAAGTAAAAGTGCCCGATTTGTCATCGGGTCATAATATGTCACCCTGTGGGAAGGAACTTCTAGTTCAACTGGAATTACAGCTTCTGAGCCAAAGGAGAGAGAGAAAGGGGTATGACCGGTGGCCGTTTTAAATGTTGTTCGATATGCCCACAAAGCTAGGGGCAATTCATCAACCCACTTTGCCTTTGCACGCTCTAATCGCTTCTTGAGGATGGATTTTATTACTTTGTTTATTGCCTCTACTTGCCCATTCGATTGCGGATAGGCAACTGCAGTATATCGCTTGTCTATCTTATACTTTTGGCAAAAATTTCTGAATTCAGTGCTATCAAATTGGGTCCCGTTGTCAGTTATAATCGTCCTTGGGATCCCGAATCGACATATAATATTTCTAACCACAAAACTTATCACCTTTCTTGTTGTGATTTTGGTCAAGGGCTCAGCTTCCACCCACTTCGTAAAATAGTCCACGGCTACTATTGCATACTTAGCTCCTCCTTTAGCAATTGGTAGAACTCCAATGATATCAATTCCCCATGTGGCAAATAGCCAGGGACTCACCATTGATTTAAGCTGGGTCGACGGTGTCCTGGGGATTTTAGCGAATCTCTGGCACTTATCGCAGCGTCGTGAATAATCAGCTGCATCTTTATTGATCGTAGGCCAGAAGTATCCGTACCGCAATATTTTCTTTGCTAAAGTTTGACCTCCTGTATGATCTCCACACTCACCTTCGTGTACTTCTCTTAGTACACGATTGATGTCGTCGTGTGCTATACATCGTAACAGGGGCATAGAAAATCCTTGCCTATAGAGAGTATCATCTTGTATGACATATCTGGTAGCTTTGCGAACTACAGCTCTTTTCTCACTCTTCTTCGATGGGAGTGTCCCATTCTTAAGGAAATTCTTAATTGGAGTCATCCATGACTCCTTCTCTGGTTCTGCTTCAAAAGCGAACTCAATTTCCATTGACTCAAAGCTTGGCGACTCCAACGTTTCAATTGGATTTACTTCAGTCTCTTCTGGATTGTCGGAACTAGCCAGCTTTGCCAGTCTATCCGCTTTCTGGTTTTCAACTCTGGGAATATGTGTTATGTTGTACCGATCTAAGCTATTCAATAGCTCTTTCACTTTCTTGAGGTAGGCGATAAGTCGAGGTCCTCGAGCCACGAATTCCTCTCGCACTTGACAGACAACAATTTTAGAGTCACAAAATATGTCTATCATTTTTACTCCGAAGTCTTTAGCAAGCTTCAGCCCGGCGATCAGGGCTTCATATTCTGAGTCATTGTTAGTTGCCGAAAATTCTAATCGCAGGGCGTAATATAACGACCGTCCCTCGGGAGTGACTAAGACAATTCCAGCTCCGGACCTTCGGTCATTCTTGGCTCCATTTGTATATAGTTTCCACGGATTCGTCTTTAGTTCATCCTTGGATTTAACCACTCTGTCATTGATTATTTCCTCCTCTGGAATGGTGAATTCCGCAATAAAGTCTGCTAGAGCTTGCCCCCTGATTGACTTTCGTGGTTGAAAATTCAAATCAAACTGACTTAGTTCTATGTTCCATTTGATCAACCTTCCCGATGCTTCGGGCCTCTGTAACACCTGCCTTAAAGGCTGGTCGGTGTATATGGTTATTGGATGGGCTTGGAAATAGTGACGAAGTTTTCGGGATGCGATCAAGAGGCTGTAAGCAAGCTTCTCAATTTTTGGGTAGTTGCGCTCTGCCGCTGCTAATTTCTTACTTACATAATACACCGGCCTTTGTACTTTGTCTTCTTCTCGAACCAGGGCTGTGATGACAGCGTGAGCCGAGACTGCCAAGTAAACAAATAATTCTTCGTGATCTACGGGCTTTGATAAAATCGACAGTTTCTCTAGCAGTTCCAACAGATTTTGAAAGGCCTCAACACAATCCGGAGTCCACTGGAAGTTCTTCTTTCCCCTTTTTATCAAATCAAAAAACGGAACACATTTATCAGTGGCTTTGGAGATGAATCTACTCAGCGCCGCTACTTTCCCTGCAAGACTTTGGACGTCTTTAATTCTCCTTGGTTCTTCGATGTTTCTAATCGCTGCTATCTGGCTAGGGTTGATTTCAATTCCTCGGGAACTCACAATGAAGCCAAGGAACTTTCCCGATGCCACTCCAAATGAGCATTTCAGAGGATTCAATTTCATCCGGTACGTTCGCAGGATACCAAACATTTTCGCCAAGTCTTGCGTATGGCTGGAGGAATGCTTTGATTTGACAAGCATATCATCCACATAAACTTCCATAGTTTTTCCTATTTGATCATAAAACATTCCGTTTACCAAGCGCTGATAAGTAGCTCCAGCGTTTTTTAATCCGAATGGCATTACAACATAACAATATAACCCCAAATTCATAATGAAGCTCGTATGTTCTTGATCTGGTACGTGCATAGGAATTTGGTTGTATCCAGAATATGCGTCCATGAAAGAGAGAAGTTCATGACCTGCTGTCGAGTCTACAAGCTGGTCAATCCTGGGAAGTGGGAAACTATCTTTCGGGCAAGCTTTATTTAAATCTGAAAAGTCAATGCAAGTCCGCCACTTTCCGTTTGGCTTCTTTACTAAGACGGGATTCGATATCCAGTCGGGATATGTCGAATCTCGAATAAATCAATTCTGCTTCAACTTCTCTACTTCCTCTTTGAGAGCAGCCGACCTCTCTGGGCCCAGCATGCGTCTCTTTTGCTTCGCAGGCGGATGCTTTGGATTTACATTCAATTTGTGACTTATAATGGATGGCGATATCCCACACATGTCAGCATGGGTCCAGGCGAACACGTCTAAGTTTGCCTTCAAGAAGTCCGTTAGTTCTTTAGCTCGACATGGATCCAATTGAGAACCAATCTTCAAAACTCTTGTCGGATCAGCTTTATCAATGGGAATTTCCACTGTCGCTTCGTTAGGAGTTGCATTCCTAGCCTCTGGTTCCTCTTCTTTTCTGGGATCCAGGTCTTCAGGCGTTCCTTTGGGCAACTCCCTCGGGGTCAATCTCTCTAATTGCTATGTCGAGTCCCCCTTTGAGGGAGACGAGGCATCCTTACTCTCAACGTTAAGTCCTTTCATCAACATTTTTAACTCGGCCACATAGCAGGCCCGTCCGGAAACCTGATCCCCTCTCATTACTCCAGTTCCGGCTTCGGTTGGGAACTTAAGTAACAGGCACCAAGGGACGATACAAACTCTAAATTCAGCAAGGGCAGGTCTCCCCAAAAATGCGTTATAAGGTGAATCCACGTCCAATACTACGAACTGAAGCATTCGCACTCTTCTACGTTCTCCTTGCCCCAGGGTCACGGGCAACTCTATGTATCCTATGGGAGCTGTCGACGCCCCGTTGAAGCCTTTGATCCATCCTTCACAAGGCTTCAGATCTTCGGACTCAAGCTTCATCTGATCAAATGACTTCTTGAACAAAATATTAACGGAACTTCTGTTGTCTACTAATACCATATGGACCAAGGCCGGCCCAATGGTGGTAGTAATAACCAACGGATCATTGGTGGGTGATTGTATCCCAGTATTGTCTCAGCTTCGAAATACCACGTCGTCAAACATGGTCTTCTGTTGTTTTATGGGGGTGACATCTTCCAAATCATCACCTTCATTCACGTCTAGATGCTTGGCAGCATTCACATTTTGGTCCATTGATCTGAAACTTCGGATTGCTGGGTGAGGTCCGCCTACTATGGAGTTGATAACAATTCCTTTACCTTTCTGCTGTGCTGTAGGCTTGGGAGCAGGTAGAATCTGTTTTGGAGCCTGCTCTCCTTGCCCCCTTTCCCTCGGGGCAACCTTGTACTCATCCAACTTCCCTTCACGCAACAGTTTCTCAATCACATCCCTCAAATGCCGACATTCATTAGTTGAATGCCCGTGAGTTCCATGAAACAAACAAAACTTCCCTGTTGCCATCTCTTTCTCGGTCGAATCACGAGGTGGCGGTCTTTTGTATTGTAACACATTATACTTATCCAGGTAAATATTTTCCAGGGTGTCGTTCAATGGTGTATAATCCTCGTAGTTCTGGAATCGGGGTCTTTCGTTAGGGTCACTTCCCCTATTTCTGTTTCTTCTATTACCGTTTGGATTACGGTTATTGTTGTTGTTACCCCCGCTTCCAGCATTGCTGTTTCCACCCTTGTTTCCTACATTTACTTCAACCTTGCCAGAACTTTCCCCAGACTGCTTCACGGCGATATTACTCTGCACATTCTCCTTTGAAGCCGTCTCAGACTTTCTCTTTCGGTTTGCCCTGGCCTCCTCTCGTCTTAGATAAATATCGGCTTTTTCGTAGAATATCTCCCTTGTGGAGGGTGTTTTCCCAGAAAGGTAGTCTCCAAAATCAGATTCAGGATCGACTCCTTCCTTCAATGCCATCAGAATAGTGGGCTCGTGCGGGTCACTGACCTCAGTTACGGCTTGGTTAAAACGATCAAGATATGCCCTTAAAGATTCTCCTGGCGCCTGCTTGATTCTTGACAATTCAATAACACTTTTGGACTTTCGGGCATGGAGACGGAACTGGTTCATGAAACGCTCGCTTAGTTCCTTGTAATTTGAAATCGAACGAGGTGGAAGTCGGGTAAACCAGAACAGTGCCACATCTTCTAAGTAGATTGGGAATGCTTTGCACTTCACTTCATCAGGGGCAGCAGCAGCATTCATGAGCCACGAATACCGCATCAAATGCTGTCCCGGATCAGTCCTTCCGTTGTACTTGTCCATCTGTGGCAAGTTAAAGCGTCGGGGAAATTGGAAGTCGAGGATATCGTCGGTGAACGGAGTATGGCTTCGCTCAATGCCATAATCTTCATTTGTATAATTCCGGCTCTCGGACATGATCTGGCGAACCATTGCCTGTACATCGGCATTAGTTAGGGGCCGCTCAGGTTCCCTGGCCCTTGTATCCGAGCTCCTTCTGGGCTCTTGTTCAGGAGACGCCCTTCTTCTTCGAGCTGCCTCTGCTCGATTCCGTTCCCTGCGCTCCCGGTCGATCTCGGGAGGAGGGGATTGGAGTCTTTGCCCTCGAGTGGGGTCATTGTTTCCTAGCGCTCGTGCAATATCCTCACGAGATCCCAAAGATCCAAATGTCAGCTGCTCCATGTTCTGAGGTCGTTCGAGTGGCCTTCGTTCACGGGGCCGCTCTTCCTCGGAAGATGAAGATTGATCCACTGGTGTGTGACGAACCGGTGATGGAGTTCTTTGTCGACGGAGTTCACTAATCTCCCGACTCATGAGCCTCATATTTTCCTGCATCATGAGATTAGTGCGCTCGTGAACTTTCATAGCTTCCCTTGTGCTCTCAAGCATGTCAAGCAAGCGCGAGAAATCTCCTTGAGTGATGGGCGCAGATGGATTGATCTGATCACCAACCCTGGTGGCTGGAATTGGAGCATTCGTAGGGACTCGAGTAGAGGTTCCAGCTTCACCAAGGATCGGGTCGGGTCGGAGGTAGGAGTTCGGATCGGATCGGAGCTGGGGAGCCTGGTCGGATCGGTACGTGGCTAGCAGCTCGGGTCGGTTCAGATTGGGGGAATGCACTGCTTCAGAATCTCCTACCCGGATCGGATCGGAGCTCTCCCCCTGCTGGCGGCTCGGATTTCCTGCATTGGTTCTTCCTGCTGCTGAACTCTGCCCCCGAGACTTTGTTACAACAGCATTTTGTTGATCTTCGCCAGCTCCATTTCCTCGAACAGACTGAACTTCCTTGCCTTTTCCTTTGGCCATGAGTCTTTGACAATCACTTCAACAAATATGAAAGAGCGAAAAAACTTAAGGATTAACTTCTTTGAACCCAACGATCCAAAAAGTAGAAAGAAATCCCGGAAAATGAAGAATTTAGAAGATGACTCTCAGTGAAAGCACCAAAATGTTAGACCCAAAAGTGGTTCTAACACCCAAATTGATTAAAAGCAAATAAGATGAGATAAAAATAAAAATGAACACACAGGATTTATAGTGGTTCGGCGAAGAAATGCCTACGTCCACTTATCTTTCACTATATTCAATGATTCAGTTGCAAATACAATGTAATTGTCACTTGACTTCACTCACAACTCACTTATATTCACTCAATAGATTAAAACAAGTAATGAAAGAAGATTTGGATTCTTCGGGAGTAATGGAGTTCGGATTATGGGGGTAGTTGAATTCTCAAAGTGCCTAAAAAAGATCCTTTTCTTTGTCTCCAGACGGGGTATTTATAGGTGTGAATTTGCTCAAAACCCGAAGAGCCACGTGTCGTCCATCCCATTAGCCTCGGGTTCGGATGGATTACTGTGCTGACAACGCATCAAAATAGTGAACGTTATGGGTAGGAACTGGTCACAGCCGGTCCGGATATCCAGGCGCTTTTGCAGGAGAATAATATGGAACATGGGTTCGGGTCGGAGGTGTATGTATCAGGAGTTCGGATCGGGATATCCGATCCGACCCGAATTGACTTGGTGACAATTCTCTCTTCTCTTTATTCTGCTCTTCCTTTGAACCATCTCTGTAGCAGCTGGGTGGCCTTCCGATCCGTCTTGAAGAAGACTGTCCTCCGATCCGAACGCGCGCTCTCTGTTTTCAACAGCAATAGCTCGCCGCTCCGAACAGGAGACTTTATCCAATCCGAACCTATACGTTGCCTTAACCCGACCCGGATGATTACGTCTGTTCAACTCGAAGCTGTAGCGTCTCCTCCGAACTGAGTAGTGAGGGTCTCTCCGATCCAAACCGAAGTCTTCTAATTTGAAATGCTCTCCAATGCTTGATATCTTGACTTTGTGTTGCCTAGTTCACAAAGTAGGCTAACATTTAAATAATTAAATAATTTAATTATTCGGCAGCTAAAAATGCGGGTTACTACAATCTTCCCCCCTTAATAAAATTTCGTCCTCGAAATTGCTAAGCTAGGGAATGACCCTATCTTCTGGGTAAAAATTTATCTGTTTACCTCTTGTCTCCGGTTTCAACTGAACCAATTAATATCGACTAAAATATTAATTTATTCCGACTAACTAAATTTTCAAAAATTCTGAAAATTTTCTAACACTTTAAATTTTCGAATTTTTTTGCTAGCACCTCCTTTGTACTGGTCAATATCTCAAACTCCAACTCGCCTCTCTGGGCCTTCTTTAACCCAAAAGAAAATCAAACAGCCAAGCGGCTCGCCAAATTGGCTCATAAATTCCAAACTCATATATAATATAAACTGGTACCTTTTTGTCGGGCATACCATTATATCCCTTCCATCTGTTACCAATTCAATATATACCAATGTCATATCAATCCAATCAAACTCAATCGATTCATTCTCAAATCCAACTCATTTGCTTACTCAAGTCAAATCCCATTCAAACTCTAATGTCAAATTTCAAACTCTTAACTCATCAATGAAATTCCATTCCAGATTATTTTCCAATCAAATCTGTCTTATTTAACTTAGTTCAAGTTAAATTTAAATTTATTTATTCATCTATACTATGTCAATCTATTTAACTTCATTAGTTAAATTTTAAGTTCAAAATTTTAAATTCCTGAGTTCATTTCAAATCAATTTGAAATCATAACACCAATTCAAAACATTTGAATCTCTAAACCACTTGTTATCTCAAAACAATTCAAAAACGAAGCCTTTGCTAGTAATTCGTCACTTACAAACTCGAAAATGAACACCGATGATGCACCATCGGAGTTTATTTTCCAGCGAACAAGTGAGTTCAATACTATATCATTTTCCGATTGAAAAACATTTTCAAAATCTCCCAGGAACTTAAAATTTCCTTATTTTAATTCTAGTTCTGATTTAAATTTCAGATTCATTTCATCTTATTTCATATATTTCCTTATATGAATTATGATTAGTTATTTATAATCATTTCACTTCTTATAACCTCATTCGATTATAATAACAACCAACATAACCAATATACTATATCAAAACATACTATGTCGGTTCATCGTATTCAAGTTTTTATAGAACTCCTACCGATACATTGGATCAAACTGATCGACCAGAATTCATAAGCCACTCAACCAATGAGTCTCCACAATATTAAACCATTTTTATATCAACTAACAAATACGCACTCGTATATATACACTCAAACTCAGTCTAGGATATTACTAATCCCATCTCTACTGAATTTCGCCACAGAGCCAAGGTAATAACTAAACCAATGCTCTGATACCAACTGTAGTGACCCGGATTTTGAGCGGCTTTGGTTATCGACGTAAGCTCGACGTCGATAACCAAAACATCGAAAAATCTCGGTAATTAATGAAAGAAATTAGAAGGTGAGAATAGATAAGATAGAACTTATAGAATAGAAGAAGAAGAAGAACAACATCATCAGAGTAAACACGAATCTCACAGCGGAACGAATAAAATATAACATAACATATCTTTGAAATAACATCAGTATATGTATACAATAGCACTTATCAGAGTACAGCACTTACAACACAGCGGAAATAATAATAGCTATATGATCCTGAAGCCTCCTACTCCAGCTCTTCAATGTATCTGCAAATCCCGACTACTTGACTGCCCGTACAAATTTAGGCACCCAAGAGTTTAGGGAAAACAAAACAAATAACTCCGGGTCAGTCATGGGACTGGTATGAGTACACTCAAATCATTTAAAACAGTTATATGATATCTCATAAGACCACGCCGTGAATACGGAACGGGTTTTTCCCTTATGAGAATCCAAATAACTTTTCGAAGCAATATCATTCTGATATTATAATAATGTCTAAGTACAAATAAATATCAATCTAGCAGAAACGATTGCATCTCACGTTACTACATATATAGTATACAATGAAAATCGCAGGCACGTATTGGATGATTGGATTTCCAACTATGACAAGGTATGGAACCACCTTCCGATCAGTGTACTCAAGGAACGATACACTGGAGTTCAACAAGAACATCTTGCAACTCAGCCACACATGACCGACCACTCATTTCGCTTGAGTGTATCGAATGTACATCACCAACGGTTGGGATCAGCAACCGTTCCTGTATATATATGGGACAACATTGATAGATTTAAGAAACAAATGAATATTCACTAGATAGGTGATTATACACCCTACTTCGGTGCGACCGACTTAGCCATGCTGCCTGCCCGATTTCTGTCATTTACCGGATGATGAGGCTAGAAGCTACGCTTTATCATCACAATAGATTCACTTTGAATGCCACATTGTCAGATCCATCGAAAATCACTAATTGACGTCTACAACAATACATTACGTGTCAGCTAAAAGAAGTTTCCTTCTCCGCTTCCACTCTTAGTACGGTTGAAGAAATCAATGTACGTAACCTTTCTAGAAATACTCTGTCAGACATCCATCTTCATTCACTTAGAATGTCACATCGTCATACCCGCCAAATCACAAATTGACTTATCCAAAAATAACACGGGTATACAGCTAAGAGAAACGAATTCCTCCGCCACCAAACGTGAATACGTTTGAACAGATCAACTTACGCGATCCATTGGATATACTCTGTCAGACCTTCGTCCATACAAGTTATCCTGGGACTGGACAAACCGAAGGCACTATTCTGTAAATAGGATAGCCCTTGCATTTTACTCCGTCTTCAATTATCTTTGGCATATATGATTCGCGACGCTTATGCCAATACAGAGTGGTTCTTTGGATAATAATCCAACCGGTCTCTCCATATTAACAATGTTAAAATGGTAAAAACTTCGATAGTCTGTGATTTAACCATCAAAGAAAACAAGTGTGCAACCAACGATATTATTCCCAAATGGAAATTATATCGAACAAACATCTTTTAACATTAATCTCTTTAGTTCCTTTATTTACTTATCTCCTGTTTCCCTATATTCTAAATTCTTATCTTTCTTTTATCAGAAAACATTTTCTGATTCTCGTTTGGAAAACATTTCCAAAACTCTTTTACGATCAAACCTTACCATTTCTTAGTTAAGAAGGAAGCCACTCAAGTTGGGGTATAATTACCTCTCAGACCTTAACTGAACAACGTTATAACTTCGAAATGGTCAAAGTTTATCTTTTAATATTTAACAACTTCTTTACGCCTTTCTCGGATTCAATTTTACTAGTCCACTTCTATATTTAAAACATTGGTTATAACGATAACGTTATAATCCCTACTTTCAAATTATCTAACTTTAATTATAACTTCTATTCTTATTAGTGAATAATTAACCTAACACTTATTTATTTATAAATAAATAAATCTCTATTTTAGACACTGGAAAGTATAAATACTTTCCCGAAATCGATATAATCGAATTTGCCGATTAACTCTCTTCGAGAAATCTCTATTTGATTAACTCTTCTTCGAATAACCTATATTCGATTAACTTCTTCTCAAATAAACGATATTCGATAATCTCTCTTTGAATAACTAATATTCGATAACTCTTCCTTTTCAAATATCTCATATTTGAAAATCTCACTTCGATTAAACTATAATCGATAACTCCCTTCGATGAAACTAACATCGATAACTCCTTTCGATGAAACTAACATCGATAACTCCTTTCGATGAAACTAACATCGATAACTCCTTTCGATGAAACTAACATCGATTAATTTAACTCGACGAACTTAACTCGACTAACTTAACTTGACTCGACTAACTCGACTTACTTGGTTCGACCAATTCAATTCGATTAACTAGGCTCGACTAACTTGACTAACTTAACTCGATTAACTGAACTAATCACTTTGATTAACTCGAGTAATTCACTTTGGTTAACTTAACCAATTCACTTAACTAATTCACTTAACTCCTGTCGAATAAACTATATTCGATAACTCCTCTAACTCTATTCGAATAAACTATATTCGATTAACTCCTTTACTCTATTTGAATAAACTATATTCGATTAACTAACTTCGAATGTCTATATTCGATTAACTAACTTCGAATACCATATTCGATTAACTAACTTCGAATACCATATTCGATTAACTAACTTCGAATGTCTATATTCGATTAACTAACTTCGAATACCATATTCGATTAACTAACTTCGAATACCATATTCGATTAACTAACTTCGAATGTCTATATTCGATTAACCAACTTCGAATGTCTATATTCGATTAACTAACTTCGAATACCATATTCGATTAACTAACTTCGAATGTCTATATTCGATTAACTAACTTCGAATGTCTATATTCGATTAACTAACTTCGAATACCATATTCGATTAACTAACTTCGAATGTCTATATTCGATTAACTAACTTCGAATACCATATTCGATTAACTAACTTCGAATACCATATTCGATTTCTCCTTTCGAATGTCTATATTCGATTAACTTTATTCACTTTATAAAGACTTCCTTTTTAACAACGTTTTATTCATTGGAAAAGATTTACTTTTAAATAATGGTTCTACACTTTTAAAAAAAAAATCTTTTTATAATGCTTCCTTTCCAATTCTATTTGTAAATGGTTTACAAATATTTCCTTTTCAAATTTATTCTTGATATATTCTAACTCCTTAAATTCCCGGGAAAATTCGCCATAACCTCCTTTGTATCGGGAGCATCGGGAAAATCCCCAAACTCGCCACACAGGCCTTTCCATTCAAAAAGAAATGTTTGAATTTATTTCCTTTTTTAAATATCTCCTATTTATAAATATTCCCATTTATAAATATTTCTTATTTATAAATATTCCACTTTATAATTATCTCTTATTTATAAATATCCCATTTTTAAAATATTCTAATTTCAATATCACTTTGATAATTCCCTTATCTACATTCCGGTATGTTATGTATTCAATCATATCAAATCACGATGTCTAATCTCGTCCATACACACACAATCAACAACAGGTTATAATTCACATCATATATTAAAATATATGAAAAACAATAAAATAACTGTTGAGGAATCCAGTCGGATTCCTCCAACCTGTTTCCCTGCATCCACAGATGTTACACAATAAAATCAACATCACTTTCAGTTCCATATGATATATTCTGTTAAACAGAATCAATATAGAAACTCAACTAACTGACTAGCAGTTCAATCAAACAGTCAACACACAGTCAAACAGTCAATATTTATTCTAAAAATACAACATGAAAATATAAACTGTTCATAGTTAGTGAGATTTACTCACTTTGTATTGTATCGTCGTTGAATAGTCTGTTTCCAGTTAAATCCAACAGTCGTTAAATTTGACTGAAAAATCATGTCGTCTCCATTTCTACCCAAATGGATTCCGGAATATTCGGTCCTCCACCATGATTCCATTGCACTTGGTTTCATTCAATTCTGATAAAATATGATCACGTTATTAACGTTTTAAGATTAATTTAAATAAGTTAACCTTAATTAAACCCTAATTATCAGTTAATTCTAATTAACCCCTAATTATAAATTAATTAAGTATAGATTAACCTAAGCATTCATTAATTAACTCTAAGTGTAATTGATTAATCCAAACCACAATTTAATTAACCTTAAATAAAACTTAACCAAATTGTATTGGGCCTTAGCTTATATTTCCTAGCCCATTCACCTTTGTTAAAGTCCATCCGTCCACTTTAAAGCCCAACACCCTCACATCCGTTCTTCCCCAATCCACCAGTGACGCTTCGCTTCAGAAATGGCCAAATCCGACCTCTTTCCTCCGCCTACCGCTCCTCCTATAATCCACCGTCCCCAAAACGGAAATCACCACTTCGATCCTCATCAAATCCCCTTTCAGCCTATACCCCTTTCTTCGCATTCGAACTCCATCATCGGGAACCGACTTCGAGCTCCCTCGCGATAACCAGACAAGTATCGACATACATCAGCGTCGACTCCCACCCAATTTCGCCAACAGACCATATTCTCTACCACAAACACAATCATAAACTCCATTTCGATCAATAACCCACCGAAATCCTTCCAACTCGAACCCTAGCTACCGCTCTTAACTGTCGATCTTCATAAACATGCATTGCACCTTTTAAACAGCGCTGGAAAACGAAGCTTTTGCAATAAGAAGATCACTGGAGCTGGTTTTAGATTTTAAGGAATTTTATTCGGTTTGTTTTGATTTATTCTTGAGGAAGATGATTCATGTTGAAATGTTTTCCATTGTGGCGGCTGAGTTTTTGACAGTGGGAAATTCTCTTTTAGGTTTTAGTGAGGGTTAGGCTATTTATAGGGTTGTTTAAATATTTTAGATATTTTATAGAATAGAATATTCCCGACATATTCTCCTTTTTATATTCATTTTGCCTTCTAAAAATTTTCGTGATTACATACGATACCCAAAAATCACAAAAATTGACATGCAGTTACAGTTCGCCATTACGGTCCCAACGAAACTAGTTTCGTCGAATTCCGACTCCGTATGCTCACACTGCGTATTTTTAACTGTTGAAATACTGACTATTTTACACTCTAAAAATCCCCACGGTCACCGACTGACCCTAAAAATCACGAAACTTGGAATCTATCAACTGTTTGACATTGCGGATCCAACAAAACTGGTTTTGTCGAAAACGGAGATCGTATGCAAAACTGGCTATTTTTCAAGCGCTGAACAGACCGTTTAAATATATAAATATATTTAAATTAAATTAAATTAAATATAAATAAATTTATATTGTCGTATATAATCACAGTGGAATACCTTACAGCTCCAGGAAAATTATATACTCTCTATTCCAAGTCCAGATTGAATCGATATTCACTTTACATTGAAAAATCCTTTTATAACGTATATAAAGCGTCGCAAATTATAAAGGAAATCCATAGCGACTTTTCTAAAATTTGATTTGGACGTGAATCAAAATCTACACGACGAAATCCCGATTTTTCTCTTCCACTAGAAAGATATACTCCACCAGCTCCACACATTTCTTGTTTCACAGAAATCTGGCTTAAAACGAATCATGTACATTCAGTTGAAGTTCAAATCGCCAAATAGCGAACTGGAGCTCCATTTCGAGCTCTATTCTAAATTATATTATAAATTATAAATTCAATTGGCTTATATAAATATATTCGTCAATATAATTCAATATAACTGAATTATATATTTTCAACTGTCCAGTTTACACAATATTGTCAATTCCACTATTTCTGACTAATTCAGAAATAAATATATTTTATCCTATTATTTAAATTAATTAAATAATCATTTTTATTTAATTCAGGTCGTCGATATCGCCAAAACGATATTTAAATAATTAAATAATTTAATTATTCGACAGCTAAAAATGCGGGTTACTACAGCGCGTCGAGGGGTGGCAGAGGCTGGAAGCGGCGGTAGCGGCGGCGATTGGGCTTGGAAGGGGGGAAGCGGGTTTCGCCGTTGGTTTTGGGGTTTTCTTTTTTTTTAAAAAAAAATAATGAATGGAGAATTCTGATTGGCCGAGGACATTATTAAATTTTTAAATAGTGTTTTCTCAAAGAACTCCTTTTCAAACCCAACGACTGTCGCCCCCAGCTAAATACCCCCATTTCGGACACAATGGGATATGTTTTGTAGGCCAATTCGACTGTTACAGTCAGTTATTTTTCAAATTAAAGTATAAAACATTTAACTATTAACTTTGAACGCACATTTCAATTTGCCAGGGCCACAAACTGATTCGAAAAATTCCAGAAAAATAAATCTAGCTATGTTTTGACGCTACGGTCCCAACAAAACTAGTTTCGTCGAATTCTGAGATCGTTTGAAAAATGGCCATTTTCTGGTCGATCCAATTTAACAGAAATTGACCAAACGCATTTTCTTTTGCCATGCTCACGTACTAGCTTCAAAAATTATGAAATTTGAAACCTAGCAATAGTTTGACATCCCAGACCCAACAAAATTGGTTTCGTCGAATTTCGAGGTCGTATGCAAAATACCAATTTTCCAGGGCTACATATTCTATATAGCGACCATTCTGAAAATTCATTCGGCCATAACTTTTGATTCCCGTTATGAAACTTCGATTTTTCAGATTCGTTAGAAAGGTATTGACTAACAGATTTAGATATTTTTGTTTTCGCTAAAATCCGTTATATTTTCCACCGTGCACGGTCAGTCAAAGTTTGAATTCAAATTTTCAAACTGACTCACTATTTCTAATTCACTATTTTATTGAAATATTCAATTTCAATTTTTCAAATTCCTATGAAATCACCAATTTAAAAATTTTAAATTGGCTCGTATTTTCCGGGTTATTACAACTTTTAATTCTATGTTTTATTTGCGTTAAGGAACACAAATAAAAAGATTTTCATGTTTTATTTGCAACTAAGAGTGCAAATAAAATGTGTTCTTTTTAAATGATTCATATTACAATAAAAGTTTAAATTTTACTGTCTACTCTTTTCTAATTTGTTAAACATGACAATTATAATTGTCAATTCTAATTGGTTAAACATGATCTTAACCTAAATGACATGTCTATTTACCTAACATGCTTTAGCATAAATGACATTTTTAACATGACCTTATTTAACATGATATTTTTAACATAACATGTTCTATCCAAAATGATAATTATGATTTCATACAAATCTAATTTACCACAAATGCCAAATATATTTGTCAATACCAATTTAACATAAATGACAATTATATTTTGTCAACTCTAATTTAGCACATATGACATTTATAATTAAACACATGTGACATTTATAATTTGTCAATTCTAATCAACATACATGACAATTTATACTAATATAACATTCATAATAAAGGTGACAATTCTATTTTGTCAATTCTAATTCACATGGAAATTGGCTTAATTACATAAAAAAATAATTTTTATGTTCTCTAACTTGATTACATAAAAATGTAATTTTCTTCTAATTCTTATTTACATTAAGAAAAATGTAAAAATTTTCTAATTTAAACATAACGGTGTAAATAAGTCTCATTTTCTAATTTCAACATTTTTTTCTAATGTAAACATATTTTCTAATGTCAACATTTTTTCTAATGTAAGCATTATTTTAACACGACGCTAATATATGATTCATTTTCAATAAAATGACATAACGACAAAATTAGTTTTATAATCACTTTACATATCTTCCCTTAACGCTAAAAATATATCTACAATTCATATATCTCATTAACGCTAAAATTATACTTACATTTCATATTTTTTTTATATCAATGCTAAATTATACTTGCATTTCATAAGAACGACAAAAAATTTCGGGACTCATATTTGTCTATACTTGTTTTAGCGTAAATACTCAACACTAATCTTCTGTTCATAATTCATAACATATACCGCACAAATTTTATGTTTATAACTCATAAAAATACACAACGCTAATTTCATGACAACACATACCCTAGCTATATATTATTCGGTGCTAATTTTTCATGTCAAACCATAAAGTAATCACATACAAACTAGTGTCAAGTTTCATGTCAATCCATACTATAACAACATACAATTTAATGTTAAGTTTTCATGAACCAAAATAAAAGAACCAAGTTTTATTTAATTTATGAATCAAAATAAAAGATCCAAACTTATTTATATTTTATGAATCAGAATAAAGATTCAATCTTTATTTCATTCCTTTTATTTCAAAATAAATGCCAAACCTTATTTCTTTAATTACATATAAAAATGTAATTTTGTCTTACAGTGCAAATTCTCATTCTATAATTACATATAAAAATGTAATGTTATTTTACAATGTAAAATCTTATTCTTTAAATCCAAATAAAAATGAAATTTTGTTTTACAAACAAAGTTTCCATCTTTTCAAATTAAAGATCTAGTCTTTATTAACTCTGTTTATTTTAAAACAAAGATCTAAATCCTATTTACTTGATAAATCAAAATAAAAGAATAAATCTTCATTTAAGTGGTAAATCAAAATCAAAATAAAAGAATAGATCTTAAATTTTCAACTTATTATTTTCTTAATTAAGAAACCAAGATCCAAACTTTCATTCTTTCTTTATTAAAAATAAAGATCCAAATTTATTTCAAAAAGATCCTATCATTACTTATATAAAAAAATAAAGATCTAAACTTCCATTATTTTGTGAATCAAAATAAAAGGACCAAACTTTCATTATCTACGAATAAATAAATAGATATTGAATAGCGGTGTCGTAGCTTCAGATCTTAAAGAATAGATCTGAAAATAATAGATAAAATAACAGCGTGTGTACAAATGAAATAAAACAATATTTTGATTGCAGCGCATACAGAAAATAATGAACATCATAATAACAACGCGATGTACATGAAATAATGAACAAAACAATACTAGCGCACAAACAAATCGGAATAAAGAAGTACAATCCATCACAGCACAGATCTAAATTATTGCACGTATACAGATATACAGAATATTATTTTATTCGAGAAAATAAATTAAAATTAAATTTTAATTTAAAATAGATCAGAAATTCTCATGAGAAAATAATTAAAAATAATTTAATTAAATAAAATTAGAGTTCTCACCTCGATATGGCTGAAAATTCGACTGTCTCGGATTCAGCTCTGGTCTACGCCATTGCGAAGATCTCGGAAAGACGGGTCCAAAGCAACTTACGGTTCATCAATCGGACCTCGTATGAGAGAGATATTGATTTTTAAAGATCGGATAAATTAAATATTAAATAAATTAATTAAATTAATAAAATAGTATTGAACCTTTCTTCCTCGTTTCCTTTCTTCGTTGTGGACAGGGAGGACCGAACCCATACTCGCCGCCGTTGACTCCCCCTGCGCGCGCACTTGGAGACAGCCAGACCTGGATCAGCTTCCACCACTTCGAGCGCAACGTCGCCACCGACTCACGCCCCCAACCTCCTGAAGCTCGGCCTCCTCCCTGAGCCGCACGGCACGTGCAAACCCGGCCACTTTGGCCTCAAAATTCGCGAAATCCATGCACTGAAACTCGATCATCGCCGTATGGATTTGAAGAGCTCAGAATTCTCTTCGATTTGACGTATAGTTTGTAAAATTTCGTTGAGCAGATTGAAAGTTATAAGAATTTGAAATCGGAGCAATTCTGGCTATTCGTTGGAACCGGCGGCCATTAGGGTTTCAGCCCGAATTTTTATTATTATATTATTATTCTGTCTCGATTTTCGCGTTTTAAAGTGAAATTTCGGATTGTCTCCGAATTGGGCCTGCTTACTGTCGTTCTTAAGGTTTTGACGCCTTCTGAACGCAACGGGCTATGTCTCGTGGCCCAATTCTGAAGTCTGTTGCGCGTTTTATTAAAATTGCAATATTAAATTAATAATTTAATTCCTACCGTACATTTAAATATGCCGGGGCCACATACGACCTCGGAAAATTCTAAAAAAAATATTTTTAGCTTTCTTATGACGATACAAATCGAACAAAATTATTTTCGTCGAATTCTAAGACTGTTTGAAAAATGGCTATTTTTAAGGCGTTTAAATTTAACTAAAATAGTCAAAACACATTTTCTCTCGCCACGCTCACATATTAATTCGAAAAATTCTGAAAATTGAAACTTAGCAATAATTTGACATCACGATTCCAACAAAAGTTGTTTCGTTGAAAACGGAGGTCGTTTGAAAATTGACTATTTTCAAGGCCAATATAATTAATATTAAAAATACATTTTTAAACAAATAAGTTCCGAAACTCCAAATATATAAGTTTTTACTATTTTTCAATGCAGAAACGTCATTCCGAACTCAATGGAAGTGGTGTCGAGTCGAATTTCAATTTTTCGGGTTCATTAGAAAGACATTTTAAAATAGATTCTAATATTTTTGGTTACACTAAAATCCGTTAAATTTTGCATCATGTACGATCAGTCAAAGTTCAAGTTTGACTTTTCAAACTACCGCGCTATTTCTAACTCTTTTTATAATTAAATTATCGATTCTAACTTCGATTTAAATCAACTTCAATCATTTTAATTTCAAATAAATTATTTTAAATATCGAAAACTCATTAAAATCACTTAAAATAAATTTTTAAATTGGCCCCAAAAATCAGGGTTGTTACATTTTATTTTGGCAATGTTAGCGAATTTTGAATATTTAAAATGAATTATTTTAAATAATAGTGACGAGAAGTTTATTTTGAATAGAAATAGAATATTTATATAGCTCGACGTTAGAATATAAATATTTTATTTTAATTATAAAAGTAATTGAAAATGGTGCGATAGTTCAAAATTTTGATTTCAAATTTCAAATGACTGTACAGGTTTCAAAATAAACCAGATTTTGGCAAAACAAAAAATGTTCGAATCTAATCGAGGATATCTTTCCAAAGAATCCGAGAAATTGAAATTTCATAGCGGGAATCAAAAGTTATGTCCAGTTGAAAATTTAGAATAGTCGCTATGGAATTCTAGCCCTTAAAAATTGAAATTTTGCAAACAACCTCGATTTTCGATGAAACTACTTTTGTTGGATCCGTGATGTCAAATTATTGCTAGGTTTCAAAACTCATAATTTTTCGAATCAATATGTGAGCGTGGCAAAGGAAAACGCGTTTGACCAATTTCAGTTGATTTTAATCAACTAGAAAATGGCCATTTTTCAAACGGTCCCAGAATTCGAGAAAATTTGTTTTGTTAGGACCGTATCGTCAATACGAAGCTAAAAAATATTTTTCTAGAATTTATTGAGTTCATATGTGGCCCCGGTAAATTGAAATGTGCGTTCAAATTCAATGTATAGAGTTATATGTTGATTTTGACGAAAACTGATCGAAACGGCAAAACTGGTTTACGATACATATCCTATTGTGTTTGGAATGGGAGTAATTAGCTATGGACGACAGTCGGTGGGTTCGATTTCGAGGTCAAAATTAAAAATTGCTTTTTTGAAATTAAATAGTTAAATAAATAATAAAGAAAACCCCCTCTCTCTCTTCCTTTTATCTCAGGCCCCCTCCCTTCATCGTTTTCAACAGAATTTAGAAATAAGAAAAAAAAGAAAAAGGGCTTCGAGCCCTAATTTCTGTCACTGCGCCGCCAGGGGGTGGGCCACCGCCGTCTTCCCCAAGTCTGCACCCCCCTTCCCGCAACCTTCTCCGTCGTTTCTCCTTCCACCCTCCTCTTCTGATGCTAACGCAACCCCCCTCAAACCCGTTCAACCCCAAGCCTCCATCCGCCGCCGCATAACCACCCACCACCATAGCCGCCTCCAATCCCCTCTCCGCCACCTGATGAAGCAGTGAATGTAACGGTCTAGATTTTTAACCGTATTGTTAAAACATTTAATTTCAGTTTAAATGTTGATTTGGCTAAAATATGAAATTTATATGAATATTAATCATATTAAATATAGCCATTTTTGGAATAGTGACAGATTTCAACGAAATCAGTTTTTTTTGGATTCGTAATATTAAATTATTATATAATTTCGATTTTATTTATGATCGGATGTGGTATGTGTTGGTATGATCAGTAAAACGTCGGACGTTGTACGTTAAATAAAATCGTTAATCATCCTCATAAAATCAAATCAAAAATCAGAAAGTATCCTTGTACAAATCTCAGTGCAGGTAACATAATCTTCGCGCATCTCTATATAATTCTAGGCAAATCCTCAATGATCTTCTTGCTAAACTTTGGTTTTAAAAGAATAATAATAATATACATTACATCTTTACAAATCTAGCTGCAGTAAAACATTTCGGTTCTCTGAAAATCCTTCACCTCAGCTGAACAAATCTTTATCGTATTGTACACACGTCCTTATTCTATTATACATGTTGTTGTTTTTTCTTTTTCTTTGCTGTGTGTACAAATCTTTTCGTCTTTAAACTTTTAAAAAACGAAGAAAATCTCTATTCCCAAGTCCTACTTTCTTATCTTGCATATCTTCTTATTATTTAATAATATAATAATTAATTCGTGCGTACTTTCTTTGGAGATTTTACATGTGTTCTGTCTGATTTCTTCCTACCGTATACTTCTGCATTCATTTTAAAAATCTCTGCGCTAAAGAAATAAAATAAAAACCTCTCTCATAGGCACATGGACTTTAAATACTATCTGGCTGAACCATGTTCTCTCTACCATCTGCTACATTGGTTAGCAAGCTTCTTTTCTCTTATAAATAAACCTGCCAACAAAGCAAAACAAACAGCCCCGTCATAACAAAGCAAACAGGTACCCCTTCTAAAACAAACTCTCAGTTGTCTCCTATTAAAAATATCGACCTGTCATTCTATGCTATCGGCACATGCTACTTACACCAATCGCAGAAGGAAATTTCGAATGAAACCCAGCTTAGATTACCAATACCTGCTCAGCGCATTTTTTTTTTTTTTTTTGAGATCTGGGTCAAAATAATCGGCTTGATCTTTGTGTCTGTCCTCGGGTAAATATTTGTGACTGTGGAAAGAAAGAGACATCTCATTTCAAAATGTGTTGTATCCTCGGTTCTTTCAATTAGAAATTACAAAATGAAAACCCATTGATACTATAAAATCAAATAAAATCTTATTTAAATCTCCGTCAATTAAATCAAAGCCTACTAAGCTCATCAACACATGCATATTAAATGTTAGCCAAAATTAAAATATCAAATCGTACAGGATCTCATGTGAAAATCTGTTACAGGTTTCTTTTCTCGTATAAGTGCTACAGCCACAAGCAACATAAAAAACGAGTACGGCATCATTAAAAAGTAAGTTTTCAGTTCATTGTTCCCTGTCTGTTCATTTGTTCTGTTTCCCTTCCTCTAAACATATTCACATGCCAATGTTTGCACAGCCTTCACTTCGTATTAATTAGCAAATGAAACGCTCATGTCAAGGTCTTCTCCATAGCCGATCTAATCTACCCTATGTTGTCGCTCTTTGATGAAGACATCGATCCTATCCTTTTCATTCTTCATCTATATATATATGGGTAGGCAGCTCTCCCATTTGTTCAATGAAGCAACATGGCGTTGGCTTTGAAAATTAATTTCAACGTGTACACTCGACAGAAGATCATGAAACAAGATTTACTAAACTTACATGACTTCCATCTTCGATCTATATCAGTTTCATGGGGTATATTCCGAAGTACATGGAAAGAAGGCAGTGCAAGAAAACCGTATATACTGGAAGAAGGTGCACGGAGGGAGTGGTGGTTGCATGTAGTCTATGATTGGAAGGTTTATACTATTCGGTTTTTGGGTTTTTGTGTGGTCTGTATAGCGCGGGGGCGAGGGAAGTTGGTCTCTGGTAGTAGCTGGATCTTGGGTGGTCGGAGCAGTGAGGGTCGGCTGACCTACAATGGAGAGAAGTGGTGATAGCGGCAAAACGGAAGGAAGAGGAAGTGCTTGTGGGGAGCAGCAACTCTTTACGTGAAGGAAGAAGAAGAAAGGGAAGGTGAGAGCCATGTTTTGCATGGTTTGGCATTTACAGGTGCTTGCGTTGGTGAATGATTCTTCGGCTTTGGGCCAAGTTAAAAAAAAAAGAGAAAAAAGGGAACAAAGAATGGTAAAAGGAAAAAGAAGAGGGATTGTCGTTCAAGTGAGAAAATGGATCTGGTTTGAGCACTCTGCCTGAACAAAACAAAGGGCTGATTACGAATTCACTGAGACCGGAGCCGTTAGGATCGTATGAAAGAAGCTGACGCTGCTGAGCTGAGTCAAAAAGGATCTAAAGCAATCGTAATTTCGTTTAATTTTATGCTCATTTAAATTTAAACGAAACCGCGCTAGAACCGTCAAATCGGAAACAAAGGTGAGTTAATTCTCACACCTTTTGGAATTCTGTGATGTGGTAAATTCATATTAAAATATAATTTACCTTTAAAAATATAAATTGGTTGATTGGTTGCTGTTGATTGCTATGGTTGATTGGATGCTGTTAATTAGATTTAATCGATCATATGAAATTTATTTCATATATTGTTATGAAATGTATAACGAGCTGTGATGTAGGGCAGAACAGGTTGGAGGGATCCGACCGGATTCCTCAAATATTTTATCTGTTGTTTGTTTGCTTATATCGTTGATATTTGAACTTATTGAACCCTATATGGTAGAAAACCTATTTGAGTGTGATGGTTGAGTAAATATTTCCCGTGTTGTGTTTAAAATCAACCGACAGAGTTGATTGGGTAATTGGCAGTGAATGGCCTAAAAGATGTTATTTTAGTCGTCGTTCTACCGTCCGGTAAATCGACGCTAGTTTTAAAGTTATAAATTATTTTATAAATGGATTAAAGTCTTCAGTTATTTTATTTAAGTAATTAAATTAGAAATTTATAAATAAATATTTTAGTCAAGTTTATAAAAGGATTATTTAAAAGATTTGAGTAGCAGAATCGTATGATGCATAATCCAAGTTTTCAAAAGAGATTTGAAAATGAGATTTTTTAAGTGAATGGGTAGTTTTAAATAAGATTTCTCTTAATTATCAAACTGAGTAAAGAAAATTCATTAATGAAATTTGTAAGGTAATAGTAAATAGGTTAGTAAGTAATTGAAATGTGTTAATGGTTTTTAAGCGAAATCTAAGTTAAGTGAAAGGATAGTAAATAGTTGGTTATAAAGGAATCAAAGTGAGTTTTTAAAGGGGTTTAAACCAAATTGATGACTTAAATGTTAAGGAATTGAATTAAGCAAACTCTGGAATTGAAATAAGGAATTTAACGAGAAGGAAAATGCATAAGTATTGTTTTGTATTAAAAAGGGAATTTTGGAAATAAAACCCAAGTAAAAAGGGTCGTAGACTAAAGCGATAACTCTGGAAAGTTAAAGGATCGTTTAAACGAAACATTTTGATTGAAATAAGGATTTCAAAAGTAGTGAAGATACATATAGAAATTTTGGGTAAAAGTTTGTAAATGGATTTTGATAATAAAATCCAAGGTAAAAAGGCTTTATCGTAGAGAAGGCGGTAAACAGATTCTAGTTATAACCCAAGATAAACTTTATTATCAGGATTTCCGAATAAATGGGAGTAGATTATTGGATGTGGGATTTTATAAGGGAAACTGTGGTTTAAGAAAAAGGTGGTATTACTAGTAAAGACTTACTTAATTAAACAAATTAAGTAAAAAGGTTATATCGAAAAGTGGATTTAAAATATAAGAAATGGTTTGTGAAACCAGATTGGAATCAAGATAGTAAACAAGATATTTATGAAGGTTTAAGTTACAAACTGATATTATTCTGAGATAAGGACGTTGTCGATCAAGGTCTGAGAGGTAAAGAAAATGCCCTAACTTGAACGGCTTCATTTTTATCGAGGAATGGTATTGGTTTGAAACGAGTAAAAGATGTTGATATTGGTGTGATAGTACATACGAAAGTTGAACACTAATGCGTGATTGGAATATAAAAATGATATTGAAATATTAGTTCAAAGTGGATAAGAATATTTGATTTTTAATTATGTAATTTAACGTTTGATTTATCAAATCAGAAAAGGGGGAAAATTGATCTATACTATTAAGTAGATACATGTATGTATATCGCGAGATGCTCGAGTATATAGAAATAAGAATATTGTTTTCAAATTATACTGAAGATTTGTTATTTAATTAAAGTTGATCGAATACAGTATTTGAGGTAAAGTTAGTCAAACATAGTTATTCAGGAAAAGTCACCATTGTGTACGACTACTAGCGTAATTCGCAGGGCTGCAGATAGTGTAACGACCCGGATTCCACCCGACCCCAACCGATCGCAAGATCGATCAAGACCGTTCAAAACCCGCGTACGTTAACTTTGGGCATACAACACATCAGAACAAAAACACAGACCTTTATAACATCAATAATAAATGTTACATCAGAGTACATAATATATCAGAGTACATCAATAAATAATACAGCGGAAGATACATTTACAATAAATTAAATAGATTGCAGCGGAACTAATCTCAGCGGAAGGCCATCAGTAACTGGACCCAACTTCAGACTTCAATCCAGGATCCTGCTTAACTATATCTGCAAAAAGATACTCAACTTCCCATGTGAAAAGAGGGCACCCGAGTTTGCAAAGTGAAACAAACTACAGTTCAGTCGTGGGACTGGTGTAAGAATTATATACTTAGCTTATCTAATAAGTAGGCTAATCACAGGACCACGCCGCTAACGAGGAACGGGTTTACTCCATTGGATTGCCAGTGCATAATTAAAGTAAATAGTCAAATAACGCAATGCTTTTTAGAAAAATGAAACCATTATAAGACCCAGGTCCCATCACACAATGCAACGCACGCCAGAGGATAAGGTTTTACCTTATAATGGTCAAAAGATGCTTGATACGTAAAAACGATATTATTATTAGTGTGTATATATATATTTAAAACATTCAAATATAATATCAATCCTAGACGACATAGGTACTATGTCGCCGTACTAGTTCTACAATCAAAACCGCAAGGGCGTATTGGGAATTGGGTTTCCATCATGAGTCGAGGCTAGGGGCAAGCTCCTCTCCGATTCGAGACACTCTAGCAAATGCCTCAGGATCCCCCGCAGTGAACCCTTGGATCTTCAGGGCCGGTCCCCGCCTATCGGCAGTGGATTAATTATGCCTGAACACACGCTTCCCGGTTCCTTTGAACCTATAATATGACCACTATCGGCCTATAAAAATCCGAGGCGCCTCAAAATCCATCATCCACATAAGTAAAATGTCAGGGCTAGTAGGTCACCGACACCACTCTAGCTAGAAAGAAACGTGTGCACTCCCTGCAGTCCTAATCCCGTTTTTGACTCATACCGGGGTGTGAGGCTCGCGAAGTCACGTTATACACAAAGCTATGCCTAAACAGGTTATGCTTTGATCATCCCACAAGGCCCTGCTTTTCAACAAAAGCCTTGATCAATTTGCATCTTGGCATGCCACATTGTCAGACCCTACCATATTATTGGTCATCTACCAATATATATATATAACCTCTAAGCTCATACGTCTTAGAGAAGGGTGATAAGTAAAGAATAAATTCTTCACCACCAAACAGAAATATATAATCAGTAGCGTTCAACAAATACAGTAGAAAGGAATACAATGTCAGATACGCAATCCATTTACAAGTCCGCTCTGGGTCTGAGCCAAACATCGTGTCCGTCGATCTCCAAATGCGTTAGGACAATCATCACCAAATACCTTACCTTGGAAGGCCAATCCCAATTCAAGATACCAGTCATCATCATCCCAACGATGTGAAGACCTTCGGTCTTCAATCACCGTCTTCATCTTCGACTTTTGATCGTCGTGATGATTATTCAGAATGGGTTAAACCCGGTCTTTCTGAATAACTCACGTGATTTAAAAACATGTGTTAATAATATTCAACCAACATCTCAATCCAATTCTGAATATTCTTTAAATAAAATATTCAAATTCTTAGGGAAAAGTTCCCGTTAATTTTATCAAAGATAAATCTTTTTAATTTAATCTTCAATCTTTATTTATCCATATTAAACCAAATTATGGTTTATCCAATCTAATCGGAATTTACGCCTTATCCAAATAATTATAAATTAATTAATCCCCATCCCGATCTTTTATCCCAATTGGTTCAAGTAAACTTAATTTCCATTAACCATTTAAATCTAATTAAAGATCTAATTAACGCATGGAGCTAAACTTGTGGAATTCCATTTTCGATCCTTAGTTCGGTAATTTTATTTACTTAATTCCTCTCCAATCTAATTAAAGTTTTAATTAAAACCTTATTTCGTTTTAACCTTCCAAAGTCATTATTAAATAATTAATCAAAAATTAGGAAATAAATCCCCTCATAAATCCAGGTTAAAGAATAAATGTTATTTAAAACATAATTCACGATAAACCCAAATTCAAGTTTCATTGTAAATCCGTGGTCATAATAAAACCATTTTTAATTCCCTTTTATTTGTTTTAAAATAAATAAACCATTTATTCTGATCAAAATATCATTTCTCATATTAAAATATTATTTCCAAAATATTAATTTAGAAATTAACTCTTTTAATATTCATTATAAAATGGATAATATAAGTTAATAAACTTATTCAGGTTAAAATGATGTTTCTATTTAAAATGGATTAAATAATCCAATTCGTTATATTATCCATTTATGTTTTATAATGGGCCAGACTTCTCACATTAGGCGTACAACTTGTGGATGCTGGATATGCCGGTTGGGTCCGGACAGACTTATTCCACAGTTGGGCTTAACCTCGAGTCAAAACCCAATTTGTATTCGTGTACTTGGACCTCTCACATTAGGCCCAACATTTATGGCTGTTGGATATGTCGGTTGGTTCCGGGCAGACTTCCGCCATAAACGTGACCTAACCTCGTGTCCAAGAACAATTATAATTATAATTATAATTATTTTCTAAAAATATTATTTTAAAAAAAAATAACTTCTAAAATATCATATGTTCCAAAGTATAACTTTACATTGAAATATTCTTTATATTGCCTTTCCAATTTTTCAATAAATATCGACCTTTCCCTATTATTATAATATTATAATAATAATTAATTCAAAAATGGTTTTTAATTACGATATCAAAACCTACCATTCCAACATTAAACGTAGTATTTTCCAATCAATCCATTTATGTTAAATTTTGAAATCACATCTTTTAAATTTAGTGTTAACATAAAAACGAAAGCTTTTCAACTCAAATCTTCTTGTTATATTTGGAATGAAATCTTACTAATTTAATATTTCATTAAAACTTTCTAAATAATAAAAATTTAGTTTCCTTAATTCAAGCGTCAATTAATTCCATCAATTGAATAATAAATGAAAATTATTTCTTTCATTCAAAATTGGAATGAGACCCACACCATCTCCATATAATTCAATTATACAGATTTCATTCATTTATCTCATAACAATTATCAAACATCCATTAACAGCCAGAGTGCATTTCTAATTAACCACAAGGGTGACGTGTATTCAAATGTCAACCTTGACCCGTGTGGGGTTTCAACCAACACAAGTTCGAATAAAATAAACTGTGCTTCTGGACGATGTGTGAAAATTGATCGTCCAATCACATAAACAAGTCAGGTCACTTGTAAATGGCAGTGTGTACATGTGCTTAAAAAGAAACATACATAACATACACAATTTGGCATGTTCACATATTTCAAGTTTCAACTATTCGATGTCAAGTTTTCATGTTGAACAAGATGATAATAACATGACACTTATGTTGCAACACATTTCTTTTAACTAATTTAAAATAAAAATAAAATCTTTTATTTCAAAAACAAAATCAAAACTTTAATTATTCAAAAATAAAGATCAAAACTTATTTTAATCATTTCAAAATAAAGAACAAAACTTTATTTATTTTAATCGTTTCAAAATAAAGACATAATCTTTATTAGTTTTAATCGTTTCAAAATAAAGAACAAAACTTTATTATCAAAACAAAGATTTAGCCTCTTATAGACAAAAACAAAGTTTTAATCTTTATAGACGAAAACAAATATTTAGCCTTTTATAATCAAAAACAAAGTTGTAATTTTTGTAACCGAAATCAAAGTTGTAATCTTTGCAAACAAAATCAAAGTTGTAATCTTTGTTAACAAAACCAAAGGTGTAATCTTTGTTAACAAAATCAAAGGTTCAATTTTTATAAATAAAAATAAAGTTTTAATCTTTATAAATATATAAAAAAAACGTTTCAAGCTTTATAAACAAAAACAAAGATTTAATCTTTTATAAACAAAAACAAAGATTGGTTCTTTATAAACAAAATCAAAGATTTGTTCTTTTGTAACCAAAACAAAATTTCATCCTTTATAATTAAAAACAAAGAATTGGTCTTTATGAATAAACGAAAAAAAAAGTTTCATCTTTATAAATAAACAAAAAGATTTCATGTTTTATAAATAAAACAAAGATTCATTTTATACAAACAAAAACAAAGATTCATTTTAATAAATCAAAAATAAAGATCGAATCTTTGTTAATGTTTTTCATTTCAAAATAAAAATCAAAACTTTGATTTGTAAATCACGATAAAAGATTAAACTTTATTTATAAATCAAAACAAAAGATTAAACTTTTTATTATAATCTTTCTACTTGACATTGAATAACAATTCCCATAATCAATTCCAACACCAATCATACAACACGTCAATAACAATACAGGCCACAAACATCAATTTCCACCATACAACAATTTCAATCCATACAATATTCATTTTATATAAAGATAATATAATTAAATTAAATTAATTATATAACAAAAGAATCTCACATTGATTTGATTCTGAAACCCCGTTCGCATTCAAAAATTGCTGAAATTTCAACAGTCCCCGTTTCAGGTCTGGTCTGCGCCATCGCGAAGATCTCATTTTTCTGATTCCAGCGCAACTTACGGTTCGTGAAAAGGACCTCGTATGTGAAAGTTATTGAATTCTAAACATTGGAAAATTTAAATATTTAATAAATAAAATAATATAAAATAAAAGACCTTTCTTCCTCGTCGTATAACCAAAACCGCTGAGACCCATCGTCGGCCTCATCCTCCTTCTGAACGCACGCTACCCGAGGCCACCAGTGGCCGATCAAACTCCGTTGCCTCGAAGCTCGCGCCAACACCTACCTCCGCCGCCGACATGGAGGAACTTGGCCTCCCCTCCACCTCGCAAATCCGCCCCAAACCTGCCAAGTCTCAGCCTCGAAATCGAACAATCTGTGTCGCTAATGATAATCATAGCCGTATAGATTCGAAGCTCCCGAAATTCTCTTCGATTTGATATATAATTTGTTGAAATCCATTGAGCGGACTGAGAGAAATTGATGTTTGAAATTGGGAAATTTCCGCCCTTCGAATAAAAGGTGGCGGCTGGCCATGAATTAGGGTTTCAGATTTTAATATTATTTTATTATTTAATCTCGAAAAATGTGCTTAAAAGGTGGATTTTCGGACTTTCTCTGATTTGGGCCTGCTTACTGTCGTTCTTAAGGTTTTGACACCTTCTAAACGCAATAAGACAGGTCTCGGGACCCAATTCCGAAATTTGTATATATTTTATTTAAAATTCCATTAAAAATTAATTAATTAAATACTGACCGTACATTAAAATATGCCGGGGCCACATATGACCTTAGAAAATTCTAAAAAAAAATATATTTTTAGCTTTCTTATGACGATACAAATCCAACAAAATTATTTTTGTCAAATTCTGAGACTGTTTCAAAAATGGCTATTTTTAAGGCTTTAAATTTAACTAAAATAGTCAAAACACATTTTATTTCTCCACGCTCACATATTAATTCGAAAAATTCTGAAAATTGAAACCTAGCAATAATTTGACATTCCGGTTCCAATAAAAGTGGTTTCGTCGAAAACGGAGGTCGTTTGAAAAATGACTATTTTCAAGGCCAATATATTTAATATTAAAAATACATTTTTAAACAAATAATTCTCGAAACTCAAAATATATAAGTGTTTACTGTTTTTCAATGCAGAAACGTCAGTCCGAACTCAATGGAAGTGGTTTCGAGTCGAAATTCCTTTATATGTGAAAAGTAGCCTTTTGGGCCATATATATTATGTATATATTCTACAACGATCTTTCTAAAAATTGAATTGGCCATAACTTTTGATTTCCGCGATGAAATTTCAATTTTTCAGATTCGTTAGAATGATATTTTTAAATAGATTCTAATATTTTTGGTTTCACTAAAATCCGTTAAATTTTGCATCCTGTACGGTCAATCAAATTTCAAGTTTGACTTTTCAAACTACTGCGTTATTTCTAATTCCATTTATATTTAAATTAAATTTATTCGTTCTAACTTCGATTAAAATAAATTCTAGCCATTATTATATATAATAAATTATATTATAACCTCAAAATTCATTAAAATTTTCTAAAATAAAATTTTTGAATTGGTTCAGAATTTGCGGGTTGTTACAATCTCCCCCACTTAAGTTCTTTTCGTCCTCGAAAAGGAAATGAAGCTAAAGTTGTTTATTTAACTAATTTAATTTTCATTCTTTAATTGTTTAATCATTTTATTAGTTGAATTCATATTTACACTACCCAATCATCAATCAATTAGTTGATTACATTTTCAAAATTATAACTTTTATATATTCAAAATCATATTTTCTAAAATCGAACTATATATAATAACAAGTACGTTAATTATAAATTTTCCCTTGACTCATTCTAGGGCATTGCTAACCCCATCTCTAATGAGTATTCTCATTCTAGGATACTGCTGATCCTATCTCTAATGAGTATTCTTATTGGATATTACTAATCCAACCTCTGATGAGTCTTCTGTTTAGTCCTATTGAGTTGTACCCCAAAGATTTGAGCTAACCAGAGCTCTGATACCAGCTGTAATGACCCGGATTCCGCCCGACCCCAACAGATCGCAAGATCGATCAAGACCGTTCAAAACCTACGTACGTTAACTTTGGGCATACAACACATCAGAACAAAAACACAGACCTTTATAACATCAATAATAAATGTTACATCAGAGTACATAATATATCAGAGTACATCAATAAATAATACAGCGGAAGATACATTTACAATAAATTAAATAGATTGCAGCGGAACTAATCTCAGCGGAAGGCCATCAGTAACTGGACCCAGCTTCAGACTTCAATCCAGGATCCTGCTTAACTATATCTGCAAAAAGATACTCAACTTCCCATGTGAAAAGAGGGCACCCGAGTTTGCAAAGTGAAACAAACTACAGTTCAGTCGTGGGACTGGTGTAAGAATTATATACTTAGCTTATCTAATAAGTAGGCTAATCACAGGACCACGCCGCTAACGCGGAACGAGTTTACTCCATTGGATTGCCAGTGCATAATTAAAGTAAATCGTTAAATAACGCAATGCTTTTTAGAAAAATGAAACCATTATAAGACCCAGGTCCCATCACACAATGCAACGCACGCCAGAGGATAAGGTTTTACCTTATAATGGTCAAAAGATGCTTGATACGTAAAAACGATATTATTATTAGTGTGTATATATATATTTAAAACATTCAAATATAATATCAATCCTAGACGGCATAGGTACCATATACTATGTCGTCGTACTAGTTCTACAATCAAAACCGCAAGGGCGTATTGGGTTTCCATCATGAGTCGAGTCTAGGGGCAAGATCCTCTCTGATTCGAGACACACTAGCAAATGCCTCAGGATCCACCGCATTGAACCCTTGGATCTTCAGGGCCGATCCCCGCCTATCGGAAGTGGATTAATTACGCCTGAACACACGCTTCCTGGTTCCTTTGAACCTATAATATGACCACTATCGGCCTATAAAAATCCGAGGCGCCTCAAAATCCATCATCCACATAAGTAAAATGTCAGGGCTGGTAGGTCGCTGACACCACTCTAGCTAGAAAGAAACGTGTGCACTCCCTACAGTCCTAATCCCGTTTTTGACTCATACCGGGGTGTGAGTGTAACATCCCATTGTTTTTACCAAGTTGATTAGGATTTTTAATATATGAATTTGGATTTTTATTATATAATGTTGGATTTTCTGAATATATATTTGTTTTTATATGGTTTGAATATATGAATTTTTAATTTTGAATAAAGTATCTTGTTTTATTTTATAAATTATGATTTTGTATAAGGAAAATTTATTTTAAAAGTTTTTATTTAATTTATAAGATTTCATGTTTAAGTAATAATATTTTCAAATTTTGATAATATTGATTTGTAAATGATTTTTGTAAAGGATAATTTATTTTATGATTTTTACAAGAATGATTATTATATTTTATTTTGGTGAATTATAATTGCATTGATAAAATTTTATAAGGATTGATAGGCATTTATTCTAAACCATTTGTTAGTATAAACTTTGGTAAATTATATGATAAGTAATACAGATAAATATTTCAACTATTTATAGGTTATTATAAAGATTCTTTAATGATTTTAGTTTGAGATAAGATTTTTACAAGAACGATTATTTTATTATTTAAATAAATTATAATGGTGGTTATAAAATCTATAAATTTGTAGGATTGATGATTATTTATTTTTAACCATTTATGAATTTTGGTAAAGTATATATATATATATTTGATGAATAATAAATATTTTTTGAATATTAATAGGTGATAAGCATTTTTGATAAACTTTAAACAATGTATAAGCATTGAAATTTGGTTACATTAATAAGTGTTGTAAGGATATGGCAAAAAAAATTCCAATTTCATAAATAAATAAGCTTATTTTCTAAACATGCATTGGTCAAATTTTTAAATTAAAAGAGGTGTCTTCATGCATGTAGAGTTATTTGCCAAGTGTCTTAGATAGAAAAAAAAAGTGACAAAGAAATTTAAATAAATATAAGGAGCCCTTCCTTCTCATTCACTTCAGCCTTCTCCATTTTTCACTCATGACAGTTTTGTTTTTCCGTACTGTAAATGAAGAAAACTTCATCTCCTTCACTCCAAAATCCACATCTCACAGTCCATTTACATTCAGCCAAATGATTAACACGAAAGTTATCCGTATTACCGTTTATGATTTTTAGAAATCATCGGATTCATATTTCATCCATTGCTGAGAGAGAATTTGTAGATTTACAGTAAATTGGAAAAATTGTGTAGAAACTTGGAAAATTATATCTCCGAATCCATGAAGAATTGGATCGCGTCGTCTGCGCCGTTGCGATCTGCTAGTAGCGTAGTATTTTTGGTACGAATTTGGTTTGATTCCGCGTCGATGATTGGAATTGTTCAAAACTAGGGTTGAGGATGTTGGAGAAACGAGCGACGATTGACGAAGTGGGATGTGGCATTGAGATGAGGATGGAGCAGGCTTTGATTTGACAAATTTTGGCGAATTTCCCAGGAGAATTGGAGGGTGCGACAGAATGGCATCACGCGTTTTCTTTGGTGAGCTACAGGTCTCGGCGGAAGTCGCATTTCAATGGAGGAGGCCGGAGTTGTGGCGCTGTGGTACAGTCGAACAAGATGGCAAGGAGAAACATGCGGGTGCTCTCGAAATTGAGCTTGGTGGGACGGAATGCTTGTGCAAGAGCACAGGCGTGTGCATTCAAATGGGTTCATGGGCGCAAGAAAGAACATAAGAATTCAAGAAGAAGAAGAAGGGGGAGGGAGCACGGTTGGATCAGGTGTAGTGATAATGGGCCGGGCCTCTTTGATGTTGGGTGAGAATTCTTTTATTTAAGTAAGATTAGCTAATATTTAATAGCTCGTATTTTACTCATTTTTGATCCGATTTGCTCGCCGTCAGAGGCGTTGGAACCGTATAGGAAAGTAGAAACGCTATATTATATTGACAATTTAATTTAGTAAAAATTTATAATAAAAATCATTGTTTATATATAAATATAGCGAAGATCACTATTAATAGAATTTCAAAATAAATGAACAGAAAAATTACCAACTGCTGACAAGAATGGACTATGAGCAGTACGAGTAGAGGTGGCAGTATGCGTTGATCTGTTCGATCCGGTAATGAAGATTTTGAAGCTCGACTGGTGAAAACTTCTAATTTAAATTATTTATTTAAATTAGTTAATTATAATTAGCTGAGGTTAATTATAATTTGTTGATGATGATTGTGTGATGGATGTTGATGTTTGAATGTTTGCTCATGTAATTAGATAATACACTGAACACGAGTAAGCGTTATTGACTGCAACGCTTGTGAACAGTTAAAAATGTTGCCGTGATAATGAATTCCTATCCATCTGATCGTCTCGTTCATTTGGATATATATGATTGCATTGTATGATATCACACACACACAAACACACCGTGGTTGTGGAAAATATTTGGGTGATCGATTTAGAATCTCCTTCCTATATACTTTTTTTTTTAATTTTAGTTTTAATTAAATATCAACTTTAAATATTGAATTAGGATTTGGAAAAGGATTTGAATTATGTATTGATTTTGTATAACAATCTTTATATCTATTTGAAACTGGTTTTGGTAAAAATATGTTATTTAAATTCAAAATGATTTTTTTTGAAATTTGAATATGGTTTTTATATACATATATATATATATTAACGATGTTTTATAATAATGATATAATATACACCAGAACGTTCTAGGATGACAGAGAGGATGGTGTCTAGGCTTGGGTTTGGAAATTCAGTTTCCTGCTCTCCCTGGCTATCCCTAACTGGTCCGACAACGGGATGGTAAATTCGAAATCTAATTTGAAATATATTTTGAACTGTTCAAATGATTTGGAAATGTAAATTAAATTTGAAAAGGATTTGAATAATTTATATTTAAATCATTATATGGTTTGAATAGAACGCACTATGATTCGACAATTCGGAAATATTGATTTCAAGTTTTGAATTGATTATTTGAAATAAATTTGACTTGAAATAAAGAACGATGAATTGTAAATGATGACAGTTTTGATAAACATTGGGATATTTGGATTTTTAATAATTAAGAATCTATTTGATTTAAATGGCTATTTCAATAACAATACTTTTGGGTAACATTCCAAATATTGTGTTGGTTTGAAGTTCAAAAGCGTGAACTATTATTTGACTGTAAGAATGATTATAAAATAGTTCGAAGATTTTTAAAGTATTGAAATATTTATATGATATGGAAATGGGTTTTTCCAAATTTAAAATTAGGATATGGTCGGAGATAAATCTTCGGATGTTCGATATTTATTCGGTAAAAGAAAACTCTTATTATCTGAGGAATTTAAGAGGTAAATTCACCGTTATTCCGCTTATAATATGAGTTGGATACGGAAATTTATATTGAATATAAGTTGACGGTATTTCTATCCAGATCGAATGTCGAAGAATTGAATAAATCTTTTAATTAAAGATATGGGTTTCTCCACCTGATTGAAATAAGTTTGATAGAAATAATCTTCGATATTTGGTATAAATTTCATGGTGTAAATGAATACTATCTGGGAATTTGGAAGATATTATTATATCGTTATTCCACTTATGGTATTCGTCGATTATGAGGATTTATATCAAATATGATTGGATAAAAATTTCTGTGTAATTTATGATTCAATATCGATTGATTTGGGTGTGTCGTGAATCATATCTTCAATAATATCATTCTTGAAAACCGATGAGATTGAATGGTGGAAATTCATATCGAAATTGGAGATTTAATCAAATCTTGGATTTGAGATAAGAAATTGAAGCGAAGTTAAAAATCTTGGATTTCGAAGAAGATTTTAGAATGATAATGAGATGTATGAAATTTAAAATAATACAAATCCTGAGTTATATATAAATTGATAATCATTTGGAAGGAGATTTGAATCGAAAAGCCTGTGTAAACCATAGCTACTGTTTTAAAAGTACGCTCGTTACTTGGAAAGACCGGGATCAAATATATGTTCGAAAACCATTCCAAGTAATAATACAACGTTATGAAGCAATTCAAGACTCGGTAAACGACGAATGAAGACCGAGAACATTTAAATTTGTTTAGATTGATCATGATAAATGTCTCGGTTAGGTAGGCCATCGATACGAGGTATGAGTTACATGAGACCTGAACAAATTTATGTATTTTCGGGTTGTTGTTCCGTTCAGACCCGGAACGGACTTGTATGGATGGTGTGTCTGACATTGAAATTGACCACATAGCACTGATTTTTCGTTAATGTATATAGGATTTGTGGCAATATATTATCCTCATCTCTAAGTCATATGAACTTAGAGGGTATGCATTGATTAAAATCAGTGATATGTCGTGAATTGTCAATGTGGCATACCCGAGTTATGAAACGAGCTAGTGATGATCAAAGAATGGCCTATCGAAGCATCGCTTTGCGTATGACGTAACATCAACAAACCTCACACCCATGATTGATGAGAAACTAGTGGTTAGGTTTTATACTTATATATGAATTGATGGTGAAGCTGTGCAGCAGTCGGAAACAACTTATGAACCTGGGGAAGTTGGGTATGTTCGGGGGGCCGTGTCTGGTCGAAAACCGTTGATCTGCCCTGACGATGTGTAGTTGGTGTCTGCATATGGATGAAAAAGCCATTGAGGCACTTCGTTTTGTATCCCTGATTGATCTTTCGTGCCAGGAATCATCAAGTTGGAAATCCAATCTCCAATACGAGCCATACGATTTTGGTTCGTATATATATATATATATATATATATATATATATATATATATATATATGGCGACATAATATTAATGGTATTTTGCTGCCTAGGATTAGTACATTTATTTGCGAAATTTGTTTTCCACATTATATGATAGTATTAAAAGAGGATTTTCACGTATGAAAGCACGTTTGGTTATCATAAGATAAAACTCGCCCATCTGGTGTGCGCTTGCATTGTGTGATGTGGGACGAGCTTATGATAGCTTCATTTTCAAAAGTCATAGCGAATTTCTATGCACGGGAATTCATTTGGAGTTAACCCGTTCTGCGTTAGCGACGTGGTCCGTTGAATTACCCAACTTTAAAAATGAATCCTAAATAACAACTGTTTTGAGTTCTCACACCAGTCCCACGACTGACCCGGAGTTTATTGTTCCTGCCTAAACTCTGGGTGCCCATTAATTTCCACACGGGCAGCCAGTAGTTTAGTTTTGCAGTTATAGATCGTTGGAGCAGGATCCATAGCGCTTCCAGAGTTGGAGTCCACGATAGAGTTGAAGCTTCTGCTGTGTTTGTTCTTCCGCTGAGAGTATGGTTATATGTTTTCTTCCACTGTGTAAATATCGATCTACTCTGATGTATTCCTGGTAACCCTGATGTAATATTTTGTAATGAAATAAAAAAGTTCTGTTGTTTTGTTCAATATACGTATGTACCCATAACAATTCGTCTTTCTGAACGGTTTAAGTCGGTTTAATTACCGCCGAAAAATCGGGCAAAAAGATGGGTCGTTATAAGTTGGTATCAGAGCTTTGGTTATACAAAGCTATGGGGTACATACATATTTGGACAAAAGAATAGGACTCCTTAGAGTTATATTATCTCATTAGAGATAGGGTTAGAAATACCCTAGAATGAGATTTCAGAATATTATGACCGGAAAGCGTATTTTGAAACCTATATAAGGTATTTTTGAATAAGTAAATCATTTTGAAGCGATGATTATTTGAAATATATTGAAATATAATTTGAAATAAGGATTTCGAGTGTTTTATTCGACGTCACAATTGGACTATCGAGTATGTAAGGATTTTAATATACGTCTGATCAATGTGTATGCGAAGTCCAATATATACTAGATAGATATAGAGTCACACTCTAGTCGCTTGAGGATGATTTTACTGATGACCATGGCACCATCAGTAGTTATTTTCGAGTTTCGAAAGTGGGATGACTATATAGTTCCAGTTAAGACGTGGGGGAAATACTTAAACCACTTTAGTATGTTTAAAATATTAAAAAGAATTTAATGTAAGGAAAATAGGTTATAACCAAAAAAGGTATTATAATCCTCGAAGAATAAGTTAATGTAAGTGATAGATTTGAAATCAATGCCTAGCATGAACTGTAAGGGATGAAATGCAAGTTAAACTATTTCGGTTGTAAGTATATTTTAGCAAATCTAAACCCCTCAAGAAATTAGAAAGTAATTTAACTTAAGTGAAGAAGCTATTTAAAGATGATTTAAATAGTAGCGAACATCGAAGTAGGAAGAAAACTGTTATGTAAGTGATTCAAATAAAAATATTTAAAGGGTAATCGTTTATGACGCAAATAAAAACAGAACTTAAGGTAAGACTTACTTAAGAGAAAGTTAATGAAAGTTAAGTGATCCAAGAATAAATAACTTATATTTGTATCCTTTATGCGCTCGACTTTCCTACCTTGGCCTAAGTTAGCTTCATCAATTGAATTCAAATCGTTTATTAGTAGGTTTTGAAAAAATGTTAAGATTAATATTTGGAAACAAACCTAGCCTGAACATGTATACACATAATCAGAGTGCGCAGTGGAAGCGTGATGGTATTTTAAATAAAGCTGTTTTAAGGGATTTTTTTTTCCGGCCAGTTGAGTAAGGTAAATTTTCTAAATAAGATTTGATATTTAAACAAGAATGAGAAAGAGTTATATATATTTTGAATTTTAAAGTGGATTTAGAAAAGTGGTATTCGATTAGGTGAATATGACAACTAAAATATGAATATTAAATGAGTATAGATTTAACTTATAAATGAGTTAATATGAAATTGGAAATGATTGGAATAAAAAAATTTGAAATAGAATGAGTGTTTCGGAAATATAATTCTATATCTTCCCTTGTCGCTAGTTTTGCTCGACCCATTATCATCTTTTATCACGCGAATTGTCATGCTTGGAATTTTTAACTGTTCAACTTCATCTTTAAATCCTTCTCTTTGCCCTGCTCTAATAAAGCCATGGAGAAGTGAATTGTTTTAGATTTGAAACCAGTATTTTTAATTATCTCTTAAATTTAACTTGAATTTGTATTGAGAGCAATTGAATTTCTAATACTGAATTTAGCCAGGATGTCATAATGGAATGATTAAGGAAAAATATATTTGAGAACTTGGATTTAAATTTGAGCACTTAGTCTTATAACTGATAAGGAAACCATAGGTTCCGTAAGAGTAAGTTAGAAAGATAATTTCCAAACTTTAAAATTTTCTTAAGGTCATAGACCTCTAAGAATTAGACTGTATCTTTCCCAGTTTCTCCTTAGTGGTAGGATAGCAACTCTGAGTCTAACTCAGAGAATTCGATTATAAACAAGACCGTGACAACCCTAGTAATCACGAGATTATAAAAGTTTCCTTATACTCTACCTTTAGTGAGAATTGGATAGAGTACCCTGAGAATGATATGAGCCTGGGTTCTGACCATTACATTCTGATATGTTAAGAGAGAAATGGGAATTTAAAATTGGTTAAGGAGTTTAAATTTACTCGACTTCCTTTTCGAGGAAGAAAAGTTTCTAAGGGGGGGGGGTGAATGTATCATCCCATAGTTTTTACCAAGTTGATTAGGATTTTTAATATATGAATTTGGATTTTTATTATATAATGTTGGATTTTCTGAATATATATTTGTTTTTATAAGGTTTGAATATATGAATTTTTAATTTTGAATAAAGTATCTTGTTTTATTTTATAAATTATGATTTTGTATAAGGAAAATTTATTTTAAAAGTTTTTATTTAATTTATAATATTTCATGTTTAAGTAATAATATTTTCAAATTTTGATAATATTAATTTGTAAATGATTTTTGTAAAGGATAATTTATTTTATGATTTTTACAAGAATGATTATTATATTTTATTTTGGTAAATTATAATTGCATTTATAAAATTTGTTAAGGATTGATAGGCATTCATTCTAAACCATTTGTTAGTATAAACTTTGGTAAATTATATGATAAGTAATATAGATAAATATTTCAACTATTTATAGGTTATTATAAAGATTCTTTAATGATTTTAGTTTGAAATAAGATTTTTACAAGAATGATTATTTTATTATTTAAATAAATTATAATGGTGGTTATAAAATCTATAAATTTGTAGGATTGATGATTATTTATTTTTAACCATTTATGAATTTTCGGTAAAGTATATATATATATATATATATATTTGATGAATAATAAATATTTTTGGAATATTAATAGGTGATAAGCATTTTTGATAAACTTTAAACAATGTATAAGCATTGAAATTTGGTTACATTAATAAGTGTCGTAAGGATATGGCAAAAAAAATTCCAATTTCATAAATAAATAAATAA
This sequence comes from Allium sativum, assembly GCA_030737875.1. NCBI lineage: Eukaryota > Viridiplantae > Streptophyta > Magnoliopsida > Asparagales > Amaryllidaceae > Allium > Allium sativum. The sequence continues at coordinate 160,162,343 of CM060913.1, forward strand.
GCCTATTTTCTAAACATGCATTGGTCAAATTTTTAAATTAAAAGAGGTGTCTTCATGCATGTAGAGTTATTTGCCAAGTGTCTTAGATAGAAAAAAAAGTGACAAAGAAATTTAAATAAATATAAGGAGCCCTTCCTTCTCATTCACTTCAGCCTTCTCCATTTTTCACTCACGGCAATTTTGTTTTTCCTTATTGTAAATGAAGAAAACTTCATCTCCTTCACTCCAAAATCCACATCCCACAATCCATTTACATTCAGCCAAATGATTAACACGGAAGTTGTCCGTATTACCGTTTATGATTTTTAGAAATCATCGGATTCATATTTCATCCATTGCTAAGAGAGAATTTGTAGATTTACAGTAAATTGGAAAAATTGTGTAGAAACTTCGAAAAATAATATCTCCGAATCCATGAAGAATTGGGTCGCGTCGTCTGCGCCGTTGCGATCTGCTAGTAGCATAGTATTTTTGGTACGAATTTGGTTCGATTCCGCGTTGATGATTGGAATTGTTCAAAACTAGGGTTGAGGATTGTTGGAGAAACGAGTGACGATTGACGAAGTGCGATGTGGCATTGAGATGAGGATGAAGCAGGCTTTGATTTGACAAAGTTTGGCGAATTTCCCAGGAGAATTGGAGGGTGCGACAGAATGGCATCACGCGTTTTCTTTGGTGAGCTACAGGTCTCGGCGGAAGTCGCATTTCAATGGAGAAGGCCGGAGTTGTGGCGCTGTGGTACAGTCGAACAAGATAGCGAGGAGAAACATGCGGGTGCTCTCGGAATTGAGTTTGGTGGGATGGAATGCTTGTGCAAGTGCACAGGCGTGTGCATTCAAATGGGTTCATGGGCGCAAGAAAGAACAGAAGAATTCAAGAGGAAGAAGAAGGGGGAGGGAGCACGGTTGGATCGGGTGTAGTGATAATGGGTCGGGCCTCTTTGATGTTGGGTGAGAATTCTTTTATTTAAGTAAGATTAGCTAATTTTTAATGGCTCGTATCTTACTCATTTTTGATCCGATTTGCTCGCCGTTAGAGGCGTTGGAACCGTATCGAAAAGTAGAAACGCTATATTATATTAACAATTTAATTTAGTAAAAATTTATAATAAAAATCATTGTTTATATATAAATATAGTGAAGATCACTATTAATAGAATTTCAAAATAAATCAACAGGAAAATTACCAACTGCTGATAAGAATGGACTAAGAGCAGTACGAGTAGAGGTGGCAGTATGCGTTGATCTGTTCGATCTGGTAATGAAGATTTTGAAGCTCGACTGGTGAGAACTTCTAATTTAAATTATTTATTTAAATTAGTTAATTATAATTAGCTGTGGTTAATTATAATTTGTTGATGATGATTGTGTGATGGATGTTGATGTTTGAATGTTTGCTCATGTAATTAGATAATACACTGAACACGAGTAAGCGTTATTGACTGCAACGCTTGTGCACAGTTAAAAATGTTGCCGTGATAATGAATTCGTATCCATCTGATCGTCTGGTTCATTTGAATATATATGATTGCATTGTATGATATCACACACACACAAACACACCGTGGTTGTGGAAAATATTTGGGTGATCGATTTAGAATCTCCTTCCTATATACGATTTTTTTTAAATTTTAGTTTGAATTATATATCAACTTTAAATATTGAATTAGGATTTGGAAAAGGATTTGAATTATGTATTGATTTTGTATAACAATCTTTATATCTATTTGAAACTGGTTTTGGTAAAAATATGTTATTTCAATTTAAATTCAAAATGAAATTTTTTGAAATTTGAATATGGTTTTTATATACATACATACATACATATATATATATATATATATATTAACGATGTTTTATAATAATAATATAATATACACCAGAACGTTCTAGGATGACAGAGAGGATGGTGTCTAGGCTTGGGTTTGGAAATTCAGTTTCCTGCTCTCCCTGGCTATCCCTAACTGGTCCGACAACGGGATGGTAAATTAGAAATCTAATTTGAAATATATTTTGAACTGTTCAAATGATTTGGAAATCTGAATTAAATTTGAAAAGGATTTGAATAATTTATATTTAAACCATTATATGGTTTGAATAAAACGCACTATGATTCAACAATTCGGAAATATTGATTTCAAGTTTTGAATTGATTATTTGAAATAAATTTGACTTGATATAAAGAACGATGAATTGTAAATGATGACAGTTTTGAAAAACATTGGGATATTTGGATTTTTAATAATTAAGAATCTATTTGATTTAAATGGCTATTTCAATAACAGTACTTTTGGGTAACATTCCAAATATTGTGTTGGTTTGAAATTCATAAGCGTGAACTATTATTTGACTATGAGAATGACTATAAAATAGTTCGAAGATTTTTAAAGTATTGAAATATTTATATGATATTGAAATGGGTTTTTCCAAATTTAAAATTTGGATATGGTCGGAGATAAATCTTCGGATGTTCGATATTTATTCGGTAAATGAAAACTCTTATTATCTGAGGAATTTAAGATGTAAATTCACCGTTATTCCGCTTATAATATGAGTTGGATACGAAAATTTATATTGAATATAAGTTGACCGGTATTTCTATCCAGATCGAATGTCGAAGAATTGAATAAATCTTTTAATTAAAGATATGGGTTTCTCCACCCGATTGAAATAAGTTAGTAGAAATAATCTTCGATATTTGGTATAAATTTCATGGTGTAAATGAATACTATTTGGGAATTTGGAAGATATTATTATATCGTTATTCCACTTATGGTATTCGTCGATTATGAGGATTTATATCAAATATGAGTGGATAAAAATTTCTGTGTAATTTATGATTCAATATCGATTGATTTGGGTGTGTCGTGAATCATATCTTCAATAATATCATTCTTGAAAACCGATGAGATTGAATGGTGGAAATTCATATCGAAATGGGAGATTTAGTCAAATCTTGGATTTGAGATAAGAAATTGAAGCGAAGTTAAAAATCTTGGATTTCAAAGAAGATTTTAAAATGATAATGAGGTGTATGAAATTTAAAATAATTCAAATCCTGAGTTATATATGAATTGGTAATCATTTGGAAGGAGATTTCAATCGAAAAGCCTGTGTAAACCATAGCTACTGTTTTAAAAGTACGCTCGTTACTTGGAAAGACCGGGATCGAATATATGTTCGAAAACCATTCCAAGTAATAATACGACGTTATGAAGCAATTCAAGACTCGGTAAACGACGAATGAAGACCGGGAACATTTAAATTTGTTTATATTGATCGTGATAAATGTCTCGGTTAGGTAGGCCACCGATACGAGGTATGAGTTACATGAGACCTGAACATATTTAAGTATTTTCGGGTTGTTGTTCCGTTCAGACCCGGAACGGACTTGTATGGATGGTGTGTTTGACATTGAAATTGACCACATAGCACTGATTTTTCGTTAATGTATATCGGATTTGTGGCAATATATTATCCTCATCTCTAAGTCATATGAACTTAGAGGGTATGCATTGATTAAAATCAGTGATATGTCGTGAATTGTCAATCTGGCATACCCGAGTTATGAAACGAGCTAGTGATGATCAAAGAATGGCCTATCGAAGCATCGCTTTGCATATGACGTAACATGAACAAACCTCACACCCCGGATTGATGAGAAACTGGCGGTTAGGTTTTATACTTATATATGAATTGATGATGAAGCTGCGCAGCAGTGGGAAACCACTTATGAACCTGGGGATGTTGGGCATGTTCGGGGGGCCGTGTCTGGTCGAAAACTGTTGATCTGCCCTGACGATGTGTAGTTGTTGTCCGCGTATGGATGAAAAAGCCATTGAGGCACTTCGTTTTGTATCCCTGATTGATCTTTCGTGCCAGGAATCATCAAGTTGGAAATCCAATCTCCAATACGAGCCATACGATTTTGGTTTGTGTATATATATATATATATATATATATATATGGCGACATAATATAAATGGTATTATGCTGCCTAGGATTAATACATTTATTTGCGAAATTTGTTTTCCACGTTATATGATAGTATTAAAAGAGGATTTTCACGTATGAAAGCACGTTTGGTTATCATAAGATAAAACTCGCCCATCTGGTGTGCGCTTGCATTGTGTGATGTGGGACGAGCTTATGATAGCTTCATTTTCAAAAGTCATAGCGAATTTCTATGCACGGGAATTCATATGGAGTTAACCCGTTCCGCGTTAGCGGCGTGGTCCGTTGAATTACCCAACTTTAAAAATGAATCCTAAATAACAACTGTTTTGAGTTCTCACACCAGTCCCACGACTGACCCGGAGTTTATTGTTCCTTCCTAAACTCTGGGTGCCCATTAATTTCCACACGGGCAGCTAGTAGTTTAGTTTTGCAGTTATAGATCGTTGGAGCAGGATCCATAGCGCTTCCAGAGTTGGAGTCCACGATAGAGTTGAAGCTTCCGCTGTGTTTGTTCTTCCGCTGAGAGTATGGTTATATGTTTTCTTCCGCTGTGTAAATATCGATCTACTCTGATGTATTCCTGGTAACTCTAATGTAATATTTTGTAATGAAATAAAAAAGTTATGTTGTTTTGTTCAATATACGTATGTACCCATAACAATTCGTCTTTCTGAACGGTTTAAGTCGGTTTAATTACCGCCGAAAAATCGGCAAAAAGATGGGACGTTATAGTGAGGCTCGCGAAGTCATGTTATACACAAAGCTATGCCTAAACAGGTTATGCTTTGATCATCCCACAAGGCCCTTCTTTTCAACAAAAGCCTTGATCAATTTGCATCTTGGCGTGCCACATTGTCAGACCCTACCATATTATTGATCATCTACCAATATATATATAACCTCTAAGCTCATACGTCTTAGAGAAGGGTGATAAGTAAAGAATAAATTCTTCACCACCAAACAGAAATATATAATCAGTAGTGTTCAACAAATACGGTAGAAAGAAATACAATGTCAGACACGCAATCCATTTACAAGTTCGCTTTGGGTCTGAGCGAAACATCGTGTCTGTCGATCTCCAAATGCGTTTGGACGATCATCACCAAATACCTTGCCATGGAAGGCCAATCCCAATTCAAGATACCAGTCATCATCATCCCAACGATGTGAAGACCTTCGGTCTTCAATCACCGTCTTCATCTTCGACTCTTGATCGTCGTGATGATTATTCAGAATGGGTTAAACCCGGTCTTTCTGAATAACTCACGTGATTTAAAAACATGTGTTAATAAAATTCAACCAACGTCTCATTACAATTCCGAATATTCTTTAAATAAAATATTCAAATTCTTAGGGAAAAGTTCCCATTAATTTTATCAAAGATAAATCTTTTTAATTTAATCTTCAATCTTTATTTACCCATATTAAACCAAATTATGGTTTATCCAATCTAATCGGAATTTACGCCTTATCGAAATAATTATAAATTAATTAATCCCCATCCCGATCTTTTATCCCAATTGGTTCAGGTAAACTTAATTTCCATTGCTCATTTAAATCTAATTACAGATTTAATTAACGCATGGAGTTAAACTGGTGGAACTCCATTTTCGATCCTTAGTTCAGTAATTTTATTTACTTAATTCCTCTCCAATCTAATTAAAGTTTTAATTAAAACCTTATTTCGTTTTAACCTTCCAAAGTCATTATTAAATAATTAATCAAAAATTAGGAAATTAATCCCCTCATAAATCCGGGTTAAAGAATAAATGTTATTTAAAATATAATTCACGATAAACCCAAATTCAAATTTCATTGTAAATCCATAGTTATAATAAAACCATTTTTAATTCCCTTTTATTTATTTTAAAATAAATAAACCATTTCTTCTTATCAAAATATCATTTCTCATATTAAAATATTATTTTCAAAATATTAATTTAGAAATTAACTCTTTTAATATTCATTATAAAATGGATAATATAAGTAAATAAACTTATTCAGGTTAAAATGATGTTTCTATTTAAAATGGTTTAAATAATCCAATTCGTTATATTATCCATTTATGTTTTATAATGTGCCAGACTTCTCACATTAGGCCTACAACTTGTAGATGCTGGATATGCCGGTTGGGTCCGGGAAGACTTATTCCACAGTTGGTCTTAACCTCGAGTCAAAACCCAATTTGTATTCGTGTACTTGGACCTCTCACATTAGGCCCAACATTTATGGCTGCTAGATATGCCGGTTGGTTCCGGGCAGACTTCCGCCATAAACGTGACTTAACCTCTTGTTCAAGAACAATTATAATTATAATTATAATTATTTCTAAAAATATTATTTAAAAAAAATAACTAACTTCTAAAATATCATATGTTCCAAAGTATAACTTTACATTGAAATATTCTTTATATTTACTTTCCAATTTTTCAATAAATATCGACCTTTCCCTATTATTATAATATTATAATAATAATTACTTCAAAAATGGTTTTTAATTACGATATCAAAACCTACCATTCCAACATTAAACGTAATCTTTTGCAATCAATCCATTTATGTTAAATTTTGAAATCACATCTTTTAAATTTAGAGTTAACATAAAAACGAAAGCTTTTCAATTCAAATCTTCTTGTTATATTTGGAATGAAATTTTACTAATTTAATATTTCATTAAAACTTTCTAAATAATAAAAATTTAGTTTCCTTAATTCAAGCGTCAATTAATTCCATTAATTGAATAATAAATGAAAATTATTTCTTTCATTCAAAATTGGAATGAGACCCACACCATTTCCATATAATTCAATTATATGGATTTCATTCATTTATCTCATAACAATTATCAAACATCCATTAACAGCCAGAGTGCATTTCTAATTAACCACAAGGGTGACGTGTATTCAAATGTTAACCCCTGACCCGTGTGGGGTTTCAACCAACACAAGTTCGAATAAAATAAACTGTGCTTCTGGACGATGTGTGAAAATTGATTGTCCAATCACATAAACAAGTCAGGTCACTTGTACATGGCAGTGTGTACATGTGCTTAAATAGAAACATACATAACATACACAATTTGGCATGTTCAAATATTTCAAGTTTCAACTATTCGATGTCAAGTTTTCATGTTGAACATGATGATAATAACATGACACTTATGTTGCAACACATTTCTTTTAACTAATTTAAAATAAAAATAAAATCTTTTATTTCAAAAACAAAATCTTTTATTTCAAAAACAAAATCAAAACTTTAATTATTCAAAAATAAAGATCAAAACTTATTTTAATCATTTCAAAATAAAGAATAAAACTTTATTTATTTTAATCGTTTCAAAATAAAGACATAATCTTTATTAGTTTTAATCGTTTCAAAATAAAGAACAAAACTTTACTATCAAAACAAAGATTTAGCCTCTTATAGACAAAAACAAAGTTTTAATCTTTATAGACAAAAACAAAGATTTAGCCTTTTATGATCAAAAACAAAGTTGTAATTTTTGTAACCGAAATCAAAGTTGTAATCTTTGCAAACAAAATTAAAGTTGTAATCTTTGTTAACAAAACCAAAGGTGTAATCTTTGTTAACAAAACCAAAGGTTCAATTTTTATAAATAAAAATAAATTTTTAATCTTTATAAATATAAAAAAAATAAAGTTTCAATCTTTATAAACAAAAACAAAGATTTAATCTTTTATAAACAAAAACAAAGATTGGTTCTTTATAAACAAAATCAAAGATTTGTTCTTTTGTAACCAAAACAAAATTTCATCCTTTATAATTAAAAACAAAGAATTGGTCTTTATGAATAAACGAAAAAAAAAGTTTCATCTTTATAAATAAACAAAAAGATTTCATGTTTTATAAATAAAACAAAGATTCATTTTATACAAACAAAAACAAAGATTCATTTTAATAAATCAAAAATAAAGATCGAATCTTTATTAATGTTTTTCATTTCAAAATAAAAATCAAAACTTTGATTTGTAAATCACGATAAAAGATTAAACTTTATTTATAAATCAAAACAAAAGATTAAACTTTTTATTATAATCTTTCAACTTGACATCGAATAACAATTCCCATAATCAATTCCAACACCAATCATACAATACGTCAATAACAATACAGGCCACAAACATCAATTTCCACCATACAACAATTTCAATCCATACAACATTCATTTTATATAATGATAATATAATTAAATTAAATTAATTATATATAAAAAAAGAATCTCACATTGATTTGATTCTGAAACCCCGTTCGCATTCAAAAATTGCTGAAATTTCAACAGTCCCCATTTCAGGTCTGGTCTGCGCCATCGCGAAGATCTCATTTTTCTGATTCCAGCGCAACTTACGGTTCGTGAAACGGACCTCGTATGTGAAAGTTATTGAATTCTAAACCTTAGAAAATTTAAATATTTAATAAATAAAATAATATAAAATAAAAGACCTTTCTTCCTCGTCGTATAACCAAAACCGCCGAGACCCATCGTCGGCCTCATCCTCCTTTTGAACGCACGCTACCCGAGGCCACCAGAGGCCGATCAAACTCCGCCGCCTCGAAGCTCGCGCTAACACCTACCTCCGCCGCCGACATGGAGGAACTCGGCCTCCCCTCCAGCTCGCAAATCCACCCCAAACCTGCCACGTCTCAGGCCCGAAATCGAACAATCCGTGTTGCTAATGATAACCATAGCCGTATAGATTCGAAGCTCCCGAAATTCTCTTCGATTTGATATATAATTTGTTGAAATCCATTGAGCGGATTGAGAGAAATTGCTGTTTGAATTTGTGAAATTTCTGGCCTTCGAATAAAAGGTGCTGGCTGGCCATGAATTAGGGTTTCAGATTTTAATATTATTTTATTATTTAATCTCGAAAAATGTGCTTAAAAGGTGGATTTTTGGACTTTCTCTGATTTGTGCCTGCTTACTGTCGTTCTTAAGGTTTTGACACCTTCTGAACGCAATGGGATAGGTCTCGGGACCCAATTCCGAAATTTGTATATATTTTATTTAAAATTCCATTAAAAATTAATTAATTAATTAATTACTGACCGTACATTAAAATATGCCAGGGCCACATATGACCTCAAAAAATTCTAAAAAATATATTTTTAGCTTTCTTATGACGATACGAATCCAACAAAATTATTTTCGTCGAATTCTGAGACTGTTTGAAAAATGACTATTTTTAAAGCGTTTAAATTTAACTAAAATAGTCAAAACACATTTTATTTCGCCTCGCTCATATATTAATTCGACAAATTATGAAAATTGAAACCTAGCAATAATTTGACATTTCGGTTCCAACAAAAGTGGTTTCGTCGAAAACGGAGGTCGTTTGAAAAATGACTATTTTCAAGGCCAATATATTTAATATTAAAAATACATTTTTAAACAAATAATTCCCGAAACTCAAAATATATAAGTGTTTACTATTTTTCAATGCAAAAACGTCATTCCGAACTCAATGGAAGTGGTTTCGAGTCGAAATTCCTTCATATGTGAAAAGTAGCCTTTTGGGCCATATATATTATATATATATTCTACATCGATCTTTCTAAAAATTGAATTGGCCATAACTTTTGATTTCCGCTATGAAATTTCAATTTTTTAGATTCGTTAGAAAGATATTTTTAAATAGATTCTAATATTTTTGGTTTCACTAAAATCCGTTAAATTTTGCATCCTGTACGGTCAGTCAAAGTTCAAGTTTGACTTTTCAAACTACTGCGTTATTTCTAATTCCATTTATAATTAAATTAAATTTATTCGTTCTAACTTCGATTGAAATAAATTCTAGCCATTATTATTTATATTGAATTATATTCTAACCTCTAAAATAAATTTTTTAAATTGGTTCAGAATTTGCGGGTTGTTACAGATAGCCTACGGTGGTCGGATGTTTCCTGAGGGAATCATGCGTAACCATTGTGATCGCTGCGATCTAGAGTCAAGTGAATGGAGTTAAGTCGAGTATTAGTTAATCGATAGGAGTAATCAAGACGAATTAGTCAAGTTAGAGTCAAGTCGAATATTAGAGTGTATTAACGAGTTTGTCGAATATATTTTAAAAGGCCAAGTCATGCCAAGTACTAAATCAGTGAAATCATTTTATTGACACATGTGTTATTTGATAGTTAAATCATAGACTATCAAAACCTGACCAATACGCTTGTTGGTATGGAAAGACCGTGATCGAATTATATTCGAAAACCATTCCGACCAACAAATACGTGAAAAAGATCAAAAGATGATCGAGATGGAGCTTTGAAGACCGTGGATCTTCATAAGCGGAAGAACCACTAATAATCTTTGGTTAGCTCCCAGAGATAAACTGTGGTTCTATCGTGGTTGTAATCCACGGGGTTGCAAGGACATCTCGCTACTGATCCTTGGGGTGATTCGTATATGAGATGCAGTAGGAGAGTACCTTCGGGTCATCCTGTTCCTAGATGACTTGTATGGACGGATGTCTGACAGAGTATTTCCAAAGGAATTACATGAGTTGATTTCTCCAAATTGTACGATAGTTGATGGCAGAGAAATGGTTATTCTCTAGCCAAATAAGCTAGAGTATTTTTATGGACGTCAATCAAGTGTGATCTGGCGGATCTGACGATGTGGCATTCAAAGTGAATGATGACCATATGTTCTGGAGACAAATTCTAGCATCAAGCCTCATCAACCGGGAAATGACAAAAATCGGGCAGGCAGCATGGCTATGTGGGTCGCTCCCATTAGGATGTATGATCACCTATCTAGAGAAATTCCATTTGCTTCTTTAATCTATATTCGATGCTGTCCCTTTTCGGGCAGGCGGTTGCTGATCCCAACCGTCGGTGATATACATTCGATACACTCAAGCGAAATGAGTGGTTGGTCATGTGAGGGCCGGGTTGCATGATGTTCTTCTTGAACCCAGTGTATTCGTGTAACAACCCGCAAATTCTGAACCAAATTGAAATTTTTACTTTAGAAAATTTTAATGAATTTTGTAGTTATAATATAATTTATTATTAATAATAATGGCTGGAATTTATTTTAATCGAAGTTAAAACGAATAAATTTAATTTAAATATAAATGGAATTAGAAATAACACAGTAGTTTGAAAAGTCAAACTTGAACTTTGACTGACCATACAGGATGCAAAATTTAACGGATTTTAGTGAAACCAAAAATATTAGAATCTATTTAAAAATATCTTTCTAACGAATCTGAAAAATTGAAATTTCATAGAGGGAATAAAAAGTTATGGCCAATTCAATTTTTAGAAAGGTCGTTGTAGAATTTATATAATATATATGGCCCGAAAGGCTACTTTTCACATATGAAGGAATTTCGACTCGAAACCACTTCCACTGAGTTCGGAATGACGTTTCTGCATTGAAAAATAGTAAACACTTATATATTTTGAGTTTCGGGAATTATTTGTTTAAAAATGTATTTTTAATATTAAATATATTGGCCTTGAAAATAGTCATTTTTCACAGGTCCTCCGTTTTTGACGAAATCACTTTTGTTGGAACCGGAATATCAAATTATTGCTAGGTTTCAATTTTCAGAATTTTTCAAATTAATATGTGAGCGTGGCGAAATAAAATGTGTTTTGACTATTTCAGTTAAATTTAAAACGCCTTAAAAATAGTCATTTTTCAAACAATCTCAGAATTCGACGAAAATAATTTTGTTGAATTCGAATCGTCATAAGAAAGCTAAAAATATTTTTTTTAGAATTTTCTGAGGTCGTATGTGGCCCCGGCATATTTAAATGTATGGTCAGTATTTAATTTATTAATTTTTAATGCAATTTTAAATAAAATATATACAAATTTCGGAATTGGGCCACGGGACCTATCTCATTGCATTCAGAAGGTGTCAAAACCTTAAGAACGACAGTAAGCATGCCCAAATCAGAGAAAATCCGAAAATCCACCTTTTAAGGGCATTTTTCGAGATTAAATATTAAAATAATATTAAAATCCGAAACCCTAATTCATGGCCAGCCGCCGCCTTGTATTCGAAGGCCAAAAATTTCCCAACTTCAAACACTAATTTCTCTCAATCCGTTCAACGAAAATCGACATATGATATAACAAATCGAAGCTCTTCGAGAGACCTTTCCATCCATACGGTTAAGATCGGATTTTGATTCACGGATTCCGCGAAACTGGGGCTAGAAGGCGGCGGGTTTAGGTTAGCTTTTGTGGTGATTGGGGAGGCCGAGCTTCAGGTGGTTGATGGAGCGAGCACGTAGTGGCACGAGCTTCGAGTTGGCGGTGTTCGATCGTGGTCCGGTGCGGTGTAGGGGGGCGCGCAGAAGGAGGTTCAACGTGGATTTTGGGTTCGGCATGTTCAGCTGGGAACGAAGAAGAAAGGTTTCTTTTTTATTATTATTATTTTATTAATTAAATATTTAATTTATCCAATCTTTAAAAATCGATATCTCTTTCATACGAGGTCCGATTGACGAACCGTCAGTTGCGTTGGAATCGTCTTTCCGAGATCTTCGCGATGGCGCAGACCAGAGCTGATTCCGAGATAGTCAAATTTTCAGCAAAAATCAATGTGAGATTCTTTATTTAAAATTAATAATAAATTAAATTATTTAAATTGCGATGTAATATATCTATGATTACGTTTCAGATCTGTTTGGTATTGGTAATGGATGATTCTGTGTTTGTATTGAATAGTATAGATCCATGTGATTGTCACTTATTCTATGACCTTGTTTAGATTTGAATTGATTTACTTGTCAATTCAAAATAAAAGAATATGGTTGTCACCATTTATATGTCGTCACCTTGTTTAGATTTGAGTTGATCAAATTTTCAATTCAAAAGAATAAAAAGATTTTATTTTTTTTGCATCCCTCGATGCGAACAAAATTACAAAAGAATAAAAAGATTATATTTTGTTTGCATTCCTCGATGCAAACAAAATGTTTAAAATAAAAGAGAATTATACTTTGCTTGCATCCCTTAACGCGAACAAAGTGTTAGTAAAAAAACTAATATTTTTATTTGTGTTCTTAAAACACAAATAAAACTTGAAAGAAAAACTTACTTTTTTTATTTATATTTTATAATGTAAATATCACTTAAAAGTAAAACTTACTTTTTATTTACATTTTATAATGTAAATATTACTTGAAAACAAAACTTACTTTTTTTTATTTACATTTTATAATGTAAATATGACATGAAACTAAAATTTACTCTTTAAATTGTAAATATAACTTGGGAACAAAACTTATATTTTTATTTGTGTTCTCAAAAACACAAATATGACTTGAAACTAAAATTTACCTATTTATTTACATTTCATAATGTATATATAACTTGAGAATAAAATTTACCTTTTTTTTATATTTTTTAATGTAAAAATAAAACTTGCTTTCTTTGTTTTGCATTTACAATGCAAACAAACCTTTCAAAACAAAATTTACCTTTTTGTTCTTTTATTTGCATTTTCAAATGTAAATATACTTTGAAATAAAAACTGTCCTCTTATTTGCATTTTCGAATGTAAATATACATTGAAATTCAAGTTTATTTTTTATTTGCATTTACTAATGTAAATAAACATTAAAAATAAAATTTATTCTTTTATTTGCATTCACAAATGCAAAACACATATTGGAAATAAAGTTTTGTTCTTTTATTTGCATTCGCAAATGTAAACATGTTTTGAAAATAAAGTTTGTTCTTCTATTTACATTCAGCCATGTATACATATATATATATATATATATATATATATATATAGAAAATAGAAATTGTTCTTTTATTTGCATTTACCAATGCAAAATGTACATTGAAAACAAATTATTCATTTGCACTCACCAATGCAATACATAAATATATTGAAAATAAAGTTTATTTCTTTGTTTGCATTTATCAATATATGTGCATTGAAAATTAAGGTTTATTCTTTTATTTGCATTTATCAATGTAAATATTCAGTGAAACTATAATCTATTTTCTTTATCTATAATTACCAACACAAATGTACACGTTTATACATTTAATAGAATTTGTTTAAATTATGCTTTGAAAATAAATTTTGTTCTCTTATTTACATTCACTAATGTAAATAAAATTTTGTAAACAAAACTATTCTTTGTTGCATTCATAAATGCAAATACTCTTTTAAATAAATTTGTTTCTTTTATTTACATTCAATAACGTAAATACACTTTGTAAATGAGGTTCTTTTTACATGCACACAAATATACTTTTAAATAAAATAAAAGTCACATTGGTTATCTGCATTCCTTGTTGCAAATAAAACCTTAAAATAATGTTCATCTTTGTTTGCAATTCATTAATGCAAATGAAACACCCCACCTCCGTTAGGGTCACTCTCAAAGGGAATGCCCTAATTTTGGTGGAGGTTTATAAGTACAAGTCACAGATATACAAGACAGATATAAGAACACATATTTGTAAACAGCGGAAGAACAACAAACTTTTATTTCATAAAGTCAAATACGTGTTACAACAACATCCTTTCCAAAAACATAACATAACACTTTCATAATCTGTCTTGAGTACATTATTAAAGAAGCATAAATAAAACATAGATAAACTGCAAAAGCCCCAGAGTGGATTGTCCAAAGCCATAGTTTAAAACAGGAAAGTCCAAGCAATACATTTCTCTTATTCAAGCTGGATGTTGAGGTAGGTCAAGCTGCTGTGTTCCCTCCCTGAGGACCTGGGGGGGGGGGAACGGAAGAAAGAAGACGAAAGAAAAGTAGAGTCAGACATAAAGCCTGAGTAAGTCTAGTACTACTTTGTCTATGAATAAAGAACTGGGTATGATAAGTATAAACAAGAAGTGGGCAAGCACAGTAAACTTGGTTAAGTTGTCTAGGGTCGAATATACTATCGTACCCCATGTTAATCTCTGAACCCATATAAACTAGTTTCCAATTTGCACCCCATAATCAGGGTGATGTGAACCATTCTATGATGATCGGCTCCTACTCGCATAGTTACATGTGTCTTACGGCCCCCGATGTCTGTAGTTACCTATGCTGGTCCCACCATGGGGTGTATCAAGTCCCATAGTGGCAACCCGACACAACCTTAGAGTGCACAGGTATGCTACTGGTGTCCAGTGCCTTATTTTTCTGCGCCGGAGTGTGTGCACGCCCGCACTCTGTTAGAACCTACACTGCTACACCACCGCCGTCGCTTTGACCTCTTACAATCAGCCCAGTAATCGTGCCCCACCCTGCCTAGTTTCAGGGTATCCTGATACACCTTTTAGGGTTACTGCTGAAAAGGGTCCCCCGTTACTAGGTTTTCTATCTCTAGCCAACATGCTAAGTTGGTTAAGTGTTTTCTAACCTAACCCCCACCAGTCCGTTTAGTTTAGCATGTTCCATTTTGATTAAGTCTTTAGTTCACTTAATCCTAACAATCCTGACTCAGCCTTAATTGTCTTATTAAGGCCCTGACCTCTCACATTAGACAGGTATTGTTGTGGCTGCCTGTTGCCGGTTGGTTCCGGGCAGTCTTACACCACAACTCAGTCTAACCTCGGGTCCTTGCTGGGCTCCATGTTTAACCTCCCACATTGGATAGGTATTGTTGTGACTACTGGACAGCCGGGCGGTTCCGGGCAGGTTTACATCACAACTCAATCCAACCTCGGGTTAAACACATCGTATGTTCTACATTTACATATCTTGTCATTCCTCTTTATTTCTTATATGTAAATATTTGCGGCCCATTATTAAGTTAATGGTGTAAAGGTTACACCAATCATGGGCCCAACCCATACTTGAATTTGGGCCCTTCTATTTTATATTTTCATTCATTAATTAATTTTAACCCAACGTTATTTTCCCCCGTTTTACACGTCCGTTTATATATATTGGGCTTAGCCTTTTAAAGCCCAATTTAGCCATGCGAAAAGGGGAGGCTTATGGCGTGATTACATACACAAAGAGGGGAAGGTGAGCGCATGAACTTGCAATACGACGTTGGAAATACAAAATAGAAATTGGTGTACTTGCATAGTGGTAACATAGGTGACATGAATCAAAGCATGTGAACTTGCATAGGTTTAACTACAACATGAACCCATATTCTTATTTAGGCATAATGTCAAACATAAGCATGTCATAAATATTTCTGGCATAAGCATAGCATAATGTCAAACATAAGCATGGCATAAATACTTTTAGCATAAACATGGCATAATGTCAAACATAAGCATGGCATAAGTAAAGTTAAATTTGTTCATGGCATAAACATAAACAAGTCATGTTCATAAGGTTTCTACATGTTTACAAAGGGGATACTTTGTTACTAACACAAAAGCATAGATCAACTTAATTATGGTTTAAGTCTAATCACATAACGATAGTATAAATATACTTATGCATAAATATTCCTAATCATGGTGTTTGCTTTAAACTTGCAAAAAGGGATTTTTGAGTCTAACCTAGCCATGTCTCATATATGTCATCATATAATTCTTGTAAACAAGATAGACTTAATCATGGATTTCAATTATGCCAAATATCATTCATAGCCTAGCCATATTCATAAGTTTGCAAAAGCATGACTTAATACATGGATTATGGTGTCAAAATTCCAACATAGTTTCTTATGAACTATAACAACCAAACTTGTTTCAATTACTTGCAAAATGATTTATGCACAAAAACATACATCATGATGGCAACAAAGCCCCAAACTTGCATGAATTTCAATCAACTACATACATGTAGCTTCAACATAGATTACATAATTTGCGCAATATTCCAAACGTATACTTGCATAGAACTACCGCATGTAGTTCTTTATAATCGAATAACATAATTCAAGAATATCCAAACGTATATAAATTGATAAGAACGCACAAATATGAATTACTTTCATTGCCACAATTCAAGCATACACATCAACACAATTGTTTATTCATACCAAAGTAATACTCTACTTACAATGGTTGCGGCGAATTCTCTAATTAAGAGATATGATTCCTTTGTTGAATTGATTGGCTTTAGGTTGCTTGAATTGCTTTAGGCTTTAGAACTCTCTCCCTAATTCTCTCTCTAGTTGGCGGCTACTCTTAGTCGTTCCTCAGCAACATGGCGGCTATGTTCTTAATTTGAATGAATAGATTAGGGTTTAGTCTAGGGTTGTTTATATAGAGGTTAGGAATTGATTAGGACCATTGATGTTGCTAGGTTAGATCGTAGCCATTCATTAGATAGAGAGACCAATTAGAACCCGCCACCTAGCCCTAATGACAAAGCAGACCACAGAAATTCGACCAAACACAGACCTGGCCAGCCAGGTTGACTGGGCTCGACCAGGTCGACACCCCTGTCGACAGGGCTGTCGACAGCCCTGTCGACATGGGTAGCCCAGGTCGACAGCCCAGTCGACCTGGGTGGCCTAGGCGGGTTTTTATCCGCCTTGGCCCACTGGGCCCGATTTTTAATTATTTTATTCTGTTTGAATTTTAAATTTAATTCAAAACTTCCGAAGGCCATATCTTCTTCATACGGACTCCGTTTTTTGAAAATTCGGACTCTATTTCGCGTATTTTTCCGAGACGAACGCAATGGCGTATCCTGTTTCCCTTAGTTCTTTGATTTCAAATTAATTATACTTTAATTTGTTAATTTCACAGTTATAGAATTTTCGGGGTGTTACATTCTCCCCCACTTAAAAGGATTTCGTCCCCGAAATCTTCAAGCTAGGAGGAATGTATATCCTAACATCCAATCATCCATCTACTCATCCATCAAACACGAGCATCCATTGTCCTTAAAAGACTTCTAATGCCTCATGATCATATGCGAAGTGTGTGTGTACATGTGCTTATCTAATGCAAAATCAGGCGGTCTACTGATTCAGTTGACCTCCTTAATGCGAATTATGTAAGTGCCATGAATCCATTATGTATGCAAATTTTCCTATTCATGATTCTACATGAGTGCACAATCATTCAATACAAATGCAGCATCCACATGTCAACACATTAAAGTTCAACCACATACGAATACAAACATATATGCATATGCAATATGAAGTGACTGAGCCGATCTAAAACCTAGATTGTGTGTGTATATGAAACCACGAGCAACCACTAGCAACCACTTGCAACCACTTGCAACCATCATCCATAACATGTTTCAACTACATGTTTCCATCCAAAAAGATTCTACCTAAAAGATACGGTCGAGGAAATATACCTAAAAAGATAGATAAAAGCGCAACTCAAGGAAAAATGAAAGATCAAGGATGTACCCTCGAACAGAAAAGGGTAGGCAGTACGTATTCTAGCTTCAGTTTCCCAAGTCGCGTCTTCCTCGGCGTCGCTCCACTGAACTTTGACGAGCTTGACTTCGCGGTTGCGGAGCTTCTTCACTTCCGTTCCTAAGATGCGGGTTGGAACTTTTCTTATGGTTGCTTCGCGTTCCACTTCGGCCTCTTCGAGGATATTTGGCTCTACCACTTCAGCAGACTCATGCAGACATTTTCGGAGGTGTGAAACGTGAAAAACGTTGTGGACTCCAGCCAACTTCTCGGGTAGCTCTAATCTATAGGCCATTTTCCCAATCTTCTCGATGATAGGGAATGGACCTACGAACCTTGGTGCAAGCTTTCCTGTGGTTCCAAAACGAACAACGTTTCTTAGTGGTGATACCTTGAGAAAAACTCTGTCTCCAACCTCAAATTCAAGGTCGGTCCTCCTCTTGTCGGCGTAGGACTTCTGTCTGTCTTGGGCCGTCTTCATCCTTCTTCGTATTAAGTCTACTTTCTCTGAGGTCTCTCGGATCATATCTGGTCCAAGTATGAGCTTATCCGTGGACTCCCACCAACAAGTGGGTGATCGGCACGGTCTTCCATATAAAGCTTCGAAGGGCGCCATTCCTATGGTTGCTTGATAACTGTTGTTGTAGGCAAATTCCACCAAAGGAAGGTGGTCTTCCCATGTCCCTCCGAAGTCAAGGACGCATAGCCTTAAAAGGTCTTCCAAAACTCTGTTCACTCTCTCTGTTTGGCCGTCGGTTTGGGGATGATAGGCTGTGCTCAAGCATAACTGCGTTCCTACTGCTTCTTGCAGACTCCGCCAAAACTCACTGGTGAAGATGGGGTCTCGGTCACTAACAATGCTAGATGGTATTCCATGGAGTCGAACGATTTCCTTGAGGTAAAGTGATGCTAGGGATGAGGCAGTTCTTTTACTTTTGACTGGTAAAAAGTGGGCGCTTTTAGTAAGCCTATCCACTATTACCCAAATGCTAGTGTTGCCTCTCCTAGACCTAGGCAGCCCATCGATGAAGTCCATTGAGATGCTATCCCACTTCCACTGTGGGACCTCCAGAGGATGTAGCAGTCCGCCAGGCTTTTTCTGTTCCGCCTTAACCTGTTGGCACACCATACACTTAGAAACAAACTCTGCCACGTCCTTTTTCATGCCGTTCCAAAAGAAAGTCCTTTTTATGTCTTTGTACATTTTATCCCCGCCTGGGTGTATCGTCATCTTGGAGTGATGTGCTTCCTCGAGAACCTTCTTTATTAAATCGTTTGTCTGTGGGACGCATAGTCTTCCGTCTCGCCTTAGAAAACCCTTATCGTCGATGGCGTATCTGTTCAGGTGACTTGAAGTCTCACCCCTAATTAGCCTATCAATTATTTCTACAAGCTGAGGGTCTTCGCGTTGTGCTGTCCCTACAGAATCCACTAAAGTTGGGCGCACTTCGAGAGATGCTAGCAGGCCCGGTACGAAATCGGAGGAAGGCCTAAAGTCGAAGCTGGCTATAAACTCTAGGCTTTGTCTTTCAACAAACAACGGGCTTAGGGTCAATTTCTTTCGGCTCAACGCGTCTGCCACTACGTTGCCTTTGCCCGGAGTGTAGGAGATTTCGAAATCGTATGAGGCAAGAAACTCCATCCATCTTTGTTGCCTCAAGTTAAGATCTTTCTGCGAGAAAAGATATTTCAACGATTTATGGTCAGTGTAAAGTTCGAACTTCTCACCTAGGAGATAGTGTCGCCAAGACTTGAGTGCAAAGACGATGGCGGCTAACTCAAGATCGTGGGTTGGGTAGTTCTTTTCGTGCACCTTCAACTGCCTCCCGCCATAAGCTACTACCCTTCCTTCTTGCATTAAGACGGCGCCTAGCCCTGTCCCACATGCATCCGTATAAACAGTGAACATCTTGCTTCCATCTGGCAGCGTCAAAACTGGGGCTGTTGTAAGAGCCCTTTTCAGTCGTTGGAAAGCAAACTCGCAATCCAAGTCCCAATTGAACACTAGATTCTTCTTAGTCAATTTCGTGAGCGGAGCTGAGATTTTCGCAAAATCCCTTATGAATTTTCGATAGAAACCTGCTAGTCCTAGGAAGCTTCGGACCTCAGTTGCATTCCTTGGTGTCTTCCAATCCTGTACCGCCACTACCTTAGCAGGGTCCACTGCTAACCCTTGTTTGGATACTATGTGCCCAAGGAACCTCACCTCTTCTCTCCAAAAGTGGCATTTGGAGAATTTGGCTTTTAGTTGATGGACTCGCAAAGTTTCCATGATTGCCCTTAGGTGCTGGGCATGTTCCTCTTCACTCTTTGAGAAGATAAGGATATCATCTACGAAGACCACTACGAATTTGTTGAGGAAATCTCTAAATACCCTACTCATCAGGTCCACGAAGTAAGCAGGTGCATTTGTCAAGCCGAAAGGCATGACAAGCCATTCAAAGAAACCGTCTGGGGTTCTGAAAGCCGTTTTATCGATGCTATCTTCAGCCACCCTTAGCTGATGAAAACCGGTTGCTAAATCGAGTTGGGAGAAAACAGACGCTCCTACAAGTTGGTCAAACAAATCGTCAATTCTAGGGAGAGGGTGCCTATTCTTTTTCGTTAGCTTGTTGAGCTCCCTATAGTCAACACATAGACGGAGTGAGCCATCCGCCTTCGTAGCGAACACCACTGGAGCGCCCCATTCTGAAATGCTCCTCCTAATGAACCCCTTTTCTAGAAGCTCTTTAATCTGTTTACTGAGCTCTTTCCTTTCTCGTGGAGCCATATGTCTAACGGGCAACGCAACGGGCTTTGCATTATCTACAAGATATATGCGGAAGTCTATTTCCCGCTTCGGAGGCAAGCCCTTCACCTCTTCAAAGACATCCGGATATTCCCGGACCACTCTAACTGATTGCAAATTTTCAACGGAGGCATCTAGCGATTCAAGATAACTAAGCATAACCGCATACGAGGGATTACAAGAAATTTCCAAAGTATTACCGAGCTGGGTTAGGAGCCTAACAACCCTTTTCTCACAATCAAGGATGGCCCCATTACTGGATAGCCAATCCATACCCAAAATCAAACCATAACCCGAAAAGCCCAAAACAAAGGCACTACATTGAAATTCTACACTTAGAATAGAAATTTTCAATCCCACACAGATCATAGACAAATGATCTGGGCCCCCAATTGGGTTTGAAACAATTAAGGGGTCCTCTACCATACTAGTTTCTAGGTGCAGAGATTCTACTAAAGCAGACGAGATAAAGGAGTGTGATGCGCCAGAATCAAATAAAGTGCGAACGGGGTGATCATAAAGATAAACTACACTTTCTACAGAAGTATTTATACCTCGCTGTTGCAGAGGTGGCGCTTCTAGCACATGAACCTGTGCCCCTGGGGTGGATCCAGTCCTCTGCCCCTGTCCTCGTTTCTTCGGGCAGTCCTTAGCCCTATGGCCCGTCTCACCGCAAGAAAAGCACCCACCATTTTCCTTGGCCTTCTTTTTCCGGCAGTCCTTTACCAAGTGCCCCACTTTGCCACAGAAATTGCACTTCCTCTTCTCCTTGTTGCCTTTCCCGCCTTTCTTAAAGTCTGTCTTCTTGGGCTGCAAACCCTCTTTCTTCTTGCCCTTATCCTCTTCATTCAGCAATGCCATTTGCACCAATCTTTCATACGTGGCTCCCATGGGTATATGGGTCATGGCCAAACTGTGTAATGGCTCATTTAACCCTTTGACGAAACGGAGAGCCTTCTTGTGCGGGGTGTTGACTAGGTCAAGCCCAAACCTAGCCAGCTCGTCGAACTGATTCACATACTCTCTGACCGTCTTGTCCCCTTGCTTAAGAAATAAGAATTTTTCCAACTGCAAACTTCTTTCCGCATCTGAGAGAAATTTAGTCTCAAACCTTGCCCTAAAGTCCTCCCATGTCTCTACTGGTCTCTCAGCATTAGTGACTTCCCACCAGTAGGAAGCCTCACCCTTCAATAGCCACACCGCCAGTTGTACTTTTTGTCTATCTTCTACCTCAAAGATGATGAATAGGTCCTCAGTTTCTTTCAGCCAGTTTCTAGCTGCCACGAAGGACTCAGTTCCATGGAAATCCCTTCCTCCCATAGCTTTAAAATCTTTACATATCTTAGCAAACGTGTTTCCCCGAGGAGGAGGTGGAGGAAAAGGTGCTGCTGCAGCTGGATGATTTCCTTCCGCTGGGGGAGGAGGAATGGTAGGACCTGGCTGAGTGGCCCTTGCTTCTAAGAACCGTCTAAACCAACCAGGTATTGGCACCCCTTCCGGCAAGTTAAGTTCTTGGGACATGCTGAAACAAAAAGGATAGATTCAAAACGAAGGATAAGAGATAGTACCTATGGCTTTGGGGAGTGGAATTTGCCTTTTTTTTTAAAATAAAATAATATTTTTCCTTTAAAAATGCTTCTTAAAATTTCCTTTTTGAAAATATTTTTTCAAAACTTTTTATCTTATCTGGTAAACCATGCTCTGATACCAAGTGAAACACCCCACCTCCGTTAGGGTCACTCTCAAAGGGAATGCCCTAATTTTGGTGGAGGTTTATAAGTACAAGTCACAGATATACAAGATAGATATAAGAACACATATTTGTAAACAGCGGAAGAACAACAAACTTTTAATTCATAAAGTCAAATACGTGTTACAACAACATCCTTTCCAAAAACATAACATAACACTTTCATAATCTGTCTTGAGTACATTATTAAAGAAGCATAAATAAAACATAGATAAACTGCAAAAGCCCCAGAGTGGATTGTCCAAAGCCATAGTTTAAAACAGGAAAGTCCAAGCAATACATTTATCTTATTCAAGCTGGATGTTGAGGTAGGTCAAGCTGCTGTGTTCCCTCCCTGAGGACCTGGGGGGGGGGGGGGGAAACGGAAGAAAGAAGACGAAAGAAAAGTAGAGTCAGACATAAAGCCTGAGTAAGTCTAGTACTACTTTGTCTATGAATAAAGAACTGGGTATGATAAGTATAAACAAGAAGTGGGCAAGCACAGTAAACTTGGTTAAGTTGTCTAGGGTCGAATATACTATCGTACCCCATGTTAATCTCTGAACCCATATAAACTAGTTTCCAATTTGCACCCCATAATCAGGGTGATGTGAACCATTCTATGATGATCGGCTCCTACTCGCATAGTTACATGTGTCTTACGGCCCCCGATGTCTGTAGTTACCTATGCTGGTCCCGCCATGGGGTGTATCAAGTCCCATAGTGGCAACCCGACACAACCTTAGAGTGCACAGGTATGCTACTGGTGTCCAGTGCCTTATTTTTCTGCGCCGGAGTGTGTGCACGCCCGCACTCCATTAGAACCTACACTGCTACACCACCGCCGTCGCTTTGACCTCTTACAATCAGCCCAGTAATCGTGCCCCACCCTGCCTAGTTTCAGGGTATCCTGATACACCTTTTAGGGTTACTGCTGAAAAGGGTCCCCCGTTACTAGGTTTTCTATCTCTAGCCAACATGCTAAGTTGGTTAAGTGTTTTCTAACCTAACCCCCACCAGTCCGTTTAGTTTAGCATGTTCCATTTTGATTAAGTCTTTAGTTCACTTAATCCTAACAATCCTGACTCAGCCTTAATTGTCTTATTAAGGCCCTGACCTCTCACATTAGACATGTATTGTTGTGGCTGCCTGTTGCCGGTTGGTTCCGGGCAGTCTTACGCCACAACTCAGTCTAACCTCGGGTCCTTGCTGGGCTCCATGTTTAACCTCCCACATTGGATAGGTATTGTTGTGACTACTGGACAGCCGGGCGGTTCCGGGCAGGTTTACATCACAACTCAATCCAACCTCGGGTTAAACACATCGTATGTTCTACATTTACATATCTTGTCATTCCTCTTTATTTCTTATATGTAAATATTTGCGGCCCATTATTAAGTTAATGGTGTAAAGGTTACACCAATCATGGGCCCAACCCATACTTGAATTTGGGCCCTTCTATTTTATATTTTCATTCATTAATTAATTTTAACCCAACGTTATTTTCCCCCGTTTTACACGTCCGTTTATATATATTGGGCTTAGCCTTTTAAAGCCCAATTTAGCCATGCGAAAAGGGGAGGCTTATGGCGTGATTACATACACAAAGAGGGGAAGGTGAGCGCATGAACTTGCAATACGACGTTGGAAATACAAAATAGAAATTGGTGTACTTGCATAGTGGTAACATAGGTGACATGAATCAAAGCATGTGAACTTGCATAGGTTTAACTACAACATGAACCCATATTCTTATTTAGGCATAATGTCAAACATAAGCATGTCATAAATATTTCTGGCATAAGCATAGCATAATGTCAAACATAAGCATGGCATAAATACTTTTAGCATAAACATGGCATAATGTCAAACATAAGCATGGCATAAGTAAAGTTAAATTTGTTCATGGCATAAACATAAACAAGTCATGTTCATAAGGTTTCTACATGTTTACAAAGGGGATACTTTGTTACTAACACAAAAGCATAGATCAACTTAATTATGGTTTAAGTCTAATCACATAACGATAGTATAAATATACTTATGCATAAATATTCCTAATCATGGTGTTTGCTTTAAACTTGCAAAAAGGGATTTTTGAGTCTAACCTAGCCATGTCTCATATATGTCATCATATAATTCTTGTAAACAAGATAGACTTAATCATGGATTTCAATTATGCCAAATATCATTCATAGCCTAGCCATATTCATAAGTTTGCAAAAGCATGACTTAATACATGGATTATGGTGTCAAAATTCCAACATAGTTTCTTATGAACTATAACAACCAAACTTGTTTCAATTACTTGCAAAATGATTTATGCACAAAAACATATATCATGATGGCAACAAAGCCCCAAACTTGCATGAATTTCAATCAACTACATACATGTAGCTTCAACATAGATTACATAATTTGCGCAATATTCCAAACGTATACTTGCATAGAACTACCGCATGTAGTTCTTTATAATCGAATAACATAATTCAAGAATATCCAAACGTATATAAATTGATAAGAACGCACAAATATGAATTACTTTCATTGCCACAATTCAAGCATACACATCAACACAATTGTTTATTCATACCAAAGTAATACTCTACTTACAATGGTTGCGGCGAATTCTCTAATTAAGAGATATGATTCCTTTGTTGAATTGATTGGCTTTAGGTTGCTTGAATTGCTTTAGGCTTTAGAACTCTCTCCCTAATTCTCTCTCTAGTTGGCGGCTACTCTTAGTCGTTCCTCAGCAACATGGCGGCTATGTTCTTAATTTGAATGAATAGATTAGGGTTTAGTCTAGGGTTGTTTATATAGAGGTTAGGAATTGATTAGGACCATTGATGTTGCTAGGTTAGATCGTAGCCATTCATTAGATAGAGAGACCAATTAGAACCCGCCACCTAGCCCTAATGACAAAGCAGACCACAGAAATTCGACCAAACACAGACCTGGCCAGCCAGGTTGACTGGGCTCGACCAGGTCGACACCCCTGTCGACAGGGCTGTCGACAGCCCTGTCGACATGGGTAGCCCAGGTCGACAGCCCAGTCGACCTAGGTGGCCTAGGCGGGTTTTTATCCGCCTTGGCCCACTGGGCCCGATTTTTAATTATTTTATTCTGTTTGAATTTTAAATTTAATTCAAAACTTCCGAAGGCCATATCTTCTTCATACGGACTCCGTTTTTTGAAAACTCGGACTCTATTTCGCGTATTTTTCCGAGACGAACGCATAGGCGTATCCCGTTTCCCTTAGTTCTTTGATTTCAAATTAATTATACTTTAATTTGTTAATTTCACAGTTATAGAATTTTTGGGGTGTTACACAAACAAACCATCAGATTTGAAATTATATTCCTGATTTATAATTTTGATATGAATATAGATTGTTTGAAATAAAGGTTAGAATTTAAAAGTTACATTTTAATAACTAAACATCTACAGTTAACATTAAAGTAGAATAGACAAAAACACTCATTTTGTCTAAATTAAAAGAATAAAACAAAATATATCATTGGCATGTTTATTTGAATTGAAACACAAATTATTCATTTTTGTAAATTTATATTAGTTAAAAACCAATTATTCATTTTTGTTAATTTACATTAGTTAAAAATAATTATTCATTTTAGCCAATTTATACTAGCTAAACAAAATTTTACATTTTGTTAGGAATATTCATTTTTGCCAAAATGAATTAGTTGAGGAAATATATATATATATATGTTTGACAAGATATACACATGTCAAGATAGGTTAGTTAAATCAAAATATTTATCATTTTGCCTCATTAGAATTGCCAAAACAAAATAACCATTTTTGTTTAGAGTCTAAATTAGCAAAATAGAAATTGTCAATATAGACAAAGTTATTATGCTTACTCATTCATTGCAATAGAGATATTTTCTTGTCATCATTATATGTATTGTGTATTACACTCCCATTCACAAGTTACCCGACTTGTGTATGTGATTGGGACGATAATTCTCACACATCGCCCAAGTGCACAAATTAGTTTATCATTTGTTTGTTGATTGAAACCCCACACGGGTGTTGGGATGAAAATTTACATACACTAATCCCAATATTTAGTTGTATGTTGATCGTTAGATCGACAGGCTGTGATGAGCGTTATTATTTAATTTTAACGCTTACACAGTGGAAATTACACTTTGGATGTAATGGATGACTTG
Source organism: Allium sativum (assembly GCA_030737875.1). Taxonomy (NCBI): domain Eukaryota; kingdom Viridiplantae; phylum Streptophyta; class Magnoliopsida; order Asparagales; family Amaryllidaceae; genus Allium; species Allium sativum. The sequence continues at coordinate 160,189,314 of CM060913.1, forward strand.
ATGATTATACTGTTATTGTCATATATATGATGTGTGTGAAATCCATGTAACCCTAATTAGATGGTAAATGTTTGAGTCGCATTTCGATTCAGGTGTTGTTTTAAATAAGAATATTTTTACATTAGAAATCCTTTCTATATAAAGTATATATATTTTCAAAATATAGATTGTTAATTAAGTATATGTTAAAACAAGGAATATCTGCAAAAGATAAAGAATTTGTAAAATAAAGAATACTTCTCATTTAGAGTCTTTATATAAAGAATATTTTTATGATTATTTTAAAAAATGTTTTTAAAAGATTACTAGCACTTGCAATTATATTTTGTGATATGAAATAAATTGAGATGTGAAGTGGATTTATCGTGGACGGTGTTTTTAAACGACATTTGTCCTTTAATCCAATTTACGTTGAAATTATTATTTGGAATTTATAAATCTATTTTATAGATTTAAAAAGGGCATTTTCTAAAAATCAAGTTTTTCTCATTTAATATATTAAATAGGAATTAAGTGGAAATTCGATTAGTAATAATCGAAATGGGCTTCTGTAAAAGAAGACCGATATTATATATGGAATTTAAGAGGCTTTGCCGTTATTCCATTTATAATATTAGTCCGATACAGAATTTATATCGATTATGTATTGATTTGAAATCTGTGGAATTCCATATTTTGGAAATTGATTTACAGATTTTATTTTAAATGTTTATCTTTGATAAAAATAATGAGAATCTTTTAAATTGAATATCTTATTAAAAGAATATTTTGAGTTGGGATGTGACGAAATGTGTGATTTTCCAATATTTGTTTTTTAATCCCAAAATACGCGAGTTATTCTGAAAGACCGGGTTTAACCCATTCTGAATAATCATCACGACGATCAAGAGTCGAAGATGAAGACGGTGATTGAAGACCCAAGCTTTTCACATTGTTGGGATGATGATGACTGGTATCTTGAATTGGGATTGTCCTTCCAAGGCAAGGTATTTGGTAATGATCGTCCAAAAGCATTTGGAGATCGACGGACACGATGTTTCGCTCAGACCCAGAGCGGACTTGTAAATGGATTGCGTGTCTGACATTGTATTCCTTTCTACTATATTTGTTGAACGCTACTGATTATATATTTCTATTTGGTGGTGAAGAATTTATTCTTTACTTATCACCCTTCTCTAAGACGTATGAGCTTAGAGGTTATATATATATTGGTAGATGATCAACAATATGGTAGGGTCTGACAATGTGGCACGCCAAGATGCAAATTGATCAAGGCTTTTGTTGAAAAGCAGGGCCTTGTGGAATGATCAAAGCATAGCCTATTACGGCATAGCTTTGTGTATATCGTGACTTCGCGAGCCTCACACCCCGGTATGAGTCAAAAACGGGATATGGACCGTAGGGAGTGCACACGTTTCTTTCTAGCTAGTGGTAGTGTCAGTGCTTTAACACGGCCTGACATTTTACTTATGTGGATGATGGATTTTGAGGCGCCTCGGATTTTTATAGGCCGATAGTGGTCATATTATAGGTTCAAAGGAACTGGGAAACGTGTGTTCAGGCATAACTAATCCACTGCCGATAGGCGGAGACCGGCCCTACCGCATCCAAGGGTTCACTGCGGGGGATCCTGAGGCATTTGCTAGAGTGTCTCGAATCGGAGAGGAGCTTGCCCCTAGCCTCGACTCATGATGGAAACCCAATTCCCAATACGCCCTTGCGGTTTTGATTGTATAACTAGTACGGCGACATAGTATATGGTACCTATGCCGTCTAGGATTGATATTATACTTGAATGTTTTAAATATATATATATACACACTAATAATAATATCATTTTTACGTATCAAGCATCTTTTGACCATTATAAGGTAAAACCATATCCTCTTGTGTGCGTTGCATTGTGTGATCGGACATGGGTCTTATAATGGTTTCATTTTTCTAAAAAGCATTGCGATATTTGACGATTTACTTTATTTATGCACTGGAAATCCAATGGAGTAAACCCGTTCCGCGTTAGCGGCGTGGTCCTGTGATTAGCCTACTTATTAGATAAGTTAAGTTAAAGAATTCTCACACCAGTCCCATGACTGACCTGTAGTTTGTTTCACTTTGCAAACTCGGGTGCCCTCTTTCCACATGGGCAATCGAGTAGCTTTTTGCAGATATAGTTAAGCAGGATCCTGGATTGAAGTCTGAAGCTGGGTCCAGAATATTGATGGCCTTCCGCTGAGATTAGTTCCGCTGTAATGTGTTTAATTTATTGTAAATGTATCTTCCGCTGTATTATTTATTGATGTACTCTGATATATTCTGTACTCTGATGTAACATTTATTATTGATGTTATAAAAGTCTGTGTTGTTGTTCTGATGTGTTGTATGCCCAAAGTTAACGTACGCGGGTTTTGAAAGGTCTTGATCGATCTTGCGATTGATTAGGGTCGGGTGAAATCCTGGTCGTTACAGCTGGTATCAGAGCCAGGTTAGCTCAAATCTTTGGGGTACAACTCGTTAGAACTAAACAGCAGACTCATCAGAGATTGGATTAGCAATATCCAATAAGAATACTCATTAGAGATAGGATCAGCAGTATCCTAGAGTGAGAATACTCATTAGAGATGGGGTTCGCAATGCCCTAGAATGAGTCAGAGTGAAGAAGAATTCATAATTAACGTACTTGTTGTTCTATGTAATTCGATTCTAGAAAATATGATTTTTGAATATATAAAAGTTATATATTTTTGAAAATTTAATCAACTAATTGATTGATGATAGTGTTGTGTGAATATGAATTCAACTAATTAAATAATTAAACATTTAAAGAATGAAAATTAAATTAGTTAAATAAACAACTTTAGCTTCATTTCCTTTTCGAGGACGAAAAGATTTTAAATGGGGGAGATTGTAACAACCCGCAAATTCTGAACCAATTTTAAATTTTTATTTTAAATTTTTTTAATGAATTTTGAGGTTATAATATAATTTATTATTAATAATAATGGCTGGAATTTATTTTAATCGAAGTTAAAACGAATAAATTTAATTTAAATATAAATGGAATTAGAAATAACACAGTAGTTTGAAAAGTCAAACTTGAACTTTGACAGACCATACATGTTGCAAAATTTAACGGATGTTAGTGAAACAAAAAATATTAGAATCTATTTAAAAATATCTTTCTAACGAATCTAAAAAATTGAAATTTCATAGCGGGAATCAAAAGTTATGGCCAATTCAATTTTTAGAAAGGTCATTGTAGAATTTATATAATATATATGGCCCGAAAGGCTACTTTTCACATATGAAGGAATTTCGACTCGAAACCACTTCCATTGAGTTCGGAATGACGTTTCTGCATTGAAAAACATTAAACACTTATACATTTTGAGTTTCGGGAATTATTTGTTTAAAAATGTATTTTTAATATTAAATATATTGGCCTTGAAAATAGTCATTTTTCAAACGACCTCCGTTTTCGATGAAACCACTTTTGTTGGAACTAGAATATCAAATTATTGCTAGGTTTCAATTTTCATAATTTTTCGAATTAATATGTGAGCGTGGCGAAATAAAATGTGTTTTGACTATTTCAGTTAAATTTAAACGCCTTAAAAATAGCCATTTTTCAAACAGTCTCAGAATTCGACGAAAATAATTTTGTTGGATTCGTATCGTCATAAGAAAGCTAAAAATATTTTTTTTTAGAATTTTCTGAGGTCGTATGTGGCCCCGGCATATTTAAATGTACGGTCAGTATTTAATTTATTAATTTTTAATGCAATTTTAAATAAAATATATACAAATTTCGGAATTGGGCCACAGGACCTATCCCATTGCGTTCAGAAGGTTTCAAAACCTTAAGAACGACAGTAAGCAGGCCCAAATCAGAGAAAGTCCGAAAATCCCCCTTTTAAGCACATTTTTCGAGATTAAATATTAAAATTATATTAAAATCCGAAACCCTAATTCATGGCCAGCCGCCGCCTTGTATTCGAAGGCCAGAAATTTCCCAACTTCAAATACTAATTTCTCTCAATCCGTTCAACGAAAATCGACATAAGATATACCAAATCGAAGCTCTTCGAGAGACCTTTCCATCCATACGGTTAAGATCGGGTTTTGATTCACGGATTTCGCGAAACTGGGGCTAGAAGGTGGCGGGTTTAGGTTCAATTTCGTGGTGATTGGGGAGGCCAAGCTTCAGGTGGTTGGTGGAGCGAGCACGTGGTGGCACGAGCTTTGAGTTGGCGGTGTTCGATCGTGGTCCGGTGCGGTGTAGGGGGGCCGCGCAGAAGGAGGTTCAACGTGGATTTTGGGTTCGGCGTGTTCAGCTGGGAACGAAGAAGAAAGGTTTCTTTTTTTATTATTATTTTATTAATTAAATATCTAATTTATCCAATCTTTAAAAATCGATATCTCTTTCATACGAGGTCCGATTGACGAACCGTCAGTTGCGTTGGAATCGTCTTTCCGAGATCTTCGCGATGGCGTAGACCAGAGCTGATTCCGAGACAGTCTAATTTTCAGCAAAAATCAATGTGAGATTCTTTATTTAAAATTAATAATAAATTAAATTATTTAAATTGCGATGTAATATATCTATGATTACGTTTCAGATCTGTTTGGTATTGGTAATGGATGATTCTGTGTTTGTATTGAATAGTATAGATCCATGTGATTGTCACTTATTCTATGTTATAACCTTGTTTAGATTTGAATTGATTTACTTATCAATTCAAAATAAACGAATATGGTTGTCACCATTCATATGTCATCACCTTATTTAGATTTGAGTTGATCAAATTTTCAATTCAAAAGAATAAAAAGATTTTATTTTGTTTGCATCCCTCGATGCGAACAAAATTACAAAGAATAAAAAGATTATATTTTGTTTGCATTCCTCGATGCGAACAAAATGTTTAAAATAAAAGAGAATTATACTTTGCTTGCATCCCTTAACGCGAACAAAGTGTTAGTTAAAAAAAAACTTATATTTTTATTTGTGTTCTTAAAACACAAATAAAACTTGAAAGTAAAACTTACTTTTTATTTATTTATATTTTATAATGTAAATATCACTTAAAAGTAAAACTTACTTTTTATTTACATTTTATAATGTAAATATCACTTGAAAACAAAACTTACTTTTTTTTATTTACATTTTATAATGTAAATATGACTTGAAACTAAAATTTACTCTTTAAATTGTAAATATAACTTGGGAACAAAACTTATATTTTTATTTGTGTTCTCAAAAACACAAATATGACTTGAAACTAAAATTTACCTTTTTATTTACATTTCGTAATGTAAATATAACTTGAGAATAAAATTTACCTTTTTTTTATTTTATAATGTAAAAATAAAACTTGCTTTCTTTGTTTTGCATTTACAATGCAAACAAACCTTTCAAAACAAAATTTACATTTTTGTTCTTTTATTTGCATTTTCAAATGTCAATATACTTTGAAATAAAAACTGTCCTCTTATTTGCATTTTCGAATGTAAATATACATTGAAATTCAAGTTTATTCTTTATTTGCATTTACTAATGTAAATAAACATTAAAAATAGAATTTATTCTTTTATTTGCATTCACAAATGCAAAACACATATTGGAAATAAAGTTTTGTTCTTTTATTTGCATTCGCAAATGTAAACATGTTTTGAAAATAAAGTTTGTTCTTCTATTTACATTCAGCCATGTATATATATATATATATATATATATATATATATATAGAAAATAGAAATTGTTCTTTTGTTTGCATTTACCAACGCAAAATGTACATTGAAAACAAATTATTCATTTGCACTCACCAATGCAATACATAAATATATTGAAAATAAAGTTTATTTCTTTGTTTGCATTTATCAATATATGTGCATTGAAAATTAAGGTTTATTCTTTTATTTGCATTTATCAATGTAAATATTCAATGAAACTATAATCTATTTTCTTTATCTATAATTACCAACACAAATGTACACGTTTATACATTTAATAGAATTTGTTTAAACTATGCTTTGAAAATGAATTTTGTTCTCTTATTTACATTCACTAATGTAAATATAATTTTGTAAAAAAAACTATTCTTTGTTGCATTCATAAATGCAAATAATATTTTAAATAAATTTGTTTCTTTTATTTACATTCAATAACGTAAATACACTTTGTAAATGAGGTTCTTTTTACATGCACACAAATATACTTTTAAATAAAATAAAAGTCACATTGGTTATCTGCATTCCTTGTTGCAAATAAAACCTTAAAATAATGTTCATCCTTGTTTGCATTTCATTAATGCAAACAAACCATCATATTTGAAATTATATTCTTGATTTATAATTTTGATATGAATAAAGATTGTTTGAAATCAAGGTTAGAATTTAAAAGTTACATTTTAATAACTAAACATCTACATTTATCATTAAAGTAGAATAGACAAAAACACTCATTTTGTCTAAATTAAAAGAATAAAACAAAATATAGCATTGGCATGTTTATTTGAATTGAAACACAAATTATTCATTTTTGTAAATTTATATTAGTTAAAAACCAATTATTCATTTTTGTTAATTTACATTAGTTAAAAATAATTATTCATTTTAGCCAATTTATACTAGTTAAACAAAATTTTACATTTCGTTAGCAATATTCATTTTTGCCAAAATGAATTAGTTGAAGCAATATATATATATATATATATATATATATATATATATATATATATATATACACACACACACACACACATATGTTTGACAAGATATACACATGTCAAGATAGGTTAGTTAAATCAAAATATTTATCATTTTGCCTCATTAGAATTGCCAAAACAAAATAATCATTTTTGTTTACAGTCTAAATTAGCAAAATAGAAATTGTCAATAGGGACAAAGTTATTATGCTTACTCATTCATTGCAATAGAGATATTTTCTTGTCATCATTATATGTATTGTGTATTACACTCCCATTCACAAGTTACCCGACTTGTGTATGTGATTGGGACGATAATTCTCACACATCGCCCAAGTGCACAAATTAGTTTATCATTTGTTTGTTGGTTGAAACCCCACACAGGTGTTGGGATGAAAATTTACATACACTAATCCCAATATTTAGTTGTATGTTGAACATTAGATCGACAGGCTGTGATGAGCGTTATTATTTAATTTTAACGCTTACATAGTGGAAATTACACTTTGGATGTAATGGATGACTTGATGATTATACTGTTATTGTCATATATATGATGTTTGTGAAATCCATGTAACCCAAATTAGATGGTAAATGTTTGAGTCGCATTTCGATTCAGGTGTTGTTTTAAATAAGAATATTTTTACATTAGAAATCCTTTTCATATAAAGTATATATATTTTCAAAATATAGATTGTTAATTAAGTATATGTTAAAACAAGGAATATCTGTAAAAGATAAAGAATTTGTAAAATAAAGAATACTTCTCATTTAGAGTCTTTATATAAAGAATATTTTTATGATTATTTTAAAAAATGTTTTTAAAAGATTACTAGCACTTGCAATTATATTTTGTGATATGAAATAAATTGAGATGTGAAGTGGATTTATCGTGGACAGTGTTTTTAAACGACATTTGTCCTTTAATCCAATTTACGTTGAAATTATTATTTGGAATTTATAAATCTATTTTATAGATTTAAAAAGGGCATTTTCTAAAAATCAAGTTTTTCTCATTTAATATATTAAATAGGAATTAAGTGGAAATTCGATTAGTAATAATCGAAATGGGCTTCTGTAAAATAAGACCGATATTATATATGGAATTTAAGAGGCTTTGCCGTTATTCCATTTATACTATTAGTCCGATACAGAAATTTATATCGATTATGTATTGATTTAAAATCTGTGGAATTCCATATTTTGGAAATTGATTTATAGATTTTATTTTAAATGTTTATCTTTGATAAAATTAATGAGAATCTTTTAAATTGAATATCTTATTAAAATAATATTCTGAGTTGGGATGCGACGAAATGTGTGATTTTCCAATATTTGTTTTTAAATCCTAAAATACGCGAGTTATTCAGAAAGACCGGGTTTAACCCATTCTGAATAATCATCACGACGATCAAAAGTCGAAGATGAAGACGGTGATTGAAGACCCAAGGTTTTCACATCGTTGTGATGATGATGACTGGTATCTTGAATTGGGATTGGCCTTCCAGGGCAAGGTATTTGGTAATGATCGTCCAAACGCATTTGGAGATCGACGGACACGATGTTTCGCTCAGACCCAAAGCGGACTTGTAAATGGATTGCATGTCTGGCATTGTATTCCTTTCTACTGTATTTGTTGAACGCTACTGATTATATATTTCTGTTTGGTGGTGAAGAGTTTATTCTTTACTTATCACCCTTCTCTAAGACGTATGAGCTTAGAGGTTATATATATATTGGTAGATGATCAACAATATGGTAGGGTCTGACAATGTGGCACGCCAAGATGCAAATTGATCAAGGCTTTTGTTGAAAAGCAGGGCCTTGTGGAATGATCAAAGCATAGCCTATTACGGCATAGCTTTGTGTATATCGTGACTTCGCGAGCCTCACACCCCGGTATGAGTCAAAAACGGGATATGGACCGTAGGGAGTGCACACGTTTCTTTCTAGCTAGTGGTAGTGTTAGTGCTTTAACACGGCCTGGTATTTTACTTATGTGGATGATGGATTTTGAGGCGCCTCGGATTTTTATAGGCTGATAGTGGTCATATTATAGGTTCAAAGGAACCGGGAAACGTGTGTTCAGGCATAACCAATCCACTGCCGATAGGCGGGGACCGGCCCTACTGCATCCAAGGGTTCACTTCGGGGGATCCTGAGGCATTTGCTAGAGTGTCTCGAATCGGAGAGGAGCTTGCCCCTAGCCTCGACTCATGATGGAAACCCAATTCCCAATACGCCCTTGTGGTTTTGATTGTATAACTAGTGCGGTGACATAGTATATTTATATTGTACCTATGCCGTCTAGGATTGATATTATACTTGAATGTTTTAAATATATATATATATATGTATATATACACACTAATAATAATATCGTTTTTACGTATCAAGCATCTTTTGACCATTATAAGGTAAAACCCTATCCTCTGGTGTGCGTTGCATTGTGTGATGGGACCTGGGTCTTATAATTGTTTCATTTTTCTAAAAAGCATTGCGATATTTGACGATTTACTTTATTTATGCACTGGCAATCCAATGGAGTAAACCCGTTCTGCGTTAGCGGCGTGGTCCTGTGATTAGCCTACTTATTAGATAAGTTAAGTTAAAGAATTCTTACACCAGTCCCATGACTGACCTGTAGTTTGTTTCACTTTGCAAACTCGGGTGCCCTCTTTCCACACGGGCAGTCGAGTAGCTTTTTGCAGATATAGTTAAGCAGGATCCTGGATTGAAGTCTGAAGCTGGGTGTAGAATTTTGATGGCCTTCCGCTGAGATTAGTTCCGCTGCAATGTGTTTAATTTATTGTAAATGTATCTTCCGCTGTATTATTTATTGATGTATTCTGATATATTCTGTACTCTGATGTAACATTTATTATTGATGTTATAAAAGTCTGTGTTGTTGTTCTGATGTGTTGTATGCCCAAAGTTAACGTACGCGGGGTTTGAACGGTCTTGATCGATCTTGCGATCGATTGGTGTCGGGCGAAATCCGGGTCGTTACAATTCGCCTATAGAGATACACGTGCGGAAGGTGGTCCCATACCTTGTCAAGTTGGAATCCAATATCCAATAAGCGCCCGCGGTTTTCGATTGTATACTATGTATGGGGAGCGTGATATGCAAGCGTTCCTCTGGATTGATATTTACATGTATTTAGACATTATGATAGTATCAGATCAAGTATGATTTCAAAAATGTTTTGGGTTATAGTAAGGTATAAACCGTCCATGTTTATGTGTGGGTTGGTATTACTATTATCCTTTTGTTTCGAAAAGGATTTTCCAAAGTTAAACAAGTTGTGTGTGTTCTGGGAATTTATCACTGATAGTATTTCAGACTGACCCGGTGTATTTTTTTTTTAAATCAAATGTGCTCGAGTCAGACCGAGTGTATTTACAGGTTATATTCGCTTGGAGTTTCAGGAGTTAGAAGCAGGCGGCTTTACCACTAGATATATATAAAGTTATTTCCGCTGTGTAGTTGTATGTTGAACTCTGATGATTGGTATGTAAATATAGTTCTTTTGTATAAAGGTATTTGATATTCTATTTTATTCGTTCCGCTTTGAGATTCTGATGATGTGTTCTTCTTCTTTCTTCTATTCTAATATTTCTTTCTTTATATTCTCACCCTATAAATTCTTTCTCATTACAATCCAGTGTTTTTCAATGCTTGGAGGATCGACATGAGATATGGTAAAGGTGTTATGTCGATTTTCAAGGATGAAAATCCGGTAAGTCGTTATAGTGAAGCCCTAAAACCCCTCCCCCTCTCGAGATTTTTACTGTAAGTATTTTATTTTATTTTACTACTCATTTGTTTATTTTAGTGTAATTAATTTTTAAAATTATAAAAATCTATTTAGATATAAAGAAAGGTAATATTTTTATATAAAGAAAGCTAATATTTTTATATGATGAAAGTTATATTTTTATGTACACAAGTTAAGATTTTTATTAGAAGAGAATGAAGAAAGGCGAGATTTTTATATTGTAGGGTATAAGAATATAATTTTTATAAGATAGAGAACGTAAAAATATAATTTTTATATAGGAAGGAGCGTTATAAAAATATATTCTTTATTGGAAGAAGAGCGATATAAAAATATATTTTCTATATAGAGAATAGTGTGATAAAAATATAATCTTTATTATATGAACACCGTTGTAAAAATAGATTTTTTTATCTATATAGTAGCGGTGTAAAAATAGAATTTTTATATATATAGTAACAAAATAAAAATGCGATTTTTATATACATAGCAATAATATAAAAATGTGATTTTTATATATGTAGTGGCTACGGACAATGAAATGACTGCGTTGGAAACATAACCAAGATTTCCTACATATGAAGAGTCGCGGCATTTGGTTTAGCTCTTGGTGAGAACTCCTCACTTCTATTTTAATTTCTAGTCGAAATATATACTAGGATGCAGACGGTGCTTAGCAGCACCCGACACCCGTCGTCCACAGACCATGGATGACTTGTTTGTTTGATTGTTGTGTTGTGAAATTTGATTGTGTGATGTGGAATGAAATAAAATGTTTTATAATGGAAAATATTTTATAGTTAAAATTTTGATTTTTAACGTGCATATAAATTAAATATTTATAAGCAAATCGGCCGATTGTTTATATACACTAATTTGACTGATACTGATTGGGACGATAAATTTTACACATCACCCAATTGCCCAAATAAAATCTGTGTTTGTTGATTTGAAACCCCACACGGGTATTGGGATGATGTTTGACATACACTAATCCCGATTGTTTAGTTGTATGTCAATCGATGGTTAACAGACTGTGTAAGCGTTAATTATTTATATTTAATGCTTATGCATTTGTGTTGTGCACTCTGGATGTTGGCTGATTATTTATCATTGCTATTATATACATGTGTTGTATAAACTCCATATAATTAACATTATATGGTAATTGATTGGGCCTTATTCCAGTATAGAAAATAAATTCATGTGTTGAATTGAAAATAAATATTCATGTGTTGAATAGAAAATAAATATTCATGTGTTGAATAGAAAATATAAATTCATGTGTTGAATAAAAATATATATTCATGTATTGAATAAAATATATATTCATGTGTTGAAGCAAATATTCATTTGTTAAATAGAATAACGAAGTTATTGAAATATATAAAGCCGTGTTGATTAGATGGACGCCATTTTGACATGAACGATATTTATATCGATTTTTATTCATTTTTATAATGAATATAGAGAAGGAAGTGATTTCAAAATATAACGTTTTGAAAATATTATCATTTGTATATCGATGATGTGGAATATTCAATTTTGATTCGAAATTGAATATAAAGTTGAAATCGTCTTGAAAACAAATTTAAAACGATTTATAAAATACGTTTTGATAGGAAATCGATGAAATACATATAATATATATATTATGTGTATAATGGCCTAAATAGAAAGCGCCGCGCCGCGGCAGTTCGCGAATTTCGACCATTGACTTCGAATGGATATTACGGGAGATCCGACAGTCGGATTCTCCTAAAACCGGAACCGTTGGGTTCGTATCGAAAAGAGTTTTCTGGCGAATATTAGAGATTTGAAATCTAATAGTTGGATTTGGAATTATGTCCAAATCAAATTTAGAAAAGGTCGCTGTAAGTGCAGTTCGATGGCCGTTGATGGAAATCGACTGTACGGGCCTTGATAAAATTATTATAAATAGTAATAATATGTGTAAAATCATAAGAAATGATTTGTGAAGAATTGGGATAAAAAATTCCATATTTGAAAAGACAAAAATAGATTTTTATCGAAATGAACTAGTTTTGAACTAGAATTATAATTCTATTTATTTTTAAAATAAATAAAGTGGATTCGAAAGGGTTTTGAAAATAACCAGAATTTCCAATAATTGAAGTGGAAATGGATTTGAATCGAAATTGTCCTTGGGATATTTCAATGTTAGATTTCGTGATTATACAGATATTGTTATGGGAATTTGAAAGATATATTTATATCGTTATTTCCAATACAATATTTGTTAGTCATAGAATTTGATATTGAATATAAGCCGATATATTTTCTATTCAAAGCCTTGTATATAATATCAAATGTGATTTGGGTTTGTCGTGAATGGTGTCTTCATTAACATTGTTCTTAAACCCAGTTGAGAAAAAGATTAAATCTTTTTATTGAGATTTAATGAAGTGTACCAATTAAGTGGTATTTGATTGGAACTGAATTTGAATTGATCTTAGGGTTTGTCGTGAACGGTGTTTTAAATAACACCTGTTCTTTAACCCAATAATCAATGAATGTGATTTTGGGTGTTTCGTGAACCGTGTTTTAGATGACATTTGTTCTTTAACCCAGTTAAAGACAGGATATTGATTTCTGTGAAGATTAAAACTAAGTGGGGTTTTAATGAATCTTTAATTAGATTGAAATGGTCGAGAATGGAGTATCACCAGTTTTGCTCCAGGCGACAATTAAATCTTTAATTAGATTTGAACGTGAAATGGTAATTGAATTTACCAATAACACCGTGGTGTTAGATATGAAGTATGACCAGTTTTACTTCATAGGATGAATGGGTTGGGATTGGGAAATAAAATAAATGATTACTTCGGTGTGGTTTGCTAATCCCGACTAGTTTGAATTGATATTCAAAAGAAGATTAAAGAATAAATTTAAAGAATTTATCTTTGATAAAATTAATGGGAACATTTCCCAAAGTATAAGAATATTTGAATAAAAGAATATTTTGAATTGGAATGAGGCGTATGTTGTGTTTGTGTAACACTTGTTTATTATATACACGAGTTATTCAGGAAGACCGGGTTTATCTCTTTCTGAATAGCAAGTTGATTCAACGTGGTGTCAAGGATGAAGACAGTGGTTGAAGACCGGAGGTCTTCACGTCGTTTGGGGGACTACTGATGATCTTGATAGGGTCGTACACCAAAGAGGAGGGAACCAGTTAGTGGTCTTCCAGACGTACTTGGAGATCGATGGATATGCGGGGTACTAAGTGCCTCCGGTTCCGTTAAGACCCAGAACGAACTTGTAAATGGACTGTGTGTCTGACATTGAATTTTATTCTATGTGATGGATTTCTATTAAATATATATCTGTTTGGCGACAGAGAATTTATTCTCTTGCTTAACGCCCTTCTCTGAGACGTACGAGCTCAGGGGTTGTATATTGAAGGATATCGAACGCATGGAGTGAATTGCCTGTGTGGCATACCAAAGTGGCAAATGATCAAGGCTTCTATTGAAAAGCAAATTCTTGGGGGTGATGATCAAAGCACGGCCTGTGTGGCATAGCTTTGTGTAGCGTTGATTCGCTAACCTCACACCCCTGGTTGTGAACCAGAAACTGGAGAGGACATCAGGGAGGGCATGCGTTTCCTTCTAGCTAGAATTGGCGTCAGTGGTTTTACACGCCCTGACGAGTTTGACTTATGTGGTTGTTGTTGTTGCGAGGCACCTCGAATATATCGGTCGATCCGGGACCGATGGAGTCATTGGACTCATTGACACCCCAAAGGGTGATGAAACACAGTGTTCAGGCATTTTAATCCACATCGGTGGACCGACCCTGACGATCGAAAGGTCACTCTAGCTCTGACCTGAGACACGGGCTAGAGCGTCTCGAATCGGTAGAGGACTATGTTTTGCCTCGGTTCACAGATGGAAATCCAACTTCCAATACGTGACTTTGCGGTTTTATTTGTAGAGCCTAGTATGGCGACATTGTGGTATGGGGCACTTATGCCGTCTAGGATTGATACTTATGATTGAAATTGTTTTATACACTATGCACTTATAATAGTATCAAATGATTTGTTTTTATGGTATCAAGCATCCTTTGGCTATTATAAGGTAAAAACCCTATCCTTCGGCCTGTGTTGCATTGTGTGATGGGACCTAGGTCTTATAATAGCTTCATTGTTCTTTATTTAGCATTGCGCTGTTGTTTTATGCAATGGTATTCTTGGGAGGAAACCCGTTCCGTGTTATACGGCGTGGTCCCTTGATTTACCTAACTTTAAAATGAAGATAAATAACTGTTTTAGTTCTCACACCAGTCACTTGACTGACCTGGAGTTTATTGTTTTAACCTAAACTCTGGGTGCCCTTATTTTGACATGGGCAGCTAGTAGTTTTGGTTTTGCATATTTATATTCACTGAATCCTAATTTACAGCTGGAATGATATCCGAAAAGCTCTGTATCCGTATATCTCCTTTAATTATGTTTTGTATTATTTTCCGCTGCTATGTAATTTATTGTAATCTCTGATATTTATCGAATGTATTTTATTCATTCATACTCTGTATATTCTTGTATTCTGATGAATTGTTGTAATAAACAATGAAATGTTCTTCTGTGTGCATTCTTTTGTGTGTTGTCCTCAAAGTATCCTCTCTTTCCTTACTGGGGAAGTTCGGGACGTCTCAGCTGGTATCAGAGCTTTGGTTTACAGAGCTCAGAGAATAAGACACGTTAGAACCAAACGAAAGAATTCATCAGAAATCGGATTAGTAATATCCAATAAGAATGACTCGTTAGAGATAGGATCAGTAGTATCCTAGAACGAGTGTAAATAGTGTTGCTTTGAAAAATAAAAGTGAAAACAAATTTTGTTTTGAAAATTTAAATCAATTGTTCGTATTCTATTATTTATTTATATTGATTTGGACTATCAGGTATATAGAGATTTTAATATACGTCTGATCCACGTGTATTTAAAGCCTCCAATATACTGGATAGATATAGAATCACACTCTAGTCGCCCGGAGATGATTTTGATGATGGAGCTCCATCATCAGTATTTATGTTCATGTTTCGAAAGTGAGAAATCTATATATTTCCAATTGACTGGTGTGAGAACCAAAATATAGTTAGAATGTATTGTTGTGATTTGACATCAAAAATCTGATTTTTTAGACTTTGTATCAAAATTATGAATTTGAAACGTTAATCAACTAGTTGATTGCTGGTTATGTTGTTTGATTATTGGTTGATTAATGAAAATGTTGAACCATTTAGCCAAATTGAACCAAATAATATATTGAAAATTTATCGCAGATGTATGCATGTACATGTACTTACATTGAACATGTCATAGCAAGGAGGCTAGAGCAGAAGAATAAAATTGTCTGCCCAATAAATAGGTACATGTTTATTGTATTTCTTTGGGTTTGGATGATTTTATGAGCCGATTGGCTAGCCGCTTGGATTTTTCTTTTGGATTGAAGAAGGCCATGGGAGGCTATATGAAATATCCCGAAGTCCCCAGTGTAGAGGAGGTTATGGAGAAATTTTTCGAAAATTTAGGGTGTTAGCCAAATTTTTGAAAATTTTGAAAAGTTCTTAGAAACTGAAAAGTTGAAGAACTTAAGCCGTAAAGAAAACAGTGAAAGTTGAGTTGGTTTGTGAAACAACTTTCGGCTTCGTTCCTTTTCAGGGACGAAAAGTTTTAAGTGGGGGAGATTGTAATAACCCGGAAATCCGGGCCAATTTAAAAAATTTATTTTGGAAATTTTAGCGAATTTTGAATATTTAAAATGAATTATTTTAAATAATAGCGACAAGAAATTTATTTTGAATAGAAATAGAACGTATATATTTATATAGCTCGACGTTAGAATATAAATATTTTATTTTAATTATAAAAGGAATTGAAAATGGCGCAGTAGTTCGAAAATTCGATTTCAAATTTCAAATGACTGTACAGGATTCAAAATAAACCGGATTTTGGCGAAACCAAAAATATTCGAATCTAATTGAGAATATCTTTCCAACGAATCTGAGAAATTGAAATTCCATAGCGAGAATCAAAAGTTACGTCAGTTGAATATTAAGAATTGTCGCTATGGAATTTTGGCCCTTAAAAATGAAAATTTTGCAAACGACCTCGGTTTTCGATGAAACCACTTTTGTTGGATCCGTGATGTCAAATTATTGCTAGGTTTCAAAATTCATAATTTTTTGAATCAATATGTGAGCGTGGCAAAGGAAAACGCGTTTGACCAATTTTAGTTGATTTTAATCGACTGGAAAATGTCCATTTTTCAAACGGTCTCAAAATTCAACAAAATTAGTTTTGTTAGGACCGGATCGTCAATACGAAGCTAGAAAATATTTTTCTAGAATTTATTGAGTTCGTATGTGGCCCCGGTAAATTGATATGTGCGTTCAAATTCAATATATAGAGTTATATGTTGATTTTGACGAGAATTGATCGAAACGGCCAAACTGGTTTACGATACATATCCCATTGTGTTCGGAATGGGGGTAATTAGCTATGGACGACAGTCGGTGGGTTTGATTTTGTGGTCGAAATTAAAAGTTGCTTTTTTGAAATTAAATAGTTAAATAAATAATAAAGAAAACCCTCTCTCTCTTCCTTTTATCTCAGGTCCCCCTCCCTTCATCGTTTTCAACATAAATCAGAAATAAGAAAAAAAGAGAGAAAAAGGGCTTCGAGCCCTAATTTCCGTCGCCGTGCTGATGGCGGCACCGCCGCCTTCCCCAAGTCCGCACCCCCTTCCCGCCTCCTTCTCCGCCGTTTCTCCTTCTTCCCTCCTCTTCTGATGCCGACGCAACCCTCCTGAAACCCGTTCAACCCTAAGCCTCCATCCGTCGTCGCACAACCACCCACCACCACAGCCGCATCCAATCCCCTCTCCACCACCTGATGAAGTAGTGAAGCCCTAAACCCCCTCCCCCTCTCGAGATTTTTACTGTAAGTCTTTTATTTTATTTTATTTTACTACTCATTTGTTTATTTTAGTGTAATTAATTTTTAAAATTATAAAAATCTATTTAGATATAAAGAAAGGTAATATTTTTATATAAAGAAAGCTAATATTTTTTTATGATGAAAGTTATATTTTTATGTACACAAGTTAAGATTTTTATTAGAAGAAAATGAAGAAAGGCGAGATTTTTATATTGTAGAGTATAAGAATATAATTTTTATAAGATAGAGAACATAAAAATATAATTTTTATATAGGAAGGAGCGTTATAAAAATATAATTTTTATATAGGAAGGAGCATTACAAAATATATATTCTTTATTGGAAGAAGAGCGATATAAAAATATAATTTTTATATAGAGAATAGTGTGATAAAAATATAATCCTTATTATATGAACACCATTGTAAAAATAGATTTTTTTTATTTATATAGTAGCGGTGTAAAAATAGAATTTTTATATATATAGTAACAAAATAAAATTGTGATTTTTATATACATAGCAATAATATAAAAATGTTATTTTTATATATGTAGTGGCTACGGACAATGAAATGACTGCGTTGGAAACATGACAAAGATTTCCTACATATGAAGAGTCGCGGCGTTTGGTTTAGCTCTTGGTGAGAACTCCTCACTTCTATTTTAATTTCTAGTTGAAATATGTAACACCCCACCTCCATTAAGGTCCCTCACAAAGGGAATGCCTTAACTTTGGTGGAGCATTTTAGTAAACAGAACAGAAACTTACAAGACAGATAAAACAGTACTTGAAAAATTTTAACTTTATTACAACGGAAACAGAAATCAATATGGTTACATCCTTTCAAATCTCAGAATTCAAGTACAAAATATCAGTCTTGTACAAAAGCCTTCAAAATGCATGGTTTAAAATCATAATCCCCATAGAACGGAAGCTATGAAGTGCCAAGCCATACTTTAAGCTCTTCAAGCAAAGAGAAATCCGGATCAAGCTAAAGTATTCCCTCCTTGGATAACGTTGGGGGGGGGGGGGAACGGAAGAAAGGAGGCGAAACATCAAGGGTCAGACAAAAAGTCTGGCAAGCCCGGTGACTTTCAGCATATGAACAGATAATAATAATTTGACATGAACATAAAACTGGATGAGAGATAACTGTAACAGGTGTAGCAGATATAACATAAGAACAGAATGACATAAACTATTGCTTTACACTTCTCTGCACTAATACTAGTATAATAGAATTAGGTGTCACCCTAATGTTTAAACTGAAACAGGAACGGGTACTGAATAATTTAATAGAAACAGAATGCTAATAATGGGCCTTTACTACCCGATCAGAAACAGACAGAAGCAGAAACAGATTAATCCCTACGGAAACAGAATGTAGAATTAGGTGTACACTAGTAATGGGCCTTTACCACCTGAACAGATGGTACCACGCAGAAACGGACAGGTGTTACCACCCAACAGAAACAGACGGTACCAACAGAAACAGACAGAACTAAGTGTACCCTAAAACCCTACCCCAAGCGATCGGCTCCCTAATACATAAATATCCTGTGTCGGCCCCACAGTAGGGTGTATCACTCCCTAAAGTGACAACCAATTGGCACAGACCTATTTACAGATGTCACGGCGTCTTACATCCTCAGAGGCAAACCGGGATCCATGCACACACATGACCCGGTTGGAATGCACCATCAACACCCCTCGCCATTATCAGAATGAACCGCTTATAATTAGTTCAGTAAGCGTGCCCGGACCCTACTTACTGTTGGGTCAAAGTTTTGATACCAGAAAGGGTTACTGACTAATATGGGTCCCAAACAACAGATGACACAAGTAATTCCCCTCCTAACCTTATGTCCCCAGACTAACAGATTTCAGCTTAACTTGTCTACAAGTTTCAGACATACAAAATTTAGGTTAACTAGTTCACAGATCAGACAATCAAGTTAACAGGTTTTCAGACTAACGGATCAGATGTTCGGATTAACAGGCTTACAGATTAACTGGTTCCGGATTATCTAACTTTGTATTGGGCCTACGTATTCACGAAATGGGTTTATCAGATTCATTGGTCCAATTGGTTTTAACCTTACCCAACACGTTTTAGACATCATAATTAACTCAGATTTTCATTAATTAAATATTAATGCCCAAACTTCTCACATTAGACTGACAGTTTGCGGCTACTGGTTAGGCCGGTTGGTTCCGGGCAGGTTTCTGTCGCAAACTGAGTCTAACCTCGGGTTTCAAGCAAGTTATGACTAACTTCTCACATTAGAACCTATTGTTTGCGACCACTGGAATATGCCGGGCGGTTCCGGGCAGAATTACGCTGCAAACTCATTCTAACCTCGAGTTAGCCATGTTTATCTTTGCGACCAATTAATTAATGATTCACCATTTATACCCACGCCTAATATACATGTCAGTTATTCATAACTATAGCCAATTCAGATTATGTCAATAGCGGATTAATTATACCAACTCAACAGATATAGCAGATAACAGATGTTTCAGATTAGGCGACTTAACGAATTTAGCAGATTAAGCAAACTAGCAGATTTAGCACTTTCAACAGACTTAGCAGATGACAGATTTGGCAGATGAACAGATCTAGCAGACTAGGCAATAGAGCAGAACTAGCAGATTAAGCAATATAACAGAACTAGCAGACTAGGCAATGTAACAAAACTAACAAATTAGGCAATTATAACAGATTTAATCATTTCTTAAAGTTTCACAAACATATCTTGCCTAATTATAAATCTTGCCTAAGTTCACATGCATAAATAATATTCTTGATTCACAATATTATCATATACCCTATGTTTGCATTAAATTTACATAACACAGATTATGGTCATAAATTAACCATTTATCATATGTTTCAATTTTTATTAAACTTGCATAGTACAGAAGATCCCTATATAAATTATACGAAATATAGCCATTGATTACTATGCATATCATATATCCCAAAGATCTCTTACTTAGGTGTTTATTTACATTAATAGATACCCTATTCTCATGTAAATCTTTATGCCTAAGCCATATTCTCTTTATCTCAAATCATATGTTCAATACAATTTATATTATAAATATAACATGTCCAGTCATATGTCTCAGATTTTGTTCTAGCTACAGTCCATGTTCTTTCCTCAAATCAGTCACCTATTGGTCATGCCCAATTCATGCATCATTCATTTTATTGTCCCAAACATTTTAGCGTATGTTAATCTCTTATGAGACTGGCTCAGGCTCGTGGTTGCCTGGCTATAGAACAGAAATAGGAAAGGGATACAAAATAAGATAGATCCAAACAGAATAGAACAGATATAACCTCAGATTCAGATTTATAATTCATGTCATAATCAAAATTAACGTTTATATCGGAAAATAACTGCACTTGCCTTGGTTGGATTAAAGAAAGAACTTTAGTTGTTGCAGAATTGTTGCAGAAGCTTTAATCTCTAATTTGAATTGTGTTGCTTAGGTTGATGTTGATTAGCTTCTAGTTTTGATTCCAGCAGAGTAGCGACGCCATTTTTATTTTTATTTAGAACAGAGGCAGAGAAGAAGCAGAATAGAATTGTGTGTAGAGGAGGCTAGGTCTTTGGGTGTATTTATAGGTGTAGTTAGTTGTTTTAGGCCTTTAGATAAACCCTAGGATAGAATAGAGCCGTTAGATTTCGTCACAGCCCCCAAAACCCAGCCCAAAAACCCATTCAGGTGCACCTAGGTCGCCTGGGCTCGACCAGGGAGGTCGACCCCCTGGTCGACCCTAGGGTCGACACCCATGTCGACCTGGTGGGCAGGTCGACCCCCAGGTCGACACCCATGTCGACCTGGTGGGCAGGTCGACCTGGTCCGGGCGGGAATTTTTCCCGCCCAGCCTGTTTGGGCTGAACTTTTCGAAATCTGAATTTTCTGAAACTTCCGATGGCCATAACTTCTTCATACGAAGTCCAATTCATGCAAACTCGGACTCTATTTCGACCAGAATTACGAGACGAACACAATGGCGCAACCCGTTTCCCACAATTCTCACGTCTGAGATTAGTTATTCTTTAATTTGTGGATATTAATATTAACAGAATTACGGGGTGTTACAAAATATATACTAGGATGCAGACGGTGCTTAACAGCACCCGACACCCGTCGTCCATAGACCATGGATGACTTGTTTGTTTGATTGCTGTGTTGTGAAATTTGATTGTGTGATGTGGAATGAAATAAAATGTTTTATAGTGGAAAATATTTTATAGTTAAAAATATGATTTTTAACATGTATATAAATTAAATATTTATAAACAAATCGGACGATTTGTTTATATACACTAGTTTAACTGATACTGATTAGGATGATAAATTTAACACATCGCCCAACCGCACAAATAAAATCAGTGTTTGTTGATTTGAAACCCCACACGGGTATTGGGATGATGTTTGACGTACACAAATCCCGATTGTTTAGTTGTATGTCAATCGATGGGTTGACAGACTGTGTAAGCGTTAATTATTTATATTTAATGATTATACAGTTGTGTGGTGCACTCTGGATGATGGTTGATTATTTATCGTTGCTACTATATACATATGTTGTAGAAAATCCATATAATTAACATTATATGGTAATTGATTGGGCCTCATTCCAATATAGAAAATAAATTCATGTGTTGAATTGAAAATAAATATTCATGTGTTGAATAGAAAATAAATATTCATGTGTTGAATAGAAAATATAAATTCATGTGTTGAATAAAAATATATATTCCTGTGTTGAATAAAATATATATTCATGTGTTGAAGCAAATATTCATTTGTTGAATAGAATAACGAAGTTATCGAAATATATAAAGCCGTGTTGATTAGATGGATGCCATTTTGACGTGAACGATATTTATATTGATTTTATTCATTTTTATAATGAATATAGAGAAGGAAGTGATCTCAAAATATAAAGTTTTGAAAATATTATCATTTGTATATCGATGATGTGGAATATACAATTTTGATTCGAAATGGAATATGAAGTTGAAATCATTTTGAAAACGAATTTAAAATGATTTATAAAATACGTTTTGAAAGGAAATCGACGAAATATATATAATACATACATACATATATATATATATATTATAAATATAATGGCCTGAATAGAATGCGCCGCGCCGCGGTAGTCCTCGAATGGATATTACGAGAGATCCGACCGTCGGATTCTCCTAAATCCGGAACCGTTGGGTTCGTATCGAAAATAGTTTTCTAACGAATATTAGAGATTTGAAATCTAACGGTTGGATTTGGAATTATGACCAAATCAAATTTGGAAAAGGTCGTTGTAAGTGCGGTTCGATGGCAATTGATGGAAATCGACTGTACGGGCCTTGATAAAATTATTATTAATAGTAATAATTTGTGTAAAATCATAAGAAATGATTTGTGAAGAATTGGGATGAAAAATTCCGTATTTGAAAAGATAAAAATACATTTTTATCGAAATGAACTAGTTTTGAACTAGAATTATAATTCTATTTATTTTTAAAATAAATAAAGTGGATTCGAAAGGGTTTTGAAAATAACCAGAATTTCCAATAATTGAAGTGGAAATGGATTTGAATCGAAATTGTCTTTAGGATATTTTGATGTTGGATTTCGTGATTATACTGATATTGTTGTGGGAACTTGAAAGATATATTTATATCGTTATTTCCAATACAATATTTGTTAGTCGTAGATTTTGATGTTGAATATAAGCCGATATATTTTCTATTTAGAGCCTTGTGTATTATCAAATCTGATTTGGGTTTGTCGTGAATGGTGTCTTCATTAACACTGTTCTTAAAACCAGTTGAGAAAAAGATTAAATCTTTTTATTTAGATTTAATGAAGTGTACCAATTAAGTGGTATTTAATTGGAATTGAATTTGAATTGATCTTTGGGTTTATCGTGAACGGTGTTTTAAATAATACTTGTTCTTTAACCCGATAATTAATGAATGTGATTTTGGGTTTTTCGTGAACTGTGTTTTACATGACATTGGTTCTTTAACCCAGTTAAAGACAGGATATTGATTTCTGTGAAGATTAAAACTAAGCGGGGTTTTAATGAATCTTTAATTAGATTGAAATGGCCGAGAATGGAGTTTCACCAGTTTTGCTCCAGGCGATAGTTAAATCTTTAATTTGATTTTAACGTGAAATGGTAATTGAATTTACCGATAAGAACGTGGTATTAGATATGAAGTATGACCAGTTTTACTTCATGGGATGAATAGGTTGGGATTGGGAAATAAAATAAATGATTACTTCGGTGTGGTTCGCTAATCCCGACTAGTTTGAATTGATATTCAAAAGAAGATTAAAGAATAAATTTAAAGAATTTATCTTTGATAAAATTAATGGGAACCTTTCCCAAAGTATAAGAATATTAGAATAAAAGAATATTCTGAATTGGAATGAGGCGCATGTTGTGTTTGTTTAACACTTGTTTATTATATACGCGAGTTATTCAGGAAGACCGGGTTTATCCCATTCTGAATAGTTAATTCGACGTGGTGTCGAGGATGAAGACGGTGGTTGAAGACCGGAGGTCTTCACGTCGTTTGGGGGATTACTGATGATCTTGATTGGGCCGTACACCCAAGAGAAGGGAATTAGTTAGTGGTTTTGCAGACGTACTTGGAAATCGATGGATATGCGGGGTACTAGGTGCCTCCGGTTTGGTTCAGACCCAAAACGAACTTGTAAATGGACCGTGTGTCTGACATTGGATTTTATTCTGTGTGATTGATTTCTATTAAATATATATCTGTTTGGCGGCGGAGAATTTATTCTCTTGCTTAACGCCCTTCTCTGAGACGTACGAGCTCAGGGGTTATATATTGATGGATATCAAATGCATGGAGTGAATTGCCTGTGTGGCATGCCCAAGTGGCAAATGATCAAGGCTTCTGTTGAAAAGCAAAGTCTTGAAGGTGATGATCAAAGCACTGCCTGTGTGGCATAGCTTTGTGTAGCGTTCATTCGCGAGCCTCACACCCTTGGTTGTGAACTAGAAACGGGAGAGGACATCAGGGAGGGCATGCGTTTCCTTCTAGCTAGAACTGGCGTTAGTGGTTTTACACGTCCTGACGAGTTTGACTTATGTGGTTGTTGCTGTTGCGAGGCGCCTCGAATATATCGGTCAATCCGGGACCGATGGAGTCATTGGACTCATTGACACCCCAAAGGGTGGGGAAACGCAGTGTTCAGGCTTTTTAAAACACATCGGTGGACCAGCCATGACGATCCAAAGGTCACTCGAGCTCTGACCTGAGACACGGGCTAGAGTGTCTCGAATCAGTAGAGGACTATCTTTTTCCTCGGTTCACAGATGGAAATCCAACTTCCAATACGTGACTTTGCGGTTTTATTTGTAGAGCCTAGTATGGCGACATAGTGGTATGGGGCACTTATGCCATCTATGATTGATACTTATGATTAAAATTGTTTTATACATTATGCACCTATAATAGTATCAAATGATTTGTTTTTAGCGTATAAAGCATCCTTTGGCTATTATAAGGTAAAAACCCTATCCTCCGGCTTGTGTTGCATTATGTGATGGGACCTGCGTCTTATAGTAGCTTCATTGTTCTTTATTAAGCATTGCGCTGTTGTTTTTTATGCATTGGTATTCTTGGGAGGAAACCCGTTCCGTGTTATACGGCATGGTCCCTTGATTTACCTAATTTTAAAATGAAGATAAATAACTGTTTTAGTTCTCACACCAGTCACATGACTGACCTGGAGTTTATTGTTTTAACCTAAACTCTGGGTACCCTTATTTTGACACGGACTGCTAGTAGTTTTGGTTTTGCAGATTTATATTCACAGGATCCTGATTTACAACTGGAATGATATCCAGAAAGCTCTGTATCCGTATATCTCCTTCAGTTGTGTTTTGTATTATTTTCCGCTGCTATGTAATTTATCGTAATCTCTGATATTTATCGAATGTATTTTATTCATTCATACTCTGTATATTCTTGTATTCTGATGAATTGTTGTAATAAACAATGAAATGTTCTTCTGTGTGCTTTTGCGTGTTGTCTTCAAAGTATCCGCTCTTTCCTTACCGGGGAAATTTGGGTCGTCTCATGAAACGACCCAAACTCACCCTTACGGGAAAGACTAGAGCGAGTTGAGAACACGACAAATTAGTTTACAAATAGAAGAACATTTCACTGCTTATTACAACAATTACATCAGAGTACAAGAATATAACAGAGTATGAATAAATATTCTACATCAGAAAAATATCATGGATTAAATTACAAAGTAGCAGAAAAATAATACATAACACAACAGAAAGAAATACACGGACACAGAGCTTTCCGAATATAGCTTCAGCTATAAATCTAGGATCCTGGGAAAATAAATAATCTGCAAAACCAAAACTACTAGCAGCCCGTGTGGAAAATATAGGCACCAGAGTTTAGGTTAAAACTATAAACTCCAGGCCAGTTATGGGACTGGTGTGAGAACTAGAACATTTATTAAATCTTTACCTTAAAAATAAAGTAAATCAAGGGACGACACCGTATAACACGAAATAGATTTCTCCCAAGAATACCAGTACTTGAAACAAACATCGTAATGCTTTTTCGAAAAATGTAGCTATTATAAGACTCAGGTCCCATCACACAATGCAACGTAAGCTAGAGGATACAGTTTTACCTTATAATAGCCAAACATGCTTGGTACGTTTAAAACAAATCAGTTTGATACTGTTATAAGTGTAAAGTGTAAAAAACAACTTCAATTATAAATGTATCAATCATAGACGTCATAGTATCCCATACTACTATGTCTCCATACTAGGTTTTACAACTAAAACAAAAATGTCACGTATTGGAAATTGGATTCCATCTATGAGTCGAGGCAAAAGATGGCTCCTCAATGATTCGAGACACTCTAACAAATGCCTAAGGATCCCCTGCAGTGAACCCTTGGATATTTAGGGCTAGTCCACACTTACATTAGTGGATTAGTATTCCTGAGCACACATTTCCCTGTCCTATCAGACCTATCCATCGGCTCCGTACTAACCGATGTATCTGAGGCGCCTCGCAATCCATCATCCACATGGGTATTAAAAATAAAAATGTCTGGGCTCATTACCATGACACCACCCATAGCTAGAAGGAAATGTCATGCACTCCCTACAGTCACGATCCGTTTTTGAGTCATACCGAGATGTGAGGCTCGAGAATTAACAATATACACAAAGTTATGCTATTTAAAGACGTACTTTGATCATCAACCTCAAGACTCTGCTTTTCAACAGAAGCCTTGATCATTTGCATCTCAGCATGCCACACTGACAATTCACGCCATGCAACTGATGTCTATTGATATATAACCTCTGAGCTCGTACATCTCAGAGAAAGGTGTTAAGCAAGAGAATAAATTCTTCACCACCAAATAGATATATAATTAATAGAGATCAATCAACACAGAATTTAATCCGATGTCAGACAAACATCCATTTAATAGTTCGTTCGGGGTCTGAAAGGAACAGGAGGCACCTTATTCCTCGTCCTATATGTCTGATACAGGAGAGAGGTCCTCGCATATCTGGTCGATCTCCAAGTACGTCTGGACGATCACCACTTATTACCTTGTCTTGGGTGTACAGCCTAATCAAGCCATCAGTAATCATCCAAACGATGTGAAGACCTCCGGTCTTCAACCACCGTCTTCATCATCGACTTATCATCGAATCAGTTATTCAGAATGGGTATAAACCCGGTGTAACGACCCAGGTTTTCACGATTTTGGTTATCGACACCAAACACGATGTCGACTAATTAAGCATCGGAAATACCGGATAGTCCAAGAAAGAAAGTAGAGGTTGAGAATAGATAAGATAGAAACTTAGAATAGAAGAAGAAGAACGACATCACTTAATCAGAGTAAACACGAACCTCACAGTGGATTGAATAAAATATAACACAACTTTGAAATACACATCTATACTTGTATATATATATGTATATATCATTAACCAAGTACAAGACTTACAACACATTAGAAATAAGCAATAGCTATAATCCTGAAGCTTCCTGCTCCAGCTCTTCAAGTATCTGTAAATTCCGACTACTTGACTGCGCCTACAAAATTGGGCACCCAAGAGTTTAGGGAAAACAAAACAAAATAAACTTTGGGTCAGTCATGTGACTAGTGTGAGTAAATTCAAATAACTTGGTTTAACTTTTAAAATCCTTTTAAAAGAAAGAATAGTCGTAATACCGATCCACACATAAACACGGATGGTTTTTACCTTACGACCCAAAATATTCTTTATATCAAGGCTCTTCTGATATTATAATAATGTCTAAATCAAATGAATAGAAATCTAATAGAAACGCTTGCATCAAACATTCTACATATATAATATGCAATAAAAACCGTGGGCTCTTATTTGGGGAATGGATTCCAACTATAACATGGTATGGATCCACCTTCCGCTCAGTGTACTCTAGAAGAGATACACTGGAGTTCAACAAGAACATCTTGCAACTCAGCCACACATGACCGACCCCTCATTTCTCTTGAGAGTACCGAATATATTGCCACCCCTCGGTTAGTATTCCAACATAACCATTCCCGAGAGATACAGAATTGAAACAAGTACAAATATGAATATTCTCTAGATGGTGACAATATACCCTAATTGGGTGCGACCCACTTAGCCATGCTGCCTGCCCGATTTCTGTCATTTCCCAGTTGATGAGGCTCGAGGTCAAAACATATCTTTTAACAGATCACTCCTCCATTTACTACGAATGTCACATCGCCATACCCGCCAAATCACAAATTTATTTCCTCAAAAATACCACGGGTATAAAGCTAAGAGAAACGAATTCCTCCGCCACCAAACGTAAATATGTTTGAAGAGATCAACTTCCGCGATCTATTAAATATACTCTATCAGACATTCTTCCATACAGGTCGTCCTGGGACTGAACAAACCAAAGGCACTATTCTCTAAACAAGATAGCTCTTGCATAACTCCGTCTTCAATTATCTTCATATTTGATCGCAACGCTAACGCCCATACATAGTGGTTTTCAGGTCATGAATCTGATCCTGGTCTCTCCATATTGACGACAGAAAAATGGTCAAAACTTCGATAGTCGGTGATTTAACTATCAAAGAAAAACATGTGTGCAAACAACGATATTATTTCCAGATGGAAATCCTATCGATCATTCATCAATCATCATTTATCTTTTAAATTAATTTATCATTAATTTATCCATTTACCCATTTCCTATTTCCATATATTCGTAAATTCTTATTTTCTAAATTTAGAAAATATATGTTCTTAATCATAGGAAAACATTTATGATTCGTATTTGGAAAATATTTCCTAAACTCCTTCATTGGATTTAAACAGATGTTCAAATAAACATCACTATGCCAACTCAAACCATTTACACTTATTAACTAAATTCTATTAACTCCTTCACTATCGAACTTTAGCCATTCCTTAGTTAAAAATGGAGTCAATCAAGTAGGGGTATAGTTATCTCTCAGACCTTAGCTGAACAACGTTTGCAACCTCGAAATAGACAGTTCACCTTTTAAACCTTTAACAAACTTCCTTACGTAACTCTCAGATTCTATTTACGAATCTACTTCTTTATTGAAACACTGATTATAACTATAACATTGTAATTCCTACTTCTGAAATATCTAACTTCAAAATATTACTTTTATACCTTAATTTAACTAAATAACTAACTAGCCAATTTATAATGAAATAAATAAATCTTAATTAAAAATGGAAAAGTGAATAGTACTTTCCCGAATTTGATATAATCGAATTTCAACATATAACTCTCTTTCGAATAATCTCTATTCGATAACTCCTCTTTGAATAAACTATATTCGATTAACTCTCTTCGAATAATTTATATTTGATTAACTCATTTATTTCGAATAACTATTATTCGATAACCTCACTTCGAATAACTAATATTCGATTAACTTACTTCGAATAACTAATATTCGACTAAATCCTTTGGATTAACTCATTTGGATTAACTCAGTTTGATTAACTCATCTTGACTAACTTAACTTGATTAACTCAACTTGAATAACTTACTTGATTAACTCAACTTGACTAACTTAACTTGATTAACTCAACTTGACTAACTTAACTTGATTAACTTACTTATTTAACTCAACTTATTTAACTCCTATCGGATAACTAATATTCAATTAACTTATATTCGAATAACTATGTTGTTTTAACTTTATTTCGAATGGCTAATATTCGATTTAACTCCATTCGCTTGAATCTAGATCGCAGCGATCACAATGGTTACGCCTGAATCCCTCAGGAAACATCCGACCGCCGTAGGATATCAACAGCCCTACGAATTACGCTAGTAGTCATATGAAATGGCAACTCATCCTGAATAACTATGTTTGACTAACTCTATCTCAAATAACTATGTTCGATCAACTCCAACTGAATAACTAATATTCAATTTATTCTAATTCAATTAACTATGTTCAATTACTCTATTCGGTTAACTCTTACTGGCTAACTCTATCTAATTAACTCTATCTAATTAACTCTAACTGGTTAACTCTAATCGATTAACTCTAACTCTAATAGATTAATTCTAACTCTAATCGATTAATTCTAATTGATTAACTCTATCTGGTTAACTCTAATCGGCTAACTCTTACTCAAATAAATTATATTTGATAACTCTATTCGATTACAAATACTTCCTTTTCTATTTGTCTATAATTATTTCATATAAATATTTCGTTTATATAATTCTATTTATTTCATAAATATTTCCTTTTATAACTTTATTTAATTCCTAAATAAATATTTCCTTTTATAACTGTATTTATTTACCAAATAAATATTTCCTTTTAACTCCATCTATTTATCAAATAAATTCTTTTTTTATATTTATTTATTTTCCAAATAAATAATCCTTTTATACTTCTATTTGTTTCTTTAATAAATATCCCATTTACATTCTATTTATTTAACAAATAAATATTCCTTTTACAACTATTTTCTTTTATATTTCTTTTACAAAAATTTCCTTTATATTTTTTTACAAATATTTTCCTTCATCTATCTTAGATTTTATAATTATTTTCTTTTATAAAATCATTTTCCTTTTATATATAAAATCCATTGATTTTATGTAAATACTTTATTTTCAAAATATACTTTGAAAATCCCCTTTTTACATCCTAGTATTTCTTATGGTATTTAAAATACCAAATAACAGTGATCGATATCATTCAAACACATATAATCCACAACAGATTATATATCACATCACATATTACAATATATGAACAGAATAATATTGTAAATATTGAGGAATCCAATTGGATCCCTCCAACCTGCACATCACAGATGTAAAACAATATAATTCACATCAATTTCATTTCAATATGAAATATTCTGATAAACAGAATCAATATTTGATTAACAATATATATAACTATAGCGTTAATTTCAACCAATCAATTAGCAGTTTAACCAAACAGTCAACACACAGAATCAACCATCATTTATCATTTCTAAATATACGTTATAAAAATATAACTGATAGAGTTGGTGAGTTTTATTCACATTGGCAGTTCATCGTTAAATAACGGTAAACTGTTGTTGATTCGGATCAAACAATTTATTTCGCTATAAATTGTAATGAGCTAGAATTCACTCCCAGTCAGTTTCATTACGTAGCCGCCATCCATACGATCCCAACAGATCATGTTTTGCCTAATTCCGATATTGTAACGACCCGGAAATCCGTGCTATCTGAGTTGACTAAATACAACACACGTCCAACCCAAATAACACAGAAATACGAACCATTAATAGAAAGAAGATAGAGGGTGAGAATAGATAAGATAGAAAACTTAGAATAGAAGAAAGCGAAGATCACAAACTCACAGCGGAACGAATAAAATATATTATATAACATAAGCTTTGAAATACAAATCTGTTTTGTACATATACACATACCATCATCAGAGTACACATAACCTTTGATTCAGCGGAAGAAACTCGAAATAACTATCGTTGAAGCCTCCTGCTTCAAGCTCCTCCAAGTGTATCTGTAAAAGCCTGAAACACTTGACTGCCCGTACAAATTTGGGCACCCAAGAGTTTAGGAAAAACAAAACAAAACAAACTCTGGGTCAGTCATGGGACTGGTGTGAGTAAACTCCAACCACTTGTTTTAACTTTCAAAATCCTTTTCGAAAGAAAAGATAATAGTAAGACCAGCCCACACATAAACATGGACGGTTTTTACCTTACTATAACCCAAAACACTTTGACATCAAATCCAGTGATATTATACTAATGTCTACATCAAGTAAATAACCAAATAACAGAACGCTTGCATCTCACGCTCCACATATATAGTATATAATCAAAAACCGCATGGCGCTTATTGGAGATTGTATTTCCAACATGACAAGGTATGGAACCACCTTCCGATGATGTATCTCTAGAGGCAAATACACCTGGGTTCAACAAGAACATCTTGCAACCCGGCCCACACATGACCGACCACTCATTTCGCTTGAGTGTATCGAATGTATATCACCAACGGTTGGACTCAAACCACCGTTTCCCGAATGGGCAGAATCGATAGATTTAGAACAAAAGGAATTTCTCTAGATAGGTGATTATACACCCTAATGGGTGCGACCCACATAGCCATGCTGCCTGCCCGATTTTTGTCATTTCCTGGTTGTTGAGGCCTGAGGCTACGATTACTTACCATTCATTGATAACACAATCACTTTGAATGCCACATCGTCAGATCCGTTAATCACTAGTTGAGTTTGCAAAAATATTCTGGATATTATGCTAAGGGATAAATCCGTTGCAACCATATATATTCATACAGACCAACCCATTTGATCATTGGAAATACTTTGTCAGACATTCGTCCATGTACGTCGTTCTGGGATTGAACGAAACCGAAGGCACTATTTCTATTACTAGAAAAGCCCTTGCACTTCACTCCGTCTTCAATATATTCAGCATACTTGGTTCGCAACGCTTATGCCGATACGGAGTGGTTCTTCGGATAATAATCCAACCGGTCTCTCCATATTGACAACGATGGTCAAAACTTCGATAGTCTGTGATTTAACTATCGAATAAAAACAAGTGTTCAATCAACATATCAAACAAATCACTGGGCTCCTTAATTAATATTTCATTAATTCAATCTCTTCTCCATTTCCTTATCGATATTTGTTAACCAAATATTTTCAATAATCATCTTGCCTCTTACGCCATTTGGAAAACGTTTCCAAATATCAACTTCTTTTATTTTCTATATATTAGAAAATATCTCTATTTGCAATTGAAACAATTTCAATCACTTATCTCTATCCCCTTTTGTTTATAACATTCGATTTTTTTTATATTCACTTTACTATTGAATTCAATACGTCGATACAATGATTTCAAATTATCAAAATCTCTTAAAAATATTCTAACTCCTTAAATTTCCGGAAAAATTCGCCATAACCTCCCCTGTATCGGGAGCATCGGGAAATTTCAAATAGCTTTCCCGGTCCTTCTAATCTCAAAAAGAAAAAGAAGAAGCCAAGCGGCTTGCCGATACGGCGCATAAAATCTCATATATGAATTAAACATGTACCTTTTGTCGAGCACATTATTTATATACCTGCATTATCCTTGCCCCATACCTGTCCCCTGTATGTCTATACCTGTCCCATTTATTCCAACTTCGTACACTTGTTTGACTCAATTCGTTAAAGTAATTCTTTAACTAACTCTCTGCCTATCTCGCTTGTATATTTGGATATAACATGTTTCGAATATATTTTCACTTACTTATCAATCAATTGAATTCAAATTTCAATTTAAGTTCTATATTCGATTTCGAATATATATTTACTATTCCAAATTTCACTTTTCAAAGTTCGACTTTAGTACAAACTCGATTAACTAATTCTCCTTTGATTTAGTTAATTCTATTCAATAATCAAAAATAGGATTATTGTTTCAAAAATCATCTTCTTTACTTCACTTGAGTTCACATTTATTTTCTAACTCAAGTCTAGATTTTTAAATGGAAATCCGGATTTTTATTTGCTTAAAAATCCCAATATTTATATATAAAATCCATTATGGTTTATAATGGTTTATGGCGCTGCTTTTCTAAAAATTTGATTTTGACATAACTCAAAATCTATACGACGAAATTCAGATTTTTCTCTTTCATTAGAAAACTATTATCAAACTGGTCCTGACGTTTCTTGTTTCAAAGAAATCCGACTTCAATTGAGTCCTGTATACTTGATTGAAGTTCGAATCGCTATTTTACGAACTGCAGCACTGCGGCGAGTTCGTTTTAATTATATTTATATATATAAACTTCTTAACTTCGTTTAAAATAAATTTAACTCGATTTCAATATATATCAAATCAATTTCTCCCGAATCAACATAGCATTTCCGATCTATTTCACTTCTGTTTGAAATTCTATATTCAAATCTCAATTCACTTCTATTTTTCAAATTCTATTTGAATTTCTATTTTCGAATTGCCTTTATTCCAATCCCATTTGAATTACTACGTTCAAACTCTATATTTGCATTTCCTTTGAATTTCATATATTCAAACTCCATTTGAATTTCTATATTCAAATCCCCGTTGAATTTTCTATTTGAATTCTATATTCAAATTCCATATTCCATTTGGATTCTCTATTCAAATCCCATTTGAATTCCTCTTATTCAAATTCTATGTTTAAACTCCACTATTTCAAATTCTATATTTGAATTTCATTTGAACTCCCTTTCTTCAAATCCATTTGAATTACTTTGAATTCAAATTCTATTTGAATTCCTTTGAATTCAAATTTCTGTATATTCACATTCAATATATTCAAATTCTATCCAATATCCAAATTCTATTTATATGTTATATATACAAATTCTATTTGAATTTTATTTTCAAAATCCATTTTGACCCTTTGAAATTCTATACTCAAGGTCTCTTTCTATTTAAATCCTATATTCAAATTCTCGTTTCAATCTGTTCGAATTCTGTTTTTGAATTCCTTTGAATTAAATTTCCCTTTAAATTCTATAATCAAATCCCTTTTGAATGGTTATATTTGAAAATCATATTTGGATTTTAAACATTTAAACTTCATTTAAATTTCTATTTGAAATCTCATATTTAAATCCCATTAGAATTTCTTTATTTAAACCCATTTGAATTCCCTTGAATTCAAATTCCATTTCAAAACCCTTTGGATTCCCTATTTTGAAATCCTGTTTGAAATTCTATTTCCAATTCTACTTTGAAATCCTATTTTCAAAGTTTATTTCAAATTCTATTTTGAAATCTCATATTCGAATTTCTACTTGAATTTCTGTATTCAATTCCATGTTCAAATTCAATACTCGCATTTCTATTTCAAATCTCTATTCAAATTTCATATTTGAATTCTTCTTTGAAATACTATATTTCAAATTCTATTAAATTCTTCTTTGAAATTCCATATTTCAAATTTCTATTTTGAAACTCTACATTCAAATCTCTATTTGAATTTCTTTATTCGAATTCCTTTGAATTCAAATTTTATTTTAATTCCATGAATTCAAATTCTATTTTTCATTCTAATTTCGTCTATTCAAATTCCATTTGAACTTCTATTTGAATTTCTAATATTCAATCTCCTTTTAAAATTCAAATATTCAAACTCCTCTTAAAAATTCAAATGTTATACTCAAATTTTCATTTGAGTTATATATTTAAAATTTCATTTCACGTCCTATTTGAAATTTCATTTCAAAATTCCAATTTCACACTTGTATTTCTATTTCTGAATTATCGAATGATAATTCTTTCACTTCGTTTATAACTTCGTTATAAAAGAATTATTTATAAACTTCGTTTATGAAGAACTACTTGTTTTATTTTTCAAAAACAAGTTTTATCTTATTCCATTAAAAATTCAAATTTCTATTTAAAAATAGAATTTTCCCTTTTTAAATCTCCAATATCCTTTCACGATATTTTTAAATATCATTACTTAAGCCCAGTGATATTTAAACACACAAAGCAACGAACTATTTATTTTTCTAACACATCATATATAACAATATATATGCAATCAAATAAACAAACAGATAATATATTTTTGAGGAATCCAGTTGGATTCCTCCAACCTGTTTTCCTGCATCCACAGATGTTAGCACATAAATAATACCCATTATGCTCCGTGGCAGAATATCGCGGTATAGAAGGTCATCCACTAATCATAGCGTGGGGCGTATAGGGTAATCATCCGCTATGAAACTGCGGGCATCCGCTAATGAGACTGCGGGAATCCAACCAATCAATCAACCCAATATATATATATATAGCCTAAATAACTAATATATATAAAACAACCAGAAAACATTCACACAAGCAACAAACAATTATTTTTAATGAAATAAAAATAATTCTAAAGGTGAGTGAGATTTACTCACATTGGTTTTTCTTTTGCTGAATCTCCAATTTACTCCTTATCATCTCAGCTACCCATTTACTTGTATCGTCTCAAATGATTCCTAACATCACGATTTATTTATTTTCATTAATCGATTAAGTTGTTATTAATTTAAATAATTAATAAAATAATTAAATAAATTATCCCATGTATAATTAAATTAAAAAAATGTATACCTTGATGTTACTACCTATATCGAACTATATCTTCAAACATCATCGACCTAATCGCCACTGAAATCCTTGCTCAAGACACTTCGACATCACCAAGCTACTAGTACCAACGTACTGCAGAACCCATCGCGACTTCACCATTCAACCTCAGCGCCATCGTCCACTGGTTTGACTTCACAGCGTCGGCCTTCTCACCCTTCAAGTTCGAAGACTGTCATCCCAAAATAAAACCGATCTCCTCACAATAGAACACGACATCCAACCCTCGAAGTCCACAAGTTCCGACTCCATCAACTACTCAGCATCATCCCCCAAAAGCCACCGCAGTTGACCAGAACCATCCTACCGAACACCCAATCTCCATCGCACCCTCTTCTGAAAGTCGCGACCTTGAATTTGAACCCCGACATCACTGACCTCGCCTCCGAACTCGAGCCTGACGTTGCGGGGCACTCCAGATCCAAGAAAAAGTGGATCGCAACCCCCTCCCCTCGCCATTAGCACCAATCGCGGCTTCCCCTAGGTTGCGTCGAGCTCCAGAAATTCTCGATTTTGATTTCAAAGTTCTTTTTTTTTTCTGAGATTTCGGATATTACAAAATGAACGGGCGAAATAACAAACGGAAGTGGCTTTGTTTATATAGGAGAAAAGTAGGTCTGCGCTGGTGTAAATGAGGTCTGCGAGCATAGCTTTTTAAGTCTGCACCATTAATTTCTTTGTTGAGGTTTGTCGGGAAGAGAAGAAGCACAATAGGCGGCTCGAAGAAAATAGGCTGCGATGAAAACGAAATAGGTCGGCTCTGGATGAAATATAGCGTGGCCATGATTAGATTAGGTAATTTATTTGATTTTATTCTTATTAAATAACTACAATATCTCGCAGTCCTTTTAAATTAAAAACCCCGAACTGCTATTTTCAACGTAGCGATTTACGTCTTCAGATTATGGTGTCATTTTAAAATTCACGGAACTGACTCTGTAATTTAATTCGACTAAATAAAGGAAATAACAATTTAAATTAAATTCAATTTAAAATATAAAAATGGTTTCAAACATTTTAAATTATCAATAACTATCGTTATAATTCAATATATAATTTATATTAGCCATTTGAACCTTTTTGATTCAGTTTTAAATTCTGAATCCAATTATTTATCGTTTCCATAATATGATAATTAAATATATTAGATAATTATTCATATACCGATTATTAAATTGATAAATTCAATATAAAAATCAACTTATTATCCTAATTAAATAATTTAAATACTCAATATTAACTGGCTAAAAATCCGGGTCGTTACATTCTTTCCCCCTTAAAATAATTTCGTCCTCGAAATTGCTAAGGTAGAAAAATTGGTACAAATCCATTATTTTTCAAGATCTCACTTATATTTCACCATATTTAATTTCACCAAAACTTTTGGTATTCACACATTTGATTCGAATGATCTACGATCAATCCATTTATATCCAATCTATATTCCATTAAACCTATTCAAATTGATTCTAGTCGATTGATTCACTTCAATCCATTTAACTAGCTTAAGTTAAATTCCAATTCCAGAATTCAAATCCCAGGGTTTTCTTTTCCAAATCCTTCTGAAATCACTACATATATATTTATTTCCATTTCAAATTCAAAACATTTGAATTTCTTAAACCACTTGTTTCTTTCAAAACAAATTTCCATCAAAACTTTCTAAGGTAGCAACCTATCACTTAGAAACTCGGAAATGAACACTGATGATGTTGCAATCATCATCAGAATTATTTCCCAGCGACTGAAGTGAGTTCAGTGCTTTATCATTTTTAAAAATCAATTCAAAATGATTTTCATTCAAAACCCTTTCAAAGTAAAACTATATTATTTTAATTACTTTGAAAAATATTATTCAACTTCCCAGGATTTTGAATTCTTAATTCTGGTTTGAATTAAATTCTAATTCATCTCATTTGTATATTAAATTTCTATACAAATTCTATTTGGTTATAAATAACCATTCTAATTTTATAATCTCATTGATTCTAATCCTAACAATCAACACATCCATATATTATAATAATTTCAGAAAATTATTCTTTCTATATCAAAATAGAATTTTGGGTAAAATTATTTCATTTACTCACTTTAAAAACAATATTATGTCGATTCTTCTGTCCAAGTGTTTACAAACTCCTATCGACGTCGTGGCGTCCCACAATTCGACCAGAATTCATAAACTACACAACAGACAAGCCAACACAATATAAAACAAATTTTATATCAACTTACAAATACGCTCTCTCATATATATAGACTCAACTCATTCTAGGGTACTACTGACCCTATCTCTAATGAGCACATTTCACACAAGCCTAGGTGTTCACTCAACCTAATCTCTGATACCAACTGTAACGACCCGGAAATCCGTGCTATCTGAGTTGACTAAATACAACACACGTCCAACCCAAATAACACAGAAATACGAACCATTAATAGAAAGAAGATAGAGGGTGAGAATAGATAAGATAGAAAACTTAGAATAGAAGAAAGCGAAGATCACAAACTCACAGCGGAACGAATAAAATATATTATATAACATAAGCTTTGAAATACAAATCTGTTTTGTACATATACACATACCATCATCAGAGTACACATAACCTTTGATTCAGCGGAAGTAACTCGAAATAACTAACGTTGAAGCCTCCTGCTTCAAGCTCCTCCAAGTGTATCTGTAAAAGCCTGAAACACTTGACTGCCCGTACAAATTTGGGCACCCAAGAGTTTAGGAAAAACAAAACAAAACAAACTCTGGGTCAGTCATGGGACTGGTGTGAGTAAACTCCAACCACTTGTTTTAACTTTCAAAATCCTTTTCGAAAGAAAAGATAATAGTAAGACCAGCCCACACATAAACATGGACGGTTTTTACCTTACTATAACCCAAAACACTTTGACATCAAATCCAGTGATATTATACTAATGTCTACATCAAGTAAATAACCAAATAGCAGAACGCTTGCATCTCACGCTCCACATATATAGTATATAATCAAAAACCGCATGGCGCTTATTGGAGATTGTATTTCCAACATGACAAGGTATGGAACCACCTTCCGATGATGTATCTCTAGAGGCAAATACACCTGGGTTCAACAAGAACATCTTGCAACCCGGCCCACACATGACCGACCACTCATTTCGCTTGAGTGTATCGAATGTATATCACCAACGGTTGGACTCAAACCACCGTTTCCCGAATGGGCAGAATCGATAGATTTAGAACAAAAGGAATTTCTCTAGATAGGTGATTATACACCCTAATGGGTGCGACCCACATAGCCATGCTGCCTGCCCGATTTTTGTCATTTCCTGGTTGTTGAGGCCTGAGGCTACGATTACTTACCATTCATTGATAACACAATCACTTTGAATGCCACATCGTCAGATCCGTTAATCACTAGTTGAGTTTGCACAAATATTCTGGATATTATGCTAAGGGATAAATCCGTTGCAACCATATATATTCATACAGACCAACCCATTTGATCATTGGAAATACTTTGTCAGACATTCGTCCATGTACGTCGTTCTGGGATTGAACGAAACCGAAGGCACTATTTCTATTACTAGAAAAGCCCTTGCACTTCACTCCGTCTTCAATATATTCAGCATACTTGGTTCGCAACGCTTATGCCGATACGGAGTGGTTCTTCGGATAATAATCCAACCGGTCTCTCCATATTGACAACGATGGTCAAAACTTCGATAGTCTGTGATTTAACTATCGAATAAAAACAAGTGTTCAATCAACATATCAAACAAATCACTGGGCTCCTTAATTAATATTTCATTAATTCAATCTCTTCTCCATTTCCTTATCGATATTTGTTAACCAAATATTTTCAATAATCATCTTGCCTCTTACGCCATTTGGAAAACGTTTCCAAATATCAACTTCTTTTATTTTCTATATATTAGAAAATATCTCTATTTGCAATTGAAACAATTTCAATCACTTATCTCTATCCCCTTTTGTTTATAACATTCGATTTTTTTTATATTCACTTTACTATCGAATTCAATACGTCGATACAATGATTTCAAATTATCAAAATCTCTTAAAAATATTCTAACTCCTTAAATTTCCGGAAAAATTCGCCATAACCTCCCCTGTATCGGGAGCATCGGGAAATTTCAAATAGCTTTCCCGGTCCTTCTAATCTCAAAAAGAAAAAGAAGAAGCCAAGCGGCTTGCCGATACGGCGCATAAAATCTCATATATGAATTAAACATGTACCTTTTGTCGAGCACATTATTTATATACCTGCATTATCCTTGCCCCATACCTGTCCCCTGTATGTCTATACCTGTCCCATTTATTCCAACTTCGTACACTTGTTTGACTCAATTCGTTAAAGTAATTCTTTAACTAACTCTCTGCCTATCTCGCTTGTATATTTGGATATAACATGTTTCGAATATATTTTCACTTACTTATCAATCAATTGAATTCAAATTTCAATTTAAGTTCTATATTCGATTTCGAATATATATTTACTATTCCAAATTTCACTTTTCAAATTCGACTTTAGTTCAAACTCGATTAACTAATTCTCCTTTGATTTAGTTAATTCTATTCAATAATCAAAAATAGGATTATTGTTTCAAAAATCATCTTCTTTACTTCACTTGAGTTCACATTTATTTTCTAACTCAAGTCTAGATTTTTAAATGGAAATCCGGATTTTTATTTGCTTAAAAATCCCAATATTTATATATAAAATCCATTATGGTTTATAATGGTTTATGGCGCTGCTTTTCTAAAAATTTGATTTTGACATAACTCAAAATCTATACGACGAAATTCAGATTTTTCTCTTTCATTAGAAAACTATTATCAAACTGGTCCTGACGTTTCTTGTTTCAAAGAAATCCGACTTCAATTGAGTCCTGTATACTTGATTGAAGTTCGAATCGCTATTTTACGAACTGCAGCGCTGCGGCGAGTTCGTTTTAATTATATTTATATATATAAACTTCTTAACTTCGTTTAAAATAAATTTAACTCGATTTCAATATATATCAAATCAATTTCTCCCGAATCAACATAGCATTTCCGATCTATTTCACTTCTGTTTGAAATTCTATATTCAAATCTCAATTCACTTCTATTTTTCAAATTCTATTTGAATTTCTATTTTCGAATTGCCTTTATTCCAATCCCATTTGAATTACTACGTTCAAACTCTATATTTGCATTTCCTTTGAATTTCATATATTCAAACTCCATTTGAATTTCTATATTCAAATCCCCGTTGAATTTTCTATTTGAATTCTATATTCAAATTCCATATTCCATTTGGATTCTCTATTCAAATCCCATTTGAATTCCTCTTATTCAAATTCTATGTTTAAACTCCACTATTTCAAATTCTATATTTGAATTTCATTTGAACTCCCTTTCTTCAAATCCATTTGAATTCCTTTGAATTCAAATTCTATTTGAATTCCTTTGAATTCAAATTTCTGTATATTCACATTCAATATATTCAAATTCTATCCAATATCCAAATTCTATTTATATGTTATATATACAAATTCTATTTGAATTTTATTTTCAAAATCCATTTTGACCCTTTGAAATTCTATACTCAAGGTCTCTTTCTATTTAAATCCTATATTCAAATTCTCGTTTCAATCTGTTCGAATTCTGTTTTTGAATTCCTTTGAATTAAATTTCCCTTTAAATTCTATAATCAAATCCCTTTTGAATGGTTATATTTGAAAATCATATTTGGATTTTAAACATTTAAACTTCATTTAAATTCTATTTGAAATCTCATATTTAAATCCCATTAGAATTTCTTTATTCAAACCCATTTGAATTCCCTTGAATTCAAATTCCATTTCAAAACCCTTTGGATTCCCTATTTTGAAATCCTGTTTGAAATTCTATTTCCAATTCTACTTTGAAATCCTATTTTCAAAGTTTATTTCAAATTCTATTTTGAAATCTCATATTCGAATTTCTACTTGAATTTCTGTATTCAATTCCATGTTCAAATTCAATACTCGCATTTCTATTTCAAATCTCTATTCAAATTTCATATTTGAATTCTTCTTTGAAATACTATATTTCAAATTCTATTCAATTCTTCTTTGAAATTCCATATTTCAAATTTCTATTTTGAAACTCTACATTCAAATCTCTATTTGAATTTCTTTATTCGAATTCCTTTGAATTCAAATTTTATTTTAATTCCTTGAATTCAAATTCTATTTTTCATTCTAATTTCGTCTATTCAAATTCCATTTGAACTTCTATTTGAATTTCTAATATTCAATCTCCTTTTAAAATTCAAATATTCAAACTCCTCTTAAAAATTCAAATGTTATACTCAAATTTTCATTTGAGTTATATATTTAAAATTTCATTTCACGTCCTATTTGAAATTTCATTTCAAAATTCCAATTTCACACTTGTATTTCTATTTCTGAATTATCGAATGATAATTCTTTCACTTCGTTTATAACTTCGTTATAAAAGAATTATTTATAAACTTCGTTTATGAAGAACTACTTGTTTTATTTTTCAAAAACAAGTTTTATCTTATTCCATTAAAAATTCAAATTTCTATTTAAAAATAGAATTTTCCCTTTTTAAATCTCCAATATCCTTTCACGATATTTTTAAATATCATTACTTAAGCCCAGTGATATTTAAACACACAAAGCAACGAACTATTTATTTTTCTAACACATCATATATAACAATATATATGCAATCAAATAAACAAACAGATAATATATTTTTGAGGAAT
This sequence comes from Allium sativum, assembly GCA_030737875.1. Taxonomy (NCBI): domain Eukaryota; kingdom Viridiplantae; phylum Streptophyta; class Magnoliopsida; order Asparagales; family Amaryllidaceae; genus Allium; species Allium sativum. The sequence continues at coordinate 160,232,348 of CM060913.1, forward strand.
CCAGTTGGATTCCTCCAACCTGTTTTCCTGCATCCACAGATGTTAGCACATAAATAATACCCATTCTGCTTCGTGGCAGAATATCGCGGTATAGAAGGTCATCCACTAATCATAGCGTGGGGCGTATAGGGTAATCATCCGCTATGAAACTGCGGGCATCCGCTAATGAGACTGCGGGAATCCAACCAATCAATCAACCCAATATATATATATATATATAGCCTAAATAACTAATATATATAAAACAACCAGAAAACATTCACACAAGCAACAAACAATTATTTTTAATGAAATAAAAATAATTCTAAAGGTGAGTGAGATTTACTCACATTGGTTTTTCTTTTGTTGAATCTCCAATTTACTCCTTATCATCTCAGCTACCCATTTACTTGTATCGTCTCAAATGATTCCTAACATCACGATTTATTTATTTTCATTAATCGATTAAGTTGTTATTAATTTAAATAATTAATAAAATAATTAAATAAATTATCCCATGTATAATTAAATTAAAAAAATGTATACCTCGATGTTACTACCTATATCGAACTATATCTTCAAACATCATCGACCTAATCGCCACTGAAATCCTTGCTCAAGACACTACGACATCACCAAGCTACTAGTACCAACGTACTGCAGAACCCATCGCGACTTCACCATTCAACCTCAGCGCCATCGTCCACTGGTTTGACTTCACAGCGTCGGCCTTCTCACCCTTCAAGTTCGAAGACTGTCATCCCAAAATAAAACCGATCTCCTCACAATAGAACACGACATCCAACCCTCGAAGTCCACAAGTTCCGACTCCATCAACTACTCAGCATCATCCCCCAAAAGCCACCGCAGTTGACCAGAACCATCCTACCGAACACCCAATCTCCATCGCACCCTCTTCTGAAAGTCGCGACCTTGAATTTGAACCCCGACATCACTGACCTCGCCTCCGTACTCGAGCCTGACGTTGCGGGGCACTCCAGATCCAAGAAAAAGTGGATCGCAACCCCCTCCCCTCGCCATTAGCACCAATAGCGGCTTCCCCTAGGTTGCGTCGAGCTCCAGAAATTCTCGATTTTGATTTCAAAGTTCTTTTTTTTTTTTCTGAGATTTCGGATATTACAAAATGAACGGGCGAAATAACAAACGGAAGTGGCTTTGTTTATATAGGAGAAAAGTAGGTCTGCGCTGGTGTAAATGAGGTCTGCGAGCATAGCTTTTTAAGTCTGCACCATTAATTTCTTTGTTGAGCTTTGTCGGGAAGAGAAGAAGCACAATAGGCGGCTCGAAGAAAATAGGCTGCGATGAAAACGAAATAGGTCGGCTCTGGATGAAATATAGCGTGGCCATGATTAGATTAGGTAATTTATTTGATTTTATTCTTATTAAATAACTACAATATCTCGCAGTCCTTTTAAATTAAAAACCCCGAACTGCTATTTTCAACGTAGCGATTTACGTCTTCAGATTATGGTGTCATTTTAAAATTCACGGAACTGACTCTGTAATTTAATTCGACTAAATAAAGGAAATAACAATTTAAATTAAATTCAATTTAAAATATAAAAATGGTTTCAAACATTTTAAATTATCAATAACTATCGTTATAATTCAATATATAATTTATATTAGCCATTTGAACCTTTTTGATTCAGTTTTAAATTCTGAATCCAATTATTTATCGTTTCCATAATATGATAATTAAATATATTAGATAATTATTCATATACCGATTATTAAATTGATAAATTCAATATAAAAATCAACTTATTATCCTAATTAAATAATTTAAATACTCAATATTAACTGGCTAAAAATCCGGGTCGTTACAGATATCGTATGATAAAGTTATATAATTTACAAATTTGTAGATTATAAATCAAAATAAACTGAATTTCCTTTTATAATCTATTTGGGCTTAACCTTGAATTTTCCTGGCCCAACTCCTCTCTCAAGCTCAAACCCGCTTCTTCATTCATCTCCTCCAAATACCACTCGCGTATTTCCTCATCCTTCTGAAACAACTGCCAAGCTTAAACCCGATTCTTGCCTCCACAAATTCACGAAATAATCAAACCAAACAACACAGCATTTGAATCTCGTTAACCCTATACCATCACCTTCAAACTCGCACCATCCACATAAAGTCCGACGTTCACCTACAACTACGCACAACTGTGCATCACCAAACAAAAACCCCATGGAATTCTCCTATACTTTGCAAACTTGTGTGGTTTTCTATGATAAACCCCAATGTAATACTCACTCCATCCATCAATGCCTTAATCGCCCAAAAACCTTTACCTTAGCCTTACCATGCGTTTTCCAGTAACAAGAAAAATGATGTCGAGTATGATAAAATCAAACTGGAATGAAGAGTGGCTCACCGTGAATCCATATTTCTTAGTTTTGGGATTTAAGGGATTTTATTTGATTTTGTTTGGATTTTTACAAGAGTCGTTTTGATTTTTTGAGGAGTAGAAAAAAATAGCGGTTGAGAGTTTATTGACTACGGGGAAGATGTATATGGGTTTGAAGGATAAAGATGTTTATATATGTAGCGACCCGGAAAATTCGACACTCGAATTATCGACATTTACACAAACTGTGTCCCACTCGAGTATCAAATCTCCAGAAAGCTATAAGAAAGAAGTTGGAGGATGAGAAAGATAAGATAGAAATTTTAGAATAGAAGAATAAGAAGAAGAACACACAATATACAGAGTCTCACATCGTAGTGGAACAAAATATGAAACATAAATAACTTTATTGAAAGCTTGGAGTAATACACTTACATACATCAGAGTATCACAACCAGTCTGGACAGTTATGACAACCTGTCCCCAAATACAACACAGCGGAATAATATTTTGTCTAAATCATACGTCTGGGCCTCTCCAGCTCATCTCTGAACCTCAGAGCATCTGATAACCTGAACCTGCAACCCGGGCTAACCCGAGCATTTCAAATACCGGGTCAGTCTGGTGAACCAGAGTGAGAATAACTCGCACAGTTTAAGGGAAATCATCCAACTTGATTTTTAAGTTCAAATTCCTTTTGAAAGAAAAGGATAATAGTAAGACCAGCCCACACATAAACACGGACGGTTTTTACCTTACTATAACCCAAACCATTTTGTTGGAAATCATACTTTGATCTGATATTATCATAATGTCTAATTACAAGTAATTAGCAATCTAGAGGAACGCTTGCATCTCACGCTTCCCATATATAGTATACAATCGAAAACCCCAGGCACTTATTGGATATTGGATTTCCAACTCGACAAGGTATGGGACCACCTTCCGCACGTGTATCTCTAGAGGCGAATACACTGGGTTCAACAAGAACGTCTTGCAACCCGGCCCTCACATGACCGACCACCCATTTCGCTTGAGTGTGCCGAATGTATATCACCGACGGTTGGGATCAGCAACCGCCACCCGAATAGGGTCAGCATCGAAACATAGATTAAAGAAGCAATAGGAATTTCTCTAGATAGGTGATCATACATCCTAATGGGAGCGACCCACATAGCCATGCTGCCTGCCCGATTTTTGCCATTTCCCGGTTGATGAGGCTTGAGGCTAGAATCTCTTTTCAACATCTGGCCACTATTCACTTTGAATGCCACATCGTCAGATCCGCCAGATCACACTTGATTGACGTCCACAAACACACTCTAGCTGTCAGGCTAGAGAATAACCATTTCTCCGCCATCAACTATGGTACGTTTGGAGAAATCAACACATGTGATTCCTTTGGAAATACTCTGTCAGACATCCGTCCATACATGTCATCCAGGATCAGGATGAACCGACAGTACTCTCCTACTGCATCACATATAGGAATCACCCCAAGGATTAGTAGCGAGTAGTCCTTGCAAATCCGAAGATTTCAATCACGACAGAATTACAAGTCATCATAACTCTGGTAGCTAGCCAGAGAAATTTAACGAGTAGTTCTTCCGCTTATGAAGTTCAACGGTCTTCAATGCTCCACCTCGACCATCTTCTGACATCTTTAACGTTTACGTATTTATTGGTCGGAATGGGTTCCGAATATAAATTCGATCCCGGTCTTTCCGAACCAACAATCGATTTGGCCAAATTCTGATAGTCGGTGTTTTAACTATCAAAACGACAATCACCCATATAAAAATAAAGTGGATCCATTGGTTCAGTATACGGCGTCATTTGGCCTCGTTTAGTCAAACATTCATTTATAACTCTTTCGATATTTGAAGTACGCCCCTTCACTTCTTATTCCCAAATCAATTTACTCAACCTTTCAAATGACAGTTTATCATATCCTTCGCAGAAATATCATTTTAATTTCCTCAACTACCTTCGTCTCTAAACCAATATCACCCTTGGATAATCATGAAGTCGTTCAAGTTGGGGTATTTTATTTACCTCTCAGACCTTGAGTCGACAACATTCTTATCTTCGGATTAAATAGAAGTTTATTAACGAAATTTTGAATTCCAAGAACTACCCCAACAATTTCATCAACTATAGGATCTCTTTTATAGTCCACTCATCTTATTTGATGTAAATAACTTCATTTCTCAAAGACACTTGTTAGATAATCGATTCTCATCCACTTAAGCTTTCGTTCACTTTCTACTTGTATTAAATCATATTTGAAACTTTCCTTTTTAAACAATCGCTTCTATAAGATAAATAATTTTTTTTTTTGACTCATATCAATATGAGTAAAACATGTTAAAACCCTTTTTATTATAAATAAGGCTTTAAACTCCATCTCCATTATAACCAATATCATCTCGATATATGTTTACTTTCAAACATTCCCCTTTTAAAGGCAAATCTTATTGATATATCAAAACAACTTGCTTTCATTTGAAAATACTATGATACATTCATATCTTGCCCATCGAGTTACTTATTGAATTCATATTCATACCATACGTTAAAAGTCCCGCTTACAAGTCAACCCTTTTGTTACTTGTCCAACATTATCTATATCAAATAGTTCACTTCATTACCAATTATAAAAATAATTAATCTTCCTTAAAAGTTTATTTTAAATGGTACATAACTTCGATAATAATTAACAACCCAATAATTGGTTTTAATAATCGATTCTCGTCCAAGTAGTCAACTTGATCATCTTAAACAGGGTTATATTGTTAAAACATTCCACTTAGTTATTCCCTTCATATAAATAAGTAAACTTAATTTAAATAAACTTTATTTTATTTAATTAACAATCTGATTAAATTTAATAATCTCATTTAATTGTTTATCGAAAACAATTAATTAAAATCTTAACCATTTTGTTAATTTCCACTCGCTTGCTCACAAAACTCATTAATCTACAAATCTCGCTTATCATACTCATTTAAAATTTCAAGATAAAAATAATTATTTATTTCGTTTAAAATTAATCTATAAAATAGATTTCAAACCTGTCTTTAGTTATAAAACAAGCTTTATATTTTCTTTCTATTGATTTACCAGATGGTAAATCAATCTCTATACAGCGGTTCATTTACAGGCCATCTGTTGTTACTCATTCAATATCACCCATTGGTTGATGTCACACAATTGTTGAATTTAAAATCAATCAACAATCAATCAAATTGATTAACATTACATATAAATAAACAATACATTTGAGGAATCCGGTTGGATTCCTTCAACCTGTCCTTCCCTGCATCAAAATGGTTACCTCAAATTTAACACGATAAACAGTTCAACTAATAACAGTCAACAAATAATTTGTAATGGCCATTCAAGCATCAAATGATTTGTTTAATACGTTTATTATTATAAACGTAACCAACAAGGTAAGTTACCTCGTTTGGAATCTAATCGTTAAAAATAACGATTTAATTCGATTAAATTAAACAAATGCTTAATTTAATCAATGTATATCAAAAATATTCAACATATATGCGAACAGTTATTCAACCATCAACTATTAGCAAACAGTGCACACAAAATAAAAATAAAAACCCGGTTTATATAAAATATAAACGGGGTAAACTGAGTGAGTTAAACTCACCTTGGGTTTTCCATTCGTTGTCAAAACGATTTGTTTACAAGCCTCCAGCTGCGTTCAACTCTGATCAAACCAACACCGTACTGCCGTGTTAACTGATACGGACTCGACATCTCTTGTTTCATCCAGTGTCATTAGTGTGCTTCAACACGCCGCAAGCTCCTTCCAGTCCCGGCTCCTCAAGTCGCCATCTGCACCGAACGCAACCATGTCAGAAGCTCCGGCGATCCCTTCCACTGTTTTTCTCAAGCTTGCATCAACATCTCGGATGACCATCGCACTTCCAGAAAATACGCTGCTTCCCCTCTTGACTTCCCATGCACGCACAGTGCTTCGCCCCTCAACGCTCCTCTTCTTTTGTCCACACTTGCCTCATTACTTCACCACGTAAGACTTGCTGCTACTCACCAATTTACTCAAACCAAAGCTTCCCATCCCCACTTTTGTTTTCACGCAACTACCACCATACATGAAACTTTGCTATTGCTACTCCTTTTTCTTTCCCACTTGCCATTTCATTCCTCACGCATGGCCTTTCTTTCTCCAATTTTCGTTTTTCTTCCAATCCTTATTTTTTTTTTTTTTTTTTTTAAGTTGTGGACGGGAATGTTTCTGTTGGCAAATGAGAAGAGAAAGTAGGTCTTTATATAGGAGAAAGTTACTTGGTGGCCACGGTTAAATTATATATAAATATATACGAAAATAGGTTTGCAGGCTCTACAATTAGAATAGCTGTTTTCTTTTCTTGGATGGGGAAAACCTTGGTCGGCAAGGATTCTAATATGTCATTTTCATTTGTAAATGTTTGGTCGGCAAGCATACTGTGATGTCTTTTTCATTGTTGGTAAAAGCTGATGTGTCTGTGTACAAATGAGATTAAGGTACCAATATATATATTTTTAAACACAATGTGTCTTACCTTTTGTTTACCTTGTTTGCAATCTTATCTTGTCTGCCTTATTTATACGTCAACACTTTGTTGTTTTTTTTTTTCTCTTTTTTTTTTCTTCTTTTTTTTTTTTCCTCTTTACACGTTAGGCCAAAAGGCCATGCATGGCCTTGCGCATGCAGGCATGCATACAACATGTCCACCCACGTTTTTCCCTTTTTGTTCCATTTTAAAACTTTCATGTAATTTAGTTTTTCGTAAAATTAACATCCCATTTGACTCCTAATTCAAGAAGTGATACCTAATCCTAACATAAAAAGATATTCCGGACCCAATGGGATATGTTTCGTCGAATTCCGATGTCGTTTGAAAAAATCCCTTAGAAAATATTGATGAAAATCACCGAGCCTTAATTTCTAAAAATTACAGAAAAAATCCTAAAAATATGAGGCCTTGACGTTCCACTAGACCTCTTCCTAAGGTTTCGTATGAAACTTGTTTCGTTGAATTTGAAGTCCGTTTGACCAGTTAACCATTCAATAAAAGTTACCCACACCACTATGTATGTGGTTATATTCATATATGAGCGTTGCGGACTGAAATAAAAATACAGTTGTGTTCAGTGGGGTGTCGCGATCCCGAAAATGTAATAATATCGGTAGATTAACTCATATTGTGAAATCCCAAAATACTGATACAGGGTGCAAAATACCTCAAATAAAAAGTTGCATATTTAATTTATTAAAAATTACAGTAAAATTCTAAAAATTAAATTATAACTACGTCTCAAAACAACCTTGTCCAGATTCGAATCCAATATGCAGTTATTTCAAATAAACCGTTACGGTCGATGAACGATTCTATAGCGACTATTGGAAATTTTAATCTGGACATATCTTACCATCTATATGACGAAATCACGATTTTTCTCTTTTATTAGAAAAATATAATTAAATTGGTTCAACATTTCTTGTTTCACAGAATTCTGATTTCAACCGGATTCTGTATATTCAATTAAAGTTCAGATCGAAGATTATGAATTGCCGCGTCGTTTTCGAGCTCGTTTTAATTATATAATAAATTATATATTTTGAACTCGATTTTATAAAGTAAACTCAATATAAAATCTTCTAATATTGCCAAATTAATATTTAAACAAGTTTTAAATATTCGTAAACATCGTTCAAAAATCTGGGACGTTACAATATAGGATATTTTTATTTATTTTTTTATTCGATTATTATATTGAATTTTAAGCAAATGCTATTTTTATTTGACCTCTAAAAGTCCTGTAATCACACATGACGCCCAAAAATCACGAAACTGGATATGCAGCTACAGTTAGACATTACGGACCGAACGAAACTGGTTTCGTCGAATTCCGACTCCGTTTGCTCACACAGCGTATTTTTAACTATTAAAATACTGACTCTTTTTCACAATAATAATCCGTACGGCCACATACTGACTTTGCAAATCACAAAAATTGAAATCTAGCAATAATTTAATATTGCGGATCCAACAAAATTAGTTTTATCGAAAACGGAGGTCATTTGCAAAACTGGATATTTTTAAAGCTCTAAATTACCCACTTAAATATATAAATATATTTAAAAATAATTAAATTAAATATTTAAAAATAAATATTATCGTATATATTCACACTAGAATACCACACAGCTCCAATTGGATTTATAACTCGATATTTCAAAATTCCCAGTTATATTGATATTCGATATATATATATATAATCCTTTTATAATATAAATGTATGTTTATAGATTTCAAAGGAATTCCATAGCGATTTTTTCTAAAATTTTATTTGGACTTAAATCAAAATTTACACAATGAAATCCCAAATTTTCTTTTCCACTAGAAAGATATACTTAACCAGCTCCGAACGTTTCTTGTTTCATGGAAATCCGATTTAAAATGGACCCTATATATTCATTTGAAGTTCAAATCGCCAAATAGCGAAATGCTGCGCCATTTCGAGCTCGATTATAATTATATTATAATTATACGTTCAAACCTCAATTTAAATAATATATTTGTTATTCGAATTAAATTCCAAACTGAATTATATATATTTTAAATTGTCCAGTTCACACCATATCGTCAATTCACTATTTCCGACTATTTCAGAAATAAATATATTATTCTATTATTTATATTAATTAAATATTCACTATTATTTAATTAAAAAACCATTTAATCCTCTATATCACTATTTAAATAATTAAATAAATTAATTATTTGATCGTACAAATATGGGGCATTACATTCTTTCCCCCTTAAAAATAATTTCGTCCTTGAAATTGCTAAGGTAGAAAACAAACTCCACCAACTGGGTTAAAATTATTCGTTCACTTCTTAACCTCAGTTTCAAATGAACCAATCAATTCTAATTAAATTATTAATTAATTCCTACAGACGAAAATTTTCAAAAATCCTGAAAATTTTCTAACCCCTTAACTTTTTGAAAAATGTCGCCAGCACCCCCTTTGTACTGGTCAATAGCTCAAACTCCAGCTCGCATCTCTATGCCTTCTTCAACCCAAAAGAAAACCAAACAGCCAAGCGGCTTGTGAACTTGGCTCATAAATCTCATATCCAATAGAAATATAAACTTGTACCTTTTTGTCGGGCATATCATTCTATCCTTTGATCTGCTGTTAATTTAGCATATACCAATGTCATCCCTGTCAAACTCAAATCACTTTTATCTCCAACACAACCATTCGCTTATCCTAGCCAAATTCGACTTTGACTTGATATTATTCCATTTCAATACAGCTTCCACTTAACTGGCATTAATCACTTTCAATTTTTCTTCACAAATTTCTATTTAAATTTGTTTTTAATTCAAACAGTCTATTCCTAGGGAATTTTAAATAGCTTTGCTTTTCTAAAACCAAATATTCCCTTTCGGATTTCAAACAATTTTGTTCCCTTAAAACAATTCAAAACAAAATCCTTGGTAGTAATTCATCACTTAGAAACTCAAAAATGAACACCGATGATGCTGCGCAGTCATCATCGGAATTATTTTCCAGCAACCGAAGTGAGTTCAATACTATATCACTTTTGAAATCTCATTCTAAATGCTTCCATTTTGAAATACATTTCAAAATATCATTCACAATGTTTGTAAAACAATTTAAAACCTCCCAGGATTTTAAAATTCTCATATATTTAATCCAATTCCATTTACAAACACTTTCATGTTTTCAGATATTTAATTCCATATTCTGATTTTAATTCAGATTTAATTCATTTCATTTCATATATCACACTTATATGAATTTTGATTGGCTATTACATAACCATTTTACTTATAATCTTACTGATTATAATAACAATCAATATATCCAATATATTATAATAATTCCAATATGAATCCTTTATATCAAAATATACTTTGGGTAAACTAACTATCATTTACTCTCTTTTCGAAACATATCGTGTCGACCCATCGTATTTGAGTGTTTAGAAACTCCAACCGATACAGTGGATCGAACTGATCGATTAGAACCCATAAACAACTCAACCAATAAATCTACACAATAAAAAACCATTTTATATTGAATAACAAATACGTTCACTCGTTTATATATACTCAACTCAATCTAGGGCATTACTAACTCCATCTCTACTGAGTCACGCCACAGAGCCAAGGTAATAATTTAACCTTAAGCTCTGATACCACTGTAACGAGACAGGTTTTCGCGATTTTGGTAATCGACACCAAACACGATGTCGACTAATCAAGCATCGGAAATACCGGATAGTCCATGAAAGAAATTAGAGGGTGAGAATAGATAAGATAGAAACTTAGAATAGAAAAAGAAGAACAACACCACATAATCAGAGTAAACATGAACCTCACAACGGAACGAATAAAATATAACATAACTTTGAAATACACATATGTACTTGTATATATATATATATATATATATATATCATTAACCAAGTACAGCACTTACAACACAGCGGAAATAAACAATAGCTATAATCCTGAAGCCTCCTGCTCTAGCTCTTCATGTATCTGTAAGTCCCGACTACTTGACTGCCTATACAAAATTGGGCACCCAAGAGTTTATGGAAAACAAATCAAAATAAACATTAGGTCAGTCATGAGACTGGTGTGAGTAAACTCAAATCATTTGGTTTAACTTTTAAAATCCTTTTACAAGAAAGAATAGTCATAAGACCGATCCACGCATAAACACGGATGGTTTTTACCTCACGATAACCCAAAATATTCTTTATATCAAGGCTCTTCTGATATTATAATAATGTCTAAATCAAATAACTTGAAATCTAGTAGAAACGCTTGCATCTAACATTCTACATATATAATATACAATCAAAACCATGGGCTCTTATTTGGGGAATGGATTCCAACTATGATAAGGTATGTATCCACCTTCTGCTCAGTGTATTCTAGAAGCGATACACTGGAATTCAACAAGGACATCTTGCAACTTAGCCACACATGACCGGCCCCTCATATCGCTTGAGAGTACCGAATATATTGCCACCCCTCGTTAGTATTCCAACATAACCATTCCCGGGAGATACAGAATTGAAAGAAGTACAAATATGAATATTCTCTAGATGGTGACAATATACCCTAATTGGGTGCAGCCCACTTAGCCATGCTGCCTGCCCGATTTCTGTCATTTCCTAGTTGATGATGCTCGAGTTCAAAACATATCTTTTAACAGATCACTCCTCCATTTACTTCTAATGTCACATCGCCATACCCGCCAAATCTCAAATTGATTTCCTAAAAAATACCACGGGTATAAAGCTAAGAGAAACGAATTCCTCCGCCACTAAACGTAAATACGTTTAAAGAGATCAACTTCTGCGATCTATTAAATATACTCTGTTAGACATTCTTCCATACAGGTCGTCTTAGGACTGGACTAACTGAAGGCACTAGTCTATAAACAGGATAGCCCTTGCATAACTCCGTCTTCAATTATCTTCATATTTGATCGCAACGCTAGCGCCCATACAGAGTGGTTTTCAGGTCATGAATCTGATCCCGGTCTCTCCGTATTGACGACGGGAAAATAGTCAAAATTTCGATAGTTGGTGATTTAACTATCAAAGAAAAACATGTGTGCAAACAACGATATTATTTCCAGATGGAAATCCTATCGATCAATCATCAATCATCATTTATTTCTTAAATTAATTTATCATTAATTTATCCATTTACCCATTTCCTATTTCCATATATTCGTAAATTCTTATTTTCTAAATTTAGAAAATATACATACTTAATAATTGGAAAAACATTTCTGATTCTTATTTGTAAAATATTTCCTAAACTCCTTCATTGGATTTAAATAGATGTTTAAATAAACATCGCTATGCCAACTCGAACCATTTACACTTATTAACTTAATTCAATTAACACCTTCACTATCGAACCTTAACCATTCCTTAGTTAAAAATGGAGTCAATCAAGTTGAGGTATAGTTACCTCTCAGACCTTAACTGAACAACATTTGCAACCTCGAAATAGAAGTCCACCTTTTAAACCTTTAACAAACTTCCTTATGTAACTCTCGGATAGTATTTACGAATCCACTTCTTTATTGAAACACCGATTATAACTATAGCATTATAAATCCAACTTCTGAAATATCAAACTTCAAAATATAACTTTATTCCTTAATTTAACTAAATAACTAACTAGCCAATTTATAACCAAATAAATAAATCTTGATTAAAAACGGAAAAGTGAACAGTACTTTCCCAAATTTGATATAATCGAATTTCAACGTATAACTCCCTTTCGAATAATCTCTATTCGATAACTCCTTTTCGAATAAACTATATTCAATTAACTCTCTTCGAATAACTGATATTAAATAACTCATTTTTTTCGAATAACTATTATTCGATAACCTCACTTCGAATAACTAATATTCGATTAACATACAACGATTAACTAGTATTCGACTAACTCCTTTGGATTAACTCATTTGGATTAACTCGGTTTGATTAACTCATCTTGACAAACTTAACTCGATTAACTCAACTTGATTAACATACTTGATTAACTCAACTTGACTAACTTAGCTTGATTAACTCAACTTGACTAACTTAGCTTGATTAACTTTCTTATTTAACTCAACTTATTTAACTCCTATTGAATAAATAATATTTGATTAACTTATATTCGAATAACTATGTTTGTTTTAACTTTATTTCGATTGGCTAATATTCGATTTAACTCCATTTGCTTAACTCTAGTTCGCAGCGATCACAATGGTTACGCCTGATTCCCTCAGGAAACGTCCGACCGCCGTAGGCTATCTCTAGCCTTGCGAATTACGCTAGGAGTCGTATGAAATGCCAACTCATCCTGAATAACTATGTTTGACTAACTCTATCTCAAATAACTATGTTCGATCAACTCTAATTGAATAAATAATATTCAATTTATCCTAATTCGATGAACTATGTTCAATTACTCTATCTGGTTAATTCTTAATGGTTAACTCTATCAAATTAACTCTAACTGGTTAACTCTAATCGGTTAGCTCTAACTCTAATCGATTAATTCTAACTCTAGTCGATTAATTCTAATTGATTAACTCTAACTGGTTAACACTAATCGACTAACTCTTATTCAAATAAAATATTTGATAACTCTATTCGATTACAAATACTTCCTTTTCTATTTGTCTATATTTATTTCATATAAATATTTCCTTTATATAATTTTATTTATTTCATAAATATTTCCTTTTATAACTTTAATTATTTCCTAAATAAATATTTCCTTTTATAAAATTATTTATTTACCAAATAAATAATTCCTTTTAACTCCATCTATTTATCAAATAAATTCTTTTTTACCTTTATTTATTTTCTAAATAAATAATCCTTTTATACTTCTATTTATTTCTTAAATAAATATCTCATTTCAATTCTATTTAACAAGTAAATATTCCTCTTACAAATATTTTCTTTTATATTTGGTTTACAAATAATTTCCTTTATATTTGTTTTTACAAATATTTTCCTTTATATCTCTTTGATTTTATAATTATTTCCTTTTATGAAATCCTTTTCCTTTTATATATAAAATCCATTGATTTTATATAAAAATTTATGTAACGACACGGATTTTGCCCGACCTTAATCGATCACAAAATCGACCAAGACCGTTCAAAACTCGCATACGTTAACTTTGGGAATACAAAATATTAGAACAATAACAGCAGACTTTTATTACATTACAATAATATAACATCAGAGTACAGAATATCAAAGTACAAATAAAGTAAACTACAGCGGAAGATAAATTACAACAGATTTAATACATTAAACAGCGGAAGACTTCTAAGCTCTGGACATAGCTTTAGGCTTCGATCCAGGATCCTGCTAAAGAGAGAGATATCTGCAAAAAGCTACTCGACTGCCCGTGTGGAAAAGAGGGCACCCGAGTTTGCAAAGTGAAACAAACTACGAGTCAGTCATGGGACTGGTGTGAGAATTCTAAACTAATTTAACTAATAAGACAAATCTAAGGACCACGCCGCTAATGCGGAACGGGTTTTATTCCAATGGATTGTCGGTGCATAAACTAAAGTAAATCGAGAAATAACGCAATGTCTTTTTGGAAAAATGAAACCATTATAAGACCCAAGTCCTATCACACAATGCAACGCACACCAGAGGATAGGGTTTTACCTAATAATGGTCAAAAGATGCTTGATACGTATAAAACGGATTTGATATTATTATTAGTGTATATATGTTTTTAATAAAAAAGATTTGAATCATAAGTAGCAATCCTAGACGACATGGTTACCATATAGCATGTCGCCAATACTAGTTCTACAATCAAAGCCGCAAGGGCGTATTGGAAATTTGGATTCCATCATGAGTCGAGGCTAGGGGCAAGATCCTCTCCGATTCGAGACACTCTAGCAAATGCCTCAGGATTCCCCGCAGTGAACCCTTGGAAGCGGTAGGGCCGGTCCCCGCCTATGGGCAATGGATTAGTTATGCCTGAACACACGTTTCCCGGTCCCTTTGGACCTATAGTATGACCACCAACGGCCTATAAAAAAAACGAGGCGCCTCAAAATCCATCATCCACATAAGTAAAATGTCAGGGCTGGCAGGTCACTGACACCACTCTAGCTAGAAAGAAACGTGTGCATTCCCTACGGTCCATATCCCGTTTTTGACTCATACCGGGGTGTGAGGCTCGCGAAGTCATGCTATACACAAAGCTACGCCTAAACAGGCCGTGCTTTGATCATCAACCACAAGGCCTGCTTTTCAACAAAAGCCTTGATCAATGCATCTTAGTATGCCACATTGTCAGTCCATACTATACCATTGATTTCTACCAATATATAACCTCTAAGCTCGTATGTCTCAGAGAAGGGTGTTAACCACCAAACAGATATATATTAAGAGAGATCAACGAATGTAGTATAAGGGACTACAACGTCAGACATACATTCCATTTATAAACTTATGCCCTGGGTCTGGGCGAAAGTCAAATCCGTGCAATCAACACTACGTCCGGACGACTACTACTGTCGCCCCTTCAAGGTAGCTACTCCCATCATGGGTCTCAATAGCAACACACCCATTCGATGTGAAGATCGTCGGTCTTCAATCACCGTCTTCAATTCTTCGAACGTCGTATCATTATTTGGAATGAGAGTAAACTCGGACTTTCCAAATAATTCTCGCATATATAAATTTGCAAACCATTCTATATCGTTATTTATTCTTTTATAAATATCGTCCATTCATTTCATGTATATAAATATTGTCCATTCATTAATCGTGTCAAAGATTTTATAATTCAACAATTTATTCTTTTTATTTCAACAATCATACCAAATAAAAATGATATTTTATTTTATATCATTTCATTAAAGCCAACATATATACAATTAAAGTCTTTTAAACGTTTAATTCTTTTCAAATAAAAAGGACCTTATTTCAATATATAGACACGACATCAAAAATATGTCCATTTTTACTATATGAACGTGATCTTAAAAATATATTTATTTTTAATATGGTAGCATAAACCTTAAGTATGTTTGAATATCATACATATATTAACGCTATCTCAAGATTTTCCTTTCATTTCATATGCAGTAATACTACTCTAAACATGAATTTTTATTTCATATGCGGTTTCTTTATTATGCATTTCATATGCGACTTCATGCTTTTTAAAACATGTTAAATTTTCATATGCGGTTCATTCTTCTAAATCATGTTTCATTTCATATTTATATCTTTTTATTCGCATGTGAAATGTAAATAAAAATTCCCTTCTTATTTTCATCTTTTTATTTACATGTGAAAAGTAAATAAAAGTTTCATTCTTATCCTCATCTTTTTATTTACATGTGAAAAGTAAATAAAAGTTTCCTTACTTTTATTTATATAAAATATATAAATAAAATAACCATTTCATGTTTTCATTCATTTATTCATTTATAACATGAAAATATTCATTGCTTTATGGTTCATTTCCCATTTTCGATCACTTTCTTAATTCAGTGATTTTAACTACTTAATTCCCTTTCAATCTAATTAAAGATTTAATTAAAATTTTATTTAGTTTTAATCTTCCAAAGTCATTATTAAATGATTATTCAATTTCTAGGGAATTAATTCTATCATAAATTCGGGTTAAAGAATAAATGTTATTTAAAACATAATTCACGATAAACCCAAATTTAAATTTCATAAATTTCCCATTTAATATATATATAATTAGACATCCTTTATTTCAGAGTATTTCATTTAATCTTAAATAAAATATTTATCATCTTTGATTTCCTTTATAAAATGTATAACATAATTTATACGGGTTAAAATGGAGTTACTATTTTTTAAATGGACCGAATGGCCCAATTCATTTTCCTTATCCATTTATTATGTTTATCTTTACATTTTATTATTTAATAGTAGGCCAGACCTCTCACATTAGGCCTACAACTTGTGGATGCTGGATATGCCGGTTTGTTCCGGGCAGACTTCTACCACAGGTTGGGCTTAACCTCGTGTCTTGACCCAATTCGTATTTGCGCACTTGGACCTCTCACATTAGGCCCAACATTTATGGCTGCTGGATATGCCGGTTGGTTCCGGGCAGACTTCCGCCATAAATGTGACCTAACCTCGTGTCCAGGTACAATTAAAAAAAATTAATTTATAAATATTATCCAAGAATATTATTTTAAAATATTTTATATTTTAAAATATCCTACTACTTAATATCATTCCTTACTTGAAATATTCTTTCATATAAAGCTTTATTATTCCATTTCAATACATATTAACTTTCCATATTATTATGATATTATAATAATAATAATTATAAAAAAAACGGTTTTAATTTGTGATATTAAAACCTACCATTTCAATATTAAAATGAAATCAATTTAAAAACATTTCAAATTTTGAAATCCATCTTCCATTTTTAATGTTAACATAAAAAGTAATCTTTTCAATTTATAATCTTCTTAATATAATTGGAATGTGATTTACTAATTCCAATAATTTGTTTATAACCTTCCAAATGTTAAAGGTTTTTATCTACTTAATTCAAGCGTCAATTAATATCATTAATTGAATAATAAATGGGCATTTATTTCCTTCATTCGAAGGAAATATTATCAATTCAAAAGCTTCTTTATTATTTCCTTTTTAAATGGAAAATTAAATCATCTAAATACTTCAACTTCCAATTTATTTCATTAATTTGCATATTTATTACTTTACTCAAAATTGGAATGAGACCCACCATTTCCATATAATTTAATTATACGTAAAATCAAACATTAATTACATAACAATTTCAGAACATCCATCCAAAGTGCATTTCTAATTATTCCAAGGGTGACGTGTATTCAAAAGTCAACCCTTGACCCGTGTGGGGTTTCAGCCAACACAATTCACATATTTAAAATAAACTGTGCTTCTGGACAATGTGTAAAAATTGATCGTTCACTCACATAAACAAGCCAGGGTCGCTTGTAGATGGCAGTGTATACAGGTGCATAAATGGAACATAGACAATTTGCACAATTTAACAATGTTCACATATTGGGTATTGCCCTTTTTATTTCATTTGATTTAATGACACAAATTCACCATAAAATATATTCCTTTATCTAACTTAAAATAAAAATAAAATCTTTTATTAAAAGTCAAAATTTTAATTATTCTAAAATAAATACCAAAACTTTATTTATTATAATCTTCTCAAAATAAAGATGAAATTTTTATAACCAAAACAAAGTTTTAATCTTTATAAACAAAACAAAATTTCAGTCTTTTATAAGCAAAAACAAGGTTTTAAATCTTTACCAACAAAACAAAGTTTTGTTCTTTTTAAACAAAACAAAATAAGGTTTGAACTTTTATTCAATAAACAAAACAAAGTTTTGTCCTTTTTCATAAACAAAATAAAGTTTGTTCTTTTCAAAAATAAAATAAAGTTTCAATTTTATATATAAAAAAAAAACGCAAACAAAGTTGTAATTTTTTTTTAGAACAAAAACAAAGTTGTAATCTTCTTAATCCCATTCAAAGTTATAATCTTTGTAAACATAAACAAAGTTTCATTTTTTCTGAACAACAATGAAAATTGTAACTTTTATTTAAATATAAATTTCCATACATTTTAAATAAATAAATAAAAATGAATTTATCATTTACATCATGTACATCGTTTCTATTGATTCAACAAATTTCATCAACAGTGTACGCAACAACAATTTGTCCATAATAACCCAAACAACTATCACCAATTCTCAAACAGACATCATACATCATCAATCCACAATCATGTACATACAAACATCAAAACCACAAGAAAAATAATTCAAATTTAATAAATTATAAAATAGAATCTCACATTGATTTTTGCTGAAAATTTGACTGTCTCGGATTCAGCTCTGGTCTGCGCCATCGCGAAGAGCTCGGAAAGACGAGTCCAACGCAATTTACGGTTCGTCAATCGGACCTCGTACGAGAGAGTTATGATTTATTAAAGTTGGACATAATTAAATAATTAATTAATATTCGTGAAAAATACCTAAAAATTTCACTGTCTCAGAATTGGACAAAATTAGTGTCCACGCGTCTATCTCGTCGCCACGATCTCAACGCACCTGAAATCGTCGATTTTCGACTTCGTATGAGTGAGTTATGCAATTTTAAAGTTCTGGAAATTAATTAAATAATTTAAAAATAAAATAGAAAATACCCTCAGCCCATTGACCGAAAAACACTGTTCACCGCCGAACTTTGACCGCACTTTGCCGCTGCCTCGGGCCACCTGACGCCACGGGACCACCGCCGATGTCTTCGACTTCGCGAGACGCACCACCACCAGAAAGAGCCGCCCCTAAAGCTTCTCCGATCATCGGGAAATCGCCTAGAAAGGATTTCGCCTCGCAGGTCCCACAGGCCGCCTCACACCTCCAAACTGCCTGAAATTTTCTGAGCATCTTCTTCTTGCGTAGAAGAAGAACTTCCGTGTTCGTGACTTCGTCTAATTCTTCCTCGATTCACGGGAATTTCTTGATTTACGTTTTGAGCTTCTGAATTTCGAAAACAACGAGCTTTAAGACGAGATTCCGGCGAATCCGAGCGCTGTTTGACAAAACCGACTACACCATTAGCTTCGTATCGTCGAGACCTTCGAGAAAACATATAATTTGCTATGGTTTGAAGAGATTTTATTTTTTTATGAATTTTAGAGGAAGAGGGAGCCGCCATGGAAATTGAGAAAAAATGATGGAAAAGAGAGTGGCTGCTGTGCATTTCGAATTTCAACCCTAAAACTCAGAAAAAAGATAATATATACCATGGGTTTAATTTTGGTTTGGGCCCAAATATCATTATGTGCCCAATTACTCAATTTTCAACTGTTTTCTTCAGTTCAAAAATTCTTATAAATACATGCTGATTTCAAAATTAATAAAATTTTAAACATAATTATTTCAGGTCATTACGAACTCAACGAACCTGATTTCGTAATTTTCCGATTCCGTATGAATTTATTATAAATTTCCGAAGTCTGAAAATATGCTATTTTTCACTGTAAAAATTATACCGGCCACAAAATAATTCCAAAAATTATAAATTTTAGAATTTAACCTTATTTTAATATTCCGAATCCATAGAAACTGGTCTCGTCGAATTCGGAGTTCGTTTGCAAAAATACTATTTTTCAGGCGTATATTTTTAATATTTCAAAAATACCAAAAATAGTGGAATTTTTCCGAAACTAAAAAATATAAGTTTTTATAGTCATTTTTATATTTAAACAACTTTCTAAAACCAATGGAGATGGTTTCGGGTCCTAATTCCTTATTCTGCAAAATGTAGCATTTTGGCCCTTATAAATTTCATAGCGACCATTCTAGATTTTAATTTTGACATAACTTTTGATTCCCGTTATGAAATTTCGATTTTTTGGATTCGTTGGAAAGATAAATTTAAATAGATTCTAATATTTTTGGTTTCACTAAAATCCGTTAAATTTTGCATCCTGTACGGTCAGTCAAAGTTCAAGTTTGACTTTTCAAACTACCGCGTTATTTCTAACTCTTTTTATAATAAAAATTAAATCATTCATTCTAACTTCGATTTGAATCAAATTTGTGATCATTATTATTTAAATAAATTATTTTATATTGTCAAAATTCATTAAAATTTTCTAAAATAAATTTTTTAAATTGGTCCTGATTTTTGCGGGTTGTTACAATTTATTTTCATAATACACTTTGAAAATCTCCTTTTTACATCCCAGTATTTCTTAAGGTATTTAAAATACCAAATAACAGTGATCGATATCATTCGAACACACATAATCCACAACAAATTATATATCACATCATATATTACAATATATGAACAGAACAGTATTATAAATATTGAAAAATCCAGTTGGATCCCTCCAAACTATTTCCCTGCATCACAGGTGTTAAAAATATAATTCACATCAATTTCATTTCAGTATGAAATATTCTGATAAACAAATCAATATTTGATTAACGATATGTATAACTATATCATTAATTTCAACCAATCAATTAGCAGTTCAACTAAACAGTCAACACACAGAATCAGTCACCATTTATCAGTTCTAAATATACGTTATAGAAATATAATTGATAAAGTTGGTGAGTTATACTTACGTTGGCAGTTCATCGTTAAATAACGGTAAACTGTTGTTGATTCGGATCAGATAATTTATTTCACTATAAATTGTAACAAGCTCAAATTCACTCCTAGTCAGTTTCATTGCGTAGCCGCCGTCCATACGATCCCAACAGATCATGTTTTGCCTAATTCCGATACCGTATGATAAAGTTATATGATTTACAAGTTTGTACATTACAAATCAAAATAATTTGAATTTCCTTTTATAATCTATTTGGGCTTAACCTTGAATTTTCCTAGCCCAACTCCTCTCTTAAGCCCAAACCCGCTTCTTCATTCATCTCCTCCAAATACCACTCGTGTATTTGCTCCTGCTTCTAAAAGAACTCCCAAGCTTAAACCCGATTCTTGCCTCCACCAAATCACGAAATAATCACACCAAACAACTCAGCATTTGAATCTCGTTAACCCTATACCATCATCTTCAAAATTGCACCATCCACTTAAAGTCCGACGTCCACCTGCAACTGCGCACAACTGTGCATCACCGAACAATAACCCCACGGAATTCTCCCATACTTTGCAAACTAGTGTGGTTTTCTATGATAAACCCAAACGTAATACTCACTCCATCCATCAATGCCTTAATCGCCCAAAAACCTTTGCCCTAGCCTTATTGTGCGTTTTCCAGTAACAAGAAAAATGATGTCGAGTATGATAAAATCATTCTGGGATGAAGAGCGGATCACCACGAATCCATATTTCTTAGTTTTGGGATATGAGGGATTTTATTTGATTTTGTTTGGATTTTTACAAGTTGTATTTTGATTTTTTGAAGAGTAGAAAAAATAGCGGCTGAGAGGTTGTTGACTGTGTGGAAGATGTATAAGGGTTTGAAGGATAAAGATGTTTATATAGGATATTTTTATTTATTTTTTATTCGATTATTATATTGAATTTTAAGTAAACGTTATTTTTATTTGTCCTCTAAAATTCCTGTAATCACACATGATGCCCAAAAATCACGAAAATGGACATGCAGCTACAATTCGACATTACGGACCCAACGAAACTGGTTTCGTCGAATTCCGACTCCGTTTGCTCCCACAGTGTATTTTTAATCATCAAAATATTAACTGTTTTTCACATTAAAAATCCGTACGGCCACATAATGACTCTAAAAATCACGAAAATTGAAATCTAGATTGCGGATCCAACAAAATTAGTTTCGTCGAAAACGGAGGTCGTTTGCAAAACTGGCTATTTCTAAAGCTCTAAATAACCCATTTAAATATATAAATATATTTAAAAATAATTAAATTAAATATTTAAAAATAATTATTATCGTATATGTTCATACTAGAATACCACACAGCTCCAATTGGATTTATAACTCGATAATTCAAAATTCCCAGTTATATCGATATTCGATATATATATAAAATCCTTTTGTAATATAAATATATATTTATGAATTTCAAAGGAATTCCATAGCGACTTTTTCTAAAATTCGATTAGGGCATAAATCAAAATTTACACAATGAACTCCCGATTTTTATCTTCCATTAGAAAGATATACTTCACCAACTCCGAACGTTTCTTGTTTCACGAAAATCCGATTTAAAACGGACCCTGTATATTCAGTTTAAGTTCAAATCATCGAATAGCGAACTACCGCGCCATTTCGAGCTTGATTATAATTATATGTTCAAACTTCAATTTAAATAATATATTTGTTATTCGAATTCAATTCGAAACTGTATTATACATGTTTTAAATTATCCAGTTCATAACATATCGTTAATTCACTATTTCCGACAATTTCAGAAATAAATATATTATTCTATTATTTATATTAATTAAATATTCACTATTATTTAATTAAACAACCATTTAATCCTCTATATAACTATTTAAATAATTAAACAAATTAATTATTTGATCGTACAAATATGGGACATTATACCCGGCCTTTCCGAATAACTCGCGTATATTATAAACAATTGCTACACAAACACAACATACTCCTCATTCCGATTCAGAATATTCTTTTATTCAAATATTCAGATCATTAGGGAAATTTTCCGGTTAATTTTATCAAGGATATATTCTTTAAATTTATTCTTTAATCTTCCTTTGGATATAAATTCAAACCAAATAAAGGTTTATACTAACTAGTCAGGATTAACGCTCTTTACCGAAGTAATCATTTGTTTTATTTCCCCATCCAAACCTATTCATCCCATGAAGCAAAACTGGTAATACTCTGTATCTAAAACCATGGTGTTATCGGTAAATGTAATTACCATTTCACGTTCAAATCTAACTAAAGATTTAACTATCGCTTAGAGCAAAACTAGCGATACTCCATACTCGACCATTTCCCAAATTTGGCAATTTAAATTATCATATCCTCATTTCGATCTAATTAAAGATTCATTCAAACTCCACCTAGTTTTAATCTTCCCAAAAATCAATATCAATGATTATTTAAATTTGGGAAATCAAACATGTCGCATCGACAATCTACACCGTACCACTTATTTCTGTCGATATATAACCTCTAAGCTCGTACGTCTTAAGGAAGGGTGTTAAGCAAGATAATAAATTCTGCGCCACCAAACAGATATATGTTTAGCAGAGATCAACAATGCAGTTCGAAGTACAATGTTAGAAATGAAAACCTGTCTTTAACTAGGTTAAAGAACTAATGTCATTTAAAACACAATTCACGATAAACCCAAATTCACATTCCATTAATCATGGAAAATAGATCAATATATAATCGATATCAATTTCCTTATCCGACTAATAATATAAATGGAATAACGACAAAGCCTTTTAAATTCCATATATATTAACAGTCTTCCTCCATAGAAGCTCACTTCGTTTATTACCAAATCGAATTCCATTCAATTCCAATTTAATATATTAAATTTGAAACTTTAGTTTGGAAAATTTCCATTAAATCTTAGAATAAAGATTTATAAATTCCAAATCTTAACTTCACTATTAATCGGGTTAAAGAACAAATGTCGTTAAAACACAGTTCACAATAAACCCAATTCACATTCCATTTTATTCCAGTTACTAAATATAACTGGAAACTCTAATAACCCTAATTAAAAGATCTGTTATTTTTACACGGGGTTTAAGAATAGTTTTATTTAAGACAACACTCACGACAAACCCAAAATTCAATTATTTTATTCAATTCTAATTAAATATTAATTAATTGGAAAACTTCACTAAATCTTAATTAAATTATTATTCTTTTCTCAAATGGGTTTTAAGAACAGTGTTAATAAAGACACCGTTCATGACAAACCCAAAATCCCATTTGATATTAAATACAAGACTCTGAATAGAAATTATATCGGCTTATATTCAATATCAAATTTTGAAACCAACAAATATCGTATTGGAAATAACGATATATAAATCTTCCAAATTTCCATAACAATATCCGTATAATAACGTAACCCAATATCGAAATATTTCGAAGATTATTTCCATTCCAAATCCATTCCAATTTGTTCGTTGGAAAATTTTGGTTATATTAAAACCATTCACAAATCCGATTTATTTTATTTAAAAATTTTTGGATTTCAAATCCAGTTGATTACTAGTTCATTTTGATAAAAATATATTTTTATCTTTACAAACGTGGAATTTTTCATCCAAATTCTTACCAAATCATTTATTATGATATAACACAAATTATTAATATTTTTAATAATTTTATTAAGGCCCTTTCAGTCGATTTCAAGAAACGGTCATCGAACTGCACTTACAACGATCTTTTCCAAATTTGATTTGGACATAATTCCAAATCCAACTGTTAGATTTCAAATATCATATATTCACAAGAAATATCTTTTCGATGTGAACCCAACGGTTCCACATTTAGGTGAATCCGACGGTGGGATCATCCGTAATGAAACGACCCAAAACTTGCCCGTACGGGAAAGCCCAGATTGAATTGAGAACACAACAAATCAGAACACATAAAATAGAACATTTCATTGCTTATTACAACAATTGCATCATATTACAAGAATATATCAGAGTATGAATAAATATTACACAATAGAAATACAATATCAGAGATTAAAAAAATTTACATAGTAGTGGAAAAATAATACATATCACAACTGGAAGAAATATATGGATATAGAGCTTTCCGAATATAGTTCCAGCTGTAAATCCAGGATCCTGGAAAAGAAATATATGCAAAAACCAAAACTACTAGCTGTCCATGCGGAAAATAGGGGCACCTAGAGTTTAGGTTAAAACAATAAACTCCAAGCCAATCATGTGACTGGTGTGAGAACTAAAACAGTTATTAAATCTTTACTTTAGAAATAAAGAAAATCAAGGGACCACAAACTATAACATGGAACAAGTTTTCACCCAAGAATACCAGTGCATATAACAAACAACCCAATGCTTTTTGAAAAAAGAAGCTATTATAAGACTTAGGTCCTATCACACAATGCAACGCAAGCCAGAGGATAGAGTTTTACCTTATAATAGCCAAATATGTTTTGTACGTGAAATTTCATACTTTATTATTACTATAAGTGAAGAAGTCAACTTCAAATATAAATGTATCAATCATAGATGGCATAGTATCCCATGCTACAATGTCACCATACTAGGCTCTACAATCAAAACCAAAATGTCACGTATTGGAAATTGGATTTCCGTCATGAGTCGAGGCAAGGGATCACTCTCGCCGGCTTCGAGACACTCTAGTAAATGTCTAAGGATTACACAATCTGGGAAACCCTTGGTTCCTATTGGGCCGATCCTTTCTTACGTTTGAGGATTGGCAATTCCTGAACGCACGTTTCTCAGTCCTATAGGACCTATCCATCGGCTCCGTAGTAACGGATATATCCGAGGCGCTTCGCTATCCATCATCCGCACAGATAAAAATATAATAAATGTCTGGGCTCCATACCATGACACCACCCATAGGTAGAAGAAAACGCCATGTCCTCCCTGCGTCTCTGATCCCATTTTTGACTCATACCGAGGTGTGAGGCTTGCAAATTAACACTATACAAAAAGTTATACTATTTAAAGCCGTGCTTTGATCATCAACCACAAGACTTTGCTTTTCAATAGAAGCCTTGATCATTTGCATCTCAACATGCCACATTAACAATTCACGCCATGCAACTGATGTCTATCGATATATCACCTCTGAGCTCGTACGTCTTAGAGAAGGGTGTTAAGCAAGAGAATAAATTCTCCGCCACCAAACAGATTATATTTAATAGAGATCAATCAACAAAGAATAAAATTCAATGTCAGACACGCATCCATTTATTAGTTCGTTCCGGATCTGAACGAAACCGGAGGCACCTTGTTCCACCTCCCATATGTCCAATATGGGAGAGAGGTCCTCGCATATCTGGTCGATCTCCAAGTATGTCTGGACGTCACCACTTATTAACTTGTCTTGGGTGTACAGCCTAATCAAGCCATTAGTACTCATCCAAACGGTGTGAAGACCTCCGTTCTTCAACCACCGTCTTCATCATCGAATTATTCTCGAATTAGTTATTCAAAATGTGTATAAACCTGGCCTTTCTGAATAACTCGTGTATATTATAAACAAGTGCTACACAAGCACAACATACGCCTCATTCCAAATCAGAATATTCTTTTATTCAAATATTCACATCATTAGGGAAAGGTTCCCATTAATTTTATCAAAGATAAATTCTTTGAATTTATTCTTTAATCTTCCTTTGGATATCAATTCAAACCAAATTAAGGTTTATACAAACTAGTCGGGATTAGCGCTGTAACAACCTGGAAAATCAGAACCAATTTAAAATTTTTATTTTAACAATTCTAACGAATTTTGAATATTTAAAATGAATCATTTTAAATAATAACGATGAGAAATTCATTTTAAATAGAATTAGAATGTATATATTTATATAAATTGAAATTGGAATATAAATTTTTGTTTTAATTATAAAAGGAATTGAAAATGGCGCGGTAGTTTGAATATTTGATTTCAAATGTCAAATGAATGTACAGGATTCAAAATAAACCGGATTTTAGTGAAACCAAAAATATTAGAATCTATTGAAAATATCTTTCCAATGAATTCGAAAAATTGAAATTACATAGCGGGAATAAAAAGATATGCCTAGTTGAAAATTCAGAATAGTCGCTATGGAAATATAGCCCTTAAAAATAGCCATTTTGCAAACGACCTCCGTTTTCGACAAGACCACTTTTGTTGGATCCAGAATGTCAAATTATTGCTAAATTCCAATTTTCATAATTTTTGGAATCAATATACGAGCGTTGTGGATTTAAAAGCATTTGGTAATTTCGGTTTGAATTTAATCGAAGGGAAAATGACAATTTTTTAAACAGTCTCCAAATTTGACGAAATTAATTTTTTTAGGACCGTATCTTCAAAACATAGCCAGATTAATTTTTCAGGAATTTTCGGAGTCAATACGTGGCCTCGGTAAATTAAAATGTGCGTTTGAATTTAAAATATATTGATTTATATTTTAAATTTAACGAATGTTGTTCGTAAAAGCCGAATAGGGTCACGAAATATATTGCATTGTGTTCGAAATGGGGGTAATTAGTTAGGGGCAACAGTTGTTGGATCTCGTTTGGGGTTCGGATGAAAAGTAACTTTATGTAGAAAAAATTAAATAAATAAATATATATATATATTATATGAGTCAACTCCCCTTATTTCTCCCCTCACAGTCAAACTAAGTGGGTTTTAATGAATCTTTAATTAGATTGAAACGTGAATTGATAATTTAAATTATCAAATTTGGAAAATGATCGAGAATGGAGTATCACCAGTTTTCCTCCTAGCGATAGTTAAATCTTTAATTTAATTTGAACGGGAAATGGTACTTAATTTTACCAATAACACCATGGTGTTAGATACAGAGTATGGCTAGTTTTGCTCCATAGGATAAATAGGTTGGGATTGGGAAATTAAGCAAATGATTACTTCGGTCAGGTGCGCTAATCCCAACTAGTTTGGAAAACCATAAAATGGTTTGAATTGATATCCAAAGGAAGATTAAAGAATAAATTTAAAAGAATTTATCTTTGATAAAATTAATGGGAACCTTTCCCAAAGGATATGAATATTTAAATAATAGAATATTCAGAATTGGAATAAGGCATATGTTGTGTTTTTATAGCACTTGTTTATTATATACGCGAGTTATTCGGAAAGGCCGGATTTATACCCATTTTGAATAACTAATTTGACGATATGTCGACGATGAAGACGGTGGTTGAAGACCGGAGGCCTTCACATCGTTTGGATGATTACTGATGACTTGATTGGGATGTACACCCGAGAAGAGGTAATAAGTGGTGATCGTCCAGACGTACTTGGAGATCAACTAGGTATGCGAGGACCTCTCTCCTGTATTGGACATATGGGACGAGGAATAAGGTGCCTTCGGTTTTGTTCAGACCCAGAACGAACTTGTAAATGGATGTGTGTCTGACATTGGATTTTATTCTGTGTTGATTGATTTCTATTAAATATATATCTGATTGGGGGCGGAGAATTTATTCTCTTGCTTAACGCCTTTCTCTGAGAAGTACGAGCTCAGAGGTTATATATTGATAGACATCAGTCGCGTTGCGTGAATTGCCTGTGTGTTATGTTGAGATGCAAGTGATCTAGGCTTCTGTTGAAAAGCAGAGTCTTGTGGTTGATGATCAAAGCACGGATTTAATATAGCATAGCTTTGTGTATAGCGTTAATTCGCGAGCCTCACACCTCGGTATGAGTCAAAAACGGGATAAGGGGACGCAGTGAGAACATGGCGTTTCTTTCTTGCTATTGGTGGTGTCAGGGTTTTGCACGCCCTGACATTGTTATATTTTTACCTATGTGGTTGTTGGATTGCGAGGCGCCACGGATATATCGGTCTCTACGGAGCCGATGGATAGGACCTATAGGAACGGGAAACGTGTGTTCAGGAATAACTAATCCACTAACGTAAGTGTGGACCGGCACTACAGGATCTAGGGTTGCCCAGAGTGTGTAGTCCTGAGGAACTTGCTAGAGTATCTCGAAGCGGAAAGGAGTACATCCCTTTCCTCGACTCATGACGAAAATCCAGTTTCCAATACGTGACATTTCGGTTTTGATTGTAGAGCCTAGTATGGAGACATAGTGGTATGGGGGCACTATGCCATCTATGATTGACATTTAAATTTGAAGTTGTTTTTCCTGACACTATACACTTATAATATGATCAAATGATTTGTTTTAAACGTACCAAGCATGTTTGGCTATTATAAGGGAAAACCCTATCCTGCGGCCTGCGTTGCATTATGTGATGGGACCTGGGTCGTATAGTAGCTTCATTTTTCCAAAAAGCAATGCGCTATTTATTTTATGCACATGTATTCTCGGAAGGAGACCCGTTCCATGTTATATGGCGTGGTCCCTTGATTTACTTTATTTTTAAAGTAAAGATTTAATAACTGTTTTAGTTCTCACACCAGTCACATGACTGACCTGGAGTTTATTGTTTTAACCTAAACTCTAAGTGCCTCTATTTTCCACATGGGCAGCTAGTAGTTTTGGTTTTACAGATTTATATTCACGCGATCCTGGTTTACAGCTGGAACGATATTCAGAAAGCTCTGTATCCGTTTATCTCTTTCAGTTGTGTTTTTATTATTTTCCGCTGCACTGAAATTTGTAAATCTCTAATATTAATCAAAGGTATAATATTTTGTATATTCTTGTACTCTGATGTAAATTGTTGTTATAAGCAATGAAATGTTCTTCTGTTAGCATTCTGATTCGTCCTGTCCTCAAAGCAATTCGTTCCTTCTCTTCACTTTGAAGACCGGGGAAGTTTGGGTCGTGTCAAGCGCTCCTAACCGAAGTAATCATTTGTTTTATTTCCCCATCCAAACCTATTCATCCCATTGAGAAAACTGGTAATACTCCATTTCTAACACCATGGTGTTATCGGTAAATTTAATTACCATTTCACGTTCAAGTCTAACTAAATATTTAACTATCGCTTGGAGCAAAACTGGTGATACTCCATTCTCAACCATTTCCCAAAACTGGAAATAAAATGTTAGACATGTAATACTATCTTTAACTGGGTTAAAGAACTAATGTCATTTAAAACACAGTTCACGACAAACCCGAAATCAAATTCCATTAATTACGGAATCTTCATGGAAAAAAGACCAATATATATAATCGATATCAATTTCCGTATCCGACTAATAATATAAATGGAATAAAGACAAAGCCTTTTAAATTCCATATATATATTAACAGTCTTCCTCCATAGAAGCTCACTTCGATCATTATCTAATCCAATTCCATTCCATTCCAATTTATTGTATTAAATTGGAAAACTTTACTTTGGAAAATTTCCTTTAAATCTAAATAAAAAGATTTATAAATTCCAAATCACATTTCATTGTTAGTTGGGTTAAAGAACGAATGTCATTAAAACACAGTTCACAATAAAACCAATTCACATTCCATTTTATTCCAGTTACTTAATATAACTGGAAACTATAATAATTTTAATTAAAAGATTTATTCTTTTCACAAGGGTTTAAGAACAGTGTTATTGAAGACACCATTCATGACAAACCCAGAATCCAATCAATATTAAATACAAGGCTCTAAATAGAAATTATATCGGCTTATATTCAATATCAGATTCCGAAACAAACAAATATCGTATTGGAAATAACGATATATATATACCTTCCAAATTTCCGTAACAATATCCGTATAATCACGGAATCCAATATCGAAATATCCCAAAGATTATCTTCATTCCAACTCCATCCCAAATCCATTCCAATTTGTTCGGTGGAAATTTCTGGTTATATTAAAACCATTCACAAATCTAATTTATTTTATTTAAAAATAATTGGATTTCAAATCTAGTTAATAACTAGTTTATTTTGATAAAAATATATTTTTATCTTTACAACACGGAATTTTTCATACCAATTCTTTCCAAATCATTTATTATGATTTCACACAAATTATTAATATTTTTAATAATTTTATTAAGACCCTTTCAGTCGATTTCCAAAACCGGTCATCGAACTGCATTTGCAACAACCTTTTCTAAATTTGATTTGGACATAATTTCAAATCCAACCATTAGATTTCAAATCTATTATACTCGTTGGAAAGTTCTTTTCGATACTAACCCAATGGTTTCGGTTCTAGGGGAATGAGACGATCGGATCTCCTCTAATGTTAATTCGAAGTCAATGGTCGAAATTCATGAATGGTCGCGGCGCGACACATTCTGTTCAGGCCGTTAAATATATATAATATATATTATATACATATTTCATTGATTTCCATTTAAAATGTATTTTATAAATCGTTTATAAATTCGTTTTAAAAAGATTCTAACCTCATTTTCAATTTTAAATCAAAATTGAATATTCCATATCATTATAATATTAAAATGATAATATTTTCAAAATTCAGATTTTGAAATCATTTCCTTTTTGACATTCATTATAAAAATGAGTAAAATCGATATAAATATCGTCTACGTCAAAATGGCGCAAATCTAAGAAACACGGCTTCATATGTTTCAATATTTTCTTGCTCGTCCAAAATTAGACATCAAAATTATATTTTAATCCTTTATCGAATATTATTTTAAAATATTCCTTATTTTAAAATATTCATTATTTTTGAAATGGAATCAGACACAGTCAATTACCATATATTGTTATTTATATGGATTTCATACACATATGTACATAACAATAATCAAATACAGTCAACCATCATCCAGAGTGCATTACACAACTGCATAAGCAGTAAATATGAATAATTAATGCTTACAACAGTCTGACAACCAATCGATTGACATACAACTAAACAATTGTGATTAGTGTATGCCAAATATCTTCCCAATACCCATGTGGATTTCAACCATCAAATAGTTATATTATTTGTGCACTTTGGCGATGTGTAAAAATTATCGTCCTAATCGATATCACAAAAATAGGCGAGCATAAACAAGTCGCCCAACTTGTAAATGGATGTGTAAACTTTTTTCTACTATCCAATAAATATATTGAATTTTATAAATTTTCTTATAAAATTCTATACAATGCCTAAATAATTTTATTTATCTTAGTTATAAACTAAAGATAATATTTTTAGTAAACTAGTCCATAACTTAGCCATTTTATATTTCTCATATATATGTTAAAATTAATATTTTGAACTAGCTATTAATTTTTTTCAAATACATTTTAGAAAATTTCGGTGGAATAACAACGCGATATTAAAACCGGAATAAGGTCTAGCCTTATTCCTCGCCTAGTAATGGCTCCCATCATACACAAATCAATTCGAATCAATTCACAATTAATCCACAACCAATTTTACAATCATAATCAAATCACAGAGAACATCCAAGTAAATAAATACTCAACTACCCCTAATGCCATTTACGGTGCCATAAGTGGCTTTTCGCGGTGTATGGAATCCGTGTGTCAGTAATATCCATACATCGCTTTCAATTTATGTGATTGTGCGAATTCGAGTGTTGAACTCCATATAATTCAAATCACTTAATATGGTTTGTACAATAAATAGTGTTGGGGGCTTCTAAGCCCCATCTGCATCATAGAATATATTTAATTGTAAAATAAATAAAGTGAGAAGGAGTTCTCACCTTGATCGGTTTTGAAATCGTTTATATAACGGTTGTTTTCACAAAATTAAACAAGCGTTTAATTTTATAAAAATTTCCAGATAGCTCCATTTCTTCTCCAACCAGTTCTGAAATGTAGTGCTCTTCCTTACGATCCCAACGTAATTTGAGTCATCGAAATCCGTTTTGGTTTGAGCAAGACATGGTATTATAAACATTTCTTTTATTAATTAATTAACTAAACATAATTAATTAATATTAATTTACCCTTTTTTTTTATCTTCCTTTACACCCTCGTTCTTTAGCTCCAGGTTCAAAGAAACCCACGCTCGACCTCACAAAGCACCATCGCGCCGCTGCATTAGATCGCCGGACCACCATCAGGCGGCGCCACCTGGAGCGTCGCTCCTCCTCCACCCCGCGCCTCTGATATGGTGCAGCTCGCACCCCCATAGCTCTGTGAAAACGGATTCAAATGCCGGACACTTAAGGCCGGAAATTGAGCCCAATTCTCAACAAAATTCCATTTGACCCAAATCAAATTGAAGATCTCTTTACACTCTTAATTCTTTTTTTCATGATTGAACTCGGGATATTCTATGCGTGGTTTGAGGAAGAAATTTGGGACGGTTTCATCCGTTTATATGAGGAAGGCGGCGGATTGAAAAGTAAATTAGGGTTTTAAATTCTCCAAGGGTTATATATATATTTAAATAATATTATAATTCCAAAAATAGTTGTTTATTGAACTGAACTCCAAATCAAACCCAACGACTATCATCCCTAGCTGAATTCCCCTAACTTGAACACAATAAGATATGTCTCATAAGCTAATTCAACTGTTTCGATCAGTTTTTCTTTAAATTAAAATATAAATCAATATATATTGAATTTAAATGTACATTTTAATTTATCGGGTCCACATACCAACTCCAAAAATTCCAGAAAATTAAATCTACCTATTTTTTGACGATGCAGTCCTAACAAACTAATTTCTTCGAATTTAGGGACCGTTTGAAAAATGGTCATTTTCCAGTCGATTAAATTCGAACTAAAAGTACCGAACGCTTTTAGTTTCACCACACTCACATATTAAATTTTAAAAATTATGAAAATTGGAATCTAGCAATAATTTGAAATTCCCCATCCAACAAAAGTGGTTTCATGGAAAACGGAGGTCGTTTGCAAAATGGCTAATTTTAAGGGCTATATATTATATATAAAATATATAAATTCCATAGCGACTATTTCAAATTTTAAACTGGACATAGCTTTTATTCCCGTTATGAAATCTGAATTTTTCACATTTGTGAGGAAGATATAATTAAACAAATTCAAATATTTCTGGTTTTACTAATATTCGATTTATTTTGAATTATGTACATTCAATTGAAATTTAAAATCGAATTTTCAAACTACAACGCCATTTCAGGCTCGTTTTATAATTAAAATAAATTTATATTATCTAACTTCAATTTAAATGAATTTTTAGTCGTTATTATTTAAAATAAATCATTTTAAATATTCAAAATCCATTTAAATAGCGAAGATAAAATTTTCAAATTGGTTCGGAAAATCTGGGTTGTTATATGTAATATCAATTCAAAGCCAATGGTCGAAATTCGTGAACGACCATTGTGCGGCGCGTTCTATTCAAGCCATTATATTATATATATAATATATATTTCATCGATTTCCATTTAAAACTTATTTTATAAATAGTTTAAAAATTCGTTTTAAAACGATTCTAACTTCATTTTCTGTTTTAAATCAAAATTGAATACTCCGTATTATTATATTATTTAAATGATAATATTTTCAAAATATCAGATTTTGAAATAATTTCCTTTTCTATATTCATTGTAAAAATGAATAAAATCTATATAAATATCGTTTGCGTCAAATGGCGCATATCAAATTAACACGACTTTATATATTTCAATATGTTCGTATCCATCCCAAATCGGACGTCAAAATCATATTTTAATCCTTTATTGAATATTATTTTAAAATATTCATTATTTTAAAGTTTTTCCTTATTTTAAAATATTACTTCTTTCTGAATTGGAATTAAATACAGTCAATTACCATATAATGTTATTTATAGGGATTTTATTTGTCACAATTATAAGTTAAAAATAATATTTTCAAATAATTAAAATTTTCTAACACTTTTGAGAAAATTTCGGCAACATAACGACACGATACTAGAACCGGAAAAAGGTCTAGCCTTATCCGTTGCCTAATACTGGCTCGCGCCATACACAAACCAATTTCTATCAATTAACAATTAATCCACAACAAATTTTTACAATCACAATCAAATCACACAGAACATCCAAATTAATAAATAATCAACTACCCCAATGCCATTTATGGCGCCATAAGTGGCCATTCACAGCGTATGAAATTCATGTGTCGGTAATATCCATTCATCGCTTTCAGTTTTATGTGATTGTGTGAATTCGAGGATTGAACTCCAAATAATTCAAATCAAACAAAATAGTTTGTATAATAAATAGTGTTGGTGGCTTATAAGCCCCGTCTACATCCTAGTATATATTTTACTGTAAATAAATTCGAGTGAGAAGGTGCTCTCACCTTTGGTTTCCACTCCGTCAGTCTTTAATTTAACGGTTTGGATTCCGCTCTGCTTCATGTCAGTTTCATCGCAATCCGCTTTACGCGGTATATATATATATATATATTAAAAATCATATTTTTAACAACGCTATATATATTTAAAAATCCTATTTTTATAACGCTACTACATATATAAAAATCATATTTTTATATCACTGCTATATATATAAAAATCATATTTTTATATCACTATTATATAAATATATATATATATAAATCATATTTTTATATCGCTATCATATATATATATTTATAAATCATATTTTTATCTAATAATAAAATAAAATAAAAATCAGATTTTTATACAATGAAAAATCATATTTTTCCATAGCTAAAAACCATACTTTTACTTAGCTAAAAATCTTATTTTTACCTAGCTAAAAATCATATTTTTACATAGCGAAAAATTATGTTTTTACCTTAGCTAAAAATTATATTTTTACCTAGCTAAAAATTATACCATAGCTACGATAAAAATCAAATTTTTATCTACTAAGAATTAAATCTTTCAATAACTAAAAATCACATTTTTATATTATTGGAAATCACATCTTTATATTAAAAAAATCTTATCTTTATATTACAAAAAATCATATCTTTATATTATAAAAAATAATATCTTTGTATTATAAAAAAATCATTTCTTTATATTATAAAAAATCATATCTTTATTTTATAAAAAACCATATCTTCATATTATAAAAAATGTATATTTATGTTCATTAAAACCATATTTTTAAATTAATTAAACTAAATAAAATAAAATAAAAACTTACTATCGGGATTGGCGACTAGAGATGGCGGAGGAGGTTGCTAGTGGCAAGGGGGAAGGTGCGGTGGTCAGTCAGGTGGTGGAAAGGGGGTGGCGACGCTGTTTGGTCGATTTGGTGGAGGGTTTTCACGTTAGAGAGAGGGAAGGAGGGAGAGGGTGGCGCGATGGGGTGGGGGCCAGCTTAGGCGGTGGCACGCAGGGGGGGTGCCGCGATGGGAGGCGGCGGCTAGAGGCTCCGTCGTTCTTTTTTTCCTTCTGGCTTTGAATCAGAGAGAGAGAGAGAGAAAAAAGGGGTGAGGGAGGAGAGAAATATAATTTATTTATTATTTATTTTAATTTTGAATTCTATAAAGTTACCTTTTCATTCAATCTCCAAATCAAACCCAACCCCATTCCGAACACAATGGGATATGTCTGCTAAGCAAATTCGACTGTTTCGACCATTTTTCGTTTAAATTAAAATATAAATCCATTTATATTACATTTGAAAGTACATTTTAATTTACGTGGACCACACACCGACTTTAAAAATTCAATAAAAATAAATCTAGCTATGGTTCGATGATACGGTCCTAACAAAACTAATTTCGTCGAATTTGGAGACCGTTTGAAAAACGATCATTTTCCAGTCGATTAAATTCAAATAGAAATTACCAAACACGTTTAAATTCACCACACTCACATATTAATCCCAAAAATTATGAAAATTGTAATCTAGCAGTAATGTGACCTTCCAGATCCAACAAAAGTAGTTTCGTTGAAAACGGACTTCATTTGCAATATGGCTATTTTTAAGGGCTATATATTATATAAAATATATATAAATTCCATAGCGACTATTCTGAATATTAAACTGGACATAAATTTTTAATTCCCGTTATGAAATCTGGATTTTTCACCCTTATTAGAAAGATATAATTAAAAAGATTCAAATATTTCTAGTTTTACTGAAATTCGATTTATTTTAAATCATGTACATTCAATTGAAATTTAAAATCGAATTTTCAAACTACCACGCCATTTCAGGCTCGTTTTATAACTAAAATAAATTTATTCATTCTAACTTCGATAAAATTAAATTTTTAGTCGTTATTATTTAAAATAAATCATTTTAAATCTTAAAAATCCATTGAAATTGTTAAAATAAAATTTTTAAATTGGTTCTGAAAATCCGGGTTGTTACAATCTCCTCCACTTAAAATCTTTTCATCCTAGAAAAGGAACGGAGCTGAAAGTTGTTTAATCAACCAACTTAACTTTCATTCTGGCTTTCATTCTTCAACTTTTCAGTTTCTAAGAATTTTCAATTTCTTCAAAAATTTGGCTAACACCCTAAATTTCTGAAAAATTTCGCCATAACCTCCTTTTTACGGGGAGACCTGTAAAACCGCAACTAGCCTCACAGGCCCCTCATCAGTCCAAAAGAAAAAGATAAAGCCAAGCAGCTCAAAAAATCATCAAAACCCAAGAAATACAATAAACATGTACCTATTTGTCGGGCATCCAATTTTATTCCTCTTCTTAGCTTCCATGCAATGAACTGTTCAACGTATATACATGTATATGTATGTAATTTCAAAAAAAAAATTCAATTTAGTTCAAAATTTGGGTAAATTTTCATTTCCATTATCATATTGGTTCTATAATTTTATTAGTTAAACAAATAATCAAACAACACAACCAACAATCAATTAGTTGATTAGCTTTCCAAACATATACTATTATACATATTCGAAAATCACATTTTCACTGTCAAATCACAACAGTAAACCCTATCTAGTTTTTGATTCACACACCAGTCAATTAGAAATATATAGATATCCCACTTTCGACACTCGAAAATAAATATTGAAGTGCTGCAGCATTATCAGAATCATCCCCGAGCGACTACAGTGTGATTCTATATCTACGCTGTATATTTAAGGCTTCGTATATACACTAGTTAGGCGTATACACAAAATCTCTATATACTTGATTGTCCAAAAATCAATATAATAATAATATTCAATTACACATAATAAGATTTACATTTTCAAAACAAAATTTGTTGTCATTTTGGTTTTAAAAATAACACTTTGAAACTCATTCTAGGATACTACTGATCCCATCTCTAACGAGTTATTCTCGTTGAATATTACTAATCCAATCTCTGATGAATTCTTTCGTTTGGTTTTAATATGTCATGTTATCGAGCTCTATAAACCAGAGCTCTGATACCACGATGAAACGACCCAAACTCTCCCTTACGGGAAAGCCCGGATTGAGTTGAGAACACGACAAATCAGAACACAAATAGTAGAACATTTCATTTCTTATTACAACAATTACGTCAGAGTACAAGAATATAACAGTGTATGAATAATTATTATTCATCAGAATTATATCATAGATTTAAATTACAAAGCCGCGGAAAAATAATACATAGCACAACTAAAAGAAATACACACGGATACGGAGCTTTCCGAATATAGCTTCAGCTGTAAATCCAAGATCCTGGGAAAAGAAATAATTTGCAAAACCAAAACTACTAGCTGCCTGTGTGGAAAATATGGGCACCCAGAGTTTAGGCTAAAACAATAAACTCCAGGTTAGTCATGGGACTGGTGTGAGAACTAAAACAGTTATTAAATCCTTACTTTAAAAATAAAGTAAATCAAGGGACGATGCCGTATAACATGGAACGGGTTTTCTGCCAAGAATACCAGTGCATAAAACAAACAGCGTAATGCATTTTGGGAAAATGAAGCTATTATAAGACTCAGGTTCAATCACACAATGCAACGCAAGCCGGAGGATAGAGT
This sequence comes from Allium sativum, assembly GCA_030737875.1. NCBI lineage: Eukaryota > Viridiplantae > Streptophyta > Magnoliopsida > Asparagales > Amaryllidaceae > Allium > Allium sativum. Next base: position 160,271,381 of record CM060913.1, read on the forward strand.
TTTACCTTATAATAGCCAACATGCTTGGTATGTTTAAAGAAAATCATTTTGATACTATTATAAGTGTAAAGTGTATAAAACAACTTCAAATATAAATGTATCAATCATAGACGGCATATTATCCCATGCTACTATGTCGCCATACTTGGTTTTATAACTAAAACTGAAATGTCACGTACTGGAAATTGGATTCCATCTATGAGTCGAGGCAAGGGATGGATCCTCACCAATTCGAGACACTCTAGCAAAATGCCTCAGGATCACCCGTAGTGTGGTCCACACTTACATTAGTGGATTAGTATTCCTAAACACATGTTTCCGGTCTTATCAGACCTATCCATCAGCTCCATAGTAACGATATATTCGAGGTGCCTCGCAATCCATCGTCCACATAGGTAATAAAAATATAAATGTCTGGGCTTCATACCATGACACCACCCATAGCTAGAAGGAAACAGCGTGGACTCCCTTCCACGATCCCTTTTTTGACTCATACCGAGATGTGAGGCTCGCGAATTAACACTATACACAATGCTATGCTATTTAAAGTCGTGTTTTGATCATCAACCACAAGACCCTGCTTTTCAACAGAAGCCATGATCATTTGCATCTCAGCATGCTATGCTGACAATTCACGCCATGCAACTGATGTCTATCGATATATAACCACTAAGCTCGTACTTCTAAAGAAGGGTGTTAAGAAAAAGAATAAATACTACGCCACTATGACGACCCCAAATCCCGTTCAGACGGAGACAAGGGTTATCTTTGGAATATAACACAGAAACAGATAACAGCAGAACAGAATAATTAAATACACCAGATAATGAACAATAGAATATACTGGATAAAAGTAATCATCAGAGTTACACAGTATATAGGATCTTACTTAGTACAAATACAGTTCAGCTATACATAAATGTCTATAGCGGAAAACAAACAAAATATGTACAATAGGAGCTGAACAGCATAAAAAGAGATAAATGATAGAATCCATCTTCAGCTCCAGCTATCCAGAAAGAACCAGCTAAACCTGAATACAAGGCTGCCCGTGTAGAAAAAGGGGCACCCGAGTTTGAAAGTGAAACAAACTACGAGTCAGTCATGGGACTGGTATGAGAAATCTACTCAACACATATATAATTTGGCTAATCACAGGACCACGCCACTTTCGTGGAACGGGTTTACTCCATTGGATCGCCAGTGCTTTATAACAAACCATTCTTTTAAACAATGCAATGCTTTTTATGAAAATGAAGCCATTATAAGACTCAGTTCCCATCACACAATGCAACGCAAACCGGAGGATAGAGTTTTTACCTTATAACGGCCAAGATATGCTTGATACAAATAAAACAAAGGCATTTGATATTATTGTTAGTGTTTATATGTTTTGAAAACAATTTCAAATCATAACTATCAATCATAGACGGCATTAATGCCCCATACCACTATGTCGCCATATATAGGTATATAATCAAAACCGCACAATGTCGTATTTGGAAATTGGATTTCCGTCATGAACCAAGGCAAAAGATAGTCCTTACCGAATTCGTGACTCTGTAGCCCGAGCCACTGGATCAGAGCTCGAGTGACCCTAGGAGCGACAGGGCCGGTCCACCGATGTGGATTAAAATTCCTGAACAATACGTTTCCCCGCCCTTTGGGGCGTAAACGAGCCAACGAATGACTCCATCGGACCCGGATCGTCCGATCAAACCGAGGCGCCTCGCAACAGCAACAACCACATAGGTGAAAAGTATATAAATGTCAGGGCTGGTAGGTCACTGACACCACCCTAGCTAGAAAGAAACGCATGTCCTCCCTGAGGTCCTTCCTCTCGTTTCTGGTTCATACCGGGGTGTGAGGCTCGTGAATTCACGTTATACACAAAGCTACGCCACACAGGCGGTGCTTTGATCATCACCACAAGACTTTGCTTTTCAACAGAAGCCCTGATCACTGCATCCTAGCATGCCACACAGGCAATTCATGCCATGTGACTGATGTCCATCGATATACAACCTCTGAGCTCGTGCGTCTCAGAGAAGGTCGTTAAGCAAAAGAATAAATTCTCCGCCGCCAAACAGATGTATATTAAACAGAGATCAATCGACACAAAATAAAATCCAATGTCAGACACACAGTCCATTTACAAGTCCGTTCTGGGTCTGAACGAAACCGGAGGCACTAAATACCTCGCAAACCCATCGATCACCACTTACGTCTGGACGATCACCACTCATTATCCATATTTCGGGATGCCTCCCAATCAGGACCTCGGTTACCATCCAAACGAGGTGAAGATCTCCGGTCTTCGACCACCGTCTTCATCTTCGACTTTCAATCGTCGGTCGATTATTTGAAATGAGAATTAACTCGGCCTTTTCAAATAATTCACGTATATTTAGAATTTCAAATCAATTTATTTCAATGGTTAAATCATTCGACAACACCAATTTTGTTCTTTAATGTAATTTTCACACCAAAAACATTCAACCATCAAATACCACATAAATCGAGCAAATTCAGTTTATTTCCATTCCATATTGTCTATGGTATTTTATAACGATTTATCACTATTTTTATTTATTTTAAAACAGCAAATTTATTCAAAACGACGCTTCGGGCCATAACGCGGCCGTGGCACTGTTTTTCTTTAGATTTGATTTACACCTATCTGAAAATCTAACCGTTGGATCTTCACAAAATTTACATCATTAGAAAGGTCTTTTCAAAACGAATCCAACGGTTCCAGTTTCGGGAAAATCCGACGGTCGGATCTCCCGGTACAATCGTTTGAAGTTTCGATTTCAAAATACGAACTACAGCGTCGTTATTCGATTAAATATAATTATATTTATACATATATATAAATATAATCGTTTTTGGCGCTGTTTTTCTTCAGAATTGAATTAAACATTCCAGACAATCCAACCGTTGGATTTTTACAAGGTTGGTGCCGTTGGGAAGATATTTCCAAGGCGAACCCGACGGTTGAGGTTTCGGGAAAATCCAATGGTCGGATCTCCCGTACTAGTTGTTTGAAATCACGGTTTCAAAACGCGAACTGCACGGCCACGTTTCGTTTTAATTTTATTTATATTCATATATTTATATAAATATAGTTCATTCAACAATTTCAATATCGTTTTTACTTCAAATATTTCACTAACGCCTTAAAATTTTGGAAAATTTCGCCATAACCTCCTTTGTACGGGAGGGGCTGGGAAAATTCCCAAATAGCCACACGGGCGTCTCATGTCGAAAAGAAAAAGAGAAAGCCAAGCGGCTAGCCAACAGGCTCATAAAATCATCACCCAAACAAAACAGTAAATGTGTACCTATTTGTCGGGCACAAAATTTTATTCCTCTTCTCTAGCCCCTTTGCTATAACATGTTCAATAAATATACATGTACATATATACAGTTCTTATCATTTATCATTTTCTATTCAACTTCATATTTGATTCCATTTGGTTTAAAAAAACACCATTCATTCTAATGTTACATGTATAGGCAAAAATCATATCATTAGCTAATTAATGAATATTTCAACTCATATATATATTTTTGAACGAGTGGCTATTTTTAACACTTCACATTTCAACGATTCATGTATATACAAAAAACGTGATTTTTATTGTAAAACAATTCATTTCAAAACACTATTATTTTATATAGCGTACACATAGGTGATAAAAATAGGTTTTTTCTTATAAAACAATTTCTTTCAAAACGAGATTATTTTACACAGTTCATATAGTCGATAAAAGGTGATTTTTTTTATCAAATAATTTATTTCAAAATATGAACACCATTCAACACATGAATTTCAAATCAACGAATGAATATCGATTCAACACATGAAGGTTTTCTATAGTTTCTATATATAGATAAAAATGTGATTTTTATATTTAAAACATGAATACCATTCAATACATGAATTTCAAATCAACGAATGAATATCGATTCAACACATGAAGGTTTTCTATAGTTTCTATATATAGATAAAAATGTGATTTTTATATTTAAAACATGAATACCATTCAACACATGAATTTCTAATCAACGAATGAATATCGATTCAACACATGAAGGTTTTCTATTCAATGAATAAATATAGTTTCAGCAAATGAAAATAATTCAAACACATGAATATTATTCAAAATTTCGGCAGCATAACGGCAGGGTAGTTAAAACCGGGGCCGTCCCTAGTACGGCTCCTCGCTCTACCTTAAAACCTCGCGGTTTTTGACAATGGGGATCATGCATCTAGTTCGCATGCAGGCGGCATGTATATTTTTATTTCATTTCCACAAACTAATCCTATGTGGTTTCCACCAAATATTTTTCAACCACAAACGGGTATTTTTCAACCACAATCAATCAACATCAACCACAAAACAATCCCAAACAACCATTCGCTATCAATCAATTTTCACAACAATTTCAACCAATAAATATCGTCCGTGGTTTGTGGACGAGGGGCGTATATATATATATATATATATATATATATATATATATATATATATATATATATACACACACACACACACACATAGCAATTCACTTTTATTTCAACACATATATAATTTTTACAATGCATATATAACTTATACATCGAACGTATAAACTTATACAATGCGTATACAAGAGGTGTACAACGCTTATATAATTCATACATCGAACGTATAATTTATACATCATCGTTTTCCATATTGTTTATAAATTTGAAATCTCACATTGGGTTCCACTCAACCAAAAATAGCAGAAGGCTCAGAAAAATATGCGGTCTCTTCTAAAATGTAGAAGGCGTCCACATGGTCACGATGTTTCCTGTTTCATCGAATTTCGTTAACGAATGAAAAAGATGCGATTTTTCAAAGTTTGCAACGGTTTTAAACTGTCGAAATCAGTTAAATAATTAACAGCCGATACCTTCCTTTTGATTCAAAACTAGGTTTTGAATTATCGCGAAATCCGTAAAGCTAGAGGACGATCGGGTGTTGCAGCGTCGAAGAGCTACGAACGGCGCTCAGATCGGTGGTGGTGGCGGCAATTCCGGTGGTCAGACGGCGGAGAACGACGGTGACAAAGTCGTTGACTTTGCGGGCTTCGTTCTCGAGGTAGGCGGAGGGAGAGAGGGTGGGGCCAGGTCGGATTTGAAGGGGGAAGGGAGGCGCTTCGACTGGAGGTGGTGGCGGCGGCTCTGGTGGCCTGTAGCGGCGGCGGCGGAGGAGAGAAGGAGGGGAAGCTTTATCGCCGTCGATCGGGGGGGGAGGGGGGGTTGAGGATTTTTTTTTCTTCCTAAATTCTGATTGGTCGGTGGGTCTTTATAGGGGTTTTCTGACACGACCACCAATTGAAACCCAACGACTGTCGTCCCTAGCGTTTTACCCCCATTCCGAACACAATGGGATATGTTTCGAAGGCCCATTCGAATGTTTCAGTCAGTTTCCATTCAAATCAAAATATAAAACATTCAATATTTAATTTGAACGTGTATTTCAATTTTCCAGGGCCACAAATTGATTCGAAAAATTCCAGAAAAATAAATCTAGCTATTTTTTGACAATACGGTCCCAACAAAACTAGTTTCGTCGAATTCTGAGACAGTTTGCAAAAAGGCCCATTTTTGGTCGATCCAATTTAACTGTAATTGACCAAAACACATTTTTCTTTGCCATGCTCACATACTAGCTTCAAAAATTATGAAATTTGAAACCTAGCAATAACTTCACATCCCGGATCCAACAAAAGTGGTTTCGTCGAATTCCGAGGTCGTATGCAAAATGACCAATTTCACGGGCTATATAAATTCTATAGCGACCTCTCTGAAAATTCATTCGGCCATAATTTTTGCTTTCCGCTATGAAAATTCGATTTTTCAGATTCGTTAGAAAGGTATTCACTAATAGATTTAAATATTTTTGGTTTCACTAAAATCCATTTTGTTTTGCACCCGGTACAGCCCGACAAAGTTTGAATTCCATTTTTGAAACTACAGCGCCATTTCAGGCCTTGTTTATAATTATAATTAATTATATTCTTTTTCAATTGTCGATTCAAACTCACTTTCCATTGCCATTATTTAAAATATTTATTTTAAATATTTAAAATCCATTATTTTAGCCAATTTAAAAAAATTTAAATTGGTTCAGATTTTCAGGGTCGTTACAGCCACCAAAAAGATATATATTTAATAGAGATCAATCAACACAGAATAAAATCCAATGTCAGACACACATCCATTTACTTGTTCATTCTGGGTCTGAACGGAACTGGAGGCACCTTATTCCTCGTCCCATATGTCCAATACAGGAGAGAGGTCCTCGCACATCTGGTCGATCTCTAAGTACATCTGGATGATCACAACTTATTACCTTGCTTCGGGTGTACAACCCAATAAAGACGTCGGTAATCATCCAAACGATGTGAAGACCTGCGGTCTTCAACCAACATCTTCATCATCGACTTATCATCGAATCAATTATTCAGAATGGATATAAATCCGACATTTCCGAATAACTCACGTATAATATAAACAAGTGCTACACAAACATAACATACACCTCATTCCAATTCAGAATATTCTTTTATTCAAATATTCACATCATTAAGGAAAGGTTCCCATTAATTTTATCAAAGACAATTTCTTTAAATTTATTCTTTAATCTTCCTTTGGATATCAATTCAAACAAAATTAAGGTTTATCCAAACTAGTTGGTATCAGCGCTCATTACTGAAGTAATCATTTGTTTTATTTCCCCGCCCCAACCTATTCATCCCATGGAGCAAAAATAGTAATACTCCATATCTAACACCACAGTGTTATCGGTAAATTTTGTTACCATTTCACATTCAAATCTAACTAAATATTTAACTATCGCTTGGAGCAAAACTGGTAATACTCCATTCTAGACCATTTCCCAAATTTGATAATTTAAATTATCATATACTCCTTTCGATCTATTTAAATATTCACTAGAACTCCACTTAGTTTTATTCTTCCCAAAAATCAATATTAATGATTATTTAACTTTTGGAAATCTAACATGTCGCATCTACAGTCTACACGGTACCACTGATTTCTGCCGATATATAAGCTCTAAGCTCGTACATCTAAGAGAAGGGTGTTAAGCAAGAGAATAAATTCTCTGCCACCAAAAAGATATATATTTTGCAGAGATCAACAATACAGTTCGAAATAAAATGTTAGACATGTAATCCTGTCTTTAACTGGGTTCAAGAACTAGTGTCATTTAAAACACAGTTCACGATAAACCCAAAATCACATTCCATTAATCACAGAAAACAGATCAATATATAATCGATATCAATTTCCGTATCCGACTAATAATATAAATGGAATAACGACAAAGCCTTTTAAATTCCATATATATATATTAACAGCCTTCCTCCACAGAAGCTCACTTCGGTTATTACCAAATCAAATTACATTCAATTCCAATTTAATATATTAAATTGGATAACTTTACTTTGAAAAATTTCCATTAAATCTTAGAATAAAGATTTATAAATTCCAAATCTTAACTTCACTGTTAATCGGGTTAAAGAACAAATGTCCTTAAAACATAGTTCAAAATAAACCCAATTCACATTCCATTTTATTCCTATTACTAAATATAACTGGAAACTCTAATAATCTTAATTAGAGGATTTATTCTTTTCAAATGAGGTTTAAGAACAGTGTTATTTAAGACACCATTCATGACAAACCCAAAATTGAATTCTTTTATTCAATTCCAATTAAATTTAATTAATTGGAAAACTTCACTAAACCTTAATTAAAAGATTATTCTTTTCTCAACTTGGTTTAAAGAACAGTGTTAATAAAGACACCATTCTCGACAAACTGAAAATTTAATTTGATATTAAATACAAGGCTTTGAATAGAATTTATATTGGCTTATATTCAATATCAAATCTGAAGCAAACAAATATCGTATTGGAAATAACGATATATATATATATATATATATATATATATCTTCCAAATTTCCATAACAATATCCGTATAATCACAGAATCCAATATCGAAATATTCCAAAGATTATTTCCATTCCAAATCCATTCCAATTTGTTCGTTGAAAATTTTTGGTTACATTAAAACCATTCACAAATCCAATTTATCTTATTTAAAAATTATTGGATTTCAAATCTAGTTAATAACTAGTTCATTTTGATAAAAATATATTTTTATCATTACAAACGTGGAGTCTTTCATCCCAGATCTTACTAAATCATTTATTATGATTTTATATAAATTATTTATATTTTTAGTAATTTTATTAAGGCCCTTTCAGTCGATTTCGAGAAAAGGTCATCAGACTGCACTTACAACGATTTTTTCCAAATTTGATTTTGAAATAATTCCAAATCCAACCATTAGATTTTAAATCTCTTATATTCATTGGAAATCTCTTTTCGATACGAACCAACGGTTCCAATTTTCGTTGATTTCTATTTAAAACACATTTTATAAATTGTTTGTAAATTCATTTTAAAATGATTCTAACATCATTTTCAATTTTAGATCAAAATTGAATACTCCTTATCATTATATTATTTAAATGATAATATTTTAAAAATATCAGATTTTGAAATAATCTCCTTTTTGGTATTCATTATAAAAATGAATAAAATCGATATAAATATCGTTCGCATCAAAATGGCGCATATCTAACCAACACGATTTCATATATTTCAATATTTTCGTATCCATCCAAAATCGGACATCAAAATCATATTTTAATCCTTTATTGAATATTGTTTTAAAATATTCGTTATTTAAAAATATTTCCTTATTTTAAAATATTCGTTCTTTCCGAATTGTAATCAGACACAATCAATTACCATATAATGTTATTTATATGGATTTCATACACACATGTACACAACAATAAATATACAAAGTCAACCATCATCCAGAGTGCCTTACATAACTGCATAAGCATTAAATATAAATAAATGATGCTTACAACAATCGGTCAACCAATCGATTGACATACAACTAAACAATTGGGATTAGTGTACGACAAATATTATCCCAATACCCGTGTCGGGTTTCAACCAACAAATACGGAATATTATTTGTGTAGTTGGGAGATGCATAAAATTATCGTCCCAATCGATATCACAAAAATAGACGAGCATGAACAAGTCGTTCAACTTGTAAATGGATGTGTACACTTATTTTTAACTATCCAAATATTATTTTATTTATCACTGTTATAAGCTAAAAATAATATTTTCAACTAATTAAATTTTTCTAACACTTTTTAGAAAATTTCGGCAGCATAACGGCATGATACTAGAACCGGAATAAGGTCAAGCCTTATCCCTCGCCTAATACTGGCTCGCGCCATACACAAACCAATTTATATCAATTCACAATTAATCCACAACCAATTTTTAAAATCACAGTCAAATCACGTAGAACATCCAAATAAACAAACACTCATCTACCCCAATGCCATTTACGGTGTCATAAGTGGCTATTCACGGAGTATGAAATCCGTGTGTCGGTAATATCCATACATTGCTTTCAGTTTATGTGATTGTGCGAATTCAAGTGTTGAACTCCATATAATTCAAATCAAACAAAATGGTTTATACAATAAATAGTGTCGGGGGCTTCTAAGCCCCATCTGCATCCTAGTATATATTTTATTATAAATAAATTTGAGTGAGAAGTTGTTCTTACCTTTGGTTTCCACTCCGTTAGTCTTTAATTTAACGGTTTGGATTTCGCTCGGCTTCCGGTCAGTTTCATGGCAATCTGCTTTATGCGGTATATATATTAAAAATCATATTTTTAACAATGCTATACATATTTAAAAATCCCATTTTTATAATGCAACTACATATATAAAAAGCATATTTTTATATCGCTACGATATATATAAAAATCATATTTTTATATCGCTAATATATATATATATATAAATCATAATTTTATATTGCAACTACATATATAAAAATCATATTTTAATATTGCTATTATATATGTATATATAAACCATATTTTTATCTATTTTATCTAATAATAAAATAAAATAAAATTACATTTTTATACAAATAAAAATCATATTTTTCCATAGCTAAAAATCATATTTTTACATAGCTAAAAATCATATTTTTACCTTAGCTAAAAATTATATATTTACCTAGCTAAAAATTATATCATAGCTATGATTAAAATCACATTTTTATCTACTAAAAAATATATATTTCCATAACTAAAAATCGCATTTTTATATTATTAAAAGTCATATCTTTATATTATAAAAAAATCATATCTTTATATTATTAAAAAAAAATATCTTTATATTATTAAAAACCATATCTTCATATTATAAAAATCATATCTTTATATTATTAAAAATCATATCCTTATATTATAAAAAATCACATCATTATATTGTAAAAAACAATTTATGTTTATATTCATAAAAACCAGATTTTTAAATTAATTAAACCAAATAAAATAAAATAAAAACTCACTGTCGGGGTTGGCGGCTGGAGATGGCGGCGGAGGTTGCTGGTGGCCAGGGGGAACGTGCGGTGGTCGATAAGGTGGTGGAATAGGGGTGGCGGCGTTGTTTGGTAGATTTGGGGGAGGGTTTTCACATTGGAGAGAAGGTGGCGCGATGGGGTGGGGGCCAGTCTGGGCGGCGGCGCGCAGGGGGTGCGGCGATGGAAGGCAGTGGTTGGAGGCTCCGCCGTTCTCTTTTTTCTTCCCTTCAGACTTTGAAATTGGGGGGAGAGAAAGAGGGGTGTGGGAGGAGAGTTATATAATTTATTTATTATTTATTTCAATTTTGAATTCTATAAAGTTACCTTTTCATTCAATCTCCAAATCGAACCCAACATCTTTCACCCCTAGCTAATTGCCCCCATTCCGTACACAATATGATATGTCCGGTTAGCCGATTCGACTGTCTCGATCAGTTTTCGTTTAAATTAAAATATAAATCTATTTACATTACATTTGAAGGTACATTTTAATTTACCGAGACAACATATTAACTCCAAAAATTCTAGAAAAATAAATCTAGCTATGTTTCGGTGATACGGTCCTAACAAAACTAATTTCATCAAATTTGGAGACGGTTTGAAAAACGGTCATTTTCCAGACGATTAAATTCAAACTGAAATTGCCAAAAACATTTAAATTCAACACGCTCACATATTAATCCTAAAAATTATGAAAATTGGAATCTAGCAATAGTTTGACCTTCCGAATCCAACAAAAGTGGTTTCATAGAAAACGGTGGTTGTTTCCAACATGGGCAATATATTTGTTAACCCATAAAATAGGTTCCATGAAATAATAAGCATATTTGAGTCGTTCAATGAGTTTAGGTCAACAGGTTCTCTAGATCGTTAAGGCTCCTCTATCACGTTGAGCTCTTTAGCTCGCTTAAGTGTCCTAGGTCGTTACAGTATTTTGAGGCCATTCAGATAATATGGGGGCATTCAGGAATCTTTGGCTCATTTGAGCATATTAGATCATCATGACATCTTATCTCGCGCGAGCTCTTTGGGCCGTTAAGCTCCTTTAGGGCATTGGGTTCCCTGGCTCTCTAAAAGACTTCTAGTAGAGGGTCCTCTCGGCGTGCCAAGTTCCAACCCGCAAAGTTCTTGAGTCGCCAGCTCTTCAAGTTGCTAGCCCGCTAAAGGATTTTTATCACCCCATTAAGGTTTAAGCTGCTTCATCCTAGTTTAACCTGTTCCAAGTGTACATAGGTCGCTCTGCTTTATGTTAGCTCGCGCCGCCATAATACATGCGGTCCTAACACATATCACATTTCATAGCTCGTCGCCGTCCTGCATCGGTTAGCTCTGGTCCGTCCCGCGTCCCTCAACCCGTTCTATCTTCATGGCTCATGCCACAGAAGGTTTAGGTTGCTCCGCATTATGCAGACCGCGCTGCTGTACTTCAGAAGCTTTTAGCTTGCCCGACGGCCTAAAAGGGGGATTCAAGGAAATTATAGGATTGCCATCTAGTCTGAAAATCACCTATAAATACCCCCTCACTTCTTTATTGAGGGGGAGGACTTTCATGGCAACGAAGTGCTGCTGAAATCTTTCTTCAACCGTTTCTAAGAGTTCTAACACTTATCAACATCTCCAAGAGAAGACCAAATCATCAATGAATCATGATTCTCATCAAATCTATCTGAGAGACCTTAGACTTGAAGATTCATCATTCAAGCTAAAACATCTAGAGGAATCCTTCTGATTCTTCTCTAATCACACTATATCTCCACTAATCTTTCTATTCCTTCATCATTTTTGGTTAATATAGATGAGATCTATAAGTGAAAGAGTGATTGGACGTGTTGTAAGAGTGGATTTTATCTTGTAATCAATATATTGATAATGGAATCTCCTATGAAAGTGGACGTATATCCTCATTGGATCAAACCACTATAAAAACTAATTGTTCTTACTTTTATGTTTTTAGTACGTCTTTGATTTCGACCTTACTCTACGTTTACTTACCGGATCGGTGAAGTGCATTCCATGCACTGTTGGTTTTGAAGACATATTTTGACTTCAACATTTGGCACCCACCGTGGGGCCAATTCAATCTTCTTTTCTCTCACACTCTTATACAAGGTTCAAGGCATTGCCTTAAGAGTCTAAGTCCATCACACTATGATTTACTTCAAGTTTATGCCTGAAACTATGGGTAAACCAGGAATACCGCCGAAGAGCGTCATAAGTCCGAATATCGAACATGATGACAACGCCACCGACAAAGAGAACACTCCTTCCACCAACCAATTTGAGCATGGAGAAATTTCTAACGTTGGAGAAGCGGTGACAAGGAGGGAGCTTAATGAAGTAGCGGCCGATTTAGCAAGTCAAATGGATGTTGCAAATAAAACTATGATAAAGAGGCTTGAAGCAATGTTCGTCGAGCAGGCTACTACGACCAAGGTCACCCCTGGAGCCACGCGAGCTAAGTCTGTCCAAATGGGTCACACAGAAGACGCAGCTTCCTCTTCCTCTAGTCTGAATCGAGGGAATTCTATCCAAGAGATCACAGATCCTAATGGTCCTTGAAAGGAAGCAAAACCTCAGACACGTGACCACTCCAATAAAGCGACTTCTCGACAAGCGCTCGGTGCCACCAAAGGAGCAATTCCATAAGGGGGGGGGGCGAAGGGCCTTGGATTCCAGGCCGTGACCGTTTGCTTAGGTAGACATCCGACAGGGAGGAAGGCGCCCACTCCATGGCCCGACTCAACGAAGAAGAACGCTTAACGGACGTGGTGCGTAGAATTATGGAAAAGACCTCGAAGAAGCTGGATAATGATAAAGATTGGGGGTTTGTTCCACCAAAACCGTACCTACAAAAAGAATAAAGATGGCATTATATCCAAACAAAATCAAACCACTGGCAATCCAAGCCTACAATGGAACAAATGACCCCAGCATATTTCTATTCAAATACGACCAGCATATGGACGGGTCACGACCACTGATGAGTTGAAGTATTTGTACTTTCTAACCTATCTCAAAGGCGTGCCATTGCTTTGGTTCACAAAACTACTGCCCAGATCTGTATATGACTTTGCCACCCTAGCCAAGTTATTTCGAGAGCAATTCAAACTCCAAGCAACGAAGGTTCGAGATGTCATGGGGTTGAATGAACTTGAACAAAGGCCAGGGGAACTAATTAGAGCCTTTCTCACTCGCCTCAATGTTGTCGCTACTGAGGTAGGCAATTATGAGCCTCGCCTGGCCTTAATGGCTTTAATAGGGGCTATAAGTAAAAAGACCAAGCTTGGGTGGTGGATCAAAAAGAAAAAACCTTGTACACTTGAGGAATTGTTTGATAAAGCAGAAGAATATATAGGCGTCGACGAAGATCCAACCTATACCATGGATATCCCGGAAAGCGACATTAAACCTGAAAAGAAGGATAATGATGTAGAGAACGGATAGAAAAACCCCGAGAATTAGAAAAGGGGTAATGAAGGGGAAAACAACTGAATTAACTAGAGGTTCCGTTTCTATGAAAACTCAGAGTTGACTCCGTTGAGTGATACGGTGGAAAATATTTTCATAGCCACCAAAGAGACTGAGGAATACCCAGTCCCGAAGCAGATAAGGGTGAGTGACGCGGCAATTAAATCCGGGAAATTCTGTCAATTTCATAACCTGTCAGGGCATAGCACTAATGAGTGTAGGCATCTAAAGAGCCTAATTGAGGAACTGATTAGGATGAACAGAATCCAGCAGTACATAATGAATCCTCAAAATACTCAAGCTCCTATAAGCCAGGGAGTGTCCACCGGACAACCGAGGCAGAGTGAGAATGCTGCAAATGCTGTTATGCCAAAGTTGATCATTAACACCATCTCAAAGGTTCCACACCCGGCCAGAAGAAGTTGGGGGACATTGTGAAATATGCCAATGAGATGAAGAAACCCCAAAAGGAGAAGAGCTCATGATTATGGATGAAGCTTTTTCATCAAAAATTCCAAGATCTCTTTAGGATGACATTGTCTTCAAAGATTGAGACTTAGAAGGCTTGATAACTCCAACTGTGGATCCGATGGTTATAACCATAGGTCTAGGTCCTGCTATCATCAGAAGGGTTCTAGGTCTTGCTATCGTTAGAAGGGTTCTAGTTGACAGTGGAGCTTCTATCAATGTACTCTTCGTTAATGCCTTCCCTAGGGTATGGCTCTCCATGGAAGATGTAAAAGCATGCCAGAACAAAATCCATGGATTCACAGGGCAAGCCATTCAACCGATCGGAGTCATCAAATTGCTTGTTGAGCTTGGAGAAAGGGAACAGAAGGCTGCGCAAAAGCAGGATTTCGTTATAATCGATGAGTTGTCCACTTATAACGCCTTCCTTGGAAGACCAACCCTCGTGGCATTCAGAATAACAATGGCCCTGTGGTGTCTAACAATGAAATTTCCTACTGAAAACGGTGTTGGCGTGGTAAAAGGTGACCAATGGACAGGAAGAGAATGTTAACTGGCTGAACTTGCAGAGACAAGAAAGAAAGAAGTGAGAAAGGATGTTGGGCAGCCGCCCAGCATCCAAGAATCACCCTTATAGCAATTAAGGCGGGACCCCCATACTGGTGAGCATAGCGGAGCCCAAAAAGAAATTGATCTGAGAAAAACCAGTATGGGGGAAAACAGAGCACCGCCGGTCGAGGACACTATTTCTGTTCCAGTACACGATAAAGATCTTGATTGATTCCTCAAGATAGGTTCTCAGTTGAGCTCGAGATTGCAGAATGATTTAATATTGTTTTAAGGGCAAAATTAGACGTGTTTGCATGGACGCATTCAGACATATGCGGAATATCGCCAGATGTAATCGTCCACAAGTTGAATATTAATCCTAGTTTGACTCCTGTAAAACAAAAAAGATGAATGCAAGGACCTGAAAGATCTGTGGCACTAAAGGAAGAAGCTGATAGGTTGTTTAAAAACAACTTTATACAAGAATCAACCTTTCCTGATTGGGTCTCCAATCCAGTCCTTGTTAAAAAATCGAACGGTAAATGGAGTGTGTGCATAGATTACTCGGACCTTAACAAAGCAAGTCCTAAAGACAACTTTCCGTTACCGAGAATTGACAAGCTTGTCAATGTGACAATAGGACATGAACTGTTGTCATTCATTGATGCATACTTCAGGTATAATCAGATCATGATGCATAACCGATAAAGGTTTATATCGCTACAGAGTTATGCTATTCGGATTGAAGAATACGGGAGCAACCTACCAGTGCTTGGTAAATTCCATGTTCAAATCCCAAATCGGGAGCACTATGGAGGTCTATGTAGATGATATGCTAGTAAAATCCAAAAAGGTAGAGAATCACCTTGAGAATTTAGCTGAGATTTTTCGCATTCTTAGGAAGTACGGTATGAAGTTGAATCCCCTGAAGTGTTCATTTGGAGTCTCGTCGGGGAAATTTCTTGGATTTATGGTCAACGCTAGGGGCATTGAAGCGAACCCTTCAAAGGTCACGTCATTACGGGAAATGCGGACTCTAAGGATGAAGAAATAGCTTCAAAGTCTAAACGGGAAAGTTGTTGTCCTTAATTATTTCATCTCCAAAGCAATCAATCAGTGTATTCCACTTTTTGATGCTTTGAAAAAGGGGAGGAAAGACTTCTAGTGGACTTCAGAATGTCAAATGGCCTTTGAGTAATTTATTAAGCACATGGAGTCACCTCCGATGCTTTCTAAGCCTAGGGATGGGGAAGAGCTTTTCCTATATCTAGCTGTCTCATCACATGCCTTAAGCGCAGCACTCGTTTGAGAAGATGCTAAAGTCCAGTGGCCAGTTTATTATATTAGCAAGCGGCTCGCCGAAGCAGAATTAAACTATCCAAAGTTAGAGAAACTTGCATACTACCTACTCATTGCATCTAAGAAGTTGAGACCATACTTCCAATCTCACCCAATAAGAGTTCTCGGCAATCAACCGCTAAGGCAAGTTCTATTTCGCCCAGAGACTTCGGGAAGGTTATTGAAATGGAACATTAAGCTCAGCCAATACGACATCACATATCACCCCCGAAGAGCTATTAATGGGCAAGCCCTAGCAGATTTCATTGCAGAGTTCACAGATCGGGGAGAGGAAGTTGAAGAACAAGCAGAGACAGTGACAAACTGGAAGCTATACTTTGACGGATCTAGGAATGATTATTGCTCAGGGGCCGGAATTGTCTTAGAAACTCCAGATGGTCATTCTCTGTGTTATTTTGTGAGACTGGAATTCCATTGACAAACAATGAGGCCGAATACGAAGCATTTATAACAGGTTGAAGTTAGCAAAGGAACTGGGTTTGAAAACTTTGCAAATCTACGGCGATTCAAAACTGGTGGTATGTCAGGTCATAGGAGAATTTCAAACTAAACTCAGAAACCTCCCTTCTTATCTCATCAAAGCCATGGAAGTTCTCAACAACCTTGACCACTACTCTGTATCTCATATCCCAAGAGAAGAGAATTCAAAGGAAGACTCTCTTGCCAAGTATGCTAGCTCCTCAAATGCACAAGTGTTGGGGTCTTATTCCTATAGAAGTCCTTTCGTCCCCCGCCATCGAGGAAGCGGTCATTGACTGGATTATTGAAATGGATGAAGAATCCATATCCATGGATGACTCCAATCAAGGAATACATCCTTAAGGTGACACTCACTTAAGAGCCAAAAAAGCGAAGAAAAATATTACGCATGGCTCCATTATATCTCATTCAGGATGGAAGATTATATAGACGAGGATTTTCTATGCTATTGCTCCGATGTGTAATGAAGGAGGAATCAAAAGCGATCTTAGCAGAGTTGCATGAAGGAGATTGGAGGTCACATAGGAGGTCAAAAACTAGCCAAGAAAATTCTGCGATACGACTACTTCTGGCCTGATGTGAACCTAGATGCGATGACCTATGTTAAGAAATGTGATAGATGCTAAAGGTATGAAAAAATTCCAAGAGCACCTCCTACTGAATTGACTTAAATGGTTAGTCCCTAGCCATTTGCTATTTTGGGCATAGATTTGATCGGAGCATTACCTACAGCTAAATCAAGTATGAAGTACACAATAGTGGCAGTTGATTATTTCACTAAATGAGCTGAGACTGAACCACTAGCCACTATTACCTCAAAGAAGGTGATCAATTTTGTCCTGAAAATTATCATCTGTAGATTTGGTGTGCCACAGAAAATAATCATCGATAATGGAACACAATTCGAGAGTAGAGAATTTCTGGATTTTCGTGCCAAATACAAGATCAAGAAGAGTTTTGCAGCTGTCGCCCATCCGCAGGCCAATGGGCAAGTTAAAGCAATCAATAAAATCTTGAAGTCGACTATTAAGAAGCGACTAGAAAAAGCTAAGGATGCTTGGGTGGACGAACTTTCACTTGCACTATGTGCGTACCATACCACTCATAATACTGCAATAGGACATTCTCCATTCTCACTTGCGTTCGAATCCGAGGCTATGATTCCAGTGGAACTAGAGGTTCCGACTTATAGAAGAATCCACTTTAACCAAGAGGAGTATAAGAAAGTGCAACTCTAAGCGCTTGATTTTTCTCGAGGAAAAGAGAAGCAGAACTAAGAGTCCTAGCACATCAGAGAAGAATAGATCATCATTTTAATGCTAAAGTAAAATGCGGAACCTTCCAAGTTGGTGATCTTGTCCCAAAAAGGATCATGACAGGAACTGGAGTATTTGAACCTAATAGGGAGGGGCCGTATGTGATTAGCCAGAAATTCTCTGATGGGACTTTTGAGTTAAAAACGATGGATGGACTCTAACTTCCGAGGGCATGGAATGCCATACACCTCCGTCATTACTTCATTTAATAATTCTTTCATATGATTTGAGAAAGTTGTAAATATTATGCACTGTAAATACCGTGCAACATCATTTCAAGCTTTGTACATACCAGTTAAAGAAATTACTCTACTTGCCAGAATCACATGGTTTGCAAACAGTTTGCAAAAAACTTATTTTGATCGTAGGTCCATTAAAAGAGCATTAACACATTTTTGACTTGATAAGACCAGGTGATTGCCAAAGCACATCCAGGCCGGGATAGCTTAAACACCCATTGCTTAATGCCTGAAACATCATTTGCAATCAAATCAATGATGTGTTGCACACGAATGCAAAAAATCAACATCAGGGACTGAATAATTAAACGGTGTGACGTTCAAAGCTACAAACAAAGTCTTAAGTTTCACCAAAGGGGTACCTTCTTAATTGCAAGGTCCTAGGCCCTAGTTTTAACAAATCATGGTAAAGCCCGATAAATGAACTAGCGTATGCCCCATGAAACAGTGCGATTCAAAACCCAAGACCTCCCCGAGGGGCACCTGGTTCATCGCCGATGCCATTCATACATGGCTGGATAGCGAATCAAACACCGGGTTTTAAAACCGAAGACCTCCCCAAGGGCACCCAATTGATCGTCAGAGCCATGATTACATGGTTCGATCATGACAAACGCTGGACTTTTAAACCCGAGACCTCCCCGAGGGGCACCTGGTTTGTCACCGATGCCTTTCATAGAAGATGGCTGGATAACGATACAAACACCCAGTTTTGAAACCAAAGACCTTCCCGAGGGGCACTTGGTTGATCGTCGATGCCATTCATACATGGCTGGATAGCGATACAAACACCGGGTTTTAAAACCAAAGACCTCCCCGAGGGGGCCCAGTTGATCGTCAGAGCCATGATTACATGGTCCGATCAGGACAAAAACTGAGCTTTTAAACCCAAGACCTCCCCGAAGGGCGCACGATTCATCGTCAACGCCATTAATACATGGCTGGATAACGATATAAACACTAAGTTTTAAAAGACCTCTTGTGAGGCATCCGATCAGATGTTGAATCTTCAAAATTCAGCTATTGATTCTGGGTCTTCCAAATCTAGTTACTGATGGACTTTAAAAGACCCCTACCTGGGTATCCGATCATATGCGGGGTCTTCCAAATTCGGTTAGTGACGGACCCAAAGACCTCCCCAGATGCTCCCTACAAATTCTACAAGTGACTGAGTCATTCAATCACAATAAATAACCAGTTTACAAATACCTCTTCAGGGGAACAAAATAAAACCTCTCAAGCAGGGGCACAAAAAGGGAAATACATCTCCGTAAAAAGACGTAAACTAGACCGACCATATTGGAGACTTCTTTTCTAGCCATGATCATGCCAAGGAATTCAACAGCGGCAAAATCGCATGACTAAAAGATTCCAAATGAAGTCAATCTCAAAATGTAATGTTTAACCTTTAAAGTGTATGGCAAAATTTTGGTATGTAGGCATTATAGCCGCGTTGAAGAGATTCAATAAAGCTTGCCCTCTAAAACATACTACAAATTAGTCACAACCTTAGAATAAAGGTTTAACGTCTACAAGGGTCGCCCTAACTAGTGAAGGTGAGCCTTGAAATGGTCATAAAAAACTTAGAAGCTTAGATATTATGATAAACCAAAAGGCGTTTGTTCACAGAAAGAGAAGTACCAAGAATTGCCTTAGCGTGAATCAAGGAGATTCAACAGTAAAACTGGTAAAAAAAACTAGCTAACAATGATTCGTGGCTACAGTAAAAACCCAGTTTGCAAAAAAGCGCCATGAGGATGTTAACATTGCGAAACAAAAAGACTTGCGACATAAAGAGTTCGTGACGTAAACATGAAAGGAAACGAGTGTGAAACGCGAAACAGAAAGTCTGATCAGGTAGCATAGAGCATACACATCCAAAAACTACTTCATCCATGAAGCAGGACAACACAAAGTCAAAGTACATGGCTAGAGTCATAAGCTAGGACTGGTACTCGCATACAACAATCAGTCTAATAATTTACATACATAAGATTACAAACCAAAAATTAGAACAAGAAAGTCATGATTACTGCCTATCACAAAGTAACTTGCTAAGCGGAATGAGAGGAAGGTGGTCCCATCTTTCCCTCCTGACCCAAGAGTTCGGCGATGAGCTTATCTCTAGACTTAAAAGCCCGAATAAGCATGGTCTTATCATCATCCAAAATAGAAATTCATTCAAGATGTTCTTTGTTCAATCTCTGGAGATCACTGGAATGCATGTTCCCACTGGTCGTCTTCTTCGTAGTATAATCTCGAGGAGATTGGTATGCTTTTCAAACTAGCACCTGGTATTTTAAAGCTAAGAAAGTGCACTGCGCTGAATGGCACCAATGTCATCAGGGGGCAGTCTGTTGTTCGAATCGATAAATGTCCACCTCAACACGCGCCCCCTGCAAACACCACCCTTCAAATCGACTAGCAAGCTTAGGGTGGCATGGTTCGGGTAAATAAAGAGGTCTCTCCATGATAGCTCGAAGGTCGTCCAGAGATGGAGCATTACAACCAGGAGGGTTTTGATATAGAGTAAGCATCCGTTACAGGCGACTCGTTCGATTTGCGATTCTTCTGGGAATCATCTTCCTTCAAAGGACCTTTCATTTTGTTATGACTAGTGGACATCCTACATGAGCAACCTTATTTGTAAGTAAAAGAAAAGAGAAGGGAGCATGTACAAAAATGTTCAACAAGATCAAGATTTTAGATTGTTAAAATCAATCAGGATTTTGGGTTGCTAGTGTCAGTCAAAGCTTTAGGTCGTTCTAAACTTCTTTAAGTTCTGAGTTGTTCTATTCAAGCTTAAGGTCGCCATAATATGTCAATACTTTGGAATCAACAAGTTATAAGTAACAAGAAGTTGTGAGCTGGAAATGACCCGAAGCTGAAGAACAAAATAACAACCAAAGGCCTTAAGTTGTTATAGCGACCTAGAGTTGGGGTACGGTCTAAACCCAAAGGTGGTAGTGACGACCTAATCCAAAATGGGCCATTACTCCGCCGTGATCTGGGACTAATAATCAACTAAGGCATTTCAATTTTCGAAAAATGGCAAGGCATGGTGACACAAATTAAGATCACTAACAAGCAAGATTATCACGTCACTTAGTAGAAAAGCCATGATTGAATCACAAGAATTCACACATGGAAATTAAACCAAGACCGTCTCCAATAAGTGAACTTGGAGCCATAAAAGAGGTTATTACAGGCACCAACATTATTATCAAGCGCATGTTAAAAATCATGGCAAATAACAGACTCACAAAATTCGATAGCATCAAGTTTAATCATAAGTGTATGAACAGCAGGAAGAAGACTTAGGATCGAACCTGATTCTTGGCATTGAAGAGTTGTGGATTTGATCAGAAGTTTGTAAGGCTTAGTGTTTGGAGGCTGCCATTAACGAGATTTTTAGTTTAAACGGGGGTTAAAGAGGAATGACGATTTAAAGAGAGAACGAAAGAAGGGTTTAACAAATAAACTGAGTGTGAAGGGCCTTTCAGCGACCCAATACCGAGGAGAATACTAACGAGCTATAATCAAAACACGACCCAAGGAGACGGACGACCTAAGGATTAGAATGCTTTAGGAATTTGCACGGTTTGAAGAACCTAACGACCTAAAATCTCGAATGGCATGCTAAGGGTTACCTAGTTCGAGGCCCATATTATTTCTAATAGATACGAACTTCGAGGGCCAGATGTTAACCCATAAAATATATTCCATGAAATAATAAGCATATCTGAGTAGTTCTATTATTTTAGGTCGATATGTTCTCTGGATCATTAAGGCTCCCCAAGCACATTGAGCTCTTTAGCTTGCTTAAATTTCCTAGGTCATTACAGTATTTTGAGGTCGTTCAAACAATATGGGGCATTCAGGAAGCTTTGGCTCATTTGGGTGTATTAGATCATTGTGACATCTTAGCTCGTGCGAGATCTTTGGGTCGTTAAGCTCCATTAAGGCGTTGGGTTTCCTGGCTCTCTAAAAAACTTCTAGCAGAGGGTCCTCTCGCCGTGCCAGGTTCTAGCCTGCGAAGTTCTTGAGCCGCCAGCTCTTCAAGTTGCTAGCCCGCTAAAGGATTTAGATAACTTCATCAAGGTTTAAGCTGCTCCATCCTTGTTTAACCCATTCCAAGTGCACATAGGTCGCTCTGCTTCATGTTAGCTCGCGCCGCCATAATACACGCGGTCCTAACACGTCCCACATTTCTTAGCTCATCGCCGTCCTACATCGGTTAGCTCTGGTCCGTCCTGCGTCCCTTAACCCATTCCGCCTTCATGGCTAGTGTCGCATAAGGTTTATGTCGCTCCACATTATGTAGACCGCGCTACAGTACTTCAGAAGCTTTTAGCTCGCCCAACGGCCTAAAAGTGGGATTCAGGGAAATTGCAGGATTGCCACCTGGTCTGAAAATCACCTATAAATACCCCCTCACTTCTTCATTCAGGGGGAAGAATTTCATAGCCACGAAGTGCTACTGAAATCTTTCTTCAACCATTTCTAAGAGTTCTAACACTTATCATCATCTCCAAGGGAAGACAAATCATCAATGAATCATGATTCTCATCGAATCTATCTAAGAGACCTTAGACTTGAAGATTCATCATCCAAGCTCAAGCATCTAGAGGAAACCTTCCGATTCTTCTCTAATCACACCATATATCTGCTGATCTTTCTATTCCTTCATTATTTTCGGATAATTCAGATGAGATCTATAAGAGAAAGAGTGATTGGACGTGTTGTAAGAGTGGATTTTTTCTTGTAATCAACATACTGATAATGGAATCTCTTATGAAAGTGGACATAGATCCTCATTGAATTAAACTACTATAAAAACTTTGTGTTCTTACTTTTATGTTTTTAGTACATCTTTAATTTCGGCCTCACTCTACTTTTCCTTACCGGATCGATGAAGTGCATTCCATGCACCGTTGGTGTTGAAGACAAATTTCGACTTCAACAATATTATATAAAATATATATAAATTCAATATCGACTATTCTGAATTTAAACTAGATATAACTTTTAATTCCCATTTTGAAATCCGGATTTTCCATATTCGTTAGAAATATATAATTAAACAGATTCAAATATTTCTTGTTTTACTGAAATCCGATTTATTTTTAATCCTGGACATTCAATTGAAACTTAAAATTGAATTTTCAAACTATCACGCCATTACAGGCTCGTTTTATAATTAAAATAAATTTATTCGTTCTAGCTTCGATAAAAGTAAATTTTTAGCCATACGTATTAAAATAAATCATTTTAAATCTTTAAAATCCAATAAAATTGTTAAAATAAAATTTTTAAATTGGTTCTGAAAATCCGAGTTGTTACACTATAATTAGATCTTATTTGTAACAACCCGGATTTTCAGAACCAATTTAATATTTGTATTTTAGCTATTTTAATGGATTTTGTATATTTAAATTGATTTATTTTAAATAAAAAAGACTAAAAATTTATTTTAACTGAAGTTAGGACCCATAATTTTATTTTAATTATATAACGAGCCTAAAATGGTGTGGTAGTTTGAAAATTCGATTTTAAATTTCAATCGAATGTACAGGATTTAAAATAAATCGAATTTCAGTAAAACCAAAAATATTTAAATTGGTTAAATTATATCTTTCTAACGAATGTGAAAAATTCATATTTCTTAACGAGAATTGGAAGTTATGTCCAGTTTAGTATTCGAAATGGTCGCTATGGAATTTATATATATATATATATATTATATAATATATAGCCCTTAAAATAGCCATTTTGCAAACGACCTCTATTTTCGATGAAACCACTTTTGTTGGATCCGCAATGTCAAATTATTGCTAGATTCTAGTTTTCATAATTTTTGGAATTAATATGTGAGCGTGGTAAATTTAAACGTGTTTGGTAATTTCAGTTTGAATTTAATCAACTGGAAATTGACCATTTTTCAAATGATCTCCAAATTCGATGAAATTTGTTTTGTTAGGACCATATCGTCAAAACATAGCTAGATTTATTTTTATGGAATTTTTGGTGTCAGTATGTGGCCCCGGTAAATTAAAAATGTACGTTGAAATCAATTTTGAACATTATACTAATTTGTATTTTAATAAAATCCGATTGAAACAGTCGAATTGGCTTATGGGACATAACCCATTGTGTCTAGAATGGAGGTAATTAGCAAGGAGCGACATCCATTGTGTCTTATTTGGAGTTCTAATTAAATAGTTACCTTTTGGAAATTAAAATAATATTAATTATATTAATATATAAATATACTTAACCTTAATTCTCCCTTTCCACTTCAGCCGTCGTTCAAAAATTAGAAAAGCAGAAGAGGAGAAAAACGATCGACGCTGCGCGTCCAGAATGCGCCGCTCGCCTCCACCACTAAGGAGGACCGCCGCCGCCTTAAACAACCCGAAACTCGCCATTACGGGATAGCCCGGATTTAGTTGAGAACACGAAAAATTAGAACGCAAATAGAATAACATTTCATTTCTTATTACAACAACTACTTCAGAGTACAAGAACATAACAGAGTATGAATAAATAATAAACATCAGAAAAATATCAAAGATTAAAATACATTATTAAGCAGTGGAAAAATAATACATAACACAACAGAAAGTGATAAACGGATATAGAATGTTTCGAATATAGCTCCAGGTGTAAACCAGGATCTTGTGAAATAGAAATCTGCAAAACCAAAACTACTATCTACCCGTGTGGAAAATAGGGCACTTAGAGTTTAGGTTAAAACAATAAACTCCAGGTCAGTCATGTGACTGGTGTGAGAACTAAAACAGTTATTTAAAACTTTACTTTTAAAACAAAGTAAATCAAGGGACCAT
Organism: Allium sativum; assembly: GCA_030737875.1. Lineage (NCBI taxonomy): Eukaryota > Viridiplantae > Streptophyta > Magnoliopsida > Asparagales > Amaryllidaceae > Allium > Allium sativum. Next base: position 160,296,653 of record CM060913.1, read on the forward strand.
GCGGTATAACATGGAACGGGTTTCCTCCCTAGAATACCAGTGCATAGAACAAACAGCGCAACACTTTTTGGAAAAATGAAGCTATTATAAGACTCAGGTCCCATCACACAATGCAATGCAAGCCTAAGGATAGAGTTTTACCTTATAATATCCAAACATGGTTGGTGAATTTTAAAACAAATCATTTTGATATTACTTGTAACACCCCGCATTTTTAATGTAATTAAAAATGTATATATATATATATGCATAGACACGCTAATAATGGTGATGTACAATGAAAATTAATTAACATGAAAGAGAAGGAAAGATTAATTCAATGGCAGTGTACGTAACGGAGAAGATAATAAAATAAGGATACTTAATTTACATATCAGGAATTAAGTAAAATGGACATCACCTTTGCGTTCGCCTCGTAATTCTACATGAAATAGAGTCCAAGTTTTCGAAAATCGGACTTTGTATGAAAGAGTTATGGCCTTCGGAAGATTCAAAACAGTTTAAAATTCGACCCAAGCAGCTGGGCGGGAAATTTCGGGCCTAGAACAGGGCAGGTCTACCTGGGGGTCAGGTCGACTAGGGGGTCGACCTGGGGATCGACCTACCCCCAGAAGGTTGACCTGGGGGTCGACCTACCCCAGATCTGGGCAGTTTTTGTTCTTGTTACATGGTTTGACGTGCTGTACGAACCAGATGGCTTCTAGGTCAATCCTAGGGCTCTAAAACGCTCTCTACACCTATAAAATAGTGCCTAGACCTAAATTAATTCATAAACAATTCCTTTTGACACCTCCATGCCGCCAAACTTCAACCAAACATGGCCGCCGCCCCAAAACCTTAAACTAAATAGCAAGTTCTTCAGCAACTTTGGAGTTTAATCAAATCAAGAAGCAAAATTCTTCATCAACGATTCAAGCTCTTCACCAATAATCAGATAAGAAGATAAAATCAGCATTCTACATCAACAACAAATCGCTTATTTCTCTAATCCAGTCAAGGTGAGTGGATTTGAACTATATTTGTTGTATAATGTTGCTTCTATCGTTTACCATTCCCCATAATGAATATGATGTTAATTTAATAAGATCTGTTATTTTATTTATGCCTACGTTTGAGTTCTCTCCTTTTTATCCTTTCCCCTTTTTATTTTTGGATCTAGGTTATCTCGAACCTAGACGAAATCTTATTATACAATACGCACGATTGGAATAGGGGGATATTGGAATATAATCTGTAATTTTGGGGTTTGTGGCATAACAATTATTATTTCATATATTAGGCATAATCTATTTTATGCGGTCGAGGAATATAATCTATAATGTTGAATTTATGTAAGTTTGACATAATTGTCATTGGATATGGAATTGGTATAATTTAATATTAACAACATATAACTAGATAACATGGGTTGGTGAAATTTATTTTTGACTTGGAAAATAAACCTAGAGGGTGAATTAGATTATATGTACGAACATAGGAATGTTGGGATATATATATATATATATATATATATATATATATTCGGAAAATATTGATTACATGAAATTGGGTATAATTGGATATTGGAAATTGGCATGTTTGGAATTGGTGAATTTGGCTATAAATGGATAATTTGGTTAATATGGAATTTGAGTAACTATTATGCAAATTGGTATAGTTAATGACAAATTTGAAGATAGGCATAAAAGTATGAATTGGGATTAAGTTGAATTTGGACCACATGACATGAATTTTTGGTTTGGGTGAAAGACGAATTGCAGTGACAGCCTAAGACACGAGGTTAGATGCGTTTGTGGTGTAAGACTGACCGGAAACGCCCGGCAAATCCAGCAACCACAAGCGGATGTCTAATATGAGAGGTCAATGGCAAGAACTAGAGGCGTAATGGTTTATGACACAAGGTTAGGTGCGTTATGGTATAAGTCTGCCCGGAATCGCCCGGCAAATCCAGCAGCCACGAACGGACGTCTAATGTGAGAGGTCGTACATCGTTAGGGAATTATAAATCAATTAAGAAATACTAACCATAATAAGACATGTGGGTGACATGGGTATGGTTAGAGGGTTAAGTGGGTGATATAAATGACATGTAAAGCATGACTAATGTGGAATTAACCGTTGTAAGACATGTGATGTAAAACATGACTAAGGTAGACTTAACTGTAGTAAGACATGTTTAAGATATGGTAACTATAATAAAGGAGTTAATTGGGGCATGGGTGACATATGAAACAAAATTTAGATATGCTTAACCAAATGGGACCTATGACAGTATCATAAATTAATTGAATTAGTTAAAGTTTATGCAACGGCTTAAGTAAATGGAAGGGTTAAGTCAAATCTAAAATTAATGACAAGAAATGGGGAATGATAAATAACATATTATGAATGAACTTGAATAAGGCAAGAAAGGATAATAGGTGGAAATTATAACTTATGGGACAAAGATAAGTTATAGGAAACGATAAGGAAGACGAGATAACTTATATGTAAAGATATACTTAAATTAAGTGGTTTGGAAAGGAGAAATGTGAAATTAAAACTGATATAAGTTATATGAGTGGAAAGAAGTAAATTAGAATCATATATGTTGGTTGGGTTGACTAATTCTCTAGGTGCCAGTCTGATGTTGATTTCGGTCTTCGGGGCTGGTGTTCAGAGGGTTATTCTCCTAATCAGTATGTATATGGGATAATGCGTACTTAACTATGAATTAAGTATAACATGTTGTTGTAACCCAAAAAGGGAATAATTTATGAGATTGGAAAATAAAAATGTTGTGGTCTTATTAATGAACTTAAGTGGGTTAAGTATAAATTGAATTAATAAGCAAGGGTAACTTGGTGAATACGGAAAAAAAGGAAGCTAATGTGAATAACCAAATTAAATGAGAAAGTTAACGACATGGCGCAAGCGTGAAATAAATGGTTAGACTTAGGGTCTAATGACGTATAAAACTAAGGCGCTTGAAGTAGTCCGTACGTTGTAGGATAAATAACCCAACGAGGTAGATCATGATGGTGTCATAAGGCACGAGGAGAGCGCAAGTTCGCTATTTTGGCGGCTCCAACGGACTGGAAGGGGAAGCACGCGGCTTCCTGAGACGTTAAAGGTGCTCTTGGTAGTCCTCTGTAGTGGTTTAGCTTCCGGCTAGGATTACAGAGGTTGGGTCTACGCAGAACTACCAGGTGGTTGGGCCTTGACTGCACAAGCAGGAGGTAGTCAAAATGCTGTACGCGGTGGCATTAAGGGTGGTTCGGCGATTGCCTCAGGCGAAGGTGGAGGGTCAAGACCAAACGATAGCAAGATTGTCGAACGCCTATCACCAGCAGCCTAAGGAATGCGAAAAGACAAGAGCTAACCCCTAGAGATCTTTAACCTTTGCTATCAAGGGACGGGTGCGGGGAGACCCAACATGGATGTTTAGATAGTTTGCTTGCTAGGGGTGGTCGCTTAGCTCGTGTGGTCTTTACTAGTTGAGGGAGGGGCTGAGCTGGGGCCATAGCCACCATAGAAATACAAGACCCAAGGGATATCTGTACATTGGACACTCTTAGAGGCGGGCCAGTACAGATATAGAAAAGCTCCCGACCAAGTTCCGTGTTTTCTGGTGTAGCCCTGCCACGGAACTTGGGTGCACAAGTAGAGGTTATGTGCAGTAGAAACATCGAGTACGATTGATGATACGTACGTGGGAAAGTCTAGGTACAGCCATGTCTGCTCTGGGTGGTGTATCGTATACTAGAGGGCATTATTCGGTGATGGAACCAAACTCAATCGAATAGTTCGAGATTAGCAGTCAGTACGCTTACGTAGCACAACGATAGTGGTTCTATGCAGATGTAGCGTTGTACGTTACTATGGCATAGGATGAGGGACTGCGCATATTACTTTGGTGATACGGAGGAGACCGTGCGAGTGGGGTATCACGGGGTGTACCTTAGTTTGGGGGTAGCTACATATACACTATATTAGGTTAATCTATTAGGGGGTAGATAGGTGCGACGTGTGTGTAAGCTTTGAGTGCTAATAACACATATAACCTAATAAATAAGAAAGTGTAATTGAACGGTATATGTAGGATTATTCAAGAAGTGTAGTTTAAATTCATTTACACAGAACTTATGTTCTGACCCCTCCTCATAATATTCGCAGGTTAGACAGAGACTTATAGCTTCGGGAATACCGATTATGTAGTATTGTAATTAAGGTAAAGCTATGTTTTAAATATATTATATTTTACTCCTTCCGCTGTGAGGTGTTTTCCGAACTCTGACATATCTCTTTTCTTTGTCTTTTCTGTAGGATACCAGAGCAACCCACTCGGATTTCGATGGATTGGATTTTTGAAAAGAAAATCGGTCCATCGGAATCCGGGTTGTTATATCTGGTATCAGAGCTCCGGTTTAGTGATCTTAGGGAGATATTGAGTGAATGTATTTTTATTTTCTAAAATATAAATATATTATATATATAATCCTAAATCCGTAAAGTAGCCCACTTGGTAGGGAAAGAGTCGGGATATTTAGTTTGTACACTAAAGTAATAAACAAAGAAATTTTTGAGACCCTTCGTTGTTTTGGTTGGAAAGTGTACAATATGAATTGGTATTTGAGAAAGAAAGTATCCCATAGAATTAAAACTGGAATGTTATTTCAGAGTAGTGGGTTCGAAAGTGAAACCTTATAGATTGGAAAAGGTTAAGATGTGGAAAATGGATTAGGAATATATATAGTCGAGAGAATTGAATTTGCATAAGTTCCTAGGAAAGCCTAGTCGAGTTGAAGACCCGCTTTGAGTCTAACCCAATGATAAGCTTTTTAGAACTTAAATCTGTAAGAAAGTTTGTGGTAATTTTCTAAGTTTTGATCTTAAAAGTATTTTGATGTTTTTAGTGCATGATGGGTTTTAAAGTAATTTGAGGTATATTGGGTAAAACAATGATTTCTTGTTTTAAAAAAATTCTCTCATGAAAAGGTGCATATAATGGAGCATAAATAGCTCGCTAGTTTTCATATATGAAAAGAAGTTTTGAAATCTCTATTCGGTTAACAATAAATTTTGATTATTGTTTTAAAAAGAAATTTTATTGGGTAAACAAAATAAATGGTAGAGTGCAAGAATAGATTAGATATTTGCGCCTTAGCAACCAAGTTAACATTGTAAATAGGAACAGTGTAACTCATTAGTCATCCTTGTCTACTCCAGTTTGTGATTTGAAAAAAAAAATTTGCAATTTGACTTTGTAACATGTTTCTATGGTTTGGCAAAAGCAGGTTTTTGAGAAAAGAATAAAAGTTTTACCACTTTAGTTTTTTTTGAAAGAAGAATGTAATAAAATAAAGAAGGCCAAACCATGTTTTAAAAATGGAGTAGTTAAGGATTAAGGCTTAGAAAGAACGAGATTAAGTTAAAGCTATTAGAACCAACTGGGAATTGGTTAAAATGAAAAATTCTTTGAGTATCAATCTGATGTTGATTTTGGTCTTCGTGGTTGATACTTAGAGAGTTATTTTCTTGCCAATTTACAGTCAGGGATTAGATAATATTAAACTAATGGAAAATTTTCCGTATAATGCATAAGCATTGAGAAACCTAGGTTTGTTGCTTGAGAAAAAGAAAAAGGGTTATTGCTTGAAAGAGAAGTATAGGCTAGTAATACACAGCATGGACTAGTGGTGACTACTAGGTAGTGAAGGGCAAGCAAGTGTATAGATCCTGTTAAGTGGACTCGTGAGATAAGTCCTAAGATTCTTCGCCCATAGTAGTAGCTGTGTTGGATGCTGTTTGAGTTGAAAACGAAAAGGCTTATTTGAAAATAATAAGCTTAAGTAATTTGATTAAGTCAAATAAGCTAAGAAAGAAACTAGCCTAACTAAAAAGAAAACAACAAAATTAATCATGCAGCAGAACGAGACGGGAAAAGAAAATGGAAATCTTAAGATGAATAAATATTTAATTTTTCCAAGATAAGTGGGAAAAGAGAAGAAATTTTCTTATGTGATTGTACTTGGATAGGAAAATAGGAAATCTTCATAGAATAGTCATATAAAAATCAAAGTACGATTAGAAAAGAAAAACGGAGGATGTGAATTTTTCCGTTTTACATCTTTTCGTAACATAAGAAATCGAATTTGGAAAATTAGATTTTTCTAAATTTTGAATTTAATGATGGTTGGTAGGATTCTGGATGCGAAAATTGGATGGATTATGCTCTTACTCTGTAAGAGTGTAGGAAAACGTGGATGAAAAACGTTTTGATTTTTCAAAAATATTGCATTCATATAGAACTGCAAGTATATTTAGGATGTGAGCATCATGTTTTGAAAGAGTTTTTAAGATTTTCATACATATAGGTGGATCCAATTTTGGCATACATACTTTACTATGATGTATCTCACTTTGCACATGTGCACAATGTTTGCAACAGTTGGATGCACACTTGATGGATGGATGTTGCTAAGGATTATCTATTTTCTCTTATCGAATTTCTGGGACGAAATTCTTTGAGGGTGGGATAATGTAACACCCTGCATTTTTAATATAATTAAAAATGTATATATATGCATAGATAGGTAAAATATGGTGATTTACAATGAAAATAACTTAACATGAAAGAGAAGGAAAGATTAATTCAATGGCAGTGTACGTAATGGAGAAGATAATAAAATAAGGATACTTAATTTAAATATCAGGAATTAAGTAAAATGGACATCTCCATTGCGTTCGTCTCGGAATTCTACATGAAATAGAGTCCAAGTTTTCGAAAATCGGACTCCGTATGAAAGAGTTATAGCCTTCGGAAGATTCAAAACAGTTCGAAATTCGACCCGAGCAGCTGGGCGGGAAATTTCCTGCCCAAAAATAGGCAGGTCGACCTGGGGGTTGACTTGGGGGTCAAGTCAACCAGGGGGTCGACTTGGTGGTCGACCTACCCACTAGGAGGTCGACCTGGGGGTCGACCTACCCCAGATCTGGCAGTTTTTGTTCCTGTGACGTGATTTGACGTGCTGTACGGACCGGATGGCTTCTAGGTCAATCCTAGGGCCCTAAAACGCTCTCTACACCTATAAAATAGTGCCTAGACCTAACCTAATTCATAAACAATTCCTTTTGACGCCTCCATGCTGCCAAAACTTCAACCAAACACGGCCGCCGCCCCAAAACCTTAAACTAAATTGCAAGTTCTTCAGCAACTTTGGAGTTTAATCAAATCAAGAAGCAAAATTCTTCATTAGCGATTCCAACTCTTCACCAATAATCAAATAAGAAGATTAAATCAACGTTCTACATCAACAACAAATCGATTATTTCTCTAATCCAGTCAAGGTGAGTGGATTTGAACTATATTTGTTGTATAATGTTGCATCTATCGTTTACCATTCCCCATAATGAATATGATGTTAATTTAATAAGATCTGTTATTTTATTTGTGCCTATGTTTGAGTTCTCTCCTTTTTATCCTTTCCCCTTTTTATTTTTGGATCTAGGTTATCTCGAACCTAGACGAAATCTTATTATACAATATGCACGATTGGAATACGGGGTTATTGGAATATAATCTGTAATTTTGGTGTTTGTAGCATAACAATTGTTATTGCATATATTGGACATAATCTATTTTATGCGGTCGAGGAATATAATCTGTAATGTTGAATTTATGTAAGTTTGACATAACTGTCATTGGATATGGAATTGGTATAATGTAATATTAACAACATATAACTGGACAACATGGGTTGGTGAAATTTATTTGTGACTTAGGAAATAAGCCTAGAGGGTGAATTAGATTATATGTACGAATATAGGAATGTTGGGATATATATATATTCGGAAAATATTGATTATATGAAATTGGGCATAATTGGATATTGGAAATTAGCATGTTTGGAATTGGTGAATTGGGCTATAAATGGATAATTTGGTTAATATGGAATTTGACTAACTATTATGTAAATTGGTATAGATAATGACAAATTTGAAGATAGGCATAAAAATATGAATTGGGATTAAGTTGAATTTGGACCACATGACATGAATTTGGGGTTTGGATAAAAGATGAATGTCAATGAAAGCCTAAGACACGAGATTAGACGTTTTTGTGGTGTAAGAACGCCCGGAACCGCCCGGTAAATCCAACAACCACAAGCGGACGTCTAATGTGAGAGGTCAAAGGCAAGAACTAAAGGCGTAATGGTTTATGACATGAGGTTAGGCGCGTTGTGGTATAAATCTGCCTGGAACAGCCAAGCAAATCCAGCAGCCACGAACGGACATCTAATGTGACGGGTCATACATCGTTACGACATTATAAATAAATTAAGAAATGATAACCATAATAAGACATGTGGTTGACATGGGTATGGTTAGAGGGTTAAGTGGGTGATATAAATGACAAGTAAAGCATGACTAATGTGGACTTAACCGTTGTAAGACATGTGATGTAAATCATGACTAACGTAGACTTAACCGTAGCAAGACATGTGTAAGATATGGAAATTATAATAAAGGGGGTTAAGTGGGACACAGGTGACATATGAAACAAAACAAAATTTTGATATGCTTAACCAAATGGGACCCATGACGGTATCATAAATTAACTGAATTGGGTAAAGTTTAAGTAACGGGTTAAGTAAATGGAAGGCTTAAGTCAAATCTAAAATTAATGACAAGAAATGGGGAATGATAAATAACCTATTATGAATAAACTTGAATAAGGCAGGAAAGGATAATAGATGGAAATTATAACTTATGGGACAAGATAAGTTATAACAAACGATAAGGAAGACGAGATAACTTATATGTAAAGATATACTTAAATTAAGTGGTTTGAAAAGGAGAAATGTGAAATTAAAAATGATATAAGTTATATGAGTGGAAAAGAAGTAAATTAGGATCATATATATTGGTTGGGTTGAGTAATTCTCTAGGTGCCAGTCTGATGTTGATTTCGGTCTTCGGGGCTGGTGTTTAAAGGGTTATTCTCCTAATCGGTATGTATGTGGGATAAGGCACTTAACTATGAATTAAGTATAACATGTTGTTGTAACCCAAAAAGGGAATAATTTATGAGACTGGAAAATAACATGTTGTGGGCTTATTAATGGACTTAAGTGGGTTAAGTATAAATTTGAATTAATAAGAAATGGTAACCTGGTGAATACGGAAAAAAAAGAAAGCTAATGTGAATAACCAAGTTAAATGAGAAAGTTGATGTGGTGGCACAAGCGTGAAATAAATAGTTAGACTTAGGGTCTAATGACATATAAAACTAAGGCGCTTGAAGCAGTCCATACGTTGTAGGATGAATAACCCAACGAGGTAGATCATGGTGGCGTCATAAGGCACAAGGAGAGCGCACGTTCGCTATTTTGGTGGCTCCAACGGACTGGAAGGGGAAGCACGCGGCTTCTTGTGAAGTTAAAGGTGCTACTGGTAGTCCTCTATAGTGGTTTAGCTTTGGGCTAGGATTACAGAGGTTGGGTCTACGCAGAACAACCAGGTGGGTCGGCCTTGACTGCACAAGTAGGGGGCAGTCAGAATGCTGTACGCGGTGGCATTAAGAGTGGTTTGGCGATTGCCTCAGGCAGAGGTTGGAGGGTCAAGACCAAATGATTGCAAGATCGTCGAACGCCTGTCACCAGCAGCCTAAGGAATGCGAAAAGACAAGAGCTAACCCCTAGAGATCGTTAACCTTTGCTATCAAGGGACAGGTGCGGGGAGACCCCACATGGATGTTTAGATTGTTTGCTTGTTAAGGGTGGTCGCTTAGCTCGTGTGGTCTTTACTAGTTGAGGGAGGGGCTGAGGTGGGGCCATAGCCACCATAGAAAAACCAGACCCGAGGGATATCTGTACGTTGGACACTCTTAGAGGCGGGCCCGTACAGATATAGAAAAGCTCTTGGCCGAGTTCCGTGTTTTTTTTGTAGCCCTGCCACGGAACTTGGGTGCACAAGTAGAGGTTATGTGTAGTGGAAACATCGAGTACGATTGATGATACGTACGTGGGAAAGTCTAGGTACAACCATGTCTGCTTCGGGTGGTGTATCATAGACTAGAGGGCATTATTCGGTGATGGAACCAAACTCAATCGAATAGTTCGAGGATAGCAGACAGTACGCTTACGTAGCATAGCGATAGTGGTTCTACGCGGATGTAGCATTGTACGTTACTATGGCATAGGATGAGGGACTGCGCATATTACTGTGGCGATACGGAGGAGACCGTGCGAGTGAGGTATCATGGGGTGTACCTCAATCTGGGGGTAGCTACATATACACTATATTAGGTTAATCCACTAGGGGGTAGATGGGTGTGATGTGTGTGCAAGCTTTGTGTGCTAATAACACGTATAACATAATAAATAAGAAAGTGTAATTGAACGGTATATATAGGATTATTCAAGAAGTGTAGTTTAAATTCATTCACACAGAACTTATGTTTTGACCCCCTCCTCATAACATCCGCAGGTTAGATAGAGACTTATAGCTTTGGGAATACTGATTTAGCATTATTGTGATTTAGGTAATGCTATGTTTTAAATGTATTATATTTTACTCCTTCCGCTGTGAGGTGTTTTCCAAACTCTGACATATTTCTTTTCTCTGTCTTTTTCTGCAGGATACTAGAGCAACCAACTCGAGTTTCGATGGATTGGATTTTTGAAAAGAAAATCGGTCTGTCGGAATCCGGGTTGTTACATTACTATAAATGCATAATGTATCAAACAACTTCAAATATCAATGTATCAATCATAGACGACAAAGTATCCCATGCTACTATGTTTCTATACTAGGATCTACAATCAAAACCGAAATGTCACGCATTGGAAATTGGATTTCCGTCATGAGTCGAGGCAAGGGATGTACTCCTCGCCGGCTTCGTGATACTCTAGAAAATGCCTCAGGGTTCGGACGCTGGCGAACCATTGGATCATGCAGGGCCGGTCCACACTTAGCTGATTGGTTATGCCAGAACACATGTTTCTCGGTCCCATATGACCTATCCATCGGCTCCATAGTAATCGATATATCCGAGGCGCCTCGCTATCCATCATCCACTTAGGTAAAAATATATAAATGTCTGGGCTCTATACCATGACACCACCAGCTAGAAAGAAACGTCATGCACTCCCTACTGTCCCTTATCCCGTTTTTGACTCATACCGAGGTGCGAGGCTCGCGAATTAACGCAATACACAAAGTTATGCCCTTTAGGGTTGTGCTTTGATCATCAACCACAAGACTCTGGTTTTCAACAGCAGCCTTGATCATTTGCATCTCCGCATGCCACACAGGCAATTCACGCCATACGACTGATGTCTATTGATATATAACCGCTAAGCTCATACGTCTCAGAGAGGGGCGTTAAGCAAGAGAATAAATTCTCCGCCACTAAACAGATATATACATTTAATAGAGATCAATGAACACAGAATAAAATCCAATGTCAAACACACATCCATTTACAAGTTCGTCTTGGGTCTGAACGAAACTGGAGGCACCTTATTCCTCGTCCCATATGTCCAATACCGGAGAGAGGTCCTCGCATATCTAGTCGATCTCCAAGTACGTCTGGACGATCACCACTTATTACATTGTCTTGGGTGTACAACCCAATCAAGACATCGGTAATCATCCAAATAATGTGAAGACTTCCTATCTTCAACCACCATCTTCATCGTCGATTTATCGTTGAATCGTCGAATCAATTATTCAGAATGGTTATAAACCCGACCTTTCCGAATAATTCCAGTATCTTATAATCAAGTGCTATAAAAACACAACCTACGCCTCATTCCAATACAGAATATTCGTTTATTCAAATATTCACATCTTTAGCGTTAGGTCCCATTAATTTTATCAAAGATAAATTCTTTTAAATTTATTCTTTAATCTTCCTTTGGATTTCAATTCAAACCAAATTAAGGTTTATCCAAACTGGTTGGGATTAGCGCACCTTACCAAGTAATCATTTGTAATATTTCCCAGTCCCAACCTATTCATCCCATAGAGTAAAACTGGTAATACTCCATATCTAACACCACAGTGTTATCGGTAAATTAAATTACCATTTCACGTTCAAGTCTAATTAAAGATTTAACTATCGCCTAAAGTAAAACTGGTGGTAATCCATTCTCGATCTTTTCCCAAATTTGATAATTTAAATTATCACATTCCCATTTTAATCTAATTAAAGATTCAGTAAAACTCCACTTAGTTTTAATCTTCCTAAACATTAAAATTAATGATTATTTAAATTTCGGAAATCAAACATGTTGCATCGACAATCTACACTGCACCATTGATTTCTGCCTATATATAACCTTTAAGTTCGTACGTCTTAGAGAAGGGTGTTATGCAAGAGAATAAATTCTCCGCCACCAAACAGATATATATTTAGCAGAGATCAACAATACAGTTTGAAATACAATGTTAGCCTGTCTTTAACTGGGTTAAAGAACCAATGTCATTTAAAAGACAATTCACGATAAACCCAAAATCACATTCCATTAATTATGGAATCTTCACGAAAAAACAGATCATATATAATCGATATCAATTTCCGTATCCGACTAATAATATAAATGGAATAATGACGAAGCCTTTCAAATTATATATACATTAACGGTCTTCCTCCACATAAGCTCACTTCGATTATTACCAAATCGAATTCCATTCAATCCCAATCTATTTTATTAAATTAGAAAACATTACTTTGGAAAATTCCATTAAATCTTAGAATAAAGATTTATAAATTCCAAATCTTAACTACACTATTAATCAGGTTAAAGAACAAGTGTTATTTAAAACACCGTTCATGATAAACCCAAAAATCCAATTTTTAATTCCATTACAATTAAATATTAATTAATTGGTAAACTTCTCTAAATCTTAATTAAAAGATCTACTCTTTTCTCAACTGGGTTTAAGAACAGTGTTAATAAAGAGATCGTTCACGACAAACCCAAATTCAAATTTAATATTAAATATAAGGCTTTGAATAGAAATTATATCGACCTATATTCAATATCATATACAGAAACAAACAAATATCGTATTGGAAATAACGATATATATATATATGTCTTCCAAATTTCCATAACAATATCCGTATAATGACGGAATCCAATATCGAAATATTCCGAAGGTTATTTCCATTCCAAATCCAATCTAATTTGTTCATTGGAAATTTTTGGTTATATCAAAACCATTCACAAATCCGATTTATTTTATTTAAAAATCATTGGATTTCAAATCCAGTTAATAACTAGTTCATTTTGATAAAAATATATTTTTATCTTTACAAACGTGGAATTTTTCATCCCAATTCTTTCCAAATCATTTACTATGATTTTACCCAAATTATTAATATTTTTAATAATTTTGTTAAGGCCTTTTTAGTAGATTTCCATAAACGGCCATCGAATTGCACTTACAGTGACCTTTTCCAAATTTGATTGGGACATAATTCCAAATCCAACTGTCAAATTTCAAATCTCTTATATTCTTTGGAAAGCTCTTTTCGATATGAACCCAACAGTTCTAGTTTTAGGAGAATCCGATGGTCGGATCTCCCGTAATGCCAATTCGAAGTCAATGGTCGAAATTCGCAAACGGTCGCGGCACGGCGCGTTCTATTCAGGCCACTAAATATATATATATATATATATAGTATTATATATTTCATCGATTTCCATTTAAAACGTATTTTATAAATCGTTTATAAATTTGTTTTAAAACGGTTCTAACTTCATTTTCAATTTTAAATCAAAATTGAATATTCCTTATCATTATAATATTTAAATGATAATATTATCAAAATATATTATTTTGAAATCATTTCCTTTTCAATTTTCATTATAAAAATGATTATAATTGATATAAATACGTTCGCGTGAAAATGGCGCAAATCTAATAAACACGGCTTCATATATTTCAGTATTTTCATGTCCATCCCAAATCGGATATCAAAATCATATTTTTATCTTTTACAGAATATTATTTTAAAATATTCGTTATTTTAAAATATTTTATCCAACACGTGAATATTTTAACGGTTTGTACATTCAATAAAAATGATATTTTTATTGTTAAAATATTTCTATTCAACATATGAATATTTTCTTCAATACATGAATATTCTATTCAACACATGAATATTTTTAATCTTTCATTTATACAATAAAAATGATATTTTATTATTCAAATATTTTATTCAACGTATGAATATTCTATTCAACACATAAATATTTTTAATCTTTACTGAATATTATTTTAAAATATTCGTCATTTTCCAAATTGGAAGGAGACTCAATCAATTACCATATAATGTTATTTGTATGGATTCCATACAACACATGTATATAATAACAATGATAAACAATCAACCATCATCCAGAGTGCATTACACAACTACATAAGTATTAAATATAAATAATTAACGCTTACACGGTCTTTCAACCAATTGATTGACATATAGCTAAACAATTGGCATTAGTGTACGTCAATTATCATCCCAATTCCCGTGTGGGGTTTCAATCAACAAACACTGAATATTTATTTGTGCAGTTGGGCGATGTGTAAAATTCATCGTCCCAATCCATGTTAGTTAAATGGGTGTACATAAACAAATCATCCGATTTGTAAATGGATATTTATTTTCGTTTCAGGAGAATTTTATGTCGTTCATATATACATTAAAAATTATATTTTTAACGATAAAATAATTCATTCAACACACAAGTATTTTATATAAATCATATATAGGCTAAAAATAATATTTTTGAAGCGACTCGAACTTCCCCGGTCTCCGAAGAGATGAGAAAGAACGAATTACTGTGAGGACAAGAGAGAATAGAATGCATACGGAAGAACATTTCATTGCTATTACAACAATTCCTTCAGATACAAGAATATACAGAGTATAAATGAATAAATTACATTCGACAAATATCAGAGATTACAATAAATTACATAGCAGCGGAAAAATATACAAAACACAACTAGAAGTGATACACGGATACAGAGCTTTCCGAGCATCGTTCCAGCTGTAAATCAGGACCCTGTGAATATAAATCTGCAAAACCAAAACTACTAGCTGCCCGTGTGGAAAATAGGGGCACCCAGAGTTTAGGTTAAAACAATAAACTCCAGGTCAGTCATGTGACTGGTGTGAGAACTAAAACAGTTATAATTCTTTATTTTAAAGTTCGGTAAATCAAGGGACCATGCCGTATAACACGGAACGGGCTTCCTCCCAAGAATACCAGTGCATAGAACAAACAGCGCAATGCTAAATAAAGAAAAATGAAGCTGTTATAAGACCCAGGTCCCATCACACAATGCAACGCAAGCCGGAGGATAGGGTTTTCCCTTATAACAGCCAAAGCATGCTTGATACGTTTAAAACATATTATTTGATACTAGTATAGGTGTATAGTGTCAAAACAATTTCAATCATAAGTATCAATCATAGGCGGCATGGGTACCATCTATCATGTCGCCATACTAGTTCTACAATTAAAACCGCAATACACGTATTGGAAATTGGATTTCCGTCATGAGTCGAGGAATGGGGCAAGCTCCTCTCCGCGTTCGAGACACTCTAGCAAATGTCCCAGGACCCCACTATGATCCTTGGATCTTCAGGGCCGGTCCTCTCTTACTTTTGAGGATTAGTTATTCCTGAACACACGTTTCCCGGTCCTTACAGACCTATATCCGAGGCACCTCATATCCAACAACCACACAGGTGAAAAGTATATAAATGTCAGGGCTGGTAGGTCACTGACACCACCCTAGCTAGAAAGAAACGTCGTGCTCTCCCTGCAGTCACTATCCCGTTTTTGACACATACCGAGGTGTGAGGCTCGCGAATTCACGTTATACACAAAGCTACGCCACACTGGCCATGCTTTGATCATCAACCACAAGACTTTGCTTTTCAACAAAAGCCTTGATCAATTGCCACTTACGCATGCCACATTGGCAATTCACTCCATGCGACTGATGTCCATCGATATACAACCTCTGAGCTCGTACGTCTCAGAGAAGGGTGTTAAGCAAGAGAATAAATTCTCCGCCGCCAAATAGATGTATATTTAATAGAGATCAATCAACACAGAATAAAATCCAATGTTAGACACACAATCCATTTACAAGTTCGTTCTGGGTCTGAACGAAACCGGAGGCACTTCCCTCGCATATCCATCCATCTCCAGGTACGTCTGGACGATCACCAACTGTTTTCCTCATCTTGGGTGTACAGCCCAATCAAGATCATCAGTAATCACCCAAACGATGTGAAGACTTCCGGTCTTCAACCACCGTCTTCATCTTCGACATCTCGTCGAATCGGTTATTCAGAATGGGTATAAACCCGGCCTTTCTGAATAACCCACGTATATGATAAACAAATGTTACCCAAACACAACGAACGCCTCATTCCAATTCAGAATATTCTTTTATTCACAAAATCACATTCTTAGGGAAATGTTCCCATTAATTTTATCAAAGATAAATTCTTCTAAATTTATTCTTTAATCTTCCTTTGGATATCATTTCAAACCATATTATGGTTTTCCAAACTAGTCGGGATTAGCGAACCACACCGAAGTAATTATTTGTTTTATTTCCCAATCCCAATCTATATATCCCATGGAGCAAAACTGGTGATACTCCATATCTAACACCACGGTGTTATCGGTAAAATTAATTACCATTTCACGTTCAAATCTAATTAAAGATTTAACTATCGCTTTGGAGCAAAACTGGTGATACTCCACTCTCGATCACTTTTCAGATTTGATAATTTAAATTATCAATTCACTTTTTTTTAATCTAATTAAAGATTCATTAAAATTCCACTTAGCTTTAATCTTTCAGAAATCAACATTTTGCCTTTAACTTGGTTAAAGCACCAATGTCATCTAAAACACGATCCACGATAAACCCAAATCACATTTGATATTAAATACAAGGCTTTGAATAGAAAATATATCGGCTTATATTCAATATCAAATTCTGAAACCAACATATATCGTATTGGCAATAACGATATAAAATATATCTTTCAAATTCCCATAACAATATCTGTATAGTCACGAAATCCAACATCGAAATATCCCGAAGATAATTTCGATTCAACTCCATTCCAATCCACGTATTGGGAATATCGATTATTTTTAAAATCACTTTCAAATTCAATTTATTTATTTAAAAATAAATTGATTTTAATTCTAGTTCAAAACTAGTTCATTTCGATAAAAATTCATTTTTATCCTTTCAAAGGTGGAATTCTCCAGCTCAATTCTTTCCAATTCACATATTATAATTTTACACAAATTATAGATATTTTTAATAATTTTATCAAGGCCCGTACAGTCGATTTCCATCAACGGCCATCGAACTGCACTTACAGCGACCTTTTTCGAATTTGATTTGGACATAATTCCAAATCCAACCGTTAGATTTCAAATTTCTAATATTCATTGGAAAGCTCTTTTCGATACGAACCCAACGGTTCCGGTTTTAGGAGAATCCGACGGTCGGATCTCCCGCAATGTCCGTTTGAAATAAATGGTCGAAATTCACGAACTGCCGCGGCGCGGCGCGTTCTATTCAGGCCATTATATTATATATATAATATATATTTCGTCCATTTCCATTTAAAACGAATTTTATAAATTGTTTTAAAATTGTTTCAAAAGAAATTTCAACTTTCTTTTCAATTCAAATCGAAATTGAATTCTTCTTTATAAATTCGTTTTAAAATTCATTTCTATTCAATTCAAATTTTAATTCAATTTGAATTCATTTCAATTCACTTTCAATTCAATTTGAATTCGTTTTCAATTCAATTCATTTCGAAATCGTTTTCAATTCAATTCATTTCGAAATCGTTTTCAATTAAATTCATTTCGAAATCGTTTTCAATTCAATTCATTTCGAAATCGTTTTCAATTCAATTTAATTCAATTTGAATTCATCTCTATTTTATTCGAATTCAAATTCACTTTCTATTCAATTCGAATCGAATTCATTTTCTATTCGATTCGAATTCATTTCAATTTGATTCAATAGAATTTCAATTTCAATTTTTAATCTAATTCAATTTGAATTTCATTTCAAAATATTTAATTTTGGAATCACTTTTCAATATTCATTATAAAACGAATAAAATCGATATAAACATCGTTCACGTCAAAATAACGCATCTCTAATCAACACGGCTTTATATTTCAATAATTCGTTATTCTATTCAACAAATGAATATTTGTTCTATTCAACACATGAATCTATATTTCTTCCAACACACGACTAATCTCAACACATGAGTACTGTCGACACATCACTATTTTTGTTATGTAAAATATTTTATAAAACTATGGTATCTATCGTTTGATTTTTAATTAGACTTCTACTAGGAAGTAGTTCTAATTTTAAATATGATAAAGATGTAAATTTCATTGTATAAAATATTTCACTCAACACATGAACATCGTCAACACATGACTATTTTTATATTCAACACATGAATTTTCTTTTATAATATTCCTTATTTTCCCGATTGGAATGAGGCCCAATCAATCACCATATAATGTTAATTATACGGATTCCATACAACACATGTATATAATAGCATTGAAAAATAATCAATCATCAACCAAAGTGCACTACACTGTATAAGCATCTAATATTGATATCTTACGCTTATAACAGCCTGTCAATCAATCGATCGACATATTTAATCAATCGGGATGAGTGAACTTCAAATTTCATCCCAACACCCGTGTGGGGTTTCAAATCAACAAACACACATTTTTGTTTGTGCAGTTGGGCGATGTGTAAAATTTATCAACCCAATAAATATCAGTCAAATCAGTGTAAATAAACAAATCGGCCGATTTGTTTATAAATATTTATTTATTCACTTTCACGTTAAAAATTATATTTTTAACGTCAAAAATATTTATTTCAACACTTGAATTTCTTTTCAGTTCATTTACACAATAAAAATGATATTTTTATTTTTCTAACATATTTTAGAAAATTTCGGCGGCATAACGGCACGATACTAGAAACGGGACGAGGCCTAGCCTTATCCCCGGTCTAGTGAAGGCCCACGCCATTCACACATCAATCAAATCCATTCAATTTCACCAAACAATTCAATTCAAACCAATAATCTAAATAACTACTCAACCAAACAATTTAACAAACAAGCCATCCATGGTCTGTGGATGACGGGTGTCGGGTGCTACTAAACACCGTCTGCATCCTAGTATATATATATAACTAGAAAAATTAAATTGAAAGGTGAGAAGTTCTCACCGATAGCTATCCAACTTCATGACACTTCATTTATAGAAATCTTCTTCATCCTCGCCTTTTTATCATCTTCTTTTGCCCGTAGTCACTACATATATAAAAATCACGCATTTTTATATTTCGATGTCTTTAAAATAAAAATCACATTTTTATTTATTCACTTTCAATTTAAAAGTCATATTTTTATAATCACTTCATATATTTAAAAATCGAATTTCACTTCGCTATTCAATATATAAAAATTATTTTTTTATCCCCTTATTCTTCATATAAAAATTTCACCCTTTCAAAAAATAAAGTTTTCGCCTTTATAAAAATAAAGTTTTCGCCTTTTCTATTATTAAAATATCGTCTTTTTATTTTTAAAGATTTTACCTTTTCAATTCCATCCCTATAGAAATCGCATTTTATTTTGCTACCTATAAAAAGATGATATTTTTAATATTCCTAACATGTAAAAATTATATTTTTAATTCTTTAAAAATATAAAAATCATATTTTTACATCTTCTATATAGTAAAGACTATATTTTTAATACTTTCAAAATATAAAAATCATATTTTTAATTCTTTGTTCAATATATAAAAACCATGTTTTTCTACAAATAAAAATCCTTTCTTTCTACAAATAAAAATCCTATCTTTTCTGTAAATCAACTATAAAAAAATACGATCTTCTCACATTTCAAAATACGACCTTTTCACCTTTTAAAGTTCTAATCTTTTTCCATTTAAAATTCAAATCTTTTTCTATTTAAAATCTTAAAATAAAATCAGTTTTTAAACCCTTTTAAAAAAACAGTTTTAAATGCTTTTAAAATTAGAATTGAAAAATAAAATAAAGTAAAGTAAAAAAAAACTTACTGCATCGAAGAAAGGGGGGTGACGTCAGGGTCGGCGGCAGGCTTCGCGGGGGGGGGGGGGGGGGGGGTGTCGCTGGGAGGTGCGGCAGGAGGAGGAGCAGGGTGGGGATCTCGATTTCGCGGCGGCACAGGGGAAAAGAGGGGGGTCTGGGGTTGGCGGTTCAGGGCGGCGAGGGGATGGTCGGCGCTGACCTGCGGCGAGGCTAGGGTTTCGTGACGTGGTGGCAGATTGGGGGAAGAAGGGGTTTCGATTGGAGAGGAGGGAAAAGCTGGAGGGCGTCGAGGACTGGAAGGGGAGGGAGGACGGCGGTGGCGGACTTCGCTGGAGGGGGCGGCGCGCTAGGAGGAGCGATTCGTTTTGTTTTTTTCTTTTTTTTTCTTCTGAATGAAAACGAGAAGGGGGGGTTATATAATTTAATTTTTTTTATTTATTTTAATTGCAAAAAGTTGACTTTTACAAACGACCTCTAAACGAGGCCCACCATCTGTCGTCCATAGCGTTTCACCCCCATTCCGAACACAATGGGATATGTATCGTAGGCTGATTCGATCGTTTGAATCAGTTTCCGTTAAATTTACATTTAAATCACTATATTGAATTTTAAACGTACATTTCAAATTACCGGGGTCACATACTAGCCCGAAAAATTCCAGAAAAATATTTTCTAGCTTCGTATTGACGATATGGTCCTAACAAAACTAATTTCTTCGAATTCTGAGACCGTTGGAAAAATGACCATTTTCCAGTCGATTAAATTCAACTAAAACTGGTCAAACGCGTTTTCCTTTGCCACGCTCACATATTGATTCGAAAAATTATGAAATTTGAAACCTAGCAATAATTCGACATCACGGACCCAACAAAAGTGGTTTCGTCGAAATCCGAGGTCATTTGCAAAATGTCCATTTTTAAGGGCCTGAATTCCACAACGACTATTCAGAATTTTCAACTGGACATATCTTTTGATTCCCGTTATGAAATCTTGATTATTCGGATTCGTTGGAAAGATATCATCATTTAGATCCTATCATTTTTGGTTTCACTAAAATCCGGATTGTTTTGCACCCGGTACATTCAATTGAAGTTTGAAATCGAATTATCGAACTACCGCGCCATTTTCAATTCTATTTATAATTATATATAATTATTTATATTCTAACGACGACGTATATAATATATACGTTCGAATTCTATTCAAAATAAATTTCTCGTCGATATTATTTAAAATAATCCATTTTAAATATTCAAAATTCGCTAAAATTGCCAAAATAAAAATTTCAAACTGGCTCGCATTTTACGGGTTGTTACAATCTCCCCCACTTAAAACTTTTCGTCCCCGAAAAGGAATAAAGTCGAAAGTGGTTTGATTAATCAGCTCTACATTCGATCTGGCTTCTATTCTCCAACTTTTAGTTTCTGAGAATTTTCAAAATTTCAAAAATTTGGCTAACACCCTAAATTTTCGAAAAATTTCGCCATAACCTCCCCTGCACCGGGAGCATCGGGGAATTTCAAATAGCTTCCCCAGTCCTTCAGATCTCAAAAAGAAAAAGAAAAAGCCAAGCGGCTAGCCAATAGGCTCACAAAATCATCATCACCCAAACAAAACAGGAAATTATGTAGTAAACATGTACCTATTTGTCGGGCAAACAAATTTTATTCTTCGGCTCTAGCCTCCTTGCTATGACCTGTTCAATGTAAGTATATGTATGCATGCATATGCGACCAATTTTCAATATAGTTCAATATTTGGTTCAATTAGGCATAAATGGTTCAAAATTATCAAGCAAATAAACAAACAACACAAACATCAATCAATTAGTAAATTTAACGTTTAAAATTCATAATTTTGATACATATACAAAAATCATGTTTTTGATGCCAATTCACAACAAAGTGTTCTAGCTATATTAGTTTTGGTTCTCACACCAGTCTAATGGAAATATATAGAAAATCACACCTTCGTAACACGAACATAAATATTGATGATGCGATCGCTATCATCAATATCATCTCCGGGCGACTAGAGTGTAACCCTATATCTATCCAGTATATTAAAACTTCGAATATACGTTCATGACGCGTATATGCAAAACCTTTATATATTAGATTGTCCATATTCAAAATAAATAAATAATCAAATACGTATAAAGCGATTTAAATTTTCAAAACAAAATGATTTTCATTTGAAAAATATACTCTTCACACTCGTTCTAGGATACTACTGATCCTATCTCTAACGAGTCATTCTAATTGGATATTATTAATCCAATATCTGATGAATTCTTTCGTATGGTTCTAATGTGTCTTGTTCTCGAGCTCTGTAAACCAAAGCTCTGATACCAAACTGAAGCGACCCGAACTTCCCCGGTCTCCGAAGAGATGAGAAAGAACGAATTACTGTGAGGACAAGACAGAATAGAATGCATACGGAAGAACATTTCATTGCTATTACAACAATTCCATCAGATACAAGAATATACAGAGTATAAATGAATAAATTACATTCGACAAATATCAGAGATTACAATAAATTACATAGCAGCGGAAAAATATACAAAACACAACTAGAAGTGATACACGGATACAGAGCTTTCCGAGCATCGTTCCAGCTGTAAATCGGGACCCTGTGAATATAAATCTGCAAAACCAAAACTACTAGCTGCCCGTGTGGAAAATAGGGGCACCCAGAGTTTAGGTTAAAACAATAAACTCCAGGTCAGTCATGTGACTGGTGTGAGAACTAAAACAGTTATAATTCTTTATTTTAAAGTTCGGTAAATCAAGGGACCATGCCGTATAACACGGAGCGGGCTTCCTCCCAAGAATACCAGTGCATAGAAAAAACAGCGCAATGCTAAATAAAGAAAAATGAAGCTGTTATAAGACCCAGGTCCCATCACACAATGCAACGCAAGCCGGAGGATAGGGTTTTCCCTTATAACAGCCAAAGCATGCTTGATACGTTTAAAACACATTATTTGATACTAGTATAGGTGTATAGTGTCAAAACAATTTCAATCATAAGTATCAATCATAGGCGGCATGGGTACCATCTATCATGTCGCCATACTAGTTCTACAATTAAAACCGCAATACACGTATTGGAAATTGGATTTCCGTCATGAGTCGAGGCAAGGGGCAAGCTCCTCTCCGCGTTCGAGACACTCTAGCAAATGTCCCAGGACCCCACTATGATCCTTGGATCTTCAAGGCCGGTCCTCTCTTACTTTTGAGGATTAGTTATTCCTGAACACACGTTTCTCGGTCCTTACAGACCTATATCCGAGGCGCCTCATATCCAACAACCACACAGGTGAAAAGTATATAAATGTCAGGGCTGGTAGGTCACTGACACCACCCTAGCTAGAAAGAAACGTCGTGCTCTCCCTGCAATCACTATCCCGTTTTTGACTCATACCGAGGTGTGAGGCTCGCGAATTCACGTTATACACAAAGCTACGCCACACAGGCCGTGCTTTGATCATCAACCA
Organism: Allium sativum; assembly: GCA_030737875.1. Lineage (NCBI taxonomy): Eukaryota > Viridiplantae > Streptophyta > Magnoliopsida > Asparagales > Amaryllidaceae > Allium > Allium sativum. The sequence continues at coordinate 160,320,342 of CM060913.1, forward strand.
CAAGACTTTGCTTTTCAACAAACGCCTTGATCAATTGCCACTTACGCATGCCACATTGGCAATTCACTCCATGCGACTGATGTCCATCGATATACAACCTCTGAGCTCGTACGTCTCAGAGAAGGGCGTTAAGCAAGAGAATAAATTCTCCGCCACCAAACAGATGTATATTTAATAGAGATCAATCAACACAGAATAAAATCCAATGTCAGACACACAATCCATTTACAAGTTCGTTCTGGGTCTGAACGAAACCGGAGGCACTTTCCTCGCATATCCATCCATCTCCAGGTACGTCTGGACGATCACCAACTGTTTCCCTCATCTTGGGTGTACAGCCCAATCAAGATCATCAGTAATCACCCAAACGATGTGAAGACTTCCGGTCTTCAACCACCGTCTTCATCTTCGACATCTCGTCGAATCGGTTATTCAGAATGGGTATAAACCCGGCCTTTCTGAATAACCCACGTATATGATAAACAAATGTTACCCAAACACAACGAACGCCTCATTCCAATTCAGAATATTCTTTTATTCACAAAATCACATTCTTAGGGAAATGTTCCCATTAATTTTATCAAAGATAAATTCTTCTAAATTTATTCTTTAATCTTCCTTTGGATATCATTTCAAACCATATTATGGTTTTCCAAACTAGTCGGGATTAGCGAACCACACCGAAGTAATTATTTGTTTTATTTCCCAATCCCAATCTATATATCCCATGGAGCAAAACTGGTGATACTCCATATCTAACACCACGGTGTTATCGGTAAAATTAATTACCATTTCACGTTCAAATCTAATTAAAGATTTAACTATCGCTTTGGAGCAAAACTGGTGATACTCCACTCTCGATCACTTTTCAGATTTGATAATTTAAATTATCAATTCACTTTTTTTTAATCTAACTAAAGATTCATTAAAACTCCACTTAGCTTTAATCTTTCAGAAATCAACATTTTACCTTTAACTGGGTTAAAGCACCAATGTCATCTTAAACACGATCCACGATAAACCCAAATCACATTTGATATTAAATACAAGGCTTTGAATAGAAAATATATCGGCTTATATTCAATATCAAATTCTGAAACCAACATATATCGTATTGGCAATAACGATATAAAATATATCTTTCAAATTTCCATAACAATATCTGTATAGTCACGAAATCCAACATCGAAATATCCCGAAGATAATTTCGATTCAACTCCATTCCAATCCACGTATTGGGAATATCGATTATTTTTAAAATCACTTTCAAATTCAATTTATTTATTTAAAAATAAATTGATTTTAATTCTAGTTCAAAACTAGTTCATTTCGATAAAAATTCATTTTTATCCTTTCAAAGGTGGAATTCTCCAGCTCAATTCTTTCCAATTCACATATTATAATTTTACACAAATTATAGATATTTTTAATAATTTTATCAAGGCCCGTACAGTCGATTTCCATCAACGGCCATCGAACTGCACTTACAGCGAACTTTTTCGAATTTGATTTGGACATAATTCCAAATCCAACCGTTAGATTTCAAATTTCTAATATTCATTGGAAAGCTCTTTTTGATACGAACCCAACGGTTCCGGTTTTAGGAGAATCCGACGGTCGGATCTCCCGCAATGTCCGTTTGAAATAAATGGTCGAAATTCACGAACTGCCGCGGCGCGGCGCGTTCTATTCAGGCCATTATATTATATATATAATATATATAATATATATTTCGTCGATTTCCATTTAAAACGAATTTTATAAACTGTTTTAAAATTGTTTCAAAAGCAATTTCAACTTTCTTTTCATTTCAAATCAAAATTGAATTCTTCTTTATAAATTCGTTTTAAAATTCATTTCTATTCAATTCAAATTTTAATTCAATTTGAATTCATTTCAATTCACTTTCAATTCAATTTGAATTCGTTTTCAATTCAATTCATTTCGAAATCGTTTTCAATTCAATTCATTTCGAAATCGTTTTCAATTCAATTCATTTCGAAATCGTTTTCAATTCAATTCATTTCGAAATCGTTTTCAATTCAATTCATTTCGAAATCGTTTTCAATTCAATTCATTTCGAAATTGTTTTCAATTCAATTCATTTCGAAATCGTTTTCAATTCAATTTAATTCAATTTGAATTCATCTCTATTTTATTCGAATTCAAATTCACTTTCTATTCAATTCGAATCGAATTCATTTTCTATTCGATTCGAATTCATTTCAATTTGATTCAATAGAATTTCAATTTCAATTTTTAATCTAATTCAATTTGAATTTCATTTCAAAATATTTAATTTTGGAATCACTTTTCAATATTCATTATAAAACGAATAAAATCGATATAAACATCGTTCGCGTCAAAATAACGCATCTCTAATCAACACGGCTTTATATTTCAATAATTCGTTATTCTATTCAACAAATGAATATTTGTTCTATTCAACACATGAATCTATATTTCTTTCAACACACGACTAATCTCAACACATGAGTACTGTCGACACATCACTATTTTTGTTATGTAAAATATTTTATAAAACTATGGTATCTATCGTTTGATTTTTAATTAGACTTATACTAGGAAGTAGTTCTAATTTTAAATATGATAAAGATGTAAATTTCATTGTATAAAATATTTCACTCAACACATGAACATCGTCAACACATGACTATTTTTATATTCAACACATGAATTTTCTTTTATAATATTCCTTATTTTCCCGATTGGAATGAGGCCCAATCAATCATCATATAATGTTAATTATACGGATTCCATACAACACATGTATATAATAGCATTGAAAAATAATCAATCATCAACCAAAGTGCACTACACTGTATAAGCACCAAAGTGCACTACACTGTAACAGCCTGTCAATCAATCGATCGACATATTTAATCAATCGGGATGAGTGAACTTCAAATTTCATCCCAACACCCGTGTGGGGTTTCAAATCAACAAACACACATTTTTGTTTGTGCAGTTGGGCGATGTGTAAAATTTATCAACCCAATCAATATCAGTCAAATCAGTGTAAATAAAAAAATCGGCCGATTTGTTTATAAATATTTATTTATTCACTTTCACGTTAAAAATTATATTTTTAACGTCAAAAATATTTATTTCAACACTTGAATTTCTTTTCAGTTCATTTACACAATAAAAATGATATTTTTATTTTTCTAACATATTTTAGAAAATTTCGGCGGCATAACGGCACGATACTAGAAACGGGACGAGGCCTAGCCTTATCCCCGGTCTAGTGAAGGCCCACGCCATTCACACATCAATCAAATCCATCAATTTCACCAAACAATTCAATTCAAACCAATAATCTAACTAGCTACTCAACCAAACAATTTAACAAACAAGCCATCCATGGTCTGTGGATGACGGGTGTCGGGTGCTACTAAACACCGTCTGCATCCTAGTATATATATATAACTAGAAAAATTAAATTGAAAGGTGAGAAGTTCTCACCGATAGCTATCCAACTTCATGACACTTCATTTATAGAAATCTTCTTCATCCTCGCCTTTTTATCATCTTCTTTTGACCGTAGTCACTACATATATAAAAATCACGCATTTTTATATTTCGATGTCTTTAAAATAAAAATCACATTTTTATTTATTCACTTTCAATTTAAAAGTCATATTTTTATAATCACTTCATATATTTAAAAATCGAATTTTCACTTTGCTATTCAATATATAAAAATTATATTTTTATCCCCTTATTCTTCATATAAAAATTTCACCCTTTCAAAAAATAAAGTTTTCGCCTTTATAAAAATAAAGTTTTCGCCTTTATAAAAATAAAGTTTTCGCCTTTTCTATTATTAAAATATCGTCTTTTTATTTTTAAAGATTTTACCTTTTCAATTCCATCCCTATAGAAATCGCATTTTATTTTGCTACCTATAAAAAGATGATATTTTTAATATTCCTAACATGTAAAAATTATATTTTTAATTCTTTAAAAATATAAAAATCATATTTTTACATCTTCTATATAGTAAAGACTATATTTTTAATACTTTCAAAATATAAAAGTCATATTTTTAATTCTTTGTTCAATATATAAAAACCATGTTTTTCTACAAATAAAAATCCTATCTTTCTACAAATAAAAATCCTATCTTTTCTGTAAATCAACTATATAAAAAACGATCTTCTCACATTTCAAAATACGACCTTTTCACCTTTTAAAGATCTAATCTTTTTCCATTTAAAATTCAAATCTTTTTCTATTTAAAATCTTAAAATAAAATCAGTTTTTAAACCCTTTTAAAAAAACAGTTTTAAATGCTTTTAAAATTAGAATTTCAGAATTGAAAAATAAAAATAAAATAAAGTAAAGTAAAAAAGAACTTACTGCATCGAAGAAAGGGGGGTGACGTCAGGGTCGGCGGCAGGCTTCGAGGGGGGGGGGGCGGTGTCGCTGGGAGGTGCGGCAGGAGGAGGAGCAGGGTGGGGGTCTCAATTTCGCGGCGGCGCAGGGGAAAAGAGGGGGGTCTGGGGTTGGCGGTTCAGGGCGACGAGGGGATGGTCGGCGCTGACCTGCGGCGAGGCTAGGGTTTCGCGACGTGGTGGCATATTGGGGGAAGAAGGGGTTTCGATTGGAGAGGAGGGAGAAGCTGGAGGGCGTCGAGGGCTGGAAGGGGAGGGAGGACGGCGGTGGCGGACTTCGCTGGAGGGGGCGGCGCGCTAGGAGGAGCGATTCGTTTTGTTTTGTTTTTTTTTTTCTTTTTTCTTCTGAATGAAAACGAGAAGGGGGGTTATATAATTTAATTTTTTTTATTTATTTTAATTGCAAAAAGTTGACTTTTACAAACGACCTCTAAACGAGGCCCACCGTCTGTCGTCCATAGCGTTTCACCCCCATTCCGAACACAATGGGATATGTATCGTAGGCTGATTCGATTGTTTGAATCAGTTTCCGTTAAATTTACATTTAAATCACTATATTGAATTTTAAACGTACATTTCAAATTACCGGGGTCACATACTAGCCCGAAAAATTCCAGAAAAATATTTTCTAGCTTCGTATTGACGATATGGTCCTAACAAAACTAATTTCGTCGAATTCTGAGACCGTTGGAAAAATTGCCATTTTCCAGTCGATTAAATTCAACTAAAACTGGTCAAACGCGTTTTCCTTTGCCACGCTCACATATTGATTCGAAAAATTATGAAATTTGAAACCTAGCAATAATTCGACATCACGGACCCAACAAAAGTGGTTTCGTCGAAATCCGAGGTCATTTGCAAAACGTCCATTTTTAAGGGCCTGAATTCCATAACGACTATTCAGAATTTTCAACTGGACATATCTTTTGATTCCCGTTATGAAATCTTGATTATTCGGATTCGTTGGAAAGATATCATCATTTAGATCCTATCATTTTTGGTTTCACTAAAATCCGGATTGTTTTGCACCCGGTACATTCAATTGAAGTTTGAAATCGAATTATCGAACTACCGCGCCATTTTCAATTCTATTTATAATTATATATAATTATTTATATTCTAACGACGACGTATATAATATATACGTTCGAATTCTATTCAAAATAAATTTCTCGTCGATATTATTTAAAATAATCCATTTTAAATATTCAAAATTCGCTAAAATTGCCAAAATAAAAATTTCAAACTGGCTCGCATTTTACGGGTTGTTACAATTTTTAACTAACCATTATATTTCTAACATATTCTTAGAAAATTTTGGCAGTATAACGGCGCGATACTAGAACCGCAATAAGGTCTAGCCTTATCCCTCGTCTAATACTGGCTCGCGCCATACACATACCAATTCCAATCAATTCAATTAACATCCCAAACCAGATTCAAGTAGTTTCAAAATAGGGTTGCCAAACCCTATTAAATAACAATCAATGAAATAAAACAAATAGCCAAACATCTGTGGTTTCAATCAAAGGTATCGGGTGCTACTAAGCACCGTCTGCATCCTAGAATATAATAACTTAATTAAAAGTTGAGTGAGAAAATGTTCTCACCTTTGGTTTCCACTCCTTCATTCTTTAATTGAACGGATTTTTATTATGTTCTCTTCCAGTCGGTTCCATCACAATCTGCTTTTGAGCAGTTTATATTAAAAATCACATTTTAAATATAGTGCTATTTATTTAAAAATCACATTTTTATTCTGCTACTATATAAATAAAAATCACATTCTTACACTGCTACTATATAAATAAAAATCCCATTTTTATCTTCTAAAAATTATATTTTTACATAACTAAAAATCATATCTTTATATCATTAAAAATCATATCTTTATAGTGTTAAAAATCATATCTTTTTATTTCAACGCTGAGATACATAAAAATCCATTTTAAAATAAAGTTATATACATAAAAAATCAGATATTTAAAACAAAATTGTTTATAAAAAAAATCAGATTTTGTTTTGCTTAATAGCATAAAAAATATATAAACAAAACTCATTTTTTAAAATAAAATAAAAATTCAAGCTTTGATGGAGGAGGGCCCACAGTCGGAGTTGGGCTGAGGGGAGGGCGGCGCCGAGGTGCTAACGAGGCTAGGGTGGTACAGTGGCAAGGGGGTGAGGTGAGGAGGGGCTGATGGCTTGTGTTTTCTCAATTTGGGAGTTTTGGGTTCACGGTGGAGAGAGAAGGGAAGGCGGAGGAGAGGAGGGAGAACATGGGAGGCGGCGTAGCGTGGGGTAGGCAACGGCAGCGGCGGCTAAACGGAGGAGCTACGGGCTTCAGCACTGGTTTTTGTTTATCTTCGATCTGAAATAATGGGGGGGTGAGAGGATAAGGGGGGAGAGAAAGCAAGGATTGACTTTATAATGATATATATATATATATATATTTTTATTTAATTTAAATTCCAAAAAAGTAAATTCTCTATTCGAACTCCAAATCAAGCCCAACGACTATCGCCTCTAGCTAATTACCCCCATTCCAGACACAAGGGGATATGTCTGATAGGCCAATTCTACTGTTACGATCAGTTTTCCTTTAAATTATAATATAAATTAATATCACATTCAAAATTGATTTAAACGTACATTTTAATTTACCGAGGCCACATACTAACTCCAAAAATTCCCAAAAAATAAATCTAGCTATGTTTTGACGATACGGTCCTAACAAAACTAATTTCATTGAATTTGGAGACCGTTTGAAAAACGGCCATTTTCTAGTCGATTAAATTCAAACTGAATTGACCAAACACGTTTAAATCGACAACGGTCACATATTAATTCCAAAAATTATGAAAATTGGAATCAAACAATAATTTGACATTACGGATCTAACAAAAGTGGTTTCATCGAGAATTGAGGTCGTTTACAAAATAGCTATTTTTTAAGGGCTTTATATAATATAAAAAATATATAAATTCCATAGCGACTATTTTGAATTTTAAATTGGATATAACTTTCAGTTCTCGTTATGAAATCTGGATTTTTCACATTCGTTAGAAAGATATAATTAAACCGCTTTAAATATTCCTGGTTTGATGAAATCCGATTACTTTGAATCCTGTACAATCATTTGAAATTTGAAATCGAAGTTTCAAATTACCGCGGCTTTTTAGGCTCGTTTTATAATTAAAATAAATTTATACATTCTAACTTCGATTTAAATAAATTTTTAGTTGTTATAGTTTAAAGTAAATCATTTTAAATAACCAAAATTCATTAAAATAGCTAAAATAAAAATTTTAAATTGGTTCTTAAATTCCCGATTGTTACACTGCCCCTCCCAAGATGCGCCGCCACCCCCCCCCCTTCACCCTCCTCCCTCCGTTCTCTCTCTCGCCCTCTTCTTCAAACTGCACAGCTCAAACCCCGTCTCCATGGCCACTGCCTCACCGCCCCCGGCCATCCGCTCACCCTCCTGACCACCCACGACCACTCGCGCTCCTCCCCCTTCCTCTGATGGAAAAAACAGTGAGTTTGTTTATATTTTTTATTTTATGCTATTGTTAAAAAAATTAGTTTTAAATTTAAATAAACAGTGAATTTATTTTTAGTTTATTATATATAAAAACATTATTTAAAAATCAGTTTTTATTATATAAAACATTATATAAAAAGTAGTTAAAAATATATACATAGCATTGTTTTAAAATATAAAACATTATAAAAATAAAACACAACAAACACTCGGATCATCACTAAATCATTCTCATATTAGTCAAATTTAAATATGAAATAACTTTCGTGTCATGGGTGCAGTAACTCCAGAGATGTTACGGGATTTTTCCATCTCTTGAGAATCCATTAAACTAATACATACATAGTATAATACGCTATTATGATAGTGTCTATCCAGTAAAGTAAATATCATAAAATTAGCATAAGTGGGATTACCATATTACCCTTACGCCGTTTACAAGCATCAACAGTTTATACAATACTGTAAATTCACCATACTGGTGTTATCAGAGGGCACTCCATAGAAGGCAATGCTAAATAAAATCATATGGGGCTCGATATGGATCAATATGACAAGGCACTCGAGGCAATGCCCAGGGTAGAATTCTACCAATTGCACTCCCGGACCGGTGGTAACGCATAGCAGCCACTACCGCCCACCTCGAATCACACTCCCAAAATCATAAATGAGCCCAAATCATCATCATCATAATCATAGAAATAGTATAGAAGAAGTGTGTTCGATCAAAGGTGCTACCACAATTAGTCACGGTATAGTACCTGTTTTAGACATTTCAATTCTGACCCAAAGGTCGGGGCTATTTCGTCATCGATCATCTCCTTCGATTTAATAATCGCCTCCAAGTCATCATACTCATTCTGGATACGTCGTAACGTTCACAGTTGTCAAAGTGGCATCGACACTGACAGAGAGTATGCCTTATGTCAACTTCGGTCTCCTTAACAACCAACGCTTACATCTTTCACATCGGTTGGTTCCTTTATATTTCAAAAAGGTTCGCTTTCATACCAAAATATCATATTTTGTTTCGAATTAAATTTATATTCAAATTGAATATAATTTCATATCAATAATATCATAAATCATACCAAACCGATTATATTCTAAATTAGAATATATTCCCATATCCTTATATTATAATCATATAATATTTCAAAATCGACTTATATTCAAATAAAATATATTTCATCTCAAAGATTTCTAATTAATTCCAAATCGATCTATGTTCGAAATCCATTCATACTCAAATAGAATATATACTTCATAACTCATTTCAATCCCTTAAGAGAAAGTTATATATTCGAGTAGAAAACCCACATTTCCATATTTAAAGATCAATTTAGAAATTGATTCATATTCAAGGAGGTTATAACTTATCTCAACTCCATTTGAACAATGATTTAGATCCAAGCATTTTCCCATTCGGAAGAAATTCACACTTTATACAGAAATATAACTTGAAAAATAGATGTTTATAAAAAATCTTTATATAAAATAATATATACATGTATATAGAATAAAATAGTTAGAGTAGGATAAAATAAATTTTTAAAACTCTCTCTATATATATATATAAATTAAAATTTTACTATATGGTTTAAATAATAAATTTGAAGAAAATTAGTTATAACAAAATAGTTATGGGTAAAAGTTTTAATAAATAATTTTTTTAAGGAAAGGAATAGCCATTTGAAATCAACAATGTACATATATATATATATATATATATATATATATACACACACATATATAATAGCTTCTTTATCTAAAATCGTTCCTTTCTTTCGAACTTCAAAATTTGAATCTAACTTCAGTCTCAATGGAGTTTGCCTAGCTCAATGACTTGCCCCACACCACATTTCAAACCCATTTTCAAATTCAAAGATTCAAAACCATATTCGTATTAAGTTTAAACAACTCCAAGTATGCTCGATAATTTTCATTCCAATATTAAATTTAATAAGAATTTATTAAATTCCAGTCCACCCAATTCTTGAAAAATCCCAAATCATATTAACCTTAAATATTTATACTTCAAATTCACTTTGGGAAAAATTTCCTTAATCAATTCAAATAACATTCAAGATTCAGATTTTTAAAGGGAAGAATAAAATTTATCGGAATTGACACATTTCCTTTAAATGAATTTTCCATCATATAGAATTTTCGAATATTTAAAAATTGTTTAACCATCCGATGTCCATATATAAAAATCTCCAAGATAAATTTTTATTTTTATATATGGACATCGGTTGGTTAAATGATAAGCTAGGAATTGTCGAAAGCTTCAGTTTGACATATGATAAGCTAGTGTTTGGAGATTTTTATTTTTATTTAATAAATTTATTTAATAAATTTTGCTATCCTATGGCCAAATATAAATTTTCAAATTTCGACAATTCTAAGTATAAACTAAATTTAAAATCTATTTATACTCCATTCAAATAATCATCATTTAAAGTAAACAACCCAAATTTATTAAATAAATGAAATATAAATTTTCAAATTTCCACAATTATAAGTATAAACTAAATTTAAAATCTATTTATACTCCATTCAAATAATCATCATCATTAAAATCAACAAATTTTGATTTTTCTCTAATATTATTCCATTTTATTCATTTTAACATGAAAATTAAATATACAAATAATGTGGGATTTTACATTCTCCCCCACTTAAAATCTTTTCGTCCTCGAAAAGAGAACGAGGTAAGGTATTAAACAAGTCATACTTTCAAATCCATACTTATAAATGTGATAAGTTATATAGTTGTAAAATTTCATAAATTTCCTAACTCCCGAAATCACAGAAAATTTCGGCAGCATCTCCTTTGTACGGAGAGGTCTGGGTAAATCCCAACATATATATAGACTCAATTATACATCTCATCCTATGATGAGGCATCCCAAAATGGGGAAAACAACAGATATATATAACCCCACGACCATATAACATAAAGACGTACCTTTTAGCGGTGTTTGCAAATTTTTATTTTTCTTAGCACTTTAATATTTACCGCAAGCGTGCTCCAAAGCGTAGCGCACACTCGTTACACCTGTTAAATACTCACACATACATGAGAATCAATCATATATACACTAAACAGAAATGCCTATAACTTACACAACATATCATCGACATTTCAACTACAAACTATAATATTCATAACAGGCCAGCAAACAAATCATCGATTATCACCTTATAAGTGATGGAATTGGACTAAAACACACTAGGCAACAGTTGTTTTAACAATTGAGAATTTCGCTCGACCGAATCGATCGCTAAGCCGACCAAGACCGTTCGGAAATCCCTGATTGTTTTGAGAACATGACAAATTGGAACACAAAAAGAAGAAGATTCCATTGCTTATTACAACAACTACATCAGAGTACAAGAATATTGCAGATTAAGAATAAATATTATGCAACAGAAAATAGTAGAGAATAAAATACATTACCGCAGTGGAAAAATAATACAAAACATAACTGAATGAAATAAACGGATATAGAGCTTTCCGAATATCACCTCAGCTATAAACCAGGATCCTGTGAATATAATATCTGCAAAACCCAACTACTAGCTGCCCGTGCGGAAAATAAGGGCACACAGAGTTTAGGTTAAAACAATAAAGTCCAGGTCAGTCATGTGACTAGTGTGCGAACTAAAACAATTACAAATCTTTATTTTGAAGTTAGGTAAATCAAGGGACCACGCCATATAACACGGAACGGGTTTAACCCCAAGAATACCAATGCATATAACAAATAGCGCAATGCTAGATAAAGAAAATGAAGCTATTATAAGACCCAGGTCCTATCACACAATGCAACGCAAGCTAGAGGATAGGGTTTTACCTTATAATAGCCAAGAATGCTTGATACGCTAAATTTCATCTTTTATTATTACTATAAGTGAAGAAAACAACTTCAAATATAAATGTATCAATCATAGGCGTCATGGGTACCATATATCATGTCGCCATACTAATTCTACAATTAAAACCGCAAAGGTCGTATTGGAAATTGGAGTTCCGTCTATGAACCGAGGCAAAAGATAGTCCTCGCTGAATTCGAGACGCTCTAGTCCATGTCTCAGGCTACAGCCGCAATTGCACCTAGGAGCCACTGGGCCGGTCCACATGTAGCGGATTAAAAAAAAACCATGAACAATGCGTCTCCCCGCCCTACAGGGCATAAATGAGCCAGATGACTCATATCTGAGGCGCCTCGCATTCCAACAACCACACAAGTGAAAAATATATAAATGTCAGGGGTGGTAGGTCACTGACACCACCTCTAACTATTAAGAGACGCATGTTCTCCCTAGATCCTCTCCCGTTTCTGGTCATACTGGGGTGTGAGGCTCGCGAATTAACGCCATACACAAAGCTGTGCCACATAGGCCGAGCTTTGATCTTCAACCACAAGACTTTTCTTTTCAACAAAAGCCTTGATCATTTTCCACTTAGACATGCCATATAGGCAATTCACTCCATGCGACTGATGTCCATCGATATACAACCTCTGAGCTCGTACGTCTCAAAGAAGGGTGTTAAGCAAGAGAATAAATTCTCCGCCACCAAACAGATGTATATTTAATAGAGATCAATCAACACAGAATAAAATCCAATGTCAGACACACAGTCCACTTACAAATTCGTTCTGGGTCTGAACGAAACCGGAGGATCCTTATTCCTCCCATATCCATCGATCTCAAAGAAAGTCTGGACGATCACCAACTGATTCCTTCCTCTTGGGTGTGCGGCCCAATCAAGATCATCAATAATCATCCAAACGATGTGAAGACCTCCAGTCTTCAACCACTATCTTCATTTGTGACTTATCGTCGATTCGGTTATTCAGAATGGGTATAAACCCGGCCTTTCCGAATAACCCGCGTATATAATAAACAAGTGTTAAACAAACACAACATACGCCTCATTCCAGTTCAGAATATTCTTTTATTTAAATTTTCACATTCTTAGGGAAAGGTTTCTATTAATTTTATCAAAGATAAATTCTTTTAAATTTATTCTTTAATCTTCCTTTTGATATCGAATCAACCCATGTTAAGGTTTTCCAAACTAGCCAAGATTAGCGAACCACATCGAAGTAATCATTTATTTTATTTTCCAATCCCAACCTATTCATCCCATGGAGCAAAATTGGTAATACTCCATATCCAACAACATGGTGTTATCGGTAAATATTAATTACCATTTCACGTTCAAATCTAATTAAAGATTTAACTATCGCTTTGGAGAAAAACTGGTGATACTCCATTCTCGATCACTTTAATCTAATTAAAGATTCATCAAAACTCCACTTAACTTCAATCTTCCTAAAAATCAATATCCTGTCTTTAACTTAGTTAAAGAACCAATGTCATCTAAAACACGGTTCACGATAAACCCAAAATCACATTCCATTGTTAATCGGGTTAAAGAACAGGTGTTATTCAGAACACTGCTCACGATAAACCCCAAAAACCAATTTAAATTCAATTCCAATTAAATACTAATTAACTGGAGAATTTCACTAAATCTTAATTAAAAGATTTATTCTTTTCTAAACTGGGTTCGAGAACAACGTTATTTAAGATACCATTCACGACGAACCCAAAATCCCATTTGATATTAAATACTAGGCTCTGAATAGAAAATACATCGGCTTATATTCAATATCAAATTTTATATTCAATATCAAATTCTGAAACCAATAAATATCGTATTGGAAATAATGTTATAAATATATCTTTCAAATTTCCACAATCATATCTGTATAATCACGAAATCCAACATCGAAATATTTCGAAGATAATTTCGATTCAAATCCGTTCCAATTCGTATATTGGAAATTCTGATTATTTTAAAACCTCTTCAAATCCAATTTATTTATTCAAAAACCTGATTATTTTAAAACCTCTTCAGATACAATTTATTTATTCAAAAACATTGGATTATAATTCTAGTTCATAACTAGTTCATTTCGGATAAAATTTATTTTTATCTTTTCAAATATGGGATTTAACATCCCAATTCTTTCTAAATCATTTATTATGATTTTACACTAATTATTGATATTTTTAATAATTTTATCAAGGCTCGTGCAGTCGACTTCCAATAACGGTCGTCGAACTACACTTATAGCGACCTTTTCCAAATCTTATTTGGACATAATTACAAATCCAACCGTTAGATTAAAAATTTCTAATATTCGTTGGAAAGCCCTTTTTGATACGAGCCCAACGGTTCCGGTTTTAGGAGAATCCGACGGGCGGATCCCACGTAACGTCAATTCGAAGTCCATGGTCGAAATTCGCGAACAGCTGCGGCGCGGCTTGTTCTATTCAGGCCATTTAATAAATATAATATATATATATATATATATATATATACTATATACTTCATCGATTTCAATTCTAAACGTGTTTGATAAATTATTTTAAATTCATTTTCAAAACAATTTCAACTTCATATTAAATTTCAAATCAAAATTGAATATTTCATATCGTTAATATATAAATGACAATATTTTCAAAACGTTATATTTTGAAATCACTTCCTTTTCTATATTCGTTACAAAAACGAATATAATCGATATAAATATCGTTCACGTCAAAATGGCACAAATCTAATCAATGCGGCTTTATATATTTCAATAACTTTGTTGTTCCATTCAACAAATGAATATTTTCTTCAACACATGAATATATACTTTATTCAACACATGAATATTTATTAATTCTTACTTACACTAAAAATGTGAATTTTATTGTATAAATATTTTAAACACATGAATATTCTCAATACATGAGTATTGTCAACACATGATTATTTTTGTTATTCAACACATGAATATAATTTATTTTCTAAATTGGAAGAGGCCCAATCAATTACCATATAATGTTAATTACATGGATTCCATACAACACATGTATATAATAGCATAGATAAATAATCAACTATCATCCAGAGTGCACCACACAACTGCATAAGCATTAAATATAAATAATTAGCGCTTACACGGTCGGTCAACCAAACGATCGACATTCCACTAAACAATTGGGATTAGTGTACATCAAATATCATCCCAACACTCGTGTGGGGTTTCAAATCAACAATCACAGATTTTTATTTGTGCAGTTGGGCGACGTGTAAAATTTATCGACCCAATCAATATCAGTCAAATCAGTGTACATAAACAAATCGTCTGATTTGTAAATGAATATTTATTTATTCACATTCACGTTAAATTTTTATTTTTAAAGATAAATAATTTATTTCAACACATGAATATATATATCCATCTATTCCGCATCACAATCAATTTTCACAACACAACAAGATCAAACAAGTCGTCCATGGTCTGTGGATGACGGGTATCGGGCGCTGCTAAGCACCGTCTGCATCCTAGTATATAATTTTAACTAGAAAACAAGAATTAAAGTGAGAAGTTCTCGTCGATTAGCTAAACCAAACGGCATGACTCTTCATATGTAGGAAATCTTCGTCTTGTTTCTAACGTAGTCTGTTTCACGAAGTTTATATTAAAAATCACATTTTTATAACTTCGCTATATATATATCACATTTTTGTTTCAACGCTAGATATATAATAAAAATCCGATTTTTATTTCGCTACGTATATAAAAATCAGATTTTTTATCGCTTTATCCCAACAAATAAAAATCATAATTTTATTTCTACTTCATATATTTTTACAATGCTTACTTCTATATAAAAATTATATTTTTATATCTCTACTTCTTATATAAATATATAATTTTTATTTCGCTTCATATATAATAAAAATCGAATTTTTTTCGTAAATTCATGTGTATAAAAAATCTAATTTTAACATTGCTAAAAATTATATTTTTTTACTTTGCCATTTCAATAATAAAATTCGAATCTTTATGTGTGCTACTTAATGATAAAAATCAAGTCTTTTCTACTTCAAATATCTATTTTTTTTATCATTCAAACAAATAAAGTCTAATCTTTGCTAAAGTATAAATCACATCTTTGCTAATTTGAAAATTGAAACTTTTCATATTCAAAAATCATCTCTTTTCATATTCAAAAATCATCTCTTCTTTACTATGAATTATTTTAGCTAAACTAAAATAATAAAATGAAATAAAATAAATCTCACTGTATAAATTTATCTGGACCACGTCGTTCCCTGAGAGAAGTCGCCGTCGCTGCCATGGGGTTAGCCGGAGCTCGCGGGTCCGCGCGGTGCTGGAGGAGGGCGGACAGTGGTGGTGGGCCATCACCAACGTGTGGTGCAATGGGTGTTTGGGGCGTCGAACTGTAGAGGAGAGGAAGGAGAGAGAAGGGGAAGGGGAGAGGAGAGGTGCGCCGGAGGTGGGGCATGGTGGAAGCGCCAGCGACGGGTGGCGGCTAGGTCTGAAGGGGCGACGTGGATTTGGGAAAGGGGGATCGGGAGTTCTGATGAGGAAATGAAAAGAAGGGGGGTTAAGAGAAAAAGGGTTATTATATGTATTATTTTATTCTTTAATTTTCTTTTAGTGTTGACTTTCCGTTCGAACTCCGCATCAAACCCAACGACAGTCGCCTCTAGCTAATTACCCCCATTCCGAACACAATGGGATATGTTTCATAGGCCAATTCGATCGTTTCGATCAGTTTTCATTTAAATTAACATTTAAATCAATATATATTCAATTTGAACGCACATTTTAATTTATCGGGGCCACATACTGAGTCCAAAAATTCCAAAAAAAATAATTCTAACTTCATATTGACGATACGGTTCTAACAAAACTAATCTCGTCAAATTCCGAGACTTTCTGAAAAATGGGCATTTTCTGGTCGATCGAAATTGACTGAAACTATCAAAACACGTTTTACTTTGCCACGCTCACATATTGATTCGAAAATTATGAATTTTGGAATCTAACAATAAGTCAACATCCGGGATCCAACAAAAGTGGTTTCATCGAAAACAGAGGTAGTTTGCAAAATATCCATTTTAAGGGCCAGAATTCCACAACGACTATTCTGAAATTTCAACTAGGCATAACTTTTTATTCCCGCTATAAAATTTCAATTTTACGGATTCGTTGGAAAGATATTTTCCAAATAGATTCTAATATTTTTTGTTTCGCCAAAATCCGATTTATTTTGAATCCTGCACATTCATTTGAAAATTGAGAATTGAAATCGAATTTTTGAACTACCGCACCATTTTCAATTCCTTTTATATTTAAAATAAATAATTATATTCTAACGATGATCTATATAAATATATACGTTCTAATTCTATTCAAAATAAATTTCTCGTTGTTATTATTTAAAATAATCCATTTTAAATAACCAAAATCCGTAAAAATTGCCAGAATAAAATTTTTAAATTGGCTCAGAATTTCCGGGTTATTACAATCTCCCCCACTTAGAACTTTTCGTCCCCGAAAAGAAACGAAGGTAAAAGTTGTTTTACAAACCAGCTCAACTTTCATTATTTTAATTATGGCTTAAGTTCTTCAACTTTTTAGTTTCTAGGAACTTTTCAAAATTTTCAAAATTTTGGCTAACACCCTAAATTTTCAAATTTTTTTGCCATAACCTCCTCTGCACCGAGAGCTTCGGGATATTTCAAATAGCCTGCCATGGCCCTCACCAATCCAAAAGAAAAAGCCAAGTGTCTAACCAATTGGCTCATAAAATCATCAAATCCCCAAGAAATACAATAAACATGTACCTATTTGTCAGGCAAACAATTTTATTCTTCTGCTCTAGCCTCCTTGCTATGACTTGTTCAATGTATATACATGTACATATATGCAAATGCCATAAATTTTCAATTCAGTTCTAAATTTGGTTCCACTAGGCTAAATGGTTCAAAATTTTAATAAATGAAACCAATAATCAAATAACACAACCAGCAATCAAATTGTGGATTAATGTTTCGAATTCATAATTTTGATATATATACGGAAAATCATCTTTTTGATGCCAAATCACAACAATAAACCCTATCTAGCTTTGGTTCTCACACCAGTCTAACAGAAATATATAGATAAAACACCTTCGAAACTCGAACATAAATTCTGATGACGATCGATCAATCATCAGAACCATCTTTGGGCGACTAGAGTGTGATTCTATATCTATCCAGTACATTTGGGACTTCGCATATACGTTTATGACGCGTATACGTGAAATCTTCATATACTAGATTGTCCAAATTCAATATTAATAAAATATTCAAATATGAATAATTGAATTTAATTTTCAAAACAAAATTCTTTTTCATCTTTATTTAAAAAATATAGTCTTCACATTCGTTCAAGGATACTACTGATCCTATCTCTAACGAGTAATTCTTATTGGATATTGCTAATCCAATCTATGATGAATTCTTTCATTCGGTTCTAGTGTGTATTGTTCTCGAGCTCTGTAAACCAGAGCTCTGATACCAGATGTAACAATTGAGAATTTCGCTCGATCCGAATCGATCACTAAACCGACCAAGACCGTTCGAAAACCCCTGATTGTTTTGAGAACAAGACAAATTGGAACACAAACAGAAGAACATTTCATTGCTTATTACAACAATTACATCAGAGTAAAAGAATATTACAGAGTAAGAATAAATATTATACAACAGGGAATATTAGAGATTCA
Source organism: Allium sativum (assembly GCA_030737875.1). NCBI lineage: Eukaryota > Viridiplantae > Streptophyta > Magnoliopsida > Asparagales > Amaryllidaceae > Allium > Allium sativum. Next base: position 160,338,960 of record CM060913.1, read on the forward strand.
AATACATTACTGTAGCGGAAAAATAATACAAAACATAACTGAAAGAAACACACGAATACGGAGCTTTCCGAATATCACTTCAACTATAAACCAGGATCCTGTGAATATAATATCTGCAAAACCCAACTACTACCTGCCCATGCGGAAAATAGGGGCACGCAGAGTTTAGGTTAAAAAAATAAACTCCAGGTCAGTCATGTGACTGGTGTGAGAACTAAAACAGTTATAAATCTTTATTTTAAAGTTAAGTAAATCAAGGGACCACGCCGAATAACACGGAACGGGTTTAACCCCAAGAATACAAGTGCATATAACAAACATCGCAATGCAAAATAAAGAAAATGAAGCTATTATAAGACCCAGGTCCCATCACACAATGTAACGCAAGCCAGAGGATAGGGTTTTACCTTATAATAGCCAAGAATGCTTGATACGCTAAATTTCATCTTTTATTATTAATATAAGTGAAGAAAACAACTTCAAATATAAATGTATCAATCATAGGCGGCATGGGTACCGTGTATCATGTCGCCATACTAGTTCTACAATTAAAACTGCAAAGGTCGCATTGGAAATTGGATTTCTATCTATGAACCGAGGCAAAAGATAGTCCTCACCGAATTCGAGACGCTCTAGTCCGTGTCTCAGGCTACAGCCGCAACTACACCTAGGAGCAACAGGAATTGGTCCACACGTAGCGGATTAAAATAAAACCCTAAACAATACGTCTCCCCTCCCTATGGGGCATAAATAAGCCAAATGACTACATATCCGATGCGCCTCGCATTCCAACAACCACACAGGTGAAAAATATATAAATGTCAGGGCTGGTAGGTAATTGAAACCACCTCTAACTATTAAGAGACGCATGTTCTCCTTAGATCCTCTCCAGTTTCTGGTTCATACTGGGGTGTGAGGCTCGCGAATTAACGCCATACACAAAGTTGTGCCACATAGGCCGTGCTTTGATCATCAACCACAAGACTTTTCTTTTCAACAAAATCCTTTATCATTTGCCACTTAGGCATGCCACACAGGCAATTCACTCCTTGCGACTGATGTCCATCGACTTACAACCTCTGAGCTTGTACATCTTAGAGAAGGGTGTCAAGCAAGAGAATAAATTCTCCACCACTAAACAGATGTATATTTAATAGAGATCAATGAACGTAGAATAAAATCCAATATCAGACACATAGTCCATTTACAATTTCGTTCTGGGTCTGAACGAAATCGGAGGAACCTTATTCCTCGCATATCCATCGATCTCCAAGTACGTATGGCCGATCGCCAACCGATTCTCTCCTCTTGGGTGTACAGCCTAATCATGTTCATCAATAATCATCCAAACGATGTGAAGACCTCCGGTCTTCAACCACCGTCTTCATTTGCGACTTATCGTCGAATCGGATATTCAAAATGGGTATAAACCTGGCCTTTCCGAATAACCCGCGTATATAATAAACAAGTGTTACACAAACACAACATACACCTCATTCCAGTTCGGAATATTCTTTTATTCAAATTTTCACATTCTTAGGGAAAGGTTCCCATTAATTTTATCAAAGATAAATTCTTTTAAATTTATTCTTTAATCTTCCTTTTGATATCGAATCAACCCATGTTAAGGTTTTCCAAACTAGCCGGGATTAGCGAACCACACCGAAGTAATCATTTATTTTATTTTCCAATCACAACCTATTCATCCCATGGAGAAAACTGGTAATACTCCATATCTAACACCACGGTATTATCGGTAAATATGGATTACCATTTCATGATCAAATCTAATTAAAGATTTAATTATCGCTTTGGAGCAAAACTGGTGGTACTCCATTTTCGATCACTTTAATCTAATTAAAAATTCATTAAAACTCCACTTAACTTTAATCTTCCCAAAAATCAATATCCTGTTTTTAACTGAGTTAAAGAACGAATGTCATCTAAAACACAGTTCACGATAAACCCAAAATCACATTCCATTGTTAATCAGGTTAAAGAACAGGTGTTATTCAAAACACCGCTCACGATAAACCCCAAAAACCAATTTAAATTCAATTCCAATTAAATACTAATTAACTGGACAATTTCACTAAACCTTAATTAAAAGATTTATTCTTTTCTAAACTGGGTTCGAGAACAGCGTTATTTAAGACACCATTCACGACGAACCCAAAATCCCATTTGATATTAAATACAAGGCTCTGAATAGAAAATACATCGGCTTATATTCAATATCCAATTTTATATTCAATATCAAATTCTGAAACCAATAAATGTCGTATTGGAAATAAAGATATAAATATATCTTTCAAATTTCCACAACCATATCTGTATAATCACGAAATCCAACATTGAAATATTCCGAAGATAATTTCGATTCAAATCCGTTCCAATTCGTATATCGGAAATTCGGATTATTTTAAAACCACTTCAAATCCAATTTATTTATTCAAAAACATTGGATCATAATTCTAGTTCATAAATAGTTCATTTCGATAAAAATATTTTTTTTCTTTTCAAATATGGAATTAAACATCCCAATTCTTTGCAAATCATTTATTATGATTTTACACTAACTATTGATATTTTTAATAATTTTATCAAGGTTCGTACAGTCGATTTCCAATAACGGTCGTCGAACTGCACTTATAGCGACCTTTTACAAATTTGATTTGGACATAATTCCAAATCCAACCATTCGATTTAAAATTTCTAATATTCATTGGAAAGCTCTTTTCGATACGAACCCAACGGTTCTAGTTTTAGGAGAATCCAACAGGCGGATCTCCCGTAACGTCAATTCGAAGTCCATGGTCGAAATTCACGAACTGCCGCGGCGCGACGCGTTCTATCCAGGCCATTTAATATATATAATATATATATACTATATACTTCTTCGATTTCAATTCTAAACGTATTTTACAAAACGTTTTTAATTCGTTTTCAAAACAATTTCAACTTCATATTCAATTTCAAATCAAAACTGAATATTTCGTATCACTAATATATAAATTATTATATTTTCAAAACGTTATATTTTGAAATCACTTCCTTTTCTATATTCATTACAAAAACGAATATAATCGATATAAATATCTTTCGCATCAAAATGGCGCAAATCTAATCAACACAGCTTTATATATTTCAATAACTTCGTTATTCCATTCAACAAATGAATATTTTCTTCAACACATGAATATATACTTTATTCAACACATGAATATTTATTAATTCTTACTTACATTAAAAATGTGAATTTTATTGTATAAATATTTTATTCAACACATGAATATTCTCAACACATGAGTATTGTCAACACATGATTACTTTTGTTATTCAACACATGAATATAATTTATTTTCTAAATTGGAATGAGGCCCAATCAATTACCCTATAATGTTAATTATATGGATTACATACAACACATGTATATAATAGCATAGATAAATAATCTACCATCATCCTGAGTGCACCACACAACTGCATAAGCGTTAAATCTAAATGATAAACGCTTACACAGTCTATCAACCAAACGATCGACATTCCACTAAACAATTTGGATTAGTGTACGTCAAATATCATCCCAACACCCGTGTGGGGTTTCAAATCAACAATCACAGATTTTTATTTGTGCAGTTGGGCGATGTGTAAAATTTATCATCCCAATCAACATCAGTCAAATCAGTGTACATAAACAAATTGTCTGATTTATAAGTGAATATTTATTTATTCACATTCACGTTAAATTTATATTTTTAAAGATAAATAATTTATTTCAACACATGAATATGTATCCATCTATTCCACATTACAATCAATTTTCACAACACGACAAGATCAAACAAGTCGTCCATTGTCTGTGGGCGACGGGTGTCGGGCGCTGCTAAGCACCGTCTGCATCCTAGTATATAATTTTAACTAGAAAACAAGAATTAAAGTGAGAAGTTCTCACCGATTAGCTAAACCAAACGCCACGACTCTTCATATATAGGAAATCTTCGTCTTGTTTCTAACACAGTCTGTTTCACAAAGTTTATATTAAAAATCACATTTTTATAACTTCGCTATATATATAAAAATCACATTTTTGTTTCAACGCTAGATATATAATAAAAATAAGATTTTTATTTCGCTACATATATAAAAATCATAATTTTATCGCTTTATCCCAACAAATAAAAATCATATTTTTATTTCTACTTCATATATTTTTACAACGCTTCCTTCTATATAAAAATTATATTTTTATATCTCTACTTCCTATATAAAGATCAAATTTTTATTTCGCTTCATATATAATAAAAATCAAATTTTTATCGTTACTTCATATATATAAAAAATCTAATTTTTACATAGCTAAAAATTATATTTTTTTACTTTGCCATTTCAACAATAAAAATCGAATCTTTATATATGCTACATAATGATAAAAATCAAATCTTTTCTGCTTCAAATATCTAATTTTTTTTATCATTCAAACAAATGAAAATCTAATCTTTGCTAAAGCATAAATCACATCTTTGTTAATTTAAAAATTGAAACTTTTCATATTCAAAAATCATCTCTTTTCATATTCAAAAATCATCTCTTCTTTACTATGAATTATTTCAGCTAAACTAAAATAATAAAATGAAATAAAATAAATCTCACTGTATAAATTTATCTGGACCCCGTCGTCCCCTAAGAGAAGTCGTCGTCGCTCCCATGGGGTTGGCCGGAGCTCGCGGGTCCGCGCGGTACTGGAGGAGGGCGGACAGTGGTGGTGGGCCATCACCGACGTGTGGCACAATGGGTGTTTGGGGCGTCGAACTGTAGAGGAGAGGAAGGAGAGAGAAGGGGAAGAGGAGAGGTGCATCGGAGGTGGGGCGTGGCGGAAGCGCCAGCGACGGGTGGCTGTTAGGTCTGAAGGGGCGACGTGGATTTGGGAAAGAGGGATCGGGAGTTCTGATGAGGAAATGAAAAGAAGGGGGGTTAAGAGAAAAAAGGGTTATTATATGTATTATTTTTATTCTTTAATTTTCTTTTAGTGTTGACTTTTCGTTCGAACTCCGCATCAAACCCAACGACTGTTTCCCCTAGCCAATTACCTCCATTCCGAACACAATGGGGTATGTTTCATAGGCCAATTCGATCGTTTCGATCAGTTTTCATTTAAATTAACATTTAAATCAATATATATATTCAATTTGAATGCACATTTTAATTTACCGGGGCCTCATACTGACCCTAAAAATTCCAGAAAAATTAATTCTAACTTCATATTGATGATACGATTCTAACAAAACTAATTTCGTCAAATTCCGAGACCGTCTGAAAAATGGCCATTTTCTGGTCGATCGAAATTAACTAAAATTGTCAAAACACGTTTTACTTCGCCATTCTCACATATTGATTAGAAAATTATGAATTTTGGAATCTAGCAATAAGTCAACATCCTGGATCCAACAAAAGTGGTTTCGTCGAAAACATAGGTCGTTTCCAAAATATCCATTTTTAAGGGCCAGAATTCCACAACGACTATTCTGAATTTTCAATTGGCATAACTTTTTATTCCCACTATGAAATTTCAATTTTTCGGATTCGTTGGAAAGATATTTACAAATAGATTCTAATATTTTTGGTTTCGCCAAAATCTAGTTTATTTTGAATCCTGCACATTCATTTGAATTTTGAAATCGAATTTTCGAACTACCGCGCTATTTTCAATTCCTTTTATATTTAAAATAAATAATTATATTCTAATGACGATCTATATAAATATATATGATCTTATTCTATTCAAAATAAATTTCGCGTCATTATTATTTAAAATAATCCATTTTAAATAACCAAAATCCATAAAAATTGCCAAAATAAAAATTTTAAATTGGCTCAAAATTTACGGGTTATTTCAATCTCCCCCACTTAAAACTTTTCGTTCCCAAAAAACGAAGCTAAAAGTTGTTTTCTAAACCAACTCAACTTTCATTATTTTAATTATGGCTTAAGTTCTTCAACTTTTCAGTTTTTAGGAACTTTTCAAAATTTTCAAATATTTGGCTAACACCCTAAATTTTTGATTTTTTTTCCCATAACCTCCCCAGCACCGGGAGCTTCGGGATATTTCAAATAGCCTCCCATGGTCCTCACCAATCCAAAATAAAAAGAAAAAGCCATGCGGCTAGCCAATTGGCTCATAAAATCATCAAATCCCCAAGAAATAAAATAAACATGTACCTATTTGTCGGACAAACAATTTTATTCTTCTGCTCTAGCCTCGTTGCTATGACCTGTTCAATGTATATACATGTACATACATGCAAACGCCATAAATTTTCAATTCAGTTCAAAATTTGGTTCGATTAGGCTAAATGGTTCAAAATTTTAATAAATGAAACCAATAATCAAACAATACAACCAGCAATCAATTTATGGATTAATGTTTCAAATTCATAATTTTGATATATATATAGAAAATCATCTTTTTGATGCCAAATAACAATAATAAACTCTATCTAGCTTTCGTTTCCACACCAGTCTGATGGAAATATATAGATAGCACACTTTCGAAACTCGAACATAAATTCGGATGATGGTCGATCAATCATCAGAACCATCTTCGGGCGACTAGAGTGTGATTCTATATCTATCCAGTATATTTGGGACTTCTAATATACGTTCATGACGCGTATACGCGAAGTCTTCATATACTAGATTGTTCAAATTGAATACAAATAAAATATTCAAATACGAATAATTCAATTTAATTTTCAAAACAAAATTTGTTTTCATCTTTATTTGAAAAATAAACTCTTCACACTCGTTCTAGGATACTACCGATCCTATCTCTAACGTGTAATTCTTATTGGATATTGCTAATCCAATATCAAATGAATTCTTTCATTCGGTTCTAGTGTGTCTTGTTCTCGATCTCTATAAACCAGAGCTCTAATACCAAATGTAACAATTGAGAATTTCGCTCGATCCGAATCGATCGCTAAACCGACCTAGACCATTCGGAAACCCCTGATTGTTTTGAGAACACGACAAATTGGAAAACAAACAGAAGAACATTTCATTTCTTATTACAATGATTATATCAGAGTTCAAGAATATTACAGAGTAAGAATAAATATTATACAACAAAGAATATTAGAGATTTAAATACATTACTGTAGCTGAAAAATAATACAAAACATAACTGAAAGAAATACACGGATACAGAGCTTTCCGAATATCACTTCAGCTATAAACCAGGATCCTGTGAATATAATATCTGCAATACCAAACTACTAGCTGCCCGTGCGTAAAATAGGGGCACCCAGCGTTTAGGTTAAAAAAATAAATTCCAGGTCAGTCATGTGACTGGTGTGGGAACTAAAACAGTTATAAATCTTTGTTTTAAAGTTAAGTAAATCAAGTGACCATGTCGAATAACACGGAACGGGTTTAACCCCAAGAATACTAAGGCATATAACAAACAGCGCAATGCAAAATAAAGAAAATGAAGCTATTATAATACCCAGGTCCCATCAGACAATGCAACGCAAGCCGGAGTATAGGGTTTTACCTTATAATAGCCAAGAATGCTTGATACGCTAAATTTCATCTTTTATTATTACTATAAGTGATGAAAAGAAAAGAAAAGAAGGGAAGAGAATCATGTCATCAAAACTGGCATAATCTCATAAAAACTGGCACCTGTATAGGGTTTATCGTGAGCGGTGTTTTGAATAACACCTGTTCTTTAACCTGATTAACAATGGAATGTGATTTTGGGTTTATCGTGAATTGTGTTTTAGATGACATTCGTTCTTTAACTCAGTTAAAGACAGGATATTGATTTTTGGGAAGATTAAAGTTAAGTGGAGTTTTAATGAATTTTTAATTAGATTAAAGTGATCGAAAATGGAGTACCATATAATACCCAGGTCCCATCAGACAATGCAACGCAAGCCGGAGTATAGGGTTTTACCTTATAATAGCCAAGAATGCTTGATACGCTAAATTTCATCTTTTATTATTACTATAAGTGAAGAAAACAACTTCAAATATAAATGTATCAATCATAGGCGGCATGGGTACCATATATCATGTCGCCATACTAGTTCTACAATTAAAACCGTAAAGGTTGCGTTGGAAATTGGATTTTTGTCTATGGACCGAGGCAAAAGATAGTCCTCACCGAATTTGAGACGCTTTAATCTGTGTCTTAGGCTATAGCCGCAACTGCACCTAGGAGCCACAGCGTCGGTCCATACGTAGCGGATTAAAATAAAACCCGGAACAATACGTCTCCCCACCGTATGAGGCATAAATGAGCCAAATGACTCCATATTCGAGGCGCCTCGCATTCCAACAACCACACAGATGAAATATATATAAATGTCAAGGTTGGTACGTCATTGAAACCACCTCTAACTATTAAGAGACGCGTGTTCTCCCTAGATCCTCTCCCGTTTCTGGTTCATACCGAGGTGTGAGGCTCGCGAATTAACGCTATACACAAAGCTGTGCCACATAGGCCATGCTTTGAACATCAACCACAAGACTTTGCTTTTCAACAAAAGCCTTGATCATTTGCCACTTAGGCATGCCAAACAGGCAATTCACTCCATGCTACTGATGTCCATTGATATACAACCTCTGAGCTCGTACGTCTTAGAGAAGGGTGTGAAGCAAGAGAATAAATTCTCCACCACAAAACAGATGTATATTTAACAGAGATCAATCAACACAGAATAAAATCCAATGTCAGACACACAGTCCATTTACAAGTTCGTTCTGGGTCTGAACGAAACCAGAGGAACCTTATTCCTCGCATATCCATCGATCTCTTACTACGTCTGGCCGATCACCAACTGATTCTCTCCTCTTGGGTGTACAGCCCAATCAAGTTCATCAATAATCATCCAAACGATGTGAAGACCTCCGGTCTTCAACCACCGTCTTCATCTGTGACTTATCGTCGAATCGGTTATACAGAATGGGTATAAACCCGGCCTTTCCGAAAAACCCACGTATATAATAAACAAGTGTTACACAAACACAACATACACCTCATTCCAGTTCAGAATATTCTTTTATTCAAATTTTCACATTCTTAGAGAAAGGTTCCCATTAATTTTATCAAAGATAAATTCTTTTAAATTTATTCTTTAGTCTTCCTTTTGATATCAATTCAACACATGTTAAGGTTTTCCAAACTAGTCGGGATTAACAAACCACACCGAAGTAATCATTTATTTTATTTTCCAATCACAACATGTTCATCCCATGGAGAAAAACTGGTAATACTCCATATCTAACATCACGATATTATCGGTTAATATTAATTACCATTTGACGCTCAAATCTAATTAAAGATTTAACTATCGCTTTGGAGCAAAACTGGTGATACTCCATTCTCGATCACTTTAATCTAATTAAAAATTCATTAAAACTCCACTTATCTTTAATCTTACCAAAAATAAATATCCATTCTTTAACTGAGTTAAAGAACCAATGTTATCTAAAACAAGGTTCACGATAAACCCAAAATCACATTCCATTATTAATCAGGTTAAAGAACAGGTGTTATTCAAAACACCGTTCACGATAAACCCCATAAACCAATTTAAATTCAATTCCAATTAAATACTAATTAACTGGACAATTTCACTAAATCTTAATTAAAAGATTTATTGTTTTCTAAACTGCGATCGAGAACAGCGTTATTTAAGACACTATTCACGAAGAACCCAAAATCCAATTTGATATTAAATACAAGGCTCTAAATAGAAAATACATCGGCTTATATTCAATATCAAATTCTGAAACCAACAAATATCGTATTGGAAATAATGATATAAATATATCTTTCGAATTTCCACAACCATATCTGTATAATCACGAAATCCAACATCGAATATTCCGAAGATAATTTCGATTCAAATCCATTCCAATTCGTATATTGGAAATTCTGATTATTTTGAAACCACATCAAATCCAATTTATTTATTCAAAAACATTGGATTATAATTCTAGTTCATAAGTAGTTCATTTCGATAAAAATATATTTTTATCTTTTCAAATATGGAATTTTACATCCCAATTCTTTCCAAATCATTTATTATGATTTTACACTAATTATTGATATTTTTAATAATTTTATCAAGGCTCGTACAGTCGATTTCCAATAACGGTCGTCGAACTGCACTTATAGCGACCTTTTCCAAATTTGATTTGGACATAATTCCAAATCCAACCATTAGATTTCAAATTTCTAATATTCACTGGAAAGCACTTTTTGATACAAACCGAATGGTTCCGATTCCAAGAGAATCCGACGGTCGAATCTCCCGTAACGTCAATTCGAAGTCCATGGTCGAAATTCGCAAACTCCCGCTGCGCGGCGCGTTCTATTCAGGCCATTTAATATATATAATATATATATACTATATACTTCATCGATTTCAATTATAAACGTATTTTATAAATCGTTTTAAATTCGTTTTCAAAACAATTTCAACTTCATATTCAATTTCAAATCAGAATTGAATAATTCATATCATTAATATACAAATGATAATATTTTCAAAACGTTATATTTTGAAATCACTTCCTTTTCTATATTCATTACAAAAACGAATATAATCGATATAAATATCATTCGCGCCAAAATGGCGCAAATCTAATAACCACGACTTTATATATTTCAATAACTTCGTTATTCCATTCCACAAATGAATATTTTCTTCAACACATGAATATATAATTTATTCAACACATGAATATTTATTAATTCTTACTTACAATAAAAATGTTAATTTTATTGTATAAATATTTTATTCAACACATGAATATTTTCAACACATGAATATTCTCAACACATGAGTATTGTCAACACATGGCTATTTTTGTTATTCAACACATGAATATAATTTATTTTCTAAATTGGAATGAGACCCAATCAATTACCATATAATGTTAATTATATGGATTCCATACAACACATGTATATAATAGCATTGATAAATAATCAACCATCATCCAAAGTGCACCATACAACTGCATAAGCATTAAATATAAATAATTAACGCTTACACAGTCTATCAACCAAACGATCGATATTCCACTAAACAATTGGGATTAGTTTACGTCAAATATCATCCCAACACCCGTGTAGGGTTTCAAATCAACAATCAATATTTTTATTTGTGCAGTTGGGCGATGTGTAAAATTTATTGTCCCAATCAATATCAATCAAATCAGTGCACATAAACAAATCGTCTGATTTGTAAATGAATATTTATTTACTCGCATTCACGATAAATTTAAATTTTTAACGATAAATAATTTATTTCAACACATGAATATATATCCATCTATTCCACATTACAATCAATTTTCACAACACAACAAGATCAAACAAGTCGTCCATGGTCCGTGGACGACGTGTGTCGGGCGCTGTTTAGCAACGTTTGCATCCTAATATATAATTTTAAATAGAAAACAATAATTAAAGTGAGAAGTTCTCACCGATTAGCTAAACCAAATGCCATGACTCTTCATATGTATGAAATCTTCGTCTTGTTTCCAACGAAGTCTGTTTCACAAAGTTTACATTAAAAATCACATTTTTATAACTTCGCTATATATATATCACATTTTTGTTTCAACGCTAGATATATAATAAAAATCAGATTTTTATTTTGCTACATATATAAAAATCAAATTTTTATTTCTTTATCCCAACAAATGAAAATCATATTTTTATTTCTAATTCATATATTTTTACAATGCTTCCTTCTATATAAAAATTATATTTTTATATCTCTACTTCTTATATAAAGATCGAATTTTTATTTCCCTTCATATATAATAAAAATCGAATTTTTATCGTTACTTCGTATATATAAAAATATCTAATTTTTACATGGCTAAAAATTATATTTTTTTACTTTGCCATTTCAAGAATTAAAATCGAATCTTTATATATGCTACTTAATGATAAAAATCAAATCTTTTCTACTTCAAAGATCTAATTTTTTTCATCATTCAAACAAATAAAAATCTAATCTTTGCTAAAGTATAAATCACATCTTTGCTAATTTAAAAATCGAAACTTTTCATATTCAGAAATCATCTCTTTTCATATTAAAAAATCATCTTTTTTCATATACAAAAATCATCTCTTCTTTACTATGAATTATTTCAGCTAAACTAAAATAATAAAATGAGATAAAATAAAGCTCACTGTATAAATTTATCTGGACCCCGTCGTCTCCTAAGAGAAGTCGTCGTCGCTGCCATGGTGTTGGCCGGAGCTCGCGGGTCCGTGTGTTGCTGGAGGAGGGCGGACAGTGGTGGTGGGCCATCACCGACGTGTGGCGCAATGGGTGTTTGGGGCGTCGAACTGTAGCGGAGATAAAGGAGAGTGAAGGGGAAGGAAAGAGGAGAGGTGCGCCGGAGGTGGGGCGTGGCGGAAGTGCCAGTTACGGGTGGCGGGTAGGTCTGATGGGCCGACGTGGACTTGGGAAAAGGGGATCAGGAGTTCCGATGAGGAAATGAAAAGAAGGGGGGTAAGAGAAAAAAGGGTTGTTACATGTATTATTTTTATTCTTTAATTTTCTTTTAGTGTGGACTTTCCGTTCGAACTCCGCATCAAACCCAATAAATGTGCCCCTAGCTAATTACCTCTATTCCGAACACAATGGGATATGTTTCATAGGCGAATTCGATCGTTTCGATCAGTTTTCATTTAAATTAACATTTAAATCAATATATATATATATATATATATATTCAATTTGAACGCACATTTTAATGTACCAGGGCCACATACTAACCCTAAAAATTCCATAAAAATTCTTTCTAACTTCATATTGATGATACGGTTCTAACAAAACTAATTTCGTCAAATTCCGAGACTGTCTGAAAAATGGCCATTTTCTGGTCGATCGAAATTGAATTAAACTGTCAAAAAACGTTTTACTTCACCACGCTCACATATTGATTCGAAAAATTATGAATTTTGGAATCTAGCAATAATTCAACATCCTGGATCCAACAAAAGTGGTTTCGTCAAAAATAGAGGTCGTTTGCAAAATTTCCATTTTTAAGGGCCAAAATTCCATAGCGACTATTCTGAATTTTCAACTGGGCATAACATTTTAATCCCGCTATGAAATTTCAATTTTTCGAATTCGTTGGAAAGATATTTTCAAATAGATTCTAATATTTTTGGTTTTGCCAAAATCCAGTTTATTTTGAATCTTGCACATTCATTTGAAATTTGAAATCGAATTTTTGAACTACCGCGCCATTTTCAGTTCCTTTTATATTTAAAATAAATAATTATATTCTAACGACGATCTATATAAATATATACGTTCTAATTCTATTCAAAATAAATTTCTCGTCGTTATTATTTAAAATAATGCATTTTAAATAACCAAAATCCGTAAAAATTACCAGAATAAAAACTTTAAATTGGCTCAGAATTTCTGGGTTATTACAGTTGTGGCATTTCTTCCAAGCTTTTCGAATTGTCCGGATTTTTCGAATTCAGATAATTCTTCTAAAAGTTATAATTATTTAGTGAAGGCGAATACCTCAGCCTGTACACTGAAAAATGCAATCTGAGTTGTTCAACCCTGTTTCCACCCCTTTAAATCTCATAATTTAACTCGGCATATTAAGGAAAAGTTTTAGTTCAGATTCTGGCCTTTCCAAATTGTACTCGCACATTGAAATCCGACGTTCCGTTAGGTAGTTATGGTCAAAACAATATAGGTATCCAGTTCAGATTTGTATTTTCTACGCATACAGTTATGACTACTTCTTGGCTTTCAACCTAATAAACATGAAAATTAGAAAAGGCCCCCTTAGAAAAAGTTTTAGTTTAGGTTCCAAGGTTTCCCAATTGTCCTAAATCGTCGAATTTCGATCAGCCATTCAAAAGTTATGATCGCTTTACTTTAGCCTACCGAATATTTTTTATTTTCGCATAAACGTCGATTGATTTTATTTGAAGCTTCAACATTTTTGGTTCCAAAACTTTGCAAATCTCTAACATTTCAATTTTTTATCACTTCATCGTTCGAGAAGCGGATTCACATTCGAATGCTTACTTTATTTTGATATATTTTTTTCTATTCAATTTCCTGTTTCATTTCAAGTGTTAAATTTCGAACAAAACTTAAATTCGTTCATCTTTTCCAACAAACTTACTCATATTAAATAATAAATTCATAAACATGAATCAAGCTGCCACGTTCCATTTTTCTTATTTAATTCACCCTTAGTTCATTGAATGTCACCATATTTACCCATATTCGATTAGCCATTCCCTTGGATTAGTTCCGATCTGTTGATTTTAATTATTCAAGTTCATCTAAATTTCATTTCATTCATTCATATTTGGTTTTAATTCGACCAAATTATATTTCTCGAGCTTAATTCCATTTTATTTCTTCTCCTCGTTCAAATTAGTTAAATTTAAATCCATAACCCTGGGTTAGATATGTTATGGTCTTTTGTATAAACCATTTTATTTTACCATGTCACTTTCAAACCTTATCAAATTTGCAAATGGTTTATCCCTTTTATTGAATTCATTTTTCTATTTCATTTCAAATTAAATATTATTTCATTTACTCGACTTAATTATTCTACTCTCAAATCACGGTATGAATTAAGGAATGTTCACACTCGAATTTTTTTTCATACTTAGTTCTCAACCATTATTATTTGGTTTTCTATGTTAAACTTTATTTAACTCAATTTCTCTACGAATTAAGTTATATTTCATCTGAAAAATGTTTTACAACCCATTCTTTTCATCGTTTATACTTAGCTTTATCTTTGATATATTGACCAAAAGAGGTTTAATCCATTCAGGTTTTACGTCTTCATTCCACCTGTACACTAATTCATCTTTTACTTTCATCGTTTAGTTTATCAACCATTCACATTCCATCAATAATACAAATTACTTTCAATTCCTTCTTGACTAACTTAGTATCTTATAAATTAGCCATGCCATGAGTTATCACCATTTTTTCACAACCTAATCCTCCAATCTATTCTGGTTGACTTAAGTTGAAATTATTTTGCGGTTAATTTAAATTTCTTTTAACACACTTACTAACCAAAGTTGGGATTTGTTTCCCTTATTATCATCCATATTCAAGAGTTCCGTGATGACCCCTTAGTTCTTAAGTCCATTCCAAAATTTCCAAAGTCTAAAACTCCAATGAATCGAGAAAATAAAACTTGAATCGATGTCGTTAGATAGGATGAACTTAAATCGCTTGATTCCGGGTTTTATAAACCAAGCTTAAAATGCATATGTATTTATAAAATCCATAGAAAACATACCATAAATTGAAATCCAACTTTAATTAACAAACAAAGAAATTTCAATCCTGGTTCAAACCTAAACTCCACTTTATATACCCTTGTAAATTAGGCCCAAAATTCTTTTCAACAAGTTATAGTAGTACGGAGTGGTCTCCCCCACTTAGAGACTTCATAATAAACGTTGATAATGCGTGCACTTATTACCGAAGTCATTTCTGATGTCCGAGAAGGGATTACACACTTATTTCTTTTAAAATCCTTCAAGCAATTCCTTTCAAAAATACTTATAATACGATATTATTTCAAAATTTGACAAAATTATTTTAGAAGTACCATAGGTTCAAGTTTCAAGTTCATTTCTATTTTTATTTCAAGAGATATTTACCCACCTTCTTTATTTATTTCATTTCAAATCCTTTAAACCCTTGAAATTTATTCTGCCCATTAGACTTCTTGTCTAATTCCATAACAGATAATAACTTTATATTATCGTTTTCTAACGACCAATGCATATACACTAAAACCAATAATATTATATTTAATATATATAAAATATAATCGAAAATCATATTCTGTCAATCCATTCCATTCGATTATTTAGGAATTCCTATCGATTCTATGGCGTCATATATATCGACCAGAACCCATAAATATTCAACAGAATAAGTCAACACAACATAAACCACTTTATATCAAAATACAAATATGCTCTCTCATATATACCCTCAAACTCATTCTAGGGCATTACTAACCCCATCTCTAATGAGTTATTTCCTGAACAGTGCCAAGGTTATCGCTAACCTCAGCTCTAATACCAAATGTAATGACCCGCCATTTTTGACCGTTCAAATCGACAATAAACAATACATGCTGACCCAAACAAATTATAAATACAGGTAGTTATTGGGAAAGAAGAAAAAAAAGGAAGAAGGAATATAATACCAGAGTTCTCACAGCGGAAGGGCAATATATGATAAACAAATAGCAGTCTAAAGCAGTTGAATATACATACAATTGAATATAACATACATTGATTATCAGAGTCACACTTATGCATATGTACATAACAACAACGGAACAAAGTCCAGCGGAAATAATTATATATATTATATATATTATATATGTATACAAAATCTTCATCTTCGTGCTCCAAAAGGAGAGATCTTCGCTAACTGCAACATCTGTTGACCCGAGCGTATTGCATAAAAATAAAACACAACAAACACTCGGATCAGCACTAAATCATTCTCATATTAGTCAAATTTAAATACGAAATAACTTTTGTGTCATGGGTGCAGTAACTCCAGAGATGTTACGGGATTTTTCCATCTCTTGAGGATCCGTTAAACTAATACATACATAGTATAATACGCTATTATGATAGTGTCTATCCAGTAAAGTAATATCATAAAAATAGCGTAAGTGGGATTACCATATTACCCTTACGCCATTTACAGGCATCAACAGTCTATACGGTACCGTAAATTCACCGTACTGGTGTTATCCGAGGGCACTCCATAGAAGGCAATGCTAAATCAAAATCATATGAGGCTCGATATGGATCAATATGACAAGGCACTCGAGGCAATGCCCAAGGTAGGATTCTACCAATTGCACTCCCAGACCGGTGGTAACGCATAGCAGCTACTACCGCCCACCTCGGATCATGCTCACAAAATCATAAATGGGCCCAAATCATCATCATCATAGTCATAGAAATAGTATCGAAGAAGTGTGTACGATCAAAGGTGTTACCTCAATTAGTCACGGTATAGCTCCTGTTTTAGTCATTTCAATTCTGACCCGAAGGTCAGGGCTATTTCGTCATCGATTATCTCCTTCGATTTAATAATCGCCTCCATGTCATCATACTCATTCTGGATACGTCGTAACGTTCACAGTTGTCAAAGTGGTATCGACAGTGACAGAGAGTATGCCTTATGCGACTCCGGTCTCCTTAACAACCAACACTTACATCTTTCACATCGGTTGGTTCTTTTATATGTCATAAAGGTTTGCTTTCATACCAAAATATCATATTTTGTTTTGAACCAAATTTATATTCAAATAGAATATAATTTCATATCAATAATATCATAAATCATACCAAACCGATTATATTCTAAATTAGAATATATTCTCATATCCTTATATTATAATCATATAATATTTCAAAATCGACTTATATTCAAATAGAATATATTTCATCTCAAAGATTTCAAATTAATTCCAAACCGATCTACATTCGAAATCCATTCATACTCAAATAGAATATATACTTCATAACTCATTTCAATCCCTTAAGAGAAAGTTATATATTCGAGTAGAAAACCCACATTTCCATATTTAAAGATCAATTTAGAAATCGATTCATATTCAAGGAGGTTATAACTTATCTCAACTCCATTTGAACAACGGTTTAGATCCAAGCATTTTCCCATTCGGAAGAAATTCGCACTTTATAGAAATATAACTACGAAAAATAGATGTTTATAAATAAATCTTTATATAAAATAATATATACATATATAGAACACAATAGTTAGAGTAGGATAAAATAAAATTTTAAAACTCTCTCTATATATATATATACATAAATTAAAAGTTTACTATATGGTTTAAATAATAAATTTTAAGAAAATTAGTTATAACAAAATAGTTATAGGTAAAAGTTTTAGTAAATAATTTTTTTAAGGAAAGGAATAGTTATTTGAAATCAATAGTGTACATATATATAAAATAGCTTCATTATCTAAAATCTTTCCTTTCTTCCGAACTTGAATATTTGAATCTAACTCCAGTCTCAATGGAGTTTTCCTAGCTTGATGACTTGTCCCACACCCCATTTCAAACCCATTTTCAAATTCAAAGATTCAAAACCATACTCATATTAAGTTTAAACAACTCTGAGTATGCTCGATTATCTTCATTCCAATATTAAATTTAATAATAATTTATTAAATTCGAGTCCACCCAATTCTTGAAAAATCCCAAATCATATTAACCTTAAATCTTTAAACTTCAAATTCACTTTGGGAAAAATTTCCTTAATCAATTCAAATAGCATTCAAGATTCAGATTTTTAAAGGGAAGAATAAAATTTATCGAAATTGACACATTTCCTTTAAAAGAATTTTTCATCAAATAGAATTTTCGAATATTTATAAATCGTTTAACCAACCGATATCCATATATAATTTGCTATCCTATGGCCAAGTGATTTTGATTTTACGATATTTAAGGGATGGATATATATCATTTCTATCCAAATCAGGGGTCATAGAGATTTATCATTTCACTCTTTGTTCTTAATTTATTTTATCGATAAATCCCAGGTTTATTTGATGCCCGTAACATCTAGGGTGAAAAATTGGGATTCATCGTCAATGATGAGTACATAACAGCTATATACTGAAATAAATAACATTTAAAGTAATACTCATTCAGAAGATCACCCGAAACATCCATCACAACCGTTCATCCCATTAATTAGTATTAACATGTTCTACGGGTTTGCAAGGATCAAAAATCCCAACTACTAATTTAAGTAAATTAAATAACTAATTATCGACCTAAATTTTTAGATTAATATACTTACATGTAATTTTTAAGCAGTCAATCACAAATTAAACACAACCATGCAAGCAAACTTATTTCATATTTTAATTTAATAAATATGGGAATAATTCAGTATTTTGTAAGTGAGAAAATCACTCACCTTTGGTCTTTAGTGGATCACACGTCCAACCAAAGCCCAAAATTTTACAGTCCCCAAACGCAGCCAAACTAGTCTCAAATCGTCTGCAATCTCACCACGATCCCAACGCAACAAATTGTGCGTAAATACGAGTTAAAACGAGAAAGTTATCAGTGTTTTATCTTTGGAATTTTTAAAATATATATAAATAAAAATAATAATGGCTCACCCACTATCCTAATGCCACGTCAGCTCATTGAATCCTTCTTCCCGCTCAACTCCAAAACATGTGAACGGTGCTCGTTCACGGAAACCCACCGTAGGCCGAACTTTGACCGACGATAACCCACACCTCAAGCCACTAGAGAAGCTCCGACCACCGGTAATCTGAAGCTCATCGACCGTCGCACGTTCTAGCGCTGGAGCTACCATCTCCGGTGCCCCCATCTGATCGCGCCGCCGTGCCCTAAAACCACCCTCTAAGACTTAAATCGCCAAATTTCGGTGCCACACTGGCCAATCAAACCTCAGACTACCCTCAACAACCTCGTATGCTCCTTCTCCTCAAAACCCAGAACCCAGATTCTTCAATTTGGCCACCGATCAAAAACCCCTAAATCAAACTTAGGGTTTCGAAATATCTGGACTTGACTGAGAATTCCGGCACCACCGTTTACTGCATGTCAAAACTAACTATACCCGTAATTTTCTTTCGTCGAAAGCTTCTGTTTGACATATGATAAGCTAGGGTTTGGAGATTTTTATTTTTCTTGACTTGAAAGTTGATTTGATTCTAGGGTTTTGAAAGAAAATTCTCAGCCATGGAAATAAAACTTGATGGGAAAAATATACGTATGATGGAGAATGGGCTGGTATGGTGTTGAATGGGTTTATTTGTATAATTATAGAAGGCCCAAATGTTAAAACACCCAGTTTTCCATTTAAATTGATCTCATTCACATTTTCTCTCGTACAATCAAACGGTAAGTCGAATTGTAACGCAAATTGAAACCCTATCATAATTCACCGTTTCGATTCCGATGAGACTGGTTTCATCGGATTCCGAGATAGTTGTCAGAACAGTTAAATTTCACAGTTAATTGACTAATAAAATATTCAAAAATTCCTTTAATTGTTCAATTCAAATTTGAATATTAAACCAAATTATAACTTAAATAAATTTTTATAACTAAATTTCACACATTATATATCTAAATTTGCTTATTTGAATTCAGGTTTGACTTTCAGTTATTATTACCCAACTTAGAATTTTCCATTTCAAATTAAATTTGAATTTCCATTATAAACTAAACAACTCAAATTTATTAAATAAATAAAATATAAATTTTCAAATTTCCACAATTCTAAGTATAAACTAAATTTAAAATCTATTTATACTCCATTCAAATAATCATCGTCATTAAAATCAACAAGTTTTGATTTTTCTCTAATATTATCCCATTTTATTCATTTTAACTTGAAAATTAAATATACAGAAAATGTGGGATGTTACACAAATAGTAATAATTATTTGATGGTTGAAACCCACATGGGTATTCGGATGATATTTGGCATACGCTAGTCCCAATTGTTTAGTTGTATGTCAATCAATTGGTTGACAGACTATTGTAAGTGTTAATTATTTATATTTGATGCTTATGTGGTTGAGTAGTGCACTCTAGATAATGGTTGACTGTGTATAATTATGTGAAAATTAGGGACACATCCCTAAAACCAAAGTTAATTCACGCCACGTCCCCCGCTTTTTTTATATGTTTCCGGTCCCTAAAATTAGATGCCGCCCAAAAATTTTGGTCCATTCGCCTGCTCCTCAAGTCCCCTTCGCCTTTTTCAATTTCTGGCAAAAAAATGTGCTCATTCATAAAAAAAAAATCTAAATTCTAGAAATAATTCCAGGAGCCCACGCAAACTGAAAAAAAAAAATTGCATACATGTATGCAACTATTACTGATAGTTGCATACATGTATGCAACTTTTTAAATACACATGCAAAAAAGATCCGCAAGCCTGCTGAATAATTGCATACAAGTATGCTGTTATTCAAAATAGCTGCATACTTGTATGCAGTAATGCTTTGAAAGCCGAAGGCGTGACAATATGTGCATACTTGAATGCATATTTTCTGCATAACTGCATACTCGTATGCACATATGCAAGCATGCGTGCTTTCCATGCAGAAATCGAATAGATGCATGAAATCATGCATGTATTTCGGAAAATCTGCATACATGTATGCATATATGCTGCGTTATGATACGGAATTGAAATAGATGCATACATGTATGCAACTATTTGAAATATGTGCATGTTTTCATGCATTTTACTGCATTTTTCGCTGTTTTGTGTATTTTTTGATTTTGACGTGTTTATTGATTTATTTTCCACCTGATTTTTTTGGCGTGAACATGTTTTATTTGATTATGAATTTTGTGATTTTCTTATATTTTTTTAATGAATTTTCAAAAAATAGGGACCTAATTTACATGAAAAGCTGGACCGCATGTGAGCCTAATTTTGAAACTTAATAGGGACCTGTGACAAACAGACCCTATAATTATTGTTGTGTACATGTGTGTATGAAATCCATATAAAAAACATTATATGGTAATTGACTGTCTCTAATTCCAATTCAGAAATAACGAATATTTTAAAATAACGAATAATTTAAAATAAAAAATATTTTAAAATAATATTCCATAAAGGATTAAAATGTGAAGCCGTGTTGATGAGATTTGCGCCATTTTGACGCGAACGATATTTATATTCATTTTATTCATTTTTATAACGAATATCGAAAAGGAAATGATTTCAAAATCAGAATTTTGAAAATATTATCATTTTAATATTATAATGATATGGAATATTCAATTTTGATTTAAAATTGAAAATGAAGTTAGAATCGTTTTAAAACGAATTTAGAAACGATTTATAAAATACGATTTAAATGGAAATCGATGAAATATACATAATATATATACATACATAAATATATATATATTGATGGCCTGAATAGAACGCACCGCACCGTGACCGTTTGCGAATTTCGACATTGATTACGAATTAATAGAACGGGAGATCCGACCGTCGGATTCTCCTAAAACTGGAACCATTGGGTTTGTATCGAAAAGAGCTTTCCAACGAATATAAGAGATTTGAAATCTAATGGTTGGATTTGGAAATATGTCCAAATCAAATTTGGAAAAGGTCATTGTAAGTGCAGTTCGATGACCGTTTATGGAAATCGACAGAAAGGGCCTTGATAAAATTATTAAAAATATTAACAATCTTTGTAAAATCATAGTAAATGATTTGGAAAGAATTTGGATAAAAAATTCAACGTTCGCGAAGATAATAATATATTTTTATCAGAATGAACTATTTATTAAGTATATTTGAAATCCAATAATTTTTAAATAAAATAAATTGGATTTGTGAATGGTTTTAATATAACCAAAAATTTCCAACGAACAAATTAGATTGGATTTGGAATGGAAATAATATTCAGAATATTACGATATTGGATTTTGTGATTATACAGATATTGTTATGGAAATTTGGAAGATACATATATCGTTATTTCCAGTATGATATTTGTTGGTTTCAACATTTGATATTGAATATAAGCCGATATAATTCAATTCAGAGCCTTGTATTTAATATCAAATGGGATTTTGGGTTTGTCGTGAACAGTGTCTTTAATTGCACTGTTCTTAAACCCAGTTGAGAAAAGAATAAATCTTTTAATTAAGTTTTAGAGAAGTTTACCAATTAATTAATATTTAATTGGAATTGAATTAAGAATTGGATTTTTGGGTTTATAGTGAATGGTGTTTTAAATAACACTTGTTCTTTAACTCGATTAACAGTGAAGTTTAGATTTGGAATTTATAAATCTTTATTCTAAGATTTAATGGAATTTTTCCAAAGTAATGTTTTCCAATTTAATAAAATAAATTGGGATTGAATGAAATTTGATTTGGTAATAATCAAAGTGAGCTTCTATGGGGGAAGGTTGTTAATATAAATGGAATTTAAAAAGGCTTTGTCGTTATTCCATTTATATTATTAGTCGGATACGGAAATTGATATCAATTACATATATTGATTTGTTTTTTCATGAAGATTCCATGATTAATGGAACGTGATTTTGGGTTTATCGTGAACTGTGTTTTAAATGACATTAGTTCTTTAACCCAGTTAAAGACAGGATTACATGTCTAACATTGTATTTTGAACTGTATTGTTGATCTCTGCTAAATATATATATCTGTTTGGTGGCGGAGAATTTATTCTCTTGCTTAACACCCTTCTCTAAGATGTATGAGCTTAGAGGTTATATATCGGCATAAATCAGTGGTACGGTGTAGATTATTAGTGTGGCATGTTTGATTTCCCAAAGTTAAATAATCATTAATATTGATTTTTGGGATGATGAAAACTAATTGGAGTTTTAATGAATCTTTAATTAGATTGGAACGTGAATGTGATAATTTAAATTATCAAATTTGGGAAATGATCGAGAACGGAGTTCCTCCAGTTTTACTCTAAGCGGTAGTTAAATCTTTAATTAGATTTGAACATGAAATGGTAATTAAATTTACCGATAGCACCATGGTGTTGATATGGAGTATTACCAGTTTTGCTCCTAGGGATGAACAGGTCGGGATTGGGATTAATAAATAAATGATTATTTTGGTAAGGTGCGCTAATCCCGACTAGTTTGGATAAACATTAATTTGGTTAGAATTGATATCCAAAGGAAGATTAAATTATAAATTTAAAAGAATTTATATTTGATAAAATAAATGGGAAATTTTCCCAAAGATATGAATATTTGAATAAAAGAATATTCAGAATTGGAATGAGGCGTATGTTGTGTTTTTATAGCACTTGATTATAAGATACGTGAATTATTCGGAAAGTCCGAGTTTATACCCATTCTGAATAATTGATTCGGCGATAAGTCAACGATGAAAACGGTGGTTGAAGACTGGAGTTTTTCACATCATTTGGAAGCTTACCGATGTCTTGATTGGGCTGTATACCCAAGACAAAGTAATAAGTGGTGATCGTCCAGACGTACTTGGAGATCGACGGGATATGCGAGGACCTCTCTCCTGTATTGGACATATGGGACAAGGAATAAGATGCCTCCAGTTTCGTTCAAACCCAGAATGAACTAGTAAATGGATATGTGTACATTGTATTTTATTCTGTGTTGATTGGTTTCTATTAATATATAACTGTTTGTTGGCGGAGAATTTATTCTCTTACTTAACACCATTCTCCGAGACGTACGAGCTCAGAGGTTATATATCGATAGATATCAGTCACATGGCATGAATTGCCATTGTGGCATGATGAGATGCAAATTTTCAAGGCTTCTGTCGAAAAGCAAAGTCTTGTGGTTGATGATTAAAGAACGACTTTAAATAGCATAGCTTTGTGTATAGCGTTAATTCGCGAGCCTCACACCTCGGTATGAGTCAAAAACGGGATTAGGGACCCAAGGAGTGCACGACGTTTCCTTCTAGCTATGGGTGGTGTCATTGAATGGAGCCCAGACATTTATTATATTTTTATCTATATGGATGATGGATAGCGTGGCGCCTCAAATATAATTTTATTTTACTCGAATTTAGGATGTATAATTTTATTTTAATTATAAAACGAGCCTGAAATGGCGTGGTTGCTTGAAAATTCGATTTTAAATTTCAATTGAATGTACATGATTCAAAAAAAATTGGAATTCAGTAACCAGAAATATTTAAATCTGTTTAATTATATATTTCTATTGAATGTGATAAATTCAGATTTCATAACGAGAATTGGAAGTTATGTCCAGTTTAAATTTGAGATGGTTGCAATGGAATTTATATATATTTTATATAATATATAGCCCTTAAAAATAGCCGTTTTGCAAACAACCTCCGTTTTCGATGAAACCACTTTTTTGGGATCCGGAATGTCAAATTATTGCTAGATTCCAATTTTCATAATTTTTGGAATTAATACGTGAGCGTGGTAAATTTAAACGAGTTTGGTTATTTCAATTTGAATTTAATCGACTGGAAATTGACCATTTTTCAAACGGTCTCCAAATTCGACAAAATTTGTTTTATTAGGACTATATCATCAAAACATAGCTAGATATATTTTTCTAGAATTTTTGGAGTCAGTATTTGGTCCCGGTTAATTAAAATGTACGTTGAAATCAATTTTGAACGTTATATTAATTTATATTTTAATTTTAATGAAAACTGATCGAAACAGTCGAATTGGCAATGGAACATATCCTACTATGTTCGGAATGGGGGTAATTAGCTAGGGGTTTCAGTCGTTGGGTCTCATATGGAGTTCAAATTAAAAAGTTACTTTTTGAAAATTAAAATAATATTAATTATATTAATATATAAATATACTTAACCTTAATTTTCCCTTTCCACATCAGCAATCGTTCAAAAACTAGAAAAAAAGAGAAAGATGATCGACGCTGTGCCTCCAAAACGCGTCGCTCGCCGCCGCCACCCGAGAGGACCGCAACCGCCCCTCTAGAGGACCGCAGCCGCCCCTTCACAGATGCACCGCTACCTCCCCGTCACCCTCCTCTGTAACAACCCGAAAAATCCGAACCGATTTAAAAATTGTATTTTGGTTATTTCCGTAAATTTTGAATAGTTAAAATAATTTATTTTAGATAATAACAATTAAAATTTTATTTTAATCGAGGATAGAACAAATATATTAATTTTGATTTCTAATGAAACCAAAAATAGTATGGTAGTTTGAAAAGTCAAACCTGTACTTTGACCGAATATACCGGATTCAAAATTTAACCGATTTTAGCGAAACCAAAAATATATAAATCTGTTTGAATTTATCTTTTCAACGAATCCGAAAAATCAAAATTTCATAGCGGGAATCAAAAGATATGGCCAATTGAATATTCTGGATGGTCGCTATAGTATAATTTATAGTCCGTATAAAAGGCCATTTTTCAAACGACCTCCATTTTCGACAAAACCACTTTTGTTGGATTCGGAATGTTAAATTATTGCTAGGTTTAAATTTTCATAATTTTTTGAATTAATATGTGAGCGTGGCAAACGAAAATGTGTTTTGTCAATTTCAGTCAAATCTGATTGACTTGAAAATAGCCATTTTTCGAACAGTCTCAGAATTAGACGAAATTAATTTTGTTAGGACTGTATCGTTAAAACAAACCCAGAAATAATTTTTCTGGATTTTTCTGAGTTAGAATGTTGCCCGGGTGGATTTAAATAGATGATCAAATTTATTATTTAACTAATAAATTAAAGTTTCAAGCCATAGCCAATCGTCTGGGCTGATGGGACCTAGCCCATTAGATCCGGAATAAGGGCTATTGGCCAGGGTCACCTTCGGTTGGACTGAAATCGGATTTTTTTGAGAGATATTGTTTTATTTGTAAAAATCACATTAAAATATTATAAATAATTCAAAAACCCTAGAAGCACTATTCACTTTCTTCCAACCGCTGCAATATACGAAATCCATGGCCGAAAATTGTCCAACCTTCCTGCTCTAAATCCTTTCAATCCTTACAATGAATTCATTCACTCCAGTTCAGACTTTTGTAGAGATTTTCATTCTCTACACATCCATACTGATAACCCTATCTGAAAGTGGGTATTTCGCCTGAACCGGACCCGAGAACGGGCCGACTTTGGACCGCCGCCGCACCCCCTTCGTTCAACCGAGCTTCGCCGCACTCAGGCCTCTGACGCGCGCCTCCAAGGCCTTTGAGACCCCGCCCTCCGATCGTCCTCTCGCTGACTGTGTTGGTCGGAAAGTTTAAACCTAGTTCTGAAAAAAAGTTGAAGTTCGCGGCCGTGTGTTTCAGAGGTAGAAGATGAACTAATTCTCAACTATTTAGTTTACTTAATTAATTCAAATATTGTAGAAATTGTAAAAATCGTATCTAACACATACGTTGTCGAAACTGAACAATTTTAGATCCTATTTGATCGTGAAACTGAGATATACTCTATTGTCCAAACTAGATCCAATTCCGAGTAGTTCAAATTTTGTTCAAATTTGCATGAAGACTGTGAGATTTCTGTTTTTAAAATAATTAATAAATCATTTAATTATTTATCGCTAATTAAAATGCATGAATGGATGATTATAAATCAAGTTGTGATGTTCATGATGGAAATTTACCGTTTGTGAATTTTGGCGATTGTGATGTTCATATTGGTTAGATCTAAATCTATAATTAAAATTATTGAAATATGGATTCATTGATTTGTTTAGATTTGGATGTAGAATAAAATTTAGATTATATTATTTATTCATGAAATATGAATTGTCATGTTAGTTAAAACCAAAGCGTAGTTTATTTCACTTATTGAGATTTTGAGTTGGACATGTTAATTAACATCAAACTTAGATTTATTTCATGTATTGAAATGTGGAATTGTAACCTTATGTTGACACCAAAACGCTAGTTGTCATCACATGTAGTTGATATTGAATTGACATTGAAAATAAATTGTTTATTTTATTTGCATTCCTTTATGCAAATATATTCATTGAAAATAAATTGTTTATTTATTTGCATTCCATTATGCAAATATATTCATTGAAAATAAATTGTTTATTTATTTGCATTCCTTTATGCAAATACATTCATTGAAAATAAATTGTTCATTTATTTACATTCCTTTATGCAAATATATTCATTGAAAATAAATTGTTTATTTATTTGCATTCCTTTATGCAAATATATTCATTGAAAATAAATTGTTTATTTATTTGCATTCCTTTATGCAAATATATTCACTAAAATTAAATTGTTCATTTATTTGCATTCCTTTATGCAAATATATTCATTGAAAATAAATTGTTTATTTATTTGCATTCCTTTATTCAAATATATCCATTGAAAATAAATTGTTCATTTATTTGCATTCCTTTATGCAAATATATTCATTGAAAATAAATTGTTCGTTTATTTGCATTCCTTTATGCGAACATATTCTTTGAAAATAAATTGTTCATTTATTCGCATTCCTTTATGCAAACATATTCTTTGAAGATAATTTGTTCTTTTATTTGCATTCTTCGTGCAAGTATACATGGAAATTTAAAATATTCTTTCATTTGCATTCTATAACGCAAATGTGCATGAAAACAGTTAAAATCATATTTTTGTTTGCAATCTTAGATGCAAACAAAACATTAAAGTTAAAATCATATTTTTGTTTGCAATCTTAGATGCAAACAAAACATTAAAGTTGAAATCATATTTTTTTGCAATTCTAGATGCAAACAAAACATTAAAGTTAAAGTCATATTTTTGTTTGCATTTTAGACGTAAAAATTGGTATAAAAAGATTTCATTTTTACTTGCATGTTTTGATGAAAATAAATAACATAGAAGATTTCATTTTTATTTGCATGTTTAGATGCAAATAAATGACATAGAAAAAGATTTCATTTTTTATTTGCGTATTTAGACGCAAATAAATAACATAGAAAAAGATTTCATTTTTATTTAAATAACATACAAAAAGATTGCATTTTTATTTGCGTATTTAGATGCAAATAAATAACGTAGAAATGGTTTCATTTTCATATGCATATTTTGTTGCAAAACCAACACCATAAGAGGAAGTTGCATTTTTTTGTTTACAACTTTGGTCGTCAACAAACATAATAAAAGAATTGATTTAAATGTTGAAATGTTTATTGTCACTTTAGTTACAATAGAGATACTAAAATCGCCAAGGGATTTATATTTATATTTATATATAAATACAAATTAAAATTTAATGAATAGCGCGCGGTAGTTCGCGTTTCGACAATCGTAACTTTAAACGATTATATCGTAAGATCCAGCCGTCGGATTTTCCCAAAATAGAAACCGTTAGGATCGCCTTGGGAAGGTCTTTCCGATGACATAAATTTTATTAAAATCCAGCGGTTAGATTTCATGATATGTGTAAATAAAATTCTAGGAAAAACAGCGCCATGGCCGCCCATTGGCCCGAAGCGTCGTTTAATTATATTGAGCTACTTTAAATAAATAAAAATAGCGAAAAATCGTTATAAATTACTGTTAACGATATCAAATGGTTTAAATGATAATATTTCGAAAATTATTTGAAAAGACCGAGTTCAACTCATTCCAAATAATTTTACGGCGATTTAAAGATATCGAAGACGGCGATTGAAGACCGGCGATCTTCACGTCGAAAGGATAGCTACTGATGCTTGGCATTGGCTAGCTACTAACAAAGGGTTAAAGTGGTAGTTGTCCGGACGTACTTGATGATCGTCCGGATATGCGAGCACTTAGGTGACTCCGGTTTCGTTCAGACCCATAACGGACTTATAAATGGATGCATGCCCGACATTGAATTTCATGTAATTTAATTGATAGCTATTAATATATTTATGTGGTGGCGGAGGATTTATCCTCTTGCTAAACACCCTTCTTTGAGATGCACGAGCTCGAAGGTTATATATGGGTAGTTATCGATCGCATGGTATGGACTGTCAATGTGATATGCCAAGATGCAATTGATCAGGCCTTTTGTTGAAAAGCAGAGCCCGGTGGATGATGATCAAAGCATAGCCTGTTTGGGCATAGCTTTGTGTATTATGTTACCTCGCGAGCCTCACAACCCGGTAGAGTCAAAAAACGGAGCAAGAGAACACAGAGAGTGCACATGTTTCTTTCTAGCTAGAAGTGGTGTTGGGTTTTCACAAGGCCTGGCATTTTTACTTATGTGGTTGATGGAACGAGGCGCCTCGGAATTTTATTGGCCGCAATGGACAATTTGTATGTCCAATAGGATCGGGGAGCGTGTGTTCAGGAATTGCCAATCCATTAAAGTATTTGTGGACCTGCCCTGCTGTATCCAAGGGTTCGCCAGTGTCTGAATCCTGATACATTGCTAGAATGTCTCGAATCGGTCAGGAGATCGTTCCTAGCCTTGACTCATGATGGAAACCAACATCCAATACGACATTACGGTCTTGATTGTAAACCTATATATGGCGACATAGTATATGGTAGTTATGCCGTTTAGGATTGATACATTTACTTTGAAGTATTTTTGAAACTTATTAGGCACTAATAATAATAGTAAAAATATTATTTTCCACGTATCAAGCATTTTTTATCATTATAAGGTAAAACTCTATCCTCCGTTTGCATTGCATTGTGTGATGGGACTTGAGTCTTATAATGATTTCATTTTGTAAAAAGCATTGCGTTGATTTTGACTTAAAAATTTATAAAACTTATGCACTGGCAATCCAATGGAATTAAACCCGTTCCGCGATAGCGGCGTGGTCCAGTGATTAGTCATATTATTTCTCATACCAGTCCCATGATTGACTCGTAGTTTGTTTCACTTTGCAAATTCGGGTGCCCTCTTTCCACACGGGCAGCCAATTGACAGGTTTCAGGTAAAGGCTGATTTCAGGAATCAAGCTTATTGCTGAAGATCTTTTCTTTTTGTCTTTATTTTCTTGAGATTTGAGACAGTATTGGATATTGATGTATTTTGGGAGATTTAGACCTTATTTCTTTCCCTGCTTTAGACATCGGTTTTTGCTAAGTGTATCCTGTACTGCGTACTCTGATGTTCTGTGATTATGTTTGTGATGACATTTCATTTTCGCTGAAATGATTATTATGTTCTGCTATGTAACTGTGATCTGTTATTGTTTTAATTATGTTATACTCCTACGATTATCCTTACTTTCGTCCTACGGAAGTTTGGGTCTTCACATCCTCCCTCTGTTCTCTCTCTCCCCCTCTTCTTCAAACTCCACAGCTCAAACCCCGTCTCCATGGCCACTGCTCCGCCTCTGTCGGCCATTCGCTCACCCCCCCGACCACCTACGACCCCCTGCGCTCCTCCCTCCTCCGATGGAAAAATGGTGAGTTTGTTTATTTTTATTTTATTGTTAAAAAAATAGTTTTAAAATATAAAGAGCTATAAAAATGTAATCTTTATATATATGGTATTGATTTAAAAAATGAATTTTTATATATATGGAGTTGAATAGAAAATGTAAATTTTTAAATAGAAAAAATAGCATAAAAATATGATTTTTTAAATTATATATCGTTGTATAAAAATATGATTTTTACACATATAGTTTTGAAATAAAAATATGATTTTTATTTTATGAATAACATTTTAAGAATATGATTTCTAGTTAGATTAAAATATGTTTTTATTGTATATATGAAATTATTTTTAAGAAGATAAAAATATGATTTTTAGCTTATGTACACTATTTATAAAATAGTCATGCTATGAAATAATTTTTAGTTGAATAAAAATATGATTTTTATATAGAAAACTAATTTATAAAAATGTGATTTATATATATATATATATATATATTAGAATAAAAATATGATTTTTTATATATTATAGCAAAGAATAAAAATGTAATTTTTATATGTATAGCTTTATGATAAAAATATAATTTTTATTATAAGGATAGCGATATAAAAAAATGTTTGTTTTTTATTATATAGGTAACATTTAAAAATATGATTTTTAATGTAAATAGCAATGTTTAAAAATGTGATTTTTAATATAAACTGCGTGAAGCAGATTGCGTTGAAATCAAGGAGAAGAACATGACGCGCTGAAACAAATCCAAATCCAAAATCCCCATGTTAAAGAATGGGAGAGTGGAAAACAAAGGTAAGAAATCCTTCTCACTCTATTTATATTGCAATTAAAATTATTCTAGGATGCAGATCGGGCTTAGAAGCCCTCCATCCTATTTATTGTACAAACCATGTTGTTTGATTTGAATTATATCGAGTTCAACACTCGAATTCGCACAATGCATAAACTGAAAGCGATATATGAATATTACCGACACACGAATTCCATACTTTGTGAATAGCCACTTATGGCACCGTAAATGGCATTGGGGTTGTCGAGTATTTATTTATTTTGTTGTTGATTGTAAAATTGGTTGTGGATTGATTTTGAATTGATTGGAATTGGTTTGTGTATGGCACGATCCAATATTAGGCGAGGGATAAGGCTACACCTTATTCTGGTTTTAATATCACGTCGTTATGCTGCCGAATTTTTCTAAAATGTGTTAGAAATATTCAGTTAATTGAAAATCTTATTTTTAGCTTATAACTGCGATAAATAAAATAATTATTGGATAGTTAAAAAGAAGTTTACACATCAATTTACAAGCCGGACGACTTGTTTATGCTCGCCTAATTTTGTGATATTGATTGGGACGATAATTTTTACACATCGCCCAAGTGCACAAATAATAATAATAATTTGATGGTTAAAACCCCACATGAGTATTGGGATGATATTAGGTGTACACTAGTCCTAATTGTTTAGTTGTATGTTAACCGATTGGTGACAGACTGTTGTAAGCGTTAATTATTTATATTTGATGCTTATGCAGTTGAGTAGTATACTCTAGATGATGGTTGACTGTGTATAATTATTGTTGTCTACATGTGTGTACGAAATCCTTATAAATAACATTATATGGTAATTGACTGTGTCTAATTCCAATTTAGAAATAACGAATATTTTAAAATAATATTTCGTAAAGGATTAAAATGTGAAGTCGTGTTGATTAGATTTGCGCCATTTTGACAAGAACGATATTTATATCGATTTTATTCATTTTTATAATAAATATAAAAAAGGAAATGATTTCAAAATCAGTTTTTTGAAAATATTATCATTTTAATATTATAATGATATGGAATATTCAATTTTGATTTAAAATTGAAAATGAAGTTAGAATCGTTTTAAAATGAATTTATAAATGATTTATAAGATATGATTTAAATAGAAATCGATGAAATATATATAGTATATTAAATATATATTAATGAAATGAACAGAACACGCAGCGCCGCGACCATTCGCGAATTTTTACCATTGACTTCGAATTGATAGAACGGAAGATCGACCATCGGATTCTCCTAAAACTGGAACCATTGGATTACCGAAAAGAGCTTTCCAATGAATATAAGAGATTTGAAATCTAATGGTTGGATTTGGAAATATGTCGAAATCAAATTTGGAAAAGTTCGCTATAAGTGCAGTTCGATGACCGTTTGTGGAAATCGACAGAAAGGGCCTTGATAAAATTATTAAAAATATTAATAATTTGTGTAAAATCATAATAAATGATCTGAAAAGAATTTGAATTAAAAATTCCACGTTTGTGAAGATAAAAATTTATTTTTATCAAAATGAACGAGTTATTAACTAGACTTGAAATTCCACGTTTGTGAAGATAAAAATGGACGAGTTATTAATTGGATTTGTGAATGGTTTTAATATAACCAAAAATTTCCAACGAACAAACTAGAATGGATTTGGAATGGAAATAATCTTTAGAATATTTTGATATTGGATTCTGTGATTATACAGATATTGTTATGGAAATTTGGAAGATATATAATGTTATTTCCAATATGATATTTGTTGATTTCAGAATTTGATATTGAATATAAGACGATATAATTTCTATTCAGAGACTTGTATTTAATATCAAATGAGATTTTGTGTTTGTCGTGAACGGTGTCTTAATAACACTGTTCTTAAACCCGGTTGAGAAAAGAATAAATCTTTTAATTAAGATTTAGAGAAGTTTACCAGTTAATTAATATTTAATTGGAATTGAATTAAGAATTTGATTTTTGGGTTTATAGTGAACGATGTTTTAAATAACACTTGTTCTTTAACCCGATTAGCAGTGAAGTTAAGATTTGGAATTTATAAATCTTTATTCTAAGATTTAATAGAATTATTCCAAAGTAATGTTTTCCAATTTAATAAAATAAATTGGGATTGAATGAAATTTGATTTGGTAATAATCGAAGTGAGCTTCTGTGGAGGAAGACTGTTAATATATATGTAATTTAAAAAGGCTTTGTCGTTATTCCATTTATATTATTAGTCGGATACGGAAATTGATATCCATTATATATATTGATCTGTTTTTTCGTGAAGATTCCATGATTAATGGAACGTAATTTTGGGTTTATGTTGAACTGTGTTTTAAATGACATTAGTTCTTTAACCCAGTTAAATATAGGATTACATATCTAACATTGTATTTCGATCTGTATTTTTGATCTCTGCTAAGTATATATCTATTTAGTGGTGGAGAATTTATTCTCTTGCTTAACACCCTTCTCTAAGACGTACGAGCTTAGAGGTTACACATCGGTAGAAATCAGTGGCACGGTGTAGACTGTGTGACACCCCACGTCCATTAATGTCACTCACAAATGGAATGCATTAATTTCTATGGAGCATTTTAAGTGTGTATAGAACAGAAACTTGACAACAAGACAGATATAAAACAGTACTTAAAAATCTAAAACTTCATTCATTGCTGCGGTAAACAAATAAGTTTGATTACACCATCAAAAACAAAAGACTAGAGTCAAGTACATAATATCCATCTTGACTAAATCAGAGTATATAAAATGAAAGACATAACCCCAACATAAAGTAGCCATAAGTAAGATAGGATGAACTTTTACTTCAGCGATCCAAGCAATCTTCTAAAGAAAGAGATAAAGCTGTCCAAATCAAGCTCCACTAGTACTAGTCCCACCCTGAGCACCTTGGTGGGGGGAGGGAAGGAAGAAAAGAGGTGGAAACAAAGGGGGTCGTACATAAAGTCTGGCGAGTGCAATAACTTTAACAATAGAATCATTAAGTAACTAGGATAAGGCATAAGCTGGAAAATAAGGAAATGACTGTGAACAAATGGGTATGATAAAGCAAACAAAGGAAATCAGATGAACAAAGATAACGTTAAAGGCATACCTAATCACTATTGGATAATTACTACACTGCACCACACCAAACAACCTAAAAGTTGATCCCGCCTACAGAACTTAATATTGATAATGTTAGTTTCGTGTACCCCTAGCTGCCTTCATAGATGCCGTCTGCCCCTATCTCCACTAGGTGTACCCACTACCCCCATTCGATCGGCTACCTAACTCGTAGATACACGTGCTGGCCCCACAGTGGGGTGTATCACTCCCCAAAGTGGTAACCCGATACCACCAAAAATGCACGGCTTATACCTACACGATGTAACAACGTCTTACCTACCAGCCCGGGCCCACACACGCATATGACCCCATTGGACTTGCGTTGCCACCGCTAACCCGTTTTGACCTCTTACAATCAAACTCAGTACGCGTGTCCCGTCCCCGACTTGGGTCGAGCCCACAAAGATACTTAATGGGTTACTAGTTTGAAAAGGGCCCCCATGCATGACACAAGCTTTCCACCTATGCTTGGTCCCCTCTAAGGTTTTTCCCCACTTAACCCCATCCTTATTCATGTCTTCTTACATGTTTCAATCTTGGATAGTGCATCTAATCGTATTTCACATGCCACCCAAGGCACCCTCTTAATTTCACATGCCACCCAAAGCACCCACTTAACACCCTCCTGTCCCACCACATGTTTATCTGGTTAAGTGTTTCTTAATTAATTAACACCGTAACCTTGTAAAGATCTCCCACATTAGACTGGCATTTGTGGCAGCTGGATTTGCCGGGCGGGTCCGGGAAATCTTACACCACAAACGAGCCTAACCTCGTGTCTTTACAACTATTACGCATTTAATTCATGCCTTTGACCTCTCACATTAGACTGGCATTTGTGGCTGCTGGATTTGTCGAGCAGATCCGGGTAGTCTTACACCACAAACGAGTCTAACCTCGTGTCATAGGCAGTTTATTATCTTCATTTAGCCCCAAATTGGATTAATATCCCTATTCAAATTTGTTAATGAATTCTAAATATACTTATGTCCATAATTGTCTCAATTATGTCCATAAATGCCAATTTTTCCGATCAATGACTTAAATTAATTATATGCCTTTTTAAGGCCATTTATGCCAATTTTCAATATGTGTATATTCAATATTACCCCCATCGTCCCAACGTTGTTCGTTCGTTTATCATGACATATATATATATATATATATATATATATATATATATATTATACTAGCAATTAGTCTAACACATGAAAGGGAAGAAACATCGCAAATTTGTATAACACACAAAATGGATCTAATCTTGCAAATAAGGATTACAGCATAACTTGCATAAACTTGTTATTGTCATGAATCTAAACATAGGCCTAAGGATGTGAACTTGCATATATATGATATAGTTTTCATCCAAAACTTGCATAGGCCATAATCACAAACTTGCATAAAACTATGTACATCATAGATCTAAATCTAAATGTGTAAACTTGCATATATGTGAATCCAGTTTCTACCTAAACTTGCATATATTCACTTTATTTGATTCACATGTAAACTTGTGTACAATTCATATAGAAACTAGCATATAATCTACAACCAAACTTGCATATAAAATGATATCAAACGTGAATCAAGTTGAACATATGTGGTTTGCCATATGAGAAGGAATCCACAACAAAACTATCGTTATGAACAACTAGCATATATTCACAAAATATCACATTTTTCCAATGTTTCACGAACATAGCCATAAAACCCAATTTATAACTCAACCCAATTAACTTACTAAGTATCTTACTAAAGAAATTGAACTCACAACTCGAAGAAGGTCTTGAGTCCTAGAATCTGAGTTCTGAAATTGATTTAGCTCGCCTTTGAAGTAGACAAATTCATTGTTGTTGTTTATGAATTTGAGTTGATTAGCTTCACTTTCCCTCTAGTTGGTGGCGGCTACTCTAGGTTGCAAGGGGATAGCATGACGGCCATGGTTCTAATTTTGATTTATTTTTAGGGTTTGCGTCTACATGTGTTTATATAGAATTTAGGATTAACTTAGTCCATTCGACCAACCTAGAATCAATCAGGACCATCCAGTCAAGATAGAGTGACACCTCAGCCTTAATGACTCAGCACTGAGTCATAAAATCGTCATCTCTCAGATCTGCCGGGGGGGGGGGTCGACCCCCAGGTCGACCTGTAGGGGGGAGGTCGACACTAGGGTCGACCCCCTGGTCGACCTGGGTCCTGGGCGGGAGTTTTTCCGCCCAGCCCGCTTCTGACTTCTGATTTGAATTTTCTGGAAACTTCCGACAGCCATAACTTCTTCATACGAAGTCTAATTTACGGAAATTCAGACTCTATCTCAACCATAATTCCGAGACGAACACAATGGTGTAACCCGTTTCCCTTAATTCTTGCACTTAAAATTAAGTATTCTTTAATTTATTAACTTTAATATTTAAATTTATGGGGTGTTATAATCTCCCCTCCTTAAAGGATTTTGCCCCCGAAATCTCCAAGTTAAGGAGAATGCATATTCTAACATCCAATCATCCATCTACTCAACCATCAAACACTAGCATCCATTGTCCTTACAAAGTTTCTAATGCTGTATGAACATATGCAGGAAGTGTGTGTATATGTTCCTTATCCAATGCAAAATCAGGCAGTCTACTGATTCGGTTGACCTCCTTAATGCAAATCATGATAGTGCTATGCGTCCATTATGTATGCGAAAGAATCCTATCGATACATATTGTGTGCATAGCCATTCATCAAAATGCAGCATCCATATGATAACACAACCATTATACATCCATTAAATTAAATATGCACACACATTTTATGCAACATGAAGGTGATTGAGCCGATCTGGTGCCTAAGGTGTGTGTATATGCATCCACGAGCAACCACTTGCATCTATTTGCATCCATCAGACATAACATGTCTCAAACACATGTTTCAACCATAGGGTTCTTCCTAACTAAAGATCAAAGATGTCATCGCAAAGATAATACTGAAAGATAGGACAAGTATCAATAAAGAGGTAGAAAAAGGAGAAATTAAAACATACCCTCAAAAATGAAAGGGTACAATGTATGCATCTTATCTTCCGTTTCCCAAGTCGCATCTCTTTGATCATCTCCCCATTGCACTTTGACCAACTCGACCTCTTTGTTGCGAAGCTTTTTGACCTCCGATCCAAGAATGCGTATAGGAGCTCGTCTGATCGTGGCATTGCGCTCTACTTCCACTTTTTCGAGCGTGCTCGGCTCTACCACTTCCGCCATATCGTGTAAACACTTATGCAAATGTGAAACGTGAAACACGTCATGAACTCCGCTGAGCTTCTATGGTAACTTTATCATGTACGCCATCTGCCCAATCCTCTCTGTAATTGGAAAGAGTCCTATGAACCTTGGTGCCAACTTCCCTACCAATCCAAAGTGGACTACGTTTCTCAACGGTGACACCTTAATAAAAACCGTGTCCCCAACATTGAACTCAAGATCGGTTCGTCTCTTATCAGTGTATGACTTCTGTCAGTCCTGAGCCATCTTCATTCGTCGTCGAATCAGTCTCCGAAATCTCCCTAATCATGTCAGGTCCAAGCAAAGCCTTATCCATGGATTACCACCAACGTGTAGGTGATCGGCACGGTCATCCATAACGAGCCTCAAAAGTTGCCATGTTAATTCTAGCTTGAAAACTATTATTATAGACGAACTCTACTAGTGGAAGGTGTTCTTCCCATGTCCCTCCAAAGTCTAGAATGCAGAGCCTCAGAAGGTCTTCTAGAATCTGATTCACCCTCTCGGTCTGGCTGTCCGTCTGAGGATGATAAGCGGTACTTAAGCATAATTGCGTTCCAACCTCCTCTTATAAGCTCTTCCAAAATTCGCTTGTGAAAATAGGATCTCTATCGCTCACAATGCTGGAGGGTATGCCGTGCAAACGAACTATCTCTCGAAGGTAAACAGGTGCTAACCATGCGACGGTCCTTCTACTTTTAACGGGAATAAAATGGGCACTTTTAGTAAGTCGGTCTACAATTACCCAAATCCCTGTATTACCCTTCCTCGATCTTGGTAACCGATCTAAAAAATCCATGGAAACGCTTTCCCATTTCCAAAACGGAGGCGATGGAGCAAACCTCCGGGCTTCTTTTGCTCTGCCTTGACTTGCTGGCACACTAAGCATCTAGCAATGAACTCGACCACGTCCTTCTTCATTCCGGCCCAAAAGAAAACTCGCTTCATATCCCTATACATCTTATCACCACTGCGATGTATGGTCATCTTAGAGCGATGTGAGTCTTCAAGAATTGCCTTCTTCAAACTCTCGTCTTGTGGTATGCAAAGTCTTCCATCTCTATGTAGCCAACCTCTTTCATCTATAGCATATCTATCAAGATGTCTTGAGGACTCCCCTCCTATAAGCTTGCCTGCTATCTCAATCAACTGTGGGTCGTTTCGCTGTGCCTCTCTAACTCGACCCAAAAGTGTAGGTTGCACCTCTAATGATGCCAACAATTCAGGTACATAACCGATAGAGGGTCTGAAGTCAAAGGAAGATATATACTCCAAACTCTGTCGCTCTACATACAAAGGACTTAAAGTTAACTTCTTTCTACTTAAGGCGTCAGCTACAACATTACCCTAGCTAGGGGTATGTGCGATCTCAAAATTGTAGGATGCCAAAAACTCCATCCATCTCTGTTGCCTCAAGTTTAGGTCCTTCTAAGAGAATAAATACTTTAGCGACTTATGGTCTGTATACAACTCAAACCTTTCACCAAGCAAATAATGACGCCATGACTTAAGATCAAAAACTATGGCTGTCAACTCTAAATCGCGGGTAGGGTAATTTTTCTCGTGGGCTTTCAACTGCCTTCCACCATAACATATCACCCTTCCCTCTTACATTAAAACTGCGCCAAGCCCTGTCCCGCAAGCATCGGTATATACGGTGAATGCCTTACTCCCGTCTGGCAAAACTAAAACTGGGGCTGTCATCAAAGCTCTCTTTAGACGTTGGAAAGCATCATCACAGTCATCGTCCCAAGTAAAAGTCAAATTCTTCTTCGTTAATCGAGTAAGAGGGGATGATATCTCCGCGAAGTCCTTAATGAACTTCCTATAATAGTCAGCCCGCCCTAAAATGCTTCTTTCTTCGGTTGCGTTCTTAGGCATTTTGCAATCTTGGATTCCTACTATCTTAGCGGGATCCACAGCTATCCCTTCCTTAGAGACCACTTGTCTTAAGATCATCACTTCTTTTCTCCAAAAATGGCACTTGGAGAACTTAGCTTTTAGTTGATGTGCTCGTAGGGTCTCTAAGACTTCCCTAAGATGTAGGGCATGCTCTTCTTCGTTTTTAGAGAAAACCAGAATGTCGTCTACAAAGACTACCACAAACTTGTTCAGAAACTCCCTAAACACCCTACTCATTAAGTCAACAAAGTATGCGGGTGCATTTGTCAAACAAAAGGCGTGACGAGCCACTCGAAGAAACCGTCAGGAGTTCTAAATGCAGTCTTATCGATGCTATCTTTATCCACCCTTAGCTGACGAAACCCTGTAGCCAAATCTAGTTGCAAGAAAACCGAAGCTCCCACCAACTAATCGAATAAATCGTCTATCCTCGGTAACGGGTGTTTGTTCTTCTTTGTTAGCTTATTCAGCTCTCTATAGTCCATGCACAGTCTAAGTGAACCATCAGCTTTTGTAGCAAAAACGACTGGAGCACCACACTCCGAAATACTTCTTCTTATGATCCCATTCTCAAGCAATTCTTTCACTTGCTTACTGAGTTCTCTTCTCTCTCTCGGATCCAATTGGCGCACTGGTAATGCAACTGGCTTTGCATTATCTACTAAGTATATTCGAAAGTCTATCTCACGCCTCGGGGGTAAACCTCGAACTTCATCGAAGACATCCGAGTATTCACAGACCACTCTAATAGATTGCAAATTCTCAACAGACGCATCAAGCGATTCTAGATAACTTAGCATAACAGAATTCATGGGATTACAAGAGATTTCGAGAGTGTTGCCCAAATGAGTCATAAGCGTAATCTCCCTCTTTTCACAATCTAGGACGGCTCCATTACTGGATAGCCAATCCATGCCAAAAATTAACCCATAGCCCGTGAAGCCTAAAACATAAGCATGACATCTAAACCCAACGCTAAGTATAGAAATTTCCAAATCCAAACAAATCATCGACAAATAGGCTGAGCCCCCAATTGGATTTGAAACAACTAAGGGATCCTCTACTATACTGGTGTTTAGGAGTAGTGTCTCAACTAAAGCAGTGGATATAAAAGAGTGCGATGCGCCAGAATCAAAGAGTGTGCGAACAGGATGATCGAAAAGATAAACTAAACTTTCAACGGAAATCGCTCTACCTCGTTCTTGCAGTGGTGGGACCACGAGAGCCTAGACCTGCCCCCCTAGTGCCATGAGAGCCTGAATCTGCCCTCCAGAGGTAGGCCCTGCCCACTGCCCTTTCTTTGTGCAGTCCTTAATCAGATGTCTTGCCTCGCCACAGTGGAAACAACCAGTCTTCTTCTTTTTTCTATAGTCTTTGCTTAGATGGCCTGGTGTCCCACAATTAAAGCATCTTTTCTTTCCCTTACCATTGTTGCTTTTACCACCCTTCTTGTTCTACTGTTGTTGTTGTAGTTTCTTTTGATCCCCTTTCTTCTCGGGTGCCTTATTAGCATAAGCGCCTTTCTCCTCTTCATGCATAAGCGCCATGACAACTAGTCTCTCAAAGGTAGCCCCCATAGGGATGTGGGTCATAGCTAACCCATGTAGCGGCTCATTCAAACCCATAACAAATCTCAGGGCATTCTTTTCGGGTGTATTCACCAAGTCCAACCCAAATCTTGCCAACTGATTGAAACATGTTGATGTATTCTTTCACTGATAGATTCCCCTGCCTCAATTGCAAAATCCTTTCCATGTATAGATTCTCTTCAGCCCGCGAGAGAAACTTTGCCTCAAACCTACGACTGAAATCGGGCCATGTATCAACTAGATGCTCTCCGTTAGTGACCTCCCACCAAAACGAGCCCTCATCCTTCATTAACCAAGCAGCTAACTGGACCTTTCTTCCATCTTCTACCTCAAAGATTCCAAACAATTCTTCCACCTCCTTTATCTAATTTCGAGCTTCAACAAACGTCTCTGGCCCGTGAAAAGGTTTCCCGCCCTTTGCCCGAAAGTCCTTGCATATCTTTGCGAAAGTGTGAACACGGGGAGGAGGAGAAGGAGGAGCATTTGCTAGGCCTGCGACATGGGCCCTAGCTTCCAGATAACTTCTAAACCATCCTGGTATTTGTATCCCCTCGGGTGTCTCGGGAATTCTAGACATGCTGTAAAGAAAATGAAGGGATTCAAAAAAAGATTCGAAAGAAAGATATATGGCTCTTGGGGTTATGTTTTTAAAATAAACTTTTCTCTTGAAGATATTCTCCTTAAAACATACTTTTGAAAGTATTTCTTTATAAAATGCTTTTGAAAAATAGTTTTTCAAAATATCTTATCTGTTCTGGTAACCTTCAGCTCAGATAGCACGTGTGACACCCCACATCCATTAATGTCACTCACAAAGGGAATGCATTAACTTCTATGGAGCGTTTTAAGTGTGTATAGAACATAAATTTAACAACAAGACAGATGTAGAACAGTACTTAAAAATTTAAAACTTCATTCATTGCAGCGGTAAACAAATAAGTTTGATTACATCATCAAAAACCAAAGACTAGAGTCAAGTACATAATATCCGTCTTGACTAAATCAGAGTACATAAAATGAAAGACATAACCCCAACATAAAATAGCCATAAGTAAGATAGGCTAAACTTTTACTTCAGCGATCCAAGCAATCTTCTAAAGAAAGAGATAAAGCTGTCCAAATCAAGCTCCACTAGTACTAGTCCCACCATGAGCACCAGGAGGGTGGGGGGAAGGAAGAAAAGAGATGGAAACAAAGGGGGTCAGACACAAAATCTGGCGAGTAAAATAACTTTAACAATATTATCATTAAGTAACTAGGATGAGGCATAAGCTGGAAAATAAGGAAATGATTGTGAACAAATGGGTATGACAAAGCAAACAAAGGAAATCAGATTGACAAAGATAACGTTAAAGGCGTCCTAATCACTATAGGATAATTACTACACTGCACCACACCAAACACCCTAAAAGTTGATCCCGCCTACATAACTTAATATTGATAATGGTAGTTTCGTGTACCCCTAGCTGCCTTCATAGGTGTCGTCTGCCTCTATCTCCACTAGGTGTAACCACTACCCTCATTAGATCGGCTCCCTAACTCATAGATATCTGTGCTGGCCCCACAGTGGGGTATGTCACTCGCCAAAATGGCAACCTGGTACGACCAAAAATGACCGGCTTATACCTACATGATGCAACAATGTCTTACCTACCAGCCCGGGCCCACACACGCATATGACCCCGTTGGACTTGCGTTGCCACCGCTAACCCGTTTTGACCTCTTACAATCAAACTCAGTACGCGTGTCCCGTCC
Source organism: Allium sativum (assembly GCA_030737875.1). Lineage (NCBI taxonomy): Eukaryota > Viridiplantae > Streptophyta > Magnoliopsida > Asparagales > Amaryllidaceae > Allium > Allium sativum. The sequence goes on from CM060913.1 coordinate 160,382,388, forward strand.
CCGACTTGGGTCGAGCCCACAAAAATACTTAATGGGTTACTAGTTTGAAAAGGGTCCCCATACATGACACCAGCTTTCCACCTATGCTTGGTCCCCTCTAATGATTTTCCCCACTTAACACCATCCTTATTCATGTCTTCTTACATGTTTCAATCTTTTTTAGTGCATCTAATCATATTTCACATGCCACCCAAGGCACCCTCTTAATTTCACATGCCACCCAAAGCACCCACTTAATCCCCTCATGTCCCACCACATGTTTATCTGGTTAAGTGTTTCTTAATTCATTAACACCGTAATGTTGTAAAGACCTCCCACATTAGACAGGCATTTGTGGCAGCTGGATTTGCCGGGCGGGTCCGGGCAGTCTTACACCACAAACGAGCTTAACCTCGTGTCTTTACAACTGTTACGCATTTAATTCATGCCTTGGACCTCTCACATTAGACTGGCATTTGTGGCTGCTGGATTTACCGGGCGGGTCCGGGCAGTCTTACACCACAAACGAGTCTAACCTCGTGTCATAGGCGGTTTATTATTAAGCATCTTCATTTAACCCCAAATTGGATTAATATCCCTATTCAAATTTGTCAATGAATTCCAAATATACTTATGTCCATAATTGTCTCAATTATGTCCATAAATGCCAATTTTTCCAATTAATGTCGTAAATTAATTGTATGCCTTTTTAAAGCCATTTATGCCAATTTTCAATATGTGTATATTCAATATTACCCTCATCGTCCCCACATTGTTCGTTCGTCTATCATGACATACATATATATATATATATATATATATATATATATATATATATATATATATATATTCGACTAGCAATTAGTCTAACACATAAAAGGGAAGAAACATCGCAAATTTGAATAACACACAAAATGGATCTAATCTTGCAAATAAGGATTACAACATAACTTGCATAAACTTGTTATTGTCATGAATCTAAACATAGGCCTTAAGGTGTGAATTTGCATATATGTGGTATAGTTTTCATCAAAAACTTGCATAGGCCATAGTCACAAACTTGCATAAAACTATGTACATCATAGATCTAAATCTAAAGGTGTAAACTTGCATATATGTGAATCCAATTTCTACCTAAACTTGCATATAGTCACTTTATTTGATTCACATGTAAATTTGTGTACAATTCATATAAAAACTAGCATATAATCTACACCCAAACTTGCATATAAAATGAAATCAAACGTGAATCAAGTTGATCAAAGGTGGTTTGGCATATGAGAAGGGATCCACAACAAAACTATTGTTATGAACAACTAGCATATATTCACAAAATATCACATTTTTTCAACGTTTCACAAACATAGCCATATAACCCAATTTAGGACTCAACCCAATTAACTTATTAATTATCATATTAAAGAATTTGAACTCACAACTCAAAGAAGGTCTTGAGTTCTGAAATCTGAGTTCTGAAATTGATTTAGCTCGCCTTTGAAGTAGAAAAATTCTTTGTTGTTGTTTATAAATTTGAGTTGAATTGAGTTGATTAGCTTCACTTTCCCTCTAGTTGGTGGCGGCTACTCTAGGTTGCAAGGTAATAGCATGACAACCATGGTCCTAATTTTGATTTGTTTTAGGGTTTGAGTCTACACATGTTTATATAGAATGTAGGATTAATTTAGGCCATCAGATCAACCTAGAATCAATGAAGACCATCCAGTCAAGATAGAGTGACACCTCAGCCCTAATAACTTAGCACTGAGTCACTAAATCGTCATCTCTCAGATTTGCCCAGGGGGGGAGGAGGGCAGGTCGGCCCCTAGGTCAACCTGTAGGGGGGAGGTCAACACTAGGGTTGGCCTGGGTCCTGGGAGGGAATTTTCCCGCCCAGCCCGCTTCTGACTTCTAATTTGAATTTATTTGAATTTTCTTGAAACTTCCGACTACAATAACTTCTTCATACGAAGTCCATTTTACGCAAACTCGGACTCTATCTCAACCAGAATATCGAGACGAACACAATGGCATAACCCGTTTCCCTTGATTCTTAAACTTAAAATTAAGTATTCTTTAATTTCTTAACTTTAATATTTAAATTTACGGGGTGTTACAGATTGTCAGTGTGGCATGTTTGATTTCCCAAAGTTAAATAATCATTAATATTGATTTTTTGGAAGATGAAAACTAATTGGAGTTTTAATGAATCTTTAATTAGATTGGAATGTGAATGTGATAATTTAAATTATCAAATTTGGGAGATGATCGAGAATGGAGTACCACTAGTTTACTCTAAGCGGTAGTTAAATCTTTAATTAGATTTGAACGTGAAATGGTAATTAAAAGTGTTAGATATGGAGTACTACCAGTTTTGCTCCTAGAGATGAACAGGTCTGGATTGGGATTAATAAATAAATGATTACTTCGTTAAGGTGCGCTAATCCCGACTAGTTTGGATAAACCTTAATTTGGTTAGAATTGATACCCAAAGGAAGATTAAAGTATAAATTTAAAAGAACTTTTATTTGACCAAATTAATGGGAACCTTCCCCAAATGATATGAATGTTTGAATAAAAGAATCTTCAGAATTGGAATGAGGCGTATTTTGTGTTTTTACAACACTTGATTATAAGATACGTGAATTATTCGGAAAGGCCGGGTTTATACCCATTCTGAATAATTGATTCGGCGATAAGTCGACGATGAAGACGGTGGTTGAAGACTGGAGTTCTTCACATTGTTTGGATGACTACTGATGTCTTGGTTGGGATGTACACCCAAGACAAGGTAATAACTAGTGATCGTCTAGACATATTTTGTGACGACCCGCCCCGCACCAGCTGCATTTCCTATGAAAATGAGCTGTGCCGATGTCCAACCATCACGGGACGGTCGCTAAAGAAAGGGAAGAGAAAAGGACTTACTGGTGAACTAACAAAGAACATGTAGAATGCCTCACAGCGCAAGGAATAAAATATAATAATTACATACTTGACACAAGACAGGCGAGACAGTGCGTAAGCTGAAACTAAACATCATAGCAGTGGAAAATCCAAATACAACTTATGTACCACATCATCATTTTTACCACTTTAAAACTGTCTCTAAAGAAGAAGAAAGGAAAGGTACACTACTAATGCCTAAAGTAGTGACCAGCAGCGACACAGGGAGAATATATATATATATATATATATATATTACGTGGGAGCCTCTTGCTCGTCTCCGGTACAGCTACCCGTCCATACCACCTAACCTGTCTCTAGTCTGCCCATTTAAGAGTACCCAGAGTAATAAGAAGAGACATAAAACTCTGGGTCATACAAAAGTCTGGTATGAGCGGTAAGCATCAAAACAGAACAATAACAGGTATACTAAACCATACTTGAACTTGGACCTGCAACCAAAGAGTTAGCACAATATACCTCCCAATACTCTAAGGTGACATTAACATATATGGTGTAAAGAATACGGGGGTGGGGGTGTGCATGGCATAGTGAAAGCAACCATCCTCACATCTCTCACTCAGTACATAAAGCATAGTGAAAGCAACCAATCAAACATAGCAACCATCCTCACATCTCTCACTCAGTACATAAAGCATACGATATCCACAACTTTGATCACCTTGTTCCTTGTTATGATCACTCTGCCCCCATGGAGTCATGATGACACCACTTCACTGATCCATAGCCACTCGTCTTTGCTCTGTCCACTCTACCCCCATAAAGTCATAACAACTCCACTGCACTTGCTCATAGCCTTACTACAATCACTTTGCCCCATGGAGTAGTAACTACCCCACTGCACTGATACGTAGCCTAACATCCGTCTTGGGGGTGAATCAAAGCTGTAGACGTCGATAACCCCTTAGCACACGTCCCGCAGCAAAGCCCAACTCATGAAGTTGACCCGTTGGTTCCCAACTGGATCCTGGGTACAAACTTCCCATTTGGACTACCTTTGCATCTCGGGTTTTGGTCTTCTCCGGATCGGTTTGGTTCTTCACTTTACCTTGCCTCAGATCATGCTCCTGGTTCGGCTCGTGGTCCACACTTCAAGTCCAAGTTCTTCGGTTCGGCTCGTGGCCTTCATCACCCCAGATCGGGTCGAGTTCCTCAAGCTCCTCCATGGTGCACCGGTTTGGGTCGGGTATAGCGGATTGGATCGGCCATCATCATCACACCGCCTCCTCTACTGGTTCGGTTTGGAGGTGACTACATCGGTCGGTTGAGATAAGCACTCCATGATCTATCGGTTCGGATGGCACCCCGGGTCGGGTCAGAGTACATGTCTCGTGGTGGCTTCGCTTTATTCTTCTTCCCCAACGCTGGATCGGTCCGGTCACGGTGTAACACCCCGTATATTCTATAACAGTGAAATTCATAAATTAAAGTATAATTAATTCTAATGAAAGAATTAAGGGAAATGGCTTAGGCCATTGCGTTTGCCTCGGAATTCTGGTTAAGATAGAGTCCGAGTTTGCATGAAACGGACTCCATATGAAGGAGTTACGACCTCCGGAAGTTTCAGAATAAATTTGAATTCAAAAAACAGCTCATATCACGTTTAAAATTTGAAATTCGAGTTCAAACTGGGCTGGGCAGGAAAACTCCCGCCCGGTGACCAGGTCGACACTAATGTCGACTGGGCAGTCGACCTGGCCCCCCAGGTCGACTACGCAGTCGACTTTAGTGTTGACCTGCAGGTCGACTTGCCTGGTCGGCCTGACCAGGTGGGTCTGACCTTGGTTCGACTCTGGTGTGTTGTACGGTCTGATTTCCCTCCCTGTTTGCATCTGACGGCTCAAATTAACTTGAAAACTCTATAAATACACACTAAGACTCAACTAATTCACATAAGAAAATAAGAGAGGAGTCGTCATGTTGTCTGGAAGGAGTTGATCGTAGACCCAAAGAATCAAACTAAGAAGCAAACTAAAGTCTAATCAAATCAATCGACAAATTGCTACCCAAAGGAGAGCATCTCCAAATTCAGAAAACATAAATCATAAAACAAGAATTCATCACACGTTGTAAGTATAGTGGTCTTTCACAATTTGAATAAAATTATGATGTGATACGATGTAATTGGGAAAAGAATTGTATCATTGTAATGATGTAGATCTTGTGTACTGTAATGTTTCTATCGTGATTATTTTTGGTGAATTGATTTGTGGCATAAATGGATTGATGCAAGTTTATTATATGTTTGTATTTGAAAGTGATGGTAATTGCAAGTTTTGTGGCAAAGTCAAACATTAGATCCCTCTTATGTTTATGTTAATATCCCCTTTGTGTTTATGTTGATATCATGGGTCCTATACTTATGTAAACACACCCTAGATCTGAGATCCTTTATGCTACATGACTCAGAACTTATGTATACATCTTAGATCCATTACAAGTATGATTAGAACTATGTTAAATGCAGTTTGGGCTACATAAACAATGTAAGTTCATTTTGGGTTAATTTACAACATGCTAGTTTTGTGTTCGATGTTATGCCAAGTTAATATGTTAAACCAAAAGTTTGTATAAGTCTACATATGCCATCCTATGTGAACCCATTTAGTTGTATGCCAATTTTGAATGCAAGTTCACATGTTCCAATGTTTATGTTAATGCCAATTTGCAATTTCATGCGCTACACCTTCTATGTATCATAGAAATATTATATGTTCTGAATTTCCCCTTTTCTCACGCTTATCAAGTTGGGCTGAATTGTGTCGAGCCCAACATTAGTACGTACAAATGGGGGCAATAGCGTTGGGTGTAAAACATGATATAAATAAATATGTTGGCATGTTTGGCGCGTGCCAACGACTGTGACATTTTTGCGGTATAAATTGTTATACCCAAATTAAAAGACGACATGACATTTACACAAATAATGAAATATGTAAATCTAGAAAAGACGACATGTTTAACCCGAGGTTGGATTGAGTTGTGGCATAAACCTGCCCGGACCCGCCCGGCTGTCCAGTAGTCACAACAATACCTATCCAATGTGGGTGGTTAAACATTGAGCCCAATAAAGTCACGAGGTTAGACTGAACTACCGTGTAAACCTGCCCGGAACCAACAGGCACATCTAGCAATCCTAGTGATATCTGTCTAATGTGAGTGGTCGGTGCTCTAAAAGGCTAAGGACAGGTTGTAGGGTTAAGTCAACTGAAAACACTTAACCAAAGATTCAACATGTTAATAAATACTGATGGGTGGGGGTTAGGTATATACATACACATAACGACTTAACATGTTTGACTAGAAAACCCTGGTAACGTAGGGACCCGTTTCAGCAGTAACCCAATTTAGGTATCAATGGTACCCTGAAACTAGGCAGGGTGGGGCACGATTACTAGGCTGATTGTAAGCGGTCAAATAACGGCAATGTTAGGTGCACAATGTAGGTCTAACGGTGCGCGGTCGTGCACGCACTCCGGAGCAGACAAGCAGGGCACTGGGGGCACCAGTAGTATATCCTATGCCTTCTAGTAATTGTGTCGGGGCCGCCACCATGGGTCTTGATATACCCCATTGTGGGACCAGCATAGGTATCTACACTTCTTGGGGTAGCCGTAAGACACACGTACGAGTAGAAGCCGATCTTTAGAAAAACAAAAAGGATCACTTCACCCTCAGCATGGGGTGCCGGTTAGAGTAATACTAGTAAATGCAGGGATATGGTGTGGGTTAGATAGTATATTCGACTCTAGACTACACTCCCTTAGTTATGATACTATCCTGTTTTCAGTTTATGTCTATCATATCCTTTTCTTATTTACATACTGAAAAGTCACTAGATTTACTCAGGCTTTATGTCTGACTTCGTTTTTCTTTTTGTCTTCTTTTCTTTCGTTTCCCCCCTAGGTCCACAGGGAGGAAACAATTCAGCCTACTCAGACTCTTTTGCAAGCTTGAAGGTAGTAGATGTACGGTTTTGATCTCTTTGGCTTGGATCATGGCTTTGGATATCATTATGGGGGTTTTGTTGCTTTACTTTATGTTTTATGCTTCTTTGTTAATCAAGACAATTATGGAAATGTAATGTTTTTGGTATAACACGTGTGGTTTGTATAACACGTATTTTGGTGAGATAAAAGTTGCTGTTGTTTCCGCTATTTAAAAATATGTGTATTTATATATGTCTTGTATATCTGTGACTTATACTTATAAACCTCCACCAAAATTAGGGCATTCCCTTTGTGAGTGACCCTAACGAAGGTGGGGTATTTCACTTGGTATCAGAGCATAGGTTTACCAGATAAGATAAAAGTTTTTGAAATTGTTTTCATAAGAAAGTTTAAAGAAGCATTTCTTTCCAAGAAAAACAAGTGTTATATTTTAAAAGGCATAATTCCCCGAAGCCATGTACGTTATCTCTCTCCATCCTTCGTTTTGAATCTTTCCTTTCTGTTTCACCATGTCTGGAGACCATAACCTTCCTGAGGGAGTAACGATACCCGGCTGGTTTAGGAGGTACTTAGAAGCAAGGGCCAATGACGCGAGCCCAGCAAACATTCCTCCTCCAGTGGCAGCGGTTCCTCCTCCTCCTGCTGCCCCTCCTCTTGGAAATGCTTTTGCCAAAACATGTAGAGACTTCAAATCTATGGGTGGAAAGGACTTCCATGGAACTGAGCCTTTTGTAGGAGCAAGAAGTTGGGTAAAGGAGACTGAGGATCTGTTTGACATCTTCGGAGTTGATGATAGGCAAAAGATACACCTAACAACATGGTTGCTCAAAGATGAAGCTTCCTATTGGTGGGAGATCACTAGTGCTCAGAGGGCAGTGGAAACTTGGGATGATTTTAGGACAAGGTTCGAACTGAAATTCCTCTCCCAAGCTAAAAGGAGCCTGCAAATAGAGAAGTTCTTGAATCTTAAACAGGGAAGCATGACGGTCAGGGAGTACGTCAATCAATTTAATCAACTGGCCAGATTTGGGTTGGACTTAGTAAATACCCAACACAAGAAGGCGCTTCACTTTGTCAAAGGTCTGAATGAGCCTATACACAGCCTTTCCATGACCCATGTGTCCACGGGGGCGACTTATGAAAGCTTGGTGGACATGGCGTTGCTACATGAGGAAGACCACGACAAGAAGGAGACTAAGGCTGAGGAAAAGAAAGAAGGTTTACAGGCTAAGAAGACAGACTTTAAGAAAGGAGGAAAGAACAAGAAGTCCCGTGAGAAGAGAAAGTGCCATTTCTATGGCATAGTTGGGCATATAGAGAAAGACTGCCGGAAGAAGAAGGCAAAGATGGGTGGTTGCTTCCATTGCGGGGAGACTGGGCACCAAGCTAAGGACTGCCCAAAGAAGAAAGGACAGGGACAGAAGCTGGATCTACTTCAGGGGGACAAGTTCATGCTCTGACAGCCCCTTCACAGGAGCAAGGTAGTAATATTTCTGTAGAAAGTGTAGTCTATCTTTATGATCATCCGGTTCGTACACTTTTTGACTCTGGTGCATCACACTCCTTTATTTCATCTGCTTTAGTAGAATCTCTGCATTTAGACACTAGTATTGTTGAGGATCCCTTAGTAGTTTCAAATCCAATTGGGGGCTCCGCTTACTTGTCAATGGTTTATTTGGGTTTGAAAATCTCTATTCTCAGTGTTGTGTTTAGTTGTAATGCCTTTGTTCTAGGCTTCTCGGGATATGGTTTGATCTTAGGCATGGACTGGTTATCCAGTTGCGGTGCCATTCTTGATTGTGAGAAAATAGTAGTTAGACTTTTGACTCGGCTTGGTAACACTCTAGAAATTTCCTGTAATCCTTTGAATGCTGTTACATTTAGTTATCTTGAGTCGCTTGATGCTTCTGACGAGAATTTGCAGTCGGTTAGAGTAGTACGGGAATATCCGGATGTCTTCGAGGAGGTGAAAGGCTTACCTCCGAAGCAGGAAATATTCTTTTGAATCTATCTTGTGGATAACGCAAAGCCCGTAGCTTTACCTGTCAGACATATGGCTCCTAAAGAGAGAAAGGAGCTCAGTAAGCAGGTTAAAGAACTTCTTGAGAAGGGGTTCATTCGAAGGAGCATTTCAGAATGGGGTGCTCCAGTGGTGTTCGCAACCAAAGCAGACGGTTCGCTTCGCCTCTGTGTTGACTATAGGGAGTTAAACAAGTTGACCAAGAAAAATAGGCACCCTCTTCCCCGAATCGACGATTTGCTTGATCAACTTGTAGGCGCGTCGGTTTTCTCCCAACTTGATCTAGCAACTGGGTTTCATCGGCTAAGAGTGGCTGAAGATAGTATTGATAAAACGGCGTTCAGAACCCCAGATGGTTTCTTTGAGTGGCTTGTCATGCCTTTTGGCCTGACAAATGCACCCGCTTATTTCGTGGACCTAATGAGCAGAGTGTTCAGAGAATTCCTCAACAAGTTTCTGGTTTTCTTCGTGGACGATATCTTGATCTTTTCAAAGAGTGAGGAAGATCATGCTCAACATCTGAAGGAAATCATGGATACTCTCCGAGCACATCAGCTAAAGGCAAAATTTTCAAAATGCCACTTTTGGAGAGGAGAAGTAAGGTTTCTTGGGCATGTAGTATCTAAAGAATGGCTGGCCGTAGACCCCACGAAGGTAGTTGCGGTGCAAGACTGGAAGGCACCAAAGAATGCAACTGAGGTCCGAAGTTTTCTAAGACTAGCAGGCTTCTATCGAAAATTCATAAAGGATTTTGCGAAAATCTCAGCTCCACTCACAAGGCTGACAAAGAAGAATCTAGTGTTCAATTGGGACTTGGATTGCGAGTTGGCTTTCCAACGCCTAAAAAGGGCTCTTACAACAGCCCCAGTCTTGCCTCTGCCAGGCGGAAGCAAAATGTTCACAGTTTATACAGATGCATGTGGGACAGGGCTAGGCGCTGTCTTGATGCAAGAAGGGAGGGTAGTGGCTTATGGTGGAAGGAAATTGAAAGTTCATGAAAAGAACTACCCGACCCACGATCTTGAGTTAACCGCCATCGTGTTTGCACTTAAGTCTTGGCGACATTATCTCCTAGGTGAGAAGTTCGAACTTTAAACTGACCATAAATCGTTGAAATATCTTTTCTCGCAAAAAGATCTTTACTTGAGGCAACAGAGTTGGATGGAGTTTCTTGCCTTGTATGACTTCGAGATTTCCTATACTACGGGCAATGGCAATGTGGTGGAAGACGCCTTGAGTAGAAAGAAACTGACCCTAAGCCCACTCTTGGTAGAAAGGCAAAGCCTAGAGTATATAGCCAGTTTTAACTTTAGGCCCTCCTCTGATTTCGTACCGGGTTTGTTAGCATCTCTTGAGGTGCGCCCTACTCTTTTGGACACAATAGGGACGGCACAACGTGAGGACCCTCAGCTAGTCGAAGTTGTTGATAAACTAATTAGGAGTGAGACTTCTAGTCACCTCAGTAGATACTCTATTAATGATAAAGGTTGGCTGAGACGCGACGGAAGACTATGTGTTCCACAAGCAAAGGAATTGATAAAGAAGGTTCTCGAGGAAGCACATCGTTCCAAGATGACAATACATCCAGGCGGAGACAAAATGTACAAGGACATGAAAAGAGTTTTCTTTTGGAACGGCATGAAGAAGGACGTGGCAGATTTCGTTTCTAAGTGTATGGTAAGCCAACAAGTTAAAGCGGAACAGAAAAAGCCTGGAGGACTGCTTCATCCCCTAGAGATCCCACAGTGGAAGTGGGATAACATTTCAATGGACTTCGTTGATGGGCTGCCTAGGTCGAGAAGGGGCAATACTAGCATTTGGGTAATAGTGGATAGGCTTATAAAGAGCGCCCACTTTTTACCTGTCAAGAGTAGAAGGACCGCCTCATCCCTAGCGTCTCTTTACATCAAGGAGATAGTTCAACTCCATGGGATACCCTACAGCATTGTTAGTGACCGAGACCCTATCTTCACAAGCGAGTTTTGGAAAAGTTTGCAAGAAGATGTAGGCACACAGTTATGTTTGAGCACGGCCTATCACCCCCAGACCGATGGACAGACGGACAGGGTGAATAGAGTTTTAGAGGATCATTTGAGACTTTGCGTTCTATACTTTTGAGGGACATGGGAGGATCACCTTCCCTTAGTGGAGTTTGCTTACAACAATAGCTTCCAAGCTACCATAGGCATGGCACCCTTCGAAGCATTGTATGGAAGACCATGCAAGTCACCAACTTGTTGGTGGGATTCTACCGATAAGGTTATTCTTAGTCCAGACATGATCATAGAAACTTCAGAAAAAGTGGACTTGATTCGAAGAAGGATGAAGACGGCCTAAGATGGACAGAAATCCTACGCCGACAGGAGAAGGACCGACCTTGAGTTTGAGGTTGGGGACAGAGTTTTTCTTAAGGTATCTCCTCTAAGGAACGTCGATCGCTTTGGATCTACTGGAAAGCTAGCACCAAGGTTTGTAGGACCATTTCCTATCATCGAGAAGGTTGGAAAGATGGCCTACAGATTAGTGCTACCCGAGAGACTGGCCGGAGTTCACAACGTCTTTCATGTTTCTCACCTCCGGAAGTGTTTACACGAGTCTATTGAAATAGTAGAGCCTAGCATTCTAGAAGAAGCCGAAGTGGAACGTGAAGCAACTGTGAGAAGAGTTCCAACACGCATCTTAGGAACTGAAGTGAAAAAGCTACGCAACCGCGAAGTCAAGCTCGTCAAAGTTCAGTGGAGCGACGCCGAGGAAGACGCGACTTGGGAAACTGAGGACAGAATACGCGCTGCCTACCCTTTTCTTTTTGAGGGTACATCTTTGATCCCTCTTTTTCCTTAAGTTATGCTTTATCTATCTTTTAGGTATATCTCCTCGGTCCTTTTTCCTAACTCTTTAGGTAGAAAGCAAATGGATGCAAACATATATTTGAAAACATGTTATGGATGATGGCTGCAAGTGGTTGCTAATGATTGCTAGTGGTTGCTCGTGAATGCATATACACACACATTCTAGGTTTTAGATCGGCTCAGTCACTTCATATTGCATATGCATATATGTATTCTCGTTCATATGTGGTTGAAATTTTATATGTTATCATATGGTTGTCGCATTTGTATGAACTATTGTGCACTCATGTAGATTTATGAGTAGGAAAAATTTGCATACATGATGGATTCATGACACTTACATGATTCGCATTTAGGAGGTCAACTGAATCAGTGGACCGCCTGATTTCTGCATTAGATAAGGACATATACACACACAATGCATATGATCATAAAGCATTAGAAGTCTTTAAGGACAATGGACACCTGTGTTTGTTGGTTGAGTAGATGGACGATTGGATGGTAGGATATACATTCTTCCTAACTTGAAGATTTCGGGGACGAAATCCTTTTAAGTGGGGGAGAATGTAACACCCCGTATATTCTATGACAGTGAAATTCATAAATTAAAGTATAATTAATTCTAATAAAAGAATTAATGGAAATGGCTTACGCCATTGCATTCATCTCAGAACTCTAGTTAAGATAGAGTCCGAGTTTGCGTGAAACGGACTCCGTATGAAGGAGTTACGACCTCCGGAAGTTTCAGAATAAATTTGAATTCAAAAAACAGCTCAGATCACGTTTAAAATTTGAAATTCGAGTTCAAACTGGGCTGGGCGGGAAAACTCCTGCCCAGTGACCAGGTCGACACTAGTGTCGACTGGGCAGTCGACCTGGCCCCCACAGGTCGACTACGCAGTCGACTTTGGTGTTGACCTGCAGGTCGACTTGCCTGGTCGGCCTAACCAGGTGGGTCTGACCCTGGTTCGACTCTGGTGTGCTGTACGGTCTGATTTCCCTCCCTGTTTGCATCTGACGGCTCAAATTAACTTGAAAACTCTATAAATACACACTAAGACTCAACTAATTCACATAAGAAAATAAGAGAGGAGTCGTCATGCTGTCTGGAAGGAGTTGATCGTAGCCGCCAAGAATCAAACTAAGAAGCAAACTAAAGTCTAATCAAATCAATCGACAAATTGCTACCCAAAGGAGAGCATCTCCAAATTCAGAAAACAGAAATCAGAAAACAAGAATTCGTCACACGTTGTAAATATAGTGGTCTTTCAGAATTTGAATAAAATTATGTTGTGATACGATGTAATTGGGAATAGAATTGTATCATTGTAATGATGTAGATATTGAGTATTGTAATGTTTCTATCGTGATTATTTTCGGTGAATTGATTTGTGGCATAAATGGATCGATGCAAGTTTATTATACGTTTGTATACGAAAGTGATGGTGATTGCAAGTTTTGTGGCAAAGTCTATGATTAGATCCCTCTCATGTTTATGTTAATATCCCCTTTATGTTTATGTTGATATCATGGGTCCTATACTTATGTAAACACACCCTAGATCTGAGATCCTTTATGCTACATGACTCAGAACTTATGTATACATCTTAGATCCATTACAAGTATGATTAGAACTTTGTTAAATGCAGTTTGGGCTACATAAACAATGTAAGTGCATGTGGAAATAGACTTTATATTAGATTTGGACATTTTGGGTTAGTTTACTACATGCTAGTTTTGTGTTCGATGTTATGCCAAGTTAATATGTTAAAACCCATGTTTGTATAAGTCTACATATGCCATCCTATGTGAACCCATTTAGTTGTATGCCAATTTTGAATGCAAGTTCACATGCTCCAATGTTTCTGTTAACGCCAATTTGCAAGTTCATGCTCTACACCTTCTATGTATCATAGAAATATTATATGTTCTGAATTTCCCCTTTTCTCACGCTTATCAAGTTGGGCTGAATTGTGTCGAGCCCAACATTAGTACGTACAAATGGGGGTAATAGCGTTGGGTGTAAAACATGATATAAATAACTATGTTGGCATGTTTGGCGCGTGCCAACGACTGTGACATTTTTGCGGTATAAATTGTTATACCCAAATTAAAAGACGACATGACATTTACACAAATAATGAAATATGTAAATCTAGAAAAGACGACATGTTTAATCCGAGGTTGGATTGAGTTGTGGCATAAACCTGCCCGGACCCGCCCGGCTGTCCAGTAGTCACAATAATACCTATCCAATGTGGGTGGTTAAACATTGAGCCCAATAAATACACGAGGTTAGACTGAACTACGGTGTAAACCTGCCCGGAACCAACAGGCACATCCAGCAATCGTAGTGATATCTGTCTAATGTGAGTGGTCGGTGCTCTAAAAGGCTAAGGACAGGTTGTAGGGTTAAGTCAACTGAAAACACTTAACCAAAGATTCAACATGTTAACAAACACTGATGGGTGGGGGTTAGGTATATACATACACATAACCACTTAACATGTTTGACTAGAAAACCCTGGTAACGTAGGGACCCGTTTCAGCAGTAACCCAATTTAGGTATCAATGGTACCCTGAAACTAGGCAGGGTGGGGCACGATTACTAGGCTGATTGTAAGCGGTCAAATAACGGCAATGTTAGGTGCACAATGTAGGTCTAACGGTGCACGGTCGTGCACGCACTCCGGAGCAGACAAGCAGGGCACTGGGGGCACCAGTTGTATATCCTATGCCTTCTAGAAATGTGTCGGGGCCGCCACCATTGGTCTTGATACACCCCATGGTGGGACCAGCATAGGTATCTACACTTCTTGGGGTAGCCGTAAGACAAACGTACGAGTAGGAGTCGATCTTTAGAAAAACAAAAAGGATCACTTCACCCTCATCATGGGGTGCCGGTTAGAGTAATACTAGTAAATGCTGGGATATAGTGTGGGTTCGATAGTATATTCGACTCTAGACTACACTCCCTTAGTTATGATACTATCCTGTTTTCAGTTTATGTCTATCATATCCTTTTCTTATTTACATACGGAAAAGTCACTAGATTTACTCAGGCTTTATGTCCGACTCCGTTTTTCTTTTCGTCTTCTTTTCTTTCGTCCCCCCCCCCCCGGTCCACAGGGAGGAAACAATTCAGCCTAGTCAGACTCTTTTGCAAGCTTGAAGGCAGTAGATGTACGGTTTGGATCTCTTTGGCTTGGATCATGGCTTCGGATATCATTATGGTGATTTTGTTGCTTTACTTTATGTTTTATGATTCTTTGTTAATCAAGACAGTTATGGAAATGTAATGTTTTTGGAAGTATTGTAAGACAATTATGGTGTGGTTTGTATAACACGTATTTTGGTGAGATAAAAGTTGTCGTTGTTTCCGGTGTTTAAAAATATGTGTATTTATATCTGTCTTGTATATCTGTGACTTATACTTATAAACCTCCACCAAAATTAGGGCATTCCCTTTGTGAGTGACCCTAACGGAGGTGGGGTGTTTCACACGGTCTCCTCCAAGCTTCAAGTCAACTTGTGGCGTACTGGTTCAGTTCGGGTGCAAGGGGCGGCTCGTGGATGGGCTACACGAACAGGTCGGTTCGGGCCTCCCCATCCGATCCGATCTTGTTCGTGTCACAACCTGCACTTTTCCAGCAACTTCCAGCGATTGTTTACACGCCACACTATGGCGTTTTCGACCATTCTAACTATTCTAAACAATCACAATTCATGTCAAACAGTGATAACAACATATAACATCAACCACAAACACCAAAAAGACAACTTGATAGGTTAAAATGGATTAAACATAACTGAAACCCCATATTTTCCCTTTAAGCATTTTTAAGCAAAACTAATGATAGGTTTAGTAAAACTTAACCGAACTAACCAAATTTTCTGAGGACTAAAACAATATTTCAAAATTTATTAACATTTTTCCAGATTTTTAACATGCATAAATTCGCTAATTATCACTAATTACCCTTAATTAACCATAATTAGTAAGGAACCATGCGAATCACTCAGCTTTGCCACAAATAAAATATTAAATCTGAAATGATTCTCTATTTAGCGCTGTTCCCAAGGCTATACAGCAGTTCTACCTCGATTCTTGTGCTAATCCTCTTTGATTTGATGTAGATTTGGCTTAATTAGCGATTAGAAGGTGATTTGGGGTGTTTTAACAAGTGGAGGCCATTGCTAGGTTGAGAGGAATGTCTTAGGCGGCTGGAAAATGAAGTAAAATTCGTTTTCTAACCCTTTATTACAAATCCCAAAATTCCCCTTTGGGCCAAGCTGTTAATCACCCGGTTAAGCCAAATTATGCTATTTTTCTCCACCTGAAACTTGTTTCAGCCATATCTCCCAAACGGTGAGTCCGTTTGGCTAATGTGACCACTCCACAGAAAGTTAAACCATCATTTGAATCTAATGGAAGTAGTTTCAATTCAAAAATCCTTTCCAATCAAAAGTTATGGCCGAAACAAGATCAACTAGGCGTAAAACGGTCATTTAAAAATCGGTAAAAATCATGAACAAGAGAAATGACCCCAATAGTCGTCTCCCAAAGTTACATGACTATACGACTTCGCATGTGAAAGAAATAAATATTCTACGATCCTCCGATGCATAGAATGGGGGTCGTTACATTCTCCCCCCCCCCCCCCTCCCCGCCCCCCTCCCCCCAGGAATTTTCGTCCCCAAAATTCCTTAACCCAAAACATACAAAGGATCCCGCTTGCCTACCAGCCACATACAACAATCAAACATGCAAAACAAACAAAACAAACTTATCCTAGCATGCGGAAAGACTAAATCGAAACTGATATCTTACTAGGCGAAGAGTTCTGGATACGTCTTCCTAATGCTCTCCTCCGTCTCCCAAGTACCGTCATTCTCATTCTCGCCCCACTGAACTTTGACTGATTTCACCGCCTTCCTTCGAAATTGCTTTGTATCGTTCCCAACAATACGCATAGGCTTGCGGTTCCCAACCGCCTCGGGTTCAACCTCGATATCATCCAACTGATCAGGTGAAATAGCCACATCGGGGTCGTGCACGAACTTCCTTAACTGGGAAACATGAAATACGTTATGAACTCCTGCCGTCTTCTCTGGTAATTCAACTTTATATGCCAAATTCCCTATTTTCTCAAGAACTGGGAATTGACCAACAAATCTTGATGTCAACTTGCCTCTTCTGCCAAATCGTGTCATGCTCTTCAATGGAGAAATCTTGACAAACACCAAGTCGCCAATGGAGAAATTTAATTCTCTTCTACTCTTATAGGCATAACTCTTTTGCCTATCTTGGGCAGTCTACATTTGCTGTTGGATAACCTTAATCTTAGCTGAAGTTTCCCTTATCACATCTGGTCCAAGTACAAACTTCTCACCAGTTTCTAACCAACATGACGGTGAGTTGCATGGTCTTCCATACAAAGCTTCCAATGGAGCCATGCCAATACTGGATTGATAACTATTATTATATGCCAACTCTACTAGATGCAAATGGTCATCCCATGATCAACCAAAGTCCAATATGCAAGCTCTCAAGAGATCTTCTAACACTCGATTCACCCTCTCTGTCTGACCGTCGGTTTGAGGATGATACGCGGTACTGAGATGTAATTATGATCCTAACGCCTCTTGTAAGGTCTTCCAAAATCCACTAGTGAACAACGGATCTTGGTCACTCACAATGCCTTTGGGTATTCCATGAAATCTCACTACCTACTTTATATATAGTTCTGCTAACTTAGCTGCCGTTCTATTCGACTTGACGGGTATAAATCATGCACTTTTGGTCAATCGGTCCATAATCACGCAAATGCTGTCATGCTACGATCTAGTCCTTGGTAAAGCATCAATGAAATCCATTGAGACTTGTTCCCATTTCAAGTCTGGAATTTCTAATGGTTGTAACAAGCCGCTAGGCTTCTTTTGCTCAGCTTTAACTAGATGGAAATTCATGCATTTGGATATAAACTTCCCAACATCTCTTTTCATTTCTTCCCAGTAGTAGGTCTGCTTCATGTCTCGATACATCTTGTTACCAACGGGACATATAGTCAGTTTTGAGTGATGTCAATCTCTAAGCACTTCATCTCTCAATCCGTTGATGTTAGGTACAACTAGTCTTCATTCTTTCTGAGTCATCCATTTCGATCAAGCTCATACTTGCTCATTTCTTCGTCAATTCCCATCTCTGACTTTGAGATGATTTCCAATAGGTTATGATCGTCCCTCTGACTGGAACAAATCCGCTCAATCAAAGTGGGTCTGATCATCAAACTTGTTAACATTTCTGGATCCAATTCGCATTTTAGTCTGAAATCATACCCAGCGATGTACTCTAGTTGCTTCCATTCTAGAAACATAGCCCCTAAACTGGCACGTCTTCTACTCAATGCATCAGCCACTGCATTGCCCTTTCCTGGTGTCTATGCGATGTCGAAATCAAAGGAAGCCAAGAACTCTAACCATCTTTGCTGACGGAGATTTAGATCCTTCTGAGAGAAAAGATACTTTAACGAGTTATGGTTAGTAAATAACTCGAATCTTTCTCCCAAGAGATAATGTCTCCACATCTTCAATGCGAACATGATCACTGCCAATTCCAAATCATGGGTAGGATATCTTTTCTCATGCGGTTTTAGTTGCCGACTTGTATAAGCTACAACCCTACCTCCTTGCATCAATACAGCACCTAGTCCAGTACCACATGCATCTGTATATACTGTCATCTCTTCATTCCCCTTAGGAATGACTAACACTGGTGCACATGTCAACTTTTCCTTTAGGCTCTTGAATGCATTTTCACACTTTTTGTCCCATACGAAGGCTTGACTCTTCTTGGTCAACTGAGTCAACGGTGATGCTGTCTTGGAGAAGTCTTGGATAAACTTGCGATGATATGTAGCTAATCCCAAGAAACTTCTTATGTCCATTGCATTCTTAGGTTTAGACCAATCTTTTACCGTAGCCACCTTCGCAGGATCCACGGCGATACCATTCTCTGAAACAACATGGCCCAAGAACCTCACTTCCCTCCTCCCGAAGTGACATTTAGAAAACTTTGCTTTCAATTGGTGTTTTCTTAACACCTCCATCATTATCCTCAAGTGTTCCTTGTGTTCTTTCTCTGTCCTCGAATAAACAAGTATATCTTCCACGAATACAAGAATAAATTTATTCAACTGATCTCTGAATACCCTATTCATAAGATCCACAAAATATGCTGGTGCATTGGTCAACCTGAATGGCATGACCAACCACTCATAAAATCCAGACGGCGTCTGAAATGCCGTTTTAGCTATACTTTCAGCTTCCACTCTAAGCTGATGAAAATCTGTCACGAGATCCAACTGGGAGAACACTCTCGCGCATCTCAACTGATCAAACAAATCATCTATCCGCGGTAGAGGATACTTATTCTTCCTCGTCACCTTATTCAATTCGCGGTAGTCCACACACAATCGAAGGGAACCATCTGCCTTGGCAGCAAACACAACTGGTGCTCCCCACTCAGAAACACTCCTTCAGATAAATCCCTTCTTCAATAGATCGCTTACTTGCACCCCGAGCTCTCGCTGCTCCCATGGCGCCATATGACGAAGTGGCATCACTATAGGTCTGGCATCTTTCACTAAGTTAATACGGAACTCAATCTCTCGGTGTGGTGGAAGTCCGGTCAATTCCCCGAAGGCGTCCGGATATTGGCCAACCACTGGCACATCTGACAACTCATTATGCGGGATGTAGAGGGAATTTAGGAAACTAGCCATTAACACATCATTAGGCAGACCACCAAACACTACCCTCCGCCCATCATCTGCTCTAACTGTCACCAAAAACCCCTCACAGTCTACGACCACCCCGTATCTTTGGAGCCAATCGACTCCCAAAATAATGCCAAACCCAGTAAAGCCAAAAACAACGCAATCACAAACAAACATGCATCCGTAACTCGATAAGACCACATTACGACAAATCATGCTAAGGCTAGTTGAACCACCAATTGGGTTCGTCACTACCAAAGGTCTATCGACAATCTCGGGCTCCAATCCCAACCTATCTGCCAGGTCACTAGATATGAAGGAACTGGAAGCTCAGGTATCAAACAATACTCGAACAGGAACATCATAAACATAAAGCATACCTTGAATGGCGACATTCTTTCCTTTCTCTGCCGCAGTTGGGGCATTCGACGAGGAAGGAACAACTTTGATAGCATATGCTTTCACAATCTGCTTTTCCATAGGGGGTTGCGGACACTTATCCTTGTGATGTCGCACTTGGCCACAGTTGAAGCACTTCCTATCCACTGGCTTGGCCCGACATTCTTTGGCATAGTAGCCCTTCTTGCCACAGCTGAAGCACTCAACATCTTTCTTATTCATTTTCTTCTGGCTATCCTTGGTCTAATTCTGCTTTCTCTTATTATGAGGACCATTCTTGCCTCCACCACTTACTTGCGGCTTTGGCACCTCTGCAGACGCAACCTCAGTCTTCGACTTAGGGTAAAGACTCTCCGACCTTAATGCTTTCCCCACAATCGATTCAAATGTCTCATCGATGTGGTTAATAAGCCTCTCCCCCAAGTACTGATCTAAGCCAGTTATGAACATCTCATTCTTCTTCTCGGGAGTGTCAATGAGGGATAATCCATACTTCGATAAAGTATCGAATTGTACAACGTACTCCGAGACTGCTCTACCATCCTGCTTAAGCTACAGAAATTTCCTAAATAACTCTGACTTCTGAGAAGCTGGGATAATTTTTTCGCTGAAGAGAGTCTTAAACTGATCCCAGTAATCTGATCCTCTGGGGTAGCTGCCTTTATAGCATTCCACCAATTCATTGCCTGTCCTTGCAGCTGACAGGATGCTAGCCTTCTCTTCATCGCATCCTCGATACCCAAGTCTTCGAAGATATGCTCGCAGCTATCCAACCAATCCCGAACATCCGTAGCCGACTCCGTTCCGTGGAACGGCTTCCCACCAAGACTAGTATAATCCTTGTTCAGCTTGGCGAAATCGGCCCTAGGCTCCTGCACCGCAGCACCACCACCATTAGTAGTATTAGGAGCTGCCCTCTGAACATCTCTAAGCATCTCCCTCATGAGGTCAATAAACATCGTCCTCATATCAGCAGCATTCCCATTATTGGCTCCTCCACTAGTACCCCTCGCATATCGGCTCATCGTTCAATCTGTACAGAGAAAACGCTTAGCCATCTCCATAGTTGTGCCAGTGTAGTGCGACTTCATCATTAGATATACTAATAGCATATATATATACACGTTTTGAAAACCAAAATAATCACAATTACGTGCTCTCGTATACGTATTATCTCTCCCTGGTGGCTTTCCCTAGGTTAACTACGCAACCGAGAGCTCTGATACCAAGTGTGATGGCCCGCCTCGCACCAGCCGACATTTCCCATGAAAATGCGCAGTGCCGATGTCCAACCAGCACGGGACGGTCACCAAAGAAAGGGAAGAGAAAAGGATTTACTAGTGAACTAACAAAGAACTGTAGAATGTCCCACGGCGCAAGGAATAAAATATAATAATAACATACTTGACACAAGACCGGTGAGACAGTGCGTAAGCTGAAACTAAACATCATAGCAGGGAAAATCCAAATATAGCTTATGTTCCACATCATTATTATTACAAATTTAAAACTGTATCTAAAGCAAAAGAAAGGAAAGTTACACTACTAATGCCCAAAGTAGTGACCATCAGCGACATAGGGAGAATATATATATATATATATATATATATATATATATATATATATATATATATATCATACGTGAGAGCCTCTTGCTCGTCTCCGGTACAGCTACCCGTCCATACCACCTAGCCTCTCTCTAGTCTTCCCTTATAAGAGCACCTAGAGTAATAAGAAGAGACATAAAACTCTGGGTCAGACAAAAGTCTGGTATGAGCGATAAGCATCAGAACAGAACAATAACAGGTATACTAAACCATACCCGAACCTGGATGTAACACCCCGAAAATTCTATAACTGTGTAGTTAACAAATTAAAATATAATTAATTTGAAATCAAAGAACTAAGGGAAACGGGATACGCCATTGTGTTCGTCTCGGAAAAATACGCGAAATAGAGTCCGAGTTTTCGTAAAACGGAGTCCGTATGAAGAAGATATGGCCTTCGGAAGTTTTGAATTAAATTTAAAATTCAAACAGAATAAAATAATTAAAAAAATCGGGCCCAGTGGGCCAGGGCGGATAAACACCCGCCTAGGCCACCCAGGTCGACTGGGCTGTCGACCTGGGCTACCCATGTCGACAGGGCTGTCGACAGCCCTGTCGACAGGGGTGTCGACCTGGTCGAGCCCAGTCAACCTGGCTGGCCAGGTCTGTGTTTGGTCGAATTTCTGTGGTCTGCTTTGTCATTAGGGCTAGGTGGCGGGTTCTAATTGGTCTCTCTATCTAATGAATGGCTACGATCTAACCTAGCAACATCAATGGTCCTAATCAATTCCTAACCTCTATATAAACAACCCTAGACTAAACCCTAATCTATTCATTAAAAATTAAGAACATAGCCGCCATGTTGCTGAGGAACGACTAAGGGTAGCCGCCAACTAGAGAGAGAATTAGGAAGAAAGTTCTAAAGCCTAAAGCAATTCAAGCAACCTAAAGCCAATCAATTCAACAAAGGAATCATATCTCTTAATTAGAGAATTCGCCGCAACCATTGTAAGTAGAGTATTACTTTGGTATGAATAAACAATTGTGTTGATGTGTATGCTTGAATTGTGGCAATGAAAGTAATTCGTATTTGTGCGTTCTTATCAATTTATATACGTTTGGATATTCTTGAATTATGTTATTCGATTATAAAGAACTACATGCGGTAGTTCTATGCAAGTATACGTTTGGAATATTGCGCAAATTATATAATCTATGTTGAGGCTACATGTATGTAGTTGATTGAAATCCATGCAAGTTTGGGGCTTTGTTATTATGTCACTATGATGTATATTTTTGTGCATAAATCATTTTGCAAGTAATTGAAACAAGTTTGGTTGTTATAGTTCATATGAAACTATGTTGGAATTTTGACACCATAATCCATGTATTAAGTCATGCTTTTGCAAACTTATGAATATGGCTAGGCTATGATATTTGGCATAATTGAAATCCATGATTAAGTCTATCTTGTTTACAAGAATTATATGATGACATATGTGAGACATGGCTAGGTTAGACTCAAAAATCCCTTTTTGCAAGTTTAAAGCAAACACCATGATTAGGAATATTTATGCATAAGTATATTTATACTATCGTTATGTGATTAGACTTAAACCATAATTAAGTTGATCTATGCTTCTGTGTTAGTAACAAAGTATCCCCTTTGTAAACATGTAGAAACCTTATGAACATGACATGTTTATGTTTATGCCATGAACAAATTTAACTTTACTTATGCCATGCTTATGTTTGACATTATGCCATGTTTATGCTAAAAGTATTTATTCCATGCTTATGTTTGACATTATGCTATGCTTATGCTAGAAATATTTATGACATGCTTATGTTTGACATTATGCCTAAATAAGAATATAGGTTCATGTTGTAGTTAAACCTATGCAAGTTCACATGCTTTGGTTCATGTCACCTATGTTACCACTATGCAAGTACACCAATTTCTATTTTGTATTCCCAACGTCATATTGCAAGTTCATACGCTCACCTTCCCCTCTTTGTGTATGTAATCACGCTTTAAGCCTCCCCTTTTCGCATGGCTAAATTGGGCTTTAAAAGGCTAAGCCCAATATATAAACGGACGTGTAAAACGGGGGAAAATAACGTTGGGTTAAAATTAATTAATGAATGAAAATATAAAATAGAAGGGCCCAAATTCAAGTATGGGTTGGGCCCATGATTGGTGTAACCTTTACACCATTAACTTAATAATGGGCCGCAAATATTTACATATAAGAAATAAAGAGGAATGACAAAATATGTAAATGTAGAACATACGATGTGTTTAACCCGAGGTTGGATTGAGTTGTGATGTAAACCTGCCCGGAACCGCCCGGCTGTCCAGTAGTCACAACAATACCTATCAAATGTGGGAGGTTAAACATGGAGCCCAGCAAGGACCCGAGGTTAGACTGAGTTGTGGCGTAAGACTGCCCGAACCAACCGGCAACAGGCAGCCACAACAATACATGTCTAATGTGAGAGGTCAGGGCCTTAATAAGACAATTAAGGCTGAGTCAGGATTGTTAGGATTAAGTGAACTAAAGACTTAATCAAAATGGAACATGCTAAACTAAACGGACTGGTGGGGTTAGGTTAGAAAACACTTAACCAACTTAGCATGTTGGTTAGAGATAGAAAACCTAGTAACGGGGGACCCTTTTCAGCAGTAACCCTAAAAGGTGTATCAGGATACCCTGAAACTAGGCAGGGTGGGGCACGATTACTGGGCTGATTGTAAGAGGTCAAAGCGACGGCGGTGGTGTAGCAGTGTAGGTTCTAACGGAGTGCGGGCGTGCACACACTCCGGCGCAGAAAAATAAGGCACTGGACACCAGTAGCATACCTGTGCACTCTAAGGTTGTGTCGGGTTGCCACTATGGGACTTGATACACCCCATGGTGGGACCAGCATAGGTAACTACAACATCGGGGGCCGTAAGACACATGTAACTATGCGAGTAGGAGCCGATCATCATAGAATGGATCACATCACCCTGATTATGGGGTGCAAATTGGAAACTAGTTTATATGGGTTCAGAGATTAACATGGGGTACGATAGTATATTCGACCCTAGACAACTTAACCAAGTTTATAGTGCATGCCCACTTCCTGTTTATACTTATCATACCCAGTTCTTTATTCATAGACAAAGTAGTACTAGACTTACTCAGGCTTTATGTCTGACTCTACTTTTCTTTCGTCTTCTTTCTTCCGTTTCCCCCCCCCCCCCCCAGGTCCTCAGGGAGGGAACACAGCAGCTTGACCTACCTCAACATCCAGCTTGAAGAAGAGAAATGTATTGCTTGGACTTTCCTGTTTTGAACTATGGCTTTGGACAATCCACTATGGGGCTTTTGCAGTTTATCTATGTTTTATTTATGCTTCTTTAATAATGTACTCAAGACAGATTATGAAAATGTTATGTTATGTTTTGGAAAGGATGCTGTTGTAACACGTATTTGACTTTATGAAATAAAAGTTTGTTGTTCTTCCGCTGTTTACAAATATGTGTCCTTATATTTGTCTTGTATATCTGTGACTTGTACTTATAAACCTCCACCAAAATTAGGGCATTCCCTTTGAGAGTGACCCTAACGGAGGTGGGGTGTTTCACTGGACCTGCAACAAAAGAGTTAGCACAACATACCGCTCAGTACTCTAAGGTGCCACTAACATATGGTGTAAAAAATACGGGAGCGGGGGTGTGCATGACATAGTAAAAGCAACCAATCAAACATAACAACCATCCTCACATCTCTTACTAAGTGCGTAAAGCATACGATATCCACCACTTTGATCACCCTGTTCCTTGCTATGATCACTCTGCCCCATGGGGTCATGATGACACCACTGCACTGATCCATAGCCACTCATCTTTGCTATGTCCACTCTGCCCCATGAAGTCATAACAACTCCACTGCACTGGCTCATAGCCTTGCTATGATCACTCTGCCCCATGGAGTAGTAACTACCCCACTGCACTAATACGTAGCCTAACATCCGTCTTGGTGGTGAATCAAAGCTATAGAGGTTGATAACCCCTTAGCATACGTCCCACAGCAAAGCCCAACTCATGAAGTTGACCCGTTGGTTCCCAACTAGATCCTGGGTACAAACTTCCCATTTGGACTATCTTTACATCTCGAGTTTTGGTCTTCTCTGGATCGGTTCGGTTCTTCACTTTACCTTGCCTCAGATCGTGCTCCTTGTTTGATTCGTGGTCCACACTTTACGTCCAAGTTCTTCGGTTCGGCTCATGGCCTTCATCACCCCGGATCGGGTTGAGTTCCTCAAACTCCTCCAAGGTGAAACGGTTCAGGTCGGGAATCGTGGTTTGGATCGGCCATGGACTTCACACCGCCTCCCCTACCGGTTCGGTTCGGAGTTGACTACACGGGTCGGTTCGGATAAGCACTTCACGATCTATCGGTTCGGATGGCACCCCGGGTCGGGTCGGGTCGGAGTACATGTCTCGTGGTGGCTCCACTTTGATCTTCTTCCCCAATGCTGGATCGGTCCAGTCATGGCCTCCTCCAAGCTTCAAGTCAACTCATGGCATACTGGTTCGGTTCCGGTGCAAGGGGCGGCACGTGGATGGGCTACACGAACGGGTCAGTTCGGGCCTCCCCATCCGATCCGATTCGGGTCACAACCTGCACTTCTCCTACAACTTCCAGCGACTGTTTACATGCCACTTGACGGCGTTTTCAACCATTCTAACTATTCTAAATAATCACAATTCATGCCAAATAGTCATAGCAACATATAACATCAATCACAAACACCAAAATGACAATTTGATAGGTTAAAATGGATCAAACATAACCAAAACCCCATATTTTCCCTTTAAGCATGTTTAAGCAAAACTAATGATAGGATTAGTAAAACTTAACCGAACTAACCAAATTTTCTAAAATAGGCCTAAAACAATATTTCGAAATTTATGAACATTTTTCCATATTTTAAACATGTATAAATTCGCTAATTATCACTAATTACCCTTAATTAACCATAATTAGTGAGGAACTATGTGAATCACTCACGTTTGCCACAAATAAAATATCGAATTTAAAATGATTCTCTGTTTAGCGCTATTCCCAAGGCTATACAGCAGTTCTACCTCGATTCTTGTGTTAATCCTCTTTGATTTGATGTAGATTTGGCTTAATTAGCAATTAGAAGGTGATTTGGGGTGTTTTAACAAGTGGAGGCCATTGCTAGGTTGAGAGGAATGTCTTAGGCAGTTGGAAAATGAAGTAAAATTCGTTTTCTAAACCCTAGCAGCCCTCTTATACTCCAAATCCCAAAATTCCCCTTTGGGCCAAGCTGTTAATCGCCCGGTGAAGCCCAATTAAGTTATTTTTCTCCACCTGAAAGTTGTTTCAGCCATATCTCCCAAACGGGGAGTTCGTTTGGCTAATGTGACCACTCTACGGAAAGGTAAACCATTAATTGAATCTAATGGAAATAGTTTTAGGTCAAAACTTCTTTCCAATCAAAAGTTATGGTCGAAACAAGATCACTTAGGGCAAAATGGTCAGTTAAAAATCGGTAAAAATCTTGAACATGGGAAATGACCCCAATAGCTGTCTCCCAAAGTTACATTACTATACGACTTCGCATGTGAAAGAAATAAATATTATACGATCCTTTGATGCGTAGAATGCGGTTCGTTACATTCTCCCCCCCAGGAAATTTCTTCCCCGAAATTCCTTAATACAAAAGATACAAAGGATCCTACATGCCTACCAGCCACATACAACAATCAAACATACAAAACAAACAAAACAAGCTTATCCTAGCATGCGGAAAGAGTAAATCAAAACTGAAATCTTACCAGGCGAAGAGTCCTGGATACGTCTTCCTAATGCTCTCCCTTGTACAGTCATTCTCATTATCGCCCACTGAACTTTGACTAATTTCACCGCCTTCCTTGGAAGTTGCTTCGTATCATTCCCAACAATACGCATAGGCTTGCGGTTCCCAACTGCCTCGGGTTCAACCTTGATATCATCCAACTGATCTGGTGAAATAGCCACATCGGGGTCGTGCACGAACTTCCTGAACTGGGAAATATGAAATACCTTATGAACTCCTGCCATCTTCTCTTGTAATTCAAATTTATAAGCCAAATTCCCAATTTTCTCAAGAACTGGGAATGGACCAACAAATCTTGGTGTCAACTTGCCTCTTCTGCCAAATCGTATCACGCTCTTCAACGGAGAAATCTTGACAAACACCAAGTCACCAATGGAGAACTTTAATTCTCTTCTCCTCTTATCGGCATAACTCTTTTGCCTATCTTGGGCCGCCTTCATTCGTTGTTGGATAACCTTAATCTTAGCTGAAGTTTCCCTTATCACATCTGGTCCAAGTACAAACTTCTCACCAGTTTCTAACTAACATGACGGTGAGTTGCATGGTCTTCCATACAAAGCTTCAAATGGAGCCATGCTAATACTGGATTGATAACTATTATTATATGCAAACTCTACTAGATGCATATGGTCATCCCATGATCCACCAAAGTCCAATATGCAAGCTCTCAAGAGATCTTCTAACACTCGATTCACCCTCTATGTCTGACCGTCAGTTTGAGGATGATACGCGGTACTGAGATGTAATTCTGATCCTAACGCCTCTTGTAAGCTATTCCAAAATCCACTAGTGAACAATAGATCTCGGTCACTCACAATGCCTTTGGGTATTCCATGAAATCTCACTACCCACTTTACATATAGTTCTGCTAACGTAGCTGCCGTTCCATTCGACTTGACGGGTATAAATATTGCACTTTTGGTCAATTGGTCCATAATCACCCAAATGCTATCATGGCCCGATCTAGTCCTTGGTAACCCATCAATGAAATCCAATGAGACTTGTTCCCATTTCCATTCTGGAATTTCTAATGGTTGTAACAAGCCACTAGGCTTCTTTTACTCAGCTTTAACTAGCATGCAATTCATGCATTTGGATATAAACTTCCCAACGTCTCTTTTCATCCCTTCCCAGTAGTAGGTTTGCTTCATGTCTCAATACATCTTGTAACCACCGGGATGTATAGTCAGTTTTGAGTGGTGACATTCTCTAAGCACTTCATCTCTCAATCCATTGACGTTGGATATAACTACTCTTCCATTATTTCTAAGCCATCCATTTCGATCAAGCCCATACTTGCTCATCTCTTCGTCGATTCCCATCTGTAACTTTGAGATGATTTCCCATAGGTTAGGATCGTCTCTCTGACTAGAACCAATCCGCTCAATCAAAGTGGGTCAAACTTGCTAACATTTCTGGATCCAATTCGTATTTTGGTCTGAAATCATACCCAGCGATGTACTCCAGTTGCTTCTATTCTAGAAACATAGCCCTTAAAGTGGCATGTCTTCTAATCAATGTATCAGTCACCGCATTGCCCTTTCTTGGTGTATATGCGATGTCAAAATCATAGGAAGCCAAGAACTCTAACCATCTTTACTGATGGAGATTTAGATCCTTCTGAGAGAAAAGATACTTTAACGACTTATGGTCCGTAAATAACTCGAATCTTTCTCCCAAGAGATATTGTCTCCACATCTTCAATGCGAACACGATCGCTGCCAATTCCAAATCATGGGTAGGATATCTTTTCTCATGCGGTTTCAATTGCCGACTTGCATAAGCTACAACCCTACCTTCTTGCATCAATACAACACCTAGTCTGGTACCACATGCATCTGTATATACTGTCATATCTTCATTCCCCTTAGGAATGACTAACACTGGTGCACATGTCAACTTTTCCTTTAGGCTCTTGAATGCATTTTCACACTTTTCGTCCCATACGAAGGCTTGACTCTTCTTGGTCAACTGAGTCAACGGTGATGCTGTCTTGGAGAAGTCTTGGATAAACTTGCGATGATATGTAGCTAATCCCAAGAAACTTCTTATGTCCATTGCATTCTTAGGTTTAGACCAATCTTTTACCGTAGCCACCTTCGCAGGATCCACGGCGATACCATTCTCTGAAACAACATGGCCCAAGAACCTCACTTCCCTCCTCCCGAAGTGACATTTAGAAAACTTTGCTTTCAATTGGTGTTTTCTTAACACCTCCACCATTATCCTCAAGTGTTCCTTGTGTTCTTTCTCTGTCCTCGAATAAACAAGTATATCTTCCACGAATACAAGAATAAATTTATTCAACTGATCTCTGAATACCCTATTCATAAGATCCACAAAATATGCTGGTGCATTGGTCAACCTGAATGGCATGACCAACCACTCATAAAATCCAGACGGCGTCCGAAATGCCGTTTTAGCTATACTTTCAGCTTCCACTCTAAGCAGATGAAAACATGTCGCGAGATCCAACTGGGAGAACACTCTCGCGGCACTCAACTGATCAAACAAATCATCTATCAGCAGCAGAGGATACTTATTCTTCCTCGTCACCTTATTCAATTCGCGGTAGTCCACACACAATCGAAGGGAACCATCTGCCTTGGTAGCAAACACAACTGGAGCTCCCCACTCAGAAACACTCCTTCTGATAAATCCCTTCTTCAATAGATCGCTTATTTGCACCCTGAGCTCTCACTGCTCCCTTGGCGCCATGCGACGAAGTGGCATCACTGTAGGTCTGGCATCTTTCACTAAGTCAATACGGAACTCAATCTCTCGGTGTGGTGGAAGTCCGATCACTTCCCCGAAGACGTCCGGATACTGGCCAACTACGGGCACATCTGACAACTCATCATGCGAGATGTCGACGGAATTTAGAACACTAGCCATTACCCCCATCATTAGGCAGATCACCAAACACTACCCTCCGCCCATCATCCGCTTTAACTGTCACCAAAAAGCCCTCACAGTCTACCACCACCCCGTATCTTTGGAGCCAATCGACTCCCAAAATAATGCCAAACCCAGTAAAGCCCAAAGCAAAGCAATCACAAACAAACATGCATCCACGACTCGATAAGACCACATTACGACAAATCATGCTAAGGCTAGTTGAACCACCAATCGGGTTCGTCACTACCAAAGGTCTATCGACAATCTCAGGCTCCAATCCCAACCTATCTACCAGGTCACTTGATATGAAGGAACTGGAAGCTCCGGTATCAAACAATACTCGAACATGAACATCATAAACAGAAAGCGTACCTTGAATGACGACATTCTTTCCTTTCTCCGCCGCAGTTGGGGCATTCAACGAAGAAGGAACAACGTTGATAGCATATGCTTTCACAATCTGCTTTTTCTTAGGGGGTTGCGGACACTTATCCTTGTGATTTCCCACTTGGCAACAGTTGAAGCACTTCCTATCAGCTGGCTTGGCCTGATGTTCTTTGGCATAGTGTCCCTTCTTATCACAGCTGAAGCACTCAACATCTTTCTTATTCTTTTTCTTCTGGCCATCCTTGGTCTGATTCTGCTTTCTCTTATTTTGAGAACCATTCTTGCCTCCACCGCTTACTAACGGCTTTGGATCCTCTGCAAGCACAACCTCATTCTTCGACTTATGGTAAAGACTCTCTGACCTTAATGCTTTCCCCACAATCGATTCAAATGTCTCATCGATGTGGTTAATAAGCCTTTTCCCTAAGTACTGATATAAGCCGGGTATGAACTTCCTGTTCTTCTTCTCGGGAGTGTCAATAAGGGATAATCCATAATTCGATAAAGTATCGAATTCTGCAATGTACTCCGAGACTGCTCCACCATTCTGCTTGAGCTCTAGAAATTTCCTAAACAACACTGACTCTGAGCAGCTGAGATAAATTTTTCGCTGAAGCGAGTCCTAAACTGATCCCATGTAATCTGATCCTCTAGTGTAGCTGCCTTTATAGCATTCCACCAATTCATTGCCCGTCCTTGCAGCTGACGGGGTGTTAGCCTTCTCTTCATCGCATCCTCGATACCCAAGTCTTCTAAGATACGCTCGCAGCTATCCAACAAATCCTGAACATCCGTAGCCGACTCCGTTCCGTGGAACGGCTTCCCACCAAGACTAGTATAATACTTGTTCAGCTTGGCAAAATCGGCGCTAGGCTCCGGCACCGCTGCACCACCACCATTAGCAGTATTAGGAGCTGCCCTTTGAACATCTCTAAGCATCTCACTCATGAGGCCAGTAAACATCGTCCTCATATCAGCAGCATTCCCATTATTGGCTCCTCTACCAGTACCCCTCGCATATCAGCTCATCGTTCAATCTATACAGAGAAAACGATTAGCCATCTCCATAGTGGTGCTAGTGCAGTGCGACTTCATCCTTAGATATACTAATAGCATATATATATATATATATAGCTTATGAAAACCAAAATAATCACAATTATGCGCTCTCATATACGTATTAGCTCTCCCTGGTGTCTTTCCCTAGGTTAACTACGCAACCTAGAGCTCTGATACCAAGTGTGATGGCACACCCCGCACCAACCGACATTTCCCATGAAAATGCGCTGTTTCGATGTCCAGCCAGCACAGGACGGTCGCCAAAGAAAGGGAAGAGAAAAGGACTTACCGGTGAACTAACAAAGAACCTGTATAATGTCTAATAGCGCAAGGAATAAAATAAAATAATAACGTACTTGCTACAAGACCGGTGAGATTGTGCATAAGCTGAAACTAAACATCATAGCAGCGGAAAATCCAAATACAGCTTATGTTCCACATCATCATTATTACAACTTTAAAACTGTCTCTAAAGAAAAAGAAAGGAAAGGTACACTACTAACGCCCAAAGTAGTGACCAGCAGCGACACAGGGAGAATATCTATATATATATATATATATATATATATATATATATCATACGTGGGAGCCTCCTGCTCGTCTCTGGTACAGCTACCCGTGCATACCACCTAACCTGTCTCTAGTCTGCTCGTTTAAGAGCACCCAGAGTAATAAGAAGAGACATAAAACTCTGGGTCAGACAAAAGTCTGGTATGAGCGATAAGCATCAAAACAGAACAATAACAGGTATACTAAACCATACCTGAACCTGGACCTGCAACCAAAGAGTTAGCACAACATATCGCTCAATACTCTAAGGTGCCACAAACATATGGTGTAAAGAATACGGGGGTGGGGGTGTGCATGGCATAGTGAAAGCAACCAATCAAACATAGCAACCATCCTCACATCTCTCACTCAGTGCGTAAAGCATACGATATCCACGACTTTGATCACCATGTTCCTTGCTATGATCACTCTGCCCCATGGAGTCATGATGACACCACTGCACTGATCCATAGCCACTCGTCTTTGCTATGTCCACTCTGCCCCCATGAAGTCATAACAACTCCACTGCACAGGCTCATAGCCTTGCTACGATCACTCTGCCCCATGGAGTAGTAACTACCCCACTGCACTGATATGTAGTTTAACATCCGTCTTGGTGGGAATCAAAGCTATAGACGTCGATAACCCCTTAGCATACGTCCCGCAGCAAAGCCCAACTCATGAAGTTGACCCGTTGGTTCCCTACTGGATCCTGGGTACAAACTTCCCATTTGGACTACCTTTGCATCTCGGGTTTTGGACTTCTCCGGATCGGTTCGGGTGCAAAGGGCGGATTGTGGATGGGCTACACGAACGGGTCGGTTCGCGTCTCCCAATCTGATCCGATCCGATTCGGGTCACAACCTGCACTTTTCCTACAACTTCCAGCGACTGTTTACACGCCACTTGACGGCATTTTCGACCATTCTAACTATTCTAAACAATCACAATTCATGCCAAATAGTCAACCACAAACACCAAAATGACAACTTGATAGGTTAAAATGGATCAAACATAACCAAAACCCCATATTTTCCCTTTAAGCATGTTTAAGCAAAACTAATGATAAGATTAGTAAAACTTAACCAAACTAACTAAATTTTCTAACAGATGACTAAAACAATATTTTGAAATTTATGAACATTTTTTCAGATTTTTAACATGTATAAATTCGCTAATCATCACTAATTACCCTTAATTAACAATAATTAGTGAGGAATTATGCGAATCACTCACCTTTGCCGCAAATAAAATATCAAATCTGAAATGATTCTCTGTTTAGCGCTGTTCCCAATGCTATACAGCAGTTCTACCTCGATTCTTGTGCTAATCCTCTTTGATTTGATGTAGATTTGGCTTAATTAGCGATTAGGAAGTGATTAGGGGTGTTTTAACAAGTGGAGGCCATTGCTAGGTTGAGAGGATGTCTTAGGCGGCTGGAAAATGAAGTAAAATACGTTTTCTAAACCCTAGCAGCCCTTTTATACTCCAAATCCCGAAATTCCCCTTTGGGCCTAGCTGTTAATAACTCGGTTAAGCTCAATTATGCTATTTTTCACAACCTGAAACTTGTTTCAGCCATATCTCCCAAACGGTGAGTCCGTTTGGCTAATGTGACCACTCTACGGAAAGGAAAACCATAATTTGAACCTAATGGAAGTAATTTTTGGTCATAACTCCTTTCCAATCAAAAGTTATGGCTAAAACAAGATCAGTTAGGGGTAAAATGGTCATTTAAAAATCGGTAAAAATCATGAACATGGGAAATGGCCCCAATAGTCGTCTCCCAAAGTTACATGACTATATGACTTCGCATGTGAAAGAAATAAATATTCTACGATCCTCCGATGCGTATAATGCGGGTCGTTACATATTTGGAGATCGACCGGATATGCGAGGAGCTCTCCCCTGTAGTGGACATATGGGATGAGGAATAAGATGCCTCCAGTTTCGTTCAGACCTAGAACGAACTAGTAAATGGATGTGTGTCTGAAATTGGATTTTATTCTCTGTTTATTTATCTCTATTAAATATATATCTGTTTGGTGGCAAAGAATTTATTCTCTTGCTTAATACCCTTCCCTGAGATGTACGAGCTCAGAGGTTATATATCGATAGACATCATTCGCATGGCGTGAATTGCCTGTGTGGCATGCTGAGATGCAAATGATCAAGGCTTCTATTGAAAAGCAAAGTCTTGTGGTTGATGATCAAAGCACGTCTTTAAATAGCATAGCTTTGTGTATAGCTTTAATTCGCGAGCCTCACACCTCGGTATGAGTCAAAAATAGGATAAGGGACACAAGGAGTGCACGGCGTTTCCTTCTAGCTATGGGTGGTGTCATGGTATGGAACCCAGACATTTATTTTATTTTTAGCTATGCGGATGATGGATAGAGAGGTGCCTCAGATATATCGGTTAGTACGGAGCTAGTGGAGAGGTCCTATTGGACCGGAAAACGTGTGTTCAGGAATACTAATCCACTAACGTAAGTGTGGACCAGCCTTGGAGGATCCAAGGGTCCACTGCAGGGAACCTTGAGGCAATTGCTAGAGTGTCTCGAAGCTGGCGAGGAGTACACCCCTTGCCTCGACTCATGACGGAAATCAAATTTCCAATACGTGACCTTTCGGTTTTGATTTTAGAGCCTAGTACGTCGACATGATATATGGTATCCATGTCGTCTATGATTGATACATTTATATTTGAAGTTGTTTTTGACACTATACACTTATAGTAGTATCAAATGATTTGTTTTAAACGTACCAAGCATGTTTTGATATTATAAGGGATAACTCTATCCTTCGGCTTGCGTTGAATTGTGTAATGGGACTTGAGTCTTATAACAGCTTCATTTTTTTCAAAAAGCATTGCGCTGTTGTTATATGCACTAGTTTTCTTGGGAGGAAACCCGTTCCGTGTTATACAGCATGGACCCTCGATTTACTGTATTTTTAAAGTAAAGATTTAATAACTGTTTTAGTTCTGACACTAGTCCCATGACTGACCTTGAGTTTATTATTTTAACCTAAACTCTAGGTACCCCTATTTTCCATACGGGTAGCTATTAGTTGGGTTTTTGTAGATACTATTTTAACAGGATCCTAGATCTACAGCTGGAGATATATTCGAAACGCTCTTTATCTGTGTATTTCTTACAGTTGTGTTATGTATTGATTTTGCGTTGCATTGTAATTTTAAATCTCTGATATTTTCCAATGTGTAATATTTATTCATACTCTGTTATATTCTTGTAATCTGATGTAAATTGTCGTAATAAGCAATGAAATGTTCGTTTGTTTGCATTCTGATTTGTCGTGTTCTCAACTCAATCCGGGCTTTCCCTTAAGTGCGAATTTGGGTCGTTTCATTAATTAAGTTCTCAAGTCGTAATTACCATTAAGAATACTAATTAAGTTCTTATTTATATTAGTGTACGAATCTAATTCATGTTCAATTATATCTCGTTAAATCAAATTCATATCAATAATTTTCTTGTTATTCTTAGTACGACCAAAATTTAAATTTGTTTCAACTTTTCTAAAGCTAACACTTTTCTAATTGTCTAAACGTAAACTAAAATGGCAATAATCAATTTTGTTAGCCTTACAACTTGTCATAATTTAAATTTTGCCCAAAAGTTTACTTATATAGTTCATTTAGTCCTTATAAGTTTAATTTACACTATATATTTAACAATCATTATTCTTTTTCAAATTTTTATACCCAATTTTTTTCTGATTTTGTCATTTCATAAACATTTTTCAAAAATATTAAGTTAATATTTCTATTTCGTTTACTTAAATCAAATTAATATTTCATACATATTAGTGTTAACAGTTTCAAAACACACTATTTATGGAATATAACCAATATTATGCATATCAAGCACTTATTATTTTCGAAATCATTTCATATGTAGAATTTATGAATTCAACAAACTTCATTTGTTTACAATTCATCGGCCTTATTTATATACCATCTTTAAGTTTATAGAACATTTTTCAGAATACTTCATTACATCAATTATAAACTAAGAGGTTATTAATCTAATTATTGCATATTCATATTTATTAATCTAGTTACTGTATATTCATATTTTTCATTAAACCTAATATGAGCTACACTTAAATTTCATTTATCATATATTGTGTTAGGTCAAAGATAAGTCTTAAACAAGAGCTAGAGCTGAACTAACAAAAAAACCTAACTAACAGGAATCTATAAAGGATGGATACCCTAACTAGAATATATTACAGAATATTTAAGATTTTGGAAGCTATCAATTCTAAATTCCCTGAGATGGATTTAAATGAAGGATCGAAATTTACTAAGGAGAAACTTTATCGAAGAGAAACCCATCAAGGAAGATGGATTCAAAAGAAAGGAAATCATAGGACAAAGTTAAAATTTTGAAACAACTTTTATATCAAATATCCCTTTTAAAACCATTTATCCTTTATCAAAATACACTCTCTCAAGAATGATTCTGAAACTGATTCCACTCATTCTGGGGTATCACTACCCTATCTCTAATGAGTGTTAACCCCATAAGCTAAGGTTTTACTTAAACCAAAGCTCTAATATCACATGTAATGAACAACTATTTCCAACCATTTAAGTCAATAATAAAAGAAATTCAAATCGTTCAAAACTGCAAATTGTTATTACTAATGGGTTAAAATAAAAAGCATCAAAGAAAATCACAAACACAAAATAACAGAACATCTGGCAACAAAAATAAATAAAATTCCATCGCAATTCATAAAGCTACTAAATAAAAAAATCTCAAACTTATACATAATATCAGAGATACATGATCAAATGCAACAAAAGTCTATGTACAATGAATTTCTAATACAACTTGCAGAAATGGAAACAATTGAAACAAGTAGATAGAGATGAGGTCTTCAACAAGTCTCCATCTCCAAAAGGTGAAATCACAATACTATAATACTCGGTCTAACACAAGCGTAGAAACAAAAATCTCGAGTCAAGACTAATATTTTAAATAAATGAATCAACTCAAGTGAAACGTTCAATCAAAATGCACCAGCAACTTAAAGGATGCTTGAGATTGCCATCCTTTAAGGATCCGTGGATCTATATACATATAATACAATATGTTATTATAATAGTGTCTACAATAAATATATTCTTGAAAATAGTATTAGTAGGATTACCATTATTATCCTTACACTTTATAATGTCGTAGTCTATACAGTACTGTAAACCACCATAAACTAGTTCCATCAGGGGGACATCCACAATGTGCGACAAAAATCAAAATCATAGTGGATGCGATCAAAATAATATGACAATTCAAGTGAGGAAATACCCAAGGTAGGAAACTACCAGTTGCACACCCGGACTGGAGGTAATGCATAGCCGCAATTACCGGCCACCTCTAACAACACTCCCTAAATCACATATGCATTTCAAATTAAATCAAACCCAGGAACTATAACAATCATGGAAGAAGTGTTGTCTATCGGGGTAGCCAGCCTACTTGGTAACGGTATAGCCCTTATAATAGTTATTTTAATTACGACTAGAAGATCAAGGATATTTATCATTAATCTCTTACTTCATCCTTGTAACGATATGGATTTCGCTCGGACCTTATCGATCGCTAAATTGACCAAGACCATTCGAAGCCCGCATACGCTATCTCTGGGCACACAACACATTAAAGAAAACAACATAAGACTTTTATAAACATCATAATAATGTTACATCAGAGTATAGAATATCAGAGTATCGAAAATAATATACAGCGGAAAATAAATTTACAATAAATGTAATACAATACAGTGGAAACAAATAAACTAACACAGTGGAAGACTATCAATGCTTTGGACATGACTTTAAACTTCGATTCAAAATCCTGCTAAATGAAATAATCTACAAAACCAAAACTACTAGCTGTATGTGTGGAAAATATGGGCACCCAGAGTTTAGGTTAAAACAATAAACTCCGAGTCAGTCATGGGACTGGTGTGAGAACTAAAAATAGTTATTAAAACTTTACTTGAAAATAAGGTATATCATGGGACCATGTCGTATGTCATGGAACGGGTTTACTGCCATGAATACCGATGCATAAACAACAACTAATAATAGTCATATAGATCTACAATGCATCACACAACATGCAATTTTCCAATCTATCCATTTAGGCTTAATCCAAAATTTAGATATTTAAAATCCAATTCACTTTACAGAAATTATTCCTTTGGACTTTATTTCCCGATTTCTTATTTCAAATCATTTGAAATACATATCTAGCTTTTATATCAAAGTAAATTTCACTTCGGGATCTCAAAGCAAAATCTTTGGAAATATGAATTCCAAAACATAACAATGCATACAAACAATTATGCAACCAAATATCGGGCTCCCCTTAGACAAGGCAAAGGGTACGCACCTCATCAGCTCGATATATAAATGTGCACCTCCCACGATGGAGCAGGCTACATTCACAATCCCACGCCCTCGGGGATTACACCGCCATCTTATCCATATTTTTAGTCGTCCGGGCTACCAGAATCTTTAGCCAGATATTAAATCATTTTTATATCCCAAAGTAGGGAAAATAATTTCACAACACAATAATCACAAGTAATTTCCAAGGCATAGTACTTTACATTAGCAATTCACAAATATGATCAGTCACTATTAATCACATAACCTTTGAGCTCGTACGTCTCAAAGAAGGGTGTTAAGTAAGAGAATAAATTCTCCGCCACCAAACAGATACATCATCAATAGCAACTAATCGGTTACGTGATGAACCACAATGTCAAACATAATACGTTTCTAAATCATTTCTCAACATCGGGTTAGCCCTCAAAATCCTTTCTGTTTTATAAAACATTTTTATAAAACATTCCCTGTCCAAAATCAGGAATACATTTCTTTTCACTTAAGAAAAATATCGTTTCAAAATTATTCATTAAATTTGAAATGAACAAAAAAACATCGCTAATTATCTCATAGTCAAATCGTGAAGTTTTTCACAAGATGTTAGCATACAAATATTTCTACCCAACACAATGCAAAATGTAAAAGCATATTTGCTCATAAACTAGTAGGGCACATTCCAAACAGTCAATCAATCACAATCAATATCAACAACCAAGCATATTTTGTTTTATATTACTTCTCATGTTTTACCCAATTTAATTACAGACCGTTCATTCAAGTCTGATTAAAGATTCATTAAAACTCCAATCGGTTTTAATCTCACAAATCATTACTTAATGATTACACAATGTTAGGAAAATTAATCTTGCTTTTAATTGTGATAGAGAATAAATGTCATATAAAAACAACCTTCACAGCAAACCCAAAATCATCTTCCATCAAAATGGAATCTTCACGGAAATCATAATAGTATGTAATCGATACAAATTTCCATATCAAATCAATACTATAAATGGAATAATGGCAAAGCCTTTTAAATTCCGTATATAATAACGGTCTTCCTTTACAGAACTTCATCTCAATTATCACTAAATCGAATTCCATTCCATTCCAATTTCATTTATTAAATTGGAAACCTTTACCTTAGAAAATTTCATTAATCTTATGTAAAAGATTTATAAATTCCAAATCATATCTTCACTGTAAATTGGGTTAAAAAACTCCAGTTTAGTTCCAATTTAAATATTAATTAATTAGTAAACCTCACTAAATCTTAACTAAAAGATTTATTCTATTCTCAACTGGGTTTAAGAACAGTGTTAATGAAGACACCATTCACGACAAACTCCAAATCCAATTTGATATCAAATACAAGGCTCTAAATAGAAATTAATATCGACTTATATTCAATATCAAATTGTGAAACCAACAAATATCGTATTGGGAATAACGATATATATATATATATCTTCCAAATTCCTCAACAATATCCATGTAATCACATAATCCGATATCGGAATATTCCGAAGATTATTTCCATTCAAATCCATTCCCATTCATATATTGGAAAATTTGGGCTATGCTAAAACCATTTTCAAATCCAATTTATTTATTTCTAAAAATAATTGGATTATTATTTTAGTTATTAACTAGTTCATTTTGAAAAAATGTATTTTAATCTTTTCAAATATGGAAGTTTTCATCAAAAATATTTCCAAATCATTTATTATGATTTTACATAACTTTTTTCACATTTTCAATAATTTTATTAAGGCCGGTATAGTCGATTTCCAATAACACCACCGAACTGCATCCATAGCGACCTTTTCCAAATTTAATTTAGACATATCTCCAAATCAAACCGTTAGATTTCAAATCTCTTATATTCATTCTGATACGAACCCAATAGATCCGATTTTAGGAGAATCCGACGGTCGGATCTCTCGTAATGTCGATTTGAAGTCAATAGTCGAAACTCGTGAACGGTTGCGGCACGTTCTATTCAAGCCATTAATATATATAATATATATTTCATTTAAAAATTATTTTATAAATTCATTTTAAAAACGATTCCTACTTGCATTTCAGTTTTAAATCAAAATTGGGTACCCTTTATCGTTATAATATATAAATGATAATATTTTCAAAATATCTAATTTTCAAATCATTTCCTTTTCGATATTCATTATAAAAATTAATAAAATTGATATAAATATCATTCACGTAAAAATAGCGCATATCTAATTAATACAACTTCACATATTTTAATATTTTTTTGTCCGTCCAAGATCGGACATCAAATTCACGTTTCAGTTCTTTACTGAATATTATTTTAAAATATTCGTTATTTTAAAATGTTCGTTCTTTCTGAATTGGAATCAGACACAGCCAATTACCATATAATGGTATTAATATGGATTTCATACATCACATGTATATAGCAACAATGTTAAACGATCAACCATCATCCAGAGTGCATTACCCAACTTCATAAGCATTAAATATAAATAATTAACACTTACAACAGTCCTTCAACCAATCGATTGACACACAACTAAACAATTGGGATCAGTGTATGTCTAATATCTTCCCAATACCCATGTGAGGTTTCTACCAATAAATACTGAATATTATTTGAGCAGTTGGGCGATGTGTAAAATTTATCGTTCCAATCAATGTCAGTTAAATGGGTGTACATAAACAAATCGTCCGATTTGTAAATTAATAGTTATTTTCATTTCAGGAGAATTTTATGTCGTTTACATATACGTTAAAAATTATATTTTTAACGATAAAACATTAATTTCAACACTTGACTATTTTATATAGTTCATTACATTCAAGAAAAATGATATTATTATTATTCAAACATTTTATTCAACACATGAATATTTTATATAGGTTATTTTAGAAAATTTCGGCATTATAACGACGCAAAATTAGAACCAGAATAATGTCTAGCATTATCCCTCCCCTGATATTGGCTCGCGCCATACACAATCAACAATCACCCTCAATTTACCATAATACAATCAATAACCACAATACAGCCAATTTTCCCACAATTCAATGCAAGCAAACATCCATGGTTTTTGCAATAAATAGTATCAGGAGCTACTAAGCTCCTTCTGCAACCTAGGATATATTTAACTGTAAAATAGTTTGAGTGAGAAAGAGTTCTCACATTGGGTTTCCACTACGTCATTCTTTAATTGGCAGATTTTGTCGTCGCGCTTTGTTGCTTTTGCCATCCAAATTTGTCGTTCTGCTTCTAACTTCTTTATACGAGCTCCATTCTTCGCCAAACTTTGTCACTAGCACAAACACGCCATTCCGGACAACTTTTGACTAGTGGACTTTCTTCCAAAACTGCACCATTTGCCAGAAATCGCGAAAAATAGCAGCAGCTCCACCATCTTTAGACGCGTTTTCCGAGCAGCTCTGTACTCCAAAATTCAACTTCCATATACTCAAATCAAAGAGAAAACCACGAACTACAACTTTGATACAGTGGAGCTTTGGCTAGAAATGCACGGTTTGAGAGTTATTGGCTAGAGAAGGTCCCGGGGTTATTTGTGAAAATTGGGTTTTTGGTGACGGAGGGCCCACGGCCAGAGCTGGGTGGCCAGAGGGCGGCGGCGGGCGTGACTGCAAACGATTTGGCTATGAGATTTACCTTTCTTTCTTTCTTTTATTGGTTAAATTAATTATCAATCCAATATTTTGATTAGTTAAACTAATAATCAAACATCACAACCAGCAATCAATTAGTTGATTAATTTTCCAAAACAAATATCTTTATATATACTCAAAAATCATATTTTATGTTTCAAATCACGAACAATAAATTCTAGCTATGTTTTGGTACTCACACCAGTCTAATAATAATATATAGATATCCCACTTTCGAGACTCGAACATGAATACTGATGATAGTGCATCGATCATCAGAATCATCTCTTGGCGACTAGAGTGTGATTTTATATCTATCCAGTATGTTTAAGACTTCGAATATACGTTCATGACGTGTATATGCAAAATCTTCATATATTCGAATGTCCAAAATAAAATAAAATAATATACTCAAATACGTATAATAAGATATAAATTTTGAAACCAAATTTGTTTTTAATAAATAATACTCTTCGTACTCTTTCTAGAATGCCACTGATCCTATCTCTAATGAGTTATTCTTATAGGATGTTAATAATCCTATCTCTGATGAATTCTTTTGTTCGGTTCTAATGTGACTTGTTCTCGAGCTTTGTAAACCAAAGCTCTAATACCAAGCTGAAACAACCCAAACTCATCCTAAGGGAAAGCCCGATTGAGTTGAGGACACGACAAATCAGAATAGAAACAATAAAACATTTCAGTGCTATTATAACAATTACATCAGAGTACAAGAACATAACAGAGTATGAATAAATAATATACATTAGAAAAATTGCAGAGATTTAAATACATTACATAGCAGCGGAATATAATACATAAGTATAATGCGTAGCGGAAAATAACAACTGACACAACTCAAAGAAATACACGGATACAAAGCTTTCTGGGTTACAGCTAGAGCTATATTCCGAAAGTTTTGTATACGTGTATTTATTTCACTTGTGTCACTTGTTATTTCCGCTACGCATTATACTTATGTATTATTTTCCACTACTATGTAATGTATTTTAATCTCTGCTATTTTTCTAATGTGTATTATTTATTTATACTCTGTTATGTTCTTGTACTCTTATGTAATTGTTATAATAGCAATGAAATGTGCAATTGTTTGGGTTCTGATTTGTCATGTCCTCAACTCAATCCGGACTTTCCCTTAAGGGTGAGTTTCGGTTGTTT
Source organism: Allium sativum (assembly GCA_030737875.1). Classification (NCBI taxonomy): domain Eukaryota; kingdom Viridiplantae; phylum Streptophyta; class Magnoliopsida; order Asparagales; family Amaryllidaceae; genus Allium; species Allium sativum. The sequence continues at coordinate 160,425,943 of CM060913.1, forward strand.
CAATCCTAGTAGCATTTGCCAAACCATCCTGCATCATTCTAGATTCATCCATCATATACGTAGGTGTTAAAATGGTTTCTGGTATTGGCAGAGAGTATGAAAATATCTGTCCCCGATCTCTTTAACAAACAAACACTTACAACTTTAAGACCATGGTCATTTACACTTGAAATCATATTTCAATGTCATAAATCAATTTTGTTTAAGTACTGATTTCTTTATGATCATTTATTCAAAACTATGAATGTAGCGATCCAAGATTTTCAACGTTTAATATATGAAATTTGTTTGGGTTTTTTGAATATAATTTAATTTAATGTAGTATAAATACAAATATTGATTAATAATATTTTATATATTAGTTTAAATAAATATTTGGTTCTAGTTTATAAATATGATTTTGTAAAAGAAAACTTATTTTAAGATTATGTTTAATGTATATAAGATTTAATAAGTAGTTATTTCATATGATTCATTTAAATGTTACTTAATGTAGTACGTAAGATTCTACAAGTATATTGCAACGATTCGATTTTTTTTCCTTTTTTTGTTTGTATTTAAAATTTAAAATGTTGGTTTGTAATAGAATATGTGTATTTTCATAGGTAATATTTATAGATGTTGTGAAATATATGAGTCATAAATATTATTTTGATGAATTTAACATTATAATATGATTAGTTACATATAAGTGTTGAAAATGATTAGATACAAGTGTTAAAAGAGTGTCACAAAAATTAAATTTTATAAATAAATAATTACTTCTTATTAGGAAACATGCATGTTGAAGAATTTAATAGAGAGCCATGTGTCCCCTTATGTGTAATAATGTATGTAGTAGGAAAATAATTTGGACATGTGTCCTTAGTTAGATAGAAAAAATTACCCTTAAATTTAAAATAAGGGTTCACGCCCAAATTTTATCCCATCAGCACATTGTATCTTGGTCCCCTCCACCGTATCATGATTCTCTTCCCCGTTTCCCTATAAGAAAAGAATTCTATCTGATAATTACACTTGAAGTCTCCTTTCCCCAAAATGTTTGCTCCACCTTTTCATGTACACCTTCAATGAAAAGTTGCATCACCCTCTCCATTTCTCACGAGGGCTTCTTCCCCCCTTTGGCACCATCGCCACTGTTATTCCCACGACTCTTCTCCTCTAAATTCAACTCACGCCCCTTTCAGCGCCCATAAGCTAAACTCCACTGCTAGCATCTTCATCCGACCCTCCTCTCCTGATAGCTCCACCGCAGTCTCATAGCATCATCGCCCCCCTTAGTCCGTCACCTCCACTTCCTCTCCAAAATAAAGACCAGTTTTCCCTTTTCTCCTTTTAGAGACAGCCTGCACACCCTACTCTTCCTTTTCTACCTTACGTCGGTCATTAAAACCCCCACCATGTGTCGTTTCAACCTGACACCATTCCTTACCCACTAGTCCTCCCCAATTTGACCACTTCTTCAACTATTCGGCCCTTTACCACATGCAAGACCTCGCTTCTCCTCTCCATAAATCCACTACTTCCAATCTAAAAACAGCGCCTTCTACTTTTAAATCAGCTCCATTACCCTTTAGCAACCCCACTCCTCCCCTGTCCCTCCTCAACCTCTCAACAGTACCCCATTTCCTCTTTCTTCCCCATGAAAAGCAGTTCGACAGCCCTTATTCCCCTCACCACCTTTCCTCTCTCTTCCTGTAACAACCCGGAAAATCAGAATCAATTTAAAAATTTTATTTTATCAATTTTAATGAATTTTGAATATTTAAAATGAATTATTCTAAATAATAATGGCAAGAAATTAATTTTGAATAGAATTGGAACATAGTTATTTAAATTGAAGTTGGAACATAAATATTTATTTTAATTATAAAGGAATTAAAAATGGCGCAGTAGTTTGAAAATTCAATTTCAAATTTCAAATGAATGTACAGGATTCAAAATAAACCGGAATTTAGCGAAATTAGAAATATTAGAATCTATTTGAAAATATCTTTCCAACGAATTCGAAAAATTGAAATTTCATAGCGGGAATAAAATGTTACGCCCAGTTGAAAATTTAGAGTAGTCGTTATGAAAATATAACCCTTAAAAATGGAAATTTTGCAAACGACTTCCGTTTTCGATGAAACCACTTTTGTTGGATCCGGGATGTCAATTTATTGCTAGATTCCAATTTTCATAATTTTTGAAATTAATATGTGAGCATGGCAAAAGAAAACGCGTTTGACCAATTTTATTTGAATTGGATCGACCAGAAAATGGCCATTTTTCAAACGGTCCCCAAACTTGGTAAAATTAGTTTTGTTTAGGTCGTATCGTCAGAACAAAGCTAGATATAATTTTTCTGTAATTTTTGGGGTCAGCATGTGGCCTCGTTAAATTAAAATGTACATTCAAATTCAATATATGTTGATTTATATTTTAATTTTGATGAAAACTGATCGTAACAGTCGAATTGGCTTACGAAACATATTCCACTATGTCCGGAATGGGGGTATTTTGCTGGAGGCGAAAGTCGTTGGGTTTGATTTGTAGTTAGGAAATTAAACAAGTTATTTTTGAATTAAAATAATAATATAATATTAATATAAAACCCTATTTTGTATCAAAACCCTAGTCCAACCCAAATTTCTGCGCTGCCACTTCAGAGAAAAAAACCGACGATTGCCTTCTTCCCTCCATCTCCCTCGTTTTTCTCCTAATACACGCCTCCATACTCAGAAATCGTAAACACCAATTTGAAGCCCTTCATGAGCTCTAGAAAACCAATAGTAGTGATGAAGTCTATATCCACGTGCTGACCAAAATCTGGTGGTAAAGCCTCAACATTCAAACCCAAGTTTCTACCGCTTGGGCTGATCATGTGTGGCATGGTTAGGTGCGTGGGTGGAGCTCGTCGAGGCCGACGAGATGGCGGCCGTTGATCAACATCCGGCGTCAGGAAGAGGGCGGTGCAAGGGGATGTCCTGATGGGTAAATGGGTTCGTTGGCAGTACTAAGGAATTGGGAGGAAGAACAATTAAAAGGGGATAGTTAAAGTAATTAATTTTAATTATGTAATTAATGTTTAATTTAAATCGTGTAACTATAAACTCTTGTATCTTATTCACGTGTGGTCTGAATTCAGTGATTTCAGTCACTTGGATTCGCAACGACGAACTCTACAACATGGAGCGAATCACAACAGAGACTGAAGCAGTTTGGATTTTTGATAAAATTAAAAGTCGGGTTTAATTTTATAGAAAACAATCGTTATTCAAACGATTTCTAAAGCCGATCAAAGTGAGAATTTTCTCACTATAATTTTGTACAGTTATTTATTTTATAACTGCATATATGAACTGCTCACATACGTCCACAGACCATGGATGATTTATTTGATTGTATTGTGTGCAATTGCGATCTGATAATAATATATATATATGCATTGAAAATAACTTATATATGCGTTGTGAAAATAATATACATATGTGTTGTATATAAATGCATTATGAAAATTAGATATGAATGCTTCGTGAAAGATTGTAACGTCCTGGAATTTTAGCGATATAATAATTAATTTTTTTTGTATATTGGTTTGATAATTTAAATAATTTAAATTTAAATATGTTTATTTTGAGGTTATATGACGTTCTAATAGAATATATATTTATATATATATACATATATATAATAATTTATTTTTATCAAATTAAGTTGTTCGTGAAATTATCAATATTTTTATCAATTTAAAATGCAACTTAAGAATAGTTAATTTTCAGACGATCTTGAATTTTAAGAAAATAAATTTTATCATAGTTGGAATATCAGGTTATTGTAAGGCTTTTATCTTCGCCTCAATTATATGACGTATCCGATTGTACAACTTAAAAACGTTGAACATTGGTCATGCCTAAATAATAAAATCAAGGTTACTTTCCATCAACATTTTCAAATCCTTGCCATTTTCAAACCGACAAAGGGTCTATGCAAATAAATTCTGGAAATTTAAATTATTAACTTTTATGTGTTACATCTATCCCGCAGTCCCATGATGCATTAAGCTGCCTCCCTGTTATTTCTTTTCATCCTGCACATGCAACTTACAAACCAGCATTGAAACACCTATCTAGTTTCCTTTCCGCAAGTTATGCACATGCTAGTACTGAAACAAAGAATCACGTCCATACTGAAATTTACACGTGTTATGGTTGAAAATTTTGGTATTCTGTTGTGCATATAAAAACTACATTTCTATTTCATAGTAAAACGTGTCTACACTGCTTTAAACTGCTCCGTCTTATTTCTATGTTAAAGTAACGCTGGCTCAACTATTCGGCAAGTATAAAACTTGCCATTTCTCTACTTCTATTCAAATTTTCCATCCTTAACACTAACGAGGAAAACAAAATAAAAAGCTACGAAGTGTACTGAAAGATGATGAAAAGAATGGCTTAAACAGTAAACCATGTGAATATTGATGCTGAAAATATTGCCCACATACCTATGAAACAAACACAACATCCCTAAACAAGTAAATATATCAAAAAGCTCGTGCACTCAAACCATCTTAGATGCAAAATAAAATCCTAACGCTATATAAAAATTTAATACCGCACATGTTCACTGAGCCTACCTTGGAAAAAAATTGACAAACCTACCCTACTCTATACCGTGCCCCCCAAGCTTCTTCTTCCTTTAAATACTAGACACAGCCTTCCCCATTCGTAAGCAAAAAATGAGAAAAAAGTAAAATCCCAATCAAATTAAAGGTTGCTATGAAAATCAAAGCGAACATGTTTGCATTCACGAGCAAAAAAGCTTCAACTCTATACCCTTTTCCCACAGTTCGATCTTCATTTCCTGACGTTCGATTTTTGCAGCAACAGATCTTCGACTAGGGTCTGCAACAAGATCTGGTGGTCTTCAATTCCGTTCGGGTGAACTTGGTTTGTTTAGGAACGATCATGGTTATGTGCGGAGGATGCCATAGTAGTGTAGCCGGTATCCCCGATGAATGTGATAGTGGCGTCGCCACTGATGAAGACCTAGGTTGCGACTTGTAGTTGTAGGTTGATGATGAGCTAGATACGGTGATCTCTGATCACCTATGGTGCTCGGAACAGAAGGTTAAACAAAATTGGGTTGGTCTGTTGTTTTACTGGAAGAAGGTGCATATTGATCCAAGGTTGGTTATTGATGTTGAGTTTCGGAGTAAAACTGATGGCATCGGAAGTAGGTTCCAGAATGAATTTGAACCAGGACTGTTCCTGTGTAATCTCTTTTTGAAGTGGTTCGATTACCAAGGGGCTGGAAGATCTTTGGGACGATGGTGGGGGCAGGGTCGGTCTGGTGGTGGCACGCCGGAAGGGAGAGGATAGTGGTCAAAGTTTCTTTCACCTAAACGGAATTTTCTTGGTTGCAGTTTGAGCTCGTCAGTGGGATATAGGCATTGGAATTGTTTGGGGTTGGTCAAGGATGACCGGAGGGGGCCGGAGGTGCTGGGGACATGGCACGGTGGTTCCAGAAAGGAGCGACGGTGGATGTCTTAAGATGAAATGGAGTTCTTGTTTTATGGATCTAGAAAGAGATGGTGAGGTACCTGGAAGAAGAAAAAAATGGAAAAAGAAAGGGAAGGAGCTGTTCAAGCTGGCAAATTAGTGAGTCACGTGGGGTTAATTAAGGTTAATTATTTATTTAGTTAAAACTAATGACAACACTTGGTAATATAAATATTTTTTTATTTATTATAAGGATTAGAGTAGTGATAACTTGTACTTTGGATTACAGAATTGCGCAATACCGGTCACACTTGAATCGTAACAACGAGAGCTATGTTGTGGAACTAATGTGGTGGAGAACGGAGTTAATGAAACTTCACAGGAAAATTAAACGTCTGTTTCATTTTAAATGAAACAAAAATCAAAATCGTCAATTGCAAAATGATGTGAGTAAACTCATCAACTCTGATTCATTTGTATTTTTATATAAACGAATATTAAATTTATTTATAGTAATTTCATACTATGTGATGGTTGTTTGGATGAATGGTTGATATCGTTATCGATTATTAATTCTGTTCATTATGGTATTTTATATTTATTCGGAATTACTATTATTAATGTCGATTAACATCTTTGGATGCAGGGAAACAGGTTGAAGGGATCCAACAGGATTCCTCAACATCTATATCATTGTGTTGGCATTGATTGTGAAATATGCTGTGATATATTAACTATGATTGATCTTGTTGTGTTTAAATATCACTGGCCCTAGAATTTTGGTATTTATATACCATAAAATGTTTTCAAATATAAAAAATGAAATTTTTGATTAAAAAGGAAATATATTTTTTCCAAAAATTGAAGTGTAATTTCGAATGGAGTTAAAAAGGTAAAAACTAGTTTATTTAAAACAAGAAGTTAGTTTAAACGGGTTTATAAATTATGTGAATTATTTATCATCGGATAAATTGAAATATAAATTCAAATTTTGAATTTATATGGGAAAATGGAAATTGGTTTTGAAACCAATATTTGAAATGAAATTTGAACGTAGCAAATTATAAAGTAAATTTTAAACTAAATTTTTAATGGTTTGAAATAAAAATGAGATTTTGTATGGAAAATTCTGAATAGAAGTTATAAATAGAATTTTGGGTTTAAGATATTAATTATAAGCACGAAATCAAACTGATTTGATTATATATAAAAGAAATATATTCACGATTAAAGTAAATAATGGTCTAAAGCAAATATTTTGCGAATGAAATGGCTAGAAGGGAAATTTAAATTCGAAATTTGAATCCAAATCGAAAATTGAATGAAAAGGGGAAACAATGAGTTTTAGTTCAAAATTGAAAATATAAACTAAAAATGATAACGTTTGTAGGCTGGAATGGTTATAAAGGAATTTGGTAATGATTTGGAAATGACAAATCCAAAAGTGAATTTGGAATTTGAATGAACCTGAAATGCTAAATAAATTCCGAAGTTCGGAACATAAATCGAATATAGATTATTTGAGAGAAAGTTATTTATTGGAATTAGATGATATCGAATTTAGGGAAGTAATTAATTTCACTTTCCGTTTGAATCAAATTTAATTATTTAGTTATTTACTTATTAAGTTATTTATTGAAATTAATAAGTACAAGTTATATTTTATAAACCAAATATTTGGAAAACAACGATTATAATGCTACCGTTATAATGGTTGCTTTATAAATCCAAACAGTGATTTTACCGCTAGCATTAAAAATGAATGTTTTGTAAAACTAACAGCGATTATAACACTACTGTTATAATAAATTTTTTATAAGTCTAAACAAAGATTTTAACATTACCATTATAATTAATGTTTTATAAATAAAATGCTTGGAAACAGCGAATATAACGCTACCATTATAATCAATATTTTTCCGTAAAAGAAGTGGATTCTCATATTGAATCTGAGAATTGCGTAAGGGAAGTTTGGTTTGAAGTTTTGAGCCTTGACTATTTCAAAATTGAAAATGTTTTTCGATTAAGGTCTGAGAGGTAATTATACCCCAACTTGATTGACTTCATGATTGATGGAGGAATGGTTAAGATTCGATAGTGAAGATTGGTTAGCGATATGGTTAGTTAATAAATGATTAGTGGCTTGAGTTATAATAACGAGGTTTTCTAACATCGCGTTAATTGAAAGGAATTTGAAATGTTTCCCCAAATAAAATGAAAGAAATTTCCTATGCATAGAAAATGAAGTGAATTGGTCAACGAGGAATTAAGAAACGGAATATGGAAATATTTTCCAATATTAATAAGGTATATTTTATGAATATAGAAAATAAGGGTTCGTGAATATTTAGAAATGTTTTCTGATTGGAATAAGAAATATTTTCTCGAATAAAGAAATTAAGATATTGGAAATGTTTTTCCAAGAATCGAGAGTGAAAATAGAGCTTTGAAAGGATATGAAAGATGGGAAATGGGAATTGGAAATGATAACATAATAATGAATTGATTTAAAAATGGGCCAGTGTTGTTTGATGGTTGATCGATAATATTTCCATTTGGAAATAGGACTGTTGATTGTATGGATGTTCCTTTGATAGTCAAATCGCTGACTATCAAAGTTTTGCTTTATTTTATACCTCCGTTGTCAATATGGAGAGACCGGGATCATGTTTAATATATGAAAACTACTCCATATTGGCCTAAGCGTTACGAATCAACTTGTGCTGAAGATATATGAAGACGGAATTAAGTGCAAGGGCTGATCTATCAATCCTAGGTGGAAATTGCCCAAGATGGATTAATAGAATGGTGCCTTCGATTTGTCCAGTCCCAGGACAACGTATATGGATGAATGTGTGATAACATGACATCCAAAGTAAATGATGGCAAGATGTGCTGAAAGATCATCGTGACCTCAAGCCTCATCACCTAGGAAATGACAAAAACCGGGTAGGCAACATGGCCATGTGGGTCATTCCCATTAGGGGTATTATCACATGATCTAGAGAAATTTCATTTGCTTATTATTTTATTCACCGCTGTATGCTTTCGGTAATGGTTGCTGATCACAGCCATTGGTGATAATATGCTCGAAACACTCAAGTTAAATGAGTGGTCAGCCATGTGTGGGCCAGGTTGCAAGACGTTTGTGACGGCCTGCCCCGCACCAACCGACATTTACTCCAAAAGTGCGCTGTACACATGTCCAATTAGCACGGGACGGTCGTCAGAAGGAAAGGGAAGAAGGAAATGAACCAACAAGGAACCTGTAAAATGTCTCACAGCGCATGGTGCAAAATATAATAACAACATACTTGACATAAAACAGGTGAGACAGTGCATAAGCTGAAAACAAACTAACATAGCAGCGGAAAATCCAAGTACAGCTTATGATCCAACTAACATTATTGCAACTTTTAAAACTGTCTCAAAAGCAAAAGCAAGATAAGGGAGGTACACTACTAATGCCCAAGTAGCGACCACCAACAACACAGGGAGAATACCTATATATCTTACGTGGAAGCCTCCTGCTCGCCTCCGAATCGGCTACTCGCGCATCACTAGCTAACCTGTCTCTAGTCTGCTCGTGTGAGCACCCAGAGTAATAAGAAGAGACATAAAACTATGGGTCAGACATAAAGTCTGGTATGAGCGATAAGCATCTAAACAGAACAATAACAGGTATACTAAACCATACCTGAACCTGGACCTGCAACCAAAGAGTTAGCACTACATATTGTACAACACTCTAAGGTGCCATTTCAGATGGTGTAAAGATAACGGGGTGGGGTTGTGCATGTCATAGTGATGGCAAACAATCAAGCATAACAACCACCCTCACATCTCTCACTCAGTGCGTAAAGCATACGATATCCACCACTTCGATCACCTCAATACTTTGCTATGATCACCTTGCCCCCATGAAGTCATAAATGGCTTCACTGCACTGATACATAGCCACTAATCCTTCGCTATGTCCACTTTGCCCCATGGAGTCACAATGACCCACTGCACTGGCTCATAGCCTTACTAATCCTTTACTATGTCCACTCTGCTCCATGGAGTCACGATGACCCCACTGCACTGGCTCATAGACTTTCTACCATCACCTTGCCCCTCGGGTCATAATGACTCTACTGCACCGATAAGTAGCCCATTATTCATTTTCAATGGTGAATCGAAGTTATGAACGTCGACAACTCCTTAGCACACGTCCCGCAGCAAAGCCCAACCATGAAGCGAACTCATTGGTTCCCACTGGATCTTGAGCTCTAACTTCCATTTGGACTACCTTTGCATCTCGGGTTTTGGTCTTCTCCGGATCGGTCTTCATTTGGTTTGTAACCCATGCCTCACGTCCAAGCTTCCATCTAGTCCTGGTTTGATTCATGACTCGTGGATCGCCCCATAGCGTCAGCTCATGCTCCCTCCATTGGATTGGAACGCTGGTCTTCATCGGATCGCTGGACTTCATTCGATCGCTAGACTTTATCGGATCGCTGGACTTAATCGGATCGCTAGACTTGATCGGATCGCTGGACTTCATCGGATCGCTAGACTTTATCGGATCGCTAGACTCCATCGGATCGCTGGACAGAGGGCTATCCGTTTCCTGCACAATTTCCTGCAACTCTTCCAGTGATTGTTTACGCCATTAGACGACGTTTTTGACCAATCTAACACTTCTAGACAATCACAAAGCATACCATACAGTCATAGAAACATGTATAATCATTCACAAACATCAAAACACAAATGTGATAGGATAAAACGGATCAAACATAGCCAAAATCCCATATTTTCCCTAAAACATGTTTAGGTGAAACTAATGATATGATTAGCAAAACTTAACCAAATTAACCCAAATTCATATCAGAGGTCTAAAACATCATTTTGAATTTTATAAATATTTTTCCAGAATTTTATCATGCTTAAATCAGCTAATTTACACTAATTACCCTTAATTAGCCATACTTAGTGAGGAACTATGCAAATCACTCACCTTAGCCACTAATAAAACTTAGATCTGAAATAAATCTCTGATTTGGTGCGAATCCCAATGCTAAACAGCAGCTCCAATGTTGATTTGGTGTTAATCTCTCTTGATTTGATGTTGCTAAGCCCAATCTTCAAGTAGAAAGTAATTTGGAGGTGATTTAAAGGTTGGAGGCCATTTTTAGGCTTTCTAAGAGGTAAGTGGAGGCTAGAAAACTGAAATGAAATGAAACCCTAACTCATTTCAGCCTCTCCATAACCCTAATCCTGAAATGGGTTATGGGCCCATTCACTAATCACCCTATTTGGCCCGGTTAAGCAGTTTTTCACCTTCCAAACCTTATTTCAGCCATATCCCCTAAACGGTGAGTCCGTTTGGCTATTATGACCAATCTACGGAAAGGTAAACTATCAAACGAATCTAATCGAAGTGGTTTCAGGTCAAAATTCCTTTCCAGTCAAAAGTTATGGCCAAAACAAGATCCGCTAGGGGCAAAACGGACATTTAAAAATCGGCAAAAATCATGAACATAGGAAATGACTCTAATGGTTGTTTCCCAAAGTTACATGACCATACAACATCATATGGGATAGAAATAAATATTCTACGATCCTCCGGTACGTAGAATGCGGGTTGTTACATTCTCCCCCCCTTAAGAAATTTCGCCCCCGAAATTCCCTAACCAAAACACACAAAGGGTCCTGCATGCCTGTCAACCATAAAACAACAATCAAACATGCAAAACAAGTCTATCCTAGCATGCGGAATAACTAAATTGCAAAGTAAATCTTACTAGGCAAAGAGTTCTGGATACGTCTTCCTAATGCTCTCCTCTGTCTCCCAAGTACAGTCATTCTCGTTCTCGCCCTACTGAACCTTGACTAGCTTCACCGCCTTCCTTCGAAGTTGCTTCCTATCGTGCTCGACAATACGAATCGTCTTGTGGTTCCCAACCGCCTCTGGTTCCACTTCGAAGTCCTCTAACTTATTAGGTGAAATAGTCATATCTGGGTCGTGTATGAACTTCCTTAGTTGGGAAACATGAAATACGTAGTGAACTCCCGCCATCTTTTCTGGTAAGTCAATTCTATATGCCAAATTCCCAACTTGTTCAAGAACTGGGAATGGGCCAACAAATCTTGGTGCCAATTTGCCACTCCTGCCAAATCGTATCACGCTCTTCAACGGAGAAATCTTGACAAACACCAAGTCACTAACGGAGAATTTTAAGTCTTTTCTCCTCTTGTAACCATAACTCTTCTGCCTATCCTGGGCAGCCTTCATCCGTTGTTGAATGATCATAATCTTGTCCGAGGTTTCTCTTACCACATCTGGTCCAGGCATAAACTTCTCACCAGTCTCAATCCAACATGATGGTGAGTTGCACGGTCTTCCGTACAAAGCTTCATATGGACCCATACCGATACTGGATTGTTAGCTATTATTATATACAAACTCTACTAGATGCAAATGGTCATCCCATGATCCACCAAAATCCAATATACAAGCTCTCAAGAGATCTTCCAATATACGATTCACCCTCTCCATCTGACCGTCAGTCTGAGGATGATATGCGGTACTGAGATGTAATTCTGACCCTAGAGCCTCTTGTAAGCTCTTCCAAAACCCACTAGTGAACAACGGGTCTCGGTCACTCTCAATGCTTTTAGGTACTCCATGAAATCTCACTACCCACTTCATATACAATTCTGCTAACTTAGCTGCCGTTCTGGTCGATTTTACTGGTATAAATCTTGCACTCTTAGTCAATCGATTCACAATTACCCAAATGCTATCATGTCCCGATCTAGTCCTTGGTAACCCATCAATGAAATCCATTGAGACTTGCTCCCATTTCCATTCGAGAATTTCTAATGGTTGTAACAAACCACTAGGCTTCTTTTGCTCGGCTTTAACTAGCTGGCAATTCATGCATTTGGATATAAACTTCCCAACGTCTCTTTTCATCCCTTCCCAGTAGTAAGTCTGTTTCATATCTCGATACATCTTATCACCACCGAGGTGTATTGTCAGTTTTGAGTGGTGACATTCTCTAAGCACTTCACCTCTCAAACCTTTCACGTTGGGTACAACTAGTCTTCCATTCTTTCTAAGCCATCCATCTCGATCAAGCCCATACAAATTCATCTCCTCACCGTCGATATTCATCTCTAACTTGGAGATGATTTCTAATAGATTAGGATCGTCCCTCTGGCTGGAACCAATCCGCTCTATCAAAGTGGGTCTGATCGCCAAACTAGCTAGCATTTCTGGATGCAACTCACACTTCGGTCTGAAGTCAAACCCTGCGATATACTCCAGTTGCTTCCATTCAAGAAACATAGCCCCTAAACTGGCATGTCTCCTACTCACGGCATCGGCTACCACATTGCCTTTCCCAGGTGTGTATGCGATATTAAAATCATACGAAGCCAAGAACTCTAACCATTTCTGCTGGCGGAGATTCAGATCTTTCTGAGAAAAGAGATACTTTAACGATTTATGATCGGTAAACAACTCAAATCTCTCTCCCAAGAGATAATGTCTCCACATCTTCAGCGCAAACACGATCGCTGCTAGTTCCAAATCATGGGTAGGGTACCTTTTCTCATGTGGCTTTAGTTGCCGACTAGCATAAGCTACGACCCTACCTCCTTGCATCAATACAGCACCTAGTCCGGTACCACAAGCATCCGTGTATACCGTCATCTCTTCATTCCCTTTAGGAATGACTAACACTGGCGCACGCGGCAACCTTTCTTTTAGACCTTTGAACGCATTCTCACACACTCCGTCCCAGACAAAGGCCTGATTCTTCTTAGTCAACTGAGTCAACCGTGTTGTTATCTTGGAGAAGTCCTGGATAAACTTACGATAATATCCCGCTAACCACATGAAACTTCTTACGTCTGTTGCATTTTTGGGCGTACGCCAATCCTGTACCGTAGCCACCTTCGCAGGGTCCACGACAATACCATTCTCTGAAACAACATGGCCCAAGATTCTCACTTCCCTCCTCCAGAAATGACACTTAGAGAATTTCGCTTTCAATTGGTGTTTCCTCAACACCTCCATCACTATCCTCAAGTGTCCCTTATGTTCCTCCTCTGTCCCCGAGTAAACAAGGATGTCGTCTACGAACACAAGAACAAACTTATTCAACTGATTTCTGAATACTCGATTCATAAGATCCACAAAGTAGGCTGGTGCATTGGTCAACCCAAATGGCATGACCAACCACTCATAGAATCCAGACGGCGTCCTAAATGTCGTTTTCGGAACACTTTCATCCACTACTCGGAGCTGAGAAATCCTGTTGCGAGGTCCCACTGGGTGAACACTCTTTCTCCTTCCAGTTGATCAAACAAATCATCTATCCACGGTAGAGGATACTTATTCTTCCTCGTTACCTTATTCAACTCGTGATAGTCCACACACAACCGAAGGGAACCATCTGCCTTGGTGGCAAACACAATTGGTGCTCCCCACTCGGAGACACTTCTTCTAATAAATCCCTTCTTCAAAAGATTGCTGACTTGCACCCCGAGCTCTCGCTGCTCCCTTGGTGCCATACGTCGAAATGGCATCACTATAGGTCTGGCATCTTTCACTAAATCAATACGGAACTCAATCTCTCGGTGTGGTGGAAGCCCGATCACCTCCTCGATGACGTCCGGATACTGGCCAACCACGGGCACATCTGACAACTCATCATGCGGGATGTCGAGGGAATTTATAAAACTAGCCAGTACCCCATCACTATGTAGACTACCAAACACTACCCTCCGCCCATCGTCCGCCCTAACTATCACCAAAAATCCCTCACAGTCTACCACCACCCCGTATCTTTGGAGCCAATCGACTCCCAATATAATGCCATACCCAGTAAAGCCCAAAACAAATCAATCACAAACATACATCCATGACTCGATAAGACCAAATTTATGCAAATCATACTAAGGTTAGTCAAACCACCAATCGGGTTCGTCACAAACAACGATCTATCGACTATCTTGGGTTCCAGTCCCAACCTATCTACCAGGTAACTAGATATGATGGAATGGGAAGACCCAGTATCAAACAAAACTCGAACTGGTACATCATAAATTGAAAGCATACCTTGAATGACGACATTCTTTCCTTTCTCTACCGCAGTTGGGGCATTCGACGAAGAAGGAACAACAACGATAGCATATGCTTTCACAATCTGCTTCTCCTTAAGAGGTTGTGGACACTTATCCTTATGATGTCCCACTTGGCCACAGCTGTAGCACTTACCATCTGCTGGCTTGGCCCGACATTCTTTATCATAATGGCCCTTCTTACCACAGCTGAAGCACTCAACATCTTTCTTGCTCTTTTTCTGGCCATCCTTAGATTGGTTCTGCTTCCTCTTATTCTGAGAGTTATTCTTGCCTCCACCGCCTGCTTGTGGCTTCATCCCTTCTACAGATGCAGCCTCAGTCTTTGGCTTAGGGTAAACACTCTCTGATCTCAAAGCTTTCCCTACAATCGATTCAAAAGTCTCATCGATGTGGTTGATAAGCCTTTCCCCCAAGTATGCATCCAACCCAGTAATGAACTTCTCATTCTTCTTCTCAGGAGTATCGATAAGAGATAGTCCATACTTCGACAAAGTGTCGAATTCAGCAATATAGTCAGAGACTGCCCTACCATTCTGCTTGAGTTCCAAGAATATCTTAAACAACACTGACTTCTAGGCAGCTGGAATGAACTTCTCGCTAAAGCGAGCCTTGAACTGATCCCAAGTAACCTGATCTTCTGGAGTAGCTGTTCTACTGGCATTCCACCAATTCATCGCTCGCCCTTGCAGCTGACGAGATGCTAGCCTTCTCTTCATCGCATCCTCGATACCTAAGTCGTCGAAGATACGATCACAGCTATCCAACCAATCCTAAACATCTGCGACCGACTCCGTTCCGTGGAACGGCTTCCCACTAAGGTTAGTATAATCCTTGCAAAACTTGGCGAAATTGACCCTAGGCGCCTGCACTACTGGACCACCACCATTTTCGGGATTGGGAACTACTCCCTGAACATCCTTAAGCATCTCCCTCATGAAGTTAGTGAACATCGTCCTCGTGTCAGGAGCATTCCCATTATTGGTCCCTCTACCAGCACCCCTCGTGTCTCGACTCATCGTTCAATCTGTAAAGATAAAATGATTAACGATCCCATAGTGGTGCTAGTGGAGTACGACTTCATCCTTATCCTACTAATAGTATATATATAGCTTTAGAAAACCAAAGTAATCACAAATACGTGCCCTCATGTTAACTACGCAACCTAGAGCTCTGATACCAAATGTAACGGCCCGCCCCGCACCAACCGACATTTACTCCAAAAGTGCAATGTACACATGTCCAATTAGCGCAGGACGGTCGTCAGAATGAAAGGGAAGAAGGAAATGAACTAACAAGGAACCTGTAAAATGTATCACAGCGCATGGTACAAAATATAATAACAACGTACTTGACATAAAACAGGTGAGACAGTGCATAAGCTGAAAACAAACTGACATAGCAGCGGAAAATCCAAGTACAACTTATGATCCAGCTAACATTATTACAACTTTTAAAACTGTCGCAAAAGAAAAAGCAAGATAAGGGAGGTACACTACTAATGCCCAAGTAGCGACCACCAACGACACAGGGAGAATATCTATATATCATACGTGGAAGCTTCCTGCTCGCCTCCGAATTGGCTACTCGCGCATCACCAGCTAACCTGTCTCTAGTCTGCTCGTGTGAGCACCCAGAGTAATAAGAAGAGACATAAAACTCTGGGTCAGACATAAAGTCTGGTATGAGCGATAAGCATCTAAACAGAACAATAACATGTATACTAAACCATACCTGAACCTGCAACCAAAGAGTTAGCACTATATACTGTACAACACTCTAAGGTGCCATTTCAGATGGTGTAAAGATAACGGGGGTGGGGGTGTGCATGTCAAAGTGATGGCAAACAATCAAGCATAACAACCATCCTCACATCTCTCACTCAGTGCGTAAAGCATACGATATCCACCACTTCGATCACCTCAATACTTTGCTATGATCAACTTGCCCCATGAAGTCATAAATGGCTTCACTACACCGATACATAGTCACTAATCCTTCGCTATGTCCACTTTGCCCCATGGAGTCACAATGACCCCACTGCGCTGGCTCATAGCCTTACTAATCCTTTACTATGTCCACTCTGCCCCATGGAGTCACGATGACCCCACTGCACTGGCTCATAGTCTTGCTACCATTACTTTGCCCCTCGAGTCATAATGACTCTACTGCATTGATAAGTAGCCCATTATTCATTTTCAGTGTTGAATCGAAGTTATGAACGTCGACAACTCCTTAGCACACGTCCCGCAACAAAGCCCAACCATGAAGCGAACTCATTGGTTCCCACTGGATCCTGAGCTCTAACTTCCATTTGGACTAACTTTGCATCTCGGGTTTTTGTCTTCTCCGGATCGGTCTTCATTTGGTTTGTAACCCATGCCTCACGTCCAAGCTTCCATCCAGTCCTGGTTCGATTCATGACTCGTGGAATGCCCCATAGAGTCAGCTCATGCTCCCTCCATTGGATCGGATCGCTGGACTTCATCGGATCGCTGGACTCCATCGGATCGCTGGATTCCATCGGATCGTTGGACTTCATCGGATCGCTGGACTCCATCGGAACGCTGGACTTCATCGGATCGCTGGACATTATCGGATCGCTAGACTTCATCGGATCTCTAGACTTGATCGGATCGCTATACTTTATCGGATCGCTGGACTTCATCGGATCGCTAGACTTTATCGGATCGCTAGACTTCATCGGATCGCTGGACAGGGGGCGATCCGTTTCCTACACAATTTCCTGCAACACTTCCAGCGATTGTTTACGCCATTCGACGGCCTTTTTGACCAATCTAACACTTCTAGACAATCTGTAAAGACCCGCAAATTCCCACCCTTTGAATCGACCATAAACCACACAGGTCTGATCCAAAAAGCGGAAACCTACGAATACTTTAACTTTGGGCATACAACGCATCAGAACAAAAACACAGACTTTTATAACATCAATAATAAATGTTACATCAGAGTACAGAATATACATATCAGAGTACATTGGAAAATAATTACAGCGGAAGAATAAATTACAATAAATGAATACATTACAGCGGAACTAATCTCGGTGGAAGGCTATCAACACTATGGCCACAGCTTCAATCTTCAATCCAGGATCTTGTTTTATCTATCTGTCAAATAAGCTACTCGACTGCCCGTGTGGAAAGAGGGCACCCGAGTTTGCAAAGTGAACAAACTACAGGTCAGTCGTGGGACTGGTGTGAGAATTCTACTTAACCTATATAATATAATAAGGCTAATCACAGGACCACGCCACTTTCGCGGAACGGGTTTTCTCCTATGGATTGCCAGTGCATGACTAAAGTAAATCGTCAAAATAACGCAATGCTTTTTAGAAAAATGAAACCATTATAAGACCCAAGTCCCATCACACAATGCAACGCAAACCGGAGGATAGGGTTTTACCTTATAATGATCAAAAGATGCTTGATACGGTAAACACGGTAGTATATAATAATAGTGTGCAACCAATTTGAAATACATCAAAGTAAATGTATCAATCCTAGACGGCATGAGTGCCCCATCCCACTATGTCGCCATATATAGGTATACAATCAAAACCGCGTGATGTCGTATTGGAAATTTGGGTTTCCATCTGAGTCAAGGCTAGGAGAGAATTCCTTACCGATTCGAGACACTCTAGCAATGCCCTAGGATTGGTACTCTGTCCAACCCTTGGATCCTGCAGGGCCGGTCCGTCCCCGTGTTGGTACTCTGTCCAACTGGTGCAATGGACTGGATTAGTTATTCCTGAACACACGTTTCCCGATCCTAACGGATCTCTGATTGGCCACAATACGACCAATATACCTGAGGTACCTCAAATCCAACAACCACATAAGTAAAATGTCAGCCAGTTTAAGCACCGACACCACTTCTAGCTAGAAAGAAACGTGCGCACTCCCTGCGTTCCCTTACTCCGTTTTAGACTCAACCGGGGTGTGAGGCTCGCGAAGTAACGTATTACACAAAGTTATGTCCATACCAGACTATGCTTTGATCATCATACAAGGCTCTGCTTTGCAACAATAAGCTTTGTTCAATTGCAACTTGGCGTGCCACATCAACAACTCATATCATGCGATCGGTAATTATTTAACATACAAAAGGGTGTTAAGCAAGAGAATAAATCCTCCGCCACCATGCATTTATATATTAAATAAAAACCGATTTAATTACATGAAATAAATTTCAATGTCAGGCATGCTATCCATTTATAAGTCCGTTCTGGGTCTGAACGAAACATCGTGTCCGTCGATCTCCAAATGCGTTTGGACGATCATTACCAAATACCTTGCCTTGGAAGGCCAATCCCAATTCAAGATACTAGTCATCATCATCCCAACGACGTGAAAATCTTCGGTCTTCAATCATCGTCTTCGTCTTCGACTCTTGATCGTCGTGTTGATTATTCAGAATGGGTTAAACCCGGTCTTTCTAAATAACTTGCGTAATTTGGGATTAAACAAATGTTGGAAAATCACACATTTCGTCACATCTCAACTCAGAATATTCTTTTAATAAGATATTCGTTTTAGAAGATTCTCATTAATTTTATCAAAGATAAATATTTAAAATAAAATCTATAAATCAATTTCTAAAAATATGGAATTCCACAGAAATCCAATCAATACATAATCGATATAGATTTCTGTATCAGACTAATAGTATAAATGGAATAACGGCAAAGCCTCTTAAACTCCATATATAATATCAGTCTTCTTTTACAGAAGCCCATCTCAATTATTACCAATAGAATTTCCACTTAGTTCCTATTTAATATATTAGTTGAAAAACTTGATTTATAGAAAATGTCTTTTTAATTCTATAAAATAGATTTATAAGTTCCAAATAATGATTTCAATGCAAATTGGATTAAAGGATAGATGTCGTTTAAAACATCGTCCACGGTAAACCCACTTCACATCTCAATTTATTACATACCACAAAATATGATTGCAAATGCTAGTAATCTCTTTAAAAACATATTTTAAAATAATCATAAAAATATTCTTTAGATAAAAGATTCTAAATGAGAAGTATTCTTTATTTTACAAATCTTTATCTTCTACAAATATTCATTGTTTTAACATCTACTTAATTAAAATTCTATATTTTTTTAAAATATATATACTTTATATAAAAAGGATTTCTAATGTAAAAATAGTCTTATTTAAAAGAACACTTGAATCGAAATGCGACTCAAAACATTTACCATATAATTTGGATTATATGGATTTCACACACATCATATATATGACAATAACAGTACAATCATCAAGTCATCCATTACATCCAAAGTGTAATTTTCCACTGTGTAAGCGTTAAAATTAAATAATAACGCTCATCACAGCCCGTCGATCTAACGATCAACATACAACTAATATTGGGATTAGTGTATGTAAATTTTCATCCCAACACCCGTGTGGGGTTTTCAACCAATCAAGCAAATGATAAACTAATTTGTGCACTTGGGCGATGTGTGAAAATTATCGTCCCAATCACATACACAAGTCGGGTAACTTGTCTATGGAAGTGTATTATACAATATATAACACGACGCTAAAAATGCCTCTTTTAATTGTATTCCTTTTATTGCCTATAAACGGTCAATAAAAATGTGATCTTTATTTCTATACTTTTTATTGTAATTTACATTTTTACTTAACAAAATGTCCTTTTTATTCTAACTTACATTTTGAATGTAATTTTTCTATTTTATTGTTTATTTACATCAAAATGTAAATGTTCCCATTTCATTTTTTTTTTATTATTAATAACAACAAAAGTCTCGTCTTCTATATTCATTCTTTTCAATGAAAGCAATTTTACATAAAATTGTAATTCTTCAATTTTATGCTTTTTTATTTGTCTCTAGAAAGACCATAAAATGTAACACAAAAATATATTCTTTTTATTGCATCTAAAATGATGATAAAAATGTAACATTAACATTGCTATTTTTATCGCATCAAAAATGCCGATAAAAATGAATCACTAACATTGTCTATTTTTATCGCACCAAAAATGTCGATAAAATGAATCACTAACATTGTCTATCTTTATCGCACCAAAAATGTCGATAAAAATGAATCACTAACATTAACCATTCTATTTTCACCGCATCCAAAATGACGATAAAATATTCAACATTAACAATTCTATTTTTACCGCATTCAAAATGACGATAAAATATTCAACATTGACAATTCTATTTTTACCGCATTCAAAATGACGATAAAATATTCAACATTAACAATTCTAATTTTACCGCATTCAAAATGACGATAAAATATTCAACATTAACAATTCTAATTTTACCGCATTCAAAATGACGATAAAATATTATCATAAGAAATGAAAGCAAAATGTTCTTTTTATTACTAAAAGGAAAAACAACAAAGATGCTTCCTTTAATGCTAAAAAGAAACATGACATAAAAATGTTCTTTTAATGTTAAAAAGAAGAAGCGACAAAATGACCCTTTTCATGTTAAAAAGAAAAGAGTGACAAAATATGTTTTTAATTCTAAAAGAAAAAGCGACAAAAATTATCTTTTGCAATATCTTAACAAAAGTGTTATCTTATTATCAATGCGAATTTTCAATTTCTTACTACATATAAAAATGTAAACTTTATTTTACAATTATATATCCCATTATAAATTACATATAAAAATGTAATTTTATATTTTATTGCAAATTCCCTTTCTAATTACATATAAAAATGTACTTTTTATTTTCAAGTTCTATTTTCATTATAGTATGCAAATAATAAAAATAGCTTTATCATCAAGTTATATTCACATCATGAAATGTTAACAAAAATGTAAGTTTTGTTTTCAAGTCTCATTTGCATTATAATATGCAAATAATAAGATAAGTTTTAGTTTTCAGGTCATATTTACATTATAAAATATAAATAAAAAGTAAGTTTTATTCTCAAGTGATATTTACATTATGAAATGTAAATAAATAAAATAAAAATAAAAAGTAAGTTTCAAGTTCATTTGTGTCTTGAAAACACAAATAAAAATATAAATTTTAATGTAAATCTTTATTTCAATACTTTGTTCGCGTCAAGGGATGCAAAACAAAATATAATTCTCTTTTTATTTAAACATTTTGTTTGCATTGAGAAATGCGAGAAAAATATAACTCTTTTTATTCTAAATGTAAATCTATATTTTGTCATTTTGTTCGCATCAAGGGAAGCAAACAAAATACAATCTTTTTATTCCTTCGTACATTTCTGTTTGAGAAATGCAAACAAAACACAATCCTTTTTTTTTCAATATTGAATTGATATTTCACATCAATTCAAATAAAAGGAAAATTTCCTTTTTTTTTTTTCTTTCTTTTTTCCTTTCCAATGACAAAAGTATGGATTTTTGTTTCATCTTTATTCAATGACAAAAATATAAATTTTTGTTTCATTTTTATTCAATGACAAAAATATGAATTCTTGTTCGTTAACTTTTAATGCAACAAAATTAAGAGTTTTTGTATTCTTTTTATGCAACCAAAAATGAGAACTTTGTTAGTTAACCTTTAAGGCGAACAAAAGAAATATATTTTATTCGTTGTTCATAGTCTATTGTAAACAAAACAAATAAAAATAATATTCTATTTGTCGTTCAAATTTCATTGTAACATCAACAAATAAAAATAAAGTTTTATTTGTCGTTCCATTTCTTTGTTCATTTCAGAAGAATGAAAATGACATTAAAATAAAATAAATTAGAACGTCTAGATTTAGATTCAATTTTCCAACTGCAATTTAAACTCAATAACATATACAATTTAAAGACGGATTAAAGCATAACATGAACAATAAGCACACCACAAGCAACAATCGATAATTCATACATACCAAACATTTCAGAACTAAATCATCATCATCATACAATTATTTTCATGTGGGAAAATAAATTAATAATTAATTAAATAATAAAATTTGAATTCTCACCCCAAATTTTGGCTGAAAATCAACTGTCTCAGAATCAGGTGTGGTCTGCGCCATCGCGAAGCTCTTAATTTTGTGATTCCAACGCAATTTACGGTTTGTCAAACGGACCTCGTATGAGAGAGTTAAGAATTTTTAAACATCGGATAATTTAAATAATTAAATAATAAAATAATATTAAAAAAAGAAATCGGGACCTTCTTCCCCGTCGCACGTTACTCACGGCCGAACCCAAAACCGCCGTTCATCCTTCCGTGCGCACCACCCCACGGACCACCAACCGCCGATCCGACACCGCCACACGAACCACCATGCCAAGAGCCGCCTACGCCACCCACCGCCTGAAGCTCGGCCTCCCCAATCACCCGCAAATCACTGAAAACCGCAGCGACTTCTCGGCCAAAATTCGCGAAATCCGTGCATCAAAATCCGATCTTAACCGTATAGATTGAAAGGTCTCTGAATTCTCTTCGATTTGGTAGGTCATACATAAATTTTCGACGAACGGATTGGGAGATATTAGCGTTTGAAGTTGGAGCAATTCTGGCCATTAATTTTCTGGGCGGCGGCCGCCATGAACAGTGTTAGGGTTAGGGTTTTCGGATTTTTATATTATTTTAATATTAAATTCCGAATTTCGTGAAATAAAGTGGATTTTTGAACTTTCTCGGATTTGGGCCTGCTTACTGTCGATCTTAACGTTTTAAGGCCTTCTGAACGCGATGGGCTATGTCCCAATGTCCAATTCTGATGTCTACACGTTTTATTTTCGGTTTTAATTGAAATTACAATATTAAATTAATTATTTAATTCCTACCGTACATTTAAATATGCCGGGGCCACATACGACCTCAGAAAATTCTAAAAAATATATTTTTAGCTTTCTTATGACGATACGAATCCAACAAAATTATTTTCGTCGAATTCTGAGACTGTTTGAAAAATGGCTATTTTTAAGGCGTTTAAATTTAACTGTAAATAGTCAAAACACATTTTATTTCGCTACGCTCACAAATTAATTCGAAAAATTCTGAAAATTGAAACCTAGCAATAATTTGACATTCCGGTTCCAACAAAAGTGGTTTCGTCGAAAACGGAGGTCGTTTGAAAAATGACTATTTTTAAGGCCAATATATTTAATATTAAAAATACATTTTTAAACAAATAATTTTCGAAACTCAAAATATATAAGTGTCTACTGTTTTTCAATGCAGAAACGTCATTCCGAACTCAATGGAAGTGGTTTCGAGTTGAAATTCCTACATATGTGAAAAGTAGCCTTTCGGGCCCTATATATTCTACAGCGACCGTTCTAAAAATTGAATTGGCCATAACTTTTGATTTCCGTTATGAAATTTCGATTTTTCAGATTCGTTAGAAAGATATATTTAAATAGATTCTAATATTTTTGGTTTCACTAAAATTCGTTAAATTTTGCATCCTGTATGGTCAGTCAAAGTTCAAGTTTGACTTTTCAAACTACCGCGCTATTTCTAACTCTTTTGTTAATTAAAATTAAATCATTCATTCTAACTTCGATTTAAATCAAATTTGTGATCATTATTATTTAAATAAATTATTGTATATTGTCAAAACTCATTAAAATTTTCTAAAATAAAATTTTTAAATTGGTTCTGATTTTGCGGGTTGTTACAATCGCCCCCACTTAAAAACTTTTCGTCCTCGAAAAGGAACGTATCTAAAAATTGTAAAATTAACTATCTCAATTTTAAATTTTTAATGGTTGATTATCTTTTCAAAATATACATAACTTTATATTTATAAAAATCATATTTCAAAGAATAGATTATATATATCGGAAATACGTTAATTATAAATTCGTAACTCTTAACTTGTTCTAGGGCATTACTAACCCCATCTCTAACGAGCTCACTCATTCTAGGATACTGCTGATCCTATCTCTAATGAGTATTCTTATTGGACATTACTAATCCAATCTCTGATGAGTCTTCCGTTCAGTTCTAACGAGTTGTACCCCAAAGATTTGAGCTAACCTAAGCTCTGATACCAACTGTAAAGACCCGCAAATTCCCACCCTTTGAATCGACCATAAACCACACAGGTCTGATCCAAAAAGCGGAAACCTACGAATACTTTAACTTTGGGCATACAACACATCAGAACAAAAACACAGACTTTTATAACATCAATAATAAATGTTACATCAGAGTACAGAATATACATATCAGAGTACATTGGAAAATAATTACAGCGGAAGAATAAATTACAATAAATGAATACATTGCAGCGGAACTAATCTCGGTGGAAGGCTATCAACACTATGGCCACAGCTTCAATCTTCAATCCAGGATCTTGTTTTATCTATCTGTCAAATAAGCTACTCGACTGCCCGTGTGGAAAGAGGGCACCCGAGTTTGCAAAGTGAACAAACTACAGGTCAGTCGTGGGACTGGTGTGAGAATTCTACTTAACCTATATAATATAATAAGGCTAATCACAGGACCACGCCACTTTCGCGGAACGGGTTTTCTCCTATGGATTGCCAGTGCATGACTAAAGTAAATCGTCAAAATAACGCAATGCTTTTTAGAAAAATGAAACCATTATAAGACCCAAGTCCCATCACACAATGCAACGCAAACCGGAGGATAGGGTTTTACCTTATAATGATCAAAAGATGCTTGATACGGTAAACACGGTAGTATATAATAATAGTGTGCAACCAATTTGAAATACATCAAAGTAAATGTATCAATCCTAGACGGCATGAGTGCCCCATCCCACTATGTCGCCATATATAGGTATACAATCAAAACCGCGTGATGTCGTATTGGAAATTTGGGTTTCCATCTGAGTCAAGGCTAGGAGAGAATTCCTTACCGATTCGAGACACTCTAGCAATGCCCTAGGATTGGTACTCTGTCCAACCCTTGGATCCTGCAGGGCCGGTCCGTCCCCGTGTTGGTACTCTGTCCAACTGGTGCAATGGACTGGATTAGTTATTCCTGAACACACGTTTCCCGATCCTAACGGATCTCTGATTGGCCACAATACGACCAATATACCTGAGGTACCTCAAATCCAACAACCACATAAGTAAAATGTCAGCCAGTTTAAGCACCGACACCACTTCTAGCTAGAAAGAAACGTGCGCACTCCCTGCGTTCCCTTACTCCGTTTTAGACTCAACCGGGGTGTGAGGCTCGCGAAGTAACGTATTACACAAAGTTATGTCCATACCAGACTATGCTTTGATCATCATACAAGGCTCTGCTTTGCAACAATAAGCTTTGTTCAATTGCAACTTGGCGTGCCACATCAACAACTCATATCATGCGATCGGTAATTATTTAACATACAAAAGGGTGTTAAGCAAGAGAATAAATCCTCCGCCACCATGCATTTATATATTAAATAAAAACCGATTTAATTACATGAAATAAATTTCAATGTCAGGCATGCTATCCATTTATAAGTCCGTTCTGGGTCTGAACGAAACATCGTGTCCGTCGATCTCCAAATGCGTTTGGACGATCATTACCAAATACCTTGCCTTGGAAGGCCAATCCCAATTCAAGATACTAGTCATCATCATCCCAACGACGTGAAAATCTTCGGTCTTCAATCATCGTCTTCGTCTTCGACTCTTGATCGTCGTGTTGATTATTCAGAATGGGTTAAACCCGGTCTTTCTAAATAACTTGCGTAATTTGGGATTAAACAAATGTTGGAAAATCACACATTTCGTCACATCTCAACTCAGAATATTCTTTTAATAAGATATTCGTTTTAGAAGATTCTCATTAATTTTATCAAAGATAAATATTTAAAATAAAATCTATAAATCAATTTCTAAAAATATGGAATTCCACAGAAATCCAATCAATACATAATCGATATAGATTTCTGTATCAGACTAATAGTATAAATGGAATAACGGCAAAGCCTCTTAAACTCCATATATAATATCAGTCTTCTTTTACAGAAGCCCATCTCAATTATTACCAATAGAATTTCCACTTAGTTCCTATTTAATATATTAGTTGAAAAACTTGATTTATAGAAAATGTCTTTTTAATTCTATAAAATAGATTTATAAGTTCCAAATAATGATTTCAATGCAAATTGGATTAAAGGATAGATGTCGTTTAAAACATCGTCCACGGTAAACCCACTTCACATCTCAATTTATTACATACCACAAAATATGATTGCAAATGCTAGTAATCTCTTTAAAAACATATTTTAAAATAATCATAAAAATATTCTTTAGATAAAAGATTCTAAATGAGAAGTATTCTTTATTTTACAAATCTTTATCTTCTACAAATATTCATTGTTTTAACATCTACTTAATTAAAATTCTATATTTTTTTAAAATATATATACTTTATATAAAAAGGATTTCTAATGTAAAAATAGTCTTATTTAAAAGAACACTTGAATCGAAATGCGACTCAAAACATTTACCATATAATTTGGATTATATGGATTTCACACACATCATATATATGACAATAACAGTACAATCATCAAGTCATCCATTACATCCAAAGTGTAATTTTCCACTTTGTAAGCGTTAAAATTAAATAATAACGCTCATCACAGCCCGTCGATCTAACGATCAACATACAACTAATATTGGGATTAGTGTATGTAAATTTTCATCCCAACACCCGTGTGGGGTTTTCAACCAATCAAGCAAATGATAAACTAATTTGTGCACTTGGGCGATGTGTGAAAATTATCGTCCCAATCACATACACAAGTCGGGTAACTTGTCTATGGAAGTGTATTATACAATATATAACACGACGCTAAAAATGCCTCTTTTAATTGTATTCCTTTTATTGCCTATAAACGGTCAATAAAAATGTGATCTTTATTTCTATACTTTTTATTGTAATTTACATTTTTACTTAACAAAATGTCCTTTTTATTCTAACTTACATTTTGAATGTAATTTTTCTTTTTTATTGTTTATTTACATCAAAATGTAAATGTTCCCATTTCATTTTTTTTTTATTATTAATAACAACAAAAGTCTCGTCTTCTATATTCATTCTTTTCAATGAAAGCAATTTTACATAAAATTGTAATTCTTTAATTTTATGCTTTTTTATTTGTCTCTAGAAAGACCATAAAATGTAACACAAAAATATATTCTTTTTATTGCATCTAAAATGATGATAAAAATGTAACATTAACATTGCTATTTTTATCGCATCAAAAATGCCGATAAAAATGAATCACTAACATTGTCTATTTTTATCGCACCAAAAATGTCGATAAAATGAATCACTAACATTGTCTATCTTTATCGCACCAAAAATGTCGATAAAAATGAATCACTAACATTAACCATTCTATTTTCACCGCATCCAAAATGACGATAAAATATTCAACATTAACAATTCTATTTTTACCGCATTCAAAATGACGATAAAATATTCAACATTGACAATTCTATTTTTACCGCATTCAAAATGACGATAAAATATTCAACATTAACAATTCTAATTTTACCGCATTCAAAATGACGATAAAATATTCAACATTAACAATTCTATTTTTACCGCATTCAAAATGACGATAAAATATTCAACATTAACAATTCTAATTTTACCGCATTCAAAATGACGATAAAATATTATCATAAGAAATGAAAGCAAAATGTTCTTTTTATTACTAAAAGGAAAAACAACAAAGATGCTTCCTTTAATGCTAAAAAGAAACATGACATAAAAATGTTCTTTTAATGTTAAAAAGAAGAAGCGACAAAATGACCCTTTTCATGTTAAAAAGAAAAGAGTGACAAAATATGTTTTTAATTCTAAAAGAAAAAGCGACAAAAATTATCTTTTGCAATATCTTAACAAAAGTGTTATCTTATTATCAATGCGAATTTTCAATTTCTTACTACATATAAAAATGTAAACTTTATTTTACAATTATATATCCCATTATAAATTACATATAAAAATGTAATTTTATATTTTATTGCAAATTCCCTTTCTAATTACATATAAAAATGTACTTTTTATTTTCAAGTTCTATTTTCATTATAGTATGCAAATAATAAAAATAGCTTTATCATCAAGTTATATTCACATCATGAAATGTTAACAAAAATGTAAGTTTTGTTTTCAAGTCTCATTTGCATTATAATATGCAAATAATAAGATAAGTTTTAGTTTTCAGGTCATATTTACATTATAAAATATAAATAAAAAGTAAGTTTTATTCTCAAGTGATATTTACATTATGAAATGTAAATAAATAAAATAAAAATAAAAAGTAAGTTTCAAGTTCATTTGTGTCTTGAAAACACAAATAAAAATATAAATTTTAATGTAAATCTTTATTTCAATACTTTGTTCGCGTCAAGGGATGCAAAACAAAATATAATTCTCTTTTTATTTAAACATTTTGTTTGCATTGAGAAATGCGAGAAAAATATAACTCTTTTTATTCTAAATGTAAATCTATATTTTGTCATTTTGTTCGCATCAAGGGAAGCAAACAAAATACAATCTTTTTATTCCTTCGTACATTTCTGTTTGAGAAATGCAAACAAAACACAATCCTTTTTTTTTCAATATTGAATTGATATTTCACATCAATTCAAATAAAAGGAAAATTTCCTTTTTTTTTTTTTCTTTCTTTTTTCCTTTCCAATGACAAAAGTATGGATTTTTGTTTCATCTTTATTCAATGACAAAAATATAAATTTTTGTTTCATTTTTATTCAATGACAAAAATATGAATTCTTGTTCGTTAACTTTTAATGCAACAAAATTAAGAGTTTTTGTATTCTTTTTATGCAACCAAAAATGAGAACTTTGTTAGTTAACCTTTAAGGCGAACAAAAGAAATATATTTTATTCGTTGTTCATAGTCTATTGTAAACAAAACAAATAAAAATAATATTCTATTTGTCGTTCAAATTTCATTGTAACATCAACAAATAAAAATAAAGTTTTATTTGTCGTTCCATTTCTTTGTTCATTTCAGAAGAATGAAAATGACATTAAAATAAAATAAATTAGAACGTCTAGATTTAGATTCAATTTTCCAACTGCAATTTAAACTCAATAACATATACAATTTAAAGACGGATTAAAGCATAACATGAACAATAAGCACACCACAAGCAACAATCGATAATTCATACATACCAAACATTTCAGAACTAAATCATCATCATCATACAATTATTTTCATGTGGGAAAATAAATTAATAATTAATTAAATAATAAAATTTGAATTCTCACCCCAAATTTTGGCTGAAAATCAACTGTCTCAGAATCAGGTGTGGTCTGCGCCATCGCGAAGCTCTTAATTTTGTGATTCCAACGCAATTTACGGTTTGTCAAACGGACCTCGTATGAGAGAGTTATGAATTTTTAAACATCGGATAATTTAAATAATTAAATAATAAAATAATATTAAAAAAAGAAATCGGGACCTTCTTCCCCGTCGCACGTTACTCACGGCCGAACCCAAAACCGCCGTTCATCCTTCCGTGCGCACCACCCCACGGACCACCAACCGCCGATCCGACACCGCCACACGAACCACCATGCCAAGAGCCGCCTACGCCACCCACCGCCTGAAGCTCGGCCTCCCTAATCACCCGCAAATCACTGAAAACCGCAGCGACTTCTCGGCCAAAATTCGCGAAATCCGTGCATCAAAATCCGATCTTAACCGTATAGATTGAAAGGTCTCTGAATTCTCTTCGATTTGGTAGGTCATACATAAATTTTCGACGAACGGATTGGGAGATATTAGCGTTTGAAGTTGGAGCAATTCTGGCCATTAATTTTCTGGGCGGCGGCCGCCATGAACAGTGTTAGGGTTAGGGTTTTCGGATTTTTATATTATTTTAATATTAAATTCCGAATTTCGTGAAATAAAGTGGATTTTTGAACTTTCTCGGATTTGGGCCTGCTTACTGTCGATCTTAACGTTTTAAGGCCTTCTGAACGCGATGGGCTATGTCCAAATGTCCAATTCTGATGTCTACACGTTTTATTTTCGGTTTTAATTGAAATTACAATATTAAATTAATTATTTAATTCCTACCGTACATTTAAATATGCCGGGGCCACATACGACCTCAGAAAATTCTAAAAAAAATATTTTTAGCTTTCTTATAACGATACGAATCCAACAAAATTATTTTCGTCGAATTCTGAGACTGTTTGAAAAATGGCTATTTTTAAGGCGTTTAAATTTAACTGTAAATAGTCAAAACACATTTTATTTCGCTACGCTCACAAATTAATTCGAAAAATTCTGAAAATTGAAACCTAGCAATAATTTGACATTCCGGTTCCAACAAAAGTGGTTTCGTCGAAAACGGAGGTCGTTTGAAAAATGACTATTTTTAAGGCCAATATATTTAATATTAAAAATACATTTTTAAACAAATAATTTTCGAAACTCAAAATATATAAGTGTCTACTGTTTTTCAATGCAGAAACGTCATTCCGAACTCAATGGAAGTGGTTTCGAGTTGAAATTCCTACATATGTGAAAAGTAGCCTTTCGGGCCCTATATATTCTACAACGACCGTTCTAAAAATTGAATTGGCCATAACTTTTGATTTCCGTTATGAAATTTCGATTTTTCAGATTCGTTAGAAAGATATATTTAAATAGATTCTAATATTTTTGGTTTCACTAAAATTCGTTAAATTTTGCATCCTGTATGGTCAGTCAAAGTTCAAGTTTGACTTTTCAAACTACCGCGCTATTTCTAACTCTTTTGTTAATTAAAATTAAATCATTCATTCTAACTTCGATTTAAATCAAATTTGTGATCATTATTATTTAAATAAATTATTGTATATTGTCAAAACTCATTAAAATTTTCTAAAATAAAATTTTTAAATTGGTTCTGATTTTGCGGGTTGTTACACAATCACAAAGCATACCATACAGTCATAGCAACATGTATAATCATTCACAAACATCAAAACACAAATGTGATAGGATAAAACGGATCAAATATAGCCAATCCCATATTTTCCCTAAAACATGTTTAGGTGAAACTAATGATATGATTAGCAAAACTCAACCAAATTAACCCAAATTCATATCAGAGGTCTAAAACATCATTTCGAATTTTATAAATATTTTTCCAGAATTTTATCATGCTTAAATCAGCTAATTTACACTAATTACCCTTAATTAGCCATAATTAGTGAGGAACTATGCAAATCACTCACCTTAGCCACTAATAAAACTTAGATCTGAAATAAATCTCTGATTTGGTGCGAATCCCAATGCTAAACAGCAGCTCCAATGTTGATTTGGTGTTAATCTCTCTTGATTTGATGTTGCTAAGCCCAATCTTCAAGTAGAAAGTAATTTGGAGGTGATTTAGAGATTGGAGGCCATTTTTAGGGTTTCTAAGAGGTAAGTGGAGGCTAGAAAACTGAAATGAAATGAAACCCTAACTCATTTCAGCCTCCACATAATCCTAATCCCGAAATGGGTTATGGGCTCATTCACTAATCACCCTATTTGGCCCGGTTAAGCAGTTTTTCACCTTCCAAACCTTATTTCAGCCATATCTCCCAAACGGTGGGTCCGTTTGGCTATTATGACCACTCTATGGAAATGTAAACCATCAAACGAATCTAATGGAAGTGGTTTCAGGTCAAAATTCCTTTGTAGTCAAAAGTTATGGCCAAAACAAGATCAGCTACGGGCAAAACGGTCATTTAAAAACCGAAAAAAATCATGAACATAGGAAATGACTCTATTGGTTGTTTCCCAAAGTTACATGACCATACGACTTCATATGGGAAAGAAATAAATATTCTACGATCCTCCGGTGCGTAGAATGCGGGTTGTTACAACGTTCTTATTGAACCCAGTGTATTGCCCTCTAGAGATACACTACCAGAAGGTGGTTCCATATCTGGTCATGTAGGAAATCCAATCTCCAATAAGCACCCTACGGTTTTTGATTTTATAATATAAATGGAGCGTGAGATGCAAGCGTTACGCTAGATTCTATTTATTTGATGTAGACACTATTATAAATATCACTGGATTTGATATCAGAAATAATTTTGGTTATCGTAAGGTAAAAACCAGTGGATCCGTCTTACGATTATCATTTCTTTCGAAAGGATTTTGAAAGTTAAACAAATGGTTGGAATTTATTCACACCAGTCCCATGACTGACCCAGAGTTTATTTTGTTTGTTTTCCCTAAACTCTTGGGTGCCCAAATTTGTACGGGCGGTCAAGTAGTTGGGGTTTTTCAGATTCACTTGGAGGAGCTTGAAGCAGGAGGCTTCACTAGTTAGCTATAAACTATCATATTTTCCGCTATGTTATTTTTCGTATTTGGAAACATTTGTTTATAAATGTTCCAGAGATAGATGTTGTGCTCTAATGATGGTATGTATATAAAGTTACTG
Organism: Allium sativum; assembly: GCA_030737875.1. Lineage (NCBI taxonomy): Eukaryota > Viridiplantae > Streptophyta > Magnoliopsida > Asparagales > Amaryllidaceae > Allium > Allium sativum. The sequence continues at coordinate 160,458,973 of CM060913.1, forward strand.
GTTTGTATTTTAAAGGTTATGTTATCTAATATATTTTATTCGTTCCACTATGAGTTTGTGTTCTTCATTTTTCTTCTATTCTAATATTTCTTTCTTTCTATTTCTCATCCTGTAACTTCTTTGTAATAATGATTCGTATTTCTGTGCAATTTGGGTTGGACGTGTGGTGTAATTAATCAAATCAAAGTGTATGGAAATTCGTGCCATTACATTTGGTATCAGAGCTAGGTTGAGTAGTAACCTTGGCTTTGTGGCGTAACTCAATAGAGATAGGGTTAGTAATGCCCTTGATTGAGTTTGAGTGTATATATATAAGCGTGTATTTGTAGACTGGATATAAAATTGTTTTGTATTATGTTGATTGATTTGTTGTGTGGTTTATGAATTCTGGTCGATACAGAATATATAAATGTATCGATAGGTGTTTCTAAACTCTCGAGCAAAGCAATTCGATGCAGTATTGTTTTAGAAAAGGGGTAAATGAAATAATTTTACCCAAATTTTTTTTGACATCAAAGTATAATTTCTGAAATAATTATAGTATATAGATGTGCTGATTGTTATTACAATCAAATGAAATTTTAAAATATTTGAATGGTTATATTTAACCAAATATAACTTGTATATGGATAATATTGTAAATAAAATGAACTGGAATTGAATCCAGTCCAAAATTTAGAGTTTAGATCCTGGATGTTTAAAAATATTTTCTAAAGTATTTTTAATAGTAATATACCATTATTTGAAGAATTTTTGAATAGGAATTGTTTTTAATAGATTTTGAAAATGATTAAGCACTGAAATCACTTCGGTGGCGAGCAAATAATTCTGATAATGGATCGCGACATTATCAGTATTCATTTTCAAGTTTCTGAGTGGTGGATTGCTACCATAATAGATTTGTTAATGGAGATTTGTTTGAGAGAAACAAAGTTGTTTTCGAAATTTATATGTTTGAATTGAGTTGATTATAAATATATGTATGTAAGTATATATGATTTCAAACTAATTTGAAATAAAACCTAGGAATTTGAATTCTAAGTTTAAAATTTAACTTCTATAAGTTGAATAGATTAAATGGTAAAAATGTATCAAATGAATTTTAATTTAACTTAAGTTAAATAAAATTGGATTGAATTAGAAATAATTCCGTGTGAAATTAAATAAAGTGAAATGGTGAGTTCCGAATTATTAATACGAATTCGACTTATGAATAAGCAAGTTTAATAAATAAGCAAGTTGAATATATATTGGATGTTGTTAACTGGAATTGAATTGGATTCAAGTATAATAAGTGGATTGAATTGAATAGAAATCATATTTGAATTGGTAAAATGGAAGTGAACTAATCAGGTTGATTAGAGAAAAAGAAGAAAAAAAATTGGAAATTGGATTGATCTGAAATCAACTAGAAGTGGATATATGTACGTTGAGCAGATATTGAATGGAAGCAAATGCAAGAGATAGAATTTATGCCCGAAGAAATGTACATGTTTACAATATTTCTTGGGTATGATGATTTTATGAGCTTATGGGGCAAGCCGCTTGGCTTTTTGATTTTCTTTTGGTTTGGAGAAGACCTAGAAAGGCAAGTTGTGGCTGTAATGATTGTGTCGTGCAAAGGATATGCTGGCAAAAATTTTAAAAAATTTAAAGAGTTAGAAATTTTCAAGAAATTTTTGATAATTTGAAATCGAGTGTAAATTAAAACAAGAAAACCAGAATTGGTTAATAAAATTTCAAGTGGAATAATGAAATTGATAAATGAATTTAAAATCAATTGGAATGGGTGTGGATATGACGAAGAGCATATGGATTGAAAACAAGAAAGTGATTGTGGATTATCCAAAAATGGTGGGAAGATCATTTGGAAAGGATTATAAATGGTCAAGTATTGGTATGAGAATTCGAAGGTCGGGTAAGAACTATGTTATGAAGATATAGAATATAAGGTTTCAACTAAGTAGGTTATGAGGAGTTAGAGTTATAGCATTTTCACTGCTTGACAATTTCGAGGACGAAATTATTTTAATGGGGAAGGAATGTAACGCCCTGGAATTTTAGCAGTATAATAATTAATTTCTTTTTTATAAATATTGGTTTGATAATTTAAATCTAAATATGTTTATTTTGAGGTTATATGACGTTCTACTCGAATATATATATATATATATAATTTATTTTTATTAAATTAAATTGTTTGTGAAATTATCAATATTTTTATCAATTTAATATGCAACTTAAGAATAGTTACTTTTCAGACGATCTTGAATTTTAATAAAATCAGTTTTATCATAGTTGGAATATTAGGTTATTGTAAGGCTTTTATCTTCGCCTCAATTGTATGATGTATATGATTGTACAACTTAAAAACGTTGAACATTGGTCATGCCTAAATAATAAAATCAAGGTTACTTTTCATCAACATTTCCAAATCCTTGCCATTTTCAAACCGACAAAGGGTCTATGCAAATAAATTCTGGAAATTTTAGTTATTAACTTTCACATGTTACATCTATCCTGCAGTCTTATTATGCATTAAGCTGCCTCCCTATTATTTCTTTTCATCCTGCACATGCAACTTACAAACCAGCACTAAAACACCTATCTAGTTTCCTTTCCGCAATGTATGCATATGCTAGAACAGAAACAAAGAATAACGTCCACACTGAAATTTACACGTGCTATGGTTGAAAATTTTGGTACTCAGCTTTGCGTATGAAAACTACATTTCTATTTCATAGTAAAACAAGTCTACACTGCTTTAAACTTCTCCATCTTATTTCTATGTTAAAGTAATGCTGACTCAACTATTCGGCAAGTGTAAAACTTGCCATTTCTCTACTTCTAATCAAGTTTCCCAACCTTAACACTAACGAGAGGAACAAAATAAAAAGCTAGAAAATGTACTGAAAGATAATGAAAAGAATGGCTTAAACAATAAAACATGTGAATACTGATGCTGAAAATATTGCCCACATACCTATGAAACAAACACAACATCCCTAAACAAGTAAATATATCAGAAAGCTTGTGCACTCAAACCAACGCAGATCCAAAATAAAATCCTAACGCTGTATAAAAATTTAATAACGCACATGTTCAGTGAGCCTACCTTGGAAAAAATTGACAAACCTAGCCTACTCTATACCCTGCTCCCAAGCTTCTTCTTCCTTTAAATACTGGACACAGACTTCCCCATTCGTAAGCAAAAAACAAGAAAAAAGAAAAATCCCAATCAAATTAAAGGTTGCTCTAAAAATCAAAGGGAACATGGTTGCATTCACGAGCAAACAAGCTTCAACTCTATGTGTAACACCCTGTGTATTCTATAACAGTGAAATTCATAAATTAAAGTATAACTAACTTCAAATCAAAGAATTAAGGGAAACAGGATACGCCGGAATTCTGCTTGAGACAGAGTCCGAGTTTGCGCAAAACGGACTCCGTATGAGGAAGATATGGCCTCCCGAAGTTTCAGAATTCAGTTTAAAATTCAAATAGACCAAAACAGCTCAGAAAAATCAATTTAAAATTCAAAATCGGGCCCAATTGGCCAGGGCGGGAATTTTCCCGCCCAAGACACCCAGGTCGACTTGGCAGTCGACCTGGGGCTAACCAGGTCGACTGGGCAGTCGACCTGGGTCACCCGTGTCGATTGCCAAATCGACACGGTGTCGACTGGCATGTCGACCTGGCCACTGAGCCAGGTCGAACCCAGCCCCCCTGTGTGACGACAAGGAATTTCGCTCGATCCGAATCGGTTGTTAAACCGATCTAGACCGTTCAAAAACCCTGATCGTTTGAGAACACGACAAATCAGAACGCAGACGGAAGAACATTTCATTGCTATTACAACAATTCCATCAGATACAAGAATATACAGAGTATAATTGAATAAATTACATTCGATAAATATCAGAGATTACAATAAATTACATAGCAGCGAAAAATAATACAAAGCACAACTGAAGGTGATATACGGATACAGAGCTTTCCGGATATCATTCCACCTGTAAACCAGGATCCTATGAATATAAATATGCAAAACCAAAACTACTGGCTGCCCGTGCGGAAAATAGGGGCACCCAGAGTTTAGGTTAAAACAATAAACTCCAGGTCAGTCATGTGACTGGTGTGAGAACTAAAACAGTTATATAAAACTTTACTTTAAAAGAGAGTAATTCAAGGGACCACGCCGTATAACACGGAACGGGTTTCCTCCCAAGAATACCAGTGCATAGAATAAACAACGCAACGCTTTTTCGAAAAATGAAGCTATTATAAGACCCAGGTCCCATCACACAATGCAACGCAAGCCGGAGGATAGGGTTTTCCCTTATAATAGCCAAACATGCTTGGTACGTTTAAAATAAATCGTTTGATACTATAATAAGTGTATAGTGTCAAAACAATTTCAATCATAAATATAAATCATAGACGGCATGGGTACCATATATCATGTCGCCATACTAGTTCTACAAATAAAACCGAAATACACGTATTGGAAATTGGATTTCCATCATGAGTCGAGGCAAGGGGCAAGCTCCTCTCCACGTTCGAGACACTCTAGCAAATGTCTCAGGACTACACACTCTGGGCAATCCTGTATGCTTCAGGGCCGGTCCTCACTTACGTTAGAGGATTATTTATTCCTAAACACACGTTTCCCGGTCCTTACAGACCTAAAATCGAGGCGCCTCATCCAACAACCACATAGGTGAAAAGTATATAAATGTCAGGGCTGGTAAGTCACTAACACCACCAAAGCTAGAAAGAAACGTCGTGCTCTCCCTGCAGTCCTTATCCCGTTTTTGACTCATACCGAGGTGTGAGGCTCGCGAATTCACGTCATACACAAAGCTGCCACGTAGGCTGTGCTTTGATCATCAACCACAAGACTTTGCTTTTCAACAGAAGCCTTGATCATTGCATCTTAGCGTGCCACACAGGCAATTCATGCCATGCGACTGATGTCCATCGATATACTACCTCTGAGCTCGTACGTCTCAGAGAAGGGCGTTAAGCAAAAGAATAAATTCTCCGCCGCCAAACAGATGTATATTTAATAGAAATCAATCAACACAGAATAAAATCCAATGTCAGACACACAATCCATTTACAAGTCCGTTCTAGGTCTGAACGAAACCGGAGGCACTTTCCTCGCATATCCATCCATCTCCAAGTACGTCTGGACGACCACCAACTATTTCCATCCTCTTGGGTGTATAGCCCAATCAGGATCGTCAGTAATTATCCGAACGATGTGAAGACTTCCGGTCTTCAACCACCGTCTTCATCTTCGACATATCGTCGAATCGGTTATTCAGAATGGGTATAAACCCGGCCTTTCCAAACAACCCGCGTATATTAAAAACAGTGCTAGAAAACACAACATACGCCTCATTCCAATTCTGAATATTCTGTTATTTAAATATTCACATCTTTTGGGAAAGGTTCCCACTAATTTTATCCAAGATAAATTCTTTAAAATTTATCCTTTAATCTTCCTTTGGATGTCGTTTCAAAACAAAATTATGGTTTCCCAAACTAGTCGAGATTAGCGAACCACACCGAAGTAATTATTTATTATATTTCCCAATCCCAACCTATTCATCCCATGAAGCAAAACTGGTAATACTCCATATCTAACACCACGGTGTTATCGGTAAAATTAATTACCATTTCACGTTCCAATCTGATTAAAGTTTTAACTATCGCTTTGGAGCAAAACTGGTGATACTCCATTCTCGCTTACTCTCTAAATTTGATAATTTTAAATTATCAATTCACATTTCAATTTAATTGTGGATTCATTAAAACTCCTTTTTCTGGGTTAAAGAACTAATGTCTTTTAAAACACAGTTCACGACAAACCCAAATCACATTCTATTTATTATCGGGTTAAAGAACTGGTGTTATTTAAAACACTGCTCACGATAAACCCACAAATCAATTCTATTTCAAACCCATTTCAAATCCAATTTATTTATTTAAAAAAAATAAATGGGTTTTAATTTCAGTTCAAAACTAGTTCATTTCGATAAAAATCTATTTTTATCTTTTCAACTATGGAGTTTTTCATCCCAAATTTTTCCAAATCATTTCTTATGATTTTACACAAATTATTACTATTTTTAATAACTTTATCAAGGCCCGTACAGTCGATTTCCAACAACGGCCATCGAACTGCACCTATAGCGACCTTTTTCGAATTTGATTTGGACGTATCTCCAAATCCAACCGTTAGATTTCAAATTTCTAATATTCGTTAGAAAGCTCTTTTCGATACGAACCCAACGGTTCCGGTTTTAGGAGAATCCGACGGTCGGATCTCCCGTAATGTCCGTTTGAAATAAATGGTCGAAATTCACGAACTACCGCGGCGCGTTCTATTCAGGCCATTATATTATATAATATATATATAATATATATTTCGTCGATTACTATTCAAAACGAATTTTATAAACAGTTTTGAATTCGCTTCAAAAACAATTTCAACTTTATTTCAAATTCAAATCAGAAATTGAATTTTCTATTATAAATCCTTTTTACTTTCATTTCTATTTGATTTCACTTTAAATCGATTTTAATTTGATTCGAATTCGTTTCGTATTCTATTCAATTTAAATTCAATTCGTTTTCTATTCAATTTGAATTCAATTCGTTTTCTATTCAATTTGAATTCAATTCGTTTTCTATTCAATTCGAATTCAAATTGGTTTTCTATTCAATTCAATTCAAATTCGTTATATATTCAATTGAAATCAATTTTTTTTCTATTCAATTGGAATCAAATTTGTTTTCTACTCAATTCAATTCGAAATCGTTTTATATTCAATTCATTTTGAAATCGTTTTATATTCAATTCATTTCGAAATCGTTTTATATTCAATTCAATTCAAATTGGTTTTCTGTTCGATTCAATTCGAAATTTCATTTCAAAATATTCGATTTCGAAATCACTTTTCAACATTCATTTTTAAATGAACAAAATCGATATAAATATTTTTCACGTCAAAATGGCGTCAATCTAATCAACACGGCTTCATATATTTCTATTTTTAAATATTCTATTTCAAATATTTCTTTTTCAAATATTTCTTTTCAAATATTTCCTTTTCAAATATTTCTATTATTAAAATATTTCGTTCAACACATGACTAATCTCAACGGATGAGTACTGTCAACACATGAACCTTTATTTTATAGTGATAAAGATATAAATTTTATTATTAAAATATTTCGTTCAACACATGACTAATCTCAACGGATGAGTACAGTCAACACATGAACCTTTACTTTATAATATTCTTTATTTTCTAAATTGGATTGAGGCCCAATCAATCACCACATAAGGTTAATTATATGGATTTTCATACATCACACGTATATAATAGCATTGAAAAATAATCAACCATCAACCAAAGTGCACTACACTGTACAAGCATCAAATATAGATATCTAACGCTTATAACAGCCTGTCAATCAATCGATCGACATATTTAATCAATCAGGATGAGTGGACTTCAAATTTCATCCCAATACCTGTGTGGGGTTTCAAATAATCAAACACAGATTTTATTTGTGCAGTTGGGCGATGTGTAAAATTTATCGACCCAATCAATGTCATTCAAATAGGTGTACATAAACAAACCGTCCGGTTTGTAAATGAATATTTATTTATTCACTTTCACATTAAAAATTATATTTTTAACGACCAAAATAATTTATTCAAACTATGAATATTCTATTCGGTTCATTTATTCAATAAAATGATATTTTTATTTCTCTAACATATTTTAGAAAATTTCGGCGGCATAACGGCACGATACTAGAAACGGGACGAGGCCTAGCCTTATCCCCGGTCTAGTGAAGGACCACGCCATTCACACATCAATCAAATCAATTTCATTTCACCAAACAATTCAATTCAAACCAAATAATCTAACTAACTATACAACCAAACAATTCAACAAACAAGCCATCCATGGTCTGTGGATAACGGGTGTCGGGTGCTACTAAACACCGTCTACATCCTAGTATATATATATAACTAGAAAAAGAAATTGAAGAGTGAGAAGTTCTCACCAATAGCTATTCCGACTTCACAACACTCCATTTATAGAAATCTTCGTTGTTCTCGCCTTTTTGTCACCTTCGTTGCCCGTATTCACTACATATATAAATATCGAATTTTCACTTTGCTATTCAATATATAAAAATCGAATTTTTACTATGCTATTCAATATATAAAAATCGAATTTTTACTATGCTATTCAATATATAAAAATCGAATTTTTACTATGCTATTCAATATATAAAAATCGAATTTTTACTATGCTATTCAATATATAAAAATCGAATTTTTACTTTGTTATTCAATATATAAAAAACGAATTTTTACTATGCTATTCAATATATAAAAATCGAATTTTTATAATCGCGCTATATGGATAAAATTCCTACTTTCACACCGCTACTATATAGATAAAAATTATATTTTTACCTCGCTATTCTCTATATAAAGATTTCGCCTTTTCAAATATAAAGATTTCACCTTTTCAAATATAAAGACTTCGCCTTTTCAAATTTAATGATTTCGCCTTTTCAAATTTAAAGATTTTGCCTTTTCACATTTAAAGATTTGGCCTTTTCAAATTTAAAGATTTCGCCTTTTCAAATTTAAAAATCTTACCTTTTCATTTTTAAAAATCTTACCTTTTCATTTTTAAAAGGGTGCGTTTTTTACAGGTCCATATTAACTTTCAAAATAAATAAAAAAACCCGCGCATACTTTCCAATACAATTCCGGTCCCTGTTTTTGAATGTGCGCCTCCTACATTACTGCATCCGCTTCCACCTGTCATGTCACGCTCAGGTCCATTATTTGTTTCGCTCCTACGTATTTTTCCAAAAAAATAGTGCGACCATGACCAAAAAAAAAAAAAAATTGTAAAATCTGGAAATAATCCCAGAAGTCCACGCCAAAAAAAAAAAAAAAAACTTGCATGTATGTATGCAGGTATTGCCTATACTTGCATACATGTATGCAATTATTGCACAAAGGAAATTATGCTATAGTTTTGCCTGCATATATGTTGCACGCAAATGTGCATGTTTCATATTTAATTGCACACTTAAATGCAAATACAAAAGAACTAATTCAACAACGGATACAAACACTGGAATAATTGCACATATATACGCAGCAAATTGAAATTATTGCATGAAAAAATGCAATTAACTGCATTTATCGTTATTTTTTTCAGTTTAATTTTATTTTTTGAATGTTTTTGTATTTTTTTTAGTGAATTTATGGTCAACTGAATTATGTATTTAAAAAATAATATTCGGATTTTTTTAACTTTTTTTTTCCACTTTTTTCGCAACTTTTGAAAAATAGGGACCTAATCTATAATAAGTTTATCACTGGATGTGAGCCTAATTAAGTTTGCTTTTAGGGACCTGAGCCTTATTTTCACTTTTTAAAAATCTTACCTTTTCATTTTTATTTATCTTACCTTTTCATTTTTATTTATCTTACCTTTTCATTTTTATCTTTAACCATGAATTTCATATAGCAAGAAAAATAAAAATAAAAATAAACTAATTAAAACTTACAGTGGGTTTCGGTGGTCTTCGATGCAGGCGAAGGAGGAGGAAGGGGTGGAGGAGGGTGCGGATGAGAGGGGGGGTCTGTCGCGGTTTCGCGCAAGGGGGGGTCTCCGATCTGACGAGGAGGGGGGGTGCTGCGGTCAACTCGATCGAGTGGGGGGGGTGTTGCGGTGGCGGTGGTTGGCCAAAGGGGGGGTCTGGGCATTGCAGTCGAGGAAGAGCAGGGGGGAGGAGGAAGAAGAAGGGAGGGGAAAGAAGAGGAGGGGGACGACATGTGGGGGCTGCGCCGCCCTGGGGCGCGGCGGCTCATCGGGGGGGTGGGGCGGCGGCATCGATCGCGCCCCCCTTCTGTTACTTTTTTTTTGCTTTTGGAATAGAACGATAGGGGGGCCTGAGGGAATTAAGGGGAGGGAGAGAGAATTTTTAATTTTTAATTTATTTAATTATTTTATTTACTAAAAGTTGACTTTTTATTTCGACCTCGAAACGAGGCCCACTGCCTGTCGTCTATAGCGTTTTACCCCCATTCCGAACACAATGTGATATGTATCGAAAGCTGATTTGATTGTTTCAACCAGTTTCCGTTAAAATCAACATATAACTCTATATATTGAACTTGAACGCGCATTTCAATTTACTGGGGTCACATACTAACTCTATAAATCCCAGAAAAATATTTTCTAGCTTCGTATTGATGATACGGTCCTAACAAAACTAGTTTCGTCGAATTCTGAGACCGTTTGAAAAATGGCCAATTTCCAGTCGATTAAAATCAACTAAAACTGGTCAAATGCATTTTCCTTTGCCACGCTCACATATTGATTCGAAAATTTATGAAATTTGGAATCTAGCAATAATTTGACATCACGGATCCAACAAAAGTGGTTTCGTCGAAATCCGAGGTCGTTTGCAAAATTCCCATTTTTAAGGGCCTGAATTCCATAGCGACTATTCTGAAATTTCAACTGGACATATCTTTTGATTCCCGCTATGAAATTTCAATTTTTCGGATTCGTTGGAAAGATAATATCAATTAGATCCCATTATTTTTGGTTTCACTAAAATCCGGATTGTTTTGCACCCGGTACATTCAATTGAAGTTTGAAATCGAATTATCGAACTACCGTGCCATTTTCAATTCTATTTATAATTGTATATAAATATTTATATTCTAATGACAACGCGTATAAATATATACGTTCGAAATATATTCAAAATAAATTTTCGTCGATATTATTTAAAATAGTTCATTTTAAATATTCAAAATTCGTTAAAATTGCCAAAATAAAAATTTTAAACTAGCTCGTATTTCCGGGTTATTACAATCTCCCCCACTTAAAACTTTTCGTCCCAGAAAAGGAACAAGGTCGAAAGTGGTTTGATTAATCAACTCTACGTTCGATCCAGCTTCCATTCTCCAATTTTTCAGTTTCTGAGAATTGTCAAATTTTCAAAAATTTGGCTAACACCCTAAATTTTCGAAAAATTTCGCCATAACCTCCCCTGCACCGGGAGCCACGGGAAAATCCCGAAATTGCCATATAGGCCTTCTGATCTCAAAAAGAAAAAGAAAAAGCCAAGCGGCTAGCCAATAGGCTCATAAAATCATCATCACCCAAACAAAACAGTAAATTATAGTAAACATGTACCTATTTGTCGGGCAAACAAATTTTATTCTCTGCTCTAGCTTCCTTGCTATGACCTGTTCAATGTAAGTATATGTATATGCAAGCAAATGCGACTATTTTTCAATACAATTCAATATTTGATTCTATTAGGCTAAATGGTTCAAAATTATCAAACAAATAAACAATCAACACAAACATCAATCCATTAGTGAATTAGAGTTTCAAATTCATAATTTTGATACATATACAAAAAATCATGTTTTTGACGCCAATTCACAATAAATAAATCTATCTATATAAGTTTTGGTTCTCACACCAGTCTAATGGAAATATATAGATATCACACCTTCGTCACTCGAAAATAAATACTGGTGATGGTATACTTCATCATCAGGACCATGTCCGAGCTACTAGAGTGTGACTCTATATCTATCTAATATATTAAAACTTCGAATATACATTCATGATGCGTATATGCAAAACCTTTATATACTAGATTGTCCAAATTCAAAATAAATAAATAATCAAATACGTTTTAAAATGGTTTAAATTTCAAAACAAATTTGTTTTCATTTGAAAAATATACTCTTCACACTCGTTCTAGGACACTATTGATCCTATCTCTAACGAGTCATTCTAATTGGATATTACTAATTCAATATCTGGTGAATTCTTTCGTATGGTTCTAATGTGTCTTGTTCTCGATCTCAGTAAACCAAAGCTCTGATACCAAATGTGACGACAAGGAATTTCGCTCGATCCGAATCAGTCGTTAAACCGATCTAGACCGTTCGAAAACCCTGATCATTTGAGAACACGACAAATCAGAATGCAGACGGAAGAACATTTCATTGCTATTACAACAATTCCATCAGATACAAGAATATACAGAGTATAATTGAATAAATTACATTCGATAAATATCAGAGATTACAATAAATTACATAGCAGCGAAAAATAATACAAAGCACAACTGAAGGTGATATACAGATACAGAGCTTTCCGGATATCATTCCAGCTGTAAACCAGGATCCTGTGAATATAAATCTGCAAAACCAAAACTACTGGCTGCCCGTGCGGAAAATAGGGGCACCCAGAGTTTAGGTTAAAAAAATAAACTCCAGGTCAGTCATGTGACTGGTGTGAGAACTAAAACAGTTATTTAAAAATTTACTTTAAAAGAGAGTAATTCAAGGGACCACGCCGTACAACACGGAACGGGTTTCCTCGCAAGAATACCAGTGCATAGAATAAACAACGCAATGCTTTTTCGAAAAATGAAGCTATTATAAGACCCAGGTCCCATCACACAATGCAACGCAAGCCGGAGGATAGGGTTTTCCCTTATAATAGCCAAACATGCTTGGTACGTTTAAAACAAATCATTTGATACTATAATTAGTGTTTAGTGTCAAAACAATTTCAATCATAAATATAAATCATAGACGGCATGGGTACCATACATCATGTCGCCATACTAGTTCTACAAATAAAACAGAAATACATGTATTGGAAATTGAATTCCGTCATGAGTCCACGCAAGGGGCAAGCTCCTCTCTGCGTTCGAGACACTCTAGCAAATGTCTCAGGACTACACACTCTGGGCAATCCTGGATGCTTCAGGGCCGGTCCTCACTTACGTTAGAGGATTATTTATTCCTGAACACACGTTTCCCGGTCCTTACAGACCTAAAATCGAGGCGCCTCTTCCAACAACTACATAGGTGAAAAGTATATAAATGTCTGGGCTGGTAAGTCACTAACACCACCAAAGCTAGAACGAAACGTCGTGCTCTCCCTGTAGTCCTTATCCCGTTTTTGACTCATACCGAGGTGTGAGGCTCGCGAATTCACGTCATACACAAAGCTCCCACGTAGGCCGTGCTTTGATCATCAACCACAAGACTTTGCTTTTCAACAGAAGCCTTGATCATTGCATCTTAGCGTGCCACACAGGCAATTCAGTTCAAAACTAGTTCATTTCGATAAAAATCTATTTTTATCTTTTCAACTATGGAGTTTTTCATCCCAAAATTTTCCAAATCATTTCTTATGATTTCACACAAATTATTACTATTTTTAATAACTTTATCAAGGCCCGTACAGTCGATTTCCAACAACGGCCATCGAACTGCACGTATAGCGACCTTTTTCGAATTTGATTTGGATGTATCTCCAAATCCAACCGTTAGATTTCAAATTTCTAAAATTCGTTAGAAAGCTCTTTTCGATACGAACACAACGGTTCAGGTTTTAGAAGAATCCGACGGTCGGATCTCCCGTATTGTCCGTTTGAAATAAATGGTCAAAATTCACGAACTACCGCGGCGCGGCGCGTTCTATTCAGGCCATTATATTATATATATATAATATATATAATATATATTTCGTCGATTACTATTCAAAATGAATTTTATAAATAGTTTTGAATTCGCTTCAAAAACAATTTCAACCTTTATTTCGAATTCAAATTAAAAATTGAATTTTCTATTATAAATCCTTTTTACTTTCATTTCTATTTGATTTCACTTTAAATCGATTTTAATTCGATTTGAATTCATTTCGTTTTCTATTCAATTTAAATTCAATTTGTTTTTGTTAAATTTGAATTCAATTCGTTTTCTATTCAATTTGAATTCAATTCGTTTTCTATTCAATTCGAATTCAAATTGGTTTTCTATTCAATTCAAATCAAATTCGTTATATATTCAATTGAAATCAAATTTGTTTTCTATTCAATTGGAATCAAATTTGTTTTCTATTCAATTCAATTCGAAATCGTTTTATATTCAGTTCATTTCGAAATCGTTTTATATTCAATTCATTTCGAAATCGTTTTATATTCAATTCAATTCAAATTGGTTTTCTATTCGATTCAATTCGAAATTTCATTTCAAAATATTCGATTTCGAAATCACTTTTCAACATTCATTTTTAAATGAATAAAATCGATATAAATATCGTTCACGTCAAAATGGCGTCAACCTAATCAACACGGCTTCATATATTTCTATTTTTAAATATTCTATTTCAAATATTTCTTTTCAAATATTTCTATTTCAAATATTTCCTTTTCAAATATTTCTATTATTAAAATATTTCGTTCAACACATGACTAATCTCAACGGATGAGTACTGTCAACACATGAACCTTTATTTTATAGTGATAAAGATATAAATTTTATTTTTAAAATATTTCGTTCAACACATGACTAATCTCAACGGATGAGTACAGTCAACACATGAACCTTTACTTTATAATATTCTTTATTTTCTAAATTGGAATGAGGCCCAATCAATCACCATATAAGGTTAATTATATGGATTTTCATACATCACACGTATATAATAGCATTGAAAAATAATCAACCATAAACCAAAGTGCACTACACTGTACAAGCATCAAATATAGATATCTAATGCTTATAACAGCCTGTCAATCAATCGATCGACATATTTAATCAATCAGGATGAGTGGACTTCAAATTTCATCCCAATACCCGTGTGGGGTTTCAAACAATCAAACACAGATTTTATTTGTGCAGTTGGGCGATGTGTAAAATTTATCGACCCAATCAATGTCATTCAAATTGGTGTACATAAACAAACCGTCCGGTTTGTAAATGAATATTTTTTTATTCACTTTCACGTTAAAAATTATATTTTTAACGACCAAAATAATTTATTCAAACTATGAATATTCTATTCGGTTCATTTATTCAATAAAATGATATTTTTATTTCTCTAACATATTTTAGAAAATTTCGGCGGCATAATGGCACGATACTAGAAACGGGATGAGACCTAGCCTTATCCCCGGTCTAGTGAAGGCCCACGCCATTCACACATCAATCAAATCAATTTCATTTCACCAAACAATTCAATTCAAACCAAATAATCTAACTAACTATACAACCAAGTAATTCAACAAACAAGCCATCCATGGTCTGTGGATGACGGGTGTCGGGTGCTACTAAACACTGTCTGCATCCTAGTATATATATATATAACTAGAAAAAGAAATTGAAGAGTGAGAAGTTCTCACCAATAGCTATTCCAACTTCACGACACTTCATTTATAGAAATCTTCGTTGTTCTCGCCTTTTTGTCACCTTCGTTGCCCGTATTCACTACATATATAAAAATCGAATTTTCACTTTGCTATTCAATATATAAAAATCGAATTTTTACTAGCTATTCAATATATAAAAATCGAATTTTTACTATGCTATTCAATATATAAAAATCGAATTTTTACTATGCTATTCAATATATAAAAATCGAATTTTTACTATGCTATTCAATATATAAAAATCGAATTTTTACTATGCTATTCAATATATAAAAATCGAATTTTTACTTTGTTATTCAATATATAAAAAACGAATTTTTACTATGCTATTCAATATATAAAAATCGAATTTTTATAATCGCGCTATATGGATAAAATTCCTACTTTCACACCGCTACTATATAGATAAAAATTATATTTTTACCTCGCTATTCTCTATATAAAGATTTCGCCTTTCCAAATATAAAGATTTCACCTTTTCAAATTTAAAGACTTCGCCTTTTCAAATTTAAAGATTTCGCCTTTCCAAATTTAAAGATTTCGCCTTTTCAAATTTAAAAATCTTACCTTTTCATTTGCTGGTCAAATGCGTTTTCCTTTGCCACGCTCACATATTGATTCGAAAAATTATGAAATTTGGAATCTAGCAATAATTTGACATCGCAGATCCAACAAAAGTGGTTTCGATAAAATCCGAGGTCGTTTGCAAAATTCCCATTTTTAAGGGCCTGAATTCCATAGCGACTATTCTGAAATTTCAACTGGACATATCTTTTGATTCCCGCTATGAAATTTCGATTTTTCGGATTCGTTGGAAAGATATTATCAATTAGATCCCATTATTTTTGGTTTCACTAAAATCCGAATTGTTTTGCACCCGGTACATTCAATTGAAGTTTGAAATCGAATTATCGAACTACCGCGCCATTTTCAATTCTATTTATAATTATATATAAATATTTATATTCTAACGACGGCGCGTATAAATATATACGTTCGAAATATATTCAAAACAAATTTTCGACGATATTATTTAAAATAATTCATTTTAAATATTCAAAATTTGTTAAAATTGCCAAAATAAAAATTTTAAATTGGCTCGCATTTCCGGGTTATTACACCCTGGCTGGCCTGGTCTGTGTTTGGTCGATTTTCTGAGCCTTGCCTTGTCACTAGGGCTAGGTGTCAGCTCCTGGTTGGTCTCTCCTTCGAACGAACGGCTATTATTAAACCAAGCTCCATCGACGGTCCAAATCAACTCAAAAACTCTATAAAAAGGACCTAGGACTCACCCTAATACACACAAACAAAAATGGAGATGAGACCGTCATGCTGCTGAGGAGAGACTAGGAATAGCCGTTAGAAATTGAGAGACAATCAGGAGACAATTCGAAAGCTTAAAGCAATGTTAATTGAATCAAAGCAACGCCTACAACAAAGGATAGCGTCTCCAAATTCAGAATTCAGATTCCTGAATTGAAGATTCGTCGTACGTTGTAAGTAGAATGCTATTCCGATGTGAATAAATAATTGCGTTTGATTTGTCTAAAATGAGAAATAGAATTGTAATCGATTTGTGGTGATAATAATCTATGTTTGTATGTTGAGTTGATTCTAAACGATTTGGAATTGTTGTGGTATAACGATTGGATATTTGCAAGTATGAGATTTATGTTGGAAATTAACAACTACATGTTTGTAGTGGTTTAATTTAGATTCATGCAAGTATATGATTCATGTTAACAATCATATGTTGTAGTAGTTTATTTGGGATTCATGCAAGGATATGAATCACCGTTATACTAATATGATGTACAAACCTTTATGATCACTTTTAGTATGTAATTGGACTTGACTAAGTACTATGGTTTATATGAATCTATGTTGGAATTGGCAAATCATACTTTTGTATTAGAAACAAAAGTAAGCATTTTTATGAACATGATCAAACTATGTTTGGTGTTATGCCTAGTTGAAACCATATCAAACTATGTTTGGTGTTATGCCTAGTTGAAACCATGTTAGGCCTATGCTGTTATAAAAATCATATGGTGGTACAGGTAGCGCATAAATTAAGTTAGATTTATATTCCCATTTGCAAGTTTATATGAATAGATTAAAAATCATGATTCATGTCTATGTATGTTTATGCTATGATTATATGAATAGAATGATTCATGTTTAAGTACGTTTATGTCATGATTATATGCTTTTACCATGCAAGTTCACATATGCCTAATTCATGTTAATTAAATCGTTATGTTGCAAGTTCA
This sequence comes from Allium sativum, assembly GCA_030737875.1. Classification (NCBI taxonomy): domain Eukaryota; kingdom Viridiplantae; phylum Streptophyta; class Magnoliopsida; order Asparagales; family Amaryllidaceae; genus Allium; species Allium sativum. Next base: position 160,476,564 of record CM060913.1, read on the forward strand.
TGCGTTCACACTCCCCTTTTTATGTCACTTAGAATATATAAACACCATGTTATAAGCCTCCCCTTTTTCATGTGGCTAAGTTGGGTTTAAATGTTAAACACAACATATGTTATACTTTAGTGAACGTATAAAGCGGGGTTAATGACGATGGGGTTAAAATATAAAACATATGACCTTGAAAAATAATTAAGTGGCATAAATAAATTTTAAACCAATAAAGATGAATTTGAATAATGGGCCGCAAATATTTACATATAAAAAGGAAAGAGACAAAATATGTAAATGTAGAAAATACGATGTGTTTAACCCGAGGTTGGATTGAGTTGTGATGTAAACCTGCCCGGAACCGCCCGGCTGTCCAGTAGTCACAACAATACCTATCCAATGTAGGTGGTTAAACACAGAGCCCAAGAAGCACCCGAGGTTAGACTGAGTTGTGGCGTAAGACTGCCCGGACCCAACCGGCAACAGGCAGCCACAACAATACCTGTCTAATGTGAGAGGTCAAGGCTTTAATAAGACAATTAAGGCTGAGTCAGGATTGATAGGATTAAGTAAATTGAACTAATACTTAATCAAAATGGAACATGCTAAACTATACAAACTGATTTGGGGTTAGGTTTACAAAACACTTAACCAACTTAGCATGTTGGCTAGAAATAGAAAACCTAGTAGTGGGGGACCCTTTTCAGCAATAACCCTACAAGGTGTATCAAGATACCCTGAACTAGGCAGGGTGGGGCACGATTACTGGGTTGACTGTAAGAGGTCAAATCGACAGCGGTGGTGCAGCAGTATAGGTTTTAACGGGGTGCAGGCGTGCACACACTCCGGCGCAGAAAAATAAGGCACTGGGCACCAGTAGCATATGTAACGACCCGCATTCTACGCATCATAGGATCGTAGAATATTTATTTCTTTCACATATGAAGTCGTATGGTCATGTAACTTTGGGGGACGACTATTGGGGTCATTTCCCATGTTCATGATTTTTCCCGATTTTTAATCGACCATTTTACCCCTAGTTGATACTGTTTTGCCCATAACTTTTGACTGGAAATGAATTTTTACCTGAAACCACTTCCATTGGCTTCGGTTGATGGTTTCTCTTTCCGTAGAGTGGTCACATTAGCCAAACGGACTCACCGTTTGGGAGATATGGCTGAAACAAGTTTCAAGTGGTGAAAAACAGCTTAATTGGGCTTAACCGGGTGATTAATAGCTAGGCCCAACGGGAAATTTCGGGATTAGGAGTTTAAAAGGGCTGTTAGGGTTTGGAGAATACCTTTTTCTCATTTTTCAGCCGTCACTATTCATTCCCCTTAACCTAGCCATGGCCTCCACCCTCTAAATCTCTTCAAAACACCTCTTAATCACTTTCTAATTGAAGATTAGGCTTAGCAAACATCAAATCAAGGAGTATTAGCACGAGAACCGAGGTAGAGCTGGTGTGTAAGATTGGGAACAACGCCAAATCAGAGAATATTTCAGTTTTGGGGTTTTAGTTGTGGCCAAGGTGAGTGATAGCATCGTTTTGACACTAATTGCAATTAATTAAGGGTAATTAGTGAAGATTAGCGAATTTATACACTAATAAATTCTGGAAAAATGTTTAGAAATTCTTAAATAATATTTTATGCCTCTGGTAGAAATTTGGTTTAATTTGATTGAGTTTTGTTAACCCTATGATTAGATTTACCTAAACATGCTTAAGGGAAAATAAGGGGTTTGGGCACATTTGATCCATTTTGACATGTAAATTCATTGTTTTGCTGGTTGTGGTTGCTATTACATGTTGCTATGACTCTATGGTATGTTTTATGATTGATTAGAATAGTTAAATTGGTCGAAAACGTCGTCGAATGGCGTAGAAAGCTCGCTGGAAAGTTGCAGAAATGTGCAGGTTCCGAACCGGATCGGATCGGAGTAGGCGGTCGGATCGGATTTGTGAACTGACCGAGGGAATTCGAACTGGATTGGAACTTGTCACTGGAGGAGGCTTGGCGAGAAGGAAGGCCGCTTACTTAGAGTTGGAGTGGACAAGGGGATCGGATCGGAAGAATAATGGAGACCAGATCGGATCGACTCAAGAATGGAAGGCTACGACTGGAGCAAGGCGAAGGGAGCGGATCGGATCGGAGTGGATGGAAAACGGGAGTGGATCGGATCGGAGTAGATGGAAAATGAGGAAGCTGATCGAAGAAAACTGGAAGGAAGACAGTAACCCGACCCGGAGGAGGACACCGACCCGAACCGAAGTGGAGTATCCGACCCGAACCAAGCTAGACGAGGACCACCGATCCGAACCGATCAGGAAGGTTACACCGAACCGAACCAAGCTAGACGAGGAGCACCGAACTGAACCGTACGTAGGCTATTACTACTACGCGATGACTCTTCTGAAGACCCACTCCAATTCGATCAAAACCCGAGATGCAAAGGAAGTCCAAATGGGAAGTTAGAGCTCAAGATTTAGATGGGAATCAACGAGTTCGCTTCATGATTGGGCTTTGCTGCGGGACGCGTGTTAAGGGGTTATCGATGTCTACAGCTTTGGACCACTATGGTAGGAGGTACGAAGGCGGATTCAGGGCCATTATGGCATTGGTAGGACCAAGGGCTATGACCAATGTGATGGGTCATTGAAATGTTTGGTCATGACTCCATGTGTTTAGCTTGGTCATAGCAGGGTTTCTACAAGTCGGGATTCGTCGTTACCTCAATTTGTCTAGTGTTCTAAAGTGGTAGATATCATACGCTTTACGCACTAAGTGAGAGATGTGAGGATGGTTGCTATGGATGATTTGTTTGCTATCATTATGACATGCACACCCCACCCCCGTATTCTTACACTATTTATTATGGCACCTTGGAGTATTGTACGGTATGTGGTACTAACTCTTTGGTTGCAGGTCCAGGTTCAGGTATGGTTTAGTATACCTGTTATTATTCTGTTTAGATGCTTATCGCTCATACCAGGCTTTATGTCTGACCTAGAGTTTTATGTTTCCTCTTATTACTCTGGGTGCTCACACGAGCAGACTAGAGACAGGTTAGCTAGTGATGCACGGGTAGATGATCCGGAGACGAGCAGGAGGCTTCCACGTAATATATATATAATATTCTCCCTGTGTTGTTGAAGATCACTGCTTGGGCATTGGTGGTGCATCTTCTACTTTAGCTTTATTTTGTTTAGAGAGAGTAAATTTGGAAAATTGTAATAAGCTGTATTTGGATTTCCGCTGCTCTGATGATTGATGTTGATTTTAGTTATCAGCTTATGCACTGTCTCACCTGTTTTATGTCAAGTATGTTATTATTATATTTTATTCCATGCGCTGTGAGACATTCTACAGGTTCCTTGATTAGTTCATTCCCTTCTTTCTTTTCTTCTGACAACCGTTCCGTGCTAGTCGGGCATGTGTACAGCGCACTTCCGGAGGAGATGCAGGCTGGTGCGGGGCGGGCCGTCACACTTGGCATCAGAGCTCTAGGTTGCGTAGTTAACCTAGGGAAGTTATCAGGGAGAGATAATATACGTATACGAGAGAGCGTATTTGTGATTACTTTGGTTTTAACAGCTATATATATATATATACATACTATTAGTAGTATATGGATGAAGTCGTACTTCACTAGCACCACTATGGAGTCGTTAATTGTTTCCTTTTTCAGATTGACGATGAGCCGATATGTTAGAGGTACCGGTAGAGGGGCCAATAATGGGAATGCTGCTGACATGAGGACGATGTTTACTGACCTCATGAGAGAGATGCTTAGAGATTTACAGAGGGCAGCTCCCAATGGTGGAAATGGTGGTGGTCCAATTGTGCAGGCGCCAAGAGTCGACTTCGCCAAGCTGAATAAGGATTATACTAGTCTTGGTGGGAAGTCATTCCACGGAACGGAGTCGGCTACGGATGTTCAGGATTGGTTGGATAGTTGCGAACGTATCTTCGAGGATTTGGATATTGAGGATGCGATGAAGAGGAAGCTAGCGTCCCGTCAGTTGCAAGGGCGGGCAATGAATTGGTGGAATGCTATAAAGGCAGCTACTCCCGAAGATCAGATTACTTGGGAGCAGTTTAAGGCTCGCTTTAGCGAGAAGTTCATTCCAGCTGCTCAGAAGTCAATGCTGTTTAAGAAGTTCTTGGAGCTCAAGCAGAACGGCAGAGCTGTCTCGGAGTATATTACTGAATTTGACACTTTGTCAAAATATGGGTTATCTCTTATTGATACTGCCGAGAAAAAGAATCAGAAATTCATAACTGGTTTGGATCAGTACTTGGGGGAAAAACTTATTAACCACATCGATGAGACGTTTGAATCAATTGTGGGGAAAGCATTAAGATTAGAAAGTCTCTACCCTAAGCCGAAGACTGAGGTTGCATCCGCAGATGAGCCAAAGCCACAAGCAAGTGGTGGAGGCAAGGGTGGTTCCCAGAATAAAAGAAAGCAGAATCAGACTAAGGATGGCCAGAAGAAAAAGAATAAGCAAGATGTTGAGTGCTTCAGCTGTGGTAAGAAGGGCCATTATGCTAGTAATTGTCGGGCCAAGCCAACGGATAGGAAGTGCTTCAATTGTGGCCAGATGGGATATCACAAGGACAAGTGTCCGCAACCCCCCAAAGAAAAGCAAATGGTGAAAGCATATGCCCTTAATGCTATTCCTTCTTCGTCGAATGCCCCAACTGCGGCGGAGAAGGGAAAGAATGTCGTCATTCAAGGTATGCTTTCTGTTTACGATGTTCCTGTTAGAGTTTTGTTTGATACCGGAGCTTCCAGTTCTTTCATATCTAGTAACCTGGTAGATAGGTTGGGATTGGAGCCCGAGATTGTCGATAGACCTTTAGTAGTGACGAACCCGATTGGTGGTTCGACTAGCCTTAGCATGATTTGTCGTAATGTGATCTTATCGAGTCATGGATGCATGTTTGTTTGTGATTGCTTTGTTTTAGGCTTTACGGGGTTTGACATTATTTTGGGAGTAGATTGGCCCCAAAGATACGGGGTGGTGGTAGACTGTGAGGGCTTTTTAGTGACAGCTAGAGCGGATGATGGGCGGAGGATAGTGTTTGGTGGTCTACCCAGTAAGGGGGTATTGGCTAGTTTTCTAAACTCCCTCGACATTCCGCATAGTGAGTTGTCAGGTTTGCCCGTGGTTGGCCAGTATCCGGATGTTTTCGAAGAAGTGACCGGACTTCCACCACACCGAGAGATTGAGTTCCGTATTGATTTGGTAAAAGATGCCAGACCTATAGTGATGCCACTTCGTCGTATGGCACCAAGGAAGCAGCGAGAGCTCGAGGTGCAAGTCAGCGATCTTTTGAGGAAGGGATTTATCAGAAGGAGTGTTTCTGAATGGGGAGCACCAGTTGTATTTGCTACCAAGGCGGATGGTTCCCTTCGGTTGTGTGTAGACTACCGCGAGTTGAATAAAGTGACGAGGAAGAACAAGTATCCTCTACCGCGGATAGATGATTTGTTCGATCAGTTGAGTGGCGCGAGAGTATTTTCTCAGTTGGATCTCGCGACAGGTTTTCATCAGCTTAGAGTGGAAGCTGAGAGTATAGCTAAAACGGCATTTCGAACGCCGTCTGGATTTTATGAATGGTTGGTTATGCCATTTGGGCTGACTAATGCCCCAGCATATTTTGTGGATCTTATGAATATGGTATTCAGAGATCAGTTGAATAAGTTTGTCCTTGTGTTCGTTGATGATATTTTGGTCTATTCGAAGACAGAGGAAGAACACAAGGAACATTTAAGAGTAGCGATGGAGGTATTGAGAAAACACCAATTGAAAGCAAAGTTTTCTAAGTGTCACTTCTGGAAGAGGGAAGTGAGGTTCTTGGGCCATGTTGTATCAGAGAATGGTATTGCCGTGGACCCGGCGAAGGTGGCTACGGTACAGGATTGGCCTACGCCCAAGAATGCAACAGATGTAAGAAGTTTCTTGGGGTTAGCTGGATATTATCGTAAGTTTATCCAAGGTTTCTCCAAGTTAGCAGCACCATTGACCCAGTTGACCAAGAAGAATCAAGCTTTTGTCTGGGATGAAAGGTGCGAGAATGCATTCAAAAGTCTAAAGGACAAGTTGACAAGTGCACCAGTGTTAGTCATTCCTAAGGGGGATGAAGAGATGATGGTATACACGGATGCCTGTGGTACCAGACTGGGTGCTGTATTGATGCAAGGCGGTAGGGTTGTAGCTTACGCAAGTCGGCAATTGAAACCGCACGAGAGAAGATACCCTACCCTTGATTTAGAATTGGCAGCGATCGTGTTCGCGTTAAAGATGTGGAGACACTATTTCTTGGGAGAAAGGTTTGAGCTGTTTACAGATCATAAGTCGTTAAAGTATCTCTTCTCTCAGAAAGATCTGAATCTCCGTCAGCAGAGATGGTTAGAGTTCTTAGCTTCCTATGATTTTGACATCGCATACACACCGGGAAAGGGCAATGCGGTGGCTGATGCATTGAGTAGAAGACATGCCAGCTTAGGGGCTATGTTCCTTGAATGGAAGCAATTGGAGTATATCACGGGGTTTAATTTTAGACCAAAGTGCGAATTGGATCCAGAAATGTTAGCAAGTTTGACGATCAGACCCACTTTAATTGAGCGGATCGGCTCTAGTCAGAGGGACGATCCTAACCTGTTGGAAATCATCTCCAAGTTAAAGATGGATATCGATGAGGAGATGAACAAGTATGGGCTTGATCGAGATGGATGGCTTAGAAAGAATGGAAAGCTTGTTGTACCCAATGTCAATGGATTGAGAGATGAAGTGCTGAGAGAATGTCATCACTCAAAGCTGACTATACACCCTGGTGGTAACAAGATGTATCGAGATATGAAGCAGACTTATTACTGGGAAGGGATGAAAAGAGACGTTGGGAAGTTTATATCCAAATGCATGAATTGCCAGCTAGTTAAAGCCGAGCAAAAGAAGCCTAGTGGGTTGTTACAGCCCTTAGAAATTCCCGAATGGAAATGGGAGCAAGTCTCGATGGATTTCATTGATGGTTTACCAAGGACTAGATCAGGACATGATAGCATTTGGGTAGTTGTGGATCGACTGACTAAAAGTGCAAGATTTATACCAGTTAAATCGACCAGAACGGCAACTAAATTAGCAGAATTGTATATGAAGTGGGTAGTGAGATTTCATGGAGTACCTAAAAGCATTGTGAGCGACCGAGACCCGTTGTTCACTAGTGGGTTTTGGAAGAGCTTACAAGAGGCTCTAGGGTCAGAGTTACATCTCAGTACCGCATATCATCCTCAGAACGACGGTCAGACGGAGAGGGTGAACCGTATTTTGGAAGACCTCTTGAGAGCATATATATTGGATTTTGGTGGATCATGGGATGACCATTTGCATCTAGTAGAGTTTGCATATAATAATAGCTACCAATCCAGTATCGGTATGGCTCCGTTTGAAGCTTTGTACGGAAGACCGTGCAACTCACCATCATGTTGGATAGAGACTGGCGAGAAGTTTATGCTTGGACCAGATGTGGTGAAGGAAACCTCAGATAAGATCAAGATCATTCAACAACGAATGAAGGCTTCCCAAGATAGGCAGAAGAGTTATGCTGATAAGAGGAGAAGAGCCCTAAAATTCTTCGTTGGTGACTTGGTGTTTGTCAAGATTTCTCCGTTGAAGAGCATAATACGATTTGGCAGGAGAGGCAAGTTGGCACCAAGATTTGTTGGCCCATTCCCTGTTCTTGAACTAGTCGGGAATTTGGCATACAGAATTGACTTACCAGAGAAGATGGCGGGAGTTCATAACGTATTTCATGTTTCCCAACTAAGGAAGTTCGTTCACGACTCAGATATGACTATTTCACCTGATCAATTAGAGGACTTCGAAGTAGAACCCGAGGCGGTTGGGAACCGCAAGCCGGCCCGCATTGTCGCGCACGACATGAAACGACTTCGAAGGAAGGCGGTGAAGCTAGTCAAGGTACAGTGGAGCGAGGACGAGAATGATTGTACTTGGGAGACAGAGGAGAACATTAGGAAGACACACCCAGAACTCTTTGCCTGGTAAGATTTTGACTTCGATTTAGTTTTCCGCATGCTAGGATAGGCTTGTTTGCTTGTTTTGCACGTTTGATTGTTGTATGTAGTTGTTAGGCATGCGGGATCCTTTGTATATTTTGGGTTAAGGAATTTCGAGGACGAAATTTCTTAAGGGGGGGGGGGGGGGGGAGAGTGTAACGACCGCATTCTACGCATCATAGGATCGTAGAATATTTATTTCTTTCACATACGAAGTCGTATGGTCATGTAACTTTGGGGGACGACTATTGGGGTCATTTCCCATGTTCATGATTTTTCCCGATTTTTAAACGACCATTTTACCCCTAGTTGATACTGTTTTGGCCATAACTTTTGACTGGAAATGAATTTTGACCTAAAACCACTTCCATTGGCTTCGGATGATGGTTTCTCTTTCCGTAGAGTGGTCACAATAGCCAAACGGATTCACCGTTTGGGAGATATGGCTGAAACAATTTTCAGGTGGTGAAAAACAGCTTAATTGGGCTTAACCGGGTGATTAACAACTAGGCCCAAAGGGAAATTTCGGGATTAGGAGTTTAAAAGGGCTGTTAGGGTTTGGAGAATACCTTTTTCTCATTTTTCAGCCGTCACTATTCATTCCCCTTAACCTAGCCATGGCCTCCACCCTCTAAATCTCTTCAAAACACCTCTTAATCACTTTCTAATTGGAGATTAGGCTTAGCAAACATCAAATCAAGGAGTATTAGCACGAGAACCGAGGTAGAGCTGGTGTGTAAGATTGGGAACAGCGCCAAATCAGAGAATATTTCAGTTTTGGGGTTTTAGTTGTAGCCAAGGTGAGTGATAGCATCGTTTTGACACTAATTACAGTTAATTAAGGGTAATTAGTGAAGATTAGCGAATTTATACACTAATAAATTCTGGAAAAATGTTTAGAAATTCTTAAATAATATTTTATGACTCTGGTAGAAATTTGGTTTAATTTGATTGAGTTTTGTTAACCCTATGATTAGATTTACTTAAACATGCTTAAGGGAAAATAAGGGGTTTGGGCACATTTGATCCATTTTGACATGTAAATTCATTGTGTTTCTGGTTGTGGTTGCTATTACATGTTGCTATGACTCTATGGTATGTTTTATGATTGATTAGAATAGTTAAATTGGTCGAAAACGTCGTCGAATGGCGTAGAAAGCTCGCTGGAAAGTTGCAGAAATGTGCAGGTTCCGAACCGGATCGGATCGGAGTAGGGGGTCGGATCGGATTTGTGAACTGACCGAGGGAATTCAAACTGGATTGGAACTTGTCACTGGAGGAGGCTTGGCGAGAAGGAAGGCCGCTTACTTAGAGTTGGAGTGGACAAGGGGATCGGATCGGAAGAATAATGGAGACCAGATCGGATCGACTCAAGAATGGAAGGCTACGACTGGAGCAAGGCGAAGGGAGCGGATCGGATCGGAGTGGATGGAAAACGGGAGCGGATCGGATCGGAGTAGATGGAAAACGAAGAAGCTGATCGAAGAAAACTGGAAGGAAGACAGTAACCCGACCCGACCAGGAGGAGGACACCGACCCGAACCGAAGTGGAGTATCCGACCCGAACCAAGCTAGACGAGGACCACCGATCCGAACCGATCAGGAAGGTTACGCCGAACCGAACCAAGCTAGACGAGGAGCACCGAACCGAACCGTACGTAGGCTATTACTACTACGCGATGACTCTTCTGAAGACCCACTCCAATTCGATCAAAACCCGAGATGCAAAGGAAGTCCAAATGGGAAGTTAGAGCTCAAGATTTAGATGGGAATCAACGAGTTCGCTTCATGATTGGGCTTTGTTGTGGGACGCGTGTTAAGGGGTTATCGATGTCTACAGCTTTGGACCACTATGGTAGGAGGTACGAAGGCGGATTCAGGGCCATTATGGCATTGGTAGGACCAAGGGCTACGACCAATGTGATGGGTCATTGAAATGTTTGGTCATGACTCCATGTGTTTAGCTTGGTCATAGCAGGGTTTCTACAAGTCCGGATTCGTCGTTACCTCAATTTGTCTAGTGTTCTAAAGTGGTAGATATCGTACGCTTTACGCACTGAGTGAGATATGTGAGGATGGTTGCTATGGATGATTTGTTTTCTATCATTATGACATGCACACCCCACCCCCGTATTCTTACACTATTTATTATGGCACCTTGGAGTATTGTACGGTATGTGGTACTAACTCTTTGGTTGCAGGTCCAGGTTCAGGTATGGTTTAGTATACCTGTTATTATTCTGTTTAGATGCTTATCGCTCATACCAGGCTTTATGTCTGACCCAGAGTTTTATGTTTCCTCTTATTACTCTGGGTGCTCGCACGAGCAGACTAGAGACAGGTTAGCTGGTGATGCACGGGTAGATGATCCGGAGAGGAGCAGGAGGCTTCCACGTAATATATATATATATATATATATATATATATATATATATATATAATATTCTCCCTATGTTGTTGAAGATCACTGCTTGGGCATTGGTGGTGCATCTTCTACTTTAGCTTTCTTTTGTTTAGAGACAGTAAATTTGGAAAATTGTAATAAGCTGTATTTGGATTTCTGCTGCTCTGATGATTGATGTTTATTTTAGTTACCAGCTTATGCACTGTCTCACCTGTTTTATGTCAAGTATGTTATTATTATATTTTATTCCATGCGCTGTGAGACATTCTACAGGTTCCTTGATTAGTTCATTCCCTTCTTTCTTTTCTTCTGACAACCGTTCCGTGCTAGTCGGGCATGTGTACAGCGCACTTCCGGAGGATATGCAGGCTGGTGCGGGGCGGGCCGTCACAGCATACCTGTGCATTCTAGGATTGTGTCGGGCCGCCACCATGGGACTTGATACACCCCATGGTGGGACCAGCATAGGTAACTACAACAACGGGGGCCGTAAGACACATGTAACTATGCGAGTAGGAGCCGATCATCAGAAATGGATCACTTCACCTTGATTTTGGGGTGCCTGTTGGGAACTAGTTTATATGGGCGTAGAGATTAATATGGGGTACGATAGTATGTTCGACCCTAGACAGCTTAACTTAGTTATTGTGCTTTCCCATTTCCAGTTTATACTTATCATACCCAGTTCTTTATTCATAGACTAAATAGTCCTAGACTTACTCATGCTTTATGTCTGACTCTACTTTTCTTTCTTCTTCTTTTCTTCCGTTCCCCCCCCCCCCCAGGTCTACAGGGAGGGAATACCACAGCTTGACCAGCTTTCACATCCAGCTTGAAGAGAAAGAATGTATTGCTTAGATCTTTTTCGTTTTGGACTATGCCTTTGGGCAGCAATTATGGGACTTATGCAGTTTATTTATGTTTTCTTTATGCTTCTTTAATAATGTAGTCAAGACAGTTATGAAGATGTTATGTTTTTGGAAGAATTGTAAGACAAGTATGGCATGTTTTTGTGAACACGTATTTTAATGAAATAAAAGATGTTGTTGTTTTCCGCTGTTCAAAAATATGTGTTCTTATATCTGTCTTGTATATCTGTGACTTATACTTATAAACCTCCACCAAAATTAGGGCATTCCCTTTGAGAGTGACCCTAACGGAGGTGGGGTGTTTCACTATGCCCTTTTCCCCCAGTTCAATCCTCACTTCCTCAGCAACAAATTTTCAACTAGGGTCTGCAATAAGATCTGGTGGTCTTCAATTCCGTTCGGGTGAACTTGGTTTGTTTAGGAGCGATCATGGGTATGTGCGAAGGATGTCATAGCAGTGTAGCCGGTATCCCTGATGAATGTGATAGTGGCATCGCCACTGATGAAGACCTAAGTTGTGACTTGTAGTTGTAGGTTGATGATGAGCTAGGTACGGTGATCTCTGATCGCCTATGGTGCTCAAAACAGAAGGATAAACGAAATCAGGTTGGTCTGTTGTTTTAGTAGAAGGAGGTGCATATTGATTTAAGGTTGGTCGTTGAGGCTGAGTTTTGGAGTAAAACTGACGGCGTCAGAAGGAGGTTCTGGCATGAACTTGAACGAGGACTGTTGCTGTTTAATTTCTTTTTGAAGTGGTTTGATTTCCGGGGGAATGGAAGGTCTGTGGGACGATGGTGGGGGCAGGGTCGGTCTGTGGTGGTTACTGTGGTGGTGGTGCGTCGGAAGGGAGAGGATAGTGGTCGGAGTTTCATTCACCTGAACGGAATTTGCTCAGTTGCGTTTTGAGCTCGTCAGTGAGATATAGGCATCGAAATTGTTTGGGGTTGGTCAAGGATGACCGGAGGAGGCCGACGGTGCTGGAGACGTGGCACGGTGGTTCCAGAAAGGAGTGGTGGTGGATGTCTTAAGATGAACTGGATTTCCTATTTTATCGAACTGGAAAGAGACGGTGAGGTACCTGAAAGAAGAAAAAAATGGAAAAAGAAAGGGAAGGAGCTGTTCAAGCTGGCAAATTCGTGAGTCACGTGGGGTTAATTAAGGTTAATTCTTTATCTATTTAAAACTAATGACAATACTTGGTAATATAAATATTTTTAATTTATTATAAGGATTGGAATAGTGATAACTTGTTCGTTGGATTACTGAATTGCGCAAAACCGGTCACACTTGAATCGTAACAACGAGAGCTACGTTGACGAACTAATGTGGCGGAGAACAGAGTTAACGAAATTTCATAGGAAAATTAAACGTCCATTTCATTTTAAATGAAATAAAAATCAAAATTGTCAACTACAAAATGATGTGAGTAAACACTCCAACTCTGATTCGTTTATATTTTTATATAAACAAGTTTTAAATTTATTTATAATAATTTCATACTATATGACGGTTGTTCGGATGAATGGTTGATATCATTATCGATTATTAATTCTGTTCATTATGATATTTCATATTGATCCAGAATTATTGTTATTGATGTTGATTAACATCTGTGATGCAGGGAAACAGGTTGGGATTCCTCAACAATTATATCATTATGTTTGCACTGATTGTGACATATTCTTTGATATATTAATTGTGATTGATCTTGTTGTGTTTAAATATCACTGGCCCTAGAATTTTGGTAAATACCATAAAATATTTTCGAATATAAAAAATTAAATTTGTGATTAAAAAGGAAATATATTTTTTCTAAAAATTGTAGTGTAATTTCAGATGGAGTTAAAAAGGTAAAAATTTGTTTATTTAAAACAAGAAGTTAATTTAAACGAGTTTATAAAATATGTCAATTATTTATCATTGGATAAATTGAAATATAAATTCAAATTTTGAATTTATATGGAAAAATGGAAATTGGTTTTGAAACCTATTTTTGAAATGATATTTGAATGTAGCAAATTATAAAGGAAATTTTAAACTAAATTTTTAATGATTTGAAATAAAAATGAGATTTTATGGAAAATTCTGAATAGAAGTTATAAATAGAATTTTTGGTTTAAGACATTAATTATATGTACGAAATTAAACTGATTTGATTATATATAAAAGAAATATATTCACGATTAAAGTAAATAATGGTCTAAAGCAAATATTTTGCAAATGAAATGGATAGAAGGGAAATTTAGATTCGAAATATGAATCCAAACCGGAAATTGAATGAAAAGGGGAAACGATGAGTTTTAGTTCAAAATTCAAAATATAAACTAAAGAGTGATAACGTTTGTAGGCTGGAATGGTTATAAAGGAAATTGGTAATGATTTGGAAATGAAAAATCCAAAAGTGAATTTGGAATTTGAATTAACCTGAAATGGTAAATAAATTCCGTACTTCAGAATGTAAATCGAATATAGATTATTTGAGAGAAAGTTATTTATTGGAATTCGATTATATCGAATTTAGGAAAGTAGTTAATTTTACTTTCCATTTGAATCAAATTTAATTATTTAATTATTTACTTATTAAATTATTTATTGAAAATAATAAGTACAAGTTATATTCTATAAACCAAATATTTGGATAACAACGATTATAATGCTATCGTTATAATGATTGCTTTATAAATCCAAACAGCAATTTTACTGCTACCATTATAAATGAATGTTTTGAAAATCTAACAGTGATTACAACACTACCGTTATAATAAATGTTTTATAAGTCTAAACAACGATTTTAACATTACCATTATAATTAATGTTTTATAAATCAAATACTTGGAAACAGCGATTATAACGCTACCGTTATAATCAATATTTTTCCGTAAAAGAATGGATTCTAAGATTGAATCTGAGAGTTGCATGTGCGATGTTTGGTTTGAATTTGTGAGCTTTGACTATTTCAAAATTGAAAATGTTGTTCAATCAAGGTCTGATGTGTAATTATACCCCAACTTGATTGACTTCATGATTGATAGAGGAATGGTTAAGATTCGATAGTGAAGATTGGTTGGCAATATGGTTAGTTAATAAATGATTAGTGGCTTGAGTTATAATAACGAAGTTTTATAACATCGCGTTAATTGAAAGGAATTTGAAATGTTTCCCCAAATAAAATGAAAAATATTTCCTATGCATAGAAAATGAAGTGAATTGGTCGACGAGGAATTAAGAAACGGAATATGGAAATATTTTCCAATATTAATATTGTATATTTTTTGAATATAGAAAATAAGGGATCGTGAATATTTAGAAATGGTTTATGACTGGAATAAAAAATATTTTCTCGAATAAAGAAATTAGGATACTGGAAATGTTTTTCCAAGAATCGAGAGAGAAAATAGATCTTTGAAAGGATATGAAAGATGGGAAATGGGAACTGGAAATGATAATATAATAAAGAATTGATTTAAAAAGGAGCTAGTGTTGTTTGATTGTTGATCGATAATATTTCCATTTGGAAATACGGCCGTTGATTGTATGGACGTTCCTTTGATAGTTAAATCACCGACTATCAAATTTTTGCTTTATTTTATACCTCTGTTGTAAATACGGAGAGACTAGGATCAGGTTTAATATCTTAAAACCACTCTGTATTGGCCTAAGCGTTACGAATCGACTTATGCTGAAGATATATAAAAACAGAGTTAAGTGCAAGGGGTACTCTATCAATCCTAGGTGGAAGTTGCCCAAGATGGATTAATAGAATGGTGCCTTCGGTTTATCCAGTTGCAGGACAACGTATATGGACGAATTTCTAACAACGTGACATCCAAAGTAAATGATGGCAAGATGTGCTGAAAGATCATCGTGACCTCAAGCCTCACCACCCGGGAAATGAAAAAAATCGGACAGGCAGCATGGCTATATGGGTCATTCCTATTAGGGGTATTATCACCTGATCTAGAGAAATTTCATTTACTTTTTATTCTATTCGCTGCTATATGCTTTCGGTAACGGTTGCTAATCACAGCCATTAGTGATAATATACTCGATACACTCAAGTTAAATGATTGGTCAGCCATGTGTGGGCCAGGTTGCAAGACGTTCTTGTTGAACCCAGTGTATTCCCCTCTAGAGACACACTATTGTAACGTGGTTCCAAATCTTCTCATGTTGGATATCCAATCTCCAATAAGCGCCCTATGGTTTTCGATTTTATATTATATGTGGAGCGTGAGATGCAAGCGTTCTGCTAGATTCTATTTATTTGATGTAGACACTATTATAATATCACTAGATTTGATATCAAAAATATTTTTGGTTATTGTAAGGTAAAAATCATCCGTGTTTATGTGTGGATCGGTCTTACGATTATCATTTATTTCAAAGGATTTTGAAAATTAAACAAATGGTTGGAATTTACTCACACCAGTCCCATGACGGACCCGGAGTTTATTTTGTTTGTTTTCCCTAAACTCTTGGGTGCCCAAATTTGTATGGGAAGTCAAGTAGCTGGGGTTTTCAGATTCACTTGGAGGAGCTTGAAGCAGGAGGCTTCACCAGTTAGCTATAAACTATCATATTTTCCGATGTGTAATTGTTCGTATCTGGAACAGGTGTTTATAACTGTTCCAGAGATAGCTGTTGTGCTCTGATGATGGTATGCATATAAA
Source organism: Allium sativum (assembly GCA_030737875.1). Lineage (NCBI taxonomy): Eukaryota > Viridiplantae > Streptophyta > Magnoliopsida > Asparagales > Amaryllidaceae > Allium > Allium sativum. The sequence continues at coordinate 160,492,577 of CM060913.1, forward strand.
GTGACTAGTTTATATTTCAATGTTTATGTTATCTAATATATTTTATTCATTCCTCTTTGAGTTTGTGTTCTTCGTTTTTCTTCTATTCTAATATTTATTTCTTTCTATTTCTCATCCTCTAACTTCTTTCTAATAATGATTAGTATTTCTTTGCAATTTGGGTTGGACGTGTGGTGTATAGTCAACTCAAAGTGTCTGGAAATTCGGGCCATTACAAAGATAGACATATATGCGACGTGAAAAATAAATATATATGTGATGTGGAAAACATATATATACGATGAGAAATAATATATATATAAATATATATATATATATATATATATATGAGATAAAAAATATATATATGAAATGAGAATAAAATATATATACGATATGGAAAATATAAATGTGATGTGAAAAACATATGTATACGATATATAAAATGGTTATAAAATGAAATAAATGTCGGATTGTTAAAAATATAATTTTTAACATATATATACACTCATATATATACACTGTATAAAATTGTCATGTATAAAGAATATTCAATTTTGATATAAAATTGAAAAATGAAGTTGAAATCATTTTAAAATGAATTTAAAATGACTTATAAAATAAGTTTGAAGTGGAAATCGATGAAATATATATAATATATATATTATATATATTTAATTTCCCGAATAGAAAGTGCCGCACTGCGACCGTTCGCGAATTTCGACCATTGACTTCAAATTGACGTTACGGGAGATCCGACCATCGGATTCTCTTAAAACCGGAACTGTTGGGTTCGTGTCAAAAAGAGATTTCCAAGGAATATGAGAGGTTTGAAATCTAACAGTTGGATTTGGAATTATGTTGAAATCAAATTTGGGAAAGGTCACTGTAAGTGTAGTTCGATGACCATTTATGGAAATCGACTGAAAGGTCCTTGATAAAATTATTAAAAATATTAATAATTTGTGAAAAATCATAATAAATGATTTGGAAAGAATTGGGATGAATAATTCCATATTTGAAAAGATAAAAATATATTTTATCTAAATGAACCAGTTATTAACTAGAATTATAATCCAATTATTTTTAAATAAATAAATGGGATTGAGAATGGGTTTCAATAGAACCGGAATTTCCAATATATGAATTGGAATGGATTTGAATCGAAATTATCTTCAGGATATTTCGATATTGGATTCCGTTATTATACAGACATTGTGGAGCAATTTGGAAGATATATATATCGTTATTCCAATACGATATTTGTTGATTTCAGAATTTGATAATGAATATAAGCCGATATATTTTCTATTTAGAGCCTTGTATTTAATATCAAATTGGATTTTGGGTTTGTTGTGAACGGTGTCTTCGTTAACACTATTGTTAAACCCCGACGAGAAAAGAATAAATCTTTTAATTAATATTTAATGAAGTTTACCAGTTAATTAATGTTTAATTGGAATTGAATTGAAATTGGATTATGGGTTTGTCATGAACTGTATTTAAATGACATTAGTTCTTTGACCCAGTAAAAGCAGGTTTCCGAAAAGTAGAACAATCAATCAGAAATGTTTTTTGGGATTGAAAACAATTAGAGTTTGAATAAACCTTTGATTGGATTTGAAAGAATGAATGGTGATTAAATTTACCAAAAACATGAGATGTGATATAAAACAAATATGCTTGGTTATTGATATTTATTGTGACTGATTGATTGTTTGGATTGTGCTCGACAAATTTATGAGCAAAATATGCTTCTACATTTAGCATTGGGTTGGGTAGAAATATTCGTATGCTGACATCTTGTGAAACACTTCACGATTTGACTATGAGATGTTTAGCGATGTTGAATTCATTTCAAATTAAATTAATGATTTTGAAATGATATTTTTCTTAAGTAAAAAGAAAAGTAATCCCGATTTTGGAGAGGGAATGTTTTATAAAAATGTTTTATAAAACAGAAAGGATTTCGAGGCCTAAACCCGATGATTTATAAAATGATTTAGAAATGTATCATGTGTTACGATGTGGTTCATCATGTATCTAATTACAATGTGGTTCATCGCGTAATTATTATGTTGTGAAATGATTTTCCCCATTTCGGGATATAAATTGATTTAGCAAGTATGTGGCTAAATATTCGGGTAACCCGACAGCAACTAATAGTATGAAGCTGGATCCAGTGCCTTAGGGTGAGTGGTCAGTAGTATAGCCTGCTCCATGTGTGGGAGGTGCGCATACACACACACACACACACACACACACATATATATATATATATATATATATCGGTTCTGTAGGGCGGGTACTGCCCGGTCTGAGGGCCGTGCTTGGTATTTGGTTTGCATACTTGTTTGTATGCATTGTTATATTTTGGAATTCATATTTTCAAATGATTTGATTTGATATCCCGAAGTGAAATCTACTTTGATATAAAGCTAGATGTGTATTTCAAATGATTTGAAATAGGAAATCGAGAAATAAAGTCCAAAGGAATAATTTCTGTAAATTGAATTGGATTTGGAAAATCTAAGTGTGGTGATTAATCTAAATGGGTAGATTGGGATATTGCTTGTTGATTGATGCATAGTAGATCCATATCTCGTTTACTGATTGTTGTTTATGTATTGGCATTAATGGGGGTAAACCCGTTCCGTGACATATGACGTGATCCCATGATATACTTCACATTTATATATAAAGTTTATAACTGTTTAGAGTTTCTCACACCGGTCCCATGACTGAATTGCAGTTTGCTTTTCCCTTGCAAACTCGGGTGCCCGTATTTTCCACACAGGCAGTCGAGTAGTTTGCTTTGAAGATACTTATTTTGGGCAGGATTCTAGATTGAAGCTTAAAGCTATGTCCAGAGCATTGATAGTCTTCCGCTATGTTTGTTTATATTTCCACTGTGCATTGCATTACATTTTATTGTAAAATTATCTTCCGCTGTATTATTATATTCGATGTACTCTGATATTTCTGTACTCCGATGTAACATTATTATGATGTTTATAAAAGTCTTATGTTATATGTTCTGATGTGTTGTATGCCAAGAGTTAGCGAACCCACGATTTCTAACTTTCGGATAGGGCCTTGCGGTCGATTCGGAGGGCGGGGATTTACGGCTTACTACATGTGGTATCAGAGCTTTGTTTAACTCAAATCTTTGGGGTGCAACTCGTTAGAACATAATAAAAGACTCATCAGAGATTGGATTAGTAATATCCTACTAAAGAATCCTCATTTGAGATAGAATCAGTTGCATTCTAGAGTGAGTGACTCATTAGAGATGGGGTTAGTAATGCCCCATAATGAGTTGAGAGTTATATGTTTATAAATAACGTATTTGTGATTATATATAATCCGGCTTTAAAAATATTATTTTTGAGTATATAAAAGTTATATATTTGAAAATTTATCAACTAATTGATTGCTGGTTGTGATGTTTGATTACTTGTTTAACTAATTAGAATATTGGACTAATAAAACCAATAGAAAAATGTAAGGTTAATTTTAGCCAAATTGAAACAAATAGTCAACTGAATTGAAAACTATTACAAATTGCATGCATATACATGTATATACATTGAACAAGTCATAGCAAGGAGGCTAGAGAAGAGGAATAAAATTGTATGCCCGACAAATAGGTACATATTTACTAATTTATTGGGTTTGGATGATTTTATGAGCAGATTAGCTAGCCGCTTGCCTTTTTCTTTTTCTTTTTGAGATGAGAGGACCTGTGTGGCAGTTTGGAGATTTTCCCGGTGCTCCCCCATACAAAAGAGGTTAGGGCGAAATTTTTCAAAAATTTAGGGTGTTAGCCAAAATTTTGAAGAATTTGAAAATTCTTAGAAACTGAAAAGTTGAAGAATGAAAGCCCGAATGAAAGTTGAGTTGATTAGTTAAACAACTTTCAGCTCCGTCCTTTTCGAGAACGAAAAGATTTTAAGTGGGGAAGATTATAACAACCAGGAAAATCAGAACCAATTTAAATTTTTTATTTTTGCAATTTTAGTGAATTTTGAAAATTTGAAATGATTTATTTTAAATAATAACGACAAGAAATTTATTTTGAATAGAATTAGAACGTATTTATTTAAATCGAAGTTGGAATATAAATATTTATTTTAATTATAAAAGGAATTAAAAATGCCGCGGTAGTTTGAAAATTCAATTTCAAATTTCAAATGAATGTACAGGATTCAAAATAAACGGATTTTAGCGAAACCAGAAATTTGAATCTGTTTGAAAATATCATTCCAACAAATCTGAAAATTGAAATTTCATAGTGGGAATAAAAAGTTATGCCCAGTTGAAAATTCAGAATAGTCGCTATGATAATATAGCCCTTAAAAATGCAAAATTTTGCGAATTACCTCTGTTTTCGACGAAACCACTTTTATTGGATCCGGAATGTCAATTTATTACTAGATTCCAATTTTCATAATTTTTGAAATTAATATGTGAACGCGGCAAAAGGAAACGCGTTTGACCAATTTTAATTGAATTGGATCGACCAGAAAATGGCCATTTTTCAAACGATCTCCAAATTCGACAAAATTATTTTCGTTAGGATCGTATCGTCAAAACAATGCTATATATATATATTTTTATGTAATTTTTGGGGTCAGTATGTGGCGCCGGTAAATTAAAATGTACGTTCAAATTCAATATATAGTGATTTGTAATTTAATTTTGATGAAAACTGATTTTAACAGTCGAATTGGCTTACGAAACACATTCCATTATGTCCGGAATGGGGGTATTTGGCTAGGGCGATAGTCGTCGGGTTTGATTTGGAGTTAGGAAATTAAACGAGTTATTTTTGAAATAAAATAATAAAATAATATTAATATATAACCCTATTTTCTATCAAAACCCTAGCCCAACCCAAAATTCCGCGCTGCCCATTCAGAGAAGAAAACCAACGATTGCCTTCTTCCCTCCATCTCCCTCGTTTTTCTTCAAATCCACGCCTCCGTACTCAGAAATCGTAAAGACAAAACTGAAGCCCTTCATGAGCTCTAGAAAACCAACAGCAGTGACGAAGTCTAGATCCACGTGCTGACCAAAATCTGACGGTAAAGCCTCAACTATCAAACCCAAATTTTTTCCCTCAAGGTTGCTCGTGTGTGGCATGGTTATGTGCGTGGGTGGAGCTCGTCGAGGCCGACAAGATGGTGGCTGTTGACCAACATCCAGCGTAACAAAGAGGGTGGCGTAAGTGGATGTCCCGATGTGTAAATGGGTTCGTTGGGACCAGTAAGGAATTGGGAGGAAGAACGATTAAAAGGGGATAATGAAAGTAATTAATTTTAGTTATATAATTAATGTTTAATTTAAATCGTGTAACTATAAAATCTTTTATCTTATTCATGTGTGGTCTGAAATCAGTGATTTTCGTTGCGTTGGATTCGCAACGAAGAACTCTACAATATGGAACAAATCAGAACAGAGACTGAAGCAGATTTGATTTTTGATAAAATTAAACATCAGGTTTAATTTTATTGAAAACTATCATTATTCAAACGATTTCTAAAACGGATCAAAGTGAGAATTTTTTCACTAAAATTTTGTTTAGTTATATATTTTATAACTGCATATATGAACTGCTCTCATACGCCCATAGACCATGGACGATTTATTTGATTGTATTATGTGTAATTGCGATGTGAAAATAACATATGTATGCGTTGAAAATAACATATATATGCATTGTGAAAATAATATACATATGTGTTGTATATAAATGCATTGTGAAATTTAAATATGAATGCGTCGTGAAAGATACAGCTATATGCGATGTGAAAAATAAATATATATATATGTGATGTGGAAAACATATATATATATTTATATGATGAGAAATAAAAAATATATATATGAGATGAATATATATATATATATATATATATATATATATATGAGATGAGAATAAAATATATATACGATATGGAAAAAATATATACGATGTCAAAATCATATGTATGCATTGTATAAAATTGTCATGTATATGGAATATTCAATTTTGATATTAAATTGAAAAATGAAGTTGAAATCATTTTAAAACAAATTAAAAACGATTTATAAATACATTTTAAGCGGAAATCGATGAAATATATATAATATATATATAATTAATGGCCCGAATAGAACGTGCCACGCTGCGACCGTTCGCGAATTTCGACCATTGACTTCGAATTGTCGTTGCGGGAGATCCGACCGTCGGATTCTCCTAAAAATAGAACCATTGGGTTCGTATAGAAAAGAGCTTTCCAACGAATATGAGAGGTTTGAAATCTAATAGTTGGATTTAGAATTATGTCCTAATCAAATTTGGAAAAGTTCGTTGTAAGTGTATTTCAATGACCGTTTATGGAAATCGACTGAAAGGGCCTTGATAAAATTATTAAAAATATTAATAATTTGTGAAAAATCATAATAAATGATTTAGAAAGAATTGGGATGAAAAATTTCATATTTGAAAAGATAAAAATATATTTTTACCTAAATGAACTAGTTACTAACTAGAATTATAATCCAGTTATTTTTAAATAACTAAATGGGATTGAGAATGGGTTTTAATATAACTAGAATTTCCAATATATGAATTGGAATGGATTTGAATCGAAATTATCTTCGGGATATTTCGATATTGGATTCCGTTATTATATGGACATTGTGGAGGAATTTGGAAGATGTATATCGTTATTCCAATACGATATTTGTTTATTTCAGAATTTGATATCGATTATAAGCTGATATTTTTCTATTCAGAGCCTTGTATTTAATATCAAATTGGATTTTGGGTTTGTCGTGAATGGTGTCTTCGTTAACACTATTCTTAAACTTCGATGAAAAAAGAATAAATCTTTTAATTAAGATTTAATGAAGTTTACAAGTTAATTAATATTTAATTGGAGCGGAATTGAAATTGGATTATAGGTTTGTCGTGAACTGTTTTTAAATGACATTAGTTCTTTAACCCAGTAAAAGCAAGATTAATTTGCAAAAAGTAGAACAATCAATAAGAAATAATTTTTTGGATTGAAACCAACTGGAGTTTGAATAAATCTTTAATTAGATTTGAAAGAATGAACGGTGATTAAATTTACCAAGAACATGAGATGTGATATAAACCAAATATGCTTGGTTGTTGATAATGATTGTGACTGATTGATTATTTGGATTATGCTCGACCAATTTACGAGCAAAATATGCTTTTACATTAAGCATTGGGTTGGGTAGAAATATTTGTATGCTGACATCTTGTGAAACACTTCATGATTTCACTTTGAGATGTTTACCGATGTTGAATTCATTTCAAATTAAATGAATAATTTTGAAATGATGTTTTTCTTAAGTGAAAAGAAAAGTATTCCCAATTTTGGACATGGAATGTTTTATGTATTTTTTTTTAAAAAAAAGAAAAGTATTCCAAATTTTGGACATGGAATGTTTGTATGCATTGTTATGTTTAGGAATTCATATTTCCAAATGATTTGATTTGAGATCCCGAAGTGAAATCTACTTTGATATAAAGCTAAATATGTATTTCAAATGATTTGAAATAGGAAATCGGGAAATAAAGTTCAAAGGAATAATTTTTGTAAATTGAATTGGATTTGGAAAATCTAAGTGTGGTGATTAATCTAAATGGGTAGATTGGGATATTGCATGTTGATTGATGCATAGTAGATCCATATCTCTATTACTGATTGTTGTTTATGTACTGGCATTCATGGGGGAAAACCTGTTCCATGACATACGGCGTGGTCCCGCGATATGCTTCACATTTATATATAAAGTTTATAACTATTTATAGTTTCTCACACCAGTCCCATGACTGACCTTTAGTTTGATTTTCCTTTGCAAACTCGGGTGCCCCTATTTTCCACTCGGGCAGTCGAGTAGTTTGTTTTGCAGATACTTATTTTGAGCAGGATTCTGGATTGAAGCTTAAAGCTGTGTCCAGAGCATTGATAGTCTTCCGCTGTGTTAGTTTGTATTTCCGCTACGCATAGTATTACATTTTTTGTAAAATTATCTTCCGATGTATTATTATATTCGATGTACTCTGATGTTTCTGTACACTGATGTAACATTATTACGATGTATATAAAAGTCTTCTATTATTTGTTCTAATGTGTTGTATGCCCAGAGTTAGCGAACCGATGATTTCTGACTTTCAGATCGGGCCTTGCGGTCGATTCAGAGGGCGGGGATTTACGGGTTACTGCACTTCCTTAGTCCATACCAGTCTCTGTCCAGCAACCAAGTCCACCACCCAGGTTCACCATCCCGTCACCTCAGTTCAGTTGTGACATAGCATGGCCCTGCATTGAAAAAAAAACAAGTTAAAGTGTTTAAGTGTGCATATTTAGACACGTAAGTTGCGGAAAGGAAGCGTGCATGATGGTAGATACGCTCTCAAAATTGGCACGTGATTATCCAGAGTGTCTGCAATTTATACAGGTTCTAACGGTGAACGATTGGGAGACATGCAGGCGAGAACACCTAATTTAAAATATTTTAAATTAGCATATATAGTATATTACAATTGGTTGATTATAGTGGTTACCTTCATTTAAATGTTATGGATGCTCAGGGTTATGTTACGTAATGTTGGATGAATGTTCATACAGTTAAATACACTGAACCCTACGCGTTATTGAATGTAACATGTTGATGCACAAAGAAAATTGGTTGTTTAAATGGTCGTGTTTATGATAAATGACTCATGTCCAGTACATGGTAAATTGGTATGGCTAATTTTGATTGTATGAAAATACATGCACCGCAGTTGTGGATTTATGCGCACAATAGATTTAATTCTCCTTCTCCCGAACGATTATTTAAATAATGTATCATGTTCGATCAGATTGAAATAGAAATATTTTCATATTAGTAAAAGTGATTACCCTTGAATTTAGTTTTAAGGTTAATATCGAAAGAAAATGATTTGAGTTATGTAGCGAAATGAGTTTTATTTAAATAATCAATCAAATATAACTGTATAACGACTAGCAGTAAGTATGAAAGTGATTCAATGAGCTTTGATTATAATAATTAAGTTCAATAAATCCGAAAGGTGGATTTGGAAATTTAGAGCAAGGTTTGAAATTTTATGTTAAAAATGATTAGATGTTTTCGTAAAAGATGAAGCAGTCCTGAGGTATTCAATAATTTATATTAACCTAGTCGGTTTATGCAAATAAGTTAAATTTCAAATATTTGAAAATATAAAATGAAAGTCAACGTTCTTGTAAACGATTTTGAAATTAAGGTGGTTTTGAGATATGGATCGAATAATGATTGTGTAATAGGCTGTCGGCACTAGCGATGATTTTGATTATTTGGGCAAAATTTGGAAAATATGATTTTAAGTCTTCAATTTAATTTGAAGTAATATTCGAAAATTTGAAAGAATGATTTGTAAAGGAAAATGATTTTTGAATTCGAATGTAAATATAGAATATTATTCAGAATATGGTTTTAAAGTTAAGTTATGAATTTGAGTTTGTTTCAGGAAGAACTGAGACGATTTATATTAAAACGTTATATTGTTGGATTGAATGTGTCGTGTAGCGACCGTTAATATCAAATTTTTTTTTTTGCAAAGCAATGTCGACTAAATTTTCAAACGTCCATAACCTGAACATTTTAAATTTGATTTGCATGAAACAACAAACATTAGATTTCTATTAATGACGACTTTGGAATTGAAAGGAAATTTTCGAAATCCGACATATGGTTTTCAAATTTTGTTTAAAACAAAATTTGAAAAGGTCGCTACATGTTAGACCAAAATCTGGGTCCGACACCCAAATGCAGATCACAGATCACAAAAATGCAGAAAAAGCAAAAATAGAGGACACACGAAGTTTTTATAGTGGTTCGGCTCAAACCAACCCTACATCCACTTTTTCTCTTCTTAAATCCTACGAAGTTACAATTACAATTCTCTCGGTTTATACACGAAATCCTCGTGTTTACAATGAAAAAGAAGTGAGAAAAATGAAGATTATACACGAAATCCTCGTGTTGTAGTGTGGAATTTGGCTCCTTTGATGTTGAAAATGTTTTGCAGAGAGAAATGGTGGAAGACGGAAGGAGTTAGATCTAAAAGATCCTTGAAAATGCCTTCAAATGGTGTATTTATAGCTGTAGGAGAGCCTCCGGGAAGATCGGCTTGTGATGGGGTACGTGGCACCCGATCCGGGAAAGTAGAAGTGTGAGTAGCCTTGAGAACAGGTCAAGATTTACGCATGTATCAGCAGATGCGGGGATCGATTCATGGTCAGGGGATCGGTTCGTGATGTGGGCTTCACGAGCCGATGTCTGGTCGCGAGCTGGAGTGGTGAAGCGAGTGTCCACGATCAGGTCGTGTTCCACCTAAGCTCCACAATCGGAGTTGGTTTCAAGAGACAAGGGCGCGCCACGAGTCGAGGAGGGGGCAATCCAGGTTCCTGCTCACGAGTCGAGGTGGATCCCACGAGCCAAAGTGAGTCCCACGAGCCGATCGATGTTCTGAACTTTCCGATGTTTCGTCACTTCATCCAAGGGATTGCTAGATTACACCAGTTTACGGAAACGGGCATGACTTCCAAACCATAAGTCCGATTGAACCAAATGAAAGCTCAACCTGAAACTTATTCAGAGGGCTATAAGAGTTACCCAGCTCAGCTCTGTAATTGTTGTTTTCAGGCCCAAAATAGGTCGTCTGATAGGAGTTTCGAGCCATTCTTTGTTTGTGATGCGATTTCGGTCAAACTGCTTCATGTCTGCTGACGATGTTTCCAGTGCCTGTGCATGTGTTATCCAGATATTTCATGTGTGATGGCTTTTACCAAAAAGTGTGTCAATAAGTTTGCCCTCCCAGAACATATCTTTCTAGTTGAAGAAAGATGTGTTTTGGATAATCTAGGAAATCTATATGCCATAGAAATCCGATAAAGCCATGATCTTGTCGGGTCTGCCAGTTACAAATATAATACATATCTGTAAAGGGATAAAGGTAAAACAAATGTGCCAAATCCTGACAGTATTATTCAAACTTTCCTTTCCGAACATAAACCATGTCTCAATGTCTAATGAGCATAAACCATACTCAAGAGACGTTTGAGTCATCCTGCTAAATCCTGGCAAGGGCCAAACTTTCTAGGCATAATCCATACCTAGATTTTCAAACCGAGTATAATCCATACCCGGTTTTCTTTTGTCACATCTTGACAAGACCATTTGTCATTCCTAAGTATAATCCATACTTAGGAGTCCAAACTGAGTATAAACCATACGCAGTCCTGAAATAGAGTCATCCTGCCACATCCTGGCAAGGGCCAAACTTTCTAGGCCTAATCCGTACTTAGAAGTTCAAACTAAGTATAATCCATACCCGATTTCTTTTGTCACATCTTGACATGACCATTTGTAATTCCTAAGTATAATCCATGCTTAGGATTCCGAAGTGAGTATAAACCATACTCGAGTTATCAATCTGAGTATCATCCATACTCATATCCAGAGAAAACTATATTTGTCACAGCCTGACAAGATAGTTCGACCCTAGGCTTAATCCAGACCTAGTGTTTCAAAATAAGTATAATCCATACTTTAACCGAGGTTGAGGATCTTGCCACATCCTGACAAGATACTTAAATTCATCAAACATAATCTGTGCTTGGAAAATCTTTCCTTATTCAATTCAAAATGCAAAACCAAATCAAATCCTGATTGGTTTGACACCGAGTCCATAGCGCGCTTAGGGGCTACATCCTAACCCCATACGTGTGTACTCCGATTCAACTAATTGGAAAACCGAATGAAAGCAAAAACAAATCTTAAAGCCTAAGAAATGCAAAAAATCAAAGTTGATCTCATCCAGATCAGTTGATCATGAGCCCACGAGAGCTCGATCCAAGGTCATTCCCTCTCCTGGGAGCAGGAGGTGGCAGCGCAGGTGCAAGCGCTATTGGTAGTTTCACATACTCGGGAAGCTCTCCATGTCTAACCCGTTCCTCAATCAAATCATAAAGATGTCTACATCATTGGTGTCATGACCGTCCATGTCGTGGAATGTGCAATGCTTTCCAGAATCACGTTCTCTTTGTGACGGCTCCCTCCTGGGTGGCTTTGGGTTGCAGATAGCACCATTCGTGTCCAGATATATGTCTGAGAGTGAGGTATTGAGTTCAGTGTACTTTTCATATCTGGGCCCTCTCCGGGGCTGAGTGTTGCGGTCATTCTTGACAGCGACTTTTCCTCTGCCATTTCTAGAATCAGACGGTTCTCCGTCTTCAACCATGTTGACATCGAGAAATTTCTTCTCGGAGGTTGCATCTTCTTCCCTCAGAAATATATCTGCTTCAAGGTAGAATTCGTTGAGATTTCGCAGTGGATCTCGGTACGAATTTTTTTTGAATTCCGTGTTATTCAAGACACCGGATACCGCTGCCATTAGTACCATCGATGGTTCAGGTCGGTCAACTGATGCTGCTGCAACGTTGAATCTTTCAGAAATGAGTGTAGAGTTTCTCTGGGCCTCTGCTTGATTGTAGTGAGCAACATGACGTTCTTGGGTTGTGCGATGTGAATCCGAAATTGTTCAATAAAGCGTGCGACCAACATGTTCCAACTGCTGATCGATTCTGTTTCTAGTTGATGAATCCACATAGCGGCTATGTCAGTCAAGAAGAGAGGAAAGCATTAGTCATGATATTTTCCGATGCCGATTGTACTTCCATATGCAGTTTGTAGCGCATCAGATGCACAGTAGGATCTGTCCTGCGATTGTAAGGCTCCAGTTGCAAAAATTTGAAATCTTGGGGATTGCAGGAATTCATGATTTCCTGAGTGAATGGATTGTGATTGACATCATCCACGTCGGTCTGAAAAGTGCGGCCTCTCGAGAGGCGTTGAATGAGATTGGCGAGCCGATCACCCTCAAAATGTTGTTGTAAATTGCTAAGATCAGAGCGGGTTCCCCCAGCGTCAAGTGCAGGAGAGGATGGAAGTTGCTGGGCTGGTGTGCAGGAATTCATGATTTCCTGAGTGAATGGATTGTGATTGACATCATCCACATCGGTCTGAAAAGTGCGGCCTCTCGAGAGGCTTTGAATGAGATTGGCGAGCCGATCACCCTCAAAATATTGTTGTAAATTGCTAAGATCAGAGCGGGTTCCCCCAGCGTAAAGTACAGAAGAGGATGGAAGTTGTTGGGATGGTGTGAGTAGGTCGCGGGTCGCGGTTCGTGGTTCAGGGGAGGCGACCCGACCCGGTCATGAGTCATGGAAGTCAGCTTGTGACCCAAATCATGGAGGACAATTCGTGAAGAAAGAGGGGCAGGACGATCGGGTCGCTACGGGAGGCCAGGAACCGGGCCTGGATGTCCATCACGAGCCGGACCCTGCTGTGGAGCGGGAGCTTCCATTCTAGTATCCATTTGAATCGGAGCTGGAGGTGGTCAAGCTTGATCATTTCCAAGTGTGAGGGTGTTGCCCCCGAGTCCAAATGATGCACCAACCGCTTATGTGGCCTCGTTTCCAATGACTTGAGCATTACTCGGCCTTCCATCCATTCGAGCGAAGAACCCATCGATCATCTCCAGTTGTTTTCGGAGGAGATCGTCTTGCCTTGCCATTTGATCTCTCAATTCAGCGAGAACGCCATCCATCTTGTCTCAAGTTAAGTATTGCAAAGGATCACCATGAGAGGAAGCCTCCTGTCTTGCCTCGTTCCTTGCACCTTCAGCGTCAGCATCCTCAACAAGAGAGAAAGTTCCAGTTTTCTTCCTTTTGATTTCCATTTATCCAAGCTAGAAGTTGAGGTTGTCGTGTGCCCCCCACCTGGCACGCCAAAATGTTAGGCCAAAGTCTAGGTCTAACACCCAAATGCAGATCACAGATCAAAAAAATACTGAAAAAAGCAAAAGCAGAGGACACACGAAGTTTTTATAGTGGTTCGGCTCAAACCAAGACTACGTCCACTTTATCTCTTCTTAAATCCTAAGAAGTTACAATTACAATTCTCTCGGTTTATACACGAAATCTTCGTGTCTACAATGAAAAAGAAGTGAGAAAAATGAAGATTATACATGAAATCCTCGGGTTGTAGTGCGGAATTTGGCTCCTTTGCTGTTGAATATGTTTTGTAGAGAGCAATGGTAGAAGACATAAGGAGCTAGAGCTAAAAGATTCTTGAAAATTCCTTCAAATGGTGTATTTATAGCTATAGGAGAGCCTCCGGGAATACCGGTTTGTGATGCGGCACGTAGCACCCGATCCGGGAAAGTAGGAGTGCGAGTAGCCTTGAGAATAGGTCAAGATCCATGCGTGTATCAACAAATGCAGGGATCCATTCATGGTCATGGGATCGGGTCATGATGTGGGCTTCACGATTCGATGTCTGGTCGCGAGCTGGAGTGGTGAAGCTAGTGTCCACGATCGGGTCATGGAAGAGGGTCGTGATCCACCTGAGCTCCACGGTCGAAGTTGGTTTCACAACATAGGGGCGCGTCACAAGTCGAAGAGGGGGCGATCCAGGTTCCTGCTCACGAGTCGAGGTGGATCCCACAAGCCGATCCATGTTCTGAACTTTCTGATGTTTCGTCACTTCATCCAACCGATCGCTAGATTACACCAGTTTACAGAAACGTGCATAACTTCCAAACCGTAAGTCTGATTGAGTCAAACGAAAGCTCAACCTGAAGCTTATTCAGAGGGCTACAAAAATTACAGAGCTTTGCTTTGTAATGGCTGTTTTCGGGCCCAAAATAGGTCATCTGATAGGAGTTTCGGGCCATTCTTTGTATGTGATGCGATTTTAGTCAAACTGCTTCATGTCTGCTGATGATGTTTCCAGTGCCTGTGCATGCTGTTATCAAGATATTTCATGTGTGATAGCTTTTACCAAAAAGTGTGTCAACACTACATGAGCAGTTCGTCAGCCATAATGTAAAATTGATTAAAACAGGTTTATAAAAATCATAAAAATTTGGGAAAATTATGAAAAAATTTATTTCATAATTTAAAAGTGTTTAAAACTGAAATGTTCGAATTTCGAATGATTTTGGATCAATTGAGTCAACTGGCTATTTTCTAGTATTTTTTGTAACGTTAATAAGTATAAATTTTAATATTCTTTGAAATCAACTAGGTTTGAAGTTTTAAATCGTAAGCTTTTTCAAAATGGTTTTGTTAAATATTTCATAAGACTTTAAAGAATTTAATTATTTTCGTATGAAATTTTATTTAAAGATTTTCTAGTTTTAAATAAGATATGGGAATTTGGAATAAAAGAAATGAGTTGGGTTGAGTTAATCTTCGAATGTTCGATGTAAATTCAAGTTTGGATAAATATTATCAGAAAATATTAGAAAATTTACCTCAAAAATTTTGACAGTATTTACTTGAGGTTGCGAATTTGATATCGAATATAAATCGATTAAACTCTATTTAAAATTATTTTTGAAATATCAAATTTGTTGAATTATCGTGGATCGAAACGAAAATCTGAATTAAGCTGTGTAAATTAAGAGGACTTATAAAATGATAACAACAAAGAAAGGATCGTATTCAAAATATAAGGTTGGGAAATTTGAATACTCGATCGGGAAAAAGAATTTAAAACGATAAGGGATCTTTTGAAATCTAAATGAATCCAACTTTGTTTTGTAAATAAATTAATAACGATTTGCAAGAAGGTTCGAGTCGAAATCCTATATGATCCATAAGGATTGTTTTAAATACGCCTATTACTTGGAAAGACCGGGATCGAATATATGTTTGAAACCATTCCAAGTAATAATACAACTCTATAAATAATCGAAGACATGGAAATCGATAAGTGAAGACTGACAATCTTCGAATGGCTTGGACTGATTGTCAATGTCTTGGGTGGGCTGATCACCCAAGACGAGGTTATAAGTGGCATGAGATCCGTGTATATTGGGAGATTTTCGGATTGTTGTTCCGTTCAGACCTAGAACGGACTTGTATGGATTGTGTGTCTGACATTGTAATTAACTGCATAACGATGATTTATGTTGATACATATCAAATTAGTGGCAACAAAATTATTCTCGATTCTAAGTCACATGAACTTAGAGGTTATGTATTAATCGAAATCAACGACACGTGGTGAATGGACAATGTGGCGTACTCGAGTTATGAAATGGGCAAGTGACCATCAATGCATGGCTTATCAAAGCATAGCTTTGTGTATATCGTGACCTCGACGAACCTCACACCCGGAATGATGGTAAACTGGTTGTTAGGTTGCATACATATACATAAACTCTATTGAAACTCGAAAGCTTCGGCGAATGGATCCATTTTCGAAACCTGAGGGAATAGAGTATATACAGTGTCCGATGTCTGGATGTTATCCGGGATATGTACTTTTGCGCTATGTATTCGGTGTCCGCTGTCTAGATGTTAGCCGGGAGGTACTTAGCTTCGTGTCCTCGATTGATCTTTCGTTCCAGGAACCATTATGTTGGAAACCCAATCTCCAGTATGAGCCCATGGGATTTTGATTGTATACCTATATGGCAATATAACCAATTGTGGTTATGGGGTTATGATTCAATATTTATTTGCGAAATGATTTTTCAACACTATGCACTAAAAATAGTATTAAAAGAGGATTTTGACGTATAAAAGCATTTTTGGTTATCATAAGATAAAACTAGCCCATTTGGTGTGCGCTTGCGTTGTGTGATGCGGGACGAGCTTATGATAGCTTCATTTTTTTCAAAGTCATTGTGAATTTCTATGTACGTGTATTCACATGGAGTATACTCGTTCCGCGATAGCGGCATGGTCCGGTGAAATTCCCAACTTTAAAATAAATCATATGTATATAAAAACTGTTTTGTGTTCTCACACCAGTCCCACGGCTAACCTGGAGCTTATTGTTTTCCACACCTAAACTCTGGGTGCCCATATTTTGCACGGGCAGCTAGTAATTTAGTTTGCAGGTTAGTTTATGAGTTGTTTTCAGATTTTGGAGCTAAGAGTTTGGGTTTGGATGATACTTCTTCCGCTAAGAGCATTCGTTTTTGTTTCCGCTGAGCTTATGGTACTCTGATTCCTTGTAATTCTGATGTAAAAAATTTGTAACGAAGTAAAATTTCTATTTTTTGTGTTCAAATATGTTAGTACCAATAACCATCCGTCTTTGTGAATGATTTAAGTTGGTTTAATTACCGGTGAAAATCGGGCAAAAAGGCGGGTCATTATAGTTGGTATTAAAGCTTTGGTTTATACAAAGCTATGAGGTATGACATATTTGAACAAAAGAATAGGAATCATCTGAATTATAACATCTCATTAGAGATAGGTTTAGAAATACCCTAGAATGAGATTTAGGAATATTACGTTTGAGAGAGCGTATTTTGAAAACAAAAATCATTTTGAAACTAAGTAAATCATTTTGATAAGAGTGATTATTTTGAAATATAATTTAAGATAAGGGTTTTGAGTATATTATTGACGACGAGATTGGACTATCGAGTATATAGGGATTTTGAATGTTCGCCTAGCTAACGTTTATAAGAATTCCAATATATAGCAGATAGATATAAAATCACACTTTAGTCGCTCGGGGATGATTCTGGTGATTAGTGCATCATCATCAGACATTTTTTTCAAGTTTCGAAAGTGGGATTACTGTATGGTTCCGATTTAAACTTCGAGAAATACTCAAAACTGTATAGATAAGTTTTTGAAATTGTTTAGATAAATTTAAGTAAAATGTTTTGACAAGCGAAATTTAAATAAGTAATGTTTTCATTGTGTGCAGTATAAATTGAATTTGCAATTGAATTAAGGATAACTTGAATAAAACTTGAACGGTATTTTTGAAAAATAATGAATGTTTTGAAACCATAATTTTATCCCTCCGCTTGTTGCCATGTTTTGTTCCCTTGACATGTCATCATATGTTGCTTATCTTTTGAACCATTCATGCTTGAATTTTAATTTGTCCAATCCGATCCCTGAATCCCTTGCATTGCTTCTATAGATCTATGGACAAGATGATACTGAAAAAAATAAACTCTATAGAATTTGTGTTAACAATTTTGAATTAGAATTTAAAAAGGAAATTTATGAATTTCCTGAAAAGTATTACCATTTGTGTAGTTGTTCGAAATCTTGTTTCAAGAATGTTTGAAAATAATTTATAATTTATTCTTACGAAAACTTGATATGATTTATAAATCGAGATGGTTTATGAACATAGAAGTTCGACGACTGGAAATTCCGATATTTTGAAATGTTTAGAAACAATAACAATATGATTTGAAAGTATTTGTAAATTATGACTTCGAAATGTTTATAACTTCGGGGTATGATATTAACTGATTTGTTACTAAGATTCGAGTAACCCATGACTAAAGAAAGACATGACGTAGGCGTAAGCCCTTGATGATGGTCTGCTCTGGGGTCGGGAAGGATATCATTTAATCAGTACCTTCGTGGGCCGTGCCTAGTGGCCTTGTCATTGGGAGAAACCTCTCGACTTGAGACGTAAATGTTTTTATGTCGTTTATCGTAAAATACTTGAAATTTTCAAAATGGTTTTGGTTCTTGGAAATCCCGTAGCAAGTAAGATTCGATACAGAAAAATTAAGTATTTCAAGTGATTTGAAAATAAAATCGGGATTTTGGGTCGAAGAAATTTTTCATTCTTGATTTCAGGTTTTTATCCTATTGTTTGTTGTTTAAAAATAGATTTTATATTGGTAAATATTTTAAAATTTGTATGGGTTTAACAATCTCTCCTTTTCGAGGACGAAAATTTTTAAGGGGGGGGGGGAGATTGTAATGATCCAAAATTTTCAACGTTTAATATGTGATATTTGTTTGGGTTTTTTGAATATAATTTAATTTAATATAGTGTAAATATGAATATTGGTAAATAATCTTTTATATATTAGTTTAAATAAATATTTGGTTCTCGTTTATAAATATGATTCTGTAAAAGAAAACTTATTTTAAGATTATGTTTAATGTATATAGGATTTCATAAGTAGTTATTTCATACGATTCATTTAAATGTTACTTAATGTAGTACATAAGATTCTATAGGAATATTTTGAATATTTTTAATTATATTGTAACGATATGATTTTATTTCTTTTTTGTTTGTATTTAAAATTTAAAATGTTGGTTATGTAATAGAATATGTGTATTTTCATAGGTAATATTTATAGATGTTGTGAAATATATGAATCATAAATATTATTTTGATGAATTTAACATTATAATATGATTAATTACATATAAGTATTGAAAATGGTTACATACAAGTGTTATAAGAGTGTCACAAAAATCAAATTTTATAAATAATTAATTACTTCATGTTTGACAACATGCATGTTGAAGAATTTAATAGTGAGTCATGTGTCTCCTTATGTGTAATAATGTATGTAGTAGGAAAATAATTTGGACATGTGTCCTTAGTTAGATAGACAAATTTACCCTTAAATTCTAAATATGGGGTCACGCCCATATTTTACCCCATCAGCACATTGTATCTCGCTCCTGTAATGGCCCGAATTTCCGTACTCTCTGAGTTGACTAATAACACCACACATCCAACCCAAATTGCACATAAATATAATCATTATTAGAAAGAAGTTAGAGGATGAGAAATAGAAAGAAAGAAATATCAGAATAGAAGAAAACGAATATCATAAACTCATAGCGGAACGAATAAAATATATTAGATAACATAAATTTTGAAATACAATTCAGTAACTTTATATACATACCATCATCAGAGCATAATAGCTATTTCTGGAACAGTTATAAACACCTATTTATCGATACGGACATAATACACAACGGAAAAATATGTTAGTCTATAGCTAACTGGTGGAGCCTCCTACTTCAAGCTCCTCCAAGTGAATCTGTAAAATCCGGACTACTTGAATGCCCGCACAAATTTGGGCACCCAAGAGTTTAGGGAAAACAAATAAAATAAACTATGGCTCAGTCATGGGACTGGTGTGAGTAAACCCCAACCATTTGTTTAACTTCCAAAATTCTTTGAAAGAAATGATAATCGTAAGACCGATCCACACATAAACGCGGATGGTTTTTACCTTACGGTAACCAAAAATATATTTGATATCAAATCCAGTGATATTACAATAGTGTCTAAATCAAATAAATAGAATCTAGCGGAACGCTTGCGTCTCACACTCCATATATAATATTAAATCAAAAACCGCGTCGCACTTATTGGAGATTGGATTCCCACTATAACAAGGTATGGAACCACCTTCCGATCAGTGTACTGTAGAGGGGATACACTGGGGTTCAACAAGAACATCTTGCAACCCAGCCATACATGGTTGACCACTCATTACCATGAGTTTATCGAGCATATTATCACCAACGGTTGTGATCAGCAATCGTTACCGGAAGCATACAGCAGCGAATAGAATAAGAAGCAAATGAAATTTCTCTAGATCAGGTGATAATACCCCTAATTGGAATGACCCACTTGGCCATGCTACCTGCCCAATTTTTTTCATTTCTCGGTTGATAGGGCTTGAGGTCACGATTTTCTTTTAGCACATCTTGTCATCGTTTACTTTTGATGCCATGTCGTTAGACATTCGTCCATGTATGTTGTCCTGGGACTGGACAAACCGAAGGCGCCATTTTATTAATCCATCTTGAGCAATTTCTACCTAGCATTAACAGAACAACCCTTGCATTTTACTCCGTCTTCAGTTATCTTCAGCATGAGTTGATTCGTAATGCTTATACCAATACGGACTGGTTTTCAGATATTAATTTAATCCCGGTCTCTCCATATTGACAACGAAGATATAAAATAAATTAAAAATTTGATAGTCGATGATTTAACTATCAAAGAAACATCCATATAATCAACGGTCCTATTTCCAATTGATAATTCTACCGATCATGCATCAAACAATACTGGCCCCTTTTATATTGTAATTTCCAATTCCTATTTCCCTTCTTTCGTATCTTTTCAAAACTCGATTCTTTCTCTCTCTCTCTCAATTCTTGGAAAAAAGCATTTCCAATACTACAATTTCTTTATTCGAGAAAATATCTCTTACTCCAGTTAGAAAACATTTCTATATATTCATGAATCCTTATTTTCTATATTTAGAAAATATACCTTATTAATATCGAAAAATATTTCCATTTCTTAATTCCTCCAATTCATTTCATTTTCAATGTGTATAAATTATCTCTCATTTTATTTTGGGGGAAAACATTTCAAAAATCCTTTAAATTAACGCGATGTTATAAAACATCGTTATTATAATTCAAACCATTAATCATTTACTAACTAACCATATTGCTAACCAATCTTCACTATCGATCCTTAACCATTCCTCCACCAATCATGAAGTCAATCAAGTTGGGGTATAATTACCTCTTAGACGTTAATTGATCAACATTCTCAATTTTGAAATAGTCAAAGCTCACACTTCAAACAAAACATCGCTTACACGACTCTTAGATTCAACCTAAGAATTCAGTTCTTTTGCGAAAAACATTGATTATAACGGTAGCTTTATAATCGTTGTTTCCAAATATTTGATTTATAAGACATTTATTATAACGGTAGCGTTAAGATCGCTATTTAGATTTAGAAAACATTTATTATAACGTTAGCGTTTAAATTTCTTTTTATATTTACATAACATTTATTTTAATGACAGCGTTATAATCGTTATTTAGATTTACAAAACATTTATTATAATGACAGTGTTATAATCGCTGTTTCCAAATATATTTTTTCTTATTAATTTTAAGAAATAAATTAGTAAATAATTAAATTTGATTCAAATGGAAAGTAAAAATAACTACTTCCCTAAGTTCGATATAATCGAACTCTAATAAATAACTTTCTCTCGAATAATCTATATTCGATTTATATTCCGAACTACATAATTTATCTACCATTTCAGGTTAATTCAAATTTAAATTTACTCTTGAATTCCTCCTTTCCATGTAACGACCCGGATTTTTCGGCCGTTGAATTCTGAATATTTAAATTTGTTTTAATTTTTTTTTTTTGAATTACATATAGGAATTTATTAATTAAAAACGAAGTTTGAACGTTAATTTATAATATAATTATAAAACGAGCTCGAAATCGCGCGGCAGTTCGTAAAATAGAGTTTTGAACTTCAACTGAGGATACAGGATCCGATATAAGTCGGATTTCTGTGAAACAAGACACGTTGGAACCGTATTGATTATAATTTTCATATGAAAGAGAAAAATCTAGATTTCATGTTATAATTTGTTAGTTATGGTCAAATCAAAATTTGAAATAGTCGCTGTGGAAATCGTTATTTAAAATATACGCGTTAAAATAGCCGTTTTGTAAACGGACTCAGATTTCGATAAAATCAGTTTCATTGGGACCGTATCGTTAAATTATTGTACGGTGGTGAGTGGCGTGAAAAAACCGATGTCGTATGTAACCACGGTAGCCGTAAATGCTCGTTCAGTGCAATTAAATTAATTCAACTGAATAAAGGGATATTAGAGTGTAACTTGAACAGACGATCGAATTAGGCCGCGAAACCAGTTCCGTTGAGTTCGTATCGTCGATTAGAGTCAGGATAGCTATATATTTTGTTAATTTTAGAGACCAGATAATTTGGCGTTAAAAATGGCATTGCGGTACACCTAAAAATAGCCTACCAAGGAAACAGTCTCAGAATGCGACGAAACTAGTGCCGTTGGGTTCGTATCGAAAAGTTATTGTCGGTGTTCGCAGTTTTGAGTTGATTTGATTTATCTGGTGATCGTGAAAAATTTAAACGTGTGTTCATTTCTGGTTTTATAAAGGAAATTTTTTCAAACGATGTCGGAATTCTACGAAACTGTTCCTATTGGGTCCGGAATAACTTTTTACACCAAGATTAGTTTTTTTATCAGTAAACAGACTGTTCATTCATATGATTATTCGTTTATAATCAAATAATATCATACATTTGTTACAACCTTTTTAAAAAAACAACAACGAATGTACAAATGGACGATCACTGTTCAGTACTTCAACACATGACTTGAACGAGGAAAGTGTCAACTTTTTATTTTTTCCACCATGTTCGTTTTATGAAAGGAAACCATGGAAAAATATTATTTCGAAAAATCAAATCAAAAATCAAATTTCTTGCCGACCACGTCTGAGCCTATACATCTGTTTTAAATGCCTGAGCCAACCTATACTAGAATTGTACAGTAACAGTAACCTATTCTATAATACGTGCATCTCAAGGAATTCCAGTTCCGTGCCATCCAAGCTTCATCATCTTTAAATAGTGGCCTTTATTTCTCATTCTGAGATCTGAACAGAAACGAGGGAAATAAATCTAAAATCAAAAGAAGGAACAATCGAACCAAGTTTATATTATAATCTCGCCACCTTCTCAGCTGAAACAAACTTCCAGCTTTTACATCCTTACCAACTATCGAACGATACTACACTCATCGGAGAAATTGGGGAAGCCGAACCTCGTTCTGGTCTAGGTGTTAACCAGCGATGCTTGTTTGCAGCTACTGGCGGCGGAGGATCCGGTTCAGACGAAGGAAAGGGAGTGAAGCATGGCAGGTGATGGTTCGAACTGGCGGTGAGTGGAAAATAGTGTGGTGGTGCGGACGTTTATGGGCGGTGAAAGGCGAGGGTGGAGGGTCAGTTCGATTGGGTTTATGTTTGAATACTGAAGGGGAGCTGAGGTCATGGTGTGAAGAGGACGCGTCTTTATTTTGTAGTATGTATATCACAGTGTGGTGAGTGGACGTGGAGGTGGAAAGCATGAAAGGTTGGTGAAGTCTGCCACCATGATGATGATGCATGGATCGAGTTCTGTTAGAACGTGGTTTCATTCATTGAAATTGTTGAGTATGGAGGAACCGAAGTAAAGATTGCGGCTTGCAGCAGTAATTAAGGAGTATACATTTTGGATTAGAAAGATGAAGTATATGGGGGCAGGTACGTTTTGACATTTGGCTTTTTCCGAACAGTAAGACCCATTTAAAATAAAATATATATATAAATACATTCAAATCATGGTGTGGCTGTTTAGAATTGCTAATGACCAGGTTAAATAATTAATTAAGCGATTAATGAAGATGGTTAATTAAATATAAATTTAATTTATTGTAAAACTTATAATGTCGATATATTTTTCACTCGTTATCAGAACTCGACTATACCGGTCACGTTGGGACTGTAACGAGGAAATATGCATTTTGGAACGAATGCGGCAGGGATACGAGCTACTGGAATGTCAAGGGAAAATCAAATGCCCATTTAAACGAAATAAAAAGCAAAACCGTCAACCGCGAAACGAGGTGAGTAAACTCACTTACTTCCTCTCGTTTACATTTTTATATATAAACGAGTTTTAAATATTTTTATAATATGAAATGGTTGAATGGTTGAATAGTTGGTAAATTTGGTTGAATTGGTTGATAGGATTACACCATTAATTGATCATTAGTTCTGATATTTCATTTTGATGTGAAATAATATTTTTGATGTTACTAACATCTGTGGATGCAGGGAAACAGGTTGGAGGGATCCAACTGGATCCCTCAACATTTTGTTTACTGTTTTATTTGATGGTGATATATGTTATGCTACATTATCCATGGTTGAATTTGTGTGTTTGGTTCACCCTGGCCTTAGGAACCTGGTATTTTAGATACCGTAAAATATCATCGAATGTGAAAAAGGAAATTAGAATTTAAAAGCAGAGTTTATTTCCAAATTAGAAATAATTTCTTTTCCATTGAGTTGCAAATGGAAACCTATTCCATTGGGTAAACCAAGAAAATGTTATAAATAAAGATATAAATTAAGTGGATCATTAACCATTGGATAAATTAAAAGGTGAGTTCAAATATGAATGTATATTTGAAAGTGAGTATCGGTTTTGAAACCAATATTTGGAAATGGATCCGAATTTAGCAAATTACAGAGGAAAGTTTAAAGAAAGATTTTCAAATGCTTAAAATAAAGGAATAAATAGTTTAAAACTAGGAAATATTTTGCAAATAAAATGTATATAAAAAGGGGGATTTATAGAAATCGAATTAAGTGGTTAGAAGAATGTATAGTTTATAAATATGTTTAAAGGAGAACTTGAATTGTTTAAAATAAACAGAGTTTTTAAATGAACAACGGAAGCGTGTGCGTCGCACACGGTATTTTATTCAGAACAGCAATCATAACGCTGTTGTTATAAGAAATGCTTTTATAATTTTAAACAGCGATTTTAACGCTGTCTTTGTAAGGAATGCTTTTATAAAACTAAATAGCGATTTTAGCGCTGTTGTTATAATAGATGTTGTAAATCTATACAGCAATTTTAGACGCTGCTGTTATAATAAATGTCTTGGTAAATCTAAATAGCAATTTTAACGCTGCCGTTATAATAACTGTTTTAATAGCAATCTTAATGCTATGGTTATGATAAGTGTTCTATAATGCTAGACAGCGGTTTTAACTCTGTTGTTAAAAGCAATGTTTTATAAACCAAACATTTGAAGACAGCGATTATAACGTTACCATTATAATCAGTATTTTTATAGAGAAGGTGTGTTCGTAGATCAAATCCGAGAGTCGCGTAAGCAATGTTTGGTTTAAAGTTGTGAGCTCTGACTAATTCAAAGTTAAGAATGTCGTTCAGTTAACGTCTGAGAGGTAATTATACCCCAACTTGATTGACTTTAGTTTTAACTAAGAAGTGGATAAGGTTCGAGAGTGGAAGTGATTAAGTGGATTTAGTAAATGAGTGAAATGGTGAGTTGGCATAGCGATGTTTATTCAAACATCTGTTTAAAACAAAAATGAAGGAGATTTGGAAATGTTTTCCAAATGAGAGTCAGAAATGTTTTCTGAATATAGAGGTCAGATAATGGAAATGTTTTCCAATGTTAATAGCGTATATTTTCTAAGTATATTAAATAAGGAATGTAAATGAAAGTGAAAAGGGAAATGAATAAATGAATGAACTAAAAGGGATAAACGTTGAATGATGTTTGGTCGTAGAATTTCCTTCTGGAAATAATATCATTGTTTGCACACCGACATGTTTTCATTTGATAGTTAAATCACCGACTATCAAAGTTTTGACCATTTTAACGTTGTTAATATGGAGAGACCGGTTGGATTATTATCCAGAGAACCACTCCGTATTGGCATAAGCGTTGCGAATCAAGTATGCTGAATATCTTGAAGACGGAGTGAAGTGCAAGGGCTATTGTATAAGTCTTAGATAACAGTGCCTAAGATGGATGTACTGAATAGTGCCTTCGGTTTGTCCAGTCCCAGGACAAACGTAAATGGACGAGTGTCTGACAGAGTATATCCAATAAATTACGTAAGTTGATCTCTTCAAACGTACTTACGTTTGGTGGCGGAGGAATTCGTTTCTCTTAGCTGTATACCCGTGGTATTTTTGGTGAAATCAATTTGTGGTTTGGCGGGTATGACGATGTGGCATTCAAAGTAATGGAGGTGGGATCTGTCAAAAGATACGTTATGACCTCATGCCTCATCAACCAGGAAAGGACAAAAATCGGGCAGGCAGCATGGCTATGTGGGTCGCACCCATTAGGATGTATAATCACCTATCTAGAGAAATTCCTTTTGCTTCTTAAATCTATCGATGCTGTCCCTTTTCGGGAGGCGGTTGCTGATTCCAACCGTCGGTGGTATACATTCGATACACTCAAGCGAAATGAGTGGTCGGTCATGTGTGGGCCGGGTTGCAAGATGTTCTTGTTGAACCCAGTGTATTCGTCTCTAGAGATACACTATCGGCAGGTGGTCCCATACCTTGTTATGTTGGAAATCCAATCTCCAATAAGCACCCTGCGGTTTTTGATTTTATATTATATATGGTGCGTGAGATGCAAGCGTTCCGCTAGATTCTATTGATTTGATGTAGACATTATTATAATATCACTGGATTTGATATCAAAAATATTTTTGGTTATCGTAAGGTAAAAACCATCCGTGTTTATGTGTGGATCGGTCTTACGATTATCATTTCTTTCGAAAGGATTTTGGAAGTTAAACAAATGGTTGGAGTTTACTCACACCAGTCCCATGACTGACCCAGAGTTTATTTGTTTGTTTTCCCTAAACTCTTGGGTGCCCAAATTTGTACGGGCAGTCAAGTAGTCGGGATTTTTCAGATCCACTTGGAGGAGTTTGAAGCAGGAGGCTTCACCAGTTAGCTGTAGACTGTCATATTTCCGCTGTGTACTATGTTGTATCTGGAAACAGGTGTTTATAACTGTTCCAGGGATAATCGTTGTGCTCTGATAATGGTATGTATATACAAATACTGATTTGTGCTTCAAAGTTATATTATCTAATATATTTTATTCGTTCCGCTGTGAGTTTGTGATCTTCGTTTTCTTCTATTCTAATAATTCTTTCTTTCTATTTCTCATCCTCTAACTTCTTTCTAATAATGATTCGTATTTCTGTGCAATTTGAGTTGGACGTGTGGTGTTATTAGTCGACTCAAAGAGTACGGAAATTTGGGTCGTTTCATTTGGTATCAGAGCTGAAGGTTAAGTGATTACCTTGGCTCTGTGGCGTGACTCAATAGAGATGAGGTTAGTAATACCCTAGATTGAGTTTGAGTGTGTATATATATATGAGCGCGTATTTGTAGATTTGATATAAAATTGGTTTATATTGTGTTGGCTGGTTTGTTGAGTGGTTTATGAATTCTGGTCGATACAGGATGTACAACTGTATCGATAGTTGTTTCTAAACTCTCGAACAAAACAATTCGACATGGTATTGTTTTAAAAATGGGTGGATAAAATAATCTGCCCAAAGATTATTTTGGTATAAAGGATTAATTTCTGAAATATAATTATATATGAATGTGTTGACAGTTTTTACAATCAAAGGGAATTTTAAAATATTAAAATATTGAAATGGTTATATAACCAGGATAAACTAGAATTAAATTCAAACCAGAATTGGAATTTAAATCCCGGTTGTTTAGAAATATTTCTTGAAGTATTTTAAAGGTATAGCATTGGTTTGAAGAGATTTTTGAATTTAGAATGGTTTAAATGGATTTAGGAAGAGATTGAGCACTGAAATCACTTCAGTGGCGAGAAAATAGTACTGATAATGGGTCGCGACATTATCGGTATTCATTTTCAAGTTTCTGAGTGACGGATTGCTACCATAGTAATTTGGGAATGAAAATTTGGTTGAAAAGGACAAGATGATTTAGAAATTCAAATGTTTTGAATTGAGTTGATTATAATGTATATAAATATATATGATTTTCAAACTAATTTGAAATAAAACTCGGGAATTTGAATCCTGAATTAAAGTTTAACTTGTGTAAGTTGTAGAAATTGAAATGGTGGAAGTAAATCAATGAATTGAAATTTAACTTTAGATAAATAAAATTGGATTAAATTAAAGATAATCCAGAATGAATTAAACAAAGAGAAAGGCTTGAAATTGGAATTAATAAAGTGAACTCGACTTATGAATAAGAAAGTTGAATATATTGGATATTGTTGAATGGGATTGAATTGGATTCAAGGATAATAAGTGGATTGATTTAAATAGAAATCAGATTTGAATTGATAGAATGGAAGTGACTAATCAGAAGTTGATTAGAGATCTGACAACTGGAAGTTGTATTGATTTGAAACCGGTGGGAAATGGATATATGCATGCTGAGCAGAATGGAAGAAAGTGCAAGAGATAGAATTATGCCCGACAAAAAGGTACATGTTTACAATATTGTTTGGGTTGATGATTTATGAGCCTATGAGGCAAGCCACTTGGCTTTTTTATTTTCTTTTGGATTGGAGAAGGCCTAGAAAGGCGAGTTGTGGTTGTACCGATTGAGCCGTGCAGAGGAGATGCTGCCGAAATTTTTCAGAATTTAAAGTGTTAGAAAATTTTCAGAATTTTTTTTCGTTCGTAAGAATAAATGAATATTTTAATTGAAATAAATTGGTCCAGTTAAACTGGAATTAAGAGGTGGGAAAAACAAAAAGGGATTTTAAACCTAGTTAATAGGATACGTGGCATTTTTCCTACCTGAGCAATTTCGAGGACGAAATTATTTTAAGGGCGAAGGAATGTAACGACCCGGATTTTTTGGCCGTTGAATTCTGAATATTGAAATTTGTTTTAAAATTTTTTTTTGAATTACATATAGGAATTTATTAATTAAAAACGAAGTTTGAACGTTAATTTATAATATAATTATAAAACGAGCTCGAAATCGCGCGGCAGTTCGTAAAATAGAGTTTTGAACTTCAACTGAGGATACAGGATCCGATATAAGTCGGATTTCTGTGAAACAAGACACGTTGGAACCGTATTGATTATAATTTTCATATGAAAGAGAAAAATCTAGATTTCGTGTTATAATTTGTTAGTTATGGTCAAATCAAAATTTGAAATAGTCGCTGTGGAAATCGTTATTTAAAATATACGCGTTAAAATAGCCGTTTTGTAAACGGACTCAGATTTCGACAAAATCAGTTTCATTGGGACCGTATCGTTAAGTTTTTGTACGGTGGTGAGTGGCGTGAAAAAACCGATGTCGTATGTAACCAGGGTAGCCGTAAATGCTCGTTCAGTGCAATTAAATTAATTCAACTGAATAAAGGGATATTAGAGTGTAACTTGAACAGACGATCGAATTAGGCCGTGAAAGCAGTTCCGTTGAGTTCGTATCGTCGATTAGAGTCAGGATAGCTATATAGTTTGTTAATTTTAGAGACCAGATAATTTGGCATTAAAAATGGCATTGCGGTACACCTAAAAATAGCCTACCAGGGAAACAGTCTCAGAATGCGACGAAACTAGTGTCGTTGGGTTCGTATCGAAAAGTTATTGTCGGTGTTCGCAGTTTTGAGTTGATTTGATTTATCTGGTGATCGTGAAAAATTTAAACGTGTGTTCATTTCTGGTTTTATAAAGGAAATTTTTTCAAACGATGTCGGAATTCTACGAAACTGGTCCCATTGGGTCCGGAATAACTTTTTACACCAAGATTAGTTTTTTTATCAGTAAACAGACTGTTCATTCATATGATTATTCGTTTATAATCAAATAATATCGTACATTTGTTACAACCTTTTTAAAAAAACAACAACGAATGTACAAATGGACGATCACTGTTCAGTACTTCAACACATGACTTGAACGAGGAAAGTGTCAACTTTTTATTTTTTTCACCATGTTTGTTTTATGAAAGGAAACCATGGAAAAATATTATTTCGAAAAATCAAATCAAAAATCAAATTTCTTGCCGACCACGTCTGAGCCTATACATCTGTTTTAAATGCCTGAGCCAACCTATACTAGAATTGTACAGTAACAGTAACCTATTCTATAATACGTGCATCTCAAGGAATTCCAGTTCCGTGCCATCCAAGCTTCATCATCTTTAAATAGTGGCCTTTATTTCTCATTCTGGGATCTGAACAGAAACGAGGGAAATAAATCTAAAATCAAAAGAAGGAACAATCGAACCAAGTTTATATTACAATCTCGCCACCTTCTCAGCTGAAACAAACTTCCAGCTTTTACATCCTTACCAACTATCGAACGATACTACACTCATCGGAGAAATTGGGGAAGCCGAACCTCGTTCTGGTCTAGGTGTTAACCAGCGATGCTTGTTTGCAGCTACTGGCGGCGGAGGATCCGGTTCAGACGAAGGAAAGGGAGTGAAGCATGGCAGATGATGGTTCGAACTGGCGGTGAGTGGAAAATAGTGTGGTGGTGCGGACGTTTATGGGCGGTGAAAGGCGAGGATGGAGGGTCAGTTCGATTGGGTTTATGTTTGAATACTGAAGGGGAGCTGAGGTCATGGTGTGAAGAGGACGCGTCTTTATTTTGTAGTATGTATATCACAGTGTGGTGAGTGGACGTGGAGGTGGAAAGCATGAAAGGTAGGTGAAGTCTGCCACCATGATGATGATGCATGGATCGAGTTCTGTTAGAACGTGGTTTCATTCATTGAAATTGTTGAGTATGGAGGAACCGAAGTAAAGATTGCGGCTTGCAGCAGTAATTAAGGAGTATACATTTTGGATTAGAAAGATGAAGTATATGGGGGCAGGTACGTTTTGACATTTGGCTTTTTCCGAACAGTAAGACCCATTTAAAATAATATATATATATATATAAATACATTCAAATCATGGTGTGGCTGTTTAGAATTGCTAATGACCAGGTTAAATAATTAATTAAGCGATTAATGAAGATGGTTAATTAAATATAAATTTAATTTATTGTAAAACTTATAATGTCGATATATTTTTCACTCGTTATCAGAACTCGACTATACCGGTCACGTTGGGACTGTAACGAGGAAATCTGCATTTTGGAACGAATGCGGCAGGGATACGAGCTACCGGAATGTCAAGGGAAAATCAAATGCCCGTTTAAACGAAATAAAAAGCAAAACCGTCAACCGCGAAACGAGGTGAGTAAACTCACTTACTTCCTCTCGTTTACATTTTTATATATAAACGAGTTTTAAATATTTTTATAATATGAAATGGTTGAATGGTTGAATAGTTGGTAAATTTGGTTGAATTGGTTGATAGGATTACACCATTAATTGATCATTAGTTCTGATATTTCATTTTGATGTGAAATAATATTTTTGATGTTACTAACATCTGTGGATGCAGGGAAACAGGTTGGAGGGATCCAACTGGATCCCTCAACATTTTGTTTACTGTTTTATTTGATGGTGATATATGTTATGCTACATTATCCATGGTTGAATTTGTGTGTTTGGTTCACCCTGGCCTTAGGAACCTGGTATTTTAGATACCGTAAAATATCATAGAATGTGAAAAAGGAAATTAGAATTTAAAAGCAGAGTTTATTTCCAAATTAGAAATAATTTCTTTTTCATTGAGTTGCAAATGGAAACCTATTCCATTGGGTAAACCAAGAAAATGTTATAAATAAAGATATAAATTAAGTGGATCATTAACCATTGGATAAATTAAAAGGTGAGTTCAAATATGAATGTATATTTGAAAGTGAGTATCGGTTTTGAAACCAATATTTGGAAATGGATCCGAATTTAGCAAATTACAGAGGAAAGTTTAAAGAAAGATTTTCAAATGCTTAAAATAAAGGAATAAATAGTTTAAAACAAGGAAATATTTTGCAAATAAAATGTATATAAAAAGGGGGATTTATAGAAATCGAATTAAGTGGTTAGAAGAATGTATAGTTTATAAATATGTTTAAAGGAGAACTTGAATTGTTTAAAATAAACAGAGTTTTTAAATGAACAACGGAAGCGTGTGCGTCGCACACGGTATTTTATTCAGAACAGCAATCATAACGCTGTTGTTATAAGAAATGCTTTTATAATTTTAAACAGCGATTTTAACGCTGTCTTTGTAAGGAATGCTTTTATAAAACTAAATAGCGATTTTAGCGCTGTTGTTATAATAGATGTTGTAAATCTATACAGCAATTTTAGACGCTGCTGTTATAATAAATGTCTTGGTAAATCTAAATAGCAATTTTAACGCTGCCGTTATAATAACTGTTTTAATAGCAATCTTAATGCTATGGTTATGATAAGTGTTCTATAATGCTAGACAGCGGTTTTAACTCTGTTGTTAAAAGCAATGTTTTATAAACCAAACATTTGAAGACAGCGATTATAACGTTACCGTTATAATCAGTATTTTTATAGAGAAGGTGTGTTCGTAGATCAAATCCGAGAGTCGCGTAAGCAATGTTTGGTTTAAAGTTGTGAGCTCTGACTAATTCAAAGTTAAGAATGTCGTTCAGTTAACGTCTGAGAGGTAATTATACCCCAACTTGATTGACTTTAGTTTTAACTAAGAAGTGGATAAGGTTCGAGAGTGGAAGTGATTAAGTGGATTTAGTAAATGAGTGAAATGGTGAGTTGGCATAGCGATGTTTATTCAAACATCTGTTTAAAACAAAAATGAAGGAGATTTGGAAATGTTTTCCAAATGAGAGTCAGAAATGTTTTCTGAATATAGAGGTCAGATAATGGAAATGTTTTCCAATGTTAATAGCGTATATTTTCTAAGTATATTAAATAAGGAATGTAAATGAAAGTGAAAAGGGAAATGAATAAATGAATGAACTAAAAGGGATAAACGTTGAATGATGTTTGGTCGATAGAATTTCCTTCTGGAAATAATATCATTGTTTGCACACCGACATGTTTTCATTTGATAGTTAAATCACCGACTATCAAAGTTTTGACCATTTTAACGTTGTTAATATGGAGAGACCGGTTGGATTATTATCCAGAGAACCACTCCGTATTGGCATAAGCGTTGCGAATCAAGTATGCTGAATATCTTGAAGACGGAGTGAAGTGCAAGGGCTATTGAATAAGTCTTAGATAACAGTGCCTAAGATGGATGTACTGAATAGTGCCTTCGGTTTGTCCAGTCCCAGGACAAACGTAAATGGACGAGTGTCTGACAGAGTATATCCAATAAATTACGTAAGTTGATCTCTTCAAACGTACTTACGTTTGGTGGCGGAGGAATTCGTTTCTCTTAGCTGTATACCCGTGGTATTTTTGGTGAAATCAATTTGTGGTTTGGCGGGTATGACGATGTGGCATTCAAAGTAATGGAGGTGGGATCTGTCAAAAGATACGTTATGACCTCAAGCCTCATCAACCAGGAAAGGACAAAAATCGGGCAGGCAGCATGGCTATGTGGGTCGCACCCATTAGGATGTATAATCACCTATCTAGAGAAATTCCTTTTGCTTCTTAAATCTATCGATGCTGTCCCTTTTCGGGAGGCGGTTGCTGATTCCAACCGTCGGTGGTATACATTCGATACACTCAAGCGAAATGAGTGGTCGGTCATGTGTGGGCCGGGTTGCAAGATGTTCTTGTTGAACCCAGTGTATTCGTCTCTAGAGATACACTATCGGCAGGTGGTCCCATACCTTGTTATGTTGGAAATCCAATCTCCAATAAGCGCCCTGCGGTTTTTGATTTTATATTATATATGGAGCGTGAGATGCAAGCGTTCCGCTAGATTCTATTGATTTGATGTAGACATTATTATAATATCACTGGATTTGATATCAAAAATATTTTTGGTAATCGTAAGGTAAAAACCATCCGTGTTTATGTGTGGATCGGTCTTACGATTATCATTTCTTTCGAAAGGATTTTGGAAGTTAAACAAATGGTTGGAGTTTACTCACACCAGTCCCATGACTGACCCAGAGTTTATTTGTTTGTTTTCCCTAAACTCTTGGGTGCCCAAATTTGTACGGGCAGTCAAGTAGTCGGGATTTTTCAGATCCACTTGGAGGAGTTTGAAGCAGGAGGCTTCACCAGTTAGCTGTAGACTGTCATATTTCCGCTGTGTACTATGTTGTATCTGGAAACAGGTCTTTATAACTGTTCCAGGGATAATCGTTGTGCTCTGATAATGGTATGTATATACAAATACTGATTTGTGCTTCAAAGTTATATTATCTAATATATTTTATTCGTTCCGCTGTGAGTTTGTGATCTTCGTTTTCTTCTATTCTAATAATTCTTTCTTTCTATTTCTCATCCTCTAACTTCTTTCTAATAATGATTCGTATTTCTGTGCAATTTGAGTTGGACGTGTGGTGTTATTAGTCGACTCAAAGAGTACGGAAATTTGGGTCGTTTCATTCCAAATCCTCAACAAATTCCTTTATAACCATTTAAGTCTGCAGAACGTTATTATATTTTATATTCTGAATTTTGAACTAAAATTCATTGTTTTTTTGAAAACGATTGCCCATTTCCCTTTTTACTCAATTTCCAATTTGGGTTCATGTTTCAAATCTAATTTTTCTATATAGATATTTCATTTGCAAAATATTTTCTTTAAACCATTCACTTAAATGGTGAATATATTTCTTTTATATACAATCAAATTAGTTTGATTTCGTACTTATAAATAACATCTTAAACCCAAATCCTATTTATAACTTCTATTCATATTTTTCATACCAATCTCATTTGTACTGTAATCATTTAAAATTTCGTTTATAATTTCCTTATAATTTGCTAGGTTCAAATCTCAAATCAAATATTGGTTTCAAAACCGATTTCCACTTTTCCTTATGAATTCAAATTTGAATTTATATTCTCATTTATCTCAAAATGATTATTTTACTGGATGTATAAACATCATTTATAAATTAATCTTCTTGATATATCTGGTAAAAAAAGATTTCTATTTAAAGTATCCTTTTAAAACCTTATAACAATTCTATATTTGATTATAAAATATCGATTTTAAACTAAGTATTAATTTTACAATGATAATCCATAAATATCGTTTATAATTTTAAATTACTCGCTTTGTTCAATAAAACAAGTTTATATTCTCAAATCCATTCGTAATTCAATTTCCGTTTTGGAAATAATTTCTTCTTCTTCTTCTTTTTTTTAAAAAAATTCATATTTTTTCTTTATAATCAAAAGTATTTTATGGTATTTAAAATACCAAATTTCAAGGGTTATGGTAAATCAACACGGTATGATCAATCACATTATATATATCACAAAAAATATCATAATAAATAATAGACAATGATTTAAATGTTGAGGAATCGAGTTTGATCCCTCCAACCTGTTTCCACGCATCCACAGATGTTAGTCAACATCAATAATATTAATTTCACATCAATACGAAATATCATGGTGAACCGAATTATTAATCAACCAACAATATAACTATATCAACCAATTCAACCAATTTTATCAACCATTCATCCAAACAACCAAACCACAATATAAAACTCGTTTATATAAAAATATAAACAAGGCAGAGTCAGTGAGTTTACTCACCTTTATCAGTATACGTTTGAATAACGACCAATTCTCGATGAAAGGAAGCAAGTTTATAATTTATCAAAATTTCTCAAAAGCTATGAATTTTTCCAAATTTCACGGGTTTGTAGTCCTCGTCGATACGATCCCAACGCTTCTCGTTCCGCTTGATTCAAATAACGTATAGGAAAGTTAGGATCATTACAATTTTCGTATATGATTAGACATTATTAACATTGTATAATTAAATAATTATACCTTTAATAACCTAATTAATCACGTGTTAGGCATACTAGCCTTTCTTCCATCTGCTCGCTGAAACAAAACAGCCCTAGCCATACTTTCCTTCTCTCGAGATCATGCCATACACGACACATCTCAATGAAACCACCACCATACTTCTCAGCATTCAACCCTCTGCGCGACCATACCTTCCACGTCAAACCTGGGAAACCCCTCCAGATCGCGATTCCGCCTGTACGCGGCTTATATCATCCCTTAGTCTCCTCTTCGACTACCCATGCCTTCCGTCGACACCACTAGAATCTCCGCTACCTCGACCTCCCTCCAGAGCCACCTCAAAGTTGAACCCGAGGCCCTCTTCCAGAAAAAACACGACAGCAGCTCGTGGAACCCAAATGGACAGTGAATAAATCCCCGAATCCATCCAGAACTCGCACCAAGGTGTTGGTCGATCCCATGAACGTGACTGTGATATCTGTTTTGCCACCAAACTCCTTCGGTTGTGAGCTACGTTCAGCCCTAGGCGCTATTCAAGGATGTTAAGCATCAGTAATTGGAGTCGCACTTCCTGATATAAACAACAACGTGAAACTCTCCATGCTATGATTCTAATGAATCTGAAATCTTGCATTTTGATTAAGTTTTCGATTTTAAATATGTTAATGAAATTTTCGGTCTTTCTTATATTTTGTTTGCTTTTGGGAACAATAGTGAAGACATTCAGTGTTTAAAAGGGAAAGACAACTTGCCTTGCATGTGAGTGAAATTGTTTGGTACGCACGCAACCGAAATGTCTTGTAGAGCATGGTCTCAAATAGCTTAGGGGACACAGTTGCAAATGGCCTGGTGCGTACGGCAAGGTTTGGTTTGGGGAACATAGCACTGAAAACGTGAAGAGCAGGCTGGTGGAGCGTACAACATAAGATAGTGTTTACTTTACTGGAGATAGTCAGCTGAAAGTAAATGATATATTTCAATACTCACATCTGCATGTCTTTATTTTTACTTGGGCTTGAAAGCATGCATTCAGTGTTTACATTTTCCTTTAGTTTCAAAACAATATAATTGAAAATGTTATTCCCAGTATATCTAACTCGTTAGTATAAGTCAAATAATTCACTGCCTCCTATGTCACAAATATTGGTTGGCATGAAGAGTTCTCAGGAGAGTAACATAACTTATAAATTATATGTTTAATGAAGTCTAGCGGTACGCCGTTACTTACAACTTTGTTTGCATATGTGCCACTGCAGACAAAGAAAAAATTATAATCGTGACAATCAATGCTTCATGATCCCAAAAATATAATAAAATAGACAAATTGACTTATTTCGTGATATTCCAAAACAATGATATAGGACGTAAAATACTTCAAATAAAAAGTTGCTTATTTTTCCAAATAAAAATTATAGAAAAAATCTATAAATTAAAATTTAACTATGTCTCAAATATCTTGTCCAAATTCGAAACCAATATTTAATTATATTAAATAAACCGTTATGGCTCCACGGCGACTTTTTGAAAATTTGATTTGGACATAACTTGCTATCTATAGGACGAAATCTTGATTTTTCACTTTCATTCGATAGATATAGTTCAAAAGATTCGAACGTTTCTTATTGCAAAAAAATCGACTTATAACGAATCCAGTATATTCATTTAGTTAGAATCATCAAGTTACGAACTACCGTGTCATTATAGGCTCGTTCATAATTATATTGTAAACCATACGTTCAAATGTTGTTTTATAAACGAATTCGTTATTATAATTAAATTCTAAATTGAATTAAATCTTTTAAATCATCAAATTCACTCAATATTGCAAATTCAACGTATTTCAAACTATTTTAGAATTAAATATATTACACCATTATTTATTAATTAAATATTAAAAATAATTGAATTCAAGTCATTTAAATCTCAAAATCACAATTAAATAATTAATTAAATTAATTATAGGATCGCTAAAAATTCGAGACGTTACATTACTTCCCCCTTAGAATAATTTCGTCCTCGAAATTGC
This sequence comes from Allium sativum, assembly GCA_030737875.1. Lineage (NCBI taxonomy): Eukaryota > Viridiplantae > Streptophyta > Magnoliopsida > Asparagales > Amaryllidaceae > Allium > Allium sativum. The sequence continues at coordinate 160,530,712 of CM060913.1, forward strand.
AAAGCAGTAAAAATGGTATAACTCAAACTCCTCATAACTTACTTTGTTGAAATCTTATATTCCATATCTTCATAATCCAGTTCTTACCCGACCTTTGAATTCTCATAACAATACCCGACCATTCATAATTCTTTCCAAATGATTTGTTAACCATTTTTGAACAATCCATCATCACATTGTTGTCTTCTATCCATATGCTCTTCTGCATATCCCCACCCATTCCAATTGATATTAAATCCATTTATCAATTTCATTATTCCACCTGAAATTTTATTAGCCACTTCTGGTTTTCTTATTTCAATTACAATTAACAACTTGATTTTAAATTTTTCATAAATTTCTTGAAAATTTTCTAACTCCTTAAATTTTCAAAAAAAAAATCGCCAGCATCTCGTTTGCGCGGCTCAATTGGTGCAACCACAACTTGCCTTTTTAGGCCTTCTCCAATCCAAAAGAAAATAAAAAAACCAAGCGGCTGGCCCCATAGACTCACAAAACCATCAAAACCAAGTAATATTGTAAACATGTACCTTTTTGTTGGGCATAAATTCTACCTCTTACATTTTCTTCCATTCAATATCTGCTCAGTATACATATATCCATTTCTAGTTTGTTTCAATCAATCAAACATCCAATTTTATCAATTCAAATCTGATTTCTATTCAATTCAATCCACTTATTATTCTTGAATCCAATTCAACTCCGATTAATAAAATATAATATATATTCAATTGCTTATTCATAAGTCGAATTCATATTAATAATTCGAAACTCAACATTTTATTTAATTTCATTTGGAATTATTTCTAATTCAATCCAATTTTATTTAACGTAACATAAGTTAAATTTAAATTCATTTGATATACTTTTATCATTTCGATCCACTCAACTTATACAAGTTAAATTTTAATTTAGAATTCAAACTTCCGGCTTCTTTCAAATATGTTTGGAATCACATAATTATACACATAAATTTATAATCATATACAAATTCAAAAATTTTGAATTTCTTAAAATCATTTGTTTCTTTCAAACAAGTTTTCCATTAACGAATTATTAAGGTAGCAATCCATCACTCAGAAACTTGAAATTGAATACTGATAATGTCGCGATCCATTATCAAAATTATTTTCTCGCCACTGAAGTGATTTCAATGCTTAATCAATTTCAAAATTCATTTAATAATGATTTCTATTCAGAAATTTATTCAAAAAAATTATAATATTTTAGAAAATATTTTCTAAATCATCCGGGATTTAAATTCCAATTTTGGACTGAATTTAATTTTATTTCTGTTTGTTTGCATTTTTCATTCATATTCAAATTTCTATTTGGTTATATATAACCATTTCCATATTCCTTAATTTCATTTTATTGTAATAACAATCAGCACATCCGTATGCTATAATATTTCAAAAATTATTCTTTTTATATCAAAATAAATTTTAGGCAAAATTATTTCATTTAACCATATTAAAACAATATTGTATCAAATTGCTTTGTTCGAGAGTTTAGAAACACATACCGATACAATTGTATATCCTACGTCGACCAGAATTCAAAAACAACTCAATAAATCAACCAACACAATATAAAACAATTTTATATCAAATCTACAAATACCCGCTCATATATATACACTCAAACTCAATCTAAGGTATTACTAACCCCATCTCTGTTGAGTTTCACCACAAAGCCAAGGTTACTACTCAATCTTCTTCTCTGATACCAAATGTAATGGACCGAATTTCCGTACTCTCTGAGTCGACTAATAACACCACACGTCAAACCTAAATTGCACAGAAATACGATCATTATTAGAAAGAAGTTAGAGGATGAGAAATATAAAGAAATATTAGAACAGAAGAAAACGAAGATCATAAACTCAGGGTGAAACAAATAAAATATATTAGATAACATAAATTTTGAAATACAATTCAGTAACTTTATATACATACCATCATCAGAGCATAATAGTTATTTCTGGAATAGTTATAAACACCTGTTTCAAGATACGGACAAAATACATAGCGGAAAAATATGATAGTCTATAGCTAACTGGTGGAGCCTCCTGATTCAAGCTCCTCCAAGTGAATCTGTAAAATCCCGACTAATTGACTGCGCGTACAAATTTGCGCACCCAAGAGTTTAGGGAAAACAAATAAAATAAATTATGGGTCAGTCATGGGACTGGTGTGAGTATACCCCAACCATTTGTTTAACTTCCAAAATCCTTTCGAAAGAAATGATAATCGTAAGACCAATCCACACATAAACACGGATGGTATTTACCTTACGATGACCAAAAATATTTTTGATATCAAATCCAGTGATATTACAATAGTTTCTAAATCAAATAAATAGAATCTAGCGGAATGCTTACATCTCACGTTCCATATATAACATTAAATCAAAAACCGCAGGGCGCTTATTGGAGGTTGGATTCCCACTATGAAAAGGTATGGAACCACCTTCCGAACAGTGTACTCTAGAGGGGATACACTGGGGTTCAACAAGAACATCTTGCAACCTGACCACACCTGGTTGACGACACATTTAACTGGAGTGTATCGAGCATATTATCAACAATGGTTGTGATCAACAACCGTTACCGAAAGCATACAACAACGAATAGAATAAGAAGCAAATGAAATTTCTCTAGACCAGATGATAATACCCCTAATGGGAATGACCCGCTTGGCCATGCTGCCTGCCCGATTTTTTTCGTTTCCCAGTTGATGATGCTTGAGGTCACGATTTTCTTTCAACACGTCTTGCCATCATTTACTTTGAGTTCCACGTCGTCAGAAATTCGTCCATATATGTTGTCCTGGGACTGGACAAACCGAAGGCACCATTTTATTATTCCATTTGAGCAATTTCTACCTAGCATTAACAGAACAGCCCTTGCATTTTACTCCATCTTCAGTTATCTTTAGCATGAGTTGATTCGTAATTCTTATACCAATACGGAGTGGTTTTTACATACTAATTTGATCCCGGTCTCTCCATATTGACAGCGGAGATATAGAATAAATCAAAACTTTGATAGTCGATGATTTAACTACCAAAGAAACATCCATACAATCAACGGTCCTATTTCCAATTGATAATTCTACCGATCAAGCATCAAACAATACTGGCCCCTTATTTTATTGTCATTTATAATTCCTATTTCCCCTCTTTCGTATCTTTTCAAAACTCGATTTTCTCTCCCTCGATTCTTGGAAAAAAGAATTTCCAATACTGCAATTTCTTTATTCGAGAAAATATCTCTTACTCCTGTTAGAATACATTTCTGTACATTCACGAATCCTTATTTTCTATATTAAGAAAATATACCTTATTAATATCGAAAAATACTTCCATTTCTTAATTCCTCGTTGACCAATTCATTTCATTTTTTATGCGTATAAATTATATCTCATTTTATTTTGGGGAAAACATTTCAAAAAACCTATAAATAAACGCGATGTTATAAAACATCGTTATTATAACTCAAACCATTAATCATTTATTAACTAACCATATTACTAACCAATCTTCATTATCGATCCTTAGCCATTCCTCCACCAATCATGAAGTCAATCAAGTTGGGGTATAATTACCTCGTAGACGTTAATTGAACAACATTCTCAATTTTGAAATAGTCAAAGCTCACACTTCAAACAAAACATCGCTTACACGAATCTCAGATTCGACCTTAGAATCCACTTCTTTTACGAAAAACATTGATTATAACGGTAGCGTTATAATCGTTGTTTCCAAATATTTGATTTATAAGACATTTATTATAACGGCAGCGTTAAGATCGCTGTTTAGATTTACAAAACACTTATTATAACGGTAGACTTAAAATCGCTGTTTAGATTTACAAAACATTTATTATAATGACTGCATTATAATCGTTGCTTAGATTTACAAAATATTTATTATAATGCAGCGTTGTAATCGTTGTTTCCAAATATAACTTGTACCTATTAATTTCAAGAAATAAATTAATAAATAATTAAATTTGATTCAAATGAAAAGTAAAAATAACTACTTCCATAAGTCCGATATAATCGAATACCAATAATTAACTTTCTCTCGAATAATCTATATTCGATTTGCATTCCGAACTTCTGAATTTATGTACCATTTCAGGTTAATTCAAATTCTAAATTTACTCTTGAATTCCTCCTTTCCAAAACCTCACCAAATTCCTTTATAACCATTGCAGTCTACAAAACGTTATTATACTTTATTTTATATTACAAATTTTGAACTAAAATTCATCGTTTTCTTTTAAAACGATGGCCCATTTTCCTTTTTACTCAATTTCCAAATTGGGTTCATGTTTCAAATCTAATTTTTCTTTAGAGATATTTCACATTCAAAATATTATCTTTAAACCATTCACTTAAATGGTGAATATATTTCTTTTATATAAAATCAAATCAGTTTTATTTCGTACTTATAAATAATATCTTAAACCCAAATCCTATTTATAAATTCTATTCAAAATTTTCATACCAATCTCATTTGTACTGCGATCATTTAAAATTCCGTTTATAATTTCCTTATAATTTGCAAAGTTCAAATCTCAATTCAAATATTGGTTTCAAAACCGATTTCCAGTTTTCCTTATGAATTCAAATTAGAATTTATATTCTCATTTATCTCATAATAAATATTTTACTGAATTTATAAACATCATTTATAAATTAATCTTCTCGATATATCTATTAAAAACAGATTTCTGTTTAAAGTATCTTTTTAAAACCTTATAACGATTATATATTCGATTATAAAATATCGATTTTAAACTAAGTATTAATTTTACAATGATAATCCATAAATATCGTTTAAAATTTTAAATTACTCGCTTTGTTCAATAAAACAAGTTTATATTCTCAAATCTATACGAAACTCAATTTCCATTTTGGAAATAATTTCTCCTTCTTCTTTTTTTTTAAAAAAAATCTTTTTTTTTCTTTATATTCAAAAATATTTTATGGTATTTAAAATACCAAATTTCAAGGTTCAGGGTAAATCTACACAGTATAATCAATCACGGTATATGTATCACAACAAATATCACAATAAATAATAGACAGTAATATAAATGTTGTGGAATCCAGTTGGATCCCTCTAACCTATTTACCTACGTCCAAAGATGTTAGTCAACATCAATAATATTAATTTCACATCAATATGAAATATCATGGTGTACCGAATTATTAATCGATCAACAATATAACTATATCAACCAATTCAACCAATTTTATCAAACATTCATCCAAACAACCAAACCACAACATAAAACTCGTTTATAAAAAAATATAAACAAGGCAGAGTCAGTGAGTTTACTCACCTTGATTAGTAAACGTTGAATAACGATCAATTCTCAATGAAAGGAGGCAAGCATTTTAATTTATCAAAATTTCTCATAAGCTTTAAATTTTTCCAAATTTCACGAGTTTGTAGTCCTCGTCAATACGATCCCAACGCTTCTCGTTCCGCTTGATTCTAATAACGTATAGGAAAGTTAGGATTATTACAATGTTCGTATATGATTAGACATTATTGACATTGTATAACTAAATAATTATAGCTTTAATAACCTAATTAATCACGTGTTAGGCATATTAGCCTTTTTTCAATCTGCTCGCTGAAACAAAACAGCCCTAGTCGAACTTTCCTTCTCTCGAGATCATGCCATACACCACACATCTCAATGAAACCACCACCATACTTCTCAGCATTCAACCCTCTACGCGACCATACCTTCCAGGTCAAACCTGGGCAACCCCTCTAGATTGCGACTCCTCCCTGTACGCGGCTCGGACCTGCCCTTAGGCTCCTCTTCGACAACTCATGCCTACGGCCGATACCACCAGAAACTCCGCTACCTCGACCTCCTTCCAGCAGCAACGTCAAAGTTGAACCCGAGGCCCTCTTCTAAAAAAAATGCGACAGCAGCTCGTGAAAACCCAAATGGATAGTGAACAACGAATAAAAGCCACCCCGAATCCATCCAGAACTCGCAACAAGGTGCTGGCCGATCCCATGAGTGTGACTGTGATATCCGTTTCGCCCGAAACTCCTTCAGTTGTGAGCTACGTTCAGCCGTAGGAGTTGTTCAAGGATGTCGATCATCAGTAATTTGAGTCGCACTTCCTGATATAAACAACAACGCGAAACTCTCTATGCTATGATTCTAAAGAATCTGAAAGCTTGCATTTTGATTAAGTTTTCAATTTTAAATCTGTTAATGAAATTTTCGGTTTTTCTTATATTTTGTTTGATTTTAGGAACAATAGTGAAGACATTCAGTGTTTAAAAGGGAAGGACAACTTGCCTGGCATGTGAGTGAAATAGTTTGGTACATAGAGCATGGTTCCAAATAGCTTAGGGTACACAGTTGGAAATGGCCTGGTGCACACGACAAGGGTTGGTTTGGAGAACACGACATTGAAAACAAGGAGAGCAGGCTGGTGGAGCATACAACGTAAGATAGTGTTTACTTTATTGGAGACAGTTAGCTGAAAGTAAATGACACATTTTAATACTCACATCTGCATGTCTTTATTTTTTACTTGGGCTTGCACGCATGCATTCAATGTTTACATTTTCCTTTTGTTTCAAAACAATATAATTGAAATGGTTATTCCCAGTATATTGAACACGTTAGTATAAGTCAAATTGTTTACTGCCTCCTAGGTCACAAATATTGGTTGGCATGAAGAGTTCTCAGGAGAGTAACATAACTTATAAATTATATGTTTAATGAAGTCTAGCGGTACATCGTTACTTACAACTTTGTTTGCATATGAGCCGCTGCGGACAAAGATAAAAATATAATCGTGACAATCAATGCTTCGTGATCCCAAAAATATAATAAAATAGACAAATTGACTTATTTTGTGATATTCCGAAACGCTGATATAGGATGAAAATACTTCAAATAAAAAGTTGCTTATTTTTCCAAATAAAAATTATAGAAAAAATCTAAATTTAATTATAACTACGTCTTAAAAATCTTGTCCAAATTCGGAACAAATATTTTGTTATATTAAATAAACCGTTATGGCTCAACAGCGACTTTCTAAAAATTTGATTTGGACATAACTTGCTATCTATAGGGCGAAATATCGATTTTTCATTTTCATTGGAAAAATATAGTTCAACAGATTCGAATATTTCTTGTTTCAAAGGAATCCAACTTATAACGAATCATGTATATTCATTTAAAGTTAGAATCGCCAAATTATGAACTACCGCGATATTACACCATCATTTATTAATTAAATATTCAAAATAATTGAATTCAAGTCGTTTAAATCTCTAAATCACCATTTAAATAATTAAATTAATTAATTGTTGGATCGCTAAAAATCCGGGACATTACAGATCCCCTCCACCATATCATGATTATCTTCCCTGTTCCCCCATAAGAAAAGAACTCCAGTAGGTAATTACACGTGAAGTCTCCTTTCCCCAAAATACTTGCTCCACCTTTTCCTGTACGTCTTCACTGAAAAGCCGCATCACCCTCTACATTTCTCACGATGGCTTCTTCCCCCTTTGGCACCCCCGCCACTATAGTTTCAACGCCCCTCCTCGTCTAAATTCAACTCACGCCCCTTTCAGCGCCCATCAGCTAAACTCCACCGCTAACATCTGCATCCGACCCTCCTCTCTTGACAGCTCCACCGTAGTCTCATAGCATCACTGCCCCCCTTAGTCCGTCACCTCCACTTCCTTTCCAAAACCAGTTTTCCCTTTTCTCCTTTTAGAGACATCCTACACACCCTCCTCTTCCTTTTCTATCCCACATCAGTCATTAAAACCCCCACCATGTGCCGTTTCAACCTGAAACCATTCCTTACCCACTGGTCCTCCCCAACGTGACCACTTCTTCAGCTATTTGGCCCTTAACTGCATGCAAAACCTCGCCTCTCCTTTCCATAAACCCACTACTTCCCATCTAAAAACTGCGCCTTCTTCTTTTAAATCAGCTCCATTACCCTTTAGCAACCCCAGTCCTCCTTTGTCCCGCCTCAGCCTCTCAACAGTACCCCCATTTCCTCTTTCTTCCCATTAAAAATCAGTTTGACAGCCCTTATTCCACTCACAACCTTTCCTTTCTCTTCCTTAGTCCACACCAGTCCGTCCATGTAAAGACCCGTAACTTCTCCGGTTAGGAAAGCCCGGATGATCTAGAGAAAACGACAAAATAGAACGCAAACAAAAGAACATTTCATTGTATATTACAACAATTCCATCAGAATACAAGAATATACAGAGTATAAACGAATAAATATTACACAGAAAATATCAGAGATTACAATAATTTATAGAGCAGCGGAAAATAATACAAAACACAACTGAAGGAGATATACGGATACAAAGCTTTCCGGATATCGTTCCAGCTGTAAACCAGGATCCTATGAATATAAATCTGCAAAACCAAAACTACTAGCTGCCCGTGTCAAAATAAGGGCACCCAGAGTTTAGGTTAAAACAATGAACTCCAGGTCAGTCATGTGACTGGTGTGAGAACTAAAACAATTGTAAATCTTTATTTTAAAGTTAGGTAAACCAAGGGACCACGCCGCTAACGCGGAACGGGTTTCCTCCCAAGAATACCAGTGCATAAAACAAACAGCGCAATGCTAAATAAAGAAAAATGAAGCTATTATAAGACCCATGTCCTATCACACAATGCAACGCAAGCCGGGTGATAGGGTTTTACCTTATAATAGCCAAAGAATGCTTGATACGCTAAAATTTCATGTTTTAATTTTTTTTATCAGACTCCAGCTGTAAATTAGTAAGAGAACGATTCCCTAAGTATTAACCCCGAAGGCCGAAACCAACATCAGACTAATACCCAGGAAACCACCCATCTTAGCTCGTTTTCAGTTAGTTTCTGATTTTATATACAATCATAAATATCAATCATAGGCGGCATGAATGTCCCATAAAACTATGTCGCCATATATAGGTATACAATTGAAACCGCAAAATGTCGTACTAGAATTTCGGTTATCATTTATGGTATGAACCGAGGCTAGGGATCGTCCTCTACCAATTCGAGACACTCTAGCCCGTGTCTCAGGAACAACCGCAACTGCCCCTTGGATCGTCAGGGTCGATCCACACGGAGTGGATTATTATGTCTGAACAATACGTTTCCCCGCCCTTTGGGGTGTCAATGAGTCAACGAATGACTCCATCGGCTTCACATAGTCACCGATATATCGGAGGCGCCTCACAAACCAACAACCACATAAGTCAAACTCATCAGGGCGTGTTAAACCACTGACGCCACTTCTAACTAGAAGGAAACGCATGCCCTCCCTGATGTCCTCTCCCATTTCTGGTTCATACCGGGTGTGAAACTCGCAAAGTAAACGTTACACAAAGCTATGCCACAAAGGCCTTGCTTTGATCATCAACCACAAGACTTTTCTTTTCAACAGAAGCCTTGATCATTTGCCACTTAGGCATGCCATGCAGCCAATTCACTCTATGCGTTTGATATCCATCAGTATATAACCCCTGAGCTTTTGCGTCTCAGAGAAGGGCGTTAAGCAAGAGAATAAATTCTTCGCTGCCAAACATGTATATATTTAATAGAAATCAGCCACACAGACTGAAAACCAATGTCAGACACATAGTCCATTTACAAGTTCGTTCTGGGTCTGAACGAAACCGGAGGCCCCTAGTACCCCGCATATCGATCGATCTCCAAGTACGTCTGGACGATCACCAACTGATTCCTTCCTCTTGGGTGTACGACCCAATCAATATCATCAGTAATTATCCAAATGACGTGAAGACATCCGGTCTTCAACCACCGTCTTCATCTTCGACTTATCGTCGTATCGGTTATTCAGAATGGGATAAACCCAGTCTTTCCGAATAACTCGCGTATATAATAAACAAGTGTTACACAAACACAACATACACCTCATTCCAATTCATCAATCACTAACTGTAAATTAACAAGAGAAAAATTCCCCAAATATTAACCCCGAAGGCCGAAACCAACATCAGATCAATACCTAGGAAACCATTCATCTTAGCCAACCTACAGTTAGTTTCTAAATTTCACATTCTTAGGGAAAGGTTCCCCTTAATTTTATCAACGATAAATTCTTTTAAATTTATTCTTTAATCTACTTTTGAATATCAATTCAAACTAGTCGGGATTAGCGAACCTTACCGGAGTAATCATTTTTTTTAATTTCCCAACCCCAACCTATTCATCCCATGAAATAAAACTGGTCATACTTCATATCTAACACCACGGTGTTATCGGTAAATTCAATTACCATTTTACGTTCAAATCTAATTAAAGATTTAACTATCGCCTGGAGCAAAACTGGTGATACTCCATTCTCAATCTTTTCAATCTAATTAAAGATTCATTAAAACTCCACTTAGTTTTAATCTTTGACTGGGTTAAAGAATTAGTGTCATTTAAAACACGGTTCACGATAAACCCAAAAATCAATACCAATTCAATTCCAATTAAATATTATTTAATTGGTTCACTTCACTAAATCTAAATAAAAAGATATAATCTTTTTCTCAACTGGGTTCAAGAACAGTGTTAATAAAGACACCATTCACGACAAACCCAAATCACATTTGATATTCAATACAAGGCTCTGAATAGAAAATATGCCGACTTATATTCAATATCAAATTCTACAACCAACAAATATCGTATTGGAAATAACGATATTAATATATCTTTCAAATTCCCATAGCAATATCCGTATCATCACGAAATCCAACATGGAAATATTCTGAAGACAATTTCGATTCAAATCCATTCCAATATAATTATTAGAAATTCTGGTTATTTTTATAACCATTTCAAATCCAATTTATTTATTTAAAAGTAAATAGAATTATAATTCTAGTTCAAAACTAGTTCATTCCGATAAAAATCTATTTTTATCTTTTCGAATATGGAGTTTTTCATCCCAAACTTTCCCAAATCATTTCTTATGATTTTACACAAATTATTACTATTTTTAATAGTTTTATCAAGGCCCGTACATTCGATTTCCATCAACGGCCATCGAACTGCACTTACAACGACCTTTTCCAAATTTGATTTCGACATAATTCCAAATCCAGCAGTTAGATTTCAAATTTCTCATATTCGTTAGAAAGATCTTTTCAATACGAACCCAACGGTTCCGGTTTTAGGAGAATCCGACGGTCGGATCTCACGCAATGTCTATTCGAAGCCAGTGGTCGAAATTCACGAACTACCGCAGCGCGTTCTATCCAGGCCATTATATTATATATATAATATATACTTCGTCGCTTTCCTTTTAAAACGTATTATATAAATCGTTTTAAATTCATTTTCAAATCGATTTCAACTTCTTTTCAAATTCAAATCAAAATTGAATTTTTCCTTATAAATTCGTTTTAAATTCAATTCAAATTGATTTCAATTCAAATCGATTTTTAATTCACTTTAAGTTCGTTTTCAATTCAATTCAATTCAACTTCAATTCGAATTCATCTCTATTCAATTTCAATTCGAATTCATTTCTATTCAATTTCAATTCGAATTCATTTCTATTCAATTTCAATTCGAATTCATTTCTATTCAATTTTAATTAGAATTCATTTCTATTCAATTTTAATTCGAATTCATTTCTATTCAGTTTAATTCGAATTCGTTTCTATTCAGTTTGGTTCGAATTTCAATTCTTTTCAAAATATCAGAGATTTTGAAATCACTTTCGATATTCATTATAAAATGAATAAAATCGATATAAATATCGTTCACGTCGAAATGGCGTCAATCTAATCAACACTGCTTCATGTATTTCTATTTTCAAATATTCTATTTCAAATATTTCTTTTTCAAATATTTCTATTCAAATATTTTATTTCAAAACTGGAATGAGGCCCAATCAATTACCATAGATTTTATTTCTATGGACTTTCATACAACGCATGTGTATATCAACAACGATAATTAATCAACCATCATCCAAAGTGCATTCTACAATGTATAAGCATCAAATATAAATATTCAACGCTTATAATAGTCTGTCAATCAATCGATCGACATACAACTAATTATTGGGATTAGTATGTCATATATCATCCCAATACCCGTGTGGGGTTTCAAACAATCAAACACAGATTTTATTTGTGCAGTTGGGCGATGTGTAAAATTTATCGTCCCAATCAATATAAGTCAAATGTGTGTATACAAACAAATAGTCCGATTTGTTTATATTTATTTCATTTTAAATACATGTTAAAAATTATATTTTTAACTATAAAATAATTTCGACTATATAAATATTTCATTTCATTTCACATCACACAATCAACTACACATCAAAATCAAACGAACAAACAAACAAGCCGTCCATGGTCAGTGGACGACGGGTGTCGGGTGCTACTAAACACCGTCTGCATCCTAATATATATTACAACTAGAAAAATAAATAAAAGGTGAGGAGTTCTCACCTTTGGTTTCCACTCTGCCAGTTTTTGTTTTTGAATTTCTAACCAGTTTGGATTTGCCTGAAATTCCAACTTCATTTTCACGCTGTTCATATTAAAAATCACATTTTTAATATGATGTGTATATATTAAAAATCATATTTTTACTTCAATGCTTATATTTTTTTTCAAAACAACTCATATTTTATTTTTACCAAACAAAGATGTTTTTATATTTCAAAATAGATGTTTTTATATTTTAAAACAATAATGTTTTTATATTTCAAAACAATGATGTTTTTATATTTTAATGTAACAACCCGAAAATCTGAGCCAGTTTAAAATTTTTATTTTGGCAATTTTAGCGGAGTTTGAACATTTAAAATAGATTATTTTAAATAATAACGACGAGAAATTTATTTTGAATATAATTCGAACGTATATATTATATACGTCGTCGTTAGAATATAAATAATTATATATAATTATTAAAAGGAATTGAAAATGGCGCGGTAGTTCGATAATTCGATTTCAAACTTCAATTGAATGTACCGGGTGCAAAACAATCCAGATTTTAGTGAAACAAAAAATAATAGAATCTAATTGATAATATCTTTCCAAGGAATCTAAAAGATTGAAATTTCATAGAGGGAATCAAAAGATATGTCCAGTTGAAAATTCTGAATAGTCGCAATGGAATTCAGGCCTTTAAAAATGGGAATTTTGCAAACGACCTCGGATTTCGACGAAACCACTTTTATTGGGTCCGTGATGTCAAATTACTGCTAGATTCCAAATTTCATAATTTTTCGAATCAATATGTGAGCGTGGCAAAAGAAAACGTGTTTGACCAGTTTCTGTTGATTTTAATCGACTGGAAAATGACCATTTTTCAAACGGTCTTAGAATTCGACGAAACTAGTTTTGTTAGGACCGTATCGTCAATACGAAGCTAGAAAATATTTTTCAGGAATTTTTAGAGTTAGTATGTGACCCCGGTAAATTGATATGCACATTCAAATTCGATATATAGAGTTATATGTTGATTTTGACGAAAACTGATTGAAACGATCGAATCAACCTACGATACATATCCCATTGTGTTCGGAATGGGGGTAATTAGCTATGGACGACAGGCGGTGGGCCTCGTTTAGAGGTCGTATGTAAAAGTCAACTTTTTCATAATTAAATAAATAAAAAAACCTCTCCCCTTCAAAACCGTTGGCCCCCCCCCCATCCGTTTCATTTCAGAAAATCAAATAAAAAAAAGAAGAAGAAGAAAAGGGAGGAGCGCCGCCGCTCCTCCGTGCAGCGCTCCAGCGCGCTGTCAGGCGCCCCCTTTCCATCTCCGCTCTCCCCTTCCCCCACCACATCTCCTCCTCCAGTCCCCACCTCCTCTTCCCCAGCGCATCGCGCAAAACCCCAACCCTGAAACCCTACCACCGCCGCGCCCTGGTGGCACCGACCACCACCAAACCCGCCCCCACCTCGCGCGCCTCTCCCTCTTCTTCTTCCCTGACCGAACCCCCCTTCTTTTGATAAAGCAAAGTAAGTTTTCATTATTATTTTTATTGTAGAAAAATATCATTTTTCCTATGTGTTTTAGTGTAGAAAAATATGATTTTTCATATGTGTATAGATCCGCAATAAAGATTGGATTTTTAAAATAGAAAAGATTAGATTTTTAAAATAGAAAAGATTAGATTTTTAAAATAGAAAAGATTAGATTTTTAAAATAGAAAAGATTAGATTTTTAAAGTAGAAAAGATTAGATTTTTGAAATTGAAAAGGCGAAATCTTTATAATTGAAAAGGCGAAATCTTTATAATTGAAAAGGCGAAATCTTTATAATTGAAAAGGCGAAATTTTTATATAGAGAATAGCGAAATAAAAATTCGATTTTTCTATATTGAATAGCGAGATAAAAATTCGATTTTTCTATATTGAATAGCAAAGTAAAAATTCGATTTTTATATATTGAAAAGCAATATAAAAATGTGATTTTTATATATGTAGAGGCTACGGGCGACGAAGGTGACAAAAAGGCGAGAACGATGAAGATTTCCTACATTAGAAGTGTCGTGGAATTGGATTAGCTATCGGTGAGAACTTCTCACTCTAAATTTCTTTTTCTAGTTATATATATATATATATATATATATACTAGGATGCAGACGGTGCTTAGTAGCACCCGACACCCGTCGTCCACAGACCATGGACGGCTTGTTTGTTTGATTGATGTGTTGTGAAATTTGTTTGTGTTGTTGATGTGAAATCGATAATAAAATGTAGATGGTTGAAATAAATTAATTATCGTTAAAAATATAATTTTTAACGTGAAAGTGAATAAATGAATATTTATAAACAAATCAGCTGATTTGTTTATATACACTGATTTGACTGATATTGATTGGGTCGATAAATTTTACACATCGCCCAACTGCACAAATAAAAATCTGTGTTTGTTGATTTGAAACCCCACACGGATGTTGGGATGATATTTGGGTACACTAATCCCAATTATTTAATTGTATGTCGATCGATTGGTCGACAGGCTGTGTAAGCGTTAATTATTTATATTTGATGCTTATGCAGTTGTGTGGTGCACTTTGGATGATGGTTGATTGTTTATCGTTACTATTATATACATGTGTTGTATGGAATCCATATAATTAACATTATATGGTGATTGATTGGGCCTCATTCCAATCGGGAAAATAATAAATATTATAAAAGAAAATTCATGTGTTGAATATAAAAATAGTCATGTGTTGACGATGTTCATGTGTTGAGTAAAATATTTTAACAATAAAATTTACATCTTTATCATATTTAAAATTGGAACTACTTCATGGTGGAGTCTAATTAAAAATCAAACGATAGATACCATGATTTTATAAAATATTTTACATAACAAAAATAGTCGTGTGTTGAAAGAAATATAGATTCATGTGTTGAATAGAATAAATATTCATTTGTTGAATAGAGTAAAGAAGTTTTGAAAAACATAAATCCGTGTTGATTAGAGATGCGTTATTTTGATGCAAACGATATTTATATCGATTTTATTCGTTTTATAATGAATATTGAAAAGTGATTTCAAAATTTAATATTTTGAAATGAAATTCAAATTAAATTAGATTAAAATTCAAATTGAAATTTTATTGAATCAATTTGAAATGAATTCGAATCGAATAGAAAATGAATTCGATTCGAATTGAATAGAAAGTGAATTTGAATTCGAATTGAATAGAAATGAATTCAAATTGAATTAAATTGAAATTGAATTAAAAACGAATTGAAATCGTTTTGAATGAAATTTAAAACGAACTGAAATTGAATTGAAATCAATTTGAAATGAATTTGAATATAATTAAATAGAAGGTAAATTCAAATTGAATTGAATTGAAACGAATTAGAATTGAATTGAAATGAATTTGAATTCGAATTAAATAAAAATTGAAATGAATTCGAATTGAATTGAAATCAAATCGATTTGAAATTGAAGATGAAGTTGAAATTGTTTTTGAAACGAATTTAGAACTATTTATAAAATACGTTTTAAAAGGAAATCGACGAAATTTAAATAATATACATATTATTTATATATATAATGGCCTGAATAGAACGCGCCGCGCCGCGGCAGTTCGTGAATTTCGACCATTAACTTCGAGTTGACGTTACGGGAGATCCGACCGTCGGATTCTCCTAAAATCGGAACCGTTGGGTTCGTATCGAAAAGAGCTTTCCAATGAATATTAGAAATTTGAAATCTAATGGTTAGATTTGGAATTATGTCCAAATCAAATTTGGAAAATGTCGTTGTAAGTGCAGTTCGATGGCCGCTGATGGAAATCGACTGTACGGGCCTTGATAAAATTATTAAAAATATCTATAATTTGTGTAAAATCATAAGAAATGATTTGGGAAAAATTGGGCTGAAGAATTCCACATTTGAAAAGATAAAAATAGATTTTTATCGAAATGAACTAGTTTTGAACTAGAATTAAAATCAATTTATTTTTGAAATAAATAAATTGAATTTGAAAGTGATTTTAAAAATAATCAATATTCCCAATACGTGAATTGGACTGGAGTTGAATCGAAATTATCTTCGGAAAATTTCGATGTTGGATTTCGTGACTATACAGATATTGTTATGGGAATTTGAAAGATATATTTTATATATCGTTATTTCCAATACGATATTTGTTGGTTTCAGAATTTGATATTGAATATAAGCCGATATATTTTCTATTCAGAGCCTTGTATTTAATATCAAATGTGATTTGGGTTTATCGTGAATCGTGTTTTAGATGACACTGGTTCTTTAACCCAGTTAAAGGCAGGATATTGATTTTTGAAGAGATTGAAACTAAGTGGAGATTTGATGAATCTTTAATTAGATTAAAAGGTGAATTGATAATTTAAATTATCAAATCTGAAAGGTGATCGAGAATGGAGTACCACCAGTTTTGCTCCAAAGCGATAGTTAAATCTTTAATTAGATTTGAACGTGAAATGGTAATTAATTTTACCGATAAGACCTTGGTGTTAGATGTGTAGTATTACCAGTTTTCTCCATGGGATATATAGGTTGGGATTGGGAAATAAAATAAATAATGACTTCGGTGTGGTTCGTTAATCCCGACTAGTTTGAAATGATATCCAAAGGAAGATTAAAGAATAAATTTAGAAGAATTTATCTTGGATAAAATTAATGGGAACATTTCCCTAAGAATGTGATTTTGTGAATAAAAGAATATTCTGAATTGGAATGAGGCGTTCGTTGTGTTTGTGTAACATTTGTTTATTAAATACGTGGGTTATTCAGAAAGGCCGGGTTATACCCATTCTGAATAACCGATTCGACGAGATGTCGAAGATGAAGACGGTGGTTGAAGAACGGAAGTCTTCACATCGTTTGGGTGATTACTGATGATCTTGATTGGGCTGTACACCCAGGATGAGGGAATCAGTTGGTGATCGTCCAGACGTACCTGGAGATGGATGGATATGCGAGGAAAGTGCCTCCGGTTTCGTTCAGACCCAGAACGAACTTGTAAATGGATTGTGTGTCTGACATTGGATTTTATTCTGTGTTGATTGATCTCTATTAAATATACATCTGTTTGGCGGCGGAGAATTCATTCTCTTGCTTAACGCCCTTCTCTGAGACGTACGAGCTCAGAGGTTGTATATCGATGGACATCAGTCGCATGGAGTGAATTGCCAGTGTGGCACGCGTAAGTGGCAATTGATCAAGGCTTCTGTTGAAAAGAAAAGTCTTGTGGTTGATGATCAAAGCACGGCCTGTGTGGCGTAGCTTTGTGTATAACGTGAATTCGCGAGCCTCACACCTCGGTATGAGTCAAAAACGGGAGATGGACCACTGGGAGAGCACGACGTTTCTTTCTAGCTAGGGTGGTGTCAGTGACCTACCAGCCCTGACATTTATATACTTTTCACCTGTGTGGTTGTTGGATACGAGGCGCCTCGGATATAGATCTGTAAGGACCGGGAAACGTGTGTTCAGGAATTGCCAATCCTCAAAAGTAAGAGAGGACCGGCCCAGTCGATTCCAAGGATCAAAGTGGGGTCCTGAGACATTTGCTAGAGTGTCTCGAACGCGGAGAGGAGCTTGCCCCTTGCCTCGACTCATGACGGAAATCCAATTTCCAATACGTGATATTGCGGTTTTAATTGTAGAACTAGTATGGCGACATGATATATGGTACCCATGCCGTCTATGATTGATATTTATGATTGAAAATTGTTTTGACACTATACACCTATAATAGTATCAAATGATTTGTTTTTAAATGTATCAAGCATTATTTGGCTATTATAAGGGAAAACCCTATCCTCCGGCTTGCGTTGCATTGTGTGATGGGACCTGGGTCTTATAATAGCTTCATTTTTCCAAAGAGCATTGCGCTGTTTTGTTATATGCACTAGTATTCTTTGGAGGAAACCCGTTCCGTGTTATACGGCGTGGTCCCTTGAATTACTATCCTTTAAAGTAATGTTTTAAATAACTATTTTTAGTTCTCACACTAGTCTCATGACTGACCTGGAGTTTATTGTTTTAACCTAAACTCTGGGTGCCCCTATTTTCTACACGGGCAACTAGTAGTTTTGGTTTTGCAGATTTATATTCATAGGATCCTGATTTACAGCTGGAACGATGCTCGGAAAGCTCTGTATCCGTGCATTATTTCTAGTTGTGCTTTTGTATTATTTTCCGCTGCGATGTATTTAAATGTAATTTAAATCTCTGATATTTGTTGTATAATATTTATTCATTTATACTCTGTATATTCTTGTATTATGATGGAATTGTTGTAATAATAATGAAATGTTCTTCCGTCTGCGTTCTGGTTTGTCTTGTCCTCACAGTAATTCGTTCTTTCTCATCTCTTCGGAGACCGGGGAAGTTCGGGTCGCTTCATTTAAACTCTCCTATTTCATCAATGATATATAATTTAAAACCATATATATATATATATATATCCATATTTTAACAGTAATGTTTTTCATATTTTAAACCTACTTTTCTAAAACAATGTTAATTTAAATAAAACTGAATTAAATAAACTGAATTAAATAAACTGAATTAAACACTATAATAATTAATTACATAACAAGGGTTAATTACCCTTTCTTTCGGATTAGCTTCAGGCCATCCTCCCAAAAACGAACCCCTACATTAGAACCTAGGGTTCAACTTCGCACCACCCGTGATCCACCTGACGTCGATCTGAGTGTGCCACCTGCTCCAGCGTCGCGAGAGCTTTCCAACGCCGCCAACAAAGTTGAACTCTGTCGCTGCCTTGCACCAGAGTTTTGCCTCGAAACGGCCTGACTTCGAGAGCCGATTTCGTGAAATTTAAAGCTTTAGGAATAATCCCTTCCGTTGGCTACAAAGATCGCAATGAGCTCGATCAATTTCTTTCAGAAATTATCTTGAACGACTATTTGAATTTGAAGATCGAACGGGGTTTCGAATTGAGAATTTCCGCCCTCAAACGATAGTGAGCGGCGGTGGTATTTGCTTTTGGATAAAGTGATTTAGGTTTAGATAATGATTGGGCCCACTTATATTTATAATTCAATTTTTTTTTAATTTCAAAAATATTAGTTTTCCCATCCGAACTCGAAATCAAACCCAATGACTGTCGCCCCTAGCCAAATACCCCCATTCCGAACACAATGGGATATGTATCGTAGGCCTGTTCAACTGTTATGATTAGTTTCCGTTAAATTTACAATATAAATAAATATAACGGTCAATATTGATTTCAACGTACATTTTAATTTGCTGGGGCCACATACGAGCTCGAAAAATTCCAGAAAATATTTTCTAGCTTCATATTGATGATACGGTCCTAACAAAACTAATATCGTCAAATTCTGAGACGGTTTGGAAACTGGCCATTTTCCAGTCGATTAAAATCAACTGAAACTGGTCAAACTCGTTTTCCTTTGCCACGCTCACATATTGATTCGAAAAATTACGAAATTTGAAACCTAGCAATAACTTGACATCACGGATCCAACAAAAGTGGTTTCGTCGAAATCCGAGGTCGTTTGCAAAATTTCCATTTTTAAGGGCCAGAATTCCATAGCGACTATTCTGAATTTTCAACTGGACATATCTTTTAAATCCCGCTATGAAATTTCAATTTTTCAGATTCCTTAGAAAGATATTCACAAATAGATTCAAATATTTTTGGTTTCACTAAAATCCGGTTCATTTTGAATCCAGTACATTCATTTGAATTTTGAAATCGAATTATCGAACTACCGCGCCATTTTCAGTTCTTTTTATATTTATAAATAATTATTTATATTCCAACGTCGAGCTTTATAAATATATAAGTTCGAATTCTATTAAAAATAAATTTCTCGTCGTTATTATTTAAAATAATTCATTTTAAATAATCAAAATTCGCTAAAATTGCCAAAATAAAAATTTTAAATTGGCCCAGATTTCCGGGTTATTACAGTCCAGGAACCAAGATCACCACCCAGGTTCACCATCCCGTGCCCTCAGTTCGGTTGCGACATAGCTTGGCCCTGCATTGAAAAAGAAAAAGAAAAAATAAAACAAGTTAAAGTGTTTAAGTGTTCGTATTTAGACACGTATGTTGTGGAGAGGAAGTGTGCGTAAGTGATGGTATCGACGCCCTCAAAATTGGCTCGTGATTATCCAAAGCGCCTGCAATTTATATGGGTCCTGACGGTGAACGATAGGGAGACATGCAGGTGAGAACACCCAATTTAAATTATTTTAAATTAGCATATATAGTATATTACAATTGGTTGATTATAATGGTTACCTTCATTTGATTGTTATGGATGCTCATGGTTATGTTATGTAATGTTGGATGAATGTTCATACAGTTAAATACACTGAACACTACGCGTTATTAAACGTAACGCGTTGATGCACAAAGAAAATTGGTTGTTTAAATGGTCGTGTTTATGATAAATGATTCATGTCTAGTACATGGTAAATTGGTATGGCTGATTTTGATTATAAGAAAACACACGCACCGCAGTTGTGGATTTATGCTGACAATAGATTTAATTCTCCTTCTCCCGAACGATTGTTTAAATAATGTATTGTGTTCGATTAGATTGTAATAGAAATATTTTCATATTACTAAAAGCGATTTCCCTTGATTTAGTTTTAAGGTTAATATCGAAAGAAAATGATTTGAGTTATATAACGAAATGAGTTTTATTTAAGTAATTAGTCAAATATAACTGTATAACGACTAGTGGTAAGTTTGATAGTGATTCAATGAGCTTTGAGAATAATAATTAAGTTCAATAAATCTGAAAGGTGGATTTGGAAATTTAGAGCAAGGTTTGAAATTTTATGTTAAAAATGATTAGATGTTTTCGTAAAAGACAAAGCAGTCCTGAGGTATTCAATAATTTATATTAACCTAGTCGATTTATGCAAATAAATTAAGTTTCAATTATTTGAAAATCTAAAATGATAAGTCGATGTTCATGTAAATGATTTTGAAATTAAGGCAGTTCTGAGATATGGATCGAATAATGATTGTAATAGGTTGCCGACATTAGCGATGATTTTGATTATTTTGGTGAAGTTTGGAAAATATGATTTTAAGTCTTCAATTTAATTTGAAGGAATATTCAGAAATTTAAAAGAATGACTTGTAAAGGAAAATGATTTTTGAATTCAAATGTAAATATAGAATATTATTCAGAATATGGTTTTAAAGTCAAGTTATGAATTTGAGTTTGTTTCGGGAAGAAATGAGACGATTTATAATAAAACATTATATGGTTGGATTAAACGTGTCGCGTAGCGACCGTTTTTTGATACCGGATCAAATATTCAAACATCCATAACCTGAACATTTTAAATCAGATTAGCATGAAACAACAAAAATCAGATATCTATTAATGACAACTTTGGTATAGAAAGGAAATTTTTGAAATTCGACATATGGTTTTCAAATTTTGTTTAAAACAAAATTTGAAAAGGCCGCTATATGAGCAGTTTGTCAGTCGTAATGTAAAATCGATTAAAATAGGTTTATAAAAATCATAAAAAATTGGAAAAATTATGAAAAATCTTATTTCATAATTTAAAAGTGTTTAAAACTGAAATGTTTGAATTTCGAATGATATTGGATTAGTTGAGTCAATTGGCTATTTTGTAGTATTTTGGTAATAAGTGTAAATTTTAATATTCTTTGAAATCAACTAGGTTTGAAGTTACAAATCACAAGCTATTTCAAAATGGGTTTTTAAATATTTCAAAAGGCTTTAAAGAATTTATGTATTTTCATATGAAATTTTGTTTAAAGATTTTCTAGTTTTAGGGAATTTAGAATTTAAAGGAAATGAGTTGGGTAGAGTTAATCTTCGAATGTTCGATATAAATTCCAAGGTTGTATAAATATTATCAGAAAATATTAGAATTTTTACCTCAAAATTTCTTATAGTATTTACTTGAAGTTGCGAATTTGATATCGGATATTTGAATATAACTTATGTTTGAAATTTCAAATTTGTTGAATTATCGTGGATCGAAACTAAAATTAAAAATAAGCTTTGTAAATTAATAAGACTTATAAAATGATAATGACAAAGAAAGAATCGTATTCGAATTATAAAGTTATGAAATTTGAATACCGAATTGGGAAGAAGAATTTAAAACGGTAAGGGATCTATTGAAATCTAAATGAATCCAACTTTGTTTTGTAAATAAATTAATAACGATTTGGAAGGAGGTTCAAATCAAAATCCTGTATAATCCATAACTATTGTTTTAAGTACGCCTATTACTTGGAAAGTCCGGGATTGAATATATGTTTGAACCATTCCAAGTAATAATACGATGCTATAAATAATAGAAGACTTGGAAATCGATAAGTGAAGACCGACAATCTTTGAATGGCTTGGATTGATTGCCGATGTCTAGATTGGGCTGATCACCCAAGACGAGGTTATAAGTGACATGAGATCCGAGTATATTTAGAGATTTCGGATTGTTGTTCCATTCAAACCTTGAACGGACTTGTATGGATTGTGTGTCTGACATTGTAATTAACTGCGTAGCACTGATTTATGTTGATACATATAAATTAGTGGCAACGAAATTATTCTCGACTCTAAGTCACATGAACTTAGAGGTTATGTATTAATCGAAATCAATGACATGTGGTGAATGGAAAAGGTGGCATACTCGAGTTATGAAATGAGCTAGTGACGATCAAAACATGGCTTATCAAAGCGTAGCTTTGTGTATATCGTGACCTCGAAGAACCTCACACCTGGAGTAATGGTAAACTGGTGGTTAGGTTTCATACATATACATAAACTCTATTGAAACTCGAATGCTCCGGCGAATGGATCCATTTTCGAAACCTGTGATTTACTCAGTGTCTGCTGTCTGGATGTTAACCTGGAGATACTTAGCTTCTTGTCCTAGATTGATCATTCGTGCCAGGAACAATCATGTTGGAAACCCAATCTCCAACACGAACCCATGTGATTTTGTTTTATACCAATATGGCAATATAACCAATGGGGTTATGGGGCTATGATTCTATATTTATTTGTGAAATGATTTTTCAACACTATGCATTAAAAATAGTATTAAAAGAGGATTTTCACGTATAAAAGCATTTTCGGTTATCGTAACATAAAACTCGCCCATTTGGTGTGCACTTGCATTGTGTGATGTGGGATGAGCTTATGATAGCTTCATTTTTCCAAAGTCATTGCGAATTTCTATGCACGGGTATTCACATGGAGTAAACTCGTTCCGCGATAGCGGCGTGGTCTAATGAAATTCCCAACTTTAAAATAAATCATATGTATATAAAAACTATTTTGTGTTCTCACACCAGTCCCATGACTGATCTAGAGTTTATTGTTATCCACACCTAAACTCCGGGTGCCCATATTTTTCTCGGGCAGCTATTAGTTTAGTTTGCAGGTTAGTTTACGAGCTGTTTTTAGATTTTGGAGCTAAGATTTAAGGTTTGGATGATACTTCTTCCACTGAAAGCATTTGTTTTTGTTTCCGTTGAGCTTATGGTATACTCTTATTCCTTGTAATTCTGGTGTAATTTTTTTAATGAAATAAAAGTTCTATCGTTTGTGTTCAAATATGTTAGTACCAATAACCATCCATCTTTGTGAATGATTTAAGGCGGTTTACTTACAGGTGAAAATTGGGCTAAAAGGCGAGTCGTTACAATGAAGTATTGGATTCATTTTCAAATTTTAAATTCCATATTGTCAAACAATTCATTATGAAATTCAAATTCTGATTTCATATTTTGTTTCACAAATATCATTATAAATCAAAATCATAATCTTAAATCAATTCAGACATAATAGCTCGGATTGGAAATGGACTTTAGCTTAAAATAGTAAAATAAATTTGAAAATGGTTTAGTTTTAAAATAATTGAAATATATATATAATTAAATTTAATATAAAAATGGTTTATTAAAAATATTTTTATTGAAATAGTATGTAACAACCCAGAAAATACGAGCCAATTTAAAATTTTTAAATTGGATATTTCAAAGGAATTTAAACAATTGAAATAGAATATTTCAATAAAATAGTGAATTAGAAATAGTGGGGCAGTTTGAAATTTTGAATTCAAACTTTGACAGACTGCACCGGGTGCAAAATATAACGGATTTTAGTGAAACCAAAAATATTTAAATCTGTTTATGAATACCTTTCTAACAAATCTGAAAAATCGAAGTTTTATAGCGGGAATCAAAAGTTATGGCCAAATGAATTTTCAGAAAGGTCGCTATATAGAATATATAGCCCTTGAAAATAGACATTTTGCAAACGACCTCGGAATTCGACGAAACCACTTTTGTTGGATCCAGGATGTCAAACTATTACTAGGTTTCAAATTTCGTAATTTTTGAATCTAGTATGTGAGCGTGGCAAAAGAAAATGTGTTGGGTCAATTTCTATTAAATTGGATCGACCAGAAAAAGACCATTTTTCAAACGATCTCAGAATTTGAAGAAACTAGTTTTTTTGAGACCGTAGAGTCAAAACATAACTAGATTTATTTTTCAGGAATTTTTCGAATCAGTTTGTGGCCCTGGCAAATTGAAATGTACGTTCAAATTGAATATTAATTTTTTTTGTACTTTAATTTAAAAAATAACTGACTGTAACAGTCGAATTGGCCTACGAAACGTATGCCATTGTGTCCAGGTTGGGGGTAATTAGCTAGTGGTGACAGCCGTTGGGTTTGAATTGGGATCTGTGTAGAGAAACACTATTTTAAAATATAATAAAACCATCGGCCAATTAGAATTCTCCATTCATAAAGAAAAAAAACATCAGAAACCCCCTCGACATCGACGACGGAAGTCCTTCCTCCCTTCCCTAGCGATTTCCGATCGCCACAACTTGAATCAGCCCCACCCCCAGTTCAACTTTTTGTAGTTCTCCTTCCCCTCTTCAAATCCATATCCTATCGTTGCTCCAACTTCGAGATCTCCTCCAAAGTCCCGACCTTCCAGCCGCCGCCGCGAGCACTGGACCCCACCGAGTTGCCTCCAACTACCACGCACCTGAAGCCCTCTCATCCCTCTTCCACGCTGTACCCTTCGATCGTCGTATCAAGCCTCGGTTTTCGCAAAAACTGAAAACCTAGTTTTGAACAATCGTGAAAGGTATCGACTTTATTATATTTGAATTGAAAATAACACTCTTAAGTGTTTCAAACTTTAAAAAATCATATCTTGGTCGTGTGTTGACGAAATTCGATGAAACAGGAAACATCGTGACCATAAGGAGGCTCTCTACCACCTGGAAGAGACCGCGGATTTTTTTGAGCTCGCTAGGATTTTTAGCACCTCGACAACCAATGTGAGATTTCTAACTGAAATGTGTGAATGGAAATGTCATGTATAAATTATATAAGCGAAATATAAATTATACACGTGTTGTATACCTCATGTACATGCGTTGTGTAAGCTATATAAGCGAAGTATGAATTATACATGCATTATATAAATGATATGTGTGTTGAAATGAAAGTGAAATATAGAAATAATATATATATATATATATATATATATATATATATATATATATATATATATATACATACTCCCCTCGTCCACAAACCATGGACGATATTTATTGCTTGTGATTGGCATGAAAATATGTGGTACGACGAATGGTTAAAAATAATTGTTTGTGGTTGATATTGTTTGGTTGTGGTTGAAAAATACCGATTGGTGATTGAAACAAATTTGAAATAATTGTGGAAATGAAAATAAAACATGTCGCCTGCGTGCGAACTAGATGCATGAAATCCCCATTGTCAAAAACCGCGAGGTTTTTAGGTAGAGCGAGGAGCCGTACTCGGGACAGTGCCGGTTTTAACTACCCTGCCGTTACGCTGCCGTAATTTTGAATAATATTCATGTGTTAGAATTATTTTTCATATGTTGAATTATTTTAATGCGTTGAAACTGAAGTCATCTGTTGAAACTATATCCATGTGTGGAAATGCTCATGTGTTGAGAAGTAATGTGTTGAAAATTAAATTCATGTGTTGAATGAATAAAGTGTTTAAACAATAAAATTCACATTTTTATAATATATATGAAGTATGTAAAATATTCGCGTTATAAATAAATTGTTTCAATAATAAAAATTTCATCTTTCTTATATGAACAAACTATATAAAATATCCATGTGTGGAAATGCTCATGTGTTGAGAAGTGCGTGTGTTGAAAAGATTCATGTGTTGAATAAAAAGATCGAACAATAAAAATTACATTTTTATTGAAATTATGAAGTGTTAAAAACATTCATGTGTTGAATAAATATTTTAGATGATAAAAATACCATTTTTATCATATATGTGATTTGCTAAAAATATACGAGTGTTGAAATAAATATTTGTGAAATGAATATTATTTTTAACATGTATAGGAAATAAATAAAATAGTCATGTGTTGAAATATATTTTAGTTCGCCAAAAATATCGTTTATGAAATGTGAAGTGTTAAAAATAACAACTTGTTCAAATAAATAATCATGAGTTGAAATATTCGTTAATTAGCTAATGATATGATTTTTGCTTGTATATGCAACACTAGAATGAATGGTGACTTTAAACCAAAATAGTCAAATATGAAGTTGAATGGAAAATGATAAGTGATAAGAATTGCACATATGTACATGCATATTTATTGAACAGGTTATAGCAAAGAGGCTAGAGAAGAGGAATAAAATTGTGTGCCCGACAAACAGGTACATGTTTACTGTTTTTCTTGGGTGATGAGTTTATGAGCCTTTTGGCTAGCCGCTTGGCCTTTTCTTTTTCTTTTTGAGATGAGACGCCCGTGTGTCTATTTGGGAATTTTCCTAGCCCCTCCCGTATAAAGGAGGTTATGGCGAAATTTTCTAAAATTTAAAGGCGTTAGTGAAATTTTTGAAGTGAAAACGATATAGAAATCGTCGAATGAACTATATATATATATATATTTAAATAAAAAAAATTTAAAACGAATTGTGGCCGTGCAGTTCATGTTTTGAAACCGTGACTTCAAACGACTAGTGCGGGAAATCCGACCATCGGAATTTTCCCGAAAACGCAACCGTTGGGTTCGCATTGGAAATATCTTTCCAACGACAACAACTTTCTAAACATCCGACGGTTGGATTCTCTGGAATGTTTAATTCAAATCTGAAGAAAAATAGCGCCAGAATCGATTATATTTATATATAAATATAAATATAATTAAATTAAATCGAATAACGGCGCTGCAGTTCGTATTTTGAAATCGTAACTTCAAACGATTATTGTGGAAAATCCGACCGTCGGATTTTCCCAAAACTGAAACCGTTGGATTCATTTTGAAAAGATCTTTCTAATGAAATAAAATTTGTAAGAACCAACGGTTAGATTTTCAGATATGTGTAAAACAAATTTAGTGAAAAACAGCGCCAGTGCCTCGGCACGACCTGTAACGTCGTTTAATTAAATATGGCCATTTTTAAATAAATAAAAATGGCGATATATCGTTATAAAATATTATAAATGATATAAAATGGAAATAAACCGATTTTGCTCGGTTTGCTTGATATGTGATGGTTGAAAGTATTTAACATGAAAACTATACTAAGGATTTGAAATGTGAATGTTGAGTAATTTAACCTTGTGAAGAATTGATTTGAAAATCTAAATTTACGTGGATTATTTGAAAAGGCCGAGTAAATTCTCATTTCAAATAGTCGATCGACGGTGAGAACTCGAAGAGATGAAGACGGTACAAGACCGACGATCTTCACATTGGAGGGATGGGCGTTACAAATGCTCATGATTGGAGTAGCTACCTTGAAGGAGCTGAAGTAGTAGCCATCTGGATGTATTGTAGATTGTGCGGATATGCGAGGAATATGGTGCCTCCGGCTTTGTTCAAACCCTGAACGAACTTGTAAATGGACTGTGTGTCTGACATTGGATTTTGTTTTATGCTGATTGATCTCTGTTAAATATATATCTGTTTGGCGGCGGAGAATTTATTCTCTTGCTTAACGCCCTTCTCTAAGACGTACGAGCTCAGAGGTTATATATCGATATAAATCAGTCGCATGGAGTGAATTGCCTGTGTGGCACGCCTATGTGGCATATGATCAAGGCTTCTGTTGCAAAGCAAAGTCTTGTAGTTGATGATCAAAGCATGGTCTGTGTGACGTAGCTTTTTGTATAACATGGATTCACAAGCCTCACACCCCAGTATGAGTCAGAAAGGGAGAAGGACCCAAGGAGTGCACGACGTTTCTTTCTAGCTATGGTGATGTCAGTGACCTAACAGCCCTGACATTTATATCTACTTTTCACCTGTGTGGTCATTGGAATGCGAGGCGCCTCGATTATAGGTCTATAAGGACCGGGAAACATGTGTTCAGGAATTGCCAATCCTCAAAAGTAAGAGAGGACCAGCCTTGGAGGATCCAGGGATTGCTGTATGCGGTCCTGGGACATTTGCTAGAGTGTCTCGAACAGAGAGGAGCTTGCCCCTTGCCTCGACTCATGATGGAATCCAATTTCCAATACGAAATTGCGGATGTGATTGTATTACTAGTATGGCGACATAGTGGTATGGGTCATTTATGCCGTCTATGATTGATATTTATGATTGAAATCGCTTTTGAAACATATATGCACTAGTAATAATATCAAACACTTTTGTTTTATACGTATGAAGCATTTCTTGGCCATTATAAGGTAAAACTCTATCCTCCGGCTTGCGTTACATTGTGTGATTGGACCTGAGTCTTATAATGGCTTCATTTTTATAAAAAGCATTACGATGATTTAATCATTTACTTTAATTCATGCACTAGCACTCATTGGAGTAAACCCGTTCCATGAAAGTGGCGTGGTCCTTTGATTTGCCGAATTATTGTCGTTTAATCAGTTAAGTAGATTTCTCATACTAGTCCCATGACTAACTCATAGTTTGTTTCACCTTGCAAACTCGGGTGCCCTCATTTTCACACGGGCAGCCTAGTTACAGGTAGTTGACATATTTTGGCTTAGCACCATAGTAGAGGTGCACTTTTGGACTCATGGCGAGGCTTGACTACATTGTGATGACTATGATTCTTTCCGCCATTATTGTATATGTATTATGATTCCGCCACTGGCGATGTAGACTGATGTTTAGTTTATGTACTCTCTATGTATGATTCCGCCACAGGCAATGTAGACTGATTATGTATTATTATGCACTAAGTAGTATCTTGCACTGTGCTCTCTGATGTGGTGATATATATATATATATATATATATATGTGTGTGTTTGTGTGTGTGTGTGTGTGTGTGATTCCGCTGTCATATTCGTGTAAATTATTCTATTTCTTGTTTATGCTATTATCTGTACTCTGCTAATGATGATTAATGTGTTATATTCCAATGATTATCCTTAACACCGTGGTACGGGGTTTTGGGGTCGTCACAGCTGGTATCAGAGCCTTGTTTAACCTTAGTTCTGGAATTTAGCACATTAAACACTTCATCAGAATAGAATGAGTATTATTCTAAGGCGAGTAGCTCACTAGAGATAGGACTAGTAATGTCCTAGAATGAGATAAGCCGAATAGCAAAAACAATTTGATCAGTACATCGTTATCTTTCCTTATGTTCTTCTGCTTTACCATACAATAAAATTATCATTTCTGTAGGCTGACTCTTTTCTTGCTTGTATAGAACTTGAACAATGGCTACCCAAGCAGCCTCTGGTAGAGGAGGCCGAGCTGGCCGTGGCAGAGGACAATGAGAAGTCCCAGCTAAAGATGGACACTTAATACAACCCCCGGCCGCTCAACAATTAGAGCTGGACCACGTGGCTAAAAGGTACAAGAACCTAGGAGGAAAAAATTTCTCTGGAACGGGCACTGTGATTGAGGCCCTTGCATGGCTGAAAACATGCGAGAAAATATTAGGAGGTCTGAGGCTGGGTGATCAAGACAAAGCTTTCATGGGTGCTTGGCTTCTACAAGAGGAAGCCGAACTATGGTGGGAAGCTCTTACTGCAACGAACAGAAATGCTGGTAGGACCTGGGATGAATTCAAAGAATTATTCAAAGAGAAGTATGTTCCAGAGCAAGCCCTTGAGCGCATGCACGACAAATTCGCAAACCTCCAGCAGGGGGATCTGTCGGTGCAAGACTATCTGAACAAGTTTACACAATTATCCCGCTATGCTCCTGAGCTCATCGCCACCGCAAAGTCCAAGAACAAGAGGTTCATCCTCGGGCTGAAGCGAAAGTACTAAGACAGGGCAATGACCTACATCAAGCTGGCGTTTTATGAATTAGTGGAGATGGCGTGCAATTATGAGGACCTGGATCAAAGGCACCTGGATCAGGATCATGCTAAAAGCCAGGCCGGGAATAAGCGCAAGCCAGCTACAAATCAGCCAGAATCAAGCAACGCGGCGTCCTCGAATCAGCAGACTAGCAGGCCGCCAAAGGGAAGCTATTACAATTGTGGCAAGGTGGGGCACTATGCAAATGTTTGCACAGCACCGAAAAGGCATAAGACCGACTCTCAAGGTTCATGCCAGGGCTCTCAGAACCCTCGCTCATGCTTTAACTGCCGCAGGACAGATCATCTAGTGAGAGACTGTCCCTTGCTTAAGAAGGCCGCGGTTGCTCACGTATATGATGGGACGAACACGCCGGCTGCTTCCGATGGAGCAGGTAAATCCGATGTTTTGGGAGGTACCCTTACAATTAAAAATATTCCTGTTTCTGTATTATTTGACATGGGTGCATCATGTAGTTTTATTGCTAGCAACACAGTTCACAAATTAAAGTTAAAACAAAGAAAGCTCAAAGAATCAGTTAAAGTTCAAAATCCGGTAGGAGGCTCTCTTGTCCTCAGTTCATATTGCAGAGTGCCCATCTCCTATTCCTTCTACAAGTTTCCCACCAATTTAATCGTCATGAATTTTTCTGAATTCGACGATATTCTCAGGTTAGAATGGTTAACGAAATATAAGGAAGAAGTTAGATGTGCCGAAAGAATCGTTAAAATTGAAACGAAGCTAGGACATATATTTATACCCTGTCATGGCTCGGATGCAAATAGAAAAGAATTTTAGTCTGCGTTAGAAGTTATCCCCACTTCCTTAGAAAAGATTCCTGTTGTTAGACATAATGCGGATGTGTTTGAAGAAGTCGAAAACTTACCTCCGCAAAGAGAAATAGAATTCAGAATCGATTTAATTCCCAATGCCAGACCAGTAGTACATCCAATTAGAAGAATGACTCCAAAGGAAAAGGAAGAATTAGGCGATCAAACTCGTCAACTGCTATGGAAGGGTCTGATCAGACCTAGCTTTTCTAGTTGGGGTGCAGTTGTAGTGTTTGTCCCAAAGTCAGATGGTACTCTTCGATTGTGTGTTGATTACCGAGACCTCAACAAACAGATGCTCAAAAACAAATACCCATTACCCCGTATCGATGATCTTCTAGACCAATTAAATGGGGCGAGAGTATTTTCCCGAATGGACCTAGCTACGGGCTTTCATCAATTGAGAATTGCCGAAGAGTGTGTTCCTTTGACAGCTTTCAGAGGTCCAGACATATTTTATGAATGGTTAGTAATGTCGTTCGGCCTATGCAATGCTTCGGCATACTTTGTCGATCTAATGAATAGAGTGTTTAGGGGAGTTCTGAATAAATTTTGTCCTTGCATTCATCGATGATATTTTAATCTACCCCAAATCAAAACCCGAGCATGAAAAACACTTATAACAAGTATTGGAGATTCTAATAAAGAACGTCTTCAAAGCCAAATTCTCTAAATGCATCTTCTGGCAGGAAGAAGTGAAGTTCCTTGGCCACGTCATGTCAAAGGAAGGGATTTCTGTAGATCCAAGCAAAATTACAGCAATTCAAAACTGGAAACAGCCTACCAAACCCACAGAGGTCAGAAGTTTTATGGGTTGGATAGTTATTATTGAAAGTTCGTTAAGGATTTTTCGAAGATATCTGGTCCGTTAACGAAGCTTACGAAGAAACACGAGAAATTTATGTGGACTTCCGACTGTGAGGAAGCTTTCAAGGAATTGATATCAAAATTGACAACTGCTCCAGTGTTAACCATTATCGATGGCAATCAGGATTTGACGGTTTGGAATGATGCTTCTATTAGAGGTCTTGGTGCAGTGTTAATGCAAAGAGGCCAAGTAGCCGCTTTCGCAAGCCGCCAACTGAAACCGCAATAGAAGAATTATGTAACTGATGTTCTTGAGTTGTTAGCTATCGTTTTTGCTTTGAAAATCTGGAGGCATTACTTATTGGGTGAGAAATTCGAACTGTATACAGATCATCAATCATTGAAGTATTTATTCACCTAGAAAGATCTGAATTTAAGACAGCAGCGTTGGGTAGAATTTCTTGCAGCATATGATCTAGATATCCTGTATACACCGGGAAAGGCTAATGTTGTAGCGGATGCACTTAGTAAAAAAACCGCAATCATTGCCAATCTTATAATTACGCCGGGATTGGTTGATAAAATATCTATTCAGAAAAATGACAATTTTGTTAAAGAGATGACTAAAAGAATTCAAAGGGGCGAAAGCTCTAGTTTCCAAGTGGATAGTGAGGGGGTTCTGAGATTAAATGGAAGGATTTGTGTTCCTGACATCCCTGAGCTCAAAAGAGAGGTGCTTGATGAATGCCACAAATCCAAGCTTAGCATTAATCCTGGAGTAAGTAAAATGTACAACGATATCAAACGCACTTTTTGGTGGAAGGCGATGAAGAGGGACATTTCTTTACATGTTAGCAGATGCCCTACTTGTCATTTAGTCAAGAGCGACCAACAAAAGCTAGCCGGATTGTTGCAACCGTTGGAAGTCCCAGGTTGGAAATGGGAACAGATTTCCATGGATTTCATAGATGGTTTTCCCCGAACCAAGAAAGGTAATGACAGTATTTGGGTAATCGTAGATCGCTTCATGAAGACTGCCCATTTCATACATGTCCGATCTAATAGAACCGCTCAAAGTCTAGCACAGATATATTTCAAAGAAATTGTTAAGATGCATGGAATTCCCATCATCATAGTCAGTGATAGAGACCCAATATTTGCTAGCAAATTCTGGGAGGCATTCCAGACAGAATTGGGAATGAAACTGAATATGAGCACCGCTTATCACCCTCAGACAGATGGCCAAACTGAGCGAGTGAATAGAATTCTAGAAGATTTACTACGGGCTTGTATTATTGATTTTGGTGGGTCATGGGAAGATCACTTGCATTTGGCAGAATTCTCATATAACAATAGCTATCAAGCAAGTTTGGGAATGTTTCCATTTGAAGCATTATACGGTAGACCGTGCAGATCTCCAGCATGTTGGGTAGAACCGGGCAACAGACTTGTGTTAGGACCCGATATGATTTGAGAAGCATCTGATAAAGTCGATTTCATCAAGAAGAGATTGAAAACTGCGCAGAGCCGACAGAAAAGTTATGTAGATTCTAGAAGAAGAGATTTGACATTTGCTATTGGTGAACATGTTTATTTGAAAGTTTCCCCGATGAGAGGAGTGATCTGATTCTGTAAAACTGGGAAGTTAGCACCCAGATTTATTGGTCCCTTTCCTATACTAGAACAAATTGGAACTCTTGGTTATAAGTTTCAATTACATGATTGGTAGCCTGGAATGCATAATGTATTTCACGTATCTCAACTTAGAAGACATGTGCATGATCTGGATCTTGTTGTAGAAGAAGCAGCGCAATAGGACTTGGGAATTACTCCAGAATTAGCAGTCAAAAGAGAGCCATTAAAGATTGTTGGCAAAGAAACTAGAGAGCTAAGGAGCAAGAAGGTTCATTTAGTTAAAGTGCAGTGGAGTAGTGATCCTGGAGACTGTACGTGGGAGACTGAGGAAAGCATTAAGCAAGCTTACCCCAAATGCAGAGTGGACATCTCTGACTAACTCCGGTGCAAGGTACCTTTATAATCCTTTGCAATTACATTTTTGTTTCCTAATTTACTGTTGTTTCCTTTTCGGGGACAAAAAGTTTTAAATGGGGGAGATTGTAACAATACGGAAAATACGAGCCAATTTAAAAATTTTAAATTGGATATTTCGAAGGAATTTAAACAATTGAAATAGAATATTTCAATAAAATAGTGAATTAGAAATAGTGGGGCAGATTGAAAATGTGAATTCAAACTTTGACTGACTGCATCGGGTGCAAAATATAACGGATTTTAGTGAAACCAAAAATATTTAAATCTGTTTATGAATACCTTTCTAACGAATCTGAAAAATCGAAGTTTCATAGCGGGAATCAAAAGTTATGGCCAAATGAATTTTCAGAAAGGTCGCTAAATAGAATATATAGCCCTTGAAAATAGACATTTTGCAAACAACCTTGGAATTCCATGAAACCATTTTTTTGGATCCGGGATGTCAAACTATTGCTAGGTTTCAAATTTCGTAATTTTTGAAGCTAGTATGTGAGCGTGGAAAAAGAAAATGTGTTGGGTCAATTTCTGTTAAATTGGATCGACCAAAAAAAGGCCATTTTTCAAACGATCTCAGAATTTGACGAAACTAGTTTTGTTGGGACCGTAGAGTCAAAACATAGCTAGATTTATTTTTCTGGAATTTTTCGAATCAGTTTGTGGCCCTGGCAAATTGAAATGTACGTTCAATTTGAATATTAAATGTTTTATGCTTTAATTTGAAAAATAACTGACTGTAACAGCCAAATTGGCCTACGAAACATATCCCATTGTGTCCGGGATAAGGGTAATTAGCTGGGGGCGACAGTCGTTGGGTTTGAATTGGGATCCATGTGGACAAACACTATTTTAAAATTTAATAAAACTATCGGCCAATTAGAATTCTCCATTCATAAATAAAAAAAACATCAGAAACCCCCTCGACATAGATGACGGAAGTCATTCCTCCCTTCCCTGGCGATTTCCGATCGCCACAGCTCGTATCAGCCCCACCCCCAGTTCAACGATTTGTAATTCTCCTTCCCCTCTTCAAATCCATATAAAGAACTCCCTATATCGTTGCTCCTACTTCGAGATCTCCTCCACCAAAGTCCCAACTTTCCAACCACCGCCGCGAGCACTGGGCCCCACCGAGTTGCCTCCAACCGCCACGTGCCTGAAGCCCTCTCCTCCCTCTTCCACGCTGTACACTTAGATCGTCGTATCGAGCCTCGGTTTTCGCGAAAACTGAAAACCTAGTTTTGAACAATCGTGAAAGGTATCGGCTTTATTATATTTGAATTGAAAATAACACTCTTAAGTGTTGCAAACTTTGAAAAA
Source organism: Allium sativum (assembly GCA_030737875.1). Taxonomy (NCBI): domain Eukaryota; kingdom Viridiplantae; phylum Streptophyta; class Magnoliopsida; order Asparagales; family Amaryllidaceae; genus Allium; species Allium sativum. The sequence continues at coordinate 160,566,569 of CM060913.1, forward strand.
TCATATCTTGGTCATGTGTTGACGAAATTCGATGAAACAGGAAACAGCGTAACCGTAAGGAGGCTCTCTACCACCTAGAAGAGACCACGGATTTTTCTGAGCTCACTAGGATTTTTAGCACCTCGACAACCAATGTGAGATTTCTAACTGAAATGTCATGTATAAATTATATAAGCGAAATATAAATTATACACGTGTGGTATACCTCATGTACATGCGTTGTTTAATCTATATGAGCGAAGTATGAATTATACATGCATTGTATAAATGATATGTGTGTTGAAACGCAAGTGAAATATAGAAATAATATATATATATATATATATATACACACACACACTCCCCTCATCCACAAACCATGGACGATATTTATTGCTTGTGATTGGCGTGAAAATATGTGGTATGATGAATGGTTTAAAATAATTGTTTGTGGTTGACATTGTTTGGTTGTGGTTGAAAAATACCCATTGGTGATTGAAACAAATATGAAATAATTGTGGAAATGAAAATAAAACATGATGCCTGCGTGCGAACTAGATGCATGAAATCCCCATTGTTAAAAACGCGAGGTTTTAAGGTAGAGCGAGGAGCCATACTCGGGACGGTGCCGGTTTTAACTACCCTGCCATTATGCTTCCGAAATTTTGAATAATATTCATGTGTTAAAATTATTTTTCATATGTTGAATTATTTTCATGCGTTGAAAATGAAGTCATCTGTTCAAACTATATCCATGTGTGGAAATGCTCATGTGTTGAGAAGTAATGTGTTGATAATTAAATTCATGTGTTGAATGAATAAAGTGTTTAAACAATAAAAATCATATTTTTATAATATATATGAAGTATGTAAAATATTTGCGTTATAAATAAATTGTTTCAATAATAAAAATTTCATCTTTCTTATATGAACAAACTATATAAAATATCCATGTGTGGAAATGCTCATGTGTTGAGAAGTGCGTGTGTTGAAAAGATTCATGTGTCCAATAAAAAGGTCGAACAATAAAAATTACATTTTTATTGAAATTATGAAGTGTTAAAAACATTCTTGTGTTGAATAAATATTTTAGATGATAAAAATACCATTTTTATCATATATGTGATTTGCTAAAAATATATGAGTGTTGAAATAAATATATGTGAAATGAATATTATTTTTAACGTGTATAGGAACTAAATAAAATAGTCATGTGTTGAAATATATTTTAGTTCACCAAAAATATCATTTTTGAAATGTGAAGTGTTAAAAATAACCACTTGTTCAAATAAATATGCATGAGTTGAAATATTCGTTAATTAGCTAATGATATGATTTTTGCTTGTGTATGCAACGTTAGAATGAATGATGACTTTAAACCAAAATAATCAAATATGAAGTTGAATGGAAAATGATAAGTGATAAAAATTGCACATATGTACATGCATATTTATTGAACAGGTTATAGCAAAGAGGCTAGAGAAGAGGAATAAAATTGTGTGCCCGACAAATAGGTACATGTTTATTGTTTTGCTTGGGTGATGATTTTATGAGCCTGTTGGCTAGTCGCTTGGCTTTTTCTTTTTCATTTTGAGATGAGACGCCCATGTGGCTATTTGGGAATTTTCCCAGCCCCTCCTGTACAAAGGAGGTTATGACGAATTTTTCCAAAATTTAAAGGCGTTAGTGAAATATTTGAAGTGAAAACGATATAGAAATCGTCGAATGAACTATATTTATATATATATAAATATAAAAAAATTAAAACGAATCGTGGCCGTGCAGTTCGTGTTTTGAAACCGTGATTTCAAACGACTAGTGCGGGAAATCCGACCATCGGATTTTCCCGAAAACGCAACCGTTGGGTTCGCCTTGGAAATATCTTCCCAACGGCACCAACTTTGTAAAGATCCGACGGTTGGATTCTCTGGAATGTTTAATTCAAATCTGAAGAAAAACAGCGCTAGAATCGGTTATATTTATATATTTATAATTAAATTAAATCGAATAACGACGCTGCAGTTCGTATTTTGAAATTGTAACTTCAAACGATTAGTGTGGAAAATCCGACCGTCGGATTTTCCCAAAACTAAAACCGTTGGATTCGTTTTGAAAAGATCTTTCTAATGAAATAAAATTTGTGAAGATCCAACGGTTAGATTTTCAGATATGTATAATACCAATTTAGTGAAAAACAGTGCTAGTGCCTCCACACGACCTGTAACGTCGTTTAATTAAATATGGCCGTTTTTAAATAAATAAAAAAGGCGATATATCGTTATAAAATGTTATAAACAATATAAAATGGAAATAAACCGATTTTGCTGGGTTTGCTTGATATGTGATGGTTGAATGTATTTAACATGAAAATTATACTAAGGAACTGAAATGTGAAAGTTGAGTAATTTAACCATGTGAAGAATGGATTTGAAAAACTAAATTTACGTGGATTATTTGAAAAGGCCGAGTAAATTCTCATTTCAAATAATCGATCGGCGGTGAGAAGTCGAAGAGATGAAGACGGTTCAAGACCGATGATCTTCACATTGGAGGGATGGGCGCTACTAATGCTCGTGATTGGAGTAGCTACCTTGAAGGTGCTGAAGTAGTAGCCGTCCGGACGTATTGTTGATTGTGCGAATATGCGAGGAATATGGTGCTTCCGGCTTTGTTCAAAGCCAGAACGAACTTGTAAATGGACTATGTGTCTGACATTGGATTTTATTCTACGCTGATTGATCTTTGTTAAATATATATCTGTTTGGCGGCGGAGAATTTATTCTCTTGCTTAACGCCCTTCTCTAAGACGTACGAGCTCAGAGGTTATATATCGATAGAAATCAGTCGCATGGACTGAATTGCCTGTGTGGCACGCCTAAGTGGCATATGATCAAGGCTTCTGTTGCAAAGCAAAGTCTTGTAGTTGATGATCAAAGCATGGTCTGTGTGACGTAACTTGATGTATAACGTGGATTCGCGAGCCTCACACCCTGGTATGAGTCAAAAACGGGAGAAGGACCCATGGAGTGCACGACGTTTCTTTCTAGCTATGGTGGTGTCAGTGACCTACCAGCCCTGACATTTATATCTACTTTTCACCTGTGTGGTTGTTGGAATGCGAGGCGTCTCGATTATAGGTCTGTAAGGACCGGGAAACGCATGTTCAGGAATTGCCAATCCTCAAAAGTAAGAGAGGACCAGCCTTGGAGGATCCAGGGATTGCTGTGTGCGGTCCTGGGACATTTGCTAGAGTGTCTCAAACGGAGAGGAGCTTGCCCCTTGTCTCGACTCACGATGGAATCCAATTTCCAATACGAAATTGTGGATGTGATTGTATTACTAGTATGGCGACATAGTGGTATGGGTGATTTATGCCGTCTATGATTGATATTTATGATTGAAATCGCTTTTGAAACATATATGCACTAGTAATAATAAAACACTTTTGTTTTATACGTATGAAGCATTTCTTGACCATTATAAGGTAAAACTCTATCCTCCGGCTTGTGTTGCATTGTGTGACGGCACCTCAGTCTTACAATGGCTTCATTTTATAAAAAGCATTACGATGATTTAATCGTTTACTTTAATTCATGCACTAGCACTCATTGGAGTAAACCCGTTCCGTGAAAGTGGCGTGGTCCTTTGATTTGCCGAATTATTGTTGTTTAATCAGTTAAGTAGATTTCTCATACCAGTCCCATGACTGACTCGTACTTTGTTTCACCTTGCAAACTCGGGTGCCCTCATTTTCACATGGGCAACCTAGTTACAGGTAGCTGACATATTTTGGCTTGGCACCGCAATAGAGGTGCACTTTTGGACTCATGGCGAGGCTTGACTACATTGTGATGACTATGATTCTTTCCTCCATTATTGTATATGTATTATGATTCCACCACAGGCGATGTAGACTGGTATTTAGTTTATGTACTCTCTATGTATGATTCCACCACAGGCGATGTAGACTGATTATGTATTATTATGCACTAAGTACTATCCTGCACTGTGCTCTCTGATGTGGTGATATATATATGATTCCGCTGTCATATTCGTGTAAATTATTCTATTTCTTATTTATGCTATTATCTGTTCTCTGCTAATGATGATTAATGTGTTATATTCCAATGGTTATCCTTAACACCGTGGTACGGGGTTTTGGGGTTGTCACATAGTAATACATTTTTAAAGGATAAAATGTATAAAATAGTTTTATTAATGATAATAATAAAATTGAAACGACCCGCAAATCCATACCCTTTGAGTCGACTAATAACACCACACGTCCAACCCAAATTGCACAGAAATACGAATCATTATTAGAAAGAAGTTAGAGGATGAGAAATAGAAAGGAAGAAATATTAGAATAGAAGAAAACGAAGATCACCAACTCACAGCGGAACGAATAAAATATATTAGATAACATAAATTTTGAATTACAAATCAGTAACTTTATATGCATACCATTATCAGAGCACAACGATTATCTCTGGAATAGTTATAAACCCCTGTTTCCAGATACATAAACAATACATAGCGGAAATATGATAGTCTACAGCTAACTGGTGAAGCCTCCTGCTTCGAGCTCCTCCAAGTGAATCTGAAAAATCCCGACTACTTGATTGCCCATACAAATTTGGGGACCCAAGAGTTTAGGGAAAACAAACAAAATAAACTCTGGGTCAGTCATGGGACTGGTGTGAGTAAACTCCAACCATTTGTTTAACTTTCAAAATTATTTTGGAAGAAAAGATAATCGTAAGACCGATCCACACATGAACACGGATGGTTTTTACCTTACGATAACCCAAAATAATTTTGATATCAATTCCAGTGATATTATAATAATGCCTACATCAATTAAATAGAATCTAGCGGAACGCTTGCATCTCACGCTCCATATATAATATAAAATCAAAACTCGCAGGGCGCTTATTGGAGATTGATTTCCAACATGACAAGGTATGGGACCACCTGCCGATAGTGTATCTCTAGTGACGAATACACTGGGTTCAACAAGAACGTCTTGCAACCCGGCCCTCACATGACCGACCACTCATTTCGCTTGAGTGTATCGAATGTATATCACCAACGGTTGGGATCAGCAACCATCTCCCAAAAGGGACAGCATCGATAGATTAAAGAACAAATGGAATTTCTCTAGATAGGTGATTATACATCCTAATGGGTGCGACCCACATAGCCATGCTGCCCGCCCGATTTTTGTCAAATCCCAGGTTGTGAAGCTTGAGGTTTTAATTATCTTCCAGAACATCTGGCCACCATTCACTTTGAATGACACATCGTCAGATCCATCGGAAATCACTAGTTGATTCCCACAAAAATACTCAGATTGTTGGGCTAAAGAAGTTTCCCTTCAATGCCACCAACTTCGTACGTTTGAAGGAACCAACGTACGTAATCCCTTTGGAAATACTCTGTCAGACACTCGTCCATACAAGTTGTCCTGGGTCTGGACAAACCGAAAGCACCATCCTGTAGCAGGATAGCCCTTGCATAACTCCGTCATCAATTATTTTCATCATAAGATGATTCATAACGCTTATATCAATACAGAGGGGTTTTCAGATATTAAATCTGATCCCGGTCTCTCCATATTGATAACGAAGGTATAAAATAAATCTAAAACTTTGATAGCCGGTGATTTAACTATCAAAGAAACACCCATACAATCAACGATCCTATTTTCAATTGGAAATTTCTACTGATCAAGCATCAAACAACATTGGGCCCCTTTTAATTTAAATTTTCTTATTTAATTATCATTTCCAATTCCTGTCTCTTAATTCCTCATTGGCAATTCATTTCATTTTCTATGTGTAGAAAATATCCCTCCTTTTATTTGGGAAAACATTTCAAATTGCCGTGATGTTATAAACATTGTTATTATAACTCAACCCACTAATCCTTTATTAGATAACCATATTGCTTAACCAAATTCCACCATAGAACCTTAACCATTCCTCCATCGATCATGAAGTCAATCAAGTTGGGGTATAATTACCTTTCAGGCCTTAATTGAACCACATTCTCAACTTTGAAATAGTCAAAGCTCATAATTTTAAACAACACATCTCTTACGCGACTCTCGGATTCGATCTAAGAACACACCTCCTTTTATTTGAAATATTGATTATAACGGTAGTGTTATAATCGCTATCTCCAAATATTTGATTTATAAAACATTGCTTTTAACAACAGCGTTACAACCGATGTCTAGAATTATAGAACATTTATTATAACCATAGCGGTAAGATCGCATTATAACGATAGCGTTAAAATCGATGTTTAGCATATACAAAACATTTATTATAGCAGCAGTGTTATAATCGCTTTATAAATTTACAAAAACCATTTATTATAACGCCAGCGTTAAAAATCGCTGTTTCCAAATATAATTTGTACTTATAAATTTCAATAAATAAATTAATAAGTAAACAGATAAATAATTAAATTTGATTCAAACCGGAAATAAAAATACTACTTCCCTCAATTCACTGAAATCGAATTTCCAACAAATAACTCTCATTCGAATACTCTATATTCGATTTATATTTCGAACTTCAATCTAAATCTATCATTTTAGTTTAACTCGATTTCACTGATAACTATACCCATTTGCAAACTGTTTGCTTTCAAATTTTTTATTCACTTCCAAATATAATTATCATTCCTTAATTGAAATCTAGACTAGTTTATCAGTTCAACCTAATTTTTATTGGAAAATACCAATTCAGGTTCAATTCGAGTTATGTTATTACTCTCTGTCATATTTATAAATTCCATTTATATAACTATTTCTGACCCCTTTCCTTTTTATATAAAACAACTCAAATTTTCTTTTAAAATATATATACAACTATACATTTCATAACATCTGAAAGCAAATATATTTGATTTATACAAATTCTCTTCTCGTTCAATGATTCTAATAAAAATAACAATAACTTATCTGAAACATATAATTTTATTTAAATAGCCATAACCATTTAAGTATTAGTTCTTAACATATTTTATTTAATTATAGATTCACACTAGACAGAGTTTAAATATCTTTTCTAAAATAAACCATTGTAATAATATTCATCAAAGTCGAATTCCAAATATAAATCACTAAGGATTTACTTCAATTTATTTTACATTCCAACTTTGGAATAAAACCAATCATTTCCTTCTGAAAACAATTCCTCATTTCCCTTTTTCAAATTTCCATTTGAATTTATTTTTCCCAACTCAAATCTCTTCTATAATTACTGCGTTTAAATTTCACTTCCAATATCGGTGTCAACTACTTTCCACTTTAATTATACAAAATCAACTTGAATTTATATTTTAATTTATCCTATGATAAACATGTATTTAAATTATAAACATCGTTATAACCAACTTCTTGTTTAATCCACTTAACAAGTTCCTATTTCCAGTTCATTTGAAATCTAATTTTTTTATTTTGAAAAATAAAATTCCTTTTTAGAATCACAAATCCCTTCTCTACATCTGAAATAATTTACGGTATTTAAAATACCAAATTTCTAGGGTCAGGAAATTCAACACAACATAATTTATCACTGTAAACAATAATATAAATGTTGAGGAACCCAGTTGGGTCCCTCCAACCTGTTTCCCTGCATCCACAGATGTTAATCAACATCAATAATATTATTTCACATCAATATGAAATATCATAACTAATCATCGATCAACGATGTAATCATATCAACCAATTTTATCAACCATTTCAACCAAGCAACCATTTCACAATATAAAAATCAATTTAAAATTCGTTTATATATATAAAAAATAGACGAAGCAGAGTTGGTGAGTTTACTCACCTCATCTTGCAGTTGACGGTCCTGCTTTTGTTTTGTGTTAAAGTCAAATAACATTTGATTTTATCACGAAATTCCAATGGCTTAGTCCTTAGCAAAAATAGTTCCACTTTGTAGATTTCGTCGCTATGGCTCCAACTTGACTGGTCACGTTCAAATTCTGTTAGTGAAGGAACGATATACAAATGTTACAACATTTTTAATTATTATAAATGAAATAAAAATAGGTTAAGTGTCACTAGTTTGTTAATACCGGTCATTAGGATTTTGACTAAGCCATGATTAGCCAAAATAATCTGCACTATACCACGTCGCTTCCCAGGTATGCAAATCCAAGAGTATCAATCCCTTTTAGTCTACACTTTCTTCTGCAAATTTTCTTCTGCTACCCCTTTGAAAATCGAAACAGTATTCTGTAGCATACCAGCCGTGAGTCAAGTATTCCCTTTACTAACTTCTTAACACCGCATCATTCAAATGCCAAGCATCATCCTCTTTCCTGTACAGTTTAAACCCATGGGTACTCCATTTCCTCTTATTCGTTTCATCCCAGGCAGCATCCGACTCCAACCATGCATGTAGCTTATGCTACAGGATTCGACTTTCATCACAGACAACATAAACGGCTGTAGTATTTCACCATCTTCCCCATTACAGACTCAACAATCCCAGTACCGAACTGTGCACCAAACCAACACTTTCTCCTTTTTCTCTCTCAGTAGCCATGTCGCTACTGCTGTTATTCCCTTCGGTCGGCCCTCCCTGCCGAAGCCAACACCAAAGGGATCTGCACCATACCATTTACCAAGTCCTCACCGTCCCACACCGTTCGATGCTCGGTGGTTATTCACGACTGACCCTCTCTCATCTACAGGTATCGACAGCTAACATCCCCAAAACTGATGCCCTAGTTTTCGCACCTTGGTCAATCGCGCGCAGAGACAAGTACACCAGTGAAAGGGTTTGCTTTCCCGAGCTCACGAGATTGATTTAAATGGATTTCGAATTTTTAATTTGCAAATATTTATTGGGAAAAACATTTTTGGTTTGGTTTTTCAGATCTGAGAAAAATGAAGAGAATGCACAGTATTTAATAGGGAGAAAACTTTGCTAGAACGGTATTAATGGTTTGGGACACACGGCTCTTACCTTGGCAGGCATGGTTTTTGGATTGCTTGGGGAGCACGGTCCTTAAAGGCTTGGGAAGCACGGTAGACAAACTAGCATAGGTCCTGTCATATGCTTCACTACGCATGTGGTTGTCTGCGAAATAGCTTAGAGTAGCAGCTTTAATTTTGGACAACTCGACTGTAGACAGTTCATACTATGGTTATGTAGCTTCGGTAGCTGAAATATAGATATGTACCTCAATCTTATCATGTCCACTTCTTTTGGCAGTGTATTTTCATTCGATTAAGATGACAATTGAGATAGTCACATTGCTCATGCCTAAACCTTACAGGATAGGGAAGTGATATAAAACATTGCTCACACTCATGCATGCGTATGGTTTGATGATCACATTATGCATGCTCCCTAGCATTAGATGGTCACATAAGGTTTTCTTTTCATGTCCAAACTGCTACGGACAGAAATAAGAGTACGGTCGTGTCCAGCGAGGTACCACGATCCCAAAAATATAATAATATCGGTAGTTTAACTTATATTATGAAACCCCAAAATATTGATATAGGGTGCGAAATATTCTAAATAAAAGTTGCATATTTTATTAGTTAAAAATTACAGTAAAATTCTAAAAATTAAATTAACACTACGCCTTAAAAGAACCTTGCCCAAATTCGAATCTAGTATGCAGTTATTTCAAATAAACTGTTACGGCCGATGAACGATTCTATAGCGACTATTTCTAAATTTGATTTGGACATAACTTTTTATTCCCGCTGTGAAATCTGGATTTTTCACATTCGTTGGAAAGATATTTTCAAACAGATTCAAATATTTCTTGTTTCGCAAAAATCTGATTTATTTTGAATCCTGTACATTCATTTGAAATTTGAAATTTGAAATCGAATTTTCAAACTACCACGCCATTTTAGACTCGTTTTATAATTAAATTATAAATTATACGTTCAAACTTCGTTTTATAATTATTCCTTATAAAATCCTTTTTAAATTATTAATACAACATTTAAAACCCATTTGAATGTTCAAAATAAAATAGCTAATAATCCGGGTCGTTACAAAAAATTTAATAGATAAAACTGTTTAAATATAATAATCCAATCCATACCAAATATTCGTATGTCGAAAACTGAATTTTCATAAATTCAGATTTCAAATTTCTACTCAAATTAACCTAAATTAAAGTAGACTACATTTCAAATTTTGTGGTTTGCAATTAAAACCACCATTTAAACCAATACTTCAGCTTGGTTTAAAACATAAATTCTCATTTTGTTTAATCATGTTATTCAAAACAACTTTCAAAGTTTTATTTTCATGTTAATTTCTTAGATCAAATTCTTTAACTTCAGAATTTATTAAATTAACAAATTATCTAATAAAATCATTATATCGAATTCTTCCATTCATTTCATTTGAACAAAGATTAAATTGGATTATTTTTTTAATTAAATTTATCAAAGTTATTATACTAAAATAATTCATTTTAATATATTAAATTAAAATTAAAATTGATCTATTAAAATTAAATAAACCTTTTATATTAAATATAAAACATTTTAAAATAAACTATTACATTATATTAAATTATTTTATATTAATTTAAGTTGAATCTTAATTAAGAATATAATTTTTTTGAACAACAAATCAATCCTAAAATCATATTATATTGTTTCACTACATCAAGTATAACTTAAATTCTCTAATTTAAGTTAAATTCCTTTCAAATATAAACTTAAACTTAATATTTGAGTTAAATTTAAAAACCAATACATACATTTAAAATTTTAGAAAATAATTTATTTGACCAATGATGTCCATATATAAATTTCTACCCTACGGTCAAGTGATTCGGGTATATATCATTTCAACCTAATTTCTAGGTATGTATCATTTCAACATGTATCCTTAATAAGTGTTAAAATAATAAAATAGTTTGGGTATGTAACATTTAAACCCATAATGATTTTTTTATCTACATGAAACTTGAAGTGTGAAGCATATGATAATGAACAAATATACCAGTTCATTTGTAGCATATTAACATAGCAATAGTTGGGTATAACATATGTCATATATCATATAAGCATAACATAGCATGACGTGTGTCGCATACCTTAATCGCGTCAACATTTCAAATGGTGTCAATTAACTTTATCCAAAAATGTCAATCGTGCGTGATTGCTTAACTTTTGTCGAAAAGAGAAGATAACTATGCTAAATACCGAATACACAATGTCGCCTTAAGTGTTTTTGAAGAAATAAATGGAAGTGTTTCGACTAGAGAAAATGAATTTTGATTTTCACAAAAATTACGAATCAAAACAATTTTTTTGACATTTTCAATATATATTTTTGAACCACTTAACCAAAAAATTTGGAAAAGTTTCAACCAAAAAGTTTTAGGATTTTTTTTTCTTTAATTTCAAATAAAAAACCAGTTTTCGATAAAATTTAAGAGAGAAAATATTGAAAAAGTAGTAGATGTTGACATGCATTTTGGAAAAGCAGTCATATGTCAAGTTTATGGTTAGCGACACGCTCAGGACTCAAGTACGTTCGTTTGAAAACACAAAGCGATTTGGTTGAAATGGCGCAGTGTTTGGAAAAGGTTGGAAATTGACATTATCGGATTGGAGGAGTGGTTAAAGACTTTAGATATGAAGTATAATATTTTATACTTGGAAAAATCTAATGTCAAGTGTGATCACTCAAAAATAGGTGATCGTGTTGAGCGAATCACCGAAAATCGAAGGATCAAACTAAACTTGGCAAATATATTGGAATTGGCAAAGTTGGAAAGCAATCACCTAAAATCTGGTACGCAACATGGTGTGATCAAATGATATCACTTGTGCATCTCAGCGCGGTCACCAAAAATTCGGATCTGGCACCATCCAAAATGAAAACAAGACAAACATGGGTATTTCGTATCCCTTTAGGCTACGAAAGTATGGATTTCATATCCCTCCCAGGATACGAAAGTACGAATTTCCTATCCCTATAGGGATACAAAATTGTATCCCTCATGGAGATATGATGAGTATGGATTTTGGAAAGCTTAGAAATTCCCGAGCACTCTAGCACGATCACACGAATTTCTTGGTTTGACATGGTGTCTAAAAGCTTGACGTTTGGCATATACGGGACTCGAAATCCCAGGCTTGAATCTGGCACTCGAAAATTTCCTGAGCGGGGTAGGCAGATCATCGTATTTTGCTTGAGCACCTTAGCATTTTAGAATTTAGCACTTGGGTTAGTTTGTGATTCGAAAATGGCTTGGCAACTTAGCACGTTGCCTGGTACGTGTGTACCAATGTTTTCTAGGTGATTCGCATGTGTCGATCGCTATTTTTTGTCATTGATTTCAGGATTCAAAATTTCACAAAGAAACAAGGTTTATTGGCTAAAACCCGGGGATACGAATTTCGTATTCCCCCAGGATACGAATTTTGGGCTTATGCCCAAAATTTCAACATATAAATGGCCCTTTCTTGGCATGAATAAGGGTTAGTTTAAGTTGGCACTTTTAGTCTTTAGCTACTATTTGGCACACGAGAAAGCTCTCTTTGGAGCTCATTAATGGCTTCTATGGTGATTCTTAAAGCTTTGGAATACTTCTTGGACTTGTGAACTTCACATAGAAGTTCTCTACCAATACTCTGTCATCTTCTTGGATATTTGACTTGTCGTTGTACATATTTGGACTTGGATGGATAATTCACACTTTTCTTGGACATTGGAGTCTTCCTTACACATCTTGACCAAAGGAAGGAGAAGAAGGGCATTTGTGGCAAAAAAAGAAATTAACAATGACTTTGTTATTCTCTAATTCAACTTTGTAGACTTAAAGTGTACAATCTCGGACAATCTTAAAACTGTAAAAATGACGATGAATGATTACTATGAAGTGGATGTAGCCATTAGTATCGAACCACTATAATAATTTTGTGTCCCTTTAGAGTTATCATACTTTGTACGTTTGGTTATTCGGTTTACTACTTAACCCAGTCTTAGGTGTTTGCGTGCATGAGTCATCACTTTTCCATGTCACCATTTTGGTGCACCAGGAAGGGGCTACGAAAACTTCGGCTTTGGTGTTGGATTTTGTTTCAGATTTAAGATTCACCTTTGATTAAGGATACATATTTTGTTCACCATGGTTAAATGGAAGAAGTTCAAAGCTATTACTGATACTGATGGTCTGATGGTGAAGGAAGTCAGGAATTTCTTGGGCTGAGAATCTCTCGAATCTTTTGCAACAACCCGGAAAATCCGAACCAATTTAAAAATTTTATTATGGCAATTTTAATGAATTTTGAATATTTAAAATGATTTACTTTAAATAATTATGACATGAAATTGGAGGATCACACCAAACTTAGCAAATATAATGGAATTGGCATAGCTAGAAAGCAATCACCCAAAAACTATTGCGTAGCATGGTGTGATCAAGTAAAATCACTTGCGCACCTCAGCACTGTAACACCCCGTATTTTCTGTGAACGTTAAAGTAACGAATTAAAGAATAAATAATTACAAATTTGAGAATCAAGGGAAACAGGTTATGCCATTACATTCGTCTCATAATTCTGCTTGAGATAGAGTCCAAGTTTACGTAAATCGGACTCCGTATGAAGGAGTTATGACCTTAAGAAGATTCAAGAATTTAAATAAACAACTCAGATTAAAGTTCAGAAAATTTAAAATTCGAAGTCAGAAGCAGAAACTGGTTGGGCGGGAATTTCCCTGCCCAAGGCCAGGTCAACCAGGAGGTTGAACAGGGGGTCGACCTCCCCCCATACAGGTCGACCTGGGGGTCGACCTCCCCCTCAGGTCAGATCTGAAATCTGACGTTTTTCTTTGTGTGACGATATGTTGTGTCATTAGGGCTTGTGTGGTAAGTTCTGGTAGGTTCTCTTAGGTTTGAATGGCTTTGATTTGCTCTAGGTTAATATCACGGTTCCTATTAAATCAAACTTCTATATAAGCAACCTAAATCTAAACCCTAAGCCACACAAAAATATTCCTAAGACCATCATGCTGTCAAAACTCAACATAGAGTAGCCGCCATTCTCATTCAACTAGAAAGCAAGTAGGAATTACAAATCAAATCTAATTCAACTAAGAGAATTCAATGTCTACAACAAAGGAGAGCTATTCAAATTCAGAATAAAGATTACTTTCAAAAATAAAAGTTCATTGTGATTCTGACATTGTAATAAATCTGGATCTAAGATTATGTCTGTCTTTCTATATCCTTTGGATCTATCTCATTAATAATATTATTTATGTTCTTTGTCTCATCTTTCCATCTCCCCTTTTTGTTTTATAGCCAGGCTAATGCGAGCTTGAGCCAGATCTCATAAGAGATGAACGTACGTTGAAATAAAATTGGGCATAAATTATGATTTGGACATGACTAGCACTAAAATTTGGGGAAATTATTAAATTGTGTATAATTGGGCATAATTGAGTTGTAACTAATTTGAGGACATAACACATTCAAAACATAAAGTATTTGACAAATGACTTGAGATTTGAGGCATAATGTTTTCGACATATGACTTGAGATATGGGGCATAAAGTATTGGACATATGACTTGAGATTTGAGGCATAAAGTATTGGACATATGACTTGGGATTTGGGGCGTAAATTGAACTGTAAATATAAGGCATGGTACATGTTGTGGTCTAAGATCTAACATTGGGACATATATATATATATATATATATATATATGATTGTTTTTGATTTGAAAGAAGAAGATTAGGGCGTATAGTGATGTATCGCTTAGGCATGAAAACAAGATTTGCCTTTGTTTTGTAAGTCAGTCAATTTTTAGATTTGAACATCAAAATCTAATTGTGATATGTAATAAAATAGATATGAGAATATGCCTAATGTAAGCTATCCTTTCATCTGCGCTTGAGTATATATATCTTTGGGAATCATTTTTGACTATGAAACTGGTCCAATCACACCTATCCTTATTGTATATCGGAATTGTAATCCTTTTTAAGTTCATGATATAATCCTTATCATATCTATATGCCTGCGATGTATTCCTTGCAAAACTTGTCTTTTTAGTACATCAAATTTGTTGGACCAGTAGTTCTTATCATCAAATGACTATGCCTATTCGTATGGTATTCCATCTTGCTTCTCCCCTTATATTATCTTGAGTTGAATCTCGAAATACGTACGTTATGAATGCGGGGGAAATTGGGTATAACATGAAATTGGCATTATTTGGCATAATTTGGAACATGTAATATAGCATAACTGTTAAGATACAGTTTGGAGTAATTTGACATGAATTATGGAATATGTAACTTGTCGTATTGAACCTAGAATTGGCATGAACAACAAAGTAGGAAGTTGGCATATAAATCAAGTTTTGGGCAAAATTGTTATTGTTGCGAATTTGGGGTAACTGGAGCATTAAATATAGATTGGGTGTAAAATTTAACATGACTAGTTTTGGTGAATTTTGTAATTAGCATGAAAAATCTAGATTTGGGTATACAGGGTAACTGTGTAGTTTAAAGATGAACATGCCTAACCCGAGGTTAATTGAGTTGTGGTGTAAAACTGCCCGGAACCACCTGGCACATCCAGTAACCGCAACAACACCTATCTAATGTTAGAGGATAGTGCATCATGCCCAAAAAAACTCGAGGTTAGATTGAGTTGTGGTGTAAAACTACTCGGAACAGCCTGGGACATTCAGTAACCGCAACAACACATATCTAATGTGAGAGGTTGGTGCACTAGTAAATTAATTAATGCTAATGAACAAGACGAATGAGTAGGGTTAAGTTCATAGGAACACTTAACCAATATAACATGGATGACTAGGATTAAGTAATGATAAACACTTAACCAATATGACAAGATGGATGACTAAGGTTAAGTTAATAGGAAACACTTAACCAATATAGCATGATGAATGGATAGGGTTAAGTAATAAGAAACACTTAACTAGTATAACTTGATTTGTGGTAAGGTTAAGTTAAAATAACAGGGAAACACTTAACCAATATAACTTTACTTGTGGTATGGTTAAGTTAACACAAGAAAGCAACAATTAACCAAAGTAATATGACAAGTAGGTGGGTTAAGTTAACTTGAATTGATTGAAGACACTTAACCAATACAATATGATGAACACATGGGGTTAAGTTAAAAAGAAACACTTAACCAGTATAACTTGATGAATGGACGGGGTTAAGTAAATAAGGAGCACTTAACCAACATGACACGATGAATGGGTGGGTTAAGTTAACATGAATGGACAACACTTAACTAGAATGACATAATGTGCGGGAGGGTTAAGTACATATCTGGTTTTTGGGTAATATAAGTAAATATAGGCCCACAAAACTTAACCGTTTAATAAACATGCTTGAATCGATGGGAGGGTTAAGTATATATCGGGTTGGTGGGTAATATTAGTAAATATAGGCCAACAAAACTTAACCGTTTAATAAACATTCTTGAATCAATGGGAGGGGTACATCTCGTGTAGGTAGGTAATATTAGTACATATAGGCCCACAAACTTAAACATTAAATAAACATGCTTGAATCAGTGGGAGGGTTGAGTACATATCAGGTTGGTGGGTAATATTGGTGAATATACGCCCACAAATATAACCAATAAGGAAACCCAAGTAACGGGGACCCATTCCAGCAGTAACCCACATTGATGTGTCACAGTACCCTCAATTAGGCAGGGTGGGGCACGATTATTGGGCTGATTATAAGCGGTCAAAAACAGCGGCAAGGGGTACGTCAGTGTAGGTTCTGATTGTTTACGGGCGTGCACGTACTCCAGATCGGGAAAAAGCAGGCATTGGGTACTAGTAGTTATACATTGTGCATCTTGAATCATGTTGGGTCGCTATCGTAAGGATTGATAACCTTATGGTGGGACGAACACATGGTATCTACATGCAAGAGAGGGCTGATTGACACAGACACTTGGAACATGAATACAGGTAGGGAGCCAATCGATAGGGTAGTAAGGGTACATCTAACATGTTCATGGCAATTGGGCAGATTGAGATGGAATCCTCACGATAGATGTACACCTGAAGGCTACCACAATTATGAGGATTGGGATCACGTTATCATTTTATACAGAATACTAGATGGGCCACTAGTTAGGTAGTGCAGAGATAGATATAGAAATCAGAATAATAAAGTAGAAGCGAAGAAAGAGTAGAAGCACATTCATTTTAGCTTGCCTTATCATACCTTATGTTTATCCTATGTTATCTTGTTATCCCCGTTATCATGGTATTGTCTTATATTCAGTTTATTCATGTCATGATACTTTTGCCTATTTATATGCTAAAAGTCACTGGACTTACTAGACTTATGTCTAACCTAGTTTTGTTTGGCCTCTTTTCTTCCGTCCCCCCCCCCCCCCAAGGTTCACAGGGAGGAAATGTTATCACTTAGCTCAGTTTTCTTTCCAAGCTCGAAGATAGTCGATGTATTGCTTTGGACTCTCTTTTCAACTGCTATGGCTGGTTCACGTTTTATTGGGTAATATCATTGTTATTTTTATGCTTCTTTTATTCTTGGAAGTTTTTAAATCAAGACAGAAGTTCTATGTATTACATTTAAGTATGTTTGAGAAAATTGTTGTAAAAAGCTTGACTGAATTAAGTTGTTTATAAAATGACTTTATTTTCCATTGCTTTATTTGTCTGTCTTGTAATTTATCTCCATCTTTTACCTAAAATGCTCCACCAAAGTTAAGGCACTCCCTTTGTGAGTGACCTTAACGGAGGTGGGGTGTTTCACTTGGTATCAGAGCTGAAGGTTATCAGATCAGATAAAGGAATTGAAAAATTATTTTCAAAATGGTTTTAAAAGAAGCATTTTCTAGAGAAAAGTTTTATTTTAAAGGCATATTCCCTATAGCCATATGCACTATCTTCTGATCCTATGTTTGAATCCTTGTTTCCTTCTTTCCTGAGTCTCCGGGGCTCATGCTTTCTGGGAGGTAACCTCATCGTGGCATGGTTCGGTAGGCTTGATGAGACTATGACACTTGTCAAAGGAAAAATAAGCGCCCAACTTCGATCTTAGCCGCAGTAGTTTCAGCTACATCTAATTTTCTTTCGAGCTTTGTAGGATTTTCCATGCGATGGAGGCAACTTTCAAGAGACTTGTCAACAAGTTACATAAGGATGGCAAAGACAAGAATGAGGGAGTTTGGCTAAGGAACCCAACCCAAGGATGAAGAACTCATGGATATAGACTTGGTTCACAAAGGAGGTAAGGAAAGAATAGTAAAACCTAAAATAAGAGGAAGTATCTTTATTACGGTATAACGGGTCGTATAATTAAGGGCAAGGGCAAGAACAAATGACATGATTTTCAGAAGGGCAAATGCATGCTCTCAACGCTAGCATACCTGAGAGTGGTAGTAAAGTTTCTGTTGAAAAAGTCTATTTTTTCCTTTGATCATCCTTTTAGTACTCTTTTGATTTTAGTGCTTCACATTTGTTTATGTCTACTTCCATAGTTGATTCTCTGCACTGTAGAGCTTGTATAGTAAAGGATCCCATTATTGTCTCAAGTCCAATTTGTGCTTCGGCTCATTTATCTTTGGTTTGTAAGGATTTGAGATACTTATGTTTTTGGTTTCATAGGCTATTGGTTGATTCTAGGCATGGATGGTTAGATAGTAATTGTGAAAGGAGGGTAATTAGACTTTCGACTTACCTCGGGAATACCCTCGAAATTTCGTGCAATCCTAAGGGATCAGTTTATCTTTGCTACCTAGAATCACTTTATGTATTTATCGATGATTTTCGATCCGTTGGAGTAGTCCATGAGTACGCAGATGATTTTGATTAAGGTTAGGAGTTTGTCCCCTAAAACGTGAGGTTGACTTCCACATATATCTAGTTGGCAATGCAAAGCCAGTTATGCGATCAACGATAGTTTTGGAGCAAGATTGGCGAGGATAGCCAGAGTCGATTAAGTGCTTAATTGTTTGGTTGTTTTGCTAGTATCACCTCGCATAAATCATCCAAATTCGGAGGAGGTATTACTCGGGTGCTTTTCTGATATTGGTTTAGGCCTTTGGGGCTTGTACTTGAGGGATGTCAAGTTCGACTAGGATGGTTTGCGTGAGAGATATCACCCCTCAGATTTGTGACATGATGGATAAGCTAAGTAGAAGAGAGACCTCTAATCATCTTAGTATATACACTTGGTATGATGGTTAATATCTGTTTATCTTGGAAAGATAGTTCGACTACATTGGATATCCTCTAGCATAGTAAGTGATCGAGGTCATATCTTTACTAATGGGTTTTTGAAGCTTCGCAATCATGAAGTTAAATTAGTTAAGGTACAGTGGAGTGAAGATCAAGAAGATACGACTTAGAAGACTGAAGACTAGATACACGCATCATACCCTTTTTAAAGTTATACCCTTAATTCCTCTTTTTCTGTAAAGTTTTTTTGCATGCTAGTCTTTATCTTTTAAGTATATCCTCTTTGTCCTATCCTTGATCCTTAGGTAGAAGCTAATGGATGTAAACATGTGTTTGAGACATGTTATGTTTGGTGGATGCAAGTGGTTGCATGTGTTTTCTAGTGGGTTGCTCGTGGATGCATATACACACGTTAGGCACTAGATCGGCTCAGTCACTTACATATTGCATATGCATATGAATGTATTTATAAATAGATTTAAACTTGATGTGTTATCATGTGGATGTTGCATATGGATGAGCGAATATGCACACATATAGTATAGTATTTACATGATTAGGGATATTTGCATACATTTTGGATGCATGACACTCTCATGATTCGCATTAAGGAGGTCAACTGGATCAATAGACCGCCTGATTTTACATTAGATAAGAGACATATACACACACTCTGCATAAGTTCATACGACATTAGAAACCTTTTAAGGAAAATGGATGCCTGTGATTAAATGGTTGAGTAGATGGATGTTGGATGTTAGGATATACGTTCTTCCTAACTTGAAGATTTGGGGGAAGAAATCCTTTAAGGAGGGGAGAATGTAACACCCCATATTTTCTAGAACGTTAATTAACGAATTAAAGAATAAATAAATACAAATGTGAGAATTAAGGGAAACAGGTTATGTCATTAAGTTCGTCTCGGAATTCTGCTTGAGACAGAGTCAGAGTTTGCGTAAATCGGACTCCATATGAAGGAGTTATGACCTTCAGAAGATTCAAGAATTTAAATAAACAGCTCAGATTAAGGTTTAGAAAATTCAAAATCCGAAATCAGAAGCAGAAGCGGGCTGGGTGTGATTTTTCCCTCCTAAGGCTAGGTCGACCAGGAGGCCGACCAGGGGGTCGACCTCCCTCCATACAGGTCGACGTGGGGGTCGACCTAGGGGTCAACCTCCCCCTCGGGTCATATCTGAAATTTGACGTTTTTCTTTGTGTGACGATCTGCTATGTCATTAGGGCTTGTGCGGCAAATTCTGGTTGGTTCTCTTAGGTTTGAATGGCTTTGATTTGCTCCAAGTTAATCTAATGGTTCCTATTAAATCAAATTTCTATATGAGCAACCTAAATCTAAACCCTAAGCCACACAAAAATATTCCTAAGACCGTCATGCTGTCAACACTCAACCTAGAGGAGCCGTAATTTTCATTCAACTAGAAAGCAAGTAGGAATTACAAATCAAATCTAATTCAAATAAGAGAATTCAACGTCTACAACAAAGGAGAGCTATTCAAATTCAGAATACAGGTCCCAGAATTCAAGACCCTTCTGTAATTTGTAAGTTCACGTTACTTTCAGAAATAAAAGTTAATTATGATTCTGACATTGTAATAAATCTGGATTTGAGATTATGCCTGTCATTCTATATCCTTCGGATCTATCCCATTAATAATATTATGTATGTTCTTTGTCTCTTCTTTCCTTCTTCCCCTTTTGTTTTAAAGCCAGGCTACTGCGAGCCTGAGCCAGATCTCATAAGTGATGAATGTACGTTGGAAATAAAGTTGGGCAAAGTTATGATTTGGACATGACCAGCGCTAAAATTTAGGAAAAGTATTAAATTATGTATAATTGGGCATAATTGAGTTGTAACTGATTTGAGGACATAACACATTCGAAACATAAAGTATTGAACATATGACTTGTGATTTGAGGCATAAAGTATTGGACATATGACTTGAGATTTAGGGCATAAAGTATTGGACATATGACTTGAGATTTGAGGCATAAAGTATTGGACATATGACTTGGGATTTGGGGCCTAAATTGAACTGTAAATATAAGGCATGGTACATGTTGTGGTCTAGGATCTAACATTGGGACACATATATATGTATATATATATATATAATAGTTTATGATTTGAAAGAAGAAGAATAGGGCGTATAGTGATGCATGGCTTAGGCATGAAAACAAGATTTGCCTTTGTTTTGTAAGTTAGTTACTTTTTAGACTTGTACACCTAAATCTAATTGTGACATGTAATAAAATAGATATGAGAATATGCCTGATGTATGCAATCCTTTCATTGAAATTTGCGCATGAGTATATATATCTTTGGGAATCATTTTTGACTATGAAACTGGTCCAATCATATCTATCCTTGTTGTATATCGAAATTGTAATCCTTTTTAAGTTCATGATATAATCCTTATCATATCTATATGCCTGCGATGTATTCCTTGCAAAACTTGTCTTTTTAGTACATCAAGTTTGTTGGACCAGCAGTTCTTATCATCATATGACTATGCCTATCCTTACGATGTTCCATCTTGCATCTCCCCTTATATAATCTTGAGTTGAATCTCAAAATACGTACGTTATGAATGCCGGGGAAATTGGGTATTACATGAAATTGGCATTATTTGGCATAATTTGGAACATGTAATATGGCATAACTGTTGAGATGCAGTTTGGTGTAATTTGACATGAATTATGGAATATGTAATTTGATGTATTGAACCTAGAATTGGCATGAACAACAAAGTAGGAAGTTAGCATATAAATCAAGTTTTGGGTAAAATTGTTATTGTTTCGAATTTAGGGTAACTGGAGCATTAAATCTAGATTGGGTGAAAAATGTAACATGACTAGTTTTGGCGAATTTGGTAATTAGCATGAAAAATCAAGATTTGGGTATATAGGGTAAATGTGTAGATTAAAGATGAACATGCCTAACCCGAGGTTAGATTGAGTTGTGGTGTAAAACTGCCCGGAACCGCCCGGCACATCCAGTAACCACAACAACACCTATCTAATGTGAGAGGTTAGTGCATCATGCCCAAGAAAAACCCGAGGTTAGATTGAGTTGTGGTGTAAAACTGCCTGGAACCGCCCGACACATCCAGTAACTGCAACAACACATATCTAATGTGAGAGGTTGGTGCATTAATAAATTAATTAATGTTAATGAACAAGATGAATGAGTAGGGTTAAGTTCATATGAACACTTAACCAATATAACATGGATGACTAGGGTTAATTAATGAGAAACACTTAACTAATATTACAAGATGGATGACTAGGGCTAAGTTAATAGGAATCACTTAACCAGTATAGCATGATGAATGGGAAAGGTTAAGTAATAAGAAACACTTAACTAGTATAACTTGATTTGTGGTTATGTTAAGTTAAAATAAGAGGGAAACACTTAACCAAATAACTTGATTTGTGGTAGGGTTAAGTTAACACAAGAATGCTACACTTAACCAAAGTAATATGTCAAGTAGATGGGTTAAGTTAACTTGAATTGATTGAAGACACTTAACCAATACAACATGATGAACACGTGGGGTTAAGTTAACAAGAAAACACTTAACCAATATAACTTGATGAACAGACGAGGTAAAGTAAATAAGGAACACTTAACCAACATGACACGATGAATGGGTGAGTTAAGTTAACATAAATAGACAACACTTAACCAATATGACATAATGTGCAGGAGGGTTAAGTACATATCGGGTTGGTGGGTAATATTAGTAAATATAGGCCCATAAACCTTAACCGTTTAATAAACATGCTTGAATCGATGGAAGGGTTAAGTACATATCTGGTTGGTGTGTAATATTAGTAAATATAGGCCCACAAGACTTAACCGTTTAATAAAAATACTTGAATCGATGGGAGGGTTAAGTACATCTCGTGTAGGTGGGTAATATTAGTACATATAGGCCCACAAACTTAACCGTTAAATAAACATGCTTGAATGAGTGGGAGGGTTAAGTACATATCGGGTTGGTGGGTAATATTAGTAAATATAGGCCCATAAACTTAACCAATAAGGAAACCCTAGTAACGGGGACCTATTTCAGCAGTAACCCACATAGATGTATCACGGTACCTTGAACTAGGTAGGGTGGGGCACGATTACTGGGCTGATTATAAGCAGTCAAAAGTAGCGGCAGGGGGTACAACAGTGTAGGTTCCGACGGTTTACAGGCGTGCACGTACTCTGGAGTGGGAAAAAGCTTGCACTGGGTACCAGTAATTATACACTGCGCATCTTGAATCGTGTCGGGTCGCTATCATAAGGATTGATATACCTTATGGTGGGACCAACACAGGGTATCTACATGCAAGAGAGGGCCGATTGACACAGTGTAACACCCCGAGAATTCTATAACTGTGAAATTCATGAATTAAAGTATAATCAAATTCAAATCAAAGAACTAAGGGAAACGGGATACGCCATTGCGTTCGTCTCGGAAAAATACGCGAAATAGAGTCCGAGTTTTCGAAAAACGGAGTCCGTATGAAGAAGATATGGCCTTCGGAAGTTTTGAATTAAATTTAAAATTCAAACAGAGTAAAATAATTAAAAATCGGGCCCAGTGGGCTAGGGCGGATAAACACCCGCCTAGGCCACCCAGGTCGACTGGGCTGTCGACCTGGGCTACCCATGTCGACAGGGCTGTCGACAGCCCTGTCGATAGGGGTGTCGACCTGGTCGAGCCCAGTCAACCTGGCTGGCCAGGTCTGTGTTTGGCCGATTTTCTGTGGTCTGCTTTGTCATTAGGGCTAGGTGGCGGGTTCTAATTGGTCTCTCTATCTAATGAATGGCTACGATCTAACCTAGCAACATCAAGGGTCCTAATCAGTTCCTAACCTCTATATAAACAACCCTAGACTAAACCCTAATCTATTCATTCAAAATTAAGAACATAGCCGCCATGTTGCTGAGGAACGACTAAGAGTAGCCGCCAACTAGAGAGAGAATTAGGAAGAGAGTTCTAAAGCCTAAAGCAATTCAAGCAACCTAAAGCCAATCAATTCAACAAAGGAATCATATCTCTTAATTAGAGAATTCGCCGCAACCATTGTAAGTAGAGTATTACTTTGGTATGAATAAACAATTGTGTTGATGTGTATGCTTGAATTGTGGCAATGAAAGTAATTCATATTTGTGCGTTCTTATCAATTTATATACGTTTGGATATTCTTGAATTATGTTATTCGATTATAAAGAACTACATGCGGTAGTTCTATGCAAGTATACGTTTGGAATATTGCGCAAATTATGTAATCTATGTTGAAGCTACATGTATGTAGTTGATTGAAATTCATGCAAGTTTGGGGCTTTGTTATTATGCCATCTTTTTATGTATATTTTTGTGCATAAGTCATTTTGCAAGTAATTGAAACAAGTTTGGTTATTATAGTTCATATGAAACTATGTTGGAATTTTGACACCATAATCCATGTATTAAGCCATGCTTTTGCAAACTCATGAATATGGCTAGGCTATATTTGGCATAATAGAAATCCATCTTGTTTACAAGAATTATATGATGACATATGTGAGACATGGCTAGGCTAGACTCAAAAATCCCTTTTTGCAAGTTTAAAGCAAACACCATGCTTAGGAATATTTATGCATAAGTAAATTTATACTATCGTTATGTGATTAGAATTAAACCATAATTAAGTTGATCTATGCTTTTGTAACAAAGTATCCCCTTTGTAAACATGTAGAAACCGTATGAACATGACTTGTTTATGTTTATGCCATGAACAAATTTAACTTTACATTATGCCATGTTTATGCTAAAAGTATTTATGCCGTGCTTATGTTTGACATTATGCTATGCTTATGCTAGAAATATTTATGACATGCTTATGTTTGACATTATGCCTAAATAAGAATATGGGTTCATGTTGTAGTTAAACCTATGCAAGTTCACATGCTTTGATTCATGTCACCTATGTTACCACTATGCAAGTACACCAATTTCTATTTTGTATTTCCAACGTCGTATTGCAAGTTCATGCGCTCACCTTCCCCTCTTTGTGTATGTAATCACGCCATAAGCCTCCCCTTTTCGCATGGCTAAATTGGGCTTTAAAAGGCTAAGCCCAATATATATAAACGGACGTGTAAAACGGGGGAAAATAACGTTGGGTTAAAATTAATTAATGAATGAAAATATAAAATAGAAGGGCCCAAATTCAAGTATGGGTTGGGCCCATGATTGGTGTAACCTTTACACCATTAACTTAATAATGGGCCGCAAATATTTACATATAAGAAATAAAGAAGAATGACAAAATATGTAAATGTAGAACATACGATGTGTTTAACCCGAGGTTGGATTGAGTTGTGATGTAAACCTGCCCGGAACCGCCCGGCTGTCCAGTAGTCACAACAATACCTATCCAATGTGGGAGGTTAAACATGGAGCCCAATAAGGACCCGAGGTTAGACTGAGTTGTGGCGTAAGACTGCCCGGAACCAACCGGCAACAGGCAGCCACAACAATACCTGTCTAATGTGAGAGGTCAGGGCCTTAATAAGACAATTAAGGCTGAGTCAGGATTGATAGGATTAAGTGAACTAAAGACTTAATCAAAATGGAACATGCTAAACTAAACGGACTGGTGGGGTTAGGTTAGAAAACACTTAACCAACTTAGCATGTTGGCTAGAGATAGAAAACCTAGTAACGGGGGTCCCTTTTCAGCAGTAACCCTAAAAGGTGTATCAGGATACCCTGAAACTAGGCAGGGTGGGGCACGATTACTGGGCTGATTGTAAGAGGTCAAAGCGACGGCGGTGGTGTAGCAGTGTAGGTTCTAACGGAGTGCGGGCGTGCACACACTCCGGCGCAGAAAAATAAGGCACTGGACACCAGTAGCATACCTGTGCACTCTAAGGGATTGTCGGGTTGCCACTATGGGACTTGATACACCCCATGGTGGGACCAGCATAGGTAACTACAGACATCGGGGGCCGTAAGACACATGTAACTTCGCGAGTAGGAGCCGATCATCATTGAATGGATCACATCACCCTGATTATGGGGTGCAAATTGGAAACTAGTTTATATGGGTTCAGAGATTAACATGGGGTACGATAGTATATTCGACCCTAGACAACTTAACCAAGTTTACTGTGCTTGCCCACTTCCTGTTTATACTTATCATACCCAGTTCTTTATTCATAGACAAAGTAGTACTAGACTTACTCAGGCTTTATGTCTGACTCTATTTTTCTTTCGTCTTCTTTCTTCCGTTTCCCCCCCAGGTCCTCAGGGAGGGAACACAGCAGCTTGATCAGCCTTGACATCCAGCTTGAAGTAGAGAAATGTATTGCTTGGACTTTCCTGTTTTGAACTACGGCTTTAGACAATCCACTATGGGGCTTTTGCAGTTTATCTATGTTTTATTTATGCTTCTTTAATAATGTAATCAAGACAGATTATGAAAGTGTTATGTTATGTTTTTGGAAAGGATGTTGTTGTAACACGTATTTGACTTTATGAAATAAAAGTTTGTTGTTCTTCCGCTGTTTACAAATATGTGTTCTTATATCTGTCTTGTATATCTGTGACTTGTACTTATAAACCTCCACCAAAATTAGGGCATTCCCTTTGAGAGTGACCCTAACGGAGGTAGGGTGTTTCACACAGACACTTGGAATATGAATACAAGTAGGGAGCCGATCGATAGGGTAGTAAGGGTACATCTAGCATGTTCATGGTAATTAGGAAGATTAAGGTGGAATCCTTACGATAGATGTACACCTGATGGCTACTACAATTACGGGGATTGGGGTCACGTTATCATTTTATACATATTACTAGATAGGACACTAGTTAGGTGGTGCAGAGATAGATATAGAAATCAGAACAACAAAGTAGTAGCAAAGCAAAGAAAGAGTAGAAGTGCATTCAGTTTATCTTGCCTTATCA
Organism: Allium sativum; assembly: GCA_030737875.1. Taxonomy (NCBI): domain Eukaryota; kingdom Viridiplantae; phylum Streptophyta; class Magnoliopsida; order Asparagales; family Amaryllidaceae; genus Allium; species Allium sativum. Next base: position 160,593,753 of record CM060913.1, read on the forward strand.
TACCTTATGTTTATCCTATGTTATCTTGTTATCCCTATTATCATGGTATTGTCTTATATTCAGTTTATTCATGTTATGATACTTTTGCTTGTTTATATGCTGAAAGTCACCGGATTTACCAGACTTATGTCTGACCTAGTTTTTTTTCGCCTCTTTTCTTCCGTTCCCTCCCCCAAGGTTCACAGGGAGGAAATGTTATCACTTAGCTCAGTTTTCTTTCCAAGCTCGAAGATAGTCGATGTATTGCTTTGGACTCTCTTTTCCACTGCTATGGCTTGTTCACGCTTTATTGGGGAATATCATTGTTATTTTTAAGCTTCTTTTATTCTTGGAAGTTTTTAAATCAAGACAGAAGTTCTATGTATTACATTTAAGTATGTTTGAGAAATTTTTTGTAAAAAGCTTGATTGAATTAAGTTTTTTATAAAATGACTTTATTTTCTGCTGCTTTATTTGTCTGTCTTGTAATTTATCTGCATCTTTTACCTAAAATGCTCCACTAAAGTTAAGGCATTCCCTTTGTGAGTGATTTTAACGGAGGTGGGATGTTTCAAGTGCGGTCAACAAAAGTTCGGATTTGGCACCATCCATGAAGAAAAACAAGGAAAACTTGGGTATTTCATACCCTTGTAATACGAAAGTACAGATTTCATATCCCTTATGAGATACGAAATCCCGTGTTTCATATCCTTATAGGGATACAAAATCATATCCCCCATAGGGATACAAAATCGTATACCTCCTAGGGATATGATGCGTATGGATTTTTGGCATGCTCATAAATGCCTGAGCACTCTAGCACTATCATACGATTTCCTTAGTTCGACATAGTGTTGGAAGCTTGGCATTTAGCACATGTAGGATTAGAAATCCCTGGCTTGAATCTAGCACTCGAAAAATACCTGAGTGAGGTGCGTAGTTTAACATATTTGGCTTGAGCACCTAACTCAGCATTTCAGAATTTGGCACTTAGGCTAGTTTAGGATTTGAAAATGGCTTGGCAACTTGGCTGGTAGGTGCAAACCACTATTTTTGGGTGATCTGCATGTGCCGATCACTATTTTTTGGCATTAGATTCAGGATTCAAAATTTTGCAAAGTAACACTTGGCTAACTTCCTGGGATACGAATTTTGGGCTGATGCCCAAAATTTCCACCTATTAATACCCCCTCTCTTAGCATTAATGGGGGTTGGTTTGGGTTGGCATTTTTTGTTTTAGCTACTATTTGGCATACAAGAAAGATCTCTTTAGAGCTCATTAATGACATCCGTGGTGATTCCTATGGTTTTGGAATACTTCTTTGACTTGTGAACTTCACATAGAAGTTCACTACCAACATTTTGGCATCTTCTTGGTTATTTGGCTTGCCATTGGACATATTTGGACTTGGGCGGATACTTCATACTTTTCTAGGACATTGGAGTCTTTGTTACACATCTTGGCCTATGGAAGGAGGATAACGTGGACTTTGTTATTGTCTAATTCAACTTTCTAAATTCAAAGTTATTGCCAAAAGTTATGTTTCCCTTTACATTTCTCGTACATTGGATATTTGGAATCGAGTTTACTACTTAACCCACTCTTTGGTGTTGGCGTGTGAGAGTTACCACTTTTCCACGTCAATAGTAGATAATTTTCGAGTTGGAAATATGGGTTCGAGCATCTGTCTGGAATATTTTCGATTTCATCATAGATAAATACAAAATTTCAAAAAAATTGTCAAGCGAAAGTTGTAGCTAATTCAATTTCATCGAATCAGAAAAAGAAAAAGTGGATTTGGGTTTTCTATAGGGAAGTTATGCCCTCTGCAATACAGGGTAAATTCTTGAATAGAATAGAAAATCAGAAAAGAAAAAAGTATGGAACAACTAGGAAGCTTTCCAGATGGGCCCCGCTTGTTGGAGTTGGTGGGATCTTAGCCTGGCGTGGTTAGGTTGGTGCTTAATATCATGGGCAGTGATGGTGGCAAAAGGGAGGTAGGCAAGAGGAGGGAAGACAAAGGGAATTAGGTTTTAGTTGATTCAAACTTGAAAAGATGGGGTTTATTAGAGGTCAAAGGGATGTATGGTCGAAGGTGGCTCTGAAGTAGGTATCCGGCGGAATGGTAGGTTGCGAAGGTCGTGGCGGAGGTGAGACAACAAGGGGATACGTGGAGGTCTGGATGATTTAGGCTTTCTAGGTTTTATACAATTTCCAAATCAATTTTAATTTTGAAATTAGAAATAGAATTAAAAATAGAGAAGGAGGTTTGGAAACAATCTAAATTAAGTCATGAGAAGTAAAATAAAAATTTACATATTTTTGATGTGCTAAGTATGAATTTTTACAAAGACAAAGATGACTTGCAGAGGAGGAAGACAAAGAAGGTTTCAGGGAATAAGAAATGAAAACATAGAGAAGAAAAGGTATGTATTTTATTCAAACATGAACTCTCTATAATTCTTAACGCAAAATTAAATTCAAGAGATGAGGTGGCATGGGAAGCTTTTTGTAATGGTCCAAAAATTCCCGCCTTTTGAATCGACGGTAAACCGGACAAGTCCGATGTGAAATGGCATAAACCCTTGATACATTAACTTTGGGCATACAACACATCATCAAAGAAACAAAAAAAACTTTTCATTAACATCATTACAACGTTACATCAGAGTACAAGAATATATCAGAATACAAAGAAAAAAACAAATACAATACAAAGCGGAAAACATAAATACGTACAGCGGAGAACTATAAAATGCTCCGGACACATCTCTAGCTTTAATCCAAAATCATGCCCTATACAATATCTGCAAAACAAAAACTACTAGCTTCCCGTATAGAAAATATGGGCACTCGGAGTTTAGGTGGGAAACGGTAAACTTCGGGTCAGTCATGGGGCTGGTATGAGAACCAAAAACAATTATTTACTTTATTTTAATGTTTGGTAAATCATCGGACCATGCAGTATATCACGGAATGAATTTTCTCCACATAAGTGCAATTCTTTTTGAAAAAAGAAGCTATTATAAGACTCAAGTCCCATCACACAATGAAGCGCAAACTGAAGGTAATAGTTTTCCTGTAATAACCCGAAAATCTGGGCCAGTTTAAAATTTTTATTTTGGCAATTTTAGCGAATTTTGATTATTTAAAATGAATTATTTTAAATAATATCGACGAGAAAATTTATTTTGAATGGAATTCGACGTATATATTATACGCGTCGTCGTTAGAATATAAATAATTATATATAATTATAAATAGAATTGAAAATGGCGCAGTAGTTCGATAATTCGATTTCAAACTTCAATTGAATGTACCGGGTGCAGAACAATCCGGATTTTAGTGAAACCAAAAATAATGGGATCTAATTGATAATATCTTTCCAACGAATCCGAAAGATCAAAATTTCATAGTGGGAATCAAAAGATATGTCCAGTTGAAAATTCTGAATAGTCGCTATGGAACTCAGGCCCTTAAAAATAGACATTTTGCAAATGACCTCGGATTTCGACGAAACCACTTTTGTTGGATCCGCAGTGTCAAATTATTGCTAGGTTTCAAATTTCATAATTTTCTGAATCAATATGTGAGCGTGGCAAAGGAAAACGCGTTTGACCAGTTTCAGTTGATTTTAATCGACTGGAAAATGGCCATTTTTCAAACGATCTCAGAATTTGATGAAACTAGTTTTGTTAGGACCGTATCGTCAATACGAAGCTAGAAATAATTTTTCTAGAATTTTTCGGGTCCGTATGTGGCCCCGGTACTTTGAAATGTACGTTCGAATTAAATATATAAAGAATTATATTTTAAATTTGACGAAAACTTAGCGTAACGGTCGAATTAGACTGCGATACATATTCCATTGTGTTAGGAACGGGGGTAAAACGTTATGGACGACAGGTGGTGGGCCTCGTTTGGAGGTCGAAAATAAAAGTTGCTTTTTGGTGAAAAAATTAAATAATAAATTAAATAATATAAATTCTATAAAAGCCCCTCCCCCCTTATTCTTCCCGATTCAGTTTTAAATAGAAAAAAAAGGAATCGAATCGAACGACGGACGGAGGCACGACATCGACCACCGCCGCGACCCCCCTGGCGCGCCGCCACTAGGGCGTGGCCCCCTCTTCCTCCATCTCCCCTTCTCCTCCTCGCCGAACCCGCGTCGAACCCACCCAAACCCTCACCGCCTTCGCTGGAGCCCACCGCAACCACCAAACCACCGCGCCGCCCTTTCTTCTTCCCCCTCTCCTCTTCAATCGACAGCCGCAAACCCCCCCTTCCGCTCCACCTCCGCCGCCTGCTGGAGGGCCCACCACACTTCCGCGAGCAAGAAACCCCCTCCCTCTTATAAAAAAAAAACACTGTAAGTTTTTTTCATGTTAATTTTGTTTTTATTTATATACTTTAATTACTTTATTATTTATTTTCCAGATTAGGATTTTTAAATAAAAAAAAATTTGATTTTTAAAATATAAAAGATTAGTTTTTTTTAAAATGAAAAGACTATATTTTTAAAACATAAAAGACGATATTTTGAGATGAGTAGTGAAGTAAAAATATAATTTTTATATAAGGAAGATAATCAAAATATGATTTTTATATTTTTAAAGTAAAAAAAATATAATCTTTACTATATAGAAATATTAAAAATATGATTTTTATATTTTTAAAGTATTAAAAATATAATCTTTATAGGATAGAGAATATAAAAATATCATCTTTGTATATGTAGCGAAATAAAAATCTGATTTTTATTTTATATACGTTGAAGTAAAGTGATGATTTTTATAATGATGAAATCTATATTTTTGAAAAGGCGAAATCTTTATATAGAGAATAGCGTTATAAAAATAGAATTTTTATCTATATATTAGCGGTAAGGAAATATGATTTTTATATATTGAATAGCATAGTAAAAATTCGATTTTTAAATATATGAAGTGATTATAAAAATATGATTTTTAAATTGAAAGTGAATAAATAAAAATGTGATTTTTATTTTAAAGACATCGAAATATAAAAATGTGTGATTTCTATATGTAGTGGCTACGGGCAACAAAGGAGAAGAAAAGGCAAGAACGACGAAGATCTCTACAATAGGAGTGTCGTGGTATTGGATAGCTTTCGGTGAGAACTTCTCACTCTTCAATTTAAATTTCTAGTTATATATATATATATATATATATATATATATATATATATATATATATATATACTAGGATGCAGACGGTGTTTAGTAGCACCCGACACAATCGTCCACAGACCATGGACTTGTTTGTTTGGCTGTTTGGTGATTGATTGCGATATTGGTTTGGATGTGGTTTGTGGTGTGAAAAATCGAATCGATAAATTGGTTAGGATTAGACGTGCGCCGTTATAAGGCGAAGGAGTAAGGCTAGGTTAGACTCTTACTCCAAATTTTGTGGTTTGCATAACGAAAGTGATCTGATTGATATGGGCATGGCGGTGGCCATTATTAGACCGGGGACAAGGCTAGGCCTTATCCCGTTTCTAGTATCGTGCCGTTATGCCGCCGAAATTTTCTAAAATATGTTAGAAAAATAAAAATATCATTTTATTGAATAAATGAACCGAATAGAATATTCATAGATTGAATAAAATGTTTTATAGTTAAAAATATAATTTTTAACGTGAAGGGGAATAAATAAATATTCATTTACAAACCGGACGGTTTGTTTATGTACACCTATTTGAAGGACATTGATTGGGACGATAAATTTTACACATCGCCCAACAGCACAAATAAAATATGTGTTTGATTGTTTGAAACCCCACACGGGTGTTAGGATGAAATTTGAAATTCACTCATCCTGATTGATTAAATATGTCAATCGATTGATTGACAGGCTGTTATAAGCATTAGATATCTATATTTGATGCTTATACGGTGTAGTGCACTTTGGTTGATGGTTGATTATTTATCGTTGCTATTATATACACGTGTTGTATGAAAATCCATATAATTAACTTTATATGGTAATTGATTGGGCCTCATTCCCATCGTGAAAATAAAGAATATTTTGATAATAACAAATATTTTGATAATAGGAAATATTTGAAATAGAATATTTGAAAATAGAAATATGTGAAGCCGTGATGATTAGATTGACGCCATTTTGACGTGAACGATATTTATATCATTGACGTGAACGATATTTATATCGATTTTAAAACGATTTCGAAATGAATTGAATTGAAAACGATTTCGAAATGAATTGAATTGAAAACGATTTCGAAATGAAATGAATTGAAAACGATTTCGAAATGAAATGAATTGAAAACGATTTCGAAATGAATTGAATTGAAAACGATTTCGAAATGAATTGAATTGAAAACGATTTCGAAATGAATTGAATTGAAAACGATTTCGAAATGAAATGAATTGAAAACGATTTCGAAATGAAATGAATTGAAAACGATTTCGAAATGAATTGAATTGAAAACGATTTCGAAATGAATTGAATTGAAAACGAATTCAAATTGAATTGAAAGTGAATTGAAATGAATTCAAATTGAATTAAAATTTGAATTGAATAGAAATGAATTTTAAAACGAATTTATAAAGAAGAATCCAATTTTGATTTGAATTGAAAAGAAAGTTGAAATTGCTTTTGAAACAATTTTAAAACGATTTATAAAATACGTTTTAAATAGAAATCGACGAAATATATATTATATATATAATATAATGGCCTGAATAGAACGCGCCGCGCCGCGGTAGTTCGTGAATTTCGACCATTGACTTCGAATTGACGTTGCGGGAGATCCGACCGTCGGATTCTCCTAAAACCGGAACCGTTGGGTTCGTATCGAAAAGAGCTTTCCAATGAATATTAGAAATTTGAAATCTAACGGTTGGATTTGGAATTATGTCCAAATCAAATTTGAAAAAGGTCGTTGTAAGTGCAGTTCGATAGCCGTTGATGGAAATCGACTGTACGGGCCTTGATAAATTTTTTAAAAATATCTATAATTTGTGTAAAATTATAATATGTGAATTGGAAAGAATTGGGCTGGAAAATTCCACATTTGAAAAGATAAAAATAGATTTTTGTCGAAATGAACTAGTTTTGAACTAGAATTAAAATCAATTTATTAGTGAAATAAATAAATTGAATTTGAAAGTGATTTTAAAAATAATCAATATTCCCAATATGTGAATTGGACTGGAGCTGAATCGAAATTATCTTCGGAATATTTCGATGTTGGATTTCGTGACCATACAGGTATTGTTTTGGGAATTTGAAAGATATATTATATATCGTTATTTCCAATACGATATTTGTTGGTTTCAGAATTTGATACTGAATATAAGCCGATATATTTTCTATTCAGAACCTTGTATTTAATATCAAATATGATTTGGTTTGTCGTGAATCGTGTTTTAGATGACATTGGTTCTTTAACCCAGTTAAAGGCATGATGTTGATTTATTTGAAAAGATTAAAACTAAGTGGAGTTTTAATGAATCTTTAATTAGATTAAAATGTGAATTGATAATTTAAATTATCAAATCTGAAAAGTGATCGAGAGTGGAGTATCACCAGTTTTGCTCCAAAGCGATAGTTAAATCTTTAATTAGATTTGAACGTGAAATGGTAATTAATTTTACCGATAACACCGTGGTGTTAGATATGGAGTATCACCAGTTTTGCTCCATGGGATATATAGGTTGGGATTGGGAAATAAAACAAATAATTACTTCGGTGTGGTTCGCTAATCCCGACTAGTTTGAAATGATATCCAAAGGAAGATTATAGGATAAATTTAGAAGAATTTATCTTTGATAAAATTAATGGGAACATTTCCCTAAGAATGTGATTTTGTGAATAAAAGAATATTCTGAATTGGAATGAGGCGTTCGTTGTGTTTGTGTAACATTTGTTTATCATATACGTGGGTTATTCAGAAAGGCCGGGTTTATACCCATTCTGAATAATCGATTCGACGAGATGTCGAAGATGAAGACGGTGGTCGAAGACCGGAAGTCTTCACATCGTTTGGGTGATTACTGATGATCTTGATTGGGCTGTACACCCAGGATGAGGGAAACAGTTGGTGATCGTCCAAACGTACTTGGAGATGGATGGATATGTGAGGAAAGTGCCTCCGGTTTCGTTCAGACCCAGAACGAACTTGTAAATGGATTGTGTGTCTGACATTGGATTTTATTCTGTGTTGATTGATCTCTATTAAATATACATCTGTTTGGCGGCGGAGAATTTATTCTCTTGCTTAACGCCCTTCTCTGAGACGTACGAGCTCAGAGGTTGTATATCGATGGACATCAGTCGCATGGAGTGAATTGCCAGTGTGGCACGCGTAAGTGGCAATTGATCAAGGCTTTTGTTGAAAAGCAAAGTATTGTGGTTGATGATCAAAGCACGGCCTGTGTGGCGTAGCTTTGTGTATAACGTGAATTCGCGAGCCTCACACCTCGGTATGAGTCAAAAACGGGATAGTGACTGCAGGGAGAGCACGACGTTTCTTTCTAGCTAAGGTGGTGTCAGTGACCTACCAGCCCTAACATTTATATACTTTTCACCTGTGTGGTTGTTGGATACGAGGCGCCTCGGATATAGGTCTGTAAGGACCGGGAAACGTGTGTTCAGGAATAACTAATCCTCAAAACTAAGAGAGGACCGGCCCTGAAGATCCAAGGATCATAGTGGGGTCCTGAGGCATTTGCTAGAGTGTCTCGAACGCGGAGAGGAGCTTGCCCCTTGCCTCGACTCATGACGGAAATCCAATTTCCAATACGTGTATTGCGGTTTTAATTGTAGAACTAGTATGGCGACATGATAGATGGTACCCATGCCGTCAATGATTGATATTTATGATGTGAAATTGTTTTGACACTATACACATATAGTAATATCAAAATAATGTGTTTTAAACGTATCAAGCATGCTTTGGCTGTTATAAGGGAAAACCCTATCCTCCGGCTTGCGTTGCATTGTGTGATGGGACCTGGGTCTTATAACAGCTTCATTTTTCTTTATTTAGCATTGCGCTGTTTGTTCTATGCACTGGTATTCTTGGGAGGAAACCCGTTCCGTGTTATACGGCGTGGTCCCTTGATTTACCGAACTTTAAAATAAAGAATTATAACTGCTTTAGTTCTCACAACAGTCCCATGACTGACCTGGAGTTTATTGTTTTAACCTAAACTCTGGGTGCCCCTATTTTCCGCACGGGCAGCTAGTAGTTTTGGTTTTGCAGATTTATATTCACAGGGTCCTGATTTACAGCTGGAACGATGCTCGGAAAGCTCTGTATCCGTGTATCACTTCTAGTTGTGTTTTTGTATATTTTTCCGCTGCTATGTAATTTATTGTAATCTCTGATAATTGTCGAATGTAATTTATTCATTTATACTCTGTACATTCTTGCATCTGATGGAATTGTTGTAATAACAATGAAATGTTCTTCCGTATGCATTCTATTTTGTCCTGTTCTCAAAGTATTCGTGCTTTCCTTCGCGGGGAAGTTACGGGTTCTCTCATTTCCTTTATAATAACCGAACATGCTTGATACTAGAAAATTCTATTTTATTATTATTAGTGCATAGTGTGGAAATTATTTTCACAAATAAATGTATCAATTTTAGATGACATAATTCACCATCCCATTGTGTCGCCATATAAGTTTACAACTGAAAACACAATGCTCATATTGGAAGTTGAATTCCAGCTATTATGGTTCCTGATTCGAAAGATCTATCGCAGAAGTGTGTAATCTCCACGGTTAAGTCCAGGCATTGGATAGCACCGTGATAAACATCCACAATGCATCCTGGAATCGATTATCACTCCCTATGGCTTTAGTCAGGCTCAGAACACCGCTATACTCTATCCCTTTAGGCGTGGATCTACAACTAACTAAATCATCTTGGTCGACCGAATCCATTACAACCCTAAAAGTTGTTCATTCTCAACTTGCTGGTTGTTCTTTCTTAACTTGAAAGTTATACTGATAAAACAGTCAGTTTACCATTATACCAAGGTGTGAGGCTTGTCGAAGTCACATCTCGACACAAAGCTACGCTATATCAGCCTGCTTTGATCATCATCCACAAAGCCTTGCTTTTCAACAAGAAGCTTTGATCTATTAGTCCGCAATACGTAGCATGCCACATTGTCAATACACAACGTATAATCGATGTCTATTTATATATAACCCTCTGAGTACATAAGTCTCATAGAAGGGTGTTAAACTAAGAGAATAATTTCTCTGCCACCTACTGATATAACACCAATAGAAATCAACTTGTTATGTTGCAAATTACAACGTCAAACACATATTCATTCACCAGTCCATTCTGGGTCCGAATGAAATCGAATACACATAATTCCTCGTCCAATTAAGAAGAGAGACCCTTGCATATCCGGACAACCTCCAAGTACGTCTGGACAACTGCCACTTTTAACCTCTTCTTGGGTTGTACACCCTAATCGAGAAATCCGCAATAATCAAAACGATGTGAAGATCCCCGGTCTTCAATCACCCGCTTTAAGTATCTTTAATACTCGGCGTACAGTTATTCAAAATGGGTCGAAACCCGGTCTTTCTGAAATAACTATCGCATCTTTAAAATCAAGTGATATATAAACATATCGTAAGTCTCATTCCATTTTGGAATATACATTTCACTCAGATCATTCTTTAAATTGGGAATTACACCCTTAAATCTTATAAAGGATTTACATTCTTTAAACTTCTTGTTTAAATCTTTCCATGGAAATCATTTCAAAAGATTGTATAATCTCTTTTTGTAAGCTTAACTCAATCAAGGTTTATAAGCCTGATCGGGATTATTGAGCCTTACAAAAAGGTAATCTCTCATATCGTTATCCCATTTCCATCATGTTCATCCCATGGAGAAAAACTGGTGGAATGAAATCTTTAATAAACTCTAATATAGTTATAATCTCTATTTCATTCAATCAAATCTTTATTGAAATATTTATTAAAACTATAACATAGTTTTAATCTTGAAAACCATTCTTCAATGATTTCTTAACTTTGGAAGCTAATCCTGTCTTTAATTGGGTTAAAGAACAGATGTTATTCGAGACGTCATTCACAACAAACACAAAATACAATTTTATATCGAATATAAGGCTCTAAATAGAAATCATATCAACTTATATTCAACATACAATTCTGAACTCAACAGATACCATATTGGGAATAATGATATAAATATCTTCCAAATTCCTCAAACAGTATCGATAAAACTATGAAAACCAATATTGAAATAACCAAATATTATTTCCTTTCAAACCCTAGTGAACTTAAGTTTGAAAACTTTTAGATTATCTTCAAACTAAATTTTAAAATATTTATTGACTATGTTATATAAATCAGGTCAATGTCCAAAATTTCAAATCATAGTTCAAAACTTCGTAATCTTTGCTCAAATCATTTTAAAATCATTAATTATGATTTAACATGATTTTTCCATTTTTTTAATATTTTTTATAAGGCTATTTCAGTCAGTTTCCAATTTCGGCCAACGAACTACTTCTATAGCGACCTTTTCAAAAATTATTTTGAACTTATCTTAAAATATAATCGTTGGATTTTAAAACTTTCTATTCCATTTGAAAATTCTCTTCATTTTTAACTGAAAGTTTCTCGTTTCGAAAAAATTTGATACTCGGATCTCTCGGAAAGGCAAGTTAAAGTTTATGGTTGAAGTTTGCGAACTGCCGATGCGCGACTAATCCTATTCAGACCAAATTTCAATTTATAATAAAAATTAATTGAAACATGTTGACACGCTTTTTAGTTGAATCTGTCACACATCAAGTTTTTGGTTAGCAACATTCTCAAGAGTTGAGAATGTTGTCAGAAAACACAAAGCGATTTGGTTGAAGTCGCGATATGTTCAGAAAAGGATTTGAAATGGGGTCTATGATGGCCCACAAATCCATACTATATGAGCTGACTAATACAACACATGTCCAACTCAAATAATAAAGAAATAAGAGTCATTAGGGTTAAAGAAATAGAAATAGACAGAAGAAGAATAGAATAACAAATAGAATCTCACAACGGAACGAATAAAATATATTATATAACATAAACTTTGAAATACAAAATTTTGTATCACATATGCATACCATCATCAAAGTATAACACAACATCACAGCGGAAATAACTTAAATAACTAACGATGAAGCCTCCTGCTTCAAGCCCCTCCAAATGTATCTGTAAAATCCTGAAACACTTGACTGCCCGTACAAATTTGGGCACCCAAGTGTTTAGGTAAAAACAAACAAAATAAACACTGGGTTAGTCATGGGACTGGTGTGAGTAAACTCCCACCATATTGTTTAACTTTGAAAATCCTTTTAAAACAAAGGGTAATAGTAAGACCAGCCCACACATAAACATGGATGTTTTTTTACCTTACTATAACCAAAACATTTTTGATATCAAAATCCAATGATATTATAATAATGTCTAATTAAATAAATAACCAAATAGTAGAACGCTAGCATCTCACGCTCTACATATATAGTATAAAATTAAAAAATGCAAGGCACTTATTGGAGATTGGATTCCAACTATGACAAGGTATGGGACCACCTTCCGATCAGTGTACTCTAAAGGGGATACACTGTGGTTCAGCTAGAACATCTTGCAACCCGGCTATACATGACTGACCACTCACTTAGCCTATGTGTATCGAATATATTGTCACCCATTACGGTTTTAAGGGCCCACCATACATCCATGGAGATACAGAAAATGAAAGAAGAACAAATATGAATTTTTCTATAGATCAGTGACAATATACCCTGCTTGGGAATGACCCACCTAGCCATGTTGCCTGCCCAATTTTTGTCATTTCACAGTTGATGAGGCTTGAGGTCACATTTACTTTTCAGAACAACTGGCCACCATTCACTTTGAATGCCACATCGTCAAATCCGTTAATCACTAATTTGATTTATACAAATACACTCCGGGTGTTAGAATAAAGAGAAGTTGCCTTCTCCCCCCTCCCCCCCTCAACTTGGTATATTTGTAAAAACCAATGGGCGTGATCATTGGAATTACTATGTCAGACATTCATCCATACAAGTTGCCCTGGGTCTAGGCAAACAAACAGCCATTGCATTTTACTCCGTCTCCAATTTCTTTAGCATAATCTATTTCGCCACGCCTATGCCTATATGGAGTGGTTTTAGATATTAAATCCAACCGGTCTCTTCGTATTGACAACGATGGTAAAAAATTCTTTGACAGCCGGTGATTTAACTATAAATGGAAAACAAAACGTCCATCAAACAATCACTGGCCCTTTTTAATTAATATTCACTTCTTAACTACTTTCCACATTCATTATCGAATTATATACATATATATATATATCAATATATTGATTTCAAATTATCAAAATTTTGCAAAAATATTCTAACTCCTTAAATTTCCGGAAAATTTCGCCAGCACCTCCTTTGTACCGGTTAATAGTTCAAACCCCAACTCGTCTCTCTAGGCCCTCTCTATTCAAAAAGAAAATCAAAAAGCCAAGAGGCTTGTCCAATAGGCTCATAAAACCTCATATGAAATTGAAACATGTACCTTTTTATTGGGCACTTAAATTATAATCTTCATACTCTTCATTCACTTTATCCCATACCTATCTATCATATATCAAGCATTCCTAATTTATTTCAATCAATATAACATTTTCATTTAACCCCGTTCAATTGCTAATTCATACTTTAAATAGCTCATTTCACTTTTTGTTGGAAGCAGTTGTGTTTAAACACATTATTATTGACTTAAACCAAGTCGAACTCAAATTGCATATTCAATTCCAAAATTTAATTCAAGTTACATACTCGAACGTTCAATTTCAATTCATAATCTCAATTCACTTAACCAAGGTCAAGTTCAATCCAAAACTCCACTAGCTAATTACTTTTCGAATTAGTTAACCTTATTCAATAATTAAAAATATGATTTTAATCCCAATATCTATCCATTTACTACACTTGAGTTCAAATCTATTCTATACTCAAATACGGATTTTTATAATTAAAACTTGGAGTAAATAAAATTCCCTTTAATAAATTAATTAAATCGTTATGGTTTCTAAATGATTTTACAACAACTTATCTAAAATTTGATTTTGATATAACTCAAAATCTATATGACGAAATCAAGATTTTTCTCTTCATTTGAAAACTATCGTTTAATCGGTTCAAGCATTTCTTGTTTCATCGAATTCCGACTTATATTGAGTTATGTATACTCAATTGAAGTTCGAATCGCCAATTTACGAACTACCGTGCTGTGGCGAGTTCGTTTTCATTAAATTTAATTATAAACGTTTAAAACTTCGTTTATAATTCAATTCCAACTCCATTTTCAAAAATTATAATATATATTAAACCAGATTTCCAAAATTAACTTAATATTTCCGATTACTCTAAATTATCAATTATTCCATTCCCAATTCATAACTTCATTATAAATTTATTCATAGCCCAATTACACATTAAATATCAATTTCTATATAAACCCGATGGTTTTATCCAACTTCAGCTTTGAAGATTACAGTTGAACATAAATGAAAAAATAACTTATGACGACCCGAACTTCCCAGGTCTCCGAAGAGAAGAGGAAGAACGGATTGTCTGAGAACACAACAAATCTGAATACAAACAGTAGAACATTTCATTGCTATTACAACATTTTACATCAGAGTACAATAATATACAGAGTTTGAACAAATAATATACATTTGATAAATGGCAGAGATTTAGAAATTACAATGCAGCGGAAAATAATACAAAAACACAACTGAAAGAGATAAACGGATACAGATCTTTCCGATTATCATTCCAGCTGTAAACCAGGATCCTGTGAATTTAAATCTGCAAAACCAAAACTACTAGCTGCCCACGTGGAGAATAGGGGCACCCAAATTTTAGGTTAAAACAATAAACTCCAGGTCAGTCATGTGACTGGTGTGAGAACTAAAATAGTTATTTAATATTTACTTTAAAATAGAGTAAATCAAGGGACCACGCCGGACAAAATGGAATGGGTTTCCTCCCAAGAATACTAGTGCATAAAACAAATAGCGTAATGCTTTTTGGGAAAATAAAGCTATTATAAGACCCAGGTCCCATCACATAATGCAACGCAAGCCGGAGGATAGGGTTTTCCCTTATAATAGCCAAACATATATGGTGCGTTTAAAACAAATCATTTGGTAGTATTGTAAGTGCATACTATATATAACAAATTCAAATATAAATGTATCAATCATTGACGGCATGTATATTATATATCATGTCGCCAATACTAGGCTCTACAACCAAAACAGAAATGTCATGTATTGGAAATTGGATTTCCGTCAGGAGTCGAGGCAAGGGATGTACTCCTTGCCAGCTTCGAGACACTCTAGCAAATGCCTCAGGATCTCCCGCAGTAGACCCTTGGATCCTCCAAGGCCGGTCCTCCCTTATGTTTGAGGATTAGTATTCCTAAACACACGTTTCTCCGCCCTATAGGGTGTCTATGAGCCAGATGACTCAATATCCATCGGCTCTGTAAAGACCGATATATCCGAGGCACCTCTCATTCTGAAACACCCCACCTCTGTTAAGGTCACTCACAAAGGGTATGCCTTAACTTCGGTGGAGTATTATAAGTAAAAGATGTAGATAAATTACAAGACAGAAAAATAAAGTAGCGGAAAATAAAGTCATTTTATAAACAATGTGGTTCAGTCAAGCTTTTACAACAGTTGTCTCAATCATACTTAAAAGTAATACATAGAACTTCTGTCTTGATTTAAAAACTTCCAAGTATAAAAGAAGCATAAAAAAATAACAATGATATTCCCCAAATAAAGCATGAACCAGCGATAGCAGTGGAAGAGAGAGTCCAAAGCAATACATCGACTATCCTCGAGCTTGAAAAGAAAACTGACCTAAATGGTAACATTTCCTCCCTGTGAACCTGGGGAAGGGGGGATGGAAGAAAAGAGGCGAAACAAAACTAGGTCAGACATATGTCTGGTAAGTCCAGTGACTTTCACCATATAAAAAGGAAAAAGCATCATGACATGAATAAACTGAATATAAGACAATACCGTGAGAACGAGGATAACAAGATAACGTATGATTAGTATAGATATGATAAGGCAAGATAAACAGAATGCATTTTACTCTTTCTCTGCTTCGCTACTACCTTGTTATTCTGATTTCTATATCTCTGCACCACCTAACTAGTGTCCCAACTAGTAATTCGTGTAAAATGATTATATTGTAATATGATCCCAAACCTCGTAATTGTGGTAGCCTTCAGGTTACATGTAACACCCCGAAAATTCTATAACTGTGAAATTTATGAATTAAAGTATAATCAAATTCAAATCAAATAACTAAGGGAAACGGGATACGCCATTGCGTTCGTCTCGGAAAAATACGCGAAATAGAGTCCGAGTTTTCGAAAAACGGAGTCCGTGTGAAGAAGATATGGCCTTTGGAAGTTTTGAATCAAATTTAAAATTCAAACAGAATAAAATAATAATTTAAAATCGGGCCCATTGGGCCAGGGTGGAAGAACACCCGCCTGGGCCACCAAGGTCGACTGGGCTGTCGACCTGGGCTACCCATGTCGACAGGGCTGTCGACAGCCCTGTCGACAGGGGTATCGACCTGGTCGAGCCCAGTCAACCTGGCTGGCCAGGTCGGTGTGCGGTCGAATTTCTGTGGTCTGCTTTGTCATTAGGGCTAGGTGGCGGGTTTTTATTGGTCTCTCTTCCTAATGAATGGCTATGATCTAACCTAGCAACATCAAGGGTCCTAATCAATTCCTAACCTCTATATAAACAACCCTAGACTAAACCCTAATCTATTCATTCAAATTAAGAACATAGCCGCCATGTTGCTGAGGAACGACAAAGAGTAGCCGCCAACTAGAGAGAGAATTAGGAAGAAAGTTCTAAAGCCTAAAGCAATTCAAGCAACCTAAAGCTAATCAATTCAACAAAGGAATCGTGTCTCTTAATTAGAGAATTCGCCGCAACCATTGTAAGTAGAGTATTACTTTAGTATAAACAAACAACTGTGTTGATGTGTATGCTTGAATTGTGGCAATGGAAGTAATTCATATTTGTGCGTTCTTATCAATTTATATACGTTTGGATTATGTTATTCATGTTATAAAGAACTACATGCGGTAGTTCTATGCAAGTAAACGTTTGGAATATTTCGCAAATTATGTAATCTATGTTGAAGCTACATGTATGTAGTTGATTGAAATTCATGCAAGTTTGGGCTTTGTGATTATGCCATCATGATGTATATTTTTGTGCATAAATCATTTTGCGAGTAATTGAAACAAGTTTGGTTGTTATAGTTCATATGAAACTATGTTGGAATTTTGATACCATAATCCATGTATTAAGTCATGCTTTTGCAAATTTATGAATATGGCTAGGCCTTGAATGATATTTGGCATAATTGGAATCCATGATTAAGTCTATCTTGTTTATATGATGACATATATGAGACATGGCTAGGTTAGACTCAAAAATCCCTTTTTGCAAGTTTTAAAGCAAACACCATGATTAGGAATATTTATGCATAAGTATGTTTGTACCATCGTTATGTGATTGGACTTAAACCATGATTAAGTTGAACTATGCTTTTGTGTTGGTAGCAAAGTATCCCCTTTGTAAACATGTAGAAACCTTATGAACATGACATGTCTATGCTTTATGACCAAAGTATTTATGCCATGCTTATGTTTGACATTATGCCATGTTTATGCCAAAAGTATTTATGCCATGCTTCTGTTTGACATTATGCTATGCTTATGCTAGAAATATTTACGACATGCTCATGTTTGACAATATGCCTAAATAAGAATATAGGTTCATGTTGTAGTTAAACCTATGCAAGTTCACATGCTTTGATTCATGTCACCTATGTTACCACTATGCAAGTACACCAATTTCTATTTTGTATTTCCAACGTCGTATTGCAAGTTCATGCGCTCACCTTCCCCTCTTTGTGTATACGCCATAAGCCTCCCCTTTCGCATGGCTAAATTGGGCTTTAAAAGGCTAAGCCCAATATATATGAACGGACGTGTAAAACGGGGGAAAATAACGTTGGGTTAAAATTAATTAATGAATGAAAATATAAAATAAAAGGGCCCAAATTCAAGTATGGGTTGGGCCCATGATTGGTGTAACCTTTACACCATTTACTTAATAATGGGCCGCAAATATTTACATATAAATAAAGAAGAATGACAAGATATGTAAATGTAGAAAATACGATGTGTTTAACCCGAGGTTGGATTGAGTTGTGATGTAAACCTGCCCGGAACCGCCCGGCTGTCCAGTAGTCACAACAATACCTATCCAATGTGAGAGGTTAAACATGGAGCCCAATAAGGACCCGAGGTTAGACTGAGTTGTGGCGTAAGACTGCCCGGAACCAACCGGCAACAGGCAGCCACAACAATACCTGTCTAATGTGAGAGGTCAGGGCCTTAATAAGACAATTAAGGCTGAGTCAGGATTGTTAGGATTAAGTGGACTAAAGAATTAATCAAAATGGAACATGCTAAACTAAACGGACTGGTGGGGGTTAGGTTAGAAACACTTAACCAACTTAGCATGTTGGCTAGAGGTAAAAAACCTAGTAACGGGGGACCCTTTTCAGCAGTAACCCTAAAAGGTGTATCAGGATACCCTGAAACTAGGCAGGGTGGGGCACGATTACTGGGCTGATTGTAAGAGGTCAAAGCGACGGCGGTGGTGTAGCAGTGTAGGTTCTAACGGAGTGCGGGCGTGCACACACTCCGGTGTAGAAAAATAAGGCACTGGACACCAGTAGCATACCTGTGCACTCTAAGGTTGTGTCGGGTTGCCACTATGGGACTTGATACACCCCATGGTGGGACCAGCATAGGTAACTACAGACATCGGGGGCCGTATGACACATGTAACTATGCGAGTAGGAGCCGATCATCATAGAATGGATCACATCACCCTGATTATGGGGTGCAAATTGGAAACTAGTTTATATGGGTTCAGAGATTAACATGGGGTACAATAGTATATTCGACCCTAGACAACTTAACCAAGTTTATTGTGCTTGCCCACTTCTTGTTTATACTTATCATACCCAGTTCTTTATTCATAGACAAAATAGTACTAGACTTACTCAGGCTTTATGTCTGACTCTATTTTTCTTTCGTCTTCTTTCTTCCGTTTCCCCCCCAGGTCCTCAGGGAGGGAACACAGCAGCTTGATCAGCCTTGACATCCAGCTTGAAGTAGAGAAATGTATTGCTTGGACTTTCCTGTTTTGAACTATGGCTTTGGACAATCCACTATGGGGCCTTTGCAGTTTATCTATGTTTTATTTATGCTTCTTTAAATAATGTACTCAAGACAGATTATGAAAGTGTCATGTTATGTTTTTGGAAAGGATGTTGTTGTAACACGTATTTGATTTTATGAAATAAAATTTGTTGTTCTTCCGCTGTTTACAAATATGTGTTCTTATATCTGTCTTGTATATCTGTGACTTGTACTTATAAACCTCCACCAAAATTAGGGCATTCCCTTTGAGAGTGACCCTAACGGAGGTGGGGTGTTTTACTTGGTATCAGAGCATAGGTTTACCAGATAAGATAAAAAGTTTTGAAAAAAAATTATTTTCAAAAAGGAAATTTAAAGAAGCATTTTTAAAAGAAAAATATTATTTTATTTTTAAAAGGCAAAGTCCACTCCCCAAAGCCGTAGGTACTATCTCTTATCCTTCGTTTTGAATCTATCCTTTTTGTTTCAGCATGTCCCAAGAACTTAACTTGCCTGAAGGGGTGCCAATACCTGGTTGGTTTAGACGGTTCTTAGAAGCAAGGGCCACTCAGCCAGGTCCTACCGTTCCTCCTCCCCCAGCTGAAGGAAATCATCAAGCTGCAGCAGCACCTTTTCCTCCACCTCCTCCTCGGGGAAACACTTTTGCTAAGATATGTAAAGATTTTAAAGCTATGGGAGGAAGGGATTTCCATGGAACTGAGTCCTTCGTAGCAGCTAGGAATTGGCTGAAAGAAACGGAGGACCTATTCATCATCTTTGAGGTAGAGGATAGACAAAAAGTACAACTGGCGGTGTGGCTATTGAAGGGCGAGGCTTCCTACTGGTGGGAAGTCACTAATGCTGAAAGACCAGTGGAGACATGGGAGGACTTTAGGGCAAGGTTTGAGACCAAATTTCTCTCAGATGCGGAAAGAAGTTTGCAGTTGGAAAAATTCTTATTTCTTAAGCAAGGAGACAAGACTGTCAGAGAGTATGTGAATCAGTTCGATGAGCTGGCTAGGTTTGGACTTGACCTAGTCAACACCCCGCACAAGAAGGCTCTCCGTTTCGTCAAAGGGTTAAATGAGCCATTACACAGTTTGGCCATGACCCATATACCCATGGGGGCCACGTATGAAAGATTGGTGCAAATGGCATTGCTGAATGAGGAGGATAAGGGCAAGAAGGAGACAAAGGCAGAAAGCTCTCAAGGGAAGAAAGAGGGTTTGCAGCCTAAGAAGGCGGACTTTAAGAAAGGCGGAAAAGGCAACAAAGAGAAGAGGAAGTGCAATTTCTGTGGCAAAGTGGGGCACTTAGTAAAGGACTGCCGGAAAAAGAAGGCCAAGGAGAATGGTGGGTGCTTTTCATGCGGTCAGACAGGCCACAGGGCTAAGGACTGCCCAAAGAAACGAGGACAGGGGCAGGGCGCTGGATCCACCCCAGGGGCACAGGTTCATGTGCTAGAAGCGCCACCATTGCAACAGCGAGGTATAAATACTTCTGTAGAAAGCGTAATTTATCTTTATGATCACCCCGTTCGCACTTTATTTGATTCCGGCGCATCACACTCCTTTATCTCGTCTGCTTTAGTAGAATCTCTGCACCTAAAAACTAGTATGGTAGAGGACCCCTTAATTTTTTCAAACCCAATTGGGGGCCCAGCTCATTTGTCTATGATCTGTTTGGATTTGAAAATTTCTATTCTAAGTGTTGAATTTCAATGTAGTGCCTTTGTTTTGGGCTTTTCGGGGTATGGTTTGATTTTGGGTATGGATTGGCTATCCCGTAATGGGGCCATCCTTGATTGTGAGAAAAGGGTTGTTAGGCTCCTAACCCAGCTCGGTAATACTTTGGAAATTTCTTGTAATCCCTCGTATGCGGTTATGCTTAGTTATCTTGAATCGCTAGATGCCTCTGTTGAAAACTTGCAATCAGTTAGAGTGGTCCGGGAATATCCGGATGTCTTCGAAGAGGTGAAGGGCTTGCCTCCGAAGCGGGAAATAGACTTCCGCATATATCTTGTAGATAATGCAAAGCCCGTTGCGTTGCCCGTTAGACATATGGCTCCACGAGAAAGGAAAGAGCTCAGTAAACAGATTAAAGAGCTTCTAGAAAAGGGGTTCATTAGGAGGAGCATTTCAGAATGGGGCGCTCCGGTGGTGTTCGCTACAAAGGCGGATGGTTCACTCCGTCTATGTGTTGACTATAGGGAGCTCAACAAGCTAACGAAAAAGAATAGGCATCCTCTCCCTAGAATTGACGATTTATTTGACCAGCTTGTAGGAGCGTCTGTTTTCTCCCAACTCGATTTAGCAACCGGTTTTCATCAGCTAAAGGTGGCTGAAGATAGCATCGATAAAACGGCGTTCAGAACCCCAGACGGCTTCTTTGAGTGGCTTGTCATGCCTTTCGGCTTGACAAATGCACCTGCTTACTTCGTGGACCTGATGAGTAGGGTATTTAGAGATTTCCTCAACAAATTCGTAGTGGTCTTCGTAGATGATATCCTTATCTTCTCAAAGAGTGAAGAGGAACATGCTCAACACTTATGGGCAATCATGGAAACTTTGCGAGTCCATCAACTAAAAGCCAAATTCTCCAAATGCCACTTTTGGAGAGAAGAGGTGAGGTTCCTTGGGCACATAGTATCCAAACAAGGGTTAGCGGTGGAACCTGCGAAGGTAGTGGCGGTACAAGATTGGAAGACACCAAGGAATGCGACTGAGGTCCGAAGCTTCCTAGGACTAGCAGGTTTCTATCGAAAATTCATAAGGGATTTTACGAAAATCTCAGCTCCGCTCACGAAATTGACTAAGAAGAATCTAGTGTTTAATTGGGACTTGGATTGCGAGTTTGCTTTCCAACGACTGAAAAGGGCTCTCACAACAGCCCCAGTTTTGACGCTACCAGATGGGAGCAAGATGTTCACTGTTTATACGGATGCATGTGGGACAGGGCTAGGCGCCGTCTTAATGCAAGAAGGAAGGGTAGTAGATTATGGCGGGAGGCAATTGAAGGTGCACGAAAAGAACTACCCAACCCACGATCTCGAGTTAGCCGCCATCGTCTTTGCACTCAAGTCTTGGCGACACTATCTCCTAGGTGAGAAGTTCGAACTTTACACTGACCATAAATCGTTGAAATATCTTTTCTCGCAGAAGGATCTTAACTTGAGGCAACAAAGATGGATGGAGTTTCTTGCCTCGTACGATTTCGAAATCTCCTATACTCCGGGCAAAGGCAACGTAGTGGCAGACGCGTTGAGCCGAAAGAAATTGACCCTAAGCCCATTGTTTGTTGAAAGACAAAGCCTAGAGTTTATAGCCAGCTTCGACTTTAGGCCCTCCTCCGATTTCGTACCAGGCTTGCTAGCATCTCTCGAAGTACGCCCAACTTTAGTAGATTCAGTAGGGGCAGCACAACGCGAAGACCCTCAGCTTATGGAAATAATTGATAGGCTAATTAGGGGTGAGACTTCAAGTCACCTCAACAGATACTCCATCGACGATAGGGGTTTGCTAAGGCGAGACGGAAGACTATGCGTCCCACAGACAAAAGATTTAGTAAAGAAGGTTCTCGAGGAAGCACATCACTCCAAGATGACGATACACCCAGGCGGAGATAAAATGTACAAAGACATAAAAAGGACTTTCTTCTGGAACGGCATGAAAAAGGACGTGGCAGAATTCGTTTCTAAATGTATGGTGTACCAACAGGTTAAGGCGGAACAGAAAAAGCCTGGCGGACTACTACATCCTCTGGAGGTCCCGCAGTGGAAGTGGGATAGCATCTCAATGGACTTCATCGATGGGCTGCCTAGGTCTAGGAGAGGCAACACTAGCATTTGGGTAATAGTGGATAGGCTTACTAAAAGCGCCCACTTTTTACCTGTCAAAAGTAAAAGGACTGCCTCATCCCTAGCATCACTTTACCTCAAGGAAATCGTTCGACTCCATGGAATACCATCTAGCATTGTTAGTGACCGAGACCCCATCTTCACCAGTGAGTTTTGGCGGAGTCTGCAAGAAGCAGTAGGAACGCAGTTATGCTTGAGCACAGCCTATGATCCCCAAACCGACGGCCAAACAGAGAGAGTGAACAGAGTTTTGGAAGACCTTTTAAGACTATGCGTCCTTGACTTCGGAGGGACATGGGAAGACCACCTTCCTTTGGTGGAATTTCCTACAACAACAGCTATCAAGCAACCATAGGAATGGCGCCCTTCGAAGCTTTATATGGAAGACCGTGCCGATCGCCCACTTGTTGGTGGGAGTCCACGGATAAGCTTATACTTGGACCAGACATGATCCGAGAGACTACAGAGAAAGTAGACTTAATACGAAGAAGGATGAAGACGGCCCAAGACAGACAAAAGTCCTACGCCGACAAGAGGAGGACCGACCTTGAATTCGAATTTGGAGACAGAGTTTTTCTCAAGGTATCACCGCTAAGAAACGTTGTTCATTTTGGAACCACAGGAAAGCTAGCACCAAGATTCGTAGGGTCATTCCCTATTATCGAGAAGATTGGGAAAATGGCCTATAGGTTAGAGCTACCCGAGAAGTTGGCTGGAGTCCACAACGTCTTTCACGTTTCACATCTCCGAAAATGTCTTCATTAGTCCGCTGAAGTGGTAGAGCCAAATATACTCGAAGAGGCCGAAGTGGAACGCGAAGCGACCATAAGGAAGGTTCCAACCCGCATCTTAGGAACAGAAGTGAAGAGGCTACGCAACCGCGAAGTCAAGCTCGTCAAAGTTCAGTGGAGCGACGCCGAGGGAGACGCGACTTGGGAAACTGAAGCTAAAATACGCACAGCCTACCCTTTTCTGTTCGAGGGTATATCCTTGATCTTTCCTTTTCCTTAAGTTGCGCTTTTATTTATCTTTTTAGGTATATTTCCTCGACCTTATCCTTTAGGTAGAATCTTTTTGGACGAAAACATGTAGTTGAAACATGTTATGGATGATGGTTGCAAGTGGTTGCAAGTGATTGCTAGTGGTTGCTCGTGGTTGCATATACACACACAATCTAGGGTTTAGATCGGCTCAGTCACTTCATGTTGCATATGCATATATGTTTGTATTCATATGTGGTTGAACTTTAATGTGTTGTCATGTGGATGCTGCATTTGTATTGAATGATTGTGCACTCATGTAGAATCAAAAATAGGAAAATTTGCATACATAATGGATTCATGGCACTTACATAATTCGCATTAAGGAGGTTAACTGAATCAGTAGACCGCCTGATTTTGCATTAGATAAGTACATGTACACACACACTTCGCATATGATCATGAAGCATTAGAAGTCTTTTAAGGACAATGGATGCTCGTGTTTGATGGATGAGTAGATGGATGATTGGATGTTAGGATATACATTCCTCCTAACTCGAAGATTTCGGGGACGAAATCCTTTTAAGTGGGGGAGAATGTAACACCCCGAAAATTCTATAACTGTGAAATTTATGAATTAAAGTATAATCAAATTCAAATCAAAGAACTAACAGAAACGGGATACGCCATTGCGTTCATCTCGGAAAAATACGCGAAATAGAGTCCGAGTTTTCGAAAAACGGAGTCCGTATGAAGAAGATATGGCCTTCGGAAGTTTTGAATCAAATTTAAAATTCAAACAGAATAAAATAATAATTTAAAATCGGGCCCATTGGGCCTGGGTGGAAGAACACCCGCCTGGGCCACCCAGGTCGACCTGGGCTACCCATGTCGACAGGGCTGTCGACAGCCCTGTCGACAGGGGTATCGACCTGGTCGAGCCCAGTCAACCTGGCTGGCCAGGTCGGTGTGCGGTCGAATTTCGGTGGTCTGCTTTGTCATTAGGGCTAGGTGGCGGGTTTTTATTGGTCTCTCTTCCTAATGAATGGCTATGATCTAACCTAGCAACATCAAGGGTCCTAATCAATTCCTAACCTCTATATAAACAACCCTAGACTAAACCCTAATCTATTCATTCAAATTAAGAACATAGCCGCCATGTTGCTGAGGAACGACAAAGAGTAGCCGCCAACTAGAGAGAGAATTAGGAAGAAAGTTCTAAAGCCTAAAGCAATTCAAGCAACCTAAAGCTAATCAATTCAACAAAGGAATCGTGTCTCTTAATTAGAGAATTTGCCGCAACCATTGTAAGTAGAGTATTACTTTGGTATAAACAAACAACTGTGTTGATGTGTATGCTTGAATTGTGGCAATGGAAGTAATTCATATTTGTGCGTTCTTATCAATTTATATACGTTTGGATTATGTTATTCATGTTATAAAGAACTACATGCGGTAGTTCTATGCAAGTAAACGTTTGGAATATTTCGCAAATTATGTAATCTATGTTGAAGCTACATGTATGTAGTTGATTGAAATTCATGCAAGTTTGGGCTTTGTGATTATGCCATCATGATGTATATTTTTGTGCATAAATCATTTTGCGAGTAATTGAAACAAGTTTGGTTGTTATAGTTCATATGAAACTATGTTGGAATTTTGATACCATAATCCATGTATTAAGTCATGCTTTTGCAAATTTATGAATATGGCTAGGCCTTGAATGATATTTGGCATAATTGGAATCCATGATTAAGTCTATCTTGTTTATATGATGACATATATGAGACATGGCTAGGTTAGACTCAAAAATCCCTTTTTGCAAGTTTTAAAGCGAACACCATGATTAGGAATATTTATGCATAAGTATGTTTGTACCATCGTTATGTGATTGGACTTAAACCATGATTAAGTTGAACTATGCTTTTGTGTTGGTAGCAAAGTATCCCCTTTGTAAACATGTAGAAACCTTATGAACATGACATGTCTATGCTTTATGACCAAAGTATTTATGCCATGCTTATGTTTGACATTATGCCATGTTTATGCCAAAAGTATTTATGCCATGCTTCTGTTTGACATTATGCTATGCTTATGCTAGAAATATTTACGACATGCTCATGTTTGACAATATGCCTAAATAAGAATATAGGTTCATGTTGTAGTTAAACCTATGCAAGTTCACATGCTTTGATTCATGTCACCTATGTTACCACTATGCAAGTACACCAATTTCTATTTTGTATTTCCAACGTCATATTGCAAGTTCATGTGCTCACCTTCCCCTCTTTGTGTATACGCCATAAGCCTCCCCTTTCGCATGGCTAAATTGGGCTTTAAAAGGCTAAGCCCAATATATATGAACGGACGTGTAAAACGGGGGAAAATAACGTTGGGTTAAAATTAATTAATGAATGAAAATATAAAATAAAAGGGCCCAAATTCAAGTATGGGTTGGGCCCATGATTGGTGTAACCTTTACACCATTTACTTAATAATGGGCCGCAAATATTTACATATAAATAAAGAAGAATGACAAGATATGTAAATGTAGAAAATACGATGTGTTTAACCCGAGGTTGGATTGAGTTGTGATGTAAACCTGCCCGGAACCGCCCGGCTGTCCAGTAGTCACAACAATACCTATCCAATGTGAAAGGTTAAACATGGAGCCCAATAAGGACCCGAGGTTAGACTGAGTTGTGGCGTAAGACTGCCCGGAACCAACCGGCAACAGGCAGCCACAACAATACCTGTCTAATGTGAGAGGTCAGGGCCTTAATAAGACAATTAAGGCTGAGTCAGGATTGTTAGGATTAAGTGGACTAAAGACTTAATCAAAATGGAACATGCTAAACTAAACGGACTGGTGGGGGTTAGGTTAGAAACACTTAACCAACTTAGCATGTTGGCTAGAGGTAAAAAACCTAGCAACGGGGGACCCTTTTCAGCAGTAACCCTAAAAGGTGTATCAGGATACCCTGAAACTAGGCAGGGTGGGGCACGATTACTGGGCTGATTGTAAGAGGTCAAAGCGACGGCGGTGGTGTAGCAGTGTAGGTTCTAACGGAGTGCGGGCGTGCACACACTCCGGTGCAGAAAAATAAGGCACTGGACACCAGTAGCATACCTGTGCACTCTAAGGTTGTGTCGGGTTGCCACTATGGGACTTGATACACCCCATGGTGGGACCAGCATAGGTAACTACAGACATCGGGGGCCGTATGACACATGTAACTATGCGAGTAGGAGCCGATCATCATAGAATGGATCACATCACCCTGATTATGGGGTGCAAATTGGAAACTAGTTTATATGGGTTCAGAGATTAACATGGGGTACGATAGTATATTCGACCCTAGACAACTTAACCAAGTTTATTGTGCTTGCCCACTTCTTGTTTATACTTATCATACCCAGTTCTTTATTCATAGACAAAATAGTACTAGACTTACTCAGGCTTTATGTCTGACTCTATTTTTCTTTCGTCTTCTTTCTTCCGTTTCCCCCCCCCCCAGGTCCTCAGGGAGGGAACACAGCAGCTTGATCAACCTTGACATCCAGCTTGAAGTAGAGAAATGTATTGCTTGGACTTTCTTGTTTTGAACTATGGCTTTGGACAATCCACTATGGGGCCTTTGCAGTTTATCTATGTTTTATTTATGCTTCTTTAAATAATGTACTCAAGACAGATTATGAAAGTGTCATGTTATGTTTTTGGAAAGGATGTTGTTGTAACACGTATTTGATTTTATGAAATAAAATTTGTTGTTCTTCCGCTGTTTACAAATATGTGTTCTTATATCTGTCTTGTATATCTGTGACTTGTACTTATAAACCTCCACCAAAATTAGGGCATTCCCTTTGAGAGTGTCCCTAACGGAGGTGGGGTGTTTCATTACATCTATCATGAGGATTCCACCTCAATCTGCCTAATTACCATGAACTGCCTAATTGCCATGAACATGTTAGAGGTACCCTTACTACCCTATCGATCGGCACCTTACTTACATTAATGTACCATGTGTCTACGTCAATTGACCCTCTCTTGCATGTAGATACCTTGTACTGGTCCCACCATAAGGTGTATCAATCCTTATGATAGCGACCCGAAATGATTCAAGATGCACAATGTATAACTACCGGTACCCAATGCCTTCTTTTTACCACACCGGAGTATGTGCAAGCCTGTAAACCGTCGGAACCTACACTAACGTACCCCCTGCCGCTGTTTTGACCGCTTACAATCGGCCCCGTAATTGTGCACACCCTGCCTAGTTCAGGGTACCGTGATACATCTATGTGGGTTACTGCTGAAATGGGACCCCGCTACAAGGGTTTCCTACTGTTTAAGTTTCTGGGCATATATGACAAACCCAAACCCCCGTACGACGATGGCAAGGGTAATCTTCGGAATATAACACATAAACAAATAACAGCAGAACAAAAATAAATAAATACACCAAATAATGTACATTAGAATACACTGGATAAACATGATCATCAGAGTTACATAGTATACAGGATCATACTTAGTACAAAATACAGTTCAGCTTTACATAAAATGTCTACACCGGAAATCTAAACATAATATGTACAACAGAAGCTGAACAGCATAAAAAGAGATAAATGATAGAATCCATCTTCAGCTCCAGCTATCCAGAAAGAGCCTGCTAAAACCTGAATACAAGGCTGCCCATGTAGAAAAAAGGGGCACCCGAGTTTGCAAGTGAAACAAACTATGAGTCAGTCATGGGACTGGTATAAGAAATCTACTTAACTTACATTATAATATGGCAAATCACAGGACCACGCCGCTAACGCGGAACGAGTTTACTCCATTGTATTGCCAATGCTTTAAAACAAGTAAATATTTTAAACATCGCAACGCTTTTTATAAAAATGAAGCCATTATAAGACTCAGTTCCCATCACATAATGCAACGCAAACCGGAGGATAGAGTTTTATATTATAATGGCCAAAATTTGCTTGATATGAATAAAACAAAAGCAATTGATAGTTTTATTAGTGTGTATATATTTCAAAAACAATTTCAAATCATAACCGCACAATGTCGTATTTGGAAATTGGATTTCCGTCATGAACCAAGGCAAGGGATCGTCCTTACCGAATTCGAGACTCTCTAGCTCGAGCCTCAGGCAAGCGCACATGCAAGCCTTGGATCGTCGGGGCCGGTCCACTCGATGTGGATTATTATGCCTGAACACTACATTTCCCCGCCCTTTGGGGCCTAAATGAGTCCTATGACTCCATCGGCTCCACATAGTCACCGACATATCCGAGGCGCCTCGCAATCCAACAACCACACAGGTGAAAATAATATAAATGTCAGGGCTGGTAAGTCACTGACACCACCGTAGCTAGAAGGAAACGTATGTCCTCCCTGAGGTCCTCTCCCATTTCTGGTTCATACCGGGGTGTGAGGCTCACGAATTAATGTTATACACAAAGCCATGCCACACGGGCCGTGCTTTGATCATCAACCACAAGACTTTTCTTTTCAACAGAAGCCTTGATCATCTGCCACTTAGGCATGCCACACAGGCAATTCACTCTATGCGACTGATTCCTATTGATATATAACCTCTGAGCTCGTACGTCTCAGAGAAGGGCGTTAAGCAAGAGAATAAATTCTCCGCTGCCAAACAGATATATATTTAATAGAGATCAATCAGCACTGAACAAAATCCAGTGTCAGACACACGGTCCATTTACAAGTTCGTTCTGGGTCTGAACGAAACCGGAGGCACCTTATACCTCGCACATCCGTACAATCAACAAGTACGCACAAACGGCTACCACTTCGGCCCTTTTAAGGTAGCAACTCCTATCATGAGCATCAGTAGCACCCCTCCATTCGACGTGAAGATCATCGGTCTTGCACCGTCTTCATATCTTCGACTTCTAACTGTCGATCAGTTATTTGAAATGAGAATTAACCCAAACATTTCAAATAGTTCAAGTATATTTAAAATTTCAAATCAATTCATTTCAATGGTTAAATTATTCGACACCAATAATTCTATTCTTTAATGTAATTTTCATGCCAAACACATTCAACCATCAATTATCAAATAAACCGAGCAAATTCAGTTTATTTCCATTCCATATTGTTTATAATATTTTATCACGATTTATCGCTATTTTTATTTATATAAAAATATCCAATTCATTTAAACGACGCTTTAGGCCAAAACGCGACCGTGGCTCTGTTTTTTTTCCAGATTTGATTTACACATATCTGAAAATCTAACCATTGGATCTTCACAAATTTTATATCATTAGAAAGATCTTTTCAAATCGAATCCAACGGTTTCAGTTTTGGGAAAATCCGACTGTCGGATCCCCCGGTACAATCGTCTGAAGTTACAATTTCAAAATATGAACTCCAACTACGTTATTTAATTTATTTTAATTATATATATATATAATCAATTCTGGTGTTGTTTTTCTTCATATTTGAATTAAACATTCTAGACAATCCAACCGTTGGATCTTTACAAAGTTGTTTACATTGGAAATATATTTCCAAAGCGAACCCAACGGTTTCGGTTTCGGGAAAATCTGATGGTCGGATCTCCTGCAATAATCGTCATAAATCACGGTTTCAAAATACGAACTGCAGCTTCGTTATTCGATATATTTTAATTATATATATATATATATATAATATCCATTCTTCGATTTCAAAACCACATTCACTTTTTATATTTGATAAAAATGATATTTTCATCCAACATATATTTATTTCCACACATCACTATTTTTAACCATTCATATATATAATAAAAACGTTATTTTTATTGTAAAACAATTTATTTCAAAACATGATTATTTTATATAGTTCATACATAAGGTAACAATGTTATTTTTTTCTTTCAAAGAATTTATTCAACACATGAATTTCTGTTCAACACATGAATATGATTTCAACACATGAATGTTTCCGATAGTTTATATGTGCAGTAAAAACGTGATTTTTATTGTTAAAACAATTTATTTTAAAACACGAACAATTTATATAATCTATATATGTGATAAAATGTTATTTTTATCTTTCAAATAATTTATTCGACACATGAATTTCTATCCAACACATAAATTTCTATTCAACGCATGAATATAGTTTCAACACATGAATATGGTTTCAACACATGAAAATAATTCTAACACATGAATATTATTGAAAATTTCAGCAGCATAACGACAAGGTATTTAAAACCGGCACCGTCTCGAGTACGGCTCCTCACTCTACCTTAAAACCTCGCGGTTTTTGACAATGGAGATTTTCAATATCTAGTTCATAAGCTGACGAATTTTCCCATATACTAATCCTATTGGGATTTCAACCACAATCAATCATTTCAAATCAACCATTCATGATATTCACCAAATTTCACATCAACCAATAATCCAAACAATATCACAACCAA
Source organism: Allium sativum (assembly GCA_030737875.1). Classification (NCBI taxonomy): domain Eukaryota; kingdom Viridiplantae; phylum Streptophyta; class Magnoliopsida; order Asparagales; family Amaryllidaceae; genus Allium; species Allium sativum. Next base: position 160,625,403 of record CM060913.1, read on the forward strand.
TATATATCGTCCATGGTCTGTGGATGAGGGGAGTGTGTGTGTATATATATATATACGTATATAACTATATTTCAATTTCATTTCAACTTATATATCATTTTTACAACGCATATATAACTTATACATCGAACATACAACTTATACAATTCTTATACATGAGGTGTACAACGCTTATACAACTCATACATCGACTATATAATTTATACATCGTTGTTTCCATATCGTCTATAAATCAGAAATCTCACATTGGGTTCCACTCCCCCAAAAATTGTAGAAGGCACAGAAAAATATCCGGCCTCTTCTAAAATGTAGAAGACGTCCGCATGAGTCCACTGTCTCTTGTTTCACTAGATTTCGACCACATAGCAAAAAGATATGATTTTTAGAAGTTTGCAACACTTTAAATGCGGAAATCAGTTTAAATAATTCAACCCGTACCTCTCAGCAAAAGGTTCAAAACTAGGTTTTGATTTTGCGATCAAACGGTGTAACAATTGGAGGATCGGATTGCACGAGGTCGAAGAGGGAGGAGGGGCGCACTAGCGCCTAGGGGATTTGCACAGTTCGATGGTGAACTGACACGGTGGCGGCGAGCTGAACCTCAAATTTTCCAGGCATCGATTCGAACAATTCGATCAATGAAAAATTCAGCAATTGCTATGGATTTGAAGATCTCGGATAGGTCTACAAAATTCCCAACAGGATGGAGGTCTAATTTTTCTTGTAAAAGGAGGATTTGGGGGAAGAATGAATCGATCTATTTCTGCCATTCGTCGCTATATAGCGGGGAGAGAGAAAGGGATTCTCTTTGTTTATTTATTTATAAAAAAAATCTAATTGGCCGATATTTATATTGATTCGAAAAATAGAGTTTTCACACATGAACTCCAAATCAAACCCAACGACTATCATCCCTAGATAATTACCCCCATCCCGGACACAATGGAATATGTTTCGTAGGCCCATTCGATTGTTACAGTCTGTTATTCTTCAAATTAAAGTATAAAACATTCACTATTTGATTTGAACGTACATTTCAACTTGTCAGGGCCCCAAACTGATCCCAAAAATTTCAGAAAAATAAATCTAGCTATGTTTTGATGATACGGTCCCAAAAAAATTAGTTTCGTCAAATTCTGAGACCGTTTGAAAAATGGCCATTTTTTGGTCGATCCAATTTAACAGAAATCAACCAAATACGTTTTCCTTTGCCACGCTCACATATTAACTTCAAAAATTATGGAATTTGGAATCTAGAAATAATTTGACATCCCGGATCCAAAAAAGTGGTTTCATTGAATTCTGAGGTCGTTTCCAAAATGTCTATTTCCAAGGGCTATATATACTCTATAGCGACCTTTCTGAAAATTCATTTGGCCATAACTTTTGATTCCCGCTATGAAACTTCGATTTTTCAAATTCATTAGAAAGATATTCATAAACAGATTTAAATATTTTTGGTTTCACTAAAAATCCGTTTTATTTTGCACCCGGTACATTCAGTCTAAGTTCGAATTCAAATTTTGAAACTGCCGCGTCATTTCTGGCCTTGTTTATTATTAAAATAATTATATTTATTTTCAAACATCAATTCAAACATATTTTTTGTCGTTATTATTTAAAATAATTTATTCTAAATATTTAAAATCCACTAAAATAGCCAAATCAAAATTTTTAAACTGGTTCGGATTTTCCGGGTTGTTACAATCTCCCCCACGTAAAACTTTTCGTCCCCGAAAAGGAACGAAATCGAAAGTTGTTAATTAAGAAACTCAACTTTCATTCTTTAACTTTTCAGTTTTTAAGAATTTTCAGATTCTTCAAAAATTTGGCTAACACCCTAAATTTTCGAAAAATTTCGCCATAACCTCCTTTGTACTGGGAGGGGTTTGGAAATTTATTATGCCATATTAGGTACCCAATAAATCCTAATAAGCATGCACATATTTATAATGATATATTCCGGTGTCCACAAGGGTGTGTGTATAGATCATAACTCCAGAGAATAAATTCTTGTCACCCTATAAATGGTTTTTTGTGCCTTAATACCAGAGAGACGCTTTTATTTTCATCTCCAGACCTGTATGGTTTTTTTTATTAATCTTGCAATTTACCGTTATATTTTATATGGTCCTTATCAGTCATCAGTTCAACCTACAATATATAGTCATCGCCATACAAGCCTCTCGCTCATATGGTAAATCTTCAACCTCGTCACATAAGCTTCAAATGCTTATGTGGTATATGATGACGTATGCCTATCTTCAAGAAGTATGCCATGTAGTGTAGTTCAAAATTAATTGTTACTATCCTATGGTGATGTTTATTTATTACACACGGAACAACTAACACTTCGCATCCAATGGCACTAAAAGAGTTGATGTAATATGTGAAATTGCGCATCCAACTCATTAAGGTTTACCTATTTGTCGGGCACGCAAATAAATCCTTTACTCAACAGCTAATCCATTTACCTGTTCAAACATATATAACGTACATGTATATATTTCCATCTATTTTTAAATCAGTTCAATATGTGATTTAATTGAATAAATTTTACCATCATTCTCTCATTGATTAAATTAATTATCCTTCTAATAATTTAATGAATCAAATCCACTATCACACAACACAAACAACAATCAATTTGTTTTTATCATTCAAAAACATACTAACTAATTCATATACTCTTTTAAAATCATTCAGACTATATAATTAAAAAGTTTACATCCATGCAAAGGAAACAACAACAAAGTAGGGAACAAAATGGAAATGCAAAATATGGTAAATGTAACTTGCACCAGAGTCAATCAGAGATATCCACCCTGCACTTAGAATAGGCTTTCTTAATCCTTTCCTCAGTTTCCCAAGTACAATCTCTTGGATCTCCACTCGATTGCTGTAATAACCCGCATCGGCAGAGGTATTATAATTAATTTATTTAATTATATAAATAGTGATATAGTAAATTAAAAAGTGGTTTAATTAAATAATGGTGAATATTTAATTAAAATAATAAATTAAATAATATATTTAATCCTGAAATAATCAGAGTTGGCTGAAATGACGATATGGTGTGAACTCGATCATCTGCAATATTTAATTCTGCTTAGAATTGAATTAGAATAACGAATATATTATTTGAACGACAGTTGGAACGTATAATTATATTATAATTAAATGGTGCTGCAGTTCGTAAATTGGTGATTCGAACTTCAACTGAATGTACAAGATTCGTTTTAAGCCGGATTTATGTGAAACAAGAAACGTGTGGAGCTGGTGGAGTATATCTTTCTAGTGGAAGAGAAAAATCAGGATTTCTTCGTGTAGATTTTGAGATATGTCCAAATCATATTTTAAAATAGTCGCTATAGAATCGTTTATCGACCGTATTGGTTTATTCGATATAACTAGAGATCGAGTTTGAATTTAATCAAGGTTCTTTCGGGATATAACGATGATTTAGTTTTTAGAATTTTACTAAAATTTTTAATAAATTAAATAAGCAAATTTTTATTTGAAGTATTTTGCACCCTGTAATCAACATTTTGGGGTTTCACAATATGAGTTGAACTACCGATATTATTATATTTTTGGGATCGTGAGACATTGCTCGTCTCACCGTGTTTTTATTTCTATTCGTAGCAGCTAATATATGAACAGAAATATAAATAAGGTACGTTAAATTTTACAACTCAAAATAAAAATCGTATGAACTGGTTTTGAAGGGGTACTTCACCATCTAGTTTTAATATGATTGAATACAAATATTGGTCCAAAATCTCTTTATAAAAAAGGGTCAGCAAACTAAATTTTCCACACAAAAAAACATTGCATGGTCAATACTAAAACACGCCACCACCTACCTAAAACGAATGGATAGGAAATCACCTCGTCTCCTCAAATTTCTTCCTATAAATATGCACAATGTTTCAGCTATAAACCAAATTCTAAAGTCCTGAACTTGCGCCTCCATTTTTATTTCTTTTTCCAAATCAGCGAACCATCTTCTCTAAATCCCGATGGAATCTTCATTTGTTTCGAAGGGCCTTCAACATGAAATAGGTACATGCTGGTGAGCTCTTGAAGTTAGGACAGAGGTGTTTGGGTTTAGATCGACGTGGTGTCTCGAAAAGGGGACGGACGAAAGTCGAGGCCAACGTTTGGAGGCCGACGAGGTTGGTATGGGGTCTGATTAATAACGGCCAGTAAGGAGGAGGAGTTTTGGGGTTTAATGATGGGAAAAACTGTCGCACTCGTGTACAATCGGGTGCGGAAAGTCAAGGAAGTCGCACTTCCTTTGGTGCATGCGAGTTCGAACTTAAGGATACAGGACGGAGCAGATTTCGAAGAGAGGGACTTCGGTGGTCGCGATTTTTGAAATGGTGGAGCAATCAAGGAGGCGTAAGGGATCGAACGAATGGGAAATGGAAGGTAATGAAAAGCAGGCGACGGGATTTTTTTGAGCTGGAGGAAGATGAGTTGAAGCGGGTATGGGTTTAACAAAGAAGAATGGGCCGAGTTCGAGTGGGTGAGGCCCAATGGTTTATTAACTCATGTTTATTTAGTTTAAATATTTGTATTAACGTAAAATATTGATAACTTCCGCCTATGATATCAAATTGACGAACCGTAGTTGCGTTGGCATCATATGGACGAGAGCTCCACAATGGAACTGACTGGGAGTGGATTGGAGCTCGTTTGAATTTATGGCGAAATAAACTGTTTGATTCAAATCAAACAACAGTTTATCATTCTTTAACGATGAACTGCAAATGTGAGTAAATCTCACTAACTCTGAACAGTTTATAATTTCATATTGTATTTTTAGAACTGTTAAATATTGGCTGATTGACTGTGCGTTGACTGTTTGATTTGAACTGCTAGTCAGTTAATTGAATTTCTATATTGATTCTGTTTAACAGAATATATCATATGGAACTGAAAGTGTTGTTGATTTTATTGTGTAACATCTGTGGATGCAGGAAACAGGTTAGAGGAATCCGCTTGGATTCCTCAACATTTATTTTACTATTTTTCATATATTGTGATATATGATGTGGTATATAATCTGTTGTCAATTATATGTGTTTGGATGATATTGATCATTGTGATTTGATATGTTGAATACCATAACATACCGAAATGTTGATAAGGGAATTTTCAAAGTGATACTGAAAATAAAATATTTATAAACTGGAATATTTATAAATAAGAAATATTTATAAATTGGAATATTTATAAATAGGAGATATTTAGAAAGGGAATAATTTTATAATCAAAGATTTTTTATAAAACGATTATTTACTTAGCAAGTAAATAGAAGTATAAAGAAAGATATTTACGTAGAAAGTAAATAAATAGAATAAAGGAATATTTATTTGATAAATAAATAAAATTGAAATGGGATATTTATTCAGAAAGTAAATAAATAGAATAAAGGAATATTTATTGGGAAAATAAATAGGGTTATAAAAGGAAATTAACGAGATAGAAAAGAGTTAGTCGATTAGAGTTATCAAATAGAGTCGTCAAAAACCCCGGGTCATTACATTTGGTATCAGAGCTTAAGTTAAGTGAATTACCATGGCTCTATGGCGTGACTCAGTAGAGATGGGGTTAGTAATACCCTAGATTGAGTTGAGTGTATATATACGAGTGAACGTATTTGTATTTGATATAAAAATTGTTTTATATTGTGGAGATTTATTGGTTGAGTAGTTTATGAGTTCTAGTCGATCAGTTTGATCCACTATATCGGTAGGAGTTGGTAAACACTTGAATACGATGGACCGTCATGGTATGTTTTGAAAAGAGGGTAAATGAAATAATTTTACCCAAATTATATTTTGATATAAAGGATTTATATTGGAATGATTATAATATATTGGATATATTGGTTGTGATTATAATCGAGTAAGATTATAAATTAAATGGTTATGTAAATAACCAATCAGAATTCATATAAGTGAACTACGTGGGATCGGATGAGTTAAATCTGAATTTAAATCAGAAATTGAATTAAAATTCTGGAAAATTGAATAAGTGTTTGTAAATGGATTTGGATTAAAAATAAGGAAAATTTAAGATCCTGGGAGAATTTAAATTGTTTTACAAGCAGTGTGAATTATATTTTGAAATGAATTTCAAAGTGGAAATGTTTAGAAATGGTTTTATAGTATTGAACTCACTTCGATCGCTGGAAAATAGATTCCGATGATGACAGCTGCATCATCAGTATTCATTTTCGAGTTGTAAGTGACGAATTACTACCAGAGGTACTGTTTTGAATTGGTTTTGGGAAAGAACAAGTTGTGTTGAATTTCAATAAGGAAAAATTGATTTTTGAAAAGAGTAAACTGTTTAAAAACTCCCAGGGAAAGACTGTTTGAATTAAAAACAAATTTAACAGAAATTTGTGAAAGCAAAACTGAATTAAAGTAAAGCCAGTAAAGTGGTAACTGAGAATGAATTAGAATGATATCGGGACAAATTGGATTATGAGATTCAAATTTGAAGTGTAATGTGATAATCAAGTAAGAGTTGGGAATCGAGAAGAAACTCGAGTTGAATTGATATTTCGCTCGGATAAAAGTGAATGGTTGTGTCGTGGATAAAGGCAGATTAGATTGGGATTTGATTGGGATGACCCTTGTATCTGCTGAATTGATAACAGATGGAAGTGATATAGTAGACATACTAACAAAAAGGTACAAGTTTATATTTCTATTGGATATAAGATTTATGAGCCGAATTGGCAAGCCGCTTGGCTGTTTGATTTTCTTTTGGGATGGAGATTGCCCAGATAGGCGAGTGGTGGTTTGACGTATTGACCAGTACAAAGGAGGTGCTGGCGAAATTTTTCAAAAAAATTAAGGCATTAGAAAATTTTCAGGATTTTTAAAAATTTTCATTGATAAGAATAAATTAATAATTAAATTTTTTCAGTTGAAACTAAAGTTAAGAAGTGAACAAATATGTTCTAACCGGTCGATAGGGTCGTTCTCTACCTTTTAGCAATTTCGAAGACGAAATTATTTTAAGTGGGGAAGACTGTAATGACCCGCATTAGCAGAGGCATTATAATTTATTTATTTATTTATATAAATAGTGATATAGTAAATTAAATAGTGTTTTAATTAAATAATGGTGAATATTTAATTAAAATAATAAATTAAATAATATATTTAATTCTGAAATAATCAGAATTGGCTGAAATGACGATATGGTGTGAACTGGATCATTTGTGATATTTAATTCAGCTTAGAATTGAATTAGAATAACGAATATATTATTTGAACGACAGTTGGAACGTATAATTATATTATAATAAAATCGAGCTTGAAATGGCGCTGCAGTTTGTAAATTGGCGATTCGAACTTCAACTGAATGTACAAGATTCGTTTTAAGCCGGATTTATGTGAAACAAGAAACGTGTGGAGCTAGTGGAGTATATCTTTCTAGTGGAAGAGAAAAATCAGGATTTCGTCGTGTAGATTTTGAGATATGTCCAAATCAAATTTTAAAATAGTCACTATAGAATCGTTTATCGACCGTATCGGTTTATTCGATATAACTAGAGATCGAGTTTGAATTTAAACAAGGTTCTTTTGGGATATAACGATAATTTAATTTTTAGAATTTTACTGAAATTTTTAATAAATTAAATAAGTAACTTTTTATTTGTATTATTTTGCACCCTGTAATTAACATTTTGGGGTTTCACAATATGAGTTGAACTACCAATACTATTAAATTTTTGGGATCGTGAGACATTGCTCGTCTCACCGGTGTTTTTATTTTTGTTCGCAGCAGCTCATATATGAACAAAATTATAAATAAGGTACGTTAAATTTTACAACTCAAAACAAAAATCGTATGAACTGGTTTTGAAGGGTGTACTTCACCATTTAGTTTTAATATGATTGAATACAAATATTGGTCCAAAATCTCTTTATAAAAAAGGGTCAGAAAACCAAATTTTACGCACAAAAAAACATTGTGTGGTCAATACCGAAACACGCCACCACCTACCTAAAACGAATGGATAGGAAATCACATCATCTCCTCAAATTTCTTCTTATAAATATGCACAACGTTTCAGCTATAAACCAAATTCTAAAGTCCTGAACTTGCGCCTCCATTTTTATTTCTTTTTCCAAATCAGCGAACCATCTCCTCTAAATCCCGATGGAATCTTCATTTGTTTCGAAGGGTCTTCAACATGAAATAGGTACAGGCCGGTGAGCTCTTGAAGTTAGGACAGAGGTGTTTAGGTTTAGATCGACGTGGTGTTTCGAAAAGGGGACGGACAGAAGTCGAGGCCAACGTTTGCGGGCCGACGAGGTTGGCATGGGGTCTGATTAACTACGGCCAGTAAGTAGGAGTAGTTTTGGGGTTTAATGATGGGAAAAACTGTCGCACTCGTGTATTGTCAGGTGCGGAAAGTCAAGGAAGTCGCACTTCCTTTGGTGCATGCGAGTTCGAACTTAAGGATACAGGAAGGAGCAGATTTCGAAGAGAGGGACTTCGGTGGTCGCGATTTTTGAAATGGTGGAGGAATCAAGGAAGCGTAAGGGATTGAACGAATGGGAAATGGCAGGTAATGAAAAGCAGGTGACGAGATATTTTTTTGAGCTGGAGGAAGATGAGTTGAAGCAGATATTTGTTTAACAAAGAAGAATGGTCCGAGTTCAAGTGGGTGAGGCCCAATGGTTTATTAACTCATGTTTATTTAGTTTAAATATTTGTATTAACGTAGAATATTGATAACTTCCGCATACGATATCAGATTGACGAACCGTAAGTTGCGTTGGGATCATATGGACGAGAGCTCCACAATGGAACTTACTGGGAGTGGATTGGAGCTTTTGAATTTATGGCGAAATAAACTGTTTGATTCAAATCAAACAACAGTTTATCATTCTTTAACGATGAACTGCAAATGTGAGTAAATCTCACTAACTCTGAACAGTTTATAATTTCAAGTTGTATTTTTAGAACTGTTAAATATTGGCTGATTGACTATGTGTTGACTGTTTGATTTGAACTGCTAGTCAGTTAGTTGAATATCTATATTGATTCTGTTTAACAGAATATATCATATGGAACTGAAAGTGTTGCTGATTTTATTGTGTAACATCTGTGGATGCAGGAAACAGGTTGGAGGAATCCGCCTGGATTCCTCAACATTTATTTTACTGTTTTTCATATATTGTGATATATGATGTGATATATAATCTGTTGTCAATTATATGTGTTTGGATGATATTGATCAACGTGATTTGATATGTTGAACACCATAACATACCGAAATGTTGATAAGGGAATTTTCAAAGTGATATTGAAAATAAAATATTTATAAACTGGAATATTTATAAATAAGAAATATTTATAAATTGGAATATTTATAAATAGGAGATATTTAGAAAGGGAATAATTTTAAAATCAAATAATTTTTATAAAACGATTATTTACTTAGCAAGTAAATAGAAGTATAAAGAAAGATATTTACGTAGAAAGTAAATAAATAGAAAAAAGGAATATTTATTTGATAAATAAATAGAATTGAAATGGGATATTTATTCAGAAAGTAAATATATAGAATAAAGGAATATTTATTTGGAAAATAAATATGATTATAAAAGGAAATTAACGAGATAGAAAAGAGTTAGTCGATTAGAGTTATCAAATAGAGTCGTCAAAAACCCCGGGTCATTAAAATTGCACTTTGGCTAAGTGAACCTTCTTGTTCCTCAGCTCTTTTGTTTCTTTGCCAATAATCTTAAGCGGTTCTCTTCTCACAGCTAATTCTGGAGTAATTTCTATATCCTATTGCGCTTCTTCTACAATCAAATCTGGATCGTGAACATGCTTTCGAAGTTGAGATACGTGAAACACATCACGTACTCCAGGCATCCAATCTGGTAATTGAACCCTATAAGCGAGCGTTCCAATCCATTCCAGAATGGGAAACGGACCAATGAACTTGGGCGCGAATTTCCCGGTTTTACCGAATCGGATTACTCCTCTCATCGGAAATACCTTCAAATACATGTGGTCGCCAATAGCGAATGATAAATCTCTTCTTCTCTTATCTCCATAGCTCTTCTGTTGGCTTTGAGCGGCTAGTAATTGTTTCTTAATGAAATCGACTTTGTCCGCATCTTCGCGAATCATATTTGGTTCCAATACAAGCCTATTACCAGGTTCCACCCAACATGCAGGAGATTGGCACGGTCTACCATACAATGCTTCGAATGGTGACATTGTCAGGCTTGCTTGGTAGCTGTTGTTGTATGAGAACTCAGCCAAATGCAAATGGTCTTCCCATGATCCAACAAAATCAAGAACACAAGCCCGCAATAAATCTTCTAGTATACAATTCACCCTCTCAGTCTGACCTCTGTCTGAGGATGATAGGCAGTGCTTAGATTCAGATTTGTCCCTAGTTCTACTTGAAATGCCTCCCAAAATTTGCTAGTAAATATTGGATCTCTATCACTAACTATACTAATCGATACTCCATGGATGTTAACAATTTCTTTGAAATAAATTTGTGCTAGACTTTGAGCGGTTCTATTGGATCTGACAGGTATAAAATGGGCGGTCTTCGTGAAGCGATCTATGATCACCTAAATACTGTCATTTCCTTTTCGGGTTCTGGGCAACCGTCTATGAAATCCATAGAAATGTGTTCCCACTTCCAACCTGGAATGTCCAATAGTTGCAACAATCCGGCAAGTTTCTCTTGGTCTCTTTTGACTAGTTGGCAAGTAGGACACTTGCTAACATATATTGAAACGTCCCTTTTCATAGCTTTCCACCAGAATGTTCGCTTGAGATCGTTATACATTTTGCTCACAACTGGATGGATACTCAGCTTGGACTTGTGACATTCGTCTAACACTTCTCTTTTGAGCTCGGGGATGTCGGGAACATAAACCCTTCCTCTCAATCTCAGGATCCCATTATTATCTATTTGAAAACCCGAGGGTTCACCTTTCTGAATTCTTTTGATCATATCCTTAATAAAATTATCATCTTTTTGAAGAATAGATATTTTGTCAATAAAGGAAATCGTAATAATAAAACCGACGATTATTACATTCTTTCTGCCTAGTACATTAGCCACAACATTGGCTTTCCGTGGAGTGTACAAAATCTCAAAATCGTATGCTGCAAGAAATTCGAGCCAACGTTGCTGCCTCAGATTCAAATCTTTCTAAGTGAATAGATACTTTAGCGACTGATGATCTGTATACAGTTCGAATTTCTCACCCAAAAGATAGTGCCTCCAGATTTTCAAAGCAAATATGATGGCTAACAACTCAAGATCATGAGTAACGTAATTTTTCTCATGCGGTTTCAGAAGACGGCTAGCGTAAGCAACCACTTGACCTCTTTGCATTAATACTGCACCAAAGACTTCTCTAGGGGCATCTGTCCAGACTTTCAAGTCTTGATTGCCATCGATAATCGTTAACACTAGAGTTGTTGTTAATATTAATTTTAGCTTCTGAAAAGCCTCCTCACATTCTGGAGTCCATTTGAATCTCAAACACTTCTTTGTAATCTTCGTTAAGGAACTGGACATCTTCGAAAAATCTTTAACAAACTTCCGATAATAACTAGCCAATCGAAAAAAACTTCGGACTTCTGTTGGAGAACTAGGCTGCTTCCAATTTTGAATAGTGGTGATTTTACCGGGATCCACAGAAATTCCTTGCTTTGACACGACATGGCCAAGGAATTTGACTTCTTCTTGCCAGAATATACATTTGGAAAACTTTTCTTTTAAAACATTCTTTCTCAGAATCTCTAACACTTGTTCCAAATGTTTTTCATGCTCGATTTCTGATTTATAGAAGATTAGAATGTCATCAATGAAAAGTAGAACAAATTTATTCAATACTTCTCTGAATACCCTCTTCATCAGATCGACAAAATAAGCTAGAGTGTTACATAAGCCGAACGGCATCACTAACCACTCGTAGAATAAATCTGGACCACTGAATGCTGTCAAAAGAACACACTCTTTGGCAATACAAAGCTGATGGAAACCATTAGTTAGGTCCATTCGTTAAAATACTTGCGCGCCATTCAATCGACCCAACAAATCATCAATTCGCGGCAATGGATATTTGTTCTTCAACGTCTGATTGTTCAAGGCATGATAATCCACACATAATCTGAGGGTACCATCTGACTTTGGAACAAATACCATAGCTGCTCCTCAATCAGAGAAACTAGGCCTGATCAGACCCTTCTATGCTAAATGTCGAGTTTGATTGTCTAATTTCTCATTTTCCTTCAAGGTCATTCTTCGAATAGCATGAACTACTGGCCTTGCATTCAGAACTAAAGCAATCTTGAAATCAATTTCTCTCTGCGGAGGAAATCTAACAACTTCTTCGAACACATCCGCATAATTCTTGACGACAGGAATATCTTTTATGAGGTCTGGAACATTCTCTGTGACTAGAGGGATATTTTTTATTTGAGCAGGAGAAACACCAAGAGCTGACCAAAAGTCTTTTCTATCAGAATTCGGACCTTCACATGGTATGGTTATATAATCACCTGATTTAATCTTCGCCTTAACGACTCTGTCGGCGCATTTAACCTCGGCTTCATATTTGGTTAACCAATCCAATCCCAGAATAAGATTAAATTCTGTAAAATTCATGACTATCGCGATGGTAGGGAACCGATAACAGGAAAAAGAAACAGGCACCCCACAAACCCAACTAAGATCGAGGGAACCCCCAACTGGATTATGGACAGTCATGGGTTCTTTGAGCTTTCTCAAATTCAAATCCAGTTTCTTATCCGCATTCTTTGAAACAAAGCTTCGCGACGCGCCTGTATCAAACAGTACCTTAACTGGAATATTTTTGACAGTAAGCGTGCCTTCTAAAACATTTGGCCTTCTGTGGTTAGCTGAGGGTTCATAAGTTTCTGCTACTTCATTTACTTGAACTACTTTGGCTGCTTTCAATAGCCATCAGTCTTGCTTTATATGACCAGCCTGATGACAAAGATTGCACTCTCGGGTCACTTGAAACTTTTTCTTGGATTTGAATTTACCCTTTATATGTTTATGAAGAGACTTGCAACTTATCGACAGATGTCCTTGCTTATTGCAGTTAGAGCATATGGTAGTCATTACTGGTCCTTTTTCTGATTTAACCTTTTCCCCTTTGAATCTAGGCTTCTTTCTGACCCCGGACGTCGTACTTGACTCTTGTTGTGTACTTGTCTCTGGCTATCAGCTTCAAATTTCCTTTTACTGCTAGTGCTGACTTCCTCTTCATCATCAAACAGGCCTCGCTTATCTAGATCTTCATACTGATAAGCCATGTATATCATTTCGGAAAAAGGAAGCTTCACATGCCCTATTACACTACTTTGTTACTTTGTTTGGAGCCCGTTAGTAAACCTCAAATTCTTCCTCTTCAAATTTTGAATTAGATGAGGGGCAAAATGAGAAAGTTCATTGAATTTCTTATTATATTCTGAAATGGTCATATCTCCTTGTATTAGATAATAGAATTCATCACATAACCGCTCAGTTGCTTATGGAGGAATAAATCTTTCACTGAAAATCTCTTTAAATCTATCCCTGGTAATATTACCTTCTGGATTATCCTTAATAATCGAATCCTACCAGAACAAAGCTTCGTCTTTGAGTTCCCAAGATACCAGTAATCTTTTCTGATCATCTCTCAACTTTGAACCTTCAAAAATTTTCTCAGCAGAGCGTATCCAGGCTTGAGTTTGAATAATAGATTCATTGCCCGAGAATGGTACTCCACCCAAATTTTGATACTTAATTAATAGAGCCTCAATATATGGTTTTGATCTACCTCTTCTACTTCTGTCACTCATTTTTCAATGTATGCAAATAGCAGACAAAGTGTTAGGATAACAGAAAAGGTATTTTTAAAATATAGAGACATATATGTTAATGTAAATGTGTCTATCAAGGTGTATTTCATTCTGCTACACTCATTCTAGGATATTACTGATCCTATCTGAAATGAGTGATCCGTCATAGAACACTACTGGTTCTATTTCTGACGAGTTTGTTAATATGTTATATTCCAGAACTAAGCTTAACCAAAGCTCTGATACCACGTTGTGACAACCCCAAACCCCCGTACGATGGTGGCAAGGGTAATCTTTGGAATATAACACATAAATAAATAACAGCAGAACAAAAATAAATAAATACACCAAATAATGCACAATAGAATACACTGGATAAACATGATCATCAGAGTTACACAGTATACAAGATCATGTTTAGTACAAAATACAGTTCAACTTTACATAAAATGTCTACAGCGGAAATCTAAACATAATATGCACAACAGAAGCTGAACAGAATAAAAAGAGATAAATGATAGAATCTATCTTCAGCTCCAGCTATCCCGAAAGAGCCTGCTAAAACTTGAATACAAGGCTGCCCATGTAGAAAAAGGGGCACCCGAGTTTGCAAGTGAAACAAACTACGAGTCAGTCATCGGACCGGTATGAGAAATCTACTTAACTTACTTTATAGTATGGCCAATCACAGGACCACGCCGCTAATGCGGAACGAGTTTACTCCATTGGATTGCCAGTGCTTTAAAACAAGTAAATCTTTTAAACATCGCAATGCTTTTTATAAAAATGAAGCCATTATAAGACTCAGTTCCCATAACACAATGCAACGCAAACCGAAGGATAGAGTTTTACCTTATAATGGCCAAAATATGCTTGATACGAATAAAACAAAAGCAATTGAAATTATTACTAGTGTGTATATGTTTCAAAAACAATTTCAAATCATAAGTATCAATCATAGACGACATTAGTGCCCCGTACCACTATGTCGCTATATATAGGTATACAATCAAAACCGCACAATGTCTTATTTGGAAATTGGATTTCCGTCATGAACCAAGTCAAGGGATCATCCTTACCGAATTCAAGACTCTCTAGCCCGAGGCTCAGGCAAGCTTTGGATCATTAGGGCCGGTCCACTCGATGTGGATTATTATGCCTGAACACTAAGTTTCCCCGCCCTTTGGGGGCGTAAATGAGTCCTATGAGTCCATCGCCTCCACATAGTCACCGATATATCCGAGGCGCCTCGCAATCCAACAACCACACAGGTGAAAATAATTTAAATGTCAGGGTTGGTAGGTCACTGACACCAGCCTAGCTAGAAGGGAACGCATGTCCTCCCTGAGGTCCTCTCCCGTTTCTGGTTCATACCGGGGTGTGAGGCCCGCGAATTAACGTTATACACAAAGCTATGCCACACAGGCCATGCTTTGATCATCAACCACAATACTTTACTTTCCAACAAAAGCGTTGATCATCTGCCACTTAGGCGTGCCACACAGCCAATTCACTCCATGCGACTGATTTCTATCGTTATATAACCTCTAAGCTCGTACGTCTCAGAGAAGGGCGTTAAGCAAGAGAATAAATTCTCCGCCGCCAAACAAATATATATTTAATAGAGATCAATCAGCACAGAACAATATCCAATGTCAGACACACAGTCCATTTACAAGTTCGTTCTGGGTCTGAACGAAACCGGAGGCACCTTATACCTCGCACATTCGTACAGTCAACAAGTACGTCCGGATGGCTACCACTTCACCCCCTTCAAGGTATCTACTCCTATCATGAGTATTAGTCTCACCCCTCCGTTCGATGTGAAGATCATCGGTCTTGCACCGTCTTCATATCTTCGACTTCTGATCGTCGATCAATTATTTGAAATTAGAAATAACTTGGCCTTTTCAAATAATTAACGTATATTTAGAATTTCAAATCAATTCATTTCAATGTATAAATTATTCGACACCAATAATTCTGTTCTTTAATGTAATTTTCACGCCAAACACATTCAACCATCAAATATCAAATAAACCAAGCAAATTCAGTTTATTTCCATTCCATATCGTTTATAATATTTTATCACGATTTATCGCTATTTTTATTTGTTTAAAAATAGCCAACTCATGCAAACGATGCTTCAGGCCATAACGCGGCCGTGGCGCTATTTTTCTTCAGATTTGATTTACACATATCTGAAAATCTAACTGTTGGATCTTCACAAATTTTATATCATTAGAAAGGTCTTTTCAAAACGAATCCAACGGTTTCAGTTTTGGGAAAATCCGATGGTTGGATCTCCCGGTACAATCGTTTGAAGTTACGATTTCAAAATACAAACAACAGCATCGTTATTCGATTTATTTTAATTATATATATATATATATAAACATAATCGATTCTGGCGCTGTTCTTCTTCAGATTTCAATTAAACGTTTCAGACAATCCAACCATTGGATCTTTAAAAAGTTGGTTACATTGGAAAGATATTTCCAAAATGAACCCAACGGTTTCAGTTTCGGGAAAATCCAATGGTCGGATCTCCCGCAATAATCGTTTGAAATCACGGTTTCAAAATAAGAACTGCAGCTTCGTTATTCGATATATTTTAACTATATATATATATAATATAATCCATTCTTTGATTTCAAAACCACATTCACCTGGGATATTTGATAAAAATTATATTTTTATCCAACATATATTTACTTCCACACATCACTATTTTTAACCGTTCATATATATAATAAAATTGTGATTTTTATTGTAAAACAATTTATTTCAAAATACAATTATTTTATATAGTTCATACATAAGGTAACAATGTTATTTTTATCTTTCAAAGAATTTATTCAACACATGAATTTCTATTCAACACATGAATATGGTTTCAACACATGAATGTTTTCTATAGTTTATATATATAGTAAAAATGTGATTTTTATTGTTAAAACACAACAATTTATATAATCTATATATGTGATAAAATGTTATTTTTATCTTTCAAAGAATTTATTCAACGTATGAATTTATATCCAACACATGAATTTCTATTCAAAACATGAATATAGTTTCAACACATGAATATGGTTTCAACACATGAAAATAATTCTAACACATGAATATTATTGAAAATTTCAATAGCATAACAGTAGGATATTTAAAACTTGCACCGTCGCGAGTACGGCTCCTCGCTCTACCTCAAAACCTCGTGGTTTTTGACAATGGAGATTTTCAATATCTAGTTCGAACGTAGACGAGTTTTCCCATATACTAATCCTATTGGGATTTCAACCACAATCAATCATTCAAGATATTCACCAAATTTCACATCAACCAATAATCCAAACAATATCACAACCAATATATATCGTCCATGGTCTGTGGATGAGGGGAGTGTGTATATATATATACATAAATATACATATATAACTATATTTCGATTTCATTTCAATACCATTTCAACTCATATATCATTTTTTTCAATGCATGTAACACCCCGCGAATTCTATAACTATGAAATTCACAAATTAAAGTATAATTAATTTGAAATCAAAGAACTAAGGGAAACGGGATACGCCATTGCGTTCGTCTCGGAAAAATACGCGAAATAGAGTCCGAGTTTTCGAAAAACGGAGTCCGTATGAAGAAGATATGGCCTTCGGAAGTTTCTGAATTAAGTTTAAAATTCGAACAGAATAAAACAGCTCAGAAAAACAAGTTTAAATTAATAATCGGGCCCAATTGGCCAGGGCGGGAAAATTCCCGTCTAAGACACCCAGGTCGACTGGGCTGTCGACCTGGTCTAGCCAGGTCGACAGGGCTGTCGACAGGGCTGTCGACCTGGTCCGGAGCCAGGTCGAACCCAGGCCAACCTGGCTGGCCTATTCTATGTTGGTCGATTTTCAGGGGTCTGCTTTGTCATTAGGGCTAGGTGGCAGGCTCTAATTGGTCTCTCTTTCGAATGAATGGCTACGATCAATCCAAGCAACATCAATGGTCCTAATCAGTTCATAACCCCTATAAAAATGACCCTAGACTCAACCTAATCTATTCATTCAAAAATAAGAACAAGGCCACCATGTTGCTGAGGAACGACTAAGAGTAGCCACCAATTGGAGAGAGGATTAGGAGGCAAATTCTAAAGCATAAAGCAATTTAATCAAATCAAATCGCATCTCCAAATTCCTAAATTGGAGAATTCGCCACACAATTGTAAGTAGAGTATTATTTTGGTATGAACAAATAATTGTGTTGGTTTGTATACTTGATTTGTGGCGATAAAGTAATTCATATTTGTGCGTTACTATGATTCTTATCGATTTGGGATATTGTATACGTTTGGATATTCTCGAATTATGTTATTCATTATAAAAACTACATGTTTGCGGTAGTTTTATGCAAGTATACGTTTGGATATTCTCAAAATATGTAATCCATGTTGAAGCTACATGTATGTAGTTGATTAATCGAAATTCATGCAAGTTTGGGGTTTTGCTAATATGCCATCGTAATGTATATTTTTGTACAAAAATCATTTTGTACGTAATTGGAACAAATTTGGGTTATTATAGTTCATATGAAACTATGTTGAAATTTTGGCACCATGATCTATGTATTAAGCCATGCTTTTGTACTAGAAAACTTATTTGAAAACTTATGAATATGACTAGGCTATGATTGATATTTTGCATAATTGAAATCCATGTTAGGTCTATATTGTTAACAAGAATTATATGATGACATATGTGGTACATAGCTAGGTTAGATTCAAAATCCCTTTTGCAAGTTTGCATGACTAAAGTAAAAATCATGATTTCATGTTAGAAATATTTATGCCATGGTTATGTGAATAAATTTAACTATACTTTTGTATTAGTCACAAAAGTAGGCACCTTTGTAAACATGTAGTAATCCTATGAACCTGATTTGCTTATGTTTGATATTATGCCTAAATAAAAGATAGGTTTATGTTGTAGCTAAGCCTATGTGTCAATAGTGATATTCTTAACTTAACTACAAGTTTACATGGTTTGATTCATGTCACCTTTGCTTTATGACCAAAGTATATGTTACCACTATGCAAGTACACCAGTTTCTATTTTGTAGTTCCAACGTCACATTGCAAGTTCATGCGTTCACATTCCCCTTTTTGTGTTTGTAATCACGCTTTAAGCCTCCCCTTTTCGCATGGCTAGGTTGGGCTTAAAAAGGCTAAGCCCAACATATATATAATAAACGGACGTGTTAAACGGGGGAAAATAACGTTGGGTTAAATTTATTAATAAATGAAAATATAAAGTAGAAGGGCCCAAATTCAAGTATGGGTTGGGCCCATGATTGGTGTAACCTTTACACCATTAACTTAATAATGGGCCGCAAATATTTACATATAAGAAAATAAAGAAGAAAGACAAAATATGTAAATGTAGAACATACGATGTGTTTAACCCGAGGTTGGATTGAGTTGTGATGTAAACCTGCCCGGAACCTCCCGGCTGTCCAGTAGTCACAACAATACCTATCCAATGTGGGAGGTTAAACATGGAGCCCAATAAGGACCCGAGGTTAGACTGAGTTGTGGCGTAAGACTGCCCAGAACCAACCGGCAACAGGCAGCCACAACAATACCTGTCTAATGTGAGAGGTCAAGGCTTTAATAAGACAATTAAGGCTGAGTCAGGATTGTTAGGATTAAGTGAACTAAAGACTTAATCAAAATGGAACATGCTAAACTAAACGGACTGGTGGGGGTTAGGTTAGAAAACACTTAACCAACTCAGCATGTTGGCTAGAGATAGAAAACCTAGTAACGGGGGACCCTTTTCAGCAGTACCCTAGAAGGTGTATCAGGATACCCTGAAACTAGGCAGGGTGGGGCACGATTACTGGGCTGATTGTAAGAGGTGAAATCGACGGCGGTGGTGTAGCAGTGTAGGTTCTAACGGGGTGCGGGCGTGCACACACTCCGGCGCAGAAAAATAAGGCACTGGACACCAGTAGCATACCTGTGCATTCTAGGATTGTGTCGGGCCGCCACCATGGGACTTGATACACCCCATGGTGGGACCAGCATAGGTAACTACAACATCGGGGGCCGTAAGACACATGTAACTATGCGAGTAGGAGCCGATCATCATAGAATGGATCACACCACCCTGATTATGGGGTGCCAGTCGGAAACTAGTTTATATGGGTTCAGAGATTAACATGGGGTACGATAGTATATTCGACCCTAGACAACTTAACCAAGTTTACAGTGCTTTCCCACTTCTTGTTTATACTTATCATACCCAGTTCATTATTCATAGACAGAATAGTACTAGACTTACTCAGGCTTTATGTCTGACTCTACTTTTCTTTCGTCTTCTTTTCCTCCGTTTCCCCCCTCCCCCCAGGTCCACAGGGAGGGAACACTGCAGCTTGACCAGCCTTAACATCCAGCTTGAAGAGGAGAAATGTATTGCTTGGACCTTTTCGTTTTGAACTATGGCTTTGGACAACCACTATGGGGCTTTTGCAGTTTATCTATGTTTTCTTTATGCTTTTTTAAATAATGTAATCAAGACAGATTATGAAAGTGTTATGTTATGTTTTTGGAAAGGATGTAAGACAATCATGGTGATGTTGTTGTAACACGTATTTGCTTTATTAAATAAAAGTTATTGTTTTTCCGTTGTTTACAAATATGTGTTCTTATATCTGTCTTGTATATCTGTGACTTATACTTATAAACCTCCACCAAAATTAGGGCATTCCCTTTGAGAGCGACCCTAACGGAGGTGGGGTGTTTCACTTGGTATCAGAGCATAGGTTTACCAGATAAGATAAAAAGTTTTGAAAATTTATTTTCAAAAAGGAAATTTAAAGAAGCATTTTTAAAAGAAAAATATTATTTTATTTTAAAAGGCAAAGTCCACTCCCCAAAGCCATAGGTACTATCTCTTATCCTTCGTTTTGAACCTATCCTTTTTGTTTCAGCATGTCCGAAGAACTTAACTTGCCGGAAGGGATACCAATACCTGGTTGGTTTAGGCGGTTCTTAGAAGCTAGAGCCACTCAGCCAGGTCCTACCGTTCCTCCTCCCCCAGCTGCAGGAAATCATCCAGCTGCAGCAACACCTTTTCCTCCACCTCCTCCACGGGGAAACACATTTGCTAAGATATGTAAAGATTTTAAAGCTATGGGAGGAAAGGATTTCCATGGAACTGAGTCCTTCGTGGCAGCTAGGAATTGGCTGAAAGAAATTGAGGACCTATTCATCATCTTTGAGGTAGAGGATAGACAAAAAGTACAATTGGCAGTGTGGCTATTGAAGGGCGAGGCTTCCTACTGGTGGGAAGTCACTAATGCTGAAAGACCAGTGGAGACATGGGAGGACTTTAGGGCAAGGTTTGAGACTAAATTTCTCTCAGATGCGGAAAGAAGTTTGCAGTTGGAAAAATTCTTATTTCTTAAGCAAGGGGACAAGACAGTCAGAGAGTATGTGAATCAGTTCGATGAGCTGGCTAGGTTTGGGCTTGACCTAGTCAACACCCCGCACAAGAAGGCTCTCCGTTTCGTCAAAGGGTTGAATGAGCCATTACACAGTTTGACCATGACCCATATACCCATGGGAGCCACGTATGAAAGATTGGTGCAAATGGCATTGCTGAATGAAGAGGATAAGGGCAAGAAGGAGACAAAGGCAGAAAGCTCTCAAGGGAAGAAAGAGGGTTTGCAGCCTAAGAAGACAGACTTTAAGAAGGGCGGGAAAGGCAACAAAGAGAAGAGGAAGTGCAATTTCTATGGCAAAGTGGGGCACTTAATAAAGGACTGCCGGAAAAAGAAGGCCAAGGAGAATGGTGGGTGCTTTTCTTGCGGTGAGACAGGCCACAGGGCTAAGGACTGCCCAAAGAAACGAGGACAGGGGCAGAGGGCTGGATCCACCCCAGGGACACAGGTTCATGTGCTGGAAGCGCCACCTCTGCAACAGCGAGGTATAAATACTTCTGTAGAAAGTGTAGTTTATCTTTATGATCACCCCGTTCGCACTTTATTTGATTCTGGCGCATCACACTCCTTTATCTCGTCTTCTTTAGTAGAATCTCTACACCTAAAAACTAGTATGGTAGAGGACCCCTTAATTGTTTCAAACCCAATTGGGGGCCCAGCTCATTTGTCTATGATCTGTTTGGGATTGAAAATTTCTATTCTAAGTGTAGAATTTCAATGTAGTGCCTTTGTTTTGGGCTTTTCGGGTTATGGTTTGATTTTGGGTATGGATTGGCTATCCAGTAATGGGGCCATCCTTGATTGTGAGAAAAGGGTTGTTAGGCTCCTAACCCAGCTCGGTAATACTTTGGAAATTTCTTGTAATCCCTCATACGCGGTTATGCTTAGTTACCTTGAATCGCTAGATGCCTCGGTTGAAAATTTGCAATCAGTTAAAGTGGTCCGGGAATATCCGGATGTCTTTGAAGAGGTGAAGGGCTTGCCTCCAAAGCGGGAAATAGACTTCCGCATATATCTTGTAGATAATGCAAAGCCCGTTGCGTTACCCGTTAGACACATGGCTCCACGGGAAAGGAAAGAGCTCAGTAAACAGATTAAAGAGCTTATGGAAAAGGGGTTCATTAGGAGAAGCATTTCAGAATGGGGCGCTCCAGTGGTGTTCGCTACAAAGGCGGATGGTTCACTCCGTCTATGTGTTGACTATAGGGAGCTCAACAAGCTAACGTAAAAGAATAGGCACCCTCTCCCTAGAATTGACGATTTGTTTGACCAACTTGTAGGAGCGTCTGTTTTCTCCCAACTCGATTTAGAAACCGGTTTTCATCAGCTAAGGGTGGCTGAAGATAGCATCGATAAAACGGCGTTCAGAACCCCAGACGGCTTCTTTGAATGGCTTGTAATGCCTTTCGGCTTGACAAATGCACCTGCTTACTTCGTGGACCTGATGAGTAGGGTATTTAGAGATTTCCTCAACAAGTTCGTAGTGGTCTTCGTAGATGATATCCTTATCTTCTCAAAAAGTGAAGAGGAACATGCTCAACACTTAAGGGCAATCATGGAAACTTTGCGAGTCCATCAACTAAAAGCCAAATTCTCCAAATGCCACTTTTGGAGAGAAGAGGTGAGGTTCCTTGGGCACATAGTATCCAAACAATGGTTAGCAGTGGACCCTGCTAAGGTAGTGGCGGTACAGGATTGGAAGACACCAAGGAATGCAACCGAGGTCCGAAGTTTTCTAGGACTAGCAGGTTTCTATCGAAAGTTTATAAGGGATTTTGCGAAAATCTCAGCTCCGCTCACGAAATTGACTAAGAAGAATCTAGTGTTCAATTGGGATTTGGATTGCGAGTTTGCTTTCCAACGACTGAAAAGGGCTCTTACAACAGCCCCAGTTTTGACGCTGCCAGATGGGAGCAAGATGTTCACTGTTTATACGGATGCATGTGGGACAGGGCTAGGCGCCGTCTTAATGCAAGAAGGAAGGGTAGTAGCTTATGGCGGGAGGCAGTTGAAAGTGCACGAAAAGAACTACCCAACCCACGATCTTGAGTTAGTCGCCATCGTCTTTGCACTCAAGTCTTGGCGACACTATCTCCTAGGTGAGAAGTTCGAACTTTACACTGACCATAAATCGTTGAAATATCTTTTCTCGCAGAAGGATCTTAACTTGAGGCAACAAAGATGGATGGAGTTTCTTGCCTCGTACGACTTCGAAATCTCCTACACTCCGGGCAAAGGCAACGTAGTCGCAGACGCGTTGAGCCGAAAGAAATTGACCCTAAGCCCGTTGTTTGTTGAAAGACAAAGCCTAGAGTTTATAGCCAGCTTTGACTTTAGGCCTTCCTCCGATTTCGTACCAGGCTTGCTAGCATCTCTTGAAGTGCGCCCAACTTTAGTGGATTCAGTAGGGACAGCACAACGCGAAGACCCTCAGCTTGTGGAAACAATTGATAAGCTAATTAGGGGTGAGACTTCAAGTCACCTCAACAGATACTCCATCGACGATAAGGGTTTGCTAAGGCGAGACGGAAGACTATGCGTCCCACAGACAAAAGATTTAATAAAGAAGGTTCTCGAGGAAGCACATCACTCCAAGATGACGATACACCCAAGCGGAGATAAAATGTACAAAGACATAAAAAGGACTTTCTTCTGGAACGGCATGAAAAAGGACGTGGCAGAATTCGTTTCTAAGTGCATGGTGTGCCAACAGGTTAAGGCGGAACAGAAAAAGCCTGGTGGACTACTACATCCTCTGGAGGTCCCGCAGTGGAAGTGGGATAGCATCTCAATGGACTTCATCGATGGGCTGCCTAGGTCTAGGAGAGGCAACACTAGCATTTGGGTAATAGTGGATAGGCTTACTAAATGCGCCCACTTTTTACCTGTCAAAAGTAAAAGAACTGCCTCATCCCTAGCATCACTTTACCTCAAGGAAATCGTTCGACTCCATGGAATACCATCCAGCATTGTTAGTGACCGAGACCCCATCTTCACCAGTGAGTTTTGGCGCAGTCTGCAAGAAGCAGTAGGAACGCAGTTATGCTTGAGCACAGCCTATCATCCCCAGACCGACGGCCAAACAGAGAGAGTGAACAGAGTTTTGGAAGACCTCTTAAGGCTATGTGTCCTCGACTTCGGAGGGACATGGGAAGACCACCTTCCTTTGGTGGAATTTGCCTACAACAACAGCTATCAATCAACCATCGGAATGGCGCCCTTCGAAGCTTTATATGGAAGACCGTGCCGATCGCCCACTTGTTGGTGGGAGTCTACTGATAAGCTCATACTTGGACCAGATATGATTCGAGAGACTTCAGAGAAAGTAGACTTAATACGAAGAAGGATGAAGACGGCCCAAGACAGACAAAAGTCCTATGCCGACAAGAGAAGGACCGACCTTGAATTTGAGGTTGGAGACAGAGTTTTTCTCAAGGTATCACCGCTAAGGAACGTTGTTCGTTTTGGAACCACAGGAAAACTGGCACCAAGGTTCGTAGGGCCATTCTCTATCATCGAGAAAATTGGGAAAATGGCCTATAGATTAGAGCTACCCGAGAAGTTGGCCGGAGTCCACAACGTTTTTCACGTTTCACATCTCCGAAAATGTCTACATGAGTCTGCTGAAGTGGTAGAGCCAAATATCCTCGAAGAGGCCGAAGTGGAACGCGAAGCAACCATAAGAAAAGTTCCAACCCGCATATTAGGAACGGAAGTGAAGAAGCTACGCAACCGTGAGGTCAAGCTCATCAAAGTTCAGTGGAGCGACGCCGAGGGAGACGCGACTTGGGAAACTGAAGCTAGAATACGCACTGCCTACCCTTTTCTTTTCGAGGGTACATCCTTGATCTTTCTTTTTCCTTAAGTTGCGCTTTTATCTATCTTTTTAGGTATATTTCCTCGACCTTATCTTTTAGGTAGAAACCCTTTGGATGGAAGCATGTAATTGAAACATGTTATGGATGATGGTTGCAAGTGGTTGCAAGTGATTGCTAGTGGTTGCTCGTGGTTGCATATACACACACAATCTAGGTTTTAGATCGGCTCAGTCACTTCATATTGCATATGCATATATGTTTGCATTCGTATATGGTTGAACTTTAATGTGTGGTCATGTGGATGTTGCATTTGTATTGAATGATTGTGCACTCATGTAGAATCATGAATAGGAAAATTTGCATACATAATGGATTCATGGCACTTACATAATTCGCATTAAGGAGGTCAACTGAATCAGTAGACCGCCTGATTTTGCATTAGATAAGTACATGTACACACACACTTCGCATATGATCATGAAGCATTAGAAGTCTTTTAAGGACAATGGATGCGCGTGTTTGATGGATGAGTAGATGGATGATTGGATGTTAGGATATACATTCCTCCTAACTTGAAGATTTCGGGGACGAAATCCTTTTAAGTGGGGGAGAATGTAACACCCCGCGAATTCTATAACTGTGAAATTCACAAATTAAAGTATAATTAATTTGAAATCAAAGAACTAAGGGAAACGGGATACGCCATTGCGTTCGTCTCGGAAAAATACGCGAAATAGAGTCCGAGTTTTCGAAAAACGGAGTCCGTATGAAGAAGATATGGCCTTCGGAAGTTTCTGAATTAAGTTTAAAATTCGAACAGAATAAAACAGCTCAGAAAAACAAGTTTAAATTAATAATCGGGCCCAATTGGCCAGGGCGGGAAAATTCCCGCCTAAGACACCCAGGTCGACTGGGCTGTAGACCTGGTCTAGCCAGGTCGACAGGGCTGTCGACCTGGTCCAGAGCCAGGTCGAACCCAGGCCAACCTGGCTGGCCTATTCTATGTTGGTCGATTTTCAGGGGTCTGCTTTGTCATTAGGGCTAGGTGGCAGGCTCTAATTGGTCTCTCTTTCGAATGAATGGCTACGATCAATCCAAGCAACATCAATGGTCCTAATCAGTTCATAACCCCTATAAAAATGACCCTAGACTCAACCTAATCTATTCATTCAAAAATAAGAACAAGGCCACCATGTTGTTGAGGAACGACTAAGAGTAGCCACCAATTGGAGAGAGGATTAGGAGGCAAATTCTAAAGCATAAAGCAATTTAATCAAATCAAATCGCATCTCCAAATTCCTAAATTGGAGAATTCGCCACACAATTGTAAGTAGAGTATTATTTTGGTATGAACAAATAATTGTGTTGGTTTGTATACTTGATTTGTGGCGATAAAGTAATTCATATTTGTGCGTTACTATGATTCTTATCGATTTGGGATATTGTATACGTTTGGATATTCTCGAATTATGTTATTCATTATAAAAACTACATGTTTGCGGTAGTTTTATGCAAGTATACGTTTGGATATTCTCAAAATATGTAATCCATGTTGAAGCTACATGTATGTAGTTGATTAATTGAAATTCATGCAAGTTTGGGGTTTTGCTAATATGCCATCGTAATGTATATTTTTGTACAAAAATCATTTTGTACGTAATTGGAACAAATTTGGGTTATTATAGTTCATATGAAACTATGTTGAAATTTTGGCACCATGATCTATGTATTAAGCCATGCTTTTGTACTAGAAAACTTATTTGAAAACTTATGAATATGACTAGGCTATGATTGATATTTTGCATAATTGAAATCCATGTTAGGTCTATATTGTTAACAAGAATTATATGATGACATATGTGGTACATAACTAGGTTAGATTCAAAATCCCTTTTACAAGTTTGCATGACTAAAGTAAAAATCATGATTTCATGTTAGAAATATTTATGCCATGGTTATGTGAATAAATTTAACTATACTTTTGTATTAGTCACAAAAGTAGGCACCTTTGTAAACATGTAGTAATCCTATGAACCTGATTTGCTTATGCTTGATATTATGCCTAAATAAAAGATAGGTTTATGTTGTAGCTAAGCCTATGTGTCAATAGTTATATTCTTAACTTAACTACAAGTTTACATGGTTTGATTCATGTCACCTATGCTTTATGACCAAAGTATATGTTACCACTATGCAAGTACACCAGTTTCTATTTTGTAGTTCCAACGTCACATTGCAAGTTCATGCGTTCACATTCCCCTTTTTGTGTTTGTAATCACGCTTTAAGCCTCCCCTTTCGCATGGCTAGGTTGGGCTTAAAAAGGCTAAGCCCAACATATATATAATAAACGGACGTGTTAAACGGGGGAAAATAACGTTGGATTAAATTTATTAATAAATGAAAATATAAAGTAGAAGGGCCCAAATTCAAGTATGGGTTGGGCCCATGATTGGTGTAACCTTTACACCATTAACTTAATAATGGGCCGCAAATATTTACATATAAGAAAATAAAGAAGAAAGACAAAATATGTAAATGTAGAACATACGATGTGTTTAACCCGAGGTTGGATTGAGTTGTGATGTAAACCTGCCCGGAACCGCCCGGCTGTCCAGTAGTCACAACAATACCTATCCAATGTGGGAGGTTAAACATGGAGCCCAATAAGGACCCGAGGTTAGACTGAGTTGTGGCGTAAGACTGCCCGGAACCTACCGGCAACAGGCAGCCACAACAATACCTGTCTAATGTGAGAGGTCAAGGCTTTAATAAGACAATTAAGGCTGAGTCGGGATTGTTAGGATTAAGTGAACTAAAGAATTTGTCAAAATGGAACATGCTAAACTAAACGGACTGGTGGGGGTTAGGTTAGAAAACACTTAACCAACTTAGCATGTTGGCTAGAGATAGAAAACCTAGTAACGGGGGACCCTTTTCAGCAGTAACCCTAGAAGGTGTATCAGGATACCCTGAAACTAGGCAGGGTGGGGCTCGATTACTGGGCTGATTGTAAGAGGTCAAATCGACGGCGGTGGTGTAGCAGTGTAGGTTCTAACGGGGTGCGGGCGTGCACACACTCCGGCGCAGAAAAATAAGGCACTGGACACCAGTAGCATACCTGTGCATTCTAGGATTGTGTCGGGCCGCCACCATGGGACTTGATCCACCCCATGGTGGGACCAGCATAGGTAACTACAACATCGGGGGCCGTAAGACACATGTAACTATGCGAGTGGGAGCCGATCATCATAGAATGGATCACACCACCCTGATTATGGGGTGCCAGTCGGAAACTAGTTTATATGGGTTCAGAGATTAACATGGGGTACGATAGTATATTCGACCCTAGACAACTTAACCAAGTTTACAGTGCTTTCCCACTTCTTGTTTATACTTATCATACCCAGTTCTTTATTCATAGACAGAATAGTACTAGACTTACTTAGGCTTTATGTCTGACTCTACTTTTCTTTCGTCTTCTTTTCTTCCGTTTCCCCCCCCCCCCCCCCCCAGGTCCACAGGGAGGGAACACTGCAGCTTGACCAGCCTTAACATCCAGCTTGAAGAGGAGAAATGCACTGCTTGGACCTTTTCGTTTTGAACAATGGCTTTGGACAACCACTATGGGGCTTTTGCAGTTTATCTATGTTTTCTTTATGCTTCTTTAAATAATGTAATCAAGACAGATTATGAAAGTGTTATGTTATGTTTTTGGAAAGGATGTAAGACAATCATGGTGATGTTGTTGTAACACGTATTTGCTTTATGAAATAAAAGTTGTTGTTTTTCCGCTGTTTACAAATATGTGTTCTTATATCTGTCTTGTATATCTGTGACTTATACTTATAAACCTCCACCAAAATTAGGGCATTCCCTTTGAGAGTGACCCTAACGGAGGTGGGGTGTTTCAATGCATATATAACTTATACATCGAATATACAACTTATACAACACTTATACATGAGGTGTACAATGCTTATATAACTCATACATCGACTATATAATTTATACATCGTTGTTTCCATATCATCTATAAATTATAAATCTCAAATTGGGTTCCACTCCTCCAAAAATTGTAGAAGGCTCAGAAAAATATCTGGTCTCTTCTAAAATGTAGAAGACGTTCGCACGAGTCCACTTCTCTTGTTTCACTAGATTTCGACCACATAGCAAAAATATATGATTTTTAGAAGTTTGCAACACTTTTAAATGTGGAAATCAGTTTAAATAATTCAACCCGTACCTCTCAGCAAAAGGTTCAAAACAAGGTTTTGATTTTGCGATCAAACGGTGTAACGGTTCGAGGATTGGATTGCACGACATCGAAGAGGGAGGAGGGGCGCGCTGGCGCCAAGGGGAGTTGGTCAGTTCGACGGTGAACTGACACGGCGGCGGCGAGATGAACCTCGAATGTTCCAGGTGTTGATTCGTACAATTCACTCAATCAAAAATTCAGCAATTGGTATGGATTTGAAGATCTCGTAGAGGGCTACAAAATTCCCAATAGGATGGAGGTCTAATTTTTCTTGTAGGAGGAGGAATCAGGGGAAGAAGGAATCGATCTATTTCCACCGTTCGTCGCTGTATAGCAGGGAGAGAGAAAGGGATTCTCATTTTTTATTTATTTATAAAAAACCTGATTGGCCGATATTTATATTGATTCAAAAAATAGGGTTTTCACACACGAACTCCAAATCAAACCCAATGACTGTCGTTCCTAGCTAATTACCCCATCACGGACATAATGGAATATGTTTCGTAGGCCCATTCGACTGTTACAGTCTGTTATTCTTTAAATTAAAGTATAAAACATTCACTATTTGATTTGAACGTACATTTCAATTTGCCGGGGCCACAAACTGATCCCAAAAATTCCAGAAAAATAAATCTAGCTATGTTTTGACGATACAGTCCCGACAAAACTAGTTTCATCGAATTCTGAGACCGTTTGATAAATGGCCATTTTCTGGTCGATCCAATTTAATAGAAATTAACCAAATACGTTTTCCTTTGCCACGCTCATATTAACTTCAAAAATTATGGAATTTGAAAGCTAGCAGTAATTTGACATCCCGGATCCAACAAAATTGGTTTCGTTGAATTCTGAGGTCGTTTGCAAAATGTCTATTTCCAAGGGCTATATATACTCTATAGCGACCTTTCTGAAAATTCATTTAGCCATAACTTTTGATTCCCACTATGAAACTTCGATTTTTCAGATTCATTAGAAAGATATTCATAAACAGATTTAAATATATTTGATTTCAGTAAAATCCATTTTATTTTGCACCCGGTACAGTCAGTCAAAGTTCGAATTAAAATTTTGAAACTACCACGCCAATTCAAACCTTGTTTATAATTAAAAATAATTATATTTATTTTCAAACATCGATTCAAACATACTTTTCATCGTTACTATTTAAAATAATTTATTTTAAATATTTGAACTCCACTAAAATAGCCAAATCAAAATTTTTAAACTGGTTCAGATTTTCCGGGTTGTTACATCATATATTTACTAATATTACCCACCAACCCGATATGTACTTAACCCTCCTGCTGATTCAAGCATGTTTATTTAATGGTTAAGTTTGTGGGCCTATATTTACTAATATTACCCAACAACCTGATATGTACTTAACCCTCCCGCACATTATGTCATATTGGTTAAGTGTTGTCCATTCATGTTAACTTAACCCACCCATTCATCATGTCATGTTGGTAAAGTGTTTCTTATTAACTTAACCCTCCTCACTTACCATGTTGGATTGGTTAAGTGTTTCTTGTTAACTTAACCCTACGTGTTCATCTTGTTGTATTGGTTA
The DNA here is from genome assembly GCA_030737875.1 of Allium sativum. Taxonomy (NCBI): domain Eukaryota; kingdom Viridiplantae; phylum Streptophyta; class Magnoliopsida; order Asparagales; family Amaryllidaceae; genus Allium; species Allium sativum. The sequence goes on from CM060913.1 coordinate 160,656,437, forward strand.
AGTGTCATCAATCAATTCAAGTGAACTTAACCCACCTAATCATCACGTCATGTTACTTTGGTTAAGTGTTGCCTTCTTGTGTTTACTTAACCCTACCACAAATCAAGTCCTATTGGTTAAGTGTTGCCCAATCGTGTTAACTTAACCCTTCCCATTCATCATGTCATGTTGGTTAAGTGTTTCCCACCTTGTTTTAACTTAACCTTACCACAGATCAAGTTATATTGGTTAAGTGTTTCCCTCTTGGTTTAACTTAACCTTACCACAAATCAAGTTATACTGGTTAAGTGTTTCTTATCACTTAACCCTACCCATGCTATACCGGTTAAGTGTTTGCTATTATCTTAAACCTAGTCATTCATCTTGTTATATTGGTTAAGTGTTTCTCATTAACTTAACCCTAGTCACTCATGTTATATTTCTTAAGTGTTCTTATTACTTAACCCTAGTCATTTCTTAGCATGTCTTGTTCATTAGCATTAATTGATTTATTAAAGCACCAACCTCTCACATTAGATATGTGTTGTTGCGGTTACTAGATGTGTCGGGCAGTTCCGGGCAGTTTTACACCACAACTCAATCTAACCTTGGGTTTTTCTTGGGCATGACACGCAAACCTCTCACATTAGATCTGTGATGTTGTGGTTACTGGATGTGCCGGGCGGTTCCGGGCAGTTTTACACCACAACTCAATCTAACCTCGGGTTAGGCACATTCGTCTTTTCACTAATTTACATATTTATAGTTTATATGTAAATTATTAACAATTTTTGTCAATTTCAGATTATGCCACATTTTCCATAAATGTCCAAGTCTAGATTTATATGCTAATTATCCTAACCAGCCATATTCCAATTCTCAAGTTATGCCCAACAAAGCTAATGGCAAGTTATGGCCCCCAGATTCAATTTTGAGTTATTACTCAAAATAGGCTACACCTAATCTTCCCAAGTTTATAATAATAGTCATGCCCCAATATCCAAATATACATTATGCTTGGCGTCTTAACCAAAGGTTATGCCCAATCTATATTAATATTCCAATTTATAGTTTGCGCCAAATCTATATTTAATATTTCCATTTTACCCCCAAGTTCACAACAAAGAAAATTATGCCCTAAATCATAAGTTACAAAATTATGTTCCACCAGTACCAAATAGACAATTCCACAATACCCCCGCATTCCAATCGCTCGTATAATAGGTTTCAGTCTAGATTCGAGGTTAATCTAGATTCATAAAATAAAGGGGACAAAAGAGGAACATATACGAGAGTAGGCATAAAACAGGCATTAAAATGGTAGATCTATCAAATATAATATTTTGAACCTAAGAGGATTACAGATCTGTTAGAGTTGGGGTATAACAAAGATAGATCTGAAAAAACTGACAGAAATAACCTTATAGACATATAGATATGATATAAATGACATCATGAACCTAAAAGGATTATATATCAGATGTCCAACAAAGATAGGCATGATTGAATAATAACTTCCTAGGCATGTAAATCATTGATTCAATAGAATGATAGGAATTAATCTAAAAGATTTCTCTTATCATCAAGCATGGACTTAGATCTGTTTCATTACATGCCAAAATCACTATTAGGTGTTTAAATCTGAAAATAACTTGAACTTACAAAAAGAGAATGTTCTTGTATTTCTGGAATCTGTTTTCTAAAACTGAAAAGCTATCCCTTGACGTAGATTATCAATTCTCTAATTTATAGTTGATTCTTAGAAAATAGTTGTTGAAGTCATTGAATTAGCCTTTGAATCTTAACTTGAATTCTAACTTGATTCTACCAAGAACTTGAGTAGCATAACCCCGTCTTTGATTTATTTTGATAAGAATTAGGGTAGAATAGAGTATAGGCGTAATGAAGTTGTGAAGAGAAAACTGTAGCCTTTGGGGTGTTTATATATCATAGGGATCAATGAATCTGGTCAGAACGGGCGTGTAAATGTAGAAAAACGAACCAGTCCTCGGATCTGGAAATAGGTGGAGGTCGACCCCCAGGTCGACCCCATGGTCGACCTATGTGACCCAGGTCGTCCCCCCAGGTCGGCCCCCTGGTCGACCTGGGTCTTGGGCGTGAAGTTTCCCGCCTATCCCGGGTGTGTGTTTTGAATTTCGAATTTGAATTCGAGTTGTTTTAATTTATTTTAAATTCCTGAAACTTATGAAGGTCATAACTTCTTCATACGGAGTCCGATTTACGCGAACTCGGACTCTATCTCAAGCAGAATTCCGAGATGAATGCAATGACGTAACTCGTTTCCTTTAATTCTTCTTTTGAAAATTAAGTATACTATGATTTGTTACTTTTATGTTTGCAAAAATTACGGGGTGTTACATTCTCCCCTCCTTAAAAGATTTCATCCCCGAAATCTTCAATTAGGAAGAACGTATATCCTACCATCCAACCGTCCATCTACTCAACCATCAAACACAGGCATCCATTGTCCTTAAAAAGATTTCTAATGCAAAATGAACATATGCAAAAGATTGTGTATATGTCCCAATACTAATGCAAAAGATCAGGTGAATGTGATTAATGAGAGTGTCATGCGTCCAATATGTATGCAAGCATCCCTACATGTAAATACTATATGTGCGCATATTCATTCATCCATATGCAACATCCATATGATAACACATCATGTTTCAATCCGTATACAAATACATTCATATGCATATGCAATATTAAAGTGACTGAGCCGATCTAGTGCCTAATGTGTGTGTATATGCATCCACGAGCATCCACTAGCAACCACTTGCAACCATTAATCATAACATGTTTCAAATACATGTTTACATCCATTGGCTTCTACCTCAGGGTCGAAGATATGACTTTGAGAATATATTTAAAAGATAAAGACTAGCATGCAAATAAACATTACAGAGAAAGTGGAATCAAGGATATACCCTCAAAAAGGGTGTGATGCGCGTATCTAGTCTTCAGTCTTCTAAGTCGCATCTTCTTGAGCTTCACTCCACTGTACCTTAACTAATTTAACTTCACGATTGCGAAGCTTCTTGACCTCCATTTCCAAAACCCACTAGTAAAGATAGGACCTCGATCGCTTACTATGCTAGATGGTATCTAATGTAGTTGAACTATCTCTCCAAGACAAAAAAATGTTAACCATGATACCAAGTGTATACACTAAGATGACTAGAGGTCACTCTTCTACTTAGCTTATCCATCATGTCACAATTCTGAGGGTCTAAAGCTAAAGGTTGCTATGTACTCTTTACCTCGCTTAAGGTCAGTCTTACTTAGGGCGCCTGCCACAACCATTTATTTCTCATGCAAACCATCCTAGTCGAACTCGACATCCCTCAAGTACAAGCCCCAAAGGCCTAAACCAATATCAGACTAGCACCCAATGAATACCTCCTCCGAATTTGGACAATTTATATGAGATGATACTTGCAAAACAACTAAACAATTGAGCACTTAACTGACTCTGGCTATCCTCGCCAATCTTGTTCCAAAACTATCGTTGATCACATAACTGGCTTTGCATTGTCAACTAATATATGTGGAAGTCTATGTAGTGTTTTAGTGGGCAAACCCCTAACCTAATAAAAAACATCTGTGTGTTCATGGTCTACTCTAACGGATTGCAAATCGTCGATAGATGCAACAAGTGATTCTAGGTAGCTAAGCCTAACTGATCCCTTAGGATCACATGAAATCTCGAGGGTATTCCTGAGGCAAGTCGAAAATCTAACTACCCTCCTTACACAATCACTAGCTAACCTATCCATGCCTGGAATCAACCCATAGCCCATGAAACCAAAAACATAAGTATTACACTTAGACTCAATACTTAATATAGCCATTCTCAGATCCTTACAAACCAAAGATAAATGAGTCGAACCACAAATTGGATTTGAGACAATAATGGGATATTCTACTATACAAGAACTAAGGTGCAAAGACTCAACTATTGAAGCAGATATAAATGAATGTGAAGCGCTAAAATCAAAAAGACTACTAACAGGATGATCGAAAAGGAAAAACTAAACTCTTTCAATAGAAACCTTACTACCACTTTCTCAGGTATGCTGGCGGTGAGAGCATGTATTTTCCCTCCTGAAAATCCTGTCGTTTGTTCTTGCCCTTGTCCTTAATTATATGACCCGTTAAACCATTATAAAGATACTTCCTCTTGTCTTAGGTTTTACTATTCTTTCCTCCCCTCTTATCCTATGATTCTTCCACTTACACCTCTTTCTTTTTACCTCCTTTGCGAACCAAGTCCGTATCCATGAGTTTCTCATCCTGGGGTTGTGCTCCTTAGCAAAACTCCCTCGGTCTCTTCTTTACTATCCTTGTATAACACGTTGGCAAATCTCTCGAAACTGCCACCATCGCACGGAAAATCCTACAAAGCTCGAAAGAAAATTAGCCGTAGGTGAAACTACAGCGGTTATAGATGGAAATTGGGCACTTCTTTGCCCTTTGACAGGTGTCATAGTCTCATCAAGCCTATGGAACCATGCCGCAATGATGTTACCTCCCAGAAAGCCAGGAGCCCTAGAGACTCAGGAAAGAAGGAAACAAGGATTCAAATAGAGGATCAAAAGATAGTGCATATGGCTTTGGGGAATATGCCTTTAAAACAAAACTTTTCTTTTCAAAATGCTTCTTTTAAAACCGTTTTGAAAATAATTTTTCAAATCTTTTATTCGATCCGGTAACCTTCAGCTCTGATACCAAGTGAAACACCCCACCTACGTTAAGGTCTCTCACAAAGGGAATGCCTTAACTTCAGTGGAGCATTGTAGGTAAAAGATGCAAACAAATTACAAGACAGACAAATAAAGCAGTGGAAAATAAAGTCATTTTATAAACAATGTGGTTTAGTCAAGCTTTTACAACAGTTGTCTCAATCATACTTAAAAGTAATACATAGAACTTCTGTCTTGATTTAAAAACTACCAAGTATATAAGAAGCATAAAAAAATTAACAATTGATATTCCCCAAATAAAGCATTAACCAACCATAGCAGTGGAAGAGAGAGTCCAAAGAATTGCATCAACTATCCTCGAGCTTGAAAAGAAAACTGAGCTAAGTGGTAACATTTCCTCCCTGTGAACCTAGCGGGGAGGGGGGTACAGAAGAAAAGAGGCGAAACAAAACTAGGTCAGACATAAGTCTGGTAAGTCCAATGACTTTCAACATATAAACAGGCAAAAGCTTCATGACTTGAATAAACTGAATATAAGACAATATCATGTGAACAAGGATAACAGGATAACATATGATTAGTATATATATGATAAGGCAAGATAAACTGAATGCGCTTCTACTCTTTCTCTGCTTTGCTACTTCCTTGTTATTCTGATTTCTATATCTTTGCACCACCTAACTAGTGTCCCAACTAGTAATCGATATAAAATGATCATATTGTAACGTAATCCCAATCCCCGTAATTGTGGTAGCCTTGAGGTGTACATATATCGTGAGGATTCCACCTCAATCTGCCTAATTGCCATGAACATGTTAGATGTACCCTTACTACCCTATCGATCAACTCCTTACTTTCATTAATGTTCCATGTGTCTGTGTCAATCAGCCCTCTCTTGCATGTAGATACCCTGTGCTGGTCCCACCATAAGATGTATCAATCCTTATGATAGCGACCCAACACGATTTAAGATGCACAGTGTATAACTACTTGTACCCAGTGCCTGCTTTTTCCCACTTCGGAGTACGTGCACGTAAGTAAACCGTCGGAACATACACTGACGTACTCCTTGTCGCTGTTTTGACCGCTTACAACCAGCCCAGTAATCGTGCCCCACCCTGCCTATTTCAGGGTACCGTGATACATCTATGTGGGTTACTACTGAAATGGGTCCCCGTTACTAGCATTTCCTATTGGTTAAGTTTGTAGGCCTATATTTACTAATATTACCCACCAACCCGATATGTACTTAACCCTCCCGTTGATTCAAGAATGTTTATTTAATGGTTAAGTTTGTGGGCCTATATTTAGTAATATTACCCACCAAACCAATATGTACTTAACCCTCCTGCACATTATGTCATATTGGTTAAGTGTTGTCCATTTGTGTTAACTTAACTCACCCATTCACCATGTCATGTTGGTTAAGTGTTTCTTATTAACTTAACCCTCCTCACTTATCGTGTTGGATTGGTTAAGTATTTCTTGTTAACTTAACCCCACGTGTTCATCTTGTTGTATTGGTTAAGTGTCATCAATTAATTCAAGTTAACTTAACCCACCAAATCATCATGTCATTTTACTTTGGTTAAGTGTTGCATTCGGGTGTTAACTTAACCCTACAACAAATCAAGTCATATTGGTTAAGTGTTGCCCTCTCGTGTTAACTTAACACTTCCCATTCATCATGTCATGTTGGTTAAGTGTTTCCCCCCTTGTTTTAACTTAACCTTACCACAAATCAAGTTATATTGGTTAAGTGTTTCTTATTACTTAACCCTACCAATGTTGTACTGGTTAAGTGTTTCCTATTAACTTATCCATAATCATTCATCTTGTTAGATTGGTTAAGAGTTTCTCATCAACTTAACCCTAGTCATTCGTGTTATATTGGTTAAGTGTTCTTATTACTTAACCCTGGTCATTTCTTAGCATGTCTTGTTCATTAGCATTAACTGATTTATTAATGCACCAACCTCTCACATTAGATATGTGTTGTTGCGGTTACTGGATATGCTGGGCGGTTCCGGGAAGTTTTACACCACAACTCAATCTAACCTCGGGTTTTTCTTGGGCATGACACACTAACCTCTCACATTAGATCATGTTGTTGTGGTTATTGGATGTGCCGGGCGGTTCCGGGCAGTTTTACACCATAACTCAATCTAACCTCGGGTTTGGCACATTTGTCTTTTCACTAATTTACATATTTATAGTTTATATGTAAATTATTCACAGTTGTTGCCAATTCCAGATTATGCCACATTTTCCATAAATGTCCAAGTCTAGATTTATGTGCTAATTAACCAGTCATATTCCAATTCTCAAGTTATGCCCAACAAAGCTAATTGCAAGTTATGGCCCCCAAATTCAATTTCGATTTATTACTCAAAATAGGGTACACCTAATCTTCCCAAGTTTGCAATAATTGTCATGCCCTAATATCCCAATATACATTATGCTTGGCGTCTTAACCAATGGTTATGCCCTATCTAGATTAATATTCCAATTTACTGTTTGCGCCAAATCTAGATTTAATATTTCAATTTTACCCCCAGTTCGCAACAAAGACAATTATCCCCCAAATCATAAGTTACAAAATTATGTTCCACCATTACCAAATAGACTATTCCCCAATACCCCCGCATTCCAAATGCATGTATAGTAAGTTTCAGTCTAGATTCGAGGTTAATCTAGATTCATAAAATAAAGGGGACGAAAGAGGAACATAAACGAGAGTAGGCATAAAACAGGCATTTTAATGGTAGATCTGTCAAATATAATATTTTGGACCTAAGAGGATTACAGATCTGTTAGAGTTGGGGTATAACAAAGATAGATCTGAAACAAATTAACAGAAATAACCTCATAGACATATAGATCTGATATAAATAACATCATGAACCTAAAAGTATTATATATCAGATGTCCAACAAAGATAGGCATGATTGAATAATAACTTATGAGGCATGTAAATCATTGATTCAATAGAAAGATAGGAATTAATATAAAAGATTTGTCTTATCATCAAGCATGGACTTAGATCCATTTCATTACATGCCAAAATCACTATTAGGTGTTTAAATCTGAAAATAACTTGAACTTACAAAAAGAATGATTCTTGTATTTCTGGAATATGTTTTGTGAAACTGAAAAGCTATCCCTTGACGTAGATTATCGATTCTCTAATTTAGATTTGATTCTTAGAAAATAGTTGTTGAAGTCGTTGAATTAGCCTTTGAATCTCAACTTGAATTCTAACTTGATTCTACGAAGAACTTGAGGAGCATAACCCCGTCTTTGATTTATTTTGATAAGAATTAGGGTAGAGTATAGGCATAATAAAGTGGTGAAGAGAAAATTGTAGCCTTAGGGATGTTTACATAACATAGGGATCAATGAATCTGGTCAGAACGGGCGTGCAAATGCAGAAAAATAAACCAGTCCGCGAATCTGGAAATAGGTGGGAGGTCGACCCCATGGTCGACCTATGTGACCCAGGTCGACCCCCTAGTTGACCTGGGTCCTGGGCGGGAAATTTTCCGCCCAGCTCGGGTGTGTGTTTTGAATTTCGAATTTGAATTCGATCTGTTTTAATTTAATTTAAATTCCAGAAACATCTAAGGGCCATAACTTCTTCATACAGAGTCCGATTTATGCAAATTTGGACTCTATTTCAAGCAGAATTCCAAGACAAACACAATGGCGTAACCCATTTCCCTTAATTCTTCTTTTAAAAATTAAGTATACTTTGATTTATTACTTTTATGTTCACAAATATTATGAGGTGTAAGACATTCCAACAACCACATAGGTAAAAATATAAAAATGTCTGGGCTTGCAAAACCCTGAAACCACCCACAGCTAGAAAGAAACGTCATGTCCTCCTTGGGTCCCTTATCCCGTTTTTAATTCATACCGAGGTGTGAGGCTGACGAATTAACGCTATACACAAAGCTATGCTATATTAAAGCCGTGCTTTGATCATCAACCACAAGATTCTGCTTTTCAACAGAAGCCTTGATCATTTGCATCTCAGCATGTCACACAGTCAATTCACGCCATACGACTGATGTCTATCGATACATAACCTATGAGCTCGTACGTCTCAGAGAAGGGCATTAAGCAAGAGAATAAATTCTCCACTGCCAAACATATATATATTTAATAGAGATAAATCAACATAGAATAAAATCCAATATCAGACACGCATCCGTTTACAAGTTCGTTCTGGGTCTGAACGAAACTGGAGGCACCTTATTCCTCGTCCCGTGTCCAATATAGGAGAGAGGTCCTCACATATCCGGTCGATCTCCAAGTACGTCTGGATGATCACCACTAATTACCTTGTCTTGGGTGTACGGCCCAATTAAGACATCATTAATCATCCAAACGATGTGAAGACCTCCAGTTTTCAACCACTTTCTTCATCGTCGAATCAGTTATCAGAATGGATATAAACCCTGTCTTTCTGGATAACTCGCGTATATAATAAACAAGTGCTATAAAACACAACATGCGCATCATTCCAATTCTGAATATTCTTTTATTTAAATATTCATATCCTTTGGGAAAGGTTCCCATTAATTTTATCAAAGATAAATTCTTTAAATTTATACTTTAATCTTTCTTTGGATATCAACTCAAACCAAATTAAGGTTTATCCAAACTAATCGGGATCAGCGCACCTTACCGAAGTAATCATTTGTTTAATTTCCCAATCTCAACCTATTCATCCCATGGAGAAAAACCGGTCATACTCCATATCTAACACAACGGTGTTATTGGTAAATTTAATTACCATTTCATATTCAAATCTAATTAAAGATTTAATTATCACTAGGAGCAAAACTGGTGATACTCCATTCTCGATCATTTCCCAAATTTGATAATTTAAATTATCAGTTCTCATTTCAATCTAATTAAAGATTCATTAAAACTCCACTTAGTTTTAATCTTCCCAAAAATCAATATAAATGATTATTTAACTTTGGAAACACAAACATGCCGCATCGACAATCTACACCATACTATTGATTTCTATCGAGATATAACCTCTAAGCTCGTACGTCTTAGAGAAGTGTGTTAAGCAAGAAAAAAATTTCTCCGCCACCAAACAGATATATATTTAGCAGAGATCAACCATACAAATCGAAATACAATGTTCGACATGTAATCCAGTCTTTAACTGGGTTAAAGAACTAATGTCATTTAAAACACAGTTCACGATAAACCCAAATCCTCTTCCATAAAAATGAAATCTTCACGGAAAATAGATCAATATATAATCGATACCAACTTCCGTATCCAAATAATAATATAAACGGAATAACGAAAAAGCCTTTTAAATTCCATATATATTAACAGTCTTCCTCCACAGAAGCTCATTTCGATTATTATCAAATCGAACTCCATTAAATTCCAATTTAATATATTAAACTGGAAAACTTTACTTTGAAAAATTCCTGTTCTTAGTAAAAATATTTATAAATTCCAAATCACATTTCACGGTAAATCGGGTCAAAGAAAGAATGTCGTTAAAAACACAGTTCACAATAATCCCAATTCACATTCCATTTTCAATTCCAATTAAATAATAATTTATTGGTAATTCTTCTTTAAATCTTAGTTAAAAGATTTATTCTTTTCACACTGGGTTTAAAAACGGTGTTAATAAAGACACCATGCACGACAAACCCAAAATCCAATTTTATTCAATTCCAATATTAAATATTAATTAATTGGTAAACTCTTCTAAATCTTATTTAAAAGATTTAATCTTTTCTCAACTGGGTTTAAGAACAGTGTCATTTAAAATATAGTCCAGGACAAACCCAAATCCAATTCAATATTAAATACAAGCCTCTGAACAAAAATTATATCGGCTTATATTCAATATCAAATTCTGAAATCAACAAATATTGTATTGGGAATAACAATATATATATCTTCCAAATTCCTTCACAATATCCGTATAATCACGGAATCCAATATCAAAATATTCAAAATATAATTTCAATTCAAATCTATTCCAATTCATATATTGGAAATTCTAGTTATTTTTGAAACCAATTCAAATCTAGTTTATTTATTTAAAAATAATGGATTATAATTCTAGTTCACAACTAGTTCATTTTGATAAAAAAAAAATTTTTATCTTTACAAATGTGGAATTTTTCACCCAAATTATTTCCAAATCATTTATTATGATTTTACACCAATTATTGATATTTTTAATAATTTTATCAAGGCCCTTACAGTCGATTCCATAAACGGTCATCGAACTGCACTTACAACGACCTCTTCCAAATTTGAGTTGGGCATAATTCCAAATCCAACCGTTAGATTTCAAATCTCTTGTGTTCGTTGGAAAGCTCTTTCCGATACGAACCTGAAGGCTTCGGTTTTAGGAAAATCCGACGGTTGGATCTCCCGTATTATCAATTCGAAGTCAATGGTCGAAATTCGCAAAATGTCGCGGCGCGGCGCGTTCTATTCAGGCCATTAAATATATATAATATATACTATATATATTTCATCGATTTCGTTTTAAAATGTATTTTATAAATCGTTTTAAATTTGTTTTCAAAACGATTTCAACTTCATATTCATTTTTAAATCAAAATTGAATATTCCATCTCATTAATATGTAAATCATAATATTTTCAAAACATTAGATTTTGAAATCACTTCCTTTTCAATATTCATTATAAAAATGAATAAAATCGATATAAATATCATTCACGTCAAAATGGCGTTAAATAAATCAACATGGCTTTATATATTTAAATATTTTCGTGTCCAACCCCAATCGGACATCAAAATCAAATTTTGATCCATTAGTAAATATTATTTTAAAATATTAATTATTTTAACATATTCATTACTCGTCATTTTAAAATATTCTTTAATTTAAAATATTCGTTCTTTTCGAATTGGAATCAGACATAGTCAATTACCATATAATTTTATTTATCTGGATTTCATACACACATGTACACAACCATAATTAGTCATAGTCAACCATCATCCAAAGTTTGCATAAGCATTAAATATGAATAATTAACGCTTACAACTGCCTGTCAATCAATTGATTGACATACAACTAAATATTGGGATTAGTGTATGTCCAATATCATTGTAACAACCCGAAAATCTGGGTCAGTTTAAAATTTTTATTTTGGCAATTTTGGGGAATTTTGATTATTTAAAATGAATTATTTTAAATAATATCGGCGTGAAATTTATTTTGAATATAATTCGAACGTATATATTATACGCGTCATCGTTAGAATATAAATATTTATATATAATTATAAATAGAATTGAAAATGGCGCGGTAGTTCGATAATTCGATTTCAAACTTCAATTGAATGTACCGGGTGCAAAACAATCCGGATTGTAGTGAAACCAAAAATAATGGAATCTAATAGTGAATATCTTTCCAACGAATCCGAAAAATCAAGATTTCATAACATGAATCAAAAGATATGTCCAGTTGAAAATTCTGAATAGTCGCTATGGAATTCAGGCCCTTAAAAATGGACATTTTGCAAACGACCTCGGATTTCGACGAAACCAGTTTTGTTGGGTCCGGGATGTGAAGTTATTGCTAGATTTAAAATTTCATAATTTTCTGAATCAATACGTGAGCGTGGCAAAGGAAAACGCGTTTGACCAGTTTCAGTTGATTTTAATCGACTGGAAATTGGCCATTTTTCTAACGGTCTCGGAATTCGACGAAACTAGTTTTGTTAGGACCGTATCGTCAATACGAAGCTAGAAAATATTTTTCTGGAATTTTGCGTGTTAGTATGTGACCCCGGTAATTTGAAATGTACGTTTAAAATTCAATATAGTGATTTAAATGTTAATTCAACGGAAACTGATTGTAACAGCCGAATCAGCGTACGATACATATCCCATTGTGTTCGGAATGGGGGTAGAACGCTATGGACGACAGGCGGTGGGCCTCGTTTCGAGGTCGTATGAAAAAGTCAACTTAAGGTTGAATTAAATAATAATAAAATTAAAAAAAAAAATCTCTTCTCCCTTATATCTGCTGGCCCCCCCCCCCCGATATTTTCTCAGAAGAAAAAAAAACAAAAAAAAAAAAAAGAAAGAAAAGAAATCGCGATCGCCCCCCCCCCCCCCCCCCGATCCAGCATCGCCGCCCTCCGCCACTCCGACGAACGCCATCGCCCGAAGCCCGGCGCCGCGCCTCCCCTCCCATCTCCTCCCCTCTCGCCACTCGATCTCCCAAAGCCCTCCGCCCCAAACCAAACTCTCCAGCCCTAGTGGGACCCACCGCCGCCTGAGGTGCCAACCCCCGACCTGCGACCCCCCCCCCCCCCCTGAAGTGCCGCCGACGACAGCTTCACCCCCCCCCCCCTTTTTCTTCAAATGCTGTAAGTTTTTTTTATTTATTTATTTTACTTTTATTTTTATTTAAAACATAATTAGAAAACTGATTTTAAAACATTTTGAAAACTGATTTTAAAACATTTTGAAAACTGATTTTAAAACATTTTGAAAACTGATTTTTAACATTTTGAAAACTGATTTTTAACATTTTGAAAACTGATTTTAAAGCATTTTGAAAACTGATTTTTAACATTTTGAAAACTGATTTTTAACATTTTGAAAACTGATTTTTAACATTTTGAAAACTGATTTTAAAACATTTTGAAAACTGATTTTTAACATTTTGAAAACTGATTTTTAACATTTTGAAAACTGATTTTTAACATTTTGAAAACTGATTTTAAAACATTTTGAAAACTGATTTTAAAACATTTTGAAAACTGATTTTAAAGCATTTTGAAAACTGATTTTTTTTTTTTTTTTTGAAAACTGATTTTTAAATGATAGAAAATAAAAACTGATTTTTATAGGAAGTAAAACTGATTTTATTTTGAAAGGGAAAATGATTTTTAAACTGAATTTAAAATGATTTCTTAACTAGGAAGAGGTTAGAAATTTAAAAGGAAAAATCAGATTTCTATATATCGAAAGTTCGAAAGAAAAATACAGTTTTTATGTTTTGAAGTTCGAAAGAAAAATATAGTTTTTATGTTTTGAACTTCGAAAGAAAATAGATTTTTTTTTTTTTATATTGAACTTCGATAGAAAAATGGAATTTTTATATATTGAACTTCGATAGAAAAATAGAATTTTTATATATGGAACTTCGAAATAAAAATTCGATTTTTATAAACTGAACTTTGAAATAAAAATTCGATTTTTATATATTGAATAGCGAACTAAAAATTCGATTTTTATATATTGAATAGCGAACTAAAATTTCGATTTTTATATATTGAATAGCGAAGTAAAAATATGATTTTTACATATGTAGTGAAAGCGAGCAACGAAGATGACGAAGATGCGGTAGCGACGAAGGTTTCTGCAAATGAAGTGCCGTGGAGCTAGGATAGCTATAAGTGAGAATTTCTCACCTTTCAATTTTATTTCTAGTTATATATATATATATACTAGGATGCAGACGGTGCTTAGTAGCACCCGACACAATCGTCCACAGACCATGGACTTGTTTGTTTGACTGTTTGGTGATTGATTGCGATATTGGTTTGAATGTGGTTTGTGGTGTGGAAAATCGAATCGATAAATTGATTAGGATTAGACGTGCGCCGTTATAAGGCGAAGGAGTAAGGCTAGGTTAGACCCTTACTCCAAATTTTGTGGTTTGCATAACGAAAGTGAATTTGATTGATGTGTGAATGGCGTGGGCCTTCACTAGACCGGGGATAAGGCTAGGCCTCGTCCCGTTTCTAGTATCGTGCCGTTATGCCGCCGAAATTTTCTAAAATGTGTTAGAAAAATAAAAATATCATTTTATTTAAAGAATGAACTGAATAGGAATTCATATGTTGGAATAAAATGTTTTATCGTTAAAAATATAATTTTTAACGTGAAGTGAATAAAATAGAATATTCATTTACAAACCAGACGGTTTGTTTATGTACACCTATTTGAATGACATTGATTGGGACGATAAATTTTACACATCGCCCAACTGCACGAATAAAATATTTGTTTGATTGTTTGAAACCCCACACGGGTGTTGGGATGAAATTTGCAGTTCACTCATCCTGATTGATTAAATATGTCGATCGATTGATTGACAGGCTGTTATAAGCGTTGAATATCTATATTTGATGCTTTTACAGTGTAGTGCACTTTGGTTGATGGTTGATTATTTTCAACGTTATTATATACATGTGTTGTATGAAAATCCATATAATTAACTTTATATGGTGATTGATTGGGCCTCATTCCAATTTGAAAAATAAAGAATATTATAAAATAAAAGTTCATGTGTTGACAGTACTCATTCATTGAGATTGGTCATGTGTTGAACGAAATATTTTGATAATAACAACTATTTTGAAAAAGAAATATTTGAAATAGAATATTTGAAAATAGAAATTTATGAAGCCGTGTTGATTAGATTGACGCCATTTTGACGCGAACGATATTTATATCGATTTTAAAACGATTTCGAAATGAATTGAATTGAAAACGATTTCGAAATGAATTGAATTGAAAACTATTTCGAAATGAATTGAATTGAAAACGATTTCGAAATGAATTGAATTGAAAGCGAATTGAAATGAATTCAAATTGAATTGAAATTTGAATTGAATAGAAATGAAATTTAAAACGAATTTATAAAGAAGAATTCAATTTTTGATTTGAATTGAAAAGGAAGTTGAAATTGCTTTTGAAACGAATTTAAAACTTTTTATATAATTCGTTTTAAATAGAAATCGACGAAATATATATTATATATATTATATATATAATATAATGGCCTGAATAGAACGCGCCGCGCCGCGGCAGTTCGTGAATTTCGACCATTTATTTCAAATGGACATTGCGGGAGATCCGACCGTCGGATTCTCCTAAAACCGGAACCGTTGGGTTCGTATCGAAAAGAGCTTTCTAGCGAATGTTAGAAATTTGAAATCTAACGGTTGGATTTGGAATTATGTCCAAATCAAATTTGAAAAAGGTCGCTGTAAGTGCAGTTCGATGGCCGTTGATGGAAATCGACTGTATGGGCCTTGATAAAATTATTAAAAATAGTAATAATTTGTGTAAAATCATAAGAAATGATTTGTGAAGATTTGGGATGAAAAACTCCATATTTGAAAAGATAAAAATAGATTTTTATCGAAATGAACTAGTTTTGAACTAGAGTTATAATTCTATTTATTTTTAAATAAATAAATTGAATTTGAAAATGGTTTTGAAAATAACCAAAATTTCCAATGATTGCATTGGAGTGGATTTGAATCGAAATTGTCTTCGGAATATTTCGATGTTGGAATTCGTGATATTACAGGTGTTGTTATGGAAATTTGAAAGATATATATTTGTATCGTTATTTCCAATACGACATTTGTTAATCGTAGGATTCGATATTGAATATAAGCCGATATATTTTCTATTCAGAGCCTTGTATTGAATATCGAATGTGATTTGGGTTTGTCGTGAATGGTGTCTTCACTAACACTGTTCTTGAACCCAGTTGAGAAAAGATTAAATCTTTTATTTAGATTTAATGAAGTGTACCAATTAAATAATATTTAATTGGAATTGATATTGATTTTTTGGTTTATCGTGAACAGTGTTTTAAATAACACTTGTTCTTTAACCCGATAATTAATGAATGTGACTTTGGGTTTATCGTGAACCGTGTTTTAAATGACCCGGATTCTTTAACCCAGTTAACGATTAAAACTAAGTGGAGTTTTAATGAATCTTTAATTAGATTGAAATGGTCGAGAATGGAGTATCACCAGTTTTACTCCAGGCGATAGTTGAATCTTTAATTAGATTTAAACGTGAAATGGTAATTGAATTTACCGATAACACCGTGGTGTTAGATATGAAGTATAACCAGTTTTACTTCATGGGATGAATAGGTTGGGATTGGGAAATGAAAACAAATGATTACTTCGGTAAGGTTCGCTAATCCCGACTAGTTTGAATTGATATTCAAAAGTAGATTAAAGAATAAATTCAAGGAATTTATTTTTGATAAAATTAATGGGAATCTTTCCCTATGAATGTGAAATTTAGAAACTAACTGTCGGTTAGCTAAGCAGAATGGTTTTCTGGATATTGATCTGATGTTGGTTTCGGCCTTCGGGGTTAATATTTGGGGAATTATTCTCTTGATTAATTTACGGTTAGTGACTAATGAATTGGAATGAGGCGTATGTTGTGTTTGTGTAACACTTTTATAATATATACGCGAGTTATTCGGAAAAGACCGGGTTTATCCCATTCTGAATAACTGATACGACGATGAGTCGAAGATGAAGACGATGGTCGAAGACCGGAGGTCTTCACGTCGTTTGGGTAATTACTGATGATCTTGATTGGGCTGTACACCCAAGAAGATGGAAACAGTTAGTGATCGTCCAGACGTACTTGGAGATCGATGGATATGCGGGGTACTAGGTGCCTCCGGTTTCGTTCAGACCCAGAACGGACTTGTAAATGGACTGTGTGTCTGACATCGGATTTCATTCTGTGTGACTGATATCGGTTGCATAGGATGGTTTGCCTGTGTGGCATGCTAAGATGCAAATGATCAAGGCTTCTGTTGAAAAGCAAAGTCTTGTGGTGATGATCAAAGCACGGCCTTTGTGGCGTAGCTTTGTGTAACGTTTACCTCGCGTGTTTCACACCAGGTATGAACCAAAAACGGGAGACGGACCTCAGGGAGGACTTGCGTTTCTTTCTAGCTAGAAGTGGCGTCAGTGGTTTTACACGCCCTGACGAGTTTGACTTATGTGGTTGTTGCTGTTGCGAGGCGCCTCGGATTGATCGGTCGTTCTCGAACCGATGGAGTCATTTGTTGGCTCGTTTACGCCCCATAGGGCGGAGAGACGTATTGTTCAGGCACTATAATCCACATCGGTGGACCGGCCCTGACGATCCAAGGGGCAGTTGCGGCTGCTCCGGAGACATGGGCTAGATTGTCTCGAATCGGTTGAGGACTATCTTTTGCCTCGGTTCATAGACGGAAATCCAATTTCCAAATACGTGACTTTGCGGTTTTATTTGTAAACCTATATTTGGCGACATAGTGGGATGGGGCGCTCATGCCGCCTATGATTGATACTTATGATTTGAAGTTGTTTATGCACTATGCACTTATAATAGTATCAAATGATTTGTTTTAAACGTATCAAGCATTCTTTGGCTGTTATAAGGGAAAACCCTATCCCCCGGCTTGCGTTGCATTGTGTGATAGGACCTGGGTCTTATAACAGCTTCATTTTTCTTTATTTAGCATTGCGCTGTTTGTTTTATGCACTGGTATTCTTGGGAGGAAACCCGTTCCGTGTTATACGGCGTGGTCCCTTGATTTACCTAACTTTTAGAATAAAGAATAATAACTGTTTTAGTTCTCACACCAGTCCCATGACTGACCTGGAGTTTATTGTTTTAACCTAAACTCTGGGTGCCCCTATTTTGACACGGGCAGCTAGTAGTTTTGGTTTTGCAGATTTGTATTCACAGGATCCTGGTTTACAGCTGGAACGATATCCGGAAAGCTTTGTATCCGTATATCTCATTCTAGTTGTGTATTGTATTATTTTCCGCTGCTATGTATTTAAATGTAATTTAAATCTCTGATATTTCTGTGTAATATTCATTTATACTCTGTATATTCTTGTAATCTGATGCATTGTTGTAATATACAATGAAATGTTCTTCTGTATGCGTTCTGCTGTGGTTTGTTCTCGAACTATCCGACGCTTTCCTTTACGGGGAAGTTGCGGGTCTTTACATTTGGTATCAGAGCTTTGGTTTACAAAGCTAGAGAATAAGGCACATTAGAACCATACGAAAGAATTCATCAGATATTGGATTAGTAAAATCCAATGGGAATGACTCGTTAGAGATGGGATCAGTAGTATCCTAGGACGAGTGAGAAGAGTATATTTTTCAAATGAAAACAAATTTTGTCTTGAAAATTTAAATCAATTATACGTATTTGATTATTTATTTACATTGATTTGGACAATCAAATATATAGAGATTTTAGTATACGTCTGATCCACGTGTATTGGAGCCTCAAATATATTCGATAGATATAGAATCACACTCTAGTCGCTCGGACATGATTCTAATGATTGACGCGTCATCATTAGAATTTATTTTCGTGTTTCGAAGGTGAGATTTCTATATATTTCCATTAGACTGGTGTGAGAACCAAAATTAGATAGGGCCTATTGTTGTGATTTGGCATCAAAAACATGATTTTTGTATGTGTATCAAAATTATGAATTTGAAACTCTAATTCACTAATTGATTGATGTTTGTGTTGTTTGTTTAGTTGTTTGCTAATTTTTAGCCATTTAGCCTAATTGAATCAAATATTGACTTGTATTGAAATTTGGTCGCATTTGCTTGCATATACATGTATATCATTGAACAGGTCATAGCAAGGAGGCTAGAGCCGAGAATAAAATTTGTTTGCCCGACAAATAGGTACATGTTTACTACATAATTTCCTGTTTTGTTTGGGTGATGATGATTTTGTGAGCCTATTGGCTAGCCGCTTGGCTTTTTCTTTTTCTTTTTGACATCTGAAGGACCGGGGAAGCTATTTGAAATTCCCCGATGCTCCCGATGCAGGGGAGGTTATGGCGAAATTTTTCAAAAATTTAGGGTGTTAGCCAAATTTTTGAAATTTTAGAAATTCTCAGAAACTGAAAAGTTGGAGAAAGGAAGCCAGATCGAATGTAGTGTTGATTAATCAAACCACTTTCGACTTTGTTCCTTTTCGGGGACGAAAAGTTTTAAGTGGGGGAGATTGTAACAACCCGAAAATCTGGGTCAGTTTAAAATTTTTATTTTGGCAATTTTGGGGAATTTTGATTATTTAAAATGAATTATTTTAAATAATATCGGCGTGAAATTTATTTTGAATATAATTCGAACGTATATATTATACGCGTCGTCGTTAGAATATAAATATTTATATATAATTATAAATAGAATTGAAAATGGCGCGGTAGTTCGATAATTCGATTTCAAACTTCAATTGAATGTACCGGGTGCAAAACAATCCGGATTGTAGTGAAACCAAAAATAATGGAATCTAATAGTGAATATCTTTCCAACGAATCCGAAAAATCAAGATTTCATAACGTGAATCAAAAGATATGTCCAGTTGAAAATTCTGAATAGTCGCTATGGAATTCAGGCCCTTAAAAATGGACATTTTGCAAACGACCTCGGATTCCGATGAAACCAGTTTTGTTGGGTCCGGGATGTGAAGTTATTGCTAGATTTAAAATTTCATAATTTTCTGAATCAATACGTGAGCGTGGCAAAGGAAAACGCGTTTGACCAGTTTCAGTTGATTTTAATCGACTGGAAATTGGCCATTTTTCTAACGGTCTCGGAATTCGACGAAACTAGTTTTGTTAGGACCGTATCGTCAATACGAAGCTAGAAAATATTTTTCTGGAATTTTGCGTGTTAGTATGTGACCCCGGTAATTTGAAATGTACGTTTAAAATTCAATATAGTGATTTAAATGTTAATTCAACGGAAACTGATTGTAACAGCCGAATCAGCGTACGATACATATCCCATTGTGTTCGGAATGGGGGTAGAACGCTATGGACGACAGGCGGTGGGCCTCGTTTCGAGGTCGTATGAAAAAGTCAACTTAAGGTTGAATTAAATAATAATAAAATTAAAAAAAAATCTCTTCTCCCTTATATCTGCTGGCCCCCCCCCCCCCCGATATTTTCTCAGAAGAAAAAAAAAACAAAAAAAAAAAAAGAAAGAAAAGAAATCGCGATCGCCCCCCCGATCCAGCATCGCCGCCCTCCGCCACTCCGACGAACGCCATCGCCCGAAGCCCGGCGCCGCGCCTCCCCTCCCATCTCCTCCCCTCTCGCCACTCGATCTCCCAAAGCCCTCCGCCCCAAACCAAACTCTCCAGCCCTAGTGGGACCCACCGCCGCCTGAGGTGCCAACCCCCGACCTGCGACCCCCCCCCCCCTGAAGTGCCGCCGACGACAGCTTCACCCCCCCCCTTTTTCTTCAAATGCTGTAAGTTTTTTTTATTTTTTTATTTTACTTTTATTTTTATTTAAAACATAATTAGAAAACTGATTTTAAAACATTTTGAAAACTGATTTTAAAACATTTTGAAAACTGATTTTAAAACATTTTGAAAACTGATTTTTAACATTTTGAAAACTGATTTTAAAGCATTTTGAAAACTGATTTTTAACATTTTGAAAACTGATTTTTAACATTTTGAAAACTGATTTTTAACATTTTGAAAACTGATTTTAAAACATTTTGAAAACTGATTTTTAACATTTTGAAAACTGATTTTTAACATTTTGAAAACTGATTTTTAACATTTTAAAAACTGATTTTAAAACATTTTGAAAACTGATTTTAAAACATTTTGAAAACTGATTTTAAAACATTTTGAAAACTGATTTTTTTTTATTTTTTTTTTGAAAACTGATTTTTAAATGATAGAAAATAAAAACTGATTTTTATAGGAAGTAAAACTGATTTTATTTTGAAAGGGAAAATGATTTTTAAACTGAATTTAAAATGATTTCTTAACTAGGAAGAGGTTAGAAATTTAAAAGGAAAAATCAGATTTCTATATATCGAAAGTTCGAAAGAAAAATATAGTTTTTATGTTTTGAAGTTCGAAAGAAAAATATAGTTTTTATGTTTTGAACTTCGAAAGAAAATAGATTTTTTTTTTTTTTTATATTGAACTTCGATAGAAAAATGGAATTTTTATATATTGAACTTCGATAGAAAAATAGAATTTTTATATATGGAACTTCGAAATAAAAATTCGATTTTTATAAACTGAACTTTGAAATAAAAATTCGATTTTTATATATTGAATAGCGAACTAAAAATTCGATTTTTATATATTGAATAGCGAACTAAAATTTCGATTTTTATATATTGAATAGCGAAGTAAAAATATGATTTTTACATATGTAGTGAAAGCGAGCAACGAAGATGACGAAGATGCGGTAGCGACGAAGGTTTCTGCAAATGAAGTGCCGTGGAGCTAGGATAGCTATAAGTGAGAATTTCTCACCTTTCAATTTTATTTCTGGTTATATATATATATACTAGGATGCAGACGGTGCTTAGTAGCACCCGACACAATCGTCCACAGACCATGGACTTGTTTGTTTGACTGTTTGGTGATTGATTGCGATATTGGTTTGAATGTGGTTTGTGGTGTGGAAAATCGAATCGATAAATTGATTAGGATTAGACGTGCGCCGTTATAAGGCGAAGGAGTAAGGCTAGGTTAGACCCTTACTCCAAATTTTGTGGTTTGCATAACGAAAGTGAATTTGATTGATGTGTGAATGGCGTGGGCCTTCACTAGACCGGGGATAAGGCTAGGCCTCGTCCCGTTTCTAGTATCGTGCCGTTATGCCGCCGAAATTTTCTAAAATGTGTTAGAAAAATAAAAATATCATTTTATTTAAAGAATGAACTGAATAGGAATTCATATGTTGGAATAAAATGTTTTATCGTTAAAAATATAATTTTTAACGTGAAGTGAATAAAATAGAATATTCATTTACAAACCAGACGGTTTGTTTATGTACACCTATTTGAATGACATTGATTGGGACGATAAATTTTACACATCGCCCAACTGCACGAATAAAATATTTGTTTGATTGTTTGAAACCCCGCACGGGTGTTGGGATGAAATTTGCAGTTCACTCATCCTGATTGATTAAATATGTCGATCGATTGATTGACAGGCTGTTATAAGCGTTGAATATCTATATTTGATGCTTTTACAGTGTAGTGCACTTTGGTTGATGGTTGATTATTTTCAACGTTATTATATACATGTGTTGTATGAAAATCCATATAATTAACTTTATATGGTGATTGATTGGGCCTCATTCCAATTTGAAAAATAAAGAATATTATAAAATAAAAGTTCATGTGTTGACAGTACTCATTCATTGAGATTGGTCATGTGTTGAACGAAATATTTTGATAATAACAACTATTTTGAAAAAGAAATATTTGAAATAGAATATTTGAAAATAGAAATTTATGAAGCCGTGTTGATTAGATTGACGCCATTTTGACGCGAACGATATTTATATCGATTTTAAAACGATTTCGAAATGAATTGAATTGAAAACGATTTCGAAATGAATTGAATTGAAAACTATTTCGAAATGAATTGAATTGAAAACGATTTCGAAATGAATTGAATTGAAAGCGAATTGAAATGAATTCAAATTGAATTGAAATTTGAATTGAATAGAAATGAAATTTAAAACGAATTTATAAAGAAGAATTCAATTTTTGATTTGAATTGAAAAGGAAGTTGAAATTGCTTTTGAAACGAATTTAAAACTTTTTATATAATTCGTTTTAAATAGAAATCGACGAAATATATATTATATATATTATATATATAATATAATGGCCTGAATAGAACGCGCCGCGCCGCGGCAGTTCGTGAATTTCGACCATTTATTTCAAATGGACATTGCGGGAGATCCGACCGTCGGATTCTCCTAAAACCGGAACCGTTGGGTTCGTATCGAAAAGAGCTTTCTAGCGAATGTTAGAAATTTGAAATCTAACGGTTGGATTTGGAATTATGTCCAAATCAAATTTGAAAAAGGTCGCTGTAAGTGCAGTTCGATGGCCGTTGATGGAAATCGACTGTATGGGCCTTGATAAAATTATTAAAAATAGTAATAATTTGTGTAAAATCATAAGAAATGATTTGTGAAGATTTGGGATGAAAAACTCCATATTTGAAAAGATAAAAATAGATTTTTATCGAAATGAACTAGTTTTGAACTAGAGTTATAATTCTATTTATTTTTAAATAAATAAATTGAATTTGAAAATGGTTTTGAAAATAACCAAAATTTCCAATGATTGCATTGGAGTGGATTTGAATCGAAATTGTCTTCGGAATATTTCGATGTTGGAATTCGTGATATTACAGGTGTTGTTATGGAAATTTGAAAGATATATATTTGTATCGTTATTTCCAATACGACATTTGTTAATCGTAGGATTCGATATTGAATATAAGCCGATATATTTTCTATTCAGAGCCTTGTATTGAATATCGAATGTGATTTGGGTTTGTCGTGAATGGTGTCTTCACTAACACTGTTCTTGAACCCAGTTGAGAAAAGATTAAATCTTTTATTTAGATTTAATGAAGTGTACCAATTAAATAATATTTAATTGGAATTGATATTGATTTTTGGGTTTATCGTGAACAGTGTTTTAAATAACACTTGTTCTTTAACCCGATAATTAATGAATGTGACTTTGGGTTTATCGTGAACCGTGTTTTAAATGACCCGGATTCTTTAACCCAGTTAACGATTAAAACTAAGTGGAGTTTTAATGAATCTTTAATTAGATTGAAATGGTCGAGAATGGAGTATCACCAGTTTTACTCCAGGCGATAGTTGAATCTTTAATTAGATTTAAACGTGAAATGGTAATTGAATTTACCGATAACACCGTGGTGTTAGATATGAAGTATAACCAGTTTTACTTCATGGGATGAATAGGTTGGGATTGGGAAATGAAAACAAATGATTACTTCGGTAAGGTTCGCTAATCCCGACTAGTTTGAATTGATATTCAAAAGTAGATTAAAGAATAAATTCAAGGAATTTATTTTTGATAAAATTAATGGGAATCTTTCCCTATGAATGTGAAATTTAGAAACTAACTGTCGGTTAGCTAAGCAGAATGGTTTTCTGGATATTGATCTGATGTTGGTTTCGGCCTTCGGGGTTAATATTTGGGGAATTATTCTCTTGATTAATTTACGGTTAGTGACTAATGAATTGGAATGAGGCGTATGTTGTGTTTGTGTAACACTTTTATAATATATACGCGAGTTATTCGGAAAAGACCGGGTTTATCCCATTCTGAATAACTGATACGACGATGAGTCGAAGATGAAGACGATGGTCGAAGACCGGAGGTCTTCACGTCGTTTGGGTAATTACTGATGATCTTGATTGGGCTGTACACCCAAGAAGATGGAAACAGTTAGTGATCGTCCAGACGTAGTTGGAGATCGATGGATATGCGGGGTACTAGGTGCCTCCGGTTTCGTTCAGACCCAGAACGGACTTGTAAATGGACTGTGTGTCTGACATCGGATTTCATTCTGTGTGACTGATATCGGTTGCATAGGATGGTTTGCCTGTGTGGCATGCTAAGATGCAAATGATCAAGGCTTCTGTTGAAAAGCAAAGTCTTGTGGTGATGATCAAAGCACGGCCTTTGTGGCGTAGCTTTGTGTAACGTTTACCTCGCGTGTTTCACACCAGGTATGAACCAAAAACGGGAGACGGACCTCAGGGAGGACTTGCGTTTCTTTCTAGCTAGAAGTGGCGTCAGTGGTTTTACACGCCCTGACGAGTTTGACTTATGTGGTTGTTGCTGTTGCGAGGCGCCTCGGATTGATCGGTCGTTCTCGAACCGATGGAGTCATTTGTTGGCTCGTTTACGCCCCATAGGGCGGAGAGACGTATTGTTCAGGCACTATAATCCACATCGGTGGACCGGCCCTGACGATCCAAGGGGCAGTTGCGGCTGCTCCGGAGACATGGGCTAGATTGTCTCGAATCGGTTGAGGACTATCTTTTGCCTCGGTTCATAGACGGAAATCCAATTTCCAAATACGTGACTTTGCGGTTTTATTTGTAAACCTATATTTGGCGACATAGTGGGATGGGGCGCTCATGCCGCCTATGATTGATACTTATGATTTGGAGTTGTTTATGCACTATGCACTTATAATAGTATCAAATGATTTGTTTTAAACGTATCAAGCATTCTTTGGCTGTTATAAGGGAAAACCCTATCCCCCGGCTTGCGTTGCATTGTGTGATAGGACCTGGGTCTTATAACAGCTTCATTTTTCTTTATTTAGCATTGCGCTGTTTGTTTTATGCACTGGTATTCTTGGGAGGAAACCCGTTCCGTGTTATACGGCGTGGTCCCTTGATTTACCTAACTTTTAGAATAAAGAATAATAACTGTTTTAGTTCTCACACCAGTCCCATGACTGACCTGGAGTTTATTGTTTTAACCTAAACTCTGGGTGCCCCTATTTTGACACGGGCAGCTAGTAGTTTTGGTTTTGCAGATTTGTATTCACAGGATCCTGGTTTACAGCTGGAACGATATCCGGAAAGCTTTGTATCCGTATATCTCATTCTAGTTGTGTATTGTATTATTTTCCGCTGCTATGTATTTAAATGTAATTTAAATCTCTGATATTTCTGTGTAATATTCATTTATACTCTGTATATTCTTGTAATCTGATGCATTGTTGTAATATACAATGAAATGTTCTTCTGTATGCGTTCTGCTGTGGTTTGTTCTCGAACTATCCGACGCTTTCCTTTACGGGGAAGTTGCGGGTCTTTACAATCATCCCATTACCCGTGTGGGGTTTTCAAACAACAAACACTAATTATTATTTGTGCAGTTAGGATATGTGTAAAATATATCATCCCAGTCAATATCAGTTAAATGTGTGTACATAAACAAATTGTCCGATTTGTAAATGAATAATTATTTTATTCATATATGCATTAAAAATTATATTTTTAACTATAAAATATTTATTTCAACACATGAATATTTTATACAGTTTATTAATACAATAAAAATGATAATTTTATTGTTATAACAATTTTAGAAAATTTCAGTAGCACAACGGCGCGATACTAGAACCAGAATAAGGTCTAGCTTTGTCCCTCGACTGCTAATGGCTCATGCCATGTACATACCAATTCTAATCAATTCATTTCAATTTCCAAACCAAATTTAACAAAATTGTGATGACCCCAGACCCCCGTACGACGGTGGCAAGGGTAATCTTTGGAATATAACACATAAACAGTAACAGCAGAACACAAATAAATAAATACACCAGATAATGTACAAATAATAAACTGGATAAACATAATCATCCGAGTTACACAGTATACAGGATCATACTTAGTACAAAATACAGTTCAGCTATACATAAATGTCTACAGCGGAATAAAAACATAATATGTACAATAGGAGCTGAAGAGCATAAAAAGAGATAAATGATAGAATCCATTTTCAGCTCTAGCTATCCAGAAAGAGCCTGCTAAAACCTGAATGCAAGGCTGCCCATGTAGAAAAAGGGGCACCCGAGTTTGCAACTGAAACAAACTATGAGTCAGTCATGAGACCGGTATGAGAAATCTACTTAACATATTTTATAATATGGCCAATCACAGTACCACGCCATTTTCGCGGACCGGGTTTACTCCATTGGATTGCCAGTGCTTTAAAACAAGTAAACCGTTTAAACATCACAATGCTTTTTATAAAAATGAAGCCATTATAAGACTCAGTTCCCATCACACAATGTAACGCAAACCTGAGGATAGAGTTTTACCTTATAATGGCCAAAATATGCTTGATACGAATAAAATAAAAGCATTTGATATTATTACTAGTGTTTATATGTTTCAAAAACATTTTCAATCATAAATATCAATCATAGACGACATTAATGCCCCATACCACTATATCGCCATATATAGGTATACAATCAAAACCGCACGGTGTCGTATTTGGAAATTGGATTTCCGTCATGAACCAAGGCAAAAGATAGTCCTTACGGAATTCGAGACTGTCTAGCCTGAGTCTCAGGCAAGTACTCAGTCAAGCCTTTGGATCATTAGGGCCGGTCAACCGATGTGGATTAAAATGCCTGAACACTGCGTTTCCCCGCCCTTTGGGGCGTAAATGAGTCTTATGGCTCCATCGGCTCCACATAGTCATCGATATATCTGAGGCACCTCGCAATCCAACAACCACACAGGTGAAAATAATATAAAGGTCAGGGCCGGTAGGTCACTGACACCACCCTAGCTAGAAGGAAACGCATGTCCTACCTGAGGTCCTCTCCCGTTTCTGGTTCATACCGGGGTGCGAGGCTCGCGAATCAACTTTATACATGAAGCTATGCCACACAAGCCGTGCTTTGATCATCAACCACAAGACTTTGCTTTTCAACAGAAGCCTTGATCATCTGCCAGTTAGGCACGCCACACAGGCAATTCACTCCATGTGACTGATTTCTATCGATATATAACCTCTGAGCTCATATGTCTCAGAGAAGGGCGTTAAGCGAGAGAATAAATTCTCCGCCGCCAAATAGATATATATTTAATAGAGATCAATCAGAACAGAACAAAATCCAATGTCTGACACACAGTCCATTTACAAGTTCGTTCTGGGTCTGAATGAAACCGGAGGCACCTTATACCTCGCATATCCATCGATCTCCAAGTACGTCTGGACTATCACCACTTATTATTTATATTTTGGGATGCCTACCAATCAAAACATCAGTAATCATCCAACCGATGTGAAGATCTCCGGTCTTCAACCACCGTCTACATCATCGACTTCTTATCGTCGTTCAATTATTTGAAATGAGATTTAACTCAGCCTTTTCAAATAATTCACGTATATTTTGAATTTAAATCAATTCATTTCAATGGTTAAATTATTCACCATCAATAATTCTGTTCTTAAACGTAATTTTCATGCCAAACACATTCAACCATCAAATATCCAATAAACCGGGTAAATTCGATTTATTTCCATTCCATATCGTTTATAATATTTTATAACAATTTATCCCTATTTTTATTCATTTAAAAATAGCCAATTCATTCAAACGACGCTTCAGGCCATAATGCGGCTGTGGCACTATTTTTCTTCAGATTTGATTTACACATATCTGAAAATCTAACCGTTGGATCTTCACAAATTTTATATCATTAGAAAGATCTTTTCAAAATGAATCCACTGGTTTCACTTTTGGGAAAATCCGACGGTCGTATCTCCCAGTACAATCGTTTGAAGTTACGATTTTAAAATACGAACTACAGCATCGTTATTCGATTTAATTTAATTATATATATATATATATATATACAGTAATAATACAAATACCTTAGCGTGGTGAAGCTTTTTAGGAGTTCCATAAAAACCCATAGCCCTACTTAGAATGCAATACGAAGAAAAAATAGGTTGGGGGGCAAACATGTCTTTCATCATTCCTCTTTCATCCCCCCGCTACTTTTATGGTTAGTTAACCCGTTTCCCATGTTTTCTTTTGTTTCCTGCGTTCTTCAACTTCTTAACTACTTCCATGTTCATCACTTGCTATCGTCTCCTTCTCAAATCAATCGCTTCCTTCTTACTTCTCCTTTGAATTTCTGATTTTCCTCAGATATGCTAATCCTCTTCAGATCTGGCAGCGGATGAACCGTCGCCTCGAAGGCAACATCAATGGTAAAACTGTCAGGACCAAGTTTGATTTTTGATTTGGGGTTTCTGCTTCATGCTTAATTACCGTATGATCAATGCTTAAACCTTCTGTTTAATATTCGATTTTCCACAAATATGTTACTACGCTTTAGATCTGGTAGTGGATGAACCGTCTTCCGCCTCTACAGTGAGTTCATCGGTATGATCGTTATGCTTTAGTTTGATTTATGTTTTGTGCTTTCTGTTTTAGGTTTTATTTCAGTTGAAAACATAAGTTTTAAAATGCATGCTCTGCATAGTATTAGAGTGGCAACAAGTTTTTGCACACGCTTTCCAATCTACATCGCAAAATGAAAAACTGTGCCTGAAATCAAAGGCAGACATCAACTACTTTGCGTATAAAATTCAAAATAGACTGAATTGCAATATGGCAGTAAAGGTTTTTGGTATGATTTCTTTCTTTATGTTTTATTTCATATGTAGTTTTTATTATTTCAGTTGTAGCTGAAATTATTGGATTTGCTTTAGCATTATTATTTGCTTGGAGATATGTGATTCTATTGCTTAATCGTACAATATATTCTAATGATTCTAAGATGTACAAATCTTTGATTTACCTTTGTAACAAGGCTAAGTTACAGTAGGGCTATAGAGGGCCAGACAAGTGTTATTCAAAAGTTCTCGAAGAAGACATGACAATAATTAGTTTACACTTAAGGAGGTAACTTTTTAAGTTTTGTTTGAGTAGTTTATTTGGGAATTGGTAACTCATCAGTGTTTTAATTGTGAAGCATACAACTAAGCGAAATAAAATACTTTTTATTACAAAATATATCCTTACAACAATGATGAATTATTCTATTCAATTTTGATTTTCAATTTTTTTTAATTTCCATTTTAGAATAGACGTTCTCTGTTTTACCTGGGTGTAACTATAAGATATGCAATCATAAACTATTAGCTTCAACATTCGATAAGTTAATACTCATTGCTCATATGTCAAATTATTTTACAATAAGCTAATTAGAAAAAAAATGTGTTGCGCTCTGAATTAATATAAATTGAAATTACTCCAGTTTATACATGTATAAGGTAATGTCAGTTCTATTAGAAAGTTCCTTGCATTTGCTGTTGATTTCTGCAAACGTAGATGTCTGGAAAGCTAATGCATCAACACAAAATGCAAGATGTGGCCATTTTGATTGGATCTGAAGAGAGAAGACTAATGGTAAAAATTTCCAAAGTTTTGGCGTCATTTATGCATTTTTGATGTATTTAATTAAGCAATATCATGAGTACTTAATTTTCTTATCCTTTTTTGTATTAGTAAGCGTTTAGTGATATAGCTGATGCTTTCAAGATTTTATATGCATAACCAATCTGTTTTGCATACCATTTGCTAGCGCAAATATGATTTTTGCAATCCTAGGGATAGGAACCTTGGATAGATCATTATCTTTGTAAAAATAATCATTGCGAAAATATATATTCAATCCCCATTTGTGTACCTAAGTGACCATTTTGTTTGAATAACAGTACATTCATGAAATCATCTATTTTTTGCCGTTCAGTCCGATTTTGTATCTTTGTGTATAATTGAGAGGTTGTCTACCAGTGAAGTAGCAAATACACATGAGTTCAGAGGGAATTATTGGATGGACCGAAATGAATGATATTGAGATTACTTAAAAAAAAACTACTTAAAAAAAACCCAATGATATTGAATTAACTTGATTGCATATTATGGTATTTCTTAGCTGCTAATTAGTTATCATATATTTTTATATGTGAAATTTTTTCTTTATATAGCATTCATTCAGTTTCCTGCTGCATTCAACTTCTATTTTCAATGTTTGATTCGAGCAACCGTAGATCATAAGCACTGGATATTGACTAGATTTACAGGTCCCCTATTCTTTGCATTACTGTTGCCCTACAATATTAGGTGGATGGTCAAGAATCTCACTAAATGGAGTATATTATATATAGCTTTCCGATTTGCAGCATGCTAAAAATGAAGCTCTATATAAAAGCACTTATAAGGTGTATTCAAAGACCATATTATTGGACGTATTTTTTTATACATAGCCTTTCAAATACATGTCTTCTGCAACATACTAAACTGGAAGCTCCATATAAAAGCATTCATGTGATGTATTTATATAGCATATTAGTTTGGTATATCATAAAATGGTACTGCATGTATAGGTACCATTTTCTAACATTTTACTATTATGTTATGTGGTACAAGCTCATATACAAATGTTAAAGTGATAGAAAATGGGAAGTAATGTTGGATGTAGCATAACAGTTACGCAATTTGTACAAAAATATAGAACTGATTACCAGTTTCGTCAGTTCGTGGATGTACCATATATTTATGAAAATATAAAATTCACATACATATTTTTTTTTCACTTTCCTACTGCTTCTAATATTCTGCCTGTCATTTCAAAATGCATTTTTAAGAGAAGGTTCCACATAGAGGCCCATACCAAAATGAGCACATCGCAACATTTCAAAATTGCTTTTAATTTTGCATAAAAAAGCATATGCTCAATATTTTCTTTTGTCAGCAAACTACAGCTACCTACTCAATCAAGATTTGCTTGGATGAAAATGAAGTTTGCGGGCACCTACTCACTTTATAGGTTCATCAGCTCGCATACTTACGTTTATAAAGAGACGTTATATGTTTCCAGTTCCATGAATGGTTTATTTGGACTTAACATTCAAACTTATTGCTACCTTAAGTTATAATTTGATTTCTGACCATATGCATCATCTCTAATCGAAGTAAAGATGGTTTCACTTGATTCATATGAACGTGTTCCATGAAATAGCAATACTATTTTTGCTAATTCTAAGTGAAATCATGTTTTAAATTGCAAATCCATATATATGGTTTCAAACATAGTGAACTCCCGAAACTGTGAAATTTGAAATATGTATTTGCTGTATGAATTTCAGAAATATCAATTTCAATTTGATTAGTTCAATTGTTTAATTTTTAATTCTAACATATATGGTTATACCCAGTATTGGAGTATAACTCAAAATAAAACAATAGTTTCTAACGCTCAAATTATTTGAGGTAAACAGCAGTAAAATTCTTGTATTTACGGATTCTGTGCAATGGGTAGTTGTTGAGAGGAGAATTTTTTTGGTCACCGAATCATTAATTTGTGATAGATTTCTAATGCAAAACATAAACAAGACATTGATGTTCATCCTTTAGTGTATTCTAAAATAGTTATTGCATGCTAGTTCTTTTGGAATTTGCTATTTTTACTCTCAACTAATCTCCAATATGTTATATATGTCGTTGTTTGTCATTCGATAAAGCATGAACCAGAATGAAGGGTTATCAGCAGAAGTAGATCTGCTATGGATGATATCAGCCTCAGGTTTGAAATCATGAACTGTTATTTTTCTTTCTTATATATTAAATCTGCTAATTAAATTTGTTCAGCTTTGAGCTCATTTTGTTATGATAATTGTATAGACAATTGGATATACAATTATTTGAATATAGTGGAATATCCATAAGGCATGTATGAAAAAGGAGATGAATTTGCAAACAATCATACATTGCAATACATATAATAAACACGGAAAAATAAAATACTCTATGTTTCAAGCAAACTTTTGTTCTGGGTAAGTAAGAGTTGTTACTAGACTTTGTTTCATAGCTTATACTCTTTCCTATATTATATAACATTAAGTAACATTAATGTTGGTCCCAGTATAAAATTCACAAGTCAAAAACAAAAGATCAGCATGTATCACAAAGAAGACGACACGCTTTAACCCCCAAACTCCAAAGGAGAGTATATAATATGCAACCATGAAGCAATGAACTTTCAAAGATAAAATAAAATATATTTAGATTAGATATTGTTGTATTACGAACCCTTATCTTCTTTTATTCGGATCTGATTTTGGTTACTATGATGATGTAAATAGAATAGACAAGTTGTTCATGTTGTATGTTTAGGTGCCTAGACAAATATAATATGTTTTTCTTGACCATATGCACTTCTGTCGTGTAAAATGATTTTCCATATCCACTTAGACTAATGACGTCATCCACATGTTGCAAGTCGCAACTCTAGATGATTGTAAGTAATTTATTTTTTTGGATGATTTTCATTTTTCACTACACTTAAAACTGTTTTAAATTCTCTGGATATCCATTTTTTCTTATTAGGAAGATGATCATTTTAGTGTTTTGGTTTACAGTTTCTTTTTCCATAAGCATTTTATTATTTATGTTTGGCTTTCTTCCAGGTTTTATTGCTCAGCTTCATGTGGTGATATATGGTAACAAATAAAATTAAGATATGACATCGGTTTGAAGCAGATTGGCCATAGTATATGGTAACAAATATAGATTAAGATATAACATCGGTTTGAAGCAGATAGGTGGCCATAGTATATGGTAACAAATAATAATTAGATATGACATCGGTTTGAAGCAGATAGTGGCCATAGTATGTATGGATGAGAAACGTATTCTGATGAGTTCGAGACTTACAGAATTTGCAATTTTTTTGTTGTCTAACATGTTTCAGCTACAATGTTTGCTGTGGAAATATGGTTTCCTGATGGTAATATGTAATGAACTGTAGATTCATGTATGATTGCTCAGATTTTCATATATAATACCGTCAGTTATTAACTCATATACTACCTAATATTAGACTGCGGACTTCTAACTAATGTTCATGTCTTGTGTCCATGTGTTATCCACTGTATTGCTTGCTCCACTGTATTTATTCCCAGTTGTTTCAGGCCGCCTATTTTTGTAACCGGGTCCAAGTTTTTTTCCCTTTGATATTGCCCAATGATTTTTTTGATTTCCATGCTTACTTTTCCACCGTCTTCGCACACAATCCATCTTCGCTTCAGCTGTCTTTGCACACGTCCAGCGGACATGCGTATGTACTGGTATATATATATGTGTATATATATATAATCGATTCTGACGCTATTTTTCTTCAGATTTGAATTAAACATTACATACAATCCAACCGTTGGATCTTTACAAAGTTGGTGTTGTTGGAAAGATATTTCCAAAGCGAACCCAACGGTTTTGACTTCGGGAAAATCCGATGGTCGGATCTCCCACACTCATCGTTTGAAATCACGGTTTCAAACTACGAACTACATCTTCGTTATTCGATTTATATTAATTATATATATATATATATATATAATCCCTTCTTCGATTTCAAAAACCATATTCATTTCACACATTTGGTAAAAACGATATTTTTATCCAACAACTATTTATTTCAACACATCACTACTTTTAACAGTTCATATTTATCATAAAAATGTGATTTTTATTGTAAAACAATTTATTTCAAAATACGATTGTTTTATATAGTTCATATATATCATAAAAATGTGATTTTTATTATAAAACAATTTATTTCAAAACATGATTATTTTATATAGTTTATATATAAGGTAAAAATGTTAATTTTTGGTGTTAAACAATTTATTTAAAACACTAATATTTTATATAGTCTATATATATGATAAAAATGTTATTTTTATCTTTCAAAGAATTTATTCAATAAATGAACTTCATTCAACACACGAATTTTATTCAACACATGAATTTCTATTCAACACATGAATTTTATTTCAACACACGAATTTTATTCAACACATGAATTTCTATTCAACACATGAATTTTATTCAACACGTGAATTTTATTTCAACGCATGAATATAAATCAAACATAGGAATATTTCAGAAAATTTCGGCAGCATAACGGCAGGGTAGTTAAAACCAGCACCGTCCCGAGTATGACTCCTCGCTCTACCTTAAAGCCTCGCAGCTTTTGACAATGGGGATTTTCAATATCTAGTTCGTACGCAGACGAATTTTCCCATATATTAATCCTATTGGGATTTTAACCACAATCAACCATTCATGATATTCACCAAATTTTCACATCAACCAATAATCCAAATAATATCACAACCAATATGTATCGTCCATGGTCTATGGACGAGGGGAGTGTGTGTGTATATATATATATATAAGTATATAACTATATTTCGATTTCATTTCAATTCATTTCAACGCATATATCATTTTTACAACGCATATATAACATATACATCGAACATACAACTTATACAATGCTTATACATGAGGTGTACAACGCTTATATAACTCATACATCGACTATATAATTTACACATCGTTGTTGCCATATCGTTTATAATTCAGAAATCTCACATTGGGTTTCACTCCTCCAAAAATAGCAGAAGGCTCAGAAAAATATCCAGTCTCTTCTAGAATGTAGAAGACGTCCGCACGAGTCCACTGTCTCTTAATTCACTGGATTTGACCACACATAAAAAAGTTATGATTTTTATTCGATAACAACACTTTGCAATGGTTTTTGAATGTTGAAACCAGTTTATAAATTATAAACCGTACCTTAGCTCTTTGATTCAAAACTAGGTTTTGATCTTGCGATCAAACGGTGTAGCTTGAAGAGGATCGGCATGCGCCACGTTGATGCGCTAGGAGGGGAGCACCTGCGCCAGAAGTGTGGCCCACTTCGGTGGCTCCTATCATTCTCGGCAGCGGTCAGAAAGCCGGAAGTTCGTGGCACTGTATCTCGAAATTTGTGCAGTGCGGAAGGTCGAATCTGGTATGGTGAGACGACCCGAAATCCCGTTCTCACGGAGACAAGGGTTATCTTTGGAATATAACACAGAAACAGATAATAGCAGAACAAAATTAAGAAAATACACCAGATAATGAACAATAGAATATACTGGATAAAAGTAATCATCAGAGTTACACAGTATACAGGATCTTACTTAGTACAAATACAGTTCAGCTATACATAAATGTCTACAGCGGAAAACAAACAAAATATGTACAATAGGAGCTGAACAGCATAAAAAGAGATAAATGATAGAATCCATCTTCAGCTCCAGCTATCCAGAAAGAACCAGCTAAACCTGAATACAAGGCTGCCCGTGTAGAAAAAGGGGCACCCTAGTTTGAAAGTGAAACAAACTACGAGTCAGTCATGCGACTGGTATGAGAAATCTACTCAACACATATATAATAAGGCCAATCACAGGACCACGCCACTTTCGTGGAACGGGTTTTGAAACGACCCGCAAATCCGGCTATCTGAGTTGACTAAATACACCACACGTCCAACCCAAATAACACAGAAATACGACTCATTATTAGAAAGAAGATAGAGGGTGAGAATAGATAAGATAGAAAACTTAGAATAGAAGAAAAACGAAGATCACAACTCACAGCGGAAACGAATAAAATATATTATATAACATAAGCTTTGAAATACAATCTGTTTTGTACATATATACATACCATCATCAGAGTACACATAACATTTGATTCAGCGGAAGTAACTCTAAATATCTAACATTGAAGCCTCCTGCTTCAAGCTCCTCCAAGTGTATCTGTAAAAGCCTGAAACACTTGACTGCCCGTACAAATTTGGGCACCCAAGAGTTTAGGGAAAACAAAACAAAATAAACTCTGGGTCAGTCATGGGACTGGTGTGAGTAAACTCCAACCACTTGTTTAACTTTCAAAACTCTTTTCAAAAGAAAAGATAATAGTAAGACCAGCCCACACATAAACATGGATGGTTTTTACCTTACTATAACCCAAAACACTTTGATACGAAAATCCAGTGATATTATAATAATGTCTACATCATGTAAATAACCAAATAGCAGAACGCTTGCATCTCACGCTCCACATATATAGTATAAAATCAAAAACCGCATGGCGCTTATTGGAGATTGGATTTCCAACATGACAAGGTATGGAACCACCTTCCGATGATGTATCTCTAGAGGCGAATACACCTGGGTTCAACAAGAACGTCTTGCAACCCGGCCCACACATGACCGACCTCTCATTTCGCTTGAGTGTATCGAATGTATATCACCAACGGTTGGACTCAAACCACCGTTTCCCGAATGGGCAGAATCGATAGATTTAGAAACAAAAGGAATTTCTCTAGATAGGTGATTATACACCCTAATGGGTGCGACCCACATAGCCATGCTGCTTGCCCGATTTTTGTCATTTCCCGGTTGTTGAGGCCTGAGGCTACGCATACTTACCATTCCTTGATAGCACAATCACTTTAAATGCCACATCGTCAGATCCGTTAATCACTAGTTGAGTTTGCACAAATATTATGGATATTATGCTAAGGGATAAATCCGTTGCAACCATATATATTCATACAGACCAACCCATTTGATCATTGGAAATACTCTGTCAGACATTCGTCCATTTACGTTCGTTCTGGGATTGAACGAAACCGAAGGCACTATTTCTATTAATAGAAAAAGCCCTTGCACTTCACTCCGTCTTCAATATATTCAGCATACTTGGTTTGCAACGCTTATGCCGATATGGAGTGGTTCTTCGGATAATAATCCAACCGGTCTCTCCATATTGACAACGATGGTCAAAACTTCGATAGTCTGTGTTTTAACTATCGAATAAAAACAAGTGTTCAATCAACATATCAAACAAATCACTGGGCTCTTTAATTAATATTTCATTAATTAAATCACTTCTCCATTTTCTCTATCAATATTTGTTAACCAAATATTTTAATAATCATCTCGGCCTCTTATGCCATTTGGAAAACGTTTCCAAATATCAACTCCTTTTATTTTCTATATATTAGAAAAATCTCTATTTGCAATTGAAACAATTTCAATCACTTATTTCTGTCCCTTTTTGTTTACAACATTCGATTTTTATATTCACTTTACTATCGAATTCAATACGTCGATATAATGATTTCAAATTATCAAAATATCTTAAAAATATTCTAAGTCCTTAAATTTCCGGAAAATTTCGCCATAACCTCCCCTGTATCGGGAGCATCGGGAAATTTCAAATAGCTTCCCGGTATCTTCTAATCTCAAAAAGAAAAAGAAAAAGCCAAGCGGCTTGCCGATACGGCGCATAAAATCTCATATATGAATTAAACATGTACCTTTTTGTCGAGCACATAAATTTAAAATCTTCATATATTCCATCCCATATCTGTTTAACACCTGTTCACCTGTTTTCAATTCAATTCAACTCAATCCATTCGTTTGAATTCAATTTTGAATCGTTTGAATTCAGTTTCGCTCAATTATTCTTTAATTAGCCTTTTTTGTCTATTTCACTTCTTTGTTGAACATAACATGTTCAAATAAAATATTTAACTCGTTCATGACCAAATTGAATTTCAATTTCAAATTCTAGTTCTCTTTTCTATTTCGAATATAAATTCTCAAATCGAATTCACTAATTCAAAACCCCAAAACCCCTTCGAAAATTCGTTAACTAATTTCTATCCAATTTAGTTAATTCTATTAAATAAATCAAAATCTGGTTTCTGTTTCAAAAATCATATTCATTTACACAACTTGAATTCGCATATATTTTACAACTCAACTCTGAAATTTTCTAAATAGGAAATTCGGATTTTTATCGCTTAAAATCCTTTTATAATATTAAATAAACCATTTTGGTCGTTAAATAGTTCTGGCGCTGTTTTTCTGAAAATTTGATTTTGACATATCTCAAAATCTATACGACGAAATTCAGATTTTTCTCTTTTATTAGAAAACTATTATCAAACCGGTCCCGACGTTTCTTGTTTCGAAGAATTCCGACTTCAATTGCACTCGGTATATTCAATTGAAGTTCGAATCGCTAATTTACGAACTGCAGCGCTGCGGCGAGTTCGTTTTAATTATATTTATAAACATAAACTTTTTAAACTTCGTTTATATAAATCCAACTCCATTCTGATATATTTTAAATATATATCAAACCATTTTTTTTCCCAACTCAACAAATATTTCTGATCTTCTATTTCATTTATATTTGAAATCTATATTCAAATCCCAATTCAATTATAATTCAAATTCTATATTCAAATTCTATTTCAACTATTTGAATCCAAATTCCATTTTTAATCTATTTGAACTTCAAATATTTAAACTCATTTTTACTTTGAACTTCAAGTACCACATTTACTTCCTTTGAATTCAAATACCATGTTTCAAATTCCTCTTATTCAAATTTCTTCTATTTAAACTCCATTTGAGTTTTGTTTGAATTTATATTTAACACCATTTGAATTCTATTTAAATTCTTATATTTAAATCCTCTTTATTAAACCCATTATTTAAATCCATTTGAATTTTCCTTATTTCAAATCCATTTGAACTTCTTTAAAATTCAAATTCCATTTCAAAATTTATTTGGATTTCCTATTTTGAAATCCTATTCCACTTCTTACTTTGAAATCCTAATTTCAAAGTTTATTTCAAATTCTATTTTCAAATTCGATATTCAAATCTCTATTTGAATTTCTATATTCAATCCCATGTTCAAATTCAATACTTGAATTTCTATTCAAATCTCTATTAAAATTTCACATTTGAATTTCATTTCAAATCTCTAGTCAAATTTCATATTTCAATTCTTCTTTTGAAATTCTATATTTCAAATCTTATTCGATTTTTCTTTGAAATTCTATATTTCAAAGTCTGTTCAATTCTTCTTTGAAATTTTATATTTCAAATCTATTTTGAAATTCGACATTCAAATCTCTATTTGAATTCCTTTATTCGAATTCCCTTGAATTCAAATCTTATTTTAATTTCTTGAATTCAAATTCTATTTTCCAATCTAATTCCGTCTATTCAAATTCTATTTGAACTTCTATTTGAATTTCCAATATTCAATCTCCTTTTAAAATTCAAATATTTAAACTCCTTTTAAAATTCAAATGTTATACTCAAATTTCATTTGAGTTATATATTTAAAAATTCCATTTCACATCCTATTTTGAAATTCCATTTCAAAATCCCAATTTCACGCTTGTATTTCTATTTCTGAATTATCAAATGATAATTCTTTTCACTTCATTTATAACTTCGTTATAAAAGAACTATTTATAAATTTCGTTTAAAAAGTAGCTACTTGTTTTATTTTTCAAAACAAGTTTATATTTTTATTCCATTTAAAATTCAAATTCTATTTAAAAATAGAATTTCCCTTTTTAAATTTCCAATATTCTTTTTACGATATTTTTAAATATCATTACTTAAGCCCAGTGGTAAAACACACAAAGCAACCAATTGTTTATTTTTCTAACACATCATATATAACAATATATATGCAAACAAATAAACAAACAGATAATATATTTTTGAGGAATCCAGTTGGATTCCTCCAACCTGTTTTCCTGCATCCACAGATGTTAGCACATAAATAATACCCATTCTGCTTCGTGGCAGAATATCGCGGTATAGAAGGTCATCCACTAATCATAGCGTGGGGCGTATAGGGTAATCATCCGCTATGAAACTGCGGGCATCCGCTAATGAGACTGCGGGAATCCAACCAATCAATCAACCCAATATATATATATAGTAGCCTAAATAACTAATATATATAAAGCAACCAGAAAATATGCACACAAGCAACAGACAATTATTTTTAACGAATAAAAATAATTCTAAAGGTGAGTGAGATTTACTCACCAGGATTCTCATTCGTCGAATATCCGATTAAAATTTCCATGTCTCGATTACGCATCTACTTCGTCTCAAATGAATTTATCACCTATAATTTATTTAATTTATTTTAATGATTGATCAATTATTAATTTAAATTAACTAAAATAAATAACTTTCTATGGATTTTAAATAAAAATGTATACCTTATAAATTTTGCATACCACTCGACTAATCGATGAACAATGTCTCGAACAACTCCTGAATACTTCGATCATCTCCACAAACTACCATCAGACCATTACGGCATTTCATCAACCATCTTACAGACAATCTCCTTCCCACTAACAGCCTTCTTCTCTGTAGCGCATTCGAACAGCAATCGAACCCCCTGTCCAACCCTCATGGCCAACTCCAAAACTAGAGACCGAACTCCCTCCAAAAATCGAACCCTCCCAGTCTTCATCGCACTAGACCACAACCGTCACGACCCTCAAATCAATCATCGCAAGTCCCACTAAGCATCGCACCCTACAGCTGATGAATCCCCCGAAGTTCCGATAACCTCCCCAACCCAAACCCACTAAATTTCTACTTCCTCCTTGAAATCGCAACCTTCCCATATCGCGATGACCCCCAAACTCCAGACTTGATCGCGATTCGCCTGGCAACGGCTACAGGAGCCTCGCGAGTTACTGTCGAAGCCCTCATCAGATTTAAAGTCGATTTTGATTCATAGGATTTGGGGTTTTCGATTTTCTGGGAAAAAGAAAGAGGCATACGGTTCATTCGGGTTTGGGAGCGAATGAATTTACGAAGCGTAGGGTCAATATATAGAAGCGAAAGGGAGCAAGAAGTACATGGCCATTAATTTCTGGTTTCCCAAGATTTAGAAGACAGGAGACAAATTTTTGAGCTCGATGTAAATATTATAGGTCTGCGCTATTTTGATTAGGGGGGAAAACATTTCAGAAGAAATAGGTCGGCTGATGTAAACGTATTTTATTTTTGATTTGATTTTAACTAATATATTCTACAAAAATATCTCATGGTTCTTTATTCTAAATTCTGAACCGTTATTTAATCGTAACGTTATTCACTATTCTGACTTCAACGAAATAGATTATATAATTTAATTTGAACGTATATTTAAAATAGCCACATTAAATCAATTTAAATTCAAAACAATTAAATCTAAAAATAAATTTCAATTATCATTGT
The DNA here is from genome assembly GCA_030737875.1 of Allium sativum. Taxonomy (NCBI): domain Eukaryota; kingdom Viridiplantae; phylum Streptophyta; class Magnoliopsida; order Asparagales; family Amaryllidaceae; genus Allium; species Allium sativum. The sequence goes on from CM060913.1 coordinate 160,698,343, forward strand.
TCATATTTAAATCGTATATATACATTGATCATCTAAACTGTTTCGATTCAATTTTACCTTTGAATTAAATTGTTTAGTTCTCGTATCTCGATAATTATCAAATTAAATCTTATTTCGATTATTTAATCGATAATCAAATAAAATACCATTTATATTATAAATTTAATATTTAAAACTATATTAAATATTTAAAATTAATCGACGAAAAATCTGGGTCGTTACATTCTTCCCCCCTTAAAATAATTTCGTCCTCGAAATTGCTAAAGTAGGAAAAAGGGTACAAATCCATTACTTTTCAAACTCCATTTATGTTGAAACTCAACTTCTCATATTTCAACAAATTTAATTCTACCAAAACTTTTGGTCTTCCTTCATTTATTCGAATGATCTATGATCAATCCATTTATATCCAACCTATATTCCATTAAACCCATTCGAATTGATCCTAGTTAATTTATTCACTTCAATCCATTTAACTAGCTTAAATTAAATTCCACTTCCAGAATCCAAATCCCAGGGTTTTCATTTCAAATTCTTCTGAAATCACATACATATATACATATATTTATTTCCATTTCAAATTCAAAACATTTGAATTTTCAAACCAACTTGTTTTCTTTCAAACAAATTCCATCAAAACTTTTTCTAGGGTAGCAATTCATCACTTAGAAACTCGGAAATGAACACTGATGATGTCGCGACCATCATCAGAATAATTCCCCAGCCACTGAAGTGAGTTCGGTGCCTTATTATTTCAAAATCCATTTTAAATGATTTTCTTTCAAATCCTTTAAAACAAATCTATATTATTTTAATATCCTTTGAAAAATATTTTCAACTTCCCAGGATTTTGAATTCTCAATTCTGGTTTGAATTAAATTCTAATTCATCTCATTTGTATATTTAATTCCTATACAAATTCTATTTTGGTTATAAATACCCATTCCAATTTTATAATCTCATTGATTATAAAGTCAACATCCAACACATCCATATAATAATAATTCTAGAAAATTATTCTTTCTATATCAAAATAGAAATTTTGGGTAAAATTATTTCATCTACCCACTTTAAAACAATATCATGTTCAATCTTCTGTTTAAGCGTTTAGAAATTCCTATCGACTTCGTGGCGTCCCACGATTCGACCAGAATTCATAAACCACTCAACAGATTAGCCAACACAATATAAAACAAATTTTATATCACTATACAAATACGCTCTCTCGTATATATACGCTCAACTCATTCTAGGGTACTACTGACCCTATCTCTAATGAGCACATGCCACACAAGCCTAGGTATTCGCTCAACCTAAGCTCTGATACCAACTGAAACGACCCGCAAATCCGGCTATCTGAGTTGACAAAATACACCACACGTCCAACCCAAATAACACAGAAATACGACTCATTATTAGAAAGAAGATAGAGGGTGAGAATAGATAAGATAGAAAACTTAGAATAGAAGAAAAACGAAGATCACAACTCACAGCGGAAACGAATAAAATATATTATATAACATAAGCTTTGAAATACAATCTGTTTTGTACATATATACATACCATCATCAGAGTACACATAACATTTGATTCAGCGGAAGTAACTCTAAATATCTAACATTGAAGCCTCCTGCTTCAAGCTCCTCCAAGTGTATCTGTAAAAGCCTGAAACACTTGACTGCCCGTACAAATTTGGGCACCCAAGAGTTTAGGGAAAACAAAACAAAATAAACTCTGGGTCAGTCATGGGACTGGTGTGAGTAAACTCCAACCACTTGTTTAACTTTCAAAACTCTTTTCAAAAGAAAAGATAATAGTAAGACCAGCCCACACATAAACATGGATGGTTTTTACCTTACTATAACCCAAAACACTTTGATACGAAAATCCAGTGATATTATAATAATGTCTACATCATGTAAATAACCAAATAGCAGAACGCTTGCATCTCACGCTCCACATATATAGTATAAAATCAAAAACCGCATGGCGCTTATTGGAGATTGGATTTCCAACATGACAAGGTATGGAACCACCTTCCGATGATGTATCTCTAGAGGCGAATACACCTGGGTTCAACAAGAACGTCTTGCAACCCGGCCCACACATGACCGACCTCTCATTTCGCTTGAGTGTATCGAATGTATATCACCAACGGTTGGACTCAAACCACCGTTTCCCGAATGGGCAGAATCGATAGATTTAGAAACAAAAGGAATTTCTCTAGATAGGTGATTATACACCCTAATGGGTGCGACCCACATAGCCATGCTGCTTGCCCGATTTTTGTCATTTCCCGGTTGTTGAGGCCTGAGGCTACGCATACTTACCATTCCTTGATAGCACAATCACTTTAAATGCCACATCGTCAGATCCGTTAATCACTAGTTGAGTTTGCACAAATATTATGGATATTATGCTAAGGGATAAATCCGTTGCAACCATATATATTCATACAGACCAACCCATTTGATCATTGGAAATACTCTGTCAGACATTCGTCCATTTACGTTCGTTCTGGGATTGAACGAAACCGAAGGCACTATTTCTATTAATAGAAAAAGCCCTTGCACTTCACTCCGTCTTCAATATATTCAGCATACTTGGTTTGCAACGCTTATGCCGATACGGAGTGGTTCTTCGGATAATAATCCAACCGGTCTCTCCATATTGACAACGATGGTCAAAACTTCGATAGTCTGTGTTTTAACTATCGAATAAAAACAAGTGTTCAATCAACATATCAAACAAATCGCTGGGCTCTTTAATTAATATTTCATTAATTAAATCACTTCTCCATTTTCTCTATCAATATTTGTTAACCAAATATTTTAATAATCATCTCGGCCTCTTATGCCATTTGGAAAACGTTTCCAAATATCAACTCCTTTTATTTTCTATATATTAGAAAAATCTCTATTTGCAATTGAAACAATTTCAATCACTTATTTCTATCCCTTTTTGTTTACAACATTCGATTTTTATATTCACTTTACTATCGAATTCAATACGTCGATATAATGATTTCAAATTATCAAAATATCTTAAAAATATTCTAAGTCCTTAAATTTCCGGAAAATTTCGCCATAACCTCCCCTGTATCGGGAGCATCGGGAAATTTCAAATAGCTTCCCGGTATCTTCTAATCTCAAAAAGAAAAAGAAAAAGCCAAGCGGCTTGCCGATACGGCGCATAAAATCTCATATATGAATTAAACATGTACCTTTTTGTCGAGCACATAAATTTAAAATCTTCATATATTCCATCCCATATCTGTTTAACACCTGTTCACCTGTTTTCAATTCAATTCAACTCAATCCATTCGTTTGAATTCAATTTTGAATCGTTTGAATTCAGTTTCGCTCAATTATTCTTTAATTAGCCTTTTTTGTCTATTTCACTTCTTTGTTGAACATAACATGTTCAAATAAAATATTTAACTCGTTCATGACCAAATTGAATTTCAATTTCAAATTCTAGTTCTCTTTTCTATTTCGAATATAAATTCTCAAATCGAATTCACTAATTCAAAACCCCAAAACCCCTTCGAAAATTCGTTAACTAATTTCTATCCAATTTAGTTAATTCTATTAAATAAATCAAAATCTGGTTTCTGTTTCAAAAATCATATTCATTTACACAACTTGAATTCGCATATATTTTACAACTCAACTCTGAAATTTTCTAAATAGGAAATTCGGATTTTTATCGCTTAAAATCCTTTTATAATATTAAATAAACCATTTTGGTCGTTAAATAGTTCTGGCGCTGTTTTTCTGAAAATTTGATTTTGACATATCTCAAAATCTATACGACGAAATTCAGATTTTTCTCTTTTATTAGAAAACTATTATCAAACCGGTCCCGACGTTTCTTGTTTCGAAGAATTCCGACTTCAATTGCACTCGGTATATTCAATTGAAGTTCGAATCGCTAATTTACGAACTGCAGCGCTGCGGCGAGTTCGTTTTAATTATATTTATAAACATAAACTTTTTAAACTTCGTTTATATAAATCCAACTCCATTCTGATATATTTTAAATATATATCAAACCATTTTTTTTCCCAACTCAACAAATATTTCTGATCTTCTATTTCATTTATATTTGAAATCTATATTCAAATCCCAATTCAATTATAATTCAAATTCTATATTCAAATTCTATTTCAACTATTTGAATCCAAATTCCATTTTTAATCTATTTGAACTTCAAATATTTAAACTCATTTTTACTTTGAACTTCAAGTACCACATTTACTTCCTTTGAATTCAAATACCATGTTTCAAATTCCTCTTATTCAAATTTCTTCTATTTAAACTCCATTTGAGTTTTGTTTGAATTTATATTTAACACCATTTGAATTCTATTTAAATTCTTATATTTAAATCCTCTTTATTAAACCCATTATTTAAATCCATTTGAATTTTCCTTATTTCAAATCCATTTGAACTTCTTTAAAATTCAAATTCCATTTCAAAATTTATTTGGATTTCCTATTTTGAAATCCTATTCCACTTCTTACTTTGAAATCCTAATTTCAAAGTTTATTTCAAATTCTATTTTCAAATTCGATATTCAAATCTCTATTTGAATTTCTATATTCAATCCCATGTTCAAATTCAATACTTGAATTTCTATTCAAATCTCTATTCAAATTTCACATTTGAATTTCATTTCAAATCTCTAGTCAAATTTCATATTTCAATTCTTCTTTTGAAATTCTATATTTCAAATCTTATTCGATTTTTCTTTGAAATTCTATATTTCAAAGTCTGTTCAATTCTTCTTTGAAATTTTATATTTCAAATCTATTTTGAAATTCGACATTCAAATCTCTATTTGAATTCCTTTATTCGAATTCCCTTGAATTCAAATCTTATTTTAATTTCTTGAATTCAAATTCTATTTTCCAATCTAATTCCGTCTATTCAAATTCTATTTGAACTTCTATTTGAATTTCCAATATTCAATCTCCTTTTAAAATTCAAATATTTAAACTCCTTTTAAAATTCAAATGTTATACTCAAATTTCATTTGAGTTATATATTTAAAAATTCCATTTCACATCCTATTTTGAAATTCCATTTCAAAATCCCAATTTCACGCTTGTATTTCTATTTCTGAATTATCAAATGATAATTCTTTTCACTTCATTTATAACTTCGTTATAAAAGAACTATTTATAAATTTCGTTTAAAAAGTAACTACTTGTTTTATTTTTCAAAACAAGTTTATATTTTTATTCCATTTAAAATTCAAATTCTATTTAAAAATAGAATTTCCCTTTTTAAATTTCCAATATTCTTTTTACGATATTTTTAAATATCATTACTTAAGCCCAGTGGTAAAACACACAAAGCAACCAATTGTTTATTTTTCTAACACATCATATATAACAATATATATGCAAACAAATAAACAAACAGATAATATATTTTTGAGGAATCCAGTTGGATTCCTCCAACCTGTTTTCCTGCATCCACAGATGTTAGCACATAAATAATACCCATTCTGCTTCGTGGCAGAATATCGCGGTATAGAAGGTCATCCACTAATCATAGCGTGGGGCGTATAGGGTAATCATCCGCTATGAAACTGCGGGCATCCGCTAATGAGACTGCGGGAATCCAACCAATCAATCAACCCAATATATATATAGTAGCCTAAATAACTAATATATATAAAGCAACCAGAAAATATGCACACAAGCAACAGACAATTATTTTTAACGAATAAAAATAATTCTAAAGGTGAGTGAGATTTACTCACCAGGATTCTCATTCGTCGAATATCCGATTAAAATTTCCATGTCTCGATTACGCATCTACTTCGTCTCAAATGAATTTATCACCTATAATTTATTTAATTTATTTTAATGATTGATCAATTATTAATTTAAATTAACTAAAATAAATAACTTTCTATGGATTTTAAATAAAAATGTATACCTTATAAATTTTGCATACCACTCGACTAATCGATGAACAATGTCTCGAACAACTCCTGAATACTTCGATCATCTCCACAAACTACCATCAGACCATTACGGCATTTCATCAACCATCTTACAGACAATCTCCTTCCCACTAACAGCCTTCTTCTCTGTAGCGCATTCGAACAGCAATCGAACCCCCTGTCCAACCCTCATGGCCAACTCCAAAACTAGAGACCGAACTCCCTCCAAAAATCGAACCCTCCCAGTCTTCATCGCACTAGACCACAACCGTCACGACCCTCAAATCAATCATCGCAAGTCCCACTAAGCATCGCACCCTACAGCTGATGAATCCCCCGAAGTTCCGATAACCTCCCCAACCCAAACCCACTAAATTTCTACTTCCTCCTTGAAATCGCAACCTTCCCATTTCGCGATGACCCCCAAACTCCAGACTTGATCGCGATTCGCCTGGCAACGGCTACAGGAGCCTCGCGAGTTACTGTCGAAGCCCTCATCAGATTTAAAGTCGATTTTGATTCATAGGATTTGGGGTTTTCGATTTTCTGGGAAAAAGAAAGAGGCATACGGTTCATTCGGGTTTGGGAGCGAATGAATTTACGAAGCGTAGGGTCAATATATAGAAGCGAAAGGGAGCAAGAAGTACATGGCCATTAATTTCTGGTTTCCCAAGATTTAGAAGACAGGAGACAAATTTTTGAGCTCGATGTAAATATTATAGGTCTGCGCTATTTTGATTAGGGGGGAAAACATTTCAGAAGAAATAGGTCGGCTGATGTAAACGTATTTTATTTTTGATTTGATTTTAACTAATATATTCTACAAAAATATCTCATGGTTCTTTATTCTAAATTCTGAACCGTTATTTAATCGTAACGTTATTCACTATTCTGACTTCAACGAAATAGATTATATAATTTAATTTGAACGTATATTTAAAATAGCCACATTAAATCAATTTAAATTCAAAACAATTAAATCTAAAAATAAATTTCAATTATCATTGTTCATATTTAAATCGTATATATACATTGATCATCTAAACTGTTTCGATTCAATTTTACCTTTGAATTAAATTGTTTAGTTCTCGTATCTCGATAATTATCAAATTAAATCTTATTTCGATTATTTAATCGATAATCAAATAAAATACCATTTATATTATAAATTCAATATTTAAAACTATATTAAATATTTAAAATTAATCGACGAAAAATCTGGGTCGTTACAGGTTTACTCCATTGGATTGCCAGTGCTTTTAAACAAATCATTCTTTTAAACAACGCTATGCTTTTTGTAAAAATGAAGCCGTTATAAGACTCAGTTCCCATCACACAATGCAACGCAAACCAGAGGATAGAGTTTTTACCTTATAACGGCCAAATATGCTTGATACGAATAAAACAAAGGCATTTGATATTATTGCTAGTGTTTATATGTTTTGAAAACAATTTCAAATCATAACTATCAATCATAGACGGCATTAATGCCCCATACCACTATGTCGCCATATATAGATATACAATCAAAACCGCACAGTCACGTATTTGGAAATTGGATTTCCGTCTTGAACCAAGGCAAAAGATAGTCCTTACCGAATTCGAGACGCTCTAGCCCGTGTATCAGGATCAGAGCTCGAGTGACCCTAGGAGCGACAGGGCCGGTCCACCGATGTGGATTAAAATTCCTAAACCATACGTTTCCCCGCCCTTTGGGGCGTAAACGAGCCAACGAATGACTCCATCGGACCCGGATCGTCCGATCAAACCGAGGCGCCTCGCAACAGTAACAACCACATAGGTGAAAAGTATATAAATGTCAGGGCTGGTAGGTCACTGACACCATCCTAGCTAGAAAGAAATGCATGTCCTCCCTGAGGTCCTTCCTCCCGTTTCTGGTTCATACCGGGGTGTGAGGCTCGCGAATTCACGTTATACACAAAGCTACGCCACATAGGCGGTGCTTTGATCATCACCACAAGACTTTGCTTTTCAACAGAAGCCCTGATCACTGCATCTTAGCATGCCACACAGGCAATTCATGCCATGCGACTGATGGCTATCAATCACACAGAACAAACTCCAATGTCAGACAACACTTTCCATTTGCAAGTCCGTTCTGGGTCTGAATGAAACCGGAGGCACTAAATACCTCGCAATCCCATCGATCACTACGTACGTCTGGACGATCACCACTCATTATCCATATTTCGGGATGCCTCCCAATCAGGACCTCAGTTACCATCCAAACTAGGTGAAGATCTCCGGTTTTCGACCATCGTCTTCATCTTCGACTTTCAATCGTCGGTCAATTATTTGAAATGAGGATTAACTCGGCTTTTTCAAATAATTCACGTATATTTAGAATTTCAAATCAATTTAATTCAATGGTTAAATTATTTGACAACACCAATTTTGTTCTTTAACGTAATTTTCACACCAAACACATTCAACCATCAAACACCACATAAATCGAGCAAATTCAGTTTATTTCCATTCCATATCGTTTATAATATTTTATAACGATTTATCGCTATTTTTATTTATTTTAAAATAGCCTATTTATTCAAAACGACGCTTTGGGCCATAACGCGGTCGTGGCGCTGTTTTTCTTCAGATTTGATTTACACATATCTGAAAGTCTAACCGTTGGATCTTCACAAAATTTACATCATTAGAAAGGTCTTTTCAAAATGAATCCAACGGTTCCAGTTTCGGGAAATTCCGACGGTCGCATCTCCCGGTACAATCGTTTGAAGTTTCGATTTCAAAATACGAACTGCAGCGTCGTTATTTGATTAAATATAATTATATTTATATATATGTAAATATAATCGTTTCTGGCGCTGTTTTTCTTCAGATTTGAGTTAAACATTCCAGACAATCCAACCGTTGGATTTTTACAAAGTTGGTGCCGTTGGAAAGATTTTTCCAAAGCGAACCCAACGGTTGCGATTTCGGGAAAATCCGATGGTCGGATTTCTCGTACTAATCGTTTCAAATTACGATTCCGAAACGCGAACTGCACGGCTTCGATTCCTTTTAATTATATTTATTTTTATATATATAAATATAGTTCATTCTATAATTCCAACTATAGTTCATTCTATATTTTCAACTTCGTTTTCACTTCAAATATTTCACTAACGCCTTAATATTTCGAAAAATTTCGCCATAACCTCCTTTGTACGGGGAGGGGTTTGGAAATTTATTGGGCCATTTTAGGTACCCAATAAATCCTAAAAAGCATTCACATATTTATAGTGATATATTCTGGTGTTTACGGGGGAGTATGTATAGATAATCACTCCAGAGAATAAATTCTCGTCACCCCGTTTCCGTGTGGAAATAAATAGTCCATGTGCCGTATCTAATAACTAGAGAGACGTGATTATTGTCAACTCCAGACTCGTGTGGGGTTTTTATTAATCTGGCAATTTATCGTTATATTTTATAGAGTCCATATCAGTCATCAGTTCAACCTATAGTATATAATCATCCCCATACAAGCCTCTCGCTCGTATGGTAAATCTTCCACCTCGTCACACAAGCTCCAATTGCTTATGTGGAATATGATGAAGTATGCCTATCGTCAAGAAGTATGCCATGTAGCGTAGTTCAAATTTAATTGTCACTATCCTATGGCGATATTTATTATTTCACACAGAATAACCAGCACTCCGCATCCAATGGCATTCACAGGAGTTGATATAAAAAATAAAATTGCGCAGCCAACTCATCAAGGCTTACCTATTTGTCGGGCACGCAAATTATTTCTTTACTCTACAGCTAATCCATTTTTCCTGTTCAACACATGTATATATATGCAGAACAAAGCCAATAATAATATTTCTAGCAAACTATTATTTATTTCAACATGTGTGTATTTTTATCAAAGCGTATACATGATAAAAGAAATATTTTTATCATCAAAAATATTTATTCAACACATGAATGTTTTTAACACTTCATATTCACAATAAAAATGTAGTTTTTATTGTCTATTCATTTTATTTTAAAATACGATAACATTCAACACATGAATTTCAACTCGACGAACGAATTTCAATTCAACACATGAATATTCTCTATAGTTTGTATATATATAAAAATGTGATTTTTTATCGCTAAAACTATTTGTTTAAATTCAAATAATATTCAACACATGAATTTCAACTCAACGAATGAATTGCAACTCAACACATGAATATTCTCTATAGTTTGTATATATATATGTATAAAAATGTGATTTTTATCGCTAAAACTATTTGTTTAAATTCAAATGATATTCAACACATGAATTTCAACTCAACGAATGAATTGCAACTCAACACATGAATTTTCTTTCAACATATGTAATTTATTTCAACGAATGAAAATTATTCTAACACATGTATATTTCAGAAAATTTCGGCAGCATAACGGCAGGGTAGTTAAAACCGGGACCGTCCCTAGTACGGCTCCTTGCTCTACCTTAAAACCTCGCGGTTTTTGATAATGGGGATCATGCATCTAGTTCGCACGCAGGCGGCATGTATATATTTATTTCATTTCCACAAACTAATCCTATGTGGTTTCAACCAAATATTTCTCAACCACAAACGGGTATTTTTCAACCTCAATCAATCAATATCAACCAACAATCAATCCCAAACAATCATTCGCTATCAATCAATTTTCACACCAATTACAATCAATAAATATCGTCCATGGTTTGTGGACGAGGGGCGTGTATATATATATATATATATATATATATATATATATATATATATATATATATATATATATATAGCAATTCACTTTTATTTCAACACATATATAATTTTTACAACGTATATATAACTTATACATCGAACATACAAATTATACAACGCTTATACAAGAGATGTACAACGCTTATATAACTCATACATCGACTATATAATTTATACATCGTCGTTTTCCATACTGTTTATAAATTAGAAATCTCACTTTGGGTTCCACTCCACCAAAAATAGCAGAAGGCTCAGAAAAATACGCGGTCTCTTCTAAAATGTAGAAGGCGTCCACACGAGTCCACTGTCTCTTGTTTCACTGGATTTCGTCAATGTAGCAAAAAGATATGATTTTTCGAAGTTTGCAACACTTTAAAACTGTTGAAATCAGTTTAAATAATTAACAGCCGATTACCTTCCAGAATTTTCAAAACTAGGTTTCGATCTTTCAGGCAATCCGTTGATTGTTGCTTCGATCGGCCAGCGCCACCTTGTCAGGCTAGGAGAGGTGCACGTGCGCCAGGGAGGAGGTCGAGCTCGGTGGTCCCCAGGCGGCGGAATCGGGGTGCGAACGGCCGAACTTCTCGAGGCTGGTTCTCCCTCTACAGGCCACGAAAAAATTCAATACTTATATGGATTTGAAGATCATGAGAAGTACTTCAAAAATCTTAACTGTGGCATTGGATTTCATTGAGTGGATCAGAAGAAAAGGAGGAGGGAAGGAAGCGGCCAATTTCCGCCATTGCTCGAGTCGGGGAGAGAGAAAATCGGGGGGGGGGGGGGTGTGCGTTCTGACGTGGCCCAATCATTTTTTTTTATTTATAAAGTTTTAAAAATCCGAAAATACCCCCTTGCCTCTTGCGAACCCCAATCCAAACCCAACGACTGCCGTCCCTAGCGTTTTACCCCATTCCGAACACAATGGGATATGTTTCGTAGGCCCATTCGACTGTTTCTGTCAGTTTCCATTCAAATCAAAATATAAAACTTTCAATATTTAATTTGAATGTACATTTCAATTTGCCAGGGCCACAAACTGATTCGAAAAAATCAAGAAAAATAAATCTAGCTATGTTTTGACGATACGGTCCCAACAAAACGAGTTTCGTCGAATTCTGAGACCGTTTGCAAAAAGGCCCATTTTTGGTCGATCCAATTTAACTGTAATTGACCAAAACACATTTTCCTTTGCCACGCTCACATAATAGCTTCAAAAATTATGAAATTTGAAACCTAGCAATAACTTCCCATCCCGGATCCAACAAAAGTGGTTTCGTCGAATTCCGAGGTCGTATGAAAAATGGCCAATTTCACGGGCTATATAAATTCCATAGCGACCGTTCTGAAAATTCATTCGGCCATAACTTTTGCTTTCCGCTATGAAAATTCGATTTTTCAGATTCGTTAGAAAGGTTTTCACTAACAGATTTAAATATTTTTGGTTTCACTAAAATCCGTTTTGGTTTGCACCCGGTACAGTCCAACAAAGTTTGAATTCAATTTTTTGAAACTACAACGCCATTTCAGGCCTTGTTTATAATTATAATTAATTATATTCGTTTTCAATTGTCGATTTAAACTCAGTTTTCATTGCTATTATTTAAAATATTTATTTAAAATATTTAAAATCAATTATTTTTGCCAATTTAAAATTTTTAAATTGGTTCAGATTTTCTGGGTCGTTACATATGGATTTGAAGAGCTCGGGGAATACTACAAAAATCCTTAAAAGGATGGATGGGTTTTATCGTGTGTGGAGGGAGAAATCGAGGAGAGAAGTTTTTTAGCTTTTCCGCCGTCGCGATTTGTAATATCGGGGAGAGAGAAATTGTGATGGGGGATTTCTATTAGCCGGGTATTATATTTAAAATTTTAATTTAATTAAATCCAAAAATACCTCTTATCACATACGAACCCCAATTCAAACCCAACGACAGTCATTCCTAGCTAAATACCCCTATTCCGAACACAATGGGATATGTTTCGTAGACCCATTCGACCGTTACAGACAGTTTTTCTTCAAAGTAAAATATAAAACATTCAATATTTGATTTGAACGTACATTTCAAATTGCCGGGGCCACATATTGATTCTAAAAATTCCCGAAAAATAAATCTAGCTATGTTTTGATGGTATAGTCCCAACAAAACTAGCTTCATCGGATTTTGAGACCGTTTGAAAAATGGCCATTTTCTGGTCGATCCAATATAACAGAAATCAACCAAACACATTTTCCTTTGCCACGCTCACATACTAACTTCAAAAATTATGAAATTTGAAACCTAGCAATAGTTTGACATTCCGGATCCAACAAAAGTTGTTTCGTCGAATTCTGAGGTCGTTTGCACAATGTCTATTTTCAAGGGCTATATATATTCTATAGTAACCTTTCTGAAAATTCATTTGGCCATAACTTTTGATTCTCGCTTTGAAACTTCGATTTTTCAGATAAGTTAGAAAGATATTCATAAACAGATTTATATATTTTTAGCTTCACTAAAACCCGTTTTAATTTGCATCCGGTACAGTTAGTCAAAGTTTGAATTTCAATTTTGAAACTATCGCGCCATTTCAGGCCTTGTTTATAATAAAAATTAATTATATTTATTTTCAAACGTCGATTCAAACATACTTTTCGTCGTTATTATTTTAAAAAAAATATTTTAAATATTTAAAATCCACTAAAATTGCCAAATTAAAAATTTTAAATTGGTTCAGATTTTCCGGGTTGTTACAATCACCCCACTTAAAATCTTTTCGTCCTCGAAAAGGAACGAAGTCGAAAGTTGTTTAATTAACTAACTCAACTTTCATTTTGGCTTCCATTCTTTAACTTTTCAGTTTCTAAAAATTTTCAAATTCTTAAAAAATTTGACTAACACCCTAAATTTTCGAATTTTTTTGCCATAACCTCCTTTGTACGGAGAGCATCGGGATATTTCAAATAGCCTCCCATGGCCCTCACCAATCCAAAAGAAAAAGAAAAATCCAAGCGACGAGCCAATCGGCTCATAAAATCATCAAATTCCTAAGAAATACAATAATCATGTACCTATTTGTCGGGCAAACAATTTTATTCCTCTGCTTAGCTTCCCTACTACGACCTGTTCACACATATATAATGTACATGTATATATTTCTATCTATTTTTAAATCAGTTCAATACTTGATTCGCTTGCATATGTTTAACTTCATTCTCTTATTGATTAAATTAACTATCATTCTAATAATTTAATTAATCAAATCCACAATCGCACAACACAACCAACAATCCATTTGTTGATTAACTTTTCAGAAATATACTAATTAATTCATATACTCTTTTGAAAACATTTAGACTGTATAATTAAAAAGTTACATGCATGAAAAGAAAACAACAGCAAAGTAGAGAACAAAATGGAAATGCAAAATATGGTAAATGTACCTTGCACCAGAGTCAATCAGAGATATCCACCCTGCACTTAGGATAGGCTTTCTTAATACTCTCCTCAATTTCCCAAGTACAATCTCGCGGATCTCCACTCCATTGCATTTTGACTAAGTGAATCTTCTTGTTCCATAGTTCTTTGGTTTCTTAGCCAAATATCTTTAGCGGTTCTTTTCTCATAGCCAATTCTGGAGTAATTTCTATATTCCGTTGCGCTGCTTCTTCCACGATCAAGTCCGGATCATGAACATGCTTTCGAAGTTAAGATATGTGAAATACATCATGCACTCCGGGCAACCAATCAGGCAATTGAACACTATAAGCGAGAGTTCCAATCCGTTCAAGTATAGGGAATGGACCAATAAATTTGGCCGCCAACTTCCCAGTTTTGTCAAATCGAATTACTCCTCTCATCGGAGAAACCTTTAGATACACATAGTCACCAACAACAAATGCTAAATCCCTCCTTCTCGAGTCTGCATAGCTCTTCTGTCGGCTTTGAGCTGCTAGCAATCGTTTCTTAATGAAATCGAATTTATCTGCAGCTTCGCTAATCATATCTGGTCCCAATACAAGCCTATTACCAGGTTCAAACCAACAAGCAGGAGATCAGAATGGTCTACCATACAATGCTTCAAATGGTGACATTGTCAGGCTCGCTTGGTAGCTGTAGTTGTATGAGAACTCAGCCAAATGCAAATGGTCTTCCCATGTTCCACCAAAATCAAGAACACAAGCCCGCAATAAATCTTCTAGAATACAATTCACCCTCTCAGTTTGACCATCTATTTGAGGATGATATGCGATGCCCAAGTTCAGTTTCGTTCCCAGTTCTACTTGAAATTCCTCCCGGAATTAGCTTGTAAATATTGGATCTCTATCACTAATAATACTGATCGGCACTCCATGTAGTTTAACAATTTCTTTGAAATAAATCTGTGCCAGACTTTGAGCGGTTCTATTGGATCTGACAGGTATAAAATGGGCGGTCTTCGTGAAGCGATCTACGATCACCCAAATACTGTCATTTCCTTTCTTGGTTCTGGGAATACCATCTATGAAGTCCATGGAAATATGTTCCCACTTCCAACCTGTAATGTCCAGCGGTTGCAACAATCCGGCAAGTTTCTATTGGTCGCTTTTGACTAGTTGGCAAGTAGGACACTTGCTAAGATATATTGAAATGTCCCTTTTCATAGCCTTCCACCAGAATCTTCGCTTGAGATCGTTATACATTTTACTCACACCTGGATGGATACTCAGCTTGGACTTATGACATTCGTCTAACAGTTCTCTTTTAAGCTCGGGATGTCGGGAACATAAATCCTTTCTCTCAACCTTATGATCCCATCGTTATCTATTTGAAAACCCGAGGGTTCGCCTTTCTGAATTCTTTTGATCATATCCTTAATAAAATTAGCATCTTTTTGAAGTATAGATATTTTTCAATCAAGGAAGTTGTAATAATAAAAATGGAGATTATTACATTCTTTCGACTTAGTGCATCAGCCACAACATTGGTTTTCCCTAGAGTGTACAAAATCTCAAAATTGTATGCTGCAAGAAATTCTAGCCAACGTTCCTGCCTCAGATTCAAGTCTTTCTGGGTGGACAGATACTTTAGCGATTGATGATCTGTATACAGTTCGAATTTCTCACCCAAAAGATAGCGCATCCATATTTTTAAAGCAAATATGATAGCTAACAACTCAAGATCATGAGTAACGTAATTTTTCTCATGCAGTTTCAGCTGACGGCTAGCATAAGCAACCACTTGACCTCTTTGCATTAATACTGCACCAAGGCCTTCTCTAGAGGCATCTGTCCAGACTTTCAACTCTTGATTGCCATCAATAATCGTTAACATGGGAGCAGTTGTTAGTCTTAATTTTGGCTTCAGAAAAGCCTCCTCACATTCGGGAATCCACTTAAATCTTGCGTGCTTCTTTGTAAGCTTTGTTAAGGAACTGGATATCTTCGAAAAATCTTTAACGAACATCCAATAATAACTAGCCAATCCCAGAAAACTTCGGACTTCTGTTGGAGTACTAGGCTGCTTCCAATTTTGAATAGCGATGATTTTACCGGGATCCACATAAATCCCTTCTTTTGATACAACGTGGCCAAGAAACTTGACTTCTTCTTGCCAGAATATACATTTGGAAAGTTTGGCCTTCAAGACATTCTTTCTGAGAATTTTCAATACATGTTCCAAATGTTTCGCATGCTCGCTCTCTGACTTAGAGAAGATCAATATGTCATCAATGAAAACCAGAACAAATTTATTCAAGACTTCTCTGAATACCCTGTTCATTAGATCGACAAAATAAGCTGGAGCGTTACATAAGCCGAACGACATTACTAACCACTCATAGAATAAGTCTGGACCTTTGAATGTTGTCAAAGGAACACACTCTTCGGCAATACGAAGCTGATGGAAGCCTATAGCTAGGTCCATCCTTGAAAATACTTATGCGCCATTCAATCGATCTAACAAATCATCAGTCCGCGGCAATGGGTATTTATTCTTTAATGTCTGCTTGTTCAAGTCACGATAATCCACACATAGTCAAAGAGTACCTTCTGACTTCGGGACAAACAACACTGCTGCTCCCCAACCAGAGAAACTAGGCCTGATCAGACCCTTCCATACAAGTTGTCGAGTCTGATTGTCTAATTCTTCTTTCTCCTTTAGATTCATTCTCCGAATAGCGTGCACTACTGACCTTGCATTCGGAATTAAAGTGATCATGAAATCAATTTCTCTCTTTGGTGGTAAGCTAACAACTTCTTCTAACACATCCGCATAATTTATAACGAAAGGAATATCTTTTATGATGTCCGGAATATTCTCTGTGACTACAGGGATATTTTCTATTTGAGTAGGTGAAACATCAAGAGATGACCAAAAGTCTTTTCTATCTGAATTCGGACCTTCACATGGTATGGTTATGTAATCCCTTGATTTAATCCTTGCCTTAACCACTTTCTCGGCGCATTTAACCTCGGCTTCATATTTGGTTAACCAATCCAATTCTAGAATAAGATCAAATTCGGTAAAATTCATGACGATCGAGATGGTAGGAAACCGATATCGGGAAAAAGAGAAAGTGTAACAACCCGAATTTTTATAACATGTTAAAACCATAAATCAAGGCAGAATTAAATTTTAAAATAATAATCAAGGGAAACGGGTTACGCCACTGCATTAGTCTTGAAATTTTACATGAAATAGAGTCCGAGTTTTCGAAAATCGGAGTCCGGATGAAGAAGTTATGGCCTGTAGAAGATTCAGCAGATTTTAGGAGGCACAGGACCAGGCAGGTCGACCTGGGGACTAGGTCGACCATGTGGTTGACCCTAGGGTTGACCTACCCCCCAGGTCGACCATGTGGTCGACCTCCCCCGCTTATAGGTCGGCCTGGTCAGCCTGTTTTGACCCAGAACTCATTTTTGAAGCCTGAGACGTGTTTTGATGGTCCAGATTGATTCTAGGGTTAATCTAAAGGCCTAAACTAGTTGCTACACATATAAAACACCCTTAGACCTAACCTAATTCATATCAAATCATTCTTACACCATTATGCTGCTAAAATATCTATTGAACCATGGCCGCCGTCTCCAAATCAAAGTACAAACATTCAAACTCAAATCAATCCAAAGAACAAGGCTTCTACAACGATTCAAGACAATAAATTAACAACGCCGTGACATTTTTACAACAAATTCAGTTCTTAATTCATTAGCCATGCTCTGTAAGTTCTAGTTATTTTTAGATTTAAACATTTAATTATAATATGGCCATGGAATAAAGTGGAATTGGATTTAAGTATGTTTATTGATTCAGATCTATTTCTGTTGCTTCTTGAATCTTGAGTTTTGGGACTTTTCTATGTTCGTTCTCATGTCAAGCTTATGAACTATTCAGCCTGTTGTAAATTAGTTTTTCTTGATTCATATTGATATTATTATCAAGATCTATCTTTTATGCCAGAGATGATGTTTTTATGCCAGTTTTCCTCTCTATATTGATTGTTATACAAATTCTACCTTCCCCTATTTATTTTCTTTCAATGAACCTAGGTCAATTTCGGATGTAGGCCTGAACCGCAATTTGCGTACGATTGAATACGGGGAAATATGGGAATGTTATCTATATTGGATATACATATATGTTTGGTAGAATTGACGGCATAACATGAAATGGAGATTTGAGTATTATCGCAATAATTAAAGATGGTAAGTTTGTATAAAATGGTGTAAACATGGGATACATGTAGTTTGGTATGAATCTCGACCTATGTAAAATGGCAAAAATATTGATATATGTAAACGGCGTATGTTAATTATGTAAAATTTTGGAGTTGGAACATATATGAAAATTTATAACTTAGTAGAGGTTTAATGTGAACGCGCCTAAGTTAGGTTTTGGGTAATTGGCATGTATTGTAAATAAAAGGCTATAACTTGGCATAACCTTATAGTGAATTATGATAATAATTTGGGAACACGTTTTGGGGCAAAAACGTGAATCAGGAACATTTCTGTATGTTAAACATATGAACTGATATTGGGGTTTTGGGTGGAATACGACCATTAATGAACCTTTGACACGAGGTTAGACTTAGTTTGTGGTGTAAATCTTCCCGTAACCGCCCGGCAAATCTAGTAGCCACAAAGTGTTAGTCTAATGTGAGAGGTCGAAGGCCAAATTGTAGGCGTAATGATTTATGACACGAGGTTAGACCCAGTTTGTGGTATAAATCTGCCGGAACCGCCCGGCAAATCCAGTAGCCAAAAAATGCCCGGTCTAATGTGAGAGGTCATGATTCGTTCGTCATAATGAATGAATTAAGGAATACTAACCATAATAAGACGTGGGTATGGTTAGAGGGTTAGGTGGGATGACATATGTAAAGACCCGGAAATTCCCGCTCTTTGAATCGACCATAAACCACACAGGTCTGACCCAAAGGTTGGAAATCTTTGAATACTTTAACTTTGGGAATACAATACATTAGAACGATAACAGCAGACTTATATAAACATTACAATAATGTTACATCAGAGTACAGAATATCAGAGTACATGTAATTAAATACAGCGGAAACAAAATACAATAGATTAAATACATGAATTAAATACATTGCAGCGGAAGAAGATAAACTTTAATACAGCGGAAGGCTTCCTATGCTCTGGACACAGCTTTAGGCTTCGATCCAGAATCCTGCTAAAGAGATACATATCTGCAAAAAGCTACTCGACTGCCCGCGTGGAAAAGAGGGCACCCGAGTTTGCAAAAGGTGGAAACAAACAATGGGTCAGTCGTGGGACTGGTGTGAGAATTCTCAACTAATATAACTAATAAGACAAATCCAAGGACCACGCCACTTTCGCGGAACGGGTTTACTCCTATAGATTGCCAGTGCATAAACCAAAGTAAATCGAGAAATAACGCAATGTCTTTTTGGAAAAATGAAACCATTATAAGACCCAGGTCCCATCACACAATGCAACGCACACCAGAGGATAGGGTTTTACCTTATAATGGTCAAAAGATGCTTGATACGTATAAAACGGATTTGATATTATTATTAGTGTATATATGTTTTAATAAAAAGATTTGAATCATAAGTATCAATCCTAGACGGCATGGTTACCATATAGCATGTCGCCAATACTAGTTCTACAATCAAAACCGCAAGGGCGTATTGGAAATTTGGATTCCATCATGAGTCGAGGCTAGGGGCAAGATCCTCTCCGATTCGAGACACTCTAGAAAATGCCTCAGGATTCCCCGCAGTGAACCCTTGGAAGCGGTAGGGCCGGTCCCCGCCTATGGGCAGTGGATTGGTTATGCCTGAACACACGTTTCCCGGTCCCTTTGGACCTATAGTATGACCACCAACGGCCTATAAAAATAACGAGGCGCCTCAAAATCCATCATCCACATAAGTAAAATGTCAGGGCTGGTAGGTCACTGACACCACTCTAGCTAGAAAGAAACGTGTGCACTCCCTACGGTCCATATCCCGTTTTTGACTCATACCGGGGTGTGAGGCTCGCGAAGTCACGGTATACACAAAGCTATGCCTAAACAGACTATGCTTTGATCATCAACCACAAGGCCCTGCTTTTCAACAAAAGCCTTGATCAATGCATCTTAGTATGCCACATTGTCAGTCCATACTATACCATTGATTTCTGCCAATATATAACCAATAAGCTCATATGTCTCAGAGAAGGGTGTTAATCACCAAGCAGATATGTATTAACAGAGATCAACGAATGTAGTATAAAGGACTACAACGTCAGACATACATTCCATTTATAAACTTATGCTCTGGGTCTGAGCGAAAGTCAAATCCGTACAAATCAACACTACGTCCGGATAACTACCATCTTAGCCCCGTCTTGGGAGCAAATCAATCAAGGACCTCAATGCTAGTTACCCATTCGATGTGAAGATCGTCGGTCTTCAATCGCCGTCTTCAACTCTTAGATTTAAAACGTCGTATAATCATTTGAAATGAGATTGAACTCGGTCTTTTCAAATGATTCTCGCATATATATATATATATAATTTGAAAACATTTCATATCGTTATTGATATTTGATAACGATCTATCGCTATTTTTATTTATATAAAAATAGCCTAAATTAATTTAACGACGCTTCGGGTAAATGGGCAACCTTGGCGTTGTTTTCAACCAAATTTGATTTACACATAACTTGAAATCTAACCGTTGGATTTTGATGAAATTTATATCATGGGAAAGATTTTCCCAAAGCGGTCCTAACGGTTCCTGTTTTGGAAAAATCCGACGGTCGGATCTTTCGGTATAACCGTTTAAAGTTACGTTTGCCGATACGCGAACTGCCGCGCGCGTTCCGTTTAATTTATAATTTATATTTATATATATGTAAATATAAATCGTTTGACTATTCCAATTTCAAAAGTCTATTCTTTTTATCGTATCTAAAATGACGATAAAAATATCATTTTTAATAACTCTGTTTCGTTTACACTAAATGTAAATAAATTATACTTTTTTCTATATTTTGTTTTATTTACCTAAATGTAAATAAATATACTTACAATATTTTCCAACCCTAATGCGACAAAAATGATGTTTAACCATGTATATAAATTTATACAAAGTATATTTTTGTCCGCAAGTTCTAATGCGACAAAAATTATGGTTTAACTTCGTATACATTTTAAAAAGTATGTTTTTGTCCGCAAGTTCTAATGCGGCGAAAATTACATTTTAATAATGTATATTTAACTTTACTTACATTTAGATAACAAAAATGTACTTTTAACTTTTATTACATTTTTAACACATAAAAATGTATGTTGACTTTTATTGAATTTTTACTACATAAATATGTATTTTAACTTTTATTTTCTTTTACATTAGAAAATGATATTGCTTTTATTATTTTCTTTTACGATCGATTAGGAAATAATGTTTCTTTATTTACATTGAACAAAAATGAAAATTCTTCTCTTTACTATGCTTTACATTGAAAATGTAAATTCTTTACCTCATTTATTTACAAAAAAAAAAAAAATGTAATTCTTTGTTTCATTTTATCTCACTTTGAAAAATGTAAATCTTAATTTCTCTTTATTTTACATTGAAAAATGTAAATCTTAATTTCTCTTTATCTTTACATTGACAAAAGTAAATCTTAACTATTTAATCTTTACTTTGACAAATGTAAATCTTAACTATTTAATCTTTACATTGACAAATGTAAACTTTTCGTTTAATTTGAAATAAATGAAAATGTCTTTATTTCTTTTACATTAAAATAAATGTTTTCTATTTCTAATCCTTTAAATAGAAATGTAAGTTTTCAATTTCTTTCTTTCACATAGAAAAATAACGTTTTATACTTTCACATAGAAACATAATGTTTTCTATTTATTTCTTTTATTTTACTTACATTAGAAAAATGATTTCTTTTTAATCTCATTTTCTTTACATTAGAAAATGTTTTCTTTCTATTTTCTTTTTAACATAGAAAATGTTTTCATTCCATTTTCTTTTAACATAGAAAATGTTTATATTCTATTTTCTTTTAACATAGAAAATGTTTATATTTGCTTCTTTTCTTGAACAAAGAAAAATGTGTATTTTAATTTCATTTTAATCACATAAAATGTACCTTTCATATTTCACATTTTTACAACGTAAAATGTACTTTTATCTATTTTACATTTTAAAACATGTGTTACCTATAGCTTATGTAAATATCTTTACTAGCGCTAGCATTTCTAAATAGTTATATTTCTGATGCCAATCCATTTCAATTATACAGTATGACGATGAATGTGTGTCACCATACCCAAATTTTCACAACTATGGTTTTTTTGGTGTCCTAATACTCAAACTAACCTAATGATGGTATAGATGTCATAACAACTATTTTAACACAAGTATAATTGGGTGTATTTCTGATGAGTAACAATAAAAGTCCAAACTTCACTTTTATTTGTAAATGAAAATGAAGATTTAAAACTCACCTTTTATTTATACATAAAAGTAAAGTTGAACTTACATATTATTATGTTAACAAAAGAAACATAAAAAGTTTGTCTTTTTATTCTTAACAAAATAAACATAAAATGTTATTCTTTTTATTCTTAACAAAATTAACGTAAAAAGTTATTCTTTTTATTCTTAACAAAATTAACATAAAAAGTTATTCTTTTTACTCTCAACAAAATTAACATAAAAAGTTATTCTTTTTATTCTCAACATAATTAACATAAAAAGTTATTCTTTTTATTCTCAACATAATTAACATAAAAAGTTATTCTTTTTATTCTCAACATAATTATAATAAAAAGTTATTCTTTTTATTCTCAACATAAAAAGTAAATCTTTTTATCTTGACAAAGAAACATAAAAATTAAGTCTTTTGTTTTAACAACAAATTTAAGTAAAATGTCTTTTTGTTTCAACAACAAAAATGGTGACAAAGATGGTTCTTTTTGTTTAATCAACAAAATAGTGACAAAATGACTCTTTTAACTTTAACAACAAAAGTAGAGTCAAATTTGTTCTTTTAACTTTAATAATAAAAGTAGCGTCAAATTTGTCAACAAAAGAAACACAAAAATTTGATCTTTTGTTTTTAACAAACAACTATGTTAAAAATGGTCTTTTTATTTTTAACAAACAACTCTGTTAACAATTAGTCTTTTTAATGTTAACAAACAACTATGTGAAAAATAGTCTTTTAAATGTTAACAAACACTTGCCTTTTTTTTTTGTAAGCAAAATAAAGGTAAAATTGGCGGTTTATTTCATAAACAAAATAAAGGAAAACTTTGTCTTTTATTTCCAAATCATGTTTAACAAAAATAAATCCCTTTATTGACAGATAATATATAACCCTTTTTAATTAACAAATAAAAGTTATTTTTAACATGCCTTATAAATTAACAAATAAAAGGTTAATCTAAAAAGGTAAGTTATTCACGTCTTTTAAAAATGTTATTTTAATATGCCTTTAAATCAACAAAATAAAACAAAACAATTGATTTATATGCTTCATCAAAATAAAACAAAACAATTGATTTATATGCTTCATTATTTCAACAAAAACAAAATGAAATGATTTATTTAGTTTCCAACAAAATATATACATGTTGATTTTTGTTTCAACGACGTGAATCATAAATTACCTTGTTTTCAACAACTCACCATAAAGATTTATTCTATTTTAACCAACTAACATAAAAAGATTCATTTTATTTCTTTAAAAACAAAATAAAAGAAAGGTTGTATCTTTTATATCAATAAACAAATAAAATGTTCCAACCTTGTTTCAAATAAAACAAATAAAGTTGATTCAACATTTTCAACAAAGCAAAACAAAAATTTGGTTCTCTATTGTCATCAAAACAAAATAAAAATTGGATTTTTATTTACAAATCAAAAGAGTTACCTTTTAATAATAAAAGCAAAAGTTGAGTCTTTATTATTAAAACCAAAGATTAAATCTTTTATAATTAAAACAAACATGAATTCTTTAAAAAAAAAATTTAATCTTTGCTTTATAAAATAAAAGTTTGATTCTTTTATAATAAAACAAAAGATTTCATTATTTTTATTAAACAAAAAAAATTTCATGTTTGTTCAACCAAAAACAAATTAAACAAATCTCTATTTTTAAAATAAACAAAAATACCTTTATCACAAAATGATATTTCAACTTTTACAAATAAATTTGTCATCTTTTATTTATAAAACCAAATCCATCATCATCATAGTCCAACGATTTTTCAAGTTATGTCAACACCCAATTTCCAATACAATTCAATGATAATTCAACATAGTGTCATACACAACCAAATCAACATACACACAGAACTTTTCATATGAACATCAATAAATTAAATAGAATAACAACACAATTCGACATCATCATTCATACAATAATTTCAGATTATTTTCAGATTTAATTAAATAATTAATTAAATTTAAACTTAGAAAACTCACCTAGGCCTTTGGATAGATAAATCAAAGAGAGGTAGAACTTGTCACCGTTCCAAAATCATCACAATAGAATGAAACTTATTTTCTTTCTTTTTTTTTCTTTTGATAGAGGAAGAAAGAAGAGAATGGCGGCCATGGCTTGGAGAGGAAGAAAAAAAAAAGAGGCAGCTCATTTTTCACAAATGGGAATGGAGAAGTGCATGAGGTAGAAGTGGGAAAAGAAACTAATACATTAGAGGAAAGAAACGGATGTTCTATTAATAAGAAATAAAGTGGAGAGAACGTAGGTAGTAAGTTTAGGGAAAGAAAAATAAATAAATGATAGAAAAGAAATTAATAGTTAGAAAGAAAAAGGAATAAATGGAAGGAAATAAATGGAATGAAAGAGAAAGGAAATAAATGCAAATAAATGAATTATTTAAAGATTCAAGCTTCAGATATATATATATCTATATAATCATCTCATTAATCATATTTGTAATATACCTCAATTACCCATTAACACACATTGATTACTGTTGTAACATATGTTAATTGTAATTGTAATGTACATTGATTACCATTAATTCTTCAATCGTTTTTGTCATTATATGTATATATATTTTTTTTAGTCATGCATTTCTTTAATTAATTTCTATACATATGTCTTATGTTTTTTTTTTATAAAATAAATGTTAACATTAATTTCCATTAACTGTGGAAATTAAACGTACATTATATCGTTGACACACTGTTTTGTTACTATTCTTTCTATACTAAATTAAACTAGAAACATTCATAATTTTTATTTCCAATTATCGTATTAATTCCTATATTGAATCTTTAAAATAAAGACAAGGTTCAACTGCTAATTTTTTTTGTCAACAATAGTTCAAAGTTAGATAGTCCAAATGTACAAACAATTTAATAATTTCCAATATCATCAATCACAGTTCATCTCAATGTAAGTTATTGTTTATCAAAATAAATTTTGGAGTCATAAATTAATGAATCATAAATTATGTTTTAATACCATTTTTAATTCAATAATTAAATTAAATTCTATATTTATTCTATTCCCATATATTTAACATCTTACAATTTCCCAAAATGTGTAATTCTATTAATTTAACCCCCCTTATGTAAGTTATTTAATATAATCATTGTCCCTTTTACTATAAACAAATCATACTTTTCTTTCAATCTTTTCAATGTAATGATACATTTAAATGCAACTTTTTAATGCGATAAAAACGATACATTTCATTGCAACTTTTTAATGCAAATAAATATGGTACATTTGAAATTCTAATGCGACTAAATTAATGAGTTCTATTTTGTCCGTTCACATTCAACAAAAATATATATTTTGTTTTATAAAATTTTAATGCAACAAAAATAATAAACTTAATATTCCAGCCATTATTAATAAAATAATTTAATAAAAATAGAATACTTTTATTTTCTGACTCGATTTCTTAGCAAAATTATTTAAAATAAAAATTTTAAATTGGCCCCAAAATTCCGGGTTGTTACAGTCGCCCCCACTTAAAATCTTTTCGTCCTCGAAAAGGCACTAAGGTAAAAGTTGTTTAATTTACTAACTAAATTTTAATTTTCTTTTATTAATTTTATTTGTTAGCTAACTTATCAAATATATATACTCTTATATATATAAAAATCATATTTCCAAAAATAGATTATATAATCAAAAATACGCTAATTATAAACTTGTTACTCTTAACTCATTCTAGGGTATTGCTAACCCCATCTATAACGAGTTTTCTCATTCTAGGACACTGCTGGTCCTATCTCTAATGAGTATTCTTATTGGATTTTACTAATCCAATCTCTGATGAGTCTTTGTTCAGTTCTAACGAGTTGTACCCCAAAGATTTGAGCTAACCAGAGCTCTGATACCAACTGTAAAGACCCGGAAATTCCCGCTCTTTGAATCGACCATAAACCACACAGGTCTGACCCAAAGGTTGGAAATCTTCGAATACTTTAACTTTGGGAATACAATACATTAGAACAATAACAGCAGACTTATATAAACATTACAATAATGTTACATCAGAGTACAGAATATCAGAGTACATGTAATTAAATACAGCGGAAACAAAATACAATAGATTAAATACATGAATTAAATACATTGCAGCGGAAGAAGATAAACTTTAATACAGCGGAAGACTTCCTATGCTCTGGACACAGCTTTAGGCTTCGATCCAGAATCCTGCTAAAGAGATACATATCTGCAAAAAGCTACTCGACTGCCCGCGTGGAAAAGAGGGCACCCGAGTTTGCAAAAGGTGGAAACAAACAACGGGTCAGTCGTGGGACTGGTGTGAGAATTCTAAACTAATATAACTAATAAGACAAATCCAAGGACCACGCCACTTTCGCGGAACGGGTTTACTCCTATAGATTGCCAGTGCATAAACCAAAGTAAATCGAGAAATAACGCAATGTCTTTTTGGAAAAATGAAACCATTATAAGACCCAGGTCCCATCACACAATGCAACGCACACCAGAGGATAGGGTTTTACCTTATAATGGTCAAAAGATGCTTGATACGTATAAAACGGATTTGATATTATTATTAGTGTATATATGTTTTAATAAAAAGATTTGAATCATAAGTATCAATCCTAGACGGCATGGTTACCATATAGCATGTCGCCAATACTAGTTCTACAATCAAAACCGCAAGGGCGTATTGGAAATTTGGATTCCATCATGAGTCGAGGCTAGGGGCAAGATCCTCTCCGATTCGAGACACTCTAGCAAATGCCTCAGGATTCCCCGTAGTGAACCCTTGGAAGCGGTAGGGCCGGTCCCCGCCTATGGGCAGTGGATTGGTTATGCCTGAACACACGTTTCCCGGTCCCTTTGGACCTATAGTATGACCACCAACGGCCTATAA
The DNA here is from genome assembly GCA_030737875.1 of Allium sativum. Taxonomy (NCBI): domain Eukaryota; kingdom Viridiplantae; phylum Streptophyta; class Magnoliopsida; order Asparagales; family Amaryllidaceae; genus Allium; species Allium sativum. Next base: position 160,725,911 of record CM060913.1, read on the forward strand.
AAATAACGAGGTGCCTCAAAATCCATCATCCACATAAGTAAAATGTCAGGGCTGGTAGGTCACTGACACCACTCTAGCTAGAAAGAAACGTGTGCACTCCCTACGGTCCATATCCCGTTTTTGACTCATACCGGGGTGTGAGGCTCGCGAAGTCACGGTATACACAAAGCTATGCCTAAACAGACTATGCTTTGATCATCAACCACAAGGCCCTGCTTTTCAACAAAAGCCTTGATCAATGCATCTTAGTATGCCACATTGTCAGTCCATACTATACCATTGATTTCTGCCAATATATAACCTCTAAGCTCATATGTCTCAGAGAAGGGTGTTAATCACCAAGCAGATATGTATTAACAGAGATCAACGAATGTAGTATAAAGGACTACAACGTCAGACATACATTCCATTTATAAACTTATGCTCTGGGTCTGAGCGAAAGTCAAATCCGTACAAATCAACACTACGTCCGGATAACTACCATCTTAGCCCCGTCTTGGGAGCAAATCAATCAAGGACCTCAACGCTAGTTACCCATTCGATGTGAAGATCGTCGGTCTTCAATCGCCGTCCTCAACTCTTAGATTGAAAACGTCGTATAATCATTTGAAATGAGATTGAACTCGGTCTTTTCAAATAATTCTCGCATATATATATATATATATATATATATATATATATATATATATATATAATTTGAAAACATTTCATATCGTTATTGATATTTGATAACGATCTATCGCTATTTTTATTTATATAAAAATAGCCTAAATTAATTTAACGACGCTTCGGGTAAATGGGCAACCCTGGCGTTGTTTTCAACCAAATTTGATTTACACATAACTTGAAATCTAACCGTTGGATTTTGATGAAATTTATATCATGGGAAAGATTTTCCCAAAGCGGTCCTAACGGTTCCTGTTTTGGGAAAATCCGACGGTCGGATCTTTCGGTATAACCGTTTAAAGTTACGTTTGCCGATACGCGAACTGCCGCGCGCGTTCCGTTTAATTTATAATTTATATTTATATATATATAAATATAAATCGTTTGACTATTCCAATTTCAAAAGTCTATTCTTTTTATCGTATCTAAAATGACGATAAAAATATCATTTTTAATAACTCTGTTTCGTTTACACTAAATGTAAATAAATTATACTTTTTTCTATATTTTGTTTTATTTACCTAAATGTAAATAAATATACTTACAATATTTTCCAACCCTAATGCGACAAAAATGATGTTTAACCATGTATATAAATTTATACAAAGTATATTTTTGTCCGCAAGTTCTAATGCGACAAAAATTATGGTTTAACTTCGTATACATTTTAAAAAGTATGTTTTTGTCCGCAAGTTCTAATGCGGCGAAAATTACATTTTAATAATGTATATTTAACTTTACTTACATTTAGATAACAAAAATGTACTTTTAACTTTTATTACATTTTTAACACATAAAAATGTATGTTGACTTTTATTGCATTTTTACTACATAAAAATGTATTTTAACTTTTATTTTCTTTTACATTAGAAAATGATATTGCTTTTATTATTTTCTTTTACGATCGATTAGGAAATAATGTTTCTTTATTTACATTGAACAAAAATGTAAATTCTTCTCTTTACTATGCTTTACATTGAAAATGTAAATTCTTTACCTCATTTATTTACAAAAAAAAAAAAAAAATGTAATTCTTTGTTTCATTTTATCTCACTTTGAAAAATGTAAATCTTAATTTCTCTTTATTTTACATTGAAAAATGTAAATCTTAATTTCTCTTTATCTTTACATTGACAAAAGTAAATCTTAACTATTTAATCTTTACTTTGACAAATGTAAATCTTAACTATTTAATCTTTACATTGACAAATGTAAACTTTTCGTTTAATTTGAAATAAATGAAAATGTCTTTATTTCTTTTACATTGAAATAAATGTTTTCTATTTCTAATCCTTTAAATAGAAATGTAAGTTTTCAATTTCTTTCTTTCACATAGAAAAATAACGTTTTATACTTTCACATAGAAACATAATGTTTTCTATTTATTTCTTTTATTTTACTTACATTAGAAAAATGATTTCTTTTTAATCTCATTTTCTTTACATTAGAAAATGTTTTCTTTCTATTTTCTTTTTAACATAGAAAATGTTTTCATTCCATTTTCTTTTAACATAGAAAATGTTTATATTCTATTTTCTTTTAACATAGAAAATGTTTATATTTGCTTCTTTTCTTGAACAAAGAAAAATGTGTATTTTAATATCATTTTAATCACATAAAATGTACCTTTCATATTTCACATTTTTACAACGTAAAATGTACTTTTATCTATTTTACATTTTAAAACATGTGTTACCTACAGCTTATGTAAATATCTTTACTAGCGCTAGCATTTCTAAATAGTTATATTTCTGATGCCAATCCATTTCAATTATACAGTATGACGATGAATGTGTGTCACCATACCCAAATTTTCACAACTATGGTTTTTTTGGTGTCCTAATACTCAAACTAACCTAATGATGGTATAGATGTCATAACAACTATTTTAACACAAGTATAATTGGGTGTATTTCTGATGAGTAACAATAAAAGTCCAAACTTCACTTTTATTTGTAAATGAAAATGAAGATTTAAAACTCACCTTTTATTTATACATAAAAGTAAAGTTGAACTTACATATTATTATGTTAACAAAAGAAACATAAAAAGTTTGTCTTTTTATTCTTAACAAAATAAACATAAAATGTTATTCTTTTTATTCTTAACAAAATTAACATAAAAAGTTATTCTTTTTATTCTTAACAAAATTAACATAAAAAGTTATTCTTTTTACTCTTAACAAAATTAACATAAAAAGTTATTCTTTTTACTCTCAACATAATTAACATAAAAAGTTATTCTTTTTATTCTCAACATAATTAACATAAAAAGTTATTCTTTTTATTCTCAACATAATTAACATAAAAAGTTATTCTTTTTATTCTCAACATAAAAAGTAAATCTTTTTATCTTGACAAAGAAACATAAAAATTAAGTCTTTTGTTTTAACAACAAATTTAAGTAAAATGTCTTTTTGTTTCAACAACAAAAATGGTGACAAAGATGGTTCTTTTTGTTTAATCAACAAAATAGTGACAAAATGACTCTTTTAACTTTAACAACAAAAGTAGCGTCAAATTTGTTCTTTTAACTTTAATAATAAAAGTAGCGTCAAATTTGTCAACAAAAGAAACACAAAAATTTGATCTTTTGTTTTTAACAAACAACTATGTTAAAAATGGTCTTTTTATTTTTAACATACAACTATGTTAACAATTAGTCTTTTTAATGTTAACAAACAACTATGTGAAAAATAGTCTTTTAAATGTTAACAAACACTTGCCTTTTTTTTTGTAAGCAAAATAAAGGTAAAATTGGCGGTTTATTTCATAAACAAAATAAAGGAAAACTTTGTCTTTTATTTTCAAATCATGTTTAACAAAAATAAATCCCTTTATTGACAGATAATATATAACCCTTTTTAATTAACAAATAAAAGTTATTTTTAACATGCCTTATAAATTAACAAATAAAAGGTTAATCTAAAAAGGTAAGTTATTCACGTCTTTTAAAAATGTTATTTTAATATGCCTTTAAATCAACAAAATAAAACAAAACAATTGATTTATATGCTTCATCAAAATAAAACAAAACAATTGATTTATATGCTTCATTATTTCAACAAAAACAAAATGAAATGATTTATTTAGTTTCCAACAAAATATATACATGTTGATTTTTGTTTCAACGACGTGAATCATAAATTACCTTGTTTTCAACAACTCACCATAAAGATTTATTCTATTTTAACCAACTAAGATAAAAAGATTCATTTTATTTCTTTAAAAACAAAATAAAAGAAAGGTTGTATCTTTTATATCAATAAACAAATAAAATGTTCCAACCTTGTTTCAAATAAAACAAATAAAGTTGATTCAACATTTTCAACAAAGCAAAACAAAAATTTGGTTCTCTATTGTCATCAAAACAAAATAAAAATTGGATTTTTATTTACAAATCAAAAGAGTTACCTTTTAATAATAAAAGCAAAAGTTGAGTCTTTATTATTAAAACCAAAGATTAAATCTTTTATAATTAAAACAAACATGAATTCTTTAAAAAAAAAATTTAATCTTTGCTTTATAAAATAAAAGTTTGATTCTTTTATAATAAAACAAAAGATTTCATTATTTTTATTAAACAAAAAAAAATTCATGTTTGTTCAACCAAAAACAAATTAAACAAATCTCTATTTTTAAAATAAACAAAAATACCTTTATCACAAAATGATATTTCAACTTTTACAAATAAATTTGTCATCTTTTATTTATAAAACCAAAACCATCATCATCATAGTCCAACGATTTTTCAAGTTATGTCAACACCCAATTTCCAATACAATTCAATGATAATTCAACATAGTGTCATACACAACCAAATCAACATACACACAGAACTTTTCATATGAACATCAATAAATTAAATAGAATAACAACACAATTCGACATCATCATTCATACAATAATTTCAGATTATTTTCAGATTTAATTAAATAATTAATTAAATTTAAACTTAGAAAACTCACCTAGGCCTTTGGATAGATAAATCAAAGAGAGGTAGAACTTGTCACCGTTCCAAAATCATCACAATAGAATGAAACTTATTTTCTTTCTTTTTTTTTCTTTTGATAGAGGAAGAAAGAAGAGAATGGCGGCCATGGCTTGGAGAGGAAGAAAAAAAAGAGGCAGCTCATTTTTCACAAATGGGAATGGAGAAGTGCATGAGGTAGAAGTGGGAAAAGAAATTAATACATTAGAGGAAAGAAACGGATGTTCTATTAATAAGAAATAAAGTGGAGAGAACGTAGGTAGTAAGTTTAGGGAAAGAAAAATAAATAAATGATAGAAAAGAAATTAATAGTTAGATAAAAAAAGGAATAAATGGAAGGAAATAAATGGAATGAAAGAGAAAGGAAATAAATGCAAATAAATGAATTATTTAAAGATTCAAGCTTCAGATATATATATATCTATATAATCATCTCATTAATCATATTTGTAATATACCTCAATTACCCATTAACACACATTGATTACTGTTGTAACATATGTTAATTGTAATTGTAATGTACATTGATTACCATTAATTCTTCAATCGTTTTTGTCATTATATGTATATATATTTTTTTAGTCATGCATTTCTTTAATTAATTTCTATACATATGTCTTATGTTTTTTTTTTTATAAAATAAATGTTAACATTAATTTCCATTAACTGTGGAAATTAAACGTACATTATATCGTTGACACACTGTTTTGTTACTATTCTTTCTATACTAAATTAAACTAGAAACATTCATAATTTTTATTTCCAATTATCGTATTAATTCCTATATTGAATCTTTAAAATAAAGACAAGGTTCAACTGCTAATTTTTTTTGTCAACAATAGTTCAAAGTTAGATAGTCCAAATGTACAAACAATTTAATAATTTCCATTATCATCAATCACAGTTCATCTCAATGTAAGTTATTGTTTATCGAAATAAATTTTGGAGTCATAAATTAATGAATCATAAATTATGTTTTAATACCATTTTTAATTCAATAATTAAATTAAATTCTATATTTATTCTATTCCCATATATTTAACATCTTACAATTTCCCAAAATGTGTAATTCTATTAATTTAACCCCCCTTATGTAAGTTATTTAATATAATCATTGTCCCTTTTACTATAAACAAATCATACTTTTCTTTCAATCTTTTCAATGTAATGATACATTTAAATGCAACTTTTTAATGCGATAAAAACGATACATTTCATTGCAACTTTTTAATGCAAATAAATATGGTACATTTAAATTCTAATGCGACTAAATTAATGAGTTTTATTTTGTCCGTTCACATTCAACAAAAATATATATTTTGTTTTATAAAATTTTAATGCAACAAAAATAATAAACTTAATATTCCAGCCATTATTAATAAAATAATTTAATAAAAATAGAATACTTTTATTTTCTGACTCGATTTCTTAGCAAAATTATTTAAAATAAAAATTTTAAATTGGCCCCAAAATTACGGGTTGTTACAACATAGAAATTTGACATGTAAATGTGGACCTGACCGGTATGAGTTGAGAACATTTAAAACTTATAAATGTAGGCTCAACCAATATGATATGAATGGGTGGGTTAAGTAATGTGGCTAGGCTAATGACACTTAACCGTTATAACATGACTAGCGGATGGGTTGGGCTAACTTGAATAGGTTGATAACACCCAATCGATATAACCTAACACGTGGCAGGGTTAAGTCAACTTGAACATATAGATAATACTTAACCAACTTTGCATGATACGTGGGTAGGTTAAGCCATGAATTATTTGAATATACTTAACCAATTGGACACGATGATTTGATAGGGTTAAGTCATGAACTTCTTGAATATACTTAACCAATTGGACATGATGATTTGATAGGGTTAAGTCATGAGCAGCTTGAATATACTTAACCAATTGGACACGATGATTTGATAGGGTTAAGTCATGAACCGCTTGAATATACTTAACCAATTTAACACGATGATTTGATAGGGTTAAGTCATGAAGCGCTTGAATATACTTAACCAATTGGACATGATGATTTGGTAGGATTAAGTCATGAACCGCTTGAACATATTTAACCAACTTGACAGATGATTCGTAGGGCTAAGCCATGAACTTGAATGACAAAACTTAGCCAATTTGACATGACACGTAGGCGGGTTAAGTCACGAACTTGAATGACAACACTTAACCAACTTGACATGCTAGACTGATGGGGTTAAGTCACGAATTTAAATGACAACACTTAACCTGCTGGACAGAAACCCTAGTTACGCGGTCCTTTTCAGCAGTAACCCACTAGATGTATCATGGTACCCTGGAACTAGACAGGGTGGGGCATGATTACTAGGCTGATTGTAAGCGACCAGAACGACGGCTGAGTTGGTGTGCCATTGTAGGTTCAGGCGGATTATGGTCGTGCACGTAGTCCGTAGTTGAAAAAGCAGGCATTGGGCACCGGTAGGTTTACACAGTGCGTGCTTGATTCATGTCGGTGGTTGGCACCCTAGGGCTTGATACACCCTATGGTGGACCTAACACAGACACATGAACGAGCTAGGACTTGTAGGGAGCCGATCGATTAATAGATCGTTACATGGAAAAAGGGTGTTGTCCGTTAGGTAGCATAATCCCTAGTGGTCCTAGGTGGCATAAACCCTAATCGAATATAGGAAACGTTCAATATGTAGCATAATCCCTAATGGTCCTAGGTGGCATAAATCCTAGTTGAACACGCGATAGTTCATGATAAGGAAACCTAGCCTAAACAAGGGTGGTAGTCCAAACGATTTCAATAATGGTGGCACTACGTTGAAGTAGTATATAAATACGTGATGAAACCCGTACGATATAAGGCAAGGGACTGTACATATACATGGAAAGGATGATACGGGTTGGGGTACTAGTACAGTTTGTGCAGAGAATTTAGGAAATCAGAGCAAATAGATATCATTTTAATGGTGAAGCAGAGAAATCTTGCGATGCTTGATAGAAATCTTGCGAAACTATACTTTATTCATCTTGAATGGGAACCTTGCAATGTTATACATGACAGAAATCCTATGATGTTATTATCTTGTCATCATGCTTATGTTTACTTTCAGTTTATTCATGCCATGTTATCTTTACTTGTTTTTATGCTTAAAGTCACTATGACTTACTCAGTCTTTCTGACTGACCCGTTTTGTTTCGCCACTTTTTCTTCCGTTTCCCCCTCCCAGGTTCACAGGGTGGGAATACAGCTAAGTTCGGATCTTACCAAGCTCTAAGGCTCTTTCATGAAGGCTTGGATTGCTCTTGGCTATGGCTTGCTTTTCTTTAGTGGGGAATACTATAATTTATTTTTGTGCTTCTTAGTTTTTGAGCAAGACAGATATTTTAGCTATGTATTTGGGTATTGGAAGTTGATGGGCTTTTATTGCAAACAATTCTATTTAATAAATGATTTGAAGTACTTCTACTTTACTTTCCACTGTTTTATATATGTCTGTCTTATAATATTTCTGTTCCAGTACCCATAATGCTCCACTGAAGTTAAGGCATTCCCTTTGTGAGTGACCTTAACGGATGTGGGGTGTTACATTTGGTATCAGAGCAGAAGGTTACCAGACTGGGCAAAAGTTTTTAAAACCTTTTGAAATTATTTTCAAAACCATTTACAAAGAAGCATTTTTCAAGAAAAGTTTTATTTTTAAAGGCTATTCCCCAAAGGCCATTAGCATTATCCTTTGTTTCCTTGTTTGAATCCCTTTTCCTTTCTTTCCTCCATCTATAGTCACATTAGTTCCATCTGCGACTAATCTTATTTCAAGCTTTGTAGGGTTGCCGTGCGATGGAGGTAGTTCTCGAGAGACCTGTTAACACGTTATATAAGAGGGGATAAGAGTGGTTAAGGCGAATGAGGCTCAGAACAAGAAGGTAGAAATGTTTCTGTAGGAAAGTCTAGTTTGTCTTTCTATCCTGTTTGTACCCTTTTTGATTATGGTACATCGCATCCTTTTTATTTCTGCTTCGATAGTTGAGTCTCTGCACCTTAGTACTAGCGTAGTAGAGGATCCCATTTTATTCTCAAATCCTGTTAGGAAATCGGCTCATTTATTCATGACTCGTTTGGATTTGGGAATGTCTATGCTAAGTGTTGAGTTTAGAAGTAATGCTTATGTTTTTTTTGGGCAATGGGTTGATTCTAGGGATGGAGTGGTTTTCCAAAAATGATACCATTCTTGAGTATGAAAAGAGGGTAGTTAGACTCTTGACTTGCCCCGGTAATGCCCTCGAAGTCTAGTGTAACCCTTTGGGTTCTGCCATGCTTAGTTACTTAGAATCTCTTGATATATTTATTGATCCGCTCGAGTAGTGTTCGCAACCAAGGCGGATGGTTCATCTCGCTTATGCATAAGTTATAGAAAATCACCTTAATAAGTACACTTGGCAACATGGTTAGCATTTGTCTATTTTCAAGAGATAATTCATTTATGTGGAATACCTTCTAGTAAGTGAACGAGATCCGAGATTCACTAGTGAATTTTGGAGAGCTTGCATGAAACCATGAGTACGCAGTTATGTTTGGGCCGAGTATACTAGAAGGAGAATAAGTGAAACGAGAGGCAATAGTGGAATGAGTTCCAACTCATATTTTGGAAATAAGAATTAAGAAGCTACGAAATTGTGAAGTTAAAGACAGTGAAAGCACAATGGAGTTAAGCTCAAGGAAATGTTACTCAAAAGATTGAAGACTAGATACGCACATCATATCTCTTTTAAGAGTATATCCTTGATCCCTCTTTTCCTGTAGAGCTTATTTGCATGCTATCTTTTAAGCATATCCTCTCGGTCCTATTCCACGTCCTATTTCTATTGCAAACCCCCTAGGGAGTATGACTCATCTGTTAGTAATACATGTTGGGGCTTGAGGGTGTCCGTTGGGTTGACTAAACTTTTTGGGTTTTGTAGGATATGGATTGGTCTTAGGAAGGGATTTCTTGTGACCTAAAAGGAGTTTATCATGCTTGGTCTCCTCGAATCATATATATTGGTTTTGGGCTGGTGTTTAGGGTACAAAGTTTTTCTTTACTTGCTTCTATCATTCGGTTATACCTTTAGGTAGGAACTAATGGATGTAAACATGTGTTTGAGACATGTTATGGTTGATGGTTGCAAGTGGTTGCAAGTGGTTGCTCGGGGATGCATAAACACACGTTAGGCGCTAGATCGGCTCAGTCACATCTCCTATTGCATATGCATGAGTGTTTATACTTGTTTATGGATGAAACTAAATGTGTTACAATGTGGATGTTGCATATGGATGAATGTTTGTGCACATATATAGTGTTTATATGGCTAGGACTATTCGCATACATGTTGGACTCATGGCACTAAAACATATTTTGCATTAAGAAGATCAACCAGGCCTGATCATTTGCATTAGATAAGGAACATATACACACACTTTCTGCATATGTTCATACAGCATTAGAAATCTCTTAAGGACAATGGATGCATGTGATTGATGATTGAGTAGATGGATGATTGGATGGTAGGACACATTCTTCTTAACTTGAAGATTTCGGGGATGAAATCCTTTAAGGAGGGAAGAATGTAACAACCCGAATTTTTATAACATGTTAAAACCATAAATCAAGGTAGAATTAAATTTTAAAACAAGAATCAAGGGAAACGGGTTATGCCATTGCGTTCGTCTCGAAATTTTACATGAAATAGAGTCCAAGTTTTCAAAAATCGGAGTCTGGATGAAGAAGTTATGGCCTGTAGAAGATTCAACAGATTTTAGAAAGCACATGACCAGGCAGGTCGACCTGGGGGTCGACCTAGGGACCAAGTCGACCCTAGGGTCGAAATACCCCCCATGTCGACCATGTGGTCGACCTCCCCTCCTTACAGGTCGACCTGGTCTGCCTGTTTTGACCCAGAACTCATTTTTGAAGCCTGAGACGTGTTTTGATGGTCCGGATTGATTCTAGGGTTAATCTAAGGGCCTAAACTAGTTGCGACACCTATAAAAACACCCTTAGACCTAACCTAATTCATATCAAATCATTCTTACACCATTATGCTGCTAAAATATCTATTGAACCATGGCCGCCGTCTCCAAATCAAAGTACAAACATTCAAACTCAAATCAATCCAAAGAACAAGGCTTCTACAACGATTCAAGACAATAAATTAACAACGCCGTGACATTTTTACAACAAATTCAGTTCTTAATTCATTAGCCATGCTCTGTAAGTTCTAGTTATTTTTAGATTTAAACATTTAATTATAATATGGCCATGGAATAAAGTGGAATTGGATTTAAGTATGTTTATTGATTCAGATCTATTTCTGTTGCTTCTTGAATCTTGAGTTTTGGGACTTTTCTATGTTCGTTCACATGTCAAGCTTGTGTTCTATTCAGCCTATTGTAAATTAGTTTTTCTTGATTTGTATTGATATTATTGTCAAGATCTATCTTTTATGCCAGAGATGATGTTTTTATGCCAGTTTTCCTCCCTATACTGATTGTTATACAAATTCTACCATCCCCTATTTATTTTCTTTCAATGAACCTAGGTCAATTTCGGACCTAGGCCTGAACCGCGATTTGCGTACGATTGAATACGGGGAAATATGGGAATGTTGTCTATATTATATATATATATATATATATATATATATATATGTTTGGTAGAATTGACGGCATAACATGAAATGGGGATATGAGTATTATCGCTATAATTAAAGATTGTAAGTTTGGATAAAATGGTGTAAACATGGAATACATGTAGTTTCGTATGAAACTCGACCTATGTAAAATTGCAAGAATATTGATATATGTAAACGGCATGAAACTAGGTACTTGTGTAAATTGGTATAAAATTTGCATACATGTGAAATGGTGTGAATTAAACATATGTAAATTTGGTTTGAATTGGGCATATGTAAAAACTAACAAGTAATCTAGAACTTGGGTGTATGTTAATTATGTAAAATTTTGGAGTTGGAACAGATATGAAAATTTATGACTTAGTAGAGGTTTACTATGAACGTGCCTAAGTTGGGTTTTCGGTAATTGGGATGTATTGTAAATAAATGGCTATAACTTGGCATAACCTTATAGTGAATTATGATAATAATTTGGGAACACGTTTTGGGGCAAAAACGTGAATCATGAACATTTCTATATGTTAAACACATGAACTGATATTGGGGTTTTGGGTGGAATACGACCATTAATGAACCTTTGACACGAGGTTAGACTAAGTTTGTGGTGTAAATCTGCCCGGAACCGCCTGGCAAATCCAGTAGCCACAAAGTGTCAGTCTAATGTGAGAGGTCGAAGGCCAAATTGTAGGCGTAACGATTTATGACATGAGGTTAGACCCAGTTTGTGGTATAAATCTTCCCGGAACCGCCCGGCAAATCCAGTTGCCACAAAATGCACGGTCTAATATGAGAGGTCATGATTCGTTCGTCATAATGAATGAATTAAGGAATAATAACCATAATAAGACGTGGGTATGGTTAGAGGGTCAGGTAGGATTACATGGAAATTTGACATGTAAATGTGGACCTAACCGGCATAAGTTGAGAACATGTAAAACTTATAAATGTAGGCTCAACCAATATGATATGAATGGGTTGGTTAAGTAACGTGGCTAGGCTAATGACACTTAACCATTATAACATGACTAGCAGATGGGTTGGGCTAACTTGAATAGGTTGATAACACCCAATTGATATAACCTAACACGTGGCAGGGTTAAGTCAACTTGAACATATAGATAATACTTAACCAACTTAGCATGATACGTGGGCGGGTTAAGCCATGAATTATTTGAATATACTTAACCAATTGGACACGATGATTTGATAGGGTTAAGTCATGAACCGCTTGAATATACTTAACCAATTGGTCACGATGATTTGACAGGGTTAATTCATGAACCGCTTGAATATACTTAAATAATTGGACACGATGATTTGGTAGGGTTAAATCATGAACCGCTTGAATATACTTAACCAATTTAACACGATGATTTGATAGGTTAAGTCATGAACTGCTTGAATATACTTAACCAATTGGACATGATGATTTGGTAGGGTTAAGTCATGAACCGCTTGAACATACTTAACCAACTTGACACTTTATTCGTAGGGCTAAGTCATGAACTTGAACGACAACACTTAGCCAATTTGACATGACACATAGGCGGGTTAAGTCGCGAACTTGAATGATAACACTTAACCAACTTGACATGCTAGAATGATGGGGTTAAGTCTCGAATTTAAATGACAACACTTAACCTGCTGGACGGAAACCCTAGTTACGCGGTCCTTTTCAGAAGTAACCCACTAGATGTATCATGGTACCCTGGAACTAGGCAGGGTGGGGCACGATTACTGGGTTGATTGTAAGCGACAAGAACGACGGCTGAGTTGGTGCATCATTATTGGTTCAGGCGGACTATGGTCGTGCATGTAGTTCGGAGTTGAAAAAGCAGGCATTGGGCACCGGTAGGTTTACACTATGCGTGCTTGATTCATGTCGGTGGGTGGCACCCTAGGGATTGATACACCCTATGGTGGACCTAGCACAGGTGACTACATTTCGTGATTGGGCCGTATGACACAGACACATGAACGAGCTAGGACTTGTAGGGAGCGGATCGATTAATTGATCGTTACGTGGAAAAAGGGTGTCGTTCATCAGGTAGCATAATCCCTAGTGGTCCTAGGTGGCATAAACCCTAATCGAATCTAGGAAATGTTCAATAGGTAGCATAATCCCTAGTGGTCCTAGGTGGCATAAATCCTAGTTGAACACGCGATAGTTCATGATAAGGAAACCTAGCCCGAACAAGTGTGGCAGTCCAAACGATTTCAAGAATGGTGGCACTACGTTGAAGTAGTATAGAAATACGTGATGAAACCCGTACGATATACGGCAAGGGACTGTACATATACATGGAAAGGATGATACGGGTTGGGGTACTAGTACAGTTGGTGCAGAGAATTTAGGAAATCAGAGCAAATAGATATCATTTTAATGATGAAGCAGAGAAATCTTGCGATGCTTGATAGAAATCTTGCGAAACTATACTTAATTCATCTTGAATGGGAACCTTGCAATGTTATACATGACAGAAATCCTATGATGTTATTATCTTGTCATCATGCTTATGTTTACTTTCAGTTTATTCATGCCATGTTATCTTTACCTGTTTTTATGTTGAAAGTCACTAGGACTTACTCAGTGTTTATGACTGACCCGCTTTGTTTCGCCCCTTTTTCTTCCATTTCCCCTCCCCCCCCCCAGGTTCACAGGGTGGGAATACAGCTAAGTTCGGATCTTACCAAGCTCCAAGGCTCTTTCATGTAGGCTTGGATTGCTCTTGGCTATGGCTTGCTTTGCTTTAGTGGGGAATACTATAATTTATTTTTGTGCTTCTTTATTTTTGAGCAAGACAGATATTTTAACTATGTATTTGGGTATTGGAAGTTGATGGGCTTTTATTGTAAACAATTCTATTTAATAAATGATTTGAAGTACTTCTACTTTACTTTCCGTTGTTTTATATATGTTTGTCTTGTAATATTTCTGTTCCAGTACCCATAATACTCCACTGAAGTTAAGGCATTCCCTTTGTGAGTGACCTTAACGGATGTGGGGTGTCACAGACAGGTACCCCACAAACCCAACTAAGATTGAGGGAACCCCCAACCGGATTATGGATAGTGATGGGTTCTTTGAGCTTTTTCAATTTCAAACTTAACTTCTTAACTTCATTCTTTGCAATAAAGCTTCGTGACGCCCCTGTATCAAATAGTACTCTAACTGGAATGTTTTTGACAGTAAGCGTGCCTTCCAAAACATTAGACCTTCCATGACTAGCTGAGGGTGATGGAGTTTCTGCCACTTCATTTACATGTACTGCTTCAGATTTCTTTAATAGCTGGCACTCCCTTGCAACATGACCTGCTTGGTGACACTTATGGCATTTCCTTTCACCATGTGGATTCTTCGATTTAAATTCATTCCTCTTTCGCTTCTTCGGGGATTTACTATTCTTGGTCAAATGCCCTTGCTTATTGTAGTTAGAATAAGTGGTCGTCGTTATGGATCCTTTCTCAGATTTAACCTTTTTCCTCTTGGCTTTGGGTTTCTTACTGACCTCAGACATCGTACTGGCCTCAAGACTATTAGTTTCAGAGTCCCCTTTGTTACTAGAACTGACTTCCTCTTCGTCGTTCGAAAGACCTTTCTTATGGAGATCTTCATACTGATAAGCCATGTATGTCATTTCAGAAAAGGGAAGCTTCACATGCCCCATTACACTACTTTGGTACTTCCTTTGAAGCCCAACCTCAGATTCTTCCTCTTCGGATTTTGAATTAGATCAGGGGCAAAATGAGAAAGTTCATTGAATTTCTCATGATATTGTGGAATAGTCATATCTCCTGTATCAGATAACAGAATTCATCACATAACCGCTCAGTTGCTTCTGGAGGAGTAAATCTTTCTATGAAAATCTCTTTAAATCTATCCCAGTAAATGTTACCTTCTGGACTATCTTTAATAACCATTTCCCACCAGATTAAAGCTTCATCTTTGAGTGCCCAAGATGCCACTAATCTTTTATGATCATCTCTCAGCTGGAAACGTTCAAAAATTCTTTCAGTAGAACTCATCCAAGCCTGAGTTTGAATAATGGATTCATTTCCCGAGAATGGTACTACACCCAGATTTCAATATCTCTTTAATAAAACTTCTATATCTGTTCCTAGCTGTGGGAGCACAATTGGCTTATTAGATGGTTGAACCATAGAATTTCTTCTTCTGTTTCTGTCACTAATTTATCTATGTCTGCAAATGGCAGACAAAGTGTCAGGTCAACAGAAAAGATAATTTAAAACATAAAGACATATACTTGAATGTAAATGTGTCTATCAGGGTGTATCTCATTCTGCTATACTCATACTAGCATATTACGGATCCTATCTGAAATGAGCGATCTGTCTTAGAACACTACTGGCTCTATTTCTGAAGAGTTCGTTAATATGTTACATTCAAGAACTAAGCTTAACCAAATCTTTGGTACCACCTTTGATGACCCCAGACCCCCGAACGATGGTGGCAAGGGTAATCTTTGGAATATAACATATAAACAGTAACAGTAGAACATAAATAAATAAAAACACCAGATAATGTACAAATAATACACTGGATAAACATAATCATCAGAGTTACATAGTATACATAATCATACTTAGTACAAAATACAGTTCAGCTATACATAAATGTCTATAGTGGAATCAAAACATAATATATACAATAGGAGCTAAACAGCATAAAAAGAGATAAATGATAGAATCCATCTTCATCTCCAACTATACAGAAAGAGCCTGATAAAACCTAAATACAAGGCTGCCCGTGTAGAAAAAGGGGCACCTGAGTTTGCAAGTGAAACAAACTACGAATCAGTCATGGGACTGGTATGAGAAATCTACTTAACATATATTATAATATGGCCAATCATAGGACCACGTCACTTTCGCGGAATTGGTTTACTCCATTGGATTGCCAGTGCTTTGAAATAAGTAAACCTTTTCAACATCGCAAAGCTTATTATAAAAATGAAGCCATTATAAGACTCAGTTCCCATCACACAATGCAACACAAACGGAAGGATAGAGTTTTACCTTATAATGGCCAAAATATGCTTGATACGAATAAAACAAAAGCACTTGATATTATTGCTAGTGTTTATATGTTTCAAAAACAATTTCAATCATAAACATCAATCATAGACGACATTAATGCCCCATACCACTATGTCGCCATATATAGGTACACAATCAAAACCGCATGGTGTCGTAGTTGGAAATTGGATTTCCATCATGAACCAAGGCAAAAGATAGTCCTTACCAAATTCGAGACTGTCTAGCCCGAGTCTCAGGCAAGTACTCAGTCAAGCCTTTGGATCGTCAGGGCTGGTCCGATGTGGATTAAAATACCTGAACACTGCGTTTCCCTTCCCTTTGGGACGTAAATGAGTCCTATGACTCCATCGGCTCCACATAGTCACCGATATATCCTAGGCGCCTTGCAATCCAATAACCACACAGATGAAAATAATATAAATGTCAGGGCTGGTAGGTCACTGACACCACCCTAGCTAGAAGGAAACGCATGTCCTCCCTGAGGTCCTCTCCCGTTTCTGGTTCATACCGGGGTGTGAGGCTCGCGAATCAATGTTATACACAAAGCTATGCCACACAGGCCGTGCTTTGATCATCAACCACAAGACTTTGCTTTTCAACAGAAGCCTTGATTATCTGCCACTTAGGCATACCACACAGGCAATTCACTCCATGCGACTGATTTCTATCGATATATAACCTCTGAGCTCGTACATCTCAGAGAACGACGTTAAGCAAGAGAATAAATTCTCTGCCGCCAAACAGATATATATTTAACAGAGATCAATCGGCACATAACAAAATCCAATGTCAGACACACAGTCCATTTACAAGTTCGTTTTGGGTCTGAACAAAACCATAGGCACCTTATACCTCGCATATCCATCGATCTCCAAGTACGTCTGGACGATCACCACTTATTATCTGTATTTTTGGATGCCTCCCAATCAAGACATTAGTAATCATCCAACCGATGTGAAGATCTCCGGTCTTCAACCACCGTCTTCATCATCGACTTCTTATCGTCAGTCAATTATTTGAAATGAGATTTAACTCGGCCTTTTCAAATAATTCACGTATATTTAGAATTTAAATCAATTCATTTCAATGGTTAAATTATTCGCCATCAATAATTCTGTTCTTAAATGTAATTTTCACGCCAAACACATTCAACCATCAAATATCCAATAAAACGGGTAAATTCGGTTTATTACCATTCCATATCGTTTATAATATTTTATAACGATTTATCGCTATTTTATTCATTTAAAAATAGCCAATTCATTCAAACGACGCTTCAGGCCATAACGCGGTCGTGGCGTTGTTTTTCTTCAGAAATGATTTACACATATCTGAAAATCTAACCGTTGGATCTACACAAATTTTATATCATTAGAAAGATATTTTCAAAATGAATCCAACGGTTTCAGTTTTGGGAAACTCCGATGGTCGGATCTCCCGATACAATCGTTTGAAGTTACGATTTCAAAATACGAACAACAGCATCATTATTTGACTTAATTTAATTATATATATATATATAAAATCAATTCTGGCGCTGTTTTTCTTTAGATTTGAATTAAACATTCCAGACAATCCAACCCTTGGATCTTTACCAAGTTGGTATCATTGGATAGATATTTCCAAAGCGAATCCAACGGTTTCGGTTTCGGGAAAATCCGATGGTCGGATCTCCCGCACTAATCGTTTGAAATCACGATTTCAAACTAAGAACTACAGCTTCGTTATTCGATTTATTTTAATATTATATATATATATATGAATTTTATTTCAACACATGAATATAAATCACGATACCCACTTAATATGAATTTTATTTCAACACATGAATATAAATCAAACACAAGAATATTTCAGAAAATTTCGTCAGCATAACGGTAGGGTAGTTAAAACTGTCACTGTCCCGAGTATGGCTCCTCGCTCTACCTTAAAGCCTCGCAGCTTTTGACAATGGGGATTTTCAATATATAGTTCGTACGCGGATGAATTTTCCCATATACTAATCCTATTGGGATTTCAACCACAATCAATCAATTCAAATAACCCATTCATGATATTCACCAAATTTTCACATCAACCAATAATCCAAACAGTATCACAACCAATATATATCGTCCATGGTATGTGGACGAGGGGAATATATATATATATAAGTATATAACTATATTTCGATATCATTTCAATATCATTTCAATTCATTTCAATGCACATATCATTTTTACAACGCATATATAACTTATACATCGAACATACAACTTATACAATGCTTATACATGAGGTGTACAATGCTTATATAACTCATACATCGACTATATAATTTATACATTGTTGTTGCCATATCATTTATAATTCAGAAATCTCACATTGGGCTCCATTCCTCCAAAAATAGCAGAAGGCTCAGAAAAATATCCGGTCTCTTCTAGAATGTAGAAGACGTCCGCATGAGTCCACTGTCTCTTGTTTCACTGGATTTCAACAACACATGAAAAGTTATGATTTTTATTCGATAACAACACTTTGCGATGGTTTTTAAATGTTGAAATTAGTTTATAAATAATAAACCGTACATCAGCTCTTTGATTCAAAATTAGGTTTTGATCTTGCGATCAAACGGTGTAGCTTGAAGAGGATCGGCATGCGCCACGTTGTAGCGCTAGGAGGGGAGCACCTCCGCCAGAAGTGGGGCCCACTTCGGTGGCCCCTGTCGTCCTCAAAGGCAGTCAAATAGCCGGAAGTTCGTGGAACCGTATCTCGAAATTTGTGCAGCGAGGAAGGCCGATTCTGGTATGGATTTGAAGAGACGGGGAATACTACAAAATCCTCAAAAGGATGGATGGGTTTTATCGCGTGTGGAGAGAGAAATCGAAGAGAGAAATTTGGTAGCTTTTCTGCCATCACAATTTCTAATATCGGGGAGAGAGAAATTGTGATGGGGGATTTCTATTGGTCGGTTATTATATTTAAATTTTTAATTTAATTTAATCCAAAAATACCCCTTATCACATACGAACCCCAATTCAAACCCAACGACTGTCGTCCCTAGCTAAATACCCCTATTCCGAACGCAATGGGATATGTTTCGTAGGCCTATACGACTGTTACAGTCAGTTTTTATTCAAATTAAAATATAAAACATTCAATATTTGATTTGAACGTACGTTTCAGTTTGCCGGGGCCACATTTTTATTCTAAAAATTCCCGAAAAATAAATCTAGCTCTGTTTTGATGGTATGGTCCCAAAAAAACTAGTTTCACCGAATTTTGAGAGTGTTTGAAAAATGGCCATTTTTTGGTCGATCCAATTTAACAAAAATCAACCAAACACGTTTTACTTTGCCATGCTCACATAATAACTTCAAAATTTACGGAATTTGAAATCTACCAATAATTTGACATCCCGGATCCAACAAAAGTGGTTTCGCCGAATTCTGAGGTCGTTTGCAAAGTGTCTATTTTCAAGGGATATATATATATATTCTATAGTGGCCATTCTGAAAATTCATTTGGCCATAACTTTTGATTCCCGCTATGAAACTTCGATTTTTCAGATTCGTTAGAATGATATTCATAAACAGATTTAAATATTTTTTGTTTCACTAAAATCTGTTTTAATTTGCACCCAGTACAGTTAGTCAAAGTTTGAATTCCAATTTTGAAACTGCCGCACCATTTCAGGCCTTGTTTATAATTAAAAATAATTATATTTATTTTCAAACGTCGATTCAAACATACTTTTCTTTGATTTTATTTAAAATAATTTATTTAAAATATTTAAAATCCACTAAAATAGCCAAAATAAAAAAAACTAATTGGTTCAGATTTTCCGGGTTGTTACAAAAATAATCCAATCAACCAAGCAAACATGGTTTCAAACAAAGGTGTCGGGTGCTACTAAGCACCATTGCATCTTAGTATATATTTTTAACTAGAAAATAAATTAAAATGAGAAGTTCTCACCTTTGGAATCCACTCCTCCGTTCCTTATTTCTAAACGGCTCATATTTGGATTTGATTCTAGTCAGTTTCGTCGTAATCTGTTTCACACGATTTTTATTTAAAAATCACATTTTTAACATCTCTAGCATATAAATAAAAATCGAATTTTTATCGCTACTTCATATCTATAAAAATAGAATTTTTATCGCTACTTCATATATATAAAAATCAAATTTTTATCGCCACTTCGTATATATAAAGATTGAATTTTTATCGCTACATCATATATATAAATATCAAATTTTTATCGCTACTTCATATATATGAAAATCGAATTTTTATCACTACTTCATATATATATATATATATATATATATATATATATATATATGAATCAAATTTTTATCGCTACTTCATATATTTAAAAATCGAATTTTTATCGCTACTTCATATATATAAAAATCGAATTTTTATCACTACTTTATATATATAAAAATCAAATTTAACGCTACTTCATATATATAAAATTCGAATTTTTATTGCTACTTCATATATATATAAATCGAATTTTTATTTCTAACTAAAAATATTATGATTCATACGATAGAAATCTGATTTTAATATTTTTAAAAATCTCATCTATTCTACAATAAAAATCTGATCTTTTTATATTTGAAAATATAACCTTTTCTATTATAAAAATATAATTTTTTCATATATAAAAATCGTATTTTTATAACGCAACCTTCTATAATGCTAAATACCTATAAACTAATTTTTAAAATATATTTTTAAAATATAAAAACTGATTTAAAAGAATATATTTTTAACATATAAAAAACTTAGATTTTAAAATTAAAAATAAAAAAACTGACATCGAAATGGGAAGGGGGAACGTGATGTTGTCGTCTGAGGGGGCTACGACCTAAATCAGAGGAGGGTGAGGAGAGGAGAGATTGGAAGGAGGAGTGGGTGCGACATGCCTAGGAGCGGCGGTGGCGGCGCCGTTGGGCGGTGGCGGGTGGGATCGACGAGGAGCATGTTTTTTTTTGATTGAAAATGGGGGGAGAGAGAGAGAGGAGGTAAGAGAGGTATAATAATATATAATTTAATTATTTTATTTAATTTAATTCTCCATTAAAGTTGACTTTCCCGTAAAACTCCAAACGAAACCCAACGACTATAGCCCCTAGCTAAGTACCCTCATTCCGAACACAATGGGACATGTACGATAAGCCAATTCGACCGTTACGATCAGTTTTCATTGAAATTAAGATATAAATCAATATGACTTTTAAATGTCAGTTCTTATATTTAGAAAATTCTATTTCCAATTTATCCATTGAAAATTATTTCATTTATAAACATGGTTTATAAATCGCTTCCTTATTTTATATCAAGCAAACTTCCATATTTAAACTTCATTTGGAATTAACTTTCGAATTATCCAATGATAATTAATATCAATTGTAACTTAACTTCCTTGGTTAAAACAAGTTTTCCCTTTCAAAATTCATTTGAAATCCAAATTCTACTTTGCGGAAATATATTTCCCTTTGCAATTTACCTTCGAAAATATTTTATAATTATAACTTCTATATGTATAAACATAGAATTTGTTCATATTTAATTTAGATTTTAGCTTCTAATTAATACAGTTTCAATATTCCTTCTGAAAATAGTTTATTTAATTTATTTGTTTTTATTCGACATAGTCGAATTCGAAATCATAAATCCTTGTTTATTCATTATAGTTCAGTTTACATTCCGACCATCGGAATAAATTTCACCATTTCTTTTTGGAACGATATCAAATTATAAATCTCTTTTTAAATTCATACTTGAATTTAAATTTATAAATTATTCAATGAATATTTCCCTCTTTGATTTATAAACACCGTTTATAAATTCTACTCCTTGTTTTAAATATTTAAAATAAATTTCTATTTCAAATCTTATTTGAAATCTGATTCCCATTCTAGAAAATAAATTTCCCTTTTTAAATACAACTTGAATTTTTAAAAATCTAATATTATGAAATATTAATTTTTCTTTCCATGTATAACATTTTTATAAATTTAGCTACTTGTTTTTATTATCTAAAACAAGTTAATAAATTATAAATCCATTCGAAATTCCATTTTTTATTTCAAAAAGTAAAATTTTCCTTTTTAAATTTCAAAATCCCTTTTTGATATTTTTAAATATAAATATCTAGGGCCAGTGATATTTAAACACCCAAACACACAAGCATCAATTTAATTCATCACACCACACATATATGATATGTAAGCAACAATAAATAAATTTGAGGTATCCAGTTGGATCCCTCAACCTGTTTTCCCTGCATCCACAGATGTTAGTCAATAATAATAATAATACCAATCCTGCTTCAAGGAAGGATATCGCGGTATGAAGGTCATCCACTATAGATATTTTGGGGTACATAGGGAAATCATCTGCTAATGGTACTACGGGCATCCGCTAATGGTAATGTGGGAAATATCCAATCACCAATACTATATATATTCAACAACCAAGCCTAAATATAACTAATATAATCATAATAATTCAATAATCTATTCATGCGTCCAAACAATCAACAAATTACTTTTAAATAAAACTTTGCGTGAGATTTACTCACCTTGATGTTTATTGGTTGAATATCCATTTAAATTCCATATCGTCGGTTATGAATCATCTCGAAAGAAATTTATTTGCACCTACAATTAATTAACCCTTATTCGTCAATTTGAACTTATATATTTAAACTGCTTAAATAAGTTATTTTAGATGAATTAACTAATTATATATAAAAATTAAAATTTTATTTAATTAACTTAACATTTTACCCTATTGTCTTGCAACTACTCGACTAACCACGAAGCGATCACCAAATGTAACGACCCGCAAATCCGTACTATTTGAGTCGACTAATAACACCACCCGTCCAACCCAAATTGCACAGAAATACAAATCATTATTAGAAAGAAGTTATAGGATGAGAAATAGAAAGAAATAAATATTAGAATAGAAGAAAATTAAGATCACAAACTCACAGCGGAACTAATAAAATATATTATATAACATAACTCTTGAAAATACAAATCAGTAACTGGATATACATACCATTATCAAAGCCCAACAGTTATTCCTGGAACAGTTATAAACACCTGTTTCTAGATACAAACATGGTTCACAGCAGAATATATGATAGTCTATAGCTAACTGGTGAAGCCTCCTGCTTCCAGCTCTTCCAAGTGAATCTGAAAAATCCCAACTACTTAACTGCCCGTACAAATTTGGGAACCCAAGAGTTTAGGGAAAACAAACAAAATAAACTCGGGGTCAGTCATGGGACTGGTGTGAGTAAACTCCATGCAATTGTTTAACTTTAAAAATCCTTTCTAAAGAAATGATAATAGTAAGACCAGCCACACATAAACATGGACGGTTTTTACCTTACTATAACCTTAAACACTCTTATACAAAAATCCAGTGATATTATAATAATGTCTAATCAAATAAATAGAATCTAGCGGAAATCTTGCATCTCACGCTCCATATATAATATAAAATAAAAAAAAACCGCAGGGTGCTTATTGGAGATTGGATTTCCAACATGACAAGGTATGGAACCACCTTCCGATAGTGTATCTCTAGAGAGGAATACACTGGGTTCAACAAGAACATCTTTCAACCCGGCCCACACATTACCGACCACTCATTTCGCTTGAGTGTATCGAATGTATATCACCAACGGTTGGGATCAGCAACCATTTCCCGAATGGGACAGCATCGAATATAATAAGGAATTAAATGAATCTCTAGATAGGTGATAATACACCCTAATGGGAGCGACCCATATAGCCATGTTGCCTGCCCGATTTTTGTCATTTCCCAGTTGTTGAGGCCTGAGGCTACGATTACTTTCTATTCATTAATAGCACAATCAGTTTGAATGCCACATTGTCAGATCCGTTAATTTCTAATTGATTTGCACAAATATTCTGGATGTTATGCTAAGAGAATAAATCTGTTGCCACCATATATATTTGCGCAGATCAACATATTCGATCATTGGAAATACTTTGTCAGACATCCATCCATATACGTTCGTTCGGGACTGAACGAAACCGAAGGCACAATATCTAATAATAGAAAAAGCCCTTGCACTTTACACCGTCTTCGATTACCTTCGTATAATCTGATTCGTAACGCTACTGCCAATACAGAGTGGTTCCCGGATAATAATCCACCGGTGTCTCCATATTGACAACGATATTGGCAAACACTTCGATAGTCGGTTCTCTAACTATCGAAGAAAAATAAACAAACATCCATTCATCCACAACATCAATCAATCACTGGGCTTGTAAACAAATATTTCATTAATTAATTCACTTCTCTATTTCTCTATCAATATTTGTTAACCAAATAATTTCGATAATCATCTTGGCCTCTTACGCTATTTGGAAAACATTTCCAAATATCGCCTTCTATTATTTTCTATAGTGAGAAAATATATTCTATTTGTATTTGGAAAAAAACAATTTTAATCACTTATCTCTTTCCCGACTACTTTAATTATACTCAGGAAATATTTACTGTTATATTTCCAAAATTCCATCACTTGGATTAAAACTAATGCTGTGTAAACATCGTTACAACAACCAAAATATTTTATTCAACTAAATATTATTCAAACACTTCTCTTCGAGGCTGGTTCTTGCTATTTATCAATAAAAAATGAAATCAATCAAGTTGGGGTAAAATTACCTCTCATACCTTGACTGAAAACATCATTAACTTCAAAACATACAAAACCACTTACCTCAAATAATCAACATTATAAAACCAATTATTCATTTTTAAACGTATATATGTTTTCCTTTCTATTACCAGCCTATCAATTTCCTTTTAGTTTATAATATTCTATTTTTAAATTCGTTCCTTATCGAATTTTATATATATATCAATACATTTATTTCTAACTATCAAATTTTTCTTAAAAATATTCTGACTCCTTAAATTCCCAGAAAAATTCGCCATAACCTCCCTTGTACCGGGAGCATCAGGATATTTCAAATAGCCTCCCATGGCCCTCACCAATCCAAAAGAAAAGGAAAAAGCAAAGCGGCTTGCCGATACGGCGCATAAAATCTCATATATGAATTTAAACATGTACCTTTTTGTCAGGCACATAAATTAAAATCTTCATATACTCCATCCCATACCTGTCTAACAAATGCTCACCTGTTTCTAATTCAATTCAACTTAATCTAATCGTTTGAATTCAGTTTCGCTCATTCATTCTTTAATTAGCTATTTTGCCTATTTCACTTCTTTGTTTGAATGTAACATGTTCAAACAAAATATTTAACTTGCTCATTACCAAATTTAATTTCAATTTCAATTCTAGTTTCCTTTTCGATTTCGAATATAAATTTTCAGATCGAATTCACTTATTCAAAGCCCAATATCAATTAAAAATCTCATTAACTAATTACTATTCAAATTAGTTAATTCTATTTAATAATCAAAAATATGATTTCTGTTTTCAAATTCAATTCATTACTCCACCTGAGTTCACATATAATCTACAGCTCAAATATGAAATTTTCTAAATAGAAATTCGGATTTTATTCGCTTAAAATCCTTTTATAAAATTAAATAAACCGTTATGATTTTTAAATGGTTATGGCGCTATTATTCTAAAAATTTGATTCTGATATAACTCAAAATTTATTCGACGAAATCCAGATTTTTCTCCTCTATTAGAAAACTATTATCAAATCGGTCCTGATGTTTCTTGTTTCAAAGAATTCCGACTTTAATTGAGTTTTGTATACTCAATTGAAGTTCGAAACGCCAATTTACGAACTGCAACGCTGCAGCGAGTTCGTTTTAATTATATTTATAAATATAAACGTTTAAACTTCGTCTATAATAAATTCAACTTCATTCTGTTATATTTTTAATATATATCAAATCAATTTTTCCTAATTCAACATACTATTTCCAATCTTCTAAAATTCTCGATTTTTCCTTATTCAGTAATAAATTCATTTATATTTTGATCTTCTATATTTAATTTCAATTCCTTTTATAAATTATAAATCCTTTGGATTTATTTCTATTCTGTTTAAAAATCAACATGTTGAAATATATTTCGTCGT
Source organism: Allium sativum (assembly GCA_030737875.1). Classification (NCBI taxonomy): domain Eukaryota; kingdom Viridiplantae; phylum Streptophyta; class Magnoliopsida; order Asparagales; family Amaryllidaceae; genus Allium; species Allium sativum. The sequence continues at coordinate 160,752,404 of CM060913.1, forward strand.
TCCTATTTCGAAATGATTTCAACTTTATATTTCAAATTCTCTTTGAAATTTCTATTTTCAAATTCTATTTTCAATTCTATTCAATTCTAGTCAAATTTCTATATATTCAAATTTTATTCAAATTCTACATTTAAAATTTCTTTGTTCAAATTCCATTTCACTTTCTCTATATTCAAATTCTATATTTGAATTTCCTTTATATTTTCTATATCTAAACTCCATTTGAATTTCTATATTCAGTTTCTATGTGAATTTTCTTTATATTCTATATTAAACAAGTCTTGATTTCCAATGCAGTTGAAATCAGTAATTTCTACTTTGGAAAAATACTTTCCCTTTTCAACTTCACACTTGTGTTTTATTTTTGAATTACCCAATGATAATTCTTTTCACTTCATTTATAAGCTTCGTTTATAAATGAATTACTTGTTTTTATTTTATTAAAACAAGTTAAAAAATTTATTCCATTCTAAAATTTCAAATTCTATTTTAAAAATAGAATTTTCCTTTTAAATCTCAAATATCCTTTTCAAGATATTTTACAAATCAACCCTCAGGCCCAGTGATATTTAAACACCAAATAACCAATTATTTATTTCAGGGTTTCCAACACATCACATATGACCGTATATATGCAAACAAATAAACAAACAGATAATATATTTTTGAGGAATTCAGTTGGATCCCTCCAACCTATTTTCCTGCATCCACAAACGTTAGTCAATAGAAATAATACCCATCCTGCTTCGTGGCGGGATATCGCGGTATGAAGGTCATCCACTATCATAGCGTGCGGCGTATAGGGTAATCATCCGCTAATGGTACCGCGGGCATCCGCTAATGAAACTGCGGGAATCCAACCACCTAACCAATATATATATAATAGTCACCCAAAATACCTAATATATTTAAAGCAACCATTAAAAAAATCGAAACAAGCAATAACAATTATTTTTACTAATATAAAAATAATTCTAAATAAACAGGTGAGTGAGATTTACTCACCGTGATTTATTTGCTGAATATCCAATGAGGCCAATTTTATAGATTTCAGAGTGATTCTCCCACCGTCTATTTTTTCCAAATGTAAAACAATATAATTAAAATTCCAGTTATCTAAGTATTTTAATTAATTCATTTCTGACATGTAAACAAAATTCTAGATTAACATTAATTTCATATTCAACGACTAGTCTACAATTTATATGTTTACTAACTAATTTAATTCTAACCATTTTATTGTTGTTATCTAAAGTATATGATAACATAATAAAATTCTCTAATTGCTAATAAAATAATAATTACCTTAATTTCATCTTAATCCTCTCTTCCTTTCTGCATTAGAAAATCCTATTACTGTCAATATACCCAACACGAGGACAGCCTCTTCATCCTCAAAAATCCAGAAAATCCCTAACTCCTAGCATCACAGATACAACATTTACACCATTCCTTCTTTTTTGGTAACATACTCGAACTCCTTCCATGTGACGATCCCAAAACCCCATGACACGGTGTTAAGGATAATCATTGGAATATGACACATCAATCATCATTAGCAGATCACAGATAATAGCATAAACAGAAAATAGAATAATTTACACACATATGACAGCGGAATCATATAGATATCATCACATCAGAGAAGCACAATACAGGATACAACTTAGTGCATAATGATACATAGTCAGTCACCATCGCCTGAGGCTGAATCATACATAAAGAGTACACAAAATAAATATCAGTCTACATCGCCAATGGCGGAATCATAATATAGATACAATAATGGCGGAGAAAATCCAAGTCAGCACGGTGTAGTCAAGCCTCACCATGAGCCAAAAGTGCGTCAGAAACCTGTAACTAGGCTGCCCATGTGAAAATGAGGGCATCCGAGTTTGCAAGGTGAAACAAACTACAAGTCAGTCATGGGACTAGTATGAGAAATCTACTTAACTTATTAACAACAATAATAAGGCAAATCATAGGACCACGCCACTTTCGCGGAACGGGTTTACTCCAACGAGTGCTAGTGCATGAAATAAAGTAAATGATTAAATCATCGCAATGCTTTTTATAAAATGAATCCATTATATGACTTAGGTCCCATCACACAATGAAACGCAAGCCGGAGGATAGAGTTTTACCTTATAATGGCCAAAAACGCTTCATACGAATAAAACAAAAGTGTTTGATATTATTACTAGTGCATATATGTTTCAAAAGCAAATTCAATCATAAATATCAATCCTAGGCGGCATAGATACCATCTACTAAGTCGCCATACTAGTAATACAATCACGTCGGCATATTTCGTATTGGAAATTGGATTCCTTCATGATTCGAGGCAAGGGGCAAGCTCCTCTCCGTTCGAGACACTCTAGCAAATGCCTCGGGACCGCAAACAGCAATCCCTGGATCCTCCAAGGCCGGTCCTCTCTTACTTTTGAGGATTGGAAATTCCTGAACACACGTTTCCCGGTCCTTACAGACCTATAATCGAGGCGCCTCGTATTCCAACAACCACACAGGTGAAAAGTAGATATAAATGTCGGGGCTGGGAGGTCATTGACACCACCATAGCTAGAAAGAAACGTCATGCACTTCTTGGGTCCTTCTCCCTTTTTGACTCATACCGGGGTGTGAGGCTCACGAATTCACGTTATACACAAAGCTACGTCACACAGACCATGCTTTGATCATCAACCACAAGACTTTGCTTTGCAACAGAAGCCTTGATCATATGCCACTCAGGCGTGCCACACAGGCAATCCACTCCATGCGACTGATTTCTATCAATACATAACCTCTGAGCTCATACGTCTGAGAGAAGGACGTTAAGCAAGAGAATAAATTCTTTGCCGCCAAACAGATATATATTTAATAGAGATCAATCAGCACAGAACAAAATCCAATGTCAGACACACAGTCCATTTACAAGTCCGTTCTGGGGCTGAACGAAACCGGAGGCACCAATTCCTTGCATATCCGTACAATCAACAGTATGTTTGGATGGCTACTACTTCAGCTCCTTCATGGTAGCTACTCCAATCACGAGCATCAGTAGCGCCCATCCATCCAATGTGAAGATCGTCGGTCTTCAACCTTCTTCGACTCTTCGACTTCTCAACGTCTATCGATTATTTGAAATGAAATGAACTCGGCCTTTTCAAATAACCCACGTATATTTAGATTTTCAAATCAATTTAGCACATGGTTGGACTATTCAACATTCACATTTCAGTTCGTTAGTTATAATTCTCATGTTAAATACATTCAACCATCACATATCAAGCAAACACAATGAAATTGGTTTATTTCCACTCTATATCGTCTATAGTATTTTATAACGATATATCGCCATTTTTATTTAATTTAAAACGGCCATATTTAATTAAGCGACGGTTCAGGTCGTGCCGATGCACTGGCGCTATTTTTCACTAATTTTGTTTAACACATATCTGAAAATCTAACCGTTGGATCTTCACAAATTTTATATCATTAGGAAGGTCATTTCAAAACGAATCCAACGGTTTCAGTTTTGGGAAAATCCGACGGTCGGATCTTCCACACTAGTCATTTTAAGTTACGATTTCAATTTACGAACTTCAGCGTCGTTATTCGATTTTATTTAATTATATATATATATATATATATATAATCATTTCTGGTGTTGTTTTTCTTCAGATTTGAATTAAACATTCCAGACAATCCAACCGTAGGATCTTCACAAATTTGGTGCCGTTGGAAAGATATTTCCAAGGCGAACCCAACGGTTGCAGTTTCGGGAAAATCCAATGGTCGGATTTCCCGCACTAGTCGTTTGGAATCACGGTTTCAAAATACGAACTGCACGGCCACGTTTCGTTTTAATTTTATTTATATTTATATATTTATATAAATATAGTTCATTCAAAAATTCCTATATTGTTTCCACTTCAATTATTTCACTAACGCCTTTAAATTTTGGAAAATTTCGCCATAACCTCCTTTGTACGGGAGGGGCTGGGAAAATTCCCAAATAGCCACACGGGCGGCTCATGTCAAAAAGAAAAAGAAAAAGCCAAGCGGCTAGCCAACAGGCTCATAAAATCATCACCCAAACAAAACAGTAAATGTGTACCTATTTGTCGGGCACAAAATTTTATTCCTCTTCTCTAGCCCCTTTGTTATAACCTGTTCAATAAATATGCATGTACATACATACAATTCTTATCACTTATCATTTTCCATTCAACTTCATATTTGATTTACTTTGGTTTAAAAACACCATTCATTCTAATGTTGCATGCATAGGCTAAAATCATATCATTAGCTAATTAATGTATATTTCAACTCATGCATATTTATTTGAACAAGTGGCTATTTTTAACACTTCACATTTCAGAGATGATAATTTCGGCGAACTAAAATAGATTTCAACACATGACTATTTTATTTAGTTCCTATGCATGTTAAAAATAATATTTCATTCACAAATATTTATTTCAACGTCCGCATATCTTTAGTATATCACATATATGATAAAAATGATATTTTTATCATTTAAAAATATTTATTCGACAAATGGATGTTTTCAACACTTCATTGTTTCAATAAAAATGTAATTTTTATTGCTCGATCTTTTTATTCAACACATGAACTTTTACACTACACACATTTCTCAACACATGAGCATTTCCACACATGGATATTTTATTTATGTTGTTCATATAAGAAAGATGGAATTTTTATTGTTGAAACTATTTATATATAAGGCGAATATTTTTCATACTTCATATATATTATAAAAATGGGATTTTTATTGTTTAAACACTTCATTCATTCACAAATGAATTTAATTTTCACACATCACTTTTCAACACATGAGCATTTCAACACATGGATATAGTTTCAACATATGGCTTTCATTTCAATGCATGAAGATAATTTCAACATATGAAAATAATTCTGACACATAAAGATTATTCAAAATTTCGGTAGCATAACGGCAGGGTAGTTAAAACCGGCACCGTCCCTAGTACGGCTCCTCGCTCTACCTTAAAACCTCGCGGTTTTAGACAATGGGGATTCATTCATCTAATTCGCACGCAGGCGGCATGTTTTATTTTTATTTCCATAAATATTTCCAATTCATTTCAATCACCAATGGGTATTTTTCAACCACAACCAAACAATATCAACCACAAACAATTATTCAACCATTCGCATTTTTCATCCAATATTTCACACCAATTCACAACAATAAATATCGTCCATGGTTTGTGGACGAGGTGAGTGTATATATATATATATATTATTGCTATATTTCACTTGCATTTCAACACATATATCAATTATTCTATGCATGTATAATTCATACTTCGCTTATATGGCTTACACATCGCATGTACATGAGGTATACAACACGTGTGTAATTTATATTTCGCTTATATAATTCATATACGACATTTTCCATTCAAATTCATTTAATTTAGATTTCTCACATTGGTTTTTGAAGTGCTAAAATTCGTAGAAAGATCAGAAAAATCCACGGCTTCTACTAGATGGTAGAGAGCCTCCCTGCGGTCCCGATGTTTCCTATTTCATCGAATTTCGTTAACACACTAAAAAGATAAGATTTTTCAAAGTTTGCAACACTATAAAGTGTTCAAATCAGTTCAAAATTAATAAAGGTCGAACCTTTATTGTTGTTCAAACTTAGGGTTGGGATTTTCGCAATTTCTGGAAGAATTGGGACGATCGGAGGCTGTGGCGTGGAAGAGGGAGGTGAGGGGAGTCGGATTTGAAGAGGAGGCGGGGCTGCGTCGAGGCGTGGTGACGGCGGTGTCTGGAAGTGGCGGAGTCGGCCTGAAAAGGGGAGGGAAGCGGTGAACGACGATGATCGTCGAGAGCAGATGGGGCGAGGGTTTTTTTTTAGTTTTTTTTATTTTAAAAATAATGAAAGAAAATTTCTGATTGGCCTAGGGTTTTATTAAATTTTTAAATAGTGTTTTCTCCAACGAACTCCTTTTCAAGTCCAACGACTGTCGTCCCCAGCTAAATACCCTCATCCCGGACACAATGGGATATGTTTCGTTGGCCAATTCGACTGTTACAATCAGTTATTTTTCAAATTAAAGTATAAAACATTTAATTTTAACTCTGAACGTACATTTCAATTTGCCAGGGCCACAAACTGATTCGAAAAATTCCAAAAAAATAAATCTAGCTATGTTTTGACTCTACTGTCCCAACAAAACTAGTTTCGTCGAATTCTGAGATTGTTTGAAAAATGGCCATTTTCTGGTCGATCTAATTTAACAGAAATTGACCAAACACATTTTCTTTTGCCACGCTCACATATTAGCTTCAAAAATTATGAAATTTGAAATCTAGCAATAATTTGACATCCCGGACCCAACAAAAGTGGTTTCGTCGAATTCCGAGGTCGTTTGCAAAATATCATTTTTCCAGGGCTATATATACTATATAGGGACCTTTCTGAAAATTCATTCGGCCATAACTTTTGATTCCCGTTACGAAACTTCGATTTTTCAGATTCGTTAGAAAGGTATTGATATACAGATTTAAATATTTTTGGTTTCACTAAAATCCGTTATATTTTCCACCCTGCATAGTCAGTCAAAGTTTGAATTCAAATATTCAAACTGACTCACTATTTCTAATTCACTATTTTATTGAAATATTCTATTTCAATTGTTCAAATTCCTTTGAAATCACCAATTTAAAAATTTTAAATTGGCCCGCATTTTCTGGGTTATTACATTCCAGGTCCTGACTTCAACACTCTGACCACCCTAACCGCCATCTAAGACTTCGTTGACCCATCCTCCAATCTTGGCAACAACTATACAAGGTTTCGATGCCCCCACATCACATTGTGATTCTCGCTCAGTCATATATCATAAAATCGCACCCCATACATCGTGAATCCCTAAATCGCCTTCGAGTCCATCACTGTATCCATCTTGAATCGCAATCCCTGCAAATGGTTGAACTCGCGCCTACATCCTTCAACTCGTGCAATTGGAGTACTTCGATTTGATTTCACGCTTTGTATTTTTTTTTAGGGCTTACTGCTCTCAGTGAAACCCGAATGTAAAGTAAAGAGGACAGGGTTCATGCTAGTTTTAAAAGAGGTGCTCGCGATTTTTACCAGGGACAGAGAGCGACCATTTTTTCTGTTAAAACGAGATTAAAGAAGCAAAGGCATGTCGCGATTTATATAGAGGTGGAGAGGGAACCGGAAGTACACACAAATCTTTGTATTTATTTAAAAAGATTTTCTAATTAATTTGATTTTATTCTGATTTGATATAAAGAGATCTTTTATTCTTTTTAAATAGACATCAATTTGATTTTCGATTCGATTTCGATCTTATCCATTATAAATATCTCAGGGTTCACGGTTAAAAATCGTGAACTGCTATTTTAGCGTACCGACCGTCGTTTCAATGTTATAGCGTTATACTGAACTCAACAGAATATTTTCTGAAATTTATTTCAAATGTGTGTATATATATAAAATAACCATATTAAATCAACATAATATACTTTAAATTCAAAAACAAATAAATTCTCTGATAATAAAATATTTTTATTTTCATCTACATTCAAATACAATTAATACTAATCATCTGAATTGATTTGATTTAATTCTAACTCCGAATTGAATTATTTTAAATTCTCGTATTACAATGATTATCAAAATAAATCGTATTTCGATTATTTAATCGATCACCCAATAAATACCATTTATATTATAAATTCAATATTTAAAACCATACTAATTATTTAAAATAAATCGACCAAAAATCCGGGTCATTACATTCTTCCCCCCTTAAAATAATTTCGTCCTCGAAATTGCTAAGGTAGGAAAAATGGTACAAATCCATTACTTTTCAAAATCTCACTTATGTTGAAACTCAACTCCTCATATTTCAACAAATTTAATTCCACCAAAACTTTTGGTTTTATTTCATATGCATTCTAATTCATTCAACTTGATTCTGATTCAATTTATTCACTTTGATTCATTTAAATTTCCACATTCACATTCCTGGGATTTCGTTTTAAATCCTTTCGAAATCACATAAATATATACATAGTTTTATTTCCATACCAAATTAAAAACATTTGAATTTTCAAACCAATTTGTTTTCCTTCAAACAAATTTTCATCAAAAACATTTCTATGGTAGCAATTCATCACTTAGAACTTGAAAATGAACACTGATAATGCTGCAGTCATTATCAGAATTATTTTCCAGCGACTGAAGTGAGTTCAATACTTTATCACTTTCGAAATCCATTCAAAATGGTTTTTATTCAAAAATCCTTCTAATGCAAAGCTATATTATTTAAATATACTTTGAAAGATATTTTCCAACTTCCCGGGATTTAAAATTCCAAATTCTAGTTTGAATTCAAATTTAATTTATCTCAATTGTATATCTTATTCATATACAAGTTCTATTTGGTTTTATATAACCATTTCATTTCTTATAATCTTATTTAATTATAATAATAACAACCAATACATCCATATATTATAATAATTTCAAAAATTATTCTTGCTATATCAAAATAGAATTTTGGGTAAAATAATTTCGTTCACCCAATTTAAAACAATATCGTGTTCAATCTTCTATTCAGGTATTTACAAACTCTTATCGACGTCGTGGCATCCCACAATTCGATCAGAATTCATAAACATCTCAACAGATTAGCCAACACAATATAAAACAGTTTTTATATCAATTTACAAATACGCGCTCTCGTATATACACTCAACTCATTCAAGGGTACTACTGACCCTATATCTAATGAGCACATGCCACACATGCCTAGGTATTTGCTCAATCTAAGCTCTGATACCAAGTGTAACGACCCGGGAATCCGTACTAACTGAGTCGACTAATAACACCACACGTCCAACACAAATTGCACAGAAATACGAATCATTATTAGAAAGAAATTAGAGGGTGAGAAATAGAAAGAAAGAAATATTAGAATAAAAGAAAACGAAGATCACAAACTCAAAGCGAAACAAATAAAATATATTATATAACATAACTCTTAAAAATACAAAACAGTAACTGGATATACATACCATTATCAGAGCACAACAGTTATTCCTGGAACAATTGTAAACACCTGTTTCCAGATACAAACGTGGTTCACAGCGGAATATATGATAGTCTATAGCTAACTGGTGAAGCCTCCTACTTCCAGCTCTTCCAAGTGAATCTAAAAAATCCCAACTACTTGACTGCCCGTACAAATTTGGGCACCCAAGAGTTTAGGGAAAAAAAACAAAATAAACTTTGGGTCAGTCATGGGACTGGTGTGAGTAAACTCCAATCATTTGTTTAACTTTAAAAATCCATTCTAAAGAAATGATAATAGTAAGACCAGCCACACATAAATATGGACGGTTTTTACCTTACTATAACCAAAAACACTTTGATACAAAATCCAGTGATATTATAATATTGTCTAATCAAAAAAATAAAATCTAGCGGAACGCTTGCATCTCATGCTCCATATATAATATAAAATAAATAAAAAACCGCAGGGTGCTTATTGGAGATTGGATTTCCAACATGAAAAGGTATGGAACCACCTTCCGATAGTGTTTCTCTAGAGAGGAATACACTGGGTTCAACAAGAACATCTTGCAACCCGGCCCACACATGATCGACCACTCATTTCGCTTAAGTGTATCAAATGTATATCACCAACGGTTGGGATCACCAACCGTTTCCCAAATGGGACAGCATCGAATAGAATAAGGAATTAAATGAATCTCTAGATAGGTGATAATACACCCTAATGGGAGCGACCCACATAGCCATGCTGCCTGCCCGATTTTTGTCATTTCCCAGTTGTTGAGGCCTGAGGCAACGATTAGTTTCCATTCATTGATTGCAGAATCACTTTGAATGCCACATTGTCAGATCCGTTAATCACTAATTGATTTGCACAAATATTCTGGATGTCATGCTGAGGGAATAAATCCGTTGCCACCATATATATTTGCACAGATCAACATAATCAATCATTGGAAATACTTTGTCAGACATCTGTCCATATACGTTCGCTCTGGGACTGAACGAAACCGAAGGCACAATTTCTATTAATAGAAAAAACCCTTGCACTTTACACCGTCTTCGTTACCTTAGCATAATCTGATTCGCAACGCTACTGCCAATACAGAGTGGTTCACGGATAATAATCCAACTGGTCTCTCTATATTGACAACAATATTGGCAAACAGTTCGATAGTCGGTTCTCTAACTCTCGAAGAAAAATAAACCAACATCCATTCATCCATAACATCAATCAATCATTGGGCCTGTTATATAATATTTCATTAATTAATTCACTTCTCTATTTCTCTATCAATATTTGTTAACTAAATAATTTCGATAATCATCTTGGCCTCTTACGCTATTTGGAAAACATTTCCTTATATCGCCTTCTATTATTTTCTACAGTTAGAAAATATATTCTATTTATATTTGAAAAAAAAAACAATTTCAATCACTTATCTCTTTCCAGACTACTTTTATTATACTCAGGAAATATTTACTGTTATATTTCCAAAATTCCATCACTTGGATTAAAACGGATGCTGTGTAAAAATATTTTATTTAACTAAATATTATTCAAACACTTCTCTTCGAGGCTGGGTCTTACTATTTATCAATAAAAAATGAAATCAATCAAGTTGGAGTAAAATTACCTCTCAGACCTTGACTGAAAACATCATGAACTTCAAAACAGAAAAAACCACTTACCTCGAATAATCAACATTATAAAACCAATTATTCATTTTTAAACGTATATATGTTTCCCTTTCTATTACCAGCCTATCAATTTCCTTTTTGTTTATAATATTCTATTTTTAAATTCGTTCCTTATTGAATTCTGTATATATCGATACATTTATTTCTAACTACTAAATTTTTCTTAAAAATATTCTAACTCCTTAAATTCCCGAAAAAATTCGACATAACTCCCTTGTACCAGGAGCATCAGGATATTTCAAATAGCATCCCATGGCCCTCACCAATCCAAAAGAAATAGAAAAAGCCAAGCGGCTTGCCGATATGGCACATAAAATCTCATATATGATTTTAAACATGTACCTTTTGTCGGGCACATAAATTAAAATCTTCATATACTCCGTCCCATACCTGTCTAACACATGCTCACCTGTTTCCAATTCAATTCAACTCAATCCAATCATTTGAATTCAGTTTCGCTCATTTATTCTTTAATTAGCTATTTTGCCTATTTCACTTCTTTGTTTGAACATAACATGTTCAAACAAAATATTTAACTTGCTCATAACCAAATTGAATTTCAATTTCAATTCTAGTTTCCTTTTCGATTTCGAAATAAATTTTCAAATCAAATTCACTTATTCAAATCCCAATATTAATTCAAAATCTCATTAACAAATTACTGTTCAAATTAATTAATTCGATTCAATAATCAAAAATCTAATTTCTATTTCAAAAATCAATCCATTACTCCACCTGAGTTCACATATAATCTACAACTCAAATCTGAAATTTTCTAAATAGAAATTCTTATTTTGTTCGCTTAAAATCCTTTTATAAAATTAAATAAACCGTTATGGTTTTTAAATGGTTATGGCGTTGTTTTTCTAAAAATTTGATTTTGATATAACTCAAAATTTATTCGACGAAATCCAGATTTTTCTCCTCTATTAGAAAACTATTATCAAATCGGTCCTGGCATTTCCTGTTTCAAAGAATTCCGACTTCAATTGAGTTCTGTATACTCAATTGAAGTTCGAAATGCCAATTTACGAACTGCAGCGCTGCTGTAATGACCCGGGGATTTGGCGTTCTTGGTTATTTGATATACGACACATATCGAACATCCAAGGATCGAAAATATCGGTCATTAATGAAAGAAATTAGAGGGTGAGGATAGATAAGATAGAAACTTGGAATAGAAGAAGAAGAACACAACATCAGAGTAACACGAACCTCACAGCGGAACGAATAACATATAATATAAACAACATAACTTGAAATACACATCTGTACTTGAATATACATCATTATCAAAGTACAACACTTACAACACGGCGGAAATAAACTATAGCTATATGATTCTGAAGCCTCCTGCTCCAGCTCTTCAAGTTTATTTGTAAAATCCCGACTACTTGACTGCCCGTTCAAATTTAGGCACCCAAGAGTTTAGGGAAAACAACAAAATTAACTCTGGGTCTTTCATGGGACTGGTATGAGTAAAACAGTTTAAAACAGTTTGAAAAAGTAAACGATATCTCATAAGAGCATCCCGTATAACAAAACAGGTTTTTCCCTTTTGAGAATCCAAATTTTCTTTATATAAAAAACCTTTTGATATTATAATAATGTCTATCAACCACAATATAATAATAATCTAGCAGAAACGCTTTCATCTCACGTTCTACATATATATTATACAATCAAAACCGCAAGCACGATTGGGTAATGGATTTCCAACTATGACAAGGTATGGAACCACCTTTCGCTAGGGTACCTCTAGAGAGGAATACACTGGGTTCAACAAGAACATGTTGCGACCCGGCCACACATGACCGACCACTCATTTCGCTTGAGTGTATCGAATGTATATCACCAACGATTGGGATCAACAACCGTTTCCCAAATGGGACAGCATCAACAATAGATTTTTAGAAGTAAATGAAACTCTAGATCAGGTGATTATACACCCTACTTCGGAGCAACCGACTTAGCCATCCTGCCTTCCCGATTTCTGTCATTTACCGGATGTGAGGCTAGAAGCTACGCTTTATCATTACACCAGATTCACTTTGAATGCCACATCGTCAAATCCATCAAATCACTGACTGACGTCCTCAATCATACATTACGTGTCAGCTAAAAGAAGATTCCTTCTCCGCTTCCACTCTTGGTACGGTTGAAGAAATCAATGTACATGACCTTTCTGGAAATGCTCTGTCCGACATTCATCCATACAAGTCATCCAGGAACAGGATGAACCGAAGGCACTATTCAATACATCCATCTTAGGCACTGTTATCTAAGACTTATACAATAGCCCTTGCACTTTACTCCGTCTTCAATTTTCTTTGGCATATATGATTCGCAACGCTTATGCCAATACAGAGTGGTTCTTTGGATAATAATCCAACCGGTCTCTCCATATTAACAACGTTAACATGGTCAAAACATTGATAGTCTGTGATTTAACGATCAAAGAAAAATACGTGTGCAAACAACGATATTATTTCCAAATGGAAATTATATCGATCAAACATCACTTAACATTTATCTCCTTAGTTCATTTTTCATCTCCTGTTTCCCTGTATTCAACATTTCTTATTTTCTAAATTTAGAAAATATATGTTATTAACACTGGAAAACATTTCCATAGCTTATTTAAATATCCCTATCATTTCACAACTATCAGTCCCTGACTGTAAACTTGTAGGAGAACAGTTCTCTAAGTATAAACCCCGAAGGTCGAAACCAACATCAGATCGATACTCAGAAAACTATTCAACTAAACTAATCTCTACTCAGTTTCTAATTTTGTTTAACTCTATTTTGATTACTCTGTTCAATTAACTTCTTTTGAATAACTATGTTCAATTGACTCCTATTTGATGACTCTATTTGATAACTCTAATCGACTAACTCTTTTCTATCTCTTAAATTTCCTTTTATAATCCTATTTATTTTCCCAATAAATATTCCTTTATTATATTTATTTATCAACTAAATATTCCTTTATTCTATTTATTTCCTTCTACGTAAATATCTTCCTTTATACTTCTATTTTCTTCTTAAATATATATCGTTTTACACTTCTATTTACTGGCTAAGTAAATAATCATTTTATAAAATTCTTCGATTTTATAATTATTCCCTTACCAACATTATGGTATGTTATGGTATTCGACATATCAAATCACGATGATCAATATCATCCAAACACTTATAATCAACAACAGATTATATATCACATCATATATCACAATATATGAAAAAAACAATAAAATAAATGTTGAGGAATCCAGTTGGATTCCTCCAACCTGTTTCCCTGCATCCACAGATGTTATACAATATAAAATCAACATCAATTTCAGTTCCCTATGATATATTCTGTTAAACAGAATCAATATAGAAATTCACTAACTGACTAGCAGTTCAATCAAACAGTCAACACACAGTCAATCAACCAACATTTAACAGTTCTAAAAATACAACATGAAATTATAAACTGTTCAGAGTTAGTGAGATTTACTCACATTGGCAGTTCATCGTTAAAGAACGATAAACTGTTTGTTTGATTTGAATCAAACAATTTATTTCGTCATAAATTCGTACAAGCCCCAATCCACTTCCAGTCAGCTTCATTGTGAAGCTCTCGTTCATACGGTCCCAACGGATCTGACCGTTCATGATTCTGACCTCGTATGGATGAGATATCGCATTTATAATTTAGTACACATTTGAATTAGAAATAATTAAATACTTTAAAAACAATTGGGCTTTACCCATCAATCTTGGCCCATTCAAACAAAACCGACCCGCCTCTCTCTTAAACACGTCTTCCCCAACAATGATACAGGAACCCGCCTCCTCAATACACCATTTCCGACATTTCCCTCGATCCCCTAGCCTTCTCTTCCCTATGAAATCAAAATCGACCTTCACCACCGAGTTCCTCGTATCGAGCTGGACTTGCTCATCGCCATTTCGTACACTCCGATGCCTCCCTATCAGAAGTGACTCCCACGACCCAGCACAGTACACCGAACTCCTTCTTCATCGAATTACTCCAGCAATGACCGCAAGCTTCAATTCGCCACAACGATCCCACCCACGATACTCATTTCTCCCCTTGATGCTCGAGCACCTCAAAAACTCCAACCGTAGTACACTGCAGTTTAAATTCCAAATCCCAGAAATGGATCGAGTTGCCAAAAATGGGTATCAGGCCAAAGCGAATGCTTGCTTGAGTCCATACACGTATATAAAATGATTTTAGGAATTTTATTTTGTTTTATTTGAATTTTTCTTTTGATCGAGAGTCTTACTGGAGAAAATGAAAGTGTTGGCGGCTTCTTTTTCCCTAGAGGATTGAATCGAACCATGAATTAGGTTAGAGCGATTTTGGATATTATATAGGGTAGATATTTTCATTATTTTATTCTATAATAATCAACCGCTATGTATATTTATCCTTTAGAAATTCCTATGATCACATATATTATATAAAAATCATGAAAATTGACATGCAGCTAGAGTTCGACATTACGGTCCTAACGAAACTGGTTTCGTCAAATTTCGACTTCGTATGCTCTCAAAATATAGATTGTTTTCCACTCTAAAAATCCGTACGGCCAGCCAGTGCCTCTAAAAATCACCAAACTGGAAATCTAACAACTATTTGACATTGCGGATCCAACAAAATTAGTTTCATCGAATTCCGACTTCATTTGCAAAAGTGGCTATTTTTAACGCTCTAAATAGCCTGTTTAAATATATATAAATATATTTAAATAAAATTGAATTAAATATTTAAAATTAAATATTGTCGTTTATATTCGCTGAGGAATATCATATAGCTCCAGAATAATCCTGTATGGGTTTCTAACTCGATATTCACTTCTGGGTCAACCCGATATTCGATTTATATTGAAATTCCTTTTTAAAATATAAATAATTCCTTTATAAATTATAAAGGAATTCCACAGTGACTTTTCTAAAATTTGATTTGGACATAAATCAAAATCTACACGACGAAATCCCGATTTTTCTCTTTCACTAGAAAGACATACTCCACCAGCTCCACACATTTCTTGTTTCACAGAAATCCGGCTTAAAACGAATCATGTACATTCAGTTGAAGTTCAAATTGCCAAATTACGAACTGCAATGTCATTTCATGCTCGATTTTAATTATAATATAATTATACGTTCAAACTGTCGTTCAAACAATACATTCGTTTTTCAAATTCAATTCCAAGCTGAATTAAATATCACAGATGATCCAGTTCACACCATATCGCAATTTCATCCAATTCTGATTATTTCAGAATTAAATATATTATTTAATTTATTATTTAAATTAAATATTCACCATTATTTAATTCCACGACCATTTAATTCACTGTATCACTATTTATATAATTAAATAAATTAATTATAATACCTCTGCCAATGCGGGTCATTACATTCTTCCCCCCTTAAAATAATTTCGTCCTCGAAATTGCTAAGGTAGAGGGCGACTCTATCTATTGGAATTCCTAAGATTTGTTTACCCCTTATTTCTGATTTCAACCTAACCAATTAATATCGACTAAAATATTTATTCATTCCGACTAACTAAAATTTTCAAAAATTCAGAAAATTTTCTGACACTTTAAATTTTCGGAAAATTTCGCCATAACCTCCTTTGTACAGCCCTATCGGTAAAACCACAACTCGCCTCTCTGGGCCATCTCCAACACAAAAGTAAATCAACCAGCCAAGCGGCTTGCGAAATCGGCTCATAAATCTCAAGCTTATATCAAATATAAACTTGTACCTTTTTGTCGGGCATACCATTATATCATTTCCATCGATTAACAACCCTGCATATACCAATGTCATACTAATCTAACTTCGATTAGTTTATATCCTCAACTCAAACCATTCGTTTATACTTAAGTCGAATTTCATTTAAACTCCAATATTCAATTTCAACTCTTAGTTTATCAACTTAATTTCATTCGGATTATTCTATTATCCAATCCAGATTTAATTTAACTTAGTTCAAGTTAAATTCAAATTTCTCATTCACTTTTACTATCTCATTCTATTTAACTTCATTAGTTAAACTTTAATACCAGAATTTAAATTCCTGGGTTCATTTCAAATTAATTCGAAATCGCAATACCAATTCAAAACATTTGAATTTCTAAACACTTGTTTTCTCAAACCAATTCAAAAACAAAATCCTTTGGTAGTAATCCGTCATTTAGGAACTCGAAAATCACACCGACGATGTATCGATCCATCCTCGGAATTATTTTCCAATCATTAAGGTGAGTTCAATACTATATTTATTTCAGGTTGAAAAACATTTTCAAAATCTCCCAAGAACTTAAAATTTCCTTATTTTAATTCCTAATTCTGATATAAATTCAGATTTAATTCATCCTATTTTTTATACTTTACTTGTATAAATCCTGATTGTTCATATACATAACCATTTAATTCATAATCTTACTCGATTATAATTACAACCAGTATATCTGATATATTATAATTCCACTATATATATATTCTTGGTATCATAATATATCTTGGGTATAATTACTTTAATTTACCCCTTTTTCTAAACATATCGTGTCGACCCATCGTATTCGAGTGTTTATAAACTCCTACGTATACAGTGGATCAAACTGATTGACCAGAATTGATAAACTACTCAACCAATGAATCTCCACAATATAAAACAAATTTTATATCAAAATACAAATATGCAATCGTATATATACACTCAACTCAATCTAGGGTATTACTATCCCCATCTCTACTGAGTCACGCCACAGAGCCAAGGTAAACCTAACTTAAGCTCTGATACCAGCTGTAATGACCCGGGGATTTGGCGATCTTGGTTATCCGATATACGACACATACCGAACATCCAAGGATCGAAAATATCGGTCATTAGTGAAAGAAATTAGAGGGTGAGGATAGATAAGATAGAAACTTAGAATATAAGAAGAATAACACAACATCAGAGTAACACGAACCTCACAGTGGAACGAATAACATATAATATATATAATATAACTTAAAATACACATCTGTACTTGAATATACATCATTATCAAAGTACAACACTTACAACACAGCAGAAATAAACTATAGCTATATGATTCTGAAGCCTCCTGCTCCAGCTCTTCAAGTGTATCTGTAAAATCCCGACTACTTGACTGCACATACAAATTTAGGTACCCAAGAGTTTAGGGAAAACAACAAAATAAACTCCGGGTCAGTTATGGGACTGGTATGAGTAAAACAGTTTAAAACAGTTTGAACAAGTAAACGATATCTCATAAGACCACACCATATAACGGAACGGGTTTTTCCCTTATGAGAATCCAAAATTTCTTTATATCAAAAACCATATGATATTATAATAATGTCTATCAACCACAATATAATAATTATCTAGCATAAACGCTTTCATCTCACGTTCTACATATATAGTATACAATCAAAACCGCAAGCGCATATTGGGTAATGGATTTCCAACTATGACAAGGTATGGAACCACCTTTTTTTAGTGTACCTCTAGAGAGGAATACACTGGGTTCAACAAGAACATCCCGGCCACACATGACCGACCACTCATTTCGCTTGAGTGTATCGAATGAATATCACCAACGATTGGGATCAGCAACCGTTTCCCGAATAGGACAGCATCAACAATAGATTTTTAGAAGTAAATGAAACTCTAGATCAGGTGATTATACACCCTACTTCGGAGCGACCGACTTAGCCATGCTGCCTGCCCGATTTCTGTCATTTACCGGATGTGAGGCTAGAAGCTACGCTTTATCATCACACCAGATTCACTTTGAATGCCACATCGTCAAATCCATCAAATCGCTGATTGACGTCCTCAACCATACATTATGTGTCAGCTAAAAGAAGTTTCCTTCTCCGCTTCCACTCTTGGTACGGTTGAAGAAATCAATGTACATGACCTTTTTGGAAATGCTCTGTCCGACATTCATCCATACAAGTCATCCAGGAACAGGATGAACTGAAGGCACTATTCAATACATCCATCTTAGGCACTATTATCTAAGACTTATACAATAGCCCTTGCACTTTACTCCGTCTTCAATTTTCTTTGGCATATATGATTCGCAATGCTTATGCCAATACAGAGTGGTTCTTTGGATAATAATCCAACCGGTCTCTCCATATTAACAATGTTAAAATGGTCAAAACATTGATAGTCTATGATTTAACAATCAAAGAAAAATACGTGTGCAAACAACGATATTATTTCCAAATGGAAATTATATCGATCAAACATCATTTAACATTTATCTCCTTAGTTCATTTTTCGTCACCTGTTTCCCTATATTCAACATTTCTTATTTTCTAAATTTAGAAAATATATGTTACTAACACTGGAAAACATTTCCATAGCTTATTTACATATCCCTATCATTTCACAACTATCAGTCCCTGACTGTAACTAGTAGGAGAACAATTCTCTAAGTATATACCCCGAAGGTCGAAACCAACATTAGATCGATAATCAGAATACTATTCAACTAAACTAATTTCTAGTCAGTTTCTAATTTTGCTTAACTCTATTTCGATTACTCTGTTCAATTAACTTCTTCTGAATAACTATGTTCAATTGACTCCTATTTGATGACTCTATTTGATAACTCTAATCGACTAACTCTTTTCTATCTCTTAAATTTCCTTTTATAATCCTATTTATTTTCCCAATAAATATTCCTTTATTCTATTTATTTATCAACTAAATATTCCTTTAATCTATTTATTTACTTTTTACGTAAATATCTTCCTTTATACTTCTATTTTCTTCTTAAATAAATATCGTTTTACACTTCTATTCACTTGCTAAGTAAATAATCGTTTTATAAAATTCTTTGATTTTATAATTATTCCCTTATCAACATTCCGGTATGTTATGGTATTCAACATATCAAATCACGATGATCAATATCGTCCAAACACATATAATTAACAACAGATTATATATCACATCATATATCACAATATATGAAGAAGAAAAATGTTGAGGATTCCAGTTGGATTCCTCCAACCTGTTTCCCTGCATCCACAGATGTTATACAATATAAAATCAACATCACTTTCAGTTCCCTATGATGTATTCTGTTAAACAGAATCAATATAGAAATTCACTAATTGACTAGCAGTTCAATCAAATAGTCAACACACAGTCAATCAGCCAACATTTAACAGTTCTAAAAATACAACATGAAATTATAAACTGTTCAGAGTTAGTGAGATTCACTCACATTGGCAGTTCATCGTTAAAGAACGATAAACTGTTTGTTTGATTCGAATCAAAAAATTTATTTCGTTATAAATTCATACAAGCCCCAATCAACTTCCAGTCAGTTTCATTGTGAATCTCTCGTTCATACGGTCCCAACGGATTTGACCGTTCATGATTCTGACCTCGTATGGATGAGATATCGCATTTATAAGTTAGTACATATTTGAATTAGAAATAATTAAATCCTTTAGAAACAATTGGGATTTACCCTACAATCTCGGCCCATTCAAACAAAACCGACCCGCCTCTCTCTTAAACCCGTCTTCCCCAATGATGATACAGGAACCCGCCTCCTCAATACACCATTTCCGACATTTCCCTCGATCCCCTAGCCTTCTCCACGAAATCAAAATCGACCTTCACTACCGAGTTCCTCGTATCGAGCTGGACTTGCTCATCACCATTTCGTACACTCTGACGCCTCCCTGTCAGAAGCGACTCCCACGACCCAGCACAGTACACCGAACTCCCTCTTCATCGAATCGCTCCAGCAATGACCGCAGGCTTCCATTCTCCACAACGATCCCACCCACGATACTCATTTCTCACCTTGATGCTCGAGCACCTCAAAAACTCCAACCCTAGTATGCTGCGGTTTAAATTCCAAATCCCAGAAATGGATCGAGTTGCCAAAAATGGGTATCAAGCCAAAGCGAATGCTTGCTTGAGTCCATACATGTGTATAAAATGATTTTAGGAATTTTATAATGTTTTATTTGAATTTTTCTTTTGATTGAGAGTCTTACTGCAGAAAATGAAAGTGTTGGCGGCTTCTTTTTCTCTAGAGGATTGAATCGAACCATGAATTAGGATAGAGCGATTTAGGATATTATATAGGGTAGATATTTTCATTATTTTATTCTATAATAATCAACCGCTATGTATATTTATCCTTTAGAAATTCCTGTGATCACATGCATTATCTAAAAATCATGAAAATTGACATGCAGCTAGGGATCGAGATTACGGTCCCAACGAAACTGGTTTCGTCGAATTTCGACTTCGTATGCTCACACAACGTATTTTTGACTGTCAAAATACTGACTGTTTTCCAGTCTAAAATTCCGTACGGCCAGCCAGTGCCTCTAAAAATCACGAAATTGGAAATCTAACAACTATTTGACATTACGGATCCAACAAAATTAGTTTCATCGAATTCCGACTTCGTTTGCAAAAGTGGCTTTTTTTTAACGCTCTAAATAGCCTATTTAAATATATAAATATATTTAAATAAAATTGAATTAAATATTTAAAATTAAATATTATCGTATATATTCGCTGAGCAATATCATACAGCTCCAGAATAATCCTGTATGGGTTTCTAATTTGATATTCACTTCTGGGTCAACCCGATATTCGATTTATATTGAAATTCCTTTTTAAAATATAAATAATTCCTTTATAAATTATAAGGGAATTCCACAGCGACTTTTCTAAAATTTGATTTGGACAAAAATCAAAATCTACACGATGAAATCCCGATTTTTCTCTTTCACTAGAAAGATATACTCCACCAGCTCCACAAGTTTCTTGTTTCACAGAAATCCGTCTTAAAACGAATCTTGTACATTCAGTTGAAGTTCAAATTGCCAAATTACGAATTGCAGCGCCATTTCAAGCTCGATTTTAATTATAATATAATTATACGTTCAAACTATCGTTCAAATAATATATTCGTTATTCAAATTCAATTCCAAGCTGAATTAAATATCACAGATGATCCAGTTCACACCATATCGCCATTTCAGCCAATTCTGATTATTTTAGAATTAAATATATTATTTAATTTATTATTTAAACTAATTATTCACCATTATTTAATTCCACGACCATTTAATTCATTATATCACTATTTATATAATTAAATAAATTAATTATAATACCTCTGCCAATGCGGGTCATTACAGCTGCGGCGAGTTCTTTTTAATTATATTTATGAATATAAACGTTTAAACTTCGTCTATAATAAATTCAACTTCATTCTGATATATTTTTAATATATATCAAATCAAATTTTCCTAATTCAACATACTATTTTCAATCTTATAAAATTGTCGATTTTTCCTTATTAGGTAATAAATTCTTTTATATTTCCATGTTCTATATTTAATTTCAATTCCTTTTATAAATTATAAATCCTTTGGATTTATTTCTATCCTGTTTGAAAATCCACATTTCGAAATATATTTCATCGTTCCCATTTCGAAATGATTTCAACTTTCTATTTCAAATTCTCTTTGAAATTTCCATTTTCAAATTCTATTTTCAATTCTATTCAAATTCTATTCAATTCTAGTCAAATTTCTGTATATTCAAATTTTATTAAAATTCTGCATTTAAAATTTCTTTGTTCAAATTCCGTTTCACTTTCTCTATATTCAAATTCTATATTTGAATTTCCTTTATATTCTCTATATCTAAACTCAATTTGAATTTCTATATTCAATTTCTATTTGAATTTTCTTTATATTCTGTATTAGACAAGTCTTGATTTCCAATTCAGTTGAAATCAATAATTTCTACTTTGGAAAAATACTTTCCCTTTTCAACTTCACACTTTTGTTTTATTTCTGAAATAACCAATGATAATTCTTTTCACTTCATTTATAAGCTTCGTTTATAAATGAATTACTTGTTTTTATTTTATTAAAACAAGTTAATATTTTTATTCCATTTTAAAATTTCAAATTCTATTTCAAAAATAGAATTTTCCTTACAAAACTCAAATATCCTTTTTAGGATATTTTATAAATCAACCCTCAGGCCTAGTGATATTTAAACACCAAACAACCAATTATTTATTTCAGGGTTTCTAACACATCATATATAACAGTATATATGCCAACAAATAAACAAACAGATAATTATTTTTTGAGGAATCCAGTTGGATCCCTCCAACCTGTTTTCCTACATCCACAAACGTTAGTCAACAGAAATAATACCCATCCTACTTCGTGGTAGGATATCGCGGTATGAAGGTCATCCACTATCATAGCGTGGGGCGTATAGGGTAATTATCCGCTAATGGTAACGCGGGCATTCGCTAATGAAACTGTGGGAATCCAATCACCAAACCAATATATATATATATAATAGTCACCCTAAATAACTAATATATTTAAAGCAACCAGAAAAAAATCAAAACAAGCAATAATAATTATTTTTACCGATATAAAAATAATTCTAAATAAACAGGTGAGTGAGATTTACTTACCATGATTTATTTGCCGAATATCCAATGAGGCCAATTTTATAGATTTCACAGTGATTCTCCACCGTCTATTTTTTCCAAATATAAAACAATATAATTAAAATTCTAGTTATCTAAGTATTTTAATTAATTCATTTCTGACATGTAAACAAAATTCCAGATTAACCTTAATTTCAAATTCAACGAATAGTCTAAAATATATAGGTTTACTAACTAATTTAATTCTAACCATTTTATTGTTGTTATCTAAAGTATATGATAACACAATAAAATTCTTTAATTGCTAATAAAATAATTATTACCTTAATTTCATGTTAATCCTCTCTTCCTTTCTGCATTAGGAAATCCTATTACTGTCAATATACCCAACACGAGGACATCCTCTTCATCCTCAAAAATCTAGAAAATCCCGAACTTCTAGCATCACTGATACAACATTTACACCCTTCCTTCTTTTCTGGTAACATACTCGAACCCCTTCCAGGTCCTGACTTCGACACTCCGACCACCCTAACAGCCATCTGAGACTTCGTCGACCCATCCTCCAATCTTGGCAACAACTATACAAGGCTTCGATGACCCCACATCACATCGCAATTCTCGCTCAGTCATATGTTATAACATCGCACCCCATACATCGGGAATCCCCAAATCGCCTTCGAGTCCATCACTGTATCCATCTCGAATCGCGACCCCTACCAATGGTTGAACTCGCGCCTACATCCTTCAACTCATGCAATCGGAGTACTTCGATTTGATTTCATGCTTTGTATTTTTTTTAGGGCTTACTGTTCTTAGTGAAACCCGAATGTAAAGTAAAGAAGATAGGGTTCTTGCTTGTTTTAAAAGAGGGGCTCGCGATTTTTACCAGGGACAGGGAGCGACCATTTTTTCCTGTTAAAACGAGATTAAAGAAACAAAGGCATGTCGCGATTTATATAGAGGTGGAGAGGGAACTGGAAGTACACACAAATCTTTGTATTTATTTAAAAAGATTTTCTAATTAATTTGATTTGATTCTTATTCGATATAAAGAGATCTTTTATTTTTTTTAAACAGATATCGATTTGATTTTTGATTCGATTTCGATCTTATCCATTATAAATAACTCGAGATTCATAGTTAAAAATCGTGAACCGCTATTTTAGCGTACCGACCGTCGTTCCAATGTTATAGCGTTATACTGAACTCAACAGAATATTTTCTGAAATTTATTTCAAATGTGTATATATAAAATAACCATATTAAATCGATATAATATACTTTAAATTCAGAAACAAATAAATTCTCTTATAATAAAATATTTTTATTATCATCTATATTCAAATACAATTAATATTGATCATCTGAATTGTTTTGATTTAATTCTAACTTCGAATTGAATTATTTTAAATTCTCGTATTACGATGATTATCAAAATAAATCGTATTTCGATTATTTAATCGATAACCCAATAAAATACCATTTATACTATAAATTCAATATTTAAAACCATACTAAATATTTAAAATAAATCGACCAAAAATTCGGGTCGTTACACCAGACATAACCAAAACTGCATCATTCCCCAAAATAGCCATTCTCCATTTCGGCATATTATCAAACACCTTACAAACAATCCTTCATCTCCTTTTTAAACACTTGAACCACTGTTGTGCCCTTTTTGGAATGCCACCAAAACCCCTTATCTCCAGTGTTCCTACTACTTTATAACAACTAGACGACCTTATTCCATTAATAGACCCCATTTTCAATCATCACGCTAGCATCACAATCCCATTCAAAACACTGACCCAATCTTCTCAAACCAATATACTGCGCACAAACCAAACAGGCTTCCTCATTTGAGATTTTCAAAGTGAAATTCACCAATCATCATTAAGCTGTCAATTAGAAAAAATACAAAAAATCGAACTCCTATTCCAAATTTATTGTGGTTATACCCAACATCGCTTTACCAAATAAAACTCCAACTCTAGATTATGAGGTAACCCAAACTCGACACCCTCTCAGACGCACCACCTAAAACTCCACTGCGTACATCCATAAGTCATCGCACCTCCTGAAACCGCGATGACTCCATTGCATACCTCAACTTCGAATGAACAACGATGCCCCCCTTCAAAGACTAATACCAACTTCATGTCCACATCTTGATATCGCAGTGACTCATTTCACTCTCACAGACAATGTCAAAACCCCTTTCCGAAATCGTCATCGTACCCAAAATCACGCCTTATGTGAGAGCTTCCATCGATGTTGAGGGCTTCACACAATTCGCAAGTACTCCTGTCGACTCAAGCTTCAGAGAATCGAGCAAACTATTGTTGTGATTTTGAATTTTAATCGATTCTCCTTTTTTTATTGCGGATCGATTTTCATTGATTGGGGAAAAAAGAAATGATGGAGGAATAGAGGAACTGGGTTGTTTGAGAATGAAATATACGAGGCTCAGCTCGTTTATATAGAATGTAAAAACAAAATGTACAGCGCCATTAGATAGTTGTTCCTTTGATATTGAACATGGACGGAAGATGTTTGAGCCCGAGAAAAACTTGTTTGCGTGATGGAACAAAACAAGTCGGATGATATACATATATATTGATTATTTTTATTTTGTATTTAAAATATAATTCTTTAAAATATCTTGTTTCTCCTAACTTGTCAATCTAAACTGCTAACATAATGATCGTCGTTTTCCTAATTTGAACTCAACGGAATGGGTTTTAAATTCTAGTTCAATTGCATGAAGACGATAATAAATTTACATTGACAATTAATATTAAATTCAATTGATTAAAATACAAGTCGATTTCAAAACAATTTAAATTCATCAATAATAAAGTATTATCATCGTTATAATTCAATATAGATATATATATTAATCGACTGAATCTTTTTGATTCAGTTTTAACTTCGAATTCAATTATTATCGTTTTTTCTTATTACGATAAATCGGTATATTCGATATTAATCTGTTTATCAATTATTAAATCGATAAATTAATTAAAAATTCAGTTGTTATACCAATTCAACGTTTAAAAATAAATTTAATTGTTCAAGTAAATCGGCTAAAAATCTGGGATGTTACATTCCTTCCCTCTTAAAAGAATTTCATCCCAGAAATTACTAAGGCAGAAGAAATGCTACAGACCCGTTTAACTTTTCAAAAGCCCACTTTGTTACACTTAATTTTCCATATTCTATATCTCGAGTCCGATACGATTTTAAGTTTTTATGGAAATATTGAATTTCCTATTTCTCATTCAAAATACTTCAAGTTGAACTCGATTTTAAAATCATCTCTTTTATCATCTCTTTTATCTTTACCAAAAGTTCAAAACCATTGAAGTTTTTCTAACTCCCTAAATTTTTGGAAAAATTTGACAAAGTCTCCCATGTACGGAGGAGCTTTTGCAATATACCAAAAGAGAGAAAAAGTATACATCGACCTATATGGTCGGAAAATAGTTCATATATCCTAATTTGTTATTTTGTGTAGGTGTACCTTATACAAGCGTTTATTAAGCGTGCATGCTTAGCATATAAGCAATCTACATCAAGCCAGGTAGCTCCATGTACCTGTACTTACTCAATTAAAACTCATAAGTTCCATATATATATGAAGTTCCAATAAATTTCATTTACTTCAAATAACTAAACGCATGTATTCATTTCCAACATGTCATATAATGTACATTCAATATGTACATGCTATTACAAGTTTCGATTTTTAGTTTATACCTCATTTCATTCACATTACATCATATACACTATGCAAGTTAAATAAATTGAATTGATGAAAGTGCATAAGTTAAATTTTAAATTCCAGAATCCAATTACCTAGTATTTATTTCAAATTCCTTTGAAAATATGTAAATATATATAATCATCCTAAACTCAAACAACTTGTTTTCAACAATAAATTTCCATTGAAAATCTTAATATGGTAGCAATCCGTCACTTAGATACTCGAAAACGAACACTAATGATGCTGCAGTCATCATCAGAATTATTTTCCTGTTATCGAAGTGAGGTCAGTGCTTTATCACTTCAAAAATCCTTTCAGAACGATTTAATTCAAAAATCCTTTCCAAAACAAAGCTATACTATTTTAATATACATCGTATAATGACCTGGCATTTTGCCCACCTCAAATCGGTAATTAAACCAACTCGAAACGTTCAAATTGATAGATTGTTATTGGCTTACATGGTTTAAACATAATTAATATAGAATCACAGAGTACAATAATTTGCAGCGGAATAAAATTTCTCATAAATATCAGAGCTTATACAAAAATTTGTACAGTGGAAGAATTATAAATGTATACAAAATTACTTTTCTTTTGTCAAGCTTACGCGTGCGTCTTCATGTTCTCTCCAGTGTGCGAGCCGTTATCCTTAAAACGTGGAACACTTAGGGCCTGACCCGAGTGTCCCATGCAAAATACACAAAAAATCCGAGTTAGGATTAAACTTATTTCAAGTAAGTCACTTCATAATAAACACATAAATGTAATTCAGTTTAATCCAAATAATATATTAACTAGTTGAGGATGTAACAATGTGAACTGCCGGATGTAATTACCATAGAAGATGGCAAGTTACTAAATTGTAGACGCATATGGAATGCTACATGCAATATGCATGTGTAGCTACTAAACAATGGATGCACTACTTAAATAATATTAAAACAGGTTAGCATGGAGCAGACATGCTAATGGCAGACGAGGCTTGCAAAAATATTTATTTGAACATGACAAACATGCAAGTGGACCAACCACAATCTATACAAGAGAAACAAAATGGTATACATCTTATGCTAGAAAAAAATGAGGCCGACTGAATAAGACGCAGGTAAACTAACTTTGAACCGCATAAGAAAAGCCAATAGTCCACTCACCATATGCACCAATTATATACAGACCGTCCTACATGTATACAATTCTAGCATGGAATTTTTTTTGATGCAGGCCTCTATTTCCAAGTGTAAAATGTGAATCTAATATTTCCAACATGTATGGAAACAAGGGAAGTTAACAACAATTATAAAAGCATCCATTTGGAACACGCAGGGTATTGGTGAGGGAAAGTAAATGGACATGCATGTAGCATGCATGACTATATGTAACAACCCGGAAAATCTGAACCAATTTAAAATTTTTATTTTGGCTCTTTCAGTAAATTTTGAATAGTTAAAATAATTTATTTTATATAATAATAATTAAAAATTTATTTTAATCGAAGTTAGAGTGAATATATTTATTTTGGCTTCAAAAGGAATTAGAAATATTACGGTAGTTTGAAAAGTCAAACTTGAAATTTGACTGAATGTACCGGATTAAAAATTTAACGGATTTTAGTGAAACCAAAAATATCTAAATCTGTTTGAAAATATCTATCCAACGAATCCAAAAAATCAAAATTTCATTGCTTGAATCAAAAGTTATGGCCTGTTGAATATTCAGGATGGTCACTATAGTATAATTTATAGCCCGTATAAAAGGCCATTTTTCAAACGACCTCCGTTTTCGACGAAACCACTTTTGTTGGATCCGGAATGTCAAAATATTGTTAAACTTAATTTTCCACAATTTTTGGAATTAACATGTGAGCATGGCAAAAGAAAATGTGTTTTGTCAATTTCAGTCAAATTCAATCGACTTGAAAATGGTCATTTTTCAAATAGTCTCAGAATTCGATGAAATTAATTTTGTTAGGACTGTATCATCAAAACAATGCCAGAAATAATTTTTCTGGAATTTTCTGAGTTCGTATGTGTCCTCGGAGAATTTAAATATACGATTGAATTAATTTAATAAAGGATTTAAATATTAAATTAAAGAATTCAGGCCACAAACAGTCGTTTGGGCTGACGAGACCTTGCTCATTGGATCCGGAACGGGGGCTATTCGACTGCGTCAACTCTAGTTGGACTGAAATCGAAGTTGTTAAGAGAGTATGGATTTAATTGTAAAATTCACATTAAAATATTATAAAAGAATGGAAATTTCACAAAAACCTATAACACTATTCACTGTAGCCGTCGGCCCTCAACATCCATGGCAACAAAACACCTGTCTTCCCTCCTCAAATTCTTCCAATCCACAGCAAATTAGACCCCAGTCCTTTAGGAAATATCGAATAGATTTTCATGATCTTCATTTCTATACGGCATGATCGTTCTCTAATGGCCCGTACTTCGAGGAATAGCACCCTAAACCCGTGCCAAACCCACTGCCGCCGAGCCTCCGCTGCGCCATCGAGCTCCACCCCCCGCAGGCACACGTGCGCCACAGCCCCCCCCCCCCCCTTCCGACATCCCACTCTCTGATCATCAAACCATATCACTGTTTGAACAAAAATTGGAGACTTAGGATCGAAGCAATTGGGTTTACTAGCGGCCATATGCTATAAGGAGGAAGAAAGGTTTAATCCTTTTTATATTTTAATAATTTAATTTTAGAATTATTATCTATCTTAATTAAATCCTAACTAATTCATACGACGTCAAAAATTAACGATTTCAGATCCTGTGCGATCGTAGAGACGAGATCTACGACTTTAGACTGAAAAGGAGTGATTCCGAGCTGTTTGAATTTCAAACAAATTTGCTGTCCGGAACAAAGCAGAATAACCCGACTGTGAGATTTCTGATTTTAAATAATTAATTAATTTAATTATTTTACTCGCTATGTAACGATTGTATGTATATGATTTAGATTTGCTGTGTTCTGAAATTTTGGATGATGATTGATCTATTGATTGGCGATGAATAATTATAGATCTGTATGTGTTGGTTTAATTAAAATAAGTTATTTTCTCCTTGTCAATATTTGGCGAATCATGTATATTGAATGTAAAGACCCGCAAATTCCCACCCTTTGGATTGACCATAGACCACACAGGTCTGACCCAAAAAGTGAAAATCTACGAATACTTTAACTTTGGGAATACAACATATTAAAACAACAACAGAAGACTTTTATAACATATCATATGATGTTACATCAGAGTACAGAATGTACATATCAGAGTACATTGGAATATAATTACAGCGGAAGATAAATACAAAAAAATGTAATATACTACAACGGAAGAAACACAGCGGAAGACTCTCTATCTCTGGACACAGCTTTAAGCTTCAACCCAGAATCCTATTTAATATATCTGCAAAAATAGCAACTGGACTGCCCGTGTGGAAAATATGGGCACCCGAGTTTGCCAGTGGACAAACTACAGGTCAGTCATGGGACTGGTGTGAGAATTCTACTTAACCTATATAATATAATAAGGCTAATCACAGGACCACGCCACTTTCGCGGAACGGGTTTTCTCCTATGGATTGCCAGTGCATGACTAAAGTAAATCGTCAAAATAACGCAATGCTTTTTAGAAAAATGAAACCGTTATAAGACCCAAGTCCCATCACACAATGAAACGCAAACCGGAGGATAGGGTTTTACCTTATAATGATCAAAAGATGCTTGATACGATAAACACGGTATTATATAATAATAGTGTGCAACCAATTTGAAATACATCAAAGTAAATGTATTAATCCTAGACGGCATGAGTGCCCCCATCCCACTATGTCGCCATATATAGGTATACAATCAAAACCGCGTGATGTCGTATTGGAAATTTGGGTTTCCATCTGAGTCAAGGCTAGGCAGGATATCCTTACCGATTCGAGACATTCTAGCAATGCCCCAGGATTGGTACTCTGTCCAACCCTTGGATCCTACAGGGCCGGTCCACACTTACTTTTGTGGATTAGAAATGCTTGAACACACGTTCCCCGGTCCTTTTGGACCTATAATACGGCCAGTGGCGACCACATAAACCGAGGCCTCGAAAAATCCAACAACCACAATGAATAAATGCCAGCGCTGGTAGGTCCCTGGCACCACTCTAGCTAGAGAGAAACGTGTGCACTCCCTGCGTTCCCTTCTCCCGTTTTAGACTCTACCGGGCTGTGAGGCTCGCGAAGTCACGATATACACAATGCTATGCCTAAATAGACTATGCTTTGATCATCCCACAAGGCTCTGCTTTGCAATAATAAGCCTTGATCAAGTGCAACTTGGCATACCACATCAACAACTCATATCATGCGATCGGTAATTATTTAACATACAAAAGGGTGTTAAGCAAGAGAATAAATCCTCCGCCACCATGCATTTATATATTAAATAAAAACCAATTTAATTACATGAAATAAATTTCAATGTCAGGCATGCTATCCATTTACAAGTCCGTTCTGGGTCTGAACGAAACAACGTATCGTCGATCTCCAGTACGTCTGGAAGATCATCACTTTTTACCTTGCCTTGGGGGATCAGTCCCAATTCAAGATATCAGTCACCATCAACCAAACGATGTGAAGCTCTCCGTTCTTCAGTCACCGTCTTCATCTTCGACTCTTGATCATCGTGATGATTATTCAGAATGGGTTAGACCCGGTCTTTCTGAATAACTCACGTATTTGTAATTAAAATCAACCATACGCCACACTCCAACTTTGAATATCCTTTTAAATAAAAATTATTATTTATTAAAAGATTCTCATTAATTTTATCAAGATAAAATAAATTACATTTTAATCTTTCTAAAAAGATTTATTAATATTCCAATTTTGATTTTTAATACAAAAATCATTATTACAAGATTATTAATTTCAATAAACCAATCTTGTCTTAAATTGGATTAAAGAACTAGTGTCATTTAAAACACAGTTCACGATAAACCCAAAACCAAATGCCAAAATATGGAATTTCTATAGAAATCAAATCAACAAATAATCGTTACAAATTTTTGTATCTTTTAAATTTATAAAGTAGATTTACAAATTTCAAATAGTAATTTCAGTGTAAATTGGATTAAAGGATAAATGTTATTTAAAACATCGTCCACTGCAAATCCAATCTAATTATCAATCACCAAACATAAATGTTAAGATCTAATGATCTTAAATAAAAGATTTATCCTAAAAATATTTAAAATAATCAATAAAATATTATTTATGTAAAATATTCTTTATAATACAAAATCTTTTATTTTACAAAAAATCTTTTATTATGTAAACATTCTTTATTTAAAAAGAAATTCTGCATTGGAATGCGACTCAACCATGCACCATATAATTTGGGTCATATGGGTTTCATACATTTCATGTATAGGGTAATAACAGGAAATAATCCTTAATCCATCCATTAACAACCAGAGTGACAATGTCAACTGTGTGAGCATTAAAATAAAACTATAACGCTCATCGCAGCCTGTCGATCAATCGATAGACATATAATTAAACATTGGGATTCGTGTCAGTCAAGTATCGTCCCAATACCCGTGTGGGGTTTTCAGCCAACAACAGTTCATATAAATAAATAAATAATTGGTTAATAGGTTTAACCAATTTCAATATCACTAAACATGTCACTTATGTCGAGTAAAATATATTTTACTCGTATGAATTCCCTATATACTTCTAAAGTCACATAAACAGTAATTTATTTATATAGCTTTATTGCGGATGACAAATGGAATATAATTTCCATTATTCTTTATTTGTATGAAGTTTCTTAACAGTACTTTTCAGTGTATATTTTGACCAACAATACAATTGTATATTAGAATATAAATTCTAATGCAAGTTTTGCAAATAAAA
Source organism: Allium sativum (assembly GCA_030737875.1). Lineage (NCBI taxonomy): Eukaryota > Viridiplantae > Streptophyta > Magnoliopsida > Asparagales > Amaryllidaceae > Allium > Allium sativum. Next base: position 160,785,431 of record CM060913.1, read on the forward strand.
ATTGGATTTTATATTTGCGTATAAATTCTACTGTACATTATGCAAATAAAATTGATTCTTATATTTTCACATAATTTCTGTTTTCAACAAAGATGAGTAAAAGTGATATACTCATTTCGTTAACAATTATATTTCAACAAATACAATGTAAATAAAAGTGTGTTTCTAATCTTGTACTTTTATTTGTACATAAAACACAAATAAATGTGTATCTCATGTATTTGTCTTTTTATTTGACAAAACAATGTTAATAAAAATGTTCTTTTATCTCTTGTACTTTTATTTAACAAAACAATGGTAAATAAAATGTCTTTTTAACTCTTTTACCTTTATTTAACAAAACAATGACAAATAAAAGTATAATTTTCCTTCTATGCTTTATTTGCATCTAAAAATGCAAATAAGAAATATAACTTAATTTTGTTCTTTTTCTTTACAATAGAAATACCAATAAATTGATCGACATATTTTGGTCTTTTCATTTACAAAAGAAGTTGTAAATAAAGTGGTCCTCATATTTTTACTCTTTTCATTTACAATAGGAGTTGTAGACAAATGATTCTCATGTTTCTGTTCTTTTTATCACATATAAATGACGATAGAAATGTACCATTAACATCGCTATTTTTATCGCATCAAAAATGTCGAATAAAATGAATCACTAACATTGTCTATTTTTATCGCACCAAAAATGTCGATAAAAATGAATCACTAACATTGTCTATTTTTATCGCACCAAAAATGTCGATAAAAATGAATCACTAACATTGTCTATTTTTATCGCACCAAAAATGTCGATAAAAATGACAACATTAACCATTCTATTTTCACCGCGTTCAAAATGACGATAAAATATTCAACATTAACAATTCTATTTTTACCGCATTCAAAATGACGATAAAATATTCAACATTAACAATTCTATTTTTACCGCATTCAAAATGACGATAAAATATTCAACATTAACAATTCTATTTTTCCTACATAGAAAATGTAAATAAATATATTTCTAAATTCTATTCTTTTTATTTATATAAGAAAATGTAAATAAATGTATCTCTAAATTCTATTCTTTTTATTTATATAAGAAAATGTAAATAAATGTATCTCTAAATTCTATTCTTTTTATTTATATAAGAAAATGTAAATAAATGTATCTCTAAATTCTATTCTTTTTATTTATATAAGAAAATGTAAACAAATATATTTCTAAATTTTAACATTAACAAAAATGCTAACTTTGTCATACGATGAATTTCTAATTTTTAACATTAACAAAAAAATGCTAACTTTGTCATACGATGAATTTCTAATTTTTAACATTAACAAAAAATGCTAACTTTGTCATACGATGAATTTCTAATTTTTAACATTAACAAAAAAATGCTAACTTTGTCATACGATGAATTTCTAATTTTTAACATTAACAAAAAAAATGCTAACTTTGTCATACGATGAATTTCTAATTTTTAACATTAACAAAAAATGCTAACTTTGTCATACGATGAATTTCTAATTTTTAACATTAACAAAAAATGCTAACTTTGTCATACGATGAATTTCTAATTTTCAATATTTATGGCAAATCCAATTACATCGATGATTCAAAGAATAAAGGTGATCTATTCGAATTTACTATATACAAACAAATAGTTCATGAATATCAATAAACATGGTTGGTAAAATTATCTAACCATGATCATAGCAACTACAACTCAGGTTTTAACATTGAAATTTACAGATCTAGTGTCATAGCATCACAACAATTCAGATGTATAACATACACAACATACATCGCAGATTCACAACACGCAAGATTGATTAAACCATTTAATTTAATTAAAAGTGAATTCTCACCTTGATTGGATAAGAAAATAATAATAATCCAAATAATTTCAGAATGCTCTAATCAATCATAGCAGATCCTATTCGTTGTCACGGTCCTAACGGATCTGAAATTTTCAGATTCGAAGTTTGTATGTGTTAGTTATTGATGTTAGAACAGTTCTGACTTTTAACAACTGACTGTGTAACGCTTAAAAGCGTGGCAAAACTGAAATCAAATTATACCTTTGAATTTTCAGAATGTTCAAAATTTCAATTCCAGTTTTCTCGATCTGTGGTCAATGGTTTCAGACACCGTTTGTTGGAGAAGGACCGGGGAAGAGAGGCCTTTGATCGGCCAGAGGGGGGATGGGCTCGGCGCCGCCTGGTGGGGCCCAGGGGGGCCCGACCGTCGGGTCTTCTCGGGCTCGGGGTGGCTTCAACAGGCGACGGGAGGTGATGGTTCAGGTACCAAATCGAAGAGCTCGCGAAGAGCTTCGAAACGGGTATTGGTACGAAGATTTTTGTTGAGTATCGGAGGAGAAATCGAAGCTCAAAGAATTGAGCAAATATGGGTTCTTGCGGCTGTGTAAAATGAAGAAGACGATGGCCCTGTAGCATACCGTATTTATACTAGTATTTAGGGTTTTTTTTATTTATTTAATTAATTAATTATAGAAAATAGTGTTTTCTCGTACGACCTCCAAACGAAGCTCAACGACTGTCAAACTTAATGTTTTGACATCTTCTGAACGCGATGGCGCTACTACCAAGGTCTAATTCTGAGGTTACAGTCATGTTTTCTTTTATTTTTAAAATAAATCATTTAATTTATCTTCGAACGTACTTGTTAATTCCACTAGGGCCACATACTAGCTTAGAAAAATCCAGAAAAATTATTTTTGGCTTTCTTATGTCAATACGGTTCTAACAAAATCTATTTCGTCGGATTCTGAGACTTTTTGAAAAATGACTATTTTTAAGGCGTTTAAATTTAACTGAAATAGTCAAAACACATTTTCTTTTCCCACGTTCACATATTAATTCAAAAAATTCTGAAAATTGAAACCTAGCAATAATTTGACATTCCGGTTCCAACAAAAGTGATTTCGTCGAAAATCGAGGTCGTTTGAAAAATGACTTTTTTAAGGCCAATATATTTAATATTAAAAATACATTTTTAAACAAATAAATCCTGAAACTCAAAATATATAAGTGTTTACTGTTTTTCAATGTAGAAACATCATTCTGAACTCAATGGAAGTGGTTTCGAGTTCAAATTCCTTCGTATGCAAAAAGTAGCATTTTGACCTTTATAAATTTCATACCGACCTTTCTAAATATTGAATTGGCCATAACTTTTGATTTCCGCTATGAAATTTCAATTTTTCGGATTCGTTGGAAAGATATTTTTAAATAGATTCTAATATTTTTGGTTTCACTAAAATCCGTTAAATTTTGCATCATGTACGGTCAGTCAAAGTTCAAGTTTGACTTTTCAAACTACCGCGTTATTTCCACCTCTTTTTATAATTAAAATTAAATTATTCATTCTAACTTCGATTTGAATCAAATTTGTGATCATTATTATTTAAAATAGATTATTTAAATATCAAAACTCATTAAAATCACTTAAAATAAATTTTTAAATTGGCCCCAAAATTCCGGGTTGTTACAATCGCCCCCACTTAAAAACTTTTCGTCCTCGAAAAGGAGCGTAGCTAAAAATTGTAAAATTAACTATCTTAATTTTAAATTTTAATGGTAGAGTATCTTTTCAAAATATACATAACTTTATATATATAAAAATCATATTTCAAAGAATAGATTATAAATATCAAAAATACGTTAATTACAAATTCGTAACTCTTAACTCGTTCTAAGGCATTACTAACCCCATCTCTAACGAGTTTACTCATTTTAGGATACTGCTGATCCTATCTCTAATGAGTATTCTTATTGGACATTAGTAATCCAATCTCTGATGAGTCTTTTGTTCAGTTCTAACAAGTTGTACCCCAAAGATTTGAGCTAATCAGAGCTCTGATACCAACTGTAAAGACCCGCAAATTCCCACCCTTTGGATCGACCATAGACCACACAGGTCTGACCCAAAAAGTGAAAATCTACGAATACTTTAACTTTGGGAATACAACATATTAAAACAACAACAGAAGACTTTTATAACATATCATATGATGTTACATCAGAGTACAGAATATACATATCAGAGTACATTGGAATATAATTACAGCGGAAGATAAATACAAAAAAATGTAATATACTGCAACGGAAGAAACACAGCGGAAGACTCTCTATCTCTGGACACAGCTTTAAGCTTCAACCCAGAATCCTATTTAATATATCTGCAAAAATAGCTACTCGACTGCCCGTGTGGAAAATATGGGCACCCGAGTTTGCCAGTGGACAAACTACAGGTCAGTCATGGGACTGGTGTGAGAATTCTACTTAACCTATATAATATAATAAGGCTAATCACAGGACCACGCCACTTTCGCGGAACGGGTTTTCTCCTATGGATTGCCAGTGCATGACTAAAGTAAATCGTCAAAATAACGCAATGCTTTTTAGAAAAAGGAAACCATTATAAGACCCAAGTCCCATCACACAATGAAACGCAAACCGGAGGATAGGGTTTTACCTTATAATGATCAAAAGATGCTTGATACGATAAACACGGTATTATATAATAATAGTGTGCAACCAATTTGAAATACATCAAAGTAAATGTATTAAACCTAGACGGCATGAGTGCCCCATCCCACTATGTCGCCATATATAGGTATACAATCAAAACCGCGTGATGTCGTATTGGAAATTTGGGTTTCCATCTGAGTCAAGGCTAGGGAGGAGATCCTTACCGATTCGAGACATTCTAGCAATGCCCCAGGATTGGTACTCTGTCCAACCCTTGCATCCTGAAGGGCCGATCCTCACTTACTTTTGTGGATTAGAAATGCCTGAACACACGTTCTCCGGTCCTTTTGGACCTATAATACGGCCAGTGGTGACCGCATAAACCGAGGCCTCGAAAAATCCAACAACCACAATGAATAAATGCCAGCGCTGGTAGGTCCCTGGCACCACTCTAGCTAGAGAGAAACGTGTGCACTCCCTGCGTTCCCTTCTCCCGTTTTAGACTCTACCGGGCTGTGAGGCTCGCGAAGTCACGATATACACAAAGCTATGCCTAAATAGACTATGCTTTGATCATCCCACAAGGCTCTGCTTTGCAACAATAAGCCTTGATCAAGTGCAACTTGGCATACCACATCAACAACTCATATCGTGCGATCGGTAATTATTTAACATACAAAGGGTGTCAAGCAAGAGAATAAATCCTCCGCCACCATGAATTTATATATTAAATAAAAACCAATTTAATTACATGAAATAAATTTCAATGTCAGGCTTGCTATCCATTTACAAGTCCGTTCTGGGTCTGAACGAAACAACGTATCCGTCGATCTCCAGTACGTCTGGAAGATCATCACTTTTTACCTTGCCTTGGGGGATCAGTCCCAATTCAAGATATCAGTCACCATCAACCAAACGATGTGAAGCTCTCCGGTCTTCAGTCACCGTCTTCATCTTCGACTCTTGGTCGTCGTGATGATTATTCAGAATGGGTTAGACCCGGTCTTTCTGAATAACTCGCGTATTTGTAATTAAAATCAACCATACGCCACATTCCAACTTTGAATATCCTTTTAAATAAAAATTATTATTTATTAAAAGATTCTCATTAATTTTATCAAGATAAAATAAATTACATTTTAATCTTTCTAAAAAGATTTATTAATATTCCAATTTTGATTTTTAATACAAAAATCATTATTACAAGATTATTAATTTCAATAAACCAATCTTGTCTTAAATTGGATTAAAGAACTAGTGTCATTTAAAACACAGTTCACGATAAACCCAAAACCAAATGCCAAAATATGGAATTTCTATAGAAATCAAATCAACAAATAATCGTTACAAATTTCTGTATCTTTTAAATTTATAAAGTAGATTTACAAATTTCAAATAGTAATTTCAGTGTAAATTGGATTAAAGGATAAATGTTATTTAAAACATCGTCCACTGCAAATCCAATCTAATTATCAATCACCAAACATAAATGTTAAGATCTAATGATCTTAAATAAAAGATTTATCCTAAAAATATTTAAAATAATCAATAAAATATTATTTATGTAAAATATTCTTTATAATACAAAATCTTTTATTTTACAAAAATTCTTTTATTATGTAAACATTCTTTATTTAAAAAGAAATTGTGCATTGGAATGCGACTCAACCATGCACCATATAATTTGGGTCATATGGGTTTCATACATTTCATGTATAGGGTAATAACAGGAAATAATCCTCAATCCATCCATTAACAACCAGAGTGACAATGTCAACTGTGTGAGCATTAAAATAAAACAATAACGCTCATCGCTGCCTGTCGATCAATCGATAGACATATAATTAAACATTGGGATTCGTGTCAGTCAAGTATCGTCCCAATACCCGTGTGGGGTTTTCAGCCAATAACAGTTCATATAAATAAATAAATAAATAATTGGTTAATAGGTTTAACCAATTTCAATATCACTAAACATGTCACTTATATCGAGTAAAATATATTTTACTCGTATGACTTCCCTATATACTTCTAAAGTCACATAAACAGTAATTTATTTATATAGCTTTATTGCGGATGACAAATGGAATATAATTTCCATTATTCTTTATTTGTATGAAGTTTCTTAACAGTACTTTTCAGTGTATATTTTGACCAACAATACAATTGTATATTAGAATATAAATTCTAATGCAAGTTTTCCAAATAAAAATTGGATTTTATATTTGCGTATAAATTCTACTGTATATTATGCAAATAAAAGCGATTCTTATATTTTCACATAATTTCTGTTTTCAACAAAGATGAGTAAAAGTGATATACTCATTTCGTTAACAATTCTATTTCAACAAATACAATGTAAATAAAAGTGTGTTTCTAATCTTGTACTTTTATTTGTACATAAAACACAAATAAAAGTGTATCTCATGTATTTGTCTTTTTATTTGACAAAACAATGTTAATAAAAATGTTCTTTTATCTCTTGTACTTTTATTTAACAAAACAATGTTAAATAAAATGTCTTTTTAACTCTTTTACCTTTATTTGACAAAACAATGACAAATAAAAGTATAATTTTCTTTCTATGCTTTATTTGCATCTAAAAATGCAAATAAGAAATATAACTTAATTTTGTTCTTTTTCTTTACAATAGAAATACCAATAAATTGATCGACATATTTTGGTCTTTTCATTTACAAAAGAAGTTGTAAATAAAGTGGTCCTCATATTTTTACTCTTTTCATTTACAATAGGAGTTGTAGACAAATGATTCTCATGTTTCTGTTCTTTTTATCGCATATAAATGACGATAGAAATGTACCATTAACATCGCTATTTTTATCGCATCAAAAATGTCGAATAAAATGAATCACTAACATTGTCTATTTTTATCGCACCAAAAATGTCGATAAAAATGAATCACTAACATTATCTATTTTTATCGCACCAAAAATGTCGATAAAAATGAATCACTAACATTGTCTATTTTTATCGCACCAAAAATGTCGATAAAAATGACAACATTAACCATTCTATTTTCACCGCGTTCAAAATGACGATAAAATATTCAACATTAACAATTCTATTTTTACCGTATTCAAAATGATGATAAAATATTCAACATTAACAAATCTATTTTTACCACATTCAAAATGACGATAAAATATTCAACATTAACAATTCTATTTTTTCTACATAGAAAATGTAAATAAATATATTTCTAAATTCTATTCTTTTTATTTATATAAGAAAATGTAAATAAATGTATCTCTAAATTCTATTCTTTTTATTTATATAAGAAAATGTAAATAAATGTATCTCTAAATTCTATTCTTTTTATTTATATAAGAAAATGTAAATAAATGTATCTCTAAATTCTATTCTTTTTATTTATATAAGAAAATGTAAACAAATATATTTCTAAATTTTAACATTAACAAAAATGCTAGCTTTGTCATACGATGAATTTCTAATTTTTAACATTAACAAAAAAAATGCTAACTTTGTCATACGATGAATTTCTAATTTTTAACATTAACAAAAAAATGCTTACTTTGTCATACGATGAATTTCTAATTTTTAACATTAACAAAAAAATGCTAACTTTGTCATACGATGAATTTCTAATTTTTAACATTAACAAAAAAATGCTAACTTTGTCATACGATGAATTTCTAATTTTTAACATTAACAAAAAATGCTAACTTTGTCATACGATGAATTTCTAATTTTTAACATTAACAAAAAATGCTAACTTTGTCATACGATGAATTTCTAATTTTCAATATTTATGGCAAATCCAATTACATCGATGATTCAAAGAATAAAGGTGATCTATTCGAATTTACTATATACAAACAAATAGTTCATGAATATCAATAAACATGGTTGGTAAAATTATCTAACCATGATCATATCAACTACAACTCAGGTTTTAACATTGAAATTTACAGATCTAGTGTCATAGCATCACAACAATTCAGATGTATAACATAAACAACATACATCGCAGATTCACAACACGCAAGATTGATTAAACCATTTAATTTAATTAAAAGTGAATTCTCACCTTGACTGGATAAGAAAATAATAATAATCCGAATAATTTCAGAATGCTCCAATCAATCACAGCAGATCCTATTCGTTGTCACGGTCCTAACGGATCTGAAATTTTCAGATTCGAAGTTTGTATGTGTTAGTTATTGATGTTAGAACAGTTCTGACTTTTCACAACTGACTGTGTAACGCTTAAAAGCGTGGCAAAACTGAAATCAAATTATACCTTTGAATTTTCAGAATGTTCAAAATTTCAATTCCAGTTTTCTCGATCTGTGGTCGATGGTTTCAGACACCGTTTGTTGGAGAAGGACCGGGGAAGAGAGGCCTTTGATCGGCCAGAGGGGGGATGGGCTCGGCGGCACCTGGTGGGGTCCAGGGGGGCGCGACCGTCGGGTCTTCTCGGGCTCGGGGCGGCTTCAACAGGCGACGGGAGGTGATGGTTCAGGTACCAAATCGAAGAGCTCGCGAAGAACTTTGAAACGGGTATTGGTACGAAGATTTTCGTTGAGTATCGGTGGAGAAATCGAAGCTCAAAGAATTGAGCAAATATGGGTTCTTGCGGCTGTGTAAAATGAAGAAGACGATGGCCCTGTAGCATACCGTATTTATACTAGTATTTAGGTTTTTTTTTTATTTAATTAATTATAGAAAATAGTGTTTTCTCGTACGACCTCCAAACGAAGCTCAACGACTGTCAAACTTAATGTTTTGATATCTTCTGAACACGATGGCGCTACTACCAAGGTCTAATTCTGAGGTTACAGTCATGTTTTCTTTTATTTTTAAAATAAATCATTTAATTTAACTTCGAACGTACTTGTTAATTGCACTAGGGCCACATACTAGCTCAGAAAAATCCAGAAAAATTATTTTTGGCTTTCTTATGTCAATACGGTTCTAACAACATTTATTTCGTTTGATTCTGAGACTTTTTGAAAAATGACTATTTTTAAGGCGTTTAAATTTAACTAAAATAGTCAAAACACATTTTCTTTTCCCACGTTCACATATTAATTCGAAAAATTCTGAAAATTGAAACCTAGCAATAATTTGACATTCCGGTTCCAACAAAAGTGATTTCGTCGAAAACCGAGGTCGTTTGAAAAATGACTATTTTTAAGGCCAATATATTTAATATTAAAAATACATTTTTAAACAAATAAATCCCGAAACTCAAAATATATAAGTGTTTACTGTTTTTCAATGTAGAAACATCATTCTGAACTCAATGGAAGTGGTTTCGAGTTCAAATTCCTTCGTATGCAAAAAGTAGCATTTTGACCTTTATAAATTTCATAGCGACCTTTCTAAATATTGAATTGGCCATAACTTTTGATTTCCGCTATGAAATTTCAATTTTTCGGATTCGTTGGAAAGATATTTTTAAATAGATTCTAATATTTTTGGTTTCACTAAAATCCGTTAAATTTTGCATCATGTACGGTCAGTCAAAGTTCAAGTTTGACTTTTCAAACTACTGCGTTATTTCCACCTCTTTTTATAATTAAAATTAAATTATTCATTCTAACTTCGATTTGAATCAAATTTGTGATCATTATTATTTAAAATAGATTATTTAAATATCAAAACTCATTAAAATCACTTAAAATAAATTTTTAAATTGGCCCCAAAATTCCGGGTTGTTACATTGAACAAATATAAAATATTATGTTGTCATTTTTATTGAATTGAATTAGTTTGTCAATTCATTTGAAAATATCATTTTGGTCATATTTGTTGAATTGAATTAGTTTGTCAATTCAATTAAAAATATCATTTTGGTCATATTTGTTGAATTGAATTAGTTTGTCAATTTAGTTAAAAATATCGTTTTGGTCATATTTGTTGAATTGAGTTAGTTTGTCAATTCAATTAAAAATATCATTTTGATCATATTTGTTGAATTGAATTAGTTTGTCAATTCAATTAAAAATACCATTTTGGTCATATTTGTTGAATTGAATTAGTTTGTCAATTCAATTAAAAATACAATTTTGGTCATATTTGTAGAATTGAATTAGTTTGTCAATTCAATAAAAATATCATTTTTGTTTATATCGTTGAATTGAAATAGAATTGTCAATTTAATGAAAAGTCTCAATTTTGTTTATATCATTGAATTGAAATAGAATTGTCAATTCAATGAAAAGTACCAATTTGTTTATATCATTGAATTGAAATAGAATTGTCAATTCAATGAAAAGTATCATTTTTGTTTATATAATTGAATTGAGATAGAATTGTCAATTGAATGAAAAATATTATTTTTGTTATATTATTGAATTGGATTAGAATTTCCAATTCAATAAAAATAAATTACTTTGTTTATGTTATTGAATTGAGTTAGAACTTTCAATTCAATATAAAATATATCACTGTGTGTTGATTGACAAAAACATCACCTTTGTTGTTATTGGAACATCATATAAAAATTTACATTTTTTTATTTGAAATTTATATGAAAATAAATGCCTAGTTTAAGAAGTTACATTTTTCATTTGCATTTTAGTTGCAAATAAAAAATAGCAGAAAAGTTACATTTTTCATTTGCATTTTTGATGCAAATGAAAGAATAAAATAAAAGCTACAATTTTTCATTAGCACTTTTGATACAAATAAAGCATTCAACAAAAGATTACATTTTTTTACTTGCAATTTAGTTGCAAATAAAACATTGAATAAAAGATTACTTTTTTTATTTACAATTTAGTTGCAAATAAAACTTTGAATAAAAGATTACATTTTTTTATTTGCAAATTAGTTGCAAATAAAACATTGAATAAAAGATTACATTATTCATTTGCACTTTAGTTGCAAATAAAAACATAATTTAAAAAGTTACATTTTTATTTGTATTTTAGATACAAATAAAAACATTAAAATGAAAGTTGCATTTTTGTTTGTATTTTAGGTGCAAATAAAAACATTAAAATGTAGTTACATTTTTATTTGCATTTTTGATGTGAATAAAAATATTGATTTAAAAGTTGCATTTTTATTTACATTCTTTGAGGCAAAAAAAAGATGAACTAAAAGTTGCATTTTTACTTTTAAATTAGAAGTTACCTTTTTATTTACAATTTAGATGTAAATAAAAGAATAGGAATAAAAGTATCATTTTTACTTTTAAATTAGAGAAAATAAAAAGATAAGATTTACAAAGTTACATTTTTAGTTACATTTTAGTTATAGCAAAAATGATAAGAATTGAAGTAACATTTTATTTGTCAAATTATATGTGAATAAGAGAATACATCAAAAGTTACATTTTTATCGACAATTTAAATGTAAAGTCAAAAGTTATTTTTTTTATGACATTTTAGATACACAATTAATAGGATAGAATTACATGTATCATTTTTATTGTCGTTCCAAAGACAATAAAAAGAATAGAATTACATGATACATTTTTAATGTCATTTTAGTTGAAATTTAAAGAATAGATTTTAATGTTACATTTTTATTGTCATTTTAGAGATAATAAAAAGAATGGATTTAAATGTCACATTTTGTAACGACCCAGAAAATCTGAACCAATTTAAAATTTTTAAATTGGCTAAAATAATGGATTTTAAATATTTAAAATAAATATTTTCAATAATAGAGATGAAAACTGAGTTTGAATCGACAATTGAAAACGAATATAATTAATTATAATTATAAACAAGGCCCGAAATGGCGCTGCAGTTTCAAAAATTGGATTCAAATTTTGTCGGACTGTACCGGGTGCAAAACAATCTGATTTTAGTGAAACCAAAAATATTTAAATCTATTAGTGAATACCTTTCTAACGAATCTGAAAAATCGAATTTTCATAGCGGAAAGCAAAAGTTATGGCCGAATGAATTTTCAGAACGGTCGCTATGGAATTTATATAGCCCGTGAAATTGGCCATTTTGCATACGACCTCGGAATTCGAGGAAACCACTTTTGTTGGATCCGGGATGTGAAGTTATTGCTAGATTTCAAATTTCATAATTTTTGAAGCTAGTATGTGAGCGTGGCAAAAGAAAATGTGTTTTGGTCAATTATAGTTAAATTGGATCGACCAAAAATGGGCCTTTTTGCAAACGGTCTCATAATTCGACGAAACTAGTTTTGTTGGGACCGTATCGTCAAAACATAGCTAGATATATTTTTTTGGAATTTTTCGAATCAGTTTGTGGCCCTGGCAAATTGAAATGTACGTTCAAATTAAATATTGAATATTTTATATTTTAATTTAAAGGAAAACTGACTAAAACAGTCGAATGGGCCAACGAAACATATCCCATTGTGTCCGGGATGGGGGTAAAACGCTAGGGGTGAAAGTCGTTGGGTTTGATTTCGAGTTCATTTGAAAAAACCCCAATTTTTGAAAATAATAAATATGGACCAATCATGGATTTTCTTTCATAAAAAAAAATAAATAAAAAAAAACCGAGCTTTCGCTCTCCCCGACAGCGATAGAAGGCAGTTCACGTTCGAAACTTCCCAGCGCCATTGCTCCTTCGTTTCTCCACGAAATCGAGCGCCACCACCACCATTTGAAAGCTCTCGCCACCCTCTTCAAATCCATACCCGATTCACCCCGTCACGTCGCCCCTGCCACGAGAACCAGGCCCACGAATGTCAGCCATTCGGACCGCCGCCCTGCCCTATTCCGACCACCGGATCTGGCGCGACCACCACGCGCTGGAAGCTGCTTCGTAGCTCTTCGACGCTGCGTGACCAGATCTGAACGAAGTACAACGGATTGGCGGCAAGATCAAAACCTAGTTTTGAACGAAATAGAGAGGTATACGGCTTGTAAATTTTGAACTGAAATTAACGGTTTAAAAGCGTTGCAAACTTTGAAAAATCATATCTTTTTGCTATGTGGTAGAAATTCAGTGAAACAAGAGACAGTGGACTCGTGTGGACGCCTTCTACATTTTAGAAGAGACCGCATATTTTTCTGAGCCTTCTGCTATTTTTGGTGGAGTGGAACCCAATGTGAGATTTCTAATTTAAAAACAATATGGAAAACGACGATGTATAAATTATATAGTCGATGTATGAGTTATATAAGCGTTGTACACCTCTTGTATAAGCGTTGTATAAGTTGTACATTCGATGTATAAGTTGTATATGCGTTGTAAAAATTATATATGTGTTGAAATAAAAGTGAATTGCTATATATATATATATATATATATATATATATATATATATATATATATATATATATATACGCCCCTCGTCCACAAACCATGGACGATATTTATTGATTGTGATTGGTGTGAAAATGGATTGATAGCGAATGATTGTTTGAGATTGTTTGTGGTTGAAAAATACCCATTTGTGGTTGAGAAATATTTGGTTGAAACCGCATAGGATTAGTTTGTGGAAATGAAATAAATATATACATGCCACCTGCGTGCGAACTAGATGCATGATCCCCATTGTCAAAAACCGCGAGGTTTTAAGGTAGAGCGAGGAGCCGTACTAGGGACGGTCCTGGTTTTAACTACCCTGCCGTTATGCTGCCGAAATTTTGAATAATATTCATGTGTTTGAATTATTTTCATTTGCTAAAACTATATTTATTCATTGAATAGAAAACCTTCATGTGTTGAATCGATATTCATTCGTTGATTAGAAATTCATGTGTTGAATGGTATTCGCGTTTTAAATATAAAAATCACATTTTTATCTATATATAGAAACTATAGAAAACCTTCATGTATTGAATCGATATTCATTCGTTGATTAGAAATTCACGTGTTGAATGGTATTCGCGTTTTAAATATAAAAATCACATTTTTATCTATATATAGAAACTATAGAAAACCTTCATGTGTTGAATCGATATTCATTCGTTGATTAGAAATTCATGTGTTGAATGGTATTTGCGTTTTAAATATAAAAATCACATTTTTAACTATATATAGAAACTATATTTATTCATTGAATAGAAAACCTTCATGTGTTGAATCGATATTCATTCGTTGATTTGAAATTCATGTGTTGAATGGTATTCATATTTTGAAATAAATTGTTTGATAATAAAAATCACCTTTTATCGACTATATGAACTGTGTAAAATAATCTCGTTTTGAAAGAAATTGTTTTATGAGAAAAATCACCTTTTTATCACCTATATATACACTATATAAAATAATAGTGTTTTGAAATGAATTGTTATACAATAAAAATCACATTTTTATTATATGCACGAATTGTTGAAATGTGAAGTGTTAAAAATAGCCACTCGTTCAAATAAACATATATGAGTTGAAATATTCATTAATTAGCTAATGATATGATTTTTGCCTATACATGCAACATTAGAATGAATGGTGTTTCTAAACCAAATGGAAATCAAATATGAAGTTGAACGGAAAATGATAAATGATAAGAACTGTATATATATACATGCATATTTATTGAACAGGTTATAGCAAAGGGGCTAGAGAAGAGGAATAAAATTTTGTGCCTAACAAATAGGTACACATTTGCTATTTTGTTTGGGTGATGATTTTATGAGCCTGTTGGCTAGCCGCTTGGCTTTTTCTTTTTCTTTTTGACATGAGACGCCCGTGTGGCTATTTGGGAATTTTCCCAGCCCTCCCGTACAAATGAGGTTATGGCGAAATTTTCCAAAATTTTAAGGCGTTAGTGAAATATTTGAAGTGGAAACGATATAGGAATTTTTGAATGAACTATATTTATATAAATATAAATAAAATTAAAACAAAATGTGGCCGTGCAGTTCGCATTTTGAAAACGTGATTTCAAACGATTATATCGGGAAATCCGACCATTGGATTCTCCTGAAACCGCAACCATTGGGTTCGCCTGGGAAATATCTTTCCAACGGCACCAACCTTGTAAAAATCCAACGGTTGGATTGTCAGGAATGTGTAAATCAAATCTGAAGAAAAACAGCGCCAGAAACGTTTATGTTTTTATATATATATATAAATAATTATATTTAATCGAATAACGACGCTGTAGTTCGTATTTTGAAATGGAAACTTCAAACGATTGTACCGGGAGATCCGACCGTCGGATTTTCCCGAAACTGGAACCGTTGGATTCGTTTTGAAAAGACCTTTCTAATGATGTAAATTTTGTGAAGATCCAACGGTTAGATTTTCAGATATGTGTAAATCAAATCTGAAGAAAAACAGTGCCACGGCCGCGTTATGGCCCGAAGCGTCATTTTGAATAAATTGGCTATTTTAAAATAAATAAAAATAGCTATAAATCGTTATAAAATATCATAAACGATATGGAATAGAAATAAACTGAATTTGCTCGATTTATGTAGTATTTGATGGTTGAATGTGTTTGGTGTGAAAATTACATTAAAGAACAAAATTGCTGTTGTCGAATGATTTAACCATTAAAGTAAATTGATTTGAAATTCTAAATGTACGTGAATTATTTGAGAAGGCCGAGTTAATTCTCATTTCAAATAATTGACCGACGATGGAAAGTCGAAAATGAAGACGATGGTCGAAGACCGGAGATCTTCACCTCGTTTGGATGGTAACCGTGGTCCTGATTGGGAGGCATCCCGAAATATGGATAATGAGTGGTGATCGTCCAGACGTACGTGGTGATCGATGGGTTTGCGAGGTATTTAGTGCCTCCGGTTTCGTTCAGACCCAGAACGGACTTGTAAATGGACTGTGTGTCTGACATTGGATTTTATTCTGTGTTGATTGATCTCTATTAAATATACATCTGTTTGGCGGCGGAGAATTTATTCTTTTGCTTAACGCCCTTCTCTGAGACGCACGAGCTCAGGGGTTGTATATCGATGGACATCAGTCGCATGGCATGAATTGCTAGTGTGGCATGCCTAAGTGGCAAATGATCAGGACTTCTGTTGAAAAGCAAAGTCTTGTGGTGATGATCAAAGCACCGCCTGTGTGGCGTAGCTTTGTGTATAATGTGAATTCGCGAGCCTCACACCCCGGTATGAACCAGAAATGTGAGAAGAACCTCAGGGAGGGTATGCGTTTCTTCCTAGCTAGGGTGGTGTCAGTGACCTACCAGCCCTGACATTTATATACTTTTCACCTATGTGGTTGTTGCTGTTGCGAGGCGCCTCGGTTTGATCGGACGATCCGGGTCCGATGGAGTCATTCGTTGGCTCGTTTACGCCCCAAAGGGCGGGGAAACGTATTGTTCAGGCATAATAATCCACATCGGTGGACCGGCCCTGTCGCTCCAAGGGGCAGTTGCGGCTGTTCCTGAGGCTCAGGCTAGGCAGTCTCGAATTCGACATCGTGCGGTTTTGATTGTATATATATATGGCGACATGATATATGGTACCCATGCCGTCTATGATTGATAGTTATGATTTGAAATTGTTTTCAAAACATATAAACACTAGCAATAATAACAAATGCCTTTGTTTTATTCGTATCAAGCATATTTTGGCCATTATAAGGTAAAAACTCTATCCTTCGGTTTGCGTTGCATTGTGTGATGGGAACTGAGTCTTATAACGGCTTAATTTTTATAAAAAGCATAGCGATGTTTAAAAGAAAGATTTGTTTTAAAGCACTGGCAATCCAATGGAGTAAATCCGTTCCACGAAAGTGGCGTGGTCCTGTGATTAGCCAAATTATATATGTGTTGAGTAGATTTCTCATACCAGTCCCATGACTGATTCGTAGTTTGTTTCACTCTCAAACTCGGGTGCCCCTCTTTCTACACGGGCAACCTTGTATTCAGGTTTAGCTGGTTCTTTCTGGATGGCTGGAGCTGAGGATGGATTCTATCATTTATCTCTTTTTATGCTGTTCAGCTCCTATTGTACATATTACGTTTGTTTTCCGCAGTAGACATTTATGTATAGCTGAACTGTATTTGTACTAAGTAAGATCCTGTATAATGTGTAATCTATTGTTCATTATCTGGTGTATTTATTTTAATTTTGTTCTGCTATTGTCTGTTTCTGTGTTATATTCCAAAGATAACCCTTGTCTCCGTTAGTACGGGAAATGGGGTCGTCTCAACGTGGTATTAGAGCTTTGGTTAAGCTTAGTTCTGGAATATAACATTTGAACGAACTCGTTAGAAATAGAACCAGTAGTGTTCTGGGACGGGTAACTCTATACAGATAGGATCAGCAATATCCTAGTATGAGTAAAGCAGAATGGAATTACACCTCGATAGACACATTTACACTTGAAGTATTTGTCTTTATGTTTTAAAATACCTTTTCTCTGACCTGACACTTGTTCTGCTACTTGCAGAAGTACTAGAAAAATGAGTGCCAGAAACAGAAGGAATACAGAACCTGATCTAGAGGCTCTATTTAAGAGATATCAAAATCTGGGTGGAGCACAATTCTCGGGCAATGAATCTATTATTCAAACTCAAGCTTGGGTGAGCTCTGCAGAAAGAATATTTGAGCGTTTCCAGCTGAGAGACGACCAGAAAAGATTAGTAGCATCTTGGGCGCTCAATGGAGAAGCTTTAATACGGTGGGAAGCAATCATAAAAGATAATCCAGAAGGTGGTATCACCTGGGATAGATTCAAAGAGATTTTCCTAGGAAGATTTACTCCTCCTGAAGAGACGGAGCGATTATGTGATGAATTTTCTTATCTAATACAAGGTGACATGACCATTCCCGAATATCATAAGAAATTCAACGAACTTGCACACTTTGCTCCTCATCTGATTCAAGATCCAAAGAGGAAAAATCTGAGATTTATTCATGGCCTGCAAAGGAGATATCAGAATAATGTAATGAGGAATGTGAAGCTTCTTTTTCTGAAATGATATACATGGCTTATCAGTATGAAGATCTCCATAAGAAAGGAATGTTGCGCGACGAAGAAGAAGTTCGTTGTAGTGACAAAGAAGAGTCGGAAACTGATATTCCAGAAGCCAGTACGAGGTCGGAGGCCAATAAGAAGCCCAATGCCAAGAGAAAAAGGGCTGAATCTGGGAAAGAACCCGTAACGACTGCCATATGCTCAAACTGCAATCAAAAGGGTCATTTGTCCAGGAAATGTAAGTCCTTGAAATTGCAAAAGAAGGAGGGATCTAAATCAAAGAACAAGGTTAAAGAAAATAGAAAGTGTAATCTTTGTTATCAAGCAGGTCACGTAAAGCAAGACTGCTGGCTGTCGAAAAATACCAATAAGGCTCAGGTAAATGAAATAGTAGAAACTTCTAGGCCCGCAGATGTTCTGGAAAGGCCCGATGTGTTAGAAGGCACGCTTACGGTCAAAAACATTCCAGTCAAAGTACTATTTGACACAGGCGCGTCACGAAGCTTTATTGCAAAGAGTGCCGCTAAGAAGCTAGATTTGAATTTGAGGAAGCTCAAGGAACCAATGACTGTCCAGAATCCGGTCGGGGGTTCTATCAATCTCAGTTGGATTTGTGCAGTACCTGTCTCCTTTTCTTGCTATAAATTCCCTATTATCTTTATCGTCATGAATTTTAATGAATTTGATCTTATTCTGGGATTGGATTGGCTAACCAAGTATGAGGCAGAGGTTAGATGCGCCGAGAGAGTGGTTAAAGCGAAGGCCCAATCGGGGAACTATATAACAATACCATGTGAAACACCCCACCTCCGTTAGGGTCACTCTCAAAGGGAATGCCCTAATTTTGGTGGAGGTTTATAAGTATAAGTCACAGATATACAAGACAGACATAAGAACACATATTTGTAAACAGCGGAAAAACAACAGTTTTTATTTCATCAAAGCAAATACGTGTTATAAAACATCACCATGATTGTCTTACATCTTTTTCCAAAAACATAACATAACACTTTCATAATCTGTCTTGAGTACATTATTTAAAGAAGCATAAATAAAACATAGATAAACTGCAAAAGCCCCCATAGTGATTTGTCCAAAGCCATAGTTCAAAACAGGAAAGTCCAAGCAATACATTTCTCTTCTGCAAGCTGGATGTTAAGGTTGGTCAAGCTGCTGTGATCCCTCCCTGTGGACCTGGGGGGGGGGGGGGAACGGAAGAAAAGAAGACGAAAGAAAAGTAGAGTCAGACATAAAGCCTGAGTAAGTCTAGTACTATTTTGTCTATGAATAAAGAACTGGGTGTGATAAGTATAAACAAGAAGTGGGCAAGCACTATAAACTTGGTTAAGTTGTCTAGGGTCGAATATACTATCGTACCCCATGTTAATCTCTGAACTCATATAAACTAGTTTCCAACTGGCACCCCATAATCAGGGTGAAGTGATCCATTTTATAATGATCGGCTCCTACTCGCATAGTTACATGTGTCTTACGGCCCCCGATGTCGTAGTTACCTATGTTGGTCCCACCATGGGGTGTATCAAGTCCCTTGGCGGCGGACCGACACAACCTTAGAATGCACAGGTATGCTACTGGTGTCCAGTGCCTTATTTTTATGCGCCGGAGTGTGTGCACGCCCGCACCCCGTTAGAACCTACACTGCTACACCACCGCCGTCGATTTGACCTCTTACAATCAGCCCAGTAATCGTGCCCCACCCTGCCTAGTTTCAGGGTATCCTGATACACCTTCTAGGGTTACTGCTGAAAAGGGTCCCCCGTTACTAGGTTTTCTATCTCTAGCCAACATGCTAAGTTGGTTAAGTGTTTCCTAACCTAACCCCCACCAGTCCGTTTAGTTTAGCATGTTCCATTTTGATTAAGTCTTTAGTTCACTTAATCCTAACAATCCTGACTCAGCCTTAATTGTCCTATTAAGGCCCTGACCTCTCACATTAGACAGGTATTGTTGTGGCTGCCTGTTGCCGGTTGGTTCGGGCAGTCTTACGCCACAACTCAGTCTAACCTCGGGTCCTTACTGGGCTCCATGTTTAACCTCCCACATTGGATAGGTATTGTTGTGACTACTGGACAGCCGGGCGGTTCCGGGCAGGTTTACATCACAACTCAATCCAACCTCGGGTTAAACACATCGTATGTTCTACATTTACATATTTTGTCATTCTCCCTTATTTTCTTATATGTAAATATTTGCGGCCCATTATTAAGTTAATGGTGTAAAGGTTACACCAATCATGGGCCCAACCCATACTTGAATTTGGGCCCTTCTATTTTATATTTCCATTCATTAGTAATTTTAACCCAACGTTATTTTCCCCCGTTTTACACGTCCGTTATTACATATATATTGGGCTTAGCCTTTTAAAGCCCAATTTAGCCATGCGAAAAGGGGAGGCTTAAAGCGTGATTACATACACAAAGAGGGGAAGGTGAGCGCATGAACTTGCAATATGACGTTGGAAATACAAAATAGAAACTGGTGTACTTGCATATATACTTTGGTCATAAAGCGTAGGTGACATGAATCAAAGCATGTGAACTTGTAGTTGAGATAAGAATCTAAATTGGGTATCATTATTGACACATGAACCTATATTTTTATTTAGGCATAATGTCAAACATAAGCATGGCATAAATATCTCTAACATAAGCATGGCATAATGTCAAACATAAGCATGGCATAATATCAAACATAAGCATGGCATAAGTATAGTTAAATTTGTTCACATAACCATGGCATAAATATTTCTAACATGAAATCATGATTCTTACTTTAGTCATGTAAACTTACAAAAAGGGATTTTTGAGCCTAACCTAGCTATGTACCACATATGTCATCATAAAATTCTTGTAAACAAGATAGACTTAATCATGGATTTCAATTATGCCAAATATCATTCATAGCCTAGCCATATTCATAAGTTTGCACATAGGTTTTCTAATACAAAGCATGGCTTAATACATGATGCCAAATTCTCAACATAATTTCATATGGATTATGATAACCCAAACTTATTCCAATTACTTCACAAAATGATGTTTGTATAAAAATACACATTATGATGGCATAATAGCAAAGCCCCAAAACTTGCATGAATTTCAATTAACTACATACATGTAGCTTCAACATGGATTACATAATTTACGAAATATTCCCAACGTATACTTGCATAGAACTACCGCATGTAGTTCTTTATAATGAATAACATAATTCGAGAATATCCAAACGTATACAATATTCCAAATCGATAGTAACACACAAATTATGAATTATTTATCACCACAACTAAGTATACAAACCAACACAGTTATTTGTTCATACCAAAGTAATACTCTACTTACAATGGTTGCGGCGAATTCTCTAATTTAGGAATAAGAAGATGCGGTTTGATTTGATTTTCTTGAATTGCTTTAGGCTTTAAAATTTTCCTCCTAATCTTCTCTCCAATTTGGTGGCTACTCCTAGACGCTCCTCAGCAACATGGCGACTTTGTTCTTATTTATGAATGAATAGATTAGGGTTTAGTCTAGGGTCCTTTTTATAGGGTTTATGAATTGATTAGAGCCATTGATGTTGCCTGGATTGATCATAGCCATTCATCCTAAGGAGAGACCAATTAGAGCTTGCCACCTAGCCCTAATGACAAAGCAGACCACAGAAAATCGACCAACATAGAATAGGCCAGCCAGGTTAGACTGGGCTCGACCTGGCTCTGGACCAGGTCGACACCCCTGTCGACAGCCCTGTCGACAGGCCTGTCGACCTGGTTAGACCAGGTCGACAGCCCAGTCGACCTGGGTGCGTCAGGCGGGACTTTTTCCGCCCTGGCCCATTGGGCCCCATTTTTGTTTTATTCTGTTTGAATTTTAAATTTAATTCAAAACTTCCGAAGGCCATATCTTCTTCATACGGACTCCGTTTTTCGAAAACTCGGACTCTATTTCGCGTATTTTTCCGAGACGAACGCAATGGCGTATCCCGTTTCCCTTAGTTCTTTGATTTCAAATTAATTATACTTTAATTTGTTAATTTCACAGTTATAGAATTTTCGCGGGGTGTTACATTCTCCCCCACTTAAAAGGATTTCGTCCCCGAAATCTTCAAGTTAGGAGGAATGTATATCCTAACATCCAATCATCCATCTACTCATCCATCAAACACGAGCATCCATTGTCCTTAAAAGACATCTAATGCTTCATGATCATATGCGAAGTGTGTGTGTATACATGTACTTATCTAATGCAAAATCAGGCGGTCTACTGATTCAGTTGACCTCCTTAATGCGAATTATGTAAGTGCCATGAATCCATTATGTATGCAAATTTTCCTATTCATGATTCTACATGAGTGCACAATCATTCAATACAAATGCAACATCCACATGACAACACATTAAAGTTCAACCATATACGAATGCAAACATATATGCATATGCAATATGAAGTGACTGAGCCGATCTAATACATAGATTGTGTGTGTATATGCAACCACGAGCAACCACTAGCAATCACTTGCAACCACTTGCAACCATCATACATAACATGTTTCAACTACATGTTTCCATCCAAAGGATTTCTACCTAAAAGATAAGGTCGAGTAAATATACCTAAAAGATAGATAAAAGCGCAACTTAAGGAAAATGAAAGATGAAGGATGTACCCTCGAACAGAAAAGGGTAGGCTGTACGGATTCTAGCTTCAGTTTCCCAAGTCGCGTCTCCCTTGGCGTCGCTCCACTGAACTTTGACGAGCTTGACTTCGCGGTTGCGTAGCTTCTTCACTTCCATTCCTAATATGCGGGTTGGAACTTTTCTTAAGGTTGCTTCGCGTTCCACTTCGGCCTCTTCGAGGATATTTGGCTCTACCACTTCAGCAGACTCATGTAGACATTTTCGGAGATGTGAAACGTGAAAAACGTTGTGGACTCCAGCCAACTTCTTGGGTAGCTCTAATCTATAGGCCATTTTCCCAATTTTCTCGATAATAGGGAATGGCCCTACGAACCTTGGTGCTAGCTTTCCTGTGGTTCCAAAACGAACAACGTTTCTTAGCAGTGATACCTTGAGAAAAACTCTGTCTCCAACCTCAAATTCAAGGTCGGTCCTTCTCTTGTCGGCATAGGACTTTTGTCTGTCTTGGGCCGTCTTCATCCTTCTTCGTATTAAGTCTACTTTCTCTGAAGTCTCACGGATCATATCTGGTCCAAGTATGAGCTTATCAGTAGACTCCCACCAACAAGTGGGCGATCGGCACGGTCTTCCATATAAAGCTTCGAAGGGCGCCATTCCGATGGTTGCTTGATAGCTGTTGTTGTAGGCAAATTCCACCAAAGGAAGGTGGTCTTCCCATGTCCCTCCGAAGTCGAGGACGCATAGCCTTAAGAGGTCTTCCAAAATTCTGTTCACTCTCTCTGTTTGGCCGTCGGTTTGTGGATGATAGGCTGTGCTCAAGCATAACTGTGTTCCTACTGCTTCTTGTAGACTCCGCCAAAACTCGCTGGTGAAGATGGGGTCTCGGTCACTAACAATGCTAGATGGTATTCCATGGAGTCGAACGATTTCCTTAAGGTAAAGTGATGCTAGGGATGAGGCAGTTCTTTTACTTTTGACAGGTAAAAAGTGGGCGCTTTTAGTAAGCCTATCCACTATTACCCAAATGCTAGTGTTGCCTCTCCTAGACCTAGGCAGCCCATCGATGAAGTCCATTGAGATGCTATCCCACTTCCACTGCGGGACCTCCAGAGGATGTAGCAGTCCGCCAGGCTTTTTCTGTTCCGCCTTAACCTGTTGGCACACCATACACTTAGAAACGAATTCTGCCACGTCCTTTTTCATGCCGTTCCAGAAGAAAGTCCTTTTTATATCTTTGTACATTTTATCTCCGCCTGGGTGTATCGTCATCTTGGAGTGATGTGCTTCCTCGAGAACCTTCTTTATTAAATCTTTTGTCTGTGGGACGCATAGTCTTCCGTCTCGCCTTAGCAATCCCTTATCGTCGATGGAGTATCTGTTGAGGTGACTTGAAGTCTCACCCCTAATTAGCCTATCAATTATTTCCACAAGCTGAGGGTCTTCGCGTTGTGCTGTCCCTACTGAGTCCACTAAAGTTGGGCGCACTTCGAGAGATGCTAGCAAGCCTGGTACGAAATCGGTGGAAGGCCTAAAGTCGAAACTGGCTATAAACTCTAGGCTTTGTCTTTCAACAAACAACGGGCTTAGGGTCAATTTCTTTCGGCTCAACGCGTCTGCCACTACGTTGCCTTTGCCCGGAGTGTAGGAGATTTCGAAATCGTACGAGGCAAGAAACTCCATTCATCTTTGTTGCCTCAAGTTAAGATCCTTCTGCGAGAAAAGATATTTCAACGATTTATGGTCAGTGTAAAGTTCGAACTTCTCACCTAGGAGATAGCGTCGCCAAGACTTGAGTGCAAAGACGATGGCGGCTAACTCAAGATCGTGGGTTGGGTAGTTCTTTTCGTGCACCTTCAACTGCCTCCTACCATAAGCTACTACCCTTCCTTCTTGCATTAAGACGGCGCCTAGCCCTGTCCCACATGCATCCGTATAAACAGTGAACATCTTGCTCCCATCTGGCAGCGTCAAAACTGGGGCTGTTGTGAGAGCGCTTTTCAGTCGTTGGAAAGCAAACTCGCAATCCAAATCCCAATTGAATACTAGACTCTTCTTAGTTAATTTCGTGAGCGGAGCTGAGATTTTCGCAAAATCCCTTATAAATTTTCGATAGAAACCTGCTAGTCCTAGAAAGCTTCGGACATCAGTTGCATTCCTTGGTGTCTTCCAATCCTGTACCGCCACTACCTTAGCAGGGTCCACTGCTAACCCTTGTTTGGATACTATGTGCCCAAGGAACCTCACCTCTTCTCTCCAAAAGTGGTATTTGGAGAATTTGGCTTTTAGTTGATGGACTCGCAAAGTTTCCATGATTGCCCTTAAGTGTTGAGCATGTTCCTCTTCACTCTTTGAGAAGATAAGGATATCATCTACGAAGACCACTACGAATTTGTTGAGGAAATCTCTAAATACCCTACTCATTAGGTCCACGAAGTAAGCAGGTGCATTTGTCAAGCCGAAAGGCATGACAAGCCATTCAAAGAAGCCGTCTGGGGTTCTGAACGCCGTTTTATCGATGCTATCTTCAGCCACCCTTAGCTGATGAAAACCGGTTGCTAAATCGAGCTGGGAGAAAACAGACGCTCCTACAAGCTGGTCAAATAAATCGTCAATTCTAGGAGGAGGGTGCCTATTCTTTTTCGTTAGCTTGTTGAGCTCCCTATAGTCAACACATAGACGCAGTGAACCATCCGCCTTTGTAGCGAACACCACTGGAGCGCCCCATTCTGAAATGCTCCTCCTAATGAACCCCTTTTCTAGAAGCTCCTTAATCTGTTTACTGAGCTCTTTCCTTTCTCGTGGAGCCATGTGTCTAACGGGCAACGCAACGGGCTTTGCATTATCTACAAGATATATGCGGAAGTCTATTTCCCGCTGCGGAGGCAAGCCCTTCACCTCGTCAAAGACATCCGGATATTCCCGGACCACTCTAACTGATTTCAAATTTTCAACAGAGGCATCTAGCGATTCAAGATAACTAAGCATAACCGCATACGAGGGATTACAAGAAATTTCCAAAGTATTACCGAGCTGGGTTAGGAGCCTAACAACCCTTTTCTCACAATTAAGGATGGCCCCATTACTGGATAGCCAATCCATACCCAAAATCAAACCATAACCCGAAAAGCCCAAAACAAAGGCACTACATTGAAATTCTACACTTAGAATGGAAATTTTCAATCCCACACAGATCATAGACAAATGAGCTGGGCCCCCAATTGGGTTTGAAACAATTAAGGGGTCCTCTACCATACTAGTTTTTAGGTGCAGAGATTCTACAAGAGCAGATGAGATAAAGGAGTGTGATGCGCCAGAATCAAACAAAGTACGAACGGGGTGATCATAAAGATAAACTACACTTTCTACAGAAGTATTTATACCTCTCTGTTGCAGAGGTGGCACCTCCAGCACATGAACCTGTGCCCCTGGGGTGGATCCAGCCCTCTGCCCCTGTCCTCGTTTCTTTGGGCAGTCCTTAGCCCTGTGGCCCGTCTCACCGCAAGAAAAGCACCCACCATTCTCCTTGGCCTTCTTTTTCCGGCAGTCCTTTACTAAGTGCCCCACTTTGCCACAGAAATTGCACTTCCTCTTCTCTTTGTTGCCTTTCCCGCCCTTCTTAAAGTCTGTCTTCTTAGGTTGCAAACCCTCTTTCTTCCCTTGAGAGCTTTCTGCCTTTGTCTCCTTCTTGCCCTTGTCCTCTTCATTCAGCAAGGCCATTTGCACCAATCTTTCATACGTGGCTCCCATGGGTATATGGGTCATGGCCAAACTGTATAATGGCTCATTCAACCCTTTGACGAACCGGAGAGCCTTCTTGTGCGGGGTGTTGACTAGGTCAAGCCCAAACCTAGCCAGCTCATCGAACTGATTCACATATTCTATGACTGTCTTGTCCCCTTGCTTAAGAAATAAGAATTTTTCCAACTGCAAACTTCTTTCCGCATCTGAGAGAAATTTAGTCTCAAACCTTGCCCTAAAGTCCTCCCATGTCTCCACTGGTCTTTCAGCATTAGTGACTTCCCACCAATAGGAAGCCTCGCCCTTCAATAGCCACACTGCCAATTGTACTTTTTGTCTATCCTCTACCTCAAAGATGATGAATAGGTCCTCCGTTTCTTTCAGCCAATTTCTAGCTGCCACGAAGGACTCAGTTCCATGGAAATCCTTTCCTCCCATAGCTTTAAAATCTTTACATATCTTAGCAAACGTGTTTCCCCGAGGAGGAGGTGGAGGAAAAGGTGCCGCTGCAGCTGGATGATTTCCGGCAGCTGGGGGAGGAGGAACGGTAGGACCTGGCTGAGTGGCTCTTGCTTCTAAGAACCGTCTAAACCAACCAGGTATTGGCACCCCTTCCGGCAAGTTAAGATCTTCGAACATGCTGAAACAAAAAGGATAGATTCAAAACGAAGAATAAGAGATAGTACCTATGGCTTTGGGGAGTGGACTTTGCCTTTTTTAAAATAAAATAATATTTTTCTTTTAAAAATGCTTCTTTAAATTTCCTTTTTGAAAATAATTTTTCAAAACTTTTTATCTTATCCGGTAAACCTATGCTCTAATACCAAGTGAAACACCCCACCTCCGTTAGGGTCACTCTCAAAGGGAATGCCCTAATTTTGGTGGAGGTTTATAAGTATAAGTCACAGATATACAAGACAGACATAAGAACACATATTTGTAAACAGCGGAAAAACAACAGTTTTTATTTCATCAAAGCAAATACGTGTTACAAAACATCACCATGATTGTCTTACATCTTTTTCCAAAAACATAACATAACACTTTCATAATCTGTCTTGAGTACATTATTTAAAGAAGCATAAATAAAACATAGATAAACTGCAAAAGCCCCCATAGTGATTTGTCCAAAGCCATAGTTCAAAACAGGAAAGTCCAAGCAATACATTTCTCTTCTGCAAGCTGGATGTTAAGGTTGGTCAAGCTGCTGTGTTCCCTCCCTGTGGACCTGGGGGGGGGGGGGGGGAAACGGAAGAAAAGAAGACGAAAGAAAAGTAGAGTCAGACATAAAGCCTGAGTAAGTCTAGTACTATTTTGTCTATGAATAAAGAACTGGGTGTGATAAGTATAAACAAGAAGTGGGCAAGCACTATAAACTTGGTTAAGTTGTCTAGGGTCGAATATACTATCGTACCCCATGTTAATCTATGAACCCATATAAACTAGTATCCAACTGGCACCCCATAATCAGGGTGAAGTGATCCATTTTATAATGATCGGCTCCTACTCGCATAGTTACATGTGTCTTACGGCCCCCGATGTCGTAGTTACCTATGCTGGTCCCACCATGGGGTGTATCAAGTCCCTTGGCGGCGGCCCGACACAACCTTAGAATGCACAGGTATGCTACTGGTGTCCAGTGCCTTATTTTTCTGCGCCGGAGTGTGTGCACGCCCGCACCCCGTTAGAACCTACACTGCTACACCACCGCCGTCGATTTGACCTCTTACAATCTGCCCAGTAATCGTGCCCCACCCTGCCTAGTTTCAGGGTATCCTGATACACCTTCTAGGGTTACTGCTGAAAAGGGTCCCCCGTTACTAGGTTTTCTATCTCTAGCCAACATGCTAAGTTGGTTAAGTGTTTCCTAACCTAACCCCCACCAGTCCGTTTAGTTTAGCATGTTCCATTTTGATTAAGTCTTTAGTTCACTTAATCCTAACAATCCTGACTCAGCCTTAATTGTCTTATTAAGGCCCTGACCTCTCACATTAGACAGGTATTGTTATGGCTGCCTGTTGCCGGTTGGTTCCGGGCAGTCTTACGCCACAACTCAGTCTAACCTCGGGTCCTTACTGGGCTCCATGTTTAACCTCCCACATTGGATAGGTATTGTTGTGACTACTGGACAGTCGGGCGGTTCCGGGCAGGTTTACATCACAACTCAATCCAACCTCGGGTTAAACACATCGTATGTTCTACATTTACATATTTTGTCATTCTCCCTTATTTTCTTATATGTAAATATTTGCAGCCCATTATTAAGTTAATGGTGTAAAGGTTACACCAATCATGGGCCCAACCCATACTTGAATTTGGGCCCTTCTATTTTATATTTCCATTCATTAGTAATTTTAACCCAACGTTATTTTCCCCCGTTTTACACGTCCGTTATTACATATATATTGGGCTTAGCCTTTTAAAGCCCAATTTAGCCATGCGAAAAGGGGAGGCTTAAAGCGTGATTACATACACAAAGAGGGGAAGGTGAGCGCATGAACTTGCAATATGACGTTGGAAATACAAAATAGAAACTGGTGTACTTGCATATATACTTTGGTCATAAAGCGTAGGTGACATGAATCAAAGCATGTGAACTTGTAGTTGAGATAAGAATCTAAATTGGGTATCATTATTGACACATGAACCTATATTTTTATTTAGGCATAATGTCAAACATAAGCATGGCATAAATATCTCTAACATAAGCATGGCATAATGTCAAACATAAGCATGGCATAATATCAAACATAAGCATGGCATAAGTATAGTTAAATTTGTTCACATAACCATGGCATAAATATTTCTAACATGAAATCATGATTCTTACTTTAGTCATGTAAACTTACAAAAAGGGATTTTTGAGCCTAACCTAGCTATGTACCACATATGTCATCATAAAATTCTTGTAAACAAGATAGACTTAATCATGGATTTCAATTATGCCAAATATCATTCATAGCCTAGCCATATTCATAAGTTTGCACATAGGTTTTCTAATACAAAGCATGGCTTAATACATGATGCCAAATTCTCAACATAATTTCATATGGATTATGATAACCCAAACTTATTCCAATTACTTCACAAAATGATGTTTGTATAAAAATACACATTATGATGGCATAATAGCAAAGCCCCAAAACTTGCATGAATTTCAATTAACTACATACATGTAGCTTCAACATGGATTACATAATTTGCGAAATATTCCCAACGTATACTTGCATAGAACTACCGCATGTAGTTCTTTATAATGAATAACATAATTCGAGAATATCCAAACGTATACAATATTCCAAATCGATAGTAACGCACAAATTATGAATTATTTATCACCACAACTAAGTATACAAACCAACACAGTTATTTGTTCATACCAAAGTAATACTCTACTTACAATGGTTGCGGCGAATTCTCTAATTTAGGAATAAGAAGATGCGGTTTGATTTGATTTGCTTGAATTGCTTTAGGCTTTAAAATTTTCCTCCTAATCTTCTCTCCAATTTGGTGGCTACTCCTAGACGCTCCTCAGCAACATGGCGGCTTTGTTCTTATTTATGAATGAATAGATTAGGGTTTAGTCTAGGGTCCTTTTTATAGGGTTTATGAATTGATTAGAGCCATTGATGTTGCCTGGATTGATCATAGCCATTCATCCTAAGGAGAGACCAATTAGAGCTTGCCACCTAGCCCTAATGACAAAGCAGACCACAGAAAATCGACCAACATAGAATAGGCTAGCCAGGTTAGACTGGGCTCGACCTGGCTCTGGACCAGGTCGACACCCCTGTCGACAGCCCTATCGACAGGCCTGTCGACCTGGTTAGACCAGGTCGACAGCCCAGTCAACCTGGATGCGTCAGGCGGGACTTTTTCCGCCCTGGCCCATTGGGCCCCATTTTTGTTTTATTCTGTTTGAATTTTAAATTTAATTCAAAACTTCCGAAGGCCATGTCTTCTTCATACGGACTCCGTTTTTCGAAAACTCGGACTCTATTTCGCGTATTTTTCCGAGACGAACGCAATGGCGTATCCCCTTTCCCTTAGTTCTTTGATTTCAAATTAATTATACTTTAATTTGTTAATTTCACAGTTATAGAATTTTCGCGGGGTGTTACACCATGCGAAGGCCCGACTTCAAATAGAAAGGACTTCTGGGCAGCTTTGAATGTTTCTCCAGCCAAAATAGAAAATATCCTTGAAGTTGCAGAGAATATTCCCGACCTCATCAAAGATATTCCTGTCGTCAAGGACTATGCGGATGTGTTCGAAGAAGTTGTTCGCTTACCTCCACAGAGAGAAATAGAGTTCAAGATTGCTTAGATTCCCAATGCAAGGCCGGTAGTTCACGCTATTCGAAGAATGTCCTTGAAAGAGAAGGAGGAATTAGACAATCAAACACGACAACTAGTATGGAAGGGCCTGATCAGGCCTAGTTTCTCTGATTGGGGTGCAGCAGTGGTTTTTGTCCCGAAATATGACGGTACTCTACATCTATGTGTGGATTATCGTGATTTGAACAAGCAGACCATAAAGAACAAATATCCATTGCCGCGGATTGATGATTTGTTGGATCGATTAAATGGAGCACAAGTATTTTCACGAATGGACCTAGCTACAGGTTTCCATCAACTTCGAATTGCCGAAGAGTGTGTTCCAATGACATCATTCAGAGGTCCCGACTTATTCTACGAGTGGTTAGTAATGTCGTTCGGCTTATGTAACGCTCCCGCTTACTTCGTCGATCTAATGAACAGAGTATTCAGAGGAGTATTGAATAAATTTGTTCTGGTTTTTATTGATGATATTATAATCTTCTCTAAATCAAAAGCCGAACATGAAAAGCATCTGGAACAAGTTCAAGAAATTCTGAGAAGGAATGTATTGAAAGCAAAGTTTTCCAAATGTATATTCTGGCAGGATGAAGTGAAATTTCTGGGCCACGTCGCATCGATGGAAGGAATTGCGGTGGATCCAAGCAAAATCACAGCTATTCAGAACTGGAAACAGCCCAGCACCCCTACTGAAGTCCGCAGTTTTCTCGGATTGGCTAGCTATTACCGGAAGTTCGTTAAAACCTTTTCGAAGATATCTGGTCATTTAACAAAGCTTACGAAGAAGCACTATAAGTTCAAATGGACTCCAGAAAGTGAGGAAGCTTTCGAAGAGCTAAAGTTAAGACTAAGGACAGCTCCAGTGTTAACCATCATCAATGGCAACCAGGATTTAAAAGTCTGGACTGATGCTTCCAGAGAAGGCCTTGGCGCAGTGTTAATGCAAAGAGGCCAAGTGATTGCTTATGCTAGCCGTCAATTGAAGCCGCACGATAAAAACTACGTAACTCATGATCTTGAGTTATTGGCTATTGTGTTCGCTTTGAAAATCTGGAGACACTATCTTCTGGGTGAGAGATTTGAACTGTTTACAGATCACCAGTCGTTAAAGTATCTGTTCACTCAGAAAGACCTGAATCTGAGGCAGCAACGTTGGCTGGAGTTTCTTGCAGCATATGATTTTGAAATTCTATACACTCCAGGAAAAGCCAATGTCGTGGCCGATGCGTTAAGCCGAAAGAACGAAATGATCGCCAGTTTTATTATCACGACTTCATTGATAGATAAAATATCTGCTCTTCAGGAGGATGATCACTTCATTCAGAAGATCAGAGAGATAATTCAACATGGCGAACCCTCGAGTTTTCAAGTTGATAATGAGGGGATTCTAAGGCTCAAAGGTCGAATATGCGTTCCTAACATTCCTGAGCTTCGAAAAGAAGTTCTGGATGAATGCCACAAGTCAAAACTCGGCATCCGTCCGGGAGTAAGCAAAATGTATAATGACATCAAACGCACTTTCTGGTGGAAGTCAATGAAAAGGGACATTTCCTTATATGTTAGCCGATGCCCTACTTGCCAGCTAGTCAAAAGTGACCAACAGAAATTGGCTGGATTATTACAACCGCTGGAAGTTCCGGGTTGGAAGTGGGAACATATTTCTATGGATTTCATTGATGGTCTGCCCAGAACCAGAAAAGGAAATGACAGTATTTGGGTGATCGTAGATCGCTTCACAAAGACCGCCCATTTCATACCTGTCAGATCAAACAGAACTGCTCAGAGTCTGGCGTAGATTTACTTCAGGGAAATAGTTAGACTACATGGAGTGCCGCTCAGTATAGTCAGTGATGGAGATACAATATTCACTAGCAAATTCTGGGAAGCATTTCAAGTCGAGCTGGGAACGAAGTTGAACTTAAGCACCGCTTATCATCCTCAGACCGACGGTCAGACTGAAAGGGAGAATCGTATTTTAGAAGATCTATTGCGGGCTTGTGTTATAGATTTCGGTGGATCATGGGAAGACCATCTGCATTTGGCTGAATTCTCTTATAACAACAGCTACCAGGCGAGTCTGACAATGTCGCATTCGAAGCATTATATGGTAAACCGTGCCGATCTCCTGCTTGTTGGGTCGAGCCCGGAAATAGACTTGTATTGGGTCCTGATATGATTCGAGAAGCTGCCGACAAAGTCGATTTTATTAAGAAGCGATTACTCGCCGCTCAAAGCCGACAAAAGAGCTATGCCGATAGAAGAAGAAGAGATATATCCTTTGCAGTTGGCGACTATGTATATTTGAAGGTATCGCCGATGAGAGGAGTAATCCGGTTCGGTAAAACTGGAAAGTTAGCGCCCAAATTTATTGGTCCGTTTCCTATTCTGGAACGGATCGGAACTCTCGCTTATAGGGTCAAACTGCCTGACTGGTTGCCTGGAGTTCATGATGTATTTCATATATCCCAACTTCGAAAACACGTTCATGATCCAGACTTGATCGTGGAAGAAGCAGCTCAACATGACATTGAAATTACCCCAGAATTAGCTGTGAGAAGAGAGCCGCTAAAGATAATAGGCAAAGAAACCAAAGAGCTGAGGAACAAGAAGGTTCACTTAGTCAAAGTGCAATGGAGTGGAGATCCGCGAGATTGCACTTGGGAAACTGAGGAGAGCATTCAGAAAGCTTAT
Organism: Allium sativum; assembly: GCA_030737875.1. Classification (NCBI taxonomy): domain Eukaryota; kingdom Viridiplantae; phylum Streptophyta; class Magnoliopsida; order Asparagales; family Amaryllidaceae; genus Allium; species Allium sativum. The sequence continues at coordinate 160,819,153 of CM060913.1, forward strand.
CCTAGATGCCGAGTGGATATCTCTGATTGACTCTGGTGCAAGGTACATTTAACCTACTTTGCACTACCATTCAATTCTCTACTCTATTGTTCTTTTCTTTTCATGGATGTGCACTTTTAATTCTATAGTCGGAATGATTTTAAAAGGGTATAAAAGTTGATCAGTATATTTTTGAAAGGTTAAAACGATTTGATTGTTGGTTGTGTTGTGTGATCGTAGATTTATCAAACCACTTTCGACTTTGTTCCTTTTCGGGGACGAAAAGTTTTAAGAGGGGGAGATTGTAACGACCCAGAAAATCTGAACCAATTTAAAATTTTTAAATTGGCTAAAATAATGGATTTTAAATATTTAAAATAAATATTTTCAATAATAGAGATGAAAACTGAGTTTGAATCGACAATTGAAAACGAATATAATTAATTATAATTATAAACAAGGCCCGAAATGGCGCTGTAGTTTCAAAAATTGGATTCAAATTTTGTCGGACTGTACCGGGTGCAAAACAATCTGGATTTTAGTGAAACCAAAAATATTTAAATCTATTAGTGAATACCTTTCTAATGAATCTGAAAAATCGAATTTTCATAGCGGAAAACAAAAGTTATGGCCGAATGAATTTTCAGAACGGTCGCTATGGAATTTATATAGCCCGTCAAATTGGCCATTTTGCATACGACCTCGGAATTCGACGAAACCACTTTTGTTGGATCCGGGATGTGAAGTTACTGCTAGGATTCAAATTTCATAATTTTTGAAGCTAGTATGTGAGCGTGGCAAAAGAAAATGTGTTTTGGTCAATTACAGTTAAATTGGATCGACCAAAAATGGGCCTTTTTGCAAACGGTCTCAGAATTCGACGAAACTAGTTTTGTTGGGACCGTATCGTCAAAATATAGCTAGATATATTTTTCTGGAATTTTTCAAATCAGTTTGTGGCCCTGGCAAATTGAAATGTACGTTCAAATTAAATATTGAATATTTTATATTTTAATTTGAAGGAAAACTGACTGAAACAGTCGAATGGGCCAACGAAACATATCCCATTGTGTCCGGGATGGGGGTAAAACGCTAGGTGCGAAAGTCGTTGGGTTTGATTTCGAGTTCATTTGTAAAAACCCCAATTTTTGAAAATAATAAATATGGACCAATCATGGATTTTCTTTCATAAAAAATAAAAATAAAAAAAAACCGAGCTTTCTCTCTCCCCGACAGCGATAGAAGGCGGCTCACGTTCGAAACTTCCCGGCGCCATTGCTCCTTCGTTTCTCCACGAAATCGAGTGCCACCACCACCATTTGAAAGCTCTCGCCACCCTCTTCAAATCCATACCCGATTCACCTCGTCACGTCGCCCTGCCACGAGAACCAGGCCCACGAACGTCGGCCATTCGAACTGCCGCCCTGCCCTATTCCGACCACCGGATCTAGCGCGACCACCACGCGCTGGAAGCTGCTTCGTAGCTCTTCGACGCTGCGTGACCAGATCTGAACGAAGTACAACGGATTGGCGGCAAGATCAAAACCTAGTTTTGAACGAAATAGAGAGGTATACGGCTTGTAAATTTTGAACTGAAATTAACGGTTTAAAAGCGTTGCAAACTTTGAAAAATCATATCTTTTTGCTATGTGGTAGAAATTCTGTGAAACAAGAGACAGTGGACTCGTGTGGACGCCTTCTACATTTTAGAAGAGACCGCATATTTTTCTGAGCCTTCTGCTATTTTTGGTGGAGTGGAACCCAATGTGAGATTTCTAATTTAAAAACAATATGGAAAACGACGATGTATAAATTATATAGTCGATGTATGAGTTATATAAGCGTTGTACACCTCTTGTATAAGTATTGTATAAGTTGTACGTTCGATGTATAAGTTGTATATGCATTGTAAAAATTATATATGTGTTGAAATAAAAGTGAATTGCTATATATATATATATATATATATATATATATATATATATATATATATATGCCCCTCGTCCACAAGCCATGGACGATATTTATTGATTGTGATTGGTGTGAAAATTGATTGATAGCGAATGATTGTTTGAGATTGTTTGTGGTTGATATTGATTGATTGTGGTTGAAAAATACCCATTTGTGGTTGAGAAATATTTGGTTGAAACCACATAGGATTAGTTTGTGGAAATGAAATAAATATATACATGCCGCATGCGTGCGAACTAGATGCATGATCCCCATTGTCAAAAACCGCGAGGTTTTAAGGTAGAGCGAGGAGCCGTACTAGGGACGGTCCTGGTTTTAACTACCCTGCCGTTATGCTGCCGAAATTTTGAATAATATTCATGTGTTTGAATTATTTTCATTTTCTAAAACAATATTTATTCATTGAATAGAAAACCTTCATGTGTTGAATCGATATTCATTCGTTGATTAGAAATTCATGTGTTGAATGGTATTCGCGTTTTAAATATAAAAATCACATTTTTATCTATATATAGAAACTATATAAAACCTTCATGTGTTGAATCGATATTCATTCGTTGATTAGAAATTCATGTGTTGAATGGTATTCGCGTTTTAAATATAAAAATCACATTTTTATTTATATATAGAAAATATAGAAAACCTTCATGTGTTGAATCGATATTCATTCGTTGATTAGAAATTCATGTGTTGAATGGTATTCACGTTTTAAATATAAAAATCACATTTTTATCTATATATAGAAACTATATTTATTCATTGAATAGAAAACCTTCATGTGTTGAATCGATATTCATTCGTTGATTTGAAATTCATGTGTTGAATGATATTCATATTTTGAAATAAATTGTTTGATAATAAAAATCACCTTTTATCGACTATATGAACTGTGTAAAATAATCTCGTTTTGAAAGAAATTGTTTTATGAGAAAAATCACCTTTTTATCACCTATATATACACTATATAAAATAATAGTGTTTTGAAATGAATTGTTATACAATAAAAATCACATTTTTATTATATGCACGAATTGTTGAAATGTGAAGGGTTAAAAATAGCCACTCGTTCAAATAAACATATATGAGTTGAAATATTCATTAATTAGCTAATGATATGATTTTTGCCTATACATGCAACATTAGAATGAATGGTGTTTTTAAACCAAATGGAAATCAAATATGAAGTTGAACGGAAAATGATAAATGATAAGAACTGTATATATATACATGCATATTTATTGAACAGGTTATAGCAAAGGGGCTAGAGAAGAGGAATAAAATTTTATGCCCGACAAATAGGTACACATTTGCTATTTTGTTTGGGTGATGATTTTATGAGCCTGTTGGCTAGCCGCTTGGCTTTTTCTTTTTCTTTTTGACATGAGACGCCCGTGTGGCTATTTGGGAATTTTCCCAGCCCTCCCGTACAAAGGAGGTTATGGCGAAATTTTCCAAAATTTTAAGGCGTTAGTGAAATATTTGAAGTGGAAACGATATAGGAATTTTTGAATGAACTATATTTATATAAATATAAATAAAATTAAAACGAAATGTGGCCGTGCAGTTCGCATTTTGAAAACGTGATTTCAAATGATTATATCGGGAAATCCGACTATTGGATTCTCCCGAAACCGCAACCATCGGGTTCGCCTGGGAAATATCTTTCCAATGGCACCAACCTTGTAAAAATCCAACGGTTGGATTGTTAGGAATGTGTAAATCAAATCTAAAGAAAAACAGCGCCAGAAACGTTTATATTTATATATATATATATATATAATTATATTTAATCGAATAACGACGCTGCAGTTCGTATTTTGAAATGGAAACTTCAAACGATTGTACCGGGAGATCCGACCATCGGATTTTCCCGAAACTGGAACCATTGGATTCGTTTTGAAAAGACCTTTCTAATGATGTAAATTTTGTGAAGATCCAACGGTTAGATTTTCAGATATGTGTAAATCAAATCTGAAGAAAAACAGCGCCACGGCCGCGTTATGGCCCGAAGCGTCATTTTGAATAAATTGGCTATTTTAAAATAAATAAAAATAGCTATAAATCGTTATAAAATATCATAAACGATATGGAATAGAAATAAACTGAATTTGCTCGATTTATGTAGAATTTAATGGTTGAATGTGTTTGGTGTGAAAATTACATTAAAGAACAAAATTGCTGTTGTCGAATGATTTAACCATTAAAGTAAATTGATTTGAAATTCTAAATGTACGTGAATTATTTGAGAAGGCCGAGTTAATTCTCATTTCAAATAATTGACCGACGATGGAAAGTCGAAGATGAAGACGATGGTCGAAGACCGGAGATCTTCACCTCGTTTGGATGGTAACCGAGGTCCTGATTGGGAGGCATCCCGAAATATGGATAATGAGTGGTGATCGTCCAGACGTACGTGGTGATCGATGGGTTTGCGAGGTATTTAGTGCCTCCGGTTTCGTTCAGACCCAGAACGGACTTGTAAATGGACTGTGTGTCTGACATTGGATTTTATTCTGTGTTGATTGATTTCTATTAAATATACATCTGTTTGGCGGCGGAGAATTTATTCTTTTGCTTAACGCCCTTCTCTGAGACGCACGAGCTCAGGGGTTGTATATCGATGGACATCAGTCGCATGGCATGAATTGCAAGTGTGGCATGCCTAAGTGGCAAATGATCAGGACTTCTGTTGAAAAGCAAAGTCTTGTGGTGATGATCAAAGCACCGCCTGTGTGGCGTAGCTTTGTGTATAATGTGAATTCGCGAGCCTCACACCCCGGTATGAACCAGAAACGGGAGAAGGACCTCAGGGAGGGCATGCATTTCTTCCTAGCTAGGGTGGTGCCAGTGACCTACCAGCCCTGACATTTATATACTTTTCACCTATGTGGTTGTTGCTGTTGCGAGGCGCCTCGGTTTGATCGGACGATCCGGGTCCGATGGAGTCATTCGTTGGCTCGTTTACGCCCCAAAGGGCGGGGAAACGTATTGTTCAGGCATAATAATCCACATCGGTGGACCAGCCCTGTCGCTCCAAGGGACAGTTGCGGCTGTTCCTGAGGCTGGGCTAGGCAGTCTCGAATTCGGTAAGGACTATCTTTTTCCTTGGTTCATGACGGAAAACCAATTTCCAAATACGACATCGTGTGGTTTTGATTGTATATATATATGGCGACATGATATATGGTACCCATGCCGTCTATGATTGATAGTTATGATTTGAAATTGTTTTCAAAACATATAAACACTAGCAATAATATCAAATGCCTTTGTTTTATTCGTATCAAGCATATTTTGGCCGTTATAAGGTAAAAACTCTATCCTCCGGTTTGCATTGCATTGTGTGATGGGAACCGAGTCTTATAACGGCTTCATTTTTATAAAAAGCATAGCAATGTTTAAAAGAAAGATTCGTTTTAAAGCACTGGCAATCCAATGGAGTAAACCCGTTCCACGAAAGTGGCGTGGTCCTGTGATTAGCCAAATTATATATGTGTTGAGTAGATTTCTCATACCAGTCCCATGACTGACTCGTAGTTTGTTTCACTCTCAAACTCGGGTGCCCCTCTTTCTACACGGGCAGCCTTGTATTCAGGTTTAGCTGGTTCTTTCTGGATGGATGGAGCTGAGGATGGATTCTATCATTTATCTCTTTTTATGCTGTTCAGCTCCTATTGTACATATTATGTTTGTTTTCCGCAGTAGACATTTTTGTATAGCTGAACTGTATTTGTACTAAGTAAGATCCTGTATACTGTGTAACTCTGATGATTACTTTTATCCAGTATATTCTATTGTTCATTATCTGGTGTATTTATTTTAATTTTGTTCTGCTATTGTCTGTTTCTGTGCTATATTCCAAAGATAACCCTTGTCTCCGTTAGTACGGGAAATGGGGTCGTCTCACATTTTTATTATAAATTTAGATGCAATAAAAGTAGTGGAAATAAAAATCGTGTTTTTATTTCCATTTGGTTTCAAGATAAATGGTGAACATTATAAATATATTTTTTATGTAATTTAGATACAATTGGAAATAATTAGTCATTAAAACAGGATGTATTCCAAATCATCATTATATCATGTTAGAAGAATTATGAAAATCATATATAAATCTCTAACATGAACATAGACTGTGTTTGGCTTGCTTGTGATGGTTTGAAAAGTAGTTGAAACCCCAACGACTTATATATATATATATATATATATATATTAAAACTAAACTAATCCCGCACGGTAGTTCGCGTTTCGGCAATCGTAACTTTCAACGATTATACCGTAAGATCCGACATTCAGATTTTCCCAAAACCAAAACCGTTAGGACCGCTTCGAGAAGATATTTTCATCGATATGAATTTTGTTAAATCCAACGGTTAGATTTCAAGATATGTGTAAATCAAATTTTGGAAAAAACTCCAGGACCGCCCATCGACCCGAAGCATCGTTAAATAAATTTGGATATTTTTATATAAAAAAATAGCCAATAATCGTTATTAAATACCACTAACGATATTAAATGATTTTTAAATATATATATGCGAGGATCATTTGAAAAGGCCGAGTTAAATCTCATTTCAAATGGTTATACGACGATCTAAATTGAAGATCTTAAAGACGACGATTGAAGACCGGCGATCTTCACATCGAAAGGATAACTACTGATGCATGACATTGGCTAGCTACCAATAAAGGGTTAAAATGGTAGTTGTTCGGACATACTTGTTGATCGTCCGGATACACGAGCACCTCACTTCCATATTGGACATACGGGATGAGGAATAAGGTGACTCCGGTTTCGTTCAGACCCAGAACGGACTTGTAAATGGACGTGTGTCCGACATTGAATTTCATGTTGTGTAATTAAATTGATTTCTATTAATCTATATCTGTGGTGGTAGATAATTTATTCTCTTGCTTAACACCCTTCTTTGAGACATACGAGCTCGAAGGTTATATATTGGTAGTTGTCGATCGCATGGTGTAAGCTGTCAATGTGACATACCAAGATGTAATTGATCGAGGTTTTTGTTGAAAAGCAGAGCCTTGTGGATGATGATCAAAAGCATAGCCTATTTAGGCATAGCTTTGTGTATTACCTTGCAAGCCTCACACCCTGGTAGAGTTGAAAACGGGACAAGGGAACGCAGGGAGTGCACACGTTTCTTTCTAGCTAAAAGTGGTGTTTGGGTTTTTACAAGGCCCGACATTTTTACTTATGTGGTTGATGGAATGAGGTGCCTCAGATATTTTTATTGGTCGCCAATGGCCAGTTTATAGGTCCAATGGTATCGGGAAGCGTTTGTTCAGGAATTGCCAATCCACTAGCGTTATTTGTGGTCCGACCCTGCTGTATCCAAGGGTTCACTACGGGGAATCCTGAGACATTGATAGAGTGTCTCGAATAGGTAAGGAGATCGTCCCTAGCCTTGACTCATGATGGAATCCCAACCTCCAATACGACATTACGGTTTTGATTGTAAACCTATATATGGCGACATAGTAGGATGGGGTACTATGCCATCTCGGATTGATACATTTTCTTTGAAGTATTTTTGAAACATATTTGACACTAATAATATTATTAAAAATATTATTTTTTATGTATCAAGCATTTTTTATCATTATAAGTTAAAACTCTATCATCCATTTTCGTTGCATTGTGTGATGGGACTTGAGTCTTATAATGATTTCATTTTCTAAAAAGCATTGCGTTGTTTTGACTTAAAATTTTATAAACCTTATGCACTGGCAATCCAATGGATTTAAACCTGATCCGCGTTAGCGGCATGGTCCAGTGATTTTCTATATTGTTAATTAGTAAGTTTCTCATACCAGACCCATGACTGACTCGTAGTTTGTTTCACTTTGCAAACTCGGGTGCCCTCTTTCCACATGGGCAGTCAATTGATAAGTTTCAGGTAGGGATGTTTTCTGGACTAGAGATTCCTGATGAAGACGATGAAGGGTCTTTTCTTTTTATCTTTTTATTTACTTCTTGAGACATCGAGACAATATTGAGTATGGATGTATTTTGGGAGATTGAGACTTTGTTTCATTCCCTGTTTTAGGCATATATTTTGCTAAATGTATTCTGTACTACGTACTTTGATGTTTTATGATGATGTTTGTGATGACATTTCCATTTCCTCTGCAATGATTTATATGTTCTGCTATTATCTGAGATATGTTATTGTTTTAATTATGTTATGATCCTATGATTATCCTTACTTTCGTACCACGGAAGTTTGGGTCGTCACATTTGGTATTAGAGCTAAAGGTTAATCTTAGCTATGGAGTATAACATTTTTAGAACAATTCGTCTAGATAGAATCAGTATTATTCTAAGGCGAGTAGCTCAATAGAGATAGGATTAGTAATGTCCTAGAATGAGCACAACAGAATAGCACATATTAATCAGTCATTAAATCATTATCATCTTATCATATGTCTTTATTTTTAAAATCTTTCCTTTGAAATTTATCATTTCTCTTAGTCTGATTCTTTCCTTGATGATACAGACCGATTGAGAAATGAGTACTAGAGCACGTACTAGAGCACGAAGCCGAGGTGGGGCAAGAGGACCCGCCAGAGTCGAGACTCCTAAAGCCCGAGAACAGGAACAGGGCACTCCAGAAGTTGAGACACCACCACCACCCTGGCAAAGTAGCAAAGAAAATAAAGAATCTAGGAGGCGTGCATTATACAGGCCAAGAAACGGTGATAGAAGCACAAGCATGGCTGAAGACAATGGAAAAGATCTTGGGAGGTTTAGAGCTCGAAGACCATAGGAAGCGATTTATGGCGACATGGTTCCTGAAGGACCAAGCCCAGATTTTGGGGAAAACAGCTATGGTTGGGGCTAATGAAGCTGATGTAACATGGGAGAAATTCAAAGAGCTATTCAATGAGTAGTTCATTCCACCTCACGAAGTTGAGCGCCTCCATGATGAGTTCGCCCACCTCCAACAAAGGAGTATGACTATTGCTGAGTATGTAAAGAAATTCGACGAGCTTTCCAGATATGCCCCGGAGTTAGTCCAAGACCCGCTATAGAAAAATAAGAGGTTTATCAATGGTCTGGCGAGGAGATATCATAATAGGGTGATGACACACATCGAGCATCCATTTGCTAAGGTAATCGAGATGGCCTGCAGATATGAGGAGATAGACCAGACGGGTTCCCAGCAAGAGCGAGAAAAGAATCAAGCCAACAAAAAGAAGTCGGACAAAAAATCTGAGGCAGGCAGCTCTTCTACCACCAAGCTCCAAGGGAAGAAGAAAAGGGATAAATCAAAGGTGAAATGCTTCAATTGTCAGAAAATGGGGCACTTCAACTATGAATGCCGAGCTCCCAAGAGACCAAAGTGGAATGATTCCGGGCCCATCCAAAGTTCTCAGGATAGGAGGGAGTGCTATAATTGCCACTAGAGGGGCCACATCAAGCTTAACTGCCCGCTGTTGAAGAGTTCTCAGGTGGCACATGTCTATGACGGAGCAGCTGCATGGGTTTCTTCCAAAGTAGGTAAACCTAATGTTTTAGGAGGTACTCTTAACTTTAAGAATATTCCTATTATAGTTTTGTTTGACACGGGTGCATCTAGAAGTTTCATATATAAGGATACAATTAAAGAGCTTAAACTGAAACCCAGAAAACTTAAAGAACCGATTAGGGCCCATAGCCCGATAGGAGGCTCACTTATTCTCGATCATTATTGTAGAGTGCATGTTTCTTACTCTCACTTCCAGTTTCCTTTTGACTTGATCGTTATGAGTTTTTCTAGATACGATATTATACTTGGGATAGGCTGGCTAACAAAGTATGAGGCTGAATTATTATGCGCTGAAAGAGTAGTCAAAATTAAAACCAAATTCGGAAATATGATGACTATACCATGCCACGGCTCAGCCACAAATAGGAAAGAATTCTGGTCTTCTCTAGAAGTCACTACAGCTTCTATTGAGGATATTCCTATCGTCAGAGACTATGCGAATGTGTTCGAAGAAGTAGACAGCTTATCACTATGTAGATAAATGGATTTCAGAATTGACTTAGTTCTGAATGCAAGGCCCGTTGTACACTGCATTCAGAGAATGTCACTAAAAGAAAAAGAGGAGCTAAGTAATCAAACCAAGCAACTTTTGTGGAAGGGTCTGATCAGACCTAGCTTCTCAAGCTGGGGTGCAGCAGTGGTTTTCATCCCATAGTCAGATGGTACCCTCAGGTTATGTGTGGACTACCGTGATCCAAATAAGCAGACTCTGAAAAATAAATATCCACTGCCCCGCATAGATGATCTGCTAGACCGCTTGAACGGAGCACGAGTATTCTCTAGGATGGACCTAGCTACAGGCTTCCACCAATTACGCATTGCCGAGGAATGTGTGCCTTTGATAGCTTTCAGAGGACCAGATATATTTTATGAATGGCTAGTAATGCCCTTTGGCTTATGCAATGCTCCAGTTGTAACGACCCTAATTTTTAGCCGTTGAATTCTGAATATTTAAATTGTTTTAAATATTTATTTAAATTAGATATAGAAATTTATAAGGAATTTATTTAATAAAAATGAGATTTAAACATATAATTTATAATATAATTTAAAAAGAGCTCGAAATAGTCGCAGTAGTTCGTAATTTACGATTTAAACTTTAACTGAATATACAGAATCCATAATATGTCGGATTTCTTTGAAACAAGAAACGCTCGGATCTGTTTGAATATATTTTTCTAATGGAAGAGAAGGATCGATTTTTCATGTTGTAGATTTTGTTTTATGTCAAAATGAAATTTAGAAATAGTCGCTATGCAGTAGTGTATAAGCCATTTCGATCTCTTTATTATAATTAAACATTGGTTTCGATTTTAGACAAGCTCTTTGAGATGTAGTCATAATTTAATTTTTAGAATTGTACTGTAAATTTTAATTAATTAAAATACATAACTTTTTATTGGGAGCACTTTGCATCCTATATCAATATTTTGGGGTTTCATAATATAAATATAACTACCGATATTATTATACTTTTGGGATCATGACACCTTACTGATCACAAATATATTTTTATTTCTGTTAACCGAAATCTGTACGTTAAAAGAGAGGTGTCGAAATAATTTAAACTTAAATAACACAAAGAAAATAGATTCTACTACCTTTTCGGTATATCTTAAGACAGCTTGCGCCTCAAACTTTTTGACATCGTACCCTTCAAGTAAAGTACGTGTTTGCCAATCTACTGAAGGGACCTTGCTCACCAAACATTTCAGTCCGGGTGTCGCAAGTAAATTCCAATTCCTTGAGTCCCAAGGCAATTGATGTCGTGCCTACCAAACCATCATCTCTTTTAAATAATCTATTCTCGTTGTTTTCATCTTTCACACAAACAAAATCAAAACAAAACCCATGCAAAATCAAACCGAAACAAATCATCCCCGTTATTTCTTCAGTAAAACTGATCTCTTCCTATAATAAAATAACAATCAAATACCGACTCATTCATTTAACTCCCTGCATCTGTAGCTTCACGCTCGCCTACTTTATTTGGGTTCGATCCTTAGTTTCTACAGCCAATTACGGGAGGATCTTGGGATGCGATTTGGAGAGGATGGAGGGTAGTTCTCAGTGGTAGGCAGGAATTGTGTTGATCAGCTTGGTTCCGTACTCGAACTGTAGTTGTGGAGTGGTCGTTCGAGTAGCGGATGGATACATGAATACGTGGGTGTTGTCGGTGGGGTTCTAGATGCGAAGGAGGTCACGGTGATCTTCATAGGTGGTCAGCCTTCATGTTTCTCGGTTTATCGAGAAGAGGAGAAGCAAGTTACGGTGGAATTGGTTTTATTTTTACGATGAGAATAATGGATGCAAGGAGTATTCCGAGGGACGCTTGGTGGCAGTTCGGAAACATGCGGTGAGGTTTTGTTATTTGTGTACGTGAGGGAGGTCTTGTGCTGAATCGTGAAGAAGGAAGTATCTTTCTTTATCGAAGGGGGGGTGGGTTTCATGAGTTCAGCAGGGAAGATTCTCTTATTTGAAAATGAATGTTGAGCGATGTCAGGAGAACTTTCATTGGAAAGGAGGAGTTGTGGGGAAAGAAGGGTACCCGCAAGGACTAGTTTTATTGTATATGGGAGAATTGGTTTTAAACGAAGTGGGAGAAACAAATCAGGAAGCTAATTCCATATTAAAAAACATGTCAATGGTTTCAAATTGCTTTGATCAGGGATTTAAAACTTTGGGTATAGTATGGTTCCTGAGAATGGAAATGAGCATTTGTGAAGTTTGGAGGTTACCATGTTGTCAGTGAGGATGGACGTGGTTTTTTTGGCGATGGCCTATGTTGCAACAACAAAACTTATTTCATAAAAGAGGAATAGAAGGGGTGTGTTGTGAATGAAGAAGGATGGTGTAAAAAACATTTACGGTCAGAAGTAAGGAGAAAAGAAGAACGAAATTTCATGGCCTGATTATAAAGTTATAGTTAATGGTAATATTTTTATTTTATTTTATAAAAATAGAAAATGTAATTTATTAAGGTTAATTCAGGTTAATCCATGTAATAACCCGGAAATCCGAGCCAATTTAAAATTTTTATTTTGGCAATTTTAGTGGATTTTGAATATTTAAAATGAATTATTTTAAATAATAGGGACGAGAAATTTATTTTGAATAGAATTAGAACATATATATTTATTCGAATTGTCGTTAGAATATAAATAATTATTTATAATTATAAAAGGAATTGAAAATTGCGTGGTAGTTCAAAATTTCGATTTCGAATTTCAAATGAATGTACATGATTCAAAATAAATCGGATTTCAGCGAAACAAGAAATTTTGAATCCGTTTAATGATATCTTTCTAATGAAGTTAAGAAACTGAGATTTCCCTTTATATAATGTAAGATATGTCCAGGTTAAAATTCAAAAAAGTCGCTATGGAATTTGTATATATTTTAATATATATATATATAAAGGCCCTTGAAAATGGAAATTTTGCAAATGACCTTCATTTTCGACGAAACCACTTTTGTTGGTTCTAGGATGTCAAATTATTGCTAGATTCCAATTTGCATAATTTTTGAAGTCAATATGTGAGCATGGCGAAGTTAAACGCGTTTGACCAGTTTTAGTTGATTTTAATCGACTGGAAAATTCCATTTTTCAAACGGTCTTCAAATTTGACGAAATTAGTTTTGTTAGAACCGTATCGTCAATATGAAGCTAGAAAATATTTTTTTGGGAATTTTTAGAGTCCGTATGTGGCCCCGGTAAATTGAAATGTGCGTTCAAACTCAATATATAGATTTATATCTTGATTTTAACGAAAACTTATTGAAATGATCAAATCAGCTTACGATACATATCCCATTGTGTTCGGAATGGGGGTTATTAGCTAGAGTGACAGATGGTGGGTTCGATTTGGGATTCAAATGAAAAGTCAACTTTTAGTGGAGGAAAATAATAATTAAATTAAATTATATATTAGCCCCTTCTTTTCCCTCTTCTCTGTGACGACCCCAAACCCCGTACTGACGGTGGCAAGGGTAATCTGTACAATATAACACATAAACATATAATAGCAGAACAGAAAAAAATAAATACACCAGATAATGTACAAATAATACACTGGATAAACGTAATCATCAAAGTTACACAGTATACAAGATCATACCTAGTACAAATACATTTAAGCTATACATAAATGTCTACAGCGGAAAACAAACAAAATATGTACAATAGGAGCTGAACAACATAAAAAGAGAAATGATAAAATCCATCTTCAGCTCCAGCTATCCAGAAAGAGCCTGCTAAAACCTGAATACAAGGCTGCCCGTGTAGAAAAAGGGGCACCCGAGTTTGCAAGTGAAACAAACTACGAGTCAGTCATGGGACTGGTATGAGAAATCTACTTAACACTGGTATATAATTGGTGAATCACAGGACCACGCCACTTTCGCGAAACGGGTTTACTCCATTGGATTGCCGGTGCTTTAAAACAAACAAATCTTTTAAACATCGCAATGCTTTTTATAAAAATGAAGCCATTATAAGACTCAGTTCCCATCACACAATGCAACGCAAACCGGAGGATAGAGTTTTACCTTATAATGGCCAAAATATGCTTGATACGAATAAAACAAAAGAATTTGGTATTATTACTAGTGTTTATATGTTTCAAAACCAATTTCAATCATAACTATCAATCATAGACGACAAGAGTGTCCCATGCCACTATGTCGCCAAGTATGGGTATACAATCAAAACCGCACAGTCACGTATTTGGAAATTGGATTTCCGTCATGAACCAAGGCAAAAGATAGTCCTTACCGACTTCGAGATGCTCTAGCCTGTGTCTCAGGATCAGAGCTCGAGTGACCCTAGGAGCGACAGGGTCGGTCCACCAATGTGGATTAAAATTCCTGAATACTACGTTTCCCCGCCCTTTGGGGCGTCAATGAGCCAACGAATGGCTCCATCGGCTTCAAATAGTCACCGATATATCTGAGGCGCCTCGCAACAGCAACAACCACACAGGTGAAAATAATATAAATGTCAGCTAGTTTCAGCATTGACACCACCTCTAACTAGAAGGAAACGCATGCCCTCCCTGAGGTCCTCTCTAGTTTCTGGTTCATACCGGGGTGTGAGGCTCGCGAACTCACGTTATACACAAAGCTACGCCACACAGGCGGTGCTCTGATCATCAACCACAAGACTTTGCTTTTCAACAGACGCCTTGATCATTTGCCACTTGGGCATGCCACACTAGCAATTCATGCCACACAACTGATGTCCATCGATATACAACCTCTGAGCTTGTACATCTCAGAGAAGGGCGTTAAGCAAGAGAGTAAATTCTCCGCCGCCAAACAGATGTATATTTAATAGAGATCAATCAACACGGAATAAAATCCAATGTCAGACACACAGTCCATTTAAAAGTTCGTTTTGGGTCTGAACGAAACCGGAGGCACTATATACCTCGCAAACCCATCGATCTCCACGTACGTCTGGACGATCACCACTCATTATCCATATTTTGGGATGCCTCCCAATCAGGACATCAGTTACCATCCAACCAAGGTGAAAATCTCCGGTCTTCAACCATCGTCTTCATCTTCGACTTCTTATCGTCGATTCAGTTCTTCAGAATGGGATAAACCCAGTCTTTCTGAGCAACTCGTGTATATAATAAATAGTGCTACACAAACACATCATACGCCTCATTTCAATTCATCAGTTACTAACCGTAGATCAGTAAGAGAACGATTTCCCAAATATTGACCTCGAAGGCCGAAACCAACATCAGATCAAAATCCAGGAAACCATTCGACTTAGCTAATCTTCAGTTATTTTATAAATTTCACATTCCATATCGTTTATAATATTTTATAATGATTTATCACTATTTTTATTTATTTATTTATAGCCAATTCATTCAAACAACGCTTCGGGCCATAACGTGGTCGTGGCGCTGTTTTTCTTCAGATTTGATTTACCTATATCTGAAAATCTAACCGTTGGATCTTCACAAATTTTATATCATTAGAAAGATCTTTTCAGAACGAATCCAATGGTTCCAGTTTTGGGAAAATCCGACGGTCGGATCTCCCGGTACACTCGTTCGAAGTTTCAATTTCAAAATACGAACTGCAGCGTCGTTATTCGATTTAATTTAATTATATATATATATAATCGATTCTGGCGTTGTTTTTCTTCAGATTTGAATTAAACATTCTAGACAATCTAACCGTTGGATCTTCACAAAGTGGGTGTCGTTGGAAAGATATTTCCAAGGCGAACCCAACGGTTTCGGTTTCGGGAAAATCCGATGGTCGGATCTCCTGCACTAACCGTTTGAAATCACGGTTTCAAAACACGAACTGCAGCTTCGTTATTCGATATATTTCAATTCTATATATATATATATATATATATATAATTGATTCTTCGATTTCAAAACTATATTCTTTTCGTACATCTGATAAAAATGATATTTTTATCCACCCGACATTTATTTCAATGCTTCACTACTTTTAACAATTCATGTATATAATAAAATTGTGATTTTAATTGTAAAACAATTTATTTCAAAACATGACTATTTTATATAGTTCGTATAGATGGTAAAAATATGATCTTTATAATAAAACAATTTATTTCAAAACACAAATATTTTATATAGTTTATATAGATGATGAAAATATGATTTTTATTATAAAACAATTTATTTCAAACACGAATACCATTCAACACATGAATTTCTATTCAACGAATGAATTTCTATTCAACACATGAATGTTTTCTATAGTTCATATATATAAAATAAAAATGTGATTTTTATTGTTAAAACAATTTATTTGAAACACGAATACCATTCAACAAGTGAATTTCCATTCAACGAATGAATTTCTATTCAACACACGAATATAGTTTCAACATATGAAAATAATTCTAACAGGAATATTATTCAAAATTTTGGCAGCATAATGGCAGGGTAGTTAAAACCGGGGTCGTCCCTAGTATGGCTCCTCGCTCTACCTTAAAGCCTCGCAGCTTTTGACAATGGGGATTTCATGCATCTAGTTCGCACGCAGGCGGCATATACATTTTTTTCATTTCCACAAACTAATCCTAGGTGGTTTCAACCAAATAATTCTCAACCACAAACGGGTATTTTTCAACCACAATCAATCAATTTCAACCACAAACAATCAATTTCAACCATTCGCTATCAACCAATTTTCAGACCAATCACAACCAATAAATATCGCCATGGTTTGTGGACGAGGGGTGTGTATGTATGTATGTATATATATATATATATATATATATATATATATAAGCATTTCACTTCTATTCAACACATATATAATTTTTACAACGCATATATAACTTATACAATGACCGTACAACTTATACAACGCTTATACATGTGGTGTACAACGCTTATATAACTCATACATCGACTATATAATTTATACATCGTCGTTTTCCATATCGTTTATAATTCAAAAATCTCACATTGGGTACCACTCCACCAAAAATAGCAGAAGGCTCAGAAAAATATGCGGTCTTTTCTAGAATGTAGAAGACGTCCACGTGAGTCCACTGTCTCTTGTTTTAATGAATTTCGTCAAGAAACGAAAAAGATATGAATTTTACAGTGAAATCCAAAACCGTAGCACTTTAAAATGCTATAATCTATAAATCCGAAATAAAGGCCGTTACCTTCCAAAATCGTTCGAACCTAGGTCTTCGATTTGAAATCAAATCGAAGCGCGTTGTCGAGATCAGGTGGCACAGCGTGGTAGCGCATGGAAATCCGCTCAGAACGACGCCAGGTGGGCCCACTTCAGTGGTGGATCGGAGGCACGTCGTCGCTTCGAAGTCTCGAACTTCGGAGGAGGATATCTCGTCGATGGCTCAACTACAGGGGGTGCCACCGGTCTTGATTTGAAGGGGGGAGGGAGCACTGCAGAAAGTTCAACAGGGGCGGTGGGTTTTGGTGAGAGGAATCGCCGGAAAATGGCTGGGAATGGAGGAACGGGTTTCGTCGTCGATTGGGGGGAAGGAGAGAGAAAGCGGGGAGAGAGAAGGAACGATGGCCAATAAGATTTTTCCATTTAATTTATATATTTTTAAATTTTGAAAATACCCTCTTTCACACACGAACCTCAATTCAGACCCAACGACTATCGTCCTTAGCTAAATACCCCCATTCCGAACACAATGGGATATGTTTCGTAAGCCCATTCGAATGTTTCAGACAATTTTCCTTCAAATTAAAATATATAACATTCAATATTTGATTTGAATGTACATTTCAATTTGCCGGGGCCACATACTGATTCTAAAAATTCCTAGAAAATAAATCTAGCTATGTTTTGACGATACGGTCCCAACAAAACTAGTTTCGCGAATTCTAAGGCCGTTTAAAAAATGGCCATTTTCTGGTCAATCCAATTTAACTATAATTGACCAAAACACATTTTCCTTGGCCACGCTCACATACTAGCTTCAAAAATTATGAAATTTGAAACCTAGAAATAACTTCACTTCCCGGATCCAACAAAATTGGTTTCGTCGAATTCCGAGGTCGTTTGCAAAATGACCATTTTCACGGGCTATATAAACTCTATAGCGACCTTTATGAAAATTCATTTAGCCATAACTTTTGCTTCTCGCTATGAAACTTCGATTTTTCAGATTCGTTAGAAAGTTATTCACTAACAGATTTAAATGTTTTTGGTTTCACTCAAATCCATTTTGTTTTCCACCCGGTACATTCAGTCAAAGTTTGAATCCAAATTTTGAAACTACCGCGCCATTTCAGGCCTTGTTTATAATTAGAATTAATTATATTTATTTTCAAACGTCAATTCAAACTTACTTTTCATCATTATTATTTAAAATATTTATTTTAAATATTTAAAATCCACCAGAATAGCCAATTTAAAATTTTTAAATTGGTTCAGATTTTCCAGGTCATTACAGTCTCCCCCACTTAAAAAATTTCGTCCCCGAAAAGGAACAAAGTCGAAAGTGGTTTGATTAATCAACTCTACTTTCTATCGGGCTTCCATTCTCTAACTTTTCAGTTTCTGAGAATTTTCAAATTCTTCAAAAATTTGGCTAACACCCGGAATTTTCGAATTTTTTTGCCATAACCTCCTTTGTACGGGGAGGGGTTTGGAAATTTATTGGGCCGTATTAGGCACCCAATAAATCCTATAAATCATACACATATTTATTGTGATATATTCTAGTGTTTACATGGGGGAGTGTATAGATAATAACTCCAGAGAATAAATTCTCGTCACCCTGTCAAAGCCTGAGGGAGTGTGTATTTTTAATTGCTCCAGAGAATAAATTCTCGTCACCTCATCCCGTGTGGGAAATAAATAACCCATGTGCCGTATCTAATAACTAGAGAGACGTGATTATTGTCAACTCCAGACCCGTGTGGGGTTTTTATTAATCTGGCAATTTATCGTTACAATTTAATATGGTCCATATCATTCATCAGTTCAACCTGTAATATATAGTCATCGCCATACGAGCCTCTCGCTCGTATGGTAAATCTTCAACCTTGTCACACAAGCTCCAAATAATGAAGTATGCCTATCTTCAAGTAGTATGCCATGTAGTGTAGTTCAAAATTAATTGTTACTATCCTATGGCGACGTTTATTATTACACACAGAACAACCAGCACTCTGCATCCAATGGCATTCACAGGAGTTGATATAATAATATTTCACATCTAACTCATTAAGGTTTACCTATTTGTCGGGCACGCAAATAATTTCTTTACTCAATAGCTAATCCATTTACCTGTTGAAACATGTATATGTGTATGCATATATTTCTATCTATTTTTAAATCAGTTCAATGTGTGATTCAATCGAATAAATTCTACCCTTCATTCTCTTATTGATTAAATTAACTATCGTTCTAATAATTTAATTAATCAAATCCACTATCACACAACACAAACAACAATCAATTTGTTTTTAACTTTTCAAAATCATACAAATTAATTCATACACTTTTTTTTAAATTAATCAGACTATAGAATTAAAAGTGCACATCCATGGAAAGAAAATAACAACAAAGTAGAGAACTAAATGGTAATGCAAAGTATGGTAAATGTACCTTGCACCGGAGTCAATCAGAGATATCCACTTGACACTTAGGGTATGCTTTCTGAATGCTCTCCTCAGTTTCCCCAGTACAATCTCGCGGATCTCCACTCCATTGCACTTTGAATAAGTGAACCTTCTTTTTCCCCAATTCTTTGGTTTCTTTGCCAATGATCTTTAGCGTCTCTCTTCTCACAGCCAATTCTGGAGTAATTTCAATATCCTGTTGTGTCGCTTCTTCCAAGATCAAGTCTGGATCATGAACATGCTTTCGAAGTTGAGATATGTGAAATACATCAGGCACTCTAGGCAGCCAATCAGGCAATTTAACTCTATAAGCGAGGGTTCCAATCCATTCAAGTATAGGGAATGGACCAATAAATCTGGGCGACAACTTCCCAGTTTTGCCAAATTGAATCACTCCTCTCATCGGAGAAACCTTTATATACACATAATCACCAACAGAAAAAGCCAAATCCCTTCTTCTCGAATCAGCATAGCTCTTCTGTCGGCGTTGAGCGGCGAGTAATCGTTTCTTAACGAAATCGACTATGTCTACAGCTTCGCGGATCATATCGGGTACCAATACAAGCCTATTACCAGGTTCGACCCAACAAGCAGGAGATCGGCACGGTCCACCATGCAATGCTTCAAATGGTAACATTGTCATGCTCGCCTGGTAGCTGTTGTTATATGAGAACTCAGCCAAATGCAGATGGTCTTCCCATGATCCACCGAAATCAAGAACACAAGCCCGTAATAAATCTTCTAGAATACGATTCACCCTCTCAGTCTGGCCATCTGTCTGAGGATGATAAGCAGTGCTCAAGTTCAGCTTCGTTCCCAGTTATACTTGAAATGCCTCCCTGAATTTACTAGTAAATATTGGATCTCTATCACTAACTATACTGATCGGCACTCCGTGTAGTCTAACAATTTCCTTGAAATAAATCTGCGCCAGACTCTGAGCAGTTCTGTTCGATCTGACAGGTATGAAATGGGCGGTCTTCGTGAAGCGATCTACGATCACCCAAATACTGTCATTTCCTTTCCTGGTTCTTGGCAAACCATCTATGAAGTCCAGGGAAATATGTTCCCACTTCCAACCTGGAACGTCCAGCGGTTGCAATAATCCGGCCAGTTTCTGCTGGTCACTTTTGACTAGCTGGCAAGTAGGGCATCGGCTAACATATAAAGAAATGTCTCTCTTCATCGACTTCCACCAGAATGTTTGCTTGATATCATTATACATTTTACTCACACCCGGATGGATACTGAGCTTAGATTTGTGGCATTCATCAAGCACATCTCTTCTAAGTTCAGGAATTTCTGGAACACAAATTCGTCCTTGTAACCTCAGAATCCCTTCGCTATCGAGATGGAAATCTGAAGCATTAACTTCATGAATCCTTTGGCTCATTTCTTTAATAAATTTGTCATCTTTTTGGAGAGCAGATATCTTGTCAATTAAAGAAGTCGCAACAATAAAACTGGCGATCATTTCATTCTTTCGGCTTAACGCATCGGCCACGACATTGGCTTTCTCTGGAGTGTATAGAATCTCAAAATCGTATGCTGCAAGGAACTCTAGCCAACGTTGCTGCCTCAGATTCAAGTCTTTCTGGGTGAACAGATACTTTAACGACTGGTGATCCGTAAATAGTTCGAATTTCTCACCCAGAAGATAGTGTCTCTAGATTTTCAAAGCGAATACTATTGCCAACAACTCAAGATCATGAGTCATGTAGTTCTTCTTGTGCGGCTTCAGCTGACGGCTAGCATAAGCGATCACTTGACCTCTTTGCATTAACACTGCACCTAGGACTTCTCTAGAGGCATCTGTCCAGACTTTCAAGTCCTGAATGCCGTCGATTATCGTTAACACTGGAGCCGTTGTTAATCTTAACTTCAGCTCCTCAAAAGCCTCCTCACATTCTGGAGTCAATTTGAATTTTGAGTGCTTCTTTGTATGCTTCGCTAAGTGACTAGATATCTTCAAAAAATCTTTAACGAACTTCCGGTAATAACTAGCCAATCCGAGAAAACGGCGAACTTTTGTAGGAGTTCTAGGCTGTTTCCAATCTTGAATAGCTATGATTTTACTTGGATCCACAACAATTCCCTCTTTTGATATGACATGGCCAAGAAACTTTACTTCATCTTGCCAGAATATACAATTGGAGAGTTTGGCTTTCAATACATACTTTCTTAGAATTTCTAGAACTTGTTCCAAATGTTTCTCATGTTCAGCCTTTGACTTAGAGAAGATTAGAATATCATCAATAAAGACCAGAACAAACTTATTCAAGACTCCTCTGAATACCCGATTCATCAAATCGACGAGTAAGCTGGAGCGTTACATAAGCCGAACGACATTACTAACCACTCACAGAATAAGTCTGGACCTCTGAATGCTGTCATAGGAACACACTCTTCGGCAATACGAAGTTGATGGAAGCCTGTAGCTAGGTCCATCCTTGAAAATACTTGTGCTCCATTCAGATGATCCAATAAATCATCTATTCGCGGTAATGGATATTTATTCTTTATTGTCTGCTTATTCAAGTCACGATAATCCACACATAGTCGCAGAGTACCGTCAGACTTTGGGACAAACACCACTGCTGCTCCCTAATCCGAGAAACTAGGCCTGATCAGACCCTTCCATAAAAGCTGTCGAGTTTGATTGTCTAATTCCTATTTCTCTTTCAAGGTCATTCTTCGAATAGCGTGAACAACTGGCCATGCATTCGGGATTAAAGCAATTTTGAAATCAATTTCTCTTTGCGGAGGTAAGCTGACAACTTCTTCGAACACATCTGCATAATTATTTACGACAGGAATATCTTTGATGAGGTCCTGAATATTCTCTGTGACTACAGGGATATTTTCTACTTGAGCAGGAGAAACATCCAAAGCTGACCAAAAGTCTTTTCTATTTGAATTCGGGCCTTCACATGGTATGGTTCTATAATTCCCTGATTGGGCCTTTGCCTTAACAACTCTCTCGGCGCATCTAACCTCTGCCTCGTATTAATTAACCAATCCAATCCCAAAATAAGATCGAATTCAGTAAAATTCATGATGATAGAGACGGTAGGGAACTTATAATAGGAAAAAGAGACAGGCACCGCACAAATCCAGCTAAGATCAAGAGAACCCCCAACCGGATTATGGACAGTGATGGGTTCTTTGAGCTTTTTCAATTTCAAATCCAACTTCTTAACTGCATTCTTTGCAAAAAAGCTTCGCGGCGCGCCTGTATCAAACAGTACTTTAACTTGAATATATTTTACATTAAGCGTGCCTTCCAAAAGCATCAGACCTTTCCTGCCCAAACGAAGATGCAGGCACTTCTGCCACTTCATTTACATGTGTTGCTTCAGGTTTTCTGTATAGCGGGCAGGCCTTTGAAAGATGCCCGGCCTAAAGGCATTGACTGCACTTTCTATTCTCTTGAAATCATTTCTTGGATTGAAGTCCACCTTTTAATCTCTTCTTTAAGGGTCCGCAGTTTATCGCCAGATGCCCTGGCATCTTGCAATTACTGCATATGGAAGTCGTTATTAGTTCTTTATCAGATTTAATCCTTTTCCTCTTTTCTTTGGGCTTCTTCCTGGCCTCAGGACCGTCAGTCTCAGACTCCACTTTGTTACTCGAACTGACTTCCTCTTCGTCGCGCAACTTACCTTTTTTATGGAGATCTTCATACTGATAAGCCTTGTATATCATTTCTGAAAAAAGAAGCTTCACATGCCCCATTACTTTATTCTGGTATTTCCTTTGAAGCCCGTTAATAAATATCAAATTCTTCCTCTTCGTATTTTGAATTAGATGAGGAGCAAAGTGAGAAAGTTCGTTGAATTTCTTATGATATTCTGGGATGGTCATATCTCCTTGTATCAGATAAGAGAATTCATCACATAACCGCTTAGTCGCTTTAGGAGGAGTAAATCTTTCTAGGAAAATTACTTTATATCTATCCCAGGTGATATCACCTTCTGGATTATCCTCAATAATAGAATCCCACCAGAACAAGGCTTCGTCTTTGAGTGCCCAAGATGCCAGTAATTTTTTCTGGTCATCTCTCAGCTTGAAACCTTCAAAAAATTTCTCAGTAGAACGAACCCAAGCTTGTGTTTTCATAATAGATTCTTCGTCCGAGAACGGTATTCCACCCATATTTCGATACTTAATTAATAGGGCTTCAATATCTGGCTCTGCATTCCTTTTGATTCTGACACTCATTTTCTAGTACTTTTGCAAATAGCAGATCAAGTGTCAGGTCAACAAAAAAGATATTTCAAAATATAGAGACAAATACTTGAATGTAAATGTGTCTATTGGGGTGTATTTCATTCTGCTTTACTCATCCTAGGATATTACTAATCCTATCTGTAATGAGTTACCTGTCCTAGAACACTACTAGTTCTATTTCTGACAAGTTCGTTAATATGTTATATTCCAGTACTAAGCTTAAACAAAGCTCTGATACCACGTTGTGACGACCCCAAACCCCGTACTGACGGTGGCAAGGGTAATCTGTAGAATATAAAACATCAACAGATAATAGCAGAACAAAAATAAATAAATACACCAGATAATGTACAAATAATACACTAGATAAACGTAATCATCAAAGTTACACAGAATACAGGATCATACTTAGTACAAATATAGTTCAGCTATACATAAATGTCTACAGCGGAAAACAAACAAAATATGTACAATAGGAGCTGAACAACATAAAAAGAGAAATGATAAAATCCATCTTCAGCTCCAGCTATCCTGAAAGAGCCTGCTAAAATCTGAATACAAGGCTGCTTGTGTAGAAAAAGGGGCACCCGAGTTTGCAAGTGAAACAAACTATGAGTCAGTCATGGGACTGGTATGAGAAATCTACTTAACATTGGTATATAATTGGCGAATCACAGGACCACGCCACTTTCACGGAACGGGTTTACTCCATTGGATTGCCGGAGCTTTAAAACAAACAAATCTTTTAAACATCGCAATGCTTTATATAAAAATGAAGCCATTATAAGACTCAGTTCCCATCACACAATGCAACGCAAATCGGAGGATAGAGTTTTATCTTATAATGGCCAAAATATGCTTGATACAAATAAAACAAAAGAATTTGGTATTATTACTAGTGTTTATATGTTTCAATACCAATTTCAATCATAACTATCAATCATAGACGACACGAGCATCCCATGCCACTATGTCGCCAAATATAGGTATACAATCAAAACCGCACAGTCACGTATTTGGAAATTGGATTTCCGTCATGAACCAAGGCAAAAGATAGTCCTTACCGACTTCGAGACGCTCTAGCCCATGTCTCAGGATCAGAGCTCGAGTGACCCTAGGAGCGATATTGTCGGTCCACCGATGTGGATTAAAATTCCTGAACACTGCGTTTCCCCGCCCTTTGCGGCGTCAATGAGCCAACGAATGACTCCATCGGCTTCACATAGTCACCGATATATCCGAGGCGCCTCGCAACAGCAACAACCACACAGGTGAAAATAATATAAATGTCAGCTAGTTTAAGAACTGACACCACCTCTAACTAGAAGGAAACGCATGCCCTCCCTGAGGTCCTCTCCCATTTCTGTTTCATTCCGGGGTGTGAGGCTCGCGAATTCACGTTATACACAAAGCTACGCCACACAGGCGGTGCTCTGATCATCAACCACAAGACTTTGCTTTTCAACATAAGCCTTGATCATTTGCCACTTGGGCATGCCACACTAGCAATTCATGCCACGCGACTGATGTCAATCGATATACAACCTCTGAGCTCGTACGTCTCAGAGAAGGGCGTTAAGCAAGAGAATAAATTCTCCATCGCCAAACAAATGTATATTTAATAGAGATCAATCAACACAGAATAAAATCCAATGTCAGACACACAGTCCATTTACAAGTTCGTTCTGGGTCTGAACGAAACCGGATGCACTATATACCTTGCATACCCATCGATCTCCACGTACGTCTGGACGATCACCACTCATTATCCATATTTCTGGATGCCTCCCAATCAGGATATCAGTTACCATCCAACCAAGGTGAAAATCTCCGGTCTTCAACCATCTTCTTCATCTTAGACTTCTTATCGTCGATTCAGTTGTTCAGAATGGGATCAACCCGGTATTTCTGAGCAACTCGCGTATATAATAAAAAGTGCTACACAAATACATCATACGCCTCATTTCAATTCATCAGTCACAAACCGTAGATCAGTAAGAGAATGTTTTCCCAAATATTGACCCCGAAGGTCGAAACCAACATCAGATCAATATCCAGGAAACCATTCGACTTAGCTAACCTTCAGTTAGTTTATAAATTGTGGCGCTGTTTTTCTTCAGATTTGATTTATACGTATCTGAAAATCTAATAGTTGGATCTTCACAAATTTAATATCATTAGAAAGATCTTTTCAAACGAATCCAACGGTTCCAGTTTTGGGAAAATCCGACGGTCGGATCTCCCGGTACAGTCGTTTAAAGTTTTGATTTCAAAATACGAACTGCAGCGTCGTTATTCGATTTAATTTAATTATATTTTTTGTATATATATAAATATAACCGATTCTGGCGCTGTTTTTCTGCAGATTTTAATTAAATATTCCAGACAATCTAACCGTTGGATCTTCACAAAGTGGGTGTCGTTGGAAAGATATTTCCAAGGCGAACCCAACGGTTTCGGGAAAATCCGATGGTCGGATCTCCCGCACTAATTGTTTGAAATCACGGTTTCAAAGCACGAACTACGGCTTCGTTATTCGATATATTTCAATTCTATATATATATATAAATTTATATATATAATCGATTCTTCGATTTCAAAACTATATTCTTTTCATACATTTGATAAAAATGATATCTTTATCCACCCGACATTTATTTCAATACTTCACTACTTTTAACAATTCATTTATATAATAAAAATGTGATTTTTATTGTAAAACAATTTATTTCAAAACACTACTATTTTATAGTTTATATAGATGGTAAAAATATGATTTTTAATTATAAAACAATTTATTTCAAAACACGAGTATTTTATATAGTTTATATAGATGACAAAAATATGATTTTTATTTTAAAACAATTTATTTCAAACACGAATACCATTCAACGCATGAATTTCTATTCAACGAATGAATTTCTATTCAACACATGAATGTTTTCTATAGTTCGTATATATAAAATAAAAATGTGATTTTTATTGTTAAAACAATTTATTTGAAACACGAATACCATTCAACACATGAAATTCTATTCAACGAATGAAAGTTTAGTCAACACACGAATATAGTTTCAACATATGAAAATAATTCTAACACATGAATATTATTCAAATTTTCGGCAGCATAACGGCAGGGTAGTTAAAACCGGGGCCGTCCCTAGTACGGCTCCTCGCTCTACCTTAAAGCCTCGCAGCTTTTAACAATGGGGATTTCATGCATCTAGTTCGCACGCAGGCGGCATGTATATTTTTTTCATTTCCATAAACTAATCCTTGGTGGTTTCAACCAAATAATTCTCAACCACAAACGGGAATTTTTCAATCATAATCAATCAATTTCAACTACAAAAAATCAATTTCAACCATTCGCTATCAACCAATTTTCAGTCCAATCACAACCAATAAATATCGTCCATGGTTTGTGGACGAGGGGTGTGTTTGTATATATATATATATATATATATATATATATATATATATATATATATATATAAGCATTTCACTTCTATTCAACACGTATATAATTTTTACAACGCATATATAACTTATACAACGACCGTACAACTTATACAATGCTTATACATGTGGTGTACAATGCTTACATAACTCATACATCGACTATATAATTTATACATCGTCGTTTTCCATATCGTTTATAATTTAGAAATCTTACATTGGGTTCCACTCCACCGAAAATAGCAGAAGGCTCAGAAAAATATGCGGTCTCTTCTAGAATGTAGAAGACGTCCACACGAGTCCGCTGTCTCTTGTTTCACTGAGTTTCATCAAGAAACGAAAAAGATATGAATTTTACATTGAAATCCAAAACCATAGCGCTTTAAAATGTTATAATCTATAAATCAGAAATAAAGGCCGTTACCTTCCAAAATCGTTCGAACCTAGGTCTTCCATTTGCAATCAAACCAAAGCACGTTGTCGAGATCAGGTGGCGCAATGTGGTAGGGTGTGGAAATTTGCTCAGAACGACGCCAGGTGGGCCCACTTCGATGGTGGATCGGAGGCACGGCGCCGCTCTGAAGTCTCGAACTTCGGAGGAGGATATCTCGTCGACGGCGCAACTATAAGGGGTGCCACCGGTCTTGATTTGAAGGGGGAGGGAGTACTACAGAAAGTTCAACAGGGGCGGTGGGTTTTGGTGAGAGGAATCGCCGGGAAATGGCAAGGAACGGGTTTCGTCGTCGATTGGGGGGAGGGAGAGAGAAGGCAGGGAGAGAGAAGAAACAATGGCACATAAGATTTTTCCATTTAATTTATATATTTTTAAATTTCGAAAATACCCCCTTTCACACACGAACCCCAATCCAGACCCAGCGACTGTCGTCCCTAGCTAAATACCCCCATTCCGAACACAATGGGATATGTTTCGTAGGCCCATTCAAATGTTTTAGTCAGTTTTCCTTCAAATTAAAATATATAACATTCAATATTTGATTTGAACGAACATTTCAATTTGCCGGGGCCACATACTGATTCTAAAAATTCTCGAAAAATAAATCTAGCTATGTTTTGACGATTCAGTCCAAACAAAACTAGTTTCATCGAATTCTGAGACCGTTTGAAAAATGGCCATTTTCTGGTCGATCCAATTTAACTATAATTGACCAAAACACATTTTCCTTCGCCACGCTCACATACTAACTTCAAAAATTATGAAATTTGAAACCTAGCAAAAACTTAGCATCCCGGATCCAACAAAAGTGGTTTCGTCGAATTCCGAGGTCGTTGCAAAATGACCATTTTCACGGGCTATATAAACTCTATTGCGGCCTTTCTGAAAATTCATTTAGCCATAACTTTTGCTTCTCATTATGAAACTTCGATTTTTCAGATTTGTTAGAAAGGTATTCACTAACATATTTGAATATTTTTGGTTTCACTCAAATCCGTTTTGTTTTGCACCCCGTACAGTCAGTCAAAGTTTGAATCCAAATTT
Source organism: Allium sativum (assembly GCA_030737875.1). Taxonomy (NCBI): domain Eukaryota; kingdom Viridiplantae; phylum Streptophyta; class Magnoliopsida; order Asparagales; family Amaryllidaceae; genus Allium; species Allium sativum. The sequence goes on from CM060913.1 coordinate 160,847,958, forward strand.
TTAAACTACCACGCCATTTCAGGCCTTGTTTATAATTAGAATTAATTATATTTATTTTCAAACGTTGAGTCAAACTTACTTTTCATCATTATTATTTAAAATATTTATTTTAAATATTTAAAATCCACCGAAATAGCCAATTTAAAATTTTTAAATTGGTTCAGATTTTTTGGGTCATTACATTCTCTCTCATACTCATATCAAAAATTAAAAAGAAAAGAAAGGGAAAAAGAGGAACGACAGGAGGAGGAGATCGCACCCCGCCGATCAGTGGTGCACCCTCCCTCCGAACGCCCTCTCTCCTCTCCGCCCCTCTTCTCTCTCCATTGAAAGCCCCGCACCCATCGATCCATCCGCAACATCCCAAACCACTGCCCTAGCTGCCTATGCCACCACCCGCGGCAGCCAGAGGCCAATCTCAATGATGGTGCCCCCTCTTAACCCCTTCCAACCCTTCAGCGAGCCCCCCTTGCTCCTTCGGCCTGCGATGGCACCAGCGCCACCCTCCGACGTGAGAAATGCCCTCCTTCTCCTAAATGACAGCGGCCCTCCTCTTTAGTCCATTGTAAGTTTTTAATTTTATTTAAATAGTTATTTATTTTTGTTTAATTACAATAATTTGTTTTAAAATAAAAATTCAGTTTTTATATGATAGGCTAATAGTTTGAAAACTAAATTTTTATAGAATAAAAAGATTCAATTTTTAATAAGAGAAAGTTTATATTTTTATTAGAAGGAAGTTTATATTTTTAAACTAATAAAGATAAGATTTTTATATAATGAAGATAATAAAAATATAATTTTTATATAATGTAGATAATAAAATTATGATTTTTATAATGTAGACAATAAAAATATGATTTTCATAGTATAGAAAGAATAAAAGTATGATTTTTATATTATGTAGATAGTAAAAATTTGATCTTTATTTATGTAGTGAAACAAAAGTCTGATTTTTTATTATGTATGTTGAAATAAAAATGTGATTTTTTTAGCGATGATATAAAAATTCGATCTTTATATATGAAGTAGAAATATAAAAATATAATTTTTAAATAGAAAGAAGCGTTGTAAAAATATATGAAGTAGAAATAAAAATATGATTTTTTTATTTATTGGAATGAAACAATAAAAATATAATTTTTATTAGGAACAGCGGGGCAAGGACTGCATTAGAATTTCAAACAAATCCAAACAGTTCAGAAAGAAAGACCGGTGGAGTGGAACCCTCGATGAGAACTCCTCACTTTTATTTTAATTTCTAGTTTGAAATATATACTAGGATACAGACGGTGCTTAGCAGCGCCCGACGCTCGTCGTCCACAGACCATGGATGACTTTTTTGCTTGATTGCTGTGTTGTGAAACTTGATTGTGTGACGTGGAATAGAGTAAAATATTTTATAGTTAAAAATATGATTTTTAACGTGTATATAAAATAAATATTTATAAACAAATCGGGCGATTTGTTTATGTACACACATTTGACTGATATTGATTGGGATGATAAATTTTAAACATCGCCCAACTACACAAATAAAAATCTATGTTTGTTGATTTGAAACCCCACATGGTTATTGGGATGATATTTGACGTACAATAATCCCGATTGTTTAGTTGTATGTCAATCGATGGGTTGACAGACTGTGTAGGCGTTAATTATTTATATTTACTGCTTATGCAGTTGTGTGGTGCACTCTAGATGATGGTTGATTATTTATCGTTGCTATATACACATGTGTTGTAGGGAATCCATATAATTAATATTATATGGTAATTGATTGGGCCTCATTCCAATTTGGAAAATAAGAAAATTCATGTGTTGAATAGAAAGAAAATTCATGTGTTGAATAGAAAAAAAATTCATGTGTTGAATAGAAATATATATTCATGTGTTGAAGAAAATATTAATTTGTTGAGTAGAATAACGAAGTTATTAAAATATATAAAGCCGTGTTGGTTAGATATGCGCCATTTTGACGTGAACGATATTTATATCGATTTATTCATTTTTATAATGAATATCGAAAAGGAATTGATTTCAAAATCTAATGCTTTGGAAATATTATCATTTGTATATCGATGATATAAAATATTCAGTTTTGATTAGAAATTGAATATGAATTTGAAACCGTTTTGAAAACGAATTTAAAACGATTTATAAATTACATTTTGAAAGGAAATCGACGAAATATAATACACACACACACACACACACATATATATATATATATATATATATATTATATAATGGCCTGAATAGAACGCGCTGCGGTAGTTCGCAAATTTCGACCATTGACTTCGAATGGATATTACGGGAGATCCGACCGTCGGATTCTCCTAAAACCGGAACGCTGGGTTCGTATTGAAAAGCGCTTTCTAACGAATATTAGAGACTTGAAATCTAACGGTAGGATTTGGAATTATGTCCAAATCAAATTTGGAAAAGGTCGATGAAAGTGCAGTTTGATGGTCGTTGATGGAAATCAACTGTACGAGCCTTGATAAAATTACTAAAAATAACAATAATTTGTGTAAAATCATAAGAAATGATTTGTAAAGAATTGGGACCAAAAATTCGATATTTGAAAAGATAAAAATAGATTTTTATTGAAATGAACTAGTTTTGAACTAGAATTATAATCCCATTTATTTTACAATAAATGAAGTAGATTTGAAATGGTTTATAATTGAATTGGAATAGATTTTAATCGAAATTGTCTTTTGAATATTTTGATGTTGGATTTCGTGATTATACAGATATTGTTATGGAAATTTGAAAGATATATTTATATCGTTATTTCCAATACGATATTTGTTAGTCGTAGAATTTGATATTGAATATAAGCTGATATATTTTCTATTCAGATCCCTGTATTTAATATCAAATGGTATTTGGGTTTGTCGTGAATGGTGTCTTCATTAACACTGTTCTTAAACCCAGTTGAGAAAAAGATTAAATCTTTTTATTTAGATTTAATGAAGTGTACCAATTAAATGGTATTTAATTGGAATTGAATTTGAATTGATTTTTGGGTTTATCGTGAACGGTGTTTTAAATAACACTTGTTCTTTAACCCGATAATTAATGGTATGTGATTTTGGGTTTATCGTGAACCGTGTTTTAGATGACATTGGTTCTTTAACCCAGTTAAAGATAGGATATTGATTTTTGAGAAGATTAAAACTAAGTGGAGTTTTGATGAATCTTTAATTAGATTGAAGTGATCGAGAATGGAATATCACTAATTTTTCTCCAGGCGATAGTTAAATCTTTAATTAGATTTGAACGTGAAATGGTAATTAAATTTACCGATAACACTATGGTGTTAGATATGAAGTATGACCAGTTTTACTTCATGGGATGAATAGTTTGGGATTGGGAAATAAAATAAATGATTACTTCGGTGTGGTTCGCTAATCCTGACTAATTTGAATTGATATTCAAAAGAAGATTAAAGAATAAATTTAAAGAATTTATCTTTGATAAAATTAACGGGAACCTTTCCCAAAGTATGAGAATATTTGAATAAGTGAATATTCTGAATTGGAATGAGGCATAGGTTGTGTTTGTGTAACATTTTTTTATTATATATGTGAGTTACTCAGAAAGACCGGGTTTATCCCATTCTGAATAACCTGTTCGACGTGCTGTCGAGGATGAAGACGGTGGTTGAAGACTGGAGGTTTGCACATCGTTTGGGTGATTGCTGATGATCTTGATTGGGATGTACACCCAAGTGGAGGGAATCAGTTGGTAATCGTCCAAACGAACTTGGAGATCGATGGTTATGTGAGGTACAAAGTGCCTCCGGTTTCGTTCAGACCCAGAACGAACTTGTAAATGGACTGTGTGTCTGACATTGGATTTTATTCTGTGTTGATTGATCTCTATTAAATATACATCTGTTTGGTGGCGGAGAATTTATTCTCTTGCTTAACACCCTTCTCTTAGACGTACGAGCTCATGGGATGTATATCGATGGACATCAGTCGCATGGAGTGAATTGCCTGTGTGGCATGCCTAAATGGCAATTAATCAAGGCTTCATTGAAAAGCGAAGTCTTGTGGTTGATGATCAAAGCACCGCTTGTGTGGCATAGCTTTGTGTAACGTTGATTCGCGAGCCTCACACCCCGGTTGTGAACCAGAAACGGGAGAGGACATCAGGGAGGGCATGCGTTTTCTTCTAGCTAGGGTGGTGTCAGTGACCTACCAGCCCTCACATTTATATTATTTTCACCTGTGTGGTTGTTGCTGTTACGAGGCGCCTCAGATATATCGGTGACTGTGTGGAGCCGATGGAGTCATTTGGCTCATTTACGCCACAAAGGGTGGGAAAACGCAGTGTTCAAGTATTTTAATCCACATCAGTGGACCGGCCCTGAAGATCCAAGGGCTCACATGTGTCTGGGTCATGAGGCTCGGGCTAGAGAGTCTCGAATTCGGTGAGGACTATCTTTTGCCTCGGTTCACAGATGGAAATCCAGCTTCCAATACGTGACCTTGCGGTTTTGATTGTAGAGCCTAGTATTGGCGACATGATATATGGTACCCATGCCGTCTAGGTTTGATATATTTATATTTGAGGTTGTTTTATACACTATGCACTTATAATAGTATCAAATGATTTGTTTTAAACGTACCAAGCTTGTTTGGATATTATAAGGGAAAACCATATCCCCTGGCTTGCGTTGCATTGTATGATAGGATCTAGGTCTTATAATAACTTCATTTTTCCAAAAAACATTGCGTTGTTTTGTTATATGCACTGGTATTCTTGGGAGGAAACCCGTTCCGTGTTATACAGCGTGGTCCCTTGATATATTCTGATTTAAAGTAAAGTTTTAAATAACTGTTTTAGTTCTCAATCAAGTCACATAACTGACCTGGGGTTTATTGTTGTAACCTAAATTCTGGGTGCCCTTATTTTTGACACGGGCAGCAAGTACTTTTGGTTTTACAGATCTATATTCACAGGAACCTGGTTTACAGCTGGAACGATATCCGGAAAGCTCTGTACCCGTATATCTCTTTAAGTTGTGTTTTGTATTATTTTCCGCTGCTATGTGATTTATTGTAATCTATGATATTTATCGAATGTATTTTATTCATTCATACTCTGTATATTCTTGTAATCTGATGAAATTGTTGTAATATACAATGAAATATGCTTCGATTTGTGTTCCGATGTGTGTTGTTCTCAACTCAATCCAGACTTTCCTTGCTGGGGATGTTCGGGTTGTCTTAGTTGGTATCAGAGCTTTGGTTTACAGAACTCAGAGAACAAGACACGTTAGAACCAAACGGAAGAATTCATCAGAGATTGGATTAGTAATATCCAATGGGAATGATTCGTTAGAGATGGGATCAGTAGTATCCTAGAATGAGTGTGAAGAGCATATTTTTAAAATGAAAACAATTTTTGTTTTGAAAATTTTAAATCAATTATTCGTATTTGATTATTTATTTTGTATTGAATTCGAATAGTCCAGTATATAAAGATTTTCCTTATACGTCTGATCCACGTGTATTCGAAGTTTTAATATACTGGATAGATATAGAATCACACTCTAGTCGCTCGGACATAATTCTGATGATTGATGCGTCATCATCAGAATTTATTTTCGTATTTCAAAAGTGGGATTTCAATATATTTCCAATTGACTGGTGTGAGAACCAAAATTAGATAGGGCCTATTGGTGTGATTTAGCATCAAAAATGTGATTTTTTGACTATGTATCAATACTATGACTTTGAAAAGCTAATCAACTAATTGATTGATGGTTGTTTTGTTTGATTATTGGTTGCTTAATCAAAATTTGAACCTTTATCCAAATTGAACCAAAAAGTGAATTGTATTGAAAATTAGTCGCATTTGCATGCATATATATGTACTTACATTGAACAGGTCATAGCAAGGAGGCTAGAGCAGAAGAATAAAATTGTTTGCCCGACAAATAGGTACATGTTTACTAATTTCTTGGGTTTGGATGATTTTATGAGCCGCTCGCCTGTTTCTTTTTCATTTTGTATTGGTGAGGGCCATGGGTGGCTATTTGAAATATCCCGAAGCTCCCGGTGCAGGGGAGGTTATGGCGAAATTTTTCGAAAACTTAGGGTGTTAGCCAAATTTTTGAAAAATTTGAAATGTTCATAAATCTGAAAAGTTGAAGAACTTAGGCCATGATGAAAATAATGAAAGTTGAGTTGATTAGTTAAACAACTTTCGGCTTCGTTCCTTTTCAGGGTCGAATAGTTTTAAGTGGGGGAGATTGTAATAACCCGGAAATCCAAGCCAATTTAAAAATTTTATTTTGGCAATTTCAGTGGATTTTGAATATTTAAAATGAATTATTTTAAATAATAGCGACGAGAAATTTATTTTGAACAGAATTAGAACGTATATATTTATTTGAATCATCGTTAGAATATAAATAATTATTTATAATTATAAAAGAAATTGAAAATGGTGCGGTAGTTTGAAATTTCGATTTCAAATGAATGTACATGATTCAAAATAAATCGGATTTCAGCGAAACAAGAAATATTTGAATCTGTTTAACGATATCTTTCTAACGAGGTTAAGAAACTGAGATTTCACTTTATGGAGTGTAAGATATGTCTAGTTTAAAATTCAAAAAGTCGTTGTGGAATTTATATGTATTTTAATATATATAAAGGCCCTTAAAAATGGAAATTTTGCAAACGACCTTCATTTTCGACGAAACCACTTTTGTTAGATCTAGGATGTCAAATTATTGCTAGATTCCAATTTGCATAATTTTTGAAGTCGATATGTGAGTGTGGCGAAGTTAAACGCATTTGACCAGTTTCAGTTGATTTTAATCGACTGGAAAATGACCATTTTTCAAACGATCTTCAAATTTGACGAAACTAGTTTTGTTAAAACTGTATTGTCAATACGAAGCTCGAAAATATTTTTTGGGAATTTTTAGAGTCAGTATGTGGCCCCGGTAAATTGAAATGTGCGTTCAAATTCAATATATATATTTATATTTTGATTTTAACGAAAACTGATCGAAACGATTGAAACAAGTTATGATACATATCACATTGTGTTCGCAATGGGGGTAATTAGCTGGGGGCGACAGTCAGTGGGTTCGATTTGGGATTCAAACGAAAAGTAAACTTTTAGTGGAGGAAAATAATAATTAAATTAAATTATATATTAGCCCCTCCTTTTCCCTCTTCTCTCTCATACTCAGATCAAAAATTTTAAAAAAAAGGAAGGGAAAAAGAGGAACGGCGGGAGGAGGAGATCGCACCCCGCCTCCAACCGCCGCCGATCAGCGGCGCACCCTCCCTCCAAACGCCCTCTCTCCTCTCTGCCCCTCTTCTCTCTCCATTGAAAGCCCAGCACCCATCGATCCAGACGCTACTTCCCAAACAACTGCCCTAGCCGCCTGTGCCACCACCCGCGGCTGCCAGAGGCCAATCTTGATGTTGGCGCCCCCCTCAACTGCCTCCGACCCTTCAGCGAGCCCCCCTTGCTCCTCCGGCCTGCAATGGCACCAGTGCCACCCTCCGACGTGAGAAACCCCGTCCTCCTCCTAAATGACAGCGCCCCTCCTCTTTTGTCCATTGTAAGTTTTTAATTTTATCTAAATAGTTATTTATTTTTGTTTAATTGCAGTAATTAGTTTTAAAATAAAAATTCAGTTTTTATATGAAAGGTGAATAGTTTTAAAACTGAATTTTTATAGAATAAAAAGATTTAATTTTTAATAAGTGAAAGTTTATATTTTATTAGAAGGAAGTTTATATTTTTAAACTAATAAAGATAAGATTTTTTTTATATAATGTAGATAATAAAAATATGATTTTTATATAATGTAGATAATAAAAATATGATTTTTATATAATGTAGATAATAAAAATATGATTTTCATAGTATAGAAAGAATAAAAGTATGATTTTTATATTATATAGATAGTAAAACTTTGATCTTTATTTATGTAGCGAAATAAAAATCTGATTTTTTATTATATATGTTGAAATAAAAATGTGATTTTTTTTAGAGATGATATATAGTAAAATTTTGATCTTTATTTATGTAGCGAAATAAAAATATGATTTTTTATTATATATGTTGAAATAAAAATGTGATTTTTTTTAGCGATGATATAAAAATTCGATCTTTATAAATGAAGTAAAAATATAATTTTTATATAGAAAGAAGCGTTGAAAAAATATATGAAGTAGAAATAAAAATTTGATTTTTATTTATTGGAATGAAACAATAAAAATATAATTTTTATTATGAACAGCGGGGCAAGGACTACATTAGAATTTCAACAAATCCAAACAGTTCAGAAAGAAAGACCGACGGTGTGGAACCCTCGATGAGAACTCCTCACTTTTATTTTAATTTCTAGTTTGAAATATACACTAGGATGCAAACAGTGCTTAGCAGCACCTGACACCCATCGTCCACAGACCATGGATGACCTGTTTGCTTGATTGCGGTGTTGTGAAATTTGATTGTGTGATGTGGAATAGAATAAAATATTTTATAATGGAAAATATTTTATAGTTAAAAATATGATTTTTAATGTGTACAAAAAATAAATATTTATAAACAAATTGGGCGATTTGTTTATGTACACACTTTTGATTAATATTAATTAGGATGATAAATTTTACACATCGCCCAACTGCACAAATAAAAATCTGTGTTTGTTGATTTGAAACCACACATGGGTATTGGGATGATATTTGACATACACTAATCCTGATTGTTTAGTTGTATGTCAATCGATGGGTTAACAGACTATGTAAGTATTAATTATTTATATTTAATGCTTATGCATATGTGTGGTGCACTCTGGATGATGGTTGATTATTTATCGTTGCTATTATATACAAGTGTTGTAGGGAATCCATATAATTAATATTATATGGTAATTGATTGGGCCTCATTCCAATTTGGAAAATAAGAAAATTCATGTGTTGAATAGAAAGAAAATTCATGTGTTGAATAGAAAGAATATTCATGTGTTGAATAGAAATATATATATTCATGTGTTGAAGAAAATATTCATTTTCTGAATTGAATAACGAAGTTACTGAAATATATAAAGCCGTGTTAGTTAGATATGCGCCATTTTGACGTGAACTATATTTATATCGATTTTATTCATTTTTATAACGAATTTCGAAAAGGAATTGATTTTAAAATCTAATGCTCTGAAAATATTATCATTTGTATATCGATGATATGGAATATTCAATTTTGATTAGAAATTGAATATGAAGTTGAAATCATTTTGAAAATGAATTTAAAACGATTTATAAAATACGTTTTGAAAGGAAATCGATGAAATATAATATATATATATAATGGCCTGAATAGAACGTGGCGCGCTGCGACAGTTCGCAAATTTTGACCATTGACTTCGAATGGATATTACAGGAGATCCGACCGTCGGATTCTCCTAAAATCGGAACCGTTGGGTTCTCATCGAAAAGAGCTTTCTAACGAATATTAGAGATTTGAAATCTAACGGTTGATTTGGAATTATGTCCAAATCAAATTTGGAAAAGGTCGCTGTAAGTGCAGTTCGATGGCCGTTGATGGAAAATCGACTGCACGGGCCTTGATAAAATTATTAAAAATAGCAATAATTTGTGTAAAATCATAAGAAATTATTTGTGAAGAATAGGGACGAAAAATTCCATATTTGAAAAGAAAAAAATAGATATTTATCGAAATGAACTAGTTTTGAACTAGAATTATAATCCCAATTATTTTTACAATAAATAAAGTGGATTTGAAATGGTTTTGAAAGTAACCAGAATTTCCAATAATTGAATTGGAATAGATTTGAATCGAAATTGTCTTTTGAATATTTCGATGTTGGATTTCGTGCTTATACAGATATTGTTATGGAAATTCGAACGATATATTTATATCGTTATTTCCAATACGATATTTGTTGGTCGTAGAATTTGATATTGAATATAAGCCGATATATTTTCTATTCAGAGTCTTGTAATTAATATCAAATGGGATTTGGGTTTGTCGTGAATGGTGTCTTCATTAACACTGTTCTTAAACCCAGTTGAGAAAAAGATTAAATATTTTTATTTAGATTTAACGAAGTGTACCAATTAAATGGAATTTAATTGGAATTGAATTTGAATTGATTTTTGGGTTTATCGTGAACGGTGTTTTAAATAACACTTGTTCTTTAACCCAATAATTAATGGAATGGTATTTTGGGTTTACCGTGAACCGTGTTTTAGATGACATTGGTTCTTTAACCCAGTTAAAGATAGGATATTGATTTTTGGGAAGATTAAAACTAAGTGGAGTTTTAATGAATCTTTAATTAGATTGAAGTGATCGAGAATGGAGTATTACTAGTTTTGCTCCATGCGATAGTTAAATCTTTAATTCGATTTGAGCGTGAAATGGTAATTAAGTTTACTGATAACACTGTGGTGTTAGATATGAAGTATGACTAGTTTTACTTCATGTCATGAATAGGTTGGGATTGGGAAATAAAATAAATGATTACTTCGGTGTGGTTCGCTAATCCGACTAATTTGAATTGATATTCAAAAGAAGATTAAAGAATAAATTTAAAGAATTTATCTTTGATAAAATTAATGGGAACCTTTCCCAAAGCATGAGAATATTTGAATAAGGGAATATTCTGAATTGGAATGAGGCATATGTTGTGTTTTTGTAATACTTGTTTATTATATACGCGAGTTATTCAGAAAGACCGGGTATATCCCATTCTGAATAACTGATTCGATGTGGTGTCGAGGATGAAGACAGTGGTTGAAGACTGGAGGTCTTCACATAATTTGGTGATTACTGATGATCTTGATTGGGCTGTACAACCAAGAGGAGGGAATCAGTTGGTGATCGTCTAGATATACTTGGAGATCGATGGATATGCGAGGTACAAGGTGCCTCCGGTTTCATTCAGACTCAGAACGAGCTTGTAAATGGTCTATGTGTTTGACATTGGATTTTATTCTGTGTTGATTGATCTTAATTAAATATACATCTGTTTGGTGGCAGGGAATTTATTCTCTTGGTTAACACCCTTCTCTGAGACGTACGAGCTCAGGGGTTGTATATCGATGGACATTAGTCGCATGGAGTGAATTGCCTGTGTGGCATGCTTAAGTGGCAATTGATCAAGGATTCTGTTGAAAAGCAAAGTCTTGTGGTTGATGATCAAAGCACCGCCTGTGTGGCATAGCTTTGTGTAACATTGATTCGCAAGCCTCACACCCCGGTTGTGAACCAGAAACGGTAGAGGACATCAGGGAGGGCATGCGTTTCCTTCTAACTAGGGTGGTGTTAGTGACCTACCAGCCTTAACATTTATATTATTTTCACCTATGTGGTTGTTGCTGTTGCGAGACGCCTCAGATATATCAGTGACTTTGTGGAGCCGATGGGGTTATTTGGCTCATTTACGCCCCAAAAGGTGGGGAAACGCAGTGTTCAGGCATTTTAATCCACATCGGTGGACCGACCCAGACGATCAAAGGGCTCACCTGTGTCTGGGTCCTGAGGCTCGGGCTAGAGAGTCCCAAATTCGGTGAGGACTATCTTTTGCCTCGGTTCACAGATGGAAATCCAGCTTCCAATACATGACCTTGCGGTTTTGATTGTAGAGCCTAGTATTGGCGACATGATGTATGGTACCCATGCCGAGTATGATTGATATATTTATATTTGAAGTTGTTTTATACACTATGCACTTATAATAGTATCAAATGATTTGTTTTAAACGTACCAAACATGTTTGGCTATTATAAGGGAAAACCATATCCCTCGGCTTGCATTGCATTGTGTGATAGGATTTGGGTCTTATAATAGCTTCATTTTTCCAAAAAGCATTGCGCTGTTTTGTTACATGCACAGGTATTCTTGGGAGAAACCCATTTCATGTTATACGGCGTGGTCCCTTGATATATCTGATTTAAAGTAAAGTTTTAAATAACTGTTTTAGTTCTCACACCAGTCACATGACTGACCTGGGGTTTATTGTTGTAACCTAAACTCTAGGTGCCCTTATTTTCGACACGGGCAGCAAGTAGTTTTGGTTTTGCAGATTTATATTCACAGGAACCTGATTTACAGCTGGAACGATATTCGGAAAGCTCGGTATTTGTATATCTCTTTCAGTTGTGTTTTGTATTATTTTCTGCTGCTGTGTGATTTATTGTAATCTCTGATATTTATCGAATGTATTTTATTCATTCATACTCTGTATATTCTTGTAATCTTATTAAATTGTTGTAATATACAATGAAATATTCTTTGGTTTGCGTTCCGATGTGTGTTGTTCTCAACTCAATCCGGGCTTTCCTTACCGGGGAAGTTTGGGTCGTCTCAATCCAAAATTAGATTATAGACCAATGATGTTTAATTTAAGTTTAGATTTGTAATCTGGGTATTTCACTCATCGGTGAACAGAACAAAACGATGCCAATTACACTTGAATCGTAATGATAAGATCTTTGTTGGGAAGCTGATGTGGCTAAGAACGGAGCTGCTAGAATTTCATGAGAAAATCAAACAATAATTTGATTTTAACGGATAAAAAGCTGAATCGTCAACTTCGAACCAAGGTGAGTAAACTCACTAACTCTGCTTGGTTTATATTTTTATATAAACAAGTTTTATTTTCATTTATAGTAGTTTTATACTGTGCAATGGTTGCTTGGTTGGATAGTTGATAAAATTGGTTGATATAATTACATAGTTGATTGATTATTAGTTCTAATATTTCATATTGATGTGAAATAATATTATTGATGCTGATTAACAAGTGTGGATGCAGGGAAACAGATTGGAGGAATCCAATTGGATTCCTTAACATTATTTTACTATTTTGTTTTGATTATGATATATGATGTGTCATATAATCCATGATTGGATATGTTGTGTTTGATTTACCCTGGCCCTAAAAACTTGGTATTTTAGATACTGTAAAATATTTTCGAATGTAAAAAGGGAAATTGGGATTTAAAAATGGAATTTACTTCCAATTAGAAATAACATTTCGTATAGAATTGAAAATAGGAACTTGTTCAAGTAGATAAATCAAGAAGTTGTTTATAAGTAAGAATATAAATCAAGCGAATTATAAATCATTGGATAAATTGTAATATAAGTTCTAATATGAATTTATATGGGAAAGAAAAATTGGATATTGAAACCAATATTTGAAAATAGATTTGAACCTCGCAAATTACAAAGGAAAATATAAAAGAGATTTTAAATGATTTGAGGAAAAAAAATGAGATTTATATGAAAAATTCTGAATAGAAGTTATAAATTGAAATTGGGGTTTAAAGATATTATATATAAAAGAAATATATTCACAATTTAAGTGAATAATAGTTTAAAGTAAATATTTTGCAAATGAAATATCTATAAAGTAAATTTAGATTTGAAATATGAATCCAACTTGGAACGTAAATGAAAAGGAAAATGGGTAATAGTTTTTAAAAGAAAACGATGAGTTTTAGTTAAAAATTCAGAATATAAAATATAGTGTTATTACCTTTTGCAGATTGGAATGGTTTGAAAGGAATTTGGTAATGATTGGAGAGGATAAATTCAAAAGTGAATTTGGAATTCGAATCAACCAGAAATGGTGGATAAATTCCAAAGTTCGGAATATAATCGAATATAGATTATTCGAAGAGAGTAGTTTTTTGGGATTCGATTATATCGAATTTAGGAAAGTAGTTATTTTTACTTTCCGTTTTTATTCAAATCTATCTATTTATTTATTGAAATGAATAAGTACAAGTTATATTTTTATACACCAAATATTTGAAAACAGCGATTTTAACGCTGCCGTTATAATAAATGTATTGTAAATTTCTCAACAACGATTTTAACGCTGTTGTTATAATAAATGTTTTGTAAATCTAAACAGCGATCTTAACGCTATTGTTATAATAAATATTTTATGATTTTAGGCAGCGATTGTAATGCTGTTGTTAAAAGTAATGTTTTATAAATAAAATATTTGGAAACAGCGATTATAAAGCTACCGTTATAATAAATGTTTTTTTCCGTAAAGGAAGTGTATCCTTAGATTGAATCAAAGAGTCGCGTAAGCGATGCTTTGTTTAAAGTGTGCGCTTTGACTATTTCAAAGTTGAGAATGTTGTTCAGTTAAGGTCTGAGAGGTAATTACACCCCAGCTTGATTGACTTCAAGATTGATGGTGAAATGGTTAAGGTTCGATAGTGAAGATTGATTAGTAATATGGTTTGTTAATAAATGATTAATGGTTTGAGTTATAATAACGATGTTTTATAACATCGCGCTAATTTAAAGGATTTTGAAATGTTTCCCAAAATAGAATAAGAAATATTTTATACGCGCAGAAAATGAAATGAATCGATCAATCAGGAGTTAAGAAAATGGAATATGGAAGTGTTTTCAGATATTAATAAAGTATAGTTTCTGACCATAAAAAATAAGGAATCATGAATATATAGAATTGTTTCCTAACTGGAATAAGAGATGTTTTCTCGAATAAAGAAATTAGGGTATTGAAAATATTTTACAAGAATCGACTGAGAAAATCGAGCTTTGTAAAGATAGGGGAACAAGAATTAGAAATAATAATTTAATAAGAAACTGATTTAAAAGGGGCCTAGTGTTGTTTGATGCTTGATCGGTAGGTTTCCCAATTGGAAATAGGACCGTTGATTGTACGGATGTTTCTTTGATAGTTAAATCACCGACTATCAACGTTTTGATTTATTTTACACCTCCGTTGTCAATACGGAGAGACCGGGATCAGATTTAATATCTGAAAACCACTTTGTATTGGCATAAGCGTTACGAATCAACTTTTGTTGAAGAGATTATGAAGACGGAGTAAAGTGCAAGTGCTGTTCTGTTAATCCTAGGTAGAAATTGCCTAAGATGGATTAATAGAATGGTTCCTTCGGTTTGTCCAGACCTAGGACAACTTGTATGGACGAATGACTGATAGAGTATTTCCAAAGGGATTACGTACGTTGATTCCTTCAAACATACGAAGTTGGTGGCAAAGAAGGGAAACTTCTTTAGCCTAACAATCTGAGTATTTTTGTGGGAATCAATTAGTAATTTCCGATGGATCTGACAATGTGACATTCAAAGTGAATGGTGACCAGATGTTCTGGAAGATAATTCAAACCTCAAGCCTCACAACCCGGAATTGACAAAAATCAGGCAGACAGCATGGCTATGTGGTCGCTCCCATTAGGATGTATAATCACCTATCTAGAGAAATTCCAATTGCTTCTTTAATCTATCGATGTTGTCCCTTTTCGGAAACGGTTGCTGATCCCAACCGTTGGTGATATACATTCAATACACTCAAGCAAAATGAGTGGTCGGTCATGTGTGGGCCGGGTTGCAAGAAGTTCTTGTTGAACCCAGTGTATTCCCCTCTACAGATACACTATCGGAAGGTGGTTCCATATCTTGTCATGTTGGAAATCCAATCTCCAATAAGCACCCTGCGGTTTTTGATTTTATATTATATATGGAGCGTGAGATGTAAGCGTTCCGCTAGATTCTATTTATTAGATTTAGACACTGTTATAATATCACTAGATTTTGATATCAATTGTTTTGGGTTATCGTTTCATATTTATGTGTGGATCGGTCTTATAATTATCATTTCTTTCGAAAGTATTTTGAAAGTTAAACAAATGGTTGGAGTTTACTCACACCAGTCCCATGACTGACCCAGAGTTTATTTTGTGGTTTTCCCTAAACTCTTGGGTGCCAAAATTTGTACGGGCATTCAAGTAATCGGCATTTTACAGATTCACTTTGAAGAGTTGAAGCAAGAAGCTTCGCTAGTTAGCTATAGATTATCATATTTTTTCCGCTGTGTACTATGTTGTATCTGGAAACAGGTGTTTATAACTGATCCAAGAATAACTGTTGTGCTCTAATGATGGTATGTATATACAGTTATTGATTTGTATTTCAAAAGTTATGTTATTTAATATATTTTGTTCGTTCTGTTGTGAGATTTGTGTTCTTCGTTTTCTTCTATTCTAATATTTCTTTCTTTTTGTTTCTCATCCTCTAACTACTTTCTAATAATGATTCGTATTTCTTTGCAATTTGGGTTGGACATGTGATGTTATTAGTCGACTCAAAGTGTATGGAAATTCAGGCCATTATAGTTGGTATCAGAGCTAAAGGTTGAATAGTAACCATGGCTTTGTGGCGTAACTCAATAGAGATAGGGCTAGTAATAGATTGAGCTTGTGTGTATGTATACGAGAGAGCGTATTTGTATATTTGATATAAAATTGTTTTATATTGTGTTGACTGGTTTGTAGAGTGGTTTATGAATTCTGGTCGATACAGAATGTACAACTGTATCGATAGGTGTTTCTAAACTCTCCAACAAAGCAATTCGATACGGTATTGTTTTAAAATAGGTAAATGAAATAATGTTGCCCAAAGGTTATTTTGATATAAAAGGAACAATTTCTGAATTTTTATACATGAATGTGTTGGTTATTATTACAATCAAATGCAATTATGAAATATTGAAATGGTTATATAATTTGTATATGGATAATGTATACAAATGAGATAAACCGAGATTAAGTTCAAAGAAGAATTGGAATTTAAATTCCGGGTGTTTAGAAAATATTTTCTAAAAATTATAAAGTAATATAACATTTCTTTAAGGTATTTTTGAATAAGGATGGTTTAAATGGATTTTTAAAGGAATTAAGAACTGAAATCACTTCAATGGTGAGAAAATAATTCTGATAATGGGTCGCGACATTATCAGTATTCATCTTCAAGTTTCTGAGTGACGGATTGCTACCATAGTAATTTGGGAATGAAAATTTGTTTGAAACGGACAAGATGTTTTTAGAAATTCAAATGTTTTGAATTGAGTTGATTATAATCTTGTGTATAAATATATATGATTTAAAATTAATTTGAAATAAAACCCAGAAATTTGAATTCTGAAATCAAAATTTAACTTGTATAAGTTGAATAGATTGAAATGGTAAAAATGTATCAAATGAATTGAAATTTAACTTAAGTTAAACAGAATTGGATTGGATTAGAAATAATTCCGAATTAAATTAAATAAATAAAAATGTTGAGATTTGGAATATTAATATGAATTCGACTTATGAATAAGCAAGCTCAATGGTGTTAATTGGATTTGAATTGTGATAAATTTGGATTCAAGCATGATAAGTGGACGGACTTAAATAGAAACCAATTTTGAATTGATAGAATGGAAGTAAACTAATAAGAAGTTGATTAGAGAGTTAAAAACTGGAAGTTGGATTGATTTGAAACCAACTAGAAATGGATATTTGTATGCTGAGCAGATATTGAACGGAAGCAAATGCAAGAGATTGAATTATGCCAGACAAAAAGGTACATATTTACAATATTACTTGGGTTTGATGATTTTATGAGCCAATAGGGCAAGCTGCTTGGCTTTTTGAATTTTTTTTGGACTAGAGAAGGCCTAGAAAGGAGAGATGCGGTTGTACCAATTGAGCTGCGCAAAGGAGATGCTGCCGAAAATTTTCGAAAATTTAAAGCGTTAGAAAATGTTCAAGAGATTTTTGATAATTTAAAATAAAGTTGTTAATCGTGATTGAAATCAGAAAACCATAATTGATTAATAAAATTCAAGTGGAATAATGAAATTGGTAAATGTCTTTAAAATCATTTGGAATGAGTGTGGATATGCAGAACAGCATATGGATTGAAGACGAGAAAGTGATGATTGATCGTCTAAAAATCATGGATATATTATTTGGAAAGGATTATGAATGGTCGAGTATTGGTATGGGATTTCGAAGGTCGGTCAAGAACTGGGATATGAAGATATAGAATATAAGATTTCAAATAAGTAGATTATGAGGAGTTAGAGTTATAACATTTTACTGCTTAGCAATTTCGAGGATGAAATTATTTTTAAGGGGGAAGGAATGTAACGACCAAGATTTTTAGCTGTTGAATTATGAATATTTAAATTGTTTTAAATATTTTATTTAAATTAGATATAGAAATTTATAAGGAATTTATTTAACAAAAACGATATTTAAACATAAAATTTATAATATAATTTAAAACAAGCTCGAAATAGTCGTGGTAGTTCGTAATTTACGATTTAAACTTCAACTGAATACAGAATCCATAATAAGTCGGATTTCTATGAAACAAGAAACGTTTGGATCTGTTTGACTATATTTTTCTAATGGAAGAGAAGGATCGAGTTTTCATATTGTAGATTTTGTTCTATGTCAAAATCAAATTTAGAAATAGTCGCTATGGAGTCGTGTATAAGCCAAATCAGTTTCTTTAATATAATTAAATATTGGTTTCGATTTTAGACAAGCCCTTTGAGACGTAGTCATAATTTAATTTTTATAATTTTACTATAAATTTTAATTAATTAAAATACACAACTTTTTATTGGGAATATTTTGCACCCTATATCAATATTTTGGGTTTTCATAATATAAATTAAACTACCGATATTATTATACTTTTGGGATCATGACACATTATTGATCACAACTATATTTTTATTTTTGTTAATCGAAATATGTACGTTAACAAAGAGGTGTCGAAATCATTTAAACTTAAATAACACAAAGAAAATAGATACAACTACCTTTTCTGTATATCTTAAGATAGCTTGCGCCTCAAACTTTTTGACACTGTACCCTTCAAGTAAAGTACGTGTTTGCTAATCTACTGAAGGGACCTTGCTCACTAAACATTTCAGTACATGCGTCGCAAGTAAATTCCAATTTCGTGAGTCCCATGGCAATTGATGCCGTGCCTACCAAACCATCATCTCTTTTAAATACTCTATTCTCGTTGTTTTCATCTTTCACACAAACAAAATCAAAACAAAACCCATACAAAATCAAACCGAAACAAATCCTCCCCGTTATTTCTTCAGTAAAACCGATCTCTTCCTATAATAAAATAAAAATAAAATACTGCAACAACCCGGAAAATGCGAGCCAATTTAAAAATTTTATTTTGGCAATATTAGCGAATTTTGAACATTTAAAATGATTATTTTAAATAATATCGACGAGAAATTTAATTTGAATAGAATGGAAGGTATATAGTTATATCGATCGTCGTTAGAATATAAATAGATATTTATAATTAAAAAAGGAATAGAAAATGGCGTGGTAGTTCGATAATTCGATTTCAAACTTCAAATGAATGTACCGGTTGCAAAACAAACCGGATTTTAGCGAAACCAAAAATATTTGAATCTAATTGATAATATCTTTCCAACGAATCCGAAAAATCAAAATTTCATAGCGGGGGTCAAAAGATATGTCCAGTTGAAAATTCTAAATAGTCGCTATGAAATTCAGGCCCTTAAAAAATGGGAATTTTGCAAACGACCTCAGATTTCGACAAAACCACTTTTGTTGTATCCATGATGTCAAATTATTACTAGGTTTAAAATTTCGTAATTTTTCGAATCAATATGTGAGCGTGGCAGAGGAAAACGCGTTTGACCATTTTCAGTTGATTTTAATCGACTGGAAAATGGCCATTTTTCACATGGTCTCAGAATTCGACGAAACTAGTTTTGTTAGAACCGTATAGTCAATACAAAGCTAGAAAATATTTTTTTGGGATTTATAGAGTTAGTATGTGGCCCCAGTAAATTGAAATGCACGCTCAAATTCAATATATAGAGTTATATTTTGAACTTGGTGAAAACTGATCGAAACGATCGAATAAAACTATGATACGTATCCCATTGTGTTCGGAATGGGGGTAATTAGCTATGGACGATAGGCGGTGGGTCTCGTTTTGAGTTCGAATGAAAAAGTTACATTTTGAAATTAAAATAAATTAAAATATAAATTATTATATAAAACCTTGGCCCCCCTCTTTCTCTTCCACTCAGAATTGATTTTAAAAAAAAGGGGGGAGAAGGGGGGATCGCTATCCGCTGCCCCCCTGGTTGAACGCCACCGCCGCCTAGGGCGGGGCCACCGCACCAAGCCTCCCTTCCATCTCCTCTGCCTCTTCTTCTCCTCCTCTCTGAAACCCGACCTCGCCACAACCCCTAACCCTTCGTCAGCCACCGCCGCCGATTCCCTTCCACAGCCACCGCTCCTGTAGCGTCGCCCCCTCTTCATCACCTCAGCTCCACCATCGACCACCGGAGCTTCGGCGAATTGCAGCAGTCCCCCCCCCTCTTTGTATTCAAACTATAAGTTTTTATGTTTTTTTATTTTTATTCGTTTTTATTAGGTAATAGATTTTATAAATTTTAAAAATAAAAAAATCAGTTTCTTAGGCATAAATTAAAATCAGTTTTATATTTATATATATTAGAGAAAAATAAAAATAGGGTTCTTATGTAAGTAAGAAAAAGAAATGAATTTTATAATGTCTTCATGAGTAAAAAGGAGATCTTTATGAGGTGAAAGAATTGATTTTTAATTCATGAAAGGTGATATTTTAATTCTATGAACGAAATATTTTTAGTTATAGAAAGATATGATTTTTGCGAATATAAAAAAATATTTTCTTTACATTTTATATAATATGAATAACATAGAAAGATTTAATTTTTAGAAATAAAAAGCTTTGATTTTTCCTAAAGAAAAAGAAGTGATTTTTCAATGTAAAAGAAGTGATTTTTGAAAGAATAAAAATATAATCTTTATATTACACAAAGGCGAAAGAAAAAAAATTTATATAGTAGAAATATTAAAAATGTTATTTTTATAGAATAGAGATAATAAAAAAATGATTTTTATAGTATAGAAAGAATAGAAATACGATTTTTATATTATATAACTAGTGAAAATTTAAACTTTATATTTGAAAAGGCGAAATCTTTATATTTGAAAAGGCGAAATCTTTGTATTTGAAAAGGAAAAATATTTATATAGAGAATAGCGTGATAAAATTATAATCTTTATTATATGAACACCTTTGTAAAAATAGAATTTTTATCTATATAGTAGTGATGTAAAAATAGAATTTTTATCTATATAGTAACGATGTAAAAATAGAATTTTTATCTATATAGTAGCGATGTAAAAATAATATTTTTATCCATATGGAGTGATTATAAAAATATGATTTTTATATAATAGACAATATAATAATGTGGTTTTTATATATGTAGTGGCTACGGACAACGAAAGCGACAAAAGCCGAGAACAGAGGTGACTTCTACATAAGAAGAGTCGAGGCGTTTGGATTAGCTAGTCAGCTAGAATTCCTCACTCTAGATTTCCTTTTCTAGTTATAAATATATACTAGGATGCAGACAGTGTTTAGTAGCACCCGACACCCGTCGTCCACAGACCATGGACGGCTTGTATGCTTGTTTGTTGTGTTGTGAATTTGTTTGTGATGTTGATGTGAAATAGATAATGAAAATATTCATGTGTGGAAATAAATAAATTATCGTTGAAAATATAATTTTTAAGGAGAATATGAATATAGTGAACGTGAATAAATAAATATTCATTTATAAACCGGACAGTTTGTTTATGTACACCTATTTGAAGGATGTTGATTGGGATGATAAATTTTACACATCACCCAAATGCACAAATAATATTCAGTGTTTGTTGATTTGAAACCCCACACGGGTGTTGGGATGATATTTGGCATACACTAATTCCAATTATTTAATTGTATGTCGATCGATTGATCGACAGGCCGTGTAAGCGTTAATTATTTATATTTAATGCTTATGCAGTTATGTGGTGCACTTTGGATGATGGTTGATTGTTTATCGTTGCTATTATATACATGTGTTGTATGGAACCCATATAATTAACATTATATGGTAATTGATTGGGCCTCATTCCAATCGGGAAAATAAAGAATATAATAGAATATATTCATGTGTTGAGTAAAAATTTTTAACAATAAAATTTACATCTTTATCAGATTTAAGATTAGAAACTACTTTACGGTTGTATTCTCATTAAAAATCAAACGCTAGATACCATAATTTTATAAAATATATTACATAACAAAAATAGTCGTGTGTTGACAGTACTCATGTGTTGAGATTAGTCATGTGTTGAAAGAAATATAGATTCATGTGTTGAATAGAATAAATGTTCATTTGTTGAATAGAATAACGAATCTAGTGAAATATATAAGGCCGTATTGATTAGAGTTGCGCTATTTTGAAGTGAACGATATTTATATCGATTATATTCGTTTTTATAATGAATATAGAAAAGGTAGTGATTTCAAAATATAACGTTTTGAAAATATTATCATTTATATAGTAATGATATGAAATATTCAATTTTGATTTGAAATTGAATATAGAGTTGAAATGGTTTTGAAAACGAATATAAAACGATTTATAAAATACGTTTTAAAAGGAAATCGACGAAATATATATAATATATATATTATATATAGTGGCCTGAATAGAACGCGCCGCGCCGCGGCATTTCGTGAATTTCGACCATTGACTTCGAATTGACGTTGTTGGATATCCGACCATCGGATTCTCCTAAAACTGGAACCGTTGGTTTCGTATCGAAAGGAGCTTTCCAATGGATATTAGAAATTTGAAATCTAACGGTTGGATTTGGAGATATGTCCAAATCAATTTCAGAAAAGGTCGTTGTAAGTGCAGTTCAATGGCCGTTGTTGGAAATCGACTGTACGGGCCTTGATAAAATTATTGAAAATATCAATAATTTGTGTAAAATCATAAGAAATGATTTGGGAAGAACTGGGGTGAAAAAAACCATATTTGAAAAGATAAAAATAGATTTTTATCAAAATGAACTAGTTTTGAACTAGAATTAAAATCAATTTATTTTAGAAATAAATAAATTGAATTTGAAAGTGATTTTAAAAATAATCAATATTCCCAATACGTGAATTGGACTAGAGTTGAATTGAAATTATCTTCGGAATATTTCGATGTTGGATTTCGTGACTATACAAATATTATTATGGGAATTTGAAAGATATATTTTATATCGTTATTTCCAATACGATATTTGTTGGTTTCACAATTTGATATTGAATATAATCCGGTATATTTTCTATTCAGAGCCTTGTATTTAATATCAAATGTGATTTGGTTTGTTGTAACACCCCGTGAATTCTATAACTGTGAAACTCACAAATTAAAGTATAATTAATTTCAAATCAAAGAACTAAGGGAAACGGGATACACCATTGCGTTCGTCTCGGAAAAATACGCGAAATAGAGTCCGAGTTTTCGAAAAACGGATATCGTATGAAGAAGTTATGGACGAACGAAGTTGGGCGAAAAACCGAAAAAGGGCCAGAATGCACTGGCGCACTTGGGAAGTGCGCCAGAACAAAAATGAACTGGCGCACCTGTGAAGTGCGCCAGTACATTTTTGACCTGGCGCACCTGCCAAGTGCGCCCAGGTCAAAAATGACCTGCTGACCAGGTCTGGTCTAGCCCTGGCTGGCCAGGTCGGTGTGTGGTCGAATTTCTGTGGTCTGCTTTGTCATTAGGGCTAGGTGGCGGGTTTTTATTGGTCTCTCTTCCTAATGAATGGCTACGATCTAACCTAGCAACATCAAGGGTCCTAATCAATTCCTAACCTCTATATAAACAACCCTAGACTAAACCCTAATCTATTCATTCAAAATAAGATTATAGCCGCCATGTTGCTGAGGAACGACAAAGAGTAGCCGCCGACTAGAGAGAGAGTTAGGAAGAAAGTTCTAAAGCCTAAAGCAATTCAAGCAACCTAAAGCTAATCAATTCAACAAAGGAATCGTGTCTTTTAATTAAAGAATTCGCCGCAACCATTGTAAGTAGAGTATTACTTTGGTATAATAAACAACTGTGTTGATGAGTATGCTTGAATTGTGGCAATGGAAGTAATTCATGTTTGTGCAAAATTATGTTATTTATTATAAAGAACTACATGCGGTAGTTCTATGCAAATATACGTTTGGAATATTGCGCAAATTATGTAATCTATGTTGAAGCTACATGTATGTAGTTGAGTGAAATTTATGCAAGTTTGGGGCTTTGTTATTATGTCGTCATGATGTATACTTTGTGCATAAATCGTTTTGCAAGCAATTGAGACAAGTTTGGTTGTTATAGTTCATATGAAACTATGTTGGAATTTTGACACCATAATCCATGTATTAAGTCATGCTTATGAATATGGCTAGGCTATGAATGATATTTGGCATAATTGAAATCTATGATTAAGTCTATCTTGTTTAAAAGAATTATATGATGACATATGTGAGACATGGCTAGGTTAGACTCAAAAATCCCTTTTTGCAAGTTTAAAGCAAACACCATGATTAGGAATATTTATGCATAAGTATATTTATACCATCGTTATGTGATTAGACTTAAACCATGATTAAGTTGAACTATGCTTTTGTGTTAGTAACAAAGTATCCCCTTTGTAAACATGTAGAAACCTTATGAACATGACTTGTTTATGTTTATGCCATGAACAAATTGAACTTTATTTATGCCATGCTTATGTTTGACATTATGCCATGTTTATGCTAGAAGTATTTATGCCATGCTTATGTTTGACATTATGCCATGTTTATGCTAGAAGTATTTATGCCATGCTTAGGTTTGACATTATGCCATGTTTATGTTAGGAATATTTATGACATGCTTATGTTTGACATTATGCCTAAATAAGAGTATAGGTTCATGTTGTAGTTAAACCTATGCAAGTTCACATGCTTTGATTTATGTCACCTATGTTGCCACTATGCAAGTACACCAATTTCTATTTTGTATTTCCAACGTCGTATTGCAAGTTCATGCGCTCACCTTCCCCTCTTTGTGTATACGCCATAAGCCTCCCCTTTTCGCATGGCTAAATTGGGCTTTAAAAGGCTAAGCCCAATATATATATAAACGGACGTGTAAAACGGGGGAAAATAACGTTGGGTTAAAAATAAATTAATGAATGAAAATATAAAATAGAAGGGCCCAAAATTCAAGTATGGGTTGGGCCCGTGATTGGTGTAACCTTTACACCATTAGCTTAATAATGGGCCGCAAATATTTACATATAAGAAATAAAGAAGAATGACAAAATATGTAAATGTAGAAAATACGATGTGTTTAACCCGAGGTTGGATTGAGTTGTGATGTAAACCTGCCCGGAACCGCCCGGCTGTCCAGTAGTCACAACAATACCTATCCAATGTGGGAGGTTAAACATGGAGCCCAGCAAGGACCCGAGGTTAGACTGAGTTGTGGCGTAAGACTGCCCGGAACCAACCGGCAACAGGCAGCCACAACAATACCTGTCTAATGTGAGAGGTCAGGGCCTTAATAAGACAATTAAGGCTGAGTCAGGATTGTTAGGATTAAGTGAACTAAAGACTTAATCAAAATGGAACATGCTAAACTAAACGGACTGGTGGGGGTTAGGTTAGAAAACACTTAACCAACTTAGCATGTTGGCTAGAGATAGAGAACCTAGTAACGGGGGACCCTTTTCAGCAGTAACCCTAAAAGGTGTATCAGGATACCCTGAAACTAGGCAGGGTGGGGCACGATTACTGGGCTGATTGTAAGAGGTCAAATCGACGGCGGTGGTGTAGCAGTGTAGGTTCTAACGGAGTGCGGGCGTGCACACACTCCGGCGCAGAAAAATAAGGCACTGGACACCAGTAGCATACCTGTGCACTCTAAGGTTGTGTCGGGTTGCCACTATGGGACTTGATACACCCCATGGTGGGACCAGCATAGGTAACTATAGACATCGGGGGCCGTAAGACACATGTAACTATGCGAGTAGGAGCCGATCATCATTGAATGGATCACATCACCCTGATTATGGGGTGCAAATTGGAAACTAGTTTATATGGGTTCAGAGATTAACATGGGGTACGATAGTATATTCGACCCTAGATAACTTAACCAAGTTCATAGTGTTTGCCCACCTCCTGTTTTACTTATCACACCCAGTTCTTTATTCATAGACAAAGTAGTACTAGACTTACTCAGGCTTTATGTCTGACTCTATTTTTCTTTCGTCTTCTTTCTTCCGTTTCCCCCCCCCCCCCCCCCCAGGTCCTCAGGGAGGGAACATAGCAGCTTGACCAGCCTCAACATCCAGCTTGAAGAAGAGAAATGTATTGCTTGGACTTTCCTGTTTTGAACTATGGCTTTGGACAATCCACTAAGGGGCTTTTGCAGTTTATCTATGTTTTATTTATGCTTCTTTAAATTATGTACTCAAGACAGATTATGAAAGTGTTATGTTATGTTTTTGGAAAGGATGTTGTTGTAACACGTATTTGACTTTATGAAATAAAGTTTGTTGTTCTTCCGCTGTTTTACAAATATGTGTTCTTATATCTGTCTTGTATATCTGTGACTTGTACTTATAAACCTCCACCAAAATTAGGGCATTCCCTTTGAGAGTGACCCTAACGGAGGTGGGGTGTTTCACTTGGTATCAGAGCATAGGTTTACCAGATAAGATAAAAAGTTTTGAAAATTGTTTTCAAAAAGGAAATTTAAAGAAGCATTTTTAAAAGAAAAATATTATTTTATTTTAAAAAGGCAAAGTCCACCCCCCAAAGCCATAGGTACTATCTCTTATCCTTCGTTTTGAATCTTTCCTTTTTGTTTCAGCATGTCCCAAGAAATTAACTTGCCGGAAGGGGTGCCAATACCTGGTTGGTTTAGACGGTTCTTAGAAGCAAGGGCCACTCAGCCAGGTCCTACCATTCCTCCTCCCCCAGCTGAAGGAAATCATCCAGCCGCAGCGGCACCTTTTCCTCCACCTCTTCCACGGGGAAACACTTTCGCTAAGATATGTAAAGATTTTAAAGCTATGGGAGGAAGGGATTTCCATGGAACTGAGTCCTTCGTGGCAGCCAGAAATTGGCTGAAAGAAACGGAGGACCTATTCATCATCTTTGAGGTAGAAGATAGACAAAAAGTACAGTTGGCAGTGTGGCTATTGAAGGGCGAGGCTTCCTACTGGTGGGAAGTCACTAATGCTGAAAGACCAGTGGGGACATGGGAGGACTTTAGGGCAAGGTTTGAGACTAAATTTCTCTCAGATGCAGAAAGAAGTTTGCAGTTGGAAAAATTCTTATTTCTTAAGCAAGGGGACAAGACTGTCAGAGAGTATGTGAATCAGTTCGATGAGCTGGCTAGGTTTGGGCTTGACCTAGTCAATACCCCGCACAAGAAGGCTCTCCGTTTCGTCAAAGGGTTAAATGAGCCATTACACAGTTTGGCCATGACCCATATACCCATGGGAGCCACGTATGAAAGATTGGTGCAAATGGCATTGCTGAATGAAGAGGATAAGGGCAAGAAGAAAGAGGGTTTGCAGCCCAAGAAGACAGACTTTAAGAAGGGCGGGAAAGGCAACAAGGAGAAGAGGAAGTGCAATTTCTGTGGCAAAGTGGGGCACTTAGTAAAGGACTGCCAGAAAAAGAAGGCCAAGGAGAACGGTGGGTGCTTTTCTTGCGGTGAGACGGGCCATAGGGCTAAGGACTGCCCAAAGAAACGAGGACAGGGGCAGAGGGCTGGATCCACTCCAGGGGCACAGGTCCATGTGCTGGAAGCGCCGCCTCTGCAACAGCGAGGTATAAATACTTCTGTAGAAAGTGTAGTTTATCTTTATGATCACCCCGTTCGTACTTTGTTTGATTCTGGCGCATCACACTCCTTTATCTCGTCTGCTTTAGTAGAATCTCTGCACCTAGAAACTAGTATGGTAGAGGACCCCTTAATTGTTTCAAATCCAATTGGGGGCCCAGCTCATTTGTCTATGATCTGTGTGGGATTGAAAATTTCCATTCTAAGTGTAGAATTTCAATGTAGTGCCTTTGTTTTGGGCTTTTCGGGGTATGGTTTGATTTTGGGTATGGATTGGCTATCCAGTAATGGGGCCATCCTTGATTGTGAGAAAAGGGTTGTTAGGCTCCTAACCCAGCTCGGTAATACCTTGGAAATTTCTTGTAATCCCTCGTATGCGGTTATGCTTAGTTATCTTGAATCGCTAGATGCCTCTGTTGAAAATTTGCAATCAGTTAGAGTGGTCCGGGAATATCCGGATGTCTTCGAAGAGGTGAAGGGCTTGCCTCCGAAGCGGGAAATAGACTTCCGCATATATCTTGTAGATAATGCAAAGCCCGTTGCGTTGCCCGTTAGACATATGGCTCCACGAGAAAGGAAAGAGCTCAGTAAACAGATTAAAGAGCTTCTAGAAAAAGGGTTCATTAGGAGGAGCATTTCAGAATGGGGCGCTCCGGTGGTGTTCGCTACAAAGGCGGATGGTTCACTCCGTCTATGTGTTGACTATAGGGAGCTCAACAAGCTAACGAAAAAGAATAGGCACCCTCTCCCTAGAATTGACGATTTGTTTGACCAGCTTGTAGGAGCGTCTGTTTTCTCCCAACTCGATTTAGCAACCGGTTTTCATCAGCTAAGAGTGGCTGAAGATAGCATCGATAAAACGGCGTTCAGAACCCCAGACGGCTTCTTTGAATGGCTTGTCATGCCTTTCGGCTTGACAAATGCACCTGCTTACTTCGTGGACCTGATGAGTAGGGTATTTAGAGATTTCCTCAACAAATTCGTAGTGGTCTTCGTAGATGATATCCTTATCTTCTCAAAGAGTGAAGAGGAACATGCTCAACACTTAAGGGCAATCATGGAAACTTTGCGAGTCCATCAACTAAAAGCCAAGTTCTACAAATACCACTTTTGGAGAGAAGAAGTGAGGTTCCTTGGGCACATAGTATCCAAACAAGGGTTAGCGGTGGACACCGCCAAGGTAGTGGCGGTACAAGATTGGAAGACACCAAGGAATGCAACTGAGGTCCGAAGCTTTCTAGGACTAGCAGGTTTCTATCGAAAATTTATAAGGGATTTTGCGAAAATCTCAGCTCCGCTCACGAAATTGACTAATAAGAATCTAGTGTTTAATTGGGACTTGGATTGCGAGTTTGCTTTCCAACGACTGAAAAGGGCTCTCACAACAGCCCCAGTTTTGACGCTGCCAGATGGGAGCAAGATGTTCACTGTTTATACGGATGCATGTGGGACAGGGCTAGGCGCCGTCTTAATGCAAGAAGGAAGGGTAGTAGCTTATGGCGGGAGGAAATTGAAGGTGCATGAAAAGAACTACCCAACACACGATCTTGAGTTAGCCGCCATCGTCTTTGCACTCAAGTCTTGGCGACACTATCTCCTAGGTGAGAAGTTCGAACTTTACACTGACCATAAATCGTTGAAATATCTTTTCTCGCAGAAGGATCTTAACTTGAGGCAACAAAGATGGATGGAGTTTCTTTCCTCGTACGATTTCGAAATCTCCTACACTCCGGGCAAAGGCAACGTAGTGGCAGACGCGTTGAGCCGAAAGAAATTGACCCTAAGCCCATTGTTTGTTGAAAGACAAAGCCTAGAGTTTATAGCCAGCTTCGACTTTAGGCCTTCCTCCGATTTCGTACCAGGCTTGCTAGCATCTCTCGAAGTGCGCCAAACTTTGGTAGATTCGGTAGGGGCAGCACAACGCGAAGACCCTCAGCTTGTGGAAATAATTGATAGGCTAATTAGGGGTGAGACTTCAAGTCACCTCAACAGATACTCCATCGACGATAAGGGTTTGCTAAGGCGAGACGGAAGACTATGCGTCCCACAGACAAAAGATTTAGTAAAGAAGGTTCTCGAGGAAGCACATCACTCCAAGATGACGATACACCCAGGCGGAGATAAAATGTACAAAGACATAAAGAGGACTTTCTTCTAGAACGGCATGAAAAAGGACGTGGCAGAGTTCGTTTCTAAGTGTATGGTGTGCCAACAGGTTAAGGCAGAACAGAAAAAGCCTGGCGGACTGCTACATCCTCTGGACGTCCCGCAGTGGAAGTGGGATAGCATCTCAATGGACTTCATCGATAGGCTGCCTAGGTCTAGGAGAGGCAACACTAGTATTTGGGTAATAGTGGATAGGCTTACTAAAAGCGCCCACTTTTTACCTGTCAAAAGTAAGAGAACTGCCTCATCCCTAGCATCACTTTATCTCAAGGAAATCGTTCGACTCCATGGAATACCATCTAGCATTGTTAGTGACCGAGACCCCATCTTCACCAGCGAGTTTTGGCGGAGTCTCCAAGAAGCAGTAGGAACGCAGTTATGCTTGAGCACAGCCTATCATCCCCAAACCGACGGCCAAACGGAGAGAGTGAACAGAGTTTTGGAAGACCTCTTAAGGCTATGCGTCCTTGACTTCGGAGGGACATGGGAAGACCACCTTCCTTTGGTGGAATTTGCCTACAACAACAGCTATCAAGCAACCATAGGAATGGCGCCCTTCGAAGCTTTATATGGAAGACCGTGCCGATCGCCCACTTGTTGGTGGGAGTCCACGGATAAGCTTATACTTGGACCAGACATGATCCGAGAGAATTCAGAGAAAGTAGACTTAATACGAAGAAGGATGAAGACGGCCCAAGACAAACAAAAGTCCTACGCCGACAAGAGGAGGACCGACCTTGAATTTGAAGTTGGAGACAGAGTTTTTCTCAAGGTATCACCGCTAAGAAACGTTGTTCGCTTTGGAACCACAGGAAAGCTAGCGCCAAGGTTCGTAGGGCCATTCCCTATTATCGAGAAAATTGGGAAAATGGCTTATAGATTAGAGCTACCCGAGAAGTTGGCTGGAGTCCACAACGTTTTTCACGTTTCACATCTCCGAAAATGTCTACATGAGTCAGCCGAAGTGATAGAGCCAAATATCCTCGAAGAGGCCGAAGTGGAACGCGAAGCAACCATAAGGAAATTTCCAACCCGTATCTTAGGAACGGAAGTGAAGAAGCTACGCAACCGTGAAGTCAAGCTCGTCAAAGTTCAATGGAGCGACGCCGAGGAAGACGCGACTTGGGAAACTGAAGCTAGAATCCGTACAGCCTACCCTTTTCTGTTCGAGGGTACATCCTTGATCTTTCCTTTTACTTAAGTTGCGCTTTTTATCTATCTTTTTAGGTATATTTCCTCGACCGTATCTTTTAGGTAGAATCTTTTTGGATGGAAACATGTAATTGAAACATGTTATGTATGATGGTTGCAAGTGGTTGCAAGTGATTGCTAGTGGTTACTCGTGGTTGCATATACACACACAATCTAGGTATTAGATCGGCTCAGTCACTTCATATTGCATATGCATATATGTTTGCATTCGTATGTGGTTGAACTTTAATGTGTTGTCATGTGGATGCTGCATTTGTATTGAATGATGGTGCACTCATGTAGAATCATGAATAGAAAAATTTGCATACATAATGGATTCATGGCACTTACATAATTCGCATTAAGGAGGTCAACTGAATCAGTAGACCGCCTGATTTTGCATTAGATAAGTTCATGTACACACACACCTCGCATATGATCATGAAGCATTAGAAGTCTTTTAAGGACAATGGATGCTCGTGTTTGATGGATGAGTAGATGGATGATTGGATGTTAGGATATACATTCCTCCTAACTTGAAGATTTCGGGGATGAAATCCTTTTAAGTGGGGGAGAATGTAACACCCCGTGAATTCTATAACTGTGAAACTCAGAAATTAAAGTATAATTAATTTCAAATCAAAGAACTAAGGGAAACGGGATATGCCATTGTGTTCGTCTCGGAAAAATACGCGAAATAGAGTCCGAGTTTTCGAAAAACGGATATCGTATGAAGAAGTTATGGACGAACGAAGTTGGGCGAAAAACCGAAAAAGGGCCAGAATGCACTGGCGCACTTGGGAAGTGCGCCAGAACAAAAATGAACTGGCGCACCTGTGAAGTGCGCCAGTACATTTTTGACCTGGCGCACCTGCCAAGTGCGCCCAGGTCAAAAATGACCTGCTGGCCAGGTCTGGTCTAGCCCTGGCTGGCCAGGTCGGTGTGTGGTCGAATTTCTGTGGTCTGCTTTGTCATTATGGCTAGGTGGCGGGTTTTTATTGGTCTCTCTTCCTAATGAATGGCTACGATCTAACCTAGCAACATCAAGGGTCCTAATCAATTCCTAACCTCTATATAAACAACCCTAGACTAAACCCTAATCTATTCATTCAAAATAAGATTATAGCCGCCATGTTGCTGAGGAACGACAAAGAGTAGCCGCCGACTAGAGAGAGAGTTAGGAAGAAAGTTCTAAAGCCTAAAGCAATTCAAGCAACCTAAAGCTAATCAATTCAACAAAGGAATCGTGTCTCTTAATTAAAGAATTCGCCGCAACCATTGTAAGTAGAGTATTACTTTGGTATAATAAACAACTGTGGTAATGTGTATGCTTGAATTGTGGCAATGGAAGTAATTCATGTTTGTGCAAAATTATGTTATTTATTATAAAGAACTACATGCGGTAGTTCTATGCAAATATACGTTTGGAATATTGCGCAAATTATGTAATCTATGTTGAAGCTACATGTATGTAGTTGAGTGAAATTTATGCAAGTTTGGGGCTTTGTTATTATGTCGTCATGATGTATACTTTGTGCATAAATCGTTTTGCAAGCAATTGAGACAAGTTTGGGGCTTTGTTATTATGTCGTCATGATGTATACTTTGTGCATAAATCGTTTTGCAAGCAATTGAGACAAGTTTGGTTGTTATAGTTCATATGAAACTATGTTGGAATTTTGACACCATAATCCATGTATTAAGTCATGCTTATGAATATGGCTAGGCTATGAATGATATTTGGCATAATTGAAATCTATGATTAAGTCTATCTTGTTTAAAAGAATTATATGATGACATATGTGAGACATGGCTAGGTTAGACTCAAAAATCCCTTTTTGCAAGTTTAAAGCAAACACCATGATTAGGAATATTTATGCATAAGTATATTTATACCATCGTTATGTGATTAGATTTAAACCATGATTAAGTTGAACTATGCTTTTGTGTTAGTAACAAAGTATCCCCTTTGTAAACATGTAGAAACCTTATGAACATGACTTGTTTATGTTTATGCCATGAACAAATTGAACTTTATTTATGTCATGCTTATGTTTGACATTATGCCATGTTTATGCTAGAAGTATTTATGCCATGCTTATGTTTGACATTATGCCATGTTTATGCTAGAAGTATTTATGCCATGCTTAGGTTTGACATTATGCCATGTTTATGCTAGGAATATTTATGACATGCTTATGTTTGACATTATGCCTAAATAAGAGTATAGGTTCATGTTGTAGTTAAACCTATGCAAGTTCACATGCTTTGATTTATGTCACCTATGTTGCCACTATGCAAGTACACCAATTTCTATTTTGTATTTCCAACGTCGTATTGCAAGTTCATGCGCTCACCTTCCCCTCTTTGTGTATACGCCATAAGCCTCCCCTTTTCGCATGGCTAAATTGGGCTTTAAAAGGCTAAGCCCAATATATATATAAACGGACGTGTAAAACGGGGGAAAATAACGTTGGGTTAAAAATAAATTAATGAATGAAAATATAAAATAGAAGGGCCCAAAATTCAAGTATGGGTTGGGCCCGTGATTGGTGTAACCTTTACACCATTAGCTTAATAATGGGCCGCAAATATTTACATATAAGAAATAAAGAAGAATGACAAAATATGTAAATGTAGAAAATACGATGTGTTTAACCCGAGGTTGGATTGAGTTGTGATGTAAACCTGCCCGGAACCGCCCGGTTGTCCAGTAGTCACAACAATACCTATCCAATGTGGGAGGTTAAACATGGAGCCCAGCAAGGACCCGAGGTTAGACTGAGTTGTGGCGTAAGACTGCCCGGAACCAACCGGCAACAGGCAGCCACAACAATACCTGTCTAATGTGAGAGGTCAGGGCCTTAATAAGACAATTAAGGCTGAGTCAGGATTGTTAGGATTAAGTGA
The DNA here is from genome assembly GCA_030737875.1 of Allium sativum. Classification (NCBI taxonomy): domain Eukaryota; kingdom Viridiplantae; phylum Streptophyta; class Magnoliopsida; order Asparagales; family Amaryllidaceae; genus Allium; species Allium sativum. The sequence goes on from CM060913.1 coordinate 160,881,880, forward strand.
ACTAAAGACTTAATCAAAATGGAACATGCTAAACTAAACGGACTGGTGGGGGTTAGGTTAGAAAACACTTAACCAACTTAGCATGTTGGCTAGAGATAGAAAACCTAGTAACGGGGGACCCTTTTCAGCAGTAACCCTAAAAGGTGTATCAGGATACCCTGAAACTAGGCAGGGTGGGGCACGATTACTGGGCTGATTGTAAGAGGTCAAATCGACGGCGGTGGTGTAGCAGTGTAGGTTCTAACGGAGTGCGGGCGTGCACACACTCCGGCGCAGAAAAATAAGGCACTGGACACCAGTAGCATACCTGTGCACTCTAAGGTTGTGTCGGGTTGCCACTATGGGACTTGATACACCCCATGGTGGGACCAGCATAGGTAACTACAGACATCGGGGGCCGTAAGACACATGTAACTATGCGAGTAGGAGCCGATCATCATTGAATGGATCACATCACCCTGATTATGGGGTGCAAATTGGAAACTAGTTTATATGGGTTCAGAGATTAACATAGGGTACGATAGTATATTCGACCCTAGATAACTTAACCAAGTTCATAGTGTTTGCCCACCTCCTGTTTTACTTATCACACCCAGTTCTTTATTCATAGACAAAGTAGTACTAGAATTACTCAGGCTTTATGTCTGACTCTATTTTTCTTTCGTCTTCTTTCTTCCGTTTCCCCCCCCCCCCCCCCAGGTCCTCAGGGAGGGAACACAGCAGCTTGACCAGCCTCAACATCCAGCTTGAAGAAGAGAAATGTATTGCTTGGACTTTCCTGTTTTGAACTATGGCTTTGGACAATCCACTAAGGGGCTTTTGCAGTTTATCTATGTTTTATTTATGCTTCTTTAAATAATGTACTCAAGACAGATTATGAAAGTGTTATGTTATGTTTTTGGAAAGGATGTTGTTGTAACACGTATTTAACTTTATGAAATAAAGTTTGTTGTTCTTCCGCTGTTTTACAAATATGTGTTCTTATATCTGTCTTGTATATCTGTGACTTGTACTTATAAACCTCCACCAAAATTAGGGCATTCCCTTTGAGAGTGACCCTAACGGAGGTGGGGTGTTTCATTTGTCGTGAATGGTGTCTTCATTAACAATGTCCTTAAGCCCAATAGAGAAAAAGATTAAATCTTTCTATTTAGATTTAATGAAGTGTATCAATTAAATAATATTTAATTGGAATTGAATTTGAATTGGTTTTTGGGTTTATCGTGAGCGGTGTTTTGAACAACACCTGTTCTTTAACCCGATTAACAGTAGAGTGTGATTTTGGGTTTATCGTGAATCGTGTTTCAGATGACATTGGTTCTTTAACCCAGTTAAAGACAGGTTATTGATTTTTGAGAAGATTAAAACTAAGTGGAGTTTTAATGAATCTTTAATTAGATTGCAATGTGAATTGATAATTTAAATTATCAAATTTGAAAAGTGATCGAGAATGGAGTATCACCAGTTTTGCTCCAAAGAGATAGTTAAATCTTTAATTAGATTTGAACATGAAATGGTAATTAATTTTACCGATAACACCATAGTGTTAGATATGGAGTATTACCTGTTCCTCTCCATGGAATGAATGGGTTGGGATTGGGAAATAAAATAAATAATTACTTCGGTGTGGTTCGCTAATCCCGACTAGTTTGGAAAACCATAATTTGGTTTGAAATGATATCCAAAGGAAAGATTAAAGAATAAATTTAGAAGAATTTATCTTTGATAAAATTAATGGAAACCTATTCCCTAACAATGTGATTTTGTGAATAAAAGAATATTCTGAATTGGAATGAGGCGTTTGTTGTGTTTGTGTAACATTTGTTTATCATATACGTGGGTTATTCAGAAGGGCCGAGTTTATACCCATTCTGAATAACCGATTCGACAAGATGTCGAAGATGAAGACGGTGGTTGAAGACCTGAAGTCTTCACATCGTTTGGGTGATTACTGATGATCTTGATTGGGTTGTACACCCAAGATGAGGGAAACAGTTGGTGATCGTCCAGACGTACTTGGAGATGCATGGATATGCGAGGAAAGTGCCTCCGGTTTCGTTCATACCCAGAACGAACTTGTAAATGGATTGTATGTCTGACATTGGATTTTATTCTGTGTTGATTGATCTCTATTAAATATACATCTGTTTGGCGGCGGAGAATTTATTCTCTTGCTTAACGCCCTTCTCTGAGACGTATGAGCTCAGAGGTTGTATATCGATGGACATTAGTCGCATGGAGTGAATTGCCGGTGTGGCACGCGTAAGTGGCAATTGATCAAGGCTTCTGTTGAAAAGCAAAGTCTTGTGGTTGATGATCAAAGCACGGCCTGTGTGGCGTAGCTTTGTGTATAACGTGAATTCGCGAGCCTCACACCTCGGTATGAGTCAAAAACGGTATATGGACCGTTGGGAGAACACGACGTTTCTTTCTAACTATGGGTGATGTCAGTGACCTACCAGCCCTGACATTTATATATTTTTACCTGTGTGGATGTTTGAATGCGAGGCACCTTGGATATAGGTCTGTTAGGACCAGGAAATGTGAGTTCAGGAATAACTAATCCTCCAAAGTTAGGTGAGGACTGGCCCAACCGATTCCAATGATCATAGTGGGGTCCTGAGACATTTGCTAGAGTGTCTCGAACGGAGAGGAGCTTTCCCCTTGCCTCGAATCATGATGGAAATCCAATCTCCAATACGTGATATTGCGGTTTTAATTGTAGAACTAGTATGGCGACATGATATATGGTACCCATGCCGTCTATGATTGATATTTATGACTGAAATTGTTTTGACACTATACTCTTATAATAGTATCAAATGATTTGTTTTAAACGTACCAAACATGTTTGGCTATTATAAGGGAAAACCCTATCCTCCGGCTTGCGCTGCATTGTGTGATGGGACCTGGGTCTTATAACAGCTTCATTTTTTCAAAGAGCATTGCGCTGTTTTGTTATATGCACTAGTATTCTTGGGAGGAAACCCGTTCCATGTTATACGGCGTGGTCCCTTGAATCACTCTCTTTTAAAGTAAAGTTTTAAATAACTGTTTTAGTTCTCACACCAGTCCCATGACTGAACTGGAGTTTATTGTTTTAACCTAAACTCTGGGTGCCCCTATTTTCCATACGGGCAGCTAGTAGTTTTGGTTTTGCAGATTTATATTCATAGGATCCTGATTTATAGCTGGAACGATACTCGGAAAGCTCTGTATCCGTGTATTACTTCTAGTTGTGTTTTGTATTGTTTTTCCGCTGCAATGTATTCAAATGCAATTTATTGAAATCTCTGATATTTATCGAATGTGTAATATTTATTCATACTCTGTATATTCTTGTATCTGATGGAATTGTTGTAATAACAATGAAATGTTCTTCCGTCTGCGTCCTTTTGTGTGTTGTTCTCAAGGTAATCCGGGCTTTCCTTATTGGGGAAGTTACGGGCTATCACAGTTGGTATAAGAGCTTTGGTTTACAGAGCTCGAGAACAAGACACATTAGAACCATACGAAAGAATTCATCAGATATTGGATTAGTAATGTCCAATTAGAATGACTCGTTAGAGATAGGATCAGTAGTATCCTAGAACAATTGTGAAGAGTATATTTTTCAAATGAAAACGAACTTTGTTTTGAAAATTTAAATCGTTTTATACGTATTTGAATATTTATTTATTTATTTTGAATTTGGACAATCCAATATATAAAGATTTTGCATATACGCATCATGAACGTATATTCGAAGTTTTAATATACTGGATAGATATAGAATCACACTCTAGTCGCCCGGACATGATTCTGATGATGGCGCGCCATCACCAGTATTTATTTTCGTATTGCGAAGGTGTGATTTCTATATATTTCCATTAGACTGGTGTGAGAACCAAAACTAGATTAGGTTTATTGTTGTGATTTGGCATCAAAAACATGATTTTCTGTATATGTATCAAAATTATGAATTTGAAATGATAATCAATTAATTGATTGATGGTTGTGTTGTTTGTTTATTTGTTTGATAATTTTGAACCATTATGCCTAATTGAACCAAATAGAAAACTGTATTGAAAAATGATTGCAATTGCTTGCATGTACATATATATGTGTGAACAAGTCATAGCAAGGAGGCTAGAGCAGAGAATAAAATTTGTTTGCCCGACAAATAGGTACATATTTACTATAATTTACTGTTTTGTTTGGGTGATGATGATTTTATGAGCCGATTGGCTTTTTCTTTTTCTTTTTGAGATCAGAGGGCCTATATGGCAATTTCGGGATTTTCCCGGTGCTCCCAGTGTAGGGGAGGTTATGGCGAAATTTTTCGAAAATTTAGGGTATTAGCCAAATTTTTGAAAAATTTGAAAAGTACTTAGAAACTGAAAAGTTGAAGAACTTAAGCCGTAAAGAAAATAATGAAAGTTGAGTTGATTAATTAAACAACTTTCGGCTTCGTTCCTTTTCGAGGATGAAAAGTTTTAAGTGGGGGAAAATGTAACAACCCGGAAAATGCGAGCCAATTTAAAATTTTTATTTTGGCAATTTTAGCGAATTTTGAACATTTACAATGATTATTTTAAATAATATCGACAAGAAATTTAATTTGAATAGAATAGAACGTATATAGTTTATATCGATCGTCGTTAGAATATAAATAATTATTTATAATTATAAAAGAAATTGAAAATGGCGCGGTAGGTCGATAATTCGATTTCAAACTTCAAATGAATGTACCGGTTGCAAAACAAACTGGATTTTAGCAAAACCAAAAATATTTGAATCTAATTGATAATATCTTTCAAACGAATCCGAAAAATCGAAATTTCATAGCGGGGGTCAAAAGATATGTCCAGTTGAAATTTCTGAATAGTCACTATGAAATTCAGGCCCTTAAAAGTGGGAATTTTGCAAACGACCTCGGATTTCGACAAAACCTTTTGTTGGATCTGTGATGTCAAATTATTGCTGGGTTTCAAATTTTGTAATTTTTTGAATCAATATGTGAGCGTGACAGAGGAAAACGCGTTTGACCAGTTTCAGTTGATTTTAATCGACTGGAAAATGGCCATTTTTCATATGGTCTCAGAATTCGACGTAACTAGTTTTGTTAGAATCGTATCGTCAATACGAAGCTAGAAAATATTTTTCTGGGATTTATAGAGTTAGTATGCAGTCCCAATAAATTGAAATGTGCGTTCAAATTCAATATATAGAGTAATATTTTGAATTTGGCGAAAACTGGTCGAAACGATCGAACCAGCCTACGATACATATCCCATTGTGTTTGGAATGGGGGTAATTAGCTATGGACGACAGGCGGTGGGTCTTGTTTCGAGTTCGAACGAAAAAGTTACTTTTTGAAATTAAAATAAATTAAAATATACATTATTATATAAAACCTTGCCCCCCCTCTTTCTCTTCCACTCAGAATCGATTTAAAAAAAAGGAGAGAGAAGGGGGGATCGCGATCCGCCGCCCCCCGGTTGAACGCCGCCGCTGCCTAGGGCGGGGCCACCGCACCAAGCCTCCCTTCCATCTCCTGCTCCTCCGCCTCTTCTTCTCCTCCTCTCTGAAACTCGACCTCGCCCTAACCCCTAACCCTTCGTCAGCCACCGCAGCCGATTCCCATCCACCGCCACCACTCATGTAGCGCCGCCCCCTCTTCATCACCTCAGCTCCTCCATCGACCAACGGAGCTCCGGCGAATTGCGGCAGCCCCCCTCTTTGAATTCAAACTGTAAGTTTTTTTATTTTTATTCGTTTTTATTAGGTAATAGATTTTATAAATTTTATAAATTTTAAAAATAAAAAAATCGGTTTCTTAGGCATAAATTAAAATCAGTTTTATATTTATATATATTAGAGAGAAAAAAATAGGGTTCTTATGTAAGTAAGAAAAAGAAATGAATTTTATAATGTCTTCATGAGTAAAAAGGAGATCTTTATGAGGTGAAAGAATTGATTTTTAATTCATGAAAGGTGATATTTTTATTCTATGAACGAAATATTTTTAGTTATAGAAAGATATGATTTTTGCGAATATAAAAATATATTTTCTTCACATTTTATATAATATGAATAACATAGAAAGAGTTAATTTTTAGAAGTTAAAAGCTTTGATTTTTCCTAAAGAAACAGAAGTGATTTTTACAATGTAAAAGAAGTGATTTTTGAAAAAATAAAAATATAATCTTTATATTATATAAAGGCGAAAGATAAAATTTTTATATAGTAGAAATATTAAAGATGTTATTTTTATAGAATAGAGATAATAAAAATATGACTTTTATAGTATAGAAAGAATAGAAATACGATTTTTATATTATATAACTAGTGAAAATTTAATCTTTATATTTGAAAAGGCGAAATCTTTATATTTGAAAAGGCGAAATCTTTATATTTGAAAAGGCGAAATCTTTATATAGAGAATAGCATGATAAAAATATAATCTTTATTATATGAACACCGTTGTAAAAATAGAATTTTTATCTATATAGTAGTGATGTAAAAATAGAATTTTTATCTATATAGTAACGATGTAAAAATAGAATTTTTATCTATATAGTAGCGATGTAAAAATAGTATTTTTATCCATATGGAGTGAATATAAAAATATGATTTTTATATAATAGACAATATAAAAATGTGATTTTCATATATGTAGTGGCTACGGACAACGAAAGTGACAAAAGCCGAGAACAGAGGTGACTTCTACATAAGAAGAGTCGAGGCGTTTGGATTAGCTAGTCGGTGAGAATTCCTCACTCTAAATTTCCTTTTCTAGTTATAAATATATACAAGGATGCAGACGGTGTTTAGTAGCACCCGACACCCGTCGTCCACAGACCATGGACGGCTTGTATGCTTGTTTGTTGTGTTGTGAATTTGTTTGTGATGTTGATGTGAAATAGATAATGAAAATATTCATGTGTGGAAATAAATTAATTATCGTTGAAAATATATTTTTTAACGTGAATATGAATATAGTGAATGTGAATAAATAAATATTCATTTACAAACCGGACGGTTTGTTTATGTACACCTATTTGAAGGATGTTGATTGGGATGATAAATTTTACACATCACCCAACTGCACAAATAATATTCAGTGTTTGTTGATTTGAAACCCCACACGGGTGTTGGGATGATATTTGTCGTACACTATTCCCAATTATTTAATTGTATGTCGATCGATTGGTCGACAGGCTGTGTAAGCATTAATTATTTATATTTAATGCTTATGCAGTTATGTGGTGCACTTTGGATGATGGTTGATTGTTTATCGTTGCTATTATATACATGTGTTGTATGGAACCCATATAATTAACGTTATATGGTAATTGATTGGGCCTCATTCCAATCGGGAAAATAAAGAATATATTCATGTGTTGAAACTATTCATATGTTGAGTAAAATATTTTAAAAATAAAATTTACATCTTTATCATATTTAAGATTAGAAACTACTTTACAGTTGGATACTGATTAAAAATCAAACGATAGATACCATAATTTTATAAAATATATTACATAACAAAAATAGTCGTGTGTTGACAGTACTCATGTGTTGAGATTAGTCATGTGTTGAAAGAAATATATATTCATGTGTTGAATAGAATAAATATTCATTTGTTGAATAGAATAACGAATTTAGTGAAATATATAAAGCCGTGTTGATTAGAGTTGCGCTATTTTGAAGTGAACGATATTTATATTGATTATATTCGTTTTTATAATGAATATAGAAAAGGTAGTGATTTCAAAATATAACGTTTTGAAAATATTATCATTTATATAGTAATGATATGAAATATTCAATTTTGAGTTGAAATTGAATACTGAGTTGAAATGGTTTTGAAAACGATTTATAAAATGCGTTTTTAAAGGAAATGGACGAAATATATATATTATATATAATGGCCTGAATAGAACGCGCCGCGCCGCGACAGTTCATGAATTTCGACCATTGACTTCGAGTTGACGTTGCGGGAGATCCGACCGTCGGATTCTCCTAAAACTTGAACCGTTGGGTTCGTATCGAATGGAGCTTTCCAATGAATTTTAGAAATTTGAAATCTAATGGTTGGATTGGGAGATATGTCCCAATCAATTTCAGAAAAGGTCGTTGTAAGTGCAGTTCGATGGCCGTTGTTGGAAATCGACTGTACGGGCCTTGATAAAATTATTTAAAATATCAATAATTTATGTAAAATCATAAGAAATGATTTGGGAAGAACTAGGGTGAAAAACTCCATATTTGAAAAGATAAAAATAGATTTTTATAGAAATGAACTAATTTTGAACTAGAATTAAAATCAATTTATTTTTGAAATAAATAAATTTAATTTGAAAGTGATTTTAAAAATAATCAATATTCCCAATACGTGAATTGGACTGGAGTTGAATCGAAATTATCTTCGGAATATTTCGATGTTGGATTTCGTGACTATACAAATATTTTTATGGGAATTTGAAAGATATATTTTATATCGTTATTTCCAATACGATATTTGTTGGTTTCAGAATTTGATATTGAATATAAGCCGGTATATTTTCTATTCAGAGCCTTGTATTTAATATCAAATGTGATTTGGGTTTGTCGTGAATGGTGTCTTCATTAACACTGTCCTTAATCCCAATAGAAAAAAAAAGATTAAATCTTTCTATTTAGATTTAATGAAGTGTATCAATTAAATAATATTTAATTGGAATTGAATTTGAATTGGTTTTTGGGTTTATCGTGAGCGGTGTTTTGAACAACACCTGTTCTTTAACCCGATTAACAATAGAGTGTGATTTTGGGTTTATCATGAATCGTGTTTTAGATGACATTGGTTCTTTAACCCAGTTAAAGACAGGTTATTGATGTTTGAGAAAATTAAAACTAATTGGAGTTTTAACGAATCTTTAATTAGATTGCAATGTGAATCGATAATTTAAATTATCAAATCTGAAAAGTGATCGAGAATGGAGTATCACCAGTTTTGCTCCAAAGCGATAGTTAAATCTTTAATTAGATTTGAACGTGAAATGGTAATTAATTTTACCGATAACACCGTGGTGTTAGATATGGAGTATTACCAGTTTCGCTCCATGGGATGAATAGGTTGGGATTGGGAAATAAAATAAATAATTACTTTGGTGTGGTTCGCTAATCCCGACTAGTTTGAAAAACCATAATTTGGTTTGAAATGATATCCAAAGGAAAGATTAAAGAATAAATTTAGAAGAATTTATCTTTGATAAAATTAATGGGAACCTATTCCCTAAGAATGTGATTTTGTGAATAAAAGAATATTCAGAATTGGAATGAGGCGTTTGTTGTGTTTGTGTAACATTTGTTTATCATATACGTGGGTTATTCAAAAAGGTCGAGTTTATACCCATTCTGAATAACCGATTCGACGAGATGTCGAAGATGAAGACGGTGGTTGAAGACCGGAAGTCTTCACATCGTTTGGGTGATTACTGATGATCTTGATTGGGCTGTACACCTAAGATGAGGGAAACAGTTGGTGATCGTCCAGACGTACTTGCAGACGGATGGATATGCGAGGAAAGTGCCTCCGGTTTCGTTCAGACCCAGAACGAACTTGTAACTGGATTGTGTGTCTAACGTTGGATTTTATTCTGTGTTGATTGATCTCCATTAAATATACATCTGTTTGGCGGCGGAGAATTTATTCTCTTGCTTAACGCCCTTCTCTGAGACGTACGAGCTCAGAGGTTGTATATCGATGGACATCAGTTGCATGGAGTGAATTGCCAGTGTGGCACGCGTAAGTGGCAATTGATCAAGGCTTCTGTTGAAAAGCAATGTCTAGTGGTTGATGATCAAAGTACGGCCTGTGTGGCGTAGCTTTGTGTATAACGTGAATTCGCGAGCCTCACACCTCGGTATGAGTCGAAAACGGGATACAGACTGTTGGGAGAACACGACGTTTCTTTCTAGCTAGGGGTGATGTCAGTGACCTACCAGCCCTAACATTTATATACTTTTTACCTGTGTGGATGTTGGAATGCGAGGCGCCTCGGATATAGGTTTGTTAGGACCGGGAAACGTGTGTTCAGGAATAACTAATCCTCCAAAGTTAGGTGAGGACCGGCCCAACCGATTCCAAGGATCATAGTGGGGTCCTGAGACATTTGCTAGAGTGTCTCGAACGGAGAGGAGCTTGCCCCTTGCCTCGACTCATGACGGAAATCCAATCTCTAATACATGATATTGCGGTTTTAATTGTAGAACTAGTATGGCGACATGATATATGGTACCCATGTCGTCTATGATTGATATTTATGATTGAAATTGTTTTGACACTATACTCTTATAATAGTATCAAATGAATTGTTTTAAACGTACCAAGCATGTTTGGCTATTATAAGGGAAAACCCTATCCTCCGGCTTGCATTGCATTGTGTGATGGAACCTGGGTCTTATAATAGCTTCATTTTTCCAAAGAGCATTGCGCTGTTTTATTATATGCACTAGTATTCTTGGGAGGAAACCCGTTCCGTGTTATATGGCATGGTCCCTTGAATCACTTTCTTTTAAAGTAAAGTTTTAAATAACTGTTTTAGTTCTCACACCAGTCCCATGACTGACCTGGAGTTTATTGTTTTAACCTAAACTCTGGGTGCCCCTATTTTCCACACGGGCGGCTAGTAGTTTTGGTTTTGCAGATTTATATTCACAGGATCCTGATTTACAGCTGGAAAGATACTCGGAAAGCTCTGTATCCGTGTATTACTTCTAGTTGTGTTTTGTATTGTTTTTCCGCTGCAATGTATTTAAATGTAATTTACTGAAATCTCTGATATTTATCGAATGTATAATATTTATTCATACTCTGTATATTCTTGTATCTAATGGAATTGTTGTAATAACAATGAAATGTTCTTCCGTCTGCGTCCTTTTGTGTGTTGTTCTCAAGGTAATCCGGGCTTTCCTTATCGGGGAAGTTACGGGCTATCACAGATACCGACTCATTCGTTTAACTCCCTAGATCTGGAGCTTCACGCTCGCCTACTTTATTTGGGTTCGATCCTTAGTTTCTACAGCCAATTACAGGAGGATTTTAGGTTGCAATTTGGAGTGGCAGGAGGCTAGTTCTAGGGGGTAGGTGGGAATCGTGGTGGTCAGCTTGGTGCCGTACTCGAATTGTAGTTGTGGAGGGGTCTCGTTCGAGTAGGGGCTGGAAACATGAATACCTGGGTGCTTTTGGTGGGGTTCTAGATGCGAAGGAGGTCACGATGATCTTCGTAGGGGGTCAACCTTCATGTTTCTCGGTTTATCGGGTGGAGAAGAAGCAAGTTACAGTGGAATTGGTTTTATTTTTTGAAGCGATCTGAACTTCCCCAGTCTCCGAAGAGAAGAGAAAGGTCGAATTACTGTGAGGACAAGACGAATCAGAATGCAAATAGAAGAACATTTCATTGCATATTACAACAATACCATCAGAATAAAAGAATATACAGAGCATGCATAAATATTACACCGAAAATATCAGAGGTTTAAATTACATTTAAATACATTGCAGCGGAAAAATAATACAATACACAATTGAAAGTAATACAAGGATACAGAGCTTTCCGAGCATCGTTCCAGCTGTAAATCAGGATCCTGTGAATATAAATCTACAAAACCAAAACTACTAGCTGCCCGTGTCAAAAATAAGGGCACCCAGAGTTTAGTTTAAAACAATAAACTCCAGGTCAGTCATGTGGCTGGTGTGAGAACTAAAACAGTTTTTTAAAACTTTACTTTAAAAGAGAGTAGTTCAAGGGACCACGCCATATAACACGGAACGGGTTTCCTCCCTAGAACACTAGTGCATATAACAAAACAGCGCCATGATTTTTGGAAAAATGAAGCTATTATAAGACACATGTCCCATCACACAATGCAACGCAAGCCGAAGGACAGTGTTTTCCCTTATAATAGCCAAACATGTACGTTTAAAACAAATCATTTGATACTATTATAAGTGTATAGTGTCAAAACAATTTCAATCATAAATATCAATCCTAGGCGGCATGGGTACCATCTATCATGTCGCCATACTAGGCTCTACAAATAAAACCGCAATATCACATATTGGAAATTAGATTCCATCATGAGTCGAGGCAAGTGGCAAGCTCCCCTACGTTTGAGACACTCTAGTAAATGTCTCAGGACCACACACAGCGATCCTTGGATCTTCAGGGCCGGTCCTCTCTTACTTTGACGATTGGCAATTCCTGAACACACGTTTCCCGGTCCTATAGGACCAATATAATGGTCTGTACGTCGACTCACATAGTGCCAGTTATCGACCATATATTCGAGGCGCCACAACAACCACACAGGTGAAAAGTATAAAAATGTCAACCAGTTTAAGCACTGACACCACCACTAGCTAGAAAGAAACTACGTGCTCTCCCTGAAGTCACTATCTCGTTTTTGACTCATACCGAGGTGTGAGGCTCGCGAATTAACGCTATACACAAAGCTGCGCCACACAGGCCGTGCTTTGATCATCAACCACAAGAGTTTGCTTTTCAACAGAAGCCTTGATCATCTGCCACTTAGGCATGCCACACAGGCAATTCACTCCATGCGACTGATGTCCATCGATATACAACCTCTGAGCTCGTACGTCTCAGAGAAAGGCGTTAAGCAAGAGAATAAATTCTCTAACGCCAAACAGATGTATATTTAATAGGGATCAATTAACACAGAATAAAATCCAATGTCAGACACACAGTCCATTTACAAGTTCGTTCTGGGTCTAAACGAAACCGGAGGCACTTTTCTCGCATATCCATCGATCTCCATGTACGTCTGGACGATCACCAACTGATTCCCTCCTCTTGGGTGTACAGCCCAATCATGATCATCAATAATCATCCAAATGATGTGAAGACTTCCAGTCTTCAACCACTGTCTTCACCTTCGATTTGTCGTCGAATCGGTTATTCTGAATGGGTATAAACCCGGCCTTTTCGAATAACCCGCGTATATAATAAACAAATGTTACACAAACCCAACATACGCCTCATTCCAACTTAGAATATTCTTTTATTCAAATTTTCACATTCTTAGGGAAAGGTTCCCATTTATTTTATCAAAGATAAATTTTTCTAAATTTATTCTTTAATCTTCCTTTGGATATTATTTCAAACCATATTATGGTTTTCAAACTAGTCGGGATTAGCGAACCATACCAAAGTAATTATTTATTTTATTTCTCAATCCCAACTTACTCATCCCATGGAGCAAAACTGGTAATACTCCATATCTAACACCACGGTGTTATCGGTAAATATTAATTACCATTTCACGTTCAAATTTAATTAAAGATTTAACAATCGCTTTGGAGTAAAACTAGTAATACTCCATTCTCGATCACTTCAATCTAATTAAAGATTCATTAAAATTCCACATAGTTTTAATCTTCCCAAAAATCAATATCCTGCCTTTAACTGGGTTAAAGAACTAATGTCATCTAAAACACGGTTCACGATAAACCAAAAATCACTCCCATTGTTAATCAGGTTAAAGAACAGGTATTATTCAAAACACCGCTCACGATAAACCCAAAAACCAATTTAAATTCAATTCCAATGAATATTATTTAATTGGTACACTTTCATTAAATCTTAATTTAAAGATTTATTCTTTTCTAAACTGAGTTCAAGGACAGTGTTATTTAATACACCATTCACGACGAACCCAAAATCCCATTTGATATTAAATACAAGTCTCTGAATAGAAAATATACCGTCTTATATTCAATATCAAATTCTGAAACCAACAAATATCGTATTGGAAATAACGATATCTAATATATCTTTCAAAATTCCACAACCATATATGTATAATCACGAAATCAAACATCGAAATATTCCGAAGATAATTTCGATTCAAATCCATTCAAATTAGTATATCGGAAATTCTGATTATTTTCAAAACCATTTCAAATCTAGTTCAAAATTAGTTCATTTCGATAAAAATATGTTTTATCCCTTCAAATGTGGAATTTTCATCCCAGTTCTTTCTAAATCATTTATTATGATTTTACACAAATTATTAATATTTTTAATAATTTTATCAAGGCCTATACAGTCGATTTCCACAAACGGCCACCGAACTGCACTTACACCGACCTTTTCCAAATTTGATTTGGACATAATTCCAAATCCAAGCGTTAGATTTCAAATTTCTAATATTCATTGGAAAGCTCATTTCGATACGAACCCAACTGTTCCGGTTTTAGGAGAATCTGATGGTCGGATCTCCCGCAATGACAATTCCAACTCAATGGTCGAAATTCGCGAACTGCTGTGGCGCGACGCGTTCTATTCAGGCCGTTTAATATATATAATATATATATTATATATATCGACGATTTCAATGCAAAACGTATTTTATAAATCATTTTAAATTCGTTTTCAAAACAATTTCAACTTCATATTCAATTTCAAATCAAAATTGAATATTTCATATCATTACTATATAAATGATAATATTTTCAAAAAGTTATATTTTTAAATCACTACCTTTTCTACATTCATTAAAAAATGAATATAATCAATATAAATATCATTCACGTCAAAATGGCGCATCTCTAATCAGCACGGCTTTATATATTTCAATAACTTCGTTATTCTATTCAACAAATGAATATATATTTGTATTCAATACATGAATCTATATTTCTTTTTCAACATATGTATATTTATTTTTCTTTCAACACATGAATATTTATTTTTCTTTCAACACATGAATATTTATTTTTCTTTCAACACATGAGCATCATCAACACATGACTATTTATTCTATTCTACACATGAATCTTTTTTTTATAATATTCTTTATTTTCCTAATTGGAATGAGACCCAATCAATTACCATATAATGTTAATTATATGGATTCCATACAACACATATGTATATAATAGCAACGATAAATAATCAACCATCGTCCAAAGTGCACCACGCAACTACATAAGCATTAAATATAACTAATTAACGCTCATATAGTCTGTCAAACAAATGATCGAAATACCAATAAACAATTGGGATTAGTGTACGTCAAATATCATCCCAACACCCGTGTGGGGTTTCAATCCACAAACACTGAATATTATTTGTGCAGTTGGGCGACGTGTAAAATTTATCGTCCTAATCAATGTCCTTCAAATAGGTGTACATAAACAAACCGTCCAGTTTGTGAATGAATATTTATTTAATCACATTCATGTTAAAAATTATATTTTTAAAAATATTATTTTATTTCAACACTTGAATGTTTATTTTCCATTCCACATCAACATCACAAACAAACTTCACAACACATCAAACAAGCATACAAGTTGTCCATGGTCTGTGGATGACAGGTGTCGGGTGCTGCTAAGCACCATCTGCATCCTAGTATATATTTTAACTAGAAAACAAGATTTAAAGTGAGAAGTTCTCACCGACTAGCTAAACCAAACACCACGACTCTTCATATGTAGAAATCTTCGTTGTGCTCGTCTTTTATCAGTTTCATTGTCCGTAGCCACTACATATATAAAAATCACATTTCTATATTGTTGCTATGTATATAAAAATCATATTTTTATATTGTTGATATGTATATAAAAATCACATTTTTATAATCACTCTATATGGATAAAAATCACATTTTTATACCGCTACTATATAGATAAAAATTCTATTTTTATCCTTACCACTATATAAAAATTATATTTTTATATCGCTTTTCTTCCAATAAAGAATATATTTTTATAACGCTCCTTCCTATATAAAAATTATATTTTTATATCTACTTCTTATACAAAGATCGATTTTTTATATCATCGCTATAAAAATCACATTTTTATTCCAACATATATATAATAAATATCAGATTTTTATTTCGCTACATATATAAAGATCAATTTTTTTTACTATCTATATAATTTAAAAATCGTATTTTTATTCTTTCTATACTATAAAAATCATATTTTTACATTGCTACTTCTATAAAGATCACATTTGTATTACTCTACATTATATAAAATCATATTTTTATTCTTCACATCTAATAAAAATCATATTTTTATTATCGTACTTATGTAAAAATCATATTTTGATCCATTCTATTATATAAAAACCTCGTCTTTATTATTATAAAAATCTCAACTTTATTAAACTTAAAATCAATTCTATTTGTCTTTCATGTAGATAAAAAAATCGCATCTTTAACATCATTTCATATGAATAAAAATATTAGCTTTTCATACAATAAAAATCATTCCTTTATATTAAAAATCGTTCTTTTATATATTACACTTCATATATACTAACTGATTAAATCATGTAAATAAAAATAAATAAATATAAATTTAAAAAATACCTTTACAATTAGAGGAAAGGGGGCTGTGGTGCAAATTGGAAGGGGGAAGAGAGGAGAAGGGTGCTGGCGAAGTGGGGGAGATGGCGCTCGAGGCCTCTGGCGTTCGAGGTGGGCGGTTTCGGGGGGGGGGGAGGGGGGAGGGCTGCGTCGATTTAGAAGAGGGGGAGGAGGAAGCAGAGGAGATGGAGGAAGAGGAGGAGAAGGGGAGGTGTGGGGGTGGCCGTGCTGCGGCGCGGTGGTGCGATGGTGAGAGGAGCGACGACAGCTCCTCCCACTTTTTTTTTATATTTGATTTTCGATTTTCGTTGAAATGAAACAGGGGGGCTGAATGGTTATGGAGGAGATAGAGAGGCGAGTTTTTATTTTATTATTTAATTTAATTTTGAAAAGGTGCCTTTTTATTTTGAACTCAAAACGAGACCCACCGCCTATAGCCCATTGCTAACTACCCCCATTCCGAACACAATGGGATATGTATCGTAAGCTGATTCGAAGGTTTCGATCAGTTTTCATCAAAATCAAAATATAAATCTATATATTGAATATGAACGCACATTTCAATTTACCGGGGCCACGTAATAACTAGAAAAACTCCCGAAAAATATTTTCTAGCTTTGAATTGACGATTCGGTCCTAACAAAACTAATTTCATCAAATTCCGAGACCATTTGAAAAATGGCCATTATCCAGTCGATTAAAATCAACTTAAAATGGTCAAATACGTTTTCCTTTGCCAAGGTCACATATTGATTCAAAAAATAACGAATTTTGAAATCTAGCTATAACTTGACATCACAGATCCAACAAAAGTGGTTTCGTCGAAAATCGAGGCCGTTTGCAAAATTTCCATTTTTAAGGGCCAGAATTCCATATCGATTATTCTAAAATTTCAATTGGGCGTAACTTTTGATTCCCGCTATGAAATTTCAATTTTTCGGATTTGTTGTAAAGATATTCTCAAATAGATTCAAATATTTTTGATTTCACTAAAATCCGGTTTATTTTGAATCCTGTGCATTCATTTGAAATTCGAAATGAATTATCAAACTACCGTGCCATTTTCAATTCCTTTTATAATTAAAATAAAATACTTATATTCTAATGATGATTCAAATAAATATATACGTTCTATTTCTATTCAAAACAAATTTCTCGTCACTATTATTTAAAATAGTTCATTTTAAATATTCAAAATTCATCGAAATTGCCAAAATAAAAATTTTAAATTGGCTCAGAATTTTAGGGTTATTACAATCTCCCCCACTTAAAACTTTTCGTCCTCGAAAAGGAACGAAGCCGAAACTTATCTAACTAATCAACTCAACTTCCATTATTTTCTTTACAGCTTAAGTTCTTCAACTTTTCAGTTTCTAAGAACTTTTCAAATTTTTCGAAAATTTGGCTAACACCCTAAATTTTCGAAAAATTTCGCCATAACCTCCCCTGGACCGGGACATCGGGATATTTCAAATAGCCTCCCATGGCCCTTACCAATCCAAAAAGAAAAAGAAACAGCCAAGCGTCTAGCCAATCGGCTCATAAAATCATCAAATCCTAATAAATTTGTAAACATGTACCTATTTGTCGGGCAAACAATTTTATTCTTCGGCTCTAGCCTCCTTACTATGACCTGTTCAATAGATATTCATGTATATGCGTGAAATTGTAATCATTTTTTAATACAATTAAATATTTGATTCAATTTGGCATAATGGTTCAAAATTATCAAACAAATAAACAAACAACACAACCATCAATCAATTAGTGAATTAATGTTTCAAATTCATAATTTTGATACATATACAGAAAATCATGTTTTTGATGCCAAATCACAAAAATAATCCTATATAGTTTTGGTTCTCACACTAGTCTAATGGAAATATAAGGACATCACACCTTCGAAACACGAACATAAATACTGATGATGTGTCCTCATCATTAGAATTATCCCTGGGTGTCTACAATGTGATTCTATGTCTATCAAGTATATTAAAACTTCGAATATATGTTCATGACGCATATATGGAAAAATTTTAAATACTCGATTGTCCAAATTCAATACAAATAAAATATTCAAATACGTATACTTGAATTTAACTTTCAAAACAATATTATTTTCATTTGAAAAATATACTCTTCACACTCGTTCTAGGATACTTCTGATCCCATCTCTAACGAGTCATTCTAATAGGATATTGCTAATCCAATTTCTGATGAATTCTTTCATATGGTTCTAATGTGTCTTGTTCTCGAGCTCTGTAAACCAAAGCTCTGATACGAAATGAAGCGACCCGTACTTCCCCAGTCTCCGAAGAGAAGAGAAAGGACGAATTACTGTGAGGACAAGACGAATTAGAACACAAACAGAAGAACATTTCATTGTATATTACAACAATTCCATTAGAATACAAGAATATACAGAGTATGAATAAATATTACACAGAAAATATCAGAGGTTTAATGTAACAACCCGAAAATCTATGCCAATTTAAAATTTTTATTTTGGCAATTTTAGCGAATTTTGAATATTTAAAATAGATTATTTTAAATAATATTGACGTGAAAATTTATTTTGAATAGAATTCGAACGTATATATTATATACGTTGTCGTTAGAATATAAATATTTATATATAATTATAAATAGAACTGAAAATGGCGCGGTAGTTCGATAATTCGATTTCAAACTTCAATTGAATGTACCAGGTGCAAAACAATCCGGATTTTAGTGAAACAGAAAACATTAGGATCTAATTGAGAATATCTTTCCAACGAATCTGAAAAATTGAAATTTCATAGCGGGAATCAAAAGATATGTCCAGTTGAAAATTCTGAATAGTCGCTATGGAATTCAGGCCCTTAAAAATGGGAATTTTGCAAACGACCTCGGATTTCGACGAAACCACTTTTGTTGGGTCCGTGATGTCAATTTATTGCTAGATTCCAAATTTCATAATTTTTCGAATCAATATGTGAGCGCGGCAAAGGAAAACGCGTTTGACCAGTTTCAGTTGATTTTAATCGACTGGAAAATGGCCATTTTTCAAGCTTTCTCAGAATTCGACGAAACAAGTTTTGTTAGGACCGTATCGTCAATACGAAGCTGGAAAGTATTTTTCTGGGATATTTCTAGTTAGTATGTGACCCCAGTAAATTGAAATGGGCGTTCAAATTCAATATATAGAAGTATATGTTGATTTTGATGGAAACTTTCAATTCGAATTCGTTTTCAATTCAATTCGAATTCGTTTTCAATTCAATTTGAATTCGTTTTATAATCAATTCATTTCAAATTGGTTTTATATTCAATTCAATTCAAATTGGTTTTATATTCAATTCAATTCAAATTGGTTTTCTATTCAATTCAAATTATAAAAACGAATATAATCGATATGAATATCGTTCGCGTCAAAATAGCGCATCTCTAATCAACACGGCTTTATATATTTCAATAATTCCGTTATTCTATTCAACAAATGAATCTACATTTTATTCAATACGTGAATCTATATTTTTGCCAACACATGACTAATCTCAACGGATGAGTACTGTCCACGTGTGACTATTTTTGTTGTTAAAATCCTTCGTTCAACACATGACTAATCTCAACGGATGAGTACAGTCAACACTTGAACCTTTATTTTATAATATCCTTTATTTTTCAAATTGGAATGAGGCCCAATCAATTACCATATAAAGTTAATTATATGGATTCCATACAACACATGTATATAATGGCAACGATAAACAATCAACCATCATCCAAAGTGCACTACACTGTATAAGCATCAAATATAGATATCTAACGCTTATAACAGCCTGTCAATCAATCGATCGAAATAATTAATCAATCAGGATGAGTGAAATTCAAATTTCATCCCAACACCCGTGTGGGGTTTCAAACAATCAAACACAGATTTTATTGGTGCAGTTGGGCGATGTGTAAAATTTATCGTCCCAATCAATCAGTCAAATCAGTGTATATAAACAAATCGGTCGATTTGTTTATAAATATTCGTTTATTCACTTTCACGTTAAAAATTATATTTTTAACGATAAAATATTTTATTTCAACACATGAATTTTTATCCAGTTCATTTATCAAATAAAATGATATCTTTATTTTTCTAACTTGTTTTAGAAAATTTCGGCGGCATAACGGCACGAAACTAGAAACGGGACAAGGCCTAGCCTTATCCCCGGTCTAGTGAAGGCCCACGCCATTCACACATCAATCAAATCCATTCCATTTCACCAAACAATTCAATTCAAACCAAATAATCTAACCAACTACACAACCAAACAATTTAACAAACAAACCATCCATGGTCTGTGGATGACGGGTGTCGGGTGCTACTAAACACCGTCTGCATCCTAGTATATATATATATAACTAGACAAAGAAATTGAAGAGTGAGAAGTTCTCACCAAAGCTATCCCAATTCCACGACTCTTTATTTATAGAAATCTTCATCGTTCTCGCCTTTTTTTCATCTTCGTTGCCCGTAGCCACTACATATGTAAAAATCGAATTTTTACTTCGTTATTCAATATATAAAAATCGAATTTTTACTTTGCTATTCAATATATAAAAATTGAATTTTTATAATCATGCTATATGGATAAAATTTCTATTTTCACACTGCTACTATATAGATAAAAATTCTATTTTTACCTCGCTATTCTCTATATAAAGATTTCGCCTTTTCAAATATATCATTATAAAACTCACATTTTTATTTTTCTACACATATAAAGATGATATTTCTAATATTTCTATCATGTAAAAATTATATTTTTAATTCTCTACATAAACAAAAATCATATTTTTACATCTTCTATATAGTAAAGATTACTTTGTTAATACTTTAAAAATATAAAAATCATATTTTTAATCCTTTAAAAATATAAAAATCATATATTTTTTTCCTATATAAAAGGTTTATTCGCTATGATATATATCGAATCTTTTGTCACTAAAAATCCGTTTTGAAAATCCATAAAAGTCTGTTTTAAAATCAATTAAAATCAGTTTTAAAATCAATAAAAATCAGTTTTAAAATCAATAAAAATCAAGGAAACTTACAGAGGGGGGGAGGGGGTAGCTGCGCGTCGGGGCTCCTGTAGGAGGGCAGGGCGACTGAAGGAGGAGAGGAGGAGGTCGGGGAAGAAGAAGATGGAGGGCGGCGGTGGTTGGGGGCCCAACCTGGCGGCGTCGCGATCTATCTGGGGGGGGGGGGTTTCGATTTACTGGAGGGACGAGGGGGAGGAGCACGCAAGGCGGCGGTAGAGGGAGCTCGGGGATGGAGGGCGGTGGCGCTCGATCGACGGGTTTGGCGCTGCGGCTTTCTTCCTCTTTTTTTTATTTTGTTTTCTCTCTGCTAAAACGAAGAATAAAAAGGGGGGGGGGGGGGGGGGGCAGAGGGAATTAAGGGGAGGGAGAGAGAATTTTTTAATTTTTAATTTATTTAATTATTTTATTTACTAAAAGTTGACTTTTTATTCCGACCTCGAAACGAGGCCCACCGCCTGTCGTCCATATCGTTTTACCCCCATTCTGAACACAATGGGATATGTATCGCAAGCTGATTTGATCGTTTCGATCAGTTTCCTTTGAATTTACATTTAAATCATTATATTGAATTTTAAACGTACATTTCAAATTACCAGGGTCACATACGGACTCGAAAAATTCCCGAAAAATATTTTCTAACTTTGTATTGATGATACGGTCCTAACAAAACTAGTTTCGTCGAATTCCGAGATAGTTGGAAAAATGGAAGTTTTCCAGTCGATTAAAATCAACTAAAACTGGTCAAACGCGTTTTCCTTTGCCACGCTCACATATTGATTCGAAAAATTATGAAATTTGGAATCTAGCAATAATTTGACATCACAGACCCAACAAAAGTGGTTTCGTCGAAATCCGAGGTCGTTTGCAAAATTCCCATTTTTAAGGGCCTGAATTCCATAACGACTATTCAGAATTTTCAACGGGACATATCTTTTGATTCCCGCTATGAAATTTTGATTTGTTGGATTCGTTGGAAAGATATCATCAATTAGATCCTATTATTTTCGGTTACACTAAAATCCGATTTGTTTTGCACCCGGTACATTCAATTAAAGTTTGAAATCGAATTATCGAACTACCACGCCATTTTCAATTCCTATTTATAATTATATATAATTATTTATATTCTAATGACGATGTATATAAAATATACGTTCGAATTATATTCAAAATAAATTTTCCGTCTATATTATTTAAAATAATCTATTTTAAATATTCAAAATTCGCCGAAGTTGCCAAATTTTTTTTTTTAAACTGGCCCAGATTTTCGGGTTGTTACAATCTATCGGAGGAGCGCCCCCCCCCCCCCCCCCCCCGATCGATCACCGCCGCCTCCTCAGAGGTGGGGCGCCACCTCGAAACCCCCCTCCCCCAGGCGGCAGAGGCGCCGCGAAAATCCCACCCCCTGCGCCAGACCGCGACGCGATACCCCCCTCCCCTCTGCCTTGCGCCGACACCCGCTCCCTCTTCCTCCCCTCGCGACCCTTCTCCTCCGCGCCCAAAAACCCAAGGCTCCAATCGAAACCGCAGCCCTGGCCTTCCACCGCCGCCCGTGACTCCGGCGCACCCCCTTGCCTTCTCCGACCCTCAGTTCCAGTTCGGCGCAACATACATTGATTAACAGTGAGCCTCTTTATCTATTTATTATTTTAATTAGTTTAATTAAGCTAAAAATCTGATTTTTATATATATTATTGCATAGGAAAAATCTGATTTTTTATATATATTAGTACATTAAAAAGATTAGCTTTTTGTTTGAATAGAAAAATTAGATTTTGTTTGTAGAAAAAGGTATGATTTTTAACATGAAGCATTGATTTTTAAACAACATGAAATCGAGCTTTTTAACATCGCAAAGTTGAGATTTGTAGCAATATAAAGCTATGATTTTTGTTTATATGAAATACGGGTTTTATTTTTAACAAAGATTAGATTTTTAAAATAGAAAAGATGAAATCTTTATATTTGAAAGGGCGAGATTTTTTATATGTTGAATAGCAAAGTAAAAATTCAATTTTTATATAATGAATAGCATAGTAAAAATTCGATTTTTATATATTGAATAGCGAAGTAAAAATTCGATTTTTATATATTAAATAGCGAAGTAAAAATTCAATTTTCATATACTGAATAGCGATGTAAAATTCGATTTTTAAATATATGAAGTGATTACAAAAATATGATTTTTAAATTGAAAGTAACAAATAAAAATGTGATTTATATTTTTTAGACATCAGTATATAAAAATGTGATTTTTATATATGTAGTGGCTACGGGCAACGAAAGCGACAAAAGGAGAGAATGGCGATGATTTCTCTAAATGAAGTGTCGAGATGATTGGAATAGCTATCGGTGAGAACTTCTCACCTTTCAAAATTTCTTTTTCTAGTTATATACATATAGTAGGATGTAGACGGTGTTTAGTAGCACCCGACACAATCGTCCACAGACCATGGACTTGTTTGTTTGGTTGCATAGACTAGTTGGATTATTTGGTTTGAATTGAATTGTTTGGTGAAATGGAATGGATTTGATTGATTTGTGAATGGCATGGGCCTTCGCTAGACTGGGGATAAGGCTAGGCCTTGTCCCGTTTCTAGTATCGTGCCGTTATGCCGCCGAAATTTTCTAAAATATGTTAGAAAAATAAAAATATCATTTTTATTGTGTAAATGAACTGAATAGAAATTCATGTGTTGGAATAAAATATTTTATCGTTAAAAATTTAATTTTTAACATGGAAGTGAATAAAATAAATATTCATTTACAAACCGGACGGTTTGTTTATGTACACCTATTTGAAGGACATTGATTGGGACGATAAATTTTACACATCGCCCAACTGCACAAATAAAATCTGTGTTTGTTGATTTGAAACCCCACACGGGTGTTGGGATGAAATTTGAAGTTCATACATCTTGATTGATTAAATATGTCGATCGATTGATTGACAGGCTGTTATAAGCGTTTGATATCTATATTTGATGCTTATACAGTGTAGTGCACTTTGGATGATGTTTGATTGTTTATCGTTGCTATTATATACATGTGTTTTATGGAATCCATATAGTTAACTTTATATGGTGATTGATTGGGCCTCATTCCAATTTAGAAAATAAAGAATAATAGAAAATAAAGGTTCATGTGTTGACAGTACTCATCCGTTGAGATTAGTCATGTGTTGAACGAAATATTTTAACAATAAAATTTACATCTTTATCATATATGAAATCAGAA
This sequence comes from Allium sativum, assembly GCA_030737875.1. Taxonomy (NCBI): domain Eukaryota; kingdom Viridiplantae; phylum Streptophyta; class Magnoliopsida; order Asparagales; family Amaryllidaceae; genus Allium; species Allium sativum. Next base: position 160,906,567 of record CM060913.1, read on the forward strand.
ATTAACTGGAAGATAGATAAGATGAGTGATCTCCTAGATATTGATCTAATGTTGGTTTCGGCCTTCAGGGTTAATATTTAGGGAATCGTTCTCTTACTATTTTACGGTTGGAGTCTGATTTGATATCAAACGATAGATACCCTAATTTTTATAAAATATATTAAATAACAAAAATAGTCACACGTGGGAAGTACTCATTCGTTGAGATTAGTAGTGTGTTGACAAAAATAAATATTCATTTGTTGAATAGAATATTTGAAAATAGAAAGATTGAAGCCATTTTGACGTGAACGATATTTATATCGATTTTACTCATTTTAAAATGAATATTGAAAAGTGATTTCGTAATCGAATATTTCGAAATGAATTGAATATAAAACGATTTCGAAATGAATTGAATATAAAACGATTTCAAAATGAATTGAATATAAAACAATTTCGAAATGAATTGAATATAAAACTATTTCGAAATGAATTGAATATAAAACGATTTCGAAATGAATTGAATATAAAACGATTTCGAAATGAACTGAATATAAAACGATTTCGAAATGAACTGAATATAAAACGATTTCGAAATGAACTGAATATAAAACAATTTCGAAATGAACTGAATATAAAATGATTTCGAAATGAACTGAATATAAAACGATTTCGAAATGAACTGAATATAAAACGATTTCGAAATGAATTGAATATAGAACGATTTCGAAATGAATTGAATATAAAACGATTTCGAAATGAACTGAATATAAAACGATTTCGAAATGAATTGAATATAAAACGATTTCGAAATGAATTGAATATAAAATGATTTCGAAATGAATTGAATATGAAATGATTTCGAAATGAATTGAATATAAAACGATTTTGAATTGAATGGAATAGAAAACAAATTTGATTTCAATTAAATATATAACCAATTTGAATTCAAATTGAATAGAAAACGAATTGAATTCAAATTGAATAGAAAACGAATTGAATTCAAATTGAATAGAAAACGAATTGAATTTAAATTGAATAGAAAACGAAATGAATTCGAATCGAATTAAAAATCGATTTGAATTGAAATCAAATAGAAATGAAAGTAAAAAGGATTTATAATAGGAAATTCAATTTTGATTTGAATTTGAAATAAAGGTTGAAATTGTTTTTGAAACGAATTCAAAACTATTTATAAAATTCGTTTTAAATAGAAATCGATGAAATATGTATTATATAATGGCCTGAATAAAACGCGCAGCGCCGCGGCAATTCGTAAATTTCGACCATTAACTTCAAACGGGCATTACGGGAGATCCGACCATCGGATTCTCCTAAAACTGGAACCGTTGGGTTCGTATCGAAAAGAGCTTTCTAACGAATATTAGAAATTTGAAATCTAACGGTTAGATTTGGAGATACATCCAAATCAAATTTGGAAAAGGTCGCTGTAAGTGCAGTTCGATGGCCATTGTTGGAAATCGACTGTATGGGCCTTGATAAAATTATTAAAAATATCAATAATTTGTGTAAAATCATAAGAAATGATTTGGGAAAAATTGGGATGAAAAACTCCATATTTGAAAAGATAAAAATGGATTTTTATCGAAATGAACTAGGTCTGAACTAAATTTAAAACCCAATTTTTTTTTATAAATTGGATTTAAAAAAAGGGTTTTTAAATAATCGGGATTTATAATATATTTGATTGAAATTAAATTAGAAGTGATTTGTGGGTTTATCGTGAACAGTGTTTTAAATAACACTTGTTCTTTAACCTGATAATAAATAGAATGAGATTTGGGTTTGTCGTGAACTATGTTTTAAATGGCATTAGTTCTTTAACCCAGCCAAAGGAGTTTTAATGAATCTGCAATTAAATTGAAATATGAATTGATAATCTAAATTATCAAATTTGGGAAAATAAGCGAGGATGGAGTATCACCAGTTTTGCTCCAAAACGATAGTCAAATCTTTAATTAGATTTGAACGTGAAATGGTAATTAATTTTATCTATAACACCATGGTGTTAGATATGGAGTATTACCACTTTTGCTTCATGGGATGAATAGGTTGGGATGGGAAAATAAAATAAATAATTACTTCGGTATGGTTCGCTAATCTCGACTAGTTTAAAAAACCATAATTTGGTTTGAAATGACATCCAAAGGAAGATTAAAGGATAAATTTTAAAGAATTTATCTTGGATACAATTAATGGGAACCTTTCCCTAAGAATGTGGTTGTTGGAATGAGGCGTATGTTGTGTTTGTGTAACATTTGTTTTTAATATACGCGGGTTGTTCGGAAAGGCCGGGTTTATACCCATTCTGAATAACCGATTCGACGAAATGTCGAAGATGAAGACGGTGGTTGAAGACCGGAAGTCTTCACATCGTTTGGGTGATTACTGATGATCTTGATTGGGCTGTACACCCAAGATGAGGGAATCAGTTGGTTGTCGTCCAGATGTACTTGGAGATGGATGGATATGCGAGGAAAGTGCCTCCGGTTTCGTTCAGTCCCAGAACGAACTTGTAAATGGATTGTGTGTCTGACATTGGATTTTATTCTGTGTTGATTGATTTCTGTTAAATATATATATCTGTTTGGCGGCGGAGAATTTATTCTCTTGCTTAACGCCCTTCTCTGAGACGTACGAGCTTAGAGGTTATATATAGATAGATATCAATCGCATGGCATGAATTGCCTGTGTGGCACGCTGAGTTGCATGGATCAAGGCTTCTGTTGAAAAGCACAGTCTTGTGGTTGATGATCAAAGCACGGCCTTTGTGGCGTAGCTTTGTGTATAGCATGGATTCGCGAGCCTCACACCTCGGTATGAGTTAAAAACGGGATACGGACCGCTGGGAGAGCACGACGTTTCTTTCTAGTTTTGGTGGTGTCAGTGACTTACCAGCCTTGACATTTATATACTTTTTACCTTTGTGGTTGTTGGAATGAGGCGCCTCGATTATAGGTCTGTAAGGACCGGGAAACGTGTGTTCAGGCATAATTAATCCTCTAACATAAGTGAGGACCGGCCCAGCCGCATCCGGGGTTGCCCTGAGTGTGTAGTCCCGAGGCATTTGCTAGAGTGTCTCGAAGCGGAGAGGAGCTTGCCCCTTGCCTCGACTCATGACGGAAATCCAATTTCCAATACGTGTATTTCGGTTTTGTTTGTAGAGCCTAGTATGGCGATATAGTGGTATGGGGCACTTATGCCGTCTATGATTTATATTTATGATTGAAAATGTTTTGACACTATACACTTATTATAGTATCAAATGATTTGTTTTAAACGTACCAAGCATGTTTGGCTGTTATAAGGTAAAACCCTATCCTCCGGCTTGCGTTGCATTGTGTGATGGGACCTGGGTCTTATAATAGCTTCATTTTTCGAAAAAGCATTGTGCTGTTTATTCTATGCACTGGTATTCTTGGGAGGAAACCCGTTCCGTGTCATACGGCGTGGTCCCTTGAATTACTCTCTTTTAAAGTAAAGCTTTAAATAACTGTTTTAGTTCTCACACCAGTCACATGACTGACCTGGAGTTTATTGTTTAACCTAAACTCTGGATGCCCTTATTTTCGACACGGGCAGCTAGTAGTTTTGGTTTTGCAGATTTATATTCATAGGATCCTGATTTACAGCTGGAACGATGCTCGGAAAGCTCTGTATCCGCGTATCACTTTCAGTTGTGCTTTGTATTATTTTTCCGCTGCAATACTATATTTAAATCTCTGATATTTATCGAATGTAATTTATTCATTTATACTCTATATGTTCTTGTATTCTGATGGAATTGTTGTAATAACAATGAAATGTTCTTCTGTTTGCGTCCTGATTTGTCCTGTTCTAAACGATCAGGGGTTTCGAACGGTCTAGATCGGTTTAACGACTGATTCGGATCAAGCGAAATTCCCGGCCGTCACATTTGGTATCAGAGCTTTGGTTTACAGAGCTCGAGAACAAGACACATTAGAACCATACGAAAGGATTCATCAGAAATTGGATTAGCAATATCCAATTAGAATGACTCGTTAGAGATGGGATCAGTAGTATCCTAGAACGAGTGTGAAGAGTATATTTTTCAAATGAAAACAATTTTGTTTTGAAAATTTAAACCATTTTAAACGTATTTGATTATTTATTTATTTTGAATTTGGACAATCTAGTATATAAAGGTTTTGCATATATGCGTCATGAACGTATATTCGAAGTTTTAATATATTAGATAGATATAGAGTCACACACTAGTCGCCCGGACATGGTCCTGATGATGAAGTATACCATCACCAGTATTTATTTTCGTGTGACGAAGGTGTGATATCTATATATTTCCATTAGACTGGAGTGAGAACCAAAACTAATATAGCTAGAATACATTGTTGTGATTTGGCATCAAAAACAAGATTTTCAGCATATGTATCAAAATTATGAATCTGCAGCTCTAATTCACTAATTGATTGATGTTTGTGTTGTTTGTTTAGTTGTTTGATAATTTTGAACCATTTATGCCTAATTGCATCAAATATTGAATTGTATAGAAAATTAGTCGCATTTGCTTGCATATACATGTACTTACATTGAATAGGTCATAGCAAGGAGGCTAGAGCAGAGAATAAAATTTGTTTGCCCGACAAATAGGTACATATTTATCATAATTTACTGTTTTATTTGGGTGATGATGATTTTATGAGCCAATTGGCTAGTCGCTTGGCTTTTTCTTTTTCTTTTTGAGATCAGAAGGCCTGTATGGCAATTTCGGGATTTTCCCGTGCTCCCGGTGCAGGGGAGGTTATGGCGAAATTTTTCGAAAATTTAGGGTGTTAGCCAAATTTTTGAAAATTTGAAAATTCTAAGAAACTGAAAAGTTGGAGAATGGAAGCCAGATCGAACGTAGAGCTGATTAATCAAACCACTTTCGACTTTGTTCCTTTTCGGGGACGAAAAGTTTTAGTGGGGGAGATTGTAACAACCCGAAAATCTGTGCCAGTTTAAAATTTTTATTTTGGCAATTTTAGCGAATTTTGAATATTTAAAATAGATTATTTTAAATAATATCGACGTGAAAATTTATTTTGAATAGAATTCGAATGTATATATTATATACGTCGTCGTTAGAATATAAATATTTATATATAATTATAAATAGAATTGAAAATGGCGTGGTAGTTCGATAATTCGATTTCAAACTTCAATTGAATGTACCGGGTGCAAAACAATCCGGATTTTAGTGAAACCAAAAAGATTAGGATCTAATTGAGAATATCTTTCCAACGAATCTGAAAAATTGAAATTTCATAGTGGGAATCAAAAGATATGTCCAGTTGAAAATTCTGAATAGTCGCTTTGGAATTCAGGCCCTTAAAAATGGGAATTTTGCAAACGACCTCGGATTTCGACGAAACCACTTTTGTTGGGTCCATGATGTCAAGTTATTGCTAGATTCCAAATTTCATAATTTTTCGAATCAATATGTGAGCGCGGCAAAGGAAAACGCGTTTGACCAGTTTCAGTTGATTTTAATCGACTGGAAAATGGCCATTTTTCAAGCGGTCTCAAAATTCGACGTAACTAGTTTTGTTAGGACCGTATCGTCAATACGAAGCTAGAAAGTATTTTTCTGGAATTTTTCTAGTTAGTATGTGACCCCAGTAAATTGAAATGGGCGTTCAAATTCAATATATAGAAGTACATGTTGATTTTGACGGAAACTGATCGAAGCGATCGAATCAGCCTACGATACATATTCCATTGTGTTTGGAATGGGGGTAATTAGCTATGGACGACAGGCGGTGGGCCTCGTTACGAGGTCGAAATAAAAAGTCAACTTTTTGGTAAATAAAATAATTAAATATAAAAAGAAAAATCCCCCTTTCTCTCCTTTCCTTATATTCTGCCCCCCCCTTATTCTTCGATTCGTTTCATAATAGAAAAAAACGAGGATTGGAGGAGCGCCCCCCCCCCCCCCCCCCCCCGATCGATCGCCGCCGCCTCCTCAGAGCTGGGGCGCCACCTCGAAACCCCTCCCCCCAGGCGCCAGAGGCACCGCGAAAACCCCCCCTGTGCCAGACCGCGACGCGATACCCCCTCCCCTCTGCCTTGCGCCGACACCCCCCTCCCTCTTCCTCCCCTCGCGACCCTTATCCTCCACGCCCAAAACCCCAAGGCCCCAATCGAAACCGCAGCCCTGGCCTTCCACCGCCGCCCGTGACTCTGGCGCACCCCCTTGCCTTCTCCGGCCCTCAGTTCCAGTTCGGTGCAACAGACATTGATTAACAGTGAGCTTCTTTATCTATTTATTATTTTAATTAGTTTAATTAAGCTGAAAATCTGATTTTTATATATATTATTGCATAGGAAAAATCTGATTTTTTATATATATTATTGCATAAAAAGATTAGCTTTTTGTTTGAATAGAAAAATTAGATTTTGTTTGTAGAAAAAGGTATGATTTTTAACATGAAGCATTGATTTTTAAACAACATGAAATCGAGCTTTTTAACATCGCAAAGTTGAGATTTTTAGCAATATAAAGCTATGATTTTTGTTTATATGAAATACGGGTTTTATTTTTAACAAAGATTAGATTTTTAAAATAGAAAAGACGAAATCTTTATATTTGAAAGGGCGAGATTTTTTATATGTTGAATAGCAAAGTAAAAATTCGATTTTTATATAATGAATAGCATAGTAAAAATTCGATTTTTATATATTAAATAGCGAAGTAAAAATTCGATTTTTATATATTAAATAGCGAAGTAAAAATTCGATTTTCATATACTGAATAGCGATGTAAAATTCGATTTTTAAATATATGAAGTGATTACAAAAATATGATTTTTAAATTGAAAGTAACAAATAAAAATGTGATTTATATTTTTTAGACATCAGTATATAAAAATGTGATTTTTATATATGTAGTGGCTACGGGCAACGAAAGCGACAAAAGGCGAGAATGGCGATGATTTCTCTAAATGAAGTGTCAAGATAATTGGAATAGCAATCGGTGAGAACTTCTCACCTTTCAAAATTTCTTTTTCTAGTTATGTACATATACTAGGATGTAGACGGTGTTTAGTAGCACCCGACACAATCGTCCACAGACCATGGACTTGTTTGTTTGGTTGCATAGACTAGTTAGATTATTTGGTTTGAATTGAATTGTTTGGTGAAATGGAATGGATTTGATTGACGTGTGAATGGCGTGGGCCTTCACTAGACTGGGGATAAGGCTAGGCCTTGTCCCGTTTCTAGTATCGTGCCGTTATGCCGCCGAAATTTTTTAAAATATGTTAGAAAAATAAAAATACCTTTTTTATTGTGTAAATGAACTTAATAGAAATTCATGTGTTGGAATAAAATATTTTATCGTTAAAAATTTAATTTTTAACGTGGAAGTGAATAAAATAAATATTCATTTACAAACCGGACGGTTTGTTTATGTACACCTATTTGAAGGACATTGATTGGGATGATAAATTTTACACATCGCCCAACTACACAAATAAAATCTGTGTTCGTTGATTTGAAACTTGTAACACCCCACCTCCGCCAGGGTCACTCGCAAAGGAATGCACTAGCTTTGGAGGGGCATTATTGGTAAACATGCATAATGATATAGCAAGGCAGGACATGACATATATATATGTAAATAAACAGAGTAAGTAAATAAAACAGCGGAAGACTTTTTAAACTATTTCAAAAACAAGTCTGCTACATCATAATGTCGATTTCCCAAGTAAACAAGTCTAGTACATAAAATAACATCATCTGATACTGAAAAAGAAAACATAAAAGTAGCTATCCAAGAAAGCAGCTAAGATCCAAGCTAGGCTCCTGTATTCCCTCCCTGAGAACCTGTGGGGGGGGGGGAACGGAAGAAAAGAGGCGAAACAAAACAGGTCAGTCAAAAAGACTGAGTAAGCCCTGCTACGATCAGTCTATAAACTAATAAAGTTAACATCATGATGGGAACTGAGATGATCATAGATAACAACATACTGGCATGATAAATTTACCACAAGATAGATAGAGGTGTCATCGCATAAACAAAGTTAAGTTTTTGCACCACGGTGTACTAGCAAACCAACATAACAGGTATTGATCCCTTGGCCCAAGCTTTGGCCCAACAACATGAGGTGACCTTAATACAAGGTCCAGCCCAACGGTCTAGTCGATCGGCTCCCTATAAACCTAACACGTCAAGTGTTGGTGTCCATATGGCCCACGTATGGTTGTAGTTAGACTGTGCTGGGTCCCCCTTTGGGTGTATCAAGCCCTCGGGTGTTAACCCCAGACACTTAAGCAATAATGCACAGCTCTAATCTACTGGTACCCGTGCCTCGAGTTTGTCCAACATCGGACTACGTGCACGTCCGTAGCCCGCCGGACCCGCACCGCTGTACCACTCGGCCATCGCCCTTTGGTCGCTTACATCCTCCAGTAATCGTGCCCCGCCCTAGCCTAGCTTCTAGGGTTGTGAATGATACCAAACTGGGATTACTGTTAGAACAGACCACGTTGCTAGGGTTTCCCCAAGAGGGTTAAGTGTGATTTAACCCCTCACTAATCATGGATTGAACTGGTTAAGTACAACCAACGGTTCACCACTTAACTCCATCCAATCCCTTGTATCCCCAGATTGATTAAATTGGTTAAGTGTAACTTAACCCCATTTTCATCTCTTGAATCCCCAAATTGGTTAAGTATTAGTGGACCCTGACTTAACCCTAATCATGAGGCATTAATTAACTTAATGCACCTTAACCTCTCACATTAGACCTTGTTGTGGTTACTAGTTAGGTCGGGCGGGTCCGGGTAGGTTTACACCACAACTTAGTCTAACCTCGGGTTTTTGGCACCACATGGCCAACTTCTCACATTGTGTCCTATTGTTTGTAGCCACTAGTTAAGCCGGTCGGTTCCGGGTAGAATTACGCTACAAACTCAACCCAACCTCGAGTTGGCCACACTTATGTTTTCTAAGTGTCATGTCCACTTCATTTCAAAGCATAATTACAAGCCAATAGTTACTTGGGTAGACCTAACTTAATAGGTAAATTCCCAAGGGGTAGACCTAACTTAATAGGTAAATTCCCAATCTTATATTTTCATGTATTTTAAGTTTACCCAAAACCCCCAACGTCATTCTATCGCTTACATATTCGTAGTAACGCATAAAGGATAGGAAGAGGGAACTTGGCACAACATACATGATAAACTTGCACAACAATCATGCATAACATGTTAGACTTGCACAACTTAGCATAGTGAACTTGCATATTACCATAAACATGCATAACATGTTAAACTTGCATAACTTAGCATAGTGAACTTACATATTACCTTAATCATGCATAACTTGTCAAACATGCACAACTTGTCATTTCAAACTTGCATAAACATGCACAACTTGTCAAAACATGCACAACTTGTCAAAACATGCACAACTTGTCATTTTAAACTTGCATAAACATGCACAACTTGTCAAAACATGCACAACTTGTCATTTTAAACTTGCATAAACATGCACAACTTGTCAAAACATGCACAACTTGTCAAAACATGCACAACTTGTCATTTTAAACTTGCATAAACATGCACAACTTGTCAAAACATGCACAACTTGTCATTTTAAACTTGCATAAACATGCACAACTTGTCAAAACATGCACAACTTGTCAAAACATGCACAACTTGTCATTTTAAACTTGCATAAACATGCACAACTTGTCAAAACATGCACAACTTGTCATTTTAAACTTGCATAAACATGCACAACTTGTCAAAACATGCACAACTTGTCAAAACATGCACAACTTGTCATTTTAAACTTGCATAAACATGCACAACTTGTCAAAACATGCACAACTTGTCAAAACATGCACAATCCATTAAACATGTAGAACATGGCATAGTAAACTCGCATATGCATGCATAACTTATGAAACATATAAAACATGACATAGTGAGTTCGCATAAGCATGCATAATCAACTAAACTCACATAAATCTCAACTTTCACCACATATTAACTTTAGAGTTTGTAAAGTGAAGGTAAGAGGGCTTACAATGCTTATGCGGACTCAAATGAGTATAACAATTGCAAGAAACCCCTTATGCAACTAATTAAAACCCCCAAATGCAAGCAAACTTGATCAAGACTCCTCCTTTATGATGCCAATAGAAAAACAAGCCTTTAATGCAAGCTAAGGAGGGTCATACAAGCCTAAATATGCTTGTATGCATGGAAAATCACTTAGGAATTAAATTAGGAATTGTATGAAGAGGGTGGAGGCCATGAGAGGATGGATTTTGGCATAGTTTGGTTGCAAGAATGATTAATGGGGTTTTAGGGTAGGATTAGAGGCTTATTTATAGAAGATTAGAGTGTTTTTAGCCCTAGGATTAACCCTAGGATAGTTTTGGCCCGTCAGATTTCAGAATTCTCTAGAACCAGACCACACAACCAAGCCCAAACCAAAGTGGTGCGTCAGGCTAATGTGCCTGGCTACCCCCTGTCGACAGGGCAGTCGACATGCCTAGACCCCTGTCGACAGGCCTGTCGACATGTGGTCCTAGGCGGGAATTTTTCCCGCCTGCCCAGTTTGCCCTAGCCCATGTTTTTAAATTTCAAATTTAAATCTGTTTTTGCTTAGAAATTTTCTGCAAACTTCAATGGGCCTTAACTGGGTCATACGGACTCCGATTTTCGAAAACTCGGACTCTATTTCGCGTATTTTTCCGAGACGAACGCAATGGCATAGCCCGTTTCCCTTGATTCAGATTTTATAATTTAATTCTGCCTCAATTTATGTTATAACAGATTATTGAAAATACGGGTTGTTACAAAACTCCACACGGGTGTTGGGATGAAATTTGAAGTTCACTCATCCTGATTGATTAAATATGTCGATCGATTGATTGACAGGCTGTTTTAAACGTTAGATATCTATATTTGATGCTTATACAGTGTAGTACACTTTGGATGATGTTTGATTGTTTATCGTTGCTATTATATACATGTGTTGTATGGAATCCATATAGTTAACTTTATATGGTGATTGATTGGGCCTCATTCCAATTTAGAAAATAAAGAATAATAGAAAATAAAGGTTCATGTGTCGACAGTACTCATCCGTTGAGATTAGTCATGTGTTGAACGAAATATTTTAACAATAAAATTTACATCTTTATCATATATGAAATGAGAAATTAACTGGAAGATAGATAAGATGAGTGGTCTCCTAGATATTGATCTGATGTTGGTTTCGGCCTTCGGGGTTAATATTTAGGGAATCGTTCTCTTACTAATTTACGGTTGGAGTCTGATTTGATATCAAACGATAGATACCCTAATTTTTATAAAATATATTAAATAACAAAAATAGTCACACGTGGGCAGTACTCATTCGTTGAGATTAGTTGTGTGTTGACAAAAATAAATATTCATTTGTTGAATAGAATATTTGAAAATAGAAAGATTGACGCCATTTTGACGTGAACGATATTTATATTGATTTTACTCATTTTAAAATGAATATTGAAAAGTGATTTCGTAATCGAATATTTCGAAATGAATTGAATATAAAACGATTTCGAAATGAATTGAATATAAAACGATTTCGAAATGAATTGAATATAAAACGATTTCCAAATGAATTGAATATAAAACGATTTCGAAATGAATTGAATATAAAATGATTTCGAAATGAATTGAATATAAAACGATTTCGAAATGAATTGAATATAAAACGATTTCGAAATGAATTGAATATAAAACGATTTCGAAATGAAATGAATATAAAACGATTTCGAAATGAATTGAATATAAAACGATTTCGAAATGAATTGAATATAAAATGATTTCGAAATGAATTGAATATGAAATGATTTCGAAATGAATTGAATATAAAACGATTTTGAATTGAATGGAATAGAAAACAAATTTGATTTCAATTAAATATATAACCAATTTGAATTCAAATTGAATAGAAAACGAATTGAATTCAAATTGAATAGAAAATGAATTGAATTCAAATTGAATAGAAAACGAATTGAATTTAAATTGAATAGAAAACGAAATGAATTCGAATCGAATTAAAAATCGATTTGAATTGAAATCAAATAGAAATGAAAGTAAAAAGGATTTATAATAGGAAATTCAATTTTGATTTGAATTTGAAATAAAGGTTGAAATTGTTTTTGAAACGAATTCAAAACTATTTATAAAATTCGTTTTAAATAGAAATCGACGAAATATATATTATATATATAATATCATGGCCTGAATAGAACGCGCAGCGCCGCGGTAGTTCGTAAATTTCGACCATTAACTTCAAACGGGCATTACGGGAGATCCGATCATCGGATTCTCCTAAAACCGGAACCATTGGGTTCGTATCGAAAAGAGCTTTCTAACGAATATTAGAAATTTGAAATCTAACGGTTGGATTTGGAGATACGTCCAAATCAAATTTGGAAAAGGTCATTGTAAGTGCAGTTCGATGGCCATTGTTGGAAATCGACTGTACGGGCCTTGATAAAATTATTAAAAATATCAATAATTTGTGTAAAATCATAAGAAATGATTTGGGAAAAATTGGGATGAAAAACTCCATATTTGAAGATAAAAATGGATTTTTATCGAAATGAACTAGGTCTGAACTAAATTTAAAACCCAATTTTTTTTACAAATTGGATTTAAAAAAAGGGTTTTTAAATAATCGGAATTTCTAATATATTTGATTGAAATTAAATTAGAAGTGATTTGTGGGTTTATCGTGAACAGTGATTTAAATAACACTTGTTCTTTAACCCGATAATAAATAGAATGAGATTTGGGTTTGTCGTGAACTATGTTTTAAATGGCATTAGTTCTTTAACCCAGCAAAAGGAGTTTTAATGAATCTTCAATTAAATTGAAATGTGAATTGATTATCTAAATTATCAAATTTGGGAAAATAAGCGAGGATGGAGTATCACTAGTTTTGCTCCAAAACGATAGTCAAATCTTTAATTAGATTTGAACGTGAAATGGTAATTAATTTTATCGATAACACCATGGTGTTAGATATGGAGTATTACCAGTTTTGCTTCATGGGATGAATAGGTTAGGATTGGGAAATAAAATAAATAATTACTTCGGTATGGTTCGCTAATCTCGACTAGTTTAGAAAACCATAATTTGGTTTGAAACGACATCCAAAGGAAGATTAAAGGATAAATTTGAAAGAATTTATCTTGGATAAAATTAATGGGAACCTTTACCTAAGAATGTGGTTGTTGGAATGAGGCGTATGTTGTGTTTGTGTAACATTTGTTTTTAATATACGCGGGTTGTTCGGAAAGGCCGGGTTTATACACATTCTGAATAACCGATTCGACGATATGTCGAAGATGAAGACGGTGGTTGAAGACCGGAAGTCTTCACATCGTTTGGGTGATTACTGATGATCTTGATTGGGTTGTACACCCAAGATGAGGGAATCAGTTGGTTGTCGTCCAGACGTACTTGGAGATGGATGGATATGCGAGGAAAGTGCCTCCGGTTTCGTTCAGACCTAGAACGAACTTGTAAATGGATTGTGTGTCTAACATTGGATTTTATTCTGTGTTGATTGATTTCTGTTAAATATATATCTGTTTGGCGGCGGAGAATTTATTCTCTTGCTCAACGCCCTTCTCTGAGACGTACGAGCTTATAGGTTATATATCGATAGATATCAATCGCATGGCATGAATTGCCTGTGTGGCACGCTGAGTTGCATGGATCAAGGCTTCTGTTGAATAGAAAAGTCTTGTGGTTGATCATCAAAGCACGACCTTTGTGGCGTAGCTTTGTGTATAGCGTGGATTCGCGAGCCTCACACCTCGGTATAAGTTAAAAACGGGATACGGACCGCTGGGAGAGCACGACGTTTCTTTCTAGCTTTGGTGGTGTCAGTGACTTACCAGCCCTGACATTTATATACTTTTCACCTTTGTGGTTGTTGGAATGAGGCGCCTCGATTATAGGTCTGTAAGGACCGGGAAACGTGTGTTCATGCATAATTAATCCTCTAACGTAAGTGAGGACCGACCCAGCCGCATCCGGGGTTGCCCAGAGTGTGTAGTCCAGAGGCATTTGCTAGAGTGTCTCGAAGCGGAGAGGAGCTTGCCCCTTGCTTCGACTCATGACGGAAATCCAATTTCCAATACGTGTATTTCGGTTTTATTTGTAGAGCCTAGTATGGCGACATAGTGGTATGGGGGCACTTATGCCGTCTATGATTTATATTTATGATTGAAAATGTTTTGACACTATACACTTATTATAGTATCAAATGATTTGTTTTAAACGTACCAAGCATGTTTGGTTGTTATAAGGTAAAACCTTATCCTCCGGCTTGCGTTGCATTGTGTGATGGGACCTGGGTCTTATAATAGCTTCATTTTTCGAAAAAGCATTGCGATGTTTATTCTATGCACTGGTATTCTTGGGAGCAAACCCGTTCCGTGTCATACGGTGTGGTCCCTTGAATTACTCTCTTTTAAAGTAAAGCTTTAAATAACTGTTTTAGTTCTCACACCAGTCACATGACTGACCTGGAGTTTATTGTTTAACCTAAACTCTGGGTGCCCTTATTTTCGTCACGGGCAGCTAGTAGTTTTGGTTTTGCAGATTTATATTCATAGGATCCTGATTTACAGCTGGAACGATGCTCGGAAAGCTCTGTATCCGCGTATCACTTTCAGTTGTGCTTTGTATTATTTTTCCTCTGCAATACTGTATTTAAATCTCTGATATTTATCGAATGTAATTTATTCATTTATACTCTGTATGTTCTTGTATTCTGCTGGAATTGTTGTAATAACAATGAAATGTTCTTCTGTTTGCGTCCTGATTTGTCCTGTTCTCAACGATCAGGGGTTTCGAACGGTCTAGATCGGTTTAACGACTGATTCGGATCGAGCGAAATTCCCGGCCGTCACATTTAAATTACATTTAAATACATCACAACGGAAAAATAGTACAATACACAACTAAAAGTAATACACAGATACAGAGCTTTCCGAGCATCGTTCCAGCTGTAAATCAGGATCCTGTGAATATAAATCTACAAAACCAAAACTACTAGCTGCCCGTGTCGAAAATAAGGGCACCCAGAGTTTAGGTTAAAACAATAAACTCCAGGTCATTCATGTGATTTGTGTGAGAACTAAAACAGTTATTTAAAGCTTTACTTTAAAAGGGAGTAGTTCAAGGGACCACGCCGTATAACACGGAACGGGTTTCCTCCCCAGAACACTAGTGCATATAACAAAACAGCGCCATGCTTTTTGGAAAAATGAAGCTATTATAAGACCCAGGTCCCATCACACAATGCAACGCAAGACGGAGGATAGGGTTTTCCCTTATAATAGCCAAACATGCTTGGTATGTTTAAAACAAGTCATTTGATACTATTATAAGTGTATAGTGTCAAAACAATTTCAATCATAAATATCAATCCTAGGCGGCATGGGTACCATCTATCATGTCGCCATACTAGGCTCTACAAATAAAACTGCAATATCACGTATTGGAAATTGGATTCCATCATGAGTCGAGGAAAGGGGCAAGCTCCTTTCCGTTCGAGACACTCTAGCAAATGTATCAGGACCACACACAGCTATCCTTGGATCTTAAGGGCCGGTCCTCTCTTATTTTTAAGGATTGGCAAATCCTGAACACACGTTTTCCGGTCCTATAGGACCTATATAATGGTCTGTACGTCGGCTTACATAGTGCCACTTATCGACCATATATTCGAGGCGCCTCGCATTCCAATAACCACACAGGTGAAAAGTATAAAAATGTTAGCCAGTTTAAGCACTGACACCACCACTAGCTAGAAAGAAACGTCGTGCTCTCTCTGCAGTCACTATCCCGTTTTTGACTCATACCGAGGTGTGAGGCTCGCGAATTAACACTATACACAAAGCTGAGGCACACAGGACGTGCTTTGATCATCAACCACAAGACTTTGCTTTTCAATAGAAGCCTTGATCATCTGCCACTTAGGCATGCCACACAGGCAATTCACTCCATGCGACTGATGTCCATCGATATACAACCTCTGAGCTCGTACGTCTCGGAGAAGGGCGTTAAGCAAGAGAATAAATTCTCTGCCGCCAAACAGATGTATATTTAATAGAGATCAATCAACACAGAATAAAATCCAATGTCAGACACACAGTCCATTTACAAGTTCTTTCTAGGTCTGAACGAAACCGGAGGCACATTCCTCGCATATCCATCGATCTCCATGTACATCTGGAGATCACCAACTGATTCCCTCCTCTTGGGTGTATAGCCCAATCAAGATCATCAATAATCATGCAAATGATGTGAAGACTTCCGGTCTTCAACCACCGTCTTCACCTTCGACTTGTCGTCGAATCGGTCATTCAGAATGGGTATAAACCCGGCCTTTCCGAATAACCCGCGTATATAATAAACAAATGTTACACAAACCTAACATATGCCTCATTCCAACTCAGAATATTCTTTTATTCAAATTTTCACATTCTTAGGGAAAGGTTCCCATTAATTTTATCAAAGATAAATTCTTCTAAATTTATTCTTTAATCTTCCTTTGGATATCATTTCAAACTATAATATGGTTTTCCAAACTAGTCGGGATTAGCAAACCACACTGAAGTAATTATTTATTTTATTTCCCAATCCCAAACTATTCATCCCATGGAGCAAAACTGGTAATACTCCATATCTAACACCAAGGTGTTATCGGTAAAATTAATTACCATTTCACATTCAAATCTAATTAAAGATTTAACTATCGCTTTGGAGTAAAACTGGAGATACTCCATTCTCGATCACTTCAATCTAATTAAAGATTCATTAAAATTCCACTTAGTTTTAATCTTCCCAAAAATCAATATCCTGCCTTTTAACTGGATTAAAGAACCAATGTCATCTAAAACACTGTTCACGATAAATCAAAAATCACTCCCCATTGTTAATCGGGTTAAAGAACAGGTGTTATTCAAAACACCGCTCACGATAAACCCAAAAACCAATTTAAATTCAATTCCAATTAATATTATTTAATTGATAAACTTTCATTAAATCTTAATTAAAAGATTTATTCTTTTCTAAACTGGGTTCAAGGACAGTGTTATTTAAGACACCATTCACGATGAACCCAAAATCCAATTTGATATTAAATACAAGGCTTTGAATAGAAAATATACCGGCTTATATTCAATATCAAATTCTGAAACCAACAAATATCATATTAGAAATAACGATATCTAATATCTATTTCAAATTTCCACAACCATATATGTATAATCGCAAAATCCAACATCGAAATATTCCGAGGATAATTTCGTTTCAAATCCAATTCAATTCGTATACTGGAAATTCTGATTATTTTCAAAACCATTTCAAATCTAGTTCAAAACTAGTTCATTTCGATAAAAATATGTTTTTATCCCTTCAAATGTGGAATTTTTCATCCCAGTTCTTTCTAAATCATTTATTATGATTTTTCACAAATTATTAATACTTTTAATAATTTTATCAAGGCATGTACAGTCGATTTCTACAAACGGCCACCGAACTGCACTTACAACGACCTTTTTCAAATTTTATTTGGACATAATTCCAAATCCAATCATTAGATTTCAAATTTCTAATATTCATTGGAAATCTCTTTTCGATACGAACCCAATGGTTCCGGTTTTAAGAGAATCCGACGGTCGGATCTCCCGCAACGTCAATTCGAAGTCACTGGTCGAAATTTGCGAACTGTCTCGGCGCGTTCTATTCAGGCCATTTAATATATATATTATATACATTATATATATATATATATATATATATATATATATATATATATATATATATATATATATATATATATATATATCGACGATTTCAATTCAAAACGTATTTTATAAATCGTTTTAAATTCGTTTTCAAAACAATTTCAACTTCATATTCAATTTCAAATCAAAATTGAATATTTCATATCATTACTATATAAATGGTAATATTTTCAAAAAGTTATATTTTTAAATCACTTCCTTTTCTACATTCATTACAAAAACGAATATAATCGATATAAATATCTTTCGCGTCAAAATGGCGCATCTCTAATCAGCACGGCTTTATATATTTCAATAACTCCGTTATTATATTCAACAAATGAATATATATTTCTGTTCAACACATGAATCTATATTTATCTTTCAACATATGAATATTTATTTTTCTTTCAACACATGAATATTTATTTTTCTTTCAACACATGAATATTTATTTTTCTTTCAACACATGAATATACTCAACATATGAGCATCGTCAACACATGAATGTTTATTCTATTCAACAACATGAATCTTTATTTTATAATATTCTTTATTTTCCCAATTGGAATGAGGCCAAATCAATTAAAATATAATGTTAATTATATGGATTCCATACAACACATGTATATATAGCAACGATAAATAATCGACCATCATCCAAAGTGCACCACACAAATGCATAAGCATTAAATATAACTAAGTAACGCTCATACAGTCTGTCAATCAAACGATCGACATACCATTAAATAATTGGGATTAGTGTACGTCAAATATCATCCCAACACTCGTGTGGGGTTTCAATCCACAAACACTGAATATTATTTGTGCATTTGGGTGATGTGTAAAATTATATTTTTAACGATAATTAATTTATTTCAACACATGTATGTTTATTTTCCATTCCACATCAAGATCACAAACAAACTTCACAACACATCTAACATGCATACAAGTCGTCCATGGTCTGTGGACGACGGGTGTCGGGTGCTGCTAAGCACCGTCTGCATCCTAGTATATATTTTAACTAGAAAACAAGATTTAAAGTGGGAAGTTCTCACCGACTAGCTAAACCAAACACCATGACTCTTCATATGCTGAAATCTTCGTCGCGCTCGTCTTTGTCACTTTCGCTATCCGTAGCCACTACATATATAAAAATCACATTTTTATATTGTTGCTATGTATATAAGAATCACATTTTTATATTGTTGACATGTATATAAAAATCACATTTTTATAATCACTCTATACGGATAAAAATCACATTTTTATACCGCTACTATATAGATAAAAATTCAATTTTTATCCTTATCACTATATAAAAATTATATTTTTATATCGCTCTTCTCCCAATAAAGAATATATTTTTATAACGCTCCTTCCTATATAAAACTTATATTTTTATATCTACTTCTAATATAAAGATCGAATTTTTATACCATCACTATAAAAATCACATTTTATTCCAACATATATATAATAAAAATCAGATTTTTATTTCGCTATATATATATAAAGATCAATTTTTTTTACTATCTATATAATACAAAAAGCGTATTTTTATTCTTTCTATGCTATAAAAATCATATTTTTACATTTCTACTTGTATAAAGATCACATTTTTATTACTCTACATTATATAAAATCATATTTTTACTCTTCAACAAAAATCATATTTTTATTATCATACTTATATGAAAATCATATTTTGATCCTTTCTATAATATAAAAATCTCGTCTTTATTATTATAAAAATCTCAATTTTATTAAACTAAAAATCATTTCTTTTTGCCTTTCATGTAGATAAAAAAATCGCATCTTTAACATTATTTCATATGAATAAAAATATAAGCTTTTCATACATTAAGAATCATTCCTTTATATTAAAAATCGTTCTTTTATATATTACACTTCATACATACAAACTGATTAAATCATATAAATAAAAATAAATAAAAATAAATTTAAAAAACATACCTTTACAATTAGAGAACGGGGAGCTGTGGTGCAAATTGGAAGGGGGAAGAAAGGAGAAGGGTGCTGGCGAAGGGGAGGGGGGAGATGGCGCTCGCGGCCTCTGGCGTTGGAGGTGGGCGGTTTCGTGGGGGGGGGGGGGGGGGGCTGCGTCGATTTAGAAGAGGGGGAGGAGGAAGCGGAGGAGATGGAGGAAGAGGAGGAGAAGGGGAGGTGTGGGGGTGGCCGCGCCTGCGGCGAGGTGGCGCGATGGTGGGAGGAGCGACGGCAGCTCCTCCCCTTTTTTTGATATATTTGATTTTCGATTTTCGTTGAAATGATATGGGGGAGGGGGCTGAATGGTTAAGGAGGAGAGAGAGGAGTGTTTTTATTTTATTTTTTTATTTAATTTAATTTCGAAAAGGTACCTTTTTATTTTGACCTCAAAATGAGATCCACCGCTTGTCGTCCATAGCTAATTACCCCCATTCCAAACACAATGGGATATGTATCGTAAGCTGATTCGATCGTTTCGATCAGTTTTCGTCAAAATCAAAATATAAATCTATATATTGAATTTGAACGCACATTTCAATTTACCAGGGCCACTACTTACTTGAAAAATACCCGAAAAATATATTCTAACTTCGTATTAACAATACGGTCCTAACAAAAATAATTTCGTCAAATTCTGAGACCGTTTGAAAAATGGCCATTTTCCAATCGATTAAAATCAACTGAAACTGGTCAAACGCGTTTTCCTTTTCCACGCTCACATATTGATTCGAAAAATTACGAATTTTGAAACCTAGCAATAACTTGACATCACGGATCCAACAAAAGTGGTTCCGTCGAAAACCGAGGCCGTTTGCAAAATTTCCATTTTTAAGGGCCAGAAATCCATAGCGACTATTCTGAAATTTCAACTGGGCATAACTTTTTATACCTGCTATGAAATTTCAATTTTTTCGATTTGTTGTAAAGATATTCTCAAATATTTTTGGTTTCACTAAAATCCGGTTTATTCTGAATCCTGTACATTCATTTGAAATTCAAAATCGAATTATCGAACTACCGCGCCATTTTCAATTACTTTTATAATTAAAATAAATTATTTATATTCTAACGACGATTCAAATAAACATATACGTTCTATTTCTATTCAAAATAAATTCTTTGTCGCTATTATTTAAAATAATTCATTTTAAATATTCAAAATTCATCAAAATTGCCAAAATAAAACTTTTAAATTGGCTCAGAATTTCCGGGTTATTACCTTTTTATGATGAGAAGAATGGATGCAAGGAGTATTCCGAGGGAGGCTTGGTGGCAGTTCGGAAACTTGCGGTGAGGTGTTGTTATTTGTGTACGTGAAGGAAGTCTTGTGCTGAATCGCGAAGAAGGAAGTATCTGTCTTTATAAAAGGGGAGTGGGTTTCATGAGTTCGGCAGGGACGATACCCTTATTTGGAAATGAATGTTGAGCAATGTCAGGAGCACTTTCTTTGGAAAGGAGGAGTTGTGGGGAAAGAAGGGTACCCACATGGACTAGTTTTATTGTATATGGGAAAATTGGTTTTAAACGAAGTGGGAGAAACAAATCGGAAGATAATTCCATATTAAAAAACATGTAAACGGTTTCAAATTGCTTTGATCAGGGATTTTAAACTTTGGGTACAGTATTGTTTCTGAGAATGGAAATGAGCATTTGTGAAGTTTGGAGGTTACCCTGTTATCAGTGAGGATAGACGTGGTTTTTCCGGCGATGGCGTATGTTGCAACAACAAAACTTATTTCATAAAAGAGGAATAGGAGTGTGTGGTGTGGATGAAGAAGGAATGTGTAAGCAACATTTATTGTCAGAAGTAAAGAGCAAAGAAGAATGAACTTTGATGGCCTGATTATAAAGTAATAATTAATGGTAATATTTTTATTTTATTTTATAAAAACAGAAAACGTAATTTATACAGGTTAATTCAGGTTAATCCAAAATTAAATTATAGACTAATGATGCTTAATTTAAGTTTAAATTTGTAACCTAGGTATTTCACTCATCGGTGAACAGAACTGAACGATGCCAGTTACATTTGAATCATAATGACGAGATCTTCGTTGGGGAGATGATGTGGCTAAGAACGAAGCTACTAAAATTTTGTAATAAAATCAAACCCTAATTTGATTTTAACGGATGGAATCGTCAACTATGAATCAAGGTGAGTAAACTCACTAACTCAGCTTCATTTATATTTCTATATAAACGAGTTTTAAATTCATTTATAGTAGTTTTATACTCTGCAGTGGTTGCTTGGTCGGATAGTTGATAAAATTGGTTGATATAATTACATCGTTGATCGATTATTAGTTCTGATATTTCATATTGATGTGAAATAATATTATTGATGCTGATTAACATATGTGGATGCAGGGAAACACGTTGGAGGAATCCAACTGAATTCCTCAACATTTATTTTACTGTTTTGTTTTGATTGTGATATATGATGTGTTATATAATCCATGATTGGATATGTTGTGTTTGATTTACCTAGGCCCTTGAAACTTGGTATTTTAGATACCGTAAAATATTTTCGAATGTAAAATGGGAAATTGGGATTTAAAAATGGAATTTATTTCCAAATAGAAATAACATTTCGTATAGAATTGAAAATAGGAACTTGTTTAAGTAGATAAATCAATAAGTTGTTTACAAATAAGAATATAAATCAAGTGAATTATAAATCATTGGATAAATTGAAATATAAGTTCGAATATGAATTTATATGGGAAAGAAAAATTGGATTTTGAAATAAATATTTGAAAATAAATTTGAACCTCGCAAATTACAAAGGAAATTATAAAAGAGATTTTAAATGATTTGAGGAAAAAAAATGAGATTTGTATGAAAAATTCTGAATAGAAGTTATAAATTGAAATTGGGGTTTCAAGATATTATATATAAATGAAATATATTCACAATTTAAGTGAATAATAGTTTAAAGTAAATATTTTGCAAATGAAATATCTATAAAGTAAATTTAGATTCGAAATATGAATCTAAATTGGAACGTAAATTTAAAGTGAAATGGGTAATAGTTCTTAAAAAGAAAACGATGAGTTTTAGTTCAAAATTCAGAATATAAAATATAGTGTGATTACGTTTTGTAGATTGCAATGGTTAGAAAGGAATTTGGTAATGATGGGAAAGGATAAATTCAAAAGTGAATTTGGAATTTGAATCAACCTGAAATGGTAGATAAATTCCTAAGTTCGGAATATAATCGAATATTGATTATTTGAAGAGAGTAATTTATTGGGATTCGATTATATCGAATTTAGGAAAGTAGTTACAATTACTTTCCGTTTTGAATCAAATCTAATTATTTATTTATTAATTTATTTATTGAAATGAATAAGTATAAGATATATTTTTATAAACTAAATATTTGAAAACAACGATTTTAACGCTGCCGTTATAATAAATGTTTTGTAAATTTCTAAACAACGATTTTAACGTTGCCGTTATAATAAATATTTTGTAAATCTAAATAGCGATCTTAACGCCATTGTTATAATGAATATTTTACAATTCTAGACAGCGATTGTAACGCTGTTGTTAGAAGTAATGTTTTATAAAGAAAATATTTGGAAACAACGATTATAACGCTACCGTTGTAATCAATGTTTTTTCCATAAAGGAAGTGTATCCTTAGATAGAATCTGAGAGTCGCGTAAGCGATATTTTGTTTGAAGTGTGAGCTTTGACTATTTCAAAGTTGAGAATGTTGTTCAGTTAAGGTATGAAAGGTATTATAATCCAACTTGATTGACTTCATGATTGATGGAGAAATGGTTATGGTTTGATAGTGAAGTTTGATTAGTTAATAAATGATTAATGGTTTGAGTTATAATAACGATGTTTTATAACATCGCGCTAATTTAAAGGATTTTGAAATGTTCCCCAAATCGAGTGTAACAACCCATATTCCGACAGACCGATTTTTTATCAATAATCCAATCCCCCGATACCCGAGTTCGTTGCTCTGGTATCCTACAGAAAAAGACAGAGAAAAGAGATATGTCAGAGTTCGGAAAACACCTCATAGCGGAAGGAGTAAAATATAATATATTTAAAACATAGCTTTACCTTAATCACAATACTGCTAACTCAGTATTCCCAAAGCTATAAGTCTCTGTCTAACCTGCGAATGTTATGAGGAGGGGATCAAAACATAAGTTCTGTGTGAATGAATTTAAAATACACTTCTTGAATAATCCTACATATACCGTTCAATTACACTTTCTTATTTATTAGGTTATATGTGTTATTAGCACTAAAAGCTTACACACACGTTGCACCCATCTACCCCCTAGTAGATTAACCTAATATAGTGTATATGTAGATAATCCTAAACTAAGGTACACCCGGTGATACCCCACTCGCACGGTCTCCTCCGTATCGTCACAGTAATATGCGTAGTCCCTCATCCTATGCCATAGTAACGTACAACGCTACATCCGCATGGAAGCACTATCGCTATGCTACATAAGCGTACTGACTGCTATCCTCGAACTATTCGATCGAGTTTGGTTCCATCACCGAATAAGGCCCTCTAGTCTACAACACACCACCCAGGGCAGACATTGTTGTAGATAGACTTTCCCACATATGTATCATCAATCATACTCGATGTTTCTACTGCACATAACCTCTACTTGTGCACCCAAGTTCCGTGGCAGGGCTACACCAGAAAACACAGAACTCGGTCGGGAGTTTTTCTATATCTGTACGGGCCCGCCTCTAAGAGTGTCCGATGTACAGATATCCCCTAGGTCTGGTTTTTCTGTGGTGGCTATGGCCCTACCTCAGCCCCTCCCTCAACTAGTAAAGACCATACGAGCTAAGCGACCACCCCTAACAAGCAAACAATCTAAACATCCATATGGGGTCTCCCCGCACCCGTCCCTTGATAGCAAAGATTAACGATCTCTAGGGGTTAGCTCTTGTCTTTTCGAATTCCTTAGGCTACTGGTGATAGGAGTCCGACGATCTTGCTATCGTTTGGTCTTGACCCTCCACCTCCGCCTGAGGCAATCACCGAACCACCCTTAAAGCTGTCGCGTACAGCATTCCGACTGCCCCGTACTTGTACAGTCAAGGCCCACCCACCTGGTAGTTCCGCGCAGACCCATCCTCTGTAATCCTAGCCCAAAGCTAAACAACTACAGAGGACTATCAGGAGCACCTTTAACATCTCAGGAAGTTGCGTGCTTCCCCTTCCAGTCCGTTGGAGCCGCCAAAATAGCGAACGTGCGCTCTCCACGTGCCTTATGACACCATCATGATCTACCTCGTTGGGTTATTCATCCTACAATGTACAGACTGCTTCAAGCGCCTGAGTTTTATATGTCATTAGACCCTAAGTCTAACCATTTATTTCATGCTTGTGCCACCTCGTCAACTTTCTCATTTAACTTGGTTATTCACATTAGCTTTTTTTTCATATTCACCAAGTTACCCTTGCTTATTAATTTAATTTATACTTAACCCACTTAAGTCCATTAATAAGCCCACAACATGTTATTTTCCAATTTCATAAATTATTCCCTTTTTTGGTTACAACAACATGTTATACTTAATTCATAATTAAGTATGCCTTATCCCACATACATACTGATTAGGAGAATAACCCACTAAACACCAGCCCCGAAGACCGAAATCAACATCAGACTGGCACCCAGAGAATTACTCAACCCAACCGACATATATGATTTTAATTTACTTCTTTTCCACTCATGTAACTTATATCATTTTTAAATTTCACATTTCTCCTATCCAAAACACTTAATTTAAGTATATCTTTACATATAGGTTATCTCATCTTCCATATCGTTTCCTATAAATTATCTTGTCCCATAAGTTATAATTTCCACCTATTATCCATTCTTGCCTTATTCAAGTTTATTCATAATATGTTATTTATCACTCCCCATTTCTTGTCATTAATTTTAGATTTGACTTAACCCTTCCACTTACTTAACCCGTTACTTAAACTTTACCCTATTCAATTGCTTTATGATGCTGTCACGGGTCCCATTTGGTTAAGCATATCTAAATTTTGTTTCATACGTCACCCGTGTCCCACTTAACACCCTTTATTATAGTTTCCATATCTTACACATGTCTTACTATGGTTAAGTCTACCTTAGTCATGTTTTACATCACATGTCCTACAACGGTTAAGTCCACATTAGTCATGCTTTACATGTCATTTATATCACCCACTTAACCCTCTAACCATACCCATATCACCCACATGTCTTATTATGGTAAGTATTTCTTAATTTATTTATAATGCCGTAATGATGTATGACCTCTCACATTAGACGTCCGTTCGTGGCTGTTGGATTTGTCGGGCGGTTCCGGGCAGACTTATACCACAACGCACCTAACCTCGTGTCATAAACCATTATGCCTCTAGTTCTTGCCATTGACCTTTCATATTAGACATCCGCTTGTGGTTGTTGGATTTGTCGGGCGGTTCCGGCCAGTCTTACACCACAAACGCGCCAAACCTAGTGTCATAAGCATTCATTAACAATCGTCTTTCACCCAAACCCCAAATTCATGTCATATGTTCCAAATTCAACTTAATTACATTTCATTTTTACGCCTATTTCCAATTTTTCATTCACTACTACCAATTACATAATAGTTAGCCAAATCTCATATTACCCAAATTATCCAATTATAGCCAAATTCACCAATTCCTTGTTATTCATACCCAAACATGCCAATTTCCAATATCCAATTATACCCCAATTTCATATAATCAATATTTTCCTATTATATATCCCAACATTCCCACGTTCATACATATAATCTAATTCACCCTCTAGGCTTACTTTTCAAGTCACAAATAAATTTCACCAATACATGTTATCCATTTACATGTTGTTAATATTGAATTATACCAATTCCATATCCAATAGTTCCAATTAAATTTACACAATTTCATGTTAACATCATAAATCAAAATTCATAGTTGCACACTATTCAGCATAGATTCATGTTCCCAAAGCATACCCAAAGATTCATTATTGAAATACGCTCCAAAATACCCAATTCGACTTTATTTCATAGAATAATCCCAATGTACAGTTCACCAATTGTCCCAATATTTGCAATAATAATTATTATGCCACAATCCCATAATTACAGGATATATTCCTCGATTGCATAAGATAAATTATGCCCCAATATTCCCATATTTCAATCGTACGTATATATAATAAGATTTCGTCTAGGTTCGAGATAACCTAGATCCAAAAATAAAAAGGGGAAAGAATAAAAAGGGGAAAGAATAAAAAGGAGAGAACTCAAACGTAGGCATAAATAAAATAACTTATCTTATTAAATTATCATCATATTCATTATGGGGAATGGTAAATGATAGAAGCAATATTATACAATAAATATAGTTCAAATCCACTCACTTTGACTGGATTGGAGAAATAAGTGATTTGTCATTGATGTAGAACGCTGATTTAATCTTCTTATTTGATTATTGGTGAAGAGCATGAATTGTTGATGAAGAACTTTGCTACTTGATTTGATTAAACTCCAAAGTTGATGAAGAACTTGCAAATTAATTTAGGGTTTTGAGGCAGCGGCCATATTTGGTTGAAGTTTAGCGTCATGGAAGCGTCAGAAGGAATTGTTTATGAATTAGGTTAGGTCTAGGCACTATTTACAGGTGTGGAGAGTGTTTTAGAGCCATTAGATCGCCCTAGAAGCCATCTAGTCCGTCCAACACATCAAAAATCATCACTGCCCAGATCTGGAAAAATCAGGGGGGAGGTCGACACTAAGATCGACCCCTAGGTCGACCTCCCTAGGTAGGTCGACCACCAGGTCGACTTCCCTGGGTAGGTCGACCTCCTTAGATAGGTCGACCCCCAGGTCGACCACCCTGGGTAGGTCGACCCCCAGGTCGGCCTGCCTGGGTATTTTCCTATGTAAATTTTGAATTTTTGTTGAATTTTCCAAAGGCCATAACTCTTTCATACGGAGTCCTATTTTCGAAATCTTGGACTCTATTCCAAGCAGAATTCCGAGATGAACGCAATGGTGATGTCCTTTTTTCTTATTTCCTAATATTTAAATTTAGTATCCTTATTTTATTGTCTTCTCTGTTACGTACACTGTTATTGAATTAATTTTTCCTTCTCTTCCATATATTAATAAATATTTCATTATACATCACCATTATTTACCTATCTATGCATATACACATATTTTTACATACTTTTAACTATATTAAAAATGCGGGGTGTTACATTCTCCTACCCTTAAAGAATTTCATCCCCGAAATTCGATAAGAGTAAAATAGATAACCCCTCGCAATATCCATCCATCAAGTGTGCATTTAATTGTTGCAAACATTGTGCTCATGTGAAAAGTGAGATACATCATAGTAAAGTATGCATGCCTAATTTGGATCCACCTATATGTATGCAAACTTTAAAAACTCTTTCAAAACATGATGCTCACATCCTAAATATACTTGCAGTTCTATATGAATGCAATATTTTTGAAAAATCAAAACATTTTTCATCCAAATTTTCCTACACTCTTACAGAGTAAGAGAATAGTTCATCCAATTTTTGCATCCAAAACCCTACCAACCATCATTAACTTCGAATTTTAGAAAAATCTAATTTTCCAAGTTCGATTTCTTATGTTATGAAAACAGAAAATTTTACATCCTCCGTTTTTCTTTTCTAATTGCACTTGGATTTTTACATAACAATTCTATAAAGATTTCCTATTTTCCTATCCAAGTACAACAACATAAGAAAATTTCTTCTCTTTTTCCACTTATCTTGGAAAATTTTCATATTTATTCATTTTTTCCTTAAGATTTCCATTTTCTTTTCCCGTCAGTTAGTTGCTTTATTGGATTTGTTATTTTTCTTCTTAATTACGCTATTCTCTTTCTTAGCTTATTTGACTTACTCCAATTACTTAAATTTATTTTCCAAATAAGTTTTCTGTTTTTAACTCAAACAACATCCTACACAGCTATTACCAAGGGCCAAGAATCATAAGACTATTTCTCTAAAGAAAAGTCCAACCACCAACTCTCTACACTTACATTCCCTTCCACTACCTAGTAGTCACTACTAGTTCTTGCTGTGTATTACTAGCCCATACTTTATCTCTTTTTCTCTAGCAACACACCTAGGTTTCTTAATGTTTATGCAATCTACAAGAATTTTCTATTAGTTTAATATTAGCTAATCTTTGACCGAAAATTGGTAAGAGAATAATTCCCTAAGCGTCAACCCCAAAGACCAAATCAACATTAGATTGATACTCAGAGAATCACTCAACTCTACCAATCTCCAATTAGGTTCTATTTCTTTAATTCATAGCCTTAACTTTATCTCGATCTTTTTAGGCCTTAATCTTTACCTACCCTATTCATCTAAAAGTATGGTTTGGTCTCAAAAACTTGCCATTGCCAATCCATAAAAACTTGTTATAAATAAAAACGCAAAACATATTTTTTTTCAAATCACAAAACTAGAGTAGATGAGGATAACTATCGGGCTTACATTGTTTCTAATTACAATGTTAATTTAACTACTCGCTATAAGGTGCAGACATCTATTCTATTCCTACAACTTATTTTGTCCACCCAACAAAATTTCTTCATAAATCAATAATCAAAATTTATTGGTAACATAATAGAATTTCAAAAATTCTTTTCATATATGAAAACTAGCAAGCTATTTATGCTCCATAATATGCACCTTTTTATGAGAGAATTCATTTAAAACAAGAAATCATTGTTTTACACAATAGACCCCACTTTACTTTAAAACCCAACATGCATTTATCAAAATACTTTTAAGATTAAATATTGGAAAATACCACAAATCCTATTACAAATTCAAGTTCTTAAAAGTTTATCATTGGGTTAGACTCAAAGCGAGTCTTCAACTCAACTAGACTTTCCTAGGCACTTTCACGAATTCAATTCTCTCGACTATATATATTCCTAATCCATTTTTCATTTTTCAACTTTTTCGAGTTTCTAAGGTTACACTTCTAAACCCACTAACTACTCTAACATTTCAGTTTCCACTTTATGTGATGCTTTCTTTCTCCAATGCCAAATCATATTGTACACTTTCCAACCAATCCTCTTAGGGGTCTCAAAATTTCTATGTTCAATCCTTGAGCGTACAAACTAGATATCCCAACTCTTTTCATGTCTAGTGGGCCACTATATGGATCTAGGTTTATATATATTTTTATATTTTTTTAAATACAAATACGCTCACTCATTAGCTATATAGGAATCGTAAACCTATTCTCTGATACCAGATGTAACAACCCAGATTCCGACAGATCGATTTTTTTTTCAAAAATCCAATCCCCCGAAACCCGAGTTGGTTGCTCTGGTATCCTACAGAAAAATACAGAGAAAAGAGATATGTCAGAGTTCGGAAAACACCTCACAGCGGAAGGAGTAAAATATAATATATTTAAAACATAGCTTTACCTTAATCACAATACTAGTAATTCAGTATTCCCAAAGCTATAAGTCTTCGTCTAACCTACGAATGTTATGAGGAGGGGGTCAGAACATAAGTTCTGTGTGAATGAATTTAAACTACACTTCTTGAATAATCCTACATGTACTGTTCAATTACACTTTCTTATTTTTAGGTTATACGTGTTATTAGCACTCAAAGCTTACACACACGTCGCACCCATCTACCCCTAGTAGATTAACCTAATATAGTGTATATGTAGCTACCCCCAAACTAAGGTACACCCCGTGATACCCAACTTGCAAGGTCTCCTCCATATCGCCATAGTAATATGCGCAGTCCCTCATCCTATGCAATAGTAACGTACAACGCTACATCCACATGGAACCACTATCACTGTGCAATGTAAGCATACTGACTGCTATCCTCGAACTATTCGAACGAGTTTGGTTCCATCATCGAAAAAGGCCCTCTAGTCTATGATACACCACTAGAGCAGACATGGTTGTACCTAGACTTTCCCACTTACGTATCATCAATCATACTCGATGTTTCTACTGCACATAACCTCTACTTGTGCACCCAAGTTCCATGGCAGGGCTATACCAGAAAACACGAAACTCGATCGGGAGCTTTTCTATATCTGTATGGGCCCGCCTCTAAGAGTGTCCAATGTACAAATATCCCTCGGGTCTGGTTTTTCTGTGTTGGCTATGGCCCCACCTCAGTCCCTCCCTAAACTAGTAAAGACCACACGAGCTAAGCGACCACCCCTAACAAGCAAACAATCAAAACATCCATGTGGCGTCTCCCCGCACTCGTCCCTTGATAGCAAAGGTTAACGATCTCTAGGGGTTAGCTCTTGTCTTTTCGCATTCCTTAGGCTGTTGGTGATAGGCGTCCGTTGATCTTGCTATCATTTGGTCTTGACCCTCAACCTCCGCCAGAGGCAATCGCCGAACCACCTTTAATGCCAGAGCGTACAACATTCTGACTGCTCCCTACTTGTTCAGTCAAGGCCCACCCACCTGGTAGTTCCGCGCAGACCCAACCTCTGTAATCCTAGCCCGAAGCTAACCACTACAAAGGACTACCGGGAGCACCTTTAACGTCTCAGGAAGCTGCGTGCTTCCCCTTCCAGTCCATTGGAGCCGCCAAAATAGCGAACGTGCGCTCTCCTCATGCCTTATAACACCATCATGATCAACCTCGTTGGGTTATTCATCCTACAATGTACGGACTACTTCAAGCGCCTTAGTTTTATATGTCATTAGGCCCTATGTCTAACCATTTATTTCACGCTTGTGCCACCTCGTCAACTTTCTCATTTAACTTGGTTATTCACATTAGCTTTCTTTTTTTTCATATTCACCAAGTTACCCTTGCTTATTAATTCAATTTATACATAACCCACTTAAGTCCATTAATAAGCCCACAACATGTTATTTTCCAATTTCATAAATTATTCCCTTTTTGGGTTACAACAACAAGTTATACTTAATTCATAGTTAAGTATGCCTTGTCCCACATACATACTGATTAGGAGAATAACCCTCTAAACACCAGCCCCGAAGACCGAAATCAACATCAGACTGGCAGCCAGAGAATTACTCAACCCAACCAACATATATGATTTTAATTTACTTCTTTTCCACTCATACAACTTATATCATTTTTAAATTTCACATTTCTCCTTTCCGAAACACTTAATTTAAGTACATCTTTACATATAAGTTATCTCATCTTCCTTATCGTTTCCTATAACTTATCTTGTCCCATAAGTTATAATTTCCGCCAATTATCCTTTCTTGCCTTATTCAAGTTTATTCATAATAGGTTATTTATCATTCCCCATTTCTTGTCATTAATTTTAGATTTGACTTAACCCTTCCATTTACTTAACCCGTTACTTAAACTTTACCCAATTCATTTACTTTATGATACCGTCATGGGTCCCATTTGGTTAAGCATATCTAAATTTTGTTTCATACGTCACCCGTGTCCCACTTAACCCCCTTTATTATAGTTTCCATATCTTACACATATCTTAAAATGGTTAAGTCTACCATAGTCATGTTTTACTTCACATGTCTTACAACGGTTAAGTCCACATTAGTCATGCTTTACATGTTATTTATATCACCCACTTAACCCTCTAACCATACCCATGTCACCCACATGTCTTATTATGGTTAGTATTTCTTATTTTATTTATAATGTCGTAACGATTTATGAACTCTCACATTAGACGTCCGTTCGTGGATGCTGGATTTGCCAGGCGGTTACGGGCATACTTATACCACAACGCGCCTAACCCCGTGTCATAAACCGTTATGCCTCTAGTTCTTGCCATTGACCTCTCACATTAGACGTCCGCTTGTGGTTGCTGGATTTGCTGGGCCGTTCTGGGCAGTCTTACACCACAAACGCGCCTAACCTCGTGTCATAGGCATTCGTTAACAATCGTCTTTCACCCAAACCCCAAATTCATTCATATGTTACAAATTCAACTTAATTACATTTCTTTTTTACGCCTATTTCCAATTTGTCATTCACTACACCAATTACGTAATAGTTAGCCAAATTTCGTATTACCCAAATTATCCAACTATAGCCAAATTCACCAATTCCATGTTATTCATACCCAAACATGTGAATTTCCAATATCCAATTATACCCCGATTTCATATAAACAATATTTTCCCAATATATATCCCAACACACCCACGTTCATACATATAATCTAATTCACCCTCTACGCTTACTTTTCATGTCACAAATAAATTTCACCAATATAGTTTTCCAATTACATGTTGTAAATATTTAATTATACCAATTCCATATCCAATAGTTTAAATTAAATTTACACAATTTCATGTTAACATCATAAATCAAAATTCATAGTTGCGCACTATTCAGCATGGATTCATGTTCCCAAAGCATACCCAAAGATTCATTATTGAAATATGCTCCAAAATCCCCAATTCGACTTTATTACATTGAATAATCCCAATGTACAATTCGCCAATTGTCCTAATATTTGCAATAATAATTGTTATGCCACAATCCCCAAATTACAAGTTATATTCCTCGATTGCACAAGATAAATTATGCCCCAATATTCCCATATTTCAATCGTACGTATATATAATAAGATTTCGTCTAGGTTAGAGATAACCTAGATCCAAAAAGAAAAAGGAGAAAGAATAAAAAGGAGAGAACTCAAACGTAGGCATAAATAAAATAACCGATCTTATTAAATTATCATCATATTCATTATGGGGAATGGTAAACGATAGAAGTAATATTATACAATAAATATAGTTCAAATCCACTCACTTTGACTGGATTGGAGAAATAAGTGATTTGTCATTGATGTAGAACGCGGATTTAATCTTCTTATTTGATTATTGGTGAAGAGCATGAATTGTTGATGAAGAACTTTGCTACTTGATTTGAATAAACTCCAAAGCTGATGAAGAACTTGCAAATTAATTTAGGGTTTTGAGGCGGCGGCCATGTTTGGTTGAAGTTTAGCAGCATGGAAGCGTCAGAAGGAATTGTTTATGAATTAGGTTAGGTCTAGGCACTATTTTATAGTTGTAGAGAGTGTTTTAGAGCCATTAGATCGCCCTAGAAGCCATCCGGCCGTCCAGCACATCAAAAATCGTCACTGCCTAGATCTGGAAAAATCAGGAGGGAGGTCGACACTAAGGTCGACCCCCAGGTCGACACTAAGGTCGACCCCCAGGTCGACACTAAGGTCGACCCCCAGGTCGACCTCCCTGGGTAGGTCGACCACCCTTGGTAGTTCGACCTGTCTTGGTATTTTCCTATGTAAATTTTGAATTTTTGTTGAATCTTCCGAAGGCCATAACTCTTTCATATGGAGTCCGATTTTCGAAAACTTGGACTCTATTCCAAGCAGAATTCCGAAAAGAACGCAATGGTGATGTCCATTTTTCTTAATTCCTGATATTTAAATTAAGTATCCTTATTTTATTGTCTTCTCTGTTACGTACACTGTTATCGAATTAATTTTTCCTTCTCTTCCATATATTAATAAATTTGTCATTATACATAACCATTATTTACGTATCTATGCATATACATATATTTTTACATACTTTTAACTATATTAAAAATGCGGAGTGTTACATAGAATAATAAATATTTTCTACGCGTAGAAAATGAAATAAATTGGTCAACTATGTATTAAGAAATGGAATATGGAAGTGTTTTCGGATATTAATAAAGTATATTTTTTTCAACATAGAAAATAAGGAATCGTGAATATATAGAATTGTTTCCTAACTGGAATAAGAGATATTTTCTTGAATAAAGAAAATAGGATATTGAAAATGTTTTACAAGAATCGACAGAGAAAATCGAGCTTTGTAAAGATAGGGGAACAGGAATTGGAAATAATAATTTAATAAGAAATTAATTTAAAAGGGTCCCAGTGTTGTTTGATGATTGATCGGTAGGATTCCCAATTGGAAATAGGACCGTTAATTGTATGGATATTTCTTTGATAGTTAAATCACCGACTATCAAAGTTTTGATTTATTTTATACCTCTGTTGTCAATACGGAGAGAACGGGATCAGATTTAATATTTGAAAACTACTCTGTATTGTCATAAGCATTACGAATCAACTTATGTTGAATAGATTATGAAGACGGAGTAAAGTGCAAGGGCTGTTCTGTTAATCCTAGGTAGAAATTGCCTAAGATGGATTAATAGATCGGTGCCTTCGGTTTGTCCAGACCCAGGACAACTTGTATGGACGAATGTCTGACAGAGTATTTCCAAAGGGATTACGTACTTTGATTCCTTCAAAGTATGAAGTTGGTGGAAAAGAAGGGAAACTTCTTAAGCCTAACAATTTGAGTATTTTTGTGGGAATCAATTAGTGATTTCCGATGGATCTGACGATGTGACATTCAGATTGAATGGTAGCCAGATGTTCTGGAAGGTAATTCAAACCTGAAGCCTCACAACCGAGAATTGACAAAAATCGGGCAGGAAGCATGGCTATGTGGGTCGCTCCTATTAGGATATATAATCACTTATCTAGAGAAATTCCAATTGCTTCTTTATTCTATCGATGTTGTCCCTTTCGGGAAACGGTTGTTGATCCCAACCGTTGGTGATATACATTCGATACACTCAAGCGAAATGAGTGGTTGGTCTTGTGTGCGCCGGGTTGCAAGAAGTTATTGTTGAACCCAGTGTATTCCCCTCTAGAGATACACTACCGGAAGGTGGTTCCATACATTGTCATGTTGGAAATCCAATCTCCAATAAGCGCCTTGCGGTTTTTGATTTTATATTATATATGGAGCGTGAGATGCAAGCATTTCGCTAGATTCTATTTATTTGATTTAGACACTTTTATAATATCACCAGATTTTGATATCAAATGTTTTGGGTTATCGTAAGGTAAAAACCATTCGTATTTATGTGTGGATCAGTCTTAAAATTATCATTTCTTTCGAAAGGATTTTGAAAGTTAAACAAATGGTTGGAGTTTACTCACACCAGTCCTATGACTGACCTAGAGTTTATTTTGTTGTTTTCCCTATAATCTTTGGTGCCCAAATTTGTACGGGCAGTCAAGTAATCGGGATTTTACAGATTCACATGGAAGAGTTGAAGTAGGAGGCTTCACCAGTTAGCTGTAGACTATCATATTTTTTCCGTTGTGTACTATGCTATATCTGGAAACATGTGTTTATAACTGTTCCAGGAATAACTGTTGTGCTATGATGATGATATGTATATACAGTTACTGATCTGTATTTCAAAAGTTATGTTATTTAATATATTTTATTCGTTCCGCTGTGAGATTTGTGTTCTTTGTTTTCTTCTATCCTAATATTTCTTTCTTTCTATTTCTCATCCTCTAACTTCTTTCTAATAATGATTCGTATTTCTGTGCAATTTGGGTTGGACATGTGATGTTATTAGTCGACCAAAGTGTATGGAAATTCGGGCCGTTACACCAGCTACTTCGTAGATCTGATGACTAGAGTCCTCCGCGGTGTTTTAAATGAATTTGTGCTGGTGTTCATCGATGATATTCTAATCTTTTCCAAATCCACTACTGAACACGAAAAACATCTGAAATAAGTCTTGGAGATTTTGCGAAAAATGTGCTGAAAGCCAAAATCTTCAAGTGCATATTATTGAAAGAAAGGTGAAATTCCTCGGCAATGTTGTATCTAAGGAATGCATCTCAATAGATCCAGGAAATATCTCGGCCAACAAAGATTGGTAGCAGCCAACTATGCCCACTGAAGTCAGAAGTTTCTTAGGTCTAGCTGGCTATTATCTGAAATTCGTTAAGGATTTCTCGAGATTATCTTGTCCATTGATGAAGCTGACTAAGAAGCATACAAAGTTCATTTGGACACCCGAATGTGAGGCAGCTTTCGAAGAGCTGAAACAGAAATTGATCACTTCTCCTGTGTTGACCATTATTGATGGTAGTCAGGATTTGAAAGTCTGGACAGACGCTTCTAGAGAAGGTTATCCTTTTCATTTAAATAAACATGTCAGAAATGACATTTTTCTAATGTCAAATCTTATTTTAACATGTTATTCTTTTCTATATGTATGGTATTGGTGCGGTGCTAATGAAAAGAGACAAAGCTGTCGCATATGCTAGCCGCCAGTTAAGACCGCATGAAAATAATTACGCCACTCATGACCTTAAGCTAATGGCCATCGTATTTGCTTTAAAGATATGGAGGCACTATCTCTTGGGCTAGAAATCCGAGCTATATACTGACCACAAATCCTTAACGTATCTGTTCACCCAAAGAGATTTGAACTTGACGCAACAGCGTTGGGTTGAATTCCTTGCACCCTATGACCTAGACATCTTATTTACTCCAGGGAAAGCCAATGTAGTCGAAGATGCTCTCAGCAGGAAGAATACGGCTAGCACCTACCTTATCCTTGCTAATCTCATTATTACCCCTACCTTGATCGACAAGATATCTTCTCTCTAGAAAGGTAATAGATTTATTCAGATGACTAGTGAGCGAGTTTGAAAGGGAGAAGCGTCAAGCTTCCAAATAGACAGCAAGGGGATCCTCAGACTGCAAGGGCGAATATATGTGCTAGATATCCCCGAGCTAAAAAGAGAAGTTATGAATGAGTGTCACAAGTTTAAGCTCAGCATCCATCCTTGAGTAAGCAAGATATACCACGATCTTAAGAGAACTTTTTGGTGGAAGGCGATGAAGAGAGACATTTCTATATATGTTGCTAGATGTCCTACATGCCAGCAAGTCAAAAGCGATCAGCAAAAGCTAGCAGGTCTATTACAACCGCTGGGAGTTCCAAGTTGGAAATAGGACAAAATTTCTATAGACTTTATTGATGGCTTTCCCCAGGCTAGAAAAGGCATTGACAGTATATGAGTGATTGTAGATCGCTTCACAAAGACTATCCATTTCATCCCTGTCAAATCCAATAGAACAGCTCGAAGTTTGGCTCAGCTTTATTTCAGAGAGAATGTGAGACTGCGTGGAGTTCCCACTAGCATTGTCAGTGACCGTGATCCGATATTTGCCAGCAAATTCTGGGAGGCTTTTCAAGAACAACTAGGGACTAGGATGAATATGAGCACCGTTTATCACCCTAAGACAGATGGCCAAACTAAGAGGGTGAACCACATATTGGAAGACTTGTTGCGAGCATGCATCGTAGACTTTTGTGGGTCATGGGTAGATCATTTGCACTTGGTTGATTTCTCTTATAATAACAGCTACCAAGCAAGCCTGTAGATGTCGCTATTTGAAGCATTATTTGGCAGGCCATGCAGATCTCCCGCATGTTGGGTGGAACCTGGTAATCGATTAGTATTGGGTCCCGACATGATTCGCGAAGCATCGGACAAAGTTGATTTTATTAAGAGGCCATTACTTGCTGCCCAAAGCCGACAGAAGTGCTATGCAGGCAATCGAAGAAGGGATTTAGAATTCTCTGTCGGTGATCATGTATACTTGAAGGTTTCCCACTGAGAGGTATGATTTGATTTGGGAAGACTGGGAAATTGGCGCCGAGATTCAGTGGTCCATTTCCTATTCTCGAAAGGATTGGGACTCTTGCCTATAGGTTGCAGTTGCCTGATTGGTTGCCAGGGGTTCACGATGTAATTCATGTGTCCCAACTCTACAAGCATGTTCATGATCCAGATTTAGTTGTGAAGGAAGCAGCACAACGAGATTTGGAGATTACCCCGACCTAGCAGTGAGGAGGGAGCCAGTGAAAATTGTAGGCAAAGAAACCCGAGTGCTGAGGAACAAGAGCATCCACTTAGTCAAAGTGCAGTGGAGCAGATCCTAGAGACTGTACGTGGGAGACTGAGGATAGCATCAAACAGGCCTATCCCAAGTGCAGAGTGGACATCTCCGAGTGACTCTTGTGTTGAGGTACATCTACTATACCTTACATTTTCCCTTTTTTTCCTACTTTACTACAGTTTCCTTTTTGAGGACGAAAAGCTTTTAAGTGGGGGAGATTGTAACAACCCGGAAAATCTGAACCAATTTAAATTTTTTATTTTAGCTATTTTAGTAAATTTTGAATAGTTAGAATAATTTATTTTAAGTAATAACGATTAAAAATTTATTTTAATTGAAGCTAGAGTGAATATATTTGTTTTGACTTCAAAAGAAACTAGAAATAGTACGGTAGTTTGAAAAGTCAAACTTGAACTTTGATTGAATGTACAAGATTCAAAATTTAAAGGATTTTAGTGAAACCAAAAATATCTAAATCTGTTTGAAAATATTTTTCCAACGAATTCGAAAAATCGAAATTTCATAGCGGGAATCAAAAGTTATGGCCAGTTGAATATTCAGAATGGTCGGTATAGTATAATTTATAGCCCATATAAAAGGCCATTTTACAAACGACCTCCGTTTTCGATGAAACCTCTTTTGTTGGATCCAGAATGTCAAATTATTGCTAAATTTAAATTTCTGGAATTTTGGAATTAATATTTGAGCGTGGCAAAAGAAAATGTGTTTTGTCAATTTCAATCAAATTTAATCGACTTGAAAATGGTCATTTTCCAAACAGTCTCATAATTCGACGAAATTAATTTTGTTAGGACCGTATCACCAAAACAAAGCCAGAAATATATTTTTTGGAATTTTTTGAGTTCGTATGTGGTCTCGATGAATTTAAATATACGATCGAATTAATTTAATAAAGGATTTAAATACTAAATTAAAGAATTCAGGCCATAGACAGTCGTTTGAGTTGATGAGACCCAGCCCATTGGATCCGGAACGGGGGCTATTGGGTAGGGTCAACTCTTGTTGGACCGAAATCGGAGTTGTTAAGAGTGTATGGATTTAATTATCAAATTCACATTAAAATATTATAAAAGAATGGAAAATTCATGAAACCCTAGAACACTATTCAATGTAGCCGCCAGCCCTCAAAATCCTAAGCCAGAAAACTCCCGTCTTTCCTCCTCAAATTCTTCCAATCCACCGCAAATTAGACCCCAATCCTTTAGGAAATATCAAAGAGATTTTCTTGCTCTTCATTTCTATACGGCTTGATCGTTCTCTAGTGGCCCGTACTTCGAGGAACAGCCCCCTAAACCCGCACCAAACCCATCGCCGCAAAGCCACCCTTGCACCACCGAGCTCCACCCCCTCGCAGGCGCACGTGCGCCACACCCATCCCCCCCTCCGACGTCCCACTCTCCGATCGTCAAACCATATAACTGTTTGAACAAAAATTGGAGACCTAGGATCGAAGTAATTGGGTTTACTAGCGGCCGTATGCTGTAAGGAGGAAGAAAGGTTTAATCCTCTTAATATTTTAATAATTTAATTTTAAAATTATTATCTATCTTGTTTAAAACCTAACTAATTCATACGACATCGAAAATTAACGATTTCAAATCCTGTGCGATCGTAGAGAAGAGATATACGACTCTAGACTTAAAAGAAGCGATCCCGAGCTGCTTGAATTTTGGACAAATTTGCGGTCCTGAACAAAGTAGAATAACCCGACTGTGAGATTTATTATTTTTAAAT
Source organism: Allium sativum (assembly GCA_030737875.1). Taxonomy (NCBI): domain Eukaryota; kingdom Viridiplantae; phylum Streptophyta; class Magnoliopsida; order Asparagales; family Amaryllidaceae; genus Allium; species Allium sativum. The sequence goes on from CM060913.1 coordinate 160,947,001, forward strand.
AATTAATCAATTTTTTTATTTTACTCGCTATGTAATGATTGTATGTATATGATTTAGATCTGCTGTGTTTTGAAATTTTGGATTATGATTGATCTATTGATTGGTGATGAATAATTATAGATCTGTATGTGTTGGTTAAATTAAAATAAATTATTTTCTCCTTGTCAATATTTGGTGAATCATGTATATTGAACAAATATAAAATATTGTGTTGTCATTTTTATTGAATTGAATTAGTTTGTCAATTCAGTTAAAAATACCATTTTGGTCATATTTGTTGAATTGAATTAGTTTGTCAATTCAATTAAAAATATCGTTTTGGTCATATTTGTAGAATTGAATTATTTTGTCAATTCAATTAAAAATATAATTTTGGTCATATTTGTTGAATTGAATTAGTCTATCAATTCAATTAAAAATATCATTTTGGTCATATTTATTGAATTGAATTAGTTTGTCAATTCAATTAAAAATATCATTTTTGTTATATTTGTTTGAATTGAATTAGTTTGTCTGAAACACCCCACCTCCGTTAAGGTCACTCACAAAGGGAATGCCTTAATTTCGGTGGAGCATTATAGGTAAAAGATGCAGATAAATTACAAGAAAAACAATTAAAGCAACGACAAATAAATAAAACTTTATTTCATTGATAAATAGCTTGTACAAAGATTGTTTTACAATACCAAAGTAGCCTTAATTTCGTTGGAGCATTATAGGTAAAAGATGCAGATAAATTACAACACAGACAATTAAAGCAGCGACAAATAAATAAAACTTTATTTCATTAACAAACAGCTTGTACAAAGATTGTTTTACAATACCAAAGTATCCTATCTTGTTTAACAAAAATAAAGAAGCATAAAATGATTTCCCTAAATAAAGCATGAGCCAGCCATAGTAGTAGAAGAGAGAGTCCAAGGAAACACGTTAAAGAGTCTTCAAGCTTGGAAAGAGTAACGGTCCAAACAAACCTGAGCTATTCCCTCCCTGATTACCTTGGGGGAACGGAAGAAAAGAAGACGAGAGAAAATGGGTCAGACAATAAGTCCTGTAGGTTCAGTGATTACTAGCATTTAAACAAGGAATAGGGATCATGACAAGAGTAACAGAACATAGGACAATACCCTAATATAAGACAAGATAGGTTGAACATGTGATCGCACCCATTACTATAATCTCTGCGCCACCTAATTAGTGTCTCAACTAGTATTCTGTATAATACGATCCCAACCCCCGCACTTGTGGTAGCCTTCAGGTGTACATCTATATTTGAGGATTCCACCTCAATCAGCCCAATTGCCATGAATATGTTAGATGTACCCCTACTACCCTATCGATCGGCTCCCTACCTGTATGAGCTTGCCATGTGTCAATCGATCCTCTCTTGCGTGTAGCTACCCTGTGCTGATCCCACCATAAGGTGTATCAATCCTTATAATAGCGACCCCTGACACGATTCAAGAACGCACAGCGTAAAACTACTGGTACCCAGTGCCTGCTTTTTCCCACTCCGGAGTACGTGTACGCCCATAAACCGTCGGAACCTACACTGACGTACCCCCTGTCGTTATCTTTGACTGCTTATAATCAGCCCAGTAATCGTGCCCCACCCTGCCTAGTTTCAGGGTACCATGATACATCTATGTGGGTTACTGCTGAAATAGGTCTCGGTTACTAGGGTTTCCTACTGGTTAAGTTTGTGGGCCTATATATACAAATATTACCCACCTACACGAGATGTACTTTATCCTCCCACCGATTCTAGCATGTTTTCTTAACGTTTAAGTTTTTGGGCTTACATGTACTAATATTACCCACCTACATGAGATGTATTTAACCCTCCCATCGATCCAAGCATGTTTATATAATGTTTAAGCTTTGTCGGCCTATATTTACTAATATTACCCACCAACCTGACGTGTACTTATCCTTCCCACAGATTCAAGCATGTTTATTTAATGGTTAAGCTTTGTGGGCCTATATTTACTAATGTTACCCACCAACCCGACGTGTACTTAACCTCCTACTCGCAAGTCGTGTTGGTTAAGTGGTTCTTATTAGCTTAACCTTTCTCGCTTATCTTGTTGGATTGGTTAAGTGTGATTTATTAACTTAACCCTGCTCAGCCATTAGGTTATATTGGTTAAGTGTTTCCCATTTAACTTAATCCCATTCGTTCATCAAGTTATATTAGTCAAGTGTCATTAATCAATTCATGTTAGCTTAACCCACCCACTCGTCACGTCATGTTAGTTAAGTGTTTCATTCTGGTGTTGACTTGACCCTACCTCAAATCATGTTATATTGGTTAAGTGCTGCCCTCTCGTGTTAACTTAACCCTTCCCATGCATCATGTTATATAATTGGTTAAGTGTTTTCCTCTTGTATTACTTAACCCCACAACATGTCATTATATATTTTGGTTAAGTGTTAACTTAGTTAACTTAACCCTATCATTTGCTTAATTAAGATGTTACAATGGTTAAGTTTCCTAAATTTACTTAACCTCACCCACTTGTCTAATTAACATGTTGTAACGGTTAAGTGTTATAATTTTACTTAACCTCACCCACTTGCCTAGTTAACATGTTATTACGGTTAAGTGTTCTAAATTTACTTAACCTCACCCACTTGCCTAGTTAACATGTTATTACGGTTAAGTGTTCTAAATTTACTTAACCTTACCCACTTGCCTAGTTAACTTGTTATTACGGTTAAGTATTCTAAATTTACTTAACCCTACCAATCCTGACTTAGTTTTAATTTATTCATTAAAGCACCAACCACTCACATAAGACAGGTCTTGTTGTGGTCACTGGATGTGCCGGTCGGTTCCAGGTAGTTTTACACCACAACTCAGTCTAACCTCGGGTCCTTTTTGGGCTTGATGCCCTACCACCCACATTAGACAGGTCTTGTTGTGGTCACTGGATATGCCGGTCGGTTCCGGGCAGTTTTACACCACAACTCAGTCTAACCACGGGTTAGGCATATTTGTCTTTTCTAAATTCACATATTTTCTATATATGTCTAATTCTTTATGTAAATTAACCTTAATTTAATCATGCCATAATTATCCTTTTTATTATGCTCACAATAAATGGTATATCAAATATACCAAATCTATGCCGTGCAATTTTCATGTTTATCCTTCATACTTATAACTAAATTATAAATCAATTATTGTCATGGCCCACTTTTCCCCTAAATCATATTCATAATCTTTGGTATATAAAAATTATACCATTTAAATGCCACTAATCATTGGCATGTGCCAAACATGCCAATTACACATAATTTCATATTTACCCCAACGATATCCCCCGTTTGTACGTTCACAAAATTACAAGGAACGTTAGGCTCGATATTTTAGCCTAACTTATAACCACAAAAGGGAAAAGCGAAGAACATGAAATATTCTTTCAACATAAAAAATATGTGACATATAGATTTGGCATCGGATAATGAACTTGCAAATTTAGATCCGATTAACATGAATCATAACACATGAATTTACATAGAACTACACAGATTAAACTTGTCATGTGAAGGTGAACTCGTGACTAAGTTGGATCTAATTATCATGTAAACTTGATTTAGGTCTAGCATGGAGGTTTAACATACAATTTTTAAACCACATCTTAGCATATTAACTTATGTTTGTCAAAACATAAGAAAGCTACTATAAACATATTTAAACCACAACTTAGCATGATAACTTATGTGTGTTAAACATTAGAGAGCTACTATAAACATATTCGAATCATAACTTAGCATGATAACTTATGTGTTAAAAACATAAGAGAGCTACAAATCCAAATCTTGCAAAATAAATAGATTCAACTTAACATGGATCTAAATATACATGCGTGTTGATCTAACATATAAGCATGTGTTTTAGATCATAAACTTGCAAGTAATCACCAAATTATAACATGACATGTTTCGCCATTCAGTTGGCATAATAAATCCAACACCCAATCAAAATAGATTCCAATAACTTCCAATATAGTACGCTCATCATCACAAACATATGATCAATCGCAACGGTAGTTTGAGAATCAAACTTTATTTATCTTATACATAGGCATCATTCTATATTCGAATTACAACATGTCATGATTTCATTTAAAAGAACGTTTAAATCTACATAATAACCAACTTACAAACTAAAAGGGAATTCTTGATTTCTGAAATCTGAATTCTGAAATTGGTAAGCTCGCCTTTGATGTAGATCGTTGAATATGATTACTTTAATTTGATTTTGATTCAGGTTTTTATCTTGTCTTTGAATTGGTGACGGCTACTCCAAGTTCTCTATTGACGGCATGATAGTTCTAGGATTATTTTTGTGTGATTTTTAGGTTTGAGCATTTGGTTGTTTATATAGAATTTCAATTTAATTATAGTCGTCGGATGAACCTAGAGTTAACTACAACCATTCAATCAGGATAGGTTGACACCTCAGCCCTAATGACTCCGCAAGCATTTAGAAAGGACTCAGCAATGAGTCACAATATGGATCAGATCACACCAGAAAGCTGTATAGGCTTTCTGTTTGGCCTAGGCGCACTTGGCAGGTGCGCCAGTGCCACTTTTTTTCTTCTGGTTTTCTTTGTTCGTCTATATCTCCTTCATACGGTGTACGTTTTACGCAAACTCGGACTCTATCTCAAGAGGAATTCCGAGACGGACGCAATGGCGTAATCCGTTTCCCTTGATTCTCACATTTAAAATTAATTATTCTTTGATTTGTTACTATAACATTAATAGAAAATACGGGGTGTTACATTGTCAATTCTATTAAAAATATCACTTTGGTCATATTTGTTGAATTGAATTAGTTTGTCAGTTCAATTAAAAATATCATTTTGATCATATTTGTTGAATTGAAATAGTTTGTCAATTCAATTAAAAATACCATTATGGTTATATTTGTAGAATTGAATTAATTTGTCAATTCAATAAAAATAATCATTTTTGTTTATATCCTTGAGTTGAAATAGAATTGTCAATTTGATGAAAAGTATCAATTTTTTTTATATCATTGAATTGAAATAGAATTGTCAATTCAATGAAAAGTACCAATTTTGTTTATATCATTGAATTGAAATAGAATTGTCAATTCAATGAAAAGTATCATTTTTGTTTATATCATTGAATTGAGAAAGAATTGTCAATTCAATGAAAAATATTATTTTTGTTATATTATTGAATTAGATTAGAATTGCCAATTCAACAAAAATAAATTACTTTGTTTATGTTATTGAATTGAGTTAGAACTTTCAATTCAATATAAAATATATCTCTGTGTGTGTCGACTGATAAAAATATCACCTTTGTTGTTATTGGAACATCATATAAAAAGTTACATTTTTTTTATTTGCAAATTTAGATGCAAATAAAAGCCTAGTTTAAGAAGTTACATTTTTCATTTGCATTTTAGATGCAAATAAAAGAATAGCAGAAAAGTTACATTTTTCATTTGCATTTTTGATGCAAATGAAAGAATAGAATAAAAGCTACAATTTTTCATTAGCACTTTTGATACAAATAAAAAATTGAATAAAAGATTACATTTTTTATTTGTAATTTAGTTGCAAATAAAACATTGAATAAAAGATTACATTTTTTATTTGTAATTTAGTTGCAAATAAAATTATGAATAAAAGATTACATTTTTTATTTGCAAATTAGTTGCAAATAAAACATTGAATAAAAGATTACATTTTTCATTTGCATTTTAGTTGCAAATAAAAACATGATTTAAAAAGTTACATTTTTATTTGTATTTTAGATACAAATAAAAACATTAAAATGAAAGTTGCATTTTTGTTTGCATTTTAGATGCAAATAAAAACATTAAAATAAAGTTACATTTTTGTTTGCATTTTTGATGTGGAAAAAAATATTGATTTAAAAGTTGCATTTTTACTTTTAAATTAGAAGTTACCTTTTTATTTACAATTTAGATGTAAATAAAAGAATAGGAATAAAAGTATCATTTTTACTTTTAAATTAGAGAAAATAAAAAGATAAGATTTACAAAGTTACATTTTTAGTTACATTTTTGTTATAGCAAAAATGATAAGAATTGAAGAATCATTTTGTTTGTCAAATTATATGTGAATAAGAGAATACGTCACAAGTTACATTTTTGTTGACAATTTAAATGTAAAGTCAAAAGTTATTTTTTTATGACATTTTAGATACACAATTAAAAGGATAGAATTACATGTGTCATTTTTATTGTCATTCCAAAGACAATAAAAAGAATAGAATTACGTTATACATTTTTAGTGTCATTTTAGTTGAAATTAAAAAAAAAATGTTACATTTTTATTGTCATTTTAGAGACAATAAAAAGAATGGATTTAAATGTCACATTTTTATTATAAATTTAGATCCAATAAAAGTAGTGGAAATAAAAATCGTGTTTTTATTTCCATTTTGTTTCAACAAAAAGGGTGAACATTATAAATATATTTTCAATGTAATTTAGATACCATTGGAAATAATTAGTCATTAAAACATGATTTATTCCAAATCATCATTTTATCATGTTAGAAGAATTATGAAAATCATATATAAATCTCTAACATGAACATAGACCGTGTTTGGCTCGCTTGTGATGGTTTGAAAAGTAGTTGAAACTGCCAACGACTTATATATATATATATATATTAATTAAAATTAAACGAATCCCGCGCGGTAGTTCGCGTTTCGGCTGTCGTAACTTTCAACGAATATACAGTAAGATCCGACCGTTGGATTTTCCCAAAACCAGAACCCTTAGGACCGTTTCGAGAAGATCTTTCCATCAATATTAATTTTGTTAAAATCCAACGGTTATATTTAAAGATATGTGTAAATCAAATTTTGGTAAAAATAGTGCTAGGGCCGCCCATCGACCCGAAGCGTCGTTAAATAAATTTGGCTATTTTTTGTAAATAAAAATAGCCAATAATCGTTATTAAATACCACTAACGATATGAAATGGTTTTTAATTATATATGCGAGGATCATTAGAAAAGACAGAGTTAAATCTCATTTCAAATGGTCATACGACGATCTAAATTGAAGATCTTAAAGACGGCGATTGAAGACCGGCGATCTTCACATCGAAAGGATAACTACTGATGCCTGGCATTGGCTAGCTACCAATAAAGGGTTAAAGTGGTAGTTGCCCGAACGTACTTTTTAATCGTCCGGATACGCTAGCACCTCACTTCCGTATTGGGCATATGGGACGAGGAATGTGACTTTGGTTTCGTTCAGACCAAGAACGGACTTTTAAATGGACGTGTGTACGACATTGAATTTCATGATGTGTAATTAAATTGATTTCTATTAATATATATCTGTGTTGGTGGATAATTTATTCTCTTGCTTAACACCCTTCTTTGAGGCGTACGAGCTCGAAGGTTATATATTGGTAGTTATCGATCGCATGGTGTGAACTGTCAATGTGACATACCAAGATGTAATTGATCGAGGCTTTTGTTGAAAAGCAGATCCTTGTGGATGATGATCAAAGCATAGCCTATTTAGGCATAGCTTTGTGTATTACATTACCTCGCGAACCTCACACCCCGGTAGAGTCAAAAAAGGGACAAGGGAACGCAGGGAGTTCACACGTTTCTTTCTAGCAAGAAGTGGTGTTTGGGTTTTTACAAGGCCCGACATTTTTACTTATGTAGTTGATGAAATGAGGCACCTCGGATATTTTTATTGGTCTACAATTGCCAATTTATAGGTCCAATAGGATCGGGAAGCGTGTGTTCAGGAATTAGCAATCCACTAGCATTATTTGTGGACCGGCCAATTTATAGGTCCAATAGGATCGGGAAGCGTGTGTTCAGGAATTGGCAATCCACTAGCGTTATTTGTGGACCGGCCCTACTGTATCCAAGGGTTAATTGCGGGGAATCCTGAGACATTGATAGAGTGTCTTGCATCGGTAAGGAGATCGTTCCTAGCCTTGACTCATGATGGAAGCCCATCCTCCAATACAACATTACGGTTTTGATTGTAAACCTATATATGGCGACATAGTAGGATGAGGTACTATGCCGTCTACGATTAATATATTTACTTTGAAGTATTTTTGAAACATATTAGACACTAATAATAATATTAAAAATATTATTTTCTATGTATCAAGCATTTTTTATCATTATAAGGTAAAACTCTATCCTTTGTTTGCATTGCATTGTGTGATGGGACTTGAGTCTTAAAATGATTTCATTTTCTAAAAACCATTGCGTTGTTTTGACTTAAAAATTTATAAACCTTATGCATTGGCAATCCAATGGAGTTAAACCCGATCCGCGTTAGCGACATGGTCCAGTGATTTGCCATATTGTTAGTTAGTAAGATTTCTCATACCAGTCCCATGACTGACTCATAGTTTTTTCACTAAACTCGGGTGTCCTCTTTCCACATGGGCAACCAATTGATAGGTTTCAGGTAGGGATGTTTTCCGGACTAGAGCTTCCTGATGAAGATGTGAAGGATCTTTTCTTTTTATCTTTTTATTTACTTCTTGAGACATTGAGACAGTATTGAGTATTGATATGTTTTGGGAGATTGAGAATTTATTTTTTTCCCTGTTTTAGACATCTATTTTACAAGTGTATCATGTACTGCGTACTCTGATGTTCTGTGATGATGTTTGTGATGACATTTCCATTTTCGTTGCAATGATTTATATGTTCTGCTTTTTCTGAGATCTGTTATTGTTTTAGTTATGTTATGCTCCTACGATTATCCTTACTTTCGTACCACAGAAGTTTGGGTCGTCACACTATAAGACAAAGGAAGCTCCCAGCAAGAAATAGACACAGGCAGCCAAACAATAGCACGAACGGGTACAGGTCACATGAAACCGACCCATTAAAGGAACACAAGCGGCACAGGTACTACGAGTATATGCAGCATTTGGGATCTTAAGAGATTATGACCAGACAACGGAAAGTAACGGTGGCCAGATCTGAGTTTAGTGCGTGTGTAGTCATGTGGCAACTCAATATTCATTGCCAAACTCGAGTTCATTAAGCATATTTGGCTGGTGTGCGCATAGATTAAGTCACGCAGGAAAATTTCAACTAATAGCCTATGAATGCGGCAAGTAAGAGTAGTTCAGGCAATCATGTGAAGAAATGGCAAATAAAATCTGATAATAGTAAAAGTCCATACCAAAAGCAAATATAAGCAGTGACTATGTGAACAACAGTAGACCGAACAACTAAACAAAATCATACTTAGTGAATACCCAAAGTAACAAACTCGAAAGGGATTTAATTGTAAGAGAAATTACGATTGGTCGACGAAGCTAGAGCCTAAGATAGCGGTAGAGACAAGCGGACTAGGCAATCTTACTGTGGAGAACAAGGATGAACTGGTTGCCGACTTCGGCAATCAAGGCTTTGCGCACGCCCCGAGGGGCTGGGTGGCGGAGCTGGTCTTCGAGAAGGAACAGTAGCTATTGTAGCTGTCGGTTGAATACTGGTCTCCAGTTTTGGGAAGGGAGTTCGAGGCACCTTCAGTGGTCTTTGGGTTGTGAGGAGGCAGCGACGCGCTCCGATCGGTGAAAAGGAGGAGCGGACTGACGAATGATGACTGGTGTTGGTAGATACAGACTAAGTTCCGGGAGTGCGGCTTTGAAGGAAGTAAGCGGCGTTTATCTCTTTGGCAATAGGCCATTGATTTTCGAATTGATTATGGTGGAGAAATTTGAGAAATTTAGTTATTGGGGAAGATAATAATTGATTTGGAAAGTAAAAACAGCTGCGGCAAATAAAGGAAGAAAGTATTTGTTTGCCTCTACAAGCAGAATAAGCACGCCTGTTTCTTTATAGTGCAACAATGGGAGACCACTAGCAGAAACAAAACGCAACATGTAATTTACCTCAGAGAGGCAAGGACAGATGGCAACACTTTTTAGCACAATATTTCTTAGTGTTGTTGCCAAATCTCAGCAAAGATTATATCAGATATGGTTAGGTTACAGTATTGTGTTGAACAAAAGAAGGTGGTTTTCAAACGAAAATATCAGTGAATGGGTTTACAGTGTTAGGTTAGAACACAAGTGAAATGGAACGCTGTTTACAGATTTTAACTACATTATAAATTTTAACAAATATTAAATGGTGAACTAAATTAAATGGTAACGCAATAAAATGGGAAATATATTACAATTTATTTCTTCCTTTATATTACATCAACCGTATTCAATTGTCGTTGTTTACTTGTTTAAAGCGCGAAAATTCAACCTCTACTAATCGTAAGTTAAATTACAATGTCGACGCAAAATACACCAATATTATTTTTTTCTTTTCGTTACATCAACCGTATTAAAATAGATTTATACCTTAGCGAAAATAAAATTGACGATTAAATTTAGAAATTCAAATTACACATTTGAAACCACACCTTTAAAAATAAATTTAATTTCAAGTTCTCCAATTATAAATCAATTTAAATAAAACGGTCAGCTTAAAATAGATACTTTTGTTGTAAAATTCGGTAAATACAATAGTTTGAGAAAAACAATCAAATAAATTTGGGCAAAATACAATTGCTTGCTAAAGCTTAGATTAAATAAATAGATAAGAGTTAAAGTACTACAAACTGTTAGACACAAATAATTTAGTCAAAATAGAATTTTATGCAAAAGGGTCTACGCCAACGAAGAATACGCTATATAAAAGCTAAATGCAATAATTTAGTGTCCTAATAAGTTCAGATAAAATGATCCGATATATATAATATAGAAAACATAGTTAAGATAAAACAGAAAAATTAAATTTGAATAAAATAAATACTTCTAGTATAAAATAAGTAAAATGAAATGTGTTTAATATAAATAAAATAAGAATTTAACTAAAGAAAGTAAAAAAAATATTATAACTATTAAACACACATAATTAAATCAAAACTAGAATGTTATAAATACAAAAGGGCTAAAATACAATAAAGGACATAATATATTGAGCTAAATAAAAATGAAACCGTAGACCATTTAGTTCAAATTTTAAATTTCTACAGCATTCATTATAAAATCTTAAATCTACAAAAAGGAATTTCCTTTATAATTTTATTCAAATACGTTCAAAACCAAAATTTAAAGTTCAAATTCTAAATTAAAATCGAAATATAAATATACTCAACTATGTCCAAAATAAATAATTCCAAATTTCTAAATCTAAACCCTCTATAAATATGGATTTTGATGACAATTTCTGAATTTATTTATATCTCAAACGTTGAAAATACTGGGTTGTTATAGCCTCCACCACTTAAATCATTTCGTCCTCAAAAAGGAGAGTTGTAAAATTTATGCTTATGTAAAATAAATCTTTTTATAAAATTTACTAAAACCAAAAATATAAATTGATTAAATTAAAGCACTTACAACATTTATCAAAAGAATCTTAATGGATTAAACACAAAATGTATCATACACTGAATTGGTAAAACTACTTATATCAGAACTATTGTAAGCAAAACGTAAACCATTGTGTAAAATTAAATAATGAAGTTTGTTATATGATGTAAAAGAAAGCTATGTTCAAAGTACAAAATAAATTGAGTAAAAGTAGTTTAAAAGGTAAAGTTCTTTTGAAATAAGTTTATTTAATAAAAATAGGTTTGGAAAAATCCAAAGGATTAATATAAGATTGTAACGACCCGCATTCTACATATCGAAGGATTGTAGGCTATTTATTTCTTTCACATATGAAGTCGTATGGTCATGTAACTTTGGCAAACGACTATCGGGATCATTTCCCATGTTCATGATTTTTGCCGATTTTTAAATGACCATTTTGCCCCTAGCCGATACTGTTTTGGCCATAACTTTTGACTGGAAAGGAATTTTGACCTGAAGCTACTTCCATTGGCTCCGGATGATGGTTTAGAATTCCGTATAGTGGTCACATTAGCTAAACGGACTTACCGTTTGGGAGGTATTGCTGAAACTAGTTTCAGATGGTGAAAAACAACTTAACCAGGCCTAATTAGGGCAATTAGCAAGAGGGCCCATAAACTATTTCGGGATTAGGGTTATGAATAGGCTGGAATCAAATAGAGAACGATCTTATTTTCATTTTTCAGCTGCCACTTTCATTCTTGAACCCTAACAATGGCCGCCAACATCTAGAATCATCTCAAATCACCGTTTAATCAAGGATTAGGCTTAGCAACACCAAATCAAAGAAGATCTTCACCAAATCAGTATTAGAGTTGTTGTTAGACATCAGTATTCGCCCAAATCAGCAAGGTTTCAGTTCTGAAAATTTTATATGTGGCCAAGGTGAGTGATTAGCATTGTTTTGACACTAATTACAGTTAATTAGGGTGATTAGTGATAATTAGCGAATTTATACGTTAATAAAATCTGGAAAAATATTGGTAAATTTCGAAATATTGTTTTAGACCTCTGTTAGAAATTTGGGTTAATTTGGTTAAGTTTTGTTAATCCTATCATTAGTTTTGTTTAAGCACTCTTAAGGGAAAATATGGGGTTTTGGCTATGTTTGATCTATTTTAACCTATCAAGTTATTGTTTTGATGTTTGTGGTTGATGTTATGTGTTCCCATGACTGTTTGGTATGAATGGTGATTGCTTAGAATAGTTAGATTGGTCAAAAACGCTGTCGAATGGCGTAAACAGTCACTGAAAAGAGGTGCAAGAATTTGGTCGATCCGGATCATATCAGAGGAAGGAGCCCGAACAGAACCGCCCCTTCAAACTACTGCATCCACGAGACGATCTGGAGAACTAGGGAGCATCTTCTCCGACCCGACCCGTGCAGTCTTCTCTGAACCGAACCGATGGGAGCTCCCGACCGATCCGCTTATCTGCAGAGCCCACGATCCGAACCATGTTACCCGATCTGAACCGATGCGCCATGGAAGAACTTGACCCGATCCGCGGGGATGAAGCATTCCGATCTGAACTGGGGAGCTTGGACATGAGGCGTGGATCACGAACTGAACTGGGAAGCACGATCCGAGCCCGATGGGAGTATGATCCGAAGCAAAGTAAAGGGAGGAACCGAACCGATCTGGTGACGAATAAAAACCCGAGATGCAAAGGTGGTCCAAAAGCAAGTTAGAGCTTAGAATCTAGTTGGGAACCAACGAGTTCACTTCATGATTGGGCTTAGCTGCGGGACGCGTGCTAAGGGGTTGTCAATGTCTATAACTTTGGATCACTATGTGTAGGGAGCACGTGAACGGATTCAGGGCCACAGTGGCCTAGGTACGACTAAAAGGGCTATAGACCAATGAAGTGGGGTCATTTGTAAAGGTTTGGTCATGACTCCATGTGGTAAGCTTGGTAGTAGCAGTAGTTGTACAGGTTGAACTCCGTCACTACTTCGATGAGTCTAGTGATCGAAGCGGTAGATATCGTATGCTTTACGCACTGAGCGAGAGATGTGAGGATGGTTTCTATGCTTGATTTGTTTGCCATCATTATGACATGCACACCCCACCCCCGTTATCTTTACACCATCCGTTCAGTGGCACCTTAGAGTATTATACGGTATGTAGTGCTAACTCTTTGGTTGTAGGTCTAGGTTCAGGTATCGTTTAGTATACCTATTATTGTTCTATTTAGCTGCTTATCGCTCATACCAGACTTTTTGTCTGACCCAGAGTTTTATGTCTCTTCTTATTACTCTGGGTGCTCTCACGAGCAGACTAGAGATAGGTTAGCTGGGTATGCACGAGTAGCTGATTCGGAGACGAGCAGGAGGCTTCCACGTATGATACATATAGATATTCTCCCTATGTTGTTGAAGATCACTGCTTAGGCATTAGTAGTGCATCTTCTGCTTTAACTTTCTTTTGCTTTAGAGACAGTTTAAAGTTGTAATAATGATGTTGGATCATAAGCTGTATTTGGATTTCCGCTGCTCTGATGTTGATGTTGGTTTTACTTATCAGCTTATGCACTGTCTCACATGTTTTATGTCAAGTATATTATTATTATATTTTGTTCCAGGGGCTGTGAGACATTCTACGGGTTCTTTATTAGTTTATTCTCTTCTTTCCTTTCTTTGGCGACCGTTCCGTGCTAGTCGGGCATGTGTACAGCGCACTTCCGGAGGAAATGTTGGCTGGTGCGGGGCGGGCCGTCACACTTGGTATCAGAGCTCTAGGTTTCGTATTTAACCTAGGAAAGTCATCTGGGAGAGATAGTATACGTATATGAGAGTGCGTATTTGTTATTATTTTGGTTTTCAAAGGCTATATATATACTATTTGTATAGCTAAGGATGAAGTCGCACTGCACTAGCACCACTATGGAGGTAGTTAATCGTTTCCTCTTTACATATTGAACGATGAGTTGATACGCAAGGGGTGCTGGTAGAGGAGCCAATAATGGGAATGCTGCTGACATGAGGACGATGTTTACTGACCTCATGAGGGAGGTGCTTAGGGATATGCAGAGGGCAGCTTCCAATGGTGGTAATGGTGGTGGTCCAATAGTGCAGGCGCCTAGGGCCGATTTCGCCAAGCTGAACAAGGATTATACTACTCTTGGTGGGAAGCCGTTCCACGAAACGGAGTCGGTTATGGATGTCCAGGATTGGTTGGATAGCTGCGAGCGCATCTTCAAGGATTTGGGTATCGAGGATGCGATGAAAAGAAGGTTGGCATCCCGTCAGCTGCAAGGACGGGCCATGAATTGGTGGAATGCTATAAAGGCAGCTAATACCGAGGATCAGATTACTTGGGAGCAGTTTAAGGTCCTCTTTAGTAAGAAGTTCATTCCAGCTGCTCAGAAGTTAGTGTTGTTTAAGAAATTCTTGGAGCCCAAGTAGAACGGCAGAGCTGTCTCGAAGTATATTGTAGAATTCGATACTTTATCGAAGTATCGACTATCTCTTATTGATACTACCGAGAAAAAGAATGAGAAGTTCATAACTGGCTTGGATCAATACTTGGGGGAAAGGCTTATTAACCACAACGATGAGACGTTTGAATCGATTGTGGGGAAAGTATTGAGGTCTAAAAGTCTGTACCCTAAGTCAAAGACTGAGGTTGCATCTGCAGAGGAGCCAAAGCCTTAAGCAAGCGGTGGAGGAAAGAATGGTTCTCAGAATAAGAGGAAGCAAAACAAGAATAAGGATGGCCAGAAGAAAAAGAATAAGCAAGATGTTGAGTGCTTCAGCTGTGGTAAGAAGGGTCATTATGCCAAAGAGTGTCGGGCCAAGCCAGCAGATAAGAAGTGCTTCAACTATGGCCAAGTGGGACATCACAAGGACAAGTGTCCGCAGCCCACTAAAGAAAAGCAGGTAGTGAAAGCATATGCCCTTATTGCTATTCCTTCTTCGTCGAATGCCCCAACCGCGGCGGAGAAGGGAAAGAATGTCGTTATTTAAGGTATGCTTTCTGTTTATGATGTTCCTGTTAGAGTTTTGTTTAATACCGGGGCTTCCAGTTCTTTCATATCTAGTGACCTAGTAGATACGTTGGGATTGGAGCCCGAGATTGTCGATAAGCCTTTAGTAGTGACGAACCCAATTGGTGGTTCAACTAACCTTAGCATGATTTGTCATAATGTGGTCTTATCGAGTCATGATGCATGTTTGTTTGTGATTGCTTTGTTTTAGGCTTTACTGGGTTTGGCATTATTTTGGGAGTCGGCTGGCTCCAAAGATACGGGGTGGTGATAGACTATGAGGGCTTTTTGGTGACAGCTAGAGCGGACGACGGGCGGAGGGTAGTGTTTGGTGGTCTACCCGGTGATGGGCTAATGGCTAGTTTTCTAAATTCCCTCGACATCCCGCATAGTGGGTTGTCAGGGTTGCCCATGGTTGGCCAGTATCCGGACGTCTTCGAGGAAGTGACCGGGCTTCCACGACACTGAGAGATTGAGTTCCGTATTGATTTAGTGAAAGATGCCAGACCTATAGTGATGCCACTTCGTCGTATGGCACCAAGGGAGCAGCGAGAGCTCGAGGTGCAAGTCAACGATCTTTTGAAGAAGGGATTTATCAGAAGGAGTGTTTCTGAATGGGGAGCACTAGTTGTGTTTGCTACCAAGGCGGATGGTTCCCTTCATTTGTGTGTAGACTACCGCAAGTTGAATAAAGTGACGAGGAAGAATAAGTATCCTCTACCATGGATAGATGATTTGTTTGATCAGTTAAGTGGCGCGAGAGTATTCTCTTAGTTGGATCTCGTAACAGGTTTTCATCAGCTTAGAGTGGAAGCTGAGAGTATAGCTATAACGGCATTTAGGACAACGTCTAGATTTTATGAGTGGTTGGTCATGCCATTTGGGCTAACCAATGCCCCAGCATATTTTGTGGATCTTATGAATAGGGTATTCAGAGATCAGTTGAATAAGTTTGTCCTTGTGTTCATGGATGATATTTTGGTCTATTCGAGGACAGAGGAAGAACACAAGGAACATTTGAGGATAGCGATGGAGGTGTTGAGAAAACACCAATTGAAAGCAAAGTTTTCTAAGTGTCACTTCTGGAGGAGAGAAGTGAGATTCTTGGGCCATGTTGTTTCAGAGAATGGTATTGCCGTGGATCCTGCGAAGGTGGCTACAGTACAAGATTGGTCTATGCCCAAGAATGCAAAAGATATAAGAAGTTTCTTGGGAATAGCTGGATATTATCATAAGTTTATCCAAGACTTCTCCAAGATAGCAGCACCGTTGACCCAGTTGACCAAGAAAAATCAAGCTTTTGTCTAGGACGAAAAGTGCGAGAATGCATTCAAGAGTCTAAAGGACATGCTGACATGTGCACCAGTGTTAGTCATTCCTAAGGGGAATGAAGAAATGAAAGAATATACGGATGCATGTGGCACAAGGCTAGGTGCTATATTGATGCAAGGAGGTAGGGTTGTAGCTTATGCAAGTCGGCAACTGAAACCACATGAGAAAAGATACCCTACCCATGATTTGGAATTGGCAGCGATCGTGTTTGCACTGAATATGTGGAGACATTATCTCTTGGGAGAAAGATTCGAGTTGTTTACTGATCATAAGTCGTTAAAGTATCTTTTCTCTTAAAATGATCTAAATCTCCGACAACAAAGATGGTTAGAATTCTTAGCTTCCTATGATTTCGACATCGCATATACACCAGGAAAGGGCAATGCGGTGACTGATGCATTGAGTAGAAGACATGCCAGTTTAGGGGCTATGTTTCTAAAATGGAAGCAACTGGAGTACATAACTGGGTATGATTTCAGACCAAAGTGCAAATTGGATCCAGAAATGTTAGCAAGTTTGACGATCAGACCCACTTTGATTGAGCGGATTGTTTCCAGCCAGAGGAACGATCCTAACCTATTGGAAATCATCTCGAAGTTAGAGATGGAAATCAACAGAGAGATGAACAAGTATGGTCTTGATCGAGATGGATGGCTTAGAAAGAATGGAAGACTAGTTATACCCAGTGTCAATTGATTGAGAGATGAAGTGCTTAGAGAATGTCATCACTCAAAACTGACTATACACCCCGGTGGTAACAAGATGTATCGAGGCATGAAGCAGAACTACTACTGAGAAGGGATGAAAAGAGACATTGGGAAGTTTATATCCAAATGCATGAACTGCCAGCTAGTTAAAGCTGAGCAAAAGAAGCCTAGTGGTTTGTTACAACCATTAGAAATTCCAGAATGGAAATGGGAACAAATCTCGATGGATTTCATTGATGGATTACCAAGGACTAGATCTGGCCATGATAGCATTTGGGTGATTGTGGACCGATTGACTAAGAGTGCAAGGTTTATACCTGTCAAGTCAAATAGGACGGCAGCTAAGTTGGCGGAACTGTATATAAAGTGTGTAGTGAGATTCCATGGAATACCCAAAGGCATTGTGAGTGACCGAGATCCGTTGTTCACTAGTGGATTTTGGAAGAGCTTACAAGAGGCGTTAGGATCATAATTACATCTCAGTACCGCGTATCATCCTCAAACTGACTAACAGACAGAGAGGGTGAATCGTGTGTTAGAAGACCTCTTGAGAGCATGTGTATTGGATTTTAAATGATCATGGATGACCATTTGCAACTAGTAGAGTTTGCATATAATAATAGCTATCAATCCAGTATTGCTATGGCTCCATTTGAAGCTTTGTACGGAAGACCGTGCAACTCACTGTCATGTTGGGTAGAAACTGGTGAGAAGTTTGTGCTTGGATCCGATGTGATAAGAGAAACTTCAGCTAAGATTAAGATTATCCAACAACGAATGAAGGCTGCCCAAGATAGGCAGAAGAGTTATGCTGATAGGAGGAGAAGAGAATAAAAGTTCTCCAATGGCAACTTGGTGTTTGTCAAGATTTCTCTGTTGAAGAGCGTGATACGATTTGGCAGGAGAGGCAAGTTAGCAC
Source organism: Allium sativum (assembly GCA_030737875.1). Classification (NCBI taxonomy): domain Eukaryota; kingdom Viridiplantae; phylum Streptophyta; class Magnoliopsida; order Asparagales; family Amaryllidaceae; genus Allium; species Allium sativum. The sequence goes on from CM060913.1 coordinate 160,965,380, forward strand.
CAAGATTTGTTGGTCCATTCCCAGTTCTTGAGCAAATTTGGAATTTGGCATATAAAGTTGAATTACTAGAGAAGATGGCAGGAGTTCACAACGTATTTCATGTTTCCGAGTTATGGAAGTTCGTACACGACTCAGACGTGTCTATTTTACGTGATCAATTGGACGATATTGAAGTTGAACCCGAGGCGGTTGGGAACCGCAAGCCTACGCGTATTGTTGGGAATGATACGAAGCAACTTCGAAGGAAAGCGGTGAATCTAGTCGAAGTCCAGTGGGGCGAGAATGAGAATGACTGTACTTGGGAGACAGAGGAGAGCATAAGGAAGATGTATCCAGAACTCTTCACCTGGTAAGATTTTAATTCGATTTAGTCTTTCCGCATGCTAGGATAGGCTTGTTTGTTTATTTGTTTCGCATGTTTGATTGTTGTTTGTGGCTGGTAGGCATGCAGGATCCTTTGTATGTTTTGGGTTAAGAATTTCAGGGACGAAATTTCTTAAGGGGGAGAGTGTAACGACCCACATTCTACGTATCGAAGGATCGTAGGATATTTATTTCTTTCACATACGAAGCCGTATGGTCATGTAACTTTGGGAGACGACTATTGGGGTCATTTTCCATGTTCATGATTTTTGCCGGTTTTTAAATGACCATTTTGTCCCTAGCCGATACTGTTTTGGCCATACTTTTGATTGGAAAGGAATTTTGACTTGAAACCACTTCCATTGGCTCCGGATGATGGTTTACAATTCTGTAGAGCGGTCACATTAGCCAAACGGACTTACCGTTTGGGAGGTATGGCTGAAACAAGTTTCAGATGGTGAAAAACAGCTTAACCGGACTTAATTAGGGTGATTAGCAAGAGTGCCCATAAACCATTTCGGGATTAGGGTTATGAGGAGGCTGAAAGCAGTTAGAGAACGATCTTATTTTCATTTTTCAGCCGCCACTTTCATTCTTGAAACCTAACAATGGCCATCAACATCTAGAATCATCTCTAATCAACGTTTAATCAAGGATTAGGCTTAGCAACACCAAATCAAAGAAGATCTTTACCAAATCAGTATTAGAGCTGCTGTTAGACATCAGTATTCGCCCAAATCAGTGAGGTTTCAGTTCTAAAAATTTAATTTATGGCCAAGGTGAGTGATTAGCATTGTTTTGACACTAATTACAGTTAATTAGGGCGAATAGTGATAATTAGCGAATTTATACATTAATAAAATCTGGAAAAATATTGGTAATTTTTGAAATATTTTTTTAGACCTCTTTTAGAAATTTGGGTTAATTTGGTTAAGTTTTGTTAATCCTATCATTAGTTTTGTTTAAGCATGCTTAAGGGAAAATATGGGGTTTTGGCTATGTTTGATCTATTTAAACCTATCAAGTTATTGTTTTGATGTTTGTGGTTGATGTTATATGTTCCCATGACTGTTTGGCATGAATTGTGATTGTTTAGAATAGTTAGATTGGTCGAAAACGCCGTTGAATGGCGTAAACAGTCGCTGGAAAGAAGTGCAGGAATTTGGCCGATTCGGATCGGATCGGATCAGAGGAAGGAGCCCGAACCGAACCCCCCCCCCCAAACTACTGCATCCACAAGACGATCTGGAGAACTAGGGAGCATCTTCTCCTACCCGACCCGTGTAGTCTTCTCCGAACCGAACTGACGGGAGCTCCGGACTGATCCGCCTATGTGGAGAGCCCACGATCCGAACCATCTTACCTGATCTAAACCGATGTGCCATGAAAGAACTTGAGGAACTTGACCCAATCCGAGGGGAAGAAGCATTCCGATCCGAACTAGGGAGCTTGGACATGAGGCGTGGATCACGAACTGAACTGGGAAGCATGATCCGAACCCAATGGGAGTATGATCCGAAGCAAAGTAAAGGGAGGAACCGAACCGATCCGGTGACGACTAAAAACCCGAGATGCAAAGGTAGTCCAAAAGGAAGTAAGAGATCAGGATCCAGTTGGGAACCAACGAGTTCACTTCATGATTGGGCTTAGCTGCGGGACGCGTGCTAAGGGGTTGTCGTCGTCTATAACTTTGGATCACTATGTGTAGGGAGTAGGTGAACGGATTCAGGGCCACAATGGCCTAGGTATGACTAAAATGGCTATAGACCAATGAAGTGGGGTCATTTGTAAAGGTTTGGTCATGACTCCATGTGGTAAGCTTGGTAGTAGCAGTAGTTGTACAGGTTGAACTCCGTCACTACTATGATGGGTCTAGTGATCGAAGCAGTAGATATCGTATGCTTTACGCACTGAGCGAGAGATGTGAGGATGGTTGCTATGCTTGATTTGTTTGCCATCATTATGACATGCACACCCCACCCCTGTTATCTTAACACCATCTGTTCAGTGAAATCTTAGAGTATTGTACGGTATGTATTGCTAACTCTTTGGTTGCAGGTCCAGGTTCATGCATGGTTTAGTATAACTGTTATTGTCCTGTTTAGCTGCTTATTGCTCATACCATACTTTTTGTCTGACCCAGAGTTTTATGTCTCTTCTTATTACTCTGGGTGCTCTCACGAGCAGACTAGAGACAGGTTAGCTGGGTATGCACGAGTAGCTGATTCGGAGACGAGCAGGAGGCTTCCACGTATGATACATATAGATATTCTCCCTGTGTTGTTGAAGATCACTGCTTGGGCATTAGTAGTGCATATTCTACTTTAACTTTCTTTTGCTTCAGAGACAGTTTAAAGTTGTAATAATGATGTTGGATCATAAGCTGTATTTGGATTTCCGCTGCTCTGATGTTGATGTTGGTTTTACTTATCAGCTTATGCACTGTCTCACCTGTTTTATGTCAAATATATTATTATTATATTTTGTTCCAGGCGCTGTGAGACATTCTACAGGTTTTTATTAGTTCATTCTCTTCTTTCCTTTCTTTGGCGACCGTTCCGTGCTAGTCGGGCATGTGTACAGCGCACTTCCGGAGGAAATGTTGGCTGGTGCGGGGCGGGTCGTCACAAAGATAGTCTTAAAAGTTACAATAAAATGGTTAAAAACAAGCAATTTAAAAAACTTGGAAAAAAATAGATAATTCAATAAATAGTAAAATGATATAAATAGAAGAACATAAAATGGATAAATTATTGGTACATACAAAAATATAATAATTTAGTGAGATGGAAAGTTAAGTAAAATGAATAAGTTAGATTAGTTAAATTAAAATACTGGATAAATTTATACTTATGAATTGCAAAATATATGAAAGCCTTAAAATAATTTCTCCGAACTTAGAAACCCATTTTCATTTCAAACCATTTGAAGTACTATACATTTCTTTCATACCGAATCATACTTCACTTCGGTAGTTTTAAAACCAAAATCGCTTTCAAAATTTCAACATATATGATAACTCCAAGCCTAACAAGTCCATCGTCGTCCTTGCAAACTTTAGACATGCGTTGATTAGGCGCGTGACTAAAATATATAAGTACTAAATATACTTGTTTCAACTTCAAGTCAAAATTTGGTTCATTTCATCAAGCTTCCCATGACAAGGCCTAAGGGTAGCCTATCGTACGCAATAATATAGATAACTAAGTTCGCTCCGGACACCTAAAGCAGTCAATTATCGACGGTTCTCAAGCGAAGTGTGCATCACGGTTTTCTTCCGGGCTCCGACCTCCAAGTACAAAATTGTAACACCCCACGTCCATTAATGTCACACTCAAAGGGAATGCATTAATTTTCATGGAGTATTATTGGTGAATAGAATAGAATACAACAAGACGGATACATATATTAGTACTTGAAAATTTTCAAAATAACATTTATTGCAGCGGAGAAATAGTTTGATTACAACAACATCATAAACCAACAGAAAAACCAAGTACACTTAGTAACCATCTTGACAAATTGTTTTCCGAGTACATAAAGTAAAAAAGCATAACCCCAACATAAGTAGCCATAAAAGAGATGAGCTGAACTTTACTTTCAGCAATCCAAGCACTTCCAAAAGAGAGAGAAAGATCCAGATCAAGCTCCACTAGTACTAGTTCCAACATGAGAACCTGGGGAGGGGGGAGGGAAGGAAGAAAAGAGGCGAAAACAAAAGGGGTCAGACATAAAGTCTGGCGAGTACCATAACTTTAACAATACAATTATTAAAGTAATCAGGATGAGGGATAGACTGGTAAAATAAGGAATGACTATGAAACAAGTGGGCAAGATCAAACAAACAAGAGGAATATTCTGGCGTTAATCTCTCTCCTAATCACTATAGGATAATTACTATACTGCACCACTACTAGTCACCCTAAGAGTTGATCCCGCCTACTGAACACAATAATCATAACGGTTGTTTCGTGTACCCCTAGCTGTCTTCATAGGTTCCGCCTGCCCCTATCTCCACTAGTTGTACCCACTATCCTATGCGATTGGCTCCCTAACTCGTAGATACCCGTGCTGGTCCCACAATCAAACCCAGTAAAGATGCACGACTTATATCTACACGATACCACTAAATATGCACGGCTTATATCTACACGATGCAACAACGTCTTGCCTACTAGCCCGGACCCATGCACGCACATGACCCCGTTGGACTTACATTGCCACCGTTAACCCATTTTGACCTCTCACAATCAAACCCAGTAAGCATGTCCCGTCCTCGATCTAACTCGAGCTCACGAAGATACTGAATGGGTTACTGGTTTGAAATGGGTCCCCCATGCTTGACACAAGCTTTCCAACTATGCTTGGTCCCCACTAAAATTTTCCACTTAACCCCCTTCTTATTCATGTCTTCTTAAATGTTTAAATTTGGTTAAGTGTTTCTAATCGTATTTCACATGCCACCCATGTCACCCACTTAACCCCTATGTCCCACCACATGTTTATCTTGGTTAAGTGTTACTTAATTCATTATAACCATAACCTTGTAAGACCTCCCACATTAGACTTCTGTTTGCGGTTCCTGGATTTGCCGAGCGAGTCAGGGCAGTTTTATATCGCAAACGTGTCTAACCTCGTGTTTTTACAATTGTTATGCATTTAATTAATGCCTTCGATCTCTCACATTAGACTACCGTTTGTGGTTGCTGGATTTTCCAGGCGGGTCCGGGAAGTCTTACACCACAAACGAGTCTAACCTCATGTCTTAGGCGTTTATTATTACAAATTATTTCACCCCAATATGAATTAATTAACCCTATTCAAATTTCCAATAATTATCAAATTAATTATGTCCATAATTGTCACCTAAATCATGTCCATACTTTTTAGGTATAAAAATTATACCAAATAATGTCTCAATTTAATTATATGCTTTTAAAGCCATTTTATGCGAATTCAAAATTTACACAATTAATATTTTCCCATTGCCCCACGCTATTCGCACGTTCAAATATGAAATATGTTAGACTCGAAAATAGTCTAACTTATAAAAAAGAAACGTCACAACACATAAAAATAGAACTAACTTGCAAATAGGAATTATAACATAAAATTGCATAGCCAATAATTTGCATAGACAATGGTCATATAGAATCATATATTTGCATAAACTACCATGGATCTAAATATAGATCTAAACATGAAATTGTGAACTTGCATATATAAATTATGGGTTTCACTTAACTTGCATAACGTGAATATAATTTTCACCCAAAAAAGTGAATACAGTTTTTCACCTAAACTTGCATATGGATTTATACAACTTGCATATGAATTTATCACATGTTTTTTCATATAAACTAGCATACATATGTACTTGATTCACATATAAACTAGTGAACAATTTACATATAGACTTGCATAAGATTCATATACTTGCATACAATTTAACATCCCAAACTTGCATAAAATTCACATACAAATTATCATATGATTTAACATCCCAAACTTGCATAAGATTCACATACGAATTAACATATGTAAAAAAGGACTTACATAAGATTCATGTTCAAACTAGCATATGATTTAAAATCCCAAACTTGCATAAGATTCACATACGAATTAACATATGATTTACATCCCAGACTTGCATAAAATTAATCAAGTTGAACACGTATAATTGGACATATGAATTAAATCTACCAACATAAAATAACAAAATTAAACAATATCACGTGATTCAACAGACATGTTCTCATAATCCAATTACAACCCATCATAATTAAATTATTAATTATATTGTGAAAGAAATAGTACTCAAAAAAATAGGTTAGAGAAGAGAGTGATTTGTTCGTCTTTTGAATTGGAATTCTGACTTGCTAAATCCTAAGCTTTAGAAAGGAGAACTATCCTAGCAGCAACATGTGGCTAACAACAAATTTTGTTTAGGTTTAGGGTTTGACTCTAGGCACTCTTTTATATAAGTTTGAATCAACCTAAGCTGTTGGATTATCGTAGGAGCAATCCTAGCCATCCGTGACTAGATAGTATTATCTAGAATAGCCACATCAGCCCTAATGACTCAGCACAGAGTCAAAAATCGTCACATTTCAGATCTTCCCTGGAGGGGGGACGGGGGTAGGTCGACCCCCTGGTCGACCTGTGTGGGTAGGTCGACCCCCTGGTCGACCTGGCCCTTGGGTGGGAGAATTCCCGCCTAGCCTGCTCCTCTGTTTGAATTTGAATTTCGAATTTATTATTCTAAACTGTTTTAATTTATATAAAATTACTAAAGCTTCCGAAGGCCATAACTTCCTCATACGAAGTCGGATTTACAAAATCTTGGACTCTATTCCAAGAAGAATTTCGAGACGAACACAATGGCGTAACCCGTTTCCCTTAATTCTCAATTTAATAATTAAGTGCTGTTAGGATTGTTAATTTTAATATTCACAGAAAATTCAATGTGTTACATTCTCCCCTCCTTAAAGGATTTCTCCCCTGAAATCTCCAAGTTAAGGAGAATGTATATCCTAACATCCAATCATCCATCTACTCAACCATCAAACACAGGCATCCACTGTCCTTACAAGATTTCTAATGCCGTATGAACATATGCAAAAAGTATGTGTATATGTTCCTTATCTAATGCAAAATCAGGCGGTCCACTGATTCAATTGACCTCCTTAATGCATATCATGATAGTGCCATGCGTCCATTATGCATGTAAAATAATCCTAATGATACATATTAATTCTACATGTGTGCACAGCCATTCATCAAAATGCAGCATCCATATGATAACACAACCATTATACATCCATTAATTTAAATATGCACACATATTTATATGCAATATGAAAGTGATTGAGCCGATCTAGTGCATAAGGTGTGTGTACATGCATCCACGAGCAACCACTATCAACCACTTGTAACCACTCGCAACCATGAATCATAACATGTTCAAATACATGTTGACATCCATCGGTTTCTACCTAAGGATAAAGAATAGGACTGAGGAGATATACTTAAAAGGTAGACATAAGCATGAATGAACTTATGGAAAAAAAGATCATGGAGGTACCCGCAAAGAGAAAAGGGTAGGCTGCGCATATTTTCCTCTTAGTTTCCCAAGTCGCGTCTTCCTCAGCATAACTTCATTGAACATTAACAAGCTTGACGTAATAGTTGCGTAGCTTTTTGACTTCCGTACCCAAGGTAGGAGTAGGAACTCTTCTCACAGTCGCTTCTCGTTCCACTTATACTTCCTCTAGTATACTTGGCTCTACCACTTCCGTAGATTCATGTAAGCATTTTCGTAGTTGAGAAACATGAAAAACATTATGAACTCCAGGCAGTATCTCAGGTAGCTCTACTCTGTAAGCCATCGTCCCAATCCTTTCAATGAGAGGAAATGGCTCTGCAAATCTTGGTGCTAGCTTTCCTATGGACCGAAAGCGAATGACATTCCTCAATGGAGGTACTTTGAGGAACACCCTATCTCTAAACTTAAACTCAAGGTCGGTCTTTCTTTTGTCTGCGTAGGACTTCTGTCTATCTTGTGCAGCCTTCATCCATCTTCTTATCAAGTCCACTTTTCTAAGGTCTCTCTAATCAGGTCTGGCCCAAGTACGAGCTTGTCTGTAGACTCCCACCAACAAGTTGGTGATCGGCATGGTCTTCCATATAATGCTTCGAGGGGCGCCATGCCTATGGTGGCTTGGTAGCTGTTGTTGAAGTGAATTCCACCAAAGGAAGATGATCCTCCCATGTCCCTCCAAAGTCAAGAATGCACAATCTCAAGAGGTCTTCCAATACTCTGTTAACCCTTTCTGTCTGACCATCGGTTTGGGGGTGATAGGGCGTGCTTAAGCTTAATTGAGTGCCTACAGCCTCTTGCAAGCTTTTCCAAAACTCGCTCGTAAAGATAGGATCTCGATCGCTCACTATGTTGGAGGGTATCCCATGGACTCGAACTATTTTTTAAAGATAAATGGATGCTAGGGACGAGACAATTCTTCTACTTTTAACAGGTATAAAGTGAGCGCTTTTAGTGAGCTATCCACTATTACCCAAATACTAGTATTGCCTTTTCTTGACCTAAGCAACCCATCAACAAAGTCCATCGAAATGCTATCCTACTTCCACTGTGGGACCTCTAGCGGATAAAGTAGACCACCGGGCTTCTTCTGCTATTCTTTGACTTGCTGGCATATCAAACACTTAGCGACGAACTAAGCTACATCACTCTTCATGCCATTCCAAAAGAAAACCCTCTTTATATCCTTATACATCTTGTCTCCTCCTGGGTGTATGGTCAGCTTAGAATGGTGTGCTTCTTCGATAACCATCTTCACTAAACCCCTTACATGTGGGATGCATAGCCATCCATCCAGTATCAACCAACCCTTATCATTGATGGAGTATCTAGTGAGGTGACTAGAAGTCTCGCCCCTAACTAGCTTATCCATCATGTCAACTTGCTGAGGGTCTTCTCGTTGCGCGGTTCCTATTGAGTCCAAAAGATTAGGCCGCACCTCTAGCGATGCTAACAGACCAGGCATAATTTCAGAGGAGGGTCTAAAGTTAAAGTTTGCTATATACTCCAAGCTATGCCTTTCTACAAAGAGAGGACTCAAGGTCAGCTCCTTCCTACTTAAAGCGTCTGCTACCACATTACCCTTACCTGGGGTATAGGAAATATCAAAATCATATGAGGCTAGAAATTCCATACACCTTTGATTTCTTAAGTTAAGATCTTTCTACGAGAAAAGGTACTTCAACGATTTATGGTCAGTATACACTTCAAAATTTTCACCTAGGAGATAATGGCGCCAAGACTTAAGCGTAAAGACGATGGCAACCAAATCTAGATCGTTGGTTGTGTAGTTTTTCTTATGTACTTTCAACTGTCTACCTCCATAAGCTATACCTTCCGTTCTTGCATCAAGACAGCGCCTAGTCCCGTACCACATGCTTTCGTTTATAAGGTAAATGTCTTGCTCACATCCGACAATGTTAGAACTGGGGCTATTGTTAGAGCCCTTTTCAAACGTCGGAAAGCAATATCGCAATCTAAATCCCAAGCGAAAGTTGGGTTCTTCTTCGTTAATCTTATAAGTGGGGCTGAGATTTTTGCAAAGTCTTTAATGAACTTTCGGTAAAAGCCCGCTAGCCCGAGCAAGCTTCAGACTTCGGTTGCATTCCGTGGAACCTTCCAATCTTGCACCACAACTACTTTGCCGGGGTCCATTGCTAACCCCTCTTTGGACACCACATTTCCAAGAAACCTCACTTCTTCTCTCCAGAAATGGCATTTGGAGAATTTGGCTTTTAGCTGATGTGCACGAAGAGTATCCATGATTTCCCTGAAATGCAAAGCATGCTCTTCTTCATTCTTCGAGAAGATCAAAATGTCGTCTACGAAGACCACCACAAACTTATTAAGGAACTCTCTAAACACCCTGCTCATCAAGTCAACGAAGTAAGTGGGTGCGTTTGTCAAGCCAAAAGGCATGACAAGCCATTCAAAGAAACCATCCGAGGTTCTGAATGCGGTCTTATCAATGCTGTCTTCAGCCACTCTTAGCTGATGGAACCCAGTAGCCAAATCTAGTTAGGAGAAAATAGAAGCACCTACAAGCTGATCAAACAAGTCATCTCTTCTTGGAAGTGGGTGCCTACTCTTCTTGGTCAGCTTGTTTAACTCCCTATAATCAACGTGTAGGCGAAGTGTACCATCCGCTTTGGTTGCAAATACTGCTGGAGCACCCCATTTAGAAATACTCCGCCTTATAAACCCCTTTTCGAGCAGCACTTTTACTTGCTTACTGATCTCTTTTCGTTCCATTGGAGCCATGTGTCTATTGGGTAGAGCTATGGGTTTTGGATTATTGACTAGGTATATGCGGAAGTGTGTCTCTCGCTTTCGAGGTAAGCCCTTCACCTCTTCAAATACATTTGAGTATTCAAGGAATGTCCCAAACCGACTGCAAGTTTTCAACAGACGCATAAAGAGATTCTAGGTAGATAAGCATAACAGAATGTATGGGATTACAAGAGATTTCGAGAGTGTTTCTGAGGCGAATCATAAGTCTAACTACTCACTTTTCACAATCGAGGATGGCACCATTATTGGATAACCAATCCATGCCTAGAATCAATCCATAGCCCGTGAAGCCAAGAACAAAGGCATTGCATTCAAACTCAACGCTCAAGATAGACACTCTCAAATCCGACAAATCATCGAAAGATGAGCCGAACTACCGATAGGATTAGAGACTACTATGGGATACGTAACTAGACTAGTATTTAGGTGTAGTGTTTTAAGTAACGAAGCAGACAAAAACAAGTGTGAAGCGCCAAAATCAAACAAAGTATGAATATGATGATCGAACAGAAAAACCAAACTTTCAACAGAAATGTTTCTACCTCTCTCCTGTCCTGGTGCCATGAGAGCGTGAACCTGCCCTATTGCCTGCCCTGGTGCCATGAGAGCCTGAATCTGTCCTCCAGAAGTAGACCTTGTTCTATGCCCTAGGCCCTGTTTCCACAGGAAGTCTTTAATTAGATGTCCTGCCTCTCCACAGTGGAAACATCAAGTCTTCTCCTTGTTCCTACTGTCCTTGCTCAGATGGCATGGTGTTCCACAATTAAAGCATCTTTTCTTTCCTTTGTTATTGTTGTCCTTACCACCTTTCTTAGGTTGCTGCTATGACTTCTTTTGATCCCCTTTCTTTTCTAGTGCCTTATTAGCATTAGCGCCTTTCTCCTCTTCATGCATAAGCGTCATGTCAACCAGTTTCTCAAAGGTAGCCCCTATAGGAATGTGGGTCATAGCTAACCCATGTAGCGGCTCATTCAAACCTTTAACGAATCTCAGGGCCTTCTTTTCAGGTGTGTTCACCAAGTCTAAGCCAAACCTCGCCAACTGATTCAACTTGTTGACGTACTCCTTTACTGATAAGTTCCCCTGCTTCAATGCCAAGAACCTTTCCTTGTATAGATTCTGTTCTGCTCGTGAGAGAAATTTCATCTTGAACCTATGTCTGAAATCCATCCATGTCTCCACTGGACGCTCTCCATTCGTGACCTCCCACCAAAACGAGGCTTCACCCTTCATTAACCAAGCGGCCAATTGGACCTTCCTTTCATCTTCTACCTCGAAGATACCAAACAAGTCTTCTACCTCCTTAAGCCAATTTCGAGCTTCAACAAACGTCTCTGATCCATGAAAAGGTTTTCCGCCCATTGCTCGAAAGTCTTTGCGTATCTTTGAAAAAGTATCAACATGGGGAGGAGGAGGAGGATGAGCGGCTGCAGCTGGGGGAGGAGGGATGTCTACTGGGTCTGTGGCGGTGGCCCTAGCCTCCAGATACCTTCTGAACCAGGTTAGTATCGGTATTCCTTTGGGTATCTCGGGTAACCCAGACATGCTGAAAAGAAAATGAAGAGATTCAAAACGGAGAATTCGAAAGAAAGATATATGGCTCTTAGGGGTTATGTTTTTAAAACAAACTTTCCCCTTGAAAATACTCTCCTTCAAACATACCTTTGAAAGTATTTCTTTATAAAATGCTTTTGAAAAATAGTTTTTCAAAATCTCTTATTTGTTCTTGTAACCTTCATCTCTAATGCCACGTATAACACACCACGTCCATTAATGTCACTCTCAAACGGAATGCATTAACTTTCATGGAGTATTATTGGTGAATAGAACAGAATATAACAAGTCAGATACATATATTGGTACTTGAAAATTTTCAAAACAACATTTATTGCAGTAGAGAAATAGTTTGAGTACAACAACATCATAAACCAACAGAAAAACCAAGTACACTTAGTAATCATCTTGACAAATTGTTTTCTTAGTAAAAAAAGTAAAAAAGCATAACCCCAACATAAGTAGCCATAAAAGAAATGAGCTGAACTTTACTTTCAACAATCCAAGAACTTCCAAAAGAGAGTGAAAGATCCAGATCAAGCTCCACTAGTACTAGTCCCACCCTGAGAACCTGGGAAGGGGGGGGGGAGGAAGAAAAGAGGCGAAAAAATGGGGGTTAGACATAAAGTCTGGCGAGTACCATAACTTTAACAATACAATTATTAAAGTAATCATGATGAGGCATAAACTGGTAAAATAAGGAATGACTGCGAAACAAGTGGGCAAGACCAAACAAATAAGAGGAATATTCTGGCATTAATCCCGCTCCTAACCACTATAGGATAATTACTATACTGCACCACTACTAGTCACCCTAAGAATTGATCTCGCCTACTAAACACAATAATCCTAATGGTAGTTTCGTGTACCCCTAGCTGTCTTCATAGGTGTCGCCTGCCCCAATCTCCACTAGTTGTACCCACTACCTCCATGCGATCGGCTCCCTAACTCATTGATACCCGTGTTGGTCCCACAGTGGGGTTATCACTCCCCAAAGTGGCAACCCGATACCACTAAAGATGCACGGCTTATATCTACACGATGCAACAATGTATTACCAACCAGCCTAGGCCCACGCACGCACATGAGCCCGTTGGACATTCGTTGCCACCTTTAACCCATTTGGACCTCTTACAATCAAACCCAGTAAGCGTGTCCCCTCGATCTAAATCGAGCTCACAAAGATACTTAATGGGTTACTGGTTTGAAATGGGTCCCCCATGCTTGACACAAGTTTCCATCTATGCTTGGTCCCTACTAGAATTTTCCACTTAACCCCCATCTTATTCATGTCTTCTTACATGTTTAAATTTGGTCAAGTGTTTCTAATCGTATTTCACATGCCACCCATGTCACCCACTTAACCCCCATGTCCCACCACATGTTTATCTTGGTTAAGTGTTACTTAATTCATTATAACCGTAACCTTGTAAGACCTCCCACATTAGACTTCCGTTTGTGGTTGCTGGATTTGCCGGGCGGGTCCTGGCAGTCTTATACCGCAAACGTGTCTAACCTCGTATCTTTACAATTGTTACGCATTTAATTTATGCCTTCGACCTCTCACATTAGACTACCGTTTGTGGTTGCTGGATTTGCTGGACTGGTCCGGGCAGTCTTACACCACAAACGAGTCTAACCTCGTGTCTTAGGCGTTAATTATTACAAATTATTTCACCCCAATATGAATTAATTATCCCTATTCAAATTCCAATAATTTCTAAATTAATTATGTCCATAATTGTCACCAAAATTATGTCCATACATTTTAGGTATAAAAATTACACCAATTAATGTCTCAATTTAATTATATGCTTTTAAAGCCATTTTATGCCAATTCACAATTTACATAATTAATATATTCCCCACGCTATTCGCATGTTCAAATATGAAATATGTTAGACTCACAAATAGTCTAACTTATAAAAAAGAAACATCACAACACATAAAAATAGATCTAACTTGCAAATAGGAATTATAACATAAAATTGCATAGCCAATAATTTGCATAGACAATGCTCATATAGAATCATATATTTGCATAAACTACCATGGATCTAAATATAGATCTAAACATGAAATTGTGAACTTGCATATATAAATTATGGGTTTCACTTAACTTGCATATGTGAACATAATTTTCACCCAAAAACGTGAATATAGTTTTTCACCTAAACTTGCATATGGATTTCTACAACTTGCATATGAATTTATCACATGTTTTTACATATAAACTAGCATATGTATATACTTGATTCACATATAAACTTGTGTACAATTCACATATAGACTTGCATATGATTCATATACTAGCATACAATTTAACATCCCAAACTTGCATAAAATTCACATACAAATTATCATATGATTTAACATCCCAAACTTGCATAAGATTCACATACGAATTAACATATATAAAAACAGACTTGCATAAGATTTATGCTCAAACTAGCATATGATTTAACATCCCAAACTTGCATAAGATTCGCATACGAATTAACATATGATTTACATCCTAGACTTACATAAAATGAATCAAGTTGAACATGTATAATTGGACATATGAAATAAATCTACCAACATAATATAACAAAGTTAAACAACATCACGTGATTCAATAGACATGATCTCATAATCCAATTACAACCCATCATAATTAAATTATTAATTATTTTGTGAAAGAAATAGTACTCATAAAGATAGGTTAGAGAAGAGAGTGATTTGTTTGTCTTTTGATTTGGAATTCTGACTTGCTAAATCCTAAGCTTTAGGAAGGAGAACTATCCTAGCATTAGCATGGTGGCTAACAAACAAATTTTGTTTAGGTTTAGGGTTTGAGTCTAGGCACTCTTTTATAGAATTAGTACCAACCTCAGACGTTGGATTATCATAGCAGCAATCCCAGCCATCCATGACTAGATAAGCTATCTAGAATAACCACATCAGCCCTAACGACTCAGCACAGAGTCAGAAATCGTCACATTTCAGATCTGCCCGGGTGGGTAGGTCGACCCCGAGGTCGACCCCCTGGTCGACCTGTATGGGTAGGTAGACCCCCAGGTCGACCCCCTGGTCGACCTGGCCCTTGGGTGGGAGAATTCCCGCCCAGCCTGCTCCCCTGTTTAAATTTGAATTTCAAATTTATAATTCTGAACTGTTTTAATTTATATAAAATTACTGAAACTTCCGAACGCTATAACTTCCTTATACGAAGTCCGATTTACGAAAACTTGGACTCTATTCCAAGAATTTTTTTGAAATGAACACAACGGCGTAACCTTTTTCCCTTAATTCTCACTTTAATAATTAAGTGTTCTTAGGATTGTTAATTTTAATATTCACAGAAAATTCAGGGTGTTACAAAAATCGCGGAGCATATATGTCACTCGATTTTCATCCAGACTCGGACTCCGTATATGCCTGGTTGCTCTCCCTAAACACCATCATCGAGGGATCTCAGGAGAAGTGTATCTCACGGGTTTCGTCCGGACATGGACCTCCAAGTACAAAATCTCGGAGCACATATATCTCTCGGTTTTCATCTAGACTCGGATACCTTATATGCCTAGGTTGCTCACCCTAAATCACACACACACCCTTCTTTTAGTCATGAGTTTCCCATATCATGGAAGCATATCAGTCATTTCATATCCCAATGCCATAAATCATTTTGCAACAATAATTCACAAATACTTTTAATCTTAATATTGTTGTCTTTCAAATATTTCAAATATCAGGATTCAAGTCGTCGAAATTTTCTTAGTTCATAAATCAATTTATAAACTATTCATCATATCCAAAACAACTTGAAAAACAATTTCTTTCAAAACTTTGCAAATTAATTCAATCAATTAAAAGTAAAATTTTCATCTTTCAAACATACAACTTATGTTTCACATTTCGAAATCAATGATCTTATTCAAACACTTTAAGTCATTCAGATTCTATAAATTAAAGACTTTAAGGATCATTATATATCAAGCTTCGTAAATTTATTTCGAAATATCTTTTTCGACAACTATTCATAACCTGATATCTTCTAAGAGATTCATATTGCCCTAAATTTTCCCTTTAATACATGGGAATCGAATTTGATCAAAACGATTTTCCTATCGTTCTTCCAATCCAAGTAAGTCTTTCAAATTTTTAAAAGCTTATGAAAATAATTTATAATCTATACATAGGTCATAACAATCATTCATTAGATCAAATTTCCGTTTTTCAAAGTATTTAGAAATATTTCCGTGATTTCTAAACAAATTTCATATTCTCATGATATAAAATTTTCAAGAATTTAATCATTGTCTTAGAAATCATATATAATTGAATTTTTCACTTTTCAAACACTATTTTCAAAATAATTCAAACAAACAATATAGGACTTTATATTTATTCTCATTTCAAATATTAAATTGTGTTTGAAAAGGTCATGTTTCCTATACTCGGGAAAATCCGTCGAAACATTTTTATTTAAAATACCATTACGCTTCCGCTACGCACTCTGATTATACGTATATTCAAACTAGTATTGGTAAAACATCTCAAAACATTGATTTCAAAATTTTTGAAACCAAATCCTCAAAATTAAAATATCAAAATCCAAAATTTTTCTTGCGTAAGTTGGATTATATGTTTGAACATCTTCAATTATTATGAAAAACTCATTTATTGAGGTTCCGTTACATAATATCTTGGATGAATTAAAGTTAGCTAGTTTGAATTCACTCTTGGTTTCGTTTAGCAACACGAAAGGTATACATACATGGACCAGGTTAAATTCCATGTGTTCTAATCAAACGGAAATGTATACATATAAGTTCAATACATAAGCATCAAAAGGTATTATGGTCCGAATCAAGATACTTGACCAAATCCGTACGATACAAGGTAGAAATAACATTACACAAGGATAGTGCTTCAGATTCAAATGATAAGTCTAGGCCAAGATGGGAAAGTCAAATGCATACATGTATACAAATTTCAGTAGTTCAACCATAGGAAACCATGGGATACTCGTTAGTTTTTCTTAAAATTTCATCCTGAGTTTGTCTTACTTTAACATTTTCATTTTCTTTCTTTGTGTCTCAAGTGAATACTTGTTGATATTTTTTTTTTATTCGACCCACTTTTTCTTGTTGGTTTCGTTTAAAGGAAAATATATAATTCAATCGACTTGTTCAATAAATATTCCATTTTATCGTGTAAACCTTGTTGTTCGAAATTCATATAACTTCAAGTGGGGAAAATCAATCTTCTCCGCCAGTTAGGACATTTGTTATAATATGATTAAATCATATTGTCAAAACCAAAATTTTGGGTGATATTTCTCAATATCTCTTAAATATCATAACTCAACAAATCAACTTACTTACGTGTGCTTTCAAAATTTCACCTTTCAATTCTTTAAGCAAGATTTATCTCTTTTCTAGTTTTTGACAAATTGATTTGATATGCGCTTATCTCTCATTTATCTAGAACTTGATTTCAATCTCAAAAATTATTTTTTTCCTTTCTTTCTAAATCGACTCAATTTCACAATATCATTTCAAAAATCCAAATTCAACCTCTCAAATAAATCTTGTTATTAAACATCATATTTGATTTCAGTTTACGCCGCGTGCACTGCTCCTCGATCAAATCTTCCTACTTAATTTATTTGGACGACAATGGCTCGGATCAAACCGCATTCACTTTTAAATAGTTTGAATAAAATAGTTGTATCACCCCACGTCCATTAATGTGACTAACTAAGGGAATGCATTAACTTTCACGGAGTATTATAAGAGTATAAAACAGAATATCACATGACAGATATATAAAATGGTACTTAAGAAAATTCAAAATTTATTCATTGTAATGGAAAAGAAAAACATGTTTGGTTACAACATCAAAACCACATACTAGAGTCAAGTACAAAATTATCCATCTTGTACAAAATTATCATCAGAGTACATAAAAGTAAAACCATAATCCCACTCCATATAACCATAATGAAAAAGAGATTTAGCTGAGCATTGCTTTCAACACTTCCAAGCACTTCAAGAAGAAAGGAATCCAAGTCAAGCTTCACTATTCCTACCCTAAGGACCTTGGGGGGAGAGGGAAGAAAGAAAAGAGGCGAAACAAAAAGGGGTCAGACATATGTCTGGCGAGACTAGTGACTTTAACAATATAATCAGTAAAGTAACAGGATAAGAACATAAACTGGATATAAGAGATGACTGTAACATAAGCAGATATGACAAGGTAAACAAGATATAATGTTGATTGCGCTTCTAATAACTATAGGATTATTCCTACACCGCACCAATGCTAGTTCAACACCGAAAGTTGATCCCTCTTACTAAACATAGTAATAATAATGATGATGGTAGTTTTGTATACTCCAAGCTGCTGTCATAGGTGCTGCTGTCATAGGTGCTGCCTCCTCCTATCTCCACTAGTTTTACCCACTACCCTCCTCATTCGATCAGCTCCCAAACTCATAGATACCCGTGCTGGTCCCACAATAGCGTGTATCACTCCCTAAAGTGGCAACCCAATACTACTAGAATGAAAGGCTTATACCTACATGATGCAACACAGTCTTTCCTAGCAGCCCGGACCCATGCACGCTCATGACTCCGTTGGACTTGCACTGCCATCGCTAACACTTTTGACCTCTTACAATCAAACCTAGTAAGCATGTCCTGTCCTCGACCCAGTTCGAGCTCACATAGATACTAAATAGGTTACTGGTTGAAAAAGGTCCACCCACTTGACACAAGCTTCTGTGACGGCCCGCCCCACACCAACCAACATTTCCAAAGAAACGCGTGGTGCCGATGTCCAACCAGCATAGGACGGTCGTCAGAAGAAATGAAACATAAGAGTGAACTAACAAGGAACCTGTAGTGTATCTCACAGCGCGTGGAATAAAATACAATAATAAGATAACTTTGACAAAAAACAGACGAGACAGTGCATAAGCTGAAAACTAAACCATAACCTTCATAGAAGCGGAATCCAAAATACAGCTTATGATCTAAACCATTATTACAACTTTAAAAATACTTTCTCTATAGAAAGAAAGGAATGGTACACTACTAATGCTCAAAGTAGTGACCAGCAACAACACAGGGAGTTATATGTAAATAATACGCAGAAGCCTCCCGGACAGCTACTCGTGCATACCACCTATCCTGTCTCTAGTCTGCTAGTTTAAGAGCACCAAGAGTAATAAGAAGAGACATAAAATTATGGGTCATACAAAAGTCTGGTATGAGCGATGTAACGTCCCGCCTTTTTGACCGCTACAAATTGGTAATTAAACCAATTTAAAACGTTCAAAACGATGTATCGTTATTTAGCTTACAGAGCTTTAAATAGAATCAACACAGAATAAATAAATAACACGATATTGAATATCAGAATAAACTTTTATAAATTGTAACATCCCAAAAATTTCAGTATATTTGAATTCCAATTTAAATTAAATAAATTGTAATATATTAAGAAAAATCAAATTTTTGTTGGATTTAAATGTTGGTAATTATGTGAAGTTAGTATAAATAGAGTTTCAGATTTTAGTTCTATTTAATAAGACTATGATTTGAATTTAATATTTAAATAATTAAATTTAATCTGAGTAGTGATTTAAAGGTAGAATTCAAATTTTAATTTAAAAATGGTGAAATTCTAAGTTGTGAATAATAATTGGAATTCAAAGCAGAAATTTTAAATAACCAAACTTGAGAACTTAGAATTTGTGGAATCGATTTATAAACTTTATTTAAGTTGTAATTTGAGTTAAGTGGGATTTTGAAATATTTAAGTTAAAAGGAATTCAGGTTTGAATTGTTAAACAATGGATTTTATTTGTTTAAATTTAATTTGAAATTCAAATTTCAAATTTGAAATATAAGCAAATATGGAACTTAAAATTTGTGAAATAAGTTTATAGAATTTATTTAAGTTTAATTTGGTTTAAATTTGAATTTATAAATATTTAAATTTGAATTTAAAACGGTTAATCGAATAATTGAATATTTATTTAATTAATTAACTGTAGAATTTAACGGTTTTGGCGACTGTCTCGGAATTCGACGAAACTGGCGCCATCGGAACCGGGACGATGAATTATGCTAAGAGTCCAATTTGCGTTGAAATCCGACTTACCGGTTGACCGTACGAGAGAAGTTGTGGGCGAGATCCTTGTAAGCTGATAATAGGGTGTTTATCTGAGTTGGGCCTCCTTTTGCATATAAATAAATTCCACCTCCTTCCTTCAGCCCATTCTCTATTTTCCCATGCTGCCCTCCATCAAAATTTCATCGTTAATGGCAGAAATAAAATTTAAATCATAATTCCAAAACAAAAATTCACCTCAAATTAAAATCTCTCAAAACCCCATCATATTATATACCAAATCGAAGAGCTCGACGATACGAACTCGCGGGTGGTCTCAGATCTGACATGCACTGAAGGATGTGGCCGGAAATCGCGGTCAAAGCTCAGAATTTTCGGAACCCTAAAGCAAATTTTAGGGGTTTTTGATTTAGGGATTTATCGAAGAAACTAGGATCTGGGTATCGTTCAGAGTGTCGCTAGGATCGCAACAAGCTTGGGTATGTCGGTTATCATCAAACATGGCGCTGGGAATTCGTATTTTAGGGTTTCGAAGGGCCTCCGTTCAACTCAGCGACGGCGGTGCTACAGGCAACCGGAGGCGACGTCGATCAGTGAGGAGGTGCGGCTGGAGTCGGGCGTTCTAATGGTAGTGGTCTCGAAGCCTATCGTGGCCGAAGTCGATGGTGATTGATGGTCAAAGTTGGGGGTTTTCCACCGGTACTGTAGCAATGCGAGAGCATGGGGAGCGGGAGAAATTTTGAGAAGAAGCTGACGTGTCGGAATTTAATAGGGTAAGAAATTATTTATTAATTAATTATATATATATATATTTCAAATGGTAAAACACTAATAACTCTCTCGTTTTAACTCGGATTTGGACGCGGTTTGTTGCGTTGGGATCGTGGCGGAATTGCGGACGTTTTGGCACTAACCTGGCTGCGTTTAGAGACTATGAAATTTTGGGCTTCTTTTGGACATCCGAAACAATTAAGACCCAAAGGTGAGTGGTTTTCTCACTCACGAAATACTGAATTATTCCCATATTTATTGAATTAAATTATGAAATAAGTTTGGTTGCATGGTTGCATTGGATTGTTGATGTGTTGTTTAAATTTGACATGCAAGTGTGTTAACATGCAATCTAAGTAAATGATTAGTTATTTAATTTAATTTAAATCTCTAGTTGAAATTCGAACCCCTGTTAATCCTGGAACAGTTAATGCTGATCAGTTGAATGGAATGATGTGATGGATGTTTGGTTGGATTTTATTACTGTTGATATTGACACTGCTTATGCCCATATTCGGTATATCGTATTGCATGTTGGTTTTGACGATAAATCTCATTTGTACCCTTGATGTTACGGGCATCTAATGAACCCGGAGTTTATCGATTGAAATGAATTAAGAACACAGAGTGAAATGATAAATCTCTGTGGCCCTGATTTGGATTGAAATGATAGATCCATCCCTGAATATTGAGGAATTAAATTTAATTCACTTGGCCATAGGGTAGCAAATTATATATGGATATCGGTTGGGTAAATGATTTTAATATTTGGAATTCTATTTTGATTGAAAATTCAATTAAGGGAATGTATCGATTTCGATAGGTTTTATTTTTCCTTTGAAAATCTGAATCTGGAATATCATTTGAAAGGATTTAAGAAATTTTCCCAGAGTGAATTCGAAGTGTTAAAGATTTAAAATTTATATGATTCGGGATTTTCAAGGATTGGGCAGACTCAGATTTAATAAATGCTGATTGAATTTAATTTTTGGGAATAAAGAAAATCGAGAATACTCGAAATGTTTTTCAAACTTGATACGAGTATGATTTTAAATCCTTGAATTTGAAATGAGTTAAAGTGGGACTTTAGACAAGTCCTTTGAGCGAGGCAACTCCATTGAGACTGGAATTTGGATTCAAGCATTGAAGTTCGGAAGAAAAGGTTAGTTTTAGTTAAAGAATTATCTTATATATATATTTATACCGTTTGATTTCAAATAACTGTTTTTATTTTCACAAATTTTTCTTATATTCTATTATTAAATTATTTAGTAAACTTTCAATTTACAGATATATAATGTTTTACAATTTATCTTATCCTATTCTAAATATAATATATCTATTAATTATTTATATTAAGGTCTTCCTTATAAACATCTATCTTTTTAAAATTATATATTTTATAAGTATAAGTTCTTTCGAATGGAAATGTTTGGGTTTGAACCACTGGTTTGAATAGAGTTGAGCTAAGAATCCGTAATAATTTGAAATCTTTGAGACAAATTATATTCTATTTGAATATAAGTCGTTTCGAGATATTATACGAGTATAATATAATGACATGGAAATATATTCCAGTTTGGAGTATAATCGGTTTGGGAATGATTGGGATATTTTGATATGAAGTATATTCTATTTTGAATATAAATGGGTTCGAAACAAAATATGATATTTTGATATGAAAGCGAACCTTTCAAATGTAAAAGAACCGACCGATGTGGAAATGTAAGCGTTGGTTGTTAAAGAGACCGGAGTCGACATAAGGCATACTCTCTGTCAGTGTCGATACCACTTTGACAACTGTGAACGTTTTGACGTATCCAGAACGAGATATGATGACTTGGAGGCGATTATTGAATCGAAGAAAATGTACGATGACGAAATAGCCCTGACCTTCGGGTCAGAATTGAAATGACTAAAACAGGAGCTATACCGTGACTAACTGAGGTAGCACCTTTGATCGGACACACTTCTTCGATAATATTTCTATTCCTATGATTTGTGATGATGATGATGATTTGGGCCCATTTATGACTTTGGGAGTGTGTTCCGAGAGGGGCGGTAGTGGCTGCTATGCGTTACCACCGGTCCGGGAGTGCAATTGGTAGAATCCTACCCTGGGCATTGCCTCGAGTGCCTTGTCATATTTATCCTTATCGAGCCCATACGATTTTGATTTAGCATTGCCTTCTATGGAGTGCCCTCTGATAACACCAGTACGGTGAATTTACGGTACTGTATAGACTGTTGATGCCTATAAACGGCGTAAGGGTAATATGGTAATCCCGCTTACGCTATTTTCTGTATTTATACTTTACTGGATAAACACTATCATAATAGCGTATTATACTATCTATGTATTAGTTTAACGGATCCTCGAGAGATGGAAAATCCCGTAACGTCTCTTGAGTTACTGCACCCATGATACTCAAGTTATTTTGTCTTTTGATTTGACTAATATGAGATGATTTAGTGCTGATCCGAGTGTTTGTTGTGTTTTCTTTTTATGCAATACGCTCGGGTCAGTAGACGTTGCAGTTACTGAAGATGACTGTGCTTTGGAGATCGAAGACGAAGATTTGGTATATCTATTATCTATACATATGTATATCCGCTGCATTTATTTCCACTGCTTATTATGTACATCTGTATATGTGTAACTCTGATATTCATTTGAATGTTATAACCAATGTATACATTTCAACTGCTTTAACTGCTATTTATTTACTATATGTTGTCCTTCCGCTGTGAGATTCTGTGATTTGGTTTTTCCTTCTTTCTTTCTTTTTCTTCTTTTCCCAATAACTACCTGCATTTGCGATTGGTTGAGGTCGACATGTGTGGTTTATTGTCGATTTGAACGGTCAAAAATTTAGGTCGTTACATAAATAGTCAAAAATTTGATACAAGAAATTTTTTCTCTACACAGCGGAATTTAAAATACAGTTAAATACAAGAAAAATGTTACTGGTTTGAAACTTCAGAGTGCGCTTATCTTCGGAATCTCTCAGCTTCGCCAATCATCGGATCCCAGGCTATAATCTTTAAAATCTGTAGCACTCAGGTCTGACCCGAGCATTCCATGCAAAAACATAAAACACTCGAGTCAGGATTAAATCATATTTCAAGTAAATTAACATCAATATAAATTGAATAAATAGTTAATCCTATAATTTACTAAATTCGAGTACATCGAACTCATGAGAAACTGACGGAATATATCATAGCAACTTGTGACCAACAAATAAGGATAGCATATGGATTTATATATATACATATGTCGACGACATATGTATACACATACAGGGGTATATATATACATATGTGTACATCGACCACCACATATATATATACTAAAAACATATATACGTATGCCGATGGTATGTATACATATACATACGATAGTACATATACACATATGCATCAACGGAAAAAATGAGATCGCTTATGCGAAATGCCAAATGAATCTGGTCAGAGAATTGCTAACGAGTACCAATATATAGTCTAAACAAAGGTGGCCAAGTGATTGATATATGCAGTAAATAAGTGATCAGCATCTGTAGTCAAACTATGGTGCAGGGCATGGACATGATAAGTATACCACCCTTTTAATTTAAATTCATGAACATGCATGTCCCGAGTATTCAGACCTCATTCACATAGTATTACAATACTTAATAAAGTCAGGAAGTATCATTAATTATTCAAGTCTACATGTGATTTGGCATTTCTGTTTATACGCATAAAATCATAATAGGATGTATATACTTCTCAGTTTTCTATGGGAACAAAGCCAACAGCCATTTCATATATATGTTCAAGTGCTCCCATTTAATTGTCATGTATCAATGTAAGATGAACAATTTGACTTCCCAGTTGTTTAACAGCATGCGCCCAAACAAAGGCCAACAGCCATATATTATATATGTTCAAGTACTCCCATTCAATATGCAACAGCCATTTCATATATGTGTTCAACATGCCCAAAAAAAACAGTGGCATGTTCATGTATTCAAAGTGCCAAAAACAGTGGCATGTTCATGTGTTCAAAGTGCCAAAAATAGTGGCATGTTCATGTATATCAGTGCCTACCGGGAGTCATAACCTCAATGCAAAACAAATTTCAATTCGCAGGTATGGCCAACATACTTGAGTTATAGTCTACAAAATGTAATGAATCATGACAGTTTGGAAAATGACTCACGATAGTTTGGCATATGGGTGATCACTATAGTCTTGGAAATTATATCAGTACCACTACAGTTTTGGCAATGGAAACTATATCACGACAAGTTTAGCAATTATACCATGACAGTTTGGGTAAATAAACACGATAGTTTTGGGTAAGTAAACACAGCAGTTTTGGGTTACTAAACGCAATAGTTTTGGGCTACTAAATGCAGAAATTTTGGGCTAATAAACGCAATAGTTTTGGCTACTAAACGCATCAGTTTTAGGCTACTAAACGCAGCAGTTTTGGGCTACTAAAACCCTGCAGTTTTGGCTACTAAACGCAGCAGTTTTGGGCTACTAAAACGCAGCAGTTTTGGCTACTTAACGCAGCAGTTTTGGGCTACTAAACGCAGCAGTTTTGGGTTAATAAACGCAACAGTTTTGTATTCGGTTTTGACATGAAGCCATGAATTTAGTAAGTACACATTTAGGATCATACCTACCATATGTATATTACAATCCAACAGTAATTAAGTGGCACAGTTTATTCTCCCATATGGGTTCATGGTCTCATACATTCACAGGTTTTAAGTTCTTCCAGCAAAACTAAAACTTGCATATGCAAGTTTGCATAACAGTAAAAACATTTTTCCTCACATATGAGGCAGGGTTCAAATGCGACCAAATGATTATCTATTACGGCCAAATCACTAAATACATGGTAACATGTTCAATACCCATAATCAGACTATCAGGTCTATGATAACTTGGGTAAAATGCACAAATGATACTAGAATGCAAAAAATAAGCTACTAGGTTAAATATGGGTGAATCAAAGGAGAGTAATTTGTATTTATTAAATTGAATAAATTGTTTGTACAGACGTCAACTCCGAGTCTACTTAAGCCTGCATATGGGTTCTACTACTCAGATAAAATGCAAAGTACATTATTCTCTAATATTAGTGCAGACCTCCTTAATTTAGTCAACTTAAAACCTCAAATACTCAACTCAGCAAGTAAGATGACTATATTTATGTTACTAGATTTAATGTCGGACTGCATATTACTGTTTTAGTTGCCTAAAATCTGAAATCATCAAAACATGCTGCCGAAAACAAAATTTCAGCACATCTTTCCATGAGCCCATTTATTAGAGTCCACCTTATGTAGAGACTTAGAATTTATAGTTCAGGTTTACGACCACAGAAAAACCCAAAAGCAAACATATATGTAACAAAACAATACTAAGGTCTACAAGTAAACATATTCATTATTTTCGTTAATTGGATATATGGTTATATCGATGGGCTTTATAACTTATGCACTATGCTGGCAAATGGATGATGTCTGTGTTTACACTTTTAAAGAGTCGTTCTTATACAAACATTTCATACAACAACACAACTAGACTTGTTCAATTAACCCTAGCTGATTTTAGCGGTCCTGTAGTTATAACTGCTTTTTTAAATGGTAATTGGTAAGTGTTTGCCATATAAAAATGCCAACAAACAAAGTAACTAATATTCAATACCAACAAATAAAGTAACTAATATTCTAAAATCATACTGAAGTCTGAAGTGGTCAATGAAACACAAAATGACATTGACAGGCCAAAACATACAATATGTTAGGCTTCCCTTTTTGCTTATCTTGCTGTTTTATGTTGGAAAGACCGAGAGAAAATGAAGTGTCTCACCAGTCAAGAAGTCGTTTTTCCTTTAAACAGCACAGTACTTAAATTCATAACATACGTCAATGAAACTGGTATTTTTTTATTATTTTAATGAGGGTCATTCATGGATAAATTCGTCTATAATCACGCTTCAGTTTTAAAACCGAAGTTAAATGACTTGAAATAGGATTACTCGTGAGTGAATAGCTTGCCTAAAATCATGAAGAACGACGACAAACAAGGGTTTCGACGTGGTCTTGAGTCTGGTGGCGATTTGTGCCTACGATAACTTGGGCAAAGTAGCGAAGGAGACCTCGGCTATGTCGTTCAAGGTGGCACAATGAAGGTAAAGGCGGAGCAAGTTTTAGGAGGTGGTGGCGGATGATTTGATAGCGAATCAATTCGGGTAAATCCGGTCTTTGATTATAATTTGGGGAGAGACGCCATCAACATATTGATTTAGGGGTTTACTTCTCTTTGATATTTTTTCTGAGGGAATGAAACGAGGCTGTGATTTTTATAGAGGAAAGTAAAGGGATAAGGATGATGTCGCTTTAATAGGTTATAGGGCACCTGTGTATTACGGAAGTAAAACCCTACACCTATACGGTGGCTAAGTTGGGGACAATATCTTACGTGAACGGAGGTGCGGGCTGTTACAATGGTATCAGAGCCAATACCCAGCCAGAATTGTGGCTACTGTGTGGACCACAACGCCTGGGTGAGTTGTTTGTGAGCCAACGGGGACGTTGGGCTCTGTAGGAGGGGAGAATGTAACACCACTAAGTCCTACATCGTGGAAGCCTGTGTGAAGCAGGTTCTTATATAGTAGAGCCCATCTCTTACTAACGCTGAGGCCTTTTGAGGAACAAAACCCCACACCTATACGATGGCTAAGTTAGGGACAATATCTTACATGAATGGAGGTGCGGGCTATTACATTATATTCAGTGTAGGTGATAACATGGTTAAACTTTACCGCGAATAACCACGTACCACTCAGATTTCAGAAATAATAATTCGGTTGTACTCCCAATCCATTTGCATAACAACAATATTTTATTATTAACTGGTTCACAAAATTTATTTTTGTTTGTTCACCATTGACGTTAAATTTCTATCTCTTTATACACACGAGTACACTCATATCCAAATCAATTTCCATATGTTCCAACAAATAAAATTTCTAATTTACTTAACGTTAATAATGTTTATTATTATTTTTAATTCAACCATTTAAATTTCTACACTTGATAATATTATTCAACATAATTCATTAATATTTCTTAACTCGAATTTCAATTTAAATTAAAATATCAACCAATTTATTCTCGATCAGATATGAATAAATATTTATGTAGATTAATTATCCTGAGTTTAATATCGAGCTCAGTCACAACACAAAACCATATGTTCGATTTTTAAATTCAAGCACTAATATAAAATTGATTATTAATAATTAAATCTTCAATCAATTCCTTACTTTAAATGACGAAATTTCTAGGATGTTACAAGCGATAAGCAACAAAACAGAACAATAACATGTACAATCCAAACATACCTGAACCTGGATCTACAACCAAAGAGTAATCACAAAAAGATGTACAGTACTCTAAGGTAATGCCAACATAAATTGTAAAAGTAACATGGGGTGTGCATGTCACGGTGATAGCAAACATCAAACATAGCAATCATCCTCACATCTCTCACTCAATGCGTAAAGCATACGATATCCACCACCCGGTCACCCAATCCTTTACGACGATCACTTTGCTCCATGGAGTCAAATGACTCCATTGCACTTATCCATAGCCACTAATCCATCTCTCAGTTGTGAACTAAAGTTATGGATATTGATAACCCCTTTGCACATGTCCCGCGACAAAGTCCAACTCATGAAGTTAACTCGTTGGTCCCTTTTGGGATCCTGAGTAATAACCTCTCATTTGGACTACCTTTACATGTCGGGTTTTGTTCATCATCCTCATCCGTCCTTCAGTTCAGTTCGTGATCCTCCATATCGACTCGTGATGCTTCGAAGCTCCAGTTCATGATTAGCTTTCTCGGCACGTGGTTCGCCTCAAGTACAGCTCGTGGTTCCTCCTTTCGCTCGTGACTCATGACACCAAGGCCCGGTTCATGATCTGCTCCAGTTCGTGACACATGGTCAGATCATGGACCACCTTCAGGTCGTGGGACCCACTCGTGGTCCCTATCTTGGTCTTGGTCTTCTGGCTCGTCATCCTAGGGATCGCCCTTCTAAGGTTCGCCCTATTCCTCATGGTGGGGTGTGAGGGTTCACCTTCTTCCTCACGGTCGAGGTGTGAGGGTTCACCATCTTCCTCATGGTCGCAGTGTGAGGGTGCTTTAGGATCCTAGGGCTTGCTTCGTGAGGATACTTCGCCATCCTAGGAGTCAGGTCGTGACGGTGCTGCATAATCCTAGGGGTCGGGTCGTGAGGATATTTCACCATCCTAGGAGTCCGGGTGTGAGGGTGCTGCACGATCCTAGGGGTCGGGTCATGAGGATACTTCACCATCCTAGGAGTCGGGGTGTGAGGGTGTTGGACAATCCTAAGGGTCGGGTCGTGAGGGACAGGTGCTTTACGAATGGGACTCTGCATTACTTTCTACAACTTTTCCGTCGAGCTATTTACGCCATACGACGGTGTTTTTAACCATTCTAACTTTGTTAAACAATCATGAAGCATTCCAAGCAGTAATAAAAACATACATAATCAACCATAAACACCAAAACAACAATCTAACATGTTATTATGGATCAGACATACCCAAAACCCATATTTTCCCCTTAATCATGCTTAACCATAACTAATGATAGGATAACAAAACATATCAAATTAACCCAAATTTCTAACAGAGGACTAAAATAATATTTAACAATTTCTAAACATTTTTCCAGAATTTTAACATGCATAATTTCGTTAATTAACACTAATCACCCCTAATTAGCCGTAATTAGTGAAAAACAGTGCAAATCACTCACCATTACCAAAATACAAACTCAGATCTGAAATGATTCTTTAAATGGCATGAATTCCAATGCACACAGTAGCTTTTTCCTCTAATTCGATGTTAATTAGACTTGGTTTGATGCTAATTAGCTTAATCTTCAATTAGAAAGTGATTTGGAGGTGTTTCAGAAAGTGGAGACCATGGATAGGGTTCAAGAGATGTAAGTGGCGGCTAGAAAACTGACTAGAAATGATTTCCCAAACCCTGTCAGCCTCCCATAACCCTAATCCCGAAATGGGTTATGGGCCTAGCTATTAATCACTCTAATTAGGCCCGGTTAAGTTGTTCTTCACCTTCCAAACATTATTTAGGCCATATCTCCCAAACGGTAAGTCTGTTTGATCAATATGACCGCTATACGGAAAGGTAAACCATCATTTGAATCCAATGGAAGTGGTTTCAGGTCAAAACTCCTTGCCAATCAAAAGTTATAGGCGAAACAAGATTCGCCAGGGGCAAAACGATCATTTAAAAATTGGCAAAAATTGTGAACATGGAAAATGACCCAATAGTCGTCCCCCAAAGTTACACGACCATACGACCTCATGTGAAAAAGAATAAATATTCTATGGTCGTTCGGTACGTAGAATTATGCGGGTCGTTACAGCTTCCCTCCTAAGCTTGGTCCCCACTTGGAATTCCCACTTAACCCCTCTTTATTCCCATGTCTAATCACATGTTTCACCTTGGTTAAGTGCTTCTAGTTATATTTCACATGTCACCCACTTAACCCTCATGTCTTACTACATATCTTATCTTGATTAAGTGTTCATTAATTCATTATAACCATAATCTTGCAAGACCTCCCAAATTAGATTGTCGTTTTGCGGTTGCTAGATATGTCGGGCGGTTCCGGGCAGTCTTATACCGCAATCCGAATCTAACCTCGTGTCTTTGCATTATTACGTATCTAATTTCAGCCTTTGACCTCTCAAATTAGATTACAAAATTGCGGTTGCTGGTTGTGCCTAGCTGTAATGACCCGTATTCTACACGTCATAGGATCGTAGAATATTTATTTCTTTCCCATGCGAAGTCCTATGGTCATGTAACTTTGGGAAACATCTATTAGAGTCATTTCCCATGTCCATGATTTTTGTCGATTTTTAAATGACCATTTTGCCCCTAGTCGATACAGTTTTGGCCATAACTTTTGATAGGAAAGAAATTTTGACCTGAAACCACTTCCATTTGATTCGTTTGATGGTTTCTCTTTCAATAGAGTGGTCGCATTAGCCAAACGGACTTACCGTTTGGGAGATATGACTGAAACAAGGTTTGGAGGGTGAAAAACTGCTTAACCGGGCCAAATCGGGTGATTAGCAAGTAGGCCCATAACCCATTTCGGGATTAGGGTTATGGGAGGGCTGAAATGAGATGCAGAATCATTCCATTTCAGTTTTCTAGCCTCCATTTATCACCAAGGATCCCTAAAAATGGCCGCTAACCTCTAAATCACCTCCAAATCATCTTTTGGTCAAGGATTAAGCTTAGCAACCCCTAATCAAGGAATATCTTCACCAAATCAACATAGGAGCTGCTGTTGGCATTGAGATTCACATCAAATCAGAGAATTATTTCAGATCTTAGTTTATTTTGTGGCTAAGGTGAGTGATTTGCATAGTTTTACACTAATTAGGGGTGATTAGTGCTAATTAGCGAATTTAAGCATGATAAAATTCGGGAAAAATGTTCATAAATTCCTAAATGATATTTTAGACCTCTGATATGAATTTGGGTTAATTTGGTTAAGTTTTACTAATCCTATCATTAGTTTCACCTAAACATGCTTAAGGGGAAATATGGGATTTTGGGTATGTTTGATCCATTTTAACCTATGATATTGATGTGAATGATGTTTGTGGTTGATTATGCATGTTGCTATGACTGTACGAAATGCTTTGTGATTGATTTCAATAGTTAGAATGGTCGAAAACGTCGTCGAATGGCGTAAACACTTGCTGGAACAGTTTCAGAAAACAGTGCAGAGTTCGGATCGGATCGGATAAGGGGGCTCGGATCGGATATGTAGAACTGAGCAAAGAATCCGATCGGATCGGAACCCAACACTTGGGAAAAGTGGCAAAAAGGAAGGCCACGCTAGCTGAACTGGGAACGGATCGGATAGAGAAAAGCGGATCGGATCGAGAAGGACGGATCGGATCGAAGAGGACGGATCGGATCGGAAAAACAAAGGCGAATCAGAGTAGGAGCAAGAAAGCGGATCGGATAGGAGCATATGAAGGGGAGTATGAAGACGGATCGAAAGCACAAACCAGGAAGGACCCGACCCGACCCGAAAGGAAGCACCGACCCGACCCGAAGAAGAAGAAGCAGCTGACTCGAACCCAGAGGAACGCCGACCCGAACTGCATCAGAAGGGGTACCCGACCCGAACGGGTAAAGAACACCGACCCGAACCGATGATCTGAGGAAGAACCCGAGATGCAAAGGTAGTCCAATAGGGGAAGTTAGAGCTCAGGATCTCGGAACCAGTTGGGAACCAACGAGTTCACTTCATGGTTGGACTTTATTGCGGGACGTGTGCTAAGGAGTTGTCGACGTTCATAACTTCGATTCACCACTAAAAGGAATGATGGGCTACTTATCAGTGCAGTAGGGTCATTATGACCTGAGGGGCAAGGTGATGGTAGCAAGACTACGTTATCAGTGCAGTAGGGTCATTATGACCTGAGGGGCAAGGTGATGCGTAGTAAGACTATGAGCCAGCGCAGATGGGGTGAATAACTCCATGGGGCAAGTGGACATAGTAAGGATTGGTAAGGCTATGAGCCAGCGCAGATGGGGTGAATAACTCCATGGGGCAAGTGGACATAGCGAGGAATTTGTGGCTACGTTATCAGTGCAGTGAAGTCATTTATGACTTCATGGGGCAAAGTGATCGTAGCAAGGAATGTTGGGTGATCGAAGTGGTGAATATCGTATGCTTTACGCACTGAGTGAGAGATGTGAGGATGGATGCTATGTTTGATTGTTTGCCATCATTATGACATGCACACCTCCCCCACCTCTGTATCTTTACACTGTTTGATATGATACCTTAGAGTGTTGTACAGTATGTAGTGCTAACTCTTTGGTTGCAGGTCCAGGTTCAGGTATGTTTTAGTCTACCTGTTATTGTTCACTTTAGATGCTTATCGCTCATACCAGGCTTTATGTCTGACCCAGAGTTTTATGTCTCCTCTTATTACTCTGGGTGCTCACACGAGCAGACTAGAGACAGGTTAGCTGGTGATGCGCGAGTAGCTGATTCGGAGGCGGGCAGGAGGCTTCCATGTATGATATATATATACACATTCTCCCTGTGTCGTTGGTGGTCGCTACTTGGGCATTAGTAGTGTACCTCATTTATCTTACTTTGCTTTGAGACAGTTGAAAATTTGTAATAAGCTGTATTTTGGATTTCTGCTGCTATGATGTTTAGTTCTGATTTTCAGCTTATGCATTGTCTCTCCTGTTTTATGTCAAGTATGTTATTATTATATTTTGTTCTATGCGCTGTGAGACATTCTACAAGTTCCTTGTATGTTCACTTCCTTCTTCCTTTTTCCCTTCTGGCGACCCGTTCCGTGCCAACTGGACATGTGTACAGCGCACCTTTGGAGTAAATGTCGGTTGGTGCGGGGCGGGCCGTCACACTTGGTATCAGTGCTCTAGGTTGCGTAGTTAACCTAGGGAAAGACAATAGGGAGAGTTAGTATGTATATGAAAGCGCGTATTTGTGGTTACTTTGGTTTTCAAAAACTATGTATGTATATACTATTATTAGTATAAAGATTAAGTCGCACTGCACTAGCACCACTATGGGGTCGTTAATCGTTTCCTTTTTTCAGATTAACGATGAGCCGAGATACGAGAGGTGCTGGTAGAGGGACCAACCAAGGGAATGCCGCTGACATGAGGGCTATGTTTACTAACCTCATGAGAGACATGCTTAGAGAAGTGCAAGGGGCAATTCCCAATCCCGGAGTTGGTGTTGGCCCAGTAGTGCAGGCGCCTAGGGTCGATTTTGCCAAGTTGTGCAAGGATTACACTAATCTTGGTGGAAAGCCGTTCCACGGAACGGAGTCGGCCACAGATGTTCAGGACTGGATGGATAGCTGTGACCGTATCTTTGATGACTTGGGTCTCGAGGATGCGATGAAGAGAAGGCTAGCGTCTCGCCAGCTGCAAGGGCGAGCGATGAATTGGTGGAATGCTATCAGAACAGCTACTCCAGAAGATTAGGTTACTTAGGTTCAGTTCAAGGCTCGCTTTAGCGAGAAGTTTATCCCAGCTGCCCACTGAGTTCGACACTTTGTCGAAGTATGGACTGTCTCTCATTAATACTCCTGAAAAGAAGAATGAGAAGTTCATTACTGGCCTGGATGGGTACTTGGGGGAGAGGCTCATTAACCACATCGATGAGACTTTTGAATCGATTGTGGGGAAAGCTTTGAGGTCAGAGAGTCTTTACCCTAAGTCAAAGACTGAGGCTGCATCTGCGGAAGGGCCAAAGCCGCAAGCAGGCGGTGGAGGCAAGAATAACTCTCAGAATAAGAGGAAGCAGGACCAATCTAAAGGTGGCCAGAAAAAGAGCAAGAAGGATGTTGAGTGCTTCAGCTGTGGAAAGAAGGGCCATTATGCTAAAGAATGTCGTGCCAAGCCAGCGGAAAGGAAGTGCTACAACTGTGGTCAAGTGGGACATCAGAAGGATAAGTGTCCGCAAACTCTTAAGGAGAGGCAGATTGTGAAAGCATATGCTCTTGATGCTATTCCTTCTTCGTCGAATGCCCCAACTGCGGCGGAGAAAGGGAAGAATGTTGTTATTCAAGGTATGCTTTCTATTTATGATGTACCAGTTCGAGTTTTGTTTGATACTGGGGCTTCCCGTTCCTTCATATCTAGTGATCTGGTAGATAGGTTGGGACTGGAACCCGAGATAGTCGATAGACCATTGATAGTGACGAACCCGATTGGTGGTTCGACTAGCCTTAGTATGATTTGCAGGAATTTGGTCTTATCGAGTCATGGATGTATGTTTGTATGTGATTGCTTTGTTTTGGGCTTTACTGGGTATGGCATTATATTGGGAGTCGATTGGCTCCAAAGATACGGGGTGGTGGTAGACTGTGAGGGCTTTTTGGTGACAGTGAGGGCGGATGATGGGCGGAGGGTAGTGTTTGGTAGTCTACCCAGTGATGGGGTTATGGCTAGTTTTGTAAATTCCCTCGACATCCCGCAGGATGAGTTGTCAGATGTGCCCGTGGTTGGCCAGTATCCGGACGTCTTCGAGGAGGTGACCGGGCTTCCACCACACCGAGAGATTGAGTTCCGTATTGATTTAGTGAAAGATGCCAGACCTATAGTGATGCCACTTCGTCGTATGGCACCAAGGGAACAGCGAGAGCTCGGGGTGCAAGTCAGCAATCTTTTGAAGAAGGGATTTATTAGGAGTGTCTCCGAGTGGGGAGCACCAGTTGTGTTTTCCACTAAGGCAGATGGTTCCCTTCGTTTGTGTGTGGACTATCGCGAGTTGAATAAGGTGACGAGGAAGAATAAGTATCCTCTACCGCGGATAGATGATTTGTTTGATCAGCTGGAAGGAGCTAGAGTGTTCTCCCAGTTGGACCTTGCGACAGGATTTCATCAGCTTCGAGTATCAAATGAGAGTGTTCCGAAAACGGCATTTAGGACGCCGTCTGGATTTTATGAGTGGTTGGTTATGCCATTTGGGTTAACCAATGCACCAGCCTATTTTGTGGACCTTATGAATCGAGTATTCAGAGATCAGTTGAATAAATTTGTTCTTGTGTTCATGGATGATATCCTTGTTTATTCAGGGACAGAGGAGGAACACAAGAGACACTTGAGGACAGTGATGGAGGTGTTAAGGAAACACCAATTGAAAGCGAAATTCTCTAAGTGTCATTTTTGGAGAAGGGAAGTGAGATTCTTGGGTCATGTTGTTTCAGAGAGTGGTATTGCCGTGGACCCTGCGAAGGTGGCTACGGTACAGGATTGGCCTACACCCAAGAATGCAACAGATGTAAGATGTTTCTTGGGATTAGCTGGATATTATCGTAAGTTTATCCAGGACTTCTCCAAGATTGCAGCACCGTTGACTCAGTTGACTAAGAAGAATCAGTCCTTCGTCTGGGACGGAGTGTGTGAGGATGCCTTCAAGAGTCTAAAAGAGAAGTTGACGCATGCGCCAGTGTTAGTCATTCCTAAAGGGAATGAAGAGATGACGGTATACACGGATGCTTGTGGTACCGGACTGGGTGCAGTATTGATGCAAGGAGGTAGGGTTGTAGCTTATGCTAGTCGACAGCTAAAGCCGCACGAGAAGAAGTATCCTACCCATGATTTGGAATTGGCAGCGATTGTATTTGCGCTGAAGATGTGGAGACACTATCTCTTGGGAGAAAGATTTGAGCTGTTTACCGATCACAAATCGTTAAAGTATCTCTTCTCTCAGAAAGATCTGAATCTCCGTCAGCAGAGATGGTTAGAGTTCTTGGCTTCGTATGATTTTGATATCGCGTATACACCTGGGAAATGTAATGCGTTAGCCGATGCCTTGAGTAGGAGACATTAGGGGCAATGTTTCTTGAATGGAAGCAACTGGAGTATATCGCGGGGTTTGATTTCAGACCAAGGTGCGAATTGGATCCGGTTATGCTAGCTAGTTTGACGATCAGACCCACTTTGGTAGAGCGGATTGGTTCTAGCCAGAGGGACGATCCTAATTTATTAGAAATCATCTCCAAGTTAGAGATGG
Organism: Allium sativum; assembly: GCA_030737875.1. Lineage (NCBI taxonomy): Eukaryota > Viridiplantae > Streptophyta > Magnoliopsida > Asparagales > Amaryllidaceae > Allium > Allium sativum. Next base: position 161,001,750 of record CM060913.1, read on the forward strand.
GTATCGATGAGGAGATGAATGTGTATGGGCTTGATCGAGATGGATGGCTTCGAAAGAATGGAAGACTAGTTGTGCCCAACGTGAATGGTTTGAGAGATGAAGTGCTTAGAGAATGTCATCACTCAAAACTGACTATACATCCCGGTGGTAATAAGATGTATCGAGACATGAGACAGACTTACTACTGGGAAGGGATGAAAAGAGACGTTGGGAAGTTTATATCCAAATGCATGAATTGCCAGCTAGTTAAAGCCGAGCAAAGGAAGCCTAGTGGATTGTTACAACCATTAGAAATTCCCGAATGGAAATGGGAGCAAGTCTCGATGGATTTCATTGATGGCCTACCAAGGACTAGATCGGGATATGATAGCATTTGGGTAATTGTGGATCGATTGACTAAGAGCGGAAGATTTATACCGGTCAAATCGACCAGAACGGCAGCTAAGTTAGCAGAATTGTATATGAAGTGGGTAGTGAGATTTCATGGAGTACCCAAAAGCATTGTGAGTGACCGAGACCCGTTGTTCACTAGTGGGTTTTGGAAGAGCTTACAAGAGGCTCTAGGGTCAAGATTACATCTCAGTACCGCATATCATCCTCAGACCGACGGTCAGACAGAGAGGGTGAATCGTATATTGGAAGATCTCTTGAGAGCGTATATACTGGATTTTGGTGGATCATGGGATGACCATTTGCATCTAGTAGAGTTTGCATATAATAATAGCTACCAATCCAGTATCGGTATGGCTCCATATGAAGCTTTGTACGGAAGACCGTGCAACTCACCATCATGTTGAATAGAGACCGGCGAGAAGTTTGTGCTTGGACCGGATGTGGTGAGAGAAACTTCCGATAAGATTAAGATCATTCAGCAAAGAATGAAAGCTGCCCAAGATAGGCAGAAGAGTTACGCTGATAAGAGGAGAAGAGACTTGAAATTCTCCGTTGGTGACTTGGTGTTTGTCAAGATCTCTCCGTTGAAGAGCGTGATACGATTTGGCAGGAGAGGAAAATTGGCACCAAGATTTGTTGGCCCATTCCCTGTTCTTGAATTAGTCGGGAATTTGGCATATAGAGTTGACTTACCAGAGAAAATGGCAGGAGTTCACAATGTATTTCATGTTTCCCAACTGAGAAAGTTCGTTCACGACTCAGATGTGACTATTTCACCTGATCAGTTAGAGGACTTCGAGGTAGAACCCGAGGCAGTTGGGAACCGCAAGCCGGTTTGTATTGTGGGGCACGATACGAAGCAACTTCGAAGGAAGTCGGTGAAGCTAGTCAAGGTTCAGTGGGGCGAGGACGAGAATGATTGTACTTGGGAGACAGAGGAGAGCATTAGGAAGGCTTATCCAGAACTCTTTGCCTGGTAAGATTTACTTTGCAATTTAGTTTTCCGCATGCTAGGGTAGACTTGCTTTGCTTGTTTTGCATGTTTGATTGTTGCTTTATGATTGATAGGCATGCGGGAATCTTTGTGTATGTTTGGATTAGGAATTTCGGGGGCGAAATTTCTTAAGGGGAGGAGAGTGTAATGACCCGTATTCTACACGTCATAGGATCGTAGAATATTTATTTCTTTCCCATGCGAAGTCCTATGGTCATGTAACTTTGGGAAAAATTTATTAGAGTCATTTCCCATGTCCATGATTTTTGTCGATTTTTAAATGACCATTTTGCCCCTAGTCGGTACTGTTTTGGCCATAACTTTTGATAGGAAAGGAATTTTGACCTGAAACCACTTCCATTTGATTCGTTTGATGGTTTCTCTTTCCGTAGAGTGGTCGCATTAGCCAAACGGACTTACCGTTTGGGAGATATGGCTGAAACAAGGTTTGGAGGGTGAAAAACTGCTTAACCGGGCCAAATCGGGTGATTAGCAAGTAGGCCCATAACCCATTTCGGGATTAGGGTTATGGGAGGGCTGAAATGAGATGGAGAATCATTCCATTTCAGTTTTCTAGCCTCCACTTATCACCAAGGATCCCTAAAAATGGCCTCTAACCTCTAAATCACCTCCAAATCATCTTTTGGTCAAGGATTAAGCTTAGCAACCCCTAATCAAGGAAGATCTTCACCAAATCAACATAGGAGCTGCTGTTGGCATTGAGATTCACATCAAATCAGAGAATTATTTCAGATCTTAGTTTATTTTGTGGCTAAGGTGAGTGATTTGCATAGTTTTACACTAATTATGGCTAATTAGGGGTGATTAGTGCTAATTAGCGAATTTAAGCATGATAAAATTCGGGAAAAATGTTCATAAATTCCTAAATGATATTTTAGACCTCTGATATGAATTTGGGTTAATTTGGTTAAGTTTTGCTAATCCTATCATTAGTTTCACCTAAACATGCTTAAGGGGAAATATGGGATTTTGGGTATGTTTGATCCATTTTAACCTATGATATTGATGTGAATGATGTTTGTGGTTGATTATGCATGTTGCTATGACTGTATGAAATGCTTTGTGATTGATTTCAATAGTTAGAATGGTCGAAAACGTCGTCGAATGGCGTAAACACTTGCTGGAACAGTTTCAGAAAACAGTGCAGAGTTCGGATCGGATCGGATAAGGGGGCTCGGATCGGATATGTAAAACTGAGCAAAGAATCCGATCGGATCGGAACCCAATACTTGGGAAAAGTGACAAAAAGGAAGGCCACGCTAGATGAACTGGGATCGGATCGGATAGAGAAAAACGGATCGGATCGAGAAGGACGGATCGGATCGAAGAGGACGGATCGGATCCGAAAAACAAAGGCGAATCAGAGCAGGAGCAGGAAAGCGGATCGGATAGGAGCATATGAAGGGGAGTATGAAGACGGATCGAAAGCACGAACCAGGAAGGACCCGACCCGACCCGAAAGGAAGCACCGACCCGACCCGAAGAAGAAGAAGCAGCTGACTCGAACCCAGAGGAACGCCGACCCGAACCGCATCAGAAGGGGGACCCGACCCGAACGGATAAAGAACACCTACCCGAACCGATGACCTGAGGAAGAACCCGACCCGACCCAGTATTGACCAATAACCCGAGATGCAAAGGTAGTCCAATAGGGGAAGTTAGAGCTCAGGATCCCGGAACCAGTTGGGAACCAACGAGTTCACTTCATGGTTGGACTTTGCTGCGGGACGTGTGCTAAAGAGTTGTCGACGTTCATAACTTCGATTCACCACTAAAAGGAATGATGGGCTACTTATCAATGCAGTAGGGTCATTATGACCTGAGGGGCAAGGTGATGGTAGCAAGACTACGTTATCAGTGCAGTAGGGTCATTATGACCTGAGGGGCAAGGTGATACGTAGTAAGAATATGAGCCAGCGCAGATGGGGTGAATAACTCCATGGGGCAAGTGGACATAGTAAGGATTGGTAAGGCTATGAGCCAGCGCAGATGGGGTGAATAACTCCATGGGGCAAGTGGACATAGCGAGGAATTTGTGGCTACGTTATCAGTGCAGTGAAGTCATTTATGACTTCATGGGGCAAAGTGATCGTAGCAAGGAATGTTGGGTGATCGAAGTGGTGAATATCGTATGCTTTACGCACTGAGTGAGAGATGTGAGGATGGATGCTATGTTTGATTGTTTGCCATCATTATGACATGCACACCTCCCCCACCTCCGTATCTTTACACTGTTTGATATGATACCTTAGAGTGTTGTACAGTATGTAGTGCTAACTCTTTGGTTGTAGGTCCAGGTTCAGGTATGTTTTAGTCTACCTGTTATTGTTCACTTTAGATGCTTATCGCTCATACCAGGCTTTATGTCTGACCCAGAGTTTTATGTCTCCTCTTATTACTCTGGGTGCTCACACGAGCAGACTAGAGACAGGTTAGCTGGTGATGCGCGAGTAGCTGATTCGGAGGTGGGCAGGAGGCTTCCACGTATGATATATATATACACATTCTCCCTGTTTCGTTGGTGGTCGCTACTTGGGCATTAGTAGTGTACCTCATTTATCTTACTTTGCTTTGAGACAGTTGAAAAGTTGTAATAAGCTGAATTTTGGATTTCCGCGGCTATGATGTTTAGTTCTGATTTTCAGCTTATGCACTGTCTCTCCTGTTTTATGTCAAGTATGTTATTATTATATTTTGTTCTATGCGCTGTGAGACATTCTACAGGTTCCTTGTATGTTCACTTCCTTCTTCCTTTTTCCCTTCTGGCGAACCATTCCGTGCCAACTGGACATGTGTACAGCGCACCTTTGGAGTAAATGTCGGTTGGTGCGGGGCGGGCCGTCACACTAGCAGTATCGGGCAGTCTTATACCACAATTTGAATCTAACCTCGTGTCTTAGGCGTTCATTATCACTTTCTCGATTCAAGTCCCAACTTTAAATCTTGGATTAAATTATATCCCAATTACCCATAATTTCCAATCTAAATTTTGTTCATAATTTTAATCCAAATTAGGCCAATAATCTTATGTATACATGCTATGCTAATTTGCGCCCAAATCAAATTGTGTTCATTGTTATTAACAATTTGTGCCAAACTTCATGTATACAAATTATTTCCAATTATGCCTACATCCAACTTATGTCAAATCTCATGTATACATGTTACACATAATTATGCCCTAAATCAACTACGTGATTATAAATCAATTTATGCCCAATTACATATTATTCAATATCAAACTTTATCCACAACGTTCCCACGTCATTCGCACGTATAATTCAACGTTATATGATAGGCTCGAAGTTAGCCTAATCTCATAGAATAAAAAGGAAGAGAGGTGGGAAAGAGAATCAAATAATCAAGACTGGCAAAAACATAGGCTTATGAAATATGAATTGGTAAAGAACAATAAAATAGATCAAATTAGTCATATGATTACAGTACTTTGGGTATGAATCTGAAAGATAAGAATTTACAAACTTGATATGATTCATCTTACATGCATGTACATAAAATCCAATTTACAATCCTATCATAATCACTTTTAAATTAATTATATGTGAAAGTATCTTAGACTCACAGCAACAGGATTAAGAAGAGAGAATAGATCTGAATCTGATTCTTGAATTTGATTAGCTAAACCATTGTTGTCGAATTTGATTCTTATCTTCTAATTTGAATACTCTAATTTTGATTTGCTTTGGAGAAGAGAAGAGAGGCTAGTTTAAGTTTAGGTTAGGGCAGTACGGAGGCACCATGGATTAGTGTAATGAAATTTGGGTTAGGTCTAGGTGTGTTTTTATAGATGTGTCAGGTGAATTACGACCTTTAGATTAGATTAGAGATCATCAGAACCACACAGTTCAAAAGTCATGCCATCCAGCCAATCCCCGAAGGACACGTCATCAGAGAACTCTCTAGAATTCTGTACAGATTTCGCCTCAGCCTGGGTGCACTTCCCAGGTGCGCCAGTGCATTTTTTTCCGGCGCACTTCACAAGTGCGCCGGTTATCCCAGCCTGTTTTCAAATTTTTCTGCCCAACTTCTATCGTCCATAACTTCTTCATATGGTATCTATTTTACGCAAACTCGGACTCTATCTCAAGAAGAATGTATCCTACCATCCAATCATCCATCTAGTCATTCATCATCCACAAGCATTCATTTTCCTTAAAAGATTTCTAATGCTATATGAAAATATGAAAAAGTGTCTGTATATGTTCCTTATCTAATGCAAAAATAAGGTGGTCTACTGATTCAATTGACCTTCTTAATGCAAAACATGATAGTGCCATGCGTCCATTATGTATGCAAAAGAATTCTAATGATACATATCATTTCTATATGAGTGCACAACCTTTCATTCAAATGCAGCATCCATATGATAACACATTCAATATACATCCATTTATTTTAAATATGAACACTCATTCATATGAAATATGAAAGTGATTGAGCCAATCTAGTGCCTAATGTGTGTGTAAATGCATCCACAAGCAACCACTAGCAAACACTTACATCCACTTGCATCCACCAAACATAACATGTCTCAAACACATGTTTACAACCATAGGATTTTCTACCTAAAGATCGAAGATATAATCGAGAGGATACACTAAACGATAGGACAAGTATAAACAAAGCGGTAGATAATGGAGAATTTAAGAACATATCCTCAAAAAGGAAAGGGTATGACGCGCGTATCTTGTCTTCAGTCTCCCAAGTCGCGTCTCCTTGATCATCTCCTTACTGGACTTTAAACAACTTGACCTATCGGTTGGGTAATTTCTTGACCTCTGGTCCAACGATGCATGTAGGAACTCGTCTAATCGTGGCATCTCGCTCTACTTCCACTTCTCTATGCATGCTCGGCTCTACTACTTCCGCGGTACCATGTAATCATTTTTGCAAATGCGACACATGAAATACGTCATGAACACCACTAAGCTTCTCAGGCAACTTCACTCTGTAGGCCATTTGTCCAATTCGCTCTGTAATGAAGAATGGCCCTACGAACCTTGGTGCCAATTTCCCTACGGACCCAAAATGAACTACATTCCTCAACGATGATACTTTAATAAAGACCATGTCTCCAACATTGAACTCAAGATCGGTCCTTCTCTTATCATTATATGACTTTTGCCGGTCATGTGCCGTCTTCATGCATCTTCGAATCAATTCTATCTTCTCTGAAGTTTCCCTAATCATCTCGGGCCCAAGCAAAATCTTATCCGTAGATTCCCACCAAGAAGTAGGTGATCGGCAAGGTCTTCCATAAAGAGCTTCAAAAGGTGCCATGCCAATACAAGCCTGTTAGCTGTTATTGTAGGCGAACTCTACTAATGGAAGATGTTCCTCCCATGTCCCTCTAAAGTCCAAGATGCATAATCTCAAAAGATCTTCTAGAATCCAATTCACTCTTTCTGTTTGGCCGTCAGTCTGAGGGTGATAAGTTGTACTTAAAAACAATTGCGTTCCTACCGCCTCTTGCAAGCTGTTCCAAAATTCACTAGTGAAAATGGGATCTCGATCGCTCATAATAATAGAAGGTATGCCGTGTAGACGAACTATCTCTCGGAGATAAACAGATGCTAACCATGACGCTGCTCTTTTATTCCTAATGGGAATAAAATGGACGCTCTTGGTAAGTCTATCCACTACTACCCAAATCCCTGTATTACCCTTCCTTGACCTTGGCAACCCGTCGGCGAAATCCATGGAAACACTTTCCCATTTCCACTGTGGAACCTTTAAAGTGTGAAGCAAACCACCAGGCTTATTTTGCTCAGCCTTGACTTGCTGGCACACTAAGCATCTAGAAACAAACTCAGCCACGTCTTTCTTCATTCAGGCCAAAAAGAAAACTCGCTTCATATACCTATACATCTTGTCCACACCGGGATGTATGGTCAGCTTAGAACAATGTGCTTCTTCAAGGACTGTTTTTCTCAAATTCTCGTCTCGAGATATGCAAAGTCTACCATCCCAATGCAACCAACCTTTGTCATCGATAGTATACCTACTAAGTTGGCTCGAAGACTCCCCTCTGATGAGCTGGTCTACTATCTCTATCAACTGTGGGTCATCTCGTTGTGCCGCTCCTATTTCTCCTAAAAGCGTAGGTTGTACCTCTAATTATTCCAACAAACTGGGTACATAATCAATGGAGGGTCTAAAGTCAATGGTTAATATATACGCTAAACTCTGCCGCTCGACAAACAAAGGCTCAAAGTCAACTTCTTTCTACTTAAGGTGTCAGCTACAACGTTACCCTTGCTAGGGGTATATGCAATCTCAAAATCTTAGGATGCTAAGAACTCCATCCACCTTTGTTGTCTTAAGTTTAAATCTTTTTGAGATAACAAGTATTTTAATATAGTTATGGTCTGTATACAACTCAAACCTCTCACCAATCAAATAGTGATGCCAAGACTTACGCGCAAAAACTATGGCAGCTAAATCTAAGTCATGGGTAGGGTAATTCTTCTCATGGACCTTTAACTGCCTTCCACCATAGCATATCACCCTTCCCTCTTACATCAAAACTGCGCCAAGCCATGTCCCGCAAGCATCGCTATACACTATGAATGGTTTACTCCCATCCGACAAAACTAAAACTGGAGCTGTCATCAATGCCCTCTTCAAATGTTGGAAAGCACCGTCACAGTCAACATCTCGAGAAAAGGTCAAATTCTTTTTCGTCAACCATGTATGTGGGGATGATATCTTAGCAAATTCCTTGATGAACTTTCTATAATAGCCCGCCAACCCAAGAAAACTTAGGAATCTTCCAATCTAGGATTGCTACTACCTTCGCGGGATCCACTGCTATCCCTTCCTTAGAGACCACGTGTCCAAAGAACCTCACTTCCTTCCTCCAAAAATGATATTTGGAGAACTTAGCTTTGAGTTGATATGCTCGAAGGGTCTCTAAGACCTCCCTAAAATGTTGGGCATGTTCTTCCTCGCTTCTAGAAAATATCAAAATATCATCCATAAAGGCCACCATGAACTTGTTTAGAAACTCCCTAAACACCCTACTCATCAAGTATAAGAAATATGCTGGTGCATTCTCAAACCAAAAGGCATGACGAGCTATTCGAAGAAATAGTTGGGAGTCCTAAAGGCAGTCTTATCTATACTATCCTCAGCTACCCTCAACTGATGAAATCCTGTAGCTAAGTCCAACAGCAAGAAAACCGAAGCACCAACCAATTGATTGAACAAATCATTTATCCTCGGCAATGGGTGTCTGTTTTTCTTCGTGAGCTTATTCAGGTCCCTATAGTCCACGCACAATCTAAGCGAACCATCAGCCTTTGTGGCAAAAATAATAGGAGCACCGCACTCCAAGATACTTCTGTAACACCCCGAAAATTCTATAACTGTGAAATTTATGAATTAAAGTATAATAAAATTCAAATCAAAGAATTAAGGGTAACGGGATACGCCATTGCGTTCGTCTCGGAAAAATACGCGAAATAGAGTCCGAGTTTTCGAAAAACGGAGTCCGTATGAAGAAGATATGGCCTTCGGAAGTTTTGAATCAAATTTAAAATTCAAACAGAATAAAATAATAATTTAAAATCGGGCCCATTGGGCCAGGGTGGAAGAACACCCGCCTGGGCCACCCAGGTCAACTGGGTTGTCGACCTGGGCTACCCATGTCGACAGCCCTGTCGACAGGGGTATCGACCTGGTCGAGCCCAGTCAACCTGGCTGGCCAGGTCGGTGTGCGGTCGAATTTCTGTGGTCTGCTTTGTCATTAGGGCTAGGTGGCGGGTTTTTATTGGTCTCTCTTCCTAATGAATGGCTATGATCTAACCTAGCAACATCAAGGGTCCTAATCAATTCCTAACCTCTACATAAACAACCCTAGACTAAACCCTAATCTATTCATTCAAATTAAGAACATAGCCGCCATGTTGCTGAGGAACGACAAAGAGTAGCCGCCAACTAGAGAGAGAATTAGGAAGAAAGTTCTAAAGCCTAAAGCAATTCAAGCAACCTAAAGCTAATCAATTCAACAAAGGAATCGTGTCTCTTAATTAGAGAATTCGCCGCAACCATTGTAAGTAGAGTATTACTTTGGTATAAATAAACAACTGTGTTGATGTGTATGCTTGAATTGTGGCAATGGAAGTAATTCATATTTGTGCGTTCTTATCAATTTATATATGTTTGGATTATGTTATTCATGTTATAAAGAACTACATGCGGTAGTTCTATGCAAGTAAACGTTTGGAATATTTCGCAAATTATGTAATCTATGTTGAAGCTACATGTATGTAGTTGATTGAAATTCATGCAAGTTTGGGCTTTGTGATTATGCCATCATGATGTATATTTTTGTGCATAAATCATTTTGCGAGTAATTGAAACAAGTTTGGTTGTTATAGTTCATATGAAACTATGTTGGAATTTTGATACCATAATCCATGTATTAAGTCATGCTTTTGCAAATTTATGAATATGGCTAGGCCTTGAATGATATTTGGCATAATTGGAATCCATGATTAAGTCTATCTTGTTTATATGATGACATATATGAGATATGGCTAGGTTAGACTCAAAAATCCCTTTTTGCAAGTTTTAAAGCAAACACCATGATTAGGAATATTTATGCATAAGTATGTTTGTACCATCGTTATGTGATTGGACTTAAACCATGATTAAGTCGAACTATGCTTTTGTGTTGGTAGCAAAGTATCCCCTTTGTAAACATGTAGAAACCTTATGAACATGACATGTCTATGCTTTATGACCAAAGTATTTATGCCATGCTTATGTTTGACATTATGCCATGTTTATGCCAAAAGTATTTATGCCATGCTTCTGTTTGACATTATGCTATGCTTATGCTAGAAATATTTACGACATGCTCATGTTTGACAATATGCCTAAATAAGAATATAGGTTCATGTTGTAGTTAAACCTATGCAAGTTCACATGCTTTGATTCATGTCACCTATGTTACCACTATGCAAGTACACCAATTTCTATTTTGTATTTCCAACGTCGTATTGCAAGTTCATGCGCTCACCTTCCCCTCTTTGTGTATACGCCATAAGCCTCCCCTTTCGCATGGCTAAATTGGGCTTTAAAAGGCTTAGCCCAATATATACGAACGGACGTGTAAAACGGGGGAAAATAACGTTGGGTTAAAATTAATTAATGAATGAAAATATAAAATAATAGGGCCCAAATTCAAGTATGGGTTGGGCCCATGATTGGTGTAACCTTTACACCATTTACTTAATAATGGGCCGCAAATATTTACATATAAATAAAGAAGAATGACAAGATATGTAAATGTAGAAAATACGATGTGTTTAACCCGAGGTTGGATTGAGTTGTGATGTAAACCTGCCCGGAACCGCCCGGCTGTCCAGTAGTCACAACAATACCTATCCAATGTGAGAGGTTAAACATGGAGCCCAATAAGGACCCGAGGTTAGACTGAGTTGTGGCGTAAGACTGCCCGGAACCAACCGGCAACAGGCAGCCACAACAATACCTGTCTAATGTGAGAGGTCAGGGCCTTAATAAGACAATTAAGGCTGAGTCAGGATTGTTAGGATTAAGTGGACTAAAGACTTAATCAAAATGGAACATGCTAAACTAAACGGACTGGTGGGGGTTAGGTTAGAAACACTTAACCAACTTAGCATGTTGGCTAGAGGTAAAAAACCTAGTAACGGGGGACCCTTTTCAGCAGTAACCCTAAAAGGTGTATCAGGATACCCTGAAACTAGGCAGGGTGGGGCACGATTACTGGGCTGATTGTAAGAGGTCAAAGCGACGGCGGTGGTGTAGCAGTGTAGGTTCTAACGGAGTGCGGGCGTGCACACACTCCGGTGCAGAAAAATAAGGCACTGGACACCAGTAGCATACCTGTGCACTCTAAGGTTGTGTCGGTTTGCCACTATGGGACTTGATACACCCCATGGTGGGACCAGCATAGGTAACTACAGACATCGGGGGCCGTATGACACATGTAACTATGCGAGTAGGAGCCGATCATCATAGAATGGATCACATCACCCTGATTATGAGGTGCAAATTGGAAACTAGTTTATATGGGTTCAGAGATTAACATGGGGTACGATAGTATATTCGACCCTAGACAACTTAACCAAGTTTATTGTGCTTGCCCACTTCTTGTTTATACTTATCATACCCAGTTCTTTATTCATAGACAAAATAGTACTAGACTTACTCAGGCTTTATGTCTGACTCTATTTTTCTTTCGTCTTCTTTCTTCCGTTTCCCCCCCAGGTCCTCAAGGAGGGAACACAGCAACTTGATCAGCCTTGACATCCAGCTTGAAGTAGAGAAATGTATTGCTTGGACTTTCCTGTTTTGAACTATGGCTTTGGACAATCCACTATGGGGCCTTTGCAGTTTATCTATGTTTTATTTATGCTTCTTTAAATAATGTACTCAAGACAGATTATGAAAGTGTCATGTTATGTTTTTGGAAAGGATGTTGTTGTAACACGTATTTGATTTTATGAAATAAAATTTGTTGTTCTTCCGTTGTTTACAAATATGTGTTCTTATATCTGTCTTGTATATCTGTGACTTGTACTTATAAACCTCCACCAAAATTAGGGCATTCCCTTTGAGAGTGACCCTAACGGAGGTGGGGTGTTTCACTTGGTATCGGAGCATAGGTTTACCAGATAAGATAAAAAGTTTTGAAAAAAAATTATTTTCAAAAAGGAAATTTAAAGAAGCATTTTTAAAAGAAAAATATTATTTTATTTTTAAAAGGCAAAGTCCACTCCCCAAAGCCGTAGGTACTATCTCTTATCCTTCGTTTTGAATCTATCCTTTTTGTTTCAGCATGTCCCAAGAACTTAACTTGCCTGAAGGGGTGCCAATACCTGGTTGGTTTAGACGGTTCTTAGAAGCAAGGGCCACTCAGCCAGGTCCTACCGTTCCTCCTCCCCCAGCTGAAGGAAATCATCCAGCTGCAGCAGCACCTTTTCCTCCACCTCCTCCTCGGGGAAACACTTTTGCTAAGATATGTAAAGATTTTAAAGCTATGGGAGGAAGGGATTTCCATGGAACTGAGTCCTTCGTAGCAGCTAGGAATTGGCTGAAAGAAACGGAGGACCTATTCTTCATCTTTGAGGTAGAGGATAGACAAAAAGTACAACTGGCGGTGTGGCTATTGAAGGGCGAGGCTTCCTACTGGTGGGAAGTCACTAATGCTGAAAGACCAGTGGAGACATGGGAGGACTTTAGGGCAAGGTTTGAGACCAAATTTCTCTCAGATGCGGAAAGAAGTTTGCAGTTGGAAAAATTCTTATTTCTTAAGCAAGGAGACAAGACTGTCAGAGAGTATGTGAATCAGTTCGATGAGCTGGCTAGGTTTGGACTTGACCTAGTCAACACCCCGCACAAGAAGGCTCTCCGTTTCGTCAAAGGGTTAAATGAGCCATTACACAGTTTGGCCATGACCCATATACCCATGGGGGCCACGTATGAAAGATTGGTGCAAATGGCATTGCTGAATGAGGAGGATAAGGGCAAGAAGGAGACAAAGGCAGAAAGCTCTCAAGGGAAGAAAGAGGGTTTGCAGCCTAAGAAGGCGGACTTTAAGAAAGGCGGAAAAGGCAACAAAGAGAAGAGGAAGTGCAATTTCTGTGGCAAAGTGGGGCACTTAGTAAAGGACTGCCGGAAAAAGAAGGCCAAGGAGAATGGTGGGTGCTTTTCATGCGGTCAGACAGGCCACAGGGCTAAGGACTGCCCAAAGAAACGAGGACAGGGGCAGGGCGCTGGATCCACCCCAGGGGCACAGGTTCATGTGCTAGAAGCGCCACCATTGCAACAGCGAGGTATAAATACTTCTGTAGAAAGCGTAATTTATCTTTATGATCACCCCGTTCGCACTTTATTTGATTCCGGCGCATCACACTCCTTTATCTCGTCTGCTTTAGTAGAATCTCTGCACCTAAAAACTAGTATGGTAGAGGACCCCTTAATTGTTTCAAACCCAATTGGGGGCCCAGCTCATTTGTCTATGATCTGTTTGGATTTGAAAATTTCTATTCTAAGTGTTGAATTTCAATGTAGTGCCTTTGTTTTGGGCTTTTCGGGGTATGGTTTGATTTTGGGTATGGATTGGCTATCCCGTAATGGGGCCATCCTTGATTGTGAGAAAAGGGTTGTTAGGCTCCTAACCCAGCTCGGTAATACTTTGGAAATTTCTTGTAATCCCTCGTATGCGGTTATGCTTAGTTATCTTGAATCGCTAGATGCCTCTGTTGAAAACTTGCAATCAGTTAGAGTGGTCCGGGAATATCCGAATGTCTTCGAAGAGGTGAAGGGCTTGCCTCCGAAGCGGGAAATAGACTTCCGCATATATCTTTTAGATAATGCAAAGCCCGTTGCGTTGCCCATTAGACATATGGCTCCACGAGAAAGGAAAGAGCTCAGTAAACAGATTAAAGAGCTTCTAGAAAAGGGGTTCATTAGGAGGAGCATTTCAGAATGGGGCGCTCCGGTGGTGTTCGCTACAAAGGCGGATGGTTCACTCCGTCTATGTGTTGACTATAGGGAGCTCAACAAGCTAACGAAAAAGAATAGGCATCCTCTCCCTAGAATTGACGATTTATTTGACCAGCTTGTAGGAGCGTCTGTTTTCTCCCAACTCGATTTAGCAACCGGTTTTCATCAGCTAAGGGTGGCTGAAGATAGCATCGATAAAACGGCGTTCAGAACCCCAGACGGCTTCTTTGAGTGGCTTGTCATGCCTTTCGGCTTGACAAATGCACCTGCTTACTTCGTGGACCTGATGAGTAGGGTATTTAGAGATTTCCTCAACAAATTCGTAGTGGTCTTCGTAGATGATATCCTTATCTTCTCAAAGAGTGAAGAGGAACATGCTCAACACTTAAGGGCAATCATGGAAACTTTGCGAGTCCATCAACTAAAAGCCAAATTCTCCAAATGCCACTTTTGGAGAGAAGAGGTGAGGTTCCTTGGGCACATAGTATCCAAACAAGGGTTAGCGGTGGACCCTGCGAAGGTAGTGGCGGTACAAGATTGGAAGACACCAAGGAATGCGACTGAGGTCCGAAGCTTCCTAGGACTAGCAGGTTTCTATCGAAAATTCATAAAGGATTTTGCGAAAATCTCAGCTCCGCTCACGAAATTGACTAAGAAGAATCTAGTGTTTAATTGGGACTTGGATTGCGAGTTTGCTTTCCAACGACTGAAAAGGGCTCTCACAACAGCCCCAGTTTTGACGCTGCCAGATGGGAGCAAGATGTTCACTGTTTATACGGATGCATGTGGGACAGGGCTAGGCGCCGTCTTAATGCAAGAAGGAAGGGTAGTAGCTTATGGCGGGAGGCAATTGAAGGTGCACGAAAAGAACTACCCAACCCACGATCTCGAGTTAGCCGCCATCGTCTTTGCACTCAAGTCTTGGCGACACTATCTCCTAGGTGAGAAGTTCGAACTTTACACTGACCATAAATCGTTGAAATATCTTTTCTCGCAGAAGGATCTTAACTTGAGGCAACAAAGATGGATGGAGTTTCTTGCCTCGTACGATTTCGAAATCTCCTATACTCCGGGCAAAGGCAACGTAGTGGCAGACGCGTTGAGCCGAAAGAAATTGACCCTAAGCCCATTGTTTGTTGAAAGACAAAGCCTAGAGTTTATAGCCAGCTTCGACTTTAGGCCCTCCTCCGATTTCGTACCAGGCTTGCTAGCATCTCTCGAAGTACGCCCAACTTTAGTAGATTCAGTAGGGGCAGCACAACGCGAAGACCCTCAGCTTGTGGAAATAATTGATAGGCTAATTAGGGGTGAGACTTCAAGTCACCTCAACAGATACTCCATCGATGATAGGGGTTTGCTAAGGCGAGACGGAAGACTAAGCGTCCCACAGACAAAAGATTTAGTAAAGAAGGTTCTCGAGGAAGCACATCACTCCAAGATGACGATACACCCAGGCGGAGATAAAATGTACAAAGACATAAAAAAGGACTTTCTTCTGGAACGGCATGAAAAAGGACGTGGCAGAATTCGTTTCTAAATGTATGGTGTGCCAACAGGTTAAGGCGGAACAGAAAAAGCCTGGCGGACTACTACATCCTCTGGAGGTCCCGCAGTGGAAGTGGGATAGCATCTCAATGGACTTCATCGATGGGCTGCCTAGGTCTAGGAGAGGCAACACTAGCATTTGGGTAATAGTGGATAGGCTTACTAAAAGCGCCCACTTTTTACCTGTCAAAAGTAAAAGGACTGCCTCATCCCTAGCATCACTTTACCTCAAGGAAATCGTTCGACTCCATGGAATACCATCTAGCATTGTTAGTGACCGAGACCCCATCATCACCAGTAAGTTTTGGCGGAGTCTGCAAGAAGCAGTAGGAACGCAGTTATGCTTGAGCACAGCCTATCATCCCCAAACCGACGGCCAAACAGAGAGAGTGAACAGAGTTTTGGAAGACCTTTTAAGACTATGCGTCCTTGACTTCGGAGGGACATGGGAAGACCACCTTCCTTTGGTGGAATTTGCCTACAACAACAGCTATCAAGCAACCATAGGAATGGCGCCCTTCAAAGCTTTATATGGAAGACCGTGCCGATCGCCCACTTGTTGGTGGGAGTCCACGGATAAGCTTATACTTGGACCAGACATGATCCGAGAGACTACAGAGAAAGTAGACTTAATACGAAGAAGGATGAAGACGGCCCAAGACAGACAAAAGTCCTACGCCGACAAGAGGAGGACCGACCTTGAATTCGAAGTTGGAGACAGAGTTTTTCTCAAGGTATCACCGCTAAGAAACGTTGTTCGTTTTGGAACCACAGGAAAGCTAGCACCAAGATTCGTAGGGCCATTCCCTATTATCGAGAAGATTGGGAAAATGGCCTATAGGTTAGAGCTACCCGAGAAGTTGGCTGGAGTCCACAACGTCTTTCACGTTTCACATCTCCGAAAATGTCTTCATGAGTCCGCTGAAGTGGTAGAGCCAAATATACTCGAAGAGGCCGAAGTGGAACGCGAAGCGACCATAAGGAAGGTTCCAACCCGCATCTTAGGAACAGAAGTGAAGAGGCTACGCAACCGCGAAGTCAAGCTCGTCAAAGTTCAGTGGAGCGACGCCGAGGGAGACGCGACTTGGGAAACTGAAGCTAAAATACGCACAGCCTACCCTTTTCTGTTCGAGGGTATATCCTTGATCTTTCCTTTTCCTTAAGTTGCGCTTTTATCTATCTTTTTAGGTATATTTCCTCGACCTTATCCTTTAGGTAGAATCTTTTTGGATGGAAACATGTAGTTGAAACATGTTATGGATGATGGTTGCAAGTGGTTGCAAGTGATTGCTAGTGGTTGCTCGTGGTTGCATATACACACACAATCTAGGGTTTAGATCGGCTCAGTCACTTCATGTTGCATATGCATATATGTTTGTATTCATATGTGGTTGAACTTTAATGTGTTGTCATGTGGATGCTGCATTTGTATTGAATGATTGTGCACTCATGTAGAATCAAAAATAGGAAAATTTGCATACATAATGGATTCACGGCACTTACATAATTCGCATTAAGGAGGTTAACTGAATCAGTAGACCGCCTGATTTTGCATTAGATAAGTACATGTACACACACACTTCGCATATGATCATGAAGCATTAGAAGTCTTTTAAGGACAATGGATGCTCGTGTTTGATGGATGAGTAGATGGATGATTGGATGTTAGGATAAACATTCCTCCTAACTCGAAGATTTCGGGGATGAAATCCTTTTAAGTGGGGGAGAATGTAACACCCCGAAAATTCTATAACTGTGAAATTTATGAATTAAAGTATAATTAAATTCAAATCAAAGAACTAAGGGAAACGGGATACGCCATTGCGTTCGTCTCGGAAAAATACGCGAAATAGAGTCCGAGTTTTCGAAAAACGGAGTCCGTATGAAGAAGATATGGCCTTCGGAAGTTTTGAATCAAATTTAAAATTCAAACAGAATAAAATAATAATTTAAAATCGGGCCCATTGGGCCAGGGTGGAAGAACACCCGCCTGGGCCACCCAGGTCGACTGGGCTGTCGACCTGGGCTACCCATGTCGACAGGGCTGTCGACAGCCCTGTCGACAGGGGTATCGACCAGGTCGAGCCCAGTCAACCTGGCTGGCCAGGTCGGTGTGCGGTCGAATTTCTGTGGTCTGCTTTGTCATTAGGGCTAGGTGGCGGGTTTTTATTGGTCTCTCTTCCTAATGAATGGCTTTGATCTAACCTAGCAACATCAAGGGTCCTAATCAATTCCTAACCTCTATATAAACAACCCTAGACTAAACCCTAATCTATTCATTCAAATTAAGAACATAGCCGCCATGTTGCTGAGGAACGACAAAGAGTAGCCGCCAACTAGAGAGAGAATTAGGAAGAAAGTTCTAAAGCCTAAAGCAATTCAAGCAACCTAAAGCTAATCAATTCAACAAAGGAATCGTGTCTCTTAATTAGAGAATTCGCCGCAACCATTGTAAGTAGAGTATTACTTTGGTATAAATAAACAACTGTGTTGATGTGTATGCTTGAATTGTGGCAATGGAAGTAATTCATATTTGTGCGTTCTTATCAATTTATATACGTTTGGATTATGTTATTCATGTTATAAAGAACTACATGCGGTAGTTCTATGCAAGTAAACGTTTGGAATATTTCGCAAATTATGTAATCTATGTTGAAGCTACATATATGTAGTTGATTGAAATTCATGCAAGTTTGGGCTTTGTGATTATGCCATCATGATGTATATTTTTGTGCATAAATCATTTTGCGAGTAATTGAAACAAGTTTGGTTGTTATAGTTCATATGAAACTATGTTGGAATTTTGATACCATAATCCATGTATTAAGTCATGCTTTTGCAAATTTATGAATATGGCTAGGCCTTGAATGATATTTGGCATAATTGGAATCCATGATTAAGTCTATCTTGTTTATATGATGACATATATGAGACATGGCTAGGTTAGACTCAAAAATCCCTTTTTGCAAGTTTTAAAGCAAACACCATGATTAGGAATATTTATGCATAAGTATGTTTGTACCATCGTTATGTGATTGGACTTAAACCATGATTAAGTTGAACTATGCTTTTGTGTTGGTAGCAAAGTATCCCCTTTGTAAACATGTAGAAACCTTATGAACATGACATGTCTATGCTTTATGACCAAAGTATTTATGCCATGCTTATGTTTGACATTATGCCATGTTTATGCCAAAAGTATTTATGCCATGCTTCTGTTTGACATTATGCTATGCTTATGCTAGAAATATTTACGACATGCTCATGTTTGACAATATGCCTAAATAAGAATATAGGTTCATGTTGTAGTTAAACCTATGCAAGTTCACATGCTTTGATTCATGTCACCTATGTTACCACTATGCAAGTACACCACTTTCTATTTTGTATTTCCAACGTCGTATTGCAAGTTCATGCGCTCACCTTCCCCTCTTTGTGTATACGCCATAAGCCTCCCCTTTCGCATGGCTAAATTGGGCTTTAAAAGGCTAAGCCCAATATATATGAACGGACGTGTAAAACGGGGGAAAATAACGTTGGGTTAAAATTAATTAATGAATGAAAATATAAAATAAAAGGGCCCAAATTCAAGTATGGGTTGGGCCCATGATTGGTGTAACCTTTACACCATTTACTTAATAATGGGCCGCAAATATTTACATATAAATAAAGAAGAATGGCAAGATATGTAAATGTAGAAAATACGATGTGTTTAACCCGAGGTTGGATTGAGTTGTGATGTAAACCTGCCCGGAACCGCCCGGCTGTCCAGTAGTCACAACAATACCTATCCAATGTGAGAGGTTAAACATGGAGCCCAATAAGGACCCGAGGTTAGACTGAGTTGTGGCGTAAGACTGCCCGGAACCAACCGGCAACAGGCAGCCACAACAATACCTGTCTAATGTGAGAGGTCAGGGCCTTAATAAGACAATTAAGGCTGAGTCAGGATTGTTAGGATTAAGTGGACTAAAGACTTAATCAAAATGGAACATGCTAAACTAAACGGACTGGTGGGGGTTAGGTTAGAAACACTTAACCAACTTAGCATGTTGGCTAGAGGTAAAAAACCTAGTAACGGGGGACCCTTTTCAGCAGTAACCCTAAAAGGTGTATCAGGATACCCTGAAACTAGGTAGGGTGGGGCACGATTACTGGGCTGATTGTAAGAGGTCAAAGCGACGGCGGTGGTGTAGCAGTGTAGGTTCTAACGGAGTGCGGGCGTGCACACACTCCGGTGCAGAAAAATAAGGCACTGGACACCAGTAGCATACCTGTGCACTCTAAGGTTGTGTCGGGTTGCCACTATGGGACTTGATACACCCCATGGTGGGACCAGCATAGGTAACTACAGACATCGGGGGCCGTATGACACATGTAACTATGCGAGTAGGAGCCGATCATCATAGAATGGATCACATCACCCTGATTATGGGGTGCAAATTGGAAACTAGTTTATATGGGTTCAGAGATTAACATGGGGTACGATAGTATATTCGACCCTAGACAACTTAACCAAGTTTATTGTGCTTGCCCACTTCTTGTTTATACTTATCATACCCAGTTCTTTATTCATAGACAAAATAGTACTAGACTTACTCAGGATTTATGTCTGACTCTAATTTTCTTTCGTCTTCTTTCTTCCGTTTCCCCCCCAGGTCCTCAGGGAGGGAACACAGCAGCTTGATCAGCCTTGACATCCAGCTTGAAGTAGAGAAATGTATTGCTTGGACTTTCCTGTTTTGAACTATGGCTTTGGACAATCCACTATGGGGCCTTTGCAGTTTATCTATGTTTTATTTATGCTTCTTTAAATAATGTACTCAAGACAGATTATGAAAGTGTCATGTTATGTTTTTGGAAAGGATGTTGTTGTAACACGTATTTGATTTTATGAAATAAAATTTGTTGTTCTTCCGCTGTTTACAAATATGTGTTCTTATATCTGTCTTGTATATCTGTGACTTGTACTTATAAACCTCCACCAAAATTAGGGCATTCCCTTTGAGAGTGACCCTAACGGAGGTGGGGTGTTTCAACTTCTCCTTGTGAATCCTTTCTCAGTCAACTCTTCCACTTGTTTACTAAGCTCCTTCCTTTCTCTTTGAGCCATGTGGCACACCGGCAATGCAACTGGCTTTGCATTGTCTACCAAATAAATACGGAAATCTATCTAACGTTTTGGAAGTAAGCCCTTAACCTCCTCAAAGACATCTGCATACTCACGGACTACTCGAAAAGATTGCAAATCATCAATAGACGTGTAAAGAGATTCTAGGTAGCTAAGCATAACAGAACCCTTGGGGTGACAAGAAATATCGAGAGTATTACCCAAACTAGTGAACAGTCTAACTACCCTCTTTACACAGTCGATAATGGCACCATATCTAGCTACCAATCCATTCCTAGAATCAGCCCATAGCCCGTGAAACCAAGAACATAAGCGTTGCATTCGAACTCAACGCCATACACATATATTCTCAAATCCCGCATAACACAGAAAGATGAGCTGTACCCCCAATAGGATTTTAGAGAGCAACGGGATCCATAACTAGACTAGCATTTAGGTGCAGTGTTTCAACTAATGAAGAAGATATAAATGAATATGAAGCGCCAGAATCAAACAAAGTACGAACAGGACGATCAAAAAGGAAAATCAAACTTTCAACAGAAATGTTTCTACCTCTTTCTTGTCCTAGTGCCATGAGAGCATAAATCTGCCGTTCAGAAGTAGGTCCTGTCCTCTGTCCTTGCCCTTGTCCTTGCCTCATTGGGGGGTCTTTAATCATATGTCCTGCCTTACCACATTGGAAGCAACCCGTCTTCTTCTTCTTCCTACAGTCCTTGCTTAAGTGGCCCGGTGTTCAACAATTAAAACACCTTTTCTTCCCTTTGCCTTTGTTATCCTTACCACCTTTCTTTTATTATTGTTATGCCTTCTTTTGACCCCCTTTCTTATCCTATGCCTTATTTATGTTAGCACCTTTCCCCTCTTCATGCATCAACGCCATGTCAACAAGTTTTTCAAAAGTAGCTCCTATAGGAATGTGGGACATAGCCAACCCGTGTAATGGTTCATTCAGACCCTTGGCAAATCTCAAGGCCTTCTCATGTGGTGTATTAACTAATTCCATACCAAATTTTGCTAACTGGTTAAACTTGTTAACGTACTGCTTCATAGACAAACTCCCTTGTTTCAATGCCAAGAATCTCTCCATGTATAAACTCTCCTCCGCTTTTGAAAGAAATTTCAACTCGAACCTTCGTCTAAAGTCCATCCATGTCTTCACTACATGTCCTCCATTAGTTACTTCCCACCAAAAGGAAGCTTTGTCCATCAACAACCAAGCAGCTTGCTGAACCTTCTTTCCCTCGTCTATCTCAAAGATACCAAACAAGTCCTTTACTTCCTTAGCCATTTCAGAGCCTCAACAAATGTCTCAGTCCCATAAAACAGTTTTCCGCCCATCGCACGAAAGCCTTTGCATATCTTAGAAAAAGCGTCTACACGGGTAGGAGGACGAGGAGCTGCAGTTGGGGTAGGAAGAACGTTGGCTGGGCCTGTGGCAGTAGCCCTAGCCTCCAGATACCTTATGAACTAGCCTGGTATCGGAACGCCCTCTGGTATATCGGGTTCCCCAGACATGCTGAAAGGAAAAAGGAAGAGATTCAAAATAGAGAATCGAAAGATAGATATATGCCTTTTGGGGATTATGTTTTTCATAATAAACCTTTCTCTTGAAAATATCCTCTTTAAAACATGTTTTTGAAAATACTTCTTCCTAAAAAATGCTTTTGAAAACGGTTTGCAAAATCTTTTATCTGTTCTGGTAACCTTCAGCTTTGATACCACGTGTAACACCCCAAGTCCATTGATGTCACTCACTAAGGGAATACATTAAATTTCATGCAGTATTATAAGAGTATAAAATAGAATATCACAAGACAAATATATAAAATGGTACTTAAGAAAATTCAAAATTTATTCATTGCAGCGGAAAAGCAAAACATGTTTGGTTACAACATAAAATCCACATACTAAAGTCAAGGACAAAAATATCCATCTTGTACAAAATTATTATCAGAGTACATAAAAGTAAAACCGTAATCCCACTACAAATAGCCATAATGAAAAAGAGATAAAACTGAGCATTACTTTCAACACTTCCAAGCACTTCAAGAAGAAAGGAATCCAAATCAAGCTTCACTATTCCCACCCTGAGGATCTGGGGGGAAGAAAGAAAAGAGGTGAAACAAAAAGGGGTTAGACATACGTCTGGCGAGTCTAGTGACTTTAACAATATAATCAGTAAAGTAACAAGATAAGAACATAAACTAGATATAAGAGATGACTGTAACATAAGCATATATGACAAGCTAAACAAGATAAAATGTTGATTGCGCTTCTAATAACTATCGGATTATTCCTACACCGCACCAGTGGTAGTTCAACACCGAAAGTTGATCCCTCTTACTGAACATAGTAGTAATAATAATAATGATGGTAGTTTCATGTACTCCTAGCTGCTATCATAGGTGCCGCCTGCTCCTATCTCCACTAGTTGTACCCACTACCCTCCGCATTCGATCTGCTTCCAAACTCGTAGATACCCGTGCTGGTCCCACAGTAGGGTGTATCACTCCCTAAAGTGGCAACCCGATACTACTAGAATGCACGGCTTATACCTACATTATGCAACAGTGTCTTACCTACCAGCCCGGACCCACGCACGCACATGACTCCGTTGGATTTGCACTGCCATCGCTTACTCTTTTGACATCTTACAATCAAACCCAGTAAGCATGTCCCGTCCTCGATCTAGTTTAAGCTCATATAGATAATAAATGGTTACTAGCTGAAAAGGGTCCACCCACTTGACACAAGCTCCCCTCCTAAGCTTGGTACCCACTAGGAATTCCCATTTAATCCCTCTTTATTCCCATGTCTAATCACATGTTTCACGGTTAATGCTTCTAGTTATATTTCACATGTCACCCATGCCACCCACTTCACCCTCATGTCTTACTGCATGTCTTATCTTGGTTAAGTGTTCATTAATTCATTATAACCGTAATCTTGCAATACCTCCCACATTAGATTGTCATTTTGGGGTTGTTGGATATGCCGGGTGGTTCCGGGCAGTCTTATACCCCAATCCGAATCTAACCTCGTGTCTTTATGTTATTACGTATCTAATTTCTACCTTTGACCTCTCACATTAGATTACAAAATTGCGGGTGCTGGATGTGCTGGGCGGTTCCAGGCAGTCATATACCGCAATTCGAATCCAACCTCGTGTCTTAGGCGTTCATTATCACTTTCTTGATTCAAATCCCAACTTTAAATCTTGGATTAAATTATATCCCAATTACCCTTACTTTCCAGTCTAAATTATGTTCTTAATTTTAATCCAAATTCAGCCTATAATCTTATGTATACATGTTATGCCAATTTACAAACAAATCAAATTGCGTTCATTATTATTAAAAATTTATGCCAAACTTCATGTATACAAATTATATCCAATTATGCCCACATCCAACTTATGCCAAATCTCATGTATACAAGTTACAAATAATTATGCCCCAAATCAACTACATGATTACAAATCAATTTATGCCCAATTACATATTATTCAATATTTTCCCAAACTTTTTCCACAACGTTCCCACGCTATTCGTACATATAATTCAGTGTAATATGTTAGGCTCGAAGTTAGCTTAATCTCATAAAATAAAAAGAAAGGGAGGTGGGAAAGAGAACCGAAGCATCAAGGCTGGCATAAATGTAGGCATATGAAATATGAACTGGCATAGAACAATAAAATAGATCCAATTAGGCATATGATAACAGTACTTTGGGTATGAATCTGAAAGATAAGAATTTTCGAACTTGATATGATTCATTTTACAGGCATGTCCAAAAAATCAAATTTTCATTCCTATCACAATCACTTTTAAATTAATTATACGTGAAAGTAACTTAGACTCACAGCGATAGGATTAAGTAGAGAGAATAGATCTGAATATGATTTTTGAATTTGATTAGCTAAACCATTGTTGTAGAATTTGATTCTTATCTTCCAATTTAAATACTCTAATTCTGATTTGCTTTAGAGAAGAGAAGAGAGGCTAGTTTGAATTTAGATTAGAGCAACACGGAGGCGCCATGGATTAGTGTAATGAAATTAGGGTTAGGTTTAGGTGTGTTTTTATAGTTGTGTTAGGTGAATTAGGGCGTTTAGATTAGATTAGAGAACATCAAAACCACACAACTCAAAAGACACGTCATTCAGCCAATCTCCGAAGGACACTTCATCAGAGAACTCTCCAGAATTCTTTGTACATTTAGCCTCGGCCTAGACGCATTTCCCAGGTTTTACAGTGCATTTTTGTTCTGACGTACTTCACAAGTGCGCCAGTTATCCCAGCCTGTTTTCTGATTTTTCTGCCCAACTTCTATCGTCCATAACTTCTTCATACGGTATCTGTTTTACACAAACTCTGATTCTATCTCAAGAAGATTGTAACCTACCATCCAATCATCCATCTACTCATCCATCATCCACAAGCATTCATTTTCCTTAAAAGATTTCTAATGCTATATGAAAATATGAAAAAGTGTGTGTGTATGTTCCTTATCTAATGCAAAAATTAGGCGGTCTACTGATTCAGTTGACCTTCTTAATGCAAAACATGATAGTGTCATGCGTCCATTATGTATGCAAAAGAATTCTAATGATACATATCATTTCTATATGAGTGCACAACCTTTCATTCAAATGCAGCATCCATATGATAACGCATTCAATATACATCCATTTATTTTAAATATGCACACTCATTCATATGTAATATTAAAGTGATTGAGCCGATCTAGTGCCTAGTGTGTGTGTAAATGCATCCACGAGCAACCACTAGCAAACACTTACATCAACTTGCATCCACCAAACATAACATGTCTCAAACACATGTTTACAACCATAGGATTTTCTACCTAAAGATCGAAGATATAATCGAGAGGATACACTAAACGATAGGACAAGTATAAACAAAGCGGTAGATAAAGGAGAAGTTAAGAACATACCCTCAAAAAGGAAAGGGTACGACGCGCGTATCTTGTCTTCAGTCTCCCAAGTCGTGTCTCCTTAATCATCTCCTTATTGGACTTTAAACAACTTGACCTCTCGGTTGCGTAATTTCTTGACCTTTGGTCCAAGGATGCATGTAGGAATTCGTCTAATCGTGGCATCTCGCTCCACTTCCACTTCTCTAAGTATGCCCGGCTCTACTACTTCCGCGGTACCATGTAATCATTTTCGCAAATGCGACACATGAAATACGTCATGAACACCACTAAGCTTCTCAGGCAACTTCACTCTGTAGGCCATCTGTCCAATTCGCTCTGTAATGAGGAATGGCCCTACGAACCTTGGTGCCAATTTCCCTACGGACCCAAAATGAACTACATTCCTCAACGATGAAACTTTAATAAAGACCATGTCTCCAATATTGAACTCAAGATCGGTCCTTCTTTTATCATTGTATGACTTTTGCCGGTCATGTGCCGTCTTCATGCATCTTCGAATTAAGTCTATCTTCTTCGAAGTTTCCCTAATCATCTCGAGCCCAAGAAAAATTTTATCCGTAGATTCCTACCAAGAAGTAGGTGATCGGCAAGGTCGTCCATATAGAGCTTCAAAAGGTGCCATGCCAAAACAAGCCTGATAGCTGTTGTTGTAGGCAAACTCTAATAATGGAATATGTTCCTCCCATGTCCCTCTAAAGTCCAAGATGCATAATCTCAAAAGATCTAGAATCCAATTCACTCTTTTTGTTTGGCCGTCAGTTTGAGGGCGATAAGTTGTACTAAAAAACAATTGCGTTCCTACCGCCTCTTGCAAGCTCTTCCAAAACTCACTAGTGAAAATGGGATCTCGATCGCTCACAATACTAGAAGGTATGCCGTGTAGACAAACTATCTCTTGGAGATAAACCGATGATAACCATGACGCTGCTTTTTTACTCTTAATGGGAATAAAATGGGCGCTCTTGGTAAGTCTATCCACTACTACCCAAATCCCTGTATTACCCTTCCTTGACCTTGGCAACCGTCGACGAAATCCATGGAAACACTTTCCCATTTCCACTGTGGTACCTCTAAAGTGTGAAGCAAACCACCAGGCTTCTTTTGCTCAGCCTTGACTTGCCGGCACACTAAGCATCTAGAAACGAACTCAGCCACATCCTTCATTCTGGCCCAAAAGAAAACTCGATTCATATACCTATACATCTTGTCCCCACCGGGATGTATGGTCAGCTTAGAACAATGTGCTTCATCAAGGATTGTCTTCCTCAAACTCCCGTTTCGAGATACGTAAAGTCTACCATCCCAATGCAACCAACCTTGGTCATCGATAGTATACCTACTAAGATGGCTCGAAGACTCCCCTCTGATGAGCTGGTTTACTATCTCTATCAACTGTGGGTAATCTCGATGTGCCGCACCTATTTGTCCCAAAAGCGTAGGTTGTACCTCTAATGATGCCAACAAACCGGGTACATAATCAATGGAGGGTCTAAAGTCAAAGGTAAATATATACGCTAAACTATGCCGCTCTACAAACAAAGGACTCAAAGTCAACTTCTTTCTACTCAAGTTGTCAGCTACAACGTTACCCTTGCCGGGGGTATATGCAATTTCAAAATCTTAGGATTCTAAGAACTCCATCCACCTTTGTTGCCTTAAGTTTAAATCTTTTTGAGAGAACAAGTATTTTAATTGAGTTATGGTCTGTATACAACTCAAACCTATCGCCAAGAAAATAGTGACGCCAAGACTTAAGCGCAATAACAATGCCATCTAACTCTAAGTCATGGGTAGGGTAATTCTTCTCATGGACCTTTAACTGCCTTCCACCATAGCATATCACCGTTCCCTCTTGCATCAAAACTGCGCTAATACCTGTCCCGCAAGCATCGCTATACACTATGAACGGTTTACTCCCATCCGACAAAACTAAAACTGGAGCTGTCATCAATGCCCTCTTCAAACATTGGAAAGCACCGTCATAGTCAACATCCCGAGAAAAGGTCAAACTCTTTTTCGTCAACCGTGTAAGTGGGGATGATATCTTAGCAAAGTCCTTGATGAACTTTCTATAATAGCCCGCCAACCCAAGAAAACTTCTTGCTTCTGTAGCGTTCTTAAGAATCTTCCAATCTTGGATTGCTACTACCTTCGCGGGATCCACTACTATCCCTTCCTTAGAGACCACATGTCCAAAGAACCTCACTTCCTTCCTCAAAAAATGACATTTGGAAAACTTAGCATTGAGTTGATGTGCTCGAAGGGTCTCTAAGACTCCCCTAAGATGTAGGGCATGTTCTTCCTTGCTTCTAGAAAATATCAAAATATCATCCACAAAGACCGCCACGAACTTGTTTAGAAACTCCCTAAACACCCTACTCATCAAGTATACGAAATATGCGGGTGCATTCTCAAACCAAAAGGCATGACGAGCCATTCGAAGAAACCACAGGGAGTCCTAAAGGAAGTCTTATCTATACTATCCTCAGCTACCCTCAACTGATGAAATCCTGTAGCTAAGTCCAACTACAAGAAAACCGAAGCACCAACCAACTGATTGAACAAATCATTTATCCTTGGCAATGGGTGTCTGTTTTTCTTCGTGAGCTTATTCTTCTCCCTATAGTCCACGCACAATCTAAGCGAACCATCAGCCTTCGTGGCAAAAATAATAGGAGCACTCCACTCCAAGAAACTTCTCCTTGTGAATCCTTTCTCAAGCAACTCTTCCACTTGTTTATTAAGCTCCCTCCTTTCTCTTGGAGCCGTGTGGAACACCGACAATGCAACTGGCTTTGCATTGTCTACCAAATATATACGGAAATCTATCTAGCTTTTTGGAGGTAAGCCTCTAACCTCCTCAAAGATATCTGCATACTCACAGACTACTCGAACAGATTGCAAATAATCAATAGACGTGTAAAGAGATTCTTGGTTGCTAAGCATAACAGAACCCTTAGGGTCACAAGAAATATCGAGAGTATTACCCAAACTAGTCAACAGTCTAACTACCCTCTTTTCACAGTCGATACTGGCACCATATCTGGCTGGCCAATCCATTCCTAGAATCAACCCATAGCCCGTGAAACCAAGCACATAAGCGTTGCATTCGAACTCAATGCCATACAAATATATTCTCAAATCCCGCATAACACAGAAAGATGAGCCGTGCCCTCAATAGGATTTGAGAGAGCAACGGGATCCATAACTAGACTAGCTTTTATTTGTAGTGTTTCAAATAACGAAGCAGATATAAACGAATGTGAAGCACCAAAATCAAATAAAGTATGAACAGGATGATCAAAAAGGAAAATCAAACTTTCAACAGAAATGTTTCAATCTCTCTCTTGTCCTAGTGCCATGAGAGCATGAATCTGCCCTCCATAAGTATGTCATATCCTATGTCCTTGCCCTTGTCCTTGCCTCCTTGGGTGGTCTTTAATCATATGTCATGCCTCACCGCATTGGAAGCAACCCGTCTTCTTCTTCTTCCTACAGTCCTTGCTTAAGTGGCCCGATGTTCCACGATTAAAACACCTTTTCTTCCCTTTGCCCTTGTTATCCTTACCACCTTTCTTTTATTATTGTTATGCCTTCTTTGGATCCCCTTTCTTATTCTGTGCCTTATCTACGTTAGCACCTTTCTACTCTTCATGCATCAATGCCATGTCAACAAGTTTCTCAAAAGTAGCTCCCATAGGAATGTGGGACAAAGCCAACCCGTGTAATGGTTCATTCAAACCCTTGGCAAATCTCAAGGTCTTCTAATGTGGTGTATTAACTAATTCCATACCAAATCTTGCTAACTGGTTAAACTTGTTAACATACTCCTTCATTGACAAACTCCCTTGTTTCAATGCCAAGAATCTCTTCATATATAAACTCTCCTCCGCTTTTGAAAGAAATTTCAACTTGAACCTTCGTCTAAAGTCCATCCATGTCTCCACTGCATTTCCTCCATTAGTTACTTCCCACCAAGAGGAAGCTTTGTCCATCATCCAACAAGCTGCTAGCTGAACCTTCCTTCCCTCGTCTATCTCAAAGATACCAAACAAGTCATTTACTTCCTTGAGCCATTTCCAAGCCTCAACAAATGTCTCAGTCCCATAAAACAGTTTTCGGCCCATCGCACGGAAGCCTTTGCATATCTTAGAAAAAGAGTCTACATGGGTAGAAGGAGGAGGAGTTGTAGCTGGGGTAGGAGGAACGTTGGCTGAGCCAACGGCAGTAGCCCTACCCTCCAGATACCTTCTGAACTAGCCTGGTATCTGTACGCCCTCTGGTATATCGGGTTCCCCAGACATGCTGAAAGGAAAAAGGAAGATATTCAAAACAGTGAATCGAAAGATAGATATATGCCTTTTGGGGATTATGTTTTTCATAATAAACCTTTCTCTTGAAAATATCCTCTTTAAAACATGTTTTTGAAAATACTTCTTCCTAAAAAATGCTTTTGAAAATGGTTTTCAAAATCTTTTATCTGTTCTGGTAACCTTCAGCTCTGATACCGTGTAACACCCCACGTCCATTAATGTCACACACTAAGGGGACGAATTAAATTTCATGAAGTATTGTAAGAGTATAAAAAAAGAATATCAAAAGACATATATAAAATGGTACTTAAGAAAATTCAAAATTTATTCATTGCAGTGGAAAAGCAAAACATGTTTGGTTACAACATCAAAACCACATACAAAAGTCAAGTACACAAATATCCATCTTGTACAAAATTATTACCAGAGTACATAAAAGTAAAACCATAATCCCACTCCAAATAGCCATAATGAATAAGAGATAAAACTGGGCATTACTTTCAACACTTCCAAGCACTTCAAGAAGAAAGGAATCCAAATCAAGCTTCACTATTCCCACCTTGAGGACTTGGGAGGAAGAAAGAAAAGAGGCGAAACAAAAAGGGGTCAGACATACATCTAGCGAATCTAGTGACTTTAACAATATAATCAGTAAAGTAACAGGATAAGAATATAAAATGGATATAAGAGATGACTGTAAGATCAACATATATGACAAGGTAAACAAGATATAATGTTGATTGCGCTTCTAATAACTATAGGATTATTTCTACACCGCACCAATGCTAGTTCAACACTGAAAGTTGATCCCTCTTACTAAACATAGGTGCCACCTGCTAGTAATAATGATAATGATGGTAGTTTCATGTACTCCTAGCTGCTATCATAGGTGCCACCTGCTCCTATCTCCACTAGTTGTACCCATTATCCTCCGCATTCGATCGGCTTCCAAACTCGTAGATACCCGTGCGGGTCCCACAATAGGGTGTATCACTGCGTAAAGTGGCAACCCGATACTAGTAGAATGCACGACTTATAACTACATGATGCAACAGTGTCTTACCTACTAGTCCGGATCCACGCACGCACATGACTCCGTTGGACTTGCACTGCCATCGCTAACTCTTTTGACATCTTACAATCAAACCTAGTAAGCATGTCCCATCCTCGAACTAGTTTAAGCTCACATATATACTAAATGGGTTACTGGTTGAAAAAGGTCCACCCACTTGACACAAGCTACCTCCTAAGCTTGGTACCCACTAGGAATTCCCACTTAATCCCTCTTTATTCCTAAGTCTAATCACATTTTTCAACTTAGTTAATGCTTCTAGTTATATTTCACATTCACCCATGTCACCCACTTAACCCTCATGTCTTACTACATGCCTTAACTTGGTTAAGTGTTCATTAATTCATTATAACCGTAATCTTGCAATACCTCCCACATTAGATTGTCATTTTGGGGTTGTTGGATATGCCGGGTGGTTCCGGGCAGTCTTATACCGCAATCCGAATCTAACCTCATGTCTTTGCATTATTACGTATCTAATTTCTACCTTTGACCTCTCACATTAGATTACAAAATTGCAGTTCCTGGATGTGCTGGGTGGTTCCAGGCAGTCTTATATCGCAATTCGAATCCAACATCGTGTCTTAGGCGTTCATTATCACTTTCTTGATTCAAATCCCAACTTTAAATCTTGGATTAAATTATATCCCAATTACCCATAATTTCCAGTCTAAATTATGTTCATAATTTTAATACAAACTAGGCCTATAATCTTATGTATACATGTTATGCCAATTTACGCCCAAATCAAATTGCGTTCATTGTTATTAACAATTTATTCCAAACTTCATGTATACAAATTATATCCAATTATGCCCACATCCAACATATGCCAAATCTCATGTATACAAGTTACACATAATTATGCCCCAAATCAACTACGTGATTACAAATCAATTTATGCCCAATTACATATTATTCAATATTTTCCCAAACTTTTTCCACAACGTTCCCATGTCATTCGTACGTATAATTCAACATAATATGTTAGGCTCGAAGTTAGCTTAATCTCATAAAATAAAAAGGAAGAGACGTGGGAAAGAGAACCAAAGCATCAATGCTGGCATAAATGTAGGCATATGAAATATGAACTGGCACAGAACAATAAAATAGATCCAATTAGGCATATGATAACAGTACTTTGGGTATGAATCTGAAAGATGAGAATTTCCAAACTTAATATGATTCATCTTATAGGCATGTCCATAAAATCCAATTTACAATCCTATCAAAATCACTTTTAAATTAATTATATGTGAAAGTAACTTAGACTCACAACGACAGGATTAAGTAGATAGAATAGATCTGAATCAGATTTATGAATTTGATTAGCTAAATCGTTGTTGTAGAATTTGATTCTTATCTTCCAATTTGAATACTCTAATTCTGATTTGCTTCGGAGAAGAGAAGAGAGGCTAGTTTTAATTTAGATTAGAGCAGCATGGAGGCGTCATGGATTAGTGTAATGAAATTAGGGTTAGGTTTAGGTATGTTTTTATAGTTGTGTTAGGTGAATTAGGGTGTTTAGATTAGAGATCATCAGAACCACACAGCTTAAAAGACACATCATCCAGCCAATCTCCGAAGGACACATCATCAGAGAACTCTCCAGAATTCTTTGTACATTTGGCCTCGGCCTAAGCGCATTTCTTAGGTTTTCCAGTGCATTTTTGTTCTGACGCACTTTACAAGTGCGCCAGTTATCCCAGCCTGTTTTCTGATTTTTCTGTCCAACTTCTATCGTCCATAACTTCTTCATATGATATCTGTTTTACGCAAATTCGAACTCTATCTCAAGAAAAATTCTAAGACGAACGCAATGGCATAAGCCGTTTCACCTAATTCTTCTTTTAAAAATTATTTGTTCTTTAATTATCTCTTATGTCATGTTTTAAAATTACGGGGTTACAACAGTAGTCTGGAACAAAACAAGTTTGCATAAAAGCTTCAAATATTACAAACCAGGTAAATAGTTAAATACAACATAATTAAAGTAAAAGGTTTGAGTAAGCGTTAAAGTATTTGACAGAATAAATTGTTTGGAAATAGATCTCAATGAACATAAATATATTTGAAAAACTAGAAAACTTAGGACCAATAGAAAATGGATAATAACTAGTTAAAATGGCAAAATGGTTTGAACAAACAATGGTTTATTATAGAAAAATGGTTGAATTAAGTAGAAAAAAAGTTAAAAATACTATAAATACTAATACTTTAGCAAGAATATGATGTTAAGCATAAATACAAAAGAGTTTAAGAAAAATAAAGAATATACTATATAAAATTTAAATAGTTTAGTAGAATGTTAAGTTCAAGTAAATTTATTAAATGATTTAAGAAAGTAGAAAGCTCAGTACAAATTAAAGATAGATAATAGCTGGATATACATAAATAGTAAATGGTCAAGTAAGGTGAATATAAGGAAATCATTTGCGGCAAAACATACAAGTTACGAATAGTTTAGCAAAGTGGTTGATAAAGTGAATAGCTTAAGGATAAATAGTACAGGTTAGTAAAACTAATTTAACCGTAAATGAAATTTAACAAAATGGTTCAAATAAAGATCGAGCAAATTTCAATCCGATCCAAGTCCATTTCAGTACCGTTCCAACTCACGTTTCCTCTACCGTCGTTTTCTCAAGTCGGGTTCCGTTCAAATTTTGTTTTATCAAACTTTAACTTTACCAAGTTTTTAATTATACTTTGCGAAACCCGTACTTAGTACTCCCTTGATTTTAAATTAAAAGAAATTGCTTGGAAACCAGTTCATTATTCACTTTTATTTCCTTTGAAATTTCTAGCCACTAAACGATTGATTTCGAAAATCTTTACCGCAAAGATTTTGAGCTGTAAATTTCGAAAGAAGCATTTATTTCCTAAAATACTTTCTTTAAAATATTCAAATTTTATCTAAACTATTTTCAAAATATCTTTTATAATACTTTATTTTCGAAAATTACTTCAATTTTTTTTATTTTTTTCCCGAAATCCACTGATTCAAGTATCAATTCCGCTCGTTCTAATGCATTTCTAACTTATCTCTAATGAGTTTATAAACAGAATAAGCCAAGCTTTGTATGAACCAAAGCTCTGATACCAACTGTAACAACCTGGCATTTTGACTGTCTCAAATCGGTAATTAAACAAACTTGAAACGTTCAAAATAATAGATTGTTATTGGATTACACGGTTTAAACAGAATTAATATAGAATCAAAGAGTACAATAATTTGCAGTAGAATAAAATTTCTCATAAATATTAGAGTTTATACAAAAAAAATTACAACGGAAGAATTATTAATGTATACAAAATTTCTTTAAACAAAATTACTTTTCATTTGTCAAGTTTAGAGCGCATGCGTCTTCACGTCCTCTCCAGTGTGCGAGTTGTTATCCTTTAAACTTGGAACACTTAGGGCCTGACCCGAGTGTCCCATGCAAAATATACAAAACACACGAGTCAGGATTAAACTTATTTCAAGTAAGTCACTTCGTAATAAACACATAAATGTAATTCAGTTTAATCCAAATAATATATTAACTAGTTAAGGATGTAACCATGTGAACTGCTGGAAGTAATAACCATAGAAGATAGCAAGTTACTAAAGTGTAGACGCATATGGAATGCTACATGCAAATATGCATGTGTAGCTAAAAAACAATGGATGCACTACTTAAATAATATTGAAACTTGTTAGCATGGAGCAGACATGCTAAATGGAAGACCATGCTTGCAAAAATATTTATTTGAATAGGACAAACATGCAAGTGGACCAACCGTAGTCTATACAAATGAGGCCGACTGAATTAGACACAGGGTAACCAACTTTGAACCGCATAAGAAAACCGGTAGTCCACTCACCATATGCACCTATTATATATAGACCGCCCTTACATGTATACAATTCTAGCATGGAATTTTTTTTTTATGCACGCCTCTATTTCCAAGTGTAAAATGTTAAACTAATATTTTCAACATGTATGGCAACAAGGGAAGTTAACAGGAATTATAAAAGCAGCCTTTTGAAACACGCAAGGTGGGAAAGTAAATGGACATGCATGACTATAAGACAATGGAAGCTCCCAATAAGAAGTAGACACAGGCGGCCAGACAATAGCACGAACGGTTATGGGTCACATGAAACCGAACCACGAAAGCAACACAAGTGACACAGGTACTACGAGTATTTGAAGCATTTGGGGTCTTATGAGCTTATGCCCAGACAGCGGAAAGTAACTATGGCCAGATCTGAGTTTAAAAAGGGCACATGTGACTTCTATTTAAATTTTTATCATTAGGAAAATTTGGGAGGATAAGAAAATGTGGTCCGAAAGCGAAAAGCGAAGGAAAATTGTGTGTGTGCAGTCATGTGGCAACTCAACGCTCATTGCCAAACTCGAGTTCATCAAGCATATTTGGATGGTGTGCGCATAGATTAAGCCACGCAGGAAAATCTCAATTGATAACCTATGTATGCGGCAAGGAAGAGAAGTTCAGGAAATCATGTGAAGAAATGGCAAATAAAATCTGATAACAGAAAAAGTCCACACCAAAAGCGAATATAAGCAATGACTATGCGGGCAACATTAGACCGAACATCTAAATAAAATCATACTTAGTGAATACCCAAAGTAACAAACTTGGAAGGGATTTAACCGTAAGAGAGCTACGATTGGTCGACGAAGCGACAGTGGTAGAAACAAGCGAATTGGGCAGTCTTACTGTGTAGAACAAGGATGCACCGGTTGCCGACTTCGGCAGTCAAGGCTTGGTGCACGCCCCGAGGTGCCGGGTGACGGAACTGGTCTTCGAGAAGGAACAACAGCCATTGTTGCTGTCGACAGAATAGTGGTCTCCAGTTTTGGGAAGGGAGTTCGAGGCACATGCAGTGGTCTTTTGGTTGCGAGGAGGCAGCGAGGCGCTCTGATCGGTGAAAAGGAGGAGTTGACAACCGAATGATGACTAGCGTTGGCGGATACAGAACAACTTCCAGGAGTGCGGCTTCGAAGGAAGGAAGCGGCGGTTATCTCTTTGGCAATAGGCCATTGATTTTAGAATAGATTATGGTGGAGCAATTTAAGAAATTTGGTTTTTGAGGAAGATGATAATTGATTTGGAAAGGAAAAATGGTTGAGGCAAATAAAGGGAAAAAGTATTTGTTTGCCTCCACAAACAGAAGAAGCACGCTAGTTTGTTTATAGAGCAACGAAAGGAGACCACTAGAAGAAACAAAACGCAACGTGTAATTTACCTCAAGGAGGCAAGGATAGATGGCAACAATTTTCAGCACAATATTTCTTGGTGTTGTTGCCAATTATCAGCAAAGATTATATCAGATATGGTTAGATTACAATACCGTGCTGAACGAAAGAAGGTGGTTTTCAAACGAAAATATCAGTGAACAGGTTTACAACATTAGGCTAGAACACAGCTGAAATGGAACATTGTTTACAGATTTTAACTATATTATAAATTTTAACAAATATTAAACGGTAAACTAAATTAAATGGTAACGGAACAATACACGAAATATACTACAATTTATTTCTTCCTTTATATTACGTCAACCGTATTCAATTGTCGTTGTTTACTCGTTTCAAGCGCGAAAACTCAACCGCTACTAACCGTAAGTTAAATTTCAATGCTAGCGCAAAATACACAAATTTTATTTCTTTCTTTTCATTACATGGACTGTATTAAAATAGATTTATACATTAACAAAAATAAAATTGACGATTAAATTTATAAATTCAAACTGTATATTCGAAACCTTCCCTTTAAAAATAAATTTGATTTCAAGTTCTCCAATTACAATACAATTTAAATAGAACGGTCAGCTTAAAATAGATATTTTTATTGTAAAGATCGGTAAATACAATAGTTTAAGCAAAACAATCAAATTTTTTTGGGAAAAATACAATTGCTTGCTAAAGCTTATATGAAATAAATAGAAAAGAGTTAAAGTAAAATAAACTGTTAGACACAAATAATTTAGTCAAAATAGAATTTTATGCAAAAGGTTCAACGCAAACGAAGAATACACTATATAAAAGCTAAAAGCAATAATTTAGTATCTTAATAAGTTCAGATAAAATGATCTGATATAAATAATATAGAAAACATAGTTAAGATAAAATATAAAAATTAAATTTGAATAAAATAATTACTTGTAGTATAAAACAAGTAAAACGAAATGTGTTTAATATAAATAAAATAAGAATATAACTAAAGAAAGTTAAAAAAATATCGTAACTATTAAACACACATAATTAAATCAAAAGTAGAATGTTATAAATACAAAAGGGCTAAAATACAACAAATGACATAATATACTGAGCTAAATACAAATGAAACCGTAGACCATCTAGTTCAAATTTTAAATTTCTATAGCATTCGTTATAAAATTTTATATCTACAGAAAGGAATTTCCTTTATAATTTTATTCAAATACGTTCAAAACCAAAATTTAAAGTTCAAATTCTAAATTAAAATACAAATATAAATATATTCAACTATGTCCGAAATAAATAATTCCACATTTCTATATCAAAACCCACTATAAATATTGATTTTGATGACAATTTCTGAATTTATTTATATCTCAAACGTTGAAAATCCTGGGTTGTTACAGCCTCCCCATTTAAATCTTTTCGTCCTCGAAAAGAAGAGTTGTAAAATTTGTACTTAAGTAAAATAAACCTTTTTATAAAATTTACTAAAACAAAAAATATAAACTTATTAAATTAAAGCACTTACAACATTTATCAAAAATTCTTAATGGAGTAAACACAAAATGTATCATAAACTAAACTGGTAAAGCTCCTTATATCAAAACTATTGTAAGCAAAACATAAACCATTATGTAAAATTAAATAATGAAATTTGCAATATGATGTAAAAGAAAGCTATGTTCAAAGTACAAAATAAGTTGAGTAAAAGTAGTTTAAAATGGTAAAGTTCTTTTGAAATAAGTTGGTTTAATTAAAATAGGTTTAGAAAAATCCAAAGGATTAATATAAGATAGTCTTAAAAGTTACAATAAAATGGTTAAATACAAGCAATTTAGAAAACTTGGAAAAAAATAGAAAATTCAATAAATACTAAAATAATATAAGTAAAAGAGCTTAAAACGGATAAGTTATTGGTACAAGCACAAAATATAATAATTTAGTGAGACGGAAAGTTAAGTAAAATGAATAAGTTTGATTAGTTAAATTAAAATACTATATAAATTTATACTTATGAATTACAAAACATTTGAAAGCCTTAAAATAATTTCTCCAAACTTGCAATTGTAACAACCCGGAAATTCTGAGCCAATTTAAATTTTTTATTTTGGTAATTTCGATGAATTTTGAATATTTAAAATGAATTATTTTAAATAATAACAACGAGAAAGTTATTTTGAATATAATTTTCGATTCAATTCAATTCAAATTCGTTTTCTATTCAATTCAAATCAAATTCGTTTTCTATTCTTTATTTTCTAAATTGGAACGAGGCCCAATCAATTACCATACAAAGTTAATTATATGGATTCCATACAACACATCAAACAAGCATACAAGCCGTCCATGGTCTGTGGACGACGGGTGTCGGGTGCTGCTAAGCACCGTCTGCATCCTAGTATATATATATAACTAGAAAAAAGGAGATTGAAGAGTGAGAAATTCTCACAGATAGCTAAACCAAACGCCACGACTCTTCTTATGTAGAAATCTTCGTCGTGCTCGCCTTTATATACGTCGTCGAATTATATTCAAAATAAATTTCTCGTCGTTATTATTTAAAATAATTCATTTTAAATATTTAAAATTCATCGAAATTGCCAAAATAAAAATTTTAAATTGGCTTAGAATTTCCGGGTTTTTACAGCAATCCCATTTGAAGTACTATACATTTCTTTTATATAGAAACATACTTCACTTCTGGATTTCAAAAACCAAAATTGCTTTCAAAATTTCAACATATATGTTAACTCGAAGCCTAACAAGTCCATCGTCGTCCTTGCAAACTTTAGACATGCGTTGATCAGGCGTGTGACTAAAATATACAAGTACTAAATATACTTGTTTCAACTTCAAGTAAAAATTTGGTTCATTTCCTCAAGTTTCCCATGACATGGCCTAAGGGCAGCCTATCGTAGTCAAACATACAGATAATTTAGGTCGCTCCAGACACCTAAAGCAGACCATCATCGAGGGTTCTCAAGCGGAGTGTACATCACGGTTATCGTCCAGACTCGGACCTCCAAGTACAAATTCGCGGAGCACATATATCTCTCAGTTTATATCCAGACTTGGACACTGTATGTGCCTATGTTGCTCTTCCCAAATACCATCATCGAGGGATCGCTGGTGAAGTGTATCTCACGGCTTTCGTCCAAACACGGACCTCCAAGTACAAAATCACGGAGCACACATATCTCTCGGTTTTCATCCAGACTCGAATACCGTATATGCCTAGGTTGCTCACCCAACACCCTTCTTTTGGTCACGAGTTACATGAATCCATGGAAACATATCAATCATTTCATATCCCAAAGCCATAAATCATTTCGCAAATACTTTTAATCATAGTATTATTGTCTTTCAAATATTTCAAATATCGAGATTCAAGTCGTCGAAATTTTCTTAGTTCATAAATCAATTTATAAACAATTCATCATTTCCAGAACAACTTGGAAAACAATTTATTTCAATACTTTGCAAATTAATTCAATCAATTGAAAGTAAAATTTTCAACTTTCAAACTTACAACTTATGTTTCACATTTCAAAATCAATGATCTTATTCAAACACTTCAAGTCTTTCAAATTCTATAAATTAAAGACTTTAAGGATCATTATATACCAAGCTTCATAAATTTATTTTGAAATATCTTTTCCAACAATTATTTATAAGTTGATATCTTCTAAGAGATTCATATTGCCATAAATTTTCCCTTTAATACCTGGGAATCAAATTTGATTAATATGATTTTCCTATCGTTCTTCCAAACCAAGTAAGCCTTTCAAATTTTTAAAAGCTTATGAAAATCGTTTATAATCTATACATAGGTCATAACAATCTTTCGTTAGATCAAGTTTCCATTTTTCGAAGTGTTTAGAAATATTTCCATGATTTCTAAATAAATTTCATATTCTCATGATATAAAATTTTAAAGAACTTTAGTCACTGTCTTAGAAATCATACATAATCGAATTCTTCCCTTTTCAAACACTATTTTCAAAATAATTCAAACAAAAAATATAGGACTTTATATTTATTCTCATTTCAAATATTAAATTATGTTTGAAAAGGTCACGTTTCCTATACTTGTGAAATCTATCAAAATGTTTTTATTTAAAATAAATCATGCTTCCGCTAAGCACTCTGATTATGCGTATATTCAAACTAGTATTGGTAAAACATCTCAAAACATTGTTTTCAAAAATTTTGGAACCAAATCGTCAAAATTAATATTTAAAAATCCAAATTTTTTCTTGCATAAGTTGGATTCTATGTTTGAACATCTTTAATTATTATGAAAAACTCATTTATTGAGGTTTTGTTACATAATATCTTAGATGAATTAAAGTTATCTAGTTTGAATTAACTCTTGGTTTCGTTTAGCAAAACAAAAGATATACGTACATGGACCAGGTTAAATTCCATGTGTTCTACTCAAGCGGAAATGTGTACATATAAGTTCTATACATAAGCATCTAAAGGTATTATGGTCTGAATCATGACACTTGGCCAAATTCATACGATACAAGGTAGAAATGATATTACCCAAGGATAGTTCTTCAAATTCAAATGATTAGTCTAGGCTAAGATGGGAAAGTCAAATGCACACAAGGATTCAAATTCCAACAGTTCAACCATGGGATACTCGTTAATTTTTCATAAAATTTAATCCTGAGTAAGTCTTACTTTAACATTTTCATTTTCTTTATTTTTGTCTCAAGTGAATACTTGTTGAGATTCTTATTTTTATTATTCGACCCACTCGTTCTTTTCGGTTTCTTTTAAAGGAAAATATATAATCCAATCGACTTGTTCAATACATATCCCATTTTATCGTGTTAACCTTGTAGTTCAAACTTCGTATAACTTCAAGTGGGGAAAATCAGTCTTCTTCTCCACTTAGGACGTTTGTTATAATCTGATTAAATCATATTGTCAAATCCAAAATTTAGGGTGATACTTCTCAATATCTCTCATTACTCAACAAATAAGCTCACTTACATGTGCTTTCAAAATTTCACTTTTCAATTCTTTAAGCAAGATTTATCTCTTTTCCAGTTTTCGAAAAATTCAATTGATATGTGCTTATCTCTCATTTTCCTTGAACTTGATTTCAATCTCAAAAATTCTTTTTTTCATTGCTTTCTAAATCAACTCAATATCACAACATCATTTAAAAAATCGTACCTCTCAAATAAATCTTGTTATTAAACATCATATTTGATTTCAATTTACGCTGTGTGCACCGCTCCTCGATCAAATCTTCCTACTTAATTTATTTGGAACATAATGGCTCGAATCGAACCGCATTCACTTTTAAATAGTTTGAATAAAGGAGTAGTCTGGAATAAAACAAGTTTGCGTAAAAGTTTCAAATATTATAAACCAGGTGAGATGACCCGAACTTCCCCATTACGGAAAGGACAGATTGCTTTGAGAACATGACAAATCAGAACACAAAAAGAAGAACATTTCATTGCTATTACAACAATTTACATTAGAGTACAAGAACATACAGAGTATGAATGAATATTATACATCAAAAAATATCAGAGATCTAAATACATTACTATAGCGGAAAAATAATACTAAACACAACTGAAAGAAATACACGGATACAGAGCTTTCTGAATATCTCTTCAACTATAAACTAGGATCCTGTAAAAATGAATCTGCAAAACCAAAACTACTAGCTGCCCGTGTGGAAAATAGGGGCACCCTGAGTTTAGGTTAAAACAATAAACTCCAAGTCAGTCATGTGACTGGTGTAAGAACTAAAACAGTTATTAATCTTTATTTTCAAGTTAGGTAAATCAAGGGACCATGCTGTATAACACGGAACGGGTTTCCTCCCAAGAATACCAGTGCATAAAAACAACAGTGCAATTCTAAATAAAGAACAAATGAAGCTATTATAAGACTCAGGTCCCATCATGCAATGCAACGCAAGCCGGAGTATAGAGTTTTACCTTTTAATAGCCAAATATGCTTGGTACGTTTAAAACAAATCATTTTGATACTGCTATGATGTAAAGTGTATGAAAACAACTTCAGATATAAATGTATCTATCATAAACGACATAGTGCCCATTCCCACTATGTCGCCATACTAGGCTCTACAATCAAAACTGCAAAGTCACGTATTGGAAGGTAGATTTCCATTAGTGAACCAAGGCAAGGGATCGTCCTTACCGCTTTGAGATGCACTAGCCCGTGTCTCAGGATCAGAGCTCGAGTGACCCTTGGATCGTCAGGGCCGGTCCACTCGATGTGGATTAAAATGCCTGAACACTATATTTCCCTGCCATATGGGGCGTCAATCTGGTATGTATAAAGACTGTATCATCCATCAGCCCTGTAGAGAATGATATAACCGAGGCGCCTCGCTATCCATCATCCACATAAGTAAAACGCCTGGGCGTGCAAAACCCAAACACCACTCCTAGCTAGAAGGAAACGAATGTCCTCCCTGAAGTCCTCTCCCGTTTCTGGTTCACACCAGGGTATGAGGCTCGCGAATTAACGCTAAACAAAGCTATGCTATATTAAAGTCGTGCTTTGATCATCAACCACAAGACTATGCTTTTCAACAGAAGCCTTGATCATTTGCATCTCAGCATGCCACACAGGCAATTCACGCTATGCAACCGATGTCTATCAATCACACAGTATGAAATCCGATGTCGGACACACATCCATTTACAAGTTTGTTCTGGGTCTTAATGAGACCGGAGGCACCTTATTCCTCGTCCCATATGTCCAATATAAGAGAGAGGTCCTCACATATCCGGTCGATCTCCAAGCACGTCTGGAATGATCACCACTTATTACCTTGTCTTGGGTGTACATCCCAATCAAGACATCAATAATCATCCAAACGATGTAAAGACCTCCGGTCTTCAACCACCGTCTTCATTCTCGACATATCGTTGAATCGGTTATTCAGAATGGGATCAACCCGGTCTTTCTGAATAACTAGCATATATAATAAACAAGTGCTATAAAAACACAACATACGCCTCATTCCAATCCAGAATATTCCTTTAATAAAATATTCTTATACTTAGGGAAAAGTTCCCATTAATTTTATTAAAGATAAATTCTTTGAATTTATTCTTTAATCTTCCATTGTATATCAATTCAAACCGAATTACGTTTTAACTAAACTAGTCGGGGTTAGCGAACCTTACCGAAGTAATCATTTGTTTAATTTCCCAATCCCAACCTATTCATACCATGAAGAAAAACTGGTAATACTTCATATCTAACACCACAGTGTTATCGGTAAATTCAATTACCATTTCAGGTTCAAATCTAATTAAAGATTTAACTGTCGCCTGGAGCAAAACTGGTGATACTCCATTCTCGATCATTTCTTGAATTTGATAATTTTAGTTATCAAATTCACTTTCAATCTATTTAAAGATTCATTAAAACTCTAATTCAGTTTTACTTTCCAAAAACCATTGCTTAATGATTATTCAATGTTAAGAAATTTGTCTTATCTTTAACTGGGTTAAAGAAATAATGTCATTTAAAACACAACTCACAGTAAACCCCAAATCTCATTCTATTAACAATTGAATTTACATGGAAAACAAATTGATATATATAATCGATATAAACTTCCACATACAACCGATAATATAAATGGAATAATGGCAAAGCCTCTTAAATTCCATATATAGTAACAGTCTTCCTCCATAGAAGTCCACGTTGATTATTACCAAATCGAATTCCATTCCATTCCAATTTATTTTATTAAATTGGAAAATTCCACTTTGGAAAATTTCCTTTAAATCTTAACAAAAGATTTATAAAATCCAAATCACATTTCACTGTAAATCGGGTTAAAGAACGAATGTCTTTAAAAACACAGTTCACGATAAGCCCAATTCACATTCCATTTTATTCCAATTATTAAATAAAATTGGAAACTCTAACAATCTTAACTAAAAGATTTATTTTCTTCACATGGGCTTTAAGAACAGTGTTACTGAAGACACCGTTCAAGACAAACCCAAAATCCCATTTGATATTAAATACAAGGCTCTGAACAAAAAATATATCGGTTTATATTCAATATCAATTACAACAACCAACAAATATCATACTGGAAATAACGATATAAACATATCTTTCAAATTTCCATAACAAAATCTGTATAATCACGAAATCCAACATCGAAATATTCAGAAGACAATTTTGATTCAATTCCATTCCAATTTATATATTGGAAATCCTGGTTATTTTTAAAACCATTTCAAATCCAATTTATTTATTTAAAAATATTGGATTATAATTCTAGTTAATAGCTAGTTCATTTCGATAAAATCTATTTTTATCCTTTCAAATATGGAATTTTTCATCCCAATTCTTTCAAAATCATTTCTTATGATTTTACACTAATTATTGATATATTTAATAATTTTATCAACGCCCGTACAGTCGATTTCTATAAA
The DNA here is from genome assembly GCA_030737875.1 of Allium sativum. Taxonomy (NCBI): domain Eukaryota; kingdom Viridiplantae; phylum Streptophyta; class Magnoliopsida; order Asparagales; family Amaryllidaceae; genus Allium; species Allium sativum. Next base: position 161,046,396 of record CM060913.1, read on the forward strand.
CGACCATCGAACTGCACTTACATTGACCTTTTCCAAATTTAATTTGGACATAATTCCAAATCAAATGTTAGATTTCAAATCTCTAATATTCATTAGAAAGCTCTTTTCGATACGAACCCAAAGGTTCTGGCTTTAGGAGAATCCGATGGTCGGATCTCCCGTAATGTCTATTCAAAGTCAATGGTCGAAATTCGCGAACTGCTGCGGCGTGGTGCGTTCTATTCAGGCCATTATATTATATATATAATATATATTTCATCGATTTCCTTTTAAAAAGTATTTTATAAATCGTTTTAAATTTGTTTTCAAAACTATTTCAACGTCATATTCAATTTCAAATCAAAATTGAATATTCCATATCATTACTATATATAAATGATAATATTTTTAAAACATTAGATTTTGAAATCAATTCCTTTTCGATATTCATTTTAAAAATGAATGAAATCGATATAAATATCATTCATGTCAAAATGGCGTTAATCTAATCAATACGGCTTTATATATTTATATATATTCGTGTCCATCCTAAATCGGAAATCAAAATCAGATTTTGATTCTTTTCTGAATATTATTTTAAAATATTCGTTATTTTAAAATATTCGTTATTCTGAAATATTCATTATTTCTGAACTGGAATAAGACATAGTCAATTACCATATAATGTTATTTATATGGATTTCATACAACAAATGTACACGACAACAACCAGACACAGTCAACCATTATCCATAGTACATTCTACACTGCATAAGCATTAAATATAAATATTTAACGCTTACAACAACCTGTCAACCAATCGATCGACATACATCTAAACAATTGGGATTAGTTACGTTAAATATCACCCGAACACCCGTGTGTGGTTTCAACCAACAAATACCGAATATTATTTGTGCAGTTGGGCGATGTGTCAAATATATCGTCCCAATCCATATCAGTAAAATGGGTGTTCATAAGCAAATCGTCTGATTTGTAAATGAATATTTATTTTATTCATATCAACGTTAAAAATATAATATTCTATTCAGTTCAATTATACAATAAAAATGATATTTTTATTGTTCTAACATATTTTAGAAAAATTTGGTGGCATAACGGCGCGATAATTGAACCAGGATAAGGTCTAGCCTTATCCCTCGACTAATAATGGCTCACGCCATACACAAACCAAATCATATCAATTCATTATTCATCCCGAACCAAATTCAAACCAAATAATCAAACTAGTTGTCCATGGTTTGTGGACGATGGGGAGTATTTCATATATGCAGTTAAAAATAAATAACTGTATATAAAAAAAATTCAGTGAGGAGTTTTCACCTAGAAGCTAAACCGAACGCCGCAACTCTCCATATGTAAAAAAATTTCGCCGTGTTTCCAAGGAGATTTATTTCACGCGGTATATGTTAAAAATCATGTTATTAACATCGTTACCTCATTATAAAGATCAAAGCTTTTTATTCGCTATGCATACGATAAAAATTATATTTTTATTTCAAATCTATTTATATAAAAATCATATTTTTATTCCGTTACATATATAAAAATCATATTTTTATATTGTGAAAAATCATATCTTTTCCTTTTTAAAATCTTATCTTTTCATCTCTATTCATATATAAACATCATAACTTTTATCCTGCTATTCATACAAATAGAAACCACAATTTTAATCGCTATTCAAATAATAAAAATCTTATTTTCCTTTTATGAAAAATCAAATCTTTCTCTAATGAAAGATAATATCTTTACTAATAAAAATCAAATCTTTCTCTAATGAAAGATAATATCTTTACTAATAAAAATCAAATTTTTGTACGGATAAAAAATCACATCTTTACTTTCATAAAAATCTCGTCTTCATATTTTAATCGCATAAGGAAAGATCCAATTTTTATATGTTTATCTCATACGAAATAATTCAATTTTTATGTTTTAATCTCATAAGGAAAAAATCAATTTTTAAATGTTAGTCTCATAAGGAAAAATTCAATTTTTATATGTTAATCTCCTATATAAAAACTGATCTTTACAAAACTAATTACATCATATAAACAAACAATAAAAACTCACCTTATTGGCTTGTAAAAAAATTCAATTTTCTTGGATGGAGGGCCCCATGTCGGTGCTGACGTAGCAAGGGGCGGCGCCGAAGGCTGCACAAGGTCGGGGAGGAAGCACATTGGTCGGTGGTGGTCGCGGTCAGGGAGGGGAGGCCTATTGCGGCGGTTTTTGGGAGGAAAGGGGGTAAGGGTTTCCTTGAAATCGAAGAGCGAGTGCTAGAGGGAAGGAGGAGGGGCTGAGAGGAGAGAGGGCGGTTGGAGGGTGGAGGCGTCGGGGGCACGGCGGTGGCGACGACGGGTGGCGATGCACTTCTGCGATCTTCGAGCGGGTTTTTTCTAAATCGGATCGTGTTCTGTAGGGTGAGGGATGGAGATAATAGGGTTTTGTAATAATTTGATTATATTATTTAATTCACCCAAAGTTGACTTTTAATTTCGATCACCAAACGAGGCCCGATGACTATCACCCCTAGCTAATTATCCCCATTCCTAATGCAATGGGATATGTTTCGTAACCCCATTCGGCAGTTTCGTTCAGTATTTCTTTAAATTAAAATATAATTCAATGTATATTGAATTTGAACGCACATTTTAAATTATCGGGTTCACATACTGACTCTAAAAATTCAAAAAAATTATTTCTAGCTTCCTGGTGACAATACGGTCCTAACAAAACTAATTTCGTCGAAGTTGAAGACCGTTTGAAAAATGGCCATTTTCTGGTCGATCCAATTCAAACTGAAACTGTCAAAACACGTTTTCTTCTACCACGCTCGCTTATTGATTTCAAAAATTATGAAAATTGGAATCTAGCAACAAGTTGACATCCCGGATCCAACAAAAGTGGTTTTGTCGAAAACTGAGGTCGTTTGCAAAATGGTTATTTTTAAGGCCTATATTTCCATAGGTTCTATTCTGAATTTTCAACTAGGCATAACTTTTTATTCCCGCCATGAAATTTCAATTTTTCGGATTTGTTGGAAAGATATCTTCAAATAGATTCTAATATTTTTGGTTTTGCTAAAATCCGGTTTATTTTGAATCCTGTACATTCATTTGAAATTTGAAATCGAATTTTTAAACTATAGCTCCATTTTCAATTTATTTTATAATTAAAATAAATATTTATATTCTAACATCGATTCAAATAAATATATACGTTCTAATTCTATTCAAAATAAATTTCTTGTTGTCACTATTTAAAATAGTTCATTTTAAATATTCAAAATTCATTAAAATAGGCAAAAAAAATTAAATTGGTTCTGATTTTCTGGGTTGTTATTGTAACGACCCGGGTTTCGCCCGACCCGATCGATCGCAAAATCGACCAAGACCGTTCAAAACCCGAATACATTAACTTTGGGTATACAACACATTAGAACAACAACAACAGCAGACTTTTATAAACATCATAATAATGTTACATCAGAGTACATTGAATAAAATTACAGCGGAAGACAAATTACAATATTTTAATACATTGCAACGACAATAATAAAATAGATACAGCGGAAGTCTATCAATACTCTTGACACAGCTTTAAGCTTCGATCCAGAATCCTGCTCAAAAGATAAATATCTACAAAAAACTACTCAACTGCCCATGTGGAAAAGAGGGCACCCGAGTTTGCAAGTGAAACAAACTACAGGTCAGTCATGGGACTGGTATGAGAAATCTTACTTAACAAACCTAATAATAAGGCTAATCTCAGGACCACGCCGCTAACGCGAAATGGGTTTACTCCATTGGATTGCCAGTGCATAAAAATAAAGTAAATCGTTAAACAACGCAATGCTTTTTAGAAAAATAAAACCATTATAAGACTCAAGTCCCATCACACAATGCAACGCAAACCGGAGGATAGAGTTTTACCTTATAATGGTCAAAAATGCTTGATACGATAAAAACGGATTTGATATTATTACTATTGTATATAAGTTTCAAATATATTTCAGTCATAATGTATCAATCATAGACGGCGTAGTACCCCATCCTACTATGTCGCCATACTAGTTCTACAATCAAAACCGCATGGTGTCATATTGGAAATTGGGTTTCCATCATGAGTCAAGGCTAGGGAGGAGCTCCTTACCGTTTCGAGACACTCTAGCTAATGTTTCAGGGTCCCTCGCAGTGAACCCTTGGAAAGCTGCAGGGCTGGCCCACACATACGATTTTGCGGATTAGTTATTCCTGAACACACGTTTCCCGGTCCTATAGGACCTAATATCCGAGGTGCCTCATTCCATCATCCACATAAGTAAAATGTCGGGCCGTGTAAAACCCAAACACCACTTCTAGCTAGATAGAAACGTGCTGCTCTCCCTGCATTCCCTTCTCCCGTTTTAGACTCCAACCGGGTTGTGAGGCTCGTGAAGCTACGTAATACACAAAGCTATGCTTATTCAAGCTATGCTTTGATCATCATCCACAAGGCCTGCTTTTCAACAAAACCTTGATCCATGCATCTTAGCATGCCACATTGTCAATCCATACCATACCATTCATTCCTACCAATATATAGCCTCTAAGATCGTACGTCTTAGAGAGGGGTGTTAAACACCAAACAGATGTATATTAGCGGAGATCAACGAATACCGTATAAAGGAATACAACGTCAGACATACAATCCATTTTCAAGTCCGTTCTAGGTCTGAATGAAACCGGAGGCACATTATTCCTCGCATATCCGAACAATCAACAAGTAGTCTAGACGGCCACCATTGTAGCCCCTTCATGGTAGATACTCCAATCATGGGCGTCAATGGTAACTCATCCATTCGACGTGAAGATCGTCGGTCTTCAATCACCGTCTTCAACTCTTCGACATAGATCGACGAATAATCATTTGAAATGAGATTGAACTTGGACTTTTCAAATGATCCTTGTATATATATATATATATAATTTAAAATCATTTCTAATTGTTAATATTAATTTATAATGATTAATCTCTATTTTTATTTATATAAAAATAATTGAATTTTATTTAAAAGCACTTCATGTCAATAGGCGACCTTGGCGTTGTTTTCACCCAAATTTGTTTTACACATTTCTCTAAATCTAACTGTTGGAATTTAACACAATTCATATCATTGGAAAGGTCTTCCCAAGATGAACCTAACAGTTTTAGTTTTGGGAAAATCCGACGGTCGGATATTTCGGTATAACTATTTTAAGTTACGACTGTCGAATCGCAAACTACCACACTCGATTCGTTTGATTTTAATTTCTATATATATATTTATATATAATTCCATCATCCGTTTCATTTCACTATATTTTGTTAACACCGAATATCCCTATTTGTGTATATAATATCGAGGTATAACATGGCACACAATAATGTTTATTTCAGTTTAATTCACATACACATGCTATATCCAACAATGTATTTTTTCTTCTTCTTTCATCTTTCAATTTACACCAAATGTATATTTGGTTTTCATTATTCTTTTTAATGAAAATTCATTCATTAAAATATCAATTTCTAATCCTTTTATTTACATTGAAAAATGTAAATTTCTATTCCTATTTTATTTACATCGAGAAATGTTTATGTTTGAATATATTGAAAATGTAACTTTTATTTCATATTCTATTTACATTGGAAAATGTGAATTCCTAATCATTCTTTTATTTCTTTTGTTTACATTGAAAAATGTAAATTCTTTTATTTACATATAAAAAAATATAAATATAATTTCTGTTTCAACCTTATTTACATTGAAAAAATATAAGTTTCTATATATCACTAATTACATATAAAAATGTAACTTCCTATTTCTCTTTTATTTACATTGAAAAAATATAAGTTTCTATATTTCACTAATTACATATAAAAATGTAACTTACTATTTTATCTTAATTTACATGAAAATATAAACATTAACTTAATTACATAAAAATGTAATTTTCCTCTTTTATCTTAATTTACATGAAAATATAAACTTTAACTTAATAACATAAAAATGTAATTTTTCTCTTTTATCTTAATTTACATGAAAATATAAACTTTAACTTAATTACATAAGAATGTAATTTTTCTCTTTTATCTTAATTTACATGAAAATATAAATTTTAACTTAATTACATAAAAATGTAATTATATTTTCATGAAAATATAAACTTTAACATAATTACATAAAATGTAATTTTCTTACTTTCTATTGACAATACGGTCCTAACAAAACTAATTTCGTTGAAGTTGAAGACAGTTTGAAAAATGGCCATTTTCTAGTCGATCCAATTCAAACTGAAACTGTCAAAACACGTTTTCTTTTGCCATGCTCACTTATTGATTTCAAAAATTATGAAACTTTGAATCTAGCAATAATTTGACATCCCGGATCCAACAAAAGTGGTCTCGTCGAAAACTGAGGTCGTTTGCAAAATGGCTATTTTTAAGGCCTATATTTCCATACGTCTATTCTGAATTTTCAACTAGGCATAACTTTTTATTCCGCCATGAAATTTCAATTTTTCGGATTTGTTGGAAAGATATCTTCAAATAGATTCTAATATTTTTGGTTTTGCTAAAATCCGTTTTATTTTGAATCCTGTACATGCATTTGAAATTTGAAATCGAATTTTTAAACTATAGCGCCATTTTCAATTTATTTTATAATTAAAATAAATAGTTATATTCTAACGTCGATTCAAATAAATATATACATTCTAATTCTGTTCAAAATAAATTTCTTGTCGTTATTATTTAAAATAGTTCATTTTAAATATTCAAAATTCATTCAAATAGCCAAAATAAAAAAATTTAATTGGTTCTGGTTTTCCGGGTTGTTACAATTCCCCGACTTAAAATCTTTTCGTCCTCGAAGAGGAACAGAGTTGAAAGTTGTTTTACTAATCAACTCAACTTTTAGTTTGGCTTTTATTCTTCAACTTTTCAACTTCTAAGAATTTTCAAATTTTTCAAAAGTTTGGCTAACACCCTAAATTTCGAAAATTTTCGCATAACCTCCTTTGTACGGGGAGCTCTGGGAAAATCCCCAATCTCCGCACAGGCCCTCTCATTTCAAAAAGAAAATGAAAAGGCCATGCGGCTAGCCAATCAGCTCATAAAATCATCCAAACCCAATAAATTAGTAAACACGTACCTATTTGTCGGGCATACAATTTTATTCCTCTACTCTAGCCTCCTTGCTATGAGTTGTTCAATGCATATACATGTATATGCATGTAATTTCTAACAATTTTCAAATCAGTTCAACATTCGACACAATTTGATTATATTTACCATTCATGTTCATATTGGTTTCATTATTCTAATTAGTGAAACTAATAATCAAACAACATAACAAGCAATCAATTAGTTGATTAGATTTTCCAACATGTATCTTTTACATATATAGTCAAAATAATGTTTTTGATGCCAAATCACAACAAATAATCCTATCTAATTTTGGTTCTCACACTAGTCAGTTGGAGATATATAGACATCCCACTTTTGAAACTCGAACACAAATTCTGATGATACTCGAGTAATCATCAAAATCATCTCTGGGCGACTAGAGTGTGATTCTACATCTATCCAGTATATTTGAGGCTTTAAATACACGTTAATTATGTGTGTATTCAAAATCTTCATATACTCGATTGACAAAATAAAATAAAATAAAAAATCAAATACGTATCATTAGATTAAATTTTCAAAACCAAGTGTAACGACCCGCATTCTACGTATCATAGGATCGTTGAATATTTATTTCTGTCACATACGAAGTTGAATGGTCGTGTAACTTTGGGAGACGACTATTGGGGTCATTTCCCATGTTCATGATTTTTCCCGATTTTTAAATGACCATTTTACCCCTAGTTATCACTGTTTTGGCCATAACTTTTGACTGGAAAGGAATTTTGACCTGAAACCACTTCCATTGGCTCCGGATGATGGTTTCTCTTTCCGTAGAGTGGTCACATTAGCCAAACGGACTCACCGTTTGGGAGATATGGCTGAAACAAGTTTCAGATGGTGAAAAACAGCTTAATTGGGCTTAAACGGGTGATTAGCAGCTAGGCCCAAGGGGGATTTCGGGTTTAGGGGTATATAGGTGCTGATTAGGGTTAGAAAACATTTCTTTAGACATTTCCCAGCCGCCACTTTCATCCTTAGACACTCTAACAATGGCATCCTACATCTAAAACACCCCAAATCACTCTTTAATTGAAGATTAGGCTTAGCAACATCAAATTAAGAAGAAAAAGCACCAAAGCAAGGTTAGAGCTGCTGTTGGACATCAGTATTCGCCCCAAATCAGAGGAGTTTCAGTTCTGAAAATTTTATTTGTGGCCAAGGTGAGTGATTTGCATAGTTTTTGCACTAATTACGGTAATTAATGGTAATTAGTGAAGATTAGCGAATTTATACACTAATAAATTCTGGAAAAATGTTTAGAAATTCGAAAATAATACTTTATGCCTCTGTTAGAAATTTGGTTCGATTTGATTGGGTTTTTTTAGCCCTATGATCAGTTTTACTTAAACATGCTTAAGGGAAAATAAGGAGCTTTGGCCACTTTTGATCCATTTTGATTTATTTGAGTGATTGTTTGCTGTTGTGGTTGCTATTACATGTTGCTATGACTTTATGGTGTGTTTTGTGATTGGTTAGAAGTGTTAGTTTGGTCAAAAACGCCGTCGAATGGCGAGAAACTGTCGCTGGAACGAAGTGCAGGAATTTATCCGGATCGGATCGCCCCCATGCCCACGAACCGACCCGCCTTCTCGAACCGCGCCACATGCCAGAGCTCGGAGCCACGAACGGAAGACCACGATCCAACTTAGAGAGGAAGCGCCACGAGCTGATGAGGCGCCACGATCCAGATGGGTAGCTCGACCCGAACCAGTGGATTACCACGAACTGATGAGCCCGAACCGACCCGACAAGGCGTCACGAGCTGACGAGGTGCGATCCGATGGCGCGACCCGATCCGCTGATGGTTGAAGACCCCGATCCGATCCGTCTCTCGTAAGCATGAGCTACTCCGACCCGAACCGATCCAAGCTCACGATCCGAACCGATGTGCCTCCACGACTGAAGGAAGGCTTCCACGATCCGACCCGAGCGTGAAGGATGATCCGGACCGATCCGAGGTTGATGGCTACGAGCTGGTGACTGCGAACCGAACCAGGAAGTTACGAACAGAATGAAGACCGATCTGGAGGGTGATGACCAAAACCCGAGATGCAAAGGAAGTCCAAATGAGAAGTTAGAGCTCAAGATTCAGATGGGAATCAACGAGTTCGCTTCATGGTTGGGCTTTGCTGCGGGACGTGTGCCAAAGGGTTATCGACGTCTATAGCTTTGGACCACTATGGTAGGAGGTGCGAAGGCGGATTCAGGGCCATTGTGGCATCGGTAGAACCAAGGGCTACGACCAATGAAGTGGGTCATTGAAATGTTTGGTCATGACTCCAAGTGTTTGGCTTGGTCATAGCAGGGTTTCTACGAGTCGGGATTCGTCGTTACCTCAGTTTTGTCTAGTGTTTCAAAGTGGTAGATATCGTATGCTTTACGCACTGAGTGAGAGACGTGAGGATGGTTGCTACGCTTGATTGTTTGACATACACACCCCACCCCCGTATTCTTACACTATTTATTATGGCACCTGGGAGTATTGTACGGTATGTGGTATTAACTCTTTGTTTGCAGGTCCAGGTTCAGGTATGGTTTAGTATACCTGTTATTATTCTGTTTAGATGCTTATCGCTCATACCAGGCTTTATGTCTGACCCAGAGTTTTATGTCTCCTCTTATTACTCTGGGTGCTCACACGAGCAGACTAGAGACAGGTTAGCTGGTGATGCACGGGTAGATGATCCGGAGACGAGCAGGAGGCTTCCACGTAATATATATAGTATTCTCCCTGTATTGTTGAAGATCACTGCTTGGGCATTGGTGGTGCATCTTCTACTTTAGTTTTCTTTTGTTAGAGACAGTAAATTTGGAAAGTTGTAATAAGCTGTATTTGGATTTCCGCTGCTCTGATGTTGACATTGATTATTTGTTATCAGCTTATGCACTGTCTCGCCTGTTTTATGTCAAGTATGTTATTATTATATTTTATCCCATGCGCTGTGAGACATTCCACAGGTTTTTTTGATTAGTTCATTCCCTTCTTTCTTTTCTTCTGACGACCGTTCTGTGCTAGCTGGGCATGCGTACAGCGCACTTTTGGAGGAAATGCAGGCTGGTGCGGGACGGGCCGTCACACTTGGTATCAGAGCTCGGTTGCGTAGTTAACCTAGGGAAGTTATCAGGGAGAGATAGTATACGTATACGAGAGAGCGTATTTGTGATTATTTTGGTTTTCAAAAGCTATATATATACTATTAGTAGTATGAGGATGAAGTCGTACTGCACTAGCACCATTATGGAGTCGTTAATCGTTTCCTTTTTCAGATTGACGATGAGCCGATATACTAGAGGTGCTGGTAGGGGAGCCAATAATGGGAATGCTGCTGACATGAGGACAATGTTTACTGACCTCATGAGAGAGATGCTTAGAGATGCGCAGAGGGCAGCTCCCAATGGTGGAAATGGTGGTGGTCCCATAGTGCAGGCACCAAGAGTCGACTTCGCCAAGCTGAATAAGGATTATACTAGCCTTGGTGGGAAGTCGTTTCACGGAACGGAGTCGGCCACAGATGTTCAAGATTGGTTGGATAGTTGCGAACGTATCTTCGAGGATTTGGGTATCGATGATGCAATGAAGAGAAAGTTAGCGTCCCGTCAACTGCAAGGTCGGGCAATGAATTGGTGGAATGCTATAAAGGCAGCTACTCCCGAAGATCAGATCACTTGGGAGCAGTTTAAGGCTCACTTTAGCGAGAAGTTCATTCCAGCTGCTCAGAAGTCAGTGCTGTTTAAGAAATTCTTGGAGCTCAAGCAGAATGGTAGAGCTATCTCCGAGTATATTGCTGAATTCGACACTTTGTCGAAGTACGGGTTATCTCTTATTGATACTGCCGAAAAGAAGAATGAGAAATTCATAACCGGTTTGGATCAGTACTTGGGGGAAAGGCTTATTAACCACATCGATGAGTCGTTTGAGTCGATTGTAGGGAAAGCATTGAGGTCAGAAAGTCTCTACCCTAAGCTGAAAACTGAGGTTGCATCTGCAGAAGAGCCAAAACCACAAGCAAGTGGTGGGGGCAAGGGTGGTTCCCAGAATAAGAGAAAGCAGAATCAGACTAAGGATGGCCAGAAGAAAAGGAACAAGCAAGATGTGGAGTGCTTCAGCTGTGGTAAGAAGGGACATTATGCTAGTAATTGTCGGGCCAAGCCAGCAGATAGAAAGTGCTTCAACTGTGGCCAGATGGGACATCACAAGGACAAGTGTCCACAGCCCCCTAAGGAAAAGCAAATGGTGAAAGCATATGCTCTTAATGCTATTCCTTCTTCGTCGAATGCCCCAACAGCGGCGGAGAAGGGAAAGAATGTCGTCATTCAAGGTATGCTTTCTGTTTATGATGTTCCTGTTAGAGTTTTGTTTGACACCGGAGCTTCCAGTTCTTTCATATCTAGTGACCTGGTAGATAGGTTGGGATTGGAGCCCGAGATTGTCGATAGACCTTTAGTAGTGACGAACCCGATTGGTGGTTCGACTAGCCTTAGCATGATTTGTCGTAATGTGGTCTTATCGAGTTATGGATGCATGTTTGTTTGTGATTGCTTTGTTTTGGGCTTTACTGGGTTTGGCATTATTTTGGGAGTAGATTGGCTCCAAAGATACGGGGTGGTAGTAGACTGTGAGGGCTTGTTGGTGACAGTTAGAGCGGATGATGGGCGGAGGATAGTGTTTGGTGGTCTACCCAGTAAGGGGGTATTGGCTAGTTTTCTAAACTCCCTCGATATTCCGCATAGTGAGTTGTCAGGTTTGCCCGTGGTTGGCCAGTATCCGGATGTTTTCGAAGAAGTGACCGGACTTCCACCACACCGAGAGATTGAGTTCCGTATTGATTTGGTAAAAGATGTCAGGCCTATAGTGATGCCACTTCGTCGTATGGCACCAAGAGAGCAGCGAGAGCTCGAGGTGCAAGTCAGCGATCTTTTGAAGAAGGGATTTATCAGAAGGAGTGTTTCTGAATGGGGAGCACCAGTTGTGTTTGCTACCAAGGCGGATGGTTCCCTTCGTTTGTGTGTAGACTACCGCGAATTGAATAAAGTAACGAGGAAGAATAAGTATCCTCTACCGCGGATAGATGATTTGTTCGATCAGTTGAGTGGCGCGAGAATATTTTCTCAGTTGGATCTCGCGACCGGTTTCCATCAGCTTAGAGTGGAAGCTGAGAGTATAGCTAAAACGGCATTCCGAACGCCGTCTGGATTTTATGAATGGTTGGTTATGCCATTTGGGTTGACTAATGCCCCGGCATATTTTGTGGATCTTATGAATAGGGTATTCAGAGATCAGTTGAATAAGTTTGTCCTTGTGTTCGTTGATGATATTTTGGTCTATTCGGGGACAGAGGAAGAACACAAGGAACATTTAAGAATAGTGATGAAGGTGTTGAGAAAACACCAATTGAAAGCAAAGTTTTCTAAGTGTCACTTCTGGAAGAGGGAAGTGAGGTTCTTGGGCCATGTTGTATCAGAGAATGGTATTGCCGTAGACCCGGCAAAGGTGGCTACGGTACAGGATTGGCCTACGCCCAAGAATGCAACAGATGTGAGAAGTTTCTTGGGGTTAGCGGGATATTATCGTAAGTTTATCCAAGGTTTCTCCAAGATAGCAGCACCATTGACCCAGTTGACCAAGAAGAATCAAGCCTTTGTCTGGAATGGAGGGTGCGAGAATGCATTCAAGAGTCTAAAGGACAAGTTGACAAGCGCACCAGTGTTAGTCATTCCTAAGGGGAATGAAGAGATGACGGTATACACGGATGCCTGTGGTACCGGACTGGGTGCTGTATTGATGCAAGGCGGTAGGGTTGTAGCTTACGCAAGTCGGCAACTGAAACCGCACGAGAGAAGATACCCTACCCATGATTTAGAATTGGCAGCGATCGTGTTCGCGTTAAAGATGTGGAGACACTATCTCTTGGGAGAAAGATTTGAGTTGTTTACAGATCATAAGTCGTTAAAGTATCTCTTCTCTCAGAAAGATCTGAACCTCCGTCAGCAGAGATGGTTAGAGTTCTTAACTTCCTATGATTTTGACATCGCATACACACCAGGAAAGGGCAATGTGGTGGCTGATGCATTGAGTAGAAGACATGCCAGCTTAGGGGCTATGTTCCTTGAATGGAAGCAACTGGAGTTTATCGCGGGGTTTGATTTCAGACCAAAGTGCGAATTGGATCCAGAAATGTTAGCAAGTTTGACGATCAGACCCACTTTGATTGAGCGGATCGGCTCTAGTCAGAGAGACGATCCTAACCTATTGGAAATCATCTCCAAGTTAGAGATGGGTATCGATGAGGAGATGAACAAGTATGGGCTTGATCGAGATAGATGGCTTAGAAAGAATGGAAAGCTTGTTGTACCCAATGTCAATGGATTGAGGGATGAAGTGCTTAGAGAATGTCATCACTCAAAGTTGACTATATATCCCGGTGGTAATAAAATGTATAGAGACATGTAACAGACTTACTACTGGGAAGGAATGAAAAGAGACGTTGGGAAGTTTATATCCAAATGCATGAATTGCCAGCTAGTTAAAGCCGATCAAAAGAAGCCTAGTGGTTTGTTACAGCCATTAGAAATTCCCGAATGGAAATGGGAGCAAGTCTCGATGGATTTCATCGATGGTTTACCAAGGACTAGATCGGGACATGATAGCATTTGGGTGATTGTGGATCGATTGACTAAAAGCGCAAGGTTTATACCAGTCAAATCGACCAGAACGGCAGCTAAGTTAGCAGAATTGTATATGAAGTGGGTAGTGAGATTTCATGGAGTACCTAAAGGCATTGTGAGCGACCGAGACCCGTTGTTCACTAGTGGGTTTTGGAAGAGCTTACAAGAGGCTCTAGGGTCAGAGTTACATCTCAGTACCGCATATCATCCTCAGACTGACGGTCAGACGGAGAGGGTGAACCGTATTTTGGAAGACCTCTTGAGAGCATGTATATTGGATTTTGGTGGATCATGGGATGACCATTTGCACCTAGTATAGTTTGCGTATAATAATAGCTACCAATCCAGTATCGGTATGGCTCCATATGAAGCTTTGTACGGAAGACCGTGCAACTCACCATCATGTTGGATAGAGACTGGCGAGAAGTTTATGCTTGGACCAGATGTGGTGAGGGAAACTTCAGATAAGATCAAGATCATTCAACAACGAATGAAGGCAGCCCAAGATAGGCAGAAAAGTTATGCTGATAGGAGAAGAAGAGACTTAAAATTCTCCGTTGGTGACTTGGTGTTTGTCAAGATTTCTCCGTTGAAGAGCGCAATACGATTTGGCAGGAGAGGCAAGTTAGCACCAAGATTTGTTGGCCCATTCCCTGTTCTTGAGCTAGTCGGGAATTTGGCATATAGAATTGACTTACCAGAGAAGATGGCAGGAGTTCACAACGTATTTCATGTTTCCCAACTAAGGAAGTTCGTTCACGACTCAGATATGACTATTTCACCTGATCAGTTAGAGGACTTCGAAGTGGAACCCGAAGCGGTTGGGAACCGCAAGCCGGCCCGTATTGTCGAGCACGACATGAAGCAACTTCGAAGGAAGGCGGTGAAGTTAGTCAAGGTTCAGTGGGGCGAGGACGAGAATGATTGTACTTGGGATACAGAGGAGAACATTAGGAAGGCACACCCAGAACTCTTTGCCTGGTAAGATTTTGACTTCGATTTAGTTTTCCGCATGCTAGGATAGGCTTGTTCGCTTGTTTTGCATGATTGATTGTTGTATGTGGTTGTTAGGCATGCGGGATCCTTTGTATGTTTTGGGTTAATGAATTTCGGGGGCGAAATTTCTTAAGGGGGGGAGAGTGTAACGACCCGCATTCTACGTATCATAGGATCGTAGAATATTTATTTCTGTCACATACGAAGTCGAATGGTCGTGTAACTTTGGGAGACGACTATTGGGGTCATTTCCCATGTTCATGATTTTTCCCGATTTTTAAATGACCATTTTACCCCTAGTTATCACTGTTTTGGCCATAACTTTTGACTGGAAAGGAATTTTGACCTAAAACCACTTCCATTGGCTCCGGATGATGGTTTCTCTTTCCGTAGAGTGGTCACATTAGCCAAACGGACTCACCGTTTGGGAGATATGGCTGAAACAAGTTTCAGATGGTGAAAAATAGCTTAATTGGGCTTAAACGGGTGATTAGCAGCTAGGCCCAAGGGGGATTTCGGGTTTAGGGGTATATAGGTGCTGATTAGGGTTAGAAAACATTTCTTTAGACATTTCCCAGCCGCCACTTTCATCCTTAGACACTCTAACAATGGCATCCTACATCTAAAACACCCCAAATCACTCTTTAATTGAAGATTAGGCTTAGCAACATCAAATTAAGAAGAAAAAGCACCAAAGCAAGGTTAGAGCTGCTGTTGGACATCGGTATTCGCCCCAAATCAGAGGAGTTTCAGTTCTGAAAATTTTATTTGTGGCCAAGGTGAGTGATTTGCGTAGTTTTTGCACTAATTACGGTAATTAAGGGTAATTAGTGAAGATTAGCGAATTTATACACTAATAAATTCTGGAAAAATGTTTAGAAATTCGAAAATAATACTTTATGCCTCTGTTAGAAATTTGGTTCGATTTGATTGGGTTTTGTTAGCCCTATGATCAGTTTTACTTAAACATGCTTAAGGGAAAATAAGGAGCTTTGGCCACTTTTGATCCATTTTGATTTATTTGAGTGATTGTTTGCTGTTGTGGTTGCTATTACATGTTGCTATGACTTTATGGTGTGTTTTGTGATTGGTTAGAAGTGTTAGTTTGGTCAAAAACGCCGTCGAATGGCGAGAAACTGTCGCTGGAACGAAGTGCAGGAATTTATCCGGATCGGATCGCCCCCATGCCCACGAACCGACCCGCCTTCTCGAACCGCGCCACATGCCAGAGCTCGGAGCCACGAACGGAAGACCACGATCCAACTTAGAGAGGAAGCGCCACGAGCTGATGAGGCGCCACGATCCAGATGGGTAGCTCGACCCGAACCAGTGGATTACCACGAACTGATGAGCCCGAACCGACCCGACAAGGCGTCACGAGCTGACGAGGTGCGATCCGATGGCGCGACCCGATCCGCTGATGGTTGAAGACCCCGATCTGATCCGTCTCTCGTGAGCATGAGCTACTCCGACCCGAACCGATCCAAGCTCACGATCCGAACCGATGTGCCTCCACGACTGAAGGAAGGCTTCCACGATCCGACCCGAGCGTGAAGGATGATCCGGACCGATCCGAGGTTGATTGCTACGAGCTGGTGACTGCGAACCGAACCAGGAAGTTACGAACAGAATGAAGACCGATCTGGAGGGTGATGACCAAAACCCGAGATGCAAAGGAAGTCCAAATGAGAAGTTAGAGCTCAAGATTCAGATGGGAATCAACGAGTTCGCTTCATGGTTGGGCTTTGCTGCGGGACGTGTGCCAAGGGGTTATCGACGTCTATAGCTTTGGACCACTATGGTAGGAGGTGCGAAGGCGGATTCAGGGCCATTATGGCATCGGTAGAACCAAGGGCTACGACCAATGAAGTGGGTCATTGAAATGTTTGGTCATGACTCCAAGTGTTTGGCTTGGTCATAGCAGGGTTTCTACGAGTCGGGATTCGTCGTTACCTCAGTTTTGTCTAGTGTTTCAAAGTGGTAGATATCGTATGCTTTACGAACTGAGTGAGAGACGTGAGGATGGTTGCTACGCTTGATTGTTTGACATACACACCCCACCCCCGTATTCTTACACTATTTATTATGGCACCTGGGAGTATTGTACGGTATGTGGTATTAACTCTTTGGTTGCAGGTCCAGGTTCAGGTATGGTTTAGTATACCTGTTATTATTCTGTTTAGATGCTTATCGCTCATACCAGGCTTTATGTCTGACCCAGAGTTTTATGTCTCCTCTTATTACTCTGGGTGCTCACACGAGCAGACTAGAGACAGGTTAGCTGGTGATGCACGGGTAGATGATCCGGAGACGAGCAGGAGGCTTCCACGTAATATATATAGTATTCTCCCTGTATTGTTGAAGATCACTGCTTGGGCATTGGTGGTGCATCTTCTACTTTAGTTTTCTTTTGTTAGAGACAGTAAATTTGGAAAGTTGTAATAAGCTGTATTTGGATTTCCGCTGCTCTGATGTTGACATTGATTATTTGTTATCAGCTTATGCACTGTCTCGCCTGTTTTATGTCAAGTATGTTATTATTATATTTTATCCCATGCGCTGTGAGACATTCCACAGGTTTTTTTGATTAGTTCATTCCCTTCTTTCTTTTCTTCTGACGACCGTTCTGTGCTAGCTGGGCATGCGTACAGCGCACTTTTGGAGGAAATGCAGGCTGGTGCGGGACGGGCCGTCACACTTGGTATCAGAGCTCGGTTGCGTAGTTAACCTAGGGAAGTTATCAGGGAGAGATAGTATACGTATACGAGAGAGCGTATTTGTGATTATTTTGGTTTTCAAAAGCTATATATATACTATTAGTAGTATGAGGATGAAGTCGTACTGCACTAGCACCATTATGGAGTCGTTAATCGTTTCCTTTTTCAGATTGACGATGAGCCGATATACTAGAGGTGCTGGTAGGGGAGCCAATAATGGGAATGCTGCTGACATGAGGACAATGTTTACTGACCTCATGAGAGAGATGCTTAGAGATGTGCAGAGGGCAGCTCCCAATGGTGGAAATGGTGGTGGTCCCATAGTGCAGGCACCAAGAGTCGACTTCGCCAAGCTGAATAAGGATTATACTAGCCTTGGTGGGAAGTCGTTTCACGGAACGGAGTCGGCCACAGATGTTCAAGATTGGTTGGATAGTTGCGAACGTATCTTCGAGGATTTGGGTATCGAGGATGCAATGAAGAGAAAGTTAGCGTCCCGTCAACTGCAAGGTCGGGCAATGAATTGGTGGAATGCTGTAAAGGCAGCTACTCCCGAAGATCAGATCACTTGGGAGCAGTTTAAGGCTCACTTTAGCGAGAAGTTCATTCCAGCTGCTCAGAAGTCAGTGCTGTTTAAGAAATTCTTGGAGCTCAAGCAGAATGGTAGAGCTATCTCCGAGTATATTGCTGAATTCGACACTTTGTCGAAGTACGGGTTATCTCTTATTGATACAGCTGAAAAGAAGAATGAGAAATTCATAACCGGTTTGGATCAGTACTTGGGGGAAAGGCTTATTAACCACATCGATGAGTCGTTTGATTCGATTGTAGGGAAAGCATTGAGGTCAGAAAGTCTCTACCCTAAGCTGAAAACTGAGGTTGCATCTGCAGAAGAGCCAAAACCACAAGCAAGTGGTGGGGGCAAGGGTGGTTCCCAGAATAAGAGAAAGCAGAATCAGACTAAGGATGGCCAGAAGAAAAGGAACAAGCAAGATGTGGAGTGCTTCAGCTGTGGTAAGAAGGGACATTATGCTAGTAATTGTCGGGCCAAGCCAGCAGATAGAAAGTGCTTCAACTGTGGCCAGATGGGACATCACAAGGACAAGTGTCCACAGCCCCCTAAGAAAAAGCAAATGGTGAAAGCATATGCTCTTAATGCTATTCCTTCTTCGTCGAATGCCCCAACAGCGGCGGAGAAGGGAAAGAATGTCGTCATTCAAGGTATGCTTTCTGTTTATGATGTTCCTGTTAGAGTTTTGTTTGACACCGGAGCTTCCAGTTCTTTCATATCTAGTGACCTGGTAGATAGGTTGGGATTGGAGCCCGAGATTGTCGATAGACCTTTAGTAGTGACGAACCCGATTGGTGGTTCGACTAGCCTTAGCATGATTTGTCGTAATGTGGTCTTATCGAGTCATGGATGCATGTTTGTTTGTGATTGCTTTGTTTTGGGCTTTACTGGGTTTGGCATTATTTTGGGAGTAGATTGGCTCCAAAGATACGGGGTGGTAGTAGACTGTGAGGGCTTGTTGGTGACAGCTAGAGCGGATGATGGGCGGAGGATAGTGTTTGGTGGTCTACCCAGTAAGGGGGTATTGGCTAGTTTTCTAAACTCCCTCGATATTCCGCATAGTGAGTTGTCAGGTTTGCCCGTGGTTGGCCAGTATCCGGATGTTTTCGAAGAAGTGACCGGACTTCCACCACACCGAGAGATTGAGTTCCGTATTGATTTGGTAAAAGATGTCAGGCCTATAGTGATGCCACTTCGTCGTATGGCACCAAGAGAGCAGCGAGAGCTCGAGGTGCAAGTCAGCGATCTTTTGAAGAAGGGATTTATCAGAAGGAGTGTTTCTGAATGGGGAGCACCAGTTGTGTTTGCTACCAAGGCGGATGGTTCCCTTCGTTTGTGTGTAGACTACCGCGAATTGAATAAAGTAACGAGGAAGAATAAGTATCCTCTACCGCGGATAGATGATTTGTTCGATCAGTTGAGTGGCGCGAGAATATTTTCTCAGTTGGATCTCGCGACCGGTTTCCATCAGCTTAGAGTGGAAGCTGAGAGTATAGCTAAAACGGCATTCCGAACGCCGTCTGGATTTTATGAATGGTTGGTTATGCCATTTGGGTTGACTAATGCCCCGGCATATTTTGTGGATCTTATGAATAGGGTATTCAGAGATCAGTTGAATAAGTTTGTCCTTGTGTTCGTTGATGATATTTTGGTCTATTCGGGGACAGAGGAAGAACACAAGGAACATTTAAGAATAGTGATGGAGGTGTTGAGAAAACACCAATTGAAAGCAAAGTTTTCTAAGTGTCACTTCTGGAAGAGGGAAGTGAGGTTTTTGGGCCATGTTGTATCAGAGAATGGTATTGCCGTAGACCCGACAAAGGTGGCTACGGTACAGGATTGGCCTACGCCCAAGAATGCAACAGATGTGAGAAGTTTCTTGGGGTTAGCGGGATATTATCGTAAGTTTATCCAAGGTTTCTCCAAGATAGCAGCACCATTGACCCAGTTGACCAAGAAGAATCAAGCCTTTGTCTGGAATGGAGGGTGCGAGAATGCATTCAAGAGTCTAAAGGACAAGTTGACAAGCGCACCAGTGTTAGTCATTCCTAAGGGGAATGAAGAGATGACGGTATACACGGATGCCTGTGGTACCGGACTGGGTGCTGAATTGATGCAAGGCGGTAGGGTTGTAGCTTACGCAAGTCGGCAACTGAAACCGCACGAGAGAAGATACCCTACCCATGATTTAGAATTGGCAGCGATCGTGTTCGCGTTAAAGATGTGGAGACACTATCTCTTGGGAGAAAGATTTGAGTTGTTTACAGATCATAAGTCGTTAAAGTATCTCTTCTCTTAGAAAGATCTGAACCTCCGTCAGCAGAGATGGTTAGAGTTCTTAGCTTCCTATGATTTTGACATCGCATACACACCAGGAAAGGGCAATGTGGTGGCTGATGCATTGAGTAGAAGACATGCCAGCTTAGGGGCTATGTTCCTTGAATGGAAGCAACTGGAGTTTATCGCGGGGTTTGATTTCAGACCAAAGTGCGAATTGGATCCAGAAATGTTAGCAAGTTGACGATCAGACCCACTTTGATTGAGCGGATCGGCTCTAGTCAGAGAGACGATCCTAACCTATTGGAAATCATCTCCAAGTTAGAGATGGGTATCGATGAGGAGATGAACAAGTATGGGCTTGATCGAGATAGATGGCTTAGAAAGAATGGAAAGCTTGTTGTACCCAATGTCAATGGATTGAGGGATGAAGTGCTTAGAGAATGTCATCACTCAAAGTTGACTATACATCCCGGTGGTAATAAAATGTATAGAGACATGAAACAGACTTACTACTGGGAAGGAATGAAAAGAGACGTTGGGAAGTTTATATCCAAATGCATGAATTGCCAGCTAGTTAAACCCGATCAAAAGAAGCCTAGTGGTTTGTTACAGCCATTAGAAATTCCCGAATGGAAATGGGAGCAAGTCTCGATGGATTTCATCGATGGTTTACCAAGGACTAGATCGGGACATGATAGCATTTGGGTGATTGTGGATCGATTGACTAAAAGCGCAAGGTTTATACCAGTCAAATCGACCAGAACGGCAGCTAAGTTAGCAGAATTGTATATGAAGTGGGTAGTGAGATTTCATGGAGTACCTAAAGGCATTGTGAGCGACCGAGACCCGTTGTTCACTAGTGGGTTTTGGAAGAGCTTACAAGAGGCTCTAGGGTCAGAGTTACATCTCAGTACCGCATATCATCCTCAGACCGACGGTCAGACGGAGAGGGTGAACCGTATTTTGGAAGACCTCTTGAGAGCATGTATATTGGATTTTGGTGGATCATGGGATGACCATTTGCACCTAGTATAGTTTGCGTATAATAATAGCTACCAATCCAGTATCGGTATGGCTCCATATGAAGCTTTGTACGGAAGACCGTGCAACTCACCATCATGTTGGATAGAGACTGGCGAGAAGTTTATGCTTGGACCAGATGTGGTGAGGGAAACTTCAGATAAGATCAAGATCATTCAACAACGAATGAAGGCAGCCCAAGATAGGCAGAAAAGTTATGCTGATAGGAGAAGAAGAGACTTAAAATTCTCCGTTGGTGACTTGGTGTTTGTCAAGATTTCTCCGTTGAAGAGCGCAATACGATTTGGCAGGAGAGGCAAGTTAGCACCAAGATTTGTTGGCCCATTCCCTGTTCTTGAGCTAGTCGGGAATTTGGCATATAGAATTGACTTACCAGAGAAGATGGCAGGAGTTCACAACGTATTTCATGTTTCCCAACTAAGGAAGTTCGTTCACGACTCAGATATGACTATTTCACCTGATCAGTTAGAGGACTTCGAAGTGGAACCCGAAGCGGTTGGGAACCGCAAGCCGGCCCGTATTGTCGAGCACGACATGAAGCAACTTCGAAGGAAGGCGGTGAAGTTAGTCAAGGTTCAGTGGGGCGAGGACGAGAATGATTGTACTTGGGATACAGAGGAGAACATTAGGAAGGCACACCCAGAACTCTTTGCCTGGTAAGATTTTGACTTCGATTTAGTTTTCCGCATGCTAGGATAGGCTTGTTCGCTTGTTTTGCATGATTGATTGTTGTATGTGGTTGTTAGGCATGCGGGATCCTTTGTATGTTTTGGGTTAAGGAATTTCGGGGGCGAAATTTCTTAAGGGGGGGAGAGTGTAACGACCCGCATTCTACGTATCATAGGATCGTAGAATATTTATTTCTGTCACATACGAAGTCGAATGGTCGTGTAACTTTGGGAGACGACTATTGGGGTCATTTCCCATGTTCGTGATTTTTCCCGATTTTTAAATGACCATTTTACCCCTAGTTATCACTGTTTTGGCCATAACTTTTGACTGGAAAGGAATTTTGACCTGAAACCACTTCCATTGGCTCCGGATGATGGTTTCTCTTTCCGTAGAGTGGTCACATTAGCCAAACGGACTCACCGTTTGGGAGATATGGCTGAAACAAGTTTCAGATGGTGAAAAATAGCTTAATTGGGCTTAAACGGGTGATTAGCAGCTAGGCCCAAGGGGGATTTCGGGTTTAGGGGTATATAGGTGCTGATTAGGGTTAGAAAACATTTCTTTAGACATTTCCCAGCTGCCACTTTCATCCTTAGACACTCTAACAATGGCATCCTACATCTAAAACACCCCAAATCACTCTTTAATTGAAGATTAGGCTTAGCAACATCAAATTAAGAAGAAAAAACACCAAAGCAAGGTTAGAGCTGCTGTTGGACATCAGTATTCGCCCCAAATCAGAGGAGTTTCAGTTCTGAAAATTTTATTTGTGGCCAAGGTGAGTGATTTGCATAGTTTTTGCACTAATTACGGTAATTAAGGGTAATTAGTGAAGATTAGCGAATTTATACACTAATAAATTCTGGAAAAATGTTTAGAAATTCGAAAATAATACTTTATGCCTCTGTTAGAAATTTGGTTCGATTTGATTGGGTTTTGTTAGCCCTATGATCAGTTTTACTTAAACATGCTTAAGGGAAAATAAGGAGCTTTGGCCACTTTTGATCCATTTTGATTTATTTGAGTGATTGTTTGCTGTTGTGGTTGCTATTACATGTTGCTATGACTTTATGGTGTGTTTTGTGATTGCTTAGAAGTGTTAGTTTGGTCAAAAACGCCGTCGAATGGCGAGAAACTGTCGCTGGAACGAAGTGCAGGAATTTATCCGGATCGGATCGCCCCCATGCCCACGAACCGACCCGCCTTCTCGAACCGCGCCACATGCCAGAGCTCGGAGCCACGAACGGAAGACCACGATCCAACTTAGAGAGGAAGCGCCACGAGCTGATGAGGCGCCACGATCCAGATGGGTAGCTCGACCCGAACCAGTGGATTACCACGAACTGATGAGCCCGAACCGACCCGACAAGGCGTCACGAGCTGACGAGGTGCGATCCGATGGCGCGACCCGATCCGCTGATGGTTGAAGACCCCGATCTGATCCGTCTCTCGTGAGCATGAGCTACTCCGACCCGAACCGATCCAAGCTCACGATCCGAACCGATGTGCCTCCACGACTGAAGGAAGGCTTCCACGATCCGACCCGAGCGTGAAGGATGATTCGGACCGATCCGAGGTTGATTGCTACGAGCTGGTGACTGCGAACCGAACCAGGAAGTTACGAACAGAATGAAGACCGATCTGGAGGGTGATGACCAAAACCCGAGATGCAAAGGAAGTCCAAATGAGAAGTTAGAGCTCAAGATTCAGATGGGAATCAACGAGTTCGCTTCATGGTTGGGCTTTGCTGCGGGACGTGTGCCAAGGGGTTATCGACGTCTATAGCTTTGGACCACTATGGTAGGAGGTGCGAAGGCGGATTCAGGGCCATTATGGCATCGGTAGAACCAAGGGCTACGACCAATGAAGTGGGTCATTGAAATGTTTGGTCATGACTCCAAGTGTTTGGCTTGGTCATAGCAGGGTTTCTACGAGTCGGGATTCGTCGTTACCTCAGTTTTGTCTAGTGTTTCAAAGTGGTAGATATCGTATGCTTTACGAACTGAGTGAGAGACGTGAGGATGGTTGCTACGCTTGATTGTTTGACATACACACCCCACCCCCGTATTCTTACACTATTTATTATGGCACCTGGGAGTATTGTACGGTATGTGGTATTAACTCTTTGGTTGCAGGTCCAGGTTCAGGTATGGTTTAGTATACCTGTTATTATTCTGTTTAGATGCTTATCGCTCATACCAGGCTTTATGTCTGACCCAGAGTTTTATGTCTCCTCTTATTACTCTGGGTGCTCACACGAGCAGACTAGAGACAGGTTAGCTGGTGATGCACGGGTAGATGATCCGGAGACGAGCAGGAGGCTTCCACGTAATATATATAGTATTCTCCCTGTATTGTTGAAGATCACTGCTTGGGCATTGGTGGTGCATCTTCTACTTTAGTTTTCTTTTGTTAGAGACAGTAAATTTGGAAAGTTGTAATAAGCTGTATTTGGATTTCCGCTGCTCTGATGTTGACATTGATTATTTGTTATCAGCTTATGCACTGTCTCGCCTGTTTTATGTCAAGTATGTTATTATTATATTTTATCCCATGCGCTGTGAGACATTCCACAGGTTTTTTTTATTAGTTCATTCCCTTCTTTCTTTTCTTCTGACGACCGTTCTGTGCTAGCTGGGCATGCGTACAGCGCACTTTTGGAGGAAATGCAGGCTGGTGCGGGACGGGCCGTCACACCAAGTTTGTCTTCATTTATACTTTAAAAATAACACTCTTCACACTCATTCTAGGATACTACTGATATTATCTCTAACGAATCATTCTCCTCAGATATTACTAATCCGATCTCTGATGAATTCTTTCGTTTGCTTCTAATGTGTCTTGTTTTACGAGCTCCGTAAACCAAAACTCTGGTACTAACTGAGACGACCCGAACTTCCCCATTAAGGAAAGGAAGGATTACTTTGAGATCAGAGATTTAAATACATTACTACAGCGGAAAAATAATACTAAGCACAACTGAAAGAAATACACGGATACAGAGCTATCCGAATATCACTTCAGGTATAAACCACGATCCTATAAGAATGAATCTACAAAACCAAAACTACTAGCTACCCGTGTGGGAAATAGGGGCACCAAGAGTTTAGGTTAAAACCATAAACTCAAGGTCAGTCATGTGACTGGTGTGAGAAATAAAACAGTTATTAATCTTTATTTTAAAGTTAGGTAAATCAAGGAATCACGCCGTATAACACGGAACGGGTTTCCTCCCAAGAATACCAGTGCGTAAAAACAACAGCGCAATGCTAAATAAAGAACAATGAAGCTATTATAAGACACAGGTCCCATCATACAATGCAACGCAAGCCAAAAGATAGATTTTTACCTTATAATAGCCAAATATGCTTGGTACATTTAAAACAAATCATTTTGATACTACTATAGTGTAAAGTGTATGAAAACAACTTTAAATATAAATGTATCAATCATAGACGACATAGTGCCCCATCCCACTATGTCGCCATACTAGGCTCTACAATCAAAACCGCAAAGTCATGGATTGGAAGTTTGATTTCCATCTGTGAACTAAGGCAAGGGATCGTCCTTACCGCTTTGAGATGCTCTAGCCCGTGTGTCAGGATCAGAGCTCGAGTGACCCTTGGGTCATCAGGGCCGGTCCACCCGATGTGGATTAAAATGCCTGAACACTACGTCTCCCCGCCATATGGGGCGTCAATCTGGTATGTATAAGGACCATATCATCCATCAGCTCCGTAGAGACCGATATAACCGAGGCGCCTCGCTATCCATCATCCCCATAAGTAAAACGCCTGGGTGTGCAAAACCCAGACACCACTCCTAGCTAGAAGGAAACACATGTCCTCCTTGAAGTCCTCTCCCGTTTCTGGTTCACACCGGGGTGTGAGGCTCGTGAATTAACGCTACACAAAGCTATGCTATATTAAATCCGTGCTTTGATCATCAACCACAAGACTCTGCTTTTCAACAGAAGCCTTGATCATTTGCATCTCAGCATGCCACACAGGCAATTCATGCTATGCAACCGGTGTCTATCAATCACATAGAATGAAATCCGATGTTGGACACACATCCGTTTACAAGTTCGTTCTAGGCCTGAACGAAATCGGAGGCACCTTATTCCTCGTCCCATATGTACAATACAGGAGAGAGGTCCTCGAATATCCGGTCAATCTCCAAGTACGTCTGGAACGATCACCACTTATTACCTTGTCTTGGGTGCACAACCCAATCAAGACATCAGTAATCATCCAAACGATGTGAAGACCTCCGGCCTTCAATTACCATCTTCATTCTCGACATATCGTCAAATCAGTTATTCAGAATGGGATAAACCTGGTCTTTCTGAATAACTCGCGTATATAATAAACAAGTGCTATAAAAACACAATATACGCCTCATTCTGATCTAGAATATTCCTTTATTCAAATATTCTTATACTTTGGGAAAGGTTCCCATTAATTTTATCAAAGATAAATTCTTTAAATTTATTCTTTAATCTTCCTTTGTATATCAATTCAAACCAAATTATGGTTTTACTAAACAAGTCGGGGTTAGCGAACCATACCGAAGTAATCATTTGTTTAATTTCCCAATCACAACCTATTCAACCCACGAAGCAAAACTAGTAATACTTCATATCTAACACCACAGTGTTATTAGTAAATTCAAATACCATCTCACGTTCAAATCTAATTAAAGATTTAACTATCGCCTGGAGCAAAACTGGTGATACTCCATTCTCGATCATTTCTTGAATTTGATAATTTTAGTTATCAAATTCACCTTTCAATCTATTTAAATGTTCATAAAAACTCTAATTCAGTTTTAATTTCCAAAAATCATTACTTAATGATTATTCAATGTTAAGAAATTAATCTTATCTTTAACTGAGTTAAAGAACTAATGTCATTTATAACATAACTCACGATAAACCCAAAATCTCATTCCATTAACAATGGAATTTTCATGGAAAACAAATCGATATAAACTTTCATATCCAACCGATAATATAAATGGAATAATGGTAAAGCCTCTTAAATTCAATATATAGTAACAGTCTTCCTCCACAGAAGTCCACGTTGATTATTACAAAATCGAATTCCATTCCATTCCAATTTATTTTATTAAATTGGAAAACTCCACTTTGGAAAATTTTCCTTTAAATCCTAACAAAAGATTTACAAATTCAAAATCACATTTCGCTGTAAATCGGGTTAAAGAATGAATGTCTTTACCAACACAGTTCACGATAAACCCAATTCACATTCAACTTTATTCCAATTATTAAATAAAATTGGAAACTCTAACAATCTTAATTAAAAGATTTATTCTCTTCACATTGGGCTCAAGAACAATGTTACTGAAGACACCGTTCACGACAAACATAAAATCCCATTTGATATTAAATACAAGACTCTGAATAGAAAATATATTGGCTTATATTCGATATCGAATACTACAACCAACAAATATCGTATTGGAAATAACGATATAAATATATCTTTCAAATTTCCATAACAATATTTGTATAATCACAAAATCCAACATCGAAATATTCTGAAGACAATTTCGATTCAAATCCATTCCTATTTATATATTGGAAATCCTGGTTATTTTTAAAACCATTTCAAATCCAAATATAAAAATATTGGATTATAATTCTAATTAATAACTAGTTCATTTCGATAAAAATCTATTTTTATCCTTTCAAATATGGAATTTTTCATCCCAATTCTTTCCAAATCATTTCTTATGATTTTATACTAATTATTGATATTTTTAATAATTTTATCAAGGCCCGTACAGTTGATTTCCATAAACGGCCATCGAACTGCACATACATCGACGTTTTCCGAATTTGTTTTGGACATAATTCCAAAACCAACTACTAGATTTCAAATCTCTGATATTCTTTAGAAAGCTCTTTTCGATACGAACCCAACGATTCCGTCTTTAGGAGAATCCGACAGTCGGATCTCCCGTAATGTCCATTCGAAGTCAACGGTCGAAATTCGTGAACAACCGCGGCGCGATGCATTCTTTTCAGGCCATTATATTATATAAATAATATGTATCATATATATTTCATCGATTTCTAAAACGTATTTTATAAATCGTTTTAAATTCGTTTACAAAACGATTTCAACTTCATATTCAATTTCAAATCAAAATTGAATATTCCATATCATTAATACATAAATGATAATATTTTTAAAACATTAGATTTTGAAATCAATTCCTTTTGATATTCATTTTAAAAATGAATAAAATCGATATAAATATCATTCACGTCAAAATGGTGTTAATCTAATCAACACGGCTTTATATAATTATATATATTCGTGTCCATCCCAAATCGGACATCAAAATCGGATTTTGATTCTTTTCTGAATATTATTTTAAAATATTCGTTATTTTAAAATATTCGTTATTTTAAAATATTCGTTATTCTAAAATATTCATTATTTCTTAACTGGAGTCAGACACAGTCAATTATCATATAATGTTATTTAAATGGATTTCATACAACACATGCACACAACAACAACCAGACACAATCAACCATCGTCCAGAGTGCATTCTACACTACATAAGCATTAAATATAAATATTTAACGGTTACAACAGCCTGTCAACCAATCGATTGACATACATCTAAACAATTGGGATTAGCGTACGTCAAATATCAACCTAACACCCGTGTGGGATTTCAACCAACAAATACTGAATATTATTTGTGCAGTTGGGCGATGTGTAAAATATATCGTTCCAATCAATATCAGTAAAATGAGTGTTCATAAACAAATCGTCTTATTTGTAAATGAATATTTATTTTATTCATATCCACATTAAAACTTATATTTTTAACGATAAAATATTTTATTCAACATATGAATATTCTATTAAGTTCATTTATACAATAAAAATAATATTTTTATTGTTCTAAAATATTTTAGAAAATTTTGGCGACATAACGGTGCGATACTAGTACCGGGATAAGGTATAGCCTTATCCCTCGACTAATAATGGCTCACGCCATACACAAACCAAATCATATCAATTCACTATTCATCCCAAACCAAATTCAAACTAAACAATCAAACAAGTCGTCTATAGTTTGTGGATGATGGGGAGCAGTTCATATATGTAGTTGAAAATAAATAACTGTACATAAAAAAATTTCAGTGAGGAGTTCTCACCTAGAAGTTAAACCAAACGTCGTGACTCTCCATATATAGAAAATCTTCGCCGTGTTTCCAATGAGATATGTTTCACACGTTATATGTTAAAAATCATGTTTTTAACATCGCTACCTCATTATAAAGATCAAACCATTATATTCGCTATGCATATGATAAAAATTATATTTTTACTTCAAATCTATTTATATAAAAATCGTATTTTTATTCCGTTACATATATAAAAATCATATTTTTATATTATAAAAAATCATATCTTTTCCTTTTTAAAAATCTTATCTCTTCATCGCTGTTTATATATAAACATCATAACTTTTATCCCGCTATTCATACAAATAAAAATCACATTTTTAATCGCTATTCAAAAAAAAAATCATATTTTCCTTTTATGAAAAATCTAATATTTCTCTAATGAAAGATCATATCTTTACTAATAAAAATCAAATCTTTGTACGGATAAAAAAAATCACATCTTTTATTTCATAAAAATCTCGTCTTTATATTTTAATCGCGTAAGGAAAGATCCAATTTTTATATGTTAATTTCATAAGGAAAAATTCAATTTTTATATGTTAATATCATATATAAAAACTGATCTTTACAAAACTAATTACAGCATATAAACAAACAATAAAAACTCACCTTATTGGATTGTAAAAATTTTCAATTTTCTTGGATGTAGGGCCCCACGTTGGTGCTGACGTGGCAGGGGCGACGCCGAAGGCTGCACGTGGTCGGGGAGGAAGCACATTAGCCGATGGTGGTCGTGGTCAGGGAGTAGAGGCTTACTGCAGTGGTTTTTAGGGGGAGTGAAAGGGGGTTAGGGTTTCCTTGAAATTGAAGAGTGAGAGCTAGAGGAAGGAGGAGGGGTTGAGAGGAGAGAGGGTGGTTGGAGGGTGGAGGCGTCGGGGGCACGGCGGTGGTGACGATGGGTGGCGGTGCGCTCCTACGATCTTCGAGCGGGTTTTTTTCTAAATCGGATCGTGTTCTGTAGGCTGAGGGAGGGAGAGAGATAATAGGGTTTTATAATAATTTAATTATATTATTTAATTCCCCCAAAGTTGACTTTTAATTTCGATTTCCAAACAAGGCCCAACGACTGATCGCCCCTAGCTAATCATCCCCATTTCAAATGCAACGGGATATGTTTCGTAACCCCATTCGACTGTTTTGATCAATATTTCTTTAAATTAAAATATAATTCAATGTATATTGAATTTTAACGCACATTTTAAATTATCGTGGTCACATACTGACTGTAAAAATTCCAGAAAAATTATTTCTAGCTTCGTATTAGTGATATGGTCCTAATAAAACTAATTTCGTTGAATTTGAAGACCGTTTGAAAAATGGCCATTTTTTGGTCGATCCAATTCAAACTTAAACTATCAAAACAAATTTTCTTTTTCCACGCTCACATATTGATTTCAAAAGTTTTGGAAATTGTAATCTAGCAATAATTTGATATCCTGAATCCAACAAAAGTGGTCTCATCGAAAACGGAGGTCGTTTGCAAAATGGCTATTTTTAAGGCCCATATTTCCATAGCAGCTATTCTGAATTTTCAACTGGGCATAACTTTTTTTTTCCAATATGAAATTTCAATTTTTTAGATTCGTTGGAAAGATATTTCCAAATAGATTCTAATATTTTTGGTTTTCCTAAAATCCAGTTTTTTTGAATGTTGTACATTCATTTGAAATTTGAAATTTGAAATCAAATTTTCAAACTACAACACCATTTTCAATTTATTTTATAATTAAAATAAATATTTATATTCTAACATCGATTCAAAATAAATTTTTTGTCGTTATTATTTAAAATAATTCATTTTAAATATTCAAAATTCATTAAAATAGATAAAAAAAATAATTGGTTCTGATTTTTCAGGTTGTTACACCAGGTAAATAGTTAAATACAACATAGTTTAAAGTAAAAGGTTTGAGTAAGCGATAAAGTATTTGACAGAATAAATTGTTTCGAAATAGATCTCAATAAACACAAATAGTTTAGAAAAATAGAAAACTTAGGACCAATAGGAAATAGATAATAGTTGAGTTAAAACGGCAAAATGGCCTTGAATAAACAGTATTTTAGTATAGAAAAATAGTTAAATTAAGTAGATCAAAAGTTAAAATACAATAAATACTAATACTTTAGCAAGAATAGGATGTTAAGCATAAATACAAAAGAGTTTGAGAAAAATAAAGAGTATACTACATGAAATTACAAATAGTTTTAGTAGAATGATAAGTTCAAGTAAATTATTAAATGATTTAAGAAAGTAGAGAGCTTAGTACAAATTAAAGATGGATAATAATTGGATATACATAAATAGTAAACGGTTAAGTAAGGTGAATATTAGGAAATCATTTGCGTCAAAACATACAAGATACAAATAGTATAATAAAGTCATGGATGAAGTAAATAGCTTAAGGATAAATAGTATAGGGTGGTAAAACTAATTTAATCATAAATCAAATTTAACAAAATGGTTCAAATAAAGATCGAGCAAATTTCAATTCGATCCAAGTCCATTTCAGTACCGTTTCAACTCTTGTTTCCTTTGTCGTCGGTTTCTCAAGTCGGGTATCATTCAAATTTCGCTTTATCAAACTTTTACTTTATCACGTTTTTAGTTATACTTTCCAAAACCCGTACTTATTACTCCTCGGATTTTAAACCAAAAGAAATTACTTTGAAACTAACTCATTATTCACTTTTATTTCCTTTGAAATTTCCTACCACTAAACAATTGATTTCAAAAATCATTACCGCATAGCTTTTGAGTTGTAAATTTCAAAAGAAGCATTTATTTCCTAACATACGTTCTTTAAAATATTCAAATTTTCTCCAAACTATTTTCAAAATATCTTTTAAAAAGCTTTATTTTTGAAAATTATTTCCATTTTTTTTTGCCGAAATCCGTTGTTTCTAGTATCAATTCCACTCATTCTAAGGCATTTCTACCTTTTCTCTAATGAGTTTTTAAACCAAATAAGCCAAGCTTTGTATGAACCAAAGCTCTAATACCAACTATAACGACCTGGCACTTTGCTCATCTCAAATCGGTAATTAAACCAACTCGAAACGTTCAAAATGACAAATTGTTATTGCCATACACGGTTTAAACAGAATTGATACAGAATCACAAAGTACAATAATTTGCAGCGGAATAAAATTTATCATAATTACCAGAGTTTATACAAAAATTTGTACAGCGGAAGAATTATAAATGTATACAAAATTTCTTTAAACAAAATTACTTTTCTTTTGTCAAGCTTATAGCGCGTGCGTCATCATATCATCCCAGTGTGCGTGCTGTTATCCTTTAAACCTGGAACTCTTAGGGTGTGACCCGAGTGTCCCATGCAAAATACACCAAACACCCGAGTCAGGATTAAACTTATTTCAAGTAAGTCACTTCGTAATAAACACATAAATGTAATTTAGTTTAATCCAAATAATATATTAACTAGTTGAGGATGTAACCATGTGAACTGCCCGAAGTAATAACCATAGAAGATGGCAAGTTACTTAAGTGCATATGGAATGCTACATGGAAATATGCATGTGTTGCTACAAAACAATGGATGCACTACTTAAATAATATTGAAACTGGTTAGCATGGACCAAACAGGCTAAATGGCAGACCAGGCATGCAAAAATATTTATTTGAATAGGACAAACATGCAAGTGGACCAACCATAATCAATACAGGAGAAACAAAATGGTATACATCTTATGCTGAAAAAAAATGAGTCCAACTGATTAAGAAACAGTGTAACCAACTTTGAACCGCATAAGAAAAACCGGTAGTCCACTCACCATATGCATAAACTATATATAGATCGCCGTTACATGTATACAATTCTAGCATGGAATTTTTTTTAATGCAGGCCTCTATTTCCAAGTGTAAAATGTGAAACTAATATTTCGAACATGTATGGCAACAAGGGAAGTTAACAGCAATTATAAAAGCAGGGATTTGAAACACGCAGGGTACTGGTGAGGGAAAGTAAATGGACATGCATGTAGCATTCATGACTATAAGACAAAGGAAGTTCCCAACAAGAAATAGACATAGGCGGCCAGACAATAGCACGAATTCGTACAGGTCACATGAAACCGAACCATGAAAGCAACACAAGTGACACAAGCACTATGGGTATATGCGTCATTTGGGGTCTTACGAGTTTATGCCCAGACATCGGAAAGTAACTATGGCCAGATCTGAGTTTAAAAGGGGGCACAGGTGACTTCTATTTAAATTTTTATCGTTAAGCAAATTTAGGAGGAAAAGAAAATGTGGTCCGAAAGCGAAAAGCGAAGGAAAATAGTGTGTGTGCGCAGTCATGCGACAACTCAACGCTCATTGCCAAACTCGAGTTCATTAAGAATTTTTGGATGGTCAGCGCATAGATTAAGTCACGCAAGAAAATCTCAACTAATAGCCTATGCATGCGACAAGTAAGAGAAATTAAGGCAATCATGCGAAGAAATAGCAAATAAAATCTGATAACAGCAAAATTCCATATCAAAAGCGAATATAAGCAGTGACTATGCAAATAACAGTAAACCGAACAGTTAAACAAAATCATACTTAGTGAATACCCAAAGTAACAAACTTGAAAGGGATTTAATCATCAGAGAACTTACGATTGGTCGACGAAGCGAGAGCCTGTGACAGTGGTAGAGACAAGCGGACTGGGAAGTTTTACTGTGGAGAACAAGGATGAACCGGTTGCCGACTTCGGCAGTCAAGACTTGGCGCACGCCCCGGGGTGCTGGGTGGCGGAACTGGTCTTCAAGAAGGAACAATAGCCGTTGCTACTGTCGGTTGAATACTTGTCTCCGGTTTGGGAAGGGAGTTCGAGGCACATGCAGGGGTCTTTGGGTTTCTTGGATGCAGCGAGGTGATCCGATTGGTGAAAAGGAGGAGTGGACCGACGAATGATGACTGGCATTGGTGGATACAGATCGACTTCCGAGAGTGCGGCTTCGAAGTAATGAAGCAATGGTTATCTCTTTGGCAATAGGCCATTGATTTTCGAATTGATTATGGTGGAGCAATTTGAGAAATTTGATTTTTGGGGTAGATGATAATTGATTTGGGAAGGAGAAATGGCGGTGGAAAATAAAGGAATAAAGTATTTGTTTGCCTCCACAAACAGAAGAAGCACGCCCGTTCCTTTATAGTGCAACGAAGGGAGACGACTAGCTAAAACAAAATGCAACGTGTAATTTACCTTAGAGAGGCAAGGACAGATGGCAACAATTTTCAGCATAATATTTCTTGGTGTTGTTGCCAAATCTCAACAAAATTATATCAGATATGGTTAGATTACAGTATTGTGTTGAACGAAAGAAGGTGATTCTCAAACAAAAATATTGGTGAGCGGGTTTACAATGTTAGGCTAGAACGCAGCTGTATGGAACATTATTTATAGATTTTAACTACGTTATAAATTTCAACAAATATTAAACGGTAAACAAAATTAAATGGTAACAGAATAATATGCAAAATATATTGCGTCAACCGTATTCAATTGTCGTTGTTTACTTGTTTCAAGCACAAAAATTCAACCGCTACTGACCATAAGTTAAATTTCAATGTTAACGCAAAATACACAAATTTATTTCTTTCTTTTAATTACATCGACCGTTTTAAAATACATTTATACCTCAGCGAAAATAAAATTGACGATTAAATTTAGAACTTCAATTTATACACTTGAAACCACACCTTTAAAAATAAATTTAATTTCAAGTTCTCCAATTACAAAACAATTTAAATAGAATGGTCAGCTTAAAATAGATATTTCTGTTGTAAAGATCGGTAAATACAATAGTTTAAGCAAACAATCAAATAAATTTGGGAAAAATACAATTGCTTGCTAAGACTTAGATGAAACAAATAGATAAGAGTTAAAGTACTATAAACTGTTAGACACAAATAATTTAGTCATATTAGAATTTTATGCAAAAGGGTCTACGCAAACGAAGAATACACTATATAAAAACTAAACATAGTAATTTAGTATTTTAATAAGTTCAGATAAAATGATCCGATATAAATAATATAGAAAACATAGTTAAGATAAAACAAAAAAAAATTAAATTTGAATAAAATAAATACTTCTAGTATAAAATAAGTAAAACAAAATGTGTTTAATATAAATAAAATAAGAATATAACTAAAATAGTGAAAAAAATATCATAACAATTAAACACACATAATTAAATCAAAAGTAGAGTGTTATAAATACAAAGGGCTAAAATACAACAAAGGATAAAATATATTGAGCTAAATACAAATGAAACCGTAGACCATTTAGTTCAAATTTTAAATTTCTACAACATTCATTATAAAATGTTAAATCTACAAAAAGGAATTTCCTTTATAATTTTATTGAAATACATTCAAAAACAAAATTTAATGTTCAAATTTTAAATTAAAATCCAAATATAAATATATTAAACTATGTCCAAAATAAATAATTCCAAATCTCTATATCAAAACCCGCTATAAATATTGATTTTGATGACAATTTCTGAATTTATTTATATCTCAAACGTTGAAAATCCTGGGTCGTTACACATCGGAAAAATATTTTTCAACATTCCGGGATTTATACTCTGAATTCTGATTTCATCAAATTTTTAGTTCATCTCATTTGTATATACAAGTTCTATTTGGTTATATATAACCATTTATATTTCATTTGATTATAATCCCAACCAACACATCCATATATTATAATAATTTTGAAAAATTATTCCTTTCATATAAAAATATAGTTTTGGGTAAAATTATTTCATTTACCCATTTTAAAAGCACACTACAAGAAAAACTGCAAATAGCTGCTCTTTTTGCCAACGGAAAATTCCATCGCAAATTAGCGACGGATTTTCGTGGAATCTGTAAGTGATATTATCTAGGATTTTTTATTTCAACTTTTTTTAAATTGTTACCATTGAGTTCTGATTTGCGTCCCTAAATTGTAGCAAATTGCAACGCTTTAACATCATCATTTTTTGTCGCTGAGTTCCATTGCAATTTGAGACAGTTTATCGTCATGTATTTTTCGAAGCTATTTTGCAGCAGATTTTCAAGGGATTTGCAAGGGACTCGTATGCTTATTCGTCATAAAATGTTTTACTGTTATGTTTTTTTACTAAGTAATTGATAATCAAAAATAATTTTTAAATACTTAATGTTTTATAATAATATACTAATAACAAAAAAACAAATAACTACTATTAATAGTAACTAAAATTCAATGGTTGGATTGATTAATTAATAATTACTAAATAATTAAAAGGTTATAATAATTAATAGTATCAATAAGTTATCTTTAATAATCAACGATTAATAAGTAATTTCTAATAATTAAGAAGTAAATTCTTTTATCTAGTATCTAAAATTTACAATTGATATGTTTTATACGTATTAACTCAAAAATAAAAAATAAAATCATACTTTCTAAAATAAATATAAACTTTCGAAGTTTTCATAATTTAGAAATAAATATAAAATTTTGTAAAAATTTCATACTTTAAAAACAAGAAATGTTATATATTAAAGAATTCTGAAACTCAAAGAATATAAACATTACCATACAAGTTATTATTTCCAGGCCCATTTGTTGGCTTTCACATGTAACTATCGTTTCTCAAAAATATTACATGTTGATTATGTTTTCAATTGCGTTGAATTTGTTAATAATTACACAGTGAATGTTTTGTATTTTTTACAAACTAATTTTTCTTGAACATAGTTAGTTCTTAATATCCATTATTAATAATTAGTTATTAATACATTATTATAAGACGGAATTTTAATTTGAAACATGAAATAATTAATGTTCATTAATTGATATAATAACGAACAAATAATGAATAATGATAATTATTCAACAATTAATATAATAGTGAGTAACGATTATTACATAACTATGAATGAAAATTAATTTCTAATATATAATATTAACAATTAAAAATAAAAATAGTAATCAAAAATTAATAATTAAGATTTAATAATTAATATTAAATACATAAAAATTAATAATTATAATTACTATTGATATTCAATAATTGCATATAATTAATATTCAATTAAAAGGAAATAAGTAATAATTAGCACTACAAGAAAATCCCTTTTTACAACTACCATTTCATTGTAAATAAATAAGGCTTTTACAACATGTAAATGAGCGAGTGTCATGGAAAATATAACCGAAAAAAATTTGAATGCGAAATGTTGTAAAATAAATTACTTTAGTTATAATTTCAAAGTGTTGTGGGAACATATCTTCCATACAGAATATCTACATTATGAAGGATTTTTCTTCTTCAACAACATTTGTTGGATGTTGTTGCATATTATAAATAACGACGTACTTTAATTGTCAAAAAACTATATATTGAATTTTCCTAAAATTGAAAGTGATTGCATTACAAAATTAACTTACTTTACAAGATTATTTTACCCATTGTATTATTATAAGTCCATAAAAAATTTGAGTCTTTAAAAAATTTGAATCCTAAAGCGATCCAATAGAAAATTAGAAAGTCACAATATTTCAAAAATATTTAATTTTCAAAATAGCTTGAATTTCAAGAAAATCGCTTTTCAATGTCGAATCTTAAAAAAAATCAAGGAAATATTAAAAATTTCAAGAGATAAAAACATTGAAAAATGTTATATTAGATCTATTTGACTTGACATTTAAAATTTTCAAATATTTAAAAAATAATGTGTTCAAATCTGCTTCAAAAAATTTCTTGCATCATTAATTCGCTTTGAGTTGCATTTTTAAATACCTTGGATCTACATGTCATCCATTTACAGATCACTACTACAAACTAACTTCTACTACCGTCTTCACCAATCCAAGTGCTAATATTTGGAAAGTGTAACAACCCACCTCCATTAAGGTCACTCACAAAGGGAATGCCTTAACTTCGGTGGTTATAGGTAAGAGATGCAGATAAATTACAAGACAGACAAATAAAGCAGTGAAAAATAATGTAATGTTATAAGCAACGTAGTTCAGTCAAGCTTTTACAATAACTAACTCAATCATACTTAAAAGTATTACATAAAACTTCTATCTTGATTCAAAAACTTCCAAGTATATAAGTAGCATAAAACATAGCAAAGTAGCATAAGTCCCCAAATTAAAGTGCAATCACAACCATAGCCAAAGATAAGAGGTTCCCAGCCATACATCACAGAATCGCCAAGCATGGAAAGAGAAACGGTCCAAACTAAGCTGAGCTATTCCCTCCGTGACTACCTTGGGGGGGGGGGGGGGGACGGAAGAAAAGAAGATGAAAGAAAACCGATCAGACATAAGTCTTGTAAGTCCAATGATTTTTCAGCATGTAAACAAGATAAAGGATCGTGACATGAATAAACTGAAAATAGGACAATACCATAAAACAAGATAAGGCAAAGTAAACTGAATGCGCTTCTACTCTTTCTCTGCTTCGCTACTACCCTGTTATTCTGATTTCTATATCTCTGCAACGCCTAGCTAGTGTCCCAACTAGTAATCTATATAAAATGTTAATATTACAACGTGATCCCAATCCCCGCAATTGCGGTAGCCTTCAGCTGTACATCTAGTACGAGGATCTTACCACAATCATCTTAATTGCCATGAAGATGTTAGATGTACCCTTACTACCCTATCTATCGGCTCCCTACTTGCATTAATGTTCCATGTGTCTGTGTCAAAATGCCTTCTCTTGCATGTAGATACCCTGTGCTGGTCCCACCATAAGGTGATCAATCCTTATGATAGCAACCCGACACGATTCAAGATGCACAGTGTATAACTATTGGTACCCAGTGCGTGCTTTTTCCCACTCCGGAGTACGTTCACGCCTGTAACCGTCGGAACCTACACTGACGTACCCCCTGCCGCTATTTTGACCACTTATAATCAGCCCAGTAATCGTGCCCCACCCTGCCTAGCTCAGGTACCATGATACATCTATGTGGATTACTACTGAAATGGGTCCCCGTTACTAGGATCTCCTACTGGTTAAGTTTGTAGGCCTATATATACAAATAATACCCACCTACACGAGATGTACTTAACCCTCCCACCGATTCAAGCATGTTTATTTAATGTTTAAGTTTGTGGGCCTATATATAGTAATATTACCTACCTACACGAGATGTACTTAACCCTCCCACCAATTCAAGCATGTTTATTAAACGGTTAAGTTTGCGGGCCTGTATATACTAATATTACCCACCTACACGAGATGTACTTTACCCTCCAACTGATCTAGTCAATACGTATTATTGGTTAAGCTTGCCTTAACCCTATCTGTTTCATTCATGTAATATTGGTTAAGTGTTGGCTATTCATGTTAACTTAACCTCCCCACACATCATGTTGTATTTGTTAAGTGTTTCCTATTAACTTAACCCTGTTCATTCATCATGTTATATCGGTTAAATGTTCTAAATTTACTTAACCCCACCTTCTTGTCTAATTAACATGTTATAACGGTTATGTGTTCTAAATTTACTTAACCCCATCTTCTTGTCTTATTGACATGTTATAACGGTTAAGTGTTCTAAATTTACTTAACCCCAACTTCTTGTCTAATTAACATGTTATAATGGTTAAGTGTTCTAAATTTACTTAACCCCACCTTATTGTCTAATTAACATGTTATAATGGTTAAGTGTTCTAAATTTACTTAACCCCACCCATCAGTTTAGTTAACATGTTGTACTGGTTAAATGTTACCTTAATTAATTTAACCCTACCTTCTTAGCATGCCTATTCATTAGCTTTAATTCATTCATTTAAGCACCAACCTCTCACATTAGATCTATATTGTTGCGGTTGCTGGATGTGCCGGTCAGTTCCGGGCAGTCTTACACCGTAACTCAATCTAACCTCGGGTTCTTTTAGGCTTAATGCGCTAACTTCTCACATTAGATCTATATTGTTATGGTTGCTGGATGTGTCGGACGGTTCCAGGCAGTCTCACACCGTAACTCAATCTAACCTCGGGTTAGGCATATTTGTCTTTTACTTAATTTACATACTTACCCTTCATATTTATGTTGTGTATAACGGTGTTGTATACACAATTATATGATTTTTGTTTGATGATAACAACCAAATAAATATTATTATTAATGTATTTGAAATCGTACTGTTATTCTACATCACATATAGGTATATTATATTTATATTTAAATGGAATACAACTGTATAGATATTCATATTTTCTTACAGTATTTTATTTAAATATAAATATTATATTTCAAACACTCGAACAGTACGGTTATTTACAACTCCACTGTTTAATCACTTCACATAATTTGTACTTGTAAATACACAGTATATGATAAACAAATTTTGTTTGACGAC
The DNA here is from genome assembly GCA_030737875.1 of Allium sativum. Taxonomy (NCBI): domain Eukaryota; kingdom Viridiplantae; phylum Streptophyta; class Magnoliopsida; order Asparagales; family Amaryllidaceae; genus Allium; species Allium sativum. The sequence continues at coordinate 161,087,169 of CM060913.1, forward strand.
AATAAAATAATATTTTATTTCAAACAATTTGTTTATTACAAACTTCAGTACAATTCATATATATATATATATATACAGCTCCTCACACTCACAATCGTCTATACATCTCTTACATATATAATCACTCAGTTTTTCTTTTTAAATTTACAGACACATTGATACACTGATACACTGACAATGTCTTCTCTATTCAGTCTTCTGTCTTTACAGCATCCTCACAGTCAGTCTAGTCTTCATACCTGTCACATGAAAACAGAAACACAATACACTGCAATAGGAATCTAAACTGAATACTTACAAATATAAATATAAATTTTAAAAATTTTATTTGCCTCAGATTTCTGGTGTGTTTCACATCGTTTTTCTGACTCGATCTGATTTACTAAATCCAACTGTGTCTAGACAGCTTGTGATATTCACAGTGATACACTGTAAATACCACAAGGCAGACAGTTTATATATATGTACAGGGACAGAAAATAAACTGAATGGCTGCATATACACACGTATATATATACACGTGTGCACTGCCTCGCCAATCAGCGTGTAGCTGAGGAGTAGCCGCATGGACCAACTCAACTCAGTGCATTTGAAAACTTTCAAATCATAGTGAAGTGCAAGTCAACGTGAATGCAAGCCATTTCAGCTCAACATCAATGGTCGAGACATGCTTAATAACAACTCAGCCAACATAAAGTGGAGCAACATAATTATTGATGCAACAAAGTCAACAAAGCATTTGTAATCAAGTAGAGATGGACAAGTCATGGAGCAACAGCAGTGTGGCACATCATGATGTAAAACAGCATATAGGTGATCAAATGAAACCAGCATGGTGAATATACATGATCAAGTGGTGGTACAAATGGCAGATCATACATATCTAAATTGTAGAGACAACATGGGAGCATGTACACAGTTATCAACAGTTCAAATACAACAAGGAAAAACAGTCATGTAAAATTCTGGTGTATCAGTTAATGTATACAAAAATGAAATCATTTCAGATTTCATGAGTTCAACAAGAAACAACAGTTTAACCCAAGTGTTGTGACGACCCCATTTCCCGTTCGGACGGAGACAAGGGTAATCTTTGGAATATAACACAAAAACAGATAATAGCAGAATAGAATTAAATAAATACACCAGATAATGAACAATAGAATATATTGGATAAAAGTAATCATTAGAGTTACACAGTATACAGGATCTTACTTAGTACAAATACAGTTCAACTATACATATATGTCTACAGCGGAAAAACAAACATAATGTACAATAGGAGCTGAACAACATAAAAAGAGATAAATGATAGAATCCATCTTCAGCTCCAGCTATCCATAGAAAGCCAACTAAACCTGAATACAAGGCTGCCCGTGTAGAAAAAGGGGCACCCGAGTTTGAAAGTGAAACAAACTACGAGTCAGTCATGGGACTGGTATGAGAAATCTACTCAACACATTTCAAATATGGAAAATCACAGGACCACGCCACCTTCGTGGAATGGGTTTACTCCATTGGATTGCCAGTGCTTTAAAAACAAATCTTTCTTTTAAAACATCGCAATGCTATTTATAAAAATGAAGCCATTATAAGACTCAGTTCCCATCACACAATGCAACGCAAACCGGAGGATAGAGTTTTACCTTATAATGGCCAAAATATGCTTGATACGACTAAAACAAAAGCATTTGATATTATTACTAGTGTTTACATGTCTCGAAAACAATTTCGAATCATAACTATCAATCATAGACGGCATGGGTACCATATATCATGTCGCCATATATATATACAATCAAAACCGCACGATGTCATATTTGGAAATTGGATTTCCTTCATGAACCAAGGCAAAAGATAGCCTTACCGACTTCGAGTCTGCCTAGCCCGAGCCTCAGGGTCAGAGTGCATCGACCCTTGGATCGTCAGGGCCGGTCCACCGATGTGGATTAAAATTCCTGAACACTGCGTTTTCCCGCCCTTTGGGGCGTAAATGAGCCAACGAATGGCTCCATCGAACCCGGATCGTCCGATCTAACCGAGGCGCCTCGCAACAGCAACAACCACATAAGTCAAACTCGTCAGGGCGTGTAAAACCACTGATGCCACTTCTAGCTATGATGAAACGCGGGCCCTCCCTGATGTCCTCTCCCGTTTCTGGTTCATACCGGGGTGTGAGGCTCGCGAATTTACGTTATACACAAAGCTACGCCACACAGGCGGTGCTTTGATCATCACCATAAGACTTTGCTTTTCAACAGAAGCCCTGATCACTGCATCTTAGCATGCCACACAGGCAATTCACACCGTGCAACTGATGGCTATCAATCACACAGAATAAATTCCAATGTCAGACACACTGTCCATTTGCAAGTCCGTTCTAGGTCTGAATGAAACCGGAGGCACTACATACCTCGCAAACCCATCGACCACCGCGTACGTCTGGACGATCACCACTCATTATCCATATTTTGGGATGCCTCCCAATCAGGACCTCGGTTACCATCCAAACGAGGTGAAGATCTCCGGTCTTCGACCACCGTCTTTATCTTCGATTTCTTATCGTCGATTCAGTTATTCAGAATGGGAAAAACCCGGTCTTTCTGAACAACCCGCGTATATAATAAAAACGTGCAACACTAACAGATTTAAATATTTTTGGTTTCACTCAAATCCGTTTTGTTTTGCACCCGGTACAGTCCGACAAAGTTTGAATTCAATTTTTGAAACTGCAGCGCCATTTCAGGCCTTGTTTACAATTAGAATTAATTATATTCATTTTCAAACGTCGATTCAAACTCAGTTTTTATTGCCATTATTTAAAATATTTATTTTAAATATTTAAAGTCCATTATTTTAGCCAATTTTAAAATTTTAAATTGGTTCAGATTTTCTGGGTCGTTACAATCTCCCCCACTTAAAACTTTTCGTCCCCAAAAAGGAACAAAGTCGAAAGTGGTTTGATTAATCAACTCTACGTTCGATCTGGCTTCCATTCTCCAACTTTTCAGTTTCTGAGAATTTTCAAATTCTTCAAAAATTTGGCTAACACCTGGAATTTTCGAAAAATTTCGCCATAACCTCCTTTGTACGGAGAGAGGTTTGGAAATTTATTGGGCCGTATTAGGTACCCAATAAATCCTAATAATCATACACATATTTATAGTGATATATTCTGGTGTTTACAGGGGAGCGTGTATTGATAATAACTCCAGAGAATAAATTCTCGTCACCCTGTCAAAGCCTGAGGGAGTGTGTATTTTAAATGCTCCAGAGGATAAATCCTCGTTACCTCGTCCCGTGTGGGAAATAAATAGTCCATGTGCCGTATCTAATAACTAGAGAGACGTGGTTATTGTCAACTCCAGACCCGTGTGGGGTTTTTTATTAATCTGGCAATTTTATCGTTACAATTTAAATAGTCCATATCAGTCATCAGTTCAACCTGTAAAATATAGTCATCGCCATACAAGCCTCTCGCTCGTATGGTAAATCTTCCACCTAGTCACACAAGCTCCGAATGCTTATGTGGTATATGATGAAGTATGCCTATCTTCAGAAGTATGCCATGCAATGTATTCCAATATTAATTATTACTATCCTATGGCGACGTTTATTTTTACACACATAACAACCAGCACTCCGCATCCAATGGCATTCACAGGAGTTGATATAATAATATTTCGCATCCAACTCATTAAGTTTTACCTATTTGTCGGGCACGCAAATAAAATCTTTACTCAACAGCTAATCCATTTACCTATTCAAACATATATAATACACATGTATATATATTTCTATTTATCTTCTAATCAGTTCAATGTGTGATTTAATCAAATAAATTCTACCATTCATTCTATTATTGATTAAATTAACTATCGTTTTATAATTTAATTAATCAAATCTACTATCATACTACACAAACAGCAATCAAATTGTTTTTAACTTTTCAAAATCATACAAATCAATTTCTATATTCTTTTAAAATCACTCAGACTATAGAATTAAAAGTGCACATCCATGGAAAGAAAATAACAATAAAGTAGAGAACTAATTGGTAATGCAAAGTATGGTAAATGTACCTTGCACTGGAGTCAATCAGAGATATCTACTCGGCATCTGGGATAGGCTTTCTGAATGCTCTCCTCAGTTTCCCAAGTACAATCTCGCGGATCTCCACTCCATTGCACTTTGACTATGTGAACCTTCTTGTTCCTCAGTTCTTTGGTCTCTTTGTCGTTGATCTTTAGTGGCTCTCGTCTCACAGCTAATTCAGGGGTAATTTCAATATCATGTTGAGCTGCTTCTTCCACGATCAAGTCTGGATCATGAACGTGCCTTCGAAGTTGAGATATGTGAAATACATCATGAACTCCAGGCAACCAATCAGGCAATTTAACCCTATAAGCGAGAGTTCCGATCCGTTCCAGAATAGTAAACGGACCAATGAATTTGGGCGCCAATTTCCCTGTTTTACCGAACCGGATTACTCCTCTCATCAGCGATACTTTCAGATATACATAGTTGCCAACAACAAAGGATATATCTCTTCTTCTCCTATCGGCATAGCTCTTTTGTCGGCTTTGAGCGGCGAGTAATCGCTTCTTAATAAAATCGACTTTGTCGGCGGCTTCTCGGATCATATCAGGACCCAACACAAGTCTATTACTGGGTTCGACCCAACAAGCAGGAGATCGGCACGGTCTACCATACAATGCTTCGAATGGCGACATTGTCAGACTCGCCTGGTTGCTGTTGTTATATGAGAATTCAGCCAAATGCAGATGGTCTTCCCATGATCCACCGAAATCAATAACACAAGCCCGCAATAGATCTTCTAAAATACGATTCACCCTCTCAGTCTGACCGTCTGTCTGAGGATGATAAGCGGTGCTTAAGTTCAACTTCGTTCCCAGCTCGACTTGAAATGCTTCCCAGAATTTGCTAGTGAATATTGTATCTCTATCACTGACTATACTGAGTGGCACTCCATGTAGTCTAACTATTTCCTTGAAGTAAATCTGCGCTAGACTCTGACCAGTTCTGTTTTATCTGACAGGTATGAAATGGGCGGTCTTCGTGAATCGATTTACGATCACCCAAATACTGTCATTCCCTTTTCTGGTTCTGGGCAGACCATCAATGAAATCCATAGAAATATGTTCCCACTTCCAACCAGGAACGTCTAGCGGTTGCAATAATCCAGCCAGTTTCTGTTGGTCGCTTTTGACTAGCTGGCAAGTAGGGTATCGGCTAACATATAAAGAAATGTCCCTCTTCATCGACCTCCACCAGAAAGTGTGTTTGATGTCATTATACATTTTTCTTACTCCCGGATGGATACTAAGTTTTAACATGTGGCATTCATCCAGAACTTCCTTTCGGAGCTCAGCAATGTTAGGAACACAGATTCGACCCTTCAGCCTTAGAATCCCCTCATTATCAACCTGAAAACTCGAGGGTTCGCCCTTCTGAATTATCTCTCTGATCTTCTGAATGAAGTGATCATCCTTCTGAAGAGCAGATATTTTATCTAGCAATGAAGTCATGATAATAAAACTGGCGATCATTTCATTCTTTCGGCTTAACGCATTGGCCATGACATTGGCTTTCCCTAGAGTGTATATAATTTCAAAGTCATATGCTGCAAGAAACTCCAGCCAACGTTGCTGCCTCAGATTCAGGTCTTTCTAGGAAAATCTCTTTGAATCTGTCCCAGGTGATTTCACCTTCGGGATTATCGTTGATGATTGTTTCCCACCAGATTAAAGCTTCTTCGTTGAGCGCCCAAGAGGCTACTAATCTTTTCTGATCATCTCTCAACTGGATACGCTCAAATATTGTTTCTGCAGAGCTCACCCAAGCTTGAGTTTGAATAATAGAATCATTGCCTGAGAACTGTGCTCCGTTCAGATTTCGATATCTCTTTAATAGAGCCTCTAGATCGGGTTCTGCATTTCTCCCGTTTCTGACACTTATTTTTTCTAGTACTTCTGCAAATAACAGATCAAGTGTCAGGTCACAGAAAAGATATTTTAAAATATAGAAACACATACTTCAAATGTAAATGTGTCTATCGAGGTGTAGTTTCACTCTGCTTTACTCATACTAGGATATTACTGTTCCTATCTGTATAGAGTTACCCGTCCTAGAACACTACTGGTTCTATTTCTGACGAATTCGTTCATATGTAATATTCCAGAACTAAGCTTAACCAAAGCTCTGATACTACGTTGTGACGACCCCATTTCCCGTTCGGACGGAGACAAGGGTAATCTTTGGAATATAACACAAAAACAGATAATAGCAGAACAGAATTAATAAATACACCAGATAATGAACAATAGAATATACTGGATAAAAGTAATCATCAGAGTTACATAGTATACAGGATCTTACTTAGTACAAATACAGTTCAACTATACATATATGTCTACAGCGGAAAAACAAACATAATGTACAATAGGAGCTGAACAGCATAAAAAGAGATAAATGATAGAATCCATCTTCAGCTCCAGCTATCCAGAGAAAGCCAGCTAAACCTGAATACAAGGCTGACCGTGTAGAAAAAGGGCACCCGAGTTTGAAAGTGAAACAAACTACGAGTCAGTCATGGGACTGGTATGAGAAATCTACTCAACACATTTCAAATATGGCAAATCACAGGACCACGCCACCTTCGTGGAATGGGTTTACCCCATTGGATTGCCAGTGCTTTAAAAACAAATCTTTCTTTTAAAACATCGCAATGCTATTTATAAAAATGAAGCCATTATAAGACTCAGTTCCCATCACACAATGCAACGCAAACCGGAGGATAGAGTTTTACCTTATAATAGCCAAAATATGCTTGATACGACTAAAACAAAAGCATTTGATATTATTACTAGTGTTTACATGTCTCGAAAACAATTTCGAATCATAACTATCAATCATAGACGGCATGGGCACCATATATCATGTCGCCATATATATATACAATCAAAACCGCACGATGTCGTATTTGGAAATTGGATTTCCGTCATGAACCAAGGCAAAAGATAGTCCTTACCGACTTCGAGACTGCCTAGCCCGAGCCTCAGGGTCAGAGCGCATCGACCCTTGGATCGTCAGGGCCGGTCCACCGATGTGGATTAAAATTCCTGAACACTGTGTTTCCCCGCCCTTTGTGGGTTAAATGAGCCAACGAATGGCTCCATCGAACCCGGGTCGTCCGATCTAACCGAGGCGCCTCGCAACAGCAACAACCACATAAGTCAAACTCGTCAGGGCGTGTAAAACCACTGATGCCACTTCTAGCTAGGAAGAAACGCAGGCCCTCCCTGATGTCCTCTCCCGTTTCTGGTTCATACCGGGGTGTAAGGCTTTCGAATTTACGTTATACACAAAGCTACGCCACACAGGCGGTGCTTTGATCATCACCACAAGACTTTGCTTTTCAACAGAAGCCCTGATCAATGCATCTTAGCATGCCACACATGCAATTCACACCGTGCAACTGATGGCTATAAATCACACAGAATAAATTCCAATGTCAGACACACTGTCCATTTGCAAGTCCGTTCTGGGTCTGAACGAAACCGGAGGCACTATATACCTCGCAAACCCATCGATCACCACGTACGTCTGGAAGATCACCACTCATTATCCATATTTCAGGATGCCTCTCAATCAGGACCTCGGTTACCATCCAAACGAGGTGAAGATCTCCGGTCTTCGACCACCGTCTTTATCTTCGATTTCTTATCGTCCATTCAGTTATTCAGAATGGGATATACCCGGTCTTTCTGAACAACCCGCCTATATAATAAACAAGTGCAACACTAACATACACACGCATCATTTCAATTCATTAGTCACTAACCGTCAATCAGTAAGAGAACGATTTCCCAAATATTAACCCCGAAGGCCGATACCAACATCAGATCAACACCAAAGAAACCATTCGACTTAGCCAACCTTCAATTAATTTCTAAATCCAAAATCCATATCGTTTATAATATTTTACAAAGATTTATCGCTATTTTTATTTATTTTAAAATAGCCAATTTATTCAAATCGCGCTTCGGGCCATAACACGGCCACGGCGCTGTTTTTCTTCAGATTTGATTTACACATAGCTGAAAATCTGACCATTGGATCTTCTCAAAATTTACATCATTAGAAAGGTCTTTTCAAAACGAATCCAACGGTTCCAGTTTCGGGAAAATCCGATGGTCGGATCTCCCGGTACAATCGTTTGAAGTTTCGATTTCGAAATACGAACTGCAGCGTCGTTATTCGATTACATATAATTATATATATATATATATATCTATATATATCTATATATATATATATATATATATAGAATCGTTTATGGCGCTGTTTTTCTTCAGATTTGAATTAAACATTCCAGACAATCCAACCGTTGGATTTTTACAAAGTTGGTGCCGTTGGAAAGATATTTCCAAGGCGAACCCAACGGTTGCGATTTCAGGAAAATCCGATGGTCGGATCTCCCGGTATAATCGTTTGAAATCACGGTTTCAAAATACGAACTGCAGCGTCGTTATTCGATATATTTTAATTCTATATATATATATATATATATATATATATATATATATATATATATATCGATTCTTCTATTTCAAAGCTACATTCTTTTCATACATTTGATAAAAATGATATTTTTATCTAACTGTCTTCTATTTCAACACTTCACTATATTTAACAATTCATGTATATAATAAAAATGTGATTTTTATTGTAAAACAATTCATTTCAAAACACTATTATTTTATATAGTTCATATAGGTAATAAAAATAGGATTTTTATTATAAAACAATTTCTTTTAAAACAAGGTCTTTTTACATAGTTCATATAGATGATAAAAAGGTGATTTTTATTATAAAACAATTTATTTCAAAATATGAATACCATTCAACACATGAATTTTTATTCAACGAGTGGATATGGATTCAACACATGAAGGTTTTCTATAGTTTATATATATATAGATAAAAATGTGAACTTTATATTTAAAACACGAACACCATTCAACACATGAATTTCAATTCAACGAATGAATATCGATTCAACACATGAAGGTTTTATATAGTTTTTATATATAGATAAAAATGTGATTTTTATATTTAAAACACGAATACCATTCAACACATGAATTATTAATCAACGAATGAATATCGATTCAACACATGAAGGTTTTCTATAGTTTATATATATAGATAAAAATGTGATTTTTATATTTAAAACACGAACACCATTCAACACATGAATTTCAATTCAACGATTAAATATCGATTCAACATATGAAGGTTTTCTATTCAACGAATAAATATAGTTTCAACAAATGAAAATAATTCAAACACATGAATATTATTCAAAATTTCGGCAGCATAACGGCAGGGTAGTTAAAACCGGGACCATCCCTAGTACGGCTCCTCGCTCTACCTTAAAACCTCGCGGTTTTTGACAATGGGGATCATGCATCTAGTTCGCACGCAGGCGGCATGTATATATTTATTTCATTTCCACAAACTAATCCTATGTGGTTTCAACCAAATATTACTCAACCACAAACAATCCCAATCAACCATTCGCTATCAATCAATTTTCACACCAATCACAACCAATAATTATCGTCCATGGTTTGTGGATGAGGGGCGTATATATATATATATATATATATATATATATATATATATATATATATATACATTTATATATATAGCAATTCACTTCTATTTCAACACATATATAAATTTTACAACGCATATACAACTTATACATCGAACGTACAACTTATACAACGCTTGTACAAGAGGTGTACAACGCTTATATAACTCATACATCGATCATATAATTTATACATCGTTGTTTTCCATATCGTTTATAAATTAGAAATCTCACCTTGGGTTCCACTCCACCAAAAATAGCAGAAGGCTCAAAAAAATATGCGGTCTCTTCTAAAATGTAGAAGACGTCCACACGAGTCCACTGTCTCTTGTTTCACTGAATTTCGACAAGAAACGAAAAAGATATGATTTTTCAAAGTTTGCAATTAAAGGTGTTAAAACAGTTGAAAATAAAACAAGCTGATACCTCTCTGAATTCTTCAAAACTAGGTTTTGAATTTTCTTCAAATCCGTTGATTGTTGCTTCGATCGGCCAGCGCCACCTTGTCGGGCTAGGAGAGGCGCACGTGCGCCAGCGAGGGGGTCGAACTCGGTGGTCCCGAGGCGGAGGAATCCTGGCGCGAATGGCCGAACTTCTCGAGGGTGGTTCTCCTCCTACAGGCCACGAAAAAATCCAATACATATATGGATTTGAAGAACATGAGAAGTACTACAAAAACCATAACTGTGCTGTTGGATTTCATTGAGAGGATCAAAAGAAAAAGAGGAGATAAGGTGGGATCGGGTTTCCGTCGTTCGATTTGGGGGAGAGAGAGAAAAGCGGGGGGGGGGGGGTGCGGTGTTCTGACGTGGACCAATGTATTTTTTTGTTATAAAGTTTTAAAAATACGAAAATACCCCTTATCACACACGAACACCAATCGAAGCCTAACGACTGTCGTCCCTATTGTTTTACCCCCATTTCGAACACAATGGGATATGTTCCGTAGGCCCATTTGACTGATTCAGTCAGTTTTCCTTCAAATTAATATACATAACATTCAACATTCAATTTGAACGTACATTTCAATTTGCCAGGGCCACAAACTGTTTCAAAAAATTCCAGAAAAATAAATCTAGCTATGTTTTGACGATACGGTCCCAACAAAACTAGTTTCGTCGAATTCTGAGACCGTTTGCAAAAAGGCCCATTTGTGGTCGATCCAATTTAACTATAATTGACCAAAACACGTTTTCTTTTGCCACGCTCACATACTAGCTTAAAAAATTATGAAATTTGAAACCTAGCAATAACTTCCCATCCCGGATCCAACAAAAGTGGTTTCGTCGAATTCCGAGGTCATATGCAAAATGGCCAATTTCACGGGCTATATAATTTCCATAGCGGCCTTTCTGAAAATTCATTTGGCCATAACTTTTGCTTTTCGCAATGAAACTTCAATTTTTCAGATTCGTTAGAAAGGTATTCACTAACAGATTTAAATATTTTTGGTTTCACTCAAATCCGTTTTGTTTTGCACCCGGTACAGTCCGACAAATTTTGAATTCAATTTTTGAAACTACAGCGCCATTTCAGGCCTTGTTTACAATTAGAATTAATTATATTCGTTTTCAAACGTCGATTCAAACTAAGTTTTTATTGCCATTATTTAAAATATTTATTTTAAATATTTAAAGTCCATTATTTTAGCCAATTTAAAAAATTTAAATTAGTTCAGATTTTCTGGGTCGTTACAAGTGTGCAAACATAATCAAGTACATGGCCGAGGCAAGACAGTGAGCAAGCAAATTAAATCAAGTCCAAACCATGAAAATCAAGTATACAACAGAGCATATAAGTGAATGGTTTCATATATTAAGTCAGCCATGGTTCGAGCTCAAAAATGCATTCAGGAAATCATGCATGAATCAGATGCATTTCCAGTTTTGGCAAGAGATTCTTGTACATGTAAATATGTACAGGATGTAAAATGTGTCAAGGAGGTGTTCATAAGTGTATGTGAACATGCATAATTGCATGGCACTAAAAACAGCAAACAGAGTGTTAACATATACATGAAAGGTGCAACTTCAAGTAAATATACAAGAACAAGGATCGAGCACACGGTGCCAACAGCAAGTCTAAAAGTTTTTCAGTTCAAACATGGCAGAGCATCATCATGCAAGTTTTCTCTTATGACAAAAAGAACTTTTCATGGAAAATATTTCCAGAAATGGTGCATGCATGTTTTGGAAATCAATCAGAATCTTTGGCAAGAATATTTCGTTTTAGAATTTATTCGAGACAGAATTTATTTCCAGACTTTGGCAAGAGTGTATTTTGCAGAAAATCATACATGGTAAGTGTTAAACAAGAATTTAATCTGCAGTGTAATAATTCATGGACAACATCAATCAGTTTTCCAGAAATTCACACAAGGTTTCAAAGTCAAGAATGTCAAAAGAGGAAAGCATCATTTGGTTTCCGGATTTGGGAAGGCATGTTTTTAAAGGCAAGAAATCAGTGTTCAAAATGGAAAATTATTTCCAATTTTTAGAAATCAATCTCGGCAAGTACAAACATGCCAAGAAATTTGATTCCAGATTTCACACATCAACATGGAAGGCACATTTCAATCAAGCAGTGCAAAACATGGAAATCCAGTTATGAGCAAATAATTTTCAAGCAAATTATGTAATGAATTTATGGGATGAATCATGCAGTTTTCACAATCATTCAAGGAAGAGCAAAAATACACGCAAGAAAATTCATTTCAAATCGGGTATGATACAGCAAAAGAGGAAATCCTCAAATTAGTTTTGATTAGATGGTGTAAGGCAGAGCAATCAAAAGTGGAAAGCCTTTTAATTCATTTCAATCGAATTCATGAGGCCATAAATAAATTCTTGCCAGAACTTCTCATTTCATCAAAGTAGTTTCAAATTATATCGAGGTAATCAAGTGGTCAAGAAATTCATTTTTCATTCAAGCCGCAAATTAAAAAGAGGAAAACGCAAATCAGGGAAAAATAAAATCAAGCCACTTTCACGAAATCGGAGTGTTATTAGGGTTTCTGTTCCCTATTTACACACCAATCATCACAGGCAATTTCAGATCGAAAAACCCACAAAATCAGTTAAGTATTTTACAAAGCAGAAAATTCAGAAAGCTCACAGTTTCGATTGAACCAGAGAGGAATCCCAAATCGGACGAGCAAAGACACAAAGAATCGAGCATCAGAGAAGCTATTCAATCAATTCCAGAAAGCCATCGAAGATGCAATCAATTTGGGGACGATTTCAAAAACCCTAGGACCGCCGCCATTTTTTTCTCAAAGGAAAGTGTGAACGAGATAAATTGAAGTCAGGTGGAACCAATATACAAATGGTCGGCCAAGCTTCTAAATGAAAAAAAAGGGGATAACCCTTTTTATTTAACTCTTTGGGGTTTCAATTTCTTTTTAGTTTGTTTTTATTTATGTTTTTAATTCGAGTTGTAAATTCAAACAATCATTTCTAGTGTCTGTAAACAAATAGGAGATTCAGTCAGGGTGTTGACTGACAGTTGACAAAGTCTGTAAAATCTGGGTTACTGGTTATGAGGTCGTAAACTGGGAAATCTGATCGTGTGGATATCGGTCAATCTAGGGTTTTGAGCTTAGGGTTAGAACAGGAGCAGGCACTATGAGTGTACATGGCCTGGTATGCGGGATCTGTTTATAATACCTATTAGAAACTTTAGGAATGCAGCACTAGGTAGGATTTTGCCGAAGCTGGGTATCTCTGTGTGTTATTTCTTTTTGTTGTTTATTTCTACTACAGTCTGTGATCTGTTTATTATTATATATCCCATTAGATTTTTAATTCAGCTAAAAACTATGATAAAACCTATTCACTCCCCCCTCTAGGGTTAATCTAGATCCAACAAGCGGTATCAGAGCTGGTATAAGGTTACAACATGATAGGGAGTTCTCGCTCTATGATCTAGTGGGGAAGCAGTGACTCTTATCCCTACATTTCAGTGGGTGGTTATCCATGTCGAAAGGCAGGACGTGAAATCATTCTCTGAGGTGCCATTGTAGGCCACCGGGGTGTGATTAAAATCCTCGAGAAGGAGACTACAAGTGGTATCAGAGCAGGTATTCTGTTAACTCTAGAGTAATAGTGATTCCAAGTTGTTAGTCGATAGAGAGTCAGTCCAGTTCATCTCCAACTATTTTCAATGGAACAGATTTTTTAAACTGGAAATCCAAAATGGAATTTTATTTAAAATCTGTTAATACTAAATGTTGGGATGTTGTTATCAATGGGTTTGTGTAAGATCCCGTAACTTCCCCGCGAAGGAAAGCACGAATACTTTGAGAACAACACACAAAAGGACGCAGACGGAAGAACATTTCATTGTTATTACAACAATTCCATCAGATACAAGAATATACAGAGTATAAATGAATAAATTACATTCGATAAATATCAGAGATTACATTTAAATACATCGCAGCGGAAAATAATACAAAAGCACAACTAGAAGTGATACACGGATACAGAGCTTTCCGAGCATCGTTCCAGCTGTAAATCAGGACCCTGTGAATATAAATCTGCAAAACCAAAACTACTAGCTGCCCGTGTGGAAAATAGGGGGCACCCAGAGTTTAGGTTAAAACAATAAACTCCAGGTCAGTCATGGGACTGGTGTGAGAACTAAAACAGTTATAATTCTTTATTTTAAAGTTCGGTAAATCAAGGGACCACGCCGTATAACACGGAACGGGTTTCCTCCCAAGGATACCAGTGCATAGAACAAACAACGCAATGCTAAATAAAGAAAAATGAAGCTGTTATAAGACCCAGGTCCCATCACACAATGCAACGCAAGCCGGAGGATAGGGTTTTTACCTTATAACAGCCAAAGCATGCTTGATACGTTTAAAACACATTATTTGATACTATTATAAGTGTATAGTGTCAAATCAATTTCAATCATAAATATCAATCATAGGCGGCATGAATGACCCATACCACTATGTCGCCATACTAGGTTCTACAAATAAAACTGAAACACACGTATTGGAAATTGGATTCCATCATGAGTCGAGGCAAGAGGCAAGCTCCTCTCCGCGTTCGAGACACTCTAGCTAATGCCTCAGGACCCCACTATGATCCTTGGATCTTCAGGGCCGGTCCTCTCTTACTTTTGAGGATTAGTTATTCCTGAACACACGTTTCCCGGTCCTTACAGACCTATATCCGAGGCGCCTCATATCCAACAACCACACAGGTGAAAAGTATATAAATGTCAGGGCTGGTAGGTCACTGACACCACCTTAGCTAGAAAGAAACGTCGTGCTCTCCCTGCAGTCACTATCCCGTTTTTGACTCATACCGAGGTGTGAGGCTCGCGAATTCACGTTATACACAAAGCTACGCCACACAGGCCGTGCTTTGATCATCAACCACAAGACTTTGCTTTTCAACAGAAGCCTTGATCAATTGCCACTTACGCGTGCCACATTGGAAATTCACTCAATGCGACTGATGTCCATCGATATACAACCTCTGAGCTCGTACGTCTCAGAGAAGGGCGTTAAGCAAGAGAATAAATTCTCCGCCGCCAAACAGATGTATATTTAATAGAGATCAATCAACACAGAATAAAATCCAATTTCAGACACACAATCCAATTACAAGTTCGTTCTGGGTCTGAACGAAACCGGAGGCACTTTCCTCGCATATCCATCCATCTCCAAGTACGTCTGGACGATCACCAACTGTTTCCCTCATCTTGGGTGTACAGCCCAATCAAGATCATCAGTAATCACCCAAACGATGTGAAGACTTCCGGTCTTCTACCACCGTCTTCATCTTCGACATCTCGTCGAATCGGTTATTCAGAATGGGTATAAACCCGGCCTTCCTGAATAACCCACGTATATGATAAACAAATGTTACACAAACACAATGAACGCCTCATTCCAATTCAGAATATTCTTTTGTTCACAAAATCACATTCTTAGGGAAAGGTTCCCATTAATTTTATCAAAGATAAATTCTTCTAAATTTATTCTTTAATCTTCCTTTGGATATCATTTCAAACTAGTCGGGATTAACGAACCACACCGAAGTAATTATTTAGTTTATTTCTCAATCCCAACCTATATATCCCATGGAGAAAACTGGTAATACTCCACATCTAACACCACGGTGTTATCGGTAAAATTAATTACCATTTCACGTTCAAATCTAATTAAAGATTTAACTATCGCTTTGGAGCAAAACTGGTGGTACTCCCTTCCCGATCACCTTTCAAATTTGATAATTTAAATTATCAATTCACATTTTTAATCTAATTAGAGATTCATTAAAACTCCACTTAGTTTTAATCTTTTCAAAAATCAACATCCTGCCTTTAACTGGGTTAAAGAACCAATGTCATCTAAAACACGACTCACGATAAACCCAAATCACATTTGATATTAAATGCAAGGCTCTGAATAGAAAATATACCGGCTTATATTCAATATCAAATTCTGAAACCAACAAATATCGTATTGGAAATAACGATATAAAATATATCTTTCAAATTCCCATAACAATATCTGTATAGTCACGAAATCCAACATCGAAATATTCTGAAGATAATTTCGATTCAACTCCAGTCCAATTCACGTATTGGGAATATCGATTATTTTTAAAATCACTTTCAATTTCAATTTATTTATTTCAAAAATAAATTGATTTTAATTCTAATTCAAAAC
This sequence comes from Allium sativum, assembly GCA_030737875.1. Taxonomy (NCBI): domain Eukaryota; kingdom Viridiplantae; phylum Streptophyta; class Magnoliopsida; order Asparagales; family Amaryllidaceae; genus Allium; species Allium sativum. The sequence goes on from CM060913.1 coordinate 161,103,545, forward strand.
TAGTTCATTTCGATAAAAATCTATTTTTACCTTCTAATGTGGAATTTTCCAGCCCAATTCTTTCCAATTCACATATTATAATTTTACAAAAATTATCAATATTTTTAATAATTTTATCAAGGCGCGTACAGTCGATTTCCATCAACGGCTATCGAACTGCACTTACAGCGACCTTTTTCTAATTTGATTTGGACATAATTCCAAATCCAACCATTAGATTTCAAATTTCTAGTATTCATTGGAAAGCTCTTTTCGATACGAACCCAACGGTTCCGGTTTTAGGAGAATCCGACGGTCGGATCTCCCGCAATGTCCGTTTGAAATAAATGGTCGAAATTCACGAACTGCCGCGGCGCGGCGCGTTCTATTCAGGCCATTAAATATATAATATATATATATATATATTATATTTCGTCGATTTCCTTTTTAAAACGTATTTTATAAATCGTTTTAAATTCGTTTTCAAAACCATTTCAACACTATATTCAATTTCAAATCGATTTGATTTCAATTCAATTCGAATTCATTTCAATTCAATTCCAATTCTAATTCGTTTCAATTCAATTTGAATTCGTTTTAAATTTCAATTTCAATTTCAATTTAATTCAATTTGAGTTCGTTTTAAATTTCAATTCGAATTCAGATTCACTTTCTATTCAATTCAATTTGAATTTCCTTTCAAAATATTAAATTTTGAAATCACTTTTCAATATTCATTATAAAACGAATAAAATCGATATAAATATCGTTCGCGTCAAAATAACGCATCTCTAATCAACACGGCTTTATATTTTTCAAAACTTCTTTATTCTATCCAACAAATGAATATTTATCCCATTCAACACATGAATCTATATTTCTTTCAACACACGACTAATCTCAACACATGAGTACTGTCAACATATCACTATTTTTGTTATGTAAAATATTTTATAAAACTATGGTATCTATCGTTTGATTTTAATTAGACTTCTACTGGGAAGTAGTTCTAATTTTAAATATGATAAAGATGTAAATTTCACTGTATAAAATGTTTCACTCAACACATGAACATCGTCAACACATGACTATTTTTATATTCAACACATGAATTTTCTTTTATAACATTCATTATTTTCCCCATTGGAATGAGGCCCAATCAATCACCATATAATCGTTAATTATATGGATTCCATACAACACATGTATATAATAGCATTGATAAACCATCATCCAAAGTGCACCACACAACTGCATAAGCATCAAATATAAATAATCGACGCTTACACAGTCTGTCGACCAATCGATCGACAATAAATAAATAATTGGGATTAGTGTACGCCAAATATCATCCCAACACCCGTGTGGGGTTTCAAATCAACAAACACATATTTTTGTTTGTGCAGTTGGGTGATGTGTAAAATTCATCGACCCAATCAATATCAGTCAAATCAGCGTATATAAACAAATCGGTCGATTTGTTTATAAATATTTATTTATTCACATTCACGTTAAAATTTATATTTTTAACGATAAAACATTTTATTTTAACACATGAATTTCTATTCAGTTCATTTACACAATAAAAGTGATATTTTCATTTTTCTAACATATTTTAGAAAATTTCGGCGGCATTACGATACTAGAAACGGGACGAGGCCTAGCCTTATCCCCGGTCTAGTGAAGGCCCACGCCATTCACACATCAATCAAATCAATTTCAATTCACCAAACAATTCAATTCAACCCAAATTATCTAACTACTTTATGCAACCAAACAAACAAGTCCATGGTCTGTGGACGATTGTGTCGGGTGCTACTAAGCACCGTCTACATCCTAGTATTTATATATATATATAACTAGAAAAAGAGGTTTAGAGTGAGAAGTTCTCACCAGTAGCTATCCAATACCACGACTCTTCATTTATAGAAATCTTCTTCATTCTCGCCTTTTTATCATCTTTGTTGCCCGTAGTCACTACATATATAAAAATCACACATTTTTATATTTCGATGTCTTTAAAATAAAAATCACATTTTTATTTGTTTACTTTCAATTTAAAAATCATATTTCTATAATCACCTCATATATATAAAAATCGAATTTTTTATATCGCTATTCAATATATAAAAATCGAATTTTTACTTCGATGTTTTCTATATAAAGCTCTCGCCTTTTTAAATATAAAGATTTCGCCTTTATAAAAATGAAGTTTTCGCCTTTATAAAAATAAAGTTTCGCCTTTATAAAAATAAAGTTTCGCCTTTACTATCATTAAAATATCGTCTTTTTATTTTTAAAGATTTTACCTTTTCTATTTCATCCCTATGGAAATCACATTTTATTTTGCTACCTATATAAAGATGATATTTTTAATATCCCTAACATGTAAAAAATTATATTTTTACTTCTCTACATAAACAAAAATCATATTTTTACACCTTCTACATAATAAAGATTATATTTTTACCACTTTAAAAATATAAAAATCATATTTTTAATTCTTTAAAAATATAAAAATCACATTTTGAAATCGTTTTCTAACTAAAAATTTAACCTTAAATAATTATCCTAACCCTTAATTTGTAAAAATATAAACTTTAAACAAAATAAAGATCATAACTTTGTCCTAGCATTTAAATTAAATTAAACTGAAATTAAATAAGGATAAAATAAATAAATCTCACATTGGGAATATGGAAAAGGGGCGTTGCTTTCAGGTGGAAGGCGGCTCTGGTGGTCGGCGTCTGGTGCGGGGGTCTTGGCTTGCGGGTGGAAGAGGGGTTGTCGGGCTCGATTCGGCTGAGAGGGGAGGGGTCGCACCATGATCGAGGGGAAGGGGGAGAGGGAGCGTCGATGGGGAAGGAGGTCGCGCCATGATCGAGGGGCTGGAGGCGCCAGCGAGGCGGAGACGTCGTGGGGTAGGAGGGTTCCGTCGCGCTTTTTTTTTTATTTTTATTTTTTTTATTTTATTTCTGAACTGAATCGGGGGGGGGGGGGGTATAAGGGAGAAGTTAGGTTTTTATTTAATTATATATTTATTTTTATTATTTCAAAAAGGTAACTTTTTACTTCGATTTCGAAACGAGGCCCACCGCCTGTCGTCCATAGCGTTCTACCCCCATTCCGAACACAATGGGATATGTATCGCAAGCTGATTTGATCGTTACAATCAGTTTCCTTTTGAATTTTCATTTAAATCACTATATTGAATTTTAAGCGTACTTTTCAAATTACCGGGGTCACATATTAATTCTAAAAATTGCAGAAAAATATTTCTAGCTTCGTATTGACGATACGGTCCTAACAAAACTAATTTCGTCGAATTCCGAGACCGTTGGAAAAATGGCCATCTTCCAGTCGATTAAAATCAACTGAAACTGGTCAAACGCGTTTTCCTTTGCCACGCTCCCATATTGATTCGAAAAATTATGAAATTTGAAACCTAGCAATAATTCGACATCCCGGACCCAACAAAAGTGGTTTCGTCGAAATCCGAGGTCATTTGCAAAATGTCTATTTTTATGGGCCTGAATTCCATAGCGACTATTCAGAATTTTCAACTGGACATATCTTTTGATTCCTGCTATGAAATCTTGATCTTTCGGATTTGTTGGAAAGATATCATCATTTAGATCCTATCATTTTTGGTTTCACTAAAATCCGGATTGTTTTGCACCCGGTACATTCAATTGAAGTTTGAAATCGAATTATCGAACTACCGCGCCATTTTCAATTCTATTTATAATTATATATAATTATTTATATTCTAACGACAACGTATATAAATATATACGTTCGAATTCCATTCAAAATAAATTTCTCGTCGATATTATTTAAAATAATCTATTTTAAATATTCAAAATTCGCTAAAATTGCCAAAATAAAAATTTCAAACTGGCTCGCATTTTACGGGTTGTTACAGTTTATAGTGTAGATATTACTTTCAATGCTCGTGCTATGAAAACTATATTTGATTATCTTAGCACTTAACAGTTTAATCTTATCTGTCATTGTTTGACTGCGCAGGAAATCTGGAGAACTCTCAACATGTTGTATGAAAAATCTAACAACAGCTCAAAACCCCAGAATGTCAACTTAGATTCAGATCTATGCTTAACAAGTCATGTAGATAAAACTTCAGATGAATCAGATGATGGAGAATCAACAAATGCTGAAATAGAAAATCTCTCATATGAAGATTTGGTTTACATGTGTCTTGATTTGACGAAATCTATTGATAAACTCCAACTGAAAAATAAGTCTCTGAAATCTAAGAATTTTGAGTTGACCAGCAAAATTGATAATTTGGAATCACAACTAGAATATGTTAAAAATTCTTCAAATTCAGTTTGCAAAAATTGTTTGAAATTGAAAACCAATCTTGTTCATCTCAATAAAAATATTCAAAAGTTTGAAAATGAAATCCTGATCTTAAATGAGAACAAGACTGAGTTATCAAATTTGAATAACCTTCTGCAAAAAGAATTTGAAAATTTTAAAATAGATATAAATTCCAAATTTGAAATTGCTGAAAAGGAGAACTTGTTGAAATCAAATTTGATTTTAGAAGAACTTGAAAATGAGATTGAAAAATCCAAGAAATTTGAGTCTGAAAAGAAAAAAAGATTTGAACTTGGAATTTCTGAATCCCAAGCCAAAATTAAATTGCTTGAAAATGAGAACTTGGTTTTGAAACAGTTCAATGCTGAAACGACCCAAACTTCCCCGGTGAGGAAAGCCCAGATTGAGTCGAGAACAACACACAGAAGAATGCAGACGGAAGAACATTTCATTGTATATTACAACAATTCATCAAAATACAAGAATATACAGAGTATAAACAAATAATATACATTCGATAAATATCAGAGATTACAATACATTACATAGCAGCGGAAAATAATACAAAATACAACTGAAGGAGATATACGGATACAAAGCTTTCCGGATATCGTTCCAGCTGTAAACCAGGATCCTATGAATATAAATCTGCAAAACCAAAACTACTAGTTGCCCATGTCAAAATAAGGGCACCCAGAGTTTAGGTTAAAACAATAAACTCCAGGTCAGTCATGGGACTGGTGTGAGAACTAAAACAGTTATTAATCTTTATTTTAAAGTTAGGTAAATCAAGGGACCACGCCGCTAACGCGGAACGGGTTTCCTCCCAAGAATACCAGTGCATAAAACAACAACGCAATGCTAAATAAAGAAAAATTAAGCTATCATAAGACCCAGTTCCCATCACACAATGCAACACAAGCCGGAGGATAGGGTTTTTACCTTATAATAGCCAAGAATGCTTGATACGTTTAAACAAATCATTTGATACTATTATAAGTGCATAGTGTATAAAACAACTTCAAATCATAAGTATCAATCATAGACGGCATAAGCGCCCCATCCCACTATGTCGCCATATATAGGATTACAACTAAAATCGAAACGTCCCGTATTGGAAGTTGGATTTCCGTCATGAACCAAGGCAAAAGATAGTCCTTACCGAATTCGAGAATGCCTAGCCCGACTCTCAGGATCAGAGCTCGAGTGACCCTTGGATCGTCAGGGCCGGTCCATCGAGGTGGATTAAAATGCCTGAACACTACGTTTTGCCGCCCTTTGGGGCGTAAGCGAGCCAACAAATGACTCCATCGGACCCGGATCGTCCGATCTAACCGAGGCGCCTCGCAACAGCAACAACCACATAAGTCAAACTCGTCAGGGCGTGTAAAACCACTAACGCCACTTCTAGCTAGGAGGAAACGCAGGCCCTCCCTGAGGTCCTTTCTCCCGTTTCTGGTTCATACCGGGGTGTGAGGCTCGCGATTTCACGTTATACACAAAGCTACACCACACAGGCGGTGCTTTGATCATCTCCACAGGACTTTGCTTTTCAACAGAAGCCCTGATCACTGCATCTTAGCATGCCACACAGGCAATTCACACCATGCAACTGATGGCTATCAATCACACAGAATAAATTCCAATGTCAGACACACTGTCCATTTGCAAGTCCGTTCTGGGTCTGAACGAAACCGGAGGCACTATATACCTCACAAACCCATCGATCACCACGTACGTCTGGACGATCACCACTCATTATCCATATTTCGGGATGCCTCCCAATCAGGACCTCGGTTACCATCCAAACGAGGTGAAGATCTCCGGTCTTCGACCACCGTCTTCATCTTCGATTTCTTATTGTCGATTTAGTTATTCAGAATGGGATAAACCCGGTCTTTCTGAGCAACTCGCGTATATAATAAACAAGTGCTACACAAACACCCATACGCCATATTCCAGTTCATTAGTCACTAACCGTAAATCAGTAAGAGAACGATTCCCCAAATATTAACCCCGAAGGCCGAAACCAACATCAGATCAAAACCCAAAAAACCATTCGACTTAGCCAACCTTCAGTTAGTTTCTAATTTTCTTAACTTCGTTGGGTCTAAGAACAGTATTATTGAAGATACCGTTCACGACGATCCAAAATCACATTCTATTAATTATCGGGGTAAAGAATGAGTGTTATTTAAAACATCGTTCACGATAAACCCAAGAATCAATTCTAATTCAATTCCAATTAAATATTATTTAACTAGTACCCTTCATTAAATCTAAATAAAAGATTTAATCTTTTCTCAACTGGGTTTAAGAACATTGTTAATAAAGACACCATTCACGACAAACCCAAATCACATTTAATATTAAATACAACGCTCTGAATAGAAATTATATCGGCTCATATTCAATATCAAACTCTACGACTAACAAATATCGTATTGGAAATAACGATATAAATATCTTTCAAATTTCCATAACAATATCTGTATAATCACGAAATCCAACATCGAAATAATCCGAAGACAATTTCGATTCAAACCATTCCAATTCAATTATTGGAAATTCTGGTTACTTTTAAAACCCTTTTCAAATCCCATTTATTTATTTTAAAAATAAATAGAGTTATAATTCTAGTTCAAAACTAGTTCATTTCGATAAAAGTTTATTTTTATCTTTTCAAATATGGAGGTTTTCATCCCAAATCTTCACAAATCATTTCTTATGATTTTACACAAATTATTACTATTTTTAATAATTTTATCAAGGCTCGCACAGTCGATTTCCATCAACGGTCATCGAACTGCACTTACAGCGACCTTTTCCAAATTTGATTTGGACATAATTCCAAATCCAACCGTTAGACTTCAAATTTCTAATATTCGTTAGAAAGCTCTTTTCGATACGAACCCAACGGTTCCGGTTTCAGGAGAATCCGACTGTTGGATCTCCCGTAATATTCATCCGAAGTCAATGGTCGAAATTCGCGAACTGCCGCGGCGCGGCGCATTCTATTCAGGCTATTATATTATATATATAATATATATAATATATACTTCGTCGATTTCCTTTTTAAAACATATTTAATAAATCGTTTTAAATTCGTCTTCAAAATGATTTCAAATTCTTTTTCAAATTCAAATCAAAATTGAATTTTCCCTTACAAATTCGTTTTAAATTCATTTCAAATTGATTTCAATTCAAATCGATTTTGAATTCAATTTCAGTTCATTTTCAATTCAATTCAATTATATTCAATTTCAATTCGAATTCATTTCTATTCAATTTTGATTCGAATTCATTTCTATTCAATTTCAATTCAAATTCATTTCTATTCAATTTCAAATCAAATTTCAATTTTTTTCAAAATATCATATTTTGAAATCACTTTCGATATTCATTATAAAATGAATAAAATCGATATAAATATCGTTCACATCAAAATGGCGTAAATCTAATCAACACGGCTTCATATATTTCCATTTCAAATATTCTATTTCAAATATTTCTTTTTCAAATATTTCTTTTTCAAAACTGGAATGAGGCCCAATCAATTAACATATAATGTTAATTATATGGATTTTCTACAACACATGTATACAATAACAACGATGAATAATCAACCATCATCCAAAGTACATTCTGCACTGTATAAGCATCGAATATAAATATTTAACGCTTATAACAGTCTGTCAATCAACCGATCGACATACAACTAAACAATCGGGATTAGTGTACGTCAAATATCATCCCAATACCCGTGTGGGGTTTCAAACAATCAAACACAGATTTTATTTGTGCAGTTGGGCGATGTGTAAAATTTATCATCCCAATCAATATCAGTCAAATGTGTGTATATAAACAAATCGTCCGATTTGTTTATTTTTATTTCATTTCATATATACGTTAAAATTTCATTTTTAACTATGAAATATTTTCCACTATAAAATATTCTATTTCAACTATATAAATATTTTATTTCATTTCACATAACATCACACAATCAACTACACATCAAAATCATACAAACAAGCATACAAGCCGTCCATGGTCTGTGGACGATGGGTGTCGGGTGCTACTAAACACCGTCTGCATCCTAGTACATATTTTAACTAGAAAAATTAAAAGTGAGAAGTTCTCACCGGCTAGCTAAACCAAACGCCTCGACTCTTCATATGTAGGAAAATCTCGCCGTGCTCGCCTTTTGTCACTTTCGTTGCCCGTACTCACTACATGTCGCTATTCAATATATAAAAATCGAATTTTTACTTTGCTATTCAATATATAAAAATCGAATTTTTAAATTGCTATTCAATATATAAAAATCAAATTTTTACTTTGCTATTAAACATATAAAAATCAAATTTTTACTTTGCTATTCAATATATAAAAATCGAATTTTTTAATGTTAAAAACCAAATTTTTTTCCTATGAAAAATCATTTCTTGTCTATTAAAGAAAATCATGTTTTCTTTCATTGAAGAAAATAAACGAAATCATGAAAAGAAAATAAATGAAATTACGAAAATAAAACTTACATATCCCGTTGAAAGGGGGGGTTCCATTCCGTCGCTGCACAGTGAAGGAGGCGCATGCAGCGGGCTCCTGCAAGGTGGCGGTGGGCTAGGTTTTCGACGGAGGTACATAGTCCAGGCGATGGAGGTAGAAGCTGAGGGGGGAGGAGATGGAGTGGTCGTCGATGGTTAGAGGGGGTCGGCGAGGGGCGGGGTTGCTCCTCTGGTCGGCGGCGGGCGGTTGGATGCTCAGGGCGTGGGTTTGGGCGTGGGTGGCTTCGAGCTGGAGGGGGATAGCGTGGATCGAGGGAGGAGGTAGAGGGGGTGCCCGACGTCGATGGGGCCGGCGGTCGGAGGAACGGCGCGAGGGGGTGGGTTTCGATTCGAGGTAGAGCGGATTTTTTTCTCTCTAGAACTGAAAAGTGAAAGAGAGAGGGAGGGGACAAGAGATTATATAATATATATTTTTTTTATATTTAATTTAACCTCAAAAAGCAACTTTTATTTTCGAACTCGAAATCGAACCCACCGCCTATCGTCCTTAGCGTTTTACCCCCATTCTGAACACAATGCGATATATATCACAAGCTGATTTGATCGTTTCGATCAGTTTTTGTCAAAATCAACATATAACTCTATATATTTAATTTGAACGCACATTTCAGTTTACCGGAGGCACATACTCACTCGAAAAATTCCAGAAAAATATTTTCTAGCTTTGTATTGACGATACGGTCCTAACAAAACTAGTTTCGTTGAATTCTGAAACCGTTTGAAAAATAGCCATTTTCCAGTCGATAAAAATCAACTAAAATTGGTCAAACGCGTTTTCCTTTGCCACCCTCACATATTGATTTCAAAAATTACGAAAATTGGAAACTAGCAATAACTTGACATCACGGACCCAACAAAAGTGGTTTGTCGAAATCCAAGGTCGTTTGCAAAATTCCCATTTTTAAGGGCCTGAATTCCATAGCGACTATTCAGAATTTTCAACTCGGCATAACTTTTGATCCCCTCTATGAAATCTTGATTTTTTGGATTCGTTGGAAAGATATTCTCAATTAGATTCAAATATTTTTGGTTTCACTAAAATCCAGTTTATTTTGCACCCGGTACATTCATTTGAATTTCGAAATCGAATTATCGAACTACCGCACCATTTTCAATTCCTTTTATATTTTAAAATAAATATTTATATTCTAACGACGATCGATACAAATATATTCGTTCTACTTCTATTCAAAATAAATTTCTCGTCGTTTTTTATTTAAAATATTCATTTTAAAATAACCAAAACTCGCTAAAATTGCCAAAATGAAAATTTTAAACTGGCCCAGATTTTCGGGTTGTTACAAATGCTGTATAGAAGATCGCTATAAATAATTCCTCAAATTTATTAAAAGAAAACAGCGATCTAAAATCCAAAATTCAACGATTAGAATCAACTTTGGATAAATTTTCGAATGGGGAAAAATCGTTGAATATGCTATTACAAAACCAAGTTTCTATTGGAAATAAATCTGGTCTTGGCTTTAGGAATATCAATCGTTTTGATAGGATAAACTCAAACGATTTTAAAGACACTTCAAATTATCTTGGAAAAGACTGTTTTGAATTTTTAAACTCTGGCAATTGAAAAGATTTTTTGAAACATAAGCAAAATAAGAATTTGTTTTATAACAAACCATTCTATCATTCTTGGACCTCAAAAAGAAGTAAAGTGAATTTGTCTAATTTCAAACAGATCTAGGTCCTTAAAGGTACTTTGGTAAATTCTGATGGATTTTTATATAAACAAGTTTGGGTACCTAAAGCTATGAACAAAACTGTGAGTGGTTTTACAAATTTTGTTAGACCACTCGATTCTCTAAACTGTTAGGTATCAGAGGTGGCTGAGGAACTGCTAAGCAAAAGAGATTTGAATCCAAGCCGCTCAATACTTCTGTAACCTTGCACAGTTCCTTAAGCCAAGACTATTAAGTTAGAGATTCTGTTTTACATTGGATTCTGGTATGATCTCCAAACTCACCTTTGTATATCCTCTCTGTTTTTATTTTCTGTGATTATTCCTTCCTCTACCCCTTCTATTTTTCTTCAGTTTTTTTTATCACTGCCATTTTATTGTTTCTTTATGGGCTTCATTAACTTCAAATTGTAGAATTCAAATTTTTTCTGGAAATCCACTTTATTTGAATAGAACTCTAACATTTTAATTATTTCCAGATCTTGAATTCAGATTTGTAGATATTTCTGCAATTGATTTTGAAGTCTATTTTCTGATCTCTGAATTTCTAACATTGCTGAAGCATTCATATCATATCTTGAACACTGTTAATATAAATTCTAAATTGTTGAAGATTTGAAAATTATATGGAAATTCACACACCTTTGCTGTTCTAAGTTTATTCTAATTCATTTTAGAAAAGCTCAAAATATTATACTCATTACAACACACTGTTATTTATCAGTTGTGACAATTCCAGTAATTTTCAGATTGGCTTGAATATTTTTTTAAATGTCTTGTCTCAGTGATACATCTTAAAAATTCATTTTTATTCATGATTAGTACAGTTGAATTTTTTTTGTTTGAAATCATCTGAAATTCCTGATTTGAATCTCACACACCTCCTAAATTTGAAATTATCAACCTTGTGTGACTGATTCATTATATCCCAGAACATGACATTGATTCAAGTGATTTCAAATAAATTACTTTAATTTTCTAGTTCATGAATACCTCTCAAATTTGATGTAAATGATCTGAATTTAATCTCACACTTGTTAGAGATACTAGTGAAAATTTCTTTTGTAAAATTGGTTTTAAAATTCTCTGTTATTCCATGATTATTTGGTTTGAATATCTGTTTATTTAAAATCATTCGAAATTATTGATTTACTGAATCTCACACATATCTCAAATAAAATAAAAAATTACAATCTAGTGTGATCAATTCATTAAATCCTGATATTTTCAAATTTCTTCAAGTGATTTAAAATAAACTGAATTATATAATCTTGGATCATGGAATATATTTTAGTGACCATTAGAAACATCTTCTGACAAGTCTGCTGTGATATTGTTTTCTATGCTGCTCTGATACTGTCTTTGAAACATGTTTTCAAATAACAGCCTGTTTTGTGATTGCTGCTCTGATAGATGAAATTATTGGGCCTAATTTGTTAACTTGTCTGCTTGGGCCTTGTGATCGTTTTTCAATTTGTCCATGAAATTCTTGTTATCTCCAATGTGATTATAATCCTCATTAATAGGGACACCTAGTGGCATCAGAAGCGCTGAATTTTTATTTATATATTTTTTTTCTTATCCCTCTTTCTTTGTATAGCTCTTCATATTCCTCTTGTAATTGATTTTCAATTTTAAACTTACTTATTGATTATTCATTCAGAAATTGAAATCAATATCCAAAATTGAACGGTATTTATAATTCATCAAAATAATTATCAGTTTTTGAAATTGTGATGAATTATGACTGTAGTATATTTCACAACAAGAGGAGATTTTATTTAGACTTTCATGGTGGTTGAACATTTATTATAATATCTTTGAATTGGTCATTATTTCACGACCATCTCCTTTATCTATCACCCGTCTGCCATCCATCATGATTTTATATTAATGTGGAGAGTTTATTTTTTTTTAAAGGAAAATCATCTTGTTTTAAAACAGTGAAAATTATTTGTGATAGAAATGGGACTATATTATTTACTCAGAATTAGTGATAATTGAAAATTTTCAAAAATCCCTGTACAGTCGAGCTTATTTCATAATATAATTAATTTAAAAAGTTATTTCACAGTCCATTTCTGTACCTACCACATTTCTATCATCCATATTGGTTTCATATACCAAGGAGTTTTTCCTTTATAAAGCCGAAAATGATACAAATATAACTAATATTTAAGAGTGTCTCTAACCTCATTTAAAAATCCAAGCTCTGGTTATGCATGGTTATGAGATGTCTTATAATTTAAGTTGCGACTGATCCCATTTAAAAATCCAAGCTCTGGTTATGCGTAGTCGGTGTGCTCTTAAAAGAAAGAAAGAAAGGGAAATAAAGTGCTAAAAATAGAAATAAATTTGAAATTCTCCTCTGAGTATAAAAACCAGCCTATCAATCCATCTTCTAATCTGTGAAATGTGTTAAAATCTTATGACGTATTATGATTTGTTGATTGATAGGTATTGGGATTTGAAATTATTCAATTTTCTCACTTAAGTTGAATTATTAATTATAGTCCAAATCTATCACTTTTTTTTGTGCTCTTTTTTATAAAATTCTTTGAAAAAAAAATTGAAATCATTTTTATAACTCTCCCCATCTATATAAATTTCATCGTAAATCCATCATTATCTGAAATGTGAAATATGCCACTAGTTCTCAGTTTATTATGATTTTTGTTTGACTGATTGAGATTTATTATGACCGTTCTTCCTCTTAAGCTGAAACTATATTTTTAGTCAATTTTCATCTGTATTTTAAACTCTGTATCCTTTTGATGCTAACAAAAGGGGAAGAATGGATTAGATTTTGATTTATGAGTGAATATTTTATAAATATTTTCAATTTTGAAAATTCATTATCATTCAGTTCAATTCACTTGTGCACAGTTATATGGGGAGTTCTCTGTTGTAGGGGGAGCTAATAAATAGGAGGAGTTCAAGATTCATTATCAAACACATTTATTGTGCTCAAAATCTTTTATTCGTTTGTCGTCATCAAAAGGGGGAGATTGTTGTATATAACGGTGTTGTATACACAATTATATGATTTTTGTTTGATGATAACAACCAAATAAATATTATTATTAATGTGTTTGAAATCGTACTGTTATTCTACATCACATACAGGAATATTATATTTATATTTAAATAGAATACAACTGTATAGATATTCATATTTTCTTACAGTATTTTATTTAAATATAAATATTATATTTCAAACACTCGAACAGTACAGTTATTTACAACTCCACTATTTAATCACTTCACAGAATTTGTACTTGTAAATACACAGTATATGATAAACAAATTTTGTTTGATGACAATAAAATAATATTTTATTTCAAACAATTTGTTTATTACAAACTTCAGTACAATTCATATATATATATATATATATATATATATATATACAACTCCTCACACTCACACTCGTCTATACATCTCCTACATATACAATCACTCAGTTTTTCTTTTTAAATTTACAGACACATTGATACACTGATCCACTGACACTGTCTTCTATATTCAGTCTTCTATCTTTACAGCATCCTCACAGTTAGTCCAGTGTTCATAACTGTAACATGAAAACAGAAACACAGTACACTACAACAAGAATCTAAACTGAATACTTGCAAATATAAATTTTAATTTTAAAAAATTTATTTGTCTCAGATTTCTGGTGTGTTTCTCATCATTTTTCTGACTCGATCTGATTTACTAAATCCAACTGTGTCTAGACAGCTTGTGATATTCACAGTGATACATTGTAAATACCACAAGGCAGACAGTTTATATATATGTACAGGGACAGAAAATAAACTGAATGGCTGCATATACACACGTATATATATACACGTGTGCACTGCCTCGCCAATCAGCGTGCAGCTGAGGAGTAGCCGCATGGACCAACTCAACTCAGTGCATTTGAAAGCTTTCAAATCATAGTGAAGTGCAAGTCAACATGAATGCAAGCCATTTCAGCTCAACATTAATGGTCGAGACATGCTTAGTAACAACTCAGCCAACATAAAGGTGAGCAGCATAATCATTGCTGCAACAAAGTCAACAAAGCATTTGTAGTCAAGTAGAGATGGAAAAGTCATGGAGCTACAGCAGTGTGGCACATCATGATGTAAAACAACATATAGGTGATCAAGTGAAACCAGCATGGTGAATATACATGATTAAGTGGTGATACAAATGGCAGATCATACATATATAAATTGTAGAGAGAACATGGGAGCATGTACCAAGTTATCAACAGTTCAAATATAACAAGGAGAAACGGTCATGTAAAATTCTGGTGTCTCAGTTAATGTATACAGAAATGAACTCATTTCAGATTCCATGAGTTCAGCAAGAAACGACAGTTTAACCCAAGTGTGCAAACATAACCAAGTACATGGCTGAGGCAAGACAGTGTTCCAGTAAATTAAATCAAGTCCAAACCATGAAAATCAAGTATATAACAAAGCATATAAGTGAATGGTTTCATATATCAAGTCAGCCAAGGTTCGAGCTCAAAAATGCATTCAGGAAATCATGCATGAATCAGATGCATTTCCAGTTTTGGGAAGAGATTCTTGTACATGTAAATATGTACAGCATGTAAAATGTGTCAAGGAGGTGTTCATAAGTGTATGTGAACGTGCATAAGTGCATGGCACTAAAAACAGCAAACACAGTGTTAACATATACATGAAAGGTGCAACTTCGAGTAAATATACAAGAACAAGGATCGAGCACATGGTGCCAACAGCAAGTCTAAAAGTTTTTCAGTTCAAACATGGCAGAGCATCATCATGCAAGTTTTCTCTTATGACAAAAAGAATTTTTCACGGAAAATATTTCCAGAAATTGTGCATGCATGTTTTGGAAATCAGTCAGAATCTTTGGCAAGAATATTTTGTTTTAGAATTTATTCGAGACAGAATTTATTTCCAGACTTTGGCAAGAGTGTATTTTGCAGAAAATCATACATGGTAAGTGTTAAACAAGAATTTAATCGGCAGTGTAATAATTCATGGACAACATCAATCAGTTTTCCAGAAATTCACACAAGGTTTCAAAGTCAAGAATGTCAAAAGAGGAAAGCATCATTTGGTTTCCGGATTTGGGAAGGCATGTTTTTAAAGGCAAGAAATCAGTGTTCAAAATGGAAAATTAATTCCAATTTTCAGAAATCAATATCGGCAAGTACAAACATGCCAAGAAATTTGATTCCAGATTTTACACATCAACATGGAAGGCACATTTCAATCAAGCAGTGTAAAACATGGAAATCCAGTTATGAGCAAATAATTTTCAAGCAAATTATGTAATGAATTTATGGGATGAATCATGTAGTTTTCACAATCATTCAAGGAAGAGAAAAAATACACGTAAGAAAATTCATTTCAAATCGGTTATGATACAGCAAAAGAGGAAATCCTCAAATCAGTTTCAATTAGATGGTGTAAGGCAGAGCAATCAAAAGTGGAAAGCCTTTTAATTCATTTCAATCGAATTCATGGGGCCATAAATAAATTCTTTCCAGAACTTCTCATTTCATCAAAGTAGTTTCAAAATTATATCGAGGTAATCAAGTGGTCAAGGAATTCATTTTTCATTCAAGCCGCAAATCAAAAAGAGGAAAACGCAAATCAGGGAAAAATAAAATCAAGCAACTTTCACGAAATCAGAGTGTTATTAGGGTTTCTATTCCCTATTTACACACCAATCATCACAGGCAATTTCAGATCGAAAAAACCACAAAATCAATTCAAGTATTTTTCAAAGCAGAAAATTCAGAAAGCTCACAGTTTCGATCGAACCAGAGAGGAATCCCAAATTGGACGAGAAAAGACACAAAGAATCGAGCATAAGAGAAGCTATTCAATCAATTCCAGAAAGCCATCGAAGTTGCAATCGATTTTGGGACGATTTCAAAAACCCTAGGAGCGCCGCCATTTTTTTCTCAAAGGAAAGTGAACGAGATAAATTGAACTCAGGTGGAACCAATATAAAAATGGTCGGCCAAGCTTCTAAATGAAAAAAAGGGGATAACCCGTTTTATTTAACTCTTTGGGGTTTCAATTTCTTTTTAGTTTGTTTTTATTTATGTTTTTAATTCGAGTTGTAAATTCAAACAATCAGTTCTAGTGTCTGTAAAAACTAGGAGATTCAGTCAGGGTGCTGACTGACAGTTGACAAAGTCTGTAAAATCTGGGTAACTGGTTACGGGGTCGTAAACAGGGAAATCTGATCGAGTGGATATCGGTCAGTCTAGGGTTTTTAGCGTAGGGTTAGAACAGGAGCAGGCACTACGAGTGTACATGGTCTTGTATGCGGGATCTGTTTATAACACCTAGTAGAAACTTTAGAAATGCAGCAGTAGGCAGGATTTTGCCGAAGTTGGGTATCACTGTGTGTTATTTCTTTTTGCTGTTTATTTCTACTGCAGTCTGTGATCTGTTTATTATTATATATCCCATTAGATTTTTAATTCAGCTAAAAACTGTGAAAACCCTATTCACCCTCCTCTAGGGTTAATCTAGATCCAACAATTTATATGTGAATTATCCACAATTATTGTGTGACGGCCCGCCCCGCACCAACCGACATTTACTCCAAAAGTGCGTTGTACACATGACCAGTTAGCACGGGACGGTCGTCAGAAGGAAAGGAAGACGACGAAGAATCAACAAGGAACCTGTAGAATGTCTCACAGCGCATAGAACCAAATATAATAACAACATACTTGACATAAAACAGGTGAGACAGTGCAGAAGTTGAAAACAAACTATCATAACAGCGGAAAATCCAAATACAACTTATGTTCCATATATCATTATTACAACTTTTAAAACTGTCTCAAAAGGCTAAACAAGAAAGGTACACTACTAATGCCCAAAGTAGTGATCACCAATGACACAGAGAGAATATATATAAATATATATATATATATATATATATATATATATATATATCATACATGGAAGCCTCCTGCTCGCCTCCGAATCAGCTACTCGTGCATCACCAGCTAACCTGTCTCTAGTGTGCTCGTGAGAGCACCTAGAGTAATAAGAAGAGACATAAAACTCTGTGTCAGACAAAAGTCTGGTGTGAGCGATAAGCAGCTAAACAGAACAGTAACAGGTATACTAAACCATACCTGATCCTGGACCTGCAACCAAAGAGTTCGCACTACATACTGTACAACATTCTGAGGTGCCACTGAACAAATGGTGTAAAGATAACAGGGGTGGGGGTGTGCATGTCATAGTGATGGAAAACAATCAAGCATAGCAACTATCCTCGCATCTCTCACTCAGTGCGTAAAGCATACGATATTCACCACTTCGATCACCCAATACTTTGCTATGATCACTCTGCCCCATGAAGTCACAATGGCTTCACTTCACTAATCCATAGCCACTAATCCTTCGCTATGTCCACTTTGCCCCATGGAGTCGTACACACCCCATTGCACTGGCTCATAGCCTTACTAATCCTTTACTATGTCCACTCTGCCCCATGGTGTCACAACGGCTCCGCTGCACTGGCTCATAGTCTTGCTACGATCACTTTGCCCCTCGAGTCACGGTGACTCTACTGAACTGATACGTAGCCCGTCATTCCTTTTCGGTGGTGAATCGAAGTAATGAACGTTGACAACTCCTTAGCACACGTCCCGCAGCAAAGCCCAATCATGAAGTGAACTCATTGGTTCCCAACTGGATCCTGAGCTCAAACTTCCATTTGGACTACCTTTGCATCTCGGGTTATGGGTCATCACCGTTTCGGTCTTCATTTAGTTCATGATTATCATATAGGGTCGGGTTCATCTCAATTCGTAGCACCCTCTTCAGATCAGTTCGGATCGGATGACCACTCCCCCATCGGTTCGGATCGGATGGCCTCTCCCATCGGTTCGGATCGGATGACTTCCTCCCATCGGTTCGGATCCTTCTCCCCAAGCACTCCAGATCGGGTTGAGCCTCTTGAGCTTCTCCATAATTTATTGGTTCGGGTCGGAGTGGCACACAAGTGCAGGTCGAGTCGGGGTTCGGGTCCAGATCGCCTCGTGGATACAACAACTTGGAGGGTGGTTAGGTTCGGGTTCTTTTCTCCGATCCGATCCGGATCGGCCAAATTCCTGCACTTCTTTCCAGCGACTGTTTACGCCACTAGATGGTGTTTTCGACCATTCTATCTATTCTAATCAATCATAAAGCAAACCATACAGTCATAGCAACAAATAGAAGTGACCTCAAACACCAAAACATCAATATGATAGGTTAAAATGGATCAAACATAGCCAAAACCCCATATTTTCCCTTAAGCATGTTCAAGCATAATTAATGATAGGATTAGCAAAACTTAACTGAATTAACCCAAGTGTCTAACATAGGTCTAAAACATCATTTAAGAATTTATAAATATTTTTCCAGATTTTTAACATGCATAAATTCGCTAATTAACACTAATTACCCTTAATTAACCATAATTAGTGAGGGACTATGCAAATCACTCACCTTAGTCACAAATAATCCTTAGATCTGAAATAAATCTCTGATATGGCGCGAATACTAATGCTAAACAGCAGCTCTAATCTTGATTTGGCGAAGATCTCCCTTGATTTGATGTTGCTAAGCTTAATCCTTAATTAGAAAGTGGTTTGGAGGTGATTTAGAGGTTGGAGGCCATTTTTAGGGTTTCTAAGAGGTAAGTGGAGGCTAGAAAACTGAAATGGAATGAAACCCTAACTCTTTTCAGCCTCCCCATAACCCTATTCCCGAAATGGGTTATGGGCCCATTCACTAATCACCCTATTTGGCTTGGTTAAGCAGTTGTTCACCTTCCAAACCTTATTTCAGCCATATCTCCCAAACCATAAGTCCGTTTAGCTATTATGACCACTCTATGGAAAGGTAAACCATAAAAAGAATCTAATGGAAGTGGTTTCAGATCAATATTCCTTTCCAATCAAAAGTTATAGCCAAAAAATTATCAGTTAGGGGCAAAACGGTCATTTAAAAATCGGCAAAAATCATGAACATGGGAAATGACCCCAAGGGTCATTTCCCAAAGCCACATGACCATACGACTTCATATAAGAAAGAAATAAATATTCTATGATCCTTCGATGCGTAGAATGCGGGTTGTTACATTCTCCCCTCCTTAAGAAATTTCGCCCCCGAAATTCCCTAACTAAAACACACAAAGGGTCCTGCATGCCTATCAACCATTGAACAACAATCAAACATGCAAAACAAGCAAAACAAGTCTATCCTAGCATGTGGAATTACTAAATTGCAAAGTAAACCTTACCAGGCAAAGAGTTTTGGATACGTCTTCCTAATGCTCTCCTCTGTCTCCCAAGTACAGTCATTCTCGTTCTTTCCCCACTGAACCTTGACTAGCTTCACCGCCTTCCTTCGAAGTTGCTTCGTATCGTGCTCGACAATACGAATTGGCTTGGGGTTCCCAACCGCCTTGGGTTCCACTTCGAAGTCCTCTAACTGATCAGGTGAAATAGTCATATCTGGGTCGTGCACGAACTTCCTTAGCTGGGAAACATGAAATACATTGTGAACTCTTGCCATCTTCTCTGGTAATTCAATTCTATATGCCAAATTCCCAAATTGTTCGAGAACTGGGAATGGGCCAACAAATCTTGGTGCCAACTTCCCTCTCCTGCCAAATCGTATCATGGTCTTCAACGGAGAAACATTGACAAACACCAAGTCACCAACGGAGAATTTTAAGTCTCTTCTCCTCTTGTCAGCATAACTCTTCTGCCTATCCTAGACAGCCTTCATCCGTTGTTGAATGATCTTAATCTTATCTGAAGTTTCCCTTACCACATCTGGTCCATTTTCTCACCGGTCTCTATCCAACATGATGGTGAGTTGCACGGTCTTCCGTACAAAGCTTCAAATGGAGCCATACCGATACTGGATTGGTAGTTATTATTATATGCAAACTCTATTAGATGCAAATGGTCATCCCATGATCCACCAAAATCCAATATACAAGCTCTCAAGAGATCTTCCAATGTACGATTCACCCTCTCTGTCTGACCATCAGTTTGAGGATGATACGTGGTACTGAGATATTGTTCCGACCCTAGAGCCTCTTGTAAGCTCTTCCAAAATCCACTAGTGAACAACGGGTCTCAGTCACTCACAATGCTTTTAGATACTCCATGAAATCTCACTACCCACTTCGTATAAAATTCTGCTAACTTAGCTGTCGTTCTGGTCGATTTGACTGGTATAAATCTTGCACTCTTAGTCAATCGATCCACAATTACCCAAATGCTATCATGTCCAGATCTAGTCCTTGGTAAACCATCTATGAAATCCATCGAGACTTGCTCCCATTTCCATTCGGGATTTCTAATGGTTGCAACAAACCATTAGGCTTCTTTTGCTCGGCTTTAACTAGCTGGCAATTCATGCACTTGGATATAAACTTCCCAACGTCTCTTTTCATCCCTTCTCAGTAGTAAGTCTGCTTCATGTCTCGATACATCTTATCACCACCAGGGTGTATAGTCAGTTTTGAGTGATGACATTCCCTAAGCACTTCATCTCTCAAACCATTCACGTTGGGTACAACTAGTCTTCCATTCTTTCGAAGCCCTCCTTCTCGATCAAGCCCACACAAATTCATCTCCTCACCATTGATATTCATCCCTAACTTGGAGATGATTTCCAATAGATTAGGATCGTCCCTCTGACTGGAACCAATCCGCTCAATCAAGGTGGGTCTGATCGTCAAACTAGCTAATATCTCTGGATCCAATTCGCACTTTGGTTTGAAATCATACCCTGCGATATACTCCAGTTACTTCCATTCAAGAAACATAGCCCCTAAACTGGCATGTCTCCTATTCAAGGCATCGGCTACCGCATTGCCTTTCCCGGGTGTATATGCGATATCAAAATCATACGAAGCCAAGAACTCTAACCATCCTTGTTGTCGGAGATTTAGATCCTTTTGAGAGAAGAGAAACTTTAATGATTTATGATCGGTAAACAACTCGAATCTTGTTCCCAAGAGATAATGTCTCCACATCTTTAACGCGAACACAATCGCTGCCAGTTCCAAATCATAGGTAGGATACTTTTTCTCATGCGACTTTAGTTGCCGACTAGCATAAGCTACAAGCCTAACTCCTTGCATCAATACAGCACCTAGTCCGGTACCACAAGCATCCGTGTATACCGTCATTTCTTCACTCCCTTTAGGAATGACTAACACTGGCGCACGCGTCAACTTTTCTTTTAGACTCTTGAATGCTTTCTCACACACTCCGTCCCAGACGAAGGCTTGATTCTTCTTAGTCAACTGAGTCAACGGTGCTGCTATCTAGGAGAAGTCCTGGATAAACTTTCGATAATATCCAGCTAACCCCAAGAAGCTTCTTACGTCAGTTGCATTCTTGGGCGTAGGACAATCCTGTACCGTAGCCACCTTCGCAGGTACACGGCAATACCATTCTATGAAACAACATGGACCAAGAATCTCACTTCCCTCCTCCAGAAGTGACACTTAGAAAATTTCGCATTCAGTTGGTGTTTTCTCAACACCTCCATTACTTTCCTCAAATGCCCCTTGTGTTCTTCCTCTGTCCTCGAGTAAACAAGGATGTCATCTACGAACACTAGAACGAACTTATTCAACTGATCTCTGAACACCCGATTCATAAGATCCATGAAATATGTTGGTGCATTGGTCAACCCAAATGGCATGACCAACCACTCATAGAATACAGACGGCGTCCTAAATGCCATTTTCGGAACACTCTCAGCCGCTACTCAAAGCTGATGAAATCCTGTCATGAGGTCCAATTGGGAGAACACTCTTGCTCCTTCCAGTTGATCAAACAAATCATCTATCCGCGGTAGAGGATACTTATTCTTCCTCGTCACCTTATCCAACTCGCGATAGTCCACACACAAACAAAGGGAACCATCCGCCCTAGTGGCAAACACAACTGGTGCTCCCCACTAGGAGACACTTCTTCTAATAAACCCTTCTTCAAAAGATCGCTTACTTGCACCCCGAGCTCTCGCTGCTCCCTTGGTGCGGTACGACGAAGTGGCATCACTATAGGTCTGGCATCTTTCACTAAATCAATACGGGACTCAATCTCTCGGTGTGGTGGAAGTCCGGTCACTTCCTCGAAGACGTCCGGATACTAGCCAACCACGGGCATATCTGACAACTCATCATGCGGGATGTCGAGGGAATTTATAAAACTAGCCATTACCATATCACTAGGTAGACTACCAAACACTACCCTCCGCCCATCATCCGCCCTAACTGTCACCAAAAAGCCCTCACAGTCTACCACCACCCCATATCTTTGGAGCCAATCGACCCCCAATATAATGCCATACCCAGTACAACCCAAAACAAAGCAATCACAAACAAACATACATCCATGACTCGATGAGACCAAATTTCGACTAATCATACTAAGGTTAGTCGAACCACCAATCGGGTTCGTCACAACCAACGGTCTATCGACTATCTCGGGTTCCAGTCCCAACCTATCTGCCAGGTCACTAGATATGAAGGAACGGGAAGCCCCGGTATCAAACAAAACTCGAACAGGTACATCATGAATAGAAAGCATACCTTGAATAATGACATTCTTTCCTTTCTCTGCCGCAGTTGGGGCATTCAACGAAGAAGGAATAGCACCGATAGCATATGCTTTCACGATCTGCTTCTCCTTAAGAGGTTGTGGACATTTATCCTTAAGATGTCCCACTTAGCCACAGTTGTAGCACTTCCTATCCGCTGGCTTGGGCCGACACTCTTTGGCATAATGGCCCTTCTTACCACAGCTGAAGCACTCAACATCTTTCTTGCTCTTTTTCTAGCCATCGTTAGTTTGGTTCTTCTTCCTCTTGTTCTGAGTGTTATTCTTGCCTCCACCGCCTGCTTGCGGCTTCAGCCCTTCTGCAGATGCAACCTCAGTCTTTGAATTAGGGTAAAGACTCTTTGATCTCAAAGCTTTCCCCACAATCGATTCAAAAGTCTCATCGATGTGGTTGATAAGCCTTTCCCACAAGTATCCATCCAAACTAGTAATGAACTTCTCATTCTTCTTCTCAGGAGTATCGATAAGGGATAATCCATACTTCGACAAAGTGTCGAACTCAGCAATATAGTCCGAGACTGCCCTACCATTCTGCTTAAGCTCCAAGAACTTCCTAAACAATTCCGACTTCTGAGCAGCTGGGATAAACTTGTCGCTAAAGAGATCCTTAAACTGATCCAAGTAACCTGATCTCTGGAGTGGCTGTCTTAATTGCATTCCACCAATTCATCGCTCACCCTTGCAGTTGACGAGACGCTAGCCTTCTCTTCATCGCATCCTCGATACCCAAGTCGTCAAAGATATGATCACAACTATCAAACCAATCCAGAACATCCGTGGCCGACTCCGTTCCATGGAACGGCTTCCCACCAAGGCTAGTGTAATTATTGCACAGCTTGGCGAAATCGAACCTAGGCGCCTGCACTATTGGACCACCACCATTACCAGCATTGGGAGCTACCCCTTGCACATCCCTAAGCATGTCTCTCATGAGGTCAGTAAACATCGCCCTCATGTCAGTAGCATTCCCATTATTGGCTCCTCTACCAGCACCTCTTGCGTATCGGCTCATCGTTCAATCTGTAAAGAGAAAATGATTAACCATCTCCATAGTGGTGCTAGTGCAGTGCGACTTCATCCTTAGCTATACTAATAGTATATATATATATAGCTTTTGAAAACCAAAGTAATCACAAATACGCACTCTCATACATGTACTATCCCTCGCTAGTGTCTTTTCCTAGGTTAACTACGCAACCTAGAGCTCTGATACCAAATGTGACGGCCCGCCCCGCACCAACCGACATTTACTCCAAAAGTGCGTTGTACACATGTCTAGTTAGCATGGGACAGTCGTCAGAAGGAAAGGAAGAAGACGAAGAATAAACAAGGAACCTGTAGAATGTCTCATAGCGCATAAAACCAAATATAATAACAACATACTTGACATAAAACAGGTGAGATAGTGCATAAGCTGAAAACAAACTATCATAGCAGCGGAAAATCCAAATACAGCTTATGTTCCACATCATCATTATTACAAGTTTTAAAACTGTCTCAAAAAGATAAACAAGAAAGGTGCACTACTAATGCCCAACGTAGTGATTACCAACGACACAAGGAGAATATCTATATATATATATATCATACGTGGAAGCCTCCTGCTCACCTCTGAATCAACTACTCGTGCATCACTAGCTAACTTATCTCTAGTCTGCTCGTGAGAGCACCCAGAGTAATAAGAAGAGACATAAAACTCTGGGTCAGACAAAAGTCTGGTTTGAGCGATAAGCAGCTAAACAGAACAATAACAGGTATACTAAACCATACCTGAACCTGGACTTACAACCAAAGAGTTAGCACTACATACTGTACAACATTCTGAGGTGTAAAGATAAAGGGGGTGGGTGTGTGCATGTCATAGCGATGTCAAACAATCAAGCATAGCAACCATCCTCACATCTCTCACTCAGCGCATAAAGCATACGATATTCACCACTTTGATCACCCAATACTTTACTATGATCACTTTGCCCCATGAAGTCACACAATGGCTTCACTGCACTGATCCATAGCCACTAATCCTTCGCTATGTCCACTTTGCCCCATGGAGTCGTGTACACCCCACTGCACTGGCTCATAGCCTTACTAATCCTTTACTATGTCCACTCTGCCCCATGGAGTCACAACGGCTCCACTGCACTGGCTCATAGTCTTGCTACGATCACTTTGCCCCTCGAGTCACGGTGACTCTACTACACTGATACGTAGCCCGTCATTCCTTTTCGGTGGTGAATCGAAGTTATGAACGTCGACAACTCCTGAGCACACGTCCCGCAGTAAAGCCCAATCATGAAGTGAACTCATTGGTTCCCAACTAGATCCTGAGCTCTAACTTCCATTTGGACTACCTTTGCATCTCGGGTTATGGGTCATCACCGGATCAGTCTTCATTTAGTTCATGATTATCATATAGGCTCGGGTTCATCTCAATTCGTAGCACCCTCTTCAGATCAGTTCGGTTCGGATGACCTCTTCCCCATCGGTTCAGATCAGATGGCCTCTCCCATCGGTTCGGATCAGATGACTTCCTCCCATCGTTTCGGATCCTTCTCCCCAAGCACTCCAGATCGGGTCGAGCCTCTCGAGCTTCTCTATAGTGTATTGGTTCGGGTCGGAGTGGCACTCAAGGGCAGGTCGGGTCGGGGTTCGGGTCCAGATCGCCTCGTGGATACAACAACTTGGAGGGTGGTTCGGTTCGAGCTCTTTTCTCCGATCCGACCCGGATTGGCCAAATTCCTGCACTTCTTTCCAGCGACTGTTTACACCACTCGACGGCGTTTCCAACCATATTATCTATTCTGATCAGTCACAAAGCATATCATACAGTCATAGCAACAAATAGAAGTGACCTCAAACACCAAAACATCAATATGATAGGTTAAAATGGATCAAACATAGCCAAAACCCCATATTTTCCCTTAAGCATATTCAAGCATAATTAATGATAAGATTAGCAAAACTTAACCGAATTAACTCAAATTTCTAACAGAGGTCTAAAACATCATTTAAGAATTTATAAATATTTTTCCATAATTTTAACATGCGTAAATTCGCTAATTAACACTAATTACCCTTAATTAACCATAATTAGTGAGGGACTATGCAAATCACTCACCTTAGCCACAAATAAACCTTAGATCTGAAATAAATCTCTGATATGGCGTGAATACTAATGCTAAACAGTAGCTCTAATCTTGATTTGGTAAAGATCTTCCTTGATTTGATGTTGCTAAGCTTAATCCTTAATTAAAAAGTGGTTTGGACGTGATTTAGAGGTTGGAGGCCATTTTTAAGGTTTCTAAGAGGTAAGTGGAGGCTATAAAACTAAAATGGAATGAAACCCTAACTCATTTCAGCCTCCGCATAACCCTATTCCCGAAATGGGTTATGGGCCCATTCACTAATCACCCTATTTGGCCCGGTTAAGTAGTTTTTCACATTCCAAACCTTATTTCAGCCATATCTCCCAAACGGTAAGTCCGTTTAGCTATTATGACCACTCTACGGAAAGGTAAACCATCAAACGAATCTAATGGAGGTGGTTTCAGGTCAAAATTCCTTTCCAATCAAAAGTTATGACCAAAACAGTATCAGCTAGGGGCAAAACGGTCATTTAAATATCGGCAAAAATCATGAACATGGGAAATGACCCCAAGGGTCGTTACCCAAAGCCACATGACCATACGACTCCATATAAGAAAGAAATAAATATTCTAAGATCCTCCGATGCGTAGAACGCGGGTTGTTACATATTGTCATTCAAGTCATGCCCCATTTACCCTCTAAATCATGTTCATAATTTTTTAGGTATATAAATTATACCATTTCATGCTACCAATCATTTACATGATTATAAGCCAAACTATGCCAATAATATGTAATTTAATATTTTTCCCAACGTTACCCCCATTATATGTTCGCATAATTCACATAGAACGTTAGGCTCACAACTTAGACTAACTCATAAACTGTAATAACCCGGAAATTTGAGCCAATTTAAAATTTTTATTTTGGCAATTTTAGTGAATTATGAATATTTAAAATGAATTATTTTAAATAATAACGACGAGAAATTTATTTTGAATAGAATTCAAACTTATATATTTATATAGATCATCGTTAGAATATAATTATTTATTTTTAATTATAAAAAGAATTGAAAATGGCGCTGTAGTTTGAAAATTCAATTTCAAATTTCAAATGAACATACATGATTCAAAATAAACCAGATTTTGGAGAAACCAAAAATATTTGAATCTAATTGAGAATATCTTTCCAACGAATCCGAAAAATTAAAATTTCATAGAGGGGATACAAAGTTATGCCCATTTGAAATTTCAGAATAGTCGCTATGGAATTCTGGCCCTTAAAAATGGAAATTTTGCAAACGACCTCTATTTTCAACGAAACCACTTTTGTTGGATCCGGGATGTAGAATTATTGCTAGATTCCAAAATTCATAATTTTCTGAACCAATATGTGAGCGTGGCAAAGGAAAACGCGTTTGACCAGTTTCAGTTGATTTTAATCGACTGGAAAATGGCCATTTTTCAAATGGTCTTAGAATTTGATGAAATTAGTT
This sequence comes from Allium sativum, assembly GCA_030737875.1. Classification (NCBI taxonomy): domain Eukaryota; kingdom Viridiplantae; phylum Streptophyta; class Magnoliopsida; order Asparagales; family Amaryllidaceae; genus Allium; species Allium sativum. The sequence goes on from CM060913.1 coordinate 161,131,378, forward strand.
TTTTTAGGACCGTATCGTCAATAGGAAGTTAGAAAATATTTTTCGGGAATTTTTATAGTCCGTATGTGGCCCCGGTAAATTGAACTGTGTGTTCAAATTCAATATATAGAGTTATATATTGATTTTGATGAAAACTGATTGAAACGATCGAATCAGCTTATGAAACATATCCCATTGTGTTCAGAATAGGGGTATTTAGCTAGGGGCGATAGTCGTTGGGTTTGATTTGAAGTTAGGATCGATAAACAAGCAAAAGTTGAAATTAAATAATAATAAAATAAAATATATTTTTCTATAAAAAGTGCCCGGACTAAAACCCTAACCATAGAAAACGTTACAGCCTCCGCCCTTTTAAATCAACAACCAAAAATGCTCCAAAATTTATCCTCAAAAATCGACCAATCCTGATGGAATTAATCCAAGAAATTAAGGGGGAAATTGAAGAACGAAGAGAGGGCTTTAATCCTATACTAGTTTGATTAATTCTCGTGACCAATTCTGCTCGAAATCGAGCCATAAAGTCACCGCGTTCAAGTCGGATTTAGGGGCTCGGGAGGGCATCGATCTGGAGGCGGTTCAAGGGGAGGTGTATGACGTGGAGGCGCTTCGGGGGGGAGGAGATGATCGGTCGACCGTGGCGTGTGGTGGGGTCGCGACGTCAAAGTTGAAGACGACGGTGTTAACGATGGTTTCCTGTAGTGAAACGAGGAAGGAAGGTTATTAAAACCTTAATCCATGTTTAGTTATTAATTAATTTATTCTCAAGATTAAAAATATCCAAGGTTTAATAATTCATATCTTGTACATACAACGTCGAAAAATTACAAACTTGGATCCATTGTGATCGTGGGGACAAGAGCTTCACAACAAAACTGACTGGGACTGAAACAGCGCTTGTTTGAATTAGAGGAGAATTTAAATCCACACACCGGTGGAATTCAGAAATAAAAGAACCAAAGTGAGAATTCTCTCACTATAAATTTTCTGTACAGTTATTTATTTTGTAACTGCATATATGAACTGTTCCCCGTCGTCCACAGACCATGGACGACTTGTTTGATTGTGTTGTATTGTGATTGTGATGTGAAATTATATCAATGCAATGTGAATGAAATATATATACGATATGAAATTATATATAAATGCGATGTGAATGAAATATATATACAATATAAAATTATATATAAATGCAATGTGAATGAAATATATATACGATGTGAAATTATATATAAATGCGATGTGAATGAAATATATAAACGATGTGAAATTATATATAAATGCGATGTGAATGAAATATATATACGATGTGAAATTATATATAAATGCTATGTGAATGAAATATATAAACGAAATGTGAAAACGATATATATATATATATATATATATATATATATATATGAAAGTGAAAATATCGTATATATTGAAAAGCGAAAATATCGTATATATTGAAAAGTGAAAATTTTATATATATGAAAAGTGAAAAAATTATATATATGAAAGGCGGAAGTAATATATATATATATATGAAATGAAAACGATATATATGAAATGAAAACGATATATATATGAAATGTGAAAACGATATATATTTGAAATGAAAACGATATATATATATATATATATATATATATGTATGTATGTATGTATATGAAATGTGAAAATGATTTGATTGTTAAAAATATAATTTTTAACATATATATACACTGTATAAAATTGTCGTGTATATGGAATATTCAATTTTGGTTCGAAATAGAATATAAAGTTGAAATCATTTCGAAAACGAATTTAAAACGATTTATAAAATACGTCTTAAAAGGAAATCGACGAAATATATAATATATAAATATATATATTATATATATAATGTCCTGAATAGAACGCGCCGCGCTGCGTCAATTCGTGAATTTCAACCATTGACTTCGAATGGATATTACGGAAGATCCGACCGTCAGATTCTCCTGAAACCGGAACCGTTTGGTTTGTCTCGAAAAGAGTTTTCAATGAATATTAGAGATTTGTAATCTAACGGTTGGATTTGGAATTATTTCCAAATAAAATTTGGAAAAGGTCGGTGTAAGTGCAGTTCGATGGCCGTTGATGGAAATCGACTGTACGGGCCTTGATAAAATTATTAAAAATATCAATAATTTGTGTAAAATCATTATGAATGATTTGGAAAGAACTGAGATGAAAAATTCCACATTTGTAGAGATAAAAATATATTTTTATCGAAATGAACTATTTATTAACTAGAATAATAATTTATTTATTTTTAAATAAATAAATTGGATTTGAAATGGGTTTTAAATAACCAGAATTTCCAATATATGAATTGGAATGGATTTGAATCGAAATTATCTTTGGAACATTTGGATATTGGATTCCATGATTATACAGATATTGTAGAGGAATTTGGAAGATATATATATCGTTATTCCAATATGATATTTGTTGATTTCAGAATTTGATATTGAATATAAGCCGATATATTTTCTATTCAGAGCCTTGTATTCAATATCAAATTGGATTTGGGGTTTGTCGTGAATTGTGTCTAAATGACATTAGTTCTTTAACCCGCGTAAAAGCAGGATTAATTTCCAAAAAGTAGAACAATCAATATGATATGATATTAGAGATGAAACCAATTGGGGTTTGAATAAATCTTTAATTATATTTGGATGAATGAGCGGTGATTAAATTGACCAAAACACGTGATGTGATTAAACCAAATTTACTTAGTTGTTGATATTGATTGTGGTTGATTGATTGTTTGGATGGTGCTCGACCAGTTTATGAGCAGAATATGCTTTTACATTTAGCATTGGGTTGGGTAAAAATATCAATAAAGATCAATATGCTTTTACATTAAAGAATCTGCAAAACAATAAACTCCAGGTCAGTCATGTGACTGGTGTGAGAACTAATACAATTATTGATCTTTATTTCAAAGTTAGGTAAATCAAGGGACCACGCCGTATAACACGGAACGGGTTTCCTCCCAAGAATACCAGTGCATAAACAACAGCGCAATGCTAAATAAAGAAAAATGAAGCTATTATAAGACCCAGGTCCCATCACACAATGCAACGTGAAGCAACCCGGAAATCTGTGTTGTTTGTTTATTTATTTGAAATTTTGAACCATTTATGCCTAATCGAACCGAATATTTTATATTTTAATTTGAAGAATAAAATTGTTTGCCCGACAAATAGGTACATGTTTACAAATTTATTGGGTTCTGATGATTTTATGAGCCGATTGGCTGTTTCTTTTTCTTTTTGGATTGAAGAAGGCCATGGGAGGCTATATGAAATATCCCGAAGTCCGCGGTGTAGGGGAGGTTATGGCGAATTTTTTCGAAAATTTAGGGTGTTAGCCAAATTTTTGAGAAATTTAAAAAGTTCTTAGAAACTGAAAAGTTGAAGAACTTAAGCCGTAATGAAAATAATGAAAGTTGAGTTGGTTAGTAATTTTTGAATCAAAAATATTATTTAATTTATTATATATACCCCCTCCTTGAAAAAATAAAAACCCTAACCCTAATCAGTTCTAAAGCTGTCGCATCTCTAAAACCAACGAGTGGAATTCATCGAAAACAAACCCTAAATCGCACATAAATTAAATCTAATTAGGGTAGGAATCCAAAATAGAAATTGAAGATCCTTTAGAGCTCTTTCGATTGGTACCTATATGATGAGTTTTCATGGCGAGTTTAGCTCGAAATCACCCCTCATTCAGCCGACTTTCGAATGGAAATTTCAAGCAAGGGAGGGGTGCGAGTTCTAAGGTACGGCAGACGCTGGAAGGGGGAGGAGAGGCGGTCATTGTGGCACCTTCTGATCGGGGTTCGGTCGCTTATAGGGGTGGCGGCGGCGAAATGTTTCAGGCGAGAAAATGGGTTTCTCGATTCAGGTTTCAACAGGAACGGAAAGGGATTAGAGCGGCCACGATTATTTTGAATGTAATTAAGGTTTTTGATTAAATTTTAATTATGGTGTTAATGTTTATTATATAATTCAATGTATAAACTGCAATATTTTCTTTATACGAGATCGGATTTCAGCGATTTCACTTGCGTTGGATTCGTATCATAAAACTCTACAACATGAGACTGACTAGATCGGAAATGAAGCAAATCAGAATTTCAAGCAAATTTGAATCCGAACAGAAATTCAGAAATAAAAACTGATGGAGTGGATCCCAATGTGAGAATTCTCTGACTATATTATTTCTTTACAGTTATTTATTGTGTAAATGCATATATGAACTGCTCCCCGTCGTCCACAGAACATGGACGACTTGTTTGCTTGTATTATGTGTGAATATATATATGTGATGTGAAATGTTGTATAATGAAATATATATACAATGTGGATAATATATATATACGATGTGAAATAAAATATATTTATGCGATGTGTAAAATATATTTAGGCGATGTGAAAAATATAAATATGTATAAGATGTGAATTACATATATTTGAAATGAAAATGTATATATATTGAAAGTGAAAATATCGTATATATTGAAAGTGAAAATATCGTATGTATTGAAAGGGAAAATATCGTATGTATTGAAAGGGAAAATATCGTATATATTGAAAGTGAAAATATCGTATACATTGAAAGTGAAAATATCGTATATATTGAAAGTGAAAATATCGTATATATTGAAAAGTGAAAATATCATATATATTGAAAAGTGAAAATATCGTATATATTGAAAAGTTAAAATATTATATATATGAAAAGTGAAAATATTATATATATATGAAAGGTGAAATAATATATATATATATGAAATGAAAACGATATATATATGAAATGTGAAAACGATATATATATGAAATGAACACGATATATATATATATATATATATATATATATATATATATGAAATGAAAACGATATATATATGAAATGTGAAAACGATGTATATATGAAATGAAAATGATATATATATATATATATGAAATGTGAAAATGATTTGATTGTTAAAAATATAATTTTTAACATATATATACACTGTATAAAATTGTTGTGTATATGGAATATTCAATTTTGACTAGAAATTGAATAGGATGTTGAAATCATTTTGAAAACGAATTTAAAACGATTTATAAAATACGTTTTAAATGGAAATCGATGAAATATATATTATATGTGTTATATATATATATATATATAATATAATATAATGGCCTGAGTAGAACGCGCCGCGCTACGGCAGTTCGCGAATTTCGACCAATGACTTCGAACAGACATTGCGGGAGATCCGACCGTCGGATTCTCTTAAAACCGGAACCGTTGGGTTCGTATCGAAAAGAGCTTTCTAATGAATATGAGAAATTAGAAATCTAACGGTTGGATTTGGAATTATGTCCAAATCAAAATTGGAAAAGGTGGCTGTAAGTGCAGTTCGATGACCGTTGATGGAAATCGACTGTACGGGCCTTGATAAAATTATTAAAAATATCAATAATTTGTGTAAAATCATAATAAATGTTTTGGAAAGAATTGGGCTGAAAAATCTCATATTTGAAAAGATAAAAATAGTTTTTTATCAAAATGAACTAGTTATTACCTAGAATAATAATTTATTTATTTTTAAATAAATAAATTGGATTTGAAATGGTTTTAAAAATAACCAGAATTTCCAATATATGAATTGGAATGGATTTGAATCAAAATTATATTCGGAATATTTTGATGTTGGATTTCTTTTTGATAAAAAAAATGATATAAATATATCTTTCAAATTTGCATAACAATATCTGTATAATCACGAAACCCAACATCGAAATATTCCAAAGATAATTTCGATTCCAATCCATTCCAATTCAATTATTGGAAATTCTGTTTATTTTCAAAACCATTTCAAATCCACTTTATTTATTTTAAAAATAAATAGAATAATAATTCTAGTTCAAACTAGTTCATTTCAATAAAAAAAATCTATTTCAATCTTTTCAAATTTGGGATTTTTCATCCCAATTCTTCCCAAATCATTTCTTATGATTCTACACAAATTATTACTATTTTTAATAATTTTATCAAGGCCCGTACAATTGATTTCCATCAACGGCCATCGAACTGCACTTACAGCGACCTTTTCCCAATTTGATTTGGACATAATTCCAAATCCAACGATTAGATTTCAAATCTCTAATATTCATTGGAAATCTCTTTTCGATACGAACCCAATGGTTCTAGCTTTAGGAGAATCCGACAGTCGGATCTCCCGTAAATCCATTCGAAGTCAATGGTCGAAATTCGTGCACTACCGCGATGCGGCGCGTTCTATTCAGGACATTATATATATAATATATATATTATATATTTCGTCGATCTCCTTTTAAAACGTATTTTCTAAATCGTTTTAAATTCGTTTTCAAAACGATTTCAACTTCCAACTCAAATTCAAATCAAAATTGAATTTTCCAATATAAATTCATTTCAACTCGATTTCAATTCAAATCGATTTCAGTTCAATTTCAATACGTTTTAAATTCAATTCAAAACGATTTCAATTCTATTTCAATCTAATTCGAATTTCAATTCTATTTAGTTTAATTCGAATTTCAATTCTTTTCAATTTGATTCGAATTTCAATTCTTTTCATTTTAATTCGAATTTCAATTCTTTTCAAAATATCATATTTTGAAGTCACTTTCGTTATTCATTGTAAAATGAATAAAATCTACAAAATTCTCGTTCGTGTTAAAATGGAGTTTAACTACTTAACACAGCTTCACATTTCAATATTCACTGAATGTTATTTTAAAATATTCGATAATTTTGAACTGGAATCAGACACAGTCAATTACCATATAATGTGATTATATGGATTTCACACAACAAATGTGTATAACAATAATGAAAACAGCAATCCATCATCCAGAGTGCATTCCACACTGTATAAGCATTGAATATAAATATTCAATGGTTACAAAGCCTGTCAATCAATCGATCAACATACAACTAATTATTGGGATTAGTGTATGTCATATTTCATCCCAATACCCGTGTGGGGTTTTCAAACAACAAACACAGGTTCTATTTGTGCAGTTGGGCAATGTGTAAAATTTATCGTCCCAATCAATATCAGTCAAATGTGTGTATATAAACAAATCATCCAATTTGTTTATAAATATTTTATTTTATATACACGTTAAAAATTGTGACGGCCCGTCCCACACCAGCCTGCATTTCCTCCGAAAGTGCGCTGTACACATGCCCAGCTAGCACAGAACGGTCGTCAGAAGAAAAAGGAAGAAGGGAATGAACTAAGCGAGGAACCTGTAGAATGTCTCACAGCGCATGGAATAAAATATAATAATAACATACTTGACACAAAACAGGCGAGACAGTGCATAAGCTGATAACTAAAATCAACATCAATCATCAAAGCAGCGGAAATCCGAATACAGCTTATTACAATTTTCCAAATTTACTGTCTCTAAGCAAAAGAAAGCTGAAGTAGAAGATACACCAACAATGCCCAAGCAGTGATCTTCAGCAACACAGGGAGGATACTATATATATTACGTGGAAGCCTCCTGCTCGTCCCCGGATCATCTACCCGTGCATCACCAGCTAACCTGTCTCTAGTCTGCTCGTGTGAGCACCCAGAGTAATAAGAGGAGACATAAAACTCTGGGTCAGACATAAAGCCTGGTATGAGCGATAAGCATCTAAACCGAGTAATAACAGGTATACTAAACCGTACCTGAACCTGGACCTGCAACCAAAGAGTTAGTACCACATACCGTACAATACTCCAAGGTGCCATAATAAATAGTGTAAGAATACGGGGGTGGGGTGTGCATGTCACAATGATATCAAGCAAATCATCCATAGCAACCATCCTCACATCTCTCATTCAGTGCGTAAAGCATACGACATCTACCACTTTGGAACACTAGACAAACTGAGGTAACGACGAATCCCGACTTGTAGAAACCCTGCTGTGACCAAGCCAAACACTTGGAGTCATGACCAAACATTTCAATGACCCACTTCATTGGTCGTAGCCCTTGGTTCTACCGATGCCATAATGGCCCTGAATCCGCCTTCGTACCTCCTACCATAGTGGTCCAAAGCTATAGACGTCGATAACCCCTTGGCACACGTCCCGCAGCAAAGCCCAACCATGAAGCGAACTCGTTGATTCCCATCTGAATCTTGAGCTCTAACTTCTCATTTGGACTTCCTTTGCATCTCGGGTTTGGTCGAATTGGAGTGGGTCTTCAGAAGAGTTGTCGTGCAGTAGAAGCCCTAGAATACGGTTCGGTTCGGTGGTCATCATCCTCGTCGGTTCGGTTCGGTAGTCCACTTCGGGTCGGGTCGGTGTCTCCCTCCGGGTCGGGTCGGTTCAGTGATTCTCCCCCTTCAGATATCGGTTCGGTTCGGGTGTCTCTGCTTGAGTTCGGTTCGGGTGTCTCTGCTTGAGTTCGGTTCGGAGGTAGTTCATCCGATCTGATTCCTTCTGTTTGACTTGTTTGCCTGCTCCGATCCGTTCTGTTCCCTTTCTCCGATCCGATCTGCTCTATTGCTCCGATCCGATCTTCTGTCCAACTCCAACTCTAAGCAATGGCCTTCCTTCCTGCCAAACTCCTTCCAGTGACAAGTCCCAATCCAGTTCGGATTCCCTTGGCCAGTTCACTAGTCCGATCCGACCCCTGCTCCGATCCGAACCGGTTCGGGACCTGCACACTTCTGCAACTTTCCAGCAACTTGTTTACGCCGTTCGACGACGTTTTTGACAAATCTAACTATTCTAATCAATCACAATTCATGTCAAATAGTCATAACAACATAGCAAACTAACCACAAACACCAAAACAATGAATTCATATGTCAAAATGGATCAAATGTGCCCAAAACCCCTTATTTTCCCTTAAGCATGTTTAAGTAAAACTAATCATAAGGTTAACAAAACTTAATCAAATCGAACCAAATTTCTAACAGAGGCATAAAATATTATTTACGAATTTCTAAACATTTTTCCAGAATTTATTAGTGCATAAATTCGCTAATCCTCACTAATTACCCTTAATTAACTGTAATTAGTGTCAAAATGATGCTATCACTCACCTTGGCCACAACTAAAACCCCAAAACTGAAATATTCTCTGATTTGGCGTTGTTCCCAATCTTACACAGCAGCTCTACCTCGGTTCTCGTGCTAATACTCCTTGATTTGATATTTGCTAAGCCTAACCTTCAATTAGAAATTGATTTTTGGGTGTTTTAGAGAGATTTAGAGAGTGGAGGCCATGGCTAGGTCAAGAGGAATGGAAGTGGCGGCTGGAAAATGTCTAAAGAAATGTTTTCTAACCCTAATCAGCACCTATATCCCCCTAAACCCGAAATTCCCCTTGGGCCTAGCTGCTAATCACCCGCTTAAGCCCAATTAAGCTGTTTTTCACCATCTGAAACTTGTTTCAGCCATATCTCCCAAACGGTAAATCCGTTTGGCTAATGTGACCACTCTACGGAAAGAGAAACCATCATCCGAAGCCAATGGAAGTGGTTTCAGGTCAAAATTCCTTTCCAGTCAAAAGTTATGGCCAAAACAGTGATAACTAGGGGTAAAATGGTCATTTAAAAATCGAGAAAAATCATGAACATGGGAAATGACCCCAGTAGTCGTCTCCCAAAGTTACATGACCATACGACTTCGTATGTGAAAGAAATAAATATTCTACGATTCTATGATGCGTAGAATGCGGGTCGTTACACTCTCCCCCCCCCCCCCCCCTTTAAGAAATTTCATCCCCGAAATTCCTTAACCCAAAACATACAAAGGATCCTGCATGCCTACCAACCACATACAACAATCAAACATGCAAAACAAGCAAGCAAGCCTATCCTAGCATACGGAAAACTAAATCGAAATCAAAATCTTACCAGGCAAAGAGTTCTGGGTGCGCCTTCCTAATGTTCTCCTCTGTCTCCCAAGTACAATCATTCTCGTCCTCGCCCCACTGAACCTTGACTAGCTTCACCGCCTTCCTTCGAAGTTGCTTCATGTCTTGTTCAACAATACGGGTCGGCTTGCGGTTCCCAACCGCCTCGGGTTCTACTTCGAAGTTCTCTAACTGATCAGGTGAAATAGTCATATCTGAGTCGTGAACGAACTTCCTTAGTTGGGAAACATGAAATACGTTGTGAACTCCCGCCATCTTCTCCGGTAAGTCAATTCTGTATGCCAAATTCCCGACTGGTTCAAGAACAGGGAATGGACCAACAAATCTTGGTGCCAACTTGCCTCTCCTGCCAAATCGTATTACGCTCTTCAACGGGGAAATCTTGACAAACACCAATTCGCCAACGGAGAATTTTAAGTCTCTTCTCCTCTTATCAGCATAACTCTTCTGCCTATCTTGGGCAGCCTTCATTCGTTGCTGAATGATCTTAATCTTATCTGACGTTTCCCTCACCGCATCTGGTCCAAGCACAAACTTCTCGCCAGTCTCTATCCAACATGATGGTGAGTTGCACGGTCTTCCGTACAAAGCTTCAAACGGAGCCATACCGATACTGGATTGGTAGCTATTATTATATGCAAACTCTACTAGATGCAAATGGTCATCCCATGATCCACCAAAATCCAATATACATGCTCTCAAGAGGTCTTCCAAGATACGGTTCACCCTCTCCGTCTGACCGTCGGTCTGAGGATGATATGCGGTACTGAGATGTAACTCTGACCCTAGAGCCTCTTGTAAGCTCTTCCAAAACCCACTAGTGAACAACGGTTCTCGGTCACTCACAATGCTTTTAGGTACTCCATGGAATCTCACTACCCACTTCATATACAATTCTGCTAACTTAGCTGCCGTTCTGGTCGATTTGACTGGTATAAACCTTGCGCTTTTAGTCAATCGATCCACAATCACCTAAATGCTATCATGTCCCGATCTAGTCCTTGGTAAACCATCGATGAAATCCATCGAGACTTGCTCCCATTTCCATTCGGGAATTTCCAATGGTTGCAACAACCCACTAGGCTTCTTTTGCTCGGCTTTAACTAGCTGGCAATTCATGCACTTGGATATAAACTTCCCAACGTCTCTTTTCATCCCTTCCCAGTAGTAATTCTGCTTCATATCTCGATACATCTTATTACCACCGGGGTGTATAGTTAGCTTTGAGTGATGACATCCTCTAAGCACTTCATCTCTCAATCCATTGACATTTGGTACAACAAGCTTTCCATTCTTTCTAAGCCATCTATCTCGATCAAGCCCATATTTGTTCATCTCCTCATCGATACCCATCTCTAACTTGGAGATGATTTCCAATAGGTTAGGATCGTCCCTCTGACTAGAGCCGATCCGTTCAATCAAAGTGGGTCTGATCGTCAAACTTGCTAACATTTCTGGATCCAATTCGCACTTTGGTCTAAAATCAAACCCCGCGATAAACTCCAGTTGCTTCCATTCAAGGAACATAGCCCCTAAGCTGGCATGTCTTCTACTCAATGCATCAGCCACCGCATTGCCCTTTCCCGGTGTATATGCGATGTCAAAATCATAGGAAGCTAAGAACTCTAACCATCTCTGCTGACGGAGATTTAAATCCTTCTGGGAGAAGAGATATTTTAACGACTTATGATCTGTAAACAGCTCAAATCTTTCTCCCAAGAGATAGTGTCTCCACATCTTTAACGCGAACACGATCGCTGCCAATTCTAAATCATGGGTAGGGTATCTTCTCTCGTGCGGTTTCAACTGCCGACTTGCGTAAGCTACAACCCTACCGCCTTGCATCAATACAGCACCCAGTCCGGTACCACAGGCATCCGTGTATACCGTCATCTCTTCATCCCCCTTAGGAATGACTAACACTGGTGCGCTTGTCAACTTGTCCTTTAGACTCTTGAATGCATTCTCGCACCTTCCATCCCAGACAAAAGCTTGATTCTTCTTGGTCAACTGGGTCAATGGTGCTGCTATCTTGGAGAAACCTTGGATAAACTTACGATAATATCCAGCTAACCCCAAGAAACTTCTTACATCTGTTGCATTCTTGGGCGTAGGCCAATCTTGTACCGTAGCCACCTTTGCTGGGTCCACGGCAATACCATTCTCTGATACAACATGGCCCAAGAACCTCACTTCCCTCTTCCAGAAGTGACACTTAGAAAACTTGGCTTTCAATTGGTGTTTTCTCAACACCTCCATCGCTACTCTTAAATGTTCCTTGTGTTCTTCCTCTGTCCTCGAATAGACCAAAATATCATCAACGAACACAAGGACAAACTTATTCAACTGATCTCTGAATACCCTATTCATAAGATCCACAAAATATGCTGGGGCATTGGTCAGCCCGAATGGCATGACCAACCACTCATAAAACCCAGACGGCGTCCGAAATGCCGTTTTAGCTATACTCTCAGCTTCCACTCTAAGCTGATGAAAACCTGTCGCGAGATCCAACTGAGAAAATACTCTCGCGCCACTCAACTGATCGAACAAATCATTTATCCGCGGTAGAGGATACTTATTCTTCCTCGTCACTTTATTCAACTCGCGGTAGTCTACACACAAACGAAGGGAACCATCTGCCTTGGTAGCAAACACAACTGGTGCTCCCCATTCAGAAACACTCCTTCTGATAAATCCCTTCTTCAAAAGATCGCTGACTTGCACCTCGAGCTCTCGCTGCTCCCTTGGTGCCATACGACGAAGTGGCATCACTATAGGTCTGGCATCCCTTACCAAATCAATACGAAACTCAATCTCTCGGTGTGGTGGTAGTCCGGTCACTTCCTCGAAAACATCCGGATACTGGCCAACCACGGGCAAACCTGACAACTCACTATGCGGAATGTCAAGGGAGTTTAGAAAACTAGCCAATACCCCCTCACTAGGTAGACCACCAAACACTATCCTCCGCCCATCATCCGCTCTAGCTGTCACCAACAAGCCCTCACAGTCTACCACCACCCCGTATCTTTGGAGCCAATCTACTCCCAAAATAATGCCAAACCCAGTAAAGCCCAAAACAAAGCAATCGCAAACAAACATGCATCCATGACTCGATAAGACCACATTACGACAAATCATGCTAAGGCTAGTTGAACCACCAATCGGGTTCGTCACTACTAAAGGTCTATCGACAATCTCGGGCTCCAATCCTAACCTATCTACCAGGTCACTAGATATGAAAGAACTGGAAGCTCCAGTATCAAACAAAACTCTAACAGGAACATCATAAACCGAAAGCATACCTTGAATGACGACATTCTTTCCCTTCTCCGCCGCAGTTGGGGCATTCGACGAAGAAGGAATAGCATTAAGAGCGTAGGCTTTCACCATTTGCTTCTCCTTAGGGGGCTGTGGACACTTGTCCTTGTGATGTCCCATTTAGCCACAGTTGAAGCACTTCCTATCCGCTGGCTTGGCCCGACAATTACTAGCATAATGGCCCTTCTTACCACAGCTGAAGCACTCCACATCTTGCTTATTCTTTTTCTTCTGGCCATCCTTAGCTTGGTTCTGTTTTCTCTTATTCTGGGAACCACCCTTGCCTCCACCACTTGCTTGTGGTTTTGGCTCTTCTGCAGATGCAACCTCAGTCTTCGACTTAGGGTAGAGACTTTCCGATCTTAACGCTTTCCCCACAATCGATTCAAACGTCTCATCGATGTGGTTAATAAGTTTTTCCCCCAAGTACTGATCCAAACCAGTTATGAATTTCTCATTCTTTTTCTCTGCGGTATCAATAAGAGATAACCCATATTTTGACAAAGTGTCAAATTCAGCAATATACTCTGAGACAGCTCTGCCATTCTGCTTGAGCTCCAAGAACCTCTTAAACAACATTGACTTCTGAGCAGCTGGAATGAACTTCTCACTAAAGCGAGCCTAAAACTGCTCCCAAGTAATCTGATCTTCGGGAGTAGCTGCCTTTATAGCATTCCACCAATTCATTGCCCGCCCTTGCAGCTGACGGGACGCTAGCTTTCTCTTCATCGCATCCTCGATACCCAAATCCTCGAAGATACGTTCGCAACTATCCACCCAATCCTGAACATCCGTAGCCGACTCCGTTCCGTGGAACGGCTTCCCACCAAGGCTAGTATAATCCTTATTCAGCTTGGCGAAGTCGACTCTTGGCGCCTGCACCATTGGACCACCACCATTTCCACCATTGGGAGCTGCCCTCTGTACATCTCTAAGCTTCTCTCTCATGAGGTCAGTAAACATCGTCCTCATGTCAGCAGCATTCCCATTATTGGCTCCCCTACCGGTACCTCTAACATATCGGCTCATCGTCAATCTGAAAAAGGAAATGATTAACGACTCCATAGTGGTGCTAGTGCTGTACGACTTCATCCTTATACTACTAATAGTATATATATATATATATATATATATATATATAGCTTTTAAAAACCAAAGTAATCACAAATACGCTCTCTCGTATACGTGTATTATCTCTCCCTGATAACTTTCCTAGGTTAACTACGCAACCTAGAGCTCTGATACCAAGTGTGACGGCTCGTCCCGCACCAGCCTGCATTTCCTCCGAAAGTGCGCTGTACACATGCCCAGCTAGCACAGAACGGTCGTCAGAAGAAAAAGGAAGAAGGGAATGAACTAAGCGAGGAACCTGTAGAATGTCTCACAACACATGGAATAAAATATAATAATAACATACTTGACACAAAACAGGCGAGACAGTGCATAAGCTGATAACTAAAATCAACATCAATCATCAAAGCAGCGGAAATCCGAATACAGCTTATTACAATTTTCCAAATTTACTGTCTCTAAGCAAAAGAAAGCTGAAGTAGAAGATACACCAACAATGCCCAAGCAGTGATCTTCAGCAACACAGGGAGGATACTATATATATTACGTGGAAGCCTCCTGCTCGTCCCCGGATCATCTACCCGTGCATCACCAGCTAACCTGTCTCTAGTCTGCTCGTGTGAGCACCCAGAGTAATAAGAGGAGACATAAAACTCTGGGTCAGACATAAAGCCTGGTATGAGCGATAAGCATCTAAGCCGAGTAATAACAGGTATACTAAACCATACCTGAACCTGGACCTGCAACCAAAGAGTTAGTACCACATACCGTACAATACTCCAAGGTGCCATAATAAATAGTGTAAGAATACGGGGGTGGGGTGTGCATGTCACAATGATATCAAGCAAATCATCCATAGCAACCATCCTCACATCTCTCATTCAGTGCGTAAAGCATACGACATCTACCACTTTGGAACACTAGACAAACTGAGGTAACGACGAATCCCGACTTGTAGAAACCCTGCTGTGACCAAGCCAAACACTTGGAGTCATGACCAAACATTTCAATGACCCACTTCATTGGTCGTAGCCCTTGGTTCTACCGATGCCATAATGGCCCTGAATCCGCCTTCGTACCTCCTACCATAGTGGTCCAAAGCTATAGACGTCGATAACCCCTTGGCACACGTCCCGCAGCAAAGCCCAACCATGAAGCGAACTCGTTGATTCCCATCTGAATCTTGAGCTCTAACTTCTCATTTGGACTTCCTTTGCATCTCGGGTTTGGTCGAATTGGAGTGGGTCTTCAGAAGAGTTGTCGTGCAGTAGAAGCCCTAGAATACGGTTCGGTTCGGTGGTCATCATCCTCGTCGGTTCGGTTCGGTAGTCCACTTCGGGTCGGGTCGGTGTCTCCCTCCGGGTCGGGTCGGTTCAGTGATTCTCCCCCTTCAGATATCGGTTCGGTTCGGGTGTCTCTGCTTGAGTTCGGTTCGGGTGTCTCTGCTTGAGTTCGGTTCGGAGGTAGTTCATCCGATCTGATTCGTTCTGTTTGACTTGTTTGCCTGCTCCGATCCGTTCTGTTCCCTTTCTCCGATCCGATCTGCTCTATTGCTCCGATCCGATCTTCTGTCCAACTCCAACTCTAAGCAATGGCCTTCCTTCCTGCCAAACTCCTTCCAGTGACAAGTCCCAATCCAGTTCGGATTCCCTTGGCCAGTTCACTAGTCCGATCCGACCCCTGCTCCGATCCGAACCGGTTCGGGACCTGCACACTTCTGCAACTTTCCAGCAACTTGTTTACGCCGTTCGACGACGTTTTTGACAAATCTAACTATTCTAATCAATCACAATTCATGTCAGATAGTCATAACAACATAGCAAACTAACCACAAACACCAAAACAATGAATTCATATGTCAAAATGGATCAAATGTGCCCAAAACCCCTTATTTTCCCTTAAGCATGTTTAAGTAAAACTAATCATAAGGTTAACAAAACTTAATCAAATCGAACCAAATTTCTAACAGAGGCATAAAATATTATTTACGAATTTCTAAACATTTTTCCAGAATTTATTAGTGTATAAATTCGCTAATCCTCACTAATTACCCTTAATTAACTGTAATTAGTGTCAAAATGATGCTATCACTCACCTTGGCCACAACTAAAACCCCAAAACTGAAATATTCTCTGATTTGGCGTTGTTCCCAATCATACACAGCAGCTCTACCTCGGTTCTCGTGCTAATACTCCTTGATTTGATATTTGCTAAGCCTAACCTTCAATTAGAAATTGATTTTTGGGTGTTTTAGAGAGATTTAGAGAGTGGAGGCCATGGCTAGGTCAAGAGGAATGGAAGTGGCGGCTGGAAAATGTCTAAAGAAATGTTTTCTAACCCTAATCAGCACCTATATCCCCCTAAACCCGAAATTCCCCTTGGGCCTAGCTGCTGATCACCCGCTTAAGCCCAATTAAGCTGTTTTTCACCATCTGAAACTTGTTTCAGCCATATCTCCCAAACGGTAAATCCGTTTGGCTAATGTGACCACTCTACGGAAAGAGAAACCATCATCCGAAGCCAATGGAAGTGGTTTCAGGTCAAAATTCCTTCCCAGTCAAAAGTTATGGCCAAAACAGTGATAACTAGGGGTAAAATGGTCATTTAAAAATCGAGAAAAATCATGAACATGGGAAATGACCCCAATAGTCGTCTCCCAAAGTTACATGACCATACGACTTCGTATGTGAAAGAAATAAATATTCTACGATTCTATGATGCGTAGAATGCGGGTCGTTACAAAAATTATACTTTTTTAACTATAAAATATTTATTCAATCCACATCACACAATCAATTTTCAAAACACATCAATCAAACAAGTCATCCATGGTCTGTGGACGACGGGGTGTCGGGTGCTATTAAACACCGTCTACATCCTAATATATATTTCAAACTATAAATAAAAATTAAAGTGAGGAGTTCTCACAGATTAGCTAAACCAAACGTCACGACTCTTCATATGTAGGAAATCTTCGTCGTGCTCGCCTTTTGTCAATTTCATTGTCCGTAGCCACTACATATATAAAAATCACATTTTTATATTGTTGCTATGTATATAAAAATCACATTTTTATACCACTAATATATAGATAAAAATTCTATTTTTACACCGCTACTATGTAGATAAAAATTCTATTTTTACACCGCTACTACATGGATAAAAATTCTATTTTTATAACGGTGTTATATAATAAAGATTATATTTTTATTACACTATTCTCTATATAAAAATTATATTTTTATATCGCTCTTCTTCCAATAAAGAACATATTTTTATAACGTTCCTTCCTACATAAAAATTATATTTTTATATCTACTTCTAATATAAAGATTGAATTTTTATATCATAGCTATAAAAATCACATTTTTATTTCAACATATATATAATAAAAATCAGATTTTTATTACACTACATATATAAAGATCAAATTTTTACTAACTATAGAATATAAAAATCGTATTTTTATTCTTTCTACACTATAAAAATCATATTTTTAATCTTTTTATAATATAAAAATCATATTTTTAATCTTTCTATAATATAAAAATCATATTTTTTATCTTTCTATAGTATAAAAATCATATTTTTCCTAGGATATAATCATACTTTTGATTCAATGTTTCATATACTTTATAATTAGAAAACTAATTTTTTATTTACATTTTATATGAACAAAACTGATTTAAAACAATTTTTAAACCAAATAAAGGGAGAAAACCTCACCTTGGTCGGAGGGATGGTCTGAGGGGGCGCCGGAATCGGTTGGTGGCCAGAGGAGGTGTCAAACGTCGGGGGAGGCACGCTGGACTGGCGCCTGGCCATCAGAGGCGGCGGCGGAGGTGACTTCTGGCGCGGGGCAGGCTCTGGCGATGGGTTTGGGGCCTAGGGTTTGGGGATGGGCGATTCAGAGGGGGTAGAGGCTGAGAAGGAGGTAGCGGAGGCCGAGGGGGGTTGTGCAGCGTCGAGCGACGGTGGTGTTGGCCCCTCCGGCGGCACAACAACGGTAAGGGGGGCGCAATCTCGATTTAATTTTTCCTTTTTTTCAGATTTATAATGAAGAGGGAGAGAGGAGGGTAGGAAGTTATATAATTTTATATAATTTATTTTATAAATCCAAAAAGCAACTTTAAATTTCGATCTCCAAACGAGACCCACCGCCTGTCGTCCCTAGCTGACTACCCCCATTCTAAACACAATGGGATATGTATCGTAAGCTAATTCGATTGTTTCGATCAGTTTCCATCATATTTAAAATATAAATCTTTATACATTCAATTTGAATGCACATTTTAAATTACCAGGGTCACATATGAACTCTAAAAATTCCCGGAAAATATTCTCTAGCTTCGTATTGACAATACGGTCCTAACAAAACTAGTTTCATCGAATTTGAAGACCGTTTTTAAAAAAAGCCATTTTCCAGTCGATTAAAATCAACTTAAACTGGTCAAACGCGTTTTCCTTTGCCACGCTCACATATTGATTCGAAAAATTATGAATTTTGAAACCTAGCAATAACTTGACATCACGGATCCAACAAATGTGGTTTCGTCGAAAACCGAGGTCATTTGCAAAATTTCCCTATTTAAGGGCCAGAATTCCATAGCGACTATTCTGAAATTTCAACTGGACATATCTTTTGATTCCCGCTATGAAATTTTGATTTTTCTGATTCGTTGGAAAGATATTCTCAATTAGATTCAAATATTTTTTGTTTCACTAAAATTTGGCTTATTTTGAATCCTGTACATTCATTTGAACTTTGAAATCAAATAATCGAACTACAACGCCATTTTCAATTCCTTTTATAATTAAAATAAAATATTTATATTCTAACGTCGAGCTATATAAATATACACATTCTAATTCTATTCAAAATAAATTTCTCGTCATTATTATTTAAAATAATTCATTTTAAATATTCAAAATTCAATAAAATTGCCAAAATAAAAATTTTAAATTGGCTCGGATATCCGAGATATTACAATCTCCCCCACATAAAACTTTTCGTCCCCGAAAAGGAACGAAGTCGAAAGTTGTTCAACTAATCAACTCAACTTTCATTATTTTCATTATGGCTTAAGTTCTTCAACTTTTCAGTTTCTAAGAACTTTTCAAAATTTTCAAAAATTTGGCTAACACCCTAAATTTTCGAAAAATTTCGCCATAACCTCCGCTGCACCGGGGACTTCGGGATACTTCATATAGCCTCCCATGGCCTTCTTCAATCCAAAAGAAAAAGAAAAAGCCAAGCGGCTAGCCAATTGGCTCATAAAATCATTCAAACCCAAGAAATACAATAAACATGTACCTATTTGTTGGGAAAACAAATTTATTCTTCTGCTCTAGCCTCCTTGCTATGACTTGTTCAATGTAAGTACATGTACATGCATGCAAATGCGATAAATTTCCAATACAACACACTATTTGATTCAATTTGGCTAAAGGTTCAACATTTAATTAATCACACAATAATCAAGCAACACAACCATCAATCAATTAGTTGATTAGCATTTCAAACACATGATTTTGTTATATTGTCAAAAATCACATTTTTGATGCCAAATCACAACAATAGGCCCCATCTAATTTTGGTTCTCACACCAGCCAATTGGAAATATATAGAAATCCCACTTTCGAAATATGAACATAAATACTGATGAAGTCCGGACATCATCCGAATTATCCCCGAGTGGCTAGAGTGTGATTCTATATCTATCCAGTATATTAAAACTTTGAATATACGTGGATCAGACGTATACGCAAAATCTTTATATACTGGATTGTCCAACTTCAATATAAAATAAATAATCAAATACGAATAATTGTTTTAAATTATCAAAACAAAAATTGTTTTCAATTTATTTTCAAAATATCACTCTTTACACTCGTTCTAGGATACTACTGATCCTATCTCTAACGAGTCATTTGCATTGGATATTACTAATCCAATTTCTGATGAATTCTTTCGTATGGTTCTAATGTGTCTTGTTCTCTGAGCATTGTAAACCAAAGCTCTGATACCAACCTGTAACGACCGGGAATTTCGCTCGATCTGAATCAGTCGCTAAACCGACCAAGACCGTACGAAACGCCTGATTGTTTTGAGAAAACGACAAATTAGAACACAGACAGAAGAACATTTCATTGCTTATTAAAACAATTTCATCAAATTACAAGAATATACAGAGTATAAATCAATATTACACATTATAAAATATCAGAGATTACAATACATTACATAGCAGCGGAAAATAATACAATACACAACTAGAAGTAATACACGAATACGGAGCTTTCCGAGTATCGTTCCAGCTGTAAATCAAGATCCTGTGAATATAAATCTGCAAAACCAAAACTACTAGCTGTCCGTGTCAAAACAAGGGGCAACCAGAGTTTAGGTTAAAACAGTAAACTCCAGGTCATTCATGTGACTGGTGTGAGAACTAAAAAAGTTATTGATCTTTATTTCAAAGTTAGCTAAATCAAGGGACCCCTCCGTATAACACGGAACGGGTTTCCTCCCAAGAATACCAGTGCATAAACAATAACACAATGCTAAATAAAGGAAAATGAAGCTATTATAAGACCCAGGTCCAATCACACAATGCAACGCAACGCAAGCCGGAAGATAGGGTTTTTACCTTATAATAGCCAAGAATGCTTGATACGTTTAAAACAAATCATTTGATACTATTATGAGTGCGTAGTGTATAAAACAACTTCAAATCATAAGTATCAATCATAGACGGCACAAGCGCCCCATCCCACTATGTCGCCCTACTAGGCCCTACAAGTAAAACCGCAAAGTCACGGATTGGAAGTTGGATTTCCATCTGTGTACCGAGGCAAAAGATAGTCCTCTACCGATTCGAGACAATCTAGCCTACCATGTCTCAGGATCAGAGCTCGAGTGACCCTTGGATCGTCAGGGCCGGTCCACTGATGTGGATTAAACTTAAACCCTGGACACTGCATTCCCCCGCCCTATGGGGCGAAAATGAGCCAAATGACTCCATCGGCTCCACACAGTCACCGATATATCCGAGGCGCCTTGCTACAGCAACAACAACATAAGTCAAACTCGTCAGGGCATTTAAAACAACTAACGCCACTTCTATCTAGAAGGAAACGCAAGCCCTCCCTGAGGTCCTCCCCCGTTTCTGGTTAACAACTGGGGTGTGAGGCTCGTGAATCAACGCTACACAAAGCTATGCCACACAGGTCGTGCTTTGATCATCAACCACAAGACTCTTCTTTTCAACAGAAGCCTTGATCATATTGCCACTTAGGCATGCCACACAGGCAATTCACACCATGCGATTGATATCCATCAATATATAACCACTGAGCTCGTACGTCTCAAAGAAGGGCGTTAAGCAAGAGAATAAATTCTCCGCCGCCAAACAGATATATATTTAATAGAAATCGATCACACAAAATAAAATCCAATGTCAGACACACAATCCATTCACAAGTTCGTTCTGAGTCTGAACGAAACCGGAGGCACCTTGTACCTCGCATATCCATCGATCTCCAAGTACGTATGGACGACCACTAACTGATTCCCTCCTCTTGGGTGTATGGCCCAATCAAGATCATCAGTAATCATCCAAACGACGTGAAGACCTCCGGTCTTCGACCACCGTCTTCATCCTCGACACCACGCTGAATCAGTTATTCAGAATGGGATAAACCTGGTCCTTATGAATAACTCCCGTATATAATAAACAAGTGTTACACAAACACAACATACGCCTCATTCCTATTCAGAATGTTCTTTTATTCAAATATTCTTACACTTTGGGAAAGGTTCCCATTAATTTTATCAAAGATAAATTCTTTAAATTTATTCTTTAATCTTCTTTTGAATATCGATTCAAACTAGTCGGGATTAGCGAACCACACCGAAGTAATCATTTATTTTATTTTCCCAATCCCAACCTATTCATCCCATGAAGTAAAACTGGTCATACTTCATATCTAACACCACGGTGTTATCGGTAAATTTAATTACCATTTCACGTTCAAATCTAATTAAAGATTTAACTACCGCCTGGAGCAAAACTGGTGGTACTCCATTCTCGATCACTTCAATCTAATTAAAGATTCTTTAAAACTCCACTTAGTTTTAATCTTCCCAAAAATCATTATCCTGTCTTTAACTAGGTTAAAGAACCAATGTCATTTAAAACACGCTTCACGATAAACCCAAAATCACATTCATTAATTATCAGGTTAAAGAACAAATGTTATTTAAATGTCACGTTAAACCCAAAAATCAATTCAAATTCAATTCCAATTAAATACCATTTAATTGGTACACTTCATTAAATCTAAATAAAAAGATTTAATCTTTTTCTCAACTGGGTTTAAGAATAGTGTTAATGAAGACACCATTCATGACAAACCCAAATCACATTTGATATTAAATACAAGGCTCTGAATAGAAAATATATCGGCTTATATTCAATATCAAATTCTACGACCAACAAATATCATATTAGAAATAACGATATAAATATATCTTTCAAATTTGCATAACAATATCTATATAATCACGAAACCCAACATCAAAATATTCCAAAGATAATTTCGATTCCAATCCATTCCAATTCAATTATTGGAAATTCTGTTTATTTTCAAAACCATTTCAAATCCACTTTATTTATTTTAAAAATAAATAGAATTATAATTCTATTTCAAAACTAGTTCATTTCGATAAAAAAATCTATTTCAATCTTTTCAAATTTGGGACTTTTCATCCGAATTCTTCCCAAATCATTTCTTATGATTTTACACAAATTATTCTATTTTTAATAATTTTATCAAGGCCCGTACAGTCGATTTACATCAACGACCATCGAACTGCACTTACAGCGACCTTTTCCAAATTTGATTTGGACATAATTCCAAATCCAACCATTAGATTTCAAATCTCTAATATTCATTAGAATGCTTTTTCCGATTCGAACCCAATGGTTCCAGGTTTAGGAGAATCCGACGGTTGGATCTCCCGTAATATCCATTCAAAGTTGGTGGTCGAAATTCGCGAACTGCCACGGTGCGTTCTGTTCAGGCCATTATATATAATATATATATATTATATATTTCTTCGATCTCCTTTTAAAACATATTTTCTAAATCGTTTTAAATTCGTTTTCAAAACGATTTCAACTTCCAACTCAAATTCAAATCAGAATTGAATTTTCCAATATAAATTTGTTTTAAATTCATTTCAACTCGATTTCAATTCAAATCAATTTCAATTCAAATCGGTTTCAATTCAAATCAATTTCAGTTCAATTTCAATATGTTTTAAGTTCAATTCAAAACGATTTCAATTCTATTTCAATCTAATTCGAATTTCAATTCTATTCAGTTTAATTCGAATTTCAATTCTTTTCAATTTAAATCGAATTTCAATTCTTTTCAATTTAATTCGAATTTCAATTCTTTTCAAAATATCAGATTTTGTAATCACTTTCGATATTCATTGTAAAATGAATAAAATCGACAAAATTCCCGTTCGTGTTATAATGGCATTTAACTACTTAACATGGCTTCACATTTCAATATTCACTGAATATTATTTTAAAATATTCGATAATTCTGAACTGGAATCAGACACAGTCAATTACCATATAATGTGATTATATGGATTTCACAAAACAAATGTGTTTAACAATAATGAAAATAGCAATCCATCTTCCAGAGTGCATTCTACACTGTATAAGCATTGAATATAAATATTCAATGCTTACACAGCCTGTAAATCAATCGATCGACATACAACTAATTATTGGGATTACTGTATGTCATATTTCATCCCAATACCCGTGTGGGGTTTTCAAACAACAAACACAGGTTCTATTTGTGCAGTTGGACGATGTGTAAAATTTATCATCCCAATCAATATCAGTCAAATGTGTGTATATAAACAAATCATCCAATTTGTTTATAAATAATTTATTTTATATACGTTAAAAATTATACTTTTTTAACTATAAAATATTTATTCAATCCACATCACACAATCAATTTTCAAAACACATCAATCAAACAAGTCATCCATGGTCTGTGGACGACGGGTGTCGGGTGCTACTAAACACCGTCTGCATCCTAGTATATATTTCAAATTAGAAATAAAAATAAAAGTGAGGAGTTCTCACAGATTAGCTAAACCAAACGTCACGACTCTTCATATGTAGGAAATCTTCGTCGTGCTCGCCTTTTGTCAATTTCATTGTCCGTAGCCACTATATATATAAAAATCACAATTTTATATTATTGCTATGTATATAAAAATCATATTTTTATACCGCTACTATATAGATAAAAATTCTATTTTTACACCGCTACTATATAGATAAAAATTCTATTTTTACACTACTACTATATAGATAAAAATTCTACTTTTATAACGGTGTTCTATAATAAAGATTATATTTTTATTATACTATTCTCTATATAAAAATCATATTTTTATATCGCTCTTCTTCCAATAAAGAACATATTTTTATAACGTTCCTTCCTACATTAAAATTATATTTTTATATCTACTTCTAATATAAAGATTGAATTTTTATATCATCGCTATAAGAATCACATTTTTATTTCAACATATATATAATAAAAATCAGATTTTTACTACACTACATATATAAAGATCAAATTTTTACTAACTATAGAACATAAAAATCTTATTTTTTCTCTCTACACTGTAAAAATCATATTTTTAATCTTTCTACAATATAAAAATCATATTTTTAATATTTCTATAATATAAAAATCATATTTTTCCTAGGATAAAATCATACTTTTGATTCAATGTTTCATATACTTTATTATTAGAAAACTGATTTTTAAATAATATTTTATATGAATAAAACTGATTTAAAACAATTTATAAACCAAATAAAGGAAGAAAACCTCACCTTGGTCGGAGGGATGGTCTGAGGGGGCGCCGGAATCGGTTGGTGGCCAGAGGAGGTGTAACAGCCCGTAAAATGCGAGCCAGTTTGAAATTTTTATTTTGGCAATTTTAGCGAATTTTGTATATTTAAAATAGATTATTTTAAATAAAATCGATGAGAAATTTATTTTGAATAGAATTCGACGTATATATTTATATACGTCGTCGTTAGAATATAAAATATTTATATATAATTATAAATAGAATTGAAAATGGCGTGGTAGTTCGATAATTTGATTTCAAACTTCAATTGAATGTACCGGGTGCAAAACAATCCGGATTTTAGTGAAACCAAAAACATTAGGATCCCTTTGTGAATATCTTTCCAACGAATCCGAAAAATCAAGATTTCATATCGGGAATCAAAAGATGTGTCCAGTTGAAAATTCTGAATAGTCGCTATGGAATTCAGGCCCTTAAAAATGGACATTTTGCAAACGACCTCGGATTTCGACGAAACCAGTTTTGTTGGGTCCGTGATGTCAAGTTATTGCTAGGTTTCAAATTTCATAATTTTTCGAATCAATATGTGAGCGTGGCAAAGGAAAACGCGATTGACCATTTTCAGTTGATTTTAATCGACTGGAAAATGGCCATTTTTCCAACGGTCTCAGAATTCGACGAAACTAGTTTTGTTAAGACCGTATCGTCAATACGAAACTAGAAAATATTTTTCTGGAATTTTTAAAGTTCGTATGTAACTCCGGTAAATTGAAATACGCGTTCAAATTCAATATATAGAGTTATATGTTGATTTCAACGGAAACTGATCGAAACAGTCAAATCAGCTTACGATACATATCCCATTGTGTTCGGAATGGGGGTAAAACGCTATGGACGACAGGCGGTGGGTTCGATTCTGAAGTCGTCAGAAAAGGTTGCTTTATGAGTATATAAATTTAATAATTAATTAAATAAATAAATAAATAAATAAAAATCTCTTCCCTCCTTAAAACACTCTGCCCCCCCCTCAGTCTCGATTCAGAGAAAAAGAAAAAAAAAACGAAGACATCCAAATCGAACGAGAACCCGTCGCCCCTACCTCCCTCCTCCACGACCGCCGGAACAGGCGCCGCTCCGATCAAGCCCCTCCCTCTTTGCCTCGCGCTCACTCCCCTTTTTTTCCCTTCCTCCATAGGCGGAAACCCCCGACCACCGAACCCCCCTAGCCACCTCCGGCGAACTCAGAGACCCTCCCCTCCTCCGATTCAAGCAAAGAAACCCCCTCCTGTCGAGTTGCTGCGCCAGCGAGCCTCCTCCGCCGTGATGGTCAGCGATGAACCCTCCTCTTTCTTGTCCAGCATATGTAAGTGTTTATAATGATTTTTAATTTATTTATATACAAAGAAAGTTTATATAATGTAAAGATTATATTTTTATTTATAAAAAGATTGGATTTTTATACATGATAAAAATTGGTTTTTTATTTGAATGGCAAAATAAAAATAAATAAGATTTTTATATAAGTGGAGCGTTCATAAAAATAGGATCTTTCTTATGTGAGGAGCGTTATAAAGATGAGAATTTTAAAATATAAAAGTTGTGATTTTTACTTAAAATATAAAAGATCAAAATTTTAAAATATAAAAGGTCGAATTTTTAAAATATGAAAGACGAGATTTTTCTTATGGAAAAGAGGTGATTTTATAATGTAAACGAAGTGATAAAAATATAATTTTTATTATAGGAGAGAGATAAAAATATAATTTTTATTATAGTAGAGAGTCAAAAATATAATTTTTATAATATAGAAAGGTTAAAAATATAAGTTTTATACTATTGGCATATTAAAAATATAATTTTTATAAGGTATAGCAATATAAAAATTCGATTTTTATATATAGAACTTCGAAGTAAAAATATGATTTTTATGTATTGAATAGCATAGTAAAAATTCGATTTTTATATATAGAACTTCGAAGTAAAAATATGATTTTTATGTATTGAATAGCATAGTAAAAATATGATTTTTATATGTTGAACTTCGAAATAAAAATATGATTTTTATATATTGAACTTCGAAGTAAAAATTCGATTTTTACATAGGTAGTGAAAGCGGGCGACGAAGGTAACAAAAAGGCGAGAACGAAGAATCCTATAAAAGAAGAGCCAAGATGGTTGGATAGCTATCAGTGAGAACTTCTCATTCAAATTCTATTTTTCTAGTTATATATATACTAGGATGCAGACGGTGCTTATTAGAAGCACCCGACACCCGTCCACATACCATGGACTTGTTTGTTTGGTTGTGTAGTTGGTTAGATTATTTGGTTTGAACTGAATTGTTTGGTGAAATAAAAATTGATTTGATTGATGTGTGAATGGCGTGGGCCTTCACTAGACCGGGGATAAGGCTAGGCCTCGTCCCGTTTCTAGTATCGTGCCGTTATGCCGCCGAAATTTTCTAAAATATGTTAGAAAAATAAAAATATCATTTTTATTGTGTAAATGAAATGAATAGAAATTCATGTGTTAAAATAAAATATATTATCATTAAAAATATAGTTTTAACGTGAAAGTGAATAAATAAATAAATATTTATAAACAAATCGGCCGATTTGTTTATATACACTGATTTGACTGATATTGAATGGGTCGATAAATTTTACACATCGCCCAACTGCACAACTAAAAATCTGTGTTTGATTGTTTGAAACCCCACACGGGTGTTAGGATGAAATTTGAAGTTCACTCATCCTGATTGATTAACTATGTCGATCGATTGATTGACAGGCTGTTATAAGCGTAAGATATCTATATTTGATGCTTATACAGTGTAGTGCACTTTGGTTGATGTTTGATTGTTTATTATTGCTATTATATACATGTGTTGTATGGAATCCATATAATTAACGTTATATGGTGATTGATTGGGCCTCATTCCAAACGGGAAAATAATGAATATTATAAAAGAAAATTCATGTGTTGAATATAAAAATAGTGATGTGTTGACAGTACTCATGTGTTGAGATTAGTCGTGTGTTGAAATAAATATAGATTCATGTGTTGAATGGGATAAATATTCATTTGTTGGATAGAATAAAGAAGTTTTGAAAATATAAAGTCGTGTTGATTAGATTGACGCCATTTTGACGTAAACGATATTTATATCGATTTTAAACGATTTCGAAATGAATTGAATTGAAAACGATTTCGAAATGAATTGAATTGAAAACGATTTCGAAATGAATTGAATTGAAAACGATTTCGAAATGAATTGAATTGAAAATTAATTCAAATTGAATTGAAAGTGAATTGAAAATGAATTCAAATTGAATTGAAATTTGAATTGAATAGAAACGAATTTATAAAGAAGAATTCAATTTTGATTTGAATTGAAAAGGAAGTTGAGATTGCTTTTGAAATGAATATTAAAACTATTTATATAATTCGTTTTAAATAGAAATCGACGAAATATATATTATATATATTATATATATAATATAGTGCCCTGAATAGAACGCGCCGCGCCGCGGCAGTTCTTGAATTTCGACCATTTATTTCAAACTGACATTACGGGAGATCCGACCGTCGGATTCTCCTAAAACTGGAACCGTTGGGTTCGTATCGAAAAGAGCTTTCCAATGGATATTAGAAATTTGAAATCTAACGGTTGGATTTGGAGTTATGTCCAAATCAAATTCGAAAAAGGTCGCTGTAAGTGCAGTTCGATGGCCGTTGTTGGAAATCGACTGTACGGGCCTTGGTAAAATCATTAAAAATATCTATAATTTGTGTAAAATCATAATATATGGATTGGAAAGAGTTGAGCTGGAAAATTCCACATTTGAAAAGATAAAAATAGATTTTTATCGAAATAAACTAGTTTTGAACTAGAATCAAAATCAATTTATTTTTGAAATAAATAAATTGAATGTGAAAGTGATTTTAAAAATAATCAATACTCCAAATACGTGGATTGGACTGGAGTTGAATCGAAATTATCTTCGGGATATTTCGATGTTGGATTTCGTGACTATACAAATATTGTTATGGGGATTTGAAAGATATATTTTATGTCGTTATTTCCAATACGATATATGTTGGTTTCAGAATTTGATATTGAATGTAAGCCGATATATTTTCTATTCAGAGCCTTGTATTTAATATCAAATGTGATTTGGGTTTATCGTGAATCGTGTTTTAGAAGACATTGGTTCTTTAACCCAGTTAAAGGCAAGATATCGATTTTCGAGAAGATTAAAACTAAGTGGAGTTTTAATGAATCTTTAATTAGATTGAAAAATGAAGTGATTATTTAAATTATCAAATCTGAAAGGTGATCGAGAATGGAGTACCACCAGTTTTGCTCCAAAGCGATAGTTAAATCTTTAATTAGATTTGAACGTGAAATGGTAATTAATTTTACCGATAACACAGTGGTGTTAGATGTGGAGTATTACCAGTTTTCTCCATGGGATATATAGGTTGGGATTGGGAAATAAAATAATAATTACTTCGGTGTGGTTCGCTAATCCCGACTAGTTTGGAAAACCATAATATGGTTTGAAATGATATCCAAAGGAAGATTAAAGAACAAATTTAGAAGAATTTATCTTGGATAAAATTAATGGGAACCTTTCCCTAAAAATGTGATTTTGTGAATAAAAGAATATTCTGAATTGGAATGAGGCGTTTGATGTGTTTGTGTAACATTTGTTTATCATATACGTGGGTTATTCAGAAAGGCCGGGTTTACACCCATTCTGAATAACCGATTCGACGAGATGTCGAAGATGAAGACGGTGGTTGAAGACCGGAAGTCTTCACATCGTTTGGATAATTACTGACGATCCTGATTGGGCTGTACACCCAAGAGGATGGAAATAGTTGGCGGTCGTCCAGACGTACTTGGAGATGGATGGATATGCGAGGAAAGTGCCTCCGGTTTCGTTCAGACCTAGAACGGACTTGTAAATGGATGGTGTGTATGACATTGTATTCCTTTATATTGTATTTGTTGATCTCTGCTAAATATATATCTGTTTGGCGGCGGAGAATTTATTCTCTTGCTTAACGCCCTTCTCTGAGACATATGAGCTCAGAGGTTATATATTGGCAGAAATCAGTGGTACGATATGGATTGATAGTGTGGCATACTGAGATGCAGTGATCCAGACTTTTGTTGAAAAGCAAAGTTTGGTGGTTGATGATCAAAGCGCAGCTGATATAGCATGGCTTTGTGTATAGCGTTGATCCGCGAGCCTCACAGCCCGGGATGGTGGTAAACTGATGGTTTGATCAGTATATATTTTTAGTGTAGTGGATTCGGTCGACCGATATTGAGCTTCGTGCTCGGAGGGATAGAGTAAGCGGTGTTTTCTCTTGCTGGGACGTAAGCCGCGGTGATAATTGAGTCCCAAAAGTGCGGATGTGCATAGCGGTGTTTTCTCTCGCTGAGACGTAAGCCGCGGTGATTTGTACTACGCGATCGATCTTTCGAATCAGGAGCCACCATGATGGAAATCCAATTTCCAATACGTGTATTTCGGCTTTATTTGTAGAGCCTAGTATGGCGACATAGTGGGATGGGGCACTCATGCCGTCTATGATTTATATTTATGATTGAAATTGTTTTTGACACTATACACTTATTATAGTATCAAATGATTTGTTTTAAACGTATCAAGCATGTTTGGCTGTTATAAGGTAAAACCCTATCCTCCGGCTTGCGTTGCATTGTGTGATGGGACCTGGATCTTATAATAGCTTCATTTTTCGAAAAAGCATTGCGCTGTTTATTCTATGCACTAGTATTCTTGGGAGGAAACCCGTTCCGTGTTATACGGCGTGGTCCCTTGAATTACTCTCTTTTAAAGTAAAGTTTTAAATAACTGTTTTAGTTCTCACACCAGTCACATGACTGACCTGGAGTTTATTGTTTTAACCTAAACTCTGGGTGCCCTTATTTTCGACACGGGCAGCTAGTAGTTTTGGTTTTGCAGATTTATATTCACAGGATCCTGGTTTACAGCTGGAATGATATCCGGAAAGCTTTGTATCCGTATATCTCTTCTAGTTGTGTATTGTATTATTTTCCGCTGCTATGTACTTAAATGTAATTTAAATCTCTGATATTTCTGTGTAATATTCTTTTATACTCTGTATATTCTTGTAATCTGATGCATTGTTGTAATATACAATGAAATGTTCTTCAGTTTGTGTTCTGATTTGTCTTGTCCTCACAGTAATTCGTTCTTTCTCATCTCTTCGGTGACCGGGGAAGTTTCGGGTCGCTTCATTTGGTATCAGAGCTTTGGTTTACAAAGCTCAGAGAACAAGACACATTAGAACCATACGAAAGAATTCATCAGATATTGGATTAGTAATATCCAATGGAAATGACTCGTTAGAGATAGGATCAGTAGTGTCCTAGAACGAGTGTGAAGAATATATTTTTAAAATGAAAGCCAATTTTGTTTTGAAAATTTAGAATCAATTATTCGTATTTGATTATTTATTTATATTGATTTGGACAGTCCAGTATATAAAGATTTTGCATATACGCCTTGCAAACGTGTATTTGAAGTTTTAATATACTGGATAGATATAGAATTACACTCTAGTCGCCCGGGGGTGATTCTGATGATTGATCGATCATCATCCGAATTTATGTTCGAGTGACGAAAGTGGTCTTTCTATATATTTCCTATTGATTGGTGTGAGAACCAAAATTAGATAGGGCTTATTGTTGTGATTTGGCATCAAAAATCTGATTTTTGTATATGTATCAAAATTATGAATTTGAAACTCTAATTCACTAATTGATTGATGTTCGGGTTGTTTGTTTAGTTGTTTGATAATTTTGAACCATTATGCCTAATTTGATCGAATAATGAATTGTATTGAAAATTGGTCGCATCTGCTTGCATATACATGTATATATTGAACAGGTCATAGCAAGGAGGCTAGAGCCGAAGAATAAAATTTGTTTGCCCGACAAATAGGTACATGTTTACTACATAATTTCCTGTTTTGTTTGGGTGATGATGATTTTGTGAGCCTATTGGCTAGCCGCTTGGCTTTTTCTTTTTCTTTTTGAGATCTGAAGGACCGGGGAAGCTATTTGAAATTCCCCGATGCTCCCGGTGCAGGGGAGGTTATGGCGAAATTTTTCGAAAATTTAGGGTGTTAGCCAAATTTTTGAAATTTTGAAAATTCTCAGAAACTGAAAAGTTGGAGAATGCAAGCCAGATCGAACGTAGAGCTGAATAATCAAACCACTTTCGACTTTGTTCCTTTTCGGGGACGAAAAGTTTTAAGTGGGGGAGATTGTAACAGCCCGTAAAATGCGAGCCAGTTTGAAATTTTTATTTTGGCAATTTTAGCGAATTTTGAATATTTAAAATAGATTATTTTAAATAAAATCGACGAGAAATTTATTTTGAATAGAATTCGATGTATATATTTATATACGTCGTCGTTAGAATATAAAATATTTATATATAATTATAAATAGAATTGAAAATGGCGCGGTAGTTCGATAATTTGATTTCAAACTTCAATTGAATGTACCGGGTGCGAAACAATCCGGATTTTAGTGAAACCAAAAACATTAGGATCCCTTTGTGAATATCTTTCCAACGAATCCGAAAAATCAAGATTTCATATCGGGAATCAAAAGATGTGTCCAGTTGAAAATTCTGAATAGTCGCTATGGAATTCAGGCCCTTAAAAATGGACATTTTGCAAACGACCTCGGATTTCGACGAAACCAGTTTTGTTGGGTCCGTGATGTCAAGTTATTGCTAGGTTTCAAATTTCATAATTTTTCGAATCAATATGTGAGCGTGGCAAAGGAAAACGCGATTGACCATTTTCAGTTGATTTTAATCGACTGGAAAATGGCCATTTTTCCAACGGTCTCAGAATTCGACGAAACTAGTTTTGTTAAGACCGTATCGTCAATACGAAACTAGAAAATATTTTTCTGGAATTTTTAAAGTTCGTATGTAACTCCGGTAAATTGAAATACGCATTCAAATTCAATATATAGGGTTATATGTTGATTTCAACGGAAACTGATCGAAACAGTCAAATCAGCTTACGATACATATCCCATTGTGTTCGGAATGGGGGTAAAATGCTATGGACGACAGACGGTGGGTTCGATTCTGAAGTCGTCAGAAAAGGTTGCTTTATGAGTATATAAATTTAATAATTAAATAAATAAATAAATAAATAAAAAATAAATATCTCTTCCCTCCTTAAAACACTCTGCCCCCCCCCCCCCCCTCAGTCTCGATTCAGAGAAAAAAAAAAAAAAACGAAGACATCCAAATCGAACGAGAACCCGTCGCCCCTACCTCCCTCCGCCACGACCGCCGGAACAGGCGCCGCTCCGATCAAGCCCCTCCCTCTTTGCCTCGCGCTCACTCCCCATTTTCCCTCTTCCTCCATAGGCGGAAACCCCCGACCACCGAACCCCCCTAGCCACCTCCGGCGAACTCAGAGACACTCCCCTCCTCCGATTCAAGCAAAGAAACCCCCTCCTGTCGAGTTGCTGCGCCAGCGAGCCTCCTCCGCCGTGATGGTCAGCGATGAACCCTCCTCTTTCTTGTCCAGCATATGTAAGTGTTTATATTGATTTTTAATTTATTTATATACAAAGAAAGTTTATATAACGTAAAGATTATATTTTTATTTATAAAAAGATTGGATTTTTATACATGATAAAAATTGGATTTTTATTTGAATGGCAAAATAAAAATAAATAAGATTTTTATATAAGTGGAGCGTTCATAAAAATAGGATCTTTCTTATGTGGGGAGCGTTATAAAGATGAGAATTTTAAAATATAAAAGTTGTGATTTTTACTTAAAATATAAAAGATCAAAATTTTAAAATATAAAAGGTCGAATTTTTAAAATATGAAAGACGAGATTTTTCTTATGGAAAAGAGGTGATTTTCATAATGTAAACGAAGTGATAAAAATATAATTTTTATTATAGGAGAGAGATAAAAATATAATTTTTATTATAGTAGAGAGTCAAAAATATAATTTTTATAATATAGAAAGGTTAAAAATATAAGTTTTATACTATTGGCATATTAAAAATATAATTTTTATAAGGTATAGCAATATAAAAATTCGATTTTTATATATAGAACTTCGAAGTAAAAATATGATTATTATGTATTGAATAGCATAGTAAAAATTCGATTTTTATATATAGAACTTCGAAGTAAAAATATGATTTTTATGTATTGAATAGCATAGTAAAAATATGATTTTTATATGTTGAACTTCGAAATAAAAATATGATTTTTATATATTGAACTTCGAAGTAAAAATTCGATTTTTATATAGGTAGTGAAAGCGGGCGACGAAGGTAACAAAAAGGCGAGAACGAAGACTTCTATAAAAGAAGAGCCAAGATGGTTGGATAGCTATCAGTGAGAACTTCTCACTCAAATTCTATTTTTCTAGTTATATATATACTAGGATGCAGACGGTGCTTATTAGAAGCACCCGACACCCGTCCATATACCATGGACTTGTTTGTTTGGTTGTGTAGTTGGTTAGATTATTTGGTTTGAACTGAATTGTTTGGTGAAATAAAAATTGATTTGATTGATGTGTGAATGGCGTGGGCCTTCACTAGACCGGGGATAAGGCTAGGCCTCGTCCCGTTTCTAGTATCGTGCCGTTATGCCGCCGAAATTTTCTAAAATATGTTAGAAAAATAAAAATATCATTTTTATTGTGTAAATGAAATGAATAGAAATTCATGTGTTAAAATAAAATATATTATCACTGAAAATATATTTTTAACGTGAAAGTGAATAAATAAATAAATATTTATAAACAAATCGGCGATTTGTTTATATACACTGATTTGACTGATATTGAATGGGTCGGTAAATTTTACACATCGCCCAACTGCACAACTAAAAATCTGTGTTTGATTGTTTGAAACCCCACACGGGTGTTGGGATGAAATTTGAAGTTCACTCATCCTGATTGATTAAATATGTCGATCGATTGATTGACAGGCTGTTATAAGCGTAAGATATCTATATTTGATGCTTATACAGTGTAGTGCACTTTGGTTGATGTTTGATTGTTTATTATTGCTATTATATACATGTGTTGTATGGAATCCATATAATTAACGTTATATGGTGATTGATTGGGCCTCATTCCAAACGGGAAAGTAATGAATATTATAAAAGAAAATTCATGTGTTGAATATAAAAATAGTGATGTGTTGACAGTACTCATGTGTTGAGATTAGTCGTGTGTTGAAATAAATATAGATTCATTTGTTGAATGGGATAAATATTCATTTGTTGGATAGAATAAAGAAGTTTTGAAAATATAAAGTCGTGTTGATTAGATTGACACCATTTTGACGTAAACGATATTT
The DNA here is from genome assembly GCA_030737875.1 of Allium sativum. Taxonomy (NCBI): domain Eukaryota; kingdom Viridiplantae; phylum Streptophyta; class Magnoliopsida; order Asparagales; family Amaryllidaceae; genus Allium; species Allium sativum. The sequence goes on from CM060913.1 coordinate 161,167,053, forward strand.
ATATCGATTTTAAACGATTTCGAAATGAATTGAATTGAAAACGATTTCGAAATGAATTGAATTGAAAACGATTTCGAAATGAATTGAATTGAAAACGATTTCGAAATGAACTGAATTGTAAACGAATTCAAATTGAATTGAAAGTGAATTGAAAATGAATTCAAATTGAATTGAAATTTGAATTGAATAGAAACGAATTTATAAAGAAGAATTCAATTTTGATTTGAATTGAAAAGGAAGTTGAGATTGCTTTTGAAACGAATATTAAAACTATTTATATAATTCGTTTTAAATAGAAATCGACGAAATATATATTATATATATTATATATATTATATAATGCCCTGAATAGAACGCGCCGCGCCGCGGCAGTTCGTGAATTTCGACCATTTATTTCAAACTGACATTACGGGAGATCCGACCGTCGGATTCTCCTAAAACCGGAACCGTTGGGTTCGTATCGAAAAGAGCTTTCCAATGGATATTAGAAATTTGAAATCTAACGGTTGGATTTGGAGTTATGTCCAAATCAAATTCGAAAAAGGTCGCTGTAAGTGCAGTTCGATGGCCGTTGTTGGAAATCGACTGTACGGGCCTTGGTAAAATCATTAAAAATATCTATAATTTGTGTAAAATCATAATATATGGATTGGAAAGAGTTGAGCTGGAAAATTCCACATTTGAAAAGATAAAAATAGATTTTTATCGAAATAAACTAGTTTTGAACTAGAATCAAAATCAATTTATTTTTGAAATAAATAAATTGAATGTGAAAGTGATTTTAAAAATAATCAATACTCCAAATACGTGGATTGGACTGGAGTTGAATCGAAATTATCTTCGGGATATTTCGATGTTGGATTTCGTGACTATACAAATATTGTTATGGGGATTTGAAAGATATATTTTATATCGTTATTTCCAATACGATATATGTTGGTTTCAGAATTTGATATTGAATGTAAGCCGATATATTTTCTATTCAGAGCCTTGTATTTAATATCAAATGTGATTTGGGTTTATCGTGAATCGTGTTTTAGAAGACATTGGTTCTTTAACCCAGTTAAAGGCAAGATATCGATTTTTGAGAAGATTAAAACTAAGTGGAGTTTTAATGAATCTTTAATTAGATTGAAAAATGAAGTGATTATTTAAATTATCAAATCTGAAAGGTGATCGAGAATGGAGTACCACCAGTTTTGCTCCAAAGCGATAGTTAAATCTTTAATTAGATTTGAACGTGAAATGGTAATTAATTTTACCGATAACACAGTGGTGTTAGATGTGGAGTATTACCAGTTTTCTCCATGGGATATATAGGTTGGGATTGGGAAATAAAATAATAATTACTTCGGTGTGGTTCGCTAATCCCGACTAGTTTGGAAAACCATAATATGGTTTGAAATGATATCCAAAGGAAGATTAAAGAACAAATTTAGAAGAATTTATCTTGGATAAAATTAATGGGAACCTTTCCCTAAAAATGTGATTTTGTGAATAAAAGAATATTCTGAATTGGAATGAGGCGTTTGATGTGTTTGTGTAACATTTGTTTATCATATACGTGGGTTATTCAGAAAGGCCGGGTTTACACCCATTCTGAATAACCGATTCGACGAGATGTCGAAGATGAAGACGGTGGTTGAAGACCGGAAGTCTTCACATCGTTTGGATAATTACTGACGATCCTAATTGGGCTGTACACCCAAGAGGATGGAAATAGTTGGCGGTCGTCCAGACGTACTTGGAGATGGATGGATATGCGAGGAAAGTGCCTCCGGTTTCGTTCAGACCTAGAACGGACTTGTAAATGGATGGTGTGTCTGACATTGTATTCCTTTATATTGTATTTGTTGATCTCTGCTAAATATATATATCTGTTTGGCGGCGGAGAATTTATTCTCTTGCTTAACGCCCTTCTCTGAGACATATGAGCTCAGAGGTTATATATTGGCAGAAATCAGTGGTACGATATGGATTGATAGTGTGGCATACTGAGATGCAGTGATCCAGACTTTTGTTGAAAAGCAAAGTTAGGTGGTTGATGATCAAAGCGCAGCTGATATAGCATGGCTTTGTGTATAGCATCGATCCGCGAGCCTCACAGCCCAGGATGGTGGTAAACTGATGGTTTGATCAGTATACATTTTTAGTGTAGTGGATTCGGTCGACCGATATTGAGCTTCGTGCTCGGAGGGATAAAGTAAGCGGTGTTTTCTCTTGCTGGGACGTAAGCCGCGGTGATACTTGAGTCCCAAAAGTGCGGATGTGCATAGCGGTGTTTTCTCTCGCTGAGACGTAAGCCGCGGTGATTTGTACTATGCGATCGATCTTTCGAATCAGGAGCCACCATGATGGAAATCCAATTTCCAATACGTGTATTTCGGCTTTATTTGTAGAGCCTAGTATGGCGACATAGTGGGATGGGGCACTCATGCCGTCTATGATTTATATTTATGATTGAAATTGTTTTTGACACTATACACTTATTATAGTATCAAATGATTTGTTTTAAACGTATCAAGCTTGTTTGGCTGTTATAAGGTAAAACCCTATCCTCTGGCTTGCGTTGCATTGTGTGATGGGACCTGGGTCTTATAATAGCTTCATTTTTCGAAAAAGCATTGCGCTGTTTATTCTATGCACTAGTATTCTTGGGAGGAAACCTGTTCCGTGTTATACGGCGTGGTCCCTTGAATTACTCTCTTTTAAAGTAAAGTTTTAAATAACTGTTTTAGTTCTCACACCAGTCACATGACTGACCTGGAGTTTATTGTTTTAACCTAAACTCTGGGTGCCCTTATTTTCGACACGGGCAGCTAGTAGTTTTGGTTTTGCAGATTTATATTCACAGGATCCTGGTTTACAGCTGGAATGATATCCGGAAAGCTTTGTATCCGTATATCTCTTCTAGTTGTGTATTGTATTATTTTCCGCTGCTATGTACTTAAATGTAATTTAAATCTCTGATATTTCTGTGTAATATTCTTTTATACTCTGTATATTCTTGTAATCTGATGCATTGTTGTAATATACAATGAAATGTTCTTCTGTTTGTGTTCTGATTTGTCTTGTCCTCACAGTAATTCGTTCTTTCTCATCTCTTCGGAGACCGGGGAAGTTTCGGGTCGCTTCAGGAGGTGTCAAACGTCGGGGGAGGCACGCTGGACTGGCACCTGGCAATCAGAGGCGGCGGCGGAGGCGACTACTGGCGTGGGGCAGGCTCTGGCGGTGGGTTTGGGGCCTAGGGTTTGGGGATTGGCAATTCAGAGGGGGGAGTGGCTGAGAAGGAGGGGGCAGAGGCCGGGGGGGTGTGCAACGTCAAGCGACGGTGGTGCCGGTTCCTCCGGCGGCGGCGCAACGGCGGTAAGGGGGGCGCAATCTCGATTTCATTTTTCCTTTTTTTTTGATTTATAATGAAGAGGGAGAGAGGAGGGTAGGAAGTTATATAATTTTATATAATTTATCTATTTTATAATTCCAAAAAGCAACTTTAAATTTCGACCTCCAAACGAGACCCACCGCCTGTCATCCCTATAGCTAATTACCCCCATTCTGAACACAATGGGATATGTATCGTAAGCTAATTCGATCAGTTTCCGTCAAATTTAAAATATAAATCTTTATATATTCAATTTGAACGCACATTTTAAATTACTAGAGTCACATAAACTCTACCGAAAAATATTTTCTAGCTTCGTATTGACGATACGGTCCTAACAAAACTAGTTTCATCGAATTTGAAGGCCATTTGAAAAATGGCCATTTTCTAGTCGATTAAAATCAAATGAAACTGGTCAAACGCGTTTTCCTTTGCCACGATCACATATTGATTCGAAAAATTACGAATTTTCAAACCTAGCAATAACTTGATATCACGGATCCAACAAAAGTGGTTTTGTCGAAAACCGAGGTCGTTTGCAAAATTTCCATATTTAAGGGCCAGAATTCCATAGCGACTATTCTGAAATTTCAACCGGACATATCTTTCGATTCTCGCTATGAAATTTTGATTTTTCTGATTCGCTGGAAAGATATTCTCAGTTAGATTCAAATGTTTTTGGTTTCACTAAAATCCGGTTTATTTTGAATCCTGTTCATTCATTTAAACTTTGAAATCGAATTATCGAACTACCGCGCCATTTTCAATTCCTTTTATAATTAAAATAAAATATTTATATTCTAACGTCGAGCTATATAAATATACACGTTCTAATTCTATTCAACATAAATTTCTCGTTGTTATTATTTAAATTAATTCATTTTAAATATTCAAAATTCACTAAAATTGCCAAAATAAAATTTTTAAATTGGCTCGGATTTCTGGGATATTACATACATTGTAGTTCATCACATATTTAATTAATTGTTATTAATGATGTATCTGTTTGGTGATGGAGAATTTATTCTCTTGCTTAACACCCTTCTTTGAGACGTGCGAGCTCAAAGGTTATGTGATCAATAGTGACTGATCATATGTGTGAATTGCAGACGTGAAGTACTATATTTTGAAAGTACCTTGTGGTTATTATGTTGTGAAATGATTTTCCCCACTTCTGGATATAAAAATGATTTAGTGTGTGGCTAAAGATTCTAGTAACCCGGGTGACTAAAAATATGGGTTAGATGGGTGGTGTATACTTCCATATGTGGAAGGTGCATCGTCGGTGTAGCCTGCTCCTATGTGGGGTGCGTACACATTTATATATCGAGTTGCTAGGTGCGTACCCTTTGCCTTGTCTATGGGGAGCCTGATATTTGGTTGCATACTTGTTTGTATGCATTGTTATGATTTGAAATTCATATTTCCAAAGATTTTGATTTGAGATCCCGAAGTGAAATCTACTTTGATATAGAAAGTTAGATATGTATTTCAAATGATTTGAAATAGAAATCGGGAAATAAGGTCCAAAGGAATAATTTTTGTAAATTGAATTGGATTTGGAAAATATACGTGTGGTGATTAACCTAAATGGGTAGATTGGGATATTGCATGTTGATTGATGCATAGTAGATCCATATATCTATATTCATTATTGTTTATACATTGGCATTCATGGGGGTAAACCCGTTTCGTGTTAGCGGCGTGGTCCTGTGATATGCCATATTATTAAATAAGTTAATTATAACTGTTTAGAGTTTCTCACACCAGTCCCATGACTGACCTGTAGTTTGCTTTTCCCCTGCAAACTCGGGTGCCCTTATTTTCCACACGGGCGATCAAGTAGTCTATTTTTCAGATATATAAGCAGGATTTGAAGCTTTAAACTGTGTCCAGGCATTGATAGTCTTCAGCTGTGTTACTTTATTTGTTTTCCGTTGTGCATTGTATTACATTTGATGTAAATTAATCTTCCGTTGTATTCTTTTCGATATACTCTGATATTCTGTACTCTAATGTAACATTATTATGATGTTTATAAAAGTCTTCTGTTATTTGTTCTGATGTGTTGTAAGCCCAGAGTTAGCGTATGCGGGATTTGAATGGTCTTGGTCGATTTAGCGATCGATTAGGTCCGGGAAAAATCCATGTCGTTACATAAACAAAAGGGAAAAGAAAATGCATGTACCATTCCAACAACATAAAATAATATGGATCTAACTAAACATGTGTCATATAAATTTGACATAGAACAATGAACTTGCATTTTAGACCCAATTGACATGATTCTTAAGCATATGAACGAGTACTTACATAGAATTACACAAATCCAATTAGGCATGTAAATGTGAAATTGAATTTGGGTTGGATCAAATTAACATAGATCTAAACATATGAGAATGTAGATCTAAACATATAGGCATATAAGCATGAAAGAATCACCAAACTTATATACAACATGATAGGTTCATTGCCAAATTAATATTCAACATGATAGGTTCATCACCAATTTAACATACAACATGATAATTCTAATAAACCACAATAGTCCCATAGGCATATATGATTGAATTGTCGCAAGAATAGACATGAATCAGCATCACCATTATCTTACAACTAGGCACAGTTCTAGTTTCGCTTTATTACAAATCATGACTTTTATTTGTTCACATCTAAAGAATAACTGAACTTACAAACAAAAGAAAAATCTTGTTTTCTAGGATCTGTTTCCTGAAACTGAAAAGCTATCCTTTGATGTAGACTATTGGTTCTCTAATTTTAATTTGGTTTGATTAACTTGCTTCCTAGCTTGCTTTCTAGTTGGAGAAGAATGGCGACTACACTAGTTTGGCCATGGATAACATGGCGGCTCCTTGGAATAAAATTGTGTAGTTTAGGGTTGAGGTCTGGGGTTGTTTATATAGAAGTTTAAATTAATGTGAGCTGTCAGATCAACCTAGGAGTAATCAAGGCCATTAAGATCAAAGAAAGCCAACCAAAAATTGCCGCATATGCCCTAATAACTTAGGAATCGTCACTGGAAGAGGATCTCTGAAGGGGTCTACCCCCCTTAAGGGGGGTCGACACTTATGTCTATCCCCCTTAAGGGGTGTCGACAACTATGTTGAACCCCCTTAAGCGGGATCGACACCATTTGAACGGGATCTTTCCCGTTCACTCGTCTTTGAATTATTTTGGTTCTGGAGATGATTTTTTGTATATATATATAATTCCTTGCGCGTATTCAAACTTCTACGGCTTATAACTTCTTCATACGTTGTCCGATTTACGCAAACCCAGACTCTATCCCAAGCAGAATTCCGGGATGAACGCAATGGCGTAACCTGATTCCCTTTATTTCAACTTTTAAAATTAAGTATTATTTAATTCGTTACTTTAATATTCATAGGAAATACGGGGTGATACATTCTCCCCTCCTTTAAAGGATTTCGTCCCTGAAATCTCCAAGTCAAGGAGAATGTACCCTAACATCCAACATCCATCTACTCAACCATTCAATCACGGATGTCCATTGTCCTTAAAAAGATTTCTAATGCTTTCATGATCATATGCATAGTGTGTGTGCAAGTCCTTATCTAATGCAAAATCAGGCTGTCTACTGATTCAGTTGACCTCCTTAATGCGAATTATGTCAGTGTTATGAGTCCATCATGCATGCAATTACTCCTAATCACATTTTATAACTTCTACGTGAGTGCCCAATCATTCATACAAATGTGACATCCATATGATAACACATTAAGTTTCAATCCATATACAAATACATATATGCATATGCAACATGAAAATGACTGAGCCGATCTAGTGCCTAACGGGTGCATATGCATCCACGAGCAACCACTAGCAAACACTTGCATCCACTTGCATCCACTAGACGTAACATGGCTCAAACACATGTTTACATCCATTGGCTTCTACCTAAGGATTAAGGATAGGAAGCATGCAAATAAACTTTACAGAAAAAGAGGAATCAAGGATATACCCTCAAAAAGGGTATGATGTGCGTATTTAGTCTTCAGTCTTCTAAGTCGCATCTTCTTCAGCTTCACTCCATTGTGCTCTGACTGTCTTAACTTATCCATTGCATCAACTATCAGACAGTCTTTTCTTCGTGATGTCCCTATTTAATTCAAAAGCGTAGGTCTTACTCCTAGCGATGCCAACTACTAACTTAACCGAAGGTTTTAAAATCAAAGTTTGTTATGTATTCTGAACTTTTCCTTTTTATATCAAAATGGCGCCTAGCCGCGTGCCGCATGCATCCGTGTATACCGTAAACCTTTGACTACCGTAAGGTAAAATCAAAAAATGGGGCCGTTGTAAGAGCCCTCTTCGATTGTTGGAAAGCGACATCACAACCAATATCCCGAGCAAAGGTTAGATTCTTCTATGTCAATCTTGTAAGTGGGGCTAATACCTTAGCAAAGTCCTTAATGAGCTTCCTATATTAGCCCGCTAGTCCAAGAAAATTTCTTACATCTGTTGCGTTCTTAGGAATCTTCCAATCTTGGATTGCCACCTCCTTTTCAGGATCCACTGCTATCACTTCCTTAAAGACCACATGTCTTAAGAACTTCACCTTTTTTCTCCAAAAAAAATTGACATTTGGAGAACTTAGCTTTGAGTTGATGCGCTTGGAGGGTATCCGAGACTTCCCTTAGATGCAAAGCATGTTCTTCCTCATTCTTAGAGGAAACCAAAATATCATCTATGCGCAAGCAAAGTGAACCATCCGCCTTTGTAACGAAAACGGTTGGAGCAACCCATTCAGAAATACTTCGCCTTATGAACCCTTTTTCAAGTAACTCTTGTACTTGGTTATTGAGCCCTTCCTTTCCTTTGGAGTCATGGGTCGTACAGGTAATGCAACTGGCGTTGCATTGTCAACTAGATATATACGGAAGTCTATCTCGCGTTTTAGGGGACAAACCCCTAACCTAATCAAAACATCTGCGTACTACTCTAACGGATCGCAAATCGTCGATAGATGCATCAAGTGATTCTAGGTAGCTAAGCCTAACTGATCCCTAAAGATCAAACGAAATCTTAAGGGTATTCCCGAGGCAAGTCAAAAATCTAACTACCCTCCTTTCACAAATACTAGCTAACTAATCCATGCCTAGAATCAACCCATAGCCCATGAAACCTGTAGCGACCCTAATTTTCCATACCTTCTGAGCTGACCAAACCACACCAGCCCAACCCAAAGTGCACGGAAAATGGATTACTAGAAGAAAGAAGTTATAGGATGAGCTAAGAAAGAAAGAAATATTAGAATAGAAGAAGAAGAAGAAGAAACAACACAACAAAAAATAAGAGTCTCACATCGCAGCGGAACAAAATATATTACATAAATAAATCTTTATTGAGGGCTTTTTAAAAAAATACTTACAATATCAGAGTACATCAACATCTCTGGACTATTATAATAACCTGTCCTCATACACAACACACAGCGGAATAGTAGCTATATAATATCATACGTTCGGACTCTTCCAGCTCGTCTATTCGCAGCATTCGAAAACCTAAACCTATACACCCAGGGCTAACCCGAGCATTTACAAAACACCGGGTCAGTCTGGTGAACCAGAGTGAGACAAACACACAATGTTTAAGGGTATCACACAACCTGATTTTTAAAGTTAAAATCTTTCGAAGAAAAGGATAATCGTAAGACCAAGTCCACACATAAATACCGACAGTTTTTGCCTTACGATAACCCAAAACATTTTTGAAACTAATATCTTGTCTAATATTATAATAATTTCTAAATATAAGTAAATAGAATCTAGTAGAACGCTTGCACCTCACGCTCCACATATATAGTATAAAATCAAAACTGCAGGTGCTTATTGGAGATTGGATTCCGACTATGACAAGGTATGGTACCACCTACCGATAGTGTATCTCTAGAAGCGAATACACTGGGTTCAACAAGAACGACTTGCAACCCGGCCCTCACATGACCAACCACTCATTTCGCTTGAGTGTATCGAATGTATGTCACCAACGGTTGGGAGCTACCGACCGTTTCCCAAAAAGGGGCAGCATCAAAATAGGATAAAGAAGCAAATAGATTTTCTCTAGATAGTTGATTATACACCCTAATAGGAGCGACCCACATAGCCATGCCGTCTGCCCGATTTCTTTCGTTTCCCGGTTGATGAGACTTGAGGTTTAGATTTACTTTTTTGAACATTTGGCCGTCATTCACCTTGAATGCCACATTGTCAGATCCGTCAAGTCACTAATTGACATCCACAAATATGCTCTAGGTATAAAAGAAGTGCCCCTCTTTGCCATTGATCGATATATTTGTAAAAGTCAACGTACGTGGTTTCTGGAAATACTCTGTCAGACACTTGTCCATACAAGTCATCCAGGAACAGGATGAACCGAAGGTACTCTCCTACTGCACCCAATATAGGAATCACCCCATGGATCAGGAACGAGAAGTCCTTGCTGCCCACAGATTCTAACCACGACAGAACCGCAGCTTATCTCTGGGAGCTAACCAAATATTATTAGCGGTTCTTCCGTTTAATGAAGATCCACGGTCTTCAATGCTCTATCTCAATCATCTCTTGATATCTTCACGTATTTGTTGGTTGGAATGGTTTTCGAATATAACTTCAATCCCGGTCTTTCTGCACCAACAATCGTATTGGACAGATTTGATAGTCGGTCATTAAACTATCAAAATAAACAGTGTTTCAATCATAACAATCTAGTGAGTTCACTGGTTCAGTATTCGGTCTCACTTGGCCTTTTAATTAAAACAAGTAAATTCAAACTATTAAATCTTTCGATAATTTAAATATAGTTTTCTCGCTTCTTATTTAACATAAGATTATTCTTTAATACATTCTCTTTTTAATACTTAGAAAATCCTATATCATATTCAGTTGTCTATTTTCACACTCAAAATATTAGTCACACTATTATCAAATATTGGGAAATCATTTCAACTTCTTACTCATAAAACGACATTACGAAATATCATCATTACTTAAAACAATACAAGTACTTATTCTGATAGAATAAAACTCAATTTTACGTTACCTTTCTAACTTGAAAATATCGTTATAATTCACGCAACACCTTTTATTCCCCTTTTACTTTGGAATCTTCAATATATATAAACCAAATTTTCATTAAACATTGCATTATTATTCCTTTAATGGAAATAAAAATTTATTACTAACCTATTTCAACATTACCAACTAATATCATCCTCAGATAATGCTGAAGTCGTTCAAGTTGGGGTATTTTAATTACCTCTCAGACCTTGATCAACAACGTTCATATCTTAAGATAAATACCAGTTGTAATTCAAACCCGATACTTCATTCCAATATCAATACAAATCCCATTTCACTAATTTATTCAAAATATGGTTTCATAGACCTTCTTATGCTTTGAAAATCTCTTTCTCGGATATGCCCATTCTTTCTTAATTCAATAATTAAGTAACTTATTTATAAAACATCACTTTTAATCTGACCTCTTTAACCAAACTCATTTATAATTCGGATTTGGTTATCAAATCCTATGACCCACTTCGTTCACCAAATTCACCTTTATTAGTTCCTTTCAAATCCATTCAACCATTCTCGCTTTGAAACTCTTATACCCATTTCCCCCTTTTCTACTTGATCTCATTTTCAAGTAACGTTAATTTATAATTAACGCTTTTAACCTTTAAATCTCATTTACCTAACTCTGGTTTATTATAAACCCTTTTATCTTAATTTCCTCTAACTTAATTCAAATAATTAAGTAACATTATTTCAAACTATTGTATTCGCTTGGACTTCCTTTTTAACTTCGTTATAAAGGTTCAGGTTTTAAATATAAAACCCGTTCATAAACTCACTTCACCATTTCACTAGATTTCATTCCAACTTCGATTACTTTTTAATGAATTTCCATTAAAAGTAATTTCTAAATAATTATTAACTAAAATAATAATTTATTTCAATCATTAACTACTTCATTAGTTAATTTCTTTATTAACTAAAATAAATAATAAATTCCTTTAGAAAAATCTTATTAAACTTACAACACTATTCTTTATACTATTTTTATTGCGTAAATTCAAAACAAACTAATTTAATAGTCGATTCCAGTAAAACAGGCGATTTTGTTAATTCAAAACTCGTTTACCTCGTTAACTGATTCCAATTAGTTCTCACTTTAAATTAATTAATAATATAATTAGTTTAAATAATTCCATTTAATAATCTCTTAACAAACCAATTATCCAAATTTAAATCGTTAGATAAATTTCTATCCATGAGTTTATAAATCTGATTAACATTAGAAGTTTCTTATAAAACCAATTTATAATTAATTATAAACTTACATAATAAATATTTATTCCCTTTAAATAACTTTTATTCAAAATAATATATTCAAAATCTACACCCAGTTATAAAATAAATTTTATAACATCATCTCTATCACTCACCTGATGGTGAATCATTATTTATAAAACGATTGATTTTATAGGCCATATGTTGCCAAATACTCAACCAATATTGCCCATTGGTTTAAACTAGACAGATGTTGAATTTTCAGTCAACAATCCATAATCAAATCAATCACCCAAACAGGACAGTTCATATGTTGATAATATGAAATAAATAATATATATTGAGGAATCCCGTTGGATCCCCCAATCTGTTCTTCCCTGTATTCAAAACGGTTACCACAGACCAGACCATTCAGTTTCTTTTAACTGATAGCAATAAATAACGGCTATTTAACATTAATCACACGCAATTCAATCAATTCAACAATTTAAACACGTTGTTTTTATAAACGTGACCAACCAAGGTGAGTTACCTTTATTAGAACCAATCGTTAAAATAATGATTTGGTATTTCATTGAAATTAATCGATGGTTTAATTTCGTCAGTCATATCAACAAATAAATATAATACTAGCAAACATTCAACCATTATCAGACAGAGCACACAAAATAAAAACCCAATTTATATAAATTATAAATGGGAAGAACTGAGTGAGTTTAACTCACCTTGATTTGATTTGTTAAAATGGCTTGTTTAAGTTAAATTAAACGATTGTTTAATTTGACTGAAAATCTCAGTTGATTCCAATTCCATCCATATGTTCCATAATACAGTGCTCGATACCCTGATCATAACGCAGCTTGTTTTGTTCGCTTCATTCTGTAAACATATGAACTAATTCTATAAATTACACAAAATTTTTTTATTTATATAATTAAATCTTAATTTTATATTGGTTTGCTAAATTTTTTAGTTAATAAAACTAGTTGCATTTGCTTAGACTTGAAAGCACTTAGGAAAAACATTTTTGTCAACTCCTTCTGTACATATTAAAACAATAGACACCCACCTTCTAAATCAAAACTTGGACCCAATTTCCTTTTTGAATTGAATAGCCCGATTTGTTCCTTATAAAAATCATTTAATAGATTAGAATGTAACTAATTATTCTCTTAATTATAGTTTAACGTTAAGCTAATTACATTCTAAAATTTAAACGGTTTGTTTAACTTCATAATTACCAAACCCAATCTAATTAATTCGCTAAACATGTATTTAGTGAGTTAATTACTTTGTTTTATAAAAAATTGCTGATTTCTCTTGAAGCGAATTTTATGAGCCCAACATCTTCTGCACTAACTGCTTTGTTTCCAACTCCCACTGTATATTCCACTAGTACCCTGCATCGAATCCATGTTGTCATATTAATATACTTCTCAAGTCAAGACAACTAACCATATTTTAATCACTTAATTACTTAAATATTCTTCATACATAAGAAGAAGGGTCGGATCCTATCTGTTTCCATCCCCTTCGCTCTTTTCTACCTCACCCTGTTTTCCCTTTCTACTTTCTAGAACCCAACGCTATCATCGGATTCAAGACCACCGCGCCCTCTCAAACCCACCAGAAATTCATCCAAGACCACCACCGCATCGCCTCTAGTCCCCTTTATTCTCACGCCAAACCCAACTCCTCCTAGAGCCGCCGATCGCTGCTAGTTTCCCTCCATAGTCGCTGCCTTTCAGCTGAGATTTAGGTCGCCTCGACACCTCAAACTCCATCACGATCATTCACTTCGTAGAGCGGGCTATAACCATTTGCAGTTGATCGATCTCGAGATAGATGAACAGATCAAGAAGTTATAGAGGAACAAAAATGGTGAGAATCTGGCCGTTGTTGTGTTTAGAGGCGGCGGAACTTTTGTTTCGACCAGAACGAGGTAAACATTAGGGTTGGCTGAGAACAAATGTGTGTGTGTATATATAGGGTAACAAATATTATTACTTAATTTAACGAAAGTTCACATTGAAGTAACACATAAAACTAACCACAATTGACTCCTGTTTTCTGATAAAACTGCTAATCCTAGCCTAGAAATATATTTCGGACCAAATGGGACAGGTTTCGTCGAAATCCGACGTTGTTTGAAAAAATTTCCTTTATAAAACCATCGGAAAAACGCGTTTCAATTTTCCACGATCACTAAATAAATCCAATCAACTTGAAACTTTGAAATCCTACAATAGTTAATCAATATGAACCCAACGGCACCAGTTTCGTCGCGTTCTGAGACTGTTTTCCCGATAGGCAATTTTTATACTCAACACAATGCCATTTTAGACACCAAATTAGCCGGTCTCCAAAAATAACAAACTATATATCAATCCTGACTATAATCGACGATACGAACTCAACGGAACTCGTTTCGTGGCTTAGTTCGATCGTTTGCTCAAGTTACACTCAAATATCTCTCTATTAAATTAAGTTAATTTAATTATGCACTATAGAAAATAACTGGGCGTTTATGGCTGCCGTGGTCACATACGACATCGGTTTGCCATGCAATTTAATAATGTAAAATAATTTAACGTTACGGTCCCGATGAAACTGATTTGGTCGAAAATGGAGACCGTTTGCAAAATGACTATTTTGAAGGCCTATATTTTAATAACGATTTTCATAGTGACTATTTTAAAATTTGAATTGGCCATAATTAACAAATTACAACACAAAATCTGGATTTTTCTCTTTCATATGAAAATTATAATCAACACGGTTCCAATGTTTCTTATCTCACAGAAATCCGACTTATATTGGATCCTGTATATTCAGTTGAAGTTCAAAACTCCATTATACGAACTGTCGCGCCATTTCGAGCTTGATTTATATTATAAATAAAATTAACGTTAAAACTTCGTTTTAATAACGAATTCAATATTAAAATCTATTAACATTATAAATATAATATTTAAAATAATAAATTTTATAAAATATTTCGTTTCCAAAAATACAGGATGTTACATTCTTCCCCCCTTAAAATAATTTCGTCCTCGAAATTGCTAAAGTAAGAAAGAATGTTACAAACCCATTACCTTTACAAAAATAATAAATTTAAACTCGATTTTTATTTCCAAAACTAATCTAATTGGTTTTAAAAACAATTTATTCCAAATAAAAGAATTTTCGAAAATTCTTAAAATTTTTCTAACATCTTAAATTTTGGAAAAAAATTGGTAGAGTCTCCCTTGTACGGAGGACATTTGCAATATCGCAGGTTCAATAAATATATATACATCGACCAACAGGGTAGGAAAAAATCAAAAACCAAACTCAAAACCCAAATAAAAACCAAAATTATATATTCTGCACAGGCGTACCTTTTTGCGAGCGTTATTAAGCGGTAAGCAATATTTTATATTCGAGCTTGCTTAGTTATTATGTAGCTCTATTCAAACTGGATTCACTTAACTCCAGAATTTTCTCTTGGATGGATTTTAAAGTTGAATTGGCACTTCTGCACCTGTTCTCAACTCAAATAAATTTCAATAATCCCCAAAACAACATCAATTAGTTTCAAATATCCATATCATATGATCCAACCAGTTCTACACACAATCTAACCCACATGAGATTATAATTATTTATAATCATTTCATTTATTTCTTTAATTATCCATTCAGGTTTATTAATCTGGATTAATTTATCAAACTTATTTATTTCGTATTGGTTTTAAACTACGTCTATCCATTTTCAGATTTATATTCAAGCAATCAACAACACAATCCAAACATATCATTCAAATCAGCATTAACAAATCAATCGATTTCCCATATTATAATAAATTGAGAAAATCATTACTTTTATTATAAAATAAATTGGGCAAAAATAATTTTAAAAATAATTTCATATCAAATTACAAATGCGCGCTCTTATATATATAACAAACTCAATCCAGGGTGTTACTAACCCTATCTCTATAGAGTTACTCCACTAAGCCAGGGTTAATACTAAACCAATAGCTCTGATACCAAATGTAGCGACCCAAATTTTCCGTACCTTTCGAGCTGACTAAACCGCACCGATCCAACCTAAAGCGCACGGAAAATGGATTACTAGAAGAAATAAGTTAGAGGATGAGGTAAGAAAGAAAGAAATATTATAATAAAAGAAGAAGAAGAAACAACACAACACAAAATCAGCGTCTCACATCGCAGCGGAACAAAATATATTACAGAAATAAATCTTTATTGAGAGCTTTTTAAAAAAAATACTTTCAATATCAGAGTACATCAACATCTCTGGACAGTTATAATAACTTGTCCTTATACACAACACACAACAGAATAGTAGCTATATAATATCATATGTCCGGACTCTTCCAGCTTGTCTCTTCACAGCATTCGATAACCTGGACCTGTACACCCCGGGTTAACCCGAGCATTTACAAAACACAGGGTCAGTCTGGTGAACTAGAGTGAGATAAACGCACTAAGTTTAAGGGTATCACACAACCTGATTTTTAAAGTTAAAATCTTTCAAAGAAAAGGATAATCGTAAGACCAAATCCACACATAAATACAGACGGTTTTTGCCTTATGATAACCCAAAAAAAAATTTAAACTAATATCTTGTCTGATATTATAATAATGTCTAAATACAAGTAAATAGAATCTAGTAGAACCCTTGCATCTCACGCTCCATATATATAGTATAAAATCAAAACCACGGGCGCTTATTAGATATTGGATTTCGACTATGACAAGGTATGGGACCACCTACCGATAGTGTATCTCTAGAGGCGAATACACTGGGTTCAACAAGAATGTCTTGCAACCCGACCCTCACATGACGACCACTCATTTTGCTTGAGTATATCGAATGTATATCACCAACGGTTGGGAGTTACCCACTGTTTCCTGAAAAGGGACAACATCAAAATAGGATAAAGAAGCAAATAGATTTTCTCTAGATAGGTGATTATACACCCTAATGGGAGCGACCCACATAGCCATGTTGCTTGCCCGATTTCTGTCGTTTACCAGTTGATGAAGCTTGAGGTTTAGATTTACTTTTTGGAACATTTGGCCACTATTCACTTTGAATGCCACATCGTTAGATCCGTCAAGTCAATAATTGACGTCCACAAATATACTCTGGGTATAAAAGAAGTGCCCCTCTTTGCCACCACTCGGTATATTTGTAAAAATAAACGTATGTGGTTTCAGGAAATACTCTGTCAGACACTCGTCCATACAAGTCATCCGGGAACAGGATAAACCGAAGGTACTCTCCTGCTGCATCCAATATAGGAATCACCCCATGGATCAGTAACGAGAAGTCCTTGCAGCCCGTAGATTCCAACCATGATAGAACCACAGCTTATCTCTGGGAGCTAACCAAAGATTATTAGCGGTTCTTCCATTTAATGAAGATCCACGGTCTTTAATTCTCCATCTCAATCATCTCTTGATGTCTTCACGTATTTGTTGGTTGGAATGGTTTTCGAATATAACTTCGATTCCGGTCACACTATTATCCAATATTGGGAAATCATTTCAACTTATTACTCGTAAAA
Organism: Allium sativum; assembly: GCA_030737875.1. Classification (NCBI taxonomy): domain Eukaryota; kingdom Viridiplantae; phylum Streptophyta; class Magnoliopsida; order Asparagales; family Amaryllidaceae; genus Allium; species Allium sativum. The sequence continues at coordinate 161,184,349 of CM060913.1, forward strand.
CGACATTATGAAATATCATCTATTTCATTACTTAAAACAAAATAAATACTTATTCTGATAGAATAAAACTCAATTTTACATTACCTTTCTAACTTGAAAATATCGTTATAATTCACGCAACGCCTTTTATTCCCCTTTTACTTTGGAATCTTCATTATATATATACCAAATTTTCATTAAACGTTGCATTATTATTCCTTTAATGGAAATAATAAATTATTACTAACCTCTTTCACCATTACCAACTAATATCATCTCAAATAATTATGAAGTCATTCAAGTTGGGGTATTTTAATTACCTTTCAGACCTTGATCAACAACGTTCATATCTTAAGATAAATACCAGTTGTAATTCCAACCCGATACTTCATTCCAATATCAATACAAATCCCCTTTCACTAATTTATTCAAAATATGGTTTCATAGACCTTCTTACGTGTAAGGACCCGTAACATCCATAGTAAGGAAAGCCCGGATTGCCTTGAGGACAAGACGAATCAGAACGCAAACAGAAGAACGTATCATTGTTTATTTGACACGACCCGAACTTCCCCGGTAAGGAAAGCACGGATGGCGTTAAGGACAAGGCGAATTATAACGCAAACAGAAGAACATTTCATTGTTTATTGCAATAATTCCATCAGAATACAAGAATATACAGAGTATGAATAAATATTATACAATAAAGAATATCAGAAATTTAAATACTGTAACACCCCGTAATTCTGTAATACTAAGATTCACAAATCGAGGCAGAATTAAAAGTTAAAATCAAGGGAAATGTACTGCACCATTGCGTTCGTCTCGGAATTCTACATGAAAACGAGTCCGAGTTTGCGTAAATCAGAGTCCGTATGAGGAAGATATGGCCTTCGGAAGATTTAGCAAAGTTCAAAATTCAAAACAGTTCAGAAAAACGAGTTCGAAATTCAAAACAGACCCAGATTGGGCTGGGCGGGATTTTTCCTGCCCAAGTCACCCAGGTGGACTGGGTAGTCGACCTGGGGGTCGACCCCCTGCTTTTTCCAGCTTTCTGCACCTGGTTCGTTCTGATGTATTTGGTCACGTTCTCTGCCTAGGTTCGTTCGCCTAACACTATATAAACAGCCCTAGTCTCCTTCTCTATTCACAATTCTTCTCTACCCTTATGCTGCAAAGATTCTTAGTGAATATGGCTTCTTCTCCTCCTCTTAAAAGAACAATAAATAGAATAATATATATAAAATAAATCAAGACGAGGAGATGCTGCTCAAAGACTTTCAAGAAGAGGTTCAAGTCAGGCTAGGATTTCAAGTGAAGAATCAAAGGCTAGCTCAAACGGTTTCGAGCAACATCGCACGAATCATAGCAACGCCATCTTTCTTTTCTAATCAAAATCTCTGTAAGTCAGTTACTTTTTAGATTTGAACGTTTTTCTCTGTTCGTGACATGAAATTAAAGGAATAAAAGAATATGCCAAATCTTTCTATTCAAACCTGTGCCTATATCTTTGGACCTAATTAAGAACTGTCATGATTCAAGGACAAATAAGACCGTGACTATGAAACTATGGACCTTAGAACCATATGCCTCTGTGACTATGAACATTTCCTATGACTATGAACATTGCCTATGACTATGAACATTGCCTATGACTATGGACATTGCCTATGACTGTGACTGTGACTATGAGAATTATTTCCATGACTATGAACACAAGCCTATACCTTTGATTAGGAAGCAAAACTATTGTCTATGACATAAATTGGACGACTGTGATTAAGCACCTATGGTTCATGACTAGGAAAGTGTTTAAGTTTTGTGACTGTGAAATTGGGTCTAAACCCGATTATCTATTCTGTCTGCTCTTTGTTTTCTTTGGTTTTAGACCTTGGGAATTTACCTATTAAGTTAGGTCTACCCATGTCCTTGAACCTACATCTTTATTCTGTCTATTCTTGGTTTTAGACCTTGGGAATTTACCTATTAAGTTAGGTCTACCCATGTTCTTGAACCGACGTCGTTATTCAACCCTTTTTATGCCAGTTAGTATGTCTATCTTTTGCATAGCATCTTTGGTTCATAGGCTATTTTCTACGAACCTAGCTTTATTTATAATCTAGAATGAATCACGATTATACGAATGGTGGGAATGCGGTTTGGGAAAAATATGAAATTTACTAAAAACGTAGTTTTACTTGGAAATTGGCATAAATTGGGAACATGTATTATGGCATGTTCACAGAAATGCAAATTGGATAAATTTGACATGAATTATAAGATGTGTAATTTGAATCTAGTATTGACATGTAAATCTAGCATTTACATGAATAGTGAACTAGAGTAATAAGTCTAGTTTGACGTGAATTACAATGTTGAATCGGAATTGGATTAGCTAATTTGGCACGGTGAGTATATTGGCATAAATGTGAAATTGGCCATAATTGGGAATAACTGTCAGGTTTAGAAAAATCATGGTTAGTGACACTTAATTTGGTATAGTTTACATACCAAAAAGCATAAATATGATTTAGGAAGGGAACTGGGCCATAGGAATAAATGTTGACAATTTACATTAAAAGAGTAATTGGGAAATAAGTAAATTAGGATTAATTTACTTATAGAATTTGTCCTAAATGAGGAAATGTTAATTTAGAAAAATTAAAGGTTTGTTAACGACATCTCTTTTAATAATAAACCAGAAAGTTCTAGGGTGACAGAGAGGAAAGTGTCTAGGCTTGGGTTTGGAAAATACAAGTTTCCTGCTCTCCCTGGCTATCCCTAACTGATCTGACGGACGGGATGGTTACTTTAAAAACCTGATTTGAAAATTAGTCAAAACCCTTTGAATTAGAAAATACGAATAGGCCTAACCCGAGGTTAGACTGAATTGCGATGTAAATCTGCCCAGAACCAACCGGCACATCCAGTAGTCGCAACAATATCTGTCTAATGTGAGTGGTTGTGGCTTTAATCTATTTAATTAAAGCTAGAACAAGAATGGTAGGGTTAAGTTCACTAAGACACTTAACCAATGCAACTTGATAACCAGAATGGTGGGTGGGGTTAGGGCCATACAGCTAAGCTAGAATGGGAGGGTTAAGTCCATAGGAACACTTAACCAATTTAACACAGTTAAGCTAGGATGGGAGGGCTAAGTCCATAGGGACACTTAACCAACTTCACATGGTAACAAGACAAGATTTGTAGGGGTTGGGTAAAGTTAATACACTTAGCCAAATTAACATGTTAACTAGACTAGAGGTTGGGGTTAAGTAAATACACTTAGCCAATTTGATATGTTAGCTGGGCTAGACCGTAGGGTTAAGTAAGCTTGAACACTTAACCATCGGATTATGATAGAGGAATAGGGTTAAGTCTAAAACATGAAGGGATAATACTTAACCATTAATAACATGTTAGTTAAGACAGGCGGGCAAGGTTAAGTTAAAAAGGAACACGTAACCAATACAGGATGAATGGGTAGGGTTAAGTAATAAGAAATACTTAACCGATATAACTTGGTTTGTGGTGGGGTTAAGTCAACATGAATTACTGATAACACTTAACCAGTATAACATGATGAACGAAGAGGGTTAAGTTGGCTTGAATTGACTAATGACACTTAACCAATCCAAATTGACGGGAAAGGAAACTAAGTAGTAAACCTTAGTTAAGAAAACAACGATTCTGGAAACAAAGTGGTAAATCTTAGTTAGTAAAACTAAGTAGTAATTCTTAGTATAACAAGGGAAGGAGCGAATGTCCGTCTGAGTAGAAAGAAGGCTCCAACGAATTGGGTTACGAAGCCCGAGGCTTCGAGGGGACGTGAGGGTACTCTTGGTATCGCTTCGTGAGGCTGCAGATGATCCTCCTGGGCTCACAGAGGTTAAGGTCTGCGTAGAAGAACCAGGGGTATGCCTTGGTTGCAATACATGGCAACCTAAAGACTAGGATGGACCGGCGTGATTCGGCGAGAAAGCGGTAGCCCTGTGATAGCAACTAGTCGTCTACCATCCATCTTGAGTCAATCGAGATACATGAAGCGGAAAGGTGGAGAACTCCAAAAGACCATATACTTGCTATCTAGTTATGGGTGTGGATGGACATAGGATAAAGCGGCACCGGGGGCCGGCGTATAGTTCTCATTTTACAAGGTGTGCCTTTCATTAGTTGAGGGAGGGGTCAAGTGGGACCATAGCCACTGGAATAAAAACAGACCTTAGCATCTGCATCGGCAGATATCTGAAAGCTCCCGACCGAGTTCTGTATTCCTTAATTTGCCCTGTCATAGGACTCGGACCGCACATTACAGGACATGTGCATCTAGACAAGCAATAATGATTCGTGATACATGCGTGGGGAAGTATAGGAACATATACCACTCTAGGTAGTGTGTCCTAGACTTGGGGGCATCGTTCAACAGGTAGCATAATCCCTAGTTGGACTAGGTGGCATAAATTCTGAATCCGAGAAGCGTTCAGCAGATAGCGTAAACTCTAGTTAAATCTAGAAAGCACTTGATAGAAAATCCTAGATTTGATCTAGGTAATAAATAATGAATGTATGCTGGAAGGCAATGGTAAATACAGGGATTGGGATCACGTTATCGTTACTAGTTGGGACACTAAATAGGCGGTGCAGAGATATAGAAACCAGTATAACAAGGAAATAGCGAAGTGGCGAAAGCATTAGAGCATATCCAGTTTATCTTATCTTAGCATACCTTGTGATTATCTTGTCCAATCTTGCTGACCCTACCATCTTGGTGTTATCTTGTATTCAGTTAATTAATGTCGTTTTTTTTTTCATGTTCACATGCTCGAAGTTACTGAACTTACTCAGGCGTTATGTCTGACTCTGTTTTTCTTTCGTCTTCTTTTCTTCTGTTTCCCCCCCAGGTAGTAAAGGAGGGAATAGTTTAGCTCAGGTTAAGTTGGACTGCCACTCTTTCCGAGCTTGAAGATTTGTCGAAGTTTGCTTGGATTCTCTTTTCAGATGCTATGGCTGGCTCTTGCTAAAATCGGGGAATATAAATGTTGTTTTTATGCTTCTTTATTTTGTAAGACAGATGACACTCTGATATTGTAAAGAAACCATTGTACAAACTATTTTATCAATAAAGCAAAGTTTTATTCTCCGTTGTTTAATTTCTGTCTGTCTTGTAATTTATCTGCATCTTTTACCCTAAATGCTCCACAGAACTTAGTGCATTCCCTTTGTGAGTGACACTAACGGATGTGGGGTGTTACAAATGCAGTACTGCAGCGGAAAAATATTAAAAAAACACAACTGAAAGTAATACACGGATACAGAGCTTTTCGAGCATTGTTCCAGCTGTAAATCAGGATCCTGTGAATATAAATCTGCAAAACCAAAACTACTAGCTGCCCGTGTCGAAAATAAGGTCACCCAGATTTAGGTTAAAAAAATAAACTCTAGGTCAGTCATGTTACTGGTGTGAGAACTAAAACAGTTATTAATTAATTTTTTAAAGTTCGGTAAATCATGGGACCACGCCGTATAACACGGAACGGGTTCCCTCCCAAGAATACCAGTGCATAAAACAAACAGTGCAATGCTAAGTAAAGAAAAATGAAGTTGTTATAAGACCCAGGTCCCATCACACAATGCAACGCAAGCCAGAGGATAGGGTTTTACCATATAACAGCCAAAAATGCTTGATACGGGAAATTTAATCTTTTAATTCTTAATCAGACTCCAACGTAAATTAGTTAGAGAACGATTCCCTAGGTATTAACCCCGAAGGCCGAAACCAACATCAGACCAATACCTAGGAAACCACCCATCTTAGCTCGTTTCCAGTTAGTTTCTGATTTTATATACAATCATAAATATCGATCATAGACGGCATAAGTGCCCCATCCCATTATGTCGCCATACTAGGCTCTACAAATAAAACCGAAATATCTCGTATTGCAAACTGGATTTCCGTCATGAGTCGAGGCAATGGGCAAGCTCCTCTCCGCTGCGAGACACTCTAGCAAATGCCTCAGGACTACACACTCTGGGTAACCCTTGGATGCTTCAGGGTCGGCCCTTCCTTACATTTGAGGATTAATTATTCCCGAACACACGTTTCCCGGTCCTAACAGAACTAAAATCAAGGCGCCTCATTCCAACAACCACATAGATAAACATATATATAAATGTCAGCCAATTTAAGCACTGACACCACCCATAGCTAGAAAGAAACATCGTGCTCTCCCTGCAGTCCTTATCCCGTTTTTGACTCATACCGAGGTGTGAGGCTCGCGAATCCACGCTATACACAAAGCTGGGCCACGTAGGTCGTGCTTTGATCATCAACCACAAGACTTATCTTTTCAACAGAAGCCTTGATCATCTGCCACTTAGGCATGCCACACAGGCAATTCACTCCATGCGACTGATGTCCATCGATATACAACCTCTGAGCCCGTACGTCTCAGAGAAGGGCGTTAAGCAAGAGAATAAATTCTCCGTCGCCAAATAGAAGTATATTTAATAGAGATCAATCAACACAGAATAAAATCCAATGTCAGATACACAGTCCATTTACAAGTTCGTTCTAGGTCTGAACGAAACCGGAGGCACTTTCCTCGCATATCCATCGATCTCCAAGTACGTATGGACGATCACCAACTGAGTCCCTCATCTTGGGTGCACAGCCCAATCAAGATCATCAGTAATCACCCAAACGATGTGAAGACTTCCGGTCTTCAACCACCGTCTTCCTCTTCGACATATCGTCGAATCGGTTATTCAGAATGGGTATAAACCCGGCCTTTCTGAATGACCCGCGTATATAACAAACAAATGTTACACAAACACAACATACGCCTCATTCCAATTCAGCGGTCACTAACCGTAAATTAGTAAGAGAACAATTCCCCAAATATTAACCTCGAAGGCCGAAACCAACATCAGATCAATACCTAGGAGACCACTCATCTTATCTAACCTACAGTTAGTTTCTAAATTTCACATTCTTAGGGAAAGGTTCCCATTAATTTTATCAAAGATAAATTCTTTTAAATTTATTCTTTAATCTTCATTTGGATGTCATTTCAAACCATGTTAAGGTTTTCCAAACTAGTCTGGATTAGCGAACCACACCGAAGTAATTATTTATTTTATTTTATTTCCCTATCCCAGCCTATTCATCGCATGAAGCAAAACTGGATATACTCAGTATCTAACACCACGGTATTATCGGTAAAATTAATTACCATTTCACGTTCAAATCTAATTAAAGATTTAACTATCGCTTTGGAGCAAAACTGCTGATACTCCATTCTCGCTCACTTTCCAAATTTGATAATTTAAATTATCAATTCGCATTTCAATCTAATTACAGATTCATTAAAACTCCTTTTACTGGGTTAAAGAACTAATGTCACTTAAAACACAGTTCACGATAAACCCAAATCATATTCTATTTATTATCGGGTTAAAGAAATAATGTTATTTAAAACAACGTTCGCGATAAACCCACAAATCAATTCTAATTCAATTCTAATTAAATATATAAAATAATTGGTATACTTCATTAAATCTAAATAAAAATATTTATTCTTTTCTCAATGGGGTTTAAGAATAGTGTTGATGAAGACACCATTCTTGACAAACCCAAATCACATTTGATATTATATACAAGGCTCTAAATAGAAAATATATCGGCTTATATTCAATATCAAATTCTGAAACCCACAAATATCGCTTTGGAAATAACGATATAAAATATATCTTCCAAATTTCCTCCAAAATATCTGTATAATCGCGGAACCTAATATCGAAATATTCCAAAGACAATTTCGATTCACATCTATTCCAATTCATATATTGGAAATTCTGGTTATTTAAAACCCATTTCAAATCCAATTTATTTATTTAAAAATAATTGGATTTTTTTTAATTCTAGTTCAAAACTAGTTCATTTCGATAAAAATCTATTTTCACCTTTTCAATTGTGGAATTTTTCATCCCAATTTTTCCTAAATCATTTCTTATGATTTTACACAAATTATTACTTTTTTAATAATTTTATCAAGGCCCGTACAGTCGATTTCCATCAACGGCCATCGAACTGCACTTACAACGACCTTTTCCAAATTTGATTTGGACGTATCTCCAAATCTAGCTGTTAGATTTCAAGTTTATAATATTCATGGACAGCTCTTTTCGATACGAACCCAATGGTTCTGGTTTTAGGAGAATCCGACGGTCGGATCTCTCGTAATGTCCGTTCGAAGTCAATGATCGAAATTCACGAACTACCGCGGCGCAGCGCATTCTATTCAGGCCATTATATATATATATATATATATATATATATATATATATATATTTCATCGATTTTCTTTTAAAACGGATTTTATAAACCGTTTCAAATTTGTTTCAAAAACAATTTCAACCTTCATTTCAAATTCAAATCAAAATTGAATTTTCCATTATAAATTCTTTTTACATTCATTTCTATTTGATTTCAATTCAAATCGATTTCAATTCAATTTCAGTTCGTTTTCAATTTGATTTGAATTCATCTCAATTCGAATTCATTTTATATTCAATTCAATTCAAATTCATTTTCTCTTCAATTCAATTCGAATTCATTTTATATTCTATTCAATTTGAATTCATTTTACATTCTATTCAATTCTAATTCATTTTATATTCTATTCAACTCGAATTCATTTTCTAAATATTCTATTTTTAAATCTCTTTTCAATATTCATTATAAAAACGAATATAATCGATATAAATATCGTTTGCGTCAAAATAGCGCATCTCTAATCAACACGGCTTTGTATTTTTCAATAACTTCGTTATTCTATTCAACAAATGAATATTTATTCTATTCAACACATGAATCTATATTTCTTTCAACATGTGGCTAATCTCAACAAATGAGTACTGTCAAAACGTGACTATTTTCATTATTTAATATATTTTATAAAATTATGATTTCTATCGTTAAATTTTTATTCAGACTCCAACCGTAAATTAGCAAGAGAGCAATTCCCTAAATATTAACCTCGAAGGCCGAAACCAACACCAGATCAATATCCAGGAGACCACTCATCTTATCTATTTTCCAGTCAGTTTCTAATTTTATATATGATAAAGATGTAAATTTTATTGTTAAAATATTTCATTCAACACATGAATCTATATTTCTTACAACACATGACTAAACTCAACACACGAGTACCGTCAACACATGAATCTATATTTTATAATATTCTTTATTTTCCAAATTGGAATGAGGCCCAATCAATTACCATATAATGTTAACTATATCGATGCCATACAACACATGCATATAATAGCAACGATATATAATCAACCATCATCCAAAGTGCACCACACAACTGCATAAGCATTAAATATAAATAATTAACGCTTACATAGTCCGTCGACATACAATTAAATAATTGGGATTACTGTGCGCCAAATATTATCCCAACACCCGTGTGGGGTTTAAATCCACAAACACCGAATATTATTTGTGCAGTTGGGCGACGTGTAAAATTTATCGTCCCAATCAATGTCCTTCAAATAGGTGTACATAAACAAACCATCCGGTTTGTAAATGAATATTTATTTGTTCACATTCACATTAAAATATTTATTTTTAACGATAAAATATTTTTAACTATATAAATATTTTATTTTATTTCACAACACATAATCAATTTTCATCACAACAAACAATCAAACATACAAGCCATCCATGGTCTGTGGACGACGGGTGTCGGGTGCTACTAAACACAGTCTGCATCATAGTATATATTTCTAACTAGAAAATTAGATTAAAGTTGAGAAGTTCTCACCGAATAGCTAAACCAAATGCCACGACTCTTCATATAAAGGAATCTTCGTCGTGCTCGCCTTTTGTCAATTCCGTTCCCCGCATTCACTACATATATAAAAATCACATTTTTATATTATTGCCATATATATAAAAATCACATTTTTATACGGCTACTAAATAGATAAAAATTCTATTTTTATCTCGCCAGTAATATAATAAAAATTATAATTTTGTATCTTCCACGCGATAAAGATCGAATTTTTATTTCGCTACAACATTAAAGATCAAATTATTACTAGTTACATATTATAAAAATCGTATTTTTATTTTTCCTATACTATAAAAATCATATTTTTATTATCTACATTATATAAAAATCAAACCTTCTATAAATTAAAAATTGGATTTTTATTCTCTCTAAAACATAAAATCATATTTTCTTCTTCACTTCATATATATAAAAATCTAATTTTTATCTTTACTTCATATATATAAAAATCCGATCTTTTTACTTATAAAAATTCAATCTTTCCTTCGCTAAAAAAAATTCAATATTTATATGATAAAAATCACTTCTTTGATAAGATAAATATTATATTTTTAAAACCCATATGCTAATATATATATAAATTCATTTTTAAACAATGTCATTTAAAATAAAAACCACATCTTTATTTAACAAAGAAAATATTTTCTAAGTCAAAAATCGAATCTTTACTGTTTTTTTTCATAACATTCATATTTTTTTTAATAAAAAGTATCAAAATAAAACCAAGGGAGGCAAGAAAACTTATTGTGCTAAGAAGGGGAGGGGTGGTCGGTCATTCGGCGATCAGAGGGGGGGAAAGAGAGAGAGAAGGTGCGAAGGAGGGAGGCTGTGTGCGGCGACGGTCTGGTGGGTCCAAGGGGGGTGGCGTCGCGGGTTTCTAGGGTTTTGGGGGCCAATGGGTTTGGAGAAAAGGGAGGAGGAGATGGAGGTCGAGGGGAGAGTGGGCTGGGTGCGGCGGCTCCGGCGTGGATCGCATCTGGCAGGTGGCGGCGATCGCGGCTCCACCTTCTTCTTTTCTTTTTTTATTTCGATTAAACTATCGGGGAGAGAGAAACGGAGGGGTGGAGGAGTTTTATATAAATATATATATATATATATATATTTATATTATTTATTTTCTAAAGGGTTGACTTTTTAATTCAAACACCAATCGAGACCCAACGACTGTCGCCCCTAGCGTAATACCCCCATTCCGAACACAATGGGATATGTATCGTAAGCTGATTCGATCGTTTCGATCAGTTTCCATCAAAATCAAAATATAACTCTATATATTGAACTTGAACGGGCATTTCAATTTACTGAGGCCACATACTGACTCTATAAAAATATTTTCTAGCTTCGTATTGACGATACGGTCCTAACAAAACTAGTTTAGTCGAGTTCTGAGAGCGTCAGAAAAATGGCCATTTTCCAGTCGATTAAATACAATTGAAATGGTCAAAACACGTTTTACTTCGCCACGCTCACATATTGATTCGAAATTGCGAATTTTGAAACCTAGCAATATTATGACATCACGGATCCAACAAAAGTGGTTTCTTCAAAATCCGAGGTCGTTTGAAAATTTTCCATTTTTAAGAGCTAGAATTCTGTAGCGACTATTCTGAATTTTCAACTGGACGTATCCTTTGATTCCCGCAATAAAATTACAATTTTTTGGATTCATTGGAAAGATATTCTCAAATAGATTCTAATATTTTTGGTTTCGCTAAAATCCGGTTTATTTTGCACCCGGTATGTTCAATTGAAATTTGAAATTGAATTATAGAACTACCGCGCCATTTCAGGCTCGTTATATAATTAAAATAAAATATTTATATTCTAACGACAATCTATATAAATATATACTTCTATTTCTATTCAAAATAGATTTCTCATCGTTATTATTTAAATTAATTCATTTTAAATATTCAAAATTCATCAAAATTGCCAAAATAAAAATTTTAAATTGGCTCAGAATTTCTGGGTTATTACAATCTGCCCCACTTAAAACTTTTCGTCCTCGAAAAGGAACGAAGCCGAAAGTTGTTTCACAAACCAACTCAACTTCCATTATTTCCATTACGGTTTAAGTTCTTCAACTTTTCAGTTTCTAAGAACTTTTCTAATTTTTCAAAAATTTGATTAACACCCTAAATTTTGAAAATAATTCGCCATAACCTCCCCTGAACCGGGGACTTGGGGATATTTCATATAGCCTCCCATGGCCTTCTTCAATCCAAAAGAAAAGGAAAAAGCCAAGCGGCTAGCCAATCGGCTCATAAAATCATCGAAACCCAAAGAAATACAACAAATATGTACCTATTTGTCGGCAAACAATTTTATTCTTCTGCTCTAGCCTCCTTGCTATGACCTGTTCAATGTAAGTACATGTATATGCATGCAATTCCAAACAATTTACAAGACAATTCAATATTTGGTTCAATTTGGCCTAAATTCACCGTTCATTCACATAATGGTTTAAAGGAATAATCATACAACACAACCATCAATCAATTAGTTGATTAGCATTTCAAGTTCGTAACTTTGATACATGTACAGAAAATCATGTTTTGATGCCAAATCACAACAATAAGCCCTATCTAGATTTGGTTCTCACTCTATTCTAATGGAAATATATAGATATCACACCTTCGAAACTCGAACATAAATTCTGATGATGATCTATCAATCATCAGAACCATCTCCGGGCGGCTAGAGTGTGAGCCTATATCTATCCAGTATATTGAAACTTCGAATATACGTTCATGACGCGTATATGCAAAATCTTTATATACTTGATTGTCCAAATTAAATATAAATTAATATTCAAATACGTATGAAATGGTTTAAATTTCAAAACAAAATTTGTTTTCAATTTTTTTTTTAAATATACTCTTCACACTCGTTCTAGGATACTACTGACCCTATCTCTAACGAGTCTAACTAATTGGATATTACTAATCCAATATATGTAAAATGAATTCGAATTGGATATTACTAATCCAATAACTGATGAATTCTTTCGTTCGGTTTTGATACCAAAATGACATGACCCGAACTTCCCCAGTAAGGAAAGCACGGATGGCGTTGAGGACAAGACGAATCAGAACACAAACAGAAGAATATTTCACTGTTTATTACAACAATTCCATCAGAATACAAGAATATACAGGGTATGAATAAATATTATACAACAACGATTATCAGAGATTTAAATACAGTACTGCAGCAAAAAAAAAAAAAAACACAACTGAAATTAATACACTGATACAGAGCTTTCCGAGCATTGTTCCAGCTGTAAATCAGGATCCTATGAATATAAATCTGCAAAACCAATACTACTAGCTGCCCGTGTCGAAAATAAGGGCACCCAGAGTTTAGGTTAAAATAATAAACTCCAAGTCAGTCATGTAACTGGTGTGAGAACTAAAACAGTTATTAATTCAATTTTTAAAGTTCGGTAAATCAAGGGGCCACGCCGTATAACACAGAACGGGTTTCCTCCCAAGAATACCAGTGCATAAAACAAACAGCGCAATGCTAAGTAAAGAAAAATGAAGCTGTTATAATACCCAGGTCCCATCAAACAATGCAACACAAGCCGGAGGATAGGGTTTTACCTTATAACAGCCAAAAATGCTTGATACGGGAAATTTAATCTTTTAATTCTTAATCAGACTCCAACGTAAATAAGTTAGAGAATGATTCCCTAAGTATTAACCCCGAAGGCCGAAACCAACATCAGGCCAATAGCCAGGAAACCACCCATCTTAGCTCGTTTCCAGTTAGTTTCTGATTTTATATACAATCATAAATATCAATCATAGACGGCATAAGTGTCCCATCCCACTATGTCGCCATACTAGGCTCTACAAATAAAACCGAAATATCTCGTATTGGAATTTGGATTTCCGTCAGGAGTCGAGGCAAGGGGCAAGCTTCTCTCTGCTTCGAGACACTCTAGCAAATGCCTTAGGACTACACACTCTGGGTAACCCTTGGATGCTTCAGCGTCGTTCCTCCCTTACGTTTGAGGATTAATTACTCCTGAACACACGTTTCTCGATCCTAGCAGACCTAAAATCGAGGTACCTCATTCCAACAACCACATAGGTAAAAATATATATAAATGTCAGCCAGTTTAAGCACTGACACCACCCATAGCTAGAAAGAAACGTCGTGCTCTCTCTGCAGTCCTTATCCCGTTTCTGACTCATACCAAGGTGTGAGGCTCGCGAATCCACGCTATACACAAAGCTGGGCCACGTAGGCCGTGCTTTGATCCTCAACCACAAGACTTATCTTTTCAACAGAAGCCTTGCTCATCTGCCACTTAGGCATGCCACACAGGCAATTCACTCCATGCGACTGATGTCCATCGTTATACAACCTCTGAGCTCGTACATCTCAGAGAAGGGCGTTAAGTAAGAGAATAAATTCTCTGCCGCCAAAAAGATGTATATTTAATAGAGATCAATCATCATAGAATAAAATCCAATGTCAGACACAGTCCATTTACAAGTTCGTTCTGGGTCTGAACGAAACCGGAGGCACTTTCCTCGCATATCCGTCGATCTCCAAGTACGTCCGGACGATCACCATCTGATTCCCTCATCTTGGGTGTACAGCCCAATCAAGATCATCAGTAATCACCCAAACGATGTGAAGACTTCCGGTCTTCAACCACCATCTTCCTCTTCGACATATCGTCGAATCGGTTATTCAGAATGGGTATAAACCTGGCCTTTCTGAATGACCTGCGTATATAATAAACAAATGTTACATAAACACAACATACGCCTCATTCCAATTCAACGGTCACTAACTGTAAATTAGTAAGAGAACAATTCCCCAAATATTAACCCCGAAGGCCGAAACCAACATCAGATCAATACCCAGGAGACCACTCATCTTATCTAACCTACAGTTAGTTTCTAAATTTCACATTCTTAGGGAAAGGTTCCCATTAATTTTGTCAAAGATAAATTCTTTTAATTTTATTCTTTAATCTTCCTTTGGATGTTATTTCAAACCATGTTAAGGTTTTCCAAACTAGTCGGGATTAGCGAACCACACCGAAGTAATTATTTATTTTATTTTATTTTCCAATCCCAGCCTATTCATCCCATGAAGTAAAACCAGTAATACTCCATATCTAACACCACGTTATTATCGGTAAAATTAATTACCATTTCACGTTCAAATCTAATTAAAGATTTAACTATCGCTTTGGAGCAAAACTGGTGATACTCCATTCTCGCTCACTTTCCAAATTTGATAACTTAAATTATCAATTCACATTTCAATATAATTACAGATTCATTAAAACTCCTTTTACTGGGTTAAAGAACTAATGTCATTTAAAACACAGTTCATGATAAACCCAAATCACATTCTATTGATTATCGGGTTAAAAAACGAGTGTTATTTAAAACACCGTTCACGATAAACCCACAAATCAATTCTAATTCAATATATAAATTAATTGGTATACTTCATTAAATCTAAATAAAAAGATTTTAATCTTTTCTCAATGTGTTTTAAGAACAGTGTTGATGAAGACACCATTCACGACAAACCCAAATCCCATTTGATATTAAATACAAGGCTCTGAATAGAAAATATATCGGCTTATATTCAATATCAAATTCTGAAACCCACAAATATCGCTTCGGAAACAACGATATAAAATATATCTTCCAAATTTCCTCCAAAATATCTGTATAATCGCGGAATCTAATATCGAAATATTCCAAAGACAATTTCAATTCAAATCCATTCCAATTCATATATTGGAAATTCTGGTTATTTAAAACCCATTTCAAATCCAATTTATTTATTTAAAAATAATTGGATTTTTTTAAATTCTAGTTCAAAACTAGTTCATTTCGATAAAAATCTATTTTCACCTTTTCAAATATGGAATTTTTCATCCAATTTTTCCCAAATCATTTCTTATGATTTCACACAAATTATTACTATTTTTAATAATTTTATCAAGGCCCGTACAAACGATTTCCATCAACGGCCATCGAACTGCACTTACAACGAACTTTTACAAATTTTATTTGGACGTATCTCCAAATCCAGCCATTAGATTTCAAGTTTCTAATATTCATTGGAAAGCTCTTTTCGATACAAACCCAACGATTCCGGTTTTAGGAGAATCCGACTGTCGGATCTCCCGTAATGTCCGTTCGAAGTCAATGGTCAAAATTCACGCACTACCGTGGCACGGCGTGTTCTATTCAGGCCATTATATATATAGTATATATATATATTATATATATAGTATATATATATATTATATATATTTCGTCGATTTCCTTTTAAAACGAATTTTATAAATAGTTTCAAATTTGTTTCAAAAACAATTTCAACCTTCATTTCAAATTCAAATCAAAATTGAATTTTCCATTATAAATTCTTTTTACATTCATTTCTATTTGATTTCAATTCAAATCGATTTCAATTCAATTTTAGTTCGTTTTCAATTCGATTTGAATTTATTTCAATTCGAATTCATTTTATATTCAATTCAATTCGAATTCATTTTCTCTTCAATTCAATTCGAATTCATTTTATATTCTATTCAATTCGAATTCATTTTACATTCTATTCAATTCGACTTCATTTTATATTCTATTCAACTCGAATTCATTTTCTAAATATTCGATTTCTAAATCTCTTTTCAATATTCATTATAAAAACGAATGTAATTGATATAAATATCGTTCGCGTCAAAATAGCGCATCTCTAATCAACACAGCTTTATATTTTTCAATAACTTCGTTATTCTATTCAACAAATGAATATTAATTCTATTCAACACATGAATCTATATTTCTTTCAACACGTGGCTAATCTCAACAAATGAGTACTATCAACACGTGATTATTTTCGTTATTTAATATATTTTATAAAATTACGATTTCTATCGTTTAATTTTTAATCAGACTCCAACCGTAAATTAGCAAGAGAGCAATTCCCTAAATATTAACCCCGAAGGCCGAAACCAACATCAGATCAATATCCAGGAGACCACTCATCTTATCTATTTTCCAGATAGTTTTTAATTTTATATACGATAAAGATGTAAATTTTATTGTTAAAGTATTTCGTTCATCACATGAATCTATATTTCTTACAACACATGACTAATCTCAACACATGATTACTGTCAACACATGAATCTATATATTATAATATTCTTTATTTTCCAAATTGGAATGAGGCCCAATCAATTACCATATAATGTTAACTATATGGATTCCATACAACACATGTATATAATAGCAACGATAAATAATCAACCATCATCCAAAGTGCACCACACAACTGCATAAGCATTAAATATAAATAATTAACGCTTGCACAGTCTGTTGACCAATCGATCGACATACAATTAAATAATTGGGATTAGTGTATGCCAAATATCATCCCAACACCTGTGTGGGGTTTAAGTTCACAAACACCGAACATTATTTGTGTAGTTGCGCGACGTGTAAAATTTATCGTCCCAATCAATGTCCTTCAAATAGGTGTACATAAACAAACCATCCGGTTTGTAAATGAATATTTATTTGTTCACATTCACATTAAATTATTTATTTTTAATGATAAAATATTTTTAACTATATAAATATTTTATTTTATTTCACAACACACAATCAATTTTGATCACAACAAACAATCAAACATACAAGCCATCCATGGTCTGTGGACGATGGGTGTCGGATGATACTAAACACCGTCTGCATCCTAGTATATATTTCTAACTAGAAAATTAAATTAAAGGTGAGAAGTTCTCACTGACCGGCTAAACCAAACGCCACGACTCTTCATATGTAGGAATCTTCGTTGTGCTCGCCTTTTGTCAATTCCATTGCC
This sequence comes from Allium sativum, assembly GCA_030737875.1. Taxonomy (NCBI): domain Eukaryota; kingdom Viridiplantae; phylum Streptophyta; class Magnoliopsida; order Asparagales; family Amaryllidaceae; genus Allium; species Allium sativum. Next base: position 161,202,069 of record CM060913.1, read on the forward strand.
CGTATTCACTACATATATAAAAATCGCATTTTTATATTGTTGCCATATATATAAAAATCGCATTTTTATACGGCTACTATATAGATAAAAATTCTATTTTTATCTCGCCAGTAATATAATAAAAATTATATTTTTATATCTTCCACGCGATAAAGATCGAATTTTTATTTCGCTACAACATTAAAGATCAAATTTTTACTAGTTACATAATATAAAAATCGTATTTTTATTTTTCCTATACTATAAAAATCATATTTTTATTATCTACATTATATAAAAATCAAACCTTCTATAAATTAAAAATAGGATTTTTATTCTTTCTAAAATATAAAATCATATTTTCTTCTTCACTTCATATATATAAAAATCTAATTTTTATCTTTACTTCATATATATAAAAATCCGATCTTTTTACTTATAAAAATTCAATCTTTCCTTTGCTAAAAAAAAACCAATCTTTATATGATAAAAATCACTTCTTTGATATGATAAAGATTATATTTTTATAACCCATATGCTAATATATATAAAAATTCATTTTCAAACAATGTCATTTAAAATAAAAACCACAACTTTATTTAACAAAGAAAATATTTTCTAAGTCAAAAATCGAATCTTTACTATTTTTTTTCATAAAATTCATATATATTTTTTTAACAAAAAGAATCAAAATAAAACCAAGGGAGGCAAGAAAACATACAGTGCTAAGAAGGGGAGGGGTGGTCGGTCATTCGGCGGTCAGAGGGGGGAAAGAGAGAGAGAAGGTGCGGAGGAGGGAGGCTGGGTGCGGCGGCGGTCTGGTGGGTCCAAGGGGGGTGGCGTCGTGGGTTTTTAGGGTTTTGGGGGCCAATGGGTTTGGAGAAAAGGGAGGAGGAGGTGGAGGTCGAGGGGAGAGATTGGAGGGGGCTGGGTGCGGCGGCTCCGGCGTGGATCGCCTCTGGCAGGTGGCGGCGACCGTGGCTCCCCATTCTTCTCTTCTTCTTTTTTCGATTAAACTATCAGGGAGAGAGAAACTAAGGGGTGGAGGAGTTTTATATAAATATATATATATATATATTATCTTAATTTATTTTCTAAAGGGTTGACTTTTTAATTCAAAAACCAGTCGAGACCCAATGACTGTCGCCCCTAGCGTAATACCCCCATTTTGAACACAATGGGATATGTATCGTAAGCTGATTCGATCGTTTCGACCAGTTTATATCAAAATCAAAATATAACTCTATATATTGAATTTGAATGCGCATTTCAATTTACTGGGGCCACATACTGACTCTATAAATTTCAGAAAAATATTTTCTAGCTTCGTATTGACGATACGGTCCTAACAAAACTAGTTTCGTCAAATTCTGAGAGCGTTTGAAAAATGGCCATTTTCCAGTCGATTAAATTCAACTGAAATGGTCAAAACACGTTTTACTTCGCCACGCTCACATATTGATTCGAAATTGCGAATTTTGAAACCTAGCAATATTATGACATCACGGATCCAACAAAAGTGGTTTTGTCGAAATCCGAGGTCATTTGGAAAATTTCCATTGAGCCAGAATTCGATAGCGACTTTTCTGAATTTTCAATTGGACGTATCTTTTGATTCCCGCTATGAAATTTCAATTTTTCGGATTCGTTGGAAAGATATTCTCAAATAGAATCTAATATTTTTGGTTTTGCTAAAATCCGGTTTATTTTGCACCCGGTATGTTCAATTGAAATTTGAAATTGAATTATCGAACTACCGCGCCACTTCAGGCTCGTTATATAATTAGAATAAAATATTTATATTCTAATGACAATCTATATAAATATGTACTTCAATTTCTATTCAAAATAGATTTCTCATCGTTATTATTTAAAATAATTCATTTTAAATATTCAAAATTCATCAAAATTGCCAAAATAAAATTTTTAAATTGGCTCAGAATTTCCGGGTTATTAAATTATTACAACAATTCCATAAGAATACAAGAATATACACAATATAAACAAATAAAATACATTCGATAAATATCAGAGATTACAATAGATTACATAGCAGCGAAAAGTAATACAAAACGCAACTGAAGGAGATATACGGATACAAAGCTTTCCGAATATCATTCCAGCTGTCAAGCAGGATCTTGTGAATATAAATCTGCAAAACCTAAACTACTAGCTGCGCGTGTCGAAAATAAGGGCACCCAGAGTTTATGTTAAAACAATAAACTCCATGTCAGTCATGTGACTGGTGTGAGAACTAAAACAGTTATCTAAAGCTTTACTTTAAATCAGATATATCAAGGGACCACGTCGTATAACACGGAATGAGTTTCCTCCCAAGAATACCATTGCATATAACAAACAACGTAATGCTTTTTGGAAAAACGAAGCTATTATAAGACCCAGGTCTCATCACACAATGCAACACAAGCCGGAGGATAGTGTTTTCCCTTATAATAGCCAAACATGCTTGGTATGTCAAAAACAAATCATTTAATACTATTATAAGTGCATAGTGTATAAAACAACTTCAAATATAAATGTATCAATCCTAGACGGCATGGGTACCATATATCATGTAGCCAATACTAGGCTCTACAATCAAAACCGCAAATGTCACGTATCGGAAGTTGGATTTCCATCTGTGAACCAAGGCAAAGAATCATCCTTACCGAATTCGAGACAATCTAGCCCATGTCTCAGGATCACAACGCATCGACCCTTAGAGCGACATGGTCGGTCCACCGATGTGGATTAAAATGCCTAAACACTGCGTTTCCCCGCCCTTTGGAGGCGTAAATGAGCCAAATAACTCCATCGGCTCCACATAGTCACCGATATATCTGAGGTGCCTCGCAATGCAACAACCACACAGGTGAAAATAATATAAATGTCAGGGCTGGTAGGTCACTGACACCACCCTCCCTGAGGTCCACTCCCATTTCTATTTCACACCGGGGTGCGAGGCTCACGAATTAACGCTACACAAAGCTACACCACAATGGCCGTGCTTTGATCATCAACCACAAGACTCTGCTTTTCAATAGAAGCCTTGATCATTTGCATCTCAGCATGCCACACAGGAAATTCACGTTATGCAACTGATATCAATCACACAGAATGAAATCCAATGTCAGACACATAGTCCATTTACAAGTCCATTCTGGGTCTGAACGAAACCGGAGGCACCTTGCACCTCGCATATCCATCGATCTCCAAGTACGTCTGGACGATCACCAACTGATTCCCTCCTCTTGGATGTACAGCCTAATCAAGTTCATTAGTAATTATCCAAACGATGTGAAGACCTCTGGTCTTCGACCACCGTCTTCATCCTCGACAAATCGTCGAATCAGTTATTCAGAATGGGATTAACCTGGTCTTTCTGAATAACTCACGTATATAATAAACAAGTGTTACACAAACACAACATACGCCTCATTCCAATTCAGAATACTCTTTTATTCAAATATTCTTATACTTTGGGAAAGGTTCCCATTAATTTTATCAAAGATAAATTCTTTAAATTTATTCTTTAATCTTCTTTTGAATATAAATTCAAACCAAACCGTGGTTTATCAAAACTAGTCGGGATTAACGAACCTTATCGAAGTAATCATTTATTTTAATTTCCCAATCCCAACCTATTCATCCCTTGAAGTAAAATTGGTAATACTTCATATCTAACACCACGGTGTTATCGGTAAATTCAATTACCATTTCATGTTCAAATCAAATTAAAGATTTAACTATCGCCTGGATCAAAACAGGTGATATTCCATTCTCGATCATTTCAATCTAATTAAAGATTCATTAAAACTCCACATGGTTTTAATCTTCCCAAATATTACTATTAATGATTATTTAACTTGGGAAATATTATCCTGTCTTTAACTGGGTTAAAGAACCAATGTCATTTAAAATACGGTTCACGATAAACCCAAAATCACATTCCATTTACAATGGAATCTTCATGGAAAACAAAACGATATATATAATTGATATAAACTTCCATATCCTACTAATAATATAAAAGGAATAATGGCAAAGCCTTTCAATTCCAGATATATTAATTGTCTTCCTCCACAGAAATTCACTTCGATTATAAACAAATCGAATTACATTCCATTCCAATTTATTTTATCAAATTGGAAAACTTTACTTTGGAAAATCTCCTTTAAATCTTAACAAAAGATTTATAAATTCCAAATCACATTTCACTGTAAATCGGGTTAAAGAATGAATGTCGTTAAAAAACAGTTCACGATAAACCCAATTCACATTCCATTAATTATCGAGATAAAGAAGAAGTGTTATTTAAAACACCGTTCATGATAAACCCAATAATCAATTCAAATTCAATTCCAATTAAATAGCATTTAATTGGTTTACTTCACTAAATCTAAATAAAAAGATTTAATCTTTTTCTCAACTGGGTTTAAGAACAGTGTTAATAAAGACACCATTCACGACAAACCCAAATCCCATTAGATATTAAATACAAGCTCTGAATAGAAAATATATCAGCTTATATTCAATATCAAATTCTACAACCAACAAATATCGTATTGGAAATAACGATATAAATATATCTTTCAAATTTCCATAACAATATCTGTATGATCACAAAATCCAACATCGAAATATTCGAAAGACAATTTCGATTCAAATCCATTCCAATTCAATTATTGGAAATTCTGGTTACTTTTAAAACCCTTTCAAATCCAATTTATTTATTTCAAAAATAAATGGATTTTAATTCTAGTTCAAAACTAGTTCATTTCGATAAAAATCTATTTTTATCTTTTCAAATATGGAAATTTTCATCCCAATTCTTTCCAAATCATTCCTTATGATTTTACACTAATTATTGATATTTTTAATAATTTTATCAAGGCCCGTACAGTCGATTTCCATCAACGGCCATCGAACTGCACTTACAGCGACCTTTTCCAAATTTGATTTGGGCATACTTCCAAATACAACTGTTAGATTTCAAACTTCTAATATTTGTTAGAGAGCTCTTTTCGGTACGAACCCAACGGTTCCTGTTTTAGGAGAATTAGACGATCGGATCTTCCAAAATATCCGTTCGAAGTCAATGGTCGAAATTCGCGAACTGCCGCTGCGCGGCACGTTCTATTCATGCCATTATGTTATATATATATATATAATATATATATTTCATCGATATCCTTTTAAAACATAATTTATAAATAGTTTTAAGTTCGTTTTCAAAACGATTTCAACTTCCTATTCAATTTCTAATCAAAATTGAATATTCCATATCGTCGATATATATATAAATGATAATATTTTCAAAACGTTATATTTTAAAATCAATTCCTTTTCGATATTCATTAATATAATCGATATAAATATCTTTTGCGTCAAAATGGCGCAAATCTAATCAACACAGCTTTATATCTTTCAATAAGTTCATTATTCTATTCAACAAATGAATATTTTCTTCAACACATGAATTTTCTTTTATTCAACACATGAATATATATTTTATTCAACACATAAATTTTGTTTTATTCAACACATGAATATATACTTCATTCAACACATAAATTTTCTTTTATTCAACACATGAATATATATTTTATTCAACACATGAATTTTCTTTTATTTAACACATGAATATATATTTTATTCAACACATGAATTTTCTTTTATTTTCCAAATTGGAATGAGGCCCAATCAACTACTATATAATGTTAATTATATGAATTCCATACAACATATGTATAAAATAGCAACGATAAATAATCAACCATCATCCATAGTGCACCACACAACTGCATAAGCATTAAGTAAAAATAATTAACGCTTACACAGTCTGTCAACCGAACGATCGACATACAACTAAATAATTGGGATTAGTGCACGCCAAATATCACTCCAACACCCATGTGGGGTTTTCAGACAACAAAGACAGATTTATTTGTGCAGTTAGGCGATCTGTAAAATTTATCGTCCCACTCAATATCAGTCAAATGTTTGTACATAAACAAATCATCCGATTTGTTTATAAATATTTATTTTATATACACGTTAAAAATTATATTTTAATCTATAAAATAATTATTCATTCCACATCACACAATAAAATTTCACAACACATCAATCAAACAAACAAGTCATCCATGGTCTGTGGACGACGGGTGTCAGGTGCTGCTAAGCACTGTTTGCATCCTAGTATATTTTTCAACTAGAAAAAATAAAAAATAAAAGTGAGGGGCTCTCACCTTTGAGTTATCACCTTGACTTTGACGGAATTGGAGGGTGACAGGCGGAGGTGGTGCGGTGGTCGGGGGTACCTTCAGTTGGTGGCGGCAGGCTAGCCTTAGCCTGAGGCAGCGAGCTTCTTCGATTTGGGGCTTCAGGGTTTCGCGGGGGTTTAAAGAGGAGGGAGAAGCGGTGGAGGGGGGCTATGGATCATCGGAGATGGGAGAGGTGAGACGATCCCAAAACCCCGTGACACGGTGTTAAGGATAATCATTGGAATATAACACATTAATCATCATTAGCAGATCACAGATAATAGCATAAACAGAAAATAGAATAATTTACACACATGTGACAGCGGAATCATATAGATATCATCACATCAGAGAAGCACAGTACAGGATACAACTTAGTGCATAATGATACATAATCAGTCACCATCGCCAGAGGCGGAATCATACATAAAGAGTACACAAAAGAAACATCAGTCTACATCGCCAATGGCGGAATCATAATATAGATACAATAATGGCGGAGAAAATCCAAGTCAGCACGGTGTAGTCAAGCCTAGCCATGAGCCAAAAGGTGCGTCAGAAACCTGTAACTAGGCTGCCCGTGTGAAAATGAGGGCACCTGAGTTTGCAAGGTGAAACAAACTACGAGTCAGTCATGGGACTGGTATGAGAAATCTACTCAACTTATTAACAACTATAATAAGGCAAATCAAAGGACCACGCCACTTTCGCGGAACGGGTTTACTCCAATGAGTGCTGGTGCATGATATAAAGTAAATGATTAAATCAACGCAATGCTTTTTATAAAATGAAGCCATTATAAGACTCAGGTCCCATCACACAATGCAACGCAAGCCGGAGGATAGAGTTTTCCCTTATAATGGCCAAAAATGCTTCATACGTATAAAACAAAAGTGTTTGATATTATTACTAGTGCATATATGTTTCAAAAGAAAATTCAATCATAAATATCAATCCTAGGCGGCATAGCTACCATCTACTATGTCGCCATACTAGTAATACAATCACGTCCGCATATTTCGTATTGGAAATTGGATTCCTTCATGAGTCGAGGCAAGGGGCAAGCTCCTCTCCGTTCGAGACATTCTAGCAAATGTCTCGGGATCGCACACAGCAATCCCCTGGATCCTCCAAGACCGGTCCTCTCTTACTTTTGAGGATTAATTATTCCTGAACACACGTTTCCCGGTCCTTATAGACCTATAATCAAGGCGCCTCGTATTCCAACAACCACACAGGTGAAAAGTAGATATAAATGTCAGGGCTGGGAGGTCACTGACACCACCATAGCTAGAAAGAAACGTCGTGCACTCCTTGGGTCCTTCTCCCGTTTTTTACTCATACCGAGGTGTGAGGCTCGCGAATTCATGTTATGCACAAAGCTACGTTACACAGACCATGCTTTGATCATCAAACACAAGACTTTGCTTTGCAAAAGAAGCCTTGATCATATGCCACTTAGGCATGCCACACAGGCAATCCACTCCATGCGACTGATTTCTATCAATACATAACCTCTGAGCTCGTACGTCTCAGAGAAGGGCGTTAAGCGAGAGAATAAATTCTCCGCCACCAAACAGATATATATTTAACAGAGGTCAATCAACACAGAACAAAATCCAATGTCAGACACACAGTCCATTTACAAGTCCGTTCTAGGTCTGAACGAAACCGGAGGCACCAATTCCTCGCATATCCGTACAATCAACAGTATGTTTGGACGGCTACTACTTCAATTCCTTCATGGTAGCTACTCTAATCACGAGCATCAGTAGCGCCCATCCATCCAATGTGGAGATCGTTGGTCTTCAGCCGTCTTCGACTTCTCAACGTCGATCGATTATTTGAAATGAGATAAACTCGGCCTTTTCAAATAACCCACGTATATTTATATTTTCAAATCAATTAATCACCGGGTTGGACTATTCAACATTCACATTTCAGTTATTTAGTTATAATTTTCATGTCAAATACATTCAACCATCTCATATCAAGCAAACACAACAAAATTGGTTTATTTCCACTCTATATTGTCTATAGTATTTTATAACGATATATCGCCATTTTTATTTAATTTAAAATGGCCATATTTAATTAAACAACGTTTCAGGTCATGTCGATGCACTGGCGCTGGTTTTCACTAATTTTGTCTTACACATATCTGAAAATCTAACCATTGGATCTTCACAAATTTTACATCATTAGGAAGGTCATTTCAAAACGAATCCAACGGTTTCAGTTTTGGGAAAATCCGACGGTCAGATCTTCCACACTAGCCATTTGAAGTTACAATTTCAATTTACGAACTGCAGCGTCGTTATTCGATTTAATTTAATTTTATTTATATATATATAAAAATATAATCGTTTCTGGCGCTGTTTTTCTTCAGTTTTGAATTAAACATTCCAGACAATCCAACCGTCGGATCTTCACAAAGTTGGTGCCGTTGGAAAGATATTTCCAAGGCGAACCCAACGGTTGCGGTTTCGGGAAAATCCAATGGTCGGATTTCCCGCACTAGTCATTTGAAATCACGGTTTCAAAACACGAACTGCACGGCCACGTTTCGTTTTAATTCTATTCATATTTATATATTTATAAAAATATAGTTCATTCAAAAATTCCTATATCGTTTCCACTTCAATTATTTCACTAACGCCTTTAAATTTCGGAAAATTTCGCCATAACCTCCTTTGTACGGGAGGGTCTGGGAAAATTCCCAAATAGCCACACGGGCGTCTCATATCAAAAAGAAAAGGGAAAAGCCAAGCGGCTAGCCGACAGGCTCATAAAATCATCACCCAAACAAAATAGTAAATGTGTACCTATTTGTCGGGCACAAAATTTTATTTCTCTTCTCTAGCCCCTTTGCTTTAACCTATTCAACAGATATGCATGTACATATATACAATTTCTATCACTTATCATTTTCCTTTAATTTTCATATTTGATTTACTTTGGTTTAAAAACACCATTCATTCTAATGTTGAATGCATATGCTAAAATCATGTCATTAGCTAATTAATGTATATTTCAACTCATGCACATTTATTTGAACAAGTGGCTATTTTTAACACTTCACATTTCAATAGATGATAATTTTGGCGAACTAAAATAGATTTCAACACATGACTATTTTATTTGGTTCCTATGCATGTAAAAAGAATATTTCTTTCACAAATATTTATTTCAATGTCCGCATGCCTTTAGCATATCACAAATATGATAAAAATGATATTTTTATCATTTAAAATATTTATTCGACAAATGGATGTTTTAACACTTCATAGTTTCAATAAAAATGTAATTTTTATTGTTCGATCTTTTTATTCAACACATGAACTTTTCCACTACACACACTTCTCAACAAATGAGCATTTCCACACATGGACATTTTATTTATGTTATTCATATTGGAAAGATGGGATTTTTGTTGTTGAAACTATTTATATAAGGCAAATATTTTTCATACTTCATATATATATAAAAATGTGATTTTTATTGTTAAAACACTTCATTCATTCACAAATGAATTTAATTTTCACACAACACTTTTCAACACACAAACATTTCCACACATGGATATAGTTTCAACATATGGCTTTAATTTCTATGCATGAAAATTATTTCAACATATGAAAATAATTCTAACACACAAAGATTATTCAAAATTTCGGCAGCATAACGGCAGGGTAGTTAAACCGGCACCATCCCTAGTACGGCTCCTCGCTCTACCTTAAAACCTCGCGGTTTTTGACAATGGGGATTCATGCATCTAATTCGCACGCAGGCGGCATGTTTATTTTTATTTCCACAAATATTTCCAATTCATTTCAATCACCAATGGGTATTTTTCAACCACAACCAAACAATATCAACCACAAACAATTATTCAACCATTCGTATTTTTCATCCAATATTTCACACCAATTCACAACAATAAATATCGCCCATGGTTTGTGGACGAGGGAGTACATATATATATATAATTGCTATATTTCACTTGCATTTCAACACATATATCAATTATTCTATGCATGTAAAATTCATACTTCGCTTATATAGCTTACACTACGCATGTACATGAGATATACAACACGTATGTAATTTATATTTCGCTAATATAAATTATACACGACATTTTCCATTCAATTTCATGTTAATATAGATTTCTCACATTGTTTTTCGGAGCGTTAAAAATCGATACGATGTCAGAAAAATCCGCGGCTTCTTCTATTGGGTAGAGAGCTTCCTTACGGTCCCGATGTTTCCTGTTTCATCGAATTTCGTCAATACGCCAAAAAGATATGATTTTTCAAAGTGTAAAGATCAAAGAAAAACTCACTTTCACGAAGCTTCAAAACTAGGTTTATAGTTTTCGCGAGAATCGAGGCACGAGGGGATGATCAGCGAGTTGGACGTGGAAGAGGGAAGAGAGTGCTTCCAGTCGGCGGTGGTTTGGTGGCGTTCGGTGGTCTAGATCGGCGGCGGCGGCGGTGGAAAGGTCGGGACTTTGGGGCTTCGATTCGGGCGGCACAGGCGACGAGGGGTGGCGGTGGTTAGTCGGATTTGAAGAGGGGACGGAGGTGCGTCGAGGGGTGGCGGTGGCGAAGGCTGTAGGTGGCGGTAGCGGCATCGATCGGGGCTGGAAGGTTGGGAGCTCGGGTCGCCGTTCGTTCGAGGGGGTTTTTTTTTTAAAAAAAAAATTATGAATGGAAATTTCTGATTGGCCGAGGACTATATTAAATTTTTAAATAGTGTTTTCTCAAACGAACTCCTTTTTAAACCCAACGACTGTCGCTCCTAGCTAAATACCCCCATTCCGGACACAATGGGATATGTTTCGCTGGCCAATTCGACTGTTACAGTCAGTTATTTTTCAAATTAAAGTATAAAACATTTAATTTTTACCTCTGAACGCACATTTCAATTTGCCAGGGCCACAAACTGATTCGAAAAATTCCAGAAAAATAAATCTAGCTATGTTTTGACGCTACGGTCCCAACAAAACTAGTTTCGTCGAATTCTGACGTCGTTTGAAAAATGGCCATTTTCTGGTTGATCTAATTTAACAGAAATTGACCAATCACATTTTCCTTTGCCACGCTCATATACTAGCTTCAAAAATTATGAAATTTGAAACCTAGCAATAGTCTGACATCGCGGACCCAACAAAAGTGGTTTCGTCGAATTCCGAGGTCGTATACAAAATATCAATTTTCCAGGGCTATATATTCCATGTATCGACCCTTCTGAAAATTCATTCGGCCATAACTTTTGATTCCCGTTATGAAACTTCGATTTTTCAGATTCGTTATAAAGGTATTGAATAACAGATTTAGATATTTTTGGTTTCACTAAAATCCGTTATGTTTTCCACCCTGCACAATCAGTCAAAGTTTGAATTCAAATTTTCAAACTGACTCACTATTTCTAATTCCCTATTTTATTGCAATATTCTATTTCAATTGTTCAAATCCCTTTGAAATCACCATTTTAAAAATTTTAAATTGGCTCGTATTTTCCGGGTTATTACAATCTCCCCCACTAAAAACTTTTCGTCCTCGAAAAGGAACAACAGTAAAGTAGGAAATAAAATGTAAATGCAAAGTATTGTAAAGGTACCTTGCACCGGAGTTAGTCAGAGATATCCACTCTGCATTTGGGGGTAAGCTTGCTTAATGCTTTCCTCAGTTTCCCAAGTACAGTCTCTAGGATCACTGCTCCATTGCACTTTAACTAAATGAACCTTTTTGCTTCTGAGTTCTCTAGTTTCTTTGCCAACAATCTTTAATGGCTCTCTTCTCAGTGATAATTCTGGTGTTATCTCCACATCCCGTTGCGCTGCTTCTTCTACAACAAGATCCGGATCATGCACATGTCTTCTAAGTTGAGAGATGTGAAATACATTGTGCACTCCAGGCAACCAATCTGGCAATTGAACCCTATAAGCAAGAGTTCCAATTTGCTCAAGTATAGTAAAGGGACCAATAAATCTCGGTGCCAACTTCCCAGTTTTGCCAAATCTGATTACTCCTCTCATCGGAGAAACCTTCAAATAAACATGATCACCAACAGCAAATGTCAAATCTCTACTTCTAGAGTCTGCATAACTTTTCTGTCGGCTTTGGGCGGTTTTCAAACGCTTCTTGATGAAGTCCACTTTATCAGATGCTTCTCTAATCATATCGGGTCCTAATACAAGTCTGTTGCCAGGTTCTACCCAACATGCTGGAGATCTGCATTGTCTGCTATATAATGCTTCAAATGGCGACATTCCCAAACTTGCTTGATAGCTATTGTTATATAATAATTCTGCCAAATGCAAATGATCTTCCCATGACCCACCAAAATCAATTATACAAGCCCGCAATAAATCTTCTAGAATTCTATTCACCCTCTCAGTTTGGCCATCTGTTTGAGGGTGATAAGCGGTGCTCATATTCAGTTTTGTTCCCAATTCTGTTTGGAAAGCCTCCCAGAATTTGCTAGTAAATAGGGGATCTCTTTCACTGACTATGCTGATGGGAATTCCATGCAGCTTAACAATTTCTTTGAAGTATATTTGCGCTAGACTTTGAGCGGTTCTATTGGATCTGACAGGTATAAAATGGGCAGTCTTCGTGAAGCGATCTACGATTACCCAAATGCTGTCATTACCTTTCTTAGTTCGCGGCAACCCATCTATGAAATCCATGGAAATCTGTTCCCATTTCCAGCCTGGGACTTCCAACGGTTGCAACAGTCCAGCTAGCTTCTATTGGTCACTCTTGACCAATTGACAAGTAGGGCATCTGCTAACATACAAAGAAATATCTCTTTTCATTGCCTTCCAACAAAAAGTGCGTTTGATATCGTTGTACATTTTACTCACCCCAGGATGGATGCAAAATTTGGATTTATGGCATTCGTCTAGCATTTCTCTTCGAAGGCCTGGAATATTTGGAATGCAAATCCTATTATTTAACCTGAGAACCCCCCCATTGTCAATACGAAAACTCGTGGTTTAACCTTCCTTGACCCTCTGACTGATTCTCTGAATGAATTCATCGTCTTTTTGCAGGGCTGAAATCCTATCAATCAATCCAGGTGTAATTATAAGATGGGCAACGATTGCGGTCTTTCTACTAAGTGCATCCGCTACAACGTTAGCCTTCCCCGGCGTATACAGGATATCAAGATCATACGCTGCAAGAAATTTTAGCCAACGCTGCTATCTCAGATTCAGATCTTTCTGGGTATATAAATACTTCAATGATTGATGATCTGTGTACAGTATAAATTTCTCGCCCAATAAATAATGCCTCCAGATTTTCAATGCAAAAACAATGGCTAGCAACTCAAGATCATGAGTCACATAATTCTTCTCATGCGGTTTCAGTTGGCAGCTTGCATAAGCGACTACTTGGCCTCTCTGCATTAACACTGCACCAAGACCTCTAATAGAAGCATATGTCCAAACCGTTAAATCCTGATTGCCATCAATAATAGTTAACACTGGAGCAGTGGTCAGCTTCGATTTCAATTCCTGGAAAGCTTCTTCATAGTCGGAAGTCCACTTAAACTTCTCATGTTTCTTTGTGAGCTTCGTTAACGGACTGGATATCTTCGAAAAATCCTTAACGAACTTTCAATAATAACTAGCCAACCCCATAAAACTTCTAACTTCCGTGGGAGTAGTGGGTTGTTTCCAGTCCTGAATCGCTGTTATTTTGCTTGGGTCAACAGAAATTCGTTTCTCTGACACAACATGGTCGAGAAATTTGACTTCTTCTTGCCAGAAGACACATTTAGAGAATTTGGCTTTGAAGACGTTTTTCCTGAGAATCTCCAATACTTGTTCCAAGTGTTTTTCATGCTCGGGTTTTGATTTGGAGTGGATTAAAATATCATCGATGAATACGAGGACAAATTTATTCAGAACTCCCCTGAACACTCTATTTATTAGATCGACAAAGTATGCTGGAGCATTACACAGGCCAAACGGCATTACTAACCATTCGTAAAATATGTCTGGACCTCTGAAAGCTGTCAAAGGAACACACTCTTCTGCTATTCTCAATTGATGAAAACCTGTAGCTAGGTCCATTCGGGAAAATACTTTCGCCCCATTCAATTGGTCTAGCAAATCATCAATGCGGGGTAATGGATACTTATTTTTAAGCATCTGTTTGTTGAGGTCTCGGTAATCAACGCATAATCGAAGAGTACCGTCTGACTTTGGGACAAACACAACAGCTGCACCCCAATTAGAAAAACTCGGACTGATTAGACCCTTCCACAACAGTTGACGAGTTTGATCGCCTAATTCTTCTTTTTCTTTCGGAGTCATTCTGCGAATTGGATGTACCACTGGTCTGGCATTGGGAATTAGATCGATTCGGAATTCTATTTCTCTTTGCGGAGGTAAGTTTTCCACTTCTTCAAATATATCCGCATAGTTTCTAACAATCGGAATCTTTTCTATGGAAGTGGGGATAAGTTCTAATGCTGACCAAAATTCTTCTCTATTCGGATTCGAACCATGACAGGGTATATATATATATATGTCCAAGCTCCGTTCGAATTTTGACGATTCATTCTGCACAATTTACCTCGGCTTCGTATTTCGTTAACCATTCTAACCCAAGGATAACGTCGAATTCGGGAAAATCCATAACTATCAAATTAACGGGAAATTTGTAGAAAGAATAAGAGATTGGCACTCTACAACAGGTACTGAGAGTAATAGGACCCCCTATCGGGTTATGTACTTCAACCGATTCTTTAAGCTTTCTCTGTTTTAGCTTTAATTTGTGCATTGTGTGTCTAGCAATAAAACTACGCGATGCACCTGTGTCAAACAATACAGAAACAGGAATATTTTTAATTGTAAGGGTACCTCCCAAAACATCAGGCTTACCTGCTCCGTCGGAAGCAGCTGGCGGGCTCGACCCGTCATAGACGTGAGCTACTGTAGCTTTCTTCAGCAAAGGACAGTCTTTGACCAGATGATCGGTCTGGCGACAATTGAAGCACGAGCGAGGGTTCTGGGAGCCTTGGCTCGAGCCTTGGGAGTTTGTCTTCTGCCTCTTCGGAGCTGTGCACACGTTTGAGTAGTGCCCCGGCTTACCACAGTTAAAGCAATTTCCTCTTGGCGGCTTGCCAGTCTGAGGTTTTGAAGATGCTGCTTGGCTTGACTAGCCTTGTTTTACAGCAGGCTTGCGCTTGTTTCCGGCTTGGCTTCTAGCGCGATCCTGATCCAGATGCCTTTGATCAAGGTCTTCATAGTTGCATGTCATTTCCACCAGTTCATTGAATTCCAGCTTGACATGGGCCATGGCTCTATCATGATATTGTCGTCTTAGCCCAAGGATAAACCTCTTATTTTTGGATTTCGCAGTGGCGACGAGTTTCAGAGCATAGGGCGACAACAGTGTAAATTTATTCAGATAATCTTGCACGGAAAGATCCCCCTGCTGGAGATTGGAGAAGTCATCGTGCATTCTTTCTAGAGCTTGTTCGGGGACATATTTCTCCTTGAAGAGTTCTTTGAATCCATCCCATGTTCTTCCAGCTTCTCTATTCCCGGCGGAAAGAGATTCCCACCATAATTCAGCTTGTTCCAGCATAAGCCAGGCGCCCATAATAGCTTTGTCTTTGTCTCCAAGCCTTAGGCCTTCAAGAATTTTCTCGCATGTTTTGAGCCATGCAAGTGCCTCTATTACTGTGCCAGTTCCCGAGAAGGTCTTGCTTCCTAAGTTCTTATATCTCTTAGCTACACGGTCAAGCTCGAAGTATTGAGCTGCCGGAGGTTGTATCAAAGGTCCTTCTTGAGCTGGGACTTCTCCTCTTCCTCGGCCTCGGCCGGCACGGCCTCCTCTAGCGGCGGCTGCTTTGGTAGCCATTTTTCAAATTCTGTATAAGCAACGAAAAAGTCAGCTAACAGAAATGATAGCCTATTGCATAGTTAAGCGGAAAATTTACGGAAAGATAACGATGGATTGATCAAATTGTTTTTGCTATTCTGCTCGGCTCATTCTAGGACTTTACTAGTCCTATCTCTAATGAGCTACTCGCCTTAGAATAATACTGATGTAACACCCCGTAATTTTGTTAATATTAATAGCCACAAATTAAAGAATAACTAATTACAGATGTGAGGATTAAGGGAAACGGGTTTCGCGGTTGCGTTTGTCTCGGAAAAATATGCGAAATAGAGTCTGAAATTTCGTAAATCGGAGTTAGTATGACCGAGATATGGTCTTCAGAAGTTTCACGAAAAATCAGAAAAACGAAACAGATTTCAAAAATGCAGAAAACGAGCCAGGCGGGAAAATTTCCGCCCAGACCAGGTCGACTGGGGAGTCGACCTGGGTGTCGACCTAGGGGTCGACCTTCCCCCCTAGGTCGACTGGGGAGTCGACCTAGGTGTCAACCTGGGGGTCGACCTCCCTGGTCGAGCCAAGTCGGCCTGGGTGCATCTGGATGGGTTTTTGGGCTGTCTGTGACAAATTCTGACGGTTCTGATCTGTTTTAGGGTTTATCTAAAGGCCTAAAACAACTAACTACACCTATAAATAGATCCTAAGACCTAGCCTCCTCTACACACAATTCTATTCTGCTTCTTCTCTGCCTCTGTTCTAATAAAAATAAAAATGGCGTCGCTACTCTGCTAGAATCAAAACTAGAAGCTAATCAACATCAACCTAAGCAATTCAATTCAAATTTGAGATAAAAGCTTCTGCAACAATTCTGCAACAACTAAGGTTCTTTCTTTAATCCAATCAAGGCAAGTACAGTTATTCTCCGCTATAAACGTTAATTTTGATTGTGACATGAATTCTAAACCTGAATCTGAGGTTATATCTGTTCTGTTCTGATTTGATTTATCTTATTCTGTACCTCTTTCCTCTTTCTGTTCTATAGCCAGGCCACCACGAGCCTAAGCCAATCTCATAAGAGATCAACATATGCTAAAATGTTTGGGACAATCAAGTGAATGTGCATAAATTGGGCATGACCGATATGTGACTGATTTAAGGAAAGAACATAGGTTGAACTTGGAACCTAGAACATAAATCTAAGGCATAAATTGGACTGATCTGTGACTGAATTGAATAAAGGACATAGGTTGTAAACTAGATCTAGATCTGTGCATATATGACAGTTTGGGAATATCATATGGTAATATATGACTTGTTATATCTGGAATATTAAGATCTGAACTAAAGGACATTTCTTAGATCTAGATCCTTGGACATATTATGACTTGGGCTGAAACGAACATGTTGTTTAGGGATAAAGAACCTATATTAAATAGGATAACTATAAATGTGAACACGCCTAAATATGGATTTTTGGATAATTAGCAATAAAGGCTATAACTTGGCATAATTCATACCATGATTTGGGAATTTACCTATTGAGTTAGGTCTACCCATGATCATCTACTCAACCTTTGTTTTATGTGAGTCTAGGCATATGATTTGGAGTTTTTAGAGATTCTTCTGTACTATGCAATGTTTAACTAAAAATCTGTAGCCTATGTTGAATTATGAATTATGACCATGATTTGGCATATAAGTGTAGGCTAAATTTGTTGAATCGCCTAAATCTGCTAAACTAAATCTGTAGATATGCCTAATTTGTTATCTGTCATCTGCTAAGTCTATTGAAAATGCCAAATCTGCTAAATCTGTTATCTGCTCTGCTAATCCGCTTAATCTGTTGAAATGCCTATCCTGCTGATTTGTTAAGTTGCCTAATCTGCTAGTTCTGTTATATGGCCTAAACTGCTAATTAAATAGAAATGCCTAGTCTGTTAAATTTGTCTGTTGAGATGCCTAATCTGTTATATGCCAAAATCTGCTAAGTGCTAAATCGGTTAAATCTGTTAAGTCACCCAACCTGCTAAATCTGTTATCTGCTATATCAGTTGAGTTGATGTGATCATTCTGTTATTGATATAATCTGAATTGGCATATATATTGGGCGTGCGCATAAATGGTAAATAATTAATTAATTGGCCACAAAGATGAATATGGATAACTCGAGGTTAGAATGAGTTTGCGACGTAAATCTACCCGGAACCGCCCTGCACATCCAGTGGCCGCAAACAATAGGTTCTAATGTGAGAAGTTAGTCATAACCTGCTTAAGACACGAGATTAGGTCTGGCTTGTGGTAGAAGTCTGCCCGGAACCGCCCGACACATCCAGCGGCCACAAGCTAGCGACTTAATGTGAGAGGTCTGGGCATGAATAATTAATTAATGCAAATCTAAGATAAGAATGACGTCTAAAACGTATTGGGGGAAAATAGGGTTAAACCAACTGGATTAATAGGTGTAGTAAACCCGTCTAGGAATCTGTAGGCCCAATACAAAGTTAGACAAATCTGAAAAATCTGTACATCTGATCTGTTAGTCTGAAAACTTGTTAACTTAATCTGTGAACTAGTAAATCTGAATTCTGTATGTCTGAACTTGTAAACAAGTTAGTCTGAAATCTGTTAGTCTGGGGACACAAGGTTAGGAGGGGAATTACTTGTGTCATCTTTTGTTTGGGACCCATATTAGTCAGTAACCCCTTTCTGGTATCAAAACTTTGACCCAACAGTAGGTAGGGTCCGGGCATGCTTACTGAACTAATTATAAGTGGTTCATTCTGATAATGGCGAGGGGTGTTGATGGTGCGTTCCAACCGGGTCATGTGCGTGCATGGATCCCGGTCTGCCTCTGAGGATGTAAGACGCCGTGACATCTGTAAATAGGTCTGTGCCAATTGGTTGTCACTTTAGGGAGTGATACACCCTACTGTGGGGCCGACACAGGATATTTAATTATTAGGGAGCCGATCGCTTGGGGTAGGGTTTTAGGGTACCCTTAGTTCTGTTTGTTTCTGCTGGTACCGTCTATTTCTGTTGGGTGGTAACACCTGTCTGTTTCTGCGTGGTACTGTCTGTTCGGGTGGTAAAGACCCATTTCTAGTGTACACCTAATTCTACATTCTGTTTCCATAGGGATTAATCTGTTTCTGCTTCTGTCTGTTTCTGATCGGGTAGTAAAGGCCCATTATTAGCAATCTGTTTCTGTTAAATTATTCTGCACCCGTTTCTGTTTCAGTTTAGACATTAGGGTGACACCTAATTCTGTTATACTAGTATTAGTGCAGAGAAGTGTAAAGCAATAGTTTATGTCATTCTGTTCTTCTGTTATATCTGCTATACCTGTTACAGTTATCTCTCATCCAGTTTTATGTTCATGTCATATTATTATTATATGTTCATATGCTGAAAGTGACTGGACTTGCCAGACTTTTTGTCTGACCCTTGTTGTTTCGCCTCCTTTCTTCCGTTTCCCCCCTAGGTTATCCAAGGAGGGAATACTTTAGCTTGATCCGGATTTCTCTTTGCTTGAAGTCCTTAAAGTATGGCTTGGCTCTGTATAGCTTCCGTTCTATGGGGATTATGATTTTAAACCATGCATTTTGAAGGCTTTTGTACAAGACTGATATTTTGTACTTGAATTCTGAGATTTGAAAGGATGTAACCATGCTGATTTCTGTTTCCGCTGTAATAAAGTTAAAAATTTTCAAGTACTGTTTTATCTGTCTTGTAAGTTTCTGTTCTGTTTACTAAAATGCTCCACCAAAGTTAAGGCATTCCCCTTGCGAGTGACCTTAACGGAGGTGGGGTGTTACACTTGGTATCAGAGCTAAAGGTTACCAGATTAGATAAAAGTTTTTGAAAACTATTTTCAAAAAGGTTTTAAAAGGAAGTATTTTCAAAATTAAAGCTTATTTTGAAAAACATGATCCCCAAGAGCCATATATCTTTCTTTCAGTCCTTTTTGTATTGAACCTTTCCTTTTTCGTTTCAGCATGTCTGAAGCATCTGAGATACCAGAGGGTGTCCATGTACCCGGTTGGTTTCGTCAATATCTTGAGGCTAGGACCGCCGCTGCAGGTCCAGCAAATGATCGCCCTCCCCCACCCCCTCCTCGTGCAATTGCTTTCTCAAAGATCTGTAGATATTTTAGGGCCATGGGTGGGAATGATTTCAAAGGAACTGAATCATTCGTAGAAGCGAGGAACTGGCTCAAAGAAACTGAGGATCTATTCGTTATCTTCGAGATGGACGATAGGCAGAAGGTACAGTTGGCGGTATGGCTGCTCAAAGACGAAGCTTCCTACTGGTGGGAAGTCACTAACGCCGGGAGGCTGGTTGAGACATGGATGGATTTCGAAACAAGGTATGAGACAAAATTTCTCTCGCAAGCTGAACGGAGTTTACAACTGGAAAAGTTCTTATCTCTTAAGCAAGGAAGTATGACAGTCAAGGAATACGTCAACCAGTTCAACCAACTAGCTAGGTTCGGATTGGATTTAGTCAACACCCAGCATAAAAAGGCTCTCCGCTTTGTTAAAGGATTAAACGAGCCACTGCACAGCCTAGCCATGACCCATGTACCCATGGGAGTGACTTACGAGAAATTGGGGGACATGGCACTACTGCACGAGGAAAACAAGGGCCCGAAAGAGACAAAGAAGGAAGAACCACAGAATAAGAAAGCGGGGCCCAAAAAGGAAACACAAAGGAAGGATGAGAAGTCTGAAGATAAGAAGGGGAAAAAGTGCTTTACTTATGGAAGCTCGACTCATCTAAACAAGGATTGCAGAAAAAGGAAGGGCACTTGCTTCAACTGTGGAGAGATGGGACACTTCACTAGGGACTGCCCGAAGAGACGAGGGCAAGGAGGGCAGGCAAACACTCTCGAGGCTAGTGGCTAGGATAGAAATAGGAAAATTTCTATAGTAGGTTTAATTTCTTTATCTGATTATGGAGTTAAGACTTTTTCTGATTCTGGTATTTTGATTTTGTAATCGGTACTCTGCACTTTAATACTAGTATTATTTCTGAATTCCGCTGTGGACTCAGACCCATAAGGGTTATGGCTCATCTGTTTGAGATTATGGTTTGAGGGATATCTATGTTAGGCGTCAAATATGACGCATATATTCTGAGTTTTTGTGGGGTATGATTTTATCATGCTTAACTTCCTAAGGGTCATTAGGGAACCTGATCTGTACCAGTAGCCTATAAATATCTGAATGCTTCTGATAAGATTTCCAGTTTTGACATTGGCTAAAGGAGGTGATCCTCTGGGTGTCAATCTGGTGTTGATTTCGGTCTTCGTGATTGATACTTAGGGGAATTTATTTTCTCAACCAATGTCTAATGGGAACCAAGTCTTTGACTTATCTATACTCGCTTCCATCTTTCGACTGTATCCTATCGATCGAATCTTCGAACTTTAGGTAGAAACTAATGGGTGTAAACATGTGTTTAAGACATGTTATATTTGATGGTTGCAAGTTGATGCAAGGGGTTGCTAGTGGTTGCCCGTGGATGCATATACACACACTAGGCACTAGATCGGCTCGAAAACACTCTCATACTGCATATGGATGTGTGAGCATTTTTCAATTTTTATGGATGCAAAATGGTTGAATCAGCACATGGATGTTGCATATGAGTGGATGGTTGTGCACTCATATAGAAATGATATGTATCAAATAGGAAAATTGCATACATATTGGACTCATGGTACTGACATAATTCGCATTAAGGAGGTCAACTGAATCAGTAGACCGCCTGATCTTTGCATTAGATAAGGAACATATACACACACTTTTGCAAATGTTCATATAGCACTAGAGATTTCTAAGGACAATGGATGCTTGTGGATGATGACTGAATAGATGAGTGATTGGATGGTAGGACACATTCTTCTTAACTTGAAGATTTCGGGGATGAAATCCTTTAAGGAGGGGAGAATGTAACACCCCGTAATTCTGTTAATATTAATAGCCACAAATTAAAGAATAACTAATTACAGATGTGAGGATTAAGGGAAACGGGTTTCGCGGTTGCGTTCGTCTCGGAAAAATACGCGAAATAGAGTCCGAAATTTCGTAAATCGGAGTTAGTATGACCGAGATATGGCCTTCAGAAGTTTCACGAAAAATCAGAAAAACGAAACAGATTTCAAAAATGCAGAAAACGAGCCAGGCGGGAAAATTCCCGCCCAGACCAGGTCGACTGGGGAGTCGACCTGGGTGTCGACCTAGGGGTCGACCTTCCCCCCTGGTCGACTGGGGAGTAGACCTGGGTGTCGACCTGGGGGTCGACCTCCCTGGTCGAGCCAGGTCGTCCTGGGTGCATCTGGATGGGTTTTTGGGCTGTCTGTGACGAATTCTGACGGTTCTGATCTGTTTTAGGGTTTATCTAAAGGCCTAAAACAACTAACTACACCTATAAATAGATCCTAAGACCTAGCCTCCTCTACACACAATTCTATTCTGCTTCTTCTCTGCCTCTGTTCTAATAAAAATAAAAATGGCGTCGCTACTCTGCTAGAATCAAAACTAGAAGCTAATCAACATCAACCTAAGCAATTCAATTCAAATTTGAGATAAAAGCTTCTGCAACAATTCTGCAACAACTAAAGTTCTTTCTTTAATCCAATCAAGGCAAGTACAGTTATTCTCCGCTATAAACGTTAATTTTGATTGTGACATGAATTCTAAACCTGAATCTGAGGTTATATCTGTTCTGTTCTGATTTGATTTATCTTATTCTGTACCTCTTTCCTCTTTCTGTTCTATAGCCAGGCTACCACGAGCCTGAGCCAATCTCATAAGAGATCAACATACGCTAAAATGTTTGGGACAATCAAGTGAATGTGCATAAATTGGGCATGACCGATATGTGACTGATTTAAGGAAAGAACATAGGTTGAACTTGGAACCTAGAACATAAATCTAAGGCATAAATTGGACTGATCTGTGACTGAATTGAATAAAGGACATAGGTTGTAAACTAGATCTAGATCTTTGCATATATGACAGTTTGGGAATATCATATGGTAATATATGACTTGTAATATCTGGAATATTAAGATCTGAACTAAAGGACATTTCTTAGATCTAGATCATTGGACATATTATGACTTGGGTTGAAACAAACATGTTGTTTAGGCATAAAGAACCTATATTAAATAGGATAACTATAAATATGAACACGCCTAAATATGGATTTTTGGATAATTAGCAATAAAGGCTATAACTTGGCATAATTCATACCATGATTTGGGAATTTACCTATTGAGTTAGGTCTACCCATGATCATCTACTCAACCTTTGTTTTATGTGAGTCTAGGCATATGATTTGGAGTTTTTAGAGATTCTTCTGTACTATGCAATGTTTAACTAAAAATCTGTAGCCTATGTTGAATTATGAATTATTACCATGATTTGGCATATAAGTGTAGGCTAAATTTGTTGAATCGCCTAAATCTGCTAAACTAAATCTGTAGATATGCCTAATTTGTTATCTGTCATCTGCTAAGTCTATTGAAAATGCCAAATCTGCTAAATCTGTTATCTGCTCTGCTAATCCGCTTAATCTGTTGAAATGCCTATCCTGCTGATTTGTTAAGTTGCGTAATCTGCTAGTTCTGTTATATGGCCTAAACTGCTAATTAAATAGAAATGCCTAGTCTGTTAAATTTGTCTGTTGAGATGCCTAATCTGTTATATGCCAAAATCTGCTAAGTGCTAATTCGGTTAAATCTGTTAAGTCACCCAATCTGCTAAATCTGTTATCTGCTATATCAGTTGAGTTGATGTGATCATTCTGTTATTGATATAATCTGAATTGGCATATATATTGGGCGTGCGCATAAACGGTAAATAATTAATTAATTGGCCACAAAGATGAATATGGCTAACTCGAGGTTAGAATGAGTTTGCGACGTAAATCTGCCCGGAACCGCCCGGCACATCCAGTGGCCGCAAACAATAGGTTCTAATGTGAGAAGTTAGTCATAACCTTCTTAAGACACGAGGTTAGGTCTGGCTTGTGGTAGAAGTCTGCCCGGAACCGCCCGGCACATCCAGCGGCCACAAGCTAGCGACTTAATGTGAGAGGTCTGGGCATGAATAATTAATTAACGCAAATCTAAGATAAGAATGATGTCTAAAATGTATTGGGGGAAAATAGGGTTAAACCAACTGGATTAATAGGTGTAGTAAACCCGTCCAGGAATCTGTAGGCCCAATACAAAGTTAGACAAATCTGAAAAATCTGTACATCTGATCTGTTAGTCTGAAAACTTGTTAACTTAATCTGTGAACTAGTAAATCTGAATTCTGTATGTCTGAACTTGTAAACAAGTTAGTCTGAAATCTGTTAGTCTGGGGACACAAGGTTAGGAGGGGAATTACTTGTGTCATCTGTTGTTTGGGACCCATATTAGTCAGTAACCCCTTTCTGGTATCAAAACTTTGACCCAACAGTAGGTAGGGTCCGGGCACGCTTACTGAACTAATTATAAGTGGTTCATTCTGATAATGGCGAGGGGTGTTGATGGTGCGTTCCAACCGGGTCATGTGCGTGCATGGATCCCGGTCTGCCTCTGAGGATGTAAGACGCCGTGACATCTGTAAATAGGTCCGTGCCAATTGGTTGTCACTTTAGGGAGTGATACAACCAACTGTGGGGCCGACACAGGATATTTAATTATTAGGGAGCCGATCGCTTGGGGTAGGGTTTTAGGGTACACTTAGTTCTGTCTGTTTCTGCTGGTACCGTCTGTTTCTGTTGGGTGGTAACACCTGTCTGTTTCTGTGTGGTACCGTCTGTTCGGGTGGTAAAGGCCCATTTCTAGTGTACACCTAATTCTACATTCTGTTTCCATAGGGATTAATCTGTATCTGCTTCTGTCTGTTTCTGATCGGGTAGTAAAGGCCCATTATTGGCAATATGTTTCTGTTAAATTATTCTGTACCCGTTTCTGTTTCAGTTTAGACATTAGGGTGACACCTAATTCTGTTATACTAGTATTAGTGCAGAGAAGTGTAAAGCAATAGTTTATGTCATTCTGTTCTTCTGTTATATCTGCTATACCTGTTACAGTTATCTCTCATCCAGTTTTATGTTCATGTCATATTATTATTATCTGTTCATATGCTGAAAGTCACTGGACTTGCCAGACTTTTTGTCTGACCCTTGTTGTTTCGCCTCCTTTCTTCCGTTTCCCCCCTCCAGGTTATCCAAGGAGGGAATACTTTAGCTTGATCCAGATTTCTCTTTGCTTGAAGTGCTTAAAGTATGGCTTGGCTCTGTATAGCTTCCGTTCTATGGGGATTATGATTTTAAACCATGCATTTTGAAGGCTTTTGTACAAGACTGATATTTTGTACTTGAATTCTGAGATTTGAAAGGATGTAACCATGCTGATTTCTGTTTCCGTTGTAATAAAGTTAAAAAATTTCAAGTACTGTTTTATCTGTCTTGTAAGTTTCTGTTCTGTTTACTAAAATGCTCCACCAAAGTTAAGGCATTCCCCTTGCGAGTGACCTTAACGGAGGTGGGGTGTTACAACTGATTCTACGTTGACGAAGTGTTTAATGTGTTAGACTCCAGAACTAAGGTTAACCAAAGCTCTGATACCAGCTGAGACGATCCCAAAACCCCGTGACACGGTGTTAAGGATAATCATTGGATTATAACACATTAATCATCATTAGCATATCACAGATAATAGCATAAACAGAAAATAGAATAATTTACACACATGTGACAGCGGAATCATACAGATATCATCACATCAGAGAAGCACAGTACGTGATACAACTTAGTGCATAATGATACATAATCAGTCACCATCGCCAGAGGCGGAATCATACATAAAGAGTACACAAAAGAAACATCAGTCTACATTGCCAATGGAGGAATCATAATATAGATACAATAATGGCGGAGAAAATCCAAGTCAGCACGGTGTAGTCAAGCCTCGCCATGAGCCAAAAGCTGCGTCAGAAACCTGTAACTAGGCTGCCCGTGTGAAAATGAGGGCACCCGAGTTTGCAAGGTGAAACAAACTACGTGTCAGTCATGGGACTGGTTTGAGAAATCTATTCAACTTATTAACAACTATAATAAGGCAAATCAAAGGACCACGCCACTTTCGCGGAACGGGTTTACTCCAATGAGTGCTGGTGCATGATATAAAGTAAACGATTAAATCAACGCAATGCTTTTTATAAAATGAAGCCATTATAAGACTCAGGTCCCATCACACAATGCAACGCAAGCCGGAGGATAGAGTTTTCCCTTATAATGGCCAAAAATGCTTCATACGTATAAAACAAAAGTGTTTGATATTATTGCTAGTGCATATATGTTTCAAAAGCAAATTCAATCATAAATATCAATCCTAGGCGGCATAGTTACCATCTACTATGTCGCCATACTAGTAATACAATCACGTCCGCATATTTCGTATTGGAAATTGGATTCCTTCATGAGTCGAGGCAAGGGGCAAGCTCCTCTCCGTTCGAGACACTCTAGCAAATGTCTCGGGACCGCACACAGCAATCCCCTGGTTCCTCCAAGGCCGGTCCTCTCTTACTTTTGAGGATTAATTATTCCTGAACACACGTTTCCCGGTCCTTACAGACCTATAATCGAGGCGCCTCGTATTTCAACAACCACACAGGTGAAAAGTAGATATAAATGTCAGGGCGGGGAGGTCACTGACACCACCATAGCTAGAAAGAAACGTCGTGCACTCCTTGGGTCCTTCTCCCGTTTTTGACTCATACCGGGGTGTGAGGCTCGCGAATTCACGTTATGCACAAAGCTACGTTACACAGACCATGCTTTGATCATCAACCACAAGACTTTGCTTTGCAACGGAAGCCTTGATCATATGCCACTTAGGCGTGCCACACAGGCAATCCACTCCATGCGACTGATTTCTATCAATACATAACCTCTGAGCTCGTACGTCTCAGAGAAGGGCGTTAAGCGAGAGAATAAATTCTCCGCCACCAAACAGATATATATTTAACAGAGGTCAATCAACACAGAACAAAATCCAATGTCAGACACACAGTCCATTTACAAGTCCGTTCTGGGTCTGAACGAAACCGGAGGCACCAATTCCTCGCATATCCGTACAATCAACAGTATGTTTGGATGGCTACTACTTCAATTCCTTCATGGTAGCTACTCCAATCACGAGCATCAGTAGCGCCCATCCATCCAATGTGGAGATCGTTGGTCTTCAGCCGTCTTCGACTCTTCGACTTCTCAACGTCGATCGATTATTTGAAATGAGATAAACTCGACCTTTTCAAATAACCCACGTATATTTATATTTTCAAATCAATTAATCACCGGGTTGGACTATTCAACATTCACATTTCAGTTATTTAGTTATAATTTTCATGTCAAATACATTCAACCATCACATATCAAGCAAACACAACAAAATTGGTTTATTTCCACTCTATATTGTCTATAGTATTTTATAACGATATATCGCCATTTTTATTTAATTTAAAATGGCCATATTTAATTAAACGACGTTTCAGGTCGTGTCGATGCACTGGCGCTGCTTTTCACTAATTTTGTTTTACACATATATGAAAATCTAACCATTGGATCTTCACAAATTTTACATCATTAGGAAGGTCATTTAAAAACGAATCCAACGGTTTCAGTTTCGGGAAAATCCGACGGTCGGATCTTACACACTAGCCATTTGAAATTACGATTTCAATTTACGAACTACAGCGTCGTTATTCAATTTAATTTAATTATATTTATATATATATATAAATATAATCGTTTCTGGCGCTGTTTTTCTTCAGTTTTGAATTAAACATTCCAGACAGTCCAACCGTCGGATCTTCACAAAGTTGGTGCCGTTGGAAAGATATTTCCAAGGCGAACCCAACGGTTGCGGTTTCGGGAAAATCCAATGGTCGGATTTCCCGCACTAGTCGTTTGAAATCACGGTTTCAAAACACGAACTGCACGGCCACGTTTCGTTTTACTTCTATTTATATTTATATATTTATATAAATATAGTTCATTCAAAAATTCCTATATCGTTTCCACTTCAATTATTTCACTAAAGCCTTTAAATTTCAGAAAATTTCGCCATAACCTCCTTTGTACGGGAGGGTCTGGGAAAATTCCCAAATAGCCACACGGGCGTCTCATATCAAAAAGAAAAGGGAAAAGCCAAGCGGCTAGCCAACATGCTCATGAAATCATCACCCAAACAAAACAGTAAATGTGTACCTATTTGTCGGGCACAAAATTTGAACAAGTGGCTATTTTTAACACTTCACATTTCAATAGATGATAATTTTGGCGAACTAAAATAGATTTTAACACATGACTATTTTATTTGGTTCCTATGCATGTAAAAAGAATATTTCTTTCACAAATATTGATTTCAACGTCCGCATGCCTTTAGCATATCACAAATATGATAAAAATGATATTTTTATCATTTAAAATATTTATTCGACAAATGAATGTTTTAACACTTCATAGTTTCAATAAAAATGTAATTTTTATTGTTCGATCTTTTTATTCAACACATGAACTTTTCCACTACACACACTTCTCAACAAATGAGCATTTCCACACATGGACATTTTATTTATGTTGTTCATATTGGAAAGATGGGATTTTTGTTGTTGAAACTATTTATATAAGGCGAATATTTTTCATACTTCATATATATATAAAAATGTGATTTTTATTATTAAAACACTTCATTCATTCACAAATGAATTTAATTTTCACACAACACTTTTCAACACACAAACATTTCCACACATGGATATAGTTTCAACATTTGGCTTTAATTTCTACGCATGAAAATTATTTCAACATATGAAAATAATTCTAATACACAAAGATTATTCAAAATTTCGGCAGCATAACGGCAGGGTAGTTAAACCGGCACCGTCCCTAGTACGGCTCCTCGCTCTACCTTAAAACCTCGTGGTTTTTGACAATGGGGATTCATGCATCTAATTCGCACGCAGGCGGCATGTTTATTTTTATTTCAACAAATATTTCCAATTCATTTCAATCACCAATGGGTATTTTTCAACCACAACCAAACAATATCAACCACAAACAATTATTCAACCATTCGTATTTTTCATCCAATATTTCACACCAATTCACAACAATAAATATCGCCCATGGTTTGTGGACGAGGGGAGTACATATATATATATATATATATATATATATATATAATTGCTATATTTCACTTGCATTTCAACACATATATCAATTATTCTATGCATGTAAAATTCACACTTCGCTTATATAGCTTACACTACGCATGTACATGAGATATACAACACGTATGTAATTTATATTTCGCTAATATAAATTATACACGACCTTTTCCATTCAATTTCATGTTAATATAGATTTCTCACATTGGTTTTCGGAGCGTTAAAAATCGATACGATGTCAGAAAAATCTGCGGCTTCTTCTATTGGGTAGAGAGCTTTCGTACGGTCCCGATGTTTCCTGTTTCATCGAATTTCGTCAACACACCAAAAAGATTTGATTTTTCAAAGTGTAAAGATCAAAGAAAAACTCACTTTCACGAAGCTTCAAAACTAGGTTTACAGTTTTCGCGAGAATCGAGGCACGAGGGGATGATCGGCGAGTTGGACGTGGAAGAGAGAAGAGAGGGCTTCCAGTCGGTGGTGGTTTGGTGGCGTTCGGTGGTCTAGATCGGCGGCGGCGGAGGAAAGGTCGGGACTTTGGGGCTTCGATTCGGGCGGCACAGGCGACGAGGGGTGGCGGTGGTTTGTCGGATTTGAAGAGGGGACGGAGGCGCGTCGAGGGGTGGCGGTGGCGAAGGCTGTAGGTGGCGGTAGCGGTGGCGATCGGGGCTGGAAGGTTGGGAGCTCGGGTCGCCGTTCGTTCGAGGGGGTTTTTTTTTTAAAAAAAAAAATTATGAATGGAAAATTCTGATTGGCCGAGGATTATATTAAATTTTTAAATAGTGTTTTCTCAAACGAACTCCTTTTTAAACCCAACGTCTGTCGCCCCTAGCTAAATACCCCCATTCCGGACACAATGGGATATGTTTCGATGGCCAATTCGACTGTTACAGCCAGTTATTTTTCAAATTAAAGTATAAAACATTTAATTTTTACCTCTGAACGCACATTTCAATTTGCCAGGGCCACAAACTGATTCAAAAAATTCCAGAAAAATAAATCTAGCTATGTTTTGACGCTACGGTCCCAACAAAACTAGTTTCGTCGAATTCTGAGGTCGTTTGAAAAATGGCCATTTTCTGGTCGATCCAATTTAACAGAAATTGACCAATCACATTTTCCTTTGCCACGCTCACATACTAGCTTCAAAAATTATGAAATTTGAAA
This sequence comes from Allium sativum, assembly GCA_030737875.1. Lineage (NCBI taxonomy): Eukaryota > Viridiplantae > Streptophyta > Magnoliopsida > Asparagales > Amaryllidaceae > Allium > Allium sativum. The sequence continues at coordinate 161,232,582 of CM060913.1, forward strand.
CCTAGCAATAGTTTGACATCCCGGACCCAACAAAAGTGGTTTCGTCGAATTCCGAGGTCGTATACAAAATATCAATTTTCCAGGGCTATATATTCCATATACCGACCCTTCTGAAAATTCATTCGGCCATAACTTTTGATTCCCGTTATGAAACTTCGATTTTTCAGATTCGTTAGAAAGGTATTGAATAACAGATTTAGAAATTTTTGGTTTCACTAAAATCCTTTATATTTTCCACCCTGCACAGTCAGTCAAAGTTTGAATTCAAATTTTCAAACTGACTCACTATTTCTAATTCCCTATTTTATTGCAATATTCTATTTCAATTGTTCAAATCCCTTTGAAATCACCATTTTAAAATTTTTAAATTGGCTCGTATTTTCCAGGTTATTACAAGAGGGGACCGCCAACGGCGGTGCAGGCGGAGGAAGCCACGGCAACGATCGATTTAGGGTTTTAATTTTTTTTTATTTCTTTTGGGTTCGAGTCTGTAGAAAGAGAAAGGGGTTTGGGGGAGATAGAGTTTTAAAAGGAAATATATAATTTATTATTATTTAATTCCCTTAAGTTGGACTTTACCTTCGAACTTCAAATCAAACCCAACGATTGTTGCCCCTAGCCAAATACCCTCATTCCGAACACAATGGGATATGTATCGTAAGCTGATTCGATCGTTTCGATCAGTGTTCATCAAAATCAAAATATAACTCTATATATTGAATTTTAAATGTACATTTCAAATTACCGGGGCCACATACTAACTAGAAAAATTCCCGAAAAATATTTTCTAGCTTCGTATTGACGACACGGTCCTAACAAAACTAGTTTCGTTGAATTCTAGGACCGTTTGAAAAATGGCCATTTTCCAGTTGATTAAAATCAACTAAAACTGGTCAAACGCGTTTTCCTTTGCCACACTCACATATTGATTCGAAAAATTATGAAATTTGAAACCTAGCAATAATTTGACATCGCGGATCCAACAAAAGTGGTTTCGTCGAAATCCGAGGTCGTTTGCAAAATGGCCATTTTTAAAGGCCGAAATTCCATAGCGACTATTCTAAATTTTCTACTGGGCATATCTTTTGATTCCCGCTATGAAATTTTGATTTTTCGGATTTGTTGGAAAGATATTCTCGATTAGATTCCATTATTTTTGGTTTCACTAAAATCCGGTTTATTTTGAATCCCGTACATTCATTTGAATTTAGAAATCGAATTATCGAACTACCACGCCATTTTCAATTCCTTCTATATATATAAATAAATATTTATATTCTAACGACGATATATATAACTATATACATTCGGATTCCATTCAAAACAAATTTCTCATCATTATTATTTAAAATTATTTAATTTAAATATTCGAAATTCGCTAAAATTGCCAAAATAAAAATTTTAAATTAGCCCAGATTTCCGGGTTATTACAATCTCTCCCACTTAAAACTTTTCGTCCCCGAAAAGGAACGAAGCCGAAAGTTGTTTCATTAGTCAACTCAACTTTCGTTATTTTGACTACGGCTTAAGTTCTTCAACTTTACAGTTTGTAAGAACTTTTCAAAATTTTCAAAAATTTGGCTAACACCCTAAATTTCCGAAAAATTTCGCCATAACCTCCCCTGCACTGGGAGCACCGGGAAAATCCCGAAATTGCCATACAGGCCCTCTGATCTCAAAATGAAAAAGAAAAAGCCAAGCGGCTAGCCAATCAGCTCATAAAATCATCATCACGCAAACAAAACAGTAAATTATGGTAAACATGTACCTATTTGTCGGGCAAACAATTTTATTCTTCTGCTCTAGCCTCTTTGCTATGACATGTTCAATGTACGTGCATGTATATGCAAGCAAATGCGACCAAATTTCAATACAATTTACTATTTGGTTCAAATTGGCTATAGGGTACACATTTTAATTAATCAATCAATAATCAACAACACAACCATCAATCAATTAGTTGATTAGCTTTTCAAATTCATAACTTTGATATATAGTCAAAAATCACATTTTTGGTGCCAAATCACAACAATAGGCCCTATCTAATTTTGGTTCTCACACCTGTCAATAGGAAATATATAGAAAGCCCACATTCCTCACTCGAACATAAATACTGAAGATGTCATGACAATCATCGGTACCATCTCCGGCGACTATAGTGTAATTCTATATCTATCCAGTATATTAAAATTTCAAATACACGTGGATCAGACGTATAAGCAAAATCTTTATATACTGGACTGTCTAAATCAATATAAATAAATAATCAAATACGAATAATTGATTTAAATTTCAAAACAAAATTGGTTTTCACTTTCAAAAATATACTCTTCACACTTGTTCAAGGATACTACTGATCCCATCTCTAACGAGTCATTCCCATTGGATATTACTAATCCATTATCTGATGAATTCTTCCATATGGTTCTAATGTGTCTTGTTCTCTAAGCTTTGTAAACCAAAGCTCTGATACCACGATGAAATGACCCGAAATCCCCATTATGGGAAATCACGGATTGAGTCGAGAACAAGCCACAATGGAACGCAGACGAGACAACAAGGAATTTCGCTCGATCCGAATAAGTTGCTAAACCGACCCAGACCGTTCGAAACGCCTGATTGTTTTGAGAACACGACAAAATAGAACGCAGACGGAAGAACCTTTCATTGTACATTACAACAATGCATCGGAATACAAGAATATACATAGTATAAATCAATATTACACATTTATCAAATACCAGAGATTACAATAAATTACATAGCAGCGGAAAATAATACAATACACAACTGAAGGAGATATACAGATAGAAAGCTTTTCGGATATCATTCCAGCTACAAACTAGGATCGTGTGAATATAAATCTGCAAAACCAAAACTACTAGTTGCCCGTGTCAAAATAAGGGCACCCAGAGTTTAGGTTAAAACAATAAACTCCAGGTCAGTCATGGGACTGGTGTGAGAACTAAAACAGTTATTAATCTTTATTTTTAAAATTGGGTAAATCAAGGGACCACGCCGTATAACACGGAACGGGTTTCCTCCCAAGAATACCAGTGCATAAAACAAACAACGCAATGCTAAATAAAGAAAAATGAAGCTATTATAAGACCCAGGTCCCATCACACAATGCAACGCAAGCCGGAGGATAGGGTTTTTACCTTATAATAGCCAAGAATGCTTGATACGTTTAAAACAAATCATTTGATACTATTATAAGTGCATAGTGTATAAAACAACTTCAAATCATAAGTATCAATCATAGGCGACATAAGCGTCCCATGCCACTATGTCGCCATATATAGGTTTACAAATAAAACCGCAAATGTCACGTATTTGGAAATTGGGTTTCCGTCTGTGAACCGAGGCAAAAGATAGTCCTCAACCGAATTCGAGACTGTCTAGCCTGAGCCTCAGGCAAGTACTCGGTCAAGCCTTGGATCCTCTGGACCAGTCCACCGATGTGGATTAAACTTAAACCATGAACATGCGTTCCCCTGCCCTATGGGGCGTAAATGAGCCAACGAATGACTCCATCGGACCCGGATCGTCCGATCAAACCGAGGCTCCTTGCAACAACAACAACCACATAAGTCAAACTCGTCAGGGCGTGTAAAACCACTCACGCCACTTCGAGCTAGAAAGAAACGCATGCCCTCCCTGACGTCCTCTCCCGTTTTGGTTCACATCGGGGTGTGAGGCTCGTTAATCAACGTTACACAAAGCTACGCCACACAGGCCGTGCTTTGATCATCAACCACAAGACTTTGCTTTTCAACAGAAGCCTTGATCCATTTGCCACTTAGGCATGCCACACAGGCAATTCATTCCATGCGATGGATATCCATCAGTATAACCCCTGAGCTCGTACGTCTCAGAGAAGGGCGTTAAGCAAGAGAATAAATTCTCCACCGCCAAAAAGATATATATTTTATAGAAATCACTCACACAGACTGAAATCCCATGTCAGACACACAGTCCATTTACAAGTTCGTTCTGGGTCTGAACGAAACAGGAGGCACCTAGTACCCCGCACATCCATCGATCTCCAAATACGTTTGGACGATCACCAACTGTTTCCATCTTCTTGGGTGTACATCCCAATCAAGATCATCAGTAATCATCCAAACGACGTGAAGACCTCCGGTCTTCGACCACCGTCTTCATCTTCGACCTATCGTCGTATCAGTTATTCAGAATGGGATAAACCCGGTCTTCCCGAATAACTCGCGTATATAATAAACATGTGTTACACAAACACAACATACGCCTCATTCCAATTCATCAGTCATTAACCGTAAATTAATCAAGAGAATAATCCCCTAAATATTAACCCCGAAGGCCGAAACCAACATCGGATCAATACCCAGGAAATCACTCTGCTTAGCCGACCTACAGTTAGTTTCTAAATTTCACATTCTTAGGGAAAGGTTCCCATTAATTTTATCAAAGATAAATTCTTTCAAATTTATTCTTTAATCTTCCTTTTGAATATCACTTCAAACTAGTCAGGATTAACGAACCTTACCGAAGTAATCATTTGTTTTAATTTCCCAACCCCAACCTATTCATCCCATGAAGTAAAATTGGTTAAACTTCATATCTAACACCACAGTGGTATCGGTAAATTCAATTACCATTTCACATTTAAATCTAACTTAAGATTTAACTATCGCCTGGAGCAAAACTGGTGATACTCCATTCTCGATCTTATCAATCTAATTAAAGATTCATTAAAACTCCACTTAGTTTTAATCTTTGACTAGGTTAAAGAATCACTGTCATTTAAAACACGGTTCACGATAAACCCAAAATCACATTTCATTAATTATCGGGTTAAAGAACAAGTGTTATTTAAAACACTGTTCACGATAAACCCAAAATCAATTCCATTTCAATTCGAATTAAATATTATTTAATTGGTACACTTCATTAAATCTAAATAAAAGATTCAATCTTTTTCTCAACTGGTTCAAGAACAGTGTTAATAAAGACACCATTCACGACAAATCCAAATCACATTTGATATTAAATAGAAGGCTCTGAATAGAAAATATATCGGCTTATATTCAATATCAAATTCTACGACCAACAAATATCGTATTGGAAATTACGATATAAATATATCTTTCAAATTTCCATAACAACATCTGCATAATCACGAAATCGAACATCGAAATAATCCAAAGACAATTTCGATTCAAATCCATTCCAATTCAATTATTGGAAATTCTGGTTACTTTTAAAACCCTTTCAAATCCAATTTATTTATTTTAAAAATAAATAAATTACTATTCTAGTTCAAAACTAGTTCATTTCGATAAAAACCTATTTTTATCTTTCGAATATGGAGTTTTTCATCCCAATTCTTTCTAAATCATTTCTTATGATTTTACACAAACTATTACTATTTTTAATAATTTTATCAAGGCTCGTACAGTCGATTTCCATCAATGGCCATCGAACTGCACTTACAACGACCTTTTTCCATATTTGATTTGGACATAATTCCAAATCCAACCGTTAGATTTCAAATTTCTAATATTCGTTAGAAAGCTCTTTTCGATACGAACACAACGGTTCCGGTTTTAGGAGAATCCGACGTACGCATCTCCCGTAATATCCATTCGAAGTCAATGGTCGAAATTCGCGAACTGCCGCGGCGTGGCGCATTCTATTCAGGCCATTATATTATATATATATATATAACATATAATATATACTTCGTCGATTTCCTTTTAAAACATATTTTATAAATCGTTTTTAAATTTGTTTTCGAAACGATTTCTACTTCATTTCAAATTCAAATCGAAATTGAATTTTCCAATATAATTTCATTTTAAATCCATTTCAATTCTATTTTAATTCAAATCGGTTTCAATTCAAATTAATTTTAGTTCAATTTCAATATGTTTTAAACTCAATTCAAAACGATTTCAATTCTATTTCAATCTAATTCGAATTTCAATTCTATTCAGTTTAATTCTAATTTCACTTCAAAATATTCGATTTTGAAATCACTTTTCAATATTCATTATAAAAATGAATATAATCGATATAAATATCGTTCACGTCAAAATGGCGTCAATCTAATCAACACGGCTTCATATATTCTATTTTCAAATATTCTATTTCAAATATTTCTTTTTCAAATATTTCTTATTCAAATATTCTAATTCGAAACTGGAATGAGTCCCAATCAATTACCATATAATGTTAATTATATGGATTTTCTACAACACATGTATACAATAACAACGATGAATAATCAACCATCATCCAAAGTGCATTCTACACTGTATAAGCATCAAATATTAATATTCATCGCTTATAACAGTCTGTCAATCAATCTATCGACATACAACTAAACAATCGGGATTAGCGTACGTCAAATATCATCCCAATACACGTGTGGGGTTTCAAACAATCAAACACAGATTTTATTTGTGCAGTTGGACGATGTGTAAAATTTATCGTCCCAATCAATATCAGTCAAATGTGTGTATATAAACAAGTCGTCCGATTTGTTTATATTTATTTATTTCATTTCATATACACGTTAAAAATTCTATTTTTAACTATAAAATATTTTCCACTATAAAATATTTTATTTCAAGTATATAAATATTTTATTTCATTTCACATCACACAATCAACTACACATCAAAATCAAACAAACAAGCATACAAGTCGTCCATGGTCTGTGGACGAAGGGTGTCGGGTGCTACTAAACACCGTCTTCATCCTAGTATATATTTTTAACTAGAAAACAAAATTAAAAGGTGAGAAGTTCTCACATTGGGGTTCCACTCGGCCATTTCATTTCTGAACGGTCTGAATTCCCTTTTGATTTCTATTCGTTGCATCTCAATTCTTTTCACGCTGTTCACATTAAAAATCAAATTTTATTTCACTTTCATGTATATAAAAATCGCCTCTTTTATATAATCAAAATCACGTCTTTATATTTTTTTAAAATCACGCCTTTATATTTTTAAACATCACGTCTTTACTATCAAAAATATAATCTTTAATCCAATAAAAATTATTTCTTTATTCCACTATCTTTAAAGCAAAAATCACATTTCTATCTCAATGTTTATAAATAAAAATTCACATTTTCCATTCACTTCACATATAAAGATCCTATTTTTATCGAAGTAAAAATCATATTTTTACTTCACTACTTAATTAAAAATTATATTTTTATTACTCTACATAAATAAAAATTATATTTTTATTACTCTACATAAATAAAAATTATATTTTTATTACCTCTATAATATAAAAATCATATTTTTAATCTTCAAATCTAATAAAAATTATATTTTTAATACTCTACTATAATAAAAATTATATTTTTGATCTTCTATAAATTAAAAATCGAAAATTTATTCTTTCTAAAATATAAAAATCGTATTTTTGTTTCTATAAAAAATCGTGCTTTCAACTCTATAAAAATCATGTTTTCAGTTTTAAAAATCATTACTCAATGCAAAAGAAAAATACTGAAATAAAATAATCAAAATAAAGAAACTTACTTTTGCTTTTTTTTTCTTGTTCGCGGGGGGTTCTTGACATTGACGGAAGTGGAGGGGGACAGGCGGAGGTGGTGCGGCGGTCGGGGGTACCTTCAGTTGGTGGCGACAAGCCAGCCTTAGCCTGAGGCAGCGAGCTTCTTCGATTTGGGGCTTCAGGATTTCACGGCGATTTAAAGAGGAGGGAGAAGCGGTGGAGGGGGGGCTATGGATCGTCGGAGATGGGAGAGGGGACCGCCAACGGTGGCACAGGCGGAGGAAGCCACGGCAACGATGGTTTTAGGGTTTTAATTTTTTTTTTTGTTTCTTTCGGGTTCGAGTCTGTAGAAAGAGAAAGGGGTTTGGGGGAGATAGAGTTTTAAAAGGAAATATATAATTTATTATTATTTAATTCCCTTAAGTTGGACATTACCTTCAAACTTCAAATCAAACCCAACGACTATCGCCCCTAGCCAAATACCCTCATTCCGAACACAATGGGATATGTATCGTAAGCTGATTCGATGGTTTCAATCAGTTTTCGTCAAAATCAAAATATAACTCTATATACTGAATTTTAAACGTACATTTCAAATTACCGGGGCCACATACTAACTAGAAAAATTCCCGAAAAATATTTTCTAGCTTCGTATTGACAATACGGTCCTAACAAAACTAGTTTCGTCGAATTCTGAGACCGTTTGAAAAATGGCCATTTTCTAGTCGATTAAAATCAACTGAAACTGGTCAAACGCGTTTTCCTTTGCCATGCTCACATATTGATTCGAAAAATTATGAAATTTGAAACCTAGCAGTAATTTGACATCGCGGATCCAACAAAAGTGGTTTCGTCGAAATCCGAGGTCGTTTGCAAAATGGCCATTTATAAAGGCCGAAATTCCATAGCGACTATTCTAAATTTTCAACTGGGCATATCTTTTGATTCCCGCTATGAAATTTTGATTTTTCGGATTCGTTGGAAGGATATTCTCGATTAGATTCCATTATTTTTGGTTTCACTAAAATCCGGTTTATTTTGAATCCCGTACATTCATTTGAATTTTGAAATCGAATTATCGAACTACCACGCCATTTTCAATTCCTTTTATATATATATAAATATTTATTTTCTAACGATGATCTATATAACAATATACATTCGAATTCCATTCAAAATAAATTTCTCATCATTATTATTTAAAATAATTCATTTTAAATATTCAAAACCCGCTAAAATCGCCAAAATAAATTTTTTAAATTGTCCCAGATTTCCGGGTTATTACAAAATATTTATTCATTCCACATCACACAATAAAATTTCACAACACATCAATCAAACAAATAAGTCATCCATGATCTGTGGACGACGGGTGTCGGGTGCTGTTAAGCACCATCTGCATCCTATTGTATATTTCAACTAGAAAATAAACAAAAACAAAAGTGAGGAGTTCTCACCTTTGGGTTCCACTCCGCCAGTTTTACTTCTGAACTCCTGTACCGTTTGGATTTGTTTGAAATTCCAATGCAGTCCTTACCACACTGATCATAATAAAAATTATATTTTTATTACTTCATTCCAGTAAATAAAAAATCACATTTTTATTTCTACTTCATATATTTTTATAATGCTTCTTTCTATATAAAAATTATATTTTTATATTCCTACTTCTTATATAAAGATCGAATTTTTATTTCGCTACAACATATATAAAAATCGTATTTTTATATTCTCTATCTTATAAAAATAATATTTTTATTATCTCTACTATATAAAAATCATACTTTCATTCTATCTATAATATAAAAATCATATTTTTATTCTCATACGAAGATCACATTTTTATGTGCTTTTCGTCTAAATAAAAATCACACCTTCCTTTATTTACAAAGATCTAATCTTTTCTTTTATAACAATGTTTACATAATAAAAATCCTATCTTTATACGGATAAGAATCCTATTTTCATACGAATGAAAATCATAACTTCATACGAATAAAAATCTCACCTTTACATCGTTATAAATCATTTCTTTTCATAAAAATCGAATTTTTATATTGACAAAAATCATAACTTCGTATCATTAAAAACCCGACTTTGTTTATATTAATAAAAATCAAAATTTTATATTAATTAACTAAATAAAATGAAATAAAAACTCACATTTCAATTATAAAGAGGGAGGAGGGTCTGTAGTCGGAGCCATGGCCTTGGGAGGCTACGCTGCGGTCAGGGCGTCGATTTGGAAGAAGGGGCGGTGGCATGGCCTAGAAGGAGGAGGGGGAGGTGCGCGTGAGGGGAAGAAGGGAAGGGGGTGCGAGAGGAGGAGGGGGTCGTGGGGTAGTGGCGTGGCCTGGGGAGGCGGTAGCGCCATCGTCGGTGGGGGTTGGAGCTGCTTCCCCCTATCGCGCCTTCGTTCCTTTTTCCTTTTTTTATTTTGATTTCTGAAGTAGGTCAATGGGGAAGGGAGAGTAATAGGGGAGGGATTTTATATTTAATTAATTTAATTTATTTTCAAAAAGTTAACTTTTAAATTCGAACTCCAAACGAGACCCAACGCCTATCGTCTATAGCTAATTACCCCCATTCCAAACACAATAGGATATGTATCGTAAGCTTATTCGATCGTTTTGATTAGTTTTCGTCAAAATCGAAGTATAAATCTATATATTGAACTTGAACGCGCATTTAAATTTATAGAGGCCACATACAGACTCTAAAAATTCCCGAAAAATATTTTCTAGCTTCGTATTGACGCTACGGTTCTAACAAAATTAATTTCGTCAAATTTGAAGACCGTTTGAAAAATGACCATTTTCTGGTCGAACCAAATTGACTGAAACTGACAAAACACGTTTTCTTTTGCCACGCTCACATATTGATTTCAAAAATTATGAATTTTGAAACCTAGGAATAACTTGACAACACGGATCCAGCAAAAGTGGTTTCGTCGAAAACCGAGGTTGTTTGAAAATTTTCATTTTTAAAGGCCAAAATTTCCATAGCGACTGTTCTTAATTTTCAACCGGGCATAACTTTTTATCCCCGTTATGAAATTTCAACTTTTGAGATTCGTTGGAAAAATATTTTTAATTAGATTCTAATATTTTTGGTTTTGCTAAAATCCGGATTATTTTGAATCCTGTACATTCATTTGAAATCGAATTTTCATACTACTGCGCCATTTTCAATTCCTTTTATAATTAAAATAAAATATTTATATTCTAACGACAATTCAAATAAATATATACATTCTAATTCTATTCAAAATAAATTTCTCGTCCTTATTATTTAAAATAATTCATTTTAAATGTTCAAAATTCATCAAAATTGCCAGAATAAAAATTTTAAATTGGCTCAGATTTCCGGGTTATCACATTACGCTTTGAAAATCTCTTTCTCGGATATGCCCATTCTTTCTTAATTCAATAATAAAGTAACTTCTTTATAAAACATCACTTTTAATCCGACCTTTTTAACCAAACTCATTTATAATTTGGATTTGGTTATCAAATCCTACGACCCACTTTGTTCACCAAATTCACCTTTATTAGTTCCTTTCAAATCCATCCAACCATTTCTCGCTTTGAAACTCTTATTCCCATTTACCCCTTTTTTACTTGATCTCATTTTCAAGTAACCTTAATTTATAATTTACACTTTTACCCTTTAAATCTCATTTACCTGACTCTAATTTATTATAAACCCTTTTATCTTAATTTCCTCTAACTTAATTCAAATAATTAAGTAACATTATTTCAAACTATTGTATTCGCTTTGACTTCCTTTTTAACTTCATTATAAAGGTTCAAGCTTTAAATATAAAACCCGTTCATAAACTCCCTTCACCATTTCACTAGATTTCATTCCAACTTCGATTACTTTTTAATGAGTTTCCATTAAAAGTAATTTCTAAATAAATATTAACTTAACTAATAATTTATTTCAATCATTAACTTCATCAGTATTTAATTTCTTTATTAACTAAAATAAGTAGTAAATTCCTTTAGAAAGTCTTATTAAAGTTGCAACACTTTTCTTTAAACTATTTTTATTGCATAAATTCAAAACAAACTAATTTAGTAGTCGACTGTAGTAAAACGGAAGATTTTGTTAATTCAAAACCCGATTACCTCGTTTACCGATTCCAAATAGTTCTCACATTAAATTAATTAATAATATAATTAATTTAAATAATTCCATTTAATTAACTCTTAACAAACCAATTATCCAAATTTAAATCGTTAGATAAATTTCTATCCACAAGTTTATAAATCTGATTAACATCAGAAGTTTCTTATAAAATCAATTTATAATTAATTATAAACTTACATAATAAATATTTATTCCCTTTAAATAACTTTTATTCAAAATAATATATTCAAAATCTACAACCAGTTATAAAATAAATTTTATAACTTCATCTCTATCGACTCACTTGACGGTGAATCAATATTTATAAAACGATTGATTTTATAGGCCATATGTTGCCTAATACTCAACCAATATTGCCTATTGGTTTAAACAAGACGGATGTTGAATTTTCAGTCAACAATCCATAATCAAATCAATCACCCAAACAGGACAGTTCATATGTTGATAATATGACATAAATAATATATATTGAGGAATCCGATTGGATCCCTCCAACCTGTTCTTCCCTGTATTAAAAACGGTTATCACAGACCAGATCATTAAGTTTCATTTAACTGATAGCAATAAAAAACGGCCATTTAACATTAACCACACGCAATTCAAACAATTCAGCAATTTAAACATGTTCATTTTATAAACGTTACCAACCAAGTTGAGTTACCTTTATTCGAACCAATCGTTAAAATAATGATTTGGTATTTCACTGAAATTAAACGATGGTTAAATTTCATTTTTCGTATCAGCAAATAAATATAATAATAGCAAACAATCAACCATTATCAGACAGAGCACACAAAATAAAAACCCAATTTATATAAAATATAAATAGGAAGAATTGGGTGATTTTAACTCATCTTGATCTGATTTGTTAAAATGGTTTGCTTTAGTTAAATTACCAAGTGCTTAATTTGACTGAAAATCTCGGTTGATTACAATTCCGTCCATTTGTTCCATAATACAGTGCTCGATACCCCGATCGTAGCGCAACTTGTTTCATTCGCTCCATTCTATAAACATACGAACTAATTATATAAGTTACACAATTTTTTTTATCGATATAATTAAATCTTAATTTTATATTAGTTTTCTAAATTTGTTAGTTAATAAAACTAGTTGGATTTGCTTAGACTTGAAAGCACTTAGGAAAAACATTTTTGTCCACTCCTTCTGTACATATTAAAATAGTAGACACCCACCTTCTAAATCAAAACATGGACCCAATTTCCCTTTTGAATTGAATAGCCCGATTTGTTCCTTACAAAAATCATTTAATTATTTGAATGTAATTAATTATTCTCTTAATTATAGTTTAATATTAAACTAATTACGTTCTAAAATATAAACGGTTTGTTTAACTTCATAATTACCAAACCCAATCCAATTAATTCGCTAAACATGTACTTAGTGAGTTAATTACTTTGTTTTGCAAAAATTTGCAGATTTCTTTTTAATCGAAGTTTACGAGCCCAACATCTTCTGCACTAACTGCTTCGTTTCCAATTCCCACTGTATATTCCACTAGTACCCTACATCGAATCCATGTTGTCATATTAATATACTTCTCAAGTCATGATAACTAACCATATTTCAATCACTTAATTACGTAAATATTCTTATACATAAGAAGATGGGTCCGATCGTATCTGCTTCCATCCCCTTCACTCTTTTCTACCTCTCGTTGTTTTCCCTTTCTACTTTCTGGAACCCAACAATGTCATCGGATTCAAGACCACCGTGCCCTCTCAAACCCACCAGAAATTCATCCAAGACCACCATCGCATCGCCCCAATCCGCTTGATCCTAGTGCCAAACCCAACTCCACCTAGTGCCGCCGATCACTGCTAGTTTCCCTCCGTAGTCGCTGCCTTTCAGCTGAGATTTATGTCGCCTCGACACCTCAAACTCCATCACGATCGTTTACTTCGTAGAGCTCGCAGAGCTCTAACCATTTGCAGTTGATCGATCTAGAGATAGATGAACAGATCGGTGGTTATAGAGGAAGGAAAATGGTGAGAATCTAGTCGTTGTTGTGTTTAGAGGTGGCAGAACTTTTGTTTTGACCAGAACGAAGTAAACATTAGGGTTGGCTGAGAACAAATGTATATACATATAGGGTAACAAATATTATTATTTAATTTAATGAAACTTTGCACTGAAGTAACACATAAAACTAACCACAATCGACTTCTGATTTCTGATAAAAATGCTAATCCTATCCTAAAAAAATATTTCGGACCCAATGGGATAGGTTTCGTCGAAATCCAACGTTGTTTGAAAAAATTTCCTTTATAAAACCAGCGGAAAATATGCTTTTAAATTTTCTACGATCACTATATAAATACAATCAACTTGAAACATTGAAATCCTATAATAATTAATCAATACGAACCCGACGGCACCAATTTCGTTGAATTCTGAGACTGTTTTCCTGGTAGGCTATTTTTATACGCACCACAATGCCATTTTGGACACCAAATTAGCCGGTCTCCAAAATAACAGACTTTATATCTATCCTGACTATAATCGGTAATACGAACTCAACGGAACTCGTTTCGTGGCTTATTTCGATCGTCTGCTCAAGTTACACTCAAATATCTCTCTATTAAATTAAATTAAATTAATTATGCGCTATAGAAAATAATTAGGCGTTTATGGCTGCCGTGGTCACATACGACATCGGTTTGCCACGCAATTTAATACCGTAAAGTAATTTAATGTTATGGTCCCAATGAAACTGATTTCGTCGAAAATGGAGACCATTTGCAAAATGGCTATTTTAAAGGCCTATATTTTAATAACGATTTTCATAGCGACTATTTTAAAAATTGAATTGGCCATAATTAACAAATTATAACACGAAATTTTGATTTTTCTCTTTCATATGAAAATTATAATCAACACGGTTCCAACATTTCTTGTTTCATAGAAATCCGACTTATATTGGATCCTGTATATTCAGTTGAAGTTCAAAACTCCATTTTACGAACTGCTGCGCCATTTCGAGCTCAATTTATATTATAAATAAAATCAACATTAAAACTTCGTTTTAATAACGAATTCAATATTAAAATCTATTAATATTCAAAATATAATATTTAAAATAATAAATAAAATAAAATACTTGGCTACCAAAATACGGGAGGTTACAAATCCAAAAACATAAGCATTACACTTAAACTCAATACTAAATATAGCTATTCTCAAATCCTTACAAACCAAAGATAAATGAGCCGAACCACCAATTGGAATTGAGACAATAATGGGATCTTCTAATATAAAAGAACTAAGGTGGAGAGACTCAACTATGGAAGCAGATATAAACGAATGTGAAGCGCTAAAATCAAAAAGAGTACTAACAGGATGATCAAAAAGAAAAACTAGGCTTTTCAGCAGAAGCTTTACTACCTACCTCTTAGGTACGCTGGCGGTGAGAGCATGCACTTGCCCTTCGGAAAATCCTATCCTTTGTTCTTTCCCTTGTCCTTAATTATATGACTCGTTATACCATAATAAAGACACTTCCTCTTGTCTTAGGTTTTACTATTCTTTCCTTGTTGTGAACCAAGTCCATATCCATGAGTTTCTCATCCGTGGGTTGTGCTCCATAGCCAAACTCCCTCATTCTCATCTTTACCATCCTTGTGTAACATTTTGACAAGTCTCTCGAAAGCTGCCTCCATTGCATGAAAAACCCCACAAAGCTTGAAAGAAAATTAGCCGTAGGTGAAACTACTGCGGCTATAGATAGAAGTTAGGCACTTCTTCACCCTTTGACAGGTCTCATAGTCTCATCAAGCCTACGGAACCATGTCGCGATGAGGTTACCTCCCAGAAAGCCAAGAGCCCCGGAGACTCAGTAAAGAAGGAAAACAAGGATTCAAACAGAGAATCAAAAGATAGTGCATATGGCTTTGGGGAATATGCCTTTAAAACAAAACTTTTCTTTAGGAAATGCTTCTTTTAAAACAGTCTTGAAAATAATTTTTTTTTCAAATCTTTTATCTGATCCGGTAACCTTCAGCTCTAATACCACGTGCAACACCCCACCTCCGTTAAGGTCACTCACAAAGGGAATGCCTTAACTTCAGTGGAGCGTCATAGGTAAGAGATGCAGATAAATTACAAGACAAAAAAATAAAACAATGGAAAATAAAGTCATTTTATAAGAAACGTAGTTCAGACAAGCTTTTACAACAATTGACTCAATCATACTTAAAAGTATTACATAAAACTTATGTCTTGATTCAAAAACTTCCAAGTATATAAGAAGCATAGAACATAGCAAAGTAGCATAAGTCCCCAAATTAAAGTGCAATCACAGCCGTAGAAAAAGATAAGTGGTTCCCAGCCATATATCATAAAATCTCCATGCTTGCAAAGAGGAACGGTCCAAACCAAGCTAAGTTATTCCCTCCCTGACTACATGGGGGGAGGAGGACAGAAGAAAATAAGACGAAAGAAAACAGGTCAGACATAAGTCTGGTAAGTCCAATGATTTTTCAGCATGTAAACAAGGTAAAGGATCATAACATGAGTAAACTGAAAATAGGACAATACAATAAAACAAGATAACTTAAGACAAGATAAGGCAAGGTAAACTGAATGCGCTTCTGCTCTTTCTCTTCTTCGCTACTACCCTATTATTCTGATTTCTATATCTCTGCACCACCTAACAAGTGTCCCAACTAGTAATCTGTATAAAATGAAAATATTACAACGTGGTCTCAATCCCCGCAATTGCGGTAGCCTTCAGGTTTACGTCTAGTATGAGGATCTTACCTCAATCAGCCTAATTACCATGAAGATGTTAGACGTACCCTTACTTCCCTATTGATCGGCTCCCTACTTGTATTAATATTCCATGTGTCTGTGTGAATCGACCCTCTCTTGCGTGTAGGTACCCTGTGCTAGTCCCACCATAAGGTGTATCAATCCTTATGATAGCAACCCGACACGATTCAAGATGCACAGTGTATAACTACTGGTACACAGTGCCTTCTTTTTCCCACTCTAGAGTACGTGCACGCCCGTAACCGTCGGAACCTACACTGACGTACCCCCTGCCGCTATTTTGATACTAGCCGGTTAACCTTACCATTGCACCAGGCACCACCTTAAATGGTGACAACTTGAAAGTAAGGCGGATACCCAGTGCCTAAGGCTCTCATACTCAAGTGCGATGACTTCCTAGATTTGTCTCCCATTATAATACTATTTTCATGGCTTTCCAGGCTCTGGGGGTGATCAGTTAGTGCGCAGACCGCTTATAATCAGCCAAGTAATCGTGCCCCACCCTGCCTAGTTTAGGGTACCATGATACATCTATGGGGTTACTGCTGAAATGGGTCCCCGTTACTAGGGTTTCCTATTGTTTAAGTTTGTGGGCCTATATATACAAATGTTACCCACCTACACGAGATGTACTTAACCCTCCCACCAATTCAAGCATGTTTATTTAATGGTTAAGTTTGTGGGCCTATATATACTAATATTACCTACCTACACGAGATGTACTTAACCCTCCCACTGATTCAAGCATGTTTATTTAACGGTTAATTTTGTGGGCCTATATGTACTAATATTACCCACCTACACGAGATGTACTTAACCCTCCCACTGATCAAGTCAATACGTATTAGTGGTTAAGCTTGCCTTAACCCTATCCATTTCATTCATGTAATATTAGTTAAGTGCTGTCTATTCATGTTAACTCAGCCTCCTCACACATCATGTTGTATGAGTTAAGTGTTTCCTATTAACTTAACCCTGTTCATTCATCATGTTATATCGGTTAAGTGTTCTAAATTTACTTAACCCCAACTTCTTGTCTAATTGACATGTTATAACGGTTAAGTGTTCTAAGTTTATTTAACCCCACCTTCTTGTCTAATTAACATGTTATAATGGTTAAGTGTTCTAAATTTACTTAACCCCACCTTCTTGTCTAATTAACATGTTATAAGGTTAAGTGTTCTAAATTTGCTCAACCCCACCCATCAGTTTAGTTAACATGTTGTATTGGTTACGTGTTGCCTTAATTAATTTAACCCTACCTTCTTAGCATGCATGTTCCTTAACTTTAATTCATTTATTGAAGCACCAACCTCTCACATTAGATCTATATTGTTGTGGTTGCTAGATGTGCTGGTCGGTTCCGGGCAGTCTTACACCGCAACTCTATCTAACCTCGGGTTCTTTTGGGCTTAATGCGCTAACCTCTCACATTAGATCTATATTTTTACGGTTGCTGGATGTGCTGGGCAGTTCTGGGCAGTCTTACACCGTAACTCAATCTAACCTCGGGTTAGGCATATTCGTCTTTTACTTAATTTATATACTTACCCTTCATATTTATATGTAAATTATCCACAGTTATTGTCATTCAAGTAATGCCCCATTTACCCTCTAAATCATGTTCATAATTTTTTAGGTATATAAATTATACCATTTCGTGCTACTAATCATTTACATGATTATGAGCCAAACTATGCCAATAATATGTAGTTTAATGTTTTTCCCAACGTTACCCCGTTATACGTTCGCATAAATCACATAGAACGTTAGGCTCGCAACTTAGCCTAACTCATAAACAAAAGGGAAAAGAAAGGAGCATGTACCATTCCAACAACATAAAATAATATGGATTTAACTAAACATGTGTCATATAAATTTGGCATAGAACAATGAACATGCATTTTAGATCCAATTAACATGAATCATAAGCATATGAACGGGTACTTACATAGAATTACACAAATCCATTTAGGCATGTAAATGTGAACTTTCATTTGAGTTGGATCAAATTATCATAGATGTAAACATATGAGAATGTAGATCTAAACAAATAGGTATATATGACTTAGCCTAAAAACTTGCGTGTAACATAACATGAAAGAATCACCAAACTTATATACAACATGATAGGTTCATTGCCACATTAATATTCAGCATGATAGGTTCATCACCAATTTAACATACAACATGATAAGTCCAATAAACCACAATAGTCTCATAGGCATATATGATAGAATTGTCACAAGAATAGACATGAATCAGCATCACCATTATCTTACAACTTGACACAGTTCTAGTTTCGCTTTATTAAAAATCATGACTTTTATTTGTTCACATCTAAAGAATAACTGAACTTACAAACAAAAGAAAAACCTTATTTTTTTAGGATCTGTTTTCTGAAACTGAAAAGCTATCCTTTGATATAGACTATTGGTTCTCTAATTTTAATTTGGTTTGAGGCTTTCAACTTGCTACCTAGCTTGCTTTCTAGTTGTAGAAGAATGGAGGCTACTCTAGTTTGGTCATGGACAGCATGACGACTCCTTGGAATGAAATTGTGTGGTTTAGGGTTGAGGGTTGGGGTTGTTTATATAGAAGTTTAAATTAATGTGAGCCGTCAGATCAACCTAGGAGTAATCAAGGCAATTAAGATCAAATAGAGCCAACCAAAAATCGCCACATACGCCCTAATGACTCAGAAATGACTCAGGAATCGTCACTGGAACAGGATCCCGGAAGGGGTCTACCCCCCTTAAGGGGGTCGACACCTATGTCTACCCCCCTTAAGGGGGGTTGACACAATTTGAGCGGGATTTCTCCCACTCACTCGTCTTTGACTTATTTTGGTTATGGGGATGACTTTGTGTATATGTATATAATTCCTTGCACGTTTACAAATTTCTACGGCTTATAACTTCTTTATACGTTGTCCGATTTATGCAAATTTGGACACTATATCAAGAAGAATTTTGAGACGAACGCAATGACGTAACCCGTTTCCCTTAATTCCCACTTTTAAAATTAAGTATTCTTTAATTCGTTACTTTAATATTCACAGGAAATATGGGGTGTTACAGAAAGCCTAAGCCATTTGATCTCTATTACAACTTACAATCTGAGTCATCCAGGGAGAGAACACCCATTTACTTCCTGATAATCGTTCTTGTTCAATTTCCAATCAGGAATGTAACGACCCAGAAAATCTGAACCAATTTAAAATTTTTAAATTGGCTAAAATAATGGATTTTAAATATTTAAAATAAATATTTTAAATAATAGCGATGAAAGTAGAGTTTGAATCGACAATTGAAAACGAATATAATTAATTATAATTATAAACAAGGCTTGAAAAGGCGCTGCAGTTTCAAAAATTGAATTCAAACTTTGTCGGACTGTACCGGGTGCAAAACAAAACGGATTTTAGTGAAACCAAAAATATTTAAATCTGTTAGTGAATACCTTTCTAACGAATCTGAAAAATCGAATTTTCATAGCGGAAAGCAAAAGTTATGGCCGAATGAATTTTCAGAAAGGTCGCTATGGAATTTATATAGCCCGTGAAATTGGCCATTTTGCATACGACCTCGGAATTCGACGAAATCACTTTTGTTGGATCCGGGATGTGAAGTTATTGCTAGGTTCCAAATTTCAAAATTTTTGAAGCTAGTATGTGAGCGTGGCAAAGGAAAACGTGTTTGGACCAATTACAGTTAAATTGGATCGACCAGAAATGGGCCTTTTTGCAAACGGTCTCAGAATTCGATGAAACTAGTTTTGTTGGGACCGTATCATCAAAACATAGCCAGATTTATTTTTCTGGAATTTTTCGAATCAGTTTGTGGCCCTGGCAAATTGAAATGTACGTTTAAATTAAATATTGAATGTTTTATACTTTAATTTGAAGGAAAACTGACTGAAACATTCGAATGGGCCTTCTAAACATATCCCATTGTGTTCGAAATGGGGGTAAAACGCTAGGGACAACAGTCGTTGGGTTTGAATTCGGGTACGTGGGCGAAAGGGGTATTTTAGAGATTTTAAATTATAAAATAAATAAAAAATATCATTGGTCCACATCATTTCTCTCTCCCCCGACATTCTCTCTCCCCGATCGACGCACGGCGGAAAAGAACACCCTACTTCCCTCTTGATTTCTGGCCAATCCACCCAATAAAATTCAAGGCCGATGTTGAGCTTTTTGTAGATCTTCCCGAGCTCTTCAAATCCGTATAAGCCTCGTCCCTTACCATCGCGTGTTCGTCGAGATACAAGCCCCCAAAGTTGCGCCGTTCGCAGCCGATTTCCTCCTCCTCGCCGCCGCCGAGTTTGCCGCCGTCAGGGGTGCAGGCGCGCCTCTCCAATCTCGTCGACGTGGCATAGGCTGATCGGCATATCGTGCTACGGATTGAGAGAAAAATTCAAACCTAGTTTTGAAGATTTTGAAAGGTAATCGGCTGTTTAATTTAAAACTGATTTCAACTCTTTAAAACCGTTGCAAACTTTGAAAAATCATATCTTTTTGCTGTGTTAACGAAATTCGATGAAACAGGAAACATCGTGACCGTGTGGACGCCTTCTACATTTTAGAAGAGACCGCATATTTTTCTGAGCCTTCTGCTATTTTTGGTGGAGTGGAACCCAATGTGAGATTTCTAATTTATAAACGATATGGAAAACTACGATGTATAAATTATATAGTCGATGTATGAGTTATATAAGCATTGTACACCTTATGTATAAGCGTTGTATAAGTTGTATGTTTGATGTATAAGTTATATATGCGTTGTAAAAATTATATATGTGTTGAAATAAAAGTGAATTGTTATATAAATATATATATATATACGCCCCTCGTCCACAAACCATGGATGATATTTGTTGATTGTGATTGGCGTGAAAATTGATTGATAGCGAATGGTTGTTTGGGATTGTTTGTCGTTGATTTTGATTGATTGTGGTTGAAAAATACCCGTTTGTGGTTGAGAAATATTTGGTTGAAACCACATAGGATTAGTTTGTGGAAATGAAATAAATATATACATGCCGCCTGCGTGCGAACTAGATGCATGATCCCAATTGTCAAAAACCGCGAGGTTTTAAGGTAGAGCGAGGAGCCATACTAGGGACGGTCCCGGTTTTAACTACCCTGCCGTTATGCTGTCGAAATTTTGAATAATATTCATGTGTTTGAATTATTTTCATTTATTGAAACTATATTTATTCATTGAATAGAAAACCTTCATGTGTTGAATCGATATTCATTCGTTGATTGGAAATTCATGTGTTGAATGGTATTCGCGTTTTAAATATAAAAATCACATTTTTATCTATATATAGAAACTATAGAAAACCTTCATGTGTTGAATCGATATTCATTCGTTGATTGGAAATTCATGTGTTGAATGGTATTCACGTTTTAAATATAAAAATCACATTTTTATCTATATATAGAAACTATAGAAAACCTTCATGTGTTGAATCGATATTCATTTGTTGATTAGAAATTCATGTGTTGAATGGTATTCGCGTTTTAAATATAAAAATCACATTTTTATCTATATATAGAAACTATAGAAAACCTTCATGTGTTGAATCGATATTCATTCGTTGATTTGAAATTCATGTGTTGAATGATATTCATATTTTGAAATAAATTGTTTGATAATAAAAATCACCTTTTATCGACTATATGGACTATGTAAAATAATCTCGTTTTAAAAAGAAATTGTTTTATAATAAAAATCTTGTTTTCATCACCTATCTAAACTATATAAAATAATATTGTTTTGAAATGAATTGTTTTACAATTAAAAAACCACATTTTTATTATATACATGAATTATTGAAATGTGAAGTGTTAAAAATAGCCACTCGTTCGAATAAATATGCATGAGTTGAAATATTCATTAATTAGCTAGTGATATGATTTTTTGCCTATGCATGCAACATTAGAATGAATGGTGTTTTTAAACCAAATGGAATCAAATATGAAGTTGAATGGAAAATGATAAATGACAAGAACTGTATATATGTACATGCATATTTATTGAACAGGTTATAGCAAAGGGGCTAGAGAAGAGGATTAAAATTTTGTGCCCGACAAATAGGTACACATTTACTGTTTTGTTTGTGTGATGATTTTATGAGCCTGTTGGCTAGCCGCTTGGCCTTTTCTTTTTCTTTTCGACATGAGACGCCCGTGTGGCTATTTGGGAATTTTCCCAGCCCCTCCCGTACAAAGGAGGTTATGGCGAAATTTTCCAAAATTTAAAGGCGTTAGTGAAATATTTGAAGTGAAAACGATATAAGAATTTTTGAATGAACTATATTTATATAATTATATAAATATAAATAAAATTAAAACGAAACGTGGCCGTGCTGTTCGTGTTTTGAAACCGTGATTTCAAACAACTAGTGCGGGAAATCCGACCGTTGGATTTTCCCGAAACCGCAACTGTTGGGTTCGCCTTAGAAATATCTTTCCAACGGCACCAACTTTGTGAAAATCCAATGGTTGGATTGTCTGGAATGTTTAATTCAAATCTGAGGAAAAACCGCGCCAGAAACGATTATATTTATATATATATATATATATATATATATATATAAATATATTTATACTTAATCGAATAACGACGATGTAGTTCGTATTTTGAAATCGAAACTTCAAACGATTGTACCGGGAGATCCGACCGTCAGATTTTCCCGAAACTGGAACCGTTGGATTCGTTTTGAAAAGATCTTTCTAATGATGTAAATTTTGTGAAGATCCAACGGTTAGATTTTCAGATATGTGTAAGTCAAATCTGAAGAAAAACAGCGCCACGGCCGCGTTATGGCGCGAAGCGTCGTTTTGAATAAATTGGCTAGTTTAAAATAAATAAAAATAGCGATAAATCGTTATAAAATATCATAAACGATATGGAATGGAAATAAACTGAATTTGCTCGATTTATGTGGTATTTGATGGTTGAATGTGTTTGGTGTGAAAATTACATTAAAGAACAAAATTGGTGTTGTCGAATGATTTAACCATTGAAATTCTAAATATACGTGAATTATTTGAAAGGGCCGAGTTAATTCTCATTTCGAATAATTGACCGACGATTGAAATTCGAAGATGAAGACGGTGGTCGAAGACCGGAGATCTTCACCTCGTTTGGATGGTAACCGAGGTCTTGATTGGGAGGCATCCCAAAATATGGATAATGAGTGGTGATCGTCCAGACGTACATGAGGATCGATGGGTTTGCGTGGTATTTAGTGCCTCCGGTTTCGTTCAGACCCAGGATGGACTTGTAAATGGACTGTGTGTCTAACATTGGATTTTGTTCTGTGTTGATTGATCTCTATTAAATATACATCTGTTTGGCGGTGGATAATTTATTCTTTTTCTTAACGCCCTTCTCTGAAACGCACGAGCTCAGAGGTTGTATATCGATGGACATCAGTCGCATGGCATGAATTGCCTGTGTGGCATGCTAAGATGCAGTGATCAGGGCTTCTGTTGAAAAGCAAAGCCTTGTGGTGATGATCAAAGCACCGCCGGTGTGGCGTAGCTTTGTGTATAACGTAAATTCGCGAGCCTCACACCCCGGTATGAACCAGAAACGGGAGAGAACATCAGGGAGGGCCTGCGTTTCTTTCTAGCTAGGGTGGTGTCACTGACCTACCAGCCCTGACATTTATTTACTTTTCACCTATGTGGTTGTTGCTGTTGCGAGACGCCTCGGTTTGATCGGACAATCCGGGTCCGATGGAGTCATTCGTTGGCTCATTTACACCCCAAAGGGTGGGGAAATGCAGTGTTCAGGAATTTTAATCCACATCGGTGGACGGGCCCTGACGATCCAAGGGCCCACCTAAGTCTAGGTCCTGAGGCTCGGGCTAGACAGTCTCGAATTCGGTAAGGACTATCTTTTGCCTTGGTTCATGACGGAAATCCAATTTCCAAATACGTGACTGTGCGGTTTTGATTGTATACCTATATATGGCGACATAGTGTTATGGGGCATTAATGCCGTCTATGATTTATAGTTATGATTTGAAATTGTTTTCAAAACATATAAACACTAGAAATAATATAAAATGCCTTTGTTTTATTCGTATCAAGCATATTTTGGCCGTTATATGGTAAAAACTCTATCCTCCGGTTTGCGTTGCATTATGTGATGGGAACTGAGTCCTATAATGGCTTCATTTTTATAAAAAGCATTGCGATGTTTAAATGAAAGATTTGTTTTAAAGCACTGGCAATCCAATGGAGTAAACCCGTTCCACGAAAGTGATGTGGTCCTGTGATTAGCCATATCTTATATGTGTTGAGTAGATTTCTCATACCAGTCCCATGACTGACTCATAGTTTGTTTCACTTTTAAACTCGGGTGCCCCTTTTTTTGCACGGGCAGCCTTGTATTCAGGTTTAGCTGGTTCTTTCTGGATTGCTGGAGCTGAAGATGGATTCTATTATTTATCTCTTTTTATGCTGTTCAGCTCCTATTGTACATATTATGTTTGTTTTCCGCTGTAGACATTTATGTATAGCTGAACTGTATTTTTACTAAGTAAGATCTTGTATACTGTGTAACTCTGATGATTATTTTTTTCCAGTATATTCTATTGTTCATTATCTGGTGTATTTATTTATTTCTGTTCTGCTATTATCTGTTTCTGTGTTATATTCCACAGATTACCCTTGCCGCCGTCAGTACGGGGTTTGGGGTCGTCTCATTTGGTATCAGAGCTTTGGTTAAGCTTAGTTCTGGAATATAACATTTGAACAAACCCGTCAGAAATAGAACCAGTAGTGTTCTAGGACGGGTAACTCTATACAGATAGGATCAGCAATATCCTAGTATGAGTAAAGTAGAATGAAATTACACCTCGATAGACCCATTTACATTTGAAGTATATGTTTCTATGTTTTAAAATACCCTTTCTGTGACCTGACACTTGATCTGCTATTTGCAGAGGTACTAGAAAAAAATGAGTGTCAGAAACAGGAGAAATGCAGAACCCGATCTAGAGGCTCTATTTAAGAGATATCGGAATCTGGGTGGAGCAGAATTCTCGGGCAATGAATCTATTATTCAAACTCAAGCTTGGGTGAGCTCTGCAGAAAGAATATTTCAGCGTTTCCAGCTGAGAGACGACCAGAAAAGATTAGTAGCATCTTGGGCGCTCAATGGAGAAGCTTTAATATGGTGGGAAACAATCATAAAAGATAATCCAGAAGGTGTTATCACCTGGGAAAGATTCAAAGAGATTTTCCTAGGAACTCCTCCCGAGGCAACTGAGCGATTCAATTTTCTTATTTGATACAAGGTGATATGACCAATCCAGAATATCATAAGAAATTCAACGAACTTGCTCACTTTGCTCCTCATCTGATTCAAGATCCAAAGAGGGAAAATCTGAGATTTATTCATGGCCTGCAAAGGAGATATCAGAATAGTGTGCTGAGGAATGTGAAGCTTCCTTTTTCAGAGATGATTTATATGGCTTATCAGTATGAAGATCTCCATAAGAAAGGAATGTTGCACCACGAAGAAGAAGTCTGTTCTAGTAACAAAGAAGAGTCGGAAACTGATATTCCTGAAGCCAGTACGAGGTCTGATGTCAGTAAAGAGCCTAAAGTCAATCGAAAAAGGGCTAGATCGGAAAAAGAACCTGCCACGACTGCCATATGCAAGAACTGCAATCAGAAGGGGCATTTGTCCAGAAAATGTAAATCTGTAAACAAACGAGGGAAGAGTGGATTTGGACCCAGAAAGAAGGTTCATGAGGGCCGAGGATGCCATAAGTGCCATCAGGCTGGGCATATTGCGAAAAACTGCCCGCTATCTCAGAAATCTGAAGCAGTACAAGTGAATGAAATGGCAGAAGTACCTGCATCTTCGTCTGCTCAGGAAAGGTCTGATGTTTTGGAAGGCACGCTTAATGTAAAGAACATTCCAGTTAAAGTACTATTTGACACAGGCGCGTCACGAAGCTTTATTGCAAAGAGTGCAGTCAAGAAGTTGGATTTGAGGTTGAAAAAGCTCAAAGAGCCAATGACTGTCCAAAATCCAGTTGGGGGTTCCATCAATCTCAGTTGGATTTGTGCAGTACCCATCTCTTTTTCTTGCTATAAATTCCCTATTATCTCTGTCGTCATGAATTTTGATGAATTCGATCTTATTCTGGGATTGGATTGGCTAACCAAATATGAAGCAGAGGTTAGATGCGCCGAGAGAGTTGTTAGAGCTAAGATTAAATCAGGGAATTATATAACCGTACCGTGTGAAGGTCAGAAATCTAATAGAAAAGACTTCTGGGCAGCTTTAGATGTTTCTCCAGCCCAAATAGAAAATATCCCTGAAATCACAGAGAATATTCCCGACCTGGTGAAAGATATTCCTATCGTCAAGAACTATGCGGATGTGTTCGAGGAAGTTGTTCGCTTACCTCCGCAAAGAGAAATAGATTTCAAGATCGCTTTGATTCCCAATGCAAGGCCGGTAGTTCATGCTATTCGAAGAATGTCCTTGAAGGAGAAGGAGGAATTTGACAATCAGACACGACAGCTAGTATGGAAGGGTCTAATCAGGCCTAGTTTCTCTGATTGGGGAGCAGCAGTGGTGTTTGTCCCAAAATCTGACGGTACTCTACGTCTATGTGTGGATTATCGTGATCTGAACAAACAGACAATAAAGAACAAATATCCATTGTCGCGGATTGATGATTTGTTAGATCGATTAAATGGAGTACAAGTATTTTCACAATTGGACCTAGCTACAGGCTTCCATCAACTTCGAATTGCCGAAGAGTGTGTTCCAACGACAGCGTTCAGAGGTCCCGACTTATTCTACGAATGGTTAGTAATGCCGTTCGGCTTATGTAACGCTCTAGCCTATTTCGTCAATCTGATGAATAGTGTTCAGAGGGGTTTTTAATAAATTTATTCTGGTTTTCATTGACGATATTCTAATCTTCTCCAAATCAAAGGCCGAACATGAAAAACATTTGGAACAAGTGTTAGAAATCCTCAGAAGAAATTTATTGAAAGCAAAGTTTTCCAAATGTATATTCTGGCAAGATGAAGTGAAATTTCTGGGCCACGTCGTATCAAAAGAATGAATCGCTGTGGATCCAAGTAAAATCACAGCTATTCAGAACTGGAAGCAGCCCAGTACCCCCACTGAAGTCCGCAGTTTTCTCGGATTGGCTAGCTATTATCGAAAGTTCGTTAAAAACATTTCGAAGATATCTGGTCATTT
Organism: Allium sativum; assembly: GCA_030737875.1. Taxonomy (NCBI): domain Eukaryota; kingdom Viridiplantae; phylum Streptophyta; class Magnoliopsida; order Asparagales; family Amaryllidaceae; genus Allium; species Allium sativum. The sequence goes on from CM060913.1 coordinate 161,260,304, forward strand.
AACAAAGCTTACAAAGAAGCACTCTAAATTCAAATGGACTCCAGAAAGTGAGGAGGCTTTTGAAGAGCTAAAGTTAAGACTAACGACTGCTCCAGTGTTAACCATCATCGATGGCAACCAGGATTTAAAGGTCTGGAGTGTTGCTTCTAAAGAAGGCCTTGGCGCAGTGTTAATGCAAAGAGGCCAAGTGATTGCTTATGCTAGCCGTCAACTGAAGCCGCACGAGAAGAACTACGTAACTCATGATCTTGAGTTATTGGCTATTGTGTTCACTTTGAAAATCTGGAGGCACTATCTTCTGGGTGAGAGGTTTGAATTGTTTACAGATCACCAGTCGTTAAAGTACCTGTTCACTCAGAAAGACCTGAATCTGAGGCAGCAACGTTGGCTGTAGTTTCTTGCAGCATATGACTTTGAGATTATATACACCCCAGGGAAAGCAAATGTCGTGGCCGATGCGCTGAGCCGAAAGAAATGATCGCCAGCTTTATTATCACGACTTCCTTGATTGACAAGATATCTATTCTTCAGAAGGAGGATAACTTTATTAAGGATATGATCAAAAGGATTCAGAAAGGCGAACCCTCGTGTTTTCAAATAGATAACGACGAGACCTTGAGGTTGAAAGGAAGGATTTGTGTTCCTGATATCCCAGAGTTAAAAAGGGAAGTGTTAGACGAGTGTCACAAGTCCAAGCTGAGTATCCATCCTGGTGTGGCCAAAATGTATAATGATCTCAAACGAACATTCTGGTGGAAGGCTATGAAAAGGGACGTTTCAATATACATTAGCCGATGCCCTACTTGCCAACTAGTCAAGAGCGACTAACAAAAGTTGGCTGGATTGTTACAACCACTAGAAGTTCCTGGTTGGAAGTGGGAACATATTTCCATGGATTTCATTGATGGTCTGCCCATAACCAGAAAAGGGAATGATAGTATTTGGGTGATCGTAGATCGCTTCACGAAGACCGCCCATTTCATACCTGTCAGATCAAACAGAACTGCTCACAGTCTGGCGCAGATTTACTTCAAGGAAATAGTTAGACTACATGGAGTGCCGCTCAGTATAGTCAGTGATAGAGATACAATATTTACTAGCAAATTCTGGGAGGCATTTCAAGTCGAGCTGGGAACGAAATTGAACTTGAGCATCGCGTATCATCCTCAGACAGACGGTCAGACTGAGAGGGTGAATCGTATTTTGGAAGATCTATTGCGGGCTTGTGTTATAGATTTCGGTGGATCCTGGGAAGACAATATGCATTTGGCTGAATTCTCTTATAACAACATCTACCAGGCAAGTCTAACAATGTCGCCATTCGAAGCATTGTATGGTAGACCGTGCCGATCTCCCGCTTGTTGGGTCGAACCGGGTAATAGACTGGTGTTGGGTCCTGATATGATTCGAGAAGCTGCCGACAAAGTCGATTTTATTAAGAAGCGATTACTCGCCGCTCAAAGCCGACAAAAGAGCTATGCCGATAGAAGAAGAAGAGATATATCCTTTGCTGTTGGCGACTATGTATATTTGAAAGTATCGCCGATGAGAGGAGTTATCCGGTTCGGTAAAACTGGAAAGTTGGCACCCAAATTCATTGGTCCGTTTCCTATTCTGGAACGGATTGGAACTCTCGCTTATAGGGCCAAATTGCCTGACTGGTTGCCTGGAGTTCATGATGTATTTCACATATCTCAACTTCGAAAGCATGTTCATGATCCAGACTTGATCGTCGAAGAAGCAGCTCAGCAGGATATTGAAATTACTCCAGAATTAGCTGTGAGACGAGAGCCGCTAAAGATCATCGGCAAAGAAACCAAAGAGCTGAGGAACAAGAAGGTTCACTTAGTCAAAGTGCAATGGAGTGGAGATCCGCGAGATTGTACTTGGGAAACTGAGGAGAGCATTCAGAAAGCTTATCCTAGATGTCGAGTGGATATTTCTGATTGACTCTGGTGCAAGGTACATTTACCCTACTTTGCATTACCATTTAATTCTCTACTCTGTTGTTATTTTCTTTTCATGGATGTGCACTTTTAAATTCTATAGTCTGAATGATTTTAAAAAAGAGTATAGAAGTTGATCAGTATATTTTTGAAAGGTTAAAACGATTTGATTGTTGGTTGTGTTGTGTGATTGTAGATTTATCAAACCACTTTCGACTTTGTTCCTTTTCGGGGACGAAAAGTTTTAAGTGGGGGAGATTGTAACGACCCAGAAAATCTGAACCAATTTAAAATTTTTAAATTTGCTAAAATAATGGATTTTAAATATTTAAAATAAATATTTTAAATAATTACGATGAAAGGTGAGTTTGAATCGACAATTGGAAACGAATATAATTAATTATAATTATAAACAAGGCTTGAAAAGGCGCTGCAGTTTCAAAAATTGAATTCAAACTTTGTCGGACTGTACCGGGTGCAAAACAAAACGGATTTTAGTGAAACCAAAAATATTTAAATCTGTTAGTGAATATCTTTCTAACGAATCTAAAAAATCGAATTTTCATAGCGGAAAGCAAAAGTTATGGCCGAATGAATTTTCAGAAAGGTCGCTATGGAATTTATATAGCCCGTGAAATTGGCAATTTTGCATACGACCTCGGAATTCGACGAAACTACTTTTGTTGGATCCGGGATGTGAAGTTATTGCTAGGTTCCAAATTTCATAATTTTTGAAGCAAGTATGTGAGCGTGGCAAAGGAAAACGTGTTTTGACCAATTATAGTTAAATTTGATCAACCAGAAATGGGCCTTTTTGCAAACGGTCTCAGAATTCGACGAAATTAGTTTTGTTGGGACCGTATCGTCAAAACATAGCCAGATTTATTTTTTTGGAATTTTTCGAATCAGTTTGTGGCCCTGGCAAATTGAAATGTACGTTTAAATTAAATATTGAATGTTTTATACTTTAATTTGAAGGAAAACTGACTGAAACATTCGAATGGGCCTTCGAAACATATCCCATTGTGTTCGGAATGGAGGTAAAACGCTAGGGATGATAGTCGTTGGGTTTGAATTGGGGGTCGTGGGCGAAAGGGGTATTTGGAGATTTTAAATTATAAAATAAAAAAAATATCATTGGTCAACATCATTTCTCTCTCCCCCGACATTCTCTCTCCCCGATCGACGCACAGCGGAAAAGAACACCCCGCTTCCCTCTCGATTTCTGGCCAATCCACTAAATAAAATTCAAGGCCGATATTGAGCTTTTTGTAGATCTTCCTGAGCTCTTCAAATTCGTATAAGCCTCGTCCCTTACCATCGCGTGTTCGTCGAGATACAAGCCCCCAAAGTTGTGCCGTTCGCAGCCGATTTCCTCCTCCTCGCCGCCGCCGAGTTCGCCGCCGTCATGGGTGCAGGCGCGCGTCTCCAAGCTTGTCGACGTGGCATAGGCTGATTGGCATATCGTGCTTTGGATTGAGAGAAAAATTCAAACCTAGTTTTGAAGATTTTGAAAGGTAATCGGCTGTTTAATTTAAAACTGATTTCAACTCTTTAAAACCGTTGCAAACTTTGAAAAATCATATCTTTTTGTTGTGTTAACGAAATTCGATGAAACAGGAAACATCGTGACCGTGTGGACGCCTTCTACATTTTAGAAGAGACCGCATATTTTTCTGAGCCTTCTGCTATTTTTGGTGGAGTGGAACCCAATGTGAGATTTCTAATTTATAAACGATATGGAAAACGACGATGTATAAATTATATAGTCGATGTATGAGTTATATAAGTGTTGTACACCTCTTGTATAATCGTTGTATAAGTTGTATGTTCGATGTATAAGTTATATATGCGTTGTAAAAATTATATATGTGTTGAAATAAAAGTGAATTGTTATATATATATATATATATATACATACACGCCCCTCGTCCACAAACCATGGACGATATTTATTGATTGTGATTGGTGTGAAAATTGATTGATAGCGAATGGTTGTTTGGGATTGTTTGTGGTTGAAAAATACCCGTTTGTGGTTGAGAAATATTTGGTTGAAACCACATAAGATTAGTTTGTGGAAATGAAATAAATATATACATGCCGCCTACGTGCGAACTAGATGCATGATTCCCATTGTCAAAAACTGCGAGGTTTTAAGGTAGAGCTAGGAGCCGTACTAGGGACGGTCCCGGTTTTAACTACCCTGCCGTTATGCTGCCGAAATTTTGAATAATATTCATGTGTTTGAATTATTTTCATTTGTTAAAACTATATTTATTCATTAAATAGAAAACCTTCATGTGTTGAATCGATATTCATTCGTTGATTGGAAATTCATGTGTTGAATGGTATTCGCGTTTTAAATATAAAAATCACATTTTTATCTATATATAGAAACTATAGAAAACCTTCATGTGTTGAATCGATATTCATTCGTTGATTGGAAATTCATGTGTTGAATGGTATTCGCGTTTTAAATATAAAAATCACATTTTTATCTATATATAGAAACTATAGAAAACCTTCATGTGTTGAATCGATATTCATTTGTTGATTAGAAATTAATGTGTTGAATGGTATTCGCGTTTTAAATATAAAAATCACATTTTTATCTATATATAGAAACTATAGAAAACCTTCATGTGTTGAATCGATATTCATTCGTTGATTTGAAATTCATGTGTTGAATGATATTCATATTTTGAAATAAATTGTTTGATAATAAAAATCACCTTTTATCGACTATATGGACTATGTAAAATAATCTCGTTTTAAAAAGAAATTGTTTTATAATAAAAATCTTGTTTTCATCACCTATCTAAACTATATAAAATAATAGTGTTTTGAAATGAATTGTTTTACAATTAAAAAACCACATTTTTATTATATACATGAATTATTGAAATGTGAAGTGTTAAAAATAGCCACTCATTCGAATAAATATGCATGAGTTGTAATATTCATTAATTAGCTAATGATATGATTTTTTGCCTATGCATGCAACATTAGAATGAATGGTGTTTTTAAACCAAATGGAATCAAATATGAAGTTGAATGGAAATGATAAATGACAAGAACTGTATATATGTACATGCATATCTATTGAATAGGTTATAGCAAAGGGGCTAGAGAAGAGGATTAAAATTTTGTGCCCGACAAATAGGTACACATTTACTGTTTTGTTTGGGTGATGATTTTATGAGCCTGTTGGCTAGCCGCTTGGCTTTTTCTTTTTCTTTTCGACATGAGACGCCCATGTGGCTATTTGGGAATTTTCCCAGCCCCTCCCGTACAAAGGAGGTTATGGCGAAATTTTCCAAAATTTAAAGGCGTTAGTGAAATATTTGAAGTGAAAACGATATAGGAATTTTTGAATGAACTATATTTATATAATTATATAAATATAAATAAAATTAAAACGAAACGTGGCCGTGCAGTTCGTGTTTTGAAACCGTGATTTCAAACAACTAGTGCGGGAAATCCGACCATTGGATTTTCCCGAAACCGCAATTGTTGGGTTCGCCTTAGAAATATCTTTCCAACGGTACCAACTTTGTGAAAATCCAACGGTTGGATTGTCTGGAATGTTTAATTCAAATCTAAAGAAAAACAACGCCAGAAACGATTATATTTATATATATATATATATAATTATATTTAATCGAATAACGACGCTGTAGTTCGTATTTTGAAATCGAAACTTCAAACGATTGTACCGGGAGATCCGATCGTCGGATTTTCCCAAAACTGGAACCGTTGGATTCGTTCTGAAAAGACCATTCTAATGATGTAAATTTTGTGAAGATCCAACGGTTAGATTTTCAGATATGTGTAAATCAAATCTGAAGAAAAACAGCGCCACGGCCGCGTTATGGCCCGAAGCGTCGTTTTGAATAAATTGGCTAGTTTAAAATAAATAAAAATAGCGATAAATCGTTATAAAATATCATAAACGATATGGAATGGAAATAAACTGAATTTGCTCGATTTATGTGGTATTTGATGGTTGAATGTGTTTGGTGTTAAAATTACATTAAAGAACAAAATTGGTGTTGTCGAATGATTTAACCATTGAAATAAACTGATTTGAAATTCTAAATATACGTGAATTATTTGAAAGGGCCGAGTTAATTCTCATTTCGAATAATTGACCGACGATTGAAATTCGAAGATGAAGACGGTGGTCGAAGATCGGAGATCTTCACCTCGTTTGGATGGTAACCGAGGTCCTGATTGGGAGGCATCCCGAAATATGGATAATGAGTGGTGATCATCCAGACGTACGTGGGGATCGATGGGTTTGCGTGGTATTTAGTGCCTCCGGTTTCGTTCAGACCCAGGATGGACTTGTAAATGGACTGTGTGTCTGAGATTGGATTTTGTTCTATGTTGATTGATCTCTATTAAATATACATCTGTTTGGCGGCGGAGAATTTATTCTTTTGCTTAACGCTCTTCTCTGAAACGCACGAGCTCGGAGGTTGTATATCGATGGACATCAGTCGCATGGCATGAATTGCCTGTGTGGCATGCTAAGATGCAGTGATCAGGGCTTCTGTTGAAAAGCAAAGCCTTGTGGTGATGATCAAAGCACCGCCGGTGTGGCGTAGCTTTGTGTATAACGTAAATTCGCGAGCCTCACACCCCGGTATGAACCAGAAACGGGAGAGGACATCAGGGAGGGCCTGCGTTTCTTTCTAGCTAGGGTGGTGTCAGTGACCTATCAGCCCTGACATTTATTTACTTTTCACCTATGTGGTTGTTGCTGTTGCGAGGCGCCTCGGTTTGATCGGACGATCCGGGTCCGATGGAGTCATTCGTTGCCTCATTTAAACCCCAAAGGGTGGGGAAACGCAATGTTCAGGAATTTTAATCCACATCGGTGGACCGGCCCTGACGATCCAAGGGCCCACCTGAGTCTGGGTCCTGAGGCTCGGGCTAGACAGTCTCGAATTCGGTAAGGACTATCTTTTGCCTTGGTTCATGACGGAAATCCAATTTCCAAATACGTGACTGTTCGGTTTTGATTGTATATCTATATATGGCGACATAGTGGTATGGGGCATTAATGTCGTCTATGATTTATAGTTATGATTTGAAATTGTTTTCAAAACATATAAATACTAGCAATAATATCAAATGCCTTTGTTTTATTCGTATCAAGCATATTTTGGCCGTTATAAGGTAAAAACTCTATCCTCCGGTTTGCGTTGCATTGTGTGATGTGAGCTGAGTCTTATAATGGCTTCATTTTTATAAAAAGCATTGCGATGTTTAAAAGAAAGATTTGTTTTAAAGCACTGGCAATCCAATGGAGTAGACCTGTTCCACGAAAGTGGCGTGGTCCTGTGATTAGCCATATCATATATGTGTTGAGTAGATTTCTCATACCAGTCCCATGACTGACTCGTAGTTTGTTTCACTTTCAAACTCGGGTGCCCCTTTTTCTACACGGGCAGCCTTGTATTCAGGTTTAGCTGGTTCTTTCTGGATAGCTGGAGCTGAAGATGGATTCTATCATTTATCTCTTTTTATGATGTTCAGCTCCTATTGTACATATTATGTTTGTTTTCCGCTGTAGACATTTATGTATAGCTGAACTGTATTTTTACTAAGTAAGATCCTGTATATTGTGTAACTCTGATGATTATTTTTATCCAGTATATTCTATTGTTCATTATCTGGTGTATTTATTTATTTCTGTTCTGCTATTATCTGTTTCTGTGTTATATTCCACGGATTACCCTTGCCGTCGTCAGTACGGGGTTTGGGGTCGTCTCAAGGAAATTTCCTTATTCACGAAACCCTACTTTTCATCGATTCAAATTATCCCCCGTGAAACACGACAACAAAACATAAAGCAAAACTCATGGTTTTAGATCCGAAGCATTCCAAGCTCCACATATTCTTCCATGTGTTGATGTCAGTTTTGCAGTTCAAAATTTTCATGTTTTCTCAAATCAGTGATGAAAAATTATTTTTATCGAGGCATTGAATCACTTAAATGGAAAGAATGATCCAGAGAAATTTATACTTTAGACTTACCCCGATCAAAACTAGAGGTACTTTTCACCAACTAAATTTAATTTACGCCTTTTTCGCATAGTTGTCAATAGTTCATCTTAGGTTAGTGGCTTAACGCTATTTCCTTAGAAGAATTATATGAATAACTAAGTTGTCTTACTCTTTGTGTACGTTCTTGCAATTATCTCCAGATGTTTCTTTTAGAATTATATAGACACTCATTTCCAAACAATACACTTAGACATGTATTCAGCTTCAGGTAAGCTTTTGTCTTAATATTTGTAAATTTGCTTTTGAACATATTTTTCCTATGGTCTGTTCATTTTTTCCATGAAAAAGTACATCAATTACCAACATACTTGTACTTGTGTAGTTGATGGTGACATTGGAAGTTTTATTTATATTCTCTATAAATTATGTAGTGTGTCAAAATATAATTCTAGTAGTAACTACTATATCATACTTTGTCTTGTTTTAGTGGAAGTATAAATGTTTTTCGCTAGATATAAACATCTTTGTGGAACACTGAGGCTGTTGAATAAATGAATTGGGATGCTTCATGAGCTATTGTTAACTTTTAAGTATACATGTACTAGCGCAACTTCATTTCACATTTGTATAGTCTAACTTATTCGGCTCCTTAAATTAATCATATTAATTTTTTTAATTGTAAACTCGAATACTAATTCGAAGCATCTCGCCATTCTAATGTATTTTCTTTACAATGAATGATTTTGAATTGTAATATGTTAATGTTTAGAAAAGCTTGTTGCAGTTATAAATTGAAGTATTATTTGGCATTTCGCAGCAGTTAAAATTGGTAAACATGTCGGTTGTGGACTGGACCTCAAATAAGGTAAAGTTCTTTTTAAATTGTATTTTACCCATCTATTTGATATTTTCGCTTTCCAGAATTGCAAATTAGACTTATTTTAGCTAGAGTTGGCCTATACGGTTTAGCCAATTCATCATGTCATTTAGCATTGCATGTATGTGGCTGTCAATACCTTTGTGGTTGTTATGCCCGTTGTTGAAGCAACGACTGCAATCAATGCTGCTGCTGATGCAGTTAGGTCATTGGTACATGTGTGGCTGCTCTAGTTGATGTGGCAGCACATTACACTTATATATTAGGGTTTCTTGTAGAAGTTGAAAAAAAATGGTGGACTAAAGATTGGGTAAATGTTTATTATTGGATTCCAGTATTCTAACTTTCATCAAATGATCTAGTTCATTGCAAAGGAGAAGTATGTTCATTGATGTAAAGTGGTAGGAGTGAGTACCACAATTATAACCACCAATAAGTTGCAAAAACTCATGTGTCGGGCTAATTTAACATATTAAATTTATTAAAAAAATAAACATGCGTAGTAAATTAGAAAGGCGTGCGCCATTTGTCGCGTTGTGCGCCAAGGCTCTAGAGAGGGTTTGCACCTTTTTGCGCCGTGCGCCATTAATAACACTGAGAAAATTTTCATTTATATTTGATTTCATCAATTTCTTTCTTTTATAATCTTTGTTTTTCATGAGTAAATATTACAAGAGATTCCTGCCTTTTCAGTTAAATATGACAACGATGGTGTGTTAGAAGAGCTGCAAATCAATAAAAATTAAATGAAGTGTAATGACCCGTATTCTACACATCATAGGATTGTAGAATATTTATTTCTTTCCCATGTGAAGTCGAATGGTCATGTAACTTTGGGAAACATCTATTAGAGTCATTTCCCATGTTCATGATTTTTGTCGATTTTTAAATGACCATTTTGCCCCTAGTTGGTACTGTTTTGGCCATAACTTTTGACTGGAAAGGAATTTTGACCTGAAACCACTTCCATTTGATTCGTTTGATGGTTTACCTTTCATAGAATCGTTATAATAGCCAAACGGACTTATCGTTTGGGAGATACGGCTGAAACAAGGTTTGGAGGGTGAAAAACTGCTTAACCGGGCCAAATCGGGTGATTAGTGAGTAGGCCCATAACCCATTTCGGGATTAGGGTTATGGGAGGGCTGAAATGAGATGGAGAATCATTCCATTTCAGTTTTCTAGCCTCCACTTATCACCAAGGAACCCTAAAAATGGCCTCTAACCTCTAAATCTCCTCCAAATCATCTTTTGGTCAAGGATTAAGCTTAGCAACCCCTAATCAAGGAAGATCTTCACCAAAGCAACAAAGGAGCTGCTGTTTGGCATTGAGATTCACATCAAATCAGAGAATTATTTCATATCTTAGTTTATTTGTGGCTAAGGTGAGTGATTTGCATAGTTTTGCACTAATTATGGCTAATTAGGGGTGATTAGTGCTAATTAGCGAATTTAAACATGATAAAATTCTGGAAAAATGTTTATAAAATTCGGAATGATGTTTTAGACCTTTGATATGAATTTGGGTTAATTTGGTTAAGATTTGCTAATCCTATCATTAGTTTCACCTAAACATGCTTAAGGGGAAATATGGGATTTTGGGTATGTTTGATCCATTTTTACCTATCATATTGATGTTTTGATGTTTGTGGTTGATTATGCATGTTGCTATGACTATATGAAATGCTTGTGACTTTTTAGAATAGTTGGAATGGTCGAAAACGCCGTCGAGGGGCGTAAACAGCTCGATGGACAAGGTGCAGAGATTCAGATCGGATAGGGGATTGAGGGACGATCGGATCGCCCTATGGGACCGTGGGATATCACCACGAGTCGAGTCATCTCCTCCAAACCGAACCATCTGCGCAAGGCCCACGAGACGAATCGATGCAGTGCCGTGCCCAAACTGAAGTACTCCGATCCGGATCGCGAATGAGCATTACGACCCGATCCATCCATGAAGGGTGAGCACGATCCGTCGACCTGGAGAAGTGCTTTCCGACCCGAACTGCTTGAAGGACCACGATCCGATCCGAAGGAGCTTATCACGAACCGATCCGTGGCGATGGACTTGGAGACCCCGACCTGATCCGTTGAAGGGTACTCGAACCGATCCGATGGAACTGGAGGACCACGAGTTGATGGCGCGACCCGATCCGAATGCAGGAACCCGATCCGAACCGTGGTGATGAGGGAACAGGACTCCGAACTGATCCGATATGAAGGCTACGATCCGATTCGAGGGTGATGACCAATAACCCGAGATGCAAAGGTAGTCCAAATGGAAGTTAGAGCTAAGGATCCCGGAACCATTGGGAACCAATGAGTTCACTTCATGGTTGGACTTTACTACGGGACGTGTGCTAAGGAGTTGTCGACGTTCAGAACTTCGATTCACCACTAAAAATGGATGATGGCTACTTATCAGTGCAGTAGGGTCATTATGACCTGAGGGGCAAAGTGATGGTAGCAAGGCTACGTTATCAGTGCAGTAGGGTCATTACGACTTGAGGGGCAAGGTGATGCATAGTAAGACTATGAGCCAGTGCAGTGGGGTTCTTGTGACTCCATGGGGCAGAGTGGACATAGTAAGGATTGGTAAGGCTATGAGCCAGTGCAGTGGGGTTCTTGAGACTCCACGGGGCAAAGTGGACATAGCGAAGGATTTGTTGCTACGTTATCAGTGCAGTGAAGCCATTTATGACTTCATGGGGCAAAGTGATCATAGCAAGGTATGTTGGGTGATCGAAGTGGTGAATATCGTATGCTTTACGCACTGAGTGAGAGATGTGAGGATGGATTCTATGCTTGATTGTTTGCCATTATTATGACATGCACACCTCCCCCACCTCCGTATCTTTACACTGTTTGATATGGTACCTTAGAGTGTTGTACAGTATGTAGTGCTAACTCTTTGGTTGCAGGTCCAGGTTCAGGTATGTTTTAGTCTACCTGTTATTGTTCACTTTAGATGCTTATCGCTCATACCAGGCTTTATGTCTGACCCAGAGTTTTATGTCTCCTCTTATTACTCTGGGTGCTCACACGAACAGACTAGAGACAGGTTAGCTGGTGATGCGCGAGTAGCTGCTTCGGAGGCGGGCAGGAGGCTTCCACGTATTATATATATACACATTCTCCCTGTGTCGTTGGTGGTCGCTACTTGGGCATTAGTAGTGTACCTCATTTATCTTACTTTTGCTTTGAGACAGTTTGAAAGTTGTAATAAGCTATATTTTGGATTTCCGCTGCTATGATGTTTAGTTCTGATTTTCAGCTTATGCACTGTCTCTCCTGTTTTATGTCAAGTATGTTATTATTATATTTTATTCTATGCGCTATGAGACATTCTACAGGTTCTTTGTATGTTCATTTCCTTCTTCCTTTTCCTTCTGACGACCCATTCCGTGCTAACTGGACATGAGTTCAGCGCACTTTTGAAGTAAGCGTCGGTTGGTGCGGGGCGGGCCGTCACACTTGGTATCAGAGCTCTAGGTTGCGTAGTTAACCAAGGGAAAGACACCAGGGAGAGATAGTACGTATATGAGAGCGCGTATTTGTGATTACTTTGGTTTTCAAAAGCTATGTATGTATATACTATTAGTAGTATAAACATGAAGTCGCACTGCACTAGCACCACTATGTGGTCGTTAATCGTTTCCTTTTTACAGATTAACGATGAGTCGAGACACGAGGGGTGCTGGTAGAGGGACCAACCAAGGGAATGCCGCTGACATGAGGGCTATGTTTACTAACCTCATGAGAGACATGCTTAGAGAAGTGCAAGGGGAAATTCCCAATCCCGGAGTTGGTGTTGGCCCAGTAGTGCAGGCGCCTAGGGTCGATTTCACCAAGTTGTGCAAAGATTACACTAATCTTTGTGGAAAGCCGTTCCACGGAACGGAGTCGGCCACAGATGTTCAGGACTGGATGGATAGCTGTGACCGTATCTTTGATGACTTGGGTCTTGAGGATGCAATGAAGAGAAGGCTAGCGCCTCGTCAAATGCAAGGGCGAGCGATGAATTGGTGGAATGCCATTAGAACAGCTACTCCGGAAGATCAGGTTACTTGGGTTCAGTTCAAGGCTCGCTTTAGCGAGAAGTTTATTCCAGCTGCCCAGAAGTCAGTATTGTTCAAGAGGTTCTTGGAACTCAAGCAGAACGGAAGGGCAGTTTCTGATTATATTGCTGAGTTTGACACTTTGTCGAAGTATGGACTGTCTCTCATTGACACTCCTGAGAAGAAGAATGAGAAGTTCATTACCGGGATGGATGGGTACTTGGGGGAAAGGCTTATCAACCACATCGATGAGACTTTTGAATCGATTGTGGGGAAAGCTTTGAGATCAGAGAGTCTTTACCCTAAGTCAAAGACTGAGGCTGCATCTGCAGAAGGTCCGAAGCCGCAAGCAGGCGGTGGAGGCAAGAATAACTCTCAGAATAAGAGGAAGCAGGACCAATCTAAAGGTGGCCAGAGAAAGAGCAAGAAGGATGTTGAGTGCTTCAGCTGTGGTAAGAAGGGCCATTATGCTAAAGAATGTCGGGCTAAGCCAGCGGAAAGGAAGTGCTACAACTGTGGTCAAGTGGTACATCAGAAGGATAAGTGTCCGCAACCTCTTAAGGAGAAGCAGATTGTGAAAGCATATGCTATTGATGTTGTTCCTTCTTCGTCGAATGCCCCAACTGCGGCGGAGAAAGGAAAGAATGTTGTTATTCAAGGTATGCTTTCTATTTATGATATACCAGTTCGAGTTTTGTTTGATACTGGGGCTTCCCGTTCCTTCATATCTAGTGACCTGGTAGATAGGTTGGGACTGGAACCCGAGATAGTCGATAGACCATTGGTTGTGACGAACCCGATTGGTGCTTCGACTAGCCTTAGTATGATTTGCACGAATTTGGTCTTATCGAGTCATGGATGTATGTTTGTATGTGATTGCTTTATTTTGGGCTTTACTGGGTATGGCATTATATTGGGAGTCGATTGGCTCCAAAGATACGGGGTGGTGGTAGACTGTGAGGGCTTTTTGGTGACAGTGAGGGCGGATGATGGGCGGAGGGTAGTGTTTGGTAGCCTACCTAGTGATGGGGTTATGGCTAGTTTTGTAAATTCCCTCGACATCCCGCAGGATGAGTTGTCAGATGTGCCCGTGGTTGGCCAGTATCCGGACGTCTTCGAGGAGGTGACCGGGCTTCCACCACACCGAGAGATTGAGTTCCGTATTGATTTAGTGAAAGATGCTAGACCTATAGTGATGCCACTTCGTCGTATGGCACCAAGGGAGCAGCGAGAGCTCGGGGTGCAAGTTAGCAATCTTTTGAAGAAGGGATTTATTAGAAGGAGTGTCTCCGAGTGGGGAGCACCAGTTGTGTTTGCCACTAAGGCAGATGGTTCCCTTCGTTTGTGTGTGGACTAACGCGAGTTGAATAAGGTAACGAGGAAGAATAAGTATCCTCTACCACGGATAGATGATTTGTTTGATCAGCTGGAAGGAGCTAGAGTGTTCTCTCAGTTGGACCTCACGACAGGATTTCATCAGCTTAGAGTAGCAGATGAGAGTGTTCCGAAAACGGCATTTAGGACGCCGTCTGGATTTTATGAGTGGTTGGTCATGCCGTTTGGGTTGACCAATGCACCAGCCTACTTTGTGGATCTTATGAATCGAGTATTCAGAGATCAGTTGAATAAGTTTGTTCTTGTGTTCGTGGATGACATCCTTGTTTACTCAAGGACAGAGGAAGAACACAAGGAACACTTGAGGATAGTGATGGAGGTGTTGAGGAAACACCAATTGAAAGAGAAATTCTCTAAGTGTCATTTTTGGAGAAGAGAAGTGAGATTCTTAGGTCATGTTGTTTCAGAGAGTGGTATTGCCGTGGACCCTGCGAAGGTGGCTATGGTACAGGATTGGCCTACACCCAAGAATGCAACAGATGTAAGAAGTTTCTTGGGATTAGCTGGATATTATCGTAAGTTTATCCAGGACTTCTCCAAGATAGCAGCACCGTTGACTCAGTTGACTAAGAAGAATCAGTCCTTCGTCTGGAACGGAGTGTGTGAGGATGCCTTCAAGAGTCTCAAAGAGAGATTGACGCGAGCGCCAGTGTTAGTCATTCCTAAAGGGAATGAAAAGATGACGGTATACACAGATGCTTGTGGTACCGGATTGGGTGCTGTATTGATGCAGGGAGGTAGGGTTGTAGCTTATGCTAGTCGACAACTAAAGCCGCATGAGAAGAAGTATCCTACCCATGATTTGGAATTAGCAGCAATCGTGTTTGGGCTGAAGATGTGGAGACATTATCTCTTGGGAGAAAGATTCGAGTTGTTTACCAATCATAAATCGTTAAAGTATCTCTTCTCTCAAAAAGATCTGAATCTCCGTCAGCAGAGATGGTTAGAGTTCTTGGCTTCATATGATTTTGATATCGCATATACACCTGGGAAGGGTAATGCGGTAGCCGATGCCTTGAGTTGGAG
Source organism: Allium sativum (assembly GCA_030737875.1). Lineage (NCBI taxonomy): Eukaryota > Viridiplantae > Streptophyta > Magnoliopsida > Asparagales > Amaryllidaceae > Allium > Allium sativum. The sequence continues at coordinate 161,275,624 of CM060913.1, forward strand.
ACATGCCAGCTTAGGGGCAATGTTTCTTGAATGGAAGCAACTGGAGTATATCGCGGGATTTGATTTCAGACCAAAGTGCAAATTGGATCCAGTTATGCTAGCTAGTTTGACGATCAGACCCACTTTGATAGAGCGGATTGGTTCTAGCCAGAGGGACGATCCTAATCTATTAGAAATCATATCCAAGTTAGAGATGGGTATCGATGAGGAGATGAATGTGTATGGGCTTGATCGAGATGGATGGCTTCGAAAGAATGGAAGACTAGTTGTGCCCAACGTGAATGGTTTGAGAGATGAAGTGCTTAGAGAATGTCATCACTCAAAACTAACTATTCATCTCGGTGGTAATAAGATGTATCGAGACATGAGACAGACTTACTACTGGGAAGGGATGAAAAGAGACGTTGGGAAGTTTATATCCAAATGCAGGAATTGCCAGCTAGTTAAAGCCGAGCAAAAGAAGCCTAGTGGGTTATTGCAACTATTAGAAATTCCCGAGTGGAAATGGGAGCAAGTCTCGATGGATTTCATCGATGGTTTACCAAGGACTAGATCAGGATATGATAGCATTTGGGTAATTGTGGATCGATTGACTAAAAGTGCAAGATTTATACCAGTCAAATCGACTAGAACGGCAGCCAAGTTGGCAGAATTGTATATGAAGTGGGTAGTGAGATTTCATGGAGTACCCAAAAGCATTGTGAGTGACCAAGACCCGTTGTTTACTAGTGGGTTTTGGAAGAGCTTACAAGAGGCTCTAGGGTCAAGATTACATCTCAATACCGCATATCATCCTCAAACCGACGGTCAGACGGATAGGGTGAATCATATATTGGAAGATCTCTTGAGAGCTTGTATATTGGACTTTGGTGGATCATGGGATGACCATTTGCATCTAGTAGAGTTTGCATATAATAATAGCTACCAATCCAGTATCGGTATGGCTCCATATGAAGCTTTGTACGGAAGACCGTGCAACTCACCATCATGTTGGATAGAGACTGGCGAGAAGTTTGTGCTTGGACCAGATGTGGTGAGGGAAACTTCCGATAAGATTAAGATCATTTAGCAACGAATGAAAGCTGCTCAAGATAGGCAGAAAAGCTATGCTGACAAGAGGAGAAGAGACTTGAAATTCTCCGTTGGTGACTTGGTGTTTGTCAAGATTTCTCCGTTGAAAAGCGTGATACGATTTGGCAGGAGAGGCAAGTTGGCACCAAGATTTGTTGGCCCATTCCCTGTTCTTGAACTAGTCGGGAATTTGGCATATAGAATTGGCTTACCAGAGAAAATGGCGGGAGTTCACAATGTGTTTCATGTTTCCCAACTAAGGAAGTTCGTTCACGACTCAGATGTGACTATTTCACCTAATCAGTTAGAGGACTTCGAAGTAGAACCCGAGGCGGTTGGGAACCGCACGCCGATTCGTATTGTGGGGCACGATACGAAGCAACTTCGAAGGAAGGCGGTGAAGCCAGTCAAGGTTCAGTGGGGCGAGGACGAAATGATTGTACTTGGGAGACAGAGGAGACCATTAGGAAGGCATATCCAGAACTCATTGCCTGGTAAGACTTACTTCGTAATTTAGTTTTTCCGCATGCTAGGGTAGATTTATTTTACTTGTTTTGCATGTTTGGTTATTGTTTTATGATTGATAGGCATGCGGAACCTTTGTGTGTGTTAGGATTAGGGAATTTCGGGGGCGAAATTTCTTAAGGGGGGAGAGTGTAATGACCCGTATTCTACACATCATAGGATTGTATAATATTTATTTCTTTCCCATGTGAAGTCGAATGGTCATGTAACTTTGGGAAACATCTAGTAGATTCATTTCCCATGTTCATGATTTTTGTCGATTTTTAAATGACCATTTTGCCCCTAGTTAGTACTGTTTTGGCCATAACTTTTGACTGGAAAGGAATTTTGACCTGAAACCACTTCTATTTGATTCGTTTGATGGTTTACCTTTCCGTAGAGTGGTTATAATAGTCAAACGGACTTATCGTTTGGGAGATACGGCTGAAACAAGGTTTGGAGGGTGAAAAACTGCTTAACTGGGCCAAATCGGGTGATTAGTGAGTAGGCCCATAACCCATTTCGGGATTAGGGTTATGGGAGGGCTGAAATGAGATGGAGAATCATTCCATTTCAGTTTTCTAGCCTCCACTTATCACCAAGGAACCCTAAAAATGGCCTCTAACCTCTAAATCACCTCCAAATCATCTTTTGGTCAAGGATTAAGCTTAACAACCCCTAATCAAGGAAGATCTTCACCAAAGCAACAAAGGAGCTGCTGTTTGGCATTGAGATTCACATCAAATCAGAGAATTATTTCATATCTTAGTTTATTTGTGGCTAAGGTGAGTGATTTGCATAGTTTTGCACTAATTATGGCTAATTAGGGATGATTAGTGCTAATTAGCGAATTTAAACATGATAAAATTCTGGAAAAATGTTTATAAAATTCGGAATGATGTTTTAGACCTTTGATATGAATTTGGGTTAATTTGGTTAAGATTTGCTAATCCTATCATTAGTTTCACCTAAACATGCTTAAGGGGAAATATGGGATTTTGGGTATGTTTGATCCATTTTTACCTATCATATTGATGTTTGTGATTGATTATGCATGTTGCTATGACTGTATGAAATGCTTTGTGACTGTTTAGAATAGTTGGAATGGTCAAAAACGCCGTCGTGGGGCGTAAACAGCTCGCTGGACAAGGTGCAGAGATTCGGATCGGATAGGGGATTGAGGGACGATCGGATCGCCCTATGGGACCGTGGGACATCACCACGAGTCGAGTCATCTCCTCCAAACCGAACCATCTGCGCAAGGCCCACGAGACGAATCGATGCAGCGCCGTGCCCAAACTGAAGTACTCCGATCCGGATCACGAATGAGCATTACGACCCGATCCGTCCATGAAGGGTGAGCACGATCCGTCGACCTGGAGAAGTGCTTTCCGACCCGAACCGCTTGAAGGACCACGATCCGATCCGAAGGAGCTTATCACGAACCGATCCGTGGCGATGGACTTGGAGACCCCGACCCGATCCGCTGAAGGGTACTCGAACCGATCCGATGGAACTGGAGGACCACGAGTTGATGGCGCGACCCGATCCGAATGCAGGAACCCGATCCGAACCGTGGTGATGAGGGAACAGGACTCCGAACTGATCCAATATGAAGGCTACAATCCGATTCGAGGGTGATGACCAATAACCAGAGATGCAAAGGTAGTCCAAATGGAAGTTAGAGCTCAGGATCCCGGAACCAATTGGGAACCAATGAGTTCACTTCATGGTTGGACTTTGTTGCGGGACGTGTGCTAAGGAGTTGTCGACGTTCATAACTTCGATTCACCACTAAAAATGGATGATGGCTACTTATCAGTGCAGTAGGGTCATTATGACCTGAGGGGCAAAGTGATGGTAGCAAGACTACGTTATCAGTGCAGTAGGGTCATTACGACTCGAGGGGCAAGGTGATGCGTAGTAGGACTATGAGCCAGTGCAGTGGGGTTCTTGTGACTCCATGGGGAAGAGTGGACATAGTAAGGATTGGTAAGGCTATGAGCCAGTGCAGTGGGTTCTTGAGACTCCACAGGGCAAAATGGACATAGCGAAGGATTTGTGGCTACGTTATCAGTGCAGTGAAGCCATTTATGACTTCATGGGGCAAAGTGATCGTAGCAAGGTATGTTGGGTGATCGAAGTGGTGAATATCGTATGCTTTACGCACTGAGTGAGAGATGTGAGAATGGATGCTATGCTTGATTGTTTGCCATTATTATGACATGCACACCTCCCCCACCTCCGTATCTTTACATTGTTTGATATGGTACCTTAGAGTGTTGTACAGTATGTAGTGCTAACTCTTTGGTTGCAGGTCCAGGTTCAGGTATGTTTTAGTCTACCTGTTATTGTTCACTTTAGATGCTTATCGCTCATACCAGGCTTTATGTCTGACCCAGAGTTTTATGTCTCCTCTTATTACTCTGGGTGCTCACACGAGCAGACTAGAGACAGGTTAGCTGGTGATGCACGAGTAGCGGCTTCGGAGGCGGGCAGGAGGCTTCCACGTATTATATATATATACACATTCTCCCTGTGTCGTTGGTGGTCGCTACTTGGGCATTAGTAGTGTACCTCATTTATCTTACTTTTGCTTTGAGACGGTTTGAAAGTTGTAATAAGCTGTATTTTGGATTTCCGCTGCTATGATGTTTAGTTCTGATTTTCAGCCTATGCACTGTCTCTCCTGTTTTATGTCAAGTATGTTATTATTATATTTTATTCTATGCGCTGTGAGACATTCTACAGGTTCTTTGTATGTTCATTTCCTTCTTCCTTTTCCTTCTGACGACCCGTTCCGTGCTAACTGGACACGAGTTCAGCGAACTTTTGAAGTAAGCGTCGGTTGGTGCGGGGCGGGCCGTCACATGAAGTGCCCAAATGTTTAAAGAAACTCCATGGAAAAACTAAAATAATACTCAAATAAATGTGGGATCCCATATTAAAAATTGTATATGCATTTAGGCTTCCAAATTCATGTTCTTTTTTGCTTACTAGATTTTCAAAGTCAGTTGCTTCCTTTTTCTTTGTCATCTGTAGATTGAACTAGAAATGTACAGAATAATATGGAATTATTTTTGTTTAACCATCTTATTTACTTTTGAAAATCTCTATGTTTATTTTTTAAACAATGGACTGGACCTGAATTGATTCAATAAGTTTACGTGTTATAGATATGCTATATTGAAATCTCCAGAAATGTACTAATTTTTTTATACATATGATTGCTAAATGTTTCCACGTTAATGTTAAGTATAACAACTTCGATATAGTTAAAATAGGACATTTTTCTCACAAATTTTGTCCTTGCAACAATATTTGACAATTTTGGATGCACATATTGTAGGAAGAATGAAAGTATAAACTATGATACACATGTGTGTTAACATGTATATTTTCATAACTGATGTTATTTATATCTTCAAAAAATTCAATACTAGCTATATTGAGTCAACAAAATAGAGTGATAAAATTTTCACTATCAGTGAAAAATGAAGCATTTTGGTAATGCTTCAATATGGGCAATTTATTTATTTATTTTGTATTCCAAATTTTAGTTTTGACTAGGATGATATGTTACAATGTAGTACATTAAGTTGCACATAAATTAATGAATGGGAGCATTTTTATTTGTTGAGGATTGCATTTGACATTTAGAGAAGAGATAATGAAATAGAAGTGCAAAACTTTACAAAAGAACAAAAAACGAAAGAAAGATTAGCTATTGAAGCATTTTAGCTCCCGAGATGGGAAGAACATCACGGCTACACATCCCGTAGGAAATTGGTCTGTTAGTGATTTTTTTTCACTTAACTTTTATTTTTTACTCCAGTTATTTCATTAGTCAATAAAACGACGCAATGAGATTTTTCTATTATATTTACTATTTAAGTTCCATGTATATTTATGTTTATGCTATGATGTTGATACAATATTCAGTTATTAGAATCTCATATCCATTCAATTAACATGGTTAAATTCCCTTAGTCTGTAGCTTTTATAATGGATCTCCCGAATTATAAGCTACCTAGATCTACCGATCCAGGCAATGCAAAGCCTATATTCAAATTTGAGTTTGAAGCCGAATCAGATCAGAATTTGCTTCGAGTGCAAAAAGACGAAAACCCCTGTCTGGGGAATCATTCCTAATGGACCAAAGTCGCTGTGAAATGCTTGTGGGATCAAGTACAAAAAAGGAAAAGGGAAGTGAAGGATATATATATAGGAAAGTGATTGAGTTGAAGAAGAATTGCATGTTGAGGGAGAAGAGCAGGCTTCTTTCGTCTTGATTGATTTGTCAATCGGTTTGATACTTTAATAAGCAGGTCAGTTTATTTTTGTGTATCCCATAACCAATTTGTTAACCAGATATATCCTGCTTTTACCTTTGTCCATGTGAGCACGTGACACCTGCACACTCGGTAAAATTGTGACAAAAGACACATAAATGGTGCACTATTTTTGTATTGTATCTCTTTTTTGTACCGTGAAATGTTAAGGTTGGTTATGGTCAGTAGATTAGATATTATGAGTGTTTCATGATTGCAAAAGGACAATAACACACATTGAATTTCTTGTATGATTGATATATATTTTTATTTTTTAAAAAGAATAAAAGGTTGTGTTAAAAAAAAATCTATTATATGTCATAATGGCATTTTTAATTTAGCCTCTACTATGAATTCCAAAATTATAAAAAAATACCGAGCGGATTGTACGTAAAAGCCGCAAGAGTTACTGCAAATTACCTTTATGCAAGTAAAAACAAATTTTTTTGTTGGTTTTTCTATTTCTTGTGTACTCAAACAAATATTCATGTTATATCTCTTTTTGTTGGTTTTTCTTCTGCTTTTGTATGATAGGAATGTGAGCTGCTTTGTTTTCATGAGTTTGTCTGTCTAACAGTTTGGAGTGAAACTTTAAGTAAGGGACTACTTAGTTGTTTGTGGAATATGGTTTGTGTGATATCCTTGGTGCTGTAAGTTTTTTGATGTAATTATTTAGTGAAAAAAAAGTAATGTTTTAACATGATGGTTCAACTATAGTTTTCCCGGCATCTTATGGTACCGTATGATTGCAACACAATACAAATGAATTAGTATATAGCACTAGCAAGCTTCTTTGCATATCTTTTATTTATTTTTTAGGTTAATATGGAATTTATTATGTTTATTACATCAATTTATGGGGTAGCATGTCATATATGCTGATATACAATTTATGAGACAAAGCCAGTGAATGCATAGAGCTTGTTACTTATGCAATGGAGGAGCCTTTATGCTCTAATAATATCCTTATTTCCATTGCATAACTTGTACTTATCCTTACTAGCATGTGAAATTGTAAAATATTAATTTTGTTTGTTTGTAAACCTGTAGGGAATGAAAGCAGTTGCAATTAACTTTTGTAAGGCTCTGAGATTTGAAGTGAAACTCGATGTAGGAATAACAGTAGCTACTCGTGGTTGGATTGGGAAAGATACGAGTAGTGGTTGAGTCATTCTCAAAGAAAGAGCTGTTATGCAATGGACAAGGGAGAGGTAAATTATAGGAACCTTTACTCGACAAATCTAAATTCAGGTGGCACTACATAAAGAATGTTTAGTACCTAGTATTGTTTATGAAATATTATGGATTTGAAATGCTAGAACTATATTTTGGTTTGTACTTTTTAGTATTGTTTATGAAATATTATGGATGTATTATGTACTTTTGATGTAAGAATGTTTAATATGTCTATTATGTAATGTTGAATGTTGATTATGAGATGAGTGATTAATATAATACATTGATTATGAGATGTGTGTGTTGATATTAAGTGTGTTGTATTTTTATTAGAATTGTGTATTGAATGGAACACAAATTATGTGTGTGTGCCTATGTATGTATGTGTGTGTGTGTGTATATATATATATATATATATATATATATATATATATATAGGCAGACCTGAAGGGGAATAGCAGCGGATTACCAACAAAAATGGGAGGTTAACTTTACCTAATTTTCGTCGCTCATCCCTTGGTAATTAGCAAGGATTTACCAAAGCCTTTTATAAATATTATTTTAATATAAATTAATTATCCGTTGGTAAATAGTCGATATATAAATTAAAATAAAATTAATAAAAAAAATTTATTTTTATTATAAAATTAGTAAAATGACGAAAAAATGTCGGAAAACTCATGCTAAATTCCGTCGCAAAATCTGACACATATACCGTCATGGTTTTCACCGACCACACCATTATGTAGGAAATCTGTCGCTAAGGCCGGTTTAGCGACGGATTAGAAGCGGATTCTGCCGCTGCTATATGCGGTTTTTCTTATAGTGATAATACAGTGTTGAATTACTTTGTCCAAGAGTGTAGAAACACCTGTCGATACAGTTGCGCTACCGTATCGACCAGAATTCATAAACCACTTGGCAAACTAATCAACATGGTATAAAACCATTATTTTATAACAATTACAAGTATACTCTCTCATACGTATACACTCAGCTCATTCTAGGGTACTGCTGACCCTATCTCTAATGAGTAAACCCCCACCAAAGCCTAGGTGCTTGCTCAACCTAAGCTCTGATACCAACTGTGATGTACTAGCGATTTCAGTAGGCTTTTCAACCATCCCTCCACCTCCAAGTCAGTGAGCTAATATCCTACCATAGCTTACATTGGTACCCCAGCACCTTGTTTTACGGCCAGCCATTCGACTTCCAACCAACCCACATTTTCGGGACATGTAGGGGTAAGATTCTCCCGTTTGCCACCTAATGCAAAGCGGGAACCTCGTAGCATGCGTACCAAGCAAACATCAAGCAACAAGGACTGGTGTGAGTAAACTCCAACCATATTGTTTAACTTTGAAAATCCTTTTAAAACAGAGGTTAATAGTAAGACCAGCCCACACATAAACATGGACGGTTTCTATCTCACTATAACCAAAACATTTTGATATCAAAATCTATTGATATTATAATAATGTCTAATCAAATAAATAACCAAACAGTAGAACGTTTGCATCTCACGCTCTACATATATAGTATAAAATTAAAAACCGTAGGGCCCTTATTAGAGATTGGATTCCAACTATGACAAGGTATGGGACCACCTTCTAATCGGTGCACTCTAGAGGGGATACACTGGGGTTCACCAAGAACATCATGCAACCCGACCAAACATGATGGACCACTCATTTATCTTGAGTGTATCGAATATATTGTCACCCCTTACGATTTTAGGGGCCCACCGTACATCCACAGAGATACAGAAAATGAAAGAAGAACAAATATGAATTTTTCTCTAGATCGGTGACAATATACCCTACTTGGGAATGAACCACCTAGCCATGCTTCCTACCCGATTTTTTTCATTTCCCAGTTGATGAGGCTCGAGGTCACATTTACTTTTCAGAACATCTGGCCACAATTCACTTTGAATGCCACATCGTCAAATCCATTAATCACTAATTTGATATATACAAATACACTCTGGGTGTTAGAATAAAGAAAAGTTTCCTTCTCCCCACCAACTTAGTATATTTGTAAAAACCAACGGGCGTGATCATTGTAAATACTCTGTCAGACATTCGTCCATACAAGTTCCCCTGGGTTTGGACAAACAAAACATCCCTTGCATTTTACTCCATCTCCAATTTCTTTAGCATAATCTATTTCGCAACGTCTATGCCTATACAGAGTGGTTTTCTGGTACTAAATCTAACTGGTCTCTTCGTATTAACAACAATGGTAAAAAATAATCTTTGATAGCCGGTGATTTAACTATCAAAGGAAAACAAAACATCCATAAAACAATCACTAGCCCTTTTTAATTAATATTCACTTCTTAACTACTTTCCATATTCATTATCGAATTCTACAGATACCAATATATTGATTTCGAGTTATCAAAATTTCTCAAAAATATTCTAACTCCATAAATTTCCGAAAAATTTCGCCAGCACCTACTTTGTACCTGAAACGACCCAAACTCGCCCTTTTGGGAAAACCCGGATTGAGTTGAGAACACGACAAATCAGAACAAAAATGACAGAACATTTCATTGCTTGTTACCACAATTATATCATAGTACAAGTATATAACAGGGTATGGATAAATAATATACATTTGATAAACATCAGAGATATACAAATTACAATGCAATGGGAAAAGAATACAAAACACAACTGAAGGAAATACATGAATACAGAGCATTCCGAATATAGCTCCAGCTGTAAACCAAGATCCTATGAATATAATATTTGCAACCAAAACTACTAGTTACCCATGTGGAAAATAGGGGCACCCAGAGTTTATGTTAAAACAATAATCTCCAAGTCAGTTTTGTGACTGGTGTGAGAACTAAAACAGTTATTTAAAACATTATTTTAAAGTTGGATAAATCAAGGGACCACGCCGTATAACATGGAATGTGTTTAACCTCAAGAATACCAGTGCATAAAACATACAGTGCAATGCTAAATAGAAAAATGAAGCTATTATAAGACTCAGGTCCCATCACACAATGCAACGCAAGCCGAAGGATAGAGTTTTTACCTTATAATAGCCAAAAATGATTGGTACGTGAAATTTCATATTTTGTTGGTACTATTAGTGAAGAAATCAACTTCAAATATAAATGTATCAATCATAGGCGGCGTAGGTACCCATATATTACGTCGCCAAATATATATTTACAACTAATATCGAAAAATCACATATTGGAAATTGGGTTTCCATCTATGATCCGAGGCAAGGGATCATCCTCACTGCTTCGAGACACACTAGCAAGTTCCTCAGGATTACACACTCTGGGCAACCCTTGGATCTTCATGGCCGGTCATCCATTAATGATTAGTTATACCATAACTGTATATTAGCTGGTTCTATCTTACCTCTAGGTCAGAATATCAACCATATCATCCATCAGTCCCGTAGTGACCGATATATCCATCGATCCCGTAGTGACCGATATATCTGAGGCGCCACTCTATCCAGCAATTAATAATAAGCAACATCCACATGAGTAAACAGTCTGGGCTCCATACCATGACGTTACTCGTAGGTAGAACTAACATATGTCCATTTTCATGCAGTCACTATCCCGTTTTTCGTTCATACCTGGGTGTGAAGCTCGCAGATTAATGCTACACAAAGCCATGCTATTTAAAGACATGCTTTGATCATCAACCACACAACTCTTCTTTTCAACAGAAGCCTTGATCATTTGCATCTCACCATGCCACACAGGCAATTCACGCCATGTGACTGATGTCTATCGATATATAACCTCTGAGCTCGTACGTCTCAGAGAAGGGTGTTAAGAAATAGAATAAATTCTCCGCCGCCAAACAGATATATATTTAATAGATACCAGTCAACATAGAATAAAATCCAATGTCAGACACACATCCATTTACAAGTTCGTTCTGGGTCTAAACAAAACCAGGGGCACCTTATTCCTCGTACCATATGTACAATACAAGGGAGAGGTCCTCGCATATCCGGTTGATCTCCAAGTACGTCTGGACGATCACCACTTATTACCTTGTCTTGGGTGTATCGCCCAATCAAGACATCGATAATCATCCAAACGATGTGAAAACCTCCGGTCTTCAACCTCCGTCTTCAACGTCGACTTATCGTCGAATTAGTTGTTCAAAATGGGTACTTGCATAGCTACAAGCGAAGCTATTGTCTTTCATATGATTTTTGGCATTCCATATTGCGCGTAAGTTACGAGTCTACTCGCAATCGTACCATTGAGCTTGCTCTACTAATGATGGAAAGCCTTGTATGATATTCTTTTAATGTTCCTTTGGTGCATTAATAGTTTAATTGCTAAATGAAATTGTCCTGTTGAGGTTCAGGATGATTAATTATTCCTTGTCATCAAAAGAACACAAATAAAGAACTTCGTTACATTTCAGATTTCGGTGCTTTATATGATGAATTTTGCATCAAATATATTAACTATAACAGGTAGATGAGCTTTGTCAGCATCCTTAATATAATCAGCTAGATGCAATAGTTTATTCAAAATGCGTTCAAGACAGAGGGCAATATGGAGTTTGGTTAACATTATCAACTTTTGTAAATCGAAAGGGTTAACATTACCAACTTATGAAGTGAAATCAAAACTAATCAGTACTGGTGTTTATCAATTTGTATGGTATGTTTTCTCTTCTTACTATTTCTGTTGTTGCATACATATAATTAATGATTAAACAGACCAAAACAAAAATAATTGTCAAGCAATAAGTTCTGGGTATTATTTTTCATTGTCTGAAATAACTAACATAATTGTGACTCATGCATTTTAAGTATAATGATGTTTTTGGTGAGGGAGCTTCGAAGTCAGTCTGTTTCTTAGTTATTCATATTTTTTTTGGGCCATGTATAATGATGTACTCTTATGTCACATGTTATAAGTTCTTATATAGTTAGGCAATTTTTTATGGTTTAATTTGTCCTTCAATATGTTAATTCATTTTCTTCTTGCATGCGTCTAAAGTTTAACTCGTTTAGACTATTTTTTATTATTAATTAGATTAATAATATTGTTTTCTTTATGCATCTAAATTTGACATTATTTGAACGTTATTTGATAAATCATGACAAATACTTTTTATTGATTATTAATGTGTTTACAGGTCATTAGGTTTTCCGGAGTAAAGACCATCACCAACAATGGACGTGACTTCAATTCTTGTATGTATTATGATATTAGTCGGTACTTAAGTAAAACTCTTTGAGAGCGTTTGTGGTATGTGAACTTGTTCTTTTTGTTAAACAACTATTATTTAAATGATTATGGATTGTAATTATGTAATTAACGTGTTTTCAATTATTTAAATATGGTGATTATATGATTGATTGTTTGTTTGAATATGATTGTTGTTGATTTTGGTATAATTATTACTAAGCTGGTTGTTGGAATCAATGTAAACCATTCAATATGTAGTACGTTTAAAATATGCTACAAAACAATCAATACATTTCAGTGGCGTTTCTAAAACGCTACTGAAACAAACATAAAATATTATCTGAATTTATAGTGGCATAAAATAAATGCAATGAAAAAATTTTAGTTACATAAAATAAACGCTATAGAAAATCAAAGGAAAGGGCCAAGAACAAATGAAACAAAAAAATGTTAGTTTTGGTTGGATTTTTTAAACGCTATAGAAATTTTTTTGTTGCTTTAGTTTGGTAGCGTTTGTGAAAACGCAACAAAAAAAAATCAGACTTTTAGTTGAGGGACCTGTAGTAGCGTTCTCTAAAACGCTACCAAGGCTTTGGTAGCGTTTTTTAAACGCTATTAAAGGTATTTACTGGTGTAGTGGTACATATTGATCTATTTTCCGTGAAGATTCCATAATTAACGGAATGAGATTTTGGGTTTACCGTGAACTGTGTTTTAAATGCCATTAGTTCTTTAACCCAGTTAAAGATAAGATTAATTTCTTAACTTTCAAAAATCATTAAGTAATGATTTTTGAGCATTGAACTGAATTAGAGTTTTAATCAATCTTTAATTAGATTGGAATGTGGATGGGATAATTAAATTTATCGAATTCAAGAAATGATCGAGAACGGAGTATCACTAGTTTTGCTCCAAGCGATAGTTAAATCTTTAAATAGATTTGAACATGAAATGGTAATTAAATTTACCAATAACACCGTGTTGTTAGATATGAAGTATTACCAGTTTTGCTTCTTGGGATGAATAGGTTGGGATTGGGAAATTAAACAAATGATTATTTCGGTAAGGTTCACTAATCCCGACTAGTTTGGATAAACCTTAATTTGGTTTGAATTGATATCCAAAGGAAGATTAAAGATTAAATTTAAATAATTTATCATTGATAAAATTAATGGGAACCTTTCCTAAAGGATATGAATATTTAAATAAAAGAATATTCGGAATTGAAATGAGGCGTATGTTGTGTTTTTATAACACTTGTTTATTGGATACGCGAGTTATTCGGAAAGACCAGGTTTATCCCATTCTGAATAACTGACTCGACGATAAGTCGACGATGAAGACGGTGGTTGAAGACCGGACGTCTTCAGATCGTTTGGATGATTACTGATGTCTTAAATGGGCTGTACACCCAAGACAAGGTAATAAGTGGTGATCGTCCAGACGTACTTGGAGAACGGCCGGATATGCGAGTACCTCTCTCATGTGTTGGACATATGGGATGAGGAATAAGGTGCCTCGGGTTTCGTTCAGACCCAGAACGAACTTGTAAATGGATGTGTGTCTGACGATGGATTTTATTCTATGTTGATTGATCTTTATTAAATATATATCTGTTTGGTGGCGGAGAATTTATTCTCTTGCTTAACACCCTTCTCTGAGACGTACGAGCTTAGAGGTTATATATCGATAGACATCAGTCACATGGCGTGAAATTCCTGTGTGGCACACTGAGATGCAAATGATCAAGGCTTCTGTTGAAAAGCAGAGTCTTGTGGTTGATGATCAAAGCACGGCTTTAATATAGCATAGCTTTGTGTATAGCGTTGATTCGCAAGCCTCGCACCCCAGTGTGAACCAGAAACGGAGAGTACCTCAGTGAAGACAAACGTTTCTTTCTAGCTAGGAGTGGTGTCATGATATTATGGAGCCCAGACATTTTTACTTATGTGAATGATGGAAAGCGAGGCGCCTCAGTAATATTGGTCACTACGGGGTCGATGGATGGTTTAGTCGATATACTGACCAGTTTTACTCCACAGAGGGCGGGGAAACGTATTGTTCAGGCATTTTAATCCACTCCGTCTGGACCGGCCCTGACGATCCAAATGCAGTTGTGGCTGAATCCTGAGGCACGGGCTAGAGTGTCTCGAATCGGAAGGACGATCCCTTTCCTTGGTTCACGGATAGAAATCCAACTTCTAATACGTGACTTTGTTGTTTTCATTGTATTACTATTATGGCGACATGATAGATGGTACACATGCCACCTATGATTGATACATTTATATTTGAAATTGTTTTATACACTATACACTAATAATAGTATCAAATGATTTGTTTTAAACGTACCAAGCATTTTTGGCTATTATAAGGGAAAACACTATCCTCCGGCTTGCGTTTCATTGTGTGATGGGACCTTGGTCTTATAATAGCCTCATTTTTTCAAAAAACATTGCGCTGTTTGTTAAATGCACTGGTATTCTTGGGGTCAAACCCGTTCCGTGTTATACAGCGTGATCCCTTGAATTATTTAACTTTAAAAATCAAGCTAATAACTGTTTTAGTTCTCACACCAGTCACATGACTGACCTGTTGTTTATTGTTTTAACCTAAACTCTGGTTGGCCCTATTTTCCACATGGGTAGCTTGTAGTTTCGGTTTTTGCAGATATTTTTTTTCCAGGGTCCTGGATTTACAGATGGAGATATATTTAGAAAGCTCTGTATCCGTGTATTTCTCTTAGTTGTGCTATATATTATTTTCCACTGCTAATGTAATTTAATCTCTGATATTTTTCTGATGTATATTATTTATTCATACTCTTTATATCTTTGTACTCTGATGTAAACTGTTGTAATAGCAATGAAATGTTCTTATGTTTGTGTTCTGATTGGTCATGTTCTCAAAGCAATCCGCTCTTTCTCTTCTCCTTGGAGACCGGGAAAGTTCGGGTCATCACAGTTTGGTATCAGAGCTTTGGTTTACAGAGCTCGAGAACAAGACACGTTAGAACCAAATGAAAGAATTCATCAGAGATTGGATTAGTAATATCAAATGGAATGACTTGTTAGAGATAGGATCATTAATATCCTAGAATGAGTGGGAAGAGTAGTGTTTTTAAAATAAAAATAAAAAACTAATTTTGTTTTGAAAATTTTAACCATTTTATTCGTATTTGAATATTTATTTTATATCGAATTTGGACAATCGAGTATATGAAGATTTTGCATATACACCTTGCAAACGTATATTCGAAGTTTTAATATACTGGATAGATATAGAATCACACTCTAGTCGCCCGGGGATGATTCTGGTGATTGTTGCAACATCATCAGAATTTAAGTTCGAGTTTCAAAAGTGGGATATCTATATATTTCCAATTGACTGGTGTGAGTACCAAAACTCGGTAGGGTTATTGTTGTGAATTAGCATTAAAAACATGATTTTGAGTATATGTATTAAAGATATATGATTGAAAAACTAATCAACTAATTGATTGCTGATTGTGTTGTTTGATTATTACTTGAACTAATTAACATATTGGAACAATAAAACCAATAAAAGAAATTAAGCCAATTTCAATCAATTGTTGAACTGAATTGAAAATTAATTGGAAATTGCATACATGTACATGCATATATTTTGGACAGGTCATAGCAAGGAGGCTAGAGAGAAGGAATAAAATTGTATGCCCGACAAATAGGTACATGTTTACTATTTTCTTGGGTTTGAATGATTTTATGAGCCACTTGGCGTTTTCTTTTTGGATGATGAGGGCATTGTGTGGCTAGTTGCGGTTTTAAATGTCTCCCCGTACAAAGGAGGTTATAGCGAATTTTTTCAAAAATTTAGGGTATTAGCCAAAATTTTGAAAAATTTGAAAATTATTAGAAATTGAAAGGTTAAAGAATAAAAGCCAGAATGAAAGTTTTGTTGATTAGTTAAACAACTTTCAGCTCCGTTCCTTTTCGAGGACGAAAATATTTTAAGTGGGGGAGATTGTAACAACCCGGAAAATCGGAACCAATTTAAAATTTTTATTTTGGCAATTTTAATGGATTTTGAATATTTAAAATGATATATTTTAAATAATAAGGACATTTTTTTTAAAATAAAATAAAATTAGAACGAATAAATTTATTTTAATTATGAAACGAGCCTGAAATGGCGATGTAGTTTGAAAATTCGATTTCAAATATCAAATGAATGTACAAAATTCAAAATAAACTGGATTTTTGTAAAACTAGAAATACTTGAATCTGTTTTAAAATATCTTTCCAACGAATGTGAAAAATCCAAATTTCATAATGGGAATAAAAAGTTATGTCCAGTTGAAAATTCAGAATAGTCACTATGGAATTTTATATAATATATAGCCCTTAAAAATATCGATTTTGCAATCGACCTCCATTTTCGACGAGACCACTTTTGTTGGATCCGGAATGTCAAGTTATAGATGGATTCCAATTTTCATAATTTTTGGAATTAATATATGAGCATGGTGGATTAAAATGTGTTTTGTCAATTTCAGTCAATTTGGATCAACTAGAAAATGGCCATTTTTCAAATAGTCTCCAAATTCGATGAAATTAGTTTTGTTAGTACCGTATCGTCAAAACAAATCTAGTATAACTTTTTCGTAATTTTTGGAGTCAGTATGTGGCCCTAGTAAATTAAAAATGTACATTTGAATTCAATATACATTGAATTATATTTTAATTTAAATGAAAACTGATCGAAACAGTTGAATTGGCTTACGGGACATATCCCATTGTGTCTGGAATGGGGGTAATTAGCTAGGAGCGGCAGTCGTAGGGTTTGTTTTGGAGTTCAAATACAAAATCTCTATTTTGGAAATAAAAAAAATATTAAAAGTATTTATAAATAAAAAAGAAAATCCTCATCTCTCTTCACTGATCAAGCTGCCGGTCCTAATTCTTTTCTAGCCTAAATCGCACAAAATTTCACCCTTTGATTTCTCCCAATCCACGGCGAATTAGAACACCAATCTGAAGCCAAATTCAGGAGCGTTTCGAGCTCTTCCAGTCCATACAAAATTTGAGGAAATTTCGTTGTATGTTCTTCGTGAATTCGAACCTGAAAGGGGGCGTATATCACGGCGATTTCCATCGCCGTGGGAAGCTCAAGTATGGCTGGGTTAAGCGAGGAGGGTGGCGGTGCGAAGCTCGACAGCGTGGCGGTGTCAAATGGCCCTCCGCACGTCCAGTTTGGCGACGATGGCGAAAAATCCAGATCGACGAAATTGAATAACGACAACCGTGATTTTTTTTGAGTAGGGTAATTAGTTTAAAACCTTAATTAATTAATTTGTTTAATTATGCAACTAATGGTTAAACTTCAATATCTTTTACATACGGACACAGAATCGAGCAATTCAAGAAGTGTTGGAATTGTGGTGAAACATACTACAACATAGAACTGAACTAGAATGGAAACGAGGCGAATTAGAAGTTAGGAAAAATTCAAATCCAAACAGAACTGAGATTCAGAAATAAAAGAATGGAGGAGTAGATCCCAATGTGAGAACTCCTTCTCATTCTAATATTTTACAATTATATATATACTAGCATGCAGACGGTGCTTAGCAGCACCCAACAATATTTACGGTATAAACCATGATTGTTTGTTTGAATTGAATGGATTGTATTGTGATTGTTGATTGTATTGTATTGAATAAAATATTTGAACAATAAAAATATCATTTTTATTGTATATATGAATTGAATAAAATATCCATGCATGGAATAAAATATTTGAACAATAAAAATATCATATTTATTGTATATATGAACTTAATAAAATATTTATTTATTGAATAAAATATTTGAACAATAAATATATCATTTTTATTGTATATATGAAATGAATAAAATATTCACGTATGGAATAAAATATTTAAACAATAAAAATATCATCTTTATTGTATACATGAACTGAATAAAATATTTATGCATTGAATAAAATATTTGAATAATAAAAATATCATTTTTATTGTATATATGAACTGAATAAAATATTTATGTATTGAAAAAACTATTTAAACAATAAAAATATCATTTTTAGTGTATATATGAACCGAATAAAATATTCATGTGTTGAAATAAATATTCAGTTACAAATCAGATGATTTTTTTATGTACGCCCATTTAACTGACATTGATTGGGATGATAATATTTTACACATCGCCCATCTACACAAATAATAATCTGTGTTTGTTGTTTGGAAACCCCACACGGGTATTGGGATAATATTTGACATACACTGATCCCAGTAATTAGTGGTATGTCAATCGATGGTTTGACGGACTGTATAAGCGTTATTTATTTATTTTATTGCTTTTACAGTTGTAAAATGCACTTTGGTTGTTATATGGACTTAATGATTGTTTATCATTATTGTTGCATACATGTGATGTTGAAATCCATATAACTAAAATTATATGGTAATTGATTGATTCTGATTCCAATTCAGAATTAACAAATATTTTAAAATAATATTCAGTGTATAATCAAAATCAGATATTTTGAAAATATTATCATTTTAATATTATAATGATAAGTAATATTCAAGTTTGATTTGAACTGAAATTGAAATCGTTTTAAAATAATTTTGAAATGAATTTATAAAGGAATATTCAAATTTGATATGAAATTTGAAATAAAATTGGAATCGTTTTAAAATGAATTTAAAACAAATTTATTAAGGAATATTCAAGTTTGATTTGAATTTGAAATGAAATTGAAATCGTTTTAAAATGAATTTGAAACGAATATATTAAGGAATATTCAAATTTGATTTGAAATTTGAAATGAAACTGAAATCATTTTAAAATGAATTTGAAATGAATTTATTAAGGAATATTCAAATTTGATTTGAAATTTGAAATGAAACTGAAATCGTTTGAATATGAATTTGAAACGAATTTATTAAGGAATATTCAAATTTGATTCGAAATTTGAAATGAAATTGAAATCGTTTGAAAATGAATTTAAAACGTATTTATTAAGGAATATTCAAATTTGATTTGAAATTTGAAATGAAACTGAAATCATTTAAAATGAATTTAATAAGGAATATTCAAATTTGATATGAAATTTGAAATGCAATTGAAATCGTTGTAAAATGAATTTTAATTGAACTTATTAAGGAATATTTAAATTTGATTTGAAATTTGAAATGAAGTTAGAATCATTATAAAACGAATTTACAAACGATTTATAAAATACGTTTTAAATGGAGATCGATGAAATTTATATTATATATATATAATATAATGGCCTGAAAGAACGCCCCGTGCCGCGGCCGCCTGAGAATTTCGACCATTGACTTCGAATTGATATTACGGGAGATTCAACCGTCGGATTCTCCTAAAACTGGAACCATTTGGTTCGAATTGAAAAGTGCTAACCAACGAATATAAGTTATTTGAAATCTAACAGTTGGATTTGGAATTATGTCCAAATCAAATTTGGAAATGGTCGATGTAAGTCCTGTTCGATGACGGTTTATGGAAATCGACTGAAAGGGCCTTAATAAAATTATTAAAAATATCGATAATTTGTGTAAAATCATAATAAATGATTTGAAAAGAATTTGGATGAAAAATTCCGCGTTTGTAAAGATAAAAATATAGTTTTATCAAAACGAACTAGTTATGAGCTAGAATTATAATCCAATATTTTTAAATAAATAAATTGGATATGAAATGGTTTTAAAAATAACCAGAATTTCCAATATATGAAGTGAAGTGGATTTGAATGGAAATCATCCTTGGAATATTTCGATCATGGATTTCGTGATTATACGGATATTGTGGAGGAATTTGGAATATATATATATATATATATATCGCTATTCCCAATACGATATTTGTTGGTCTCAAAATTTGATATTGAATATAAGCCGATATAATTTCTATTCAGAGCCTTGTATTTAATATCAAATGGGATTTTGGGTTAGTCGTGAACGTTGTCTTTAATAACACTATTCTTAGGCCCAGTTGAGAAAAGAATAAATCTTTTAATTAAGATTTAGAGAATTTTACCAATTAATTAATATTTAATTGGAATTGAATAAAAGGATTGGATTTTGGGTTTGTCGTGAACGGTGTCTTCAGTAACCCTGTTCTTAAACCCTGTTTGAAAGGAATAAATCTTTTTGTTAAGATTATTATAGTTTCGAGTTACATTTGGTAATTGGAATAAAATGGAACGTGAATCGGGTTTATCGTGAACTGTGTTTTTAACGACATTCATTCTTTAACCCGATATATAGTGAAATGTGATTTGGAATTTAAAATTCTTTTATTAAGATTTAAAGGAAATTTTCCAAAGTAAAGTTTTCCAACTTAATACAATAAATTGGAACGGAATGGAATTCGATTGGATAATAATCGAAGATAGCTTCTGTGGAGGAAGATTGTTAATATATATGGAATTTAAAAGGCTTTTCCGTTATTCCATTTATATTATTGGTTGGATATGGAAGTTTATATCGATTGTATATATTGATCTATTTTCTGTGAAGTTTCCATAATTAATGGAATGAGATTTTGGGTTTACAGTGAATTGTATTTTAAATGACATTAGTTCTTTAACCCAATTAAAGAAAAGATTAGTTTTTAACTTTGAAAAATCATTGAGAAATGATTTTTGAGATTTAAACTGAAATAGAGTTTTAGTGAATCTTTAAATAGACTAGAATGTGAATGGGATAATTAAATTTGTCGAATTCATGAAATGACCGAGAATGGAGTATCACCAGTTTTGCTCCAAGCGATAGTTAAATCTTTAAATATATTTGAACATGAAATGGTAATTAAATTTACGGATAACACCGTGGTGTTAGATATGAAGTATTACCAGTTTTGCTTCATGGGATGAACAGGTTGGGATTGGGAAATTAAACAAATGATTACTTTGGTAAGGTTGGCTAATCCCGACTAGTTAGAATAGACCTTAATTTGGTTTGAATTGATATCTAAAGGAAGATTAAAGAATAAATTTAAAGAATTTATCTTTGATAAAATTAATGGGAACCTATTCCAAAGGATACGAATATTTAAATAAAAGAATATTCGGAATTGGAATGAAGCGTATGTTGTTTTTTTATAGCACTTGTTTATTAGATACTCGAGTTATTCGAAAAGACCGGGTTTATCCCATTCTGAATAACTGACTCGACGATAAGTCGACGATGAAGACGGTGGTTGAAGACCGGAGGTCTTCACATTGTTTGGATGATTACTGATGTCTTGATTGGGCTGTACATCTAAGACAAGGTAATAAGTGGTGATCGCCCAGACGTATTTGGAGATCGACCGAATACGCGAGGACCTCTCTCCTGTATTGTACATATGGGATGAGGAATAACGTGCCTTCGGTTTCGTTTAGTCCCATAACGAACTTGTAAATGGATGTGTGTCTGACATTGGATTTTATTCTTCGTTGATTGATCTCTATTAAGTATATCTGTTTGGTGGCAGAGAATTTATTCTCTTGCTTAACACCCTTCTCTAAGACGTACGAGCTCAGAGGTTATATATCGATAGACATCAGTCGCATGGCATGAATTGCCCGTATGGCATGTTGAGATGCAAATAATCAAGGCTTCTGTTGAAAAGCGGAGTCTTGTGGTTGAATCTTTTATATTTTACATTAAAGAAAATGTAATCTTTTAACCTCTCTTTTATTACATTAAAAATGTAATCTTTCTTATGCAATCTTTTATTACATTAAAATGTAAATTTTCTATGTATTCTTTTATTACATTAAAATGTAAATTTTCTTATGTAATCTTTTATTACATTAAAATGTAATCTTTTATTACATCAAAATGTAATCTTCTTATGTAATCTTTTATTACATTAAAATATAAATTTTAAATGTTAACACATTTTTAACAAAGTTTGACCCTTTTAATGAATCCTTTATTATATTAAAAATGTAATTTTAAATGTTAACACATATATTAAACAATATTTCTTTTTCTAATGATTCATTTACATTGAAAATGTAAATTTCAAAACATTTTTGTTTAACAATGATTCTTTTTTAATGTTTCAATTACATTAAAAATGTAAATTTCAATGTAAACACTTTTTTATATAACAATGATTATTTTCAATGTTTCATTAAAAGTAAAAATGTAAATTTCAATATATAAACATTTTTATTTAACAATACTCATTTTTAATGGTTCACTAACATTAAAAATGTAAATTTCAGTATATAAACATTTTTATTTAACAATGCTCATATTTATTGGTATTAACATTAAAAAAGTAAATTTCAATATATAAACATTTTTATTTAACAATGCTCATTTTTAATGGTTCATTAGCATTAAAAATGTAAATTTCAACATATAAACATTTTTATTTAACAATGCTCATTTTTAATGGTTCATTAACATTAAAAATGTAAATTTCAATATATAAACATCTTTATTTAACAATGCTCATTTTCAATTTTATATATATACAATAAAATTCTAATTTTTATTGTTCAAATTTTTTTTTATCATAACATGAATATTTCATAACACATAAATATTCTCAGAAAATTTCGACAGCATAACAGCAGGGTAATTAAAAACAGGCACCGTCCCTAGTACGGCTCCCAGCGCTAACCTAGGCCTCATGGTGATACAAGAGTTTTATTTTCCTAATACTAATTTTTTTCCCTATACAATGAATTTTCCACTAACACAATCTATTTCGTTTCAATCCACATAGACACAATCTATTTCACACCTCAATACAATCAAGTCGTCCATGGTCTATGGACGATGGGTGTCGAGAGTTTCTAAACTTCGTCTGTAACCTAATATAATTTTATTTATTTATTTCGGAATTAGAAATATCACATTTCTTTTTATTTATTATAAAATTGTAGACAGCTCCAAAAATTCTCTAGTCTTTTCTGAAATGTAGAACTTGAATTTACGGTCCCAATGCTTCCTGTTTCGTTGAAATTCGTTATCGTATGAACGAGATATGATTTTATGAAGGTCGATAACATTTTTAAAAATAATAAATAAATTAATTTATTAAATAATGCACCTTCTTCTTCACGTAGTTTCTAGGCCGATGTTTTCGTTTCTCGTTCAAAACTAGGGTATAGAATTTCACTCAAACCAAGAGGATTGATGACGATCAAACTACACCTCGTCGATGAGCTCCGAGGCGCGCGCAGATTGACAATGGTGGGCCCCACTTCGATCCCGGATCGGCGACGCGATGGCTATCAGAATGGAGTGACTTTGCGGGGTTGGTTCTCCGTCAATTCGCAATGAAATTTTTTGGAATTGGTATGAGCTTGAAGCTCAGAAAATTTTCTACCGAATTCCCTAAAGGGGCACTTGAATTTGTTGATAGGATCGGGAGTTGTTGGAGGAGAAAGGAACAAACGATTTACGCCATTGATTTGAAGGGGCGGCGGCGATATGATAGAATAGGGTTTATGTAATAACCCGTAAAATCTAAATCAATTAAAAAAATTTATGTTGGCAATTTTGATGAATTTTTATTATTTAAAATGAATTATTTTAAATAATAATGATGAGAAATATATTTTGAATAGAATTTGAAGGTATGTATTTATTTGAATCGGCGTTAGAATATAAATAATTATTTATAATTATAAAATGAATTGAAAATGGTGGGGTAGTTTGAAAATTCGATTTCAAAATTTCAAATGAATGTACAAGATTCAGAATAAACCGGATTTTAGCGAAACCTAAAATATTAGAATCTATTTGAGAATATCTTTCCAACGAATCTGAAAAATTGAAATTTCATAGAGGGGATAAAAGGTTATGTCCAATTGAAAATTCAGAATAGTCACGATGGAATTTTGGCCCTTAAAAAAGGAAATTTTGCAAACGACCTCTGTTCTCAACGAAACGACCTTTGTTGGATCCGGGATGTCAAGTTATTGCTAGATTCCAAAATTCATAATTTTCTGAATCAATATGTGAGCGTGGAAAAGTAAAACGTGTTTTGACAGTTTCTATCAATTTCGATCGAGCAGAAAATGGCCATTTTTCAAACAATCTCAGAATTTGATGAAACTAGTTTTGTTAGGACCATATCGTCAATGCAAAGCTAGAAATAATTTTTATGGAATTTTTGGGATTCGTATGTAGCCCCGGTAAATTGAAATGTGCGTTCAAATTCAATATATTGATTTATGTTTTAAATTTAGTAAAAATTGATCGTAACAACTGAATTGGGTTATGAAACATATCCCATTATGTTCGAAGTGGGGGTAACTAGCTAGGGGCAGCGGTCGTTGGGTTCGATTTGGACTTCACGTGAAAAATCACCTTTTTTGGAAATAAAATAAATATAATCCCTTTTTCCCTTAAACCCCCTCCCTCTCTTTCGTTTAAAACCAGACATCGAATCAAATAAAAAAAAGAATCGAACCCTAGACGCCCGCCGCTCCCCCCATCCACCGTCGCGCGCCACCAGGGAAGCCGCCCCCTCTGGTGCCCTCCGCCCTCGACCCCCTCTCGCTCGACTCTCCCTCTCCTCCTTCGTATAGACCCCCCCCCCCCCCCCCCGGCGAACCAAAAACAACCGAAACCCACCACTGTACCTCCCCAACCGCCACCTACACCGCCTCTGTCGCACCCCCACCTCGCCTGGCCGCACCATCCTAGTCCCGTCCGCCTCCGACTGCGCAGACGACCAGAGAAGCCCCCTCCCTCGATTTCTACCGTAAGTTTTCTATTTATTTTTATTCCTTTATTTTATTTATATGATGTAATTAGTTATTAATTTAGTTTACTTATAAATTTTAGATTTTTAATGTGTAAAATTGATTTAAATTTCATATTTAAATATAAATTCGCTTTGCTATAAGAAGAAATAATATTTTTTAAGTAAAAGAGCATGAAAAAGGTATAATTTCTATACATGAAAAAGGAATGATTTTTATTTATAAATTAGTAAAATAAAGATCATATTTTTAATGGCATAAAGATCAAATTTTGAAGGTATAAAGATTAGATTTTTGTTTTAGAAAAGCTTCGATTTTTGTGGTAGAAAAGCTCCGATATTTGTTTTAGAAAAGCTCCGATTTTTGTTGTAGAAAAGCTTCGATATTTGTTTTAGAAAAGGTTTGATTTTTGTTTTAGAAAAGATAAAATTTTTAAATGTGAAAATATACGATTTTTAGTTATATAAAAATTTGATTTTTAGTTGTGTAGAAATGACTTTAATACAGTAGAGAAATAAAAATATAATTTTTATATATGTAGCGATGTAAAAATATATTTTTTAGCGATGTAAAAATAGAAAAGATGATATTTTTATATAAGAGGTAGGGAATAATTTTTGTAGAAAGAAGAGATGTTAAAAACATGACTTTTAACGTATACAGCATGAAACAGATCTCGTTGGAAACACAGTAAAAATTTTCTACATATGAAGAGTCGCGGTGTTTGGTTAAGCTAATACGTGAGAACTCCTCACTATAATTTTTCTATACAGTTATTTATTTTATAACTGCATATACGAACTGTTGCCCATCGTCCCCAGACCATGGACGACTTGTATGATTGTTTAGTTTGGTTGATTCGATTGTTTGGATAAATTGGTTCGGGAAATGAAATAGAATTGATTAGATTGGTATATGTATGGCGCAGGCCATTATTAGACTGTGGATAAGGCTAGGCCTTATCCCGTTTCTAGTATCACGCCGTTATGCCGCTGAAATTTCCTAAAATATATTAGAAAAATAAAAATATCATTTTTATTGTGTAAATGAACCGAATAAATATTTTATCGTTAAAATTATAATTTTTAACGTGTATGTGAAAAAAATAAATATTCATTTACAAATCAGGCGGTTTGTTTATGTACGCTGATTTGACTGATATTGATTGGGATGATAAATTTTACACATCGCCCAACTGCACAAATAATATTCAATGTTTGTTGATTGAAACCCCACACGGGTATTGGGATGATATTGGGCATACACTAATCCCGATAATTAGTGGTATGTCGATCAATCGATCGACAGGCTGTTGTAAGCGTTAAATATTTATATTTAATGCTTATACAGTGTAGAATGCACTCTGGATGATGGGTTGTTGTTTTCATTGTTGTTATACACATTGGTTGTGTGAAATCCATATAATCAACATTATATGGTAATTGACTATGTTTGATTCCAGTTCAGAAAGAATGAAGATTTTGAAATAATGAGTATTTTCAAACAATATTCAGAAAAGAATCAAAATATGATTTTGATGTCCGACTTGGGATGGATCCGAATATATTTATATATATAAAGTCGTGTCGGTTAGATTGACGCCATTTTGGCGTGAACGATATTTATATTGGTTTTATTCATTTTTATAATGAATATCAAAAAGAAATTGATTTCAAAATATAATGTTTTGAAAATATTAACATTTATATATCGATGATATGGAATATTCAATTTTGATTAGAAATTGAATAGGAAGTTGAAATCGTTTTGAAAACGAATTTAAAACAATTTATAAAATACGTTTTAAAAAGGAAATCGACGATATATATATATATATAATATATATTATATGTATATATATAATGGTTGGAATAGAACGCGTCGTGCATCGGCACTTCGCGAATTTCGACCATTGACCTCGAATGGAAATTACGAGAGATCTGAGCATCGGATTCTCCTAAAACCAGAACCGTTGGGTTCGTATCGAAAAGATCTTTCTAATGAATACAAAAAATTAGAAATCTAATAGTAGGATTTGGAATTATGTCCAAATCAAATTTGAAAAGGGTCGCCGTAAGTGCAGTCGATGGCCGTTGATGGAAATCGACTGTACGGGCCTTGATAAAATTAATAAAAATATCAATAATTAGTGTAAACTCATAAGAGATGATTTGGAAAGAGTTGGGATGAAAAATCCCATTTTTGAAAAGATAAAAATATATTTTTATCGAAATGAACTAGTTTTGAACTAGAATTACAATCCATTTATTTTTTAAATAAATAAATGGGATTAGAAAGGGTTTTAAAAGCAGGTGTTCCAATCGCATAGAGTGATGTTTAAAATGTGATAAGTAGATTTACTTGTTGTAAAAAGCATTGCGATGTTTAAAAGATTTACTTGTTGTAAAGCACGGGCAATCCAATGGAGTAAACCCATTCCGTGAAAGTGGCGTGGTCCTGTGATTAGCCATATTATAAAATGTGATAAGTAGATTTCTCATACCAGTCCCATGACTGACTAGTAGTTTGTTTCACTTGCAAACTCGGGTGCCCCTTTTTCTACACGGGCAGCCTTGTGTTCAGTTTTTAGCAGGCTCTTTCTAGATAGCTGGAGCTGAAGATGGATTCCATCATTTATCTCTTTTTATGTTGTTCAACTCCTATTGTACATATTATGTTTGTTTTCCACTGTAGACATTTATGTATAGCTGAAATGTGTTTGTACTAAGTATGATTCTGTATACTGCGTAACAATGATGATTATGTTTATCCAGTGTATTATTTGTACATTATTTGGTGTATTTATTTATTTTTGTTCTGCTGTTATCTGTTTATGTGTTATTGTAACACCCCACCTCCGCTAGGGTCACTCACAAAGGGAATGCACTAGTTTTGGAGGGGTGTTATCGAGATAACATCACAGAATTATCCCAAGACAGAACATAAATAAATAATTAAGTAAACAGCGGAAGAATTTATGAGCAAAAGAGAACTTCATTTTATTCCAAAATAAAACATGTCTCTTACAACATTTCAGATAACAACTTCCTTACAACTGTCTTGTAATAATAGCCAAAGAAGCAATGACTTAAAAACATAAAAACAGCTTATTCCCCAAGTGCAGTAAAAAGAAGCAGCCATAGAAAACCGTACATGCTGAGCCAAAGCAAGTGATATCCAAGCTAAGAGCTAGTGTTTCCTCCCTGAGAACCTGGGGGGGGGGGGGGGAAACGAAAGAAAAAGAGGTGAAAGGAAAAGGGTCAGTCATAAAGACTGAGTAAGTCCTAGTGACTTTCAGTGTAAAAACGGTTAAAACAACCTATCATGTATGAACTGGAACTAAACTTAAGAATGGTGTCAAGGTGAACAAGATAGGCTAAGGTGATCAGGATAAGTCAAGACAAGTCAAGTAAAGCATCACATGTTCGAGATTCGTTGCATCGACTGTGCTAGTATACTAAGCCCATATCACAAGTTAATCACGAAATAAATCCCACGACCCAATATCATGAAATGACCCTGAAACGGGGTCTGACCCAAGTACGGGGTCCTACGGAGCGATTATCTAGTCGATCGGCTCCCTACAAGTTCTAGCTCGTCGAGTGTCCGTGTCATACGGCTAATCACGAATGTAGTCACCTGTGCTGGGTCCACCTTCGGGTGTATCAGCCCTAGGGTGTCAACCCCTGACACGATTCAAGATGCACAGATAAATCTACGGATACCCAGTGCCTGCCCCGGAATACGTGCACGACCGTAGCCCACCAAACCTACACTGGCGTACCCCCCTGCCATCGTTCACCTCTTACAATCAGCCCAGTAATCGTGCCCCACCCGGCCTAGCCCCAGGGTATCTTGATACATCTAGAGGGTTACTGCTGAAAAGGGTCGTGTCTAGGGTTTCGCCTAACAGATTAGGTCATGTAATTCGTGACCTAACCCGCCTAACCGATTAAGTCATGTAATTCGTGACTTAATCCTTTTCCAGTCTAGTCATGTCAAGATGGTTAAGTATGTCATTTAAATTCATGACTTAACCCGCCTACGTGTCATGTCAAGTTGGCTAAGTGTTGTCATTTCAAGTTCATGACTTAGCCCTACAAATCGTGTTCAAGATGGTTAAGTTGTCTTTTCATGTTCATGACTTAACCCTAATTGGCATTAATTGATTCGTTAATGCACCGAACCACTCACATTGGATCCTGTTGTTCGTAGCCACTGGATTTGTCGGGCGGTTCCGGGCAGGTTTACGCTACGAACTCAACCCAACCTCGGGTTTCAAGCGCGATGTGACCAACTACCCACATTGGATCCTATTGTTTGTAGCAACTGGATTTGCCGGGCGGTTTCGGGCAGATTTACACTACAAACTCAACCCTACCTCGAGTTGGCCACTTTCTTGTTTTCTAAAGTCATGCCCATGTTCTTATCAAATTCGTGCTATTTTCATAACATGTTCATATGTCAATTTCGTGCCCAACTAAGGCATGTTTCAGGTCAAGTTATGGAATGTTCAAGTCAAGTTTTTCGTGCCATATTTCATGTTCTACTTATGCCAAATTTCACGATTTATGGTTATAATCAATTCTAGTTTTGCCTATTCTACCCAATCATATTCCCAACGCATATAATCGTACTTCGTTCACAAGCATAAAAAATTCAAGAGATAAAGGGGAATAACACCAAACATGTGATAGGCATATGTGACAATTCATTTGCATAATAAACAGGCTATAACATATCTCATGGTTTCAATACTAGCATGATGATAACTTGGCATAGTAATGGTTCTAACTTAGTTTAACATGATGAATTCAAATTTACATCATAGTCATAATAATCATTGCGGGCATAATAATAATTTTATTATAAACATGAAACATTAAAGGCATGGTAATTCTAATAGGCATAGTGGATTCCAATTTAGCATTTTTAACATAATGATTCTCATCTAGCATTATAAACATAATGATTCCAACTTTTCATCATAACCTAGCAATTCCCAATTTGTCATTAACATGATAGGTATATTAACATCACATGCATAGTTTCATTAACATCGTAGACATGGTTTAATTAGCATCATAGGCATGGTTTAAACAACATAAAGATTTCAATAAACATAATGATTCCATGGGCATGTATTAGTCCAACTTGCCATACAATTATGCCCAAGTGATTCATAACCACATCAAAATCATGATAAGTTTAACTTGCAACATTGACATAGCGAAATTCCCAAATTATGATTTCAAAGTTAAACAATATAAACATGGATTAATAATAGTTCCTAAATCCGGTTTCAATTCATAGCATGTCCACGTTATTTTAGCGTTTTTGCCTAAAAAGTAACATAGAACTTACAATATGAAGCAAGTAATCCAAATCAAAACTTCAAACCGAATAGCCCCAAATCTGTTGTCTAAAGCGTCGTAGTTGTTGTAGCTTCTAGTTGTAGCCTTCAAGAATCATCCTTCGTCTTCTTTAATTTTGTTCTTTGTATTTTTAACTTAGAGTTCTAGGTTTAATGGCGGCTGCATGAGGCTAAAATGAAATAGTATGATTTAAGCTAGGTCTTAGGGTCTTTTTATAGTGTTTAGGATTAGTTTTAGCCATAGGATAAACCCTAGGATAGATATGAGCAATCTAAAATCGTCACAAGCCCCCAAAACAAGACCCAGGAGCCAAAACAGGTGCACCAGGCCGACCTGGCCGACCAGGGAGGTCGACCCCCAGGTCGACTCCCCAGTCGACCTGGGGGGGAGGTCGACCCCCAGGTCGACTCTAGTGTCGACCTGGTTGGGGGGGGGGGGAGGTCGACCCTAGTGTCGACCCCCATGTCGACCTGTCTGGGCCGGATTTTTCCCGCCTACCCTGAATTCTGAAAATTTGAATCTGTTTTTGAATTTGAATTTTTCGTGAAACTTTGCGAGGCCATATCTCGATCATACGGACTCCGATTTACGAAATTTCGGACTTTATTTCGCGTATTTTTCCGAGAAGAACGCAATGGCACAAACCATTTTCTCTGATTCAGATTTTATCATTTAATTTTGCCATGTTTTAAGTTATAACGTGTTGTTTAAAATACGGGTTGTTACAGTTATATTCCAAAGATTACCCTAGCCACCATCAGTACGTGGTTTGGGGTCATCACACAGAAATTCACTTCGATTATTACTAAATCGAATTCCATTCCATTCCAATTTATTTTATTAAATTGGAAAAGTTTACTTTGGAAAATCTTCTTTAAATCTTAACAAAAGGTTAATAAATTCCAAATCACATTTCACTGCCAATCGGGTTAAAGAACGAATGTCATTAAAACACAGTTCACAACAAACCCAATTCACATTCCATTAATTATCGAGTAAAAGAACAAATGTTATTTAAAACACCGTTCACAATAAACCCAAAAATCAATTCCAATTCAATTCCAATTAAATATCATTTAATTGGTACATTTCGTTAAATCTAAATAAAAAGATTTAATCTTTTCTCAACTGGGTTTAATAACAGTGTTAATGAAGACACCATTCACGACAAATCCAAATCCCATTTAATATTAAATACAAGGCTCTAAATAGAAAATATATCGGCTTATATTCAATATCAAATACTATAACCAACAAATATTGTATTGGAAATAACGATATAAATATATCTTTCAAATTTCCATAACAATATCTGTACAATCACGAAATCCAACATCGAAATAATCCAAAGACAATTTTAATTCAAATCCATTCCAATTCAATTATTGGAAATCCTGGTTACTTTAGAAACCCTTTCAAATCAAATTTATTTATTTAAAAATATATGATTTGAAAAGGTTATATATTAATGGATATCAATCGCATAGAGTGAATTGCCTGTGTGGCATGCCTAAGTGTAATTGATCAAGGCTTCTGTTGAAAAGCAAAGTCTTGTGGTTGATGAACAAAGCACCGCCTATATGGCATAGCTTTGTGTAGCGTTGATTCGCGAGCCTCACACCCCGGTTGTGAACCAAAAACGGGAGAGGACATCAGGGAGGGCATGCGTTTCTTTCTAGCTAGGGTGGTGTCAGTGACCTACCAGCCCTAACATTTATATTATTTTCACCTGTATGGTTGTTGCTGTTGCGAGGCGCCTCGGATATATCGGTGACTACGTGGAGCCGATGGAGTCATTTGGCTCATTTACGCCCCCAAAAGGTGGGGAAACGCTGTGTTTTGGCATAATAATCCACATCGGTGGACCGACCCTGACGATCCAGGGGGCAGTTGCGGCTGTTCCTGAGGGGTTGGCTAGAGGCTCTCGAATCGGTTGAGGACGATCCCTTGCCTCGATTCAAAGATGGAAATCCAGCTTCCGATACGTGACAATTGAGGTTTTGATTGTATACCTATATATGGCGACATAGTAGTATGGGGCACTTATGCCGTCTATGATTAACACTTATGATTGAAATTGTTTTGACACGATACACTTATAGTAATAATAAAACATGAAATTTAGCGTATCAAGCATTCTTTGGCTATTATAAGGTAAAAACCCTATCCTCCGGCTTGCGTTGCATTGTGTGATGGGACCTGCGTCTTATAATAGCTTCATTGTTCTTCATTTAGCATTGCGCTGTTGGTTTATGCACTAGTATTCTTGGGAGGAAACCCGTTCCGTGTTATACGGCGTGGTCCCTCGATTTACCTAACTTTAAAATAAAGATTAATAACTGTTTTAGTTCTCATACCAGTCACTTGACTGACCTGGAGTTTATTGTTTTGACCTAAACTCTGGGTGCCCTTATTTTGACATGGGCAGCTAGTAGTTTTGGTTTTGCAGATTTATATTCACAGGATCCTGATTTACAGCTGGAATTATACTCGGAAAGCTCTTTATCCGCGTATTCCTTTCAGTTGTGTTTTTGTATTATTTTTCCGCTACAGTAATGTTTTTAAATCTCTGATAATTTATGATGTGTAATATTTATTCATACTCTGTATATTCTTGTATTCTGATGGAATTGTTGTAATTAACAATGAAATGTTCTTCTATTTGCGTTCCAATTTGTCGTGTTCTCAAAACAATTAGGCGTTTCGAACGGTTTTGCTCGGTTTGGCGATCGATTCGGATCGAGTGAAATTCATTTTCGTAACATAAATTCGCTTTGCTATAAGAAATTTTTTTAGTAAAAGAACATGAAAAAGGTATAATTTCAATAAATGAAAAAGGAATGATTTTTATTTATAAATTAGAAAAATAAAGATCATATTTTTAATGGCATAAAGATCATATTTTTAAAGGTATAAAG
This sequence comes from Allium sativum, assembly GCA_030737875.1. Classification (NCBI taxonomy): domain Eukaryota; kingdom Viridiplantae; phylum Streptophyta; class Magnoliopsida; order Asparagales; family Amaryllidaceae; genus Allium; species Allium sativum. The sequence continues at coordinate 161,308,949 of CM060913.1, forward strand.
ATTAGATTTTTGTTTTAGAAAAGCTTTGATTTTTGTTGTAGAAAAGCTTTGATATTTGTTTTAGAAAAGCTTCGATTTTTGTTTTAGAAAGGAAAAAAATTTTAAACGTGAAAACATACGATTTTTAGTTATATAAAAAATTGATTTTTAGTTGTGTAGAAATATAACTTTTATACAGTAGGGAAATAAAAATATAATTTTTATATATGTAGCAATGTAAAAATAGAATTTTTAGCGATGTAAAAATAGAAAAGACGATATTTTTATATAAGAGGTAGGGAATGATTTTTATAGAAAGAAGCGATGTTAAAAACATGACTTTTAATGTATACAGCATGAAACAGATATCGTTGGAAACAAAGTGTAGATTTTCTACGTATGAAGAGTCACGGTGTTTAGTTAAGCTAATAGGTGAGAACTCCTCACTGTAATTTTTCTATACAGTTATTTATTTTGTAACTGCATATATGAACTGTTCCCCGTCGTCCACAGAACATGGATGACTTTTGTGATTGTTTAGTTTGGTTGATTGGATTGTTTGGTTAAATTGGTTCGGGAAATGAAATAGAATTGATTAGGTTGGTATGTGTTTGGCGCAGGCCATTATTAGACTAGGGATAAGGCTAGGCCTTATTCCATTTCTAGTATCGCGCCATTATGCCGCCGAAATTTCCTAAAATATATTAGAAAAATAAAAATATCATTTTTATTGTGTAAATGTATAGAATAAATATTTTATCGTTAAAAATATAATTTTTAACGTGTATGTGAATAAAATAAATATTCATTTACAAATCAGACGATTTGTTTATGTGCACTGATTTGGCTGATATTGATTGGGACGATAACATTTACACATCGCCCAACTGCACAAATAATATTGGGCATACACTAATCCCAATAATTAGTGGTATGTCGATCGATCGATCGACAGGTTGTTGTAAGGATTAAATATTTATATTTAATGCTTATACAGTGTAGAATGCACTTTGGATGATGGGTTGTTGTTTTCATTGTTGTTATACACATTGATTGTGTGAAATCCATATAATCAACATTATATGGTAATTGACTGTGTCTGATTCCAGTTCAGAAAGAATGAAGATTTTGAAATAATGATTATTTTTAATAATGAGTATTTTCAAACAATATTCAGAAAAGAATCAAAATATGATTTTGATGTCCGATTTGGGATGGATCCGAATATATTTATATATATAAAGCCGTGTCGGTTAGATTGACGCCATTTTGGCGTGAACGATATTTATATCGGTTTTATTCATTTTTATAATGAATATAAAAAAGAAATTGATTACAAAATATAATGTTTTGAAAATATTAACATTTATATATCGATGATATGGAATATTCAATTTTGATTAGAAATTGAATAGGAAGTTGAAATCGTTTTGAAAACGAATTTAAAACAATTTATAAAATACGTTTTAAAAGGAAATCGACGATATATATATATAATATATATTATATGTATATATATATATATATATAATGGCTGGAATAGAACGCGTCGCGCATCGGCACTTCGCGAATTTCGACCATTGACCTCGAATGGAAATTACGGGAGATCCGACCATCGGATTCTCCTAAAACCAGAACCGTTGGGTTCGTATCGAAAAGATCTTTCTAATGAATACAAAAAATTAGAAATCTAATAGTAGGATTTGGAATTATGTCCAAATCAAATTTGAAAAGGGTCGCCGTAAGTGCAGTCGATGGCCGTTGATGGAAATCGACTGTACGGGCCTTAATAATATTAATAAAAATATCAATAATTAGTGTAAACTCATAAGAGATGATTTGGAAAGAGTTGGGATGAAAAATCCCATTTTTGAAAAGATAAAAATATATTTTTATCGAAATGAACTAGTTTTGAACTAGAATTACAATCCATTTATTTTTGAAATAAATAAATGGGATTAGAAAGGGTTTTAAAAGCAGGTGTTCCAATCGCATAGAGTGATGTTTAAAATGTGATAAGTAGATTTACTTGTTGTAAAAAGAATTGCGATGTTTAAAAGATTTACTTGTTGTAAAGCACGGGCAATCCAATGGAGTAAACCCATTCCGTGAAAGTGGCGTGGTCCTGTGATTAGCCATATTATAAAATGTGATAAGTAGATTTCTCATACCAGTCCCATGACTGACTAGTAGTTTGTTTCGCTTGCAAACTCGGGTGCCCCTTTTTCTACACGGGTGTGACGAAATAGAATTTCGCTCGGTCCGAACCAGTCGCTAAACCGATCCAGGCCGTTCGAAACGCCCTATCGTTTGAGAACACGACAAAACAGAACGCATATAAAAGAACATTTCACTGTATATCACAACAATGCATCAGATCACAAGAATATACAGAGTATAAATGAATATCACACAGAAATATCAGAGATTTAAATTACATTTAAATACATAGCAGTGGAAAATAATACAATACACAACTAGAAGTAGATATACGGATACAAAGCTTTCCGGATATCATTCCAGCTGTAAACCAGGATCCTGTGAATATAAATCTGCAAAACCAAAACTACTAGCTGCCCGTGTCAAAATAGGGGCACCCAGAGTTTAGGTTAAAACAATAAACTCCAGGTCAGTCATGTGACTGGTGTGAGAACTAAAACAGTTAATCTTTATTTTAAAGTTAGGTAAATCAAGGGACCACGCCGTATAACACGGAACGGGTTTCCTCCCAAGAATACCAGTGCATAAAACAAACAGCGCAATGCTAAATAAAGAAAAATGAAGCTATTATAAGACCCAGGTCCCATCACACAATGCAACGCAAGCCGGAGGATAGGGTTTTTACCTTATAATAGCCAAGAATGCTTGATACGTTTAAAACAAATCATTTGATACAATATAAGTGCATAGTGTATAAAACAACTTCAAATCATAAGTATCAATCATAGGCGGCATGAATGCCCCATCCCACTATGTCACCATACTAGGTTCTACAATTAAAACCGCAAGTGTCACGTATTTGGAAATTGGATTTCCGTCTATGAACCGAGGCAAAAGATAGTCCTCAACCGATTCGAGACGCTCTAGCCCGCCCCTCAGGACCCAGACACAGGTCGGCCCTTGGATCGTCAGGGCCGGTCCACCAATGTGGATTAAAATGCCTGAACACTGCGTTTCCCCACCCTTTGGGGTGTCAATGAGCCAACAAATGACTCCATCGGTTCGAGAACGACCGATATATCCGAGGCGCCTCGCAACAGCAACAACCACATAAGTCAAACTCGTCAGGGCGTGTAAAACCACTGACGCCACTTTTTTAGCTAGAAGGAAACGCATGCCCTCCCTGAGGTCCGTCTCCCGTTTTTGGTTCATACCGGGTGTGAAATCCGCGAAGTCACGTTACACAAAGCTGTGCCACACAGGCTGTGCTTTGATCATCACCACAAGACTTTGCTTTTCAACAGAAGCCTCGATCAATTGCCACTTAGGCATGCCACACAGGCAATTCACTCCATGCGTTTGATATCCATCAATATATATCCCCTGAGCTCGTACGTCTCAGAGAAGGGCGTTAAGCAAGAGAATAAATTCTCCGCCGCCAAACAGATATATATTTAATAGAAATCAAGCACACAGACTAAAATCCAATGTCGGACACATAGTCCATTTACAAGTCCGTTCTGGGTCTGAACGAAACCGGAGGCACCTAGCACCCCGCATATCCATCGATCTCCAAGTACGTCTGGACGATCACTAACTGTTTCCATCTTCTTGGGTGTACAGCCCAATCAAGATCATCAGTAATCACCCAAACGACGTGAAGACTTCTAGTCTTCGACCACCGTCTTCATCTTCGACACCACGTCGAATCAGTTATTCAGAATAGGATAAACCCGGTCTTTCTGAATAACTCGCGTATATATTATAAAAGTGTTACACAAACACAACATACGCCTCATTCCAATTCAGAATATTCTTTTATTCAAATATTCCTGTACTTTGGGAAAAGTTCCCATTAATTTTATCCAAGATAAATTCTTTAAATCTATTCTGTAATCTCCTTTGAATATCAATTCAAGCTAGTCGGGAATAGCGACCCACACCGAAGTAATCATTTATTTTATTTCCCAATCCCAACCTATTCATCCCATGAAGTAAAACTGGTAATACTTCATATCTAACACCACAGTGTTATCGGTAAATTCAATTACCATTTCACGTTCAAATCTAATTAAAGATTTAACCATCGCCTGGAGCAAAACTGGTGATACTCCATTTTCGATCTTTTCAATCTATTTAAAGATTCATTAAAACTCCACTTAGTTTTAATCGTTAACTGGGTTAAAGAATCAGTGTCATTTAAAAACACGGTTCACGATAAACCCAAAATCACATCCCATTAATTATCGGGTTAAAGAACGAGTGTTATTTAAAACACTATCCACGATAAACCCAAAAATCAATATCAATTCAATTCCAATTAAATATTATTCAATTGGTACACTTCATTAAATCTAAATAAAAAGATTTAATCTTTTCTCAATTGGGTTCAAGAACAGTGTTAGTGAAGGCACCATTCACGACAAACCCAAATCACATTCGATATTCAATACAAGGCTCTGAATAGAAAATATATCGGCTTATATTCAATATCGAATTCTACGACTAACAAATGTCGTATTGGAAATAACGATATAAATATATATCTTTCAAATTTCCATAACAACATCTGTAGAATCACGAATTCCAACATCGAAATATTCCGAAGACAATTTCGATTCAAATCCACTCCAATGCAATCATTAGAAATTTTGGTTATTTTCAAAACCCCTTTCAAATTCAATTTATTTATTTAAAAATAAATAGAATTATAATTCTAGTTCAAAACTAGTTCATTTCGATAAAAATCTATTTTTATCCTTTCAAATATGGAGTTTTTCATCCCAATCCTTTCTAAATCATTTCTTATGATTTTACGCAAATTATTACTATTTTTAATAATTTTATCAAGGCCCGTACAGTCGATTTCCACCAATGGCCATCGAACTGCACGTATAGCGACCTTTTTCAAATTTGATTTGGACATAATTCCAAATCCAACCGTTAGATTTCAAATTTCTAATATTCGTTAGAAAGCTATTTTCGATACGAACCCAACGGTTCCGGTTTTAGGAGAATCCGACGGTCGGATCTCCCGTAATGTCCGTTTGAAATAAATGGTCGAAATTCACGAACTGCCGCGGCGCGGCGCGTTCTATTCAGGCCATTATATTATATATATAATATATATTTCGTCGATTTTCTATTCAAAACGAATTATATAAATAGTTTTAAAATCGTTTCAAAACCTATTTCAACTTCCATTTCAATTCAAAGCAAAATTTAATTCTTCTTTATAAATTCGTTTCAAAATTCATTTTTATTCAATTCAAATTTCAATTCAATTTGAATTCATTTCAATTCAATTCATTTCGAAATCGTTTTCAATTCAATTCATTTCGAAATCGTTTTCAATTCAATTCATTTCGAAATCGTTTTCAATTCAATTCATTTCGAAATAGTTTTCAATTCAATTCATTTCGAAATAGTTTTCAATTCAATACATTTCGAAATAGTTTTCAATTCAATTCATTTCGAAATAGTTTTCAATTCAATTCATTTCGAAATAGTTTTCAATTCAATTCATTTCGAAATAGTACGAATTTCAAATCTATTCAATTTCAATTCCAATTCGAATTCATTTACAATCAATTCTTTTCAAAATATCAGATTTTGAAATCACTTTCGATATTCATTATAAAATGAATAAAATCGATATAAATATCGTTCACATCAAAATGGCGTCAATCTAATCAACACGGCTTCATATATTGTTATTTTCAAATATTCCATTTCGAATATTTCTATTTCAAATATTTCTATTTTAAAACTGGAATGAGGCCCAATCAATTACCATATAAAGTTAATTATATGGATTCCATACAACACATGTATATAATATCATTGAAAAATAATCAACCATCAACCAAAGTGCACTACACTGTATAAGCATCAAATATAGATATCTAACGCTTATAACAGCCTGTCAATCCATCGATCGACATATTTAATCAATCAGGATGAGTGAACTTCAAATTTCATCCCAACACCCGTGTGGGGTTTCAAACAATCAAACGCATATTTTATCTGTGCAGTTGGGCGATGTGTAAAATTTATCGACCCAATCAATGTCCTTCAAATAGGTGTACATAAACAAACCGTCTGGTTTGTAAATGAATATTTATTTATTCACATTCACGTTAAAAATTATATTTTTAACGATAAAACATTTTATTCCAACCTATGAATTTCTATTCAGTTCATTCTTTAAATAAAATGATATTTCTATTTTCTAACATATTTTAGAAAATTTCGGCGGCATAACGGCACGATACTAGAAACGGGACAAGGCCTAGCCTTATCCCCGGTCTAGTGAAGGCCCACGCCATTCACACTTCAATCAGATCAATTTCATCTCACCAAACAATTCAATTCATTTCAAACAAATAATTCAACTAATCTATGCAACCAAACAAATAAGTCCATGGCCTGTGGACGATTGTGTCGGGTGCTACTAAGCACCGTTTGCATCCTAGTATATATATATAAATAGAAATGAAATTGAAAGGTGAGAAATTCTCACTAATAGCTATCCTAGCTCCACTTCACTTCATTGATAGAAATCTTCATCGCTATCACATCTTCGTCAGCTTCGTTGCTGTAGCCACTACATATAAAAATCATATTTTTATTTCGAAGTTCAATATATAAAAATCATATTTTTGTTTCGAAGTTCAATATATAAAAATCACATTTTCATTTCGAAGTTCAATATATAAAAATCATAATTTTATTTCGAAGTTCAATATATAAAAATCACATTTTTATTTCCTATATTTTATAAAAATCAAATCTTTATCTAAATAAAAATCTAATCCTTAACATTGTAAAGATCTAATCGTTCAATTCTAAAAAAAATCATTTCTTTCTTGTTCTAAAAATCATTTCTTTATATCGCTATATGTATGCGAAAGATCACATCTTTATATTTTCAAAAATTACAACTTTACATCTTCAAAAATTAGTGCTAATTTCAGTTTTAAAAACACTTTGATTTCAGTAAATAAATAAATAAATAAATAAGCTAAAAAAGAAGCTCACTGTATTCGTTTTCCTAGAACAGTCGTCCTCACCGCTCCGGATTCTGGTCTTCGATGGTCAATCAGCCCACGCCACTCGACAGCGTCGAGCCCCTCCCTCCTTCACCTGGGGTCACGCCATGCTCGAACAAGCCCTCCTCCCAAAATCGCATCACGAACGACGACTGTTTCAGGAGTAGGCGCAGGCGGAGGGTATGGATTTGGGTGGTGGCGTTGGTGGTTTGCTAGGGCATGGACGGATTGACTGGAGGGAAGGGGAGAGGTGTAGCGGAGGAGAGTGGAGCGCGAGAGGGTAAGGTGGAGGGTGGCTAGCTCGAGCGGCGCAGCAGCGCCAGGAGGAGGGCGCGGTGATGGGAAATCTCGATTCAGGGGAGCGTTTTTTTTTTCTTTTTCAATTTTCTTTTCTGATATAATGGACGGGGAGAAATTAGAAGGGGGGAAGGGGTTATATAAATAATATATATTTTATTATTTTAAAATTTCCTAAAAGCAACTTTTAATTTCAACCTCGAAACGAAACCCACCGCCTGTCGTCCATAGCTAATTACCCCCATTCCGAACACAATGGGATATGTATCGTAGGCTAATTCGACTATTTGAATCAGTTTTCGTCAAATTTACACTTAAATCGCTATATTGAATTTTAAACGTACATTTCAAATTACCGGGGTCGCATACGAACTTTAAAAATTCCAGAAAAATATTTTCTAGCTTCGTATTGACAATATGGTCCTAACAAAATTGGTTTCGTCGAAATCCGAGGTCATTTGCAAAATGTCTATTTTTAAGGGCCTGAATTCCATAGCAACTATTCAGAATTTTCAACTGGACATATCTTTTGATCCCCGCTATGAAATTTCAATTATTCGGATTCGTTGGAAAGATATTCACAATTAGATCCCAATGTTTTTGGTTTCACTAAAATCCGTATTGTTTTGCACCCGGTACATTCAATTGAAGTTTGAAATCGAATTATCGAACTACCGCGCCATTTTCAATTCTATTTATAATTATATATAATTATTTATATTCTAACGACGACGCGCATAATATATACGTTCGAATTCTATTCAAAATAAATTTCTCGATGATATTATTTAAAATAATTCATTTTAAATAATCGAAATTCGCTAAAATTGCCAAAATAAAAATTTTAAACTGGCCCAGATTTTCGGGTTATAACAACGGACAGCCTTGTGTTCAGTTTTTAGCAGGCTCTTTCTAGATAGCTGGAGCTGAAGATGGATTCTATCATTTATCTCTTTTTATGATGTTCAGCTCCTATTGTACATATTATGTTTGTTTTCCACTGTAGACATTTATGTATAGCTGAAATGTGTTTGTACTAAGTATGATCCTGTATGCTGCGTAACATTGATGATTATGTTAATCCAGTGTATTATTTGTACATTATTTGGTGTATTTATTTATTTTTGTCCTATTGTTATCTGTTTATGAGTTATATTCCAAAGATTATCCTAGCCACCATCAGTACGGGGTTTGGGGTCGTCACACAGAAATTCACTTCGATTATTACTAAATCGAATTCCATTCCATTCCAATTTATTTTATTAAATCGGGAAAGTTTACTTTGCAAAATCTTCTTTAAATCTTAACAAAAGGTTAATAAATTCCAAATCACATTTCACTGCAAATCGGGTTAAAGAACGAATGTCATTAAAACACAGTTCACAACAAACCCAATTCACATTCCATTAATTATTGAGTTAAAGAACAAATGTTATTTAAAACACCGTTCACAATAAACCCAAAAATCAATTCCAATTCACTTCCAATTAAATATCATTTAATTGTTACATTTCGTTAAATCTAAATAAAAAGATTTAATCTTTTCTCAACTGGGTTTAATAACAGTGTTAATGAAGACACCATTCACGACAAACCCAAATCCCATTTAATATTAAATACAAGGCTCTGAATAGAAAATATATCGGCTTATATTCAATATCAAATACTATAACCAACAAATATTGTATTGGAAATAACGATATAAATATATCTTTCAAATTTCCATAACAATATCTGTATAATCACGAAATCCAACATCGAAATAATCCAAAGACAATTTCGATTCAAATCCATTCCAATTCAATTATTGGAAATCCTGGTTACTTTAAAAACCCTTTCAAATCAAATTTATTTATTTAAAAATATATTATTTGGAAAGGTTATATATTGATGGATATCAATCGCATAGAGTGAATTGCCTGTGTGGCATGCCTAAGTGGTAATTGATCAAGGCTTCTGTTGAAAAGCAAAGTCTTGTGGTTGATGATCAAAGCACCGCCTATATGGCATAGCTTTGTGTAGCGTTGATTCGCGAGCCTCACACCCCGGTTGTGAACCAGAAACGGGAGAGGACATCAGGGAGGGCATGCGTTTCTTTCTAGCTAGGGTGGTGTTAGTGACCTACCAGCCCTGACATTTATATTATTTTCACCTGTATGGTTGTTGCTGTTGCGAGGCGCCTCGGATATATCGGTGACTACGTGGAGCCGATGGAGTCATTTGGCTCATTTATGCCCCCAAAAGGTGGGGAAGCGCAGTGTTTTGGCATAATAATCCACATCGGTGGACCGACCCTGACGATCCAGGGGGCAGTTGCGGCTCTTCCTGAGGGGTGGGCTAGAGGCTCTCGAATCGGTTGAGGACGATCCCTTGCCTCGATTCAAAGATGGAAATCCAGCTTCCAATACGTGACAATTGAGGTTTTGATTGTATACCTATATATGGCGACATAGTAGTATGGGGCACTTATGTCGTCTATGATTAATACTTATGATTGAAATTGTTTTGACACGATACACTTATAGTAATAATAAAACATGAAATTTAGTGTATCAAGCATTCTTTGGCTATTATAAGGTAAAAACCCTATCCTCCGGCTTGCGTTGCATTGTGTGATGGGACCTGGGTCTTATAATAGCTTCATTGTTCTTCATTTAGCATTGCGCTGTTGGTTTATGCACTAGTATTCTTGGGAGGAAACCCGTTCCGTGTTATACGGCGTGGTCCCTTGATTTACCTAACTTTAGAATAAAGATTAATAACTGTTTTAGTTCTCATACCAGTCACTTGACTGACCTGGAGTTTATTGTTTTGACATAAACTCTGGGTGCCCTTATTTTGACATGGGCAGCTAGTAGTTTTGGTTTTGCAGATTTATATTCACAGGATCCTGATTTACAGCTGGAATTATACTCGGAAAGCTCTTTATCCGCGTATTCCTTTCAGTTGTATTTTTGTATTATTTTTCCGCTACAGTAATGTTTTTAAATCTCTGATAATTTATGATGTGTAATATTTATTCATACTCTGTATATTCTTGTATTCTGATGGAATTTTTGTAATTAACAATGAAATGTTCTTCTATTTGCGTTCCAATTTGTCGTGTTCTCAAAAAAATTAGGCGTTTCGAATGGTTTTGCTCGGTTTGGCGATCGATTCGGATCGAGCGAAATTCATTTTCGTAACATAAATTCGCTTTGCTATAAGAATTTTTTTTTTAGTAAAAGAACATGAAAAAGGTATAATTTCAATACATGAAAATGGAATTATTTTTATTTATAAATTAGTAAAATAAAGATCATATTTTTAATGGCATAAAGATCATATTTTTAAAGGTATAAAGATTAGATTTTTGTTTTAGAAAAGCTTTGATTTTTGTTGTAGAAAAGCTTTGATATTTGTTTTAGAAAAGCTTCGATTTTTGTTTCAGAAAGGATAAAAATTTTAAACGTGAAAATATACGATTTTTATTTATATAAAAATTTGATTTTTAGTTGTGTAGAAATATAACTTTTATACAGTAGGGAAATAAAAATATAATTTTTATATATGTAGCAATGTAAAAATAGAATTTTTAGCGATGTTAAAATAGAAAAGATGATATTTTTATATAAGAGGTAGGGAATAATTTTTATAGAAAGAAGCGATGTTAAAAACATGACTTTAACGTATACAGCATGAAACAGATATCACTGGAAACAAAGTGTAGATTTTCTACGTATGAAGAGTCGCGGTGTTTAGTTAAGCTAATAGGTGAGAACTCCTCACTATAATTTTTCTATACAGTTATTTATTTTATAACTGCATATATGAACTGTTCCCCGTCGTCCACAGAACATGGATGACTTGTGTGATTGTTTAGTTTGGTTGATTGGATTGTTTGGTTAAATTGGTTCGGGAAATGAAATAGAATTGATTAGGTTGGTATGTGTTTGGCGCTGGCCATTATTAGACTAGGGATAAGGCTAGGCCTTATTCCATTTCTAGTATCGCGCCATTATGCCGCCGAAATTTCCTAAAATATATTAGAAAAATAAAAATATCATTTTTATTGTGTAAATGTACCGAATAAATATTTTATCGTTAAAAATATAATTTTTAACGTGTATGTGAATAAAATAAATATTCATTTACAAATCTGACGATTTGTTTATGTGCACTGATTTGACTGATATTGATTGGGACGATAACTTTTACAAATCACCCAACTGCACAAATAATATTGGGCATACACTAATCCCAATAATTAGTGGTATGTCGATCGATCGATCGACAGGCTGTTGTAAGCGTTAAATATTTATATTTAATGCTTATACAGTGTAGAATGCACTCTGGATGATGGGTTGTTGTTTTCATTGTTGTTATACACATTGGTTGTGTGAAATCCGTATAATCAACATTATATGGTAATTGACTGTGTCTGATTCCAGTTCAGAAAGAATGAAGATTTTGAAATAATGATTATTTTTAAATAATGAGTATTTTTAAACAATATTCAGAAAAGAATCAAAATATGATTTTGATGTCCGATTTGGGATGGATCCGAATATATTTATATATATATAAAGCCGTGTCGGTTAGATTGACGCCATTTTGGCGTGAACGATATTTATATCGGTTTTATTCATTTTTATAATGAATATCAAAAAGAAATTGATTTCAAAATATAATGTTTTGAAAATATTAACATTTATATATCGATGATATGTAATATTCAATTTTGATTAGAAATTGAATAGGAAGTTGAAATCGTTTTGAAAACGAATTTAAAACAATTTATAAAATACGTTTTAAAAGGAAGTCGACGATATATATATATAATATATATTATATGTATATATATAATGGCTGGAATAGAACGCGTCGCGCATCGGCACTTCGCGAATTTCGACCATTGACCTCGAATGGAAATTACGGAGATCCGACCTTCGGATTCTCCTAAAACCAGAACCGTTGGGTTCGTATCGAAAAGATCTTTCTAATGAATACAAAAAATTAGAAATCTAATAGTAGGATTTGGAATTATGTCCAAATCAAATTTGAAAAGGGTCGCCGTAAGTGCAATCGATGGCCGTTGATGGAAATCGACTGTACGGGCCTTGATAAAATTAATAAAAATATCAATAATTAGTGTAAACTCATAAGAGATGATTTGGAAAGAGTTGGGATGAAAAATCCCATTTTTGAAAAGATAAAAATATATTTTTATCGAAAAGAACTAGTTTTGAACTAGAATTACAATCCATTTATTTTTGAAATAAATAAATGGGATTAGAAAGGGTTTTAAAAGCAGGTGTTCCAATCGCATAGAGTGATGTTTAAAATGTGATAAGTAGATTTACTTGTTGTAAAAAGCATTGCGATGTTTAAAAGATTTACTTGTTGTAAAGCACGGGCAATCCAATGGAGTAAACCCATTCCGTGAAAGTGGCGTGGTCCTGTGATTAGCCATATTATAAAATGTGATAAGTAGATTTCTCATACCAGTCCCATGACTGACTAGTAGTTTGTTTCACTTGCAAACTCGGGTGCCCCTTTTTCTACACGGGCAGCCTTGTGTTTAGTTTTTAGCAGGCACTTTCTAGATAGCTGGAGCTGAAGATGGATTCTATCATTTATCTCTTTTTATGCTGTTCAGCTCCTATTGTACATATTATGTTTGTTTTCCACTGTAGACATTTATGTATAGCTGAAATGTGTTTGTACTAAGTATGATCCTGTATACTGCGTAACATTGATGATTATGTTTATCCAGTGTATTATTTGTACATTATTTGGTGTATTTATTTATTTTTGTTCTGCTGTTATCTGTTTATGTGTTATATTCCAAAGATTACCCTAGCCACCATCAGTACGGGGTTTGGGTTCGTCACACAGAAATTCACTTCGATTATTACTAAATCGAATTCCATTCCATTCCAATTTATTTTATTAAATTGGAAAAGTTTACTTTGGAAAATCTTCTTTAAATCTTAACAAAAGGTTAATAAATTCCAAATCACATTTCACTGCATATCGGGTTAAAGAACGAATGTCATTAAAACACAGTTCACAACAAACCCAATTCACATTCCATTAATTATTGAGTTAAAGAACAAATGTTATTTAAAAAACCGTTCACAATAAACCCAAAAATCAATTCCAATTCAATTCCAATTAAATATCATTTAATTGGTACATTTCGTTAAATCTAAATAAAAAGATTAATCTTTTCTCAACTGGGTTTAATAACAGTGTTAATGAAGACACCATTCATGACAAACCCAAATCCCATTTAATATTAAATACAAGTCTCTGAATAGAAAATATATCAGCTTATATTCAATATCAAATACTATAACCAACAAATATTGTATTGGAAATAACGATATAAATATATCTTTCAAATTTCCATAACAATATCTGTATAATCACGAAATCCAACATCGAAATAATCCAAAGACAATTTCGATTCAAATCCATTACAATTCAATTATTGGAAATCCTGGTTACTTTAAAAACCCTTTCAAATCAAATTTATTTATTTAAAAATATATGATTTGGAAAGGTTATATATTGATGGATATCAATCGCATAGAGTGAATTGCCTGTGTGGCATGCCTAAGTGGTAATTGATCAAGGCTTCTGTTGAAAAGCAAAGTCTTGTGGTTGATGATCAAAGCACCGCCTATATGGAATAGCTTTGTGTAGCGTTGATTCACGAGTCTCACACCACGGTTGTGAACCAGAAACGGGAGAGGACATCAGGGAGGGCATGCGTTTCTTTCTAGCTAGGGTGGTGTCAGTGACTTACCAGCCCTGACATTTATATTATTTTCACCTGTATGGTTGTTGCTGTTGCGAGGCTCCTCGGATATATCGGTGACTACATGGAGCCGATGGAGTCATTTGGCTCATTTACGCCCCCAAAAGGTGGGGAAACGCAGTGTTTTGGCATAATAATCCACATCGGTGGACCGACCCTGACGATCCAGGGGGCAGTTGCGGCTGTTCCTGAGGGGTGGGCTAGAGGCTCTCGAATCGGTTGAGGACGATCCCTTGCCTCGATTCAAAGATGGAAATCCAGCTTCCAATACGTGACAATTGAGGTTTTGATTGTATACCTTTATATGGCGACATAGTAGTATGGGGCACTTATGCCATCTATGATTAATACTTATGATTGAAATTGTTTTGACACGATACACTTATAGTAATAATAAAACATGAAATTTAGCGTATCAAGCATTCTTTGGCTATTATAAGGTAAAAACCCTACCCTCCGGCTTGCGCTGCATTGTGTGATGGGACCTGGGTCTTATAATAGCTTCATTGTTCTTCATTTAGCATTGCGCTTTTGGTTTATGCACTAGTATTCTTGGGAGGAAACCCGTTCCGTGTTATACGGCGTGGTCCCTTGATTTACCTAACTTTAAAATAAAGATTAATAACTGTTTTAGTTCTCATACCAGTCACTTGACTGACCTAGAGTTTATTGTTTTGACCTAAACTCTGGGTGCCCTTATTTTGATATGGGCAGCTAGTAGTTTTGGTTTTGCAGATTTATATTCACAGGATCCTGATTTACATCTGGAATTATACTCGGAAAGCTCTTTATCCGCGTATTCCTTTCAGTTGTGTTTTTGTATTATTTTTTCGCTACAGTAATGTTTTTAAATCTCTGATAATTTATGATGTGTAATATTTATTCATACTCTGTATATTCTTGTATTCTGATGGAATTGTTGTAATTAACAATGAAATTTTCTTCTATTTGCTTTCCAATTTGTCGTGTTCTCAAAACAATTAGGCGTTTCGAACGATTTTGCTCGGTTTGGCGATCGATTCGGATCGAGCGAAATTCATTTTCGTAACATAAATTCGCTTTGCTATAAGATTTTTTTTTTAGTAAAAGAACATGAAAAAGGTATAATTTCAATACATGAAAAAGGAATGATTTTTATTTATAAATTAGTAAAATAAAGATCATATTTTTAATGGCATAAAGATCATATTTTTAAAGGTATAAAGATTAGATTTTTGTTTTAGAAAAGCTTTGATTTTTGTTCTAGAAAAGCTTTGATATTTGTTTTAGAAAAGCTTCGATTTTTGTTTTAGAAAGGATAAAAATTTTAAACGTGAAAATATACGATTTTTAGTTATATAAAAATTTGATTTTTAGTTGTGTAGAAATATAACTTTTATACAGTAGGGAAATAAAAATATAATTTTTATATATGTAGCAATGTAAAAATAAAATTTTTAGCGATGTTAAAATAGAAAAGATGATATTTTTATATAAGAGGTAGGGAATAATTTTTATAGAAAGAAGCGATGTTAAAAACATGACTTTTAACGTATACAGCATGAAACAGATATCGCTGGAAACAAAGTGTAGATTTTCTACGTATGAAGAGTCGCGGTGTTTAGTTAAGCTAATAGGTGAGAACTCCTCACTATAATTTTTCTATACAGTTATTTATTTTATAACTGCATATATGAACTGTTCTCCGTCGTCCACAGAACATGGATGACTTGTGTGTTTAGTTTGGTTGATTGGATTGTTTGGTTAAATTGGTTCGGGAAATGAAATAGAATTGATTAGGTTGGTTTGTGTTTGGTGCAGGCCATTATTAGACTAGGGATAAGGCTAGGCCTTATTCCATTTCTAGTATCGCGCCATTATGCGGCCGAAATTTTCTAAAATATATTAGAAAAATAAAAATATCATTTTTATTGTGTAAATGTACCGAATAAATATTTTATTGTTAAAAATATAATTTTTAACGTGTATGTGAATAAAATAAATATTCATTTACAAATCAGACGATTTATTTATGTGCACTGATTTGACTGATATTGATTGGGACGATAACATTTACACATCGCCCAACTGCACAAATAATATTCAGTGTTTTTTGTTTGAAACCCCACACGGGTATTGGGATGATATAGGGCATACACAAATCCCAATAATTAGTGGTATGTCGATCGATTGATCGACAGGCTGTTGTAAGCGTTAAATATTTATATTTAATGCTTATACGGTGTAGAATGCACTCTGGATGATGGATTGTTGTTTTCATTGTTGTTATACACATTGGCTGTGTGAATCCATATAATCAACATTATATGGTAATTGACTGTCTCTGATTCCAGTTCAGAAAGAATGAAGATTTTGAAATAACGATTATTTTAAAATAACGAATATTTTCAAACAATATTCAGAAAAGAATCAAAATATGATTTTGATGTCCGATTTGGGATGGACACGAATATATTTAAATATATAAAGTCGTGTCGGTTAGATTGATGCCATTTTGGCATGAATGATATTTATATCGGTTTTATGCATTTTTATAATGAATATAGAAAAGAAATTGATTTCAAAATATAATGTTTTGAAAATATTATCATTTATATATCGATGATATGGAATATCCAATTTTGATTAGAAATTGAATAGGAAGTTGAAATCGTTTTGAAAACGAATTTTAAACGATTTATAAAATACATTTTAAAAGGATATCGATGAAATATATAATATATATATATATATATTATATATATATATATAATGGCCTTAATAGAATCCGCCGCGCTGTAGCAGTTTGCGAAGTTCGACCATTGACTTCGAATGGACATTACGGAAGATCCGACCATCAGATTCTCCTAAAACCGGAACCGTTGGGTTTTTATCAAAAAGAGCTTTCTAATTAATACAAGAAATTATAAATCTAACGGATGGATTTGGAATTATGTCCAAATCAAATATGGAAAAGGTCACCGTAAGTGCAGTTCGATGGCCGTTGATGGAAATCGACTGTACGGGCCTTGATAAAATTAATAAAAATATCAATAATTAGTGTAAACTCATAAGAGATGATTTGGAAAGAGTTGGGATGAAAAATCCCATTTTTGAAAAGATAAAAATATATTTTTATCGAAATGAACTAGTTTTGAACTAGAATTACAATCCATTTATTTTTGAAATAAATAAATGGGATTAGAAAGGGTTTTAAAAATAACCAGAATTTCCAATATATAAATTGAAATGGAATTGAATCGAAATTGTCTTTGGAATATTTTAATGTCGGGTTTCGTGATTACACAGATATTGTTATGGAAATTTGAAAGGTATATTTATATTGTTATTTCCAATACAATATTTGTTGGTTAAAGTATTTGATATTGAATATAAGTCGATATATTTTCTATTCAGAGCCTTGTATTTAATATCAAATGGGATTTTGGTTTGTCGTGAATGGTGTTATCATTAACACTGTTCTTAAAACCAGTTGAGAAAAGATTAAATCTTTTTATTTAGATTTAACGAAATGTACGAATTAAATGATATTTAATTGGAATTGAATTGGAATTGATTTATGGGTTTATCGTGAATAGTGTTTTAAATAACATTTGTTCTTTAACTCAATAATTAATGGAATGTGAATTGGGCTTGTTGTGAACTGTGTTTAAATGACATTCGTTCTTTAACCCGATTTGCAGTGAAATGTGATTTGGAATTTATAAATCTTTTGTTAAGATTTAAAGAAGATTTTCTAAAGTAAAGTTTTCCAATTTAATAAAATAAATTGGAATGGAATGGAATTCGATTTGGTAATAATCAAAGTGAATTTCTGTGGATGAGGACTGCGAATATATATGGAATTTAAATGGCTTTGTCGTTATTCCATTTATATTGTTACTCGGATATGGAAGTTTATATCGATTATTTATCGTGAACCGTGTTTTAAATGACATTGGTTCTTTAACCCAGTTAAAGACAGGATATGATTTCCCAGGTTAAACAATCATTAATATTGATTTTTGGGAAGATTAAAACCAAGTGGAGTTTTAATGAATCTTTAATAAGATTGAAATGTTCGAGAATGGAGTATCACCAGTTTTGCTCCAGGCGATAGTTAAATCTTTAATTAGATTTGAACGTGAAATGATAATTGAATTTACCAATAACACCATAGTGTTAGATATGAAGTATTACCAGTTTTACTTCATGGGATGAATAGGTTAGGGTTGGGAAATTAAAATAAATGATTACTTCGGTAAGGTTCGTTAATCCCGACTAGCTTTGATAAACCATAATTTGGTTTGAATTGATATTCAAAGGAAAATTAAAGAATAAATTTAAAGAATTTATCTTTGATAAAATTAATGGGAACCTTTCCCAAAGTAAAAGAATATTTGAATAAAGGAATATTCTGGATTGGAATAAGGCGTATGTTTTTAATTTATAACACTTGTTTATTATATACGCTATCTATTAGGACAGACCGGGTTGGTCCCATTCTGAATGACTGAATCGACGAGAAGTCGACGATGAAGATGGTGGTTGAAAACCGGAGGTCTTC
The DNA here is from genome assembly GCA_030737875.1 of Allium sativum. Lineage (NCBI taxonomy): Eukaryota > Viridiplantae > Streptophyta > Magnoliopsida > Asparagales > Amaryllidaceae > Allium > Allium sativum. The sequence goes on from CM060913.1 coordinate 161,327,787, forward strand.
ACATCGTTTGGATAATTACTAATGATCTTAATTGGGTTGTACACCCAAGAGGAGGGAATCAGTTGGTGATCGTCCAGACGTACTTGGTGATCGATGGATATGCGAGGAATAATGTAACGACCCAGATTTTTGAACAGTTTATTCTAAATATTTAGTATGGTTTTAAATATTGAATTCATAATATAAATGAATTTTATATTGGATTTGTCAATTTAATTATCAATATATGATTTAATATCGAATATATTTAATTATCGTAATAGTAACAATTGAATCCCCAGTGTAACACTAAATCAGAACAATTCAGTCGACTAATATAAAGTTTGTATTGAATTAAAAAGATAATAATTTATTTTTGATGAATTTATTTGTTCAAAAATCGATTTACATTCTAAACGGTTTAATTTAATTTAATTTAATAATGTTATTCCATTTTAAAACCAATTCCGTTAAGTTTAAAATATCGTATAATCTTGAAAATGACGGTCGTTAAATTAACATAGGGTTCCATGATTGAAGTCAAGGGACCGTAAGATATTTTGGTTATTTAATTAAATTAAAAATCAAATCAGATTAATTTAAATATATTGTCACCCAAATAAGCCGACCTAAAACTAAGCGCCACCCTAAAATTTGTCATCAGCGCAGACTTATTCATCTCGAGCCAACACCTTTGTCTCCAAGCTTCAATATCAGGCAAACAACATTTTAATGGCCTGTACCTTACTGTCTCCCCATCGCATGTATATATACGTTACCCATTGTCTTTGTTTTGCCATTCCCAAACCGACCAAATCCATTTCTAATTCCTCTGCCCCCTTTAAAATATCCTCATCCAGTTGCAGAAAATCAAAATCGAGCTGAGATTCTTGTTAGTAAAGGGACTTTGGCCTTGCGAGAAGTTAGAGGGTAGTTGAGGGTCTCGCGACTTCCACCTGGTTGCGGAAAGGGTATCGATGCTGCTAGGGGGTTTGGAAACAACTTCGACGAAGGAGTTCGATCCTTCTAGCGACAAGCCGGAGTTCGATTACTGGAAGAAGCTCGCTATATTTTGATTCAACGGGTTGGCGATTTTGGCATATGATCATTCAAACTTTGCAAAGTCGATTTGGGTACTTCGGGGGGTGCAATGGTAAGAGGGGTGTCGCGATTTGATGAAGCGGGTGAGCGGTTGATGTCGGATCCTGGTGGCTTTTGGTTGGGTTTAAGGGATGCGATGGGCGAGCTATAGAGCGCGAGGTCTGCTCCAGGTTGCGATGTTGGAAGAAGGAGTCGATGCACTGTTGATGACGTGGGATTTTCGTATGTGGTGAGGTCTGCGAATTCAGGAGAGTGGATGATGGTACTGTGTGACTGGTGGCATTCAAAGTTGTGAAGATGGGTTTATTTGAGTTCGACGCGGTGTCTGGGTGGGTTTACGGCGGGTAGCAGGGAGTAAGGCCATGAGTATAAGGTGATAAAGTGAAGGGAAAAGAGGATGACTGCGAGTTGTTCGACAAAATGCCAAGGTGAAGAATTATCGTTTGAGCTGGTGCTATTCTTATGGGACTGTTCTGGGTTTAGTTCGTCGACCGGTCGAGTGGATTATGATAGCAGTAAGGTATACGTTTTACTATAATCTAAATTGCATAGAATAAATTATTTATTTATTTTAAATAGTTAGTTTAAAATAAATAGTCATTTAATCGATAATTAGAAATAAATCGTAGGAACCTGATAAATTCAGTTAAGACGATTGAAGACGATTCATGGAAAGCGGGATATGGAAATAGAATGGATATTCAACAATGGAAAATCATTGGTGAGTAAATCTCACTCACCTTTTACTTCTAATTATTTTTATTCCGTTAAAAATAATTGTTGTTGCTCGTTTGGATTTTTCTGCTTGTTATATATATATTAGTTATTTAGGCTATTATATATATATTGGGTTGATTGATTGGTTGGATTCCCGCAGTCTCATTAGCGGATGCCCGCAGTTTCATAGCGGATGATTACCCTATACGCCCCACGCTATGATTAGTGGATGACCTTCTATACCGCGATATTCTGCCACGAAGCAGAATGGGTATTATTTATGTGCTAACATCTGTGGATGCAGGAAAACAGGTTGGAGGAATCCAACTGGATTCCTCAAAAATATATTATCTGTTTGTTTATTTGTTTGCATATATATTGTTATATATGATGTGTTAGAAAAATAAATAATTGGTTGCTTTGTGTGTTTTATCACTGGGCTTAAGTAATGATATTTAAAATATTGTGAAAGGATATTTGAGATTTTTTTAAAAAAAAGGAAAATTCTATTTTTAAATAGAATTTGAATTTTTAAATAGAATAAAAATATAAACTTGTTTTTGAAAAATAAAACAAGTAGTTTCTTTTTAAACGAAGTTTATAAATAGTTCTTTTATAACGAAGTTATAAATGAAGTGAAAAGAATTATCATTTGATAATTCAGAAATAGAAATACAAGTGTGAAATTGGAATTTGAAATGAAATTTCAAAATAGGATGCGAAATGAAAATTTTAAATATATAACTCAAATGAATTTTGAGTATAACATTTGAATAGTAGAATTAGAGAAGGAGTTTAAATATTTGAATTTTAAAAGGAGATTGAATATTAGAAATTCAAATAGAAGTTCAAATAGAATTTGAATAGACGAAATTAGAATTTGAATAGACGAAATTAGAATGAAAAATAGAATTTGAATCCAAGGAATAAAAATAAAATTTGAATTCAAGGGAATTCGAATAAAGAAATTCGAATAGAGATTTGCATGTAGAATTTCAAATAGAATTTGAAATAAACTTTGAAATAGGATTTTCAAAGTAAAATTGGAAATAGAATTTCAAATAGGATTTCAAAATAGGAAATCCAAATGGTTTTGAAATGGAATTTGAATTCAAGGGAATTCAAATGGATTTGAGTGAAGAAATTCAAATGGGGTAAAAAAATATAGTTTGAATATTAGAATTCAAATGGGGTTGGAAATGAATTTGAATATTAGAATTCAAATGAAAATGGAAAATGAAATTTGAATATAAGAGATTCAAATTGAATTCAAATAGGATTTAATCTATGAGATTTGAATATAGAAATTCAAATGAAGTTTTGAAAATAGATTTGGATATAGAAATTCAAATGAAGTTTTGAAAATAGATTTGGATATAGAAATTTAAATGAAGTTTTGAAACTAGATTTGAAATAGGATTCAAATAAGAGGATTTGAATGATAGAATTAAAAAGGGGTTGAATATTTGAAATTTCAAAATAGAATTGAATCGGAGTTTGGATATTTGAAATTCAAATAGAGTAAATATAGAATTTGAATTCAAAGAGAATTGAATATAGGGAATTTGAATGTAGAATTCAAAAAGGAAGTCAAATGGAATTTTAAACTATGGAATTTTGAATCTAGAATTTAAAAAGAAGTTTGAATATTTGAATTTCAATAGAATTCAAATATAGAAATTGGAATATAGAAGTTCAAATGGAATTTAAATATAGGTTTGAATAAGAGAATTCAAATGAATTCAAACATAGAATTTGAATATAGGGATTCAAATAGAAAATTCAACAGGGATTTGAATATACGAATTCAAATGGAGTTTGAATATATGAAATTCAAAGGAAATGCAAATATAGAGTTTGAACGTAGTAATTCAAATGGGATTTGAATAAAGGAAATTCGAAAATAGAAATTCAAATAGAATTTGAAAAATAGAAGTGAATTGAGATTTGAATATAGAATTTCAAACAGAAGTGAAATAGATCGGAAATGCTATGTTGAATTGGGAGAAATTGATTTGATATATAAAATATATATCAGAATCGAGTTAAATTTATTTTAAACGAAGTTTAAAAGGTTATATATATAAATATAATTAAAACGAACTCGCCGCAGCGCTGCAGTTCGTAAATTGACGTTTCGAACTTCAATTGAGCATACAGAACTCAAATTAAGTCGGAATTCTATGAAACAAGAACCGTCAGGACCGACTGAATAATAGCTTTCAAATGGAAGAGAAAAATCTGGATTTCGTCAAATAGATTTTTAGATATGTCAAAAATCAAATTTTTAAAAATGCAGCGCCAGAAACCATTATAAACCATAATGGATTTTATATATAAATATTTGGATTTTTAAGCAAATAAAAATCCGGATTTCCATTTAAAAATCTAGACTTGAGTTAGAAAATAAATGTGAACTCAAGTGAGGTAAAGAAGATGATTTTTGAAACAATAATCATATTTTTGATTATTGAATAGAATTAACTAAATCAAAGAAGAATTAGTTAATCGAGTCTGAACTAAAGTCGAACCTTGAAGAGTGAATTTGGCGTTCGTAAATATATATTAGAAATCGAATATAGAACTTTAATTGAAATTTGAATTCAATTAGTTGATAAGCAAGTTAAAATATATTGGAACATGTCATGTCCAAATATAAAAGTGAAATAGACCAAAGAGCTAATTAACAAGTTAATTAACGAATTGAGTTAAAGCAATTGGGAATAGTTGAAATCAATTGGACAGGTATAGACATACAGGAGACAGGTATGGGATAAAGTGATGAAGGTATATAATTCGCGTGTTCGACAATAAGGTACATGTTTAATTCATATATGAGGTTTTATGCGCCGTATCGGCAAGCCGCTTGGCTTTCTCTTTTTCTTTTGAGATGAGAAGTTACCGGGAAGCTATTTGAAATTTCCCGATGCTCCCGATACAGGGGAGGTTATGGCGAATTTTTCCGGGAATTTAAGGAGTTAGAATATTCTTAAGAAATTTGACAATTAGAAATCTATATATCGATATATATAGAATTCGACAAGGAAACGAAATCAAAAATAGCGAAAAGGGCCAATATGGTTATTGAAATATTTGGTTAACAAATATTGATAAGAGAATATAGAAGAGATTTAATTAATGAAATATTAATTAAAGGGCCCAGTGATTTGTTTGATATGTTGGATGAACACTTGTTTTATTCGATAGTTAAATCACAGACTATCGAAGTTTTTGACCATCGTGGTCAATATGGAGAGACCGGTTGGATTATTATCCGAAGAACCACTCCGTATCGGCATAAGCGTTGCGAACCAAGTATGCTGAATATATTGAAGACGGAGTAAAGTGCAAGGGCTTTTCTATTAATAGAAATAGTGCCTTCGGTTTCGTTCAGTCCCAGAACGAACGTAAATGGACGAATGTCTGACAGAGTATTTCCAATGATCAAATGGGTTGGTCTGTATGAATGTATATGGTTGCAACGGATTTATTCCCTTAGCATAATATCCAGAATATTTGTGCAAACTCAACTAGTGATTAACGGATCTGACGATGTGGCATTCAAAGTGATTGTGTTATCAATGAATGGTAAGTATGCGTAGCCTTAGGCCTCAACAACCGGGAAAGGACAAAAATCGGGCAGGTAGCATGGCTATGTGGGTCGCACCCATCAGGGTGTATAATCACCTATCTAGAGAAATTCCTTTTGTTTCTAAATCTATCGATTCTGCCCATTCGGGAAACGGTGGTTTGAGTCCAACCGTTGGTGATATACATTTGATACACTCGAGCGAAATGAGTGGTCGGTCATGTGTGGGCCGGGTTGCAAGACGTTCTTGTTGAACCCAGTGTATTCCTCTCTAGAGATACACAGTCGGAAGGTGGTTCCATACCTTGTCATGTTGGAAATCCAATCTCCAATAAGCGCCATGCGGTTTTTGATTTTATAATATATATATGGAGCGTGAGATGCAAGCGTTCTGCTATTTGGTTATTTACTTGATGTAGACATTATTATAATATCACTGGATTTTCGTATCAAAGTGTTTTGGGTTATAGTAAAGTAAAAGCCGTCCATGTTTATGTGTGGGCTGGTCTTACTATTATCTTTTCTTTCGAAAAGAGTTTTGAAAGTTAAACAAGTGGTTGGAGTTTACTCACACCAGTCCCATGACTGACCCAGAGTTTATTTTGTTTTATTTTCCCTAAACTCTTGGGTGCCCAAATTTGTACGGGCAGTCAAGTGTTTCAGGCTTTTACAGATATACTTGGAGGAGCTTGAAGCAGGAGGCTTCAACGTTAGTTATTTAGAGTTACTTCCGCTGAATCAAATATTATGTGTACTCTGATGATGGTATGTATATATGTACCAAACAGATTTGTATTTCAAAGCTAATGTTATATAATATATTATACTCGTTCCGCTGTGAGGTTCATGTTTACCCTGATGTTGTGTATTCTTTTTCTTCTATTCTAATATTCTTTCCTTCTATTTCTCATCCTCTATCTTCTTTCTATTAATGGTTCGTATTTCTGTGTTATTTGGGTTGGACGTGTGGTGTATTTAGTCAACTCAGATAGCCCGGATTTGCGGGTCGTTACAAATAAGGTTCCTCCGGTTTCGTTTACACCTAGAACTGACTTGTAAATGGATGTGTGTCTGATGTTGGATTTTATTCTGTGTTGATTGATTTCTATTAAATATATATCTGTTTGACGGCGAAGAATTTATTCTCTTATTTAACGGCCTTCTCTGAGACATACGAGCTCAGAGGTTATATATCGACAGATATCAGTCGCATGGCATGAATTGCCTGTGTGGCATGCTGAGATGCAAATGATCAAGGCTTCTGTTGAAAAGAAGAGTCTTGTGGTTTATGATCAAAGCACGACTTTAATACAGTTTATCTTTGTGTAGCGTTAATTCGCGAGCCTCACACCCCGGTGTGAACCAGAAATGGGAGAGGACATTAGGGAGGGCATGCGTTTCCTTCTAGCTAGGAGTGGTGTTTTGGGTTTTACACGCCCGGACATTTTACTTATGTGGATGATGGATTGCGAGGCTCCTCGGTTATATAGGTCGATCCGGGACCGATGGAGTCATTTGGCTCATTTACACCCCATAGGGCGGGGAAACACATTGCTCAAGCATTATAATCCACTCTGTGTGGACCGGCCCTGACGATCCAAGGCTTGCCTACGCGCTTACCTGAGACATGGGCTAGATTGTCTAGAAGCAGTAAGGACGATCTCTTGCCTCGGTTCACAGATGGAAATCCAACTTCCAATACGACATTTTCCGGTTTTAATTGTAAACCTATATATGGCGACATAGTGGCATGGGGCACTTATGCCCTCTATGATTGATACTTATGATTGAAGTTGTTTTATACACTATGCACTTATAATAGTATCAAATGATTTGTTTTAACGTACCAAGCATGTTTGTCTATTATAAGGAAAAATCCTATCCCCCGACTTGCGTTGCATTGTGTGATAGGACCTGGGTCTTATAATAGCCTCATTTTTTCAGAAAGCATTGCGCTGTTTTGTTATATGCAATGGTATTCTTGAGAGGAAACTCATTCCGTGTTATACGGCGTGGTCCCTTGATATATCTGATTTAAAGTAAAGTTTTAAATAACTGTTTTAGTTCTCACACCAGTCACATGACTGACCTGGAGTTTGTTGTTTTATCCTAAACTCTGGGTGCTCTTATTTTGACACAGGCAGCTAGTAGTTTTTGTTTTGCAGATTTATATTCACAGGATCCTGGTTTACAATTGGAATGATGAAACGACCCGAATTCCCGTTCTCACGGAAACAAGGTTATCTTTGGAATATAACACAGAAACAGATAATAGCAGAACAGAATTAAATAAATACACCAGATAATGAACAACAAATTTACTGGATAAAAGTAATCATCAGAGTTACACAGTATACAGGATCTTAGTACAAATACAGTTCAGCTATACATAAATGTCTACAGCGGAAATAAACAAAATATGTACAATAGGAGCTGAACAGCATAAAAAGAAATAAATGATAGAATCCATCTTCAGCTCCAGCTATCCAGAAAGAACCAGCTAAACCTGAATACAAGGCTGCCCGTGTAGAAAAAGGGGCACCCGAGTTTGAAAGTGAAACAAACTACGAGTCAGTCATGGGACTGGTATGAGAAATCCACTCAACACATATATAATTGGCAAATCGCAGGACCACGCCACTTTCGTGGAACGGGTTTACTCCATTGGATTGCCAGTGCTTTAAAACAAATCTTTCTTTTTAAACATTGCTATGCTTTTTATAAAAATGAAGCCGTTATAAGACTCAGTTCCCATCACACAATGCAACGCAAACCGGAGGATAGAGTTTTTACCTTATAACGGTCAAAATATGCTTGATACGAATAAAACAAAGGCATTTGATATTATTGCTAGTGTTTATATGTTTTGAAAGCAATTTCAAATCATAACTATCAATCATAGACGGCATTAATGCCCCATACCACTATGTCGCCATATATAGGTATACAATCAAAACCGCGCGGTGTCGTATTTGGAAATTGGATTTACGTCATGAACCAAGGCAAAAGATAGTCCTTACCGAATTCGAGACGCTCTAGCCCGTGTCCCAGGCAAGTACTCAGTCAAGCCTTTGGATCGTCAGGGCCGGTCCACCGATGTGGATTAAAATTCCTGAACACTGCGTTTCCCCGCCCTTTGGGGCGTCAACGAGCCAACGAATGACTCCATCGGACCCGGATCGTCCGATCAAACCGAGGCGCCTCGCAACAGCAACAACCACATAGGTGAAAAGTATATAAATGTCAGGGCTGGTAGGTCACTGACACCACCCTAGCTAGAAAGAAACGCAGGCCCTCCCTGATGTCCTCTCCCGTTTTAGGTTCATACCGGGGTGTGAGGCTCACGAATTCACGTTATACACAAAGCTACGCCACACAGGCGGTGCTTTGATCATCACCACAAGACTTTGCTTTTCAACAGAAGCCCTGATCACTGCATCTTAGCATGCCACACAGGCAATTCACATCGTGCAACTGATGGCTATCAATCACACAGAACAAATCCCAATGTCGGACACACAGTCCATTTACAAGTCCGTTCTGGGTCTGAACGAAACCGGAGGCACTAAATACCTCGCAAACCCTTCGATCACCACGTACGTCTGGACGATCACCACTCATTATCCATATTTCGGGATGCCTCCCAATCAGGACCTCGGTTACCATCCAAACGAGGTGAAGATCTCCGGTCTTCGACCATCGTCTTCATCTTCGACTTTCAATCGTCGATCAATTATTTGAAATGAGAATTAACTCGGCTTTTTCAAATAATTCACGTATATTTAGAATTTCAAATCAATTTATTTCAATGGTTAAATTCTTCGACAACACCAATTTCGTTCTTTATTGTAATTTTCACACCAAACACATTCAACCATCAAAAGCCACATAAATCAAGCAAATTCAGTTTATTTCCATTCCATATCGCTTACGATATTTTATAACTATTTATCGCTATTTTTATTTAATTTAAAATAGCCCTTTTATTCAAAATGACGCTTCAGGCCATACAGCGGCCGTGGCGCGTTTTTCTTCAGATTTGATTTACACATATCTGGAAATCTAACCGTTGGATCTTCACAAAATTTACATCATTAGAAAGGTCTTTTCAAAACGAATCCAACGGTTCCAGTTTCGGGAAAATCCGACGGTCGGATCTCCCGGTACAATCGTTTGAATTTTCGATTTCAAAATACGAACTGCAGCGTCGTTATTCGATTAAATATAAAATTATATTTATATTTATATAAATATAATCGCTTCTGGCGCTGTTTTTCTTCAGATTTGAATTAAACATTCTAGACAATCCAACCGTTGGATTTTTACAAGGTTGGTGCCGTTAGAAAGATATTTCCAAGGCGAACCCGACGGTTGAGATTTTGGGAAAATCCAATGGTCGGATTTCCCGCACTAGTCGTTTGAAATCACGGTCTCAAAATATGAACTGCACGGCTTCGTTTCGTTTTAATTTTATTTATATTTATATATTTATATAAATATAGTTCACTCAATGATTTCAATATCGTTTTCACTTCAAAAAATTTTCTAACACCTTAAATTTTGGAAAAATTTCGCCATAACCTCCCCTGCACCGGGAGCATCGGGAAATCGCAAATAGCATTCCCGGTCCTTCTAATCTCAAAAAGAAAAAGAAAAAGCCAAGCGGCTAGCCAACAGGCTCATAAAATCATCACCCAAACAAAACAGTAAATGTGTACCTATTTGTCGGGCACAAAATTTTATTCCTCTTCTCTAGCCCCTTTGCTATAACCTGTTCAATGAATATGCATGTACATATATATACAGTTCATATCATTTTTCATTTTCTATTCAACTTCATATTTGATTTCTATTTGGTTTAAAAACACCATTCATTCCAATGTTACATAAATAGGTGCAAATCATTTCATTAGCTAATTAATGAATATTTCAACTCATATATGTTTATTTTGAACAAGTGGCTATTTTTAACACTTCACATTTTAACGATTTATGCATACAATAAAAATGTGATTTTTATTGTAAAACGATTCATTTCAAAACACTATTTTTCTATATAATTCATATAGTCGATAAAAGGTGATTTTTATTATCAAACAATTTATTTCAAAATATGAATACCATTCAACACATGAATTTCCAAACAACGAATGAATATCAATTCAACACATGAATGTTTTCTATAGTTTCTATATATAGATAAAAATGTGATTTTTATTATCGAACAAACAATTTATTTCAAAATATGAATACCATTCAACACATGAATTTCCAAACAACGAATGAATATCAATTCAACACATGAATGTTTTCTATAGTTTCTATATATAGATAAAAATGTGATTTTTATTATCGAACAATTTATTTCAAAATATGAATACCATTCAACACATGAATTTCTAAACAACGAATGAATATCAATTCAACACATGAATGTTTTCTATAGTTTCTATATATAGATAAAAATGTGATTTTTATTATCGCACAATTTATTTCAAAATATGAATACCATTCAACACATGAATTTCTAAACAACGAATGAATATCAATTCAACACATGAATGTTTTCTATACAATGAATAAATATAGTTTAAGCATATGAAAATAATTCAAACACACGAATATTATTCAAAATTTCGGCAGCATAACGGCAGGGTAGTTAAAACCGGCACCGTCCCTAGTACGGCTCCTCGCTCTACCTTAAAACCTCGCGGTTTTTGACAATGGGGATCATGCATCTAGTTCGCACGCAGGCGGCATGTATATATTTATTTCATTTCCACAAACTAATCCTATGTGGTTTCAACCAAATATTTTTCAACCACAAACGGGTATGTTTCAACCGCAATCAACCAATATCAATCACAAACAATCCCAAACAATCATTCGCTATCAATCAATTTTCACAACAATTTCAACCAATAAATATCGTCCATGGTTTGTGGACGAGGGGCGTATATATATATATATAGATATATAGATATTTATATATAGCAATTCACTTTCATTTTCAACACATATATATAATTTTTAAATCAGAAATCTCACCAATAGCTATCCAACTTTACGACACTTCACCTAGAGAAATCTTCGCCTATCTCGCCTTTTGTCGCTTCGTTGCCCGTATTCTCTACATAGGTAATAATCGAATTTTTACGATGCTATTCAATATATAAAAATATGATTTTTACTTCGACTTTCAATATATAAAAATATGATTTTTACCTCGATTTCAATATATAAAAATATGATTTTTACCTCGACTTTCAATATATAAAAATATGATTTTTACCTTGACTTTCAATATATAAAAATATGATTTTTACCTCGACTTTCAATATATAAAAATATGATTTTTTCTCGACTTTCAATATATAAAAATATGATTTTTACCTTTTCTACAAATCTGATCTTTTTAAAGTTTAAACCTTTTTCTTTTAACTTAAAACTAAAATCAGTTTAAAGTTCAAACCTTTTTCTTTTAACTTAAAATTAAAATCAGTTTTAATCCTTTTATAGAAAAAACAGTTTTGAATTCTTAAAAAAACAGTTTTGAATTCTTAAAAAAACAGTTTTGAATTCTTAAAAAAAAAACAGTTTTGAAATCATAAAAAAAAACAGTTTTAATCCTAATTAAAATTCAGTTATAATTCTAATTAAAATAAAACAGTTTTAAAATCATTAAAATAAAATAACAAAACAAAAAAAACAAAAAAAAAAACTTACAGAGGGGGGGGGTTTCTGGTGGCGGTCGGCGGTGGGAGGTCGTCGGCTGGGGGGGGTTTCTGGTGGCGGTCGGCGGTGGGAAGATTCGAACAGGGAGGCGATGGCTTCGGGGGGGGCTCGCGATGGCTTCGATCGATGGAGGGGGGAACGAGTGCAAGGAAGAGGGGGGGGAGAAGATCGGAGGCGCGGTGGAAGTTCTGACCGTCGGTGAAGGCGGCGGCTTCCGCTGCTGCTTTCTTCTTCTTCTTTTTTTCCTGTTTATTGAAATAAAAGTGAACGGGGGGGGGGGGGGCAGGAAGAAAGATAAAGGGGAGGGAAATTAAAATTATTTTATTATTTTATTATTTAATTTCGCAAAAAGGTTGACTTTTACATACGACCTCGAAACGAGGCCCACCGCCTGTCGCCCATAGCGTTTTACCCCCATTCCGAACACAATGGGATATGTATAGTAAGCTGATTCGATTGTTTCGAATAGTTTCCGTTGAATTTTCATTTAAATCACGATATTGAATTTTAAACGTACATTTCAAATTACCGGGGTCCCATACTAACTAGAAAAATTCCAGAAAAATATTTTCTAGCTTCATATTGACGATACGGTCCTAACAAAACTAGTTTCGTCGAATTCTGAGACCGTTTGAAAAATGGCCAATTTCCAGTCGATTAAAATCAACTAAAACTGGTCAAACGCGTTTTCCTTTGCCACGCTCACATATTGATTCGGAAAATTATGAAATTTGAAACCTAGCAATAATTTGACATCACGGATCCAACAAAAGTGGTTTCGTCGAAATCCGAGGTCGTTTGCAAAATGTCCATTTTTAAGGGCCTGAATTCCATAGCGACTATTCAGAATTTTCAACCGGACATATCTTTTGATTCCCGCTATCAAATTTCGATTGGTCAGATTCGTTGTAAAGATATCATCAATTAGATCCTAATGTTTTTGGTTTCACTAAAATCTGGATTGTTTTGCACCCGGTATATTCAATTGAAGTTTGAAATCGAATTATCGAACTACCGCGCCATTTTCAATTCTATATATAATTATAATTAATTATATTCGTTTTCAAATGTCGATTCGAACTCAGTTTTCATCGCCATTATTTAAAATATTTATTTTAAATATTTAAAATCCATTATTTTAGCCAATTTAAAAATTTTAAATTGGTTCAGATTTTCTGGGTCGTTACAAATGATATTCGGAAAGCTCTGTATCCGTATATTCTTCTCAGTTGTGTTTTGTATTATTTTTCTGCTGCATTGTAATTTATGAATCTCTGATATTTATTGAATGTACATTATTTATTCATACTCAGTATATTCTTGTATTCTGATGGAATTGTTGTAATTAACAATGAAAGGTTCTTCTGTTTGTGTTCTGATTCGTCTTGTCCTCAAGGCAATCCGTTCTTCCTCTCCACTTCGGAGACCGGGGAAGTATCGGGTTCTTACAGTTTATACGGTATACGGCGTATTTTATACGTATACTTATTTTATTTTTATTTTATTAAATTCTTTTCTTTTAAAAAAAATAGTGTTTATTCATCCGATCTCCAAATCAAATCCAATGAATGTCGCCCCCAACTAAATATCCCTTTTTCAGACACAATGGGATATGTTACGTAGGCCCATTCGACAGTTTCAGCCAGTTATTCTTCGAATTAAAATATAAACCATTTAATTATTTAATTTGATTGTACATTTTAATTTACCGTGGCCATATACTGACTCTAAAATTCTTAAAAAAATAAATCTAGCTATGTTTTGATGATACGGTCCTATAAAAATTAATTTCGTTGAATTGGGAGGCCTTTTGAAAAATGGCCATTTTCTGGTCGATCCAATTTGACTGAAATTGACAAAACACATTTCCTTTTACCACGCTCATATATTAATTCCAAAAATTATGAAAATTGGAATCTTGCAACAATTTGACATTACAGATCCAACCAAAGTGGCCTCGTCGAAAACGAAGGTCATTTGCAAAATGGCTATTTATACGGGCTATATATTATATTAAATTCCACAGCGACTATTCTGAATATTCAACTGGCCATAACTTTTTATTCCCACTATGAAATTTCAATTTTTCAGATCCGTTGGAAAGATAATTTAAACAGATTTGAATATATTTGGTTTCACTAAAATCCAATTTATTTTGAATCTTATACATTCAGTCAAAGTTCGAATTCAAATTTTCAAACTGCCAGGCTATTTCTAACTCCTTTTAAAATTAAAATAAATATATAAGTTCTAACTTCGATTTAAATAAATTTTAAATTGTTATTATTTAAAATAAATTATTTTAACTGCTCAAAATTCAATAAATTAGCCAAAATAAAAATTTTAAATTGGTTTCGATTTTCCGGGTTGTTACAATCTCCCCCACTTAAAAACTTTTCATCCCTAAAAGGAAACAACAGTAAAGTAGGAAACAAAACGGAAAATGAAAAATATTGTAAATGTACCTTGCAGTAGAGCTAATCAGAGATATCCACTCTGCACTGGCGATGAGCCTGTTTGATGCTATCCTCGGCCTCCCATGTACAGTCTCTAGGATCTCCGCTCCATTACACTTTTACTAGATGAATTCTCTTATATCTCAGAACTCCGGTTTCCTTGCCAATAATCTTTACTAGCTCTCGTCTTACTGCTAAGCTCGGGGTAATCTCCAAATCTTGCAGTGCTGCTTCCTCCATAATCAAGTTTGTATCATGCACATGCTTTCGAAGTTGAGACACATGGAATGCATCATGTACCCCTGGAAGCCAGTCAGGCAACTGAACCCTGTAAGCGAGATGTAACAACCCGAAAATCTGGGCCAGTTTAAAAATTTTATTTTTGCAAATTTAGCGAATTTTGATTATTTAAAATAGATTATTTTAAATAATATCGACGAGAAATTTATTTTTGAATATAATTCGATCGTATATATTCGTTTGAATCTACGATAGAATATAAATATTTATTTATAGTTATAAAAGGAATTGAAAATGGCACGATAGTTCGATAATTCGATTTAAAACTTCAACTGAATGTACCGGGTGCAAAATAAACCGGATTTTAGTGAAACCAAAAATAATGGAATCTATTTGTGAATATCTTTCCAATGAATCAGAAAAATCGAAATTTCATAGCGGGAATAAAAAGATATGTCCAGTTGAAAATTCTGAATAGTCGCTATGGAATTCAGGCCCTTAAAAATGGACATTTTGCAAATGACCTCGGATTTCAACGAAACCACTTTTGTTGGATCCGGGATGTAAAGTTATTGCTAGGTTTCAAATTTCATAATTTGTCGAATCAATATGTGAGTGTGGCAAAGGAAAACGCGTTTGACCAGTTTCAATTGATTTTAATCGACTGGAAAATGGCCATTTTTCAAACAACGTCAGAATTCGACGAAACTAGTTTTGTTAGGACCGTATTGTCAATACGAAGTTAGAAAATATTTTTCTGGAATTTTTCGAGTTAGTATGTGACCCCAGTAAATTGAAATGCGCGTTTAAAATCAATATATAGAGTTATATGTTGATTTTAATGGAAACTAATCGAAATGGTCAAATCAGCTTTCGATACATATCCCATTGTGTTCGGAATGGGGGTAAAACGCTATGGACGACAGGCAGTGGGCCTCGTTTAGAGGTCGAATGGAAAAGTCAACGTGTTGGAATTAAAATTATAATATATATATATATATATATTTTCCTTCTAAAACTTTCTCTTCCCTCTTCTATACCTACGATCAGCCCCCATCCCCCCCCCCCCCCAATTTCATTTCGAACAGAGAAAAAAAAAAGATAACTGATGCCGCGCCGCCGCGCGCTGATCCCCTCAAACCCCCCCCCCCCCCTCCGCCTCCAGTCGTTACCGCGACCCCCTCCATCGAAGAACCACAAACCCACCTCGAATCGAACGGAAACGCCGCCGCCTCCGAAGCCCTAGCTGCCGCGACTGCAGCCCTGGCCGCCTGCGCCACCCGGTCCCCCCCCCCTTCGACAACGACGCCCACTCCTCCCCTCAGACCCCCTCTCCGACCCACAGTAAGTTCTTTAGTGATTTAATTTAAAAGTTACTTTAAATTCCTACTTGTTTATAGATTGAAAGCAAAAAAATTCGATCTTGGTTTATAACCTACAGGGTATGAAGTTTAGAAATTTATTTGCATAAAGTTACCAAGTTTAAATTGGTTAAGTGTTAACAATTCTTTAAAGATAATGGCGGACTCCCTCCGCTTCTCTTTCCCCTTTCCAGCCAAATATCGTGTCGCGTTCCGCCCCCGTCCTCCTATCCTTCCTTCTCCTCCTCCGCCTCATCGTTCTTCTCCTCCTTCGGACCGTCGTCCTCCTTCTTTCACCCGCTCTCGCCCTGCTCCGCGCCCTCGTCCACGCTCATCTTCTCTCCATCATCCTCCTTCTTCCTTCCGCTCTCGCCCCCCTTTTCACCCTCTTTCTTCATATCAGCACCATTCTCGCTCTGTTTTTCATAAACCCACCTTTCTCTCCTCCCACCGTCCCCACGCCCCACCATCTCAAGGTGGTCAATCGTTTTCTCCTCCCGCTTCAAAAAGTTTCTTTCGTCAAAGTTTTAGTCATCCACCTGCTCAAGAGATTACCTGTAATAACCGCTTTGATGCTCTGAAAAATATTCCAGACGATAGGCCAAAAAAATCCTATGCGGAGGTAGCTTCATCTCCTTCGTTGGTTTCATCCGATCGCACGTCTGTGAGAAAATCATCAAAATTACCTGCTTTCTCTTCAATTCAGAATATGGTCAATTTCCTGAAGAGCGATCGTCGCTGTATTCAATGTGCAGATAGAGGACACGTGGCAAGTGCCTGCAGGAATTCAAAAATTTGTTTTTTCTGCTCGGGCTACGGCCACTTATGTACACGTTGCCCTAAAAAAAGAATGCAAAGAGGCATCTCAAAACATGCGCGTAAAGGTGTCCATTGGAATGATGCACCTTCTGCAGCGTGGGTCCCTCGTGCATCAACTCAATCTGATCGAAACCAGAAGAGTCCACATCGTTCCAGCTGTCAGCAATCCACGCCCTCTCCAACTCCTATTCCCTCCTCTCCCATCTCTCCCACATTAAACCCTGAAAATATGAATCATTTTGTAATGGCAGACTCATCAAACTACATTGTTGGCACCGTGATTTCTGGTGGTTGGAGTATTACATCGCTTCACTTCATCCTATCTAATGCTTTTAACTATCGCGAATGGCCTATGTGGATATATAGAAAAAAATCTTTCATCGCCTCTTGCCCAAACGCATGGATCAGAGACCAAGTCTTGTTCTGGAAGCTCTTTGCGAAGCCGGGTGGAGCTATATACTTTGAGCCTTGGTCTGAGGCTGAATGGGAACCGGAAGCGGTGTTAGAGTGCGAATCATGGGCAAAGGTGGTAGGTTTTCCAGAATTTCTAAGGTTCAATTCTGCTGCAGTCAAAAATATTCTTTGTCCTTTGGGAAATGTTGTAGCTTTAGATGACTGTGAATGGGCTCACTTCGACCACAGAAACTTATTTATCAAAATTCAATTTTTTGAGGGGATTGACCTAAACACTTTTCTTGTGGTTAACATCAATATGAAGAAGCATCTCATTAAAGTCCAACGCTGCATCCACGAACACCAAGGTGTTAAGCCTGAATCCTTACTTATTGGTAATATTGACGAGCTTACGATTCCTTGCATGCATGACAACTTCGATGATTCCATGGAAATTGCACCAAATGACATAAATGCTATGGCCATACCCGATGTGGACCCTGAAGTAGCCCAAACTCCTCACCAGAACATGAACCATCTTTTCAACACCGACTTGCTCTTCCAAAACATCCCTATGTCCTTCCCGTTCTCTATCCCTCTCCCAATTACCCCTCTCCAAATTGATGACCCCACATCAACTGCCCCTCCCATCGCGATCCCCCTTAACAATCAATCGCCACCTCAACCTTTTCTCCCCCTCCAACAAATCCTCCCTGCTGGCTCTACCCATAATGCTGAAGAAGAGAACTGGACCCAGTTTCTATCACCGGTCATTGTCAGACGTAGTGCTAGGATCAATAATAAAGAGGACCATCCTGAAGGCTCGGGTAGTTTTTTTACTCCTGTTGTTTTTTCTTCAGCAAATAAAAGTCTATGTAGGAAAATTTCACGTTGCATGGGTGTTAATTTACGTGAATCACATTATATTTCCATGCATGATTTGGAACTTGAGCGTATCAATGGTGCCAAATGAAAATCGTTTCATGGAATGTTAGGGGCTTGGGCAACCCCTCAAAATGCCATGCAATTAGTCTGGTTTTGCTCCCTTTAAAAATCGATATTCTTTTCCTCCAAGAAACTAAGCTTGATGACCCTTCTCCAAATTTCTTTAGATTAGTGGGGGGCTCCTTCCTTTCCGGTTGGACTTTCATTAAGGCAATTGACACACGTGGTGGCTTAATTACAGCATGGAATGAATCAATTTGGTCCTTAAATTGGCCTACTCAAAATAAATCAGCACTTCATGTTGCACTGCGTCATATCCCCTCAAACCAAATTTACTTCTTCTCTAATATTTATGGCCCTCAAGATGCATCTGATAGATCCCTTCTTTGGTCGGATTGTTGCTCTCTTGCATCCCAATTCTCGGGTCCTTGGGTGATTGGTGGAGATTTTAACACTACCAGATTTGTTTATGATAGAAATTCAGGTAATCTATCCCAAGACTCTGATGACTTCAATTCTTTCATTTTTGACTGCTCCTTGATCGATCCACCGATTAGTAACCGTTCCTTCACCTGGTCAAACCATAGATCAATACCAGCGTTGGCTAAACTAGACCGCTTTCTTTATAATGGTGCTTGGGATGAGCTCTTCCCTTTGACTGTTGTGTACGGTTTGGCTTCAGTTATATCAGACCATTGCCCCATTCTACTAAATTCTGACATTTCTGTATGCACTAATCGTCCCTTCAGATTTGAAAGGTTGTGGCTTCTAGAACCCTCGTTTGATGACTTTATTCATTCAATTTGGTCTCAAAACTTTAATGTATCTTCTGCATCTCAAAGGATAGTCCTAAAATTGAAAACCCTCAGAAAACTTATTAAACCATGGGCTAAAAACATATGGGGTTCCATCCGTTCCCGCATCTCCTCTATTCAAAATGACATTATTGACTTCAATATTTTAGAAGAACAGCGCCCTCTTCTTGTAGCCGAACGTGAAAAATTAAGTTCTTTAGAAGATGAGTTGGATAGATTGATGAAACAAGAAGAAATTGGTTGGAAGAAAAGATCCAAAGCCAAATGGTTGGAGGATGGTGATAGGAATACTTCATATTTTCATCGAATGGCTAATGGCAGGCGGAGATCAACATTCATATCGGAATTAATTATAGACGGTCGTTCTTTTTCTGACCAAAATGTCATCCTCTCTCTTTTCTGATCACTTCCGATCCCAGCTTGGTCGCTCTCACTCAAATGCACCTGAAGTAGATTGGCATCGTCTCTACCCGAACCCCGAGCCTATCCATATCGATCATCCCTTCTCTGAATCAGAAATTTGGGCTGCATTGAAGGACATGTCGGATGATAAGGCCCCTGGACCTGACGGGTTTGGCCCAGTTTTCTTTAAGCATTTTTGGGCCTTAGTCAAACATGATGTTATTGACATGTGCAACGAATTTTACAACGATCCTACCTCAATTGCCAGGCTAAACTATGCCAACATTATCCTCATCCCTAAGCACTCGGGGGCCAATACTTTATCTTCCTTCCGCCCTATCAGCCTGCTAAATACTACTTTTAAAATCATTACAAAGGTATTAGCAAATCGTCTTCAGTCTGTTATTGCCACTCTTGTTGGACCAGAACAGTCTGCTTTCATTCTGGGAAGGAATATTCATGACTGTATCGCCGCAACTCAAGAAATAATCTCCTTCTGTCACCATTCATCTACCCCTGGTGTTCTACTAAAGCTAGACTTTTCCAAAGCATTTGATTCAGTAAGTTGGCCATTTGTCATGGATGTTTTTAGACACAGGGGTTTTTCAGATAAATGGTGTTCATGGATTGATAATATTCTTAACTCTAGCTGCTCAAAAGTTTCAGTAAATGGTGCTTCTGGAAACCTTTTCAAATCTAAATGTGGGCTTAGACAAGGCGATCCTCTTTCCCCTCTGATTTTTGTGCTCGTCGCTGATGTGTTCAACCAAATGGTTAAACAAGCTTCCTATCATGGTTACTTGGATGGTATTTCCCTTCCAAACTCTCCACTATGCATCAACAATTTACAATTTGCAGATGACACAATTATTTTCTCTTCACCTAATCCCTTCCATATCCAATGTCTCAAAATCCTGTTATATGTATTCGAGTCGATATTAGGTCTTTCCATTAATTTTAACAAAAGTGTTATCTACATGCTTGGTAGGTCTGATCATCTTGGGGACTCAATTTCTTCCACTCTCAGCTGCAAAGTAGCAAAATTCCCATTGTTCTACCTCGGTTTACCTCTCAGACCTTCTAAGCTTCATAAAAATGATTGGCTCCCCCTTATTAATAAGATTGAATCTAGATTAGCATCTTGGAAGGCAAACTCATTATCATCCATGGGTCGTTTAACTCTAGTTAAATCTGTGCTTTCGGCTATCCCTACACATTGGATGTCTTTTCACAAACTCCCCAAGTGGGTAATCTGTGCTTTCGGCTATCCCTACACATCCGGAAAGCTCTGTATCTGTATATCACCTTCAGTTGTTCTTTGTATTATTTTTCCGCTACTATGTAATTTATTGTAATCTCTGATATTTACCGAATGTAATTTATTCATTTATACTCTATATATTCTTGTATCTGATGGAATTGTTGAAATAGCAATGAAATGTTCTTCCGTCTGCGTTCTTTTTCGTCTTGTCCTCACAGTAATTCGTTCTTTCTGATCTCTTCGGAGACCGGGGAAGTTCGGGTCGCTACATCTTTTCTTTTTGTATATAAAGTTGGAATTTTATCATAGGTAAAGTTTGAATTTTTCACATATTAAGTTTGAATTTTGGTAATATAGAAGAAGTAATTTTTATCTTTTAAAAGAAGTGATTTTTACTCGAGTAAAGGTAAGATTTTTATTCGCTTAAAGGTAAGATTTTTACCAGTAAAAAATTAGGATTTTTATATATTGAATAGTGAAGTAAAAATTCGATTTTTATATATTGAATAGCGAAGTAAAAATTCAATTTTTATATATTGAATAGCATAGTAAAAATTTGATTTTTATATATTGAATAGCGAAATAAAAATTCGATTTTTATATATTGAATAGCGAAATAAAAATTCGATTTTTATATATTGAATAGCATAGTAAAAATTTGATTTTTATACATTGAGTAGCGAAATAAAAATTCGATTTTTATATATTGAATAGCAAAATAAAAATTCGATTTTTATATATTGAATAGCGAAATAAAAATTCAATCTTTATATAAGAAGTAGAAAAGAAAAAAATTTGATTTTTTTTATATATTGAATAGCGAAGTAAAAATTCGATTTTTTACATATGTAGAGAATACGGGCAACGAAGGTGACAAAAATGCGAGAACGATGAAGATTTCTATAAATGAAGAGTCGTGGTATTGGATAGCTATTGGTGAGAACTCCTCACTCAAAATCTCTTTTTCTAGTTATATATATATACTAGGATGGAGACGGTGTTTAGTAGCACCCGACACCCGTCGTCCACAGACCATGGATGGCTTGTATGCTTGTTTGTTTGATTTTGATGTGTAGTTGATTGTGTGATATGATGTGAAATGAAAATAAAATATTTATATAGTAAAAAATATTTTATAGTTGAAAATGGAATTTTTTACGTGTATATGAAGTGAAATAAATAAAAATAAACAGATCGGACGATTTGTTTATATACACACATTTGACTGATATTGATTGGGACGATAAATTTTACACATCGCCCAACTGCACAAATAAAATTTGTGTTTGATTGTTTGAAACCCCACACGGGTATTAGGATGATATTTGACGTACACTAATCCCGATTGTTTAGTTGTATGTCGATTGATTGATTGATAGACTGTTATAAGCGTTGAATATTTATATTTGATGCTTATACATTGTAGAATGCACTTTGGATGATGGTTGATTATTCATCGTTGTTGATATATACATGTGTTGTAGAAAATCCATATAATTAACATTATATGGTAATTGATTGGGCCTCATTCCAGTTTCGAAAAAGAAATATTTGAAAAATAGAAATATTTGAAATAGAATATTTGAAAATCGAAATATATGAAGCCGTGTTGATAGATTGACGCCATTTTAACGTGAATGATATTTATATCGATTTTATTCAAATTGAAGTGAATATTGGAGTGAATTGAAATTCGAATCTAATTGGATTGATTTGAAATTCGAAATAAATTGAAATGAATTCGAATAGAATTGAAATAGAATTGAAATCGTTTTGAAATGAAATCGAATATAAATGAATTTGAAATGAGATTGAATATAAATGAATTCGAATGGAAATTGAATTGAAATCGATTTGAAATGAATTTAAAACGAATTTATATTGGAATATTCAATTTTGATTTGAAATTGAATATGAAGTTGAAACCATTTTGAAAATGAATTTAAAACGATTTATAAAGCATGTTTTAAAAGGAAATCGACGAAGTATATATTATATATATTATATATATATATATAATATAATGGCCTGAATAGAACGCGCCGCGCCGCGGCAGTTCGCGAATTTCGACCATTGACTTCGAACGGATATTACGGGAGATCCGACCGTCGGATTCTCCTAAAACTGGAACCGTTGGGTTCGTATCGAAAAGAGCTTTCTAACGAATATTAGAAATTAAAAATCTAACAGTTGGATTTGGAATTATGTTCAAATCAAATTTGAAAAAGGTCGTTGTAACTGCAGTTCGTTGGCCGCTGATGGAAATCGACTGTACGGGCCTTGACAAAATTATTAAAAATAGTAATAATTTGTGTAAAATCATAAGAAATGATTTAGAAAGAATTGGGATGAAAAACTCCATATTTGAAAAGATAAAAATAGATTTTTATCGAAATGAACTAGTTTTGAACTAGGATTATAATTCTATTTACTTTGAATTTTTTGAGGGGACAATTCTTTAAAGATAATGGCGGACCCCCTCCGCTTCTCTTTCCCCTTTCCAGCCAAATATCGTGCCGCGTTCCGCCCCCGTCCTCCTATCCTTCCTTCTCCTCCTCCGCCTCATCGTTCTTCTCCTCCTTCGGACCGTCGTCCTCCTTCTTTCACCCGCTCTCGCCCTGCTCCGCGCCCTCGTCCCCGCTCATCTTCTCTCCATCATCCTCCTTCTTCCTTCCGCTCTCGCCCCCCTTTTCACCCTCTTTCTTCATATCAGCACCATTCTCGCTCTGTTTTTCATAAACCCACCTTTCTCTCCTCCCACCGTCCCCACGCCCCACCATCTCAAGGTGGTCAATCGTTTTCTCCTCCCGCTTTAAAAAGTTTCTTTCGTCAAAGTTTTAGTCATCCACCTCCTCAAGAGATTACCTGTAATAACCGCTTTGATGCTCTGAAAAATATTCCAGACGATAGGCCAAAAAAATCCTATGCGGAGGTAGCTTCATCTCCTCCGTTGGTTTCATCCGATCGCACGTCTGTGAGAAAATCATCAAAATTACCTGCTTTCTCTTCAATTCAGAATATGGTCAATTTCCTGAAGAGCGATCGTCGCTGTATTCAATGTGCAGATAGAGGACACGTGGCAAGTGCCTGCAGGAATTCAAAAATTTGTTTTTTCTGCTCGGGCTACGGCCACTTATGTACACGTTGCCCAAAAAAAGAATGCAAAGAGGCATCTCAAAACATGCGCGTAAAGGTGTCCATTGGAATGATGCACCTTCTGCAGCGTGGGTCCCTCGTGCATCAACTCAATCTGATCGAAACCAGAAGAGTCCACATCGTTCCAGCTGTCAGCAATCCACGCCCTCTCCAACTCCTATTCCCTCCTCTCCCATCTCTCCCGCATTAAACCCTGAAAATATGAATCATTTTGTAATGGCAGACTCATCAAACTACATTGTTGGCACCGTGATTTCTGGCGGTTGGAGTATTACATCGCTTCACTTCATCCTATCTAATGCTTTTAACTATCGCGAATGGCCTATGTGGATATATAGAAAAAACTCTTTCATCGCCTCTTGCCCAAACGCATGGATCAGAGACCAAGTCTTGTTCTGGAAGCTCTTTGCGAAGCCGGGTGGAGCTATATACTTTGAGCCTTGGTCTGAGGCTGAATGGGAACCGGAAGCGGTGTTAGAGTGCGAATCATGGGCAAAGGTGGTAGGTTTTCCAGAATTTCTAAGGTTCAATTCTGCTGCAGTCAAAAATATTCTTTGTCCTTTGGGAAATGTTGTAGCTTTAGATGACTCTGAATGGGCTCACTTCGACCACAGAAACTTATTTATCAAAATTCAATTTTTTGAGGGGATTGACCTAAACACTTTTCTTGTGGTTAACATCAATATGAAGAAGCATCTCATTAAAGTCCAACGCTGCATCCACGAACACCCAGGTGTTAAGCCTGAATCCTTACTTATTGGTAATATTGACGAGCTTACGATTCCTTGCATGCATGACAACTTCGATGATTCCATGGAAATTGCACCAAATGACATAAATGCTATGGCCATACCCGATGTGGACCCTGAAGTAGCCCAAACTCCTCACCAGAACATGAACCATCTTTTCAACACCGACTTGCTCTTCCGAAACATCCCTATGTCCTTCCCGTTCTCTATCCCTCTACCAATTACCCCTCTCCAAATTGATGACCCCACATCAACTGCCCCTCCCATCGCGATCCCCCTTGACAATCAATCGCCACCTCAACCTTTTCTCCCCCTCCAACAAATCCTCCCTGCTGGCTCTACCCATAATGCTGAAGAAGAGAACTGGACCCAGTTTCTATCACCGGTCATTGTCAGACGTAGTGCTAGGATCAATAATAAAGAGGACCATCCTGAAGGCTCGGGTAGTTTTTTTACTCCTGTTGTTTTTTCTTCTGCAAATAAAAGTCTATGTAGGAAAATGTCACGTTGCATGGGTGTTAATTTACGTGAATCACATTATATTTCCATGCATGATTTGGAACTTGAGCGTATCAATGGTGCCAAATGAAAATCGTTTCATGGAATGTTAGGGGCTTGGGCAACCCCTCAAAATGCCATGCAATTAGTCTGGTTTTGCTCCCTTTAAAAATCGATATTCTTTTCCTCCAAGAAACTAAGCTTGATGACCCTTCTCCAAATTTCTTTAGATTAATGGGGGGCTCCTTCCTTTCCGGTTGGACTTTCGTTAAGGCAATTGACACACGTGGTGGCTTAATTACAGCATGGAATGAATCAATTTGGTCCTTAAATTGGTCTACTCAAAATAAATCAGCACTTCATGTTGCACTGCGTCATATCCCCTCAAACCAAATTTACTTCTTCTCTAATATTTATGGCCCTCAAGATGCATCTGATAGATCCCTTCTTTGGTCGGATTGTTGCTCTCTTGCATCCCAATTCTCAGGTCCTTGGGTGATTGGTGGAGATTTTAACACTACCAGATTTGTTTATGATAGAAATTCAGGTAATCTATCCCAAGACTCTGATGACTTCAATTCTTTCATTTTTGACTGCTCCTTGATCGATCCACCGATTAGTAACCGTTCCTTCACCTGGTCAAACCATAGATCAATACCAGCGTTGGCTAAACTAGACCGCTTTCTTTATAATGGTGCTTGGGATGAGCTCTTCCCTTTGACTGTTGTGTACGGTTTGGCTTCAGTTATATCAGACCATTGCCCCATTCTACTAAATTCTGACATTTCTGTATGCACTAATCGTCCCTTCAGATTTGAAAGGTTGTGGCTTCTAGAACCCTCGTTTGATGACTTTATTCATTCAATTTGGTCTCAAAACTTTAATGTATCTTCTGCATCTCAAAGGATAGTCCTAAAATTGAAAACCCTCAGAAAACTTATTAAACCATGGGCTAAAAACATATGGGGTTCCATCCGTTCCCGCATCTCCTCTATTCAAAATGACATTATTGACTTCAATATTTTAGAAGAACAGCGCCCTCTTCTTGAAGCCGAACGTGAAAAATTAAGTTCTTTAGAAGATGAGTTGGATAGATTGATGAAACAAGAAGAAATTGGTTGGAAGCAAAGATCCAAAGCCAAATGATTGGAGGAAGGTGATAGGAATACTTCATATTTTCATCGAATGGCTAATGGCAGGCGGAGATCAACATTCATATCGGAATTAATTATAGACGGCAGTTCTTTTTCTGACCAAAATGTCATCCTCTCTCTCTTTTCTGATCACTTCCGATCCCAGCTTGGTCGCTCTCACTCAAATGCACCTGAAGTAGATTGGCATCGTCTCTACCCGAACCCCAAGCCTATCCATATCGATCATCCCTTCTCTGAATCAGAAATTTGGGCTGCATTGAAGGACATGTCGGATGATAAGGCCCCTGGACCTGACGGGTTTGGCCCAGTTTTCTTTAAGCATTTTTGGGCCTTAGTCAAACATGATGTTATTGACATGTGCAACGAATTTTACAACGATCCTACCTCAATTGCCAGGCTAAACTATGCCAACATTATCCTCATCCCTAAGCACTCGGGGGCCAATACTTTATCTTCCTTCCGCCCTATCAGCCTGCTAAATACTACTTTTAAAATCATTACAAAGGTATTAGCAAATCGTCTTCAGTCTGTTATTGCCACTCTTGTTGGACCAGAACAGTCTGCTTTCATTCTGGGAAGGAATATTCATGACTGTATCGCCGCAACTCAAGAAATAATCTCCTTCTGTCACCATTCATCTACCCCTGGTGTTCTACTAAAGCTAGACTTTTCCAAAGCATTTGATTCAGTAAGTTGGCCATTTGTCATGGATGTTTTTAGACACAGGGGTTTTTCAGATAAATGGTGTTCATGGATTGATAATATTCTTAACTCTAGCTGCTCAAAAGTTTCAGTAAATGGTGCTTCTGGAAACCTTTTCAAATCTAAATGTGGGCTTAGACAAGGCGATCCTCTTTCCCCTCTGATTTTTGTGCTCGTCGCTGATGTGTTCAACCAAATGGTTAAACAAGCTTCCTATCATGGTTACTTGGATGGTATTTCCCTTCCAAATTCTCCACTATGCATCAACAATTTACAATTTGCAGATGACACAATTATTTTCTCTTCACCTAATCCCTTCCATATCCAATGTCTCAAAATCCTGTTATATGTATTCGAGTCGATATCAGGTCTTTCCATTAATTTTAACAAAAGTGTTATCTACATGCTTGGTAGGTCTGATCATCTTGGGGACTCAATTTCTTCCACTTTCAACTGCAAAGTAGCAAAATTCCCATTGTTCTACCTCGGTTTACCTCTCAGACCTTCTAAGCTTCATAAAAATGATTGGCTCCCCCTTATTAATAAGATTGAATCTAGATTAGCATCTTGGAAGGCAAACTCATTATCATCCATGGGCCGTTTAACTCTAGTTAAATCTGTGCTTTCGGCTATCCCTACACATTGGATGTCTTTTCACAAACTCCCCAAGTGGGTAATCTGCAAGATTGATTCAATTCGTAGTTCATTTCTTTGGAATGGTCAAAAAATCAAGAAATTAATTAACTGGAGGACTGTATGTCTTCACCCTGAGCAGGGGGGGCTTGGTGTTCTTGACCTTAACCATTTCAATACTGCATTATTGGCTAAATGGGTCTGGAGACTCCTAAACACTGGAAACTTCATTTGGAAGGATTGGATTTTAGCTCGCTACTTTTCTTCTAACCCTCATCTCGTTTTGCATCATCGTCCTTCCTCTTTAATCTCTCCCTTCTTGCATGGGATTCTATCATGTCTTCCTCGTATTAAATTCTTGTTTCATGTCTCTTTGGGGTGTGGTTCGTCCTGTTTATTTTGGCATGATATTTGGGCTGGTCAGTTACCTCTCTCTCTTTCATTTTCTTCACTCTTTTCTCTTCAGTCTAATCCCTCACTTTCTGTTGCTGATGCATTTAGTGATGATTATGTAAGCTTAATTCCAGGTTCACTTTTTGATAGGAGTATTCTTTCGCAGTTGCTTAAGATCTTTGCTCTCATTAGCATCACTCAGTTAAATAATACAGATGATCATTATGTCTGGGTGCTCTCTCCTTCTAAAGGTTTTTCTGTTTCCTCATGTTACAAGTACCTGAATTTTTCGGGTAGACGGTTTAAATTCTCAAGACTATGGAAATGCAAGCTGGCTCCGAGAATTCTCTTCTTCCAATGGTGTTTGATTCATGAAAAGGTCAATACAAGAGAAAAACTCTTCAAATGCAACGTCGCTCCCGATCCCATTTGCCCTATCTGTAATTCTCATTCTGAATCCATTCACCATCTCTTCTTCTCCTGTGAATTTTCCTTCCCAATCTGGGCTGCAGTGAGTTCATATTTAATTGGTTGCATCCCCTTTATTTCCTCTTTCTTTGCCTATTGGGAATCTGACTCTAGTCCTACTCTTGATATTTTACTGGCCGCTTATAGTTGGTGTATTTGGAAAGAAAGAAACGCACGAATTTTTAACAACAAGGCTAATTCAATCATTTCTATCTGTCACCGCATCATTCATATTTATGCATCCTCTTCAGGTTCTGGTGCCAATCATGCAGATACATTCCGGTTTGCTCTGCCGGCGGCCTCTTCACCAGCTTCTTCGGTTGACAGCAATGATACTGAGACTAGTATCTCTATGTGTGTTGTATGATGTATCTTAAACTCTGTGTTGTTTGTATTTTGGACCACCAACTGGGTATGTCAGTTGGATATATACTGTTATCTATTATTTAACCGGCTGTGTAGCCACGCGCTACATATCCGTTTGCTCTAAAAAAAAGATCGAGAATGGAGTATCACTAGTTTCGCTCCAGGCGTTAGTTAAATCATTAATTAGATTTGAACGTGAAATGGTAATTGAATTTACCGATAACACCATGGTGTTAGATATGAAGTATTACCAGTTTTACTTCATGGGATGAATAGGTTGGGATTGGGAAATTAAAACAAATGATTACTTCGGTAAAGTTCGTTAATCCCGACTAGTTTGAATTGATATTCAAAAATAGATTAAAGAATAAATTCAAGGAATTTATCTTGGATAAAATTAATGGGAACCTTTCCCTATGAATGTGAAATTTAGAAACTAACTGTCGGTTAGCTAAGCAGAACGGTTTTCTGGATATTGGCCTGATGTTGGTTTCGGCCTTCGGGGTTAATATTTGGGGAATTATTCTCTTGATTAATTTACGGTTAGTGACTGATGAATTGGAATGAGTCGTATGTTGTGTTTATGTAACACTTATTTAAAATATACGCGAGTTATTCGGAAAGACGGGGTTTATCCCATTCTGAATATCTGATACGACGATAAGTCGAAGATGAAGACGGTGGTCGAAGACCGGAAGTCTTCATGTCGTTTGGGTGATTACTGATGATCTTGATTGGGATGTACACCCAAGAAGATGGAAACAGTTGGTGATCGTCCAGACGTACTTGGAGATCGATGGATATGCGGGGTACTAGGTGCCTCCGGTTTCGTTCAGACCCAGAACGGACTTGTAAATGGATTGTGTGTCTGACATTGGATTTCAGTCTGTGTGATTGATTTCTATTAAATATATATCTGTTTGGCGGCGGAGAATTTATTCTCTTGCTTAACGCCCTTCTTTGAGACGTACGAGCTCAGGGGTTATATATTGATGGATATCAAACACATGGAGTGAACGACCTGTGTGGCATACCTAAGTGGCAATTGATCGAGACTTCTGTTGAAAAGCAAAGTCTTGTGGTGATGATCAAAGCACAGCCTGTGTGGCACAACTTTGTGTAACGTGAATTCGTGAGCCTCGCACCCCGGTTGTGAACCAAAAACGGGAGAGGACCTCAGGGAGGGCATGCGTTTCTTTCTAGCTAGGGTGGTGTCAGTGACCTACCAACCCTGACATTTATATACTTTTCACCTATGTGGTTGTTGCTGTTGCGAGGCGCCTCGGTTAGATCGGACGATCCGGGTCCGATGGAGCCATTCATTGGCTCATTTGCGCCCCAAAGGGCGGGGAAACGTGGTGTTCAGGCATTTTAATACACATCGGTGGACCGGCCCTGTCGCTCCAAGGTCACTCGAGCTCTGATCCTGAGACATGGTAGGCTAGATTGTCTCGAATCGGTTGAGGACTATCTTTTGCCTTGGTTCATAGATGGAAATCCAATTTCCAAATACGTGACTTTGCGGTTTTATTTGTAAACCTATATATGGCGACATAGTGGCATGGGATGCTCATGTCGCCTATGATTGATACTTATGATTTGAAGTTGTTTTATACACTATGCACTTATCGTAGTATCAAATGAATTGTTTTAACGTATCAAGCATTCTTGGCTATTATAAGGTAAAAACCCTATCCCCCGGCTTGCGTTGCATTGTGTGATAGGACCTGGGTCTTATAATAGCTTCATTTTTCTTTATTTAGCATTGCGCTGTTTGTTTTATGAACTGGTATTCTTGGGAGGAAACCCGTTACGTGTTATACGGCGTGGTCCCTTGATTTACCTAACTTTAAAAATAAAGAATAATAACTGTTTTAGTTCTCACACCAGTCCCATGACTGACCTGGAGTTTATTGTTTTAACCTAAACTCTGGGTGCCCCTATTTTGACACGGGCAGCTAGTAGTTTTGGTTTTCCAGATTTATATTCACAGGATCCTGGTTTACAGCTGGAACGATATCCGGAAAGCTTTGTATCCGTATATCTCCTTCAGTTGTGTATTGTATTATTTTCCGCTGCGATGTATTTAAATGTAATTTAAATCTCTGATATTTCTGTGTAATATTCATTTATACTCTGTATATTCTTGTATCCTGATGCATTGTTGTAATATACAATGAAACGTTCTTTTGTATGCGTTCTGTTGTGGCTTGTTCTCGAACTATCCGACGCCTTCCTTTACGGGGAAGTTACGGGTTTTCACAATTGGTATCTGAACTTTGGTTTACAAAGCTCAGAGAACAAGGCACATTAGAACCGTACGAAAGAATTCATCAGATATTGGATTAGTAATATCCAATTAGAATGACTCGTTAGAGATGGGATCAGTAGTATCCTAGAACGAGTGTGAAGAGTAAATTTTAAGATGAAAACAATTTTTGTTTTGAAAATTTAAATCAAATATTCGTATTTGATTATTTATTTAAATGAATTTGGGCAATCCAGTATATAAAGATTTTGTATATATGTCTTACAAACGTGTGTTCGAAGTTTTAATATACTGAGTAGATATAGAATCACTCTAGTGCCTGGGGATAATTCTGGTGACGGGGCACTATCGCCAGTATTTATTTTCGAGTTTCGAAAGTGAGATTTCTATATATTTCCAATTGACTGGGGTGAGAACCGAAACTAGATAGGGCTTATTGTTGTGATTTGGCATCAAAAATCTGATTTTTGACTACATATATCAAAGTTATGCATTTGAAAAGCTAATCAACTAATGGATTGATGGTTGTGTTGTTGATTATTGGTTGATTAATTAAAATTTGTATTATATAACCAAATTGATCAAATATTGAATTGTATTGAAAATTGGTCGCATTTGCTTGCATATACTTGTACTTACATTGAACAGGTCATAGCAAGGAGGCTAGAGCAGAGAATGAAATTTGTTTGCCCGAGAAATAGGTACATATTTACTATAATTTACTGTTTTTTTTTGGGTGATGATGATTTTATGAGCCGATTGGCTTGCCGCTTGGCTTTTTCTTTTTCTTTTTGAGATCAGAAGGCCTATATGGCAATTTCGGGATTTTCCCGTGGTCCCGGTGCAGGGGAGGTTATGGCAAAATTTTTCGAAAATTCCGGGTGTTAGCCAAATTTTTGAAGAATTTGAAAATTCTCAGAAACTAAAAAGTTGGAGAATGGAAGCCGGATCGAACGTAGAGTTGATTAATCAAAGTACTTTCGACTTTGTTCCTTTTCGGGGACGAAAAGTTTTAAGTGGGGGAGATTGTAACAACCCGAAAATCTGGGCCAGTTTAAAATTTTTATTTTGGCAATTTTAGCGAATTTTGATTATTTAGAATCGATTATTTTAAATAATATCGACGAGAAATTTATTTTTGAATATAATTCGAACGTATATATTCGTTTGAATCTACGATAGAATATAAATATTTATTTATAGTTATAAAAGGAATTGAAAATGGCGCGGTAGTTCGATAATTCGATTTCAAACTTCAACTGAATGTACCGGGTGCAAAATAAACCGGATTTTAGTGAAACCAAAAATAATGGAATCTATTTGTGAATATCTTTCCAACGAATCAGAAAAATCAAAATTTTCATAGCGGGAATAAAAAGATATGTCCAGTTGAAAATTCTGAATAGTCGCTATAGAATTTAGGCCCTTAAAATGGACATTTTGCAAACGACCTCGGATTTCGACGAAACCACTTTTGTTGGATCCGGGATGTAAAGTTATTGCTAGGTTTCAAATTTCATAATTTTACTAATCAATATGTGAGCGTGGCAAAGGAAAACGCGTTTGACCAGTTTCAGTTGATTTTAATTGAGTGGAAAATGGCCATTTTTCAAACGGCGTCAGAATTCGACGAAACTAGTTTTGTTAGGACCGTATTGTCAATACGAAGTTAGAAAATATTTTTCTGGAATTTTTCGAGTTAGTATGTGACCCCAGTAAATTGAAATGCGCGTTTAAAATCAATATATAGAGTTATATGTTGATTTTAACGGAAACTGATCGAAATGGTCGAATCATCTTTCGATACATATCCCATTGTGTTCGGAATGGGGGTAAAACGCTATGGACGACAGGCGGTGGGCCTCGTTTAGAGATCGAATGGAAAAGTCAACGTGTTGGAATTAAAATAATAATATATATATTTTTTCCTTCTAAAACTTTCTCTCCCCTCTTCTATACCTATGATCAGCCCCCCCCCCCCAATTTCATTTCGAACAGAGAAAAAAAAAAGATAATCGATGCCGCCGCCCCAGGCGATGGCCGTGCTGCCGCGCGCTGATCCCCTCAACCCCCCCCCCTTCGCCTCCAGTCGTTACCGCGACCCCCTCCATCGAAGAACCACAAACCCACCTCGAATCGAACGGAAACGCCGCCGCCTCTGAAGCCCTAGCTGCCGCGACTGCAGCCCTGGCCGCCTGCGCTACCCGGTTCCCCTCCCCCCCTTCGACAACGACTCCCACTCCTCCCCTCAGACCCCCTCTCCGACCCACAGTAAGTTCTTTAGTGATTTAATTTAAAAGTTACTTTAAATTCCTACTTGTTTATAGATTGATAAATAAAAAATTCGATCTTGGTTTATAACCTACAGGGTATGAAGTTTAGAAATTTATTTGCATAAAGTTAGGTCTTTTCTTTTTGTATATAAAGTTGGAATTTTTATCATAGGTAAAGTTTGATTTTTTCACATATTAAGTTTGAATTTTGGTAATATAGAAGAAGTAATTTTTATCTTTTAAAAGAAGTAATTTTTATCTTTTAAAAGAAGTGATTTTTACTCGAGTAAAGGTAACATTTTTATTCGCTTAAAGGTAAGATTTTTACCAGTAGAAAATTAGGATTTTAATATATTGAATAGCGAAGTAAAAATTCGATTTTTATATATTGAATAGCGAAGTAAAAATTCGATTTTTATATATTGAATAGCATAGTAAAAAATTGATTTTTATATATTGAATAGCAAAATAAAAATTTGATTTTTATATATTGAATAGTGAAATAAAAATTCGATTTTTATATACTGAATAGCATAGTAAAAATTTGATTCTTATATATTGAGTAGCGAAATAAAAATTCGATTTTAATATATTGAATAGCAAAATAAAAATTCGATTTTTATATATTGAATAGCGAAATAAAAATTCAATCTTTATATAAGAAGTAGAAAAGAAAAAAATTCGATTTTTTTTTATATATTGAATAGCGAAGTAAAAAATTCGATTTTTACATATATAGAGAATACAGGCAACAAAGGTGACTAAATCCGAGAACGATGAAGATTTCTATAAATGAAGAGTCGTGGTATTGGAAAGCTATTGGTGAGAACTCCTCACTCAAAATCTCTTTTTCTAGTTATATATATATACTAGGATGCAGACGGTGTTTAGTAGCACCCGACACTCGTCGTCCACAGACCATGGACGGCTTGTATGCTTGTTTGTTTGATTTTGATGTGTAGTTGATTGTGTGATATGATGTGAAATGAAAATAAAATATTTATTTAGTTAAAAATATTTTATAGTTGAAAATGGAATTTTTAACGTGTATATGAAGTGAAATAAATAAAAATAAACAGATCGGACGATTTGTTTATATACACACATTTGACTGATATTGATTGGGACGATAAATTTTACACATCGCCCAACTGCACAAATAAAATCTGTGTTTGATTGTTTGAAACCCTACATGGGTATTGGGATGATATTTGACGTACACTAATCCCGATTGTTTAGTTGTATGTCGATCGATTGATTGACAGACTGTTATAAGCGTTGAATATTTATATTTGATGCTTATACAGTGTAGAATGCACTTTGGATGATGGTTGATTATTCGTCGTTGTTGATATATACATGTGTTGTAGAAAATCCATATAATTAACATTATATGGTAATTGATTGGGTCTCATTCCAGTTTCGAAAAAGAAAAATAGAAATATTTGAAATAGAATATTTGAAAATCGAAATATATGAAGCCGCGTTGATAGATTGACGCCATTTTAACGTGAACGATATTTATATCGATTTTATTCAAATTGAAGTGAATATTGGAGTGAATTGAAATTCGAATCTAATTGGATTGATTTGAAATTCGAAATAAATTGAAATGAATTCGAATAGAATTGAAATCGTTTGGAAATGAAATCGAATATAAATGAATTTGAAATGAAATCGAATATAAATGAATTCGAATGGAAATTGAATTGAAATCGATTTGAAATGAATTTAAAACGAATTTATATTGGAATATTCAATTTTGATTTGAAATTGAATATGAAGTTGAAACCATTTTGAAAATGAATTTAAAACGATTTATAAAGCACGTTTTAAAAGGAAATTGATGAAGTATATTATATATATATATAATATAATGGCCTGAATAGAATGCGCCGCGCCACGGCAGTTCGCGAATTTCGACCATTGACTTCGAACGGATATTACGGGATATCCGACCGTCGGATTCTCCTAAAACCGGAACCGTTGGGTTCGTATCGAAAAGAGCTTTCTAACGAATATTAGAAATTAGAAATCTAATGGTTGGATTTGGAATTATGTTCAAATCAAATTTGAAAAAGGTCGTTGTAAGTGCAGTTCGATGGCCGCTGATGGAAATCGACTGTACGGGCCTTGATAAAATTATTAAAAATAGTAATAATTTGTGTAAAATCATAAGAAATGATTTAGAAAGAATTGGGATGAAAAACTCCATATTTGAAAAGATAAAAATAGATTTTTTCGAAATGAACTAGTTTTGAACTAGGATTATAATTCTATTTACTTTTAAATAAATAAATTGAATTTGAAATGGTTTTGAAAATAACCATAATTTCCAATAATTTTATTGGATTGGATTTGAATCGAAATTGTCTTTGGATTATTTCGATGTTGGATTTCGTGATTATACAGACGTTGTTATGGAAATTTGAAAGATATATATATATCGTTATTTCCGATACGATATTTGTTGGTCGTAGAATTTGATGTTGAATATAAGCCTATATATTTTCTATTCAGAGCCTTGTATTTAATATCAAATGTGATTTGGGTTTGTTGTGAATGGTGTCTTGACTAACACTGTTCTTGAACCCAGTTGAGAAAAGATTAAATCTTTTTATTTAGATTTAATGAAGTGTACCAATTAAATGATATTTAATTGGAATCGAATTAGTATTGATTTTTGGGTTTATCGTGAACGGTGTTTTAAATAACACTTGTTCTTTAACTCGATAATTAATGGAATGTGATTTTGGGTTTATTGTGAACCGTGTTTTAAATGACACTGATTCTTTAACCCAGTTAACGATTAAAACTAAGTGGAGTTTTAATGAATCTTAAATTAGATTGAAAAGATCGAGAATGGAGTATCACCAGTTTCGCTCCAGGCGTTAATTAAATCTTTAATTAGATTTGAACGTGAAATGGTAATTGAATTTACCGATAACACCATGGTGTTAGATATGAAGTATTACCAGTTTTACTTCATGGGATGAATAGGTTGGGTTTGGGAAATTAAAACAAATGATTACTTCGGTAAAGTTCGTTAATCCCGACTAGTTTGAATTGATATTCAAAAATAGATTAAAGAATAAATTCAAGGAATTTATCTTGGATAAAATTAATGGGAACCTTTCCCTATGAATGTGAAATTTAGAAACTAACTGTCGGTTAGCTAAGCAGAATGGTTTTCTGGATATTGATCTGATGTTGGTTTCGGCCTTCGAGGTTAATATTTTGGGAATTATTCTCTTGAATAATTTACGGTTAGTGACTGATAAATTGGAATGAGGCATATTTTGTGTTTATGTAACACTTATTTAAAATGTATGCGAGTTATTCGGAAAGACCGGGTTTATCCCATTCTGAATAACTGATACGACGATAAGTCGAAGATGAAGACGGTGGTCGAAGACCGGAAGTCTTCATGTTGTTTGGGTGATTACTAATGATCTTGATTGGGATGTACTCCCAAGAAGATGGAAACAGTTGGTGATCGTCCAGACGTACTTGGAGATCGATGGATATGCGGGGTACTAGGTGCCTCCGGTTTCGTTCAGACCCAGAACGGACTTGTAAATGGACTGTGTGTCTGACATTGGATTTCAGTCTATGTGATTGATTTCTATTATATATATATATATCTGTTTGGCGGCGGAGAATTTATTCTCTTTCTTGACGCCCTTCTTTGAGACGTACGAGCTCAGGGGTTATATATTGATGGATATCAAACGCATGGAGTGAACGGCCTGTGGGGCATGCCTAAGTGGCAATTGATCGAGACTTCTGTTGAAAAGCAAAGTCTTGTGGTGATGATCAAAGCACAGCCTATGTGGCACAGCTTGGTGTAACGTGAATTCGCGAGCCTCGCACCCCGGTTGTGAACGGGAGAGGACCTCAGGGAGGGCATGCGTTTCTTTCTAGCTAGGGTGGTGTCGGTGACCTACCAGCCCTGACATTTATATACTTTTCACCTATGTGGTTGTTGCTGTTGCGAGGCGCCTCGGTTAGATCGGACGATCCGGGTCCGATGGAGCCATTCTTTTGCTCATTTGCACCCCAAAGGGCGGGGAAACGTAGTGTTCAGGCATTTTAATCGACATCGGTGGACCGGCCCTGTCGCTCCAAGGGTCACTCAAGCTCTGATCCTGAGACATGGTAGGCTAGATTATCTCGAATCGGTTGAGGACTATCTTTTGCCTCGGTTCATAGATGGAAATCCAATTTCCAAATACGTGACTTTGCGGTTTTATTTGTAAACCTATATATGGCGACATAGTGGCATGGGACGCTCATGTCGCCTAAGATTGATACTTATGATTTGAAGTTGTTTTATACACTATGCACTTATCGTAGTATCGAATGAATTGTTTTAACGTATCAAGCATTCTTGGCTATTATAAGGTAAAAACCCTATCACCCGGCTTGCGTTGCATTGTGTGATAGGACCTGGGTCTTATAATAGCTTCATTTTTCTTTATTTAGCATTGCGCTGTTTGTTTTATGCACTGGTATTCTTGGGAGGAAACCCGTTCCTGTTATACGGCGTGGTCCCTTGATTTACCTAACTTTAAAAATAAAGAATAATAACTGTTTTAGTTCTCACACCAGTCCCATGACTGACCTGGAGTTTATTGTTTTAACCTAAACTATGGGTGCCCCTATTTTGACACGGGCAGCTAGTAGTTTTGGTTTTGCAGATTTATATTCACAGGATCCTGGTTTACAGCTGGAACGATATCCGGAAAGCTTTGTATTCGTATATCTCCTTCAGTTGTGTATTGTATTATTTTCCGCTGCGATGTATTTAAATATAATTTAAATCTCTGATATTTCTGTGTAATATTCATTTATACTCTGTATATTCTTGTATCCTGATGCATTGTTGTAATGTACAATGAAACGTTCTTTTGTATGCGTTCTGTTGTGGCTTGTTCCTGAACTATCCGACGCCTTCCTTTACGGGGAAGTTACGGGTTTTCACACGAGAGTTCCAATCCTTTCGAGTACAAGAAATGGACCAATGAATCTAGGCACCAACTTTTCAGTCTTCCCGAAATGAACAACTCCTCTCAATGGGGAAACCCTCAAGTATACATAATCGCCAACAGAAAATTCTAAATCCCTTCTTCTTGAATCAGCAAAGCTCTTCTATCGACTCTGAGCTGTTAGCAGTCGATTCTTAATAAAATCGACTTTATCTAAAGCTTCGCGAATCATGTCAGGACCCAATATTAGTTTATTTCCTGGTTCTACCCAACATGTGGGAGATCTACATGGCCTGCTATACAATGCTTCGAATGGCGACATTTTTAAGCTTGCTTGGTAGCTGTTATTATAAGAGAACTTAACCAAGTGCAAGTGATCTTCCCATGACCCGCCAAAATCAAGAATATATGCCCATAACAAATCTTCCAGTAAACGGTTCACCCTCTCAGTCTGGCCATCTTTTTGAGGATGATAAGCAGTGCTCAGATTCAAATTTGTCCCCAACTCTTCTTGAAATGCTTCCCAGAAATTACTAGCGAATATCAAATCATGGTCACTAACAATGCTAATGGGAACTCCATGCAGTCTAACGATTTCTCAAAAATCAATTTTCGCCAGACTTTGAGCTGTTCTATTTGATTTGATAGGAATAAAATGGGCAGTCTTCATGAAACGATCTACGATCACCCAAATACTGTCATTACTTTTCCTAGTTCGGGGCAAACCATCAATGTAATCCATGGAGATTTGATCCCACTTCCAACTTGGAACCTTTAGTGGTTGTAACAATCTGGTTGGTTTCTACTGATCATTTTTGACTTGCTGGTAAGTAGAACACCTGCTAACATAAATGGAAATATCTCTTTTCATAGATTTCCACCAGAATGTGCACTTGAGATCATGATACATTTTACTCACCCCTGGATGAATACAAAGCTTGGATTTGTGACATACATCCATTACTTCCCTTTTGAGCTAAGGAATATTCGGGACACAAATTCGGCCTAACAGCCTCAGAACTCCTTTATTATCAATCTGGAAACTCGAGGGTTCGCCTTCCAGAACTCTTTAACTAATTCTCTGAATAAATTCATCATCCATGTGAAGAGCAGAGATTTTTTCAATAAATGAAGGTGTAATGATAAGATTGGTGATGACCACATTCTTCCTGCTGAGTGCATCGGCTACAACATTGGCTTTCCCGGGAGTATATAAGATGTCTAGATCATAGGCCGCAAGAAATTCTAACCAACGTTGCTGCCTCAAATTCAAGTCCCTTTGGGTGAACACATACTTCGAGGATATATGATCTGTACATGATTCGAACTTCTCACCCAATAGATAGTGTCTCCATAACTTTAAAGCAAACCCGATGGCTAACAACTCAAGATCATGAGTGGGGTATCTCTTCTCATGCGGCTTCAACTGATGGCTAGCATAAGCAACTACATTGCCTCTTTGCATTAACACCGCACCAATAACTTCAATAGAAGCATCTATATAGACAGTCAAATCTTGATTGCCATCGATAATAATCAACACTGGAGCAGTAGTCAACCTTAGTTTCAGCTCTTGGAAAGTTGCCTCACACTCAGGTGTCCAATTAAACTTTGTGTGCTTTTTGGTAAGTTTCATTAGTGGACAAGATAGCTTCGAAAATTCTTTATCGAATTTCCGATAATAGTCAACGAATCCTAGGAAACTTCTGACTTCAGTAGGAGTGCTAGGCTGCTTCCAATCTTGAATGGTGTAATCTTGCTTGGATCCACTGCAATTGCTTCCTTTGATACTACATGACCGAGGAACTTTACTTCTTCTTGCCAGAATATGCATTTAGAAAATTTGGCTTTTAAAAAGTTCTTTCTTAAAATTTCCAAAACTTCTTCCAAATGCTTCTCATGCTTGGCAGTTGACTTAGAGAAGATTAAAATGTCGTCGATGAAAACCAGCACGAATTTATTCAAGACATCACGAAATACTCTGTTCATTAGGTCGACAAAATGAGTAGGAGCGTTACATAAACCGAACGGCATTACTAACCACTCATAAAATATGTTTGGACCTCTGAAAGCTGTCAAAGGAACACACTCTTCGGCAATCCGCATTTGATGGAAACCTGTAGCTAGGTCCATTTTTGAAAACACTTTCGCTCCATTTAAACGATCCAATAAATCATCTATACGAGGAAATGGATATTTATTCTTGAGCGTCTGCTTGTTTAAATCTCGATAATCAACACACAGTCTGAGAGTAATGTCTGACTTTGAAACAAACACTACTGCTGCAGCCCAATTCGAAAAGCTAGGCCTGATCAGCCCTTTCCACAAAAGGTATTTAGATATAATACCCTGTTCTTTTTTCCCTTTCCATGTCATTCTTCGAATAGGATGCACAATTGGCTTTGCATTCGGAACTAAATCAATTCTGAAGTCAATTTCTCTTCGCGTAGGTAAGCTATCAACTTCTTCGAACACATCAGCTTAATTCTTAACAACAGGAATATCTTCAATAGCAGTGGGAAAAACCTCCAGAGCGGCCCAAAATTCTTTTCTATCTGAATCTGGGCCTACGCAAGGTATAACAACATTGGCAAGCTTTGTTCTAATTCTAACAACTCTTTCTGTGCATTTAACTTTAGCTTCATATATGTTTAGCCAATCCAGCCCAAGAATGGTGTCAAATTCAGAAAAATCCATAACGATCAAGATACAAGAAAACCGATAATGGGAAAAAGAGATGCTACAACATGTACCAAGTACACGAGAACCTCCTATCGGATTATGAACCCTAAGGTATTCTTTAAGATCTCTCAATTTTAGATTTTGCTTCTTGACTGTATTACTCAAAATAAAGCTTTGAGACGCGCTCGTATTAAACAATACTTTAACTAGTATATTGTTGACAGTTAGAGTGCCTTCCAAAACATCTAGCCTTTCCTGACTAGCTGAGGGTGTTGGAGCCTCTGCTACTTTATTGACTTGAGCCACTTTGGTCGTTTTCAAAAGCGGCCAATCTTGGTTTACATGACCAGTCTGATGGCAAAGATTGCATTCTCTATTCTCTTAAAACTTTTCATTGGATTTAGATCCATCCTTCTTTCAATTCTTCGAAGATTTGCAATTTGTCAACAAATGTCCTTTCCTGTTGCAGTTAGAGCATGCGGAAGTCGTTAACGGTGGTTTCTAAGATCTTGGCTTTTTCTTATTGGCTTTAGGCTTCTTACTGACCTCAGGCTGCGTACTTGCCTCAGGACCATCAGTTTCAAACTTCCTTTTGCTGCTATAACTGCCTTCCTCTTCATCTTCCAAACCATGTTGCTTATCAATATACTCATAGCGATAAGCCATTTGAATCATCTTAGAAAACGGAAGATTCACATGAGAAAGTACTCTACCTTCCTATTTCTTTTGAAGTCCTTTGATAAACCTCAGATTCTTCCTTATAGGATCTCGAATTAGTTCTAGGGCAAAGCGAGAAAGTTCATTAAATTTATTCTGATATTCCTGGATGGTCATACCTTCTTGTTTCAGATTGTAAAACTCATCATATAACCGCTCAGTTGCTTCTGGAGGAATAAATATTTCTTTGAATATTTCCTTAAATCTATCCCAGGAAATATTACCTTTTGGATTTTCTTCAGTAACAGTTTCCCACCAGATTAAAGCTTCTTCTTTGAGTGTCCAAGATGCCAGTAATCTTTTCTGATAATCTCTCAGCTTTAAGCCTTCAAAAATTCTCTCAGAAGAACGCATCCATGCTTGTGTTTCAATAACGGATTCTTTGCCCGAGAATGGTACTCCACCCAGATTTCGATACTACATTACTAAAGCTTCTAATCTAGTTCTGGGAGCACAATTTTCTCATTAGATTGCAGAACCATAGAGTGTCTTCTTCTGTTTCTGCCACTCATTTTCTACTATGTCTGCAAATAACAGACAAAGAGTCAAGCCAACGAAATAGATATTATAAAACATAGAGACATATATTTAAATGTAAATGAATCTATGAGGGTGCATTTTATTCTGCTATACTCATTCTAGGACATTATTGATCCTATCTATAATGAGTTATGCGCCTTGGAATATTGCTGATTCTATTTGTGATGAGTTTGTTAATATGTTATATTCCGGAGCTAAGTTTAACCAAATCTCTGATACCAACTGTGATGACCCCAAAACTCCCACAGTACGAAAGCAAGGATAATCCTTGGAATAACAAATAAACAATAACTATAGAACAGAAATATAGAATTACAGCAGATAATGTATATCAAATTACACTGGAAATAATACATCATCAGAGTTACACAGCATACTAGGATCATACTTAGTACATAATATAGTTTTAGTCTAATATAAAATGTATGTAGTGGAATCAAACATAAAATACTAAAATGAAGTCTGAACCGCATAATAGAAATGATAGGATCCATCTTCATCTCAACAGCTATCCATAATGAGTCTTCTAAAACCTGAATACAAGGCCGCCCGTGTGGATAGAGGGCACCCGAGTTTGCAAAGTGAAACAATCTATGAGTCAGTCATTGGACTGGTATGAGAAATCTATTTAACATATTCAATAATAAGTCTAATCATAGGACCACGTCGCTAATGCGGAACAGGTTTACTCCATAGGATTGCTAGTGCATAAATAAAGTAAATCGTTAAACAAACGCAATGCTTTTTAGAAAAATGAAACCATTATAAGACTCAAGTCCCATCACACAATGCATCGCAAACCGGAGGATAGATTTTTGCCTTATAATGGTAAAAAATGCTTGATATGATAAAACAGATTTGATATTATTATTAGTGTATTTATTTTGCAAAAACAATTTCAATCATAATGTACCA
Organism: Allium sativum; assembly: GCA_030737875.1. Classification (NCBI taxonomy): domain Eukaryota; kingdom Viridiplantae; phylum Streptophyta; class Magnoliopsida; order Asparagales; family Amaryllidaceae; genus Allium; species Allium sativum. Next base: position 161,371,103 of record CM060913.1, read on the forward strand.
ATCATTGACGGCATAGCTACCATATACTATGTCGCCATACTAGTTTTACAATCAAAACTGCATGGTGTCGTAGTGCAAGTTGGATTTCCATCATGAACCAAGGCAAGGGATCGTCCTTACCGAATTCGAGACTCTCTAGCCCTAGCCTCAGGATTTAGCCACAACTGCACCTAGGTGCCACAAGGCTGGTCCACAAATATTTTAGTGGATTATAACTCCTGAACAATACGTTTCTCCGCCATATGGGGCGTAAATAAAGAGCCATCGGGGACTTAAATCCGAGGTACCTCGCTTTCTATCATTGAAACACCCCACCTCCGTTAAGGTCACTCGATCGATGATGCAATGAAGAAAAAGCTGGCATCGCTTCAAGGATGGTCAATGAATTGGTGGAATACTATTAAAGCGGCTACTCCCGAAGATCAAGTTACTTGGAATCAGTTTAAGACTAGCTTCAGTGAAAAGTTTATTCCAACTGATCATAAATCAAAATTATTTCGGAAATTTTTGGAGGTTAAGCAGAATGGTAGGACAACCTCCGAATATTTTGCTGAATTCAATACCTTATCGAAATATGGATAATCCCTTATCGATACTGGCGAGAAGAACAATGAGAAGTTCATAACTGGCCTAGATGAGTACTTGGAGGAAATGTTGATAAATCATATAGATGAGACTTTCGAATCTATAGCGGGGAAAGCATTGAGATCGGAGAGCCTTTATCCTAAGCTAAAGACTGAGGTCGTTGTTACATCTGCAGAGGAGCCAAAGTCGTTGGCAAGCGATGGGGGTAAGAAGAAGTTCAAGAATAAGAGAAAACAAAACCAAACCAAGGATGGTCAGAAAAAAAAGAATAAGAAAGATATCGAGTGCTTTGGCTATGCCAAGAAGGGCGATTATATCAGAGATTGTCGAGCGAAGCCAGGGGGTATAAGTGCTTCAACTGTGACCAAATGGGACATTTCAAGAATGAATGTCCACAACCCCTAAGGAGAAGCATATCGTGAAATCATATTCTATCAACGTTGTTCCTTCATCGAATCCCCCAACTACGGAGGATAAGGGAAAGGGTGTCGTTATTCAAGATATGCTTTCTATTTATGATGTTCCTGTTTGAGTATTGTTTGATATCAGGGATTCCCATTCCTTTGTATCTAGTGACATGGTAGATAGGTTGGAATTAGAACCCGAGATTGTCGATAAACCTTTAGTTGTGAGGAATCTGATCGATGGTTCGACTAGCCTTTGTACGATTTGTCGTAATTTGTTCTTATCGAGTCATGGATGTATGTTTACTTGTGATTGCTTTGTTTTGGACTTTACTAGGTTTGGCATTATTTTGGGAGTCGATTGGCTCCAAAGGTATGGGGTAGTGGTAGAGTGTGCAGGGTCTTTGGTGACCATTAGAACGGATGATGGACGGAGTGTGGTATTGGGTTGCCTACCTAGTGATGGGGTGATGGCTAGTTTCCTAAATTCCCTCGACATCCCGCATGGTGAGTTATCATATGTGCCTATTGTTGGCGAGTATTCAGACATCTTTAAGGAAAACTACACCATATATGCTAATTAAGCTGTGTTTTTAGCCGTATCTAAAGCAATTAAACATCGCGAAAATCCGTATCAAAAAATGGCGTGTTAAATTATTAGATACGGCTATAAACCGTATCTCACTAGTGATAACGTATGGCATATGGTCGTATCTAAATTGTATTCAGACACGGCCTTTGACCGTATCTAATTATATCTGTGTGTGCATGTATTTATATACAAGTATTTATATATATAAACTGTAGCACATATTTTCCATAACACAGCATATATACCACAATTTATACACATGAATAACACAATATATATATATATATATATATATATATATATATATATATATATACTCAAAGCATTACAAAATTTTTCATAACATGAACACAATGTATAACATACAAACATGTACAAAGGAAACTGTGAAAGATTTTCATAACAGTACAAACTAATAAAAAAAGGTAAAAACATATGATCAGTCTGATATAACTCCAGTCGAGTCCGGGAAGATTGACCCTACGTGCTGATCATGCCGATGAAATCCATGTGTTTGCTGTAAATTATAGTAGTATGAGAATAAGCTAGCTGATGCTGATAAAGTTTTATAACAACATAAATATTTATATATATACACAGTTTAAAACAAAAGCTTAAAAGGCCAACCTGATTTGTAGTAAAATTGAACCGTGATAGCCAGCCTGAGTACCAGCAACACAAAAACAGCAAAATCTACAGGAAAAATGAAGTAATTTTATTCCTGATTGCACATAAAATATCATGTCGTTGTGTTCATACTGATAGCAGTGAAGGGCATATTGTGTCTTTGTGTTCGTGTGTGCATATTTGTCAATTATACGTATAACATGTTTATGATGCTACTGACATGATTTCATGAACTTGTAATTAACCAAGAAACATACCAGCTCACATACTTTGTGGTTTAACGTGATCTCCAACATTGTATATATCCGATACACTTCCCCACTTTTTCTGTTTTTTCCACCAGGACTGCATATAAATTCATTAAACAAGTTACAAATACTTCACTGGACAGGAGATCGACATTGTAACTCACTATAGCATATATAATTGAGCTAAAATGGAACTTGTTTAACGACATATATATAGAAATGATATGTGGATTGAAATGTCTTCTGTTGTTACGTACTGACTGAGTTTAACTCAAATTACACTGAAATAAGTCAAAAATAGCACTTTAATTACGGACCGATAATGTCTTCTATGTTTAACTCAGTCAGTACATTGTGAAAAAACAAAAATAGCACTTTAAGGCCCAATATCCATGTGTTTGTGTAGTCAGTAAGTATATGTCTCAAAGATGAATGAAATGACAGTCATTAAAAATGCAAGGCATCGTCCATGTAAGATACTATGTGGAGATAGGTGTAAAATAATATATAACTGCTCCAATGTCTAAATATATCGAATCATTATCTTCCGATGACACACATACTCGACTTTCTGATTAAGAATTTACTGGGCGATCCACCAGGTGGCTGTATTTAACTCACGTGCAATGTCAGTAATCCATGCTTGTTAGCTTCATTCAAATGTCAAATGCCGCTTCACTTAACCTTTGGAAAAATCTTCTTTCACTTGCAACGTAGTTTCTTTAAAGCAGACTGTGTAGTGCAAGGTAACCTACACTACCGTCTCTGCTACAAAGTAGGGGAAAGTTGCTAGTGAAAGCGGGTTTTTACTAAGGTTAAGTGCAGCGACATCCGTCATTTGGATGAAGCTAATAAGCATGGATACCCGACCCCACACGTTAGCTAAAATGCATCCACCTAGTGGATCGCCCATTAAAATATTAATTAGAAAGTCGAGTAATCATCTATCTACCAAAATTTTAGAAAACCTATTAATATATTTTTAGTAAACTTGTTATCTCTCAAAATAAAGTAAACTTGTTATAAGATAACCCAATTTAAATTTCAAGCATAAGGCAACCAAACAATCAAATGACAATGAAATCATAGTTAAATATTGAACTATAATTATCCATTTGCTCAGTTTCCGCCACATCAGGTAATATATTATGTCTGTTCACCATTTTTGACATCAAAATCTATAATTATACGACTATATTCTTGGCTTGTCATTTAGTTTAAGAAATGGACAATAAAAAATCAAATGGCTATTGCAAATAGAATCAGGTTATGGACAGTTGACATTAAATATATTAACATTAGTAAAGGTTACTGCATCCTTATGACTAACTCATTGTTATTTCATTGTTTCATGGATATAGCGCAATCTAAAATTGTACCATACATGTCTCCAATAGCAATTCATATGTGTTTAACATTGTCATAAAACATGATTCAAATTTGATTTCTCTGAATCTAGGGTATAACCACAGATCCGTCCATTACACAAAGTAGCAATCAGCTAACACACGTACATACCAATTCAATTGAAACAGATAACACACTAGCATAAAGTAGCAATCAACTAATACACAAAGATTTCAACTTGTTCCCTACTATCAGGCATGCAAACCACAATTCAATTGAAATACATATCTACTGTCGAAGGAGAGGGCTAGGGACCAAAGGTTGTTGAAATGACCCAAACCTCCCCTTACGGGAAAGCCCGGATTGAGTTGAGAACACAACAAATCAGAACACAAACAAAAGAACATTTCATTGCTTATTATAGCAATTTACATCAGAGTACAAGAAGATAACAGAGTATGAATAAATATTACACATTGGAAAATATCATAGATTTAAAATTACAATGAAACGGAAAAATAATATATAACACAACTGAAAGGAATACACGGATACAGAGCTTTCCGAGTATAGTTCCAGTTGTAAATCCAAGATCCTATGAATATAATATCTACAAAACCAAACTACTAGCTGCCCATGTGGAAAATAGGGGCACCCAGAGTTTAGGTTAAAACAATAAACTCCAGGTCAGTCATGTGACTGGTGTGAGAACTAAAACATCACTTTAAAATAGAGTAAATCAAGGGACCACGCCGTATAACATGGAAAGAGTTTCCTCCAAGAATACCAGTGCACAAAACAAACAGCGCATGCCTTTTTAAAAAAATGAAGCTATTATAAGACTCAAGTCCCATCACACAATGCAACGCAAGCCAAAGGATAGAGTTTTACCTTATAATATCCAAACATGCTTGGTACGTTTAACACAAATCATTCAGATAACATAAGTGCTTAGTGTATCAAACAACTTCAAATATAAATGTATCAATCATAAACGGCATAATATCCCATGCTACTATGTCGCCTTATAGGTTTACAATTAAAACCGAAATGTCACATATTGGAAATTAGATTTTCGTCATGAGTCGAAGCCAGGGATGGCTCCTCACCGCTTCGGGACACTCTAGCAAACGTCTCAAGACAACACACTCAGGGCAACCCTTGGATCGGTTGGGCTGGTCCTCCCTTACGTTTGAGGATTAGTTGTTCCTAAACACACGTTTCCCGGTCATATAGGACTTATCCATCAGCTCCGTAGTAACCGATATATCTAAGGCGCCTTGCTATCCATCATCCACATAGGTAAAAATATATAAATGTTTGGGATCCATACCATGACACCACCCATATCTAGAAAGAAACGTCATATTCTCCCAATGGCCCGATCTCGTTTTTGACTCATACCGAGGTGTGAGGCTCGCGAATTAATGCTATACATAAAGCTATACCCTTTAAGGCCGTGCTTTGATCATCAACCTCAAGACTATGCTTTTCAACAGAAGTCTTGATCATTTGCATTTCAACATGCCACACTGACAATTCACGCCATGCAACTGATGTCTATCGATGTATAACCTCTAAGCTCATACGTCTCAGAGAATGGTGTTAAGAAAGAGAATAAATTCTTCGCCACAAAATATATATATATATATTTAATATAAATCAATCAACATAGAATAAAATCCAATGTCAGACACATATCCATTTACTAGTTTGTTTTTGGCCTGAACGAAACTGGAGGCACCTTATTCCTCGTCCCATATGTCCAATATAGGAGAGAGGTCCTCGCATATCTGGTCTTTCTCCAAGTACGTCCGGACGATCACTCCTTATTACCTTGTCTTGGGTGTACAGCCCAATCAAGACATCAGTAATCATCCAAACGATGTGAAGACCTCCGGTTTTCAACCACTGCCTTCATTGTCGACTTATCATCGAATCAATTATTCAGAATGGGTGTAAACCCGGCCTTTTCGAATAACTCGCATACTTTATAAACAAATGTTATAAAAATACAACATATGCCTCATTCCAATCCAGAATATTCTTTTACTCAAATATTCTTATACTTTGGGAAAGGTTCCCGTTAATTTTATCAAAGATGAATTCTTTTAAAATTTATTCTTTAATCTTCCTTTGGATATCAATTCAAACCAAATTAACGTTTATCCAAACTAGTCGGGATTAGCGCAACTTACCGAAGTAATCATTTGTTTTATTTCCTAACCCCAACCTATTTATCCCATTGAGCAAAACAAGTAATACTCCATATCTAACACCACGGTGTTATCGGTAAGTTTAATTACCATTTCACGTTCAAATCTAATTAAAGATTTAACTATCCCTTGGAGCAAAACTGGTGATACTCCATTCTCGATCATTTCACGAATTTGATAATTTAAATTATCACTTTCACATTTCAATCTAATTAAAAATTCATTAAAACTCCACTTAGGTTTAATCTTCCTAAAAATCAATATTAATGATTATTTAACTTTGGGAAATCAGACATGTCACATCGACAATCTACACCGTGCTATAGATTTCTGCCGATATAAAACCTCTAAGCTCGTACATCTCGGAGAAGGGTGTTAAGCAAGAGAATTAATTCTCCGCCACCAAACAGATATATATTTAGCAGAGATCAGCCATAAAGTTAGAAATACAATGTTAGACATGAAATCCTGTCTTTAACTGGGTTAAAGAATCAATGTAATCTAAAACATGGTTCACAATAAACCCCAAATCACATTCCATTAAATATGGAATTTTCACGAAAAAAAAATCAATATATAATCGATATCAACTTCTGTATCCGACTAATAACATAAATGGAATAACGACAAAGCCCTTTAAATTCCATATATATTAACAGTCTTCCTCCACAGAAGCTCACTTCGATTATTATCAAATTGAATTCCATTCCATTTCAATTTATTATATTAAATTGGAAAACTTTACTTTGGAAAATTTTCTTTAAATCTTAATAAAAAGATTTATAAATTCCAAATCACATTTCACTATTAATTGGGTTAAAGAACAAACGTCATTAAAAAACAATTCACAATAAACCCAATTCACATTCCATTTTATTCCAATTACTAAATATAATTGGAAACTCAAATAATCTTAATTAAAAGATTTATTCTTTTCACACAGGGCTTAAGAACAGTGATATTAAAGACACCTTTCACGACAAACCAAAAATTCAATTTTTTTATTCAATTCCAATTAAATATTAATTAATTGGAAATCTTCACTAAATCTTAATGAAAAGATTTATTTTTTTCTCAACTGGGTTTAAGAACAATGTTATTTAAGACACCGTTCACGACAAACCCAAAATCCAATTTGATATCAAATGCAAGGCTCTGAATAGAAATTATATCGGCTTAATAACGATATAAATATATCTTCCAAATTTCCATAACAATATCTGTATAATCATGAAATCCAACATCGAAATATTCCGAAGATGATTTCCATTCAAATCCACTCCAATTCATATATTGGAAATTCTGGTTATATTAAAATCCATTCTCAATCCAATTTATTTATTTAAAAATAATTAGATTATAATTCTAGTTAATAACTAGTTTATTTCGATAAAAATATATTTTTATCTTTTCAAATATGGAATTTTTCATCTTAATTCTTTCCCATTCGTTCATTATGATTTTACACAAATTATTAATATTTTCAATAATTTTATTAAGGCGCTTTCAGTCGATTTGCATAAATGGTCGTCGAACTGCACTTACAGCGACCTTTTCCATTTTTGATTTGGACATAATTCCAAATCCAACCGTTAGATTTCAAGTCTCTTATATTCTTTGAAAAGTTCTTTTCGATACGAACCCAAAGGTTCCGGTTCTAGGAGAATCCGACGGTTGGATCTCCGGTAATGTCAATTCGAAGACAGTGGTCGAAATTCGCGAACGATCGCAGAGCGACGCGTTCTATTCAGGTCATCAAATATATATTACATATATTTCATCGATTTCCATTTAAAACGTATTTAATAAATCTTTTATAAATTAACTTTAAAATGGTTCTAACTTCATTTTCAATTTTAAATCAAAATTAAATACTCCTTATCTTTATAATATATAAATGATAATATTTTCAAAGCATCAGATTTTGAAATCATTTCCTTTTCGGTATTCATTATAAAAATGAATAAAATCGATATAAATATCGTTCGCATCAAAATGGCGCATAACTACTCAACACGGCTTCAGATATTTAAATATTTTTGTGTTCATCCAAAATCGGACATCAAATCCACATTTTAATTCCTTATTGATTATTATTATAAAATATTCGTTATTCTAAAATATTTGTTATTTTCAAATATTCCTTATTTCTGAATTGGAATCAGACCCAATCAATTACCATATAATTTTATTTATATGGATTTCATACAACACGTGTATATATCAACAATGATAAACAATCAACCATCAACCAGAGTGCACTATACCACTGCATAAGCATTAAATATAAATAATTAATGCTTACAATAGTCTGTCAAACAATCAATTGACATACAACTAAACAATTGGGACTAGTGTACGTCAAATATCATCCAATACCCATTTAGGGTTCCAATCAACAAACAGATTTTATTTGTGCAGTTGGGCAATGTGTAAAATATAACTTCTCAATCAATATCAGTCAAATGAGTGTACATAAAAAAATCGTCCGATTTGTGAATGAATATTTATTTTCATTTCAGGAGAATTTTATGTTGTTCACATATATACATTAAAAAAATATTTTTAACAATAAAATATTTCATTCAGCATGTGAATATTATATTTAGTTCATTTATACAATAAAAATTATTTTTTTATTGTTCAAATATTTTATTCAACGCATGAATATTTTATACAGTTCATATATTCAAAAAATAATATTTTTATTGTTCAAATATTTTATTCAACACATGAATATTTTATACAGTTCATATATTCAAAAAAAAGATATTTTTATTGTTCAAATGTTTTATTCAACGCATGAATATTTTATGCAGTTCATATACACATTAAAAATGTTATTTTCAACTAACACATTTTATTTTAGAAAATTTCGATAGCATAACGGGGTGATACTAGAACCGGAATAAGGTCTAGCCTTATCCCTCGCTTAATACTGGCTCGCGCCATACACATACCAATTCCAATCAATTCAATTAACATCCCAAACCAAATTCAACCAATTTCTTAATAGGTTTGCCAAACCCTATTAATTAATAATCAATCAAACAAAACAAACAACCAAACATCCATGTTTTCAGTCAAAGGTGTCGGGTGCTACTAAGCACCATCTGCATCCTAGTATATATTTAACTGTAAATAAAATTAGAGTGAGAAGAAGTTCTCACCTTTGGTTTCCACTCCTTCATTCTTTAGTTGATCGGTTTGGATTTGGATTTATTTCCAGTGCGTAGCGTTCTTCGTCTTGATTCCAATGCAATCCGCTTCACGCGATTTATATTAAAAATCATATTTTTATTTCGCTACTACCTAAATAAAATCATATTTTTATTTCGCAATTCATTAATAAAAATCATATTTTTTATAGCGCTCTTCATATGTAAAAATCATATTTTTATATTGCTAGTCATATAGTAAAAATCATATTTTTATTTCAAATATATATATATATATCATATTTTTATAGTGCGATGTATACATTAAAAATCATATTTTTACTATGCGATGTATACATTTAAAATCATAATTTTACAGTGCGATGTATACATTAAAAATCATATTTTTATAGTGTGATGTATATATTAAAAATCATATTTTTACATCGCTACTATATTTATAAAAGATCATACTTTTTTATCACTATATATATATTATAAAGATCATACTTTTATGACGCTACATATATTAAAAAGATCATACTTTTATATCGCTATATATATTATAAAGATCATATTTTTATTCTAATGTAATTCATAGAAAAATTGCATTTTTCTTCTAATGTAATTCATAAAAAAAATGGCATTTTTCTTCTAATGTAATTCATAGAAAAATCACATTTTCCTTCTAATGTAATTCATATAAAAATCACATTTTTATTTCAAATCTATGTTATAAAAAGATTACATTTTTATTTACTTGCTTTTACATATATAAAAACTGAATTTAAACTAAGCATTCAAATTAAATTAATGAAACAAAAAAAACTCACCTTTTTCGTGTAAAAAATCATTTTTTTATGTATGAGGGGCCACCGTCGGAGCTGGGGTTTGTGGAGGTGGCGCAGGGCAGGGGGGGTGCGGTGGTCAGGGTTAGGCCAAGGTGACGGCGACGGCTTGATTTGGGTCGGTTTGGGGCTGTGGAGGTTCACATAAGAGAAGGGAGGAGGAGAGAGCGTCGAAGGAGGGAGGAAGAGTTGCTGCAGCGGAGGTTAGGCGAGATTGTGCGCCTGGAACAGCGGCAGCGGCATGCTCCATCATTCATTTGTTTTTTTTTTTGTTTTTTTTTTCGATCTGTAATCAATGGGGAGGGGGAGAGATAAAAGAGGGGTTTGACTTTTATTTTTAATTATATATTTAATTAATTTATTCTCCAAAAAGTTATCTTTTCGTTCGAACTCCAATTCATACCTAATGACTGTCACCTCTAGCTAAATACCCCCATTCCGGACATAATGGGATATATTCGGTAAGTCAATTTGATGGCTTCGATCAGTTTTCTTTTAAATTAAAATCTAAATTAATTTAACGTTCAAAATTGATTTTAACATACTTTTTAATTTACCGGGGCCACATACTGACTCCAAAAATTCCAGAAAAATAAATCTAGATATTTTGACTATGCGGTCCTAACAAAACTAATTTTGTTGAATTTGGAGACAGTTTGAAAAATGGTCATTTTCGAGTCGATAAAATTCAAACTGAAATTACCAAACACGTTTAAATTCACCACGATCACATATTGATTCTAAAAATGACGAAAATTGGAATCTAGCAATAATTTGACATTCCGGATCCCACAAAAGTGGTTTCATCGAAAACAGAGGTTGTTTGCAAAATGGCTATTTTTAAGGGCCATATATATATATAATATAAATTCCATAGCGACTATTCTCAATTTTCAACTGGACATAACTTTTTATTCCCGTTATGAAATCTGGATTTTACACATTAGTTAGAAATACATAATTAAACAGATTCAAATATTTCTGGTATTACTAAAATCCGATTTATTTTGAATCATGTACATTCATTTGAAATTTGAAATCGAATTTTCAAACTACCGCGCCATTTCAGGATCGTTGTATAATTAAAATAAATTTATTCATTTTAAATAAATTTTAACTCGTTATTATTTAAAATAAATCATTTTAAATATTCAAAATCCATAAAAATAGCTAAAATAAAAATTTAAATTGGTTCTAAAATTCCGGGTTGTTACAATCTCCCCCACTTAAAATCTTTTCGTCCTCGAAAAGGAACAAAGCTGAAAGTTGCTTAACTAACCAACTCAACTTTCATTCTGGCTTTCATTCTTCAACTTTTAAGTTTCTAAAAATTTGTAATTTTTCAAAGATTTGGCTAACACCCTAAATTTTCGAAAAATTTCGCCATAACCTTCATTGTACGGGGAGACCTTTAAAACCGCAACTAGCCACAAAGGGCCCTCATCAATCCAAAAGAAAAAAAAAGCCAATCGGCTCACAAAATCATCAAAAACCCAATAAATTTGTAAACATATACCTATTTGTCGGACATACAATTTTATTCCTCTTCTTAGCTTCCTTGCTATGACCTGTTCAATGTATATACATGTATATGCATGCAATTTCCAATCAATTTTTAATACGGTTCAATAATAAATTTAATTTGGCTAATTTTACCTTCCATTCGTTCTTTAGTTAGCTTAAATTAATTATCATTCCAATATTTTTATCACTCAAACAACACAACCAGCAGTCAATTTGTGAATTAGCTTTTCAAATGCATAACTTTAATGTATATTCAAAAATCATCTTTTTGGTACCAAATCATAACAAATAACCCTATCTAAGTTTTGATTCCTACACCAGTCTATTGGAAATATATAGATATACCACTTTTGAATACTCGAACATAAATGCTGATGATGTCATACTCATCATCATAATCATGTTTGGGCAACAAAAGCGTGATTCTATATCTACTAATACATTTGAGACTTCGAATATACATTTGCAAGGCGTATATGCAAAATCTTCATATACTCGATTGCCCAAATTCAATTTAAAATAAGATACTCAAATACGTATAATAAGGTTTAAATTTCAAAAAAAAAAAAATTGTTTTCATTTTTATTTTAAAAATAACACTATTCACACTCGTTCTAGGATACTACTGATCCTATCTCTAATGAGTCACTCTTATTGGATATTACTAATCCAATCTCTGATGAATTTTCATTCGGTTCTAATGTGTCTTGTTCTCGAGCTCTCTAAACCAAAGCTATGATACCACGATGAAACGACCTAAACCTCCCCTTATGGGAAAGCCCGGATTGAGTTGAGAACACGATAAATCAGAACACAAACAGAAGAACATTTCATTGCTTATTACAACAATTTACATCAAAGTACAAAAATATAAAAGAGTATGAATAAATATTACAAATTGGAAACAGAGATTTAAAATTACAATGCAGCGGAAAAATAATACATAACACAACTGAAAGAAATACACGGATACAGAGCTTTCCTAGTATAGTTCCAGGTGTAAATCCAGGATCCTGGGAATATAATATCTGCAAAACCAAACTACTAGCTACCCGTATGGAAAATAGAGACACCCATGGTTTAGGTTAAAACAATAAACTCAAGGTCAGTCATGTGACTGGTGTGAGAACTAAAATGGTTGGTTAAAACTTTACTTTAAAATAGAGTAAATCAAGGGACCACACCATATAACAGACTTCGGTCCCATCACACAATGCAACGCAAGATGGAGGACAGAGTTTACGTTTAAAACAAATCATTTTGATATTACTATAAGTGCATAGTATATCAAACAACTTAAAATACAAATGTATCAATCATAGATGGCATAGTATCCCATGATACTATGTTGCCATATAGGTTTACAATTAAAACTAAAATGTCACGTATTGGAAATTGGATTTCCGTCATGAGCCGAAGCCAGGGATAGCTTCTCACCTCTTCGAGACACTCAAGTAAATGTCTCAGGACTACACACTCTGGGCAACCCTTGGATCGGTTGGGCCGGTCTTCCCTAACGTTTGAGAATTAGTTATTCCTAAACACACGTTTCCCGGTCCTATAGGACCTATCCATCGGCTCCGTAGTAACTGATATATCTGAGGCGCCTCGCTATCCATCATCCACATAAGTAAAAAATATAAACGTTTGGGCTCCATACCATGACACCACCATAGCTAGAAAGAAATGTCATGTTCTCCCAACGGTCTGGTCCCGTTTTTGACTCATACCGAGATGTGAGGCTCGCAAATTAATGTTTTACACAAAGATATGCCCTTTAAGGCCGTGCTTTGATTATCAAATACAAGACTCTGCTTTTCAACAAAAGTCTTGATCATTTGCATCTCAGCATGCCACGCTGACAATTCACGCCATGCAACTGATGTCTATCCATATATAACCTCTAAGCTCGTACGTCTCAGAGAAGGGTGTTAAGTAAGGGAATAAATTCTCCACCACCAAACAAATATATACTTAATAGAGATCAATCAACACAGAATAAAATCCTATGTCAGAACCACATCCATTTACTAGTTCGTTCTGGGTCTGAATAAAACTGGAGGCACCATATTCCTAGGCCCATATGTCCAATATATGAGAGAGGTCCTCGCATATCCGGTCGATCTCCAAGTACATCTAGACAATCAACACTTATTACCTTGTCTTGGGTATATAGCCCAATCAAGACATCAGTATTGATCCAAACGATGTGAAGACCTTAGGTCTTCAACCACCGTCTTTATCGTTGACTTATCGTCGAATCAGTTATTCAGAATGTGTATAAACCCGGCCTTTCTGAATAACTCGCATACTTTATAAACAAGTGCTATAACAACAAACGCCTCATTCTAATCTAGAATATTCTTTTATCAAATACTTCTATACTTTGGGAAAGGTTCCCACTAATTTTATCAAAGATAAATTCTTTAAAATTTATTATTTAATCTTCCTTTGGATATCAATTCAAACCAAATTAAGGTTTATCCAAACTAGGCGGGATTAGCGCACCTTACCAAAGTAATCATTTGTTTTATTTTCCAACCCCAACCTATTCATCCCATTGAGCAAAACTGTTAACACTACATATTTAACACCACGGTGTGATTAGTAAGTTTAATTACCATTTCACGTTCAAATCTAATTAAAGATTTAACTATCGCTTGGAGCAAAACTGGTGATACTCCATTCTCAATCATTTCACAAATTTGATAATTAAATTATCACTTTCACATTTCAATCTAGTTAAAGATTCATTAAAACTCCACTCAGTTTTAATCTTCCCAAAAATCAATATTAATGATTATTTAACTTTGGGAAATCAAACATGCTGCATCGACAATCTACACCGTGCTATTGATTTCTACCGATATATAACCTCTAAGCTCGTATGTCTCGGAGAAGGGTGTTAAGCAAGAGAATAAATTCTCCGCCACCAAACGGATATATATTTAGTAGAGATCAACCATATAGTTCAAAATACAATGTTAGACATGAAATCTTGTCCTTAATATGGTTAAAGAACCAGTGTCATTTAAAACACGGTTCACAATAAACCCAAAATCACATTCCACTAATTATGGAATCTTCACGGAAAACAGATCAATATATAATCGATATCAATTTCAGTATCCGACGAATAATATAAATGGAATAACGATAAAGCCCTTTAAATTCCATATATATTAACAGTCTTCCTCCACAGAAGCTCACTTCGATTATTATCAAATCGAATTCCATTCCATTCCAATTTAATATATTAAATTGGAAAACTTTACTTTGGAAATTTTTCTTTAAGTCTGAATAAAAAGATTTATAAATTCCAAATCACATTTCATTGTAAATTGGGTCAAAGAACGAATGTCATTAAACACAGTTCACAATAAACCCAATTCACGTTCCATTTTATTCTAATTACTAAATAAAATTGGAAACTCTAATAATCTTAATTAAAAGATTTAATCTTTTTATGCGGGGTTTAAGAACAGCGTTATTGAAGACACCATTCCCGACAAACCTAAAATTCAATTTTTTTAATTCAATTCCAATTAAATATTAATTAATTTGAAATCTTAATTAAAAGATTTATTTTTTTCTCAATTGGGTTTAAGAACAATGCTATCTAAGACACCGTTCAAGACATACCCAAAATCCAATTTAATATCAAATACAAGGCTCTGAATAGAAATTACACCGGCTTATATTCAATATCAAATTTTTAAACCAACAAATATCGTATTTGAAATAACGATATAAATATTTCTTCCAAATTTCCATAACAATAGCCGTATAATCACGAAATCCAACAACGAAATATTCCAAAGATGATTTCCATTTAAATCCACTCCAATTCATATATTGGAAATTCTGTTTATATTAAAACCCATTCTCAATCTAATTTATTTATTTAAAAATAATTGGATTATAATTCTCGTTAATAACTAGTTCACTTCGATAAAAATATATTTTTATCTTTTCAAATATGGAATTTTTCAATCCAATTCATTCAAAATCATTTATAATGATTTTACATAAATTATTAATAATTTTATTAAGGACCTTTCAGTCGATTTCCATAAACGGTCATCTAAATGCACTTACAGCGACCTTTTCCATTTTTGATTTGGACATAATTCCAAATCCAACCGTTAGATTTAAAATCTCTTATATTCGTTAGAAAGCTCTTTTCGATACGAACCAATGGTTCTGATTTTAAGAGAATCCGACGGTCTGATTTCCAGTAATGTCAATTCGAAGTCAATGGTTGAAATTCGCGAACGGTCACGGCGCGGCGCGTTCTATTCAGGCCATTAAATATATATATATATATATATATATATATAATTCATCAATTTCCATTTAAAACGTTCTTTATAAATCGTTTATAAACTTCATTTTCAATTTTAAATCAAAATTGAATACTCTTTATCATTAAAATATATAGATGATAATATTTTCAAAATATCAGATTTTGAAATCATTCCTATTTCGTTATTCATTATAAAAATGAATAAAATCGATATAAATATCGTTCGCGTCAAAATGGCGCATAACTACTCAACACGCTTCATATATTTAAACATTTTCGTGTCCAAAATCGGACATCAAAACCACATTTTAATTCTTTATTGAATATTATTATAAAATATTCATTATTTTAAAATATTTGTTATTTTAAAATATTCCTTATTTCTGAATTGGAATCAGACCCAATCAATTACCATATAATTTTATTTATATAGATTTCATACAACACATGTATATGTCAACAATGATAAACAATCAACCATCAGCCAGAATGCACTACACGACTGCATAATCATTAAATATAAATAATTAACGCTTAAAACAGTCTGTCAATGTAATAACCCAGAAATCGGAGCCAATTTATAATTTTTATTTTGGCAATTTTAGCGAATTTTGAATATTTAAAATGAATTATTTTAAATAATAATGACGGAAAATATAGTTTCAATGAAGTTAAAACGAATAAATTTATTCTAATTATATAACAAGCTTAAATGGCGCGGTAGTTTGAAAAATCGATTTCAAAGTTCAAATGATTGTACAGGATTCAAAACAAACCGGATTTTAGCAAAACCAAAAATATTTGAATCGAATTGAGAATATCTTTCCAATGAATTCGAAAAATTGAAATTTCACTACGGGGATCAAATGTTACGCCCAGTTGAAATTTCAGAATAGTCGCTACGGAATTTCGTCCCTTAAAACGGAAATTTTGCAAACGACCTCGGTTTTCGACGAAACCACTTCTGTTGGATCCGTGATGTCAAGTTATTGCTAGGTTTCAAAATTCGTAATTTTTCGAATCAATATGTGAGCGTGGTGAAAGAAAACGTGTTTTGACAGTTTCACTCATTTTCGATCGACTGGAAAATGGCCATCTTTCAAACGGTCTCAGAATTCGACGAAATTAGTTTGTTAGGATCGTATCGTCAATACGAAGCTAGAAAATATTTTTCTAGAGTTTATTGAGTTCGTATGTGGCCCCGGTAAATTGAAATTCGCGTTCAAATTCAATATATAGATTTATATTTTGATTTTGACGGAAACTGATCGAAACAACTGAATTGGCTTATGATACATATTACCCATTGTGTTCGGAATGGGGGTAATTAGCTATGGACGACAGTCATTTGGTTCGATTTGGAGTCCGGATAAAAAAGTCAAGTTTTAGAATTAAATATAATATAAAATTTAAATAAATAAAAATAGACCCTAATCCCTCTTTAATCTCCCTCCCCTTCACCGTCAGTTTTGCAAAAATAAAATAAAAAAAAGAGAAAGGAAGAAAACCGCGTCGCCCCCCTCCCCCCTCACGAGCTCACCCCGTCATCCAAGGACACCCCCTCCCCCCCGACGCCCTCGCGCCGCCTCAAGAAGCCGCCACCACCTCCCTCTCGCCCTCGTCTCTCCCCCTCCCTCTACTGGAAATCGAATGCGAAACCCCCCTGAACCCCAAACGACGATGCCAACTTCAAGAACCCTACAACCCTTGGCCTGAGCACCACTGCCCCACTCCTTGCCAACACCGCCAGCCTCCGACGCGCCGCCACAGCCTGCTACCTCCTCCCTCTTCGAATTCAAACCCCCTAATTCAACGGCAAGTTCTTTTAATTTGTATTCCTTTATTTTTGATTATAAATCTATTTTTATATACATAGAAAAAGAAAAACAGAATTTTTATTTATAAATGGGATTTTATTTATTTAGAAAGGGATATTTATGAGTAGAAAGGTTAGATCTTTAAATTAGAAAAGATTATATTCTTAATTAGCTAAAGATTTGACTTTTTATATGAATGGTATGAATTATAAAAATGTGGTTTTTGTATGAAATCTTTGATTGGAAAAGTTAATTTTTCTTTGATTGGAAAATATGAAACCTTGGTTTAAAATATTCTATGCAGTTAAAAATACGATTTTTATGTATAAGGGATTTGAAATAAAAATATAATCTTTTCTATATATATAGCGTAATAAAAATATAATCTTTTCTATATATATAGCATTGTAAAAATATAATCTTTTCTATATATATAGCGTTGTAAAAATATAATCTTTTCTATATATGTAGCGTTGTAAAAATATAATCTTTTCTATATATGTAGCGTTGTGAAAATATAATCTTTTCTATATATGTAGCATTATGAAAATATTAATTTCTATATATGTAGCGCTGTAAAAATATAATCTTATATATATATATATATATATATATAGCGTTGTAAAAATATAATCTTTTCTATATATATATAGCGTTGTAAAAATATAATCTTTTCTATATATATATATATAGTGTTGTAAAAATATAATTTTTTCTATACATGTAGTGACTACGGACAATGAGATTGACGAAAGGTGAGCACGACGAAGATTTCCACATATGAAGAGTCGCGGTGTATTGGTTTTGCTAGTCGGTGAGAACTCCTCATTTTTATTTTTATTTCTAGTTGAAATATATACTAGGATGCAGACGGTGCTTAGCAGCACCTGACACCCGTCGTCCATAGACCATGGATGACTTGTTTGTTTTATTGCTGTGTTGTGAAATTTGACTGTTGATTGTGATGTGTGTTGAAATAAAATATATATTCATGTGCTGAAATAAAATATAATTTCATGTGTTGAAATAAAATATATATTCATGTGTTGAATAGAATATATATTCATGTGCTGAATAGAAATATATTGATGTGTTGAATAGAAATAAAATTCATGTGTTGAATAGAATAAATATTCATGTGTTGAATAGAAAATAAATTCATGTGTTGAATAGAAATAAATTCATCTGTTGAATAGAAATAAAAATTCATGTGTTGAATAGAATAAATATTCAAGTGTTAAATAGAATGAACGTTCATGTATTGAATAAAAGCCGTGTTGACTAGATTGACACCATTTTGACGTGAACGATAGTTATATCGGTTTTATTCATTTTTATAATGAATATAAAAAAGAAAGTGTCAAAATATAACGTTTTGAAAATATTATCATTTGTATATCGATGATGTGGAATATTCGATTTTGATACGAAATTGAATATGAAGTTGAAATTGTTTTGAAAACGAATTTAAAACGATTTATAAAATACGTTTTGAAAAGAAATCGATGAAATATATATAATATATATATAATGGCCTGAATAGAACGTGACGTGCCGCGACAATTCGCGAATTTCGACCATTGACTTCGAATGGATATTGCGGAAGATCCGACCATCGGATGCTCCTAAAATCGGAACTGTTGGGTTCTTATCGAGAAGAGCTTTCTAACGAATATTAGAGATTTGAAATATAACTGTTGGATTTGGAATTATGTCCAAATAAAATTTGGAAAAGGTCGCTGTAAGTGCAATTCGATGGCCGTTGATGGAAATCGACTGTACGGGCCTTGATAAAATTATTAAAAATAGTAATAATTTGTGTAAAATCATAAGAAATGATTTGTGAAGAATTGGGATGAAAAACCCTATATTTGAAAAGATAAAAATAGATTTTTATCGAAATGAACTAGTTTTGAACTAGAATTATAATTCTATTTATTATTAAAATAAATAAAGTGGATTTGAAATGGTTTTAAAAGTAACCAGAATTTCCAATAATTGAATTGGAATGGATTTGAATCGAAATTGTCTTTGGTATATTTCGATGTTGGATTTCGTGATGAAACAAATATTGTTATGGGAATTTGAAAGATATATTTATATCGTTATTTCCAATACGATATTTGTTGGTCGTAGAATTTGATATTGAATATAAGCCGATATATTTTCTATTCAGAGCCTTGTATTTAATATCAAATGTGATTTGGGTTTGTCGTGAATGGTGTCTTCATTAACACTGTCCTTAAAACCAGTTGAGAAAAATATTAAATCTTTTTATTTAGATTTAGTGAAGTGCAACAATTAAATGGTATTTAATTAGAATTGAATTGGAATTGATTTTTGGGTTTATCGTGAACGGTGTTTTAAATAACACTTGTTCTTTAACCCGATAATTAATGGAATGTGATTTTGGGTTTATCGTAAACCGTGTTTTAGATGACATTGGTTCTTTAACCCAGTTAAAGACAGGATATTGATTTTTGGGAAGATTAAAACGAAGTGGGGTTTTAATGAATCTTTAATTAGATTGAAATAATCGAGAATGGAGTATCACCAGTTTTGCTCCAGGCGATAGTTAAATCTTTAATTATATTTGAATGGGAAATGGTAATTGAATTTACCGATAACACCGTGGTGTTAGATATGATGTATGACCAGTTTTACATCATGGGATGAATAGGTTGGGGTTGGGAAATAAAATAAATGATTACTTCGGTGTGGTTCGCTAATCCTGACTAGTTCGAATTGATATTCAAAAGAAGATTAAAGAATAAATTTAAAGAATTTATCTTTGATAAAATTAATGGGAACCATTCCCAAAGTATAAGAATATTTGAATAAAAGAATATTCTGAATTGGAATGAGGCGTATGTTGCGTTTGTGTAACACTTGTTTATTATATACGCGAGTTATTCAGAAAGACAAGGTTTATCCCATTCTAAATAACTGATTCGAGTGGTGTCGAGGATGAAGACGGTGGTCGAAGACCAGAGGTCTTCACATCGTTTGGGTGATTACCAATGATCTTGATTGGGTTGTACACCCAAGAGGAGGGAATCAGTTGGTGATTGTCCAGACGTACTTGGAGATCGATGGATATGCGAGGTACAAGGTACCTCCGGTTTCGTTCAGACCCAGAACGAACTTGTAAATGGACTATGTGTCTGACATTGGATTTTATTCTGTGTGATTGATTTCTATTAAATATATATCTGTTTGGCGGCGGAGAATTTATTCTCTTGCTTAACGCCCTTCTCTGAGACGTACGAGCTCAAGGGTTATATATTGATGGATATCAATCGCATGGAGTGAATTGCCTGTGTGGCATGCCTAAGTGGCAAATGATCAAGGCTTTTGTTGAAAAGAAGAATCTTTTGGTTGATGATCAAAGCACCGCCTGTGTGGCATAGCTTTATGTAACGTTGATCCGCGAGCCTTACACCCCGGTTGTGAACCAGAAACGGGAGAGGACATCAGGGAGGGCATGCGTTTCCTTCTAGCTAGGGGGGTGTCAGTGACCTACCAGCCCTGACATTTATATTATTTTCACCTGTGTGGTTGTTGCTGTTGCGAGGCGCCTCGGATATATCGGTGACTATGTGGATCCGATGGAGTCATAGGACTCATTTTCACCCCAAAGGGCGGTGGAACGCAGTGTTCAGGCATTTTAATCCACATCGGTGGACCGGCCCTGACGATCCAAGGGTCACTCGAGCTCTGATCTTGAGACATGGTAGGCTAGATTGTCTCGAATCGTGAGGACTATCTTTTGCCTCGGTTCACAGATGGAAATCCAACTTCCAATATGTGACTTTGCGGTTTTATTTGTAGAGCCTAGTATGGCGACATAGTGGGATGGGGCACCCATGCCGTCTACGATTAGTACTTATGATTGAAATGTTTCTATACACTATGCACTTATAATAGTATCAAATGTTTTGTTTTTAGCGTATCAAGCATTCTTTGGCTATTATAAGATAAAAACCCTATCCTCCGGCTTGCGTTGCATTGTGTGATGGGACCAGGGTCTTAGAATAGCTTCATTTTTCTTTATTTAGCATTGTGCTGTTGTTTTATGTACTGGTATTCTTGGGAGGAAACCCGTTCCGTGTTATACGGCGTGGTCCCTTGATTTACCTAACTTTAAAATAAAGATAAATAACTGTTTTAGTTCTCACACCAGTCACATGACTCACCTGGAGTTTATTTTTTTAACCTAAACTCTAGGTGCCCTTATTTTGACATAGACAGCTAGTAGTTTTGGTTTTGTAGATTTATATTCACAGGATCCTGATTTACAGCTAGAATTATACTTGGAAAGCTCTGTATCCGCGTATTCCTTTCAGTTTTGTATTGTATTGTTTTTCTGCTGCGATGTATTTGAATGTAATTTAAATCTCTGATATTTGATGATGTATATTATTCGTTTATACTCTGTATATTCTTGTATTCTGATGTAATTGTTGTAGTAAACAATGAAATGTTCTTCTGTCTGCGTTCTGATGTGGCTTATTCTCAACTCTATCTGTGATTTCTTGTAAGGGGGATTTCGGGTCCTTTCAGTCAAACAATCGATTGGCATACAACTAAACAACTGGGATTAATGTACATCAAATATCATCCCAATACCCGTGTAGGGTTTCAATTAACACACACAAATTTTATTTGTGTAGTTGCGCGATGTGTAAAATATATCGTCCCAATCAATATCAGTCAAATGAGTGTACATGAACAAATCGTCTGATTTGTAAATGAATATTTATTTTTATTTCAGGAGAATTTTATGTCGTTCACATATATATGTTAAATATTATATTTTTAACAATAAAATATTTCATTCAGCACATGAATATTTTATTTAGTTCATTTATACAATAAAAATGATATTTTTATTTCAAATATTTTATTCAACACATGAATATTTTGTACTGTTCATATATTCAAAACATGATATTTTTATTGTTCAAATATTTTATTCAAAATATGAATATTTTATATAGTTCATATATTCAAAAAATGATATTTTTATTGTTCAAATATTTTATTCAACACATGAATATTTTATACAGTTCATATACACATTAAAAATGTTATTTTTAACTAACACATTTTATTTTAGAAAATTTCGACAGCATAACGGCGCGGTGTAGAACCGGAATAAGGTCTAGCCTTATCCCTCGCCTAATACTGACTCGCGCCATACACATACCAATTCCAATCAATTCAATTAACATCCCAAACCAAATTCAACCAATTTTTTAATAGGGTTGCCAAACCCTATTAATTAACAATTAATTAAATAAAACAAACAACCAAACATCCATGGTTTCAATTAATGGTGTCGGGTACTACTATGCACCGTATACATCCTAGTATATATTTAACTGTAACAAAATTAGAGTCAGAAGAAGTTCTACACCTTTGGTTTCCACTCCGTCTTTCTTTAATTGATCGGGTTGGATTTGGATTTGTTTCCAGTGCGTAGCTTTCTTCGTCTTGATTCCAACGCAATCTGCTTCACGCGATTAATATTAAAAATCATATTTTTATTTCACTACTACCTAAATAAAGTCATATTTTTATTCGCTATTCATACAATAAAAATCATATTTTTATAGGGCTTTTCATATGTAAAAATCATATTTTTATATTTCTAGTCATATAATAAAAATCATATTTTTATTTCAAATCTATATATATATATATATATATATATATATATATATATATAAATCATATTTTTACCGTGCGTTGTATACATTAAAAATCCAATTTTTACAGTGCGATGTATACATTAAAAATCAGATTTTTACAATGCGATGTATACATTAAAAATCATATTTTTACAGTGCGATGTATACATTAAAAATCATATTTTTACAGTGCGATGTATACGTTATAAATCATATTTTTACATCGCTACTATACATAAAAAAGTTCATAATTTTGTATCTCTATATATATTATAAAGATCATACTTTTATAACGCTACATATATTATAAAGATCAAACTTTTATATCGCTATATATATATATATATTAAAAGATCATATTTTTATTGTAATGTAATTCATGGAGAAATCACATTTTTCCTCTAATGTAATTCATAGAAAAATCACATTTTTCTTCTAATGTAATTCATAGAAAATCACATTTTTCTTCTAAGTAATTCATAGAAAAATCACATTTTTCTCTAATGTAATTCATAGCAAAATCACATTTTTACTTCAAATCTATATTATAATAAAATTACATTTTTATTTACTTGCTTTTACATATATAAAAACTGATTTTAAACTAAGCATTCAAATTAAATTAATGAAACAAGAAAAAAACTCACCTTTTTCTTGTAAAAATTCATTTTTTTTTTATGCAGGAGGGGCCACCGTCGGAGTTGGAGTTTGTGGAGGCGGCGCAGGGCTGAGGGGGTGGTGCGGTGGTCGGAGTTTGGCCAATGGTGGTGACGGCGGCTTGATTTGGGTCAATTTAGGGCTATGGAGGTTTGGAGAAGAGGAGGGAGGAGGAGGGAGCGTCGGAGGAGGGAGGAGGAGTGGCTGAGGAGGAGGTCAAGCAAGGCTGCGCGCTTGGGACGGCGGCGGCGGCGTGCTCGGTCGTTCTTTTGTTTTTTTTTCTCTTTTTATTTTTCAATCTATAATCAACGGGGAGCGGGGAGAGATAAAAGAGGGTTTTGACTTTTATTTTTAATTATATATATAATTAATTTATTTTCCAAAAAGTTATCTTTCCATTCGAACTCCAATTCATACCCAACGACTGTCGCCCCTAGCTAAATACCCCCATTCCGGACACAATGGGATATGTCCGGTAAGCCAATTCGACTTTTCTATCAGTTTTCTTTTAAATTAAAATATAAATTAATTTAACGTTCCAAATTGATTTTAACGTACATTTTAATTTACCTCGGCCACATATTGACTCCAAAAATTCCAAAAAAATAAATTTAGCTATGTTTTAAAGATACAGTCCTAACAAAACTAATTTCGATGAATTTGGAGACTTTTTGAAAAATGGTCATTTTCCAATCGATAAAATTCAAACTGAAATTACTAAACACGTTTAAATTCACCATGCTCACATATTGATTTTAAAAATTATGAAAATTGGAATCTAGCAATAATTTGAAATTCCGGATCCCACAAAAGTGATTTTGTCAAAAACGGAGATCGTTTGCAGAACGGCTATTTTTAAGGGCGATATATATAATATATATAAATTCCATAGCGACTGTTCTGAATTTTCAACTGGACATAACTTTTTATTCCCGTTATGAAATATGGATTTTTCACATTCTTATAAAGATATAATTAAACAGATTCAAATATTTCTGGTTTTACTGAAATCCGATTTATTTTGAATCCTGTACATTCATTTGAAATTTGAAATCAAATTTTCAAACTGCCGCTCCATTTTAGGCTCGTTATATAATTAAAATAAATTTACTCGTTTTAACTTTGTTTTAAATAAACTTTTAGTCGTTGTTATTTAAAATAAATCATTTTAAATCTTCAATATCCATTAAAATAGCTAAAATAAAAATTCTAAATTCGCTCTGAAAATCTGGGTTGTTATAGTTGTCGCGTTTCTGTCGAAGGAGAGAGTTGTTCATCTCTACCAGAGGAGGAGATTGTAGAGAAAGGTGAAGGCAAGATTTGGTGACCGAAAACCCAATTTTGGGTTTTCGGCCACCGTTAAAGTTAAACAAAAGGAAAAGGGAGCGGCCAAAATTTGTGTTCCGAGTGCCTAATGGGACGCACAATATGATACGCAATAGATTTGGCCAAAGGCCGTGTCAAATTAACGGATCCGGAGCGTTTTTGATGGAAGGTCAGATTTAGGGTGTTTAGGGTCGTGCGGATTGCAAAATGTAGTTTGATACGGATCCAAGCACTATTAAATATGATATGGCTATAACCCATATTTTATCTCCGTAGCGTTGTGTGCCAAATTGGTTGTTAGGTGTAGTCGAAGTGACTGGAATTCCACCACACTGAGATCTAGTTTCGGATTGATTTAGTGAAAGATGCCAGACCTATAGTGATGCCTCTTCGTCGTATGGCGCCAAGGGAGCAGCGAGAGCTCGAAGTGCAAGTAGGCGATCTTTTGAAGAAGGGATTTATCCGGTTTCCAAGTGGGGAGCACCAGTTGTATTTGCTACCAAGCCCGATGGTTCCCTTCACTTATGTGTGGGCTACTACGAGTTGAACAAGGTAACTAGGAAGAATAATGTAACACCCCACGTCCATTAATGTCACTCACAAAGGGATTGCATTAACTTCCAGGGAGCATTATTAGTGTATAGAACAGAATATAACAAGACAGATACATATATTGGTACTTGAAAATTTTTAAACAACTTTTATTGCAGTGGGGAAATAGTTTGATTACATCAACTTCATAAACCAACAGTCAAACCAAGTACATTTAATATCCATCTTGACAAATTTCTTTCTGAATACATAAAGTAAAAAAGCATAACCCAAACACAAGTAGCCATAAAAGAGATGAGCTGAACTTTACTTTCAGCAATCCAAGTTCTTCCAAAACAGAAAGAAAGAGATCCAAGATCAAGCACCACTAGTACTAGTCCCACCGTGAGAACCTGGGGGGAAAGGTAGAAAAGAGACCAAAACAAGGGGGTCAGACATCAAGTCTGGCGAGTATAATAACTTTAACAATATAATTATTAAAGTAACTAGGGTAAGGCATAAACGGGTAGAACAAGGTATGACGTTGAAACAAGTTGTAAAGACCCGAAAATCCCCACCCTTTGAATCGACCATAAACCACACAGGTCTGAACAAAAGGTCGGAAATCTTCGAATACTTTAACTTTGGGAATACAATACATTAGAACAAATAACAGCAGACTTTTATTACAACATGATAATTTAACATCAGAGCACAGAATATATCAGAGTACATTGAGAAATAATACAACGGAAGATTAATTTACAATATATATAATACAAAGCAGTGGAAAACAAATAAACTAATATAGTGGAAGACTATCATGCTCTGGACACAGCTTTGAGCTTTGATCTAGAATCTTACTCAAAAGGAATATCTTCAAAACAAGCTACTCGACTACCCGTGTGGAAAATAAGGGGCACCCGAGTTTGCAAGTGAAACAAACTACGGGTCAGTCATTGGACTGGTATGAGAAATCTTACTTAACCTATCTAATAATAAGGCTAATCACAGGACCACGCCGCTAACGCGGAACGGGTTTACTCCATTGGATTGCCAGTGCATAGATAAAGTAAATCGTTAAACAACGCAACGCTTTTTAAAAAAATGAAACCATTATAAGACTCAAGTCCCATCATACAACGCAACGTAAACCGGAGGATAGAGTTTTACCTTATGATGGTCAAAAGATGCTTGATACGATCAAAACGGATTTGATATTATTATTAGTGTATATATGTTTTAAAAACACTTTCAATCATAATGTATCAATCATAGACGGCATAGTACCCCATCCTACCATGTCGCCATACTAGTTATACAATCAAAACCGCATGATGTCATATTGGAAGTTTGGATCCATCATGAGTCAAGGCAAGGGACAATCTCCTAACTGATTCAAAACACTCTAGCAATGTCTCAGAATTCGGACGCTGGCGAATCCTTGGATACAGCAGGGCCGGTCCATAAATACTTTAGTGGATTGACAATTCATGAACACACGCTTCTCGATCCAATTGGACCTATAAATTGGCCATTGCAACCAATAAAAATCCGAGGCGCCTCAATCCGTCAACCACATAACTAAAAATGTCGGGCCGTGTAAAAACCCAAACACCACTTCTAGTTAGAAAGAAACAATGCACTCCCTGCGTTCCTTGTCCAGTTTTTGACTCTACAAAGGTGTGAGGCTCGCGAGGTACCGTAATACACAAAGCTATGCCTAAATAGGCTGTGATTTGATCATCATCCACAAGGCTCTGTTTTTCAACAAAAGCCTTGATCCATGCATCTTAGTATGCTACATTGTCAATTCCTACCATTGATTTCTGCCAATATATGACCTCTGAGCTCATACATCTCAGAGAAGGGTATTAAGCAAGAGAATGAATTCTCCGCTACCAAACAGATATATATTAGCAGAAATCAACAGATACAATGTAAAGGAATACAACGTGAGACATATCATCCATTTACACGTCTGTTTTGGGTTTGAAAGAAACCGATGGAGCTTTATTCCTCGCATATCCGAACAATCAACAAGTACGTCCGGACGGCTACCGCTGTAGCCCCTTCAGGGTAGCTACTCCAATCATGGGCATCAGTAGCAACTCATCCATTCGACGTGAAGATCGTCGGACTTGCACCGTCTTAAATTTCTTCGACTGTTAGTCATCGTATTCATTATTCAGAATGGGTTAAACCCGGTCTTTCCAAATAACTCGCATAATTTATAATCAAGTACTATGCAAATGCATCCAACGCCTCATTCCAATTCAGAAGATTCTTTTAGTAAAATATTCACAATTTTAGGGAAAGGTTCCTGTTAATTTTATCAAAGACAAATCCTTTAAAATTATTCTTTTAATCTTCTTTTTATATTTATTTTAAAATGAAATAAATCGATTGATAAACCCGTTCGGGTTAAAATAACATTTGCTACTTAATTCGGCTTCACATTTTATATTTTTATATTCGCATAAAAGAGACATAAAAACATAGTTTTATTTACACTGAATATTATTTTAAAATATTCATAATTTTAAAATATTATTTGTTTACACAATTCTTTACTTCAAAATATTCTTTATATAAAGATGCTCTTCATTTTTAAAAATATTATTTTATTAAAAATACTTTGAATCGGGATGTGACTCAATCAATTACCATATAAATTCAGTTATATGGATTTCACACATTGCATATATTCAATGATAATGATAAACAATCATCAAGCAATACATTCACATCCAGAGTGAGAATTATAACCATGTGAGCTTTAAAATAAACAAATAAGTAATGCTCAACACAGACTGTCAATCCATCGATTGACAATTAATTAAATATTGGGGCTAGTGTATATCAATTGTCGTCCCAACACCCGTGTGGGGTTTCAACCAACAAACAATAATAGATTATTGTGCACTTGGGCGATGTGTGAAAAATTATCGTCCCAATCGAATAATCAAGTTGGATGACCTGTAAACGGAAGTGTAATATTTCAATAATGAGAAATTTTAATGATTCCAACATACGAAACAAAGATGTATATTTTTATTGTTCACCTATTTCATTTAATATCTAATTCTTTTTTATGCATATAAAATGGCAATAAAAATATAACATTAAAATCTATTCTTTTTATTATCTTTAAAATGACAATAGAAATATAACTTTCAATTCTATTCTTTTTATTTCAACAAAAATGTCAATGAAAATGTCACTTTTAATTCTATACTTTTTATTGCCTCTAACTTGACAATAAAAATGCAACCTTTCACTCTATCATTTTTATTACAACTAGAATGTAAATTAAAAAAGTAACTTTTAAATTCTATCTATTATTTACATCTAAAATGTAAATAAAAATGTAACTTTTTAATCTATTCTTTTACTTACATCTAAAATGTAAATAAAAATATAACTTTTTAATCAACTCTTTTATTCACATCTAAATTGTAAATAGAAATGTAACTTTTTAATTTAAGCTTTTATTTACATCAACAATGTAAATAAACATGCAACTTTTTATTTTATGGCTTCATTTACATTTACAATGAAAATAAAAAAAATATGTACTTTTTATTCTATGTTTTTATTTACATCTAAAATACAAATAAAAATGTAACTTTTTAATTCATGTTCTATTTGCATCAAGAAATGGAAATAAAAATGCAACTTTTATTTTAATGTTTTGTTTGCATCTAAAATTGGAAACAAAAATGTAACTTTTATTTTAATATTTTGTTTGTATCTAAAATTGCAAACAAAAATGCAACTTTTTCCATAGTGTTTATTTGCATCTAAATATGCAAAAAGAAAAAAAAATGAAAAAATGTAATTTTCTCTACGGTGTTTATTTGCATTAAAATATGCGAATAAAAAGGAAATCTTTTTCTATGATGTTTATTTGCATCTAGATATGCAAATAAAAAATGTAATTTTTAATAAAATGTTTTGTTTGCAACTAAATTTGCAAATAAAAATGCAACTTCATAATCCTAAGTTTTTATTGTAATTGTAATTGACAATAAAACATAACATCATGTTTCTAACTTTTTACTGAAATCCAAATGACAATAAATATATGTTCATTTTTGGTAACAATAACATGACACTAAAAATATTCATTTCTAACGCATTAACATGACACTTAAAAATATAATGTTCATTTTTCATGAAACTTAATGACACTAATAATAAGTTCATTTTTCATGAAACATGACGACGCTACAAATATGATTATTTTACATGTTTAATGTCTACACTAAGAATATGATTATTTTTCAGTTGAAAAATGACGACGCTAAAAATATGTTTATTTTTTATAAATTAATACGACACTAAAAATAATGTTCGTTTTTAATAAATTGACATAACACTAAATTTATGTTCATTTTTAATGTCATAACACAACGCTAAATTTATATTCACTTTTCATGAAAATACACAACGCTAAATTTAAGTTCATTTTTCAATAACATTAATTTTGGTGTCAACATAAGGTGTAAACTTCTCATATGAATACATGTTACAATATCTAAATGTGGGTGTCAACCTATAGTGTCAATTTCATATTAACACATGTAACAGCAACTAGACTTGGGTGTTAACATATAACGTCATAAATCAAATAAAAATGAATATTCTTATTTAAAACCACATCTAATCAAATCAATGTTAATAGATCTAAATAAATAGGAAAATTTATTGCAGGACATAGATCTAAATAAACATGTATAAGCCAAACCATCAAAATTCGCAAAACAACAATATCCAAACACATGACATCGCAAATATGATTATAATCGTATATTCATGAATATAAATGGCGATAAATAATTAAATGTTTAATTTTTCATTAAAATAGAAATTTCACAATTGCTTTTAATTCAGATCTGAAATTTCCTGAATTTTCAATGTACTCCATTTAAGCTTTAATCAGTTCCATGTTGTAGAATTCTCCACCATGATCGCAACGCAATTCGTTTCGTCAGATACTGATTTCATTTGTACAAGAAATGGTATTTTAAATACTAATGACTTCATTTAAATAATTAATTAATTAAAATAAAATTCCTTAACCATCCTCTTAAACCCGTCGTCTTCTTCCCAGGTATTCACAGCAGAAGTTCTTACTCATTTCGAAACCAGAGATGATTGTGACTGTTGATATTGTAGCCTTCGTCGAGCTCTTCGATCTTGTGTTTGGAGTTTTTAAAAATCATTGAGAAATTGAGGAGATAGAAATGGAAGAAGATGGCTGCGTTTCAGCCATTGAAGATAAGGGGGCGGCAGCTCTGTTTTATTAGGGTTTAGGTTTTGTAAATTTTAAGGTAGGTATATATATATATATATATATATATTAATACTATTTTATCCTTTTATTCTTCAAGGCCCATTCACATTTTGTATGTTATTCTTAAAATAAGAATGAATTGCTGAATAAGGCTAAGGTGGCATATTTACTTCTCATTTATGTTTCCTTACATCCCCTTTATTACATGCTATAATGACACATTTATTTATTCTTTTACTATTCAAATTTCAAAAGTAGATAACAATGAAAGAGAGAGAGGATAAAATGGAAAGAACTAATGCTAGATTAATGCTATTTGTTTATGAACATGTAGTCTATGTTTGGAATTTCTAAAAGTTAAATTTGAATTGACAGGGGAAATATTTAAGAGGACAGCCAAAGAAATGTACATATATATACCTATATATATATATACACACACATATATATATATATGTGTGTGTGTGTGTGTGTGTGTGTGTGCGTGTTGTCAAAATTTATTTTATTTATAACCTACACATTATTTCCAATCAATAAATTAGTAAATGTCATTAAAGTTCCTAAGACATTGTTAGTGTTAACATATTTCAAACTGGAATCTTTTAAATGCATCATTCTACATTAAAAATGTAATTTTAAATGTGAAAACATATTTCAACCAGAATCCTTTTAAATTATTCATGCATACATAATCTTTTATTAAGGTTTAAATGTTACCTCAATTTAAACAAGCTATGAATCATTTCAATGAATCATTATTACATAAAAATGTGAATTTTTATGTTACAACAACTTTCATATTTAAACAAATGTTCATTCTTCATATTTTCTTCTTTACAATAAAAATGTAAACTTTTTATTGTTTAACCTTATTATTATTATTGTATATATTTTTATATAATAGAATTTCTAATTTATGGCGCATTTTTTATTTAAAATTTCTTAAAATAAAATTTTAAATTGGTTCTGATTTTCCGGGTTGTTACAATCTCCCCCACTTAAAATCATTTTGTGCTCGAAAAGGAATGAAGCTAATAGTTGTTTAATTAACCAACTTAATTTTTATTTCTTATCCTTTAGTTCAGTATTAAATTAGATTTAGCTAAATTTATCATTCTTTCTCATATTGGTTAAATTAATTGTTATACCAACATTTTAATTAGTTAAACTAATTATCAAGCATCACAACCAGCAATCAATTAGGTGATTAACTTTTTTAAATATATAACTTTTATATATAGACAAATATCATATCATTAGCGCAAATCACAGCAATAAACTCTAATTAAGTTTTGATTCTCATTCCAGTCGATTGGAAATACATAGATATTCCATTTTCGAAACTCGAACATAAATACCGATGATGATGCATCATCATCAGAATCATCTACGGGCGACTAGAGTGTGATTCTATATCTACACAGTATATTTGAGACTTCGTATACACGTGGATCAGACGTATATTAAAATCTGTATATACTCGATTGTCCGAATTAAAATATAATAATATCTCAAATACGTATTTTAAGATAAAAATTTCAAAACTAAATTTGTTATCATTTTTATTTTAAAAATAACACTCTTCACACTCATTCTAGGATACTACTGATCCCATCTCTAACGAGTCATTCTTTTATAGGATATTACTAATCCTACCTCTGATGAGTCTTTTGTTCAATTCTAATGAGTTGTACCCCAAAGATTTGAGCTAACCAAAGCTCTGATACCAAATGTAAAGACCCGAAAATTCCCACCCTTTGAATCGACCATAAACTACACAGTTTGAACCAAAGGTCGGAAATATTCGAATACTTTAACTTTGGGAATATAATACATTAGAACAAATAACAACAGACTTTTATTACATCATGATAATATAACATCAGAGTACAAAATATATCAGAGTACATTGAGAAATAATACAGCGGAAGATTAATTTAGAATATATAATACAAAGAAGTGGAAAACAAATAAACTAATACAGCGGAAGTCTATCATGCTCTAGACACAGCTTTGAGCTTCGATCCAGAATCCTACTCAAAAAGAATATCTGCAAAACAAGCTACTCGACCACCCATGTGGAAAATAAGGGGAAACCGAGTTTGCAAGTGAAACAAACTACGGGTCAGTCATAGGACTGGTATGAGAAATCTTATTTAACCTATCTAATAATAAGGCTAATCACAGGACCATGCCGCTAACGCGGAGCAGACTTACTCCATTGGATTGCCAGTGCATAGATAAAGTAAATCGTTAAACAACGCAATGCTTTTTAGAAAAATGAAACCATTATAAGACTCAAGTCCCATCACACAATGCAACGCAAACCGAAGTATAGAGTTTTACCTTATAATGGTCAAAAGATGCTTGATACGATAAAAACAGATTTGATATTATTATTTGTGTAAATATGTTTTAAAAACAATTTCAATCATAATGTATTAATCATAGACGGCATAGTAGCCCATCCTACTATGTCGCCATACTAGTTATACAATCAAAACCGCATGATGTCGTATTGGAAGTTGAGTTCCATCATGAGCCAAGGCTAGGGACGATCTCCTAACCAGTTCGAGACACTCTAGCAATGTCTCAAGATTCGGACGCTGGCGAATCCTTGGATACAGCAGGGCCGGTCCACAAATACTTTAGTGGATTGGTAATTCCTGAACACATGCTTCCCGATCCTATTGGACCTATAAATTGGCCATTGTGACCAATAAAAATCCGTGGCGCCTCAATCCATCAACCACATAAGTAAAAATATTGGGCCGTGTGAAAACCCAAACATCACTTCTAGCTAGAAAGAAACGTGTGCACTTCCTGCGTTCCTTTGTCCCGTTTTTGACTCTACCGGGTTATGAGGCTCGCGAAGTAACATAACACACAAAGTTATGCCTAAATAGGCTATGCTTTGATCATCATCCACAAGGCTCTGTTTTTCAACAAAAGCCTTGATCCATGCATGTTAGTATGCCACATTGTCAATCCCTACCATTAATTTCTACCAATATATAACCTCTGAGTTCATACATCTCAGAGAAGGGTATTAAGCAAGAGAATGAATTCTCCGCTACCAAACAGATATATATATATTAGCAGAAATCAACAGATATAATGTAAAGGAATACAACGTCAGACATACTATCCATTTACAAGTCCATCCTGGGTTTGAACGAAACCGGAGGAGCTTTATTCCTCGCATATCCGAGCAATCAACAAGTACGTCCGGACGGCTACCACTGTAGCCCCTTCAAGGTAGCTACTCCAATCATGGGCATCAGTAGCAACTCATCCATTCGACATGAAGATCGTCGGTCTTGCACCGTCTTCAATTTCTTCGACTATTAGTCGACGTATTCATTATTCAGAATGGGTTAAACCCGGTCTTTCCGAATAACTCGCGTAATTTATAATCAAGTGCTATGCAAACGCATCCAACGCCTCATTCCAATTCAGAATATTCTTTTAGTAAAATATTCACAATTTTAGGGAAAGGTTCCCGTTAATTTTATCAAAGATAAATCCTTTAAAGTTATTCTTTTAATCTTCTTTTTATATTTATTTTAAAATGAAATAAATCGATCGATAAACCCGTTTGGGTAAAAATAACGTTTGCTACTTAATTCGGCTTCACATTTTATATTTTTATATTCGCCTAAAAGGGACATAAAAAACATAGTTTTATTTACACTGAATATTATTTTAAAATATTCATAATTTTAAAATATTCTTTATTTACACAATTCTTTACTTCAAAATATTCTTTATATAAAGAAGTTCTTCATTTTTAAAAATATTATTTTATTAAAAATACTCTAAATCGGGATGTGACTCAATCAATTACCATAGGTACCAAAGCTCTGGTTAGCTCAAATCTTTGGGGTACAACTCATTAGAACTAAACAAAAGACTCATCAGAGTTAGGATTAGTAATATCCTATAAAAGAATGACTCGTTAGAGATGGGATTAGTAGTATCCTAGAATGAGTGTGAAGAGTGTTATTTTTAAAATAAAAATGATAACAAATTTAGTTTTGAAATTTTTATCTTAAAATGCGTATTTGAGATATTATTATATTTTAATTTGGACAATCGAGTATATAAAGATTTTAATATACGTCTGATCCACGTGTACACGAAGTCTTAAATATACTGGGTAGATATAGAATCACACTCTAGTCACCCGGAGATGATTCTGATGATGATGCATCATCATCAGTGTTTATGTTCAAGTTTTGAAAGTGGAATATCTATATATTTCCAATCGACTGGAATGAGAATCAAAACTTAATTAGAGTTTATTGCTGTGATTTGCACTAAAAATATGTTTTTTGTCTATATATAAAAGTTATATATTTAAAAAAGTTAATCACCTAATTGATTGTTGGTTGTGATGTTTGATAATTAGTTTAACTAATTAAAATGTTGGTATAATAATTAATTTAACCAATATGAGAAAGAATGGTAAATTTAGAAAAATCTAATTTAATATTGAACTAAATGGATAAGAAATAAAAATTGAGTTGGTTAATTAAAAAACTATTAGCTTCATTCCTTTTCGAGGACGACAAGGATTTTGGCCAACCTTAATCGATCGCTAGATCGACTAAAATCGTTCAAAACCCGCATACGTTAACTCCGGGCATACAACACATTAGAACAATAACAGCAGACTTTTATAAACATCATAACAGTGTTACATCAAAGCAAAAAATATCAGAGTTCATCGAATATAGAAATAATACAGCGAAAGGTAAATTACGATGAATTTAATACATTGCAGCGGAAGACTTTCTATGCTCGGACACAGCTTTAAGCTTCAATCCAGAATCCTGCTCAAGAGAATAGATATCTGCAAAAGCTACTCGAATGCCCGTGTGGAAAAGAGGGCACCCGAGTTTGCAAGTGAAACAAACTACAGGTCAGTCATAGGACTGGTATGAGAAATCTAACTTAACTAATCTAGTAATGAGGCTAATCACAGGACCACGCTGCTAACACAGAACAGGTTTACTCCATTGGATTGCTAGTGCATAAAGTAAATCGTTAAACAACGCAATGCTTTTTAGAAAAATGAAACCATTATAAGACTCAAGTCCCATCACACAATGCAGCGCAAACCAGAGGATAGTGTTTTACCTTATAATAGTCAAAAATGTTTGATACGTTAAAAACGGATTTGATATTATTATTAGTGTATATATGTTTTCAAAAAAACAATTTCAATAGTAATGTATCAATCATAGACGACATAGTAGCCCATCCTACTATGTCGCCATACTAGTTCTATAATCAAAACCGATGGTGTCGTATTGGAAATTGGGTTTCCATCATGAATGAGGCCAGGGATCGTCCTCTCCGATTCGAGACACTCTAGCAAATGCCTCAGGATCCCCCGTAGTGAACCCTTGGATCTTCAGGGCAGTCCATACCTACGCTAGTGGATTAGCTATGCCTGAACACACACTTCCCAGTTCTTTTGAACCTCTATATGGCCACTAACAACCTATAAAATCGAGGTACCTCATAATCCATCATCCACATGAGTAAAATGTCAGGGCTGGTAGGTCGTTGACATCACTCTAGCTAGAAAGAAACGTGTGCACTCCCTGCAGTCCTAATCCCGTTTTGACTCATACCGGGGTGTGAGGCTCGTGAAGTCACGTTATACATAAAGCTATGCCTAAATAGGCTATGCTTTGATCATCAACCACAAGGCTCTGCTTTTCAACAAAAGCCTTGATCCATGCATCTTAGCATGCCACATTGTCAATCCATACCATACCATTGATTCCTACCCATATATAACCTCTAAGATCGTACGTCTTAGAGAAGGGTTTTAAACACCAAACATATTTATATATTTAGCTGAGATCAACGAATATAGCATAAAGGAAAACAAAGTCAGACATACCATCCATTTACAAGTCCGTTCTGGGTCTGAACGAAACCGGAGACACCTTATTCCTCGCATATCCGAACAATCAACAAATACGTCCGGACAACTACCACTGCAGCCCCTTCAAGGTTGCTACTCCAATCACGGGCGTCAGTAGTCCTCATCCATTCGATGTGAAGATCGCCGGTCTTCAATCACCGTCTTCAAATCTTCGACTTAGATCGTCGTATAATCATTTGAAATGAGATTGAACTCGGACTTTTCAAATGATCCTTAATCGATCTTAATAAATTGAGTTGGTTAATTTATTAAGTTTACATTTTTATTGTTTAACCTTTTTATTATTATTATTATATATATTTTTATATAATAGAATTTCTAATTTCTGGCGCATTTTCTATTTAAAATTTCTTAAAATAAAATTTTAAATTGGTTTTGATTTTCCGGGTTGTTAAGTGGGCATGAAAAAGCAAACAGGAGTAATATTCCGGCGTTAATCTCATTCCTAATCACTATAGGATAATTACTAAACTGCATCAATGCTAATTACACCGCACCATTACTAGTCACCCTAAAAGTTGATCCCGCCTACATAACGTAACAATGTTATTGGTAGTTTCGTGTACCCCTAGTTACCTTCATAGGTGCTGACTACCCCTATCTCCACTAGTTGTACCCACTACCCCCATGCGAATGGCTCCCTAACTCGTAGGTACCCGAACTAGTCCCACAATGGAGTGTATCACTCCCCAAAGTGGCAACCCAATACCACTAAAGATGCACGGCTTATATCTACATGATGCAACAACGTCTTACCTACCAGCCCGGGCCCACGCACGCACATGACTCCGTTGGACTTGTGTTGCCACCGCTAATCCATTTTGACCTCTTACAATCAAACCTAGTAAGCGTGTCCCGTCCTCAACTTGGGTCGAGCTCACAAAGATACTTAATGGGTTACTGGTTTGAAAAGGGCCCCCATGCCTGACACAAGCTTTCCACCTATGCTTGGTCCCCACTAAGGTTTCCCACTTAACCCCATTCTTATTCATGTCTTCTTACATGCTTTCAACTTGGTTAAGTGTTTCTAATCGTATTTCAAAAGCCACCCAAGGCACCCACTTAACCCCCACGTCCCACCACATGTTTATCTGGTTAAGTGTTACTTAATTCATTATAACCGTAACCTTATAAAGACCTCCCACATTAGACTGACATATGCGATTGCTGGATTTTCCGGGTGGGTCCGGGCAGCCTTATATCGCAAACGAGCCTAACCTCGGGACTTTACAATTGTTATGCATTTAATTCATGCCTTTGACCTCTCACATTAGACTATCGTTTGTGGTTGCTGAATTTGTCGGGCAGGTCCGGGCAGTCTTACACCACAAACGAGTCTAACCTCGTGTCTTAGGCGGTTAATTGTTACACATCATTATTTAACCCCAAATTGGATTAATATCCCTATTCAAATTTGTCAATAAATGCCAAATTCATTTATGTCCATAATTGTCACCTAAATTATGTCAATAAATTACAGGTATACAAATTATACCTATTAATGTCTCAAATTAATAATATGCCCTTTTATGGCCATTCTATGCCAATTCACAATTATGTATTTTAAATATTTTCCCATCATCCCCACGCTATTCGTACGTTTTATTATGACATATGTTAGACTCGCAATAGTCTAACTTATAAAAGGAAAAACAACGTCACTACTTGCATAGCAGATAAAATAGATCTAAGAATCATGGCATAAGTTTACATAGCCAATAACTTGCATATATGTGTATGGTTTTCCTATAACTTGCATATGAACAAACTAGCATATGATTCTCATACAAAACTAGCATAGGCAATTTGCATAACTATGTACTGCCATGGATCTAAATATAGATCTAAACATAAAGGTGTGAACTTGCATATGGATCTAAACATAAAGGTGTGAACTTGCATATAGATCAAAACATGTAGATTAATGTCACATAAACTAGCATATGTACATACATGTTTCACATATATTTTAACAACCCAAACTTGCATAAGATTCATATATGTTTTAACATCCCAAACATGCACAGGATTCATATAAGAATATATAGTCCAACATTACAAACTTTCATATATAAGAACATGTAATCCAACATCATAAACTTGCATAAGATTCATATAAGAACATATGATCCGATATCACAAACTTACATAAGATTCATATAAGAACTATCATATGATTCAACTTGCATAAGATACACACAAGAACTAGCATATAATTCAACATCACATGATTCAAAGTCATATTCTCATAATTCCAATTATGACTTATCATAATTAAATTAATTAATTAATTTATGAAAGCTATTATACTCACAAACAAAAGAATAGTCTTTTCATTCTGGGATATGTATTCTGAAACTGAATTGCTCGCCTTTGATGTAGACTAATCGTTATTTAGATTTAGATTTTATTTTGATTCTTGCTTTTATCTTGTTCTTGAGTTGAAAGAGACGGCGGCTACTCTAGGTTCTCCAATTACGGCATGGCGGCTCTTGGTATGAATTTGTGTGACTAGGGTTGAGATTTAGGTTGCTTATATAGAATTTTAATTGATTAAGAGCCGTCTGATTAACCTAGAATCAGTCAAGACCATCCAGTCAAGATACAATAACACCTCAGCCCTAATGACACAGCAACAAGTCTAAGCAGCATCATCTTCCAGATCTGCCGGGGGGCATGTCAACCCCGTGGTCGACCTGTATGGGTAGGTCGACCCCCAGGTCAACCCCCTGGTCGACCTGGCCTTTGGGCGGGAATTTTCCCACCTGGCCTGCTCCCCTGTTTGAATTTGAATTTTCTGAAATGTTTATTTAAATTCTAAAACTTCGGAAGGCCATAACTTCTTCATACGAAGTACAATTCACACAAACTCGGAGTCTTTCTCTAGCAGAATTCCGAGACGAACGTAATGGAGCAACCCGTTTCCCTTTATTCTCACATTTGAATTTAAGTATTTTAATTTTAATATTTAAAATCACGGGGTGTTCCATTCTCCCTTCCTTAATGGATTTCGCCCTCGAAATCCCAAGTTAAGGAGAATGTATATCCTAACATCCAATCATCCATCTACTCAGCCATCAAACATAAGCATCCATTGTCCTTACAAGTTTCCTAATGCTGTATGAACATATGCAAAAAGTGTGTGTATATGTTCCTTATCTAATGCGAGATCAGGCGGTCTACTGATTCAGTTGACCTCCTTAATGCAAATCATGATAGTGCCATGCGTCCATTATGTATGCAAAAGAATCCTATTGATACATATTATTTCTACATGCGTGCACAATCATTCATCAAAATGCAGCATCCATATGATAATACAACCGTTATACATTCTTTCATTTGAATATGCACACACATTCATATGCAATATGAGGGTGATTGAGTCGATTCTGGTGCCTAGGGTATGTGTACATGCATCCACGAGCAACCACTTGCATCAATTTGCATCCACCATACATAACATGTCTCAAACACATGTTTGCTACCATAGGGTTCTTCCTAACTATAAATCGAAGATGTCATCGCAATGATAATACTAAATGATAGGACAAGTATCAACAAAGAGGTAGAAAAAGGAGAAAATAAAACATACCCTCAAAAAGGAAAGGGTACAGCGTACACATCTTGTTTTCTGTCTCCCAAGTCCCGTCCCTTTGATTGTCTCCCCATTGCACTTTGACCAATTTGACCTCTTTGTTGCGTAAATTTTTGACCTCCGATCCGAGAATGCATGTAGGAGCTCGTCTAAACATGGCATTGCGCTCTACTTCCACTTCTTCGAGCGCGCTCGGCTCCACCACTTCTGCTGTATCATGTAAACACTCACGCAAATGCGAAACGTGAAACACGTCAAGAACTCCACTGAACTTTTCTGGTAGCTTCACTCTATATGCCATCTGCCCAATCCTCTCTGTAATTGGAAAGGGTCCTACAAACCTCGGTGCCAACTTCCCCACTAATCCAAAGCGGACTACGTTTCTCAACGGTGACACCTTAATAAAAACCATGTCCCCAACCTCGAACTCAAGATCTGTTCGTCTCTTATCAGCATAAGATTTCTGTCGGTACTGCGCCGTCTTCATTCGCCGTCGAATCAGGTCTATCTTCTCCGAAGTCTCCCTAATCATGTCGGGTCCAAGCAAAACCTTATCCGTGGACTCCCACCAAAAAGTAGGTGATCGGCACGGTCGTCCATAAAGAGCCTCAAAAGGCGCCATGCCAATACTTGCTTGAAAGCTGTTATTATAGGCGAACTCCACTAGTGTAAGGTGTTCTTCCCATGTTACTCCAAAGTCTAGGATGCATAGCCTCAGAAGGTCTTCTAGAATCCGATTTACTCTCTCGGTTTGGCCGTCCGTCTGAGGGTGATAAGCGGTACTTAAGCATAATTGTGTTCCAATCGCCTCTTGTAAGCTTTTCCAAAATTCGCTTGTGAAAATGTGATCTCTATCGCTCACAATGCCAGAGGTTATGCCGTGCAGATGAACTATCTCTCTAAGGTAAACGAATGCTAACCATACGGCGGTCCTCCTACTTTTAACGGGAATAAAGTGTGCACTTTTGGTAAGTCAGTCAACAATTACCCAAATCCCCGTGTTACCCTTCCTTGATCTTGGTAACCCATCTACAAAATCCATGGAAACACTTTCCCATTTCCATAGCGGAATCTCTAAAGGGTGGAGCAAACCTCCAGGCATCTTTTGCTCCGCCTTGACTTGCTGGCACACTAAGCATCTAGAAACGAACTCAGCTACGTCCTTCTTCATTCCTGCCCAAAAGAAAACTCTCTTCATATCCCGATACATCTTGTCACCACCGTGATGTATGATCATCTTAGAGCGATGCGAGTCTTCAAGAATTTCCTTCTTCAAACTCTCGTCTTGGGGTACGCAAAGTCTCCTATCTCTACGCAGCCTGTAACGACCCGTGTTTTTGGCAGTCAAATATTTTATTTAATTTATTATTTTAAATATTATATTTGGAGTATTAATGGATTTTAATATTTAAATCGTTATTTAAAACGAGATTGAACGCTATATGTTTATATAATATAAATAGAGCTTGAAGATGGCGTGCAGTTCGTAAATTGGAGTTTTGAACTTCAATCGAATATACAGAATTCGATATAAGTCGGATTTCTGTGAAACAAGAAACGTTAGAACCGTATTGATGATAATTTTCATATGAAAGAGGAAAATTCAGATTTTGTATTATAGATAGTAAGTTATGGCTAAATCAAATTTTAAAATAGTCGCTGTGAAAAATTGTTATTTAAATATCGGCCTTTAAAATGGCCATTTTTCAAACGGTCTCTGTTTTCGACGAAATCAGTTTCATTAGAACCGTATCATTAAATTATTGCACGGTGCTAAATGGCGTGGCAAACCACGGTCATATGTGACAACGGCAGCCAAAAACGCCCATATAATTTCTATAGCGTATGATTAAATTAATAGAGAGATATTTGAGTGGAACTGGAGCAGACGATCGAATTAGGCCACGAAACCAATTCCGTTGAATTTGTATCGTCGATTTGGGCCAGGGTAGGTATATAGTTTGTTATTTTTGAAGATCGGGTAATTTGGTGTTCAAAAGGGCATTTCGGTGCGCGTAAAAACAACCTACCGGGAAAACAGTCTCGGAATGCGACGAAACTTGTGCCGTTGGGTTCGTATTGAAAATTTATTAAAAGATCGCAAGGTTTCAAGTTGATTTGATTTATCTGGAAATTGTGAAAAATTTAAACGCGTGTTCATTTCTGATTTTATAAGGGAATTTTTTTCAAATGATGTCGGAATTCGACGAAACTTGTCTCATTGGATCCGGAATACCTTTTTATACTAGTATTAGCCTTTTTATCAGAAGGCAGGAGTCGTTTGTAGCAGTTTTACCGTTATTTTAGGATGAAGTTTCAAAAATAATAATAACAATGATAATTAGAATGTCTTCGGTTCGGCTATTAAAAATTTACAATACTTCTTGCTTAAGGATTTTGTTGTACACTCTAAAGTCTAAACTGCTGCAAACCTAAAAATGACAACATCTATGCCTCGTGTTTTCAATGGATAAATCATATAGCTAATAATATTGAAAGCTCACGCTACAGCCTCTCTAAACCCATTGCTCCATGGCTAAGCTCATAAAATATGTACAACCCGAAAAGAAATTTTACGCAGAACTAAATCTACCCATTTCTTCAGTGTGAAGTCTCCCACAGGCAAACCTTCCTCGGTTCCATCCCGTATCTTACAGCCCTCACATGTTAAATCACGTACAACGTTTGAAAACAAGCTGAAAGCGAGTTGTAAAGCAATCGAGCAACTCATGCTACCTCTATTACAAACCTATCCTACGCTACAACGAAAAACGTGCTGGCCAAACAAATTGCTGTGCTCCCCAATCCATCTCCTCTATATATACCACTCTCTCCATAGTCCTTTCGAGCAAATAAAAATAACCCATAGCAGTATACAAAAGAGAACATGTCATGCGGTGGTAATGGAAAATTTAAACTTGGAGTCGTGGAGAGTATAGGCGGAAGTCGGAAACTTGGACGGAGGCCAATGTTCGGTGGGCGGGGGTCTGAGGTGACTCGTGTTTGTTCAGGGGCTGTTTTGGTCAAGTGTCGAGCAGGAGGTGAACAGAGGGGTCGTGGGAACAAGAAATGGGTTACAGGAAGTGATAAAGAATGAAAGGGATGGGAGACGTATAGGAAAGAGTGCATGGGTACATTGGGATCAAAAGGAAATGGGAAAGCTAAAGTAGAAGAAGGAACGTTGTGAGAGAAGAAGGAGAATTGTAGCGCACCAGGGGTATAATTCTCCTAAACCACTTATAAATATACTTAATTAACGTTTTAGTTTAACGCAAGTTTAAAGTAATAAATTTGATATTTATATATATCTAAT
Organism: Allium sativum; assembly: GCA_030737875.1. NCBI lineage: Eukaryota > Viridiplantae > Streptophyta > Magnoliopsida > Asparagales > Amaryllidaceae > Allium > Allium sativum. The sequence continues at coordinate 161,415,154 of CM060913.1, forward strand.
AATATATACATGATAAGAACATTGCCTGGAAAGGTGTTCACAAGTGCCTAATCCCATAATTAAAAATGCGGTTTCAACATGCCTAAATCCCCTATGTCTTTAGCGTGTTTAATTTCTAATACGGTTGCCTAATCTTTATGAAGACCAAATTTTAACAGTGCCTAATTAGGATAATATGCCTAACTAGTTGCAGGATCGCCTGTACCGATACATGGTGACAACTCAGTTTAATATGCCTAGATATGGTTGTATAATATCGTGTTCTGGTATAATGTTAGCGGACCTAACCATGTTTACGTATACATGCGCTTAGTTAGGATTTATAATGTGCCTAGAAGACATGGTGCGCCTAATCAAATGAACCCAACTATGCGTTAAAGCATGCATCTGCCCTTATTTATGTCTCACCCAGAATTACGTTTAAAACGTGCCTAGTCTTTTTTCAACGTGACCGTAATTTTCTAAGGTAATAATTAAGTTTAAATTTAAGGGTTATAATATTTAAACCATAAACTTATTTAACATATAACCGATGCATATTGACAGAATTTGACAAGACCAGATCGAACAGAGAGCGTTGGAACAATGTTAACAAACGTAACAGTTGGACCTGGTTTGGACGCAGTCAAAAGTAACTGAAAGAAACCATTTGATGATGAATGGAAATCAAAGTGAGTTAAACTCACTCAATTACCCTATTTATAATTTATATAAATTGGGTTTTTATTTTGTGTGCTCTGCTTGCCAATGGTTGACTATTTGTTAATAAAATATTTATTTGCTAATGAAATTAAACCGTCGTTTAATTTCAGTGAAGTACCAAATCGTTATTTTAACAATTGGTCCTAATAAAGGTAACTTACCTTGTTAGTCACGTTTATAAAATAAACGTGTTTAATTGGGTGAATTGTTTTAATTGCTTGTGGTTGGATTAAATGGTCGTTATTATCAGTTAAATGATTGAATGGTCTGATTTGAGATAACCATTTGTATACAGGAAAGAACAGGTTGGAGGGATCTAACCGGATTCCTCGAATATATTATTTATCTTTCATACTATCATATGTGAACTGTCATGATGGGATAATTGAGTTTGGTAGTGACCATTGAATGAAAAGTCAACCTGTGTGGTGTTTTAACCAATGGGTTATATTGGTTGAGTAATCGGCAATAAATGGCCTTAAAGAAATGATATCGATTTATTGTCTGATAAATTGATATAACTGAAGTTATAAAATTTATTTTATAACTAAGGATAGGTTTTGGAATATATATACATTATTTATTATTTAAGTTAATAATTGGTTTTATAAAGAAAAATGCTGATGGTAATCAGATTTAGAAATACGTGAATAGAAATTAACCTAACGGTCAAATCTGGATAATGGTTTTGTTAAGAAACAATTTAATGGAATTATCTAAATTATTTAATTATATTATAAATTAATTAAAAAGGAGAATTGAATGGAATTGGTTAATAAGACAACCAGATTTAAGTTGACTAAGTTAACAGTTTTAACTAGGATTGACCATTAAATTAGTTTGTATTGAATTAACCCAATAGAAGAGTTTAATGAATATTGTTTAGATTTTAATGAGATTTTTTAAAAAGGGATTTATTATTTATTTTAGTTAATAAAGGAATTAACTACTAACGTAGTTAATGATTGGATAAATTATTATAATTTAGAAAAATTCTTTTTCATGGGAATTCATTTAAAAGTAATCTAAGTGAAAAGAAATCCTATTGATCGGTGAAAGAAGTTTATCAACAGGTTTGTTTAAACTTGAGTTTATAACAAAGTTATAAGAAGGGATTTTTAAGCAAATATCATAGCTTAAATAAATGTCACCGAATTATTTGAATTAAGTAAAAGAAAATTGAGATAAAAGGTTTTATAATAAACCAGAGTTATACAAAAGAGGTTTGAGGCGTTATATCATTAATTCTAAATTAACGTTATTTAAGAATGTGATTAAATAAAAGTGGGAGATTTGAATGAAATATTGGTTTTGGATTACATCTTATATTTATCTTTAGATATGAACGTTGTTGATCAAGGTCTGAGAGGTAATTAAAATACCCCAACTTGAACGACTTCGGAATTATCACAGGAGGATATGAGTTGGTAATGGTTGAAGGAGTTAGTATTAATTTATTATTTCCATTTCAGAGATAATAATGTAACGTGTAATTAAGAGTTGAAAAATATAAAAAAATGAGGGTTCCAAGGTAAAAGGGAAATGGAAAGGGGATTGAGTGAATTATAATGATATGTTCGTGTTAGGAAGGAAATATAAAGTGAGTTTTATTCTCTTAGAATAAACATTTGATTTTGCTTTCAAGTGGTGAATAAAAGATAAGCCGTGATGTTGTTTTCTAGAAATAAGCTAAAAAATGAAATATGATATAAGATTATCCTAAGTGTTAAAATGAATTTGTCAAAGAATTCTTATGTTAAATAAGAAGCGAGAAAACTATACTCATAATATCGAAATATTTAAGGGTTTTTGAATTTACATTTGTTTTAATCGAAAAGGCCAAGTGGTGTTGAATACTGAACCAGTGAACTCGTTGGATCGTCATGTTTGAAGCACTGATTATTTTGATAGTTAAATCACCAACTATCAAATCTGTCCAATACGATTGTTGGTAAGGAAAGACCGGGATCGAACTTAGGTTCGAAAAACCATTCCGACCAACAAATACGTGAAGATATCAGAAGACGGTTGAGATTGAGCATTAAAGACCGTAGAATTTCATGAACGGAAGAACTGCTAATAATCCCTGGTTTAGCGGCCAGAGATAAACTGTGGTTCTGTCGTGGTTGAAATCTACGGGTTGCAAGGACTTCTCGCTACTGATCCATGGGGTGATTCCTATATTGGATGCAGTAGGAGAGTACCTTCGGTTCACTCTGTTCCTGGATGACTTGTTTGGACGAATGTCTGACAGAGTATTTCCAGAAAACCACATACATTGATTTTTATAAATATACCGAGTGGTGGCAAAAAGAGGCACTTCTTTTATACCCAGAGTGTATTTGTGGACGTTAATTAGTGACACGACGGATCTGACGATGTGGCATTCAAAGTAAATGATGACCAGATGTTCTGAAAGGAAATTCAAACCTGAGACGACCCAAAACCCCGTACTGACGGTGGCAATGGTAATCCTTGGAATATACACATAAACAGATAATAGCAGAACAAAAATAAATAAATACACCAGATAATGAACAATAGAATATACTGGATAAACGTAATCATCAGAGTTACACAGTAAACAGAATCATACTTAGAACAAATACAGTTCAGCTATACATAAATGTCTACAGCGGAAAAACAAACATAATGTACAATAGGAGCTGAACAGCATAAAAAGAGATAAATAACAGAATCCATCTTCAGCTCCAGCTATCCAGAAAGAGCCAGCTAGACCTGAATACAAGGCTACCCATGTAGAAAAAGGGGCACCCGAGTTTGAATGTGATACAAACTACGAGTCAGTCATGGGACTGGTATGAGAAATCTACTCAACACATTCAAAATATGGCTAATCACAGGACCACGCCAGTTTCGTGGAAAGGGTTTACTCCATTGGATTGCCACTGCTTTAAAACAAATCATTCTTTTAAACATCGCAATGCTTCTTATAAAAATGAAGCCATTATAAGACTCAGTTCCCATCACATAATGCAACGCAAACCGGAGGATAGAGTTTTACCTTATAATGGCCAAAATATGATTGATACGAATAAAACAAAAGCATTTGTTATTATTACTAGTGTTTATATGTTTCAAAAACAATTTCAATCATAACTATCAATCATAGACGGCATGGGTACCATATATCATGTCGCCATATATATATATATACAATCAAAACCGCATGATGTCGTATTTGGAAATTGGATTTCCGTCATGAACCAAGGCAAAAGATAGTCCTTACCGAATTCGAGACTACCTAGCCCGAGTCTCAGGATCAGAGCTCGAGTGACCCTTGGATCGTCAGGGCCGGTCCACATGGAGTGGATTAAAATGCCTGAACACTGCGTTTCGCCCCCCTTTGGGGCGTAAGCGAGCCAACAAATGACTCCATCGGACCCGGATCTTCCGATCTAACCGAGGCGCCTCGCAACAACAACAACCATATAAGTCAAACTCGTCAGGGCATGTAAAACCACTGACGCCACTTCTAGCTAGGAGGAAACGCAGGCCCTCCCAGAGGTCCTTTCTCCCATTTCTGGTTCATACCGGGGTGTGAGGCTCGCGAATTCACGTTATACACAAAGCTACGCCACACAGACGGTGCTTTGATCATCACCACAAGACTTTGCTTTTCAACAGAAGCCCTGATCGCTGCATCTTAGCATGCCACACGGGCAATTCACACCGTGCAACTGATAGCTATCAATCACACAGAATAAACTCCAATGTCAGACACACTGTCCATTTGCAAGTCCATTTTGGGTCTGAACGAAACCGGAGGCACTAAATACCTCGCAAACCCATCGATCACCTTGTACGTCTGGACGATCACCACTAATTATCCATATTTCGGGATGCCTCCTAATCAGGACCTCGGTTACCATCCCAAAACGAAGTGAAGATCTCCGGTCTTCGACCACCGTCTTCATCTTCGATTTCTTGTCGTCGATTCAGTTATTCAGAAAGGGATAAACCCGGTCTTTCTGAGCAACTCACGTATATAATAAACAAGTGCAACACTAACATACATACGCATCATTTCAATTCATTAGTCACTAACCGTCAATCAATAAGAGAACGATTTCCCAAATATTAACCCCGAAGGCCGAAACCAACATCAGATCAATACCCAAGAAACCATTCGACTTAGCCAACCTTAAGTTAATTTCTAAATTTTACATCCATATCGTTTATAATATTTTATAATGATTTATCGCTATTTTTATTTATTTTAAAATAGTTAATTTATTCAAAACGATGCTTCGGGCCACAACGCGACCGTGACGCTGTTTTTCTTCAGATTTGATTTACATATATATCTGAAAATCTAACCGTTGGATCTTCACAAAATTTACATCATTAGAAAGATCTTTTCAAAACGAATCCAACGGTTCCAGTTTCGGGAAAATCTGACGGTCGGATCTCCCGGTACAATCGTTTGAAGTTTCGATTTCAAAATACGAACTGCAGCGTCGTTTTTTATTAAATATAATTATACTTATATATATATATATAATATAATCGATTCTGGCGCTGTTTTTCTTCAGATTTGAAGTAAACTTTCCACACAATCCAACCGTTGGATTTTTACAAAGTTGGTGCCGTTGGAAAGATATTTCCAAAGCGAACCCAATGGTTGCGGTTTCGGGAAAATCCGATGGTCGGATCTCCCGGTATAATCGTTTGAAATCACGGTTTCAAAATACGAACTGCAGCGTCGTTATTCGATATATTTCAATTCTATATATATATATATATATATATATATATATATATATATATATATATATATATATCGATTCTTCGATTTCAAAACTATATTCTTTTCATACATTGGATAAAAATGATATTTTTATCTAACTGTCTTCGATTTCAACACTTCACACTATTTTTAACAATTCATTTATATAATAAAAATGTGATTTTTATTGTAAAACAATTCATTTCAAAACACGATTATTTTCTATAGTTTATATAGGTGATAAAATAGGATTTTTATTATAAAACCATTTGTTTCAAAACACGACTATTTTCTATAGTTCATATAGGTGATAAAATAGGATTTTCATTATAAAACAATTTATTTCAAAATATGAATACCATTCAACACATGAATTTCAATTCAACAAATGAATTTCGATTCAACACATGAAGGTTTTCTATAGTTTATATATATATATATATATAAATGTGATTTTTATATTTTAAAACACGAATACCATTCAACACATGAATTTCAATTCAACGAATGAATTTCGATTCAACACATGAAGGTTTTCTATAGTTTGTATATATCGATAAAAAGGTGATTTTTATATTTAAAACACGAATACCATTCAACACATGAATTTCAATTCAACGAATGAATTTCGATTCAACACATGAAGGTTTTCTATAGTTTATATATATAGATAAAAATGTGATTTTTATATTTAAAACACGAATACCATTCAACACATGAATTTCAATTCAACGAATGAATTTCGATTCAACACATGAAGGTTTTCTATAGTTTGTATATATCGATGAAAAGGTGATTTTTATATTTAAAACATGAATACCATTCAACAAATGAATTTCTATCCAACGAATGAATATCGATTCAACACATGAACGTTTTCTATTCAACGAATAAATATAGTTTCAACAAATGAAAATAATTCAAACACATGAATATTATTCAAAATTTCGACAGCATAACGGCAGGGTAGTTAAAACCGGGACCGTCCCTAGTACGGCTCCTCGCTCTACCTTAAAACCTCGCGGTTTTTGACAATGGGGAATCATGCATCTAGTTCGCACGCAGGCGGTATGTATATTTATTTCATTTCCACAAACTAATCCTATGTGGTTTCAACCAAATATTTCTCAACTACAAATGGGTATTTTTCAACCACAATTAATCAATTCCAATCAAAAACAATTTCAATCAACCATTCGCTATCAATCAATTTTCACACCAATCACAATCAATAAATATCGTCCATGGTTTGTGGATGAGGGGCGTATGCATATATATATAGCAATTCACTTCTATTTCAACATATATATAATTTTACAACGCATATATAACTTATACATCGAACGTACAACTTATACAACGCTTATACAAGAGGTGTACAACGCTTATAGATTATATAATTTATACATCATCGTTTTCCATATCGTTTATAAATTAGAAATCTCACATTGGGTTCCACTACACCAAAAATAACAGAAGGCTCAGAAAAATATGCGGTCTCTTCTAGAAGGTAGAAGACGTCCACACGAGTCCACTGTCTCTTGTTTCATTTAATTTTGTCAACACACGAAAAAGATATGATTTTTCAAAGTTTGCAACAGTTTAAAGGTGTTAAAACAGTTGAAAATAAAACAAGCCGTACCTTTTAGAAATCGTTCAAAATTATGTTGCGATTTATCTTCCAATCCGTTGATTGTTGCTTCGATCGGCCAGCGCCACCTTGTCGGGCTAGGAGAGGCGCACGTGTGCCAGGAGGTGGGGCCAGTTCGGTGGTCCCAGGCGGCGGCGGCGGCGAATTGAAGTCGTCGACTTCTAGGCGTCGATTCTCACTCCACAGGCCACGAAATATTCCAAACCTTATATGGATTTGAAGATCTCGAGAAGATCTTCAAAAAGTTCAATTGTGGCATGAGCTAATTCGGCGTGGATTGATCGAAAAATGAGGGGGAAGGTTTATAGCGGTTTCCGCCTTCGATCGGGGAGAGAGAAAAAAAGATTTTTTTTTATAAAAATTATGATTGGCCGGTGGGTTTTAAAGGGGTTTTCTGACACGACCACCAATCTAAACCCAACGACTGTCGTCCCTAGTGTTTCACCCCCATTCCGAACATAATAGGATATGTTTTGTAGGCCCATTCGACTGTTTCAGTCAGTTTTCCTTCAAATTAAAATATATAACATTCAATATTAAATTTGAACGTACATTTCAATTTGCCAGGCCACAAACTAATTCGAAAAATTCTAGAAAAATAAACCTAGCTATGTTTTGACAATACGGTCCCAACAAAACTAGTTTCGTCGAATTCTGAGACCGTTTGCAAAAAAGGCCCAATTCTGGTCGATCCAGTTTAACTACAATTGACCAAAACACGTTTTCCTTTGCCACGCTCACATACTAGCTTCAAAAATTATGAAATTTGAAACCTAGCAATAACTTCACATCCCGGATGCAACAAAAGTGGTTTCGTCGAATTCCGAGGCCATATGCAAAATGGCCATTTTCACGGGCTATATAAATTCCATAGCGACCTTTCTGAAAATTCATTTGGCCATAACTTTTGCTTCCCGCTATGAAACTTCAATTTTTCAGATTCGTTAGAAAGGTATTCACTAACAGATTTAAATATTTTTGGTTTCACTCAAATCCGTTCTGTTTTGCACCCGGTACAGTCCGACAAAGTTTGAATTCAATTTTTGAAACTGTAGCGCCTTTTCAGGCCTTGTTTATAATTAGAATTAATTATATACATTTTCAAACGTCGATTCAAACTCACTTTTCATTGCTATTATTTAAAATATTTAAAATCCATTATTTTAGCCAATTTAAAAATTTTAAATTAGTTCAGATTTTCTGGGTCGTTACAATCTCCCCCACTTAAAACTTTTCGTCCCCGAAAAGGAACAAAGTCGAAAGTGGTTTGATTAATCAACTCTATGTTCAATCTGGCTTCCATTCTCCAACTTTTTAGTTTCTGAGAATTTTCAAATTCTTCAAAAATTTGGCTAACACCCGGAATTTTCGAAAAATTTCGCCATAACTTCCTTTGTACGGGGAGAGGTTTGGAAATTAATTGGGCCGTATTAGGTACCCAATAAATCCTAATAAGCATACACATATTTATAGTGATATATTCTGGTGTTTACAGGGGAGCGTGTATAGATAATAACTCCAGAGAATAAATTCTCGTCACCCTGTCAAAGCCTGAGGGAGTGTGTATTTTAAATGCTCCAGATGATAAATCCTCGTCACCTCGTCCCGTGTGGGAAATAAATAGTCCATGTGCCGTATCTAATAACTAGAGAGACGTGATTATTGTCAACTCTAGACCCGTGTGGGGTTTTATTAATCTGGCAATTTTATCGTTATAATTTAAATAGTCCATATCAGTCATCAGTTCAACCTGTAAAATATAGTCATCGCCATACAAGCCTCTTGCTCGTATGGTAAATCTTCCACCTCGTCACACAAGCTCCAAATGCTTATGTGGTATATGATGAAGTATGCCTATCTTCTGAAGTATGCCATGTAATGTAGTTCAAAATTAATTGTTACTATCCTATGGCAATGTTTACTATTTCACACAGAATAACCAGCACTCTGCATCCAATGGCATTCACAGGAGTTGATATAATAATATTTCGCATCCAACTCATTAAGGTTTACCTATTTGTCGGGCACGCAAATAAAATCTTTACTCAACAGCTATCCATTTACCTGTTCAAACATATATAATGCACATGTATATATTTCTATCTATTTTCTAAACAGTTCAATGTGTGATATAATCGAATAAATTCTACCATTCATCCTATTATTGATTAAATTAACTATCGTTTTAATAATTTTAATTAATCCAATCTACTATCACACAACACAAACAACAATCAAATTGTTTTTAACCTTTCAAAAACATACTAATCAATTTCTATACTCTTTAAAAATCATTCATACTATAGAATCAAAAGTGCACATCCATGGAAAGAAAATTACAACATAGTAGAGAACTAATTGGTAATGCAAAGTATGGTAAATGTACCTTGCACCGGAGTTAATCAGAGATATCCATTCGGCATCTAGAATAGGCTTTCTGAATGCTCTCCTCAGTTTCCCAAGTACAATCTCGCGGATCTCCACTCCATTACACTTTGACCAACTGAACCTTCTTGTTCCTCAGCTCTTTGGTTTCTTTGCCGATAATCTTTAGTGGCTCTCTCCTCACAGCCAATTCTAGTGTAATTTCAATATCCTGTTGAGCTACTTCTTCCACGATCAAGTCTGGATCGTGAATATGCTTTCGAAGTTGAGATATATGAAATACATCATGAACTCTAGGCAACCAATCAGGCAATTTAACCCTATAAGCAAGAGTTCCGATCCGTTCCAGAATAGGAAATGGACCAATGAATTTGGGCGCCAACTTTCCAGTTTTACCGAACCGGATAACTCCTCTCATCGGCGATACTTTCAAATATACATAGTCCCCAACAGCAAAGGATATATCTCTTCTTCTTCTATCGGCATAGCTCTTTTGTCGGCTTTGAGCGGCCAGTAATCGTTTCTTAATAAAATCGACTTTGTCGGCACCTTCTCGAATCATATCTGGACCCAACACAAGTCTATCATCGGGTTCGACCCAACAGGCAGGAGATCGGCACGGTCTACCATATAATGCTTCGAATGGAGACATTGTCAGGCTCGCCTGGTAGCTGTTATTATATGAGAATTCAGCCAAATGCAGATGGTCTTCCCATGATCCACCGAAATCTAGAACACAAGCCCGCAATAGATCTTCTAAAATATGATTCACCCTCTCAGACTGACCATCTGTTTGAGGATGATAAGCAGTGCTTAGATTCAGCTTTGTTCCCAGCTCTTCTTGAAATGCCTCCCAGAATTTACTAGTAAATATTGTATCTCTATCACTGACTATACTGAGCGGCACTCCATGTAGTCTAACAATTTCCTTGAAATATATCTGCGCCAGACTCTGAGCAGTTCTGTTTGATCTGACAGGTATGAAATGGGCGGTCTTCGTGAAGCGATCTACGATCACCCAAATACTGTCATTTCCTTTTCTAGTTCTGGGCAGACCATCAATGAAATCCATAGAAATATGTTCCCACTTCCAACCAGGAACGTCCAGCGGCTGCAATAATCCAGCCAGTTTCTGTTGGTCGCTTTTGACTAGATGGCAAGTAGGGCATCTACTAACATATAAAGAAATGTCCCTCTTCATCGACTTCCACCAGAAAGTGCGTTTGATGTCGTTATACATTTTGGCTACTCCCGGATGGATACTAAGTTTTGACTTGTGGCATTCATCCAGTACTTCCTTTCGGAGCTCAGGAATGTTAGGAACTCAAATTCGACCTTTCAGCCTTAGAATCCCCTCATTATCAACTTGGAAACTCGAGGGTTCACCCTTTTGAATTATCTCCCTGATCTTCTGAATGAAGTGATCATCCTTCTGAAGAGCAGATATTTTATCTATCAATGAAGTCGTGATAATAAAACTGGCGATCATTTCATTTTTTCAGCTTAACGCATCGGCTACGACATTGGCTTTCCCTGGAGTGTATATAATCTCAAAGTCATATGCTGCAAGAAACTCCAGCCAACGTTGCTGCCTCAGATTCAAGTCTTTCTGGGTGAACAGATACTTTAGCCAATAACTCACCCAGTAGATAGTGTCTCCAGATTTTCAAGGCGAATACTATAGCCAATAACTCAAGATCATGAGTTACGTAGTTTTTCTCGTGCGGCTTCAGCTGACGGCTAGCATAAGCAATCACTTGGCCCCTTTGCATTAACATTGCGCCAAGGCCTTCTCTAGAAGCATCTGTCCAGACTTTCAAATCCTGATTGCCATCGATGATGGTTAACACCTGTCGTTAATCTTAACTTTAGCTCTTCAAAATCCTCTTCACTTTCTGGAGTCCATTTGAATTTAGAGTGCTTCTTTGTAAGCTTCGTTAAGTGACCAAATATCTTCAAAAAGTTTTTAACGAACTTCCGGTAATAACTAGCCAATCCGAGAAAACTGCAGACTTCTGTAGGGGTACTGGGTTGTTTCCAATTCTGAATAGCTGTGATTTTACTTGGATCCACAGTAATTCCTTCTTTCGATACGATGTGGCCCAGAAATTTGACTTCTTCTTTCCAGAATATACATTTGGAAAACTTTGCTTTTAATAAATTCCTTCTGAGGATTTCCAGAACCTGTTCCAAATGCTTTTCATGTTCGGCCTTGATTTAGAGAAGATTAGAATATCGTCAATGAAAACCAGAACAAATTTATTCAAAACCCCTCTGAACACTCTATTCATCAGATCGACGAAGTATGCTGGAGCATTACATAAGCCGAACGGCATTACTAGCCACTCGTAGAATAGGTCGGGACCTCTGAATGTTGTCAAATGAACACTCGGCGATACGAAGCTGATGGAAACCCGTAGCTAGGTCCATTCGTGAAAATACTTGTGCGCCATTTAATCGATCCAACAAATCATCCATCCGCGGCAATGGATATTTGTTCTTTATGGTCTGCTTGTTCAAATCACGATAATCCACACATAGCCGTAGAGTACCATCTGATTTTGGGACAAACACCACTGCTGCTCCCCAATCTGAGAAACTATGCCTGATCAGACCCTTCCATACTAGCTGCCGTGTTTGATTGTCAAGTTCTTCTTTCTCCTTCAAGGACATTCTTCGAATAGCGTGAACTACCGGCCTTGCAATTAGAATTAAAGCAATCTTGAAATCTATTTCTCTTTGTGGAGGTAAGCGAACAACTTCTTCGAACACATCCGCATAGTTCTTGACGATAGGGATATCTTTCACTAGGTCAGGAATATTCTCTGTAGCTTCATGGATATTTTCTATTTGGGCTGGAGAAACATTTAGAGCTGCCCAGAATTCTTTTCTATTAGCATTCTGACCTTCACAGGGAATCGTTATATAATCACCTGTTTTAATCTTCGCCTTAACGACTCTGTCAGCGCATTTAACCTTAGCTTCATACTTGGTCAGCCAGTCTAACCCCAAGATAAGATCAAACTCTGTAAAATTCATGACGACCGCGATGGTAGGAAACCGATAATGAGAAAAAGAATCCAGCACTCCACAAACCCAACTGAGATCAATGGAACCCCCAACCGGATTCCGAACAGTCATTGGTTCCTTGAGCTTCTTCAAATTCAAATCTAGCTTCTTAGCTGCATTCTTGGCAATGAAGCTTCGTGACGCGCCTGTGTCAAACAGTACTTTAACTGGAATGTCTTTGACAGTAAGCGTGCCTTCTAAAACATCAGCCCTTTCTTGACTAGCTGAGGGCTCGGAAGTTTCTGCTACTTCATTCACTTGAACATTTCCAGGTTTTCTAAATAGCGGGCAGGCCTTTGAAAGATGACCGGTCTGATGGCACTTGCTGCACTTTCTATTCTCTTGAAACTTCTTATCGGGTTTAAACACCTTCTTTCGTTTCTTCGAGGTTTTACACTTCCTGGTCAGATGCCCCTGTTTATTGCAGTTAGAGCAGGTGGCCGTCGTTGCTGGTTCCTTTTCAGATCTGCCCCTTTTTCGATTTACTTTGGGCTTCTTACTCACCTCAGATATCGCACTGGCCTCGGGATTATCAGTTTCAAGTTCATCTTCATTACTAGAACTGACCCCTTCTTCGCAAGGTAACATATCTTTCTTGTCGAGATCTTCGTACTGGTAAGCCATGTATATCATTTCAGAAAAGGGGAGCTTCACATTCCTCATTACACTGTTCTGATATTTTCTTTGCAGGCCATGAATAAATCTCAGATTCTTCCTCTTTGGATTTTGAATCAGATGAGGAGCAAAGTGGGAAAGTTCATTGAATTTCTTATGATATTCTGGGATGGTCATATCACCTTGTATCAGATAAGAAAATTCATCACATAATTGCTCGGTTGCTTCGGGAGGAGTAAATCTTTCTAGGAAAATCACTTTGAATCTGTCCCAGGTGATATCACCTTCTGGATTATCTTTAACAACTGAATCGCACCAAAACAAAGCTTCTTCTTTGAGTGCCCAAGACGCCAGTAATCTTTTCTGATCGTCTTTCAGCATTAAACCCTCAAAGATTTTCTCTGCAGAACGAATCCAAGCTTGTGTTTCCATAATGGACTCTTTGCCTAAGAATGGCGATCCACCCAGATTTCGAAATCTCTTGAATAGAACTTCTATATCTGATTCTGGCTGTGGGAGCACAAATGGCTCATTAGCTGGTCAAGCCATACGATTATTTCTTCTGTTCCTGTCACTCATTTTCTAGTGCGTCTGCAATTAGCAGACAAAGTTTCAGGTCAACAGAAAAGATATTTCAAAATATAGAAACAAATACTTAAATGTAAATGTGTCTACTGGGGTGTATTTCATTCTGCTTTACTTATGCTAGGATATTACTGATCCTATCTGTATAGAGTTACTCATCTTAGAACACTACTGGTTCTATTTCTGACGAGTTTGTTCATATGTTATATTCCAGATTTAAGCTTAACCAAAGCTCTGATACCAAATGAGACGACCCCAAACCCCATACTGAAGGTGGCAAGGGTAATCCTTGGAATATACACATAAACAGATAATAGCAGAACAGATATAAATAAATACACCAGATAATGAACAATAGAATATACTGGATAAACGTAATCATCAGAGTTACACAGTATGCAGGATCAAACTTAGACCAAATACAGTTCAGCTATACATAAATGTCTACAGCGGAAAAAAACATAATGTACAATAGGAGCTGAACACATAAAAAGAGATAAATAACGGAATCCATCTTCAGCTCCAGCTATCTAGAAAGAGCCAGCTAGACCTGAATACAAGGCTGCCTATGTAGAAAAAGGGGCACCCGAGTTTGAAAGTGAAACAAACTACGAGTCAGTCATGAGACTGGTATGAGAAATCTACTCAACACATTCAAAATATGGCTAATCACAGGACCACGCCACTTTCGTGGAACGGGTTTACTCCATTGGATTGCCAGTTCTTTAAAACAAATCATTCTTTTAAACATCGCAATGCTTCTTATAAAAATGAAGCCATTATAAGACTCAGTTCCCATCACATAATGCAACGCAAACCGCAGGATAGAGTTTTACCTTATAATGGCCAAAATATACTTGATACGAATAAAACAAAAGCATTTGTTATTATTACTAGTGTTTATATGTTTCAAAAACAATTTCAATCATAACTATCAATCATAGACGGCATGGGTACCATATATCATGTCGCCATATATATATATATATATATATATATATATATATATATATATATATATATATATATATACAATCAAAACCGCACGATGTCGTATTTGGAAATTGGATTTCCGTCATGAACCAAGGAAAAAGATAGTCCTTACCGATTTCGAGACTGCCTAGCCCGAGTCTCAGGATCAGAGCTCGAGTGACCCTTGGATCGTCAGGGCCGGTCCACACGGAGTGGATTAAAATGCATGAACACTGCGTTTCGCCGCCCTTTGGGGCGTAAGCGAGCCAACAAATGACTCCATCGGACCCGGATCGTCCGATCTAACCGAGGCGCCTCGCAACAGCAACAACCACATAAGTCAAACTCGTCAGGGTGTGTAAAACCACTGACGCCACTTCTAGCTAGGAGGAAACGCAGACCCTCCCTGAGGTCCTTTCTCCCGTTTCTGGTTCATACCGGGGTGTGAGGCTCGCGAATTCACGTTATACACAAAGTTATGCCACACAGACAGTGCTTTGATCATCACCACAAGACTTTGCTTTTCAACGGAAGCACTGATCACTGCATCTTAGCATGCCACACGGGCAATTCACACCATGCAACTGATAGCTACCAATCACACATAATAAACTCCAATGTCAGACACATTGTCCATTTGCAAGTCCGTTCTGGGTCTGAACGAAACCGGAGGCACTAAATACCTCGCAAACCCATCGATCACCACGTACTTCTGGACGATCACCACTAATTATCCATATTTCGGGATGCCTCCCAATCAGGACCTCGGTTACCATCCCAAAACGAAGTGAAGATCTCCGGTCTTCGACCACTGTCTTCATCTTCGATTTCTTATCGTTGATTCAGTTATTCAGAATAGGATAAACCCGGTCTTTCTGAGCAACTCGCATATATAATAAACAAGTGCAACACTAACATACATACGCATCATTTCAATTCATTAGTCACTAACCGTCAATCAGTAAGAGAACGATTTCCCAAATATTAACCCCGAAGGCCGAAACCAACATCAGATCAATACCCAAGAAACCATTCGACTTAGCCAACCTTCAGTTAATTTCTAAATTTCACATCCATATCGTTTATAATATTTTATAATGATTTATCGCTATTTTTATTTATTTTAAAATAGCCAATTCATTCAAAACGACGCTTCGGGCCATAACGCGACCGTGGCGCTGTTTTTCTTCAGAATTGATTTACATATATCTGAAAATCAAACCATTGGATCTTCACAAAATTTACATCGTTAGAAAGATCTTTTCAAAACGAATCCAACGGTTCCAGTTTTGGGAAAATCCGACGGTCGGATCTCCCGGTACAATCGTTTGAAGTTTCGATTTCAAAATACGAACTGCAGCATCGTTATTCGATTAAATATAATTATATTTATATATATATAATCGATTTTGGTGCTGTTTTTCTTTAGATTTGAAGTAAAAATTCCAGACAATCCAACCGTTGAATTTTTACAAAGTTGGTGCCGTTGGAAAGATATTTCCAAAGCGAACCCAACGGTTGCGGTTTCGGGAAAATCCGATGGTCGGATCTCCCGGTATAATCGTTTGAATCACGGTTTCAAAATACGAACTGCAGCGTCGTTATTCGATATATTTCAATTCTATATATATATATATATATATATATATATATATATATATATATATATCGATTCTTCGATTTCAAAACTATATTCTTTTCATACATTGGATAAAAATGATATTTTTATCTAACTGTCTTCTATTTCAACACTTCACTATTTTTAACAATTCATTTATATAATAAAAATGTGATTTTTATAACAAAATAATTCATTTCAAAACACGATTATTTTCTACAGTTCATATAGGTGATAAAATAGAATTTTTATTATAAAACCATTTATTTCAAAACACGACTATTTTCTATAGTTCATATAGGTGATAAAATAGGATTTTTATTATAAAACAATTTATTTCAAAATATGAATACCATTCAACACATGAATTTCAATTCAAAGAATGAATTTCGATTCAACACATGAAGGTTTTCTATAGTTTATATATATAGATAAAAATGTGATTTTTATGTTTTAAAACACGAATACCATTCAACACATGAATTTCAAATCAACGAATGAATTTTGATTCAACACATGAAGGTTTTCTACAGTTTGTATATATCGATAAAAAGGTGATTTTTATATTTAAAACACGAATACCATTCAACACATGAATTTCAATTCAACGAATGAATTTCGATTCAACACATGAAGGTTTTCTATAGTTTATATATATAGATAAAATGTGATTTTTATATTTAAAACACGAATACCATTCAACACATGAATTTCAATTCAACGAATGAATTTCGATTCAACACATGAAGGTTTTCTATAGTTTGTATATATCGATAAAAAGGTGATTTTTATATTTAAAACACGAATACCATTCAACACATGAATTATTATCCAACGAATGAATATCGATTCAACACATGAAGGTTTTCTATTCAACGAATAAATATAGTTTCAACAAATGAAAATAATTCAAACACATGAATATTATTCAAAATTTCGGCAGCATAACGGCAGGGTAGTTAAAACCGGGACCGTCCCTAGTACGGCTCCTCGCTCTACCTTAAAACCTCGTGGTTTTTAACAATGGGGAATCATGCATCTAGTTCGCACGCAGGCGGCATGTATATATATTTCATTTCCACAAACTAATCCTATGTGGTTTCAACCAAATATTTCTCAACCACAAATGGGTATTTTTCAACCAAATCAACCAATTCCAATCACAAACAATTTCAATCAACCATTCGCTATCAATCAATTTTCACACCAATCACAATCAATACATATCGTCCATGGTTTGTGGACGAGGGGCGTATATATATATATATATATATATATATATATATATATAGTAATTCACTTCTATTTCAACACATATATAATTTTTACAACGCATATATAACTAACACATCGAACGTACAACTTATACAACGCTTATACAAGAGGTGTACAACGCTTATATAACTCATACATCGATTATATAATTTATACATCATCGTTTTCCATATCATTTATAAATTAGAAATCTCACATTGGGTTCCACTCCACCAAAAATAGCAGAAGGCTCAGAAAAATATGTGGTCTCTTCTAGAAGGTAGAAGACGTCCACACGAGTCCACTGTCTCTTGTTTCACTGAATTTTGTTAAAACACAAAAAAGATATGATTTTTCAAAGTTTGCAACGGTTTAAAGGTGTTAAAACAGTTGAAAATAAGACAAGTCGTAACTTTCAGAAATCGTTCAAAACTAGGTCGCGATTTATCTTCCAATCCATTGATTGTTGCTTCGATCGGCCAGCGCCACCTTGTCGGGCTAGGAGAGGCGCACGTGCGCCAGGTGGTGGGGCCAGTTCGGTGGTCCCAAGCGGCGGCGGCGGCGAATTGAAGTCGTCGACATCTAGGCGTCGATTCTCACTCCATAGGCCACGAAAAATTCCAAACTTTATATGGATTTGAAGATCTCGAGAAGATCTTCAAAAAGTTCAACTGTGGCATGAGCTAATTCAGCATGGATTGATCGGAAAATGAGGGGGAAGGTTTAAAGAGGTTTCCGCCTTTGATCGGGGACCGAGAAAAAAAGATTTTTTTTTTTTTTATAAAAATTATGATTGGTCGGTGGGTTTTAAAGGGGTTTTCTGACACGACCACCAATCTAAACCCAACGACAGTCATCCCTAGCGTTTTACCCCCATTCTGAACACAACGGGATAGGTTTCGTAGGCCCATTCGACTGTTTCAGTCGGTTTTCCTTCAAATTAAAATATATAACATTCAATATTCAATTTGAACATACATTTCAATTTGCCAGGGCCACAAACTGATTCGAAAAATTCCAAAAAAATAAACCTAGCTATGTTTTGACAATACGGTCCCAACAAAACTAGTTTCGTCGAATTCTGAGACCATTTGCAAAAAGGCCCATTTCTGCTCGATCCAATTTAACTGTAATTGACCAAAACACGTTTTCCTTTGCCACGCTCACATACTAGCTTCAAAAATTATGAAATTTGAAACCTAGCAATAACTTCACATCCCGGATCCAACAAAAGTGGATTCGTCGAATTCCGAGGCCGTATGCAAAATGGCCATTTTCACGGGCTATATAAATTCCATAGCGACCTTTCTGAAAATTCATTTGGCCATAACTTTTGCTTTCCGCTATGAAAGTTCGATTTTTCAGATTTGTTAGAAAGGTATTCACTAACAGATTTAAATATTTTTGGTTTCACTCAAATCCGTTTTGTTTTGCACCCGGTACAGTCCGACAAAGTTTGAATTCAATTTTTGAAACTACAGCACTTTTTCAGGCCTTGTTTATAATTAGAATTAATTATATTCGTTTTCAAACATCGATTCAAACTCACTTTTCATTGCTATTATTTAAAATATTTATTTTAAATATTTAAAACCCATTATTTTAGCCAATTTAAAAATTTTAAATTGGTTCAGATTTTCCGGGTCATTACAAAACCTAAGGCCTCATCAACCGGGAAATGACAAAAATCGGGCAGGCAACATGGCTATGTGGGTCGCTCCCATTAGGATTTATAATCACCTATCTAGAGAAATCCCTTTTGCTCTTTAATCTATTTCGATGCTGTCCCTTTTCGGGAAATGGTGGTTTGAGCCCAACCGTTGGTGATCTACATTCGATACACTCAAGCGAAATGAATGCTCAGTCATGTGTGGGCCGGGTTGCAAGACATTCTTGTTGAACCCAGTGTATTCGCCTCTAGAAATACACTGTCGGTAGGTGGTCCCATACCTTGTCAAGGTCGGAATCCAATCTCCAATAAGCGTCCGCGGTTTTGATTGTATACTATATATTTGGAGCGTTAGATGCAAGCGTTCCACTAGATTGTTATTTGCTTGTATTTAGACATTATTATAATATCAGATAAGATATTGATTTCAAAAATCTTTGGGTTATCGTAAGGTAAAAACCGTCTGTGTTTATGTGTGGATTCGGTCTTACGATTATCCTTTTCTTTCGAAAAGGTTTTGACTTTAAAATCAAGTCGTGTGACCCCCTAAATATTGTGCAAGTTTTTCTCGCTCTGGTTCACTGGACTGACCCGATGTTTAGTAAATGCTCGGGTTAGCCCGGTGTGTACACGTTCAGGTTATCGAATGCTGTGAAGTCCAGAGATAAGCTAGATATGTTCAGACGTATGATGTTATGTAGCTACTATTCCGCTGTGTGTTGTATATGGGAACAGGTTACTATAACTATCCCGTTGTGTGATGTACTCTGATATTGTAAGTATTTTAAAAGCTCTCAGTAAAGATTTATTTCTATATTATATTTTTTTCTGCTGCGATGTGAGACTCTGATTCTGTGTTGTGGTGATTCTTCTTCTTCTTCTATTCTTATATTTCTTTCTTATCTCACCCTCTAAATTCTTTCTAATATCATTCCGGTGTTTTTGGTGTTGTGGAAGATCGTCATGAGATACGGGAAAGGTATTTATGTCGATTTTCGGAGCCGAAAATCCCTGGGTCGTTACAGTGTTATTAGAGCTATTGGTTTAGTAATAACCTTGGCTCTGTGGTGTGACTCGATAGAGATTGGGTTAATAATACCCTAGATCGGGATTGAGTGTATATATATGAGAGCGTATTTGTAAAAAATGTTTTGTATTGTGTTAGTTGATCGATTCAATTGTTGAGAAGCGTTGAACTGACAATCGATACAGTATTGTTTTGAACAGAGGGTAAATGAAATAATTTTACCCAAATTATATTTTTGCATAGAAAGAAATAATTTTATCAAATTATTGAGATATTAGTGTGTTTGATCGATTTGAATGGAATTTAAATCGAATTGAAAATTTGAATTGAAATTTAACCTTATTAAGTGAAATTAAATTAAGAGTGATATTAAAATTAAATAGATTGGGAATTTGTTTAATAAATAATAATCAAATATGTGAAACCAAGGTAAAATATTAATATTGAATATAAATTCAATTGATTTGGTGATGTATTGGTTGTTGATTGTGAATTGTTTGTTATTGGATGATAATTGTTTGATGGGAATAATCAACAAATTTAATAGAGTTGAATGAATTATAAACTGAAGAATAAATTCCGGTATAATTAATTTGGAATGAACCGAGTATGGATTTGAATTTACGATTTAACCCTGTATTTGGTAATGAATTGATATTATGTGTTTGACTTTGCAATTGGTGTAGTTATACCAGTTGATTAGTGAAATATTATCTAAGAATTTCATAAATCTGTTAGTGATATGTGAATTGAGTTGAGTACAAGTGCCAGATGGCTCAGGAAATTGATATTGATTGAGTAAATCGCATATACGTTGAGCAAACATGCTCAATAGCGCTCGCAAAAAGGTACGTCTACGCGAAAATATAAAATTTTAAATTTTGGGGTTTTGATTTTTGTTTCCCGACCGAATGGGTCGATGTATATATATTATTTGTTCCTGCGATATCGCAGATGTCACTCCATGCAGGGGAGACTCTGCTGAATTTTTCCGGGAATTTAAAGTGTTAGAAAATTTTCGATATTTTTTAAATTTTATATTGATGGTTTTGATTTAAAATAAAATTGATTTAGAAATTAATGGGTTTGTAACGTTCTTTCTTACCTTAGCAATTTCGAGGATGAAATTATTTTAAGGGCGGAAGAATGTAATGACCCGTGTTTTTGGCAGTCAAATAATTTATTTAATTTATTATTTTAAATATTATATTTGTATTAATGGATTTTAATATTCAAATCAAACGATATTGAATGCTATATGTTTATATAATATAAATAGAGCTTGAAAATGGCGCGCAGTTCGTAAATTGGAGTTTTGATCTTCAATCGAATATAGAGAATTCGATATAAGTCGGATTTCTGTGAAACAAGAAACGTTAGAACCGTATTGATGATAATTTTCATATGAAAGAGGAAAATTCAGAATTCGTGTTACAGATTGTAAGTTATGGCTAAATCAAATTTTAAAATAGTCGTTGTGAAAAATCGTTATTTAAATATCGGCCTTCAAAATGGCCACTTTTCAAACGGTCTCTGTTTTCGACGAAATCAGTTTCATTAGAACTGTATCGTTAAATTATTGCACGGTGTTAAATGGCGTGGCAAACCAAGGTCGTATGTGACCACGGCAGTCAAAAACACCCATATAATTTCTATAGCGTATAATCAAATTAATAGAGAGATATTTGAGTGTAACTGGAGCATACGATCGAATTAGGCCACGAAACCAATTCCGTTGAATTCGTATCGTCGATTAGGGCCAGGATAGGTATATATTTTGTTATTTTTGAAGATCGGGTAATTTGGTGTTCAAAAGGGCATTTCGGTGCGCGTAAAAACAGCCTACCAGGGAAACAGTCTCAGAATGCGACAAAACTGGTGCCGTTGGGTTCGTATTGAAAATTTATTATAAGATTGCAAGGTTTCAAGTTGATTTGATCTATCTGGTGATCGTGAAAATTTTAAACGCGTGTTCATTTCTGGTTTTATAAGGGAATTTTTTTTCAAATGATGTCGGTATTCGACGAAACTTGTCTCATTGGATCCGGAATACTTTTTTATACTAAGGTTAGACTTTTTATCAGAAGGCAAGAGTCGTTTGTAGCAGTTTTACCGTTATTTTAGGATGAAGTTTCAATAATAATAATAATAATAATTAGAATGTCTTTAGTTTGGCTATTAAAAATTTACAATACTTCTTGCTTAAGGAATTTGTTATACACTCTAAAGTCTAAACTGCTGCAAACCTATAACTGACAGCATCTATGCCTCATGTTTTCAATTGGCAAATCATACAGCTAAAAATATTTAAATCTCACGCTACAGCCTCTCTAAACCCATTGCTCCAAGGCTAAGCTCATAAAATATGTACAGCCCGAAAAGAAATTTTATGCAGAACTAAATCTACCCATTTCTTCAGTGTGAATTCTCCCACAGGCAAACCTTCCTCGGTTCCATCCTGTATCTAATAGCTCTCACATGTTAAATCACGTACAACATTTGAAAACAAGCTGAAAACACGTTGAAAAGCAATCGAACAACTCATGCTACATCTGTAACACCCCGCCTCCGCTAGGGTCACTCACAAAGGGAATGCACTAGCTTTGGTGGGGCATTATCTAGGTAAACATACACAGAAATATTACAAGATAGAACATATACAATAGCGGAAGAAGAACCAAATTTTATTGCTTTAAAAAAATCTAGAAAGGTCGAAAGCCTTTTTACATCAAAATGCCATTAAATCCATTACATCGAAATCTGTCTTGCAATAGTAAAGAAGCATAAAAACATGGTCATAAATCATTCCCCAAGTAAAACAGTAAAGCATCCATAGCCAAGAAAGGTCCAAGCCATATATGATGATCTGGAAGCAGAAAGAAGTCCAAACTAAATCGTAGTGTTTCCTCCCTGAGAACCTGGGGGGAGAAACGGAAGAAAAAGAGGCGAAACAAAACGGGTCAGTCATACAGACTGGTAAGTCCTAGTGACTTTCAGCATAGAAACAAGTAAAGGTAACATGACATGTATAAACTGAAAGTAAACATAAGGATGATGACAAGATAGGCAAGTTAAACTAAGATAACAAGATAAACTATGGTAACAAGACAAACTACGGTAACAAGGCAAACTATGCAAACCAGATAAACTACGTATAGCATCGCATGTTTATCATTCTCTGCACCAACTGTACTAGTACACCAACCCGTATCATCCTTTCCATGTATATGTACAGTCCCTTGCCGTATATCGTACGGGTTTCATCACGTATTTCTATACTACTTCAACGTAGTGCCACCATTCTTGAAATCGTTTGGACTTCCACCCTTGTTCTGGCTAGGTTTCCTTATCATGAACTATCATGTGTTCAACTAGGATTTATGCCACCTAGGACCACTAAGGATTATGCTACCTATTGAACGTTTTCTAGATTCGATTAGGGTTTATGCCACATAGGACCACTAGGGATTATGCTACCAAACGAACAACACCCTTTTTCCACGTAACGATATATTAATCGATCAGATCCCTACAAGTCCTAACCCGTTCAAGTGTCTGTGTCATACGGCCCTATCACGAATGTAGTTACCTGTGCTAGGTCCACCATAGGGTGTATCAAGCCATAGGGTGCCAACCACCGACACGAATCAAGCACACACAGTGTAAATTTACTGGTGCCCAATGCCTACTTTTTCATCTCCGGACTACGAGCACGACCATAGTCCGCCTGAACCTACAATGGCGCACAAACTCAGCCGTCGTTCTGGTCGCTTACAATCAGCCCAATAACCGTGCCCCACCCTGCCTAGTTCCAGGGTACCGTGATACATCTAGTGGGTTACAGCTGAAAAGGACCGTGCAACTAGGTTTTCTGTTCAGTAGGTTAAGTGTTGTCATTTAAATTCGAGACTTAACCCCATCAGTCTAGCATGTCAAGTTGGTTAAGTGTTGTCATTCAAGTTCGTGATTTAACCCGCCAACGTGTCATGTCAAATTGGCTAAGTGTTGTCGTTCAAGTTCATGACTTAGCCCTACGAATCATCTGTCAAGTTGGTTAACAATATTCAAGCGGTTCATGACTTAACCCTATCAAATCATCTTGTCAAATTGGTTAAGTATATTCAAGCGGTTCATGACTTAACCCTATTAAATCATCGTGTCAAATTGGTTAAGTATATTCAAGCGGTTCATGACTTAACCCTATCAAACCATCATGTCAAATTGGTTAAGTATATTCAAGTGGTTCATGGCTTAACCCTATCAAATCATCATGTCAAATTGGTTAAGTATATTCAAGCGGTTCATGACTTAACCCTATCAAATCATCGTGTCAAATTGGTTAAGTATATTCAAGCGGTTCATGGCTTAACCCTATCAAATCATCGTGTCAAATTGGTTAAGTATATTCAAGTTGTTCATGACTTAACCCTATCATGTGGCATTAATTCATTAATGCACCCCAACCTCTCACATCAGACCTGTTGTTGTGGTCACTGGATATGCCAGGCGGTTCCAGGCAGAATTACACCACAACTCAGTCTGACCTCGGGTTTTCAAGTGCGATATGACCAATTACCCACATTGGATCCTATTGTTTGCAGTAACTGGATTTGCCGGGCGGTTCCGGGCAGAATTACACTGCAAACTCAACCCAACCTCGAGTTGGCCATTTTCAAGTTCATTCTTAGTGTCATGACTATGTTCAAGTTTCATGTCAAGTTCGCGTCAAATTTTCAAGGCAAGTTTCATGTCAAGTCGATGTCAATTCATGTCCATATCCAGGTTCAAGTTATAACAGTGTTCATGTTTCAAGTTTTGCCTTTTATCAGGTTCATAATTCATGTTCATAACCAAATCATGTTTTGCCTATTCTACGCAAATCGTATTCCCATCGCACGTAAACGTGAATCGATCCATACTACGAATAAATCCAAACCTCAGAATAAAGGGAATAACATCAAAACTATGATAGGCTAAAGGGACGAGCATAAAGCGATAAAAGGGGTTACAAGACTAGCATGACATAACTTGTGATAATTGGTTACAACATCACTGGCATAATGGATTTCAAATCTAGCAAGATAAGGCGATAGTCATGGTAAACGCTGACATAAAATAATAGGCATGCGAAAGCAAGCCAAATACAAGGATAATGGATCCAATGGTTTCGGTGTACATAATAGCGAATAAACTAAGCAAGTCACACCCTCGGTATGAGATCCAACAAACTGCAAATTCGGTATACAACATAGGTTTCAATCAACTATAATAGTCCCAGGTAATTAACCCCAATAGTCATAGTCATGGTCATAGGTAGAAATCTCATAATTAAGAACCCTAAGTGATTTATCACAATAGTCATGGTTAATTATCCAAAATAGTTCTAGGCAATAGTCATAGGCAATTAACAGTAATAGTTTCAAAGTCATGGTCATAGATAATGGCCTTATGTTCATAATCATAGGTAATTATTCTCATAGTCAAGAGTCATAGTTGATTAGCCACAATTGTCCTTGTCATAGTCATAGGCATAGTCTTATGTTCATAGTCATAGGCATGGGCATAGTCATATGTTCACAGTCATAGGCATAGTCTTATGTTCTTAGTCATAGGCATAGGCATAGTCATATGTTCACAGTCATAGGCATAGTCTTATGTTCTTAGTCATAGGCATAGGCATAGTAAGGTTTATAGACATGAAAGAATTTGATTTACCACATGAATAGGCCCCAAATAGAAATATTCCCCGCAGTCAAGATCCAAGAATTTATGTTACAATCTAGCGTTTGAATAATAAACTAGGTCCAACAACATGAATGGGCATGATTCAGTCGATAAGAAATAACCCAAAATCATAGATTCAAGAAGAGACAATAGCAGATCCAAATAGATAATCAAGCTTAGGTTCAATTTCATTTTATTCAATGTCCATATCAAATTTAACAAGTTTCAATCTCAAAGTAACTAGAACTTACAGAGCGCGGATCGAGAATTAGAGTGCAGAGATTTGATTCTAGAAACGGTTATTGCAGTTGTTGAATCTCTATTTGTTTAGTCTTGTTCTAGTTGAAAACCCCCAATTTGCAATTCCTAGATGTTGTCTTGACGAAGAAGAAGTAGCCATTCTCTCTTTAATTTAATTATTTCAGAAGCAGCATAAGGAAAGAATGAAATGGTGTGGAGAGAATGAGGCTAGGGGTGAGTTTAGATAGGATTAGGCAGACGAATCTGGACTGAAAACGAGGTCAAATACATCAGAATGCATGAGGTTCAGGAAGTGGGCTCGGGAGACAGGTCGACCCCCAGGTCGACACTATGGTCGACCTGGTCCCTGAGAGGTCGACACTATGGTCGACCCCCAGGTCGCCCTGGTCCATGTGCGAGAATTTTCCTGCCCAGCCTATTCTGGGGTTTAATTTCGAATTCGAATTTCGGGCCGTTTTTTATTCTGAAAATTCGTGAAACTTCAGAGGGTCATATCTCCCTCATACGGACTCCGATTTTTGAAAACTCGGACTATATTTCATGTAAAATTTCGAGACGAATGCAATGGGATAACCCGTTTCCCCTGATTCTGATTTTAAAATTTAATTCTGCCTTGATTTCTTGTTTTAACATGTTATAAAAATACGGGTTGTTACATTCTCCTCTCCGTAAAGGATTTCGTCCCCGAAATCTTCAAGTTAAGAAGAATGTGTCCTACCATCCAATCATCCATCTACTCAGTCATCAATCACAGGCATCCATTGTCCTTAAGAGATTTCTAATGCTATATGAACATTTGCAGAAAGTGTGTGTATATGTTCCTTATCAAATGCAAATGATTAGGCCTGATTGATCTTCTTAATGCAAAATATGTTTAGTGCCATGAGTCCAACATGTATGCAAATAGCCCTAATCACATAAACACTATATGTGTGCTCAAACATCCATCCATATGCAACATTCACATGATAACACATTCAATTTCATCCATAAACAAGTATAAACACTCATGCATATGCAATATGAAAATGTATCTGAGCCGATCTAGCGCCTAATGTGTGTTATGCAACCACGAGCAACCACTTGCGACCACTTGCAACCACTTGCAACCATCAATCATAACATGTCTCAAACACATGTTTCACCCAATTGTTCCTACCTAAAGATATAGCCGAATGATAGAAGCAAGTAAAAACTTTGTGCCCATTAGGCAATGTCAAAGATGGAAATCTACGTCACATATATACTGAATAGGAGAAGAACTCCCTAAGCACCAGCCCATATCCTATCAAACCCGAAAAGTTTAGTCAACCCAACGGACACCCTCAAGCCCCAACATGTATTACTAACAGATAAGTCATACTCCCAATGGGGTTTGCAACAGAAATAGGATTGCGAATAGGACCGAGAGGTTATACTTAAAAGATAGCATACAAGTAAGCTCAACAAGAAAAGAGGGATCAAGCATATACTCTTAAAAAGAGATATGATGCGTGTATCTAGTCTTCAATCTTCAAAGTCGCATTTCCTTGAGCTTAACTCCATTGTGCTTTGTCCGTCTTTAACTTCAAAATTTCGTAGCTTCTTAATTCTTCTTTCCAAAATATGTGTTGGAACTCATTCCACTGTCGCCTCTCGTTCCACTTTCGCTTATTCTCTTTCTAGTATACACGATTCAAACATAACTGCGTACTCATGGTTTCGTGCAAGCTCTCCAAAATTCACTAGTGAATCTTGGATCTCATTCACTTACTAGAAGGTATTCCACGTAAATGAATTATCTCTTGAAAATAAACAAATGCCAACCATGTTGCCAAGTGTATTTACTAAGATGATTTTCTATAGCTCATGCATAAGCGAAATGAACCATCCGCCTTAGTGGCGAACACTACTCAAGCGGATCGATAAATGTATCAAGAGATTCTAGGTAACTAAGCATGGCAGAACCCTAAGGGTTACACTAGACTTTGGGGGCATTACCAAGGCAAGTCAGGAATCTAACTACCCTCTTTTCATACTCAAGAATGGCACCATTACTGGATAACCATTCCACCCCTAGAATCAACCCATAACCCAAAAAAAACATAAGCATTACTTCTAAACTCAACACTTAGCATAGACATTCCCAAATCCAAACGAGTCATGAATAAATGAGTCGATTCCCCGATAGGATTTGAGAATAAAATGGGATCCTCTACTACACTAGTACTAAGGTGCAGAGACTCAACTATCGAAGCA
Organism: Allium sativum; assembly: GCA_030737875.1. Taxonomy (NCBI): domain Eukaryota; kingdom Viridiplantae; phylum Streptophyta; class Magnoliopsida; order Asparagales; family Amaryllidaceae; genus Allium; species Allium sativum. The sequence goes on from CM060913.1 coordinate 161,443,674, forward strand.
GAAATAAAAAGGAGGCGATGTACCATAATCAAAAAGGGTACGAACAGTATAGAAATATAAACTAGACTTTCCTATAGAAAAATTTCTACCTTCTTGTTCTGAGCCTCATTCGCCTTAACCACTCTTATTCCCTCTTATATAACGTGTTAACAGGTCTCTCGAGAACTACCTCCATCGCACGGCAACCCTACAAAGCTTGAAATAAGATTAGCCGCAGATGGAGCTAATGTGACTATAGATGGAGGAAAGAAAGGAAAAGGGATTCGAACTAGGAAACAAAGGATAATGCTAATGGGCTTTGGGGAATAGCCTTTTAAAAATAAAACTTTTCTTGAAAAATGCTTCTTCGTAAATGGTTTTGAAAATAATTTCAAAAGGTTTTATAAACTTTTGCCAAGTCTAGTAACCTTCTGCTCCGATACCAAATGTAACACCCCGCCTCCGCTAGGGTCACTCACAAAGGGAATGCACTAGCTTTGGTGGAGCATTATCTAGGTAAATATACACAGAAATATTACAAGACAGAACATATACAACAACGGAAGAAGAACCAAATTTTATTGCTTTAAAAAATAATCTAGAAAGGTCTAAAGCCTTTTTACATCAAAATGCCATTAAATCCATTACATCGAAATCTGTCTTGCAATAGTAAAGAAGCATAAAACCATGGTCAAAAATCATTCCCAAGTAAAACAGTAAAGCAGCCATAGCCAAGAAAGGTCCAAGCCATATATGATGATCTTGAAGCAGAAAGAAGTCCAAACTAAATCGTAGTGTTTCCTCCCTGAGAATCTGGGGGGAACGGAAGAAAAAGAGGCAAAACAAAACGGGTCAGTCATACAGACTGGTAAGTCCTAGTGAATTTCAGCATAGAAACAAGTAAAGGTAACATGACATGTATAAACTGAAAGTTAACAAAAGGATGATGACAAGATAGTCAAGATAAACTAAGATAACAAGATAAACTATGGTAACAAGATAAACTACGGTAACAAGATAAACTATGCAAACCAGATAAACTACGTATAGCATCGCATGTTTATCATTCTCTGCACCAACTGTACTAGTACCCCAAGCTGTATCATCCTTTCCATGTATATGTACAGTCCCTTGCCGTATATCGTACGGGTTTCATCATGTATTTCTATACTACTTCAACGTAGTGCCACCATTCTTGCAATCATTTGGACTGCCACCCTTGTTCTGGCTATGTTTCCTTATCATGAACTATCACGTGTTCAACTAGGATTTATGCCACCTAGGACCACTAGGGATTATGATACCCATTGAATGTTTTCTAGATTCGATTAAGGTTTATGCCACCTAAGACCACTAGGGATTATGCTACCTAACGAACAACACCCTTTTTCCACGTAACGATATATTAATCGATCGTCTCCTTACAAGTCCTTACACGTTCATGTGTCTGTGTCATACGGCCCTATCACGAATGTAGTTACCTGTGCTAGGTCCACCATAGGGTGTATCAAGCCCTAGGGTGCCAACCACCGACACGAATCAAGCACGCACAGTGTATACCTACTGGTGCCCAATGCCTTCTTTTTCAACTCCGGACTACGTGCACGACCATAGTCCGCCTGAACCTACAATGGCGCACTAACTCAGCCGTCGTTCTGGTCACTTACAATCAGCCCAATAAGCGTGCCCCACCCTGCCTAGTTCCAGGGTACCGTGATACATCTAGTGGGTTACTGCTGAAAAGGACCGCACAACTAGGGTTTCCATTCGGTAGGTTAAGTGTTGTCATTTAATTCGAGACTTAACCCCATCAGTCTAGCATGTCAAGTTGGTTAAGTGTTGTCATTCAAGTTCCTGACTTAACCCGCCAATGTGTCATGTCAAATTGGCTAAGTGTTGTCGTTCAAGTTCATGACTTAGCCCTACGAATCATCTGTCAAGTTGGTTAAGTATATTCAAACGGTTCATGACTTAACCCTATCAAATCATCTTGTCAAATTGGTTAAGTATATTCAAGCGGTTCATGACTTAACCCTATCAAATCATCGTGTCAACTTGGTTAAGTATATTCAAGAGGTTCATGACTTAACCTTATCAAATCATCGTGTCAAATTGGTTAAGTATATTCAAGCGGTTCATGACTTAACACTATCAAATCATCGTGACAAATTGGTTAAGTATATTCAAGCGGTTCATGACTTAACCCTGTCAAATCATCGTGTCAAATTAGTTAAGTATATTCAAGCGGTTCATGACTTAACCCTAACAAATCATCGTGTCAAATTGGTTAAGTATATTCAAGCGGTTCATGACTTAACCCTATCAAATCATCATGTCAAATTGGTTAAGTATATTCAAGCGGTTCATGACTTAACCCTATCATGTGGCATTAATTCATTAATGCACCCCAACCTCTCACATCAGACCTGTTGTTGTGGTCACTGGATATGCCGGGCGGTTCCGAGCAGAATTACACCACAACTCAGTCTGACCTCGGGTTTTCAAGTGCGATATGACCAACTACCCACATTGGATCCTATTATTTGCAGTAACTTGATTTGCCGGGCGGTTCCGGGCAGAATTACACTGCAAACTCAACCCAACCTCGAGTTGGCCATTTTCAAGTTCATTCTAAGTGTCATGACTATGTTCAAGTTTCATGTCAAGTTCGAGTTAAGTTTTCAAGGCAAGTTTCATGTCAAGTCGATGTCTAGTTCGTGTCCATATCCAGGTTCAAGTTATAACAGTGTTCATGTTTCAAGTTTTGCCTTTTATCAGGTTCATAATTCATGTTCATAACCAATTCATGTTTTGCCTATTCTACGCAAATCGTATTCCCATCGCACGTAAACGTGAATCGATCCATACTACGAATAAATCCAAACCTCAGAATAAAGGGAATACAAAGGGACGAGCATAAAGCGATAAAAGGGGTTACAAGACTAGCATGACATAACTTGTGATAATTGGTTACAACATCACTGGCATAAAGGATTTCAAATCTAGCAAGATAAGGCGATAGTCATGGTAAACGCTGACATAAAATAATAGGCATGCGAAAGCAAGCCAAATACAAGGATAATGGATCCAATGGTTTCGGTGTACATAATAGTGAATAAACTAAGCAAGTCACACCCTCGGTATGAGATCCAACAAACTGCAAATTCGGTATACAACATAGGTTTCAATCAACTATAATAGTCCCAGGTAATTAACCCCAATAGTCATAGTCATGGTCATAGGTAGAAATCTCATAATTAAGAACCCTAAGCGATTGATCACAATAGTCATGGTTAATTATCCAAAATAGTTCTATGCAATAGTCATAGGCAATTAACAGTAATAGTTTCAAAGTCATGGTCATAGATAATGGCCTTATGTTCATAATCATAGGTAATAATTCTCATAGTCAAGAGTCATAGTTGATTAGCCACAATTGTCCTTGTCATAGTCATAGTCATAGTCTTATGTTCACAGTCATAGGCATGGGCATAGTCTTATGTTCACGGTCATAGGCATAGTCTTATGTTCTTAGTCATAGGCATAGTCTTATGTTCACAGTCATAGGCAAAGTCTTATGTTCTTAGTCATAGGCATAGGCATAGTAAGGTTTATAGACATGAAAGAATTTGATTTACAACATGAATAGGCCCCAAATAGAAATATTCCCACAAGTCAAGATCCAAGAATTTATGTTACAATCTAACGTTTGAATAATAAACTAGGTCCAACAACATGAATGGGCATGATTCAGTCGATAAGAAATAACCCAAAATCAAAAATTCAAGAAGAGACAAGAACAGATCCAAATAGATAATCAAGCTTAGGTACAATTTCATTTTGTTCCATGTCCATATCAAATTTAACAAGTTTCAATCTCAAAGTAACTAGAACTTACAGAGCGCGGATCGAGAATTAGAGTGCAGAGATTTGATTCTAGAAACGGTTGTTGCAGTTGTTGAATCTCTATTTGTTTAGACTTGTTCTAGTTGAAAACCCCGAATTTGCAATTCCTAGATGTTGTCTTGACGAAGAAGAAGTAGCCATTCTCTCTTTAATTTGATTATTTCAGAAGCAGCATAAGGACAGAATGAAATGGTGTGGAGAGAATGAGGCTAGGGGTGAGTTTATATAGGATTAGGCAGACGAATCTGGACAGAAAACGAGGTTAAATACATCAGAATGCATCAGGTTCAGGATATGGGCTCGGGAGGCAGGTCGACCCCCAGGTCGACACTATGGTCGACCTGGTCCCTGGGAGGTCGACACTATAGTCGACCCCCAGGTCGACCTGGTCCTTGGGCGGGAATTTTCCCACCCAGCCTGTTCTGGGGTTTGAATTCGAATTTCGAATTCGAATTTCGGGCTGTTTTTGTCTCTGAAAATTCATGAAACTTCAGAGGGTCATATCTCCTTCAGGGACTCCGATTTTTGAAAAATTGGACTTTATTTCATGTAAAATTTCGAGACGAACGCAATGGCGTAACCCGTTTCCCCTGATTCTGATTTTAAAATTTAATTCTGCCTTGATTTCTTGTTTTCACATGTTATAAAAATACGAGTTGTTACAACATTTGTTACAAACCTATCCTACGCTACAACGAAAAACGTGATGGCCAAACAAATTGCCGTGCTCCCCAATCCTTCTCCTCTATATATACCACTCTCTCCATAGTCCTTTCAAGAAAATAAAAATAACCCATAACAGTATTCAAAAGAGAACGTGGCATGCGGTGGTAATGGAAAACTGAAACTTGGAGCCGTGGAGAGTATAGGCGGAAGTCGGAAACTTGGACGGAGGCCAGTGTTCGGTGGGCGGGGATCTGAGGTGACTCGTGTTTGTTCAGGGGCTGTTCTGGTCAAGTGTCGAGCAGGAGGTGAACAGAGGGGTCATGGGAACAAGAAATGGGCTATAGGAAGCGATAAAGAAGGAAAGGGATGGGAGACGTATAGAAAAGAGTGCATGGGTACAGTAGGATCAAAAGGAAATGGGAAAGCTAAAGTAGAAGAAGAAACGTTGTGAGAGAAGAAGGAGAATTGTAGAGCACCAGGGGTATAATTCTCCTAACCCACTTATAAATATACTTAACTAACGTTTTAGTTTAACGCAAGTTTAAAGTAATAAATTTGATATATATATATATATATATATATATATATATATCTAATAATATATACATGATAAGAATGTTGCCTGGAAAGGTGTTCACAAGTGCCTAATCCCATAACTAAAGATGCGGTTTCAACATGCCTAAATCCCCTATGTCTTTACCATGTTTAATATCTAATACGGTTGCCTAATCTTTATGAAGACCAAATTTAACAGTGCCTAATTAGGATAATATGCCTAATTAGTTGTAGGATCACCTGTACCGATACATGGTGCCAACTCAGTTTAATATGCCTAGATATGGTTGTATAATATCGTGTTCTGGTACAATGTTAGCGGACCTAACCATGTTTACGTATACATGCGCTTAGTTAGGATTTATAATGTGCCTGGAAGACATAGTGCGCCCAACCAAATGAACCAAACTATGCGTTAAAGCATGCATCTATCGTTATTTATGTCTCACCCAGTAATACATGATTTACGTTTAAAACATGCCTAGTCATTTTTCAGCGTGACCGTAATTTTCTAAGGTAATAATTAAGTTTAAATTTAGGGGTTATAATATTTAAACCATAAACTTATTTAACATATAACCGATGCATATTGACAGAATTCGACAAGACCGAATCGAACAGAGAGCGTTGGAACAATGTTAACAAACGTAACAGTTGGATCTGGTTTGGACGCAGTCAAAAGTAACTAAAACAAACCAATTTGATGATGAATGGAAATCAAAGTGAGTTAAGCTCACTCAGTTACCCTATTTATATTTTATATAAATTGGGTTTTTATTTTGTGTGCTCTGCTTGCCAATGGTTGTTAATTAAATATTTATTTGCTAATGAAATTAAACCGTCGTTTAATTTCAGTGAAGTACCAAATCGTTATTTTAACGATTGGACCCAATAAAGGTAACTTACCTTGTTGGTCACGTTTATAAAATAAACGTGTTTAATTGGGTGAATTGTTTGAATTGCTTGTGGTTGGATTAAATGGTAGTTATTATCAGTTAAATGATTGAATGGTCTGATTTGAGATAACCATTTGTATACAGGGAAGAACAGGTTGGAGGGATCCAACCGGATTCCTCAAATATATTATTTATCTTTCATACTATCATATGTGAACTGTCATGATGGGATAATTGAGTTTGGTAGTGACCATTGAATGAAAAGTCAACCTGTGTGGTGTTTTAACCAATGGGTTATATTGGTTGAGTAATCGGCAATAAATGGCCTTAAAGAAATGATATCGATTTATTGTCTGGTAAATTGATAGAACTGAAGTTATAAAATCTATTTTATAACTAAAGATAGGTTTTGGAATATATGTACATTATTTATTATTTAAGTTAATAATTGATTTTATGAAGACAAATGCTGATGGTAATCAGATTTAGAAATACGTGAATAGAAGTTAACCTAACGGTTAAATCTTGATAATGGTTTTGTTAAGACACAATTTAATGGAATTATCTAAATTATTTAATTATATTATAAATTAATTAAAAAGGAGAAATGAATGGAATCGGTTAATAAGACAACCAGATTTAAGTTGACTAAGTTAATAGTTTTAACTGGGATTGACCATTAAATTAGTTTGTATTGAATTAACCCAATAGAAGAGTTTAATGAATATTGTTTAGATTTTAATGAGATTTTTTAAAAAGGGATTTATTATTTATTTTAGTTAATAAAGGAATTAACTACTAACGTAGTTAATGATTGGATAAATTATTATAATTTAGAAAATTTCTTTTTCATGGGAATTCATTAATAAGTAATCTAAGTGAAAAGAAATCCTATTGATTGGTGAAAGAAGTTTATCAACAGGTTTGTTTAAACTTGAGTTTTATAACAAAGTTATAAGAAGGGATTTTTAAGCAAATATTAAAGCTTAAATAAATGTCACTGAATTATTTGAATTAAGTAAAAGAAAATTGAGACAAAAGGCTTTATGATAAACCAGAGTTATACGAAAGAGGTTTGAGGAGTTATATCATTAATTCTAAATTAACATTATTTAAGAATGTGATTAAATAAAAGTGGGAGATTGGAATGAAATGTTGGTTTTGGATTACATCTTATATTTATCTTTAGATATGAACGTTGTTGATAAGGTCTGAGAGCTAATTAAAATACCCCAACTTGAACGACTTCGGAATTATCTGAGGAGGATATGAATTCGTAATGGTTGAAGGAGTTAGTATTAATTTATTAATTCCATTTCAGAGATAATAATGTAACGTGTAATTGAGAGTTGGAAAATATAAAAAAAATGAGGGTTCCAAGGTAAAAGGGAAATGGAAAGTGGATTGAGCGAATTATAATGATATGTTCGTGTTAGGAAGGAAATATAAAGTGAGTTTTATTCTCTAAGAATAAACATTTGATTTTGCTTTCAAGTGGTGAATAAAAGACAAGCTGTGACGTTGTTTTCTAGAAATAAGTCAAAAAATGAAATATGATATAAGATTCTCCTAAGTGTTAAAATGTATTTGTCAAAGAATTCTTATGTTAAATAAGAAGCGAGAAAACTATATTCATAATATCGAAATATTTAAGGGTTTTTGAATTTACATTTGTTTTAATTTAAAAGGCCAAGTGGTGTTGAATACTGAACAAGTGAACTCGTTGGATCGTCATGATTGAAACACTGATTATTTTGATAGTTAAATCACCGACTATCAAATCTGTCCAATACGATTGTTGGTAAGGAAAGACTAGGATTGAACTTAGGTTCGAAAAACCATTCCGACTAACAAATACGTGAAGATATCAGAAGACGGTCGAGATGGAGCAATAAAGAGCGTAGAATTTCATAAACGGAAGAACTGCTAATAATCTCTGGTTTAGCGCCAGAGATAAACTTCTGTCGTGGTTGAAATCTACGGGTTGCAAGGACTTCTCGCTACTGATCCATGGGTGATTCCTATATTGCATGCAGTAGGAGAGTACCTTTGGTTCATCCTGTTCCTGGATGACTTATATGGACGAATGTCTGACAGAGCATTTCTAGAAAACCACGTACAATTATTTTTACAAATATACTAAGTGGTGGCAAAGAGGGGCGCTTCTTTTATACCCAAAGTGTGTTTGTGGACGTCAATTAGTGACTTGACGGATCTATCGATGTGGCAGTCAAAGTAAATGATGACTAGACGTTCTGAAAGGAAATTCAAACCTCAGGCCTCATCAACCAGGAAATGAGAAAAATCAGGCAGGCAGCATGGCTATGTGGGTCGCTCCCATTAGGATGTATACCTATCTAGAGAAATCCCTTTTGCTCTTTAATCTATTTCGATGTTGTCCCTTTTTGGGAAATGGTGGTTTGAGCCCAACCGTTGGTTATATACATTCGATACACTCAAGCGAAATGAGTGGTCGATCATGTGTGGGCCGGGTTGCCAGACGTTCTTGTTGAACCCAGTGTATTCACCTCTAGAGATACACTATCGGTAGTTGGTCCCACACCTTGTCAAGGTCGGAATCCAATCTCCAATAAGCGCCCGTGGTTTTGATTGTATACTATATATGTGGAGCGTGAGATGCAAGCGTTCCACTAGATTGTTATTTACTTGTATCTAGACATTATTATAATATCAAACAAGATATTGATTTCAAAAATCTATGGGTTATCGTAAGGTAAAAACCGTCTGTGTTTATGTGTGGATTCGGTCTTACGATTATCCTTTTCTTTCGAAATGTTTTTGACTTTAAAATCAAGTCGTGTGACACCCTAAATACTGTGCGAGTTTTTCTCACTCTAGTTCACCAGACTGACCCGGTGTTTTGTAAATGCTCGGGTTAGCCCGAGGTGTACAGGTTCAGGTAATCGAATGCCGTGAAGTCCAGAGATAAGCTGGAGGTGTTCGGAAGTATGATGTTATGTAGCTACTATTCCGTTGTGTGTTGTATATGGGAACAGGTTATTATAACTTTCCCGTTGTGTGATGTACTCTGATATTGTAAGTATTATAAAAGCTCTCAGTTTATATTTATTTCTGTACTATATTTTGTTCCGCTGCGATGTGAGACTCTGATTCTGTGTTGCTTTGATTCTTCTTCTATTCTTACATTTATTTCTTATCTCACCCTCTAAATTCTTTCTAATAACATTCCGGTGTTTTCGGTGTTGTGGAAGATCGACATGAGATACGGGAAAGGTATTTATGTCGATTTTCGGAGCCGAAAATCCCTGAGTCGTTACACAGCCAGCCTCTCTCATCTGTAGCATATCTATTAAGTTGACTCGAAGACTCCCCTCCTATAAGCTTGCCTACTATCTCAACCAACCGTGGGTCATCCCGCTGTGCCTCTACAATCCGACCCAAAAGTGTAGGTTCCACCTCTAACGATGCCAACAATCCGGGTACATAATCGATGGAGGGTCTAAAGTCAAAGGTAGATATATACTCCAAACTCTGTCGCTCTATGAACAAGGGACTTAAAGCCAACTTCTTTCTACTTAAGGCTTCGGCTACAACGTTACCCTTACCAGGGGTATATGTGATCTCAAAATCGTAGGATGCCAAAAACTCCAACCACCTCTATTGCCTCAAGTTTAGGTCCTTCTAAGAGAATAAGTACTTTAGCGACTTATGGTATGTATACAACTCAAACCTCTCACAAAGAAAATAATAACGCCATGACTTAAGCGCAAAAACTATGGCAGCCAACTCTAAGTTGTGGGTAGGGTAATTCTTCTCTTGGGCTTTCAACTGCCTTCCTCCATAGCATATTACCCTTCCCTTTTGCATTAAAACTGCGCCAAGTCTTTTCCCGCAAGCATCAGTATATACTGTGAATGGCTTACTCCCATCTGGCAAAATTAAAACTGGAGCTGTCATCAAAGCCTTCTTCAGACGTTGGAAAGCATCATCACAGTCGACTTCCCAAGAAAAATCAAATTCTTCTTCGTTAACGGAGTGAGTGGGGCTGATATCTTCGCGAAGTTCTTGATGAACTTCCTATAATAACCAGCCAGCCCTAAAAAGCTTCTTACTTCTGTGGCATTCTTAGGAATTTTCCAATCTTGGATTGCCACCACCTTTGCGGGATCCACAGCTGTCCCTTCCTTAGAGACCACGTGCCCTAAGAACCTCACTTCTTTTCTCCAGAAATGGCACTTGGAGAACTTATCTTTAAGTTGATGTGCTCGTAGGGTCTCTAAGACTTCCCTAAGATGTAGGGCATGCTCTTCTTCATTTTTAGAGAAAATCAGGATATCGTCCACAAAGACTACCACAAACTTGTTTAGAAACTCCCTAAACACCCTACTCATTAAGTCAACAAAGTATGCGGGTGCATTCGTCAAACCAAAAGGCATGACGAGCCACTCGAAGAAACCACCAAGAGTTCTAAATGCAGTCTTATCTATGTTATCTTCAGCCATCCTTAGCTGATGAAATCTTGTAGCCAAATCCAGTTGCGAGAAAACCGAAGCACCTACCAACTGATCAAATAAATCATCTATCCTCGGTAATGGGTGTCTGTTCTTCTTTGTTATCTCATTCAGCTCTCTATAGTCCACGCAAAATCTAGGTGAACCGTCAACTTTTGTAGCAAAAATGACTGGAGCACCGCACTCCGAAATACTTCTTCTTATGAACCCCTTCTCAAGCAATTCTTTCACTTGCTTACTGAGTTCCCTTCTCTCTCTCGGAGCCATGTGGTGCACTTGTAATGCAACTGGCTTTGCATAATCTATAAGTATATTCGAAAGTCTATCTCGCGCCTCGGGGGTAAACCTCGGACCTCATCGAAGACATTACTATATTCACAGACCATACGAACAGATTCCAAATCATCATTGGATGCGTCAAGGGATTCTAGGTAGCTAAGAATTACTGGACCTCTAGGGTCATAAGAAATATCTAGGGTATTTCCACGATGAGTCAACAATCTAACTACCCTTCTTTCGCAATCTAGGATGGCACCGTATCTAGCGAGCCAATCCATGCCTAGAATCAAGCCGTAGCCCATGAAGCCAAGAACGAAGGCATTGCATTCAAACACAACGCCCAAGATAGACACTCTCAAATCCCGACAAATCATTGAAAGATGAGCTGAACCACCAATAGGATTTGAGACTACTATGGGATTCGTAACTAGACTAGTATTTAGGTGCAGTGTTTCAACTAACGAAGTAGATACAAATGAGTGTGAAGCGCCAAAGTCAAACAAAGTACGAATAGGATGATCAAACAGAAAAACTAAACTTTCAAAGGAAATGTTTCTATCTCTCTCCTGTCCTGATGCCATGAGAGCATGAACCTGCCCTCTTGCCTGTCCTGGTGCCATGAGAGCCTGAATCTGCCCTCCCAAAGTGGACCCTGTCATTTTCCCTTGCCCCTGTTTCCTAGGGCAGTCTTTAGTTAGATGTCCTGCCTCTCTACAGTGGAAGCAGCCAGTCTTCTTCTTTTTCCTACATTCCTTGCTCAGATGGCCTGCTGTCCCATAATTAAAGCACCTTTTCTTCCCCTTGCTATTGTTATCCTTACCACCTTTCTTGTTTTGCTGTTGTGATTTCTTTTGATCCCCTTTCTTCTCCGGTGCCTTATTAGCATTTCACCCTTCTCTTCTTCATGCATAAGAGCCATGTCAACCAATCTCTCAAAGGTAGCGCCCATAGGAATGTGGGTCATAGCCAGCCCATGTAGCGGCTCATTTAAGCCTTTAACGAACCTCAAAGCCTTCTTCTCAGGTGTGTTCACCAAGTCTAGGCCAAATCTCGCCAATTGATTGAATTTGTTGACGTACTCCTTTACTAAAAAAATTCCTTGCTTCAACGCTAAGAAATCTTTCCATATATAAGTTCTCTTCTGCTCGTGAGAGAAATTTCATCTTGAACCTACGCCTGAAATCTACCCATATCTCCACTGGACGCTCTCCATTCATGACCTCCCACCAAAACGAGGCTTCATCCTCCATTAACCAAGCAGCCAGTTGGACCTTCCTCCCATCTTCTACCTCAAAAATACCAAATAGATCTTCCACCTCCTTTAGCCGATTTCGAGCTTCAACAAACGTCTCTGATCCATGAAAAGGTTTCCTGCCGATTGCCCTAAAATCTTTGCATATCTTTGAAAAAGTATCAACGCGAGGCGAAGGAGGAGGAGCGATTGCAGCTGAGGGTGGAGGAACATTTGCTGGGCCTACGGCATTGGCCCTAGCCTCCAGTTACCTTCTAAACTAGCCTGGTATCGGTATGCCCTCGGGTATCTTAGGTTCCCCAGACATTTTGAAAAAGAAAAAGGAAGAGATTCAAAACGGAAAATCGAGGGAAAGATATATAGCACTTGGGGGTTTTGTTTTTAAAAGAAACTTTTCTCTTGAAAATACCTTCCTTAAAACATATTCTTGAAAGTATTTCTTCATAAAATGCTTTTGAAAAATAGTTTTACAAAATCTCATATCTGTTCTGGTAACCTTCAGCTCTTATACCATGTGTAGCACCGCACGTCCATTAATGTCACTCACAAAGGGAATGCATTAACTTACATGGAGCATTATTAGTGTATAATAAAAATGTAAACTTTTTATTGTTTAACCTTATTATTATTATATAATAGAATTTCTAATTAGAACAGAATATAATAAGACATATACTAGTACTTGAAAATTTTAAAACAACTTTTATTGCAGCGGAGAAATAGTTTGATTACATCAACATCATAAATCAACAGTCAAACCAAGTACACTTAATATCCATCTTGGCAAATTTCTTTTTGAATACATAAAGTAAAAAGTATAACCCTAACAAAAGTAGACATAAAAGAGATGAGCTGAACTTTACTTTCAGCAGTCCAAGCGCTTCCAAAAGAGAGAGAAAGAGATCCAAGATCAAGCTCCACTACTACTAGTCCCACCCAGAGAACTGGGGGGAGTGAAGGTAGAAAAGAGGCAAAAACAAGAGGGTTAGACATAAAGTCTGGCGAGTATAATAACTTTAACAATATAATTATTAAAGTAACTAGGGTAAGGCATAAACTGGTAGAACAAGGTATGACGGTGAAACAAGTGGGCATGACAAAGCAAGCAGGAGTAATATTCTGGCGTTAATCTCGTTTCTAATCACTATAGGATAATTACTACACTGCACCAATGCTAATTACACCGCACCATTACTAGTCACCCTAAAAGTTGATCACGCCTACAGAACATAATAATGTTATTGGTAGTTTCGTGTACCCCTAGTTACCTTCATAGGTGTTGCCTGCCCCTATCTCCACTAGTTGTACCCACTACCCCCATGTGGTCGACTCCCTAACTCGTAGATATCCGTGTTGGTCCCACAGTGGGGTGGATCACTCCCCAAGTGGCAACCCCATACCACTAAAGATGCATGGCTTATATCTACACGATGCAACAACGTCTTACCTACCAGCCCGGGCCCACGCACGCACACGACCCCTTTGGACTTGGTTTGCCACCGTAAACCCGTTTTGACCTCTTACAATCAAACCCAGTAAGTGTATCCTGTCCTCGACTTGGGTCGAGCTCACAAAGATACTTAATGGGTTACTGGTTTGAAAAGGTCCCCCATGCCTGACACAAGCTTTCCACCTATGCTTGGTCCCCACTAAGGTTTCCCACTTAACCCCATTCTTATTCATGTCTTCTTACATGTTTTTAACTTGTTTAAGTGTTTCTAATCGTATTTCACAAGCCACCCAAGGTACCCACTTAACCCCCATGTCCCACTACATGTTTATCTGGTTAAGTGTTACTTAATTCATTATAACCGTAACCTTGAAAAGACCTCCCACATTGGACCGACATTTGCGGTTGTTGGATTTGCCGGGTGGGTCCGGGCAATCTTATACCGCAAACAAGCCTACCCTCGTGTCTTTACAATTGTTACGCATTTAATTCATGTCTTTGACCTCTCACATTAGACTACTGTTTTTGGTTGTTGGATTTGCCGGGCGGGTCCAGGCAGTCTTATACCACAAACGAGTTTAACCTCGTGTCTTAGGCGGTTAATTACTACACATCATTATTTAACCCCAAATTGGATTAATATCCCTATTCAAATTTGTCAATAAGTACCAAATTAATTTATGTCCATAATTGTCACCTAAATTATGTCTATAAATTACAGGTATACAAATTATACCTATTAATGTCTCAAATTAATAATATGCACTTTTAAGGCCATTCTATGCCAATTCACAATTACGTATTTTAAATATTTTCCGATCGTCCCTGCGCTATTCGTACGTTTTAATATGACATATGTTAGACTCGTAATAGTCTAACATATAAAAGGAAAAACAACGTCACTACTCGCATAGCACATAAAATAGATCTAAGAATCTTGACATAAGTTTACATAGCCAATAACTTGCATATATGTGTATGGTTTTCCTATAACTTGCATATGAACAAACTAGCATATGATTCTCATACAAAACTAGCATAGGAAATTTGCATAACTATGTACTACCATGGATCTAAATATAGATCTAAACATAAAGGTGTGAACTTGTATATGGATCTAAGCATAAAGGTGTGAACTTGCATATAGATCTAAACATGTAGATTAATGTCACATAAACTAGCATATGTACATACATGTTTCACATATATTTTAACAACACAAACTTGCATATGATTCATGTATGTTCTAACATCCCAAACTTGCATAGGATTCATATAAGAATATATAGTCCAACATCACAAACTTGCATATATAAGAACATGTAATCCAACATCACAAACTTGCATAAGATTCATATAAGAACATATGATCCGTTATCACAAACTTGCATAAGATTCATATAAGAACCATCTTATGATTCAACTTGCATAAGATTCACAAAAGAACTAGGATATATTTCAACATTACATGATTCAAAGTCATATTATCATAATTCAAATTATGACTTATCATAATTAAATTAATTAATTATTTTATGAAAGCTATTATAATCACAAACAAAAGAATAGTCTTGTCTTTTTGGGATCGGTATTCTGAAACTGAATTGCTCGCCTTTGATGTAGACTAATCATTATTTAGATTTAGATTTGATTTTGATTCTTGCTTTTATCTTGTTCTTGAGTTGAAAGAGACGGCGGCTACTCTAGTTTCTCTATTGACGGCATGGCGGCTCTTGGTATGAAATTGTGTGATTAGGGTTGAGATTTTGGTTGCTTATATAGAATTTTAATTGATTAAGAGTCGTCCGATTAACCTAGAATCAATCATGACCATCCAGTCAAGATAGAATAACACCTCAGCCCTGATGACTCAGCAACAGGTCAAAGCATCTTCATCTTCCAGGTCTGCCCAGGGGGGGCAGGTCGACCCACTGGTCGACCTGCATGGGTAGGTCGACCCCCAGGTCGAGCTGGCCATCGGGCGGGAATTTTCCCGCCTAGCCTTCTCCCATGTTTGAATTTGAATTTTCTGAAATGTTTGTTTAAATTCTGAAACTTCGGAAGGCCATAACTTCTTCATATGAAGTCCAATTCACACAAACTTTGGACTCTATCTCAAGCAGAATTCCGAGAGAACGCAATGGCGCAACTTGTTTCCCTTTATTATCACATTTGAATTTAAGTATTTTAATTTTAATATTTAAAACCATGGGGTGCTACATTCTCCCCTCCTTAATGGATTCCCTGTAACGACACGGATTTTGCCCGACCTTAATCGATCACAAAATCGACCAAGACCGTTCAAAACTCGCATACGTTAACTTTGGGAATACAATACATCAGAACAATAACAGCAGACTTTTATTACATTACAATAATATAACATCAGAGTACAGAATATCAGAGTACAAATAAAGTAAACTACAGAGAAAGATAAATTACAACAGATTTAATACATCATCAATCCACAATCATATACATACAAACATCAAAACTACAAGAAAAATAATTTAAATTTAATAAATTATAAAATAGAATCTCACATTGATTTTTGCTGAAAATTTGACTGTCTCGGATTCAGCTCTGGTCTACGCCATCACGAAGAGCTCGGAAAGACGAGTCCAACGCAATTTACGGTTCGTCAATCGGACCTCGTACGAGAGAGTTATGATTTATTAAAGTTGGACATAATTAAATAATTAATTAATATTCGTGAAAAATACCTAAAAATTTCACTGTCTCAGAATTGGACAAAATTAGTGTCCACGCGTCCATCTCGTCGCCACGATCCCAACGCACCTGTAATCGTCGATTTTCGACTTCGTATGAGTGAGTTATGCAATTTTAAAGTTCTGGAAATTAATTAAATAATTTAAAAATAAAATAGAAAATACCCTCAGCCCA
This sequence comes from Allium sativum, assembly GCA_030737875.1. NCBI lineage: Eukaryota > Viridiplantae > Streptophyta > Magnoliopsida > Asparagales > Amaryllidaceae > Allium > Allium sativum. Next base: position 161,460,054 of record CM060913.1, read on the forward strand.
TTGACCCAAAAATACTGTTCACCGCCGAACTTTGACCGCACTTTGCCGCTGCCTCGGGCCACCTGACGCCACGGGACCACCGCCAATGTCTTCGTCTTGGCGGGACGCACCACCACCAGAAAGAGCTGCCCCTAAAGCTTCTCCGATCATCGGGAAATCGCCTAGAAAGGATTTCGCCTCGCGAGTCCCACAGGCCGCCTCACACCTCCAAACTGCCTGAATTTTTCTGAGCATCTTCGTCTTGCGTAGACGAAGAACTTCCGTGTTCGTGACTTCGTCTAATTCTTCCTCGATTCACGGGAATTTCTTGATTTACGTTTTGAGTTTCTGAATTTCGAAAACAGCGAGCTTTAAGACGAGATTCCGGCGAATCCGAGCGCTGTTTGACAAAACCGACTACACCATTAGCTTCGTATCATCGAGACCTTCGAGAAAACATATAATTTGCTATGGTTTGAAGAGATTTTATTTTCGATAAATTTTAGAGGAAGAGAGAGCCGCCATGGAAATTGAGAAAAATGATGGAAAAGAGAAGTGGCTGCTGAGTATTTTGAATTTCAGCCCTAAATTCTGAGGAAAAAGATAATATATACTATGGGTCTACTTTTGGTTTGGGCCCAAATATCATTACGTGCCCAATTACTCAATTTTCAACTGTTTTCTTCAGTTCAAAAATTCTTATAAATACATGCTGATTTCAAAATTAATAAAATTTTAAACATAATTATTTCAGGTCATTACGAACCCAACGAACCTGATTTCGTAATTTTCCGAGTCCGTATGAATTTATTATGAATTTCCGAAGTCTGAAAATATGCTATTTTTCACTGTAAAAATTATACCGGCCACAAAATAATTCCAAAAATTATAAATTTTAGAATTTAACCTTATTTTAATATTCCGAATCCATAGAAACTGGTCTCGTCGAATTCGGAGTTCGTTTGCAAAAATTCCATTTTTCAAGCGTATATTTTTAATATTTAAAAATACCAAAAATAGTGGAATTTTTCCGAAACTCAAAAATATAAGTTCTTATAGTCATTTTTATATGTAAACAACATTCTAAAACCAATGGAGATGGTTTCGGGTCCTAATTCCTTATTCTGCAAAATGTAGCATTTTGGCCCTTATAAATTTCATAGCGACCATTCTTGATTTTAATTTTGACATAACTTTTGATTCCCGTTATGAAATTTCGATTTTTTGGATTCTTTGAAAAGATAAATTTAAATAGATTCTAATATTTTTGGTTTCACTAAAATCCGTTAAATTTTGCATCCTGTATGGCCAGTCAAAGTTCAAGTTTGACTTTTCAAACTACCGCGTTATTTCTAACTCTTTTTATAATAAAAATTAAATCATTCATTCTAACTTCGATTTGAATCAAATTTGTGATCATTATTATTTAAATAAATTATTTTATATTGTCAAAATTCAATAAAATTTTCTAAAATAAAATTTTTAAATTGGTCCTGATTTTTGCGGGTTGTTACAATCGCCCCCACTTAAAAACTTTTCGTCCTCGAAAAGGAACGTAGCTAAAAATTGTAAAATTAACTATCTTAATTTTAAATTTTAATGGTTGATTATGTTTTCAAAATATATATAACTTTATATATATAAAAATCATATTTCAAAGAATATATTATAAATATCAAAAATACGCTAATTATAAATTCGTAACTCTTAACTCGTTCTAGGACATTACTAACCCCATCTCTAACGAGTTTACTCATTCTAGGATACTGCTGATCCTATCTCTAATGAGTATTCTTATTGGACATTACTAATCCAATTCTCTGATGAGTCTTTTGTTCAGTTCTAACGAGTTGTACCCCAAAGATTTGAGCTAACCAGAGCTCTGATACCACCTGTAACGACACGGATTTTGCCCGACCTTAATCGATCACAAAATCGACCAAGACCGTTCAAAACTCGCATACGTTAACTTTGGGAATACAATACATCAGAACAATAACAGCAGACTTTTATTACATTACAATAATATAACATCAGAGTACAGAATATCAGAGTACAAATAAAGTAAACTACAGCGGAAGATAAATTACAACAGATTTAATACATCATCAATCCACAATCATGTACATACAAACATCAAAACCACAAGAAAAATAATTTAAATTTAATAAATTATAAAATAGAATCTCACATTGATTTTTGCTGAAAATTTGACTGTCTCGGATTCAGCTCTGGTCTGCGCCATCACGAAGAGCTCGGAAAGACGAGTCCAACGCAATTTACGGTTCGTCAATCGGACCTCGTACGAGAGAGTTATGATTTATTAAAGTTGGACATAATTAAATAATTAATTAATATTCGTGAAAAATACCTAAAAATTTCACTGTCTCAGAATTGGACAAAATTAGTGTCCACGCGTCCATCTCGTCGCCACGATCCCAACGCACCTGAAATCGTCGATTTTCGACTTCGTATGAGTGAGTTATGCAATTTTAAAGTTCTGGAAATTAATTAAATAATTTAAAAATAAAATAGAAAATACCCTCAGCCCATTGACCCAAAAACACTGTTCACCGCCGAACTTTGACCGCACTTTGCCGCTGCCTCGGGCCACCTGACGCCACGGGACCACCGCCAATGTCTTCGTCTTGGCGGGACGCACCACCACCAGAAATAGCCGCCCCTAAAGCTTCTTCGATCATCGGGAAATCGCCTAGAAAGGATTTCGCCTCGCGAGTCCCACAGGCCGCCTCACACCTCCAAACTGCCTGAATTTTTCTGAGCATCTTCGTCTTGCGTAGACGAAGAACTTCCGTGTTCGTGACTTCGTCTAATTCTTCCTCGATTCACGGGAATTTCTTGATTTACGTTTTGAGTTTCTGAATTTCGAAAACAGCGAGCTTTAAGACGAGATTCCGGCGAATCCAAGCGCTGTTTGACAAAACCGACTACACCATTAGCTTCGTATCGTCGAGACCTTCGAGAAAACATATAATTTGCTATGGTTTGAAGAGATTTTATTTTCGATAAATTTTAGAGGAAGAGAGAGCCGCCATGGAAATTGAGAAAAATGATGGAAAAGAGAAGTGGCTGCTGTGTATTTCGAATTTCAGCCCTAAATTCTGAGGAAAAAGATAATATATACTATGGGTCTACTTTTGGTTTGGGCCCAAATATCATTACATGCCCAATTACTCAATTTTCAACTGTTTTCTTCAGTTCAAAAATTCTTATAAATACATGCTGATTTCAAAATTAATAAAATTTTAAACATAATTATTTCAGGTCATTACGAACCCAACGAACCTGATTTCGTAATTTTCCGAGTCCGTATGAATTTATTATGAATTTCCGAAGTCTGAAAATATGCTATTTTTCACTGTAAAAATTATACCGGCCACAAAATAATTCCAAAAATTATAAATTTTAGAATTTAACCTTATTTTAATATTCCGAATCCATAGAAACTGGTCTCGTCGAATTCGGAGTTCGTTTGCAAAAATTCCATTTTTCAAGCGTATATTTTTAATATTTAAAAATACCAAAAATAGTGGAATTTTTCCGAAACTCAAAAACATAAGTTCTTATAGTCATCTTTATATGTAAACAACATTCTAAAACCAATGGAGATGGTTTCGGGTCCTAATTCCTTATTCTGCAAAATGTAGCATTTTGGCCCTTATAAATTTCATAGCGACCATTCTAGATTTTAATTTTGACATAACTTTTGATTCCCGTTATGAAATTTCGATTTTTCGGATTCTTTGGAAAGATAAATTTAAATAGATTCTAATATTTTTGGTTTCACTAAAATCCGTTAAATTTTGCATCCTGTATGGTCAGTCAAAGTTCAAGTTTGACTTTTCAAACTACCGCGTTATTTCTAACTCTTTTTATAATAAAAATTAAATCATTCATTCTAACTTCGATTTGAATCAAATTTGTGATCATTATTATTTAAATAAATTATTTTATATTGTCAAAATTCATTAAAATTTTCTAAAATAAAATTTTTAAATTGGTCCTGATTTTTGCGGGTTGTTACATCCCCCCCCCCCCCCCACCAAAATCTCCAAGTTAAGGAGAATGTATATCCTAACATCCAATCATCCATCTACTCAGCCATCAAACATAGGAATCCATTGTCCTTATAAGTTTTCTAATGGTGTATGAACATATGCAAAAAGTGTGTGTATATGTTCCTTATCTAATGCGGGATCAGGCGGTCTCCTTAATGGAAAACATGATAGTGTCATGCGTCCATTATATATGCGAAAGAATCCTATCAATACATATTATTTATACATGCGTGCACAATCATTCATCAAAATGCAGCATCCATATGATAACACAATCATTATGCATCCTTTCATTTGAATATGCACACACATTTATATGCAATATGAGGGTGATTCAGCAGACCTAGTGCCTAAGGTGTGTTTACATGCATCCACGAGCAACCACTTGCATCCATTTGCATCCACCAAACATTACATGTCTCAAACACATGTTTGCAACCATAGGGTTCTTCCTAACTAAAAATCGAAGATATCATCGCGAAGATAATACTAAATGATAGGACAAGTATCAACAAAGAGGTAGAAAAAGGAGAAAATGAAACAAACCCTCAAAAAGGAAAGAGTACAGCGTACGCATCTTGTATTCCGTCTCCCAAGTCGCGTCTCTTTGATCGTTTCCCCGTTGCACTTTGACCAATTTGACCTCTTTGTTGCGTAGCTTTTTGACCTCCGTTTCGAGAATGCGTGTAGGAGCTCGTCTAACCGTGGCATTGCGCTCTACTTCCACTTCTTCGAGCATGCTCGGCTCCACCACTTCCACCGTATCATGTAAACACTTATGCAAAAGCGAAACGTGAAACTCATCATGAACTCCACTGAGCTTTTCTGGTAACTTTACTCTGTACGCCATCTGCCCAGTCCTCTCTGTAATTGGAAAGGGTCCTACAAACCACGGTGCCAACTTCCCCACTGATCCAAAGAGGACTACGTTTCTCAACGGTGACACCTTAATAAAAACCATGTTCCCAACCTAGAACTCAAGATCTGTTCGTCTCTTATCAGCATAAGATTTCTGTCGGTCCTGCGCCGTCTTCATTCGCCGTAGAATCAGGTCTATCTTCTCTGAAGTCTCCCTAACCATGTCGGGTCCAAGAAAAACCTTATCCGTGGATTCCCACCAACAAGTAGGTGATCGGCACGGTTATCCATAAAGAGACTCAAAAGGCGCCATGCCAATGCTAGCTTGAAAGCTATTATTATAGACGAACTCCACTAGTGGAAGGTGTTCTTCCTATGTTCCTCAAAATTCCAGGATGCATAGCCTCAGAAGACCTTCTAGAATCCGATTTACTCTCTAGGTCTGACCGTCCGTCTGAGGGTGATAAGTGGTACTTAAGCATAATTGTGTTCCAACCGCCTCTTGTAAGCTTTTCCAAAATTCGCTTGTGAAAATGGGATCTCTATCGCTCACAATGCTAGAGGGTATGCCGTGCAGACGAACTATCTCTCTAAGGTAAACGGATGCTAAACATGCTGCAGTCCTCCTACTTTTAACGGGAATAAAGTGGGAACTTTTGGTAAGTCTGTCAACAATTACCCAAATCCCCGTATTACCCTTCTTTGATCTTGGTAACCCATCTACAAAATCCATGGAAACACTTTCCCATTTCCACAGCGGAATCTCTAAAGGGTGGAGCAAAGCTCCAGGATTCTTTTGCTCCGCCTTAACTTGCTGGCACACTAAGCATCTAGAAACGAACTTAGTCACGACCTTTTTCATTCCTGCCCAAAAGAAAACTCGCTTCATATCCCTATACATCTTGTCACCACCGGGATGTATGGTCATCTTCGAGCGATGTGAGTCTTCAAGAATTGCCTTCTTTAAACTCTCGTCTTGGGGTATGCAAAGTCTCCCATCTCTACGCAGCCAGCCTCTCTCATCTATAACATATCTATTAAGATGAATCGAAGACTCCCCTCCTATAAGCTTGCCTGCTATCTCAACCAACTGTGGGTCATCCCGTTGTGCCTCTCCAATCCGACCCAAAAGTGTAGGTTGCACCTCAAACGATGCCAATAATCCGGGCACATAATCAACAGAGGGTCTGAAGTCAAAGGTAGATATGTACTCCAAAATCTGTCTCTCTACGAACAATGGACATAAAGCCAACTTCTTTCTACTTAAGGCGTCGGCTACAACGTTACCCTTCAGGGGTATATGTGATCTCAAAATCATAGGATGCCAAAAACTCCATCCACCTCTGTTGCCTCAAGTTTAGGTCCTTTTGAGAGAATACGTACTTTAGCGACTTATAGTCTGTATACAACTCAAACCTATCGCCAAGCAAATAATGAGGCCATGACTTAAGCGCAAAAACTATGGCAGCCAACTCTAAGTCGTGGGCAGGGTAATTCTTCTCGTGGGCTTTCAACTGCCTTCCTTCATAACATATCACCCTTCCCTCTTGCATTAAAACTGCGCCAAGTCCTATCCCGCAAGCATCGGTATATACTGTGAATGGCTTACTCCCGTTTGGCAGAACTAAAACTGGAGCTGTCGTCAAAGCCTTCTTCAGACTTTGGAAAGCATCGTCACAGTCGATGTCCCAAGAAAAAGTCAAATTCTTCTTCGTTAACCGAGTTAAGTGGGGATGATATCTTCGCGAAGCCCTTAATGAACTTCCTATAACAACCAGCCAGCCCTAAAAAGCTTCTTACTTCTGTGGCGTTCTTAGGAATTTTCTAATCTTGGATTGCAACTGAAACGCCCCACCTCCGTTAAGGTCACTCACAAAGGGAATGCCTTAATTTTGGTGGAGGTTTATAAGTAAAAGCCACAGATAAACTCAAGACAGATATAAATACACATATTTTAAACAGCGGAAACCAACAGACTTTTATTTCATCAATACGTGTTCAAAACAAAACATTCCATAATTGTCTCAAAATACTTCCATCATTACAACCTCATAATTGTCTTGATTATTAAAGAAGCATAAAACATAAATAAAGTGACAAAAATCCCCATAGTGATATCCAAAGACATAGTCCGAGCAAAAGAGACCCAAATCATACATCTACGTTCTTGGAGCTTGTAAAGAGCCTGACTGAGCTGAGCTGTTTCCTCCCTGTGGACCTGGGGGGGAAACGAAAGAAAAGAAGATGAACAGAAAATAGGGTCAGACATAAAGCCTGAGTAAATCTAGTAACTCTTCAGTATATAAATAAAAAAGGGCATGATAGATATATACTGAAAATAGGATAGTGTCACAAGCTAAGGAAGTGTCGAATGTACTATCGCACCTATACTATATCTCTGCATCTACTTGAGTTTATCCTAACTGGCACCCCATGGTGAGTGTGAAGTGATCCCCAACTTTATTTGAAGATCGGCTCCTACTCGCGTTAACGTTTGTCATACGGCCCCCAAGAATTGTAGATACCTATGCTGGTCCCACCATGGGGTTATCAAGACCCATGGTGGTGGCCCCCACACAAATTCTAGAAGGCATAGGTTATACTACTGGTGTCCTTAGTGCCCTGGTTGTCTGCTCTGGAGTGTGTGCATGCCCGCACCCCGTTACACCTGCACTGTGCACCCACCGCCGTCGTTTGACCGCTTACAATCAGCCCAGTAATCGTGCCCAACCCTGCCTAGTTTCAGGGTACCGTTGATACCTAACTTGGGTTACTGCTGAAACGTGTCCCTCGTTACCAGATTTTCTAGTCAAACATGTTAAGTGGTTAAGTGTCTGTATTTACCTAACCCCACCCATCAATTCTTGTTAACATGTTGAATTTGGTTAAGTGTTATAGTTGACTTAACCCTACCATCTGTCCTTAGCCTCTTAGGAGCACCTGACCACTCACATTAGACAGGTATTGCTATGTTTACTGGATATGCCAGTCAGTTCCGGGCAGGTTTACACCGTAGCTCGGTCTAACCTTGGGTCATTATTGGGCTCAATGCTTAGCCACCCACATTGGATAGGTATTGTTGTGACTACTGGACAGCCGGGCGGGTCCGGGCAGGTTTACATCACAACTCAATCCAACCTCGGGTTAAGCATATCGTGTTTTCTAAATTTACGTACTTTATTATCTCTCAATTATATATGTAAATGTCATGTCTTTATTCTTGGGTATAACAATTCATACCGCTTTAAATCTCATTGTCGTTGGCATGTGCCAAACATGCCAACATGTATTTTCAATGTTTTACACCCAATGTTATTACCCCCGTTTATACGTTCGCAACGTTATAACAAATGTTGGGCTCGACACAATTCGGCCCAACTTAAAACATATTTTCAATGTTATAACATTTTGCTTCCACATGCATCCAAATCCCAAGTGAACGCCAGATTCTTCTTTGTTAGCCTTGTGAGTGGGGCTGAGATTTTCGCGAAATCCCTAATAAACTTTCGGTAAAAGCCGGCTAGCCCAAGAAAGCTTCGAACTTCGGTTGCATTTCTTGGTGTCTTCCAATCTTGCACTGCCACCACTTTCGCGAGGTCCACGGCCAACCCCTCTTTGGACACTATATGCCCCAGAAATCTTACCTACTTTCTCCAAAAGTGGCATTTGGAGAATTTGGCTTTTAGCTGATGGACTCGAAGAGTTTCCATGATTTCTTTCAGATGTTGGGCATGCTCTTCCTCATTCTTTGAGAAGATTAAGATATCATCTACGAAGAAAACCACAAATTTATTGAGGAATTCTCTAAACACCCTGCTCATTAGGTCTACGAAATAAGCGGGTGCGTTTGTCAAGCCAAAAGGCTTGACAAGCCACTCGAAGAAACCGTCTGGGGTTCTGAACATCGTTTTATCAATGCTATCTTCAACTACTCTTAGCTGATGGAACACAGTTGCCAGATCAAGTTGGGAGAAGACCGTCGCACCTATAAGCTGATCAAACAAATCGTCGGTTCGGGGAAGAGGGTGCCTATTTTTCTTAGTCAATTTGTTTAACTCCCTATAGTCGACGCAAAGGCGAAGCGAACCATCCGCTTTGGTTGCGAACACCACTGGAGCACCCCATTCTGAAATGCTCCGTCTAATGAACCCTTTTTCGAGAAGTTCTTTAACCTGCTTTCTGAGCTCCTTTCTCTCCCTTGGAGCCATATGTCTGACAGGTAAAGCTACAGGCTTTGCGTTATCCACAAGATATATGCGGAAGTCTATTTCCCGCCTCGGAGGTAAGCCTTTCACCTCCTCAAAGACATCCGGATATTCCCGGACTACTCTTACTGATTGCAAATTCTCATCGGAAGCTTCAAGCGACTCTAGATAACTAAGCATAACAGCATTCAAGGGATTACAAGAAATTTCTAGAGTGTTACCAAGCCGAGTCAAGAGTCTGACTACCCTTTTCTCACAATCAAGCACTACACCAAAACCGTGGATTCCCAACAAGTATATGTGTTACAAATAATTTCTGTAACACTTTTATGTGTCACTAACGGCCTGTGAGGAATTTCCTGTAACACTTATAAGTGTTACAAACAGATTAACTGCTAACACTTATAAGTGTTACAAACATATTCATTGGTAATACTTATAAGTGTTACGAACGTATTCATTGCTAACACTTATAAATGTTGGAACCATAAGTTATGACAACACTTATAAGAGTTACAAACATATTCGTTACTAACATTTATAAATGTTGGAACTATAAGATATGGTAACACTTATAAATGTCAGTATCATAATCCTACTAACTCACATAAATGTTGGCATACATAAATCGCTAACACTTATAAATAAGCATAACATGTTTTTATGATTTCCAATCACATGTATAATTCAACATATCAATTCAATATAAGATTTGGTACTTCCATATTTCAAATTCAACAATGTCACATTTGCATAATGCTCAAAATATTTGTTACATGCTTCCAATTTCAAATACCAAAATATCAAGTTCGAATTATAAAAAGCAATACAAAGTTTTACTAAAGATACACAGAATTTTAGATACTGCGAAGGCGAAATGTGGACCATATCACAAAGCCTCCATCCGAAAATTCACAAAGCTTGTAATGTCCATTTTGAGGATGAAGCAAATGATTTATCGTTGATTTGGATTGACCACATATTTATTTTTTCGTTGCCATTACATTCCAAATTCTGTTTTTTTTCCTCCTCCTCCACAAGTGCCTACAAAATATAAATGCACTCATTTTTTTAGAATAACAAATTGCAAAACTGTTAAATAACAATTGTAATTGCAAAATTGACAAATAACAAGTGTAATCGCAAAAATGACAAAATCAATACAAGATTTGTTTATACTCAATACAAATACATGTGTAGATGGACTACATATATTACTATGATAAAAAAATGCAATGATTTTAATAAGTGTATACTACAAGTAGCTAGTATCTGTGCTTATTCGTTTGTGTAATAGATAGCTGCAAGTAGCTAGTATCTAAATGATGAATTGCTTCCAAATATCCTTCATATTAAAATATCCTTCGTATTCAAATGAACATGTAAATTTGCAAATGAACAAGCAAACGAACTGAGCTCAGTTTGCGCGAAAGCTGAGCTCAGTTCGCGCGAAAATAGCTCAGTTTTCGCGCGAAAACCGAGCAGGCTCGGTTTTAGCGCGAACTGGGCTCAGTTTGCGCTAAAACTGAGCCTCATCTCAGTTTTCGCACGCGAAAACTGAGCTGAGGCTACGTTTTAACATGGCTCAGTTTGCGCCAAAACCGAGGCTACGTTTCCTACATATAGAAATCTCCTACACCTTAGAAACACAATTAATTACCTGAGATTCTGCAATTGTAAGAACCATTGGTAATATCATTGACTGCATAACCAAGTTCCGAAGCTCGGCACAAAGAGGTGGAAGAACCTGCACACAATAAAATAAGTAACTATGTTGTATAGTCCATGCAACCATGTTGTGTTAATTAGCCAATATTTTTAACACAGTATTCAACATGTTTTTTACTATAATATTAATGCATACAACTTTATAGCCACACTTGAACCACTGAAATGTACATTTATAATCATATATTCATTGTTTATGTTTTGGTATTTGCATGGCTACAAATAATATGAGAAAACCTATGGCTGTAGATGTTAGCATGCCTTCAGTATGTGCTATAAACCAAACATACATTCAAATATACGCTATCCCCCACCTTCTTAAGTCCAAATTTGACTGCCTATTAATATCAACTCTTAACCTTTTTCATCATTTTTTTTGCTACCATGCATTTATTTACTCTGCTTTTAAATCATCCATATCTTTTTCTGTTCAGTTATGAATTTGATTTTGTCATTGTTTCCCTTTTACTGCTCTAAGTTTATTTTTAGTCTCTTATGTTCTCACTTCTTTGCATCTATCACATATTACCACTGTTTTACTTCAGCTACTTTGATTTTGTTGTTATTCCCCACTATTTAGGTTATGCTGTTATGCAGATCCATCACTCTAAACAATTTACTTGGTTAATTTCCATTCCCTGTATATGATTTTTTTCATAAAAGGCTACTTTTTATTGCAGGATTTTATTGAAACGGGACTAATCATTAATGATTTTCTTGCATCACTGTCAATTCAAGTTAACTGTATCCTAGCAACTTTACTAAAAGGATTTTACAAATTTTTCCAAAATTAATAAAAGGTTTAGATCACTTCCAAAATATTTTACAAATATACACGCTGTGACTCAGCTCATGTGTCAGTGCATCAATATGGTTTGTTTTCTTGATTATTAATCACTCAAGAATGCATAAAATCACTAAAACTATCAACTGCGTTCGAAGTATACAAGAACAATGCACTAAGATTATTTTGCAGCCTATAAGCTTATTAATGTTCCAACCAATAAAAGTGTAAAATTATCTGTACTCGATTCACGAAACATAGCTTTGTAATAGAAACTTAATTCAACCATAACAATATATAAGATTACTTTGCAGCAAGAAGTTCCCAGAATGAAATAAAGCATGGTAAGGGTAAACATTAAAGCTAGTTGTATATTATATCCCTAAATAAACAAGAAACAAGTAACATTTATACCTCAACTGCAAGAGCTGCACCAGCGTCAACAACGACAATAGAGGCTCAGGCTGTAGAAGGTGCAACAACACCATCACCTGCTGACAAACGGATTGACGTTAATTAAATAGACACATACTGCCAAATTTTAAAAATCAAACAGTTTTTTCATTTACTTCTTTACATATTGCTATAACACATGAACAGTCTTGTAGTTGATAATTTTAAAAATTAAATACGCATTCATCAGTAAAAATAAATAGAAAAGTATTCCTTTATGTGCACTTATGAGTCACATATCTAATAAATTTAAATTCATACTGCCGAAATACAACATACATGTGAGTCACATACTAAGGGATAGATGCATACGAATGATACGGCAGCCGTGTAAGGAAAAATGCATCGCAAGCCCAAGTAAAAGAATATAAACTTAAGAGTCAATAGGGGACAATTATATTTATGGCAATATCCTACCTAACATACGGCTGTACTGGTGTAAATAAAATTGAGGTGTTTCCAAATAAAACCGCACTTATGGCCACATAACAATCCGGACATGCGAGGCTTTTCCCTTTTTCTAAACCCAAACTAGTAAGGCTGCTGCAAATGAAAATGGTAATAAAAATGCAAGGGAGCAGCTGATGATAAATTAATTAGAAAATTGAGTTTAGTAGCCTCAGTCAATGATACTTTTAAAGTCTAATGAAGAAAAATTATTGAGTTTGGACATAATATTAATGGCTGTTCATTTATATAAAATCATTTACCACAGTTCTCATGAATGTGATTATATCCCAAAGATCAACAACAAATGAACAACGGCTATAACATAATTAAACAAGGGAGTAACATGACATGGCACAGCGCCCGAAAATAAGAGCAAATAGCAAGCTCAGAAAGCTACAGAAAAACGTAACATAAAACTACTGCTATATAGGTGTTTACATCATTATATCTTTTAACTTTGCTACAAAACAGATGTCAAGAGATCCAAACTTGTTGCGTTAAATACAGACAAGCCACATAGGTTTTGCGCATTAATTACAAGTTTCTGGCATCTTAAAGGTGTAGCTTGCTACTTTGATTCAATATATTTATGACTAGTAGACTACTAGATCATAGCCCAGCCCAATCTACTTCATTCCTTATCTGATATGTACGTATTTTCCAGGCTAAAATTCAGCAATTTACATTCCTAGTTTTTCCCCCTACCATTACTTATTTAAGTATTATTAATTAGTGTAAAACAACAAAGTATTTCCCTAAGCAAACATGCAGCGAACACTAGGCTTTTTAGGAATTGGTTTGCACTAATATAATTGTTGAACGTGTTAACTACCACCAAGTAACAGGGCATGATGTATACGCCCAGTGACATGCACGTTTTGGTGTAAAAATGCTTTGGCATTTCTAATGTATCTATATACCGACAAGTTTGCATGAAAAAATTTACTTATATCGGTTCATTACCGACCCTTATACTCCAACTTTAGGCCGATATGAAAACAAACATATTTCCAATATAGACAAAACATGTTGGGTCAGTTTGATTGTGTGCTGACTCAACTAAAGGGTGGCTCAATTAAAGAGAGTTCAAACAAAACACATGTTATCATGTTAACCTGTCTACTATTAGTCAACATTTTAACGCATGTATGAGAGGTGCCAATACCAAATTGCTTGTTTCAGTATGGGAGGGGGAAATGATATATACAGTAGTGGCTGCAAAATTCATATATTCTGTGTAAAATTACCAAGCCATTTTGAAGTGTCACCTGCTCATATGCAAAACTAGAGAGACTATATACAAAGTACATGTTCAGTATGAAAACATAGGTAAGTGGACAGAAAATGATCGCTTCACAAGGCGAATACAAATAGAACAAGTCAGAGCAGCTCAAGAGCAAGTAGGATACATGCATCCGCTATAAAATGTTGAGACATGGATAAGTCAGGCAACAAATATAATGAAATGCCAAAGATTATAGGTCAATATGATCAGGGAAAGTCAAATGACTACCACTTTAATATGATCAGAACAGATCATTTACCCAAAGGACAAAAACAACACAACTGGATGGTGACACGATAAGCATAGATTTAAAATTCAGTTTGGAGAAATACACACTAATTGGTTATCAAGCGTTAAGAACTAGGTAGCTGTATTTCCTTCTTACTTGTTATGACTAAAATGACCACTTACATTCACTACAAAACCAAATAACGGAGTGAATTATATGCAATACATGAACCAAGGAACGCAAAGCAGTAAACAAACAACCCAAGCATCATGACTGTGGTCATAATAAAGCTGTGATAATGACCATTCTACCAATAACCACAGGAATTCCGCAGTCACAAAAGAATAAATTCAGTACAAGATGAAGTAGAAAACCTGAAATAAGTAACTACGAGTCAATGACTCACCTTAAAAAGGTCGGAGCAGAAGCAAGGGATCCGCGATGGAAGAACGGAGCATCGACTCACGTGATTGGCAACGTCGTTGGCTCGGACTCAGTTGCGATGGACGTTGGTTGCGGGGCCATAGGCGGCTGCTTAAAGGCGCTACTGGACGGATGACGAGTAGGGTTTCGATAGGCACCAAGGCGTCAGCTTGGCATCGCTGCGGTGACGGAACTCGCGGAGGTTGCAATTTCTGTGTCATTGAAATAATTCTTCCCCCTATCCAAGGCACAATTTTAAGAGCCCAGTCACCATTCTTTAGATCCACAGGGCTTTTTGAAAAACCTATTCCTTTGTCCCCTGGAATTTCATTTGCATCTGGAAGTTGTTTTGCAATTTCTGCATATGCAATTTCCATTAAAGAGTGATATTTTTGTCAAACTAGTACACTAACTGGACAATAGCTACCTCCAACATACTAAAATTGGTCCCAAAAGCTAGATCTAAATGCAGGAAATTAAAGGAAAATTAACAGGAAGTGCTGAAAACAAAAGCTAGATCTAAATGCAGGAAATTAAAGGAAAATTAACAGGAAGTGCTGAAAACAAAAGCTAGATCAGTGAACTAAAAACAAGATAGAGTAAATTGCAGAACTACGAATTAACAACCAAGCCTAGAACTAGAATTAAACGACAGAATTGAAACTGAAATCGATTTTTTTACCTATTATTGTGATTCCTAGAAGCCGCCGTGATTCCTAGAAGCCCCAATTCCTAGAAGCCCCAATTCGAAGTCATGGAGAGAGGATTTGAGAGGCAAAACCGATTTGAGATATTGATTAGCTAATCGCAATTCTTCAAAGTCCATTCCGCGTATTTGCTGATGTTGCGGCTTGGGAAGGAATAAGTGTTGAGGATAAGCGTTGAGCATCCGAATAGGGTTATGTTTGTTAACTTAGCTTTTTGCCCTTAGAAAAGAAGAGTTGATCAGGCATAACAACACATAAAAGTGTTGGCACATTTTTGGTGACACATTTTTGCTTCTGCAACACATATTAGTGTCACTAGTCTACAACACATATAAGTGTTGGCAGTTGAAAAAAATAAGAGTTGCCAAATGGCCATTATGGTGTAGTGAAGAATGGCACTATTACTGGATAACCAGTCCATGCCTAAGATCAAACCATATCCCGAGAAGTCTAAGACAAAGGCATTACAGCTGAACTCAACGCTGAGAATAGAGATTTTCAAACCCAAACAAACCATTGACAAGTAACCGGAGCCCCCAATTCGATTTGAAACTACTAAGGAATCCTCTACCATACTAGTGTCTGGATGCAGAGATTCTACTAAGGCAGATGAAATAAAAGAGTGTGATGCACCAGAGTCAAAAAGTGTATGAACTGGATGATTGTAAAGATAGACTACACTTTCTATAGAAATATTACTACCTCGTTCCTACTGAGGTTCCATTAGCGCATGAACCTGGCCCCCTGAAGTGGATCCGGCTTTCTATCCCTGCCCTTTCTTCTTTGAGCAGTCCTTAGCTTGGTGCCCAGTCTCTCCACAATGGAAGCAACCACCCACCTTCGCCTTCCTTTTTCGGCAGTCCTTTGATATATGACCCACAATGCCACAGAAATTGCACCTTCTCTTTTCACGGGGCTTATTGTTCTTCCCTCCTTTCTTGAAGTCTGTTTTCTTTGCTTGTAGACCCTCTTTCTTCTCTTCCACCTTAGTTTCTTTCTTGTCGTGGTCTTCCTCGTGTAGCAACGCCATGTCCACCAATCTTTCATAAGTCGCTCCCGTGGATACATGGGTCATGGCAAGGCTGTGTAGAGGCTCATTCAAACCCTTGACGAAGCGAAGTGCCTTCTTGTGTTGGGTGTTTACTAAGTCTAACCCAAATCTGGCCAGCTGATTAAACTGATTAACATATTCCCTGATCGTCATGCTCCCTTGTTTTAGAGTTAGGAACTTCTCCATTTGTAGGCTTCTTTCAGCTTGGGATAGAAATTTCATTTCAAACCTTGTCCTGAAATCTTCCCATGTTTCCACCACCCTCTGAGCATTGGTAACTTCCCACCAATAGGAAGCTTCATCCTTAAGCAAGCATACCGCTAGTTGTATCTTCTGCCTGTAATCAACCCCGAAGATGACAAACAGATCCTCAGTCTCCTTTAGCCAGTTTCTTGCCCCTACAAAGGAATCTATCCCATAAAGGTCTTTTCCACCCATTGCCTTGAAGTCTCTACATGTTTTTGCGAAGGCATTTCCACGAGGAGGTGGAGGAGGAGGAGGAACCGCAGCCGCTGGAGGAGGGATGTCTGCTGGGCCCGCGCCATTGGCCCTTGCTTCTAAGTACCTCCTAAACCAGCCAGGAATCGACACTCCTTCCGGGAGGTTAAGGTCTCCAGACATGCTGAAACAGAAAGGAAAAATTCAAAACGAAGGATAGAGAGTGATAGATAGGGCACATGGCTTTGGGGGATTTTGTCTTTTATAAATATAACACTTTTTCTTGAAAAATGCTTCTTTAAACTTTCTTTTTGAAAACAATTTCAAAAACTTTTATCTTATCTGGTAAACCTATGCTCTGATACCAAATGAAATACCCCACCTCCAATAAGGTCACTCACAAAAGGAATGCCTTAATTTTGGTGGAGGTTTATAAGTAAAAGCCACAGATAAACTCAAGACAAATATAAATACACATATTTTAAACAGCGGAAACCAACAGACTTTTATTTCATCAATACGTGTTCAAAACAAAACATTCCATAATTGTCTCAAAATACTTCCATCATTACAACCTCATAACTATCTTGATTATTAAAGAAGCATAAAACATAAATAAAGTGACAAAAATCCCCATAGTGATATCCAAAGCCGTAGTCCGAGCAAAAGAGACCCAAATCATACATCTACGTTCTTGGAGCTTGTCAAGAGCCTGACTGAGCTGAGTTGTTTCCTCCCTGTGGACCTGGGGGGGAACGAAAGAAAAGAAGACGAAAATAAAATAGGGTCAGACATAAAGCCTGAGTAAATCTAGTAACTCTTCCGTATATAAATACAAAAGGGCATGATAGATATATATTGAAAATAGGATAGTGTCACAAGCTAAGGAAGTGTCGAATGTACTATCGCACCCATACTATATCTCAATATCTACTTGAGTTTATCTCAACTGGCACCCTATGGTGAGGGTGAAGTGATCCCCAACTTTATTTAAAGATCGGCTCCTACTCGCGTTAACATGTGTCATACGGCCCCCAAGAATTGTAGATACTTATGCTGGTCCCACCATGGGGTGTATCAAGACCCATGGTGGCGGCCCCGACACAAATTCTAGAAGGCATAGGTTATATTACTGGTCTCCCCAGTGCCCTGGTTGTCTGCTCTGGAGTGTGTGCACGTCCGCACCCCGTTAGACCTGCACTGTGCACCCATCGCCGTCGTTTGACCGCTTACAATCAGCCCAGTAATCGTGCCCCACCCTGCCTAGTTTCAGGGTACCGTTGATACCTAACTTGGGTTACTGCTGAAACGGGTCCCTCGTTACTAGGATTTTCTAGTCAAACATGTTAAGTGGTTAAGTGTCTGTATTTACCTAACCCCACCCATCAATTCTTGTTAACATGTTGAATTTGGTTAAGTGTTATAGTTGACTTAACCCTACCATCTGTCCTTAGCCTCTTAGGAGCACCTGACCACTCAGATTAGACAGGTATTGCTACGGTTACTGGATATGCCATTCGGTTCCGGGCAGGTTTACACCGTAGCTCAGTCTAGACTCGGGTCATTATTGGGCTCAATGCTTAACCACCCACATTGGATAGGTAGTGTTGTGACTACTGGAAAGCCGGGCGGGTCCGGGCAGGTTTACATCACAACTCAATCCAACCTCGGGTTAAGCATATCGTGTTTTCTAAATTTACATATTTTATTATTTCTCAATTATATATGTAAATGTCATGTCTTTTATTCTTGGGTATAACAATTCATACCGCTTTAAATGTCATTGTCGTTGGCATGTGCCAAACATGCCAACATGTATTTTCAATGTTTTACACCCAACGTTATTACCCCTGTTTATACGTTCGCAACGTTATAACAAATGTTGGGCTCGACACAATTCGGCCCAACTTTATAAATGTGAGGAAAAGGGGAAAATCAATAACATGTAATATATAAAGGTGTGTTGCGCATGAACTTGCAATTTAGCGATTCAACTAACATATAATATGAGTCATGTGAACTTGCATTCAAATCAATGTATAACTAAGTAGGTGACATATGAAATGGCATAGTTTAGGCTTACACAAACTTATGTTTAAACATGTTTAACTTGGCATAACGTCAAACACAAAACTAGCATGATGTATATTCACCAAAAGGTTCAATTATAACATTTAATCACATAGCCTATTTCAACATGAACTTGCATAGTTTTTGAAACCCAAACGATACTTAACATAGATCCAATTACACTTGCAAATAAACATGAGCTTGCATAGTTTATGAAACACAAACGATACTTAACATAGATCCAATTATACTTGCAAATAAACATGGAAGTGATATCATAGGTTTTGGGTCATGTAGGCATAAAAGGTTTCAAGTCTAAATCATGTTTACATAAGCCTTAATTTAGACTTAGTGAATGTATAAGGTCCATGTCATAGGCATAAACAAAAAGGGATCAATTTCTAGTTTTTGCCACAAACTTACAAGTGCCATTGTTTTCATATACAATTGTACAATAGGCTTGCATCAATCTAATTTATGCCACAAACATCAATACACAAGTCATGATAGAACCATCACAATACATAGAATTTATACAATACAATAACACAATTCTATTTTCATTCACATCGAATCACATCACAATTTTTATTCATATTCTGAAAGGTCATTATACTTACAACGAATGCAGAATCTTGAATTCTGGATTCTGAATTCTGAAATTGAGATGCGCTCCTTTGGGTAGACTAACGTTGCGTTGATTAATTTGTTTAAACTATAATCTTCTTCTTAATTTGATTTGTCTCTAAGCTTTTCTCTCTTGACGACTATGTTCAATCCCTCCCTAGCAGCATGACGACTCCTTTCTTATTTTTTTGTGTGAATTTTCAGTTGAGACTTAGGGTGTATTTATAGATTTATAAATCGTTTTGAGCCGTCAGATGAAGACAGGAGGAATATAGGCCATACAAAGTTCGAAGAGCCAATCAAGAGGTGACACGTCAGCCCTAGTGACACACAGGGCCACAGAAATTCGAGCCAGGGCCAGACCTAGCTAGCAGGTCGACCAGGCAGGTTGACTGGCAGGTCGACACCCAGGTCGACACTATGGTCGACCTGGGGGGGGCCATGTCGAAACTGTGGTCGACCTGGGGAGACCAGGTCGACACCATGGTCGACCCTATGGTCGACCTGGTCTTCTGAGCAGGAATTTTCCTGCCCAGCCCAGTTTGAACCTGAAATTCTATTTTTGAATTTTAAACTGAGCTGTTTGAATTTAAATTTTATTCTGAAACTTCCGAAGGCCATAACTCCTTCATACGGAGTCCGATTCGCGCAAATTCGGACTCTATCTCAAGCAGAATTCCGAGAAGAACGTAATGGCATAACTTGTTTCCCTTAATTCTTTTATTTATAATTAATTAGACTTTAATTTGTGAAGCTTAGTGTTATAGAATTCACGGGGTGTTACAGCAACCACCTTTGCGGGATCCACAGCTATCCCTTCCTTAGAGACCACGTGCCCTAAGAACCTCACTTCTTTTCTCCAAAAATGGCACTTAGAGAACTTAGCTTTAAGTTGATGTGCTCGTAGGGTCTCTAAGACTTCCCTAAGATGTAGGGCATGCTCTTCTTCATTTTTAGAGAAAATCAGGATATCGTCCACAAAGACTACCACAAACTTGTTTAGAAACTCCCTAAACATCCTACTCATTAAGTCAACATAGCATGAGGGTGCATTCATCAAACCAAAAGGCATGACGAGCCACTCGAAGAAACCGTCAGGAGTTCTAAATGCAGTCTTATCTACGCTATCTTCAGCCACCCTTAGTTGGTGAAATCCTATAGCCAAATCCAGTTGCGAGAAAACAGAAGCAGCCACCAATTGATTATAAAAATCATCTATCCTCGGCAATGTGTGTCTGTCTGTTCTTCTTTGCTAGCTTATTCAGCTCTCTATATTCCACACACAATCTAAGTGAACCGTCATCTTTTGTAGCAAAAACGACTGAAGCACCCCACTACGAAATACTTCTTCTTATGAACCCCTTCTCAAGAAATTCTTTCACTTTCTTACTAAGTTCCCTTCCCTCTCTCTCGGAGCCATATGGCGCACTGTAATGCAACTGGCTTTGCATTATCTACTAAGTATATTCGAAAGTCTATCTCGCGCCTCGGGGGTAAACCTCGGACCTCATTGAAGACATCACTAAATTCATAGACCACACAAACAGGTTCCAAATCATCATTGGATGCGTCAAGGGATTCTAGGTAGCTGAGCATTCCCGCCCAAAGGCCAGGTCAACCAGAGGGTCGACCTGGGGGTTGACCTACCCATACAGGTCGGTCAGAGGGTCGACCTTGGGGTCGACCTGCCCCCCCTCCGGGCAGATCTGGAAGATGACGCTGCTTTGACTTGTTGCTGAGTCATTAGGGCTGAGGTGTTATTCTATCTTGACTGGATGGTCTTGATTGATTCTAAGTTAATCAGATGGCTCTTAATCAATTAAAATTCTATATAGACAACCTAAATCTCAAACCTAATCACACAAATTCATACCAAGAGCCGCCATGCCGTTAATGGAGAACCTAGAGTTGCCGCCTCTCTTTCAACTCAAGAACAAGATAAAAGCAAGAATCAAAATCAAATCTAAATCTAAATAACGATTAGTCTACATCAAAGGCGAGCTATTCAGTTTCAGAATAAAGATCCCAGAAAGACAAGACTATTCTTTTGTTTGTTAGTGTAATAGCTTTCACAAAATAAATAATTAATTTAATTATGATAAGTCATAATTGGAATTATGAGAATATGACTTTGAATCATGTGATGTTGAATTATATGCTAGTTCTTGTGTGAATCTTATGCAAGTTGAATCATATGACAGTTCTTATATGAATCTTATGCAAGTTTGTGATATCGGATCATATGTTCTTATATGAATCTTATGCAAGTTTGTGATGTTGGATTACATGTTCTTATATATGCAAGTCTGTGATGTTGGACTATATATTCTTATATGTATCCTATGCAAGTTTGGGATGTTAAAACATATATGAATCTTATGCAAGTTTGGGTTGTTAAAATATATGTGAAACATGTATGTACATATACTAGTTTATGTGACATTAATCTACATGTTTAGATCTATATGCAAGTTCACACCTTTATGTTTAGATCCATATGCAAGTTCACACCTTTATGTTTAGATCTATATTTAGATCCATGGCAGTACATAATTATGCAAATTGCCTATGCTAGATTTGTATGAAAATCATATGCTAGTTTGTTCATATGAAAATTATAGGAAAACTATACACATATATCCAAGTTATTGGCTATGTAAACTTATGTCATGATTCTTAGATCTATTTTATGTGCTATGCAAGTAGTGATGTTGTTTTTCCTTTTATAAGGTAGACTATTGCGAGTCTAACATATGTCACATTAAAACGTACGAACAACATGGGGACGATGGTAAAATATTTAAAATACATAATTGTGAATTGTCATAGAATGGCATTAAAAGGGCATATTATTAATTTGAGACATTAATAGGTATAATTTGTATACCTGTAATTTATAGACATAATTTAGGTGACAATTGTGGACATAAATTAATTTGGTATTTATTGACAAATTTGAATAGGGATATTAATCCAATTTGGGGTTAAACAATGATGTGTAATAATTTACCGCCTAAGTCACGAGGTTAGACTCGTTTGTGGTGTAAGACTGCCCGGACCCGCCCGGCAAATCCAGCAACCACAAACGGTAGTCTAATGTGAGAGGTCAAAGGCATGAATTAAATGTGTAACAATTGTAAAGACACGAGGTTTGGCTCATTTGCGGTATAAGACTGCTTGGACCCGCCCAGCAAATCCAGCAACCGCAAATGTCAGTCAAATGTGGAAGGTCTTAACTAGGTTACGGTTATAATGAATTAAGTAACACTTAAAAGGATAAACATATGGTGGGACATGGGGGTTAAGTGGGTGCCTTGGGTGGCTTGTGAAATATGATTAGAAACACTTAACCAAGTTGAAAGCATGTAATAAGACATGAATAAGAATGGGGTTAAGTGGGAAACCTTAGTGGGGACCAAGCATAGGTGGAAAGCTTGTGTCAGGCATGAGGGCCCTTTTCAAACCAGTAACCCATTAAGTATCTTTGTGAGCTCGACCCAAGTCAAGGACGGGACACGCTTACTGGATTTGATTATAAGAGGTCAAAACAGGTTAGCTGTTGCAACGCAAGTCCAACGGGGTAATGTGCGTGCATGGACCCGGGCTGGTAGGTAAGACGTTGTTGCATTGTGTAGATATAAGCCGTGCATCTTTTGTGGTATCGGTTTGCCACTTTGGGGAGTGATACACCCCACTGTAGGACCAGCACGGGTATCTAAGAGTTAGGGAGCCGATCGCATGGGGGTAGTGGGTACAACTAGTAGAGATAGGGGCATGCAGCACCTATGAAGGTAACTAGAGGTACACAAAACTACCAATAACATTGTTATGTTCTGTAGGCGGGATCAACTTTTAGGGTGACTAGTAATGGTGCGGCGTAATTAGCATTGGTGCAGTGTAGTAATTATCCTATAGTGATTAGGAACGAGATTAACGCCAGAATATTACTCCCTTTTGCTTTGTCATGCCCACTTGTTTCACCGTCATACCTTGTTCTACCAGTTTATGCCTTACCCTAGTTACTTTAATAATTATATTGTTAAAGTCATTATACTCGCCAGACTTTATGTCTGACCCCCTTGTTTTCTCCTCTTTTCTACCTCCCTCCCCCCCCTCCCCCCCTCCCCCAAGGTTCTTAGGGTGGGACTAGTAGTAGTGGAGCTTGATCTTGGATCTCTTTCTCTTTCTTTTGGAAGCGCTTGGATTGCTGAAAGTAAAGTTCATCTTATCTCTTTTATGGCTACTTATGTTTAGGTTATGCTTTTTACTTTATGTTTTCAGAAAGAAATTTGTCAAGATGGATATTAAGTGTACTTGGTTTGACTGTTGGTTTATGAAGTTGATGTAATCAAACTATTTCTCCGCTGCAATAAAAGTGGTTTTAAAATTTTCATGTACCAATATATGTATCTGTCTTGTTATATTTTGTTCTATACACTAATAATGCTCCATGGAAGTTAATGCATTCCCCTTGTGAGTGACATTAATGGACGTGGGGTGTTACAAATAAGTATCCTCTTCCACGGGTAGATGATTTGTTTGATCAGCTAAATGGAGCAAGATTGTTTTCCCAATTGGATCTCGCGAAAGGATTTCATCGGCTTCGAGTAGCATCTGTGTTTAAACCAAAAATGGTCCAAACACCAAAGGTACGTAAACCGTACTTCACCGATATGGTTAGAAATAAAAAGGAGCCATAATCGCGAAATAAACGGGAAAAGTATGTAAAAAACACAAGGATTTATATAGTGGTTCGATCTAGGATAGATCTACGTCCACTTTTGAAGTGATTTTCATTATCATGAAGAAATTTACATATAGCATCATCTCATACATCCCATTTATTACACTTATTCACTATCTTTATGATGATTTCCCACTTTTTACTCTCTTTCCGCTTTAGATTTCACTTGAATTCGAGAAGGAACAGATTAGATCTCATGATTAGATAATCTTCCTTGATTCCATCATGACTTAGTGTTAGATCCAAGCATTAAAGAGGAGTAATGGCGGTTGGAGATCACTTTGATTGAATTGGACTGAGAATCAATGGTTTTTGGAGAAGATGAGATCCACTTGATGTTTTAAGAAGAAGAAGTGAACTTAGGAAGCCATTAATTGAGCTTGAGAAGCCTTGGAATGGTGGAAAACCGAAATCACAGCCTCCGGGGTGGCTTAGATTGGTGTCTCTTCAATAGTTGTGAAAGGGGGTATTTATAGGTGAACTTGTTTGGAGTGGTGGAGTTGTAAATATGGGTGCGAAATCACTAAGTACAGCTGTCATTCGCACTTTCCCGCTGTACATAGCTGTCGTCCATGTCCAAACAATATGCACGAGTAAGCCTTTATGTTGTTGGAACGAGTGACCCCTATCAGTTCGAATGAGCGACCTTTGCACGTGATTTACTCCAACATCCGGCTTTCACTATTCCGAAATGGGCACAAATATTACAAGTATGCCATCCCATTTTTATATTAACCTGCATGTTCAATTTGAAGCTTGCTCAACCGGAATTATAAACGACCTCTGCTGGAGAGGACGAGCGAACGACCTGTACTTTATAGGATGCTCGACCACTGAAGGCTCGCACAGCTCGACCACATATGCTTTTTGTATTAAACGCTTTTAGTTGGTATCATACAAATACTTTTTGTGGTTGAAAATTTGTACGCCACGTGCGCATATTTTACTTTTTGTAGCAACTTATTTACATCTTTTCCATGGTTGGACTCTAGTGCGGACCATTTGATGCAAAGTGTGAATATGGGTTTGGTAATTACGATAGTGCCATCGCATTACTTATTTCCTGTATCGTTTGGCTCTAACATGTTTAGTTCACGTTCTTTTAACCACTGGCCATCCGTCATGCAATATTATCGCTGAAGCTTTGGCCATATCCATGTTAGTGTGTTCATATTATAAGCATGTTGATGGTCCTCATTTGTAACTGGTTCACGCAGATAATGTACGGCAAACAATGTTGCTCATACATGTTATTTGTCACGCATGTATCAACCATACATTTGCTTGGTGATTTGTATATGAGGTGGTTGGTTCAAATGCTAACATGGCATATTAATGTTGGAGAATGGACTCTTGATGACAACCTTATTTCTATATTAATTGATTATAAAATATATATACTAACACTTTTGTATAAAATATATATATACACAAACATATGCAGAATTTATATACAGGAAATATTACTGAAGATTGTACAGTTTAAAGATATTAGAGATTCAGAGCTCAAAGAAATTTCAAGACTCATGAGTATTCAAGATTTCAAGAGTTCAAGACTAATGAGTATTCAAGGTTCTAAATAGCACTCCAGGTTCAAAATCTGATTTTCAAATTCTGTTTTCAAATTCTATCTTCCATCCTCTCTATTTTACTTTCTCTCTATTTCATTTTCTATCTTTCTATTTTATTTTCTTACTTTATTTTTGTTTTTCAAAACTTAAGTTTTATATATTTATATTTTTATACTTTTATATTTATATTTTTGTAATTTATATTTATATAGTTTTAAACTTTATAATTTTATAAATATGTTTATATAGTTTAAATATATGTTTTCATATGATATTTTACTTTATAATATTAATTTATAACATTGTATTTTAATTCAAGAATATCCCGAATTATATTTATATCAAAACACTTGAAAATTGCTTAAAAATGAATTTTGAACAAAGAGTATGTCGACATACATAAAACACTATGTCAACATATAACTGTCATTTTTTTCAATTTTGAAAGGAAACGTCTTTTCACTATTTGTGACGATTCTGAAGCATGACATCCTTTCGTTTACTATAAAATGGGCTTGAATTCGATTTTTTTACCATCTCTTCTTCTCTAACTTCATCTTGTTTCTTTATACCATTATTCTTAATCATTTTTATGGTTTCTACGCTTATACTCTGCCAAATTTAATTCTGTTTTGATCAAACTTCTTCTCTTTACACTCTCTACTCTCTGAATCAAGTGTTATTGAAGAGTTATAGGGTTGTTCGTAATTACTTGGGTGGTATTTGAGGTTAAACGATTTTATCCCTTGTAGCCGTGAGATCAAGGACGGAATCGGTGGTATTCCTTGTAGCCGTGAAATCAAGGACAGAATCAGTGGTATCCCTTGTAGCCATGAAATCAAGGAGGTTGTAATTGTATATTGATATAGTAATAAAATTCAGTGTTATCCAGCATTGCGTGGGACTGGACGTAGGAGTAATCCAAACTAGTATAAAATCCGATGTGTTCTTTCCCTTTCAGCATTTTTATTTCTGTTTATTTTTGCATTTGTGTTTGAATTTGTGTATGTAATTGTGGTGTTTGATTAATTTGGTGATTCACACAAGTTTTAGATTTTGTTTAAATTCTCAAAACACACTATTCACCCCCCCCCCTTTAGTGTTTGTTTTACCTGAACGATCCTTTCCGCATTCTCTAACAATTATTATCATAGCAAGGTTTTTCAAAAATTTCATAATCTGATTTTGGAAAATCGTTAAATGGAAAATTTTGGAATCTCTGTTAATAATAGTGTCAATTCATGCATTGTATCAACGTTGAAAGATTCTGCATATAGTAGTGTTAAAGAGGCATGTAATCTACTGAAATATTGTTCAATTCGGAAAAGGATAAGTTTAACGACTGTTGAAAATTTAAATGTTGAAAAGATGAGAAAAGTGGCCATTGGCAATTCAAACTCTAAAAGATGGTTGTTGGAAACTCAAAATCCTGAACTAGTGTGTTATATAGCTGTTGAAAAATCAAATTCTGGAAAGCAATTGGTGGAAATGAAAAAGGACAAATGGATATTGGATAGTGGCTATCCAAGACATATGACTGGAAATCCAGAACTACTCAATAATCTGAAATATGGAGATTGTTTAATGGTGAACTTCGGAGATAACTCTAAACGATAATTTATTGGAATCAGCAATGTCGGTAATTCTGAAACTCCTACTATTTCTGATGTTTTATTAGTTAGGAATTAAAACACAATCTGCTAAGTATAAGTCAACTTTACGATAAAGGCTATAAATAAATTTTGAAAAGAGCAAATGTTTTGTAGAAGGTAGGAATTCAAAAGTTATATTCGAAGGAGATAGAAAGAAAAATATCTAAATATTGAGTATGAATATCTCCAACGATAATCTATGTCTTATGGCCAATACAAGTGATCCCTGGATTTGGCATAAGAGATTTGGTCATATAAATTTCAAATGCATTTCTGGGATTTCTAAATTTGATTCGGTTAGAGTATTACCCAAAATGAAATTTAGAATCAATAACTTATGCGATGCTTGTCAACTCGAAAAATTAAAGAAAAGTTAATTTAAATCAAAAGAGGAAATAACTACATCAAAACAATTAGAATTAATACACATGGATTTATTTGGTCCATCCTAAGTTCAATCAATAAATCATAATCGATATGTGTACATAATAGTTGACGATTTTTCTAGATTTACTTGGACCTTGTTTCTTAAAAATAAAAGTGATTCTTTTGATCAATCTAAAACTTTTTCCAATAGAATTCAAAATATATTATCACTAAAAATTAAAACAATACGTAGTGATCATGGCGGAGAATTCGAAAATGAAAATTTTGAAAAATATTGTAATAAAAAGGGAATAACCCATAATTTTTCGATTGCGAGAACCCCTCAACAAAATGAAGTAGTTGAACATATAAATAGGACGATACAAGAATGTGTGAGAACTATGTTATCCGATAGCAATTTACCAAGGAATTTTTGGGCTGAGGCAGTTGCAACAGCTTGCTATATTATTAATAGAATCTCAATTAGACTTTTAACTCATAAAACTCCACATAAACTTATGTATAATAAGAAACCAAAAGTATCATATTTTAAAGTATTTGGAAGTAAACGTTTTATACTAAATATAAAAGATAATTTAGACAAATTTGATTCAAAATCTGATAAAGGAATGTTTATTGGATACTCAGAAAGAATTAAGGCTTATAGGGTTTTTAATACTCGAACCAATTCCGTAGAAGAAACTCTAAATGTATCTTTTGGCGAAAAATGTAAAAGTGTAATTCAAAATAGTGAAGATGATTGTGAAAATGAGATTCATGAAATAAATCATGAGGATAATCAACCAAATAAAAGAATTAGATTACTTAGAAACTATCCTATAGAAAATTTCTTAGGAGATATTGAATCTGTTATTAGAAGTCGTAATCAATTAAATAATACGAGTGATACTGCATTTATATCAACTATTGAACCCAAAAATCCAAAAGAAGCTTCTTCCGATGATTTAGGGATACTTGCTATGCAAGAAGAGCTGAATCGGTTTACTAGGAATGAAGTATGGGAACTTGTTCCTAAACCAGAGGATAAAATTATAATAAGAACCAAGTGGGTCTATAAAAATAAAATGAATGAACATGGTAACGTAGTGAGAAATAAGGCACGTCTAGTAGCACAAGGTTACACTTAAGAAGGAATATATTATGATGAAACTTTTGCCCCCTAGCAAGACTAGAAGCTACTAGGATTTTATTAGCTTTTGCAAACAATAATAATTTCAAATTATATCAAATGGATGCCAAAAGTGCTTTTCTAAACGGATTTGTCAAGGAAGAGGTATACGTAGAACAACCCCCTCTATTTGAAGATGAAAAATTACCAAATCATATATATAAGCTAAAGAAAGCATTACATGGATTAAAACAGGCTCCTAGGGCTTGGTATGATAGATTAAAAAATTATGTGTTACAATCAAACTTTGAAATAGGAAAATTAGATAATACTTTTTTTATCAAGAAGAATAACAAAGATATACAACTAGTATAGATATATGTTGATGATATAATCTTCGGTTCAACAAATGACAAAATGAATAAAGAATTTCTAGATATTACGAGTAAAGAATTTGAAATGAGTGGGAGAACTATCATTCTTTTTAGGATTACAGATTCGACAAATAAAGAATGGAATATTTATTAATCAAGAAAAATATGCAAGAGATCCAATTAATAAATATAATCTAACAACAAAAAATGGAAGACCAACACCTATGGCAACAAATATTGCATTGAGTAAAGATTATGCATCAAAGGACGTTGACCGAAAACTATATAGACGAATGATAGTATCATTATTATATATAACTGCGAGTAGACCAGATATAATGATAAGTGTATGTCTTTGTGCAAGATATCAATCACAACCTAAGGAAACACATTTAAAAGCCGTAAAACGTATTCTTATGTATGTAAAGCATACATCATATTTTGAATTATTTCACCTAAGAATGATTCATTCGAATTAGTTTCGTACTGTGACACTGACGAGATGTATATCTGATCGTTAAAGTACTAGTGGAACATTTCACTTCTTAGGACATTCACTAGTCTCACGGTTTAGTAAAAAGTAAAACTTTATATCTTTGTCAACAACTGAAGCAGAATATATCTCTGCTGCTTTGGCTTGTTCACAAGTAATATATATACAACAAATTTTAAATGATTTTGGTTTAAATATAAATAAATCACCTACTTACTACGATAATACAAGTGCTATAAATATTTCTAAAAATCCAACTCATCATTCGAGAACTAAATATATCGATGTGAGACATCGTTTTCTAAGAGATAACGTTAGTAAAGAAAAGATTTCACTCGAATTTATTGAAACTAATAAACAAATAGCAAATATATTAACTAAACCAATAAATGAAGCAAAATTCACTAAATTTAGAAGAGAACTAGGAATATGTTCATTATGTGAGTTAGAATAATTAAATATATTATAATATATATAAAAATAACATAAGAAATTAGAAAATAGATTTTAACACTAGAGAATGTCGACATAGTGTTTTTGTATGTCAACATATAACTGCCAGAATTTCAAATTTAATTCCCACCAAAAGTTAGTTATTTCAATTATTTAAACCTTCTATTTCGACTTTTCTTCTTCATTTTCATTTTTCATCTTTGTACAAACTCTAAATTAAAAAATACAATGGCCTCCAATAAATTTAACACCCAAATTAACTTCGATTCACACACTGGACCATCTGAGAGTCCTTTTCAACGACCTACGCTATCTCATGTTCGAAGAAAAGATGGAATATGTTCTACAAATGATGGTTGAAATGCAAGTACTTCAGATAAGGATGAATCAAGAGCAAAACGAGCAAGGAAAAGTAGTAAGGAGTTTACTTAAATACATAATGAATAATTAGACTAATCTGACTATCATCGATAATGATAATCAAGCCATGGAAGAGGAGGAAGAACCAGATGAAGAACTAGAGGAAGAACAAGAAGAGGAAGAAGAAATTATGGAGGAGGAAGAACAACAATAAACTCAACCAAAGATTACAGAAGAAGACGATAAGGTTGAGTATGCAGGAGAGGTCTTATTTGATCAAAATGGGAATGTGATTGAAAAGAATGGAGAATTTTGTCTCCATTATCCAAATTGTCCAATTCACAAATCTCCCATTGTCAAATAATTCAGTGTTTAAGGATTTCCTTGTTTTTCGTTTTATTGCGCTCCTATGATAAATCGTATTTGTATAAAATCGTGTATTTGTACAAATTCATGTTTAATAAAACTATCATTTATGTTTATGATTTAATTAGTTATAACTCTCTAAACACGAAATAATATGGATATAAGACTAAGGGGGGAATCATAATTTAATTACTTAAGTTCTATTCATATAGTTATATAATTTAGGGGTGTATTTTTTTAGGATTTCTTTTTGATAATGCCAAAGGGGGAGAAATTATAAAATATAGACATAGTTTATAGGATTCATATAGGAAGGGGGGTATTTAAATGATCATCATCAACAGATATGTACAGGTATTATATTTTATAAACTAAGGTTGTCATCATCAAAAAGGGGAAATTGTTAGAGAATGGAGTTCTGATGACAACAACCTTATTTCAATATTAATTGATTATAAAATATATACTAATACTTTTGTATAGAATATATATACACACATATGTAGGATTTATAAACAGGAAATACTACTGAAGACTGTACAGTTTAAAGATATTAGAGATTCAGAGTTCAGTGAAATTTCAAGACTTATGAGTATTCAGTATTTCAAGAGTTCAAGACTAATATAGTTATAGAGTCTAGATTATGTAAGACACTAAATAGCACTCCAGTTTCAAATTGAAATTCTGATTTTCAAATTCTATTTTCAAATTATACCTTCTACCCTCTCTATTTTATTTTCTTGCTATTTCATTTTCTATCATTCTATTTTCCTTTCTTACTTTATTTTTTTTTTCAAAACTTAAGTTCTATAAATTTATATTTTTATAATTTTATATTTATATTTTTGTACTTTTATATTTATATAGTTTAAAACTTTATAATTTTATAAACATGTTTATATAGTTTAAATATATGTTTTCATATGATTTTTACTTTATAATATTAATTTATAACATTATATTTTAATTCAAGAATTTCCAGAATTATATTTATATCAAAACATTTGAAAAACGCTCAAAAATGAATTTTAAACTAAGAGTATGTCAACATACATAAAACACTATGTCGACATATAACTGTCATTTTTTTCAATTTTGAAAGGAAGTGTCTTTTCAGTAGTTGTGACGGTTCTGAAGTGTGGCATCCTTTCATTTACTATAAAAAGGGTTTGAATTCGAATTTTCTATCATCTCTTCTTCTCTATCTTCATCCTCTTTCTTTACACCATTATTCTTAATATTTTTATGGTTTCTACACTTATACTCTGCCAAATTCAATTCTGTTTTGATCAAACTTCTTCTCTTTACACTCTCTACTCTCTGAATCAAGTCCTATTGAAGAGTTATAGGGCTATTTGTAATTACTTGGGTGGTAATTGGGATTAAACGATTTTGTCCCTTGTAATCGTGAAATCAAGGATGGAATCGGTGGTATCCTTGTAGCCGTGAAATCAAGGATGGAATCGGTGGTATCCCTTGTAGCTGTGAAATCAAGGAGGTTGTAATTGGATATTGATATAGTAATAAAACTCTACGCAATCTAGCATTGGGTGGGACTGGACGTAGAAGTCATCCGAACTAGTATAAAATCCGGTGTGTTCTTTCCCTTTCTGCATTTTTATTTCTGTTTATTTTCGCATTTGTGTTTGAATTTGTGTATTTGATTGTGTTTGTGGTGTTTGATGATTCACACTAGTTTAAATTTTGTTTAAATTCTCAAAAAACACTATTTATCCCGCTTTAGTGTTTGTTTTTCCTGAACCATCCTTTCTGCATTCTCTAACAATTAATACATATGTTAATGTGTAACACCCCGCGAATTCTATAACTGTGAAATTAACAAATCAAAGTATAATTAATTTGAAAACAAAGAACTAAGGGAAACGGGATACGCCATTGCGTTCGTCTCGGAAAAATACGCGAAATAGAGTCCGAGTTTTCGAAAAACGGAGTCCGTATGAAGAAGATATGGCCTTCGGAAGTTTCTGAATTAAGTTTAAAAATTCAAACAGAATAAAACAGTTTAAAATTCCAAAATCGGGCCCAATGGGCCAGGGCGGAAAAACACCCGCCTAACGCACCCAGGTCGACTGGGCTGTCGACCTGGCCTAACCAGGTCGACAGGGCTGTCGACAGGGCTGTCGACAGGCATGTCGACCTGGTCCAGAGCCAGGTCGAACCCAGTCCAACCTGGCTGGCCTATTTTATGTTGGTCGATTTTCTGTGGACTGCTTTGTCATTAGGGCTAGGTGGCAAGCTCTAATTGGTCTCTCCTTAGGATGAATGGCTACGATCAATCCAAGCAACATCAATGGCCCTAATCAGTTCATTTCCCCTATAAAAAGACCCTAGACTCAACCCTAATCTATTCATTCAAAAATAAGAACAAAGCCGCCATGTTGCTGAGGAACGACTAGGGGTAGCCACCAATTGGAGAGAGGATTAGGAGGCAAATTCTAAGGCATAAAGCAACTCAATCAAATCAAACCGCATCTTCAAATCCCTAAATTTGAGAATTCGCCACACAATTGTAAGTAGAGTATTACTTTGGTATGAACAAATAATTGTGTTGGTTTGTATACTTGATTTGTGGCGAAAAAGTAATTCATATTTGTGCGTTCTTATCGATTTGAAATATTGTATACGTTTGGATATTCTTGAATTATGTTATTCATTATAAAGAACTACATGCGGTAGTTCTATGCAAGTATACGTTTGGAATATTCGCAAATTATGTAATCCATGTTGAAGCTACATGTATGTAGTTGATTGAAATTCATGCAAGTTTGGGGCTTTGCTATTATGCCATCATAATGTGTATTTTTATATAAACATCATTTTTGAAGTAATTGGAATAAGTTTGGAATTATGTTGAAAATTTGGCATCATGTATTAAGCCATGCTTTTGTACTGGAAAAACCTATTTGCAAACTTATGAATATGACTAGGCTATGATTGATATGTTGCATAATTGAAATCCATGATTATATTGTTTACAAGAATTATATGATGACATATGTGGTACATAGCTAGGTTAGATTCAAAAATCCCTTTTTGCAAGTTTGCATGACTAAAGTAAAAATCATGATTTCATGTTAGAAATATTTATGCCATGGTTATGTGAACAAATTTAACTATCCTTTTGTATTAGGCACAAAAGTAGACACCTTTGTAAACATGTAGTAGTCTTATGAACATGATTTGCTTATGTTTGACATTATGCCTGAATAAAAATATAGGTTTATGTTGTAGTTAAAGCCTATGTGTTGATAGTGATATTCTTAACTTAACTACAAGTTTACATGGTTTGATTCATGTCACTTATGCTTTATGACCAAAGTATATGTCACTACTATGCAAGTACACCAGTTTCTATTTTGTATTTCCAACGTCATATTGCAAGTTCATGCGCTCACATTCCCCTTTTCTTGTATGTAATCACGCTTTAAGCCTCCCCTTTTCGCATGGCTAAGTTGGGCTTAAAAAGGCTAAGCCCAACATATACATAATAAACGGACGTGTTAAACGGGGGAAAATAACGTTGGGTTAAAAATTACTAATGAATGAAAATATAAAATAGAAGGGCCCAAATTCAAGTATGGGTTGGGCCCATGATTGGTGTAACCTTTACACCATTAACTTAATAATGGGCCGCAAATATTTACATATAAGAAAATAAAGAAGAAAGACAAAATATGTAAATGTAGAACATACGATGTGTTTAACCCGAGGTTGGATTGAGTTGTGATGTAAACCTGCCCGGAACCGCCCGGTTGTCCAGTAGTCACAACAATACCTATCCAATGTGGGAGGTTAAATATGGAGCCCAATAAGGACCCGAGGTTAGACTGAGTTGTGGCGTAAGACTGCCCGGAACCAACCGGCAACAGGCAGCCACAACAATACCTGTCTAATGTGAGAGGTCAGGGCCTTAATAAGACAATTAAGGCTGAGTCAGGATTGTTAGGATTAAGTGAACTAAAGACTTAATCAAAATGGAACATGCTAAACTAAACGGACTGGTGGGGGTTAGGTAGGAAAACACTTAACCAACTTAGCATGTTGGCTAGAGATAGAAAACCTAGTAACGGGGGACCCTTTTCAGCAGTAACCCTAGAAGGTGTATCAGGATACCCTGAAACTAGGCAGGGTGGGGCACGATTACTGGGCTGATTGTAAGAGGTCAAATCAACGGCGGTGGTGTAGCAGTGTAGGTTCTAACGGGGTGCGGGCGTGCACACACCCCGGCGCAGAAAAATAAGGCTCTGGGCACCAGTAGCATACCTGTGCATTCTAAGGTTGTGTCGGGCCGCCACCATGGGACTTGATACACCCCACGGTGGGACCAGCATAGGTAACTACAACATCGGGGGCCGTAAGACACATGTAACTATGCGAGTAGGAGCCGATCATCATAGAATGGATCACATCACCTTGATTTATGGGGTGCCAGTTGGAAACTAGTTTATGTGGGTTCAGAGATTTACATGGGGTACGATAGTATATTCGACCCTAGACAACTTAACCAAGTTATAGTGTTTTCCCACATCTTGTTTATACTTATCATACCCAGTTCTTTATTCATAGACAAAATAGTACTAGACTTACTCAGGCTTTATGTCTGACTCTACTTTTCTTTCGTCTTCTTTTCTTCCGTTCCCCCCCCCCCCCAGGTCCACAGGGAGGGAACACTGCAGCTTGACCAGCCTTAGCATCCAGCTTGAAGAAGAGAAATGTATTGCTTGGATCTTTTCGTTTGAAACTATGGCTTTGGACAAACTCTATGGGGCTTTTGCAGTTTATCTATGTTTTATTTATGCTTCTTTAAATAATGTAATCAAGACAGATTATGAAAGTGTTATGTTATGTTTTGGAAAAGATGTAAGACAATTATGGTGATGTTGTTGTAGCACGTATTTGCTTTCATGAAATAAAAGTTTGTTGATTTTCCGCTGTTTACAAATATGTGTTCTTATATCTGTCTTGTATATCTGTGACTTATACTTATAAACCTCCACCAAAATTAGGGCATTCCCTTTGAGAGTGACCCTAACGGAGGTGGGGTGTTTCATAATGCATATAATTATCCAATGACCACCATCATGTGAAACCAATGGTGACCGATCCAGTTTTGGTAATGTTCGTCCATGGTGCTCGACCGACCACACAGGTGGTGCTTGACCAGATAACGTGCGAGCAGAGTTCACGCGCGACCGGTCCGTGTTGCGCGACCGAGCTCTAGTACGCGATCGAGCTTTAGTGCGTGAATGAGTTGTAATGTGTGACACAGTTCTGTGGTGCGCGACCACTTGTAACCGAGCGGACGATGTACAACCGAACCATTATGCTGCTCGACTATCTTGCGCTCGACCAGGCTAGTGCTCGTATGCTCGGAGATAAGTCTGAATCATTGTTATCAGTCGATGCATTATTTTCTAAACCGCGTTTTCACAACGGTGTTAACATTTGACCCTCGAAGCTTGTATTTTTAGTGCTTACGAGAAATGTGGGCTTCGAAACGAACACAATTTGCGTTTGAGATTCAGTCGTAGCTTTTTGTTTACTATACCAAATCATACTTTGAATTCATATGCTTCATGCCACCTGTTCTATAATTAAAACAAGGGATTTCATGATTTTGGACTTATACTTCATCATCGACTGTCCATATCGATAGTGGACAAGTTAATCATTAAGAAGTAAATTATAGAAAATTTTATTTTGAATTGAATATAGCGTTTGCACAAGACTGTTTTATTCAAAGATTATAATTCATCGAATATTTTCCGTATAAACAGGATATTCTAATTCAAATTCGCATTAATGCTTAAAATCTACTAATCGACCAAAGTAGACTATGAATTTCAAACATCATTTTTTTAACAACTTGTATGATGGTGGACGACATTTCTCATTTGGGAAATGTGTATCTGTGATTCATTTTTTGCTTCCTCTTTGAGAAACTTTGGTATGCATGCCCCTTTCTTAGGAGGTCATTATTAGTTTTCTCTACGGGAAGTACTTTGGATCTCATGCCCCTGCTTGGGTTGAATCCTAATACTTGTCGCTTTTGAGATTTTTAGACTCTACGCAAGTGGATTTATCATTCTTCACATCAAAGATTTTCAGATGCTACGCAAATGAACTGATCATTTTTCACATTTGAGATTTTCAAATATTACGCAAATGGATTGATCATTCTTCACATTAGAGATTTTCAGATGATACGTAAATGAATTACATTCTTCACATCTGAGATTTTAAGATGCTACGCAAACATTTACATTCTTCACAACTGGGGAATCCATATGCTACGCAAATGATTTAAGCTTGGAGGGTTGCATCGCTTCGTGCCACGAACTCCCACGCTTTGTTTCACTTATAGTGATCTCCTACGCTTCATTTTGTGCGACGAATTCCCGCAACCTTAGAGGGTTGCTTCGCTTTGTGCCACGAACTACCACGCTTTGTTTCACTTATAGTGAACTGTCATACTTCGTTTCGCGCAACAAATTCCAGCGGCCATGGAGGGTTTTTTCGCTTCGCGCCACGAACTCCCACGCTTCGTTTCACTTATAGTGAACTCCCATGCTTTGTTTAGCGCAATGAATTCCAGCTACCTTGGAGGATTGCTTTGCTTCACGCCACGAACTCTCATGCTTCGTTTCACTTATAGTGAACTCCCGCGCTTCGTTTCGCTCAACGAATTCCCGCGACCTTGGAGGGTTGCATCGCTTCGCACCCCGAACTCCCACGCTTCGTTTCACTTATAGTGAACTCACGTGCTTCATTTCGTGCAACGAATTCCTACGACCTCGGAGGCTTGCATCGCTTCGCGCCACGAACTCCCACGCTTCCTTTCACTTATAGTGAACTCTCGGGCTTCGTTTTGCGCAACGAATTCCAGCAATATTTGGGATTTCGGATCCGCGGTTGTTTGCTTCCCTCTTTGCCGTTTGACTTACTGGCACTTTTCCTATTCACGTCCTCCTACATCGCCCATTTGCTGAGATCATCTACATTTTGCTTCGTGTCGAGCTCCAATCGGCCCAAACGTTTTCCTTCGGGAGGGCATAAAATTGCTGCTTTCTTTCTGTAGGGAGGCTGGCTCTTGGTGGGTCGTCTACTGCAAACCCGATAAACTATCCGCAAGGGTCCCGGTGCACAAAGGACATTCTATCCGCATTTGGGAGGACCATCTTCACCCGTCCATTCACTCCTTTCGACCAGTTGCTCGGGAAGGTACCGAGCCTGCAGGCCACATCTTTAATTGTATTCTTTTTCGAGGTCATCCTCCCATTGGTCGCCTGTGTTAGTAGTGCTAGTTTTGAGTTTCTTTTAAGTACCTTCCCTACATAGGGGTAGTATAGATATCCTTAGAGGATCCTAAAGTGTCGGTTTATGTTGGAATTGCTTTGCTCTTTTCTTTACTACACAAGCAAATAAGTTTGAAAGAAAGTGCTTTTATTTGAGTTGAAATGAAAGAAGAAATCGTCTATCTAGACAGAGTATGTGTCTTATTCGGTCCATGCTAGCCCTTTTAGGCCCTTTGATCTATCTTACTATTGAAAAGGGTTTTAGGACGAGCAGAGCAAGTCGCGTTTACAGCCTGCAGTGATTATGGGCGCCTCTAGTATTCCAATATTCTCCCTTCCTCCAATATGTCACTAGTATTCAAGTATGCGGCTCGTATTAGTATGCCAGGCGTTCGAGTGACACAGGAGGTGCTTAGGGCAAGGTGGATTTTTCCTGAGATCCGAAAAGTCGTATCATGGTTATTATTCAGGAAATATACCAATAAAAAAACAGAAACCTATCATGATACCCGCCTACTCGCCATTTTCTTTCAATATTAGCCTCTGCTGGATCCTGCATACGAGGCATCTCATTTAAAGGAGTATCATCAAAGTGAAAAGGAGTATCATCAAGGGCTGACATCACTATGTCAGATATATCTTTAGTCTCCTGGAGTGTTATCTTAGTATATCCAGGCACTATAGCTTTGTCATTGAAAAAGAAATCACACGATATAGGAAGCAGATCTTCTGGAGGAATATCAATTCCGCAAGGTGTAAACTTCCACCATACAGTAGTGTAAAACCCTACTTTGACAAGTGCATAAATATTACCGTATATAAACGAGATTCAATCCTCTGATGATACAGTCGTTATATTGACTAAACATTGGTTTAATCTATTGCTCATTTGTTGATATTTTTCTTTCATAGTTCTTTTATAGATCGGCCATAAGATGTTTTCTAGCCAGTAATTACCCACATCTATGAACCTCTCATTCCTCCACGGATTCAATCCTGCCCCAGGCGTACCTGAGACAACCCTTTCCTCACCCGAGAATTGCATTTCCGCTTCAGCTTCCTTACATCCTTCTTTTTATGGATCCCTTCTCTTCTAGGCAAGGATCCTCAGG
This sequence comes from Allium sativum, assembly GCA_030737875.1. Classification (NCBI taxonomy): domain Eukaryota; kingdom Viridiplantae; phylum Streptophyta; class Magnoliopsida; order Asparagales; family Amaryllidaceae; genus Allium; species Allium sativum. Next base: position 161,499,356 of record CM060913.1, read on the forward strand.
GTTTTCCTATAGAAAGAAAAGAATCTCAAACGGCATCTCAACCACCTACATGGACTGTGAAACGGATTGGGAACCGCCTTGCAAGAAGAGTTCTACAGAGTCCTTCATACCACTCACCAGTTGTTGTGCAGTAATAACACTGGTAATAGAAATCCACAGATTACCTCTGATGTACGGGAAGCACTCTAATCGATTGTATTTCGTCCTTTGTTCCACACAGCAACACTCTCTTTAAGTAAGGTTAAGTATGAGTTAACCCCTGGAAACGAGTCCTTATGTTCCCCCGACTCTCTTCTGTTTGGAAATGCTTCTCTTTCTGTTATTATTCTCAAACGGCGAAGCCTCTAGTTCCGGTAGGCTCATCTGGATTAGATTTGGGCCTTGCAACATATGTATATAATGGTTCTGGGTATTCTCACTTATGTTCGAATCTACCGTTATTTTAAGAGTAGTGGTTCCCATGAATCTTAATTTATCTATGGTTAGGGTTACTGGTATTCCTTGTTTGGTAGGGTTCTGAGTACTGGTTTTGGTGGGTTTTTTCTTTTTCTTTCTTGTATATTTCCCTAAGGTAGATTTAAGATAGAGAGCAGCCATGCACCAATAGTTAGATTCTCACTTCTGACAAATCGGTTCGAGATTCAATATGGTATATCCACATGAGGTTGTTCCCCGTGAGCACATCCCAAGCTTCCGACCCAATTTAAGAAGAGAGACATTGCCCATGGCGTGACTTGAACCCAATTAAGCTGTTGTATGAGCACCCTCACCTAAGGTGCTTGCGTGGTTTCTTAGCGGCCATTTGACTCGTATCTTAGAGTATTTTCTGTCCCCTACCTCCTCAACTCCGCTTGGGCTTCTTACTTGCTTTGGTTTGGAGTTACCATTCGGCCGGGTAGTTGAAGTGCCGTACCCGACCCGATGAGTGACTAAGGTTATAGTTCGAATTCGAAGAGATAGGTGCGGAGCGAAGAAAGAAGAGACTGCTTTGCCAAGACGAACTCATTTTTAGTAGAAAGCCGCTCCTAATGCGACAGCATTTGAGAAAAGAGGGGTCTCAATTGGCCCATTTCCCTAGGGCTAACCAATTCACTAAAAAACCGCTCCTAATGCAGCAACCAAAACTCTCTAAAAGAGGGTATCAATTCACTGCTTTCCCAAGGGAGAGGCGAATTAATGAGAAAGTCACGACTTGTCAAAATGTAACAGCAAACGAGAAAAACCAATCGAATTTATGGGCAACCCTGAATTGATGTTGCTTACCTTGTCACTTCCTAGTCAGGATGAAAAGTGTGAGCAAATTGAAGCTCGGCACGTTTGCCCTGGCAAAGTCGATCTTCTCTGCGACTCTCTGCTCGAACGTCCCAAGAAGAAAGTCAACTCCAAAAAGGTGACTAAGAAAGCTCCTGAAGTTGATCACTCTCTCGAACGACCGAAGAGAGTCATTCTTTGGACTTAGATAAGGACACATCTAAGAAGCAAGCAACTATTAGCCCCTGAGGCGTCTAATTCTGCTTCCGTGAAAAAAAACGTCTCTTGCTAGCCCAGAGGTAACTACAAACAATTCTAATGATAAGCCAGAAGCGAATCTATGAATACTGTCGAAACTAAGAAAACATGTGTCACTGCCAGTTATGGATGCTTTGATAAGTAGCAACGCCTCTTCGAGTGAGAAAGAAGCAATGCCAATTCAACAAGAAGTAAGGACAACCCGCCTCAAGTATGATAGAACCCGAACCGATGCCTGTAGTAACGACTCCCCATTCGAGTGGTAATTCTGGACCCGCCACGGATGCTCTTGCTAGTTTACCAAGTGATGTCGTACCTGCGACACTTCTTAGCTTGGGCGAGGTTGGAACATACTCTGATGACTTGAAGGCCGTGAAAGATGAATCGAGAGCGATAGGAGACGTGGAAGCTGCCTGCGCATACGCATGAGGAGGCGTCTTCGATTATGGATCATCATCCAGTAGTCATAGAACAACAAGGACCGACTCTTATCCGCGTACCCGCGTGCTAACACAACTCACTTTGATTCCGTACTAATCAATAGTCCTCCAGCGAGTAGCCATCGATACCTCACCTCCCAAACATACTCATCCGGCTAACTGCTGAGGAGAAAGTCCAACGTCTGGTCAAAGTCCGGGATCAAGACGCGTTGATCAAGGAACGTATATTAATTAAGGTTCAGAGAAAGGGCAAGGCTATGGCGAGAGGACGGGGATAGGAGTCGGGCAAATAGGTACCATGGGGGTAAAGAGATGAGTCTTAGGGCTCAACCACTCTCATATATCAGCAGTATTAGAGAGCGGAGAGGGAAATACGGCCGCTACACACCTATTCTTTCTGGCTTCGTAACGACGAGTATACAAACGCTGCGCCCCTTAGTCTAAAACCATAATTTCTATACTGTGTCGAATGCTAATATATAGAAAAAAAGAAATATAAAATTCCGGTCCCTTTAACGAATTTCTAGAATTAATATAATAAAAATCGGCAGACGCCTAACCAAGAGATTCCGTTTATCCCTGAAGCCGATTGTTCCGAACGAAGCTACATTTCTATTCTATCCAAAAGAACATAAACAGACGCAGGCACATTCGCAGAAAGAAGAGATCGGGATCCCAGTCGAATCTGGGGAATCCCCTTTCTTAAGGGAAGCAAGGTGTGTAGCGAAGGTTTGGATCGGTTGCTAATTCATTCTCCCTCTCCGGCGAGGTCGCATCGGCAACGCCAACCTATTCATCGATCCAATTCCAGCTTATGTCCCAGATTCAGTAGTTCTTGTTGGTATCATAGATGTGTTATAAGAACTGGACAATGTCCCAAAATTCATTGATATCGAAGCATTAACATTCGTGGATGGAAAATGAAAGATGTCGATTCTTTTCTAAGAAAGATGGCTTAGATGGAATAGTTTTAAGCCTCTCCTCCTGATTTTCCTGCTTAGACTATTATACTGGCCTTGTCAACGGAATATTCAAATTAGCATTCAAGTCCTACTTTAGATGATACGCCTCGCTGAGCTCTCTCTTGGGCAGTGAAAGCGGTGCGGGTGCGCTCCCATTGGTCGCCTTGCCTTGATAATAGCGCTTAAACACCTGATAAAACAGCTCATACAACGCTTCCTTGTATCAATTCCGGCCTAGGAGCATCATTCTATATGATGGATGGAAGACACCAGTATCTTAATTAATTCCATGATTCCTTTTTTTGAGTAAGAGCCTTAGCGGGTCAAAAGGCATCCTTTTCTTAAATCCTAGGGCCTTCGAGTAATAGGTACTCTTTCCCATGTTTGGTGACTGCCTACTAGGCTTTCCGTCTTAGTGCTATGGTGGCCGACCGGATCCAATGATCAAAATAAAAATCTTCTCCTCCCCGGGTAAGCTATCGAGCAATCTACCTACCATCCCTCTGACGGTAAGCCAAGTACAAGTCCCTCTGCCTCTTGCTCCGCATATAGTTTCCCATCTCCCAGTGGAGCCGAACCATCTACTTCTCTAAGACCTGTTCCCAGGGATCCAGATCAATCTGCCTCGGAGTGGAAAGGAAATTACCCCGGCTATCGATCTAATGGTTTTCCATGTATCTCGTCCGGCCATCAAAAGTAGCATAAGAACCACCAGGATTTTATTCCTGTGATCCATCTACTTCGCCCAAACCAAGTAGGTAGGCTTTATTTCTCCACTGCCCAGGGCCGTACCCAACAGAACAAGGCCTTCTCTTTTGGTGCTCGGTGAGGTTTGGAACCCAACCATTAATTCTATTCGCATCTCAAAATGAATCTCTTTCGCTGAAACCTAAAGGTTTACCTCAACTTCAAATCCATCTGCCGTCCCCGTATACTCTGCTTCCGGAGAGCCGGAACCAGGGACGGGATATGAGGCCACCTCTCCTAGTCTCAATTGGGATTCCCATCGTTCAGTGAAGGCTCGAAGCCATCTCCATATTAATTCCCACCTTCAGCCATTGACCCCTATGCTGCATTCGATCCATCTGTCCCATCACCAGAGGCGGATATGTGCCCAGGCATCTGATGCCTTTCGGACCTATAAGGGAAATCAGTCATAGGTAGGCCCCATAGCCATCTCCATTCATCAGAAACTATCAATTACGAGTCCGGGGCCACCAGCATCTTATCTCTTTTCATCCTTTCGTGTGAACCGAAGTCGTGTTGCTCGTTCCCCCGGACTATAGTGACGTCAAAGTACCAGTGACCATGATGGTTTGGTTAGGCTTGGTTACGACGACGTCGAGTTGGCGGCGGAGGAAGACTCGGCATTTAGGCGAGCCGCCCGGTGGTGTGGTACGTAGTGGTAATAGTACGCACCCCACTCCGAAACAAAGAAAAAGGTGCGTGCCGCACTCACGAGTGACTGCCAGTGAGATACTGGAGGAAGGTGGGGATGACGTCAAGTCCGCAGGGCCCTTATGGGCTGGGCCACACACGTGCTACAATGGCAATGACAATGGGAAGCAAGGCTGTAAGGCGGAGCGAATCCGGAAAGATTGCCTCAGTTCGGATTGTTCTCTGCAACTCGGGAACATGAAGTTGGAATCGCTAGTAATCGCGGATCAGCATGCCGCGGTGAATATGTACCCGGGCCCTGTACACACCGCCCGTCACACCCTGGAAATGGACTTCGCCCGAAGCATCGGACCAATGATCACCCATGACTTATGTGTACCACTAGTGCCACAAAGGATTTTGGTGGTCTTATTAGCGCATACCATGGTGGGGTCTTCGACTGGGGTGAAGTCGTAACAAGGTAGCCGTAGGGGAACCTGTGGCTGGATTGAATCTGAACGTGCGAAGCTAGTGAAGTGAGAACTACAAGGATCTAGTGGAGAACGAGAGAGAGAGAGAGAGATAATAAGAAGCCTACTATTAATAAATTGAGCCCCAGGTATTCATTCGGAGGAGCCAGTATATTAATTGGGGAGGTATATTAATTTAATGGCACTTGGAGAAGAAAACAGGCAATAGGCGCCCGAAGGAAGGAACGTGAGTGGACGCAGGAGGAGCCAGTATATTAATTGCGGCAGGTAGGATGCTGCTGTTGCTAATGTAGCTGTTGCTTTCCCACATATTGATTGATGTTAGGTTCACTATGGATACTTCTCTTTACAAGTAAAGGCAGAACGAATCTGCTCTGACATAGGAGAAGAGCTGAGAGAGGGTTTCGAGTAAGATCTTTCAGCAGAAAAATAGCTCGCTAGATACTCGAGACGAAAGGATAACGATTTCACTATTCTACTACGCTTATGCAAGATGAAAAAAAGAGGGCCCAAAGATCAATCAAACAAAGGCGGTAGATGAGAGGTCAATTCCGTCGTTGTGCTCTTGCAGGATTCGCTGCGATGTTGGACCTTATAGAGAGATGCCCTTTCAGTTTACACATTGGAAAGAGGCTTTCACCTATCAATATTGGGAAAAAGGGAAATATTCAGCTGTCAGGGACCCAGTATATTAGGGGCTAAGGTGACCATCATGGTGTAGACAATTATCCCATGCCGTAAGGAGAACTATTCTATTTTGTCTATAGCACAGACGGAAAAGCAATCGGATCAGAGCATGTCATGCTTTGCTTGAAAGTATTACCCCTTGTCAGTTTAAACAGTGGTTATCCAACTTAGTGCTTGTACTAAGGAGATTGATCCTAGCTCCTTCTTTTTATTAATTGGGTGTACGTTAGTGGGGGATGCTTGCTATCATTCCAGTACCAACTGTCCAATCAGTGAGTCAAGCCTGTATGCCCGTTCAAAGTCAAAAGGCTTAACAAATTCAGACTCAGGAAGAATATTCACTTGGCCCGCCCAATGAATATACTGGGAATTTCTTTTATAGATGAGGGGAAGCCTTTACTTTAAGAGATAGGGGTGGCATGTCAGTAAGCCGCTGTAGTCGGACCAGCTTTCGGACTGCTGACTAGCCTTCAGGCTAAACACTAAATGAACTACAATAATGAAGCTACAAGCGGCCCGAATTAATATACTGGTGCTTAGTGGAGTGTCTTTGGGAAGGTTATCAACTTGTTGGCTGGGCAGGATAGACTCATGCCCTATGTGAGTAAGTTGGTGTGCAAGTTCGGATTCTTACTAATATGACTCCGAAAACGAGGTTCTGGAAGACCTATCTATTGTAGTGGCAGTTTTTATTTCTTGGAAGCAAGCAATTAATAGAATTGTTGATGATGAAGGCGACCAACGGGAGGTAGCGTAGCTGATCAAGTCAAGAATATGAGCATTGTCTCACTAGTCTGCGGAAAGAATATTGATCTTGAATATGAGAAGAGAATCACTAGTCTTACGTCAGAACTTTCCCGAATCAAAGAGCTTGACACAGACTGGGATTATATTATAGGATTCGGGTATTGGTTCCCATAAGAGACGTATCTGTTGAGTCAACCTAAGCTCTGGTTACTCTTTATTTCTTCCATGGGCAGCTGCTCCCGACTCATATCTAGCCCAGAACGGTTATTAGTTGAACAGGTTGAACCAGGCGAATTAATACACTGGGACGACTAACGCGACCAACAGGGAGGAAGATGACAACCAACAAGGGACCAGGCAACTGACTATTGGGACTGAACTGCCAAAGAAGCCTTATCTGGTACCCGAAAAAATGGAAGGATCTGGTCTTTCGCTCTCTTAGTACTTCGGTAAGGCTGCCAGGGTTGATAAACGAGTTCTATCTTTTGTGAACAGTGCCCTAAGAAATGAGAACAATTGGTCTATGGACCAGGAACCCATACTCCCGGCCTATTCGCAGCGAAACAGTAAAAGAAGCAAGCTTTGTCCCATATGACTGCAAGAAGAAAGGTGCATAGCTAGCGGTTCAACCCGAACTAGTTACATGCCTTTTCTCCCTAGCAGGCACGTAGTCAGTAAGCTCTTTTCCGGGATCAGGCCACTCTACTTATTCCTTCCAGTCAAAAGAATGTTAGGTTCAATCCGTACCAATTTACCTTTCTCTATGCTCGAGCTTCGAGCATCCTCTCTCTATTCTATGTTCGAAAACCTGGCACAATTTGCTTTGTGCGCCAGTATATTAATTGGCGACCCCGATCAAGGAGCAAGATGAAAAAGAAAGTCAAAGGTCTTATCCGAATGAAATAATGGTGAATTCGCGAACTCATTTTGAATGGATTAAGGATTGAGGCGGGGTACCTTGGCTCAGCAATAAACAAAGTCAGGCGAATAAGCCGATGATGGAAACCCACTATTGCTATTCCTCCCTAATTGGAACATTAAGTATAAGTGTATGGATTAGGTGGCTATTTCCTTAATCTAACAAACAAATAACGACAAGCAATTGGCGGAAGGCTATAATCAATGAACATAGCGCGTTAGCAAATTGACCAGAAAGAAATCGGCATGCAGAAAACAAATATCTTGCTGAGTGATAGCAGATTCGCGGTTTGATTTATAGTCAACAGATCGCCCCATAACAACATGAAATAACGCACTCGGGAGTCATTCGTTCAGTGCCGACACATGTTGACTCTGTTCATACGGTAAGAATATAGCAAATCGTAATCGAAATATCGGCATATTCACGAATTCTGACCCCCGTAGCGAATCTTACTGGCTTCCACATACGTGCAATAACCGGAAATGAAATTTCTATTGGGCCTAACCCCATGTTGTTCGCACCGCGAGTTCACTTCTACCAGTTTCTACCTAATGAGCCAGAAATAATGGAAAAGCCCCTATCGGTGATCTGGACTCTACGCGGACTACCTCTCGTTGAATCCAACCAGCTCCAATCTTCCTCAAATGGAAAGAAAATAATGAACTGGAAACCATAATAGTAAAGCTGATGAAATCAATGAATGATCTTAGGCAAATCTATGGCAATTAATCTGAGGGCCGATGAACTGGCTATGACGCCCTATTAGACTCATGAGTTCGTGAATTCACCATTAGCGAGCTGGTCATTTCCAGTTTGTATTCATTGCTGACTTGACATCAGTTGTTATAGCGCTTAGCCGCACCCCTAGTATACTGGCACTCATTCAGCAGGGGGAAAGATGTTGTAAGATTTTTGGTATTGCGAACATATAGAGAGTTGGGGGAAATTGGTACCAGAATCAGTTCACACCGTAGTGAGTTAACCTAATTGAGCTGCTATGAACTAAGAAAGAACAGGGCTAACCGCAGGTGTGGCAGTGAACTCCTTCTCGCAAGAGTTCCAATTAATATACTGGACGTTGGAGCCCTCGATAGCCACACAGGAGCAAGAGACCAGGGGGCAGTGATTAGTGATTCATTTGTGAGGTAGTAGGCCTTTGTTCCAGATCAATGAATGCGGAATAAATATCAGTGGATTCCTATTCGTTACAGCTTGCTTATCCACTCACCATGCCATCTAGATTGCTTTGTTTAAAAGAAACTTGGCCGTCAACTCGTAAGGGCGGTTCAGCAGGCTTGTTGTAACAAGATTCTCAGGCGCAATTAATATACTGGCAGGTTGAGTGGTTCCCCCAATTAATATACTGGCGCCTATCTGCTCTCTCAAGTCTAATACGCCCCGCCCAATTAATATACTGGACTTGGTATACTAGGCGCCTAGTCATTCAAATGTATCTCCCAGGCGGCTTTATCGTACACTCTATGAGCAGCAGACTCAACTCTATCATCCATAAGACCAGGCAGTATATTAATTGGGCTTCGCAGCTCTATGGTGAACAAAGTCGTTTGGGTGTGAAATACCAATGGGTCTTACTTCGCTTCAGAGGTTGCTAGCTAGCAGCAGGGGAAGCCGCTGGTGTCTCAGTCACATCCCATGGATGAGGAAAGCTTCAATCAGATCAGTAGAGTAGGACAAAAGCCAGGTCTCGGGCCGTTACGGCACCACCGCTACGCTCCCTCGGAGTACTCTTTGGAGCACTCCTCCCTATGCGCTCTTTGGAGCACAGATTCGCTACCTTTGGTCGAGCCTTGCACTATGTGGAACGGATTACGCCTATAGCTATGGAATAGTATAGGTAGGATGGTTCGAGATGGCATACGTAAAGATCAATACGTAAATGGTAGATAATGGAGCGGTCCGCAGGAGTGACTCTAGGAGTGACCGGGAGAGAACAATAGAGCTTGTCGCCAGTATAAATAGATCTAAGGGCATTTACTTGTCTTGTACTAATGAATAGTATTGGAAACGTGTTCAGTTCTTTGATTCATTCCGTGGGTAGAAATCCATCATTGGAAAAACAATCATTTGGTTATGCTCCGCACCTTACTCAAATCAAACATGCCTAGCCTAGTCTTTACAACACCATTGGGTTACTTGCCAAGCTTTACTTAGCCCAAGCAACGCCTCTCTACTCCCATGCCTTTCTTGGTTGGACAAACCCAACCGGCGATTTCTGACAAGTCTTTCTGCTAGAGCAAGAAGCCAAAATCGACGCTTTCTTCATATTTTTGGATAACCAATCCATTTTCAAATATAGTTGGGGGACTTTCCCTAAGAAATGGGTAAGTAAAATGGAAAGATCGGAACATGGGAATAGATCTTATACCAATACTGACTACCCATTTCCAGTGTTGTGCTTTCTAAAATTGCATACCTATACACGGGTTCAAGTTTCGATCGATATTTGCGGAGTTGATCATCCCTCTCGAAAACGAAGATTTGAAGTTGTCCATAATTTACTGAGTACTCGGTATAACTCACGCATTCGTGTACAAACAAGTGCAGACGAAGTAACACGAATATCTCCGGTAGTCAGTCTATTTCCATTAGCCGGCCGGTGGGAGCGAGAAGTATGGGATATTTTTGGTGATTCTTCCATCAATCATCCGGATTTACGCCGTATATCAACAGATCATGGTTTCGAGGGTCATCCATTACGCAAAGACTTTCCTCTGAGTGGATATGTGGAAGTACGCTATGATGATCCAGAGAAACGTGTGGTTTCTGAACCCATTGAGATGACCCAAGAATTTCGCTATTTCGATTCGGCTAGTCCTTGGGAACTTTGATATTAATAGGGGCGACGGAGAATTCAGAACCAACATAGGAGAGGTCTAGTCCTGGGGACAAATCAATAAGAAATGTTATTTTCTTATAGTTCTCTTTTTTACTTCTATGAAATGAAAGAGAGAGTAAGTTATACTGGGGGCATCGGATATCAGAAAGAAGTGTTATCGAACGATTTCCTTCCATTCTTCCTAGTATGGAATAAGGGCTATACATAGTCCGATCTATACGAAAGGGCACAGGTTTTTCTATCGGTTTCATTGAAAGGAGAGCAGAAGAGTACGCTAGCTAGCTAGCGGAGCCTGAAAACGCTTGCTAGCTAGCGCGTCCCACCCCTACGGACACTATTGCCTACGCTTGCTGCTCGCTCAGTGTCATTCAAAGGCCAATGTTTATACTGGGCGAACACGGGACCGAATTAATATACTGGCAAAGACCTCACCAAAAATGAAAGGCATGTGTGATTGAGGGCTCTCGCTCCCAATTAATATACTGGGACTCCTAGGTCCTAGGGTAACGGTTAAAGACCCAAGTCACTGTTCAAATTATTGTACTACTAAAGTAAAACAAACTGGGAGATCAACGAAAATCCAGTATATTAATTCATAGATTCCAGAACGACTCTAATGAGCAGGACGGCAAGACCCTGTAAATGCCCGAGTAGTTCCATGGGTCCGTAGATGCGTAGCGAAAGTGAGTTGCCTTGAAGAAAGATTGGATCTTGTACTGCTTGCTTTCGTTTCCGGTCGATCTCTTCCTGCTGCTGATAGTCAGCACAGACTTCTCACTTGTAGTCAACCGAAGAAGCAACTCATTTCGGGCAAGAATCCGCTCGTCCACATCTTCCAACTTCAGAGCATTTGGCCTATGGGGACGCTTCGGTAGAAGGGGCCTTAGCGCTGGCTCCCGATTCTGGATAAGCTCCAGTTTCAAAGGTGATTACGTAAGAAGACTTTAGGTCTTTTCGGGGGTTGACTCATAGAAGACTCGGGATTTCAAGTTGGAAAGTGTTTTGGGGTTGTACAGCTTTGGAAAGAGATTTGAATCAGCTACGCTACCTCCCGTTGGTCGCCATTTCTTTGGGGGAAGGTTTATGGAAATGAGAGGGCTTGAGACTTGATCGAACTCGGCTTTAGCTGTTTTGTTTGAAACAGCAATCCATTTCGGAGCTGTATGTAGCTTGCTCCGTCGCCTTTTTCTCGAAGATTTTGAACTGTCAAGAGATGCGCTAACTTACCCGACGTTATTTCGACGATCAGAGAATAGGGAGACCTAAAGTCTGCTTGCTTTTTTTCTGAATAAATTGTCCGAAGCAGAATCGGTATGCACCACCTCCCGCTCACTTCGCTCGAAGTATATTGGATCGGTCGGAGAGGTGTCCATAAGCTTGGGGGTACCGAATTACATGTCTTACTATGCTAGCTCTGCTTGGGCACCCATTTGTTCCACTACTGCTCTCAATTAATAGTTGTCTTTCGGTCGGGAAAGAGAGGTGGTACATGACTTGGCTTAGGTTCACTTTTAAAAGTGGCACTTTTCATCCTTGCATTATGCATATTGGTGGTTATAGCACTTGACATTCGATTTGATGTTATCAGGACTGTCTCACTTAGTCGGAATTTGAGGAAACGAACGCCTGCGGAACAGCCTACAATGAGAAAAACTTTTCAGCAAATTTTGTATATTTTGCAAGTAAGAGATTTACATAGGTAGATAAGATTTCATTCATAAAGCTATTGTTTGGTACAATGCATGTAAATCATTATAGACTGTTTACAAGAAAGTAGGTCAAAGCAAGAAGTAAAGCAAAGGTGAAGGAGATTTCTTATTCTAAGCCGCAGATATTAGATCATCATCAACAGGTGTCAGTTGATTATTAGCCTTGGATTAGTTTGAGCAGGAGCACTATTGCTTGGACCAGATTGGTCATTTGATCCCCCTTGCCCCTGGGGAGTTGCAGAAGGATTTGCCTCTTGGTAATTCTTCACATATTGTTGTAGGAGGTTCTTCCTAATCAGCTCTTCAATTAATGAATTTAGACGCCTACATTCATTAGTAGTATGGCCTACCTGATTATGAAACCAACAGAACTTCCCAGATTTGGTTAGATGGTCATTTATCTTCATTAGCTGAGGCTCCGGGTAATCTTCTGCATCCTTCGTGGCAAGGTAGATGTTTTCAGGAGTGTCATTCAACGAAGTTGGTTTAGATGAGTCAAGAAAACAAAAAATTTTATTAGCTTTATTGCCTTTCCCGTCATTGGCTTGCTTCTACCCTTGTTTTTTCTGTTGATTACATTGAATAGCAGCACTTTTGGGAACTTAAAGAAGTTGGTTACCACCAATGACCTGAAGAGGTATAGGATTATCGTCCACTCTCATGTACTCCTCTTCTTTCTTATAGAACTTGTCAAGCGTATTTGGTTCCTTCATCTTTATCCACCTTCTGAATTTTCTTGTTTTGTCTATAACGTCGAGTATAGCCACGACAATTATACGCGGCTTTGGATTCCTCACTTCAGACAAGGCACCACTAAAGCGACTAAGAAAGGCTTTAGCAATTTCCCCTGGCTTCTATTTCATTGCCGAGAGCATTATAACATCCTTAGCTTTGGTAGCAAACAAGCGGAACTGCTCCTTGAACTTTTTGGTTAGGTCAAAGAACCGGTCTATGGATTTAGGTGGCAGCTTTGTGAACCACAATGACGTAGCACCTTCTAAGCAGAGAGGAAAGTATGTGCATCTCATCTCATCAGTTGCCTTAGCCGCACTCATATGCCACTCGTATTTGAATAGAAAATAATTAGGATCAACAAGGCCGTTGTACGAAGGAAAAGTTGGAGGATTGAGCTTCTTTGGACATCTACTTTAAGGATTCTTTTGATAAACGGAGTCCTATCAGGAGAGAATTCCCGTTCTCTTTCATCGCCATTGCTCGCTTGATTCTTCTCCATGATTTTCTCTATCATACCCGAGATGTATTCTTTAGTGTTATGCTGCTCCGCGAAGCTGAGCTCTTTACCAAATGACCATCTAGGCAAGCGATCCTAGTTAGAGAGCTTAGGTCCTTTACCTTCCCGACGAGGAGGTTCCCCCGTGTCGGGATTGGTAGCCCATCGAGCCTTTCCTTCGAAATGACTTTTAGCTTTTGATTTCAAGCCTTCGACATTGGCTTCATCTTTTTCACTCAACCAATCATCATCGTCTTCCATATTGTCGTTGCTATTAAGATCAGAAGCGGACGAGTAGCCATTTTCTTTGAGATCAACAAGGACTTCAGGAGGGGTTGGATTTGGTTGAGCATTAAGGATGGTGTCAAGTTTCTCCATCATAGCTTTAGTAAAGGCATCCATTCTTTGGTTCATGTTGGCAATAGCAGCATCCAACTAATTCTTAGTCGCACCGGCTCCACCTATCGAGTTTTTTCCAACTTTAAAACGGTTAGGAAGCGGCGTAATTTCACTGTTAGTAACGCAGTTGTTTTCTCCAATGGTTTTGCTAGTGCACATCTTAGATTTGGCCATGATCTCGGACAAGGCTTTGAATTTGGAAGAGAGTTCGTCGATTAGCCTAGATCTTAGAATTGTAGAATCTATGGTGGAAGTAGGCTTAGGACTTCAATGGTAGGCTCTTAAGATTGAGAGAAGTGTAAAGGAAGGAGATGCAAATGCGGTCCCATGGTGGGCGCCAAATGTTTAAACCAAAAATGGTTCAAACACCAAAGGTACGTAAACCGTACTTCACCGATATAGTTAGAAAATAAAAGGACTACAATCGCAAAATAAACGGGGAAAAGTAAGTAAAAACACAAGGATTTTTATAGTGGTTCGATCTAGAATAGATCTACGTCCATTTTTGAAGTGATTTTCATTATCATGAAGAAATTTACATAGAGCATCATCTCATACATCTCATTTATTACACTTATTCACTCTCGTTATGATGATTTCCCACATTTTACTCTCTTTCTTGATTCCATCATGAAACTAGTATTAGATCTGAGCTTTAAGGAGGAGTAATGGAGGTTGGAGATCACTTGGATTGAATTGGAGTGAGAATTTATGGTGTTTGGAGAAGATGAGATCCACTTGATGTTGGAGTAAGAAGGAGTGAGCTTAGGAAGCAATTAATGGAGCTTTAGAAGCCTTGGTATGGTGGAAAAATGAAATGACAGCCCTTCGCGGTGGCTTAGATTGTTGTCCCTTCGATGGTTGTGAAAGAGGGTATTAATAGGTGGAACTTGTATGGAGTGGTAGAGTTGTAAATATGGGTGCGAAATCACTTAAGTATAGCTGTCATTTGCATTTTCTAGCTGTACATAGCTGTCGTCCATGTCCAAACAATATGCACGAGTGAGCCTTTATGCTGTTGGAACGAGCGACCCCTATCGGTTGGAACGAACGACCTTTGAACAAGATTTACTTCAACATGCGGCTTTTACTGTTCAGAAATGGGCACAATTATTATAGGTATGCCATCCCCATTTTATATTAACCTGCTTGTTCAATTTTAAGCTTGCTCGACCGAAATTATGAATGACTCTGCTGGAGAGGATGAGCGAATGACATGTACTTTATATGATGCTCGACCACTGAAGGCTCTCACAACTCGATCACGTATGCTTTCTATATTACACGCTCTTAGCTAGTATCATACAAACACTTTTTGCGGCTGAAACATTGTACGCCATGTGTGCATATTTTACTTTTTGTAGCAACTTATTTATGTCTTTGCCACTGTTGGACTCTAGTACGGACCATTTGATCCAAAGTGTGAATATGGGTTTGGTAATTACGATAGTGTCATCGCATTACTTATTTCCTATACCGTTTGGCTCTAACCTTTTTAGTTCACGTTCTTTAAAACACTTGCCATCTGTCATGCAATATAATTGCTGAAGCTATGGCCATATCCATGTTAGTGCGTTCATATCATTAGCATGTTGACGATCCTCATTTGTAACTGGTTCATGCAGATAACGTACGACCAATAATATTGCTCATACATGTTATTTGTCACGTATGTATCGACCATAATTTGCTTGGTGATTTGTATATGAGGAGACTGGTTCAAATGCTGACATGGCATATTAATACATCTTTTAATGCATATGATTATCCAACGTCCACCATCATGTGAAACAAATGTTGACCGATCCAGTTTTGGCAATGTTCGTCCGTGGTGCTAGACCGACCACACAGGTGGTGCTTGACTAGATAACGTGCAAGCAGAGTTCACGCGCGATCGGTCCAATATGCACGACCAAGCTCTAGTACATGATAGATCTTTAGTGTGCGAATGAGCTGTAATGCGCGACCGTGTTCAATGGTGCGCGACCACTTGTAACCAAGCAGACGAGGTACGATTGAACTATTATGTTGCTTGACTATCTTGCGCTCGACCAGGTTAGTGCTCGTACGCTCTGAGATGCGTCTGAATCATTGTTGTCAGTCGATGCTTTATTTTATGAACCGCGTTTTCACAACGGGGTTAACAAGCTGAAAGTATACCTAAAACGACATTTCGGACGCCGTCTTGATTTTATGAGTAGCTAGTCATGCCATTCGGGTTGACCAATGCACCCACATATTTTGTGGATCTTATGAATAGGGTTTTCAAGGATCAATTAAATAAGTTTGTTATTGTGTTCATGGATGATATCTTGATTTACTCGAGGACATAGGAAGTACACAAGGAACATCTGAGGGTAGTGAAGGAGGTGTTGAGTAAAACAGCAATTGATAGCGAAATTTTCTAAGTGTCACTTCTAGAGGAGGGAAGTGAGATTCTTGGGCCATGTTGTTTCAGAGAATGATATTGATGTGGACCCTATGAAGGTGGCTACGGTGCAAGATTGGTCTATGTACATGGATGCAAAGGACGTGAGAAGTTTCTTGGGATTAGCTGGATATTATCGTAAGTTTATTCAAGACTTCTCCAAAGTAGAGGCACTGTTAACTCAGTTGACCAAGAAGAATCAAGCTTTTATTTGGGACGAAAGGTGTGAGAATGCATTTAAAAGTCTTAAGAAGAAGTTAACATGTGCACCAGTGTTAGTTATTCCTAAGGGGAACGAAGTTATGACGGTATACACAGATGCCTGCGGTACCTGACTAGGTGTTGTACTGATGCAAGGAGGTAAGGTTGTAGCTTATGCTAGTCGGCAACTAAAACCACATGAGAAAAGATATCCTACCCATGACTTGGAATTGGCAGCGATCGTGTTCGCGTTGAAGATGTGGAGACACTATCTCTTGGGAGAAAGATTCGAGTTGTTTACCGATCATAAGTCGTTAAAGTATCTTTTCTCTCAAAAGGATTTAAATCTTCGTCAGCAGAGATGGTTAGAGTTCTTGGCTTCATAAGATTTCAATATCGATACACACCTAGGAAGGGCAATGTGGTAGCTGATGCATTGAGTAGGAGATGTGCCAGTCTGGGGGCTATGTTTCTTGAATGGAAGCATCTGGAGTGTATCGCGGGATATAATTTTAGACCTAAGTATGAATTAGATCTAGAGATGTTAGCAAGTTTGACAATCAGACCGACTTTGATTGAGCAGATCGGTTCTAGTCAGAGGGACGATCCTAATCTACTGGAAATCATCTCCAAGGTAGAGATAGGTATCGAGGATGAGGGAACGAACAGGTATGGACTTGATCAAGCAGGATAGCTTCGAAAGAATGGAAGACTAGTTGTACCTAACGTTTGTGGATTGAGAGATGAAGTACTTAGAGAGTGTCATCACTCGAAATTGACTATACATCCCAGTGGTAAAAAAATGTATCGAGACATGACGAAGAACTACAACTGGGAAGGGATGAAGAGAGACGTTGGGAAGTTTATATCCAAGTGCATGAATTGCTAGTTGGCTAAAGCCAAGCAAAAGAAGCCTAGTTGTTTGTTACTACCGTTGGAAATTCCCGATTGGAAATGGGAACAAGTCTCAATGGATTTCACTGATGGTTTACCAAGGATTAGATCGGCCATGATAGTATTTGGGTGATTGTTGATCGATTGACCAAAAGTGCAAGGTTTATACTAGTCAAGTCAAGTAGACTGGCAGCTAAGTTAGCAGAACTATATTTGAAGTGGGTAGTGATATTTCATAGGGTACCTAAAGGTATTGTGAGTGACCGAGATTCATTATTTACTAGTGGGTTTTGGAACAGCTTACAAAAGGACTTAGGGTTAGAATTACATCTCAGCACCGCGTACCATCCTCAAACCGACGGTCAAACAGAGAGGGTCAATCGTGTATTAGAGGATCTCTTGAGAGCTCGTATATTGGATTTTGGGTGGTCATGGGATAACCATTTGCATCCGGTTGAGTTTGCATATAATAATAGTTATCAGTCCAGTATTGGTATGGCTCCGTTTGAAGATTTGTGCGGAAGACCGTGCAACTCACCATCTTGTTGGTTGGAAACCGGTGAGAAATTTGTGCTTGGGCCAGAAGTAATTAGAGAAACTTCAGATGAGATCAAGGTTATTCAACAGCAAATGAAGGCTGCCCAAGATAGGCAAAAGAGTTATGCTGATAAAAGACGAAGAGATTTGAAATTTTTCGTTGACGACTTGGTATTCGTCAAGATTTATCTGTTGAAGAGTGTGATTCGGTTTGGTAGAAGAGGTAAGTTAGCACCAAGGTTTGTTGGTCTGTTTTCCAGTTCTCGAGCGAGTTGGGAATTTAGCGTATAAAGTTGGATTACCTGAAAAGATGGAGGGAGTGCATAACGTATTTCATGTTTCTCAGTTAAGGAAGTTCGTACACGATTCTGATATAACTATTTCACCAGATCAGTTGGATGATATCGAGGTAGAATCCGAGGCATTTGGAAGTCGCAGAACGATTTGTATTGTCGGACACGATACAAAACAACTTCGAATGAAGATGGTGAAATTGGTTAAGGTCCAGTGGGTTGATAATGAGAATGACTGTACTTGGGAGACCAAGGAGTTCATAATGAAGTCTTATCCAAAGCACTTTACCTAGTAAGATTTTAATCGCGACATAGTTATTCCCTTGTTAGTAAACCGCATGCTAAGACATGCTTGTTGTGTTTATTATATATGTTTGATTGTTTGTAAATGGTTGATAGGCATGCAGGACCCTATTTTATGTTTTCTTGGTAAAGGGATTTCGGGGGCGAAATTTCTTAAGGGGGGGAGAGTGTAACGATCTGTATTCTACGTACCGAAGGATCGTAGAGTATTTATTTTATTTTCATATGAAGTCATATGGTCGTGTAACTTTGGGAAACGACTATTGGGGTCATTTCCCACATTCACGATTTTTGCCAGATTTTAAAATGACCATTTTACCATTGGCAAATCTTGTTTCGCCTATATCTTTTTATTGGTAAGGAGTTTTGACCTGAAAACATTTCCACTAGATTTGGATGATGGTTCTACATTCCGTAGAGTGGTCACATTAATTAAACGGACTTACCGTTTGGGAGATATGGATGAAATAAGATTTGAAAGATGGAAAATAACCTAATTGGGCTTAATAATGTGATTAGCAGCTAGGACAATAACCCGATTCGGGATTAGGGTTATGGAAGGGCTTGAAGGAGTTGGAGAATCGTCTCCTTTCATTTTTCTAGCCACCACAAACCTTTCTCGAACCCTAATCATGGCTTCCATCTTCTAAATCTCTCTCTAATCACTTTCTAATCACAAATTAATCAAATCTACATCAAATCAAGCCGGATTAACACCAAATTCGAGGTATAGCTACTGCACCACATAGGAATTCGAGCCAAATCGGTAAAAGTTTCAGACCTATCATTTATTATTGGCTAAGATGAGTGATTAGCATGTTTATTCACTAATTACGGCTAATTAGGGTAAATTAGTGAATTAATGACTCAAAAAAATATGAAAAAATATGTATAAATTCCAGATCAATATTTTATGTCACATATATGAATTTGGTTTGATTTGGACTTGTTTTGTTAATCCTGAAATTTAGGGGATTAAGGGAAAAATCATGGATTTGGGTATGGTTGATCTAAATTAACATGTGAAATCGTTGTTTTGATGTTTTTGGTTGATTCTACATGTTACTATGTAGTTTGATATGTTTTATGATTGCATAAGAAAGTTAGAATGGTTCAAAACGCTGTCGTTTGGTGAAATTACCTTGTTGGAAATCTTGTAGGGTCCCGGTTCGGATCGAACCGGAGAACCGAATCAAACAGAAAGTCACGAACCGAACCGGACAAAAGGTGACGAACTGAACCAGACAGGAGGTGACAAACCGAAGCATACAGGAGGTGACGAACCAAACAGGAGGCGGCGAATCGAACAAAAGGTGGCGAACTGAACTAGATAACCGAACCGAACCGGAGGTGAAGAGCCAAACCGGAGAAGCGAACAAAACACCAGTTCGTCCAAAACCCGAGATGCAAAGTGAGTCCAAGTAGGAAGTTATCATTCAGGATCCAAATAAGAACCAACGAGTTAACTTCAAGAGTTGGGCTTTGTTGTGGGACGTGTGCAAAGGAGTTATTGTTATCTATAACTTTGGTTCACCATTAAGAGAGGAGGCATGTAGATGAACCAGAGCCCGGGCGGTGTGGACTGGTTGGCCCGTTCCCCAAAGCCAGGGTGGTATGGAATGGGTAGGGTTACTGACTATAGACCAGGGCAGTGTGGTCATAGTTATAGTTGTACGAAGTCCAAGGCGGTGTGGACCCATCATGGCCTGAATAGATTTGGTGATCAAAATGGTGGATATCGTATGCTTTACGCACTGAGTGAGAGATGTGAGGATGATTGCTATGTTTAATGTTTGTTATCACCATGATACACACAATTCCATTTTACAGACTATGTTAGTGTTACCTTAAAGTATTGTACATCTTATCGTGCTAACTCTTTGGTTGTAGGTCCATGCCAGGTATGATTATCTAAACCTTTGCTTTATTTAGTGATATAGATTTGCTACCGCTCACACCAGACTTTTGTCTAACCCAGAGTTTTATGTCTCTTCTTAATACTCTGGGTGCTCCTAAACGAGCAAACTAGAGGCATATTAGGTGGTTATGTAGGAGCAGTTGTTCGGGGACAACCAGGAGGCTTTCACGTACTTTATATATATTCTCCCTGTGTTATTGCTAGTCCCTGCTTCAGGCATTAGCATTGTACCTCTTTTATTTCCTTTTAGAGACAGTATCTTAAAGTTGTAATCATTGGATATGAAGCTGTATTTTGGATTCCGCTACTTGATGGATATGGTTTAGTTTTCATCTTATGTATTGACTCGCCTGTTTTATATTAAGATACATTATTATTATATATATTTTCCATGCATGAGATATACTACAGGTTCTTTGGTAATTCATCGTTTCAACCCTTTTGACGATCGCCCTGTGCCAGTCGAGCATTGGCACAATTTCGGGGAAATATCTGATGGTACGGGGAGGCCGCCACAAATTATTTAAAAAATCATTCATGAATCGTTAACAAAGACTCATTAACTCTTTACCCATTTGCTTTTCCTTTTCAAAACCTATCTTTTAATCAAAGATTATGTAATACCATTCCCATAAAACTTTAATTAAAAGATTATAATCCTTCTTAAATTCCAAACATAACTTAATCTTAACTGGGTTAAAGAATGATGGTATTCACGACACCATTCACAATAAACCCAAAAACAATTGATATTAGATATAAGATTTACATAGAAATTATATCAGCTTATAACCAATATTAATTCTCATAATCAACAAATACTATAAGTGGAAAAATAGTATATATAGCTTTCAAATTCCTCGAATAATATAAGATTTAACTAAGGAATTTAATATCAAATGTCGAAAGGTTATTTCCATCCAAAATCTAGTTCATTTATAATTAGAAATTTTAAATCTTACTAAGGTTATAATTCATAATAACATTTTCATAGTATCCTGCTTTACTTCCGATCTGCTCCATCATTTGCCCAAATAAGTAAACGATGGTCCGATAAATTTAACTTAAAGATATACACCCCGTTTACCATTACAGAACAAACCTATTCGATATTTCCGCATATATTTGAGTTTATCAACTTCTTAACTAGGAAGAACATCTCAAATTACCTTTCAAAACATCATATTTCTTATCCAAATCATTTTAAAATCATTTATTATGATTTATCATAATATTCCGCATTTTATAATTTTCCATGAAGCCGTTTAAAATAGTTTCCAATTTCGGTCACCAAACTACAAAACTGGGATTCTATTTCAAAATTGATTTTGACTTAACTCAAAAATCTATGTATTGAAAACTGAAGCTTTCATTTTTTATCAGAAAACTTTTATCCGTAGAAAACATACACTTTTTGTTTTAGGAAAAACCTATTTAAATTTCATCTGGTCCAAACATTTGAAGTTTATGTTCGAAATTCGCGAACTATCGCTATGCGAAAAGCTCTATTCAGACCATATTGTAACTTCAAACTAAAATTCATTTGGTTTAGTTCTAACATATTTATAAACCTTATAAAACATATATTAACTCATTTAAAAACAATATTTCCAAATTTCAACTTGAAATTCAATTATTTACCATAATTGAATATTTTAGTACTATAATAAAAATACAATATAATTATTCTTTAAAATATAATCTTTTAAATATCAAACTTTACAGAAATCAAATTAACTTTATATATGCTTATTGGAACAATGAATTTCAATTTAAACCTTCGTTTATATACCTAACTCAAATTCAACTTCAATTTACAATTCGAAATCTATTTATTGTTCATTTTAAATTTGAACAAGTCATATTATATCCAATATTCTTTCAAATTCATCACCACCTTTACAAATGTTTCTTATAATCGTTTTAATTTCGTTTCTAACTAGTTTCAGATATAAAATTCCAATTTTCATTTTCTCGCCTTACTTAAATGAATATAATATTCGTATATATTATCCGATTTGGAAGAGACTTAACCAATACCCATATAGTTCCATATATTTGGGTATAACTTATGTGTGGTGACATATTAACAACAATACAACCATAACAATCATAGTTTCAGCCATAGCAACCATGCAACCATTTATATTAACAATAGCCGCAGATTAAGTATCACAATCATCAATGCTTAACAAATATACAGAACTATTGTAACAACAATTCATGCATTCAACCAAATTACTACTATAATCTAACACAGACTATAATAACTAATTAAAATACAGTGCAAGAGTTCTCACATTGGGTTTCACTCTACCTAACTTTAACTGTAGGATACGAACACGTACGGGCATAGTCCCATATCCCCCTCCCCCCACCCCCTATCTCCCCTTCCCTCACCCCCCCCCCCCGGCTTTTACTTTTTCTATCTTTTAATATATATACACACTTTTTTATATAATGAAGGAGGGCTAGCCGTGGCTAGGGAAGGTGGTGGCGCGAGGGTTGGAAGAAGGTGGTAATGGCTTTTAGGCCGTGAGGAGGAGAGGGTGGTGGATGAATAGGGGAAGGAGATGGAGGGGCTTATGGTTAAATAGAAGGATGGGAAGGAAGAGACGGAAAAAGAGGAAGAGAGGAGGTGGTGGCATTGGAAGCCATAACAAAAATGGAGAGAAAGGAAGGATAAGATAGAAAAGAATGAAATGCAAATGGATGGAGAGAAAGGGAGGGGTTTAGGTGTGCTTATATAGGATTTTTCCATTGTATAAGTGGCACATGCACCTCATAGGACGCTTTTCCATTTCCTTATGCCTTAAACCATGCATGAAGACACATGTCATGGTGACTCACTACAACACTTTAGGTAGCATTTGTAAAGAAAATGCTATGGTAGGTTTATACAACATAAACGAAGTGTTGCGGAAAGGTTTTATTAATACGTGTTTCAACAACTTGTTACAACAAAAAATGATATATCCTTATTAGTATTTTACAGTTATATTTCTCAAATTTAAATAATTATTTTACTATATTTAAATTTTTAGAAACCATGTATAATTATTTGAAATTTGAATTTTCAAATCGCTTAAAAAAATGTGGGTTGTTACACTCGAATCTATCATTGCTATTGTAGTAAAATAATATTATTTATGAATTACAACTGTTACTTTAGTATGCCCTTTATGAGTAATTACTCTATCAATCATGTTTAAATGCTAAAGAATCTAATTCTTCTTCTTCTAAGATATTGTTATTACCTTGATTATTACTACTTAGTGGTTTTACTTCAAATAAAATCGCTCTTTATTTTAACTATTTTATTTCTTGTTTGAGTATTTTAACCTCAAGTTGTAATTCAGTAGTAGTAGTCTCAACACTTGCCGAATTAGTTTTGTTTGTGGTTTTAAGTCTACTTAATATTTCTTTCAAATTATAAGTTTCGGGATCGTTTAACTTTAATCTTTTTTCTTTATATTTATCTTTATAAGATTCTAAATATTTTTAACATATATTTATCTTTATAAAAATTTTATTCTTTTGTTAGCATAAATAATCCATTAGCCGTATATAAGGATTTGTAATAGTCACTTTTGTTCATCAGAACGGTCAGATCCTGAATCATATTTGAATCGCTTTCTATTTCGATTTCAGTTTTTGAATTGAGTTCTGCAATAAGAGATAATTTTAAACTTTCTTGTCCTGAATCAAAACTTGTTATTAATAATTTTTTAATTGAATTTTTTAAACCTTTGTGAAAATCTGGATTGTTAATCTTATTCTTCATTTTGCATTTATTAGCATAATGACCTGTGACCCGGTGTTTTATATTTCTAACATATTGGAACTTTTCATTGTTTGGACATACTTTGTTCCTTTTTCTTATATGGTTTATATGATTTCTTTTAGGAACTTTACTGTGTTCTACTTAATTTTCTTTTTGAAAATTTCTACTTTTATAGAATTTATGCTTAGTTGATTTTTTAATTATTCTATTTTCATTTGTTGGTTTTATAGGTTGTAAACCAAGTTGATCACAAAAATCTCCTGAAATTTGTTTTCCCTGAATTTTATCCTTTTTGAATTTTCTTACATAATTAAATTTCATTGCATAAATAAGTTCCTTCAGCAACTACTTCTGCTACAAATTACCATATGTATATTGGCTATAGGGAATAGTTCCATTATTTCTCTGTTTTATTTGGTTTTCAACTCTTTTAACCAAGAAATGTTGTAATCCTGATAAGATATTTTCTTTCCAAAAGTCGTGACTACTGTCATTTCTAGTAAACAATTTTGAGAAATATACATCTTTATACTGTCTTAACTATGATAAATTCTAACATCTTAAATTCATTATTTGTTCTTGAATTTTATCAGTTTGAAGTGTTGTAGCTCCAATAAAAATTTTAGCTATTCTAAATATTAAATATTTATACAATCAGTTTTTATCTTTCCATCTTCCATTTTGGTAGCAATATATATATATGTGTGTGTGTGTGTGTGTGTATGTATGTATGTATGTATGTATGTATGTATGTATGTATGTATGTGTGTATATGCTCTTTTGCTTCAATTAATAAATGAAATCCCACCAACCTTTTAGTTGTCCCATAAAACTTTGTGTTATACCTTTAGCTATTATATCGTCTGAATTACCTTACATTACGCTTGTAGTTGCATACATTATCATGTAATTGTTAGGAAAAATTATTAGGATCTCTACATAATTAGATTTTAAAAGAGATAAGAATTGAAGAAAAAAATGACAAATAAATTCCTCCTAACGAATTCTTTATTAATTCACCAAATGATTACAAAATAAAGCCCAAAAAATTGAGAATATATCTCAGTCCCAAACAAAAATATAATAACTTTTTCCCTTATGTAACACCCCGTATTTTCAGTAAACATTAAAGTTACGAATTAAAGAATAATTAATTACAAATATTAGAATTAAGGGAAACAGGTTAGGCCATTCCGTTCATCTCAGAATTCTGCTTGAAATAGAGTCCGAGTTTGAATAAATCGGATTCTGTATGAAGGAGTAATGACCTTCAGAAGATTGAAGAATTTATATAAACAGCTCAGAATAAAGTTCAGAAAATTCAAAATTCCAAATCAGAAGCAGAAGCGGCTGGGCAGGAAATTTCCCGCCCAAGGCCAGGTCGACCAGGAGGTCGACCACCCCCCATACAGGTCGACCAAGGGGTCGACCTCCCCCTTGGTTCAGATCTGAAATCTGACTTGTTTTCTCTTGTGATGATTTGCTGTGTCATTAGGGCTCGTGTGGCACGTTCTAGTTGGTTCTCTTAGGTTTGAATGGCTTTGATTTGCTCTAGGTTAATCCAACGGCTCCTATTAAATCAAACGTCTATATAAGCAACCTAAATCTAGACCCTAGAGCCACACAAAAATATTCCTAAGACCGTCATGCTGTCAGTACGTAGCCTAGAATAACCTCCATTCTCCTTCAACTAGAAAGCAAGTTAGGAATTAAAAATCAAGTCTAATTCAACTAAGAGAATTCAATGTCTACAACAAAGGAGAGCTATTCAATTTCAGAATACAGATCCCAAAACTCAAGACTAGCCTCCTTTTTGTAAGTCCAGCTATCATATAGACCTAAATGATATTAGAATCATAACTAAGATAAATGGATGTAGAACATCGCCTAATGTAAATCTATGCCTATCCTTTTTGTTAAAACTGAATTAATTGAGACTATGACTCTTATCATGTTTGTGATCATGTCGTATGTAATTTAATGATAAATGTTAAATGCTTTGCAATAAATCCATATGTTGTATAATTCGTGAATGACATATTATGTTGTATATTTCGGCGATGGCATATCATATTGTGTAATTTGGTGATGACATACCATATTGTATAATTTGGCGATGGATATCATATTGTGTAATTTGGCGATTATATTCCATATTGTATAAATTGGTGATGGATATCATAGTATGTAAATTAGTGATGAAATACTACATTGTATAATTTGGCGATGAGATTTCATGTAGCATGATTTAGTAATGACACTTATATATTGTGTGTCAATTTGTGAATTTTATGCAAGTTCAACCATGATCACATATATGACCAAAACTACATGCTAATATGTAACAACCCGGATTCCAACAAACTGAATTTTTTTCAAAAATCCAATCTATTGAAACCCGAGTTGGGTGCTCTGGTATCCTACAGAAAAAGACAGAGATAAAGAAACATGTCAGAACTCATAAAGCATCTCACAGCGGAAGGAAATAAAGTATAATATTCAAATATTGCTTTACCTTATTAACAATACTGCTAAACTCGTGTCCAAAGCTATACCATCTCTGTCATGAACCTTACCTGGAAGTATGTAATGAGGAGGAGGTCAGAACATAAGTTCTGTGTGAGCGGACTTAGAATAAACTTCTGTATAATCCTACATATATCGTTCAGGTACATTTTCTTGGTTATTAGGTTATTAACAATGTTAGCTCTTTAGGCTGTACTCATGTCCCACTAGTAGGTTAACCTAATACAACATATATATAGTTACCCCCAACTCGTCAAATGCTTTCCATGTATATATACAATCCCTTATGGTATGTCGTACGAGCTTCATCATGTAAATCTATACTGCTTTAGTGTAGTGCCACCTTTCTCAAAATCGTTTGGACTTCCACTCTCGATCTTGCTAGATTCCGTGTGTAACACCCCGAATTTTCTGAGAATATTAAAATTAACAAATTCAAGAACACTTAATTTTTAGAAGAAGAATTAAGTGAAATGGGTTGCGCTACTACGTTCGTCTCAAAATTTTGGTCAAGATAGACATTTGGTTTGCATAAAACGGATACCTTATGAAGAAGTTATTAAGCCTTGAAGTTTGTATGTTTATGAGAAATAAATATATATATATATAAATTAAATAAATAAATATGCAAAAAAGTTGAAAACAGCAATCGGGAGGGGGATAACTGAACCGTCCCAATTTTGAGGTCGACCCGAGCCTTGCTGGGTCGACTAGGGGTTGATTCATGGTATTTGGCTGTCAACACGTGGGCCGATTCGCTATAAGGAAGATGTGGCATCTGATTTGTTCTCATGGTTCAGGGTTAATCTAATAGTCCTAAAACACTCTCTACAACTATATAAGGACCCTAAAGCTAAAACCTAATTTATTATTCACTCTCATCTAAACCTAGCCTAAAACCTAAATCAAATTAAATCTAATCTAATTCAACTAAGAGAATTCAACGATCTACATCAAAGGCAAGCAATTCAATTTCATAATACAGGTCCCAGAACTCAAGAATTCCTTTTTGTTTGTAAGTATAGTTACCTTTCAGATGTGAATAAATTAAAGACGTGATTTGTAATGAATTGGAAAATAGAATTTGAACCAAGTTGTATGTGATTGATGATGCCGATTCATGTCTAATTCTTGCGATAATTTGGTCATGTATGTCTTGGAATGATTGTAGTTTATTTGAACTTATTTTATCAGGTGGAAATTAGTGATAAACTTACTATGATTTAGGGAACGAAACCATCATACCACATATAAAGTTTGACAATCCTTTCATTATGTGTTATATGCAAGATACATGTTTTATATTAATCAAGATCTATATATATGTTCATATGCAAGATACATGTTTTATGTTAGACCCAAGTCAAGATATATATATATATATATATATGTTCATATGCAAGTTTCATGTTCCGTTTTAGATCCAAAAATTAGATCTATATTTATATGCATGTTTATAAAGTGGATTCATGCAAGTTCATATGATCATTATTGTTATATCTAGTTCACATCTACATGTTAAAGTTAAACTTATACATGCTTTGGAATGTACATGTCATGATTCTCCTAAATTATGCAAGTTTATAAACCAAGTTGTGTTCACCTATGCCTAGATCTACATGTTCACATGCTTAGGCTTATGCTAGTTATATCCAATTTAATTGCAAGTTTCATGAGACATGTTAATTTAATTTTACGTGACATATGTTTGATTAAATGTTCCCTTCTTTTACCTCTTATTTATAAATTGGGCTAATTTGCGGGCCCAATGACTTTATGTGATTAACGCGAACGTACAACGGGGGTAACATTGGGAAAAACTTGAAAATTACCGACATATTTAGCTCATAGTCATCTAATTAATGAGTGGCATAAAAATGATATAATTTTTACGCCAAAAAACATGAACTTGAATTAGAGGGAAAGTGGGCCATGACAATAAATTATTGACAAATTTACATATAAGCATAAAAGGATAAATATGTAAATTTAGAAAAGACGAATATGCCTAACCAGAGTTTAGACTGAGTTGTGGTGTAAAACTGCCAGGAACCGACCGGCACATCCAGTGACCACAACAATACCTATCTAATGTGGGTGGTTAGTACATTGAGCCCATAAAGGACCCAAGGTTAGACTGAGTTGTGGTGTAAAACTGCCCGGAACCGACCGGCACATCCAGTGACCACAACAATACCTGTCTAATGTGAGTGGTTGGTGCTTTAATAAAGCTAAGTCAAGATTGGTAGGGTAAGTCAGTTAAGGAAACACTTAAGGAATTCAACATGTAAACTAAACTGATGGGTGGGGTTAGGTAAATTTGGACACTTAACCAATTTAACATGTTGGCTAGAAAAACCTAGTAACAGGGATCCATTTCAGCAGTAACCCACATAAATGCATCATGGTACCCTGAACTTGGCAGGGTGGGGCACGATTACTGGGCTGAATTGTAAGTGGTCACAACGTCGGCGGGTGGTGCGTCAGTGTAGGTTCCGACGGAGTAAGGGCATGCACGTACTCCGGAGTGGAAAAAGCAAGCATTGGGCATCAGTAGTCATGCACTGTGCATCTTGAATCGTGTCGGGTTGCCACCATAGGATTTGATACACCCCATGGTGGGACCAGCATAGGTATCTACAATCAAGCGGGGGTCGAATGACACACGTGATAAATGTATGTGAGTAGGAGTCGATCGATAAAAGGGATCATTTCACCATGTATATGGGGTGCCAGTTGGGACAAGTATAAATAGGTGTAGAGAAATAGACATGGGTGCGATGTATATTCGATTTATCCTGCCTTGTATAGTTTTATGTTAGATTATTATTCTGGTACTGTCCTGTTTTTCAGTTTATTCCTGTCGTGACCTTTTCCTTATTCACACACTGAAAAGTCACTAGACTTACTCAGACTTATGTCTGACCCAATTTTCTTTCATCTTCTTTTCTTCCATTCCCCTCCCCCCAGGTCCACAGGGAGGGAATACTCCAGCTTTGTCAGACTCTTTTCAAGCTTCAAGAAAGTAGATGTATGGTTTGGACTCTCTTTCCTTGGCTATGGCTTTTGGACACATTCTATGGGGATTTATGCTGTTTTTTTAGTTCTACGTTTCTTTATGTTTTAATCAAGACAGAGATTATGATGTAATGTTTTGGAGGTTATTTTGAGACAAATTGTTGTAATGTTTTTGGTATTGAACCACGTATGAAATAAATGTTGTTTTCCGCTGCTTATATATACATCTGTCTTGTAAATTATCTGTGTCTTTTACCTATAACACTCCACAAAGTTAAGAC
The DNA here is from genome assembly GCA_030737875.1 of Allium sativum. NCBI lineage: Eukaryota > Viridiplantae > Streptophyta > Magnoliopsida > Asparagales > Amaryllidaceae > Allium > Allium sativum. The sequence goes on from CM060913.1 coordinate 161,528,870, forward strand.
ATTCTCTTTGTGAGTGACCTTAACGGAGGTGGGGGTGTTTCACTTAGTATCAGAGCAAAGGTTTACTAGACCAGATAAATGTTTTTGAAAACTATTTTTAAAAAGAAGTATAAAGAAGCATTTTTCAAGAAAAAGTGTTATTTTACTTTAAAAGGCATAATCCCCCAAAGTCATATGCACTATCTTTCTATCCTTTATTTTGAATCTTTCCTTTTACGTTTCAGCATGTCTGGGAATCTTAGCCTTCCAGAGGGTGTACAGATACCTGGCTAGTTCAGGAGGTAGCTAGAGGCTAGGGCTAACGACGCAGGCCCAACAGTCATTCCTCCTCCCCCAGCTGCAGCGGTTCCTCCTCCTCCTCGTACAAATTCTTTCTCAAAGATTTGTAGAGACTTTAGAGCCATGGGTGGAAAGATTTCCAATGGAACTGAATCATTTGTAGAAGCAAGGAACTGGCTCAAAGAAACTGAGGATCTATTCGATATCTTCGAGGTGGAAGATAGAAAGAAGATACAATTGGCGGTGTGGTTGCTCAAAGATGAAGCCTCTTATTGGTGGGAACTCACTAACGCTGAAAGACCAATTGAAACTTGGATGGATTTTAGAATAAGGTTTGAAACGAAATTCCTCTCACAAGCTGAACGAAGTCTACAGGAGGAAAAGTTCTTATCTATTAAGCAAGGAAGTATGACGGTCAAAGAATACGTCAGCCAATTCAACCAGCTGGCTAGATTCGGATTGGACTCATAAGAAGGCTCTCTGTTTTGTTAAGGGACTGATTGAGCCACTACACAGCCTAGCTATGACCCACATACCCATGGGGGCGACCTATGATAGACTGGTGGACATGGCATTGTTACACGAGGAAGACAAGGGCAAAAAAGAGGCAAAGGTAGAGGTACCTCAAGACAAGAAAGTGGAGGGGTCACAGAACAAGAAGACAGATTCAAAGAAAGGCAGGAAGAACAACAAACCCCGTGACAAGAGGAAGTGCAATTTCTGTGGCATTCCTGGACATCTGGTTAAGGACTGCAGGAAGAAGAAGAGGAAGATGGGTGGTTGTTTCCACTGCGGCGAGAAATGACACATAGCTAAGGACTGCCCAAGAAAGCAAGGGCAAGGGCAGAGAGATGGACCTTCTTCTGGAGGAAAAGTTCACGCTCTCACAGCACCTCCGCAAGAATGAGGTAGAAATAATTTTTTCGAAAGTTTAGTCTATCTTTTTTATCATCCTGTTCGTACACTCTTTGCCTCTGGCGCATCGTACTCATTTATATTTGCTGCTTTAGTTGAATATCTGCACCTAGATACCAGTTTAGTAGAGGATCCCTTGGTTTTTTCAAATCCAATTGGGGGCTCAACTTATTTATCAATGATTTGTTTGGATTTGGAAATTTCTATACTAAGTGTTGGGTTTAGATTTAATGCCAATGTTTTGGGCTTCACGAGCTATGGGTTGATTTTAGGAATGGATTGGCTATCCAGTAATGGTGCCATCCTCGACTGTGAAAAGAGAGTGGTTAGACTCATGACTCGCCTTGGTAACACTCTCAAAATTTCTTGTGATCCCATGAACTCTGTTATGCTTAGCTATCTAGAATCTATTGATGCGTCTACTGAGAATTTGCAGTTTGTTAGAGTAGTCCGTGAATACTCGGATGTCTTTGAAGAGGTGAAGGGGTTACCTCCGAAGCGGGAGATAGATTTCCACATATACCTTGTCGACAACGCAAAACTCGTTGCTTTACCCGTTAGACACATGGCTCCAAGGGAGAGGAAAGAACTCAGCAAGCAAGATAAAGAATTGCTTGAGAAAGGGTTTATAAGGCGGAGTATTTCTGAATAAGGTGCTCCAGTAGTATTCGCAACCAAAGCGGATGGATCGCTTTGCCTATGCATTGACTATAGGGAGCTAAACAAACTGACCAAGAAAAATAGGCACCCACTCCCAAGAATAGACGACTTGTTCGATCAGCTTGTAGGTGCATCGGTTTTCTCCCAACTAGATTTGGCTACCGGGTTTCATCAGCTAAGAGTGGCTGAAGGCAGCATTGATAAGACCGCGTTCAGAACTCCGGATGGATTCTTCGAGTGGCTTGTCAGGCCTTTAGGCTTAACAAACGCACCCGCTTATTTTGTCGATTTGATGAGCAGGGTGTTTAGGGAGTTCCTCAATAAGTTTGTAGTGGTCTTCGTGGACGACATTTTGATTTTTCTCGAAGAATGAGGAAGAGCATGCTCAGCATCTAAAGGAAGTCATGGATACTCTTCGTGCACATCAGTTAAAAGCCAAATTCTCCAAATGCAATTTCAGGAGAGAAGAAGTAAGGTTTCTTGGACATGTGGTGTCCAAAGAGGGATTAGTTGTGGACCCCGCAAAAGTAGTTGCGGTGCAAGATTGGAAGGTCCCACGGAATGCAACCGAAGTCTGAAGCTTTCTCGGGCTAGCAGGATTTTACCGAAAGTTTATCAAGGACTTTGCGAAAATCTCAGCTCCAATTACAAAGTTGACAAAGAAGAACCTAACTTTCACTTGAGATTTTGATTGCAATATTGCTTTCCAACACTTGAAAAGGGCTCTGACAACAGCCCCAGTTCTGACATTGCCTGTTGGAAGCAAGATGTTTACCATATATACAGATGCATGTGGTACGGGACTAGGCACTGTCTTGATGCAAGAAGGGAAGGTAGTAGCTTATGGTGGAAGACAGTTGAGAAAACATGAGAAAAACTACCTAACCCACGATCTAGAGTCGGCTTCCATCGTCTTTGCACTTAAGTCTTGGCGCCAAAATCTCCTAGGTGAGAAGTTTGAATTGTTTATGACCATAAATCGTTGAAGTACCTTTTCTCGCAGAATGATCTCAACATGAGGCAGCAAAGACGGATGGATTTTCTTGCCTCATATGATTTTGAGATTTCCTATACTCTTGGCAAGGGCAATGTAGCAGCAGACGCTTTGAGTAGAAAGAAGCTGACCCTAAGCCCTCTCTTTGTAGAAAGGCAGAGCTTGGAGTACATAGTCAACATTGATTTTAGACCCTCTGTCGATCATGTGACTGGTTTGTTAGCATCGCTAGAGGTGCGACCTACTCTTTTGGACTCAATAGGGATCGCACAACGTGAAGACCCTCAGCTAGTTGATGTGATAGGTAAGCTGAGTAGGTGTGAGACTTCTAGTCACCTCAATAGATACTCCATCGATGATAAGGGTTAGTTGAGGCAGGATGGAAGACTATGCATCCCATAAGCAAGGGATTTGGTGAAGAAATTTCTTGAAGAAGCACACCATTCCAAGTTGACCATACACCCCGGTGGAGACAAAATGTACAAAGACATCAAAAGGGTTTTCTTTTGGAATGGCATGAAGAGGGATGTAGCTGAATTCATTGCTAAGTGCATGATATGCCAACAAGTCAAGGCGGAGCAAAAGAAGCCTGGTGGTTTGCTTCATCCTCTAGAGGTCCCACAGTGGAAATGGGATAGCACATCGATGGACTTTATTGATGGGCTACCTAGGTTAAGAAGAGGCAATACCAGTATTTGGGTAATAGTGGATAGGCTCACAAAAAGCGCTCACTTCATACCCGTTGAAGTAGAAGGACTGCCTCATCCCTAGCATCCATATATCTTAAAGAGATAGTTCTACTCCATGGGATACCCTCCAGCATAGTGAGTGACGGAGATCCTATCTTTACGAGCGAGTTTTGGAGGAGTTTGCAAGAGACTATAGGCACACAGCTATGCTTAAGCACAACCTATCACCCCCAAACCGATGGTCAGACGGAAAAGGTGAACAAGGTATTAGAAGACCTCTTGAGATTATGCATTATTGACTTTGGAGGAACATGGGAGGATCATCTTCCTTTGGTGGAGTTTGCCTACAACAATAGCTACCAAGCCACCATAGGCATGGCACCCTTCGAAGCTTTATATGGAAGACCGTGCTGATTGCCAACTTGTTGGTGGGAGTCTACAGATAAGCTCATATTTGGACCAGATATGATTAAAGAATCTTCAGAGAAAGTGGACTTGATATGAAAAGGAATGGAGATTGCCCAAGATAGACAAAAGTCCTACGCAGATAAGAGAAGAACCGACCTTGAGTTTGAGGTTGGGGACAGGGTTTTCCTTAAAGTATCTCCTTTGAGGAACGTCGTTCGCTTTGGATCCACGGGAAAGTTGGCACCAAGATTTGTAGGGCCATTTCCTATCATTGAAAGGATTGGGAAAATGGCTTATAGAGTAGAGCTGCCTGAAAGATTTGCTGGAGTTCATAATGTCTTTCATGTTTCTCACCTATGGAAGTGCTTACATGAGTCTGCGGAAGTGGTGGAACCAAGCATACTAGAGGAAGTAGAAGTAGAACGAGAAGCAACTATGAGAAGAGCTCCAACTCGTATCTTGGGTACAGAAGTCAAAAAGCTACGCAACCGCGAAGTCAAACTTGTTAATGTTCAATGGAGTGACGCTGAGGAAGACGCGACTTGGGAGACTGAGGCCAAGACACGCACATCCTACCCTTTTCTTTTTGAGGGTACATCTTTGATCTCTTTTTCCTTAAGTTTGTTCATTCTCGTATCTATCTTTTTAGTATTTTCCTCAGTGCTTTTCTCGATCCTTAGGTAGAAACCAATGGATGTGAACATGTATTTGAAACATGTTATGATTGATGGTTGCAAGTGGTTGCAAATGATTGCTAGTGGTTGCTCATGGATGCATATACACACGCATTAGGTGTTAGATCGGCTCAGTCACTTTCATGTTGCATATGCATATATGTACTTGTATATGATTGAAACTTGATGTGTTATCATGTGGATGTTGCATTTGTATGAATGATTGTGCACTCATGTAGAAAGTAATGATTAGGGATGACTGCATACATAATGGACTCATGACACTAACATAATTCGCATTAAGGAGGTCAACTGAATCAGTGGACCGCCTGATCTTTTGCATTAGTATTGGGACATATACACACACTTTTGCATATGTTCGTATGGCATTAGAAGTCTTTTAAGGACAATGGATTCTTGTGGATGATGGATGAGTAGATGGATGATTGGATGTTAGGATGCATTCTTCTTAACTTGAAGATTTCGAGGATGAAATCCTTTAAGGAGGGGAGAATGTAACACCCCAAATTTTCTGAGAATATTAAAATTAACAAATTCAAGAACACTTAATTTTTAGAAGAAGAATTAAGTGAAATGGGTTGCGCTATTACGTTCATCTCAAAATTTTGGTCAAGATCGACATTTGGTTTGCATAAAATGGATACTTTATGAAGAAGTTATTAAGCCTTGAAGTTTGTATGCATATGAGAAAAATATATATATATATATATATATATATTAAATAAATAAATATGCAAAAAAGTTCAAAACAGCGAACCGGGAGGGGGAATAACCGAACCGACCCATTTTTGAGGTCGACCTGTGCCTCGTTGGGTCGACTAGGGGTTGATTCAGGGTGTTTGGCTGTCAACCCGTGGGCCAATTCGCTCTAGGCCAGATGTGGCATCTGATTGGTTCTCATGGTTCAGGGTTAATCTAATGGTCCTAAAACACTCGCTACAACTATATAATGACCCTCAACCTAAAACCTAATTCTATTATTCACTCTCATCTAAACCTAGCTGCCACTAAAACCTAAATCAAATTAAATCTAATCTAATTCAACAAAGAGAATTCAACGATCTACATCAAAGGCGAGCAATTTAATTTCAGAATACAGATCCCAGAACTCAAGAATTCCTTTTTGTTTGTAAGTATAGTTACCTTTCAGATGTGAATAAATTAAAGACGTGATTTGTAATGAATTGGAAAATAGAATTTGAACCAAGTTGTATGTGATTGATGATGCGGATTCATGTCTAATTCTTGCGTTAATTTGGTCATGTATGTCTTGGAATGATTGTGGTTTATTTGAATTTATCGTATCATGTGGAAAGTGGTGAAAAACTTATTATGATTTGGGGAACGAAACCATCATACCACATATAAGTTTGACAATCCTTTCATGATGTGTCAAATGCAAGATACATGTTTTATGTTAGTCAAGATCTATATATATGTTCATATGCAAGATACATGTTTTATGTTAGACCCAAGTCAAGATATATATATATATATATATATATATATATATATATGTTCATATGCAAGTTTCATGTTCCGTTTTAGATCCAAAAAATTAGATCTATATTTATATGCATGTTTATAAAGTGGATTCATGCAAGTTCATATGATCATTATTGTTAGATCTAGTTCACATCTACATGTTAAAGTTAAACTTATACATGATTTGGAATGTACATGTCATGATTCTCCTAAATTATGCTGGTTTATAAACCAAGTTGTGTTCACCTATGCCTAGATCTACATGTTCACATGCTTAGGCTTATGCTAGTTCTATCCAATTTAATTGCAATTTTCATGAGACATGTTAATTTAAATTTACGTGACATACGTTTGATTAAATGTTCCCTTCTTTTACCTCTTGTTTATAAATTGGGCTAATTTGTGGGCCCAATGACTTTATGTGATTAACGCGAACGTACAACGAGGGTAACGTTGGGAAAAACTTGAAAATTACTGACATATTTGGCTCATACATGTAATTAATGAGTGGCATAAAAATGGTATAATTTTTATGCCAAAAACCTTGAACTTGAATTAGAGGGAAAGTGGGCCATGACAATAAATTATTGACAAATTTACATATAAGCATAAAAGGATAAATATGTAAATTTAGAAAAGACGAATATGCCTAACCCGAGGTTAGATTGAGTTGTGGTGTAAAACTGCCCGGAACCGACTGGCACATCTAGTGACCACAACAATACCATTCTAATGTGGGTGGTTAGTGCATTGAGCCCATAAAGGACCCGAGGTTAGACTGAGTTGTGGTGTAAAACTGCCCGGAACCGATCGGCACATCCAGTGTCCACAACAATACCGATCTAATGTGAGTGGTTGGTTCTTTAATAAAGCTAACTCAAGATTGGTAGGGTTAATTCAATTAAGGAAACACTTAACCAATTCAACATGTTAACTAAACTGATGGGTGGGGTTAGGTAAATTTGGACACTTAACCAATTTAACATGTTGGCTAGAAAAACCTAGTAACGGGGGCCCATTTCAGTAGTAACCCACATAGATGTATCATGGTACTCTGAACTAGGCAGGGTGGGGCACGATTACAGGGTTGAATTGTAAGCGGTCACAACGTCGGCGGGTGGTGCGTCAGTGTAGGTTCCGACGGAGTACGACGTGCACGTACTCCGGAGTGGAAAAAGCAGGCACTGGGCATCAGTAGTCATACACTGTGCGTATTGAATTGTGTCGGGTTGCCACTATAGGATTTGATACACCCCATGGTGGGACTAGCACAGGTATCTACAATCAAGCGGGGGCCAAATGACACACGTGATAAATGTATGCGAGTAGGAGCCGATTGATAAAAAGGGATCGTTTCACCATGTGTATGTGGTGCTAGTTGGGACAAGTATAAATAGGTGCAGAGAAATAGACATGGGTGCGATGTATATTCGATTTATCCTGCCTTGCATAGTTTTATGTTAGATTGTTATTATGGTATTGTCCTGTTTTTTAGTTTATTCCTATCATGATCTTTTCCTTATTCACACACTGGAAAGTCACTAGACTTACTCAGACTTATGTCTGACCCATTTTTCTTTCGTCTTCTTTTCTCTCCCCCCCCCCCCTCCCAAGGTCCACAGGGAGGGAATACTCCAGCTTATTCAGACTCTTTGCAAGCTTCAAGAAAGTAGATGTATGGTTTGAAGTCGCTTTCCTTAGCTATGGCTTTTGGACACATTCTATGGGGATTTATGCTGTTCTGTTTTAGTTCTACGTTTCTTTATGTTTTAATCAAGACAGAGATTATGATGTAATGTTTTGGAGGTTATTTTGAGACAAATTGCTGTAATGTTTTTGGTATTGAACCACATATGAAATAAATGTTGATTTCCGCTGCTTATATATATATCTGTCCTGTAAATTATATGTGTCTTTTACCTATAACGCTCCACAAAAGTTAAGGCATTCCCTTTGCGAGTGACCCTAACAGAGGTGGGGTGTTTCACTGTGAATCATCTAGATCTAACATAAGGTTTACTATCGAGCGCTTCCTAGATACACCCAGGTTTACGCTACTCAGGACCCTTGGGGTTTATGCTACCTATTGAATGCTTCTCGGATTCAGGGTTTACGCGACCTAGGTCCAACTAGGGATTATGCTACCTATCGAACGATGCCTCCTAGTCTAGGACACACTACCTAGAGCGACATATGTTCCTAGACTTTAACACGTACGTGTCGTGAATCGTTATCGGTGTCTAGTTGCACATGTCCTTTATATGTGCAGCCCGAGTCCTGTGGTAGGGCAAATCAAGAAACACGGAACTCGATCAGGAGCTTTAAGTTATCTACGGATGCGGATGCTAAGGTCTGTTTTTATCTGTGTGTGGCTATGGTCCCACTTGACCCCTCCCTCAACTAATAAAAGGCACCCAAGAAAATCAAGAATGAGAACTGTACGCAGGCCCCCTATGCCCCCACAAACCTATTGGCCAACCACACCCATAACTAGATAGCAAGTATATGGCCTTTTGGAGTTCTCCGCCCTTCCGCTTCATGTGCTCGATTGACTCAAGATGTGTAATGACCCGCATTCTACGCATCATAGAATCGTAGAATATTTATTTCTATCACATACGAAGTCGTATGGTCATGTAACTTTGGGAGACGACTACTGGGGTCATTTCCCATGTTCATGATTTTTCCCGATTTTTAAATGACCATTTTACCCCTAATTATCACTGTTTTGGCCATAGCTTTTGACTGGAAAGGAATTTTGACCTGAAACCACTTCCATTGGCTCCGGATGATGGTTTCTCTTTCCGTAGAGTGGTCACATTAGCCAAACGGACTTACTGTTTGGGAGATATGGCTGAAACAAGTTTCAGATGGTGAAAAACAGCTTAATTGGGCTTAACCGGGTGATTAGCAGCTAGGCCCACAGGGGAATTTCGGGTTTAGAGGTATAGGAGGACTGATTAGGGTTAGGTTATCACTTTCATTTCAGTTTTGAGCCGCCACAAACCTTCTTGAGACCTTGGTAATGGCTTCCATCCTCTAAAATCACCCCAAAACACATTTTTAGCGAAGATTAAGCCTAAACTACATCAAAACAAGGCCAAATAGCAACAAAGTAAGGTTGGAGCTGCTGCTATACATAGGAATTCGACCCAAACAGAGGATACTTCAGATTTGGTGTTTCATTTGTGGCCAAGGTGAGTGATAGCATCATTTTGACACTAATTACAGTTAATTAAGGGTAATTAGTGAAGATTAGCGAGTTTTTACGTAAATAAATTCTGGAAAAATTCTTAAAATTCTAAAATAATGTTTTAAGGCTCTGTTAGAAATTCGGGTTAATTTCGATGTGTTTTGCTAATCGTATGCTTAAACATGATTAAGAGGGATTATAGGAAAATGTGAGGTTTTGGGCACATTTGATCCATTTTGACATATGAATTCATTGTTTTGGTGTTTGTGGTTAGTTTGCTATGTTGTTATGACTATTTGACATGAATTGTGATTGATTAGAATAGTTAGATTTGTCAAAAACATCGTCGAACGGCGTAAACAAGTTGTTGGAAAAGTTGCAGAAAGTTGTGCAGGGCTTCGGATCGGATCGGATGGGGCTCGGATCGGAAATGTGAACTGGGCAAGAAACCCGACCCGAACTGGAGTTTGGCACATGAAAGGCTTGGCAAAAAGGAAGGCCGTTTACTTAGAGTTGGAGTGGACAAGGGGATCGGATCGGAGTAGGCTAGGGAGCGGAGCAGATCGGACTGAAGTAAAGCGAAGTGATCGGATCGGAGTAGAAGGAAACGAGGAAGCTGATCGAAGAAGGAGCATGAGCTGGAAGGAGGATAGCAACCCGACCCGACCCGGAGGAAGACACCGACCCGACCCGGAGGAGGACACCGACCCGACCCGGAGTGAAGAAACCCGAACCGAACAGACGAAGGCAATGATTACCGAACCGAATCGAATTCCAGGACTGTTACTGCGTGACAACTCTTCTGAAAACCCACTCCAATTCGACCAAACCCGAGATGCAAAGGAGGTCCAAATGAGAAGTTAGAGCTTAAGATTCAGATGGGAATCAACGAGTTCACTTCATGGTTGGGCTTTGCTGCGGGACGCGTGTTAAGGGGTTATCAACGTCTATAGCTTTGGACCACTATGGTAGGAGGTACGAAGGCGGATTCAGGGCCTTTATGGCATTGGTAGAACCAAGGGCTACGACCAATGAAGTGGGTCATTGAAATGTTTGGTCATGACTCCAAGTGTTTGGCTTGGTCATAGCAGGGTTTCTACAAGTCGGGATTAGTCGTTGCCTCAGTTTTGTCTAGTGTTCCAAAGTGGTAGATGTCGTACGCTTTACGCACTGAGTGAGAGATGTGAGGATGGTTGCTATGGATGATTTGTTTGCTATCATTGTGACATGCACACCCCACCCCCGTATTCTTACACTATTTATTATGGCACCTTGGAGTACTGTACGGTATGTGGTACTAACTCTTTGGTTGCAGGTCCAGATTCAGGTATGGTTTAGTATACCTGTTATTACTCTGTTTAGATGCTTATCGCTCATACCACGCTTTATGTCTGACCCAGAGTTTTATGTCTCTTCTTATTACTCTGGGTGCTCACACGAGCAGACTAGAGACAGGTTAGCTGGTGATGCACGGGTAGATGATCCGGAGACGAGCAGGAGGCTTCCACGTAATATATGTAGTATTCTCCCTGTATTGTTGAAGATCACTGCTTGGGCATTGGTGGTGTATCTTCTACTTTAGTTTTCTTTTGATTAGAGACAGTAAATTTGGAAAGTTGTAATAAGCTGTATTTGGATTTCCGCTGCTCTGATGTTGACATTGATTATTAGTTATCAGCTTATACACTGTCTCACCTGTTTTATGTCAAGTATGTTATTATTATATTTTATTCCATGCGCTGTGAGACATTCTACAGGTTCCTTGATTAGTTCATTCCCTTCTTTCCTTTCTTTGGCGACCGTTCCGTGCTAGTCGGGACATGTGTACAGCGCACTTTCGGAGGAAATGCAGGCTGGTGCGGGGCGGGCCGTCACACTTGGTATCAGAGCTCTAGGTTGCGTAGTTAACCTAAGGAAGTTATCAGGGAGAGATAATATACGTATACGAGAGAGCGTATTTGTTATTACTTTGGTTTTTAAAAGCTATATATATACTATTAGTAGTATAAGGATGAAGTCGTACTGCACTAGCACCACTATGGAGTCGTTAATCGTTTCCTTTTTCAGATTGACGATGAGCCGAGATACTAGAGGTGCCGGCAGGGGAGCCAATAATGGGAATGCTGCTGACATGAGGACGATGTTTACTGACCTCATGAGAGAGATGCTTAGAGATGTACAGAGGGCAGCTCCCAATGGTGGAAATGGTGGTGGTCCAATAGTGCAGGCGCCAAGAGTCGACTTCGCCAAGCTGAATAAGGATTATACTAGCCTTGGTGGGAAGCCGTTCCACGGAACGGAGTCGGCCACGGATGTTCAGGATTGGTTGGATAGTTGCGAACGTATCTTCGAGGATTTGGGTATTGAGGATGCAATGAAGAGAAAGCTAGCGTCCCGTCAGCTGCAAGGGCGGGCAATGAATTGGTGGAATGCTATAAAGGCAGCTACTCCCGAAGATCAGATTACTTGGGAGCAGTTTAAGGCTCGCTTTAGTGAGAAGTTCATTCCAGCTGCTCAGAAGTCAGTGTTGTTTAAGAAATTCTTGGAGCTCAAGCAGAATGGCAGAGCTGTCTCGGAGTACATTGCTGAATTCGACACTTTGTCAAAGTATGGGTTATCTCTTATTGATACTGCCGAGAAAAAGAATGAGAAATTCATAACTGGGTTAGATCAGTACTTAGGGGAAAGGCTTATTAACCACATCGACGAGACGTTTGAGTCGATTGTGGGGAAAGCATTAAGATCAGAGATTCTCTACCCTAAGCCGAAGACTGAGGTTGCATCCGCAGATGAGCCAAAGCCACAAGTAAGTGGTGGAGGCAAGGGTGGTTCCCAGAATAAGAGAAAGCAGAACCAAGCTAAGGATGGCCAGAAGAAAAAGAATAAGCAAGATGTTGAGTGCTTCAGCTGTGGTAAGAAGGGCCATTATGCTAGTAATTGTCGGGCCAAGCCAGCGGATAGGAAGTGCTTCAACTGTGGCCAAATGGGACATCACAAGGACAAGTGTCCACAGCCCCCTAAAGAAAAGCAAATGGTGAAAGCATATGCCCTTAATGCTATTCCTTCTTCGTCGAATGCCCCAACAGCGGCGGAGAAGGGAAAGAATGTCGTCATTCAAGGTATGCTTTCGGTTTATGATGTTCCTGTTAGGGTTTTGTTTGATACCGGAGCTTCCAGTTCTTTCATATCTAGTGACCTGGTAGATAGGTTGGGATTGGAGCCCGAGATTGTCGATGGACCTTTAGTAGTGACGAACCCGATTGGTGGTTCGACTAGCCTTAGCATGATTTGTCGTAATGTGGTCTTATCGAGTCATGGATGCATGTTTGTTGGTGATTGCTTTGTTTTGGGCTTTACTGGGTTTGGCATTATTTTGGGAGTAGATTGGCTCCAAAGATACGGGGTGGTGGTAGACTGTGAGGGCTTGTTGGTGACAGCTAGAGCGGATGATGGGCGGAGGATAGTGTTTGGTGGTCTACCCAGTAAGGGGGTATTGGCTAGTTTTCTAAACTCCCTCGACATTCCGCATAGTGAGTTGTCAGGTTTGCCCGTGGTCGGCCAGTATCCGGATGTTTTCGAAGAAGTGACCGGACTTCCACCACACCGAGAGATTGAGTTTCGTATTGATTTGGTAAAAGATGCCAGGCCTATAGTGATGCCACTTCGTCGTATGGCACCAAGAGAGCAGCGAGAGCTCGAGGTGCAAGTCAGCGATCTTTTGAAGAAGGGATTTATCAGAAGGAGTGTTTCTGAATGGGGAGCACCAGTTGTGTTTGCTACCAAGGCGGATGGTTCCCTTCGTTTGTGTGTAGACTACTGCGAATTGAATAAAGTGACGAGGAAGAACAAGTATCCTCTACCGCGGATAGATGATTTGTTTGATCAGTTGAGTGGCGCGAGAGTATTTTCTCAGTTGGACCTCGCGACAGGTTTTCATCAGCTTTGAGTGGAAGCTGAGAGTATAGCTAAAACGGCATTTCGGACGCCGTCTGGGTTTTATGAGTGGTTGGTCATGCCATTCGGGCTGGCCAATGCCCCAGCATATTTTGTGGATCTTATGAATAGGGTATTCAGAGATCAGTTGAATAAGTTTGTCCTTGTGTTTGTTGATGATATTTTGGTCTACTCGAGGACAGAGGAAGAACACAAGGGACATTTAAGAATAGTGATGGAGGTGTTGAGAAAACACCAATTGAAAGCAAAGTTTTCTAAGTGTCACTTCTGGAAGAGGGAAGTGAGGTTCTTGGGCCATGTTGTATCAGAGAATGGTATTGCCGTGGACCCGGCAAAGGTGGCTACGGTACAAGATTGGCCTACGCCCAAGAATGCAACAGATGTAAGAAGTTTCTTGGGGTTAGCGGGATATTATCGTAAGTTTATCCAAGGTTTCTCCAAGATAGCGGCACCATTGACCCAGTTGACCAAGAAGAATCAAGCTTTTGTCTGGGATGAAAGGTGCGAGAATGCATTCAAAAGTCTAAAGGACAAGTTGACAAGCGCGCCAGTGTTAGTCATTCCTAAGGGGGATGAAGAGATGACGGTATACACGGATGCCTGTGGTACCGGGCTGGGTGCTGTATTGATGCAAGGCGGTAGGATTGTAGCTTACGCAAGTCGGCAATTGAAACCGCACGAGAGAAGATACCCTACCCATGATTTAGAATTGGCAGCGATCGTGTTCGCGTTAAAGATGTGGAGACACTATCTCTTGGGAGAAAGATTTGAGCTGTTTACAGATCATAAGTCATTAAAGTATCTCTTCTCTCAGAAAGATCTGAATCTCCGTCAGAAGAGATGGTTAGAGTTCTTAGCTTCCTATGATTTTGACATCGCATACACACCGGGAAAGGGCAATGCGGTGGCTGATGCATTGAGTAGAAGACATGCCAGCTTAGGGGCTATGTTCCTTGAATGGAAGCAACTGGAGTTTATCGCGGGGTTTGATTTCAGACCAAAGTGCGAATTGGATCCAGAAATGTTAGCAAGTTTGACGATCAGACCCACTTTGATTGAGCGGATCGGCTCTAGTCAGAGGGACGATCCTAATCTATTGGAAATCATCTCCAAATTAAAGATGGGTATCGATGAGGAGGTGAACAAGTATGGGCTTGATCGAGATAAATGGCTTAGAAAGAATGCGGGATCCTTTGTATGTTTTGGGTTAAGGAATTTCGGGGGCGAAATTTCTTAAGGGGGGGAGAGTGTAATGACCCGCATTCTACGCATCATAGAATCGTAGAATATTTATTTCTGTCACATACGAAGTCGTATGGTCATGTAACTTTGGGAGACGACTATTGGGGTCATTTCCCATGTTCATGATTTTTCCCGATTTTTAAATGACCATTTTACCCCTAGTTATCACTGTTTTGGCCATAGCTTTTGACTGGAAAGGAATTTTGACCTGAAACCACTTCCATTGGCTCCGGATGATGGTTTCTCTTTCCGTAGAGTGGTCACATTAGCCAAACGGACTTACTGTTTGGGAGATATGGCTGAAACAAGTTTCAGATGGTGAAAAACAGCTTAATTGGGCTTAACCGGGTGATTAGCAGCTAGGCCCACAGGGGAATTTCGGGTTTAGAGGTATAGGAGGACTGATTAGGGTTAGGTTATCACTTTCATTTCAGTTTTGAGCCGCCACAAACCTTCTTGAGACCTTGGTAATGGCTTCCATCCTCTAAAATCACCCCAAAACACATTTTTAGCGAAGATTAAGCCTAAACTACATCAAAACAAGGCCAAATAGCAACAAAGCAAGGTTGGAGCTGCTGCTATACATAGGAATTCGACCCAAACAGAGGATACTTCAGATTTGGTGTTTCATTTGTGGCCAAGATGAGTGATAGCATCATTTTGACACTAATTACAGTTAATTAAGGGTAATTAGTGAAGATTAGCGAATTTTTACGTAAATAAATTCTGGAAAAATTCTTAAAATTCTAAAATAATGTTTTAAGGCTCTGTTAGAAATTCGGGTTAATTTCGATGTGTTTTGCTAATCGTATGCTTAAACATGATTAAGAGGGATTATAGGAAAATGTGAGGTTTTGGGCACAATTTATCCATTTTGACATATGAATTCATTGTTTTGGTGTTTGTGGTTAGTTTGCTATGTTGTTATGACTATTTGACATGAATTGTGATTGATTAGAATAGTTAGATTTGTCAAAAACGTCGTCGAACGGCGTAAACAAGTTGCTGGAAAAGTTGCAGAAAGTTGTGCAGGGCTTCGGATCGGATCGGATGGGGCTCGGATCGGAAATGTGAACTGGGCAAGAAACCCGACCCGAACTGGAGTTTGGCACATGAAAGGCTTGGCAAAAAGGAAGGCCGTTTACTTAGAGTTGGAGTGGACAAGGGGATCGGATCGGAGTAGGCTAGGGAGCGGAGCAGATCGGACTGAAGTAAAGCGAAGTGATCGGATCGGAGTAGAAGGAAACGAGGAAGCTGATCGAAGAAGGAGCATGAGCTGGAAGGAGGATAGCAACCCGACCCGACCCGGAGGAAGACACCGACCCGACCCGGAGGAGGACACCGACCCGACCCGGAGTGAAGAAACCCGAACCGAACAGACGAGGGCAATGATTACCGAACCGAATCGAATTCCAGGACTGTTACTGCGTGACAACTCTTCTGAAAACCCACTCCAATTCGACCAAACCCGAGATGCAAAGGAGGTCCAAATGAGAAGTTAGAGCTTAAGATTCAGATGGGAATCAACGAGTTCACTTCATGGTTGGGCTTTGCTGCGGGACGCGTGTTAAGGGGTTATCGACGTCTATAGCTTTGGACCACTATGGTAGGAGGTACGAAGGAGGATTCAGGGCCTTTATGGCATTGGTAGAACCAAGGGCTACGACCAATGAAGTGGGTCATTGAAATGTTTGGTCATGACTCCAAGTGTTTGGCTTGGTCATAGCAGGGTTTCTACAAGTCGGGATTCGTCGTTGCCTCAGTTTTGTCTAGTGTTCCAAAGTGGTAGATGTCGTACGCTTTACGCACTGAGTGAGAGATGTGAGGATGGTTGCTATGGACGATTTGTTTGCTATCATTGTGACATGCACACCCCACCCCCGTATTCTTACACTATTTATTATGGCACCTTGGAGTACTGTACGGTATGTGGTACTAACTCTTTGGTTGCAGGTCCAGGTTCAGGTATGGTTTAGTATACCTGTTATTACTCTGTTTAGATGCTTATCGCTCATACCAAGCTTTATGTCTGACCCAGAGTTTTATGTCTCTTCTTATTACTCTGGGTGCTCACACGAGCAGACTAGAGACAGGTTAGCTGGTGATGCACGGGTAGATGATCCGGAGACGAGCAGGAGGCTTCCACGTAATATATGTAGTATTCTCCCTGTATTGTTGAAGATCACGGCTTGGGCATTGGTGGTGTATCTTCTACTTTAGTTTTCTTTTGATTAGAGACAGTAAATTTGGAAAGTTGTAATAAGCTGTATTTGGATTTCCGCTGCTCTGATGTTGACATTGATTATTAGTTATCAGCTTATACACTGTCTCACCTGTTTTATGTCAAGTATGTTATTATTATATTTTATTCCATGCGCTGTGAGACATTCTACAGGTTCCTTGATTAGTTCATTCCCTTCTTTCCTTTCTTTGGCGACCGTTCCGTGCTAGTCGGGACATGTGTACAGCGCACTTTCGGAGGAAATGCAGGCTGGTGCGGGGCGGGCCGTCACAAGATGGTAGGTAGACGACGACGTGCTATCACGGGGCTAATCTAGACATCGCCGCCTCACGCTGGTCCATCCTAGTCTTTAGGTTGCCTTATATTGCAACGAAGGCATACTCTTGGTTCTTCTAATGCAGATCTTAACCTCTGTGAGCCCAAGAGGATCATCTACAACCTCATAGAGGGATGCCAAGAGTACCCTCTCGTTCGCTCGAAGCCGCGTGCTTCGTAACCCAGACCGTTGGAGCGGACGTTCGCTCCTTCTCGTGTTCTACTTGACTAAGGTTTACTACTTTGTTCTCTTAACAAAGGTTTACTGCTTAGTTTCCTGAATCGTTCGTTTTCTTAACTAAGGTTTATAAATTAGTCCTCTTAACTAAGGTTTATTACTTGGTTCTCTTAACCAAGGTTTGATACTTAGTTTCTTTTTTCCGTATTCACAAAGTTAGCCTTGCTTATTAATTCAATTTATATTTAACCCACTTAAGTCCATTAATAAGCCCACAACATGTTATTTTCCAATTTCATAAATTATTCCCTTTTAGGGTTACAACAACATGTTATACTTAATTCATAGTTAAGTATGCTTATTCAACATATATACTGATTAGGAGAATAACCCTCTTAACACCAGCCCCGAAGATTGAAATCAACATCAGACTGGAAATCAAAGAATTACTCAATCCAACCAACATATATGATTCTAATTTACTTCTTTTCCATTCATATAACTTATATCATTTTTAATTTCACATTTCCCCTTCCCAAGCCACTTAATTTAAGTATATCTTTACATATAAGTTATCTCATCTTCCTTATAGTTTGCTATAACTTATCTTGTCCCATAAGTTATAATTTCCACCTATCATCCTTTCTTGCCTTATTCAAGTTTATTCATTATATGTTATTTATCATTCCCCATTTCTTGTCATTAAATTTAGATTTGACTTAACCCTTCCATTTACTTAACCCGTTACTTAAACTTTACCCAATTCAATTAACTTATGATACCGTCACGGGTCCCATCTGGTTAAGCATACCTAAATTTTGTTTCACATGTCACCCGTGTCCCACTTAACCCATTTTATTATATTTTCCATATCTTACACATGTCTTACTATGGTTAAGTCCACCTTAGTCATGTTTTACATGCCATTTATATCACCTACTTAATCCTCTAACCATACCCATGTCACCCACGTGTCTTATCATGGTTAGTATTTCTTAATTTATTTATTATGTCGTAACAATGTATGACCTCTCACATTAGACGACTGTTCGTGGCTGTTGGATTTGCCGGGCGGTTCCAGGCAGACTTATACCACAACGCGCCTAACCTCGTGTCATAAACCGTTACGCCTCTAGTTCTTGTCGTTGACCTCTCACATTAGACGTCCGTTTGTGGTTGTTGGATTTGCCGGGCGGTTCCGGGCAGTCTTACACCACAAATGCACCTAACCCCGTGTCATAGGCGTTCATTAACAATCGTCCTTCACCCAAACCCCAAATTCATGTCATGTGTTCCAAATTTAACTTAATTACAATTCATGTCTATTCTAAGTGTCATAGGCCAATTATAAATTTATAAGCATGTTCATGTTCACTCTAGATATCAAATGTCAATTACCAATTCACAAGCATGTTCATGTTCAAGTTATATTTCCAATTTCATGTTATGCATCGAGTTCCATAACTACTAAAAAAAACATGGTTTGTCCAACATATTCCATTTTTAATTATGTTTCTAGAATCTTAATGGCATATCCAATTTTCAAGTCTCAAATTCAAGCTTTATATATTTTTAGTGTAAGTTACTCCAAATCGGCAATTTTCAAGATCCTTTCCACTCATTCCATTTAAATAATCTCAATATATATACTTTGCCAATTATCCCAAAATTTGCAATAATAATTGTTACGCCCAAAATCCCAAATTATAGATTATATTCCTCGATTGCATAAAATAAATTATGCCCAATATTCGCAAAAACAATAGTTATGCCACAAACCCCAAGTTACAGATTATATTTCTCGATTGCATAAAATAGATTATGCCTAACATTTCCATATTCCAACCGCACGTATGCATAATAAGATTTTCGTCTAGGTTCGAGATAACCTAGATCCAAAAATAAAAAGGGAAAGGAGAATAAAAAGAACAATTATTATAACATAAATCTTGAATTAAATTAATAACTGGGGAATGATAAACGATAGTAATACTATTATGCAACAAATTTATTATAATTCCACTCACAGTGTTTTTGCGCTCCAATTCGTAGATCTTTGGTTTTCTTCTTTAATTCATGAATTTGATTTGACTTTGATTGATTTCATGCCCCAATTTATAGATCTGATCTTCCTCTGATTTCCTTTCGCGGCGTATTTTGCGGATCTGAATCCCTTCTCTTTTCTTGTGCGGTATTTTAGATCTGAATCTCTCTTTTGTTTTATTTACGGTAGTTGAAATCCTAAATCTCATTCTTTTTAATTTAGGAATAGATTTGTGAAGAGAGAAAATGGATCCAGGATTTGTTAGCGAAGAAGAATTGTTTAGATCCATTGAGGAAGAAGAAGAAGAAAATCCTCTCAAGATTGAGGCAGTATATAGTTACAATGACTTTGTGTGGAGAGAAAGCAAGGCCTAGGGGGTGTTTAAATAGGTTTAGAGTCAAAGAACGATGTCCAGAAATAAGTCCGGATTCATAAAAATGAATCTGCACTTAAAGCAAGGCTTTCTCGACCAAAACAGGTTGACCTCCCTAAGGGGTAGGTCGACACTATGGAGGCCGACCTTGTGGTCGACCTACTAATTTTTTTTTTAAGTTGGTTGATTTCTGAATTTTCATTGAATCTTCTGAACGTCATAACTTCTTCATATGGAGTCCGGTTTTCGAAAACTTGAACTCTATTCCATGTAGAATTCCGAGACGAACGCAATGGTGATGTCCGTTTTACTTGATTCCTGATATTTAAATTAAGTGTCCTTATTTTATTATCTTTTCCGCTACACACACTGTTATTGAATCAATCTTTCTTTCTTTTTCATGCATTAATTAATTTCCATTGTACATCACCATTATTAACCTATCTATGCATATATATATACATTTTTAGCTATATACAGAAAATGCGGGGTGTTACATAATTTGATTAGGTTCATGTTAGATTTGATCCAACTAATTTGCAAAGTTCAGAAATACATGCCTAATTTTAAGTTTATGTAGTTCTTTGTAAATCCCTTATTTCTTGATTCATGTTAAGTAGATCTAAATTTGCAAGTTCATAATTAAATGTATATTGTTATATGCCATATTCATATGACACATGTGTAGTTAGATCCATATTTTTATGATGTTGGAATTATTACATGTTCCTCTTTTTCCCCTTTTTTGTATAAGTTAGGCTATGTATCGAGCCTAACATTTTACGTGATTTATGCGAACGTTTAACGGGGGTAACGTTGGGGAAAAAATATGAAATTACATATAATTAGCATATTTGGCTCATAAACATGTAAATGTTTTATGGCATAAAGTGGTATATATTTTTATACCTAAAATTTTGAACTTGATTTAAAGGGAAAGTGGGACTTGACTTGAATGACAATTATTTACATATAAATATAAAGAAGTAAATATGTAAATCTAGAAAAGACGAATATGCCTAACCTGAGGTTAGATTGAGTTATGGTGTAAGACTGCCCGGAACTGCCCGGCACATTCAGTAACCGTAACAATATATATCTAATGTGAGAGGTTAGTGCATCGAGCCCAAAGGAACCCGAGGTTAGACTGTTGCGGTGTAAAACTGCCCGGACCCGACTGGCACATCCAGTAACCGCAACAATACTTGTCTAATGTGAGTGGTTGGTGC
This sequence comes from Allium sativum, assembly GCA_030737875.1. NCBI lineage: Eukaryota > Viridiplantae > Streptophyta > Magnoliopsida > Asparagales > Amaryllidaceae > Allium > Allium sativum. The sequence continues at coordinate 161,549,765 of CM060913.1, forward strand.
TTTAATAAATGAATTAAAGCTAAGTCAGGAATGGTAGGGTTAAGTTAATTAAGGCAACACTTAACCAATGCAACATGTTAACTAAACCGATGGGTGGGGTTAGGTTAACTTGGACACTTAACCAGTTTAACATGTTGACTAGGAAACCCTAGTAACGGGGACCCATTTCAGCAATAACCCACATAGATGTATCATGGTACCCTGAACTAGGCAGCGTGGGGCACGATTACTGGGTTGATTATAAGCGGTCAAAACAGTGGCGGTTGGTGCGTCAGTGTAGGTTCTGACGGAGTACGGGCGTGCACGTACTCCGGAGTAGAAAACGTAGGCACTGGGCATTAGTAGTTATACACTGTGCATCTTGAATCGTGTCGGGTTGCCACTGTAGGATCTGATACACCATGGTGGGTCCAGCACAGGTATCTACAATCGAGCGGGGTCGTAGGACACAAGTAGTAAATGCGTGCGAGTAGGAGCCGGTCAATGAAAAGGGATCACTGGGTTTTTACTCTTGACAATTGTTGAAATATCTAGTAGGTGCAGAGAATATGGACATGAGTGCAATAGTATGATTAGTTTATCTTACCTCGTTTATCTTTCCTTATCCTATGTTAACTTATTTCCTTGTTATTGTCATGTGTCCAGCTTATTCAAGTCATGGTTCTCTTATCAGTTTACATGCTAAATAATCATTAGACTTACTAGACTTATGTCTGACCCATTTTTCTTTCGCTCTCTTTTCTTCCGTTCCCTCCCCTCCCCCTCCCTCAGGTACCTAGGGAGGGAATAGCTCAGCTTAATTTGGACCGTTCATCTTTCCAAGCTTGAAGACTCTGTGATGTATAGCTTGGAACCTCTTATCTATTGGCTATGGCCTTGGACACACTGCTACTTGGGGATTTATGCAGTTTATTTGTGTTTTATTCTTCTTTATGTAATAATCAAGATAGATATTTTTATGTAATGATCTGAAAGTTGGTTTGATACAGTTTGCTGTAATGTTTTGTTATGAACCACGTTTGAAATAAAGTTAGTTTTTCCGCTACTTGTTTATATATATATATATATATATATATTTATATATCTGTCTTGTAAATTATTTGTGTCTTTTACCTATAATGCTCCACCAAAGTTAAGTCATTCCCTTTGTGAGTGACCTTAACGGAGGTGGGGTGTTTCACTTGGTATCAAAGCAAAGGTTTACCAGATCAGGTAATATTTTTGAAAACTGTTTTTCAAAAAAGAAGATTAAAGAAGCAATTTTCAAGAAAAGTGTTTTTTTTAAAAAAAAAGGCATAATCCCCCAAAACCATATGCACTATCTTTCTATCCTTTGTTTTGAATCTTTCCTTTTCATTTTAGCATGTCTGGGGATCTTAACCTTCCAAAGGGCGTGCCGGTACTTGGCTGGTTCAGAAGGTACCTAGAGGCTAGGGCTAATGCCGCAGGCCCAGCAGACGTTCCTCCTCCCCCAGCTACTGCGGTTCCTCCTCCTCCTCGTGCAAATGCTTTCTCAAAAATATGTCGGGACTTTTGAGCCATGGGTGGAAAGAACTTCAATGGAAATGAATCCTTTGTGGAAGCAAGAAACTGGCTCAAAGAAACTGAGGATTTGTTTGATATCTTCGAAGTGGAGGATAGACGGAAGATACAGTTGGCCATATGGTTGCTTAAAGACAAAGCTTCCTATTTGTGGGAAGTCACTAACGCTGAAAGACCAGTTGAAACTTGGATGGATTTTAGAATGAGGTTTGAAATGAAATTCCTCTCACAAGCTGAACGAAGCCTACAGATGGAGAAGTTCTTAGCTCTCAAACAGGGGAGTATGTCGGTCAAGGAATACGTTAACCAATTCAATCAGCTGGCTAGGTTCGGATTGGAGTTAGTGAACACTCCACATAAGAAGGCTCTCCGCATTGTTAAAGGGTTGAATGAGCCACTGCACAGCAGAGCTATGTCCCATATACCTATGGGTGCGACTTATGAGAGACTAGTGGACATGGCACTATTACAAGAAGAAGATAAAGATGGCAAGAAAGAGACAAAGTTGGAAGTACCTCAAGATAAGAAAGAGGAAGGGTCACAAAGCAAGAAGATAGACTCCAAGAAGGGCGGAAAGAACAAAAAAACCCCATGACAAGAGGAAGTGTAATTTTTGTGGCATTCCTGGACATCTGGGTAAGGACTGCAGGAAGAAGGAAAGGAAGATGGGTGGATGTTTCCATTGCGCCGAGACAAGACACATGGCTAGGGACTGTCCAAGAAAGTCAGGGCAAGGGCAGAGAGCTGGATCTACTTCTGGAGGGCAGGTTCACGCTCTCATGGCACCTTCGCAAGAACAAGGTAGAAATGTTTCTGTTGAGAGTTTAGTTTATCTTTTTGATCATCCTGTTCGTACACTCTTTGATTCTGGCGCATCGCACTCTTTTATATCTACTGCTTTAGTTGATCTCTGCACCTAGACACCAGTTTAGTAGAGGATCCCTTGGTTGTTTCAAATCCAATTGCGGGCTCAACTTATTTGTCAATGTTTTGTTTGGATTTGGAAATTTCTATACTAAGTGTGGGGTTTAGATGCAATGCCTATGTTTTGGACTTTACAGGCTATGGGTTGATTCTAGGCATGGATTGGCTATCCAGTAATGGTGCCATCCTCAATTGTGAAAGGAGAGTGGTTAGACTCATGACTCGCCTCGGTAACACTCTCGAAATTTCTTATAATCCCATGAACTCTGTTATGCTTAGCTATCTAGATTCTCTTGATGCGTCTATTGAGAATTTGCAGTCTGTTAGAGTAGTCTGTGAATACTCGGATGTCTTTGAAGAGGTGAAGGGGTTACCTCCGAAGCGGGAGATAGACTTCCGCATATACCTCGTTGATAATGCAAAACCCGTTGCTTTACCCGTTAGACACATGGCTCCAAGGGAGAGGAAAGAACTCAACAAGAAAGTTAAAGAGTTGCTTGAGAAGGGGTTTATAAGGCGGAGTATTTCTGAATGGGGTGCTCCAGTAGTGTTCGCAAATAAAGCAGACGGTTCGCTTCGCCTATGCGTTGACTATCTGGAGCTAAACAAGTTGACCAAAAAGAATAGGCACCCACTCCCGAGAACAGGTGACTTGTTCGATCAGCTTGTAGGTGCATCGGTTTTCTCCCAACTAAATTTGGCTACCGGGTTTCATCAGCTAAGAGTGGCTGAAGACAGCATTGATAAGACCGGGTTAAAAACTCCGGACGGTTTCTTCGAGTGGCTTGTCATGCCTTTCGGCCTGACAAATGCACCCGCTTACTTCGTTGATTTGATGAGCAGGGTGTTCAAGTAGTTCCTCAATAAGTTTTCGGTGGTCTTCGTAGATGACATTTTGGTTTTCTCAAAGAGTGAGGAAGAGCAAGCTCAGCATTTAAAAGAAATCATGGATGCTCTTCGAGCACATCAGTTGAAAGCCAAAATCTCAAAATGCCACTTTCGGAGAGAAGTGAGATTCCTTAGACATGTGGTATCCAAGGAAGGGTTAGCTGTGGACCTTGCAAAAGTAGTTGCGGTGCAAGATTGGAAGGTTCCACGGAATGCAACCGAAGTCCGAAGCTTCCGCGGGCTAGCGGGCTTTTACCGAAAGTTCATCAAAGACTTTGCAAAAATCTCAGCTCCGCTGACAAAGTTGACGAAGAAGAACCTAACTTTCAATTGGGATTTGGATTGCGATATTGCTTTACAACGATTAAAGAGAGCTCTAACAACAACCCTAGTTCTGACATTGCCGGATGGGAGCAAGATGTTTACCGTATACACGGATGCATGTGGTACGTGACTAGGTGTTGTCTTGATGCAAGAAGGGAAGGTAGTAGCTTATGGAGGCAGACAGTTGAAAGTACATGAGAAAAACTACCCAACCCATGATCTAGAGTTGGCTGCTATCGTCTTTGCGCTTAAGTCTTAGTGCCATTATCTCCTAGGTGAGAAGTTTGAATTATATACTAACCATAAATCATTGAAGTACCTTTTCTCGTAGAAATATCTTAACTTGAGGCAACAAAGGTGGATGGAATTCTTGGCATCCTATGATTTCGAGAATTCTTATACCCCTGGCAAGGGCAATGTAGTAGCAGACGCCTTGAGTAGAAAGATGCTGACCTTAAGCCCTCTCTTTGTAGAAAGGCAGAGCTTGGAATACATAGCCAACTTTGACTTTAGACCCTCCATCGATCATGTGACTGGTTTGTTAGCATCGCTAGAGGTGCGGCCTACTCTTTTAGACTCAATAGGAACCTCGCAACGTGAAGACCCTCAGCTAGTTTATGTGATGGACAAGCTAATTAAGGGTGAGACTCCTAGTCACCTCAATAGATACTCCATCGATGATAAGGGTTGGTTAAGGTGGGATGGAAGGCTATGCGTCCCACAAGCAAGGGAATTGGTGAAGAAGGTTCTCGAAGAGGCACACCATTCCAAGTTGACCATACACCCAGGTGGAGACAAAATGTATAAAGACGTAAAAATGGTTTTCTTTTGGAATGGCATGAAAAAGATGTAGCTGAATTCGTCTCTAAGTGCTTAATATGCCAGCAAGTCAAGGCGGAGCAAAAGAAGCCTAGTGGTTTGCTTCATCCTCTAGAGGTCCCACAGTATAAATGGGATAGCATTTCAATGGACTTTATTGATGGGTTTCTTAGGTCAAGAATGGGCAATACCAGTATTTGGGTAGTAGTAGACAGGCTCACAAAAAGCGCTTACTTTATACCCGTTAAGAGTAGGAGGACTGCCTCATCTTTAGCATCCATTTATCTTAAAGAGATAGCTTGACTCCATGGGATACCCTCCAGCATTGTGAGTGATCGAGATCCTATCTTTACGAGCGAGTCTTGGAAGAGCTTGCAAGAGGCTGTAGGCACACAGCTATGCTTAAGCACAGCCTATCACCCTCAAACCGACGGTCAGACGGAAAGGGTGAACAAAGCATTAGAAGACCTCTTGAGATTATGCATTCTTGACTTCAGAGGAACATGGAAGGATCATCTTGAAGGAGTTTGCCTAAAACAATAGCTACCAAGCCACCATAGGCATGGCACCCTTCGAAGCTTTATATGGAAGACCGTGCCGATCACCAACTTGTTGGTAGGAGTCTACAGACAAGCTCATACTTAGGCCAGACATGATTAGAGAAACTTCAGAGAAAGTGGAGTTGATACGAAGAAGAATGAAAACTGCCCAAGATAGACAGAAGTCCTACATAGATAATAGAAGGACCGACCTTGAGTTTGAGATTGGGGATAGGGTTTTCCTTAAAGTATCTCCTTTGAGGAACGTCGTTCGCTTCGGATCCACAAGAAAGTTGGCACCAAGATTTGTACGGTCGTTTCCTATCATTCAGAAGGTTGGGAAGATGGCTTACAGAGCAGAGCTACCCGAAAAGTTGGCTGGAGTTCATAATGTCTTTCACGTTTCTCACTTACGAAAGTGCTTACATGAGTCTGCAGAAGTGGTGGAACCAAGCATATTAGAGGAAGTAGAAGTAGAACGAGAGGCGACTGTGAGAAGAGTTCCAACTCATATCTTGGGTATATAAGTCCAATTGCTACGCCACCATGAAGTTAAACTTGTTAAAGTTCAATGGAGTGACACAGAGGAAGACGCGACTTGGGAGACTGAGGCCAAGATACATGCAGCCTACCCTTTTCTTTTTTAGGGTACATCTTTGATCTCTTTTTCCTTAAGTTTGTTCATGCTCGTATCTATCTTTTTAGTTATTTTCCTTAGTGTTGTTCTCGATCCTTAGGTAGAAACCAATTGATGTAATCATGTATTTGAAACATGTTATGATTGATGGTTGCAAGTGGTTGCTAGTGGTTGCTCGTGGATGCATATACACACACATTTGGTGATAAATCGGCTCAGTCACTTTCATATTGCATATGCATATATGTGTTTGTATATGATTGAAACTTGATGTGTTATCATATGGACATTGCATTTATATGAATGATTGTGCACTCATGTAGAAAGTATGATTAGGGATGATTGCATACATAATGGACTCATGGCACCGACATGACTTGCATTAAGGAGGTCAACTGAATCAGTGGACCGCCTGATTTTGCATTAGATAAGGACACGTACACATACTATGCATATGATCATGAAGCATTAGAAGTCTTTTAAGGACACTAGACGCCTGTATTTGATGGTTGAGTAGATAGACGATTGGATGGTAGAATATACGTTCTTCTTGACTTGAAGATTTCGCGGACGAAATCCTTTAAGGAGGGGAGAATGTAACACCCCATATTTTCTGTAAACATTAAAGTTACGAATTAAATAATAATTAATTACAAATGTGAGAATTAAGGGAAACGGGTTACGCCATTGCGTTCATCTCGGAATTCTTCTTGAGATAGAGTCCAAGTTTGCATAAATCGGATTCCGTATGAAGGAGTTATGACCTTCAGAAGATTCAAGAATTTAAATAAATATCTAAGAATAATATTTAGAAAATTCAAAATTCAAAATCAGAAGCAGAAGCGGGCTGGGCGGGAAATTTCCCGCCCAAGGCCAGGTCGACCAGGAGGTCGACCTGGGGGTCGACCTCCCCCTCAGGTCAGATATGAAATCTGACGCGTTTTCTCCTGTGACGAATTGTTATTTCATTAGGGCTTGTGTGGCATGTTCTGGTTGGTTCTCTTAGGTTTGAATGGCTTTGATTTGCTTTAGGTTAATCTGAAGGCTCCTATTAAATCAAACTTCTATATAAGCAACCTAAATCTAAAACCTAAAGCCACACAAAAATATTCCTGAGACCGTCATGCTGTCAGTACTTAGCCTAGAATAGCCGTCATTCTCCTTCAACTAGAAAGCAAGTTAGGAATTACAATTCAAGTCTAATTCAACTAAGAGAATTCAACGTCTACAACAAAGGAGAGCTATTCAATTTCCGAATACAGATCCCAGAACTCAAGACTAGCCTCCTTTTTGTAAGTCCAGTTATCATGTAGACCTAAATGATATTAGAATCATAACTAAAATAAATGGATGTAGAACATCGCCTAATGTAAATCTATGCCTATCCTTTTTGTTAAAACTGAATTGATTGAGACTATGACTCTTATCATGTTTGTGATCATGTTGTATGTAATTTAATGATAAATGTTAAATGCTTTGCAATAAATCCATATGTTGTATAATTCGTCAATGACATATTATGTTGTATATTTTGGCGATGGCATATCATATTGTGTAATTTGGTGATGACATACCATATTGTATAATTTGGCGATGGATATCATATTATGTAATTTGGCGTTGACATTCCATATTGTATAGTTTGGCGGTGGATATCATATTGTGTAAATTGGCGATGATATACTATGTTGTATAATTTGGCGATGACATTTCATGTCGCATGATTTAGTAATGACACCTATATGTTGTATGTCAATTTGGGAATTTTATGCAAATTCATCCATGATCACATATATGACCAAAACTACATGCTAATATGATTAGGTTCATGTTAGATTTGATCCAACTAATTTGCAAAGTTCACAATTACATGCCTACTTTTAAGTTTATGTAGTTCTATGTAAAACCCCTATTTCATAATTCATGTTAAGTAGATCTAAATTTGCAAGTTCATAATTAAATGTATATTGTTCTATGCCATATGACATATGTGTAGTTAGATCCATATTTTTATGACGTTGGAATTATTACATGTTCCTCTTTTTTCCCTTTTGTGTATAAGTTCGGCTATGTATCGAGCCAAACATTTTACGTGATTTATGCGAACGTTTAACGGGGGTAACGTTGGGGAAAAATATGAAATTACATATAATTAGCATATTTGGCTCATAAACATGTAAATGATTTATGGCATAAAATGGTATAAATTTTTGTACCTAAAATTATGAACTTGATTTAAAGGGAAAGTGGGGCTTGACTTGAATGATAATAATTTACATATAAATCTAAAGAGGTAAATATGTAAATTTAGAAAAGACGAATATGTCTGACCCAATGTTGGATTGAGTTACGGTGTAAGACTGCCCGGAACCGCCCGGCACATCCAGCAACCATAACAATATATATCTAATGTGGGAGGTTGGTGCATCGAACCCAAAGGAACCCGAGGTTAGAATGAGTTGCGATGTAAAACTGTCCGGACCCGACCGGCACATCCAGCAACCGCAACAATACCTGTCTATTGTGAGGGCTGGTGCATTAATAAATGAGTTAAAGCTAAGTCAGGAATGATAGGGTTAAGTTAATTAAGGCAATACTTAACCAATGCAATATGTTAACTAAACTGATGGGTGGGGTTAGGTTAACTTGGACACTTAACCAACTTAACATGTTGACTACAAAACCCTTGTAACAGGGACCCATTTCAGTAGTAACGCACATAGATGTATCATGGTACCGTGAACTAGGCAGGGTGGGGCACGATTAATGGACCGATTATAAGCGGTCAAAACAACGGCGGTTGGTGCGTCAGTGTAGGTACCGACGGAGTACGGGCGTGCACGTACTCCGGAATGGAAAAATCAGGCACTAGGCATCAGTAGTTATACACTGTGCGTCTTGAATCATGTCGGGTTGTCACTATAGGATTTGATACACCCCATGGTGGGACCAGCACAGATATCTACAATCGAGCGGGGTCGTAGAACACAAGTAGTAAATACATGCGAGTAGGAGTCGATCAATGAAAAGGGATCACTGGGTTTGAACTCATGACAATGGTTGAAATATCTAGTAGGTGCAGAGAATATGGACATGAGTGCGATAGTATGATTAGTTTATCTTACCTTGTTTATCTTGCCTTATCCTATATTACCTTATTTCCTTATTATTGTCCTGTGTCCAGCTTATTCAAGTCATGATTCTCTTATCAGTTTACATGCTGAATAATCACTGGACTTACCAGACTTATGTCTGACCCATTTTTCTTTCGCTCTCTTTTCTTCCGTCCCCCCCCCCCCCCCCCAAAGGTACCAAGGGAGGGAATAACTCAGCTTAATTTGGACCGTTCATCTTTCCAAGCTTGAAGACTCTGTGATGTATAGCTTGGAACCTCTTATCTATGGCTATGGCTTTGGACACACTACTACTTAGGGATTTATGCAGTTTATTTGTGTTTTATGCTTCTTTATGTAATAATCAAGACAGAGATTTTGATGTAATGATTTGGAAGTTGGTTTGAAACAGTTTACTGTAATGTTTTGTTATGAACCACATTTGAAATAAAGTTAGTTTTTCCGTTGCTTATATATATATATATATATCTGCTCCACCAAAGTTAAGGCATTCCCTTTGTGAGTGACCTTAACGGAGGAGGGGTGTTTCACCTTACCTCATTAGAATCTCATAAATGACTGACTATTTATAATAGACTTGACAATATATCTTCAATAAGAAGCTATTAAATGCTTACATAAATCTTTCTCACGTAGTTCATTTGTTGCCTTTTCTAATGATATACAATGAGCGACTAATCAATCCACATATCCACCAAATTTATGAAATAAGAAATGATTTGTATTTGTAATTCCACAAATACTAAAATATCTCGAAAATCTACTTAAATATGGAATATAATATCACAAAAATCCAACAATCTCCACCTTAATATGATATTCCATAAATGTCATCCAAAATTTCTTTAGAACCTCAACCTCCAAAAAATCTCCAATGTTACAAAAAAAAATGTTACCATTCCAAAATATTACTAACTTCCAAATAACATAATTATGTATGCTCCTGATTGAACATGCATATCACCAATAAATCAGAATCTTTTGTAATGCCACAATGGCCTCCATGCGGTTTTTGTGGCTTAACGTTGCTGGCACCACCTTGATTCAGACAAATTTCTCCCTTCAACTACAAATTGAGAACATTCTTCATTATTTACTGTCTTTCCAAGTATTTTGTAAATATTGCTGCTTTCACTTTTAGCGTGCAACACCTCCCTATTATCTTTCCAAACCCTTACGACTCCACCTCGAGTTGAAAAGTTGCAGCCTTTTACCTCCGATTGTCCAGTAGAAAAAAGATTCTTTGTAATTTCTGGAACATACTTAACTTCCATGAGTTTCATCACCATTTCATCATGCATCTTCAATCTAACAGAACATATCCCTTTAACACACAACTCTTTACCATTGGCGAATTCCATTTTAGCACTTGCTCTTCATAATCAATGAATGCCTCATTTTGATTGCATATATGGAAGCTTGCACCAGAGTCAAGGACCCAACTTTTGTTTTTGCCTTTACTAACACATAAAATATTGCCCTCAAATTCCTCACCAAAATTTACCTCATCATCACTATTATTATTTTGTACATTCGGCTCTTCTTCCAATGCCTTCATCTCCTCTTTACCCTTATTAAGATTATAACAAAATATCAGCTGATGACCAGTTTCTCCCAGTAATAGCAAATGGATTCCTTTTTAATATTCGATCTATCTGACTGTCTTTCCATGTTCGATAATTAACCCTCCTTGCAAAATAAGCCTCTTCAATTGGAGTTTTAATTTATGTTGTCTCCTTATCCTTTCCTTCTATAAGGTTTGTCCTCCATATCTCCTCATTAATTAAGCTATTAACCACTGAACCCATTGATATGACTTCATCCAAATGTGAGTCGTTTAATGCAACTACAAGCATTTCCCAAATCTCCGGTAGTGAACTCATCAGCATAAAATCTTGTGTCTCATCATCCATCTTGAAATTCATGGCAATCAAAGATTCACAATTGCTTGAAAATCATTAAGATGCTCTCCAATTGATCCACATTTGTTAAGCTTCAGATTCACTAATCTTCTCATAAGAAAAGCTTTGTTTGTTGCAGGGTTCTTGGCATAAAATCCTTCTAATTTATTTCAAATTGCATAAGAAAGATGTTTCATTAGCAACAATATGAAAGACTGAATTATCCAAAAAAAAAACACCGGATAGACGCTGCAACCTTCTTATCTAAAGTCTACCATTTCGCTTTGGATAAATTAATATGTTTCTTCCCTTTGTTCTCTAATGGTTGGTAAAAATCATTAAGATATAGAAAATCTTCCATCTTCGCTTTCCATAATCCCCAATTTCTCCCATTAATTTTTTTCATACTTGTGTTCTCCATACCCGAGTTCTCTTCAAAAAAAATTGTGTCGTACGCTCTGATACCAATCTGTTAGGAAAAAATTTAGGATCTCTACACAAATAGATTTTAAAAGAGATAAGAAGTGATGAAAAAAATGAAAAATAAATTCCTCCAAATAAAATCGTTATCAATTCACAAAATGATTACAAAAGAAAGCCTAAAAAATTGAAAAGATATGTTAATCCCAAACAAAAGGAAAATAACTATTTCGCTTACATCATTCGAAACTCATACACGACTATTTGTAATAGACTTGGCAATATATCTTCAATAAAAACAATTGAATTCTTGCATAAATCTTTCCTATATAGTTTATTTGTTGTCTTTTCTAATGCAATAAAAAGAGCAATTAATCAATCAACATAATGCACCAAATCTATGAAATAAGAAATGATTTATATTTGTAATTCCACGAATACTAAAATATATTGAAAATCTACTTAACTATTGAATATAATATCACTAAAATCCAATAGTAATTAAGTGTATTTTGTACTTGATAGTAGGTATAACATCTATATCCGATTCAACAATGTAACTGCCATCAAATTGTGCTAATTCATAGCGTTCCTTGTATAAGAGTCCACTAGTGATCGCCTCTAATAAGAAGGTTTATTATATGAACTACTACCATAATTTTATAAATTTCAAAATCAATCTTCGCATTTTCTTGTTCTATGTTTAAGAAGATGCTTTGTAAATTATTTACATCTTTATCTGAGTCATTATTAGATTCTTGTTCAAAGTTTTCCTCTTCTGGCCTATTTTCAATTATCGATGCCACTTGTTTTTTATTGACATTTAAGGCATCTAGTCATTTCATTATTTCTCTCATATTTTCTGGGCTTTTTGTTTGATCTACTCTATATTTTGTGTTGACCATGGTTTAAATAAAACTTCTTCTGTATCACTTATTCATGTAACTTTATTTTGCCTTTCATCAAATTCCTTTTCAATTGTTGTAAATTGATTACCTATCGATTGTCTCGTTAGATTGGTAAAATTATTTTATTCCGTTATAACGTCAATTGGTTTTTTCATTCCTATAAGGAGTAGCACTAATCACATATTTATCTACTTTAAATGTTAAATTCATCTCTGGAGGATGAATGCTCCTAACTTTCTTTTTTGCTTTAGTAGTGTACTCTGTATAAGTAGAATTTTTATTTGCAATTGTAAGAAAATCAACAAAATTTGAAAAAGATTCTTTTCATTTTTTATGATTTAAACATTTTCTCTATTAACATGAAGAGATCATAATCATCTTTAAAGTTTTCGTCCATTTTTTCTATAAATATTTTATATTTTTTTATCCACATCTTTTGTTTTTTAGGATCTTTCATAAAAAACCATTTTCGTTTATATTTGTTTTCTTTTGAATAAAACTTCAATATTTCATATTTTGATAATTCAAACATTTCATTAAGAGTTAAGGTATTTATACCAAACACTGATCTATCTTCGTCGTATCACATATTTGAAGGAGCTGGAGATCTAGGATTAGACGAATGTATGTCGACCTTGTATTCGAGTTGACTTACCTCGTCATTGGTGTTTCTAATTATTACATTCTCGTTGTTTAAATTTAATGAGATTGTATCAGCATTGCTGACTCTTGATTCTTCTATTTTCAGAGTAGAACCCATTTTTACCTAAATGCAAATTAGATTGGGTGATTTGCCTAAATGTAGATTAGATCTTTATATTTCCCTTTTCATTATCGACAAATAGTATTGAAAGAGATCAGCGAATCAAGGTTTTCATTACAATTAATATTGAAGAGGAAGTGCAAACAAAATTTTATGCAATGTTAAAAGAACAGAGGTACAAAAGTGGAAGAGGGTGTGGTGGGAAAATAGAAGACGACGTTTGAAATTATTTTGGATAAAGGTGTGGCATGTAAGGCAATAAATGTAGTGTTAATAGAACTATCCTATATTGAATTTTTTTTATATAAATTGTTACATTGCGTTACTTTTGTTTTATACGAGAAGAAAAGAAATAGAGAGGGGAAAATACGTGACTGTGAATAGTTAAAAGACTATATTTATTTGAATATGGATTCCTCATGAAAATGCTGGATCATTTGGACATTCAATGTTTGTGCTTTGCGAAGAGGGATGCCATGAGTAATCATCACATGTGCGCTGCCTTTCATCCAGATTGTTACGAATATAGGACTTTTAATTTCAAAAAAAATGACGGGTCGTTTAAAAGCGAGAAGACTCATTCGGAAATGAAAAAATTCTGCATGGCACGCTGGATGTCCGGCCATCCCGGTCTGGTCTGGCAACGGACGGGTTGGAATTCAATAGAAATTCCATTTCGGTAGCGCCCCCCCCCCCCCCCCCCCCCAAACCCCACAAACAAAAAGAAGAAGATGTAAACCCATTAACAACTGAGAAGTAAGATATCGCACGGAGGTAAAATAAAGCAAGGTGGAGAAAGAAGCGGTAGCAAAACGAGAGAACCGCTTTTTTTTTTATTGAAAATCTGGTTGATGATGGTTGAGCACAATTCTGAGGATGTGCTAATCTTCGTTGACTACGAAATACCAACCGTACTCACGCTGCTACTAAAAGCCTGGAAATCAAATTTTATTTCTAATTTTCGAAGAAAAAGGATTTAGGGTTTCCTCACTTGTTACTAATGTTACTTGGATTGGGCTTGTTCTTTTAGTTTTATTTCTCTTATGTCATATATATTAGTTAAGTTAGCTGATTGTTTAGACGATTTTTGAGCATAGTTTAAAATATTTTATTTTTTAATAATATTTCAGCTGATTGTTTGCGACGAACCCAGAGACGTTAAAATGAAATTTTCAAAGTCTACGAACTGTATGTTGTTATGCTATGTACATCTTTGTACCAAAACATACATTTTCAGCGTAATTTGAGTAGGAAAAGTACCCGAATCTAAACGGAATTTTTGAGATTTCCATAATGAAACCGAAGTATCAAAATTTCTCAATGATCAAAATGAAAATGGAAATTGAAATTCTAAAATTTGATTAGTAACGTATGTTTATTTGCATATTTATAGAAAACCGTATCGGAATTATCAAACTGAAATTTTTGGAACGGAACCGAATTCTTAAGTTTTCTACCTGATCGGAGCGAAACCGAAAACCGGGATTTCTAACCTTGGTCATAAATCCAGAAATCCACACCAACATTTTATCTATAATATTTCGCCTGGTATACACATCGATGTTTCATTATTACTGTTTGTATTGATCCAGATATAACTTGCTAATTCAGACATAAGGGCATATTTAACCACCATAGAATGTGTATTGTTGATATGATACGCATTTATGCATGCAACAATATACAGAATAATTATAGATGGTCGGTTTATTTTTTCACTATTTGCACCTACAGTAGCATATTGCCTTTTCCAGTTTACTATAAAGGAAATTGCATATCTATTTAAATAAGGAACACATCCATATGTACCTTTTACATAAATGTTAATAGTGAAAGAAAACGATAAACACTCTATTTATGTCCTACTGCTATATGTTATATCTAACTACTATACAAATTGCAATTTACTATACAAATTGTTAATAGTGAATAGTGAAAGAAAATTGCATATCTAACTCTATAAATGTTAATAGTGAAAGAAAATTGCATATCTAACTCTACAAATGTTAATAGTGAAATAAAAAATCACAGCATGACATTTTGATTGGTTGAACCACCAAAACCTTAAATCATTTGAAAAATAAATAAATCATAGCTCAACGTTTTGATTGGTTGAACCATCAAATCCTTAAATCCTTTGTCATGACGTTTCGACTCATGGTCATGTTATCATGAAAACTACGCTTGATGCTAACCACTTTCTGACTTGTCATACAATTGGATAGTTGATAATCATCTTCCACATGGAAAAGAGGCTGATGCTAAGACAGAAAAAAGAAGAAGAAGCAGATCAGTGGAGTAATTATTTCATGTCTAGGTAATATGCCATGAAAAAGGACGTTACTTCTGAGAAATTAAACAGCTAAGAAGGCAAAGTCACAATCAATTGCCAGTGTTTTCCAATTGCAATTAGAAATAACCGACCATATGTATTTTGCAACTGCAAGTTAACCAGGGAAAGCAGTCAGCAAGCCATGCATGGTCTTTTTATTTGGCTTGTTCTGGCGTGGCTATGGACAAACTTCCTTCTCCTTCCTTTACTTTAGACAAATGTGGGCCTTGTGGTAAAGTTCATAAATTCCAGATTTCAATGCGAATTGATTTTTGATTACACATCTAACCTTCGATGCATTATTCAATGAGCTTGCTTTTTACTGCAGTTAATATGTTTGCTTCTGCCTGGGAAAGACTGATGTTGTTTACAAGATAACAAAGCCTGTTTTCTTGGCATTGTTTTGTATCTGATCAATGTATAATGTATGTTTAGCTTCACAGTGGTTGGGAATAAAACTGAGGATAAATGTTTGAGTAGATGATATATATGTTAAAATATTTAGAATATAAAATAGAAACTGAATTGGACCTGTACAATTGTTTGCATTCTTCACACTTTTAAGGTCTAGCGTGTTTTTTATTCTTAGAATGCAACATATATATGCTTGTCCTTTTAACCTTTGGCAGATTGTTTATACATGATAAATGAACTATCAGTACTTCATATGCGAACAAAGCAACCTCTGTCATCGGCATATCAATGTCCGAGTATGTTATAATTATTGCCTTGCATGCCATATATAATGGCTACTTATATGATGTTCATTTGTTGCAGGTTCACATGTGACGAAGGTATAGTGGGCCATGATCTAGTTGCAACCAAAGGTAACGGCAATTAATTAATTTGTCCACAGTAATAGCTTTATGCTATCTGTTAGCATATATTTTGCATGTTCAAATGAAAATGTTACTACATGAACTACATGCCACTAACATACGTGATAGAGAGTCAATTTTTTAGTGAAGGTTGAAATCCCCTTTGGATAAAACAATTGCTGTGAGATAAGAAAAGGAATGGGTTCCGAGTTCCTACAAGTTAACTAGAAAGAATCAAACATGAAAGGTGTAAAAATTAATTAAAAGCTAAAACACGAATCAGACATTATTTTTGTCAAGAGAGTCGTGTAATTAGAACTTGAACTTTATGTATAAGCTAGAAATCAAAATTGAGAGAATGAAAATGAGAAAAAAGACAATAAAAGCAGGAAAAGGAAGCTTGTTTCTAGCAAATGGAGCATTTCCCAACTGGTGAATGTATAGTATCTTAGAAGGCTGTGTTTAGATTAATTTGTCCTGTTCATTTGCCTGTACAAACCATGCTCGATCAGATTTTGTGATCGTACCTTCAACCTTTTACCAAATTTATGTCTCAAACATGGGTCCACTACTTTACTGGAGTTTGTAGATTTCGAAACCTAGAACTGGAACACCATATTTCTCCACTTTTCTCGTAGTTAAGCTACTTGCTGAGTAATGAAACCATATGGTGCATGTTTCTTATGATTTCTTCAAGGATATTTATAGAATCATAGTTTCAAGTTTTGAAATTCAAACAGGGAAATAATTTTGAACTTTTAATTTATCTGCACTATCACAAGACACCCATCATTTAGTTAACAGTTTCATGTATCATATCATTTACTCTTGGCCTGTTAGAGAATAGGGATGATGCAACTAAAATTACTACAGGTGAATCCAAAGCCCAATGGTAAATATCTACAATACATTGTTTCTTCCTAGTGAACGACA
Organism: Allium sativum; assembly: GCA_030737875.1. Lineage (NCBI taxonomy): Eukaryota > Viridiplantae > Streptophyta > Magnoliopsida > Asparagales > Amaryllidaceae > Allium > Allium sativum. Next base: position 161,566,647 of record CM060913.1, read on the forward strand.
AGATGATCTGATTAGACAAAATAATTATTTTCAGCTTGTTAATAATAATTAAAAAGGTTATTTACAGTTAGGCCACCCATTTCTTTTGAGTGAATGACAGAATGATGCAGAGAAGATTACAATACTTTGTTTCTAACCAAAAGTCTCGAACAAAATGCAAACTTGTATATTAATAGTAATATGAAGAACAGAGAGGTGTCAGTTTGAATCACATGGGGCCAATAGTTTTATGACATTATTCTAAAAGTTTACGAGATTAACTGTGTACCTTGGTCCAATATGAAAAGCGGATACAGTCGTACACGAGCATATACAAATTTGTATAGATTATATAGAGAAGGCAATTTTCTTGGTCCATTTCACTATTCCAAATCAACCTCTGATGTTTTATTTATTGAACTACTGCCCAACATCAAACCGGCAGAATGCATGCCTTGCACTGTTCCATCCTGTAGAATAGATACATAAATTTTGAGTACATATTATCCCCTTGAGTGCTCACAGCCCCACTGTTAAACTTTGTATGTAGTATTGATTTTGCCCATTTAATCACCGTTGGAAAAACAACGGCTGAGCTAGTCACGTACAAAATCCCTCTTTGAAAAGCAGTTCGCAAGTACTATTCGTCACCGTCTCTAGGAAAAAAACAATCTCTTATTCAATATCAATTTAATTGCATAAACGAAATGAGTTTGATTTGCAGTCAAATTAAAAAAAGAAAAAAAAAATGACCGTGGTGCTTTTTTCTTTTTGTAATGAAATTATTTCAAAGAAGATAAAGGTGGTTTATAAAAAGAGAAGAAGATGAAAAAATTGTTCTATGTATTGCTTTCTATATTTCATTTCTTATATGACAGAATACAAAAAAATTGTAACGTTCGCTATATTAGTTTAAAAGGTTGGATAACAATTAATACCATAATAAATAAATAAAACGGTCAAAAAACGGAAATTTATAACGTGTAAATTACGTACGTTTCAAAGTGATAGGGTGCTACTATTCACACCCCGATTTACATTTCTGCCACCAAAACTAAAAGCACCATAAATATTTCAAATTTTCTATGTTGGCCACTATCTAAATTAATAACTTAAAAATGGATAGGCCACCAGTATCTTTCTCTACACGAACGCTTCCTTCCTCACTTATATCATGCACTTATGTCTTTTGAGTCATTTGATCAAACATCTTGCATTATATTATCACCGCCATCATGTTTATCGTCATGTTTATCATCATTCAAATACTTCATCTATCAAACGATAAAAAAAAGTTAACTTATCAATTTCTAAAAGATGATACGTAAGTTATACAGATAAAAACGCTACAAGTCAAAACTTACATTGTCATTCTCTATTACAACGTCGTCAAATTTAATGTCCTCCAAACTTGAAATTTCTAACGGAGTGGAAAAAATATCCTAAAACGCAATAGAAATCCCTAACAACATGTTCTATAACATAATGAAAAAATAATAAAAATCAAGCAATTCTAACCTCTTTTTTATCTTTATCTTCCATATCTATTAGGCACAAAAGAATATATGTTTTTGATAGGGTTTAGGGTTTGAGAAATTGTAGAGAAGTACATGTTTTTCTTATGAGAATTACGGTGATGAATAACTGAGTGAAAGAATAATATATGGTGGCCAGAAGAATATAAAAAATAATCATTTGTATTAAATTTAGAAAGATGACCGAAATTGAAAACCGGGGTGTGAAAAACAGCACCCAAGTGATATGTAACAACCCGGAATTTTTTACAATATAAAATTATTATTAGAATTTCAAAAACAGAAATTTCTGTAAACGATGGATTTTGATCACGAAACTTTAACCGATGCGTTCGTTTTTCGGAATTTTTGTCAACTTTCATGATTGGAGTTTCGTGAATGAAGTCCGTATGAAAAAACTACGGACGAAATACGAAAACGGACGGAAAATAAATAAATCAGAATTAGAATATATATATATATATATATATATATTATAACACACACACACACACACACACACACACACACACACACACATATATATATATATATATATATATATATATATATGCATGTATGTATATATCTATATACACATACAAACATTATCTGACCAGCTTGGCTGGCCAATTACAACCCCTATAAATAAAGAGGTAAGGCTTCATTCTTTTCAACACAAATTTGTAGCGGCAGCGGAGCTCTGTCGTTTTCCTCATTCTCCAAACCTAATTTCTGAAATAAAAATATATTCATGCATAACAAATCAATTCCAATTCATATAAAATTGAGAGTATTATCAGAGTTAATGGAAAAAAATGCATATTGACGCTTCAAATAAGATTCTCCCCCATCTTCATATTTTCTTACATCTCTACAGATCTGGAATTTTCCTCTTTTCAGATAAATTATAGATATATAAGAATTTGGGAATTGTAGGCCTAAAAGGTTCAAAATTTGGATTTGGATGCTATAACGTGAGTGAGAAATTTACAAATACAGTTATAGTAACTTATCTATTTCGTTTGAATTAGATCTAAATTTTTATGCCTATTTCCATCAGATCTATTCTCTAAATTATTGTAATTAGATTGACACTCATCAAATCTGATTATAAACATCGTCAAAACTTGAATATATGAATTGTGGCTAGGCATAATGTTAATTGTAGAATTCTTAAATTTGTTCATATCTATTCCTACAAATATATTGTAAAATGTATTGTGGACATTGCATAACACTGTGGTTCTGGAAATCAATCCCATTAAACACTAATTAGATTTAGTTACAATCCAGATTTCTAGTTCAGTGTTAAATAACAAATTATGATAATTTGGATAAATAGATACGATTGGTAAATTATGTGATTGTAATATTAAAAGAATACATATTAATATTCAATATTGTTAAGTTTTGGCTTAATTGTTGTAAATATGTCGTTTTCCAATACTTGAACAAAAAGATGTCATTTTCAATTCACAAGGGATATGACAAAAAAAAATAAAAAGGAAAAGTGGTGCAAACGTACGTATAAATACAAATTTACATAATTGTGCGTAGTATGCATCGACTATTCCAAAATATTTATTTCTTGTGAATTTAAGATATGACAATTTTACTGGTCAGGCATAATTTACAATAATTACAACTAACGGTCTTTTTGTAAGATTTAAACTTTTTTGGCAAGGCTGAATGCAAAAGGGAATGTTCGGTTATTGATTAACCAAATCATTAAATTTAAATAATAATAATAACAACAACAACTACTACTACTACGTTGACCGCATGAAAACATAAAATATAAATAGAGATGTTTTGGCGCACGTCGCCGAAACTTATCAATATAGAACTCACGTCCCTCCCTACTTTTCAATGCAAAACCGGTCCCTATTTTCAAAAATTCCGCCTTTTTCGATTTTTGACCAGAATTTTAGGCGCTGACATGTTAAAAAAATTCTAAATTCTGAAATCGTTCCCGAAATCCACGGGAATAAAAAAAAGTTGCATTACATATATGCAACTATTGTCAATAGTTGCACACAAGTATGCAACTATTGGATATCCTGTTTCTATTGAAAATCTGGACAAAAACTTGCATACATGTGTGCAACTATTTTGAAAACTTGCACACATGTGCGCAAATATTGCATGAAGAAAAACTAACTAAAATTTTGCTTGCAGATGGTTGCACACATGTGTGCTACTTTTTTATTTTATTTGCACACCTGAATGCAAATAAATGCGAACTGATTTGCAAGGCTGCGAATTATTGCACATTTTTATGCAAGAATTCTGCAATACTTGCATAGATGTATGCAAGAAAATCATTGTAGATGCATAACAAAAATTCTTTCATGGATGTACGTAAGAAAATTGAAATATATGCATACTATTACGCATTTAATTGCAGTTTCATTGTTTTTCTTTTTTTCGTTTTTGACGTCCTTTTTAATGGTTTTTTTATTTGATTTTTTTAACGTTTACGTGTTTTATTTAAATATGAATTTATGCGATTTTTTTTATTATTTCCTATTTACCGAATTTTTGGAAAATAGGGACCAAATCTACAATAAGTTTTGGACCGGATGTGAGCCTAATTATGACATCCCACGTCCATTAATGTCACTCGCTAAGGGAATGCATTAAGTTTTGTGAAACGTTATAGGTAAACAGAAACAGAATTATTAAAAAAAAGATATTAAATCAACAGCGGAATTTAAATTTTTATCATAACATCGTGGTCCAAAATATCACAAGTCCGAAACTACATAAAAGCCATTACAAAAGTATAAAACTTTCTGTCTTGTTCCATCAGAGTACATAAAAAGCACAATTCCCCAAAAAGAGATAAAGTCACAATGGCAAGGATAGGAGCTTGAGCCATACGTATAAGCAACTCCAGCACAAAGTAAGCAGAATCACGGTCAAGCCTGAGTATTCCCGCCCTGAGAACCTGGGGGGAAATGGAAGAAAGAAGAGGAAATAAAAAGGGCCAGACATAAAGTCTGGCAAGTCCAATTACTTATAGCAAGTAAATAAGTAAGAGTATCATGACAGACATACAAAGTGGATGAGGAAGATACCATCATAATAGGTAAGTGTGACAAGGTAAACAGGAAAAACATGATAGAGTATGTTGCGCTTCTCTAATGATTTCTATTTCTCTGCACTAATACTAGTATAACCAAAATGAGATGATCCCTTAAGATGTATAAGTTGGTAGACCTAGGCGTACTTCTGGTGAGAGGTTTTAACCCCGTACTATCCATAGGCAACCCCAATAACGGACTCCTAAACTTACCAGAGTCTAGATGTACCCTAACTACTACCTAATCGATCGGCTCCCTACTCTGTAGATACCCTGTGCTAGCCCCACAGTAGGGTGTATCAATCACTCACTATAGTGGCAAACCTTCATTTTCAAGATGTGCACAACCATATCTACTGATGTCACAACGTCTTATTTTCCCGGGCAGGAGGAGTCATGCACGCACACGACCCTGATGGAATGCACCGTCATGACACCGTCACGCACGTTTGGATCTCTCACAATTAGTTCAGTAAGCATGCCCCACTCCGACCTAGTTCAGAGTACCCGTTTGATACCTATTTAAGGGTTACTGACTGAAATGGGTCCAACACAAGATGATGCAAGCACTCCCCTTTGTCTTGCATCTCCACTACTACGTTTTCCACTGGTTATGTTTATCTAATGGTGTTTTTAATTATCTAACCCCAACAGGTTAAGTTTGTGGGCCTATATATACAAATATTACCCACCAACCCAAGATGTACTAAACCCTTCCACTATTTCATTCAAATATTACTTAACCCCTAATCAAGTTGTCATATTCATACAATCCCTATAGATTCAATTAGGTTAAGTATTAAAGACTAACAGGTTATCCCCATTGACTTCTTTTCACTTGCCAAAATTCCACTTGCTTATTAATTTCATATAAATATAACTTAATCCATTTAAGTTCATTAATAATCCCCATTACATGTTATTCTTTAGATTGCAATTAGCAGAAGTAATATTACAATCTTTCACCCCTGGATTGTAATTAACAGAAGTAACCTTACAATCCCTTTGTATTATTCATTGTCCGATTCCATAATTACAATAGCATGTTTTACTTAATATGTAATTAAGTATACTTCATCTTAGTTCACCTATTTTTTGTTTAACGTATTACTACAACTTGACGTTGTTAACTTGTTAACTTAGATTTCTTAACTAAGGTTTACTAATAAGCTTCCTTTCCCTTTTATTATAACATATGCTATAATTTCCACTTGTCCCTTGGACATGCCTACTATTATATAACATTTTTCATTAAAGTAATTAATGATAATAGGTTACTATCGTTCCTTGTTTATTCCAATTCATTACCATGTCCATTTATGGTTATAATGAGCTAGACCTCCCACATTAGGCCTACAACTTACAAATGCTGGATATGCCGGTCGGGTCCAGGCAGACTTCTTCCACAAGTTGGGCCTAACCTTTTGTCTTAGCCCGTCTCATGTTTGTGCACTTAGACCCCTCACATTAGATTCAACATTTGTGGTTGCTGGATATGTCGGTCGAGTCCGGACAGACTTTCACCACAAGTGCAATCTAACCTCGTGACATAAGTGCCGTTACATTTTCCTAATAACTGTAATTCTAGGCATTTTAATTGTTAACCAATTAATTATACATATGTCTTTATAGGTGTTCATGCCCATTTATCCAATTATATTCATAATGGATTATATGTCCAAATTCAAATTCGTCATTCAAGTTATGCCAATTCTAATGTTTTTCTCTCGTTCCCTAACTAACGTATTTGCATATATTTGGAGTCACGCCTAGGCCAGAAAGTAGCATAGCCGTAAAAATAAAAGGGAAAAATGACAATTGTGATTATTTTAACGAAAGTGACATAAACATGTAATTGGCATAGTGATAGGGTGGACATATAAAAATAGATCTAGTGAGCATCTGATAATAAAACAAGATCTAACATACTAAGGATGTCATAGTAGGCATAAATAAATAAGGATTCATATGTCCAATTAATGATAGATCTAAATTAATAACCACATGATAGGTACAAGATGATCTAGATGTAGAATTAGATCTAAGCAAGGTTTTAACTGTCCAAATAATGACAGATCCAAATTAGCCACAAACATAGATAAAGGTTAAGATCCACAAATGTAACATGATAAATTAACCACAAGCGAATTAGATCTATAAAGGTAGATCTAGCATGATAATATTTAAGATTCAAGAATGTCATAGATTCACAATTTATAACAAATCCAAATCACAGTCATATCACGTTTACTTTTAATCATTCAAATCTAAAAGTAACTAACTCACCGTGTTTATATTTTATAAGATAGAAAAGAAATAGTTGGTATTGAATCTCAGAACTATAGTTGAAATGCTTGATTCTTTTTAAACTTGATTTTGGAGAAGAATACACAATTTAATTGAAGTTGCAGCAGAGCCTCGCCGTCACCATTATTTTTCAGATGAATAAAGCTAAGTTTAGGGACCTTTTTATAGCCTAGAAGCAATGAACTAGGTCAAGAAAAGAGTCCACGTTCAGAAAAGCGAACATACCCAGATCTGTGTAGGGGGGCCTACCCCTCCCCCTTAGGGTGTCGACCCCCAAACACCTTGGGTCGACCCCTGGGTCGACCCATCGGAGCTCGGGATGACCCCCAAAATAGGGCGGTTCAGCATTTTGGCTTCCTGCTTCGTCATTTTAATTTTTTTTTGAATATTTATTCATTTAATATATATATATATATATGTATTTATATTTATATTATTCTCAACTTCAAGGCTTAATAAATTCTTCATACGGTGTCCGTTTTACGCAAAACCAAATGTCTATCTTAACCAAAATTTCGAGACGAACGCAATGGCATAGTCCGTTTTACATAAATATGAACATTAAGTTTTCCTTAATTTGTCATTTTAATGTGTTGTTAAAATTTCGGGGTGTTACATTCTCCCCTACTCAAAGGATTTCGTCCCCAAAATCTCCAAGTTAAAAAGAATGTATCCTACCATCCATCATCCATCTATTCATCCACCAATCACAGGCATCCATTGTCCTTAAAATTTTCTAATGTTTATATGAACATATGCAAAGGTGTGTGTGTATATGTCCCAACACTATTGCGAAAGATCAGGCGGTCCACTGATTCAGTTGACCTCCAGTTGACCTCCTTAATACAATGTATGTTAGTGTCATGAATCCAACATGTATGCAAATAATCATATTATAACATGTAAGTTCTATATGTGTGCACAATCGTTCGTCCAAAAGCAACATCCATTTGATAATACATCCATTTTCATCCATTAAAAGAAAAGAAAAATGCACACACATCCATATGCAGTATGATAGTGATTGAGCCGATCTAGTGCCTAATGTGTGATCTACAGGATACCACTAGTAAACACTTGCATCTACTTGCATCCGTCATAGATAACATGTCTCAAACACATGTTTACAACCATGAAATTTCCTACCTAATGGTCGAAGATTCGGTCGATAGGATACAGTCAGATGATAGAAGCAAGTGTGAATAAAAGCTTTGGAAAAAGAAGTTAAGGACATAGTCCTAAAAAGGAAAGGGTGTGAGGCGTGATCTTTGTTTTCAGTCTCCCAAGTTGCATCCTCGCTATCTTCTTCCCATTGCACTTTTATTAACCTAACCTCTATGTTACGCAGTTTCTTAACCTCTGATCCAAGTATACGGGTAGGAACTCATCCAATTGTCGCCTCCCGTTTTACCTCTACTTCTTCACGCATGTTTTGCTCAACTATCTCTGTTGTATCGTGTAGACACTTCGATAAATAAGAAATGAGGAAAAACATCACGAATATCCACACATATGCGAAGCGAGCTGTACGCCTTAGTTGTGAATACCACTGGAGCACCCCATTCAGATATGCTTCGCCTAACCAACACCTTTTCAAGTAGCTCCCCTACTTGTATGCTGAGCTCCCTCCTTTCCTCTTGGAGCCATATGGCGCACGGACAATGTAACTGGCTTTGCATTATCCACCAAATATATGCAGAAATCGATCTCGCGCCTTGGGATAAACCCCGAATCTCATCAAAGACATCAGGATATTCATAGACTACTAGAACAGATCTTAGATTATCAATAGATGTTGTAACACCCCGTAATTTTATAACATTAAAATTCACAAATTAAAGTATACTTAATTTTTAGAAAAGAATTAAGTGAAATGGGTTGCGAAGAGAAATACATATATATTGATATATATATATATAAATTAAAAATTAAATAAATAAATATGCGAAAAAGTTCAAAACAGCGAATTGGGAGGGGGAATAACCGAACCGGCCCATTTTTGAGGTCGACCCGAGCCTCGCTGGGTCGACTAGGGATTAATCCAGGGTGTTTGGCTGTCAACCCGTGGGCCGATTCGGTCAATTGCAGATTTTGCATTTGATTGGTTCTCATGGTTCAGGGTTAATCTAATGGTCCTAAATAACTTCCTACACCTATAAATACATCCTAATGCTAACCCTAAACCTAATTAAAATAGAATAGTTACCGTCATACCATCGCAATGGTAATCAATGGAGCCGCCGCCAACTAAGAAAGAAGAAAAGCAAATTCAATTCTAATTCTCTCAACCCTAAAGCAAAGCAAAACTCTCTCTTTTCTTCTCTAAATTGTGAGTATGATGATCTTAACAAGATTATTATCATTTTAATTAGGTTGAGTTATGAATGGATTATGAGTAGATGATGTGAATTATCATATATGTTGTTGTAAACCCCTTTTGCTATCATGTATATTGTAAATCCAATGTTATGTGATGATGATATCTTATATGTTGTAAATCATGCTATGATGATGTTATGTATGTTGAAAGTTTCTATGCTAAGTTGTGATGAATCATACATGTTAAAAAGGCCATGATGTTACCATCTATGCTAGTTAGTTCATATTAATTAAATCATCATGTTTTGGTTATGTTGATCTATATGACAAGTCACATATGCAAGTTAGATTGATTAGAAAAGTTATGAACATATACCAAGACATCTATTATGACATCTAGAATTATACTATGACAAATGTGATATCCTATGCTAGTTCACACCATCATTATGTTGCCTAAAAACCCCATACGCAAGTTTATGTGTAGATTTGGGCTATGATCATATCATATAAATTGAGACATTTAACAAGTTGACACCTTTTGATCCTTAACATGTGTAGTTTATGCAAGTTTCACCCCTATTATGATTAGATTTATTTTAATTGTCTATATGTTGTCATAATTTATCTTTGTGCTAGGTGTTAGACTATACAAGTCTAGCCTATATTATGCGTTGAATAAGCGAACGTATAAACATGGGGTAGGGGTAATATTAAGGATTTAAAATTAAAAAGTTGGGGTGCAATTGATATGATTTTGCATGCCATAAGTGGATGGCCATAATTGAGTCAATTATGGACATCATTAAAAGTTGACTTAATTAATAATTTTAATAGGGAATTATTAAAACTGGGGTAAAAGATTTTAAGTGTTAATCAATGCTTAGGACACGAGGTTGGACTCGTTTGTGACGTAAACCTGCCCGGACCCGCCCGGCAAATCCAGTGGTCAAAAATGTTAGCCCAATGTGAGAGGTCCTAGGCCTAAACTAAAGCATAACGATTGTAAAGACACGAGGTTAGACTCTTTTATGGTGTAAGACTACCCGGACCCGCCCGGCAAATCCAGCTGCCATAAATGCCAGTCTAATGTGAGAGGTCTTTATGAGATTATGGCCTGAATGAATTAAGAAATACTTAACCAGATAAACATGTAAGGTGGGACATGGGGGTTAAGTAGGTGCCTTGGGTGGCATTAGGAATCTAGGGGGTGCCCTTAGTGGCATGTGAAATACGATTAGTAAGACTTAACCAAACACACATGTAAATGAACATGACTAAGAGGGTTAAGTGGGATATACTAGTGACAAGCTTAGGTGGGTAGCTTGTGGGGGCCCATTTCGGCCAGTATCCCAAACGTATCTTTGTGGGCTCGACCCAAGTCGAGGACGGGACACGCATGCTGGGTTCGACTGTAAGAGGCCAAAACGGGGAGCGGTGGCAACGCAAGTCCAAGGGGTTTCGTATGCGTGTGTGGACCCGGGCTGGTAGGTAAGACGTTGTTGCATCGTGTAGGTATAAGCCGTGCATTCTAAAGTTGTATCGGGTTGCCACTTTAGGGGAGTGATACACCCCACTATGGGGCTAGCACGGGTATCTACGAGTAGGGAGCCGATCGAAAGTGGGTAGTGGGGTACACCTAGTGGAGATAGGGGAAGACGGCACCTATGTAGTCAGCTAGGGGTACGTAAGGCTATTTATAAAGTTTTTGTGTGAAGCAAGTGGGATCAAACAATAGGGTGACTGGTGTGGTGCAGTGTAGTAATGTGTGGTGCAGTGTAGTAATCATTCGTTAGTAATTAGGTGTGCCTTTACCGTTATCTTTAACGTTATCTTAAACGCTATCTTTATCTTCCTAAGAGTTCATAGACATTTACTTGTCTTCCAGCTTATGCCTTAGTCTAGTTATTTTGATAATAGTATTGTTAAAATTATCATACTCGCCAGACTTTATGTCTGACCCCCTCTATTTCTATACTTTTTCCCCCTCCAGGTCCTCAGGTTGGGCCCAGCTCTAGTGGAGTTTGATTGAATTGCTTTTTCTCTCTTTGGAAAGCTTGGACCGTTGAAGTAAAGTCCAGCTTGTTATCTTTTTAATGGCTATTTATGTAATGGGATTATGTATTTTGTTTTTATGAAGATGGATATTGTACTTGGTTATGATCTATGGTTTTATGATGTAACAAACATGTTTAATTTCCGCTGCAATAAAATGAAGTTTTAGATTTCCAAGTACTATTTATTATCTGTCTTGTTGTAATTTTTCTGTTCTATATTCACTTATAACCTCCATGGAAGTTAATGCATTCCCTTTGTGAGTGACATTAATGGACGTGGGGTGTTACACGTGGTATCAGAGCTTAAGGTTACCAGAATAGATAAAAATACTTTAGAAAAATAGTTATTTTTGGAAGAAGTGTTTTCAAAAACATGTTTTAATGAGAAATTTAAAGAGAAAAGTTTTTAAGAAAAACATAATCCCCAATAGCCACATATCTTTATCTTTCAAATTCTCCATTTTGAATCTTTCCTTTTTCGTTTCAGCATGGCTGAAGATCTTAATCTACCCGACGGTGTAACGATACCAGGATGGTATAGGAGGCTATTGGAGGCTAGGGCCGCTGCAGGTCCAGCCAATGTTCCTCCACCACCAGTTGCACCCGTTCCTCCTCCTCCTCCTCCTCGCGTAGATACTTTTGCAAAGACGTGCAAGGAATTCAAGGCTATGGGTGGAAAACCATTTCAAGGGTCAGAAACGTTTGTGGAAGCTAGAGATTGGCTTAAGGAGGTGGAAGAATTGCTAGAAATCTTTGAAGTAGAAGAAGGGAGGAGAGTTTGATTAGCAGCTTGGTTGATGAAGGGAGAGGCCTCGTTTTGGTGGGAGGTCACTAATGGGGAGCGTCCTGTTGACTCTTGGGCGGATTTCAGACGTAGGTTCGAGGCGAAGTTTCTCTCAAGGTTGGAAGAAAATCTATATATGGAAAGGTTCTTGACATTGAAGCAAGTAAGCTCATCAGTGAAAGAATATGTTAATAAATTTAATCAGTTAGCAAGGTTTGGCTTGGACTTAGTGAACACACCGGAGAAGAAGGCGCTGAGGTTCGTGAATGGCTTGAATGAACCATTGCATGGGTTGGCTATGACCCACATCCCGATGGGGGCCACCTTTGAGAAGTTAGTAGAAATGGCGCTCATGCATGAGGAGAAAAGCGCTAAAGCTGATAAGGCACCCGAGAAGATGGGGGATCAGAAGAAACCACAACAGCAAAACAAGAAGGGTGGAAAAGACAATAATGGCAAGGGAAAGAAGAAGTGCTTTAACTGTGGAACCCCAGGCCATCTCAGCAAGGATTGCCGAAAGAAAAAGAAGATAGGATGTTTTCATTATGGCGATGCGGGACATTTAGTGAAGGACTGCCCAAAGAAGGGGCAGAGGGCAGGAGCTACCTCGGTAGGACAGGTGCAGGCTCTTATGGAACCAGGGCAGGCTAGGGGACAAGTTCAGGCTCTCGCGGTCCCACCGCTGCAAGAACGAGGTAGAACCATTTCTGTTGAAAGGTTAGTTTTTCTGTTTGATCATCCTGTCCGTACCTTATTCGATTCGGGCGCATCACATTCGATTATCTCTACATCATTAGTTGAATCACTGCACTTAAACACCAGTTTAGTAGAGGATCCCTTAGTTGTTTCGAATACAATAGGGGGCTCAGCTTATTTGTCCATGATGTGTTTGGATTTGAAAATTTCCATACTTAGCGTTGAATTTAGATGTGATGCTTATGTGTTGGGCTTCACGGGCTATGGGCTAATTTTAGGAATGGATTGGTTATCCGGAAATGGGGTCGTTCTTGATTGTGAAAGGAGAGTAGTTAGGCTCGTGACTCGCCTTGGCAACACTCTCGAAATCTTCTGTAATCCCATAAATTCGGTTATGCTAAGTTATCTTGAATCGCTAGACGCGTCTGAGGAAAATCTACGATCTGTTAGAGTGGTCCGAGATTATTCGGATGTGTTTGAGGAGGTGAAGGGCTTGCCTCCGAAGCGGGAGATAGATTTTCGAATATATCTTGTGGATAATGCGAAACCAGTATCTTTGCCAGTACGCCACATGGCTCCACGTGAAAGGAGGGAACTCGATAAGCAAGTGAAGGAGTTGCTTGAGAAGGAGTCCATAAGACGAAGTATTTCGGAGTGGGGTGCTCCAGTAGTATTTGCCACGAAGGCGGATGGGTCCCTTAGACTGTGTGTGGACTATAGAGAACTTAATAAACTTACTAAGAAGAACAGACACCCGCTGCCGAGGATTGACGATCTCTTCGATCAGTTAGTTGGCGCCTCAGTGTTTTCGTAGTTGGACTTAGCCACTGGGTTCCATCAGTTGAGAGTGGCTGAGGATAGCATAGACAAGACTGCCTTTAGGACTACAGACGGTTTCTATGAATGGCTAGTGATGCCCTTCGGTTTGATAAACGCCCCAACATATTTTGTTGATTTGATGCGTAGGGTGTTTAGGGAGTACCTTAACAAATTCGTGGTAGTCTTTGTAGATGACATATTCATCTTTTCTAAGGATGAAGAAGTGCATGCCCTACATCTTAGGGAAGTGTTGGAGACCCTACGAGCACATAGCCTTAAGGCTAAATTTTCTAAGTGTCACTTCTGGAGGAAGGAAGTACGGTTCTTGGGGCACGTGGTTTCCAAAGAAGGGATAGCCGTGGATCCCGCGAAAGTGGTGGCCATCCAAGATTGGAAGGTCCCTAAAAATGCTACCGAAGTGAGAAGTTTCTTGGTGTTGGCTGACTACTATAGGAAGTTTATCAAAGACTTCGCAAAGATATCAGCTCCATTGACACGCTTGACGAAGAAGAACCTAGTTTTCACATGGGACGTAGATTGTGATGATGCGTTCCAACGTTTGAAGAGAGCTTTGACTTCAGCCCCAGTCTTAGTATTGCCAGACGGGAGTAAGCCGTTTACCGTTTATACTGATGCTTGTGGGATAGGACTAGGCGCAGTCTTAATGCAATAGGGTAGGGTAATAGCCTATGGTGGAAGGCAGTTGAGAGCGCATGTGAAAAATTATCCTACACATGACCTAGAATTGGCCGCTATTGTTTTCGCGCTTAAGTCTTGGCGTCATTATCTTGGCGAGAAATTCAAATTATTCACTGACCACAAGTCTTTAAAATACCAATTCTCTCAAAAGGACTTGAGCTTAAGGCAGCAAAGGTGGATGGAGTTCTTAGCGTCCTACGACTTCGAAATAGCCTATACCCCTGGCAAGGGTAACGTGGTGGCAGACGCCTTAAGTAGAAAAAGATTATCCTTAAGTCCTTTGTTTGTTGAGTGGCGAAGTTTAGAATACATTTCGATGTTTGACTTTAGACCTTCCGTTGACTTCGTACCCGGTTTGCTAGCATCCTTGGAGGTCAGACCTACGCTTTAGGGACGGATTGGCGAGGCACAGCGAGACGACCCGCAGTTGGTTGAGTTAGTAGAAAAACTCAAAGGAGGGGAGTCATCAAGCCATCTCCGTAGGTATACCCTAGACGATAAGGGTTGGTTACGTAGGGACGGTAGACTTTGCGAACCCAAAGACGATGACCTAAGGAAGACTATTCTTGACGAAGCACATCATTCGAAGATGACCATTCATCCCGACGTGGACAAGATGTACAAAGACATGAAGAGAGTTTACTTTTGGGCCGGCATGAAAAAAGATGTGGCCGAGTATGTCGCTAGATGCTTGGTGTGCCAACAAGTAAAAGCGGAGCAAAAGAAACCCGGTGGGTTGCTTCACCCATTGGAGGTTCCACTTTGGAAGTGGGAAAGTGTCTCGATGGATTTTGTGGATGGGTTACCGCGATCAAGGAAGGGTAATACGGGAATTTGGGTTATAGTAGATAGACTTACTAAAAGCGCCCATTTCATTCCCGTAAAGAGTAAGAGGACTGCTCCATGGTTAGCCTCCGTATACGTTCGAGAAATAGTTCGTTTGCACGGTGTTCCTTCTAGCATAGTGAGCGACCGCGATCCTATTTTCACTAGCGAATTTTGGAGAAGCTTACAAGAGGCGGTAGGGACTCAGTTATGTTTGAGCACCGCATATCATCCTCAGACGGACGGCCAGACCGAGAGGGTGAATCGCATTCTAGAGGATCTGTTGAGGCTATGTATCCTAGACTTTGGGGGTACGTGGGAAGAACATCTTCCATTGGTGGAGTTCGCATATAATAACAGCTTTCAGTCCAGCATTGGTATGGCACCATTCGAAGCTCTTTATGGACGACCTTGTCGTTCACCTACATGTTGGTGGGAATCTACGGATAAGATCTCACTTGGGCCCGATATGATTAGGGAGACTTCGGAGAAGATCGACTTGATTCGAAGGAGGATGAAAGCAGCACAGGATAGGCAGAAATCTTATGCGGATAAGAGGAGGACAGATCTCGAGTTTGAAGTTGGGACTTGGTCTTTGTCAAAGTGTCTCCATTACGGAACGTTTTTCGCTTTGGATTCGTTGGGAAATTAGCACCAAGGTTTGTAGGGCCGTTTCCTATTAAGGAGAAAATTGGACAGATGGCGTATAGAGTGGAGTTGCCCGAGAGACTTAGTGGTGTACACGACGTATTCCATGTGTCACATTTGAGGAAGTGCTTGCACGAGACCGTGGAAGTGGTAGAGCCGAGCTTTCTTAGAGAGGTGGAGATAGAGCGTGATGCGACAATTCGACGAGCTCCTACGCGCATTCTTGGGTCGGAGATCAAGAGGTTGAGGAATCGAGAGGTCAGACTAGTCAAAGTGCAATGGGGAGACGATGAGAGCAATGCTACTTGGGAGACAGAAGAGAAGATGCGTTCACGATACCCTTTTCTTTTTGCGGGTATGTCTTTTAATTTCTCCTTTATCGCTTAGCTTGTACTTATCTTATCTTTAGTATATCCTCTCGCTAGTATCTTTGACCTTTAGTTAGGATAATCCTATGGTTGAAACATGTGTTTGAGACATGTTATGTGTGGTGGATGCAAGTGTTTGCTAGTGGTTGCTCGTGGATGCATATACACACACTATTAGGCTCCAGATCGGCTCAGTCACTTCATATTGCATATTGCATATATATGGATGTATTTAGTAAAATGGATGTATAATGGTTGTATTATCATATAGTTGCTGCATTCGGGTGGATGGTTGTGCACGCATATAGAATTAATATGTATCATTAGGAATCTTTTGCATACATATTGGACGCATGGCACTATCATGAATTGCACTAAGGAGGTCGACTGAATCAGTAGACCGCCTAATTTTGCATTAGATATGGACATATACACACACTGTGCATATAAACATTAAAGCAATAGAAGTCTTTTAAGGACAATGGATGATGGTGTTTGATAGTTGAGTAGATGGACGATTAGATGGTAGGATATACATTCTTCTTGACTTGGAGATTTCGGGGACGAAATCCTTTAAGGCGGGGAGATGTAACACCCCGTAATTTTATAACATTAAAATTCACAAATTAAAGTATACTTAATTTTTAGAAAAGAATTAAGTGAAATGGGTTGCCCAGAGAAATACATATATATATATATATATATAAAAATTAAAAATTAAATAAATAAATATGCGAAAAAGTTCAAAACAGCGAATTGGGAGGGGAAATAACCGAACCGGCCCATTTTTGAGGTCGACCTGAGCTCTGCTGGGTCGACTAGGGGTTAATCCAGGGTGTTTGGCTGTCAACCCGTGGGCCGATTCGGTCAAATGCAGATTTTGCATTTGATTGGTTCTCATGGTTCAGGGTTAATCTAATGGTCCTAAATAACTTCCTACACCTATAAATACATCCTAATGCTAACCCTAAACCTAATTAAAATAGAATAGTTACCGTCATACCAACGCCATGGAAATCAATGGAGCCGCCGCCAACAAAGAAAGAAGAAAAGCAAATTCAATTCTAATTCTCTCAACCCTAAAGCAAAGCAAAACTCTCTCTTTTCTTCTCTAAAATGTGAGTATGATGATCTTAACAAGATTATTATCATTTTAATTAGGTTGAGTTATGAATGGATTATGAGTAGATGATGTGAATTATCATATATGTTGTTGTAAACCCCTTTTGCTATCATGTATATTGTAAATCCAATGTTATGTGATGATGATATCTTATATGTTGTAAATCATGCTATGATGATGTAATGTATGTTGAAAGTTTCTACGCTAAGTTGTGATGAATCATACATGTTAAAAAGGCCATGATGTTACCATCTATGCTAGTTAGTTCATATTAATTAAATCATCATGTTTGGGTTATGTTGATCTATATGACAAGTCACATATGCAAGTTAGATTGATTAGAAAAGTTATGAACATATACCAAGACATCTATTATGACATCTAGAATTATGCTATGACATATGTGATATCCTATGCTAGTTCACACCATCATTATGTTGCCTAAAAACCCCATATGCAAGTTTATGTATAGATTTGGGCTATGATCATATCATATAAATTGAGACATTTAACAAGTTGACACCTTTTGATCCTTAACATGTGTAGTTTATGCAAGTTTCACCCCTATTATGATTAGATTTATTTTAATTGTCTATATGTTGTGATAATTTATCTTTGTGCTAGGTGTTAGACTATACAAGTCTAGCATATATTATGCGTTGAATAAGCGAACGTATAAACATGGGGTAGGGGTAATATTAAGGATTTAATATTAAAAAGTTGGGGTGCAATTGATATGATTTTGCATGCCATAAGTGGATGGCCATAATTGAGTCAATTATGGACATCATTAAAAGTTGACTTAATTAATAATTTGAATAGGGAATTAATAAAACTGGGGTAAAAGATTTTAAGTGTTAATCAATGCTTAAGACACGAGGTTGGACTCGTTTGTGACGTAAACCTGCCCGGACCCGCCCGGCAAATCCAGTGGTCAAAAATGTCAGCCCAATGTGAGAGGTCCTAGGCCTAAACTAAAGCATAACGGTTGTAAAGACACAAGGTTAGACTCTTTTATGGTGTAAGACTGCCCGGACCCGCCCGGCAAATCCAGCTGCCATAAATGCCAGTCTAATGTGAGAGGTCTTTATGAGATTATGGCCTGAATGAATTAAGAAATACATAACAAGATAAACATGTAATGTGGGACATGGGGGTTAAGTAGGTGCCTTGGGTGGCATGAGGAATCTAGGGGGTGCCCTTAGTGGCATGTGAAATACGATTAGTAAGACTTAACCAAACACACATGTAAATGAACATGACTAAGAGGGTTAAGTGGGATATACTAGTGATAAGCTTAGGTGGGTAGCTTGTGGGGGCCCATTTCGACCAGTATCCCAAACGTATCTTTGTGGGCTCGACCCAAGTCGAGGATGGGACACGCATGCTGGATTCGACTGTAAAAGGCCAAAACGGGGAGCGGTGGCAACGCAAGTCCAACGGGTTTCGTATGCGTGTGTGGACCCAGGCTGGTAGGTAAGACGTTGTTGCATCATGTAGGTATAAGCCGTGCATTCTCAAGTTGTATCGGGTTGCCACTTTAGGGGAGTGATACACCCCACTGTGGGGCCAGCACGGGTATCTACGAGTAAGGAGCCGATCGAAAGTGGGTAGTGGGGTACACCTAGTGGAGATAGGGGCAGACGGCACCTATGTAGTCAGCTAGGGGTACATAAGACTATTTATAAAGTTTCTGTGTGAAGCAAGTGGGATCAAACAATAGGTTGACTGGTGTGGTGCAGTGTAGTAATGTGCGGTGCAGTGTAGTAATCATTCGTTAGTAATTAGGTGTGCCTTTACCGTTATCTTTAACGTTATCTTAAACGCTATCTTTATCTTCCTAAGAGTTCATAGACATTTACTTGTCTTCCAGCTTACGCCTTAGTCTAGTTATTTTGATAATAGTATTGTTAGAATTATCATACTCGCCAGACTTTATGTCTGACCCCCTCTATTTCTATCCTTTTTCCCCCTCCAGGTCCTCAGGTTGGGGCCAGCTCTAGTGGAGTTTAATTAAATTGCTTTATCTCTCTTTGGAAAGCTTGGACCGTTGAAGTAAAGTCCAGCTTGTTATCTTTTTAATGGTTATTTATGTAATGGGATTATGTATTTTGATTTTTTGAAGATGGATAT
This sequence comes from Allium sativum, assembly GCA_030737875.1. Lineage (NCBI taxonomy): Eukaryota > Viridiplantae > Streptophyta > Magnoliopsida > Asparagales > Amaryllidaceae > Allium > Allium sativum. Next base: position 161,586,006 of record CM060913.1, read on the forward strand.
TGTACTTGGTTATGATCTATGGTTTTATGATGTAACAAACATGTTTAATTTCCGCTGCAATAAAATGAAGTTTTAGATTTCCAAGTACTATTTATTATTTGCCTTGTTGTAATTTTTCTATTCTATATTCACTTATAACCTCCGTGGAAGTTAATGCATTCCCTTTGTGAGTGACACTAATGGACGTGGGGTGTTACAGATGTGTTAAGAGATTCTAGGAAACTAAGCATGACAGACCCTTTTTGGGTCATAAGAAATCTCGAGGGTTCTCCTATGACAAGTCAAAAGTCTAACAACACTTCTCTCACAATCGAGAATGGCACTGCATGTGGTTAGCCAATCCATCCCTATAATCAACCCATAGCCCATGAACCCAAGCTTATATGCGTCACATTCAAACTTGACGCCCAACACTGATATTCTCAAACCACGATAAATCATAGACAAATGAGCCGAACCACCAATGGGGTTTGAGACAACAACGGGATCCACTATCATACTAGTATTCAAGTGCAGAGACTCGACCACAAAATCAGATATAAACGAACGCGTAGCACCAGAATCGAAAAGAGTTATAACAGGTTGATTGGAAAGAGAAATCAAACCTTGAACAAAACTTTCTTACCTCCATCCTGTACGATGGCCACGAGAGCATACACCTGCCCTCCAACGGATCCTATCCTTTGGCCTTGTCCTTGCCTCTTCGGGCACTCTTTAGCAAAGTGTCTGACTTCTCCACAACTGAAGCAAGTATTCTTCCTTCTTTTGTAGTCTTTTACCAAGTGACCCTCACGTCCACAACCGCGACACTTCCTCTTATCTTTAGCTTTGTTATTCTTTCCGCCTTTCTTTTGTTGTTGTTGTCCTTCCTTGGGCCATACCTTCCTATTTGTGTTTTCTCAACCCTAGCTAATTTCTTTTTAGAGAAATCATCTACACGCGACGGTGGAGGAACAACGATTGCAGCTGGGTGAGGGACGTCTCCTTAACTCTCGGTTGGTGTCGTAGCTTTAAGATACCTATGGAACCAATCCGGTACTTCAACGCCCTTGGGAATATAAGGTAGTGTTTGGTTTACCGTTTTAAGTTTTGGGTTTTTGTCCATTCAAAAATGTGCATAAAGCATGTAAATCATGGAAAACAACAATTTTAGAAAATAAAGTTAACCCACAAAATAAAAAACAACTTTTATCCATTTTTCATGTTTTGAGAAATGAAATATGGAGACCAAATCCTCATTTCATGATTGCTACATCCCCTCCGCGGTCCCCTCCATCTTGCTTTCAATCTACCATTCCTTCTTCTACACCTTTTAAAGTTTTGTAATTAATTTTGAAAACTAAAAACCCAAAACTCATTTTTAACCAAACACACCCTAAGGTTCTCAGAACATGCTAAAAAGAAAAGGAAAGAGATTCAGACAAAGGATCGAAAGATATTACTTATGGCTTTTTGGGGAATGTTTTTCAAAACAGAATTTCTTTTTTAAAATGCTTTCTTTTAAAACCTTTTTGAAAATAGTTTTCAAAAACTTTTATCTAATCCGGTAACCTTTAGCTCTGATACCAAGTGTGACACCCCACGTTCGTTAATGTCACTCACTAAGGGAATGCATTAGGTTTCATTAAGCATTATAGGTAAACAAAAATAGAAATATTACAAGATAGATATAAAAGCAACATCGGAATTTAAATTTTTATCATAACATCATGGTCCAAAATATCACAAGTCTGAAACTACCTAAAAGCCATTACAAAAGTATAAAACTTTCTGTCTTGTTCCATCAGTGTACATAAAAAGCATAATTCCCCAAAAAGAGAAAAAGCCATAGTAGCAAGGATAGGAGCTTGAGCCATACATATAAGCAACTCCAACACAAAGTAAGCAGAATCACGGTTAAGCCTGAGTGCATCCACCTTGAGAACCTGGGGGAAACGGAAGAAAGAAGAGGAAACAAAAAGGGTCGGACATAAAGTCTGGCAAGTCCAGTTACTTTTAGCAAGTAAATAAGTAAAAGTATCATGATAGGCATATAAAGTGGATAAGGAAGATAACATCATAAAAGGTAAGTGTGACAAGGTAAACATGACAAACATGATAGAGTATGTTGTGCTTCTCTAATGATTTCTATTTCTCTACACTAATACTAGTATAACCAAAATGAGATGATCCCTTAACATGTATAAGATGTAGACTTTGGCGTACTTCTGGTGAGAAGTTTTAAACCCATACTATCCACAGGCAGCCCTAATAACGGACTCCTAAACTTACCAAAGTCTAGATGTACCCTAACTACTACCCTAATCGATTGGCTCCCTACTCCGTAGATACCCTATGCTGACCCCACAGTATGGTGTACCAATCGCTCCCTAAAGTGGCAAACCTTCATTTTCAAGATGTACACAACCATATCTACTGATGTCGCAACATTTTATTTTCCCAGGCAGGCGGAGTCATGCACGCACACGACCCTGATGGAACGCACCATCATGACACCGTCCCCACGTTTGGATCTCTTACAATCAGTTCAGTAAGCATGCCCCACTCCGACCTAGTTCGGAGTCCCCGTTTGATACCTATTTAAGGGTTACTAACTTAAATGGGTCCCACACATGATGATGCAAGCTCTCACCTTCGTCTTGCATCCCCACTACTAGGTTTTCCGCTGGTTATGTTTACCTAACGATGTTTTTAATTACATAACCCCAATAGGTTAAGTTTGTGGACCTATATATACAAATATTGCCCTCCAACCCAAGATGTACTTAACCCTCCCACTGTTTCATTCAAATATTACTTAACCCCTAATCAAGTTGTCATGTTCGTACAATCCCTATGTATTCAATTAGGTTAAGTATTACAGACTAATAGGTTATCCCCATTGACTTCTTTTCACTTGCCGAAGTTCCACTTGCTTATTAATTTCATATAAATATAACTTAATCCATTTAGGTTCATTAATAAGCCCCATTACATGCTATTCTTTAGATTGTAATTAACAGAAGTAATCTTACAATCTTTCACCCCTGGATTGTAATTAGCGGAAGTAACCTTACAATCCCTTTGTATTATTCATTGCCTGATTCCATAGTTACAATAACATGTTTTACTGAATATGTATCTAAGTATACTTCATCTTAGTTCACCTATTTTCTGTTTAACATATTACTACAACTTGGCGTTGTTTACTTATTAACTTAGTTTTCTTAACTAAGGTTTACTAATAAGCTTCCTTTCCTTTTTATTATAACATATGTTATAATTTCCACTTGTCCCTAGGACAAGCCTACTATTATGTAACATTCTTCATTAAAGTAATTAATGGTAATAGGTTACTATCCTTTCTTGTTTATTCCAATTCATTACCATGTCCATTTATGGTTATAATGGGCTAGACCTCCCACATTAGGCCTACAACTTGTGGATGTTGGATATGCCGGTAGGATCCGACAAACTTTTCCCACAAGTTGGGCCTAACCTCGTGTCTTAGCCCGACTCGTATTTGTGCACTTAGATCCCTTACATTAGATTCAACATTTACGCTTACTGGATATATCGGTCGGGTCCAGGCAAACTTCCATCACAAATGCATTTTAACCTTGTGTCATAAGTGTCATTACAGTTTCCTAATTACTATAATTCTAGGCATTTTAATTATTAACCAATTAATTATACCTCTGTGTCTTTATAGGTGTTAATGCCCATTTACCCAATTACATTCATAATGGATTATATGTCCAAATTCATATCCATCATTCAAGTTATGCCAATTCTAATGTTTTCTCCGTTCCCGAACTAACACATTCACATATATTTGGAGTCATGCTTAGGCTAGGAAGTAGCCTAGCCATAAACAATAAAAGGGAAAGATGACAATAGTGATTATTTTAACATAAGTGACATAAGCATGTAATTGGCATAGTGAGAGGGTGAACATATAAAAATAGACCTAGTGGGCATTTGATAATAAAACTAGATCTAACATACTAAGAATGTCATAATAGGCATGAATAAATAAGGATTCATATGTCCAATTAATGATAGATCTAAATTAATCACCACATGATAGGTACAAGATGATCTAGATGTAGAATTAGATCTAAGCAAGGTTTTAACTATCCAAATAATGACAGATCCAAATTAGCCACAAACATAAATAAAGGTTAAGATCCACAAATGTAACATGATAAATTAACCACAAGCGAATTAGATCGTTAAAGGTAGATCTAGCATGATAATATTTAATATCCTCAAATGTGACATAATAAATTAATCACAAGTGTATTAGATCTATAAAGGTAGATCTAGCATGATAATGTTTAAGATCCACAAATGTGACATGATAAGTTAACCACAAGCGAATTAGATCTATAAAGGTAGATCTAGCATGACATGATATCTTAACCACAAGCGAATTAGATCTACAAAGGTAGATCTAGCATGACATTATAAATTAACCACAAGCGAATTAGATCTATAAAGGTAGATCTAGCATGACATGAAAAGTTAACCATAAGCGAATTAGATTTATAAAGGTAGATCTAGCATGACATGATAAATTAACCACAATCGAATTAGATCTGTAAAGTTAGATCTAGCATGACATGATAAATTAACCACAAGCGAATTAGATCTATAAAGGTAGATTTAGCATGATAATATTTTAGATTCAAGAACGCCATAGATTCACAATTTATAACAAATCCAAATAACAGTCATATCATGTTTATTTTTAATCATTTAAATCTAAAAATAACTAACTCACCGTGTTTGGATTTTAGAAGATAGAAAAAAAATTGTTGGTGTTGAATCTCAGATCTATTGTTTGAACGCTTGAATCTTTTTAAACTTGATTTTGGAGAAGAATAGGCAATTTAATTGATGTTACAGCAGAGCCTCCACTACAACAAAGGTTAGATTTCTTAGCATGGGCATACGACATTTTAAAATCACCTATAGTAAATGCTCGACTTTTCCCGTGGAATAAATCATGTTTGTATCCCCAAACGCTATCAGTAATTGATTAATTAGAGCGCGACAAAGCTTTTTCATTTCCCTCCATTTCATGAACCCACGGAGAAAACACATCTCCTAATTTCTTCGTTCATATCAAAATTTTCCCCTAAATTAACTTCATCCACCTTCCGCCATATCTACCTTCGTTCATATCAAAACACGATTGTCTTCATTGTTCTCATCCATGATCGTCTTTGCTCAAAACATCGTCAACTGATGAAACACCCCACCTCCGTTAGGGTCACTCTCAAAGGGAATGCCCTAATTTTGGTGGAGGTTTATAAGTACAAGTCACAGATATACAAGACAGATATAAGAACACATATTTGTAAACAGCGGAAGAACAACAAACTTTTATTTCATAAAGTCAAATACGTGTTACAACAACATCCTTTCCAAAAACATAACATAACACTTTCATAATCTTTCTTGAGTACATTATTAAAGAAGCATAAATAAAACATAGATAAACTGCAAAAGCCCCATAGTGGATTGTCCAAAGCCATAGTTCAAAACAGGAAAGTCCAAGCAATACATTTCTCTACTTCAAGCTGGATGTCAAGGCTGATCAAGCTGTTGTGTTCCCTCCCTGAGGACCTGGGGGGGGGAAACGGAAGAAAGAAGACGAAAGAAAAATAGAGTCAGACATAAAGCCTGAGTAAGTCTAGTACTACTTTGTCTATGAATAAAGAACTGGGTATGATAAGTATAAACAGGAAGTGGGCATGCACTATAAACTTGTAAAGTTGTCTAGGGTCGAATATACTATCGTACCCCATGTTAATCTCTGAACCCATATAAACTAGTTTCCAATTTGCACCCCATAATCAGGGTGATGTGATCCATTCTATGATGATCGGCTCCTATTCGCATAGTTACATGTGTCTTACGGCCCCCGATGTCTGTAGTTACCTATGCTGGTCCCACCATGGGGTGTATCGAGCCCCATAGTGGCAACCCGACACAACCTTAGAGTGCACAGGTATGCTACTGGTGTCCAGTGCCTTATTTTTCTGCGCCGGAGTGTGTGCACGCCCGCACTCCGTTAGAACCTACACTGCTACACCACCGCCGTCGCTTTGACCTCTTACAATCAGCCCAGTAATCGTGCCCCACCCTGCCTAGTTTCAGGGTATCCTGATACACCTTCTAGGGTTACTGCTGAAAAGGGTCCCCCGTTACTAGGTTTTCTATCTCTAGCCAACATGCTAAGTTGGTTAAGTGTTTTTCTAACCTAACCCCACCAGTTCGTTTAGTTTAGCATGTTCCATTTTGATTAAGTCTTTAGTTCACTTAATCCTATCAATCCTGACTCAGCCTTAATTGTCTTATTAAGGCCCTGACCTCTCACATTAGACAGGTATTGTTGTGGCTGCCTGTTGCCGGTTGGTTCCGGGCAGTCTTACGCCACAACTCAGTCTAACCTCGGGTCCTTATTGGGCTCCATGTTTAACCTCCCACATTGGATAGGTATTGTTGTGACTACTGGACAGCCGGGCGGTTCCGGGCAGGTTTACATCACAACTCAATCCAACCTCGGGTTAAACACATCGTATTTTCTACATTTACATATTTTGTCATTCCTCTTTATTTCTTATATGTAAATATTTGCGGCCCATTATTAAGTTAGTGGTGTAAAGGCTACACCAATCATGGGCCCAACCCATACTTGAACTTGGGCCCTTCTATTTTATATTTTCATTCATTAATTAATTTTAACCCAACGTTATTTTCCCCCGTTTTACACGTCCGTTTGTATATATATATTGGGCTTAGCCTTTTAAAGCCCAATTTAGCCATGCGAAAAGGGGAGGCTTATGGCGTGATTACATACACAAAGAGGGGAAGGTGAGCGCATGAACTTGCAATACGACGTTGGAAATACAAAATAGAAATTGGTGTACTTGCATAGTGGTAACATAGGTGACATGAATCAAAGCATGTGAACTTGCATAGGTTTAACTACAACATGAACCCATATTCTTATTTAGGCATAATGTCAAACATAAGCATGTCATAAATATTTCTAGCATAAGCATAGCATAATGTCAAACATAAGCATGGCATAAATACTTTTAGCATAAACATGGCATAATGTCAAACATAAGCATGGCATAAGTAAAGTTAAATTTTGTTCATGGCATAAACATAAACATGTCATGTTCATAAGGTTTCTACATGTTTACAAAGGGGATACTTTGTTACAAAAGCATAGATCAACTTAATTATGGTTTAAGTCTAATCACATAACGATAGTATAAATATACTTATGCATAAATATTCCTAAGCATGGTGTTTGCCTTAAACTTGCAAAAAGGGATTTCTGAGTCTAACCTAGCCATGTCTCACATATGTCATCATAAAATTCTTGTAAACAAGATAGACTTAATCATGGATTTCAATTATGCCAAATATCATTCATAGCCTAGCCATATTCATAAGTTTGCAAAAGCATGACTTAATACATGGATTATGATGTCAAAATTCCAACATAGTTTCTTATGAACTATAACAACCAAACTTGTTTCAATTACTTGCAAAATGATTTATGCATAAAAACATACATCATAGTGACATGATAACGAAGCCCCAAACTTGCATGGATTCCAATCAACTACATACATGTAGCCTCAACATAGATTATATAATTTGCGCAATATTCCAAACGTATACTTGCATAGAACTACCGCATGTAGTTCTTTATAACATAATTCAAGAATATCCAAACGTATATAAATTGATAAGAACGCACAAATATGAATTACTTTCATTGCCACAATTCAAGCATACACATCAACACAATTGTTTATTCATACCAAAGTAATACTCTACTTACAATGGTTGCGGCGAATTCTCTAATTAAGAGATATGATTCCTTTGTTGAATTGATTGGCTTTAGGTTGCTTGAATTGCTTTAGGCTTTAGAACTCTCTTCCTAATTCTCTCTCTAGTTGGCGGCTACTCTTAGTCGTTCCTCAGCAACATGGCGGCTATGTTCTTAATTTTGAATGAATAGATTAGGGTTTAGTCTAGGGTTGTTTATATAGAGGTTAGGAACTGATTAGGACCCTTGATGTTGCTAGGTTAGATCGTAGCCATTCATTAGATAGAGAGACCAATTAGAACCCGCCACCTAGCCCTAATGACAAAGCAGACCACAGAAATTCGACCAAACACAGACCTGGCCAGCCAGGTTGACTGGGCTCGACCAGGTCGACACCCCTGTCGACAGGGCTGTCGACAGCCCTATCGACATGGGTAGCCCAGGTCGACAGCCCAGTCGACCTGGGTGGCCTAGGCGGGTGTTTATCCGCCCTGGCCCACTGGGCCCGATTTTTTTTAATTATTTTATTCTGTTTGAATTTTAAATTTAATTCAAAACTTCCGAAGGCCATATCTTCTTCATACGGACTCCGTTTTTCGAAAACTCAGACTTTATTTCGCGTATTTTTCCGAGACGAACGCAATGGCGTATCCCGTTTCCCTTAGTTCTTTGATTTCAAATTAATTATACTTTAATTTGTTAATTTCATAGTTATAGAATTTTCGGGGTGTTACATTCTCCCCCACTTAAAAGGATTTCGTCCCCGAAATCTTCAAGTTAGGAGGAATGTAAATCCTAACATCCAATCATCGATCTACTCATCCATCAAACACGAGCATCCATTGTCCTTAAAAGATTTCTAATGCTTCATGATCATATGCGAAGTGTGTGTGTACATGAACTTATCTAATGCAAAATCAGGCGGTCTACTGATTCAGTTGACCTCCTTAATGCGAATTATGTAAGTGCCATGAATCCATTATGTATGCAAATTTTCCTATTCTTGATTCTACATGAGTGCACAACTATTCAATACAAATGCAGCATCCACATGACAACACATTAAAGTTCAACCACATACGAATACAAACATATATGCATATGCAATATGAAGTGACTGAGCCGATCTAAAACCTAGATTGTGTGTGTATATGCAACCACGAGCAACCACTAGCAATCACTTGCAACCACTTGCAACCATCATCCATAACATGTTTCAACTACATGTTTCCATCCAAAAAGATTCTACCTAAAAGATACGGTCGAGGAAATATACCTAAAAAGATAGATAAAAGCGCAACTTAAGGAAAAAGGAAAGATCAAGGATGTACCCTCGAACAGAAAAGGGTAGGCAGTGCGGATTCTAGCTTCAGTTTCCCAAGTCGCGTCTCCCTCGGCGTCGCTCCACTGAACTTTGACGAGCTTGACTTCTCGGTTGCGTAGCTTCTTCACTTCCGTTCCTAATATGCGGGTTGGAACTCTTCTTATGGTTGCTTCGCGTTCCACTTCGGCTTCTTCGAGGATATTTGGCTCTACCACTTCAGCGGACTCATGAAGACATTTTCGGAGATGTGAAACGTGAAAAACGTTGTGGACTCCAGCCAACTTCTCGGGTAGCTCTAATCTATAGGCCATTTTCCCAATCTTCTCGATAATAGGGAATGGCCCTACGAACCTTGGTGCTAGCTTTCATGTGGTTCCAAAACGAACAACGTTTCTTAGCGGTGATACCTTGAGAAAAACTCTGTCTCCAACCTCAAATTCAAGGTCGGTCCTCCTCTTGTCGGCATAGGACTTTTGTCTGTCTTGGGCCGTCTTCATCCTTCTTCGTATTAAGTCTACTTTCTCTGAAGTCTCTCGGATCATATCTGGTCCAAGTATAAGCTTATCAGTAGACTCCCACCCACAAGTGGGCGATCGGCACGGTCTTCCATATAAAGCTTCGAAGGGCGCCATTCCTATGGTTGCTTGATAGCTGTTGTTGTAGGCAAATTCCACCAAAGGAAGGTGGTCTTCCCATGTCCCTCCGAAGTCGAGGACTCATAGCCTTAAAAGGTCTTCCAAAACTCTGTTCACTCTCTCTGTTTGGCCGTCGGTTTGGGGATGATAGGCTGTGCTTAAGCATAACTGCGTTCCTAATGCTTCTTGCAGACTCCGCCAAAATTCGCTGGTGAAGATGGGGTCTCGGTCACTAACAATGCTAGATGGTATTCCATGGAGTCGAACGATTTCCTTGAGATAAAGTGATGCTAGGGATGAGGCAGTTCTTTTACTTTTGACAGGTAAAAAGTAGGCGCTTTTAGTAAGCCTATCCACTATTACCCAAATGCTAGTGTTGCCTCTCCTAGACCTAGGCAGCCCATCGATGAAGTCCATTGAGATGCTATCCCACTTCCACTGCGGGACCTCCAGAGGATGTAGCAGTCCGCCAGGCTTTTTCTGTTCCGCCTTAACCTGTTGGCACACCATACACTTAGAAACGAATTCTGCCACGTCCTTTTTCATGCCATTCCAGAAGAAAGTCCTTTTTATGTCTTTGTACATTTTATCTCCGCCTGGGTGTATCGTCATCTTGGAATGATGCGCTTCCTCGAGAACCTTCTTTACTAAATCTTTTATCTGTGGGACGCATAATCTTCCGTCTCGCCTCAGCAACCCCTTATCGTCGATGGAGTATCGGTTGAGGTGGCTTGAAGTCTCACCCCTAATTAGCCTATCAATTATTTCCACAAGCTGAGGGTCTTCGCGTTGTGCTGTCCCTACTGAATCCACTAAAGTTGGACGCACTTCGAGAGATGCTAGCAAGCCTGGTACGAAATCGGAGGAGGGCCTAAAGTCGAAGCTGGCTATAAACTCTAGGCTTTGTCTTTCAACAAACAACGGGCTTAGGGTTAATTTCTTTCGGCTCAACGCATCTGCCACTACGTTGCCTTTGCCCGGAGTGTAGGAGATTTCGAAATCGTACGAGGCAAGAAACTCCATCCATCTTTGTTGCCTCAAGTTAAGATCCTTCTGCGAGAAAAGATATTTCAACGATTTATGGTCAGTGTAAAGTTCGAACTTCTCACCTAGGAGATAGTGTCGCCAAGACTTGAGTGCAAAGACGATGGCGGCTAACTCAAGATCGTGGGTTGGGTAGTTCTTTTCGTGCGCCTTCAACTGCCTCCCGCCATAAGCTACTACCCTTCCTTCTTGCATTAAGACGGCGCCTAGCCCTGTCCCACATGCATCCGTATAAACAGTGAACATCTTGCTCCCATCTGGCAGCGTTAAAACTGGGGCTGTTGTGAGAGCCCTTTTTAGTCGTTGGAAAGCAAACTCGCAATCCAAATCCCAATTAAACACTAGATTCTTCTTAGTCAATTTCGTGAGCGGAGCTGAGATTTTCGCAAAATCCCTTATAAACTTTCGATAGAAACCTGCTAGTCCTAGAAAGCTTCGGACCTCAGTTGCATTCCTTGGTGTCTTCCAATCCTATACCGTCACTACCTTAGCAGGGTCCACTGCTAACCCTTGTTTGGATACTATGTGCCCAAGGAACCTCACCTCTTCTCTCCGAAAGTGGCATTTGGAGAACTTGGCTTTTAGTTGATGGACTCGCAAAGTTTCCATGATTGCCCTTAGGTGCTGAGCATGTTCCTCTTCACTCTTTGAGAAGATAAGGATATCATCTACGAAGACCACTACGAATTTGTTGAGGAAATCTCTAAATACCCCACTCATTAGGTCCACGAAGTACGCAGGTGCATTTGTCAAGCCGAAAGGCATGACAAGCTATTCAAAGAAGCCGTCTGGGGTTCTGAACGCCGTTTTATCGATGCTATCTTCAGCCACCCTTAGCTGATGAAAACCGGTTGCTAAATCGAGTTGGGAGAAAACAGACGCTCCTACAAGCTGGTCAAACAAATCGTCAATTCTAGGGAGAGGGTGCCTATTCTTTTTCGTTAGCTTGTTGAGCTCCCTATAGTCAACACATAGACGGAGTGAACCATCCGCCTTCGTAGCGAACACCACTGGAGCGCCCCATTCTGAAATGCTTCTCCTAATGAACCCCTTTTCTAGAAGCTCTTTAATCTGTTTACTGAGCTCTTTCCTTTCTCGTGGAGCCATATGTCTAACGGGCAACGCAACGGGCTTTGCATTATCTACAAGATATATGCGGAAGTCTATTTCCCGCTTTGGAGGCAAGCCCTTCACCTCTTCAAAGACATCCGGATATTCCCGGACCACTCTAACTGATTTCAAATTTTCAACAGAGGCATCTAGCGATTCAAGATAACTAAGCATAACCGCATACGAGGGATTATAAGAAATTTCCAAAGTATTTCCGAATTGGGTTAAGAGCCTAACAACCCTTTTCTCACAATCAAGGATGGCCCCATTACTGGACAGCCAATCCATACCCAAAATCAAACCATACCCCGAAAAGCCCAAAACAAAGGCACTACATTGAAATTCAACACTTAGGATAGAAATTTTCAATCCCACACAGATCATAGACAAGTGAGCTGGGCCCCCAATTGGGTTTGAAACAATTAAGGGGTCCTCTACCATACTAGTTTCTAGGTGCAGAGATTCTACTAAAGCAGACGAGATAAAGGAGTGTGATGCGCCAGAATCAAATAAAGTGCGAACGGGGTGATCATAAAGATAAACTACGCTTTCTACAGAAGTATTTATACCTCGCTGTTGCAATGGTGGCGCTTCTAGCACATGAACCTGTGCCCCTGGGGTGGATCCAGCACCCTGCCCCTGTCCTCGTTTCTTTGGGCAGTCCTTAGCCCTGTGGCCTGTCTGACCGCATGAAAAGCACCCACCATTCTCCTTGGCCTTCTTTTTCCGGCAGTCCTTTACTAAGTGCCCCACTTTGCCACAGAAATTGCACTTCCTCTTCTCTTTGTTGCCTTTCCCGCCCTTCTTAAAGTCTGTCTTCTTGGGCTGCAAACCCTCTTTCTTCTTGCCCTTATCCTCTTCATTCAGCAATGCCATTTGCACCAATCTTTCATACGTGGCTCCCATGGGTATATGGGTCATGGCCAAACTGTGTAATGGCTCATTTAACCCTTTGACGAAACGGAGAGCCTTCTTGTGCGGGGTATTGACTAGGTCAAGCCCAAACCTAGCCAGCTCATCGAACTGATTCACATACTCTCTGACCGTCTTGTCCCCTTGCTTAAGAAATAAGAATTTTTCTAACTGCAAACTTCTTTCTGCATCTGAGAGAAATTTAGTCTCAAACCTTGCCCTAAAGTCCTCCCATGTCTCCACTGGTCTTTCAGCATTAGTGACTTCCCACCAGTAGGAAGCCTCGCCCTTCAATAGCCACACCGCCAGTTGTACTTTCTGCCTATCTTCCACCTCAAAGATGATGAATAGGTCCTCCGTTTCTTTCAGCCAATTTCTAGCTGCCACGAAGGACTCAGTTCCATGGAAATCCCTTCCTCCCATAGCTTTAAAATCTTTACATATCTTAGCGAATGTGTTTCCTTGAGGAGGAGGTGGAGGAAAAGGTGCTGCTGCAGCTGGATGATTTCCTTCCGCTGGGGGAGGAGGAATGGTAGGACCTGGCTGAGTGGCCCTTGCTTCTAAGAACCGTCTAAACCAACCAGGTATTGGCACCCCTTCCGGCAAGTTAAGTTCTTGGGACATGCTGAAACAAAAATGATAGATTCAAAACGAAGGATAAGAGATAGTACCTATGGCTTTGGGGGGTGGACTTTGCCTTTTTAGAATAAAATAATATTTTTCTTTTAAAAATGCTTCTTTAAATTTCCTTTTTGAAAATAATTTTTCAAAACTTTTTATCTTATCTGGTAAACCTATGCTCTGATACCAAGTGAAACACCCCACCTCCGTTAGGGTCACTCTCAAAGGGAATGCCCTAATTTTGGTGGAGGTTTATAAGTACAAGTCACAGATATACAAGACAGATATAAGAACACATATTTGTAAACAGCGGAAGAACAACAAACTTTTATTTCATAAAGTCAAATACGTGTTACAACAACATCCTTTCCAAAAACATAACATAACACTTTCATAATCTGTCTTGAGTACATTATTAAAGAAGCATAAATAAAACATAGATAAACTGCAAAAGCCCCATAGTGGATTGTCCAAAGCCATAGTTCAAAACAGGAAAGTCCAAGCAATACATTTCTCTACTTCAAGCTGGATGTCAAGGCTGATCAAGCTGCTGTGTTCCCTCCCTGAGGACCTGAGGGGGGGGGGGGAAACGGAAGAAAGAAGACGAAAGAAAAATAGAGTCAGACATAAAGCCTGAGTAAGTCTAGTACTACTTTGTCTATGAATAAAGAACTGGGTATGATAAGTATAAACAGGAAGTGGGCATGCACTATAAACTTGTAAAGTTGTCTAGGGTCGAATATACTATCGTACCCCATGTTAATCTCTGAACCCATATAAACTAGTTTCCAATTTGCACCCCATAATCAGGGTGATGTGATCCATTCTATGATGATCGGCTCCTATTCGCATAGTTACATGTGTCTTACGGCCCCCGATGTCTGTAGTTACCTATGCTGGTCCCACCATGGGGTGTATCGAGCCCCATAGTGGCAACCCGACACAACCTTAGAGTGCACAGGTATGCTACTGGTGTCCAGTGCCTTATTTTTCTGCGCCGGAGTGTGTGCACGCCCGCACTCCGTTAGAACCTACACTGCTACACCACCGCCGTCGCTTTGACCTCTTACAATCAGCCCAGTAATCGTGCCCCACCCTGCCTAGTTTCAGGGTATCCTGATACACCTTCTAGGGTTACTGCTGAAAAGGGTCCTCCGTTACTAGGTTTTCTATCTCTAGCCAACATGCTAAGTTGGTTAAGTGTTTTTCTAACCTAACCCCACCAGTCCGTTTAGTTTAGCATGTTCCATTTTGATTAAGTCTTTAGTTCACTTAATCCTATCAATCCTGACTCAGCCTTAATTGTCTTATTAAGGCCCTGACCTCTCACATTAGACAGGTATTGTTGTGGCTGCCTGTTGCCGGTTGGTTCCGGGCAGTCTTACGCCACAACTCAGTCTAACCTCGGGTCCTTATTGGGCTCCATGTTTAACCTCCCACATTGGATAGGTATTGTTGTGACTACTGGACAGCCGGGCGGTTCCGGGCAGGTTTACATCACAACTCAATCCAACCTCGGGTTAAACACATCGTATTTTCTACATTTACATATTTTGTCATTCCTCTTTATTTCTTATATGTAAATATTTGCGGCCCATTATTAAGTTAGTGGTGTAAAGGCTACACCAATCATGGGCCCAACCCATACTTGAACTTGGGCCCTTCTATTTTATATTTTCATTCATTAATTAATTTTAACCCAACGTTATTTTCCCCCGTTTTACACGTCCGTTTATATATATATATTGGGCTTAGCCTTTTAAAGCCCAATTTAGCCATGCGAAAAGGGGAGGCTTATGGCGTGATTACATACACAAAGAGGGGAAGGTGAGCGCATGAACTTGCAATACGACGTTGGAAATACAAAATAGAAATTGGTGTACTTTCATAGTGGTAACATAGGTGACATGAATCAAAGCATGTGAACTTGCATAGGTTTAACTACAACATGAACCCATATTCTTATTTAGGCATAATGTCAAACATAAGCATGTCATAAATATTTCTAGCATAAGCATAGCATAATGTCAAACATAAGCATGGCATAAATACTTTTAGCATAAACATGGCATAATGTCAAACATAAGCATGGCATAAGTAAAGTTAAATTTTGTTCATGGCATAAACATAAACATGTCATGTTCATAAGGTTTCTACATGTTTACAAAGGGGATACTTTGTTACAAAAGCATAGATCAACTTAATTATGGTTTAAGTCTAATCACATAACGATAGTATAAATATACTTATGCATAAATATTCCTAAGCATGGTGTTTGCCTTAAACTTGCAAAAAGGGATTTCTGAGTCTAACCTAGCCATGTCTCACATATGTCATCATAAAATTCTTGTAAACAAGATAGACTTAATCATGGATTTCAATTATGCCAAATATCATTCATAGCCTAGCCATATTCATAAGTTTGCAAAAGCATGACTTAATACATGGATTATGATGTCAAAATTCCAACATAGTTTCTTATGAACTATAACAACCAAACTTGTTTCAATTACTTGCAAAATGATTAATGCATAAAAACATACATCATAGTGACATGATAACGAAGCCCCAAACTTGCATGGATTCCAATCAACTACATACATGTAGCCTCAACATAGATTATATAATTTGCGCAATATTCCAAACGTATACTTGCATAGAACTACCGCATGTAGTTCTTTATAACATAATTCAAGAATATCCAAACGTATATAAATTGATAAGAACGCACAAATATGAATTACTTTCATTGCCACAATTCAAGCATACACATCAACACAATTGTTTATTCATACCAAAGTAATACTCTACTTACAATGGTTGCGGCGAATTCTCTAATTAAGAGATATGATTCCTTTGTTGAATTGATTGGCTTTAGGTTGCTTGAATTGCTTTAGGCTTTAGAACTCTCTTCCTAATTCTCTCTCTAGTTGGCGGCTACTCTTAGTCGTTCCTCAGCAACATGGCGGCTATGTTCTTAATTTTGAATGAATAGATTAGGGTTTAGTCTAGGGTTGTTTATATAGAGGTTAGGAACTGATTAGGACCCTTGATGTTGCTAGGTTAGATCGTAGCCATTCATTAGATAGAGAGACCAATTAGAACCCGCCACCTAGCCCTAATGACAAAGCAGACCACAGAAATTCGACCAAACACAGACCTGGCCAGCCAGGTTGACTGGGCTCGACCAGGTCGACACCCCTGTCGACAGGGCTGTCGACAGCCCTGTCGACATGGGTAGCCCAGGTCGACAGCCCAGTCGACCTGGGTGGCCTAGGCGGGTGTTTATCCGCCCTGGCCCACTGGGCCCGATTTTTTTTAATTATTTTATTCTGTTTGAATTTTAAATTTAATTCAAAACTTCCGAAGGCCATATCTTCTTCATACGGACTCCGTTTTTCGAAAACTCGGACTCTATTTCGCGTATTTTTCCGAGACGAACGCAATGGCGTATCCCGTTTCCCTTAGTTCTTTGATTTCAAATTAATTATACTTTAATTTGTTAATTTCATAGTTATAGAATTTTCGGGGTGTTACAACTGACCTTGTCCTCTACCACGTTACAGGAATGCCGGTGTTCGCCCTAGCCTCTTTTGAAAGATTCAGGTGAATAACAAGTTTTCGAATTTACAATTTATACATGAAATCGGTGTAGGGGATTTTTAATTGGAACTCAAATTGATGTTATAGCTTTCAACTTACGATAATTTGTCTTTCGTTACTTGGCAACTGTGTATAAATCGATTTTTATGTTAGGTTATCTGCTCTTTTTTTATGTGTTACTTTATATACATTACAAATTTCATCTTTGATTTTGTTAGCTAATACTAATGTTACATATCTGAAATCCAATTACTGATGTTACAGGAAATTTATGTTGTATTGGTTTTCATATATTTTGTTAGGTAATGATTTATAAGAAAGTGATTTATTGGTATTAATATATTTTGTTCAGAACTTAAGGGTTGACTCTGTCCCATGCTGGTGGCACGGGTCAAAAATTCCCTGCACTCCTATACTTATGTTATTGTATATTACACATATGCGATTGATTAATGTTATGTTTTCCTGTTGGTTAAGAATAAAATGAGGTACAATATGGTACGAGAACGATTAAGTGCATTTATGTACCTAAGTGTATGCACACAGTATGTTTGAGATAAGTTGTGTATTTACATTTTTTCATTTATTACTCTTTCGAACTCAGTTCAATTTCCACAATGATATCATATTGAAAATGATTTAATCCTCAACCTGACATTTACACACCCCATTAAACAAATTATGAAATTAATGAATTTTGTTTTAATGTATTCTAAATTATACATTAGTTGTTTCATGTCCCGCTGCGCACAATGAGCAATCTATTGCTGATGGTGGCTTACTTGTATATATTGTACATTTTGTCCCAAGTCCTATTTAAAGACTATCAAATCATTAGTCAGACGATTTTTTTCAGATGTGCACTATCTTTGTTGATATAAATAAATTTTCCTTTACTTGACTGTAACTATCCAGAACTTTAATGTTTTAAAATGTATGAATATTTAATTAGTTTACATATTCGATAAATGGACTTTTATGTAAACCAATGACACTTTTTAATTATAACTACAAATTTGGAGCTTAACATTTGAATTTGGTTTACATTAATAAATTATTTAATTAAAAATTGAAAATAATGTACACATGAGAAAAGTCAAATAAGAAGAATAATGTACAAATGAAAAAGTATTGATGAACCTGATAATATGTAGGAATAACATAGAAAGTGAGGTGTAAGTTTAGGAGGAAAGCGTAGTTTCCGTTCTCACTTTATATATACAATCGCATTTGTTTATTCCATTCATCTAGAAAACATATTTCCTTTTCATAAAAGTAAGAAAGAAATAAAAGGGAGAATATAAAAGAGACAGCATGTAAAACGAAACAAGACCAAGAGCTGGTTAGAAGCTGTCAAGTACAAAGATTCATAATAGCAACATGTTTAAGGTGAGAGGGTTAAATATTTTGTCTTTTTGTAGTATTTAATGTGTTAGATGTTGAACTAACATTTTGGCTTCTTTTATATGATTAATGGTTAATGATCTAGGATGTTCAAGCATGCTTAGTGTATTTATCTTAAGAACTAAAAACAGTCAAGTCAACATTCCTTAGTATTTAATTCTATAATTTGTGATTAGATCAAAAATGTATGATCTTAAATCCTTAAACCATAGAAAATTGAAACTATCAATTATCTTATACAACATATACCTATAGGAGTTTTCCTTTTCTTCTTCAATCAGTATCTAGTGAAAAAATATTTACAGCATATTTACTACTTAATGACCACAAAAATGAATACAAATTGTGCGATAACAGAAATTAAACTTAAAGTACCTTCTTGACCACATTGAGTATGTACGGTTGAAGCTCTTCAGTGTTGTAGGCGCCTACATCGAGGTTAAGTTTCATGTTGCTCGTGTCTGCTTTGAATGCTTCGGAGACGCCAAGAAGGGCCAGGTGGAGCCATATTCATACCCTCAAAATGGTATAGGTTCGTTGCAACAACCATTTGTATTCATCCGCAACACTGCAAGATAGGAATGTAAACATAAGATCACAAAAATTAGTGAATAATAGACAAATAAATGTTGTAACTTAAGCATTAAACCCACATTGTACTTTACACCATTTCATATCATCTATTTATAACCTATTCTATGACCAACCAATTGTTGTATGGCAAGTGGTAAGCATTATTTTTTCAAATGAATTTACAGTGCATTGGTAAGAATGCATATATTTATGAGCAACATGGAAAATACTAACATATATAAAAATACCCTCCATCATAACCCATCAATAGATTGTTAACATGCAACATTTAGTTTACCAAATTTTAATAGCAACATTTAGTTTACCAAATTTTGTCAAAAGCACCATACAATTTTTCTGTTAACAATACAAATAGAATGTAGTGTATGAAGCCAGATTTTTTGTTTTTATTTTATTTTTTTCTTTAAGAAAGTGAATAACTAAAATAACAATTCGATAATTTTATGCTGGCCAACTTTTTTGTTAAAGTCACAAAATGGTAAAAGAATCCTTTGAAAGATGCCATGTACCATGCATTTTGAAAGTGCAATATTAGTATATAATACAGTACCAAGGTAAAAATATGATTTCCACTAACAAAATATAAGCATCATTATCTTCCAACAATGAACAAAAATCATGGTCTTGGCTGTAACGTAACGGCATACTATTGTGCTAGTATTCTATTAATAAATTAAAATCAGAGTTTTCGTAATCCCCCCAAAAAAACCTGCTTCATATGGTGCAAATGATCATTACTCATTTGTGTAGTAAATGTAAAACTATCCAGATGTTGAGTTACCTACAGATAAAATATGGAATAAACAAACACACACATCATCATTATTAAAGCTTAATCTTGCATTTAAACAAATTAAATTACTGCCAAAACTAAAAAAATCTTATCATGTCATACAGTGATTGCCGACTAAAAGGTCTAACAAGGGTTAATAATCTATTAACAAGATGAAATAAATGTGTTTGCTATGTAATCAACTAATTCAAATTTCGCATAACAGGTTTTCTACTTGTTCACCCTTACAATAATATTCAAAGCCTTACAAAATGAGGTGGTGGTTTAAGAGGAAAAACTAAGGTTTATTATGTAAATTGTCCTCTACAAGAAAATCTACCCTAAAAACCTAGGTTAACATCCGAATCCATTTATCGAGTTCAAAATATTTAGACATTGAAATACACTTCAAAATTATCTAGTGGCAAGTGAGATAACACTCCAGAATGTTTTTCTAGAGGTTATGGGTTCAAAACTTCAAAAATCAAAATGATTGCCCTACTTGAATTAAATATCAGTTTTATTCTATATATATACACACACTCATACATGCACATATACACACGCACATAGAATAATAACTTCAAAAATAAAATATTGCGGATTTTCCATTGCTGGCTGAAGGTTTACTTCTGTTACTTTTTTGTAATGAGGCAATACAAAATGATTACAAAATCTTGCACACTTTTTTGTATATATGATCTATGCTAAACATAGGTACATTATGTCGCTATCATTTGACAGTTATGTGGAGTAATTTTATGCATGTTTAGCTATTGTCGTTACCCAGTTGACTCAATGGCACTAAATATCACTTTGCGGAGTTAATAACTAATTGTAATTTTGTTTGTTTAGATATTTGCTTGTTGTTATATTATATTCTTGATGGAAAAAGACTGGGTGCATTTACACAGGTAATAGATAATATTCAACTCAATGTGTAGTTTGAGAATTATAAGAGTTTATGTAACGACCCGGATTTTTCTGGTCGATTTATTTTGAATATTTAATATCGTTTTAAATATTGAGCTGATAATATAATCAATTTTTATATTGAATTATCGACATAACTATCGTAATATGAGGATCTTAAGTAATTAAATTTGAAATGGAGTCAAATTGATTTATATGAAGTTTTATTTGAATTTAAACGATAACAAATAATAATTTATTATCGAAGAATTCATTTGTTTAAATTTAAATTATATTATATTGATTTAAAATGGTTATTTTATATTACATTCAAATTAAATTGTATAATCTGTTTCGTTGAATTCAAAATAGTGAATAATGTTGGGAACATCAGTTGTTTTGCTGAAATAGTGGTTCGTGGTTTCAAATTAAAGGACCGCAAAATATTTTATCTATTTAAAATAAAATCGAATATAGGAGAGCCGACCTAAACTGTATGCGTCGTCCTATTTTACCTTGAGCAGTAAAATTTGTTTCCTCCTCCAACTATGTAAACATGAATTAATGGCGCCACCCTAACCTTTCAATATCGCAGACCTATCATTTCCTCGAGCTGGAATTTTTGCTCCTTTTTCGTGTATAAAACCACACATAGACCCATTCGTTCTGGCAAAATAAAAATGGCCGCACCCCCCCTAAATCAATCGAATCCTATTCTTCCAAATTCATGTACCCTTTCTTCAATCCTAACGACAAGCTGAGGGGTCGCGACCTCGATGGAAGCACGGAAAATGGGTTCGAGTTCGTAAATCGCAATCTAGGGGATCGACTATTTTGTTTGACCTCAGGGTTTCACCGCGAATCATGGTACGAGAGGCTAGTTGTCTCAATGGTACAACCAGGGTTAGGGCTGAGGACCGATGGCGATTCGGATTTAGGGTTTCGAGCCAGGCTCGACTGTTGGGGAAGGTGCGATGTTGGCAAACTCGTGGAATCAGGAGGAGCAGTGTTCGGTGGAGCAGCGTGGAGGTAGCGGTCTGTGTATTCTGGGGATCGCGATTTGCTCCCTGGAGTTCATCGATGTAGTTGTAGCTCGCGGTTCTAGTTCTTGGGATGGGAGTCTCTGTTCGGCAGGGATGTTTGAGGAAGAAGAAAGAATTTAACAGGATTAAGGTATTTTTCTTTTTAGATTTAGTTTTTATTTATTTGAAAAATAAATAAGGCAGTTAGGAATTTATTATGAGGGATTAGTTATATAAAGAGCAAATAAATTTATATAATTAGTTTATAGAAAATAAATTAGTTAGTTTTGTTTCTTTTATTTAAACCATATTAGTTTGATTCAGATTTCAAACTCAAAATAAATAAAAGAAGTTGGATATTTAATTAAAACAATTTGATGATTTAATTAAATGAGAAAATGGATATATATATATAAGACATTTATTTATGCTTTAATTGAAATGTTGATCGTTAAATAAATATTCGTAGGAGCACGATAAAACTCATTCGAGGCGATTCGAAGCCGTAAGATTTGAATTTCCACGAGACATTCAGCAAAGAAAATCTCGGTGAGTAAATCTCACTCACCTTTTATTAAAATTATTTTTACTTCGTAAAAATAATTGTTGTTGCTTGTTTGGATTTTTCTGCTTGTTTTATATATATTAGTTATTTAGGCTATTATATATATATATTTGGTTGATTGATTGGTTGGATTCCCGCAGTCTCATTAGCGGATGCCCGCGGTACCATAGCGGATGATTACCCTATACGCCCCACGCTATGATTAGTGGATGACCTTCTATACCGCGATATTCTGCCACGAAGCAGAATGGGTATTATTTATGTGCTAACGTATGTGGATGCAGGGAAACAGGTTGGAGGAATCCAACAGGATTCCTCAAAAATATATTATCTATTTGCTGTTTGTTTGATTTCATATATATTCATATATGGTGTGTTAAAAATCAAATGAATGAAAATTGGTTGATTTGATTGTTTAAAATATCACTGGGCTTGAATATTGATTTATAAAAATATCGCGGAAGGGATATTTGAGATTTAAAAGAGAAAATTCTATTTTCCTAAAATAGAATTTAAATTTAAAATGGAATAAAAATATTTAACTTGTTTTAAAAGGAATAAAACAAGTAGTTCATTTATACACAAAATTTTAAATGAAGTGAAAAGAATTATCATTTGATAATTCAGAAATAGAAATACAAGTGTGAAATTGGAATTTGAAATGAAATTTCAAAATAGGATGTGAAATGAAATTTTTAAATATATAACTCAAATGAAATTTGAGTATAACATTTGAATAGTAGAATTAGAAAAGGAGTTTAAATATTTGAATTTTAAATAAAAGAAAAAGGAGATTGAATATTAGAAATTCAAATAGAAGTTCAAATAGAATTTGAATAGACGAAATTAGAATGAAAAAATAGAATTTGAATTCAAAGGGATAAAAATAGAATTTGAATTCGAAGGAATTCAAATAAAGAAAATTCAATAGAGATTTGGATATAGAATTCGAATGAAATTCAAATATAGAAATTTGAATATGGAAGTTCAAATGGAATTTTAAATATAGAGTTTGAATAGGAGATTCAAACAGCATTTGAATAAGAGAGTTCAAAATGGAATTTGAATAAGAGAATTGAAATAGAATTTGAATAAAGAAATTCAAATAGGGATTTGAATATAGAATTTCAAAATAGAATTTGAAATAAACTTTGAAAATAGGATTTCAAAGTAGAGTAGGAAATCCAAATGGTTTGAAATGGAATTTGAATTCAAGGGAATTCAAATGGATTTGAGTGAAGAAATTCAAATGGGATTTAAATAATGGGTTTTAAATAAAGAGGATTCAAATATAAGAATTCAAATAGTATTAAGTTTTGGATATTTGAATTTAAAAATAGAAATTCAAAATGGAGTTTGATTATTTGAATTCAAGTATGAATTTCAAATATAACAATTCAAAAAGGGAGTTGATTATAGAAATTAATCTGGTATTTGAATTCAAGGAGATTAAAATGTGGTATTTGAAATCAAGGAAATAAAATATGGTATGTGAATTCAAGAGAATTAAATTTGAATATTAGAATTCAAATGGTGTTAAAAATGAGTTTGAATATTAGAATTCAAATGGTGTTAAAAATGAATTTGAATATTAGAATTCAAATGGAGATGGCAAATGAAATTTGAATATAGGAGATTCAAACTGAATTCAATAGAATTTAAACTATGGGATTTGAATATTGAATTCAAATGGAATTGAAACTATGGATTTGGATATATTAAAACATATCAGAATGGAGTTGGATTCATTTTAACAAAAGTTTAAAAGTTTTTATATACAAATATAAATAAAACGAACTCGCCGCAGTGCTGCAGTTCGTAAATTGGCGATTCGAACTTCAATTGAATATACAGAACTCAGTTGAAGTCGAAATTCTTTGAAACAAGAAACGTCAGGACCGATTTGGTAATAGCTTTCCAATGAAGGAGAAAAATCTGGATTTCATCGAATAGATTTTGAGTTATGTCAAAAATCAAATTTTCAGAAAAGCAGCGCCAGAACCATTATAAAACCATAACGGTTTGTTTAAATAAACTAAAGGATTTTTAAAGAAATAAAATCCGAATTTGCCATGAGAAAAATCCAGACTTGAGTTGTAAATTAAATACGAACTCAAGTGGTGTAAATGAGATGATTGTTGAAACAAAAATCAGATTTTTAATTATTGATTAGAATTGACTAATTTAAAGAAAATTAGTTAATGGAATTTTGAAATCGAAATTTTGGGCTTTGAATCGGACAAGGGATGTATAAATTCATATTCGGAATCGAATATGAAACTTGAATTAGAAATGACATTCGATTGTTGTATCAACAAATTAATATATATTTGAACGTGATATGTTCAAATAACAAGTGAAATAGGCTAAGAAGCTAATTAAAGAATAAATGGGCGGAACTGAATTCAAACGATTGGTTTGAGTTGAATTGAATTGCAAACAGGTGAACATGTGTAAGCAGGTTTGATATGAAGTATATGAAGATTTAAATTTGCGTGCTCGATAATAAGGTACATGTTTAATTCATATATGAGATTTTATGCGCCGTATCGGCAAGTCGCTTGGCTTTTTCTTTTTCTTTTTGAGATGAGAAGGTACCGGGAAGCTATTTGAAATTTCCCGATGCTCCCGATACAGGGGAGGTTATGGCGAAATTTTTCCGGAAATTTAAGGAGTTTGAATATTTTAAAGATATTTTGATAGTTAGAAATCATTGTATCGACGTATAGAATTCGATAGGTAAGTGAATATAAAAACCGAATATTTTAAACAAAAAGGGAAATCCATAAATTAGAAATAGAAAGCGAACTTTATACATGTTTTAAAAATGAATAATTGGATTGTATAGTGTGTTTATTCGAGGTAAGTGGTTTTGCCGTTTTGAAGTTGAGGATGTTTTCAGTTAAGGTCTGAGAGGTAATTTTACCCCAACTTGATTGATTTCATTTTTAATGGATAAATAGCAAGATCCAGTCTCGAAGAGAAGTGTTTGAAAAGGGTTAGTTGAATAAAATATTTTGGGTTGTTGTAACGATGTTTTACACAACACTCGTTTCAAACCCAAGTGGTGGAATTTTGGAAATATAACAAGTAAATATTTCCTGAGTATAATTAAAATTGTCGGGATAGAGATAAGTGATTGGAATTGTTTCCAATTGCAAATAGAGATATTTTCTAATATATAGAGAATAAAAGGAGTTGATATTGGGAAATGCTTTCCAAATAGCGTAAAGGGCCAATATGGTTATTGAAAATATTTGGGTAACAAATATTGATAAGGAAACGGAGAAGAGATTTAATTAATGAAATATTAATTAAAGAGCCCAGTGATTTGTTTGATATGTTGGATGAACACTTGTTTTTATTCGATAGTTAAATCACAGACTATCGAAGTTTTGACCATCGTTGTCAATATGGAGAGATCGGTTGGATTATTATCCGAAGAACCACTCCGTATCGGCATAAGCGTTGCGAACCAAGTATGCTGAATATATTGAAGACGGAGTAAAGTGCAAGGACTTTTTCTATTACATAGAAATAGTGCCTTCGGTTTCGTTCAATCCCAGAACGAACGTAAATGGACGAATGTCTGACAGAGTATTTCCAATGATCAAATGGGTTGGTCTGTATGGATATATATGGTTGCAACGGATTTATCCCTTAGCATAATATCCAGAATATTTGTGCAAACTCAACTAGTGATTAACGGATCTGACAATGTGGCATTCAAAGTGATTGTGCTATCAATGAATGGTAAGTATTCGTAGCCTCAGACCTCAACAACCGGGAAAGGGAAAAAATCGGGCAGGCAGCATGGCTATGTGGGTCGCACCCATTAGGATGTATAATCACCTATCTAGAGGTTCATTTAATTTCTTATTCTATTCGATGCTGTCCCAGTCGGGAGGCGGTTGCTGATCCCAACCGTTGGTGATATACATTCGATACACTCAAGCGAAATGAGTGGTCGGTCATGTGTGGGCCGGGTTACAAGATGTTCTTGTCGAACCCAGTGTATTCCTCTCTAGAGATACACTAGCGGAAGGTGGTTCCATACCTTGTCATGTTGGAAAATCCAATCTCCAATAAGCGCCATGCGGTTTTTGATTTTATAATATATATGTGGAGCGTGAGATGCAAGCGTTCTGCTATTTGGTTATTTACTTGATGTAGACATTATTATAATATCACTGGATTTTCGTATCAAAGTGTTTTGGGTTATAGTAAGGTAAAAACCGTCCATATTTATGTGTAGGCTGGTCTTACTATTATATTTTCTTTCGAAAAGGGTTTTGAAAGTTAAACAAGTGGTTGGAGTTTACTCACACCAGTCCCATGACTGACCCAGAGTTTATTTTGTTTTGTTTTTCCTAAACTCTTGGGTGCCCAAATTTGTACGGGCAGTCAAGTAGTCGGGATTTCACAGATTCAATTGGAGGAGCTGGAAGCAGGAGGCTTCGCCAGTTAGCTATAGTCTATCATATATTCCGATGTGAACCATGTTTGTATCTGGAAATAGGTGTTTATAACTGTTCCAGAAATAACTGTTGTGCTTTGATGATGGTATGTATATAAAGTTACTGATTTGTATTTCAAAGGTTATGTTATATAATATATTTTATTCGTTCCGCTGTGAGATTCGTGTTTACTTTAATTATGCTCAGTTGTGTTCTTCTTCTTCTTCTATTCTATTAGTTCTATCTTTTCTATCTCACCCTCTAATTTCTTTCTATTAATGATTCGGTATTTTTGATGTCTGAACAGTCGACGCTGGGTTTTGTGTTGATTTTCGGAGACGAAAATCCCGTGGTCGTTACAGTGGTATCAGAGCTTAGGTTGAGCGAACACCTAGGCTTATGTGGCATGTGCCCATTAGAGATAGGGTCGGTAGTACCCTAGAATGAGTTGAGTGTATATATACGAGAGAGCGTATTTGTTAGTTGATATAAAAATTGTTTTATATTGTGTTGGCTAGTCTGTTGAGTGGTTTATGAATTCTGGTCGAATCGTGGGACGCCACGAAGTCGATAGGAATTTCTAAACACTTAAACAGAGAAATTCGACACAGTATTGTTTTAAAGAAGGTAAATGAAATAATTTTACCCAAAATTTCTATTTTGATATAGAAAGAATAATTTTCTAGAATTATTATTATATGGATGTGTTGGATGTTGATTTTATAATCAAATGAGATTATAAAATTAGAATGGTTATTTATAACCAAATAGAATTTGTATAGAAATTAAATATACAAATGAGATGAATTAGAATCAAATTCAAACCAGAATTGAGAATTCAAAATCCTGGGAAGTTGAAAAATATTTTTCAAAGTATATTAAAATAATATAGATTTGTTTTAAAAGGATTTGAAAGAAAATCATTTTAGATGGATTTTGAAATAATAAGGCACTGAACTCACTTCAGTGGCTGGGAAATTATTCTGATGATGATTGCAACATCATCAGTGTTCATTTCCGAGTTTCTAAGTGATGAATTGCTACCTTAGAAAAAGTTTTTGATGGAAATTTGTTTGAAAGAAAACAAGTAGTTTGAAAATTGAAATGTTTTAAATTTGAAATGAAAATAAATATATGTATATATTTATGGGATTTCAAAAGAATTTGAAAAGAAAAACCCAGGGATTTGAATTCTGGAATTTAAATTTAACTTAAACAAGTTAAATGGGTCGAAGTGAATGAATTGATTAGAATCAATTTGAATAGGTTTATTGAAATAAATTGAAATAAATATGAATTGAATGTGAAGGCATATGAAAGGAAGAAGACCAAAAGTTTTGGTTGAAATTAAAGTCATAGAAATATGAGGAGTTGAGTTTCAACATAAGTGAGATGTTGAAAAGAAATGGATTTGTACCCTTTTTCCTACCTTAGCAATTTCGAGGACGAAATTATTTTAAGGGGGGAAGAATGTAACGACCCAGATTTTTCTGGTCGATTTATTTTGAATATTTAATATCATTTTAAATATTGAGCTGATAATATAATCAATTTTTATATTGAATTATCGACATAACTATCGTAATATGAGGATCTTAAGTAATTAAATTTGAAATGGAGTCAAATTGATTTATATGAAGTTTTATTTGAATTTAAACGATAACAAATAATAATTTATTATCGAAGAATTCATCTGTTTAAATTTAAATTATATTATATTGATTTAAAATGGTTATTTTATATTACATTCAAATTAAATTGTATAATCTGTTTCGTTGAATTCAAAATAGTGAATAATGTTGGGAACATCAGTTGTTTTGCTGAAATAGTGGTTCGTGGTTTCAAATTAAAGGACCGCAAGATATTTTATCTATTTAAAATAAAATCGAATATAGGAGAGCCGACCTAAACTGTATGCGTCGTCCTATTTTACCTTGAGCAGTAAAATTTGTTTCCTCCTCCAGCTATGTAAACATGAATTAATGGCGCCACCCTAACCTTTCAATATCGCAGACCTATCATTTCCTCGAGCTGGAATTTTTGCTCCTTCTTCGTGTATAAAACCACACATAGACCCATTCGTTCTGGCAAAATAAAAATGGCCGCACCCCCCCTAAATCAATCGAATCCTATTCTTCCAAATTCATGTACCCTTTCTTCAATCCTAACGACAAGCTGAGGGGTCGCGACCTCGATGGAAGCATGGAAAATGGGTTCGAGTTCGTAAATCGCAATCTAGGGGATCGACTATTTTGTTTGACCTCAGGGTTTCACCGCGAATCATGGTACGAGAGGCTAGTTGTCTCAATGGTACAACCGGGGTTAGGGCTGAGGACCGATGGCGATTCGGATTTAGGGTTTCGAGCCAGGCTCGACTGTTGGGGAAGGTGCGATGTTGGCAAACTCGTGGGATCAGGAGGAGCAGTGTTCGGTGGAGCAGCGTGGAGGTGGTGGTCTGTGTATTCTGGGGATCGCGATTTGCTCCCTGGAGTTCATCGATGTAGTTGTAGCTCGCGGTTCTAGTTCTTGGGATGGGAGTCTCTGTTCGGCAGGGATGTATTGAGGAAGAAGAAAGAATTTAATAGGATTAAGGTATTTTTCTTTTTAGATTTAGTTTTTATTTATTTGAAAAATAAATAAGGCAGTTAGGAATTTATTATGAGGGATTAGTTATATAAAGAGCAAATAAATTTATATAATTAGTTTATAGAAAATAAATTAGTTAGTTTTGTTTCTTTTATTTAAACCATATTAGTTTGATTCAGATTTCAAACTCAAAATAAATAAAAGAAGTTGGATATTTAATTAAAACAATTTGATGATTTAATTAAATGAGAAAATGGATATATATATATATAAGACATTTATTTATGCTTTAATTGAAATGTTGATCGTTAAATAAATATTCGTAGGAGCACGATAAAACTCATTCGAGGCGATTCGAAGCCGTAAGATTTGAATTTCCACGAGACATTCAGCAAAGAAAATCTCGGTGAGTAAATCTCACTCACCTTTTATTAAAATTATTTTTACTTCGTAAAAATAATTGTTGTTGCTTGTTTGGATTTTTCTGCTTGTTTTATATATATTAGTTATTTAGGCTATTATATATATATTGGGTTGATTGATTGGTTGGATTCCCACAGTCTCATTAGCGGATGCCCGCGGTACCATAGCGGATGATTACCCTATACGCCCCACGCTATGATTAGTGGATGACCTTCTATACCGCAATATTCTGCCACGAAGCAGAATGGGTATTATTTATGTGCTAACGTCTGTGGATGCAGGGAAACAGGTTGGAGGAATCCAACAGGATTCCTCAAAAATATATTATCTATTTGCTGTTTGTTTGATTTCATATATATTCATATATGATGTGTTAAAAATCAAATGAATGAAAATTGGTTGATTTGATTGTTTAAAATATCACTGGGCTTGAATATTGATTTATAAAAATATCGCGGAAGGGATATTTGAGATTTAAAAGAGAAAATTCTATTTTCCTAAAATAGAATTTAAATTTAAAATGGAATAAAAATATTTAACTTGTTTTAAAAGGAATAAAACAAGTAGTTCATTTATACACAAAATTTTAAATGAAGTGAAAAGAATTATCATTTGATAATTCAGAAATAGAAATACAAGTGTGAAATTGGAATTTGAAATGAAATTTCAAAATAGGATGTGAAATGAAATTTTTAAATATATAACTCAAATGAAATTTGAGTATAACATTTGAATAGTAGAATTAGAAAAGGAGTTTAAATATTTGAATTTTAAATAAAAGAAAAAGGAGATTGAATATTAGAAATTCAAATAGAAGTTCAAATAGAATTTGAATAGACGAAATTAGAATGAAAAATAGAATTTGAATTCAAAGGGATAAAAAATAGAATTTGAATTCGAAGGAATTCAAATAAAGAAAATTCAATAGAGATTTGGATATAGAATTCGAATGAAATTCAAATATAGAAATTTGAATATGGAAGTTCAAATGGAATTTTAAATATAGAGTTTGAATAGGAGATTCAAACAGCATTTGAATAAGAGAGTTCAAAATGGAATTTGAATAAGAGAATTGAAATAGAATTTGAATAAAGAAATTCAAATAGGGATTTGAATATAGAATTTCAAAATAGAATTTGAAATAAACTTTGAAAATAGGATTTCAAAGTAGAGTAGGAAATCCAAATGGTTTGAAATGGAATTTGAATTCAAGGGAATTCAAATGGATTTGAGTGAAGAAATTCAAATGGGATTTAAATAATGGGTTTTAAATAAAGAGGATTCAAATATAAGAATTCAAATAGTATTAAGTTTTGGATATTTGAATTTAAAAATAGAAATTCAAAATGGAGTTTGATTATTTAAATTCAAGTATGAATTTCAAATATAACAATTCAAAAAGGGAGTTGATTATAGAAATTAATCTGGTATTTGAATTCAAGGAGATTAAAATGTGGTATTTGAAATCAAGGAAATAAAATATTGTATGTGAATTCAAGAGAATTAAATTTGAATATTAGAATTCAAATGGTGTTAAAAATGAGTTTGAATATTAGAATTCAAATGG
The DNA here is from genome assembly GCA_030737875.1 of Allium sativum. Classification (NCBI taxonomy): domain Eukaryota; kingdom Viridiplantae; phylum Streptophyta; class Magnoliopsida; order Asparagales; family Amaryllidaceae; genus Allium; species Allium sativum. The sequence continues at coordinate 161,617,397 of CM060913.1, forward strand.
TGTTAAAAATGAATTTGAATATTAGAATTCAAATGGAGATGGCAAATGAAATTTGAATATAGGAGATTCAAATTGAATTCAATAGAATTTAAACTATGGGATTTGAATATTGAATTCAAATGGAATTGAAACTATGGATTTGGATATATTAAAATATATCAGAATGGAGTTGGATTCATTTTAACGAAAGTTTAAAAGTTTATATATATAAATATAAATAAAACGAACTCGCCGCAGTGCTGCAGTTCGTAAATTGGCGATTCGAACTTCAATTGAATATACAGAACTCAGTTGAAGTCGAAATTCTTTGAAACAAGAAACGTCAGGACCGATTTGATAATAGCTTTCTAATGAAGGAGAAAAATCTGGATTTCATCGAATAGATTTTGAGTTATGTCAAAAATCAAATTTTCAGAAAAGCAGCGCCAGAACCATTATAAAACCATAACGGTTTGTTTAAATAAACTAAAGGATTTTTAAAGAAATAAAATCCGAATTTGCCATGAGAAAAATCCAGACTTAAGTTGTAAATTAAATACGAACTCAAGTGGTGTAAATGAGATGATTGTTGAAACAAAAATCAGATTTTTAATTATTGATTAGAATTGACTAATTTAAAGAAAATTAGTTAATGGAATTTTGAAATCGAAATTTTGGGCTTTGAATCGGACAAGGGATGTGTAAATTCATATTCGGAATCGAATATGAAACTTGAATTAGAAATGACATTCGATTGTTGTATCAACAAATTAATATATATTTGAACGTGATATGTTCAAATAACAAGTGAAATAGGCTAAGAAGCTAATTAAAGAATAAATGGGCGGAACTGAATTCAAACGATTGGTTTGAGTTGAATTGAATTGCAAACAGGTGAACATGTGTAAGAAGGTTTGATATGAAGTATATGAAGATTTAAATTTGCGTGCTCGACAATAAGGTACATGTTTAATTCATATATGAGATTTTATGCGCCGTATCGGCAAGCCGCTTGGCTTTTTCTTTTTCTTTTTGAGATGAGAAGGTACCGGGAAGCTATTTGAAATTTCCCGATGCTCCCGATACAGGGGAGGTTATGGCGAAATTTTTCCGGAAATTTAAGGAGTTAGAATATTTTAAAGATATTTTGATAGTTAGAAATCATTGTATCGACGTATAGAATTTGATAGGTAAGTGAATATAAAAACCGAATATTTTAAACAAAAAGGGAAATCCATAAATTAGAAATAAAAAGCGAACTTTATACATGTTTTAAAAATGAATAATTGGATTGTATAGTGTGTTTATTCGAGGTAAGTGGTTTTGCCGTTTTGAAGTTGAGGATGTTTTCAGTTAAGGTCTGAGAGGTAATTTTACCCCAACTTGATTGATTTCATTTTTAATGGATAAATAGCAAGATCCAGTCTCGAAGAGAAGTGTTTGAAAAGGGTTAGTTGAATAAAATATTTTGGGTTGTTGTAACGATGTTTTACACAACACTCGTTTCAAACCCAAGTGGTGGAATTTTGGAAATATAACAAGTAAATATTTCCTGAGTATAATTAAAATTGTCGGGATAGAGATAAGTGATTGGAATTGTTTCCAATTGCAAATAGAGATATTTTCTAATATATAGAGAATAAAAGGAGTTGATATTGGGAAATGCTTTCCAAATAGCGTAAAGGGCCAATATGGTTATTGAAAATATTTGGGTAACAAATATTGATAAGGAAACGGAGAAGAGATTTAATTAATGAAATATTAATTAAAGAGCCCAGTGATTTGTTTGATATGTTGGATGAACACTTGTTTTTATTCGATAGTTAAATCACAGACTATCGAAGTTTTGACCATCGTTGTCAATATGGAGAGACCGGTTGGATTATTATCCGAAGAACCACTCCGTATCGGCATAAGCGTTGCGAACCAAGTATGCTGAATATATTGAAGACGGAGTAAAGTGCAAGGACTTTTTCTATTACATAGAAATAGTGCCTTCGGTTTCGTTCAATCCCAGAACGAACGTAAATGGACGAATGTCTGACAGAGTATTTCCAATGATCAAATGGGTTGGTCTGTATGGATATATATGGTTGCAACGGATTTATCCCTTAGCATAATATCCAGAATATTTGTGCAAACTCAACTAGTGATTAACGGATCTGACAATGTGGCATTCAAAGTGATTGTGCTATCAATGAATGGTAAGTATTCGTAGCCTCAGACCTCAACAACCGGGAAAGGGCAAAAATCGGGCAGGCAGCATGGCTATGTGGGTCGCACCCATTAGGATGTATAATCACCTATCTAGAGGTTCATTTAATTTCTTATTCTATTCGATGCTGTCCCAGTCGGGAGGCGGTTGCTGATCCCAACCGTTGGTGATATACATTCGATAAACTCAAGCGAAATGAGTGGTCGGTCATGTGTGGGCCGGGTTACAAGATGTTCTTGTTGAACCCAGTGTATTCCTCTCTAGAGATACACTAGCGGAAGGTGGTTCCATACCTTGTCATGTTGGAAAATCCAATCTCCAATAAGCGCCATGCGGTTTTTGATTTTATAATATATATGTGGAGTGTGAGATGCAAGCGTTCTGCTATTTGGTTATTTACTTGATGTAGACATTATTATAATATCACTGGATTTTCGTATCAAAGTGTTTTGGGTTATAGTAAGGTAAAAACCGTCCATATTTATGTGTAGGCTGGTCTTACTATTATATTTTCTTTCGAAAAGGGTTTTGAAAGTTAAACAAGTGGTTGGAGTTTACTCACACCAGTCCCATGACTGACCCAGAGTTTATTTTGTTTTGTTTTTCCTAAACTCTTGGGTGCCCAAATTTGTACGGGCAGTCAAGTAGTCGGGATTTCACAGATTCAATTGGAGGAGCTGGAAGCAGGAGGCTTCGCCAGTTAGCTATAGTCTATCATATATTCCGATGTGAACCATGTTTGTATCTGGAAACAGGTGTTTATAACTGTTCCAGAAATAACTGTTGTGCTCTGATGATGGTATGTATATAAAGTTACTGATTTGTATTTCAAAGGTTATGTTATATAATATATTTTATTCGTTCCGCTGTGAGATTCGTGTTTACTTTAATTATGCTCAGTTGTGTTCTTCTTCTTCTATTCTATTAGTTCTATCTTTTCTATCTCACCCTCTAATTTCTTTCTATTAATGATTCGGTATTTTCGATGTCTGAACAGTCGACGCTGGGTTTTGTGTTGATTTTCGGAGATGAAAATCCCGTGGTCGTTACAGTTTATTATTAAAGTAAATATTTATGTTTCCTATTTTTTGTCATAGAACTAGTATAGAGAACCGACAAGGAGTATGGAATTTTGTGCAATCCGCGAAGAAAAATTTATCTACTTCAGAAAAAAAATGTCCTTGCGTCGATTGTTGAAATATCAGTCATCATTATGACAAGATTAAGAACATTTGGTTATGAAAGGAATGGATCCCAAATACAAGTACAGTAGGTGGTATAATCATCGTGAACAAATAAATATACTTGATGAGACAGAGGCAAATGACGCATATGACTTATTTCAAGTCGCTCACTATGAAGATAAAGATTGCGTCAATCATGCCTTTTTTGCTGATGACAAAGATAATGATGACGCACAAAGACGGGAAGATGATTTGCTAAAAAAATTGGAAGATGCAGACAGCCCATTGTATCCCGATTGTGCAGGCCAAACTAAATTATCTGCTATCACTACTTTATATAATCTTTAATGTGTGACTGGATTATCCGATACCTGTTTTGATAAGCTATTACTTGTGCGACATGTGTTATTGCCAAAGGATAATATACTTCCCTAGACTATATATGAAGTAAAAGAATTCTTAAAATTTTTTATATGGGTTTTGAGAAGATTCAAGCTTGTAGAAACGATTGTTGTCTTTTTAGAAAAGAGTATGAAGATTTGAGTAATTATCCAAAGTGTGGTACTTCAAGATGGAAGATAAATGAGAGTACAAAAGAGATTATGCAAGGCATTCCTACTAAAGTGTTGAGATATTTTCCTATCATTCCAAGATTTAGGAGAATGTTTAGATCTAAAAAGATGGTAAAAGATCTAAGATGGCATTATAATAACAAAAGCAATGATGGAAAAATGCGATATCCTGTAGATTCTGTAACTTGGAACGTAGTAGATGAGAAATGGAAATTATTTTCAGCCGATCCGCATAATCTTAGACTTGGTTTAGCTATGGATGGTTTTAGTCCTTTTGTCGTTAAAAGATTTAAATATAGTTGTTGGCCAGTGATGCTTGTGACATATATAATCTTCCGCCTATGTTATGCATGAAAAAAGAAAATATGATGTTAACATTGGTGATTCCTGGTCCAAAGCAACCGGGAAATGATATATATATATATATATATATATATATGTATGTATGTATGTATGTATGTATGTATGTATGTATGTATACACACATATGGCACCGTTGATAGAAAATTCACATCATTTGTGGACTAATGGTGTTAATATTTATGATGCATTTAGTAAAACACTTTTTAATTTAAAAACTATTTTACTATGAACGATAAATGACTTTCAGGCTTATGGAAATCTTGCTGGTTGTTGTGTTAAGGGTAAAAAAGCTTGTCCATTATGCGGTGTCGATACTCATTCTCGATGGTTGAACCATAGTCGAAAGCATGCGTATATGGAGCATAGAAGATTTTTACCTCCTTCAGACTCATTGAGAAAACAAAAGGCCTGGTTTGATAATACCATAGAGATAGACACCAAGCCTAGAATTCTGATAGGTAGAAACATTTCTATGTTGTTGAAAGATTTTCCCAATGATTTTGGAAAAGATAAGGACGAAGTAAGAAAAAGAGGTAAGGTAAAGAAGAATAGAGTAGATAAAAAAGGAGAAAAAGAGAATGAATAAAAATAAAAGCGTGTCTACAACGAAGAAGACGAATATGATGAGGATAATAATCCCTTAAGAAAGGAATTATCAAGGTGGAAAAAAGGTCAATTTTTTTTGATTTACCATAGTTGGAGGTTAGTATTTTTTTTCTTACATTGTGTTAATAATTAAAGAAATTCAACATTAAACTGTTGCATTATTCATAGTTATAGGAACTTCCACTGCGATATAATTTAGTTGTAATGCATGTCGAGAAAAATGTTGGAGAAAGCTTGCTGAGCACAATACTACATGATGACAAATCAAAAGATGGAACTAAATCTAGAAAAGATTTAGAGGATTGGGGAATTCGACATAGTCTTTTTGCACAACCTCGTGGGAAGAAAACATATCTTCCACTAGCTCTGTATACATTGTCAAGTTGTGAAAAAAAATATTTTGCAAAAGAATATATGATTTCAAGGGATCTGATGGTTTTTGCTCAAATTTCAAAAGATGTATATCATTGAAGGATTGCAAAGTTTGTGGCTTCAAGTCTCATGATTATCATGTTTTGATGCAACAAATATTGTCGGTTGCAATAAGAGGATTGTTGCCAAAGAAGCCAAGGAAAACAATAATCCTTTTGTATTCATTTTTCAATAAAATATGTCAACGTGTTCATGATAAAGAAAAATTACAACAACTCGATGATGAAATCGTTACAATTTTATGCGATCTTGAAAGATATTTTTCACCTTCTTTTTTTGATATAATGATACATTTAACAATTCACCTTGGAAGAGAAGCTCGATTGTGTGGACCGGTACATTTTCATTGGATGTACCCTTTTGAAAGATATATGAAGACGATTAAAGATTATGTAAGAAACTATGCACGAGTTGAAGGGTGTACTGCAGAGTCCTATCTTGTAGAAGAATCTATGAGATTTTTTGGTGAGTTTACAAAAAAATCGTCACAAATAGAGGAGAAACAAGGCCGAAATGAAGATTACGAAAATCACGCAATACTCCATGGGCTTCCAATTTCAAAGCATGAGACCTTTGCATTGTCATTTAATGAGAAAGAATTGCTCTTTTGGCTGCCTTGATGAATATGACCATTGTAGAACCTTTTTTAAAGTAAGTAAATATTAATTTCTATTTTTTTTTTTTTTTGATGTGTATAACTACAAATATAACATCGTCATTTATTTTATGCTAGTTTGCATGTGGAGGAGTTGGAAATTTCGAATGCACATATGAAAATAAATGCGACATTGCTTTGGAACAATCATACAAAAAACTTCGTAGAATGGATTAAGAAAAAGGTTATTTTAAAAACTCTTTAATTGGCTTCATATATTTTTGAATTTTTTGGTAAATTCATTGCTATTTTTCCAGATATCTATTGAGTCAAAGGATAATGATACAATGTTAAAATGGATTGTGTTTGGTCCGAGTAGTAGTGCCTTATAATGCAAAGGATATATTATAAACGGACAATGTTTTCACACAGCAGATGTTGAGAGAGAAACTCAAATTTTTGGTGTGTCTTATGATGCGACTACTACGTGTAGCACAAGCACAAAAGACACTTCTCAAGTGGTTGATGTGGTCAAGTACTACGGGATTTTAACTGACATAATTTTATTAGACTACCACGTCTTTTATATTCCCGTTTTTAAATGCAATTGGGCAAACATAGGAAACAGAGTGAAAATTGAAGATGGGTTTACTCTTGTTAATTTACATCAAAGTTAATTTTCAAGAGATCCGCATATTCTTGCATCTCAAGCGAAAAAAATTAATTATTTAAGAGAAAATAATTCGTCTAATTGGCATGTTGTACTGAAGACACAACCTCGGGGTTTTCATGAATTAGAAACAAATGAGTCTATTGAAGATGTAGGTTTACTTAGAGAAGAATGCATAGACAACGACGGAGATGTTGATTCCATTGATGATGCTAGCTATGTTAGAGAGGACTATGAAGACATACTTAGGTAGTTTCAAATTTTGTTTGCCCATTTGCTTTTGAAGATTTTTATGAACACATGATCTTGTACGTTTTATGAAGTGAAAAGTCAAGTCCATTAAAAAAAGGGGGTAAGAGACATTTTTTATGTTGATCTTGTATGTTAACCATTGTTTGACTGTAGTGTCAATGGTATGCGACGAAGTAGATATTTTTTTAGCTGATGCACATGCCAAGCTTATTAATGTGTAGTTTAATGTTTTTCAAACAACGTCAATAAACTTGCTTTACCTTTTAGGAAATTGCTTCTCTTTCATGTCTAACCGGCATAAATAACAAATGCAAGATTTGTGATTTTTTATGTTTTTTTTTTCATTTTTTCTATTTAGTATTATTTGTAATGTAACATCAATAGAATGATATTAATTTTGAAAACTCATGTTATTAACGATTGTGCTATAATTCACCAAGAGCTGTAGGAGAAATTTTCCAATATGCAACTTGAGTATGCATTAGATAACTTGATGTCCTACTTGAAAACATTTTTTAGCAATCATATGCCTTTCATTTGCAATGGATACCTATTTGAGATGCAATTTAAATAAAATTTTGAAAAAGTTTCTAGGAGTTCTTGACAAAAGAGGAAATTCCTGATAAAATTAAATTGTGTTTGTTACTTTCAACTTATGTCACTAATAATTTCCGAATGCTATATTTTGCGAGATGTGTATGCAAAGTTGATCTGGAACCTGGATCCGCTACTAGATCTATGCACCTTTTTACATAGTAGCTAGCTATAATTAGCTTGTAGCTCTTGTATTAACTATAAAAAAATCAGCGGTATAATCTAATATTTTGATTTAATTACAGAAAATGGGTAAAAGCATGAAAAGAAAAAGGACAGCAGTCGACAAGAATGTCCAAAATAATGACAATTCAGAAAATAACGATGCTTAACCAACAAGTAGTCAATGACAATACAATGCAAGAAGAAGAAAATAATGAAGTTGTTCAAGAAAGCGAGAGAAATGACATTACCGATGCAAATCCAATTGTGAAAAAAAAAACTAGAGGACGAACAAAAGTCAAAAGGCTTCTTGTAGATACTTTTAGTCGCATTGAAGTTGAGTTCAATGTGCAAGGTGCACCAATAGGAGATGGATCAGTCAAGTTATCTTCTTATTTAGGTCTGCTTGTACGCAAGCATGTCCCTGTTACGCTAGATAATTGGAAGCTTCTAAGCAACGAATTAAAAATCGTTCTCTGGGAATCCATTCAGGTAAGATTATTGTTCTTCAGAGATTAATCCATAATATGTCTACATAATTATAGTCCATTCAGGTAAGCAGTATATAAATAATACACCCCTTATGTGTTACACCTGAATGGATTATATATTTTCTGGATGATCATACATTTTGTAACACCCCGTATTTTCTGTAATCATTATAGTAACGAATTAAAGAACACTCAATTATAAATTTGAGAAGTAAGGGAAATGGGCGCCATTGCGTTCGTCTCGGAATTCTGCTTGAGATAGAGTCTGAGTTTGCGTAAATCGGACTCCGTATGAAGGAGTTATGACCTTCAGAAGATTCAAGAATTTAAATAATAAAACCAGCCCGAAATTCAAAATTCAGTTTCGAAATTCAAAACCCCGAAACAGGCTGGGCGGGAAAATTGCAGCCCAGAGACCAGGTCGACCAAGAGTCGACCTCGGTCACACAAGTCGACCTAGGGGTCGACCAACCACCCTCACCCAGATCCAAAACAGTGACGATTCTAACTTGTTGCTGAGTCTTTTCTGACCTTTTGCTGAGTCACTAGGTCATAGGTGACAATTCTGGATAACTCTATCTAGTCTGGACGGTTGTGATTGCTCCTTGGATGATCTAACGGCTCATATAAGATTAAACCTCTATAAAAGCAACCCTATTCCTCAACCCTAAATCACACAAATTCATTCCAAGGAGCCACCATGCTGTCAATGATCGTCATAACCTAGCCACCATTTCGTCTCACACTAGAAAACCAGATTAAAGCTACGAATCAAAACTAACCTAGAGAATTGATAGTCTTCATCAAGGGATTGCTTTTCAGTTTCAAAAAATAAATCCCAGAAAACAAGACTTTCTTTTGTATGTAAGTCCTGTTGTTATGTAGATGTGAACGATTAAAAGTTATGATTAGTAATAAAGTGAAAACTATAGTAATTCCTAGTTGTAAGATAATGACGATGCTAATTTACGCCTATTCTTGTAACGATTCTATTGTATATGCTTGTGAGATTACTGTGGTTATTATGTTGATGTTAAACCAATCGTGTATTATGTAAATTTGGTGACTTTTTCATGTACTGTAACATGCAAGTTGTTAGGCTAAGACTTGTATTATGTTTAGATCTACATTTAGATCTATGAAAATTGGATCCAAAATGAAAGTTTACATTTACATACCTAGTGGATTTGTGTAATTCCATATGCTTAAGATTCATTTTTATTAGATCCAAAATAAAAGTTCACATTCACATGCCTAGTTGAACTTGTGTAATCCTATATGCTTGAGATTCATGTTTATTAGATCCAAAATGAAAGTTTACATTTACATGCCTAGTGGATTTGTGTAATTCCATATGCTTAAGATTCATGTTTATTAGATCTAAAATAAAAGTTCACATTTACATGTCTAGTTGAACTTGTGCAATTCTATCTGCTTAAGATTCATGCTTATTGGATCCAAAATTAAAAGTTCACATTCACATGCCTAGTTAAACTTGTATAATTCTATATGCTTAAGATTTTTTTATTGGATCCAAAATAAAAGTTTACATTTACATGCCTAGATGAATTTGGGAAATTTCATAAGTTTTAAAACTCATGTTAACTGGATCCAAAAATGCAAGTTCATTATTTTATGCCACGTTTACATGACACATGTTTTGTTAGATCCTTACTATTTTATGTTGTATGGATGGTACATGTTCCCTTCTTTCCCCTTTTGTATATATGTTAGGATATGTTGCGAGCCTAACATTCTGTGTTAATTTTGCGAACGTATAACGGGGGTAACGCTGGGAAAACCTTAAATATCATATTATTGGCATAATTTGGCCATAAATGTATGAATGATTAGTGGCATAAAAATGGTATAATCTATATACCTAAAATTATGAACATGATTTAGAGAGAAATTGGGCATGACTTGAATGACAATAATTTACATATAAACATAAAAGGTAAATATGAAAATTTAGAAAAAGACGAATATGCCTAATCCGAGGTTAGATTGGGTTATGGTGTTAGACTGCCCGGAACCGCCCGGCACATCCAGCAACCGTAACAATATATATCTAATGTGAGAGCATAGTGCATGGAGCCCAAAAGAACCTGAGGTTAGACTGAGTTGCGGTGTAAAACTGCCCGGACCCGACCGGCACATCCAGTGACCGCAACAATACTTGTCTAATGTGAGTGGTTGGTGCTTTAATGAATGAATTAAAGCTAAGACATGAATGGTAGGGTTAAGTTAGTTAAGGCAACACTTAACCAATACAAAATGTTAAATAAACTGATGGGTGAGGTTAGGTTAATTTGGACACTTAACTAATTTAACATATTGATTAGGAAACCCTAGTAACGGGGACCCATTTCAGCAATAATCCACATAGATGTATCATGGTACCCTGAACTAGGCAGGGTGGGGCACAATTACTGGGCTGGTTATAAGCGGTCAAAACAATGGCGGGTGGTGCGTCAGTGTAGGTTCTGACGGCTCCGAAGTGGAAAAAGCAGGCACTGGGAATCAGTAGTTATACTCTGTGCATCTTGAATTGTGTCGGGTTGCCACCATAGGATTTGATGCACCCGATGGTGGGACTAGCACAGGTATCTACAATCAAGCGGGGCCAAATGACGCAAGTGGTAAACATATATGAGTAGGAGCCGATCGATAAAAAGGTGATCATTTATCTTGAACACATGGCGCTAGTTAAACATTTGTAAAGGGGTGTAGAGAAGTTGAAATGAGTGCGATAACATATTCAATCTTATTATCTTATTTCTAGTGTGTTGTCCTAGATTCAGTTTGTTTATTCACGTCATAATCCTTTTCTTGTTTACATGCTAAATAATAACTGGACTTACCAGACTCATGTCTGACCCAATTTTCTTTTGTCTTCTTTTCTTCTGTTCCCCCCATCCCAGGTCCGCAGGGAGGGAGCACTTCAGCTTAGTTCAGACCTTTTGCAAGCTTGAAGAGAGTAGATGTATTGCTTGGATTCTCTTTTCTTGGGCTATGGCTTTGGATACACTCTCAATGGCGATTTATGCTATTTTATTTGTGTTCTATGCTTCTTTATGTTTTAATCAAGATAGAGATTTTGATGCAATGATTTGGAAGTTGTTTGAGACAATTTGCTATAATGTTTTGTTATGAATCAAGTTTGAAATAAATTTCGTTTTTCCGCTGCTTATATGTCTGTCTTGTAAATTATCTGTATCTTTTACCTACAACGCTCCATCGAAGTTAAGGCATTCCCCTTGTGAGTGACCTTAACGAAGGTGGGGTGTTTCTGTAACGACCCTGAATTTTGGGGCCAAGTTAAAATTTATTTTAAATGATTGATTTATTTTAATCGAAGTTAAAACGAATAAATTTAATTTATATATAAAAGGAATTGAAAACAAGCGCTGAAGTTTGAAATTTTGATTTGAAACTTTAACTGAATGTACAGGATGCAAAATTTAACGGATTTTAGTGAAACCAAAAATATTAGAATCTATTTAAAAATATCTTTCCAACGAATCCGAAAAATCGAAATTTCATAACGGGAATCAAAAGTTATAGCCAATTCAATATTTAGAAAGGTCGCTATGAAATTTATAAGGGCCAAAATGCTACATTTTGCAGAATAAGGAATTAGGACCCAAAACCATCTCCATTGGTTTTAGAATGTTGTTTACATATAAAAATGACTATAAGAACTTATATTTTTGAGTTTCGGAAAAATTCCACTATTTTTGGTATTTTTAAATATTAAAATATACACCTGAAAAATAGAATTTTTGCAAACGAACTCCGAATTCGACGAAACCAGTTTCTATGGATTCGGAATATTAAATTAAGGATAAATTCTAAAATTTATAATTTTTGGAATTATTTTGTGGCCTGTATAATTTTTACAGTGGAAATACAGCCTATTTTCAGACTTCGGAAATTTATAATAAATTCATACGGAATCGGAAAATTACGAAATCAGGTTCGTTGGGTTCGTAATGACCTGAAATAATTATGTTTAAAATTTTATAAATTTTGAAATTCGCATGTATTTATAAGAATTTCTGAATTGAAGAAAACAGTTGAAAATTGAGTAATTGGGCACGTAATGATATTTGGGCCCAAACCAAAATTAAACCCATGGTATATATTATCTTTTTTCTGAGATTTAGGGCTGAAATTCGAAATGCTCAGCAGCCACTTCTATTTTCCATCATTTTTCCCAAATTCCATGGCGGCTCTCTCTTCCTCTAAAATTTGTCGAAAATAAAATCTCTTCAAACCATAGCAAATTATATGTCCTCTCGAAGGTCTCGACGATACGAAGCTAATGGTGTAGTCGGTTTTGTCAAACAGCGCTCGGATTCGCCGGAATCTCGTCTTAAAGCTCGCTGTTTTCGAAATTCAGAAGCTCAAAACGTAAATCTAGAAATTCCCGTGAATCGAGGAAGAATTAGACGAAGTCACGAACACGGAAGTTCTTCGTCTACGTGAGGTGGAGGTGCTCGCCAAATTTCAGGCAGTTTGGAGGTTTGAGGCGGCCTGTGGGACCCGCGAGGCGAAATCCGTTCTAGGCGATTTCCCGATGATCGGAGAAGCTTTAGGGGCGGCTCTTTCTGGTGGTGGTGCGTCTCGCCAAGACGAAGACAATGGCGGTGGTCCCGTGGCGTCAGGTGGCCCGAGGCAGCGGCAAAGTGCGGTCAAAGTTCGGCGGTGAACAGTGTTTTTCGGTCAATGGGCTGAGGGTATTTTCTATTTTATTTTTAAATTATTTAATTTATTTCCAGAACTTTAAAATTGCATAACTCACTCATACGAAGTCGAAAATCGACGATTTCAGGTGCGTTGGGATCGTGGCGACGAGATGGACGCGTGGACACTAATTTTGTCCAATTCTGAGACAGTGAAATTTTTAGGTATTTTCACGAATATTAATTAATTATTTAATTACCCGATCTTTAAAAATTCATAACTCTTTCATACGAGGTCCGTTTGACGAACCGTAAATTGCGTTGGAATCACAAAATTAAGAGCTTCGCGATGGCGCAGACCGCAGCTGAAAAGGAGACAGTAAAATTTTGGCCAAAAAATTCAATGTGAGAATCCTTTATTTAAAAATTTTACATTAAAATAAACTATTCAGTATATGATGCGATTATAATATGATTCTGATCTGTTGTTGGTTATGATTTGGTGATGCCTTGTTATATGATTGAATGGCTAATATTAGATCCCTTGATTTCATGTTCATAGGTAAATAGAATTGACTATGTTAATGAACAAATTTGTTCAATATTTAATAGAAAATTATTCATGGTATGTTCATTGGCATTTTTGTCAATGTTTAAAATAGAAAATTATTCATGGTATGTTCATTGGCATTTTTGTCAAATGTTTTAAAAATAGAAAATTATTCATTGTATGTTCAATGACATTTGGTATGTATAAAATTGAATATGTCACAGTATGAAATGAACTATTTTTGTCATTATAAAATAGAATATGTCACTATATGTTTATGGACAAATTTGTGTCATTATAAAATGGGATTATACACCGTATGTTGATGGGCACTATTTTTGTTCATTAATAAAATAGAAATTGCCATAGTATGTTAATTGATAAATTTTGTCAATATTAAAATAGAAATTATTCACCGTATGTTAATGAGCAATTTTTGTTAATATAATGTTCACCGTATGAAATTAACATTTTTATTTAATGTTAATATAAAGAGCGGTCACCTTATGATAATGACATTTGTGGAAAATGTTGAAAATGTTCATTGTATGATAATTAACATTTTAATATACTAAAATAGAAAATGTTGAATTTGTTCATTGTATGTTAGAGTGACATTTTGTACATATTAATATAGAAAATGACTTCGTATGATAATACAACTTTTTGTTATGTTAAAATATGAAAATATGCATCGTATGAAATGAATGACATTTTTGTTATGTTAAAATATGAAAATATGCATCGTATGAAATGAATGACATTTTTGTTATGTTAAAATATGAAAATATACATCGTATGAAATAAATGACATTTTTGTTATGATAAAAATATGAAAATCTACACCGTATGATTCAATAATATTTTTGTTAATGTTACATAGAAAATACACTGTATGTTAAATCAGCATTTTTGTCATGTTATTAATATAAAAATGCACTGTATGTTAAACCAGCGTTTTGTCATGTTAGAAATATATAAATTTGCATTTTATGTAAACTAGCATTTTGGTTATGTTAAAAAAATAGAAAATGCATTGTAAGTAAAATAACATTTTTGTTTAAGTGTTAAGAAATAAAAGAATTTTCATTTCATGAAAAATTAACATTTATTTTTAATGTTAATAAATATGAAATGTAAGGCATGTGAAATTAACATTTATTGTTAATGTTAATAAAAAGGAAAATGTATTGTAGGTTAAATTAACATTTATTTTTTTTTATGTTAATTAAAAATGAAATGTATGCATATTAAATTAACATCCATTTTTGTTATATAAAAAGAAAGGATGATTTAGCATTATTTTAATGTCAAGATAAAATTATTTTTGTCATTTTTATTTTAATGTTTAACATATAGGAATGCATTGTATGTGAATGGTATTTTTGTCATTTTTATTTAATGTTATAAAAATATAAGTTTGCATTGTATGCAAATAACATTTTTGGTCATGTTATAAAAATATAAATTTGCATCGTATGATAAAATAGCATTTTGTAAAAAATGAAAATATTTACCGTATGATTGATTGATACTTATTTGTTAAATATGAAAATGTCACCGTATGATTCATTGACATTATTTTTAATGTTATGTACTAAGAAAATGAACCGTATGAGATTAACATTCATTTGTGCTAATATTAGAATTATAGAAAATTTTCACCGTATGTTGAATGAACAAATTTGTGTTATTTTAAAATAAAGAGCACCGTATGTTGAATGAACAAATTTGTGTTAAAATAGAAATTTGCGTTGCATAAAATAGTATTTTGTCATGATAGAAAAATAGAAATTTGCTTTGCATAAAATAGTATTTTGTCATGATAGAAAAATAGAAATTTGCTTTGCATAAAATAGTATTTTGTCATGATAGAAAAATGGAAATTTGCTTTGCATAAAATAGTATTTTGTCATGTTAGAATAAGTAAATAATGCATTGCATGTAAAATATGAAAATAATGCATTGTATGTAAAATATGAAAATAATGCATTGTATGTAAAATATGAAAATAATGCATTGTATGTAAAATATAAATAGAAAAGGCACCGCATGTAATATTAACATTATTTTCAATATTAATAAATAAAAGAAAATAAACTGTATGTAAGGTTTAACATTATTTATAATGTTAAATAGAAGAAATGAAACTGTATGTAAGGTTTAACATTATTTATAATGTAAATAAAAGAAATGAAACGTATGTAAGAATAACATTATTTATAATGTTAAATGAAAGGTAAGGAACTGTATTGAAACATTATTTATAATGTAGGTAAAAGGGAACTTACACCATAGGAAAGTGTTCATTATTCATAATGAAATTGGAAAAGAAATATATAAAGAAATGAATGGGATGGCACATTATAATTTACATTCTTAAATGAAAATTATAAAGTATAAAATAAATAATAATGAATTAAAAAGGGAAGAATTATCGTCTAATCCTAAACTACATTGTCATGTAAGTAGAAAAGTGAAAATTAAGAGAAATGTAAGCTGCACGTAGGGACGATAAACTAAACGAATTATTTATATATATTTATACATATATAATTATAATATAACGAATCGAGCGCGGTAGTTCGCGTTTTGAAATCGAACTTTTAAACGAATATACCGGAAGATCCGACCGTCGGATTTTCCCAAAACTGAAACCGTTAGGACCGTCTTGGAAAAATCTTTCCGACGATATAAGCTACGTTAAAATCCAACGGTTAGATTTTGAGGAAAGTGAAAAACAAAATTGATTGAAAACAGCGCCAAGGTCGCCCTTGACTTGAAGCGTCGTTAAATAAGGAAATTAATTATATTAAAATAATTAAGGCAAGAATTAATCGTTATAAAATAAAATAACGATATGAAACATGTTTTTCTCAAAATATATGAATGCGAGATTATTTGGAAAGACCGGGTTAATCCCATTCCAAATGATCGTACGATTTCAAGAATTCAAGTATGAAGACGGCGTATGAAGACTGTAAATCTCCCCTCGAATGGACAACGATCAAGACTCTGAGTTGGTTTGATCCCAATTCAAGGGTCGGGGTAATTGCCCAAACGTACGTGTTGATTTCACGGGTTTGACCCTAGTTCAGACCTAGAGCATGGGTATAAATGGATAGTGTGTCTGACATCGTACCCCACAAAATATTATGCTGTTGATATTCAGTTAATATATAAACGATTGGTGGTGGAGAATTTATTCTCTACTTAACACCCGTTTATATAGTGACGGACGATCAATAGTACGGTATAGAGTGACGGTGTGGCATACTAAGATGCAATGATCAGGGTTTCTTGTTGAAAAGCAGAACCTTGTGGTATGAAGAACATGACTTCACGAGCCTCACAAACCGGTAGAGTCTAAAAAGGGGGAAGGGAACGCAGGGAAAGTAGCACGTTTCTTTCTAGTTAGTAGTCATTTTACTTTTGGAGGATGATGAAATGAGGCGCCTCGGATAGGTCCTATAGGACCGGGAAACGTGTGCTTAGGAATTGCCAATCCTCTAAGCTGTATGTGAAGACCGGCCCTGCAGGATCCAAGGGTTAACTGCGGGTAATCCTGAGACGTTAACTAGAGCGTCTCGAATCGGTAAGGAGTCCTCCCTAGCCTGGACTCATGATGGAAACCCAAATTTCCAATACGACCCCGACGGATTTGATTGTATTACTAGTATTGGAGGCATAATATATGGTACCTATGCTTCCTAGGATTAATACATTGCTTTGAATTGTTTTAAAACATATACACCCTAATAATAGTATTAGTTTCGTATTTGGCGTATTTATCATGTTTAACCACCATAAGGTAAAACTCTATCCTCTTGGTGTGTGTTGCATTGTGTGATGGGACCTGAGTCTTATGGTGGTTCCATTTTTCAAAAGACATTGCGTTTTGTCACGTTTTACTTATCTGTATTGACACTATAATTATGCACGGCAGTCCCTTAGAGTAAACCCGTTCCGCGTTAGCGGCGTGGTCTTTGGATTTGCCTTATTAGTATAAGTTATTTAAGAATTCTCACACCAGTCCCACGACTGACCCATAGTTTGTTTCACCTTTTTGCAAACTTGGGTGCCCTCTCTTCTACACGGGCAGCCAAGTAGACAGGTTCATTCTTTGCTTGGAGCTTTTCTTTGAAGCTGCTTATTTTCTCTCTCTTGGATTCTGCTTGGGAGAAGAGGTGATGACTTGGAGCTTGAAGACTTTTTGTTTCTATTGACATCTTTTCTTTTCTTTTTAGACATCAAACTTATTTCCTTTCTGCAAACTTGTTGTAATATCTTAGTTTTCTGTGACTGTGGAATTTCTGTGATTGATGACATTATATTTTTCCGCTGCTATAATGTTATTACTCTATGAATCTCCTTTGCTATATTGTATCTGTGTTCTGTTTTATTGTATTTATGTTGTATTCCAAAAATGATTTCTCCTGCTTTCACTCGTGGAAGTTTGGGGTTATCACAGTTGGTATCAGAGCTTTGGTTTACAAAGCGGAGTACAACATATCTATAATAATTCGTTTACATAGAATCACTATATTCTATGGCGAACAGTTCATGAGATACATAATAGCCAGTCATTTTATCGTCATCTTTTCATTCATCCTTCGATCTTTTCTATCTCTCAGAATCACCATTTCAGTTGTTTTGACTCTTCCCTTGATCGTGCATTCGAAGAAGACTAAGTGAAGTGGCGATGCTCAATTGGCACATGTTTACGAAGGAGCGAAAGGACCAACTTCTTCGGTAGAAAGCCTGATGTTATAGACGGTACCATCTCTGTTAAAAACATTCTCTGTGTTTATTCTTCCTCTTTTCCTCTTCTATTTTTCTTTTTCCTTTTCGGGGACGAAAAGTTTTTAAGTGGGGGAGACTGTAACGACCCTGAATTTTGGGGCCAAGTTAAAATTTATTTTAAATGATTGATTTATTTTAATCGAAGTTAAAACGAATAAATTTAATTTATATATAAAAGGAATTGAAAACAAGCGCTGCAGTTTGAAATTTTGATTTGAAACTTTAACTGAATGTACAGGATGCAAAATTTAACGGATTTTAGTGAAACCAAAAATATTAGAATCTATTTAAAATTATCTTTCCAACGAATCCGAAAAATCGAAATTTCATAACGGGAATCAAAAGTTATGGCCAATTCAATATTTAGAAAGGTCGCTATGAAATTTATAAGGGCCAAAATGCTACATTTTGCAGAATAAGGAATTAGGACCCAAAACCATCTCCATTGGTTTTAGAATGTTGTTTACATATAAAAATGACTATAAGAACTTATACTTTTGAGTTTCGGAAAAATTCCACTATTTTTGGTATTTTTAAATATTAAAATATACACCTGAAAAATAGAATTTTTGCAAACGAACTCAGAATTCGACGAAACCAGTTTCTATGGATTCGGAATATTAAATTAAGGATAAATTCTAAAATTTATAATTTTTGGAATTATTTTGTGGCCTGTATAATTTTTACAGTGGAAATACAGCCTATTTTCAGACTTCGGAAATTTATAATAAATTCATACGGAATCGGAAAATTACGAAATCAGGTTCGTTGGGTTCGTAATGACCTGAAATAATTATGTTTAAAATTTTATAAATTTTGAAATTCGCATGTATTTATAAGAATTTCTGAATTGAAGAAAACATGCGAAAATTGAGTAATTGGGCACGTAATGATATTTGGGCCCAAACCAAAATTAAACCCATGTTATATATTATCTTTTTTCTGAGATTTAGGGCTGAAATTCGAAATGCTCAGCAGCCACTTCTATTTTCCATCATTTTTCCCAAATTCCATGGCGGCTCTCTTCCTCTAAAATTTGTCGAAAATAAAATCTCTTCAAACCATAGCAAATTATATGCCCTCTCGAAGGTCTCGACGATACGAAGCTAATGGTGTAGTCGGTTTTGTCAAACAGCGCTCGGATTCGCCGGAATCTCGTCTTAAAGCTCGCTGTTTTCGAAATTCAGAAGCTCAAAGCGTAAATCAAGAAATTCCCGTGAATCGAGGAAGAATTAGACGAAGTCACGAACACGGAAGTTCTTCGTCTACGTGAGGTGGAGGTGCTCGCCAAATTTCAGGCAGTTTGGAGGTGTGAGGCGGCCTGTGGGACCCGCGAGGAGAAATCCGTTCTAGGCGATTTCCCGATGATCGGAGAAGCTTTAGGGGCGGCTCTTTCTGGTGGTGGTGCGTCTCGCCAAGACGAAGACATTGGCGGTGGTCCCGTGGCGTCAGGTGGCCCGAGGCAGCGGCAAAGTGCGGTCAAAGTTCGGCGGTGAACAGTGTTTTTGGGTCAATGGGCTGAGGGTATTTTCTATTTTATTTTTAAATTATTTAATTAATTTCCAGAACTTTAAAATTGCATAACTCACTCATACGAAGTCGAAAATCGACGATTTCAGGTGCGTTGGGATCATGGCGACGAGATGGACGCGTGGACACTAATTTTGTCCAATTCTGAGACAGTGAAATTTTTAGGTATTTTCACGAATATTAATTAATTATTTAATTACCCGATCTTTAAAAATTCATAACTCTTTCATACGAGGTCCGTTTGACGAACCGTAAATTGCGTTGGAATCACAAAATTAAGAGCTTCGCGATGGCGCAGACCGCAGCTGAAAAGGAGACAGTAAAATTTTGGCCAAAAAATTCAATGTGAGAATCCTTTATTTAAAAATTTTACATTAAAATAAACTATTCAGTATATGATGCGATTATAATATGATTCTGATCTGTTGTTGGTTATGATTTGGTGATGCCTTGTTATATGATTGAATGGCTAATATTAGATCCCTTGATTTCATGTTCATAGGTAAATAGAATTGACTATGTTAATGAACAAATTTGTTCAATATTTAATAGAAAATTATTCATGGTATGTTCATTGGCATTTTTGCCAATGTTTAAAATAGAAAATTATTCATGGTATGTTCATTGGCATTTTTGTCAAATGTTTTAAAAATAGAAAATTATTCATTGTATGTTCAATGACATTTGGTATGTATAAAATTGAATATGTCACAGTATGAAATGAACTATTTTTGTCATTATAAAATAGAATATGTCACTATATGTTTATGGACAAATTTGTGTCATTATAAAATGGGATTATACACCGTATGTTGATGGGCACTATTTTTGTTCATTAATAAAATAGAAATTGCCATAGTATGTTAATTGATAAATTTTGTCAATATTAAAATAGAAATTATTCACCGTATGTTAATGAGCAATTTTTGTTAATATAATGTTCACCGTATGAAATTAACATTTTTATTTAATGTTAATATAAAGAGCGGTCACCTTATGATAATGACATTTGTGGAAAATGTTGAAAATGTTCATTGTATGATAATTAACATTTTAATATACTAAAATAGAAAATGTTGAATTTGTTCATTGTATGTTAGAGTGACATTTTGTACATATTAATATAGAAAATGACTTCGTATGATAATACAACTTTTTGTTATGTTAAAATATGAAAATATGCATCGTATGAAATGAATGACATTTTTGTTATGTTAAAATATGAAAATATGCATCGTATGAAATGAATGACATTTTTGTTATGTTAAAATATGAAAATATACATCGTATGAAATAAATGACATTTTTGTTATGATAAAAATATGAAAATCTACACCGTATGATTCAATAATATTTTTGTTAATGTTACATAGAAAATACACTGTATGTTAAATCAGCATTTTTGTCATGTTATTAATATAAAAATGCACTGTATGTTAAACCAGCGTTTTGTCATGTTAGAAATATATAAATTTGCATTTTATGTAAACTAGCATTTTGGCTATGTTAAAAAAATAGAAAATGCATTGTAAGTAAAATAACATTTTTGTTTAAGTGTTAAGAAATAAAAGAATTTTCATTTCATGAAAAATTAACATTTATTTTTAATGTTAATAAATATGAAATGTAAGGCATGTGAAATTAACATTTATTGTTAATGTTAATAAAAAGGAAAATGTATTGTAGGTTAAATTAACATTTTTTTTTTATGTTAATTAAAAATGAAATGTATGCATATTAAATTAACATCCATTTTTGTTATATAAAAAGAAAGGATGATTTAGCATTATTTTAATGTCAAGTTAAAAGTATTTTTGTCATTTTTATTTTAATGTTTAACATATAGGAATGCATTGTATGTGAATGGTATTTTTGTCATTTTTATTTAATGTTATAAAAATATAAGTTTGCATTGTATGCAAATAACATTTTTGGTCATGTTATAAAAATATAAATTTGCATCGTATGATAAAATAGCATTTTGTAAAAAATGAAAATATTTACCGTATGATTGATTGATACTTATTTGTTAAATATGAAAATGTCACCGTATGATTCATTGACATTATTTTTAATGTTATGTACTAAGAAAATGAACCGTATGAGATTAACATTCATTTGTGCTAATATTAGAATTATAGAAAATTTTCACCGTATGTTGAATGAACAAATTTGTGTTATTTTAAAATAAAGAGCACCGTATGTTGAATGAACAAATTTGTGTTAAAATAGAAATTTGCGTTGCATAAAATAGTATTTTGTCATGATAGAAAAATAGAAATTTGCTTTGCATAAAATAGTATTTTGTCATGATAGAAAAATAGAAATTTGCTTTGCATAAAATAGTATTTTGTCATGATAGAAAAATGGAAATTTGCTTTGCATAAAATAGTATTTTGTCATGTTAGAATAAGTAAATAATGCATTGCATGTAAAATATGAAAATAATGCATTGTATGTAAAATATGAAAATAATGCATTGTATGTAAAATATGAAAATAATGCATTGTATGTAAAATATAAATAGAAAAGGCACCGCATGTAATATTAACATTATTTTCAATATTAATAAATAAAAGAAAATAAACTGTATGTAAGGTTTAACATTATTTATAATGTTAAATAAAAGAAATGAAACTGTATGTAAGGTTTAACATTATTTATAATGTAAATAAAAGAAATGAAACGTATGTAAGAATAACATTATTTATAATGTTAAATGAAAGGTAAGGAACTGTATTGAAACATTATTTATAATGTAGGTAAAAGAGAACTTACACCATAGGAAAGTGTTCATTATTCATAATGAAATTGGAAAAGAAATATATAAAGAAATGAATGGGATGGCACATTATAATTTACATTCTTAAATGAAAATTATAAAGTATAAAATAAATAATAATGAATTAAAAAGGGAAGAATTATCGTCTAATCCTAAACTACATTGTCATGTAAGTAGAAAAGTGAAAATTAAGAGAAATGTAAGCTGCACGTAGGGACGATAAACTAAACGAATTATTTATATATATTTATACATATATAATTATAATATAACGAATCGAGCGCGGTAGTTCGCGTTTTGAAATCGAACTTTTAAACGAATATACCGGAAGATCCGACCGTCGGATTTTCCCAAAACTGAAACCGTTAGGACCGTCTTGGAAAAATCTTTCCGACGATATAAGCTACGTTAAAATCCAACGGTTAGATTTTGAGGAAAGTGAAAAACAAAATTGATTGAAAACAGCGCCAAGGTCGCCCTTGACTTGAAGCGTCGTTAAATAAGGAAATTAATTATATTAAAATAATTAAGGCAAGAATTAATCGTTATAAAATAAAATAACGATATGAAACATGTTTTTCTCAAAATATATGAATGCGAGATTATTTGGAAAGACCGGGTTAATCCCATTCCAAATGATCGTACGATTTCAAGAATTCAAGTATGAAGACGGCGTATGAAGACCGTAAATCTCTCCTCGAATGGACAACGATCAAGACTCTGAGTTGGTTTGATCCCAATTCAAGGGTCGGGGTAATTGCCCAAACGTACGTGTTGATTTCACGGGTTTGACCCTAGTTCAGACCTAGGGCATGGGTATAAATGGATAGTGTGTCTGACATCGTAACCCACAAAATATTATGTTGTTGATATTCAGTTAATATATAAACGATTGGTGGTAGAGAATTTATTCTCTACTTAACACCCGTTTATATAGTGACGGACGATCAATAGTACGGTATAGAGTGACGGTGTGGCATACTAAGATGCAATGATCAGGGTTTCTTGTTGAAAAGCAGAACCTTGTGGTATGAAGAACATGACTTCACGAGCCTCACAAACCGGTAGAGTCTAAAAAGGGGGAAGGGAACGCAGGGAAAGTAGCACGTTTCTTTCTAGTTAGTAGTCATTTTACTTTTGGAGGATGATGAAATGAGGCGCCTCGGATAGGTCCTATAGGACCGGGAAACGTGTGCTTAGGAATTGCCAATCCTCTAAGCTGTATGTGAGGACCGGCCCTGCAGGATCCAAGGGTTAACTGCGGGTAATCCTGAGACGTTAACTAGAGCGTCTCGAATCGGTAAGGAGTCCTCCCTAGCCTGGACTCATGATGGAAACCCAAATTTCCAATACGACCCCGACGGATTTGATTGTATTACTAGTATTGGAGGCATAATATATGGTTCCTATGCTTCCTAGGATTAATACATTGCTTTGAATTGTTTTAAAACATATACACCCTAATAATAGTATTAGTTTCGTATTTGGCGTATTTATCATGTTTAACCACCATAAGGTAAAACTCTATCCTCTTGGTGTGCGTTGCATTGTGTGATGGGACCTGAGTCTTATGGTGGTTCCATTTTTCAAAAGACATTGCGTTTTGTCACGTTTTACTTATCTGTATTGACACTATAATTATGCACGGCAGTCCCTTAGAGTAAACCCGTTCCGCGTTAGCGGCGTGGTCTTTGGATTTGCCTTATTAGTATAAGTTATTTAAGAATTCTCACACCAGTCCCACGACTGACCCATAGTTTGTTTCACCTTTTTGCAAACTTGGGTGCCCTCTCTTCTACACGGGCAGCCAAGTAGACAGGTTCATTCTTTGCTTGGAGCTTTTCTTTGAAGCTGCTTATTTTCTCTCTCTTGGATTCTGCTTGGGAGAAGAGGTGATGACTTGGAGCTTGAAGACTTTTTGTTTCTATTGACATCTTTTCTTTTCTTTTTAGACATCAAACTTATTTCCTTTCTACAAACTTGTTGTAATATCTTAGTTTTCTGTGACTGTGGAATTTCTGTGATTGATGACATTATATTTTTCCGCTGCTATAATGTTATTACTCTATGAATCTCCTTTGCTATATTGTATCTGTGTTCTGTTTTATTGTATTTATGTTGTATTCCAAAAATGATTTCTCCTGCTTTCACTCGTGGAAGTTTGGGGTTATCACAGTTTCACTTGGTATCAGAGCAAAGGTTTACCAGATCAGATAAAATTTTTTGAAAACTACTTTTCAAAAAGAACTTTAAAGAAGCATTTTTCAAGAAAAAGTGTTGTTTTTATTTTAAAAGGCATAATCCCTAAAGTCATATGCACTATCCTTCTATCCTTTGTTTTGGATCTTTGTTTTTTTTTCGTTTCAGCATGTCTGGGGATCTTAACCTTCCAAAGGACGTGCGGTACCTGGCTGGTTCAGAAGGTAGCTAGAGACTAGAGCTAATGTCGCAGGCCAAGCAGAAGTTCCTCCTCCCCCAGCTACAGCGGTTCCTCCTCCTCCTCCACGTGCAAATGCTTTCTCAAACATATGTAGTGACTTTCGAGCCATGGGTGGAAAGAACTTCAATGGAAATGAATCCTTCATGGAAGCAAGAAACTGGCTCAAAGAAACTGAGGATTTGTTTGTTATCTTCACAGTGGACGATAGGCAGAAGATACAGTTGGTCGTATGGTCGCTTAAAGACAAAGCCTCCTATTGGTGGGAAGTTACTAATGCTGAAAGACCAGTTGAAACTTGGATGGATTTCAGAATGAGGTTTGAAATGAAATTCCTCTCACAAGTTGAACGAAGCCTACAGATGGAGAAGTTCTTAGCTCTCAAACAGGGAAGTATGTCGGTCAAGGAATACGTTAACCAATTCAACCAGCTGGCTAGGTTCGAATTGGAGTTAGTGAACACTCCACATAAGAAGGCTCTACGCTTTGTTAAAGGACTGAATGAGCCACTACACAGCGTAGCTATGTCCCATATACCTATGGTTGCGATTATGAGAGACTTGTGGACATGGCACTGTTACAAGAAGAAGATAAGGTTGGCAAGAAGGAGACAAAGGTGGAAGTATCTCAAGAGAAGAAAGTGGAAGGATCACAGAACAAAAGGACAGATTCCAAGAAGGGCGGGAAGAATAACAAACCCCATGACAAGAGGAAGTGTAATTTTTGTGGCATTCCTAGACATCTGGTTAAGGACTGCAGAAAGAAGAAGAGGAAGATGGGTGGTTGTTTCCACTGCGGCGAGACAGGACACATAGCTAAGGACTGCCCAAGAAAGAAAGGGCAAGGGCAGAGAGCTGGATCTACTCCTGGAGGGCAGGTTCACGCTCTAATAGCACCTCCGCAAGAACGAAGATTAGTTTATCTTTTTGATCATCCTGTTCGTACACTCTTTGATTCTGCCGCATCGCACTCTTTTATATCTACTGCTTTAGTTGAATCGCTACACCTAAACACTAGTGTAGTAGAGGATCCCTTGGTTGTTTCAAATCCAATTGGGGGTTCGACTTATTTTTCAATGATTTGTTTGGACTTGAAAATTTCTATACTGAGCATTGGGTTTAGATGTAATGCCCATGTTTTGGGCTTCACCGGCTATGAGTTGATTCGGCATGGATTGGTTATCCAGTAATGGTGTCATCCTCAATTGTGAAAAGAGAGTGGTTAGACTCATGACTCGCCTCGATAACACTCTCGAAATTTCTTGCAATCCCATGAAATCTATTATGCTTAGCTATCTAGAATTTCTTGATGCGTTTGTTGAGAATTTTCAGTCTGTTAGAGTAGTCTGTGAATACTCGGATGTATTTGAAGAGGTGAAGGGCTTACCTCCGAAGCAGGAGATATACTTCCGCATATACCTCATTGACAATGCACAACCCATTGCTTTACCCATTAGACACATGGCTCCAAGGCAGAGAAAAGAGCTCAGCAAGCAAGTCAAAGAGCTGCTCGAAAAAGAGTTTATAAGGCAGAGTATTTCTGAATGGGGTGCTCCAGTAGTGTTCGCAACCAAAGCGGATGGTTCTCTTCAGCTATGCGTTGACTATAGGGAGCTAATGTAACAACCCGAATTTTAATAACATGTTAAAACCATAAATTAAGGCAGAATTAAATTTTAAAATAAGAATCATGTTAAATGGGTTGCGCCATTGCGTTCGTCTCGAAATTCTGCTTGGAAACGAGTCCGAGTTTGCGAGAATCGGAGTCCGTATGAGGGAGATATGCCCCTCTGAAGTTTCAGGAATTTTCAGAATCAAAAACTGCTCGAAATTCGAATTCAAACCCCAGAACAGGCTGGGCGGAAAAATTCCCGCCCATGGACCAGGTCAACCTAGGGGTCGACTATAGTGTCGACCTCCCAGGGACCAGGTCGACCATAGTGTCGACCTAGGGGTCGACCTGCCTCCCGAACCCACTTTTTGAACCAGATGCATTCTGATGTATTTAGACTCGTTTTCTGTCCAGATTCGTCTGCCTAATCCTATATAAACAGCCTCCCAACCTCATTCTCTTTACACCATTCTTCTCTAACCTTATGCGGCTTAAATTCTTGATGGACATGGATTCTTCTTCTTCCTCTAACTTAAATTAAATTAAAACGCGAAGACTATTTCTTGAAGACTACGGCTAGGAATTGCATATTTGGGGATTTGCTTCTACAATCAAATCAAGATTCAACGATTCAGCAATTCGACGACTAGTTTACAGATTCGACTTCTGCATCTCAATTTCTTAGACCACGATCTGTAAGTTCAAGTTACTTTCAGATAAAAACTGTAAACTTAATATCCATGTTGTAAATTGGAATTGGATCTATGTATGATAACTGATTCATATCTATTCTTGTTCATCTTGGATCTTGACTTTCGTGAATATTTCTTTGGGCCTATTCATGTTGTAAATGAAACTCTCTCATGACTATAACCTTGACATGCCTATGACGTTGAAACTATTGTTAATGGCCTAAGACTATGCCTGTGCCTATGACTATGAACATAAGACTATGCCTATGCCTATGACGGTGAACGTAAGACTGTTGCCTATGACTATGACAAGGACAATTGTGGCTAATCACCTATGACTCTTGACTATGAGAATTATTATGAACATAAGGCTATTATCTATGACCATGACTTTGAAATTATTACTGTTAATTGCCTATGACTATTGCCTAGAACTATTTTGGATAATTAACCATGACTATTGTGATTAATCGCTTATGGTTCTTAATTATGAGATTTCTACCTATGACCATGACAATGACTATTGGGGTTAATTACCTGAGACTATTATAGTTGATTGTTCATGCCCATAGTTGAAACCCATGTTGTACACCAAATTTTCAGTTTGTTGGATCTCATACCTAGGGTGCGACTTGCTTAGTTTATTCGCTATTATGTACACCAAAACCATTGGATCCATTATCCTTGTATTTGGCTTGCTTTCGCATGCCTATTCTTTTATGTCAACTTTTATCGTGACTACCACCTTATCCTGCTAGATTTGAAATCCTATATGACAGTGATGTTGTAACTAATTATCTCAAGTTATATCATGCTAGTCTTGTAACCCTTTTTATCGCTTTATGCTCGTCCCTTTTGCCTATCATAGTTTTGATGTTATTCCCTTTATTTTAAGATTTGGATTTATTTGTAGTATGGATCGATTCACATTTATGTGCGATGGGAATACGATTTGGGTAGATTAGGCAAAACATGAATTGGTTATGAACATGAGTTATGAACTTGATAAAAGGCAAAACTTGAAACATGAACATTGTTATAACTTGAATCTTGATGTCGGCATGAAACTTGCCTTGAAAACTTGTCATGAACTTGATATGAAATTTGAACATGGACATGACACCAGAATGAACATGAAAATGGCCAACTCGAGGTTGGGTTGAGTTTGCAGTGTAATTCTGCCCGGAACTGCCCGGCAAATCCAGTTACTGCAAACAATAGGATCCAATGTGGGTAGTTGGTCATATCGCACTTGAAAACCCGAGGTCAGACTGAGTTGTGGTGTAATTCTGCTTGGAACCGCCCGACATATCCAGTGACCACGACAACAAGTCTCATGTGAGAGGTTGGGGTGTATTAATGAATTAATGCCACATGATAGGGTTAAGTCATGAACATGAAAGACAATACTTAACCAATTTGACACAATGATTTGGTAGGGTTAAGTCATGAACTGCTTGAATATACTTAACCAATTTGACACGATGATTTGATAGGGTTAAGTCATGAACCGCTTGAATATACTTAACCAATTTGACACAATGATTTGATAGGGTTAAGTCATGAACCGCTTGAATATACTTAACCAATTTGACACGATGATTTGATGGGGTTAAGTCATGAACCGCTTGAATATATTTAACCAATTTGACACGATGATTTGATAGGGTTAAGTCATGAACCGCTTGAATATACTTAACCAATTTGACCCGATGATTTGGTAGGGTTAAGTCATGAACCGCTTAAATATACTCAACCAACTTGACACATGATTCGTAGGGCTAAGTCATGAACTTGAACGACAACACTTAGCCAATTTGACATGACACGTAGGCGGGTTAAGTCACGAACTTGAATGACAACACTTAACCAACTTGACATGCTGGACTGATAAGGGTTAAGTCACGAATTTAAATGACAACACTTAACCTATTAGACGGAAACCCTAGTTACGCGGTCCATTTCAGCAGTAACCCACTTAGATGTATCACAATACCCTGGGACTAGGAAAGGTGGGGCACGATTACTGGGCTGATTGTAAGCGACCAGAACGACGGCTGAGTTGGTGTGCCATTGTAGGTTCAGGCGGACCATGGTCGTGCACGTAGTCCGGAGTTGAAAAAAGCAGGCATTGGGCACCAGTAGGTTTACACTGTGCGTGCTTAATTCGTGTCGATGGTTGGCACCCTAGGGCTTGATACACCCTATGGTGGACCTAGCACAGGTGACTACATTTCGTGATTGGGCCGTATGACACAGACACATGAATGAGATAGGACTTGTAAGGAGCTGATCGATTAATAGATCGTTTCGTGGGACCAAGTAATGGGTCATTTCATGACATTGGGCAACGGATCATTTTATAGTCAACACATGACACGGGTTGGGATACTAGTACGGGTGGTGCAGAGCAAATAGATATCATATAAATATTATAATGGTGAAGCAGAGAAATCTTGCGATCTTGCGAAATTATACTTAGTTCATCTTGAATGGGAACCTCGCAATGTTATACATGACAAAAGTCATATGATGTTATTCTTAGTTATCGTGCCTGTAGCTTATCTTGTCATCATGCTCATGTTTATTTTCAGTTTATTCTTGCCATGTTATCTTTACCTATTTTTATGCTGAAAGTCACTAGGACTTACTCAGTCTTTATGACTGACCCGTTTTGTTTCGCCTCTTTTTCTTTCGTCCCCCCTCCCCCCCCTCCCAGGTTCGCAGGGTGGGAATACAGCTTAGTTCGGATCTTACCAAGCTCCAAGGCTCTTTCATGTACAGCTTGGATTTCCCTTGGCTATATGGCTTGCTTTGCTTTATTGGGGAATATCACAATTTATTTTTATGCTTCTTTGTTTTTGAGCAAGACATATATTTTAGCTATATAATTGGGTATTGGAAGTTGATGGGCTTTTATTATAAACAATTATATTTAATAAATGATTTGAAGTACTTTTACTTTACTTTCCGCTGTTTTATATATGTATGTCTTGTAATATTTCTGTTCCAGTACCCATAATGCTCCACTGAAGTTAAGGCATTCCCTTTGTGAGTGACCTTAACGGATGTGGGGTGTTACAGCTAAATAAGCTGACCAAGAAGAATAGGCACCCTCTTCCAAGAATAAATGACTTGTTCGATCAGCTTATAGGTGCATCAGTTTTCTCCCAACTAGATCTGACTACTGGGTTTCATCAGCTAAGAGTGGCTAAAGACAGCATTGATAAGACCGCGTTTAGAACCCCAGATGGTTTCTTCGAGTGGCTTGTCATGTCTTTCGGCTTGACAAACGCACCCACTTATTTCGTTGACTTAATGAGCAGGATGTTCAGGGATTCCCTAAAAAAGTTTGTGGTGGTCTTCGTAGACGACATTTTGATCTTCTCAAAGAGTGAGGAAGAGCATGCTTTGCATTTAAGGGAAGTCATGGATACTCTTCGTGCACTTAGTCATGGAGCAACAAAATGTAAAAACACGAGAATTTTAGAGTGGTTCGGTCAATTTAGACCTACGTCCACTATGGTAGCAAGTTTCATTATCACTACAACAATTACAAAGGACATGACTTCTCTTTTTACACTCATTTCTCACTTTTACAATGATCTTCTACTTTTTTCTCTCTCTTCGCTCTAGATTTCGCCTGGATTTGAAAAGGAATCGGTGAGATCTTTTGATTTGTGATGGTAGATGAGTAGATATTCAACCACTTAGTCACTTAGATGATTTTCACTAGATCCATGATGTTCTTGTGTTGGATCTAGGCTTTGGAGAGAATTAATGGTAGTTGGAGATCACTTAGATTGAGTTTGAGAGATTTCTAATGCAGTTTGAAGAAGACTTGATCCATTTGTTGTTGAAGGAAGATGGATGAGTTTGAGAAGCCATTAATGGAGCTTGGAGTGTTTGAGGGTGGTGAAGAAATGATTTGGGCATCCTTTGGGGTGGAAAACCATTGAATGGTAGAAAAGTGGGGTATTTATAGGTGTAGTTTGGGGGTAGTGGTAGTGTTGTAATTACGGTGTGCAGAGTTTGGGTCGTTCGTAAATGTATTTATTGAAATGCCACTGGACAGTTATATACAGCTGTAGCCAGCTGGCAACAGCTGGCATGCACGACCAAAAAATTAGTGAACGACTGATCTCAAAATTAGTGAATGACCTACCCGAATTTTAGTAAGCGATCGACCATTGTACACATTATCATATAAATGCTGCACGAGCTCTTAATTACATCTTTGCCACTCTTGTCTTATTCACCTGATCCATTATTTACACTAGAGCTTTACTTATTAACCAATCACCTTCTCTATTTCGTGCGTCATAAATCATGCTAAATCCATATAGAACGTGCTCGACCCCATCTACATATTTGCCACTGTACAAATAAATCTACAAACCGACCACTCTAATTACCAAAATGCAATCGCCATATTATCTCTGAGCGACCCTTATTTATGTTCGCCACGTGCTCATGTAGGCAATCGTTCCATGTAATAACAAGTAAACATTAAACTGGTCTTTCGTGATAGCCATTGCATACGCTACCACATGTCTGTTAGGAGCATCTAACCCATTATTTCACGTTACATTTTTAATGTATTAGATAGCCAATCCATGTAAGTTGCCATCCACTATGTAACATTACTGCTGAAGCATTGGCCACTTGCTTATGCATGAATGATTATTGAGCGGTCCATGCAAACTCCATGACATTTACTTGCTGCGTGTACAACCCATCGTGCTAGATGTAACAACCCGTAAAATGTGAGCCAGTTTGAAATTTTTATTTTGGCCATTTTAGCGAGTTTTGATTATTTAAAATGAATTATTTTAAATAATAACGACGAGAAAATTTAATTCAAATGGAATTCGACGTATATATTATATACGCCGTCGTTAGAATATAAATAATTATATATAATTATAAATAGAATTGAAAATGGCGCGGTAGTTCGATAATTCGATTTCAAACTTCAATTGAATGTACCGGGTGCAAAACAATCCGGATTTTAGTGAAACCAAAAATAATGGAATCTAATAGTGAATATCTTTCTAACGAATCCGAAAAATCAAGATTTCATATCAGGAATCAAAAGATATGTCCAGTTGAAATTTCTGAATAGTCGCTATGGAATTCAGACCCTTAAAAATGGACATTTTGCAAACGAGCTCGGATTTCGACGAAACCACTTTCGTTGGGTCCGTGATGTTAAGTTATTGCTAGATTCCAAATTTCATAATTTTTCGAATCAATATGTGAGCGTGGCATAGGAAAACGTGTTTTGACCATTTCAGTTGATTTTAATCGACTGGAAATTGGCCATTTTTCTAACGGTCTCAGAATTCGACGAAACTAGTTTTGTTAGGACCGTATCGTCAATACAAAGCTAGAAAATATTTTTCTGGAATTTTTCTAGTTAGTATGTGACCCCGGTAATTTGAAATGTACGTTTAAAATTCAATATAGTGATTTAAATGTAAATTAAAAGGAAACTGATCGAAACGGTCGATTCAGCTTGCGGTACATATCCCATTGTGTTCGGAATGGGGGTAGAACGCTATGGACGACAGGCGGTGGGCCTCGTTTCGAGGTCGTATGAAAAAAGTCAACTTAAGGTTGAATTAAATAATAATAAAAAAAAAAAAAAAAAAAAAAATCTTTGCCCTCCTTAAAACACTTTGGCCCCCCCGTCCATTCATTTCAAACAGAAAATAAGAAAAAAAAAAAAAAAAAAAAAAAAAAAAAAACTTCAGACATCGATCGCGCCCCCCAGAGTTTCGCCGCCGCCACAGGCGGAGCTGCCGCCGATCTTCCCCTCAGGTGCCTCCTCCCTCCAGCCTCGCTCCTCTCTCACCTGCCCTCCTCGACGGAGCGAAGCCCCCACGGCGCGACAACCCCGTAGTCCCCCCCCCTTTTGTTCAGCTCCGAATCGAAGCCCCTGCTGGCCACCACCTCGGCTCCGACGTCCAACCCCGCCTGATGACCACCGACAGCAGCATCCCCCCCCCTTCTTCGCAGGTAACAGTAAACATTTTATTTTATTTTTATTTTAGGGTTTTAAACTGTTTTTTTTAAAAGCATTTTAAACTGGTTTTAATTAGATTTGTAAACTGATTTTTAAGAATTTTATAAACTGAATTTTTAAATATATAAAAACTGATTTGATAAGAGTGTAAAAACTGAATTTTTAAATATTTAAAAACTGATTTGATAAGATTTTAAAACTGATTTTAAAATAAAAGTAAAAACTGATTTTTAGAAAAAGGTTTGAACTTCAAAGACTATATTTTTTTATAAGGCGAAGACTAGATTTTTACATATTGAACTTCGAAAAAAAAAATATGATTTTTATCTATTGAACTTTAAAATAAAAATTCGATTTTTATAAATTGAACTTTGAAATAAAAATTCGATTTTTATATAATTGAACTTTGAAATAAAAATTTGATTTTTATATATTGAACTTTGAACTAAAAATTCGATTTTTATATATTGAACTTTGAACTAAAAATTCGATTTTTATATATTGAATAGCGTAGTAAAAAAAATGTGATTTTTACGTGTGTAGTGAAAGCAGCAACGAAGGTGACAAAAAGGCGAAACGATGAAGTTTTCTATCAAAGAAGAGCCGTGGAGCTAGGATAGCTATAAGTGAGAATTTCTCACCTTTCTATTTTATTTCTAGTTATATATATATACTAGGATGCAGACGGTGCTTAGTAGCACCCGACACAATCGTCCACAGACCATGGACTTGTTTGTTTGACTGTTTGGTGATTGATTGCGATATTGGTTTGAATGTGGTTTGTGGTGTGAAAAATCGAATCGATAAATTGGTTAGGATTAGACGTGCGCCGTTATAAGGCGAAGGAGTAAGGCTAGGTTAGACCCTTACTCCAAAGTTTGTGGTTTGCATAACGAATTGATTTGATTGATGTGTGAATGGCGTGGGCCTTCACTAGACCGGGGATAAGGCTAGGCCTTGTCCCGTTTCTAGTATCGTGCCGTTATGCCGCCGAAATTTTCTAAAATATGTTAGAAAAATAAAAATATCATTTTATTTGTGTAAATGAAGAATAGAAATTCATATGTCAAAATAAAATGTGTTATCGTTAAAAATATAATTTTTAACGTGAATGTGAATAAATAAATATTCATTTACAAACCAGACGGTTTGTTTATGTACACCTATTTGAATGACGTTGATTGGGTCGATAAATTTTACACATCGCCTAACTGCACAAATAAAATATGTGTTTGATTGTTTGAAACCCCACACGGGTGTTAGGATGAAATTTGAAGTTCACTCATCCTGATTGATTAAATATGTCGATCGATTGATTGACAGGCTGTTATAAGCGTTGAATATCTATATTTGATGCTTATACAGTGTAGTGCACTTTGGTTGATGGTTGATTATTTTCAATGCTATTATATACATGTGTTGTATGAAAATCCATATAATTAATTTTATATGGTAATTGATTGGGCCTCATTCCAGTTTTGAAAAAGAAATATTTGAAAAAGAAATATTTGAAATAGAATATTTGAAAATAAAGGAATATATGAAGCCGTGTTGATTAGATTGACGCCATTTTGACGTGAACGATATTTATATCGATTTTAAAAACGAATTCGAAATGAATTGAAAACGATTTCGAAATGAATTGAATTGAAAACGATTTCGAAATGAATTGAATTGAAAATGAATTCGAATTGAATTGAAAACGATTTCGAAATGAATTGAATTGAAAATGAATTCGAATTGAATTGAAAACGATTTCGAAATGAATTGAATTGAAAACGATTTCGAAATGAATTGAATTGAAAATGAATTCGAATTGAATTGAAAACGATTTCGAAATGAATTGAATTGAAAACGATTTCGAAATGAATTGAATTGAAAATGAATTCGAATTGAATTGAAAACGATTTCGAAATGAATTGAATTGAAAACGATTTCGAAATGAATTGAATTGAAAACGATTTCGAAATGAATTGAATTGAAAACGAATTCGAATTGAATTGAAAACGATTTCGAAATGAATTGAATTGAAAACGAATTCGAATTGAATTGAAAACGATTTCGAAATGAATTGAATTGAAAACGAATTCGAATTGAATTAAAAGCGAATTGAAATGAATTCAAATTGAATTGAAATTCGAATTGAATAGAAATGAATTTTGAAACGAATTTATAAAGAAGAATTCAATTTTGATTTGAATTGAAAAGGAAGTTGAGATTGCTTTTGAAACGAATTTTAAAACTATTTATATAATTCGTTTTAAATAGAAATCGACGAAGTATATATTATATATATATTATATATATAATATAATGGCCTGAATAGAACGCGCCGCGCCGCGGCAGTTCGCGAATTTCGACCATTTATTTCAAACGGACATTACGGGAGATCCGACCGTCGGATTCTCCTAAAACCGGAACCGTTGGGTTCGTATCGAAAAGAGCTTTCTAATGAATGTTAGAAATTTGAAATCTAACGGTTGGATTTGGAATTATGTCCAAATCAAATTCGAAAAAGGTCGCTATAAGTGCAGTTCGATGGCCATTGATGGAAATCGACTGTACGGGCCTTGATAAAATTATTAAAAATAGTAATAATTTGTGTAAAATCATAAGAAATGATTTAGAAAGAATTGGGATGAAAAATTCCATATTAGAAAAGATAAAAATAGATTTTTATCGAAATGAACTAGTTTTGAACTAGAATTATAATTCTATTTATTTTTAAATAAATAAATTGAATTCGAAAAGGGTTTTAAAAGTAACCAAAATTCCAATGATTACACTGGAGTGGATTTGAATCGAAATTGTCTTCGGAATATTTCGATGTTGGAATTCATGATTATACAGGTGTTGTTATGGAAATTTGAAAGATATATATGTATATCG
Organism: Allium sativum; assembly: GCA_030737875.1. NCBI lineage: Eukaryota > Viridiplantae > Streptophyta > Magnoliopsida > Asparagales > Amaryllidaceae > Allium > Allium sativum. The sequence goes on from CM060913.1 coordinate 161,653,522, forward strand.
TTATTTCCAATACGACATTTGTTAGTCGTAGAATTCGATATTGAATATAAGCCGATATATTTTCTATTCAGAGCCTTGTATTGAATATCGAATGTGATTTGGGTTTGTCGTGAATGGTGTCTTCACTAACACTGTTCTTGAACCCAGCTGAGAAAAGATTAAATCTTTTTATTTAGATTTAATGAAGTGTACCAATTAAATAACATTTAATTGGAATTGAATTGATATTGATTTTTGGGTTTATCGTGAACAGTGTTTTAAATAACACTCGTTCTTTAACCCGATAATTAATGAATGTGATTTGGGTTCGTCGTGAATGGTGTCTTCACTAACACTGTTCTTGAACCCAGCTGAGAAAAGATTAAATCTTTTGATTTAGATTTAATGAAGTGTACCAATTAAATAACATTTAATTGGAATTGAATTGATATTGATTTTTGGGTTTATCGTGAACAGTGTTTTAAATAACACTCGTTCTTTAACCCGATAATTAATGAATGTGATTTGGGTTCGTCGTGAATGGTGTCTTCACTAACACTGTTCTTGAACCCAGTTGAGAAATGATTAAATCTTTTTATTTAGATTTAATGAAGTGTACCAATTAAATAACATTTAATTGGAATTGAATCGATATTGATTTTTGGGTTTATCGTGGACAGTGTTTTTAAATAACACTCGTTCTTTAACCCGACGATTAATGAATGTGATTTTGGGTTTATCGTGAACCGTGTTTTTAAATGACACTGATTCTTTAACCCAGTCAAAAGATTAAAACTAAGTGGAGTTTTAATGAATCTTTAATTAGATTGAAAAGATCGAGAATGGAGTATCACCAGTTTTGCTCCAGGCGATAGTTAAATCTTTAATTAGATTTGAACGTGAAATTTAGAAACTAACTGTCGGTTAGCCAAGCAGAATGGTTTTCTGGATATTGATCTGATGTTGGTTTCGGCCTTCGGGGTTAATATTTGGGGAATTATTCTCTTGATTAATTTACGGTTAGTGACTAATGAATTGGAATGAGGCGTATGTTGTGTTTGTGTAACACTTATTTAAAATATACGCGAGTTATTCGGAAAGACCGGGTTTATCCCATTCTGAATAACTGATACGACGATAAGTCGAAGATGAAGACGATGGTCGAAGACCGGAGGTCTTCACGTCGTTTGGGTGATAACTGATGATCTTGATTGGGCTGTACACCCAAGAAGATGGAAACAGTTAGTGATCGTCCAGACGTACTTGGAGATCGATGGATATGCGAGGTACTAGGTGCCTCCGGTTTCGTTCAGACCCAGAACGGACTTGTAAATGGACTGTGTGTCTGACATCGGATTTCATTCTGTGTGACTGATATCGGTTGCATAGGATGGTTTGCCTGTGTGGCATGCTAAGATGCAAATGATCAAGGCTTCTGTTGAAAAGCAAAGTCTTGTGGTGATGATCAAAGCACGGCCTTTGTGGCGTAGCTTTGTGTAACGTTTACCTCGCGTGTTTCACACCAGGTATGAACCAAAAACGGGAGACGGACCTCAGGGAGGACTTGCGTTTCTTTCTAGTTAGAAGTGGCGTCAGTGGTTTTACACGCCCTGACGAGTTTGACTTATGTGGTTGTTGCTGTTGCGAGGCGCCTCGGTTATATCGGTTTCGGCCGATGCATTCTGGTCGGCTGACGGACCAGACTTACACCCCATAGGGTGGGGAAACGTAGTGTTCAGGCATTTTAATCCACATCGGTGGACCGGCCCTGTCGCTCCAAGGTCACTCGAGCTCTGACCTGTGGCTCGGGCTAGAGAGTCACGAATCGGTTGAGGACTATCTTTTGCCTCGGTTCATAGACGGAAATCCAATTTCCAAATACGTGACATTTGCGGTTTTATTTGTAAACCTATATATGGTGACATAGTGGGATGGGGCGCTCATGCCGCCTATGATTGATACTTATGATTTGAAGTGTTTTATACACTATGCACTTATAATAGTATCAAATGATTTGTTTTAAACGTATCAAGCATTCTTTGGCTGTTATAAGGGAAAACCCTATCCCCCGGCTTGCGTTGCATTGTGTGATAGGACCTGGGTCTTATAACAGCTTCATCTTTCTTTATTTAGCATTGCGCTGTTGGTTTTATGCACTGGTATTCTTGGGAGGAAACCCGTTCCGTGTTATACGGCGTGGTCCCTTGATTTACCTAACTTTAAAAACAAAGATTAACAACTGTTTTAGTTCTCACACCAGTCACATGACTGACCTGGAGTTTATTGTTTTAACCTAAACTCTGGGTGCCCTTATTTCGACACGGGCAGCTAGTAGTTTTGGTTTTGCAGATTTATATTCACAGGATTTTGGTTTACAGCTGGAACGATATCCGGAAAGCTTTGTATCCGTATATCTCATTCTAGTTGTGTATTGTATTATTTTCCGCTGCTATGTATTTAAATGTAATTTAAATCTCTGATATTTCTGTGTAATATTCATTCATACTCTGTATATTCTTGTAATCTGATGCATTGTTGTGATATACAATGAAATGTCCTTCTGTATGCGTTCTGTTGTGGCTTGTTCTCGAACTATCCGACGCTTTCCTTTACGGGGAAGTTGCGGGTCTTCACATTTGGTATCAGAGCTTTGGTTTACAAAGCAGAGAACAAGGCACATTAGAAACATACGAAAGAGTTCATCAGATATTGGATTAGCAATATCCAATGAGAATGACTCGTTAGAGATAGGATCGGTAGTATCCTAGAACGGGTGTGAAGAGTATATTTTTCTAATGAAAACAAACTTTTGTTTTGAAAATTTAAATCAATTATTCGTATTTGATTATCCATTTATATTGATGTGGACAATCCAGTATATATAGATTTTGCGTATACGTCTGATCCGCGTGTATTCGAAATTTTAATATATTGGATAGATATAGCATCACACTCTAGTCGCCCGAAGATGGTACTGATGATTGTCATGACATCATCAGTATTTATGTTCGTGTCTCGAAGGTGTGATTCTCTATATATTTCCATTAGGCTGGTGTGAGAACCCAAAACTTATATATAGCTAGAATACATCGTTGTGATTTGGCATCAAAAACATGATTTTTGTATATATATCAAATTATGAATTTGAAACGTTAAATTCACTAATTGATTGATGTTTGTGTTGTTTGTTTAGTTGTTTGCTAATTTTTAACCATTTATGCCTAATTTAACCAAATATTGATTGTATTGAAAATTGGTCGCGTTTGCTTGCATATACATATACTTATATTGAACAGGTCATAGCAAGGAGGCTAGAGCAGAGAATAAAATTTGTTTGCCCGACAAATAGGTACATGTTTACTACATAATTTCCTGTTTTGTTTGGGTGATGATGATTTTGTGAGCCTATTGGCTAGCCGCTTGGCTTTTTCTTTTTCTTTTTGAGATCTGAAGGACCGGGAACGCTATTTGCAATTTCCCGATGCTCCCATTGCAGGGGAGGTTATGGCGAAATTTTTCAAAAATTTAGGGAGTTAGCCAAATTTTTGAAATTTTGAAAATTCTCAGAAACTAAAGAGTTGGAGAATGGAAGCCTGATCGATCGTAGAGCTGAATAATCAAACCACTTTCGACTTTGTTCCTTTTCGGGGACGAAAAGTTTTAAGTGGGGGAGATTGTAACAACCCGTAAAATGTGAGCCAGTTTGAAATTTTTATTTTGGCCATTTTAGCGAGTTTTGATTATTTAAAATGAATTATTTTAAATAATAACGACGAGAAAATTTAATTCAAATGGAATTCGACGTATATATTATATACGCCGTCGTTAGAATATAAATAATTATATATAATTATAAATAGAATTGAAAATGGCGCGGTAGTTCGATAATTCGATTTCAAACTTCAATTGAATGTACCGGGTGCAAAACAATCCGGATTTTAGTGAAACCAAAAATAATGGAATCTAATAGTGAATATCTTTCTAACGAATCCGAAAAATCAAGATTTCATATCAGGAATCAAAAGATATGTCCAGTTGAAATTTCTGAATAGTCGCTATGGAATTCAGACCCTTAAAAATGGACATTTTGCAAACGAGCTCGGATTTCGACGAAACCACTTTCGTTGGGTCCGTGATGTTAAGTTATTGCTAGATTCCAAATTTCATAATTTTTCGAATCAATATGTGAGCGTGGCATAGGAAAACGTGTTTTGACCATTTCAGTTGATTTTAATCGACTGGAAATTGGCCATTTTTCTAACGGTCTCAGAATTCGACGAAACTAGTTTTGTTAGGACCGTATCGTCAATACAAAGCTAGAAAATATTTTTCTGGAATTTTTCTAGTTAGTATGTGACCCCGGTAATTTGAAATGTACGTTTAAAATTCAATATAGTGATTTAAATGTAAATTAAAAGGAAACTGATCGAAACGGTCGATTCAGCTTGCGGTACATATCCCATTGTGTTCGGAATGGGGGTAGAACGCTATGGACGACAGGCGGTGGGCCTCGTTTCGAGGTCGTATGAAAAAAGTCAACTTAAGGTTGAATTAAATAATAATAAAATTAATAATAAAAAAAAAAAAATCTTTGCCCTCCTTAAAACACTTTGGCCCCCCCGTCCATTCATTTCAAACAGAAAATAAGAAAAAAAAAAAAAAAAAAAAAAAAAAAAAAACTTCAGACATCGATCGCGCCCCCCAGAGTTTCGCCGCCGCCACAGGCGGAGCTGCCGCCGATCTTCCCCTCAGGTGCCTCCTCCCTCCAGCCTCGCTCCTCTCTCACCTGCCCTCCTCGACGGAGCGAAGCCCCCACGGCGCGACAACCCCGTAGTCCCCCCCCCTTTTGTTCAGCTCCGAATCGAAGCCCCTGCTGGCCACCACCTCGGCTCCGACGTCCAACCCCGCCTGATGACCACCGACAGCAGCATCCCCCCCCCTTCTTCGCAGGTAACAGTAAACATTTTATTTTATTTTTATTTTAGGGTTTTAAACTGTTTTTTTTAAAAGCATTTTAAACTGGTTTTAATTAGATTTGTAAACTGATTTTTAAGAATTTTATAAACTGAATTTTTAAATATATAAAAACTGATTTGATAAGAGTGTAAAAACTGAATTTTTAAATATTTAAAAACTGATTTGATAAGATTTTAAAACTGATTTTAAAATAAAAGTAAAAACTGATTTTTAGAAAAAGGTTTGAACTTCAAAGACTATATTTTTTTATAAGGCGAAGACTAGATTTTTACATATTGAACTTCGAAAAAAAAAATATGATTTTTATCTATTGAACTTTAAAATAAAAATTCGATTTTTATAAATTGAACTTTGAAATAAAAATTCGATTTTTATATAATTGAACTTTGAAATAAAAATTTGATTTTTATATATTGAACTTTGAACTAAAAATTCGATTTTTATATATTGAACTTTGAACTAAAAATTCGATTTTTATATATTGAATAGCGTAGTAAAAAAATGTGATTTTTACGTGTGTAGTGAAAGCAGCAACGAAGGTGACAAAAAGGCGAAACGATGAAGTTTTCTATCAAAGAAGAGCCGTGGAGCTAGGATAGCTATAAGTGAGAATTTCTCACCTTTCTATTTTATTTCTAGTTATATATATATACTAGGATGCAGACGGTGCTTAGTAGCACCCGACACAATCGTCCACAGACCATGGACTTGTTTGTTTGACTGTTTGGTGATTGATTGCGATATTGGTTTGAATGTGGTTTGTGGTGTGAAAAATCGAATCGATAAATTGGTTAGGATTAGACGTGCGCCGTTATAAGGCGAAGGAGTAAGGCTAGGTTAGACCCTTACTCCAAAGTTTGTGGTTTGCATAACGAATTGATTTGATTGATGTGTGAATGGCGTGGGCCTTCACTAGACCGGGGATAAGGCTAGGCCTTGTCCCGTTTCTAGTATCGTGCCGTTATGCCGCCGAAATTTTCTAAAATATGTTAGAAAAATAAAAATATCATTTTATTTGTGTAAATGAAGAATAGAAATTCATATGTCAAAATAAAATGTGTTATCGTTAAAAATATAATTTTTAACGTGAATGTGAATAAATAAATATTCATTTACAAACCAGACGGTTTGTTTATGTACACCTATTTGAATGACGTTGATTGGGTCGATAAATTTTACACATCGCCTAACTGCACAAATAAAATATGTGTTTGATTGTTTGAAACCCCACACGGGTGTTAGGATGAAATTTGAAGTTCACTCATCCTGATTGATTAAATATGTCGATCGATTGATTGACAGGCTGTTATAAGCGTTGAATATCTATATTTGATGCTTATACAGTGTAGTGCACTTTGGTTGATGGTTGATTATTTTCAATGCTATTATATACATGTGTTGTATGAAAATCCATATAATTAATTTTATATGGTAATTGATTGGGCCTCATTCCAGTTTTGAAAAAGAAATATTTGAAAAAGAAATATTTGAAATAGAATATTTGAAAATAAAGGAATATATGAAGCCGTGTTGATTAGATTGACGCCATTTTGACGTGAACGATATTTATATCGATTTTAAAAACGAATTCGAAATGAATTGAAAACGATTTCGAAATGAATTGAATTGAAAACGATTTCGAAATGAATTGAATTGAAAATGAATTCGAATTGAATTGAAAACGATTTCGAAATGAATTGAATTGAAAATGAATTCGAATTGAATTGAAAACGATTTCGAAATGAATTGAATTGAAAACGATTTCGAAATGAATTGAATTGAAAATGAATTCGAATTGAATTGAAAACGATTTCGAAATGAATTGAATTGAAAACGATTTCGAAATGAATTGAATTGAAAATGAATTCGAATTGAATTGAAAACGATTTCGAAATGAATTGAATTGAAAACGATTTCGAAATGAATTGAATTGAAAACGATTTCGAAATGAATTGAATTGAAAACGAATTCGAATTGAATTGAAAACGATTTCGAAATGAATTGAATTGAAAACGAATTCGAATTGAATTGAAAACGATTTCGAAATGAATTGAATTGAAAACGAATTCGAATTGAATTAAAAGCGAATTGAAATGAATTCAAATTGAATTGAAATTCGAATTGAATAGAAATGAATTTTGAAACGAATTTATAAAGAAGAATTCAATTTTGATTTGAATTGAAAAGGAAGTTGAGATTGCTTTTGAAACGAATTTTAAAACTATTTATATAATTCGTTTTAAATAGAAATCGACGAAGTATATATTATATATATATTATATATATAATATAATGGCCTGAATAGAACGCGCCGCGCCGCGGCAGTTCGCGAATTTCGACCATTTATTTCAAACGGACATTACGGGAGATCCGACCGTCGGATTCTCCTAAAACCGGAACCGTTGGGTTCGTATCGAAAAGAGCTTTCTAATGAATGTTAGAAATTTGAAATCTAACGGTTGGATTTGGAATTATGTCCAAATCAAATTCGAAAAAGGTCGCTATAAGTGCAGTTCGATGGCCATTGATGGAAATCGACTGTACGGGCCTTGATAAAATTATTAAAAATAGTAATAATTTGTGTAAAATCATAAGAAATGATTTAGAAAGAATTGGGATGAAAAATTCCATATTAGAAAAGATAAAAATAGATTTTTATCGAAATGAACTAGTTTTGAACTAGAATTATAATTCTATTTATTTTTAAATAAATAAATTGAATTCGAAAAGGGTTTTAAAAGTAACCAAAATTCCAATGATTACACTGGAGTGGATTTGAATCGAAATTGTCTTCGGAATATTTCGATGTTGGAATTCATGATTATACAGGTGTTGTTATGGAAATTTGAAAGATATATATGTATATCGTTATTTCCAATACGACATTTGTTAGTCGTAGAATTCGATATTGAATATAAGCCGATATATTTTCTATTCAGAGCCTTGTATTGAATATCGAATGTGATTTGGGTTTGTCGTGAATGGTGTCTTCACTAACACTGTTCTTGAACCCAGCTGAGAAAAGATTAAATCTTTTTATTTAGATTTAATGAAGTGTACCAATTAAATAACATTTAATTGGAATTGAATTGATATTGATTTTTGGGTTTATCGTGAACAGTGTTTTAAATAACACTCGTTCTTTAACCCGATAATTAATGAATGTGATTTGGGTTCGTCGTGAATGGTGTCTTCACTAACACTGTTCTTGAACCCAGCTGAGAAAAGATTAAATCTTTTGATTTAGATTTAATGAAGTGTACCAATTAAATAACATTTAATTGGAATTGAATTGATATTGATTTTTGGGTTTATCGTGAACAGTGTTTTAAATAACACTCGTTCTTTAACCCGATAATTAATGAATGTGATTTGGGTTCGTCGTGAATGGTGTCTTCACTAACACTGTTCTTGAACCCAGTTGAGAAATGATTAAATCTTTTTATTTAGATTTAATGAAGTGTACCAATTAAATAACATTTAATTGGAATTGAATCGATATTGATTTTTGGGTTTATCGTGGACAGTGTTTTTAAATAACACTCGTTCTTTAACCCGACGATTAATGAATGTGATTTTGGGTTTATCGTGAACCGTGTTTTTAAATGACACTGATTCTTTAACCCAGTCAAAAGATTAAAACTAAGTGGAGTTTTAATGAATCTTTAATTAGATTGAAAAGATCGAGAATGGAGTATCACCAGTTTTGCTCCAGGCGATAGTTAAATCTTTAATTAGATTTGAACGTGAAATTTAGAAACTAACTGTCGGTTAGCCAAGCAGAATGGTTTTCTGGATATTGATCTGATGTTGGTTTCGGCCTTCGGGGTTAATATTTGGGGAATTATTCTCTTGATTAATTTACGGTTAGTGACTAATGAATTGGAATGAGGCGTATGTTGTGTTTGTGTAACACTTATTTAAAATATACGCGAGTTATTCGGAAAGACCGGGTTTATCCCATTCTGAATAACTGATACGACGATAAGTCGAAGATGAAGACGATGGTCGAAGACCGGAGGTCTTCACGTCGTTTGGGTGATAACTGATGATCTTGATTGGGCTGTACACCCAAGAAGATGGAAACAGTTAGTGATCGTCCAGACGTACTTGGAGATCGATGGATATGCGAGGTACTAGGTGCCTCCGGTTTCGTTCAGACCCAGAACGGACTTGTAAATGGACTGTGTGTCTGACATCGGATTTCATTCTGTGTGACTGATATCGGTTGCATAGGATGGTTTGCCTGTGTGGCATGCTAAGATGCAAATGATCAAGGCTTCTGTTGAAAAGCAAAGTCTTGTGGTGATGATCAAAGCACGGCCTTTGTGGCGTAGCTTTGTGTAACGTTTACCTCGCGTGTTTCACACCAGGTATGAACCAAAAACGGGAGACGGACCTCAGGGAGGACTTGCGTTTCTTTCTAGTTAGAAGTGGCGTCAGTGGTTTTACACGCCCTGACGAGTTTGACTTATGTGGTTGTTGCTGTTGCGAGGCGCCTCGGTTATATCGGTTTCGGCCGATGCATTCTGGTCGGCTGACGGACCAGACTTACACCCCATAGGGTGGGGAAACGTAGTGTTCAGGCATTTTAATCCACATCGGTGGACCGGCCCTGTCGCTCCAAGGTCACTCGAGCTCTGACCTGTGGCTCGGGCTAGAGAGTCACGAATCGGTTGAGGACTATCTTTTGCCTCGGTTCATAGACGGAAATCCAATTTCCAAATACGTGACATTTGCGGTTTTATTTGTAAACCTATATATGGTGACATAGTGGGATGGGGCGCTCATGCCGCCTATGATTGATACTTATGATTTGAAGTGTTTTATACACTATGCACTTATAATAGTATCAAATGATTTGTTTTAAACGTATCAAGCATTCTTTGGCTGTTATAAGGGAAAACCCTATCCCCCGGCTTGCGTTGCATTGTGTGATAGGACCTGGGTCTTATAACAGCTTCATCTTTCTTTATTTAGCATTGCGCTGTTGGTTTTATGCACTGGTATTCTTGGGAGGAAACCCGTTCCGTGTTATACGGCGTGGTCCCTTGATTTACCTAACTTTAAAAACAAAGATTAACAACTGTTTTAGTTCTCACACCAGTCACATGACTGACCTGGAGTTTATTGTTTTAACCTAAACTCTGGGTGCCCTTATTTCGACACGGGCAGCTAGTAGTTTTGGTTTTGCAGATTTATATTCACAGGATTTTGGTTTACAGCTGGAACGATATCCGGAAAGCTTTGTATCCGTATATCTCATTCTAGTTGTGTATTGTATTATTTTCCGCTGCTATGTATTTAAATGTAATTTAAATCTCTGATATTTCTGTGTAATATTCATTCATACTCTGTATATTCTTGTAATCTGATGCATTGTTGTGATATACAATGAAATGTCCTTCTGTATGCGTTCTGTTGTGGCTTGTTCTCGAACTATCCGACGCTTTCCTTTACGGGGAAGTTGCGGGTCTTCACACTAGAGCACTGCTCGACCATGATGCTCAAATATGCTTCTTGTCATGTCCACATGTTATGAAGCTAAGCAACATTATATTGCATCATTCCATAATATCTGCACGTGCAATTTGTATGGTGCTCGACCCATCATGCAGGTGGTGCTCGACCCGTTCCGATGGAAGCTTCTCGACCCGTAATGCTCGACCAACCAGGTGGCATGCGAGTGAGCGACCCATGGGTTTCACGGTGAGCATCCCTTCATCTTTATGGTGCTCGACCCCTGGGCATGATGGTGCTCGACCAGGCTAGCTCGACCGACCAGCTTGGTGGCACGCTCGAGCCGACGTTTTCTTTTAAACCACGTCTCACGATGGGGTCAACATTTACCATCCAATGGAAACATTTTCCTGATATTGCTACATATACTAATTTTAGTTAAAAGTGGGCCGCACATTATCTATACTAACACTTTTACCAGGTAATGACAACACTTTGCTAGTTTATCACAACATTTACCATCACATATTGCAACATTTACTATCACAACATCTACCATCACATACTGCAACATTTTGTTGAATCTAATGATATTTATTGAATAATGTACTACTAACACAATTAGACATTCAAACACAACATTTTATTCAAATAAATATTTTATTTCAACATTTCAAACAGTACAAATTTTTTGACTCCACTATTGTGCATTCACTGGTATATTATACAGTCATTCATATTTACATACATTCCTCACTGCATATCACTAGATTCACTCATATAGTGACTCACTGAAACTCTCTGACATACACAGTCTTCAACTGCTTCAATATCTATCTGTCCAGCCATCTGCACACATGTCAATTATAGAAACACATATAGTAGACTAGAACAAAAGTAGATTTAAATTCGAGCAAATGCAAATTTATTTTAAATTTTATTTGCCTCATATTTCTTGTTTGTTTCTCATCATCTTTCTAGACTTGGTATGATATGTATTTTTTATGATATTCAAGTATGGCACAATACTACAAGAGATTGTATACAATCAAGTATAGAAAGCAAGCCTAATACTTGAATATATCAATCTCGAATGCAATTAAACTAGATCAAATAAATATCTATGTTTTTCAGTTTAACATGCAAGACAGGTCATAAAAATACAAGTGCAAGGTGCATCGGTAAAGGGAAAAGGTTTCAAACAGCAAATGTATAAGTGTAGTAACACACACATGCATATATATGCACACACACACATATGTGTGTGTGTGCGCGCATATATATATGTGCATTAGTCCAGTGAAATACAAGCAAAGACGTATAAACAAACATACACACACACATATATGTGTATATATACATGTATATATATAGAGTACAAGGAAGCTTGCATGAAAGTGGAAAGTAAACATGGTGCAACAACCATAAGTTTAAAAATCGACCAATCATGGCACAACACACAAACTCAAATTCCAAGTATGATGTGTTCAGGTGAAGCTTGACACACATTTCTGCTGCATGAGACAAGTATCCATGAACCATTGTTATTATAACTGGATCGTGAGTCAGACCGTGATGACTTACGGTTTAAGGTTTTGAAGGTTCAACCTGTTGAACTGTCAAAACCGCGTTAACAACGAACAATAAGTGTACAGGTTAGTTATGCACTTAGAATTATTTATTGACAAATTGAAAATACTCTTGAAAGAAACAATGTTCAAAACTTAATAAAAATGGCTGTAATGGATATTGAGTACATGAAAATGACGTAACTGTATGCCTAAGCTCCCAGTTTATAAAAAAAATATTTTTGAAACCAGTGAAAACCATAAATTTGTAACATTTTCTTGCTATATTCAGTCCCACATTCTTGAAAATACGTTGCTTCACTCCATTTTGAGTCTATAAATAACTGTTCCCAACTAACTAATTCTAGTGCCAACATGCGCGTAGGCTTCCGCTTTTGGAAAATGGCTTGCTACAGCAAAGATTTTTTTGGTTGTAATTTATAGACCAGGTGTCATGTTATATTGGGCCGCGGCTTTCAGAGGCTTTAACGGTTCAATTGCATGTCATGGTCCATTAGAGTTTCGGGCCGGAATACCCACTGGTCCACGATTTTTTGGGTTGGACCATGGGTCCGGTCCGGATAACACTGCCATAAACGCACAACTGCAACAAAATAGGGTTTAGCATACATAAATAAAGTCACACAAACTCACAGCAAGTATGCGTCATCAATATGGAGTCACATGACATTGGCAATGGAAGATTGACACACAACAAGCCAAGGATGATCATTGTAACACCCCACCTCCGCTAGGGTCACTCACAAGGGAATGCACTAGGTTTGGTGAAGCATTATCGAGGTAAACATGCACAGAAATATTACAAGACAGAACATATATATATATATATAAAACAACGGAAGTAAAATCAACTTTCACATCATTAATAAATAAGGTCTAAAGCCTTTTACATCAGAGAATTTCTTACATGGAAACCTGTCTTGTAATAGTAAAGAAGCATAAAAACCTTTTCATCAATTATTCCCCAAGTAAAACAATAAAATAGCCATAGCCAAGAAAAGTCCAAGCCATGCGTGATGACCTTCAAACAGAAGAAGTCCAAACTAACAATAGCATTTCCTCCCTGTAACCTGGGGGGAAACGGAAGACAAGAGGCGAAACAAAACGGGGTCAGTCATAAAGACTGGTAAGCCCTATCTACTATCAGTATATAAACTAGTAAAGTTAACTGGCATGAGGAACTGAGATGAACATAAGTATGATGACAAGATAGATAAGCTAAACCAAAATAACAGGATGAACTACTGTACCAAGATACACGAGTGTGTCATGATAAACTACGGTGTCAAGATAAATCAAGGTATCACATTGTCAGGTTTCTATCAAGTATACTATCCCAAGGTATCTATCCTGTATAACATCCCACCGTATCTATCATGTATATTTCCCCTAGTTCTAACATGTATATTTGCTCTGCACCCCTCGTACTAGTATCCCAACCCGCGTCATGTGTTAACTATGAATGTCCCTTGCCCAATGCCACGTAATGGTCCATGTCAACCTAATATATAGCATATGTAGGTTTTCCCAACTCGTATGTTTCTTTCCATGTATAAGTTTAGTCCTTTGCCGTAGGCCATACGGGCTTTCCCATGTAGACATTTTATCCTTGAGGTTATTTTGGACTGCTACCCTTGATCTAGTTATGTTTCCTTACCATGAACTATCGCGCGTTCACTTGGGATTTATGCCACCTAGGACCACTAGGGATTATGCTACTTAATGAACGTTTCCGTGTCTCGGTTTGGGTTCAGCCACCTAGGGCCACTAGGGATTGTGGCTCCTGTGTGGACCACAGCGCCTGGGTGAGGTGTTTGTGAGCCAATGGGGACATTGGGCTCTATAGGAGGGGAGAATGTAACACCCCTAAGTCCCACATCGTGGAAGCCTATGTGAAGTGGGTACTTATATAGTAGAGCTTATCTCTTACTAACGCCGAGGCCTTTTGAAAAACAAAACCCCACACCTATACGGTGGCTAAGTTGGGGACAATATCTTGCGTGAACGGAGGTGCGGGCTGTTACAGTGGTATCAGAGCAGAAGGTTACCAGACTGGGCAAAAGTTTTTAAAACCTTCTGAAAACTATTTGAAAAACCATTTACAAAGAAGCATTTTTCAAGAAAAGTTTGTTTTAAAAGGCTATTCCCCAAAGGCCATTAGCATTATCCTTTGATTCCTTGATTGAATCTCCTTTCCTTTCTTTCCTCCATCTGTGGTCACAGTAGTTCTGACTGTGACTAATCTTTGTCTAGCCACGTAGGTGTTTCCCGTACGATGGAGGTGGTTCTTGAGAGACCTGTTGTCGTGGTACAAGGAAGGATAATAAGAGTAAGGATAAAGGACGCGAGCTTAAGGATAAGCAACTGTTGGTATGGCTTAGTCCATCAAGGAGGACAAGGACAAGATCATCGGAGAGAGCAATCGTACGCTCCCATTTCTAGGGTACCTAAAAGAAATGGTACCGTTTCTGTTAGAGGTTCAGCCTTCCTTTTCTATCATCCCGTCCAGACTTTGTTTTGATCATCGCATCATTTAAGTCTGCTTGGATAGTGAGTCTCTGCACCTTAGTTCTAGCATAGAAGAGGATCCCATTTTTGTCCCAAATCTTGTTAGAGGATCGGTCCATTTATTCATGACTTGTTTGGATTTGAGAGTGCCCATGTTTTTGGAGCCAAGGATGGGTTCTAGGGATAAAGTGGTCACCCAATAAGGGGTGCCATTCTCGGTTTTGGAAAGAGGGTAGTTAGACTCTTGACTTGCCTTGGTAATACCCTCGAAGTCCTGTGTAACCTTTTGGGTTCTGTCATGGTTAGTTACCTAGAATCTCAAGATGCATTCGTTGGTAATCTGCTCGAGTAGAGTTCGCCACTAAGGCGAATGGTTCATTTCGCTAGTGCATGAGTTGTCGAGATCACCCTAGTAGGTACACTTGGCAACAGGGATTGGCATCGGTAAACGAGATCCAAAATTCACTAGTGAATTTTGGAGAGCTTGCATGAGTACGCGGATATATTTGAGCCAAGTATGCTAGGGAAAGAATAAGTGAAAGTGGAACGAGAGGCGACAGTGAAAAGAGTTCCGACTCATACTTTGGAAATAGGAATCAAGGAGCTATGAAAATCATGAAGTCAAAGATGGTCAAGGCACAATGGAATTAAGCTCAAGGAAATGCGGCTTAGGCGCGCGCATCATATCCCTTTTTAAGAGTATATGGTTGATCCCTGGTTCTCCTGTAGAGCTTGCTTGCATGCTATCGCTTGGTGGATATCCTCTCGGTCCTGTTTCTGTTGCAAACCCTGTAAGGAGTTTGTCTTGTTTATCTCCTCGATCTTATCTTGGGAACCTTAGGTAGAATCCTATGGATGTAAACATGTGCTTGAAACATGTTATGTTTGATATGTTGCAAGTGGTTGCAAGTGGTTGCTCGTGGATGCGCGAATACACATTAGATACTAGATCGACGCACTCACATTTCATATTGCATATGCACGAGTATTTATACTTGTTTATAGATGAAATTGAATGTGTTATCATGCGGATGTTGCATATGAATGAATGTTTGTGCACGCATATAGTACTTATATGCCTAGGACTATTCGCATACATGTTGGACTCATGGCACTAAACATATTTTGCATTAGAAAGATCATTCAGGCCTGATCATTAGCATTAGCTAAGGAGCATATACACACACGTTCTGCATATGTTCATATGGCATTAGAAATCGTCTAAGGACAATGGTTGCCTGTGGATGATGTTTTGAGTAGATGGATGATGGATAGTAGGATACGTTCTTCCTAACTTGGAGATTTCGGGGATGAAATCCTTTAAGGAGGGGAGAATGTAACACCCCGTAATTTGAACATAAAATTCACAAATTAAAGTATACTTAATTAAGTGAAATGGGTTGCGCAGAGAAATATATATATTGATATATATATATATATATATATAATTGAAAATTAAATAAATAAATATGCTAAAATGTTCGAAACAGCGAATTGGGAGAGGGGAATAACCGAACCGGCCGATTTTTGAGGTCGACCCGAGCTCGCTGGGTCGACTAGGGGTAAATCCAGGGTGTTTGGCTGTCAACCCGTGGGCCGATTCGCTCAAATGCAGATTTTGCATTTGAATGGTTCTCATGGTTCAACTTTAATCTAAAGGCCCTAGATGGTTCCTACACTTGACTTCTTCCCCAAGACATGCTTTGATGGCTTGGATTGAATCTAGGGTTAATCATATGGCTAATACTATCCTAATCCTCTATAAAAAGACCCTTAAACCTAGCCTAAATCACCATTATTCAATCCTACAACTAAACTATGTCAAATTTGTTCCTCTCATGGCCTCCACTCTCATGCTAAAATTCCTAAGCCTATTTCTATGAGAGATTGTGAGTTCATACAAGTGCTTTCAAACTTGTATGAGAGTTCATAAGTTGCATTCTAGCCAAAGTTGCAACCTTTTCTTGACCAAAAAGCAAGGATCTTGCATGAGAGCTCATAAGCTTCATTCAAAGCCAAAATTGAAACCTTTCTTCTTCAAAGCAAGGATTTTTATTGATATTTGCTCAAGGGTTTCATTTGGAGCTTGTTCTTTTGGGGTTTTTGGGTGATAGCATGAATGGCTTCGTCTCAATCTTTGTTTTATATGTTGATTTGTGCCTTCATAGCATTGTAAGCCCCCTCCTACTCTTAGATATTAACTATAAAGTTAAATGAATGTTGCAAGTTTGGGTTTGATCATTAAGTATGATACATGCTATCATGTTACGCAAGTCTATAAAGTCATTACCTTGATCTTGTGGGTTAAAAGCTATAACCTTTATGTTGAAATGTTGCATTATGCAACATGAGAACCCTCATAACCTTTAGGTTAACTTGCATATGAAGTCATAACCCTTATGTGATGTTATATGCGAGTTACTTGTCATCATTTCATGTCATCTATGACCATGTATCACCTATTTGCCAAGTTTGAATGTTATGCATGTTTTTGAGGCTTGACAATGTAACATGCAAGTTTGTGAGCACATTTATGCCTCATTTCCACCATGTTTAACTTGTGGCCTTATACCCTTTTTGTCATGCCTTTGCCAAGTTCCTTCTTTAAATCCATTATGCGTTGTTGTGAATGTATATGCGAGTTTAAAAGCGTTGGGGTTAGGTTATGGGGAAACTTTAATGACATGAAACATGATTTGGGTAAGTTGGTATAAACGTGACAACATGTAACTTTGGCTATGAGCATGGGACTTGGAAACTTGACACGTATGGGTTGTAAGTGTAACAAGACACTAGACCAAACATGAAAATGGCCAACTCGAGGTTGGGTTGAGTTTGTAGCATAAATCGACCCGGACCCGCCCGACTTAACTAGTAGCTACAAACAATAGGATCCAATGTGAGAAGTTGGTCGTGTCGCGCTTAAGACCCGAGGTTAGACTAGGTTGTGGTGTAAATCTACCCGGACCCGCCCAGCTTAACTAGTAACCACAACAAATTCTAATGTGAGAGGTTGAGAGTGCATTAATTAAATTAATGCCACATGATAAGGTTAAGTAAATTTGACTAATGACACTTAACCGATATGACACAAATGGGTAGGTTAAGTGGGACCGGGCTTGATTTCTTAATGACACTTAACCATACAAGACAGTTAGGGGATGGGGTCAAGTAATTTACGCTTAACTAATCTAAACACGATAATTCGATGGGGTTAAGTTAAACACTTAACCAATCTAAACGTGGTAATTCAATGAGGTTAAGTAACCAGTACTTAACCAACTTAACACGGTAATTTAATGGGGTTAAGTAACCAGTACTTAATCAACTTAACACAGTAATTTAATGGGGTTAAGTAACTTATACTTGACCAATTATACATGATGATTTGATGAGGTTAAGTAACCTATACTTAACCAATCTAATAGGTGGACCTGATAGGGTCAAGTCACAAGGACTTTCAAAATTAGGCTTAACCATTGTAATACGATTAGTGGATGGGGTTAAGCTAACCCATACTTAACCAATCCGACTCGATAATCTGATGGGATTAAGATAATCTATGCTTAATCAATCTAACATGATAATCTGATAGGGTTAAGACAAATAAATACTTAACTAATTTGACTTGATAGGGTTAAGTCACGAGCTTCTTGGTACACTTAACCAACTTGTAGGGCTAAGCCTTGAACTTGAGTACTTAGCCAATCTTGACATGATTCGTAGGCGGGTTAAGTCATGAACTTGGATAACAACACTTAACCCATTTGACAAAACCCTAGCTTAGGGGACTAGGTTGGAAATCGTAGTTAACAAGGATAGCGGAAAGAGGGGCTAAGTGGTAAACCTTAGTTAAGGGCAACTAAGTAATAATTCTTAGCTAAGGACATGGGACTAGTTCATAAAGAGATGAGTAACCTGGTACGGTAGGTCATCGCTTAGTATACGAGGAGGAGCAAGTTATCTGACTTGGATAAAAGCTCCAGCGAACTGGGTAACGAAGCGGAAGCTTCGGGGAACGTGAGGGTACTCTTGGTATCCCTCTGTGAGGTGGCGTGTGGTCCATGAAACCCGGCCTCACAGAGGTTAAGGTCTGCGGTAGAAGAGCCAAGAGTATGCCTTGGTTGCTATGCGAGCGACCTAAAGACTGGGATGGATTAGCGTGGAGTCGACGACACTTGATTTTGCCCTGGGATAGCAAGTCGCCGACTACCTACCATCTTTAGTCAATCGTGTACGTACGGAAAGGCAGGGAACTCCCAAAAGACCATATACTAGCTATCAAGTTATGGGTGAGGTTGGCTATCTGGAAGTGGGCATCGATGGGCCTTAGTGTAGTTCTCATACATGATTTTTCTTGGATTGCCTTTCAGTAGTTGAAGGAGGGGTCACGTGGGACCATAGCCACGGGTACAAAAACAGACCTTGATATCTGCATCAGCAGACGACTTAAAGCTCCTGACCGAGTTCCGTATTTCTTGGTTTGCCCTGGCACGGAACCCGGATGGCACATTGAGAAACATGTGCGCCTAGACATGGAAAACGGTTCACGATACATATGTGGGATAAAGGGTGCGGTTGACGGGTAGCATAATCCCTAGTGGCCCTAGGTGGCTGAACCCAAACCGAGACACGGAAACGTTCATTATGTAGCATAATCCCTAGTGGTCCTAGGTGGCATAAATGTGCTCACAAACTTGCATGTTACATTGTCAAGCCTAAAAAACATGCATAACATTCAAACTTGGCAAATAGGTGATAATGGTCATAGATGACATGAAATGATGACAAGTAACTCGCATATAACATCACATAAGGGTTATGACTTCATATACAAGTTAACCTAAAGGTTATGAGGGTTCTCATGTTGCATAATGCAACATTTCAACATAAAGGTTATAGCTTTTAACCCACAAGATCAAGGTAATGACTTTATAGACTTGCATAACATGATAGCATGTATCATACTTAATGATCAAACCCAAACTTGCAACATTCATTTAACTTTATAGTTAATATCTAAGAGTAGGAGGGGGCTTACAATGCTATGAAGGCACAAATCAACATATAAAACAAAGATTGAGACGAAGCCATTCATGCTATAACCCAAAAACCCCAAAAGAACAAGCTCCAAATGAAACCCTTGAGCAAATATCAATAAAAATCCTTGCTTTGAAGAAGAAAGGTTTCAATTTTGGCTTTGAATGAAGCTTATGAGCTCTCATGCAAGATCCTTGCTTTTTGGTCAAGAAAAGGTTGCAACTTTGGCTAGAATGCAACTTATGAACTCTCATACAAGTTTGAAAGCACTTGTATGAACTCACAATCTCTCATAGAAATAGGCTTAGGAATTTTAGCATGAGAGTGGAGGCCATGAGAGGAACAAATTTGACATAGTTTAGTTGTAGGATTGAATAATGGTGATTTAGGCTAGGTTTAAGGGTCTTTTTATAGAGGATTAGGATAGTATTAGCCATATGATTAACCCTAGATTCAATCCAAGCCATCAAAGCATGTCTTGGGGAAGAAGTCAAGTGTAGGAACCATCTAGGGCCTTTAGATTAAAGTTGAACCATGAGAACCATTCAAATGCAAAATCTGCATTTGAGCGAATCGGCCCACGGGTTGACAGCCAAACACCCTGGATTTACCCCTAGTCGACCCAGCGAGCTTGGGTCGACCTCAAAAATCGGCCGGTTCGGTTATTCCCCTCTCCCAATTCGCTGTTTTGAACATTTTAGCATATTTATTTATTTAATTTTCAATTATATATATATATATATATATATCAATATATATATTTCTCTGCGCAACCCATTTCACTTAATTAAGTATACTTTAATTTGTGAATTTTTATGTTCAAATTACGGGGTGTTACAATCATGTGATGGCCCCAAACCCCGTGTATACGGAAGTAAGGATAATCATTGGAATATAACACATAACAATAGCAACAGAACAGAAATAGAGAATTACCGCAGAGAATATTCATCAAATTACACTGGAAATAATATATCATCAGAGTTACACAGCTTAATTGGATCATACTTAGCATAGAATACAAATTTCAGCTTAATATAAAATGTCTGCAGCGGAATAAAAACATAATATACTAAGTGAACTATGAACGACAAAATAGGAATGATAATGTCCATCTTCAGCTCCATAGCTACCCAGAATGAATCTACTAAGCCTGTATACAAGGGTGCCCGTGTGGAAAGGAGGGAACCCGAGTTTGCAAAGTGAAACAAACTACGAGTCAGTCATGGGATTGGTATGAGAAATCTTATTTAACCAATTTGAAAATAAGGCTAATCACAGGACCACGCCGCTAACGTGGAACATGTTTACTCCATAGGATTGCCCGTGCATAAGTAAAGTAAATCATTAAATAACGCAATGCTTTTTAGAAAAATTAAACCATTATAAGACTCAAGTCTCATCACACAATGCAACGCAAACCAGAGGATAGAGTTTTACCTTATAATGGTCAAAAATGCTTGATACGATAAAACGAATTTGATATTGTTATCAGTGTATATATGTTTTAAATCATTTCAATCATAATATCAATCATAGACGGCATAGCTACCATATACTATGTCGCCATACTAGTAATACAATCAAAACCGCATGGGTCGTACTGGAAGTTGGATTTCCATCATGAACCAAAGCAAAAGATAGTCCTTACCGAATTCGAGACTCTCTAGCCCGAGTCTCAGGATCAGAGCTCGAGTGACCCTTAGGACCCACAGGGCCGGTCCACAACTAATGTTAGTGGATTATATATAATTCTTGAACAATACGTTTCCCTCCCCTATGGGGCGTAAATAGAGCCACTAGGGACTCAAATAACCGAGGCGCCTCGTTCCATCATCCACATAAGTAAAAATGTCAGGGCTGGTAAGTCGCTGACACCACTTCTAGCTAGAGGGAAACATATGTCCTCCCTGGATCCTTCTCCCATTTCTGGTTCATACCGGGGTGTGAGTCTCGCGAAGTAATGTTATACACAAAGCTATGCTATTTCAAGCTGTGCTTCGATCATCAACCACAAGGCTCTGTTTTTCAACAATAAGCCTTGATCATTTGCATCTTGGCATGCCACACTTACAATTCAATCCATGCGATAGACGTCTATTAATAAATAACCTCAGTGGGTGTTAAGCAAGAGAATAAATTCTCCTCCACCAACGGATAAATATTAATAGAGATCACTCAACACAGAACAAAATCGAATGTCAGACATACATCCATTTGCAAGTCCGTTCTGGGTTTGAATGAGATTGAAGGCACCGAGCATATCCGGAAAATCAACAAGTACGTCCGGACAACTACCACTGTAACTCCTCCTGGGAGCTAACCGATCCAGGGCATCAGTAGTCATTCATTCGATGTTGAAGATCGTCGGTCTTCAATCACCATCTTCAAATCTTCGACTTCCAATCGTCGTATAATTATTTGAAATGAGATTTAACTCGGACTTTTCAAATAATTCTCGCATATATATATATATATATATATATATATATAATATAAATCAATCTTTCCATTCCATATCGTTTATAATATTTTATAATGATTTATAGATATTTTTATTTATTTAAAAATGCCATTTTTAATTAAAGGATGCTTTGGGTCATTACATGTCCCTCGCGCTGTTTTCATCAAAATTTGATTTACATATTTCTCCCAATCTAACCGTTGGATCTTAGCAAATTTAATATCATTGGAAAGATCTTTCCAAGACGAACCCAATGGTTCCAGTTTTGAGAAAATCCCACAGTTGAATCTTACGATATAATCGTTTGGAGTTACGATTGTCGATAAGCGAACTACCGCGCGCGATTCATTTAAATTTTAATTTTAATTTATATATAAATATAAATCGTTTGGCGATTCCTACTATTTTTATTGTATCTAAAGTAACAATAAACATTTTGACATTTAAATCAATTCTTTTATTTCATATGAAATGTCGATAAAAATGTGACCTTTGAAATCCATTCCTTTTATTTTTTCATTTTGAAATGTAAATAAAAATATGACTGTTTATTCTATGTTTTCAACTATATTAAAATTGCAAATAAAATGTATCCTTTTAATTCCTGTCCTTATTTACATCTAAATTGTAAACAAAATGTAACTTTTATTATAATGTTTTTATTTGCATCAGAACTGCAAACAAAAATGCAATCTTTATTAAATGTTTTGTTTGTAACTACATTTGCAAACAAAAATGCAACTTCTTCCTATGGTGTTTATTTGCATCTAAATATGTAAATAAGAATGTAATCTTTTTCTACGATGTTTATTTACATCTCAAATATGCAAATAAAAATATAATCTTTTAACTACGATGTTTATTTGCATCTAAATATGCAAATAAAAATATAATCTTTTAACTACGATGTTTATCTACATCTAAATATGCAAATAAAAATATAATCTTTTAATTACGATGTTTATTTGCATCTAAATATGCAAATAAAAATATAATCTTTTAACTACGATGTTTGTTTGCATCTAAATATGCAAATAAAAATATAATCTTTATTTTAATGTTTTGTTTTTAATTTGTATCTAAATTACAAATAAAAATATAATCTTTTTAAATCTATGTCTTATTTGCATCAAGATATGCAAATAAGAATTTAACTTCTAATTTCAACATTTTATCTATATCAAAGAATGCAAATAAATGTATAACTTTTTATTTCGGTGTATATTTGCATCAAAGAATGCAAATAAAAGAATGACTTTTT
Source organism: Allium sativum (assembly GCA_030737875.1). NCBI lineage: Eukaryota > Viridiplantae > Streptophyta > Magnoliopsida > Asparagales > Amaryllidaceae > Allium > Allium sativum. The sequence continues at coordinate 161,676,800 of CM060913.1, forward strand.
AATTCATCGTGTATTTGCATCAAAGAATGCAAATAAATGAATAACTTTTTAATTCAATGTTAATTTGCATCAAAGAATGCAAATAAAAGAATAACTATTTATTTTTATGTATAGTTGCATCAAGAATGCAGATCAAAATTCAACTTTTTATTGTAATGTTTTATTTGCATCGAAGAAAGCAAATAAAAATATAACTTTATATTTCAATGTTTAGTTGCATCAAAGAATGCAAATAAAATATAACTATTTATTTCAATGTACAAACACTTTAACATATCCTGTATTTTCATTAAAATAAAGTTTTTAATGTAAATATGTTTACAATTTCAAAACATGAACAATTTTATTATTCATGACATTAAAGTATAGCTTTAATGTAACATGATTTTCATATTTTTGAACATGAATAGTCTTTCTATTTTTCCTTTATTTTTATAACATTAAAAATGTAATTCTTGATGAAAACATGTTTTAACTTAAGACAATGAACAATTTCATCGGATCCTATCTTAACATTAAAAATTGGATTTCAATGTAATCCCATTTTTTTTAAAAACAGGAAAAATTTTCATATATTCTAAATTTCCATTAAAAATGGGATTTCCACATGCAAATACAATTTGTATCAAAATGTATATTTTCTAATGTAAATTTATATTGGAGATATAAGTTCCAATGTTATACATTTTATATCAAAATGTCAAATTTTTAATGTATCCTTTTCATGTTCATACACACACACATATATATATATAATCTAATTATTTTTTACACCATTTGACAATTTTATATAATAACATAAATATTTTACAACACAAAAATATTTCAGTAAATTTCGGTAGCATAACGGCAGGGTAGTTAAAACCGGCACCGTCCCGATGTACGGCTCCTCGCTCTAACTTAAAGCCTCGCAGCTTTTGACAAGGTGGATTTCAGTAATCTATTTCATATGCAGACGATTTTTTTCCTCAATATCAATCAATTTCTTTTTCTGTTTCTTTTTCAACCACAAACAAACACCAAAATTCAACCAATCACAAATCAATCAAGTCGTCCATGGTCTATGGACAACGGATGTCGGGAGTTTCTAAACTCCATCTGCATCCTAATATATTTTATTTATTTTATTTCTGAATTAAGATATCTCACCTTGATTTGACGATGCCAAAAATTGTAACGAGCTCTAAAAATTCTCCGGTCTCTTTTAAACTGTAGATTACGTCGTTGTGATTTCAATGTTTCTTGTTTCATTGAATTTCGTTATCGTATGACCGAGATATGATTTTCTAAAGGGCGATAATCATTTTGAATAGAATAAATAAATTAAATAAATAAATAAAAACCTTCTTCTTCTACAACTCAACTCAAGCCAACCGTTTTTCTCATTACATTCAAACTTAGGGTTCATTCTTGCTCGTGGATCAAGGCACTGGGGAAGGATCAGACATCACCACCTCTACGGGCTCCGAAACGCACGCCCTGGGATCCCCTTCTCATTGAACTCGCACGTCGATTGGGGGGTGAAACGGAGGGCGACACATCAGACTTCAGGGTGACCGTTCTCCCAGTACACACACTTGAGGAGGATCCGGCCGTATAGGATTCGAGGGGGAAGAATCCTCTACAAAAATGCCAAAAGGAGAGGAGATTTCGTCGAATGGATTTGGTTTAATTAGAGGAGGAAAGAAGGAGCAGTGATGGTCATGGATTTCGAACAAGGGCGGCTGATACGATGGTATACTGTGCTAGGGTTTGGCTGTATATACGGTGTATTTATACCGTATACGTATTTTCCATTTTATTTTAATTCTATTTAATTTCAATTTAATTTTATATATTACTCTTAAACCGAAATCAAACCCAACGAGTGTCACCCCTAGCTAAATACCCCTATGTCGGACACGATGGGATATGTTTCGTAACTCAATTCGGCTATTACGATATGTTTTCTTCAAATTGAATAATAAAACATTTAATTATTTAATTTGATCGAACATTTTAATTTACCGGGGCCACATACTGACTCTAAAAATTCCCAAAAAATTATATTTGGCTTTGTTTTCATGATACGGTCTCAACAAAACAGATTTCGTCGAATTTGGAGATCGTTGGAAAAATGGTCATTTTCAAGGCGATCGAAATTGATTGAAACTGTCAAAACACATTTTCTTTTGCCACGCTCACATATTGATCCCAAAAATTATAAAAATTGGAATCCTGCAATAATTTGACATTCTAGTCTCAACAAAAGTGGTTTCATCGAAAACGGAGACCGTTCGAAAAATGCCTATTTATACAGGCTATATATTCTATTAAATTCCATAACGACTATTCTGAAAATTCAACTGACCATAACATTTGATTCTCGTTATGAAATTTCAATTTTTCGGATTATGTAATAACCCGGAAATCTGGGCCAGTTTAAAATTTTTATTTTGGCAATTTTAATGAATTTTGAATATTTAAAATGAATTATTTTAAATAATAATGATGAGAAATTTATTTTGAATAGAATTTGAACGTATATAGTTATATAGATCGTCGTTAGAATATAAATATTTATTTATAATTATAAAAGGAATTGGTAATGGCGCCGTAGTTCGATAATTCGATTTCAAAGTTCAAATGAATGTACAGGATTCAAAATAAACCAGATTTTTGTGAAACCAAAAATATTTGAATCTAATTGGGAATATCTTTCCAACGAATCCGAAAAATCGAAATTTCATTGCGGGAATCAAAAGATACGTCCAGTTGAAATTTCAGAATAGTCGCTATGGAATTTCGGCCCTTGAAAATGACCATTTTGCAAACGACCTCGAATTTCGACGAAACCACTTTTGTTGGATCCGCGATGTCAAATTATTGCTAGGTATAAAATTTCATAATTTTTCGAATCAATATGTGAGCGTGGGAAAGGAAAACGCGTTTGACCAGTTTCAGTTGATTTTAATCGACTGGGAAATGGCCATTTTTCAAACGGTCTCAGAATTTGACGAAACTAGTTTTGTTAAGACCGTATCGTCAATGCGAAGCTAAAAAATATTTTTCAGGAATTTTTAGAGTTATTGTGTGGCCCCGGTAATTTGAAATGTACATTCAAATTGAATATATAATGATTTATATTTTAAATTGAATGAAAACCTATCGAAATGGTCGAATTGGCTTACCAGACATATCCCATTGTGTTCGGAATGTGGGTGATACGCTAGGGACGACAGTCGTTGGGTCTCGTTTCGAGTTCGAATTGAAAAGTCAACTTTAGGGAAAATTAAATAATAATTAAATAAAACTTTATAACCCTAAAGCTCTCTCTCATCTCACAACTCAGAAAACTAAAATAATAATAATAATAATAAATATCACGAGATAGCGCGCCCCCTTCCAGATCCACCATCGACCCCGTCACCCATCGCGCCTTCGACCATCGAACGCCGCTCTCCTTTCTTCCTCTCCTCTTCTAATCGGCGACTTCCCAAATCCCAGGCACCATCGAAGGACCTGCCAACGCCGCAGACCCGAAGCTGGACCTCGCCACCGCCTTCAGCTGCAGCGCCGCCCTCCCCAATCGTCACCGCCCTCCTCAAGCCGACGCCGGCAAATTGCAACGCCCCCCCTCCTGTAAGCTTATTTTATTTATATAATGTGATTAGTTTTATAGAAAAGAAATAATTTTTGATAGTAAAAAGTTTTGATTTTTATAAATAGAAAAGGCATGATTTTTATAAATAGTTTAAAATGAAAAAAGGACATGATTTTTGCTAATGCGAAGTAAAAGATTATATTTTTACATAGAAATTTATAATATAAAAATTTGATTTTTATATATAAGATGTAGAGAAAAAAGTGAATTTTATCATCTAGAAAAAGAAATAAAATTTCGATTTTTATATTATAGAATGAATAAAAATATTATTTTTATATTGGTAGAGTATTAAAAATATGATTTTTAATATATAGGACATCATATTAAAAATGTGATTTTAATACGAACAGCGTGGAGGAGACTACGTTGGAAGTACGGGCAAATCCAGACTGTTCTGAATTTCAGAAATTTCTATGGAGGAGTGGAACCCTCTGTGAGAACTTCTCATTTTTTTAATTTTGTTTTCTAGTTAAAAATATATACTAGGATACAGACGGTGTTTAGTAGCACCCGACACCCGTCGTCCACAGACCATGGACGGCTTGTATGCTTGTTTGTATGATTTTGATGTGTAGTTGATTGTGTGTTGTGATGTGAAATGAAATAAAATATTTATATAGTTAAAAATATTTTATAGTTAAAAATAGAATTTTAACGTATATATGAAATGAAATAAAAATAAACAAATCGGACGATTTGTTTATATACACACATTTGACTGATATTGATTGGGACGATAAATTTTACACATCGCCCAACTGCACAAATAAAATCTGTGTTTGATTGTTTGAAACCCCACACGGGTATTGGGATGATATTTGATGTACACTAATCCCGATTGTTTAGTTGTATGTCGATCGATTGATTCACAGACTGTTTTAAGCGTTGAATATTTATATTTGATGCTTATACAGTGTAGAATGCACTTTGGATGATGGTTGATTATTCATCGTTGTTATTGTATACATGTGTTGTAGAAAATCCATATAATTAACATTATATGGTAATTGATTGGGCCTCATTCCAGTTTTGAAAAAGAAATACTTGAATAGAAATATTTGAAAAAGAAATACTTGAAATAGAATATTTGAAAATAGAAATATATGAAGCCGTGTTGATTAGATTTACGCCATTTTGACGTGAACGATATTTATATCAATTTTATTCATTTTATAACGAACATCGAAAGTGATTTCAAAATCTGATTTTTTTGAATAGAAAATGAATTTGAATTGAAATTGAGTAGAAATGAATTCGAATTGAAATTGAATAGAATTGAAATAGAACTGAAATTGAATAGAATTGGAATAGAATTGAAATAGAATTGAAATTGAATAGAATTGAAATTGAATAGAAATGAATAGAATTGAAATTGAGTAGAATTGAAATTGAATAGAAATGAATTCGAATTGAATTGAATTGAAAACGAACTGAAATTGAATCCAAAATTGATTTGAATGGAAATCAATTTGAAATGAATTTAAAACGAATTTGTAAGGGAAAATTCAATTTTGATTTAAATTTGAAAAAGAAGTTGAAATCGTTTTGAAAACGAACTTAAAACGATTTATAAAATACGTTTTAAAAGGAAATTGATGAAGTATATATTATGTATATTATATATATAATATAATGGCCTGAATAGAACGCGCCGCACCGCGGCAGTTCGCGAATTTCGACCATTGACTTCGAACGGATATCACGGGAGATCCGACCGTCGGATTCTCCTGAAACCAGAACCGTTGGGTTCGTATCGAAAAGAGCTTTCTAACGAATATTAGAAATTTGAAATCTAACGGTTGGATTTGGAATTATGTCCAAATCAAATTTGGAAAAGGTCGCTATAAGTGCAGTTCGATGGCCGTTGATGGAAATCGACTGTGCGGGCCTTGATAAAATTATTAAAAATAGTAATAGTTTGTGTACAATCATAGGAAATGATTTGTGAAGATTTGGGATGAAAAACTCCATATTTGAAAAGATAAAAATACATTTTTATCGAAAAGAACTAGTTTTGAACTAGGATTATAATTCTATTTATTTTTAAATAAATAAATTGAATTTGAAAAGGGTTTTAAAAGTAACCAGAATTTCCAATAATTGAATTGGAATGGATTTGAATCGAAATTGTCTTTGGATTATTTCGATGTTGGATTTCGTGATTATACAGATATTGTTATGGAAATTTGAAAGATATGTATATCGTTATTTCCAATACGATATTTGTTGGTCGTAGAATTTGATATGAATATAAGCCGATATATTTTCTATTCAGACCCTTGTATTTAATATCAAATATGATTTGGGTTTGTCGTGAATGGTGTCTTCATTAACACTGTTCTTAAGCCCAGTTTAGAAAAAGATTAAATCTTTTTATTTAGATTTAATGAAGAATACTAATTAAATGATATTTAATTGGAATTGAATTGAAATTGATTTTTGGGTTTATCGTGAACAGTGTTTTAAATAACACTTGTTCTTTAACCCGATAATTAATGGAATGTGATTTTGGGTTGTAGTGAACGGTATCTTCAATAATACTGTTCTTAGACCCAGCGAAGTTAAGAAAATCAGGAACTAATAGGAGATTAGTTAAGTTGAATGGTTTCTTGGGTATTGATCTGATGTTGGTTTCGGCCTTTGGGGTTAATACTTAGGGAATTGCTCACTTGCTAATATACGGTTAGGGACTGATTGAAATGTGATGTGATTTTGGGGTTTATCGTGAACCGTGTTTTAAATGACACTGATTCTTTAACCCAGTTAAAGATTAAAACTAAGTGGAGTTTTAATGAATCTTTAATTAGATTGAAAAGATCGAGAATGGAGTATCACCAGTTTTGCTCCAGGCGATAGTTAAATCTTTAATTAGATTTGAACGTGAAATGGTAATTGAATTTACCGATAACACCGTGGTGTTAGATATGAAGTATTACCAGTTTTACTTCATGGGATGAATAGGTTGGGATTGGGAAATTAAAACAAATGATTACTTCGGTAAGGTTCGTTAATCCCAACTAGTTTGGATAAACCAAAATTTGGTTTGAATTGATTTTCAAAGGATGATTAAAGAATAAATTTAAAGGAAATTATCTTTGATAAAATTAATGGGAATCTTTCCCTAAGAATGTGAAATTCAGAAACTAGCTGAAGGTTGGCTAAGTCGAATGGTTTCTTGGGTTTTGATCTGATGTTGGTTTCGGCCCTCGGGGTTAATATTTGTGAAATCGTTCTCTTACTGATTTACGGTTAGTGACTAATGAATAGGAATATGGCGTATGGGTGTTTGTGCAGCACTTGTTTATTATATACGCGAGTTGCTCAGAAAGACCGGGTTTATCCCATTCTGAATATCTGAATCGACGATAAGAAATCGAAGATGAAGACGGTGGTCGAAGACCGGAGATCTTCACCTCGTTTGGATGGTAACTGATGTCCTGATTGGGAGGCATCCCGAAATATGGATAATGAGTGGTGTTCGTCCAGACGTACGTGGAGATCGATGGGTTTGCGAGGTATATAGTGCCTCCGGTTTCGTTCAGACCCAGAACGGACTTGCAAATGGACGGTGTGTCTGACATTGGAATTTATTCTGTGTGATTGATAGCCATCAGTCGCATGGTGAGAATTGCCTGTGTGGCATGCTAAGACGCAGTGATCAAGGCTTCTGTTGAAAAGCAAAGTCTTGTGGTGATGATCAAATCACCGCCTGTGTGGCGTAGCTTTGTGTATAACGTGAATTCGCGAGCCACACACCCCGGTATGAACCAGAAACGGGAGAGGACCTCAGGGAGGGCCTGCGTTTCTTCCTAGCTAGAAGTGGCGTCAGTGGTTTTACACGCCCTGACGAGTTTGACTTATGTGGTTGTTGCTGTTGCGAGGCGCCTCGGTTATATCGGTCGATCCGGGACTGATAGAGTCATTCGTTGGCTCATTTACACCCCAAAGGGCGAGGAAATGCAATGTCCAGGAATTTTAATCCACATCGGTGGACCGGCCCTGACGATCCAAGGGGCAGTTGCGGCTGTTCCTGAGGCTCGGGCTAGGCAGTCTTGAATTCGGTAAGGACTATCTTTTTCCTTGGTTCATGATGGAAATCCAACTTCCAATACGTGACGTTTCGATTTTAGTTGTAATCCTATATATGGCGACATAGTGGGATGGGGCGCTTATGCCGTCTATGATTGATACTTATGATTTGAAGTTGTTTTATACACTATGCACTTATAATAGTATCAAATGATTTTTTTTAAACGTATCAAGCATTCTTGACTATTATAAGGTAAAAAGCCCTATCCTCCGGCTTGCGTTGCATTATGTGATGGGAACTGGGTCTTATAATAGCTTCATTTTTCTTTGTTTAGCATTGCGCTGTTGTTTTATGCACTGGTGTTCTTGGGAGGAAACCCGTTCCGCGTTAGCGGCGTGGTTCCTTGATTTACCTAACTTTAAAAAAAAGATTAATAACTGTTTTAGTTCTCACACCAGTCCCATGACTGACCTGGAGTTTATTGTTTTAACCTAAACTCCGAGTGCCCTTATTTTGACACGAGCAGCTAGTGGTTTTGGTTTTGCAGATTTATATTCACAGGATCCTGGTTTACAGCTGGAACGATATCTGGAAAGCTTTGTATCCGTATATCTCCTTCAGTTGTATTTTGTAATATTTTCCGCTGCTATGTAATGTATTGTAATCTCTGATATTTATCGAATGTATATTATTTGTTTATACTCTGTATATTCTTGTATTATGATGAATTGTTGAAATATACAATGAAATGTTCTTCCGTCTGCGTCCTGATGTGGCTTGTTCTCGACTCAATCCGTGCTTTCCTCACCGAGGAAGTTCGGGTCGTTTCATCGTGGTATCAGAGCTTTGCTTTACAAAGCTCAGAGAACAAGACACATTAGAACCATACGAAAGAATTCATTAGAAATTGGATTTGTAATATCCAATGGGGATGACTCGTTAGAGATGGGATCAGTAGTATCCCAGAACGAGTGTGAAGAGTATATTTTTAAAATGAAACAAATTTTGTTTTGAAAATTTAAATCAATTATTCGTATTTGATTATTTATTTATATGAATTTGGACAATCCAATATATAGAGATTTTGCATATATGTCTTGCAAACATGTATTCGAAGTTTTAATGTATTGGATAGTTATAGAATCGCACTCTAGTGCCCGGGGATAATTCTGGTGACGGGGCACCATCGCTCGTATTTATTTTCGAGTTTCGAAAGTGAGATTTCTATATATTTCCAATTGACTGGTGTGAGAACCGAAACTAGATAGGGCTTATTGTTGTGATTTGGCATCAAAAATGTGATTTTTGACTATATATCAAAGTTATGCATTTGAAATGATAACCAACTAATTGATTGATGGTTGTGTTGTTTGATTATGGCTTGATTAATTAAAATTTTAACCATTTAGCCAAATCGACCAAAAAGTGAATTGTATTGAAAATTGGTCGCATTTGCATGCATATACATGTACTTACATTGAACAGGTCATGGCAAGGAGGCTAGAGCAGAAGAATAAAATTGTTTGCCTGACAAATAGGTACATGTTTACCATAATTTACTATTTTGTTTGGGTGATGATGATTTTATGAGCCGATTGGCTAGCCGCTTGGCTTTTTCTTTTTGAGATCAGAGGGCTGTATGGCAATTTCGGGATTTTCTCGGTGCTCCCAGTGCAGGGGAGGTTATGGCGAAATTTTTCGAAAATTTAGGGTGTTAGCCAAATATTTGAAAATTTTGAAAAGTTCTTAGAAACTGAAAAGTTGAAGAACTTAAGCCGTTGTGAAAATAGTGAAAGTTGAGTTGATTAGTTAAACAACTTTCAGCTTCGTTCCTTTTCGGGGATGAAAAGTTTTAAGTGGGGGAGATTGTAATAACCCGGAAATCTGGACCAGTTTAAAATTTTTATTTTCGCAATTTTAATGAATTTTGAATATTTAAAATGAATTATTTTAAATAATAACGATGAGAAATTTATTTTAAATAGAATTTGAACGTATATAGTTATATAGATCGTCGTTAGAATATAAATATTTATTTATAATTATAAAAGCAATTGGAAATGGCGCGGTAGTTCGATAATTCGATTTCAAAGTTCAAATGAATGTACAGGATTCAAAATAAAACAGATTTTAGTGAAACCAAAAATATTTGAATCTAATTGGGAATATCTTTCCAACGAATCCGAAAAATCGAAATTTCTTAGTGGGAATAAAAAGATACGTCCAGTTGAAATTTCAGAATAGTCGTTATGGAATTTCGGCCCTTGAAAATGAACATTTAGCAAACGACCTCGGATTTTGACGAATCCACTTTTGTTGGATCCGCGATGTCAAATTATAGCTAGGTTTCAAATTTCATAATTTTTCGAATCAATATGTGAGTGTGGCAAAGGAAAACGCGTTTGACCAGTTTCAGTTGATTTTAATCGATTGGGAAATGGCCATTTTTCAAACGGTCTCAGAATTTGACGAAACTAGTTTGTTAAGACCGTATCGTCAATGCGAAGCCAGAAAATATTTTTCAGGAATTTTTAGAGTTATTGTGTGGCCCCGGTAATTTGAAATGTACGTTCAAATTGAATATAAAATGATTTATATTTTAAATTGAATGAAAACCTATCGAAATGGTCGAATTGGCTTACCAGACATATCCCATTGTGTTCGGAATGTGGGTGATACGCTAGGGACGACAGTCGTTGGGTTTCGTTTCGAGTTCGAATTGAAAAGTCAACTTTAGGGAAAATTAAATAATAATTAAATAAAACTTTATAACCCTAAAGCTCTCTCTCTCATCTCACAACTCAGAAAACTAAAAAAATAATCATGAGACAGCGCACCCCCTTCCAGATCCACCATCGACCCCGTCACCCATCGCGCCTCCGACCATCGAACGCCGCTCCCTTTCTTCCTCCGCCTCCTTCCTCTCCTCTTCTAATCGGCGACTTCCCGAATCCCAGGCGCCATCGAAGGACCTGCCAACGCCGCAGACCCGAAGCTGGACCTCGCCACCACCTTCAGGTGCAACGTCACCCTCCCCAATCGTCTCTGCCCTCCTCAAGCCGACGCCGGCAAATTGCAACGCCCCCCCCCCCTCCTGTAAGCTTATTTTATTTTATTTTTATTCCTTTATTTTATTTATATAATGTTATTAGTTTTATAGAAAAGAAATAATTTTTGATAGTAAAAAGTTTTGATTTTTATAAATAGAAAAGGCATGATTTTTATAAATAGTTTAAAATGAAAAAAGGACGTGATTTTTGCTAATGCGAAGTAAAAGATTAGATTTTTTCATAGAAATTTATAATATAAAAATTTGATTTTTATATATAAGATGTAGAGAAAAAAAAGTGATTTTTATCATCTAGAAAAAGAAATAAAAATTCGATTTTTATATTATAGAAAGAATAAAAATATGATTTTTATATTGCTAGAGTATTAAAAATATGATTTTTAATATATAGAACATCATATTAAAAATGTGATTTTAATATGAACAGCGTGGAGAAGACTACGTTGGAAGTACGGGCAAATCCAGACTGTTCTGAATTTCAGAAATTTCTATGGAGGAGTGGAACCCTCTGTGAGAACTTCTCATTTTTTAATTTTGTTTTCTAGTTAAAAATATATACTAGGATGCAGACGGTGTTTAGTAGCACCTGACACCCGTCGTCCACAGACCATGGACGGCATGTATGCTTGTTTGTATGATTTTGATGTGTAGTTGATTGTGTGTTGTGATGTGAAATGAAATAAAACATTTATATAGTTAAAAATAGAATTTTAACGTATATATGAAATGAAATAAAAATAAACAAATCGGACGATTTGTTTATATACACACATTTGACCGATATTGATTGGGACGATAAATTTTACACATCACCCAATTGCACAAATAAAATCTGTGTTTGATTGTTTGAAACCCACACGTGTATTGGGATGATATTTGACGTACACTAATCCCGATTGTTTAGTTGTTTGTCGATCGATTGATTGACAGACTGTTATGAGCGTTGAATATTTATATTTGATGCTTATACAGTGTAGAATGCACTTTGGATGATGGTTGATTATTCATCGTTGTTATTGTATACATGTGTTGTAGAAAATCCATATAATTAACATTATATGGTAATTGATTGGGCCTCATTCCAGTTTCGAAAAAGAAATACTTGAATAGAAATATTTGAAAAAGAAATACTTGAAATAGAATATTTGAAAATAGAAATATATGAAGCCGTGTTGATTAGATTTACGCCATTTTGACGTGAACGATATTTATATCAATTTTATTCATTTTATAATGAACATCGAAAGTGATTTCAAAATCTGATATTTTGAATAGAAAATGAATTTGAATTGAAATTGAATAGAAATGAATTCGAATTGAAATTGAATAGAATTGAAATAGAATTGAAATTGAATAGAATTGAAATAGAATTGAAATTGAATAGAATTGAAATTGAATAGAAATGAATAGAATTGAAATTGAATAGAATTGAAATTGAATAGAAATGAATTCGAATTGAATTGAATTGAAAACGAACTGAAATTGAATCCAAAATTGATTTGAATGGAAATCAATTAGAAATGAATTTAAAACGAATTTGTAAGGGAAAATTCAATTTTGATTTAAATTTGAAAAAGAAGTTGAAATTGTTTTGAAAATGAATTTAAAACGATTTATAAAATACGTTTTAAAAGGAAATCGATGAAGTATATATTATGTATATTATATATATATATAATATAATGGCCTGAATAGAACGCGCCGCACCGCGGCAGTTCGCGAATTTCGACCATTGACTTCGAACGGATATCACGGGAGATCCGACCGTCGGATTCTCCTGAAACCAGAACCGTTGGGTTCGTATCGAAAAGAGCTTTCTAACGAATATTAGAAATTTGAAATCTAACGGTTGGATTTGGAATTATGTCCAAATCAAATTTGGAAAAGGTCGCTATAAGTGCAGTTCGATGGCCGTTGATGGAAATCGACTGTGCGGGCCTTGATAAAATTATTAAAAATAGTAATAGTTTGTGTAAAATCATAGGAAATGATTTGTGAAGATTTGGGATGAAAAACTCCATATTTGAAAAGATAAAAATAGATTTTTATCGAAAAGAACTAGTTTTGAACTAGGATTATAATTCTATTTATTTTTAAATAAATAAATTGAATTTGAAAAGGGTTTTAAAAGTAACCAGAATTTCCAATAATTGAATTGGAATGGATTTGAATTGAAATTGTCTTTGGATTATTTCGATGTTGGATTTCGTGATTATACAGATATTGTTATGGAAATTTGAAAGATATGTATATCGTTATTTCCAATACGATATTTGTTGGTCGTAGAATTTGATATGAATATAAGCCGATATATTTTCTATTCAGACCCTTGTATTTAATATCAAATATGATTTGGGTTTGCCGTGAATGGTGTCTTCATTAACACTGTTCTTAAGCCCAGTTTAGAAAAAGATTAAATCTTTTTATTTAGATTTAATGAAGAATACCAATTAAATGATATTTAATTGGAATTGAATTGAAATTGATTTTTGGGTTTATCGTGAACAGTGTTTTAAATAACACTTGTTCTTTAACCCGATAATTAATGGAATGTGATTTTGGGTTGTCGTGAACGGTATCTTCAATAATACTGTTCTTAGACCCAGCGAAGTTAAGAAAATCAGGAACTAATTGGAGATTAGTTAAGTTGAATGGTTTCTTGGGTATTGATCTGATGTTGGTTTCGGCCTTCGGGGTTAATACTTAGGGAATTGCTCACTTGCTAATATACGGTTAGGGACTGATTGAAATGTGATGTGATTTTGGGGTTTATCGTGAACTGTGTTTTAAATGACACTGATTCTTTAACCCAGTTAAAGATTAAAACTAAGTGGAGTTTTAATGAATCTTTAATTAGATTGAAAAGATCGAGAATGGAGTATCACCAGTTTTGCTCTAGGCGATAGTTAAATCTTTAATTAGATTTGAACGTGAAATGGTAATTGAATTTACCGATAACACCGTGGTGTTAGATATGAAGTATTACCAGTTTTACTTCACGGGATGAATAGGTTGGGATTGGAAAATTAAAACAAATGATTACTTCGGTAAGGTTCGTTAATCCCGACTAGTTTGGATAAACCAAAATTTGGTTTGAATTGATTTTCAAATGATGATTAAAGAATAAATTTAAAGGAATTTATCTTTGATAAAATTAATGGGAATCTTTCCCTAAGAATGTGAAATTTAGAAACTAACTGAAGGTTGGCTAAGTCGAATGGTTTCCTGGGTTTTGATCTGATGTTGGTTTCGGCCTTCGGGGTTAATATTTGTGAAATCGTTCTCTTACTGATTTACAGTTAGTGACTAATGAACTGGAATATGGCGTATGTGTGTTTGTGTAGCACTTGTTTATTATATACGCGAGTTGCTCAGAAAGACCGGGTTTATCCCATTCTGAATATCTGAATCGACGATAAGAAATGGAAGATGAAGACGGTGGTCGAAGACCAGATTGTTTGGATGGTAACTGATGTCCTGATTGGAAGGCATCCCGAAATATGGATAATGAGTGGTGATCATTCAGACGTACGTGGAGATCGATGGGTTTGCGAGGTATATAGTGCCTCCGGTTTCGTTCAGACCCAGAACGGACTTGCAAATGGACGGTGTGTCTGACATTGGAATTTATTCTGTATGATTGATAGCCATCAGTCGCATGGTATGAATTGCCTGTGTGGCATGCTAAGACGCAGTGATCAAGACTTCTATTGAAAAGCAAAGTCTTGTGGTGATGATCAAAGCACCGCCTGTGTGGCGTAGCTTTGTGTATAACGTGAATTCGCGAGCCACACACCCCGGTATGAACCAGAAACGGGAGAGGACCTCAGGGAGGGCCTGCGTTTCTTCCTAGCTAGAAGTGGCGTCAGTGGTTTTACACGCCCTGACGAGTTTGACTTATGTGGTTGTTGCTGTTGCGAGGCGCCTCGGTTATATCGGTCGATCCGGGACTGATGGAGTCATTCGTTGGCTCATTTACACCCCAAAGGGCGAGGAAATGCAATGTCCAGGAATTTTAATCCACATCGGTGGACCGGCCCTGACGATCCAAGGGGCAGTTGCGGCTGTTCCTGAGGCTCGGGCTGGGCAGTCTCGAATTCGGTAAGGACTATCTTTTGCCTTGGTTCATGACGGAAATCCCACTTCCAATACGTGACGTTTCGATTTTAGTTGTAATCCTATATATGGCGACATAGTGGGATGGGGCGCTTATGCCGTCTATGATTGATACTTATGATTTGAAGTTGTTTTATACACTATGCACTTATAATAGTATCAAATGATTTGTTTTAAACGTATCAAGCATTCTTGGCTGTTATAAGGTAAAAAAACTCTATCCTCCGGCTTGCGTTGCATTGTGTGATGGGAACTGGGTCTTATAATAGCTTCATTTTTCTTTGTTTAGCATTGCGTTGTTGTTTTATGCACTGGTGTTCTTGGGAGGAAACCCGTTCCGCGTTAGCGGCGTGGTCCCTTGATTTACCTAACTTCAAAATAAAGATTAATAACTGTTTTAGTTCTCACACCAGTCCCATGACTGATCTGGAGTTTATTGTTTTAACCTAAACTCTGGGTGCCCTTATTTTGACACGGGCAGCTAGTGGTTTTGGTTATGCAGATTTATATTCATAGGATCCTGGTTTACAACTGGAACGATATCTGGAAAGCTTTGTATCCGTATATCTCCTTCAGTTGTATTTTGTATTATTTTCCGCTGCTATGTAATGTATTGTAATCTCTGATATTTATCGAATGTATATTATTTGTTTATACTCTGTATATTCTTTTATTCTGATGAATTATTGTAATATACAATGAAATGTTCTTCCGTCTGCGTCCTGATGTGGCTTGTTCTCGACTCAATCCGGGCTTTCCTCACCGGGGAAGTTCGGGTCGTTTCACTGGAAAGATATATTTAAACAGCTTTAAATGTTTTTGGTTTCACTAAAATCCAATCTATTTTGCATCCTGTACAGTCAGTCAAAGTTTGAATTCAAATTTTCAAACTACCGCTCTATTTCTAACTCCTATTGAAATTTGAATAAATATATTCGTTCAAACTTCGATTTTAATAAAATTTTAATCGTTATTATTTAAAATAAATTATTCCAACTATTCAAAATTCAATAAAATTGCCAAAATAAAAATTTTAAATTGGTTCAGATTTTCCGGGTTGTTACAATCTCTCCCACTTAAGAACTTTTCGTCCTCGAAAAGGAAACTATAGTAAAGTAGGAAACAAAACGGAAAATGTAAGTATGGTAAATGTACCTTGCACTAGAGCTAATCAGAGATATCCACTCTGCACTGGGGATAAGCCTGTTTGATGGTATCCTCTGTCTCCTATGTACAGTCTCTGGGATCTCCGCGCCACAGCACTTTGAACAAATGAATTCTTTTGTTCCTCAAAACTCGGGTTTCTTTGCCAATAATCTTTACCGACTCACTTCTTACTGCTATATTCGGGGTGATCTCCAAATCTTGCTGTGCAGCTTCCTCCACAATCAAGTCTGGATGATGGACATGCTTCCGAAGTTGAGACACATGGAATACATCTTGTACCCCCTGGCAACCAATCAGGCAACTGAACCTTGTAAGCGAGAGTTCCAATTCTTTCTAGAATAGTAAATGGACCAATGAATCTAGGAGCCAACTTCCCAGTCTTCCCGAAACGAACTACTCCTCTTAAGGGAGAAACTTTCAAGTACACATGATCACCAACAAAAAATTCTAAATCCCTTCTTCTTGCATCAACATAACTTTTCTGTCAGCTCTGAGCCGCTAGCAATCGCTTTTTAATAAAATCAACTTTGTCTGAAGCTTCTCTAATCATGTCGGGACCCAATACTAGTCTATTGCTTGGTTCCACCCAACATGTGGGAGATCTGCAAGGCCTGCCATACAATTCTTCGAATAGCGACATTTCCAAGCTTGCTTGGTAACTGTTATTATAAGAGAACTCGACCAAATGCAAGTGATCTTCCCAAGATCCGCCAAAGTCAAGAATACAAGCCCGCAATAAGTCTTCCAGTATACGGTTCACCCTCTCAGTCTAGCCATCTGTTTGAGGATGATAAGCGGGTCTCAAATTTAATGTTGGCCCCAGCTCTCCTTGGAAAGCTTCCCAGAATTTACTAGCGAATAAAGGGTCACGGTCACTTACAATGCTACTGGGGACTCCATGTAGTCGGACAATTTCTTTGAAATAAATCTTCGCCAAACTTTGAGATGTTCTAGTTGATTTAACAGGAATAAAATGGGCGGTTTTTGTGAGACGATCAACAATCACCCATATATTGTCATTGCCTTTTCTAGTTCGGGGCAAGCCATTAATAAAATCCATGGAAATTTGATCCCATTTCCAACTTGGAACTGGTAGTGGTTGTAACAAGCCGGCAGGTTTTTGCTGATCACTTTTGACTTGTTGGCAAGTAGAACACCAACTGACATAAATGGAGATATCTCTTTTCATAGACTTCCACCAGAACGTGCGCTTGAGATCATGATACATCTTGCTCACCCCTGAATGAATACAAAGCTTAGATTTATGACATTCATCCATTACTTCTCTTCAGAGCTCAGGAATATTTGGGACACAGATTCGGCCTTTCAACCTCAGAACTCCCTTGTTATCAATTTGGAAACTCGAGGGTTCACCTTCCCGAACTCTCTTACTAATTCTCTATATATATTCATCTTCCTTTCGAAGAGTAGAGATTTTTTCGATCAATGTAGGTGTAATGATGAGGTTAGCAAGGATAAGATTGGTGACGCCCGCATTCTTTCTGTTAAGTGCATCTGCCATAACATTGGCTTTTCCTGGAGTATACAAGATGTCCATATCATAGGGTGCAAGGAATTCAACCCAACGTTGTTGTCTCAAGTTCAAATCTCTTTGGGTGAATAAGTACTTTAAGGATTTGTGATCAGTATAAAGTTCAAACTTTTCACCAAGAGATAGTTCCTCCATATCTTTAGAGCAAATACGATGGCCATTAGCTCTAGATCATGAGTGGCGTAATTCTTCTCATGCGGTTTTAACTGACGGCTAGCATATGCGACCACTTTGTCCCTTTACATTAGCACCGCACCGATACCTTCTCTAGAAACGTCTGTCCAGATTTTTGAATCTTGGTTGCCATCAATGATAGTCAACACGGGAGCAGTGATCAACCTCTGTTTCAGCTCTTGGAAAAGCTGCCTCGCATTCTGGGGTCCAAATGAACTTTGTATGCTTCTTTGTAAGCTTCGTCAATGGACAAGCTATCCTTGAAAAATCTTAAACAGATTTCTGATAATAACCTGCCAATCCTAGAAAACTTCTGACTTCAGTAAGAGTGCTAGGCTGCTTCCAATTTTGAATGGCTGTGATTGTAAAGACCCGCAACTTCCCCGTAAAGGAAAGCGTCGGATAGTTCGAGAACAAACCACAGCAGAACGCATACAGAAGAACATTTCATTGTATATTACAACAATGCATCAGATTACAAGAATATACAGAGTATAAATGAATATTACACAGAAATATCAGAGATTTAAATTACATTTAAATACATAGCAGCGGAAAATAATACAATACACAACTAGAAAGAGATATACGGATACAAAGCTTTCCGGATATCGTTCCAGCTGTAAACCAGGATCCTGTGAATATAAATCTGCAAAAACCAAAACTACTAGCTGCCCGTGTCAAAATAAGGGCACCCAGAGTTTAGGTCAAAACAATAAACTCCAGGTCAGTCATGTGACTGGTGTGAGAACTAAAACAGTTATTAATCTTTATTTTAAATCATTAGGTAAATCAAGGGACCACGCCGTATAACACGGACCGGGTTTCCTCCCAAGAATACCAGTGCATAAAACAAACAGCGCAATGCTAAATAAAGAAAAATGAAGCTGTTATAAGACCCAGGTCCTATCACACAATGCAACGCAAGCCGGGGGATAGGGTTTTCCCTTATAACAGCCAAAGAATGCTTGATACGTTTAAAACAAATCATTTGATACTATTATAAGTGCATAGTGTATAAAACACTTCAAATCATAAGTATCAATCATAGGCGGCATGAACGGCCCATAACACTATGTCGCCATATATAGGTTTACAATCAAAACCGCAAATGTCGTATTGGAAGTTGGGTTATCATTTATGGTATGAACCGAGGCTAGGGGCAAGATCCTCAATGATTCGAGACTGCCTAGCCCGAGTCTCAGGATCAGAGCTCGAGTGACCCTTGGATCGTCAGGGCCGGTCCACCGATGTGGATTAAAATGCCTGAACACTACGTTTCCCCACCCTTTGGGGCGTAAATGAGCCAACAAATGACTCCATCGGACCCGGATCGTCCGATCAAACCGAGGCGCCTCGCAACAGCAACAACCACATAAGTCAAACTCGTCAGGGCGTGTAAAACCACTGACGCCACTTCTAGCTAGGAGGAAACGCAGGCCCTCCCTGAGGTCCGTCTCCCGTTTTTGGTTCATCCCGGGGTGCGAAACTCGCGAAGCAAACGTTACACAAAGCTACGCCACGAAGGCCGTGCTTTGATCATCACCACAAGACTTTGCTTTTCAACAGAAGCCTCGATCATTTGCATCTTAGCATGCCACACAGGCAAACCACTCTATGCAACCGATATCAGTCACACAGAATGAAATCCAATGTCAGACACACAGTCCATTTACAAGTCCGTTCTGGGTCTGAACGAAACCGGAGGCACCTAGTACCCCGCATATCCATCGATCTCCAAGTACGTCTGGACGATCACCAACTGTTTCCATCTTCTTGGGTGTACAGCCCAATCAAGATCATCAGTAATTACCCAAACGACGTGAAGACCTCCGGTCTTCGACCATCGTCTTCATCTTCGACTTATCGTCGTATCAGTTATTCAGAATGGGATAAACCCGGTCTTTCCGAATAACTCGCGTATATTTTGAATAAGTGTTATACAAACACAACATACGCCTCATTCCAATTCATTAGTCACTAACCGTAAATTAATCAAGAGAATAATTCCCCAAATATTAACCCCGAAGGCCGAAACCAACATCAGATCAATATTCAGAAAACCATTCTGTTTGGCCAACCGACAGTTAGTTTCTAAATTTCACTTTCATAGGGAAAGATTCCCATTAATTTTATCAAAGATAAATTCCTTGAATTTATGCTTTAATCTACTTTTGAATATCAATTCAAACTAGTCGGGATTAGCGAACCTTACCGAAGTAATCATTTGTTTTAATTTCCCAATCCCAACCTATTCATCCCATGAAGTAAAACTGATAATACTTCATATCTAACACCACAGTGTTATCGGTAAATTCAATTACCATTTCACGTTCAAATCTAATTAAAGATTTAACTATTGCCTGGAGCAAAACTGGTGATACTCCATTCTCGATTCTTTCAATCTAATTAAAGATTCATTAAAACTCCACTTAGTTTTAATCTTCGACTGGGTTAAAGAATCAGTGTCATTTAAAACACGGTTCACGATAAACCCAAAATCCCATTCATTAATTATCGGGTTAAAGAACAAGTGTTATTTAAAACACTGTTCACGATAAACCCAAAAATCAATATCAATTCCAATTAAATATTATTTAATTGGTACACTTCATTAAATCTAAATAAAAAGATTTAATCTTTTCTCAACTGGGTTCAAGAACAGTGTTAGTGAAGACACCATTCACGACAAACCCAAATCACATTCGATATTCAATACAAGGCTCTGAATAGAAAATATATCGGCTTATATTCAATATCGAATTCTACGACTAACAAATGTCGTATTGGAAATAACGATATAAATATATATCTTTCAAATTTCCATAACAACATCTGTATAATCACGAATTCCAACATCGAAATATTCCGAAGACAATTTCGATTCAAATCCATTCCAATGCAATCATTGGAAATTTTGGTTATTTTTAAAACCCTTTTCGAATTCAATTTATTTCTTTAAAAATAAATAGAATTATCTTTCTAGTTCAAAACTAGTTCATTTCGATAAAAATCTATTTTTATCCTTTCAAATATGGAGTTTTTCATCCCAATCCTTTCTAAATCATTTCTTATGATTTTACACAAATTATTACTATTTTTAATAATTTTATCAAGGCCCGTACAGTCGATTTTCAACAACGGCCATCGAACTGCACTTACAACGACCTTTTTCGAATTTGATTTGGACGTATCTCCAAATCCAACCGTTAGATTTCAAATTTCTAACATTCATTAGAAAGCTCTTTTCGATACGAACCCAACGGTTCCGGTTTTAGGAGAATCCGACGGTCGGATTTCCCGCAATGTCCGTTTGAAATAAATGGTCGAAATTCACGAACTGCCGCGGCGCGGCGCGTTCTATTCAGGCCATTATATAATATATATAATATATACTTCGTCGATTTCTATTTAAAACGAATTATATAAATAGTTTTAAATTCGTTTCAAAAGCAATTTCAACTTCCTTTTCAATTCAAATCAAAATTGAATTCTTCTTTATAAATTCGTTTCAAAATTCATTTCTATTCAATTCAAATTTCAATTCAATTTGAATTCGTTTCAATTCGTTTTCAATTCAATTCATTTCGAAATCGTTTTCAATTCAATTCATTTCGAAATCGTTTTCAATTCAATTCATTTCGAAATCGTTTTCAATTCAATTTGAATTCGTTTTCAATTCATTTCATTTCGAAATCGTTTTCAATTCAATTCATTTCGAAATCGTTTTCAATTCAATTTGAATTCGTTTTCAATTCATTTCATTTCGAAATCGTTTTCAATTCAATTTGAATTCGTTTTCAATTCATTTCATTTTGAAATCGTTTTCAATTCAATTTGAATTCGTTTTCAATTCATTTCATTTCGAAATCTTTTTCAATTCAATTTGAATTTGTTTTCAATTCATTTCATTTCGAAATCGTTTTCAATTCAATTCATTTCGAAATCGTTTTCAATTCAATTCATTTCGAAATCGTTTTCAATTCAATTTATTTCGAAATCGTTTTCAATTCAATTTGAATTCGTTTTCAATTCATTTCGAAATCGTTTTCAATTCAATTCAAAATATTCGATTTCGAAATCACTTTTCAATATTCATTTTTAAGATGAATAAAATCGATATAAATATCGTTCACGTCAAAATGGCGTCAATCTAATCAACACGGCTTCATAAATTTCTATTTTCAAATATTCTATTTCAAATATTTCCATTTCTAAACTGGAATGAGGCCCAATCCATTACCATATAAAATTAATTATATGGATTTCCATACAACACATGTATATAATAGCATTGAAAAATAATCAACCATCAACCAAAGTGCACTACACTGTATAAGCATCAAATATAGATATTCAACGCTTATAACAGCCTGTCAATCAATCGATCGACATATTTAATCAATCAGGATGAGTGAAATTCATATTTCATCCCAACACCCGTGTGGGGTTTCAAACAAACAAACACAGATTTTATTCGTGCGGTTGGGCGATGTGTGAAATTTATCGACCCAATCAATGTCCTTCAAATAGGTGTACATAAACAAACCGTCTGGTTTGTAAATGAATATTTATTTTATTCACTTTCACTATATTCATATTCACGTTAAAAATTATATTTTTAACGATAAAACATTTTATTCTATCATATGAATTTCTATTATTCATTTACACAATAAAATGATATTTTTATTTTCTAACATATTTTAGAAAATTTCGGCGGCATAACGGCACGATACTAGAAACGGGACGAGGCCTAGCCTTATCCCCGGTCTAGTGAAGGCCCACGCCATTCACACATCAATCAAATCAATTCGTTATGCAAACCACAAAATTTGGAGTAAGAGTCTAACCTAGCCTTACTCCTTCGCCTTATAACGGCGCACGTCTAATCCTAACCAATTTATCGATTCGATTTTTCACACCACAAACCACATTCAAACCAATATCGCAATCAATCACCAAACAGCCAAACAAACAAGTCCATGGTCTGTGGACGATTGTGTCGGGTGCTACTAAGCACCGTCTACATCCTAGTATATATATATATAACTAGAAAATAAATTGAAGAGTGAGAAATTCTCACATATAGCTATCCTAGCTCCACGGCACTTCATTGATAGAAATCTTCATTGCTATCGCATCTTCGTTGTCCGCTTTCACTACCTATGTAAAAATCGAATTTTTACTTCGCTATTCCATATATAAAAATCATATTTTTATTTCAAAGTTCAATATATAAAAATCCTATTTTTATTTCGAAGTTCAATATATAAAAATCCTATTTTTATTTCGAAGTTCAATATATAAAAATCCTATTTTTATTTCGAAGTTCAATATATAAAAATCATATTTTTATTTCGACTTTCAACATATAAAAATATGATTTTTACTTTTGCTAGTTCAAATCTTTTTCTACTAAAAGATTAAACCTTTTTCCTATTTTAAAGTTCAAAATAAAATCAGTTTTTCTCTTTTATAAAAACTGTTTTTACATTATTTAAAAATCCAGTTTTCAGTTTCTTTTTTTAAAAAAAAACAGTTTTTAAAATCTTTTATAAAATCTGTTTTTTAAAATCTTTAAAAATCAATTTTAAAAACTCATAAAAAATCAGTTTATGCAACCAAAAAAAAAACAGTTTTTAAATTCTAAAACAAAATCAGATTTTTAAATAACTACGTATCTATAACAAAACAGAAATTAAAACCTAGAAATAAAAACTCACGTTCGTTAGCAGTGGAGGGGCTCGCTACAGGGTCGACGGGGCGGTCGGAGGCGCTGCGTGGGGGACTTCTGGTGGCGGTTTCTGATTGGTGGGGTTAGGGCCTGGGGGAGGTCGCGAGTTCGAATGGAGGAAGGGGGGGGGGGGAACCACGTCGCAGTTGATTGGTGGCGTGCGGTGGCTAAGCGTCGGTGTGGGGGGGGGGGGGGGGGGGGTTTGGACGTCGTCGATCGACGAGGCGGTGCGGCTCATTTTTTTTTTTTTTTTAATTTTGAAAGTCGATCTGAAGAGGAATGATTGGGGGGGGGAGGGGGGGCCAAAGGAGATAAGAGGGTTTTTTTTATTATTATTTAATTATTTTATTTTTATAAAAAGGTGACTTTTACATACGACCTCTAAACGAGGTCCACCGCCTGTCGTCCATAGCGTTTTACCCCCATTCCGAACACAATGGGATATGTATCATAAGTTGATTCGGCTGTTACAATCAGTTTTCGTCAAATTTACATTTAAATCACTATATTGAATTTTAAACGTACATTTCAAATTACCGGGGTCACATGCTAACTCTAAAAATTCTCGAAAAATATTTTCTAGCTTCGTATTGACGATACGGTCCTAACAAAACTAGTTTCGTCGAATTCTGAGACCGTTAGAAAAATGGCCATTTTCCAGTCGATTAAAATCAACTAAAACTGGTCAAACACGTTTTCCTTTGCCACGCTCACATATTGATTCGAAAAATTATGAAATTTAAAACCTAGCAATAATTTCACATCCTGGACCCAACAAAACTGGTTTCGTCGAAATCCGAGGTCGTTTGCAAAATTGCTATTTTTAAGGGCCTTATATATATAAAAATATATATAAATTCCACAGCGACTATTTCTAATTTTAAACTGGACATATCTTATCATTTCTAAAATGAAATCTCAGTTTGTTAACTTCGTTACAAAGATATATTTATACAGATTCAAATATTTCTTGTCGATTTTATTTAAAATAATTCATTTTAAATAATCAAAATCCGCTAAAATGGCCAAAATAAAAATTTCAAACTGGCTCGCATTTTACGGGTTGTTACAGTGATTTTGCTAGGATCCACTGAAATTCTGTCCTTCGATACTACATAACCGAGGAACTTCACTTATTCTTGCCAGAATACACATTTAGAAAATTTGGCTTTTAATACATTCTTCCTCAGAATTTCCAAAACTTGTTCTAAATGTTTTTCATGCTCGGCAGTTGACTTGGAGAAGATTAGGATGTCATCAATGAAAACCAGCACAAATTTGTTCAAAACATCCCGGAATACTCGATTCATCAAATCGACAAAATAGGTTGGAGCGTTGCAAAAGCCGAACGACATTACTAACCATTCATAAATTATGTCTGGACCTCTGAAAGGTGTCAAAGGAACACACTCTTCAGCAATATGCAATTGATGGAAACCTGTAGCTAGGTCCATCTTTGAAAACACTTTCGCTCCATTTAAACGATCCAACAAATCATCTATACGGGGCAATGGATATTTATTCTTCAGTGTTTGCTTATTCAAATCTCGGTAATCCACACACAGTCTGAGAGTACCGTCTGACTTAGGAACAAACACCACTGGTGCACCCCATTCTGAGAAACTGGGTCTGATCAGACCTTTCCACAAAAGCTGTTTGGTTTGATTGCTCAGTTCTTCTTTTTCTTTTGGTGACATTCTCCGAATAGGATGTACAACTGGTCTTGCATTTGGAACCAAATCAATCCTGAAGTCGATTTCTCTACGCGGAGGTAAGAGATCAACTTCTTCGAACACATCCGCATAATTTTTGACGACAGGAATATTTTCGAGAATAGTGGGGGTAACTTCTAGAGCAGCCCAAAATTCTTTTCTGTTTGAATCTGAGCCTACGCAAGGTATAACAGTATTTGCAAGCCTCGTTTTAACTTTGATTACTCTTTCTGCGCATTTAACTTCGGCTTCAAATTTTGTTAACCAATCAAGCCCAAGGATGATATCAAATTTAGAAAAATCCATGACAATCAAGGTGCAAGGGAACCGATAATGGGAAAAAGAGACCGGCACTTTACAATACACACCGAGAATAAGGGGACCTCCTGTCGGATTATGAACACTAACTGATTCCTTAAGGTTCCTTAGCTTTAACTTCAACTTCTTAACTGTATTACTTGAGATAAAGCTTTGTGATGCGCCTGTATCAAACAATATTTTAACTGGAATATTGTTGACAGTGAGAGTTCCTTCTAAAACATCTGCCCTTTGCTGACCAACCGAGGTTGTTGGGGTTTCTGCTACTTCATTTACATGAGTTACTACAGACTCCTTTGATATTTGGAAACTCTTTGTAAGATGACCAGTCTGATGGCATTTATTGCATTTTCTATCCTCTTGAAACTTTCTATTGGATTTAGACCCATCATTTTTTTATTTCTTCGAAGATTTGCAGTTTATCGACAAATGTCCTTGCCTATTACAGATAGAGCATATGGCAGTCGTTAACGTTTCTTTCTTAGATCTTAGCCTTTTCTTATTTGCTTTAGGCTTCTTGCTGGCCTCAGGCTTTGTACTTCTCTCAGGACTGTCAGTTTTAAACTTCCTTTTGCTGCTAGAGCTGCCTTCTTCTTCACCTTCCTAACCATGTGGCTTATCAAGATCCTCATAGCGACAAGCTATTTCTATCATTTCAGAAAAAGGGAGGTGAATATGTGCAGTTACTTTGTTTAGGTATTTGCTTTGAAGTCCTTTGATGAATCTTCAATTCTTCCTCAAAGGATCTTGAATTAGTTCCGGGGCAAAGTGGGAAAGTTCTTCAAATTTATTCTGATACTCCCGAATGGTCATATCCCCTTGTTTCAGATTGTAAAACTCATCATATATTCGATCAATTTCTCCTGGAGGAATGAATTTTTCAGTGAATATTTCTTTGAATTTATCCCAGGTAATATTACCTTCTGGATTCTCCTTTGTAACAGTTTCCCACTAGAATAAAGCTTCGCCTTTTGAGTACCCAAGATGCTATTAGTCTTTTTTGGTCATCTTTCATCTTTAAGCCTTCAAAAAATCTCTTAGAAGAACACATCCATGCTTGTGTTTCTATAATGGACTTCTTGCCCGAGAATGGTTCTCCACCCAGATTTCGATATCTCTTTACTAGAACTTCTAGATCTGGTTCTGACTGTGGGAGCATGACTGGCTCATTAGATTGTTGAACCAAAGATTTACTTCTTTTGTTTTCTGCCACTCATTTTCTACTATGTCTGCAAATAGCAGACAAAGAGTCAAGCCAACTGAATAGATATCGTAAAACAAAGAGACACACATTTAAATGTATATGAATCTATGGGGAGTATTTTTACTCATTCTAAGACACTACTAGCCCTATCTATGATGAGTTATTCCTTTTGGGATTCTGGTGATTCTATCTCTGATGAGTTTGTTAAAATGTTATATTTCAAGCAAAGATTAACCTGGCTCTAATACCAAATGTGATGACCCCAAACCCCGTGTATACGGAAGTAAGGATAATCATTGGAATATAACACATAACAATAGCAACAGAACAGAAATAGAGAATTACAGCAGAGAATGTTCATCAAATTACACTGGAAACAATACATCATCAGAGTTACACAGCTTAATCAGATCATACTTAGCATAGAATACAAATTTCAGCTTAATATAAAATGTCTGCAGCGGAATAAAAACATAATATACTAAATGAAGTCTGAATGACAAAATAGGAATGATAATGTCCATCTTCAGCTCCATAGCTATACAGAATGAATCTGCTAAACCTGTATACAAGGATGCCCATGTGGAAAGGAGGGCACCCGAATTTGCAAAGTGAAACAAACTACGAGTCAGTCATGGGACTGGTATGAGAAATCTTATTTAACCTATTTGAAAATAAGGCTAATCACAGGACCATGATGCTAACGCGTAACGGGTTTACTCCACTGGATTTCCAGTGCATAAGTAAAGTAAATCATTAAACAACGCAATGCTTTTTAGAAAAATGAAACCATTATAAGACTCAAGTCCCATCACACAATGCAACGCAAACCGGAGGATAGAGTTTTACCATATAATGGTAAAAAATGCTTGATACAATAAAATGAATTTGATATTATTTTCAGTGTATATATGTTTAGATCATTTCAATCGTAATATCAATCATAGAAGGCATAGCTACCAAATACTATGTTGTCATACTAGTAATACAATCAAAACCGCATGGGTCGTATTGGAAATGAAACCATTAAGACCTAAGTCCCATCACACCATGCAATGCAAACCGGAGGATAGAGTTTTACCTTATAATGGTCAAAAATTCTTGATACAATAAAACTAATTTGATATTATTATCAGTGTATATATGTTTTAAATCACTTCAATCGTAATATCAATCATAGACAGCATAGCTACCATATACTATGTTGCCATACTAGTAATACAATCAAAACTGCATGGGTTGTATTAGAAGTTGGATTTCCATCATGAACCAAGGCAAAAGATAGTCCTTACCGAATTCAAGACTCTCTAGCCCGAGTCTTTGTATCAGAGCTCGAGTGACCCTTAGGAGCCACAGGGCCGGTCCACAACTAATGTTAGTGGATTATATATAATTCCTGAATAATATGTTTCCCCGCCCTATAGGGCATAAATGGAGCCACTAGGGACTCAAATAACCGAGGCGCCTCATTCCATCATCCACATAAGTAAAAATGTCAGGGTTGGTAAGTCGCTGACACCACTTCTAGCTAGAAGGAAACGTATGTCATCCCTGGATCTTTCTCCTGTTTCTGGTTCATACCGGGGTGTGAGTCTCGCGAAGTAACGCTATACACAAAGCTATGTTATTTCAAGCTGTGCTTTGATCATCAACCACAAGGCTCTGCTTTTCAACAATAAGCCTTGATCATTTGCATCTTGGCATACCACACTGACAATTCATCTCATGCGATTGACGTCTATTAATAAATAACCTCAAAGAGTGTTAAGCAAGAGAATAAATTCTCCGCCACCAATGGATAAATATTAATAGAGATCACTCAACACGGAACGAAATCCAGTGTCAGACATACATCCATTTACAAGTCCGTTCTAGGTCTTAACGAGACTGAAGGCACCGAGCATATCCGGACAATCAACAAGTACGCCCGGACAACTACCACTGTAACCCCTCCTGGGAGCTAAGCGATCTAGGGCATCAGTAGTCATCCATTCGATGTTGAAGATCACCGATCTTCAATCACCGTCTTCAAATATTCGACTTCCAATCGTCGTATAATTATTTGAAATGAGATTTAACTCGAACTTTTCAAATAATTATCGCATATATATATATATATATATATATATAATTTAAATCAATCTTTCCATTCCATATAGTTTATAATATTTTATAACGATTTATCGCTATTTTAATTTATTTAAAAATAGCCATTTTTAATTAAACGACGCTTCGTGTCATTACATTTCCCTGGCGCTGTTTTCATCAAAATTTGATTTACACATTTCTCCAAATCTAACTATTGGATCTTAGAAAATTTTATATCGTTGGAAAGATCTTTCCAAAACGGACCCAACGGTTCCAGCTTTGAGAAAATCCGATGGTCGGATCTATGGTATAATCGTTTGAAGTTACGATTGCCGATACGTGAACTACCACGCGTGATTCGTTTAAATTTTAATTTATATTTATATATTTATATAAATCGTTTGGTGATTACTACTATTTTTATTGTATCTAAAGTAACAATAAACATGTTGACATTTAAATCAATTCTTTTATTTCATATGAAATGTCGATAAAAATGTGACCTTTGAAATCTACTCTTTTTATTTTTTTCATTTAAAATGTAAATAAAAATATGACTGTTTATTCTATGTTTTCAACTATATTAAAATTGCAAATAAAATGTATCCTTTTAATTCCTGTCCTTATTTACTTCTAAATTGTAAATAAAATGTAACTTTTATTATAATGTTTTTATTTGCATCAGAACTGCAAACAAAAATGCAATCTTTATTAAATGTTTTGTTTGTAACTACATTTGTAAACAAAAATGCAACTTCTTTCTACGGTGTTTATTTGCATCTAAATATGCAAATAAGAATGTAATCTTTTTCTACGATGTTTATTTGCATCTTAAATATGCAAATAAAAATATAATCTTTTAACTACGATGTTTATTTTCATCTAAATACTACGATGTTTATTTGTATCTAAATATGCAAATAAAAAAAATCTTTTAACTACGATGTTTATTTGCATCTAAATATGCAAATAAAAACATAATCTTTTAACTACGATGTTTATTTGCCTCTAAATATGCAAATAAAAATATAATCTTTATTTTAATGTTTTGTTTTCAATTTGTATCTAAATTACAAATAAAAATATAACCTTTTTAAATCTATGTCCTATTTGCATCAAGAAATGCAAATAAGAATTTAACTTCAAATTTCAACATTTTATCTGTATCAAAGAATGCAAATAAAAGTATTACTTTTTATTTCAATGTATATTTGCATCAAAGAATGCAAATAAAAGAATGAATTTTTAATTCATCGTGTATTTGCATCAAAGAATGCAAATAAATGAATAACTTTTTAATTCAATGTTTATTTGCATCAAAGAATGCAAATAAAAAAATAACTATTTATTTTTATGTTTAGTTGCATCAAGAATGCAGATCAAACTCCAACTTTTTATTTTAATGTTTTATTTGCATCGAAGAATGCAAATAAAAATATAACTTTATATTTCAATGTCTAGTTGCATCAAAGAATGCAAATAAAATATAACTATTTATTTCAATGTATGAACACTTTCACATATCCAGTTTTTACATTAAAATAAAGTTTTTAATGTAAATATGTTTACAATTTCAAAACATGAACAATTTTACTATTCATGACCTTAAAGTATTGCTTTAATGTAACATGTTTTTCTTATTTTTGAACACGAATAGTCTTTCTATTTTTCCTTTATTTCTATTGCATTAAAAATGTAATTCTTGATGAAAACATGTTTTAAATTAAGACAATGAACAATATCACCGGATCTTATCTTAACATTAAAAATTGGATTTCAATGTAATCCCTTTTTATTTTAAAAACATGAAATTTTTTCACATATTCTAAATTTCCATTAAAAATGGGATTTCCACATGCAAATACAATTTGTATCAAAATGTATATTTTCTAATGTAAATTTATATTGGAGATATAAATTCCAATGTTATACATTTTATACCAAAATGTCAAATTTTTAATGTATCCTTTTCATGTTCATATATATACATATAAAATCTAATTTTTTTTACACCATTTGACAATTTTATATAATAACATAAATATTTTACAACACAAAAATATTTCAGTAAATTTCGGCAGCATAACGGCAGGGTAATTAAAACTGGCACCGTCCCGATGTACGGCTCCTCGCTCTACCTTAAAGCCTCGCAGCTTTTGACAAGGGGGATTTCAATAATCTATTTTGTACGCAGACGATTTTTTTCTCAATATCAATCAATTTCTTTTTCTTTTTCAACCACAAACAAACACCAAAATTCAACCAATCACAAATCAATCAAATCGTCTATGGTCTGTGGACGATGGGTGTCGGGAGTTTCTAAACTCTGTCTGGATCATAATATATTTTATTTATTTTATTTCTGAATTCAGATATCTCATCTTGATTTGATGATGCCAAAAATTGTAACGAGCTCTAAAAATTCTCCGGCCTCTTTTAAAATGTAGATCACGTCGTTGTGATTCCAACGTTTCCTGTTTCATTGAATTTTGTTATCGTATGACCGAGATATGATTTTCTAAAGGGTGATAATCATTTTGAATAGAATAAATAAATTAAATAAATAAATAAAAACGTTCTTCTACAACTCAACTCAGGCCGACCGTTTTTCTCATTACATTCAAACTTATGGTTCGTTCTTGCTCGCGGATCAAGGCACTGGGGAAGGATCAGACACCACCACCTCGACAGACTCTGAAATGCGCGCCCTGGGGTCCCCTTCTCGTTGAACTCGCACGTCAATTGGGGGGTGAAACAGAGGGAGACACGGCCGACTTCAGGGTGACCGTTCTCCCTGTACACACTACATGAGGAGGGTCCGACCGTATAGGATTCGAGGAGGAAGAATCCTCTACAAAAATGCCAAAAGGAGAGGGAGATTTCATCGAACGGATTTGGTTTAATTAGAGGAGGAAAGAAGGAGTAGTGATGGCCATGGATTTCGAACAAGGGCGGCTGATACGATGGTATACTGTGCTAGGGTTTGGCTGTATATACGGTGTATTTGTACCGTATACGTATTTTCATTTTATTTTAATTCTATTTAATTTCAATTTAATTTTATATATTGCTCTTAAACCGAAATCAAACCAAACGAGTGTCACCCCTAGCTAAATACCCCTATGCTGGACACGATGGGATATGTTTCGTAACCCAATTCGGCTGTTACGATATGTTTTTCTTCAAATTAAATAATAAAACATTTAATTAATTAATTTGGTCGAACATTTGAATTTACCGGGGCTACATACTGACTCTGAAAATTCCCAAAAAATTATATCTGGCTTTGTTTTGACGATACGGTCTCAACAAAACTGATTTCGTTGAATTTGGAGATCGCTGAAAAAATGACCATTTTCAAGTCAATCGAAATTGACTGAAACTGTCAAAACACATTTTATTTTGCCACGCTCACATATTGATCCCAAAAATTATAAAAATTGGAATCCTACGATAATTTGACATTCCGGTCCCAACAAAAGTGGTTTCGTCAAAAATGGAGATCGTTCGAAAAATGGCTATTTATACGGGCTATATATTCTATTAAATTCCATAGCGACTATTCTGAAAATTCAACTGACCATAACATTTGATTCTCGCTATGAAATTTCAATTTTTTGGGTTCGTTCGAAAGATATATTTAAACAGATTTAAATATTTTTGGTTTCACTAAAATCCGATCTATTTTGCATCCTGTACAGTAAGTCAAAGTTTGAATTCAAATTTTCAAACTGCCGCTCTATTTCTAACTCCTATTGAAATTTGAATAAATATATTCGTTCAAACTTCGATTTAAATAAAATTTTAATGGTTATTATTTAAAATAAATTATTCCAACTATTCAAAATTCAATAAAATAGCCAAAATAAAAAAAATAATTGGTTCTGATTTTCCGGGTTGTTACAGATCATGTGTGACAAAACAAAGGGTGCAATAGTTTTGAACACATACACATGACTAAGCCAATCAGTATCAAAGCTAAGGGCAAGAGAATTACATGGTGCAGTATATGTGAATGTGCAAGGTACACATGACCGTGCAAATCAGTATCAACAAGCACAACAAGGTCATGTGACTCCATATTGATGTTTTGAGCACATGCACATGACCAAGAAAATCAGTATCAACAAGCACAGCAAGGTCATGTGACTCCATATTGATGCTTTGAGCACATACACATGACCAAGCAAATCAGTATCAACATGCACAACAAGGTATGCTGTATAAATGGAAAGTGGTTCAACTACACAAACTAATGGATGGCATGTGTAGCACAAGCTCGAGCAGATGCATGGCTCAAGTATAAGACACAAAGAAGCAAACCAGTGACACATATATATGCATGAATATATACAAATCAGAGAAGCTCAAGAAAACAGAACAAACAATAAGGGTATAACTGAATTAATACACATATACACACACAACTGTGCATATATATATATATATATATATATATATATATATATATATATATATATATATGTGTGTGTGTGTGTGTGTGTGTGTGTGCGCGCGCGTGTGCGTGTATGCATATATATATATATATATATATATATATATATATATATATATATATATACACACACACACACACACTCTACATATATATTGTCATGAACTGTGCATGCTAATTCGAGTGAGGCATGAGATGAAAATAACTTCAAGGTTTAAAAGAGCAGCATGCAATTAAACATGGAATCCGCATTGACTGATGCAAACAAGGAATGAATCAATGTGGCAAATAAAATTTCGGCAAAATGCATGTACAAGGAATCAATTCATTTTTGTACTGCTGGCCTGCGTTATTTTTGGAAAATTGGATATTGAAAATCAATTCACCAAATTCAGAGGGACAAGAACTTGACCGGGTTCATCACAAAATTCAGGCATGTATTCATTAACGAAATCGAAGAACAAATTCTGGAATGTAATCAATTCGCAATTCAAAATCTTTCTAGAAATTCGCATGCGATTTCAAGAGCCATAAA
This sequence comes from Allium sativum, assembly GCA_030737875.1. NCBI lineage: Eukaryota > Viridiplantae > Streptophyta > Magnoliopsida > Asparagales > Amaryllidaceae > Allium > Allium sativum. The sequence continues at coordinate 161,710,605 of CM060913.1, forward strand.
AATAAATTGAGGGTTTCCAGAATTCATAAAATCATATTTAGTAAGTCATAATTGAAATCAGAGATTTTTAGGGGACGAAAACCCTATATAAACACCCACTTCCTCATTGGCAAAATCAACTCAATCGAAATAAACAAATTCAAGTATTCGAGCAAAAATTCAGATAGCTTACTGTTTCTTGTTCGACCGAGAGATTGGAATCCAAACTCGTGAAGACTACCAGCATCAATTCGAAGATAGCCAGTGACAAATCAATTCAACATCCACGATTTGGAGTTATTTCGAAAACCATAAGTGACGAATTTTGGTCGCCATTGACAAAATAATTAAAAGAAAATAGGGCTGGCCGAAACTAATTTCTTTTAAGCCCCAAAAGAGAAAAAGTGGATCCATTTTAACAATCAGATTAGTTGACCGTTGAATCATATTCACGCAGATTGCTAATTTCATTATTTTTTAAATCTGAATATATCTAGAGCTACTGCAACGTCATGTTGATATATAAGCTAACATCTTGAAGCAAATGTTGTAATAGACAAAAGTCAGAATAACTATTGTTACATTGTAGTTAGCAATATCATGTAATTTCGTTATAGTAGACCATCTATGACATGGTATTGTCTGCTTCCGGCTCTTATGTCCTTATCTGTTTCTTCTTATGTTTTTCCCTTGGCTTGCATTTTTTTTTTCTTTGTAGGGTTGTCAGGTCCAAAAGTGGTATCGTTTCAGTTAAGGCGGAAATGGGCTTTTTGGTTGGAGGGAAATTCTCTTTCCTTTTCCTTTCTTTTTTCAAAAGAGATGTTGCCGAAGATCTAGCACTGTTTCCTTCGTGACTCTGTTCGCTTCCACACTCCTTCACTTCAACTTTAATCCTTAATTTGCCTTTGATCTAACAGTTCCAATATATTTTCAAACAATGCATTTGTTAAGGAGCCAATGTATACTTTATTCAAAACAGCATACACGCATATTTAATGATATTCCCCGAAGGTACATCAAATAAATGGTTGAAATATGGTCCAACAATAGTTCACCAACTCTAGTTTCAAAAAGCAGCAAATAAATATAGTAGACTTTTGTGGTCCAAATAATTACCGTACAGACTGACAGTTCTAAGTAAAGTGCCTGAATTTCACTGTAGTAGAAGTGGAAGCTTAAACGAGTGAGAAAGAAAAGTAGAGAGAGAGGGGAAAAAAATGAATGGCCTTAGCTATTAACAGACGTGAAAGCAGCCTTTGTTCAAGATTCCGCCCATGTTCATTTCGGTAGGTAGCAACTTAAGAAATTTAGGGTTGAACCATTAATGGCTTGTTTGGTGGAAAATATGGACAGAACTAGCCACAACTTATCAGGGTACGACTTTTCACAACTTCCAAAACGTAACAGAACTTGCCACAATTTTTCACATTTTTCACAAAGTATCTACGGTAAATATAACAGTAGATATCCCTTTGACAAGCAGTTATGGCCATAGGAAATAATGAATAATCATTAGCTTGCATTATAACAATTCATTCGTGCCTTGCAATGATTATCTTTATGCGACTGAAAACATATGTGTTTAGTTGGATATCGAGAGATTTTGAAACTATGTGATACCATTATTTTTAAACAATGTTAGTTAACGTCGGCGTCCACGTCGAACGCGTCCGACGCATTAAGCGTGAATCATACATAACTGACATGTTTGGATGAATTGTTACAAGATAGCGGTTCACGTCCGACGTGTTGGATCGAACGCAAACGTTATTGTTTTTGTTAAAAAACGCATTCCGTTTTCTTGGACTTACTTTTTCCCTAATACTTCCATATTCTCGTTTGTTATTCCCCTCTCAGTTCAAAAGAACTGATCCTAATTTAAAGAAATTTAACTATTTGGTTCAAAAGATCATAAATTAAAGAAATTTAACGTTAACAATTTATTTTTGGTCCGTTCTGCGAGTTCCACACGAAAACTGCCGTTTTCTGACAACGGTACCTATGTCCCTAATGCCATTGTTTTGGCTTCTCCTTGTCTGCATTGAACCCTATGCATAGCTAGAAGCATTTTTTTTATATAACAGGGTCCCCCTGTGTCTCTTCTCTTCTCTCCCACTATCCATGCTAGTCCCTAGCTTTACCCTAATACATCCAAATCTGGTATCTAGATTTATATGCCGTAATCATGTACTGTACAAGGAATAATATGAACTTTGCTTTTAGCTTTTGCCTCAGACTAATATGGACCTTAAGCTCTACTGAAATAACTACGATTAACGTGTTTATATAGCAACAAAACAACTAAAAATTCTGAACTTCCAATCACTGAAACACAGTGATAAAACTGTTGGGATAAGAAAGATGAACCACATACATACATATTTTATCTGTACAATGGGAAGCTACACTTAGTGAATAAAGCACTGGCACTATTTATGGATGCTTTACAAAGGTAGAATGCAAGTTGAAGTTTAATAAGAAACATGACAAGAAAATTCATTCATGCACAAAGCACAAAACATAATATATTGACAGAACATATAGAAGACTGCATGAAAAAGCGTTAATTTGAGCAGTAACTTGAAAATAAATTTGCCAGCTGATGCATGTACTAATAATTGATGAAAATAATAGTCCTACATCGGAAAATAACCAGTGCATCTATCATATTCTCATTATTCCGCGTTGGATCAGTTGGTAAAAAATTAATATTTATTATTACTTATTTTTAGCAAGCAAGAAAGTTAGATTCCCGTTTGAATTTGTAATAATAACAGCAAAAAACCGGCACTTCTACCGAATGTGAATTTAGTTTCCAAATTCAGACCTGCATACATGTCAAATTAAAACGCATTTCCAGGACTAATTATGGACTTAGCGTTAAAAATTGTCAACAAATTAATATACATAGTGGTATGGCAAAACAAATTTTATGTACCCAAAATACTCTATGTACTTATATCCAACCAATTAGGACACTATGAATTCCACGTTTTTGTAATTAAACCATCTTTCTCTTTTCCGATTTAATTAAAAAAAAAAGTAAAAATCCGAGATTTTGTTTGGTTGAATACAGAAAAATAGGTTAATTTGATTACGTTGTGAACTTGCTAGTTATATGCAATTCAGTATGTCCAAAGTAAAAATTGACCAAAGGACTTTGCTTAGTTTTTCATACTCGGCATATTTGGTAAAATTTCAGGTCAACAGCATTAATTGACAATGTTGTTGGTTAGACTAGAAGATACTAGTATATTCATAATTCGTGCGTCTAATATTCTAATATATTTACTTGTTATTTAATAAAAAGTCTTGATATTTATAACACTTCAAATTGTTTCGTTTGTGGACGACAATATACACTTCTATGGTATAACACTCAACTTGATGCACTTTTTCATAATAATATAATCAAATCATTCATGTGAATATAAATTGACATCTTTGAGCATAAATTCAGAGCAAAGATAAATGTTTCTTGACCAAACAGAAGCAGCAGGAACAGAAACTGCCTACAACGTAACAAGGAACATATACATAGAAATATAGTCTCGAGTCCCTTGCCCTGATAACCAACCTCATAAAATAAAAATATATATACCTTAATAAAACACTAGAACACTTGACAGTCAATAAAACATGTGAACATCATTAAGATCAATATTACCATCATGATTATAATCGCCATTCTCCAAATCATCCTCTTCTTCCTCGTCGTCCAAGAGAACGCTCTCCCCCAAATGTGGTGCATGCCCACCGCCAAAGGAACGGACATGATCTTTCAAGCTCCTCTTATGCTTGAAATCCGAGCCACAAATGCAAAACCAAAGTTTACCACAGTTCTTCTCGTGGGTTCTCCAATCGCCTCTAACTGCGAACGTCTTCCCGCACCGTTTGCAAGCAAAGGGCCGAGCACCATGCTTTCGTTTGTAGTGAGTTTGGAGCGTCCGAAAATCTTTCAATGGTCTAGATTTTGGATGATCAATGTTGTTCTTGCATCCTTCGGCACAGCAATAGCATGGTAGCCTCATCATTGTGGGGGATGCCATTTTTATATTCGAAGCCCCTCGTAGTGACTCTGAGCCTTTTCGGTATTGCGAACCGTGCCCCCACATATGCATCTGAGTAGATGTAAATAATTTAGGGCTTTTTTTTAATTATATGTTGTTCCGGTAAGCTGATTAGTAAAGTTAAAAAAAAAAAAAAAAAAGTTCGTTGTTTCACATTTTAAAATTTTCTAAACAAAACGTTGGCCCTATTTTTTCTGAAATTCAAACATAATTTCAGGAAATAAATAGAAGTTTCGAATTCAACTAATATTGAATTCATAAAAACTCAAATGTTTTTAAGAAGTTGAAATTCCAAAGAAGCTGAAAAGCTAGAAGAATTCAAATTTCAAACCATTTTAAAGTATTAACATAAAATGCCAAAACATTAAAGGAATTCCTCTTTTTTTTTTTTTTTTTTTTTTTTTCTGAAATAGTAGAAAATATCAAAATGTGGTTAATAGTGGAAAAAATAACGCAGGGATATTTTGTGTACAAAAGAGTTCTATAGTAGATTTTAGTACGAAGTTCGATGGTTAATGGTGGCCACAAAATCAAAATGATCATATATCTCATGCACTAACACAAAAATATAAAGAAGAAGAAAAAAAAAAGATGGTAAAACTGTAGAAAGATACGGGTGCAATATAAACCTGCATGTTATTGAAACGATTGAAAGTCTTGTTGCAGACAGCGCAAGAGAACTGGGTAGTGCCCACGAGAATTTCAGATGCTGAAGGAATCCAGTATTGAGTTGGAGCCATGTTTAGGTTAATGTTCTTAGAATTTGAAGAGGAAGAACCACCAGGAGGGGCCATTGATAGTGCAATGGCGACATTGGACTCATCAGTATCATTATGATGTGTTCTATTTTTCAGTACTAAAGAAGTAGTTATAGTAGAGCAGTGAGTAGAGGATGACGATGAAGATGAAGTTGAAGAGATGTGACTAATGTTTTGCTGACCAGGCGGCCAAAGAGTCAGGAGCAGAATGGGATGATCTGCGTTTTCTTGATCGTCGGCAGTAGACAGCATTGTTATTCAATGTTTATGTGAGTACTTTGAGCGTTAGGTCACTGCTAGAAAGTGAGCGAAGGATGTGACTTAAGAGCTCACTTTGGTTTATTTATACTGGAGGACAAGCTGCCTAGAAATCGATACATGGATATCAGGATATGATTTTAATTATAACGAGGACAGAGAGAATGAACACAGAGATATTCATATACGTAGAACGTTTGATGAGAAAATGGAGGCCTTTTTTTGTTAATCATCGTTCATACAAATTGGTGTGCTGGCTAATTCATCGATTTGTTGCGATAAATGGCAGACGACTCCTAGTTAAAGCCCAGGGGCTCACTTTTTGTTCCCATGTAATGTTTGCATTACATTTAATTCTATATTGGAATGTGAATTTTGGAAACATTGAACTGAGCGAGTTGATAGCTAGTGGAATAGCTAGCCTTGGCACATTCCTAGTTTCTACCAATAAAGTAAAAATAATATTGAATGCCCAGATAAATAGAAAAGCGTGATCACGTAAACTCCAGTCACTCAAAAAGCATATACATAGACCAAGACGAGTTGCTGTATCAATCTCATAGGATCTAAGGAGAAAATAATATTATGGAAAAATAGATATTCTTTGATCTAAATCAGTGTAAAATTCAAAAATTGAAACGGAACAATAATCGCGAATATAGGGGTTCATATGTAAATTCATCAACTAATTTTGATAAAGAATGATTCAAATTGCTTGTAATTTGTTAGCCAAAATATTAGTTAGCACCCTATGTCGTAGATTCTTGCTGGTTCCTTATGGAAGGAGAAAACTGATGAGGTGTAGTCTCGTTGAAGAATTCCTACATGGCTTTTCAGATTTAATTCCAAATGCGTGTTCCCATAAAAATAGGTTGGAATCGTCAGGTAACAGATCGCAATTAAAGTGAGAAGCCTTCATGATGATGCTTAAGGTCTTATTTATAGGTGTGGGTCGGCCATTTTTCGCTCTTCAGGCTTCGGCTTGCACTACAAGAAAAACTCAAATTGGTTACGGGCCATAGCGACACTAAAAAAAGCGGCTCTCGTCAGCCGTCGCCCAAAACAATAAAATCACAAGACTACAGGAAGAATTATCATTCACGATCGTGCTCCCCAAATTAAAACCCCCGACCCCAAACCCTACCAGTTCACCGACCGCCGTCGCCAGCTGCCACCCGCCGCCGCCGATCCGACACCGTCGCCCGTCTCCGCCCCCCTCCGGTCTTCTCAAGCCCTTTCCACTCCTCCAAACCAATTGCTCTCTCTTTAAGGTATGATTTCTAACCTAATTTCATGAATTAATTACTTAAAAATGATATAAATATATATGTTAGTTGATTATACAATGATTGTTTAGTTGATTTAGGAATGATTGAAACCCTAAATTGTTGATTTAGTTGTTTATCGGTGTGATGGTTGATTTTGTGCTAATGTATGTGTTAATGAACCGTTATTTTGTGCGCATGTAATTATTGGATATGAAATTGGCATACATGTTGTTGGATATAGCTATTTAAAAGCGATGATTCTGAAATTGTTGGGTTGTAGATGGGGCTTGAAAATGAATTGTATTGTGGAAATTATTTGAATGGAATGACTGTATGGCGCAAATAGGATTGTGGTTGATGGTTGATTCTGGTTGAAACCAAACAGGATTAGTTTGTGAAAAAAAAATCGTCTGCGTACGAAATATATTATTGAAATCCCCCTTATCAAAAGCTGCGAGACTTTAAGGTAGCGTGAGGAGCCGCATATCGGGACGGTGCCGGTTTTAATTACCCTACCGTTATGTTGCCGAAATTTTCAGAAATATTCATGTGTTTGAATTATTTTTATATGTTGAAGTATATCCATGTGTTGATAATTTATTCATGATAGAAATAAATTGTTTATATAATAAAAATCACATTTTTATTATGTATGAACCACTAAAAATATTCTTGTGTTGAATAAATTCTTTGAACAATAAAAATCACATTTTTATTGTATGTATGAACCACTAAAAATATTCATGTGTTGAATAAATTCTTTGAACAGTAAAATCATATTTTTATTATATGTATGAACCACTAAAAATATTCATGTATTGAATAAATTCTTTGAACAATAAAAATCACATTTTTATTGTATGTATGAACCATTAAAAATATTCATGCGTTGAATAAATTCTTTGAACAATATATGTATGTGTTATCGAAATCACTGACACATATTTTTGAATCAGGAAAAAAGTTCGATTATTACATTGACCGTAGTTGGATGTATGAAGTTAGAAATTGGAATGAAAGGCTCAGTGAAAGAACATTTCTATAATGATGTAAATGAATTTGTTAGATTTGCAGTATCTAATAATCGAAATTACAAGGAGTTTCGTTGTCCGTGTAGTAAGTGTAAACTGATGAGGTTTCAAAAACCAGACATCGTTAAAGTACATTTGTATAAATCAGGTTTTGTGCCAAATTATTATTTATGGCATCATCATGGATAACTTGTTGCGCCAACAGTAAATCTGTAGCGTCGGAGGTCGTGTAATAATCCGGAAATCCGAGGCAATTTTTTTTTTTTTTTTTGGCAATTTTGATGAATGTTAAATATTTAAAATGAATTATTTTAAATAAAAACAACGAGAAATTTATTTTGAATAAAATTAGAACGTATATATTTATTTGAATCGTCGTTAGAATATAAATATTTTATTTTAAATATAAAAGGAATTGAAAATGGCACGGTAGTTTGAAAATTCGATTTCAAATTTCAAATGAATGCACATGATTCAAAATAAACCAGATTTTAGCGAAACAAAAAATATTAGAATCTATTTGAGAATATCTTTCCAACGAATCCGAAAAATTGAAATTTCTTAGCGGGAATCAAAAGTTACGTACAGTTGAAAATTCAGAATAGTCGCTATGGAATTCTAGCCCTTAAAAAGTGAAATTTTGCATATGAGCTCATAATTAGACGAGATAAATTTTTCTGGATTCCTAATGACAAATCATTGTTGAGTTCCAAAGGACGCGTCGAACGGAGTTAGTATACGGCCATGCGAGCTAAATCAGTTCAGGGTAAAACATGTAGTCATTTTACAAAGGAACGTTATTGATACGACCTCAGAATTCGATTTCGTTTTTTTTTTTTTGATTCGTATCGTCTAATAATGATTAAACCCAAAAGGGCATAATGTCTGGAGTTAACATGTGAGCGTGCAAGAAGAAATGGTGCGCCAAAATCGCATTTTAAGAGCTTATCTGAGCATTTTTGAGAATTTTAACGGACGGTCAAACGAACTCGGAATTCGACGAAACTAGTTTCGTTGGACTCGTCTTCATGTCTACTATGTCGTGTCCGCAATCCACAGCAATCGGAGATCGCCGGCATTCAGACGATACGCGAGAAACTAGCATATAATCACTTTTCCTCCTTTTCTACTTCATTATTTCACTTCTCTCTTTCTCTTCAAAAAAACACTCAAAAATGGCCTCCACCCTCCCGCCGCCGCTGCCACACTTCCTCCACCTTCACCGCCAGTCGTCGGCCACCACCACTCCCTCCTCTCTCTCTCCTCCTCTTTCCCTCTTCAAATTCACAAACCCTACAACCAAATTACCACCACGCTAGCCACCACGACCACCATTACCACCGCCGCCACCCACCAGCATACTCCCCACCTCCAATCAGGCCCAACGCCGCCCCCGGCCACCCAACTCCAGCCGTGGGCCTCTACTCCTCAAAAATCACATTTTTCATAAAAATCCCGTTTTGCATAAAACACCCTGTCACCATTTCGCGAATAACTCCCAAACTGTATATTTCTAACCAAAACCCCTCTGGACAAAAGTCGAAAAGAACGATTTTCTCTTCGATTTGGTATATGATAGTCCTATTTTGGATTGCGGAGTTATCGGGAAAACGCGTCCAAACTCTGTTGTTCAAGCATTGTCAAAATGTTGTCTTTTCGTGATTTCCGGCGAAATGACACATTTTCGGAAGTAAGACCACTAGGGCGAAAGTTGTCCGGAATGGTGCGTTTAAGCTAGAAAAAAGATGGTGTGTAGATTGGAGCTCGGTTGCAAATTCTGGGACCAGAACAACAAATCCGAGCGTTAGAAAAAATGTGAGTTTTCTCCGTTTTAAAGCTTCTATGGTTTTTGACGTATGAAGTATGTAAAAATATGTTTTTTACACTTATAACGAATTAAAAATATGATTTTTATAATATATAGATAGTAAAAATTTGATCTTTATATATGTAGTAGAGATATAAAAGTACGATTCTTATATATATGAAGTGATGACATAAAAATGTGATTTTTATCTATGCAGCGTTGTTATAAAAATATGAAATTATTTTTAGAAAGATAAAAATATGATTTTTAGCCTATGTATGCTATTTATAAAATAGACAAGTTATGAAATAATTATTCAATAATTAAAAATGTGATTTTTAACTTATGCATGTTATTTACAAAATAGACATGCGAGATTCCTGGAGAATTTAAGATTAACAATCAAAGATTGACGGAGTGGAAACCCAAGGTGAGAACTTCTCACTTTAATTCTTGTTTTATAGTTAAAAATATATACTAGTATGCAGACGGTGCTTAGCACCACCCGACACCCGTCGTCCACAGACCGTGCACGACTTGTATGCTTGTTTGATGTGTTGTGAAGTTTGTTTGTGATGTTGATATGAAATGGATAATAAAACATTCATGTGTTGAAATAAATAAATTAACGTTAAAAATATAATTTTTAACGTGAATGTGAATAAATAAACATTCATTTACAAACCGGACGGTTTGTTTATGTACACCTATTTGAAAGATATTGATTGAGACGAAAAATTTTATACATCGCCCAACTGCACAAATAATATTCAGTGTTTGTGGATTGAAACCCCACACGTGTGTTGGGATGATATTTGACGCACACTAATCCCAGTTGTTTAGTGGCATGTCGATCGTTTGATTGACAGACTGTGTAAGCATTAATTATTTATATTTAATGCTTGTACAGTTGTGTGGTGCACTTTGGATGATGGTTGATTATTTATCGTTGCTATTATATGCATGTGTTGCATGGAATCCATATAATTAACATTATATGGTAATTGATTGGGCCTCATTCCAATTGGGAAAATAAAGAATATTCATGTGTTGAATAAAATAAATACTAATGTGTTGAATAAAATAAATATTCATGTGTTGAATAAAATATATATTCATGTGTTGAGTAGATTATTTTAAACAATAAAATTTACATCTTTATCATAATTTTATAAAATATATTAAATAACAAAAATAGTCATGTGTTGACGATACTCATGTGTTGAGAATATTCATGTGTTGAATGAAATATATATTCATGTGTGGAAGAAAATATTCATTTGTTGAATAGAATAACGAAGTTATTGAAATATATAAAGCCATGTTGATTAGATTTGCGCCATTTTGTCGCGAACGATATTTATATCGATTATATTCGTTTTTATAATGAATATAGGAAAAGGAAGTGAATTTAAAATATAACATTTTGAAAATATTATCATTTATATATTAATGATATGAAATATTCAATTTTGATTTGAAATTGAATATGAAGTTGAAATTGTTTTGAAAACGGATTTAAAATGATTTATAAAATACGTTTTAAAAGGAAATCAACGAAATATATAAATACATACATACATACATACATACATATATATATATATAATGGGTTAAATAGAAAGCGTCACGCAGCGGTAGTTCGCGAATTTCGACCATTGACTTCGAATTGACGTTGCGGGAGATCCGACCGTCGGATTCTCCTGAAACCGGAACCGTTGGGTTCGTATCAAAAAGAGCTTTCTAATGAATATTAGAAATTTAAAATCTAACGGTTGGATTTGGAAATATGTCCAAATCAAATTTGGAAAATGTCGTTGTAAGTGCAGTTCGATGGCCGTTTGTGGAAATCGACTGTGCGGGCCTTAATAAAATTATTAAAAATATTAATAATTTGTGTAAAATCATAATATATGAAAGGATAAAAATATATTTTTATCGAAATGAACTAGTTTATAACTAGAATTATAATCCAATGTTTTAAAATAAATAAATTGGATTTGAACTGGTTTTAAAAATAATCAGAATTTCCAATACGTGAATTAGAATGGATTTGAATCGAAATTATCTTCGAAATATTTCGATGTTGGATTTCGTGATTATACAGATATGGTTGTGGAAATTAGAAAGATATATTTATATTGTTATTTCCAATATGATATTTGTTGGTTTCAGAATTTGATACTGAATATAAGCCGATATATTTTCTATTCAGAGTCTTGTATTTAATATCAAATGGGATTTTGGGTTCGTCGTGAATGGTGTCTTAATTAACACTGTTCTTGGACCTAGTGTAGAAAAGAACAAATCTTGTAATTAAGATTTAGTGAAATTGTCCAGTTAATTAGTGTTTAATTGGAATTGACTTTAAATTGGTTTTTGGGTTTATCATGAGCGGTGTTTTGAATAACACATGTTCTTTAACCCGATTAACAACAGAATGTGATTTTGGGTTTATCGTGAATCGTGTTTTAGATGACATTGGTTCTTTAACCCAGTTAAAGACAGGATATTGATTTTTGGGAAGATTAAAACTAAGTGGAGTTTTAATGAATCTTTAATTAGATTAAAATGATCGAGGATGGAGTATCAACAGTTTTGCTCTAAAGCGATAGTTAAATCTTTAATTAGATTTGAACGTGAAATGTTAATTAATATTTACCGATAACACTGTGGTGTTAGATATGAAGTATGACCAGTTTTACTTCATGGGATGAATTGGTTGGGATTGGGAAATAAATTAAATGATTACTTCGGTGAGGTTCGCTAATCCCAACTAGTTTGGAAAACCTTAACATGGTTTGAAATGATATCCAAAGGAAGATCAAAGAATAAATTTAGAAGAATTTATCTTTGATAAAATTAACGGGAACCTTTCCCTAAGGATGTGAATATTTGGATAAAAGAATATTCTGAATTGGAATGAGGCGTATGTTGTGTTTGTGTAACACTTGTTTATTATATACGCAGGTTATTCGGAAAGGCCGGGTTTATACCCATTCCAAATAACCGATTCGACGGTAAGTCGAAAACAAAGACGGTGGTTGAAGACCGGAAGTCTTCACATCATTTGAATGATTATTGATGATCTTGATTAGGTTGTACACCCAAGAGGATGGAATCAGTTGGTGATCGTCCAGACGTAGTTGGAGATCGATGGATATGCGAGGAAAGTGCCTTCGGTTTCGTCCAGACCCAGAGTGAACTTGTAAATGGACTGTGCGTCTGACATTGGATTTTATTCTATGTTGATTGATCTCTATTAAATATACATCTGTTTGGCGGCGGAGAATTTATTCTCTTGCTTAACGCCCTTCTCTGAGACGTACGTGCTCAGAGGTTGTATATCGATGGACATCAGTCGCATGGAGTGAATTGCCTTTGCGGCATGCCTAAGTGGAAAATGATCAAGGTTTCTGTTGAAAAGCAAAGTCTTGTGGTTGATGATCAAAGCACAACCCGTGTGGCATAGCTTTTTGTATAGCGTTAATTTGCGAGCCTCACACCTCGGTATGAGTCAAAAATAGGATAGTGACTGTAGGGAGAGCACGACGTTTTTTTTCTAGCTATGGGTGATGTCAGTGACCTACCAGCCCTGACATTTATATACTTTTTACCTGTGTGGTTGTTGGAATGCGAGGCGCCTCGAATATATGGTCGATAACTTGCACTATATGAGCCGACGTACAGACCATTATATAGGTCCTATAGGACCGGGAAACGTGTGTTCCGAAATAACTAATTCTCAAAAATAAGAGAGGACCGGCCCTGAAGAGTGTGTGGTCCTGAGACATTTGCTAGAGCGTCTCGAACGGAGAGAAGCTTGCCCCTTGCCTCGACTCATGAACGAAATCCAATTTCCAATATGTGACAATTCGGTTTTATTTGTAGAGCCTAGTATGGCGACATAGTGGTATGGGACACTTATGCCATCTATGATTGATACTTATGATTGAAATTGTTTTCTTCACTTATAGTAATAACAAAAGATGAAATTTAGCGTATCAAGCATTCTTTGGCTATTATAAGGTAATAACCCTATCCTCCGGCTTGCGTTGCATTGTGTGATGGGACCTGAGTCTTATAATAGTTTCATTTTTCTTTATTTAGCATTGCGCTGTTTGTTTTATGCACTGGTATTCTTGGGAGGAAACCCGTTCCGTGTTATACGGCGTGGTCCCTTGATTTACGTAACTTTAAAATAAAGATTAATAACTGTTTTAGTTCTCACACCAATCACATGATTGATCTGGAGTTTATTGTTTCAACCTAAACTCTATGTGCCCTTATTTTCCGCACGGGCTGCTAGTAGTTTTGGTTTTGTAGATTTATATTCACAGGATCCTGGTTTACAGCTGGAACGATACTCGGAAAGCTCTGTATCTGTATATCGCCTTCAGTTGTGTTTTGTATTATTTTTCCGTTGCTATGTATTTAAATGTAATTTAAATCTCTGATATTTGTCGAATGTATATTTATTCATACTCTGTATATTCTTGTGTTCTGATGGAATTGTTGTAATAAACAAAGAAATGTTCTTCTGTTTGTGTTCCAATGTGTGTTGTTCTCAAAGCAATCCGTGCTTTCCTTACCGGGGAAGTTACAGGTTCTTAAAATGGTATCAGAACTTTGGTTTACAGAGCTCGAGAACAAGACACATTAGAACCAAACGAAAGAATTCATCAGAGATTGGATTAGTAATATCCAATGAGAATGACTCGTTAGAGATGGGATCAGTAATGTCCTAGAACGAGTGTAAAGAGTATATTTTTCAAATGAAAACAATATTGTTTTGAAAATTTAAACCGTTTATACGTAATTGAATATCTTATTTGTATTGAATTTGGACAATCTAGTATATGAAGGTTTTGCATATACGCGTCATGAACATATATTCGAAGTTTTAATATACTGGATAGATATAAGATCACACTCTAATCGTCTGGATATGATTCTGATGATGGCGCACCATCACCAGTATTTATTTTCGAGTTTCGAAAGTGAGATGTCTATATATTTCCATTAGACTGGTGTGAGAACCAAAACTAGATAGAGCTTATTGTTGTGATTTGGCATCAAAAACATGATTTTCTGTATATGTATCAAAATTATGAATTTGAAAAGATAATCAACTAATTGATTGATGGTTGTGTTGTTTGGTTATTGGTTTGATATTTTTTAACCATTTAGGCCAAATTGAACCGAATATTGAACTGCATTGAAAATTATTTGCAAATGCATGCATGGATATATATATATATATATATATATCTGTGTGAACAGGTCATAGCAAGAAGGCTAGAGCAGAAGAATAAAATTGTTTGCCCGACAAATAGGTACATGTTTACAAATTTGTTGGGTTTGGATGATTTTATGAGTCGATTGGCTAGCCGCTTGGCATTTTCTTTTTCTTTTGGATTGGTGAGGGCTATGGGAGACTATTTGAAATATCCCGAAGCTCCTGATGCAGGGGAGGTTATGGCGAAATTTTTCGAAAATTTAGGGTGTTAGCCAAATTTTTGAAAAATTTGAAAAGTTCTTAAAAACTAAAAATTTGAAGAACTTAAGCCATAATGAAAATAATGAAAGTTGAGTTGATTAGTAAAACAACTTTCAGCTTCGTTCCTTTTCGGGGACGAAAAGTTTTAAGTGGGGGAGAATGTAATAACCCGGAAATCCGAGCCAATTCAATAATTTGTATTTTGGCAATTTTGATGAATGCTGAATATTTAAAATGAATTATTTTAAATAAAAACGACAAGAAATTAATTTTGAATAGAATTAGAACGTATATATTTATTTGAATCGTCGTTAGAATATAAATATTTTATTTTAAATATAAAAGGAATTGAAAATGGCGCGGTAGTTTGAAAATTCGATTTCAAATTTCAAATGAATGCACAGGATTCAAAATAAACCGGATTTTAGCAAAACCAAAAATACTAGAATCTATGTGAGAATATCTGTCCAACGAATCCGAAAAATTGAAATTTCATAGCGGTAATCAAAAGTTACGTTCAGTTGAAAATTCAGAATAGTCGCTAAGAATTCTAGCCCTTAAAAAGTGAAATTTTGCATATGAGCTCAGAATTCGACGAGATAAATTTTTCTGGATTCCTAATGACAAATCATTGTTGAGTTTCAAAGGGTGCGTCGAACGGAGTTAGTATATGGCCGTGCGAGCTAAAACAGTTCAGGGTAAAACATGCAGTCATTTTACAAAGGAACGTTATTGATACGACCTCAGAATTCGATTTCTTTTTTTTAGGGATTCGTATCGTCTAATAATGGTTAAATCCAAAAGGGCATGATGTTTGAAGTTAACATGTGAGCGTGGAAGAAGAAATGGTGCGCCAAAATCGCATTTTTAGAGCTTATCTGAGCATTTTTGAGAATTTTAACGGATGGTCAAACGAACTCAGAATTCGACGAAACTTGTTTCGTTGGACTCGTCTTCATGTCTACTATGTCATGTCCGAAATCCGCAGCAATCGGAGATCGTTGGCATTCAGACGATATGCGAGAAACTAGCATATAATCACTTTTCCTCCTTTTCTACTTCATTATTTCACTTCTATTTTTCTCTTCAAAAAAAATTCAAAAATGGCCTCCACCCTCCCGCCGCCACTACCACCCTTCCTCCACCTGCACTGCCAGCCGCCGGCCACCACCACTCCCTCCTCCTCTTCCTCCTCCTCCTCCTCTCTCTCTCCTCCTCTTTCCCTCTTCAAATTCACAAACCCTACACCCAAATCACCACCACGCTAGCCACCACGGCCGCCGCCACCCATCAGCGTATCCCCACCTACAATCAGGCCCAGCGCCGCCCCCTGGCCACCCAACTCCAGCCGTGGGCCTCTACTCCTCAAAAATCACATATTTCATAAAAATCCCATTTTGCATAAAACACCCTGTCACTATTTCGCGATTAACTCCCAAACTGTGCATTTCTAGCCAAAACCCCTCTAGACCAAAGTTGAAGAGCACGATTTTCTCTTTGACTTGGTATATGATAGTCCTATTTTGGATTGCGGAGTTATCAGGAAAACGCGTCCAAAGTCTATTGTCCAAACACTGTCAAAATGCTGTCTTTTCGCGATTTCCGGCGAAATGACACATTTTCGGAAGGAAGACCACTAGGGCGAAAGTTGTCCGGAATGGTGCGTTTAAGCTAAAAAAAAGTTGGTGTGAAGATTGGAGCTCGGTTGCAAATTCTGGAACCAGAACAACAAATCCGAGCGCTAGAAAAAATGTGAGTTTTCTCCGTTTTAAAGCTTCTATGGTTTTTGACGTATGAAGTATGTAAAAATATGTTTTTTACACTTACAACGAATTAAAAATATGATTTTTATAATATATAGATAGTAAAAATTTGATCTTTATATATGTAGTAGAGATATAAAAGTACGATTCCTATATATATGAAGTGACGATATAAAATTGTGATTTTTATCTATGCAACGTTGTTATAAAAATATGAAATTATTTTTAGAGGGATAAAAATATGGTTTTTAGCCTGTGTATGCTATTTATAAAATAGACAAGTTATGAAATAATTATTCAATAGTTAAAAATGTGATTTGTAACTTATGCATGTTATTTACAAAATAGACATGCGAGATTCCTGGAGAATTTAAGATTAACAATCAAAGATTGACGGAGTGGAAACCCAATGTGAGAACTTCTCACTTTAATTCTTGTTTTATAGTTAAAAATATATACTAGGATGCAGACGGTGCTTAGCAGCGCCCGACACCCGTCGTCCACAGACCATGGACGACTTGTATGCTTGTTTGATGTGTTGTGAAGTTTGTTTGTGATGTTGATGTGAAATGGATAATAAAACATTCAAGTGTTGAAATAAATTAATTAACGTTAAAAATATAATTTTTAACGTGAATGTGAATAAATAAATATTCATTTACAAACCGGACGGTTTGTTTATGTACACCTATTTGAAAGATATTGATTGGGACGATAAATTTTACACATCGCCCAACTGCACAAATAATATTCAGTGTTTGTGGATTGAAACCCCATACGGGTGTTGAGATGATATTTGACGCACACTAATCCCAGTTGTTTAGTGGCATGTCGATCGTTTGATTGACAGACTGTGTAAGCGTTAATTATTTATATTTAATGCTTGTACAGTTGTGTGGTGCACTTTGGATGATGGTTGATTATTTATCGTTGCTATTATATGCATTGTGGCATGGAATCCATATAATTAACATTATATGGTAATTGATTGGGCCTCATTCCAATTGGAAAAATAAAGAATATTCATGTGTTGAATAAAATAAATATTAATGTGTTGAATAAAATAAATATTCATGTGTTGAATAAAATATATATTCATGTGTTGAGTAAAATATTTTAAACAATAAAATTTACATCTTTATCATAATTTTATAAAATATATTAAATAACAAAAATAGTCATGTGTTGACGATACTCATGTGTTGAGAATATTCATGTGTTGAAAGAAATATATATTCATGTGTTGAAGAAAATATTCATTTGTTGAATAGAATAACGAAGTTATTGAAATATATAAAGCAGTGTTGATTAGATTTGCGCCATTTTGACGCGAACGATATTTATATCGATTATATTCGTTTTTATAATGAATATAGGAAAAAGAAGTGATTTCAAAATATAACGTTTTGAAAATATTATCATTTATATATTAATGATATGAAATATTCAATTTTGATTTGAAATTGAATATGAAGTTGAAATTGTTTTGAAAACGAATTTAAAACGATTTATAAAATATGTTTTAAAAGGAAATCAACGAAATATATAATATATAATATATATATATATTATATTAAATGTCCTGAATAGAACGCGCCGCGCCGCGGTAGTTCGCGAATTTCGACCATTGACTTCGAATTGAAGTTGCGGGATATCCGACTGTCGGATTCTCCTAAAACCGGAACCGTTGGGTTCGTATCGAAAAGAGCTTTCTAATGAATAATAGAAATTTGAAATCTAACGGTTGGATTTGGAATTATGTCCAAATCAAATTTGGAAAAGGTCATTGTAAGTGCAGTTCGATGGCCGTTTGTGGAAATCGACTGTACGGGCCTTGATAAAATTATTAAAAATATTAATAATTTGTGTAAAATCATAATATATGATCTGGAAAGAGCTAGGACGAAAAATTCCACATTTTAAAGGATAAAAATATATTTTTATCGAAATGAACTAGTTTATAACTAGAGTTATAATCCAATGTTTTTGAATAAATAAATTGGATTTGAACTGGTTTTAAAAATAATCAGAATTTCCAATACGTGAATTGTAATGGATATGAATCGAAATTGTCTTCGAAATATTTCGATGTTGGATTTCGTGATTATACAGATATGTTTGTGGAAATTAGAAAGATATATTTATATCGTTATTTCCAATATGATATTTGTTGGTTTCAGAATTTGATACTGAATATAAGCCGATTTATTTTCTATTCAGAGCCTTGTATTTAATATCAAATGGGATTTTGGGTTCGTCGTGAATGGTGTCTTAAATAACACTGTTCTTGGACCCAGTGTAGAAAAGAATAAATCTTTTAATTAAGATTTAGTGAAATTGTCCAGTTAATTAGTGTTTAATTGGAATTGACTTTAAATTGGTTTTTGGGTTTATCGTGAGCGGTGTTTTGAATAACACCTGTTCTTTAACCCGATTAACAATAGAATGTGATTTTGGGTTTATCGTGAATCGTGTTTTAGATGACATTGGTTCTTTAACCCAGTTAAAGACCGGATATTGATTTTTGGGAAGATTAAAACTAAGTGGAGTTTTAATGAATCTTTAATTAGATTAAAGTGATCGAGGATGGAGTATCACCAGTTTTGCTCCAAAGTGATAGTTAAATCTTTAATTAGATTTGAACGTGAAATGGTAATTAATATTTACCGATAACACTGTGGTGTTAGATATGAAGTATGACCAGTTTTACTTCATGGGATGAATAGGTTGGGATTGGGAAATAAATTAAATGATTACTTCGGTGAGGTTTGCTAATCCCAACTAGTTTGGGAAACCTTAACATGGTTTGAAATGATATCCAAAGGAAGATCGAAGAATAAATTTAGAAGAATTTATCTTTGATAAAATTAACGGGAACCTTTCCCTAAGGATGTGAATATTTGGATAAAAGAATATTCTGAATTGGAATGAGGCGTATGTTGTGTTTGTGTAACACTTGTTTATTATATACGCGGGTTATTCGGAAAGGCCGGGTTTATACCCATTCCAAATAACCGATTCGACGGTAAGTCGAAGATGAAGACGGTGGTTGAAGACCGGAAGTCTTCACATCATTTGGATGATTATTGATGATCTTGATTGGGTTGTACACCCAAGAGGATGGAATCAGTTGGTGATCGTCCAGACGTAGTTGGAGATCGATGGATATGCGCGGAAAGTGCCTCCGGTTTCATTCAGACCCAGAACGAACTTGTAAATGGACTGTGTGTCTGAAATTGGATTTTATTCTGTGTTGATTGATCTCTATTAAATATACATCTGTTTGGCGCCAGAGAATTTATTCTCTTGCTTAACGCCCTTCTCTGAGACGTACGAGCTCAGAGGTTGTATATCGATGGACATCAGTCGCATGGTGTGAATTGCCTGTGTGGCATACCTAAGTGGCAAATGATCAAGGCTTCTGTTGAAAAGCAAAGTCTTGTAGTTGATGATCAAAGCACAGCCTGTGTGGCATAGCTTTGTGTATAGCGTTAATTCGCTAGCCTCACACCTTGATATGAGTCAAAAACGGGATAGTGACTGCAGGGAGAGCATGACGTTTCTTTCTAGCTATGGGTGATGTCAGTGACCTACCAGCCCTGGCATTTATATACTTTTTACCTGTGTGGTTGTTGGAATGCGAGGCGCCTCGAATATATGGTCGATAACTAGCACTATGTGAGCCAACGTACAGACCATTATTTAGGTCCTATAGGACCGGGAAACGTGTGTTCAGGAATAACTAATCCTCAAAAGTAAGAGAGGACCGTCCCTGAAGATCCAAGGATCGCTGTGTGTGGTCCTGAGACATTTTCTAGAGTGTCTCGAATGGAGAGGAGCTTGCCCCTTGCCTCGACTCATGACAGAAATCCAATTTCCAATACATGACATTTCGGTTTTATTTGTAGAGCCTAGTATGGCGACATAGTGGTATGGGACAGTTATGCCGTCTATGATTGATACTTATGATTGAAATTGTTTTCTTTACTTATAGTAATAAGAAAAGATGAAATTTAGCGTATCAAGCATTCTTTGGCTATTATAAGGTAAAAACCCTATCCTCCGGCTTGCGTTGCATTATATGATGGGACCTGGGTCTTATAATAGCTTCATTTTTCTTTATTTTGCATTGCGATGTTTGTTTTATGCACTGGTTTTTTTGGGAGGAAACCCGTTCCATGTTATACGGCGTGGTCCCTTGATTTACGTAACTTTAAAATAAAAGATTAATGACTGTTTTAGTTCTCACACCAGTCACATGACTGACTTGGAGTTTATTGTTTCAACCTAAACTCTGGGTGCCCTTATTTTCCGCACGGGCAGCTAGTAGTTTTGGTTTTGCTGATTTATATTCACAGGATCCTGGTTTATAGCTGGAACGATACTCGGAAAGCTCTGTCTCCGTATATCGCCTTCAGTTGTGTTTTGTATTATTTTTCCGCTGCTATGTATTTAAATGTAATTTATATCTCTGATATTTTTCAGATGTATATTTATTCATACTCTGTATATTCTTGTATTCTGATGGAATTATTGTAATAAACAATGAAATGTTCTTCTATTTATGTTCCGATGTGTGTTGTTCTCAAAGCAATCCGTGCTTTCCTTACCGGGGAAGTTACGGGTTCTTACAGGTCGAATTAGTTATGACGAATCCAATAGAAGATATGGTGGAAGATGCAGCACGGTCAATGTTCCCTACTGGTCAGGTTGACGACGACGATGTCAATATTGAAGAAGAACTGAACACAAAAGCCAGAAAAATATATGATTTATTGGCTTCAGCTAAGCGGCCATTGTGGAATGGTTGTGAAAGTGGAACTGAATTATCGGTAACCGCTGAGTACATCACCATGAAATCAAATTACAGAAGCTGCATTTACAATGGTTGTACAAGCTGCGAAAAGACAAATGCCACCCGATAATCTGATATGCGATAGTCATTACAAAGTGAAAACACTAATGTCGGCTTTCGGTTTGCTGTACCAAAAAATAGGTATGTGTGTTAAAGGTTGCATGTTGTATTAGAAAGATGATATTAATCTTAGAAACTGTAAAAAATGTGGCAGGGAAAGGTATAAACCTAGAAAAAAGAAAGGTAAGGAAGTTCCGTATATAAGAATGCATTATTTACCAATCATCCCTAGACTACAACAGTTATATGCATCCTCAGTCACTGCATGTCATATGCGATGGCATAGTGTGTGAACACAAGAAGATGGAACTTTGACACATCCATCGGATGGAGAAGCATGAAAACATTTTGATAGGATGTATCCTACATTTGCCGTAGAGAGCCGTAACGTCAGACTTGGTTTATGTACAGATGGGATTTCACCATTTTCTCAGTTTGCTAGTAAATATTCATCTTGGCCTATTATCGTTACTCCTTATAATTTACCTCCGTCGATGTGTATGAAAACTCCATATATGTTTCTCACTGTTGTCGTTCCTGGTCCTAATGATCCAAAACAAGGCACCGATGTTTATCTACAACTATTAATCAAAGAGTTGAAAAAACTATGGGATGATGGAGTTGAAACATACGACATTTCAAAAAAAAAGAATTTTCGTGTTCGCTTCTTTGTTATGGACGATTAATGATTTTCTTGCATATGGGATGCTTTCAGGTTGGAGTATGGCCGGTCGTCTATCTTATCCTTTATGCATGGAAGAAACACAAGCATTTTTCTTACGGTATGGAAGAAAGCATTCGTGGTTTGATTGTCACCGTTATTTTCTGCATATCAATCATGCTTTTAGAAGAGATAAAAAAACTTTAAAGCTAATAGCGGAATGACTGTGCAAGCACCCAAAATTTGGACAAGTGAAGAAATATATGATATTGTAAAGGATTATCCCAAGATCCATGAGGCTGGAGAGCAGACAGAAATTCTGGGTAAATCTGACATTCATAATTGGTGTAAACAAAGCATGATCTGGGAGCTATCTTATTGGAAAGTTCTCAAACTTCGACATAATATCGACGTTATGCATAATGAAAAAAATGTATTTGATAACGTGTTTAATACTGTTTTGAATGTCAAAGGAAAAACAAAGGACAATATATATTCGAGACGTGACATAGAAGAATATTGTAAACGTCGGAATTCATATGAAGCCCAATGACAATAAAAAACCCAAAGCGTGCTATGAACTAGAAAACAAACAAATAAAACTTGTACTGAAATGGGTTGAGGGACTGAAATGTCCGGATGGGATTTCTTCTAATCTTCATAGATGTGTTGACTATAAAAACAATAAATTGAGTGGGATGAAAAGTCATGATTGTCATATCATGATGGAATATTTATTACCAGTGATGTTCAAAGAATTATTGCCTGTAAAAGTGTAGGGTGTTTTAAGAGTTAAGCTTATTCTATAAACAGCTTTGTTCAGCAACGTTAAAAATTGATCGTCTCCGTAAACTTGAAGTAGAAATTCCGATATTGATTTGCAAATTAGAGAAAAGCTTCCCTCCAAGATTTTTTTATGTAATGGAGCATTTACCTTTTCATCTTCCATCTGAAGCTATTCTTCGAGGTCCAGTGCAATATGGATGGATGTATCCTATTGAAAGGTGAAATTTATGCTTACAATTCAAAGTGACATTAGTGCATATAAATTGAATTAATTTTATTTTAGGTATTTGAATCATCTAAAGAAAAAAGTACGACAAAAAGCACAAGTTGAACGTTCGATTTGCAAATCTTATCTTGAAGAAGAAGCTTCGTTCTTTTTTCTCATTACTTCAGTGATCATGTGAACCTATCATTTGTAAGTGGTCCTCGTAATGATGAAACCTTGGAACCCAATTTTTGTCCGACAATGTTATCTGTTTTTAGACAGCATGGACGATTTTCTGGAAAATGTGTAGAAATATGGTTAAATGATACAGATCACCATGTAGCATACACATATGTTCTTCTAAATTGTGCTGAAGTTGCACCATTTGTTAGGTACTAAATTTTTAACTTTATTATAGTTATGCGTACATCAATTGTTAGCTAGTAATAAAATCATTTATATCTGCAGTATTTACGAATCAGAAAATCCAAATGGCGATCTGAGTAAAGATTTTGCTAAATGGTTCTCGAAGTACGTTTACGATCCAGTAAACTGCGTCAATGACGAGGGTTTGCACCATCTTGTGCTTGGACCAAAAGGAAATGTTAAGACTTATCCAATATTCTTTGTCAATG
Source organism: Allium sativum (assembly GCA_030737875.1). Classification (NCBI taxonomy): domain Eukaryota; kingdom Viridiplantae; phylum Streptophyta; class Magnoliopsida; order Asparagales; family Amaryllidaceae; genus Allium; species Allium sativum. Next base: position 161,734,241 of record CM060913.1, read on the forward strand.
GGTTTAAATTCAACACCAAAGACCATGGTACTGACAGCTTAACATATAACAGTGGTGCATTTGTCGAAGGTAGTGATGATCCCGAAGAACATATAAAAGACTTTTATGGCGTCTTGACACAGATTTTAGAGTTGACATATTATGTACAACCCACTGAAAAATTTGTTCTATTCAAATGCAACTGGTTCAGCAATGTTCCTAGTACTGGAATCAACGTGCATAAAGATTATAAGCTTATAGAAATAAAACACACATCACGTTACTGTAAGTATGATCCTTTTGTATTGGCAAAGCAAGCATTACAAGTTTACTTTGCTCCATATCCGTCCTTAAAAAGAGATAAAGCAGATTGGTCTGCTATAATTAAAACAAAGGCAAGATTTACATTTGAAGGAATTGCTATTTCAGACGATGCAGCGTATCAAACGGATGCAAATCAAAACGATGAAATAATAATTGCTAATGATGTTAATTTAGAGTCTTTAAACGATGAATCAAATGAATTAATAGAAGCTTTTGAGAGTACAGAGGACAACGATATAGAGAATGAGACCGAGACTGAATCAGAAAATGAAGAAGAATAATATTATTTGTATCGTTAGTTGTTTACATATGTACGTACAATAATTCAGGCATAATGATATATGAGTTATGTTGTGAACTTATATGTTGTGCTATGTTGTGAACTTGAATGATGTGATATTTTGTGAACTTATATGATGTGCTACGGTTATCTATTATCTAGTTCTTCTTCTTTTATGTAAATGGGTCTTGTAGTTGAATTTGATAATATATGTTGTATGAGTTTATTTGATAATTGATGTGCATAATGATATATGAGTTATTATTATACGAAATAATATGTTTATGACAGATATGCCTCCTAGACGCCAACCTACCCACAGTTCAGAGGCAGATGCGAGCGGTACAACACCGGATACACGTCTGGTCGTAGAGCTAGTGCCCAAGTCCGCAGGGTAAGTTTTTAATTTCGTAAATGCTTAGTATTCAAAAGTTATTAAATGCTAATATCGTACTTTCTGCAGGGGGTTTGATATTATTCGAGGAGAGGTTATTTTAGTGTGTCTAGACAAGCATATGTCGCTACGTGGACAGAGGCGTGGCCTCACTGGGACGATATTCCTATCCAAATTAGGAATTCCATCCTCGCGGAGGTTCTTGTAAGTATAAATATATTTCTCATTTGCAAAGTTATATAAAATATGTAATACAATTTGTTTGTTAATTTATAGTGTTCTGTACGGGTCCGGGAAGAAGATATGGATGTTTTCCTCACCGAAAGGAACCAGAAGATGAGGAAAAATTATTTAGGCAATGTATACAAGGCAAAATCAGCGAAAAATAGGCCTCAATGGATGAGCGAGGAGGTCTACGCCGATTTCCAGAAATTGTGGGCCACGGAAGCTACGAGGGTAAATTAATTAAGCTTATTTTAAAATTTCATTTTTTATATCCATCAATTAATCATGTAATTAAATATACGGGAGCTTTCAGAGCGAAATCGAGCAAACAGGCTCAAAAATCCTGCTTTGCATCGGGCTGGGTCTAAGTCCTTCTCCCAGCATCGCCGCGAATTGGTATGAACGATAAATCACATTTACAAATAGTTCAAAACTTTTTAAATCGTATTGATAAATTTCAAATATATATTTTATCATTTCAGATGTCGACTCTTCAACGGGAGCCTACACTTGCTGAGGTATTTATACAAACTCATGCCGTCGAGCGGACAGATGAGGAGAGTAACACCTCATATACCTGGACGGACCCTAAGTCCTGTGAAACGATGGTTAGCATTTGTAATAATTTGTATTTCACATTGTTATTTTGAATTGAGTATTTAATGTATTCCATAATTGTCCGCTGTCGCAGGACAAATAAGGGCGGCCTTAGATGCTCGAACGACGCAGTTAGGTCAAGAGCCGGACGTGGAGGAGTGCAATCGCATTTGTAACGGAATCATCGACCCGCCTACCAGGGGTAGACGCTACGGCTTTGGAAACATAGAGGTAAAGCGTTTTATTAAAGGATTTAAGCATATCCAAGTGCTATTACTTAATATCACTTAGGTACTCAATCCACGTAAACAAATATTAATTACTGGCATGAATAATTACTTCAAGTTGGTTCCATTAACTGGTGTTCATTTTATATCGACAACTCTATTACAATAATTGTATAAACCGTGTATAGTATCCAAAAAAACTTTTGACAATGGTTTCTAACTATTTTAATATAATTACAGATGGCGGGGACTCAGTCCTCTTATACGAGGCGTCAGGATGAGGAGGAGGTCAACATGCTTCGACAACAGGTTGCAGCTTTAGAGGATTTTCAGAAGAACAGGCTCGAGAGTGTTGGATGCGCGGATTGCTGCATATCTTCAGCAGCATGGTGTGAAGCCGCCGAGCGAGCCCGTGGAGGTTGACGATGAGGACGAGGAGGACAAGCAGAACAGAGAGAATGAGGATGAGTAGGTAGGTACTAGTCTTTTTTTATTTTGGATTTGTTTTGTAAATACAAACTACTTGTTGGTGATGGATTTGGGATGTTTGTGGTGTGTGGAGACGATGATGGTATTTTGGACTTGGTTTGTTTGATGTGGACGTGTTGATGATTTTTGGATTGTTTATCGTTTATATTTATGGTTTTTGGACTTCTTGATGGTATGAGTTGATTTATATCATTTATGAGGTGATTGGATGTGAATTTGAGATGATGGAATGTTGAAATTGATTGTATATGAGTTGCAGATGAAATGCGTTTTGAGTTTGTGTGGTTTGATGGCTTGTTAGCTGCTGAAATATAAAAAAAAGTTACAGGTTGGCGACGGCTAGCGATGGCTGGTGACGGATTTCTAGTCACGTTGGGCGACGGCTTGTGATGGCTAGCGAGGGTTTTTACCCAGTTTTGTCATGAATAGCGACGGTTGGCGACGGTTGTTTTGCAAAGTCTTGTGACGTCTGGCGGCGGCTGGCGCGGGCTATATGGTGACGACTTGTGACGGCTTTTAACCGTTTGTAGGAAATATAACCGTTTGTCCACGTGGCCACTTTGCCGTCGCCAACCGTCGCAAAATTTGTGTCCACAGCCGTCGCCAAGGCCGACGCTATTTGCTTAGCGTCCACATAATTTGTGATGGCCTTTGGCGACGGCTTGTGACGGCCATCGACGGTTTTTTGTCGTTTCTTGTAGTGTGACACTCTTTCGAAGACAACTCTAAGTATTTCACGGAAGCGTTATTAATAGTGATTGGCTTGCTTGGGCTTCCCTGGATCGTTTCTATGAAAAATGGGCTCGGCTTTTGCGGAAGGTGCATGCTTATGCAGGCTCCTGGCTTATGTTGGAGGCACTCTCAGAGGCTTCAGAGAGGTGCATTCTTTCCGAGTTTCTTTAGAAGAATCTGATGAGCCTTACTGCTGTGCTTCCCGAAAGAAATTTTCAAGACATGAAGTTTAAGCTATGCACGAGAGACATCTACCGGTAGGGCTTTCGGCTTTTGCTTTATAGATGGCTTGTCGGTAGGGTGGAGAATCCAAATGCCAAAGGCTTTCATGCTCCCATCACACCCTTCACTTTAGTTTCTGGGCCTATATTTCTCTTGGTATGATGCTAAAAAATGCCTCATCCTCTCTGATAGTGAAGAGGCGTTCATGACTTTTCAACTCGTCTGCTCCTTTTCTCGATGCATTTGATGTTTCTCTCGCCTTTTGGCATTCTCATCTGAATGGTCAGAACTGCATCAACAGTCATCAGTATTCTTTCCGTTTTCTTCAGTTTTATAAATTGCAATATTCTCCTTTTCTTTTTCTTCACCTGCAAGTGTAATTTCAATGCCACAACATTACAATTTTCTATGAAAATAAAATCTTTTTCTTGAAGCCGATTTCATTCGCTAATTCAAGGTAAATGTTTTATATCCTGATTTGATTTCGCAATCACCCTATATATGGATTTCAAGTAATTTTGGGTTTTGGATTTATTCAGTTTCTCGAGTAAAATCGATAATTGATTTTGGTTCTAATTAATGGTAGCGATTGCTGAATCATTGATCATGATTTGACACCCTTTGATTTCGATCGGGATTCCTTGAATCTTTTGGTCTTTATGTGCTTGAAATACTTCCCAATTTGAAATATACTCAGGTTGTATTGTAATTTGGTCAAACACTTTAAATTTGTCTAAGCAGTGTATTTTGAGCTTTGTACCTGAAGTACATTTAGTTAACTAACCTTTTAAGGCCCAAAAACACGCAAATTTCAATTTTCCATGACTTTCTTTTTTTCATGCTTGTGTATGTGAAATTTATCTTTGGGTTTCGCCATGGAAAGCTCCTTAGGAAGATGTTTTGGCCATCGATTAGAGTATCTCTAAACAGGAGAAGGGAAAGAATAATTTGGTCGACGATGAATCTTCCATTAAAATAGAGGCAACAAAGAGGGTTCCCAAAGCCAGTGTTCTTTCAAAGAAGTCCTTGATTACTTCTCAAGGAGAAATAAATGTCATCCTCGCTGGTTTTCCTATCTTCATTGTTGTAACAAGCCCAGTTTCGGCAAATTGATTTTTTTTTTCCTAGAAAAAGTCTAAATCTATCGAAGCTCGAGTTGGTTTGTCTGGTATCCTGCAGAAAGCCAATGTAAAGGCCCGTAAATCCGTACCCTTTGAGCTGACGAATTACAATCCACGTCCAACCCAAATTGCACGAAATTACGAATCTTTAAAAGAAGAAATTAGAAGATGAGAAGTAGAAAGAAAGAAATGTTAGAATAGAAGAAAAAGAAGAATAACACATCAGATCTCACAATGGAACGAATAAAATATAATATATCAAATCTCTTTACACAAAAAGAAACCATATATTAATAACAATGACAAGAGCGCATCATATGCTAGACACAGCGGAAACAAACTCTAAATAACTAACGCTGAAGCCCCCTTCTTCCAGCTCCAGAAACTCCAGTGAAACCTAACCTGGGAATATACTCAGTCTAACTCGAGCACATTTGAAATAAAGAAAAATTCACCCGGGTCAGTCTGGAACACTTTTCAGTAATAAATTCACAACAAACAACTAGCTTAACTTTAGAAATTCTTTTTGAAAGAAAGGATAATAGTAAGAACAACCTACGTATAAACATGGACGATTTTTACCTAACTATAACCCAAAAACATTTTTGATATATCAAAATACAGTGATATTATAATAGTGTCTATCAAATCATAAATAAATAACCGTCTAGCAGAACGCTTGCATATCACGCTCTACATATTTACTATAAAATCAAAAACCGCAAGGCGTTTATTGGAGATTGGATTCCAACTATGACAAGGTATGGGACCACCTTTCGATTAGTGTACTTTAGAGGGGATACACTAGGTTCAACAAAAACATCTTGCAACCCGGCCACACATGACCGACCACTCATTCAGCTTGAGTGTATCGAAAATATTGTTACCCATTACGGTTTTGAGGGCCCAACGTACATCCGCGGAGATACTGAAACAAAGAAGAATAAAATAAATTTTCTCTGGATGGTGATAATATATCTTGCTTGGGAATGACCCGCCCAGCCATGTGGCCTGCCCGATTATTGTCATTTCACGGTTGATGAGGCTTGAGGTCACGTTTATCTTTTCAGAGAATATCTCAATATCTTTGAATACCACATCGTCAGATCCGTCAAATCACTAATTGACGTCCACAAATACACCCTGGGTGTTAAGCAAGAGAATTTCTGCACTACCAAACTTGGTATATTTGTAAAAATCGATCGTACGTGATCATTTTGAAATACGCTGTCAGACATTCGTCCATACAAGTCATCCAGGAACAAGATGAACCGAAGGCATCCTTCTACTGTATCCTATATAGGAATCACCCCAAGGATAAGTAACGAGAAGTCCTTGCAATCCTTAAATTCCAATCACGATAGAACCATAGTGTATCTCTTTTGTGGGAGCGACCCAGAGATTTACAAGTAGTTCTTCCGTTTCATGAAGATCTACGGTCTTCAATGCTCCATCTTTAATCTCCGCAAGTTAGTTTCGAACGCAACGTTGGTTCGAAGTGGTTTTGGGTCTAATTCCCATCCCGGTCTCTTCGAAACAACATGTCAAATGGTCCAACAGAATATTTTATTAATAATCGGGTTTTTAACTATCAATCTTAATAATATTGTTAAGTATATTGGCAGCTCAGACCTTTTATAAAAAAAACCATTTGTTTAAAAACATAGAATAGATTTTATAATTCGATATTATATATTTATCTTAACCAATCTCTTTGAACTCATTATTTTGAAAATAATAGCCAACCCATTTTCTTCCCCCTTGGAAATATCACTATAATCTCATAAACCCATTTTCTATTTCCTTTACCACTACAAACTAATATCATCTCTTGATAATAGCGAAGTCGTTCAAGTTGGGGTATTTTAATTACCTCTAAGACCTTGATCGACAACGTTCTTATCTTAAGATAATAAAAGTTTGCAATTCAAAAACCCAATATATTATTCCCATTTCCACTTACTATTTAATTTAAATGTGGTTTTATAAACCATTTTCTTTTATTCGAAAACCAACTTTATATTCTAATTTCTTTTACTTAATTCGTTAATTAAGTAAATTATTTACCGACCCTTTATTTAAAATCTTTTTATACAACTTCATTTATAACTTGGATTATATCACAACAATCCACCTATTACTACCTCAACCAAACCGATTTATCATATTATAAAACTAAATTTGAATTCCATTACTAAATCCATTTCCAAAATTTCTTACACCAATCCATTTTCAATCTCTTTTGAAATTCCCATTTCATTTGCATTCATTTTACTTACTAGGAAAATCTTATTAAAATCTTCATATTACCTTACAAATCTTATAACTTTTTATTTATATAACTTTTATATAATAAATTCACGTACTTCGATTCAGTTATAAAAATAAATTTTATAACTCAAAATTCTATCAATTTGCCCAACGACGTCTTAAAAACATGAATTTTAGCCCATCGGCTGCCAATCACTTAATCAATATTGTTTATTGATTAAAATATAATAATCGTTGAATATAAACTCAACGATTAACATCCATTCAATCATCTATAATCCAAATAGGTTATAACATCATTTGCAATAAACAATTCATGTGTAAATAATATGAACAACCAATAATATACTATTTATTTAGGAACCCGGTAGGATCCCTCCAACCTGTTCTTCCCTGCATCACAGTTCATAATATAATTTTATAACAACATATGAAACAATAATTTAAGTAAAACATCTAATACGAAATAAATATAATGTCGAAAATCATTAAACAAACAATACGCAACTATGGCATCCAATCATCCAATTAATTATGAATTATAGTTATGTGAATTCAGCACATCAAAAAATTCCCTAAAACTATGAGAGTTAACTCACCATTTTATTCGATGAATGCAAGTCGACTTATAAAATTTCAAATGAACGTTTGAAATTATATAAAATTCTCATTACTTTCGAATCCAATCATTCCAGCTTGACCATGGAGTATTCTCGGATACGACATTAGTTTCGCATATTTCTGTTAACGTGTGGACAAATTATGATTATTACAAGTTTTATATAAACTAAACAATTTTAAAATTTAATAAATTACTAACAAAATATTCTTAATTACTGTTAATCAACATCCGTAGGACCTTAATCCTTTAATCTTCCTTCTGCTACCAGATGGACTGCCACGTCAGGCTTTGACCAACCCAAATCTCCCTACTATTTTCACTTCAGCTCGCGTGGCACTCTGGGTCATTTTTAACGTGCGATTTACTCATTTACACCTCTTCGATTTTTTTTTCTTTTAATTAAAGTCCACACAGGGACCAAAGCCTATACCCGCCAAGTCTACCTTTAAATCTTCTTATCCCTGATGTTTTAAATACGTCTGCTTCAGCAATTCTTTCATGGTCGCGGTATAACCCTCCCACCTCGCTTCACCGTGCTGATTGCTTCTCTAACTCATTCTCCTTCCCTTGCGAGATGTCTCAAACAAGCAGCACCGTGATTTCCGAATGCCCTTATTTCCATTTTTGCATCGTTTTGTCCATTTTCACGAGTGCCAACAAGCCACGTAGAAAAATTTCCCATCCTCCTACACATGCTCCACTGAGGTCAAACCCAGCTATTTCTCCTTTCTCCGGAAACTCACAACCATTATCATAGTTTTAACAGACCAAAAAAACGAACTTAGCAACACTTATTCACCAGACTTCCACCGCCCACAGGAGTTCCCCGGACCCCGACCTACCGCCCTCGCTGACATCGCCACAGTTCACTCTCCACCCGCCCATGGTCATGGACCCCATCGGACCCAACCTCCATCAATGTCCGTGGCTCCAACAGTCACCCAAAACCCCGCCTACTTCGAACCCGGTTTTCAGCTAACTATCACCACTGAAATACAAAAGCTTTCGCCCAACTCGATATGACAGAAGGTGGAGGAGATCGGAGAGGATGATTGGAGAAAAAAAGGAGGGTCGTTGACTGTAAATGCTTGCTGTGAAGACTGGTTTTTGTTTTGGAAAAAAAAAGCTTATTTATTTTCTCTTCTCATTTTCTAAATATAAAGGAGGTGATCTGTTCTGTTGGTTTGTTGTTTGAGAAGAAAATGAATTGGGCTATGCGTATGCGTGTGTGTGTATATATATATATATAGGCTCAGCTTACAGATGGTACACGGATTTGTTTGCATGGAAGCTGACATACTTCAGAGATTTTTCTCTATTTCGCACAATGCATGGTACTGAAATGTTACGGCGAGGTAGAGATATTTAATTTGATGCGACAAATGATTTTTCGTTGAGACGACTAACGATATTTTTATGAAAATGACCAGCGATATTTTTGGCATATAACGCACGTTGTTCATGGTTCGTACGAATGTGCACGTAATCCGGTCGTAATGAAATTCAAAATCATACAAACAGAATTATATACGGCTTCAGATTGTAAATTTACTTGATTTTAAATTCAACTTTTTAAATTCTAAGTTTAAACGATATTCAATAAAATAACAATCCTTTATTTTTATAAAATAAAACGTTATATTTTATAATGAATTCCATCAACGACCTTTTCAAAATTTGATTTGGGCATAAAACGAAATCTACAACATAAGAACTTAATTTTTTGCTTCATTAGAAAAATATTATCCAACAGATTCGGGCGTTTCTTGTTTCGAAGATATCCTACTTATATTGGATCTTATACAACCATTTAATGATCTAAACATAATATTACAAACTATTGAGCCACTACAGCTCGTTTTATAATTAAATTATATGTGTTAATCTCAAAATTGGGATCAACACCAAAATTACTAAGAGTACTTCACAATGTACTGGAGAATAAGAGATATGGAACCACTTCAATAGAAAAAATGCAAGTAAAAGAAGACACAACGTTTTATAGTGGTTCGATCACGTACGATCTACGCCCACTTTCAATATCAATTCCATTATTGCACTTAGAATTACAAAACAAGCGAATTCTCTCATTACATTCATCATTACACTCTTTTAGAACTCAGTGGAGATTAAAAAGGAAAACCGATAAGATCCTTCAAATATAGCAAGGGGTAGATCGAATCTAATCTTTCACACAAACTTTGATGAATTTCCATATGTTCATGATGAATTCGGAGTTGAATCTTCACTTTGGGATTATTAGAGATGATGAAATCACTTAGTAAGTGTTGAGAATTGGATTTAGCTGCCCTTCGGGGTCATCCAAATCCTCCTCCATTAAAGTGGGGTTGGACCTCTATTTATAGGTGTGGAGAAATGGAGTAATATCTCCTTCAGGGTCACCGGTTGGTCGAAATTTATTTACGGAATTGTCACTGGCCAACCTGGCAACAACTGTCCAGATGCCAACCTGTCAACAGATATCTGGAGGACCGATCAGTCTGGAACAGGACCGGCCAATCGATATGATTCCTTTTCTTCCTTGCGCGAGCGACCTGGAGTGGGCTTTGCATTATGGTCGGTCGGTCGTCCGCCCTCTAGACCGACCGGTATGGAAATGTTTGAATTCAGCTCCTTGTTCCAGGGGCGACTGGTCGGCGCACTTTGTCACTGACCGACCGGTGAGTGTGTTCCTCTTTCTTTTCACCTGGCGCTGTTCTGCTATGGAGTTTTGACCGACCGGTATACTTGGATTCAGGCCGACCGGTATGCTTTCATTAATGGCGTTCAAATCGGACCTCTTTCCACATGCTTGATCTATCAATGTATGTTCGATATTTGTGGAGTAAACACTTGCCCCTCGGAGTTCGCTATTTTCTACTTGGGAAAATTGTGAGCTTCGAAATGAACGCTTATACCACATAATTGATGGATCATTCACACGAGCATCGCGTCTTGGCTAGCTTATTTATATATTTGCAATGGTCGATTACATGACCAGTCAGCGGATTTCGTTTGCTTGGTAGATGACTGGTCGGTCTAACGTAATGGGCTTTCGTGGGCTCCCTAAAGCTTAGCTGATCGTTGCATTTCTACTGGGCTTGGTGGATCCGACCCAGCCTTTGAACGATGTGACTCTTTTTCTCTCTCATGGCGGTTGGTTTTCCCTATGCACCTTTATATGATGTGGCCCTTTGAAAGGTCATTTCCTCAATATTTTACTTTCATCTTCAAGAAAAATTAATGCCAGACAAATCCTAATCAAAGAAAACCAAAAATGGAGCTTTCTCTTTCTTTTAGGTCCCTTGCTAATCCGTCTCTTTCCCTCGAGCTTCGCATCGAATTTTCAGCCGCCAGGTTCTCTCTTATTTTCGTTTTATTCTTCATCGATCTAACTTGGAATGCTTTTACTGCATCATGTTTGTAACACTCGATTAGATAATTACAGAACCGTCATTTAGTGTAGAATCGGGCTATGGGGAAATGATTTGATCATGTTGCTAGCTAAGATAAAATTTTGCTTTGATTTGCTGTTGTATTTAGCCGATTCTGAATGCTTAATCTTCTCGTTCCACCCAAAGTTTTGCTAAAGACCCGATTCTACGTGCTTTGATTTGATTTGTTTGTTGTAACACCCCGGATTTTTGAATAATTGAATTAACTAAATTGAAGAATAATAAATCTCAGACGTGAGAATTGTGGAGATTGGGTTGCGCCATTGTGTTCATCTCGGAATTCTAGTGAAGATAGAGTCCGAGTTTGCGGGAAACGAGTACCGGATGAAAGAGTTGTGGACGAACGAAGTTTGGTGGCAAAGTAGAAGAAATATATATATATATATATATATATATATATATATATAAATGCACTGTCGCACTTGGGAAGTGCGCCAGTACATATTTAAACTGGCGCACCTGCCAAGTGCGCCCAGGCCGAGGCTGGAGCCTGCACAGCTTTCTGGTTCAGGCTGACCCGTGTTGTTGAGTCCATTCTGACTCCTTGCTGAGTCATTAGGGCTGACTCATCATCCTATCATAATTGAATGGTTTTGATTAACCCTAAGAACATCCGACGGCATAAATTAATTCATAACTCTATAAAAAGACCCATAGACACAAACCCTAAATCAGAATTAAAACAAAGACTATGGCCGTCATGCTGTTGTCTTAAACCCTAGAGCAGCCGCCACCAAAATTAAGAGGTAGAACATCAACCAAAATCAGAACTACTCAACCCTAACAGCGATTCTTCATCAAAGGAGCGCTAATTCAACTCCAGAAATCAGAATTCAGAACTCAAGACTGCTTTTGAGTTGTGAGTTCGATAATCTTAGCAAAATAATTAGTAATTTAATTAGATTAAGTTATAACACGGATTTGTATGGATGTGATATGAAGTATTGATTGTATGTTGTAATGATGTTGTAGGATTATGATTGAAATATCTATGATGTTATGTTGTGATGCAAAGTTATGTTGCTATCATCCATGTTTTAATTATATATATATATTCAAATCGTCATGTTTCTTATGCTAGTTTGTGGTATTGATTCATATGATAATCCATATGTAGGGAAGTTTAGATGTTGATTCAAACATGAACCATGTACAAGTTTGGGTAGAATTACATGTGACCTTACATGATTATGGAACCTAGTTTATGTGAGAATTTAATTGAAGGCTAGGCTATGACATGATACTTTACATGTTAGATATTAGTTTACACCATTATTGTAATGTATAAATCACATATGTGAATTTATGAGTTGGACATGAATCATGTTATGTTATTACCTATGCAAGTTTAACCCCTTTAGATATAGGTTTATGACATATGTTGTCTATGCAAGTTTGTGGCCATAATTTCATCAAGTTCACACCTTTAGATTTGAATCTATGTTATACATGATGTTTATGCAAGTTTGTGGCCAATTTCTCATCAAGTTCACACCTTTAAATTTGGAACCGTGACATAAGTTGTTATGCAAGTTGTAATCTTGGCCTATGCAAGTTTTAGATGTAGAACATCAATCACATATGCAAGTTCACCCCTATGTTAGATCCATGTTTTAATTATGTATGTGATGTTTTCTTTTATTTCATGAGTTAGACTATTCGAGTCTAATGTATATCTTTACGTTAAACGAACAAACGTACTACGTGGGGAAAAAGGGGATAATATTAAAAATGTTTAATTGGCATAAATGCCTTAAAAGGCATAAAATAAAATTGTGGTGAAATTGGTATGATTTTACATACCATAAATGGATGGACATAATTGAGTCAATTATGGACATCGCTAAATTTGGAATTGATTGATAATTTGAATAGGGAAAGTAATTCAAATTGTGGGTGATTAATTAGGAGTAATTAATCGTCTAAGACACGAGGTTAGACTTTTTTGTAGTGTAAGACTGCCCGGACCCGCCCGGCAAATCCAGCTGCCACAAATGCCAGTCTAATGTGAGAGGTCTTAGGCATAAACTAAATACGTAACAATTGTAAAGACACGAGGTTAGGCTCTTTTGTGGTGTAAGACTGCCCGGACCCGCCCGGCAAATCCAGCTGCCACAAATGCCAGTCTAATGTGAGAGGTCTTTATGAGGTTACGGTCTTAATAAGTTAAGAAACACTTAACCAGATAAGCATGTTGTAGGACATGAGGGGGTTAAGTGGGTGCCTTGGGTGGCATGTGGAATCTAGTGGGTGCCTTGGGTGGCATTTGGAAATACGATTAGAAACACTTAACCAAATTGAAACATGTAATTGAAACATGAATAAGAAGTGGGTTAAGTGGGATGTACTAGAGGGGACCAAGCGTGGGTGAATAGCTTGTGTCAAGTAATGGGGGCCCGTTTCAACCAGTAACCCATACGTATCTTTGTGGGCTCGACCCAAGTCGAGGACGGGACACGCATACTGGGCTTGACTGTAACAGGCCAAACCAGGTTAGCGGTGGCAACGCAAGTCCAACGGGTTCATATGCGTGTGTGGACCCAGGCTGCTAGGTAAGACGTTGTTGCATCGTGTAGGTATAAGCCGTGCATTCTTGGTGGTATCGGGTTGCCACTTTGGGGAGTGATACACCCCACTGTGGGGCCAGCATGGGTATCTACGAGTTAGAGAGCCGATCGCTTGGGGGTAGTGGGTACACCTAGTGGAGATAGGGGCAGACGGCACCTATGAAGGCAGCTAGGGGTGCACGAAACTACCAATATCATTATTAACTCTGTAGGCGGGATCAACCTTAGGGTGACTAGTGGTGGTGCAGTATACTAGTGGCGGTGCAGTTTAGGAATTATCCCATAGTGTTGGTGTAATTCAGTAATTATCCTATAGTTGTTTAGGTGCGCTTTAACGATATCGTAATACATCTTGTTTCCTCGTTTACCCTGTTATACTCAATGGTTCATGGTCATTTCCCTATTTTTCCAACTTATGCCTTAGCCTAGTTACTTTGTTAATTATATTGTTAGAATTATCGCACTCGCCAGACTTTATGTCTGACCCCCCTTTTCTATCTCTTTCCTTTTCCTTCCCCCCAGGTGCTCAGGTTGGAACTAGCACCAGTGGAGCTTGACTTTGGACTGCTTTTAGAAGATTTCTTGGACCGCTGAAGTAAAGTTCAGCTTCTCTTTATTTATGGCTATTTTGATGTTGGGGATTATGTCTTTCAATTTATGCACTTTGTTTTATCAAGATGGATATGATGTACTTGACTTTGGTTTATGATTTCGATGATGTAATCAAACATATGGGTTTATCCGCTGCAATGAAATAAAGTTTTAATTTCCAAGTACTGCTTTATATCTGTCTTGTTGTGATTTTCTGTTCTATACTTACTTAAAATGCTCCATGGAAGTTAATGCATTCCCTTTGTGAGTGACATTAATGGACGTGGGGTGTTACACGTGGTATCAGAGCTGAAGGTTACCAGAACGGATATGAATTTTTGAAAAACTATTTTTCAAAACAATTTTTTTACCTTCAAAAGTATGATTTAAGAAAAGTATATTTTGGAAAGCATAACCCCAAGAGCCATATATCTTTCCTTCAGTCCTTTTTGTATTGAATCTTTCCTTTTTCGTTTCAGCATGTATGAAGCATCTGAGATACCAGAGGGCGTTCATGTGCCCGGTTGGTTCCGTCAATATCTTGAGGCTAGGGCCGCCGCCTCCGCAGGTCCAACAAATCCTTCTCCTCGTGTCGATATTTTCGCAAAGATATGTAAGGACTTTAGAGCTATGGGTGGAAAACCTTTTCACGGGACGGAGACATTTGTTGAAGCTCGTAACTGGCTAAATGAGGTGGAAGAATTGTTTGGAATTTTTGAAGTGGATGACGGAAGAAAAGTCCAGCTAGCTGCGTGGCTAATGAAGGATGAGGCCTCGTTTTGGTGGGAGGTCACTAATGGGGGTCGTCCAGTCGATACATGGCAAGATTTTAGGCCGAGATTTGAGGCAAAGTTTCTCTCACGGGCTGAAGAGAATCTATACATGGAAAGGTTCTTATCACTGAAACAAGGGAATTTATCGGTGAAAGAGTACGTTAACAAATTCAACCAATTGGCAAGGTTTGGCTTAGACTTGGTGAACACTCCAGAAAAGAAGGCTCTAAAATTTGTTAAGGGTTTAAACGAGCCGATCCATGGGTTAGCTATGACCCACATTCCCATGGGGGCTACCTTTGAGAGGTTAGTTGACATGGCACTCATGCATGAAGAGGAGAAGGGCGCCAATGCTAATAAGGCACCCGAGAAGAAAGGGGATCAAAAGAAGTCGCAACATCAACAACAAAACAAGAAAGGTGGCAAAGGCAATAATGCTAAGGGGAAGAAGAAATGCTTGAACTGTGGGACACTCGGCCATCTAAGCAAAGATTGTATGAAGAAGAAGAAGATCGGTTGTTTCCACTGTGGCGAAGCGGGACATCTTATTAAGGACTTCCCAAAGAAAGGGTAGAGGGCAGGGTCTACCTCAGGAGTACAGGTGCAAGCTCTTAAGGCACCCGGGCAGACAAGGGGACAAGTTCAAGTTCTCGAGGTCCCACCGCTGCAAGCACGAGATAGAGAAATTTCCGTTGAAAATTTAGTTTTTCTGTTTGATCATCCTGTCCGTACTTTATTCGATTCTGGCGCATCGCATTTGTTTATCTCTACATCATTAGTTGAAACACTGCACCAAGGTACTAGTCTTGTTACTGATCCCTTAGTAGTCTCAAATCCTATTGGTGGTTCGACTCATCTTTCTATGATTTGTCGGGATTTGAGAGTGTTTATCTTGGGCGTTGAGTTTGAATGCAACGCTTTTGTTCTTGGCTTCATGGGCTATGGTTTAATTCTAGGTATGGATTGGCTAGCTAGATATGGGGCCATCCTAGACTGTGAAAGAAGGGTAGTTAGATTGTTGACTCGTTCGGGAAAGATCCTTGATATTTCTTGTGACCCTAGAGGTCCAGTAATGTTTAGTTACCAAGAATCCCTTGACGCATCCGATGATGATTTACATTCTGTTCCCATAGTCTGTGAATATGCTGATGTCTTCGATGAGGTGAGGGGTTTACCCCGAAAACGTGAAATCGACTTTAGAATATATCTGGTGGACAATGCAAAGCCAGTTGCATTGCCAGTGCGCACATGGCTCCAAGAGAGAGAAGAGAACTCAGTAAGCAAGTGAAAGAATTGCTTGAGAAGGGGTTCATCAGACGTAGTATATCGGAGTGGGGTACTCCAGTAGTATTTGCCACGAAGGAGGATGGGTCCCTTAGACTTTGTGTGGACTATAGGGAGCTTAATAAACTTACTAAGAAGAATAGACACCCACTGCCGAGGATTGACGATCTTTTCGATCAGTTAGTAGGCGCCTCAGTGTTTTCACAGTTGGACTTAGCCACTGGTTTCCATCAGTTGAGAGTGGCTGAGGATAGCATTGACAAGACTGCCTTTAGGACTCCAGAGGGTTTCTTCGAGTGGCTGGTGATGCCCTTCGGTTTGACAAACGCCCCCGCATACTTTGTTGATTTAATGAGTAGGGTGTTTAGGGAATACCTTAATAGATTCGGGGTGGTCTTTGTAGATGACATCTTGATCTTTTCTAAGAGAGAGGAAGAGCATGCCCTACATCTTAGGGAAGTGTTGGGGACTCTTCGAGCGCATAGCCTTAAAGCTAAATTTTCCAAATGTCACTTTTGGAGGAAAGAAGTGCGATTCTTAGGGCACGTGGTTTCAAAAGAAGGGATAGCCGTGGATCCCACGAAGATAGTGGCCATCCAAGATTGGAAGGTTCCTAAAAATGCTACCGAGGTGAGAAGTTTCTAAGGGTTGGCTGGCTACTATAGGAAGTTTATCAAAGACTTCGCAAAAATATCAGCTCCATTAACACGCTTGACGAAGAAGAACTTAGTCTTCACGTGGGACGTAGATTGTGATGATGCGTTCCAACGTTTAAAGAGAGCTTTGACCATAGCCCCAGTCTTAGTATTGCCAGATGGGAGTAAGCCATTTACCGTTTATACTGACGCTTGTGGGACAGGACTAGGCGCAGTCCTAATGCAAGAGGGAAGGGTAATAGCCTATGGTGGAAGGCAGTTGAGAGTGTATGAAAGAAATTACCCTACACATGACCTAGTGTTGGCCGCTATTGTTTTCGCGCTTAAGTCTTGGCGTCATTACCTTCTTGGCGAGAAATTCGAATTATTCACTGATCACAAATCGCTAAAATACTTATTCTCTCAGAAGGACTTGAACTTAAGGCAGCAAAGGTGGATGGAGTTCTTAGCATCCTGCGACTTCGAGATAGCATATACCCCTGGCAAGGGTAACGTGGGGGCAGATGCCTTAAGTAGAAAAAGATTATCCTTAAGTCCTTTGTTTGTTGAGCGGCGAAGTTCAGAGTTCATTTCTATGTTTGACTTTACACCTTCCATTGACTTCATACCCGGTTTGCTAGCATCCCTAGAGGTTAGACTTACGCTTTTGGGACGGATTGGCGAGGCACAGCGAGACGACCCACAGTTGGTTGAGTTAGTAGAAAAGCTCAAAGGAGGGGAGTCATCGAGCCATCTTCGTAGGTATACCCTAGATGATAAGGGTTGGTTACGTAGGGACGGTAGACTTTGTATGCCAAAAGACGATGACCTAAGGAAGACCATTCTTGATGATGCACATCGTTCGAAGATGACCATCCATCCCGGCGGGGACAAGATGTACATGGACATGAGACAAGTTTACTTTTGGGCCGACATGAAGAAAGATGTGGCTGAGTATATTGATAGATGCTTGGTGTGCCAACAAGTAAAAGCGGAGCAAAAGAAGCCCGGTGGATTGCTTCATCCATTGGAGGTCCCACAATGGAAGTGGAAAAGCGTCTCGATGGACTTTATTGATGGATTACCGAGATCGAGGAAGGGTAATACGGGTGTTTGGGTCGTGGTAGACAGACTTACTAAGAGCGCCCATTTCATTCCCGTGAAGAGTAAGAGGACTGCTCCATGGTTAGCCTCCGTATACATTCGAGAAATAGTTCGTTTGCACGGTATTCCTTCTAGCATAGTGAGCGACCGCGATCCTATTTTCGCTAGCGAATTTTGGAGAAGCTTGCAAGAGGCGGTAGGGACTCAGTTATGTTTGAGCACCGCATATCATCCTCAGACGGACGGCCAGACCGAGAGGGTGAATCGTATTCTAGAGGACTTGTTGAGGTTATGTGTCTTAGATTTCGGAGGTACATGGGAGGAACATCTTCCGTTGGTAAAATTCGCATATAATAACAGCTTTCAGTCTAGCATTGGCATGGCACCATTCGAAGCTCTTTATGGACGGCCGTGTCGTTCGCCTACATGTTGGTGGGAAACTACAGATAAGATCTTGCTTGGGCCTGATATGATTAGAGAGAGTTCGGAAAAGATTGATTTGATCCGAAGAAGGATGAAGACGGTGCAAGATAGACAGAAATCTTATGCGGACAAGAGGAGGTCAGATCTTGAGTTTGAGGTTAGGGACATGCTCTTTGTCAAAGTGTCTCCATTACGGAACGTCGTTCGCTTTGGATCCGTTGGGAAGTTAGCACCAAGGTTCGTAGGGCCGTTTCCTATTAAGGAAAGGATTGGGCAGATGGCGTATAGAGTGGAGTTGCCCGAGGGACTTAGTGGTGTACACGACGTATTCCATGTATCACATTTGAGGAAGTGCTTGCACGAGACCGTGGAAGTGGTAGAGCCGAGCTTGCTTAGAGAGGTGGAGATCGAGCGTGATGCGACGATTCGACGAGCTCCTACACGCATTCTTGGGTCGGAGATTAAGAAATTGAGAAGTCGAGAGGTCAAGCTAGTCAAAGTGCAATGGGGAGATGATGAGAGCAATGCTACTTGGGAGACGGGAGTGAAGATGCGTTCATTGTACCCTTTTCTTTTCGAGGGTATTTCTTTTAATTTCCCCTTTATCGTTTATCTTGTACTTATCTTATCTTTAGTATATCCTCTCGCTAGTATCCTTGACCTTTAGATAGGATAGTCCTATGGTTGAAACATGTGTTTGAGACATGTTATGGATGAAGGGATGCACGTGGATGCAAGTGTTTGCTAGTGGTTGCTCGTGGATGCATATACACACACTTTAGGCACTAGATTGGCTCAGTCACTTCATATTGCATATAAATGTGTGTACATATTTAAGTAATGAGTGAATAATGGTTGTATCATCATATGGATGTTGCATTTTGGTGAATGGTTGAGCACACATGTAGAAATGATATGTATCGATAAGGTTCTTTCACATACATAATGGACGCATGGCACTATCATGGTTTGCATTAAGGAGGTCAACTGAATCAGTAGACCGCCTGATTTTGCATTAGATAAGGAACATATACACACACTTCTTGCATATGTTCATACAGCATTAGAAATTTTATAAGGGCAATGGATGCCGTTTTTGATGGTTGAGTAGATGGTTGTTTGGATGGTAGGATATACATTCTCCTTAACTTGGAGATTTCGGGGGCGAAATCCTTAAAGGAGGGGAGAATGTAACACCCCGGATTTTTGAATAATCGAATTAACTAAATTGAAGAATAATAAATCTCAAACGTGAGAATTGTGGAGATTGGGCTGCGCCATTGTGTTCATCTCGGAATTCTAGTGAAGATAGAGTCCGAGTTTGCGGGAAACGGGTAACGGATGAAAGAGTTATGGACGAACGAAGTTTGGTGGCAAAGTAGAAAAAATAATATAGATGCACTGGCGCACTTGTGAAGTGCGCCAGTACATATTTACACTGGCGCACCTGCCAAGTGCTCCCAGGCCGAGGCTGGAGCCTGCACAGCTTTCTGGTTCAGGCTGACCCGTATTGTTGAGTCCATTCTGACTCCTTGTTGAGTCATTAGGGCTGACTCATCACCCTATCATAATTGAATGGTTTTGATTAACCCTAAGAACATCCGACGGCTTAAATTAATTCATAACTCTATAAAAAGACCCATAGACACAAACCCTAAATTAGAATTAAAACAAAGACTATGGCCGTCATGCTGTTGTCTTAAACCCTAGAGCAGCCGCCACCAAAATTAAGAGGTAGAACAACAACCAAAATCAGAACTACTCAACCCTAACAACGATTCTTCATCAAAGGAGCGCTAATTCAACTCCAGAAATCAGAATTCAGAACTCAAGATTGCTTTTGAGTTGTGAGTTCGATAATAGCAAAATAATTAGTAATTTAATTAGATTAAGTTATAACACGGATTTGTATGGATGTGATATGAAGTATTGATTGTATGTTGTAATGATGTTGTAGGATTATGATTGAAATATCTATGATGTTATGTTGTGATGCAAAGTTATGTTGCTATCATCCATGTTGTAATTATATATATATATATTCAAATCGTCATGTTTCTTATGCTAGTTTGTGGTATTGATTCATATGATAATCCATATGTAGGGAAGTTAAGATGTTGATTCAAACATGAACCATATACAAGTTTGGGTAGAATTAAATGTGACCTTACATGATTATGGCACCTAGTTTATGTGAGAATTTAATTGAAGGCTAGGCTATGACATGATACTTTACATGTTAGATATTAGTCTACACAGTTATTGTAATGTATAAATCACATATGTGAATTTATGAGTTGGACATGAATCATGTTATTTTATTGATTATGCAAGTTTAACCCCTTTAGATATAGGTTTATGACATATGTTGTCTATGCAAGTTTGTGGCCATAATTTCATCAAGTTCACACCTTTAGATTTGAATCTATGTTATACATGATGTTTATGCAAGTTTGTGGCCAATTTCTCATCAAGTTCACACCTTTAAATTTGGAACCATGACATAAGTTGTTATGCAAGTTGTAATCTTGGCCTACGCAAGTTTTAGATGTAGAACATCAATCACATATGCAAGTTCACCCCTATGTTAGATCCATGTTTTAATTATGTATGTGATGTTTTCTTTTATTTCATGAGTTAGACTATTCGAGTCTAACGTATATCTTTACGTTAAACGAACAAACGTACTACGTGGGGAAAAAGGGGATAATATTAAAAATGTTTAATTGGCATAAATGCCTTAAAAGGCATAAAATAAAATTGCGGTGAAATTGGTATGATTTTACATACCATAAATGGATGGACATAATTGAGTCAATTATGGACATCGCTAAATTTGGAATTGATTGATAATTTGAATAGGGAAAGTAATTCAAATTGTGGGTGATTAATTAGGAGTAATTAATCGTCTAAGACACGAGGTTAGACTCTTTTGTGGTGTAAGACTGCCCGGACCCGCCCGGCAAATCCAGCCGCCATAAATGCCAGTCTAATGTGAGAGGTCTTAGGCATAAACTAAATACGTAACAATTGTAAAGACACGAGGTTAGGCTCTTTTGTGGTGTAAGACTGCCCGGACCCGCCCGGCAAATCCAGCTGCCACAAATGCCAGTCTAATGTGAGAGGTCTTTATGAGGTTACAGTCTTAATAAATTAAGAAACACTTAACCAGATAAGCATGTAGTAGGACATGAGGGGGTTAAGTGGGTGCCTTGGGTGGCATGTGGAATCTAGTGGGTGCCTTGGGTGGCATTTGGAAATACGATTAGAAACACTTAACCAAATTGAAACATGTAATTGAAACATGAATAAGAAGTGGGTTAAGTGGGATGTACTAGAGGGGACCAAGCTTAGGTGAATAGCTTGTGTCAAGTAATGGGGGCCCGTTTCAACCAGTAACCCATACGTATCTTTGTGGGCTCGACCCAAGTCGAGGACGGGACACGCATACTGGGTTTGACTGTAAGAGGCTAAATCGGGTTAGCGGTGGCAACGCAAGTCCAACGGGTTCATATGCGTGTGTGGACCCGGACTGGTAGGTAAGACGTTGTTGCATCGTGTAGGTATAAGCTGTGCATTCTTGGTGGTATCGGGTTGCCACTTTGGGGAGTGATACACCCCACTATAGGGCCAGCACGGGTATCTACGAGTTAGGGAGCCGATCGCTTGGGGGTAGTGGGTACACCTAGTGGAGATAGGGGCAGACAACACCTATGAAGGCAGCTAGGGGTGCACGAAACTGCCAATATCATTATTAACTCTGTAGGCGGGATCAACCTTAGGGTGACTAGTGGTGGTGCAGTATACTAGTGGCGGTGCAGTTTAGGAATTATCCCATAGTATTGGTGTAATTCAATAATTATCCTATAGTAGTATAGGTGCCCTTTAACGATATCGTAATACATCTTGTTTCCTCGTTTACCCTGTTATACTCAGTGGTTCATGGTCATTTCCCTATTTTTCCAACTTATGTCTTAGCCTAGTTACTTTTTTAATTATATTGTTAGAATTATCGCACTCACCATACTTTATGTCTGACCCCCCTTTTCCATCTCTTTCCTTTTCCTTCCCCCCAGGTGCTCAGGTTGGAACTAGCACTAGTGGAGCTTGACTTTGGACTGCTTTTAGAAGATTTCTTGGACCGCTGAAGTAAAGTTCAGCTTCTCTTTATTTATGGCTATTTTGATGTTGGGGATTATGTCTTTCATTTTATGCACTTTGTTTTATCAAGAAGGATATGATGTACTTGACTTTGTTTTATGATTTCGATGATGTAATCAAACATATGGGTTTATCCGCTGCAATGAAATAAAGTTTTAATTTCCAAGTACTGCTTTATATCTGTCTTGTTGTGATTTTCTGTTCTATACTTACTTAAAATGCTCCATGGAAGTTAATGCATTCCCTTTGTGAGTGACATTAATGGACGTGGGGTGTTACATTTGTGATCCACATCAACTTTCAGTTTAATTCTCGCGCTTCTTGTTTTGCTAATGCCCGTGATTGAAGTCACGAATGGTTCAGTAATAGCCGCAGATTCTAGAATTACATCAGTGTCGGTCGGTCTTTTTCATGAGGAGTCAATCGTGTTGCCCGGTCAGCTCTGGATATTGGTCGGTCCGTATTAAATTCCTGAGGGAGTGAAGGCACTGATTGGTCTGTATTGAATACCGATCGGTTGATTCCATTCTCCTGGGAAGTTTGTGGTACTGACTAGTTTGTCTCAGGTGCCGGACAGTTCTATGACTCTTTGGTATGTGACTAATACCGACCGATCGGTTATTTCTGTTTTTCTGGGCAATTCTTTGGAGGTACCAGTCGGCCTGGGCTAAAATCAATACCGACCGGTTGCTTCTGAAGGCCGTCTAGCTGCTCTCTTATCCTTTTTTATTTTAATGATTAGGAAAATGACAAAAAGTGTTTGAGTACTTCCCTTTTAATGCAGGATAGAACCATCTCCTGAAGAGCTTAGGGCAAAGAGTTTTTTTGATCTAGACAGTCAGACAACCGGTCAACCTTCGGTGAACTCTCCTTCATTCGTCAGCCCTTCCTATCCAGAGCTTCAGACAATTGTGAACAGGCCTAGTTACACTCTAGGAGCCTGCAATGCCAAACTTGCCAGACGACTCCCAGGCTGGAACCTGCAGGGGGTCTTCTTCAACTTGTATGTGTCTTCCTCTGATCGTTAAGTGACATCCAGCGACATAGTTGTCGCCAAGTCTAGATTGCTCAGTCGCATGGAGGATACTCTGCACCAATTTAAGAGACAGATGGACATGCTCAAAGACCAGATCGCGAGGAAGCTTCAGGATACTCTGCACCAGTTTGAGAGACAGATGGACATGCTCAAAGACCAGACCGTAAGGAAGCTTCAGGACTGGCACACATTGGCTGGAGATCTACAGAGGCTCCATCGAGAGAACCTTGAGCGCATTGCGGTTCTGGAAGATGATAAGGCAAAATTGATCCATGCTTTGAGAGACCGGGATGCTGTCGTTGCTGCCTTCCCCAAGGGAGATGCCGAGCTGGTGGGTTCATCTAGGAAGAGGCAAGCTTTTGACGCTTCCCCATCGGGCTCTACTCCAATGAAAAGGAAGGTGGGAAGGCCTCGAAAGAACCAGAACGCGTAACTCTCCCCTTCTGGTACTTGACAGTTCTTAGTTTTATGAATTATGTCTTAAGACCGGTTGTACTTAAGCGAGTTTCGGCCCTCGCCTTTAATCTCTATGCTAGTTTATGTTGATACACTGTGATTGTTGTGGCTACTATGACTTTTGTGACTGTGTTTGTTGACTCTTTTTGATGGTAATGGTATGTTGATCGCAACAATCAATGCTTAATTAGTTAGGTTTCACAGCTCATTTTCTTTCATATGCTTTCACTCGTCATGCCTTGCATTTTTCATCTGAAACCAGTCCGTTTGATATCTGCGGACTAACCGACGGGTAGTTAGAGATGACGACCGATCGGTTTATGACCGATCGGTTGCTGGAGGTAACGACCGATCGATTGCCTTTTGCTCAAACCCGACCTGTGTCACTATATATTAGCAACATACTGACCACTTATGTACGATGACACTTTGACTTAAAACACTAGAATTAATTGCTAAAAGTGTTGTATTCATGTGTGATTGCCCCAGCCTTAACTCGAGTCTTTTCGTCATCACAACCTGTTTTGTAACAACAAAAACACTGCATGTTTCTAGGCTAATTATTTTGTCATCGATTGCCCATATCTACAACAGATTAGTCGTTTAGCTGTGGTGAATTTCAATCATGAACCAAATGAAGTATTTTTGCAAACTCGTTTTATTCGACAATTTTAAAACTTATCGAACACTGTTTGTCAAAATACGTCATTCTGGTTTGTATTAGTACTAACATTTGATAATTAGCTAGTTGATATAACTTGTCATGTACGATGTCATACGTTATTTTATGATAGAGAAATACGTATCTGTGATTTTCTATTTGCTCCCTATCTGAGAAGCATTGATATTCGTTCCCCAGCTTAGGGGGTCATTTTTAGTCCTTACTATTGGAAGAGATTTTACTACTCAATGTTTATTTGTTTTGTCAATCGGTCCTGATATTGAAGATTCCATTGGATGCCCCGTGCCTTGAAAAGGTCATTTTGATCCAACATTTGTCCTCTTCTGTTGACTGGCTCGTCATTATAAAGTTCACTGAGTATCGTTAATCTCTGCTGAGGAGAGGTTATTTTCTTTATGAAGAGGATTTTTAGATTGTTGTGTTGTTGCGCAGTGCGGACTCCCGCGAGGTTTGGGAGAGGTTGCATCGATCCGCAGGGTGAACATAAGTCTTTGGTTGAGGTTACTTAACTTGGTAAGTGATTGTTGCCTGACTGGGGCATCCTGAACCTCCATGAACCATGAGGTAAAGGTAAAGGTTAATCCATGGAGCGGGCATCAGCCATCGGTCGGAGTCACTTAACTTTGGTAAGTGATCGTTGCGGCTGAAGCATCCTGGACCTCCATGAACCATGAGGTAAAGGTTAAGGTTGATCAATGGAGAGGGCATCAGCTGTCGGTCGGAGACACTTAACCTTGGTAAGTGATCGCTGCCCGGTTGAAGCATCCTGGACCTCCATGAACCATGAGGTAAAGGTTAAGGTTGATCCATGGAGCGGGCATCAGCCATCAGTCGGAGTCACTTAACTTTGGTATGTGATCGTTGCCCGGCTGAAGCATCCTGGACCTCCATGAGTCGGAGTCACTTAACTTTGGTAAGTGATCGCTGCCCGGTTGAAGCATCCTGGACCTCCATGAACCATAAGGTAAAGGTTAAGGTTGATCCATGGAGCGGGCATCAGCCATCGGTCGGAGTCACTTAACTTTGGTAAGTGATCGCTGCCTGGTTGAAGCATCCTGGACGTCCATGAACCATGAGGTAAAGGTTGATCCATGGAGCGGGCATCATCCATCGGTCGGAGTCACTTAACTTTGGTAAGTGATCGCTACCCGGCTGAAGCATCCCGGACCTCCATGAACCATGAGCTAAAGGATAAGATTGATCCATGGAGCGGGCATCAACCATCGGTCGGAGTCGCTTAACTTTGGCAAGTGGTCGCTGCCCGGCTGAAGCATCCTCGACCTCCATGAACCGTGAGGTAAAGGTTAAGGTTACATCGATTCGCAGAGAGAACCTCATTCATTGGTCGGAATCACTTAACTTTGTTAAGTGATCGTTACCCGACTGAGGTGCCCTAGACTCCCGCGAACCTTTGGGGAATGGGGTTTGGAATCCGAGATTGCTTGCTGCTCTATTGAGCATTTGACTCATCGGGACTTTCTCGATCAACCATCGAATCGGAGTTACCAGAGTTGTCTCACTTGGTCAAGTTGTGAGAAAGCAAGCGCTTGTCAGATAGCCTGTAATGGAAAATTGTCTATTAGCAAATTTTAATGTAATTTCGGCAAGTGAGAGATTTATACAAGCAGGTAACACTTCATTCGTAGTGCTATTGTTTGGAATATATGTAAATCATTACAGACTATTTACAAGAAAGTAAACCGCAACAAAGGGTAAAGTAAACGCGATAATGATCATTTATTCTGAGCCGTAGATATTAGATCATCCACGGTCCTCAGTTGATTATCAGCCTTGGCATAGTGTGAGCAGAAGCTGCATTGCTTGGACCGGAGTGGTCATTCGATGCTCCTTGCCCCTAGATAGTTGCAGAAGGGTTTGCATCTTGAGATTTTTTCGCATACTGTTGCAAATGGTTCTTCTTAATCAACTCCTCGATCAATGATTTCAGCTGCCTACACTCGTTGGTGTTGTGGCTTGGCTGATTATGATACCGACAAAACTTCCCAGATTTGGCTAGATGGTCATTCATTTTCAGTGGCCGAGGCTCTGGATAATCTTCTACATCCTTTGTGGCAAGGTAAATGTTCTCAGGAGTATCATTCAGAGGTGTTAGATTAGACGAGTCAGGAGGACGAAACTTTTTATTAGTTTTGTTGTCGTTTCTGCTCCTGAGTACTCTTCTGATTGGATTGAACAGTTGCACCCTTAGGAGCTTCCAAGAGTTGGTTACCATCAATGATCTGAAGAGGTACTCTTCCTCTTTCTTATAGAACTTATCAAGCGTAGTTGGTTCCTTCATTTTTATCCACTTCCCAAAATCGCTTGTCTTGTCTATAGCGTCAAGTAAAGCCATGAGAATTATGCATGGCTCTGGATTCCTCACTTCAGACAAGGAAACATTGAATCGACTGAGGAAGGCTTTGACAGTTTCCCTGGGCTTCTGCTTCATGGCAGAGAGCGTTATAGCGTCCTTGGCCTTGGTAGCATACAAGCGGAACTACTCTTTGAATTTTTTGGTTAGATCAGAGAAACGGTCAATGGATTTAGGTGGTAGCTTTGTGAACCATAACGATGCAGCACCTTCCAAGTAGAGAGGAAAATACGTGCATCTCATTTCATCGGTCGCTTTAGCTGCGCTCATATGCCACTCGTATTTGAAAAGGAAGTAGTTGGGATCAACGAGGCCGTTGTATAGGGGCAAAGTAGGAGGATTAAATTTCTTTGGACATTCCGCTTCAAGGATTCTTTCGGTGAATGGAGTCCTGTCTGGAGAGAAATCCCGTTCTCTTTCATCGTCTTTGTTTGCTTGATTCCTTTTCATGACTCGTTCTATCATATCCGAGATGTATTCCTCTGTGTTATGGTGCTTTGTGAAGCTGAGCTCTTTACCAAATGTTTGTCTAGGCAGATGATCTCGATTAGAGAGCCTCGGTGCTTTGCCTTCTCAATGAGGGGATGCCCTCGTGATTGGGTTAGCGATCTTTCGAGCATTTACTTCGGAATGATTTTTAGCTTTTGGCCTCAATTCTTCGATATTAGCTTCATCTCTGTCGCTTGCCCCATCATAATCGTCTTCCATATTGTTATTACGGTTATGATCGACAGCAGGCGATTTATCATTCCATTCGAGATCTACATGCACCTTCGGAGGAGCTGGATTTGATCGAGCATTAAGAATGGCGTTGAGTTTCTCCATCATCATTTTAGTAGAGGCATCCATTCGGTTGTTTACGTTGGCAATAACGGCCTTTAATTCATTTCTAGTTACACCGGCTCCGCTTTCCGAGTTTTCACCAATATCGAAATGGTTAGTGAGTCTCAGTAACGATATCGTCAGCATTTCCAACATCCTTGCTTATGGTCTTCTTAGATTTGGCCATAATTTTGAAGAAGGATGCGACTTAGAACTTTAATGGAAAAGCGCTTAACCTTGTGAGGAGGTAGAAGATGTGGACTCGGCCCCATGGTGGGCGCCAAATGTTGATCTCAAAATTGGGATCAACACCAAAATTACTAAGAGTACTTCACAATGTTCTTGAGAATAAGAGATGTGGAACCACTTCAATAGAAAAAATGCAAGTATAAGAAGACACAACGTTTTATAGTGGTTCGATCATGTACGATCTACGTCCACTTTCAATATCAATTCCATTATTGCACTTAGAATTACAAAACAAGCGAATTCTCTAATTACACTCTCTTAGAACTCAATGGAGATTAAAAAGGAAAACCGATGAGATCCTTCAAATATAGCAAGGGGTAGATCGAATCTAAGCTTTCACACAAACTTTGATGAATTTCCACATGTTCATGATGAATTCGGAGTTGAATCTTCACTTTGGTACGATTAGAGATGATGAAATCACTTAGTAAGTGTCGAGAATTGGATTTAGCAGCCTTCGGGGTCATCCAAATCCTCCTCCATTAAAGTGGGATTGGACCTCTACTTATAGGTGTGGAAAAACGGAGTAATATCTCCTTCAGGGTCACCGGTCGGTTGAAATTTATTTACGGAATTGCCACTGGCCAACCTAGCAACAACTGTCCAGAAGCCAACCTGTCGACAGTTGTCTAGAGGACCGATCTGTCTGGAGCAGGACCGGCCGGTCGGTATGGTTTCTTTTCTTCCTTGCGCGGGCGAGCTGGTGTGGGATTTGCATTATGGTTGGTCGATCGTCCGCCCTCTAGACCGACCTGTATGGAAATGTCTGAATTCAGCGCCTTGTTCCAAGGGCGACTGGTTGGTGCACTTTGTCTCTGACCGACCGGTGAGTGTGTTCCTCTTTCTTTTCAACTGGGGCTATCCTATTATGGAGTTGTGGTCGACCGGTATACTTGGATTCAGGCCGACCGATATACTTTCGTTAATGGCATTCAAATCGGACCTCTTTCCACATGCTTGATCTATCAATGTGCGTTCGATATTTGTAGAGTAAACAATACGTATTAAATGTCGTTCAATAAATGAACATGTTAATATAATTACATATAAACTTATATAAATACCCTTATATTTCCAAATCTCATAATATTGCAAACTCAGCCAATTACGACTGTTTCAAAATTAAATTATTATTTAAAATATTCAAAATTATTAAATTCTAACCATTTAAAATCCAAATCAACATTTAAACAAATCTTAAATATTAAATTAAACGGTTAAAAATCTAGGCTGTTACATTCCTTCCCCCTTAAAAGAATTTCGTCCTCGAAATTACTAAGAAAGGAGGAATGCTTCAAACTCAGAAATAAAAAAAATCAAATTAATAACCTCACTTCCATTTTCTAAACCAAACCGATTAGTTTAAACCGAAAAACCAATTAATTTCTATAGTAAACAAATTCCAAAAATTTCCAAAAGATTCGAAATTTTCCTAACACTTTAAATTTTGGAATTTTTTTGGTAGAGTCTCCCCTATATGCAGGGACTTCTGCAATATTGCAGGTAAAAATAAATACGTCGACCCACACGGTCCAAAAATCCAAAATCAAATCTCAAAACCCAAATCAAAAACCAAAAATTTATATATTGCATGGGCGTACCTTTTTGCGAGCGATGTTACACGATAAATAATAAATTAAACTCGAGCTTGCTTAATTATTATGCCACTCTAATCAACTGGATTCAGTTAGCTCCAAAATTCTCTTAGATAGGGTTAAAAATGGATTATCCTCTGCACTTGCTCTTATCTCAGATGGAATTCATTAGTTTCATAACCATCAAGTTTGATTCAAATATCCAAGTCATATATTACAATAATTTTGCATAAAATTCCATTCACCTGAGTTTTATTTATAATCAATTCATCTGCAATCCATTACAAATGCATATCTCAATTCCTTGTATTCAAATTATATTTGAATTTACTAACATAGGGGTTTTCAATCAAGTTCATTTATAGTCATGCACTCTACCTCAACCATACAATCCAACTTGTTTTCAAATATTCCATTTGGATTAGTTAACTTGCATGTATTTATATTGACTTACGTCAAATTTATTCCAATATTTAAATCCAATCATACTTATATAACTCATTTTAGGTTAAAGTAAATATTCTTATTGACATTTGAAATTCTCTCTTAGTTAAATCTTTTCAATTTCATAATCAAACAAATTCAAATCACTCAATCAAGCCAATACAAGTTTTAAATAATTAAATCAATAGTTTGAGAGAATTATTTCATTTTTCTATAAAAATATTATTTGGGTAAAATTATTTCATTTACCCTTTCCAAAATAATTTAAAAGTAATTTTATATTCAAAATACAAATACGCTCTCTCATATATATACACTCAAACTCAATCAAGGGTATTATCAACCCTATCTCTACTGAATTATGCCACAGTGCCAAGGTTATCACTAAACCAATAGCTCTGAAACTAGTTGTAAAGGCCCGTAAATCCATACCCTTTGAGCTGACGAATTACAACCCACGTCCAACCCAGATTGCATGAAATTACGAATCTTTAATAGAAGAAATTAGAAGATGAGAAGTAGAAAGAAAGAAATGTTACAATTGAAGAAAAAGAAGAACAACACATCAAATCTCACAACGGAATGAATAAAATATAATATATCAAATCTCTTTACACAAAAAGAGACTATATATACATACCAATCATCAGAGTACATCATATGTCAGACACAGTGAAAATAAACTCTAAATAACTAACGATGAAGCCTCCTGCTTCCAGCTTCTGAAACTCCAGCGAAACCTAACCTGGGAATATACTCTTTCTGACCCAAGCATATTTGAAGCAAAGCAAAATCCACCCGGATCAGTCTGGAATACTTTTCAGTGATAAATTCACAACAAACAACTTGCTAAACTTTAGAAATTCTTTTTGAAAGAAAGGATAATAGTCAGACCATCCCACACATAAACATGGACGATTTTTACCTTACTGTAACCCAAAAACTTTTTTGATATATCAAAATCCAGTGATATTATATAAGTATCTATCAAATCACAAATAAGTAACCATCTAGCAGAATGCTTGCATCTCACGCTCTACATATTTATTATAAAATCAAAAACCGAAAGGTGCTCATTGGACATTGGATTCATACTATGACAAGATATGGGATCACATTCTGATCAGTGCACTCTAGAGGGGGTACATTGGGGTTCAACAAGAACTTCTTGCAATCCGGCCACACATGACCGACCACTCATTTAGCTTGAGTGTATCGAATATATTGTCACCTATTACGGTTTTAAGGGCCCAACGTACATCCGTGGAGATACAAAAACGAAAGAAGAACGAAATGAATTTTCTCTAGATGGTGACAATATACCCTGCTTGGGAATGACCCACTTAGCCATGCTGCCTGCTCAATTTTTGTCATTTCCCGATTGATGAGGCTTGAGGTCACGTTTAACTTTTCAGAGAATATCTCAATATCTTCGAATGTCACATCGTCAGATCTATCAAATCACTAATTGACGTCCATAAGCAAGAGAATTTCTCTGCCATCAAACTTGGTATATTTGTAAAAATCAATCGCACGTGATCATTTGAAAATACGCTGTCAGACATTCGACCATACAAGTCATCCAGGAACATGATAAACCGAAGGCACCTTCCTACTGCATCCTATATAGGAATCACCCCAAGATCAGTAGCAAGAAGTCCTTGCAATCCGTAAATTCCATGTGACGAGACGGAATTTCGCTCGGTCCGAACCAGTCGCTAAACCGATCCAGGCCGTTCGAAACGCCCTATCGTTTGAGAACAGGACAAAACAGAACGCATACAGAAGAACATTTCATTGTATATTACAACAATGCATCAGATTACAAGAATATACAGAATATAAATGAATATTACACAGAAATATCAGAGATTTAAATTACATTTAAATACATAGCAGCGGAAAATAATATAATACACAACTAGAAGAGATATACGGATACAAAGCTTTCCGGATATCGTTCCAGCTGTAAACCAGGATCCTGTGAATATAAATCTGCAAAACCAAAACTACTAGCTGCCCGTGTCAAAATAGGGGCACCCAGAGTTTAGGTTAAAACAATAAACTCCAGGTCAGTCATGGGACTGGTGTGAGAACTAAAACAGTTATTAATCTTTATTTTAAATCATTAGGTAAATCAAGGGACCACGCCGTATAACACGGAACGGGTTTCCTCCCAAGAATACCAGTGCATAAAACCAACAGCGCAATGCTAAATAAAGAAAAATGAAGCTATTATAAGACCCAGTTCCCATCACACAATGCAATCGCAAGCCGGAGGATAGGGTTTTTACCTTATAATAGCCAAGAATGCTTGATACGTTTAAAATAAATCATTTGATACTATTGTAAGTGCATAGTGTATAAAATAACTTCAAATCATAAGTATCAATCATAGGCGGCATGAATGCCCCATCCCACTATGTCGCCATACTAGGCTCTACAAATAAAACCGCAAATGTCACGTATTTGGAAATTGGATTTCCGTCTATGAACCGAGGCAAAAGATAGTCCTCACCGACTTCGAGACTGTCTAGCCCGAGCCTCAGGGTCAGAGAGCATCGACCCTTGGATCCTCAGGGCCGGTCCACCGATGTGGATTAAACTTAAACCCCGAACATGCGTCTCCCCACCCTATGGGTGTAAGTCTGGTCCGTCTGCCGACCAGAATGCATCGGCCGAAACCGATATAACCGAGGCGCCTCGCAACAGCAACAACCACATAAGTCAAACTCGTCAGGGCGTGTAAAACCACTGACGCCACTTCTAGCTAGAAAGAAACGCATGCCCTCCCTGACGTCCTCTCCCGTTTTTGGTTCACAACCGGGGTGCGAGGCTCGCGAATTCACGTTACACAAAGCTGTGCCACACAGGCTGTGCTTTGATCATCACCACAAGACTTTGCTTTTCAACAGAAGCCTCGATCAATTGCCACTTAGGCATGCCACATAGGCAATTCACTCCATGCGTTTGATATCCATCAATATATAACCCCTGAGCTCGTACGTCTCAGAGAAGGGCGTTAAGCAAGAGAATAAATCCTCCGCCGCCAAACAGATATATATTTAATAGAGATCAATCGCATGGACTAAAATCCAATGTCAGACACACAGTCCATTTACAAGTCCGTTCTGGGTCTGAACGAAACCGGAGGCACCTAGTACCCCGCATATCCATCGATCTCCAAGCACGTCTGGACGATCACTAACTGTTTCCATCTTCTTGGGTGTACAGCCCAATGAAGATCATCAGTAATTACCCAAACGACGTGAAGACTTCCGGTCTTCGACCACCGTCTTCATCTTCGACACCACGTCGAATCAGTTATTCAGAATGGGATAAACCCGGTCTTTCTGAATAACTCGCGTATATATTATAAAAGTGTTACACAAACACAACATACGCCTCATTCCAATTCCGAATATTCTTTTATTCAAATATTCCT
Organism: Allium sativum; assembly: GCA_030737875.1. NCBI lineage: Eukaryota > Viridiplantae > Streptophyta > Magnoliopsida > Asparagales > Amaryllidaceae > Allium > Allium sativum. The sequence goes on from CM060913.1 coordinate 161,767,817, forward strand.
ATACTTTGGGAAAAGTTCCCATTAATTTTATCCAAGATAAATTCTTTAAATTTATTCTTTAATCTCCTTTGAATATCAATTCAAACTAGTCGGGATTAGCGAACCACACCGAAGTAATCATTTATTTTATTTCCCAATCCCAACCTATTCATCCCATGAAGTAAAACTGGTAATACTTCATATCTAACACCACAGTGTTATCGGTAAATTCAATTACCATTTCACGTTCAAATCTAATTAAAGATTTAACCATCGCCTGGAGCAAAACTGGTGATACTCCATTTTCGATCATCTCAATCTAATTAAAGATTCATTAAAACTCCACTTAGTTTTAATCTTTAACTGGGTTAAAGAATCAATGTCATTTAAAACACGGTTCACGATAAACCCAAAATCACATTCCATTAATTATCGGGTTAAAGAACAAGTGTTATTTAAAACACTGTTCACGATAAACCCAAAAATCAATACCAATTCAATTCCAATTAAATATCGTTTAATTGGTACACTTCATTAAATCTAAATAAAAAGATTTAATCTTTTCACAACTAGGTTCAAGAACAGTGTTAGTGAAGACACCATTCGCGACAAACCCAAATCACATTTGATATTCAATACAAGGCTCTGAATAGAAAATATATCGGCTTATATTCAATATCAAATTCTACGACTAACAAATGTCGTATTAGAAATAACGATATAAATATATATCTTTCAAATTTCCATAACAACATCTGTATAATCACGAATTCCAACATCGAAATATTCCGAAGACAATTTCGATTCAAATCCACTCCAATGCAATCATTGGAAATTTTGGTTATTTTCAAAACCCTTTTCAAATTCAATTTATTTATTTAAAAATAAATAGAATTATAATTCTAGTTCAAAACTAGTTCATTTCGATAAAAATCTATTTTTATCTTTTCAAATATGGAGTTTTTCATCCCAAATCTTCATAAATCATTTCTTATGATTTTACACAAATTATTACTATTTTTAATAATTTTATCAAGGCCCGTACAGTCGATTTCCATCAATGGCCATCGAACTGCACTTATAGCGACCTTTTTCAAATTTGATTTGGACATAATTCCAAATCCAACCATTAGATTTCTAATTTCTAATATTCTTTAGAAAGCTCTTTTCGATACGAACCCAACGGTTCCGGTTTTAGGAGAATCCGACGGTCGGATCTCCCGTAATGTCCGTTTGAAATAAATGGTCGAAATTCACGAACTACCGCGGCGCGGCGCGTTCTATTCAGGCCATTATATTATATATATAATATATATAATATATACTTCGTCGATTTCTATTTAAAACGAATTATATAAATAGTTTTGAATTCGTTTCAAAAACAATTTCAACTTCCTTTTCAATTCAAATCAAAATTGAATTCTTCTTTATAAATTCGTTTTAAAATTCATTTCTATTCAATTCAAATTTCAATTCAATTTGAATTCATTTCAATTCACTTTCAATTCAATTCGAATTCGTTTTCAATTCATTTCGAAATCGTTTTCAATTCATTTCGAAATCGTTTTCAATTCACTTTGAAATCGTTTTCAATTCACTTTGAATTCGTTTTCAATTCAATTCATTTCGAAATCGTTTTCAATTCAATTCATTTCGAAATCGTTTTCAATTCACTTCATTTCGAAATCGTTTTCAATTCAATTCATTTCGAAATCGTTTTCAATTCACTTCATTTCGAAATCGTTTTCAATTCACTTCATTTCGAAATCGTTTTCAATTCATGTCGTTTCGAAATCCTTTTCAATTCACTTTATTTCGAAATCGTTTTCAATTCAATTCATTTCGAAATCGTTTTCAATTCATTTCGTTTCGAAATCGTTTTCAATTCACTTTGAAATCGTTTTCAATTCACTTTATTTCGAAATCGTCGATTTCGAAATCACTTTTCAATATTCATTTTAAAATGAATAAAGTCGATATAAATATCGTTCACGTCAAAATGGCGTCAATCTAATCAACACGGCTTCATAAATTTCTATTTTCAAATTTTCTTTATTTTTCAAATTGGAATGAGGCCCAATCAATTACCATGTAAAATTAATTATATGGATTTCCATACAACACATGTATATAATAGCATTGAAAAATAATCAACCATCAACCAAAGTGCACTACACTGTATAAGCATCAAATATAGATATTCAACGCTTATAACAGCCTGTCAATCAATCGATCGACATATTTAATCAATCAGGATGAGTGAAATTCATATTTCATCCCAACACCCATGTGGGGTTTCAAACAATCAAACACAGATTTTAGTTGTGCAGTTGGGTGATGTGTAAAATTTATCGTCCCAATCAATGTCCTTCAAATAGGTGTACATAAACAAACCGTCTGGTTTGTAAATGAATATTTATTTATTCACTTTCACGTTAAAAATTATTTTTTTAACGATAAAACATTTTATTCCAACATATGAATTTATATTAAGTTCATTCTTTAAATAAATTGATATTTTTATTTTTCTAACACATTTTAGAAAATTTCGGCGGCATAACGGCACGATACTAGAAACGGGACAAGGCCTAGCCTAATCCCCGGTCTAGTGAAGGCCCACGCCATTCACACATCAATCATATCAATTTCATTTCACCAAACTATTCAAATCAACCCAAACAATCTAACTAACAACACAGCCAAACAAACAAGTCCATGGTCTGTGGACGATTGTGTCGGGTGCTACTAAGCACCGTCTGCATCCTAGTATATATATATAACTAGAAAAGAAATAGAAAGGTGAGAAATTCTCACAAATAGCTATCCTAGCTCCACGGCACTTCTTTGATATAAATCTTCTTCGATCTCTCCTTTTTGTTACCTTCGTTGCCCGCTTTCACTACCTATGTAAAAATCGAATTTTTACTTCGCTAATCAATAGATAAAAATCATATTTTTATTTCGAAGTTCAACATATAAAAATCATATTTTTAACTCGAAGTTCAATATATAAAAAATCCCATTTTTAACTCGAAGTTCAATATATAAAAATCCCATTTTTAACTCGAAGTTCAATATTTAAAAATCATATTTTTATTTCGAAGTTCAATATTTAAAAATCATATTTTTATTTCGAAGTTCAATATTTAAAAATCATATTTTTATTTCGAAGTTCAATATATAAAAATCATATTTTTATTTCGAAGTTCAATATATAAAAAATCCCATTTTTATTCTTTCTATATTATAAAAATTATATTTTTAACTTTTCTATAATATAAAAATATCGTCTTTCTTCGTTTTAAAAAATCAAAATTTTCTATCGATGTTCATAAAAAAAAACTTTATCTTCATATAAATCCTAACTTAACATCATTAAAAAATTAGAATTTTATAACGGAAAAAAAATCAGAGTTTTTATAAGGATAAATACATAAAAAAACTGGTTATTCGAATTTAAACGAATTAAACATCAAAAAAAAACTTACCGCTCTCTTTTCTTTTCGCTGTTTTCGCTTGCGGGGGCCCCACGTCATAGGAAGGAGGAGGACGGGTGCTAAAGGGGGCGTCGGTTAGGCAGGGGTCGAGCAAAGCGGTGGCGGGCGGCGCGATTGGGTGGTTCGCGGTTTAGGGTTCCGCGTTGGGTTAAGGGGGGGGGGGGATTGGGGCTTCGATCTACGGAGAGGGGAAAGGAGGCTGAGGCGTTGGGGGGGGGGGGTTCTGGTAGGGCGGAGGACGGGTCTCGCGATGGCGGGCGTCGATCGGAGGAGATCCATCGATTTCCCTCTGCGCGTTTTTTTTTCCTCTTTTTTTTCTGATTTACTTTCGAAGAGGGGGGGGCCAGATCGGTTTTAAGGAGGAGGGGTTTTTATTATTATTTTTAATTATTTTATTTGCAAATAGTTGACTTTTACATACGACCTCGAAACGAGGTCCACCGCCTGTCGTCCATAGCGTTCTACCCCCATTCCGAACCCAATGGGATATGTCACGTAGGACAATTCAATCGTTTCGATCAGTTTCCGTTAAATTTATATTTAAATCGCTATATTGAATTTTAAACGTACATTTCAAATTACTGGGGTCGCATACTAACTAGAAAAATTCCAGAAAAATATTTTCTAGTTTCGTATTGACGATACGGTCCTAACAAAACTAGTTTCGTCGAATTCTGAGACCGTATGAAAAATGGCCAATTTCCAGTCGATTAAAATCAACTAAAACTGGTCAAACGCGTTTTCCTTTGCCACACTCACATATTGATTCGAAAAATTATGAAATCTGGAATCTAGCAATAACTTAACATCACGGACCCAACAAAACTGGTTTCGTCGAAATCCGAAGTCGTTTGCAAAATGTCCATTTTTAAGGGCCTGAATTCCATAGCGACTATTCAGAATTTTCAACTGGACATATCTTTTGATTCCCGCTACGAACTTTTGATTTCTCGGATTCGTTGAAAAGATATTCACTATTAGATTCCATTATTTTTGGTTTCACTAAAATCCGGATTGTTTTGCACCCGGTACATTCAATTGAAGTTTGAAATCGAATTATAGAACTACCGCGCCATTTTCAATTCTATTTATAATTATATATAAATATTTATATTCTAACGACGACGCGTATAATATATACGTTCGAATTCTATTCCAAAATAAATTCCTCGTCGATTTTATTTAAAATAATTCATTTTAAATAATCAAAATTCGCTAAAATTGCCAAAATAAAAATTTCAAACTGGCTCGCATTTTACGGGTTGTTACAATCTCCTCCACTTAAAACTTTTCGTCCCCGAAAAGGAACAAAGTCAAAAGTGGTTTGATTAATCAGCTCTACATTCGATCTGGCTTTCATTCTCCAACTCTTTAGTTTCTGAGAATTTTCAAAATTTCAAAAATTTGGCTAACACCCTAAATTTTTGAAAAATTTCGCCATAACCTCCCCTGCACCGGGAGCATCGGGGAATTTCAAATAGCTTCCCCAGTCCTTCAGATCTCAAAAAGAAAAAGAAAAAGCCAAGCGGCTAGCCAATAGGCTCACAAAATCATCATCACCCAAACAAAACAGGAAATTATGTAATAAACATGTACCTATTTGTCGGGCAAACGAATTTTATTCTCTGCTCTAGCCTCCTTGCTATGACCTGTTCAATGTAAGTATATGTATATGCAAGCAAATGCGACCAATTTCAATACAATTCATTATTCGATCAAATTAGGCATAATGGTTCAAAATTAGCAAACAAATGAACAATCAACACAAACATCAATCAATTAGTGAATTAGAGTTTCAAATTCATAATTTTGATACATATACAAAAATCAGATTTTTGGTGCCAAATCACAACAATAAGCCCTATCAAATTGGTTCTCACACCAGTCAATAGGAAATATATAGAAAGCCCACTTTCGTCACTCGAACATAAATTCTAATGATGGAGCTCCATCAGCAAAATCATCTCCGGGCGATTAGAGTGTAATTCTATATCTATCCAGTATATTAAAATTTCGAATACACGCGGATCAGACGTATACGCAAAATCTATATATACTGGATTGTCCAACTCAATATAAATAGATAATCAAATACGAATAATTGATTTAAATTTTCAAAACAAAAATTGTTTTCATTTTCAAAAATATACCCTTCACACTCGTTCTAGGATACTACTGATCCTATCTCTAACGAGTCATTCTCGTTGGATATTACTACTCCAATATCTGATGAATTCTTTCGTACGGTTCTAATGTGCCTTGTTCTCTAGCTTTGTAAACCAAAGCTCTGATACCAACTGTGACGAGACGGAATTTCGCTCGGTCCGAACCAGTCGCTAAACCGATCCAGGCCGTTCGAAACGCCCTATCGATTGAGAACAGGACAAAACAGAACGCATACAGAAGAACATTTCATTGTATATTACAACAATGCATCAGATTACAAGAATATACATAATATAAATGAATATTACACAGAAATATCAGAGATTTAAATTACATTTAAATACATAGCAGCGGAAAATAATATAATACACAACCAGAAGAGATATACGGATACAAAGCTTTCCGGATATCGTTCCAGCTGTAAACCAGGATCCTGTGAATATAAATCTGCAAAACCAAAACTACTAGCTGCCCGTGTCAAAATAGGGGCACCCAGAGTTTAGGTTAAAACAATAAACTCCAGGTCAGTCATGGGACTGGTGTGAGAACTAAAACAGTTATTAATCTTTATTTTAAATCATTAGGTAAATCAAGGGACCATGCCGTATAACACGGAACGAGTTTCCTCCCAAGAATACCAGTGCATAAAACCAACAGCGCAATGCTAAATAAAGAAAAATGAAGCTATTATAAGACCCAGTTCCCATCACACAATGCAATCGCAAGCCGGAGGATAGGGTTTTTACCTTATAATAGCCAAGAATGCTTGATACTTTTAAAATAAATCATTTGATACTATTGTAAGTGCATAGTGTATAAAATAACTTCAAATCATAAGTATCAATCATAGGCGGCATGAATGCCCCATCCCACTATGTCGCCATACTAGGCTCTACAAATAAAACCGCAAATGTCACGTATTTGGAAATTGGATTTCCGTCTATGAACCGAGGCAAAAGATAGTCCTCACCGACTTCGAGACTGTCTAGCCCGAGCCTCAGGGTCAGAGCGCATCGACCCTTGGATCCTCAGGGCCGGTCCACCGATGTGGATTAAACTTAAACCCTGAACATGCGTCTCCCCACCCTATGGGGTGTAAGTCTGGTCCGTCTGCCGACCAGAATGCATCGGCCGAAACCGATATAACCGAGGCGCCTCGCAACAGCAACAACCACATAAGTCAAACTCGTCAGGGCATGTAAAACCACTGACGCCACTTCTAGCTAGAAAGAAACGCATGCCCTCCCTGACGTCCTCTCCCGTTTTTGGTTCACAACCGGGGTGCGAGGCTCGCGAATTCACGTTACACAAAGCTGTGCCACACAGGCTGTGCTTTGATCATCACCACAAGACTTTGCTTTTCAACAGAAGCCTCGATCAATTGCCACTTAGGCATGCCACATAGGCAATTCACTCCATGCGTTTGATATCCATCAATATATAACCCCTGAGCTCATACGTCTCAGAGAAGGGCGTTAGGCAAGAGAATAAATCCTCCGCCGCCAAACAGATATATATTTAATAGAGATCAATCGCACGGACTAAAATCTAATGTCAGACACACAGTCCATTTACAAGTCCGTTCTGGGTCTGAACGAAACCGGAGGCACCTAGTACCCCGCATATCCATCGATCTCCAAGCACGTCTGGACGATCACTAACTGTTTCCATCTTCTTGGGTGTACAGCCCAATCAAGATCATCAGTAATTACCCAAACGACGTGAAGACTTCCGGTCTTCGACCACCGTCTTCATCTTCGACACCACGTCGAATCAGTTATTCAGAATGGGATAAACCCGGTCTTTCTGAATAACTCGCGTATATATTATAAAAGTGTTACACAAACACAACATACGCCTCATTCCAATTCCGAATATTCTTTTATTCAAATATTCCTATACTTTGGGAAAAGTTCCCATTAATTTTATCCAAGATAAATTCTTTAAATTTATTCTTTAATCTCCTTTGAATATCAATTCAAACTAGTCGGGATTAGCGAACCACACCGAAGTAATCATTTATTTTATTTCCCAATCCCAACCTATTCATCCCATGAAGTAAAACTGGTAATACTTCATATCTAACACCACAGTGTTATCGGTAAATTCAATTACCATTTCATGTTCAAATCTAATTAAAGATTTAACCATCGCCTGGAGCAAAACTGGTGATACTCCATTTTCGATCATCTCAATCTAATTAAAGATTCATTAAAACTCCACTTAGTTTTAATCTTTAACTGGGTTAAAGAATCAATGTCATTTAAAACACGGTTCACGATAAACCCAAAATCACATTCCATTAATTATCGGGTTAAAGAACAAGTGTTATTTAAAACACTGTTCACGATAAACCCAGAAATCAATACCAATTCAATTCCAATTAAATATAGTTTAATTGGTACACTTCATTAAATCTAAATAAAAAGATTTAATCTTTTCACAACTAGGTTCAAGAACAGTGTTAGTGAAGACACCATTCGCGACAAACCCAAATCACATTTGATATTCAATACAAGGCTCTGAATAGAAAATATATCGGCTTATATTCAATATCAAATTCTACGACTAACAAATGTCGTATTAGAAATAACGATAAAAATATATATCTTTCAAATTTCCATAACAACATCTGTATAATCACGAATTCCAACATCGAAATATTCCGAAGAAAATTTCGATTCAAATCCACTCCAATGCAATCATTGGAAATTTTGGTTATTTTCAAAACCCTTTTCAAATTCAATTTATTTATTTAAAAATAAATAGAATTATAATTCTAGTTCAAAACTAGTTCATTTCGATAAAAATCTATTTTTATCTTTTCAAATATGGAGTTTTTCATCCCAAATCTTCACAAATCATTTCTTATGATTTTACACAAATTATTACTATTTTTAATAATTTTATCAAGGCCCGTACAGTCGATTTCCATCAATGGCCATCGAACTGCACTTATAGCGACCTTTTTCAAATTTGATTTGGACATAATTCCAAATCCAACCGTTAGATTTCTAATTTCTAATATTCGTTAGAAAGCTCTTTTCGATACGAACCCAACGGTTCCGGTTTTAGGAGAATCCGACGGTCGGATCTCCCGTAATGTCCGTTTGAAATAAATGGTCGAAATTCACGAACTGCCGCGGCGCGGCGCGTTCTATTCAGGCCATTATATTATATATATATATAATATATATAATATATACTTCGTCGATTTCTATTTAAAACGAATTATATAAATAGTTTTGAATTCGTTTCAAAAACAATTTCAACTTCCTTTTCAATTCAAATCAAAATTGAATTCTTCTTTATAAATTCGTTTTAAAATTCATTTCTATTCAATTCAAATTTCAATTCAATTTGAATTCATTTCAATTCACTTTCAATTCAATTCGAATTCGTTTTCAATTCATTTCGAAATCGTTTTCAATTCATTTCGAAATCGTTTTCAATTCACTTTGAAATCGTTTTCAATTCACTTTGAATTTGTTTTCAATTCAATTCATTTCGAAATCGTTTTCAATTCAATTCATTTCGAAATCGTTTTCAATTCACTTCATTTCGAAATCGTTTTCAATTCAATTCATTTCGAAATCGTTTTCAATTCACTTCATTTCGAAATCGTTTTCAATTCACTTCATTTCGAAATCGTTTTCAATTCACTTCATTTCGAAATCGTTTTCAATTCATGTCGTTTCGAAATCGTTTTCAATTCACTTTATTTCGAAATCGTTTTCAATTCATTTCATTTCGAAATCGTTTTCAATTCATTTCGTTTCGAAATCGTTTTCAATTCACTTTATTTCGAAATCGTCGATTTCGAAATCACTTTTCAATATTCATTTTAAAATGAATAAAGTCGATATAAATATCGTTCACGTCAAAATGGCGTCAATCTAATCAACACGGCTTCATAAATTTCTATTTTCAAATTTTCTTTATTTTTCAAATTGGAATGAGGCCCAATCAATTACCATGTAAAATTAATTATATGGATTTCCATACAACACATGTATATAATAGCATTGAAAAATAATCAACCATCAACCAAAGTGCACTACACTGTATAAGCATCAAATATAGATATTCAACGCTTATAACAGCCTGTCAATCAATCGATCGACATATTTAATCAATCAGGATGAGTGAAATTCATATTTCATCCCAACACCCGTGTGGGGTTTCAAACAATCAAACACAAATTTTAGTTGTGCAGTTGGGTGATGTGTAAAATTTATCGTCCCAATCAATGTCCTTCAAATAGGTGTACATAAACAAACCGTCTGGTTTGTAAATGAATATTTATTTATTCACTTTCACGTTAAAAATTATATTTTTAACGATAAAACATTTTATTCCAACATATGAATTTCTATTAAGTTCATTCTTTAAATAAATTGATATTTTTATTTTTCTAACACATTTTAGAAAATTTCGGCGGCATAACGGCACGATACTAGAAACGGGACAAGGCCTAGCCTAATCCCCGGTCTAGTGAAGGCCCACGCCATTCACAAATCAATCATATCAATTTCATTTCACCAAACTATTCAAATCAACCCAAACAATCTAACTAACAACACAGCCAAACAAACAAGTCCATGGTCTGTGGACGATTGTGTCGGGTGCTACTAAGCACCGTCTGCATCCTAGTATATATATATAACTAGAAAAGAAATAGAAAGGTGAGAAATTCTCACAAATAGCTATCCTAGCTCCACGGCACTTCTTTGATATAAATCTTCTTCGATCTCGCCTTTTTGTTACCTTCGTTGCCTGCTTTCACTACCTATGTAAAAATCGAATTTTTACTTCGCTAATCAATAGATAAAAATCATATTTTTATTTCGAAGTTCAACATATAAAAATCATATTTTTAACTCGAAGTTCAATATATAAAAAATCCCATTTTTAACTCGAAGTTCAATATATAAAAATCCCATTTTTAACTCGAAGTTCAATATTTAAAAATCATATTTTTATTTCGAAGTTCAATATTTAAAAATCATATTTTTATTTCGAAGTTCAATATTTAAAAATCATATTTTTATTTCGAAGTTCAATATATAAAAATCATATTTTTATTTCGAAGTTCAATATATAAAAAATCCCATTTTTATTCTTTCTATATTATAAAAATTATATTTTTATTCTTTCTATATTATAAAAATTATATTTTTAACTTTTCTATAATATAAAAATATCGTCTTTCTTCGTTTTAAAAAATCAAAATTTTCTATCGATGTTCATAAAAAAAAAACTTTATCTTCATATAAATCCTAACTTAACATCATTAAAAAATTAGAATTTTATAACGGAAAAAAAAATCAGAGTTTTTATAAGGATAAATACATAAAAAAACTGGTTATTCGAATTTAAACGAATTAAACAACAAAAAAAAACTTAGCGCTCTCTTTTCTTTTCGCTGTTTTCGCTTGCGGGGGCCCCACGTCACAGGAAGGAGGAGGACGGGTGCTGAAGGGGGCGTCGGCTAGGCAGGGGTCGAGCAAAGCGGTGGCGGGCGGCGCGATTGGTTGGTTCGCGGTTTAGGGTTCCGCGTTGGGTTAAGGGGGGGGATTGGGGCTTCGATCTACGGAGAGGGGAAAGGAGGCTGAGGCGTTGGGGGGGGGGGGGGGGGTTCTGGTAGGGCGGAGGACGGGTCTCGCGATGGCGGGCGTCGATCGGAGGAGATCCATCGATTTCCCTCTGCGCGTTTTTTTTTCCTCTTTTTTTTTCTGATTTACTTTCGAAGATGGGGGGGGGGGGCAGAACGGTTTTAAGGAGGAGGGGTTTTTATTATTTTTTTTTTAATTATTTTTTTTTAATTATTTTATTTGCAAATAGTTGACTTTTACATACGACCTCGAAACGAGGTCCACCGCCTGTCGTCCATAGCGTTCTACCCCCATTCCGAACCCAATGGGATATGTCACGTAGGACAATTCAATCGTTTCGATCAGTTTCCGTTAAATTTATATTTAAATCGCTATATTGAATTTTAAACGTACATTTCAAATTACCGGGGTCGCATACTAACTAGAAAAATTCCAGAAAAATATTTTCTAGTTTCGTATTGACGATACGGTCCTAACAAAACTAGTTTCGTCGAATTCTGAGACCGTATGAAAAATGGCCAATTTCCAGTCGATTAAAATCAACTGAAACTGGTCAAACACGTTTTCCTTTGCCATGCTCACATATTGATTCGAAAAATTATGAAATCTGGAATCTAGCAATAACTTAACATCACGGACCCAACAAAACTGGTTTCGTCGAAATCCGAAGTCGTTTGCAAAATGTCCATTTTTAAGGGCCTGAATTCCATAACGACTATTCAGAATTTTCAACTGGACATATCTTTTGATTCCCGCTACGAACTTTTGATTTCTCGGATTCGTTGGAAAGATATTCACTATTAGATTCCATTATTTTTGGTTTCACTAAAATCCGGATTGTTTTGCACCCGGTACATTCAATTGAAGTTTGAAATCGAATTATCGAACTACCGCGCCATTTTCAATTCTATTTATAATTATATATAAATATTTATATTCTAACGACGACGCGTATAATATATACGTTCGAATTCTATTCCAAAATAAATTCCTCGTCGATTTTATTTAAAATAATTCATTTTAAATAATCAAAATTCGCTAAAATTGCCAAAATAAAAATTTCAAACTGGCTCGCATTTTACGGGTTGTTACATTCCAATCACGAAAGAACCACAATGTATATCTTTTTTAGGAGCGACCTAGAGATTTATAAGTAGTTCTTCCGTTTCATGAAGATCTATGGTCTTCAATGCTCCATCTTTAATCTCTGCAAGTTAGTTTCGAATGCAACGTTGGTTCGAAGTGGTTTTGGGTTTAGTTCCCATCCCGGTCTCTTCGAAACAACACGTCAAAAGGTCCAATTGATAGTTAGGTTTTTATCTATCAATCTCAATAATATTGTTATGTATATTGGCAGCTCAGACCTTTTATAAAAAACCATTCATTTAAAAAAATAGCATCTATTCTATAAATCGATCTTATATATTTATCTTAACCAATTTCTTTGAACTCGTTATTTTGAAAATAATAGCCAACCCCTTTTCTTTCCCCTTGGAAATATCACTATAATCTCATAAACCCATTTCTATTTCCTTTACCACTACAAACCAATATCATCTCTTGATAAAGCGAAGTCGTTCAAGTTGGGATTATTTAATTAGCTCTCAGACCTTGATCGACAACGTTATTAACTTAAGATAATAAAAGTTTGCAATTCAAAAATCCAATATATTATTCCAATTTCCATTTACTATTTAATTTAAATGTGGTTTTATAAACCATTATCTTTTATTCGAAAACCCACTTTATATTCTAATTTCTTTTACTTAATTCGTTAATTAATTAAATAATTTACCAACCCTTTACTTAAAACCTTTTTATACAACTTCATTTATAACTTGGATTATATTACGACAATCCACCTACTACTACCTCATCTAAACCGATTTATCATATTACAAAACTAAATTTGAATTCTATTACTAAATCCATTTCCAGAGTTCCTTACACCAATCCATAAATCAATTTCTTTTGAAATTCCCATTTCATTTGCATTCATTTTACTTACTAGGAAAATCTTATTAAATCTTCATATTACATCACAAATCTTTTTATAACTTTTTATTTAAATAACTTTTATATAATAAATTCAAATACTTCGATTTGGTTATAAAAATATATTTTATAACTTAAAATTCTGCCAATTTGCCCAATGATGTCTTAAAAACAATGAATTTTAGGCGATCGGCTGCCAATCACTTAATCAATATTGTTTACTGATTAAAATATAACAATCGTTGAATATAAATTCAACAATTAACATCCATTCAACAATCAATAATCCAAATAGGTTACAACATCAATTGGGATAAACAATTCATGTGTGAATAATATGAACAACCAATAATATACAATTTATTTGAGGAATCCGGTCGGATCCCGCCAACCTATTCTTCCCTGCATCACAGATCATAATATAATTTTTGACAACATATGCAACAATAATTTAACTAAAACATATAATTCGATATAAATATAATATCGAAAATCATTAAATAAACAATATGCAACCATGGCATCCAATTATCCAACTAATTATGAATTATAGTTATGTGAATTTAGCACATAATAAAATTCCAGAAAACTATGAGAGTTAACTCACTATTTTATTCGATGAATGCAGGTCGACTTATAAAATTTCAAGAGAGCGTTTGAAATTATATAAAATTCTCATTACTTTCGAATCCAACCATTTCAGCTCGACCATGGAGTATTTTCGGATACGATTCCATCAGCACCAGTTTCGCTTATTTCGGTTAACTTGTGGACAAATTATGATTATTACAAGTTTTATATAAACTTAACAATTTTTAAATTTAATAAATTACTAACCGAATATTCTTAATTACCGTTAATCAACATCCTTAGGACCTTAACCCTTTAATCTTCCTTGTGTTACCAGACAGACCGTCGCGTCAGACTTTGACCAACCCAAACCTCCCCACTGTTTCACTTCAGCTCGCATGATACTCTGGGTCATTTTAAATGTGCCATTTACTCCTCTCCGTTTTTTTTTCTATTAAATTTTTTCTTTTAATTAAAGTACACACATGGCCCAAATCCTGTACCCGCCACATCTACCTTTAAACATTCTTCTGCTTGATGTTTTAAATACGTCTGCTTCAACAATTCTTCCATGGCCGCGGTATAACCTTCCCACCTCCCTTCACCGTGTTGATTGCTTCTCTAACTCATTCTCCTTCTCATGCGAGATGCCTCAAACAAGTAGCATCGTGATTTCCCAATGCCCTTATTTCCATTTTTGCATTTTGTCCATTTTCACGAGAGCCAAAGAGCCATGCAGAAAAACTTTCCATCCTCCTACGCACGTTCCATTGACGTCAAACCCAGCTACTTTGCCTTCCTCTAAAAACTCACGGCCATCATCATAGTTTTAACAGAACCGAAAACTGAACTTACCAACACTTATTCACCAGACTTCCACCTCCCAACAGGAGTTCACCGGACCCTGACCTACTACCCTCGCCGACATCGCCACAGTTCACTCTCCAACCATCCACGTTCACAGACCCCATCGGAACCAGCCTCCATCAACGTCTGTGGCTCCAGCGGTCACCCAAAAACCCGCCTACTCCGAACCCGGTTTCCGGGTAACAGTCACCACCGAAACACAAAAGCTTCCGCCCAACTCGATATGCTAGAAGGTGGAGGAGATCTAAGAGGATGATTGGAGAAAAAAGGAGGCCGTTCACTGTAAATACTTGCCATGAGGACTGGTTTTTGTTTTGGAAAGAAAAATGTTATTTATTTTCTCTTCTCATTTTTTGAATATAAAGGAGGAGATTTGTTCTGTTGGCTTGTTGTTTGACAAGAAAATGAATTAGGCTGTGTGTGTGTGTGTGTGTGTGTGTGTGTGTGTGTGTGTGTATATATATATATATATATATATATATATATATGGGCTCAGCTTATAGGTGGCACATGGATTTGTTTGTAGGGAACCGACATACTTCAGAGAATTTTCTCCATTTCGCATAACGCATGGTACTGAAATGTTACGGCGAGGCAGAGATATTTAATTTGATGCGACGAATGATTTTTCGTTTAGAAGATCAACGATATTTTTGGCGTATAACGCGCGTTGTTCATGGTTCGTACGAACGCTCACATACTCCGGTCGTAATGAAATTCGAAAACATACAAACAGAATTATATACGGCTTCAGATTATAAATTGACTTGAATTTAAATTCGTCTTTTTAAATTCTAAGTTTAAACGATATTCAATAAAATAACAATCCTTTATTTTAATAAAATAAAACGTTATATTTTATAACAAATTCCATAGCGACCTTTTCAAAATTTGATTTGGGCATTAAACAAAATCTACAACATAAAAACTTGATTTTTCGCTTTATTAGAAAATTATTATCCAATAGATTCAGACGTTTCTTGTTTCGAAGAAATCCGACTTATATTGGATCTTGTACAACCATTTAAAGTTCAAAACATAATATTACGAACTACCGAGCCGCTGCAGCTCATTTTATAATTAAATTATAAATTATATGTATTAAACGTCCTTCAATAAACGAATACGTTAATATAATTAAATATAAACTTTTATAAATTCCCTTATATTACCAAATCACATAATTTTGCAAATTCAGCCAATTTCGACTGTTTTGAAATTAAATTAATATTTAAAATATTCAAAATTATTAAATTCTGACCATTTAAAATCCAAATCAACATTTAAACAAAACTCTAATATTAAATTAAACGATTAAAAATCTGGGTGTTTACAGTCAGAGATAAATATATTAGAGCTCATAAAAGAAATCTCACAACAGAAGGGAATAAAAAGTAATAATAGGTTAGCTCTTACCAATATAATGACACTATCTAACAAGTGTCTATAAGTTGCATAATCTCAAACACCGATTAACCTATGGGTTGTTATGAGGAGGGGTCAGAACAAAAGTTCTAGTGAATGGATAAATTATACTTTCTACAAATAACCGTACATATACCGTTCTCTCACTGGTTCATATTTATTAAGTTATTCAGGTTTATCTCATGATACACTTTCGGTTTTTCCATATAAATTGTACCTATCTACTCCTCAGTAGATTAACCTTATAAATAATATATATGTAGCTATATACACAATATATATTGATGTACTTCCCATAGTACCCTTCTCGAGTGGTCCCAATCATGAAACGTACTGGACCTCCATCTCCATGCTACGAAAGCGAATAAGCCTCTACCGTTGTGCCACAAGGACACCCTAATACCTGAGTTCCTCCACAGAACTCAATCGGGGGGCTTTACACATATATGTAAATGACAACCTCGTTAGGTCTACAATATTGATATCCAAAGATAGGTGTATATATTTCGGTTGCTACCCAAGCCCTACCCAGCCTACTCCTACTAGTTAAAGACTATTCAAAGAGATAAATGATCACCCTACCATCCAATCTAAACAAACATGTGGTCCATCATCCAATGACCCATAGTAAAAGTTCATTGACCTCTTGGCTTTGCTCCAGTCCTTCCCGCACACGCTCTGACTGACGATTACCGATATCCAATAACCTACTATTCTTTGTTGGGTCCCGACCACGAAGCCTTCCCCTTTAGGCAGCCGCGGAATCATCCTATGATCATCACCATTAGTCTTTAGGCTACCCACCATCAAAGATGCAACAAAGGCATACTCATCGGATGGAACCATATAGACCATGCCTTTGTGGTTACCACTTCATTAGACCTACCGTAGAGGGCCGTTAGGGAGTATCCTCACATCTCGTAGAAGTCCCGCATTCCTTCCATTCCCGTCAAATAATAAGCTAGACGTGCTCCTCTTGTGTCTCTAGACACCCTCGATGATCTGCTCTATTGAGCTCTTCATCCGAAATATATATGGACTGGTCTAAGCGCATCTCATCATTACGTTATTAGACCCATATCTAATCTTCAACTACACGCTTGTTATAATTACCACAATGCTAATTTAGTTGAACATTTTGCTTGTTTATTCTGCTTTCAAGTTATTCGTTTGTTAGCTTTAGGTGGCCACTTATTTTCCTTAATCATCTATCACTGCCGTAATAGACCACTGCTTATTATTATCTTCATTAAAAATAATTCCTCAATTATTAGTTTATTAATAATAAGCCTACTCTATTCTTTTCTATTTAATTATAACCTCGTGTTATAATATTACGACAACTATAATTGTGAATTAGCCTATTAAACTTATTTCTCAAAATTTAAACTCATCTATAATAAGCCTCTTACTTTCCATTTCATCTTTTAGTTATAACTTGTATGTCATAATCCTACTTGTATACCAATGACATGTCTACCTATTATATTACATTCCCGTCCAATATAATTTATTATAATAGGTTGCATTCCCCGTTCATTACATACTTTATAGGTTTCTTATTCCTTTTTCTCAACAAAATACTTTTCACTATTGTCACTCATTTTTATTTACGTCTTTACAATTTATTTTTTAGGGAATTAGATTAACTCCTAATTGGTTGGTAATTAAAACTGTACAAAATCCATTTCCATAGCTTAAGGCAGTTACCACAATGGAAACCATAATTGCAAGACATTTTCTTTCAATTATTTTTAGGCTATTGAACAATATGCAATTTGGAAAAATCCTTATTTCGCACCGATACACATCTTTATTTATCTTTAAATTGCAATTATGTTTTCCTTTTCTTTTAGAAAAACAAACTAGGGAAATACATCCCCTTTTTTCTAACCAATCAATCTACGCTACTATTAACTTCCAAGTTAAATTGATATACATTCATTATTGTCTTTAACTTATTTTTTCCCTTTTGTTTTGCATAATTATAGTAAATTTTGTCACAATTGTGTTTACACCTCTTTTTCTTTCAATCCCAACGATTTTCTACCTTATTTCCATTTTAAACCTGAAAAGTAGGGGTGGGCGTCGCGGTTAACCGACCGAACCGATCTAATCGATCTTAACCGAACCGATTTAATCGAAAAAATCATTTAACCAAACTTGCGGTTAACTGATCGCAAATAACCGACCAAAAGCAGTTCGGTTAACCGCGGTTATACATCGGTTAACCGTTAATCGCATATATTCTAATAAACATATTTTAATTTTTAATAACGGGCCTTTACACCCAAATACCCGATCCAGTCCGCCCGTTTTGTCAAAACCCTAGTTTAGTTACTTTTTTTTTGTTCAAACTGAAATTATCACAGGCTCACAACCACTTTATGTTTAACTTTCCAAAAAGCAAAAATTCCTCAATCAAAATCCTAAACCCTAACTATTTTTCGTTGATCCACCGCTACCCCCGATTCGTGGGTTCAAGACAATGGTGATTGTTAAGAGGAAGAGAAGAAACGTGAGTGTACCGATTTCCGATTCATTGAATACTTTGATTTTAGTTCGATTTCATAATTTTCTGAAATTTCATTGTTTGACCTGGTTAAACGTTAGTCGATAAGATTTTGATTATTTTATACCAGTGAGGTTGAATGGTTCCTATGAATCTAATGATTTATTTGATGTCGCATTCGTTGATTCCATTACCATGTTCATATTTGTTGATTAACTCTTTGATAAACTTAATGCCCAAGTATACAAGTAAATTTTACTTGTTTACATTTGAATTTGCTGAGCAATTTCACATATATAGATTTGCTCTTATGACTATTTAATATTTGGGATAAATTATCATTTAACCAAATAATTTTCTCTCCTTGTATGTCCATTGATAAGCGTTGCAAACCATCATGTGGACTTTGTATTCCTATATGTGTGTACGTTTTATGGTGAATGTTGAACTCTGTTGTTTTAGACTACCCAGTGCTAGTGTGTTTTATCATATTTGTCTTTCTGTGTTCCGTTACCGACTTAATTTATAACATATAACCATCTACCCAGTAGAAGACGTCACTTATTAGTAGCGGAGCTTGCCTGTGATTTCAAATAGGACTAAATATTTTCAATGACTAAGCAGTGAAAAAACAGTATGATAAATAACATAAGACAATTGGATTAGATAATTGATTGTGAAATGAAAATATAATTCATTTTGGCTTGAATTTTTACTTCTTTAAGGTTTTCAACTTCATTTAACCTTGTTTGCATGCATATATAGAATTGGTTTATTATAATATCTTTTATGCATTACATTTCAACAACCATAATTATGTAAAAATGAATTTCTATGTAATATAAAATTTGAACTAAAAATTGAATTTGCATGTAGATATATCTTAAAATTCAACAATTAGATAAAAAGACAGTTTTGTGTAATGTTTAGTTATCTTAATGAAGTAACTATGCAGTATGAACATATCTGTGAACTGTGACGTATGAACTATTAGTTTATTAATGCATGAAGTAACTATGTAGTATGAACTATAACCATGTATTTTATGTGTGCTTTGCAGACTGTAAAATTTATAGGTGAGGCTGTATAAATTTGGTCATGCAGTGGGTTAACCGGTCTAACGGTTAATTTGAATGGTTAACTAATCAACGGTTAACCGTTCAAAGTAACCGGTTAACCAGTTAACCGGTTAAATAAACCGGTTAACTGCGGTTAAGATTAAGCGGTTCGGTCGGTAGAGCACTACCACAATTAGCTGAAAACGGTTAACCGAACCGGCCCACCTTTGCGGTTAACCGCAAATTTTAACCGAAGTTCGCAGTTAACCGACCGCGCCCACCCCTACTAAAAAGTGTTTTTTTTACAGAAAATATGGAATTTCTCAAACTTACCTTTTTTGCTATAAATTTACTGTACATAACTTTAAGCCATATCAATCCTTGTCACATTAATTTAGTAAGCTTAGCATGTTTGCCTACTTTCAAATTTCCCTTTTATTACAATTTTACATAATACGTTCACTTAGCCCCAAACCATCAAGTTTTCCCTTTTTATTACAATTCCCCTTTAATTTGCGCTTTACCACAGCCAAATTAATTTGCTCCTAACCACAATCAAATTATTTATTCATTTAATTTGCGCCAAACCAAAATTTGATTATTTTGCGCATAACCACAATTTAATTTAATTTGTGCAAAACACAAATTTATTCAATTTGTGCATAACCACAATTTTATTCAGTTTGCACATAACTAAAATTTAACATAGATTGTATATTCTGATGCAGAAGAGGGGAAACGGAGAAGAAGAACATATTGTAAATTCCAACAGGAATCAAACGATACAATATATCATTATCCGAAAATATAATTTGAATACACTCTCACTTGAGATTTGTGCTCTAATATGTTAGATCTGATTTGGATCTACACTGCTTTGTGATTTATTTTAATTCGGATTTATAGATTTGTCTGGACATACGATCTTAGCATCTGTAGCTTAAATATACAATCTTTTATCTCCAAACCTTGAATAAGAAATCCTAAAATTAATATATGTTTATTTTTTGAAGAATTTGGAGTAAAAAATGTTGGAGAATGGAGTTTTGATGACAACAACCTTATTTCAATATTAATTGATACTAACATCTCTATCAAGAATATATATACACACACACATATGTGCAGAATTAGTATACCGGAATTAATACCGAAGACTGTACAGTTTTAAAGATTTAAGAGATTCAGAATTCAGAGAAGATTCAAGACTCATGAGTAATCAAGAAATCAAGAAATCAAGAGTTGAAGAGTTCAAGATAAATATAGTAATAGAGTCTAGTTTATGTAAGACTCTGAATAACACTCCTGGTTCAAATTCAAATTCTGTTTTTGAAATTCTGATTTTGAAATTCTATTTTCAAATTCTAATTAAGCTTTTCTATGTGCATTTGATTTTAAACTTGAGTTTTAAAGATTATAAGTTTATATATATTTATATAGCTATATACTTTTATATTTATATGGTTTTAAACTTTATAATTTTGTAAATATGTTTATATAGTTTATACTTATGATTTCATATGCTTTTCTACTTTATAATACTTATTTATATCACTGTGTTTTAATTCAAGAATTTCCATATATATATATATATATATATATATATTAAAACATTTGAAAAATATTCAAATTTCAATTTTTGAAATACATATGTCGACATACATATGTTGGCATGTCGACATATAGCTGTCTTAATTTCAGTTTTGAAAGGAAGTGTCTTTTCACCATTTGTAACATTACAGAAGCGTTGCAATCTTTCAAATCTTATAAATAAGGGTTGATTTCGAATGTTTTTAACCATTCTTCTTCTCCATCTTCATCCATTTTCATTCCTCCATTATTATTTCATACTTTTATGATTCCTACACTTATACTCTACCGGTTTCAATTCTAATTATTTAAAACTTCTTCTTTTCTCACTCTCTACTCATTACTCTATGAATCAAAGTGCTATTGAAGAGTTATAGGGCTGTTGTAATCATTTCGGATTGTCTTTGAAACATTGTGTTCCTTATAGCCGTGAAATTAAGGAAACAAATCAGTGTTAACCTTTTAGCCGGGAAATCAAGGGTGGTGGAAACGGTGGTAACCTTGTAGCCGTGAAATCAAGGGGATTGTACTTGGATATTGATATAGTAATAGAACTTTAAGCATTCCAGTGTTGCGTGGGACTGGACGTAGGAATAATCCGAACCAGTATAAAATCCGGTGTGTTCTTTCCTTTTCTGCATTTTATTTCTGTTTATGTTTATGTTTGTGTTTGATTCTGTGTTTGTGATTATCTCTGTGGTGTGTGATTCATATAGTAGATCATATAAGTTTTATATTTTCTTAAATCCCTTAAAAACACTCTTCACGCCGCCCCCTCTAGTGTTAGTTTTGCCTTAAGATCCATTCCACGTTGCCTAACAATTAGTATCAGAGCAAGATCTTTCAAAAAAATCATAATATGATTTTTGAAAATTTTAAAATGGAAAACGTTGAAATGATTATTAACCCTAGTGTCAATTCATGCACTGCATCAATGTTGAAAAAGTCTGCATTCAATTATGTTGAAAATTCAGGTGATCCACTGAAATGTTGTCCAATACAAGAAAAGATGTGTTATATGGCTTTTGAAAATTCAAAAGTTGAAAAGATGGGTGAAGTGGCTATTGAAAAATCAAATTCCAAAATGGTGTGTTACATGGCTATTGAAAATTCAAATTCTGGCAAACAAATGGAGGAAATCAAAAAGGACAAATGGATACTGGATAGTGGCTGTTCAAGACATATGACGGGAAATCTAGAAATACTAAATAATCTAGTCTATAAAGATGGTGGAATAGAAAACTTTGGAGATAACTCTAATGGATTCATTATTAGGATCAACAATGTCGGTAATTATGAAACTCCTACTATTTCTGATGTTTTATTAGTCAGAAATCTAAAACACAACCTACTAAGTATGAGTCAACTTTGCGATAAGGGCTATAAAATAAACTTTGAAAAGGGTAAATGCTTTGTAGAAGATACGAATTCAAAAGTAATATTCGTAGGAGATAGAAAGAAAAATATCTATATATTGAGTATGAAAATCTCCAACGATAATCTATGTCTTATGGCCAATACAAGTGACCCTTGGGTATGGCATAAGAGATTCAGTCATATAAATTTCTGACACATCTCTAGGATTTCTAAATTAGATTCAATTAGGGGATTACCCAAAATGAAGTTTAAAGTTAATAATTTATGCGATGCTTGTCAGTTCGGAAAATTAAAAAGAAGTTCATTTAAATCAAAAGAGGAAATTACAACCTTAAAACCATTAGAGTTAATTCATATAGATTTATTTGGTCCATCTCAAACCCATTCAATAAATCACAATAGATATGTTTCGTAATAGTCGATTATTTTTCTAGATTTTCTTGGACTTTGTTTCTTAAAAATAAAATTGATGCTTTTGATCAATTTACAACTTTTGCTAAAAGAAATTAAAAGTTAATATCACTAAAAATCAAAAAAATAGTAGTGACCTTAGCGGAGAATTTGAAAATGTAAATTTTGAAAAATTCAGTAATAAAAAGGGAATAACCCATAATTATTCTGTCCTTAGACCCCCTTAACAAAATGGAGTAGTTGAACGTAAAAATAGGACGATACAAGAGTGTGCGAGAACTATGTTATCAGATAATAATCTACTAAGAATTTTTTGGGCTGAGGTAGTCGCTACATCTTATTATATTTTAAATAGAATTTCATTCAGACCCTTAACTCATAAAACACCATATGAACTTTTGTATAATAAGGAACCAAAAGTATCATATTTTAAAAATATTTGGAAGTAAATGTTTTATACTTAATACTAAAGAAAATTTAACTAAATTTGACACGAAATCCAATAAAGGAATATTTATCGGATATTCGGAGTAAGGCATATAGAGTTTTCAATTTTAGAACCAATACCGTAGAAGAAACCTTGAACGCATCATTTGACGAAAATTATAAAAATACAACACAACGAAGATGAATGTGAAAATGAAGTTAATGAAACAAATAATGAAGAAAGTCAACCAAATAAACGAATTAGATTACTAAGAGTGTGACGATCCCAAAACCCGTGTGACGGTGTTAAGGATAATCGTTGGAATATAACTCATTAATCATCATTAGCAAAGTACAGATAATAGCAAAAACAATAAATAGAATAATTTGACATAGATATGACAGCGGAATCATAACATGTAACAACATCAAAGTAGCACAGCGTAGGATATAACTTAGTAAATAAACGGGGAATGATCGGTCAACATCGCCATAGGCGGAATATATACATACAGTGAGACATAATAAAGGTATCAGTCTACATCGCCTGCGGCGGTACATATACATAAGATAATAAATACAGGAAGTAAAACAGTCTGCATCTCCATAGGTGGAATATATACATAAGATAAGGATGGGGAAAAGTCAATATCCAAAACACAAGTGAATCTAATCCTCGCCATCAAGCCAAAAGCGCACTCCGTACTGCAGTGCTAAGCCAAAACTAATCTTTCAACTAGGCTGCCCGTGTGAAAATAAGGGCACCCGAGTTTGCGAAGTGAAACAAACAACGAGTCAGTCATGGGACTGGTATGAGAAATCTACTTAACTGGTTAAACAACAGTAATAAGGCAAATCATAGGACCACGCCACTTTCGCGGATCGGGTTTACTCCAGTGATTGCCCGTGCATTTAAAACAAAGTAAATTCTTTGAAACAACGCAATGCTTTTGAAAAGAATGAAGCCGTTATAAGACTCAAGTCCCATCATACAATGCAACGCAAACCGGAGGATAGAGTTTTAACTTATAATGGCCAAAATATGCTTAATACGTGTAAAGCAAAATCATTTGAAATTATTACTAGTGCATATATGTTTTAAAAACGAATATCATCATAAATATCAATCATAGACGGCATAAGTGCCTCCATACCACTATGTCGCCATACTAGTTCTACAATCAAATTCGTTATTTCGTATTGGAAATTGGATTTTTGTCATGAGTCGAGGCAAGGGGCAAGCTCCTCTCCGCTTCGAGACACTCTAGCAAATGCCTCAGGACTACACACTTTGGGTAACCCTTGGAATCGGCTGGGCCGGTCCTCCCTTACGTTTGAGGATTGGTAATTCTTGGACATACGTTTCCCGGTCCTTACAGACCCGAAATCGAGGCGCCTCGCATTCCAACAACCACAAAGATGAAAGTAATATAAATGTCAGCCAGTTTAAGCACTGACACCATCATAACTAGAAAGAAACGTCGTGTCCTCCCAACGGTCCTTATCCCGTTTTTGACTCATACCGAGGTGTGAGGCTCGCGAATCCACGCTACACACAAAACCAGGCCACGTAGGCCTGCTTTGATCAACAACCACAAGACTTTTCTTTGCAACAGAAGCCTTGATCACTGCATCTTGGCATGCCACACAGGCAATCCACTCCATACGACTGATTTCTATCGATATATAACCTCTGAGCTCGTACGTCTCAGAGAAGGGCGTTAAGCAAGAGAATAAATTCTCCGCCGCCAAACAGATATATATTTAACAGAGATCAATCAGTATAGAAAAAAATCCAATGTCAGATACACAGTCCATTTACAAGTCCGTTCGGGGTCTGAACGAAACAGGAGGCACCATATCCCTCGTATATCCGTACAATCAACACATACGTCCAGACGGCTACTACTTCCATTCCTTCAAGGTAGCTACTCCAATCAGGAACCACAGCAGCGCCTATCCAACCGATATGAAGATCGTCGGTCTTGAACCGTCTTCATATTTTCAACTTCGAATCATTCGATCAATTATTTGAAATGAGGGTTGGCTCGGCCTTTTCAAATAATTCACGTACAATTAGAATTCAAATCAATTCTTTCCATGGTTATATTATTCGACATTCATATTTCAGTTCTTTATTATAATTTTCATGTCAAACACATACAACCATCAAATATATAGCAAATCAAGCAAAATTGGTTTATTTCCAATCCATGTCGCTTAGGATATTTTATAACGATTTTTCGCCATTTTTATTTATTTAAAAATGGCCATATTTAATTAAACGACGTTTCAGGTCGTGCCGTGGCACTGGCGCTGTTTTTCCCCACATTTGTTTTACACATATCGGAAAATCTAACCGTTGGATTTCTACAAAGTTTATATCATTGGGAAGATATTCCCAAAGCGAACCCAATGGTTCAAGTTTCGTGAAAATCCGATGGTCGGATCTTCCACACTAGTCGTTTGAAGTTACAGTTTCAAAATACGAACTGCAGCGTCGTTATTCGATTTAATTTAATTATATTTATATATAAATATAAACGATTCCGACACTGTTTTCTTCATATTTGAATTAAACGTTCTAGACAATCCAACCGTTGAATTTTTACAAAGTTGGTGCCGTTGGAAAGATATTTCCAAGGCGAACCCAACGGTTGTGGTTTCGGGGAAATCCAATGGTCGGATCTCTCGTACTAATCGATTGAAGTTATGATTTCAAAACACGAACTGCACGGCCTCGATTCCTTTCAATTCTATTTATATTTATATATACATATAAATATAGTCCATTCTTTAATTTCAATGTTGTTTTCACTTCAAATATTTCACTAACGCCTTTATATTTCGAATTTTTTTGCCATAACCTCCTTTGTGCGGGAAGGGGTTTGGAAATTTATTGGGCCGTATTAGGTACCCAATAAATCCTATAATGCATACACATATTTATAGTGATATATTCTGGTGTTTACAGGGGAGCGTGTATAGATAATAACTCCAGAGAATAAATTCTCGTCACCATGTCAAAGCCTGAGGGAGTGTGTATTTTTAATTACTCCAGAGGATAAATCCTCGTCACCTCGTCCCGTGTGGGAAATAAATAATCCATGTGTCGTATCTAATAACTAGAGAGACGTGATTATTGTCAACTCCAGACCCGTGTGGTGTTTTTATTAATCTGGCAATTTATCGTTATATTTTATATGGTCCATATCAGTCATCAGTTCAACCTGTAATATATAGTCATCGCCATACAAGCCTCTCGCTCGTATGGTAAATCTTCAACCTCGTCACACAAGCTCCAAATGCTTTTGTGGAATATGATGAAGTATGCCTATCGTCAAGAAGTATGCCATCTAGTGTAGTTCGAAATTAATTGTTACTATCCTATGGCGATGTTTATTATTACACACAGAATAACCAGCACTCCGCATCCAATGGCATTCACAGGAGTTGATATAAAATAAAATTGCGCAGCCAACTCATCAAGGCTTACCTATTGGTCGGGCACGAAAATAATTTCTTTACTCTACAGCTAATCCATTTTCCCTGTTCGACACATGTATATATATGCAGAACAAAGCTAATAATAATATTTCTGGTGAACTAATATTTATTTCAACACGTGTGTATTTTTAGCGAAGCGTATACATGATAAAAGTAATATTTTTATCACTATAAATATTTATTTAACACGTGAATGTTTTTAACACTTCATATTCACAATAAAAATGTAATTTTTATTGTTTAATCCATTTATTTAAAATACGAATAACATTCAACACACGAATTTCTATTCAACGAATGAATTTCTATTCAACACATGAATGTTCTCTATAGTTTGTGTATATATATATATATATATATATATAAATGTGATTTTTATCGTTAAAGCTATTTATTTAAAACACGAGTACCATTCAACACATGAATTTCTATTCAACGAATGAATTTCTATTCAACACATGAATGTGGTATAGTTTGTATATATATATATATATATATATGTGATTTTTATCGTTAAAGCTATTTATTTAAAACACGAATACCATTCAACACATGAATTTCTATTCAACGAATGAATTTCTATTCAACACATGAATGTTCTTTATAGTTTGTATATATATAAAAATGGGATTTTTATTTTTAAATCTATTTGTTTAAAACATGAATACCATTCAACACATGAATTTCTATTCAATGAATGAATTTCTATTCAACACATGAATGTGGTTTCAACATATGAAAATAACTTCAACAAATGAAAATTATTCTAACACATGAATATTTCAGAAAATTTCGGCAGCATAACGGCAGTGTAGTTAAAACCGGGACTGAAACACCCCACCTCCGTTAGGGTCACTCTCAAAGGGAATGCCCTAATTTTGGTGGAGGTTTATAAGTACAAGTCACAGATATACAAGACAGATATAAGAACACATATTTGTAAACAGCGGAAGAACAACAACTTTTTTTTTTATTTCATAAAGTCAAATACGTGTTACAACAACATCCTTTCCAAAAACATAACATAACACTTTCATAATCTGTCTTGAGTACATTATTAAAGAAGCATAAATAAAACATAGATAAACTGCAAAAGCCCCAGAGTGGATTGTCCAATGCCATAGTTCAAAACAGGAAAGTCCAAGCAATACATTTCTCTACTTCAGCTGGATGTCAAGGCTGATCAAGCTTCTGTGTTCCCTCCCTGAGGACCTTGGGGGGGGGGGGGGGAGAAACGGAAGAAAGAAGACGAAAGAAAAATAGAGTCAGACATAAAGCCTGAGTAAGTCTAGTACTATTTTGTCTATGAATAAAGAACTGGGTATGATAAGTATAAACAAGAAGTGGGCAAGCACAGTAAACTTGGTTAAGTTGGCTAGGGTCGAATATACTATCGTACCCCATGTTAATCTCTGAACCCATATAAACTAGTTTCCAATTTGCACCCCATAATCAGGGTGATGTGATCCATTCAATGATGATCGGCTCCTACTCGCATAGTTACATGTGTCTTACGGCCCCCGATGTCTGTAGTTACCTATGCTGGTCCCACCATGGGGTGTATCAAGTCCCATAGTGGCAACCCGACACAACCTTAGAGTGCACAGGTATGCTACTGGTGTCCAGTGCCTTATTTTTCTGCGCCGGAGTGTGTGCACGCCCGCACTCCATTAGAACCTACACTGCTACACCACCGCCGTCGATTTGACCTCTTACAATCAGCCCAGTAATCGTGCCCCACCCTGCCTAGTTTCAGGGTATCCTGATACACCTTTTAGGGTTACTGCTGAAAAGGGTCCCCCGTTACTAGGTTTTCTATCTCTAGCCAACATGCTAAGTTGGTTAAGTGTTTCCTACCTAACCCCCACCAGTCCGTTTAGTTTAGCATGTTCCATTTTGATTAAGTCTTTAGTTTACTTAATCCTATCAATCCAGACTCAGCCTTAATTGTCTTATTAAGGCCCTGACCTCTCACATTAGACAGGTATTGTTGTGGCTGCCTGTTGCCGGTTGGTTCCGGGCAGTCTTACGCCACAACTCAGTCTAACCTCGGGTCCTTATTGGGCTCCATGTTTAACCTCCCACATTGTATAGGTATTGTTGTGACTACTGGACAGCCGGGCGGTTCCGGGCAGGTTTACATCACAACTCAATCCAACCTCGGGTTAAACACATCGTATGTTCTACATTTTACATATTTTGTCATTCTTCTTTATTTCTTATATGTAAATATTTGCGGCCCATTATTAAGTTAATGGTGTAAAGGTTACACCAATCATGGGCCCAACCCATACTTGAACTTGGGCCCTTCTATTTTATATTTTCATTCATTAATTAATTTTTACCCAACGTTATTTTCCCCCGTTTTACACGTCCGTTTATATATATATTGGGCTTAGCCTTTTAAAGCCCAATTTAGCCATGCGAAAAGGGGAGGCTTATGGCGTGATTACATACACAAAAAGGGGAAGGTGAGCGCATGAACTTGCAATACGACGTTGGAAATAAAATAGAAATTGGTGTACTTGTATAGTGGTAACATAGGTGACATGAATCAAAGCATGTGAACTTGCATAGGTTTAACTACAACATGAACCTATATTCTTATTTAGGCATAATGTCAAACATAAGCATGTCATAAATATTTCTAGCATAAGCATAGCATAATGGCAAACATAAGCATGGCATAAATACTTTTAGCATAATCATGGCATAATGTCAAACATAAGCATGGCATAAGTAAAGTTAAATTTGTTCATGGCATAAACATAAACAAGTCATGTTCATAAGGTTTCTACATGTTTACAAAGGGGATACTTTGTTACTAACACAGAAGCATAGATCAACTTAATTATGGTTTAAGTCTAATCACATAACGATGGTATAAACATACTTATGCATAAATATTCGTAAACATGGTGTTTGCTTTAAAACTTGCAAAAAGGGATTTTTGAGTCTAACCTAGCCATGTCTCACATATGTCATCATATAATTCTTGTAAACAAGATAGACTTAATCATGGATTTCAATTATGCCAAATATCATTCATAGCCTAGCCATATTCATAAGTTTGCAAAAGCATGACTTAATACATGGATTATGGTGTCAAAATTCCAACATAGTTTCTTATGAACTATAACAACCAAACTTGTTTCAATTACTTGCAAAATGATTTATGCACAAAAACATACATCATGATGGCATAATAACAAAGCCCCAAACTTGCATGAATTTCAATCAACTACATACATGTAGCTTCAACATAAATTGCATAATTTGCGCAATATTCCAAACGTATACTTGCATAGAACTACCGCATGTAGTTCTAACATAATTTTGCACAAATATGAACTACTTTATTATCCCAATTCAAGCATACAAACCAACACAGTTGTTTATTCATACCAAAGTAATACTCTACTTACAATGGTTGCGGCGAATTCTCTAATTAAGAGATATGATTCTTTTGTTGAATTGATTGGCTTTAGGTTGCTTGAATTGCTTTAGGCTTTAGAACTTTCTTCCTAATTCTCTCTCTAGTTGGCGGCTACTCTTAGTCGTTCCTCAGCAACATGGCGGCTATGTTCTTAATTTGAATGAATAGATTAGGGTTTAGTCTAGGGTTGTTTATATAGAGGTTAGGAACTGATTAGAACCCTTGATGTTGCTTGGATTGATCATAGCCATTCATTAGATAGAGAGACCAATTAGAACCCGCCACCTAGCCCTAATGACAAAGCAGACCACAGAAATTCGACCAAACACAGACCTGGCCAGCCAGGTTGACTGGGCTCGACCAGGTCGACACCCCTGTCGACAGGGCTGTCGACAGCCCTGTCGACATGGGTAGCCCAGGTCGACAGCCCAGTCGACCTGGGTGGCCTAGGCGGGTGTTTATCTGCCTTGGCCCACTGGGCCCGATTTTTAATTATTTTATTCTGTTTGAATTTTAAATTTAATTCAAAACTTCCGAAGGCCATATCTTCTTCATACGGACTCCGTTTTTCGAAAACTCGGACTCTATTTCGCGTATTTTTCCGAGACGAACGCAATGGCGTATCCCGTTTCCCTTAGTTCTTTGATTTCAAATTAATTATATTTTAATTTGTTAACTACACAGTTATAGAATTTTCGGGGTGTTACATTCTCCCCCACTTAGAAGGATTTCGTCCCCGAAATCTTCAAGTTAGGAGGAATGTATATCCTAACATCCAATCATCCATCTACTCATCCATCAAACACGAGCATCCATTGTCCTTAAAAGATTTCTAATGCTTCATGATCATATGCGAAGTGTGTGTGTACATGTACTTATCTAATGCAAAATCAGGCGGTCTACTGATTCAGTTGACCTCCTTAATGCGAGTTATGTAAGTGCCATGAATCCATTATGTATGCAAATTTTCCTATTCTTGATTCTACATGAGTGCACAATCATTCAATACAAATGCAACATCCATATGACAACACATTAATGTTCAACCATATACGAATGCAAACATATATGCATATGCAATATGAAGTGACTGAGCCGATCTAAAACCTAGATTGTGTGTGTATATGCAACCACGAGCAACCACTAGCAATCACTTGCAACCACTTGCAACCATCATCCATAACATGTTTCAACTACATGTTTCCATCCAAAAAGATTCTATCTAAAAGATACGGTCGAGGAAATATACCTAAAAAGATAGATAAAAGCGCAACTTAAGGAAAATGAAAGATCAAGGATGTACCCTCGAACAGAAAAGGGTAGGCTGTACGGATTTTAGCTTCAGTCTCCCAAGTCGCGTCTCCCTCGGTGTCGCTCCACTGGACTTTGACGAGCTTGACTTCGCGGTTGCGTAGCTTTTTCACTTCCGTTCCTAATATGCGGGTTGGAACATTTCTTATGGTTGCTTCGCGTTCCACTTCGGCTTCTTCGAGGATATTTGGCTCTACCACTTCAGCGGACTCATGAAGACATTTTCGGAGATGTGAAACGTGAAAAACGTTGTGGACTCCAGCCAACTTCTCGGGTAGCTCTAATCTATAGGCCATTTTCCCAATTTTCTCGATAATAGGGAATGGCCCTACGAACCTTGGTGCTAGCTTTCCTGTGGTTCCAAAACGAACAACGTTTCTTAGCGGTGATACCTTGAGAAAAACTCTGTCTCCAACTTCGAATTCAA
Organism: Allium sativum; assembly: GCA_030737875.1. Lineage (NCBI taxonomy): Eukaryota > Viridiplantae > Streptophyta > Magnoliopsida > Asparagales > Amaryllidaceae > Allium > Allium sativum. Next base: position 161,799,986 of record CM060913.1, read on the forward strand.
GTTCGGTCCTTCTCTTGTCGGCGTAGGACTTTTGTCTGTCTTGGGCCGTCTTCATCCTTCTTCGTATTAAGTCTACTTTCTCTGAGGTCTCTCGGATCATATCTGGTCCAAGTATGAGCTTATCCGTGGACTCCCACCAACAAGTTGGCGATCGACACGGTCTTCCATATAAAGCTTCGAAGGGCGCCATTCCGATGGTTGCTTGATAGCTGTTGTTGTAGGCAAATTCCACCAAAGGAAGGTGGTCTTCCCATGTCCCTCCGAAGTCAAGGACGCATAGCCTTAAGAGGTCTTCCAAAACTCTGTTCACTCTCTCCGTTTGGCCGTCGGTTTGGGGATGATAGGCTGTGCTCAAGCATAACTGCGTTCCTACTGCTTCTTGCAGACTCCGCCAAAACTCACTGGTGAAGATGGGGTCTCGGTCACTAACGATGCTAGACGGTATTCCATGGAGTCGAACGATTTCCTTGAGGTAAAGTGATGCTAAGGATGAGGCAGTTCTTTTACTTTTGACAGGTAAAAAGTGGGCGCTTTTAGTAAGCCTATCCACTATTACCCAAATGCTAGTGTTGCCTCTCCTAGACCTAGGCAGCCCATCGATGAAGTCCATTGAGATGCTATCCCACTTCCACTGCGGGACCTCCAGAGGATGTAGCAGTCCGCCAGGCTTTTTCTGTTCTGCCTTAACCTGTTGGCACACCATACACTTAGAAACGAACTCTGCCACGTCCTTTTTCATGCCGTTCCAAAAGAAAGTCCTTTTTATATCTTTGTACATTTTATCTCCGCCTGGGTGTATCGTCATCTTGGAGTGATGTGCTTCCTCTAGAACCTTCTTTACTAAATCTTTCGTCTGTGGGACGCATAGTCTTCCGTCTCGCCTTAGCAACCCCTTATCGTCGATGGAGTATCAGTTGAGGTGACTTGAAGTCTCACCCCTAATTAGCCTATCAATTATTTCCACAAGCTGAGGGTCTTCGCGTTGTGCTGCCCCTACCGAATCCACCAAAGTTGGGCGCACTTCGAGAGATGCTAGCAAGCCCGGTACGAAATCGGAGGAAGGCCTAAAGTCGAAGCTGGCTATAAACTCTAGGCTTTGTCTTTCAACAAACAACGGGCTTAGGGTCAATTTCTTTCGGCTCAACGCGTCTGCCACTACGTTGCCTTTGCCCGGAGTGTAGGAGATTTCGAAATCGTACGAGGCAAGAAACTCCATCCATCTTTGTTGCCTCAAGTTAAGATCCTTCTACGAGAAAAGATATTTCAACGATTTATGGTCAGTGTAAAGTTCGAACTTCTCACCTAGGAGATAGTGTCGCCAAGACTTGAGTGCAAAGACGATGGCGGCTAACTCAAGATCGTGGGTTGGGTAGTTCTTTTCGTGCACCTTCAACTGCCTCCCGCCATAAGCTACTACCCTTCCTTCTTGCATTAAGACGGCGCCTAGCCCTGTCCCACATGCATCCGTATAAACAGTGAACATCTTGCTCCCATCCGGTAGCGTCAAAACTGGGGCTGTTGTGAGAGCCCTTTTTAGTCGTTGGAAAGCAAACTCGCAATCCAAGTCCCAATTAAACACTAGATTCTTCTTAGTCAATTTCGTGAGCGGAGCTGAGATTTTCGCAAAATCCCTTATAAATTTTCGATAGAAACCTGCTAGTCCTAGAAAGCTTCGGACCTCAGTTGCATTCCTTGGTGTCTTCCAGTCCTGTACCGCCACTACTTTAGCAGGGTCCACTGCTAACCCTTGTTTGGATACTATGTGCCCAAGGAACCTCACCTCTTCTCTCCAAAAGTGGCATTTGGAGAACTTGGCTTTTAGTTGATGGACTCGCAAAGTTTCCATGATTGCCCTTAAGTGCTGAGCATGTTCCTCTTCACTCTTTGAGAAGATAAGGATATCGTCTACGAAGACCACTACGAATTTGTTGAGGAAATCTCTAAATACCCTACTCATTAGGTCCACGAAGTAAGCAGGTGCATTTGTCAAGCCGAAAGGCATGACAAGCCATTCAAAGAAACCATCTGGGGTTCTGAATGCCGTTTTATCAATGCTATCTTCAGCCACCCTTAGCTGATGAAAACCGGTTGCTAAATCGAGTTGGGAGAAAACAGACGCTCCTACAAGCTGGTCAAATAAATCGTCAATTCTAGGGAGAGGGTGCCTATTCTTTTTCGTTAGCTTGTTGAGCTCCCTATAGTCAACACATAGACGGAGTGAACCATCCGCCTTTATAGCGAACACCACCGGAGCGCCCCATTCTGAAATGCTTCTCCTAATGAACCCCTTTTCTAGAAGCTCTTTAATCTGTTTACTAAGCTCTTTCCTTTCTCGTGGAGCCATATGTCTAACGGGCAACGCAACGGGCTTTGCATTATCTACAAGATATATGCGGAAGTCTATTTCCCGCTTCGGAGGCAAGCCCTTCACCTCTTCGAAGACATCCGGATATTCCCGGACTACTCTAACTGATTGCAAATTTTCAACAGAGGCATCTAGCGATTCAAGATAACTAAGCATAACCGCATACGAGGGATTACAAGAAATTTCCAAAGTATTACCGAGTCGGGTTAGGAGCCTAACAACCCTTTTCTCACAATCAAGGATGGCCCCATTACTGGATAGCCAATCCATACCCAAAATCAAACCATACCCCGAAAAGCCCAAAACAAAGGCACTACATTGAAATTCTACACTTAGAATAGAAATTTTCAATCCCACACAGATCATAGACAAATGAGCTGGGCCCCCAATTGGGTTTGAAACAATTAAGGGGTCCTCTACCATACTAGTTTTTAGGTGCAGAGATTCTACTAAAGCAGACGAGATAAAGGAGTGTGACGCGCCAGAATCAAATAAAGTGCGAACGGGGTGATCATAAAGATAAACTACACTTTCTACAGAAGTATTTATACCTCGCTGTTGCAGAGGTGGCGCTTCTAGCACATGGACCTGTGCCCCTGGGGTGGATCCAGCCCTCTGCCCCTGTCCTCGTTTCTTTGGGCAGTCCTTAGCCCTATGGCCCGTCTCACGCAAGAAAAGCACCCACCATTCTCCTTGGCCTTCTTTTTCCGGCAGTCCTTTACTAAGTGCCCCACTTTGCCACAGAAATTGCACTTCCTCTTCTCTTTGTTGCCTTTCCCGCCTTTCTTTAAGTCTGTCTTCTTGGGCTGCAAACCCTCTTTCTTCTTGCCCTTATCCTCTTCATTCAGCAATGCCATTTGCACCAATCTTTCATACGTGGCTCCCATGGGTATATGGGTCATGGCCAGACTGTGTAATGGCTCATTCAACCCTTTGACGAAACAGAGAGCCTTCTTGTGCGGGGTATTGACTAGGTCAAGCCCAAACCTAGCCAGCTCATCGAACTGATTCACATACTCTCTGACCGTCTTATCCCCTTGCTTAAGAAATAAGAATTTCTCTAACTGCAAACTTCTTTCTGCATCTGAGAGAAATTTAGTCTCAAACCTTGCCCTAAAGTCCTCCCATGTCTCCACTGGTCTTTCAGCGTTAGTGACTTCCCACCAGTAGGAAGCCTCACCCTTCAATAGCCACACTGCCAACTGTACTTTTTGTCTATCTTCTACCTCAAAGATGATGAATAGGTCCTCCGTTTCTTTCAGCCAATTTCTAGCTGCTACAAAGGACTCAGTTCCATGGAAATCCCTTCCTCCCATAACTTTAAAATCTTTGCATATCTTAGCGAATGTGCTTCCCCGAGGAGGAGGTGGAGGAAAAGGTGCTGCTGCAGCTGGATGATTTCCTTCCGCTGGGGGAGGAGGAATGGTCGGACCTGGCTGAGTGGCCCTTGCTTCTAAGAACCGTCTAAACCAACCAGGTATTGGCACCCCTTCCGGCAAGTTAAGTTCTTGGGACATGCTGAAACAAAAAGGATAGATTCAAAACGAAGGATAAGAGATAGTACCTATGGCTTTGGGGAGTGGACTTTGCCTTTTTAAAATAAAATAATATTTTTCTTTTAAAAATGCTTCTTTAAATTTCCTTTTTGAAAATAATTTTTCAAAACTTTTTATCTTATCTGGTAAACCTATGCTCTGATACCAAGTGAAACACCCCACCTCCGTTAGGGTCACTCTCAAAGGGAATGCCCTAATTTTGGTGGAGGTTTATAAGTACAAGTCACAGATATACAAGACAGATATAAGAACACATATTTGTAAATAGCGGAAGAACAACAACTTTTTTTATTTATTTCATAAAGTCAAATACGTGTTACAACAACATCCTTTCCAAAAACATAACATAACACTTTCATAATCTGTCTTGAGTACATTATTAAAGAAGCATAAATAAAACATAGATAAACTGCAAAAGCCCCAGAGTGGATTGTCCAAAGCCATAGTTCAAAACAGGAAAGTCCAAGCAATACATTTCTCTACTTCAGCTGGATGTCAAGGCTGATCAAGCTGCTGTGTTCCCTCCCTGAGGACCTGGGGGGGGGGGGGGAAACGGAAGAAAGAAGACGAAAGAAAAATAGAGTCAGACATAAAGCCTGAGTAAGTCTAGTACTATTTTGTCTATGAATAAAGAACTGGGTATGATAAGTATAAACAAGAAGTGGGCAAGCACAGTAAACTTGGTTAAGTTGTCTAGGGTCGAATATACTATCGTACCCCATGTTAATCTCTGAACCCATATAAACTAGTTTCCAATTTGCACCCCATAATCAGGGTGATGTGATCCATTCAATGATGATCGGCTCCTACTCGCATAGTTACATGTGTCTTACGGCCCCCGATGTCTGTAGTTACCTATGCTGGTCCCACCATGGGGTGTATCAAGTCCCATAGTGGCAACCCGACACAACCTTAGAGTGCACAGGTATGCTACTGGTGTCCAGTGCCTTATTTTTCTGCGCCGGAGTGTGTGCACGCCCGCACTCCGTTAGAACCTACACTGCTACACCACCGCCGTCGATTTGACCTCTTACAATCAGCCCAGTAATCGTGCCCCACCCTGCCTAGTTTCAGGGTATCCTGATACACCTTTAAGGGTTACTGCTGAAAAGGGTCCCCCGTTACTAGGTTTTCTATCTCTAGCCAACATGCTAAGTTGGTTAAGTGTTTCCTACCTAACCCCACCAGTCCGTTTAGTTTAGCATGTTCCATTTTGATTAAGTCTTTAGTTTACTTAATCCTATCAATCCTGACTCAGCCTTAATTGTCTTATTAAGGCCCTGACCTCTCACATTAGACAGGTATTGTTGTGGCTGCCTGTTGCCGGTTGGTTCCGGGCAGTCTTACGCCACAACTCAGTCTAACCTCGGGTCCTTATTGGGCTCCATGTTTAACCTCCCACATTGGATAGGTATTGTTGTGACTACTGGACAGCCGGGCGGTTCCGGGCAGGTTTACATCACAACTCAATCCAACCTCGGGTTAAACACATCGTCTGTTCTACATTTTACATATTTTGTCATTCTTCTTTATTTCTTATATGTAAATATTTGCGGCCCATTATTAAGTTAATGGTGTAAAGGTTACACCAATCATGGGCCCAACCCATACTTGAACTTGGGCCCTTCTATTTTATATTTTCATTCATTAATTAATTTTTACCCAACGTTATTTTCCCCCGTTTTACACGTCCGTTTATATATATATTGGGCTTAGCCTTTTAAAGCCCAATTTAGCCATGCGAAAAGGGGAGGCTTATGGCGTGATTACATACACAAAAAGGGGAAGGTGAGCGCATGAACTTGCAATACGACGTTGGAAATAAAATAGAAATTGGTGTACTTGTATAGTGGTAACATAGGTGACATGAATCAAAGCATGTGAACTTGCATAGGTTTAACTACAACATGAACCTATATTCTTATTTAGGCATAATGTCAAACATAAGCATGTCATAAATATTTCTAGCATAAGCATAACATAATGGCAAACATAAGCATGGCATAAATACTTTTAGCATAATCATGGCATAATGTCAAACATAAGCGTGGCATAAGTAAAGTTAAATTTGTTCATGGCATAAACATAAACAAGTCATGTTCATAAGGTTTCTACATGTTTACAAAGGGGATACTTTGTTACTAACACAGAAGCATAGATCAACTTAATTATGGTTTAAGTCTAATCACATAACGATGGTATAAACATACTTATGCATAAATATTCCTAAACATGGTGTTTGCTTTAAAACTTGCAAAAAGGGATTTTTGAGTCTAACCTAGCCATGTCTCACATATGTCATCATATAATTCTTGTAAACAAGATAGACTTAATCATGGATTTCAATTATGCCAAATATCATTCATAGCCTAGCCATATTCATAAGTTTGCAAAAGCATGACTTAATACATGGATTATGGTGTCAAAATTCCAACATAGTTTCTTATGAACTATAACAACCAAACTTGTTTCAATTACTTGCAAAATGATTTATGCACAAAAACATACATCATGATGGCATAATAACAAAGCCCAAAACTTGCATGAATTTCAATCAACTACATACATGTAGCTTCAACATAAATTGCATAATTTGCGCAATATTCCAAACGTATACTTGCATAGAACTACCGCATGTAGTTCTTTATAACGAATAACATAATTTTGCACAAATATGAACTACTTTATTATCCCAATTCAAGCATACAAACCAACACAGTTGTTTATTCATACCAAAGTAATACTCTACTTACAATGGTTGCGGCGAATTCTCTAATTAAGAGATATGATTCTTTTGTTGAATTGATTGGCTTTAGGTTGCTTGAATTGCTTTAGGCTTTAGAACTTTCTTCCTAATTCTCTCTCTAGTTGGCGGCTACTCTTAGTCGTTCCTCAGCAACATGGCGGCTATGTTCTTAATTTGAATGAATAGATTAGGGTTTAGTCTAGGGTTGTTTATATAGAGGTTAGGAACTGATTAGAACCCTTGATGTTGCTTGGATTGATCATAGCCATTCATTAGATAGAGAGACCAATTAGAACCCGCCACCTAGCCCTAATGACAAAGCAGACCACAGAAATTCGACCAAACACAGACCTGGCCAGCCAGGTTGACTGGGCTCGACCAGGTCGACACCCCTGTCGACAGGGCTGTCGACAGCCCTGTCGACATGGGTAGCCCAGGTCGACAGCCCAGTCGACCTGGGTGGCCTAGGCGGGTGTTTATCTGCCCTGGCCCACTGGGCCCGATTTTTAATTATTTTATTCTGTTTGAATTTTAAATTTAATTCAAAACTTCCGAAGGCCATATCTTCTTCATACGGACTCCGTTTTTCGAAAACTCAGACTCTATTTCGCGTATTTTTCCGAGACGAACGCAATGGCGTATCCCGTTTCCCTTAGTTCTTTGATTTCAAATTAATTATATTTTAATTTGTTAACTACACAGTTATAGAATTTTCGGGGTGTTACAGGGACCGTCCCTAGTACGGCTCCTCGCTCTACCTTAAAACCTCGCGGTTTTTGACAATAGGGATTCATGCATCTAGTTCGCACTTAGGCGGCATGTTCTATTTTCATTTCCACAATCCTATTCTAATTTGTTTCAACCACAAGAGGATATTTTTCAACCACAAAGGTATTTTTCAACCACAATATCAACCACAAACAATTATTTTCAACCATTCGCCATATCACATATTTTCACGTCAATCACAAGCAATAAATATCGTCCATGGTTTGTGGACGAGGGGGGTATATATATATATATTATATTTCACTTGCATTTCAACACAATTCAAAGCATATATGTTTCATACAACGCTTGTATAATTTATATATCGCTCATATAACTTATACAACACATGTACATGAGGTGTACAATGCGTATATAATTTACACTTCGCTTATATAATTTATACAACACGATTTCATTCACACAATTTAATTTGGATTTCTCACATTGGTTTTCGAGGTGCTAAAAATCGTAGATAGCTCAGAAAAATCCGCGGTCTCTTCTAGATGGTAGAGAGCCTCCTTGCGGTCCCGATGTTTCCTGTTTCATCGAATTTCGTCAACACGTGATAAAGATATGATTTTTCAAAGTTTGCAACACTCAAAAGTGTTATTTTCAAATCAGAAAAATTAAAGTTGTTCACCTCTAAAAACCCTAAAAACTAGGTTTTAAATTTACTTTCGATCCGTGAAGTGTTGTCACGATCAGGTGCTGCAACGTCGAAGAGCTTCGAACAGGGTCTCCAGCGCCGGTGGTGGCACTCAACTCGGTGGTCCCTGTAGCACACGGCGGAGCTCCAAAGATGGCGTCTTCCTCGAGGAAATTCGACGCCAATACCCCACTATAACTGACGAGGGTTGTATGGATTTATAGAGGAGGGAGAGATGAACGGAAAACTTAACTGGAGGTGGCACTGAAAGTGGACGTGGCGGCGACGATTGGGTCGGGAAGATGGGAGCACTTCCGTTGTTCGCGAGGGGGGGTTTGATCGAGTTTGACCGGTCAAAGTAGAAGTGAGAGAAAAGAGGGGGTTGGCCCATTATATTTTAATTTTAAATTCAAAAATATCCTTTTGACTAAACGAACACCAATTTCAACCCAACGACTGTCGCGCCTAGCTAAATACCCCCATCCCGGACACAATGGGATATGTTTCGTTGGCCAATTCGACTATTACAGTCAGTTATTTTTCAAATTAAAGTATAAAACATTTAATATTCAATTTGAACTTACATTTCAATTTTCCAGGGCCACAAACTGATTCGAAAAATTCAAGAAAAATAAATCTAGCTATGTTTTGACGATCCGGTCCCAACAAAACTAGTTTCGTTGAATTCTGAGATCGTTTGAAAAATGGTCATTTTCTGGTCGACCCAATTTAACAGAAATCAACCCATCACATTTTCTTTTGCCCCGCTCACATACTTGCTTCAAAAATTGTGAAATTTGAAACCTAGCAATAGTTTGACATCCCGGATCCAACAATAGTGGTTTCGTCGAATTCCGAGGTCGTTTGCAAAATGTCTATTTTCAAGGGCTATATATTCTATATAACGACCTTTCTGAAAACTCATTTGGCCGTAACTTTTGATTCCCGCTATTAAACTTTGATTTTTCAGATTCGTTAGAAAGGTATTCATAAATAGATTTAAATATTTTTGGTTTCTCTAAAATTTGTTATATTTTCCACCCGGTACAGTCAGTAAAGTTTGAATTCCAATTTTCAAACTGCTACACTATTTCCAATTCAATGCTTTATTGAAATATTCTATTTCAATTGTTTAAATTCTTTTAAAATAACCAATTTAAAATTTTTAAATTGCCTCGCATTTTCCGGTTGTTACAATCTCCCCCGAAAAGGAAACAGCAGTACAGTAGGAAACAAAATGTAAATGCAAAGTATTGTAAAGGTATCTTGCACCGGAGTTAGTCAGAGATGTCCATTCTGCATTTGGGGTAGGCTTGCTTAATGCTTTCCTTAGTCTCCGAACTACAGTCTCTAGGATCACTACTCCACTGCACTTCCTAGTTTTGCAGTTTACCGAAGTTAGTCAGAGATGTCCATAAGCAAGAGTTCCAATTCGTTCAAGAATAGGAAAGGGACCAATAAATCTCGGTGCCAACTTCCCAGTTTTGCCAAATCTGATTACTCCCCTCATCGGAGAAACTCTTAAATAAACATAATCGCCAACAGCAAATGAAAAATCCCTTCTTCTCGCATCAGCATTACTTTTCTGTCGGCTTTGCGCGAATTTCAATTGCTTCTTGATGAAGTCGACTTTGTCTGATGCTTCTCGAATCATATCGGGCCCCAACACAAGCCTGTTGCCAGGTTCTACCCAACATGCGGGAGATCTACACGGTCTACCATATAACGCTTCAAATGGCGACATTCCCAAACTTGCTTGATAGCTATTGTTATAAGAGAATTCTGCCAAAATGTAAGTGATCCTCCCATGACCCGCCAAAATCAATAATACAAGCCCGCAGTAAATCTTCTAGAATTCTATTCACCCTCTCAGTTTGGCCATCTGTCTGAGGGTGATAAGCGGTGCTTAGATTCAATTTGGTTCCCAATTCTGTCTGGAATGCTTCCCAGAATTTGCTAGTAAATAGTGGATCTCTATCACTGACTATACTGAGCGGCACTCCGTGCAGTTTAACTATTTCTTTGAAGTAAATCTGCACTAAACTTTGAGCCGTTCTGTTGAATCTGACAGGTATGAAATGGGCGGTCTTCGTGAAGCGAACTACGATCACCCAAATTCTGTCGTTTCCTTTCTTCGTTCTAGGCAAACCATCTATGAAGTCCATGGAAATTTGGTCCCACTTCCATCCTGGAATATCTAATGGTTGTAATAATCCAGCGAGTTTCTGCTGATCGCTCTTGACTAGCTGACAAGTGGAGCACCTGCTAACATATAATGAAATATCTCTCTTCATCGCCTTCCACCAGAATGTGCGTTTGAGGTCATTATACATTTTGCTCTCACCGGGATGGATACTGAGTTTGGACCTGTGACATTCATTAAGCACTTCTCTCTTTAGCTCGGAGATGTCAGGAACACAAATTCTTCCTTTTAATTCTTTTGATCATTTCTTTAACAAAATTATCTTCTTTCTGAAGGGTAGAGATCCGGTCAATTAACGAAGACGTAATGATAAAACTGGCGATGATTTCATTCTTTCTGCTAAGCGCGTCCGCGACAACATTGGCTTTCCCTGGAGTGTATAGAGTCTCAAAATCGTATGCTGCAAGGAATTCTAACCAACGCTGTTGTCTCAAGTTCAGATCTTTCTGAGTGAATAGATACTTCAATGATTGATGATCAGTAATCAACTCGAACTTCTCACCCAATAAATAATGCCTCCAGATTCTCAAAGCAAACACAATAGCTAATAACTCAAGATCATGAGTTGCATAGTTCCTTTCATGCGGCTTCCGCTGACGGCTAGCATAAGCGACCACTTGGCCTTTTTGCATTAATACTACGCCAAGCCCTCTAATAGAAGCATCTGTCCATACAGTCAAGTCCTGGTTGCCTTCTATGATTGTTAATACTGGAGCAGTTGTCAATTTCAGTTTCAGCTCCTGGAAAGCTTCCTCACATTCGGGAGTCCATTTGAATTTCTCATGCTTCTTTGTAAGCTTTGTTAATACACCAGATATCTTTGAAAAATCCATTCGCTATCAATCAATTTTCACAGCAATCACAACCAATAAATATCGCCCATGGTTTGTGGACGAGGGGTGCATATATATATATATTTATTTATTTATATAAGCAAATTTCACTTCTATTCAACACGTATATAAATTTTACAACGCATATATAACTTATACATCGACCGTACAAATTATACAACGCTTATACATGTGGTGTACAATGATTATATAACTCATACATCGACTATATAATTTATACATCGTCGTTTTCTATATCGTTTATAGTTTAGAAATCTCTCATTGGGTTCCACTCCACCAAAAATAGCAGAAGGCTCAGAAAAATACCCAGTTGTGGTTGAGAATTATTTGGTTGAAACCACATAGGGTTAGTTTGTGGAAATGGAAAAAAATATACATGCCGCCTGCGTGTGAACTAGATGCATGAAATCCCCATTGTCAAAAGCTGCGAGGCTTTAAGGTAGAGCGAGGAGCCATACTAAGGACGACCCGGTTTTAACTACCCTGCCGTTATGCTGCCGAAATTTTGAATAATATTCATGTGTTAGAATTGTTTTCATGTGTTGAAACTATATTCGTGTGTCGAATAGAAATTCATTCGTTGAATAGAAATTCATGTGTTGAATGGTATTTGTGTTTTGAAATAAATTGTTTTATAATAAAAAACTTATTTTTATCACCTATATGAACTATATAAAATAATCGTGTTTTGAAATGAATTGTTTTACAATAAAAATCACATTTTTACGATATACATGAATAGTTAAGAATAGCGAAGTGTTGAAATAATTGTCGGTTAGATAAAAATATCATTTTTATCAAATGTATGAAAAGAATATAGTTTTGAAATCGAAGAATCGATATATATATAAATAGAATTGAAATATATTGAATAACGAAGCTGTAGTTCGTGTTTTGAAACCGTGATTTCAAACGATTAAAGCGGGAGATCCGACCATCGGATTTTCCCGAAACCGAAACCGTTGGGTTCGCTTTGGAAATATCTTTCCAACGACACTAACTTTGTAAAGATCCAACAGTTGGATTGTCTGGAATGTTTAATTCAAATATGAAGAAAAACAGCGCCAGAATCGATTATATTTATATATATATATAAATATAATTAAATTAAATTAAATCGAATAACAACGCTGCAGTTCGTGTTTTGAAATCGAAACTTCAAATGAGTGTAGCGGGAGATCCGACCGTCGGATTTTCCCAAAACTGGAACTGTTGGATTCGTTTTGAAAAGATCTTTCTAATGATATAAATTTTGTAAAGATCCAACGGTTAGATTTTTAGATATGTGTAAATAAATTCTGAAGAAAAACAGCGCCACGGCCGCGTTATGGTCCGGAGCGTCGTTTGAATAAATTGGCTATTTTAAAATAAATAAAAATAGCGATAAATCGTTATAAAATATTATAAACGATATGGAATGTGAAATTTAGAAATTAACTGAAGGTTAGCTAAGTCGAATGGTTTCCTGGGTTTTGATCTGATGTTGGTTTCGGCCTTCGGGGTTAATATTTGGGAAATTGTTCTCTTACTGATTGACGGTTAGTGACTAATGAATTGGAATGAGGCGTAAGTTGTGTTTTTGTAGCACTAGTTATTTATATATGCGAGTTGCTCAGAAAGACCGGGTTTATCCCATTCTGAACAACTGAATCGACGATAAGAAATCAAAGATGAAGACGGTGCTTGAACACCGGAAATCTTCAACTCGTTTGGATGGTAAATGATGTCCTGATTGGGAGGCATCCCGAAATATGGATAATGAGTGGTGATTGTCCAGACGTACGTGGAGATCGATGGGTATGCGAGGTATATAGTGCCTCCGGTTTCGTTCAGACTCAGAACTGACTTGTAAATGGACTGTGTGTCTGACATTGGAATTCATTCTGTGTGATTGATAGCCATCAGTTACATGGCGTGAATTTCCTGTTTGGCATGCTAAGATGCAGTGATCAAGGCTTCTGTTGAAAAGCAAAGTCTTGTGGTTGATGATCAAAGAACCGCCTGTGTGGCGTAGCTTTGTGTATAACGTGAATTCGCGAGCCTCACACCCCGGTATGAACCAGAAATGGGAGAGGACCTCAGGGAGGACATGCGTTTCTTTCTAGTTAGAGGTGGTGTCGGTGCTTAAACTGGCTGACATTTAAAATATTTTTCACCTATGTGGTTGTTGCTATTGCGAGGCGCCTCGGAAATGTCGGTCGAACTAGGACCGATGGAGTCATTCGTTGGCTCATTTACGCCCCAAAGGGCGGGGAAACGCATTGTTCAGGCATTTTAATCCACTCCGTGTGGATCGGCCCTGACGATCCAAGGGCCCATCTGAGTCTGGGTCCTGAGGGGTGGGCTAGACCGTCTCGAAGTCGTTAAGGACTATCTTTTGCCTTGGTTCATGACGGAAATATAATTTCCAAATACGTGATTGTGCGATTTTGATTGTATACCTATATATGGCGACATAGTGGTATGGGGCATTAATGTCGTCTATGATTGATACTTATGATTAGAAATTGTTTTTGAAACATATAAACACTAGTTATAACATCAAATTCTTTTGTTTTATTCGTATCAAGCATATTTTGGCCATTATAAGGTAAAAACTCTATCCTCCGGTTTGCGTTGCATTGTGTGATGGGAACTGAGTCTTATAATGGCTTCATTTTTATAAAAAGCATTGCGATGTTTAAAAGATTTATTTGTTTTAAAGCACTGGCAATTCAATGGAGTAAACCCGTTCCGCGAAGGTGGCGTGGTCCTGTGATTAGCCATAGTATAAAATGTGTTAAGTAGATTTCTCATACCAGTCCCATGACTGACTCATAGTTTGTTTCACTTGCAAACTCGGGTGCCCTTTTTCTACATGGGCAGCCTTGTGTTCAGGTTTTAGCAAGCTCTTTCTGGATAGTTGGAGCTGAAAATGGATTCTATCATTTATCTATATTATGTTGTTCATCTCCTATTGTACATATTATGTTTGTTTTCCGCTGTAGACATTTATGTATAGCTGAACTGTATTTGTACTAAGTATGATCCTGTATACTGCGTAACTCTGATGATTATGTTTAACCAGTGTATTCTATTATGCATTATCTGGTGTATTTATTTAATTCTGTTCTGCTATTATCTGTTTATGTGTTATATTCCAAAGATTACCCTTGCCACCATCAGTTTATCTGTTTATGTGTTATATTCCAAAGATTACCCTTGTGTTATTATCTGTTTATGTGCTATTATCTGTTTATGTGTTATATTCCAAAGTTTCATAGCGGGAATCAAAAGTTATGGCCAATTGGATTTTCAGAAAGGTCGCTATATAGAATATATAGCCCTTGAAAATAGACATTTTGCAAACGACCTCGGAATTCGACGAAACCAATTTTGTTGGATCCGGGATGTCAAACTATTGCCAGGTTTTAAATTTCATAATTTTTGAAGCTAGTATGTGAGCAGGGAAAAAGAAAATGTGATGGGTCGATTTCTGTTAAATTGGGTCGACCAGAAAATGGCCATTTTACAAACGATCTCAGAATTCGACGAAACTAATTTTGTTGGGACCGGATCTTCAAAACATAGCTAGATTTATTTTTCTGAAATTTTTCGAACATGTTTGTGGCCCTGGTAAATTGAAATGTAAGTTCAAATTGAATATTAAATGTTTTATACTTTAATTTGAAAAATAACTGACTGTAACAGTCGAATTGGCCAACGAAACATATCCCATTGTGTCTAGGATGGGGGTATTTAGTTAGGGGCGACAGTCGTTGGGTTGAATTTGGTGTTCGTTTAGTCCAAAGGATATTTATGAATTTAAAATTAAAATATAATGGGCCAACCCCCTCTTTTCACTCACTTCTACTTTGACCGGTCAAACTCGATCAAACCCCCCCCATCGCAAACGATGGAAGTGCTCCCATCTTCCCGACCCAATCGCCGCCGCCACGTCCACTTTCAGCGCCACCTCCAGTTAATTTTTCCGTTCATCTCTCCCTCCTCTATAAATCCATACAACCCTCGTCAGTTATAATGAGGTATTGGCGTCAAATTTCGTCGAGGAAGACGCCGTCTTTGGAGCTCCACCGTGCGCTGCAGAGACCACCGAGTTGGTATCAGAGCTTTGGTTAACCTTTGTAACACCCCATGATTCTATAACACTAAGATTCACAAATCAAGGAAGAATTAGAATTTAAAATCAAAATCAAGGGAAATGGGCTACGCCATTGTGTTCGTCTCGGAATTCTGCATGAAAACGAGTCTGAGTTTGCGTAAATCGGAGTCCGTATGAGGAAGATATGGCCTCCGGAAGATTCAGCGAAGTTCAAATTTCAAAACAGGTCAGAAAGCGAATTCAAATTCAAAAATCGGACCCAGACTGGGCTGGGCGGCAATTTTCCCGCCCAAGGCACCCAGGTCGACTGGGTAGTCGACCTGGGGCACCCAGGTCGACTGGGTAGCCGACCTGGGGGTCGACCCCCCTGCTTTTTCCAGCTTTCTAAACCTGGTTCGTTCCTCTGTATCTAGACGCCATTCTGACCAGATTCGTTGACTTCTACACTATATAAACAACCCTAGTCTCCTTCTCTATTCACAATTCTTCTATACCCTTATGCTGCAAAGATTCTTAGAGAACATGGCTTCTTCTCCTCCTCTTAATTAAATAATAAATAGAATAATATATATAAAATAAATCAAGACGAGGAGATGCTGCTCAAAGACTTTCAAGAAGAGGAGATTCAAGCTAGAATTCAAGTGAAGATTTAAACAACTACAGCGACTGTTTTTCTACGAATCTAATCTAATCTCTGTAAGTCGGTTACTTCTCAGATTTGAACGTTTCTCTTTTCGTGACATGAAATTAAAGGAATAAAAGAGTATGCCAATTCTTTCTATTCGAATCAATGCCTATTTCTTTGGACCTAATTAAGAACTATCATGATTCGAGGACAAATAAGACCGAGACTATGAAACTATGAACCTTAGAACCATATGACTCTTTGACTATGAACATTGCCTATGACTGTGGACATTGCACATAACTGTGACTGTGACTGCGACTATGAGAAGTATTTCCTTTGACTATGAATACAAGCCTATGCCTTTGATTAGAAAACATAAACTATTACCTATGACACAACGAGGACAATTGTGATTAAACACCTATGATTCATGGCTAGGAAAGTGTTGCTTAAGTTTTGTGACTATTAAATTGGGTCTAAACCCGATTATCTATTCTGTCTGTTCTTGGTTTTCTTTGGTTTTAGACCTTGGGAATTTACCTATTAAGTTAGGTCTACCCATGTTCTTGAACCTACTCTGTCTATCCTTGGTTTTAGACCTTGGGAATTTACCTATTAAGTTAGGTCTACCCATGTTCTGAACCTACGTCGTTATTCCACCCTTTTTATGTCATAAGATTTTCAGACCTATAGGCCCTCGATGTTTTAGATCAATTTCAGTGAAATTCGTTAGGTCTGTAATTAGTAAATGATCATTGTATCTGTCTTTGGTTCATTCCCTGTTTTCTACGAATCTCGATTTATTTATAATCTAGATTGAATCACGATTATACGAACGGTGGGAATACGATTTGGGGAAAATATGAAATTTACTAAAAACGTAGTTTTAAACTTGGATAAATTTGACATGAATTATAGGATGTGTAATTTGAATCTAGTATTGACTTGTAAATCTAGCATTTACATGAATTGTGAACTAGAATAATAAGTCTAGTTTGACATGAACCGTAGTTAGAATGTAAATCAGAATTGGATTAGCTAATTTGGCATGATAAGCATATTGGCATAAATATGAAATAGGCCATAATTGGGAGTACTTGTCAGGTTTAGCAAAATCATGGTTAGTGACACTTGATTTGGTATAGTTTACATACCAAAAAGGAATAAATATGGTATAGAGGGGAAAATGAGTCGTAAGGATGAATGTTGACAATTTACATTAAAAGAGAAATTATGAAATAAGTAAATTAGGAATAATTTACTTATAGAATTTGTCCTAAATGAGAAAATGGGCCGTAAGGATGAATGTTGACAATTTATATTAAAAGAGAAACTATGAAATAAGTAAATTAGGAATAATTTACTTATAGAATTTGTCCTAAATGAGAAAATGTAAATTTAGACAAATTAAAGGTTTATTAACGACATCTCTTTTAATAATACACCAGAAAGTTCTAGGGTGATAGAGAGGATAGTGTCTAGGCTTGAGTTTGGAAAATACAAGTTTCCTGCTCTCCCTGGCTATCCCTAACTGATCCGACAGACGGGATGGTTACTTTTAAAACCTGATTTGGAAATTAATCAAAACCCTTTGAACTTAGAAAACATGAATATGCCTAACCCGAGGTTAGACTGAGTTGCGATGTAAACCTGCCCGGAACCAACCGGCATATCCAGTATTCGCAACAATATCTGTCTAATGTGGGTGGTAGCGGCTTTAATTTATTTAGTTAAAGCTAAAACAAGAATGGAAGGGTTAAGTCAACTAAGACACTTAACCGATTCAACATGATAACCAGACCAGTGGGTGGGGTTAGGTTCTTAACACAGTTAAGCTAGAATGGGAGGGTTAAGTCCATAGGAACACTTAACCAACTTAACACAGTTAAGCTAGGATGGGAGGGCTAAGTCCATAGGGACACTTAGCCAACTTCACATGGTAACAAGACAAGATTTGTAGGGGTTAAGTAACTAAGGAAACACTTAGCCAAATTAACATGTTAACTAGACTAGTAGGTGGGGTTAAGTAAAGTTAATACACTTAGCCAAATTAACATGTTAACTAGACTAGAAGGTGGAGTTAAGTAAAGTTAATACACTTAGCCAAATTAACATGTTAACTAGACTAGAGGTTGGGGTTAAGTAAATTCACTTAGCCAATCTGATATGTTAGCTGGGCTAGACCGTAGGGTTAAGTAAGCCTGAACACTTAACCATCGGATTGTGATACAGGAATAGGGTTAAGTCTAAAACATGAAGGGATAATACTTAACCATTAATAATAACATGTCAGTTAAAACAGACGGGCAAGGAACACTTAACCAATACAGGATGAATGGGTTGGGTTAAGTAATAAGAAATATTTAACCAATATAACTTGGTTTGTGGTAGGGTTAAGTCATCATGAATTACTGATAACACTTAACCAGTTTAACAGGATGAATGAAGAGGGTTAAGTTGGCTTGAATTGACTATTGACACTTAACCAATCCAAATTGACGAGAAAGAGAACTAAGTAGTAAACCTTAGTTAAGAAAACAACGATTCTGGAAACTAAGTGGTAAATCTTAGTTAGTAAAACTAAGTAGTAATTATTAGTATAACACGGGAAGGAACGAATGTCCGTCTGAGTAAAAAGGAGGCTCCAACGAGTTGGGTTACGAAGCCCGAGGCTTCGAGGGGACGTGAGGGTACTCTTGGTATCCCTCTGTGAGGCTGCAGATGATCTTCCTGGGCTCACAGAGGTTAAGGTCTGCGGTAGAAGAACCAAGGGTATGCCTTGGTTGCAAAATATGGCAACCTAAAGACTAGGATGGACCAGCGTGATTCGGCGAGAAAACGGTAGCCCTGTGATAGCAACTCGTCGTCTACCATCCAACTTCAATAAATCGAGATACGTGCAGCGGAAAGGCGGAGAACTCCAAAAGACCATATACTTGCTATCTAGTTATGGGTGAGGATGGCCATAGGATAGTGGGGCACCAGGGACCTGCGCATAGTTCTCATTTTTCAAGGTGTGCCTTTCATTAGTAGAGGGAGGGGTCAAGTGGGACCATAGCCACTGGAACAAAAACAGACCTTAGCATCTGCATCGTCAGATATCTGAAAGCTCACGACCAAGTTCTGTATTCCTTGATTTGCCCTGCCACAGAACTCGGGCTGCACATTACAGGACATGTACATCTAGACAAGCGATAACGATTCGCGATACATGCGTGGGGAAGTATAGGACATATACCACTCTAGGTAGTGTGTCCTAGACTTGGGGGCATCGTTCGACAGGTAGCACTAGTTGGACTAGGTGGCATAAACCGTGAATCCGAGAAGCGTTCAGCAGATAACGTAAACTCTAGTTAAATCTAGAAGGCACTTGGTAGAAAAGCCTAGATTTAATCTAGGTGACAAATAATAAATGTATGCCTGAAGGCGATGGAAAATACAGGGATTGGGATCACGTTATCGTTACTAGTTGGGGCATTAGTTAGGTGGTGCAGAGATATAGAAACCAGTATAACAAGGAAATAGCGAAGCGGCGAATGTATTAGAGCATATCCAGTTTATCTTAGCTTAGCATATCTTGTGATTATCTTGTCTATTCTTGCTGACCCTATCGTCATGGTGTAATCTTGTATTCAGTTAATTCATGTCGTTTTGTTTTTCCATGCTCACATGCTAGAAGTTACTGAATTTACTCAGGCTTTATGTCTGACTCTGTTTTTCTTTCGTCTTCTTTTCTTCCATTCCCCCCCCCCAAGGTAGTAAAGGAGGGAATAGTATAGCTCAGGTTAAGTTGGACTGTCGCTCTTTCCCAGCTTGAAGATTTGTCGAAGTTTTGCTTGGACTCTCTTTTCAGATGTTTTGGCTGGCTCTTGCTAAAAATTGGGGAATATAAATGTTTGTTTTATGCTTCTTTATTTTGTAAGACAGATGATACTCTGATATTGTAAAGAAATCATTGTACAAACTATTTTATCAATAAAGCAACGTTTTATTTTCCGCTGTTTAATTTCTGTCTGTCTTGTAATTTATCTGCATCTTTTACCCTAAATGCTCCACAGAACTTTGTCCATTCCCTTTGTGAGTGACACTAACGGACGTGGGGTGTTACACGTGGTATCAGAGCTAAAGGTTACCAGATAAGATAAAGGATTTGAAAATTATTTTCAAAACGGTTTTAAAAGAAGCATTTTCAGGAGAAAAGATTTGTTTTAAAGGCATATTCCCCAAAAGCCATACGCACTATCTTCTCTTCCTCTGTTTGAATTCTTGACTCCTTCTTTCTTGAGTCTCTGGGGCTCCTGGCTTTCTGGGAGGTAACCTCATCGAAGGGCAAAGTAGAGCCCGACTTCCATCCGTAGCCGTAGTTGTTTCACTTACGGCCAGTTTTCTTTCAAAGCTTATAGGGTTTTCCGTACGATGGAAGCAGCTTTCGAGAGATTTGTCAACATGACTACACATGGAAGAGGATGAGGAATCCATGGATGTACATTTAGCTCACGAAGGAGGAAGAAATTATAAAACCTAAGACAAGAGGAAGTATCTTTACGAGGGTATGATAGGGCATATAATTAAGGACCAGGGCAAGAACGAGGAGCAAGATTTTCAGAAGGGCAAGTACCTACTTTCGCCACCATGCGTACCTAGGAGAAGGGTAGTGAAGTTCTGTTGGAAGAGTCTAGTTTTGTTGTTCGTACTCTTTCCTTTGGATTTAGCGCTTCGCATTTGTTCATATCCACTTCCATAGTTGAGTCTCTGCACCATAGTACTTGTATAGTAGAAAGATCCCACTAGAGTCTCAAATCCAATTGGTGGTCCGACCAGTTTATTTTTGGTTAGTAGGGGTTTGAGAATAGCTATCTAGTTTGCTTATATCATCTCACGTAGATCATCTAAATTCGGAGGAGATATTCCTTGGGTGCTTGTCTTATATTGGTTTAGGCCTTTAGGGCTTGTACTTGAGGAATGTCGAGTTTGACTAGGATGGTTTGCGTGAGAGATGAATAGTTGTGGTAGGCACTCTAAAAAGTACGTAGTGACCTTTCGACCCTTATAGTTATGGCATGGCGGATAAGAGGGAGACCTCTAATGATCTTAGTACATATACTTGGTACCGTGATTGACATCTGTTTATTTTGGGAATGGAGGTTAGAAACTTCACAATCGTGAAGTAAAATTAGTTAAGATACAGTGGAGTAAAGCTCAAGAAGGCTAGATACTAGCATCATACCCTTTTCCTTAAGGGTGTATCCTTGATTTCTTTGGTAGGAGCTTTACGCATAATTGTTTCTCTCTTTCCAAAGTATACCCTCTAGGTCGTATCTTCGATCCCTAGGTAGAAGCCAATGGATGTAAACATGTATTTGAAACATGTTATGGTTGATGGTTGCAGGTGGTTGCTAATGGTTGCTCGTGAATGCATAGGCATACGTATTAGGCACTAGATCAGTTCAGACGCTTTCATATTGCATTTACAGATATGTATTTGTTTGAAAGTTGAACTTGATATTTTATCATATGGACGTTGCATATGGATGAATGGCTGTGCACGCATGTAGTATTTACATAACTAGCGATGCTTGCATACATAATTGGACGCATGGCACTGACATGATTCGCATTAAGGAGGTCAACTGAATCAGTAGACCGCCTAATTTTGCATTAGATAAAGACATATACACACACTAAGCATATGAACATGAAAGCATTAGATATATTTTAAGGACAATGAATGCCTATGATTGAATGATTGAGTAGATGGGTGATTTGATGATAGGACACATTCTTCCTAACTTGAAGATTTCGGGGACGAAATCCTTTTAAATAGGGGAGAATGTAACACCCCGTGATTCTGTAACACTAAGATTCACAAATTAAGGCAGAATTAGAATTTAAATCAAAATCAAGGGAAATGGCTGCGCCATTGCGTTCGTCTCGGAATTCTGCATGAAAATGAGTCCGAGTTTGCGTAAATCGGAGTCCGTATGAGGAAGATATGGCCTCCGGAAGATTCAGCGAAGTTCAAATTTCAAAACAGGTCAGAAAGCGAATTCAATTCAAAAATCGGACCCAGACTGGGTTGGGCGGGAATTTTCCCGCCCAAGGCACCCAGGTCGACTGGGTAGTCGACCTGGGTCACCTAGGTCGACTGGGTAGCCGACTTGGGGGTCGACCCCCCTGCTTTTCCAGCTTTCTGAACCTGGTTCGTTCCTCTGTATCAAGACGCCATTCTGACCAGATTCGTTGACTTCTACACTATATAAACAGCCCTAGTCTCCTTCTCTATTCACAATTCTTCTCTACCCTTATGCTGCAAAGATTCTTAGTGAACATGGCTTCTTCTCCTCCTCTTAATTAAATAATAAATAGAATAATATATATAAAATAAATCAAGACGAGGAGATGCTGCTCAAAGACATTCAAGAAGAGGAGATTCAAGCTAGAATTCAAGTGAAGATTTAAACGACTGCAGCGACTGTTTTTTTCTATGAATCTAATCTAATCTATTTAAGTCAGTTACTTCTCAGATTTGAACGTTTCTCTTTTCGTGACATGAAATTAAAGGAATAAAAGAGTATGCCAATTCTTTCTATTCGAATCAGTGCCTATTTCTTTGGACCTAATTAAGAACTGTCATGATTCGAGGACAAATAAGACCGTGACTATGAAACTATGGACCTTAGAACCATATGCCTCTTTGACTATGAACATTGCCTATGACTATGAACATTGCCTATGACTATGAACATTGCCTATGACTATGGACATTGTCTATGACTGTGACTGTGACTATGAGAAGTATTTCCTTTGACTATGAATACAAGCCTATGCCTTTGATTAGAAAACATAAACTATTGCCTATGACACAACGAGGACAATTGTGATTAAAAACCTATGATTCATGACTAGGAAAGTGTTGCTTAAGTTTCGTGACTATGAAATTGGGTCTAAACCCGATTATCTATTCTGTCTGTTCTTGGCTTTCTTTGGTTTTAGACCTTGGGAATTTACCTATTAAGTTAGGTCTACCCATGTTCTTGAACCTACTCTGTCTATCCTTGGTTTTAGACCTTGGGAATTTACCTATCAAGTTAGGTCTACCCATGTTCTGAACCTACGTCGTTATTCCACCCTTTTTATGTCATAAGATTTTCAGACCTATAGGCCCTCGATGTTTTAGATCAATTTCAGTGAAATTCGTTAGGTCTGTAATTAGTAAATGATCATTGTATCTGTCTTTGGTTCATTCCCTGTTTTCTACGAATCTAGATTTATCTATAATCTAGATTGAATCACGATTATACGAACGGTGGGAATATGATTTGGGGAAAATATGAAATTTACTAAAAACGTAGTTTTAAACTTGGATAAATTTGACATGAATTATAGGATGTGTAATTTGAATCTAATATTGACTTGTAAATCTAGCATTTACATGAATTGTGAACTAGAATAATAAGTCTAGTTTGACATGAACCGTAATTAGAATGTAAATCAGAATTGGATTAGCTAATTTGGCATGATAAGCATATTGGCATAAATTTGAAATAGGCCATAATTGGGAGTACTTGTCAGGTTTAGCAAAATCATGGTTAGTGACACTTGATTTGGTATAGTTTACGTACCAAAAAGGCATAAATTTGATATAGAGGGGAAAATGGGCCGTAAGGATGAATGTTGACAATTTACATTAAAAGAGAAATTATGAAATAGGTAAATTAGGAATAATTTACTTATAGAATTTGTCCTAAATGAGAAAATGGGCCGTAAGGATGAATGTTGACAATTTACATTAAAAGAGAAATTATGAAATAAGTAAATTAGGAATAATTTACTTATAGAATTTGTCCTAAATAAGAAAATGTAAATTTAGACAAATTAAAGGTTTATTAACGACATCTCTTTTAATAACACACCAGAAAGTTCTAGGGTGACAGAGAGGATAGTGTCTGGCTTGAGTTTGGAAAATACAAGTTTCCTGCTCTCCCTGGCTATCCCTAACTGATCCGACGGACGGGATGGTTACTTTTAAAACCTGATTTGGAAATTAATCAAAACCCTTTGAACTTAGAAAACATGAATATGCCTAACCCGAGGTTAGACTGAGTTGCGATGTAAACCTGCCCGGAACCAACCGACATATCCAGTATTCGCAACAATATCTGTCTAATGTGAGTGGTAGCCGCTTTAATTTATTTAGTTAAAGCCAGAACAAGAATGGAAGGGTTAAGTCAACTAAGACACTTAACCGATTCAACATGATAACCAAACCAGTGGGTGGGGTTAGGTTCTTAACACAGTTAAGCTAGAATGGGAGGGTTAAGTCCATAGGAACACTTAACCAACTTAACACAGTTAAGCTAGGATGGGAGGGCTAAGTCCATAGGGACACTTAACCAACTTCACATGGTAACAAGACAAGATTTGTAGGGGTTAAGTAACTAAGGAAACACTTAGCCAAATTAACATGTTAACTAGACTAGAAGGTGGGGTTAAGTAAAGTTAATGCACTTAGCCAAATTAACATGTTAACTAGACTAGAAGGTGGAGTTAAGTAAAGTTAATACACTTAGCCAAATTAACATGTTAACTAGACTAGAGGTTGGAGTTAAGTAAATACACTTAGCCAATCTGATATGTTAGCTGGGCTAGACCATAGGGTTAAGTAAGCTTGAACACTTAACCATCGGATTGTGATAAAGGAATAGGGTTAAGTCTAAAACATGAAGGGATAATACTTAACCATTAATAATAACATGTCAGTTAAAACAGACGGGCAAGGAACACTTAACCAATACAGGATGAATGGGTAGAGTTAAGTAATAAGAAATATTTAACCAATATAACTTGGTTTGTGGTAGGGTTAAGTCATGATGAATTACTGATAACAGTTAACAAGTTTAACAGGATGAATGAAGAGGGTTACGTTGGCTTGAATTGACTAATGACACTTAACCAATCCAAATTGATGAGAAAGAGAACTAAGTACTAAACCTTAGTTAAGAAAACAACGATTCTGGAAACTAAGTGGTAAATCTTAGTTAGTAAAACTAAGTAGTAATTCTTAGTATAACACAAGAAGGAGCGAATGTCCGTCTGAGTAAAAAGGAGGCTCCAACGAGTTGGGTTACGAAGCCCGAGGCTTCGAGGGGACGTGAGGGTACTCTTGGTTTCCCTCTGTGAGGCTACAGATGATCCTCCTGGGCTCACAGAGGTTAAGGTCTACGGTAGAAGAACCAAGGGTATGCCTTGGTTGCAAAATATGGCAACCTAAAGACTAGGATGGACCAGCGTGATTCGGCGAGAAAACGGTAGCCCTGTGATAGCAACTCGTCATCTACCATCCATCTTCAGTCAATCGAGATACGTGAAGCGAAAAGGCGGAGAACTCCAAAAGACCATATACTTGCTATCTAGTTATGGGTGAGGATGGCCATAGGATAGTGGGGCACCAGGGGCCTGCGCATAGTTCTCATTTTTCAAGGTGTGCCTTTCATTAGTTGAGGGAGGGGTCAAGTGGGACCATAGCCACTGGTACAAAAACAGACCTTAGCATCTGCATCGGCATATATCTGAAAGCTCCCGACCGAGTTCTGTATTCCTTGATTTGCCCTGCCATAAGACTCGGGCTGCACATTACAGGACATGTGCATCTAGACAAGCGATAACGATTCGCGATACATGCGTGGGGTGGTATAGGACATATACCACTCTAGGTAGTGTGTCCTAGACTTGGGGGCATCATTCGACAGGTAGCACTAGTTGGACTAGGTGGCATAAACCCTGAATCCGAGAAGCGTTCAGCAGATAACGTAAACTCTAGTGGAATCTAGAAGGCACTTGGTAGAAAACCTTATATTAAATCTAGGTGACAAATAATAAATGTATGCCTGAAGGCGATGGAAAATACAGGGATTGGGATCACGTTATCGTTACTAGTTGGGGCATTAGTTAGGTGGTGCAGAGATATAGAAACCAGTATAACAAGGAAATAGCGAAGCGGCGAATGTATTAGAGCATATCCAGTTTATCTTAGCTTAGCATATCTTGTGATTATCTTGTCTATTCTTGCTAACCCTATCGTCATGGTGTAATCTTGTATTCAGTTAATTCATGTCGTTTTGTTTTTCCATGTTCACATGCTAGAAGTTACTGAATTTACTCAGGCTTTATGTCTGACTCTGTTTTTCTTTCGTCTTCTTTTCTTCCGTTCCCCCCCCCCCAGGTAGTAAAGGAGGGAATAGTATAGCTCAGGTTAAGTTGGACTGTCACTCTTTCCCAGCTTGAAGATTTGTCGATGTTTTGCTTGGACTCTCTTTTCAGATGCTATGGCTGGCTCTTGCTAAAAATTGGGGAATATAAATGTTTGTTTTATGCTTCTTTATTTTGTAAGACAGATGATACTCCGATATTGTAAAGAAATCATTGTACAAACTATTTTATCAATAAAGCAATGTTTTATTTTCCGATGTTTAATTTCTGTCTGTCTTGTAATTTATTTTCATCTTTTACCCTAAATGCTTCACAGAACTTAGTGCATTCCCTTTGTGAGTGACACTAACGGACGTGGGGTGTTACAACCTTAGTTATGGAATCTAACACATTAAACACCTCGTCAGAATAGAATCAGTAGTGTTCTAAGGCGAGTGGCTCATTATAGATAGGATCAGTAATGTCCTAGAATGAGCTAAGCAGATTAGCAAAACAATTTGATCGGTACATCATTACCTTTCCTTATGTTCTCCTGCTTTATCATATATGAAAGTTATCATTTCTGTGAGCTTGACTCTTTTCTTGCTTATACAGAACTTTACTTGATGGCTACACGAGCAGCTGCAGCCAGAGGCGGCCGAGGAGGCCGAGCAGGCAGAGCTGGAGGACGGGGGAATATCCCCATAGCAGAACAAGGGCCTATGATTCAGCCAACAGCACCTCAGGACTTCGATCTAGATCGAGTAGCAAAGAGGTACAGAAACCTAGGAGGCAAACCCTTTTCTGGCATTGGCACCATGACAGAGGCTTTGGCATGGTTGAAGACATGCGAGAAGATTTTTGCTGGCATGAGACTTGGAACCCACGACAAAGCGCTTATGGGCGCTTGGCTCTTACAGGAGGAGACCGATTTGTGGTGGGATGCCATCACCTCTGAGGATGAGGAGGATACTGTTAGGACCTGGGAAGAGTTCAAGACCTTGTTCAAGGGGAAGTTCATCCCCGAGCAGGCATTAGAGCGTATGCGTGATGAGTTTGCTAATCTCCAGTAGGGAGACCGTTCTATTCAAGACTATCTAAACAAATTCACACAGCTATCACGTTATGCTCCAGAGCTTATTTTGACATCCAAAGCAAAGAACAAGAGGTTCATATTGGGGCAGAAGCGCAAGTACCAGGACCGGGCGATGAGCAACATCAAACTCCCATTTTCAGATCTGGTGGAGATGGCCTGCAACTATGAAGATTTGGATGAGAGAAACTCCAACCTAGACCGCGCTAAAAGCCAAGCTGGAAACAAGCGCAAAGCTTCAGGAGATCAGCCCGAGTCCAGCAATACAGCAGCCGCTACTCAGCAAGCTGGTAAGATACCCAAAGGAAGCTGCTACAATTGCGGAAAGAAGGGGCATTATTCGAATGTGTGCACCGCCCCAAAGAGACTGAAGGCAAATCCAGAAAGCTCAAACCCGAACCCTCGCAGCTCAGCTCAATGCTACAACTGCCATCAGAAGGGGCACTATAGCAGGAATTTTCCTTTGAAGAAAAATGCATAGGTGGCACATGTTTATGACGGGGAAAACCCGCCAGCTATCACCGATGGATCAGGTAAACCCGACGTCTTGGGAGGTACCCTTACAATTAAAAATATTCTTGTTTCTGTACTTTTTGACACTGGTGCATCACGTAGTTTCATTTCTAGTAACACTGTTCAGAAGTTAAAATTGAATCAAAGGAAGCTTAAAGAACCAATTAAAGTTCAAAACCCGATAGGAGGCTCTCTTGTTCGCAGTTCATATTGTAGAGTACCTATTTCTTTTTCTCGATACCGATTTCCTTTTGATTCGATCGTCATGGATTTCCGTGAGTTCGACATTATTCTGGGGCTGGATTGGTAACGAAATATGAGTCAGAAGTCAAATGCGCTAAAAGAATCATTAAAGTGAAAACAAAACTTGGATGTATTATTATACCATGCCACGGCTCAGATCCAAATAGAAAAGAATTTTGGTCTGCTTTGGAAGTTATTCCCACTTCATTAGAAAAGATTCCGGTCGTTAAAAACTATACGGATGTGTTTGAAGAAGTCGAGAACTTACCTCCGCAAAGAGAAATTGAATTCAGAATAGATATAATTCTGAATGCCCGACCAGTAGTACATCCAATTCGAAGGATGGCCCCGAAAGAAAAAGAAGAGTTGGGCAGCCAAACTCGAGAATTGCTTTGGAAAGGTCTGATCAGACCAAGTTTTTCAGATTGGGAAGCAGCAGTAGTGTTTGTCCCGAAATCATACGGTACTCTACGACTATGTGTTGATTACTGAGATCTCAATAAGCAAACACTGAAGAATAAATATCCATTGTCGCGAATCGATGATTTGCTAGATCAATTAAATGGGGCAAGGGTATTCTCCAAAATGGACCTAGCTACAGGTTTCCACCAATTACGTATAGCCGAAGACTGTGTTCCTTTGACAACCTTCAGGGGTCCCGATTTATTCTACGAATGGTTAGTGATGTCGTTCGGCTTGTGTAATGCTCCAGCATACTTCGTCGATCTTATGAATAGAGTGTTCCGTGGTGTCTTGAATAAATTTGTTCTGGTCTTCATCGATGATATCTTAATCTACTCCAAGTCAGAAGGCCAGCATGCAAAACATTTAGAACAAGTGTTGCGAATTCTAAGAAGAAATGTCTTGAAAGTTAAATATTCTAAGTGTATCTTCTGGCAGGATGAAGTTAAGTTCCTTGGCCATGTCATATCAAAAGACGGGATTGCTGTGGATCTAAGCCAAATTACAGCGATTCAGGACTGGAAACAGCCTACTACCCCCACAGAAGTTCGAAGTTTTCTTGGATTGGCTAGGTACTATCGGAAATTCGTTAAGGATTTTTCAAAGATATCCGGTGTATTAACAAAGCTTACTAAGAAGCATGAGAAATTCAAATGGACTCCCGAATGTGAGGAAGCTTTCCAGGAGCTGAAACTGAAATTGACAACTGCTCCAGTATTAACAATCATAGAAGGCAACCAGGACTTGACTGTATGGACAGATGCTTCTATTAGAGGGCTTGGCGCAGTATTAATGCAAAAAGGCCAAGTGGTCGCTTATGCTAGCCATCAGCTGAAGCCGCATGAAAGGAACTATGCAACTCATGATCTTGACTTATTAGCTATCGTGTTTGCTTTGAGAATCTGGAGGCATTATTTATCGGGTGAGAAGTTCGAGCTGTTTACTGATCATCAATCATTGAAGTATTTATTCACTCAGAAAGATCTGAACTTGAGACAATAGCGTTGGTTAGAATTCCTTGCAGCATATGATTTTGAGATTCTATACACTCCAGGGAAAGCCAACGTTATCGCGGATGCGCTTAGCAGAAAGAATGAAATCATCGCCAGTTTTATCATTACGTCTTCGTTAATTGACCGGATCTCTGCCCTTCAGAAAGAAGATAATTTTGTTAAAGAGATGATCAAAAGAATTAAAAAGGGCGAAGACTCCAGCTTCCAAGTGGATAGTGAAGGAATTCTGAGATTAAAAGGAAGAATTTGTGTTCCCGACATCTCCGAGCTAAAGAGAGAAGTGCTTGATGAATGTCACAGGTCCAAACTCAGTATCCATCCCGGTGTGAGCAAAATGTATAATGACCTCAAACGCACATTCTGGTGGAAGGCGATGAAGAAAGATATTTCATTATATGTTAGCAGGTGCTCCACTTGTCAGCTAGTCAAGAGCGATCAGCAGAAACTCCTAGATTATTACAACCATTAGATATTCCAGAATGGAAGTGGGAGCAAATTTCCATGGACTTCATAGATGGTTTGCCAAGAACGAAGAAAGGAAACGACAGTATTTAGGTGATCGTAGATCGCTTCACGAAGACCGCCCATTTCATACCTGTTAGATCCAACAGAACGGCTCAAAGTTTAGCGCAGATTTACTTCAAAGAAATAGTTAAACTGCATGGAGTGCCGCTCAGTATAGTCAGTGATAGAGATCCATTATTTACTAGCAAATTCTGGGAAGCATTCCAGACAGAATTGGGAACCAAATTGAATCTAAGCACCGA
Source organism: Allium sativum (assembly GCA_030737875.1). Taxonomy (NCBI): domain Eukaryota; kingdom Viridiplantae; phylum Streptophyta; class Magnoliopsida; order Asparagales; family Amaryllidaceae; genus Allium; species Allium sativum. The sequence continues at coordinate 161,830,136 of CM060913.1, forward strand.
TTATCACCCTCAGACAGGTGGCTAAACTGAGAGGGTGAATAGAATTCTAGAAGATTTACTGCAGGCTTGTATTATTGATTTTGGCGGGTCATGGGAGGATCACTTACATTTGGCAGAATTCTCTTATAACAATAGCTATCAAGCATGTTTGGGAATGTAGCCATTTGAAGCGTTATACGGTAGACCGTGTAGATCTCCCGCATGTTGGGTAGAACCTGGCAACAGACTTGTGTTGGGACCCGATATGATTCGAGAAGCATCAGATATAGTCGACTTCATCAAGAAGCGATTGAAAACCGTGCAAAGCCGACAAAAAAGTTATGCTGATGCGAGAAGAAGGGATTTGTCATTTGCTGTTGGCGATTACGTTTATTTAAGAGTTTCTCCGATGAGGGGAGTAATCAGATTTGGCAAAACTGGGAAGTTCGCACCGAGATTTATTGGTCCCTTTCCTATTCTTGAATGAATTGGAACTCTTGCTTATAGGGTTTCATTACCTGATTGGTTGCCTGGGGTGCATGATGTGTTCCACGTATCTCAACTCAGAAAACATGTGCATGATCCGGATCTTGTTGTAAAAGAAGCAGCGCAACAGGACTTGGAAATTACTCCAGAATTAGCAGTCAGAAGAGAACCATTAAATATTGTTGGCAAAGAAACTAAAGAGCTCAGGAGCAAAAAGGTTCATTTAGTTAAAGTGGAGTGGAGTAGTGATCCTAGAGAATGTACTTGGGAGACTGAGGAAAGCATTAAGCAAGCCTACTCCAAATGCAGAGTGGACATCTCTGACTAACTCCGGTGCAAGGTACCTTTACAATACTTTGCATTTTCATTTTGTTTCCTACTGTACTGTTGTTTCCTTTTCGGGGACGAAAAGTTTTAAGTGGGGGAGATTGTAACAACCCGGAAAATGCGAGCCAATTAAAATTTTTAAATTGGTTATTTTAAAAGAATTTAAACAATTGAAATAGATTATTTCAAAAAAGTATTGAATTGGAAATAGTGTAGCAGTTTGAAAATTGGAATTCAAACTTTGACTGACTGTACCAGGTGGAAAATATAACAGATTTTAGAGAAACCAAAAATATTTAAATCTGTTTATGAATACCTTTCTAACGAATCTGAAAAATCGAAGTTTCATAGCGGGAATCAAATGTTATGGCCAAATGAATTTTCAGAAAGGTCGCTATATATAATACATAGCCCTTGAAAATAGACATTTTGCAAACGACCTCGGAATTCGACGAAACCACTTTTGTTGGATCCGGGATGTCAAACTTTTGCTAGGTTTCAAATTTCATAATTTTTGAAGCTAGTATGTGAGCGGGGCAAAAGAAAATGTGATGGGTCGATTTTTATTAAATTGGGTCGACCAGAAAATGGCCATTTTTCAAACGATCTCAGAATTCGACGAAACTAGTTTTTTTGGGACCGGATCTTCAAAACATAGCTAGATTTATTTTTCTGGAATTTTTCGAATCAGTTTGTGGCCCTGGCAAATTGAAATGTAAGTTCAAATTGAATATTAATTGTTTTATATTTTAATTTGAAAAATAACTGACTATAATAGTCGAATTGGCCAACAAAACATATACCATTGTGTCTGGGATGGGGGTATTTAGCTGGGGGCGACCGTCGTTGGGTTGAAATTGGTGTTCGTTTAGTCTAAAGGATATTTTTGAATTTAAAATTAAAATATAATGGGCCAACGCCCTCTTTTCTCTCACTTCTACTTTGACCGGTCAAACTCGATCAACCCCCTCCCCTGCAAACGACGGAAGTAATCCCAACTTCCCGACCTAATCGCCGCCGCCACGTCCACTTTCAGCGCCACCTCCAGTTAAGTTTTCCGTTCATCTCTCCCTCCTCTATAAATCCATACAACCCTCGTCAGTTATAGTGGGGTATTGGCATCGAATTTCCTCGAGGAAGACGCCGTCATTGGAGCTCCGCTGTGCGCTACAGGGACCGCCGAGTATTTTCCACCCGAAAACCTGTGACGATCCCAAAACCCATGTGACGGTGTTAAGGATAATAATTGGAATATAACTCATTAATCATCATTAGCAGAGTACAGATAATAACAAAAACAATAAATAGAATAATTTGACATAGATATGACAGCGGAATCATAGCATGTAACAATATCAAAGTAGCACAGCGTAGGATATAACTTAGTAAATAAAAGGGGAATGATCAGTCAACATCGCCATAGGCGGAATATATACATACAGTGAGACATAATAAAGGTATCAGTCTACATCGCCTGCGGTGGTACATATACATAAGATAATAAATACTGGAAGTAAAACAGTCTGCATCGCCATAGGCGGAACATATACATAAGATAAGGATGGCGGAAAGTCAATATCCAAAATACAAGTGAATCTAATCCTCGCCATCAAGCCAAAAGCGCACTCCGTACTGCAGTGCTAAGCCAAAACAACCTGTCATCTGTCAACTTGCTGCCCGTGTGAAAATAAGGGCACCCGAGTTTGCAAAGTGAAACAAACAACGAGTCAGTCATGGGACTGGTATGAGAAATCTACTTAACTGGTTAAACAACAGTAATAAGGCAAATCATAGGACCACGCCACTTTCGCGGAACGGGTTTACTCCAGTGATTGCCCGTGCATTTAAAACAAAGTAAATTCTTTAAAACAACGCAATGCTTTTAAAAAGAATGAAGCCGTTATAAGACTCAAGTCCCATCATACAACGCAACACAAACCGGAGGATAGAGTTTTACCTTATAATGGCCAAAATACGCTTAATACGTGTAAAGTAAAATCATTTGATATTATTACTAGTGCATATATGTTTTAAAAACGAATATCATCATAAATATCAATCATAGACGGCATAAGTTCCCCATACCACTATGTCGCCATACTAGTTCTACAATCAAATCCATTATTTCGTACTGGAAATTGGATTTCCGTCATGAGTCGAGGCAAGGGGCAAACTCCGCTTCGAGACACTCTAGCAAATGCCTCAGGTCTACCCACTCTGGGTAACCCTTGGAATCGGCTGGGCCGGTCCTCCCTTACGTTTGAGGATTGGCAATTCTTGGGCACACGTTTCCTGGTCCTTACAGACCTAAAATCGAGGCGCCTCGCATTCCAACAACCACAAAGATGAAAGTAATATAAATGTCAGCCAATTTAAGCACTGAGACCATCATAACTAGAAATAAACATCATGTCCTCCCAGCGGTCCTTATCCCGTTTTTGACTCATACTGAGGTGTGAGGCTCGCGAATCCATGCTATACACAAAGCCAGGCCACGTAGGCCGTGCTTTGATCATCAACCACAAGACTTTGCTTTGCAACAGAAGCCTTGATCATTGCATCTTGGCATGACACACAGGCAATCCACTCCATACGACTGATTTCTATTGATATATAACCTCTGTGCTCGTACGTCTCAGAGAAGGGCGTTAAGCAAGAGAATAAATTCTCCGCCGCCAAACAGATATATATTTAACAGAGATCAATCAGTACAGAACAAAATCCAATGTCAAACACACAGTCCATTTACAAGTCCGTTCTGGGTCTGAACGAAATCGGAGGCACCATATCCCTCGTATATCCGTACAATAAACACATACGTCCAGACGGCTACTACTTCCGTTCCTTCAAGGTAGCTACTCCAATCAGGAACCTCAGCAGCGCCCATCCAACCGATACGAAGATCGTCGGTCTTGAACCGTCTTCGTATTTTCGACTTCAAATCGTTCGATCAATTATTTGAAATGAGGGTTAGCTCGGCCTTTTCAAATAATTCACTTATAATTAGAATTCAAATCAATTCTTTCCATGGTTATATTATTCGATATTCATATTTCTGTTCTTTAGTATAATTTTCATGTCAAACACATACAACCATCAAATATTTAGCAAATCAAGCAAAATTGGTGTATTTCCAATCCATGTCACTTAGGATATTTTATAACGATTTTTCGCCATTTTTATTTATTTAAAAATGGCCATATTTAATTAAACGACGTTTCAGGTCGTGCCGTGGCACTGGCGCTGTTTTTCCCCAAATTTGTTTTACACATATCGGAAAATCTAACTGTTGGATTTCTACAAAGTTTATATCATTGGGAAGATGTTCCCAAAGCGAACCCAACGGTTCCAGTTTCGTGAAAATCCGATGGTCGGATCTTCCACTCTAGTCGTTTGAGGTTACGGTTTCAAAATACGAACTACAGCGTCGTTATTCGATTTAATTTAATTATATTTATATTTATATATAAATATAAACGATTCCGGCGCTGTTGTTCTTCAGATTTGAATTAAACATTCCAGACAATCCAACCGTTGGATTTTTACAAAGTTGGTGCCGTTGGAAAGATATTTCCAAGGCGAACCCAACGGTTGTGGTTTCGGGGAAATCCGATGGTCGGATCTCTCATACTAATCGATTGAAGTTATGATTTCAAAACATGAACTGCACGGCCTCGATTACTTTCAATTCTATATATATATATATATATATATAGTTCATTCTTTAATTTCAATATCGTTTTCACTTCAAATATTTCACTAACGCCTTTATATTTCGAAAAATTTCTCCATAACCTCCTTTGTACGGGAAGGAGTTTGGAATTTATTGGGCCGTATTAGGTACCCAATAAATACTATAAAGCATACACATATTTATAGTGATATATTCTGGTGTTTACAGGGGAGCATGTATAGATAATAACTCCAGAAAATAAATTCTCGTCACCCTGTCAAAGCCTGAGGGAGTGTGTATTTTTAATTACTCCAGAGGATAAATCCTCGTCACCTCGTCCCGTGTGGGAAATAAATAATCCATGTGCCGTATCTAATAACTAGAGAGACGTGATTATTGTCAACTCCAGACCCGTGTGGGGTTTTATTAATCTGGCAATTTATCATTATATTTTATATGGTCCATATCAGTCATCAGTTCAACCTGTAATATATAGTCATCGCCATACAAGCCTCTCGCTCGTATGGTAAATCTTCAACCTCGTCACACAAGCTCCAAATGCTTTTGTGGAATATGATGAAGTATGCCTATCGTCAAGAAGTATGCCATCTAGTGTAGTTCGAAATTAATTGTTACTATCCTATGGCGATGTTTATTATTACACACAGAATAACCAGCACTCCGCATCCAATGGCATTCACAGGAGTTGATATAAAATAAAATTGCGCAGCCAACTCATCAAGGATTACCTATTGGTCGGGCACGCAAATAATTTCTTTACTCAAAAACTAATCCATTTTCCCTGTTCGACACATGTATATATATGCAGAACAAAGCTAATAATAATATTTCTAGCGAACTAATATTTATTTCAACATGTGTGTATTTTTAGCGAAGCGTATACATGATAAAAGTAATATTTTTATCATCATAAATAATTATTTAACACGTGAATGTTTTTAACACTTCATATTCACAATATAAATGTAATTTTTATTGTTTAATCCATTTATTTAAAATACGAATGTGATTTTTATCGTTAAAGCTATTTATTTAAAACACGAATACCATTCAAAACATGAATTTCTATTTAGCGAATGAATTTCTATTCAACACATGGATGTGGTATAGTTTGTGTATATATATATATATGATTTTTATCATTAAAGCTATTTATTTAAAACACGAATACCATTCAACACATGAATTTCTATTCAACGAATGAATTTATATTCAACACATGAATGTTCTTTACAGTTTGCATATATATAAAAATAGGATTTTTATTTTTAAATCTACTTGTTTAAAACATGAATACCATTCAACACATGAATTTCTATTCAACGAATGAATTTCTATTCAACACATGAATGTGGTTTCAACATATGAAAATAACTTCAACAAATGAAAATTATTCTAACACATGAATATTTCAGAAAATTTCGGCAGCATAACGGCAGTGAAGTTAAAACCGGGACCGTCCCTAGTACGGCTCCTCGCTCTACCTTAAAACCTCGCGGATTTTGACAATGGGGATTCATGCATCTAGTTCGCACGCAGGCGGCATGTTTTATTTCATTTCCACAATCCTATTCTAATTTGTTTCAACTACAAGAGGGTATTTTTCAACCACAATATCAACCACAAAAAATTATTTTCAACCATTCGTCATATCACATATTTTCACGCCAATCACAAGCAATAAATATCGTCCATGGTTTGCGGACGAGGGGAGTATATATATATTATATTTCACTTGCATTTCAACACAATTCAAAGCATATATGTTTCATACAACGCGTGTATAATTTATACATTGCTCATATAACTTATACAACACATGTACATGAGGTGTACAATGCGTATATAATTTACACTTCGCTTATATAATTTATACAACACGATTTCATTCACACAATTTAATTTGGATTTCTCACATTGGTTTTCGAGGTGCTAAAAATCGTAGATAGCTCAGAAAAATCTGCGGTCTCTTCTAGATGGTAGAGAGCCTCCTTGCGGTCCCGATGTTTCCTGTTTCATCGAAATTCGCCAACACATGATAAAGATATGATTTTTCAAAGTTTGCAACACTCAAAAGTGTTATTTTCAAATCAGAAGAATTAAAGTTGTTCACCTCTGAAAATCCTCAAAACTAGGTTTTAAATTTACTCTTGATCCGTGAAGTGTTGTCACGATCAGGTGCTGGAACGCCGAAGAGCTTCGAACAGGGTCTCCAGCGCCGGTGGTGGCACTCAACTTGGTGGTCCCTGTAGCGCACGGCGGAGCTCTAAAGACGGCGTCTTCCTCGAGGAAACTCGACGCCAATACCCCACTATAACTAACGAGGGTTGTATGGATTTATAGAGGAGGGAGAGATGAACGGAAAACTTAACTGGAGGTGGCGCTAAAAGTGGACGTGGCGGCGACGATTGGGTCGGGAAGATGGGAGCACTTCCGTCGTTCACGAGGGGGGGTTTGATCGAGTTTGACCGGTCAAAGTAGAAGTGAGAGAAAAGAGGGGGTTGGCCCATTATATTTTAATTTGAAATTCAAAAATATCCTTTTGACTAAACGAACACCAATTTCAACCCAATGATTGTCGCCCCTAGCTAAATACTCCCATCCTGGACACAATGGGATATGTTTCGTTGGCCAATTCGACTATTATAGTCAGTTATTTTTCTAATTAAAGTATAAAACATTTAATATTCAATTTGAAATTACATTTCAATTTGCCAGGGCCACAAACTGATTCGAAAAATTCTAGAAAAATAAATATAGCTATGTTTTGACGATCCGGTCCGAACAAAACTAGTTTCGTCGAATTCTGAGATCGTTTGAAAAATGGCCATTTTCTGGTCGACCCAATTTAACAGAAATCGACCCATCACATTTTCTTTTGCCCCGCTCACATACTAGCTTCAAAAATTGTGAAATTTGAAACCTAGCAATAGTTTGACATCCCGGATCCAACAAAAGTGGTTTCATTGAATTCCGAGGTCGTTTGCAAAATGTCTATTTTCAAGGGCTATATATTCTATATAGCGACCTTTTTGAAAATTCATTTGACCATAACTTTTGATTTCCGCTATGAAACTTCGATTTTTCAGATTCGTTAGAACGGTATTCATAAACAAATTTAAATATTTTTGGTTTCTCTAAAATCTATTATATTTTCCACCCGGTACAGTCATTCAAAGTTTGAATTCCAATTTTCAAACTGCTACACTATTTCCAATTCAATACTTTATTGAAATATTCTATTTCAATTGTTTAAATTCTTTTAAAATAACCTATTTAAATTTTTTAAATTGGCTCGCATTTTCCGGGTTGTTACAAAGAGACCACCCTGTAGAAAATATCTTAAGAGATATTGAATCCTTCGTTAGGACTCGTAATCAATTAAGTAATATGAGTAATTCTTTGTTTATTTCAACTATTGAACCTAAGAATCCAAAGGAAGCATCTTCCGATGATTCATGGATCCTCGTTATGCAAGAAGAACTGAATTAGTTTACTAGGAATGATGTATGGGAACTTATTCCTAGACCAGAGTATAAAACTATAATAGAAATTAAATGGGTTTATAAAAATAAAATGAATGAACATGGTGAGGTCGTAAGAAATAAGGCACGATTAGTAGCGCAAGGTTATACTCAAGAAGGAATAGATTACATTGAAACTTTTGCCCCCGTAGCCAGATTTGAAGCAATTAGGATATAACTAGCCTTTGCAAGCCATAATAATTTCAAATTATATCAAATGGATATTAAAAGTGCTTTTCTAAATGGATTTGCTAAAGAAGACTTATATGTAGAGCAACCACCTCTTTTTGAAGACGAAAATTTACCAAATCATGTATATAAGTTAAAGAAAGCATTATATGGATTAAAACAGGCTCCTAGGGCTTGGTACGATAGATTAAGAAATTACTTACTACAATCCAACTTTGAATTAGGAAAACTAGATAACACTTTGTTTATTAAATGGAATAATAAGGATATTCAATTAGTGTAAATATATGTTAATGATATAATTTTCGGATCGAAAAATAATAAGACGAATAAAGAATTTTCAAATATTATGACACAAGAATTTGAGATGAGTCATATAGGAGAACTAACATTCTTCTTAGGCTTACAAATTCGTAAATTAAAGAATGGAATATTTATTAATCAAGAAAAATACACAAGAGATTTAATTAATAAATATAATTTAACAACAACTAATGGGAGACCAACACCAATGGAAACTAATATAGGATTAAGTAAAGATGATACGTCAAAAGACTCTAATCAAAAATTACATAGAGGAATGATAGGATCGCTATTATATATAACCGCTAGTAGACCAGATATAATGCATAGTGTATGTCTTTGTGCAAGATATCGATTGCAACATAAAGTAACACATTTAAAAGTCGTAAAACGTATTCTAAGTTATGTAAAGCATACATCAGACTTTGGATTCTTTTATCCTAAGGATGATTCATTCGACTTAATTTCTTATTGTGACGCTGATTATGCGGGTTGTAAATCCAATCGTAAAAGTACTAGTGGAACATGTCATTTCTTAGGACATTCACTAGTCTCGCGGTTTGGTAAAAAGCAAAATACTGTATCTTTATCAACAACTGAAGCAGAATATATCTCTGCTGCTTTAGCTTATTCATAAGTAATATATATGCAACAAACTCTAAACGATTTTGGATTAAATATAAATAAATCACCAATATACTGCGATAATACAAATGCTATAAATATATCTAAAGTTCCAACTCATCACTTAAGAACTAAACATATTGATATACGACATCATTTTCTAAGAGATAACGTGAGTAAAGGAAAAATTTCACTCGAATTTATAGAAACAGATAAACAAATAGTAGACATATTAACAAAACCATTAAATGAAGCAACGTTTACTAAATTTAGAATAGAATTAGGTATTTGTTCACTAAGTGAATTAGAATAATTAAATATATTAATATATATAAGAATAACATTAAAAATCAGAAAAATAAAATAAACAACACAAGTATGTCGACATACATTGTAACAACCCGGAATTTCTGAACCAATTAATTTTTATTATTTTAGCTATTTTAATGGATTTTGAATATTTAAAATGATTTATTTTAAATAATAACAATTTAAATTTTATTTGAATCAAAGTTAGAACGTATAAATTTATTTTAATTATAAATAGAGTTTGAAATGGCGCGGTAGTTTGAAAATTCGTTTTTAAATTTCAAATGAATGTACAAAATTCAAAATAAATCAGAATTGGACGAAACAAGAAATATTTGAATCTGTTTAATTATTTCTTTCTAACGAATGTTAAAAAGAAATTAGATTTCATAATATAAATTGAAAGTTATGGCCAGTTTAAAATTTAAAATAGTCGCTATGGAATTTATATATACTTTATACAATATATAGCCCTTAAAAATAGCTATTTTGCAAACGACCTCCATTTTCGACAAAACCACTTTTCTTCGATCCGGAATGTCAAATTATTACTAAATTCTAGTTTTCATAATTTTTGGAATTAATATGTGAGCGCGGTGAATTAAAACGTGTTTGGTAATTTCAATTTGAATTGGATCGACCAGAAAATGGCCAGTTTTCAAACGGTCTCCAAATTCGATGTAATTAGTTTTGTTAGGACCGTATCGTCAAAACATAGCAAGAATTATTATTTTGGAATTTTGGGAGTCAGTATATGGCTCCGGTAAATTAAAATGTACGTTGAAATCAATTTTGAATGTTATATTAATTTATATTTTAATTTTGATAAAAACTGATCGAAACAGTCGAATTGGCTTACGAGACATATCCCATTGTGTTCGAAATGGGCGTATTACGCTAGGGGAGACAGTCGTTGGGTTTGATTTGGGGTTCGTAGCAATAAACTAGTACTTTTGGAATTAAAATATAGATAAATAATTATGGGCCAATCATAATTCATAAAAGAAAACCCTAATTTTATTTTCAACAAGCGCAGCTGTTCCAGCGATTAATGGTGGAAACTGTTCAATTATTCAAGGCCATTTATCTCCCAATCCATGCTAAGAAATCTGAAAATTATGAAACAAAACTTGAAGAACTTTTTGAGGGCTTCAAATCCATGGGGGGTTGACCAATTTTCGTGGCATATGGAGGGAGAACCAGCTCCTCAAAGCCGCCGGATTTCAAGCCAAATCGGGGACGACTAGGGGCACCGGACTTCGAGGCGCTCCTGGAGGTTGCAACGGAGATCGCCGTGGTGGTGGAGGATCAGTCTCTGGTGGCTTCTACAGGAGGCGCGACGCGGTCAAGGGTTTCTGGCGATGGTTCTAGGTGAAACGACGGGGGAGGGGGGGGAGTGGGGGTGGGTAAGCAAAGTAATTTGCAAGTAATTATTTAATTAATTTATGAATTTTGTAATTAACGTATTTAACGCCGTAACTTTTACATACGAGGTCCAAATCATGCGAAATTGGATCTGTTGCGGTCGTGGGGAAGAGAGCTTCACAACAAGACTAACCGTGTCCAATTTGGAGCTCGTTTGAATTTGAGGAAAATTCAAATCAGAATGGTGCTGAAATCATCAGTTAAAGAATGACAGAGTGGAACCCAAGGTGAGAAGTCTCTCTCTCACTCAAATTGTTTTACAGTTATTATATCCTAGGTTGTAGACGGGGCTCAGTAGCTCTTGACACTGTTGTTTGGAATCATGGATGTATTGATTGATGATTGTTTACAGTTTAATGTATCATTATTAAACTGTGATCATTAACATTTATAAATAATAAATAGATTCATGTGGACTGTGATGTAAACCCCACACGGGTATTGGGACCATAATTTTTCACATTGCCTAAGGTACAAATGATATTTGTTTGATGGTTGAAACCCCACACGGGTCCGGGGATGATAATTTATTCACATCTCCCCTGAATTTGATTATATGTCAATCGATAGATCGACAGACTATGATGAGCGTTATTTATTCATTTTAATGCTTATACAGTAGTGAATTGCACTTTGGATGATGTTTGAGTGCTTAATGATTATTTATCATTATGGGGAATACATGCGATGTATGAAATCCATATAACTGAAATTATATGGTAGTTAATTGAGTCGCATTCCGATTCAAAAATAAAGAATATTTTAAAATAATATTTAGTGAAGAATCAAGATACGATTTTGATGTCCGGTTTTGGATGGACACAAAAATATTGAAATATTCATAACTATAATGAATATGAAGCCGAGTTGAGTAGTTAAACGCCATTTTAACTCGAACGGGTTTATCAATCGATTTTATTCATTTTATAATGAATATCGAAAAGGAAATAGGTTTCAAAATTAAATATTTTGAAAATATTATCGTTTTAATATTATAATGATATGGAATATTCAATTTCGATTTAAAATTGAAAATGAAATCGTTTTAAAATGAATTTATAAACGATTTATAAAATACGATTTAAGTGGAAATCGACTATATATATACGTATTATATATATATAATGGCCTGAATAGAACGCGCCGCGCAGCGACCGTTCGTGAATTTCGACCATTAATTTCAAATGGACGTAACAGGAGATCCGACAGTCGGATTCTCCTAAAACTGGAACCGTTGGGTTCATATCGGAAAGAGCTTTCCAATGAGCATATTAGATTTGAAATATAACGGTTTGGAGTTATGTCCAAATCAAATATGGAAAAGGCCGCTATGAATGCAGTTCGATGGCCGTTATTAGAAGCCGACTGTACGGGCCTTGATAAAAAAAATTAAAAAAAATAATAATTTGTGTAAAATCATAATAAATGATTTGGAAATAATCTGGATGAAAAATTCCATGTTTGTAAAGATAAAAATATAATTTTATCAAAATGAACTAGTTATTAACTAGTATAATAATCCAATATTTTTAAAAGAAATAAATTGGATTTGAAATGGTTTTAAAATAACTAGAATTTTCCAATGAATAAATTGGAATGGTTTGGAATGGAAATAATCTTCGGAATATTTGGATATTGGATTCGGTGGTTATACAGATATTGTTATGGGAATTTGGAAGATACAGATATCGTTATTCCCAATACGATGTCCGTTAGTTTCAGAGTTTGATATTGAATATAAGCCGATATAATTTCTATTCAGAGTCTTGTATTTAATATTAAATTGAATTTTGGGTTTTTCGTGAATGGTGTCTTCATTAACACTGTTCTTAAACCCAGTTGAGAAAAGAATAAATCTTTTAATTAAGATTTAATGAAGTTTACCAATTAATTAATATTTAATTGGAATTTAATTGAAATTGGATTTTTGGGTTTATCGTGAATGGTGTTTTAAACAACACTTGTTCTTTAACCCGATTAACTATGAAGAGATGATTTGGAATTTATAAATCTTTTAACTAAGAAATAATGAAAATTTTCCAAAGTAAAGTTTTCCGATTTAATATATTAACTTGGAATTGAATGGAATTCATTTTGGTAATAATCGAAGTGAGCTTCTGTGGAGGAAGACTGTTAATAAGTATGGAATTTAAAAGGCTTTGTCATTTTTCCATTTATATTATTGGTTGAATACAGAAATTTATGTCGATTATATATATATATATATATATATATATATATATTGATCTGTTTTCCGTGAAGATTCCATGGTTAATGGAATATGATTTTGGGTTTATCGTGAACTGTGTTTTAAATGACATTAGTTCTTTAACCCAGTTAAAGATAAGATTAATTTCTTAAATTTGAATAATCATAAAGTAATGATTTTTGAGATTAAAACTGAACCAGAGTTTTAATGAATCTTTAATTAGATTGGAATGAGAATAAGGTAATTAAATTTATCGAATTCATGAAATGATCGAGAATGGAGTACCACCAGTTTTACTCCAGGCGATAGTTAATTCTTTAATTAGATTTGAATGAGAAATGGTAATTAATTTTACCGATAACACCATGGGTATCAGATATGGAGTACTGCCAGTTTTGCTCCATGGGATGAATAGGTTGGGATTGGGACAATAAAATAAATGATTACTTCGGTAAAGTTCGCTAATCCTGACTAATTGATAAACCTTAATTTGGTTTAGAATTATGAAAAGATAAAATAAAATCTTTTGAAATGGATATCCAAAGGAAGATTAAAGGATAGATTTAAAAGAATTTATCTTTGATAAAATTAATGGGAACCTTTCCCGTACGATGTGAATATTTGAATAAAAGAATATTCTGAATTGGAATGAAGCGTATGATGTGTTTTTATAGCACTTGATTATAAAATACTCGAGTTATTTGGAAAGACCAGGTTTAACCCATTTTGAATAATAAATACGATGATAAGTCGACGATGAAGACGATGGTTGAAGGCCGGAGGTCTTCACATTGTTTGGATGATTACTGATGTCTTAATTGGGTTGTACACCCAAGACAAGGTAATAAGTGGTGATCATCCAGACGTACTTGGAGATCAACTGGATATGCGAAGAACTCTCTCATGTACTGGATATATGGGACGAGGAATAAGGTGCCTTCGGTTTCGTTCAAACCAAGAACGAACTAGTAAATGGATGTGTGTCTGACATTGGATTTTATTCTATGTTGATTGATTTCTATTAAATATATATCTGTTTGGTGGCGGAGAGTTTATTCTCTTGCTTAACACCCTTCTCTCAGACATACGAGCTTAGAGGTTATATATCGATAGACATCAGTCGCATGACATGAATTGTCAGTGTGGCATGCTGAGATGAAAATGATCAAGGCTTCTGTTGAAAAGCAGAGTCTTGTGGTTGATGATCAAAGCACGACTTTAAATAGCATAGCTTTGTGTATAGCGTTAATTCGTGAGCCTCACACCCCAGTATGAACCAGAAAAGGGAGAGGACTATAGGGATAACATGCGTTTCTTTCTAGCTAGGCGTGGTGTCATGGTATGGAGCCTAGACATTTTACTTGTGTGGATGTTGGAAAGCGAGGTACCTCAGATATATCGGTCACTACGAGGCCGATGGATGATATGGTTGACATACTAACCATTACGCCTCATAGGGCGGGGAAACGTATTGTTTAAGAATTACTAATCCTCAAACGTAAGAGAGGACCGGCCCTGAAGATCCAAGGGTTCACCCGAGTCTGAGTCCGGAGGCACGGGCTAGACTATCCCGAATTCGGGAAGGACGATCCCTTGCCTTGGTTCATGATGGAAATCTAACTTCCAGTACGTGACATTTCGGTTTTAATTGCAGAATCAGTATGGAGACATAGTAGCATGGGGTACTATGCCGTCTATGATAGATACATTTATATATGAAGTTGTTTTTGACACTATACACTTATTGTATTATCAAAACGATTTGTTTTAAACGTACCAAGCATGTTTGGCTATTATAAGAAAAAACTCTATCCTCCGGCGCATTGTGTGATGGGACCTGAATCTTATAATAGCTACATTTTTCCAAGAAGCATTGCGCTGTTTATTTTTATGCACTGGTATTCTTTGAAGGAAACCCATTCCGTGTTATATGGCGTGGTCCCTTGATTTACTTTATTTTTAAGGTAAAGTTTCAAATAACTGTTTTAGATCTCACACCAGTCCCAAGACTGACTCAGAGTTTATTGTTTCTACCTAAACTCTGGGTGCCCCTATTTTCCATATGGGCAGCTAGTAATTTTGGTTTTGCAGATTTCTATTTTTGCAGGATCCTGGTTTATAGCTGGAGCTATACTCGGAAAGCTTTATACCCGTGTATTTCTTTCGGTTGTGTTATGTATTATTTTTCCGCTGCTATGTAAATTATTTAATTCTCTAATATTTTCTGCTGTATATTATTTATTCATACTCTGGTATATTCTTGTACTCTGATGTAAATTGTTGTAATAGTAATGAAATGTTTTGTCGTTCGAGTTCTGATTAGTCTTGTCCTCAATTCAATCCGGGCTTTCCCGTAAGGGTGAGTTTGGGTTGTCTCATACATGAAACACCCCACCTCCGTTAAGGTCACTCACAAAGGGAATGCCTTAACTTTGGTGGAGGTTTATAAGTAAAAGGCCACAGATAAACTCAAGACAGATATAAATACACATATTTTAAACATCGAAAACCAAACAGACTTTTATTTCATCAATACGTGTTCAAAACAAAACATTCCATAATTGTCTCAAAATACTTCCATCATTACAACCTCATAACTGTCTTGATTATTAAAGAAGCATAAAACATAAATAAAGTGACAAAAATCCCCATAGTGATATCCAAAGCCATAGTCCGAGCAAAAGAGGTCCCAATCATACATCAACGGTCTTGGAGCTTGCAAAGAGCCTGACTGAGCTGAGCTGTTTCCTCCCTATGGACCGGGGGGGACGAAAGAAAAGAAGACGAAAAGAAAATAGAGTCAGACATAAAGCCTGAGTAAATCTAGTAACTCTTCAGTATATGAATAAGAAAAGGGCATTATTGATATATATACTGAAAATAGGAAAGTGTCACAAGCTAAGGAAATGTCGCTTGGAACCGAATATACTATCGCATCCACACTATATCTCTGCACCTACCTGAGTTTATTCCAACTGGCACCCTATGTTGAGGGTGAAGTGATCCCTATTTTCTAAAGATCGGCTCCTACTCGCGTTAACATGTGTCATATGGCCCCCAAGAATTGTAGATACCTATGCTGGTCCCACCATGGGATGTATCAATACCCATGGTGGCGGCCCCGACACAAATCTAGAAGGCATAGGTTATACTACTGGTGTCCCTAATGCCCTGGTTGTCTGCTTCGGAGTGTGTGCACGCCCGCACCCCGTTAGACCTACACTGTGCACCCACCGCCGTCGTTTGGCCGCTTACAATCAGCCCAGTAATCGTGCCCCCACCCTGCCTAGCCTAGGTTACTGCTGAAACGGGTCCCTCGTTACCAGGATTTTCTAGTCAAACATGTTAAGTGGTTAAGTGTTTGTATTTACCTAACCCCACCCATCAATTCTTGTTAACATGTTGAATTTGGTTAAGTGTTATAGTTGACTTAACCCTACCACCAGTCCTTAGCCTCTTAGGAGCACCAGACCACTCACATTAGACATGTATTGCTATGGTTACTGGATGTGCCGGTCGGTTCCGGGCAGGTTTACACCGTAGCTCAGTCTAACCTCGGGTCCTTATTGGGCTCAATGCTTAACCACCCACATTGGATAGGTATTGTTGTGACTATTGGACAGCCGGGCGTGTCCGGGCAGGTTTACATCACAACTCAATCCAACCTCGGGTTAAGCATATCGTGTTTTCTAAATTTACATATTTTATTACTTATCAATTATATATGTAAATGTCATTTCTTTTATTCTTGGGTATATCAATTCATACTTCTTAAATGTCATTGTCGTTGGCATGTGCCAACCATGCCAACATATATTTTCATGTTTTACACCCAACGTTATTACCCCCGTTTGTTCGCAACATTATAACATGTGTTGGGCTTGTCACAATTCAGCCCAACTTTATAAACATGAGAAAAAAGGGGAAATCAAGAACATGTAATACATAAAGGTGTGAGGCGTATGAACTTGCAATTTAGCGATTCAACTAACATATAATATGGGTCATGTGAACTTGCATTCAAATCAAAGTATAACTAAGTAGGTGACATATGAAATGGCATAGTTTAGGCTAATACAAACTTGTGTTTAAACATGTTGAACTTGGCATAATGTCAACCACAAAACTAGCATGTTGTATATTCACCAAAATGTCCAATTATAACATCTAATCACATAGCCTATTTCAACATGAACTTGCATATAGCCTATTTCAACATGAACTTGCATTGTTTATGACCCAAACGATGCTTAACATAGATCCAATTATATTTTGCAAATAAACATGAACTTGCATAGTTTATGAAACCCAAACGATACTTAACATAGATCCAATTATACTTGCAAATAAACATGAGAATGATATCACAGGTTTTGGGTCATGTAGGCATAAAAGGTTTCAAATCTAGAACATGTTTACATAAATTCTAATTTAGACTAAGGGAATATACATAGTCCATGCCATCGACGTATACAATTTCTAGTTTTTGCCACGAACTTGCAAGTGTCATTGTTTTCATATACAATTGTTCAATAGGCTTGCATCAATCAGTTTATGCCACAAACATCAATACACAAGTCATGATATAACCATTACAATACACAGAATTTATACAATACAATAACACAATTCTATTTTCATTTACATCGAATCACATCACAATTTTTTTTTATTCATATTCTGAAAGGTCACTATACTTACAACGAATGCAGAATCTTGAATTCTGGATTCTAAATTCTGAAATTGAGATGCGCTCCTTTGGGTAGACTAACGTTGCGTTGATTAATTTGATTAAACTTTAATCTTCTTCTTAATATGATTTGTCTCTAGGCTTTTCTCTCTTGACGGCTATGTTCAATTCCTCCATGGCAGCATGACGACTCCTTTCTTATTTTTTTGGGTGAATTTTCAGTTGAGACTTAGGGTGTATATATAGATTTTTAAATTGTTTTGAGCCGTCAGATGAAGACAGGAGGAATCTAGGCCATACAAAGTTCAAAGAGCCAATCAAGAGGCGACACGTCAGCCCTAGTGAGACACAGAGCCACGGGAATTCGAGCCAGAGCCAGACCTAGCCAGCCAGGTCAACCAGGCAGGTCGACTGGCAGGTCGACACCCAGGTCGACCTGGGGGGTCCAGGTCGACACTATGGTCGACCTGGGGAGGCCAGGTCGACACCATGGTCGACCTTGTGGTCGACCTGGTCTCTGGGCGGGAATTTTCCCGCCCAGCCCAGTTTGAACCTAAAATTCGAATTTTGAAATTTAAACTGAGCTGTTTGAATTCAAATTTTATTCTGAAACTTCCGAAGGCCATAACTCCTTCATACGCAGTCCGATTCGCGCAAACTCGGACTCTATCTCAAGAAGAATTCCGAGACGAACGCAATGGAGTAACCCATTTCCCTTAATTCTTTCATTTAGAATTAATTATACTTTAATTTATGAAGCCTAACGTTATAAAATTCACGGGGTGTTACAATACATATGTCACTATGTCGACATATAACTGCCAGATTCAAAAAATTATTTCCCACCAAATGTCAGTTACAATAACCGTTTAAAGTCTCCACTTCGATTTTTCTTCTTCATTCTCTTATTTCACTTCTGTAAAAACTCAAAACCAAAATAAATCGTGGACTCCACCAATTATAACAACCAAATTAACCCCGAATCATCCGCTGGACCATCCAAAGGTCCTTTCCAACGTTATACACTTTCCCATGTAATCAAATTAGAAGAGAAAATGGAATATACTCTTAAAATGCTTGTTGAGATACAAATGCTCCAATTTCGAATAAGTCAAGAGCAAATTAGACAAGGAAAGTTGATACAGAACTTTCATAAATTTGTAATGGATAATCAAGCGAATCCAATCATCATCGAAGATGATAATCAAGCAATAGAAGAAGAAGAGGAACCAGAGGAGGAGGAAGAAGAAATATTGGAAGAAGAGGAACCAAAAGTGGTACAACAAGAAGTCACGGATGAGGACGAAGAAAGTTGTATGCGTGGGTGAATTCTTGTTCGATCAACATGGAAATCTAATTGAACAAAATGGATATTTTTGTCTTCGTTATCCAAATTGTCCAACCCATAAGCCTCCTATTATTAAGAACAAATAGAAGTTAGGTTTCTTTTCGTTTCGTTTATTCGATGTACTAAGTGTGTAGTAATTCTTGTAATTTGCTTTCATGTATGTCCCTTGTACTGAAAAATGATGTTTAATATAATGCTTGCTTTATCCCTCAGTATTCCATTAGTTTGTTATATAGGCACGAATTTGGGAGAGTCATATACATTAAGTATTTTGATTACAAGTTATATATCATTAGTATAGAATAATAATACGATAGATATAGGATTTAGGGGGAGTATTTCTAGAATTTATTTTTGATAATGCCAGAGGGGGAGAAATTATAAAATATAGACTTAGTTTAAGTAGAATATATAGAATTCATATAGACAGGGGGAGTATTAGAGGGATCAACATCAATAGGTATGAATAATTTATAAACTATGGTTGTCATCATCAAAAAGGAGAAGATTGTTGGAGAATGGAATTTTGATGACAACAACCTTATTTCAATATTAATTGATACTAACATCTCTATCTAGAATATATATATATACACACACACACACACATATATGCAGGATTTGTATACAGGAATTAATACCGAAGACTGTACAGTTTTAGAGTTTTAGAGATTAAAGAGATTCAGAATTCAGAGAAGATTCAAGACTCATGAGTAATCAAGAAATCAGGAGTTCAAGATAAATATAGTAATAGATTCTAGTTTATGTAAGACTCTTAATAGCACTCCAGGTTCAAATTCAAATTCAAATTCTGTTTTTCAAATTTTGATTTTCAAATTTCAAATTCTATTTTCAAATTCTAATTAAGTTTTCCTATTTTACTTTTGATTTTAAACTTGAGTTTTAGAGATTATAAGTTTATATATATATTTATATGGTTATATACTTTTATACTTTTATATGTATATAGTTTTAAACTTTATAATTTTATAAATATGTTTATATAATTTATTTTTATGATTTCATATGATTTTCTACTTCATAATACTTATTTATATCACTGTGTTTTAATTCAAGAATTATACATATATTAAAACACTTGAAAAATACTCAAATTTCAAATTTTGAAGTACATATGTCGACATACATATGTTGGCATGTCAACATATAACTGTCATATTTTCAGTTTTGAAAGGAAGTGTCTTTTCCCCATTTTGTAACATTACAAAAGTGTTACAACCTTTTAAATCTTATAAATTGGGGTTGATTTCAAATTTTTTAAACCATTCTTCTTCTCCATCATCATCCCATTTCATTGCTCCATTATTATTTCATATTTTTGTGATCTCTACACTTATACTCTGCCGATTTCAATTCTAATTTTATAAAACTTCTTCTCTTCTCACTCTCTACTCATTACTCCCTGAATCGAAGTGCTATTAAAGAGTTATAGGGATGTTGTAATCATTTGAGATTGTTTTGGGATAGTCTTGGAAATTGTGAAATCAAGGAAAGTAATCAGTGTTAACCTTGTAGTTGGGAAATCAAGGGTAGTGGAAATGGTGGTAACCTTGTAGCCGTGAAATCAAGGGGATTGTACTTGGATATTGATATAGTAATAGAACTCTACAAAATCCAGCGTCGCGTAGGACTGGATGTAGGAGTAATCCGAACCAGTATAAAATCCGTTGTGTTCTTTCCTTTTCTGCATTTTATTTCTGTTTATTTCTGTGATTGTGTTTGATTTTGTGTCTGTGATTATCTTTGTGGTGTGTGATTCATATAGTAGATCATATAAGTTTTATATTTTCTTAAATTCCTTAAAAAATCTATTCACCCCCTCTAGTGTTAGTTTTGCCTTGAGATCCATTCTGCATTCCCTAAGAAAAAAGAAATGATAGAGCTTTGACGCTCAGTTAGAAAATATGGGTTGGAGGTTAGGCGCTACTGGTTTATTTATAGGTGCTCAGAAGAACCTCATCCGCACGATTTAAAACAAATAACTCCAAACCGTTTAGAACAAAGCAAACCACATTGCCTGACCCGAAGTGGATCGACCCACGCACTTGGTGGGTCGACCCCTAGGTCGACCCAATGCCCAAGTGGGTCGACCCCTGGGTCAACATACTTCTAGGTTAGGTCGATCCATATACGTTCCAATCAAAACCTATACTGGGTCATCCATTCGTGATTCTCACTCCAATTAAAACGTTTACATATAATGTTATTTTCTACCTAATTTCTTTCCAATCTACTCATTATTTTATGTTTTAATTTGCGCTTTAAATATCAATTTTAAGTCTATGCATATATATTTATGCACAACTTCGTAAAAATTCAACCATTAATAGTCGCGTAATTTTCGTTCCATAAACGTTATTATTTACGTTATCAACTCATTGATTCTTTTCGTTTTGAACATACATTCATATTTCAAATGTTGATATTCTTGGAATTCTTGAGTGCATATATATTTACATACAATTGCATTTATTTCAAAATTCAAACAGCACTATTTCGACATTTATTTCTTACTTGTTTTGAATAATTGCATGTTACTTTTGAATTTCATGTATATACACACACATACATATATGTATACACACACACACACACTCATATATATATATATAGTTTTTTTCTTATATGTACATACACATATACTTTTTTTGGAACATACATCTTTTTGGTTGGCCTACTTAAAATTTAAAAACATGATGTTGGAGGGATTCAAACTCACGCGCTATAACTTGGGATGCAAGTTCTTAACCATTGAACTAATCTACTTTTTTATTAATGTTATTTTTCGCCAACACTGGAATATAGGGTATGGTGATGGATTTAGGGGAACCTAAGGATTATCTAGTTCCTTTAAGTTCGACTTAATTCATCGTTTCCTATATATCAAGGTCTTAATCCCGAAGATTAGTTACTCATCATTGAAAAGAGGAGAGTATCACGCTTATGAGACTCAAGGATCAATAATTTCTTTGGGATAAGGGTTTCATAAGCTTGACACAAGTAGAAAGCTAAATGGCTTATAAGGATTATTTTGGTAATTATGTCTAGGTAGAAAGCTTTGTCGTGAATTGGCAATAAGGAAAACAAGTATAATAGATGGAAAGTGCTATGAATCTTTTTATTTATCACTTGCGTGAGTACATAGATGTTTACAAGTGAAATCCTCAAACTGATTTACAACTTAAGATTTTCTCGCTAAGAAATGGCTACACGATTTGAGAATAAGGAAATGTCCCCTAAAATAAGACCCTGAGGTCTTATTTATAAACAGTTTGGGCCCCATTCGGTAATGGTCGAGCAGGAAGCCTGATCCCGCTTCAAGCCTTTGGTCCGGTTCTCCCTTGTAGCTCTCGACTTCGGCATTGGTAACCCGGTGTCGGTGTTTGCCTAGTTTTGGACCCAAGCAACTTGAACTGAGCTTACAGGGCACATATGGACTTAGAAAGATTTGAAATTTTGGAAGAACACTCACAAGATATATAGGATTCAATCTCATGGGTCGACACCGACCCATATATAGTGGTCCTTACATAATGAGACCAATATGGCAGGTCCTTTACATAATGTAGAAGACATCCCCAAAGTTTCGTATCGATTAGATAAGTATTGAGTGAGGTATGAATGAATCATTGCTGAATTATGCTAGTTTCGCAGGCAGAATCCGAACATTGATGAGTGACCCAAATGGCTTGAAATTTATGTGAGAGATTACTCTACTTATCTACAATACATGGGTGAATTTTTAGATCGCTTGGTTAAGGCATAATGAAGTTATGGATTGATCTTCAAGAAGCAAGTTTCGATATAGCATCGAACTAGGTCCAATTAGCAACAAATTACATCTGGAAGCTAAACGAGGCATGTGCATCACGGCCATGAAGGCTGGTAACAAAAACAGCCTAAGGCCATGGGTCGGTACTAGGAGTGGGCATTTTATGCGGTTAACCGACCGAACCGATCTTAATAGAACCGGTTTAACTGGAAAAAAATAGTTAACCGAACTTGCGGTTAACCGATCGCAATTAACTGACCAAAAGCGGTTCGGTTAATGGTTAACGACGGTTATACATCGGTTAATCGTTAATCGCATATATTCTAATAACATAATTTAATTTTTAATAACGAGCCTTTACACCCAAATACCCGATCCAGTCCACCCGTTTTCTCAAAACCCTAGTTTAGTTACTCTTTTTTCGTTTCAACTGGAATTATCACAGGCTCACCACTTTTTGTTTAACTTTCCAAAAAGCAAAAAATCCTCCATCAAAATCCTAAACCTAACTATTTTTCATTGATCCACCGCTACCTCCGATTCTTGGATTCAAGACATTGGTGATTGTTAAGAGGAAGAGAAGAAACGTGAGTGCACCGATTTCCGATTCGTTGAATACCTTCATATTTGTTGATTAACTCTTTGATAAACCTAATGCCTAAGTATATAAGTAAATTTGACTTGTTTACATTTGAATTTGATGAGCAATTTCACATATATAGATTTTCTCTTATGACTATTTAATATTTGGCATAAATTATCATTTGAACAAATAATTTGCTCTCCTTGTATGTCTATTGGCAAGCGTTGCAAACCATCATGTGGACTTTGTATTCCTATGTTTGTGTACATTTTAAGGTGAATGTTGACCTCTATTGTTTTAAACTGCCTAGTGCCAGTTTGTTTTATCATATATGTCCTTCTATGTTCCGCTACCGACTTAATTTATAACATCCAACCATCTACCGAGTAGAAGACGTCATTTATCAGTAGCGGGACTAGCCTGTGATTTAAAATAGGACAAAATATTTTCAACGATTAAGTAATGAAAAAGCAGTATAATAAATTGCATAAGACAATCCAAGATAAAGGGAAGTTAGAATTGGATTAGATAATTGATTGTGAAATTAAAATATAATTCAATTTTGCTTGAATTTTTAGTTCTTTAAGGTTTTCAACTTCATTTAACATTGTTTGCATGAATATACAGAATTGGTTTATTATAATATCTTTTTATGCATTACATTTCAACAGTCATAGTTATGTACAAATGCATTTCTATGTAATATAAAATTTGAACTAAAAACTCGGTGTCGTTTTGATGCAAGAGGGAAGATTAGTATGTTATGGAAGTAGACAGTTGAAGGTTCATGAGAAGAACTACCCCACTCACGATTTGAAATTGGTTGTTATAGTATTCGCACTTAAGTCTTGGCGACATTATCTACTTAGAGAGAGGTTCGAGTTATACACGGACGATAAATCTCTCAAGTATCTGTTCTCGCAGAAGGATCTCAATTTGAGACAATGGAGATGGGTGAAGTTCCTAGCGTCCTATGACTTTGAGATTGCTTATACCCCTAGCAAGGGTGATGTAGTGGCGGACGCGTTGACTAGGCAGAGGATGACTTTGAGTCCTCTATTCATAGAGAGGCAGAGCTTGGAGTACATATCGACCTTCGATTTTAGGCCTTCTACGGATCTTACACCTGGTTTGTTGGCATCTTTAGAGGTGCGACCTACTCTTATAGATCAAATAGGATCTTTGCAGCGAGAGGACCCACAGATAGTGAACATTTTTGATAGGCTAAGTATAGGGGAGACTTCTACTCACCTTAGCAGATCTATGGATAATAGAGGATGGCTACGACGGGATGGGAGGCTTTATGTTCTCGAAGTTGGGAGTCTGTTGAAGACAGTCCTTGAGGAAGCCCATCGTTCTATAATGACTATCCATACGGGCGGTGATAAGATGTATAAAGACACGAAGAGGGTTTTCTTTTGGGCTGGGATGAAGAAAGATGTAGCGGAATTTGTAGCTCAATGTTTAATATGTCATCAAGTAAAAACTGAACAGAAAAGCCTGGAGGTTTGCTTCATCCTTTGGAGGTCCCAAGTGGAAGTGGGAGAGCATCTTTATGGATTTCATTGATGGTTTTCCTAGATCAAGGAAGGGAAATACCAGCATCTAGGTTATAGTGGACCGGCTTATTAAGTGCGCTCATTTTATTATTGTTAAGAGCAAGAGAACCGCAACATGGTTAGCATATGTTTATCTTCGTGAGATAGTCCGTTTACAAGGAGTACCTTCTAGAAGAGTGAGTGATCGTGATCCCATCTTCACTAGTGAGTTCTGGAAGATCCTGCAAGACACATTAAGTACACAGTTGGGTTTGAGCACCATATATCACCCTTAGACCGGCGGATAGACTGAGATAATGAATAGAGTTCTTGAGGATCTCTTGAAGCTGTGTATCCTAGACTTCGGAGGGACTAGGGAGGAGCACCTTCCATTGGTGGAGTCCGCCTACAACAACAGTTATCTGACTAGTATTGGCATGGCACCCTTCGAGGCACTGTACGGACGGCCTTGTATATCCCCGACTTGTTGGTGGAGTCTACGGATAGGCCTCTACGTGGACCTGAGATGATTAGAGATACTCTAGAGAAGATTGATCTTATCCGTAGATGGATGAAGACAGATCAGGAAAGGCAGAAGTTCTATGCTGATAAGAGAAGGACTGACATTAAATTTGAAGTAGGAGACATGGTTTTCATCAAAGTATCACTGTTGAGAAATGTAGTTCGTCTGGATCTGTAGGGAAATTAGCGCCAAGGTTTGTAGGTCCATTCCCCATAGTGGAGAGGATAGGTCAAATGACCTATAGGCTGAGATTACCAGAGAGATTGGCTGGTGTTTATGATGTTTTCCATGTTTCCCATTTGCGGAAATGTTTGCATGATATGGTAGAAGTAGTTCAGCCGAGCATGCTTGAGGAGGTAGAGGTAGAAAGGGAGGCGACAATCAGACGAGTTCCTACCCGTATACTTGGATCAGTGGTTATGAAGCTACGTAACAGAGGTCAAGTTCATGAAAGTACAATAGGGAGAAGACAAAGAGGATGCAACTTGGGAAACTAAGGACAAGATTCGCACTTCGTATCCTTTTCTTTTCAAGGGTATGCTCTTAACTTCTTTTTCCAAGCTTTTATTAGTACTTGTTTCTATCATTTGTATGTATCCTATCGATCGAATCTTCAACCTTTAGGTAGAAAACCAATGGGTGTAAACATGTGTTTGAGACATATTATGTTTGATGGATGCAAGTGGTTGCTAGTGGTTGCTCATGGATGCATATACACACACATTAGGCACTAGATCGGCTCAATCACTTACATATTGCATATGGATGTGTGTGCATTAGGATTTTATATGGATGAAAATGGATGTAACATCATATGGATGTTGCGTTTGGATGATTGATTGTGCACACATATAGAACTTACATGATATACTAGGATTATTTGCATACATTCTGGTTACATGGCACGAACATAAATTGCATTAAAGAGGTCGACTGAATCAGTCGACCGCCTGATTTTTTGCAATAGTGTAAGGACATATACACACACTATTGCATATGTTCATACAAGAATTAGAAAAATCTTAAGGACGATGGATGCTTGTAAATGATGGATGATTACATGGTTGTGGTTGTTAGGATAATAACATTCTTCTTAACTTGGAGATTTCGGGGCCGAAATCCTTTAAGTAGGGGAGAATGTTACACCCCGTAATTTTAATGAACATTAATAAACTAAAGAATACTTAATTAATTATTGGGAATTGTGTAAAAAGGACTATACCATTGCGTTCATCTCGGAATTTTGTTTCAGATAGACTCCGAGCTTGCGTAAAACGGACATCATATGAAGAAGATATTAAGGTTAGAAGTTTGTATACATATAAGAGAAATATATATATGAACAAAATAAAACCAGAATTTCAAAAATATTCAAAATCAAAGGCGGGAGTCGAACGTGGGATCTGGACCCGTTGGGGGTCAACCCACGTCCTATAGGGGTCGACCTACTCAAGAGTGTATCGACCCTAGGGTTGACCCCGGGGTCGACCTACCACAGATCCACCCAGATCCATTCCTTGAACCTAGACTTGTTTCTGAACGAGATTCGTAGGGAAAAGTATATATTAGGGTTAGTATTTCTATTGTTTTATACACCTAAAACAATGGAGACAAGGAGATGCTGCCTCAGCTTGGATTGAATTAGCTTATTTTCTTCAACAACGGCTTATACGCATACAAGAATTTCTTCTACAGCTTCAGCTTAATTATTCTCTGTTCTTTAGATACAGTCTCTGTGAGTTCATGTTAATTTTAGATATAAACATTTAACAAGTAATCCTGACATGTTTATAAATCTTGGTCTAAAAAACCTATGCTGGTTAAGAATCTGATTCGTATCTAATCAGTCATACTATTACATGTACACCTGATCTGCAGTTCAGTTCTTATAAGCCTATTTCTGCTATCATATGCCCATCTCTGTTATTATATACTTATTTTGTTTTATGCCTATTCTGTTCCTCTCTCTTTCCCTTTTTATTTTTATAGCCTAGGCCAACATCGCTGAAATATGTGCACGAACGAAATTGGGAATGACTGGGAATAGTAATTTGGGGGCATAACATATACTATGAATACGACTAAAATTTAGGGCAGAACTCATAACTGAAATATGAGGTGTATGTACATGTAAACATATGTGCTTAATTCAAAGATTAAGTGGAACATGTTAATGGAACTGTATGTCACTTGTGTAATCTGTTTAATCCATTGGTGGTTGAGGAAACTTGTTAATTCTTTGGGGTTGTAGGGACACTATTAACCCTTGTAAAACCTAACCTGTGGAAATCCTAGTTGATTGGGGACACAAGTTTAGGGGTTTGACTTGTGTCATCTATTGTGTAGATCCCATATTAGTCAGTATCCCATTCTGGTATTAAAAGGGGACCCCACACTAGATAGGGATCAGGGCATGCTTACTGAGCTAATTATAAGAGGTTCATTTGGGATGGGGTGTTCTGATGGTGCATTCCATTGGGGTCATGTGTGGGCATGGGTCCGGTCTATTTGGGAAAACAAGACGCCATAACACATGTAAATAGGTCTGTGTCCTTCTGGTGGTTGCCACTTTAGGAAGTAGTACACCCTACTGTAGGGTCGGCACAGGGTATGCACGTGGTAGGAAGCCGAACGTTTGGGGGTAGTAATTTGGGTACATCTAGTTCTGTTTAGATACCTGTTAGTTTTGTTGGGGTAACACCAGTTATTTATGTTTAGGTACCTGTTATTTCTGTTTGGGGTTAAACCCGTTGCTAGAAGTACACCTAAGTCTACCATTTATGTTCTATCGGGATCATTCTGTTTCTGTTAAGTAATTGGAAAAAACATTTAATTCGGTATACTAGTATCGGTGTAGATAAAGTATTTGAGAAGCATAGTTTATCATGTTCATCCTATTTTTACCTATTATTTGATACGGTTATCTCTCATCCATTTTATATGTCTATCATGATACTTTTACTTATATGCTAAAAGTCACTGGACTTGCCAGACTTTATGCCTGACCCGTTTTGTTTTCGTTTCTCTCTCTTACTCACCCCCAGGTTCTCAGGGTGGGAAGTTCAGGCTTGATTAGGACTCTGTCTTCTGTTTCCGCTTGGATTTAGATTTGCTTCGATGTACTGTTTTGACTTCTTGTCTACTTGTTTATGGCTACTTATGGGGACTATGGCTTTTTACTTCAGTTCTCTGATAGTTTTAGCGCAAGACGGATGTTTTTATTTGATGTATTTTATTCTGGTATTTCAGTCTTATGTTGTAACTGGATTTTGAGACCACGATGTTTTCTGTTGGAAAATAAAGTTTTAAATTTCCGCTGCTATTTTATATATCTGTCTTGTGAGATTCTGTTCTGTTTACCTATAACGCTTCACAGAATTTAATGCATTCTGTTAAAGAGTGACATTAACGAATGTGGAGTGCCACAGAAAGTGTACAAGATATATAGGAAAAGAAAATAATGGAAAGATCAATTAAGGAAGAAGCTGTCAGAAAAAACGAACGGATTTTCCAATAATTATTGGAAACGACGGTGTAGCTAAAGAAAACACTTGGAAAGGTAATATAGTCAGTCTATTGACCATTTTCATTTCCCTTCTTTTCTTGGGTTTGACCGTTGCTGGAAATCAGAAGGGCGAAACTAAAAAGTGTACTGGGGGTCAGGTTGACCCATGCTCTAGGTGGGTCAACTCATGGGTCGATACACCCAAGAGGCGGGTCGACACACGGGTCGAAAACCCAAGAGGCGGGTCGACCCATAGGTTGACACACCTCGAAGGTGGGTCTTCCCACAGATTTTAATCTGCAAAAATAAAGCGATGAAGCCGAGAGGCTTGGTCATTTTATTTTCTTCCCCGTTGAAAACCAACTGAAACCCATTTCTTTCCCAATCTTCCAATAGAGTCCTCAGCTCCAAAACTCCACCGTTTCTCGCAAACTTGGTACCGAATCGAAGCTCTCATCGTCCTCTATCTAGATCTACACAATTTTCTAGTAGATTCGAAGGAAAATCGCCAAGCCACCACGACCTTCTTAAGCCTCCCAATTTTCCCAATTAACCCTCAAGAAATTGCGTGGTGCAACAACCAGAAGAGTATAGTGGAAGCCTTCGCGAAATCTAGTGGATATCAGTTATTGCTTGGAAGACTAGTCAAGTTTGCAAACTATATTAGCACCCCTGTCGAGATGTTATTTCACGATGTGGGATTATATGATATTCTTGACCACAGTACAATGGAGAGACTACTTATCCGAGGTTTGTATGTCTTTTTTTATCACAGGGCTTGGGAGATGGCTCACTTGCGCCAGTTGGTTAGGTTAGTGATATGCATTTTATAGTACAACTTGGCTGCCAAAACAGGGAGTTTTGACAGAGTTCCTCCTATGATTAGATTGGCTACCTACACTGTTATTGCGGGACTTGAGGTTAACTGGGATGGAGTGATTATGGGGTTTTTAGCCACATCCCTTAACACGAGATAGTCCACCATTCCTTTTGGGCATCTATGGACGACAGTTTTTCAACAGGTTGGGATTCCTTTAGGGAACAAGAGTTACATCACATAGCCCAACCACCTTATACACATATCCATGCTGACTAGGATGCACATTAAGTTAGATCAGCTACAAGAGGAGGAGTAGCCGATGGAGCATGACGAGGATGAGGGTAACTTTGGTGGTGATGGGGTAATGAATTTAATGTCAGTACAAGAAAGGAAATTTTTGGGATCTATGTGTCGAGGATATTGGTCACCAGGACTAGGGATGTGACACCCCACGTCCGTTAACGTCACTCATAAGAGAATGCATTAAGTTTCGTGAAGCGCAGTAGGAAAACAGTATAGAAATCCACAAGACAGATATAAAATAAGCAGCGAAAAATTTCAACATCATTATTAAAAATAAAACGTAGTCTCAAACAAGTTACATCAAAACCAAGTATCTCAAATCTATCTCATAAAACATCTCATAAAAAAAATATAAGAGTGTAGTAACATCATTTACCCCACAGCAAGACATAGCAGAGTAGAAAGCAAGTCAAACCAGTACATCTTAGAAAGTCCAGATCCAAGCTGAAAGAGAAAGTCCTAATCACTAAGGAGTGCTACCACTCTGAGGACCTGAGGGAGGCGAGAAGGAATAGAAGAGGCGAAAACAAAAGAAGTCAGACATAAAGTCTGGCAAGTTCCGGTGATTTTAACATATGCATAAATAGGAATACCAAGACAGGTAAATAAGACTGGATGATAAAGTACAGCATCATGAAAACAGGATAAAAAGGATAAAATAGGAATAACAGGAATAAACTATGATCGAGTAATGCTTCACATTTATATCCCTAAACAGGTTATGTCTGCACCAATACAGTATAAAATGATTAACACGATTAGGTATTCAACCTAATTACATAACAGCAGGATTAACAACAGAACTAAACAACAAGATTAATTTGCAATATTAGGCGTACCCTAAGTACATAACATGATTAGGTGTTACCCTAAGTACATAACATCAGGATCAGGTGTACCGTAATTACTACCCATGCGATCGACTCCCTAATACGTAAATACCTTGTGTCAACCCAACAGTAGGGTGTATCACTCCCTAACTCAGCAACTTTTATAACACAGACCTATTTACTGGTGTTACATCGGCTTAGTTTCCCTAATCGGGCTCATGCACGCACATGACTCCACCGAAACGCGCCCGTACCCACCTTCCCCATGTGAACCTCAAATTATCCAGTTTAGTAAAGCATGCCCTGGCCCCTACCTAGTGCAAGGCTCTCTATCAAAATACCAATAGTGATACTCATTGGTATGGGTTCCAAACCGCAAATTGACACAAGCCAAACCCCTAAGCTTGTGCCCCAATTAACTAGGAGTTAAGAGTCCCCAAAACCAGATACAACAGCAGAACTAGGGACACCTTAGCTTATTAATAATCAGGTTTAGCCTAGCATGTTTAACCTAGCATGTTTAGATTTACTAATAAGCGTGGTTGCAATATTGCATGTTATTATATGTGTACACACCTTCCCCAAAACTTCTTCCCAGATGTATACAATTACCCCAGTAGTTCAGTTTATTAGCCTACGCCTGGTACTTACATAATTTTAACATGCCCTTTTTACTTAATGTTTGTATTAAGTCAAATCTAATATGTTTATACATATGCAAACTATTCCATTCAATTATGTCCCCAAATTACATCATGTACAGGTCTATGCATATTATTCCTTTCCTAAATTACAGTCAATTAGTCCCTAATTTAATAATATGCCTAAATTCCCTTTTTTCATGTCATTTCTTATTATCCTAATTCTTAATTATACACTACTCTAATCGGGCATAGCCTAGGCTTTCAAAGGCTTTAGCGTAAAATGAAGGAAAAAATAGGGAAAGGAGAATAGAATCAAATCACGTAAGCATATAGGCAAGACTGGAAATAAACTAAAACAGTAGAAATAGGGGGAAAGGATGATACATACATGTAACTTATTAATTATCCAACAATAAAGGTAGGTGTTTTAATTATAACAACAACATAGGTGATTAACATTGAAGAACATGCATATCAATTATCTTATAAACATTGTATATCCTAAACCTAATTTTATTTAACTGTCACGATATAGTTCTGGGTATCAGATATGAAAATAACATGAAACTCATAGTAGGTCTTTGTGAAGAAGAGATTAAATCTCTTATATATATATATAATTATATACCAAAGAAAAGTCCAATCCAATCCCTTTAGTTGTTGTATGCAATTCTTGTATTTTGAGTCTTCTCTGTAGATCTAGGCTTCAGCAGCATTCCCCTATTATATATGTTTTTTGAATAGATTTATAGGGGCAGATGGTATGAAGAAATGGTGTGTATTGGAATGGGAGAAGCCACCTATTTATAGATTCACAGAGTTATCCTCGACCATTAGATTTCAGGGTTTTACTCTATACCTTACGTGTAGCGCATAGTCAACAACGAATGTTGTCAGAAAAGCAGTCCAGGTAAAGAAATCTGAATCTGCCTAGATCGTCGCTGGGTTAACCCACCGACCCATTGGGTCGACCTATTGGTCGACCCAACCGACCTTGGGCCAGACCGTTGTTGGACGACCCACAATCGGCATGGGTTGACCCATGCCAATTGTGGGTCGTTCCACAATGGTCTGGTTTATCGGTTAAATTATCGCTTCGTCTCGTTTGAATATTTTTGAATTATATTTATATATAAGCCCCTTATATGTATACAAATTTCTAATGCTCATAACTTCTTCATACGGTGTCCGTTTTTTGCAACTTGGGGTCTATCTAAAACAAAATTGCGAGGCGAACGTAATGGTAAAGCCGGTTTCACTTAATTTTGAATATTTAATTAAGTAATTCTCATTTTATTATCATTAAAGTATGGTTATAGTGTATTAAATTTGGGGTGTTACATTCTCCCCTACTTGAGGGATTTCGTCCCCGAAATCTCCAAGTTAAGAATAAAGT
Source organism: Allium sativum (assembly GCA_030737875.1). Lineage (NCBI taxonomy): Eukaryota > Viridiplantae > Streptophyta > Magnoliopsida > Asparagales > Amaryllidaceae > Allium > Allium sativum. Next base: position 161,863,178 of record CM060913.1, read on the forward strand.
TACTATCTTAACAACCACCTACAACCATCTACTCATCCATCGTCCACTGGCATCCATTATCCTTAAGAATTTCTAATATTTGTATGAACATATGCAAAGCTGTTGTGTGTATATGTCCTTACGGTAATGTAAAAATCAGGCGATCGACTGATTCAGTTGACCTTCTTAATGCAATATATGTTCGTGCCATGATACCAAAATGTATGAAAATAATCCTAGTATAACATAAAAACTCCATTTGTGTGCACAATCATTCACCAAAATGCAACGCCCATATGATGATTCACTCATTTCCATCCATAGAAAATTAAGATGCAAACACATCCATATGCAATATGTAAGTGTTTGAGCCGATCTAGTACCTACTGTGTGTATGTACATCCACGAGAAACCACTAGCAAACACTTGCATCCACTTGCAACCATCAATCATAATATATTTCAAACACATGTTTCCAACCATTGGATACTACCAAATGATCGAGGGTTCGAACATTAGGATAAACATACTTGAATGATAGAAGCAAATGCAAAGTAAAAGCTTGGTAAAGAAGCCAAGAACGTACTTTCATAAAAAGAGGATAAGAAGCGCGAATCCAATCTTCGGGTTCTCATGTCGCACCTTCGCAGTCTTCTTCCCATTGTACATTTACCAGTCGGATTTCTTTATTGCGTAACTTCTTGATCTCTGATCCAAGAATATGAGTAGGAACTCTTCTTATCGATGCTTCCTTCGCAAATTCCACGTATTCAAGTATTCTCCGCTCCACTATCTCTACCGTATCATGTAGACATTTCCTCAAATGGGAGAAGTGAAACACATCATGTACGCCCACAAGTCTATCCAACATCTTGATCCTATAGGCCATCTGACCTATCCTGTCTCTGCTATAGGGAATGGCCATACAAATCTCGGCGCCAACTTCCCTATTGAGCCAAAGCGAACCACATTCCTTAGCGATGATACTTTAATGAAGATCATATCTCCCACTTTGAATTCCGAATCGAACCTCCTTTTATCGGCATAGGATTTCTGTCTATCCTGAGCTGCTTTCATTCTTCGGCGGATAAGATCAATCTTCTAGAAAGTATCTCGAATCATCTCAGGTACAAGAAGAAGTCCGTTCGGATACTCCCATCAACTAGTAGGCGATCTACAAGGTCGTCCATATAGTTCTTCGAATGGTGTCATGCCTATGCTCGATTGGTAAGTGTTGTTGTCGACGAACTCAACCAATGGGAGATGCTCCTCCCAAGTCCCTCCAAACTCTAGGATACACAGCTTAGAAGATCCTCAAGAACTCTATTCACCCTTTCAGTCCGCCCATCGGTTTGAGGGTGATAGGTCATGCTCAAACGTAGCTATGTACTAATGCCTCTTATAAGATCTTCCAAAATTCACTAGTAAAGATGGGGTCGCGATTGCTTACAGTACTGGAAGATACCCCATGAAGTCGAACTATCTCCCGAAGGTATACTGATGCCAGCCAAGCTATCATCCTCTTACTCTTAACAGAAATAAAATGAGTGCCCTTCGTAAGTCTATCCACTATCACCCAAATGCTCGTATTGGCCTTCCTTGATTGGAGCAACCCATCTATAAAATCCATATAGAAGCTCTCCCATTTTCATTGTGGGACATCCAAGGGCTGAAGCAATCCGCCAGGTTTTCTTTGTTCATCCTTTACTCGTTGGCACATCATGCATTAAGCTACAAATTCCGCCATATCTTTCTTTATGCCAGTCCAAAAGAAAACTTTCTTCATGTCTCAATACATCTTGTCACCGCCCAGATGGATAGCCATCCGAGAATGATGCGCTTCCTCAAGCACTGTCTTTAGCAATTCCCTGATCTTTGGGACACATGGCCTTTCATCTCATCTTAGATACCCTTTCCCGTCCACACTATATCTAGCAAGTTGACAAGAAGTCTCACCTCTACCAAGATGTCTGCTATCTGCGGGTCCTCCTGCTGCATGGATCCAATATGCTCCAATAGACTAGGTTGCACCTCCAACGATGCTAATAATCCCAAAGTGAAATCTGTAGATGGCTTAAAATCAAAGGTCGAGATGTACTCCAAGCTCTGTCTTTCTATGCATAGAAGACTCAAAGTCATCCTCTGCTTACTCAATTTGTCCGCCACTACATTACATTTGCCCGGGGTATATGCTATCTTAAAGTCGTAAGACGCTAGGAACGTGACAACCCGAATTCCGATAGACCATTTTTTTCTTCCAAAAACTACAATCTATCGAAACTCCGATTGAATTGCTCTGTTATCCTGCAGAAAAGACAGAGACATAAAATATGTTAGAGCTCAGAAAATATCTCACAGCGAAATGGATAAAATATAATATAATCAAAATATAGCCTTACCATATTACTAATACTGCCTAACTAGTATCCAAGGCTATCATGTCCCTGCCACAAATCTAACATTCGAGTATATTATGAGGAGGGGTTCAGAACACAAGTTTTGACGACTGGATTTAAACTATACACTTTGGATAATCCTACATATACCGTTAAATCATATTTTCTTATTTATTAGGTTACTTGGGTTAACAGCACTCAAAGCATACACACACGTCGTACCCATTTACTTCTCAGTGGATTAACCTAATACAATATATGTGTAGCTACCCCCAATATTGAGGTACACCCCATGGTACCCCACTCGCACGGTCTGCATCATAATGCCATTGAAATGCTCGCAGACCCTCAACCTACGCTGGAGTGACATATGGATCTCTATATAACAATGTTACGATCAGCATATATCTGCCATCACTACGCCACATAAGCGTACGGACTGCCACCCTCGATCGAATCAGATCTCATACTGGAGTAATGCCCTCAAATCTACGATACACCACCCAGAGCAAATATGCATGTATCTAGATTGTCCCTCGTACATACTGTTAACTGTAGCTCGATGTCTCAATCGCACTCCTCTAATATGCACCGAGTTCCGTAGCAGGACGATACAAGAAACACGGAACTCAGTCGGGGGCTTTTCCATATCTGTACAAGCCCGTCTTTGAAGAGCCTCTATATACAAATATACCTAGGGTCTGTTTTCACGGTGGCTATGGCCCCACCTCGGCCCCTCCCTCAACTAGTAAAGACTACAAGAGCTAAGCGACTGCCCCTATGCAAACAATCTAAACATCCATTTGGCGTCTCCCCTCAACCCCTTTACCCCGATAGTGAAGGGTGAAATGGTATCTTGGGTTTAGCTCTAGTCTTTTCGCATCTCACTGGCTGTCGATGACAGGTATCCGACGATCTATCATCTTTGCTAGTCGTGACTCTCTGCCTCCCCGTTGAGGCAACCGCCGAATCAGCCTGGTGTCACCGCGTCTTAGCATTCTGACTGCATAGCTACATCTGCAGAAAAGACCCACCCACCTAGTAGTTACGCGCAGACACAACCTCTGCGAGCACAGCCTAAGACATCTGTCACCGCACAGAGGACTACTAGGAGCACCTTACGTACCTCAGGAAGCCGCGTGCTTCCCCTTCCAGTCCATTGGAGCCATAAGAAGAATCAGATAAATGTGCGCTCCCCTCATGCCTTATAATACCTCGATGATCTACCCCGTTGGGTTATTCACCCTCAACCGTACGGACTGGTCTAAGTGCCTTATGTTGTTAGACCCTATGTCTAAACATTCTCTTACGCGCTTACCTCACTTCACAAGGTTTCCAGTTTACTTGGTTATTCCCATTCATATTGAATTTTTATTCAAATTACCAAGTTTCTCTTACTTATTAATTCCATTCATACAACTTAATCCATTTAAGTTTATTAATAAGCCCACAACATGTTATTCTCTAGATTGTGGCCCAAGGTGTGTAATCCACAATCTCTTTTATATTCTTATTGATTTCATCATTACAATAACATGTTTTACTTAATGTGTAATTAAGTATATCCAATTCACATGTTTTCTAATTAACATGTCACTTACCATTTATGATTAAATATAACTTATTTCATTTCATAAGTTTTCCTCATCCTTTCTCATTTAATCATAATTCATTTTTACATTGTCAACACAACTTATTACTGTTTACTTATTAACTTAGTTCTATTAACTAAGGCCCATTAATAAGTTTCTCTACCCGTTTATTATAACCAATGTTATGATCTCCTCTCGTCCCTAGGTCAAGCCTAAACATTTTTATCAACGGGTTTCAGACTTCCAAGCTTACAAATTACTTAATTTATAATTAAGTACAACTTCTTATATTTCATATATTTTCCCCCTTTTCTCAACTAATTTCCAGCTTTCCCCATTTACGACTTACTTAATTTACAATTAAATGTCCCTCAACTCATTTCACTGGTTATCCCATTCCCTTACTAGTTTATTATAACTTAAGTTATAATATTCACTTATCCCTAGGACAAGTCTACCTATTATACAACATTTCATTAATGTTATTTATTTATAATAGGTGATTATCATTCCCGTTTTTAAACCATTTTCTTTTTACTGTTGCATTCCAGTATTCTTCATCCATTGTAATATATATTCCTTATTTTAATTAAGGTAAACACTTCATGCACCTTATCAGTTTGATAGAAGGAATCCGTGATTTATTTTCATAACGTATTCCCGTCTAAATCTGTGGTAGCAAGTAATTTCTTTACTCTTCTTATTTTAGTTACTGTGGCTTACTTGCAACCACGTTCTCAGAAATAGGCCATTTAGGGAAATACATTACTTTTCCTTCGTATCACACTAACTCAGTTCATTACATCCCGTCCTTTCTTATTTTCTGAGTTAGAAATTTAATTACCATCATTGCCAATTGGGATATATATAAGCACTAGACCTCTCACATTAAGCCTACATATGTGGACGCTGGATTTGCCGGGCGGGTCCGAGCAGACTTTAACCACAAGTTGACTTAACCTCGTGTCTTTGCACATTATATATTTTAAAATTTTCACTTAGGCCTCTCACATTAGGTTCAACATTAGTGGCTGTTGGATATGCCAGTCGGGTCCAGGCAGACTTCCACCACTAATGTAACCTAACCTCGTGTCATAAGTGCAGTTACAATTTCTAAATGTAATCTTAGGCATATCCATCTTCATTCAATCATTTATGTTAATATCAAATTGCGCTCCCAAATTAAAGTCTCAAAACATAATATATGTTATGTTGCAAAATCTCATCACAAATTATGCCCTAAATCCCAATATGTGTCACACGTCTTTCTAAATATAATTAAGTTTATTTAAAATAAAGTATAATCCTCCAATAGTGTATCATTTACCCAAAACCTCAATTATCCCAATTGACAAGTTCATAATATAGATCTTTACAACAGTATTCATGTACATCTCAACATATTAACTAATTGAACATATTATCCATTTTAGTGCAATAATTCATTCCATCAAATTAAATCTTCCAATATGTTCATTGTGTATGTTAATGGGGAACGACAAACAATAAATATACTATTATTCAAAAAGTATATTTTAAACTCACTCACCTAAATGCCTTCCAAATCTTGAATCTTATCCAGATCTATTCTTTCATGGTTTTTCCCTTTTAATTTGATTTGAAACCTAACGACCATGGATTTATTATTCTCATGAAAAGAGAAGGGAAAAAGAAATAATTTAAATAGATTGGTCTTAGAAGTTTACCTTACTTTTATGATTTAATAATCTTTTTATTAACGGTGATTCCCTCTTTCAGATCTGAATTCATAATTTTCCTAGGCTAATATTTTAATTTTCAGAATAGATTTGAGAAGAAAGAGAGGGAGAGCAATGGTAGAGCTCCAGCGTAGCCGCCAAATTATGAGGGTTAGGTTTAGGTCTAGGGTCTTAATTATAGGAGTATGTAGCAAGCAGGACCCTCATATTTGCCCAAAAGCCATCCGAATCGTCAAAATATCAAAAACCCTAATCTGTCAAAATCTGCCGCAGGTGGGTAGGCACCCCTTTGAGGGGGTCGACCATGGTGTCGACCCACCCTTAAGGGGGTCGACCATGGTGTCGACCTACCCTTGAGGGTGTCGACCCACCTGAACGGGAAATCTGCTTTCTTCTGAAATTTTGAATTTTGAATCGATTTTCGAATTTCAGGACCCATTTTTGAATTCTGAACCTTATACACACACACACACACACACACACACACACACACACACACATATATATATATATATATATATACACACACACACTTCCTGCACGTATACAAACTTCGAACCTTAATAACTTCTTCATACGGTGTCCGATTTACGCAAACCAAGTGCCATTTTGACCAGAATTTCGAGACAAACACAATGGCGTAGTCCATTTTACTTAATTCTGAATATTTAATTAAGTTATTCTTATTTTATTATCTTACACTAATAATACGGGGTGTTACATTCTCTCATTCTTTGGAAATTTCGTCCCTTAAATTTGATAAGAGTAAAATAAATTAACCCCTCGCATAATATACATCCATCAAGTGTGCATCAAATTTTTGCAAACGTTGTGCACTTGTGCAAAGTGAAGTACAACATAATAATGCATGCATGCCTAAGTGGTACAACCTATGTGTATGCAAGTTTTTCGAAAATCCTTTCAAAATATGATGCTCACATCCTAAATATACTGGCAGTTCTATATGAATGCAATATTTTGAAAATCAAAATGTTTTTTCATACAAATTTTCCCACACTCCTACTGAGTAAGAGCGTAGTTCATCCAATTGTTGCATCCATAATCCTGCCAACCAACTTTATTTTTCAAATTTCAGAAAAGTCTAATTTTCTAAATTCGATTTCTTATGTTACAAAAAGGTGGAAAACGAAAAATTTCACATCTTTCGTTTTTTTCTTATATGTACCTTTTTCCAACCGTACTTGGATTTTTTGTAACTATTTATAAAGATTCCCTATTTTCCAATCCAAGCACAGCCCACATAAGAAAATTTCTTTGTTACTGGTTTTCTTTTCATCTTATCTTGAAAATTTTCCATTCTTATCCATCTTTTCTGATAATTTTCTATTTTTGTTGCTTTACTGAATTTTCTGTTTCCTTTTTTATTTGTACCATTTCTCTTTTCTTAGCTTATTTAATTAACTGATCTTAGTTTAAATTTAAATAAGCCTCTAGTCTTTCAACTAAAACAGGAGAATAAACACCCTACACAACGACTATTAAAGGCCAAGAATCTCGGGACTATATCCCCCTCAGACAACAAAGTTCAAATTATGAGATCCATGACAGGTTTAGGTGTTACCCTAACTATTCAACAAGAACAAAATAACAGAACGATCCCAACCGAAATGTAGTAACGAGTTTTGCCCCTAACATGGAAATTAGCAACAAGATCTAAACACTTACCTGCCCTTTACTATCTAGTAGTCGCTAGTAACTCTAGCTGTGTACCAATAATTGTTCTAAGCAACACCCATGGCTTTCAATGCTTACGCATTCTACGGGAACTCACTATTATTTCAAGATAATTCTCGCTATTTACTTTATAGCCTCAAAACTTTTCCCGTCTTCCCTAGGCACTAATCCTTATTTACTCCATACTTTTAAAATATGGTTTGACCCTTTTCATTTAAATTTCCTTTCAAAAACTAAAAGTGTCAAAACTTTATTTTACTCATGAAAACTTTCTTTTGCCAAACCATAAAAACATGTCATGTAAAAATAAATAAATATAAATCATCATTTTTTTTCAAATTACAAAAATTGGAGTAGACACGGACAACTATTTCCTCAATCGGGTTTATGACTTGTTCTTAGCTGTAAGGTCGGTTTAGTCTATTACTACAAGGTGACAACATCCACTCTATTCTTATTTTCTACAACTTATTTTGTCCACCCACAAAATTACCTTAAAATAATTTATCAAAAAGTGTTGTCACAAGAATAAAGATTTAAAATCTTTCCTTATTAAAGATTCTTGTATGAAATATAACAAGAAAACTAGCGAGCTATATATGCTCTATAATATGCACCTTTTATTGAGAGAATTTTACTTTAAAACTCAATATGTACTTCTTTACATATTTTAAAACTATAACTTTTAAGATTGAAACTTGAAAACACCATAAACCATTTTCCCAAAACTTTTACAATTTCAAGTTCTTAAAAGTTAACAATGGGGTTAGACTTAAAACGAGTTTCCAATTCTTCTAGGCTTTCCTAGACACTCCCCAATTTCAATTTTCTCAACTATATATATTCCTAATCCATTTTCCTCTATTCAACATTTTTCAGTTTATAAGGTTTTCAAGCCCACTAACCCAAAATACTAATCATATGGGATTCACTTTTCTTCCATGCAAAGTACATTGTACAGTCTCCACCCAAATTACTAAGGGTCTCAGATTTCCTTATTCATTCATTTAGTGTACAAAACAAACATCCCATTTCTTACCATATTATACTCTTTCTATTTAGTGGGTTCCTTTATGAAATATAGGTATATATATAATATATTTTATATTTTTAAAAAAATACAAATATGTTCACTTTTCAGTATCTATTGCTTATACCAGGAACTAAAACATTTAGGACGTGACATCTGTCTTTTTTTTTTTTTTTAAATTACGCGTTTCTCCTCCATGATCCCATCTATGAAGTCACGCTTTCCTTTTTTATTTTCCTCCGTCAGTTTCTCCACGTATCCGCTCTCTCCCATGTCCTGAGACCGAGTTTGTTGACACCACATTCTGTGGTGTCACGGTGACCTCGGCCACCGATTGGTGGAATTCAGGGGGTCCCATATAGGGTCCTCCTCTATCCACCAGTCGGTGGATAGAGTCACGTTGACACCACAGAACAACGAACTCCTACTGCCATGTCCTCGCTTTACTTTTTCACTTTCAATTTCCTCGAAAATTGTGGCCATTCTTTCTCCAAATCTTCGTCCTTCTTTTAAAAAACCCTAATCTATCATAGTGAAGCAAGTAGATCTAGGGTTTGCAGTTGGATTTGAACCATTGATAGTCGACCGAGTTGAGTATTTACTCTGAAAAAATGTTCCACAATTCGAAGGTGTGTATAAATCATGTTTCTGTTCACTTTCTTCTGGCACACAAAACTGATTCTGGCATATGGATTTTCCAAGCGTGGTCCCAAATTGGAGAAACCTATCTACAAATCTAGCGGTTTTCATGTAAACCGCAAACGACAGTTCTGCAAACATGTCTTTGGGAACATATGGTAAGTTTACCTCCACTATTTTCACGATTTAATTCTTCATCAGTAACCATTTCATTTCGAATATTTTACTTCTTCTGCACCCATTTAAAGATTGTTCTTATTATCAACACGTAATAGACGACCCTTGCATAAGAAATAGGTAACACTATATGCTTTCTCTAAATGTTCCATAGAGAACAGACCACTGCTGTTTGATTGAATTAGGTAGGAAAGTCAATTCCAATTATATTTTCTCCTCCCAATGGCGAATGGCTATTTTTCTACTTACCGGCCCATTTAAGTTAAAACAAACTTTTTTACATTTGTTAATATCATAGATTGTTTGAACTGTCATTAATTGTTTATCCTATGGTAATTATTATTTTAATCAGTATGCATTACGAATTGTTAAATTAGTATATATTTGAAATTATTTTTTTAGGAGAAACACGAGTGAAAATAGAAGTTATACATGGATACCTTTGTACAAAGTTAGCAATTCACATAGATGAAACTTATGATACTTATTTTCTTCATATTTGATTGAATCTTAAACATGAAGGTTGATAGATTAGACATACTTTCAGGTATAAATGACTACAGTTGTCTAAACATTTATGTATTTTTCATTTTGAAAAATTAGATTGGATTTAAATGTTTGTTCCGTACTTCTGGATCTCCGTGTTACATTGCAATTCGAATGATGAATTTTTAGAAATATGAATTTGATCAAAAAATTGTTGAAATTCTATGATTAATAACGCTTATGTATACTGTTTCAGTGAATGATAAAACTATATTCTGCACTACTGTTGTTGTATATTTTTCAGGTATCCAAAACAGTTCCAAATTAGTTGGTTTTCCGATGTTGGTTAATACATAGTAATATCCAGTATTTATGTTATTATTTATATTTTGGTCTGAAAGCATATTCTATTCCATTTTTAGGATTGAGATCAATTTACAATCATGTTTCCGGTTTTTCACTGTGGTGATAAATGTGGTAATATCATTGGATTAGCTTTTGATAATTATTGTTTTTTAACAATTATATCATCGATATAACTTTACGAAATAGATAATCGTATGACAAATTCTATGTTTTGATTGTTAATATTATTTGCATCAATCCATCAACGGGAGAAGAAGTCCAATAATAATCTATTAAAAAATCCGGTTGTATAATTATAAAGAAATATCCTCATTAAGACAAGGTAACTGTTTCCTTTTCGTTTGTATGCACATGTTTAATTTATGTTTAAGCTTTACTATATTCCTCACAATGTCATGTAATAATAATTTTAAGAATAATTTCATGTCCATTTGAAGCTTATATTATATTATATTCCTTACGAGAGCATTTCTCTTTTTGCTTACTTTCCCTTTCAATCATTTCATATTAAATTTTCCATCTATTACTTATACAGGAAAACATAAACCAAAGACTTTGCATAGTGGCACATGTCCATTTTAATTTCTACGCTCTTCTAAAAACTAATTAACCAGAAGTCAGATGGTAGGACAGACAACTGTCCTCCTTCCTTTTCCCGCCCTTTTCCCAAACCCATAAACCAAAATCACCTGATACGGTTACGAAATCCCTATCCTTACAGCGCAACAGCCGGAACATGCTACTGCCACCAGTTGTTTAAATAAAACACGAATTTCAACTTATGTCTCTTCCACATGATCTGGCTACTGATGCGCACCCCGCCGCTACTCTCTCCCCGCTGCGCCACAAAGTATGAGAGTTAGGGTTCTGAATGTAAGCCATTTTCCCTAATTTATGTGATATTGGGCATTCCCGATACCTACACACATACGTTCTGCTTTTTCGACTCCTATTGACTTTTTCGACTCCTATTTCTGAGTTTTAGTTCAGTACATCTGATGAACAATTTTTATGTATGACGCTAATTACTCTGAATTATGCCTCTCCTCATGTACTCATTCGAACCACCTTCTGTTATTGTAAACGAGTACGAGGTGGATGAGAATTTTCCATCTAATAATCAACTTATCATTTCCCGAAGCACAGAACAGGGTAAGTTATTGTACGATTGTTATGTAATGTTATGCATTAACTGAGGTTTGTGTATACTCTGTCCGATATAATCTCATGTTCTGCGCCGGTTAGGATTCAATATATTATTTGGAATTACAGATAGTAAATAAATGCAGTTATATCTATTTATATGTTACTCATGCTCAAAGATCATGGTGCGAATACAAATTCAAACCCCTGAAAAGCTCCACAGTTTGTGGTCAATACACTACTTTATTTTCAGTTTAGTACACTGTTCAGTATTATGCCTTTCACTGCCTCTTGAGTCTTGACTCTGTTTTGACTTGCAGACAAGTCAGTCTGTTTACTGTAAAAGGCAATGTTCCAGATATATACTGTAAATTTTTCATAAGCTTATCTGAAATAAACGAACAGGATGTGTCATGTGTGTCGTCTTTACCTACCAGCAAAAAATCCTTCCTTTTATCTGTAAGTAAAGTCTATGATTTGTATTTTAAAACCATGCACACTTTGGTCATCCCTGCATTAATGAGTTTGTATCCCTTATTTATGCCCGGTTGTTCATCAAACTGACTGCAACTGTTATTTGTTTTACGCGATGTTAACGAACTTGATATGTGTTTCTCTTTTCCGTCTCATCATATAAACTGCACACTTTATCCACAACAATTGCTATGCCTCTATCTACTTAGAACCACCCTCTTATATAGTTATTTTCGCCTACGTGACGTATGTTTTTGATGTACTTAAAATATGCAATATCATATGCACTCATCATTGTCATTTACTATTTCAGATCTTTCTGAAGTATGCATTAAAGTTATTCACACATGCGCACACACCCTCCATTTATTTATGAACACACAATAGATTATGTACAGAGAGGGAGTGATACACATACATCGTTGTATACTTTTTCTATATAATTTCACAGTATCTTCCTAATATGCTTTCTAAATGTTTTTTTTTTTTTTTTTTTTTTTTTTTTTTTTTTTTTTTTTTTTTTTTTTTTGATGATTAGTCACCAATTATTCTTCCAAAAATATTATGCTTTGTTGATCAAACTATTAACTGAAACATAAGGGAAATTTATAGAAGACGAGTGATTAGGCACAAACCTATTATGATGATACAGATAACTACTTTTTCACAAAAAGAAAGAAAAAATAACTTCAATTGTTTGGCTAAATAAGTAAAGCATATAACATTAAATTGCTTGGTAATTTTACTTATTGGGGAATATAACATTTTGCCAACCGTGGATGATATATTAAAATGACTATGATTACGGTAAATAATATGTATATGTCCATTAAATCTACATAGGAGTTCTAATTTAACTTATTTATTATTGAAATTTTGAACCAAGTTCATGGAGGCAATAAACTGACATTAAAGAATTCTGGCATTCAAGTGTAGATTACTCTGCACCCTACACAATAAAAAATATATATCATTTAGATAGGACAGTAGAATCCAAACGTTATGTGGAATTTCATGTGCCTTTCTATCTGGAGGCGACAATTAGGACCCGGTTAACAATTCTAATATTTTTTTACTAATCAAACATTGATCCTTCCTCTTTCGAAGGTCCTTGAACCCATTTTAGTTTTCAGAAGTCATCCTTTCATTAAAATTCATCAATGACTAATTTTGATTTTCAATACTTGGTATGCAAAAATCGTCATTAGTGATCTGCTCTCATTAAACTTCACCAATGGCTATTCTCCATTTTCTATGACTCATTTGCTACATCAAGCAATTGTAATATCCATTTGCTATGGTTTCATATAGTGCAACCTTTCCATTTAACTCTTCTACACCGCTACAGATATTTTACATTCTACATTATATTTTATATGGTGATCCATTGTTGTCACCAAAATCAAATGAATTTTAGTTTGGACTTTTTTTTATAGCTGAGTAGTATGGAGTTAAATTATAGAAGAAATACGTAAAAACCTAAATGGTAAGTTGTCGGTTTCTGCTTCCAATTTTATATGGTATTAGTTTAAAACATCTATATTTCTAATATATTCATGTTCAAAGTCGATCATTATTGTTGCTCATGCAATCAATTTTGCCATTCGCCTTGGTGTTAGAAAAAAAAAATCATGAAAATGGACTATGAATTTGTTATATGATATATTTGTGACTGTTAAAAAAGGATGGTCATGCTCCTTATACGTTTCAAGCACACTATCCTTTATTTTGGACTATTACTGTCAAATTTGTTTTTTGTTTTTGACTATTTTTTTTTTATATAAGTTTGTTATTAAATTTTATCTTCAGTCTACGTATACTTATATATATAGAGGTAAACATATTAGCATTGGAAAATAGGAAATAAGACGATGTTACTATCAGTTTGATTGTTGATGGATTTTTTTACATGGATTTGAATTTCAAACTAAGAAAACATGGTTATATAGTTTTTAAACTTAGTTAGCGATCTCTTCAGTTTGACCGTTGATGATTTTTTTTACATGGATTTGAATTTCAAACTAAGAAAACATGGTTATATATTTTTTAAACTTAGTTAGCAATCTCTTTATTCGTGGGAATTTATTGCTGTGTGAACACAATTTCAAATAAGGAATCATAAATTCTTATCCATTTCCAAGTACCATTGAAAATGTTCAATAAACGAGCTGTGTTTAAAAACATATAGATCTGTCCTCCTTAAATTTGAACTCTATCAAGGTTGATGAACATAATAATGATAGGCAATACAAGGAACAAAGCAACTGCAAATATTCATTGATTTGATACCTGCACAATAAAAAAGGTATTGTTAAGTTTTATGCTACATAAGCACAATATCAAATGGCAATATAAACACTTATACAATACGTAGGTTTAGTAATAAAACATCGCTGGCTTTTACACATATGGGTATTTTCCCAATCTTCACTACGCATGACTGATTTTTTTTTTTTTCCCTACAACTTTATAATAAGATCTTGATTTTTACTTCATTCACTTTTAAGACCGACATTCGCTGCTGCTGAAAAAAATAGAATTTTTATCTGGGAATATGATGGGCCAGTAAACAAAAAGCATTATGAAATTTATACTGCGTTTGGCTATTTGGATGGGAAATGCAACATAATTGGTGACAATAGATGTTGACCATTAGATCACATTGTATGCACATATGGGGTTGAACTTAGGGGTTAATCCAAAGGTTGAGATCTATCGCGTCACCATTTTGTGTCCCAATAAATTTTCCTTTTGTTTGTATAATGTGGAATTGTTTCTAATTTTCATTCTTTTCTGAGCTTTAGTTAGTGAAGGATCATAACTAAAATGCGGTTAAGAAACATAAGTATGTAACAAGGTAGTAGTTCATTTACACATAACTATCTTCCTTTTTAAAAGCTAAGATTAGAAATATAATATAGTTGCTGACTGATTGTATATGATGTGAAAAACTTTATGATGACCGGATGTGGTCGAATATAGTTATGTAATAGGATTGTTTCAAAATTGTATGCATCAGTTGTTTTTCTCTTATTTCTATTATCAGGATTAAGCCCGTATTTTCATATGTTTAATTTTTCTGTGGTAGTTATCAATTTTCAGTATTTGATAAAGAGATTTTTTTTTTCTTCTCAAGTAACCTTTTTTTAATAAATGAACGTCTTTTACATGACCAATTTCAGTATAATGTAAATCGTTGTTTGTGTGGTTAACAATGCAAATGTAGCACTTCCTGTGCTCAAGCCAAAATAACATTTTTGTTCTATCCTATAAATGTAGTAGCGTACTTGGAGCATAACATCTTATATCCTAAATCAACTATCCACTATCTAAACTCTTCAAAATTCTGATTACATTTCATTTTTTTGATCCAGACCAGTAATTTAACCATAATATTTTTGGGTCCATTTTCATGCCTTATAACTTATAACCCATTATTTGACTTCAATTATTGCAAGGACGAGCCTATCATTATTTGACTTCAATTATTTGCTTCATGAATTACGTATACCTAGAAATATGTTCTCATGTTGAGCTTCTTATTATCATAGTTAAGAAAAAAGTTTTGTATACGTGAAAAGTTTGTAAGGTACATCAAATAAACCGCTATCATGAATAATTAGCTTTGTAATCAACAACAAATTCAGTATATGAAAGGGAGTATTCAGTTAGTCCTTGAAAGTGGTATATAGCATTTGTAGATGCTCATCTACCAAGTAAGATCCCTTCATTCTTAGAAATTATGCAATCATTATATATTAGTATGGCTATCATCTTCTGAAAAAGTTATATGTATGCAAAGAGAATAGGAAACCCTAGGATTAATTTAGAAGTTGAAACTCAAATCAATGGAGGCAGGCAGAAAAATGAAGAAGGGAGTTAGAGGTAGAAAGAGGCCAGCGTACCTAGGAAAGAAGACTTCCCTTAGATCAATCAAAGCTGGTCTTCAATTCTACGTCGGCCGTATCGGTCGATATTTGAAGAAGGCCTATATGCTCAATGTGTTGGTACTAGAGCTCCTTTTTATCTTGCTGCTGTTCTAGACTATCTAGCAACAAAGGCACCAGAATTTGCTGGAAATTCAGCCAAAGACAACAAGAGGAGCTGTGTTCTTCTTGCAATATTAAACGATAAGGAATTGAAAAAACTATTAGGTGGAGCGGTTATTGTGCATGGTGCAGTGTTGTCAAACATCAACCCTGTCCTATTGCCTAAGAAGGCTGCTGCTAATTAAGGAATCTGAGAATCCAAATTTTCCCAAAAAGACCGCTTCAAAACTCTGAAAAAGGCTGCTTGAATGATTTGGTTGTACGTTACCACGTCGCCGTCTTTTTCTGATTTCCAAATTAGAACGGTATTTCATTTCGATGACCACTTTTTACTGCATTGATTATTATTTCTCTATCCACTTTAGTTTGTTTCTACAGCATTATTTAAGAAATACCAATGGTTAAAAATGCCAATCCTCCACACATTAACCTACCGATCCTTGGCTTCAGTCGAAACCTAGATCTTCTTTGGACGCGAGTATTGTAATTCTCTTGACGGTGGCACCTCCTTCTCCGCAGGTGGCTTCCGCCTTTTATAGTGGAAAACCCCATCTTCTTTTCGCACTGGTGATGTTCTTGTTCTCTTATTTACATCCATTATATTTACTTGCTTATATTTTTTGCTTTGATTGGGTTGATTTTGATTTTGTTACTAATATGTGATTGGATTTGCTTCATTTGATATATTACAAATATAACGGGTTGTTTTGTAGGTATCCTTTGTTTCCTAACAGTATTAAACTCGCAAACTGATCCTTTTTTAAAATCCGTCCACAGTTTCCACAGTGATTATTTGATGCTGCTCTACATCAATGCTGTATATGTTCCAACACCACTCTACCTTTTTCTACACTACTCAAAAGAACAATACCATTTCATAGTTACAGGATCAGTAAATTAAAAAATAAGAATAATACAATATTGAAAGTCCCAATAGATAGGACATTCAAACAGTTTGATCCGAACTCGCATGGTTTGTTAATGATTCTGGTCCCCCAGTAATGTTTTTTTAATTCTCTTTTTTCATCCCTACAACTAATGAAATATCAATAAGTCGGATTTTTTCAGTATTTCTATCTAGAATAGTTGTGAATTAATACAAATTATTTAGCATTTTAATGAGATCTGAGTTTATGGTTTTAAATTTAGTGAGTCACAAATGTCTTAATAAGGTAATTGAGATATTTCAGATAGAACCAACAATAGAAAGAACTAAATGTCAGACATCTCTATTGCATAACCAACTAGAAGTGGATAGAAAGAGTACAGAGTTTAAAAAGGGTGTAAATTTTGTTTCTAAATTTCATCTCATACAAACAAAATTATGTTCAATAGAAAGAAAATGAATGGTACATGTAATCAAAATGACTTCGATTTCCCATGCAAAAGTAATGCATATATCACCAGCTTCTCAATGTATACTCCGTAATAATGGAGTAAACAAACCTACTTTCCTCCTGGCCATGCCTCATTAACACAGAAAATGCTGTTTTATATTTAAATAACTTATGTATTACGAATGTAGGATTATAACTACATATGATAAATATTTTGGAAGAGGACCATATTATAAACTGGAGTTGATATGCAGTAACGGTTGAACGATGATTCTCTATATGCAAATCCAGGTCATTCCTGTTATACTGGAGAACTTCTCTGCTTAACTCAAACATGAATTGCCGTTCACATTTGCTACAGCATCCGCAACAACAGTTTAGATCGACTGAATCTCGACACACAAAACATGGGTAGGATTCTGACTGATTGTTCAAGTTTAGGAATTTCATATTTTTCACCTACTACTGTTGTGTTGTTTTGGATATACAAAGCACATAATTCCACTGTGAGAGTGTGTTCAATTAAATTATGATGTGAGCAGACATATATGATTGCTGGTTTTTGATCTTTCTTTTACTGTTCGATTGTTAGTATTTTTTTACTGTACTCATATTTAATTACATCAAAACAGACCAAAGTAGTGGCCAACATAATTTGATTAAATTCAGTTAATATTATGATTTGAACCTTTATGGATTTTGGTACTCTTTGATGTACCATCCATGGCTGAATACATGTCATGTAAGATAGTTAAACTGTTCAGTCTTTGGGTTTTGTGGTATTTTAGTTTTGTATTTAAATACAGTCAGATATATTGATCTTCTCCATAAATAGTAGTAGCCAGAAATGATATGCTTAAGACATAGGTAAACTGCTACTGTTTAGTTTATGTTGATTAGTCGAAACTTTCTGTTTACTGATTTGTATCTATTTGTTCAAATGCTTTGATTTCTAATTGCTGTAACTTTTGTCCCAGAGAAATGTATTGAGGATTGCCATGTAACTTTCTGTTTACATGGACTACCATTTGTTCTGGAGTTTGCATATAGATTTGTAAAAGGTATTAGTCTTCTTATGCTTATCCATCTTCGATCACGCATACCAATTTGATTAGATTATTCATACGCCATCCACAGCGTTAAAATTTTGAACCAAAAATTGGTTTCTCCTCTTTTTCAATGATATGACTTTCAGTTTCACTCATTATCTGTCTTTCAGTTGCTCTGTTATAATTTAGGCCAGTCATGTGCATGACATTTTTTTTTTTGAAAGGGAATGGCATAGGAGTGCAGGATTTTGAGACAATATGAAATAACTTTAAATATTCAAAATCAAGTGATCAAATTTCCATGTCGTTACAGACTAATGCCAAACATATGAGACTTTTAATGCTTAAATATTAGTCTATACGAACTTGATACAATCAGTTCTCTTGAATTTTTTTAACCTTAACCAATATTCAAGTGGGTAATGAACTGAGGACTAAAAAGTTATATCTCTTTTTGAATTACATTGTTAAGCATTTGTTCATTGGATACTATTTCTTATGTTATTCGTACAATACTGGAAAAAAAAGATTATTAAACATTTGTTAAACTTCATTAGCTTTTACTCTTATAAAATTAATAGTAAACAATCATGGACAAGTAATTTCTATGACTAATGCATGCATTTGATATATCATGATTAAACTGAACATTCAAATGTTTCAACTGATTTTGCTTTCTTGATTGTTTTTGCTGGTTTCTTACTGAACAGACGTAGCTTGTCAAAAGTTTCAAGTGGAAGGCTGTAAGGATCAAATGCAAATGGGGGAGTGGTGAACAGATTCTTCTTTTAGTGCAACATCAGCAGTTTGGAGCTCGGCTTTATCAGTTTCAGGCAAACTGTATCTCAATCAGTGGTAACGAAGATGGAGAAGAGTCTTCAAATGTAATCTGCTATGCAACGCATGCGAGGCTTAAAAATTGTTGCATATAGCAGATTTGATTTCTTCCAATACTCTTCTATAGTTGAATACAACGTACCTTAAACATCTTATGCATTTATATGGCCACTTTGTGGACAAGTTGAAGGAGGCGCTGCTATAGGTAGTCGGCTTTTTGGTAGGCTTTTTTTTGGTATGTTAATGGTGAGTTAAAAGAAGCCTGTGTGGAGTTTGGGCTTTGGGGCGATGTGCTTGACGATGCTGACTGTGCGGATGAAGGAAGTGATGAAGTGAAACGGTGAGGCTGAGAGCAGGGTATGGTGCAGGAGATCGCAGTGGTGGAGGTGGGATGGATGGATTTGAATGTGACAGATGCAGGAAGCTAACTGGTTTTAGGTTCTGCGTGTTTGAGGTTGTATGGTGAAGGCCAGATGTCGAAGGTGTGTTTGAGGTTTGGATGGTGACTGCAACGGGAGGATGGGTAGGTGGGAAGAAATCCGGAATTGTTTGTGAAATTTAGGAAGAAATACCATCCAATGAATGGTGACCAACACCAGTATTTAACCACTACGAAAACATTGGTCAAAAACAATGCACGCATGCCATTTAAATTTTGGCGAGGTAGACTTGACCATTTTGATTTTTCATATGCTGGTTGGCGAGGTAGATTTGATTTCTTTCAGTGCTCTTCTATGGGTGAACACCACGTACCTTAACGATCCTATGCATTCGCTCAGTCTCATTTTTGTCCCTTTTAAACTCATATGTTTTAAGAAGTCTGCGAATGACCAAAAGAATTGCATACCACGTAATAAATAGGTTTTTGCATACCATGTAATAAATAGGTTTGTACGCTTTTTCTTCTCCTGATACATAGCATAATAGCGTTATGCCTACTAGAATATTAGAGAATATTCCCTTTGACTTTTATCTTTGCCTGTGTATATTATGTTGGTTCCTTGCCAAGACTTCCTTTTTTCCCCGAATTTCAATTTATCTGCCTTTATTTTATATATATATATACATACATACATATATATATATATATATATATATATATAGATACATATATATATATATATATATATACATACATATATATATAACACGCAAGCGTTAGGTTGCAATCCAAAAATGGAGCATCCAAAATGCCTTTTGATATCAATCTCGCATTTATATTAAAGAAAGTGAGTGGGAACTGAGAGCGAGTGAAATGAGAAATACTTGGTGGAAGTAGAAGAGTAAATGAGGTGCTGTACTGTTACGCGTGTCAGTGAACATGCCTCATGTGTGTGTGTGTCTCTCTCTCTCTCTCTCTCTCTCTCTCTATATATATATATATATATATATATATATATATATATATGAGTTGATCTGAATGTTATGTATGCATGGTTAATGCTTTTACCCCCAAAGGTATTTATTTTCTATTTCAACTGTTATGTTGTAGAAAAGACTTGCTTTCCTTGATTGAATTTGAAATTTTTTACTTGGTGGAAATATGAGGGCAAATGGGGTGCCGCACTGTTATGGGTGCCATTGAACTTGCCTTATATATGTATTAGTTGATCTGAATGTTACATGCATGGTTAATGCTTTTACCATCAAAGGTATTTTACTTTTTATTTCAACTGTTATGCTGAAGAAAAGGCTTGCTTTCCTTGATTGAATTTGAAAATTTTATGCAATATATGTATGATTTGATATCTATTTTATAGAATAACATGCAAATGTATCCATTCATATACTAAATTTTGTAACTTACAGTAATCCAATAGTAAATACGAAGTTTTACTTTTATATTCAAAAAATGAAGACCTTTTCCATATTTTTTCAAAAATAAAAAACAAAAAAAACATGATTTATCATTTTACATTAACATATCTCCACAACATGTTCAAAATAAAATCAAAATGAAGTCCCAATAAAAGATATACAATTATTCTCTAAACATGGAAAATTGAAGGAAGAAATAATTGGATCAAAAGAAACATTGAATTAGTCCACATTTATGTGCTTCGCAATAGCCCGTGTGCGTAACACGGGCTATACACTTGTTTATATAGGAATCCTAAACCTAAGCTCTGATACCAGGTGTGACAACCCGAATTCCGACAGACCGATTTTATTTTTCAAAAACTCAAATCTATCGAAACTCGGATTGAGTTGCTCTGGTATCCTTCAGAAAAGACAAACATAAAATATGTCGGAGTTGGATAAAATATAATATAATCAAAATATAGCCTTACCGTATTAATAATACTGCCTAACCAGTATCCAAGGCTATCATGTCCCTGCCACAAATCTAACCAATGAGTATGTTATGAGAAGGGGGTCAGAACACAAGTTTTGGTGACTGGATTTAAACTATACACTTTGGATGATGCTACATATACCGTTCAATCATATTTTCTTATTTATCATATTACTTGGGTTAACAGCACTTAAAGCTTGCACACACGTCGTACCAATTTGCTTTCCAGTGGATTAACCTAATACAGTATGTGTAGCTACCCCCAATATCGATGTACACCCCATGGTACCCCACTCGCACGGACTCCACCGTAATGCCGCCGAAATGCTCGCAGTCCCTCATGCTACACCGGAGTGACGTACGTATCTCTATATAACAATGCTACGATCAGCATATATCTGCCATCATTACGCTACGTAAGCGTATAAACTGCTACCCTCGATCGAATCAGATCTCATGCCGGAGTAATGCCTTCAAGTCTACGATACACCACCCAGAGCAGATATGCATATATCTATACTGTCCCTCGTACATACTGTTAATTGCAGCTCGATGCCTTAATCGCACGTCCTCTAATGTGCACCGAGTTCCGTAGCTGGGCGATACAAGAAACATTGAACTCGGTCGGAAGCTTTTCCATATCTGTACAGGTCCGTCTTTAAAGAGCTTCTATATACAGATATATCTAGGGTCTGTTTTCACGGCCCCACCTCGGCCCTTCCCTCAACCGGTAAAGACTACAAGAGCTAAGCGACTGCCCCTACGCAAATAATATAAACATCCATTTGGCGTCTCCCCTCAACACCTTACCCCCGATAGTGAAGGGTGAAATGGTTTCTTGGGTTTAGCTCTAGTCTTTTCGCATCCCACTGGTTGTCGATGACAGGTATCCGATGATCTACTATCCTTGTTGGTCGTGACCCTCTGCCTCCCCATTGAGGCAACCGCCGAATCACCCTAGTGTCACCGCGTCTCAGCATTCTGACTGCATAGCTACATCTGCAGTCAAGGCCTACCCACCTAGTAGTTACGCACAGACCCAACCTCTGCGAGCACAGCCTAAGACATCTGTCACCGCACAGAGGACTACTAGGAGCACCTTACGTACCTCAGGAAGCCGCGTGCTTCCCCTTCCAGTCCCTTGGAGCCGTCAGAACAATCAGATGAAAGTGCGCTCCCCTCATGCCTTATAGAACCTCTATGATCTACCCCGTTGGGTTATTCACCCTCAACCGTACGGACTGGTCTAAGCGCCTTATGTTGTTAGGCCCTATGTCTAAACATTCTCTTACGCGCTTACCTCACTTCACAAGGTTTCCAGTTTACTTGGTTATTCCCATTCATATTGAATTCTTATTCGAATTACCAAGTTTCTCTTGCTTATTAATTTCAGTCATACAACTTAATCCATTTAAGTTTATTAATAAGCCCACAACATGTTATTCTCTAGATTGTGGCCCGAGGTATGTAATCCACAATCTCTTTTATATTCTTGTTGATTTCATCATTACAATAACATGTTTTATTTAATATGCAATTAATTATATCCAATTCACATGTTTTCTAATTAACATGTCACTAACCATTTATGATTAAATATAACTTATTTCATTTCATAAGTTTTCCTCATCCTTTCTCATTTAATCATAATTCCATTTTACATTGTCAATACAACTTATCGCTGTTTACTTATTAACTTAGTTCTATTAACTAAGCCCCATTAATAAGTTTCTCTACCCGTTTATTAGAACCTATGTTATAATCTCCTCTTGTCCCTAGGACAAGCCTAAACATTCTTATCAACGGGTTTCAGACTTCCAAGCTTATAGATTACTTAATTTATAATTAAGTACAACTTCTTATATTTCATATATTTTCCCCCTTTTCTTAACTGGTTTCCGGCTTTCCCCATTTTATACTTAATTTACAATTAAGTGTACCTAAACTCATTTCACCAGTTATCCCATTCCCTTACTTGTTTATTATAACCTACGTTATAATATTCACTTGTCCCTACGACAAGTCTACCTATTATATAACATTTTCATTAATGTTATTTATTTATTTATAATAGGTGATTATCATTCCCCCTTTTAAACCATTTTCTTTTACTGTTGCATTCCAGTATTCTTTATCCACTGTAATATATATATTCCTTATTTTAATTAAGGAAAACACTTCATGCACCTTATCAGTTTGATAGAAGGAATCAATGATTTATTTTCATAACGTATCACCATCTAAATCCGTGGTAGCAAGTAATTTCTTTACTCTTCTTACTTTAGTTACTGTGGCTTACTTGCAACCACGTTCTCAGAAATAGGTCATTAAGGGAAATACATCACTTTTCCTTCGTATCACACTAACTCAGTTCATTACATCCCTACCTTTCTTATTTTATGAGTTAGAAATTTAATTACCATCATTGCCAATTAGGATATATATAAGCACTAAACCTCTTACATTAAGCCTACATATGTGGACGCTGGTTTGCCGGGCGGGTCCGGGCAGACTTCTACCACAAGTTGACATAACATCGTGTCTTAGCACCATTATATATTTTAAAATTTTCACTTAGGCCTCTCACATTAGATTCAACATTATTGGCTGCTGGATATGCCGGTCGGATGCAGGCAGACTTCCGTCACTAATGCAACCTAACCTCGTGCCATAAGTGCAGTTACAATTTCTAATTGTAATCTTAGGCATATTCATCTTCATTCAATCATTTATGTTCATATCAAATTGCGCTCCCAAATTAAAATCTCAAAACATAATATATGTTATGTTCCAAAATCCCATTACAAATTATGCCCTAAATCCCAATATGTGTCGCATGTCTTTCTACATGTAATTAACTTTATTTAAAATAAAGTATAATCCTCCAATAGTGTATCATTTACCCAAAACCTCAATTATCCCAATTGACAAGTTCATAATATAGATCTTCACAACAGTATTCATGTACATCTCAACATATTAACTAATTGAATATATTATCTATTTTAGCGCAATAATTCATTCCATCAAATTAAATCTTCCTATATGTTCATTGTGTATGTTAATGGGGAATGGCAAACGATAAATATACTATTATTCAAAAAGTATATTTTAAACCCACTTACCTAAAAGCCTTCTAAATCTTGAATCTAATCTAGATCTTTTCTTCCGTGGTTTTTCCCTTTTAATTTGATTTGAAACCTAACGACCATGGATTTATTATTCTCATGAAAAGAGAAGGAAAAGAGAAACATTTTAAATAGATTGGTCTTAGAAGTTTACTGTAATAACCCGGAAAATCTGTGCCAGTTTAAATTTTTTATTTTGGCAATTTTAGCGAATTTTGAACATTTAAAATAGATTATTTTAAATAAAATCGACGAGAAATTTATTTTGAATATAATTCGAACGTATATATAATATACGTCGTCGTTAGAATATAAATATTTATATATAAATATAAATAGGAATTGAAAATGGCGCGGTAGTTCGATAATTCAATTTCAAACTTCAATTGAATGTACTGGGTGCAAAACAATCCGGATTTTAGTGAAACCAAAAACATTAGGATCTAATTGATAATATCTTTCCAACGAATCCGAAAAATCAAGATTTCATAGCGGGAATCAAAAGATATGTCCAGTTGAAAATTCTGAATAGTCGCTATGGAATTCAGGCCCTTAAAAATAGACATTTTGCAAACGACCTCGGATTTAGACGAAACCAGTTTTGTTGGGTCCGTGTTGTCAAATTATTGCTAGGTTTTAAATTTCATAATTTTTCGAATCAATATGTGAGCGTGGCAAAGGAAAACGCGTTTGACCAGTTTCAGTTGATTTTAATGGACTGGAAATTGGCCATTTTTCAAACGGTCTCAGAATTCAACGAAACTAGTTTTGTTAGGACCGTATCGTCAATACGAAGCTAGAAATTATTTTTCTGGAATTTTTCTAATTAGTATGTGACCCCGGTAAATTGAAATGTACATTTAAAATTCAATATAGTGGTTTAAATGTAAATTCAACGGAAACTAATCGGAACGATCAAATCAGCTTGCGATACATATTCCATTGTGTTCGGAATGGGGGTAACTAGCTAGGGGCGACAGTCGGTGGGCTTGATTTCGAGTTCAAACGGAAAGTCAACTTTAAGTTGAATTAAATAATTAAATTAAAAAAAATATAATCCTTTCTCTCTCCCTCCCCTTTAACCCGCTTTGCCCCCCCTCTCTCATTTGAAATCGTTCAGCAGGGAAAAGTTGGGATGAAATTTGAAGTTCACTCATCCTGATTTATTAAATATGTCGATCGATTGATTGACAGGCTGTTATAAGCGTTAAATATCTATATTTGATGCTTATACAGTGTAGTGCACTTTGGTTGATGGTTGATTATTTTTCAATGCTATCATATGCATGTGTTGTATGGAAATCCATATAGTTAACGCTATATGGTAATTGATTGGGCCTCATTCCAATTTAGAAAATAAAGAATAATATAAAGTAAATGTTCGTGTGTTGACTGTACTCATCCGTTGAGATTAGTCATGTGTTGAACGAAATATTTTAATAATAATAAAATTTACTTCTTTATCAATATAAAGTACATGTTCATGTGTTGACTGTACTCATCCGTTGAGATTAGTCATGTGTTGAACGAAATATTTTAACAATAAAATTTATATCTTTATCACTATAAAGTAAATGTTCATGTGTTGACTGTACTCATCCGTTGAGATTAGTCATGTGTTGAACAAAATAATTTAACAAAAATAGTCACACGTGGACAGTACTCATTCGTTGAGATTAGTCGTGTGTTGACAAAAATAAATACTCATTTGTTAAAAATAGAAATATTTGAAATAGAATATTTGAAATAGAATATTTGAAAATAGAAATATATGGAGCCGTGTTGATTTGATTAACGCCATTTTGACGTGAACGATATTTATATCGATTTTATTCATTTTGAAATGAATATTGAAAAACGATTTCAAAATAAATTGAATAGAAAACAATTTGAATTGAATCGAATAGAAAACCAATTTGAATTGAATCGAATAGAAAACCAATTTGAATTGAATCGAATAGAAAACCAATTTTAATTGAATCGAATAGAAAACCAATTTGAATTGAATCGAATAGAAAACCAATTTGTATTGAATCGAATAGAAAACCAATTTGAATTGAATCGAATAGAAAACCAATTTGAATTGAATCGAATAGAAAACCAATTTGAATTGAATCGAATAGAAAACCAATTTGAATTGAATTGAATAGAAAACCAATTTGAATTGAATCGAATAGGAAACCAATTTGAATTGAATCGAATAGAAAACCAATTTGAATCGAATAGAAAACCAATTTGAATTGAATCGAATAGAAAATCAATTTGAATTGAATCGAATAAAAAACGACTTTGGAATTGAATTGAATTGAAAACGAATTCGAATTGAATATAAAGCGAATTGAAATGAATTCAAATTGAATTGAAATTTGAATTGAATAGAAATGAATTTTAAAACAAAATTATAAAGAAGAATTCAATTTTGCTTTGAATTGAAATGGAAGTTGAAATGAATTTTGAAACGAATTTAAAAACTATTTATATAATTCGTTTTAAACAGTAATCGACGAAATATATATTATATATATTATATATATATATAATATAATGGCCTGAATAGAACGCGCCGCGCTGCGATTGTTCGTGAATTTCGACCATTTATTTCAAACGGACATTACGGGAGATCCCACCGTCGGATTCTCCTAAAACCGGAACCGTTAGGTTCGTATCGAAAAGAGCTTTCTAACGAATATTAGAAATTTGAAATCTAACGGTTGGATTTGGAGATACGTCCAAATCAAATTTGTAAAAGGTCGCTGTAAGTGCAGTTCGATGACCGTTATTGGAAATCGACTGTACGGGCCTTGATAAAATTATTAAAAATATCAATAATTTGTGTAAAATCATAAGAAATGATTTGGGAAAATTTGGGATGAAAAACTCCATATTTGAAAAGATAAAAATAGATTTTATCAAAATGAACTAGTTTGAACTAAATTTAAAACCCGATTTGTTTTTAAATAAATAAATTAGATTTAAAAAAGGGGTTTTAAATAATCGGAATTTCTAATATATTTGATTGAATTTGAAATGGGTTTATCGGGAATGGTGTTTTAAATAACACTAGTTCTTTAACCCGATAACAAATAGAATGTGATTTGAGTTTGTCGTGAACTGTGTTTTAAATAACACCTAGTTCTTTAACCCAGTAAAAGGAGTTCTAACGAATCTGCAATTAGATTGAAATGTGAATCTATAATCTAAATTATCAAATTTAGAAATGAGCGGGAATGGAGTAGTACCAGTTTTGCTCCAAAGCGATAGTTAAATCTTTAATTAGATTTGAACGTGAAATGGTAATTAATTTTACCGATAACACCACGGTGTTAGATATGGAGTATTACCAGTTTTGCTTCATGGGATGAATAAGTTGGGATTGGGAAATAAAATAAATAATTACTTCGGTGTGGTTCGCTAATCTCGACTAGTTTAGAAAAACCATAATTTGGTTTGAAACGACATCCAAAGGAAGATTACAGGATAAATTTTAAGGAATTTATCTTGGATAAAATTAATGGGAACCTTTCCCTAAGAATGTGGAATTTAGAAACTAGCTGTAGGTTGGCTAAGAAGAATGGTTTCCTGGGTATTGATCTGATGTTGGTTTCGGCCTTCGGGGTTAATGTTTGGGAAATTGTTCTCTTGCTAATTTGCGGTTAGTGACTAATGAATTGGAATGAGGCGTAAGTTGTGTTTGTGTAACGTTTGTTTTTAATATACGCGGGTTGTTCGGAAAATCCGGGTTTACACCCATTCTGAATAACCGATTCGACGATATGTCGAAGATGAAGACGGTGGTCGAAGACCGAAAGTTTTCACATCGTTTGGATAACTACTGACGATCCTGATTGGGCAGTACACCCAAGAGGATGGAAATAGTCGGTGGTCGTCCAGACGTACCTGGAGATGGATGGATATGCGAGGAAAGTGCCTCCGGTTTCGTTCAGACCCAGAACGGACTTGTAAATGGATTGTGTGTCTGACATTGGATTTTATTTCGTGTTGATTGATTTCTATTAAATATACATCTGTTTGGCGGCGGAGAATTTATTCTTTTGATTAACGCCCTTCTCTGAGACGTACGAGCTCAGAGGTTGTATATCGATGGACATCAGTCGCATGGCATGAATTGCCTGTGTGGCACGCTAAGATGCAATGATCAAGGCTTCTGTTGAAAAGCAAAGTCTTGTGGTTGATGATCAAAGCATGCCTACGTGGCAGCTTGGTGTATAACGTGAATTCGCGAGCCTCACACCTCGGTATGAGTTAAAAACGGGATACAGACCGCTGGGAGAGCACGACGTTTCTTTCTAGCTTTGGTGGTGTCAGTGACTTACCAGCCCTGACATTTATATACTTTTCACCTTTGTGGTTGTTGGAATGAGGCGCCTCGATTATAGGTCTGTAAGGACCGGGAAACGTGTGTTCAGGAATAACCAATCCTCTAACGTAAGTGAGGACCGGCCCAGCCGCATCCAGGGTTGCCCAGAGTGCGTAACCCTGAGGCATTTGCTAGAGTGTCTCGAACGCGGAGAGGAGCTTGCCCCTTGCCTCGACTCATGACGGAAATCCAATTTCCAATACGTGTATTTCGGCTTTATTTGTAGAGCCTAGTATGGCGACATAGTGGGATGGGGCACTCATGCCGTCTATGATTTATATGTTTTGACACTATACACTTATTATATAGTATCAAATGATTTGTTTTAAACGTATCAAGCATGTTTGGCTGTTATAAGGTAAAACCCTATCCTCCGGCTTGCGTTGCATTGTGTGATGGGACCTGGGTCTTATAATAGCTTCATTTTTCGAAAAAGCATTGCGTTGTTTATTAATATGCACTGGTATTCTTGGGAGGAAACCCGTTCCGTGTTTTACGGCGTGGTCCCTTGAATTACTCTCTTTTAAAGTAAAGTTTTAAATAACTGTTTTAGTTCTCACACCAGTCACATGACTGACCTGGAGTTTATTGTTTTAACCTAAACTCTGGGTGCCCCTATTTTCCGCACGGGCAGCTAGTAGTTTTGGTTTTGCAGATTTATATTCACAGGATCCTGGTTTACAGCTGGAATGATATCCGGAAAGCTCTGTATCCGTATATCACCTTCAGTTGTGCTTTTTATTATTTTCCGCTGCTATGTAATTTATTGTAATCTCTGATATTTATCGAATGTAATTTATTCAATTATACTCTGTATATTCTTGTATCTGATGGAATTGTTGTAATAACAATGAAATGTTCTTCCGTCTGCATTCATTTGTGTGTTGTTCTCAAAGTATCCGCTCTTTCCTTCACGGGGAAGTAACGGGTTCTTACAATGGTATCAGAGCTTTGGTTTACAGAGCTCGAGAACAAGACACATTAAAACCATACGAAAGAATTCATCAGATATTGGATTAGCAATATCCAATTAGAATGACTCGTTAGAGATGGGATCAGTAGTATCCTAGAACGGGTGTGAAGAGTATATTTTTCAAATGAAAACAATTTTGTTTTGAAAATTTAAACCATTTTATACGTATTTGAATATTTATTTATATTGAATTTGGACAATCGAGTATATATAGATTTTGCATATACGCGTCATGAACGTATATTCGAAGTTTTAATATACTGGATAGATATAGGATTACACTCTAGTCGCTCGGAGACGATTTTGATGATGGAGCTCCATCACCAAAATTTATGTTCGTGCTTCGAAGGTGTGATTTCTATATATTTCCATTAGGCTGGTGTGAGAACCAAAACTAATATAGTTAGAACACATTGTTGTGAATTGGCATCAAAAACATGATCTTTTGTATATATGTCAAATTATGAATTTGAAACGTTAATTCACTAATTGATTGATGTTTGTGTTGTTTGTCTATTTGCTTGCTAATTTTGAACCATTTAGCCTAATTGAATCAAATATTGAATTATATTGAAAATTGGTCGCATTTGTTGCATATACATATACTTACATTGAACAGGTCATAGCAAGGGGGCTAGAGCCGAAGAATAAAATTTGTTTGCCCGACAAATAGGTACATGTTTACTACATAATTTACTGTTTTGTTTGGGTGATGATGATTTTATGAGCCTATTGGCTAGCCGCTTGGCTTTTTCTTTTTCTTTTTGAGATCAGAAGGCCTATATGACAATTTCGGGATTTTCCCGTGGCTCCCGGTGCAGGGGAGGTTATGGCGAAATTTTTCGAAAATTTAGTGTATTAGCCAAATTTTTGAAAATTTGAAAATTCTCAGAAACTGAAAAGTTGGAGAATGGAAGCCAGGTCGAACGTAGAGTTGATAAATCAAACCACTTTCGGCTTTGTTCCTTTTCGGGGACGAAAAGTTTTAAGTGGGGGAGATTGTAATAACCCGGAAAATCTGTGCCAGTTTAAAATTTTTATATTGGCAATTTTAGCGAATTTTGAACATTTAAAATAGATTATTTTAAATAAAATCGACGAGAAATTTATTTTGAGTATAATTCGAACGTATATATTATATACGTCGTCGTTAGAATATAAATATTTATATATAAATATAAATAGGAATTGAAAATGGCGCGGTAGTTCGATAATTCGATTTCAAACTTCAATTGAATGTACCGGGTGCAAAACAATCCGGATTTTAGTGAAACCAATAACATTAGGATCTAATTTATAATATCTTTCCAATGAATCCGAAAAATCAAGATTTCATAGCGGGAATCAAAAGATATGTCCAATTGAAAATTCTGAATAGTCGCTATGGAATTCAGGCCCTTAAAAATAGACATTTTGCAAACGACCTCGGATTTAGACGAAACCAGTTTTGTTGGGTCCGTGTTGTCAAATTATTGCTAGGTTTTAAATTTCATAATTTTTCGAATCAATATGTTAGCGTGGCAAAGGAAAACGCGTTTGACCAGTTTCAGTTGATTTTAATCGACTGGAAATTGGCCATTTTTCAAACGGTCTCAGAATTCAACGAAACTAGTTTTGTTAGGATCGTATCGTCAATACGAAGCTAGAAATTATTTTTCTGGAATTTTTCTAATTAGTATGTGACCCCGGTAAATTGAAATGTACATTTAAAATTCAATATAGTGGTTTAAATGTAAATCAACGGAAACTAATCGGAACGATCAAATCAGCATGCGATACATATTCCATTGTGTTCGAAATGGGGGTAACTAGCTAGGGGCGACAGTCGGTGGGCTTGATTTCGTGTTCAAACGGAAAGTCAACTTTAAGTTGAATTAAATAATTAAATTAAAAAATATATAATCCTTTCTCTCTCCCTCCCCTTTAACCCGCTTTGGCCCCCCCTCTCTCATTTGAAATCGTTCAGCAGGGAAAAGTTGGGATGAAATTTGAAGTTCACTCATCCTGATTTATTAAATATGTCGATCGATTGATTGACAGGCTGTTATAAGCGTTAAATATCTATATTTGATGCTTATACAGTGTAGTGCACTTTGGTTGATGGTTGATTATTTTTCAATGCTATCATATGCATGTGTTGTATGGAAATCCATATAGTTACGCTATATGGTAATTGATTGGATCTCATTCCAATTTAGAAAATAAAGAATAATATAAAGTAAATGTTCATGTGTTGACTGTACTCATCCGTTGAGATTAGTCATGTGTTGAACGAAATATTTTAATAATAATAAAATTTACTTCTTTATCAATATAAAGTAAATGTTCATGTGTTGACTGTACTCATCCGTTGAGATTAGTCATGTGTTGAACGAAATATTTTAACAATAAAATTTATATCTTTATCACTATAAAGTAAATGTTCATGTGTTTGACTGTACTCATCCGTTGAGATTAGTCATGTGTTGAACGAAATAATTTAACAAAAATAGTCACACGTGGACAGTACTCATTCGTTGAGATTAGTCGTGTGTTGACAAAAATAAATACTCCTTTGTTGAAAATAGAAATATTTGAAATAGAATATTTGAAAAAGAAATATTTGAAATAGAATATTTGAAAATAGAAATATATGGAGCCGTGTTGATTTGATTAACGCCATTTTGACGTGAACGATATTTATATCGATTTTATTCATTTTGAAATGAATATTGAAAAACGATTTCGAAATGAATTGAATAGAAAACAATTTGAATTGAATCGAATAGAAAACCAATTTGAATTGAATAGAATAGAAAACCAATTTGAATTGAATCGAATAGAAAACCAATTTGAATTGAATCGAATAGAAAACCAATTTGTATTGAATCGAATAGAAAACCAATTTGAATTGAATCGAATAGAAAACCAATTTGAATTGAATCGAATAGAAAACCAATTTGTATTGAATCGAATAGAAAACCAATTTGAATTGAATCGAATAGAAAACCAATTTGAATTGAATCGAATAGGAAACCAATTTGAATTGAATCGAATAGAAAACCAATTTGAATTGAATCGAATAGAAAACCAATTTGAATTGAATCGAATAGGAAACCAATTTGAATTGAATCGAATAGAAAACCAATTTGAATTGAATCGAATAGAAAACCAATTTGAATTGAATCGAATAGGAAACCAATTTGAATTGAATCGAATAGAAAACGACTTTGGAATTGAATTGAATTGAAAACGAATTCGAATTGAATAGAAAGCGAATTGAAATGAATTCAAATTGAATTGAAATTTGAATTGAATAGAAATGAATTTTAAAACGAATTTATAAAGAAGAATTCAATTTTGCTTTGAATTGAAATGGAAGTTGAAATGAATTTTGAAACGAATTTAAAAACTATTTATATAATTCGTTTTAAACAGTAATCGACGAAATATATATTATATATATATAATATAATGGCCTGAATAGAACGCGCCGCGCTGCGGCAGTTCGTGAATTTCGACCATTTATTTCAAACGGACATTACGGGAGATCCGACCGTCGGATTCTCCTAAAACCGGAACCGTTTGGTTCGTATCGAAAAGAGCTTTCTAACGAATATTAGAAATTTGAAATCTAACGGTTGGATTTGGAGATACGTCCAAATCAAATTTGTAAAAGGTCGCTGTAAGTGCAGTTCGATGGCCGTTATTGGAAATCGACTGTACGGGCCTTGATAAAATTATTAAAAATATCAATAATTTGTGTAAAATCATAAGAAATGATTTAGGAAAATTTGGGATGAAAAACTCCATATTTGAAAAGATAAAAATAGATTTTATCAATATGAACTAGTTTGAACTAAATTTAAAACCCGATTTGTTTTTAAATAAATAAATTAGATTTAAAAAAGGGGTTTTAAATAATCGGAATTTCTAATATATTTGATTGAATTTGAAATGGGTTTATCGTGAACGGTGTTTTAAATAACACTAGTTCTTTAACCCGATAACAAATAGAATGTGATTTGGGTTTGTCGTGAACTGTGTTTTAAATAACACCTAGTTCTTTAACCCAGTAAAAGGAGTTCTAACGAATCTGCAATTAGATTGAAATGTGAATCTATAATCTAAATTATCAAATTTAGAAATGAGCGGGAATGGAGTAGTACCAGTTTTGCTCCAAAGCGATAGTTAAATCTTTAATTAGATTTGAACGTGAAATGGTAATTAATTTTACCGATAACACCACGGTGTTAGATATGGAGTATTACCAGTTTTGCTTCATGGGATGAATAAGTTGGGATTGGGAAATAAAATAATTACTTCGGTGTGGTTCGCTAATCTCGACTAGTTTAGAAAAACCATAATTTGGTTTGAAACGACATCCAAAGGAAGATTACAGGATAAATTTTAAGAAATTTATCTTGGATAAAATTAATGGGAACCTTTCCCTAAGAATGTGGAATTTAGAAACTAGCTGTAGGTTGGCTAAGAAGAATGGTTTCCTGGGTATTGATCTGATGTTGGTTTCGGCCTTCGGGGTTAATGTTTGGGAAATTGTTCTCTTGCTAATTTGCGGTTAGTGACTAATGAATTGGAATGAGGCGTAAGTTGTGTTTGTGTAACGTTTGTTTTTAATATACGCGGGTTGTTCGGAAAGTCCGGGTTTACACCCATTCTGAATAACCGATTCGACGATATGTCGAAGATGAAGACGGTGGTCGAAGACCGGAAGTTTTCACATCGTTTGGATAACTACTGACGATCCTGATTGGGCAGTACACCCAAGAGGATGGAAATAGTCGGTGGTCTTCCAGACGTACCTGGAGATGGATGGATATGCGAGGAAAGTGCCTCCGGTTTCGTTCAGACCCAGAACGGACTTGTAAATGGATTGTGTGTCTGACATTGGATTTTATTCCGTGTTGATTGATTTATATTAAATATACATCTGTTTGGCGGTGGAGAATTTATTCTTTTGCTTAACGCCGTTCTCTGAGACGTACGAGCTCAGAGGTTGTATATCGATGGACATCAGTCGCATGGCATGAATTGCCTGTGTGGCACGCTAAGATGCAATGATCAAGGCTTCTGTTGAAAAGCAAAGTCTTGTGGTTGATGATCAAAGCACGCCTACGTGGCAGCTTGGTGTATAACATGAATTCGCGAGCCTCACACCTCGGTATGAGTTAAAAACGGGATACGGACCGCTGGGAGAGCACGACGTTTCTTTCTAGCTTTGGTGGTGTCAGTGACTTACCAGCCCTGACATTTATATACTTTTCACCTTTGTGGTTGTTGGAATGAGGCGCCTCGATTATAGGTCTGTAAGGACCGGGAAACGTGTGTTCAGGAATAACCAATCCTCTAACGTAAGTGAGGACCGGCCTAGCCGCATCCAGGGTTGCCCAGAGTGCGTAACCCTGAGGCATTTGCTAGAGTGTCTCGAACGCGGAGAGGAGCTTGCCCCTTGCCTCGACTCATGACGGAAATCCAATTTCCAATACGTGTATTTCGGCTTTATTTGTAGAGCCTAGTATGGCGACATAGTGGGATGGTGCACTCATGCCGTCTATGATTTATATTTATGATTGAAATGTTTTGACACTATACACTTATTATATAGTATCAAATGATTTGTTTTAAACGTATCAAGCATGTTTGGCTGTTATAAGGTAAAACCCTATCCTCCGGCTTGCGTTGCATTGTGTGATGGGACCTGGGTCTTATAATAGCTTCATTTTTCGAAAAAGCATTGCGTTGTTTATTGATATGCACTGGTATTCTTGGGAGGAAACCCGTTCCGTGTTTTACGGCGTGGTCCCTTGAATTACTCTCTTTTAAAGTAAAGTTTTAAATAACTGTTTTAGTTCTCACACCAGTCACATGACTGACCTGGAGTTTATTGTTTTAACCTAAACTCTGAGTGCCCCTATTTTCCGCACGGGCAGCTAGTAGTTTTGGTTTTGCAGATTTATATTCAAAGGATCCTGGTTTACAGCTGGAATGATATCCGGAAAGCTCTGTATCCGTATATCACCTTCAGTTGTGCTTTGTATTATTTTCCGCTGCTATGTAATTTATTGTAATCTCTGATATTTATCGAATGTAATTTATTCAATTATACTCTGTATATTCTTGTATCTGATGGAATTGTTGTAATAACAATGAAATGTTCTTCCGTCTGCGTTCATTTGTGTGTTGTTCTCAAAGTATCCGCTCTTTCCTTCATGGGGAAGTAACGGGTTCTTACATTTACCTTGCTTTCATGATTCAATAATCTTTTTATTAACGTTGATTCCCTCTTCCAGATCCGAATTCATAATTTTCCATGGCTAATATTTTAATTTTCAGAATAGAGTATGGAGCAACTAGGACCCTCAGATTTGCCCAAAAGCCACCTAAATCGTCAAAATATCAAAAACCCTAATCTGTCAAAATCTGCCGCAGGTGGGTAGACACCCCTTTGAGGGGGTCGACCATGGTGTCGACCAACCCTTGCGGATGTCGACCCACTTGGGCGGGAAATCTGCCGCCTTCTGAAGTTTTGAATTTTGAACCGATTTTCGAATTTCTGGGCCCATTTTTGAATTCTTAACCTAATATATATATATATATATATATATATATATATATATATATTCCTCCTACACGTATACAAACTTTGAACCTTAATAACTTCTTCATACAGTGTCAGATTTACGCAAACCCGGTGTCGATTTTGACTAGAATTTCGAGACGGACGCAACGGTGCAGTCCATTTTACTTAATTCTGAATATTTAATTAAGTTATTCTTATTTTATTATCTTACACTAAAAATACGGGGTGTTACAAGGAACTTCATCCACCGTTGCTGCCTGAGGTTGAGATCCTTCTGTAAAAACAAGTTTTTGAGCGACTTATGATCTGTGTATAGCTTAAATATTTCTCCAAGTAGATAACATCATCAAGACTTCAATGCGAACACTATTGTAGCTAACTCAAGATCATGTGTAGGGTAGTTATGCTCATGAACCCTCAACTATCTGCTACCATAACATACTACCCTTCCCACTTGCATCAGAAGACACCAAGCCCTATGCCACAAGCATCTATGTAGATCATGAACATCTTGTTTCCATCTGGGAGAGTCATAACTGGGGCTGTTGTCAGAGCCCTCTTCAATCTCTGAAAGGCATTCTCACAATCAATGATCCATGAAAAGCCAAGTTCTTCTTTGTCAATCAGGTGAGTGTGGCTGATACCCTAGCAAAGTCCTTGATAAACTGTCTATAATAGTCCGCCAACCCCAGAAAACTTCTCAACTTCGTCGCATTCTTTGGATCCCTCTAATTTTGATCTGCGAAGACTTTAGCGGGTCCCACCGCTATCTCGTCCTTGTAGATCACATGCCCTAGGAACCTTACTTCCTTTCTCCAAAAGTGACACTTAGAAAACTTTGCCTTAAACTGATGCGATATGAGAGTAGGTAGATCCTCTCCTAAGTGTAGGGCATGATCCTCCTCATTCTTTGAGTAGATCAAAATGTCGTCCACAAAGACCACCACAAACTTGTTTAGAAACTCCCTAAACACCCTACTCATCAAGTCCACAAAATAACCGGGAGCATTGGTTAGCCCAAAAGGCATAACCAACCACTCAAAGATACCATCTAGAGTTCTGAATGCAGTCTTATTAATGTTGTCCTCTGCCACTCTCAACTGATGAAACCCCTTGGCCAAATCCATCTGTGAGAAAATTGATGCGCCTACTAGCTGATCAAACCGATCATCATTTCTCGGTAAAAGGCGCCTATTCTTTTTAGTGATCTTTTTCAGCTCCCTATAATCCACACATAGACAAAGTGAGTCGTCTGCCTTAGTTGGAAAGGCGACTGGAGCTCTCCACTCTGATATGCTTCGCTTAATAAAACCCTTCTCGGATAGCTCCCCTACTTGCTTGTTGAGCTCCCTCCTCTCTTTAGGAGCCATGTGGCGCACTGGTAGAGCAGTTGGCTTTGTATTCTCTACCAAATAAATATGGAAGTCTATCTCATGCCTCGGAGGTAATCTCCTTACCTCATCAAACACGTCCGAAAAGTCTCTGAGTATGTGTACCAATCGGAAATCATTAATAGAAGTATCAAGTGAGTCTAGGAAATTGAGCATCACTGAGCCTCGTAGGCCACAGGAAATTTCAAGAGTACTACCATGACAATTAAGAAGTCTAACTAATCTCTTTTCGTAATCAAGAATGGAACCATACATGGCTAGCCAATCCATGCCTAGAATCAAACCATAGCCCATAAAGCCCAACACGTATGTGTCGCATTCAAACTGGACGCCCAAGATAGAAATTCTCAAACCCCCACATATCATGGATAAATAAGCCGTATCACCTATTGGGTTTGAGACTACTACAGGATCAGAGACTATACTAGTATTAAGGTGCATACTATCTACTAAAGAACTGGATATAAACGAATGTGAAGCGCCAGAATCAAACAAGGTTCTAACAAGATAGTCAAAAAGGGAAATCAAACCTTCAACCTTGACTTTCCTACCTTGATCGGGTCCGCTAGCCTCAAGAGCGTGCACTTGTCCAGAAGTTCCCACTCCTTGTCCATGCTTGCTATGGCATTGCTTAGTGAAGTGTCCCAATTGCTCACGATTAAAGCAGGCTTTCTTTGCTTTTCTGCAGTCCTTCACAAAATGACCCATAGCCCCGCAACCATGACACTTGATATCTTTCTTGATCTGAGCCTCATCAGGCTTTCCTCCTTTCTCTTTCTTTTGCTTTCCTTTCCTGGACCACCAATTATGTTTTTCTCCCTTGGCCTGTGTCTCCTTAGTCTTACTGTCTTTTTTCTCATCCTTGTCATCTTCCCACATAAGAGCCATATTAACCAGCCTTTCAAACGTCACCCCCATCGGTACATGAGACAAAGAAAGTCCTTGGAGAGGTTGATTCAACCCTCCCCCAAGTCGAAGAGCCTTATTATGGGGCATATTCACCAAGTCTAGACCAAATCTCGCCATCTGATTGAACTTAATCTCACAATCCTTAACAGGCATGTCCCCTTGTTTCAAAGCCTAGAATCTTTCCACCCCTCTTCTTCCTGAGATAAAAACTTTATCTTGAACCTCTATCTGAAATCATCCCAAGTAGCTACTGGTCGTCATGCCTGGGTTACTTCCCACCAGTAAGAAGCTTCATCCATTAATTTCCATGTAGCCAACTGTATCTTCCTCCTACCATCGATCTCAAAAATGAAAAATGTGTTCTTTGTTTTTGTTAGCCAATTCCGTGCCTCAACAAAGCTCTCCGTACCACAGATCAGTTTTCCTCCCATAGCACAAAAATCTTTACATAGCATAGAAAAGTTATCTACTCGTGGAGATGGAGCTACTGCGGCTGTCGCTAGGGGTGGGGCATCACCTTGACCTCCGGTAGGTGCCGTAACCTCAAGATAACTACGGAACCGTGTCGGTAGCTGTAACGTACCGAAAATTTTCGACTTAGAAAATTTGACATACAACACCACGTCGAGTATTCAAACCTCGAAAACGCCGGATAGTCCATGAAAGAAATTAGAGGGTGAGAATAGATAAGATAGGAACTTAGAATAGAAGAAGAAGAAGAAGAAGAAGAACACAACATCAGAGTAACATGAACCTCACAGCGGAACGAATAACATATAATATATATATATATCAAATTTTGAAATATAAATCTGTACTTGAATATACATATCATTTCCAAAGTACAACACTTACAACACAGCGGAAATAAACAATAGCTATATGATCCTGAAGCCTACTGCTCCATCTCTTCAAGTATCTGTAAATCCCGAGTACTTGACTGCCCGTACAAAATTGGGCACCCAAGAGTTCAGGGAAAACAAAACAAAACAAACTTCGGGTCAGTCATGGGACTGGTATGAGTAAAACAGTTTAAAACTGTTTGAGCCATTAAACGATATCGCATAAGACCACACTGGGTTTTTCCCTTATGAGCATCCAAAATATCTTTATATCAGAAACCTTTTGATATTATAATAATGTCTATCAACCACAATATAATAATCATCTAGCATAAACGATTTCATCTCACGTTCTACATATATAGTATACAATCAAAACCGCAAGCACGTATTGGGTAATGGATTTCCAACTATGACAAGGTATGGAACCACCTTTCGCTAGTGTACCTCTAGAGAGGAATACACTGGGTTCAGCAAGAACATCTTGCAACCCGGCCACACATGACCGACCACTCATTTCGCTTGAGTGTATCGAATGTATATCACCAACGGTTGGGATCAGCAACCGTTTCCCGAATGGGACAGCATTGACAATAGATTTTTAGAAGTAAATGAAACTCTAGATCAGGTGATTATACACCCTAATAGGTGAGACCTACATAGCCATGCTGCCTGCCCGATTTTTGTCATTTCCCAGTTGTGAGGCTAGAGGCCATGCTTATCTCTGATATATCACACAATTATTCACTTTGAATGTCACATCGTCATACCTGCCAAATCACAAATTGATTTCCCAAAAAATACAATGGGTATACAACTAAGAGAAACGAATTCCTCTGCCACCAAACGTAAATA
Organism: Allium sativum; assembly: GCA_030737875.1. Taxonomy (NCBI): domain Eukaryota; kingdom Viridiplantae; phylum Streptophyta; class Magnoliopsida; order Asparagales; family Amaryllidaceae; genus Allium; species Allium sativum. The sequence continues at coordinate 161,903,497 of CM060913.1, forward strand.
TGTTTGAAGAGATCAACTTATGCGATCTATTAAATATACTTTGTTAGACAGTCTTCCATACAGGTCGTCCTGGGACTAGACGAATCGAAGGCACTGTTCAATACAACCATCTTAGGCAATCTTTACCTAAGATTCATACAACAGCCCTTGCACTTTACTCCGTCTTCAATTATCTTTGGCATATATGATTCACAACGCTTGTGCCAATACGGAGTGGTTCTTCGGATAATAATCCAACCGGTCTCTCTCCATATTAACAACGTTAAAATGGTCAAAACTTTGATAGTCTGTGATTTAACTATCAAAGAAAAACACGTGTGCAAACAATGATATTATTTCCACATGGAAATTATATCGATCAATCATCATTTAACATTTATCTCTTTAGTTCATAAATTTACTTATCTCCTGATTCCATATATTCTAAATTCTTATTTTCTATTATCAGAAAACATTTCTGATTCTTATTCGGAAAACATTTCCAAAACTCCTTCACTGGATTTAAACTGATGTTTAAATCAAACATCGCCATGCTAACTCAAACCATTTCACTTATTTACTAAATTCACTTAACCATCCTTTACTATTAAACCTTACCATTCCTTATTTAAGAAGGAAGTCAATCAAGTTGGGGTATAATTACCTCTCAGACCTTAACTGAACAACATTTTAACTTCGAAATAGTCAAAGTTTATCTTTTAAATCTTTAACAACTTCCTTACGTAACTTTTTGTGAATCCACTTCTTTCATAAATTTTTTTGGTTATAACGATAACGTTATAATCCCTACTTTTGCAATATCAACTTCAAATATGTCTTTTATTCTTTAATGTGAATAAATGAATAAACACCTAATTTATAAATAAATAAATCTTGATTTAAATACAAGAAAGTATAAGTACTTTCCTGAATTCGATATAATCGAATTCGACGATTTACTCTCTCTTCGAATAACTAATATTCGATTAACTCACTTCGAATAACTTATATTCGATTAACTCTCTTCGAATAACTTATATTCGATTAACTCACTTCAAATAACTTATATTCGATAACTCTTTCTTTTCGAATAAACTATATTCGATAAATCTCTATTCAAATAACTTATATTCGATTACTCCTTTTCGAATAACTAAATTCGATTAACTCCTTTCGATTAAATTAATCGATAACTCCTTTCGATTAAACTAAGATCGATAATTCCTTTCGATTAAACTAATCGATAACTCCTTTCGATTAAACTAAGATCGATAACTCCTTTCGATTAAACTATAATCGATTAACCCCTTTCGATTAAACTATAATCGATTAACCCCTTTCCTTTAACTCTATTTGAATAAACTATATTCAATATTCCTTTATTGGATTTAAACATTTGGATTAACTCGGTTCGATTAACTCATCTTGACTAACTTAACTTGATAAACTCGACTTATTTAACCCCACTTGATTAACTTGAATTATTTAACTCAACTTCATTAACTCGACTTATTTAACTCAACTTGATTAACTCGACTTATTTAACTCAACTTGACTAACCATACTCGACTAACTCAACTCGACTAGCCATATTCGATTAACTTCTTTTGAATAACTATATTCAATTTACTTACCTTAGAATACCATATTCGATTTACTTAACTTTCAAATACCATATTCGATTTACTTGACTTTGAATACCATATTCGATTTACTTAACTCGATTAACTCTAACTCGATTAACTCTAATCGATTAACTCTAGTCGATTAACTCTAACTCAAATAACTTATATTCGATTAACACTCTTCGAATAACTAATATTTGATTAACTCATTTCGAATAACTAAATTCGATTAGCTTCTTTTGTTTATCAATAATTCCCTTTTTATCTTTTTTTTTATTTCTAAATAAATAAATTTCTTTTCAATTCTATTTGTAAATGTTTTACAAATATTTCTCTTTCTATTTTATTTGTAAATGTTTTTACAAATATTTCCTTTCTTGAATTCAATTTATTTTCCAAAAAAATAATCCCTTTATACTTCAATTTATTTTCTAAATAAATAATTCATTTTATACTTCTATTTATTTTCCCAATAAATATCCCTTATATGATTTTATTTATTATCCCAATAAATATTCCTCTTTAAAATCCTTTGATTTTATAAATAAATTTCCTTTTTATGATATCTTATTCTATTTATTTAACAAATAAATATTCCCTTTATCTTTTTATTTATTCAACAAATAAATATTTCCCTTTCGATTCCATTTGTAAGTATTTTACAAATATTCCCTTTTTGATTCTCTTTAAATTTATAATTAATTTATTTTATAAAATCCTTTTTCCTTTTATGTATAAAATCCATTGATTTTATATAAATAATTTATTTTCAAAATATACTTTGAAAATCCCCTCTTTACATCCCAGTACTTCTTACGGTATTTAAAATACCAATTAACAATGATCGATATCATTCAAATACACATAATCCACAACAGATTATATGTCACATCATATATTACAATATATGAACAGAACAATATTATAAATATTGAGGAGTCCAGTTGGACCCCTCCAACCTGTTCCCCTGCATCACAGATGTTAACCAATATAATCAACATCGATTTCATTTTGATATGAAATATTCTGATAAACAGAATCAATATTTGATTTATGATTTATATATATATATATATATATATATATATATATATATATATCGTTATCTATATTTTCAACCAATACATAAGCAATTCAACCAAACAGTTAACACTCATCAGTCAACAGATAATTATCAGTTCTAAGAATATGTTATAAAAATATAACTGTTCAGAGTTTGTGAGTTTTACTCACATTGGACGATCATCGTTAATAACGATAACCATCGCTTGATTCAGACGGATAATTTATTTCACTATAAATTGTAATGAGCTCCGATGGACTTCCAGTCAGTTCCATGTGGTAGTGTCCGTCCCTACGATCCTAACGGACCCTTAAGAAATAAATTAAGGGTTTGGGCCTTGCATCTTTAACCCGGCCCACTATCCTCTCACATGCGATCCATTCTCCACAGTACCTTTCTTCCTACAAAATAACTCACGCCCTGCTCCTCTTCGTTTTACCCACTACCGTTCTCAATCCCGTTCGCACCATCCTCATTGTACGCCACCATCTGCCGAAATACGATTTCTGATGGCCTCCTCTTTGAACACTCCCTCCTCCCATCACCAAGACATGAAACTCGCCGCCACCTACCAATGACTGTCCTTGCAAATGCACGCTGCAAGGTCACGTTCACGCCAAAATGGCCATTCCCTCTTGCACGTCCAGACATGAACACTTGTAGCTGCCACTTTCTCCTTCATTTTGAAATGCTTGGACAAGTTTTACACTACTAAACAATAAATAAAAACAACACTCTTCTTTCCCTCGCACGTACTCCTGCTTCTCCACGAAAATGGCCTCAACTCCCCTTAGTCTCATACTTTATTTATCCAAACAATCCTTCTACTCCACAGTTTTACAAACTGAGTAGACCAATCCTATTACATCATTATTTCATGAAAAATCCACCACGTCAGTTCTTAAAACCGCTCCACAAAACATCCTTCTTCACGTACCAAGACATTCCGTCCCCATCGAATTCAATTTGAAACCAAATTGCCCCCTTTATTCACGTCCACTTCTCACGCTACTGTCTCCATCTTCCTCTGTTCTTCTTAAAACAGTGTCGTGCTTCCTCTCTCTGTCGGTTTCCAGCTAATGACCCCCGCTACATGAAAACCCATGACAAAATCTCCTTGAAATCGTACCAGTCCTTGCTGGTCGGAGCGGTTCACCACCGGAACCCGACGCCATGAAACCGAGAGTCTACGTTTACTTTAGAACTTTGGAGCTGTTCGAAACAGAACACGAGATTTGAAACTCTCACGAAAACTAGAGCACTCAATTTGATTTTCAGATTTTGCGTTTTAGCGAGGAAAAATGTTGGCGGGTACTATTTTTTTTCTTTGACTGATCGAAGAAAAATAAAGGTTTGGGAAAGTAATTCATTTTATAGGGTAAGGGTTTGGATAGTTTGTGGAGAAAAGGTTTCCACGTTTTTGTTTTGAGGAAAAAGATTTTTGTGCGGCGAGTAAACGAAGGACGTGGACTTATTTTGATCGGAGAAATTTAGTTAAGGGATGGATTTTTCTCATGAACTTCTTTTCTCCCTTCCCAAAGTTTATGTATGTGTTGAGACTGAAATAAAAATACAGTCGTGTTCAGTGAGGTGCCGCGATCCCAAAAATATAATAATACCGGCAGATAAACTTATATTGTAAAACCCAAAAATGTTGATTTAGGGTGCAAAATACTCTAAATAAAAATTATCTTATTTATTTAATTAAAAATTACAGTAAAATACTAAAAATTAAATTATCACTATGTCTCAAAGGGCTTGTCTAAATTCGAGGCCAATATTTAATTTTACTTAAATATACCGTTATGGTTGATAAACGATTTCATAGCGACTATTCGAAAATTTGATTTGGACACAACTCACAATCTACACGACGAAATCCTGATTTTTCTCTTCCATCATAAAAATATACTTCACCAGCTCCTAACGTTTCTTGTTTCACAGAAATCTGATTTAAAACGGCTTCCGTATATTCGTTAAAGTTTGAATCGCCAAAATACGAACTGCAGCGCCATTTTGAGCTCGATTATATTTATACTATAATTTATACGTTCAACCATCGTTAATTAAATATATTCGTTATTATAATTCAATTCTAAACTGAATTACATCTTATGAATAATCCCATTCACACGATATTGTGAATTCCACCATTTTTGATTATTTCTGAATTATATATATTATTTAATTATTATTTTAATTAAATATTCAAAGTTATTTAATTTAAACCATTTTAAATTACCAAACCATATTTTAAATAATTAAATAAGTTAATTATTCGATCGTAAAAATACGGGATGTTACAGTAACGGAATGCTCTCAAGAAGATTGGGTGCCCCAGACATGTTGAGAAGAAAAGAAAAGGGATTCAACAAGAGAGCGTGAGAATATTGAATATGGCTTGAGGGGATATGTTTTTCAAAAACAGATTTTTATATGAAAATACTTTGCTTTTGAAAACAATTTTTCAAAACTTTTCCTCCAATCATGTAACCTAAATCTCTGATATCAAATGTGACACCCCACATCCGTTAATGTCACGTATAAGAGAATGCATTAAGTTTCTTGAAGCGTAATAGGTAAACAATATAGAAATTCACAAGACAGATATAAAATAAGCAGTGGAAAATTTCAACTTCATTATTAAAAATAAAACGTAGTCCCAAACAAGTTACATCAAAACCAAGTATCTCAAATCTGTCTCACAAAACATCTCATAAAAGAAAATATCAGATTGCAGTAACACAAAATCATATACCTCATAGCAAGCCATAGTAGAGTAGAAAGCAAGTCACATCTCAGAATGTCCAAATCCAAGCTGAAAGAGAAAGTCCTAATCACTGAGGAATGCTGCCACTGTAAGAACTTGAGGGGGGAAAGGAAGAGAAGAGGCGAAAACAAAAAGGGTCAGACATAAAGTATGGTGAGTTCTAGTGATTTTCAAAAATACATAAATAGGAATACCAAGATAGGTAAATAAGGCTAGATGAGAAAGTGCAGTATCATGAAAACATGATAAAAAGGATAAAACGGGAATAACAGGAATAAACTATGATCGAGAAATGCTTCTCATTTATATCCCTAAACAGGTTATGTCTGCACCAATACTAGTATAACAAGATTAACAGGATTAGGTATTCAACCTAATTACATAACAGCAGAATTAAACAACATGATTAAGCAACAACATTAGGTGTATCCTAGTTACATAATAGAATTAGGTGATACCCTAATTACATAACAACCGGATTTTGTGTACCCTAATTACTATTCATGCGATCGGCTTCCCAATATGTAAATACCTCGTGTCAGCCTCGACAGTAGGGGGATTCACTCCCTAACCAGAAACTTTTATAACACAGACCTATTTACTTGTGTTAAAACAACTTAGTTTCCTTAATCGGACTCAAGCATGCTCATGGCTTCGCCAGAACACGTCCGCACCCACCTTCCCCATGTAAACCTCTTACTATCCAGTTAAGTAAAGCATGCCCTAATCCTTACCTAATGCGAAGCCCTACCAAAAAGGATATTGACTGATATGGGTTCCAAACAGTAGATTGACACAAGCCAAACCCCCTAAGCTTGTGCCCCTAAGTAACTAGGATTTAAGAGTCCCCAACCCTAATACAACAGTAGAATAAGGGACCTCTTAGCTTACTAATAATTAGGTATAACCTAGCAGGTTTAGGTTTACTAATAAGCGTGGCTATAATATTACATGTTATTATATGTGTACAACCCTTTCCCAAAGCACAATCCCAGATGTATACAATTACCCCAGTGGTTCAGTTTATTAACCTACATCTGGTACTTACATAATTTCAACATGCCCTTTTTACTTAATGTATGTATTAATACAAATGTAACATGGCTATAAATATGCATACTATTCCATTCAATTATGTCCCCAAATTACAGCATGTACAGGTCTATGCATATTATCCCTTTCCCAAATTACAGTCAATCAATCCCAAATTTAATAATATGCCCAATTTCCCTTTTTTCATGTCATTTCTTATTATCCCAATTCTTAATTGCACACAACTCTAACCGGACATGGCCTAGGCTTTCAAAGGCTTAGTTTGAACAAAAGGAAAAAAATAGGGAAAGGAGAATAGAATCAAATCACATAGGCATATAGGACAGACTGGAAATAAACTAAAACAATAGAAATATGGGAAAAGGAAGATAAAGACATGTAACTTATTAATTATCCAATAGTAAAGGCATGTGTTTTACCTATAAGAACAACATAGGTGATTAACTGTGAAGAAAATGAATATCAATTGTCTAATAAACCTTGTATATCCTAAACTCAATTTTATTTATCTGTCACGATATAGTTCTAGGTGTCAGATCTGAAAATAACATGAAACTCATAGTAGGTCTTGGTGAAGAAGAGATTAAATCTCTTATATATATAAATATGTCATAGAAAAATCCAACCCAATACCTTTAGTTGTATGCAATTCTTGTATTTTGAGTCTTCTTTGTAGATCTAGGCTTCAGCAGCATTCCCCCATTATATATATTTTTAGAAAATATTTATAGAGGCGGAAGGTATGAATAAATGGTGTATATTGGAAGAGGAGAAGCCGCCTATTTATATATTCCAGGGGTTTAATCTAAACCGTACATGTAGAGCTGAGTCAGCAACGAATCTAGTCAAAAAAGCAGTCCAGGTACAAAAATCTGAATGTGCCTAAATCGTTGCTGGGTCGACCCAATCGACCTTGGGTCGACCTATACGTAGACCCAGGAGGATTATGGGTCGCTCCAGAATAGTATGGTTTCCCCGTTAAATTACCGCTTCGTCTCGTTCGAATATTTATGAAATATATTTACACATAAGCCTCCTATATGTATACTAACTTCTAATTCTCATAAATTCTTCATATCTTGTACTTTTATGCAAACTTCCGGTCTATCTGAACTAGAATTCCAAGATGAACGCAATGGTAAAGCTAGTTTTGATTAATTCTGAATATTTAATCGAGTAATTCCCATTTTATTATGTTTAAAGTATAATTATAGTGTATTAAATTTTAGGGTGTTACATGGGAGGCCAACAGGATCAAGAAGAGTAGTAGTTTGCCCCAACCGAACTTTAGTATGGGCCATTAGTTGGATATCAGTCCATGGAAGGTATTAAGACCCAGTTTGCTTAGCCAGAGGGGTAGGTGCAGTATCTGTATTTATGACCTCTGGGGGGATATCAACATCTGGGTGTAGAGCAACACAAGGGCGGCGTCGGGTTATCCCAATCATCTAAGTGGGATACGTAGTCATCACGAGAGCCATGGGTTTGAGAGTTGAGGTTAGGAATATCTCAGAGAGGCAGACTTCGTTGGTCAGGTAGCATCAGGACATCATGCTCGGACAACAAGAAATGGCACCTAACCATGTAGAGTTTGCACGGGCGCAACAGTAGAGCTTGTAGGAGATATATGCCGCTCATCTTGATCAAATGGAGGCAGAGATGCGAGGTATGCATCTAGAGATCAGGGATAATACTAGGCGTTATGAGAAGCGTCTAGGTGTGATGGAGGAGACCCTAGGTGGGTTGAATTCTTTTATCAGTGGTGTCATTGGATAGGGAGCCAGGACTCCATTCTAGGGATAGATAGTTGTGGTGTTGTTGCTTGTTAGACCACTCGTCTTAGGGATTGACTAACTTAGTTTGACTTCTGTGTTAGACCATACCCCTTGAACCTGTTGCAGTAGAAATTATGCTTTAGATTTGAACCTCGTTGTAGTGATATACTGTTTATGATGAAAACTTCGTTTTCTAGTAAGAAAGTTTCTGTTGAAATCGCTATAATTGTAATTAAGTAACAAGAGGAAAACTAACATAGCAAGATAATAGTAATAAACAATGTTTCCTTAAAAAATTGGTTGATATAGGCGTTTTGGTTTCCAAAAATATTTCATTCATGTAGAAATTGCCAGTATATTTAGGATGGGTGCATCATATTTTCGAAAATGACTTTCCAAGAAATTTGCATTCATATAGGAGGTACCATTTGGGCATTCATTTTATTCAGATTATTGTGTATGTTACACCTCGCATGAGTGCATGGATAGTTGAAAATTTTGATGAGCACCAATTGATTTCTATTTATACAAGGAAGAACATTACTCCATTCTTATCAAATTTCGAGGATGAAATTTCCTAAGGAGGGGAGAACGTAACACCCCATATTTTTACATTATAAATAAAACGAAAATATCAAATATTATATTTTCAGAATTTGACCCCGAAGCATTTACCATTGTGTTCGCGGTAACTTTCTAATTCATTTTGGTATATGCCATGCCCAAAACGGAGCACATATGCATAAGTTATTAATGAAATTAAATAGTCAAGAAAGTGTGTGTATATATGTGTGTGTGTGTATATATATATATAGACTACACACACATGTGTAGAATCGAAATCCAAACTTGATTATGGTTTATAATTGGAATAATATTAATAGAAGAATTATATAAAGCATGTAATTAACATTATTAATAATAGATTTCTCCCCTATCCTTCCCTCTTCTTTTAGTGACAGTTACGTGGTTGTCTTAATAATAGATTCAATTATAAAGGCCACAGAATAACAAATATGGATCAAATTCAAGAATTGGAAAGCTGTCCGTTGAGTGGATTTAAATTATACATTTTGATAATGGTATATCTATCATTTGCATTCCCCGCTATATATATATATATATATATATATATATATATATATATAATGCTTAACAATTGGTAATCTTGGAAATTGGCTATTAAGCCTGTTTGGAATAGGTTGGAATTGTTATTGTTGTATAAAGCCTGAATTTTATATGTCCCCTGTCTGAATTGAGAAACTTCTGAAATACTATAATCACGAAACTTGAATTAAGAAGTGAATATGAAAAAAAAGTTTAACATGCTTGTTGTGGTTAAAAAGAAAAGATTACAGTACTTGCGAATAATATATGAAACGAAAATTCAATGCCTAACTCAGAAAATAAGAAAGGAAGGTATGCCGTGGAATGAGTTAGTTGGATTCAGAGGAAAAGTGGTATATTTTCCTATGTAACCTATTTCTGAGAACGTAGTTGCAAGAAAGCCACAAATGAAAAATAAAAGAAATATCTTGCAATTACGGATCTAGATAGGCGTACGTTATGGAAATAAATCACTATATCTTTTCGTAATTCAAACTAATAAGGTGCATGAAATGTTTTCCTTAAAGAAATATTGAACATGCGTGACAGTGAATGTAAGAAAGATTACCATTGAAGAGAACTGAAATGAACGGGGAATAATAATAACCTATTATGATTAAGCATGAATATAAGATTGGAAGATAATAGGTAGGATTGTCCTAGGGACAAGTGGAGATTAAAACATAAGTTATAATGAATGAAAAGAAACTTATTGATAAACCTTAGTTAAGAGAACTAAGTAAATAACAACAAGAGGTTGCGTTAAACCAAGTCATGGTCAATGAGAAAGAACGAAGTAAGCTTATTATTGGTAGACCTATAAATGAGAATTATGAAGTCTAATAAAAGAAATTAATAATAAGCGGAAGCCCTCTCAAGCGGCATGAGACTGAATGAAGTAAGTAAGTAACCAATGGTATGCTAAGGAATCTAGTAACTTGAGATAACAGTGAAATGAAGATAATCAAGTTAATTAGAAATATGTCGAGGTATGAAAAGCGCATGATTAAAGTATTAGACGTTGGATCTAATAACGTGTTAACATGATGCACTTGGACCAGTCCGCATGTCTAAAGGTAGAGAACCCAGCAGGGGTAGATCATCGTGGTGTCTGGAGACACGAGAGGAGCACGTCCATCTAATTATTCTGCTTGATATTTTGCTTGTGGGATCTGCAGGACTAGAAGGAAGCGCGGCTTCTGAGGGACGTGGTAGGGTACTCCGTGGTGGTCCTATGTCGCGGTGTATGCATTTGGGCTGCAATCGCAGGGGTTGGGTCTGCGCATTACCACCCAGTGGGTATACCTTACTTCATGGTAGTTGGCAGTCAGAAGCTGTAGCGGGATGGCGTTGGGTGATTCAATGATTTTTCCAACAGATAAGCTGGGTCATGACCAATATAGGATAGTAATCGTCGGTTACCTGTCATCGGCAGTCAGGGTGATGTAGAAAGACTAGAGCTAAACCTAGAGAACATCGATCTTCCATTATCGAGACGTTAGTTGTGGGACACTCCAATTTGGATGTAGATTGTTTGCTAATGGGGCATCACTTATCTCTTGATGTAGTCTTTCACTAGTTGAGGAAGATGGGTCGAGGTAGGACCAAGCCACCATGAGAACGCAAATAGTTTAAATATTTGTACCTTGGGTCCTTTTGATTAGATCTATACGAATATGCGAAAACGCTCCCGAACGAGTTCCGTGCATTCAGATGCAAGCCTATTTCGGGACTCGGAGTATAGTAGACAATACATACGTGTGAGGGTCTAGATGCATGCACTGGGTGGTGTATTGTAGACGTGAGGGCATTACTCCATGTTAAGACTTGATTCGACCGAGGACTTTGGGCATGGTAGTCCGTACGCTTACGTAACGTAGCGAAGGTAGTTCTGTGTAGAGCATGGCATGGTAATATGGAGGTACATATGTCGTTAGGTGCAGGATAACATTTGCATTCGCTTTGGTGGCATGACGACTGAGACCGTGTGTGAAAGGTACCATGGGAAGTACCTTGATATTGGGGGTAGCTATATACATGCTATATTAGGTTAATCTACTTAAAGGTAGATGGGTGCGACGTGCGTGTAAAGCCTTGAGGCTATTAACCCAAAACGACCTAATAAACCAGAAATGTAACTGAACGGTATACATAGAGTTATTTCACAATAATTTTATGTCCAATCACCAGAACTGGTGTTTTGATCCCCTCCTCATAACATACTCGCAGGTTAGGCTTATGACAGAGATATGATAGTTTTAGATACTGGTTAGTTAGTATTGTTACTTTGGTAATGCTATTTTTGATTATATTATATTTTATCCATTCTGCTGTGAGATGTATTCTGAGCTCTGATATATTTATTATCTCTGTCTTTTCTGCAGAAAACCAAAAAATCCAACTCGAGTTTCGATGGATTGGAATTTTTGAAAAATTCGGTCTGTCGAAATTTGGGTTATTACATGTCGAATCCTTCGGCAAATCTTCCAGATAATTTCGTCGCTCTTCTGATTGATAATAACCTTCTCAATCAGGGTGGGTGTAACAACCAAATGAGCAATAATGCCATGATTTCTGTTGAGCACATCTGTTACAACATTAGATTTACCTGGAGTATAGGGAATATCCAGATCATATGCCACTAGAAACTCTAACCAGCGCTGCTGCCTCTTATTCAAATCCTTTTGAGTAAAAAGCTAATTTAATGATTTGTGATCAATAAACAGCTCGAACTTCTCACCCAACAAATAATGTTTTCAGATCGTCAAAGTAAAGACAACACTTAACAATTCCATATTATGAGTCGCATAATTCCTCTCATACGGTTTCAATTGTCTACTAGCATGTAACACCCCGTAATTTTAAAACATGACATAAGAAATAATTAAAGAATAATTGATTTTTAAAAGAAGAATTAGGTGAAATGGGTTACGCCATTATGTTCGTTTCGGAATTCTTCTTGAGATAGAGTCCGAGTTTGTGTAAAACGGATACCGTATGAAGAAGTTATGGACGATAGAAGTTGGGCAGAAAAATCAGAAAACAGGTTGGGATAACTGGTGCACTTGTGAAGTATGTCAGAACAAAAATGCATTGGCGCACCTAGGAAGTGTGCCCATGCCGAGGCAAAATCTACACAGAATTCTGGAGAGTTCTCTGATGACGTGTCCTTCAGGGATTGGCTGGATGACGTGTCTTTTGAGCTATGTGGTTATGATGATCTCTAATCTAATCTAAAGGCCCTAATTCACCTAATTCATCTATAAAAACACACCTAGACCTAACCCTAATTTCATTACACTAATCCATGGCGCCTCCATTCTGCCCTAATCTAAATTAAAACTAGCCTCCCTTCTCTTCTCCAAAGCAAATCAGAACATGAGTATTCAAATTGGAAGATAAGAATCAAATTCTACAACAACGGTTTAGCTAATCAAATTCAGAATTCAGAATTCGGATCTATTCTCTATTCTAAATCCCGTCATTGTGAGTCTATGTTACTTTCACATATAATTAAATTAAAAGTGATTGTGATAAGATTGTAAATTGGATTTTATGAACATGCTCGTAAGATGAATCATGTCAAGTTCTGTAAATTCTTATCTTTCAGATTCATAACCAAATTTCTGCTATCATATGTCTATTAGATCTTTTTGTTCTATGTCAGTTCATATTCCATATGCTTATTGGATCTATTTTATTGTTCTATGCCAGTTCATAATTCATATGCCTATTTTTATGCCAGTTTTGATGTTGACTCTCTTCTTTTCCATTTTTTATGAGATTAGGCTAACTTCGAGCCTAACATATTACGTTGAATTATAAGTATGAAAGACGTGGGAACGTCGTGGGAAAAGTTTGGGAAAATATTGAATAATATGTAATTGGGCATAAATTGATTTGTAATCACGTAGTTGATTTGGGGCATAATTATGTATAACTTGTATACATTAGATTTGGCATAAGTTGGATGTGGGCATAATTGGATATAATTTGTATACATGAGATTTGGCATAAATTGTTAATAACAATGAACGCAAATTGATTTGGGCGTAATTTGGCATAACATGTATACATAAGATTATAGGCCTAATTTGGATTAAAATTATGAACATAATTTAGGTTGGAAATTATGGTTAAATGGGAATATATTTTAATCCAAGATTTGAAATTGGGACTTGAATCAAGAAAGTGATAATGAACGCCTAAGACACGAGGTTAGATTCGAATTGCGGTATAAGTCTGCCCGAAACCGTCCGGCACATCCAGCAACTGCAATTTGGTATTCTAATGTGAGAGGTCAAAGGCACAAATTAGATGCGTAATAATGAAAAGAGGCGAGGTTAGATCCGGATTGCGGTGTAAGCCTTCCTGGAATCGCCCTGCATATCCAGCAACCGCAAAACGACAATCTAATGTGAGAGGTCTTACAAGATTATGGTTATAATGAATTAATGAACACTTAACCAAGATAAGACATGGGTATAATAAAAGGATTAAGTGGGTGACATGTGAAATATAATTAGAAGCACTTAACCAAGGTGAAACATGTAAGAAGACATGGGAATAAGAAGGGGTTAAGTGGGAATTCCTAGTAGGGACCAAGCTTAAGAGGGATCTAAGGAAGAACAGAGGCTAGACTTTATTAGTAACAAGTAAAGACTTTGTATGTAAAAAAATCGAGATGTTTTGGAAAAAAAACGAATAAAATCAAAAAGACATGAGACAGTCCAAAAAGCCCTTGATTATCATCAAATTTTTAAGCTTACTTGGATATTGAGCATTTATCTGTAAGAACCCAATTATTTGCACTGAATATGAATAGGTACAACTTCAGAAATGGGACCTAGTAATGTGGACCCTTTTCAACCAGTAACTCATTTTAGTATCTATGTGAGCTCGAACTAGGTCGAGGACGGGACACGCTTACTGGGTTGATTGTAAGAGGTCAATAAAGAGTTAGCGATGGCAGTGCAAGTCCAACGGAGTCATGTGCATGCGTGGGTCTGGGCTGGTAGGTAAGCGTTGTTGCATCGTGTTGGTATAAGTCGTGCATTTTAGTAGTATCGGGTTGCCACTTTAGGGAGTGATACACCCTACTTTAGGACCAACATGGGTATCTACGAGATAGGGAGACGATCGAATGGGGAGCCGATCGAATGGGGAGGGTAGTGGGTACAACTAGTGGAGATAGGAGCATGCGACACCTATGACAACAACTAGGAGTACACGAAACTACCATCATTATCAGTATTATGATTAGTAAGGGGGATCAACTTTCAGTATGGAACTAGTATTGGTGCGGTGTAGGAATTATCTTATAGTGATTAGAAGCGCAATCAACGTTATATCTTGTTCATCTTGTTCACCTTGTCATATCTGCTTATGTTACAGTCATCTCTTATATCCAGTTTATGTTCTTATCCTGTTACTTTACTGATTATATTGCTAAAGTCATTGGACTCGCCAGACTTTATATCTGACCTTGTTTGTTTCGCCTCTTTTCTTTCCTTTTCCCCCCAGTTCCTCAGGGTGGGATTAGTGGAGCTTGACTTGGATTTCTTTCTTCTTGAAGTGCTTGGAAGTGTTGAGAGCAATGCTCAGCTTTATCTCTTTTTCATTATGGCTATTTGGAGCGGGATTATGGTTTTACTTTTATGTACTCTGATAATAATTTTGTTCAAGATGGATATTTATGTACTTGGCTCTAGTATGTGGTTTTGATTTTGTAACCAAACATGTTTTGCTTTTCCGCTGCAATGAATAAAGTTTGAATTTTCTTAAGTACCATTTTATATATCTGTCTTGTGCTATTCTGTTCTATACTCTTATAATACTCCATGAAAGTTAATTCATTCTCTTAGTGAGTGGCATTAACGGACGTGGGGTGTTACACGTGGTATCAGAGCTAAAGGTTACTAGAACAGATAAAAGATTTTGAAAAACCATTTTCAAAAGCATTTTTAAAAGAAGTATTTTCCAAAAACATGTTTTAAAGAAGGTGTTTTCAAGAGAAAGGTTTATTATGAAAAACATAATCCCCAAAAACCATATATCTATCTTTCGATTCTCTATTTTGAATCTCTTTCTTTTTCCTTTCAGCATGTCTAGGGAACCCGTTATACCCGAGGGTGTATAGATACCAGGCTGGTTTAGAAGGTATCTTGAGGCTAGGGCTACTGCCGCAGGCCCAGTAGACGTTCCTTCTTCCCCAGCTGCAGCCGCTTCTCCTCCTCCTACCCGTGTAAACGCTTTTTCTAAAATATGCAAAGACTTCCGTGCGATGGGCGGAAAACCGTTTTATGGAACTGAGACGTTTGTTGAGGCTCGGAATTGGCTCATGGAAGTGGAGGACTTGTTTGGTATCTTTGAGATAGACGATGGAAGGAAGGTTCAGCTAGCTGCTTGGTTGATGAAGTACGAAGCCTCATTTTGTTGGGAAGTAACTAATGGAGGACGTGCAGTGGAGACATGGATGGATTTTAGAGAAAGGTTCGAGTTGAAATTTCTTTCACAAGCAGAGGAGAGTTTATACATGGAGAGGTTCTTAGCTTTGAAACAAGGGAGTTTGTCTGTGAAGGAGTACGTTAACAAGTTTAACTAGTTAGCAAGATTTGGTATGGAATTAGTTAATACACCACATAAGAAGGCCTTGATATTTGCCAAGGGTCTGAATGAACCATTACACGGGTTGGCTATGTCCCACATTCCTATGGGGGCTACTTTCTAGAATCTTGTTGATATGGCGCTGATACATGAAGAGGAGAAAGGTGCTAATGTAGTTAAGGCACAGGATAAGAAAGTGGATCCAAAGAAAGCACAACAACAACAAAAGAAAGGTGGCAAGGATAACAAGGGCCAGGGGAAGAAATGGTATTTTAATTGTGGAACACCGGGCCAATTAAGCAAAGACTGTAGGAAGAAGAAGAAGACGGGTTGCTTTCAATATGGCGAGGCAAGACATATGATTAAAGACTGCCCAAGGAGGCAAGGACAAGGGCAAGGACAGAGGACAGGATCTACTTCTGGAGGGCAGGTTCATTCTCTCATGGCAGCTACGCAAGAGAGAGGTAGACACATTTCTGTTGAAAATTTGATTTTCCTTTTCGATTATCCTGTACGTACTTTGTTTTATTCTGGCACTTCACAATCGTTTATATCTGCTTCGTTAGTTGAAACACTGCACCTAAATACTAGTCTAGTTATGGATCCCATTGTAGACTCAAATCCTATTGGGGGTACGACTCATCTTTCTATGTTATGACAGGATTTGAAAATATATGTGTATGTCGTTGAGTTCAAATGCAACACTTATGTGCTTGGCTTCACGGGCTTTGGGTTGATTCTAAGATTGGATTGGCTAGCCAGGTATGGTGTCATTCTCGACTGTGAAAAGAGGGTAGTTAGACTGTTGACTATTTTGGGTAATACTCTCGATATCTTATGCGACCCTAAGGGTTATGTTATGCTTAGCAACCTAGAATCTCCTGACACATCTATTGATGTTTTGCAATCTGTTCGAGTAGTCTGTGAGTATGCAGATGTCTTTGAAGAGGTTAGGGGCTTACCTCCAAAACGTGAGATAGATTTCTGTTTGTACTTGGTGGACAATGCAAAGCCAGTTGCATTGCCGGTGCGCCACATGGCTCCAAGAGAAAGGAGGGAGCTTAGTAAACAAGTGAAAGAGTTGCTTGAGAAAGGGTTCATAAGAAGAAGTATCTCGAAGTGGGGTGCTCCAGTTGTTTTTGCTACGAAGGCTGATGGTTCACTTAGATTGTGCATGGACTATATGGAGTTGAATAAGCTAACGAAGAAGAACAGACACCCATTACCGAGGATAGATGACTTGTTCGATCAGTTGGTTAGTGCTTCGGTTTTCTCGCAGTTGGATTTAGCTACAGGATTTCATCAGCTAAGGGTGGTTGAGGACAACATAGATAAGACTACATTTAGACTCCTGACGGTTTCTTTGAATGGCTCGTCATGCCTTTTGGTTTGACGAATGCACCCGCATATTTCGTGGACTTGATGAGTAGGGTGTTTAGGGAGTTTCTAAACAAGTTCTTGGTAGTCTTTGTGGATGATATCTTGATATTCTCTAGAAGCGAGGAAAAACATGCCCTACATCTTAGGGAAGTCTAAGAGACCCTTCAAGCACATCAACTCAAAGCTAAGTTCTCCAAATGTCATTTTTGGAGGAAGTGAGGTTCTTAGGGTACGTGGTCTCTAAGGAAGGGATAGCAGTGGATCCCGCGAAGGTGGTAGCAATCCAAGATTGGAAGATTCCTATAGAAGTAAGAAGTTTTCTTGGTTTGGCGGGCTATTATAGAAAGTTCATCAAGGACTTTGCTAAGATATCAGCCCCATTTACACGGTTAACGAAAAAGAATTTGATCTTTTCTTGGGATGTTGACTGTAACGATGCTTTCCAACGTTTGAAGAGGGCATTGACGACAGCTCCAGTTTTAGTTTTGCCGGATGGGAGTAAATCGTTCACAGTATATACCGATGCTTGCGGGATAGGGCTTGGCGCAGTTTTGATGCAAGAGGGAAGGGTGATATGTTATGGAGGAAGGCAGTTGAAGGTCCATGAGAAGAATTACCCTACCCACGACTTAGAATTAGCTGCCATAGTTTTTGCGCTTAAGTCTTGGCGCCATTACTTGCTTGGAGAGAGGTTTGAGTTGTATACAGACCATAAGTCACTTAAATACTTGTTCTCTCAAAAAGATCTAAACTTAAGGAAACGGAGGTGGATGGAGTTCTTAGCATCCTACGATTTTGAGATTGCATATACCCCTAGCAAGGGTAACGTTGTAGCTGTCGCCTTGAGCAGAAAGAAGTTGATTTTGAGTCCTTTGTTTGTCGAGCGACAGAGTTTAGAGTATATCTCTACCTTTGACTTTTAGACCCTCTAACGATTACGTACCCGGTTTGTTGGCATCATTAGAGGTGCGGCCTACGCTTTTGGTACAGATAGGTGTAGCACAGCGAGATGACCCACAGTTGATAGAGATAGTAGACAAGCTCATAAGAGGGGATACATCTAGTCATCTTAGTAGGTATACTATAGATGACAAAGGTTGGTTGCGTAGAGATGGGAGACTTTGCGTATCACGAAACGAGAGTTTGAGGAGGACAATCCTTGAAAAAGCACATTGTTCTAAGATGACCATACATCCTGGTGGTGACAAGATGTATAGGGACATGAAGTGAGTTTTCTTTTGGGCCGGAATGAAGAAGGATGTGGCTGAGTTAGTTTCTAGATGCTAAGTGTGCCAGCAAGTCAAGGCTGAGCAAAAGAAGCCTGGTGGTTTGCTTCACCCTTTAGAGGTTACACGTGGAAATGGGAAAGTGTTTCCATGGATTTCATTGACCGGTTGCCAAGGTCAAGGAAGGGTAATACGGGGATTTGGGTAGTAGTAGATAGACTTACCAAGAGCGCCATTTCATTCCCGTTAAGAGTAAAAGAATAGCGGCATGGTTAGCGTCTGTTTATCTCCGAGAGATAGTTCGTTTACACGGCATACCTTCTAGTATCATAAGCGATCGAGATCCCATTTTCACTAGTGAGTTTTGGAAGAGCTTGCAAGAGGCGATAGGAACGCAATTGTGTTTGAGCATCGCTTATCACCCTCAGACGGACGACCAAACAGAAAGAGTGAATTGGATTCTAGAATATCTTTTGAGGTTATGCATCTTGGACTTTGGAGGAACATGGGAGGAACGCCTTCCATTAGTAGAGTTTGCCTACAACAATAGCTATCAGACTAGTATTGGCATGGCACCTTTTGAATCTCTATATGGACGGCCTTGCCGATCACCAACTTGTTGGTGGGAATCTATGGATAAGATTTTTCTTGGGCCCGAGATGATTAGAGAAACATCGGAGAAGATAGACTTGATTCGAAGACGCATGAAGACGGCACAAGACCAGCAAAAGTCATACGCTGATAAGAGATGAACCGATCTTGAGTTCGATGTTGGAGACATAGTTTTTATTAAAGGGTCACCATTGAGGAATGTAGTTCGCTTTGGATCTGTAGGGAAATTGGCACCAAGGTTCGTAGGGCCATTCCCCATTACAGAAAGAATTCGACAGATGGCCTACAGAGTGAAGTTGCCTGAGAAGCTTAATGGTGTTCATGACGTACTTCATGTGTCGCATTTGTGGAAGTGCTTACATGATACCGTAGTAGTAGAGCCGAGCATGCTTAGAGAAGTGGAAGTGGAGCGAGATGCCACGATTAGACGAGCTCCAACATGCATCCTTGGATTGGAGGTCAAGAAGTTATGCAACCGAGAGGTCAAGTTGGTTAAAGTCCAATGGGGAGATGATCAAGGAGACGTGACTTGGGAGAATGAAGACAAGATACGAGCGTCGTACATTTTCCTTTTTGAGGGTATGTTCTTAACTTCTCCTTTTTCTACCGCTTTGTTTATACCTGTTCTATTGTTTAGTGTATCCTCTCGATTATATCTTCGATCTTTAGGTAGAAAACCCTATGGTTGTAAACATGTGTTTGAGACATGTTAGGTTAGGTGGATGCAAGTGGATGTAAGTGTTTTCTAGTGGTTGCTCGTGGATGCATCTACACACACATTAGGCGCTAGATCGGCTCAATTACTTTCATATTACATATGAATGAGTGTGCATATTTAAATTAATGGATGTATATTGAATGTGTTATCATATGGATGCTGCATTTGAATGAATGACTGTGCACTCATATAGAAGATATGTATCATTAGGATTTTTTTACATACATAATGGTTGCATGGCACTATCATGTTTTGCATTAAGGAGGTCAATCGAATCAGTAGACCGCCTGATCTTTGCATTAGATAAGGAACATATACACACACTTTTGCATATGTTCATGAAAACATTAGACATCATTTAAGGACAATGGTTGCTTGTGGATGATGGATGAGTAGATGGATGATGGATGGTTGGATACATTCTTCTTAACTTGAAGATTTCGGGGATGAAATCCTTTAAGTAGGGGGAATGTAACACCCCGTAATTTTAAAACATGACATAAGAAATAATTAAAGAATAATTAATTTTTTAAAGAAGAATTAGGTGAAACGGGTTACGCCATTGCGTTCGTCTCGGAATTCTGCTTGAGATAGAGTCCGAGTTTTCGTAAAACGGATACCGTATGAAGAAGTTATAGACGATAGAAGTTGGGCAGAAAAACCAGAAAACAGGCTAGGATAACTGGCACACTCGTGAAGTGCTCAAAAACAAAAATGCACTGGCGCACCTAGGAAGTGCGTCCATGTCGAGGCAAAATCTGCACAGAATTCTGGAGAGTTCTCTGATGACGTGTCCTTCGGGGATTGGCTTGATGACGTGTCTTTTGAGTTGTGTGGTTCTGATGATCTCTAATCTAATCTAAAGGCTCCAATTCACCTAATACATCTATAAAAACACACCTAGACCTAACCGTAATTTCATTACACTAATCCATGGTGCCTCCATGCTGCCCTAATCTAAATTAAAACTAACCTGTCTTCTCTTCTCCAAAGCAAATCAGAACAGGATTATTCAAATTGGAAGATAAGAATCAAATTCTACAACAACGATTTAGCTAATCAAATTCAGAATTCAGAATTCAGATCTATTCTCTATTCTAAATCCTGTCACTGTGAGTCTATGTTACTTTCACATAAAATTAAATTAAAAGTGATTGTGATAAGATTGTAAATTGGATTTTATGAACATTCCTGTAAGATGAATCATATCAAGTTCTGTAAATTCTTATCTTTCAGATTCATACCCAAATTTCTGCTATCATATGCCTATTAGATCTATTTGTTCTATGTCAGTTCATATTCCATATGCCTATTGGATCTATTTTATTGTTCAATGCTAGTTCATAATTCATATGCCTATTTTTATACCAGTTTTGATGTTAATTCTCTTCTCCTCTTCTTTTCCTTCTTTTATGAGATTAGGCTAATTTCGAGCCTAACATATTATATTGAATTATACGTACGAATGACGTCGTAACGTTGTGGGAAAAGTTTGGGAAAATATTGAATAATATGTAATTGGGCATAAATTGATTTGTAATCATGTAGTTGATTTGGTGCATAATTATGTATAACTTGTATACATGAGATTTGTCATAAGTTGGATGTGGGCATAATTGGATATAATTTGTATACAAGAGATTTGGCATAAATTGTTAATAACAATGAACGCAAATTAATTTGGGCGTAATTTGGCATAACATGTATACATAAGATTATAGGCCTAATTTGGATTAAAATTATGAACATAATTTAGGTTGGAAATTATGGGTAAATGGGAATAAATTTTAATCCAAGATTTGAAATTGGGACTTGAATCAAGAAAGTGATAACGAACGCCTAAGACACGAGGTTAGATTCGAATTGCGGTATAAGTCTGCCCGGAACCGCCCGACACATCCAACAACCGCAATTTGGTAATCTAATGTGAAAGGTCAAAGGCACAAATTAGATGCGTAATAATGCAAAGATGCGAGGTTAGATTCAGATTGCGGTATAAGCCCGCCCGAAACCGCTCGGCATATCCAGCAACCGCAAAATGGCAATCTAATGTGAGAGGTCTTGCAAGATTACGGTTATAATGAATTAATGAACACTTAATCAAGATAAGACGTGATAAGACATGGGTATAATAAAAGGGTTAAGTGGGTGACTTGGGTGACATGTGAAATATAATTAGAAGCACTTAACCAAGGTGAAACATGTAAGAAGACATGGGAATAAGAAGGGGTTAAGTGGGAATTCCTAGTGGGGGCCAAGCTTAGGAGGGAAGCTTGTGTCAAGTGGGTGG
This sequence comes from Allium sativum, assembly GCA_030737875.1. Taxonomy (NCBI): domain Eukaryota; kingdom Viridiplantae; phylum Streptophyta; class Magnoliopsida; order Asparagales; family Amaryllidaceae; genus Allium; species Allium sativum. The sequence continues at coordinate 161,925,701 of CM060913.1, forward strand.
ACACTTTTCAACCAGTGACCCATTTTAGTATCTATGTGAGCTCGAACTAGGCCAAGGACGGGACACACTTACTGGGTTGATTGTAAGAGGTCAATAAAGAGTTAGCGATGGCAGTGCAAGTCCAACGGAGTCATGTGCGTGCGTGGGTCCAGGCTGGTAGGTAAGATGCTGTTGCATCGTGTAGTTATAAGTCGTGCATTTTAGTAGTATCGGGTTGCCACTTTAGGGAGTGATACACCATACTGTGGGACCAACATAGGTATCTACGAGTTAGGGAGCCGATCGAATGGGAGGGTAGCGGGTACTACCAGTGGAGATAGGAGCAGGCGACACCTATGACAGCAGCTAGGAGTACACAAAACTACCATCATTATCAGTATTATGATTAATAAGAGGGATCAACTTTCAGTACAGAACTAGTATTGGTGCGGTGTAGGAATTATCTTATAGTGATTAGAAGCGCAATCAACGTTATATCTTGTTCATATTGTCATATCTGCTTATGTTACAGTCATCTCTTATATCCAGTTTATGTTCTCATCCTGTTACTTTACTGATTATATTGTTAAAGTCACTTGACTCGCCAGACTTTATGTCTGACCTTGTTTGTTTCGCCTCTTTTCTTTCCTTTTCCCCCCAAGTCCTCAGGGTGGGATTAGTGGAGCTTGACTTGGATTTCTTTCTTCTTGAAGTGCTTGGAAGTGTTGAGAGTAATGCTTAGCTTTATCTCTTTTTCATTATGGCTATTGGAGCGGGATTATGGTTTTACTTTGATGTACTCTGATAATAATTTTGTTCAAGATGGATATTTGTGTACTTGGCTTTAGTATGTGGTTTTGATGTTGTAACCAAACATGTTTTGCTTTTCTGCTGCAATGAATAAAATTTGAATTTTCTTAAGTACCATTTTATATATCTGTCTTGTGATATTCTGTTCTATACTCTTATAATACTCCATGAAAGTTAATGCATTCCCTTAGTGAGTGACATTAACGGACGTGGGGTGTTACATAGCATAAGCAACTACCTTTCCTTCTGGTGTTAGTACTGCACCAACTCCTTCTGTATAGCATCTGTATAAACAGTCAATCCTTTATTGCCATTAATAATTGTTAGGACTGGAGCAACAGTCAGCCTTTTTTCAACTCTTGAAAGATTTCTTCACATCTTGCAACCTAAACAACCCTAGCGTTCTCCTTGGTTAGCTTCGTCAAAGGGATGGATAACTTGGAGAAATTTTTCATGAACCTCCAATAATAACCTACCAGACCAAGGAAATTTCTAACCTCTGTAGGGGTTCTAGGTTGCTTCCAACTCTAAATAGTAGAAATATTATTCAAATCCACCGAAATTCCTTTCTTCGATACTACATGTCTGATAAATTTAACTTCTTGTTCCTAGAAGTGACACTTGGAGAACTTTGCCTTAACACATTCTTTCTCAAAATTTCCATGAAAACTTCCAAATGTCTAGCGCGCTCCTCTTCCGTCTTAAAGAAAATGAGAATATCGTCAGTAAAGACGAACATGAATTTATTTAGCACTTCCTGTATTACCCAGTTCATTAAATCCAAAAAATAAGCAGGGGCATTGCATAAGCCGAAAGGCATTACTAACCATTAGTAGACCAAATCATGTCCTTTAAAAGTAGTTTGATAAATACAACCTTCTACAATCCTTAGCTGGTGAAATCCCGTAGCTAAGTCCATCTTTGAAAATACTCGAGCTCCACTCAACCGATCTAACGAGTAATCGATGCGAGGGAGAGGATATTTATTTTTAAGAGTTTTATTATTTGAATCTCTATAGTCCACGCCCGGTCTAAGAGAACCATCGGACTTCAAAACAAATACTACCGCCGCACCACAACTTCAATAACTAGGCCTGATCGGACGTTTCTTCAAAAGTTCTTGAGTTTGGTCATTTGACTCCTCGTTTGTCTTCATAGCCGTTCTCCGAATCGCATGCACAACTAGTCTTGCATTCGAAACGAAATTAATTCTAACGTCAATCTCCTTATGTAACAACCCGAGTTCCAACAGACGATTTTTTTTCTTTAAAATTCCAATCTATCGAAACTCGAGTTGGATTGTCCGGTATCCTGCAGAAAAGAAAGAGATAATAAATATATCATAGCTTAGAAAACATCTCACAGTGGAATGGATAAAATATAATATAATCAAATATAGCCTTACCGAAGTAAGAATACTTCCTAACCAGTATCCAAAGCTATTATATCTTTGTAATAAACCTAGTCTGCGAGTGTGTTATGAGGAGGGGGTCAGAACACAAAGTTCTAGTGACTAGATAAATTATACCTTCTGAAATAACCCTACATATACTATTCAATTGTATCTTCTTATTTATTAGGTTGTTTGGGTTACCAACACTCAAGGCTCTATACACACGTCGTACCTGTCTACCTCCCAGTAGATTAACAAAATGTAAAACATATATGTAGCTACCCCAAGTACAGCAAGGGATTTCCTATAGTACCCTCCATGCATGATCTCCGCCGTCACGTCACGGATGCATAAGCAAACTCTCATCCGACGCCGAACGACGTAAAGGCATCCATATTACTACGCCACGTTACCGAACAGAAACGCCATCATTATGCCATATAAGCGTACTGACTGCCATATCCAAACTCCTCAGTCGAATCAAGTCTTAAAACCCAGAGTAATGCTCTAGCATCCATGATAAACCACCCAGTGCATATACCTAGACCCTCATACATACGACTTTCTACTATACTTTGTGTCATGCAATAGGGTTGCATCCAATGCACGAAATTTGGCCTGGAGCTTTTCCATATCTATATAGGTCCGCTAAAAAGGCCTAAAGTATAAATATCTAAACTATGGTCTACATTTTCAAGGTGGTTAAGGTCCTGCCTCGACCGCTCCCTCAACTAGTCAAAGGCAACAATCAGAGCTAAGTGACGTCCCCCTAGCAAACAATCTAGCACCCAATTTGGTGTGTCCCGCAACCAACGTATCGATAGTGAAAGATCAATGGTCTCTTATTTTAGCACTAGTCTTTTCGTATCCCACTTACTGCCGATGATAGGCACCTGACAGTTGTTTTCTTGTATTGGTCCTGACCGGCCTATCTGAGGCAAAATCACCGAATCACCCAATGTCATCCACCATAGCCTTCTGACTGCTAAACTATCGTTGCAGTCAAGGTATACACACCGGGTGGCCCCAACCTTTGTGGGTACATCCTGAGCGTTGTACCGCAATAGAGGACCACCCCATAGTACCCTACCACGTCCCTCAGAAGCCGCGTGCCTCTAGCCCCATAGATCCAGCAACAAGAATATCAAGCAGACTAATCAGATGGACGTGCTCCTGCCATGCCTCCAAACACCACGATGATCTAACCCGGTGGTCTCTTTACCTTCATACATGCACACAGGTCCAAGCGCATCATGCTAACGTGTTCTCATACATTTTATCCAATCTTTTAATCGTGCACTTATCTTAACTTATCAGATTGCCAATTAAATTGATTGTCCACACTTTATCTTTTATTCAGGTCACTAGGTTTTCTCTGAGCCCCTTATGCCTCTAACGAATGGACCCCTCTTGCTTATTAATCCATTTATTTAATTTAACCCGTTTTAAGTTCATTAATAAACCAGTGACATGTCATGTTATCTTTTAGATTGTAATTAACGAAAGTAATCTACAACCCATTTTTATCATAATGTCATTTATTGTCCACTTACATGTTTACAAGTTATATTAACATGTTTTACTTAATATATAATTAAGTATAGCAATCCCTAATTCTCATGTTTTCTTATGATATGTATACTTTATCCTTTCTTATTTAATCATAACCTCATCTTACACTGTCATTACAACTTGTTGTTGTTTACTTATTAACTTAGTTCTCTTAACTAAGGTTTACTTAAAAAGTTCCCTTTTAATTCATTATAACCCATGTTATAATTTCCACTTGTCCCTAGGACAAGCTTACCTATTAGATTACATTCTCATACATATAATTCATTATAATAGGTTATATTCTCCATTCATCACTATTCTATTAGGTTCCTTAATATGAACCAACATTTACTATTGTAATCTCTTTTTAATTACTATCATGCACATTTCTCTTATTTTAGGAAAACCTTTCACGCACCTCATCAATTTGATTTATAGGAAGGTATAATGAATTATTTCCATAACGCGTACCGATTAGATCCGTAGTTGCAAGCTATTTCCTTTATTTTAAGTGTGGATATATATATATATATATGCATTTTATTCGGTTAGTGTGCAATACGGTAAAGGAATACCTATTTCACACTAATTCCTCTTTCTTTTCTTTTTCTTTCAACTACGTTCTCACTAATTTGTCATTATAAAAATATATCATTTTCCCTAAATCCAACTAACTCAATCCTCTACCAACTTTTCCCTGTTTATTTCTAAGTTGATACTGGATTCTTATCTCATATTTTATTCACACTTACTGTAATTTAGCCGATTAGGCATATCCATTCTTTTTCATTATTCCCAAATTTTACTGTAATTCTATTTACAACAATTTGGCATAATAATACCCTTAAGAAAGTATTCATGTTTATTGTATATTCCACAATTCCAGTGTTTACAGTAATTCCCGATTCATACGTAATATCTAGTGGAAATAGGTTTTATACAATAATGTTCTTAACACATTCTACGCAGATTTAATCTCAATTACCACAATTTCCTATAATTTATCATGTTAACAATAACGGGGAATGCAAACAACAAATATATCATTATCCATAAGGTATAATTTAAATCCACTAACCTTAAACCTTTCCAATCCTTGAATCTGATCCAGATTCGTTATTCCATGGTTGTAACACCCTAAAATTTTATACACCATAACCATACAATAAAGACAATAAAATGAATATTATATAATAAATATTCGGAATTAAGTAAAACCCACTTTACAGTTGCGTTAATCTCGGAATTCTAGTTTAGATTGACCCTGAGTTTGCATAAATCGGATAACGTATGAAAACGTTATGGATCTAACAAGATTGTGTATATATATATATATGAGGGATATATAAAATAATTCAAATAAATTTAAACCCGAATAATTAGCGTAGGAACCATAAGTCATCCGATGACCAGACCAACACCTGGTCGACCTATGGGTCGATGCATGCTTAAGGGGGTCGACCCATGGGTCGACTCGGCAGGTGGAGGGGTCGAACCGCATGCAAGCCTGATTCTGAGTAATGTATTTGGACTATTTTATGTTACTAGTTTCGTTGGATGGGTTCTATGGCCAGATTTGAAACCCTAAGATCTAAAGGTTAAGAATTAACTTAGTAAATCCATAAATGGGGTGGCTCTCTCCCATTTCAATACACATAACTATTCTTCATTTTTCTCGCTTCCTCCATGGCTATATTCTAAGTTAGTAAAAAGGGGCGACGGTGCTGAAAGTTATATCTACGGAGATAATTCAAGATTTGCATACAACCCTTTTCAAGAACTATTTCCAAACCTAATACCTAACACCGTGAGTTCAAGTTATTTTCAGATCTGGTATTTAAACAAGTATTATGATCGTAAATAAAAGTGGATTTAGAACATGCAATACCTATAAGATATTTTGTATATTGTTCTTTTACTGTTATTCTTCTACACAGTTTTCACAGTAATATATGTCCTTTTACCGTTAGTTGATTAATCAGTTTTATGTTCATCTTCCTTATCCATGTTCTGCTGCTTAGTTTATTTACAGTCTTATTTATATACCTATTTTATCTAGTTTGATTTGATTCTATTCTTCTCCTTCTCTTTTTCCCTTTTTACTTAAGTTGACCCTAGGCCATCGAGGGCATATGCCATTTCCGATTTAATATTGTGTATAATTGAATTTAGGATAATATGAAATAACAATGAAAAAGGAGAATTTAGGGCATATTGTAAATTGAAATTTTTTGACTATAATTTGGGAATAAAATCAAAAGGAAGAATATGCTTATGGGTATACATGTTAGATTAGACTTAATACAGAGATTAAGTAAAGAACATGTTAAGGAAATGTAGTACTAGATGTTGGTTAAGTAAACTGATTTACTATATTATATATATACATATGAGCAAGTGCTTGTTTTGGGAAAGGGGTTGTACACATAATAAACCTCATATTATAACAATGCTTATTAATGAACTTAAACCTGCTAAGTTAAACCTGATTATTAATAAGCTAAGAGGTCCCTCGTTCTGTTGTTATATCGGGTTTTGGGGACTCTTAAATCCTGGTTACTTTAGTGCACAAGCTTAGGGGGATTGGCTTGTGTTAATCTTGCTTTGTGGAACCCATATCAGTCAGTATCCCAGCTGGTATCTTGATTGGAGGCCTCACACTTGGTAGGGGCCAGGGCATGCTTTACTGATCTAGATAGTAAGAGGTTCAAAACGAGGTAGGTGGGTACAGGCGCGTTCCGATGGAGTCATGAGCGTGCATGGGTCTGATTAGGGAAACTAAGCCGTTGTAACACTAGTAAATATGTTAGAGAGTGGTACACCCTACTACCGGAGCTGACACAGGGTATTTACGTAGAAGAGAGCCGATCACATGGGTAGTAATTAGGGTAACACCTAATCCTGGTAGTAATTAGAGGTAACACCTAATCCTGATGTGTAATTAGGGTAACACCTAATCTTTATATGTAATTAGGGAAACACCTAATCCTTATATGTAATTAGGGTAACACATAATCCTAACATGTAATCCTGATATACTAGTATTTGTGTGTAGAGAAAACCTGTTCTTGGGATATAAATGAGATGATTTACTCAATCATTGTTTTATCTTGCTGTTATCTTATATGTTAGTGTACTTTCTCATCTAGTCATATTTATTTGTCTTGATATCTCTATTTTATGCATATACTGAAAATCAATGGAACTTACCAGGCTTTATGTCTGACCTATTTTGTTTCCCTTTCTTTCTCTTCCTTTACCCCCTTGGGTCCTCAAGGTAATAATATTTAGCGGTGATTAGGATTTTCTCTTTCATCTTGGATCAGGACTTCTTCCTGTTTGATGTACTGCTTTGATTATCTTAGTACTCTGTTATGGCTTGTTAAAAGGGATATGGTTTTATATTTCTGTACTCTGATGTTTGGCATTATAAGACAAATGGTTCTATTTAAAGTATTTGGTATTTGATGATGTAACTGGTTTGGAACTATGTTTTTTTTTCAATATTAAAAGAAATTTTCCGCTACTTAATTATATCTATCTTGTGAATTTTAGTTACTGACTACCTATTGCGCTTCATGAAACTTAATGCATTCTCTTTTGAGTGACATTAACGGATGTGGGGTGCCACATTTGGTATCAGAGCTGATGGTTACAAGATCAGAGAAAAGTTTTGAAAAAGCAAAAGTATTTTACAATAAAAACCTACTTTTGAAAAACATATCCCCTCAAGCCATATTCAATATTCTTTCGATCTCTTTTTGAATATTTATTTATTCTATTTTCAGCATGTCAGGGGCACCAAATCTTCTTGAGGGCATTCCACTACCGACATGGTTCCGTAGGTATTTAGAGGCTATGGAATCTGCCGGAGTTTAAGGAGATGCCTCCCCTAGCTGCAGCCGAAGTAGCTCAACCTCCACGTGTAGTTGGCTTAGAGAAACAGAGAGTGTATTTGATCTTTTTGAGATCGACGATCGGAGGAAGATACAACTGGCCTCTTGGCAACTGAAGGACGAAGCTTCATACTAGTGGGAGGTGACTCAGGCGGGGCTACCAGTAGCTACTTGGGATAATTTCAGATGAAGATTTGAGATGAAGTTCTTGTCTCAGGTGGAAGAAGGATTACAGATGGAGAAATTTTCGCCTTTAAAATAAGGAAATATGTCTATTAAGGAATATGTTAACAAGTTTAATTAGCTAGCAAGATTCGGTTTGGATTTAGTGAATACTCCCCCATAAGAAGGCTCTTAGGTTTGTGAGAGGGTTGAATCAACCTCTCCAAGGACTAGCACTGTCGCATATACCAATGGGGGTGAGTTTATAGAGGCTTGTTGACACGACTTTGATGCACGAGGACGGTAACGATGAGAAAAAAGAAGTCAAGACTGAGGAGACTCAGCCGAAGGGAGAGAAAAAGAAATGGTGGCCCAAGACAGGGATGCAAAAGAAAGGAGGAAAGCCTGACAAGGCTCGAATCAAGACAGAGGTACAATGACATGGTGTATAGCTTTGGGTCATTTTGTCAAAGACTGTAAAAGACAAAGAAAGCTTGTTTCAATTGTGGTCAAGTTGGACATTTCTCTAAGCATGTCCTACAAGAAAGGACAAAGGGCAGGATCTTCTGGAGGACAAGTGCATGCTGTTGAGGCTAGTGGACCTGATCAAGGTAGGAAAGTCACAATCGATGGGTTGATTTCCCTTTTTGACTGTCCTATTAGGATTCTCTTTGATTCTGGAGATTCTCATTTATTTATATCCAATTCTGTGGTAGATAGTCTACACCTAGATACTAATATTGCTTCTGATCCTGTTGTAATCTCAATCTCCATGAGAGGTACGGCTCATTTATCCACGATATGTCGGGGTTTGAGAATTTCTATTTTGGGCATTGAGTTTGAATGCGACATGTATGTTCTTGGCTTTATGGGTTATGGCTTGATTCTAGGAATGGATTGGCTAGCCATGTATGGTGCCATTCTGGACTATGAGAGGAGAGTTGTTAGGCTTCTGTCGTGCCAAGGGAGAACTCTCAATATTTCTTGTGACCCACGAGGGTCGGTTATGCTCAACTTCCTAGATTTGCTTGATGCTTCTGTTGACGATTTGTGATAAGTACCCATAGCTAGAGATTATCCGAATGTGTTTGATGTGGTTAGAGGATTACCTCCAAGGCGTGAGATAGACTTTTGGATTTACTTCGTAGAGAATGTGAAGCCAGTCGTTTTGCCGGTGCGCCATATGGCTCCTAGCGAGAGGAGGGAGCTCAGCAAGCACGTAGAGGAGCTATTCTAGAAAGGATTAATTAGACTAAGCATATCAGAGTGGGGATATCTAGTCGTCTTTGCGACTAAGGCAAACGGCACACTTCGTCTGTGCGTGGACTAGAGAGAGCTGAATAAGCTCACTAAGAAGAATAGGCACCCACTTCCGAGGATTGACAACTTGTTTGATCAACAAGTAGGCACATCAGTTTTTCTCGTAGATGGATTTGGCCACGGGATTTCATCAGTTGGGGGGAGGTAGAGGATAGTATTGATAGGACTACTTTCAAAACTCCATACGGTTTCTTTGAGTGGTTGGTCATACCATTTGAGCTGACCAATGCGTCCACATATTTTGTGGACTTGATGAGTAGGGTGTTTAGAGAGTTTCTGAATGAGTTTGTGGTAGTCTTCGTGGATGATATTCTGATCTTCTCAAGGAATGAGGAGGAACATGCTCTACACTTAGGAGAGGTTCTAATCACCCTCAGATCACACCAGCTTAAGGAAAAGTTTTCTAAGTGTCACTTTTGGAGAAAGGAAGCAAGGTTCCTTGGGCATGTAGCCTCCAAGGATGGGATAGCAGTGGGCCCGCTAAAGTCATCGCAGTTCAAGATTGGAAGGGCCCGAAGAATGCGACGGAGGTGAGGAGTTTTCTAGGGTTGGCGGCCTATTATAGAAAGCTTACTAATGACTTTTCAAGGATATCATCTCCACTCAATCGACTGAAGACGAAGAACTTGGCTTTTTCTTGGAGCATTGCTTACGAGGATGCTTTTCAGAGATTGAAGGGGGCCTAACATCATCCCTTGTTTTGACTCTCCCCAATGGAAGCAAAGTGTTTATGGTCTACACAAATGCTTGTGGCACAGGGCTAGGTGTTGTGTTTATGCAAGAAGGTAGGGTAATATGCTAGGTAGCAGACATTTGAGGGTTCACGAGAAGAACTACCCTACCCATGACCTAGAGTTGGCTGATATAGTTTTCATATTGAAGTCTTGGCGGCATTATCTACTTGGAGAGAGATTTGAGCTATACATGGATCATAAGTCGCTCAAATATTTGTTTTTTTAAAAGGATCTCAACCTAAGGCAACAACGATGGATGGAGTTCCTAGCATTCTACGATTTTGAGATAGCTTATACCCCAGGCAAGGGTAATGTAGTAGCAGACCCGCTGAGTAGGTAGAGGATGACCTCGAGTCCTCTATTCATAGAGAGGCAAAGCATGGATTTTATATTGACCTTTGGTTTTAGGCCATCTTTGGATTTACGCATGGTTTGTTAGCATCATTGATTGTACAGCCTACTCTAATGGAGCGCATTGGATCCACACAGCGAGAGGACCTGCAGATAGCATACATCGTGGATAGGCGTAGTAGTGGAGAGACCTCTAGTCACCTAAGGAGACACTCTATGAATGATAAAGGGTGGCTATGACGAGTGGAAGACTCTATGTTCCCCGAGGTAGAGATTTGTTGAGGACAGTCCTTCTGGAGGCTCATTATTCTCGGATGACTATCCATCCGGCCAAAGACAAGATGTATCGAGACATGAAGTGAGTTTTCTTTTGGAGATGTATGAAGAAGGACGTGGCAGAATTCGTGGCCCGATGTTTGACTTGCCAGCAGGTAAGGATGAACAAAGAAAACCTGGTGGATTACTTCCGCCCTTGGATGTCCCACAATGGAAGTGGGAGAGCGTCTTTATGGACTTCATTGATTGACTACCCAGATCGAACAAAAGGCAAGACCAGTATTTGGGTGATAGTAATCAGACTTACGAAGAGTACTCACTTTGTTCCTGTCAAGAGTAAGAGGACGACAACTTGGCTAGCATCGGTATATCTTTAAGAGATAAGCCGACTTCATGGGGTACCTTGCAGTATAGTAAGTGACTATGAATGCATCTTTACTAGTGAGTTTTGGAAGAGCTTGCAAGAGGCGCTACGTACAAAGTTACGTTTGAGCACAGCATACCACCCTCAGACCGATGGGCATACTGAGAGGGTAAATAGGATTCTTGAGGATCTTTTGAGACTCCGTATCCTATATTTCGGAGGGACTTGGGAGGAGAATCTCCCATTGGTTGAGTTCGCCTACAACAACAATTATTAGTAGAGCATAAGCATGGCACCGTTTGAGGCACTTTACAGACAACCTTGTAGGTCGCCGACATGTTGGTGGGAGTCTATGGACAAACTTCTACTTTGGCCTGAAATGATTGGAGATACTTCTTAGAAGATTGTTCTTATTCGACGACGGATGAAAGAAGCTTGGGACAGGAAGAAGTCATTTGCCCCTAGGAGGAGGACAGATGTAACAACCCGGAATTTCTGAACCAATTTAAAATTTTTATTTTAGCTCTTTTAATAGGTTTTAAATATTTAAAAATGAGTTATTTTAAATAATAACGACTAAAAATTTATTTAAATCGAAGTTAGAACGTATAAATTTATTTCAATTATAAAATGAGCCTGAAATGGCGCGGTAGTTTGCAAATTCGATTTTAAACTTCAATTGAATTAATAGGATTCAAAATAAATCAGAATTGGATAACACAAGAAATGTTAGATTTTGTTTAACTATATCTTTCTAACGAATGTAAGAAACTGGGATTTCACTTTATAAATTGTTAGTTATGTCCAGTTTAAAATTTAGAACAGTCGCTATGGAGTTTTTTTTTTAATAATATATAGCCCTTAAAAATATCCATTTTGCAAATGACCTCCGTTTTCGACGAAGCCACTTTTGTTGGATCCAGAATGTCAAATTATTGTTAGATTTCAAATTTCATAATTTTTGGAATTAATATGAGAGCATGGTAAATTTGAACGTGTTTTGTAATTTCAATTTAATCGACTAGAAAAAGGCCATTTTTCAAAATGGTCTCCAAATTCGATGAAGCTAATTTTGTTAGGACCGTATCATCAAAACATAGCTAGATTCCAATTTTCATAATTTTTGGAGTCAGTATGTGGCCCCGGTAAATTAAAATGTACGTTGGAATTCAATATTGGCCATTATATTAATTTATATTTTAATTTTGATAAAAACTGATCAAAATAGTCGAATTGGTTTACAAAACATATTCCATTGTGTCCGGAATGGGGTATTTGGTTGGGAACGATAGTCGTTGTGTTTGATTTGGTGTTCGGAATGTTAAACATGAAATTTGTGAATTAAAAAAAAACATAATATATAAGTCAAAGGGGGTGTCAAACCATATCATTTCTTCTACCACGGTTAAAACAAGGGGCCGCCGTTTCTTTATCTTCGATGGTCAAGAACATCCGATACAAATCACTAAATTACTTTCAAATTATCACGAATTAAACCCCAATCACAAAACGAAAATTAAAGAGAAATGTGAGGTCTTCGATTCTGTATGGAAGTGATTGGATTTCGTGGAGTATTTCTCTCAAAATCAGGGCCTGAAGCCGCCGCATTTAAACGTGATTTGAGGTTGAATGGGGCAGCCGAGCTCGCTGGGGCTTCTGGTGTGGGGAGGAGTGGTTCGGGGCTCGACGATGGTGTCTTCCGATCGATGGCGGAGGGCCTCAGGCGAAGCGCGTTTCAAGATCGATGGTGCAAGCGTTGTGTTCCAGTTTGCAGTACAAAGAAGACGATCGATAATTCAAAGGAGCGGCCTAATATTTTTTAAGATTAATCAACGATTTAATTATATTAGTTAAGAAATAATTAGTTTAATTAATTTGTATTAACCTTTAAAAGTTAATAACTTTGGACTGCGTGATTTCAGATCCGTTTGAACCATGATGAAAATATCTATAACATGGAACTGACCAGAACGAAAACAGAGCAAATTGGATTTTCGGCTAAATTAAACGCGTGTTTAATTTAGTTAAAAAGTACAATCTTCAAATAAAGATTGCGGAGTGGAACCCAACGTGAGAACTCTCTTACTAAAATCATTTTTGTTGTTTATTTTTGGAGTTCAACACACGGACTCACATAAATCATTTGAAATAGAAGCGATGTATGGATATTAGCGACACTCGCATTTCGTACTCCGCAGATGGACATTTGTGGCACTGTAGATGGCATTTGGTTGTTGAGTACTTATTTATATGAATGATTTGGTGGTGATGTTTAAAATATATATGCGTTGTATAAATCATATATATGCGTTGTATAAATTATATATATGCGATATATAAAATGGTCATGTGTTGAAATTATATTTGTTGGTTAAAAATATTATTTTTAACATAAATATGCGATGTATAAAATTGGCATGTAATGAAATAATTATCAGATCGTTAAAAATTTAATTTTTAACAAATATATGCGATGTATAAAAATGGCATGTAATGAAATAATTATCGAACTGTTAATTTTTTTTAACATATATATGCATTGTATAAAAATATATATGCGTTGTATAACATATATATGAACTGTATAAAATTGTCATGTTACGGAATATTCAATTTTGATTTAAAATTGCAAAGGAAGTTGGAATTGTTTTTAAACGAATTTATAAACAATTTATAAATTATGTTTTAAATATAAATCGACGATATATGTTATATATATATATATTTAAATGGTTTAAATAGAATGTACCGCGCAGCGACCGTTCACGAATTTCAACCATTAACTTCAAATTGACGTGACGGTAGATCCGACTGTCGAATTTTCCTGAAACCGGAACCTTATGTTCGTATTGAAAAGATCTTTCCATTGAATATAAGAGATTTAAAATCTAACGGATAGATTTTAAGTTATGTCCAAATCAATTTCAGAAAAGGTCGCTATGGATGCAGTTCGGTGGCCGACTGTAAGGGCCTTATTAAAATTATTCAAAATATAGAGAAATTGTGTAAAATCATAGTAAATGAATTGGAAAGATTTTGGATGAAAAATTCCATATTTGAAAGGATAAAAGTTATTTTTATCTAAATGAACTAGTTATTAATTAGAATAATAATCCAATGTTTAGAAATAAATAAATTGGATTTGTAAATGGTTTTTGAAATTACCAGAAATTTCCAACGCACGAATTGTAAAGGATTTAAATGGAAATAATCTTAGGAATATTTCAATACTGGATTCCACAATTATATGGATATGGTTGAGGAATTTGGAAGACATAGATATCGTTATTCGCAATACGATATACGTTGGTTTCAGAATTTGATATTGAATATAAGCCGATATAATTCCTATTTAGAGCCTTGTATTTAATATCAAATTTGATTTTGGGTTTGTCGTGAATGGAGTCTTCAATAACACTGTTCTTAAATCCAGTTGAGAAAAGAATAAATCTTTTAATTAACATTTGGAGAAGTTTACCAATTAATTAATATTTAATTGGAACTGAAATTGGATTTTTCGGTTTATCGTGAACAGTGTTTTAAATAACATTTATTCTTTAACCCAATTAACAGTTAATAAATGATTTGAAATTTATAAATCTTTTTATTAAGATTTAATGGAAATTTTCCAAAGTTAAGTTTTCTAATTTAATATATTAAATTGGAATTGTATGGAATTCGATTTGGTAATAATCGAGATGGACTTCTATAAAGGAAGGTCGTTACTATATATGGAATTTAAAAGGCCTTACCCTTATTCCACTTATAGTATGAGTTTGATACGGAAAGTTATATCGATTATATACTGTTATGATTTCCGTGAAGATTCCATTTTGATGGAAGATGTTTTGGGTTTATCATGAACTTTGCTTTAAATGACAATGATTCTTTAACCCAGTTAAAGGCAAGATTAATTTCCTAAAGTTGAGTAATCATTTAGTAATGATTTTTGAAGATTAAAACTAATAAGAGTTTTAATAAATATTTAATTATATTTAATAAATCATTAAGAAATAATTTCTATATTGTGAATTGGATTTGGAAAAATCTAATTTGGGATTAAGCCTAAATGGGTAGATTGAGGAATTGCATGTTGTATGATGCATTTTAGACCCGTATGACTATTATTAGTTGTTGTTTATGCACTGATATTCATGGGGGTGAAGCCGTTCCATGACATACGGCGTGGTCCCATGATTTACCTTATTTTAAAGTAAAGTTTAATAACTGATTTGAGTTCTCACACCAGTCCCATGACTGACGCAGAGTTTATTGTTTTCACCTAAACTCTAGGTGCCCATATTTTCCACACGGGCAGTCATTAGTTTTGGTTTTACAGGTTATTTCATTTAGCAGGATTCTGGATCGAAGCTTAAAGCTGTGTCCAGAGCATTGATAGTCTTCCACTGTGTTAGTTTACTTGTTTCCACTGCATTGTATTACATTTATTGTAAATTAATTTTCCACTGTATTATTTTCGATACTCTGATATTCTGTACTTTGATGTAACATTACTATGATGTTTACAAAAATCTTCTGTTTTTGGTTCTGACGTGTTGTGCACCCAAAGTTAGCATATCCGCCTTTTTGGTTCGATTTAAGTCGGTTTAACGATCGATTTGGATCAACCTAGAGGGAGGGTCACTACATATGGTATCAGGGCTTTGGTTAACTCAAATCTTTGAGATGCAACTCGTTAGAACATAATAAAAGACTCATCAGAGATAGGATTAGTAATATCCTATGAAAGAATACTCATTAGAGATAGGATCAGTAGTATCCTAGAATGAGAAACTCATTAGAGATGAGGTTAGTAATGCCCCAGAATGAGTTGAGTGTTATATGTTAATAAGTAACGTATTTGTGATCATATATATAATCCAATCTCTAAAAATATGATTTTTAGGTATATAAAAGTTATATATTCGAAAATATAATCAACTAATTGATTGCTGGTTGTGATGTGTGATTATTAGTTAACTAATAAAATTGTTTAAACCAATATAAAAATGAAAGGTAAATTATGCCAAATCGAGTCATATATAGAAATGAATTGAAAATTGATTGAAATTGCATACATAGACATGTATATATATGTTGTACAGGTTATTGCATAGTAGCTAAGAAGAGGAATAAAATTGTATGCTCAACAAATAGGTAAATATTTAATGTATTTTTTGTGTTTTGATGATTTTATGAGCCGATTGCCTTTTTCGTTTTGATTGATGAGGGCCCTGTGAGGCAAGTTCTGGTTTTACTGATCAACCTGTACAAAGGAGGTTATGGCAAAAAATTTCGAAAATTTAGGGTGTTAGCCAAATTTTTGAGAAATTTGAAAGTTTTTAGAAACTGAAAAGTTGAAGAACTCAAGCCAGAATGAAAGTTGAGTTGGTTAGTTAAAGAACTTTCAGCCTTTTTGGGAATGAAAAGATTTTAAGCGGCGGAGATTGTAAAAACCCGGAATTTCTGAACCAATTTTAAATTTTTATTTTATCTATTTTAATGGGTTTTCAATATTTTAAATGAGTTATTTTAAATAATAATGACTAAAGTTTTATTTAAATCAAAGTTAGAATGTATAAATTTATTTTAATTATAAAACGGGCCTGAAATGGCGCAGTAGTTTGAAAATTCGATTTTAAACTTCAATTGAATGTATAAGATTCAAAATAAATCAGAATTGGATAAAATAAGAAACGTTAGAATCAGTTTAACTATATCTTTCTAATGAATGTAAGAAACTGGGATTTAACTTTATACATTGTTAGTTATGTCCAATTTAAAATTTAGAATAGTCGCTATGGTATTTATATATATATTTTAATAATATATAGCCCTTAAAAATAGCCATTTTACAAACCACCTTTGTTTTCGACCACATTTGTTTGATCCGGAATATCAAATTATTGTTAGGTTTCAAATTTCATAATTTTTGGAATTAATATGAGAGCGTGGTAAATTTAAACCTGTTTTGTAATTTCAGTTTAAATTTAATCGACTAGAAAAAGGCCATTTTCAAAAAGATCTCCAAATTCGACAAAACTACATTTGTTAGGACTGTATCGTCAAAACATAGCCATATTTCAATTTTCATATTTTTGGAGTTAGTATGTGGCCCTGGTAAATTAAAATGTACGTTGGAATTTAATATTGACCGTTTATTAATTTATACTTTAATTTTGATAAAAACAGATCGAAACAGTCGAATTGGCTTACAAAATATATTCCATTGTGTCTGGAATGGGGGTAATTGATTGAGAACGACAGTCGTTGGGTTTGATTTGGAGTTCGGAATGTTAAACATGAAATTTGTGAATTAAAATAAAAAATTATATATATAATATATAAGTCAAAGGGGGGGGGGGTTCAAACCCTATCATTTCTTCTACCATGGTCAAAACAAGGGAGCCGTCGTTTCTTTATCATCGATGGCCAAGAACATCCGATACAAATCGCTAAATTAATCTCAAATTAACATGAATTAAACCGCAATCCCTATACGAAAATTAAAGAGAAACGTGAGGTCTTCGATTCTGTATGGAAGTGATTGGATTTCGTGGAGTATTTCGGGAAAGCCCGGATTGAGTTGAGAACTTGACAACATCTGGACACAAACAACAAAACATTTCATTGCTTATTACAACAATTACATCGGAGCACAAGAATATATCGGAGTATGAATAAATATTACATAGAAAATATCAGAAATTATAAAGCACGTAGCAGCGGAAATAAAATGTATAAATACAATGCATAGCGGAAGTACATCAACTAGCACAACTGAATGAAATACACGGATTCAAAGCTATCCGAATACAGCTCCAGTTGTAGCCTAGGATCCTAGGAAAAGAAATATCTGCGAAAACCAAAACTATTAGCTGCCCGTGTGGAAAATATGGGCACCCAGAGTTTAGGTTAAAACAACAAACTTCGAGTCAGTCATGGGACTGGTGTGAGAACTAAAACAGTTATTAACTTATTTTAAAGTTAGGTAAATCAAGGGACCACGCCGTATAACACGGAATGAGTTTACCCCCAAGAATACCAGTGCATAGAATAAACAACGTAATGCTAAATAAAAGAAAAATGAAATTATTATAAGACTCAGGTCCCATCACACAATGCAACGGAAGCCGGAGGATAGACTTTTACCTTATAATAGCCAAATATGCTTGTTATGCAAAATTTATCTTTTATTATTACTATAAGTGAAGAAATCAATTTCAAATATAAATGTATCAATCCTAGGCGGCATAGGTACCATATATTATGTCACCATATATAGGTTTACAATTAAAACCGCAAAATGTCGTATTGGAAGTTTGGATTTCCATACTGATGGCTCTTGATTCGAAAGATCTATCATGTAGTGCAATACTCCACGGCTTATGTCTAGTTAGAGAAAACACTGTAATGCACATCCGCCATTTTGGGAAATCAAGTATCACCGCGGCTTACGTCCCAGTTAGAGAAAACACCGCTTACTCTATCCCTATGGGAATCGGGGGGTGTGCCCTATCACCCTGACCATGGAGCGACCACACTCAGCTCATCTTGGTCGACCGAATCCATGACACCTCTAAGGGTGTCTATCCTCATTTCGAAAGCATACTGACCTGACCATCAGTTCACCAACAAACCGGGGTGTGAGGCTCGCGAATTAACGCTACACAAAGCTATGCTAATTAAAGCTATGCTTTGATCATCATCTACAAGGCTTTGCTTTTCAACAAAAGCCTTGATCCATGCATGTCACATTGTCAATCCATACCATACCATTGATTTCTGCCAATATATAACCTCTAAGCTCGTACGTCTCAGAGAAGGGTGTTAAGCAAGAGAATAAATTCTCCACCAACAAACAGATACATATTTAGAAGAGATCAATGAATACGGCATAAAGGAATACAACGTCAGACATACCATCCATTTACAAGTCTGTTCTAGGTCTGAACGAAACCGGAGGCATCTTATTCCTCGTCCCATATGTCCAATACAAGAGAGAGGTCCTCACATATCCGGTCAATCTTCGAGTACATTTGGACGACACCACTTATTACCTTGTCTTGGGTGTACAGCCGGATCAAGACATCAATAATCATCCAAACAATGTGAAGATCTCCGGTCTTCAACCACTGTCTTTATCGTCGACTTTTAATCATCGCAGTAATTATTCAGAATGGGTTAAACCCAGTCTTTCCGAATAACTCGCATATTTTATAATCAATAATCAAGTGCTATAAAAACAAATCATACGCCTCATTCCAATTCAGAATATTCTTTTAATAAAATATTCACATTATTAGGGAAAGATTCCCATTAATTTTATCAAAGATAAATTCTTTTAAATTTATTCTTAAATCTTCCTTTGGATATCAGTTTCAACATATTTTATTAACTAGTCGGGATTACCGAACCTTACCGCAATAATCATTTATTATTTTCCAATCCCAACCTATTCATCCAATGGAGGAAAACTGGTAGCACTCAGTATCTAACACCCACTGTGCTCTGGGTAAAATCAATTACCCTTTCACGTTCAAATCTAATTAAAAATTTAACTATCACCTAGAGTAAAACTGATGGTACTCCATTTTCGATCATTTCAAGAATTCAATAAATTTAATTATCTCATTCCCATTTCAATCTAATTAAATTTTTATTAAAACTCCAATTTGGTTTTAATATCAAAAATCATTAATTATGATTACTCAAATTTAAGAAATTAATCTTATCTTTAACTGGGTTAAAGAACCAATGTCATTTCAAAAACAATTCACGATAAACCCAAAATCGTCATCCATCAAAATTGAATTTACACGGAAATCATAACACTACATAATCGATATAAATTCCTATTTCAGACTAATAATATAAATGGAATAGCTGCAAAGCCTTTTAAATTCCATATACAGTAATGGTCTTCATCCACAGAAGCTCATCTCGATTATTACCAAATCGATTTCCATTCAATTCCATTTTAATATATTGAATTGGAAAACTTTACTATGGAAAATTTCCATTTAAATCTTAATAAAAGATTTATAAATTTCAGATTATATTTTCACTGTTAATTGGGTTAAATAACAAATGCAATTTAAAACATTGTTCATGATAAACCCAAAAATCCATTTTCACATTAAATAAAAGGCTCTGAATAGAAATTATATCGGCTTATATTCAATATCAAATTCTGAAATCAACAAACATCGTATTGGGAATAACGATATTTATATCTTCCAAATTCCTCAACAATATCCTTATAATCATGGAATCCAATACCGAAATATTTCGAAGATAGTTTCCATTCCAATTCATACTTTGGAAAATTCTGGTTATGTTAAAACCATTTACAAATCCAACTTATTTATTTAAAAACATTGGATTATTATTCTAGTTGATAACTAGTTCATTTCGATAAAAATATATTTTAATCTTTTCAAACTTGGAATTTTTCATCCAAAATCTTTCCAAATTATTAATTATGATTTTACATAATTTTTCCATATTTTAATAATTTTATTATGGCCTTTACAGCCGGTTTCTAATAACGGCCACCGAACTGCATCCATTGTGATCTTTTCTGAATTTGATTTAGAAATAATTCCAAATCTAACCGTTAGATTTCAAATCTCTTATATTCATTGGAAATCTCTTTTCGATACGAACCCAACGGTTCCTGTTTTAGGAGAATCCAACGGTCGGATCTCCGGTTACATCAATTTGAAGTTAATGGTCGAAATTTGCGAACGGTCGCTGCGCGGCGCGTTCTATTCAAGCCATTAAATAAATAAATAAATATATATATATATATAATATTTCGTTGGTTTCCATTTAAAACATATTTTATAAAACATAAATTCGTTTTAAAACGAATTCAACTCCATTTTCAATTTTAAATCAAAACAGAATATGCTATATCTTTATCATATTAAAATGATAATATTTTCAAAATATTATATTTTTGAAATCACTTCTTTTCGATATTCATTATAAAATGAGTAAAATCGATCGATAATCCTGTTCGGGTTTAAATGCTGTTTGCTACTTAACTCGGCTTCACATTTCAATATTTTTGTGTCCATCCAAAATCGGACATTAAAATCATAATTTTAATCTTCATTGAATATTATTTTAAAATTTTCGTTATTTTAAAATATTATTTATTTTAAGATATTCTTTGTATTTAAATATTCTTTATATTAAAATGTTCTTTATATTAAAATGTTCTTTATGTTAAAATGTTCTTTATTCTGAATCGGAATGCGACTCAATCAATTACCATATAATTTCAGTTATATGGATTTCATACATCGCATGTATGCAACAGTAATGATATATAATCATTAAATAGTCCATTCACATCCAGAGTGAAATTTACAACTGTGTGAGCATTAAAATAAATAAATAACGCTCGTCACAGTCTTTCGATCCATCGATTGACATATAATTAAATTCAGGGGAGATGTGAATAAATTGTCATCCCCAGACCTGTGTGGGGTTTTCAAACAACAAAGTGAATTTAAATATATTATTGGTTAACAAATTTAACCAATTCTAATTCGGTTTGAATTGTTTTTCTAATTAGCCAATTTTCACTATTTAAAATTATAAATAAATATTTATAATTTAATTTCACTATCACATTACTATTAACATTATTTTAATATGTTAAGCATTTCAACAACACAATCAACACACAATACAGTCAGTTAAATTGTCCACGGTCTGTGGACGAAGGAGGTGATCTAATCTACATCGTAAAACACTTATGATAATTAAACAAATAAAAATCAACACTGGCGATTCAAATTTTTACAGTTATATAATAAATAAATAACTGTACAAAATTTAGCGAGAGAATACTCACCCTGGGCTCCACTCCGTCAGTTTTTGTTTCTGAATTTCTGTTTTAATCCGGTTTGCTTTCAAATTTGCCTCTAATTCTGTTTTGCTCCGTTTTCGTTCTGGTTGGTTCCATCGTGTAGCTCCCACTGATACGAGGGCAAGGCAACTTGGTTTGTTGGATTTGGTCCTCGTATGTAAAAGATATTGATTTTAATACATTGTTTACACACATTATATAATCAATTAAATAATTACACCATTATTTTCCTTAATTACATTTCCTGAAATCAGGCCGTCGTCTTCCTGTATCACGCATCAGCAAAATGAACCCATCGTTCGACTTGATCATCTCGCCGCCGCTGCCTCATGGAGCACCCTGTCGTCGATCAAGTTCACCACCCTCGCCGCCTTGACATCGCCTCGCTACGCCGTGACCCACATCCAACTCGCAGGCCCCACCCGATCAGAAACCGCCTTCGAACGCCATCGCTTCCAGCCCCAATTCATACCACGTTAGCTCATAAGATCCGATCTCGACCGTTGATTCAGGTGATCTCATCGAGCTCTTCGAGTTTTCCTTTAGGAGTTTGCAAAATTATTGTATAGAACATGCGAAATTTGGAGGAGAATGTCGGAGCTTTCTGTCCATCAAAAGGGAATGGCAGTCGCATAAATTTAGGGTCCTAGGGTTTAGAATAGAGAGCGTTATATAGGAAATTAAATATTATTATTTAATTCATTTTATTTCAAAAATACTTGTTTATCTATATAAACTACAAATCAAACCCAATGACTGTCGTCCCTAGCCAAATACCCCCATTCCAGACACAATGGAATATGTTTTGTAAGCCAATTCGATAATTTCGATCAGTTTTTCTCAGAACTAAAATATAAATCAATATATATTGAATTTAAACGTACATTTTAATTTACCGGGGGCACATACTAACTCCAAAAATTCCAGAAAAATTGTTTCTAGCTTTGTTTTGACGATACGGTCCTAACAAAACTAATATCGTCGAATTTGGAGATCATTTGAAAAATGGTCATTTTCTAGTCGATTAAATTCAAACTAAAAGTGTCAAACACGTTTAAATTCACTACGCTAACATATTAATTCCAAAAATTATGAAATTTGGAATCTAGCAATAATTTGACATTCCGAATCCAACAAAAGTGGTTTCACCGAGAACGGAGGTCGTCTGCAAAATGGCTATTTTAAAGGGCTACATATTATATTAAAAAAATATAAATTCCATAGCGACTATTTTAAATTTTAAACTGGGCATAACTCTTTATTTATAAAGTGAAATCTCAGTTTATTACATTCGTAAGAAAAATATAGTTAAGTGGATTCTAACATTTCTTGTTTCATCCAATTCTGACTTATATTGAAATCTTTATATTCAGTTGAAGTTTAAAATCGAATTTCCATACTACCGCGCCATTTTAGGCTCGTTTTATAATTAAAATAAATTTATACGTTCTAACTTCGATTTAAATAAATTTTTAGTCATTATTATTTAAAATAAATCATTTTAAATATTCAAAATACATTAAAATAGCTAAAATAAAATTTTTTAATTGGTTCAGAAATTCCGGGTTTTTACAATCTCCCCCACTTAAAATCTTTCTTCCTCGAAAAGGAACGGAGCTGAAAGTTGTTTAACTAACCAACTCAACTTTCATTATGGCTTAAATTCTTTAACT
Organism: Allium sativum; assembly: GCA_030737875.1. Lineage (NCBI taxonomy): Eukaryota > Viridiplantae > Streptophyta > Magnoliopsida > Asparagales > Amaryllidaceae > Allium > Allium sativum. Next base: position 161,949,098 of record CM060913.1, read on the forward strand.
TTTCAGTTTCTAAGAATTTTCTAATTTATCAAAAATTTGGCTAATGTAACACCCCACATCCGTTAAGGTCACTCACAAAGGGAATGCCTTAACTTTGGTGGAGCGTTTTTAGGTACAATATGCAAATAAGTTACAAGACAGACAATTAAAGCAGCGGAGAATAAATACTTTATTGATAAAACAACTTGTATATAGATTTGTTTCCAACATCAAATCATCAATACTCGGTACAACAAAATATCTATCTTGTTTAACAAAATAAAGAAGCATAAAATGACTATGATATTTCCCAAATAAGCATGAGCCAGCTATAGCAGTGGAAAAGAGAGCCAAGGAAACACTCCAACTAATCTTTGGGCTTGGAAAGAGAAGCGGTCCAAACTAAGCTGTGTTATTCCCTCCCTGACTACCTGGGGGGGAAACGGAAGAAACTAGGTCAGACATAAGTCTGGTAAGCACAGTTATTTAATAGCATGTAAACAAGAAAAAGACTATGACATGAATAAACTGAACTTAGATTAATACCACAAGGATAAGGTAATCCTAAGATGAGACGAAGCAGGATTTAACGGAATAGACTATCGCACCCACTTATATTTCTCTGCACCCACTAAGAACTGTTTAACTGGCACTGTGTGTTCATGATAAAGTGATCCCCTTCTTGTATTGATCGGCTCCTACTCGTATTTATATGTTTCCGGTGTCATGCGACCCCATGTGATTTTTAGGTACTTGTGCTTCGGTCCTTTCTTTGATTCCTATTGTTTTGGACAGCCAATCTAGGTCTTACTAGGTTCTGATATCGAGTGTTACCTAGATCCGACTAGGGTTTAATCTTCAGACGCTTTCTCGATTCGACCAGGGTTTATGCTACCCAGGGCCACTAGGTTTTACGCTACCTATCGAACAATGCCCTCTAGTCTAGGACACACTAGCCAAAGCGGTATATGTTCCTAGAATTTCCCCACGTATGTGTCATGAATCGTTCTCGCTGTCTAGTTGCACATGTCCTCTATATGTGCGTCCCGAGTCCCGTGGCAGGGCTAATCAAGAAACACGGAACTTGGTCGGGAGCTTTAAGTTATCTGCCGAGGCAGATGCTAAGGTCTTCTTTTATCTGTGTGTGGCTACGGTCCCACTTGACCCCTCCCTCAACTAATGAAAGGCACCGAAGAAAATCAAGAATGAGAACTGTACGCATGGCCCTCTATGCCCCCACAAACTTATGGGCTAACCTCACCCATAACGAGATAGCAAGTATATGGTCTGTTGGAGTTCTCCGCCTTTCCGCTTCACGTGCTCGATTGACTCAAGATGGTAGGTAGACGACGACGTGTTATCACAGGGCTAATCTATATATCACCGTCTCACGCTGGTCTATCCTAGTCTTTAGATTGCCTTATATTGCAACCAAGACATACTCTTGGTTCTTCTAATGCAGACCTTAACCTCTGTGAGCCCATGAGGATCATCTGCAACCTCACAGAGGGATACCAAGAGTACCCTCTTGTCCCCTCGAAGCCGCTGCTTCGTAACCCAGACCGTTGGAACCTTGTTCCTGATCAGACGGACGTTCGCTCTTTCTCGTGTTCTACGTGGCTTTCTTGACTAAGGTTTACTACTTAGTTCTCTTAACTAAGGTTTACTACTTAGTTTCCTGAATTGTTCGTTTTCTTAACTAAGGTTTACAACTTAGTCCTCTTAACTAAGGTTTACTACTTAGTTCTCTTTCTCGTCATGTTGGATTGGTTTAGTGTCATCAGTTAATTCAAGTTAACTTAATCCATTCACCTGTCATGTTGAGTGGGTTAAGTGTTATCCAGCAATTTACGTTGACTTAACCCACCCATGTATCAAGTCAAATTGGTTAAGTGTTAACTAGCGGTTCACGTTGACTGAACCCACCCATATATCAAGTTAAATTGGTTAAGTGTTCCTTAACCTTACTCGTTTATCTGGTTATATTGGTTAAGTGTTTCTCATTAACTTAACCCTATTCATGCTATAACGGTTAAGTGTTCTAAGTGTACTTAACCCCATCTTCTGGTTTGGTTAACATGTTAGATCGGTTAAGTGTTCTAAATTTACTTGACCCCACCTTCTAGTCTAGTTAACATGTTATAACGGTTAAACATTTACTTAACCTTACCCACTTGTCTAGTTAAAATGTTATGATGGTCAAGTGTTTCCTTAGTTACTTAACCCCCATAAATCTTTTCTTGTTAACATGGTAAGTTGGTTAAGTGTTTCCTTAATTACTCAAACTTACTATTCTAGCTTGATTGTTCATGAGCTTTAATTAATTAATTAAGTAAAGCACCAACCACTCACATTAGACAGATATTGTTGTGGTTACTGGATGTGCCGGTCGGTTCCGGCCAGGTTCACACCACAACTCAGTCTAACCTCGGGTCTTCCTGGGCTTAATGCACTTACCACCCACATTAGACAAGTATTGTTGGAGTCACCGGATGTGCCGGTCGGTTCCAGGCAGTTTTACACCACAACTCAGTCTAACCTCGGGTTAGGCATGTTCGTCTTTTACTAAATTTACATATTTGTCATTTATGTCAACTATATATATAAATTTTTCTTCAAGTTTTCAAGTCACATATTTTAATTATGTCCAAGCCTAATGGTATATAAATTATACCAATTCATGGCCTTAACCATTTACATGGTTATGGGCCCACATACATCATTAAGATGTTATAATTTAATGCCTATCCCAAGGTTACCCCCGTTTACGTTCGCATCAATTACAATAAGTTATTAGGCCCGCAAATTGGCCTAATTTATAATCAAGAGGTAAAAGAAAGGAACATGCATAATACAAACACATGTCATGTAGATTTGGCATAGAACATTAATCATTTCAATTAACATGTTACATGAACTTGCATAAATAATCATAAGCCTAAACATGTTAATATGCAGATCTAGGCATGTGTGAACATAACTTTATTTATAAACTAGCATATGACATAATCATGACATGTCCATTACCAAAGCATGTAAATTTTTTATTTTAACACGTAGGTGTGAACTAGATCTAACAATAATGAACATGTGAACTTGCATGAATCCACTTTATGAACATGCATATAAATATAGATCTAGTTTTGGATCTAACAAGTAACTTGCATATGAACATATGTATATAAATCTTGATTTGGACCTAACATAAAACATATAACTTGCATTAATCATATGAACATATATATATATATATATATATCTTGACTTAGTCTAATTAGCATGGATCTAAGCACATAAAGTTTTTTTAGATCTAAACATGTAGTCATATAGATCTAAATATTTAGGCATATATAAATATTAATTAGCCTAAAAACTAGCATGTAACATATCATGAAAGGATAAACTTGCATATGGTATGATAGTTTCATTCCCAAATCATAATAGATCCAACACCAATTTCAACATAATATGATAAATCCGATAAATCACAATCATTCCAAGACATTCATGACAAAATCATCACAAGAAATAGCATCGTCATTATTATACAACATGGTACAATTCTATATTTCATTTTACAAATCACGTCTTAAATTTGTTCGTATCTAAAAGATAACTAAACTTACAATCAAAAGACGATCTTGATTTATGGAATATGTATTCTAAAGTTGAAATGCTCGCCTTTGATGTAGACAATCGTTGTTTTAGTTTAATTTTGATTTGATTTGGTTTGTCTCTTTTAATTTGCTTCAAGTTGAACGGCGGCTACTCGAGGTTGTCCAATGGCAGCATGACGACTCTTGGTTTGATTTTTAATATGATTTAGGGTTGAGGTATTAGGTTGCTTTTATAGAGATTTAGATTAATATAGGCCATTGGATTAAACAAGAGCAATCAGAACCGTCTAGACTAGATAAAGTTATCCCAGTGACTCAGCAACAGGCCAGGAATGACTCAGCAACAGGTCAGGAATGACTCAGCAAATGTATTAATAACCTTCTACTTTGACGTTAATGTACCAAATGTTCATCTTTTATTCATTGTTGTCAATTAACATAAGTGACAAATTATCATATTCCTTAAATTATCATATTCTCTTTAATGTTAATTGACATGAAAAATAAGTATTCATACAAATTAAGATTAATTACATTATCATCAAATAAACATAAATGACAATCAATCGAACATAAATGCCTACTTAATATATATATTTTTAATTAATATCAATTAACATGAATGACAAATTAGCACAAACACATATACAAACCAAGGTCAATCACATATTTTCCAAATCAATGCCATATTAACACACATCTACAAATTATTTTTGCATATTCTCCCTTTGCTGTATACATTAATTACCCATATATATAAATATCTATTTATACATGCATAAATCTTTCTTACCTTTAATTTATCACAAATCCTATCAGAGAAGGCCACGAAAAAAAACAATCCTTGACAACTAACAATACGCCACGTACGCCACATGATGCGTACACGTCATATATATATATATATATATATATATATATATCTTCCCAATTAACCATTTTCACACTAAACCACTTTTTGAACTGCGTTCGCACTAAGCCATTTTTTAGCCATTCCCCTAAAACAAAAATATGGCGCTGGCGGGGATCGAACTCTGTACCCCTTGTATGTAAGTCACATGTTCCAACCAAATGAGCTACTAAGTCTTTTGTTTACAATCCTTAGAACAATGCTAAATATTATTCTTTTCTCATGTTTTGCTGCAATATTTAATTTAAAGATATCTTCTTCATACGGAGTCCGATTTTCGCAAACTCGACTCTCTCTCAAGAAGAATTCTGAGACGAATGCAATGGCGCAACTCATTTTACCTAATTCTTTTTTTTAAAATTAATTATTCTTTAATTTGTTATTTTATACTCATAGAAAATACGGGGTGTTACAGCTAACACCCAAATTTTCGAAAAATTTCTCCATAACCTCCTTTGTACGGGTGGATATTTAAAACCACAACTTGCCTCATAGGGCCCTCATCAATCCAAAAGAAAACGAAAAAGCCAAGCTGCTAGCCAATCGGCTCATAAAATCATCAAAACCTAAGAAAATAGTAAACATGTACCTATTTGTCGGGCATACAATTTTATTCCTCTTCTTAGCTTCCATGCTATGACCTGTTCATTATATATACATGCACATATATGCAATTATAATCAATTTTCAATCCAGTTCAATATTTTGATTCGATTTGGCTAAATTTATCATTCATTCTCATATAGGTTTAAATTAATTATCATTCCAATATTTTTTATTAATTATACTAATAATCAAACATCACTACTAGCAATCAATTTGTTGATTAACTTTTCAAACATATCTTTTATATATAGTCAAAAATCATGTTTTTAGTGTCAAATAACAAACAATAAATTCTAACTAGGTTTTGGTTCTCACACCTGTCAATTGAAAATATATAGGCATCCCACTTTCGAAACTCGAACATAAATACTGATGATGCTCGAGCATCACCAGAATCATCTCCGTGCGACTAGAGTATGATTCTATACCTATCCAGTATATTTGAGACTTCGTATATACACTAGCTAGGCGTATATCCAAAATATTCATATACTCGATTGTCCAAATTTAATATAAAATAAAATAGTCAAATACGTATAATAAGATAAAAATTTCAAAACTAAATTCATATTTTTTTAAAAATAAATAGTACTCTTCAAACTCATTCTAGGATGCTATTGATGCTATCTCTAACAAGTTATTCTTATAGGATGTTACTAATCATATCTCTGATGAATTCTTTTGTTTGGTTCTAACGTGTCTTGTTCTCAAGCTCTGTAAACCAAAGCTCTAATACCACGCTGAAACGACCCAAACTCCCCCTTTCGGGAAATACCGGATTGAGCAGAGAACATGACACATCAGGACACAAACAACAGAACATTTCATTGCTTATTAAAATAATTACATCAGAGTACTAGAATATATCATAGAAAAATATCAGAAATTTAAAACTACATAGTGGCGGAAATAAAATGTATAAATACAATGCGTAGCGGGAGTACATCAATTAGCACAACTGAATAAAACACACAGATACAAAGCTTTCTGAATATAGCTCCTGTTGTAGTCCAGGATCCTAGGAAAAGAAATATCTGCGAAAACCAAAACTACTAGCTGCCCTGGTGGATAATATGGGCACCCAAAATTTAGGTTAAAACAATAAACTCCGAGTCAATCATGGGACTGGTGTGAGAACTAAAACAGTTATTAACTTTATTTTAAAGTTAGGTAAATCAAGGGACCACGCGGTATAACACGGAAGGGGTTTACCCCCAAGAATACCAGTGCATAGAACAAACAGCGTAATGCTATATAAAAGAAAAATGAAGCTATTATAAGACTCAGGTCCCATCACCTAATGCAACACAAGCCAGAGGATAGAGTTTTAATTATAATAGTAAAATATGCTTGGTACACAAAATTTATGTTTTATTATTGCTATAAGTGAAGAAATTAACTTCAAATATAAAAGTATCAATCCTAGGCGGCATACGTACCATATATTATGTCGCCATATATAGGTTTACAATTAAAACCGCAAAATGTCGTATTGGAAGTTTGGATTTCCATACAGATGGCTCTTGGTTCGAAAGATCTATCGCGTAGTGCAATACACCACGGCTTACGTCCCAGCTAGAGATAACACCATAATGCACATCCGCTGTTTTGGGAAATCAAGTATCCCCGCGGCTTACGTCCCAACGAGAGAAAACACCGCTTACTCTATCCCTATGGGAATCGGGGGGTGTGCCCTATCCCTCTGAGCGTGGAGCGACCACACTCAGCTTATATCGGTCGACCGAACCCATGAAACCTCTAAGGGTGTCTATCCTCATCTCGAAAGCATACGGACCTGACCATCAGTTCACCATCATACCGGGGTGTGAGGCTCGCGAATTAACACTACACAAAGCTATGCTAATTAATTAAAGCTATGCTTTGATCATCATCCACAAGGCTTCGCTTTTCAACAAAAGCCTTGATCCATGCATGTCACATTGTCAATCCATACCATACCATTGATTTCTGCCAATATATAACCTCTAAGCTCGTATGTCTCAGAGAAGGGTGTTAAGCAAGAGAATAAATTCTTCGCCACCAAACAGATATATGTTCAGCAGAGATCAATGAATACAACATAAAGGAATACAACGTCGTACATACCATCCATTTACAAGTCCTTTCTGCGTCAGAACGAAACCGGAGGCACCTTATTCCTCGGCCCATATGTCCAATACAGGAGAGAGGTCCTCGCATATCCGGTCGATCTCCAAGTACGTTTGGACGATCACCACTTATTACCTTGTCTTGGGTGTACGACCCAATCAAGACATCAGTAATCATCCAAACAATGTGAAGATCTCCGGTCTTCAATCACCGTCTTCATCGTCGATTTTTAGTCATCGTAGTAATTATTCAGAATGGGTTAAACCCAGTCTTTCCGAATAACTCACGTATTTTATAATCAATAATAAAGTGCTATAAAAACACATCATACGCCTCATTCCAATTCAGAATATTCTTTTAATAATATATTCACATTATTAGAGAAAGGTTCACATTAATTTTATCAAAGATAAATTCTTTTAAATTTATTCTTAAATCTTCCTTTGGATATCAATTTCAACAGTTTTTATTAACTAGTCGGGATTATTGAACCTTACTGGAATAATCATTTATTATTTTCCAATCCCAGCCTATTCATCCAATGGAGAAAAACTGGTAGCACTCCATATCTAACACCCACTGTGCTCTGGGTAAAATCAGTTACCCTTTCACGTTCAAATCTAATTAAAGATTTAACTATTGCTTGGAGTAAAACTGATGGTACTCCATTTTCGATCATTTCAAGAATTCGATAAATTTAATTATCTCATTCCCATTTCAATCTAATTAAAAATTTACTAAAACTCCAATTTGTTTTTAATATCAAAAAGCATTACTTTATGATTATTCAAATTTTAGAAATTAATCTTATCTTTAGTTGGGTTAAAGAACCAATGTCATTTGAAAAACAGTTCACGATAAACCCAAAATCATCTTCCATCAAAATGGAATCTACACAGAAATCATAACAATACAAAATCAATATAAATTCCCGTGTCAGCCTAATAATATAAATGGAATAGCGGCAAAGCCTTTTAAATTCCATATATAGTAATGGTCTTTATCCACAGAAGATCATCTCGAATATTATCAATTCGATTTCCATTCAATTCCAATTTAATATATTAAATTGGAAAACTTTACTTTGGAATATTTCCATTTAAATCTTAATAAAAGATTTATGAATTCAAATTATATATTCACTGTTAATTGGGTTAAAAAACAAATGTCATTTAAAACATTGTTCACGATAAACCCAAAAATCCAATTTCACATTAATTAAAAGGCTCTGAATAGAAATTATATCGGCTTATATTCAATATCAAATTCTGACATCAACAAATATTATATTGGGAATAACGTTATATCTTCCGAATTCTTTAATAATATCCGTATAATCACATAGTCCAATATCGAAATATTCCGAAGATAATTTCCATTCCAATTCATACTTTGGAAAATTCTGGTTATGTTAAAACCATTTACAAATCCAATTTATTTATTTAAAAACATTGGATTATTATTCTAGCTAATAACTAGTTCATTTCGATAATAATATATTTTAATCATTTCAAACTTGGAAATTTTCATCCAAAATCTTTCCAAATTATTAATTATGATTGTACATAATTTTTCCATATTTTAATAATTTTGTTAAGGCCTTACAGTCAGTTTCTAATAACGGCCACCGAACTGCATCCATTGCGACCTTTTATGAATTTGATTTGTACATAATTCCAAATCTAACAATTGGATTTCAAATCTCTTATATTCATTGGAAAGCTCTTTTCGATATTAACCCAATGGTTCTGGTTTTAGGAGAATCTGACGGTCGGATCTCCCGTTACATCAATTTGAAGTTAATGGTCGAAATTCGCGAACGGTCGCCGCGCGGTACGTTCTATTCAAGCCATTATATATATATATATAATATATATATCGTCGATTTCCATTTAAAACGTATTTTATAAAATATAAATTTGTTTTAAAACGAATTCAACTCCATTTTAAATTTTAAATCAAAACTGAATATGCTATATCTTTATCATATTAAAATGATAATATTTTCAAAATATTAGATTTTTGAAATCACTTCTTTTCGATATTCATTATAAAATGAGTAAAATCGATCGATAAACCCATTCGGGTTAAAATGGCGTTTTCTACTTAACTTGGCTTCACATTTCAATATTTTTGTGTCCATCCAAAATCGGACATCAAAAATTTTATTCTTTACTGAATATTATTTTAAAATACTCCTTATTTTAAAATATTCTTTATATTAAAATGTTCTTTATATTAAAATGTTCCTTATATTAAAATGTTCTTTATTCTGAATCGGAATGCGACTCAATCAATTACCATATAATTTCAGTTATATGGATTGCATACATCGCATGTATGCAACAATAATGATAAATAATCATTAAACAATCCATTCACATCCAGAGTGAAATTTACAACTGTGTGAGCATTAAAATAAATAAATAACACTCATCACAGTTTGTCGATCCATCGATTGACATATAATTAAATTCAGGGGGGAAGTAAATAAATTATCATCCCCAGACCCGTGTGGGGTTTTCAAACAACAACAGTGAATTTAAATAAATTATTTGTTAACAAATTTAACCAATTCTAATTCGGTTTGAATTATTTTTCTAATTAGCCAATTTTCACTGTTTAAAATTATAAATAAATATTTATAATTTAATTTCACTATCACATTAATATTAACATTATTTTAATATGTTAAGCATTTCAACAACACAATCAACACACAATACAGTCAATTAAATCGTCCATGGTCTGTGGACGAGGGAGGTGATCTAATCTACATCGTACAACACTTGTGATAACTAAACAAATAAAAATCAACACTGGCGATTCATATTCTTAAAGTTATAAAATAAATAAATAACTATGCAAAATTTTAGTGAGAGAATTCTCACCTTGGGTTCCACTCCGTCATTTTTTGTTTCTGAATTTCTGTTCTAATTCTGTTCGCTTTCAAATTTGCCTATAATTATGTTTTGCTCTGTTTCCGTTCTGGTTGGTTCCATCGTGTAGCTCTCGCTGATACGAGCGCAACTTGTTTCGTTGGATTTGGTCCTCGTATGGAAAACATATTGATTTTAATACATTGTTTACACACATTATATAATTAATTAAATAATTACACCATTATTTTCCTTAATTACTTTCCTGAAATCAGGCCGTCGTCTTCCTATATCATGCTTCAGCAAAATGAACCCATCGTTCGATTTGATCATCTCGTCGACTCCGCCTCCTGGAGCACCGTGTCGTCGATCGAAGTTCACAACCCTCACCGCCTTGACATCGCCTCCTTACGCCGTGACCCACATCAAACTCGCAAGCCCCACCCGATCAGAAACCGCCTTCTAATGCCATCGCTTCCAGCCCCAATTCAAACCACGTTAGCTCATAAGATCCGATCTCGACCGTTGATTCAGGAGATCTCATCGAGTTTTCCTTTAGGAGTTAGCAAATTTATTGTATTGATCATGCGGAATTTGGAGGAGAATGTCGGAGCTTTCTGGCCATCAAAAGGGAATGGCGGCAGCAGAAACTTAGGGTCCTAGGGTTTAGAATAGAGAGTGTTATATGGGAAATTAAATATTATTATTTAATTCATTTTATTTCAAAAATACTTGTTTTTCTATACGAACTCCAAATCAAACCCAACGACTGTCGCCCCCAGCCAAATACCCCCTACCTAGACACAATGGAATATGTTTCGTAAGCTAATTCGACTGTTTCGATCGGTTTTTATCAAAATTAAAATATAAATTAATATATATTGAATTTAAACGTACATTTTAATTTATGGAGGCCACATACTGACTCCAAAAATTCCAAAAAATATATTTCTAGCTTTGTTTAATATACGGCCCTAACAAAACTAATTTCGTCGAATTTGGACACCGTTTGAAAAACGGTCATTTTCCAGTCGATTAAATTCAAACTAAAAGTGCCAAACACGTTTAAATTCACCACGCTCACATACTAACCTAAAAAATTATGAAATTTGGAATCTAGCAATAATTTGACATTCCGGATCTAACAAAAGTGGTCTCACTGAAAACGGAGGTCATTTGCAAAATAGTTATTTTTAAGGGCAATATATTTTATTAAAATATATATAAATTCTATAGCGACTATTTTAAATTTTAAACTGGACATAACTCTTAATTTATAAAGTGAAATCTTAGTTTCTTACATTCATTAGAAAAATATAGTTAAATGGATTCTAACGTTTCTTGTTTCGTCCAATTCTGACTTCTATTTAATTATGTATATTCAATTGAAGTTTATAATCGAATTTTCAAACTACTGCGCCATTTCAGGCTCGTTTTATAATTAAAATAAATTTATACGTTCTAACTTCGATTTAAATAAATTTTTTAGTTGTTATTATTTATAATAAATCATTTTAAATATTCAAAATACATTAAAATAGCTAAAATAAAAATTTTAAATTGGTTCAGAAATTCCGTGTTGTTACAGCCGAGCTCACTGGGGCTTCTGGCGTGGGGAGCAGAGGTTCGAGGCTCGACGATGGTATCTTCTGATCGATGGCGGAGGGCCTCAGGCAACGCGCGTTTCAAGATCGATGGTGCGAGTGTTGGGTTCCACTTTGCAGTAGAAAGAAGACGATGGATAATTCAAAGGAGCGGCCTAATCTTTTTTAAGGTTAATTAACGATTTAATTATATTAGTTAAGAAATAATTAGTTTAATTAATTTGTATTAACTTTTAAAAGTTAATAACTTTGGACTGTGTGATTTTAGATCTGTTGGAACCGTGATGAAAATATCTACAACATGGAACTGACCAGAACGAAAACGGAGCAAATTAGATTTCCAGCTAAATTAAACGCGTGTTTAATTTAGTTGAAAAATAAAATCTTCAAATAAAGAATGGCGGAGTGGAACCCAACGTGAGAACTCTCTCACTAAAATCATTTTTGTTGTTTATTTTTGTTGTTGTAACGTCCCGCCTTTTTTGATCGCTTTAAATCGGTAATTAAACCAACTTAAAACGTCCTAAACGACGCATCATTATTAGCTTACAGAGTTTAATAACAGAATCAACACGAAAATAAAGAACACAGGATTGAGCAGCAAAGTAAATCTTTCATTTATAAATCAGAAGTTTCGATACAAGATTTATTATACAACGGAATTTAAAATATGGTTGAATACAATAGAAAATATTTACTGTTTTTAAATCCTCAGAGTGCGCGTCTCTTGGAATTTCCAGCTCCGCCAATCTTCGATTGCTAAGCTGTAAATTTTAAATCTGTATTGCTCAGGTCTTACCCGAGCGTTCCATGCAAAAACATAAAACACTCGAGTCAGGATTAATCATAGTTCAAGTAAATTAACTTCAATAAAAACTGAAATATGATAGTTAGTTAAAGCACCGGTGTCATATATAAAATAAATAGTGGTGGTATCTGTTCATATAAATGTATCTAGATTAAGTGTGATATCTATTCATATCACTGTATCTAGATAAAGTGTGATATCTATTCTTATTAGTGTATCTAGATCAAGTGTGATATCTGTTCTTATCGGTTATATCCAAGGACAAGAACAAGTATGGCATCCGTTCATATCAATTCTACATAACTGAAAAGATAGAGTGCAGTGTTTGAAACTATTACTTTGAGCATTCATCGCACTATTTAAATTTGAGGAGACATAGCATTGTATTTTTTTTTCAAACATTGTAATCCAAATATATGCAGCATACTGAATTGCAGTGGCTGGACTTGGCAACATATTAACATGCCATTCAAAATGATGCAGCAAAAGGGACTTGGCAACATACTAACATGCCATTCAAAATGATGAAGCAAAAGGGACTTGGCAACATACTAACATACAATTTTAACAGTTTAGAGTTCATGCAGTTTTCCAAATTGGTAAAGCAGCTAATGTAACACCCCACGTCCATTAATGTCACTCACAAAGGGAATGCATTAGCTTCTATGGAGCATTTTAAGTGCGTATAGAACAGAAACTTAACACCAAGATAGATATAAATAGTACTTAGAAATTTAAAATTTTATTCATTGCAGCGGTAAACACATAAATTTGATTACATCATCAAAAACCAGAGTCAAAGTACATAATATCCGTCTTGACTAAATCAGAGTACATAATTTGAAAGACATAACCCCAACACAAAATAGTCATAAATAAGATAGGCTGAACTTTTACTTTAGCGATCCAAGCAATTTCTAAAAGCAAGAGATACAACTATCCAAAATCAAGCTCCACTAGTGCTAGTTTCACCCTGAGCACCTGGGGGTGGGGAAGGAAGAAAAGAGGTGGAAACAAAGGGGGTCAGACATAAAGTCTGGCGAGTGCGATAACTTTAACAATATAATTATCAAAATAACTAGGCCAAGACATAAGCTGGAAAATAAGGAAATGACTGTGAACAATTGGGTAAGGTAGAGCAAACAAAAGGAAATAAGATGAACAAAGATAACGTTAAAGGCGCACCTAGTCACTATAAGATAATTACTACACTGCACCACACTAAGCACTCTAAAAGTTGATCCCGCCTACAAAACTTTAATAATGATAATGGTAGTTTCGTGTACCCCTAGTTGCCTTCATAGGTGTCGCCTGCCCTTTTCTCCACTAGGTATACCCACTACCCCCATGCGATTGGCTCCCTAACTCGTAGATACCCGTGCTGGCCCCACAGCGGGGTGTATCACTCCCCAAAGTGGCAACCCGATACCACCAACGATGCACGACTTATACCTACACGATGCAACAACGTCTTACCTACCAGCCTGGGCTCACACACGCACATGAACCCGTTGGACTTGCACCGGCATCGCTAACCCATTTTGGCCTCTTACAGTCAATCCCAGTATGCGTGTCCCGTCCTCGACTTGGGTCGACCCCAAAAAGATACTTATGGGTTACTGGTTGAAACGGGCCCCCATTACTTGACACAAGCTATCCACCTAAGCTTGGTCCCCTCTAGTACATCCCACTTAACCCTCTTCTTATTCATGTCCACTTACATGTTTCAATTTTGGTTAAATGTTTCTAATCGTATTTCACAAGCCACCCAAGGCACCCACTTAACCCCCATGTCCCACCACATGTTTATCTACGCTGTAACTTTGTAAAGACCTCCCACATTAGACTGGCATTTGTGGCAGCTGGATTTGCCGGGCGGGCCCGGGCAGTCTTACACCACAAACGAGCCTAACCTCGTGTCTTTGCAACTGTTACGCATTTAATTCATGCCCTTGACCTCTCACATTAGACTGGCATTTGTGGCTGCTGGATTAGCCGGGCGGGTCCGGGCAGTCTTATACCACAAAAGAGCCTAACCTCATGTCTTAGGCGATTAATTACACATAATTAATTATCCACCAATTTGAATTAATTTCCCTATTCAAATTATCAATCAATTCCAAATTTAACCATGTCCATAATTGACTCAATTATGTCCATCTATTTATGGTATGTAAAATTATACTAATTATCATCACAAATTAATTTTATGCCATTTAAGGCGTTTATGCCAATTCTCAATATTAAATCTTTTAATATTATCCCTTCGCCCCACGTTGTACGTTCGTTTGTTTAACGTGAAATATACGTTAGACTCGAATAGTCTAACTTATGGAATAAAGAGAAAGCATCACAACATATATAGGAATAAAACTAGATCTAAACATAAGGGGTGAACTTGCATGTGTGAATAAGGTTCTTCATCTAAAACTTGCATAGGCCAAAGTCATAAACTTGCACAAAACTACATATGTCATAGATCTAAATCTAAAGGTGTAAACTTGTTTATGTAATAGTCACAAACTTGCATAAACCATGTATGTCATAGATCTAATCATAAGGTGTAAACTTGCATAGGAAATAATCACAAACTTACATTACATGATTCATACTCCAAACATATATACATATACATATATATATATATATATATATATATATATATACTTGCATATGTGATTTATGCAACATAAACTATGATGTAAACTTGCATCTAAACATGTAAACTAGCATATAGAATTTTGTATACTAGCATATAACTCACACATGTCATAGCCTAACTTTAGATCCAATTTACACATAAAATAGATGTTATGAAACATGTAAGGTTGTATATAAAATTTTCATTAACTTGCATATGATCCATGCCTCAATTAACATCCTAACTTGTATGTAGAATTATCAAGTTAAACTTACATATGACTTAACACATGAATTAGTTCCACAAACATAACCAAACTTAACACATGATTGTACATAAGCCAATAATTAACATAGATTTACAAAATAACATCACAACTTTACAACATAGATAATAACAACATGGATATTAGCATAACAGATTTACAACATAGATAATAACATAACGGTCAATGATTCACAACATAACCATATAATCCCAAATCATAACTCAACCAAATTAAATTGTTAATTATCTTATTAAAGAAATCGAACTCACAACTCAAAGAAGGTCTTGAGTTCTGGAATCTGAGTTCTTAAATTGATTTAGCTCGCCTTTGTAGTAGATTCCTTGTTGTTTAGATTAGAGTCGAATAGAATTGAATTGATTAGCTTTTCTTCCTCTCTAATTGGTGGCGGCTACTCTAGGTTGCAAGGTGATAGCATGGCGACCATGATTCTAATTTTTAATTGATTTTAGGGTTTGAGTCTACACGTGTTTATATAGAGTTTAGAATTAATTTAGGCCATCCGATCAACCCAGAATTAACCCCAGCCATTCAGATCAGATCAAAAACTCTAATGACTCAGCACAAATCGTCAACTTTCAAATCTGCCCGGGGAGGGGGGGTGGGGGGTGGGGGAGGGGTAGGTCGACCCCCTAGTCGACCTGTATGGGTAGGTCGACACCCTGGTCGATCTGGCCCATGGCGAGAAATTTCCCGCCTAGCCCACCTGAGTTTGAAATTTGAATTTTGAAATCTGTTTTGAATTTTAGTGAAACTTCCGATGGCCATAACTTCTTCATACAAAGTCCAATTCACGCAAACTCGGACTCTATCTCAACCAGAATTCCGAGACGAACACAATGGCGCAAGCAGTTTCCCTTAATTCTCACATTTGAGATTAATTATTCTTTAATTTGTGAACATTAATATTGAAAATTACGGGGTGTTACATTCTCCCCTCCTTAAAGGATTTCGCCCCCGGAATCTCCAAGTTAAGGAGAATGCATATCCTAACATCCAAACAACCATCTACTCAACCATCAAACACAAGAATCCATTGTCCTTATAAAATTCCTAATGTTGTATGAACTTATGCAAGAAGTGTGTGTACATGTTCTTTATCTAATACAAAATCAGGCAGTCCACTGATTCAGTTGACCTCCTTAATGCAAACCATGTTAGTGCCATGCGTCCATTATGTATGAGAAAGAATCCTATCGATACATATTATTTCTACATGTGTGCACAACCATTCACCAAAATGCAACATCCATATGATACACACATTCAATGTACATTCATTTTACTAAATACATCCATTTATATGCAATATGCAATATGAAAGTGACTGAGCCGATCTAGTGCCTAAAGTGTGTGTATATGCATCCACGAGCAACCACTAGCAAACACTTGCATCCATCATACATAACATGTCTCAAACACATGTTTCAACCATAGGACTACCCTATCTAAAGGTCAAAGATAATAGTGAGAGGACATACTAAAGATAAAACAAGTACAAGCTAAGCGATAAAGGAGAAATTAAAAGACATACCATCGAAAAGAAAAGGGTACAATGAACGCATCTTCTCTTCCGTCTCCCAAGTAGAGTTGCTCTCATCATCTCCCCATTGCACTTTGACTAGCTTGACCTCTCGATTCCTCAACTTCTTAATCTCCGACCCAAGAATGCACGTAGGAGCTCGTCGAATCGTCGCATCATGCTCTATCTCCACCTCTCTAAGCAAGCTCGGCTCTACCACTTCCGCGCTCTCATGCCAGCACTTCTTCAAATGTGATACATGGAATACGTCGTGTACACCACTAAGTCTCTCGGGCAACTCCGCTCTATACGCCATCTGTCCAATTCTCTCCTTAATAGGAAACGGCCCTACGAACCTTGGTGCTAACTTCCGAACGGACCCAAAGCTAACAACATTCCGTAATGGAGACACCTTGACAAAGACCATGTCCCCAATATCAAACTCAATATCTGTCCTCCTCTTGTCCGCATAAGATTCATACCTATCTTGCGCCGTCTTCATCCTCCTTCGAATCAAATCGATCTTTTCCGAAGTCTCTCTAATCATATAGGGCCCAAGCAAGATCTTATCTGTAGATTCCCACCAACATGTAGGTGAACGACATGGTCGTCCATAAAGAGCCTCGAAAGGTGCCATGCCAATGCTAGACGAAAAGCTATTATTATATGCGAACTCCACCAAAGGAAGATGTTCCTCCCATGTGCCTCCGAAGTCTAAGACACATAGCCTCAAAAGGTCCTCGATAATACGATTCACCCTGTCGGTCTGGCCGTCCGTCTGAGGATGATATGTGGTGCTCAAACATAACCGAGTCCCTACCGCCTCTTGCAAGCTCTTCCAAAACTCGCTAGTAAAGATAGAATCGCGATCGCTCACTATGCTAGAAGGAACACCGTGCAAACGAACTATCTCTCGAATGTATACAGAGGCTAACCATTAAGTATTCCTCTTACTCTTCACGGGAATGAAATGGGTGTTCTTAGTAAGTCTGTCTACCATGACCCAAACCCCCGTATTACCCTTCCTCGATCTCGGTAACCCATCAGTAAAGTCCATCAAGACACTTTCCCACTTCCATTGTGGGACCTCCAATGGGTGAAGCAACCCACCGGGCTTCTTTTGCTCTGCTTTTACTTGTTGGCACACCAAGCATCTAGCGACAAACTCGGCCACATCCCTCTTCATACCGGCCCAAAAGTAAACTCGTCTCATGTCCATGTACATCTTGTCCCCGCCGGGATGGATGGTCATCTACGAAATATGTGCATCATCAAGAATGGTCTTCCTCAAATTCTCGTCCGGTGGTACACAATTCTACCATCCCTACGTAACCAACCCTTATCATCTAGAGTATACCTACTGAGATGGCTCGATGATTCCCCCCTTTTGAGCTTCTCTACTAACTCAACAAACTGTGGGTCATCTCACTGTGCCTCACCAATCCGTCCCAAAAGCGTAGGTCTGACCTCTAAGGATGCTAGCAAACCGGGTACAAAGTCAATGGAAGGTCTAAAGTCAAACATAGAGATGAACTCTAAGCTTTGCCGCTCAATAAACAACGAACTCAAGGACAACCTTTTCATACTTAAGGCATCTTCCACCACATTACCCTTGCCAGGGGTATATGCTATCTCGAAATCGTAGGACGCTGAGAATTCCATCCACCTTTGCTGCCTTAAGTTCAAGTCCTTCTGAGAGAAAAGGTATCTTAGCGATTTGTGTTCAGTGAAAATTTTGAGTTTCTCGCCAAGAAGATAATGGCGCCAAGACTTAAGCACGAAAACAATAGCGGCCAACTTTAGGTCATGCGTAGGGTAATTTCTCTCATGCACTCTCAACTGCCTTCCTCCATAGGCTATTACCCTTCCTTCCAGCATTAAGACTGCGCCTAGTCCTATCCCATAAGCATCGGTATAAACGGTAAATGGCTTACTCTCATCTGGCAACACTAAGACTGGGGCTGTGGTCAAAGCTCTTTTTAAACGTTGGAACACATCATCACAATCTATGTCCCACGTGAAAACTAGGTTCATCTTCGTCAAGCGTGTTAATGGGGCTGATATTTTTGCGAAGTCTTTGATAAACTTCCTATAGTAGCCAGCCAACCCTAAGAAACTCCTCACCTCGGTAGCATTTTTAGGGGCCTTCCAATCTTGGATGGCCACTACCTTCGCGGGATCCACAACTATCCCCTCTTTGGAAACCACGTGCCCTAAGAATCGACTTCCTTCCTCCAAAAGTGACATTTAGAAAATTTAGCTTTAAGGCTATGCGCTCGAAGGGTCTCCAACACTTCCCTAA
This sequence comes from Allium sativum, assembly GCA_030737875.1. Lineage (NCBI taxonomy): Eukaryota > Viridiplantae > Streptophyta > Magnoliopsida > Asparagales > Amaryllidaceae > Allium > Allium sativum. Next base: position 161,968,361 of record CM060913.1, read on the forward strand.
GATGTAGGCCATGCTCTTCCTCGCTCTTAGAAAAGATCAAGATGTCATCCACAAAGACTACCACGAATTTATTTAGTTACTCCCTAAACACCCTACTCATCAAGTCAACAAAGTATGCGGGGGCGTTTTCCAAACCAAAGGGCATCACGAGCCACTCGAAGAAACCATCCAGAGTCCTAAAGGCAGTCTTCTCTATGCTATCCTCAGCCGCTCACAACAGAGGGATACAAGTGGCTAAGTCCAACTGCGAAAAACTGAGGCGCCAACTAACTGATTGAAGAGATCGTCAATCCTCGGCAGTGGGTGCCTATTCTTCTTAGTAAGCTTATTAAGTTCTCTATAGTCCACACAAAGCTAAGGGACCCATCCGCCTTCGTGGAAAATACTACTGAAGCACCCCACTCCGATATACTACGTCTTATGAACCCCTTCTCAAGCAATTCTTTCACTTGCTTATGAGTTCTCTTCTCTCTCTGGAAGCCATGTGGCGCACAGTAATGCAACTGGCTTTGCATTATCTACTAGATATATTTGAAAGTCTATCTCACGTTTTGGGGGGTAGACCCCTCACCTCATCGAAGACATCAACATATTCACGGACTATACGAACATAATGTAAATCATCATTGGATGCGTCAAGGGATTCTAGGTAGCTAAGCATTACTGGACCTCTAGGGTCACAAGAAATATCAAGGGTCTTTCCACAATGAGTCAACAATCTAACTACCCTTCTTTCACAATCTAGGATGTCCCCGTATCCAGTTAGCCAATCCATACCTTTAATCAAGTCGTAGCCCATGAAGCCAAGAATAAAGGAGTTGCATTCAATCCCAACGCCCAAGATAAACACTCTCAAATCCCGACAAATCATAGAAAGATGAGCCGAACCACCAATAGGATTTGAGACTACTAATGGATCTGTAACTAAACTAGTATTTAGGTGCAGTGTTTCAACTAACGATGTAGAGATAAATGAATGTGATGCGCCAGAATCGAATAAAGTACGGAGAGGATAGTCAAATAGAAAAGCTAAACTTTCAACGTAAATCGTTTTACCTCGTTCTTGCAGCGGTGTGACCACGAGAGCCTGAACTTGCCCCCTTGCCTGCCCTAGTGCCATAAGAGCCTGCACCTGCCCTCCCGAGGTAGACCCTGCCCTCTGCCCTTTCCTTGGGCAATCCTTAATCAGATGTCCTGCTTCGCCACAGTGGAAACAGTCAGTCTTATTTTTCTTCCTATAGTCTTTGCTTAGATGGCCTGGTGTCCCATAGTTAAAGCATCTTTTCTTTCCCTTACCATTGTTGCCTTTACCACCTTTCTTGTTTTATTGTTGCTATTGCGGTTTCTTTTGATCCCTTTTCTTCTCAGGTGCCTTATTAGCATTGGCGCCCTTCTCCTCTTTAGGCATAAGCGCCATGTCAACTAGTCTCTCAAAGGTAGCCCCCATTGGTATGTGGGTCATAAATAACCCATGTAGTGGCTCGTTCAGACCCTTAGCAAATCTCAGGGCCTTCTTTTCGGGTGTATTCACCAAGTCCAAGCCAAATCTCGCCAACTGATTGAACTTGTTGACGTATTCTTTCACTGATAGACTCCCCTGCTTCAATGCTAAAAGCCTTTCCATGTATAGATTCTCTTCAGCCCGTAAGAGAAAATTTGCCTTAAACCTACGCCTGAAATCCGGCCATGTATCAACTAGACGCTTTCCATTAGTGACCTCCCACCAAAACGAGGCCTCAACCTTCATTAGCCAGGCAGCTAACTGGACCTTTCTTCCATCTTCTACTTCAAAGATCCCAAACAATTCTTCCACATCCTTTAGCCAATTTCGAGCTTCAACAAATGTCTCCGTCCTGTGAAACGGTTTTCCACCTATTGCCCGAAAGTCCTTACATATCTTTGCAAAAGTATCGACATGAGGAGGAGGAGGAGCATTTACTGGACCTGCGGTGGTGGCCCTAGCCTCCAAATACCTCCTAAACCATCCTGGTATCGGTATCCCCTCGGGTATCTCGGGAATTACAGACATGCTGAAACGAAAAAGGAAAGATTCAATACAAAAGAATAGAAGGAAAGATATATGGCTCTTGGGGTTATGCTTTCTAAAATAAGCTTTTCTCTTGAAAATACTTTCCTTAAAACATAATTTTGAAGGTACTTATTTATATAAGTGCTTTTGAAAAATAGTTTTTCAAAATTCATATCTGTTCTGTTAACCTTCAGCTCTAATACCACGTGTAACACCCCACGTCCATTAATGTCACTCACAAAGGGAATGCATTAACTTCTATGAAGCGTTTAAGTGTGTATAGAACAAAAACTTAACAACAAGACAGATATAAACAATACTTAGAAATTTAAAATTTTATTCATTGCAGCGGTAAACACATAAATTTGATTACATCATCAAAAACCAGAGTCAAATACATAATATCCATCTTGACTAAATCAGAGTACATAATTTGAAAGACATAACCCCGACAAAAAATAGCCATAAATAAGATAGGCTGAACTTTTACTTCAGCGATCCAAGCAACTTTTAAAGCAAGAGATACAGCTGTCCAAAATCAAGCTCCACTAGTGCGATATCTAGATTAAGTGTGATATATGTTCATATCAGTGTATCCAGATCAAGTTTGATATCTGTTCTTATCAGTATATCTAGATCAAGTATGATATCTGTTCTTATCGGTTATATCCAAGGAGAAGATGAAGTATGGCATCCGTTCATATTGGTTCTACATAACTGAAAAGATCGAGTGCGATGTTTGAAACTATTACTTTGAGCATTCATCATCGCACTATTTAAATTTGAGGAGACATAGCATTATAATATATTTTTTCCAAACATTATAATCCAAATATATACAGCATGCTGAATTGCAGTGGCTGGACTTGGCAACATATTTATATGCCATTCAAAATGATGCAGCAAAAAGAAAAATCAGCGGAAAACATTGATGGTTTTGAATCTTGTGCAATAACTGAATATTTTTTCATTTGTATATAAACAAATACAGTTTCTAATTTGTTACTAATTTGATCAACACAGATTGAACTATATTAAAAACTACCTAGTTAAATAATTAAGTCAATTGATCGGCTAAAACAAAAGATTGAATCCGTTCTTAAATGCCAATAATATATCAAAAGGAAAAGTGATTCACAAGTAATAAAAATGTATCAAAAATTATATATTTCTGAACACATACTTAGTTTATATAAAAAAAATCCTTGAAAGCATTACCTCAAACAACAGCACCTACATAAAAACCCTTTAAACATATATCAAAATAAAAGATAATTTCATACAAGTAAAACTGGGTGCAACCATAAGCATAAACATGGATTCAGGTTTACCAATAGTGTGAGCGAACACATATAGGCTAGATAAAGGGGGATAATATATATACATAACAATATGGAACTTAGCTATAAGTAATATAACATGTGCAGCACCAAACATAAGGATGTGCCAAAGATGTGCCTCTCTTTATGGCTACAGAAATAGTTACTTCAAAAAAATTGAACTCACTTCTACTTAAGCAAGCAAGAGATTAAGTTCAGTTACTCAAAACTTTTGCTATATGACTAACCTGACTGTGGCACCAAAGATTCAAGGTTATAAATAACATACTGACACCGGTTCACTAACAGTAATAAGTTGTGATTAAAGAGGTATAAATCCAGGTTAATGCAACAATAGATTGCATTTGAGTTCAACTTAATTGTAACATCTGTACTTATCAGTGTTCTTTTTCTGTGTATATAAAACAGTGACAAATATGGATACATGAAACAAAGGAAAGAACATGTGTGTATGGACAGTAAACGTTTACATGCAAATGAGGGCCAAACCAATCCAGCAAATAGTGGTGCAGTTCGAAAGTCAAGCATGTACAGACTCAATCAAGCAAGTTTAACATATAGAAGGTGATCAAGATATAAGGACAGCAAGGCAAAGACACAGTAATCTGGCCTACAACAATAAATCTCTTTTTTTCAAAATAGAATACTAAAAGAAAATTTCAGGTAGCATGTGCAAACTAGTAACAATTGCCATTCATACCGCGCAACATAAGAAGTAACAGGTAATGGAGAAATTCAACCCGATCAACAAACCGGATATGAACAACACCAGATCAGCTATTATATTCAAGTAAAAATTGAGTTTAAATCTACATAAACTTACGATTAATCATGAGTGAGATGCTCACATTAGGATAGTGATTCAGATTAAGGCAGTAGGCTTGATGTGGTGGCTTGCGAAGGCACCGTGAAAGCTTGGCCTTGGGTTGGATAAAGGCGGAGACTTTTGAGTTGTCGACAACTGGAAACGAACGCTGGTAGCTATAAAAGGCGGCAGCAAAACCAGATGAACAGTGGCGTATCACTCCGCTAGTCGGTGGTGGCGAATCGAAGGAAGCGGCATACGGTGGTGCCTTGGACTTCGAGTGAAGCGATTTTAGGAGGGCGATGATTCAATTTGGGGAAAAGGCTTTCTCGCTAAAGCCATAAAATTAGAAAAGGAACGATTTTTATAAGGAAAATCAATTGGGCTTCTGCCATAGAAATATGAACAGGAGAGAACGATTGTTGGTGAGAGAATTGGGGGAAAGAGGTTTCAATTTATAAAGAACGAACCGTGGGAGCAGAGGCAAGAAAAGTAGCTTGCGTATTTCAACCGAGGAAGGTAGCATCTTAGGAGGCAACATACGAAAAAGAGATTTTCTTGTTTATACCCCATAAAAATCAAATCCTACCGCAGTTTATTGCTACGTTTTAAATAAACTTCAATCGTAATGGAATTGGATGTTCTGCCACATCTCGCTGTTCTAAATCCAATAAATTTATTTGGTCAATTTCTGGTTCCGTTTTGCATGATGTTGTTATTTTAAATTCAATTTATTTGTCAGTTCATGTTAAATTTTTGTCTGATGCCAAAACAACTCCGTTTGGCTCGATATTTCGAGACATTAAATTTCAATTTTTTATATACACCAATACACACATATCTGAATTTATTTTCTATATGTTTCGACAAACGTTATTTAACGTTTATTTTTAATTTAACCATTTAAATTCTTCAATCGAATTTTAAATCCAATTTAATTATTCAACCAAATTTAATTCAAAAGTAAATATTTGATCCTCAATCTACCATTCTGAATTCAATCCGTATACAAAATCATATATTCCATTTTAAATTTTCAACCCAAATATCAATATAAAAATTTATTATCCATAATTATATCTTCATTTAATTCCTTATTTTATCTGTCAAAATTTCCGGGTCGTTATAATATCCCCCCTTAAAACTTTTCGTCCCTGAACAGGAGAGATCGTTAGAGTTATACCAAAGTATAATTCAATTTTTCATAATTGCGGGAAATTTTCCATAACTGATTTAAATATTGATATTTAAGTCTTAATCCTCTCTGTATATCTATCATATGCAATTAGTTTGGAAAATCAATTTTCCTTTCTTATAATCAATTTTGATCAAATACGACTTTCCCTTATCTTCCAAACCGATTTTTTTTCATCCCTTTCAAACTATACTCCATTATCATGATAAGTTTCTATCTCAAATTATTTTGAGATATTTTCCCATTTCTAATTCTATTTAATCTTCTAAGAGATTCAAAATCGTATAATTTCTTTTCAAGATCACTCTTTTTAAATTTCAATTTCTGCATAACTTGGATTTATGCATCTCACATTATTCCAAATTTCATTATAAACATCATCTATCAAAGTTACTTATCCATTGTTGCAACTGTAATGTGTCTAGGCTTAGCAACCCTTAACCCAATCTCCTTACATTCATTCCATTTAATCTTTTCCAACACTCTTTGAAGAGTGTAAATATCATCTCCTTTTCAAGTTACGTATTATCAACTTGAAAATTTACAAAATCCAATTTTTTTATAACTTTTATGCAGAAAATGTTTGTGTTATTACTTCGAAATTCTCTTTCTTAACTTATTAAATTAAGTATATTTTAATTTCAAATTATTTATTTAAAAATATTTGATAACTCGAAGTTTGATAAGTCTATTGTCGTTCTCACAGATGGTAGACATGTTGGCCAGACGCATGACTAAAATCTCCAAGTACTAATTATCCTTGCTTTAACTCCCAGTGAAAATATTTCAAAATTTCCTTTAAAAATAGATACGGAAAGTACCAATGTGATATTGATTTTTGATTGTTCATGAATCGCGGATACACAATGGTTTTGTTTGGATCCCCCAGAAAACATCCGTATCCATAGGAAATCACTTCCCTGCGAATTCCGTCATGGACAGATCAATAGAAGATATTTAAGAATCAAAAGACAATATGAGGTTATTGAGCGTTGATTGCTCTATCTAAGAGTTACGAAAACAAATCATCAAGTGATGGAATCAAGTCACGAGGACCAATCAATGTTACGAAGACAAACCATGTTATGAAGTCAAACTGCTGCATTAAACCGGTGGCTCCATTCTACCTTTTGTAATTCTAATGGTTACGTCTCTTTCCCTTGTAGATATATTATATGGACCGCAGATACACAATGTTTATGCCTGGGTCCCCCAGGTAACATCCATACTCATAAGCTTTCACAGCTCTACGGGTTACGCCTTTATAATTCCACTATAGATCGCAGCAGTCACAATGGTTAAGCTTGGTTCCCCCAAGAAACATCCGTCCGCCGTAGGCTATCTGCAGCCCTATGAATTACGCTACACAGTTGAATTCCAATGACTCTAGATCGCAACGACCACAATGGTTACGCCTGGTTCCCCAAGGTAACATCCGTCCGTCGTAGGCTATCTGCTGCTCTGCAAATTACGCTAGCAGTTGTGCTCAATGGCAACTCATGAGTTGTGACGACCCAAACTTCCCCGTAAAGGAAAGCCTAGATTGCCTTGAGAACAACTCACATCAGAACACAAACTGAAGAACATTTTATTGTTGATTACAACAATTACATCAGAGTACAAGAATATAACAGAGTATAAATGAATAATATACATTAGAAATACAATAATGTCAGAGATTTAAATTACATTTAAATAACAGCGGAAAATAGTACAAAAATACAACTGGAAGGAATACACGGATACAGAGCTTTCCGAATACTGCTTCAGCTGTAAACCAGGATCCTGTAAATATATCTGCAAAAAGCTACTCGACTGCCCGTGTGGAAAAATATGGGCACCCGAGTTTGCCAGTGATACAAACTACAGGTCAGTCATGGGACTGGTATGAGAAATCTTAACTAGACTTATCTAATAATAAGGAGAATCACAGGACCACGCCGCTAACGCGGAACGGGTTTACTCCATTGGATTGCCAGTGCATAAAATAAGGTAAATCGTTAAACAACGCAATGCTTTTTAGAAAAATGAAACCATTATAAGACCCAGGTCCCATCACACAATGCAACGCACACCAGAGGATAGGGTTTTACCTTATAATGGTCAAAAGATGCTTGATACGTAAAAACGATATTATTATTAGTGTGTATATGTTTTAAATAAAAACATTTCAATCATAAGTATCAATCCTAGACGGCATAGGTACCATATACTATGTCGCCAATACTAGTTCTACAATCAAAACCGCAAGGTCGTATTGGAAATTGGATTTCCATCATGAGTCGAGGCTAGAGGCAAGCTCCTCTCCGATTCGAGACACTCTAGCAAATGCCTCAGGATCCCCCGCAGTGAACCCTTGGATCTTCAGGGCCGGTCCCCGCCTATGGGCAGTGGATTAGTTATGCCTGAACACACGCTTCCCGGTCCCTTTGGACCTATAGTATGACCATGAACGGCCTATAAAACACGAGGCGACTCAAAATCCATCATCCACATAAGTAAAATGTCAGGGCTGGTAGGTCACTGACACCACTCTAGCTAGAAAGAAGCGTGTGCACTCCCTGTAGTCCGTATCCCGTTTTTGACTCATACCGGGGTGTGAGGCACGCGAAGTCACGCTATACACAAAGCTACGCCTAAACAGGCTGTGCTTTGATCATCAACCACAAGGCCTGCTTTTCAACAAAAGCCTTGATCAATGCATCTTAGTATGCCACATTGTCAGTCCGTACTATACCATTAATTTCTACCAATATATAACCTCTAAGCTCGTACGTCTCAGAGAAGGGTGTTAACCACCAAACAGATATATATTAAAAGAGATCAACGAATGTAGTATAAAGGACTACAATGTCAGACACACATTCCATTTATAAACTTATGCCCTGGGTCTGAGCGAAAGTCAAATCCGTACAAATCAACACTTCGTCTAAACGGCCACCACTGAAGCCCTTTCAAGGTAGCTACTCCTCTCATGGGTCTCAGTAGCAACACATCCATTCGATGTGAAGATCGTCTGTCTTCAATCACCGTCTCCATCTTCGGCTCTTCATCGCCGTAGTTATTATTCGGAATGGGTTGAACCCGGTCTTTCCGAATAACCCGCGAATTTTTATAATAAAAATTTAGTACTATAAAAGCACATCCAACGCCTCATTCCAATTCAGAATATTCTTTTAAATAGAATATCCATATTATTAGGGAAAGGTTCCCATTAATTTTATCAAAGATAAATTCTCCTAAAGTTATTCTTTTAAACATTCATCAAAACTCCAATTGGGTTTTAATATCGAAATTATTATTACATGATTATTCAAATTTTAAAGGAATTAACCTTGTCTTTAATCGGGTTAAAGAATCAATGTCATTTAAAAACATTGTTCACGATAAACCCAAAATCCTATTCCATTAATTATGGAATTTTACAGAAATCAAGTCCATATATAATCGATATAAACTTATGTATCAGACCAATACTATAAATGGAATAACGGCAAAGCCTTTTAAATTCCATACATAGTATCAGCCTTCGTTTGCAGAAACTGTCTCGACTATTGTCGAATCTGATTCCCACTCAATCCCAATGTAATGTATATATTAAATTGGAAAACTAGACTTTAGAAAATTCCTCTTTAAATCTTAATAAAAAGATTTATTAATTCTAAATCACCTTTAAATGTTAATTTGAGTTAAAGAACAAATGTCGTTTAGGAAACATAGTTCACAAGATCAATTTATTTAAGCAATTCCAAATAAATATTTTTCAAATGGAAAATTCTATTAAATCTTAATTTAATAAATTCACTCTAGCTACTAACCAGTTTATTCAAAGGAACATCTTTTATCTTTTGTCCGTCTAAGAACGGGCATAGAAATCATCATTTCATCTTTTGTCAAATATTCTTTAAAATATTCATTATATAAAAATATCCTTTGCATAAAGAGATTCTTTTAAAATACTCTTTATAAAACAGTATTCTTTATTTAAAAAGATATTCTTTATATAAAAGGAATCCTTTATTGGAATGCGACTCAATCAGTCACCATACAACTTTAGTTATATGGATTTCATACATTGAATGTATATAACAAGGAAAATAAATGATTATCAAACATCCATCCACATCCAGAGTGCAATATGCAACTGTGTGAGCATTAAAAATGAAATAATAACGCTCATCGCAGCTTGTCGATCTATCGATAGACATACAATTATATATTGGGATTAGTGTATGTCAATTTTCATCCCAACACCCGTGTGGGGTTTCATCCAATCAAACTCATAATAAATTATTTGTGCACTTGGGCGATGTGTGAAAATTATCGACCCAATCACATAAACAAGTCAGGTAACTTGTAAATGGTAGTGTAACATTTTAGTAACATAAAAGGTGAATTATTTTATGTATAATGATAATGTTATTTATCAAAACAATGAATCTTCCTACTTATTCATTTGTATCAAAAAGTGAATTCTAATGTTAATTCACTTAAAATGAAATGTAGTCTTTTTATATTACATAAACAAAATGATATTCTTTTATATTAAAATAAAATGTAATATTTATATTAGGAATGTAATTCTTTAATTTATTATCTTCATAACAACTAGAAATAAAAATAAACTCTGATTTCATGTTTTATTTACAATAAAGAATGTAAATAAAAATGTATCTTTTGATTTCATATTTTATTTGTAATAAGAAATACCAATAAAAATATAACTTTAGTTTCATGCTTTGTTTGCAAAAGAGAATGCAAATAAAGATCGAACCTTTTTATTTCATATTTATTTACATCGAGGAATGTAAATAAAAATAGTGATGTTCTATTTCTAGTTTTATTTGCAATAAGGATTGCAAATAAAAAGATAATTTTTAATTTTTATATTTTGTTTCATTCTTTTACAATAACTAAAATAAACATTTCAATCCCTCTTTAAAGTGACAAAGAATAACTCTTTTTATTTCATATAAGAATGAAATTCTAAAATCTATCCTTTACTTACATCTGAAAATGTAAATAAAAAGGTATCTCTTAAAATTTTGAAAATTAAAATAAACCTTTCAATTCAGGTTTTATTTGCATTAAAAAAAAATGCTAATAAAAATACAACTTAAAATGATATTTTATTCATATCAAAATACAAATAAATAAAAAATGTGATTTTCATTTTGAAGTTTTATTTGCATTTAGAATTGCGAACACAAATAAAACCTTTACTATAATGTTTTATTTGCAACAAGGAATGCAAATAAATAAATAAATGTAACTTTCATTTCAATGTTATTTTTGCATTGTGAAATGCAAATAAAAGAACAAATTTTATTTTTAGTGTATATTTGCATTGGTAAATGCAAATAAAAGAATAAGTTTTGTTTTGCATGTATATTGACATTGGTAAAAGCAAATAAAGGAATAAATTTTGTTTTCAATATATATTTGCATTGGTGAATACAAATAAAGAATAAAATTTATTTTCAATGTATGATTGCATTAGTGAATGCAAATAAAAGGATAAACTACATTTTTAATGCATATTTGTGAATGCAAATAAAAAGATAAACTTCAATTTCCAAAATATATTTGCATTTGAAAATGCAAATAAAAGAACAAATTTCATTTGCAAAATACATTTGCATCAGGGAATGCAAATAAAAGAATAAGTTTTAATTTCAATACATATTTACATTTGGGAATGTAAATAAAAGACCAAGTTTTCTTTTCAATTTACATTATAAATACAAATAAAAAGAGTGATCTAATCTCCTATATAATATTTGCATTGTAAATGCAGATAAATAGATAATTCATATTTTAAGTTTTATTTGTGCTGAAAAATGCAAATAAAAGATAATCCTTTTACTGAGTTATATTTCTGATGAAAAACACAAACAAAAATAATAATGCATTTATATGTATATATTTGTGTTGAAAACACAAATAGAAGAATGGTCCCTTTTCTATATTATTATTTGTGTTGAAAAACACACAAAAAAAAATGGTTTATTTATCCATTTGAATTTTCATAATCCACAAATGTAAATTTCCTCTTCTTTGATTTACATTAAGCAAAAGTGTGAGTTCTCCTTACTTTTTATTACATTTAAGAAAAATTGTAATTTTCTTTTCTTTTTTATAGCATCTAAGAGAAATGTAATTTTTCTTCCTTTTTGTTTGATATAACACTAGATGTAAATCTTTAAGTCTAAACATATAATGATACTAAAACATTTTATTTAAATCAAAACATGAAAATAAAAAAAAATTGTTTTTATTTTATTGTTATTATATTTTTCTTCTCACTTCAAATTTGACATTCATGAATATAAAATATTCAATATCTATACAATGATTTTGTCGTATACACACAATTCCTAACAGACATACATACACAATCAAAACCAATCACAACACAACCAGCATTGAAAACAAATATATAAGTACAACATAAATTTCATATGGAATGAATATATATAGATTATACAATAAAATAAATAATTAAATTTAAATTTAAATAGATATCTCACAGTGGTATTTTCTGAATTTTCATCTTGCTCTGTTTCAAATCCTGTTCGTTCCATGTTGTAGAATTTGGCAAGACGATTCCAACGCCTTCAGTTTCGTCGGATTCTGATTAAGTTTGAATAAGATATGGAGTTTTAATCATTCAATTACTATTTAGAATAATTAAATAATATAATTAGGTTTAATTACTTTAGTTAAGGGTGGTAACCCTTTCTTCTTCATCGGTTTACTCTGTTAAACCGAACCCAAAACTTCGTTCTCCCAATTTCCAGTTGCACTCCCCCTGGAGCATAAATTTGTCGATCATCAATCACCACATGGCGGCCTTGCTCCCCTCTACCATCACCAGAAACCGGTTCCCATTCAAAGGCCCCACCTGTGCCAGAAGACGCCATGAAGTCGACAACTTTGAGTGCTGAATTCGCTCAAATCACAACATGATTTTCAATCTAAACCGTATGGAATGGAAGAGCTTAAGATGCTCTTTGATTTAGTGTTGGGGTCTCGATTCGATTCAAGGTGTACTACGAGAAATTAGGAGATGAAGTTCGACGAATTCTGGGCGTTGGTTCTAATAGTGGCGGCTGAATTAGAATGGGATTAGGGTTTCCTATACCTAGGGTATTTATACTAGTATTCAAAGCGTATTTTAATTTATTTTATTTTCAAATTTATATGTATGTTGCTACAGACTTCAAACCAAACCCAACGAGTGTCGCCTCTAGCTAATAACCCCCGTCCCGGACGCAATGGAACATGTTTCGTAACCCAATTCGGCTGTTACGATATGTTTTTCTTTAAATTACATTATAAATCATTTAATTATTAAATTCAAACGTACATTTTAAATTTCCGGGACCCCATACTGACTCTAAAAATTACAGAAAAATTATTTCTGGTTATGTTTTGATGATACGGTTCTAACAAGTCTAATTTCGTCAAATTCTGAGACTGTTTGGAAAATGGCCATTTTTAAGCTGATTAAATTTGACCGAAACTGACAAAACACGTTTTCCTTTGCCACGCTCACACATAAATTCGAAAAATTCTAGAAAATTAAACTTAACAATAATTCGACATTCCGGTTCCCACAAAAGTGGTTTCGTCGAAAACCGAGGTCGTTTGAAAAATGACTATTTTAAGGCCAATATATTTAATATTAAAAATACATTTTTGAACAAATAAATTCCGAAACTCAAAATATATAAGTGTTTATACTTTTTAAATGCAGAAACATCATTCCGAACTCAATGGAAGTGGTTTCGAGTCGAAATTCCTTTATATGTAAAAAGTAGCATTTTTGACCTATGCAAATTACCTAGCGACCTTTCTAAAAATTCAATTGGCCATAACTTTTGATTTCCGCTATGAAATTTCGATTTTTCGGATTCGTTGGAAAGATATTTTTAGATAGATTCCAATATTTTTGGTTTCACTAAAATCTGTTAAATTTTGCATCCTGTACGGTCAGTCAAAGTTCAAGTTTGACTTTTCAAACTACCGCGCTATTTCTAACTTTTTTTTATAATTAAATTAAATTTATTCATTTTAAAATAAATTCTTAGTCGTTCTTATTTAAAATAAATTATTTATAAACATTAAAATCCACTAAAATTCCTAAAATAAAAATTTTAAATTGGCCCCAAAATTCCGGGTTGTTACAGTCTCCCCCACTTAAAATCTTTTCGTCCTCGAAAAGGAACGAAGTTAAGAAGTTGTTTAATTAACCCACTCAACTTTAAATTTTACTTATTGGTTTCAATTAATTATCATTCTAATATTTTAATTAGTTAAACTAATAATCAAACATCACAACCATCAATCAATTAGGTGATTAACTTTTCAAATGTACATAACTTTTATATATAGTCAAAAATCATATTTTTGTGCAAATCACAGAAATGTGTCCTTACTAAGTTTTGTTTCTCATACCAGTTAATGGAAATATATAGAAATCCCACTTTCGAGACTCGAACATAAATAATGGTGATGGTCGACATATCACCAGAATTATCTCCGGGCGACTAGAGTGTGATTCTATATCTACCCAGTATATTAAAACTTCGAATATTCGTTAATTACTCGTATATTCGAAATCTCTATATACTCGATTGTCCACATTAAAATATAATATACTCAAATACGTATATTTAGATAAAATTTTCATAACTAAATTTGTTTTTACTTTATATTTTTAAAGAAAATTATACTCTTCACACTCATTCTAGGATACTACTGATCCTATCTCTAACGAGTTATTCTTATTGGATGTTACTAATCCAATCTCTGATGAATTCTTTCGTTCGGTTCTAATGTGTTTTGTTCTCGAGCTCTGTAAACCAAAGCTCTGATACCACCTGTGACGACCCAAACTTCCCCGTAAAGGAAAGCCTAGATTGCCTTGAGAACAACTCACATCAGAACACAAACTGAAGAACATTTTATTGTTAATTACAACAATTACATCAGAGTACAAGAATATAACAGAGTATAAATGAATAATATACATTGGAAATACAAAAATGTCAGAGATTTAAATTACATTTAAATAGCAGCGGAAAATAGTACAAAAATACAACTTGAAGGAATACACGGATACAGAGCTTTCCGAATACTGCTTCAGCTGTAAACCAGGATCTTGTAAATATATCTGCAAAAAGCTACTCGACTGCCCGTGTGGAAAAATATGGGCACCCGAGTTTGCCAGTGAAACAAACTACAGGTCAGTCATGGGACTGGTATGAGAAATCTTAACTAGACTTATCTAATAATAAGGCGAATCACAGGACCACGCCGCTAACGCGGAACGGGTTTACTCCATTGGATTGCCAGTGCATAAAATAAGGTAAATCGTTAAACAACGCAATGCTTTTTAGAAAAATGAAACCATTATAAGACCCAGGTCCCATCACACAATGCAACGCACACCAGAGGATAGGGTTTTACCTTATAATGGTCAAAAGATGCTTGATAAGTAAAAACGATATTATTATTAGTGTGTATATGTTTTAAATAAAAACATTTCAATCATAAGTATCAATCCTAGACGACATAGGTACCATATACTACGTCGCCAATACTAGTTCTACAATCAAAACCGCAAGGTCGTATTGGAAATTGGATTTCCATCATGAGTCGAGGCTAGGGGCAAGCTACTCTCCGATTCGAGACACTCTAGCAAATGCCTCAGGAACCCCCGCAGTGAACCCTTGGATCTTCAGGGCCGGTCCCCGCCTATGGGCAGTGGATTAGTTATGCCTGAACACACGCTTCCCGGTCCCTTTGGACCTATAGTATGACCACCAACGGCCTATAAAACACGAGGCGACTCAAAATCCATCATCCACATAAGTAAAATGTCAGGGCTCGTAGGTCACTGACACCACTCTAGCTAGAAAGAAGCGTGTGCACTCCCTGCAGTCCGTATCCTGTTTTTGACTCATACCGGGGTGTGAGGCTCGCGAAGTCACGCTATACACAAAGCTACGCCTAAACAGGCCGTGCTTTGATCATCAACCACAAGGCCTGCTTTTCAACAAAAGCCTTGATCAATGCATCTTAGTATGCCACATTGTCAGTCCATACTATACCATTAATTTCTACCAATATATAACCTCTAAGCTCGTACGTCTCAGAGAATGGTGTTAACCACCAAACAGATATATATTAAAAGAGATCAACGAATGTAGTATAAAGGACTACAACGTCAGACACACATTCCATTTATAAACTTATGCTCGGGGTCTGAGCGAAAGTCAAATCCGTACAAATCAACACTTCGTCCAAATGGCCACCACTGAAGCCCTTTCAAGGTAGCTACTCCTCTCATGGGTCTCAGTAGCAACACATCCATTCGATGTGAAGATCGTCGGTCTTCAATCACCGTCTCCATCTTCGGCTCTTCATCGCCGTAGTTATTATTCGGAATGGGTTGAACCCGGTCTTTCCGAATAACCCGCGAATTTTTATAATAAAAATTTAGTACTATAAAAGCACATCCAACGCCTCATTCCAATTCAGAATATTCTTTTAAATAGAATATCCATATTATTAGGGAAAGGTTCCCATTAATTTTATCAAAGATAAATTCTCCTAAAATTATTCTTTTAAACATTCATTAAAACTCCAATTGGGTTTTAATATCGAAATTATTATTCAAATTTTAAAGGAATTAATCTTGTCTTTAATCGGGTTAAAGAATCAATGTCATTTAAAAACATTGTTCACGATAAACCCAAAATCCTATTCCATTAATTATGGATTTTTACAGAAATCAAGTCCATATATAATCGATATAAACTTATGTATCAGACCAATACTATAAATGGAATAACGGCAAAGCCTTTGAAATTCCATACATAGTATCAGCCTTCCTTTGCAGAAACTATCTCGACTATTGTCGAATCTGATTCCCACTCAATCCCAATGTAATGTATATATTAAATTGGAAAACTAGACTTTAGAAAATTCCTCTTTAAATCTTAATAAAAAATTTTATTAATTCTAAATCACCTTTAAATGTTAATTTGAGTTAAAGAACAAATGTCGTTTAGGAAACATAGTTCACAAGATCAATTTATTTAAGCAATTCCAAATAAATATTTTTCAAATGGAAAATTCTATTAAATCTTAATTTAATAAATTCACTCTAGCTACTAACCAGTTTATTCAAAGGAACATCTTTTATCTTTTGTCCGTCTAAGAACGGGCATAGAAATCATCATTTCATCTTTTGTCAAATATTCTTTAAAATATTCATTATATAAAAATATCCTTTGCATAAAGAGATTCTTTTAAAATACTCTTTATAAAACAGTATTCTTTATTTAAAAAGATATTCTTTATATAAAAGGAATCCTTTATTGAAATGCGACTCAATCAGTCACCATACAACTTTAGTTATATGGATTTCATACATTGAATGTATATAACAAGGAAAATAAATGATTATCAAACATCCATCCACATCCAGAGTGCAATATGCAACTGTGTGAGCATTAAAAATGAAATAATAACGCTCATCGCAGCTTGTCGATCTATCGATAGACATACAATTATATATTGGGATTAGTGTATGTCAATTTTCATCCCAACACCCGTGTGGGGTTTCATCCAATCAAACTCATAATAAATTATTTGTGCACTTGGGCGATGTGTGAAAATTATCGACCCAATCACATAAACAAGTCAGGTAACTTGTAAATGGTAGTGTAACATTTTAGTAACATAAAAGGTGAATTATTTTATGTATAATGATAATGTTATTTATCAAAACAATGAATCTTCCTACTTATTCATTTGTATCAAAAAGTGAATTCTAATGTTAATTCACTTAAAATGAAATGTAGTCTTTTTATATTACATAAACAAAATGATATTCTTTTATATTAAAATAAAATGTAATATTTATATTAGGAATGTAATTCTTTAATTTATTATCTTCATAACAACTAGAAATAAAAATAAACTCTGATTTCATGTTTTATTTACAATAAAGAATGTAAATAAAAATGTATCTTTTGATTTCATATTTTATTTGTAATAAGAAGTACCAATAAAAATATAACTTTAGTTTCATGCTTTGTTTGCAAAAGAGAATGCAAATAAAGATCGAACCTTTTTATTTCATATTTATTTACATCGAGGAATGTAAATAAAAATAGTGATGTTCTATTTCTAGTTTTATTTGCAATAAGGATTGCAAATAAAAAGATAATTTTTAATTTTTATATTTTGTTTCATTCTTTTACAATAACTAAAATAAACATTTCAATCCCTCTTTAAAGTGACAAAGAATAACTCTTTTTATTTCATATAAGAATGAAATTCTAAAATCTATCCTTTACTTACATCTGAAAATGTAAATAAAAAGGTATCTCTTAAAATTTTGAAAATTAAAATAAACCTTTCAATTCAGGTTTTATTTGCATTAAAAAAAATGCTAATAAAAATACAACTTAAAATGATATTTTATTCATATCAAAATACAAATAAATAAAAAATGTGACTTTCATTTTGAAGTTTTATTTGCATTTAGAATTGCGAACACAAATAAAACCTTTACTATAATGTTTTATTTGCAACAAGGAATGCAAATAAATAAATAAATGTAACTTTCATTTTAATGTTATATTTGCATTGTGAAATGCAAATAAAAGAACAAATTTTATTTTTAGTGTATATTTGCATTGATAAATGCAAATAAAAGAATAAGTTTTGTTTTGCATGTATATAGACATTGGTAAAAGCAAATAAAGGAATAAATTTTGTTTTCAATATGTATTTGCATTGGTGAATACAAATAAAGAATAAAATTTATTTTCAATGTATGATTGCATTAGTGAATGCAAATAAAAGGATAAACTACATTTTTAATGCATATTTGTGAATGCAAATAAAAAGATAAACTTCAATTTCCAAAATATATTTGCATTTGAAAATGCAAATAAAAGAACAAATTTCAGTTGCAAAATACATTTGCATCAGGGAATGCAAATAAAAGAATAAGTTTTAATTTCAATACATATTTACATTTGGGAATGTAAATAAAAGACCAAGTTTTCTTTTCAATTTACATTATAAATACAAAAAAAAAGAGTGATCTAATCTCCTATATAATATTTGCATTGTAAATGCAGATAAATAGATAATTCATATTTTAAGTTTTCTTTGTGCTGAAAAATGCAAATAAAAGATAATCCTTTTACTGAGTTATATTTGTGTTGAAAAACACAAACAAAAATAATAATGCATTTCTATGTATATATTTGTGTTGAAAACACAAATAAAAGAATGGTCCTTTTTCTATATTATTATTTGTGTTGAAAAACACACAAAAAAAAATTGGTTTATTTATCCATTTGAATTTTCATAATCCACAAATGTAAATTTCCTCTTCTTTGATTTACATTAAGCAAAAGTGTGAGTTCTCCTTACTTTTTATTACATTTAAGAAAAATTGTAATTTTCTTTTCTTTTTATTTCATCTAAGAGAAATGTAATTTTTCTTCCTTTTTGTTTGATATAACACTAGATGTAAATCTTTAAGTCTAACCATATAATGATACTAAAACATTTTATTTAAATCAAAACATGAAAATAAAAAAAAAATTGTTTTTATTTTATTGTTATTATATTTTTCTTCTCACTTCAAATTTGACATTCACGAATATAAAATATTCAATATCTATACAATGATTTTGTCGTATACACACAATTCCTAACAGACATACATACACAATCAAAACCAATCACAACACAACCAGCATTGAAAACAAATATATAAGTACAACATAAATTTCATATGGAATGAATATATATAGATTATACATTAAAATAAATAATTAAATTTAAATTTAAATAGATATCTCACAGTGGTATTTTCTGAATTTTCATCTTGCTCTGTTTCAGATCCTATTCATTCCATGTTGTAGAATTTGGCAAGACGATTCCAACGCCTTCAGTTTCGTCGGATTCTGATTAAGTTTGAATAACATATGGAGTTTAAATCATTCAATTACTATTTAGAATAATTAAATAATATAATTAGGTTTAATTACTTTAGTTAAGGGTGGTAACCCTTTCTTCTTCATCGGTTTACTCTGTTAAACCGAACCCAAAACTTCGTTCTCCCAATTTCCAGTCGCACTCCCCCTGGAGCATCAATTCGTCGATCATCAATCACCACATCGGCGGCCTTGCTCCCCTCTACCATCACCAGAAACCGATTTCCATTCGAAGGCCCCACCTGTGCCAGAAGACGCCATGAAGTCGACAGCTTTGAGTGCTGAATTCGCTCAAATCACAACATGATTTTCAATCTAAACCGTATGGAATGGAAGAGCTTAAGATGCTCTTTGATTTAGTGTTGGGGTCTCGATTCGATTCAAGGTGTACTACGAGAAATTAGGAGATGAAGTTCGACGAATTCTGGGCGTTGGTTCTAATAGTGGCGGCTGAATTAGAATGGGATTAGGGTTTCCTATACCTAGGGTATTTATACTAGTATTCAAAGCGTATTTTAATTTATTTTATTTTCAAATTTATATGTATGTTGCTGCAGACTTCAAATCAAACCCAACGAGTGTCGCCTCTAGCTAATAACCCCCGTCCCGGACGCAATGGAATATGTTTCGTAACCCAATTCGGCTGTTACGATATGTTTTTCTTTAAATTACATTATAAATCATTTAATTATTAAATTCAAACGTACATTTTAAATTTCCGGGACCCCATACTGACTCTAAAAATTACAGAAAAATTATTTCTGGTTATGTTTTGACGATACGGTTCTAACAAGACTAATTTTGTCAAATTCTGAGACTGTTTGAAAAATGGCCATTTTTAAGCTGATTAAATTTGACCGAAACTGACAAAACACGTTTTCCTTTGCCACGCTCACACATAAATTCGAAAAATTCTGGAAAATTAAACTTAACAATAATTTGACATTCCGGTTCCCACAAAAGTGGTTTCGTCGAAAACCGAGGTCGTTTGAAAAATGACTATTTTTAAGGCCAATATATTTAATATTAAAAATACATTTTTAAACAAATAAATTCCGAAAATCAAAATATATAAGTGTTTATACTTTTTAAATGCAGAAACATCATTCCGAACTAAATGGAAGTGGTTTCGAGTCGGAATTCCTTTATATGCAAAAAGTAGCATTTTTGACCTATGCAAATTACCTAGCGACCTTTCTAAAAATTGAATTGGCCATAACTTTTGATTTCCGCTATGAAATTTTGATTTTTCGGATTCGTTGGAAAGATAATTTTTAAATAGATTCCAATATTTTTGGTTTCACTAAAATCCGTTAAATTTTGCATCCTGTACGGTCAGACAAAGTTCAAGTATTACTTTTCAAACTACCGCGCTATTTCTAACTTTTTTTATAATTAAATTAAATTTATTCATTTTAAAATAAATTCTTAGTCGTTCTTATTTAAAATAAATTATTTTTAAACATTAAAATCCACTAAAATTCCTAAAATAAAAATTTTAAATTGGCCCCAAAATTCCGGGTTGTTACATGAGTTTTATGTCCGAACAGCCTACTAACACCAGCAGCATATTTCAGCTAAGCTCGAAATTCATAGAAGGAAGGTACTTTCCTAATCTTGATTTGAAAGCATATAATACTATATATATAGTATTTCATATTTCATATAACTCGTACTTATGTATATTGACATAAGATTTTTCTCAACAAATTCACATTTTCCAAATCGTGTTTTTCAACATCTCATATTATTTGTTATAAAACAAAAATTCTCTCCAAATATCCAATTTATAGGTTCACCCCTTAATTCAATCTGGCCTATTTTTTTTTCTTTTTCATTCGGATTTATTAACTATCAGATTTCATATATTCTTGTATTAGAAGACTCAAATTTAAATTCAAATTCTATTTAAATCTTGCTTTTGTTTTCATCTTTTCAAAACAATCAACCAATTTCCTAATGAAACTCATTTACTGAGTTTATTCAAACAATTCTCTTCATTCCGGATTACAATATTTTACTTGCTTTTAAACTCATTTGAATTTGAATCTCAATTTAAATTCCACTGGCCAGATTTGACTTATTCAAAAATCGGCAACTCGATCTTTTAATTCCATAATTGGAAATTGCAAATTCAATCTTCTCCTCAAACATCTCTTAAGATGTATAACTTCCAAATCTTGGTATATTGGATTATCATTTAACCTAACTCCATAATCAATTTCCGGATTCTATTTTGACTATTCAAAAATATATATACATATTTTGTGTATCAAATCTTACTTCAAAATCACTTCTGTTTTTCCAAACAAATAGGTAGCAAAGCTACTAATATGGCCTTGTCCACTTGGAAATTGTAACCCCCTGTAATTCTGTAACACAGTGATTGACAAATTAGGGTAGAATTAAAAGTTAAATTCAAACTCAAGGGAAACAGGCTGCGCCATTGCGTTCGTCTCAGAATTCTGCATGAAAACGAGTCTGAGTTTGCGTAAATCGGAGTCCGTATGAGGAAGATATGGCCTCCGGAAGTTTCAGCAAAATTCAAATTTCAAAACAGGCCAAGTTCAAAATTCAAATCGGACCCAGATTGGGCTGGGCGGGAATTTTCCCGCCCAAGGCACCCAGGTCGACTGGGTAGTCGACCTGGGGGTCAACCCCCCCCCCCCCCCCCCCCCGCTTTTTCCAGCTTTCTGAACCTGATTCGTTTCTCTGTATCCGGACTCCCTTCTGACTAGATTCGTTGACTTCTACACTATATAAACAGCCCTAGTCTTCTTCTCTATTCACAATTCTCCTCTACCCTTATGCCGCAAAGATTCTTAGGGAACATGGCTTCTTCTCCTCCTCTTAATTAAAATATAAATAGAATAATATATATAAAATAAATCAAGACGAGGAGATGCTGCTAAAAGACTTTCAAGAAGAGGTTCAAGTCAGGCTAGGATTTCAAGTGAAGAATCAAAGGCTAGCTCAAACGGTTTCGAGCAACATCGCATGAATCATAGCAATGCCATCTTTCTTTTCTAATCTAAATATCTGTAAGTCAGTTATTTCTAGATTTGAATGTTTCTCTTTTCGGGACATGAAAGTAAAGGAATAAAAGAGTATGCCAATTCTTTCTATTGAATCAGTGCCTATTTCTTTGGACCAAATTAAGAACTGTTATGATTTGAGGACAAATAAGACTGTGACTATGAAACTATGGACCTTAGAACCATATGCCTCTTTGACTATGAACATTGCCTATGACTATGAACATTGCCTATGACTATGAACATTGCCTATGACTATGAACATTGCCTATGACTATGGACATTGCCTATAACTACGAACATTGCCTATGATTGTGACTGTGACTATGAGGATTATTTCCTTAACTAAACCTATGCCTTTGATTAGAAAACATAAACTATTGCCTATGACATAACAAGGACATCTGTGATTAAACACCTATGATTCATGACTAGGAAAGTGTTGCTTAAGTTTTGTGATTATGAGATTGGGTCTAAACCCGATTATTTATTCTGCCTGTCCTTGGTTTTCTTTGGTTTTAGACCATGGGAATTTACCTATTAAGTTAGGTCTACCCATGTTCTTGAACCTGCGTATCTATTCTGTCTATCCTTGGTTTTAGACCTAGGGAATTTACCTATTAAGTTAGGTCTACCCATGTTCTTGAACCTACATCGTTATTCAAAACCATTTTATGCCAGTTGTTATGTCTATCCTTTTCAAAGTATCTTTGGTTCATTCCCTATTTTCTACGAATCTAGATTTATCTATAATCTAGATTGAATTACGATTATATGAACGGTGGGAATACGATTTGGGCAAAATATGAAATTTACTAAAAACGTAGTTAAAAACTTGGAAATTGGCATAAATTGGGAACATGTATTATGGCATGTTCATAGAAATGCAAATTGGATAAATTTAACATGAATTATAGGATGTGTAATTTGAATCTAGTATCGATCTAGCATTTACATGAATTGTGAACTAGAATAATAAGTCTAGTTTGGCGCGAACTGTAATTAGAATGTTAAATCAGGATTGGATTAGATAAATTGGCGTAATAAGTATATTTGTATAAATTTGAAATCGGCCATAATTGGGAATAACCGTCAGGTTTAGCAAAATCATGGTTAGTGACACTTAATTGGTATAGTTTACATACCAAAAGGCATAGATATGATACAGATGGGAAATTGGGCCATAAGAATGAATGTTGACAATTTATATTAAAAGTGTAATTAGGAAATAAGTAAATTAGGAATAATTTACTTATAGAATTTGTCCTAAATGAGAGAATGTAAATTTAGACAAATTAAAGGTTTCTTAACGACATCTCTTTTAATAATACACCCGAAAGTTCTAGGGTGACAGAAAGGATAGTGTCTAGGCTTGGATTTGGAAAATACAAGTTTCCTGCTCTCCCTGGCTATCCCTAACTGATCCGACGGATGGGTTGGTTACTTTCAAAACCTGATTTGAAAATTAGTCAAAACCCTTTGAACTAGAAAACACGAATGCGCCTAACCCGAGGTTAGACTGAGTTGCGATGTAAATCTGCCCGGAACCAACCGGCACATCCAGTAGTCGCAATAATATCTGTCTAATGTGAGTGGTCGTGGCTTTAATCTATTTAATTAAAGCTAGAAAAAAAAAAGTAGGGTTAAGTTCACTAAGACACTTAACCAATTCAACATGATAAACAGACTGGTGTGTGGGGTTAGGGCCATACAGTTAATCTAGAATGGGAGGGTTAATTCCATAGAAACACGTAACCAATTTAACACAGTTAAGCTAGGATGGGAGGGCTAAGTCCATAAGGACACTTAACCAACTTCACATGGTAACGAGACAAGATTTGTAGGGGTTAAGTAACTAAGGAAACACTTAGCCAAATTAACATGTTAACTAGACTAGAGGTTGGGGTTAAGTAAAGTTTAATACACTTAGCCAATTTGATATGCTAGCTGGGCTAGACCGTAGGGTTAACTAACTTGAACACTTAACCATCAGATTGTGATAAAGGAATAGGGTTAAGTCTAAAACGTGAAGGGATAATACTTAGCCATTAATAACATGTTAGTTAAAACAGACGGGCAAGGTTAAGTTAAAAAAAGCAACACTTAACCAATAAAAGGTGAATGGGTAGGGTTAAGTATTAAGAAATACTTAACCAATATAACTTGGTTTGTGATGGGGTTAAGTCAACATGAATTACTGATAACACTTAACCAGTTTAACAGGATAAATGAAGGGGGTTAAGTTAGCTTGAATTGACTAACGACACTTAACCAATCCAAATTGACGGGAAAGAGAACTAAGTAGTAAACCTTCGTTAAGAAAACAACGATTCTGGAAACTAAGTGGTAAATCTTAGTTAGTAAAACTAAGTAGTAATTCTTAGTATAACACGGGAAGGAGCGAATGTCCGTCTGAGTAAAAAGGAGGCTCCAACGAATTGGGTTACGAAACCCGAGGCTTCGAGGGGACGTGAGGGTACTCTTGGTATCCCTCTGTGAGGCTGTAGATGATCCTCCTGGGCTCACAGAGGTTAAGGTATGCATAGAAGAACCAGGGGTATGCCTTGGTTGCAATATATGGCAACCTAAAGACTAGGATGGACCGGCGTGATTCGGCGAGAAAACGGTAGCCTTGTGATAGCAACTCGTCGTCTACCATCCATCTTCAGTCAATCGAGATACGTGAAGCGGAAAGGCGGAGAACTCCAAAAGACCATATACTTGCTATCTAGTTATGGGTGAGGATGGCCATAGGATAGTGGGGCACCGGGGGGGCTGGCATATAGTTCTCATTTTTCAAGGTGTGCCTTTCATTAGTTGAGGGAGGGGTCAAGTGGGACCATAGCCACTGGAACAAAAACATACCTTAGCATCTGCATCAGAAGATATCTGAAAGCTCCCGACCGAGTTCTGTATTCCTTGATTTGCCCTGACACAGGACTCGGACCGCACATTACGGGACATGTGCATCTAGACAAGCGATAACGATTCGCGATACATGCGTGGGGAAGTATAGGAACATATACCTAGACTTGGGGGCATCGTTCGACAGGTATCACTGGTTGGACTAGGTGGCATAAATCCTGAATCCGAGAAGCGTTCAGCAGATAACGTAAACTCTAGTTAAATCTAGAAGGCACTTCGTAGAAAACCCTAGATTAAATCTAGGTAACAAATAATAAATGTATGCCTGAAGGCGATGGAAAATACAGGGATTGGGATCGCGTTATCGTTACTAGTTAGGACATTAGTTAGGTGGTGCAGAGATATAGAAATCGGTATAACAAGGAAATAGCGAGGCGGCGAAAGTATTAGAGCATATCCAGTTTATCATATCTTAGCATACCTTGTAACTATCTTGTGCTAATCTTGTGACCTTGCTGACCCTATCATCATGGTGTTATCTTGTATTCAGTTAATTCATGTCGTTTTGTTTTTCCAAGTTCACATGCTAGAAGTTACTGAACTTACTCAGGCTTTATGTCTGACTGTGTTTTCCTTTCGCCTTCTTTTCTTCCGTCCCCCCCCCCTCCCCAGGTAGTAAAGGAGGGAATAGCATAGCTCAGATTTAGTTGGACCGTCAGTCTTTCCCAGCTTGAAGATTTATCGAAGTTTGCTTGGATTCTCTTTCGATATGCTATGGATGGCTCTTGCTAGAATTGGGGAATATAAATATTGTTTTATGCTTCTTTATTTTGTAAGACAGATGATACTCTGATATTGTAAAGAAATCTTTGTACAAACTATTTTATCAATAAAGCAAAGTTTTATTTTCCGCTGTTTAATTTCTGTCTGTCTTGTAATTTATCTGCATCTTTTACCCAAAATGATCCACAGAACTTAGTGCATTCCCTTTTGCGAGTGACACTAACGGATGTGGGGTGTTACACGTGGTATCAGAGCTGAAGGTTACCGGATCAGATAAAAGATTTGAAAAATTATTTTCAAAATGGTTTTTAAAGAAGCATTTTCAAGAGAAAATATTTGTTTTAAAGACATATTCCCCAAAGCCATACGCACTATCTTCTCTTCCTCTGTTTAAATTCTTGTCTCCTTCTTTCTTGAGTCTCTAGGGCTCCTGGCTTTCTGGGAGGTAACCTCATCGAAGGGCAAAGTAGTGCCCGACTTCCATCCATAGTCGTAGTCATTTCATCTACGGGCAGTTTTCTTTCGAAGCTTATAGGGTTTTCCGGACGATGGAGGCAGTTTTCGAGAGACTTGTCAACATGACTACACACGGAAAGGGATAAGGAATTTGGCTAAGAAGCATAACCCTAGGATGAGGAATTCATGGATGTAGACTTAGCACACGAAGGAGGAAGAAATTATAAAACCTAAGACAAGAGGAAGTATCTTTACTAAGGTATGATGGGGCAAGAACGAGGACGAGATTTTCAGAAGGACAAGTACATGCTTTCGCCACCAAGCGTACCTAGGAGAAATGTAGTCCGGTTGGATGAGTCTAGTTTTCTGTTCGTACTATTTCCTTAGGTTCTAGCGCTTCTCATTTGTTCATATCCACTTCCATAGTTGAGTCTCTGCACCATAGTACTTGTATAGTAAAAAGATCCCACTAGAGTCTCAAATCCAATTGGTGGTCCGACCAGTTTATTTTTGGTTAGTAGGGATTTGGGAATAGCTATCGAGTTTGCTTATATCATCTCACGTAGATCGTCTAAATTCGGAGGAAATATTCCTTGGGTGTCTGTCTGATATTGGTTTAGGCCTTTGGGGCTTGTACTTGAGGAATGTCGAGTTCGGTTTGGATGGTTTGCGTGAGAGATGAATAGTTGTGGCAGGCACTCCAAAGAGCACGTAGTGACCTTTCGACTCTTATAGTCATGGCATGGCGAATAAGAGGGAAACCTCTAATCGTCTTAGTACGTATACCTGGTACCATGATTGACATCTGTTTATTTTGGAAATGGAGATCCGGAGCTTCACAATCGTGAAGTTAAATTAGTTAAGATATAGTGGAGTAAAGCTCAAGAAGGCTAGATACTAGCATCATACCCTTTTCCTTGAGGGTGCATCCTTGATTTCTTTGTTTTAGGAGCTTTACGCATAATTGTTTCTCTCTTTCCAAAGTATATCACCTAGGTCGTATCCTCAATCCTTAGGTAGAAGCCAGTGGATGTAAACATGTATTTGAAACATGTTATCGTTGATGGTTGCAAGTGGTTGCAAATGGTTGCTCGTGAATGCATATGCATACGTATTAGGTACTAGATCAAGTTTGGACGCTTTCATATTGCATTTACAGATATGTATTTGTTTATAAGTTGAACTTGATATGTTATCATAAGGGTGTTTCATATGGATGAATGGCCGTGCATGCATATAGTATTTACATAACTAGGGATGCTTGCATACATGGTTGGACGCATGGCACTGACATAACTCGCATTAAGGAGGTCGATTGAATCAGTAGACCGCCTGATTTTACAGTAGATAAAGACATATACACACACTATGCATATGAACATGAAAGCATTAGAAATCTATTAAGGACAATGGATGTCTGTGAGTGAATGGTTGAGTAGATGGATGATTGGATGGTAGGACACATTCTTCCTAACTTGAAAATTTCGGGGACGAAATCCTTTTAAATGGGGGAGAATGTAACAACCCGTAATTCTGTAA
Source organism: Allium sativum (assembly GCA_030737875.1). Lineage (NCBI taxonomy): Eukaryota > Viridiplantae > Streptophyta > Magnoliopsida > Asparagales > Amaryllidaceae > Allium > Allium sativum. The sequence goes on from CM060913.1 coordinate 161,996,441, forward strand.
CACTAGGATTCACAAATCAGGGCAGAATTAAAAGTTAAATTCAAAATCAAGGGAAACGGGCTGCGCCAATGTGTTCGTCTTGGAATTCTACATGAAAACGAGTCCGAGCTTGCGTAAATCGGGGTCCGTATGAGGAAGATATGGCCTCCGGAAGTTTCAACAAAGTTCAAATTTCAAAACAGGTCAAGTTCAAAATTCAAATCGGACCCAAATTGGGCTGGGCGGGAATTTTCCCGCCCAAGGCACCCAGGTCGACTGGGTAGTCGACCTAGGGCACCCAGGTCGACTGGGTAGTCGACCTGGGGGTCGACCCCCCCCCCCCCCGCTTTTTCCAGCTTTCTGAACCTGATTCGTTTCTCTGTATCCGGACGCCCTTCTGACCAGATTCGTTGACTTCTACACTATATAAACAACCCTAGTCTTCTTCTCTATTCACAATTCTCCTCTACCCTTATGCTGCAAAGATTCTTAGTGAACATGGCTTCTTCTCCTCCTCTTAATTAAAATATAAATAGAATAATATATATAAAATAAATCAAGACGAGGAGATGCTGCTAAAAGACTTTCAAGAAGAGGTTCAAGTCAGGCTAGGATTTCAAGTGAAGAATCAAAGATAGCTAAAACGGTTTCGAGCAACGTCGCATGAATCATAGCAACGCCATCTTTCTTTTCTAATCTAAATCTCTGTAAGTCAGTTATTTCTAGATTTGAATGTTTCTCTTTTCGTGACATGAAAGTAAAGGAATAAAAGAGTATGCCAATTCTTTCTATTGAATCAGTGCCTATTTCTTTGGACCAAATTAAGAACTGTTATGATTCGAGGACAAATAAGACTGTGACTATGAAACTATGGACCTTAGAACCATATGCCTCTTTGACTATGAACATTGCCTATGACTATGAACATTGCCTATGACTATGAACATTGCCTATGACTATGGACATTGCCTATGACTACGAACATTGCCTATGATTGTGACTGTGACTATGAGGATTATTTCCTTAACTAATTCTATGCCTTTGATTAGAAAACATAAACTATTGCCTATGACATAACAAGGACATCTTTTATTAAACACCTATGATTCATGACTAGGAAAGTGTTGCTTAAGTTCTGTGATTATGAGATTGGGTCTAAACCCGATTATTTATTCTGCCTGTCCTTGGTTTTCTTTGGTTTTAGACCATGGGAATTTACCTATTAAGTTAGGTCTACCCATGTTCTTGAACCTGCGTCTCTATTCTGTCTATCCTTGGTTTTAGACCTAGGGAATTTACCTATTAAGTTAGGTCTACCCATGTTCTTGAACCTACATCTTATTCAAAACCATTTTATGCCAGTTGTTATGTCTATTCTTTTCATAGCATCTTTGGTTCATTCCCTATTTTCTACGAATCTAGATTTATCTATAATCTAGACTGAATTACGATTATATGAATGGTGGGAATACGATTTGGGAAAAATATGAAATTTACTAAAAACGTAGTTAAAAACTTGGAAATTGGCATAAATTGGGAACATGTATTATGGCATGTTCATAGAAATGCAAATTGGATAAATTTAACATGAATTATAGGATGTGTAATTTGAATCTAGTATCGATCTAGCATTTACATGAATTGTGAACTAGAATAATAAGTCTAGTTTGGCGTGAACTGTAATTAGAATGTTAAATCAGGATTGGATTAGCTAATTTGGCATAATAAGTATATTGGTATAAATTTGAAATCGGCCATAATTGGGAATAACCGTCAGGTTTAGCAAAATCATGGTTAGTGACACTTAATTGGTATAGTTTACATACCAAAAGGCATAAATATGATATAGAGGGGAAATTGGGCCATAAGAATGAATGTTGACAATTTATATTAAAAGAGTAATTAGGAAATAAGTAAATTAAGAATAATTTACTTATAGAATTTGTCCTAAATGAGAGAATGTAAATTCAGACAAATTAAAGGTTTCTTAACGACATCTATTTTAATAATACACCAGAAAGTTCTAGGGTGACAGAGAGGATAGTGTCTAGGCTTTGGTTTGGAAAATACAAGTTTCCTGCTCTCCCTGGCTATCCCTAACTGATCTGACGGACGGGATGGTTACTTTCAAAACCTGATTTGAAAATTAGTCAAAACCCTTTGAACTAGAAAACACGAATACGCCTAACCCGAGGTTAGACTGAATTGCGATGTAAATCTTCCCGGAACCAACAGGCACATCCAGTAGTCGCAACAATATCTGTCTAATGTGAGTGGTCGTGGCTTTAATATATTTAATTAAAGCTAGAACAAGAATAGTAGGGTTAAGTTCACTAAGACACTTAACTAATTCAACATGATAACCAGACTGGTGGGTGGGGTTAGGGCCATACAGTTAATCTAGAATGGGAGTGTTAAGTCCATAGAAACACAACCAATTTAACACAGTTAAGCTAGGATGGGAGGGCTTAGTCCATAGGGACACTTAACCAACTTCACATGGTAACGAGACAAGATTTGTAGGGGTTAAGTAACTAAGGAAACACTTAGCCAAATTAACATGTTAACTAGACTAGAGGTTGGGGTTAAGTAAAGTTTAATACACTTAGCCAATTTGATATGTTAGCTGGGCTAGACCGTAGGGTTAAGTAACTTGAACACTTAACCATCAGATGGTGATAAAGGAATAGGGTTACGTCTAAAACGTGAAGGGATAATACTTAGCCATTAATAACATGTTAGTTAAAACAGACGGGCAAGGTTAAGTTTAAAAAAAAGGAACACTTAACCAATACAAGGTGAATGGGTAGGGTAAGTATTAAGAAATACTTAACCAATATAACTTGGTTTGTGATGGGGTTAAGTCAACATGAATTACTAATAACACTTAACCAGTTTAACAGGATAAATGAAGGGGGTTAAGTTAGCTTGAATTGACCAGTGACACTTAACTAATCCAAATTGACGGGAAAGAGAACTAAGTAGTAAACCTTAGTTAAGAAAACAACGATTCTGGAAACTAAGTGGTAAATCTTAGTTAGTAAAACTAAGTAGTAATTCTTAGTATAACACGGGAAGGAGCGAATGTCCGTCTGAGTAAAAAGGAGGCTCCAACGAATTAGGTTACGAAGCCCGAGGCTTCGAGGGGACGTGAGGGTACTCTTGGTATCCCTCTGTGAGGCTGTAGATGATCCTTCTGGGCTCACAGAGGTTAAGGTCTGCATAGAAGAACCAGGGGTATGCCTTGGTTGCAATATATGGCAACCTAAAGACTAGGATGGACCGACGTGATTCGGCGAGAAAACGGTAGCCTTGTGATAGCAACTCATCGTCTACCATCCATCTTCAGTCAATTGAGATACGTGAAGCGGAAAGGCGGAGAACTCCAAAAGACCATATACTTGCTATCTAGTTATGGGTGAGGATGGCCATAGGATAGTGGGGCACTGGGGTGCCGACGTATAGTTCTCATTTTTCAAGGTGTGCCTTTCATTAGTTGAGGGAGGGGTCAAGTGGGACCATAGCCATTGGAACAAAAACAGACCTTAGTATCTGCATCGGCAGATATCTGAAAGCTCCCGACCGAGTTCTGTATTCCTTGATTTGCCCTAACACAGGACTCAGACCGCACATTACGGGACATGTGCATCTAGACAAGCGATGACGATTCGCGATACATGCGTGGGGAAGTATAGGAACATATACCACTCTAGGTAGTGTGTCCTAGACTTGGTGGCATCGTTCGACAGGTAGCACTAGTTGGACTAAGTGGCATAAATCCTGAATCCGAGAAGCGTTCAACAGATAACGTAAACTCTAGTTAAATCTAGAAGGCACTTGATAGAAAACCCTAGATTAAATCTAGGTAACAAATAATAAATGTATGCCTGATGGCGATGGAAAATACAGGGATTGGGATCGCGTTATCGTTACTAGTTGGGACATTAGTTAGGTGGTGCAGAGATATAAAAATCGGTATAACAAGGAAATAGCGAGGAGGCGAAAGTATTAGAGCATATCCAGTTTATCTTATCTTAGCATACCTTGTAACTATCTTGTGCTAATCTTGTGACCTTGCTGACCCTATCATAATGGTGTTATCTTGTATTCAGCTAATTCATGTCGTTTGGTTTTTCCAAGTTCACATGCTAGAAGTTACTGAACTTACTCAGGCTTTATGTCTGACTCTGTTTTCCTTTCGTCTTCTTTTCTTCCGTTCCCTCCCCCAGGTAGTAAAGGAGGGAATAGCATAGCTCAGATTTAGTTGGACCGTCACTCTTTCCCAGCTTGAAGATTTGTCGAAGTTTGCTTGGATTCTTTTTCCAGATCCTATGGCTGGCTCTTGCTAGAATTGGGGAATATAATTGTGGTTTTATGCTTCTTTATTTTGTAAGATAGATGATACTCTGATATTGTAAAGAAATCTTTGTACAAACTATTTTATCAATAAAGCAAAGTTTTATTTTCCGCTGTTTAATTTCTGTCTGTCTTGTAATTTATCTGCATCTTTTACCCAAAATGCTCCACAGAACTTAGTGCATTCCCTTTTGCGAGTGACACTAACGGATGTGGGGTGTTACAGAAATATTCCTATAAAAATTGCTTGTATATACTACTAATGGTGATTTTTAAAACAACTGAATTGAATTCTAAAATATCGTCAAACGATCTCCTTAATTGCAATTAAATTGACATGCAATTTCCTTCACACTTTGGCTCCAGTTCTAATACACATCGTTTACCTTCTTCAATGGTTTTCTTAACTATAACCAATTTGATTGGTTATTTTATTTTAAACTTATTCGAGAAATGGAATACACTCCTTTTCACCTCATTCAATGGTTAACGTCTTCAAACTTATATTCAACATCTATTTTTTTTCCTTCTATCTTATTTTGATAGGATTCGTAAACAAGAAGACGAGAATATACCTACCTAATTTTCCATTTTCTGAACTTTTAATTCTTTCACAAATTTTCATTAATTGGGATCTACAATCATTGGTGGTCATCTGTTTCTTGATCAACCGTCCCCATCTCTGCATAACCGTCTTCACGGTATTCATCACCCTCATTTATTGTAATTCCTGAAATTTTTACGATCTTCAATCAATCCGTTTACATCATTTTCTTCTTCTCTCAATTCTCTTCATATTATCTTCATTGTTTGAAAATATCACTATATATACTTCACCAAATGGTTATACGTATTATCACACATTTCTATACTTCCATATTCATCAATTCCTAACCATAAATTAGTTAGTGAACGTCATTCAACTTGACTAACCTCCAGTCATTCTCCATTCCCTTAATTCTTTTTCTTAATTTCTTATTCGAATCATTTCCTATGCAACTCTCGGATTCAATTTACACATCCACCTCTTTTACATTCTGTTGCCCTTCATTTTGACATACGGCTTTTTTTCTGTTCTTACCATTTTGATTTATCAGACTCTGTCAGCTTCCCATGATCCTTTGAAAAACATTTCCAATTATCATATTCATTTTCTATAATTCTAGAAAATTTCCTATTCCCATTGGAAAACATTTCCATATATTAGTAAACCTTCAATCTTTATAGAAAATATACTTCATTCTCAGGGGGAAATATTTCTCAATTCGTTATTTGTATTTAAACAAGTGTTAAATACAATATCGCTATTTTCACTTAATTGCTGACACTCATTTACTCACTTCACTTAACAACTATTGCTATTGGACCCTAACCATTTCTTAGTCAACAATGAAGTCAATCAAATTGAGGTATACTTACCTCTCAAACCTTAATTGAACAACATTATTTACTTTGAAACAGATAAAATTCACGGCTTCGAAAAATACTCAATTCTCATAACTTCCGAATTCAAGTTAAGAATTTGCTTCTTTTACGAAAATCATTGATTATAACGATTATTCACGTCTTTGTAATATTAACTTTAAAATATACTTTATTCATCTATCTGAATACATAAACAATTAATTAAATTTGGATTAAAAATGGAAAGTAATTAATATTTTTCTGAAATTCGACATAATTACTCCCATGAATAACTCCATTCGAACAATACTGTATTCCGAATTTTGGAAAAAAATCCATTTGATTTGTATTTTGAACTTCAGAATAATCTCACCATCCTTGGAAACTCCATTTCCTTTATTCCCAATTTTATTTGCAGCATCTTTGCATTCAACGTTACTTACTTCTTAAAAGTGGGTATTATTCTTTTTATAGGAATCTGGACTCGTCATATCAAATTAACTTTGATTTTATTTAAAAAATAAGTCCCTATCTCTTTAAAATCTTCATTCATATATCGCTTCATCTCATTTACGATTCACTTCATAACTCTTGTTTAACATTCACTCCTTGTTTATCAATTAACAAGTTTATAACTTACTATCGAATTCATATATTTGATTATACCTTATTGGCTTGAAACCAATTATAAATTCTCTTGCCAATGTTCTGAATAATTTAAATAAATTAGTAATAAAATTTGACACTATCGAATTCCAATTATAACCTTTTCGGTTTTATTTCCATATTTCGAATATCGAAATAAAATTCATTGTCTCATCCTTGTAACGTTTTCAAAATTTCTTTTTCCATTCAAATTATAATTCCAATATATTTTAATCGTCTTTGATTTCTACAATACACAATTAGAAAAACTTATTCATTGATTCTCTTATACTTATCTTTCTCTAATATCATTCGATGATGGATTCGAGATTCAAAGCTAAGGGGACTTTATCGAAGATTAGCTTTTGCCAGCCAGGATTCAAAAACTGGGGATTACGGAAAAAATTAAAATCTCAAAATAGATTTTTGTTTCTGCTGTATTAATTTCAAAATACTAGTTTCTAAATAATTTTTTTCTTCAAAATCTATTTTAAAATCATTTATACTTTCAAATTTTATTTTTCAAAACCTTTTATATTAATGATTCGTTTTTAAACCAAATAAGCTAAGCTTTGAATAAACCAAAGCTCTGATACCACTTGTAACGTCCCACCTTTTTTGATCGCTTTAAATCGGTAATTAAATCAACTTAAAACGTCCAAAACGACGGATCGTTATTAGCTTACAGAGTTTAGTAACGGAATCAACACGAAAATAAAGAACACGGGATTGAACAGCAGAGTAAATCTTTCATTTATAAATCATAAGTTTTGATACAAGATTTACTATACAACGGAATTTAAAACACGGTTGAATACCATAGAAAATATTTACTGTTTTTAAATCCTCAAAGTGTGCGTCTGCTGGAATTTTCAGCTCCGCCAATCTTCGAATGCTAAGCTGTAAACTTTAAATCTGTATTGCTCGGGTCTGACCAAGCATTCCATGCAAAGACATAAAACACTCGAGTCAGGATTAATAATAGTTCAAGTAAATTAACTTCAATAAAAACTGAAATATAACAGTTAGTTATAGCATCGATGTCATATATAAAATAAATAGTGGTGGTATCTATTCATATCAATGTATCTAGATTAAGTGTGATATCTGTTCATATCAGTGTATCCAGATCAAGTTTGATATCTGTTCTTATCAGTATATCTAGATAAAGTGTGATATCTGTTCTTATCGGTTATATCCAAGGAGAAGATGAAGTATGGCATCCGTTCATATCGGTTCTACATAACTGAAAAGATCGAGTGCGATGTTTGAAACTATTACTTTGAGCATTCATCATCGCACTATTTAAATTTGAGGAGACATAGCATTATAATATTATTATTTTCAAACATTATAATCCAAATATATACAGCATGCTGAATTGCAGTGGCTGGACTTGGCAACATATTTATATGCCATTCAAAATGATGCAGCAAAAAGAAAAATCAGCGGAAAACATTGATGGTTCTGAATCTTGTGCAATAACTGAATATTTTATCATTTGGATATAAACAAATACAGTTTCTAATTTGTTACTAATTTGATCAACTCAGATTGAACTATATTAAAAACTATCTACTTAAACAATTAAGTCAATTGATCGGCTAAAACAAAAGATTGAATCCATTCTTAAATGCCAATAATATATCAAAAGGAAAAGTTATTCACAAGTAATAAAAATGTACCAGAAATTATATATTTCTGAACACATACTTAGTTTATATAAAAAAAAATCCTTGAAAGCATTACCTCAAACAACAGCACCTACATAAAAACCCTTTAAACATATATCAAAATAAAAGATAATTTCATACAACTAAAACTGGGTGCAACCATATGCATAAACATGGATTCAGGTTTACCAACAGTATGAGCGAACACATATAGGATAGATAAAGGGGGATAATATATACATAACAATAGGGAACTTAGCTATAAGTAATATAACATGTGCAGCACCAAACATAAGGATGTGCCAAAGATGTGCCTCTTTTTGTGGCTACAGAAATAGTTGCTTCAACAAAATTGAACTCACTTCTACTTAAGCAGGCAAGACATTAAGTTCAGTTACTCAAAACTTTAGCTGTAATACTAACCTGACTAGGCACCAAAGATTCAAGGTTATAAATAACATACTGTCACCGGTTCACTAGCTGTAACAAGTTGTGATTAAAGGGGTATAAGTCCAGGTTAGTGCAACAATAGATTGCATTTGAGTTCAACTCAATTATAACATCTGTACTTATCAGTCTTCTTTTTCTATGTATATAAAACAGTGACAAATATGGATGCATGAAACACAGGCTAGAACATGTGTGTATGGACAGTAAACGTTTACATGCAAACAAGGGATGAGCCAATCCAGCAAATAGTGGTGCAATTCGAAAATCAAGCATGTATAGACTCAATCAAGCAATTTTCACATATAGAAGGTGATCAAGATAATAAGGACAGCAAGGCAAAGACAGAGTAATTTGGCCTACAGTAATAAATCTCTCTCTTTTTAAAATAGAATACTAAAAGAAAATTTAAGGCAACATGTGCAAACTAGCAATAATTGCCATTCAACCAGCACAACGTAAGAAGTTACAGGTAATGGAGAAATTCAACCCGATCAACAAACATGATATGAAGAACACTAGATCAGCTATTATATTCAAGTAAAAATCGAGTTTAAATCTACTTAAACTTACGACTAATCATGAGTGAGATGCTTACCTTAGGATAGTGATTCAGATGAGGGCAGTGGGCTCGATGTAGTGGCTTGCGAAGGCACAGTGAAAGCTTGGCCTTGGGTTGGATAAAGGCAGCGACTTTTGAGTTACCGAGATGTGGAAAATGAATGTTGGTGGCTATAAAAGGCAGCGGAGAAACTAGTTGAACAGTGGCACATCACTCCCCTAGTCGGTGGTGGCGAATCGGAGGAATCGGCCTACGGTGGTGCTTTGGACTTCGGGTGAAGCGATTTTAGGAGGGCGATGGTTCAATTTGGGGAAAAGGCTTTCTCGCTGAAGCCATAAAATTATAAAAGGAATGATTTTTATGAAGAAAAGTAATTGGGCTTCTGCCATAGAAATATGAAAAGGAGAGAACGATTGTTGGTGAGAGAATTGGGGAAAAGAGGGTTTCAATTTATAAAGAACGAACCATAGGAGCCAAGACAAGAAAAGTAGCTTGCGTATTTCAACCGAGGAAGGTAATATTTGGGGAGGCAACATACAGGAAAGAGATTATCTTGTTTGTACCCCATAAAAATAAAATCCTACCGCAATCTATTGCCATGTTTTAAATAAACTTCAACTGTAACGAAATAGGACGTTCTGCTACATCTCGCTATTCTAAATCCAATATATTTTGTTTGATCAATTTCTGGTTCTGTTTTGCACGATGTTGTTAATTTAGATTCAATTTATTTGTCGGTTCATGTTAATTTTTTATTTGCCGCTTAAACAACTCCGTTTGGCTCTACATTTTGAGACGTTAAATTTCATTTTTTTTATATACACCAATACACACATATCTGAACCGATTTTCTATATATTTCGACAAACGTTATTTAACGTTTATTTTTAATTTAACCATTTAAATTCTTCAATCGAATTTCAAATCCAATTCAATTATTCAACCAAATTTAATTCAAATATAAAAAAATAAATATTTGATCCTCAATCAACCGTTATGAATTCAATCCGTACACAAAATCATATATTCCATTTTAAATTTCCAACCCAAGTATCAATATCAAAATTTATTATCCATAATTAAATCTTCATTTAATTCCTAATTTTATCTATCAAAATTTACGGGTCGTTATAGAGTTCAACACACGGACTCACACAAATCATTTGAAACAGAAGCGATGTATGGATATTAGCGACACTCGCATTTCATACTCCGCAGATGGACATTTGTGGCGCCGTAAATGGTATTTGGTTGTTGATTATTTATTTATATGAATGATTTGGTGATTTGTGTTGTGATTGTGATGTTTAAAATATAAATGTTGTATAAATCATATATATGCGTTGTATAAATTATATATATCTGATATACAAAATGGTCATGTGTTGAAATTATATTTGTTGGTTAAAAATATTATTTTTAACATACAAATGCGATGTATAATATTGGCATGTAATGAAATAATTATCGGATCGTTAAAAATATATTTTTTAACATATATATGGGTTGTGTGTGTATATATATATGCGTTATATAACATAGATATGCACTGTATAAAATTGTCATGTAATGGAATATTCAGTTTTGATTTAAAATTGAAATGGAAGTTGGAATCATTTTTAAAATGAATTTATAAACAATTTAAATAGAAATCGACGATATAAATATTATATATATGTTTAAATGGTTTGAATAGAACGTATCGCGCAGCAACCGTTCGCGAATTTCAACCATTAATTTCAAATTGACGTGATGGGAGATCCGACCGTCGAAGTCTTCTGAAACCGGAACCTTTGGGTTCGTATCGAAAAGATCTTTCCAATGAATATAAGAGATTTAAAATCCAATGGTTAGATTTTAAGTTATGTCCAAATCAATTTCAGAAAAGGTCGCTATGGATGCAGTTCGATGGCCGTTATTGGAAACTGTCTGTAAGGGCCTTAATAAAATTATTAAAAATATGGAAAAATTGTGTAAAATCATAATAAATGTATTGGAAAGATTTTGGATGAAAAATTCCACATTTGAAAGGATAAAAGATATTTTTATCTAAATGAACTAGTTATTAACTAGAATAATAATCCAATGTTCAGAAATAAATAAATTGGATTTGTAAGTGGTTTTTGAAATAACCAGAAATTTCCAGCATATGAATTGGAAAGGATTTAAATGGAAATAATCGTCGGACTATTTCAATATTGGATTCCGTAATTATACGGATATGGTTGAGGAATTTGGAAGATACAAATATCGTTATTCCCAATACGAAATCCGTTGGTTTCAGAATTTGATATTGAATATAAGCCGATATAGTTTCTATTCAGAGCCCTGTATTTAATATCGAATTGGATTTTGGGTTTGTCGTAGATGATGTCTTCAATAACACTGTTCTTAAACCCGGTTGAGAAAAGAATAAATCTTTTATTTAAGATTTGGAGAAGTTTACCAATTAATTAATATTTAATTGGAATTGAATTGAAATTAGATTTTTGGGTTTATCATGAACGGTGTTTTAAATAACATTTGTTCTTTAACCCAATTAACAGTTAAGAAATGATTTGGAATTTATAAATCTTTTTATTATGATTTAATGGAAAATTTCCAAAGTAAAGTTTTCTAATTTAATATACTAAATTGGAATTGAATGGAATTCGATTTGGTAATAATCGAGATGGGCAACTGTAAAGCAAGGTCGTTACTATATATGGAATTTAAAAGGCCTTACCGCTATTCCACTTATAGTATGAGTTTGATATGGAAATTTATATCGATTATATACTGTTATGATTTTCGTGAAGATTCCATTTTGATGGAAGATGATTTTGGGTTTGTCATGAACTTTGTTTTAAATGACATTGATTCTTTATCCCAGTTAAAGACAGGAATAATTTCCTAAAGTTGAATAATCATTAAGTAATGATTTTTGAAGATTAAAACTAATAAGAGTTTTAATAAATCTTTAATTAGATTTGAATGAATGAATGGTAATTAAATTTACTAAAACATGAGATGTGGTATAAACTAAATATACTTGGTTGTTAATATTCATGATTGTGATTGATTGATTGTGTGGAATGTGCTCGACCAGTTTATGAGCAAGATATGCTTTTACATTTAGCATTGGGTTGGGTAGAAATACTGGTATGCTAACGCCTTGTAAAGCACTGGACGATTTGACTATGAGGTGTTAGCGATGTTGAGTTCATTTCAAATTTAATGAATGATTTTGAAATGATATTTTTCTTAAGTGAAAAGAAATGTATTCCCGATTTTGGATAGGGAATGTTTTATAAACAGAAAGGATTTCGAGGCCTAAACATTTCTAAAATGATTTAGAAAAGTATTATGTGTTTGACATTGTAGTTCACCACATAACTGATTAGCTGCTATTGATGATATATCTGTTTGGTTGTGGAGAATTCATTCTCTTACTTAACACCCTTCTTTGAGACATACGAGCTCAAAGTTTATGTGATTAATAGTGACTGATCATATGTATGAATTGCTAATGTAAAGTACTATAGTTTGAAAGTACTTGTGAGTATTATGGTTTGAAATGATTTTCTCTACTTTGGGATATGAAATGGTTTAGTATGTGGCTAAAGATTCGGGTAACCCTGAGGACTAAAAGTATGGGTGAGATGGCGGTGTAGTTTTCCCCGAGGGAGTGGGATGGTGCATCATCGGTGTAGCTTGAACCATCGTGGAAGGTGCACATACATATATATCGAGCTGGTAAGGTATGTACCCTTTGCCTTGTCGACGGGAGAAACCTCCCGATATTTGGTTGCATACTTGTTTGTATGCATTGTTATGTTTTGGAATTCATATTTCCAAAGATTTTGGTTTGAGATCCCGAAGTGAAATCTACTTTGATATAAAGCTAGATTTGTATTTCAAATGATTTGAAATAAGAATTCGGGAAATAAGGTCCAAAGAAATAATTTTGGTAACGTGAATTGGATTTGGAAAATTTTAAATTTGGGATTAAGCCTAAATGGGTAGATTGAGGAAACACATGTTGTATGATGCATTGCAGATCCATTTGACTATTATTAGTTATTGTTTATGCAATGGTATTCATGGGGGTGAACCCGTTCCGTGACATACGGCGAGGTCCCGTGATTTACCTTATTTTAAAGTAAAGGTTAATATTTGTTTTGAGTTTTCATACCAGTCTCATGATTGACGCGGAGTTTATTGTTTTCACCTAAACTCTGGGTGCCCATATTTTCCACACGGGAAATCAGTAGTTTTTTTTGTAGATTATTTCATTTAGCAGGATTCTCGATCGAAGCTTAAAGATGTGTCCAGAGCATTGATTGTAACAACCCGGAAAATCTGAACTAGTTTAAAATTTTTAAATTGGCTATTTTAGTGGATTTAAATATTTAAAATAATTTATTTTAAATAATAACGATGAAAAGTATGTTTGAATCGATGTTTGAAAATAAATATAATTATTTTAAATTATAAACAAGGCCTGAAATGGCGCGGCAGTTTCAAAATTTGAATTCAAGCTTTGAAGGACTATACCGGGTGCAAAATAAAACGGATTTTAGTGAACCCAAAAATATTTAAATCTGTTAGTGAATGTCTTTCTAATGAATCTGAAAAATCGAAGTTTCATGGCGGGAATCAAAAGTTATGGCCAAATGAATTTTCAGAAAGGTCGCTATAGAGAATATATCGCCCTTGAAAATAGACATTTTTCAAACGGTCTCAGAATTCGACGAAACTAGTTTTGTTGAGGCCATATCGTGAAAACATAGCTAGATTTATTTTTCTGGAATTTTTGGGATCATTATGTGGCCCCGACAAATTGAAATGTACGTTCAAAACAAATATTGAATGTTTTATATTTTAATTTGAAGAAAAACTGACTGAAACAGTCGAATGAGCCTACAAAATATATAAATATAAAAAAAACCATTGACCAATCATAACTCGACACCCCAATTTCTCTCTCCCACTATACAGGTCGCGACGGCGGAAATAGCTCTCCCCTTCCCTCCTGATTTCTGGCTGATTCTTTCACCAAACCACCTCGCCCCAGTTGGGTTTTGAAGAGCTCGATCTCCTCTCCACATCCATAGCTGGAGCGCCGCCTATCGTCACCTGTGCAGGGAGATCCAACGCCCTGAAGGTCACGTCTTCAAGCCGCCGCCAAGCCCTGGTCCCACCGTCGATCTCGACGTGGTTACTGGCGCCGGAAAGCTTGTTCCAAGCTCTTCGCTGTGGCATAACCCGATCGTCTCTAGGCGCTTCGGATTTTGAGAAAGTTCAGACCTAGTTTTGAACGAAATTATATAGTCGATGTATGAGTTATATAAGCGTTATACACCTCATGTATAAGCATTGTATAAGTTGTATGTTCGATGTATAAGTTATATATGCGTTGTAAAAATTATATATGCGTTGAAATGATATTGAAATGAATTGAAACGAAATCGAAACATAGTTATATATGTATATATATATATATATATATATATATATATACTCCCCTCGTCCACGGACCATGGACGATATATATATTGGTTGTGATATTGTTTGGATTATTGGTTGATGTGAAATTTGGTGAATATCATGAATGGTTGATTGGAAATGATTGATTGTGGTTGAAATCCCAAAAGGATTAGTATATGGGAAAATTCGTCTGCGTACGAACTAGATATTGAAAATCCATATTGTTAAAAACCGCGAGGTTTTAAGGTAGAGCGAGGAGCCGTACTCGGGACGGTGCCGGTTTTAACTACCCTGCCGTTATGCTGTCGAAATTTTCTGAAACATTTCTTTGTTTGATTTATTTTCATATATTGAAATATATTCGTGTGATGATTGAAATAGAAATGGTTTGAACGATAAAAATGACATTTTTTATCGAAGTGATGAAATAGAAATGGTTTGAAGAATAAAAATCAATTTTTTATTGAATGTATGAAATATAGAAAATATACATGTTTTGAAATAAATTGTTTTATAATAAAAATCACATTTTGATCATTTATATGAACTATATAAAATAATCGTGTTTTGAAATAAATTGTTTGATAATAAAAATCACATTTTTATTATATATATGAATTGTTAAAAATAGTGATGTGTTGAAATAAATATCTGTTTGATAAAGAAATCATTTTAATCAAAGATATGAAGTGAATATGGTTTCAAAATCGAAGAATGAATTATATATATATATATATATATAATTAAAATAGATCAAATAACGAAGTTGTAGTTCGTATTTTGAAACCGTGATTTCAAATGACTATTGCGGGAGATCCGACCATCGGATTTTCCCGAAATCGAAACTGTTGGGTTCGCTTTGGAAATATCTTTCCAACGACACCAATTTTGTGAAGATCCAACGGCTGGATTGTCTGGAATGTTTAATTCAAATCTGAGGAAAAACAACGCTAGAATCGATTATATATATATATATATATATAGTTAAAATAAATCAAATAACAAAGCTGTAGTTCATATTTTGAAATTGTAACTTCAAACGATTGTACCGGGAGATCCGACCGTCGGATTTTCCCAAAACTGGAACCGTTGGATTCGTTTTGAAAAGATCTTTCTAATGATGCAAAATTTGTGAAGATCCAACGGTTAGATTTCCAGATATGTGTAAATCAAATCTGAAGAAAAACAGCGCCACAGCCGCGTTATGGCCTGAAGCGTCATTTGAATGAATTGGCTATTTTTAAAATAAATAAAAATAGCGATAAATCGTGATAAAATATTATAAACGATATGGAATAAAAATAAACTGAATTTACTCGGTTTATTGGATATTTGATAGTTCAATGTGTTTGGCGTGAAAATTACATTAAAGAACAGAATTATCGATGTTGAATAATTTAACCATTGAAATGAATTGATTTGAAATTCTAAATATACGTGGATTATTTGAAAAGGCCGAGTTAGTTCTCATTTCAAATAATTGATTGACGATTAAAAGTCGAAGACATGAAGACGGTGCAAGACCGATGATCTTCACGTCGAATGGAGGGGTACTACTGATGCTCATGCTAGGAGTAGCTACCTTGAAGGGGCTGATGTGGTAGCCGTCCGGACGTACTTGTTGATTGTACGGATATGCGAGGAATAAAGACCCTCCAGTTTCGTTCGGACCCAGAACGGACTTGTAAATGGAAGTGTGTCTGATGTTGTGTATTGACAACGTGGCATGCAGAGATGCTGTGATCAAAGCTTTTGTCAAAAAGCAGAGCTTTGTGGTTGATGATCAAAGCACGGTTTTGAATAGCTAGCTTTGTGTTTAGCAGTGTTTCGCGAGCCTCACACCCCGGTATGAGCCAGAAACGGGAGAGGACATCAGGGAGAACATGCATTTCCTTCTAACTAGGAGTGGTGTCAGTGTTTTACACGTCCTGACATTTTACTTATGTGGATGATGGAAAGCGAGGCCTCGGTTAGTTCGGTCTCTTCAGAGCCGATGATTTGGTCGGATATGACCAGTTTACGCCCCATAGGGCGGGGAAACGCAGTGTTCAGGCATTATATTCCACATCGAGTGGATCGGCCCTGACGATCTAAGGGGCAGTTGTGGCTGTTCCAAAGACATGGGCTAGATTGTCTCGAAGCGGTAAGGATGATCACTTGCCTTGGTTCATGACAGAAATCCAATTTCCAAATACGACATCGTGCGGTTTTGATTATATACCTATGTATGGCGACATAGTGGTATGGGGCATTAATGCCATCTATGATTGATAGTTATGATTGAAATTGTTTTTGAAACATATAAACACTATCAATAATATCAAATGATTTGTTTTGCTCGTATCAAGCATATTTTGGCCATTATAAGGTAAAACTCTATCATCTAGTTTGTGTTTCATTGTGTGATGGGAACTGAGTCTTATAATGGCTTCATTTTTATAAAAAGCATTGCGATGTTTAAAAGATTTACTTGTTTTAAAGCACTAGCAATCCAATGGAGTAAACCCGTTCCGCGTTAGCGGCTTGGTCTTGTGATTGGCCATATTGTAAAATAAGTTAAAGTAGATTTCTCATACCAGTCCCATGACTGACTCGTAGTTTGTTTCACTTGCAAACTCGGGTGCCCCTTTTCTACACGGGCAGCCTTGTATTCAGTTTTTAGCAGGCTCTTTCTGGATAGCTGGAGCTGAAGATGGCTTCTATCATTTATCTCTTTTTATGTTGTTCAGCTCCTATTGTATATATTATGTTTTGTTTTCCGGTGTAGACATTTATGTATAGCTGAACTGTATTTTGTACTAATTATGATCCTGTATACTGTGTAACTCTGATGTTTATATTTATCCAGTATATTCTGTTGTACATTATATGGTGTATTTATTTATTTCTGTTCTGCTGTTATCTGTTTATGTGTTATATTCCAAAGATTACCCTTGCCGCCATGGAATGGGGTTTGGGTCGTCACATTGATAGTCTTCCGATGTGTTAGTTTATTTGTTTCCGTTGCATTGTATTACATTTATTGTAAATTTATTTTCCGCTGTACTATTTTCAATACTCTGATATTATGTACTCTGATGTAGCATTATTATTATGTTTATAAAAGTCTTATGTTGTTTGTTCTGACGTGTTGTGCACCCAAACTTAGCGTATCCGCCTTTTAGGTTTGATTTAAGTCGGTTTAACGATCGATTTTGATCGACCGAGAGGGAGGGTCACTACAATAGATTTGAAATTCGAAGTAGGAGATATGGTCTTTATCAAAGTATCACCACTTAGAAATGTTGTTCGCTTTGGCTTAGTAGGTAAGTTGGCACCGAGGCTCGTAGGGCCATTCCCCATAGTGGAGAGGATATGTCAGATGGCCTATAGGACTAGACTACTGGATAGGCTGGCGGGCGTACATGATGTATTCCATGTTTCCTATTTGAGGGAATGTTGTAACGATACGGATTTCGCTCGGACCTAATCGATCGCTAAACCGACCAAGACCATTCAAAATACGGATACGCGAACTCTGAGCATACAACACATCAGAACAAATAACAGAAGACTTTATAAAACATCATTATAATGTTACATCAGAGTACAGAATATCAGAGTATATCGAAAATAATACACATCGGAAGATAAATTTACATAAATGTAATACAATGCACAACGGAAATATAAACTACACAACGAAAGACTGTAAATGCCTGGACACATCTTAAAGCTTCAATCTAGAATCCCGCTCAATACATCTGCAAAATAAAACTACTCGACTGCCCATGTGGAAAATAAGGGCACCCGAGTTTGCAAGGGAAAAACAAACTACAGGTCAGTCATGGGAGTGGTGTGAGAAACTCTAAACAGTTGTAATTCTTTATAAATGATAAAACAAATCATAGGACCACGCTGCTAACACGGAATGGGTTTACCCCCATGAATGTCAATGTATAAACAACAATTAATAATTATGGATCTACTATGCATCAATCAACATGCAAATTCCCAATCTAACCATTTAGATTAATCATCACACTTAGATTTTCCAAATCCAATTCAATTTACAAAAATTATTTTTTTGGACTTTATTTAACGATTTCCATTTCAAATCATTTGAAATACATATCTAGCTTTTATATCAAAGTAGATTTCACTTCGGGATCTCAAATAAAATCATTTGAAAATATGAATTCCAAATCATAACAATGCATACAAAAAGTTAGCGACCAAATATCGGGCTCCCCCTTGACAAGGAAAAGGGCACGCACCTAAGCAACTCGATATATATATGTATGTATATATATATATATATATATATATATATATATGCACCTCCCACGCATGGAGTAGGCTACACCGACGATGCACCTCCCACGCATGGAAGCATACACCGCCCATCTCACCTATACTTTTAATCGTCCGGGTTACTTGAATCTCTAGCCACATACCAAATCATTTCATATCACGAAGTAGGGAAAATCATTTCACAACATAATAATCACAAGTACTTTCAAAATAACGTACTTCACATCAGCAATTCACACATATGATTAGTCACTATTAATCTCATAACCTTTGAGCTTGTACGTCACGAAGAAGGGTGTTAAGCAAGAGAATAAATTCTCCGCCACCAAACAGATATGTTATCAATAGAAACTAATCAATACGCGATGAACCACAATGTAAAACATAATACATTTCAAAATCTCTTTAGAAATCGTCGAGTTTTGGGCCTCGAAACCCTTTCTGTTTTATAAAACATTTTTATAAAACATTCACTGTCCAAAATCGGGAATACAATTCTTTTCACTTCAGAAAAATATCATTTCAAAATCATTCATTAAATTTGAAATGAACACAACAACATCGCTACACATCTCATAGTCAAATCGTGAAGTGTTTTACAAGATGTTAGCAGACAAATATTTCTACCCAACCCAATGCTAAATGTAAAAGCATATCTTGCTCATAAACTGGTCGAGCACAATCCAAACAATCAATCAATACCAACAACAAAGTAAATTTGATTTAATCACATCACCTGTTTTGGTAAATTCAATTACCATTTATTCATTCACAATCTAATTAAAGATTTATCCAAACTCCAATTTGTTTTAATCCCAAAAATCATTTCTTATTGATTGTTCAACTTTCTGGAAATTAATCCTGCTTTTACTCGGGTTAAAGAACTAATGTCATATAAACACAGTTCACGACAAACCCAAAATCCAATTCAATATTAAATACAAGGCTCTGAATAGAAAATATATCGGCTTATATTCAATATCAAATTCTGAAATCAACAAATATCGTATTGGAATAACGATATATATATCTTCCAAATTCCTCCACAATGTCCGTATAACCTTGGAATCCAATATCGAAATATTTTGAAGATAATTTTGATTCAAATCCATTCCAATTCATATATTGGAAATTCCGATTATATTAAAACCATTTCCTCAATCCAATTAATTTATTTAAAAATATTGGATTATTTCTCTAGTTAATAACTAGTTCATTTTGATAAAATATATTTTTATCCTTTCAAATATGGAATTTTTCATCCCAGTTCTTCCCAAATCATTTATCATGATTTTTTTCTCAAATTATTGATATTTTAATAATTTTATCAAGGCCTGTACAGTCGATTTCCATTAACGGTCATCGAACTGCACTTACAACGACCTTTTCCAAATTTGACTTGGATATAATTCCAAATCAAACCGTTAGATTTCAAATCACTTATATTCGTTGGAAAACTCTTTTCGATACGAATTCAACAGTCCTGGTTTTAGGGAACTCGACGGTCGGATCTCCCATAATGTCAATTCGAAGTCAATGGTCGAAATTCGCGAACGGTCGCAGCGCGGCGCGTTCTATTCAGGCCATTAAATATACATAATATATATTATATATATATTTCGTCGATTTCAATTCAAAACGTATTTTATAAATCGTTTTAATTTCGTTTCAAAAACGATTTCAACTTCATATTCAATTTCAAATCAAAATTGAATATTCCATATACACGACAATTTCATACAGTGTATATATATGTTAAAAATTATATTTTTAACCAATCAATATTTATTCACATTTCATATATATATTTCACATTTCATTCACATCGTATATATATTTCATTCACATCGTATGTGTATATTTCATTCACATCGTGTATATATGTTTCATTTACACCGTGTATATATATTTCATTCACACCGTATATATATATATATATATGTATGTATATTTCATTCACATCGTGTATATATATTTCATTCACACCGTGTATATATATTTCATTCACACCATGTATATATCTTCCATTCACACCGTATATATATATATATATATGTTTCTCATTTTAATATATATATTATTCTCGTCTCATATATATATTTTTATCTCATATATATGTTATTCACATTATATATACATATATATATTATTTTCATTTCAAATAAATATTATTTCCATTTCATATATGTAACGACCCAGATTTTTCTGGTCGGTTTATTTTGAATATTTAATATTATTTTAAATATAGAGCTGATAATATAAATCGATTTTCATATTGAGTTATAGATCTAATTACCGTAATACGAGATATATTGAATTCGAAGTTAGAATTGAATCAAAACAGTTCAGATAATAAATATAAATTCTATGTGAATGTAATCGATAATGGTAATGATATATTATCGAGAAATTTATTTGTTTATAAGTTTAAATAATTTAATATCTTTATAAAATAATATTTTCTATATACGTTTAAATTAAATATAAAATATATTCGGTTAGTTCAGAACAGTGTTAAACTGTTGAAATAACAATGGTTGGGTTAAAATAGCGGTTCTGATTTTCGAATAAGGGTACCTCGAGATATTTTAGTTATCTAATTAAATAAAATTCAAATCAGTGTTTTTCAGCCGACCTATATCGTTTACATCGCAGACCTACTCCTCTTCCTTTACGACAAAGTAAACTAGAAATTTAAATGGTCGGATTACTTTCTTCCTCGAGCTGCATTATCTGTTCCCCTTATCGCCTATATATGCATCGCAATACCACCCCTTGTTCCTTTCACTTTCATTTCTTCTGAAAATTCATCCGAAAAACTTCAAATAAAAATGGTCGTAGTCCTTATGCTCTCTAAATCGAAATCGATACCACCAATTAAACCTAAATCGAATTCCTCAATTCGAAATCGAGAGGTGAAAACAACCGCTCCTCGTCTTTCAATTCAAATCGAATAAAAAGGAATCGTGGTCTTCTTCCGGACCTCGTGGCGTCACCATGGTCTGGAAGCTCGAAATCACCTGGAGCTGACAACAAGAGAGGCGACGCTGGTAGTGGAGTTGGGGTTAGTAAAGTCTGTGTCTTTCCTCATGTTCACTGCTGCGTTGTCGAGCTTCGTTGCCAGGAAATTTCATGGCACTGTGAAGCAATTAGATGTCGGTTGATTCAGGTTTTGGGCAAGGGATTTGCTGGAGTTCAATACTAATGATTGGGTGGCATTGTGAAGTTCGACAGGGTTTTTTTTTTTTTGGAGTGCGAACTCTAATTTTTGTGAATATAGAGGTAGAAAACGGAGGAGAGAGAACATGGAGTAGGTGCTGTGTCCATACATGTATCATTTAGGAAGGAGTTTCAAACGGGAACTAAGGTGTGAATTCATTCGAGAAGATTCGTAGCCGGTGATTTGGAAATAAACAGGATATTCGACAACGGCAATTACGGTGAGTAAATCTCACTCACCTTTTATTTATAATTATTTTTACCTCGTAAAAATAATTGTTGTTGCTTGTTTGGATTTTTCTGCTTGTTTTATATATATTAGTTATTTAGGCTATTATATATATATTGGGTTGATTGATTGGTTGGATTCCCGCAGTCTCATTAGCGGATGCCCGCAGTTTCATAGCGGATGATTACCCTATACGCCCCACGCTATGATTAGTGGATGACCTTCTATACCACGATATTCTGCCACGAAGCAGAATGGGTATTATTTATGTGCTAACATCTGTGGATGCAGGTAAACAGGTTGGAGGAATCCAACTGGATTCCTCAAAAATATATTATCTGTTTGTTTGTCGGTTTCATATATATTCTCATATATGATGTGTTAAAAATCCCGTGATTTGATAACTGATTGTTTTGGGGTGTTTAAATATCACTGGGGCTCGAATATTGATTTATAAAAATATCGGAAAAGGATAATAGAGATTTGAAAATGGAATTCTATTTTTATAAATAGAATTTGAATTTTTAATGAGGTATAGAAAATATTAACTGTTTTAAATATATAAAACAAGTGAATTTATAAACTTGGTTTATAAATTAAAATACGGGATTTGAATTGGATTTATAAACTTTATTTATAAGTTTATAATGTGAAAATTTAAGGGAAGTTATAAACGTTGTTTATAAATTAAAGAATACAAATAGAATTTGAATATGAGAAATTAAAATGAAATTTGAATATTTGAATTCAAAGGAATTCAATAAAGAAAATTCAAATAGAGATTTTGATATAAAATTTGAATAAAGAAATTCAAATAGAGATTTGAATGTAGAATTTCAAAATAGAATTTGAAATAAACTTTGAAAATAGGATTTTCGAAGTAGAATTGGAAATAGAATTTCAAATAGGATTTCAAAATAGGAAATCCAAATGGTTTTGAAATGGAATTTGAATTCAAGGGAATTCAAATGGATTTGAGTGGAGAAATTCAAATGGGATTTAAATAATGGATTTTAAATAAAGAGGATTCAAATATAAGAATTTAAATAGAATTTGAATGGAGTTTAAATATAAGAATTTAAATAAAACTCAAATGGAGTTTAAATATAGGATTCAAATAGAATCCAAAAAGAATTTGAATAAGAGGAATTCAAAGAGAATTAAAAGGTGGTATTTGAAATTCAAATAGTATTAGAATGGAGTTTTGGATATTTGAATTTAAAATAGAAATTCAAAATGGAGTTTGATTATTTAAATTCAAGTATGAATTTCAAATATAACAATTCAAAAGGGAGTTGATTATAGAAAATTAATCTGGTATTTGAATTCAAGGAGATTAAAATGTGGTATTTGAAATCAAGGAAATAAAATATGGTATGTGAATTCAAGAGAATATTAGAATTCAAATGGTGTTAAAAATGAGTTTGAATATTAGAATTCAAATGGTGTTGGAAATGAATTTGAATATTAGAATTCAAATGGAAAATGAAAGTTGAATATAAGAGATTCAAATTGAATTCAAATAGGATTTAATCTATGGGATTTGAATATGAAATTCAAATGGGTTTTAAACTATGGAATTTTGAATATAGAATTTAAAAAGGAGTTTGAATATTTGAATTTCAATAGAATTCAAATATAGAAATTGGAATATAGAAGTTCAAATGGAATTTAAATATAGAGTTTGAATAAGAGAATTCAAATGAATTCAAACATAGAATTTGAATATAGGGAATTCAAATAGAAATTCAAGTATTGAATTTGAATATCAAATAGAAAAGGAATTGGAATTTGAATATAGAATTCAAATAAAAGTGAGATTGGAATTTGAATCAAGAAATTCAAATAGAGTTAAAATGGAGTTGAATTCATTTTAAAGAAGTTTAAAGGTTTATATATATAAATATAATTAAAACGAACTCGCCGCAGCACTGCAGTTCGTAAAATAGCGATTCAAACTTCAATCGAGTATACAGGACTCAATTGGAGTCGGATCTCTTTGAAACAAGAAACGTCAGGACCAGTTTGATAATAGTTTTCTAATGAAAGAGAAAAATATGAATTTCGTCGTATAGATTTTGAGTTATGTCAAAATCAAATTTTCAGAAAAACAGCGCCATAACTATTTAAAAACCATAACGGTTTATTTCATTCTATAAAAGGATTTTAAGCAAATAAAATCCGAATTTCTATTTATAAAATTTCAGATTTGAGTTATAAAATATATGTGAACTCGGGTGGAGTAATGAATTGATTTTTGAAACAGAAATCAGATTTTTGATTATTAAATAGAATTAACTAATTCGAATAGTAATTAGTAAATGAGATGTTGAATTGATATTGAGCCTTAAATAAGTGAATTCGATTTGAAAATTTATATTCGAAATAGAAAAGAGAACTAGAATTGAAATTGAAATTCAATTTGGTTATGAATGAGTTAAATATTTTGTTTGAACATGTTATGTTCAACAAAGAAGTGAAATAGGCAAAATGACTAATTAAAGAAAAAATGGGCAAAACTGAATCCAAACGATTAGATGGTATTGAATTGAATTGAAAACAGGTGAACATGTGTAAGCAGGTTTGATATGAAGTATATGAAGATTTAAATTTATGTGCTCGACAAAAAAGTACATGTTTAATTCATATATGAGATTTTATGCGCCGTATCGGCAAGCCGCTTGGCTTTTCCTTTTTCTTTTGATTGAGGAAGATACCGGGAAGCTATTTGAAATTTCCCGATGCTCCCGATACAGGGGAGGTTATGGCGAAATTTTCCGGAAATTTAAGGAGTTAGAATATTTTTAAGATATTTTGATAGTTAGAAATCATTGTATCGACGTATAGAATTCGATAGGTAAGTGAATATAAAAATCGAATAATTGTAAACAAAAAGGGAAATCTATAAATTAGAAATAGAAAGCGAACTTTATACATGTTTTAAAAATGAACAATTGGATTGTATAGTGTGTTTATTCGAGGTAAGTGGTATTGCCGTTTTGAAGTTGAGGATGTCTCCAATTAAGGTCTGAGAGGTAATTTTACCCCAACTTGATTGATTTCATTTTAAATGGAGAAATAGCAAGATCCAATCTCGAAGAGAAGTGTTGGATAATAGTTAGTTGAATAGAATATTATGGGTTGTCGTACGATGTTTTATACCGCTTTCGTTTTAACCAAAGTAATGTATATTTGGAAATATAAAAGTAAATATTTCCTGAGGATAGTTAAAGTAGTCGAGAAAGAGATAAGTGATTGAAATTGTTTTCAATTTCAAATAAAATATATTTCCTAAGTATAGGAAATAAGAGAAGGCGATATATGGAAATGTTTTCCAAATAGCGTAAGAAGCCAAGATGATTATTGGAAATATTTGGTTAACAAATATTGATAAGGAAATGGAGAAGAGATTTAATTAATGAAATATTAATTAAAGAGCCCAGTGATTTGTTGATATGTTTGGATGAACACTTGTTTTTATTCGATAGTTAAATCACAGACTATCGAAGTTTTTGACCATCGTTGTCAATATGGAGAGACCGGTTGGATTATTATCCGAGAACCACTCCGTATTGGCAGTAGCGTTGCGAATCAGATTATACGAAGATAATCGAAGACGGAGTAAAGTGCAAGGGCTTTTTCTAGTAATAGAAATAGTGCCTTCGGTTTCGTTCAATCCCAGAACGAACGTATATGGACGAATGTCTGACAGAGTATTTCCAATGATCAAATGGGTTGGTCTGTATAAATATATATGGTTGCAACGGATTTATCCCTTAGCATAATATCCAGAATATTTGTGCAAACTCAACTAGTGATTAACGGATCTGACAATGTGGCATTCAAAGTGATTGTGCTATCAATGAATGGTAAGTATTCGTAGCCTCAGGCCTCAACAACCGGGAAAGGACAAAAATCGGGCAGGCAGCATGGCTATGTGGGTCGCACCCATTAGGATGTATAATCACCTATCTAGAGGTTCATTTAATTTCTTATTCTATTCGATGCTGTCCCAGTCGGGAGACGGTTGCTGATCCCAACCGTTGGTGATATACATTAGATACACTCAAGCGAAATGAGTGGTCGGTCATGTGTGGGCCGGGTTACAAGATGTTCTTGTTGAACCCAGTGTATTCCTCTCTAGAGATACCCAGTCGGAAGGTGGTTCCATACCTTGTCATGTTGGAAATCCAATCTCCAACAAGCGCCATGCGGTTTTTGATTTTATACTATATATGTGGAGCGTGAGATGCAAGCGTTCTGCTATTTGGTTATTTACTTGATGTAGACATTATTATAATATCACTGGATTTTCGTATCAAAGTGTTTTGGGTTATAGTAAGGTAAAAACCGTCCATGTTTATGTGTGGGCTGGTCTTACTATTAACTTTTCTTTCGAAAAGGGTTTTTAAAGTTAATCAAGTGGTTGGAGTTTACTCACACCAGTCCCATGACTGACCCAGAGTTTATTTTGTTTTGTTTTTCCTAAACTCTTGGGTGCCCAAATTTGTACGGGCAGACAAGTAGTCGGGATTTCACAGATTTATTTGAAGGAGCTGGAAGCAGGAGGCTTCACCGGTTCGCTATAGGCTATCACATATTCCGCTGTGGACCTTGTTTGTACCTGGAAACAGGTGTTTATAACTGTTCCAGAAATGACTGTTGTGCTCTGATGATGGTATGTATATAAAATTACTGATTTGTATTTCAAGAGTTATATTATGAAATATATTTTATTCGTTCCGCTGTGAGTTGTGATCTTCGTTTTTCTCCTATTCTAATATTTCTTTCTTCCTATTTCTCATCGTCTAACTTCTTTCTATTAATGGTTCGTATTTCTGTGTTATTTGGGTTGGACGTGTGGTGTATTTAGTCAACTCAGATAGCTCAGATTTGCGGGTCGTTACAATATATATTCATTTTTCACATTTCATATGTATATCATTTACATTTCCATTTCATATATATTCATTTTTCACATTTCATATGTATATCATTTTCATTTCAAATATATATTATTTCCATATATATTCATTTCAGCTCATATTTTTTTTTTTCAACTCATATATATATATATATATATATTTCAACTCATATATATCTTCATTTACATTTCTCATCACAATCACAACACAATAAAATCAAACAAGTCGTCCATGGTCTGTGGACGACGGGGAACAACTCATGTATGCAGTTATAAAATAAATAACTGTACAGAAAATTATAGTGAGATAATTTCTCGCCTTAGGGATCCACTCCTCTATTCTATTCTGAATTTTTGAACCGTTTGGTTTTGCCAGAAATTCCAAAGTAGTCTTCTCCACGCTGTTCATATTAAAAATCACATTTTTAAAATGATGTTTATATTAATAATCGCATTTTTATATCGCCGTAGGGATTGAAGTGCTTAGTTAGATGAAGATAATTGCAGTTGAAATCTTCACGAATTGATTTGGGATTAAGAGAATTTGAAGAGGAATGAATCGAACCATTTTCGCTGTGTATCCATTGGAGGGAGGCGCGGGTTTGAACCCGTTGACCGCGGAAAGAGATTTTGACCAGTCTCTAGGGTTTTAGAAATCCTTTTATATTTTTATTTTATATTATTTTATTTTGAAAATATCCTTTTTACTAATCCGAACTCCAAATCATACCCAACGACTGTCGCCTTTAGATAAATAACCCCATTCCGAACACAATGGGATATGTTTCGTAAGCCAGTTCGACTGTTACGATCAGTTTTCAAAAATTAAAATATAAATCAGTATATTCAATTTTAATTCACATTTTAATTTACCGGGGCCATATACATACTCTGAAAATTCCAGAAAAATTATTTCTAGCTTCATTTTGACGATACGGTCCTAACAAAACTGATTTCGTCAAATTTGAAGATCGTTTGAAAAATGGCCATTTTCTGGTCGATCCAAATTGACTGAAACTGTTAAAACACGTTTTCTTTTGCCATGCCCACATATTGGGTAACAACCCGGAATTTTGGGGCCAATTTAAAATTTTTATTTTAGAAATTACGTCAGAATTTAGAAGGAGGAGGAAAAAAAAAGAAAAAAAAAAGAGATTCGTTGTATAATAAATTGTGTTCACATTAGGAACTGGATTTTTAATGTAAAGGATGAATCATTAAAAATGGATTCATAGTTTGATAAAATGTTTTATCATAATAATAAAAAAGAAAAGATGTTTTAACAGTAGAAAAGTCTGTTTGTTTAATATTAAACATTTACATGTTAGAAGTTTGTTAAGTATTAACATTTACATGCAAACATTCATTTCTAAAAATAATATTTAATCCTATAGTGTTAGTTTTAATTTCTAACAATTAGCATTAACCATGCATTCATTATCTTTCCTCCCTTTTGTTTTTCCTTGTTATTTTTTTTTCTTTCTTCTTTTTCTTCACAAACTAATCACCTATATACATACATATATATATATATATATTTCTCTTCTATTTATTCTTTCCAACCCATTGAATATGTTACTTAAATTATGATATTTAATGTTATGTGTTTTGAAATTTAAAAACACACAACTTTCTAACAATCAGCATCAGACAATAAATCATACATTCATTCCTTTCTATTTATTCTCTCTCCCTCTTTGTAATTTACTTTCGAATTTTGAATAAAAATATATATAATAATGAATAGTGTGGTCCCATCACGCCTAGTCAGCTAATTAAATACTTGGTAACCTACTATGTTATAATAGACACATTAGGGGAATGAAACTAAAGAAAGATAAAAAAAGTATTATAAGCGGAAAATTCCCCACTGCTGCCTCCCGTAGGAGTCTGGGCCGTGTCTCAGTCCCAGTGTGGCTGATCATCCTCTCGGACCAGCTACTGATCATCGCCTTGGTAAGCTATTGCCTCACCAACTAGCTAATCAGATAAACAGAAATAGATAAACAGAAAATATAAGAACTAAGCGCACATAATTCAGCAATTGTTGTTTGTTCTCCTAATTGATTGCAATTAAACTCGGCTCAATCCTTTTTTTTAGGAAAAGGATTGGGCCGAATAAAAAAAATAAGTATCCTATACTATCTATTTGTATAGATCTTTCATATATACAGATCTTACCTATATAAACAAAATCTAGGATTATTAACAGTGCCCTTTTTGGAGAATGTTAATAAATTCCAAAATCCATTTCGTCGTCCAGTAGCTACAACAGTCTTTTTGATCGGTACCGCAGTAGCTCTTTGGTTAGGTATTGGAGCAACATTACCTATTGATAAATCTCTAACGATTTTCTACAAAGTGGTGATGAAACGTATAACTTGTACAAATCTTTCCATTTTCCAATTCGATCCGATCCGGTCGTTCGTAGAGCTATTTACTCGATCGCAGACATTTCTGCAACATTTCTAAGAGAGTACTCTTCGGGGCAGAGTGGAAGAACGGAAGAGATTCTCGAACGAAGAAAAGGATCCAATTACTTCGAAAGAATTGAACGAGGAGCCGTATGAGGGGAAAATCTCATGTACGGTTCTGTAGAGTGACTTGTCTGTCAAAAAGACTGATTCATTCGGATCGACATGAGGGTCCAACTCCATTGCATTGCCAGAATCCATGTTGTATATTTGAAGCAGTTGACCCCTTGCTTCGCTCATGGTACAACCCTCTTCCCCTTCGTCTCAGGTCGATGGATCTTCTCAATTGGAAGATCTCCCATATGGATAATACATATTCCGGTTGACCGAGCCTAATTCGAATTGTTTTGTTCCGAAGCAAAGATATCCATGGAGGTGGTTCGTCCTATTTACGACCAAGAGGTACCGGATTCTCTTTCGGATAGGCCCTGAAAAGAGAAGGAAAGCTGGAATGCCAACAGGCGTCTGTCTATTCTCTAATTCACCCGACCCGATAGTACCCATTTTCGTAAGTTGTTTCTACATCGCTTTCTTCCGTTTCTGAGGTTTCTTTCAGTTTCTTAGTACCAATAGGCGATGGCATTCTGCCTAAATAGTAGACACAGGTGATAAATAAGAGAATACTAAAGATTCTAGCCATAGAATTTATCAATTCTGACACAAGGTACTTATTAGATCGAATCAAATGATTTTGTCGTATCCAGAATAATACCAATCCAACCCATTTCATGAATAAAATGTGACCAATTAACCAACCAACAAAACTACTTGTTACAAATAACATCTGAGATCAAGAATTCTCACTATTTCTTAGATTCATGGATCAAATTCGATTCAGTGGGATCTTTCACTCACATTTGGTATACATATAGAACATTGCTTAATATATATATATACACTATATATTTTGCAAATGCTACATATATGAATGGTAGAATTGAAGTATAATTAATTGACTACATGCTATATATACTAATGGTATGCATTTAGAACATTGCCATGAAAAGAGTAATTAATTGCCATGAAGAGATTAATAGACTGCATTAAATCGGGCTTTAACTATATATAAAAAAAAGAATTAGAGAATTAATTAATATTTTATTTTAAGAATTGTATTTGTAAATTAAAGATCAATAAATGGGAATTGAAGTCTTAAATGATTAATGCAAATAATGTGTGTAATTAAAAGGTAGATTTAAAATTGAAATTTTTAATGAATAAAGACAAATGGATTTATGGGAATGAATATAAATGAATTAATTACTAATTGCAAATCAGTGACTTATCATTAAATGCCATAATATATGCCTATTAGTTATTGTAGATAAATGTGCCATCATATGTAACATACAACATATATGGATAAACGTTTTTTTTTTGAAATAAAAGAAGTAATAAATTAAATAAGATTTTAAATATTTATATGAAATGCCATTTGTAACCTAACCCTAATTCTAAATGATACAGCCGCCACTTCTGTGAGCAATGGCTATTGTCTTCCGATCTTCCATTCTCTTTTTCTCTTAAATTATTCAATGATTTTTCAAAATTATAAATACAAAATCGAAATACTCTTAAAGGCCTTTCATATCAACGATAAAGATCATCTGTGGCGACGGTGGCGGCAAGTTCTACAGGCGGCGGCGGTGGGTTTTGCTAATGGATGGATGGGTTTCAACAATTCTGTAATATGTCGTTCATATGGAAGAAGGATTCAAACTCCTTAATGATGTAATTAAGAAAATTAATTATTATTTAATTATTTTAATTTTGTAATCAATGTATAAATGACCATAACTCCTTCATTCGAGGACGTGATGACGAACGGTCAGTGGCGTTGGATTCGCAACGAAAAAAAACTCTTCGCAATGGAATCAAATTGGACTGAAAAGGAGCAATTCTGAATTTCAGGGAATTTCAAACGTGAACTGTTCAGAATTTAACTATCGATGAGATTTCTTTGTTTTAAAAATAATTAAAATTTAATTATCTTCCATTGTTTCAGTTTTATATATGTATGTTAATTAAATTCAACTCTGTGATGTATGGTATTGTATTCGTTGTTTGTTGATGATGATGGTTGTTGTGGTTTGTGTTAATTAACATCAAACTTAGATTTATTTCATGTATTGAAATGTGGAATTGTAACCGTATGTTGACACCAAAACACTAGTTGTCATCACATGTAGTTGATATTGACTTGACATTGAAAATAAATTGTCCATTTATTTGTATCCCCTTATGCAAATATATCAATTGAAAATAAATTCCCCATTTATTTGTATCCCCTTATGCAAATATATCAATTGAAAATGAATTGTTCATTTATTTGTATTCTCTTAGGCAAATATATTCATTGAAATAAATGGTTCTTTTATTTGCATCCTCTAGTGCATATATCCCTAGAATTATAGTGACGTTCTTTTATTTGCATTCCTCATTGCAAATAAAAATAGTATTAAAAGATGTTCTTTTATTTGCATTTTAGACATAAACATTAGTATAAAGATTTCATTTTTATTTGCATGTTTAGATGCAAATAAATAACTTAGAAAAAGATTTTTACTTTTATTTTATTTTTATTTGCATGTTTAGGTTCAAATAGATAATAAATAGGAATTTACATTTTTTTTCAATGTAAAGGAAAGAATAAAATGGATAAGATTATAAACACATTTTTATTGACATCTTATTTGCTAATAAAAAAAAGGGCAAAAATTTACCATTTTTGCAAATTAAAAAGAATGAATGTGAAATACTCATTTTTGCAAATTAAAAAGAATGAATGTGAAATACTATTCATTTTGGTTATTTAAAAATGAATAAGACCAAAATATACATTTTTGGTCACTAAAAATGATTAAACCAAAAATGTACATTTTTGGTCATCAAAAAGGATTAAACAAAAATCACATTTTGTTTACATAAATGGGACTATAACAAAATTTACATTTTGTTTATATTTAAAAGAATTAGTCAAGATTCACATTTTATTTACATTAAAAGGATGATAACAAAATTTCAGTTTTGGTCATTTAAAGGAATGAATTGGAAATGTTCATTTTTGCAAATTAAATAGGATTAGTTAAAAATATACATTTTTGATCATTTAGAAGGTTTAGTTAAAAATATACATTTTTTTTTATTAGAAAAAAATAAACATTTTTGTGTATTAAAAAGGATTAAACATATTTGTGTATTAAAAAGGATTAAACATTTTTGTGTATTAAAAAGGGATTAAACATTTTTGTGTACTAAAAGAGTTTAAACAAAATGAACAATTGTGTACATTAAAAAGAAGTAGATCAAAATATATAGTTTTGTTTACCTTAAAGGAGTAGTTATAAAAAGATCACATTTTTAGTATTATATTGTTTCAACTAAAAAGAATACATTCTTAATGGGAAGTTGTTTTCAACTAAAAAGATCATATTTTTGGTATTATATATGGCAAGTTTTTTTTTTCTTTTTTTTTAACTAAATGAGACATGAGATTTTACCAATTTATGTTTAGAAATAAAGATTACATTTTTTAGTGCCATTTTAGTTGAGACAAAAAGATTATATATAAAAGATTAGATTTTTATTGTTAAAACTTGATTTATGAAATAAAAATCACATTTTTGTTAAAACTTGATTTGTGAAATAAAAGTAACATTTTTGTCAAGACATGATTATAGTAATGGAAGTAACATTTTTGTTATGAATTGTCCTGTAAGATGGAATTAACATTTTATTATTTTAAATGTTACACTAGAGAAATTTACATCCTCATTATTAAATGTTACAGTAGAGAAATTAACATTTTGATGGGAAAATGT
Organism: Allium sativum; assembly: GCA_030737875.1. NCBI lineage: Eukaryota > Viridiplantae > Streptophyta > Magnoliopsida > Asparagales > Amaryllidaceae > Allium > Allium sativum. The sequence goes on from CM060913.1 coordinate 162,029,936, forward strand.
CACATAGGAATAGAACTACATTTTTGCTAGAAAATGTAAATTAGAATAAAGAGTACATTTTTGCTAGAAAATGAATATTGAAGAAAAAAGTACATTTTGCTAGAAAAGGAATATTAGAATAAAAAGTACATTTCTGTTAGAAAATGTAAATTAAAATAAAATCATTTTTGTCATATTAAAAGAAATTTAATAGAAATGAAATTTTTGTCATATTAAAAGGATGAATTAGAAAGATACATTTTTGTCATTTTAAAGGAGGTGAAGAAAAATATTCATTTTGTCATTAAAATGAATGAGACCAAAAATATACTTTTTGGCCAATAATTAAGAGTTAAGATTTTATTGGCATTTGTTAACAATAAAAGTATTGAAATAAAAGTTAAGATTTTTATTGTCATTTGTACACAATAAAAAGAATTGAAATAGATGTCTATGATGTTGTAATGCTTGATATGTTAAATATAGGGTTAGTATATTCAAACTGAATACTACAGTTCCATTTACAAGTCATCCGACTTGTTTATGTGATTGGGACGATAATTTTTACACATCGCCCAAATGCAAAAATAATTTATTATTGACTGTTGGATGAAAACCCACACGGGTATTGGGATGATACTGGATACACACTAATCCCAATATTTAGTTATCTGTCAATCGATGGATTGACAGTCTGTGATGAGCGTTAGTTATTTACTTTAATGCTCACACAGTTATAAATTCCACTTTGGTCGTCATTTGGATGTTTTATAATTATTTATCATGATTGTTGATTACACACAATATATGGTTATTGATTGAGTCACATTCCAGTATAGGATATCCTAGAAAAAGAATATTTTAGAAAAGAATATATTTTAGGAAAATATATTTTTATTGAAATGAACTAGTTATTAACTAAAATAAATCATTAAATTAAGATTTAATGAAATTTTCCAATTAGTGAATATTTAATTGAAATTAAATTAAATAAATTGGATTTTGAGTTTGTCGTGAATGGTGTCTTCAATAACACTTTTCTTAAACCCAGTTGAAAAGAATAAATCTTTTAATTAAGATTACTAGAGTTTCGAACTACATTTTGTAATTGGAATAAAAATGATTTGTGAATTGAGTTTATCGTGAACAATGTTTTTAAACGACATCTGTTCTTTAACTCAATTAACCGTAAGAATATGATTTGGAATTTATAAATCTTTTATTAAGATTTAAATGGGAATTTTCCAAAAGTAAAGTTTTCCAATTTAATATATTAAATTGGAGTTGAATAGAATTCGAATTAATTAATAACCGAGGTAAGCTTCTGTAGAAGAAGACCGATACTACATATGGAATTTAAGAGGCTTTGCCGTTATTCCATTTATATTATTGGTCAGATACAGAATTTTATAACGATTATATATTGATTTGATTTCTATGAAGATTCCGTATTCAATGGAAGATGATTTTGGGTTTACCGTGAACTATGTTTTAACTGACATTAGTTCTTTAACCCGGTTAAAGATAAGATTAATTTCTTAAATTCAAATAACCATTGATTAATGATTTTTGTATTTAAAACCAAATTTGAGTTTTGTTAAATCTTTAAAGAAAAGATTTAAAGGTAGTTTAAAGAATTTATCTTTGATAGAATAATGCGAATATTTTATTAGAAGATTCTGAAGTGAAATGTGGCATTGGATGTGTCTTTATAATACTTGATTTTTATTACAAAAATACGCGAATTATTCGGAAAGACCGGGTTTAACCCATTCCGAGTAATTACTACGACGATGAAGAGTCGAAGATGAAGACGGTGATTGAAGACCGACGATCTTCACATCGAATGGATGTGTTGCTACAGAGACCCTTGATGGGAGTAGCTACCTTGAAGGGGCTTCAGTGGTGGCCGTCCGGACTATTGTTGATTGCTCGGATTTGGTTTTCGCTCAGACCCAGAGCATAAGCTAGTAAATGGATGCGTGTCTGACATTGGATTTCGTTCCATGTGAATTACATCGATTTCTGTTAATGTATGTCTGTTTGGTGGTGGAGGATTTATTCTCTGCTTAACACCCTAGTATATATTAATGGTGATTGATCGCATGGCGTGAATTGTCAATGTGGCACGCCAAGATGCAAATGATCAAGGCTTTTGTTGAAAAGCAGGGCCTTGTGGGATGATCAAAGCATAGCCTATTACGACATAACTTTGTGTATATCGTGACTTCGCGAGCCTCACACACCGGTATGAGTCAAAAACGGGAGAAAGGACCGTAGGGAGTGCACACGTTTCTTTCTAGCTAGTGGTATTGTCAGTGCTTAAACTGGCTGGCATTTTACTTATGTGGATGATGGATTTTGAGGCGCCTCGGATTTTTATAGGCCGTTAGTGGTCATACTATAGGTTCAAAGGAACCGGGAAACGTGTGTTCAGGCATAACCAATCCACTGCCGATAGGCAGGGACCAGCCCTACCGCTCCAAGGGTTGCCCATAGGTGTGATCCTGAGGCATTTGCTAGAGTGTCTCGAATCAGTGAGGAGCTCCTCTCTAGCCTCGACTCATGATGCAAATCCAATTTCCAATACGACCTTGCGGTTTTGATTGTAGAACTAGTATGGCGACATAGTAGGATGGGGTACTATGCCGTCTATGATTAATACATTATGATTGGAATTGTTTTTGAAATATATGTACCCATAGATATACACACTAATATTAAATCCGTTTTATCGTATCAAGCATATTTTGACCATTATAAGGTAAAACCCTATCCTCCGGTTTGCGTTGCATTGTGTGATGGGACTTGGGTCTTATAATGGTTTCATTTTTCTAAAAAGCATTGCGTTGTTCAATGTTTAACATTATTTTATGCACTGGCAATCCAAGGGAGTAAACCCATTCCGCGTTATCGGCGTGGTCCTGTGATTAGCCTTATTATTAGATAAGTTAACTTAAGATTTCTCATACCAGTCCCATGACTGACCTGTAGTTTGTTTCACTGGCAAACTCGGGTGCCCATATTTTCCACACGGGCAGTAGAGTAGCTTTTTGCAGATATATTTACAGGATCCTGGTTTACAGCTGAAGCGGTATTCGGAAAGCTCTGTATCCGTGTATTGCTTTCAGTTGTATATTTGTATTATGTTCCGCTGCTATTTAAATGTAATTTAAAACTCTAATATTATTGTATTTCTATTATGTAATAAGTATTCATACTCTGTTACATTCTTGTACTCTGATGTATTTGTTGTAATCAGCAATAAAATGTTCTTCAGTTTGTGTTCGGATGTGTGTTGTTCTCAAAGCAATCCAACCTTTCCTTTACTGGGAAGTTTGGGTCGTTTCATATTGATTTCAAAAATTATGAATTTTTGAATCTAGCAATAATTTGACATCTCGGATCCAACAGAAGTGGTTTCGTCGAAAAAGGAGGTCGTTTGCAAAATAGCTATTTTTAAGGCCTTTATATATATATTATATATATAAATTCCACAGCGACTTTTCAGAATTTTAAACTGAACATATGTTTTCATTTCTAAACTGAAATCTCAGTTTCTTAACTTCCTTAGAAAGATATAATCAAACAGATTCAAATATTTCTTGTTTCGTCCAATTCCGACTTATAACGAATTCTGTATATTCATTTGAAATTCAAAATCGAATTTTCAAACTGCTGTGCCATTTCAGGCTCATTATATAATTAAAATAAAAAAATTCGTTTTAACTTCGTCGAAAATAAATTTCCATCGTTATTATTTAAAATAAATCATTTTAAATATTCAAAATCTGTTAAAATTACCAAAATAAAATTTTTAAATTGGTTCAGATTTTCCGGGTTATTACAATCTCCCCCACTTAAAATATTTTCGTCCTCGAAAAGGAACGGAGCTGAAAGTTGCTTAACTAACCAACTCAACTTTCATTCTTCAACTTTTCTGTTTCTAAGAATTTATAATTTTCCAAAAATTTGGCTAACACCCTAAATTTTTGAAAAATTTCGCCATAACCTTTTTTGTACCAGGAGCATCAGGAAAATCCACAAACCGCCACACAGGCCCTCTCATCTCAAAAGGAAAAAGAAAAAGCCAAGCGGCTCATAAAATCATCATCACCCAAGAAATTAGTAAACATGTACCTATTGTCGGGCATACAATTTTATTCCTCTACTCTAGCCTCCTTGCTATGACCTGTTCAATGTATACACATGTATATGCATGCAATTTCAAACAATTTCAATTCTGTTCAAATTTTGATTCGATTTGGCTAATTCACCTTACATTCTCTTATTGGTATTATCAATTCAATATTTTTATTAATTAAATTAATAATCAAATAACACAACCAACAATCAATTAGTTGGTTAGCTTTTCAATCATATAATTTTATATATTCAAAATCATATTTTTAGAACCAGATTATATATATAATCACAAATATGATATTTATAAACATATGACTCTCAGCTCATTCTGGGGCATTTCTAACCGCATCTCTAACGAGTCACTCATTCTAGAATGCTACTGATTCTATCTCTAATGAGGATTCTTTCATAGGATATTACTAATTCAATCTCTGATGAGTCTTTTATTCTGTTCTAACGAGTTCCACCCCAAAGATTTGAGTTAGCCAAAGCTCCGATACCATCTGCAACGACACGGATTTCGCTCGGACCTAATCGATCGCTAAACCGACCAAGACCGTTCAAAATACGGATACACTAACTCTGGGCATACAACACATCAGAACAAATAACAGAAGACTTTTATAAACATCATAATAATGTTACATTAGAGTACAAAATATCAGAGTATATCGAAAATAATACACATCGGAAGATAAATTTACATAAATGTATTACAATGCACAGTGGAAATATAAACTACACAGCGGAAGACTGTAAATGCCTGGACACATCTTAAAGCTTCTATCCAGAATCCCGCTCAATACATCTGCAAAATAAAACTACTCGACTGCCCATATGGAAAATAAGGGCACCCGAGTTAGCAAGGGAAAAAACAACTACAGGTCGGTCATGGGACTGGTGTGAGAAACTCTAAATAGTTATAAATCTTTATAAATCATAAAACAAATCACAGGACCACGTCGCTAACACGGAACGGGTTTACCCCCATGAATGCCAGTGTATAAGCAACAATCGATAATTATGGATCTACTATGCATCAATCAACATGCAAATTCCTAATCTATCCATTTAGATTAATCACCATACTTAGATTTTCCAAATCCAATTCAATTTACAAAAATTATTCCTTTGGACTTTATTTCCCGATTTCCATTTCAAATCATTTGAAATACATATCTAGCTTTTATATCAAAGTAGATTTCACTTCGGGATCTCAAATCAAATCATTTGAAAATATGAATTCCAAATCGTAACAATGCATACAAAAAAGTATGCAACCAAATATCGGGCTCCCCCTAGACAAGGCAAAGGGCACGCACCTAAGCAACTCGATATATATATATATATGTGTGCACTCCAACGCATGGAGTAGGCTACACTGACGATGCACCACCCACGCATGGAAGCATACACCGTGTAACACCCCGTAATTCTGTTAATATTAATATTCACAAATTAAAGAATAACTAATCTCAGACGTGAGAATTTTGGGAAACGGGTTGTGCCATTGTGTTCGTCTCGGAATTCTGGTTGAAATAGAGTCTGAGTTTGCGTGATTTGGACTTCGTATGAAGGAGATATGGCCATCGGAAGTTTCAAAAAATTCGAAATTCAAAATTCGAAGTCAAACAGGCCAGGCGGGAAATTTCCCACCCAACACCCCAGGTCGATTGGGGAGTCGACTGGGCAGTCGACACCCCCAGGACCAGGTCGACTGCGCAGTCGACTTGGGTATCGACCTGGTCAAGTCGGCCAGGTTTTGGCAGAGCCCAATCTTGAGCTGTTGATGTGTCTTTAGGGCTGAGTTGGCTAATTTAACGGTTTAGGTTAGTTCTGAGTTGATCTGACAGTCTAAATAAATCCTAAACTCTCTATATACACCTAGGTAGTCTCTCATTCTAAATTCACATGAAAAATAGAATAGCCGCCGTCATGCCATCGCCATGGAACTCAGTGTAGCCGCCGCCAACTAAGAAGGAAGAAAGCTAATCAAAACTCTAATTCGACTCAACTCTAAAGCAAATCAAGACTCTCTTTCTTTTCTAATTGTGAGTATGATGATCTTAATAAGATTATTAGCAAACTAATTAGACTAAGATGTGATATGGATCATAAGAAAATGATGTGAATTGTCATATATGTTGTTGTAAACCTTATGCTATCATGTATGCTATAAATCCTATGTTATGTGATGATGATATCCTATATGTTGTAAATCATGCTATGATGATATTATATATGTTACAAGTTTCTATGCTAAGTTGCGATGTTACAAAGCCATGATTTTATTATGTTGTAGTTAGTTTATGAATCATGATGTTGATTATATATATTTGGGCTATGATGATTCACATGATAAATCACATGTACCTATGCAAGTTTAGATTTATTAGTATGTATAATCTCACATATTGTATGACATCTATTTAGATCTAGAATTATGACATCTATTTAGATCTAGAATTATGCTATGACATGTGTGAGTTCTATGTGTTAGATGCTAGTTCACACCATCATTATGTTGCATAAACCACATATGCAAGTTTATACATGAACTTGGGTTATGATCATATTATGTAAGTTGTGACATTTAACCAAACAAGTTGACACCTTTAGATCCATGGCATGTGTAGTTTTATGCAAGTTTCACCCCTATTATGATTAGATCTATTTTATTTGTCTATATGTTGTGATAATTTATCTTTGTGCTATGAGTTAGACTATTCGAGTCTAACGTATATTTTGCGTTGAATAAACGAACGTATAACGTGGGGTAGGGGTAATATTAAGGATTTAATGTTAAGAAATTGGGGTGCAATTGATATGATTTTGCATACCGTGTGTGGATGGCCATAATTGAGTCAATTATGGACATCATTAAAAATTGGAATTAATTAATGATTTGAATAGGGATATATTTAAAACTGGGGTAAAAGATTATAAGTTTTAATCAATGCTTAGGACACGAGGTTGGACTCGTTTGTGACGTAAAACTGCCCGGACCCGACCGGCAAATCCAGTAGTCACAAATGTCAGCCCAATGTGTGAGGTCCTAGGCCCAAATTAAAGCATAACAGTTGTAAAGACACGAGGTTAGACTCTTTTATGGTGTAAGACTGCCCGGACCCGCCCGACGAATCCAGCTGCCATAAATGCCAGTCTAATGTGAGAGGTCTTTATGAGGTTATGGCCTGAATGAATTAAGAAATACTTAACCAGATAAACATGTGAAGTGGGACATGGGGGTTAAGTAGGTGCCATGGGTGGCATGAGGAATCTAGTGAGTGCCTTTAGTGGCATTTGAAATACGATTAGTAAGACTTAACCAAACACACATGTAAATGAACATGACTAAGAAGAGGGTTAAGTGGGATATACTAGTGGGGACAAGCTTAGGTGGATAGCTTGTGGTAAATAGTGGGGGCCCGTTTCAACCAGTAAGCCAAACGTATCTTTTTGGGCTTGACCCAAGTCGAGGACGGGACACGCATACTGGGCTTGACTATAAGAGGCCAAACGGGTTAGCGGTGGCAACGCAAGTCCAACGGGTTTCATATGCGTGTGTGGACCCGGGCTGGTAGGTAAGACGTTGTCGCATTGTGTAGGTATAAGCCATGCATCTTCAAGTTGTATCGGGTTGTCACTTTAGGGGAGTGATACACCTCACTGGGGGGCCAGCACGGGTATCTACGAGTAGGGAGTCGATCGCAAGTGGGTAGTGGGGTACACCTAGCGGAGATAGGGGCAGGCGGCACCTATGTAGTCAGCTAGGGGTACACGAAGTTATTTATAAAATTTCTAAAGGAAGCAAGTGGGAACAACCTTTAAGGTGACTGGTGTGGTGCAGTGTAGTAATTATTCGTTAGTAATTAGGTGTGCCTTTAACGTTATCTTTATCTGCTCTTCCATACCCAATAGTTCATAGACATTTCCTTATTTTCCAGCTTATGCCTTAGTCTAGTTATTTTGATAATAGTATTGTTAGAATTATCATACTCGCCAGACTTTACGTCTGACCCCCTCTATTTCTATCTTTTCCCCCCTCCAGGTCCTCAGGGTGGGCCCAGCTCTAGTGGAGCTTGATTAGATTGCTTTATCTCTCTTTTGGAAAGCTTGGACCATTGAAGTAAAGTCCAGCTTGTTATCTTCTTTAATGGCTATTTACGTAATGGGATTATGTATTTTGTTTTATCAAGATGGATATTGTACTTGACTCTGATTTATTGTTTTATGATGTAACAAACATGTTTAATTTCCGCTGCAATGAAATAAAGTTTTAGATTTCCAAGTACTACTTATTATCTGTCTTGTTGTAATTTTTCTGTTCTATATTCACTTAAAACCTCCATGGAAGTTAATGCATTCCCTTTGTGAGTGACATTAATGGACGTTGGGTGTTACACGTGGTATCAGAGCTAGGTTACCAGAACAGATAATTTTTTTAGAAAAACTGTTTTTCTAAAGTATTTTTGGAAGAAATGTTTTCAAAAACATGTCTTGATGAGTAATTTAAAGAGGAAAGTTTTTATGAAAAACATAATCCCCAGTAGCCATATATCTTTATCTTTCGAATTCTCCATTTTGAATCTTTTCTTTTTCGTTTCAGCATGGCTGAAGATCTTAACCATCCGGAGGGTGTAACGATACCAGGATGGTATAGGAGGTTATTAGAGGCTAGGGCCGCTGTAGGTCCAGCCAATGTTCCTCCACCACCAGTTGCACCCGCTCCTCCTCCTCCTCCCCCTCCTCGCGCTGATACTTTAGCAAAGACATGCAAGGAATTTAAGTCTATGGGTGGAAACCTTTTCAAGGGTCAGAAACGTTTGTGGAAGCTAGAGATTGGCTTAAGGAGGTGGAAGAATTGCTAGAAATCTTTGAAGTAGAAGAAGGGAGGAAAGTCAAATTAGCAGCTTGGTTAATGAAGGGAGAGGCCTCGTTTTGGTGGGAGGTCACTAATGGGGAGCGTCCTGTTGATACTTGGGCGTATTTCAGACGTAGGTTTGAGGCAAAGTTTCTCTCAAGGGCAGAAGAGAATCTATATATGGAAAGGTTCTTGACATTAAAGCAAGGAAGCTCATCAGTGAAAGAATATGTCAACAAATTTAATCAATTAGCAAGGTTTGGCTTGGACTTAGTGAACACGCCGGAGAAGAAGGCTCTGAGGTTCGTTAAAGGCTTGAATGAGCCGTTGTAGGGGTTGGCTATGACCCACATCCCTATGGGGGCCACCTTTGAGAAGCTAGTAGAAATGGCACTCATGCACGAGGAGAAAGGCGCTAATGCTAATAAGGCACCTGAGAAGAAAGGGGATCAGAAGAAACCACAACATCAAAACAAGAAGGGTGGTAAAGACAATAATGGCAAAGGAAAGAAAAGATGCTTTAACTGTGGGACACCAGGCCATCTCAGTAAGGATTGCAGAAAGAAAAAGAAGACTGGTTGTTTTCACTGTGGTGAAGCGGGACATCTAGTGAAGGACTGCCCAAAGAAGGGGCAGAGGGCAGGGTCTACCTCGGGAGGACAGGTGCAGGATCTTATGGCACCAGGGCAGCCAAAGGGACAAGTTCAGGCTCTCGCGGTCCCACCGCTGCAAGAACGAGGTAGAACCATTTCTATTGAAAGCTTAGTTTTTCTGTTTGATCATCCTGTTCGTACCTTATTCGATTCGGGCACATCGCATTCGTTTATCTCTACATCATTAGTTGAATCACTGCACTTGAACACCAGTTTAGTAGAGGATCCCTTAGTTGTTTCGAATCCAATTGGGGGCTCAGATTATTTGTCCATGATATGTTTGGATTTGAAAATTTCTATACTTAGCGTTGAGTTTAGATGTGATGCTTATGTTTTGGGCTTCACAGGATATGGGCTAATTTTAGGAACGGATTGGTTATCCGGAAATGGGGTCGTCCTTGATTGTGAAAGGAGAGTAGTTAGGCTCATGACTCGCCTTGGCAACACTCTTGAAATCTTTTGTAATCCCATAAATTCTGTTATGCTAAGTTATCTAGAATCGCTTGGCGCGTCTGTGGAGAATCTACGATCTGTTAGAGTGGTTCGAGAATACTCGGATGTGTTTGAGGGGGTGAAGGGCTTGCCTCCGAAGCGGGAGATAGATTTTCGAATATATCTTGTGGATAATGCAAAACCAGTATCTTTGCCAGTACGCCATGTGGCTCCTCGTGAGAGGAGGGAACTCAATAAGCAAGTGAAGGAGTTGCTTGAGAAGGGGTTCATAAGACGTAGTATATCAGAGTGGGATGCTCCAGTAGTGTTTGCCACGAAGGCGGATGGGTCCCTTAGACTGTGTGTGGACTATAAAGAACTTAATAAGCTTACTAAGAAGAACAGACACCCACTGCTGAGGATTGACGATCTCTTCAGTCAATTAGTTGGCGCCTCAGTGTTTTCGCAGTTGGACTTAGCCATTGGTTTCCATCAGTTGAGAGTGGCTGAGGATAGCATTGAAAAGACTGCCTTTAGGACTCCGGACGGTTTCTATGAATGGCTAGTGATACCCTTCGGTTTGACAAACGCCCCCGCATACTTTGTTGATTTGATGAGTAGGGTGTTTAGGGAGTACCTTAATAAATTCGTGGTGGTCTTTGTAGACGACATCTTGATCTTTTCTAAGGACGAAGAAGAGCATACCCTACATCTTAGGGAAGTGTTGGAGACCCTTCGAACACATAATCTTAAAGCTAAATTTTCTAAGTGTCACTTCTGGAGGAAGGAGGTACGATTCTTAGGGCACGTGGTTTCCAAAGAAGGGATAGTTGTGGATCCCGCGAAGGTGGTGGCCATCCAAGATTGGAAGGTCCCTAAAAATGCTACCGAAGTGAGAAGTTTCATGGGGTTGGCTGGCTACTATAGGAAGTTTATCAAAGACTTCGCAAAAATATCAGCTCCATTAACACGTTTGACGAAGAAGAACCTAGTTTTCACATGGGACGTAGATTGTGATGATGCGTTCCAATGTTTAAAGAGAGCTTTGACCTCAGCTCCAGTCTTAGTGCTGCCAGACGGGAGTAAGCCGTTTACTGTTTATACCGATGCTTGTGGGACAGGGCTAGGCGCAGTCTTAATGCAAGAGGGAAGGGTAATAGCCTATGGGGGATGATAGTTAAGGGCGCATGAGAAAAATTACCCTACACATGACCTAGAGTTAGCCGCAATTGTTTTCGCACTTAAGTCTTGGCGTCATTATCTTCTTGGGGAGAAATTCGAATTATTCACTGACCACAAATCTTTAAAATACTTATTCTCTCAGAAGGACTTGAATTTAAGACAGCAAAGGTGGATGGAATTCTTAGCATCCTATGACTTCGAAATAGCATATACCCCTGGAAAGGGTAACGTGGTGGCAGACGCTTTAAGTAGGAAAAGGATGTCCTTGAGTCCGTTGTTTGTTGAACGACGAAACTTAGAATTCATCTCTATGTTTGATTTTAGACCTTTCGTTGACTTTGGACCCGGTTTACTAGAATCCTTGGAGGTCAGACCTACGCTTTTGGGATGGATTGGTGAGGCACAGCGAGACGACCCACAGTTGGTTGAGTTAGTGGAGAAGCTGAAAAGAGGGGAGTCATCAAGCCATCTCCGTAGGTATACCCTAGATGATAAGGGTTGGTTACTTAGGGATAGTAGACTTTGTGTACCAAGAGACGAAGACTTGAGGAAGGCAATTCTTGATGATGCACATCATTCGAAGATGACCATTCATCCCGGCGGGGACAAGATGTATAAAGACATGAAGCGAGTTTTATTTTGGGCCGGTATGAAGAGGGATGTGGCCGAGCATGTCGCTAGATGCTTGGTGTGCCAACAAGTAAAAGCGGAGCAAAAGAAACTCGGTGGGTTGCTTCACCCATTGGAGGTTCCACTATGGAAATGGGAAAGTGTCTCGATGGACTTTGTGGATGGATTACCAAGATCAAGGAAGGGTAATACGAGGATTTGGGTTATAGTAGATAGACTTACTAAAAGCGCCCATTTTATTCCCGTGAAGAGTAAGAGGACTGCTCCATGGTTAGCTTCTGTATACGTCCGAGAGATAGTTCGTTTGCATAGTGTTCCTTCTAGCATAGTAAGCGACCGCGATCCTATCTTCACTAGCGAATTTTGGAGGAGCTTACAAGAAGCGGTAGGGACTCAGTTATGTTTGAGCACCGCATATCATCCTCAGACGGACGACCAAACCAAGAGGGTGAATCGTATTCTAGAGGACCTTTTGAGGCTATGTATCCTAGACTTTGGTGGTACATGGGAAGAGCATCATCCATTGGTGGAGTTCGCATATAATAATAGCTTTCAGTCTAGCATTGGCATGGCACCTTTCGAAGCTCTTTATGGACGACCTTGTCGTTCACCTACATGTTGGTGGGAATCTACGGATAAGATCTTACTTGGGCCCGATATGATTAGAGAGACTTCAGAAAAGATTGATTTGATTCGAAGAAGGATGAAAGCAGCGCAAGATAGGCAGAAATCTTATGCAGATAAGAGGAGGACAGATCTTGAGTTTGATGTTGGGGACATGGTCTTTATCAAAGTGTATCCATTACGGAACGTTGTTCGCTTTGGGTCCGTTGGGAAATTAGCACCAAGGTTCGTAGGGTCGTTTCCTATTAAAGAGAAGATTGGACAGATGGCGTATAGAGTGGAGTTGCCTGAGAGACTTAGTGGTGTACACGACGTATTCCATGTATCACATTTGAGGAAGTGCCTACACGAGACCGCAGAGGTGGTAGAGCCGAACTTGCTTAGAGAGGTGGAGATAGAGCGTGATGCGACGATTCGACGAGCTCCTACGCGCATTCTTGGGTCGGAGATCAAGAAGCTGAGAAATCGAGAGGTCAGACTAGTCAAAGTACAATGGGGAGATGATGAGAGCAACGCTACTTGGGAGACAGAAGAGAAGATGCGTTCATTTTACCCTTTTCTTTTTGAGGGTATGTCTTTTAATTTCTCCTTTATCGCTTAGCTTGTACTTATCTTATCTTTAGTATGTCCTCTCGCTAGTATCTTTGACCTTTAGATAGGGTAATCCTATGGTTGAAACACGTGTTTGAGACATGTTATGTATGACGGATGCAAAGTGGATGCAAGTGTTTGCTAGTGGTTGCTCGTGGACGCATATACACACACTATTAGGCACAAGATCGGCTCAGTCACTTCATATTGCATATTGCATATAAATGGATGTATTTAGTAAAATGGATGTATGAGGATTTGTTTTTTTATCATATGGATGCTGCATTCGGATGATGATTGTGCACGCATATAGAGATAATATGTAGCATTAAGGAACTTTTGCATACATAATGGACGCATGGCACAATCATGATTTGCATTAAGAAGGTCAACTGAATCAGTGGACCGCCTAATTTTGCATTAGATATGGACATATACACACACTGTGCATTTAAACATGAAAGCATTAGAAGTCTATATGGACAATGGATGCCTGTGTTTGATGGTTGAGTAGATGGACGATTGGATGCTAGGATATACATTCTTCTTGACTTGAAGATTTCGGAGTCGAAATCCTTTAAGGAGGGGAGAATGTAACACCCCGTAATTCTGTTAATATTAATATTCACAAATTAAAGAATAACTAATCTCAGAGGTTAGAATTGTGGGAAACGGTTTGCGCCATTGTGTTCTTCTCGGAATTCTGGTTGAAATAGAGTCCGAGTTTGCGTGATTTGGACTTCGTATGAAGGAGATATGGCCATCGGAAGTTTCAGAAAATTCAAAATTCAAAATTCGAAGTCAAACAGGCTAGGCAGGAAATTTCCCGCCCAGCACCCCAGGTCGACTGGGGAGTCGACTGGGCAGTCGACACCCCCAGGACCAGGTCGACTGCGCAGTCGACTTGGGTGTCGACCTGGTCAAGTCGGCTAGGTTTTGGCAGAGCCCAATCTTGAGTTGTTGATGTGTCTTTAGGGCTGAGTTGGCTAATTTAACGGTTCAGGTTAGTTCTGAGTTGATCTGACGGTCTAAATAAATCCTAAACTCTATATATACCCAGGTAGTCTCTCACTCTAAATTCACATGAAAAATAGAATAGCCGCCGTCATGCCATCGCCATGGAACTCAGTATAGCTGCCGCCAACTAAGAAGGAAGAAAGCTAATCAAAACTCTAATTCTACTCAACTCTAAAGCAAATCAAGACTCTCTTTCTTTTCTAATTGTGAGTATGATGATCTTAATCAGATTATTAGCAAACTAATTAGAGTAAGATGTGATATGGATCATAAGAAAATGATGTGAATTGTCATATATGTTGTTGTAAACCTTATGCCATCATGTATGTTGTAAATCCTATGTTATGTGATGATGATATCCTATACGTTGTAAATCATGCTATGATGATATTATATATGTTGCAAGTTTCTATGCTAAGTTGCGATGTTACAAAGCGATGATGTTATTATGTTGTAATTAGCTTATGAATCATGATGTTGATTATATATATTTAGGCTATGATGATTCACATGATAAATCACATGTACCTATTCAAGTTTAGATTTATTAGTATGTATAATCTCACATATTGTATGACATCTATTTAGATCTAGAATTATGACATCTATTTAGATCTAGAATTATGCTATGACATGTGTGAGTTCTATGTGTTAGATGCTAGTTCACACCATCATTATGTTGCATAAACCTCATATGCAAGTTTATACATGAACTTGGGTTATGATCATATTATGTAAGTTGTGACATTTAACCAAACAAGTTGACACATTTAGATCCATGACATGTGTAGTTTTATGCAAGTTTCACCCCTATTATGATTAGATCTATTTTATTTGTCTATATGTTGTGATAATTTATCTTTGTGCTATGAGTTAGACTATTCGAGTCTAACGTATATTTTGCGTTGAATAAGCGAACGTATAACGTGGGGTAGGGGTAATATTAAGGATTTATGTTAAGAAATTGGGGTGCAATTGATATGATTTTGCATACCGTTTGTGGATGGCCATAATTGAGTCAATTATGGACATCATTAAATATTGGAATTAATTAATGATTTGAATAGGGATATATTTAAAACTGGGGTAAAATATTATAAGTGTTAATCAATGCTTAGGACACGAGGTTGGACTCGTTTGTGACGTAAAACTGCCCGGACCCGACCGGCAAATCCCGTAGTCACAAATGTCAGCCCAATGCGAGAGGTCCTTGGCCCATATTAAAGCATAACAGTTGTAAAGATATGAGGTTAGACTCTTTTATGGTGTAAGACTGCCCGGACCCGCCCGGCGAATCCAGCTGCCATAAATGCCAGTCTAATGTGAGAGGTCTTTATGAGGTTATGGCCTGAATGAATTAAGAAATACTTAACCAGATAAACATGTGAAGTGGGACATGGGGGTTAAGTAGGTGCCTTGGGTGGCATGAGGAATCTAGTGAGTGCCTTTAGTGGCATTTGAAATACGATTAGTAAGACTTAACCAAACACACATGTAAATGAACAGGACTAAGAAGACGGTTTAGTGGGATATACTAGTGGGGACAAGCTTAGGTGGATAGCTTGTGGTAAATAGTGGGGGCCCATTTCAACCAGTAACCCAAACGTATCTTTGTGGGCTCGACCCAAGTCGAGGACGGGACACGCATACTGGGCTTGAATATAAGAGGCCAAACGGGTTAGCGGTGGCAACGCAAGTCCAACGGGTTTCATATGCGTGTGTGGACCCGGGCTGGTAGGTAAGACGTTGTTGCATCGTGTAGGTATAAGTCATGCATCCTCAAGTTGTATCGGGTTGCCACTTTAGGGGAGTGATACACCCCACTGTGGGGCCAGCACGGGTATCTACGAGTAGGGAGCCGATCGCAAGTGGGTAGTGCGGTACACCTAGCGGAGATAGGGGCAGGCGGCACCTATGTAGTCAGCTAGGGGTACACGAAGTTATTTATAAAATTTCTAAGGGAAGCAAGTGGGATCAACCTTTAGGGTGACTGGTGTGGTGCAGTGTAGTAATTATTCGTTAGTAATTAGGTGTGCCTTTAACGTTATCTTTATCTGCTCTTCCATACCCAATAGTTCATAGACATTTCCTTGTTTTCCAGCTTATGCCTTAGTCTAGTTATTTTGATAATGGTATTGTTAGAATTATCATACTCGCCAGAATTTATGTCTGACCCCCTCTATTTCTATCTTTTTCCCCCCTCTAGGTCGTCAGGGTGGGCCCAGCTCTAGTGGAGCTTGATTGGATTGCTTTATCTCTCTTTTGGAAAGCTTGGACCGTTGAAGTAAAGTCCAGCTTGTTATCTTCTTTAATGGATATTTATGTAATGGGATTATGTATTTTGTTTTATCAAGATGGATATCGTACTTGACTCTGATTTATGGTTTTATGTTGTAACAAACATGTTTAATTTCCGCTGCAATGAAATAAAGTTTTAGATTTCCAAGTACTACTTATTATCTGTCTTGTTGTAATTTTTCTGTTCTGTATTCACTTAAAACCTCCATGGAAGTTAATGCATTCCCTTTGTGAGTGACATTAATGGACGTGGGGTGTTACACACCGCCCATCTCACCCATACTTTTAGTCGTCCGGGTTACTCGAATGTCTAGCCACATACTAAATCATTTCATATCCCGAAGTAGGGAAAATCATTTCACAACACAATAATCACAAGTACTTTCAAAATATAGTACTTCACATCAGCAATTCACACATATGATTAGTCACTATTAATCACATAACCTTTGAGCTCGTACGTCTCAAAGAAGGGTGTTAAGCAAGAGAATAAATTCTCCGCCACCAAACAGATATGTTATCAATCGCAAGTAATCAATACGCGATGAATCACAATGTAAAACATAATACATTTCAAAATCTCTTTAGAAATCATCGGGTTTTGGGCCTCGAAACCCTTTCTGTTTTATAAAACATTTTTATAAAACATTCCCTGTCCAAAATCGGGAATATGTTTCTTTTCACTTCAGAAAAATATCATTTCAGAATCATTCATTAAATTTGAAATGAACACAACAACATCGCTACACATCTCATAGTCAAATCGTGAAGTGTTTCACAAAATGTTAGCATACAAATATTTCTACCTAACCCAATGCTAAATGTGAAAGCATATCTTGCTCATAAACTGGTTGAGCACAATCCAAACAATCAATCAATATCAACAACCAAGTAAATTTGATTTAATCACATCACTTGTTTTGGTAAATTCGATTACCATTTATTCATTCACAATCTAATTGAAGATTTATCCAAACTCCAATTGGTTTTAATCCCAAAAATCATTTCTTATTGATTGTTCAACTTTCTGGAAATTAATCCTGCTTTTACACGGGTTAAAGAACTAATGTCATTTAAACACAGTTCATGACAAACCCAAAATCCAATTCAATATTAAATACAAGGCTCTGAATAGAAAATATATCGGCTTATATTCAATATCAAATTCTGAAATCAACAAATATCGTATTGGAATAACGATATATATATCTTCCAAATTCCTCCACATTGTTCGTATAACCATGGAATCCAATATCGAAATATTTTGAAGATAATTTCGATTCAAATCCATTCCAATTCATATATTGGAAATTACGGTTTATTAAAACCATTTCCTCAATCCAATTTATTTATTTAAAAATATTGGATTATTTCTCTAGTTAATAACTAGTTCATTTTGATAAAAATATATTTTTATCCTTTCAAATATGAAATTTTTCATCCCAATTCTTCCCAAATCATTTATCATGATTTTTCACAAATGATTGATATTTTTAATTATTTTATCAAGGCCCGTACAGTCGATTTCCATAAACGGTCATCGAACTACACTTACAGTGACCTTTTCCAAATTTGATTTGGACATAATTCCAAATCCAACCGTTAGATTTTAAATCACTTATATTCGTTGGAAAACTCTTTTCGATATGAAGCCAACAGTCCCGGTTTCAGGAGAATCCGACCGTCGGATCTCCCGTAACGTCAATTCAAAGTCAATGGTCGAAATTCGCGAATGGTCGCAGCACGGCGCGTTCTATTCAAGCCATTAAATATATATATAATATATTATATATATTTCATCGATTTCAATTCAAAATGTATTTTATAAACCGTTTTAATTTCGTTTCAAAAACGATTTCAACTTCATATTCAATTTCAAATCAAAATTGAATATTCCATATACACGACAATTTTATACAGTGTATATATATGTTAAAAATTATATTTTTAACCAATCAATATTTATTCACATTTCATATATATATATATATATATATATTTCACATTTCATTCACATCGTATATATATATATTTCATTCACATCGTATATGTATATTTCATTCACATCGTGTATATATATTTCATTCACACCGTGTATATATATTTCATTCACACCGTATATATATATATTTCATTCACATCGTGTATATATATTTCATTCACGCCTTGTATATATATTTCATTCACACCATGTATATATATTTCATTCACACCGTACACATATATTTCTTATTTCAATATATATATTATTCTCGTCTTATATATATATATCATATATATGTTATTTACATTATATATATATTATTTTCATTTCAAATAAATATTATTTCCATTTCATATATATTCATTTTTCACATTTTATATGTATATCATGTTCATTTCAAATATATATTATTTCCATTTCATATATATATTCATTTCAACTCATTTATATTTTTATTTCAACTCATATTTTTTTTAACTCATATATATTTTCATTTACATTTCTCATCACAATCACAACACAGTACAATCAAACAAGTCGTCCATGGTATGTGGACGACGGGGAACAGTTCATGTATGTAGTTATAAAATAAATAATTGTACAGAAAATTATAGTGAGAGAATTTCTCACCTTAGGGATCCACTCCTCCATTCTATTCTGAATTTCTGAACCATTTGGTTTTGCCAAAACTTCCAACGCAGTCTTCTCTACGCTGTTCATAATAAAAATCACATTTTTAATATGATGTTTATATTAATAATCGCATTTTTATATCACTACTGTACATATAAAAAACGTATTTTTATTTCAAATATATATATATATATATATATATAAACTGTGTTCTTCTAATGATAACCATATAAAGATCGCCTCTTCATCATCATGAAAACATTATACAAATCATATCTTTATCTCTATAAAAATATAATCTTTCTCATTATAAAAATAGTATTTTCTATTTTAAAAATCTCGTTTTTCTAATAAAAAAATCTTTTCTTCTCTAATTAAAAAAAATCTTTTCTTTCTAGTTTTAAAAATCGTCTTTCTAGTTTTAAAAATCTTGTCTAAAGCGTTATTCAAAATAAAAATCACATCTTATTAAAGCGTTATACATATAAATAAAGATCGTGTCTTCATATTTTTAAAATCATACCCTTTTATTTTTAAAAATCAAACCATTTTATTTTTAGAAATCATCTCTTTTTATTTTTAAAAATCATGCTCTTTTATTTTTAAAACTAATTTATATAGCCATGATTTCTAATATAAAAACTGAATTAAACAATGTTATTATATATATATATATATATATATATATATATATATTTTCAATGTTTGACCTATAAAAAAATGATTTGAAAATAATGTTGTATTTAAACAAAGACAATCACCTTTCTCTGTTCATCGTCCTAGTGTTTCACGAAAAAGCTTGGCCCCTGGCGTTCTTCCATTCATCGCATGTTTGCCTGGAAAACAAAACTGATGCTCCTTTGAAGAACTAGCCTGCGCACCTTGTCACAGGCCAGGAACAACCGATCCAACATCGCCATGGTGAAGTCGCCAACGCCGCCGCCTTGCACTGGCCGTCGATGCCAGTTCGAACCCCCATCACTTTCAGAAATCCCCTCCAACATCGACAGCTTTAGGCCTAGAAATCGAGCACCACACCATTTTAAAACAGATCTCCACTGTAGGGATTGAAGTGCTCAGTTAGATGAAGATAATTGCAGTTGAAATCTTCACGAATTGATTTGGGATTAAGAGAATTTTAAGAGGAATGAATCGAACCATTTCCGTCGTGTATCCATTGGAGGGAGGCATGGGTTTGAACCCATTGAGATTTTGACCAGTCTCTAGGGTTTTAGAAATCCTTTTATATTTTTATTTTTATATTATTTTATTTCGAAAATATCTTGTTTACTAATCCGAACTCTAAATCAAACCCAACGACTGTCGCCCCTAGCTAAATACCCCCGTTACGAACACAATGTGATATGTTTCGTAAGCCAGTTCGACTGTTACGATCAGTTTTCATCAAAATTAAAATATAAATCAGTATATTCAATTTTAATGCACATTTTAATTTACCGGGGCCACATACATACTCTGAAAATTCCAGAAAAAATATTTCTAGGTTTGTTTTGACGATACTGTCCTAACAAAACTGATTTCATCAAATTTGAAGACCGTTTGAAAAATGGTCATTTTCTGGTCGATCAAAATTGACTAAAACTGTTAAAACACATTTTCTTTTGCCACGCCCACATATTGATTTCAAAAATTATGAATTTTTGAATCTACCAATAATTTGACATCCCGGATCCAAAAAAAGTGGTTTCGTCGAAAAAGGAGGTCTTTTGCAAAATGGCTATTTTTAAGGCCTTTATACATATATAATATATATAATATATATAAATTCCACAGCGACATTTCTGAATTTTAAACTGGACATATGTTTTCATTTCTAAACTAAAATCTCAGTTTCTAACCTTCGTTAGAAAGATATAATCAAACAGATTCGTATATTTCTTGTTTCATCCTATTCCGACTTATAACGAATTATGTATATTCATTTGAAATTCAAAATCGAATTTTCAAACTGCAGTGCCATTTCAGGCTCATTATATAATTAAAATAAAATTATTCAGTTTAACTTTGTCGAAAATAAATTTTCCATCGTTATTATTCAAAATAAATCATTTTAAATATTCAAAATCCGTTAAAATTACCAAAATAAAATTTTTAAATTGGTTCAGATTTTTCGTGTTGTTACAAATGTATACATGATATGACAGAGGAAATGGAGCCAAGCACGCTTGAAGATGTGGAGGTTGAGAAGAAAGTGCCAGTAAGAAGAGTTCCTACTCAAATTCTTGGATCTGATATTAAGAAACTACGCAACAAAGAAATCAGATTAGAGAAGATACAGTGGAGTGAAAACCGCGAAGACGCGACGTGGGAACCCGAAGACAAGATTCGTGCTTCTTACCCTTTCCTTTTTGAGAGTACATTCTTAATTTCTTTTCTGAGCTCTTAATTCACATTTTTCTCTAGCATTTGAGTATGTTTATCCTATCGTTCGAATCTTCGATCCTTGGGTAGAAACCAATGGCTGGAAAAATGTGTTTGGGTAGAAACCTACAACCTAGAGTTGGTTGTTATAGTTTTCATGTTGAAGTCTTGGCAGCATTATCTACTTGGAGAGAGATTTGAGCCATACATTTATCATAAGTCGCTCAAATATTTGTTTTCACAAAAGGATCTCAACTTAAGGCAACAACGATTAATGGAGTCCCTAGCATTCTACGATTGAGATAGCTTATACCCAAGGCAAGGGTAATGTAGTATCAAACGCGCTGAATAGGTAGAGGATGACCTCGAGTCCTCTATTCGTAGAGAGGCAGAGCTTGGATTTTATATCGACCTTTAGTTTTAGGCCATCTTTGGATCTTACACATGGTTTGTTAGCATCGTTGATTGTACAACCTACTCTAATGGAGCGCATTGGATCCACACAGCGAGAGGACCTTTATATAGCATACATCATGGATAGGCTTAGTAGTGGAGAGTCCTCTAGTCACCTAAGTAGATAATACTCTATGAATGATAAAAGGTGGCTACGACGAGATGGAAGGCTCTGTGTTCCCCGAGATAGAGATTTGTTAAGGACAATCCTTCTGGAGGCTCATCATTCTCGGACGACTATCCATCCAGGAAAAGACAAGATGTATCGAGACATGAAGTGAGATTTCTTTTGGAGATGTATAAAGAAGGACGTGGCAGAATTCATGGCCCGATGTTTGACATGCCAGCAGGTAAAGGTTGAACAAAGGAAGCCTGGTGGATTGCTTCCGCCCTTGGGTGTCCCACAATAGAAGTGGGAGGGCGTCTTTATGGACTTCATTGATCAACTGCCCAGATCGAGGAAAGGCAAGACCAATTTTTAGGTGATAGTAATCAGACTAACGAAGAGTGCTCACTTAGTTCCTGTCGAGAGTAAGAGGACGACAACTTGGCTAGCACCAGTATATCTTTAAGAGATAAGCCAACTTCATGGGGTAACTTCCAGTATAGTAAGTGACCGTGACTCCATTTTCACTAGTGTATTTTGGAAGAGCTTGCAAGAGGCGCTAGGTACACAGTTACGTTTGAGCACAATATACCACCCTCAGACCAATGGGCAGACTAATAGGGTAAACAGGGTTCTTGAGGATCTTCTGAGACTCTATATCCTATATTTCGGAGGGACTTGGGAGGAGCATCTCCTATTAGTTGAGTTCGCCTACAACAACAGTTATTATTAGAGCATATGAATGGCACCCTTCGAGGCACTTTACGGACGACCTTGTGGGTCGCCAACATGTTGGTGGAAGTCTATGGATAGACTTCTACTTGGGCCTGAGATGATTAGAGATACTTTTAAGAAGATTGATCTTATTCAACGAAGGATTAAAGCAGCTTGGGACAGGAAGAAGTCATATGCCGCTAGGAGAGGATAGATTTTGAATTCGAAGTAGGAGATATGGTCTTTATCAAAGTATCACCACTAAGAAATGTTGTTCGCTTTGGCTCAGTAGGGAAGTTGGCACCGAGGCTTGTAGGGCCATTCCCCATAGTGGAGAGGATATGTCAGATGGCCTATAGGACTATACTACTGGATAGGATAGCGGGCGTACATGATGTATTCTATGTTTCCCATTTGAGGGAATGTATTCATGATATGTCAGAGGTAGTGGAGCCGAGCACACTTGAATATGTGGAGGTTGAGAAGAAAGCGTCGGTAAGAAGAGTTTCTACTCAAATTCATGGATCAAAGATTAAGAAACTACGCAACAAAGAAATCAGATTAGTGAAGATATAGTGGAGAGAGACCGCGAAGATGCGACGTGGGAACCCGAAGGCAAGATTCGCGCTTCTTACCCTTTTCTTTTTGAGAGTACGTTCTTAATTTCTTTTTTGACCTCTTAATTCACATTTGCCTCTATCATTCGAGTATGTTTATCCTATCGTTCGAATCTTTGATCCTTGGGTAGAAACCAATGGCTGGAAACATGTGTTTGAGACATGTTATGATTGATGGTTGCAAGTGGATGCAAGTGTTATTTAGTGGTTGCCCGTGGATGCATATACACACAAGGCACTTGATTGGCTCAAGCACTTACATATTGCATATGGACATGTGCGCATTTTAATTTTCAATGGATGAAAACGGTTGAATCATCATATGAATGTTGCATTTTGGTGAATGATTGTGCAGACATATAGAACTTATATGTTATATTAGCACTCTTTCGCATACATATTGGATACATGGAGCAAACATGTATTGCATTAAAGAGATCAACTGAATCAGTCTACCACCTGATTTTCGCATTAGTGTAGGGACATACACACAACACCTTTTCATATGTTTGTACAAGCGTTAGAAATTATTATGGACAATGGATGCCAGTGGTTGATGGATGAGTAGATGGTTGTTTGTGGTTGTTAAAATAAAAACATTCTTTTTGATTTGGATATTTTGGGGATGAAATCCTTTAAATAGGGGCAAATGTAACACCCCAAAATTTAATACACCATAACCGTACAATAAACACATAAAAATGAATATTATATAATTAAATATTCGGAATTAAGTTAAACCAACTTATTGTTGTGTTCGTCTCGGAATTCTAGTTCAAATAGACCCCGAGTTTGCGTGAAGGGTAAGTTAGGCTCACATCCCTAAAAAGTTTCGAAATTAGGCTCAAATCCCTCCCTTACATTTTTATAAATTAGGTCCCTATTTTTCGTAAATTCATCAAAAAAAATCACGAAAATTCATAATTAAATACAACAACTAATCATCATCAACTTCAAACGTTAAAACCGTCAAAAAACGCACCAAAAACCAAAATACCAAAAAACATCGAATCATCAGTATTGTGCATCAAACGATGCATTTATTTGCAATAGTTGCATATATTTTTGTATATATTTCATTTATGCATCAAACTGCAGTATAAATGCAGAAATGTATGCACTAATACTACAATAAATGCAACGTTTTGCATTATTTCAATTCTGGCATGTTTTTCAAGCATATACAGTTTTTAAAAGTTATTGCATACATTTATGCATTTATAAGTAATAAATGCATATATTCCTTCACATATTCATCAGCCTTCATCCGTTTTAACTTTGTTGCATACGTTTATGAACTTATACGGAATAAATGCATACATTTCTGCAACAATTCGAAGCCCATGTAGATTAGTTCATCTTTACATGCATACATCTCTGCAATAATTAACAATATATGCATACTTGTATGCACATATTCATCCACATTTTCAATATAAACATGGATGAATATATGTATACATGTATGCATATGTTAGTAATAGTTGCATACTTTGACGAACTTCCTTAAGTTTTTTCTGCATGCTTCTCCGAATATTTCCGATTTTTTGATATTTTTAGTCAAAAGCGGCTAAAGTTTCTTGAAAAACATGTAAGGGTCAAAAATAAGGACCCTCTTTAAAGAGATACTTACGGGGGGAGGTCGTTTAAACCAAACCTCGAAATAGGGATGCGACACAAATTTTCACATAAATTCAAACCAGAATAATTGTGTATATATGAAGGATATATAGAATAATTCAAATAAATTCAAACCAGAATAATTAGTGCAGGAACCAATAGTCATGGGACAACCTGACCAGCACTTTGGTTGACCCGTGCTTAAGAGGGATCGACCCATGGGTTGACCCGGTATGTGGATGGGTTGACCCACCCGCATGCTGGCCCGATTTTAGTTATGTATTTAGAATATTTAATGTTACTAACTTCATTGGATGAGTTGTATGGCTAGATTTGAAACCCTAAGATCTAAAGGTTAAGAATTAGCTCAGTAAATCTATAAATAGGGTGGCTCTCTCCCATTTTAATACACACAACTATTCTTCATTTTTCTCTCTCCTCCATGGCTATAATCTAAATTAATAATATGGGGAGACGCTGCTGAAAGTTAGATCTACAGAGATAATTCAAGATCTGCATACAACCCTTTTTCAAAAACTATTCCAGAACCTAATACCTAGCACTTTGAGTTCAAGTTATTTTTAGATCTGATATTTAGGTAAGTATTATGACAATAAATAAAAATGGATCTAGAATGTAACGTCCCAGATTTTCTTCATTTAAATTGGAATATTTAAATGTGTTATATATATATATTATATTGGAAATATAATTTTTTTTGAGTTTATTATATAAAATGGAGTTCGAATATATATAATTTATAATATAATTAAAACGAGCTCGAAACGACGCGGTAGTTCGTAATATTGAAGTTCGAACTTTAATTGAATATACCGGATCCGATATAAATCGGAATTCGATGAAACAAGAACCGTTTGGATCGATTTGATTATATTTTTCTAGTGAAAGATAAAAATCAAGATTTCATCGTATAAATTGGAAGATATGACCAAATCAAATTTTAAAATAGTCGCAATGAAATTTCTTAAATAAACCACAACATTTATTTAATTAATATGAAGGAATTTCTATATATTTGGGCGCCATTTAACCCAAGTTTCTGAATACTAAGTTTTAAAGTCTATATTGGCCGAGTTTGAAGCTGTATAAGATTCCATTTAAATATATATACGATAATATTAAATTATTATCATTAAATTGAACTGTTTATGAATTAAATATTATTTTATTGATATTAAATAACCTTTAAAAATATTTGGTTGTCCAAACAATCTCTGTTTTCGACGAAACAACTTTTATTGGAATACGTATAATTAATTATTGCTATATTTCCAGTTTGGAGCCAATTAGAGTCGTTTTATCGGTAGGCAATATTTAGGGGTGAACCGATAAATTAAAATATCTTTATTGTGCAAACGGAGTTCGTTTTCGACGAAATTAATATCGTTGGGACCGGAATGTTAAGACAGAGCAGTGTAATTATTTTCGTAATTTTTGGAGTTGATATTTAATGGTGAAAAATTTATGGTTAACTTTAAATTGTGGTACAATAAAATAAGTGGGTATAAATAAAACAAAAGAAAACGACGGGAATCCCATGTTATGACATGAAATTAGTCTCCGTTCCCTACTACCTTCTTCTAGTTAACCATCACATAAATCAGAAAAAACATCTTTCATTTCACTTAGCAAAAACTTATATACATACCAACCAAAAACCTAACCTACCCTATAAATTAAATAAAGGACATGCGCCCTCATACCACCATGCTTTTCAAAGTCTTCAGGAGTCATACTATAATTTAATTAAAGCATGGCGTGAGCTTTAATTGAAGTATGGAGTGAGCTACCTAAGAAAGAAAAACATCGTTGAAACCCATGTTTAATTTTCCTATATATAAGCTACTGACTTGTTTTCTTCCACCCATTCCAACCAAATACTTTCTCTCCTTCTTTCAATATTTTTCGATGAAGTGTGAATGAAATAAAATCAAAAGAAAACACATGAAGTTTTTTCTCCTCATTTCAACACAATGAAGCCTGCAAATAACATTCGATCATGGAAAAAGCTAAACGGAGATCCCCTTCGCGAGTTAATTGCACTATGGTCGGTCTTACAGGAGCACATATGACTTCAAGGAGGTCTGAGGGTTTCTGCAGTTAGGATATTTGCATGGGGAAGAACGTTTGTATATGACTCGAGAGTCTATGATGTGTCAGAAGGGAAGTGGGCAAGTTTTTGTGTAGCAATGTAAGGTGCTAGCAGTTGGCGTGGGGTGGGGGGACTGATCTGTGTGGGGGTCTACGTTCAGAGGAGGAGGGGACTAGCGGTGGTCGAGTGGCCTAGAGGGTAGTGAACGGACACACAAACCCAACAGCGAGGTGCTGTTAAAGGGAATCGTAGCTGTGCACACAGTTCGTTCCTTCTAAATGAAAAAGGGTGGGGTGGGTATGCTTTGAGAATAGTAGCATGAGTTTTGGTGTACGAGGCATGAAGTAGTAGGAAAAGAAAAGGATAGCCTGGGAACGTTTAGTTCTAGCGTGCATCATTGCATGGGAGAGGAACCGTTTTCTTTTCTTGTGAGCCATGTGTTGGTTTATTAAAAGAAAAATGGATATGGAAGAAGTGAAGTCAGCTAATGCAGGGGACACATTGTTTATTCTTCTGGAGCATGTCAGTGGCGTACTGGCAGGCGAGGGAGGGTCTGAACATGGTCATGGTGTGGTGTTCGGTCGGCGTTCAGAAGCTCCGGTGCTGTCAAGTCATCGACGTAGAAGCATTGTCGAAGTCGAGGGTTATCGATGTAAGGAGGATTGACGGTTATACGGGCTTCTGGGCTGAGCTTGATCAACGGTGGTTAGCTTGAGAAAGAAAGAGGAGCAGTGGAGGGTGGCGTATTGGACTTGGTGATGTGGATAACAAGTGACGCAGTGTTTGGAATAATGGAGAACGTGTTTTCATGCTGTAGCGACCCAGAAAATCTGAACCAATTTAAAAATTTTAAATTGGCTAAAATAATGGATTTTAAATATTTAAAATAAATATTTTAAATAATAGAGATGAAAAGTGAGTTTGAATCGACAATTGAAAACGAATATAATTAATTCTAAATATAAACAAGGCCTGAAATGGCGCTGCAGTTTCAAAATTTGAATTCAAATTTTGTCGGACTGTACCGGGTGCAAAACAAAATGGATTTTAGTGAAACCAAAAATATTTAAATCTGTTAGTGAATACCTTTCTAACGAATCTGAAAAATCAAATTTTCATAGCGGGAAGCAAAAGTTATGGCCGAATGAATTTTCAGTAAGGTCGCTATGGAAGTTATATAGCCTGTGAAATTGGCCATTTTGCATACGACATCGGAATTCGACGAAACCACTTTTGTTGGATCCGGGATGTGAAGTTATTGCTAGGTTTCAATTTTCATAATTATTGAAGCTAATATGTGACCGTGGCAAAGGAAAACGTGTTTTGGTCAATTACAGTTAAATTGGATCGACCAGAAATGGGCCTTTTTACAAACGGTCTCAGAATTCGACGAAACTAGTTTTGTTGGGACTGTATCGTCAAAACATAGCTAGATTTATTTTTCTGGAATTTTTCGAATCAGTTTGTGGCCCTGGCAAATTGAAATGCACGTTCAAATTAAATATTGAATATTATATATTTTAATTTAAAAGAAAACTGACTGAAACAATCGAATGGGCCTACGAAACATATCCCATTGTGTTCGGAATGGGGGTAATTAGCTAGGGGCGATAGTCGTTGGGTTTGAAAAGGAGTTCGTGTGCAAAACCGTATTTTTGAACTAAATAAATACCTCGGGCCAATCAAAATAATTCATTCAGAAAAAAAACCCTTTTCTCTCTCCCCGAACAAACGGTGAAAACCATTCGAAGCTTTCCGACCCGATTCCCGCCACCTCCGCCACCTGCAGCCACCGCCACCGCCACCACTCGACTCGCCACCTCCTCCTCTTCAAATCAGAACCGACCCCACCTTCTCTCCCTTCGCCAGCGTCGAGAACGACGCCTCCAAAGTCGTCGACTTCCAGTCGACGCCGAGATCGCCATAGGCGATCGGATCTGAAGCCCCGACCATCGCCAGGTGCGCCTCTCGACGCTCTATGCGGTGGTCCTGGCTGATTGCTCCCTAACTTCGCGGATTGAACACAGAATCGAAACCTAGTTTCGAATCAATGAACTGAGGTGCGGTTTATATTTTATAAACTGTTTTCAACTTTTAAAAGTGTCGCAAATTCATGTTATCGAATAAAAATCGTATCTTTTTCGTTCGTTAACGAAATTCGATGAAACAGGAAACATCATGACCATGTGGACGTCTTCTACATTCTAGAAGAGACCGCATATTTTTCTGAGCCTTCTTCTATTTTTGGTGGAGTGGAACCCAATGTGAGATTTCTAATTTATAAACAATATGGAAAACGATGATGTATAAATTATATAGTCGATGTATGAGTTATATAAGCGTTGTACACCTCATGTATAAGCGTTGTATAAGTTGTACGTTCGATGTATAAGTTGTATATGCATTGTAAAAATTATATATGTGTTGAAATAGAAGTGAATTGCTATATATATATACACGCCCCTTGTCCACAAACCATGGACGATATTTATTGGTTGTGACTGGAGTGAAAATTGATTGATAGCGAATGGTTGATTGAAATTGTTTGTGGTTGATATTGATTGATTGTGGTTGAAAAATACCCATTTGTGGTTGAAAAATATATGGTTGAAACCACATAGGATTAGTTTGTGGAAATGAAATAAATATATACATACCTCCTGCGTGCGAACTAGATGCATGATTCCCATTGTCAAAAACCGCGAGGTTTTAAGGTAGAGCGAGGAGCCGTACTAGGGACGGTCCCGGTTTTAACTACCCTGCCGTTATGCTGCCGAAATTTTGAATAATATTCATGTATTTGAATTATTTTCATTTGTTGAAACTATATTTATTCGTTGAATAGAAAACCTTCATGTGTTGAATTGATATTCATTCGTTGATTAGAAATTCATGTGTTGAATGGTATTCATGTTTTAAATATAAAAATCACATTTTTATCTATATATAGAAACTATAGAAAACCTTCATGTGTTGAATTGATATTCATTCGTTGATTAGAAATTCATGTGTTGAATGGTATTCGTGTTTTAAATATAAAAATCACATTTTTATCTATATATAGAAACTATAGAAAACCTTCATGTGTTGAATTGATATTCATTCGTTGATTAGAAATTCATGTGTTGAATGGTATTCATATTTTAAAATAAATCGTTTCATAATAAAAATCACCTTTTATCAACTATATGGACTATGTAAAATACTCTCGTTTTAAAAAAAATTGTTTTATAATAAAAATCCTATTTTTATCACCTATATAAACTATATAAAATAATAGTGTTTTGAAATGAACTGTTTTACAATAAAAATCACATTTTTATTATATACACGAATTGTTGAAATATGAAGTGTTAAAAATAGCCACTCGTTCAAATAAATATATATGAGTCGAAATATTCATTAATTAGCTAATGATATGATTTTGCCTATACATGTAACATTAGAATGAATGGTGTTTTTAAACCAAATGGAATCAATTATGAAGTTGATATAGAAAATGATAAGTGATAAGAACTGCATATATGTACATGCATATCTATTTGAACAGGTTATAGCAAAGGGGCTAGAGAAGAGGAATAAAAATTTTGTGCCCGACAGATAGGTACACATTTACTGTTTTGCTTGGGTAATGATTTTATGAGCCTGTTGGCTAGCCGCTTGGCTTTTTCTTTTTCTTTTCGACATGAGACTCCCGTGTGGCTAATTGAGAATTTTTCCAGCCCCTCCCGTACAAAGGAGGTTATGGCGAAATTTTCCAAAATTTAAAGGCGTTAGTGGAAATTTGAGGTGGAATCAATATAGGAATTTTTGAATGAACTATATTTATAGAAATATATAAATATAAATAAAATTAAAACGAAACGTGGTCGTGCAGTTCGTGTTTTGAAACCGTGATTTCAAACGATTAGTACGGGAAATCCGACCATTGGATTTTCCTGAAATCGCAACCGTTGGGTTCGCTTTGGAAAAATCTTTCCAACGGCACCAACTTTGTAAAAATCCAATGGTTGGATTGTCTGGAATGTTTAATTCAAATCTGAAGAAAAACAGTGCCAGAATCGATTATATTTATATATATATATATATATATATATATATATATATATATATAATTATAGTTAATCGAATAACGACGCTGCAGTTCGTATTTTGAAATCGAAACTTCAAACGATTGTACCAGGAGATCCGACCGTCAGATTTTCCCGAAACTTGAACCATTGGATTCGTTTTGAAAAGATCTTTCTAATGATGTAAAATTTGTAAAGATCCAACAGTTAGATTTTCAGATATGTTTAATTCAAATCTGAAGAAAAACAGCGCCGCGGCCACGTTATGGCCCGAAACGTCGTTTTGAATAAATTGGCTATTTTAAAATAAATAAAAATAGCGATAAACCGTTATAAAATATCGTAAACAATATGGAATGGAAATAAACTGAATTTGCTCGATTTATGTGGTATTTGATGGTTGAATGTGTTTGGTGTGAAAATTACATTAAAGAACAAAATTGATGTTGTCGAATGATTTAACCATTGAAATAAATTGATTTGAAGTTCTAAATAAACGTGAATTATTTGAAAAGGCCGAGTTAATTCTCATTTCAAATAATTGACCGACGATTGAAAGTCGAAGATGAAGACGGTGGTCGAAGACCGGAGATCTTCACCTCGTTTGGATGGTAACCGAGGTCCTGATTGGGAGGCATCCCGAAATATGGATAATGAGTGGTGATCGTCCCGACGTACGTGGTGATCTATGGGTTTGCGAGGTATTTAGTGCCTCCGGTTTCGTTCAGACCCAGAACGGACTTATAGATGGATTGTGTGTCTGACATTGGATTTTATTCTGTGTTGATTGATCTCTTTTAAATATACATCTGTTTGGCGGCGGAGAATTTATTCTTTTGCTTAACGCCCTTCTCTGAAACGCACGAGCTCAGAGGTTGTATATCGATGGACATCAGTCGCATGGCATGAATTGCCTGTGTGGCATGCTAAGATGCAATGATCAGGGCTTCTGTTGAAAAGCAAAGTCTTGTGGTGATGATCAAAGCACTGCCCGTGTGGCGTAGCTTTGTGTATGACGTAAAATCGCGAGCCTCACACCCCGGTATGAACCAGAAACGGGAGAGGACATCAGGGAGGGCCTGCGTTTCTTTCTAGCTAGGGTGGTGTCAGTGACCTACCAGCCCTGACATTTATATACTTTTCACCTGTTTGGTTGTTGCTGTTGCGAGGTGCCTCGGTTTGATCGGACGATCCGGGTCCGATGGAGTCATTCGTTGGCTCGTTTACGCCCCAAAGGGCTGGTAGACGTAGTGTTCAGGCATAATAATCCACATCGGTGGACCGGCCCTGACGATCCAAGGGGCAGTTGCGGCTGTTCCGGAGACATGGGCTAGATTGTCTCGAATTCGGTAAGGACTATCTTTTGCCTTGGTTCATGACAGAAATCCAATTTCCAAATACGACATCTGCGGTTTTGATTGTATATATATATATATATATATATATGGCGACATGATATATGGTACCCATGCCGCCTATGATTGATAGTTGTGATTTGAAACTATTTATCAAACCATATAAACACTAGTAATAATATCAATTTCCTTTGTTTTATTCGTATCAAGCATATTTTGGCCATTATAAGATAAAACTCTATCCTCCGGTTTGCGTTGCATTGTGTGATGGGAACTGAGTCTTATAATGGCTTCATTTTTATAAAAAGCATTGCGATGTTTAAAAGAAAGATTTGTTTTTAAAGCACTGGCAATCCGATGGAGTAAACCCGTTCCACGAAAGTGGCGTGGTCCTGTGATTAGCCATTTGTTAAAATGTGTTGAATAGATTTCTCATACCAGTCCCATGACTGACTCGTAGTTTGTTTCACTTTCAAACTCAGGTGCCCCTTTTTCTACATGGACAGCCTTGTATTCAGGTTTAGCTTGTTCTTTCTGGATAGCTGGAGCTGAAGATGGATTCTATTATTTATCTCTTTTTATGCTGTTCAGCTCCTATTGTACATACTTTGTTTGTTTCCGCTGTAGACATTTATGTATAGCTGAACTGTATTTGTACTAAGTAAGATCCTGTATACTGTGTAACTCTGATGATTACGTTTATCCAGTATATTCTATTGTTCATTATCTGGTGTATTTTTATTATTCTGTTCCACTATTATCTGTTTCTGTGTTATATTCCAAAGATAACCCTTGTCTCCGTCAGAACGGGATTTGGGGTCGTCACACATGCAAGCTGTAAAGTAGGTGGGATGAACATGGCGGTTGTGAGCAATTGTAGTGGGCCTTGGGGGAGAAACGTGTAGTGTAATGCTGACGTGGCATATTGGACCAAAAGCATTAAATGTTTTGTAACTTGCAGGTCATCGTGTTTAAGCGAACGGAGATGAGTTGGTCCAGAGGGTACGACGGCCTGAAGTCGATAGCTAGAGGTGCTAGAATAATGAGTGAAAGGGTGGATGAGCTTCTGAAGGTTTAAAACTTGGCAGAAGTGATGAAGAACCAATCGGGTTCGAACCCGACAAAACAGGGAAGATGCGTTTACTATTATGACGTGGCAGGTAGTTATGGGATAATTAATTAAAGTTAATTAAGGGTTAGAATTAATTAAATGATAGTAGTTAATTATTTAAGTAATTCAATTTAAATCAAACATTATAACATGTATAACTTTTACGTTCTTAAACAGAAATGGACGAAACAAGTGCCTATGGGATCATATCGATGGTGCCGACATGTAAGAACTGAAATGACGAGATTTTGAGACAGGTGGAATTTTATGTGGTTTCAAACATTAGTTTGAAACTATATAAAAGAACACAAAATCGTCGGAAACAACAATGTGAGTTAATTCTCACACTTCTGGATCACACTGATGTGTTAAATCGTATTATTTATAATTACCATTAATAAGTATCAAATTGGTAGAATGGATGCTATGGATGATTTCTATTCAATTATTAGTTGATTGTTTGTCTGCAATTATAAATTGGTCGTTAAAATGCATGATATTATAGTTCTCATTTCATATGCTAGTGTTAAACAATGTTATAAACTGTTAGGCAGGGAAGAACAGGTTGGAGGAATCCAACCGGATTCCTCAAATAAATTGTACATTATTTGTTGTTCAATATGAATTGTTTATTCCAAGTTATATTATACCCTATGTAGACATCGAGGATTGAATAAGTGTTGATTGTTAGATCTACATTCAACAATCATCGTGTTTTAAACAATACGCAGTATTGATTGGTTAATTGGCAGTAGATGGTCTAAATCTATCGTTTTAAAAACATTTATTTTACCGTCAGGAAATATGACATGTTTTAAGTTATAAAGTTCATTTTATAACTGAATCGAAATTCAATTTATTTTAATTATTTTAAAAAAAGAAAGTTTTAAATAAACTGATATCCATGACTATGTTTTATGCAGAAAAATGTTGAAAAGGATGTACATAGGAACTTCGTATGTTTAATACGTAAGAAGTTAGGAGGTTAATAATTGGAATAATTGTTTCCAGGGAAACAATTAAGTGATAATTTGTTATTTTAATTTAACGACTGGTTATAAAAGCTAATTAATCTTAATTTCACTATATTCAAGGTAATTGTCGAATTTATAAAATAGATTATTTTCTCAATGGTATTATGTGACGATCCCAAAACCCAGTGACACGGTGTTAAGGATAATCATTGGAATATAACACATTAATCATCATTAGCAGATCACAGATATTAGCATAAACGAGAAATAGAATAATTTACACACATATGACAGCGGAATCATATAGATATCACTACATCAGAGAGCACAGTGCAGGATACAACTTAGTGCATAATAATACATAATCAGTCATCATCGCCAAAGGCGGAATCATACATAAAGAGTACACAAAATAAACATCAGTCTACATCGCCAGTGGCGGAATCATAATACATATACAATAATGGCGGAAAGAGTCAAAGCCAGCACGGTGTAGTCAAGCCTAGCCATGAGCCAAAAGTGCACCAGATACCTGTAACTAGGCTGCCCATGTGAAAATGAGGGCACCCGAGTTTGCAAGGTGAAACAAACTACGAGTCAGTCATGGGACTGGTATGAGAAATCTACTTAACTTATTAACAACAATAATAAGGCAAATCAAAGGACCACGCCACTTTTGCGGAACGGTTTTACTCCAGTGAGTGCTAGTGCATGAAATAAAGTAAATGATTAAATCATCGCAATGCTTTTTATAAAATGAAATCATTATAAGACTCAGGTCCCATCACACAATGCAACGCAAGCCGAAGGATAGAGTTTTACCTTATAATGGCCAAAAATGCTTCATACGTATAAAACAAAAGTGTTTGATATTATTACTAGTGCATATATGTTTTCAAAAGCAAATTCAATCATAAATATCAATCCTAGGCGGCATAGCTACCATCTACTATGTCGCCATACTAGTAATACAATCACATCCGCAATTTCGTATCGGAAATTGTATTCCACCATGAGTCGAGGCAAGGGGCAAGCTCCTCTCCGTTCAAGACACTCTAGCAAATGTCCCAGGATCGCACACAGTGGTCCTTGGAATCGGCTGGGCCAGTCCTCTCTTACTTTTGAGGATTGGCAATTCCTGAACACACGTTTCCCGGTCCTTACAGACCTATAATCGAGGCGCCTCGCATTCCAACAACCACACAGGTGAAAAGTATATATAATGTCAGGGCTGGTAGGTCACTAACACCACCTTAGCTAGAAAGAAACGTCGTGCTCTCCCAGCGGTCCATCTCCCGTTTTTGACTCATACCGGGGTGTGAGGCTCGCGAATTAACGTTATACACAAAGCTACGTCACACAGACCATGCTTTGATCATTAACCACAAGACTTTGCTTTGCAACAGAAGCCTTGATCATATGCCACTTAGGCGTGCCACACAGGCAATGCGACTGATTTCTATCGATATATAACCTCTGAGCTCGTACGTCTCAGAGAAGGGCGTTAAGCAAGAGAATAAATTCTCCGCCGCCAAACAGATATATATTTAACAGAGATCAATCAGCACAGAACAAAATCCAATGTCAGACTCACAGTCCATTTACAAGTTCGTTCTGGGTTTGAACGAAACCGGAGGCACCAATTTCCTCGCATATCCGCACGATCAACAATACGTCCGGACGGCTACTACTTCAGCTCCTTCAAGGTAGCTACTCCAATCACGGTATCAGTAGCGCCCATCCATCCAATGTGAAGATCGTCGGTCTTCAGCTGTCTTCGCTTCTTCGACTTCTCGACGTCGACCGATTATTTGAAATGAGAATGAACTCGGCCTTTTCAAATAACCCACGTGTATTTATATCTTCAAATCAACTTTTCACATGGTTAAACTATTCAACATTCACATTTCAGTTCCTTAGTATAATTTTCATGTTAAACACATTCAACCATCACATATCAAGCCAACACAACTGAATTGGTTTATTTCCACTCTATATTGTCTATAGTATTTTATAACGATATATCGCCATTTTTATTTATTTAAAACGGCCATATTTAATTAAACGACGTTTCAGGTCGTGCCGAGGCACTGGCGCTGTTTTTCACTAAATTTGTTTTACATATATCTGAAAATCTAACCGTTGGATCTTATAACAAATGAATGTTTTTAACACTTCATAATTTCAATAAAAATGTAATTTTTATTGTTCGATCTTTTTATTCAACACATGAACTTTTCCAGCACCTACACTTCTCAACACATGAGCATTTCCACACATGGATATTTTATATATTTTGTTCATATTAGAAAGATGAAATTTTTATTGTTGAAACTATTTATATATAAGGCGAATATTTTACATACTTCATATATATTACAAAAATGTGATTTTTATTGTTTAAACACTTTATTCATTCACACATGAATTTAATTTTCACACATCACTTCTCAACACATAAGCATTTCCACACATGGATATAGTTTCAACACATGAATTTAATTTCAACGCATGAAGATAATTTCAACATATGAAAATAATTCTAACACATGAATATTATTCAAAATTTCGGCAGCATAACGGTAGGGTAGTTAAAACCGGCACCGTCCCTAGTAGGGCTGCTCGCTCTACCTTAAAACCTCGCGGTTTTTGACAATGGGTATTCATGCATCTAATTCGCACGCAGGCGGCATGTTTTATTTTCATTTCCACAATTATTTCCAATTTATTTCAATCACCAATGGGTATTTTTCAACCACAACCAATCAATATCAACCACAAACAATTATTCAACCATTCGCATTTTTCATCCAATATTTCACACCAATTCACAACAATAAATATCGTCCATGGTTTGTGGACGAGGGGAGTATATATATATATAATATTTCTTTATTTCACTTGCATTTCAACACATATATCAATTATTCTATGCATGTATAATTCATACTTCGCTCATATATCTTACACAACGCATGTACATGAGGTATACAACACGAGTGTAATTTATATTTCGCTTATATAATTTATACATGACATTTTCCATTCAAATTTCATATAATTTAGATTTCTCACATTGGTTTTTGGAGTGCTAAAAATCGTAGATGGTTCCAAAAAATCTGCGGTCTCCTCTATGTGGTAGAGAGCCTCCTTGCGGTCCCGATGTTTCCTGTTTCATCGAATTTCGTCAACACACCATAAAGATATGATTTTTCAAAGTTCACATGTAATAAAAGACTCACCTTTCACGATGGTACAAAACTAGGGTTGCAGTTTTCGCGAAAACCGAGGCACGATACTACGATCGGAAGGTACAGCGTGGAAGAGGGAGGAAAGGGGAGTTGATCATTGGTGGTTGGAGGCGGTTCGGTGGTCGGAGGAAGGCGCAGCGACGGTGGGAAGTCGGCGACTTTGGGTCGACGGTTCTCGTCGATGCGGCGATGATTGGGGTCAGGGGTTGGTCGGATTTGAAGAGGGGAAGGAGGCACGTCAATTCGAGGTGGTGGCGGCGTCGGTAGGTGGCTGTGGCGGCGACGATTTGCCTGGGAAGGTTCGAACGGTTTTCGCCGTCGGTGAGAGAGAGAAGCGGGTTTTTTTTTATTTTTTTTAATTTATGAAAGGAATTTTCTGATTCGCCGATATATATATTATTCAGAAAATTAATGTTTTCACTTACGAACCCCAATTCAAACCCAACGACTGTCGCCCCTAGCTAAATACCCCCATCCCAAACACAATGGGATATGCTTCGTTGGCCAATTCGACAGTTGCAGTCAGTTATTCTACAAATTAAAGTATAAAACATTTAATTTTAACTTTGAACGTACATTTTAATTTGTCAAGGCCACAAACTGATTCGAAAAATTCTAGAAAAATAAATCTAGCTATGTTTTGACGCTACGGTCCCAACAAAACTAGTTTCGTCAAATTCTGAGATCGTTTGAAAAATGGCCCTTTTCTAGTCGATCCAATTTAACAGAAATTGACTAAACACGTTTTCTTTTGCCACGCTCACATACTAGCTTCAAAAATTAAGAAATTTTAAACCTAGCAATAGTTTGACATCCCGGACCCAACAAAAGTGGTTTCGTCGAATTCCGAGGTCGTCTGCAAAATATCTATTTTCCAGGGCTATATATTCTATATAGCGACCTTTCTGAAAATTCATTTGGCCATAACTTTTGATTCCCGTTATGAAACTTCGATTTTTCAGAATCGTTAGAAAGGTATTCACTAACAGATTTAAATATTTTTGGTTTTACTAAAATCCGTTATATTTTCCACCCTGCACAGTAAGTTAAAGTTTGAATTCAAATTTTCAAACTAACTCACTATTGATCTTCCCATGACCCACTAAAATCAATTATACAAGCCCACAATAAATCTTCCAGAATTCTATTCACCCGCTCAGTTTGGCCATTTGTTTGAGGGTGATAAGCGATGCTCATATTCAGTTTCGTTCCCAATTCTGTCTGGAATGCCTCCCAGAATTTGCTAGCAAATATTGGGTCTCTATCACTGACTATGCTGATTGGAATCCCATGCAGCTTAACGATTTCTTTGAAATATATCTGTGCTAGACTTTGAGCGGTTCTATTGGATCTGACAGGTATAAAATGGGCAGTCTTCGTGAAGCGATCTACGATTACCCAAATGTTGTCATTACCTTTTCTGGTTCGCGGCAAACCATCTATGAAATCCATGGAAATCTGTTCCCATTTCCAACCTGGGACTTCCAACGGTTGTAACAATCCAGCTAGCTTCTGTTGGTCGCTCTTGACTAATTGACAAGTAGGGCATCTGCTAACATACAAAGAAATATCCCTTTTCATTGCCTTCCACCAGAAAGTGCGTTTGATATCGTTGTACATTTTACTCACACCGGGATGAATGCAAAGTTTAGATTTATGGCATTCATCCAGCACCTCCCTTCGAAGGCCTGGGATATTTAGGATGCAAATCCTATCATTTAACCTGAGAACCCCCTTATCGTCAATACGGAAACTTGTGGTCACTACGAGAAAATGGGACATATATAGCATCATATCATAGCCTTATAATTAAAGTGCTATATGAAAATCGTTAAAATAAAAAAATAACACTGAATTTGGCTATATAAAACGTGTATAAAGCATAGTCCGCTATGTTTAGCTCAGTCCATTGAAAACGCGGGAGTCGAAATCAGGGCGGTATTCATTTTACCAAAGTAAAAAATACGACCGCCAAAACTAAAAATTCCCTCTCCTTGACATTCCATTTGCACTCTCTTAACCTAAATATGCCTGATGTTAATTTTACTTCTTTCAATCCAAAAAATAAATCTATCGATTTTCAATTCACTCGATTGACGATCTCAGCAGTTACTTGATGCCATTCCGGATTTACTCCAGGCGGCTTCAAATCCACATCGAGGTTATTTGGCGATAGGTATTTAAACCCTTTATCGATTCATTTATTCAAACTTTCCTTTTTATTTTTTTAACCTGACCTTCTGTTTTTTCTAGATTGATTTTGGATAATTTCTAAGATAAAGTATATATTGTTAGTAAGTTGTGGTCATGTAGGTATCCAAAAGTATATGTATTTTAATTTTAATATTCCTAAATTATTGTTTTTTGTTTAAACTTGTAAAATGATAAACATTGACTTTTTGGGAAATGACTTGTATATGTAGGAGGGTTTCATGTTCTTTACTTTAGACAGAGTTGCGATTGAGCTGATTTGTGCATAAGGGATTTATTTAGAAATGTCGAAAATGTTAGCTGTAAATAAGAAAAACTGAAAATTTGTTCACTGTGAATTATACGGTATTTTGATGATTGAAATGTTTGCCTCAATTTTTTTAACTTGACTGCATCTTAGTTGGTTTTGTAAGAAAACTTTGGAAACTTATTTGAAAAATGTGTTCTTTTGCTAAATCAAGGACAGTTGTAATATTGAGTGACCATAATCTATCAGCATGTTATATTGTGTATGCATAAATTTTTGACAAGCTATTTTTGTAATGTAGACGGTAGATCTAGGAAATTTGAGGTCACAAAAATTTGTTGATTTCCGACTAATATGGGGTTGAAGCTAATGACAATTAATTTAAAAGCGCTGATATAAAAAATCTCTTAAAATTTCCTTGTTATTTTGTATCTTTTTTTGGCCTTGGTCGTGCTCATGGATGATTCCCAAACACATATTGTTAAATCACACACACACACACACACACACACACACACATATATATATATATATATATATATATATATATGTCATATAATGCATAACATGTATTAGTTACCTATGTGTTTTTTTTTGGTGTATCAATATTGGTGGTGGTTGTCTTAGTGTCCACCATGCATACAAGTACTTAGATGTTTTATTCCTTAAGATTGATGTTGATGTATAATTTCTACGTCTCACTCCTCCTTGTAGCAAAACAATATTTCTTGCTTCCCATTTTTACTCTATATGAATTTATCTAGTTGTCACTCTCTTATGTAGGTATGTTCTCATTACAATCAAAACTTTGTTTCTTAGAATCAAAAAACAAGAAGAAGAAATGTTATGGAATAAAAAGAGAGGTATTGATTTTGGAATTATGACTTTGATACTTAGAGAATTACTTGGGTTATCTCAAGTAATCCTCTAATAACATCAATCATATCAGTCTCCTTGATTAAAAAAATATATTATTTACTCTTCTTTTTTCTCTAGTTCTACATGGTTAAGATACAAAAACCAGTTTTCTTAACTTAGATTGCAACTTTGGATTTTCAACGATTGTAAATTATGAATTTGTAAGACAATTTGGTAAACATGGTTGACTCTATTATTTACAATCTAAAGTACCTTCCTTTTGTTAATTTTGTTTCGTTATTGCAGGATATAGCCTACCTTTAAACTTTTTAGGGATGGTAGTGATTATTGAACTTGTTAGTGGTCACAAGCAGGAGTTGGAAAACAAGGTTCAGCAACTCATGTAAGTTTTAAAGTCCCTTTTCTTAATAAGCTACCAGGAATCTTACTTTGATAAATTTAAACATTAATATCCATGAATATGTTGCTCATGCAAGCTTGTACTGTTTGAGGGATCAATTAAAAATTTTGTAATGTAATGGATGATTTTTACAGATAGGATCATGACAGTCCCGCATAAAGTTAACAGGTTACCATT
The DNA here is from genome assembly GCA_030737875.1 of Allium sativum. Lineage (NCBI taxonomy): Eukaryota > Viridiplantae > Streptophyta > Magnoliopsida > Asparagales > Amaryllidaceae > Allium > Allium sativum. The sequence goes on from CM060913.1 coordinate 162,071,649, forward strand.
TATAGATTGGAAATATTTGTATAATGCATTGGTGTGCATATAGCTGGTGAGAGGCATGCATAGAGTAAATTCATTTCCATTGGAAACAATACACCTAAACACGAAATTTATGGTCACTCCAACTAAGTTACAAGCAAGTAAAAAGTGATCTGAAGTTAAATATTTTATGGACATGTCTATAATATAACTAAACTATAAATAAACGTAGGTTACTGAGAAAATTATTTCGTCATGCTTATACAATAGTGTTAAAACATTGAACTATCAAAAACTGTTATTCATAAATGTGGCAATCACATGCATCACAAGTGACAATAAAAGAATATGCATTTTCTCCTTTTTTTCCACTATTTATGCATTTTCTTATTTAGAATGCACACTGAGTTAAATAAGTTATTTCATTGATGTAGCCCACTTCACTCATTTTCACCATATACATTATACAACTCATAATTTTGTCTTAGGTTGATTCAAAATTTTAACTTCATGGTTTATCTTGTATTTAGCAATCTCAATGAATATTGAACCATTTATTATTATGAATTGTAATGCCGTGGACAACGGATAGTTTTTGACAATGCGCAGGCACTAGAGCAATTAATTGCATACATCTAATTGTGCTCAAAAGTTTTTTCAGCCAGGAGAAGTGTTGTGAATTTGATCAGTATGAAAATATTATTTCTAAGAGAGAATTTTTTTTAGTGTAGTGATGATCATTGTTTTAAAAAAACCCGCCTCGATACTCGCCTCAAGACCCGCCTCAAGGAAATAAGAGATAAAACGCCTTGAGACTTATTCCAAAAGGCTTTTTACCTCTAAAGCTTACGCCTCAACAACTTGAGGCATATAAAGAACATAAAGCGCATGCCTCGCACGCCTCAAACAGCTGAGGCATATGAATTAAAAACTTTTTTTAATCTTTAGTTGCAGATATTGACACAGATAAAAGTCATTAAACTTTAATTATTTAATGAAAATAAAAAAAGATAAAATTTAAGAAAATAAAAATTAGCGTTTTTTTACTTTTCAATTTCAATATCGACATGATCAAGTAAAATTGTTTATGAAATAATGATCATGGGCAATGTAATGAATTTTCTCATTGTTATTTAAAGAATCTTTTTCAAAAAACTTTTTTAAATCTCGAAATAAATTTTGCAAATTGATTTAGAACGTATCAAAATTAGAGTTTGACGTGATCTTCAAATAGTTTTAAGAAATCAAAATTTGAATCACATGAGTTTCAATTATTTATTTTTAATCTATATTAAAAATATATACTTGGTAAAAGTCGGATCTTAAATTATTTGTTTTTCATTTTTTGTATTGGTTAATTCGAAGTGTCAAAATTTATTTATTTGTTTTGCGTTTTAATTTTACCCGAAAAGCTTACACCTCAACGTTTCGAGGCTTACACCTCGCCTCGTAGACCCCAAAATGCGCCTTTTACGTTTTATAACTTTGGTGATGATTAGTTTTGCTGTTGACAAGTAGTCCTTTACTTTGTAACATTTTTAAAAATAAAAATTTAAAAATGAATTAGGTATGACATTTGTCTATAGAAATTAAGAACGTCATCTTCACATCACTAGGTTATTGGTCGTTCATATCCCTGTTGACAATATGTATTTTGTTTGAAACAGTTGGTGTTTTTTTTTAACTCTAATATTTTCTAATGTATTAAGTATGAATCAACTTTTGTATGCAAAATTATAGTTTGGGGATGCTAAAATTTAAAGTTGATCTAATTGGTAGCCATAATAGACAAATTGTTTGTACCTCAAATTGCAATAACTTTTTACAGAAAAGTTGGACTGAGCATCTTTAGTGTCACACCACAGATTTTGAGTGCTTCTAGTAATATACATTGTGCATAGATAAACATTAATTTTGCTGAAGCTATGACATAACTTCATTTTTATGCCAAAAATGGTGAATTTGTGGTTATTGTCGCATAAATTAGTTTGTTGAGAAACTAAATAGTGTGCGGCTTAAACAGTCGTTTAAATTTAGGGTTGACAGTTGACCGGGAGCAAATATAGATGCTTTGAAATCGAAATCGACAATATCATTATCTGCCCCATTAGAAACTCCAGAACATGACGTTAATTTTCCTTTTGTTCCTATTTAAATTTTTTCGTTGTCTCTTTGTTTGTTTGTATATAAAGTCTATTGTTGTAGACCTTTTGGTTTGCTCTTTTTGTTTGGAGCTTTGTTTTCATGGCATTTGCAGAAGTTGCTGGGCTTGAATAATTATATATGCGGTTGTCATCCTGCTCCCTTCCACTCTTGGACATCATTGCCTGCTAGCTTTCTTTCTTATCGTCTCAATCTACTCAATTTTGAGCCACCGCCATATTTATCTTTACGACGTTGAACGAGAAGGTAATCCTTTATTCTTATATTTTGACCTGAATAGCTAATACTGGTAAATATAACCATGATGTCATGAACTAACATAGCTGTTATATTTTTCGTATGCAGGCAATATTCAAATATATTTTTCCTATCACACTTAACCCGGATCAGATTATTTTGTTTTGAAATTTGTGTAATAATGAATTATTCACCACAAAAGTTGGTCCCACTAAGCCAAAAGACAATTATATTTTCCACCGGCAAATTTTTTAAAGAACTTATATTAATCACTGCTCATATCTTTAACTTATGTTATCACAAATGGTTTAGTTTGTATTGGATCATATTTGATATGAGTCTGAGATTATGCGCGCGCTATGTGTTAAGGTTTGAAAATTAATTTGATTTCGATTGAATTGATGGTATAATTAACATAGAACATCATGTATTCATGCATAGTATATGTAATAAGGATGCCATAGGGAATGTAAAATTCCACAATTTAGATTTTATACATGCATATGTGTATGTAAATGTGTGTGTGTTAGTGCACACAAACAATTATCAGGGAATTTTTTGTATATAAAGTTTGTATACATGACTTAAGTTTGTATATAAAGTTCTATTCAAAATTTCTTATCAGCTCTTTATTTGTTTGTATATAAAATCCTTGCTAGTTTGCCCCTTATTGTAGGAGAACACAGGGATGCCCATGCTTACATCCTTCTCATTGAGTCATTATAGACCCACTCATCTCAGGCTGTCACTATTTCCTAAACCCCCAAACTGAATAATTAACAGCGAGTAGAAGCAGGCGGCTAGAATTTTTTTATGGAGAGATGCTACTGTTAATATTTGTTTTATTGTAAGCAGTCTATTTTTCTAGCTTTGTTATAACAAGTGCTGAACACAATCAAATTACAAGGTATCATTACTGGATGATTAGTAATAATTTTGCGAAATAGTTTCTATGTTTCTGTTGTATCATATGATAAGTCTATGTCAACTTCTTGCTTGTTACTGCATTTGGATATCACCCCAAGAAATAGTAGATTTAACCTTCTTGTGTTAGGTACTGCAAATATTTGTTTAGCTCCTTTGAGATTATTTCTCTCACAGTTATTTGCATAACTGTTTGGTGGGATGTTACTTTAAATTACTAAAAGTTTTTGCATTGGCTAAAAAAGTTTTTAGTACAAAGAATATGTTGCTTTGTGCACATTTCTATGTCAACTTCTTGCTTGTTACACTTTAATTTGTTGAGGCTCCTAATAATTTGCCTTCAGCCAGTCTAAAGCCTCAATAGAACCTTTTGGGCTTATAATTTGTTAATTATTAACATATTTGTGGAAGCTGTGATATAGTGCAATTAAATTACTGGGTTAAAGTCTAATTTTTTATCCTTCTAGTAAACAGGCCCATGATATATTGGCACCTTGATTTGTCTTGTGTAAATTATTCACCATGTTCATTCGCTGACAATTGATGCAGGAGCCTGGTGCCTTAGGGAAAGCAGCGAGAGATGTACCTTCTTCAGCTATCGGTGATTCCAGTACTTACGATGCTGTGGCCTTTAAAGATGCAAATAAAGGAAAGCCTATCAAAGCAATGAATTTTAAGTTTTGATCTACCCTCTCCTTAACTTTCATGTAAGCTAATTGGGTAATGATTATGTTTTTCATGTAAGCTAGTAATGATTCTGTTTTTCATGTAAGCTAGTTGGGTAATGATTATGTTTTTCATGTAAGCTAGTAATGCTGGAGGGATCAATTAAAATTTTCATAAAGCAATGAATGATTTTTACAAATATAAACATGACAATCTTGCATAAAGTCAACAGGTAATCATTTATAGTCTGGAACGCTTTTATAATGCGCTGGTGTTCATATTGTTAATGGAATGCATGCATGGAGTAAATGCTTTTCCATGGGAAACATTATAGCTAAACACAAAATTTGTTGTCACGTTTACTAAATTATAAGTAAGTTAAAGTGATATAAAGTTAAAATTTTTACTGACACACCTAGAATGTAACCAAACTCAAAGTATACAGTGTACGGGAATCATTATTTCAGCATCCTTATATAATAGGATATGCCAACAAGATTGTGAAACTCACATTTTCAGATTGAGAATGTAAGATCAAGAGTAAAAACAATGCACTTGAAGATTTAGAAGATCATTGAGCTAGAAGGGCTGATAAACAGGCAATTTATTTCATTTTTGATTTGCATGGGCCCCAATTTCTTATATATGCATTAATTTATTTCCTATGTGCTTTGAACTTGTTCTTAGTCTTTTTTACAAAGACAGAGCTTCTTTGCCGCAACCACTCCAAAACCTTTCTAAACAAGAACGGAGATTCACTCGTTTTGATGTTTGTACACAAGAATCAGGAAATGAAAATTTGAACTTGGTGCATATATTGGAAAATAGCTTGTGCTTGTAGTAATACTTACAGTACCAGATGCTTATTGACTAAGTTTGATTGATCAATCACCATATAATAGCTTTGGAACTTTTCTAGAGAATTTTAAAAATGCATAATCATATTCGATATCCACTTTCTTGATGAATCGTAGGAAATTTGTTATGCATATGTATGTATAATTTTATATACGTAGTCTGTACTCAGTGTTTGAAAAATGTTTGTACAATAAATCAGACTTTTTCGATTCTATTTTTCGTGTAAAGAATTTAGAAACCTTAAATTTATAGATATTAATAATTTATGGTAATTCAAATGCATTTGACTGTTGGAAGTTTTTTTTAAAGCAATTCAAATGCATTTGATTTTCAATTTAAGTTTTGAAGTAATAATAGTTTCAGAGTATTGTTATTGCATGGAAACATCAGAAAAGGAGGCCGATCTCTAATTCAACAAAGGCAAGTTCAACCTCCACCCTTCACGTTTTCTGCGGATAAATTTTAAGTTCTGGAATGTTCTGCTTTTACCATCAGTCCAGTTGCGTGAACTCTGCTAGGAGCATAGCCATAGTTTTAAAGGTACAATTCTTTATTATAAATAAGATCATTACTTACAGATTCAGTTCTCCATCTTTTGTCAAATGTTCTTTTTGTTTTTCTTCCGGATGTGCAACAACTCATTTGTTTACATAAGATCTTTGATAGCAGCAAGTAAAGCTTCTTTATTGATATTTTTTCTCTATTGTTCTTCAACTTGGTTACTTTTATCCTCCATGGATGCTTTAATCACTTCAAATCTAATATTTTCATTACTTTATTCAGCTTTTATTGGTGTTCCCATATTTATCTTCAGTAATGTTTTTATTACTACTTACAAGCGGCGTACGCATTAACTGAAGTTCTTAGAGAATATAATCAGAGATTATTTTACATGTTAAGTCATTGCTCCAAGATTGTAAGTTCATGTGATCACCAATTAATTCAGCAAACATAATAAACCCAATACTATTTTTATGTTAAAGATCATAAGCAATTTTTATGCAAAAAATTTCCAGTAATACTTTTGGAATTGCTGTTTTCTATGTAAGATAGTCATCATCATCATCATCATTTTAGTCTTCTTTTTAGACAATTCCCATCTCTCATAGATTACCATTCCAGTCTTCGGCATCACTTCAGCCTGTTAGCTAAATCCCAAATCCTTCTCGCATTACTTCCAGGCCTGTATATTCCAAGGTTAAACCTGAAAAACATGCACATGCATTCCATCTGAAATATGCACATGCATTCCACAGAATTGTATAGACTACGTAGATTTTATCATAGCAGTGAATACAAACATATAACTATTAGTTTGGTTTCCACTATGTGTTATGAATCTAAATCATTGCGTTATTTATTGTAAATATTGCTCATGTGAGAGGAATACGTTACATTTTATTTGCAGGTGAATATATAACAAAGGCAGTTTTATAGAATAGACTTCTTATGTGTCTCAGGAGTTTAGGCAGGTAATTTTGTTTGGTTATATTATTGTTGCCAATTTATCACAATAACTGACCAATTTCAAGTCTAGCTGCTATACAAATATTTCCTCTTTCTTACTGTTACAATTTTTCACGACATATCAAAAAAATCTTTTAACTTCTGTGGGTGGATCTTTGTATTTGGATTTGGAAGCACACTCTTGTTTTAGTCAGTAGTGAGTAAGCAATAACTATTTACATTATAGTTTTACACCATAATCGAGAAGACCTTTATTAGCATTTACTTTGGTCGCAGCTTGTCTTCTATCTATATAACCACATTCCAGTGGGTAGCTTCTCCTCTCATTTTACATTAGAACCTTTAACCAACCAACTTGCACACAGCAGACAGTTGAATAAATTCATTGCTGCATTCAATCTGAAATATAAATTGAAAATCCCATAATACATTAGCATTATGTAAAGTTAAGACATGGCGGTAATGCGGTCACTACTGTTGGTGTCGACTTTTAGGTATCATTCCTTCAGATTATGCATTGTACATTAACAAATAAGACAATAAATCAAAATGCATGAATTATCATATAAAGCAATAACTGCTAAGTTTAATATAAGTAAAAAAATTACCTCGTGCCACTTTATCGCAGTTGCAGGTATCAAAGTTATATTATTGTTGCCATAATGAATTCTTCTTTATAATGCCTGTGTTAGTCAGATTATATGTATAAGCACATTTATACTCACTCTTGCCTCCATTAATTTCTAGTAAATTAAGAACTTCGGGGCAACAACACACAATAGTTTTTTGCGGAGTTGGGTTTTTTTTTGGGGGGGTTGGGGGGTTGGGTTGTGATATGGGTCTCAGAAGAAAAATGGGATAAGAGGATGAAACAGAGGTACAGGGGACGAAAGATAGGTCGGGGAAGAAACTTTCGAGAGAGAAAAGATTCACAATAATTTGTTCTATATCATTTCATCGGTTCAGTACATAAATAGCAGTCCTCCTAACAAACTTGTGAGGATGTGGCTATCTTAAGGCGCCAAAATACATGAAATAGCGCCAAAAAAGAAAGAGAATAATAGAAATAAAGCTGCTGCAATATAACAGAATACTAAAGTAATCGAAATATCTCCATCGTGCATGCTATTCTAAATAGCGCTGTGGTAACGTCACCACCCTTCTTGGATGAGTATTACCTCCTTGTGCAACATTGTCTGGTGTGTCTTGTGTGGTGCTAGCCGTGTGTGCATCAGGTTGCTGGAGTAGGGTGCTTAAATTCATCTCAGTTCTAGCCTTCTAGGCTTTAAGTTTATGCAGCACTCCTAAAGTGTACTCATTCACATGTCTTCCCATATAAACCATATTTCAGTAAACAGAACAGGTTTTGAAAGGATGAACCAATTTTTGTGTAAATTTTTATCAGTGGGTAACATTAAGTCATCTAATACCATTACATCACATCATTAGAAAGATATGAAAGATTATCTGCTTGTTGTATAACAATAGTTGGCGTTAACAATGGTTGGATAGTCTTTGCTGTATAACAATAGTTGGAGAGTCTTTGCTGTATAGTAATTTGGAGTGTCTTCGTGTTAATTTATAGTTGGAGTCTTTGCGAACAATAGTTGTCTACCTATACGTATGTACAACAATGGTTGGCTTCTTACCATGTGTGCAGTAAACTCTTTGCTTTATTCTGATTGTTGACTGGAAAAGAAATTTGCAACATGTTCGTGTTTGGTTCCATGAAACAACATGTTCGTGTTCTTATATCATATATAGTTGCAGGTCAGTCAGTCGAATTTTTGATGTATTATAGGAATTATTAGAGTTGTTGAGTTCTTGTATCATATATAGTGTACTGATATATGGTTAACTGTTTCGCCAAGTTTAGCTTGTCAATTTGGTGTTCAAGGACATGATTTTCGTGAAGGAGAACAAATAAAACAAAGTTTATAATTAGTGTATTAAAAAAAAAAGGTTGAAACTTACCAAAAGAAAAACTTATAAACCAGAGGCAGAGATGGTAAAAGTGAACTTTAAAACATATACAAAAGATAAACTATACTTACTACTGATCAAGTTTGCTGTCAGTAGGTAACGTATTACTGCTACTGTGTTTTTTATGATTTTTGTTTCAGTATTTTCAAAGAAAAAACGACATTCACTCGCAATTCATGCAACTGTAGCACAGTGCATTTGTGGATGAATAATTCCTTATGGTTTTCTTATATCATATATGGTTGCAGGTGAGTTTGTCAGTCAAGTTGTGATGGCTTGTTGGTAGCAACCTGTAGGTTTTGTGAGATTTGGAGACAGATGGATGAGCTTAATTGTGTTTTGCATTTTTCTTTGTTATAAGACTAACTTGTGCTTGTGAATTGCAGGTTCTAGAAGTTGGACGAGGTTACATGCTGGAGACTAAGTGATTTTTCATGTAATCTTGTATTGAAATGATGTTTGAACATGTCTGTTGACTTATTTCTATATTTATTAGTTGATTTATTAACTATGACTCTGTAATTGAAATCAAATATGCTTATGGTATTAATATTCTGCTATTGACAGTTTGTCTTGTGAATTTATTGCTTAATTGTTTGAATTGTGCATGAATTAAATAAGAGATTTGCTATATAAAGATCATAGCTGAAATAAATGTGCTATATATTAGAGATATAAATAGCGGAAAATTGCACTTATGGAAATAAAAGGTGAAATGCTATGTAAAAAATTAAATAGTGTGGAAAACCTTTTCATATCACTGAATGTGTCACTACGAAAATACTGAAAACGCTATATATACTACAAATATTCATAGCGGAAAACTCCACTTATGGAATCGAAATGTGAAATGCTATATAAAATGTAAATCGTATGGAAAACTTTTCATATCACTGAATGTGAGCTATGAAAACAGTGATAATGCTATCAAAAAAGTGAGTATTTAACATAATAAGGTCTGAATATTATATATCAATGGAGAATTCAATAATAGCAGAAATCTTCTAAAAAACAAAATGGAAAACATCTTTCATAGCAATGAATAATTATTGATAACGCTATAAAAAAATAAGTTGAGATTTTAGTAAGAAAATATAGTTACAAGGTCTGAACGCTATGTAAAACATTTCATGTCGCTGAACGTGCGCTATAAAATGTATAATATTATAGTGTTTAGATTTGAGCTGTAAGATATAACAAGGCTATTATTACATGTCGTTATATAGCGTCGTCACTAATGCTATGGTATCATATTATAGCGTTTTTCACATGCTATTAAAAGGTAATTTTGTTGCAGTGGGTTTCACCTTCCTTGACCCTCTGACTGATTCTCTGAATGAATTCATCGTCTTTTTGAAGGACTGAAATCTTATCAGTCAATCCAGGTGTAATTTTAAGATTGGCAATGATTGCGGTTTTTCTACTAAGCGCATCCGCTACAACGTTAGCCTTTCCCGGCGTATACAGGATATCAAGATCATACGCTGCAAGAAATTCTAGCCAACGCTGCTGTCTCAAATTCAGATCTTTCTGGGTGTATAAATACTTCAATGATTGATGATCTGTGTATAGTACAAATTCCTCGCCCAATAAATAATGCCTCCAGATTTTCAAAGCAAAAACGATAGCTAGCAACTCAAGATCATGAGTTACATAATTCTTCTCATGCGGTTTCAGTTGGCGGCTTGCACAAGCGACTACTTGGCCTCTTTGCATTAACACTGCACCAAGACCTATAATAGAAGCATCAGTCCAAACCATCAAATCCTGATTGCCATCGATAATGGTTAACACTGGAGCAGTTATCAGTTTCGATTTCAATTCCTGGAAAGCTTCTTCACAGTCGGAAGTCCACTTAAATTTCTCATGCTTCTTCGAGAGCTTCGTTAACGGACTGGATATCTTCGAAAAATCGTTAACGAACTTTCGATAATAACTAGCCAACCCTATAAAACTTCTAACCTCTGTGGGTGTAGTGGGTTGTCTCCAGTCTTGAATCGCTGTTATTTTGCTCGGATCTACAGAAATCCCTTTCTTTGACACGACATGGCCAAGAAACTTCACCTCTTCTTGCCAGAAGACACATTTAGAGAATTTGGCTTTGAAGACGTTCTTTCTTAGAATCTCCAATACTTGTTCTAAGTGTTTTTCATGCTCGGGTTTTGATTTGGAGTAGATTAAAATATCATCGATGAATACGAGGACAAATTTATTCAGAACTCCCCTGAATACTCTATTCATTAGATCGACAAAGTATGCTGGAGCATTGCACAGGCCGAACGACATTACTAACCATTCATAAAATATGTCTGGACCTCTGAAAGCTGTCAAAGGAACACACTCCTCTGCAATTCTCAATTGATGAAAACCTGTAGCTAGGTCCATTCGGGAAAATACTCTCGCCCCATTTAATTGGTCTAGCAGATCATCGATGCAGGGTGATGGGTATTTGTTTTTTAGCGTCTGTTTGTTGAGGTCTCGGTAATCAACACAAAATCGAAGAGTACCGTCTGACTTTGGGACAAACACTACAGCTGCACCCTAATTAGAAAAGCTAGGTCTGATTAGACCCTTCCACAACAGTTGACGAGTTTGATCGCCTAATTCTTCTTTTTCCTTTGGAGTCATTCTGCGAATTGGATGTACCACTGGTCTGGCACTGGGAATTAGATCGATTCTGAATTCTATTTCTCTTTGCGGAGGTAAGTTTTCGACTTCTTCAAACACATCCGCATAGTTTCTAACAATAGGAATCTTTTCTAAGGAAGTGGGGATAACTTCCAATGCAGACCAAAATTCTTTCCTACCCGGATCCGAACCATGACAGGGTACAGTAATATATCTAAGCTTCGTTCGAATTTTTACTATCCTTTCTGCACACTTCACTTCAGCTTCGTATTTCGTTAACCAATCAAGCCCGAGAATGATATCGAATTCGGGAAAATCCATGATGATTAGATCAAAGGGAAACTTGTATTGAGAAAAAGAAGCAGGTACTTTACAATATGAACTGAGAATGAGGGATCCTTCTATTGGATTATGAACTTCAACCGATTCTTTCAGCTTTCTTTGTTTTAACTTTAATTTGTGAACTGTGTTACTAGCAATAAAACTACATGATGCACCCGTGTCAAACAATACAGAAACAGGAATATTTTTAATTGTAAGGGTACCTCCCAAAACATCGGGTTTACCTGCTCCATCGGAAGCAGCCGGCGGGTTCGTCCCGTCATACACGTGAGCTACTGCAGCCTTCTTAAGCAAAGGACAGTCTCTGACAAGATGATCCGTCTTTCGGCAATTAAAGCAGGAGCGAGGGTTCTGAGAGCCCTGGCTTGAACCTTGAGAATTTGTCTTCTGCCTCTTCGGGGCTGTGCAAACATTGGAGTAGTGCCCCACCTTGCCACAATTATAGCAGCTTCCTTTTGGCGGCCTGCCAGTCTGTGGTTTCGAGGATGCTGCTTGGCTTGACTCAGCTTGATTCACAGCAGGCTTGTGTTTATTTCCGGCTTGGCTTTTATCGCGATCCTGTTCCAGGTGCCTTTGATCCAAGTCTTCGTAGTTGCACGTCATTTCCACCAATTCATTAAATCCCAGCTTGATGTGGGCCATTGCTCTATCATGGTACTGTCGCTTCAGCCCGAGGATGAACCTCTTATTCTTGGACTTTGCAGTGGCGACGAGCTCTACAGCATAGCGGGACAATTGTGTAAATTTATTCAGATAATCCTGCATCGAGAGATCCCCCCGCTGGAGGTTGGCGAAGTCATCGTGCATGCGCTCTAGGGCTTGTTCCGGGACATATTTCTCTTTGAATAGTTCTTTGAATCCATCCCAGGTTCTACCAGCTTCTCTATTCCCAGCGGTGAGAGCTTCCCACCATAGTTCAGCTTCTTCTTATAGGAGCCAAGCGCCCATAAATGCTTTATCTTGATCTCCAAGCCTTAGGCCTTCTAGTACCTTCTCGCATGTTTTCAGCCATGCAAGAGCCTCTATTACTGTGCCAGTTCCCGAGAAGGTTTTGCCTCCTAAGTTCTTGTATCTCTTAACCACACGATCCAGCTCGAATTGTTGAGCGGCCGGGGGTTGTATCAAGGGTCCTTCTTCAACTGGGACTTCTCCTCGTCCTCCGCCATGGCCAGCTCGGCCTCCTCTAGCAGCGGCTGCTCGGGTAGCCATTGTTCAAATTCTGTATAAGCAAAAAAAGAGTCAGCCTACAGAAATGATAATTTTTATTGTATGGTTAAGCAGAAAACTTAAGGAAAGATAACGATGGACTAATCAAATTGTTTTTGCTATTCTGTTTGGCTAATTTTAGGACTTTACTAGTCCTATCTCTAATGAGCTACTCGCCTTAGAATACTACTGATTCTATTTTGACGAAGTGTTTAATATGTTAGACTCCAAAACTAAGGTTAACCAAAGCTCTAATACCAGTTGTGACGATCCAAAAACCCCGTGACTCGGTGTTAAGGATAATAATTGGAATATAACACATTAATCAGCATTAGCAAATCACAGATATTAGCATAAATGAGAAATAGAATAATTTACACACATACGACAGCGGAATCATATAGATATCACCACATCAGGGAGCACAGTGCAGGATACAACTTAGTGCATAATAATACATAATCAGTCATCATCGCCAGAGGCGGAATCATACATAAAGAGTATACAAAATAAACATCAGTCTACATCGCCAGTGGCGGAATCATAATACAAATACAATAATGGCGGAAAGAGTCAAAGTCAGCACGGTGTAGTCAAGCCTCGCCATGAGCCAAAAGTGCACCAAATACCTGTAACTAGGCTGCCCGTGTGAAAATGAGGGCACCCGAGTTTGCAAGGTGAAACAAACTACGAGTCAGTCATGGGACTGGTATGAGAAATCTACTTAACTTATTAACAACAATAATAAGGCAAATCAAAGGACCACGCCACTTTTGCGGAACGGGTTTACTCCAATGAGTGCTAGTGCATGAAATAAAGTAAATGATTAAATCATCGCAATGCTTTTTATAAAATGAAACCATTATAAGACTCAGGCCCCATCACACAATGCAATGCAACGCAAGCCGGAGGATAGAGTTTTACCTTATAATGGCAAAAAAATGCTTCATACGTATAAAACAAAAGTGTTTGATATTATTACTAGTGCATATATGTTTTCAAAAGAAAATTCAATCATAAATATCAATCCTAGGCGGCATAGCTACCATCTACTATGTCGCCATACTAGTAATACAATCACATCCACAATTTCGCATTGGAAATTGGATTCCATCATGAGTCGAGGCAAGGGGCAAGCTCCTCTCCGCTCGAGACACTCTAGCGAATGTCCCAGGATCGCACACAGCGGTCCTTGGAATCGGCTGGGCCAGTCCTCTCTTACTTTTGAGGATTGGCAATTCCTGAACACACGTTTCCCGGTCCTTACAGACCTATAATCGAGGTGCCTCGCATTCCAACAACTACACAGGTGAAAAGTATATATATTGTCAGGGCTGGTAGGTCACTGACACCACCTTAGGTAGAAAAAAACGTCGTGCTCTCCCAGTGGTCCATCTCCCGTTTTTGACTCATACCGGGGTGTGAGGTTCGCGAATTCACATTATACACAAAGCTACGTCACATAGACCATGCTTTGATCATCAACCACCAGACTTTGCTTTGCAACAGAAGCCTTGATCATATGCCACTTAGGCGTGCCAATCCACTCCATGCGACTGATTTCTATCGATATATAACCTCTGAGCTCGTACGTCTCAGAGAAGGGCGTTAAGTAAGAGAATAAATTCTCCGCCACCAAACAGATATATATTTAACAGAGATCAATCAGCACAGAACGAAATCCAATGTCAGACACATAGTCCATTTACAAGTTCGTTCTGGGTTTGAACGAAACCGGAGGCACCAATTTCCTCGCATATCCGCACGATCAACAATACGTCCGGGCGGCTACTACTTCAGCTCCTTCAAGGTAGCTACTCCAATCACGAGCATCAGTAGCGCCCATCCATCCAATGTGAAGATCGTCGGTCTTCAACTGTCTTCGACTCTTCGACTTCTCGATGTCGATCGATTATTTGAAATGAGAATGAACTCGGCCTTTTCAAATAACCCACGTGTATTTATATCTTCAAATCAAATTTTCACATGGTTAAACTATTCAACATTCACATTTCAGTTCCTTAGTATAATTTTCATGTTAAACACATTCAACCATCACATATCAAGCCAACACAACTGAATTGGTTTATTTCCACTCTATATCATCTATAGTATTTTATAACGATATATCGCCATTTTTATTTATTAAAAACGGCCATATTTAATTAAACGACGTTTCAGGTCGTGCCGAGGCACTGGCGCTGTTTTTCACTAAATTTGTTTTACACATATCTGAAAATCTAACCGTTGGATCTTTACAAATTTTATATCATTAGAAAGATCATTTCAAAACGAATCTAACGGTTTCAGTTTTGGGAAAATCCGACGGTCGGATCTTCCACACTAGTCGTTTGAAGTTACGATTTCAAATTATGAACTGCAGCGTCGTTATTCGATTTAATTTAATTATATTTATATATATATAATCGTTTCTGGCGCTGTTTTTCTTCAGATTTGAATTAAACATTCCAGACAATCCAACCGTCGGATCTTTACAAAGTTGGTGCCGTTGGAAAGATATTTCCAAGGCGAACCCAACGGTTGCGGTTGCGGGAAAATCCAATTGTCGGATTCCCCGCACTAGTCGTTTGAAATCACGGTTTCAAAACACGAACTGCACGGCCACGATTCGTTTTAATTTTATTTATATTTATATATTTATATAAATATAGTTCATTCAAAAATTCCTATATCGTTTTCACTTCAAATATTTCACTAACGCCTTTAAATTTTGGAAAATTTCGCCATAACCTCCTTTGTACGGGAGGGGCTAGGAAAATTCCCAAATAGCCACACGGGCGTCTCATCTCAAAAAGAAAAAGAAAAAGCCAAGCGGCTAGCCAACATGCTCATAACATCATCACCCAAACAAAACAGTAAACGTGTACCTTTTTGTCGGGCATAAAATTTTATTCCTCTTCTCTAGCCTCTTTGCTATAACCTGTTCAATAAATATGCATGTACATATATACAATTCTTATCACTTATCATTTTCCATTCAACTTCATATTTGTTTCAATTTGGTTTAAAAACACCATTCATTCTAATGTTGCATGCGTAAGCAAAAATCATATCATTAGCTAATTAATGAATATTTCAACTCATGCATATTTATTGAACAAGTGGATTTTTAACACTTCACATCTCAAAAATGATAATTTTGGCGAACTAAAATATATTTCAACACATGACTATTTTATTTAGTTCCTATGCATGTTAAAAATAATATTTCTTTCACAAATATTTATTTCAACGCTTGCATATCTTTAGCAAATCACTTATATGATAAAAATGGTATTTTTATCATCTAAAATATTTATTCAACAAATGAATGTTTTTAACACTTCATAATTTCAATAAAAATGTAATTTTTATTGTTCGATCTTTTTATTCAACACATGAACTTTTCCAACACCTACACTTCTCAACACATGAGCATTTCCACACATGGATATTTTATATATTTTGTTCATATAAGAAAGATGAAATTTTTATTGTTGAAACTATTCATATATAAGGCGAATATTTTACATACTTCATATATATTATAAAAATGTGATTTTTATTGTTTAAACACTTTATTCATTCACAGATGAATTTAATTTTCACACATCACTTCTCAACACATGAGCATTTCCACACATGGATATAGTTTCAACACATGACTTTAATTTCAACGCATGACTTTAATTTCAACGCATGAAGATAATTTCAGCATATGAAAATAATTCTAACACATGAATTTCAAAATTTTGGCAGCATAACGGCAGAGTAGTTAAAACCGACACCGTCCCTAGTACGGCTCCTCGCTCTACCTTAAAACCTCGCGGTTTTTGACAACGGGGATTCATGCATCTAACTCGCACGCATGCGGCATGTTTTATTTTCATTTCCACAATTATTTCCAATTTGTTTCAATCACCAATGGGTATTTTTTAACCACAATCAACCAATATCAACCACAAACAATTATTCAACCATTCGCATTTTTCATCCAATATTTCACACCAATTCACAACAATAAATATCGTCCATGGTTTATGGACGAGGGGAGTATATATATATATATATAATATTTTTATATTTCACTTGCATTTTGTAACACCCCGTGTATTCTATAACTGTGGAATTAACAAATTAAAGTATAATTAATTTGAAATCAAAGAACTAAGGGAAACGGGATACTCCATTGCGTTCGTCTCTGAAAAATACGCGAAATAGAGTCCGAGTTTTCGAAAAACGGAGTCCGTATGAAGAAGATATGGCCTTCGGAAGTTTCTGAATTAAGTTTAAAATTCGAACAGAATAAAACAGTTTAAAAATTAAAACCGGACCCAATTGGCCAAGGCGGGAAAACTCCCGCCTAGGACATCCAGGTCGACTGGGCTATCGACCTGGTCTAACCAGGTCGACAGGGCTGTCGACAGGGCTGTCGACAGGGCTGTCGACCTGGTCCAGACCCAGGTCGAACCCAGTCCACCCTGGCTGGCCTATTCTATGTTGGTCGATTTTCTGTGGTCTGCTTTGTCATTAGGGCTAGGTGGCAGGCTCTAATTGGTCCCTCTTGCGAATGAATGGCTACGATCAATCCAAGCAACATCGATGGTCCTAATCAGTTCATAAACTCTATAAAAATGACCCTAGACTCTACCTAGGTTTCCTACACAATTCTTTAGCCTCCATTTCTCTCTTCTTCTAATTAAAAATAAAAATGGCGTCTCTGCTCTGCTGGAATTAAAACTAGAAGATAATCAACATCAGCCTAAGCAACTCAATTCAAACTAGAGATTAAAGTTTCTACAAAGATTCTACAACAAGTTAAAGTTCTTTCTTTAATCCAATCAAGGCAAGTACAGTTATTTTCCGCTATAAACGTTAATTATAATTTTGATATGTTTTTAATTCTGAATCTGAGATTGTATATATATTCTCTTCTGTCAGATTTGTTTTTCTGTGACTGTTCTGTATCCCTTTTCTTCTTTTCTGTTTTTATAGCCAGGCTACCACGAGCCTGTGCCTAATCTCATAAGAGATGAACGTATGAACGCAAATTTTGGGATAAATAATGAATGATGCGACTAAATTGAATGTATGACTTTAGGTCTGAGGCATAAAATATATTGGACATATGCATAAATTTGACTATGAACATATAATTTATGCATGTTGTATGCATAGTTATGTTGTAATTTAGAACTGTAATTAATGAGCATAGGTTGTAAACTAGATTTGGATCTATGCATATTCTATGATAGAAGAAAAGAGGAACCATTGTAAGATTACATATGATTTGAGACTTTGGACAAAATGCATATACAAGTCAAGATTTGATTTTTAGAAGATATGATTTAAAGATTTATATTGTTGGGTATAGTTTGCATAATGATTCATGACATGAAAAGAAGAAGGATATGGAAAGTTAGGTGTAAAGATTTACATTAATTAGGATATCTATTATTTAGATTACACCTAAATAAGGATTTTTGGATATATGGCATGCATTGAAATTAATGGTTATATTTGGTATAATTTATATGTGAATCTGCTGTAAGATGCTAGTTTAACAAAAATTGGAACATATGTTATATGGCAAATTATGTCCATATTCTGTGCTATGTAACTTTATGCAAACATGGAGTATATGTTGTGAATCATGACAATTATGTAAGCATATGAATTTAGGCCAATTTATGATTGGGCAAGGCATGTAAATAGAACTTTTAGAAATATTAAATTTGCTAAATCTGCTAATTTGTCTAGTTGCCTAAACTACTAGTTTTGATATATTGCCTAGACTGCTAATTAGATTGAAATGCCTAATCTGTTAAATTTGTCGGTTGAAATGCCTAACCTGTTATATGCCAAAATCTGCTAAGTTGCTAAATCTGTTAAATCCGTTAAGTCATATAAAATCTGTTATCTGCTATGTTGATATAATTATCCTGTGATTGATATAATCTGAATTGGCATATATATTGGGCGTGCGCATAAACGGTAAATTATTAATTAATTGGCCGCAAAGATAAACATGGCTAACTCGAGGTTAGAATGAGTTTGCGGCGTAAATCTGCCCGGAACCGCCCGGCACATCCAGTGGCCGCAAACAATAGGTTCTAATGTGAGAAGTTAGTCATAACATGCGTAAGACACGAGGTTAGGTCTGGCTTGTGGCAGAAGTCTGCCCGGAACCGCCCGGCATATCCAGCGGCCACAAGCTACCGACCTAATGTGAGAGGTTTGTGCATTAATAATTAATTAACGCAAAATCTAAGATAAGAATGACGTCTAAAACGTATTGGGGAAAATAGGGTTAAACCAAAGGGATTAATAGATGTAGTAAAACCCGTCCATGAATCTGTAGGCCCAATACAAAGTTAGACAAATCTGAAAAATCTGTACATCTGACCTGTTAGTCTGAAAACTTGTTAACTTAATTTGTGAATTAGTAAACCTGAATTCTGTATGTCTGAACTTGTAAACAAGTTAATCTGAAATCTGTTAGTCTGGGGACACAAGGTTAGGAGGGGAATTACTTGTGTCATCTGTTGTTTGGGACCCGTATTAGTCAGTAACCCTTTCTGGTATCAAAACTTTGACCCAACAGTAGGTAGGGTCCGGGCACGCTTACTGAACTAATTATAAGTGGTTCATTCTGATAATGGCGAGGGGTGTTGATGGTGCGTTCCAACCGGGTCATGTGCGTGCATGGATCCCGGTCTGCCTCTGAGGATGTAAGACGCCGTGACATCTGTAAATAGGTCTATGCCAATTGGTTGTCACTTTAGGGAGTGATACACCCTACTGTGGGGCCGACACAGGATATTTATGTATTAGGGAGCCGATCGCTTGGGGTAGGGTTTTAGGGTACGCTTAGTTCTGTCTGTTTCTGTTGGTACCGTCTGTTTCTGTTGGGTGATAACACCTGTCTGTTTCTGTGTGGTACCGTCTGTTTGGGGTGGTAAAGGCCCATTACTAGTGTACACCTAATTCCACATTCTGTCCCCATAGGGATAAATCTGTTTCTTCTTCTGTCTGTTTCTGATCGGGTAGTAAAGGCCATTATTAGCATTCTGTTTCTGTTAAAGTATTCTGTACCCGTTCCTGCTTCAATTTAGACATTAGGGTGACACCTAATTCTGTTATACTAGTATTAGTGCAGAGAAGTGTAAATCAATAGTTTATACCATTCTGTTTTCCTGTTATATCTGCTACACATGTTATAGTTATCACACATCCAGTTTTATGTTCATATCATATTATTATTATCTGTTCATATGCTGAAAGTCACTGGACTTGCCAGACTTTTTGTCTGACCCTTGTTGTTTCGCCTCCTTTCTTCCGTTTCCCCCCCCCCCCAGGTTATCCAAGGAGGGAAATACTTTAGCTTGATCCGGATTTCTCTTTGCTTGAAGTGCTTAAAGTATGGCTTGGCTCTGTATAGCTTCCGTTCCATGGGGATTATGATTTTAAACTATGCATTTTGAAGGCTTTTGTACAAGACTGATATTTTGTACTTGAATTCTGAAATTGAAAGGATGTAACCATATTAATTTCTGTTTCCGCTGTAATAAAGTTAAAAATTTTCAAGTACTGTTTTATCTGTCTTGTAAGTCTCTGTTCTGTTTACTAAAATGCTCCACCAAAGTTAAGGCATTCCCTTTGTGAGTGACCTTAACGGAGGTGGGATGTTACACTTGGTATCAGAGCTGAAGGTTACCAGATTTTATAAAAAGTTTTGAAAATTATTTTCAAAAAAAAAAGATTTTGAAAGGAAGTATTTTCAAAAATAAAGCTTATTTTGGAAAACATGATCCCCAAGAGCCATATATCTTTCTTTCTGTCCTTTTTGTATTGAACCTTTCCTTTTTCGTTCCAGCATGTCTGAAGCATCTGAGATACCAGAGGGTGTTCATGTACCCGGTTGGTTTCGTCAATATCTTGAGGCTAGGACCGCCGCTGCAGGTCTAGCAAATGATCCCCCTCCTCCACCCCCTCCTCGTGCTATTGCTTTCTCAAAAATCTGTAGAGATTTTAGGGCCATGGGTGGGAAGGATTTCAAAGGAACCGAATCATTCGTAGAAGCAAGGAATTGGCTCAAAGAAACTGAGGATCTATTCGTTATCTTCGAGGTGGACGACAGGCAGAAGGTACAGTTGGCAGTATGGCTGCTCAAAGACGAAGCTTCCTACTGGTGGGAAGTCACTAACGCCGAGAGGCCAGTTGAGACAT
The DNA here is from genome assembly GCA_030737875.1 of Allium sativum. NCBI lineage: Eukaryota > Viridiplantae > Streptophyta > Magnoliopsida > Asparagales > Amaryllidaceae > Allium > Allium sativum. The sequence goes on from CM060913.1 coordinate 162,092,328, forward strand.
GGATGGATTTCAGAACAAGGTTTGAGACAAAATTCCTCTCGCAAGCTGAACGAAGTTTACAATTGGAAAAGTTCTTGTCTCTTAAGCAAGGAAGTATGACGGTCAAGGAATACGTCAACCAGTTCAACCAACTAGCAAGATTCGGATTGGATTTAGTCAACACTCAGCATAAAAAGGCTCTCCGCTTTGTTAAAGGATTGAATGAGCCACTGCACAGCCTAGCCATGACCCATGTACCCATGGGAGCAACTTACGAGAAATTGGTGGATATGGCACTACTGCACGAGGAAGACAAGGGCCCGAAAGAGACAAAGAAGGAAGAACCACAGAATAAGAAAGCGGGGCCCAAAAAGGAAACACAAAAGAAGGATGAGAAGCCTGAAGATAAGAAGGGGAAAAAGTGCTTTACTTGTGGGAGCTCAACTCATCTGAACAAGGATTGCAGAAAAAGGAAGGGCGCTTGCTTCAACTGTGGGGAGATGGGACACTTCACTAGGGACTGCCCAAAGAGACGAGGACAAGGAGGGCAGGCGAACACTCTTGAGGCTAGTGGCTAGGATAGAAATAGGAAATTTTCTATAGTAGGTTTAATTTATTTATCTGATTATGAAGTCAAGACTTTTTCTGATTCTGGTATTTTGATTTTGTAATCGATACTCTGCACTTTAATACTAGTATTATTTCTAAATTCCGCTGTAGACTCAGACCCATAAGGGTTATGGATCATCTGTTTGGGACTGGGGTTTGAGGGATATCTGTGTTAGGCGTCAAGTATGACGCATACATTCTGAGTTTTCGTGGGGTGTCAATTTGATATTGGTTTCGGTCTTTGGGGCCGATACTTAGGACCCATGTCTAATGGGAACCAAATTTTCGTTCTATCTGTACTCGCTTCCATCATTCGACTGTATCCTATCGATCGAATATTTGAACTTTAGGTAGAAACTAATGGGTGTAAACATGTGTTTGAGACATGTTATGTTTGATGGTTGCAAGTGGATGCAAGTGGTTGCTAGTGGTTGCCCGTGGATGCATATACACACACTAGGCACTAGATCGGCTCAAAAACACTCTCATACTGCATATGGATGGGTGAGCATTTTTCAATTCTTGTGGATGCAAAATGGTTGATTCAGCACATGGATGTTGCATTTGAGTGAATGGTTGTGCACTCATATAGAAATAATGTATATCATCAGAATTCTATTGCATACATGTTGGACTCATGGCACTGACATAATTCGCATTAAGGAGGTCAACTGAATCAGTAGACCGCCTGATCTTTGCATTAGATAAGGAACATATACACACACTTTTGCATATGTTCATACAACATTAGAAGTTTTCTAAGGACAATGGATGCTTGTGGATGATGGTTGAGTAGATGGATGATTGGATGGTAGGACACACTCTTCTTAACTTGAAGATTTCGGGGACGAAATCCTTTTAAGTGGGGGAGAATGTAACACCCCATGTATTCTATAACTGTGGAATTAACAAATTAAAGTATAATTAATTTGAAATCAAAGAACTAAGGGAAACGGGATACGCCATTGCGTTCGTCTCGGAAAAATACGCGAAATAGAGTCCGAGTTTTCGAAAAACGGAGTCCGTATGAAGAAGATATGGCCTTCGGAAGTTTCTGAATTAAGTTTAAAATTCGAACAGAATAAAACAGTTTAAAAATTAAAACCGGACCCAATTGGCCAAGGCGGGAAAACTCCCGCCTAGGACACCCAGGTCGACTGGGCTATCGACCTGGTCTAACCAGGTCGACAGGGCTGTCGACAGGGCTGTCGACCTGGTCCAGACCCAGGTCGAACCCAGTCCACCCTGGCTGGCCTATTCTATGTTGGTCGATTTTCTATGGTCTGCATTGTCATTAGGGCTAGGTGGCAGGCTCTAATTGGTCCCTCTTGCGAATGAATGGCTACGATCAATCCAAGCAACATCGATGGTCCTAATCAGTTCATAAACTCTATAAAAATGACCCTAGACTCTACCTAGGTTTCCTACACAATTCTTTAGCCTCCATTGCTCTCTTCTTCTAATTAAAAATAAAAATGGCGTCTCTGCTCTGCTGGAATTAAAACTAGAAGATAATCAACATCAGCCTAAGCAACTCAATTCAAACTAGAGATTAAAGTTTCTGCAAAGATTCTACAACAAGTTAAAGTTCTTTCTTTAATCCAATCAAGGCAAGTACAGTTATTTTCCGCTATAAACGTTAATTATAATTTTGATATGTTTTTAATTCTGAATCTGAGATTGTATATATATTCTCTTCTGTCAGATTTGTTTTTCTGTGACTGTTCTGTATCCCTTTTCTTCTTTTCTGTTTTTATAGCCAGGCTACCACGAGCCTGTGCCTAATCTCATAAGAGATGAACGTATAAACGCAAATTTTGGGATAAATAATGAATGATGCGACTAAATTGAATGTATGACTTTAGGTCTGAGGCATAAAATATATTGGACATATGCATAAATTTGACTATGAACATATAATTTATGCATGTTGTATGCATAGTTATGTTGTAATTTAGAACTGTAATTAATGAGCATAGGTTGTAAACTAGATTTGGATCTATGCATATTCTATGATAGAAGAAAAGAGGAACCATTGTAAGATTACATATGATTTGAGACTTTGGACAAAATGCATATACAAGTCAAGATTTGATTTTTAGAAGATATGATTTAAAGATTTATATTGTTGGGTATAGTTTGCATAATGATTCATGACATGAAAAGAAGAAGGATATGGAAAGTTAGGTGTAAAGATTTACATTAATTAGGATATCTATTATTTAGATTACACCTAAATAAGGATTTTTGGATATATGGCATGCATTGAAATTAATGGTTATATTTGGTATAATTTATATGTGAATCTGCTGTAAGATGCTAGTTTAACAAAAATTGGAACATATGTTATATGGCAAATTATGTCCATATTCTGTGCTATGTAACTTTATGCAAACATGGAGTATATGTTGTGAATCATGACAATTATGTAAGCATATGAATTTAGGCCAATTTATGATTGGGCAAGGCATGTAAATAGAACTTTTAGAAATATTAAATTTGCTAAATCTGCTAATTTGTCTAGTTGCCTAAACTACTAGTTTTGATATATTGCCTAGACTGCTAATTAGATTGAAATGCCTAATCTGTTAAATTTGTCGGTTGAAATGCCTAACCTGTTATATGCCAAAATCTGCTAAGTTGCTAAATCTGTTAAATCCGTTAAGTCATATAAAATCTGTTATCTGTTATGTTGATATAATCATCCTGTGATTGATATAATCTGAATTGGCATATATATTGGGCGTGCGCATAAACGGTAAATTATTAATTAATTGGCCGCAAAGATAAACATGGCTAACTCGAGGTTAGAATGAGTTTGCGGCGTAAATCTGCCCGGAACCACCCGGCACATCCAGTGGCCGCAAACAATAGGTTCTAATGTGAGAAGTTAGTCATAACATGCGTAAGACACGAGGTTAGGTCTGGCTTGTGGCAGAAGTCTGCCCGGAACCGCCCAGCATATCCAGCGGCCACAAGCTACCGACCTAATGTGAGAGGTCTGTGCATTAATAATTAATTAACGCAAAATCTAAGATAAGAATGACGTCTAAAACGTATTTGGGAAAATAGGGTTAAACCAAAGGGATTAATAGATGTAGTAAAACCCGTCCATGAATCTGTAGGCCCAATACAAAGTTAGACAAATCTGAAAAATCTGTACATCTGACCTGTTAGTCTGAAAACTTGTTAACTTAATTTGTGAATTAGTAAACCTGAATTCTGTATGTCTGAACTTGTAAACAAGTTAATCTGAAATCTGTTAGTCTGGGGAAGCAAGGTTAGGAGGGGAATTACTTGTGTCATCTGTTGTTTGGGACCCATATTAGTCAGTAACCCTTTCTGGTATCAAAACTTTGACCCAACAGTAGGTAGGGTCCGGGCACGCTTACTGAACTAATTATAAGTGGTTCATTCTGATAATGGCGAGGGGTGTTGATGGTGCGTTCCAACCGGGTCATGTGCGTGCATGGATCCCGGTCTGCCTCTGAGGATGTAAGACGCCGTGACATCTGTAAATAGGTCTGTGCCAATTGGTTGTCACTTTAGGGAGTGATACACCCTACTGTGGGGCCGACACAGGATATTTATGTATTAGGGAGCCGATCGCTTGGGGTAGGGTTTTAGGGTACGCTTAGTTCTGTCTGTTTCTGTTGGTACCGTCTGTTTCTGTTGGGTGATAACACCTGTCTGTTTCTGTGTGGTACCGTCTGTTTGGGGTGGTAAAGGCCCATTACTAGTGTACACCTAATTCCACATTCTGTCCCCATAGGGATAAATCTGTTTCTTCTTCTGTCTGTTTCTGATCGGGTAGTAAAGGCCCATTATTAGCATTCTGTTTCTGTTAAAGTATTCTGTACCCGTTCCTGCTTCAATTTAGACATTAGGGTGACACCTAATTCTATTATACTAGTATTAGTGCAGAGAAGTGTAAATCAATAGTTTATACCATTCTGTTTTCCTGTTATATCTGCTACACCTGTTATAGTTATCTCACATCCAGTTTTATGTTCATATCATATTATTATTATCTGTTCATATGCTGAAAGTCACTGGACTTGCCAGACTTTTTGTCTGACCCTTGTTGTTTCGCCTCCTTTCTTCCGTTCCCCCCCCCCCAGGTTATCCAAGGAGGGAAATACTTTAGCTTGATCCGGATTTCTCTTTGCTTGAAGTGCTTAAAGTATGGCTTGGCTCTGTATAGCTTCCGTTCCATGGGGATTATGATTTTAAACTATGCATTTTGAAGGCTTTTGTACAAGACTGATATTTTGTACTTGAATTCTGAAATTGAAAGGATGTAACCATATTAATTTCTGTTTCAGCTGTAATAAAGTTAAAAAATTTCAAGTACTGTTTTATCTGTCTTGTAAGTCTCTGTTCTGTTTACTAAAATGCTCCACCAAAGTTAAGGCATTCCCTTTGTGAGTGACCTTAACGGAGGTGGGGTGTTACACATTTCAACACATATATCAATTATTCTATGCATGTATAATTCATACTTCGCTCATATAGCTTACACAATGCATATACATGAGGTATACAACACGTGTGTAATTTATATTTTGCTTATATAATTTATACATGACATTTTCCATTCAAATTTCATATAATTTAGATTTCTCAAATTGGTTTTCGGAGTGCTAAAAATCGTAGATGGCTCAGAAAAATCCGCGGTCTCCTCTATGTGGTAGAGAGCCTCCTTGCGGTCCTGATGTTTCCTGTTTCATCGAATTTCGTCAACACACCATAAAGATATGATTTTTCAAAGTTCAAATGTAATAAAAGACTCACCTTTCACGATGGTTCAAAATTAGGGTTGCAGTTTTCGCGAAAACCGAGGCACGATACTACGATCGGAAGGTACAGCATGGAAGAGGGAGGAAAGGGGAGTCGATCGGTGGTGGTTGGAGGCGGTTCGGTGGTCGGAGGAAGGCGCAGCGACGGTGGGAAGTCGGCGACTTTGGGTTGACGGTTCTCGTCGATGCGGCGACGATAGGGGTCAGGGGTTGGTCGGATTTGAAGAGGGGAGAGAGGCGCATCGATTCGAGGTGGTGGCGGCGTCGGTAGGTGGCTGTGGCAGCGGCGATTTGCTTGGGAAGGTTCGAACGGTTTTCATCGTCGGTGAGAGAGAGAAGCGGTTTTTTTTTATTTTTTTAATTTATGAAAGGAATTTTCTGATTCGCCGATATATATATTATTCGGTAAATTAGGGTTTTCACTTACGAACCCCAATTCAAACCCAACGACTGTCGTCCCTAGCTAAATACCCCCATCCCGGACATAATGGGATATGTTTCGTTGGCCAATTCGACTGTTGCAGTCAGTTATTCTTCAAATTAAAGTATAAAACATTTAATTTTAACTTTGAACGTACATTTCAATTTGTTAGGGCCACAAACTGATTCGAAAAATTCCAGAAAAATAAATCTAGCTATGTTTTGACGCTACGGTCCCAACAAAACTAGTTTCGTCGAATTCTGAGATCGTTTGAAAAATGGACCTTTTCTGGTCGATCCAATTTAACAGAAATTGACTAAACAAATTTTCTTTTGCCACGCTCACATACTAGCTTCAAAAATTATGAAATTTGAAACCTAGCAATAGTTTGACATTCCGGACCCAACAAAAATGGTTTCGTCGAATTCCGAGGTCGTCTGCAAAATATCTATTTTCCAGGGTTATATATTCTATATATCGACCTTTCTGAAAATTCATTTAGCCATAACTTTTGATTCTCGCTATGAAACTTCGATTTTTTAGATTCGTTAGAAAGGTATTCACTAACAGATTTAAATATTTTTGGTTTCACTAAAATCCGTTATATTTTCCACCCTGCACAGTCAGTCAAATTTTGAATTCAAATTTTCAAACTAACTCACTATTTCTAATTCACTATTTTATTGAAATATTCCATTTTAATTGTTCAAATTCCCTTGAAATAACCAATTTAAAAATTTTAAATTGGCTCGTATTTTCCGTGTTGTTACATATTAACTAACGTATTGTTAGTTAACAATGAAGTAACCTACTTTTACTTCAGTAAATTAAAATGTAATTATTATTTTAAAAGGGATATACTTCTTAAATGAAACCATTTAAGAAGTGATTAAGCTTAAAAGGATTCGTACTGAATCATGCTAAATGAATTTCGTAAGAGATGTTATATATGGATCCAAATTTATAAGGAAAGGGGGTTTGAAGTTTTAAACTAAGGCAAGGGCTTAAAATGAATATTTTACTTAAGAACAGAATTAAGTAAATGTAGTAATCAAATAAAAATGTCAAAGGTGAAAAGGGTAGTTAGTGTTTTAAATGGAAGAAGTCGATAAAGTGATTTTTGATATAAATCCAAAGTTTAAATTATATATAACAGAAAAGGGTTTGGAAAAGGTACAAGTGAGTGTATTAGGGTAATATAATCCAAGCTATGAATAAAATGGTATATAAAAGTTTTGAAGCAAGTGGTTAACAATTTTGTAAATAATAAAGATATTAAGTAAAAAGGTTATAGCCAACTGAGATTTTCAGAAGTAAGGATACGGTCTATAAAACCATGTTTAAATAAGAATAAGATCTGATTAATATTTTAAGAATATGGCTTTTGAGATACGAACTTATATCTATTCTGAGATAAGAACGTTGTCGGTTAAGGTCTGAGAGGTAAATAAAATACCCCAACTTGAACGACTCCACTATAAACGAGGAATGATATTAATTTATAACGGTAAAGGAGATTGTAATGAGTTTTTATTTTCCTACAACATTTGCCATTCATTTGCAAGGGTCGAAATGTAATTTAATCCAATGAGTTTGAAATTTAAACAATGGGTAAATTAATAATGCTTAGTCAAGTTGAAATATAAAGTTTATTTATACACTACAACAAAAAAGACTTTTAATGGCGTTTCTAAAACGCTGTCATAGGTTTTCATAGCGTTTTAAACAACGCTGTATAACGACATGCAATTATAGATCTATGATATATGATAGCCCAACTCCAGCGCTGTGCATGTCAGTGTATGCTAGCCTAATACAAACGCTGTGATGTTCCATTGTAGTGACAACTTTGAAACGCTATAATCTTGCCTACAATAGTACAAATCAGGAGCTGTCATCTGTTTATGATATAACTGTAGCAGACACTGCCATGAGCATCCCACAACATTTAGAACACACAGCTATATCTTCATATCATTTAAAACGATCTACTCGTATATTTCATCTGATATATATAATTAAACAACAATTAACAAACATATTTCATAATCAACACATTATACATTAGATTTAAAAGCAGCTTAAATAGTGCTTTATACATTGAATAATACAAATAAAAGAAGTTGTGCTACATGGTACAGGCCAAAAAAAAGCTGACCATAATAAACCCATCCAATACAAGATAGTGGGAAGGATTAGTTCCATAGACAAGTCTCCCAACATTCTAGCAAAGAAGTGTCAGTGCAGTACGCTCATGAGGCTTGGTCTTTGCTCAACATCATTCTTTTTTGTGCAAAGATGAATATAATCCTGGTATAAAGAACAGTGCACGTTATTGTAGTTATTCTTTGTACAGATATAAAGAAGTGTTAGTGCAGTAAAACCTTAATCCACCTAGGAAATATAACAAACAGTGCATGTATTATTATGTAATGCAGAACAAATATTATTTACTATCACAAAACACAATCATGCTTCAGAAACTTATTCAGCCACAAAAGAGAGGTAATTCATAGGTTCACAACTAACTTTTTAAATGAAAACAAAATGAGAACCTAGGTAAAACATTAAACCGATTCTATAAAAATAGCTAAAAGATCGCTAGAAACCCAGTTAAAACATCCAAGGCATAGATGACTAAATTAGAATGCGAAACAAAATCAGCTTACCATCACTTCTACTGATAATTATTCACCGCACCTCTTTCTCCAAAGAGTAGACAATAAAAACTCAACTCACAACATTCAATCCATAAAAGGAAGTACTTGTAAAACAAATTGAACAAATGAAAAATAGTAGCATACTTATGGTTTCAATTTGAGGAAATATAACCAATAAATTTTCCAAAAACAACATCAAATCACACCCCAATACTGACATCCTCATTTGCTTCCCATATGTCTAGGCCCCACTATAAATCCCACTCGACAGAGACCTTCAACCAATAACATTTCAAGTAAACTGATAAAACTGCCCATCCCAACTAACAAGTTTCTAAATATCTCCTCATGCATGCCACATCAGCAAAAACTGCAATGATATAGTCCCTTCCTATTAAATAAGATAAACTAGAATACACATACCAATATACACCATATTTTCAGACAGCATAATGTTTCACATACAATGTATCATGAGTACACATGTTAGCAACAAAAAATTGAATATGTACAATAATCAAGTATGCAGACCAAAAATAATTTACTACATCTAATGAAACATCAAACTGCTGCACTTTCTGTGCTAGGAAAACCACCTTTATAATAGGCTACGTGCTTGAAACACAAGTCTCCGCAATAGTAAGCTAAGATTACAAAGATGGTAAGCCAGCCATATTCAAACACATTTCCCAAAATCATGAGCAAATTTAACCATATTTAAAAACAGAACACACAAAATAGATTCAGCCAAACAAAAATAGAGATAGAGCTTTAATTGCTGACAGATCAGAATTTAGTTGCATATTATTTTGTAGTTTGTTCCAGTAGACAATATTGCATTACTTTGAAACTTATAGGTGTAATTATATTCACTACAAAAAATGTGAAATAATTGTTGCAAAAATGTTAGTTACCAAATAAATAGAAATTTTATTCAGTTTGATTTATCTATAGTCAGGTTCTATAATTTTTTTACTTGCAATTATTGTATTTATGTCGATAATCAATAACAGGGTCTGGTAATTTATTGTCAGTAGATCAAATTCGAAAAGAAGGATGTACTATACAAAACAAGTTCATATTTAGTCTCACCAAATGTTCATACCAAGGTTCAAGGTATCGTCCGGCACCCCGAAATTTCGGGGTTACCGGACCGGTACCGGTGAACGCCGGGACGAAATCATGAAGAAAAATTGGTCTTGTTGTCTAGGGCATAGGAAAAAAAAGCGAATCACTCACAGAAAAGATCGAACAGGTGAAGAAACAATAATTTAAACACAGAAAGCAGCGAAAGAGTTAAATCGCCTATAAAATCCATTGAATCGAGTTAAACTTACAACAATAATTCGGATTAAATCGAAAAAAACTGCAGCAGCGACTCCATTTCATCTTCCCTGTAAGCCGATCGAAATCAGTAGCAAGTCGACTGAAAATCTTTACCGCCTTCTCGAATCGATGCAGCGCCTTTATTTTTATTTTTTATTTTGTATCTCAATGTTTCTAATGAGTGAAAAGTTTGGGGGAATAAAAACAAAACAGCCGCTTATTTGAGAGGGGTGGGTTTGGGCACATGCTGTGAATGAAAATACCCGATGATTTGACGTGACAGAAAGTAACATATTGATGTCGTCCTTGCCAAGCTCTTAAGTTATTCCTCTGCTAAATGTGCTTCAAATACATGTTAAACACTACTGCAGTGGAGGACTTAGAAGAAAAAAAAGGTTAGAAAATAATATTTAAAAGAAAGTATAATATTTAGTGGTCTGTGTCAACAATGGAACTCAAATTAGCGTGTAAAAGATGGTATAAATGTTTGTCTGAAGGAAATTTTTTTTACAATAGCATCAATGGTGGTTTTGCATCCAATGTTGAATGATGATACTCAAAATAATTTGGTTATCTTACAACATTGGATAATCATAGCAAAACTTACAAATTATTTAAAGCATCAAAGGCTAAACATGCATAATCATAGCAAAACTTGCAAAATCATTTAAAGCGTCAAATAGTAAACATGTAGAATTATAGAAAAAATGTACAGAATCATCCAAAGCATTAAATACTAAACCTGCAAAATCACAGCAAAACTTACAAAATCAGTTAAACCATTAAATACTAAACCTGCAAAATTGAAGCAATACTTACAAAATCATTTAAAGCATTAAATACTATTCTTGCAGAATCATAGCAAAATGATTTGTTATTCGAAACTATATCTTTTTGTTTTTAATGAAACAAATATATCGCATTGAAATTTCGGGAAGTCTTTTCAAAAAAGATCCTGGTAAGAAATAATAATATTGACGAATATTATTCCTGACAATTTGAACAATTGATTTCAATCAGAACATGGAACTAGAACACTACTCCATCTAAATATTATAAAAAGAAATAAGAGAGGAAAAAAAAAGAAAATAAGACAATCACCAATGCAGATCATTTTCATACATAAAAACAGAAGTGAATCCACAAAAATACAGCACAAGTAATTTTTTTTATACGAAAGGCTAAATCTACAAATCAAGCCAGAACACCTCATATGCTAAAATTAATTAACTTATATTTTATCAGATTGAATCATTATACTCTCTCCTGATTGGTAGAACGAACATGAAACATGAATGTTTAGTTATAGTATCTTGCTACAAGGGTGGGGCTTAGAACCAAATTTGCCAAAAATGCTTGAAATTTACGATAGAATGAATGAAAAGGAAGTAAAACTGGATATTGACATATTGTAACTTATGGGATCATGGTAGATGCATTTTGCAAAGCAGGCCGAGTTGAAAGCACATTAGAAGTTGTAAAAGAGATGAGACGTCGTGGTTGTGTTGTGCACCAATTTCTTTTATTTATAGCGTATTGGCGCATACATATGGCACCGAGAAGAGAGTCGACGATGCAATAGATACTTTTTTTAGAGATGGAGAAGGATGGAATTGTCCCTGATGTAGTGGTTTACACTGCTTTAATATCAGCATTATGTAAAGCATGCTCGTTTAAAAATGCGTACAAAGCTATATAAGAATGGGGAAGAAGAAGATTGCTCCAAATGTAAGGACTTGCAATATAGTTTTGAGTAGCTTGATAGGTTTTTCAAGGGAAGACGAAGCTTATAGATTCTTTAAAAAGATGGTCATGGTTTGTGAGCCTGATTCAGATACTTATATGATGATGATGATAAAAATGTTTCTCGAGACAGACAGAAGCGAAATAGCCATGAAAGTGTGGAGATACATGGAGTTGAAGAAATTTGTTCCAAGCAAGCACACGTTTTCGGTGCTTATAAACGGATTCATCGAGAAAGGAGAAGTAAACAATGCTTGGGAGTTTTTGGAAAAAATGATTGAGAAAGAAGTTTGACCACCTGGCACAACATTTGGGAGACTAAGAAAGTTGTTTCTGGAGGAGAGGAGAGGAGATGTGTCAAGTTTCTCAAGGCAAAGCGGGATGTTATGATTAAAGAGCCGCTATGCGACTGACTGCAAGCGTTAATGCTGGTACGCTTTTATACTTATGTGTTCTTCATGCTACATTGTAGGATAATACCAACTCAAAAATTCATTCAGTTTAAAAAAGAAAAGAGATAGAAGGGTTCCATGACATCAAAGCATATTTTCAGAGAAACGAACCATGAGAATACAACATAATTTTCCTTTATAAAGCCGTCTGCAACCACAAAAAAAAAAAAAAAAAAAAAAAGTTATGACATCAAAGCATATTTTCAGCGAAACAAACCATGAGAATACAACATAATTTTCCTTTATAAAGCCATGTACAGCTAAAAATGCCCAAAAAATAACCTAATGATGTCCAAACAAGGCATAAAAAAGACTATATATTCTCATAGGATTCACACTAATGAAAAACAAGTGAAAGCAAATAACACATGTACAGTGAGTGCTGTCCCAAAACAAGCCAAAAAAGCAACTAAAAAACTTAAAACGTGGGAGATATAGAGAGAATTTCCCTTCCCTTCATTCTACCTTCATCAAGATATATTATAACTTATCTTCTTGTTCCTTATAAACTTATAATCAGCTTTGAAAGATGATGATGAGAATTGGCAGAGGGAATATGCACTCATTAAGCTATAGACAAAATCTTTGGTGGCAAAAACGTCCTTATTACTGCATATACGCTTGTAATCACTACCATCGTGAGGAACATTTATGAATTAGTACTTGTAATGGCAGGCAAGCAAAATAAAAGTTACATTCATTGTGAATCAAAATCAATAATAACATCACAATCCATAATTTACTGTTAACTGTTTTTACCGGGTAAACATATAATGATTTGTTTTAATGGGTAAATAGACTTGTATGAAACCTTTCTATAATGGACCAGATATGGTTAAATTTTAAGTGGCAATTTGTGTTGAATATTGCCACCATTACAATGCAGCTGGTAATAGCCTCAGATGAGACCCTTCTATAAAGAACCCGATATGGCTAAACTTTAAATGGCAATAAAATTTGATCCGCCAAAACCTGAATATACCCACCATTTATACTGTTAACATAAATAGGAACACCTAACGATGTTAAACATTTAATGGCAACCAAATTGGACATTTAATGGCAACCAAATTGGACATAATAGAATTTAGCTAATTAAATTTGACAATTTGCTGTGAATAAAATCTATCACCAACATTCACTTGGATTATTTGACCTCAACAATTGTGAGATCAAAGGAACGAACTAGGTAAGAAATTCATAAATGACACAATGTGAATTTTTTGATGGATGCGCACTAGAAAAAGAGAGCTAACTACAAGATATCTGAAGTTACCCTCACTTTATCAAGGTGATGTAGTGGCATAAGTTAGTCATACCATTGTTAACTTTGTAGAAATGTTATTATCGAAAAAGAAAAGAATAACATTAACAGTATGTTACTATAAATGCGAAGAAAATGTTCTTTTATTGATGCATCCTACACCATGGTATATTATATGCATTATGTACCAGTACTATTTATCTGACTCATGCATGTCATGATACCAGGCTCTTAAGTAGGCATGTCCCCATAATTAATGTAACACAGAATTAATTTCTCATTACTAACATATAATATTATATAACCTTAGTTACATTAAACGACACACTAAGGTTAAATGCAGCAAATTTGGCAACAAAAATCTTAAAATTTTCACATTGTGGTGAAGTATAACATCAATATAATAGGTACAATTCTAATATTTTGAACGTTGAAGGGGAAAATATTAAGTATGGAAAAAAAATTAAAGAGGAAAAATCGTATCACTATTCACTAACCCATAATTTTAAGCATCCAGACAACCACCAAAATTTGTCCGTACTCTAAGGAGAATAACCAAAATAAAAAATTACAACACATGCAGAATTGATGAAGTTGTATGCACTGCCAATGATGGCCATTGCTGACTATGGAGTATTATATGTCTGAACAACGGTTGGATCGCCATTGCAGGCTCTTCACTATATATAAATCACATATAAATTTTGGCTGACTTGTCACTATATATAAATCACACACAAAATACAAGGTGAAACAATAAGAAATCCATTTGAAATCCAAGATGAGGAAGGCAAGAACATAATATTCCTGAAATGAACTTATCAAGCTGAACAAATCAAAGTTAGGGTTTTGAAGCCAGCGTTGATTAAGACAGAAGACCCAAATAAGGATAAAGGCACCAACGATTATTACAATAGCGTTCTGGAAGCATATCAATCAAAAATTCCATTCACCATTTTTATTTATAAAATGTAAGGAAAAATTGTTGTTCACCTTTTGGAGCGGTCAGTGAGACTAGGGTTTACAATCACTTTCACTATCGAGCCAGTAATGGGGATGAGGACGAGGATAAACGGAGGCGAGCTTGCACAAATGACGACTGCGACGAAGATGAAGACAAATGGAAATATTTCAGGTAAGACGAGGACGAATTTTGAAATTTAACTCGGATTTTTGATATTTCAAGAAAGTTGTGCCCTAGCGGGATATCTTCGAAGTGGAGGGAAAGGAAATAAGTTTAGCGCTCTAATTTGTAACAGCGTGCACACAGCTGTATTAAATTAATTTAGCGTCAGAATATGTTTTTGTCAGCAACCCCAGAAAAAACGCTGTACTATTCTGCTAAGAAAATAAACTTTTCTTGTAGTGATACCTTTAGGCTATTTATATAGCATTGTTTTCCCGATAATGGAAATAATACGAGTGAACTATATTCATTTGAAAGAATAAGTAAATAGAAATGGAAGTGTTATAATAATTCGGTAACAGAAATAAACATTTGGAATTTAAGTAAACTTCCATAAAATCTTCGAGTCGAAGTGAATTAAAGCCACTGAGTTTTAATAAGGAAGCGTATGCCATTTAACATAGTGTTTGGCGCGTAAGAAATGGATAATTGGATTATACTTTTGAATTAGTGATGTATTGATATATAAGCATTTCCAAATTAAGGAAATGCATAGTCTATGAAAATATAGAAATATTTTCCGATTTAAAGAAGAATAAAGCAGCGTGTGAATAAAGGAGAGGTACTGTTTCCAAATAACGAAACAAAAAATGAGTTGTCAAGATATGTTTATGGAATCGATTAAATGATTTTCCATAATTCAATAAAGAATTTAAATGAATGATTTTAAATCAATTAGGGCCTGAGCTGCCGAGCTACTTGGCAATACAATCGTAAATTGATAGTTAAAACCCCAACTATCAAGGAATATCTTTTTGGACCTTTTGTCGTGTTGTTCGACGAGACCGGGATGGGAATTAGACCCGAAACCACTTCGAATCAACGTTGAATATGAAGCTGACTTGCAGAGAAATGAAGATGGAGCATTGAAGACCGTAAATCTTCATGAAACGGAAGAACTGCTTATAATATCTGGGTAGCTCCCACAAAAGAGATACACTGTGATTCTGTCGTGATTGGAATTTACGGATTGCAAGGACTACTCGCTACTGATCATTGGGGTGATTCCTGTATAAGGATGCGGTAGGAGGGTGCCTTCAGTTCATCCTGTTCCTGGATGACTTGTATGGACGAGTGTCTGACAGAGTATTTCCAATGGTCACGTACGTTGATTTTTACAAATATATCAAGTTTGGTGGCGGAGAAATTCTCTTGCGTAACACCCAGAGGGTATTTGTGGACGTCAATTAGTGGTTTGACAGATTTGACGATGTGGCATTCAAAGTGAATCTGATGTGATGTTCAAAAAGTTAAAACGTGACCTCAAGCCTCATCAACCGGGAAATGGCAAAAATCGCCTAGGTCGCATGGCTAGTTGGTTCATTCCCAAGTAGGGTGTATTATCATCGTCTAGAGATTCCACTTTCTTCTATAATCTTTTCGATGTTGTCCCGTGGGAACGGTTGCTGATCCCAACCGGTGGGTTGTAATACATTCAGTCCACTCAAGCTTACTGAGAAACGGGTCATGTTTAGCTTGGGTTGCAAGACGTTCTTGTTGAACCCCAGTGTATACCCCTCTAGAACACACTGATCGGGAAGGTGGTCCCATACCTTGCCATAATTGGAATACAATCTCCAATAAGCGCCATGCGGTTTTTGATTCTACATACTATATATGTAGAGCGTGAGATGCAAGCGTTCTGCTACTTGATTATTTATTTGTGTCTTTTTAGACACTATTATAATATCATTGGATTTTTTGATATATCAAAAATGTTTTGGGTTATAGTAATGTAAAAACCGTCTGTGTTTATGTGTGGGCTGGTCTTACTATTATCCTTTTCTTTCAAAAGGGTTTCTAAAGTTAAGCCGATTGTTTATATGAATTTATCGCTGATAGTATTCCAGACTGATCCGAGTGTTTTCGCTTTGCTTCTAATTGTACTCAGGTCAGACCGAACATATTTCCAGGTTAGTTTTCGCTTGGAGTTCAGGAGCTGGAAGCAGGAGGCTTCACCGTTAGTTGATCAAAGTTTGTTCCACTGTATCTGATTTATGTTGTACTCTGATCATTTGTATGTATATACAGTTGTTTGTGTAAAGATATTTTGTTACATTATATTTTATTCGTTCTGCTGTGAGATTCTGATGATCTTCTTATTCTTCTATTCTGATATTTCTTTCTTCTCTCTCACCCTTTAATTTCTTTCTCTTAACATTCTGTTTTTCTATATGATTTGGGTTGACTATGGTAGTTAAATGTCAGCTTAAATTGTATGGGAAAATGGGATGTTACAACTTGGTATCAGAGCTATTGGTTGAGTAGTAACCTTTGCTGTGTGGTATAACTCGATAGAGATGGCGTTAGAAATACCCTAGATTGAGTTGAATGCATATACGAGAGATCGTATTTGTAGATTTTAAAAATGTTTTATATTGTGTTATTTGAAGGTTCATTTTTTGGATTGGCAATTGAATCAATATTGTTTTATAAAGGGGGTAAATGAAATAATTTTGCCCAGTTATATTTTTATAGATAAAGGAAATAATTTTCTATAATATAATAATATTGGTCAATTGGTTTTTTTTCTTGATTTGGTTGAAATCCTAATTGGATTATGAAATAGAATTGAACTCGTTAGAAACCAATTAGTCAATCAAATATGGAAATAGGACTTTACCTGGTTAGGTGGTATTGAATAGAATAATTTTGAGTTTTGGAAATCCAATGGATATTAATGTATGAAAGGAATGCAGACCAGTAAGTATCAATGTTGAATATAATTAAATCATCTAGTTGGTTGATATTTGGATGTTGGATTGATTAAATAAAATCCGCCAAATGGGGAAATAAAGAGGCTGGATGGATTAAAACTATACCCCAGTATAATGAATTGGGAATGAGATCAGTTGTAAAATTTAACCGAATTACTTAAACCTGTATTTGTTATTTGTGCTGAAAATGGAGATGAGTGCAGATTCTAAAAGGTTATGGGAATTGGTTTATCACCGAGATTGAAGTACAGATTGAAAGATAAAGATCGGTTAGATGACTTGCTGCAAAATTGGATTTGAGTTGCCCGACAAATAGGTAAACCTTGATATATTAATTGGAATAATTGATTTTATACCCCTGGGTTGGGTTAGCCACATGGCCTTTTATTTTCTTTAATCGATGTGAGGCCCAGAGTGGCGTTTGTAGTTGTTCTGACCAAGCTGTACAGAGGAGGTGCTGGCGAAATTTTCAAAATTTTTAAGAGTTTGAATTTATTTTAAAAATAGTTCAAGGATAATTATTTTTAAATAACTGGATTTGGAACATTCTTCTTACCTTGTAATTTCGGGGATGAAATTCTTTTAAAGGGGGGAGAATGTAACATCCCAGATTTTCGTCATTTAAATTGGAATATTTAAATGTGTTTTATATATATTATATTGGAAATATAATATATTTTTTCGAGTTTATTATATAAAATTGCGTTTGAATATATATAATTTATAATATAATTAAAACGAGCTCGAAACGATGCGCCAGTTCATAATATTGTAGTTCGAACTTTAATTGAATATACCGGATCCAATATTAATCGGAATTCAATGAAACAAGAACCGTTCGGATCAATTTGATTATATTTTTCTAGTGAAAGAGAAAAATCGAGATTTCATCATATAAATTGTATGATATGTCCAAATCAAATTTTAAAATAGTCGCTATGAAATTACGTAAATAAACCACAACGTTTATTTAATTAATATAAAGGAATTCCTATATATTTGGGCACCGTTTAACCCGAATTTCTGAATACTGAGTTTTGAAGTCTATATTGGCCGAGTTTGAAGCTGTATAAGATTCCATTTAAATATATATATATATATACACATATGATAATATTAAATTATTATCGTTAAATTGAACTGTTTATGAATTAAATATTATTTTATCGATATTAAATAACCTTTAAAAATAATTTGTTGTCCAAACAATCCGAGTTTCTGGCAAAACAACTTTTATTGGAATACGTATAATTAATAATTTGTTGTCCAAACAACTTTTATCGGTAGGCAATATTTAGGGGTGAACCGATAAATTAAAATATCTTCGTTGTGCAAACGGAGTCTGTTTTCAATGAAATTAATATCGTTGGGACCGAAACGTTGAGACAGAGCAGTGTAATTATTTTTGTAATTTTTGGAGTTGATGTTTAACGGTGCAAAATTTATGGTTAACTTTAAATAGTGGTGCAATAAAATAAGTAGGTATAAAACAAAAGAAAACGACGGGAATCCCACGTTATGACATGAAATTAGCCTATGTTCCCTACTTTCTATCGTCTTCTAGTTAACCATCACATAAATCAGACAAAACACCTTTCATTTCACTTAGTGAAAACTTATATACAGACCAACCAAAAACCTAACCTAACCTACCCTATAAATTAAATAAAGGACATGCGTCCTCATACTACCATGCTTTTCAAAGTTTTCAAGAGCCATACTATCATCTAATTAAAGGATGGCATGCGCTTTAATTGAAGTATGGCGTGAGCTACCTAAGAAAGAAAATATCTCTGCTTTCGCCATACCCAAAACCATGCGCCAATAGTAAACATCGTTGAAACCCATGTTTAATTTTCCTATATATATAAGCCACTGACTTGTTTTCTTCCACCCATTCCAGCCAAAGACTTTCTCTCCTTCTTTCAATATTTTTTCGGTGAAGTGTGAATTGAAAAAAATCAAAAGAAAACCCATGAAGTTTTTTTCTTCTCATTTCAACACAATGAAGCCTGCAAATAACATTTGATCATGGAAAAAGCTAAATGGAGATCCTCTTTGCGAGTTAATTGCACTGTGGCGGGTCTTACAGGAGCACGCACGACTTCAGGGAGGTCTGGGGGTTTCCGTAGTTAGGATATTTGCATGGGGAAGAACGTTTGTTCCTGACTGGAGAGTCCATGATGTGTTAGAAGGGAAATGGGCAAGTTTTTGTGTAGCAATGTAAGGTGCTAGCAGTTGGCAGCGTGGAGGGGGGACTGATCTGTGTGTGGGGGGGGGGGGCTGCGTTCAAAGGAGGTGGGGACTAGCGGTGGTCGAGTGGACTCGAGGGTGGCTAACGGAGACTCAAACCCAACAACGAGGTGCTATTAAAGGGAATCACAACTGTGCACACAGTTCATTCCTTCTAAATGAGGAAGATGGGGGTGGGTATGCTTTGAGAATAGTAGCATGAGTTTTGGTTTACGAGGCATGAAGTAGCAGGAAAAGAAAAGTGGAGGATAGCCTGGGAATGTTTAGTGATAGCGTGCATCATTGCACGGGAGAGGAACTGTTTTCTTTTTCATGTGAGCCATGTGTGGGTTTATTAAAAGAAAAATGGATATGGAAAAAGTGAAGTCAGCCAATGTAGGGGACACACTGTATATTCTTTTGGAGCATGTCAGTGGCGTATTGGCAGGCGGGGCAGGGTCTGAACGCAGTCATGGTGTAGCGACCCGAACTTCCCCGTGAAGGAAAGCCCGGATTGCTTTGAGGACAAGACAGATCAAAACGCAAACATAAGAACATTTTATTGCTTATTACAACAATTTACATCTGAGTACAAGAATATACAGAGTATGAATAAATATTATACATTTGACAAATATCAGAGATTTAAATACATAACTGCAGCGGAAAATAATACATAAAACAACTGAAAGAAATACATGGATACAGAGCTTTCCGAGTATAGTTCCAGTTGTAAACCAGGATCCTGTGAATATAAATCTACAAAACCCAACTACTAGTTGCCCGCATGGAAAATAAGGGCACACAAAGTTTAGGTTAAAACAATAAACTCCTGGTCAGTCATGTGACTGGTGTGAGAACTAAAACAGTTATTAATCTTTATTTTAAAGTTAGGTAAATCAAGGGACCACGCCGTATATCACGGAACGGGTTTCCTCCCAAGAATACCAGTGCATAAAACAAACAGCGCAATGCTAAATAAATAAAAATGAAGCTATTATAAGACTTAGGTCCCATCACACAATGCAACGCAAGCCGGAGGATAGAGTTTTTACCTTATAATAGCCAAAAATGCTTGGTACGTGAAATTTCACATTTTATTATTATTATAAGTGTATAGTGTTAAAAACAACTTCAATCATAATGTATAAATCATAGACGGCATAGTGCCCCATCCCACTATGTCGCCATACCAGGCTCTACAAATAAAACCGAAATATCATGTATTGGAAATTTGATTTCCATCATGAGTCGGGGCCAGGGATGGCTCCTCACCGTCCGAGATACTCTAGCAAATTCCTCAAGATTCGGACGCTGGCGAATCCTTGGATCTTCAGGACCGGTACACACATAGAGGATTAGTTATACCTGAACACACGTTTCCCGATCCAATAGGACCTATCCATCGGCTCCGTAGAGACCGATATATCCGAGGCGCCTCGCAATCCAACAACCACAAAAGTAAAATGTCAGGGCTAGTAAAACGCTAACACCACCCATAGCTAGAAAGAAACGTCGTGCACTCCCTGCAGTCACTATCCCGTTTTTGACTCATACCGAGGTGTGAGGCCCGCGAGTTAACGCTATACACAAAGCGGTGCCATATTAAAGCCATGCTTTGATCATCAACCACAAGACTCTACATTTCAACCAAAGCCTTGATCACTGCATCTCAGCATGCCACACAGGCAATTCATGCCATGCGACTAATATCTATCGATATATAATCTTTGAGCTCGTACGTCTCAGAGAAGAGAATAAATTCTCCGCCGCCAAACAGATATATACTTAATAGAAATCAATCAACACAGAATAAAATCCAATGTCAGACACACAATCCATTTATAAGTTCGTTCTGGGTCTGAACGAAACCGGAGGCACCTTATTCCTTGTCCCATATGTCCAATATAGGAGAGAGGCCCTCGCATATCCGTCGATCTCCAAGTGCATCTGGACGATCACCACTTATTACCTCGTCTTGGGTGTACAACCCAATCAAGACATCAGTAATCATCCAAATGATGTGAAGACCTCCGGTCTTCAACCACCGTCTTCATCATCGACTTATCATCGAAACAGTTATTCATAATGGGTATAAACCCGGCCTTTCCGAATAACTCGCGTATATTAAAATCAAGTGATATAAACACAAAAACATATGCCTCATTCCAATCCAGTTTTTTTTTTCAAATATTCACATCATTAGGGAAAGGTTCCCGTTAATTTTATTAAAGATAAATTCTTTAATATTTATTCTTTAATCTTCCTTTGGATATCATTTCAAACCATATTAAGGATTTTTCAAACTAGTCGGGATTAGCGAACCACACCGAATTAAACATTTATTTTATTTCCCAATCCCAACCTATTCATCCATGGAGCCAAACTGGTAATACTCCCTATCTAACACCACGGTGTTATCGGTAAATACTAATAACCATTTCACGTTCAAATCTAATTAAAGATTTAGCTATCGCCTAGAGTAAAACTGGTGGTACTCCATTTTCGATCATTTTCTTGAATTGATAATTTTAATTATCACATTCGCTTTTCAATCTAATTAGTAGATTCATTAAAACTCTTATTTAGTTTTAACCTTCCCAAAAATCAATATTAATGATTTTTCAAAACTAGGAAATAAATCCTGCCTTTAACTGGGTTAAAGAACCAATATCATTTAAAACACGGTTCACGATAAACCCAAAATCACATTCTTTCAGTGTCCAACCGTTAATTAATAAGAGAACAATTCGCTAAGTATTAACCCCGAAGGCCGAAGTCAACATCAGATCAATACCCAGGAAACCATTCAACTTAGCTAATCTTCAGTTAGTTTCTAATTTTCTTAACTCCATTGGGTTTAAGAACAGTATTATTAAAGATTCCATTCACGATAAACCCAAAATCTCATTCCATTGTTAATCGGGTTAAAGAACAAGAGTTATTTAAAACACCGTTCACGATAAACCCAAAAATCAATTTCAATTCAATTCCAATTAAATAGTAATTAATTGGTATACTTCATTAAATCTAAATAAAAAGATTTAAACGTTTCTCAAATGGGTTTTAGAACAGTGTTAATGAAGACACCATTCACGACAAACCCAAAATCCCATTTGATATTAAATACAAGGCTCTGAATAGAAAATATATCGGCTTATATTCAATATCAAATTCTGAAATCAACAAATATCATATTAGAATAACGATATATATATATATATATATTCTAAATTCCTCCACAATATCTGTATAATCACGGAATCCATTATCGAAATATTCCGAAGAAAATTTCGATTCAAATCCACTCCAAATCATATATTGGAAATTTTGGTTATTTTTACAACCAGTTCAAATCCAATTTATTTATTTAAAAATATTGGATTATAATTCTAGTTCATAACTAGTTCATTTTGATAAAAATATATTTTTATCTTTCCAAATATGGAATTTTCACCCCAATTCTTTCTAAATCATTTATTATGAATTTTCACAAATTATTGGTCTTTTTAATAATTTTATCAAGCCCGTACAGTCAATTTCCATAAACGGTCATCGAACTGCACTTACAACGGCCTTTTCCAAATTTGATTTGGACATAATTCCAAATCCAACTGTTAGATTTCAAATTCCTTATATTCGTTGGAAAGCTCTTTTCGATACGAATCCAACGGTCCCGGTTTCAGGAGAATCCGACGGTCGGATCTCTCGTAACGTCAATTCAAAGTAAATGGTCGAAATTCGCGAACTACCGCGGCGCGGCGCGTTCTAATTAGGCCATTAATATATATATATATATATTATATATTTCATCGATTTCCGTTCAAAACGTATTTTATAAATCGTTTTAAATTCGTTTTAAAAATGATTTCAACTTCATATTCAATTTTAAATCAAAATTGAATATTCCACATCATTAATATATAAATGATAATATTTTCAAACATCAGATTTTGAAATCACTTCCTTTTCGATATTCATAGAAAAATGAATATAATCGATATAAATATCGTTCGCGTCAAAATGGCGCATATCTAATCAAGACGGCCTTTATTCAACACATGAATGTTTATTTTATTCAACACATGAATAATGTTTAAATATTTTATTCAACACATGAATATTGTTTAAATATTTTATTCAACACATGAATATTCTATATGGTTTATACGTTCAATAAAAATGATGTTTTTATTGTTTATATATTTTATTCAACACATGAATATTTATTTATTCAACACATGAATATTGTTTAAATATTTTATTCAACACATGAATATTCTATATGGTTTATACGTTTAATAAAAATGATGTTTTTATTGTTTATACATTTTATTCAACACATGAATATTTAATATGGTTTATACGTTCAATAAAAATGATGTTTTTATTGTTTATATATTTTAATCAACACATGAATATTGTTTAAATATTTTATTCAACACATGAATATTGTTTAAATATTTTATTCAACACATGAATATTCTATATGGTTTATACGTTCAATAAAAATGATGTTTTTATTGTTTATATATTTTATTCAACACATGAATATTGTTTAAATATTTTATTCAACACATGAATATTGTTTAGCAGTTCATTCATTCAATAAAAATGTTATTTTTAACAAACACCATTTATTTCAGAAAATTTTGGCATTATAACGGCGCGATATCGAAAACGGGTAATGTCTAACATTACCCCTCTCCTGATATTGGCTTGCGTCGTACACACATAACAATTCAATTCACCCAAACAACCAAATTCAAACAAATAATCCAATCAACCAAACAAACAAGTCGTCCATGGTCTGTGGACGATGGTGTCGGGTGCTGCTAAGCACCGTCTGCATCCTAGTATATATTTTAATTGGAGAATAAAATTTAAGTGAGAAGTTCTCACCTTGAGGTTCCACTCCGTCATTCTTTAGCGGACGATGGTTTGAATTTACCCGACATTCCAACTTCATCTTTCCACGCTGTTCATAAATAAAAATCACATTTTTATTTCACCGCTACATGGATAAAAATCACATTTTTATCACTTCGCTATATTTATAAAAATCGGATTTTTATAGCGCTAAAAATCGAATTTTTATATAACTAAAAATCAAATCTTTTCTAGTCTAAACTAAACTAATCTAAATAAATAACTTCATTATCTAAATAAATTAATTTGAAAACTTACATTCGCTTTTCGAAGGGGGGAAGAGGGTTCCTCATAGTTGTTGGTATTCGGAGGGACTTCCGGTAGCGGCCCAGGCGAGGCTAGCTGTTAGAAGGAGGAGCTGAGGTGTTAATTGCAAACAAGAAATATTAAAAATCGGGTTTTTAATTGGTGGAGGACCCGAGGTCGGAGATGGGGGTGCTGGGTGGTGGCGCTGGGCTGTGGGTGGCGGCGTAGGGTCAGGGAGGTGGTGGTGGGGGTGCGGCGATCGGAGGTTGGGCTGTGGGTGGCCTATGGTTTCGCGACTGAGATGGGGGAGGGAAGAGAGGAGGGCGAGAAGAGGAGGGAGGCTGGGGAAGGAGGCGGTGGCCTGAGGGGAGGCCGAGCGGCCTGGCGCAGGGCGGGGGAACCAAGGGCGACGGAGGAGCCAAGGGCGGCGGCGTCGAATAAGGAAAGGGGGCTCTGAGGAAACGACGGGTTTTTCTAAGTTGGGGGAAATGATTTTTTTAGGGTTAGGAAAAAAATATTATTTAATTCTCCTCTAAAAAGTTAATTTTTAATTGGACTCTGAATCGAACCCAACGACTATCGTCCCTAGCCAATTACCCCCATTTCGAACACAATGGGATATGTTTCGTAACCCAATTCGGGTGTTACGATCAGTTTTCATCAAAATTAAAATATAAATTAATTTAACGTTCAAATTTAATTTTAACTTACATGTTAATTTACCAGGGCCACATACTGACTCTGAAAATTCCATAAAAATTATTTCTAGCTTCGTATTGATGATACGGTCCTAATAAAACTAATTTCGTCAAATTTGAAGACCGTTTGAAAAATGGCCATTTTCTGGTCGACCCAAATTGACTTAAACTGATAAAACACATTTAACTTCGCCACGCTCACATATTGATTTCAAAAATTATGAAAGTTGGGATATAGCAATATTGTGACATCTCGGAACCAACAAAAGTGGTTTCGTGTTTGCAAAATTTCCATTTTTAAGGGCTTTATATATATTAATATATATATAAATTCTACAATGACTTTTCTGAATTTTAAACTGGACATATCTTACACTCAATAAAGTGAAATCTCAGTTTCTTAGATCCGTTAGAAAGGTATCATCAAACAGATTCAAATATTTCTTGTTTCATCCAATTCTGACTTATAATGAATTATGTATATTTATTTGAAATTTGAAATCGAATTTTCGAACTACCACGTCATTTCATGCTGGTTATATAATTAAAATAAATTGATTCATTTTAGCTTCGTCAGAAGTAAATTTCTTGTCGTTATTATTTAAAATAAATCATTTTAAATATTCAAAATCCATTAAAATCTCCATTAAAATCGCCAAAATAAAATTTTTAAATTGGTTCTGATTTTCTGGGTTGTTACAATCTCCCCCACTTAAAATCTTTTCGTCCTCGAAAACGAACGGAGCTGAAAGTTGTTTAACTTATCAACTCAACTTTCATTCTGGCTTTCATTCTTCAACTTTTCAGTTTCTAAGAATTTCTCATTTTTCAAAAATTTGGCTAACACTCTAAATTTTCAAAAAAAATCGCCAT
Source organism: Allium sativum (assembly GCA_030737875.1). Taxonomy (NCBI): domain Eukaryota; kingdom Viridiplantae; phylum Streptophyta; class Magnoliopsida; order Asparagales; family Amaryllidaceae; genus Allium; species Allium sativum. Next base: position 162,118,462 of record CM060913.1, read on the forward strand.
AACCTCCTTTGTACCGGGAGCATCGGGAAAATCCCTAGACCGCCACATAGGCCCTCTCATCACAAAAAGAAAAAGAAAAAGCTAAGCGGTTAGACAATCGGTTCATAAAATCATCATCACCTAAGAAATTAGTAAACATGTACCTATTTGTCGGGCATACAATTTTATTTCTTTGCTCTAGCCTTCTTGCTATGACCTGTTCAATGTATATACATATATATGCATTCAATCCCAAACAATTTGGCTAAATTTACCTTACATTCACATAATAGTTTAAATGAATAATCACACAACACAACCATCAATCAATTTGTTGATTAATTTTCAAAATCATAACTTTGGTATATATACAGAAAATCATGTTTTTGGTGCCAAATCACAACAAATAATCCTATGTAAGTTTTGGTTCTCACCCCAGTCTGATGGAAATATATAGATATCCCACTTTCGAAACTCGAACATAAACACTGATGATGAGATCTCAATCATCAGTATCATCTTTGGGCGACTAGAGTGTGATTCTATATCTATCCAGTATCTGAGGCTTCGAATATACACCCCGTCAGGCATATACTCAAAATCTCCCAATACTAGATTGTCCAAATTCGATATACAATAAATAATCAAATACGTATCATAAGGTTTAAATTTTCAAAACCAAAATTTGTTTTCATGTTTCTTTTAAAAATAACACCATTCACACTCGTTCTAGGATACTGCTGATCCCATCACTAACGAGTCTTCTCATTGGATATTACTAATCCAATCTCTGATGAATTCTTTCGTTTGGCTATAATGTGTCTTGTTCTCGAGCTCTGTAAACCAAAACTCTGATACCTGTTGTAGCAACCCGAACTTCCCCGTGAAGGAAAGCCCGGATTGCTTTGAGGACAGAACAGATCAAAACGCAAACAGAAGAACATTTCATTTCTTATTACAACAATTTACATCAGAGTACAAGAATATACAGAGTATGAATAAATATTATACATTTGACAAATATTAGAGATTTAAATACATTACTGCAGCGGAAAATAATACATAAAGCAACTGGAAGAAATACACGGATACAGAGTTTTCCGTGTATAGTTCCAGATGTAAATCAGGATCCTGTGGATATAAATCTGCAAAACCCAACTACTAGCTGCCTACGTGGAAAATAAGGGCACCCAGAGTTTAGGTTAAAACAATAAACTCCAAGTCAGTCATGTGACTGGGGTGAGAACTAAAACAGTTATTAATCTTTATTTTAAAGTTAGGTAAATCAAGGGATGACGCCGTATAACACGGAACGAGTTTCTTCCCAAGAATAACAGTGCATAAATCAAACAACGCAATGCTAAACAAAGAAAAATGAAGCTATTATAAGACTTAGGTCCCATCACACAATGCAATGCAAGCCGGAGGATAGAGTTTTTACCTTATAATAGCAAAAAATGCTTGGTACGTGAAATTTCATATTTTATTATTACTATAAGTGTAGAGTGTTAAAAACAACTTCAATCATAATGTATAAATCATAGACGACATAGTGCCCCATCCCATTATGTCGCCATACTAGGCTCTACAAATAAAACTGAAATATCACGTATTGGAAATTGGATTTCTGTCATGAGTCGAGGCCAGGGATGGCTCCTCACCGTTCGAGACACTCTAGTAAATGCCTCAGGATTCGGACGTTGGTGAATCCTTGGATCTTCAGGGCCGGTCCACACATAGCGGATTAGTTATACCTGAACACACGTTTCCCGGTCCTATAGGACCTATCTATCGGCTCCAAAGAGACCGATATATCCGAGGCGCCTCACAATCCAACAACCACAAAAGTAAAATGCCAGGGATAGTAAAACGCTGACACCACCCATAGCTAGAAAAAAACGTCGTGCACTCCCTGTAGTCACGATCCCGTTTTTGACTCATACCGAGGTGTGAGGCTCGCGAATTAATGTTATACACAAAGCGGCGCTATACTAAAGCTATGCTTTGATCATCAACCACAAGACTCTGCTTTTCAACAGAAGCCTTGATCACTGCATCTCAGCATGCCACACAGGCAATTCATGTCATGCGACTGATATCTATCGCTATATAACCTCTGAGCTCGTACGTCTCAGAGAAGGGCGTTAAGCTAGAGAATAAATTCTCCGCCGCCAGACAGATATATATTTAATAGAAATCAATCAACACAGAATAAAATCCAATGTCAGACACAAAATCCATTTATAAGTTCATTCTGGATCTGAACGAAACCGGAGGCACCTTATTCCTCGTCCCATATGTCCAATACAGGAGAGAGGCCCTCGCATATCCGTCGATCTCCAAGTGCGTCTGGACGATCACCACTTATTACCTCGTCTTGGGTGTACAGCCCAATTAAGACATCAGTAATCATCCAAACGATGTAAAGACCTTCGGTCTTCAACCACCGTCTTCATCGTCGACTTATCGTAGAAACAGTTATTCAGAATGGGTACAAACCTGGCCTTTCTGAATAACTCGCGTATATTAAAATCAATGATATAAACACACAACATACGCCTCATTCCAATCCAGATTTTTTTTTTTCAAATATTCACATAATTAGGGAAAGGTTCCCGTTAATTTTATCAAAGATAAATTCTTTAAAATTTATTCTTTAATCTTCCTTTGGATATCATTTCAAACCATATTAAGGTTTTTCCAAACTAGTCGGGATTAGCGAACCACACCGAAGTAAACATTTATTTTATTTCCCAATCCCAACCTATTCATCCCATGGAGCAAAACTGGTAATACTCCATATCTAACACCACGGTGTTATCGGTAAATATTAATTACCATTTCACGTTTAAATCTAATTAAAGATTTAGCTATCGCCTGGAGTAAAACTGGTGGTACTCCATTTTCGATCATTTTCTTGAATTGATAATTTTAATTATCACATTCACTTTTTATTCTAATTAGTAGATTCATTAAAACTCTTATTCAGTTTTAACCTTCCCAGAAATCAATATTAATGGTTACTTAAATCTAGGAAATAAATCCCCTCTTTAACTGGGTTAAAGAACCAATGTCATTTAAAACACGATTCACGATAAACCCAAAATCACATTCCATCAGTCTCCAACAGTAAATTAGTAAGAGAACAATTCACTGAGTATTAACCTCGAAAGCCGAAGCCAACATCAGATCAATACCCAGGAAACCATTTAACTTAGTTAATCTCTAGTTAGTTTCTAATTTTCTTAACTCCATTGGGTTTAAGAACAGTATTATTAAAGATACCATTCACGACAAACCCAGAATCTCATTCCATTGTTAATCAGGTTGAAGAACAAGTGTTATTTAAAACACCGTTCACGATTTACCCAGAAATCAATTTCGATTCAATTCCAATTAAATATTAATTAATTGGTATACTTCATTAAATCTAAATTAAAAGATTTAATCTTTTCTCAACTGGGTTTAAAATTAGTGTTAATGAAGACACCATTCACAACAAACCCAAAATCCCATTTTATATTAAATACATGGCTCTGAATAGAAAATATATCGGCTTATATTCAATATCAAATTCTGAAATCAACAAATATCATATTAGAATAACGATATATATATATATATCTTCCAAATTCCTCCACAATATCCGTATAATCACGGAATCCATTATCCAAATATTTGGAAGAAAATTTCGATTCAAATCCATTCCAATTCATATACTGGAAATTCTGGTTATTTTTAAAACCATTTCAAATCCAATTTATTTATTTAAAAATACTGGATTATAATTCTAGTTCATAACTAGTTCATTTTGATAAAAATATATTTTTATATTTTCAAATATGGAATTTTTCACCCTAATTCTTTCTACATCATTTATTATGAATTTTCACAAATTATTGATATTTTAAATAATTTTATCAAGGCCCGTACTGTCGATTTCCAAAAACGGTCATCGAACCACACTTACAATGACCTTTTCCAAATTTGATTTGGACATAATCCAACCGTTAGATTTTAAATTCCTTATATTCGTTGGAAAGCTCTTTTCGATACGAACCCAACAGTCCTGGTTTCAGGAGAATCCGACGGTCGGATCTCCCGTAACGTCAATTCGAAGTCAATGGTCGAAATTCGAGAACTACCGCGGTGCGACGTGTTCTATTCAGACCATTAATAATATATATTTCATCGATTTCCATTCAAAACGTATTTTATAAATCGTTTTAAAAACGATTTCAACTTCATATTCAATTTTAAATCAAAATTGAATATTCCATGTCATTAATATATAAATGATTATATTTTCAAACATCAGATTTTGAAATCACTTCCTTTTCGATATTCATAAAAAAAATGAATATAATCGATATAAATATCGTTCGCGTCAAAATGGCGCATATCTAATCAACACGTCTTTTATTCAACACATGAATGCTTATTTTATTCAACACATGAATATTGTTTAAATATTTTATTCAACACATGAATATTCTATATGGTTTATACGTTCAATAAAAATGATGTTTTTATTGTTTATATATTTTATTAAACACACGAATATTGTTTAAATATTTTATTCAATACATGAATATTCTATATGGCATTCAATAAAAATGATGTTTTTATTGTTTATATATTTTATTCAACACATGAGTATGTAATATGGTTTATACGTTCAATAAAAATGATGTTTTTATTGTTTATATATTTTATTCAACACATGAATATTGTTTAAATATTTTATTCAACACATGAATATTGTTTAAATATTTTATTCAACACATGAATATTCTATATGGTTTATACGTTCAATAAAAATGATGTTTTTATTGTTTATATATTTTATTCAACACATGAATATTGTTTAAATATTTTATTCAACACATGAATATTGTTTAGCGGTTCAATAAAAATGTTATTTTTAACTAACACATTTTATTTCAGAAAGTTTCGGCATTATAACGGCGCGATATCAAAATAAGGTAATGACTAGCATTACCCTTCTCCTGATATTGGCTCGCGCCATACACACATAACAATTCAATTCACCCAAACAACCAAATTCAAACAAATAATCCAATCAACCAAACAAATAAGTCGTCCATGGTCTGTGGACGACGGTGTCAGGTGCTGCTAAGCACCATCTGCATCCTAGTATATATTTTAACTAAAGAATAAAATTTAAGTGAGAAGTTCTTACCTTGGGGTTCCACTCCGTCATTCTTTAGCGTACGATGGTTTGGATTTACCTGACATTCCAACTTCATCTTTCCACGCTGTTCATAAATAAAAATCACATTTTATTTCACCGCTACATGGATAAAAATCACATTTTTATCACTTCTCTATATGTATAAAAATCAAATTTTTATAGCGCTAAAAATCAAATTTTTATATAACTAAAAATCAAATCTTTTCTAGTCTAAACTAAACTAGTCTAAACAAATAACTTTATTATCTAAATTAATTAATTTAAAAACTTACATTCACTATTCGAAGGGGGGAAGAGGGTTCCTCGTCGTTGTTGGTGGTCGGAGGGACCCGGTAGCGGCGCAGGCGAGGCTAGGGGTTCGGAGGAGGAGCTGAGGTGTTAATTGCAAACAAGAAATATTAAAAATCGGATTTTTAATTGGTGGAGGACCTGGGGTCGGAGATGGGGGTGCTGGGGGGTGGCGTTGGGCTGTGGGTGGCGGCGCAGGGTCGGGGAGGTGGTGGTGGGGGTGCGGCGATCGGAGGTTGGGCTGTGGGTGGCCAAGGGTTTCGCGACTAAGATGGGGGAGGGAAGAGAGGAGGGCGAGAAGTGAAGGGAGGCTGGGGAAGGAGGTGGTGGTCTAAGGGGAGGCAGAGCGGCCTGGCGCGGGAAGGAGGAGCCAAGGGCGGCGGCGTCGAATGAGGAAGGGGGGCTCTGAGGAAATGACGGGTTTTTCTAATTTGGGGGAAATTATTTTTTTAGGGTTGGGGGAAATTATTTTTTTAGGGTTAGGGAAAATATATTTACATATATTATTTAATTCTCCTCCTAAATGTTAATTTTTAATTCAGACTCTGAATCAAACCCAACGACTGTTGTCCCTAGCTAATTACCCTCATTCCGAACATAATGGGATATGTTTCATAACCCAATTCGGCTGTTACGATCAGTTTTCTTCAAAATTAAAATATAAATTAATTTAACGTTCAGATTTGATTTTAACGTACATTTTAATTTACCGGGGCCACATACTGACTCTGAAAATTCCAGAAAAATAATCTCTAGCTTCGTATTGGCGATACGGTCCTAATGAAACTAATTTCGTCAAATTTGAAGATTGTTTGAAAAATGGCCATTTTCTGGTCGATCCAAATTGGTTGAAACTGATAAAACATGTTTAACTTCGCCACGCTCACATATTTATTTCAAAAATTATGAAAATTGGGATTTAGCATTAATTTGACATCCCGGATCCAACAAAAGTGGTTTCGTCGGAAACAGAGGTCATTTGAAAATTTTCCATTTTTAAGGGCTATATATATATATATATTAAAATATATATAAATTCCACAACGACTTTTCTAAATTTTAATCTGGACATATCATACACTCTATAAAGTGAAATCTTAGTTTCTTAGATCCGTTAGAAAGATATCATCAAAAAGATTCAAATATTTCTTTTTTCGTCCAATTCTGACTTATAATGAATTCTGCGTATTCATTTGAAATTTGAAATCGAATTTTCGAACTGTTGCGCCATTTCAGGCTCGTTATATAATTAAAATAAATTTATTCATTTTAATTTCGTCGAAAGTAAATTTCTCGTCGTTATTATTTAAAATAAATCATTTTAAATATTCAAAATCCATTAAAATTGCAAAAATAAAAATTTTAAATTGGTTTTGATTTTCCGGGTTGTTACACATGGTGTGGTGTTCGGTCGGCGTTCAGAAGCTCCGGTGCTATCAATTCATCGTTGTAGAAGCTTTGTCGAAGTCGAGGGTTATCGATGTAAGGAGGATCGACGGTTATACGGGTTTCTGGGCTGAGCTTGATCAACGGTGGTTGGCTTGAGAAAGAAAGAGGAACAGTGGAGGGTGGCGTATTGGACTTGGTGACGTTGATAACAAGGCGATGTGGTGTTTGGAATAATGGAGAACGTGTTTTCATGCAAGCTGTAAACTAGGTGGGATGAACATAGCAGTTGTGAGCAATTGCAGCGGGCCTTGAGTGAGAAACGTGTAGTGTAATGCTAACGTGGCATACTGGACCAAAAGCATTGGATGTTTTGTAACGTGCAGGTCACCGTGTTTAAGCGAACGGAGATGAGTTGGTGCATAGGGTACGACGGCCTGAAGTCGACTGCTGGGGGTAAGGTTTAAAACTTGGCAGAAGTGATGAAGAACCAATCAGGTTCGAACCTGACAAAACAGAGAAGACGCTTTTACTGTTATGAAGTGGCAGGTAATTATGGGATAATTAATTGAAGTTAATTAAGGGTTAGAAATAATTAAATGATAATAGTTAATTATTTAAGTAATTCAATTTAAATCAAACATTATAGTACGTATAACTTTTACGTTCGTAAACAGAATTGAATGAAACAAGTGCCTATGGGATCGTATCGATGGTGCCGACGTGTACGAACTGAAATGATGAGATTTTGAGATAGTTGGAATTATGTAGTTTCAAACGTTAGTTTGAAACTATATAATTGAACACAACATCATCGGAAACAACAACGTGAGTTAATTCTCACACTTCTGGATTACTATGATGTGTTAAATTCATATTATTTATAATTACCATTAATAAGTATCAAATTGGTTGAATGGATGCTATGGATGATTTCTATTTAATTATTAGTTGATTGTTTGTCTGCAATTATAAATTGGTCATTAAAATGCATGATATTATAGTTCTCATTTCATATGCTAGTGTTAAACAATGTTATGAACTGTTAGGCACGGAAGAACAAGTTGGAGGAATCCAACCGGATTCCTCAAACAAATTGTACATTATTTGTTGTTCAATATGAATTGTTTATTCCAAGTTATATTATACCCTATGTAGACATCGAGGATTGAATAAGTGTTGATTATTAGATCTAAATTCAACAATCGTCGTGTTTTAATCAATACGCAGTATTGATTAGGTAATTGGCAGTAGATGGTCTAAATCTATCGTCTTGAAAACATTTATTTTCCGTCAGGAAAATTGACGTGTTTTAAGTTATAAAATTCATTTTATAACTGAATCGAAGTTCAGTTTATTTTAATTATTTTAAAAAAGAAAGTTTTAAATAAACCGATATCCATGACTTTGTTTTATGCAGAAAAATGTTAAAAGGATGTACATAAAAACATCGTATGTTTAATACTAAGAAGTTTGGAAGTAATAATTGGAATAAATGCTTCCAAGGGAAACAATTAAGTGATAATTTGTTATTTTAATTTAACGACTGGTTATAAAAGATAATTAATCTTAATTTCAATATATTTAAGGTAATTGTCGAATAGTTTATTATTTATAAGTTAAATTATTTTCTTAATGGTATTAACTAACGTATTGTTAGTTAACGATGAAGTAACCTACTTTTACTTCAGTAAATAAAAATGTAATTATTGTGGATATACTTCTTAAATGAAACCATTTAAGAAGTGATTTAGCTTAAAAGGATTCGTATTGAATCATGCTAAATGAATTTCATAAAAGATGTTATAAATGGATCCAAATTTATAAGCAAAGGGGGTTTGAAGTTTTAAACTAAGGCAATGGCTTAAAATGAATATTTTACTTAAGAACTGAATTAAGTAAATGTTGTAATCAAAGAAAAATGTCAAAGGTGCAAAGGGTAGTTAGTGTTTTAAATGGAAGAAGTCGATGATTTAAATTATATATAATGGAAAAGGGTTTGGAAAAGGTATTAGTGAGTGTATTAGGGTAATATAATCCAAGCTATGAATAAAATGGTATATAAAAGTTTTGAAGCAAGTGGTTAACATTTTTGTAAATAATAAAGATATTAAGTAAAAAGGTTATAGCCAACTGAGATTTTTCAGAAGTAAGGATACGGTCTATAAAACCATGTTTAAATAAGAATAAGATCTGATTAATATTTTAAGAATACGACTTTTGAGTTATGAACTTATATTTATTCTGAGATAAGAACGTTGTCGGTTAAGGTCTGAGAGGTAAATAAAATACCCCAACTTGAACGACTCCCCTATTATCGAGGAATGATATTAGTTTATAACGGTAAAGGAGATTGTGATGAGTTGTTATTTTCATACAACATTTTCCATTCATTTGCAAGGGTCGAAATGTAATTTAATCCAATGAGTTTGAAATTTAAACAATGGGTAAATTAATAATGCTTAGCCAAGTTAATATAATGTTTATTATACCTTTAGGCTAGTTATATAGCATTGATTTCCCGATAATGGAAATAATATGAGTATACTATATTCATTCGAAAGAATAAGTAAATAGAAATGGAAGTGTTATAATAATTCGATAACAGAAATAAACATTTGGAATTTAAGTAAACTTCCATAAAATCTTCGAGTCGAAGTGAATTAAAGCCATTGAGTTTAATAAGGAAGCGTATGTCGTTTAACATAGTCTTTGGCGCGTTAGAAATGGATAATTTGATTATACTTTTGAATTAACGATATATTGATTTATCAGCATTTCCAAATTAAAGAAATACATAGTCTATGAAAATATAGAAATATTTTCTGATTTAAAGAAGAATAAAGTGGCGTGTGAATAAAGGAGAGGTATTGTTTCCAAATAACGAAACAAAAGATGAGTTCTCAAGATATGTGTACGGAATCGATTAAATGACTTTCCATAATTCAATAATGAATTTAAATGAATGATTTTAAATCAATTTGGGCCTTAGCTGCCAAGCTACTTGACAATACTGTCGTAAGTTGATAGTTAAAACCCCAACTATCAACGAATATCTTATTGGACCTTTTGTCGTGTTGTTCGAAGAGATTGGGATGAGAACTAGACCCAAAACCACTTTGAATCAACATTACGTATGAAGCTGACTTGCAGAGATATGAAGATGGAGCATTGAAGACCGTAAACTTCATGAAACGGAACAACTGCTTATAATCTCTGGGTTGCTCCCACAAAAGAGATACACTATGATTCTATCGTGATCGGAATTCACAGATTGCAAGGACTACTCGCTACTGATCCTTGGGGTGATTCCTGTATAAGGATGCGGTAGGTGGGTGCCTTTGATTCGTCCTCTTCGTGGATGACTTGTATGGACGAGTGTCTGACAGAGTATTTCCAATGGTCACGTACATTGATTTTTACAAATATACCAAGTTTGGTGGCGGAGAAATTCTCTTGCTTAACACCCAGAGTGTGTTTGTGGACGTCAATTAGTGATTTGATGGATCATCAACCGGGAAATGGAAAAAATTGACTACTTGATTATCTATTTGTGGCTTGATAGACACTATTATAATATCACTGGATTTTTGATATGTCAAAAATGTTTTGGGTTATAGTAAGGTAAAAACCGTCCGTGTTTATGTGTGGGCTGGTCTTACTATTATCCTTTTCTTTCAAAAGGGTTTCTAAAGTTAAGCCCATTGATGATATGAATTTATCGCTGATAGTATTCCAGACTAATCCGGGAGTTTTTGCTTTTCTTCAAAATGTGCTCGGGTCAGACCGAACATATTTCCAGGTTAGTTTTTGCTTAGAGTTCAGGAGCTGGAAGCAGGAGGCTTCACCGTTAGTTAATCAAAGTTTGTCCCGCTGTATCTGATGGATGTTGTACTCTGCTCATTGGTATGTATATACAGTTCTTTGTGTAAAGATATTATATTATATTATATTATATTCGTTCCGCTGTGAGATTCTGATGATCTTCTTATTCTTCTATTCTGATATTTCTTTCTTCTCTCTTACCCACTAATTTCTTTCTCTTAACATTTTGTTTTTCTATATGATTTGGGTTGACTATGGTAGTTAAATGTTAGCTTAAATTGTATAGAAAAATGGGACGTTACATAGAACATGTAGTACCTAGAATTTTTTTTTCTATACGGTTCTTTTACTATTATTCATGTACATAGTCTTTGAAGTAATATGTGTTTTTTTACTATCAGTTAATTAATCAGTTTTATGTTCATCTTCCTTATCCCTATTCTGTTGTTTAGTTTATTTACAGTCTTGTTTATATGCCTGTTCTATACAGTTTGATTTGATTATGTTCTTCCCTTTCTTTTTTTCCCTTCATTTACGCTGAGCCAAGGTCATCGACAGCCTAGGCCATTTCCGATTTAAGATTGCGTATGACTGAATTTGGAATAATATGAAATGACAATAAAAAAGGGGAATTAGGGGCATATTGTAGATTGAGTACTTTTGATTGTAATTCAGGAATAAAATGAAAAGGAAGAATATGCATATAGGTATACATGTTAGATTAGACTTAATACAGAGATTAGTTAAAGAACATTTTAAGAAAATGTAGTAATAGATGTAGGTTAAGTAAAATGAGTTACTATATTATATGTACATCTAGGCAGGTACTTATTTTAGGGAATTAATAATTCCAAAAACCTGCTTCACTAAAAACAGTGATTCTCCATGACTTGCGGTAATAGCCTTTAGCACTCCACAGCAGCAAAAAAAAACCTTCACCTGAGAGAAATAACCCACAACCATCCGCAAAATATAAAAAACCAAAAACACAAGATGTTACCCCAAGTACATCATCATGCAGAAAACAAAGAGCAAAAACTAGTTACTCACCAAAGTAGGTCAAGCAAAGATCGTTCCAAAACCAAAATGAAACTCAAATAAATGAGCCTCTAGAGACAGAGAGATTATTAAATGGTTTGTGACGCACTTCTGGCACTGAGCAATGATGCATGCACTGTGAAGATGAGTCATTTACAAAAGATCGATGCAAATTCCTTTATATACTTGAATACAGACTTACTTGAGTCATGATAATGATTTTAGAACTGAGGAGAGTACTACATCGAATGTTTTACTATGCAGATCCCAAGCAGCAAACATAAAGTGCATGAATCCAAACCAATGCTTGCATGCACAATTAAAAATTAATTATAAGAACAATTATAATTAGTTGATAATAATTATATAATGATAATATTAAAATATACCTTCAACATTATTTACTTTTATGCAATGCAGGAATATTCAACAATATACCGCCTCATACTTCTACTTCAACATATATCACAATCATAATTTTATAGAAATACTGTTTCAGTTTGAATATTTAACATATAGGACAATCATAACATAGAGTTCTGTTTTAGTTGATTACACTATTTTTTTTAAAACAGTCATACAAAAAATTTGTTATAAAAACATCCCATGTTGAAAATAAGGAAAAAAAATTATACAACAGCTTGAATATTAAAAAAAAATAGCAACTGGTTTTTTCAAACATTTGTAACTATAATTAGCATCAGCAATTAAAATAAACTGATAATAAGACATGATAACAAATTTAAATGCACCATACATTTCTAAACAAGAAAATAACATTCATATCAAATATCTAAATAAGAAGATTAATAATCAAATGTAACACTAATCAAAAATTCATCGGACATCCTCTTCGATTGCGCCCTAATTTCTTGCATTTTCCACATTTATTTTGTTTTCCATGAAATACATAAGGACCTCCTAATCTATTAACTCTAGTCCTACCAGTTGCTCTAATTGGTTTAGGAGGATGAATAATTGAAGACCCTTCAGCTACAATAAGTTGCTTATCAATAGTAGAAATTGGCAGAATAACATGTGAAAAACTAGCACGATAAGCGGCAGCTGTAAAATAATAGTCAACATAGTCATAAACTAAAAGTTTGCTGACTACTATACACTTCAAAGCATGAGCACAAAGAAACCGATTACTGTCCATTGATTACATGTGCATAATCTATTTTCTAGATCAACTTTATGCGAAATCGGAGAATGTACTTCGAAAACTTGAGCTGAAGAGCTAGAAACATTCCACCTAAATCCTTCTTCTTTTAACGCCAATAGCCTAACTTCCATTTTAGGACAAAGAATACTATCCCATTTTAATGCTTCTTCTCTTTTATTTGACATTTGAACCATAAGTTTAGTTCTAATTCTATCAATACATGCAGTAATGGGAAGGTGTCTTTCATCTAAATTCCAAGAATTACAACTCTCTTCAACATTTGATTTATTTTCACCATAACGATTACCCGAGAGAAAACAGTCTGCCCAATGATCAAGAGATTTATCATTCAAAAAATCAATTGCTTTTTGACCTCCACTTTGTCTAAGATTTGCCATAGCTCTATCGAAATCATACTGGTTAGAAGCTCTAGCACAACGTTCTAATAAATGAGCTATCCAAAGTCCTTTTACGCTTTTAATAATAGAAGCTATATTATTTTGCATATGGTGTAAGAAATATGAATGACAAGAATTTGGAAATTTTTTAGGAATGCTAAGCAACAAACCCCAATGTCTATCTGATATGAAAACCAATTGTCGTTCAACTCCAATAGTGCTTTTCAAATGACCCAAAAACCAAGACCAATTTTCTTCATTTTCTTTGGGGACAATGGCCGTTGATAATGGGAAAAAACCAAATAATACAAAACAAATAGTTATTATTTGGAAAAGAACAATATATCTCTGTCATTCAGTATTAAATTTCAGAAAATCACACTTAAAAAGTAGGATTTCGCCTGAAAATCTGATATTATTTAAATTTCAAATGTACCAACAAAACTCAAATTGTAAATAATTCTGTTAAAAAAATATTAAACTTAAGAAAGAACATAAAAGAAAATATACAAAGTAAATTAAAAATTGAATAACAAAAAAAACTGTTGTCAAAATAAAATTGTAGTAATATAATTATAAACCTGGTAATTAATTTATTATAAACTATTAGTCCGTACTACATATACACACAAAACTCATGTGTTAATGAATCTACCTTTGTGGAAAGTGAAGTAAAGTAGTCTAGCTGGTGATAATGACTCTACTTATGTGAAAGATGAGTTTTTTGCCTACTTATGACATCATCTAAGTTGAGTCATCAGTAATGGAAGTTACATAGAATCTAACTTGAAAATAGTTGTATATATAGAGAAATTGACACATCCCAAACTTCCCCGTAAAGGAAAGTCCGGATTGAGTTGAGAACACGACAAATCAGAACACAAACAGAAGAACATTTCATTGCTTATTACAACATTTTACATCAGAGTACAAGAATATATAGAGTATGAACAAATAATAAACATTTGATAAATATCAGAGATTTATAAATTATAATGCAGTGGAAAATAATACAAAACACAACTGAAAGAAATACATGGATATAAAGCGTTCCGAATATAGCTCCAGCTATAAACCAGGATCCTATGAATATAATATCTGCAAAACCAAAACTACTAGCTGCCCTGTGGAAAATAGGGGCACCTAGAGTTTAGGTTAAAACAATAAACTCTAGGTCAGTCATGTGACTGGTGTGAGAACTAAAATAGTAATTTAAAACTTTACTTTAAAATAGAGTAAATCAAGGGACCCCGCCGTATGACACGGAACGGGTTTCCTCCCAAGAATACCAGTGCATAAAACAATTAGCGCAATGCTTTTTGGAAAATGAAGCTATTATAAGACTCAGGTCCCGTCACACAATGCAACGCAAGCCGGAGGATAGAGTTTTACCTTATAATAGCCAAACATGCTTGATACGTTTAAAACAAATTATTTTGGTACTATTATAAGTGTAAAGTGTATAAAAAAACTTCAAATATAAATCTATCAATAATAGACGGCATAATATTCCATGCTACTATGTCGCCATTTAGGTTTACAATTAAAACCGCAATGTCATGTACTGGAAGTTGGATTTCCGTCTGTGAACCAAGGCAAGGGATCGTCCTTACCGAATTCGAGACCCTCTAGCCCACGCCTCAGGATTCAGCCGCAACTGCACCTTGGATCGTTAGGGTCAGCCCACACTTAGCGGGTTAATAATACCGTAAACTATATGCTAGTCTGCCCTATAGGGCATAAGTCTGGTTAGTATTTCGACCATGTCATCTATCGATCCCGTAGTGACCGATATATTTGAGGCGCCTCTCTATCCATCAAGTAATAATAAGAAACATCCACATGAGTAAAATGTCTGGACTCCATACCATGACAACACTCCTAGCTAGAAACCAGCATATGTCCATTACCCTGAAGTCCTCTCCCGTTTCTGGTTCACCCCGGGGTGTGAGGCTCGCGAATTAACGCTATACACAAAGCTATGCTATATTAAAGTCGTGTTTTGATCATCAACCACAAGACTCGGCTTTTCAACAGAAGCCTTGATCATTTGCATCTCAGCATGCCACACAGGCAATTCATGCTATGCAACTGATGTCTATCAATAACACATAATGAAATCTGATGTCAGACAGACATCCATTTACAAGTTTGTTCTGGGTATGAACGAAACCGGAGGCACCATATTCCTCATCCTATATGTCCAATATAGGAGAGAGGTCCTCGTATATCCGGCCGATCTCCAAGTACGTCCGGACGATCACCACTTATTACCTTGTCTTGGGTGTATAGCCCAATCAAGACATTAGTAATCATCCAAACGATGTGAAGACCTCTGGTCTTCAACCACCGTCTTCATCGTCGACTTACCGTCGATTCAGTTATTCAGAATGGGATAAACCCGGCCTTTCTGAATAACGTGCGTATATAATAAACAAGTGCTATATAAACACAACATACGCCTAATTCCAATCCAGAATATTCTTTTATTCAAATATTCTTTTCACAGTTTAAACCATATTAAGGTTTTCCAAACTAGTCGGGATTAGCAAACCTTACCGAAGTAATCATTTATTTAATTTTCCAATCCCAACCTATTCATCCCATGAAGTAAAACTGGTAATACTCCATATCTAACACCACAGTGTTATCGGTAAATTTAATTACCATTTCGCGTTCAAATCTAATTAAAGATTTAACTATCGCCTGGAGTAAAACTGGTGGTACTCCAATCTCGATCATTTCTCGAATTTGATAATATTAATTATCACATTCATATTCAATCTAATTAAAGATTCATTAAAACTCAAATTCAGTTTTAATCTCCAAAAATCATTACTTAATGATTATTCAAAGTTAAGAAATTAATCTTATCTTTAACTGGGTTAAAGAACTAATGTCATTTAAAACACAGCTCACGACAAACCCAAAATCACATTTCATTAACAATGGAATCTTCACGGAAAACAGATCAATATACATAATCGATATAAACTTCCATATCCAACCGATAATATAAATGGAATAACAGCAAAGACTCTTAAATTCCATATATAGTAATAGTCTTCCTCCACAGAAGTTCACTTCGATATTACCAAATCAAATTCCATTCCATTCCAATTTATTATATTAAATAGGAAAACTTTACTTTGGAAAATTCCATTAAATCTTAATTAAAAAATTTATAAATTCCAAATCACATTTCACTGTCAATCAGGTTAAAGAACGAATGTCATTAAAAACACAGTTCACAATAAACCCAATTCACATTCTTTTTTTATTCCAGTTACTAAATATAACTGGAAACTCCAATAATCTTAATTAAAAGATTTATTCTTTTCACACGGGGTTTACGAACAGTGTTAATGAAGACACCATTCACGATAAACCCAATATCCCATTTGATATTAAACACAAGGCTCTGAATCAAAAATATATCGGCTTATATTCAATATCAAATTCTGAAACCAACAAATATCAGTATTGGAAATAACGATATAAAATATATCTTCCAAATTTCCATAACAATATCTGTATAATCACGAAATCCAATATTAAAATATTCCGAAGATGATTTCCATTCATATCTTCTCCAATTCATATATTGGAAATTCTGGTTATATCAAAACTCATTCTCAATCCAATTTATTTATTTTAAAAATAATTGGATTATAATTCTAGTTAATAACTAGTTCATTTCGATTAAAATATATTTTTTTCTTTTCAAATATGGAATTATTCATCCCAAATCTTTCCAAATAATTTATTATGATTTTACAAAAATTATCAATATTTTTAGTAATTTTATTAAGGCCCTTTCAGTTGATTTTCATAAACGGTAACTTACAACGACCATTTCCAAATTTGATTTGGACATAATTCCAAATCCAACTGTTAGATTTAAAATCTCTTGTATTGTAACAACCCGGAAAATCAGGGCCAATTTAAAATTTTTATTTTAAAGAATTTTGTTGGAAAATGTGCCAGAATTTAAAATTTTCAATTTTTAATAATATTTAAAGCCACTGAAAATAGTCAATTTTCAAACGACCTCTGTTTTCGACGAAACCACTTTTGTTGGAACCGGAATGTCAAGTTATTGCTAGGTTTCAATTTTTAGAATTTTCTGAATTCATATGTGAGCGTGGCAAAAGAAACTGTGTTTTGTCAGTTTCGGTTAAATTTAATCGACTTAAAAATAGCCATTTTTCAAACAGTCTCAGAATTCGACGAAATTAGTCTCGTTAAGACCGTATCATCAAAACATAGCCAAATATAATTTTTCTGTAATTTTTAGAGGCAGTATGTGGGCCCGGTAAATTTAATTGTGCGTCAGAATTAAATAATTAAAAGATCTATATTTTAAATTAAATAAAAATATATCGTAACAGCCGAATTAGGTTACGAGGCCTATTCCATTGCGTCCGGGATGGGGGTATTTGCCTAGGAACATTTTTCGTTGGATTTAATTTGGTGTTCCGGATGATATACAAATTTAATTGAATTAAAAGAATTAAATAAATAGAAAATATACCACTATAAATACGGTCAAATACGTATAACCCTAGCCTAACTACAGCCGCCGTATACACGTTCTCAATGGCCGAAATAATCCCAAATTCAAACCCTCTTTTCTCCCAATCCACTCAACGAAATTCAGAGTTCTTTATATCAAACTGAAGAGGAGATCGAGGGCTTCAAGATGGACGGTTGTGATCGATTCTGGTGTTCGCTGGTGGTCGTGGCGTCGTGGCAAAGGGGCGAACTTCGGGTTCGGATTTCGTGAGGGGGGGACCACCGAGTTGGCTCGTTCTTGGCGCGATGGGAGGTGGCGGCTAGGGCTACGGGGCGGTGGCGTTGGATGGTGGCCAAGGCGATCGTTGGGGGTGCGGTGAGAGGATGTTTGACGCGAAGGAGTGGGTTTCTCGGTTGTACAGAAGTGACGAAGGAGAAAGGTTGATGACTGTGTAATTAATTAGTGTAAATTCTAATTGGTTAATTAATTAATAAAATCAAATGTTTAAAACAGTATAACTCCTTCATATGAACACGAAATTAGATGAAACAAATTGCGTTGGAATTGTTTCTCCGAGATCTACACTATGGAACGGACAGAACCTGGTTTAGAGCATGTTGAAAATTCAGGGAAAATCCTGATCTGAAATAAGCAATATGAGAAATTCTATCCCTTTATTTATATAATTTAATTTTGTTAATCATAATTTCTGTGCTATACATGTGCTGTAAAATTTTGCTGAATGTTCGTGATTGGATTTAAATTTGTTTGATGCTGCTTGTTGATGTGTTAAAATCAAACTGTCATTTTGACAGTGTACGTTGTGTTAAAATTAACAATTTTGTTAATTAGATTATGATTAAACAAATATTAACATTTTTGTTAAATTAGATTATAGTTGAATCGAACGTTACATTTTTGCTCATTAAATTAGTTGAATTGAAATATGAACATATCACTTTGATATTATGTTGAGAATCGTAATATGTTCTTTTGTTATTATAAAATTGTTGTAGACAATTTTATCCTTTTTGTTATAATAAATTAGTTAAACTAAAATATCATGTTAATTGAAATAACAGAGTTGAAGACTAAATTAACATTAATTTTTGTTGAAATTAAAAGATTCATTTTTCATTGTCAATTTTTGTTGAAAATAAACGACTCATTTTTCAATGTCAATTTTGTTTGAAATTCATTGGTTAATTTACAATGGAAAAAATAAACAAACTTTACTTTTGTTTACAATGAAAGAAATAAACAAAATTCACTTTTGTTTACAATGAAAGGACAAAACAAATTTGTCGTTTTGTTTACTTTGAAAGATTAGACAAAATTAACATTTTGGGTTAATTAGATTACAAAGAACAGAAAGGACATTTTTGTTTAAAAATGTTAATATAGGAAAAAGGACATTTTTGTTTACATTAGAAAAGGATAAACAAAAATGGACATTTTTATATGAATTAGAAGAAATGGACATTTTTGTTAATGAGATTAGGAAAAGAACAAAATCTCACATTTTGTTTTAGTAAAGAGTTGCATTTTTTCTTCAATGAAAAATAAAAGAGTTACATGAGAAATAAATTGTCACTTTTGTTAGAAGAGTTACATTAGAAATAAATTGTCACTTTTGTTAGAAAAGTCACATTAGAAATAAATTGTCACCTTTGTTAGAAAAGTTACATTAGAGTAAAAAGGGTGAAATTTGTTAGAAACATGTTATGTTAATTAAACAGACCATTTTATTATGAAAATCAAAACATGCTACTTCATGTTTTGTTGACTAAAAAAAAAAAAAAAAAAAAAAAAAAAAGACAAATTTTTATATTATTTTGTCAACAAAACCAAGGAACGATTTTTATGTTATTTTGTCAACATAAATAAAAGGACGATCTTTATCTTTGACTTGTCTTCAAATTAAAATACCAAACTCTATCTTCATTTTATAAAATGCAAGTTAAATCTTTATGTATAAAACAAAATGTAAGTTTTAATTTTTATTTTCATTTACCAATAGAAATAAAGATGAGGACTTGATTATGATTCATCAAAAGTACACCAAATCATATTTGTATTAACATAGTTGAGATGACACCCAAACTTACATCGTGGTGTTAAAATAGTTGTGATGACACAATATACATTGTTGTATTAATCTATGAATTATGTCACCATCTACACCGTTGTGTTAATTTAAAGGATGACACAAAACCCATTGTTGTGTTAATGTAGTGTAATGACACAAAATTACCTTGTTGTGTTAATTTAGTGGTGATGACACAAATATAGTATTGTTGTGTTGATTTAGTTGTGATGACAAAATTCATCGTAGTGTTAATTAAGTTGAAATGACTTTAAATTCCATTATCCCGTTATATAATTGAAATGAATCAAAATGGAAATACACATTCTTGTTTGCAAATTTAGTTGTAACAAAACATTTGTTAAAGATTGTATTTATTTTATTTGCATGTTTAGATGCAAATAAACATGGTAGTTAAAAGACTAAATTTATAGTTGCATATTTAGAAGACGAAATAAACATTTCGTTAAAAGAGTAATTAGTTAAAACAAAATAAAGTTAAAAACATGCATTTTCTTATGTATAAGAAAAAGAAACATTATTTTCTATGCTAAGAGAAATAGAAAAGAATCATTATTTTCTATGGTAAGAGACATAGAAAAGAAAACATTATTTTCCTATGTAAAAAAAAAAAAAAAAAGAAAGAAAGAAAGAAAACATTTTCTTTGTTAAAAGAAAAGAAAAATAATATTAATATTTTCTAATGTAAAATGAAAGGAAAATATTTACATTTCTAATGTAAAGAAAATAAAGAAAATAAACATTATTTTCTAATGTAAAGAAAATAAAAAAAAATTATTTTCTAATGTAAAGAAAATAAGGAAAATGCACATTATTTCCTATAAAAAAAGAAAATAAGATCAAAAAGAAACATTTTCTTATGTAAAAGAAAATAAGGAAAACATTATTTTTGTCGCATTAGAATCGGCGGACAAAAATATAAACGTAATGATTTAAAGTAATAAATTATAATAGTGGAAAGCGCTACATGGTCTATATATTTATATATATAATATAAATTAAAACTAAGCGAAACACGCGCGGTAGTTCGCGTTTTGAAATCATAACTTTAAACGGTTATACAGAAAGATCCGACCGTCGGATTTTCCCAAAACTGGAACCGTTAGGACCGTTTTGGGAAGATCTTCCCAACGATATAAGTTTCGTCAAAATCCAACGGTTAGATTTCAGGATATGTGTAAATCAAAATTGGCTGAAAACAGCGCCAGGGTCGCCCATCGACCCGAAGCGTCGTTAAATTAATTCTCGTTATCAAATATTAATAACGATATGAAATGTTTTCAAATTATATATATATATATATATATGCGAGAATCATTTGAAAAGACCGAGTTCAATCTCATTTCAAATGATTATACGACGTTTTAAATCTAAGAGTTGAAGACGGCGATTGAAGACCGACGATCTTCACATCGAATGGGTAACTAGCGTTGAGGTCCTTGATTGATTTGCTCCCAAGACGGGGCTAAGATGGTAGTTATCCGGACGTAGTGTTGATTCGTACGGATTTGACTTTCGCTCAGACCCAGAGCATAAGTTTATAAATGGATTGCGTGTCGGACCATATGGCATGCTAAGATGCAATGATCAAGGCTTTGTTGAAAAGCAGGCCTTGTGGTTATAGCGGTACTTCACGAACCTCACACCCCGGTATGAGTCTAAAACGAGAGAAGGGAACGCAGGGAGTGCACACGTTATCTTTCTAGCTAGAGTAATGTCAGGGACCTACCAGCGCTGACAGTTTACTCATTGTGGATGTTGGATTTTGAGGCGCCTCGTTATTTTTATAGGCCGTTGGTGGTCATACTATAGGTCCAAAGGGACCGGGAAACGTGTGTTCAGGCATAACTAATCCACTGCCCATTGGCGGGGACCGGCCCTGCAGCTATCCAATGGTTCACTGCGGGGGATCCTGAGGTATCCGCTAGAGTGCCTCGAATCGGTAAGGAGCTCCTCCCTAGCCTTGACTCAGGTTGGAAATCCAAATCTCCAATACGCCCCATGCGGTTTTGATTGTATTACTAGTACGGAGGCATAATATATGGTACCTATGCTTCCTAGGATTGATACATTTATTTTGAATGATTTAAAATATATTATACACTAGTAATAATACGGAATTTGTACGTATTTAGCATGTTTAATCACCATAAGGTAAAACCCTATCCTCTGGTGTGCGTTGCATTGTGTGATGGGACCTGGGTCTTATGGTGATTCCATTTTTCCAAAAGCATTGCGTTGTTTAACGATTTACTTTAATTTATGCACCGGCAATCCATTGGAATAAAACCCGTTCCGCGAAAGTGGCGTGGTCCTTGGATTTGTCCTTATTAGTTAAATTAGTTTAGAATTCTCACACCAGTCCCATGACTGACTCGTAGTTTGTTTCACTTTGCAAACTCGGGTGCCCTCTTTTCCACACGGGCAGTCGAGTAGCTTTTTGCAGATATATATCTCTTTAGCAGGATCCTGGATCGAAGCCTAAAGCTGTGTCCAGAGCATAGGAAGTCTTCCGCTGTATTAAAGTTTATCTTCTTCCGCTGCAATGTATTTAATTCTTGTATTTAATCTATTGTATCTTGTTTCCGCTGTAATTTTATTTCATTGTACTCTGATATATTCTGTACTCTGATGTAACATTATTATAATGTTTATATAAGTCTGCTGTTATTGTTCTAATGTATTGTATTCCCAAAGTTAAAGTATTCGAAGATTTCCAACCTTTGGGTCAGACCTGTGTGGTTTATGGTCGATTCAAAGAGCGGGAATTTCCGGGTCTTTACAGGTGGTATCAGAGCTCTGGTTAGCTCAAATCTTTGGGATACAACTCGTTAGAACTGAACAAAGACTCATCAGAGATTGGATTAGTAAAATCCAATAAGAATACTCATTAGAGATAGGACCAGTAGTGTCCTAGAATGAGAAAACTCGTTAGAGATGGGGTTAGCAATACCCTAGAATGAGTTCAGAGTGATAAGCTTATAATTAGCGTATTTTTGATTATATAATCTATTTTTTTGAAAATATGATTTTTAAATATATAAAAGTATATATATTTGATAAGTTAGCCAACAAATGAAATTAATTAAAGTAAAATTAAAATTTAGTTAGTAAATTAAACAACTTTTACCTTAGTGCCTTTTCGAGGACGAAAAGATTTTAAGTGGGGGCGACTGTAACAACCCGGAAAATCAGGGCCAATTTAAAATTTTTATTTTAAAGAATTTTGTTGGAAAATGTGCCAGAATTTAAAATTTTCAATTTTTAATAATATTTAAAGCCACTGAAAATAGTCAATTTTCAAACGACCTCTGTTTTCGACGAAACCACTTTTGTTGGAACCGGAATGTCAAGTTATTGCTAGGTTTCAATTTTTAGAATTTTCTGAATTCATATGTGAGCGTGGCAAAAGAAACTGTGTTTTGTCAGTTTCGGTTAAATTTAATCGACTTAAAAATAGCCATTTTTCAAACAGTCTCAGAATTCGACGAAATTAGTCTCGTTAAGACCGTATCATCAAAACATAGCCAAATATAATTTTTCTGTAATTTTTAGAGGCAGTATGTGGGCCCGGTAAATTTAATTGTGCGTCAGAATTAAATAATTAAAAGATCTATATTTTAAATTAAATAAAAATATATCGTAACAGCCGAATTAGGTTACGAGGCCTATTCCATTGCGTCCGGGATGGGGGTATTTGCCTAGGAACATTTTTCGTTGGATTTAATTTGGTGTTCCGGATGATATACAAATTTAATTGAATTAAAAGAATTAAATAAATAGAAAATATACCACTATAAATACGGTCAAATACGTATAACCCTAGCCTAACTACAGCCGCCGTATACACGTTCTCAATGGCCGAAATAATCCCAAATTCAAACCCTCTTTTCTCCCAATCCACTCAACGAAATTCAGAGTTCTTTATATCAAACTGAAGAGGAGATCGAGGGCTTCAAGATGGACGGTTGTGATCGATTCTGGTGTTCGCTGGTGGTCGTGGCGTCGTGGCAAAGGGGCGAACTTCGGGTTCGGATTTCGTGAGGGGGGGACCACCGAGTTGGCTCGTTCTTGGCGCGATGGGAGGTGGCGGCTAGGGCTACGGGGCGGTGGCGTTGGATGGTGGCCAAGGCTATCGTTGGGGGTGCGGTGAGAGGATGTTTGACGCGAAGGAGTGGGTTTCTCGGTTGTACAGAAGTGACGAAGGAGAAAGGTTGATGACTGTGTAATTAATTAGTGTAAATTCTAATTGGTTAATTAATTAATAAAATCAAATGTTTAAAACAGTATAACTCCTTCATATGAACACGAAATGAGATGAAACAAATTGCGTTGGAATTGTTTCTCCGAGATCTACACTATGGAACGGACAGAACCTGGTTTAGAGCATGTTGAAAATTCAGGGAAAATCCTGATCTGAAATAAGCAATGTGAGAAATTCTATCCCTTTATTTATATAATTTAATTTTGTTAATCATAATTTCTGTGCTATACATGTGCTGTAAAATTTTGCTGAATGTTCGTGATTGGATTTAAATTTGTTTGATGCTGCTTGTTGATGTGTTAAAATCAAACTGTCATTTTGACAGTGTACGTTGTGTTAAAATTAACAATTTTGTTAATTAGATTATGATTAAACAAATATTAACATTTTTGTTAAATTAGATTATAGTTGAATCGAACGTTACATTTTTGCTCATTAAATTAGTTGAATTGAAATATGAACATATCACTTTGATATTATGTTGAGAATCGTAATATGTTCTTTTGTTATTATAAAATTGTTGTAGACAATTTTATCCTTTTTGTTATAATAAATTAGTTAAACTAAAATATCATGTTAATTGAAATAACAGAGTTGAAGACTAAATTAACGTTAATTTTTGTTGAAATTAAACGATTCATTTTTCATTGTCAATTTTTGTTGAAAATAAAGGACTCATTTTTCAATGTCAATTTTGTTTGAAATTCATTGGTTAATTTACAATGGAAAAAATAAACAAACTTTACTTTTGTTTACAATGAAAGAAATAAACAAAATTCACTTTTGTTTACAATGAAAGGACAAAACAAATTTGTCGTTTTGTTTACTTTGAAAGATTAGACAAAATTAACATTTTGGGTTAATTAGATTACAAAGAACAGAAAGGACATTTTTGTTTAAAAATGTTAATATAGGAAAAAGGACATTTTTGTTTACATTAGAAAAGGATAAACAAAAATGGACATTTTTATATGAATTAGAAGAAATGGACATTTTTGTTAATGAGATTAGGAAAAGAACAAAATCTCACATTTTGTTTTAGTAAAGAGTTGCATTTTTTCTTCAATGAAAAATAAAAGAGTTACATGAGAAATAAATTGTCACTTTTGTTAGAAGAGTTACATTAGAAATAAATTGTCACTTTTGTTAGAAAAGTCACATTAGAAATAAATTGTCACCTTTGTTAGAAAAGTTACATTAGAGTAAAAAGGGTGAAATTTGTTAGAAACATGTTATGTTAATTAAACAGACCATTTTATTATGAAAATCAAAACATGCTACTTCATGTTTTGTTGACTAAAAAAAAAAAAAAAAAAAAAAAAAGACAAATTTTTATATTATTTTGTCAACAAAACCAAGGAACGATTTTTATGTTATTTTGTCAACATAAATAAAAGGACGATCTTTATCTTTGACTTGTCTTCAAATTAAAATACCAAACTCTATCTTCATTTTATAAAATGCAAGTTAAATCTTTATGTATAAAACAAAATGTAAGTTTTAATTTTTATTTTCATTTACCAATAGAAATAAAGATGAGGACTTGATTATGATTCATCAAAAGTACACCAAATCATATTTGTATTAACATAGTTGAGATGACACCCAAACTTACATCGTGGTGTTAAAATAGTTGTGATGACACAATATACATTGTTGTATTAATCTATGAATTATGTCACCATCTACACCGTTGTGTTAATTTAAAGGATGACACAAAACCCATTGTTGTGTTAATGTAGTGTAATGACACAAAATTACCTTGTTGTGTTAATTTAGTGGTGATGACACAAATATAGTATTGTTGTGTTGATTTAGTTGTGATGACAAAATTCATCGTAGTGTTAATTAAGTTGAAATGACTTTAAATTCCATTATCCCGTTATATAATTGAAATGAATCAAAATGGAAATACACATTCTTGTTTGCAAATTTAGTTGTAACAAAACATTTGTTAAAGATTGTATTTATTTTATTTGCATGTTTAGATGCAAATAAACATGGTAGTTAAAAGACTAAATTTATAGTTGCATATTTAGAAGACGAAATAAACATTTCGTTAAAAGAGTAATTAGTTAAAACAAAATAAAGTTAAAAACATGCATTTTCTTATGTATAAGAAAAAGAAACATTATTTTCTATGCTAAGAGAAATAGAAAAGAATCATTATTTTCTATGGTAAGAGACATAGAAAAGAAAACATTATTTTCCTATGTAAAAAAAAAAAAAAAAAAAAGAAAGAAAGAAAACATTTTCTTTGTTAAAAGAAAAGAAAAATAATATTAATATTTTCTAATGTAAAATGAAAGGAAAATATTTACATTTCTAATGTAAAGAAAATAAAGAAAATAAACATTATTTTCTAATGTAAAGAAAATAAAAAAAAATTATTTTCTAATGTAAAGAAAATAAGGAAAATGCACATTATTTCCTATAAAAAAAGAAAATAAGATCAAAAAGAAACATTTTCTTATGTAAAAGAAAATAAGGAAAACATTATTTTTGTCGCATTAGAATCGGCGGACAAAAATATAAACGTAATGATTTAAAGTAATAAATTATAATAGTGGAAAGCGCTACATGGTCTATATATTTATATATATAATATAAATTAAAACTAAGCAAAACACGCGCGGTAGTTCGCGTTTTGAAATCATAACTTTAAACGGTTATACAGAAAGATCCGACCGTCGGATTTTCCCAAAACTGGAACCGTTAGGACCGTTTTGGGAAGATCTTCCCAACGATATAAGTTTCGTCAAAATCCAACGGTTAGATTTCAGGATATGTGTAAATCAAAATTGGCTGAAAACAGCGCCAGGGTCGCCCATCGACCCGAAGCGTCGTTAAATTAATTCTCGTTATCAAATATTAATAACGATATGAAATGTTTTCAAATTATATATATATATATATATGCGAGAATCATTTGAAAAGACCGAGTTCAATCTCATTTCAAATGATTATACGACGTTTTAAATCTAAGAGTTGAAGACGGCGATTGAAGACCGACGATCTTCACATCGAATGGGTAACTAGCGTTGAGGTCCTTGATTGATTTGCTCCCAAGACGGGGCTAAGATGGTAGTTATCCGGACGTAGTGTTGATTCGTACGGATTTGACTTTCGCTCAGACCCAGAGCATAAGTTTATAAATGGATTGCGTGTCGGACCATATGGCATGCTAAGATGCAATGATCAAGGCTTTGTTGAAAAGCAGGCCTTGTGGTTATAGCGGTACTTCACGAACCTCACACCCCGGTATGAGTCTAAAACGGGAGAAGGGAACGCAGGGAGTGCACACGTTATCTTTCTAGCTAGAGTAATGTCAGGGACCTACCAGCGCTGACAGTTTACTCATTGTGGATGTTGGATTTTGAGGCGCCTCGTTATTTTTATAGGCCGTTGGTGGTCATACTATAGGTCCAAAGGGACCGGGAAACGTGTGTTCAGGCATAACTAATCCACTGCCCATTGGCGGGGACCGGCCCTGCAGCTATCCAAGGGTTCACTGCGGGGGATCCTGAGGTATCCGCTAGAGTGCCTCGAATCGGTAAGGAGCTCCTCCCTAGCCTTGACTCAGGTTGGAAATCCAAATCTCCAATACGCCCCATGCGGTTTTGATTGTATTACTAGTACGGAGGCATAATATATGGTACCTATGCTTCCTAGGATTGATACATTTATTTTGAATGATTTAAAATATATTATACATTAGTAATAATACGGAATTTGTACGTATTTAGCATGTTTAATCACCATAAGGTAAAACCCTATCCTCTGGTGTGCGTTGCATTGTGTGATGGGACCTGGGTCTTATGGTGATTCCATTTTTCCAAAAGCATTGCGTTGTTTAACGATTTACTTTAATTTATGCACCGGCAATCCATTGGAATAAAACCCGTTCCGCGAAAGTGGCGTGGTCCTTGGATTTGTCCTTATTAGTTAAATTAGTTTAGAATTCTCACACCAGTCCCATGACTGACTCGTAGTTTGTTTCACTTTGCAAACTCGGGTGCCCTCTTTTCCACACGGGCAGTCGAGTAGCTTTTTGCAGATATATATCTCTTTAGCAGGATCCTGGATCGAAGCCTAAAGCTGTGTCCAGAGCATAGGAAGTCTTCCGCTGTATTAAAGTTTATCTTCTTCCGCTGCAATGTATTTAATTCTTGTATTTAATCTATTGTATCTTGTTTCCGCTGTAATTTTATTTCATTGTACTCTGATATATTCTGTACTCTGATGTAACATTATTATAATGTTTATATAA
Source organism: Allium sativum (assembly GCA_030737875.1). Taxonomy (NCBI): domain Eukaryota; kingdom Viridiplantae; phylum Streptophyta; class Magnoliopsida; order Asparagales; family Amaryllidaceae; genus Allium; species Allium sativum. Next base: position 162,146,913 of record CM060913.1, read on the forward strand.
GTCTGCTGTTATTGTTCTAATGTATTGTATTCCCAAAGTTAAAGTATTCGAAGATTTCCAACCTTTGGGTCAGACCTGTGTGGTTTATGGTCGATTCAAAGAGCGGGAATTTCCGGGTCTTTACATGTATTCTTTGGAAAGCTCTTTTCGATACAAACTCAACAGTTCCAGTTTTAGGGGAATCCGACGGTCAGATCTCCCGTAATGTCAATTCGAAGTCAATGGTCGAAATTCGCGAACTACCGCGGCGCGGCGCGTTCTATTCAGGCCATTAAATATTATGTATATATATATATTTCGTCGATTTCCATTTAAAACATATTTTATAAAGTCGTTTTAAAATGATTCTAACTTCATTTTCAATTTTAAATCAAAATTGATTTTTCCTTATCATTATAATATATAAATGATAATATTTTCAAAATATCAGATTTTGAAATCATTTCCTTTTCGATATTCATTATAGAAATGAATAAAATCGATATAAATATCGTTCACGTCAAAATGGCGTTAATCTAATCAACACGGCTTCATATATTTCAATATTTTCATGTCCATCCCAAATCGGACATCAAAATCATATTTTGATCCATTACTGAATGTTATTTTAAAATATTTGTTATTTTAAAATATTCATTATTCGTCATTTTAAATTATTTGTTAATTTAAAATATCCGTTCTTTCCGAATTGGAATCAAACACAGTCAATTACCATATAATTTTATTTATATGGATTTCAAACACGCATGTACACAACGATAATCAAACATAGTCAACCATCATCCAGAGTGTGTTACACAACTGCATAAGCGTTAAACATAAATAATTAATGCTTACAACAGCCTGTCAACCAATCGATTGACATACAACTAAACAATTGGGATTAGTGCATGTCAAATATCATCTCATACCCGTGTGGGGTTTCAATCAACGCACACCGATTTTATTTGTGCAGTTGGGCGATGTGTAAAATATATCGTCCCAATCCATATCAGCTAAATGTGTGTACATAAACAAATCGCCCGATCTGTAAATGAATATTTATTTTATTCATATATACGTTAAAAATTATATTTTTTAACTATAAAATATTTATTTCAACTCATGAATATTTTATACAGTTCATTTATACAATAAAAATGATATTTTTATTATTCTAACATTTTTAGAAAATTTCGGCAGCATAACGGCGCGATACTAGAACTAGGATAAGGTCTAGCCTTATCCCTCGCCTAATAATGGCTCGTGCCATATACAAACCAAATTCTAATCAATTTGTTTCACTTCCCAAACCAAATTCAAACAAATTAATAAACCAATCAACCAAAGAACCAAACAAACATGGTTTCAAACAAAGGTGTCGGGTGCTACTAAGCACCGTCTGCATCCTAGTATATATATATATTTAACTAAAAAAATAAATTTGAGTGAGAAGTTCTCATCTTGGGTTTCCACTCTTCCATTCTTTATTCATGAACAGTTTGGATTTTCCCGAAATTCCAACGTAATCTTTCTCACGCTGTTCATAGTAAAAATAACATTTTTAATATGATGTTTATATATTTAAAATTGCATTTTTATACTGCTACAATACATATAAAAAATCAAATTTTTTTATCTCATAACCATATACATAAAAATCATATTTTTATACAACTAAAAATCAAATTTTTATATAACTAAAAATCGAATTTTTATCTAACTAAAAATCATTCCTTTTCTAACTAGAAATCATTTATACAAAAATCGCATTTTTCAAATGATTTCATTCATATAAGAATCATATTTTTATAATCTCTCTTTCAATATAAAAATCATATTTTTATAATTACTCTTTCAATATAAAAATCATATTTTTACAACGCTACTTTCTATATAAAGATTATATTTTTATAATGCTAAAAATAATATTTTTATGATGCTTTTTTTATTTAAAAATCTAATCTTTTTATTTTCAGAAATCTAATCTTTTTATTTTCAAAAATCTCATCTTTTTATTTTCAAAAATCTCATCTTTTTATAAACAAAAATCTAAAATCAAAGGAGGACAAAAACTTACAGCGGGGGGGGGGGGGGGGGGGGGAGGGGAAGCGGGGTTTCTAGGGTTCGTCGGAGGGTCATATGGGTGCGCAGCTGTAGGTGATGGTGCCTGGAAGAGGGGTGCGATTCTCGATTTGGGAGTGGATGAGGGGGGGGGGTTCGCGCGACGCGCTGGAAGAGGGGAGAGGAGGGAGAATGGGGAGGAGGAGGCGGGGGTGAGGGGAGGTGGTGGCGCGTCGCCGGAGGTGGGGAGGGGGATCACGATGCTCGACGATGGCAGAAAGGGGGTGGGGTGCGTCGCCATTTTTATTTTTGAAAGAGGGTGCTCGATCGAAGAAAAACTGAAAGGAGGGAGGGGGTATTTACAAAAGAAATTATATTTTATTTTTATCTATTTACTTTTTTTCTCTTCAAAAATGTTGATCTTCATTCGAACTCCGAATCAATTTCAACGACTATCGCCCCTAGTCAAATACCCTCATTCTGAATACAATGGGATATGCTTCGTAAGCCAATTCGACTGTTTCAATTGGTTTTCTTTGAAATTAAAATATAAATCAATTTATATTTAATTTTAAATGAACATTTTAATTTACTGGGGCCACATACTAATCCCAAAAATTCCAGAAAAATAAATCTGGCTATTTTTTGACAATACGGTCCTAACAAAACTAATTTCGTTGAATTTGGAGACCGTTTGAAAAAATGTCATTTTTTAGTCGATCCAAATTGACTGAAACTTTTAAAACACGTTTTCTCTTGCCACACTCACATATTGATTCCAAAAATTATAAAAATTGGAATCTAGCAATAATATGACATTCCAGATCCAACAAAAGTGGTTTCGTCAAAAACGGAGGTCGTTTGCAAAATGGCCATTTCTACGGGCTTTATATATAGGATAAATTGACAGGAATAATCCAAAGTTTGACGTGTCTTCCCATATTAATCCGAAGTTTGGATTATTTTTAATTAATCCCAAGTTTGGGGGGTCCCTTCCCATATTGATCCCGATGACTTATTAACATGTTGTAGCTGGTTATCAAACTTAAATTCGTCTTCCCCAAACTAGTTTCCCACTCCAGAAAAATCGTTTGGGGAAGACGAATTTAAGTTTGATAACCGGTTACAACAAGTTAATAAGTCATCGGGATCAATATGGGAAGGGATCCCCTAAACTTGGGATTATTTAAAAATAACCCAAACTTCGGATTAATATAGGAAGACATGTCAAACTTCGGATTATTCCTGTCAATTAATCCTTATATATATTAAAATATATATAAATTCCACAGTGACTTTTCTGAATTTTAAACTGGACATAACTTTCAATTTATAAAGTGAAATTTCAATTTCTTACATTCATTAGAAAGATATCATTAAACAGATTCAAATATTTCTTGTTTCGTCCAATTCTGACTTATATTGAATTCTGTATATTCATTTGAAATTAGAAATCAAATTTTCAAACTGCCACGCCATTTCAGGCTTGTTTTATAATTAAAATAAATTTATACGTTCTAACTTCGTCAAAAATAAATTTTTAGTCATTATTATTTAAAATAAATCATTTTAAATATTCAAAATTTATTAAGATTGCCAAAATAAAATTTTTAAATTGGTTCTGATTTTCCTGGTTGTTACCGAAATAATAACAATTATGAGAAATATTGGATACATAGACAACTAATAACTAAAATACAAGTGTGATTTACTGGAAGACAAGGGGAATTCATCATAAATAAAATTTAGACCGGAGCAATATTGCACAATTATAAAAGAACAAGCACTCACTACATACACGTAAAAATATTTCTTTCTTAATTTGGTTAGCAATGTTAACATCCCTTACTTTCATTCACATTATAAAAAAATTTATTTTATAAAAACTGTTATGAAATATGAACTGTTTACTTAACCACCCTAACCACTATAAAAGTTCAAATAAACATTTTATTTTATAAAATCTGTTATGAAATAGGAACTGTTTACTTAATATAAGTTGGTTATGAAATATAAAATGTTTATTTAATACAATCAAATAGTTGTAAACAATTCATAACTAATTTTAGATTCTTTTATAAGGAGGTTTTGCATTGAATATAAAATAACTTATGAATATTTGCCATCATATTAAATAACTGTTGTAAATATTAATAAATGAACAATTATAAATGTAGTAATATAATTAAAAGACATCATCCTACAATTGAATATTAAATATAAAAAATCATACATTGATTACCATTTTTTGCTATAGTGTAACGACCCAGAAAATCTGAACCAATTTAAAATTTTGAAATTGGCTAAAATAATGGATTTTAAATATTTAAAATAAATATTTTAAATAATAGCAATGAAAACTGAGTTTGAATCGACAATTGAAAACGAATATAATTAATTATAATTATAAACGAGGCCTGAAACGGCGCTGTAGTTTCAAAAATAGGATTCAAACTTTGTCGGACTGTACCGGGTGCAAAACAAAACGGATTTTAGTGAAACCAAAAATATTTAAATCTGTTAGTGAATACCTTTCTAACGAATCTGAAAAATCGAATTTTCATAACGGAAAGCAAAAGTTATGGCCAAATGAATTTTCAGAAAGGTCGATATGGAATTTATATAGCCCATGAAATTGGCCATTTTGCATACGACCTCGGAATTCGACGAAACCACTTTTGTTGGATCCGGGATGTGAAGTTATCGCTAGGTATCAAATTTCATAATTTTTGAATCTAGTATGTGAGCGTGGCAAAGGAAAACGTGTTTTGGTCAATTACAGTTAAATTGGATCGACCAGAAATGGGCCTTTTTGCAAACGGTCTCAGAATTCGACGAAACTAGTTTTGTTGGGACCGTATCGTCAAAACATAGCTAGATTTATTTTTCTGGAATTTTTCGAATCAGTTTGTGGCCCTGGCAAATTAAAATGTACGTTCAAATTAAATATTGAATGTTTTATACTTTAATTTGAAGGAAAACTGACTGAAACATTCGAATGGGCCTTCGAAACATATCCCGTTGTGTTCGGAATGGGGGTAAAACGCTAGGGACGACAGTCGTTGGGTTTGGATTTGGGTTCGTGAGTTATAGAGGGTAGTTTGGGAATTTTAAAAGTTATATAAAAAAACCATCCGCCCACGTCAGCCCCCCCCCCCCCCCCCCGCGTCTTCTCTCTCCCCCCCCAATCACGATTAACGGTGACTAAGCCTTCGCCATTTCCCGACCAAATTCCGATCGAACCAAGGCGTTTCAACACCTCCGCCAGTTGAAGCTTTTGAAGCCCTCTCCACCGCCTTCAAATCCGACCCCACCACGCCACCTATCGCCTCGCCATCGTCGAGCACGACCCCTCGAAAGTCGCGCCCTTTGAAGGCCCGCCGCCGCTCAAATCTGAGTTCGAACTCGACATGGCGCACCTGCGTGGGAAGCTCTCTCCAAGGGCGACAACGTGGCGCCCTCAGATCGTCTCCACGCTGCTCGGTTTTCGCGAATTCTTCAACCCAAGATTTGAACCTTCAAAGGAGGTATACGGTTTATATTATTTAAACTGATTTCAACAGTTTTAAAGTGTTGCAAACTTTTAAAAATCATATCTTTTTGCTGTGTGGACGAAATTCGATGAAACAGGAAACATCGTGACCGTGTGGACGCCTTCTACATTCTAGAAGAGACCGCATAATTTTCTGAGCCTTTTGCTATTTTTGGTGGAGTGGAACCCAATGTGAGATTTCTAATTTATAAACGATATGGAAAACGACGATGTATAAATTATATAGTCGATGTATGAGTTATATAAGCGTTGTACACCTCTTGTATAAGCGTTGTATAAGTTGTACGTTCGATGTATAAGTTGTATATGCGTTGTAAAATTTATATATGTGTTGAAATAGAAGTGAATTGCTATATATAAACATATATATATATATATATATATATATATATATATATATATACGCCCCTCGTCCACAAACCATGGATGATATTTATTGGTTGTGATTGGTGTGAAAATTGATTGATAGCGAATGATTGTTTGGGATTGTTTGTGGTTGATATTGATTGATTGTGGTTGAAAAATACCCGTTTGTGGTTGAGAAATATTTGGTTGAAACTACATAGGATTAGTTTGTGGAAATGAAATAAATATATACATGCTGCCTGCGTGCGAACTAGATGCATGATCCCCTTTGTCAAAAACCGCGAGGTTTTAAGGTAGAGCGAGGAGTCGTAGTAGGGACGGTCCCGGTTTTAACTACCCTGCCGTTATGCTGCCGAAATTTTGAATAATATTCATGTGTTTGAATTATTTTCATTTGCTAAAACTATATTTATTCATTGAATATAAAACCTTCATGTGTTGAATCGATATTCATTCGTTGAATAAAAATTCATGTGTTGAATGGTCTTCGTGTTTTAAATATAAAAATCACATTTTTATCTATATATGTAAACTATAGAAAACCTTCATGTGTTGAATCGATATTCATTCATTGAATAAAAATTCATGTGTTGAATGGTCTTCGTGTTTTAAATATAAAAATCACATTTTTATATATATATAGAAACTATGGAATACCTTCATTTGTTGAATCGATATTCATTCGTTGAATAAAAATTCATGTGTTGAATGGTATTCATATTTTGAAAGAAATTGTTTTATAATAAAAATTCCAATTTTAACATCAATATGAAATGTATAAAATAATCCTGCTTTGAAATAAATTGTTTTACAATAAAAAAAATCATATTTTTATTATATACATGAATTGTTGAAAAGTGAAGTGTTAAAAATAGTAACTCGTTCAAATAAATATGCATGAGTGGAAATATTCATTAATTAGCTAATGTTGTGATTTTTACCTATGCATGCAACATTAGAATGAATGGTGTTTTTAAACCAAATGGAATCAAATATGAAGTTGAATGGAAAATGATAAGTGATAAGAACTGTATATATGTACATGCATATTTATTGAACATGTTATAGCAAAGAGGCTAGAGAAGAGTAATAAAATTTTGTGCCCGACAAATAGATACACATTTACTGTTTTGTTTGGGTGATGATTTTATGAGCCTGTTGGCTAGCCGCTTGGCTTTTTCTTTTTCTTTTTGACATGAGACGCCCATGTGGCTATTTGGGAATTTTCCCAGCCCCTCCCGTACAAAGGAGGTTATGGCGAATTTTTCCGAAATTTAAAGGCGTTAGTGAAATATTTGAAGTGAAAACGACATGGAAATTGTCGAATGAACTATATTTATATAAATATATAAATATAAATAAAATTAAAACGAAACGTGGTCGTGCAGTTCGTGTTTTGAAACCGTGATTTCAAACAACTAGTGCGGGAAATCCGACCATTGGATTTTCCCGAAACCGCAACCGTTGGGTTCGCCTTGGAATAATCTTTCCAATGGCACCAACTTTGTAAAAATCCAACGGTTGGATTGTCCGGAATGTTTAATTCAAATCTGAAGAAAAACAGCGCCTGAATCGATTATATTTATATATCTATAAATATAATTATATTAAATCGAATAACGATGCTGTAGTTCGTATTTTGAAATCGAAACTTCAAACGATTATACCGGGAGATCCGACCGTCGGATTTTCCCGAAACTGGAACCATTGGATTCGTTTTGAAAAGATCTTTCTAATGATGTAAATTTTGTAAAGATCCAACGGTTAGATTTTCAGATATGTGTAAATCAAATCTGAAGAAAAACAGCGCCATGGTCGCGTTATGGCCCGAAGCGTCGTTTTGAATATATTGGCTATTTTAAAATAAATAAAAATAAAGATAAATCGTTATAAAATATTATAAACGATATGGATGTGATTTAGAAATTAACCGAAGGTTGGCTAAGTCGAATGGTTTCCTGGGTGTTGATCTGATGTTGGTTTCGGCCTTCGGGGTTAATATTTGGGAAATCACTCTCTTACTGATTGACGGTTAGTGACTAATGAATTGAAATGATGCGTGTGTAGTTTAGTGTTGCACTTGTTTATTATATACGCAAGTTGTTCAGAAAGACCGGGTTTATCCCATTTTGAATAACTGAATCGACGATAGGTAATCGAAGATGAAGACGATGGTCGAAGACCGGAGATCTTCACCTCGTCTGGATGGTAACCGAGGTCCTGATTGGGAGGCATCCCGAAATAAGGATAATGAGTGGTGATCGTCCAGACGTACATGGTGATCGATGGGTTTGCGAGGTATTTAGTGCCTCCGGTTTCGTTCAGACCCAGAACGGACTTGTAAATGGACTGTGTGTCTGACATTGTATTTTATTCTGTGTTGATTGATCTCTGTTAAATATACATCTGTTTGGCGGCAGAGAATTTATTCTTTTGCTTAACGCCCTTCTCTGAAACGCACGAGATCAGAGGTTGTATATCGATGGACACCAGTCGCATGGCATGCCTAAGTGGCAAATGATCGAGGCTTCTGTTGAAAAGCAAAGTCTCGTGGTGATGATCAAAGCACCGCCTATGTGGCGTAGCTTTGTGTATAATGTGAATTCGCGAGCCTCACACCCCGGTATGAACCAGAAACGGGAGAAGGACCTCAGGGAGGGCATGCGTTTCTTTCTAGCTAGGGTGGTGTCAGTGACCTACCAGCCCTGACATTTATATACTTTTCACCTATGTGGTTGTTGTTATTGCGAGGCGCCTTGGTTTGATCAGACGATCCGGGTCCGATGGAGTCATTCGTTGGCTCGTTTGCGCCCCAAAGGGCGGGGAAACGTATTGCTCAGGCATTTTAATCCACATCAGTGGACCGGCCCTGTCGCTCCAAGGGTCGATGCGTTCTGATCCTGAGACATGGTAGACTAGATTGTCTGGAATTCGGTAAGGACTATCTTTTGCCTTGGTTCATGACGGAAATCCAATTTCCAAATACGACATCGTGCGGTTTTGATTGTATATATATATGGCGACATGATATATGGTACCCATGCCGTCTATGATTGATAGTTATGATTTGAAATTGTTTTCAAAACATATAAACACTAGAAATAATATCAATTGCCTTTGTTTTATTCGTATCAAGCATATTTTGGCCGTTATAAGGTAAAACTCTATCCTCCGGTTTGCGTTGCATTGTGTTATGGGAACTGAGTCTTATAATGGCTTCATTTTTATAAAATGCATTGCGTTGTTTAAAAGAAAGATTTGTTTTAAAGCACTGGCAGTCCAATGGAGTAAACCCGTTCCACGAAAGTGGCGTGGTCCTGTGATTAGCCAATTATATATGTGTTGAGTGGATTTCTCGTACCAGTCCCCTGACTGACTCGTAGTTTGTTTCAATTTCAAACTCGGGTGCCCCTTCTTCTACACGGGCAGCCTTGTATTCAGGTTTAGTTGGCTTTCTCTGGATAGCTGGAGCTGAAGATGGATTCTATCATTTATCTCTTTTTATGCTGTTCAACTCCTATTGTACATATTTTGTTTGTTTTCCGCTATAGACATTTATGTATAGCTGAACTATAATTGTACTAAGTAAGATCATGTATACTGTGTAACTCTGATGATTATTTTTATCCAGTATATTCTATTGTTCATTATCTGGTGTATTTATTTAATTCTGTTCTGCTATTATCTGTTTCTGTGTTATATTCCAGAGATAACCCTTGTCTCCGTCAGTACGAGATTTGGGGTCGTCTCATATAGCAGCCATCAAGCAACCACTTCTACCTCGTAAAATGTGGCATCAAGAAATATCATAGGACGACAATGGCTAAATCCGTAAATGCAAGCTTCAAATGATAAATAAACTGGCTGAAATTGATTTGTATACTCATCAACGTTAATAGAAGAATAACTACCCGGATTAGTTCTATCAACAGCCTTCAAATACCAAGCCAAATCATTATATAATTGTTCTTCGTTACCAAATATTTCTTTCAAAGCCATTTTTTATCCATATAAGCATAATAGTAACTTAAATCAATATCATAATCCCTTTTAAAGCTAGCTATGATATCTTTCGTTTTTCTACACGGCTCATCTCGTACTTGGTTTAGAATTAGTGTCTTCACAAGATCACTAATAATTAATGAACTACTTATAGATCTAAAACCACCACCACGTATATGATTGGGCTCAAATTTTCTTACTAAAAAATGATTCAATTGCTTCATTTTGCAAGATGTATGAATTCTAAAAAAACAATTATCAATATGACAGCTAACTGTAATACGCTCTTTACTATTCTTTACAAATTTAGGTTTAAACTCATTTCTGACACAATATCCAACCACAGTTCTTCGAAAATCAATTGCAGAATCAAATTGTTGTCCAACTCCATCAAAAAATTCAAACTAGGACCCTTTTTCAATAATTCATTCAAATTTCCTTTTTCTCCCTAATAAGTCAGCACTATCAACCATGCTTTCATCATGTCCAATATATCTGCGATCAGAACAAGATATGCTAGTATTTCCAACAAAATTTATACGACCAATTTTCCTTAACTTCACAAATAAAACCAAACAATCTTCTTTTCTATAGAAAATTAAACACAGATTAGCTTACAAATCACTTTCCGTTTCGATAAATTTAGTCTTAAAATCTTTAATATAGCAAGGATAAAAAGATAAAGGAGTAAGATTTCTCCACACTTCACAAATTTTATCTCTAATAAATGAAATTAAAGAATCCAAACTAACTCCTAAACTAAAAGCATGGTTGTTAAAATCAGAAACAACCATAACAGATTCTTTGTTCCTGTAAAGAAAAACAAATTATCATTATATATAATAAAATAAAAAACAAACTATAAAATATTTCATTAAACACCGTACCTTTGTTCATCTAAATTATCCATCAGAAAAAAAGATTACCAAGATTCAATCAAAAGCCTAGGGCAATACTCAGAGAATGATGACAGAAAACCCTAAAATTAAATATATTAATTATAAAATATAAAACATATAATCTTACAGCCGAATAATCTTACAGTATAATCAAACACCAGAACAAGCTGAATCGAACTACCAGAATGGATATAAAAAAACTGGAAAAAAAACTGAACATTAATAATATAATCTAAAATTATACTTCAATTTATCAATAATAATAGCTGCTCAAACTCGATTTATATCTAGAAGAAGTAGATAACTTAAAAAAAAAAAAAAAAAAAAACGAAATTACCTTAATTTCGGAATAATGATTCGAAAGCAAAATTATCCTAAAGCAAAATAAGTTGAATCGCAGACGAAAACTCTACTCGGTTATGCTTGATTACAGTTAAAAGATCGATTTTTAATTTCTATTATTTTTAACGACGAGCAAAAAAAATAGAAGTAAACAAGAGGGCAGAAGTATCCTAATGAAATCGGGATTTGTCCTCGAAACGTAACGAAATAGAATATTTGGGCCATGAAATAACTTATTCAAAAATTAGGCCCTGCAAACATAAAAAAGAAGCCGCGTGGCCTGCAAACAAACGAATGCAAGGCCTTGGACATAATTTCCAGTATTCAAAAACTCTCAAGAGACAAAGTTAGCAGATAAAAGAAAATTGTACTAACCAATAAGAACCCAAAACTATACTAATTTGAGAAACATAATTACAAATTTACAGGTATGAAGTAGATTTGGAAACCATGTCATACATAGACAAGGACAACAGCAAAATATTTTCAAACAAAAGAGAACTATTTTAGAACAATTTTTAAACAAAGTGACAAACATTATTTTTAACTGGTTAAGATATTTGATATGGTGCAAAATGTTACGGTTCCAATCTTATTTTTTGGAGCTGAAATTTACTTGTCATTACTGTTACCTAATATTTTAGGTTTGTAACAAAATTGTCTAATAATTTGCAAATAATATTCCTTTTGACTTTAGTGATTTGTTTGATCATGGTAACTTGTGGAGAACCGCATAAAATCAAGTAAAATGTTAACCATTTGCGAACTTTTACTAGATATTTATTCATTGCCTATCCATTATGACTTCATAACTGTTCATGTGTAGGAACATCACTGTATTTATTTGTTGCCATTATTTCTTTCTTGAACAACGACCTTAGTTTCTGTTTTGTGCTTGGCGCTACCCATATTAGCAGGTTCAGGACTGCTCACGTATTGAACATAGTAAAATTCAAGCCCTGACTTACCCAATCAATTTGCTTAGAAAGTCTCCAACTGTTGTCTTGGTACTCACGGCTGTATTAATTTGCTTATAACTCTTGACAAATGGCATTCCACTTCCCCACAAATACCAACCCAATTTCGATTTCTGTTACTTCACCTTCATGACATTATATAACCAAAGAATACAAAGAAATAAAATTTCTCTCTGTCAAAAGGTAAGAAATGGATGGTGCTGCTTCAAACTTCAGTGAACTTCAAGGTAACTTCAGGAACCTTTTTAAAATGAAATTTGCGATTACTTTACAGAATCATACCCTAACCATGCAGAAATTGTTTTCCTTACATGCATGCCTGTTAAGATTCACGTTTTATGTTTCAGTCATATCACCTACATACATATACATATACATATACACACATATAAACATCACTTAGGGTTCCATTATAACAAAAAATTCCCTTTTTCTGTGAAAAAGACCCGTATCCATAATGATGATTTTATATATGCGCAATTCCTCAATATTTTGTTCATTCTCAATAAAATATTTTCATTGTGTGCGTTGGTGTGTGTGTAAACCTGCGAGCGAGTTAGGTTATTGGTTATTAGTTTGCATGTAAACCTTAGCTGAATTAGTCGAAGCTACTAGCTTAGAAAATAAGTAAAATGTTTGAATTGGAGGCGTTTATAAATTTGTTATAGCTCGCATCACATTTTTGGTCACCCGTCACCGAATTGCAATTTTGTTACAGTTTAGCTTTAATAAACTAGTCAGTCAGCGGGAAATATAGGAGAAAAGGTAACAGTGCTTGCCAGTAATGTCCTCAGTGGCCGTTGTTATAAAAGAACTTACTTCGGGTCACACGAAAAATACAATCCAGAAGAAAGATGACGAAAAATAGGCTTCAGAAAAGTCAGGAAATGACCGCAATTCATGAAAGCCGCGGGATTCAAGTAGTGGAGGAACACCACCCATCAGATCCATTTTTTTGATATTTTGACAAACTAATTTTCGGGTCTTTTAGCATTTAGGAATCATAGCTTTATGTCTTTAGTTATATGCAAAATGACAGGTGTTCATCTAATATTATGCAACACCTTGAGTAATAACGTCTAAAGTCCAGGGTAATTGTGCTATTAAACAACAAACTTGTAGACAGTTGCATGTTTATGCCACTTTTAATAAATTCTCGTTGTTATAGACTATGCGAAATTCCAAATATTCAGCACATAAAAGCCAAAGAACATACTTGTGTATACACAATTCACATGTGAATAAAGAATAGGTAGGCTCCGCTATAAGATAAGCTCCGCTGTTAATTCAAATTTGTACAACGACGCATTGAGGATAATGCCATATCAAACATGGTAATGGTAATTTAAAAAAATAGAATATAAATTTTATGTCTTGATTGATGAGTACAAAAAAAAGTATAAAATTACATCCAAAAATCATTTAATGTAATAACTGCGTTAAATTTGAGATAAAATGGATAATAAACAACTGGTTAGATTATTGATCTCAATTACTAAACAATCTACGATCGAAACCGAGTCTGAAAAGAGAATAGACCTCAGACTAAAAATTATCTGTTGGGAGAAGTCCCACATCGGAGAATTTGTAAAAATAAATCTTGTATAACTATTAAAAGTTCACCTTTCACATTATCAATTGGTTTTGAGATAACTTGAAGTTCTCTAACATGGTATCGGAGCAATGGATTCGGTTTGACTTGATTGTCCATGTTATTGTCTCCACGTGATAAGCTATGTGTTACACGTGTGGGGGGCGTGTTGGATCCGGTGGGAATTATTTGCTTGTCCGACATACGTTATCATATGATCTCCACGTGTGGGGGGCGTGTTGGATAAGTCCCGTATCGAGAAATATATCAACCATGATTCTGGATATAAACTAAGATGTACCCTATCATATAGCCAATTGGTTTTGTGATAATTTTGGGTTCTCTAACATGGTATCAGAGTAGATTTAATTCGTGTGCACATAACTGCTACACTTATCCACGTCACCTAACACGTGCGAGGGCGTGTTGAGAGAAGTCTCACATCGGGGAATTTGTAAAAATCAATCTTATATAACTATTAAGAGTTCATCCTTCACATTGCCAATTGGTTTTGTGATAACTTGGGGATTTAAAGACATAGAAGATCAAAGATTTTGCTAAGTCTCTTTCACTTAGTTGAGTTAATTGTCTTAATAAAAAACCTCAATTGCTAAGCTTTTTAATCCAAAATTTCATTCCCTTAAATATATAAACAAAGATACATTAAACTTAACCAAAATCCCTTTACTTATATTTTCAAAATTTTAATTAAAAGATTACTTCCATTAACTTCCCATTTTAAATCATACCCTTTAAACTAAAAATAATTCGGCCTCATTAATCTTAATAATCATTCAAAAATCTTCAACAAAAGATTCGTTAACACTTAATCCCTTAGTTTTCCTTTTAAAAGTTCATCTCTTAAGCAAAGATCATTTACATTAACCTTTAATTATAAGATTATAATCCTTCTTAAATTCCAAACATAGCTTAATCTTAGCTGGGTTAAAGAATGATGTTATTTAAGACACCATTCACAACAAACCCCAAAACCGATTGATAAAATATAAGATTTAAACATAAATTATATCAGCTTATATCCAATATCGATTCTTATAATCAACAAATACTATAAGCAGAATAATGGGATAAATACCTTTCAAATTCCTCAAATAGTATAGGTTTTAGCTATGAAATTTAATATAAAGTATCCGAAGATTATTTCCATCCAAATCCGATTCTTTTATAATTGGAAAATTTTAGCCTTATTATTGTTAAATTTCAAAATAACATTTTACAATATTCAGCTTCACTTTCGATTTGCTCCATCACTTGCCAAGATAAGTAAACGTTTGTCTGATAACTTAAATTTAAAGTCATATCCCTGTTTTTCGTTCCGGAACTTAGAGATGGAACAAGCCTATTCGTTATCCTCGCATACTCAAACTAGTTGTGTCTATCGGTTCCCTAACTTGATTAAGTCTTCCAAGTGTCCAAATAATGATTAAAATACTTTATTATCCATTTAAAAATGTTAACAAGAGATTACATATGGCAAACACTAAAACCATTTAATTTCATTTTTGGTAAAAAGTGTCTCAAAAGCATGGCAAAAAGTTTTTCTGAATGGTTTACACTATCTAGTTTGATCAAAATACACTTCTATTTATCCAAAACTTAACCTTTTCTATCCAAATCACTTTTAAATAATTTATTATGATTTATCATGATTTATCCATATTTTTTTAATAATTAAAATAGTAGTTTCCCATTTTGGTCAATGAACTACACTACCACGATTTTTGTTTTAAATTGATTTCGACATAACTCAAAATCTATAAATTTGAATTTGAAACTTCCTTTTTCATTTGAAAACTATTATCATTAGAAAACAAACTTTTTTCGTTAAAGAAAAATCATATTTAAATTTCATTTCGTATTACTATTTGAAGTTTATGGTCGAATTCGCGAACCACCGTAGTGCGACAAGCCTTATTTGGACTATATTACACTTTCAAACTAAAATTTATCTGATTAATTTCAGATATGTTTGTAATCCTTTCAAAAAAATATATAAACTCATTTCAATATATTATTTTCAAATTTCAATTTCAAAATCAATTATTTACCATAGATAAATATTTTAATATTAAAATATTAATATAATATTATTATTTTTCAAAATTTAATCTTTAGAAAACCAAGCTTTGTCGAAGTCAAGTTAAACATTATATAAGGTTATCGAAATAATATATTTGGGTTTAAACCATAATTTATATACTTAATACAAAATCAATTGTGAATTTCCTATTCAATTTTGATATAAAATTTGAAACCATAGTTTATATACTTAATTCAAACTCAATTGTGAATTTACTATTCAAATTTGATACAAAATTTGAAAAAGCCATTTTTTAATCAAAATTCTTGTAAATTCGTTTCCACCTTCACAAAAGTTTCTTGAAATCAGTTTAATTTAATTTCTAACCAATTTCGGATATATAATTCCAATTTTCATTTTCTTTGCTTACTTAGTCGAATAGAATATTAGTTTATATTATTCGATTTGGAAGAGGCTTAACCAATACTCATCTAATCCATATATGTGGGTGTAGTGTGTTATATTATCACTAATAAAAATCATGATAACATCCATAAAAACCTTTCATCCATCCATTACTTGAATGAAAGCATTATAGTAATAACGCTTATATGAACATGTTTAGCAATAACTGTAATAACATCTATGATAACCATCAAACTACCATAAAGCAACCAGTATAATCAGATTATGGTTATAATAAATATCAAAACGTAGTCAAGAAGATCTCACCTTAGCTCTGCCAAACTTTAGTTTCGCTACGTTTTCTGACTCCGAAAATAGACCATCTTCCCTTAAGTTTTAGGACCAGATATTCTCCGAATTTGGAAAAGTGGCCAACTACAAAATTGTAAAAAAAATTCTTTTTTCTATGGTTTATTTTTTTACCCAATTTAAATTATTTTAGAGTGAGATATGGTCGAAATAATGAAGGTAATTTCGGGTTTAATAAAATGAAGCCATAAAATATGGTTTTCAAAGTTGTGGAATTTTGGACTACGCAGGCTCAAAATTAGAAAAAGTGATCAACATGAATGTTGTAGCCATTGAAAAAATTCGTGATTTGAAAAAAGAAATTCATGAATTGGATCAATTATAGAGAGTTGCATCCTTCGAAATTTGATGGTCGTTGGCTAGGGGTGGAGGCCATGATGAAGGGGGTGACACGGAGGTGGTGGCATAGTGGTGCTTGGCCAAGGTGGGTAGTGGAGGTGGGGTCGTGGGTTAGTTGAGGAGAAGGTGGGGTGGTCATGGGTGTAGGGAAGAGAGAGGTGCAGCAAGGGGTGGAGGAGGGGGAGATGGCCGAGAAAGGAAGGGGGGAGCGGAATGGAGGAAGAGGGAGAAGCGGGAAAGAGTGGCTTAGGAAGCCATGGCTAAGAAGAGAAGGAAGGAGGAAAATGAGAGAATGGAAGGATGAATGAAATGGTAAGGAGGGGGAAGTTTATATAGGTGTGGAGAAGGGTAAAATGTTAATATTGAAAGGGGACACGTCTTATTCCTATGCTAAAGGCCATGCATAAGGACACCTCAAAACACCTTGTAAAACCATGTACCCCATGCATGTTTATACTTGCAACACTTTTCCTAACACTCTTATGTGTTACAAACTTGCTGCACTTATTTATATTGCAATTTACTATGTTACTACTTAACATAGGAATCAATTCAACAAGCACAATATCCAAACATCTATTTAAACAAATACAAATATCTAAATGAATTTTGTAATTTAAAATAAATTATGTAAACCAAATTTAAAATTAGATATTAACCCAATTTAGAAATCGATTCAACAGCTATTTACTCAGTTATTTTGGCTTTCGAATAACTAGTTTTGACAAAATCTGATACTTCTATAGACATATCCTCCCGATTAAATTTAATAGTTCAAAATAAATATTGTAAATAATTTTCAACTTTTATAATTATGTGTATAAATCTCAAAATCATACAAAATCACTTTAAAATCTTTTTTTTTTTAGTTGGCAAGAATCCTGGATCGTTACATTCACTTCCCTTAAAGAAATTTCATCCTAGAAATTTAAACGAAAATAAGCATAAACTCATAACTATAAGGAAATCAATACTTATAACAAGGTACAAATTATAGACTTTTTATCCGTATATCTTCTCCAAACAACTCAATTTGGATAACCCTTTTATACTTGGATTAATTATTTTAATCGGTCAATAAACTCTAATAACAACTTTGTATGAACATTTTGTTTCAAATTGTGAAATTTTAATCACAAGATGTCCATATTAAAATTTTAACCACCTTAATTATTTAACTAATTATCCAGGTTATAACTAACCACATATTTTGAAAACATATTCTTTTATATTCAAAATATAACTTTCAAAATCAATTTCATGTTTCATATGCATTTTCTCATATATAACCCTTAAATTCATTTTAGGGTATTACTAACTCTATCTCTAAAGAGTTACTCTCCTAAGATACTACTAATCATATCTCTGAAGAGTTTTTACCTTCCTATCTAATGAGTCATACACCATATGCTTTGTATAAACCAAAGCTCTGATACCATTAATCGTAATGACTCATATATTTGACCTTCGAAAGTGGGCACTAAGTACATACTCATTAGTCAAATGTCGAAAATTCAAATGTTGAAATCCACGTCGCCTGGGGTAGTAACACAATAGAATATAAACGAAATGGACTTTATTGATACAACAATATTTTACATCAGGGTTACAAAGATATATCAAATTATATAAATTACACAACGAAAAATACTAAAGTTCAGCGGAAGAATCCAAAGTGCTCAATCTTACTCGAAGCTCCAAATGTACTAGAGATCCAAGTCTATTTGTAAACCTGAACACTCGGTTGCCCATGTGAAAAAATTAAGGGAAGTTGAAGGTTTGGAAGGGAACAATAAACTCCAAGTAAGTCATGAGACTGGTGTGAGAACTTGAAAACAACTATTTTTTAAACTGAGGTAACTCATAAGACCACGACGTATAAAGAAGGTACGAGTTTTCCCCTTATGAATACCAGTGAAGAAATTCACAATGCTTTTTTGAAAATGAAGCTACCCTATGATCTCGCGGCACACACCAGGATATCGCACACATTGAGCAAGGTTTCTCCTTATAGTAACAAAAAAATGCTTGATGCGCGAAAACCATTTGATAATATTGTTAGTGCATAGAGTGGAAAATCACTTCGTAAGTAAACGTATAAATCTTAGCTTGCATGATACCCCATTCTATCATGCTGACATAGGTTTACAACTAAAACTGTATGGGTTCGTAGTGGAGAATGAATTTCCGAAAATGATCAGGCAAAAAAACTTATCTGATGGGTACACCTCTAGAGATTTGTCCCAAGAACCTAACCATCTATCTACCAACACAAGTCTGGGTCATCTCTGTAACTAGATAATGAACTATCAAGAATATGCCACTTCCCGTTCTTTACCAACCATTAACCGGGGCCCCGAACACCAACAACCACATAAGTATATACCTCGGCATTTTACCATGGAATCACTTTAAAAATACCCAAAAGGAAATGGTCATACCCTTAGGGTTGCGAACACCATAACCTTTCTGCACTCCTCCTGTTTTGGTTATTTTCGGGATGTGAGTTTTGATGAAGTCTCGTTACACAAAGCTACGCTCTACCCTAAAGTCATGCTTTGATCATTTGCATCTCAATCACTTAACATGCCACATTGTCAATTCACAACACATAACTGTGTCTATCAATATATAACCTCTGAGCTCATTTGTCTTAGAGAAGGGTGTTAAGCTATGATAATAAATTCTCTACCAATAAATAGATATGTATATATAATAGAGATCAATTGCTATGCTATAAAGTATAGTGTTAGAAATTCAATCCATAAGAGTTCGTTCTATGGCAGAACGAAACAAAAGGCCCTTTATTCCTCGTCCAGTAAAGGGGGTTCTTCAAATACATCAGACTACTGCTATAAATTATCTTATAAATGGATGGCTGTCCAGTCAAGACATCAACAAGCAGTCCTTTAGATGTGAAGGCACCGGTCTTAACCATCGTCTTCAATATCTTTATTTGCTCTATTTCATCGTATCATTGTTCGAAATGGTTTTCAAATAGAAATCTGATCCCAATCTTTCTGAATAATGAGCGTTATTTGAAAAGGCAATTTGAAAATACAGGATTCTGCTAAGTCTCTTTCACTTAGATGAGTTAATTGTCTTAAAAAATCCTCAATTGCTAAGCATTTTAATAACAAAATTCATTCCCTTAAATCTTTAAACCAATATTTATTAACCTTAACCAAAATCCCTTATATTTCCAAAATTTTAATTAAAAGATTACTTCCATAAACTTCCCATTTTAAATTGTACCCTATAAATTAAAAATAATTAGGCCTTATTAATCTTAATATTCATTCACAAATCTTTAACAAAGATTTGTTAACTCTTAAACCCATAGTTTTCATTTTAAAAACCTATCTCTTAATCAAAGATCATTAACCTGTAATTAAAAGATTATAATCCTTCTTAAATTCCAAATATAGATTAATCTTAGTTGGGTTAAAAAATGATGTTATTAAGGACACTATTCGTAACAAACCCCTAAACCGATTGATATTAAATATAAGTTTAAGCAGAAATTATATCAGATTATATCCAATATGAATTCTCATAATCAACAAATACTATAAGTGGAATAATGATATAGATCCCTTTCAAATTCCTTAAATAGTATAAGCTTTAGCTTCGGAATTTAATATAAAATATCTGAAGAATATTGTCAACTGAATATAATTCTTTTATAATTGGAAAATTTTAACCTTATTAAGGTTATATTTCGAGTAACATTTCACAGTATTTAGCTTTGCTCTCTATTTGCTCCATTACTTGCTTAGATAAGTAAACGTTTGCTATTAACTTAAATTTAAAGTCATATCCTTGTTTACCGTTCCGTAACTTAGAAATGGAACAAACCTATTTGTTATCCTTGCATGCTCATCCTAATTGAGTGTATCAGTTGCTTTACCTGAGTATGTCTTCCAAATGCCCAAATTATGGTTAAAGCACTTTATTATCCATTTAAAAATGTTTACAAGAGATTTGGATAACAAACCTTAAGTTAAGAAAATTCCAATACCGGTAAAAAAGCGTCGCAAAAAGAGTTTCCAAATGGCTTATACTATCTAGTTTGATCAAAATACCCTTTTATTTATCCAAATCTATACATCAGAATTTGAAATTTCGTTTTTTATTTGAAAACTATTATCATTAGAAAACAAACGACTTTTGTTTCGGGAAAATCTGATTTAAATTGCATCCGGTATAACCGTTTGAAGTTTTTGGTCGAAATTCGTGAACAGCCGCAGCCCAATAAGCCTTATTCGGACCATGTTATAACTTAAAACTAAAATTTGTTTCGATTAACTTCAATATGTTTATGAACCTTTAAAAACATATATAAATTTATTTCAAACTATTATTTTCAAATTCCAACTTCAAATTCGACTATTTACCATAATTGAATATTTTAATATTATAATATTAATAAATTATTATTATTTTTCTAAATTTAAAATTTTGAATTTCAAACTTTACCAAACTCAAATTAAGCATTATATAAACTTATTGGAATAATCGATTTGAATTCAAAACCATCATTTATATATCTAGCTCAAATTCAATTTTGAATTTACTATTCAAAACGATTTAATATTCATTTCAAATTTGAACAAGCCACTTTACAATCAAAACCATTTTAAATTTGTTTCCACCTTTGAAATAATTTCTTAAAATAGCTCTAAATTTATTTCTAAATAGTTTTAGGTATAAAAT
Organism: Allium sativum; assembly: GCA_030737875.1. NCBI lineage: Eukaryota > Viridiplantae > Streptophyta > Magnoliopsida > Asparagales > Amaryllidaceae > Allium > Allium sativum. The sequence continues at coordinate 162,168,556 of CM060913.1, forward strand.
TTCAACTTTCATTTTCTCCTGACTGAATTTAGTAGTTCAGAGTAACTATTTTTAAATAATTTTGAACTTTTTAAAATTATATTCATTACCCGCAAAATCATGTAAAATTACTTTAAATTCATATATTTAGATTGAAAAAAATTCTAGGTCGTTACATTCTCCCCTCTTAAGGGAATTTTGCCCTCGAAATTTGAACAAAAACAAGCATAAGCCTATCTTTATAAATGCCTTATCAGTACCCATAGTCTATCATTACTATTATTCAAACATATAAATTCTTTAGCCAGCCTTAATCCTTATGGGATTTAATCTGTTTTTATGTATATGAACTTTATTATAGAATTTGTCGATTGTCCAAGTTCGTTGATATTTCCGATTCTTTGTTCCACTTTAAATACTTAAATGGTTTAACTTAAGTTCTTTCCAAATTTATTAAGTTCAAACATGATTTCCCTTAACTATTTCCCAAATACCCTACAAATATTCTTTTATATTCAAAATATAATCTTTCAAAACTAATTTCATATCGCAAATACGTTCTCTGTCATATATATAAATATATATATATATATATTACTCCAAACTCATTCTAGGGTATTACTAATCCTATCTCTAATTAGTTTCTCAACCTAGGTTATTACTAATCATATCTCAGATGAGTCTTTACCATCAACTCTAATGAATCATACCCCACAAGCTTTATATAAACCAAAACTTTGATACCAAATTGTAACGTTGTATGTCCTTCCAATGGCTGCAACCGAGATGAAGGGGGTGGCGGCGCATGGAGGTGGTGCGTGGTGGTGCTTGGTCGATGTAGGTGGTGGAGATGGAGTTGTGTATTGGTGGGGGAGGAGGTTTGGTGGCCGTGGGTGTAGGGAAGAGGGAGGTGGTGCACGTGGTGAAGGAAGAGGAGATGGCTAAGAATGGATATGGGAGGAGAAAATGGAGAAGGAAAGAGAAGTGGGGGAAAAGTGATATAGGAAGCCATGGCTAAGAAGAGAAGGAAGGAAAAGGAAGGAGGAAAACGAGTGAATGGAAGGATGAACGAAATGGTAAGGAGGGGGTTGTTTATATAAGTGTGGAGATGGGTTTAATGGTAATATGGAAGGGGAACATATGTCTTATTCCCATGATAAAGGCCATGTGCTCTCATGCATGTTTATACTTACAACACATTTCCTAACACTCTTATTTGTTATAAACGTGTCACACTTATTTGTGTTGCAATTTACTATGTTAGCACTTAACCTAGGAATCAATTCAGCAAGCACAACATCCAAACAACTGTTCAAATAAATACAGATGTCTATAACATATTTTATAGTTTAAAATAAGTTAATTCAATCGAATTTAAAATTAAATATTAACCCAATTTAGAAATCGATTCAGCGACTATTTACTTAATTATTTTGGCTTTGGAATAACTAGTTTTGACAAAATCCGATACTGCTATCGACATATCCTCCTGATTAAATTTAATAGTTCAAAATAACTTTTTAAATAATTTTCAAATTTTAGAATTATGTTTATTATCCCCAAATCATATAAAATCACTTTAAATTCAGATTTTTAAATTTGCATAAATCCTGGATCGTTACACCTGGGGTCCAGTTTATAGGTGTGGTATGGTCGTTCTCCCGCCTTATAGGCTTTGCTTTGGTCCTACGGTAGGAGTGCATATAGATGCTTAGTAGAAGTGCTTACCACTTTTCCTTGCAAGGGAACTTACTAGAGCTATTGTAAAGTCCTTCGCAAGGGAGCCTCCTAATGTCGAGCCCTTAGCTGAATGTATGCTCTATTAGAGTCCTCAGGCTTTCTTAATCCAGGACTAATGTTTTGTTCATTCAGAGCTTAATTAGTGAAGGCTTGTTGTTGTCCTTTATTTCTCTTTTAGGTAAACCGAAAAGAGGGTCATACTTAACCTACCATGCTTTTAGGTAGCGATTTCGAAGCTATTGCACTTAGAGTTATGCGAGGGGATTCTAGGCTGGAGAGGAATCCCTTACTCCCTTTTTGCAAATCCCGAAGGTATATGCTGAAGGCTCGAAATTGTTTCTTCTGAAGAGTGACTGGTCCTTATGCCCCTTAACCATGATTCTTGCTTCCGATATTTCTTGGTTATTGTTTGGGCTAACAATAGCTCCAGCTTTGAATCACTAAAGAAGAAACCAAACTCAACCCTCCTAGTCTAGAACCACCTACGAAAGGAAGCTCTATCTCAAAAAGACCAAAACCAAGGCAAACCAGTTTTTGGGTCCAAAACATAAAAAAAAACCGAAATCAACGCACTACTAAGACCCTAAGAAATAGAGAAAGCACTAGCCAAAACCAATGGAGCAGGATTGAGGTTACCCATAAGGGTCTACATCGAAAGAAAAATAGACGTCATCAAACACACTATGAATAATCAGACCCGAAGCCATGTGGGTATTGCCAAAAACAACCTTGTTTTGGGAGCACCAGAAATGCCATATGATGAGAAAATGAATAAGAATAAAGAGAATTGACTTAAGTTCAATTCCAAGTCCTCTTGCCCACCAGGGTCAAAAAAAAGTGATAAGGTCGGTTTGTTTCTCGTGAGAACCAACCAACGTACCGAAGTGAGACCAAGCCACGGTAGCACACTTGCTATCCTGAAATAAGTGCATGTCCGATTCCAAAGACATAGGCCGACAACACTTGCAGCGAGACACGAGCGGGATGCCTATTCTCATAGGGTTAATACCAAAAGGAAAAGGAAGGCCCTTATGGAGAACCTTCTATATAAGAATAGAAACCTTGAGAGGAATGCGTAGGTCCCAAATGCAAGAGAAATCTGGATTTCTAACAATCAGCCTTCTAGCAATATATTGAGCCACCCCTATGGAGAAAGGGCCACTCTTCCGGCCAAAACCACGAGAATGTCTATTTGAAAACATCTTTACAGGTTGCATAAGCTTCTACGTCCCACTAGCGTATGGCTGGGTACCGGAGAAGTCGGAAGGAAAACGACGCCTAATCTTTGGTTGAAGGAACGAAGCCCAAATAGAGTCTTAGCTCAGAAATGAACTCAAAACTTACAAGCATAAGCTTTGCACACATCCTTAGGATTACGCAGACCTTGGCCCCCATCACGTCTGTGGTGCTAGACGGTATCTCAGAAAACCTAATGATGTCTCCTAGATTCATCCGTGCTACCCCATAAAAAGACAAGGCCAATGAGCGGAAGATATGAAAGAGAGACGAAGTGGGCGTCATGGCTCCAAAGACATACGACCCGATAAAATCAAGCACCTACTTGACGAGGACCAACCTACCAGCCTGAGATAAAAGGGTCGTGTTCCATCTCAAAATATTTTCCCTTGCTTTATTAACGAGGGGATTGAAAAGTTCATTGAGTTTACGGCCATGATAAAGAACAATCCTCAAATAAGTAAGAGGAAGAGAGGTAACACTAAAACTCGAAAAGGCCTCGATCCACGAGACCGTTATAGGATCCATGTACTTAGATGGAACAAAAAATCTCTTCGAAGTATTGAACAACTAGCCTGAACACTGTTCAGAAAGATGGAGGAAAGAAAAGTGTCGTCGGACGAAGCGACGATGACCGTTAGAAAAGATAACAACCTCATAAGCGAAGGATAGTGAAGAAACTATAGGACATTCACTAGGAGTACCAAAATGATGAATCTAACCAATGATCATGAGAGCTTATACCCTATGGACCAACGCCTCGGTGACAATAACAAAGAGAGATGGAGAAAATGAATCTCCTTGATGCAATCCCCTTCCTGAAGGGAAAGAACGTTTGGCTGCTACACTGATAAGAGAAGAGAACGAACAGTTCAAGATAAGTCTCCAAACAAAATGGATGAATGAGTAAGGAAAGCCAAATGATCGTAGAACTTAAATGATGGAAAACCACGACATACAGTCATAAGTTTTTTACATATCAAGATTAATGGGAACATTGGAGACATAAAACATTGGATCGATCTGGGAAATCGGCTCTTGGGCAAAGAGGATGTCATTAGTAATCAGACGGCCTTTAATAACGCATGCCTGCAAGGAGGAGATGATACGATCTAGGATTGGCGCGAGTCTAGTAGACAAGATCTTAGAGATGGCTTTGTTCAAAATGTTACAGAGACTAATCGTTAAAATTCGGAGCAAGAATGAGCGTTCACTGTCTTAAAAATAGGCATAAGATTGATGGACATACAACTCTTAGAAAGTGTCCTGCCAGAAAAAAAGGATTGCATAGCAAGAACGAAATCAAGTAGAATGACCTACAAAGTATAATGATAAAATGCCTCGTTGAACCCATCTGTTTCACTCACGTTGTCTTGCTAAGAGAGAAAACATACAATTGAATCTCTTCCACAAATGAGGCACTGTAGAGATCCAGAGCCTTAGAAGGAAGGAAAATGTGAGGGTTGTAATAAAGGAGAAAATGGTGAGAATGATTCGCGGATGGGTACTAGAGGAAAGACCGAATGTGGGAAATGATGGTCTCTAGACCTCAACGGGGTCATAGCCATAGAGTGATCGACAACAAGGATCTAACGGATAAAAAGAATATAATTCTTTATTACAATAGTGGAATGAAAGAATTTCAAGTTAGAATCGCCGTGATAAGTTATTTGATTCAAGATTTAAGCGAAGAAAGTCATTCTCAATCTTCAACATGGAGTTAAAAACTATTTGAGCAAGGGCCCAACCCGCTTTATTGCAAGCGGAAAGATCATCATCAAACAAAGCATTTGCAAGGATAAGGCCTTCCTTCATAGTTATAACTTTATCAAAGATATTCATAAACATCTGAACATTTTAGGTCTTAAGACAAATTTTGAGGCGTTTGAGTTTAAAAGAGAAAGCCACAATAGGGCTACATAATGCGGGGATGCCCAAGACTCCTTAACCATAGGCAAGAAGGAGTGGCAAGACGACCACATCGATTGAAAGCGGAAGGATATAGGAATAAAAGGCGATAAGGGGATGCACTTGAGAATCGTTAGGGCATGATCAGAGTTAGTGCGATGAAGATGTTCAACCAAGAAAGTGAGAGGCAGTCCAAACCATCCCTCTGACCCAAACACAATGTCAAGACGAGAAAGAATCATGTTGGGACCCTCTTGGTTATAACACCAAGTGAATGCAGAGCCGATAAAAGAGACATTTGACAAACCCTAATGGATGTTGAAGGAGTTGAAATCCCTTATCGAAGCATGGTTGATAAATTAGCCACCACATTTCTTAACTTGAGAAGAGATGACGTCAAAATCCTTTCCAATAGTAGAAGCAACAACGTTGTGCATAGAAAGAGAAAGGATATCCTGCCACATGCTTAGACGCTCGACGCGGTCACACCTCCTGTAGGCTGCTAAAAAGAAATTTGGGAAGAGACAAAGCTAAAAGAACACTCAACCGAAAGAAGTTGAGTGGAGTCAAAAATAGGACATCTTTAGCCTAAAGAATCCAAATCTTGTTGTAGGCGTTGTGAGTGCCTCCTCCAAAATTGATAAGAAGGACATTGTTAGAAAGCACCGTCGTTCCCATGAAATGTTCCTAAAGTGCCACCACCAAAATATAATGTTTCTTGATGATGCACTTGAGATGGATAAAGAAGCATCATTCCCAACTCCCCTATTATTCTAGAATAAGCAATTTTCCATCACTCCAAAAGAAGAAATGAAAAGCAAGACCAAGAAGGAAAACAGAAACACTCCAAGGTCATATCAGATAGATAGTATTAGTGGTTCTAACTATCTGCTCTTCCACTTCAAGGGAATGAGTGTGAATGGAGCAGGGAGTATGAGGCAAATGTTGAGATCTCCTAGGAGAAGTTCAAAAAGGAGAACGAACACGACGAGATGACACAGGCGCGGAAGGGGATGCAGGGGAAGGCTTTTTGCCTGAATCAAAATAAAGGCCCACAAGTCTGGACGAATCGAGATTATCTAAAAGACAAGAATATGAGTTACGAGTAAGATGAGTCAAACGATCAATAATGACCTTAACCTTGCCCTAGAAAAGAAGGAGGCGTCGAGCTAGGAAAACGAGGAGGAGAAGTAGAAGATGTCGAAACGTCAAAAACCGACGTTGCACATTGCTGTATAGACTCTACTTTTATAGAATTGTCATCAGGATGGCTTTCCTGTTCAAAAATGGGCGTCCAACAACCGGAAGGACCCAGTGTATGGGGAGGATGAAACTCCCCAAAAACCTATGTAAACAACAAAAACACTCTAGTAGAGACTAGATTGGTGGTCGATGTATAAGCACTCGAAGAAGTGAATGTTATATGCCCTCTACAACCATCAAAACTGATAACAACCACATAAAACATAAAACCTAAAACAAGCCAATCCAAATCAATTGGAACACTCAGCAAAGACAAATCACTAACAAGCCATTGGGTGGCTTGAAGTAATCCTAATGGATAATAAACGCCACGAACCCAGACAATTGATGAAAGCACAATGAAACAAGCCATAAAAAAAAGAGCACGATCACCCAGAAACAAATAGGTGAATGGCCATCCACCGCCAAACCCAACAGGAAACCACACAAAGTGAGGCAACCCCAACAATCCAACAATACCAGACAAAGCGAGGCACAAGAGCCACCTTGCCAAACAACATAGGGGGTAAAACACGGACCCTCAGACAGTGCAGAATAGAGCAAATGGAAAGACCCCCTGATTATTGCATGGTCCACCGTAAATTTAGGGACAAAAGCACCCTTTACAAGCAAAAGAGCCAATGAAAAAAATCCAACACAAACACCGACATAAACTTTCCTAACAGCAGGCAGAACTGGCAAAATGCCAGGCCCAGCCCCACAATCATCAAGAGAAAAAGACACCAACAGATGCACACTAAGGTAACCAGAAATACTGCAGACAAAAGAAGATAAAAGGCAAAGCTCACAAGGGGACAAAGTCGAGAAACCAAGGCGAAAGTCACCGCGGACAGAACACACTGCCTCATACTCACAATGGTTCACGGTTTCCCCACTAGGCGAAGAATAACCGGTTGCATCCGTTGCTTTGAGACAACCCACTTCAAAGCGTCACTTGTTCGATTTGAGGTCACCCATCGCCTGAAAGGGTCACCCTTAAGCCAACCACGACCAATCCGAGGCAAAGGAAACGAGTCACTATATGACATAGAGCAAGTACTCATGTCCCTTTCCTCTACCAATTCAAGCGGAGCAAAACTGTTACTCGTGACTAAGGGGCAGTGCACGAGAGTGAGCACCACAACTTGCGGCCATAGTAGCGACTGACTTGCATAAACGAGGTGGGAAAGAAGGGGAGCTAACCATAGCCACATGAGAAGGACGACGAGGACCCCTATGTCGGTGAACAAGCTTCTGCAAACAAACAACATCACGAATAGCCGCCTAGACAGCCACTCAACCAGAGAAGGCGAGTAACAAGAAATTGATTTAAGGAGAAATCGAATAGGAGGCACCAAATCATCAAAACTAGAAACACAATGTAACGATTCGGTTTTTAGCGACTTTGGTTATCACCATAAACTCAATGATGACTAACCAAACATCGAAAAATACCGGTAGTTAATGAAAGAATTTAGAGGGCGAGAATATATAAGATAGAAATTTAGAATAGAACAAGAAGAACATACAACATCAGAGTAACATGAATCTCACAGCGGAACGAACAACATATAATAGATAACATATCCTTGAAATAAAATCAGTATATGTATACAATAACATTATCAGAGTACAATACTTACAACACAGTGGAAATAAATATAGCTATATAATCCTGAAGCTTACTGCTCCAAGCTCTCTAAGCATATCTGTAAAATCCTGACTACTTGACTGCCTGTATAAAATTGGGCACCCAAGAGTTTAGGGAAAACAAAACAAGATAAACTCCGGGTCAGTCACGGGACTGGTATGAGTAAAACAGTTTAAAACGGTTTGAACCAATAAACGATATCTCATAAGACCACGCCGTATAACGGAACGGGTTTTCCCTTATGAGAATCAAAAATATCTTTATATCAAAAACCTTTTTATATTATAATAATGTCTATCAACCACAATATAATAATCATCTAGTAGAAACACTTTCATCTCACGTTCTACATATATAGTATACAATCAAAACCGCAAGCACGTATTGGGTAATGGATTTCCAACTATGACAAGGTATGGAACCATCTTTCTCTAGTGTACCTCTAGAGAGGAATACACTGGATTCAACAAGAACATCTTGCAACCTGGCCACAGATGACCGGCCACTCATTTCGCTTGAGTGTATCGAATGTATATCACCAACGGCTGGGATCAGCAATCGTTTCCCGAATGGGACAGCGTCGACAATAAATTTTTAGAAATAAATGAAACTCTAGATCAGGTGATTATACACCCTAATAAGTGCGACCTATATAGCCATGTTGTCTGCCTGATTTCTGTCATTTTCCGGTTGTGAGGCTAGAAGCCACGCTTATCTCTGACAGATCACACATCTATTCATTTTGAATGTCACATCGTCATACCCGCCAAATCACAAATTGATTTTTCCAAAAATACCACTGGTATACAGCTAAGAGAAACGAATTCCTCCGCAACCGAACGTAAATACATTTGAAGAGATCAACTTACACGATCTATTAAATATACTCTGTCAGACATTCTTCCATACAAGTTGTCCTGGGACTGGACAAACCGAAGGCACTGTTCAGTACATCCATCTTAGGCAATTGTTATCCAAGATTTATACAACAGCCCTTGCACTTTACTCCGTCTTCAATTATCTTTGGCATATATGATTCGCAACGTTTATGCCAATATAAAGCGATTCTTTGGAGAATAATCCAACCGGTCTCTCCATATTAACAACGTTAAAATGGACAAACCTTTTATGGTCTGTGATTTAACCATCAAAGAAAAACACGTATGCAAACAACGATATTATTTCCAGATGGAAATTATATCGATCAATCATCATTTGACATATATATATATATTTACTTATTTTCTATGTTTTAGAAAATATATGTTATTAACACTGGAAAACATTTCCATAGCTTAATTTCGTTTCACTATCCTTTCACAACTATCAGTCCCTGACTGTAAACTAGTATGAGAACAATTCCCTAAGTATTAATCCGGAAAGGCCGAAACCAACATCAGATAGACACTTAGAAAACCATTCAATTTACTAATCTCTTGTCAGTTTCTGCTTTTGCTTAACTCTATTTGATTTACTCTATTTCGAATACTAATATTCGATTAACTCTATTTCATATTTATTTCCACATATTTCTTTTTATTCTTCTGTTAAATCCTGAAATATTTATTTCTGAAATATTTCCTTTTTAAGCACTTCTATTTATTTTCTAAATAAATATCCCTTTCCTAATTCTCAAATAAATACTCCTTTATATTCCAATTTATTTCTAAATAATATGCCTTTATTTTTCTATTTATTTCTGACAAATATTCCTATGAATAAATATCTCCATTTAATCTATCTATAAATGTTTTACAAATATTTTCCTCTTTCAATTCTGTTTGTAAAGGTTTTACAAATATTTCTCTTTCGATTTCATTTTCACAAATATTTCCTTGTATATTTGTTTTCACAAATATTTCCTTGTATATCTTTATTTATTTTCTGAATAAATAAGTCGTTTAATATCTCTTATTTATTTAACAAATAAATATCTCCTTTATAAAATCTTATGATTTTAGGAATATTTCCAATTATAAATATTTCATCTATAAAGATTTCCCTTTATTTATAATTCCATTTATAAATATTCTCTTTTATAAAATCTTTTGATTTTATAAATAATTTATTTTCAATATCCACTTTGAAAATTCCCTTTTTATATTCCAGTATTCCTTATGGTATTTAATGTACCATATAACAATGATCGGTATCATTCAACATATAAAATCATCAACATATTTCATATCACATCATATAACACAATATATGAAACAAAACAGTATTTTATATATTGAGGAACCCAGTTGGGTCCGCCCAACCTATTTCCCTGCATCACAGATGTTAAACAACACGAGCATAAAATATTCTGATAAACAAAATCAATATTCGATTAACGATTTATATATATATCATTATCTATAATTTCAACCAACACATAAGAAATTCAATCAAACAGTCAACACACAGCAATCAACAGAAAATTATCAGTTCTAAGAATACATTATAAAAATATATCTGTTTAGAGTTGGTGAGTTTTACTAACATTGGACGATCATCGTTAATAACGATAACCATTGCTTGATTCAGACGTACAATTTATTTTGCTATAAATTGTAACAAGCTCAAATTCAATTCCAGTTAGCTCCATTGTGTTGCCCTCGTCCATACGATCCCAACGGATCTTGTTTCGTCAATTTCTGATCATGTATGAGATAGATATGATAATTAATAGCTAACCTACTTATTAAATTTAATTAACTAAATTATATTTCGTTATGGGCTTTACCCACTACCAAATCCGACCCAACGTTAGCTTAGCCACTCCAAAACAGCACTCCATCCTTTTTCCCATTTAAACACGTGACCCACATGCTTTACCACTACTAGTTTGTTCACACCACAATTTTAACAACATATAACAGTCCCTTATCAAAATGGCTTTGGCACATACCCAACAATTTACATATAACAGTCCATTACCGTAACCATGGTTTCGCTGTCCTCAACTCCTCCTTCCCCAACAAACACTCCACGGTATCTTGCTAAAGCCCACTATTTGCCAACCGTACTGACCCCATACCGTCTACAGTTAAACCATTACCACCACAATAGCTCTGCCAAACAGCGGCCTCGTCACTTCTGGCTTCAACACAACTCAACACCGGCTTCATCACATGATCCCACTTCTTCAAACTCCACCGGCACACACGGTTTGAATTTACATTCCCAAGATGCCTTATGGCCTACAGTCCCAGAGTCCAGTTCTCCCTTATACAAGATCCCATGCGCCTTCTCTCTTCACGCAACATACTCCAAAACTCGCGTTACTTCCATGCTTAAGTCCTTGCATGTATTTGAACGCCAGTTCCAACTGTGAAGCCACCTTTCTCTCGTCATTCAAAGATGAGATCCATGTGTCAAAAATGAAGAAAAGAAAATGGAATGAGGGAGAGAGAGGACGGTGAGGTTTCTGGTTTGAAGAGAATGGAAGGGACGATAGCAGTAGTGTTTGGGTGTATATATAGAGTTGTGGAGTTGGTAATCTTCATGGTTAAGAAATAGGCCACACTGACATAGGGTAGGTAGCTGAGTTTTCACGTCAACTGTTTGATTTTGGATGTCGGCATGTGCTTTCAGGGTAGCAAATGACGTGAAGCATTTAAGGGGAAAAGAAAACGTGGTCTGAGTTTTTACTTCAGGATGCTGATGCGTTGGAAGGATGTGATTTGTAGGAGCCTAAGCCTCTAAGTAACGCATATAATATATCCATATGTGTTAAGTTTTTAGGGCACCGCATTACACACAATTCTATCATTTAAGGACTGCTATCGACAAAAACAAAAATATCATTATGACGAACAAGGTGCCACAATCCCAAAAATATAATAATATCGGTAGATTAACTAATTTTGTGAAACCTCAAAATGTTGATTTCAGGGTGCAAAATACTCCAAATAAAAAGTTTCTTGTTTAATTAATTAAAAATTACCATGAAATTCTAAAAATTAAATTATCACTACGGCTCAAAGGAACCTTGTCTAAATTCTAAACTGGTATCTAGTTATATCGAATAAACCGTTACGGTCGATAAACGATTCTATAGCGACTATTTTAAAATTTGATTTGGACACAACTCACAATCTACAAAACGGAATCTCGATTTTTCTCTTCCATTAGAAAAATATCGTTCAACAGATTCAAACGTTTCTTGTTTTACAGAAATCCGATTTAAAACGGCTTCTGTATATTCGTTTAAAGTTCGAATCACCAAATTACGAACTGCAGCGCCATTTCGAGCTCGATTTCAATTATAATATATATTATACGTTCAGACTTCGTTTAAATAATATATTTGTCAATATAATTCAATATAAACTGAACTATATATTTTATATTGTCCATTTCACACCATATCATGAATTCTGTTATTTCCGATTATACCGAAAATATATTATTTTCTATTATTTATATTAATTAAACATAAATATTATTTAATTCCAGTTATCGATATCGCTAAATCGATAAATAATAATTAAATAAATAAATTATTCGACTGCTAAAAACGCGGGTCATTACAATCTTTCCCCCTTAAAATAATTTCGTCCTCGAAATTGCTAAGCTAGAAGACGACTCTATCTACTGGGTAAATATTTATCGGTTTACCCCTTGACTTCGGTTTCAGCTAAACCAAATAATATCGACTAAAATATTAATTTATTCCGACTAACTAAAATTTCAAAAATTCCGAAAATTTTCTAACACCTTGAATTTTCGGAAAATTTCGCCATAACCTCCTTTGTACAGCCCTATCTGTAAAACCACAACTCGCCTCTCTAGGCCTTTTCCAACCCAATAGAAAATCAAACAGCCAAGCAGCTTGCCAATTTGGCTCATAAATCTCATGCTTATATCAAATATAAACTTGTACCTTTTGGTCGGGTATTCAACTCTGCTATCAATTTAGCATATAACAATGTATTACCAATCAAACTCCAATCTGTTTTTATCCAAAAATTCAACCATTCGCTTATACCTAAGTCAAACTTCATTTCAAATTCGAGTTCCAATCTCGATTTCATACTCTTAATTTGATTATCAAATTACACTACTAATTCGAATCTCACAAATCAAATTTGTCTCGATATCATTCTAATTCAATTTCAATTACCACTTAACTGACTTTATTTCAAATTTCGAATTTGGTTTCACAAATTTCTATTTTAATTTGTTTTTAATTCAAACTGCTCTTTTCTGGGAGTTTTAAACAGTTTACCATATCAAAATCCAACTTTCCCTTTCAGGATTTCAAACAACTTGTGTTCTCAAAACCATTCAAAAACAAAATCCTTGGTAGTAATTCATCACTCAGTAACTTGAAAATGAACACTGATGATGCAACTGTCATCATCAGAATTTATTTTCCAACGATTGAAGTGAGTTCAATACTATATCACTTTTAAACTATTCCATTTTGAAATACATTTCAAAATACCATTCACAATGCTGGTAAAGCCATTTAAAATCTCCCAAGATCTTAAAATTTACATATATTTATTCCAAATCCATTTACAACACTTTTCCAAATTTCTCGGGTTTTAATTTCAACTCTAATTTTGATTTCAGATTTAATTCAATTCATTATGCTTATCTGAATTCTGATCGGTTATTTACATAACCATTTCACATTTTTATAATCTTATTCGATTATAATAACAACTAATATATCTAATATATATCAAAATATACTTTGGGTAAAATTATTTTCATTTACCCTCTTTTCAAAACATATCGTGTCGACCCGTTGTATTCGAGTGTTTAGAAACTCCTATCGATACAGTGGATCAAACTGATCGACCAGAACCCATAAATAATTCAACCAATAAACCTCCATAATATAAAACAATTTTATATCAAATAACAAATACGTTCACTCGTATATATACACTCAACTCAATCTAGGGTATTACTAATCCTATCTCCACCGAGTCACGCCATAGAGCCAAGGTAATACTTAACCTTATGCTCTGATACCAACTGTAACGACTCGGTTTTTAGCGACTTTAGTTATCGCTATAAATTCAATGATGACTAACCAAACATCGAAAAATACTGGTAGTTAATGAAAAAATTTAGAGGGTGAGAATAGATAAGATAGAAACTTAGAATAGAAGAAGAAGAAGAACATACAACATCAGAGTAACACGAATCTCACAGCGGAACGAACAACATATAATAGATAACATATCCTTGAAATAAAATCAGTATATGTATACAATAACATTATTAGAGTACAACACTTACAACACAGCAGAAATAACTATAGCTATATAATCATGAAGCCTCCTGCTCCAAGCTCTCCAAGCATATCTGTAAAATCCTGACTACTTGAATGTCTGTATAAAATTGGGCACCCAAGAGTTTAGGGAAAACAAAACAAGATAAACTCCGGGTCAGTCATGGGACTGGTATGAGTAAAAAAGTTTAAAATGGTTTGAACCAGTAAACGATATCTCATAAGACCATGTCGTATAACGGAACGGGTTTTCCCTTATGAGAATACAAAATATCTTTTATATCAAAAACCTTTTGATATTATAATAATGTCTATCAACCACAATATAATAATCATCTAGCAGAAACGCTTTCATCTCACGTTTTACATATATAGTATACAATCAAAATCGCAAACACGTATTGGGTAATGGATTTCCATCTATGACAAGGTATGGAACCAGCTTTCGCTAGTGTACCTCTAGAGAGGAATACACTGGGTTCAACAAGAACATCTTGCAACCCGGCCACAGATGACCGGCCACTCATTTCGCTTAAGTGTATCGAATGTATATCACCAACGGTTGAGATCAGCAACCGTTTCCCGAATGAGACAGCATCGACAATAGATTTTTAGAAGTAAATGAAACTCTAGATCAGGTGATTATACACTCTAATAGGTGCGACCTACATAGCCATGCCGCCTGCCCGATTTCTGTCATTTCCCGGTTGTGAGGCTAGAGGCCACGCTTATCTCTTACAGATCACGCGTCTATTCACTTTGAATGTCACATCGTCATAACCGTCAAATCGCAAATTGATTTCTCCAAAAATACCACGGGTATACAGCTAAGAGAAACAAACTCCTCCGCCAACAAACGTAAATACGTTTGAAGAGATCAACTTACGCGATCTATTAAATGTACTCTGTCAGACATTCTTCCATACAAGTTGTCCTAGGACTGGACAAACCGAAGGCACTGTTCAGTACATCCATCTTAGGCAATTTTTATCTAAGATTTATACAACAGCCCTTGCACTTTACTGCGTCTTCAATTATCTTTGGCATATATGATTCGCAATGTTTATGCCAATACAGAGTGGTTCTTTGGAGAATAATCCAACCGGTCTCTCCATATTAACAACGTTAAAATGGTCAAAACTTTGATAGTCTGTGATTTAACTATCAAAGAAAAACACGTGTGCAAACAACGATATTATTTCCAGATGGAAATTATATCGATCAATCATCATTTGACATATATATATCCTTATTTTCTATGTTTTAGAAAATATATGTTATTAACACTGGAAAACATTTCCATAGCTTAATTTAGTTTCACTATCCTTTCACAACTATCAGTCCCTGACTGTAAACTAGTATGAGAATAATTCCCTAAGTATTAATCTCGAAGGCCGAAACCAACATCAGATAGACACTTAGAATACCGTTCAATTTACTAATGTCTAGTCAGTTTCTGCTTTTGCTTAACTCTATTTGATTTACTCTATTTCGAATACTAATATTCGATTAACTCTATTTGATATTCATTTTCCACATATCCCTTTTTATTCTTCTGTTAAATCCTGAAATATTTATTTCCAAAATATTTCCTTTTTAAGTACTTCTATTTATTTTCTAAATAAATATCCCTTTCCTAATTCTCAAATAAATACTCCTTTATTTCCTATTTATTACTAAATAAGTATGCCTTTATTTTTCTATTTATTTCTGACAAATATTCCTATGAATAAATATCTCCATTTAATCTATCTATAAATGTTTTACAAATATTTTCCTCTTTCGATTCTATTTGTAAAGGTTTTACAAATATTTCTCTTTCGTTTTCATTTTCACAAATATGTCCTTGTATATTTGTTTTCACAAATATTTCCTTGTATATCTTTATTTATTTTCTGAATAAATAATTCGTTTAATATCTCCTATTTATTTAACAAATAAATATCTCCTTTATAAAATCTTATGATTTTAGAAATATTTCCTTTTAGAAATATTTCATTTATAAAGATTTCCCTTTATTTATAATTCCATTTATAAATATTCTCTTTCATAAAATCTTATGATTTTATAAATAATTTATTTTCAATATTCATTTTGAAAATTCCCTTTTTACATTCCAATATTCCTTATGGTATTTAACGTACCATATAACAATGATCGGTATCATTCAACATATAAAATCATCAACAGATTTCATATCACATCATATAACACAACATATGAAACAAAACAGTATTTTATATATTGAGGAACCCAGTTGGGTCCCTCCAACCTGTTCCCCTGCATCATAGATGTTAAACAACACGAGTATAAAATATTCTGATAAATAGAATCAATATTCGATTAACGATTTATATATATATATATATCATTATCTATAATTTCAACCAATACATAAGAAATTCAATCAAACAGTCAACACACATCAATCAACAGAAAATTATCAGTTCTGAGAATACGTTATAAAAATATAACTGTTCAGAGTTGGTGAGTTTTACTCACATTGGACGATCATCGTTAATAACGATAACCATCGCTTGATTCAGACGAACAATTTATTTTGCTATAAATTATAACGAGCTCAAATTCAATTCCAGTCAGCTCCATTGTGTAGCCCTCGTCCATACGATCCCAACGGATCTTGTTTCGTCAATTTCTGATCACGTATGAGATAGATATGATAATTAATAGCTAACCTACTTATTAAATTTAAATAACTAAATTATATTTCGTTCTGGGCCTTACCCACTACCAGATCCGGCTCAACGTCAGCTTAGCCACTCCAAAACAGCACTCCATCCTTTTTCCCATTTAAACACGTGACCCGCATGCTTTACCACTACTAGTTTGTTCACACCACAATTTTAACAACATATAACAGTCCCTTATCAAAATGGCTTTGGCACATACCCAACAATTTACATATAACAGTCCATTACCGTAACCATGGTTTCGCTGTCCTCAACTCCTCCTTCCCCAACAAACACTCCACGGTATCTTGCTAAAGCCCACTGTTTGCTAACCGTACTGACCCTATACCGTCTACAGTTAAACCATTTCCACCACAATAGCTCTGCCAAACACCAGCCTCGTCACTTCCGGCTTCAACACAACTCAACACCGGCTTCGTCACATGATCCCACTTCTTCAAACTCCACCGGCTCACACGGTTTGAATTTACATTCCCAAGATGCCTTACGGCCTACAGTCCTAGCGTCCAGTTCTCCCTTGTACAAGATCCCATGCGCCTTCTCTCTTCACGCAACATACTCCAAAACTCACGTTACTTCCATGCTTAAGTCCTTGCATGTATTTGAACGCCAGTTCCAACTGTGAAGCCACCTTTCTCTCGTCATTCAAAAATGAGATCCATGTGTCAAAAATGAAGAAAAGAAAAAGGAATGAGGGAGAGAGAAGACGGTGAGGTTTCTGGTTTGAAGAGAATGGAAGGGACGATAGCAGTAGTGTTTGGGTGTATATATAGAGTTGTGGAGTTGGTAATCTTCATGGTTAAGAAATAGGCCACGCTGACATAGGGTAGGTAGCTGAGTTTTCACGTCAACTGTTTGATTTTGGACGTCGGCATGTGCTTTCAGGGTAGCAAATGACGTGAAGCATTTAAGGGGAAAAGAAAACGTGGTCTGAGTTTTTACTTCAGGATGCTGATGCGTTGGAAGGATGTGATTCGTAGGAGCCTAAGCCTCTAAGTAACGCATATAACATATCCATATATGTTAAATTTTTAGGGCACCGCACTACACACAATTCTATCATTTAAGGACTACTATCGACAAAAACAAAAATATCATTATGACGAACAAGGTGCCACGATCCAAAAATATAATAATATCGGTAGATTAACTCATTTTGTGAAACCTCAAAATGTTGATTTCAGGGTGCAAAATACTCCAAATAAAAAGTTGCTTATTTTATTAATTAAAAATTACCATAAAATTCTAAAAATTAAATTATCAATACGTCTCAAAAGAACCTTGTCTAAATTCGAAACCGGTATCTAGTTATATCGAATAAACCGTTACGGTCGATAAACGATTCTATAACGACTATTTTAAAATTTGATTTGGACACAACTCACAATCTACACGACGAAATCCCGATTTTTCTCTTCCATTAGAAAAATATCGTTCAACAGATTCAAACGTTTCTTATTTCACAGAAATTCAATTTAAAACGGCTTCTGTATATTCGTTTAAAGTTCGAATCGCCAAATTGCGAACTGCAGCGCCATTTCGAGCTCGATTTTAATTAGAATATATATTATACATTCAGACTTCGTTTAAATAATATATTCGTCAATATTATTCAATATAAACTGAAATATATATTTTATATCGTCCAATTCACACCATATCATGAATTCTGTTATTTCCGATTATTCCGAAAATATATTATTTTCTATTATTTATATTAATTAAATATAAATATTATTTAATTCCAGTTATCGATATCGTTAAATCGATAAATAATAATTAAATAAATAAATTATTCGACTGCTAAAAATGCGGGTCATTACACAAGCAGTAGGAGCAACGTTACAAATCGAGGAAACACCAAACAAAAGAAACTGCACTACACGGTAGGTCTCACAGATTGGACTTGGAAGTTAGTTTCTGATGGGAAAAACTTGCAAGGCCACAGATCCATGAAAACCCTCCACACAACAACATAACGGTGGCAGACGAGATAAATAATCCAATGATGACAACGCCCTAAATAACACCGTTGAGGAACCAATATGAGCAACAGAAACTGTAACACTAGACACGTACAACCAAGCCTCTGAAATCTTGGAGTTATGCTAGAATAAGCGAAAAAGTTTTTGTCAAAAACTAAGAAGTAGGGGTAAATCCAGAATTCAAGGGGATAAACATTGAATTCAGGGGGGTATTTGTGTAATTCATGGGGTGGACCTCCTACCTTTTTTTTTTTCTCGTGTATTTTTTGATAAAAACTTTTTTGGTCATAGTAGCATTTTTGGAAATCTTGTCAACAGCGTGGCACAAGCCCACAAACTAGCCAATAGCACAAAAATCCCAATTTGAAAAAAGCCTTAGACATAAAACCCTAATTGGCCCTCAAAGAGTAGCGAGGCTAAAATTGAGATGCCGAAAGGGGCACAAGGGTTGCAAGGCAGAGCAGAGCACACTAGATCAGAATCAGCAAAAAACAGAACGAGGACGGAAGGAGAAACAGCTGGAGAAGAATAAGCAGAAGAGTCGCTAATTGGGGAAAGAGACCACAGCCATGAAATATCTGTTTAACTTAAAAGAAATAAAACACTTTCATCAGTTAACAATATCTTATAATCCAAGTACAAAATTTATTCATTGTTAGAATTTCTCTCGCTCCCGCTTTGTGTATATATGCATAAACACACACGATGACACTATAAGCAAAATAAACTCCTACTTGAATCTATTGTTCTCAATCAAGTACAATTGTTGATTTACGCGCGGAGTTCTACACTTGGTATGATGAATAACTTATGAATCACACCTCAGTTCTTTTATCGAAGATATTCTTTCTTTTACCTATGCCTAGAAACAGATTACAAATTTTATATTTCTGGCCCATGAGCCCAAAACCAGCCAAGGTCAAAATTCCATCAAATAAATAACTGAATTTAGAATAAATTACAAAACTAAACTTCAACACACAGCCAATTTCATATTACTGGAATAAGTTGGTTTCTTATTTTACACATGCTCATTCTGAAAATGTAGCAATAATAATTTTTATTTTGTATATAATCGAGCAATAATTCTAGTTTTATAACAAGTTTCTATGGTCATGTCTATTATTTACATAAATATTTTGTCGGTTGTCTATATTTAAAATGAGCCCTTCAATTGAGTAACTGTGTTATATTTAAGATATAATAGATGCTAAACAACTGGTTTATTGATTGTTGATATCAGTTACAAAATTTAATAAAACTGAACCTGAAAAGAGATTAAACTTCACATGTAAAAATATATAAATTTTGAAAATTACACACTTCTTCTCGATTATGTCTTAGTTTGATTCCCATCTGGGACTCTACAGGTTTTGATGGTGGAATGAAACCTTGTGTGAATAAACCTCACATGCTCATTCTCTTCACGTCTAGGCATGCATGCAAGCATTACTTGAAACCAATACGCCACATTAGGTAAACTCACCTGTAAAAACTGGCTTATAAGTTGGTCCACTCCATCGGCAACCAACGGTGGTATTTTTCTTTTTGGCCGGTTTGGCTCACCAATCAACATGTTAATTTGATACGATGAGAGTACCAAATAATACGGCTTATTAAGCAGAATTCACCCCTTAAAACGAGTGGAGGGTGTCTATCTAGCCATATATTAATTAATAAATATATCCCATATTTTGACATATCAAAATCTGTGTGCAGTAGCATGATTATATATGCATACGTCATTGGTTATTATGTTTTATTGCACATTAATAATCTGCTCTTCTATATGATCATTTGATGGTTGAGTAGTATTTTTTAAGTTAACATACTCATTTTGAAGCTTGTAATTGACAGTGGAACCGTGAATCCTATATCGTGGTTTGAACATTACAGCCAATAAATGGGAACTGTTTTTGTAGAATTCCAACGCGTCAAATATTTCATTAGGTAATAAAGTTGCGTAAATACCCTTCTGATTTTCCATGTTATCTACATTAGGAAACGCAGCAAATGGCAGCACTGATAACACTACCCCAAACACCACCACCCCCAACCAGTGCACTATCCGTGAACAGGACCGGTTCATGCCGATCGCGAATGTTATCCGAATCATGCGGAAGGTCCTCCCACCACATGCCAAGATCTCAGACGATGCTAAGGAGACGATCCAGGAATGTGTTTCTGAGTTCATCAGCTTCATCACAAGCGAGGCCAACGACAGATGCCAGCGCGAGCAGCGCAAGACGATTACGGCAGAAGATGTACTCTGGGCCATGAATAAGCTCGGCTTTGACAACTATGTCGATCCCCTCACCCTCTTCATTCACAAGTACCGTACCATGGAAGGGGATCACCGTGACTCCATTAGAGGTGAACCTTTATCTTTGAAAAGGAACAGTAGCTCCTTGGTCTTGAATCCTTATGGGAGTGGAGTAGCGGATCCTTATGGGTTTCATTATCATGCAATTAATAACCAGCATTATGGAATTTATGATGGCGTTAATATGGGAAACTATTATGCTATGTCTTGCTATGGTGGATCAGCTGTTCCGGATAATGATGGAAATGGAGGAACTAGTGGAACTTCTCACCATTCTGATTCAATTGATACCTTTCATTCTGCTGCTAATTATAAGTAGTCGATGACACTATTTGTATGTGAGGGTAGCGGATGGCTGTGTGTGAATTGTGTAGTGGACCTAGTGGTTTCCATCTGTAAGTTTAAATTTGGCATTCTGGGGACTCCTGTCTTGTTTAATAAAATTGGCTACTGATTGTTACCTCTTTGCAGCATCATAAATTTGTTTACAGCAAACTTTTATACTATGCATCTTATAAGGGTTATGCCTACTAACCAAATAACGTCTTGATTAAGTATAAAATAGAATAATGTGTGTTCGTTCGGTACACTTAAAATAATTGTTTATTCACATGAGTGATTTTTATTATTAAGGTGCGTCAAAGTGTATAGATTAACATAAAGCGTATGGATTAGCATATCTTATTTGGAAAACAGCTTACAAGAAGTTGAAATTTCACCTATTCCTCGGGTCAAATGGTACACCACAGGGAATGCATGAAATTTACACAATATAGAATAACAGTGATTAGTTGAACGCGGAAACAATTACAAATTTACATACTGTGCTGAAGGAATGCTAGTAAGCTTATTGATGAGAAATGAAATGTCACCGCTCTCATTTTCTCATGACCACACATTATCACTGTATGGGATGAGTGAAGAAAAGAACATAGGCTTGATATTTCCATTTGCCTAAGTTTCTATCAAATCGGAAGCATAGGGGGTTTCCATGTGGGATCTTCACTTTCGTACTTTCCCATTCTATCATGACGAGCACTCGAATCATCGCAGTGCTTCTTTTTTTGAGGAGAGTAAGCTAGGTCATTTCCGTTCTTGTTAAGGATTTTACTTGTTTCTGAGACATCAGTGAGATTTCCCTCTTTGAATGCTTTCTGCTCTCAGTGGCTTTGATCTCTGGCGAAATACTGCTATTTCCTATGCATCAAGCAGATGAGTCGTAGATCCGACAATTTAAAAGGCTAATATAGTGGTTGCTATCAATTTTTTTATTGTTCACATCCAACAGCTTCACAAATTCTACTTCCAGGAAAGGTGTTTCCTCTGAAACACAAATAGAAGAGCGGTAGTCTTCAGAGTCAACAATAGGTAATTTTATAGCACTAAAGTTCCTATTTATCTCACTTACAAAATTCTTAGTATGATTATAATGTTTACTTCCCTTTGATAAATTCTTTTCGGGTGAGAGATGGCCGCCTCCATATAGATAGTCCGAGTGAAAAAGCCCATGTCTGTTGTAGGTAGGGCTGTTACGGTTGGACTTTCAACCGCCAAACCGTACCAACCGTATATACGGTTACCGTCCACTACGGTAGCGTTGACGGTAACGGTTGTGGATTTTGATAACCACGGTAAACCATACCGACCACACATGATTTTTTTGTGGTATTTCATACAAAAATATGTGTTTTTTAATAACTTAAGATAGGGAAATAACATATGTATAAATTATTTACACTTTAATTTATAGACAACGTGCATATGGATGATTTGTTTTATTGATAAACAAATTAATTCTTAAGAAAACAAAGGTGAACTTGAATTATTTATGAATAACAATGTAAATTTACGGTAATGGTTGCGGTAACGGTTTGACGGTTACGGTAATGGTTATAAATTTGCTAACCGTCAAGTACGGTCGCGGTTATGGTTAGAGGTAAAATTGACGGTTGCCGTAACCATAACACCCCTAGTTGTAGGAATGGTAAAGCATGGATTTTCCTTGAAAGATACCAGAGATACACTTTCCACAATGTAAGAGTGTCTCAACATTATTTTCTTCTTTATTGGCTTGATATATCAGTATTATCATTGTTGAAATGTCTTGTTAGCTTCCTGATGATGATTTGACTCTCAGTATAGGTGTTTTTCCAAGCTATTTACTATATTCAATCAAACTATAAACCCAAATCAAAAGAGTTCAAAATAGCTTTCATTGTATTAACAACAATGTTGTACCATATATGATATGAAAGAACGCTTCCCACAATGTAAGAGTGTCTCAACATTATTTTCTTCTTTATCTGGCTTGATTGAATTATCAGTATTATCATTGTTGAAATGTCTTGTTAGTTTCCTGATGATATTTGACTCTCAATATAGGTGTTTTTCCAAACTATGAAACTACTTCTTTTCTTACTGTTGTGAACCCTTTGATTTCTTTCATACCATGAAACATTGTTGTTAATACAATGAAAGCTATTTTGAACTCTTTTGATTTGAGTTTATAGTTTGATTGAATGTAGTCAATAGCTTGTCTGATATTTCGAATGCTGCAATTCTGATTGAAATTCAAGTTATCTTTGGTAACCAAATTCGACTTGAATACCAGCAATCAAAAAACAAATGATCAATGCTTTCCAGGTTATATTTATAAAGTAGGCAGCGACTATCTCTTATTTTGTAACGACCCGTATTCTACGCATCATAGGATCGTAGGATATTTATTTCTTTCACATACGAAGTTCTATGGTCATGTAACTTTGGGAGACGACTATTGGGGTCATTTCCCATGTCCATGATTTTTTCCGATTTTTAAATGACCATTTTACCCCTAGTTGGTACTGTTTTATCCATAACTTTTGACTAGAAAGGAATTTTGATCTAAAACCACTCCCATTGGCTCCGGATGATGGTTTATAATTCCATAGAGTGGTCACATTAGCCAAACGGACTCACCGTTTGGGAGATATGGCTGAAACAAGTTTCAGATGGTGAAAAACAGCTTAATTGGGCTTAATCGGGTGATTAGCAGCTAGGCCCAGAGGGGAATTTCGGGTTTAGAGGTATAGGAGGACTGATTAGGGTTAGGAAATCACTTTCATTTCAGTTTTGAGCCGCCACAAACCTTCTTGAGACCTTAGTAATGGCTTCCATCCTCTAAAACCACTCCAAAACACATTTTTTGTGAAGATTAAGCAAAACTACATCAAAACAAGGCCAAATAGCAACAGAGCAAGGATGGAGCTGCTGCTATACATAGGAATTCGACCCAAACAGAGAGTATTTCAGATTTGGTGTTTTATTTCGTGGCCAAGGTGAGTGATTTGCAAAGTTTTTGCACTAATTACGGTAATTAAGGGTAATTAGTGAAGATTGGCAAATTTATACACTAATAAATTCTGGAAAAATGTTTAGAAATTCTTAAATAATATTTTATGCCTCTGTTAGAAATTTGGTTCGATTTGATTAAGTTTCGTTAACCCTATGATTAGTTTTATTTAATCATGCTTAAAGGAAAAATGGGATTTTGGGCATCTTTGATCCATTTTGACATGTAAATTCATGGTTTTGGTGTTTGTGGTTAGTTTGCTATGTTGCTATGACTGTTTGGGATGATTTATGTAACACCCCACCTCCGCCAGGGTGGCTCTAGCAAGCACTCTGACTTTGGAGGGGCGTTTATACCGGGTAAACATGCATAATGATATATCAAGGCAGAACAAGAACATATGTATATATGTAAACTGAGTAAATAAGATAAGTAAAACAGCGGAAGATTTCAAACTATTTCAAAACAAGTCTGGTACAACATAACTTTCCAAATAAACAAGTCTAGATAAAAACAACATCAACTGAAAAACTGAAATACATAAGTACTATCCCCAAAATAAGTGATAACCATAGCTAGCTTCATGTCGAAACCGTACATGAGCTGAAATCCCACAAGCAAGCAATCAGAAATCCAAGCTAACAGAAATCCAAGCTAAGCTCCAACGTTCCCACCCTGAGAACCTGGGGGGGGGGGGGGAACTGAAGAAAAGAGGCGAAAGAAAACAGGTCAGTCAAAAAGACTGAGTAAGCCCTACTACAATCAATGTAAACTGATAAAGTTAACTGGCATGAGAAGCAGGGATGAACATAAGGATAACATACTAGCATGATGATTAACTAACAAGGTAGATAAAGGTGTCATCGCATAATCAGGTTTAAGGTTTTTGCACCACAGGTGTACTAGCAAGCTAACATGACTTCAATAAACAAGTATTGATCCCTTGGCCGAAGCTTTGGCCCAATAACATGAAATGACCCTTAAGCCTAACTCGTCACGTGTTGGTGTCAATACGGCCCAAACATAATTGTAGTCGGACTGTGCCGGGTCTCCCGTTGGGTGTATCAAGCCCTAGGGTGTCAACCCCTGGACACCATAAACATAAGTGCACAGTCTCGATCTACTGGTACCCATGCTTGACTTCTCCAAATACGGACTACGTGCACGACCATAGTCCGTCCGGAACTACATCGGCGTACCACTCGACCGTCGTTTTGGTCACTTATACCAGTCCAGTAATCGTGCCCCCACCCTAGCCTAGTACCTAGGGTCTTAATGATACAAACTTGGGATTACTGCTGGAGTGGACCCCCATTGCTAGGATTTTCTAGTGGGTTAAGTACAGTTTAACCCTTTTACTAATCATGGATTAACTTGGTTAAGTGTAACGATGAGTTCACGACTTAACCCTGATTAATCTACCAAGCCCAATTTGGTTAAGTATTAAGTGGACCATGACTTAACCCTAATCATGAGGCATTAACTAATTTAATGTGCCTTAACCTCTCACATTAGACCTTGTTGTGGTTACTAGTTAAGCCGGGCGGGTCCGGGTAGCTTTACACCACAACTTGGTCTAACCTCGGGTTCAAGGTACAACATGACCAACTTCTCACATTGGGTCCTATTGTTTGTAGCAACTAGTTAAGCCGGTCGGTTCCGGGTAGTTTTACGCTACAAACTCAACCCAACCTCGAGTTGGTCACACTTATATTTTCTAAGTGTCATGTCCATCATGTTTCCAAAACATATTACAAGTTTTCAAGCATTTGGGTAGACCTAACTTAATAGGTAAATTCCCAATGGGTAGACCTAACTTAATAGGTAAATTCCCAATCTTATGTTTTTATGTCTTTTAAGTTTACCCAACCCCAAACGCAATCCCATCGCTTACATATCGTAATAGCGCATAAAGGATAGAAAGAGGGAACTTGGCATAATCATGACATAAAGGTGTTGAAGCCACAAGTTTAACATGGTGGCATATGAAATGTACATATGTTCTTTACTTGCATATTGCATCATTAGGCCTCACAAGTATGCATAAAACCAAACTTAGCATATAAGTGATACATGGTGATAAATGACATGTAGAAGTTGCCATAAGTTCGCATTTAGCCTCACATGCAAGTTATCATAAGGGATATGATAACTTACATGTTGCCAAAATGCAACCTTTAGCATAAAGCTTGAAGCTTTAAGCTCATAAACCCAAGATAAGCTTGCATAACATGATAACATGAGCAAAATGATCAACCCAAACTTGCATAACATAACTTGCATATCATATGGCAAACTTGCATATCATAACATAGCAAACTTGCATAACATAACATGATAAACTTGCATATCATAACATGACAAACTTGCATAACATAACATGACAAACTTGCATATCATAACATGACAAACTTGCATAGCATAACATGGTAAACTTGCATATCATAACATGGCATACTTGCATAACATAACATGATAAACTTGCATATCATAACATGGCAAACTTGCATATCATAATGATCAACCAAACTTGCATCATTCATTTAACTTTAGAGTTTAAATATGAAAGTAGAAAAGGGCTTACAATGCTTATGAAGACACAAAAATATATATAGATTGAGACAAAGCCCTTATGCAATCAAATAAACCCAAAATGCAAGCTCCAATAGAAAAACCCTTGAGCCAAAATGATCAGAACTCTTGCTTTATGATGTAAATATGAAAACTTGACTTGAATGCAAGCTAATGATGCTCATACAAGCTTGAAAACACTTGTATGCATGGAAAATCTCTCATAGAAATTTATTTAGGAATTTTATGAAGAGAGTGGAGGCCATGAGAGGAATGATTTTTCCATAGTTTAGTTACTTGAATGAATAATGATGATTTAGGGTTAGGTTAGGGGCTTATTTATAGAGATTAGGATTAGTTTTAGCCTTAGGATTAAACCCTAATTCCAATCTCAGCCCTCAAAACCGAATCTGGCCCCCAAACTCAACACAACTCCAAAATGGTGCACCAGGCAAAACTGCTCGGCTGAACCAAGTCGACACCCAAGTCGACAGGGCTGTCGACTTGGGCCTAACCATGTCGACTGCCCAGTCGACAGGCCTGTCGACATGGGTGGTCTGGCGGGAAATTTCCCGCCTGCGCCCAACTGCCCTAATTTCCAAATTCAAACTTGAATTTGAAATCTGTTTTTACTTTGAAATTTTCTGAAAACTTCGTTGGGCCTTAATCGGGTCATACGGACTCCGATTTTTGAAAACTCGGACTCTATTTCGCGTATTTTTCCGAGACGAACGCAATGGCACAGCCCGTTTCCCTTGATTCAGATTTTAGAATTAAATTCTGCCTCGATTTACGTTATAACAGGTTATTGAAAATACGGGTTGTTACATTCTCCCCTCCTTAAAGGATTTCGTCCCCGAAATCTTCAAGTTAGGAAGAACTTATCCTACCATCCAACATCCATCTACTCAAAACATCATCCACGAGCAATCATTGTCCTTACAGGATTCTAAATGTTGTATGAACATATGCAAAGGTGTGTGTATATGTACTTATCTAATGCAAATATCATCAATGCAAATTATGTTAGTGAAATGAATCCATATGTATGAAATTCCTAACATATTGTATAACATCTATATATGTGCACATAACATACATCCATATGCAACATCCATGTGATAACACAAAAATTTTCATCCATGAATAAGCATAAACACTCATGCATATGCAATATGAGGAGTGTGTGAGCCGATCTAGTGCCTAATGTGTATAATGCATCCACGAGTAACCACTTGCAAACACTTGCAACCACTTGCAAACATCAAGCATAACATGTTTCAAACACATGTTTCATCCAAAGGGTTTCTACCTAAGATTCTCATGACAAGATTAACACGATATAGATAGCAAAAGAAAGATATGCTACAAAGAGATCGGGAAGATAAACAAGATATACTCCTTTTGGATTACAAGAAATCCCTTCCTAACCCAACCCATATTCTATAAAATCCCAAAAGGTTTAGTCAACCTAACGGACCCCTTTAAACCTTGACATGTATTACTAACCGATGAGTCACACCCCCTTATGGAGTTTACAACAGAAATGGGATCGACAACAGGACCGAGAGGATATATGAAAAAATAATAACATGCGAGTAAGTTCCACAGGAAAACAAGGATCAAGGATATGCTCTTAAAAAGAGCTATGATGCGCGTATCTAGCCTTCAGTCTTCTAAGTCACGTTTCCTTGAGCTTAACTCCACTGTGCTTTGACCGTCTTTTACCTCATGATTTCTTAGCTTCTTAACTCTTATTTCTAAATATGAGTTGGAACCCATTTCATTGTCGCCTCTCGTCTTCCTCTTTCACTTACTCTTCTTCTATCATACTTGGCTTAAACATAACTGTGACCTCATGGTTTCCTGCAAGCTCACCAAAATTCACCAGTGAATCCTGGATCTCGTTTACTTACTATAAAGTATTCCACGCAGCAGAATTTTTCTTGAAAATACCAATCCACGTTTACCAATTGCTCTTACTAACGTAATTTTCTATAACTCATGCTTGAACGAAATGAACCATCCGCCTGTGAATGATAGGACGTTCTTAGATTCAGTGCTTGCCCATGACTTCCCGTAGACTATCCCAAAACTGGCTAGTGAAGATTGAGTCATGGTTACTAACTATCCTTTAGGGAACCCGTGCAACCGCTTTATTTCTTGAAAGTAAACTGTCGGTAGTTATGATGCAGTCCTTTCGCTCTTTACCGGAGTGAAATGAGCACTCTTCGTGAGTCTACCTACCATGACCCACATGCTCGTATTCCCTTTCCTTGATCTAGGCAGTCCATCCACGAAATCCTTCGTGACGCTTTCCCACTTCCATTGCGGGGACCTCCAATGGATGTAATAGCCCTTCGGGCTTTTTATGACTCGACCTTAACCTGTTGGCACAACATGCACCTTAGGACAAACTCGGCCACCTCCTCGGGTGATGTGCATCTTCAAGAACCTTCTTTCTCTCATCGCGTCTTAGCCATCCCTTGTCATCTATGGCGACGTGACTTAACATCCTGCCTCTAATCAACTTGTCCATGATCTCGACTAACTGCGGGTCTTCTTTCTGCGAAGTCCCTACTTGATCCAGAAGGGTAGGTCTAAACTCAAGGGACGCTAACTGACTAATTAAACTGAGAAAGCTTCTTACTTCAATTGTCCTCGTCGGGGCTTTCTGGTCTTGAACCGCGACCACTTTAGCGGGATCCACCGCTAAGCCTTGTTTAGAAACTATGTGCCCAAGAAATCTAACTTCTTTTCTCCAAAATGACATTTGGAGGACTTAGCTTTCAACTGATGGGCTCTAAGCGCATCCATCACCTCCTTGAGATGTCTAGCATGTTCTTCCTCGTTCTTTAAGAAAGTCAGGATATCATCTACAAAGACTACCACAAACTTGTTCAGGAACTCCCTACTAGCAAGCTAACATGACTTGAATAAACAAGTATTGATCCCTTGGCCCAAGCTTTGGCCCAATAACATGAAATGACCCTAATACGAGGTCCAACCAAACGGTCTAATCGATCGGCTCCCTAAGCCTAACTCGTCACGTGTTGGTGTCAATACGGCCCAAACATAATTGTAGTCGGACTGTGCCGGGTCTCCCGTCGGGTGTATCAAGCCCTAGGGTGTCAACCCTTGGACACCATAAACATAAGTGCACAGTCTCGATCTACTGGTACCCATGCTTGACTTCTCCAAATACGGACTACGTGCACGACCATAGTCCGTCCGGAACTACATCGGCGTACCACTCGACCGTCGTTTTGGTCACTTATACCAGTCCAGTAATCGTGCCCCCACCCTAGCCTAGTCCCTAGGGTCTTAATGATACAAACTTGGGATTACTGCTGGAGTGGACCCCCATTGCTAGGATTTTCTAGTGGGTTAAGTACGGTTTAACCCTTTTACTAATCATGGATTAACTTGGTTAAGTGTAACGATGAGTTCACGACTTAATCCTGATTAATCTACCAAGCCCAATTTGGTTAAGTATTAAGTGGACCATGACTTAACCCTAATCATGAGGCATTAACTAATTTAATGTGCCTTAACCTCTCACATTAGATCTTGTTGTGGTTACTAGTTAAGTCGGGCGGGTCCGGGTAGCTTTACACCACAACTTGGTCTAACCTCGGGTTCAAGGTACAACATGACCAACTTCTCACATTGGGTCCTATTGTTTGTAGCAACTAGTTAAGCCGGTCGGTTCCGGGTAGTTTTACGCTACAAACTCAACCCAACCTCGAGTTGGTCACACTTATATTTTCTAAGTGTCATGTCCATCATGTTTCCAAAACATATTACAAGTTTTCAAGCATTTGGGTAGACCTAACTTAATAGGTAAATTCCCAATGGGTAGACCTAACTTAATAGGTAAATTCCCAATCTTATGTTTTTATGTCTTTTAAGTTTACCCAACCCCAAACGCAATCCCATCGCTTACATATCGCAATAGCGCATAAAGGATAGAAAGAGGGAACTTGGCATAATCATGACATAAAGGTGTTGAAGCCACAAGTTTAACATGGTGGCATATGAAATGTACATATGTTCATTACTTGCATATTGCATCATTAGGCCTCACAAGTATGCATAAAACCAAACTTAGCGTATAAGTGATACATGGTGATAAATGACATGTAGAAGTTGCCATAAGTTCGCATTTAGCCTCACATGCAAGTTATCATAAGGGATATGATAACTTACATGTTGCCAAAATGCAACCTTTAGCATAAAGCTTGAAGCTTTAAGCTCATAAACCCAAGATAAGCTTGCATAACATGATAACATGAGCAAAATGATCAACCCAAACTTGCATAACATAACTTGCATATCATATGGCAAACTTGCATATCATAACATAGCAAACTTGCATAACATAACATGATAAACTTGCATATCATAACATGGCAAACTTGCATAACATAACATGATAAACTTGCATATCATAACATGGCAAACTTGCATAGCATAACATGGTAAACTTGCATATCATAACATGGCATACTTGCATAACATAACATGATAAACTTGCCTATCATAACATGGCAAACTTGCATATCATAATGATCAACCAAACTTGCATCATTCATTTAACTTTAGAGTTTAAATATGAAAGTAGAAAAGGGCTTACAATGCTTATGAAGACACAAAAATATATATAGATTGAGACAAAGCCCTTATGCAATCAAATAAACCCAAAATGCAAGCTCCAATAGAAAAACCCTTGAGCCAAAATGATCAAAACTCTTGCTTTATGATGTAAATATGGAAACTTGACTTGAATGCAAGCTAATGATGCTCATACAAGCTTGAAAACACTTGTATGCATGGAAAATCTCTCATAGAAATTTATTTAGGAATTTAATGAAGAGAGTGGAGGCCATGAGAGGAATGATTTTGCCATAGTTTAGTTACTTGAATGAATAATGATGATTTAGGGTTAGGTTAGGGGCTTATTTATAGAGATTAGGATTAGTTTTAGCCTTAGGATTAAACCCTAATTCCAATCTCAGCCCTCAAAACCGAATCTGGCCCCCAAACTCAACACAACTCCAAAATGGTGCACCAGGAAAAACTGCCCGGCTGAACCAAGTCGACACCCAAGTCGACAGGGCTGTCGACTTGGGCCTAACCATGTCGACTGCCTAGTCGACAGGCCTGTCGACATGGGTGGTATGGCGGGAAATTTCCCGCCTGCGCCCAACTGCCCTAATTTCCAAATTCAAACTTGAATTTGAAATCTGTTTTTACTTTGAAATTTTCTGAAAACTTCGTTGGGCCTTAATCGGGTCATACGGACTCCGATTTTCGAAAACTCGGACTCTATTTCGCGTATTTTCCCGAGACGAACGCAATGGCACAGCCCGTTTCCCTTGATTCAGATTTTAGAATTAAATTCTGGCTCGATTTACGTTATAATAGGTTATTGAAAATACGGGTTGTTACAATTTATGATTGATTAGAATAGTTAGATTGGCCGAAAACACCGTCGAATGGCGTAGAAAGCTCGCTGGAAAGTTGCAGAAATGTGCAGGTTCCGAACCGGTTCGGATCGGAGTAGGGGTCGGATTGGATTAGTGAACTGACCGAGGGAATCCGAACTGGATTGGGACTTGTCACTGGAGGAGGCTTGGCGAGAAGGAAGGCCGTTTACTTAGAGTTGGAGTGGACAAGGGGATCGGATCGGAAGAACAATGGAGGCCAGATCGGATCGGACTGGAGCACTGGAGGAGATGAAGATGAGGAGCATAGGGTCGGAACGGGGGAAAGTAGAGGTTAGGACAAAAGATGGATTCGTCGTTACCTCAATTTGTCTAGTGTTCTAAAGTGGCAGATATCGTATGCTTTACGCACTGAGTGAGAGATGTGAGGATGGTTGCTATGGATGATTTGTTTGCTATCATTATGACATACACACCCCACCCCCGTATTCTTTACACTATTTATTATGGCACCTCAGAGTACTGTACGGTATGTGGTACTAACTCTTTGGTTGCAGGTCCAGGTTCAGGTATGGTTTAGTATACCTGTTATTATTCTGTTTATATGCTTATCGCTCATACCAGGCTTTATGTCCGACCCAGAGTTTTATGTCTCCTCTTATAACTCTGGGTGCTCACACGAGCAAACTAGAGACAGGTTAGCTGGTGATGCACGGGTAGATGATCTGGAGACGAGCAGGAGGCTTCCACGTAATATATATATATATAGTATTCTCCCTGTGTTGTTAGAGATCACTGCTTGGGCATTAGCGGTGCATCTTCTACTTTAGCTTTCTTTTGTTTAGAGACAGTAAATTTGGAAAGTTGTAATAAGCTGTATTTGGATTTCCGCTGCTCTGATGTTGGTGTTGATTTTAGTTATCAGCTTATGCACCGTCTCACCTGTTTCATGTCAAGTATGTTATTATTATTATATTTTACTCCATGCGCTGTGAGACATTCTACAGGTTCTTGTTTAGTTCGTTCCCTTCTTTCCTTTCTCCTGACGACCGTCCTGTGCTAGTCAGGCATGTGTACAGCGCACTTTCGGAGGAAATGCAGGCTGGTGCGGAGCGGGCCGTCACACTTGGTATCAGAGCTCTAGGTTGCGTAGTTAACCTAGGGAAGTTATCAGGGAGAGATAATATACGTATACGAGAGACCGTATTTGTGATTACTTTGATTTTTAAAAGCTATATATATATATATACTATTACTAGTATAAGGATGAAGTTGTACTGCACTAGCACCACTATGGAGTCGTTAATCGTTTCCTTTTTCAGATTGACGATGAGCCGAGATACTAGAGGTGCTGGTAGGGGAGCCAATAATGGGAATCCTGCTGACATGAGGACGATGTTTACTGACCTCATGAGAGAGATGCTTAGAGATGTACGGAGGGCAGCTCCCAATGGTGGAAATGGTGGTGGTCCAATAGTGCAGGCGCCAAGAGTCGACTTCGCCAAGCTGAATAAGGATTATACTAGCCTTGGTGGGTAGCCGTTCCACGGAACGGAGTCGGCCACAGATGTTCAGGATTGGTTGGATAGTTGCGAACGTATCTTCGAGGATTTGGGTATCGAGGATGCGATGAAGAGAAAGCTAGCGTCCCGTCTGCTGCAAGGGCGGGCAATGAATTGGTGGAATGCTATAAAGGCAGCTACTCCCGAAGATCAGATTACTTGGGAGCAGTTTAAAGCTCGCTTTAGCGAGAAGTTCATTCCAGCTGCTCAGAAGTCAGTGCTGTTTAAGAAATTCTTGGAGCTCAAGCAGAATGGCAGAGCTGTCTCGGAGTACATTGCTGAATTCGACACTTTGTCAAAGTATGGGTTATCTCTTATTGATACTGTCGAGAAGAAGAATGAGAAATTCATAACTGGGTTAGATCAGTACTTAGGGGAAAGGCTTATTAACCACATCGATGAGACATTTGAGTCGATTGTGGAGAAAGCATTAAGATCAGAGAGTCTCTACCCTATGCCGAAGACTGAGGTTGCATCCGCAGATGAGCCAAAGCCACAAGCAAGTGGTGGAGGCAAGGGTGGTTCCTAGAATAAGAGAAAGCAGAATCAGGCTAAGGATGGCCAGAAGAAAAAGAATAAGCAAGATGTTGAGTGCTTTAGCTGTGGAAAGAAGGGCCATTATGCCAGTAATTGTCGGGCCAAGCCAGCGGATAGGAAGTGCTTCAACTGTGGCCAAATGGGACATCATAAGGACAAGTGTCCGCAACCCCCCAAAGAAAAGCAAATGGTCAAAGCATATGCCCTTAATGCTATTCCTTCTTCGTCGAATGCCCCAACTGCGGCGGAGAAAGGAAAGAATGTCGTCGTTCAAGGTATGCTTTCTGTTTACGATGTTCCTGTTAGAGTTTGGTTTGATACCGGAGCTTCCATTCTTTCATATCTAGTGACCTGGTAGATAGGTTGGGATTGGAGCCCGAGATTGTCGATAGACCTTTAGTAGTGACGAACCCGATTGGTGGTTCTACTAGCCTTAGCATGATTTGTCGTAATGTGGTCTTATCGAGTCATGGATGCATGTTTGTTTGTGATTGCTTTGTTTTGGGCTTTACTGGGTTTGGCATTATTTTGGGAGTAGATTGGCTCCGAAGATACGGGGTGGTGGTAGACTGTGAGGGCTTTTTGGTGACAGCTAGAGCGGATGATGGGCGGAGGATAGTGTTTGGTGGTCTACCCAGTGAGGGGGTATTGGCTAGTTTTCTAAACTCCCTCGACATTCCGCATAGTGAGTTGTCAGGTTTGCCCGTGGTAGGCCAGTATCCGGATGTTTTCGAAGAAGTGACCGGACTTCCACCACACTGAGAGATTGAGTTCCGTATTGATTTGGTAAAAGATGCCAGACCTATAGTGATGCCACTTCGTCGTATGGCACCAAGGGAGCAGCGAGAGCTCGAGGTGCAAGTCAGCGATCTTTTGAAGAAGGGATTTATCAGAAGGAGTGTTTCTGAATGGGGAGCACCAGTTGTGTTTTCTACCAAGGCGGATGGTTCCCTTCGTTTGTGTGTAGACTACCGCGAGTTGAATAAAGTAACGAGGAAGAACAAGTATCCTCTACCGCGGATAGATGATTTGTTCGATCAGTTGAGTGGCGCGAGAGTATTTTCTCAGTTAGATCTCGCGACAGGTTTTCATCAGCTTAGAGTGGAAGGTGAGAGTATAGCTAAAATGGCATTTCGGACGCCGTCTGGGTTTTATGAGTGGTTGGTCATGCCATTCGGGCTGACCAATGCCCCAGCATATTTTGTGGATCTTATGAATAGGGTATTCAGAGATCAGTTGAATAAGTTTGTCCTTGTGTTCGTTGATGATATTTTGGTTTACTCGAGGACAGAGGAAGAACACAAGGGACATTTAAGAGTAGTGATGGAGGTATTGAGAAAACACCAATTGAAAGAAAAGTTTTCTAAGTGTCACTTCTGGAAGAGGGAAGTGAGGATCTTGGGCCATGTTGTATCAGAGAATGGTATTGCCGTGGACCCGGCGAAGGTGGCTATGGTACAGGATTGGCCTACGCCCAAGAATGCAACAGATGTAAGAAGTTTCTTGGGATTAGCTGGATATTATCGTAAGTTTATCCTAGGTTTCTCCAAGATAGCAACACCATTGACCCAGTTGACTAAGAAGAATCAAGCTTTTGTCTGGGATGAAAGGTGCGAGAATGCATTCAAAAGTCTAAAGGACAAGTTGACAAGCGCACCAGTGTTAGTCATTCCTAAGGGGGATGGAGAGATGACGGTATACACGGATGCCTGTGGTACCGGACTGGGTGCTGTATTGATGCAAGGCGGTAGGGTTGTAGCTTATGCAAGTCGGCAATTGAAACCGCACGAGAAAAGATACCCTACCCATGACTTGGAATTGGCAGTGATCGTGTTTGCGTTAAAGATGTGGAGACACTATCTCTTGGGAGAAAGATTTGAGCTGTTTACAGATCATAAGTCGTTGAAGTATCTCTTCTCCCAGAAGGATCTAAATCTCCGGCAACAAAGGTGGTTAGAATTCTTGGCTTCCTATGATTTCGACATCGCATATACACCGGGAAAGGGCAATGCGGTAGCCGATGCGTTGAGTCGAAGACATGCCAGTTTAGGGGCTATGTTCCTTGAATGGAAGCAACTGGAGTATATCGCGGGGTTTGATTTCAGACCAAAGTGCGAATTGGACCCAGAAATGTTAGCAAGTTTGACGATCAGACCCACTTTAATTGAGCGGATCGGCTCTAGTCAGAGGGACGATCCTAACCTATTGGAAATCATCTCCAAGTTAGAGATGGGTATCGATGAGGAGATGAACAAGTATGGGCTTGATCAAGATGGATGGCTTAGAAAGAATGGAAAGCTCGTTGTACCCAATGTCAATGGATTGAGAGATGAAGTGCTTAGAGAATGTCATCACTCAAAACTGACTATACACCCCGGTGGTAATAAGATGTATCGAGACATGAGACAGACTTACTACTGGGAAGGGATGAAAAGAGACGTTGGGGAGTTTATATCCAAATGCATGAATTGCCAGCTAGTTAAAGCCGAGCAAAAGAAGCCTAGTGGGTTGTTACAACCATTAGAAATTCCCGAATGGAAATGGTAGCAAGTATCGATGGATTTCATCGATGGTTTACCAAGGACTAGATCGGGACATGATAGCATTTGGGTGATTGTGGACCGATTGACCAAAAGTGCAAGATTTATACCAGTCAGATCGACCAGAACGGGAGTTAAGTTAGCAGAATTGTATATGAAGTGGGTAGTGAGATTCCATGGAGTACCTAAAAGCATTGTGAGTGACCGAGACCCGTTGTTCACTAGTGGGTTTTGGAAGAGCTTACAAGAAGCTCTAGGGTCAGAGTTACATCTCAGTACCGCATATCATCCTCAGTCTGACGGTCAGACGGAGAGGGTGAATCGTATTTTGGAAGATCTCTTGAGAGCATGTATATTGGATTTTGGTGGATCATGGGATGACCATTTGCATCTAGTAGAGTTTGCATATAATAATAGCTACCAATCCAGTATCGGTATGGCTCCGTTTGAAGCTTTGTACAGAAGACCATGCAACTCACCATCATGTTGGATAGAGACTGGCGAGAAGTTTATGCTTGGACCAGATGTGGTGAGGGAAACTTCAGATAAAATCAAGACCATTCAACAACGAATGAAGGCTGCCCAAGATAGGCAGAAGAGTTATGCCGATAAGAGGAGAAGAGACTTAAAATTCTCCGTTGGCCACTTGGTGTTTGTCAAGATTTCTCCGTTGAAGAGCGTAATACGATTTGGCATGAGAGGCAAGTTGGCACCAAGATTCGTTGGCCCATTCCCTGTTCTCGAACTAGTCGGGAATTTGGCATATAGAAT
Source organism: Allium sativum (assembly GCA_030737875.1). NCBI lineage: Eukaryota > Viridiplantae > Streptophyta > Magnoliopsida > Asparagales > Amaryllidaceae > Allium > Allium sativum. The sequence continues at coordinate 162,206,325 of CM060913.1, forward strand.
TGACTTACCAGAGAAAATGGCGGGAGTTCACAATGTATTTCATGTTTCCCAACTAAGGAAGTTCGTTCACGACCCAGATATAACTATTTCACCTGATCAGTTAGAGGACTTCGAAGTAGAACCCGAGGCGGTTGGGAACCGCAAGCCGGCCCGTATTGTTGAGCACGACATGAAACAACTTCGAAGGAAGGCGGTGAAACTAGTCAAGGTTCAGTGGGGCGAGGACGAGAATGATTGTACTTGGGAGACAGAGGAGAACATTAGGAAGACACACCCAGAACTCTTTGCCTGGTAAGATTTTGACTTCGATTTAGTTTTCCGCATGCTAGGATAGGCTTGTTTGCTTGTTTTGCATGTTTGATTGTTGTATGTGACTGTTAGGCATGCGGGATCCTTTGTATGTTTTGGGTTAAGGAATTTCGGGGACGAAATTTCTTAAGGGGGGAAGAGTGTAACGACCTGTATTCTACGCATCATAGGATCGTAGGATATTTATTTCTTTCACATACGAAGTCGTATGGTCATGTAACTTTGGGAGACGACTATTGGGGTCATTTCCCATGTCCATGATTTTTCCTGATTTTTAAATGACCATTTTACCCCTAGTTGGTACTGTTTTGTCCATAACTTTTGACAAGAATGGAATTTTGACCTAAAACCACTTCCATTGGCTCCGGGTGATGGTTTACAATTCCGTAGAGCGGTCACATTAGCCAAACGGACTCACCGTTTGGGAGATATGGCTGAAACAAATTTCAGATGGTGAAAAACAGCTTAATTGGGCTTAACCGGGTGATTAGCAGCTAGGCCCAGAGGGGAATTTCGGGTTTAGAGGTATAGGAGGACTGATTTGGGTTAGGAAATCACTTTCATTTCAGTTTTGAGCCGCCACAAACCTTCTTGAGACCTTAGTAATGACTTTTATCCTCTAAAACCACTCCAAAACACATTTTTTGTGAAGATTAAGCCTAAACTACATCAAAACAAGGCCAAATAGCAACAGAGCAAGGTTGGAGCTGCTGCTATACATAGGAATTCGACCCAAACAGAGAGTATTTCAGATTTGGTGTTTTATTTCGTGGCCAAGGTGAGTGATTTGCATAGTTTTTGCACTAATTACGGTAATTAAGGGTAATTAGTGAAGATTGGCAAATTTATACACTAATAAATTCTGGAAAAATGTTTAGAAATTCTTAAATAATATTTTATGCCTCTGTTAGAAATTTGGTTCGATTTGATTAAGTTTCGTTAACCCTATGATTAGTTTTATTTAATCATGCTTAAGGGAAAAATGGGATTTTGGGCATCTTTGATCCATTTTGACATGTAAATTCATGGTTTTGGTGTTTGTGGTTAGTTTGCTATGTTGCTATGACTGTTTGGGATGATTTATGATTGATTAGAATAGTTAGATTGGACGAAAACACCGTCGAATGGCGTAGAAAGCTCGCTGGAATGTTGCAGAAATGTGCAGGTTCCAAACCGGTTCGGATCGGAGTAGGGGTCGGATCGGACTAGTGAACTGACCGAGGGAATCCGAACTGGATTGGGACTTGTCACTGGAGGAGGCTTGGCGAGAAGGAAGGCCGTTTACTTAGAGTTGGTGTGGACAAGGGGATCGGATCGGAAGAACAATGGAGGCCAGATCAGATCGGACTGGAGCACTGGAGGAGATGAAGATGAGGAGCATAGGGTCGGAACGGGGGAAAGTAGAGGTTAGGACAAAAGATGGGATCGGTTCGGTGTACCGAACCGAACCGAATGGAAAGATGACTACCGAACCAAACCGACGAGGGTGATGACTACCGAACCGAACCGACGAGGGTAATGACTACCGAACCGAACCGAATTCTAGGGCTGCTACTGCGCGACAACTCTTCTGAAGACCCACTCCAATTCGACCAAACCCGAGATGCAAAGGAGGTCCAAATGAGAAGTTAGAGCTCAAGATTTAGATGGGAATCAACGAGTTCGCTTCATGGTTGGGCTTTGCTGCGGGACGCGTGCCAAGGGGTTATCGATGTCTATAGCTTTGGACCACTATGGTAGGAGGTACGAAGGCGGATTCAGGGCCATTATGGCATTGGCAGAACCAAGGGCTATGACCAATGAAGTGGGTCATTGAAATGTTTGGTCATGACTCCATGTGTTTAGCTTGGTCACAGCAGGGTTTTTACAAGTCGGGATTCGTCGTTACCTCAATTTGTCTAGTGTTCTAAAGTGGCAGATATCGTATGCTTTATGCACTGAGTGAGAGATGTGAGGATGGTTGCTATGGATGATTTGTTTGCTATCATTATGACATACACACCCCACCCCCGTATTCTTTACACTATTTATTATGGCACCTCAGAGTACTGTATGGTATGTGGTACTAACTCTTTGGTTGCAGGTCCAGGTTCAGGTATGGTTTAGTATACCTGTTATTATTCTGTTTATATGCTTATCGCTCATACCAGGCTTTATGTCTGACCCAGAGTTTTATATCTCCTCTTATTACTCTGGGTGCTCACACGAGCAGACTAGAGACATGTTAGCTGGTGATGCACGGGTAGATGATCTGGAGACGAGCAGGAGACTTCCACGTAATATATATATAGTATTCTCCATGTGTTGTTAGAGATAACTGCTTGGGCATTAGCGGTGCATCTTTTACTTTAGCTTTCTTTTGTTTAGAGACAGTAAATTTGGAAAGTTGTAATAAGCTGTATTTGGATTTCCGCTGCTCTGATGTTGGTGTTGATTTTAGTTATCAGCTTATGCACTGTCTCACCTGTTTCATGTCAAGTATGTTATTACTCCATGCGCTATGAGACATTCTACAGGTTCTTGTTTAGTTCGTTCCCTTCTTTCCTTTCTCCTGACGACCGTCCCGTGCTAGTCAGGCATGTGTACAGCGCACTTTCGGAGGAAATGCAGGCTAGTGCGGAGCGGGCCGTCACATATTTTGTTCCATTTTTATCATCTGTCTCTTATAGGAACTTGTTTAAAATGACAAAACAAGTACAGTGGGAAATTTTTGGACAATTTGATTTGTTCCAAACAATCCCATGCTAATTGATTTCAACTTCATCCCCTTTTAAGAATCCCAAGCTTTTTAAAAAGGTAAAGCTGTATTTTCAGAAGTTAGTTTCCAAATCTTGATATCTCTTTGAAGGCTTTGATCAATAAAATGTTTTTCAATTACATTCGTATAGATATCAATAGCTTGTTGATTGCTAGTTATGCAATTTTGATTTTCAATGATGCTTACGACTATTTCATTAGAACGACCCAAACAGTATATGTTATTCAAGTCTAATAAATTGACTAATGATTTCACAATAATTCATGGGTCAAATCACAAATTTGTTTGACTTCCATTATAAAATTTCCTTTCTATTAAGCTTGTAATAACCCGTCTGGAATGAGCTTAAATTTCGACCCCGAAAAGACCCATCGAAACTTAGAGTCATTCTAAACGAGTTGTAGGTTCCTATAAAGACTTACATTTGCATATATAATATATACATTTGGAATGAAAATCTCACACAGCGGAAGGAGAAACGTATAATATTCAAATAAGATGTACCAACTTATTTAAAATCACAGAATTCCAACACAATAGTGAAGATTACATTTGTTCCATGGGTACACCAATAAATTCATTCTCAAAAACTTCCATAAGAAGTACAGTAATAATAACTAATAAAAGCATAACATCTTCGTCTTCATCTTCAGCCTTCATCATTTCTTCATTAACATAATCTACCCCACCTACTGACTTGTTGGATAAGTTTAGGAGAGGGGTCTGAACATAAAGTTTTGTGTGACTGAAATATAGTACTTACATAAAGTCGATACCCTAGATTTTGGTAGGTTACGTATGTCAAGGTATGTCTACGTAACACACAATCATTCACACAAACACAAAGTATCAACCAATGAAGTGGATATCCAAGTCAATCGCTCATTAGTGTTTTTTGGGTAAAGACCCAACGAGGAATAAAGGAATAAATATTAACAATTTAATAATAAGACTAGAAAATGAGACTTTTGCATCTTACTATTAAATTGTTAGTATTTATTCCTTTAGGTATATTTTTCGGGGTGTTACAAAGCTTGTATTTGTTTCTCTACAGTCGAAAATATATTTCCATATACGTGAGTGATGATTTTCTACTCTTACGGTCCATAATTTTTTGTTTTTGAGATACTTTTATTTCGTCCAGTTGGACTTGAGGAAGTTTCTACTTCAGAAATTCCAAAATAATTTTAATTTGAAAGTTTTTCCTATTTCTCTGATGTATTTAAAGCCCAAGACCACCAAAACTTTTTGGCTTGCTTATTTTTCCCGTGCCACTTAGCTTCCTATATAAAATTATTCAAAGTTTTTCTATTTTTCGGATAGCTTTGATTAGGATATTCTGCGATAGTAGCCAATAGATGATGACAGCAATGAGAACAGTGTGTTTTAATTCCAATCTACCTGCTAGAGATAACAACTTGCTATACCATCCTTCTAAGTTGCCTTGAACTATATCGTATAATCTAGAACAATCTCTTTCGGTAAGTTGACTTGAATTAAGTGGCAACCCATGATGTTTTACTGGTAAATTTCCCTTTTTCAATTTGAGAGTTTTGAGGATTTCATCTCTGTTGCTGTACTCTTTTCTTGAAGTACGTACACCTTGCTTTTACTATGGTTCATTTTCAGCCCAGCAAAAGCTTCTAGTTTTCCGAATAATTTGGCAATTGATTTTGCACTTTTGACATCTCCATCTACAAATAAAAGTAGGTCATCAACATATGGTTGATGAGCGACAGTTTGTTGGACTCTGTCAATGAGCTTGATTTTTGATTTTATAAATTCAGAGTCCATTAAAAATGTAAAATATTCCCTAAAAAGGGTCAAATGATATGGGGACAAATGGTCTACTAGACTTATTCCCCTATTACTATGTATAAAACCATTAGGAGAACCATTAATAAGGATTGAATGCATTCCTTGATTAGATCACATAATTTATGGTTGAAGCACAATTAAAGCATTATACGGATGACTAAATTTCTATTTGTATTATCACAAAAGCTTAATATAAATAAATTTTAAGGCACATATGTTTTTTGTTTTTAAAATTAATATTTCTAATCGTTTCATAAGCAAGAAGAAAGTTTTCAGAAATAAACCCTTAGGTATAAAAGCACTTTTAGTTCGAGAAACTATGAACTTTAAAAAGATTTTTAACAAGTTGCAAAAATGTTAGAAATGATTTTATAAATCAAATTGCAACAAGCAAATCTGAAATTATCTAAGATGTTAGGAATTTTGACTTTACAAACTAAAGTTAAAAAATTATGATTAGCATTTTTTCAGGAAATTTATAGTTTTAATTTTTTTTGAAATGACACCAAAAATTTGATTTGGTAGTTCATTTCGATGTGTTTCATAAAACTTTCCCCAAAGTCATCAAGCTAAGGCTTTTGTCTAATATATATATATATATACACATTTAAATCATGCTTATAATTACCTCTAATTTGATGGAGGTAAGAAAATTTCTTGACCATTTTCATTGACAAAGTTTTTAAATTCAATGGGGAAAAATCAGTGTAAGTATTAGAATTATAGAGAGAATTAAAATATGAAATGACCTCATTTTCGATGCAGATAACTTTTTATAGTACATGGAGCTAAGATTTTTCATAATAAATGTTGATTAGAGGAGGCCAAACCAACTGAGAGATCAATATTGCACTGAAGATATGTATTTTTATCTATATACATTTCATTAATAATTATAATTCAACCTGTATTTTCCTCAATACATGAATTCTTAATGACCTGAATCTCGTTTCCCTCTTTTGTTAGTGATATTTCATTTTTTTGTTTTCTACTGAGGCTTTATTGAGAGAATATGCTTCCCCCTTGTTACTTTCAATATTTGAACGAAGATAGCACGTTTTGACTAGATTTGCAGTTTCTTGATCCATATATTCGGTAATGGGTTCAACACTTCTTGTTGTGTTTGATTTAGTTCCAATATCGAAAGCACTGGTTTGGTAAGTAAAAGCATTCATTGATTGTCTTAAACTGAGGATTTTGCATTGTTTCCATCTTCTCTCTATGGCCCAGGCATGCATCCTTAGTGGTTTTTTATTTCCATGCTTTATCGATGTGCTATGCCCGTAGCACTTACACTATGTGCCTCGCGAGGGGATCCATTTGTATTGAAAGTTTTAAACAATGATCTCCCCGTGATGCATTATGATGTGCGCTTCTTCACGTAGATCATAATCTTTCTTTATCTCCACTAAAATTCTACCAAAGTTGTAACGGCCGGGAATTTTGCTCGATCCGAATCAGTCGTTAAACCGACCAAGACCGTTCGAAACCCCTGTTCGTTTGAGAACAGGACAAATCAGAACGCAGACGGAAGAACATTTCATTGTTATTACAACAATTCCATCAGATACAAGAATATACAAAGTATAAATGAATAAATTACATTCGATAAATATCAGAGATTACAATAAATTACATTGCAGCGGAAAATAATACAAAGCACAACTGAAGGTAATACACGGATACAGAGCTTTCCGAGCATCATTCCAGCTATAAATCAGGATCTTGTGAATATAAATCTGCAAAACCAAAACTACTAGCTGCCCGTGCGGAAAATGAGGGGCACCCAGAGTTTAGGTTAAAACAATAAACTCCAGGTCAGTCATGTGACTGGTGTGAGAACTAAAACAGTTATTTAAAACTTTATTTTAAAAGAGAGTAATTCAAGGGACCACGCCGTATAACACGGAACGGGTTTCCTCCCAAGAATACCAGTGCATAGAATAAGCAGCGCAATGCTTTTTCGAAAAATGAAGCAATTATAAGACTCAGGTCCCATCACACAATGCAACGCAAGCCGGAGGATAGGGTTTTACCTTATAACAGCCAAACATGCTTGGTACGTTTAAAACAAATCATTTGATACTATAATAAGTGTATAGTGTCAAAACAATTTCAATCATAAATATAAATCATAGACGGCATAAGTGCCCCATACCACTATGTCGCCATTCTAGGCTCTACAAATAAAGCCGAAATACACGTATTGGAAATTGGATTTCCGTCATGAGTCGTGGCAAGGGGCAAGCTCCTCTCCGCTTCGAGACACTCTAGCAAATGCTCAGGACTACGCACTCTGGGCAGCCACTGGATCGGTTGGGTCGGTCCTCTCTTACGTTTGAGGATTATTTATTCCTGAACACATGTTTCCCGGTCCTTACAGACCTATAATCGAGGCGCCTCATTCCAACAACCACAAAGGTGAAAAGTATATAAATGTCAGGGCTGGTAAGTCACTGACACCACCAAAGCTAGAAAGAAATGTCGTGTTCTCCCAACGGTCCGTATCCCGTTTTTAACTCATACCAAGGTGTGAGGCTCGCGAATCCACGCTATACACAAAGCTGCCACGTAGGCCGTGCTATGATCATCAACCACAAGACTTTGCTTTTCAACAGAAGCCTTGATCCATGCAACTCAGCGTGCCACACAGGCAATTCATGCCATGCGATTGATATCTATCGATATATAACCTCTAAGCTCGTACGTCTCAGAGAAGGGCGTTAAGCAAGAGAATAAATTCTCTGTCGCCAAACAGATATATATTTAACAGAAATCAATCAACACAGAATAAAATCCAATGTCAGACACACAATCCATTTACAAGTTCGTTCTGGGTTTGAACGAAACCGGAGACACTTTCCTCGCATATCCATCCATCTCCAAGTACGTCTGGACGACCACCAATTGATTCCCTCAACTTGGGTGTACAGCCCAATCAAGATCATCAGTAATCACCCAGACAATGTGAAGACTTCCGGTCTTCAACCACCGTCTTCATCTTCGACTTATCGTCGAATCGGTTATTCAGAATGGGTATAAACCGGCCTTTCCGAACAACCCGCGTATATTAAAACAAATGTTACACAAACACAACATACGCCTCATTCCAATTCATTAGTCACTAACCGCAAATTAGTAAGAGAACAATTTCCCAAATATTAACCCCGAAGGCCGAAACCAACATCAGATCAATACCCAGGAAACCATTCTTCTTAAATAACCTACAGCTAGTTTCTAAATTTCAATTCTTAGGGAAAGGTTCCCATTAATTTTATCCAAGATAAATTCTTTAAAATTTATCCTTTAATCTTCCTTTGGATGTCATTTCAAACCAAATTATGGTTTTCCAAACTAGTCGAGATTAGCGAACCACACCGAAGTAATTATTTATTTTATTTCCCAATCCCAACTTATTCATCCCATGAAGCAAAACTGGTAATACTCCATATCTAACACCATGGTGTTATCGGTAAAATTAATTACCATCTCACGTTCAAATCTAATTAAAGATTTAACTACCGCTATGGAGCAAAACTGGTGATACTCCATTATCGCTCAATTTCTAAATTTGATAATTTAGGTTATCATTTCACATTTCAATCTAATTACAGATTCATTAAAACTCCTTTTACTGGGTTAAAGAACTAATGTCATTTAAAACACAGTTCACGACAAACCCAAATCACATTCTATTTATTAACGGGTTAAAGAACAAGTGTCATTTAGAACACCCTTCACGATAAACCCATAAATCAATTCTATTTAAAACCCGTTTCAAATCCAATTTATTTATTTAAAAATAAATGGGTTTTAATTTTAGTTCAAAACTAGTTCATTTCGATAAAAATCTATTTTTATCTTTTCAAATATGGAGTTTTTCATTCCAATTTTCCCCAAATCATTTCTTATGATTTTACACAAATTATTACTATTTTTAATAATTTTATCAAGGCTCGTACAGTCGATTTCCATCAACGGCCATCGAACTGCACTTACAGCGACATTTTCCCAATTTGACTTGGACGTATCTCCAAATCCAACTGTTAGATTTCACATTTCTAATATTCGTTAGAAAGCTCTTTTCGATACAAACCCAACGGTTCCGGTTTTAGGAGAATCCGACGGTCGGATCTCCCGTAATGTCCGTTCGAAGTTAATGGTCGAAATTCGCGAACTGCCGCGGCGTGGCGCGTTCTATTCATGCCATTATATTACATATATAATATATATAATATATATTACGTCGATTTCTATTTAAAACGAATTTTATAAATAGTTTTAAATTCGTTTCAAAAACATTTCAACTTCCATTTCCAATTCAAATCAAAATTGAATTTTTCCTTATAAATTCGTTTTAAAATTCATTTGAATTCAATTCAAATTTCAATTCAATTTGAATACATTTCAAATTGATTTTACTTCTATTTCAATTCATTTTCAATTCAAATTGAATTCAATTCGTTTTCTATTCAAATCAAATTCAATTCGTTTTCTATTCAAATCAAATTCAATTCGTTTTCTGTTCAATTTGAATTCAATTCGTTTTCTATTCAAATCAAATTCAATTCGTTTTCTATTCAAATCAATTCAAATCTCGATTCATTCTATATTCAATTCAAATTCGATTTTTATTCAAATCAATTCAAATCTCGATTCATTCTATATTCAATTCAATTCGACTTTGGTTTATATTCAATTCAATTTGAAATCGTTATATATTCAATTCAATCCGAAATCGTTTTCTTTTCAATTCAATTCAAATTCGATTTCTATTCAAATCAAATTCGAATTCGTTTTCTATTCAATTTGAATTCATTTTCTATTCAATTTGAATTCATTTCAAATTGATTCAATAAGATTTCAATTTGAATTTAAATCTAATTTAATTTGAATTTTTATTTCAAAATATTAAATTTTGAAATCACTTTTCAATATTCATTGTAAAATGAATAAAATCGATATAAATATCGTTCACGTCAAAATAGCGCAACTCTAATCAACACGACTTTATATTTTTCAATAATACCGTTATTCTATTCCACAAATGAATATTTATTTTTGTCAACACACGACTAATCTCAACGAATGAGTACTGTCCACTTGTGACTATTTTTGTTATTTAATATATTTTATAAAAATTATAGTATTTATCGTTTGATTTAAAATCAGACTCCAACCGTAAATTAGTAAGAGAACGATTCCCTAAATATTAACCCCGAAGGCCGAAACCAACATCAGATCAATATCCAGGAGACCACTCATCTTATCTATTTTCCAGTTAGTTTCTAATTTTATATATGATAAAGATATAAATTTTATTGTTAAAATATTTCGATCAACACATGACTAATCCCAACGGATGAGTATAGTCAACACATGAACCTTTATTTTATAATATGAAGATGTAAATTTTATTGTTAAAATATTTCGTTCAACACATGACTAATCCCAACGGATGAGTATAGTCAACACATGAACCTTTATTTTATAATATTCTTTATCTTCTAAATTGGAATGAGGCCCAATCAATTACCATATAGCGTTAACTATATGGATTCCATACAACACATGTATATAATAGCAACGACAAACAATCAACCATCATCTAAAGTGCACTACACTGTATAAGCATCAAATATAATATCTAACGCTTATAACAGCCTGTCAATCAATCGATCGACATACTACTAATTATTGGGATTAGTGTATGTCATATATTGTCCCAATACCCGTGTGGGGTTTCAAACAATCAAACACAGATTTTATTTGTGCAGTTGGGCGATGTGTAAAATTTATCGACCCAATCAATATCAATCAAATCAGTGTATATAAACAAATCGGCCGATTTGTTTATAAATATTTATTTATTCAATTTCACGTTAAAAATTATATTTTTAACGATAATTAATTTATTTCAACACATGAATATATTTCATTATCTATTTCACATCAACTTCACAAACAAATTTCACAACCATCAAACAAGCATACAAGCCATCCATGGTCTGTGGATGACGGGTGTCGGGTGCTACTAAACACCGTCTACATCCTAGTATATATATATATATATAACTAGAAAAGGAAATTTGAGTGAGAAATTCTCACCGATAGCTATTCCAACTCCACGCCACTTCAAATGTAGAAGTCTTCGTCATTCTCGCCTTTTGTCAATTTCGTTGCCCGTAGCCACTATATATATAAAAATCAAATTTTTACTTCGCTATTCAATATATAAAAATCGAATCTTTTCTTTGCTATTCAATATATAAAAATCGAATTTTTTACTTCGTTATTCAATATATAAAAATCGAATTTTTACTTCGTTATTCAATATATAAAAATTGAATTTTTACTTCGTTATTCAATATATAAAAATTCTATTTTTACATCGTGTTCATATAATAAAGATTATATTTTTATCACGCTATCCTCTATATAAAGATTTCGCCTTTTCAAATATAAAGATTTCGCCTTTTCAAATTTAAAGATTTCGCCTTTTCAAATTTAAAGATTTTGCCTTTTCCATATAAAGATTTCGCCTTTTCCATTTCAAAAATCTAATCTTTTCTATTTTAAAAATCTAATCTTTTCTATTTTAAAAATCTAATCTTTTCTATTTTAAAAATCTAATCTTTTCTATTATAAAGATCTTATCTTTAAGCAGAAAATCCTATTTTAAAAATAAAAATAAAAATAATAGCCTTTTAAATAAATCAAAATCAAAATTTTAAACTATATAAAATTCAGAAATTTAAATTACAGTATTACATACTAAAATCGAAAATTTTCGCATGACTAAATAAAATAAAATATGGAAAAACAGCAAAAGCTTACTTTGGCTTTCGGATGGGGGGGGGGGGGGTTTCTTGCACCTGCGGAGGAGGGAGGAAAGCAGGTGGTGGCACGGGTTTTTAGCAGACGAGGGAGAATATAAGGGGGGAGGGGTGTGGGCGTTGCAGTCGAGGATGAGGGCAAGGGGGGGTCCCGCGCGTTAGGAGGGGGCGGTTGGCGTCTGCACGGCAGCGCAAGGAGGGAAGAGGGGGGTTCGGTGGTGGTTGCGGTCGATTGGGGTTTCAAATCGATGGAGGAGAGAGTTGGCGGGGTAAAGGAAGGAGGGGGAAGGGGCGGAGCAGGCAAGGCGGCGGCGGTGGAGCGCGGTGGCGGGTGGTGCAGCGCGATTCGTTTTCTCCCTTTCTTTTTTTTTATTTTTTTCGTTTCTGAGTGAATGAATGGGGGGGGGGGGCAGAGAGAGATAAAGGAGAGGAGGGAGGAAGAGTTTTTATTATTTTTAATTATTTAATCCCAAAAAGTTGACTTTTACATACGACCCCTAAACGAGGCCCACCGCCTGTCGTCCATAGCGTTTTACCCCCATTCCGAACACAATGGGATATGTATCGCAAGCTGATTCGATCGTTTCAATCAATTTTCATCAAAATCAACATATAACTTATATATTGGATTTGAACGCGTATTTTAATTTACTGGGGTCACATACTAACTCTATAAATCCCAGAAAAATATTTTCTAGCTTCGTATTGACGGTACGATGCTAACAAAACTAGTTTCGTCGAATTCTGAGACCGTTGGAAAAATGGCGATTTTCCAGTCGATTAAAATCAATTGAAACTGGTCAAACGCGTTTTCCTTTGCCACGCTCATGTATTGATTCGAAAAATTATGAAATTTGGAATCTAGCAATAACTTTACATCACGGATCCAACAAAAGTGGTTTCGTCGAAATCCGACGTCGTTTGCAAAATTCCCATTTTTAAGGGCCTGAATTCCATAGCAACTATTCAGAATTTTCAACTGGACATATCTTTTGATCCCCGCTATGAAATTTTGATTTTTCGGATTCGTTGGAAAGATATTCTCAATTAGATCCCATTATTTTTGATTTCGCTAAAATCCGGATTGTTTTGTACCCGGTACATTCATTTGAAGTTTGAAATCGAATTATCGAACTACCGCGCCATTTTCAATTCCTTTTTATAATTATATATATTCTAACGACGACGCGTATAAATATATACGTTCGAATTCTTTTAAAAATAAATTTATCGTCGATATTATTTAAAATAGTCTATTTTAAATATTCAAAATTCGCTAAAATTGCCAAAATAAAAATTTTAAACTTGCGCAGATTTTCGGGTTGTTACAATCTCCCCCACTTAAAACTTTTCGTCCCCGAAAAGGAACAAAGTCGAAAGTGGTTTGATTAATCAGCTCTACGTTCATCTGGCTTCCATTCTCCAACTTTTCAGTTTCTGAGAATTTTCAAATTTTCAAAAATTTGGCTAACACCCGGAATTTTCGAAAAATTTCGCCATAACCTCCCCTGTACCGGGAGCCACGGGAAAATCCCGAAATTGCCATACAGGCCTTCTGATCTCAAAAAGAAAAAGAAAAAGCCAAGCAGCTAGCCAATAGGCTCATAAAATAATCGTCACCTAAACAAAACAGTAAATTATAGTAAACATGTACCTATTTGTCGGGCAAACAAATTTTATTCTCTGCTCTAGCCTCCTTGCTATGACCTGTTCAATGTAAGTACATGTATATGCAAGCAAATGCGACCAATTTTCAATACAATTCAATATTTGATTCAATTAGGCTAAATGGTTCAAAATTATCAAACAAATAAACAAACAACATAAACATCAATCAATTAGTGAATTAACGTTTCAAATTCATAATTTTGATACTTATACAGAAAATCATGTTCTTGATGCCAAATCACAACAATAAACCTATCTATATTAGTTTTGGTTCTCACACCAGTCTAATGGAAATATATAGATATCACACCTTCGAAACACGAACACAAATTCTGATGATGATATATCAATCATCAGAACCATCTCCGGGTGTCTAGGATGTGATTCTATATCTATCCAGTATATTAAAACTTCGACTATACGTTCATGACGCGTATACGCGAAATCTTTATATACTCGATTGTCCAAATTCAAAATAAATAAATGATTCAAATACGTATAAAACGATTTAAATTTCAAAACAAAATTGTTTTCAATTGAAAAATATACTCTTTACACTCGTTCTAGGATACTACTGATCCTATCTCTAACGAGTTATTCTAATTGGATATTACTAATCCAATATCTGATGAATTCTTTCGTATGGTTCTAATGTGTCTTGTTCTCGAGCTCTGTAAACCAAAGCTCTGATACCAAATGTAACGGCCGGGAATTTCGCTCGATCCGAATCAGTCATTAAACCGACCAAGACCGTTCGAAACCTGTAACACCCCGAAAATTCTATAACTGTGAAATTTATGAATTAAAGTATAATCAAATTCAAATCAAAGAACTAAGGGAAACGGGATACGCCATTGCGTTCGTCTCGGAAAAATACGCGAAATAGAGTCCGAGTTTTCGAAAAACGGAGTCCGTATGAAGAAGATATGGCCTTCGGAAGTTTTGAATCAAATTTAAAATTCAAACAGAATAAAATAATAATTTAAAATCGGGCCCATTGGGCCAGGGTGGAAGAACACCCGCCTGGGCCACCCAGGTCGACTGGGCTGTCGACCTGGGCTACCCATGTCGACAGGGCTGTCGACAGCCCTGTCGACAGGGGTATCGACCTGGTCGAGCCCAGTCAACCTGGCTGGCCAGGTCGGTGTGCGGTCGAATTTCTGTGGTCTGCTTTGTCATTAGGGCTAGGTGGCGGGTTTTTATTGGTCTCTCTTCCTAATGAATGGCTATGATCTAACCTAGCAACATCAAGGGTCCTAATCAATTCCTAACCTCTATATAAACAACCCTAGACTAAACCCTAATCTATTCATTCAAATTAAGAACATAGCCGCCATGTTGCTGAGGAACGACAAAGAGTAGCCGCCAACTAGAGAGAGAATTAGGAAGAAAGTTCTAAAGCCTAAAGCAATTCAAGCAACCTAAAGCTAATCAATTCAACAAAGGAATCGTGTCTCTTAATTAGAGAATTCGCCGCAACCATTGTAAGTAGAGTATTACTTTGGTATAAATAAACAACTGTGTTGATGTGTATGCTTGAATTGTGGCAATGGAAGTAATTCATATTTGTGCGTTCTTATCAATTTATATACGTTTGGATTATGTTATTCATGTTATAAAGAACTACATGCGGTAGTTCTATGCAAGTAAACGTTTGGAATATTTCGCAAATTATGTAATCTATGTTGAAGCTACATGTATGTAGTTGATTGAAATTCATGCAAGTTTGGGCTTTGTGATTATGCCATCATGATGTATATTTTTGTGCATAAATCATTTTGCGAGTAATTGAAACAAGTTTGGTTGTTATAGTTCATATGAAACTATGTTGGAATTTTGATACCATAATCCATGTATTAAGTCATGCTTTTGCAAATTTATGAATATGGCTAGGCCTTGAATGATATTTGGCATAATTGGAATCCATGATTAAGTCTATCTTGTTTATATGATGACATATATGAGACATGGCTAGGTTAGACTCAAAAATCCCTTTTTGCAAGTTTTAAAGCAAACACCATGATTAGGAATATTTATGCATAAGTATGTTTGTACCATCGTTATGTGATTGGACTTAAACCATGATTAAGTTGAACTATGCTTTTGTGTTGGTAGCAAAGTATCCCCTTTGTAAACATGTAGAAACCTTATGAACATGACATGTCTATGCTTTATGACCAAAGTATTTATGCCATGCTTATGTTTGACATTATGCCATGTTTATGCCAAAAGTATTTATGCCATGCTTCTGTTTGACATTATGCTATGCTTATGCTAGAAATATTTACGACATGCTCATGTTTGACAATATGCCTAAATAAGAATATAGGTTCATGTTGTAGTTAAACCTATGCAAGTTCACATGCTTTGATTCATGTCACCTATGTTACCACTATGCAAGTACACCAATTTCTATTTTGTATTTCCAACGTCGTATTGCAAGTTCATGCGCTCACCTTCCCCTCTTTGTGTATACGCCATAAGCCTCCCCTTTCGCATGGCTAAATTGGGCTTTAAAAGGCTAAGCCCAATATATATGAACGGACGTGTAAAACGGGGGAAAATAACGTTGGGTTAAAATTAATTAATGAATGAAAATATAAAATAAAAGGGCCCAAATTCAAGTATGGGTTGGGCCCATGATTGGTGTAACCTTTACACCATTTACTTAATAATGGGCCGCAAATATTTACATATAAATAAAGAAGAATGACAAGATATGTAAATGTAGAAAATACGATGTGTTTAACCCGAGGTTGGATTGAGTTGTGATGTAAACCTGCCCGGAACCGCCCGGTTGTCCAGTAGTCACAACAATACCTATCCAATGTGAGAGGTTAAACATGGAGCCCAATAAGGACCCGAGGTTAGACTGAGTTGTGGCGTAAGACTGCCCGGAACCAACCGGCAACAGGCAGCCACAACAATACCTGTCTAATGTGAGAGGTCAGGGCCTTAATAAGACAATTAAGGCTGAGTCAGGATTGTTAGGATTAAGTGGACTAAAGACTTAATCAAAATGGAACATGCTAAACTAAACGGACTGGTGGGGGTTAGGTTAGAAACACTTAACCAACTTAGCATGTTGGCTAGAGGTAAAAAACCTAGTAACGGGGGACCCTTTTCAGCAGTAACCCTAAAAGGTGTATCAGGATACCCTGAAACTAGGCAGGGTGGGGCACGATTACTGGGCTGATTGTAAGAGGTCAAAGCGACGGCGGTGGTGTAGCAGTGTAGGTTCTAACGGAGTGCGGGCATGCACACACTCCGGTGCAGAAAAATAAGGCACTGGACACCAGTAGCATACCTGTGCACTCTAAGGTTGTGTCGGGTTGCCACTATGGGACTTGATACACCCCATGGTGGGACCAGCATAGGTAACTACAGACATCGGGGGCCGTATGACACATGTAACTATGCGAGTAGGAGCCGATCATCATAGAATGGATCACATCACCCTGATTATGGGGTGCAAATTGGAAACTAGTTTATATGGGTTCAGAGATTAACATGGGGTACGATAGTATATTCGACCCTAGACAACTTAACCAAGTTTATTGTGCTTGCCCACTTCTTGTTTATACTTATCATACCCAGTTCTTTATTCATAGACAAAATAGTACTAGACTTACTCAGGCTTTATGTCTGACTCTATTTTTCTTTCGTCTTCTTTCTTCCGTTTCCCCCCCAGGTCCTCAGGGAGGGAACACAGCAGCTTGATCAGCCTTGACATCCAGCTTGAAGTAGAGAAATGTATTGCTTGGACTTTCTTGTTTTGAACTATGGCTTTGGACAATCCACTATGGGGCCTTTGCAGTTTATCTATGTTTTATTTATGCTTCTTTAAATAATGTACTCAAGACAGATTATGAAAGTGTCATGTTATGTTTTTGGAAAGGATGTTGTTGTAACACGTATTTGATTTTATGAAATAAAATTTGTTGTTCTTCCGCTGTTTACAAATATGTGTTCTTATATCTGTCTTGTATATCTGTGACTTGTACTTATAAACCTCCACCAAAATTAGGGCATTCCCTTTGAGAGTGACCCTAACGGAGGTGGGGTGTTTCACTTGGTATCAGAGCATAGGTTTACCAGATAAGATAAAAAGTTTTGAAAAAAAATTATTTTCAAAAAGGAAATTTAAAGAAGCATTTTTAAAAGAAAAATATTATTTTATTTTTAAAAGGCAAAGTCCACTCCCCAAAGCCGTAGGTACTATCTCTTATCCTTCGTTTGAATCTATCCTTTTTGTTTCAGCATGTCCCAAGAACTTAACTTGCCTGAAGGGGTGCCAATACCTGGTTGGTTTAGACGGTTCTTAGAAGCAAGGGCCACTCAGCCAGGTCCTACCGTTCCTCCTCCCCCAGCTGAAGGAAATCATCCAGCTGCAGCAGCACCTTTTCCTCCACCTCCTCCTCGGGGAAACACTTTTGCTAAGATATGTAAAGATTTTAAAGCTATGGGAGGAAGGGATTTCCATGGAACTGAGTCCTTCGTAGCAGCTAGGAATTGGCTGAAAGAAACGGAGGACCTATTCATCATCTTTGAGGTAGAGGATAGACAAAAAGTACAACTGGCGGTGTGGCTATTGAAGGGCGAGGCTTCCTACTGGTGGGAAGTCACTAATGCTGAAAGACTAGTGGAGACATGGGAGGACTTTAGGGCAAGGTTTGAGACCAAATTTCTCTCAGATGCGGAAAGAAGTTTGCAGTTGGAAAAATTCTTATTTCTTAAGCAAGGAGACAAGACTATCAGAGAGTATGTGAATCAGTTCGATGAGCTGGCTAGGTTTGGACTTGACCTAGTCAACACCCCGCACAAGAAGGCTCTCCGTTTCGTCAAAGGGTTAAATGAGCCATTACACAGTTTGGCCATGACCCATATACCCATGGGGGCCACGTATGAAAGATTGGTGCAAATGGCATTGCTGAATGAGGAGGATAAGGGCAAGAAGGAGACAAAGGCAGAAAGCTCTCAAGGGAAGAAAGAGGGTTTGCAGCCTAAGAAGGCGGACTTTAAGAAAGGCGGAAAAGGAAACAAAGAGAAGAGGAAGTGCAATTTCTGTGGCAAAGTGGGGCACTTAGTAAAGGACTGCCGGAAAAAGAAGGCCAAGGAGAATGGTGGGTGCTTTTCATGCGGTCAGACAGGCCACAGGGCTAAGGACTGCCCAAAGAAACGAGGACAGGGGCAGGGCGCTGGATCCACCCCAGGGGCACAGGTTCATGTGCTAGAAGCGCCACCATTGCAACAGCGAGGTATAAATACTTCTGTAGAAAGCGTAATTTATCTTTATGATCACCCCGTTCGCACTTTATTTGATTCCGGCGCATCACACTCCTTTATCTCGTCTGCTTTAGTAGAATCTCTGCACCTAAAAACTAGTATGGTAGAGGACCCCTTAATTGTTTCAAACCCAATTGGGGGCCCAGCTCATTTGTCTATGATCTGTTTGGATTTGAAAATTTCTATTCTAAGTGTTGAATTTCAATGTAGTGCCTTTGTTTTGGGCTTTTCGGGGTATGGTTTGATTTTGGGTATGGATTGGCTATCCCGTAATGGGGCCATCCTTGATTGTGAGAAAAGGGTTGTTAGGCTCCTAACCCAGCTCGGTAATACTTTGGAAATTTCTTGTAATCCCTCGTATGCGGTTATGCTTAGTTATCTTGAATCGCTAGATGCCTCTGTTGAAAACTTGCAATCAGTTAGAGTGGTCCGGGAATATTCGGATGTCTTCGAAGAGGTGAAGGGCTTGCCTCCGAAGCGGGAAATAGACTTCCGCATATATCTTGTAGATAATGCAAAGCCCGTTGCGTTGCCCGTTAGACATATGGCTCCACGAGAAAGGAAAGAGCTCAGTAAACAGATTAAAGAGCTTCTAGAAAAGGGGTTCATTAGGAGGAGCATTTCAGAATGGGGCGCTCCGGTGGTGTTCGCTACAAAGGCGGATGGTTCACTCCGTCTATGTGTTGACTATAGGGAGCTCAACAAGCTAACGAAAAAGAATAGGCATCCTCTCCCTAGAATTGACGATTTATTTGACCAGCTTGTAGGAGCGTCTGTTTTCTCCCAACTCGATTTAGCAACCGGTTTTCATCAGCTAAGGGTGGCTGAAGATAGCATCGATAAAACGGCGTTCAGAACCCCAGACGGCTTCTTTGAGTGGCTTGTCATGCCTTTCGGCTTGACAAATGCACCTGCTTACTTCGTGGACCTGATGAGTAGGGTATTTAGAGATTTCCTCAACAAATTCGTAGTGGTCTTCGTAGATGATATCCTTATCTTCTCAAAGAGTGAAGAGGAACATGCTCAACACTTAAGGGCAATCATGGAAACTTTGCGAGTCCATCAACTAAAAGCCAAATTCTCTAAATGCCACTTTTGGAGAGAAGAGGTGAGGTTCCTTGGGCACATAGTATCCAAACAAGGGTTAGCGGTGGACCCTGCGAAGGTAGTGGCGGTACAAGATTGGAAGACACCAAGGAATGCGACTGAGGTCCGAAGCTTCCTAGGACTAGCAGGTTTCTATCGAAAATTCATAAGGGATTTTGCGAAAATCTCAGCTCCGCTCACGAAATTGACTAAGAAGAATCTAGTGTTTAATTGGGACTTGGATTGCGAGTTTGCTTTCCAACGACTGAAAAGGGCTCTCACAACAGCCCCAGTTTTTACGCTGCCAGATGGGAGCAAGATGTTCACTGTTTATACGGATGCATGTGGGACAGGGCTAGGCGCCGTCTTAATGCAAGAAGGAAGGGTAGTAGCTTATGGCGGGAGGCAATTGAAGGTGCACGAAAAGAACTACCCAACCCACGATCTCGAGTTAGCCGCCATCGTCTTTGCACTCAAGTCTTGGCGACACTATCTCCTAGGTGAGAAGTTCGAACTTTACACTGACCATAAATCGTTGAAATATCTTTTCTCGCAGAAGGATCTTAACTTGAGGCAACAAAGATGGATGGAGTTTCTTGCCTCGTACGATTTCGAAATCTCCTATACTCCGGGCAAAGGCAACGTAGTGGCAGACGCGTTGAGCCGAAAGAAATTGACCCTAAGCCCATTGTTTGTTGAAAGACAAAGCCTAGAGTTTATAGCCAGCTTTGACTTTAGGCCCTCCTCCGATTTCGTACCAGGCTTGCTAGCATCTCTCGAAGTACGCCCAACTTTAGTAGATTCAGTAGGGGCAGCACAACGCGAAGACCCTCAGCTTGTGGAAATAATTGATAGGCTAATTAGGGGTGAGACTTCAAGTCACCTCAACAGATACTCCATCGACGATAGGGGTTTGCTAAGGCGAGACGGAAGACTATGCGTCCCACAGACAAAAGATTTAGTAAAGAAGGTTCTCGAGGAAGCACATCACTCCAAGATGACGATACACCCAGGCGGAGATAAAATGTACAAAGACATAAAAAGGACTTTCTTCTGGAACGGCATGAAAAAGGACGTGGCAGAATTCGTTTCTAAATGTATGGTGTGCCAACAGGTTAAGGCGGAACAGAAAAAGCCTAGCGGACTACTACATCCTCTGGAGGTCCCGCAGTGGAAGTGGGATAGCATCTCAATGGACTTCATCGATGGGCTGCCTAGGTCTAGGAGAGGCAACACTAGCATTTGGGTAATAGTGGATAGGCTTACTAAAAGCGCCCACTTTTTACCTGTCAAAAGTAAAAGGACTGCCTCATCCCTAGCATCACTTTACCTCAAGGAAATCGTTCGACTCCATGGAATACCATCTAGCATTGTTAGTGACCGAGACCCCATCTTCACCAGTGAGTTTTGGCGGAGTCTGCAAGAAGCAGTAGGAACGCAGTTATGCTTGAGCACAGCCTATCATCCCCAAACCGACGGCCAAACAGAGAGAGTGAACAGAGTTTTGGAAGACCTTTTAAGACTATGCGTCCTTGACTTCGGAGGGACATGGGAAGACCACCTTCCTTTGGTGGAATTTGCCTACAACAACAGCTATCAAGCAACCATAGGAATGGCGCCCTTCGAAGCTTTATATGGAAGACCGTGCCGATCGCCCACTTGTTGGTGGGAGTCCACGGATAAGCTTATACTTGGACCAGACATGATCCGAGAGACTACAGAGAAAGTAGACTTAATACGAAGAAGGACGAAGACGGCCCAAGACAGACAAAAGTCCTACGCCGACAAGAGGAGGACCGACCTTGAATTCGAAGTTGGAGACAGAGTTTTTCTCAAGGTATCACCG
The DNA here is from genome assembly GCA_030737875.1 of Allium sativum. Taxonomy (NCBI): domain Eukaryota; kingdom Viridiplantae; phylum Streptophyta; class Magnoliopsida; order Asparagales; family Amaryllidaceae; genus Allium; species Allium sativum. The sequence goes on from CM060913.1 coordinate 162,227,932, forward strand.
CTAAGAAACGTTGTTCGTTTTGGAACCACAGGAAAGCTAGCACCAAGATTCGTAGGGCCATTCCCTATTATCGAGAAGATTGGGAAAATGGCCTATAGGTTAGAGCTACCCGAGAAGTTGGCTGGAGTCCACAACGTCTTTCACGTTTCACATCTCCGAAAATGTCTTCATGAGTCCGCTGAAGTGGTAGAGCCAAATATACTCGAAGAGGCCGAAGTGGAACGCGAAGCGACCATAAGGAAGGTTCCAACCCGCATCTTAGGAACAGAAGTGAAGAGGCTACGCAACCGCGAAGTCAAGCTCGTCAAAGTTCAGTGGAGCGACGCCGAGGGAGACGCGACTTGGGAAACTGAAGCTAAAATACGCACAGCCTACCCTTTTCTGTTCGAGGGTATATCCTTGATCTTTCCTTTTCCTTAAGTTGCGCTTTTATCTATCTTTTTAGGTATATTTCCTCGACCTTATCCTTTAGGTAGAATCTTTTTGGATGAAAACATGTAGTTGAAACATGTTATGGATGATGGTTGCAAGTGGTTGCAAGTGATTGCTAGTGGTTGCTCGTGGTTGCATATACACACACAATCTAGGGTTTAGATCGGCTCAGTCACTTCATGTTGCATATGCATATATGTTTGTATTCATATGTGGTTGAACTTTAATGTGTTGTCATGTGGATGCTGCATTTGTATTGAATGATTGTGCACTCATGTAGAATCAAAAATAGGAAAATTTACATACATAATGGATTCATGGCACTTACATAATTCGCATTAAGGAGGTTAACTGAATCAGTAGACCGCCTGATTTTGCATTAGATAAGTACATGTACACACACACTTCGCATATGATCATGAAGCATTAGAAGTCTTTTAAGGACAATGGATGCTCGTGTTTGATGGATGAGTAGATGGATGATTGGATGTTAGGATATACATTCCTCCTAACTCGAAGATTTCGGGGACGAAATCCTTTTAAGTGGGGGAGAATGTAACACCCCGAAAATTCTATAACTGTGAAATTTATGAATTAAAGTATAATCAAATTCAAATCAAAGAACTAAGGGAAACGGGATACGCCATTGCGTTCGTCTCGGAAAAATACGCGAAATAGAGTCCGAGTTTTCGAAAAACGGAGTCCGTATGAAGAAGATATGGCCTTCGGAAGTTTTGAATCAAATTTAAAATTCAAACAGAATAAAATAATAATTTAAAATCGGGCCCATTGGGCCAGGGTGGAAGAACACCCGCCTGGGCCACCCAGGTCGACTGGGCTGTCGACCTGGGCTACCCATGTCGACAGGGCTGTCGACAGCCCTGTCGACAGGGGTATCGACCTGGTCGAGCCCAGTCAACCTGGCTGGCCAGGTCGGTGTGCGGTCGAATTTCTGTGGTCTGCTTTGTCATTAGGGCTAGGTGGCGGGTTTTTATTGGTCTCTCTTCCTAATGAATGGCTATGATCTAACATAGCAACATCAAGGGTCCTAATCAATTCCTAACCTCTATATAAACAACCCTAGACTAAACCCTAATCTATTCATTCAAATTAAGAACATAGCCGCCATGTTGCTGAGGAACGACAAAGAGTAGCCGCCAACTAGAGAGAGAATTAGGAAGAAAGTTCTAAAGCCTAAAGCAATTCAAGCAACCTAAAGCTAATCAATTCAACAAAGGAATCGTGTCTCTTAATTAGAGAATTCGCCGCAACCATTGTAAGTAGAGTATTACTTTGGTATAAATAAACAACTGTGTTGATGTGTATGCTTGAATTGTGGCAATGGAAGTAATTCATATTTGTGCGTTCTTATCAATTTATATACGTTTGTATTATGTTATTCATGTTATAAAGAACTACATGCGGTAGTTCTATGCAAGTAAACGTTTGGAATATTTCGCAAATTATGTAATCTATGTTGAAGCTACATGTATGTAGTTGATTGAAATTCATGCAAGTTTGGGCTTTGTGATTATGCCATCATGATGTATATTTTTGTGCATAAATCATTTCGTGAGTAATTGAAACAAGTTTGGTTGTTATAGTTCATATGAAACTATGTTGGAATTTTGATACCATAATCCATGTATTAAGTCATGCTTTTGCAAATTTATGAATATGGCTAGGCCTTGAATGATATTTGGCATAATTGGAATCCATGATTAAGTCTATCTTGTTTATATGATGACATATATGAGACATGGCTAGGTTAGACTCAAAAATCCCTTTTTGCAAGTTTTAAAGCAAACACCATGATTAGGAATATTTATGCATAAGTATGTTTGTACCATCGTTATGTGATTGGACTTAAACCATGATTAAGTTGAACTATGCTTTTGTGTTGGTAGCAAAGTATCCCCTTTGTAAACATGTAGAAACCTTATGAACATGACATGTCTATGCTTTATGACCAAAGTATTTATGCCATGCTTATGTTTGACATTATGCCATGTTTATGCCAAAAGTATTTATGCCATGCTTCTGTTTGACATTATGCTATGCTTATGCTAGAAATATTTACGACATGCTCATGTTTGACAATATGCCTAAATAAGAATATAGGTTCATGTTGTAGTTAAACCTATGCAAGTTCACATGCTTTGATTCATGTCACCTATGTTACCACTATGCAAGTACACCAATTTCTATTTTGTATTTCCAACGTCGTATTGCAAGTTCATGCGCTCACCTTCCCCTCTTTGTGTATACGCCATAAGCCTCCCCTTTCGCATGGCTAAATTGGGCTTTAAAAGGCTAAGCCCAATATATATGAACGGACGTGTAAAACGGGGGAAAATAACGTTGGGTTAAAATTAATTAATGAATGAAAATATAAAATAAAAGGGCCCAAATTCAAGTATGGGTTGGGCCCATGATTGGTGTAACCTTTACACCATTTACTTAATAATGGGCCGCAAATATTTACATATAAATAAAGAAGAATGACAAGATATGTAAATGTAGAAAATACGATGTGTTTAACCCGAGGTTGGATTGAGTTGTGATGTAAACCTGCCCAGAACCGCCCGGCTGTCCAGTAGTCACAACAATACCTATCCAATGTGAGAGGTTAAACATGGAGCCCAATAAGGACCCGAGGTTAGACTGAGTTGTGGCGTAAGACTGCCCGGAACCAACCGGCAACAGGCAGCCACAACAATACCTGTCTAATGTGAGAGGTCAGGGCCTTAATAAGACAATTAAGGCTGAGTCAGGATTGTTAGGATTAAGTGGACTAAAGACTTAATCAAAATGGAACATGCTAAACTAAACGGACTGGTGGGGGTTAGGTTAGAAACACTTAACCAACTTAGCATGTTGGCTAGAGGTAAAAAACCTAGTAACGGGGGACCCTTTTCAGCAGTAACCCTAAAAGGTGTATCAGGATACCCTGAAACTAGGCAGGGTGGGGCACGATTACTGGGCTGATTGTAAGAGGTCAAAGCGACGGCGGTGGTGTAGCAATGTAGGTTCTAACGGAGTGCGGGCATGCACACACTCCGGTGCAGAAAAATAAGGCACTGGACACCAGTAGCATACCTGTGCACTCTAAGGTTGTGTCGGGTTGCCACTATGGGACTTGATACACCCCATGGTGGGACCAGCATAGGTAACTACAGACATCGGGGGCCGTATGACACATGTAACTATGCGAGTAGGAGCCGATCATCATAGAATGGATCACATCACCCTGATTATGGGGTGCAAATTGGAAACTAGTTTATATGGGTTCAGAGATTAACATGGGGTACGATAGTATATTCGACCCTAGACAACTTAACCAAGTTTATTGTGCTTGCCCACTTCTTGTTTATACTTATCATACCCAGTTCTTTATTCATAGACAAAATAGTACTAGACTTACTCAGGCTTTATGTCTGACTCTATTTTTCTTTCGTCTTCTTTCTTCCGTTTCCCCCCCAGGTCCTCAGGGAGGGAACACAGCAGCTTGATCAGCCTTGACATCCAGCTTGAAGTAGAGAAATGTATTGCTTGGACTTTCCTGTTTTGAACTATGGCTTTGGACAATCCACTATGGGGCCTTTGCAGTTTATCTATGTTTTATTTATGCTTCTTTAAATAATGTACTCAAGACAGATTATGAAAGTGTCATGTTATGTTTTTGGAAAGGATGTTGTTGTAACACGTATTTGATTTTATGAAATAAAATTTGTTGTTCTTCCGCTGTTTACAAATATGTGTTCTTATATCTGTCTTGTATATCTGTGACTTGTACTTATAAACCTCCACCAAAATTAGGGCATTCCCTTTGAGAGTGACCCTAACGGAGGTGGGATGTTTCAAAACCCCTGTTCGTTTGAGAACAGGACAAATCAGAACGCAGACGGAAGAACATTTCATTATTATTACAACAATTCCATCAGATACAAGAATATACAGAGTATAAATGAATAAATTACATTCGATAAATATCAGAGATTACAATAAATTACATAGTAGCGGAAAATAATACAAAGCACAACTGAAGGTAATACACGGATACAGAGCTTTCCGAGCATCGTTCCAGCTGTAAATCAGGATCCTGTGAATATAAATCTACAAAACGAAAGCTACTAGCTGCCCGTGCGGAAAATGAGGGGCACCCAGAGTTTAGGTTAAAACAATAAACTCCAGGTCAGTCATGTGACTGGTGTGAGAACTAAAACAGTTATTTAAAACTTTATTTTAAAAGAGAGTAATTCAAGGGACCACGCCGTATAACACGGAACTGGTTTCCTCCCAAGAATACCAGTGCATAGAATAAACAGCGCAATGCTTTTTCGAAAAATGAAGCTATTATAAGACTCAGGTCCCATCACACAATGCAACGCAAGCCGGAGGATAGGGTTTTACCTTATAACAGCCAAACATGCTTGGTACGTTTAAAACAAATCATTTGATACTATAATAAGTGTATAGTGTCAAAACAATTTCAATCATAAATATAAATCATAGACGGCATAAGTGCCCCATACCACTATGTCGCCATACTAGGCTCTACAAATAAAGCCGAAATACACGTATTGGAAATTGGATTTCCGTCATGAGTCGAGGCAAGGAGCAAGCTCCTCTCCGCTTCGAGACACTCTAGCAAATGCTCAGGACTACGCACTCTGGGCAGCCACTGGATCGGTTGGGCCGATCCTCTCTTACGTTTGAGGATTAGTTATTCCTGAACACATGTTTCCCGGTCCTTACAGACCTATAATCGAGGCGCCTCATTCCAACAACCACAAAGGGGAAAAGTATATAAATGTCAGGGCTGGTAAGTCACTGACACCACCAAAGCTAGAAAGAAACGTCGTGTTCTCCCAACGGTCCGTATCCCGTTTTTAACTCATACCTAGGTGTGAGGCTCGCGAATCCACGCTATACACAAAGCTGCCACGTAGGCCGTGCTTCGATCATCAACCACAAGACTTTGCTTTTCAACAGAAGCCTTGATCCATGCAACTCAGCATGCCACACAGGCAATTCATGCCATACGATTGATATCTATCGATATATAACCTCTAAGCTCGTATGTCTCAGGGAAGGGCGTTAAGCAAGAGAACAAATTCTCCGCCGCCAAACAGATATATATTTAACAGAAATCAATCAACACAGAATAAAATCCAATGTCAGACACACAATCCATTTACAAGTTCGTTCTGGGTTTGAACGAAACCGGAGGCACTTTCCTCGCATATCCATCCATCTCCAAGTACGTCTGGACGACCACCAACTGATTCCCTCATCTTGGGTGTACAGCCCAATCAAGATCATCAGTAATCACCCAGACGATGTGAAGACTTCCGGTCTTCAACCACCGTCTTCATCTTCGACTTATCGTCGAATCGGTTATTCAGAATGGGTATAAACCCGACCTTTCCGAGCAACCCGCGTATAAACAAATGTTACACAAACACAACATACGCCTCATTCCAATTCATTAGTCACTAACCGCAAATTAGCAAGAGAACAATTTCCCAAATATTAACCCCGAAGGCCGAAACCAACATCAGATCAATACCCAGGAAACCATTCTTCTTAACAAACCTACAGCTAGTTTCTAAATTTCAATTCTTAGGGAAAGGTTCCCATTAATTTTATCCAAGATAAATTCTTTAAAATTTATCATTTAATCTTCCTTTGGATGTCATTTCAAACCAAATTATGGTTTTCCAAACTAGTCGAGATTAGCGAACCACACCGAAGTAATTATTTATTTTATTTCCCAATCCCAACCTATTCACCCCATGAAGCAAAACTGGTAATACTCCATATCTAACACCATGGTGTTATCGGTAAAATTAATTACCATCTCACGTTCAAATCTAATTAAAGATTTAACTACCGCTTTGGAGCAAAACTGGTGATACTCCATTATCGCTCAATTTCTAAATTTGATAATTTAGGTTATCATTTCACATTTCAATCTAATTACAGATTCATTAAAACTCCTTTTACTGGGTTAAAGAACTAATGTCATTTAAAACACAGTTCACGACAAACCCAAATCACATTCTATTTATTAACGGGTTAAAGAACAAGTGTCATTTAGAACACCCTTCACGATAAACCCATAAATCAATTCTATTTAAAACCCGTTTCAAATCCAATTTATTTATTTAAAAATAAATGGGTTTTAATTTTAGTTCAAAACTAGTTCATTTCGATAAAAATCTATTTTTATCTTTTCAAATATGGAGTTTTTCATTCCAATTTTCCCCAAATCATTTCTTATGATTTTACACAAATTATTACTATTTTTAATAATTTTATCAAAGCTCGTACAGTCGATTTCCATCAACGGCCATCGAACTGCACTAACAGCGACCTTTTCCCAATTTGACTTGGACGTATCTCCAAATCCAACCGTTAGATTTCACATTTCTAATATTCGTTAGAAAGCTCTTTTCGATACAAACCCAACGGTTCCGGTTTTAGGAGAATCCGACGGTCGGATCTCCCATAATGTCCGTTCGAAGTTAATGGTCGAAATTCGCGAACTGCCGCGGCGCGGCGCGTTCTATTCAGGCCATTATATTACATATATAATATATATTACGTCGATTTCTATTTAAAACGAATTTTATAAATAGTTTTAAATTCGTTTCAAAAACATTTCAACTTCCATTTCCAATTCAAATCAAAATTGAATTTTTCTTTATAAATTCGTTTTAAAATTCATTTGAATTCAATTCATATTTCAATTCAATTTGAATACATTTCAAATTGATTTTACTTCTATTTCAATTCGTTTTCAATTCAATTTGAATTCAATTCGTTTTCTATTCAATTCGTTTTCTATTCAAATCAAATTCAATTCGTTTTCTATTCAAATCAAATTCAATTCGTTTTCTATTCAATTTGAATTCAATTCATTTTCTATTCAAATCAAATTCAATTCGTTTTCTATTCAAATCAATTCAAATCTCGATTCATTCTATATTCAATCCAAATTCGATTTCTATTCAAATCAATTCAAATCTCGATTCATTCTATATTCAATTCAATTCGACTTTGGTTTATATTCAATTCAATTCGAAATTGTTATATATTCAATTCAATTCGAAATCGTTTTCTTTTCAATTCAATTCAAATTCGATTTCTATTCAAATCAAATTCGAATTCGTTTTCTATTCAATTTGAATTCATTTTCTATTCAATTTGAATTCATTTCAAATTGATTCAATAAAATTTCAATTTGAATTTAAATCTAATTTAATTTGAATTTTTATTTCAAAATATTAAATTTTGAAATCACTTTTCAATATTCATTGTAAAATGAATAAAATCGATATAAATATCGTTCACGTCAAAATAGCGCAACTCTAATCAACACGGCTTTATATTTTTCGATAATACTGTTATTCTATTCCACAAATGAATATTTATTTTTGTCAACACACGACTAATCTCAACGAATGAGTACTGTCCACGTGTGACTATTTTTGTTATTTAATATATTTTATAAAAATTATAGTATCTATCGTTTGATTTAAAATCAGACTCCAACCGTAAATTAGTAAGAGAACGATTCCCTAAATATTAACCCCGTAGGCCGAAACCAACATCAGATCAATATCCAGGAGACCACTCATCTTATCTATTTTCCAGTTAGTTTCTAATTTTATATATGATAAAGATATAAATTTTATTGTTAAAATATTTCGTTCAACACATGACTAATCCCAACGGATGAGTATAGTCAACACATGAACCTTTATTTTATAATATGAAGATGTAAATTTTATTGTTAAAATATTTCGTTCAACACATGACTAATCCCAACGGATGAGTACAGTCAACACATGAACCTTTATTTTATAATATTCTTTATCTTCTAAATTGGAATGAGGCCCAATCAAATACCATATAGCGTTAACTATATGGATTCCATACAACACATGTATATAATAGCAACGACAAACAATCAACCATCATCTAAAGTGCACTACTCTGTATAAGCATCAAATATAGATATATAACGCTTATAACAGCCTGTCAATCGATCGACATACTACTAATTATTGGGATTAGTGTATGTCATATATTGTCCCAATACCCGTGTGGGGTTTCAAACAATCAAACACAGATTTTATTTGTGCAGTTGGGCGATGTGTAAAATTTATCGACCCAATCAATATCAATCAAATCAGTGTATATAAACAAATCGGCTGATTTGTTTATAAATATTTATTTATTCACTTTCACGTTAAAAATTATATTTTTAACGATAATTAATTTATTTCAACACATGAATATATTTCATTATCTATTTCACATCAACTTCACAAACAAATTTCACAACACATCAAACAAGCATACAAGCCATCGATGGTCTGTGGATGACGGGTGTCGGGTGCTACTAAACACCGTCTACATCCTAGTATATATATATAACTAGAAAAGGAAATTTGAGTGAGAAATTCTCACCGATAGCTATTCCAACTTCACGCCACTTCAAATGTAGAAGTCTTCGTCATTCTCGCCTTTTGTCACTTTCGTTGCCCGTAGCCACTATATATATAAAAATCAAATTTTTACTTCGCTATTCAATATATAAAAATCTAATCTTTTCTTTGCTATTCAATATATAAAAATCGAATTTTTACTTCGTTATTCAATATATAAAAATCTAATTTTTACTTCGTTATTCAATATATAAAAATTCTATTTTTACATCGTGTTCATATAATAATGATTATATTTTTATCACGCTATCCTCTATATAAAGATTTCGCCTTTTCAAATATAAAGATTTCGCCTTTTCCATATAAAGATTTCGCCTTTTCAAATTTAAAGATTTCGCCTTTTCAAATTTAAATATTTCGCCTTTTCCATATAAAGATTTCGCCTTTTCCATTTCAAAAATCTAATCTTTTCTATTTTAAAAATCTAATCTTTTCTATTTTAAAAATCTAATCTTTTCTATTATAAAGATCTTTTCTTTAAGCTGAAAATCCTATTTTAAAAATAAAAATAAAAATCATAGCCTTATAAATAAATCAAAATCAAAATTTTAAACTATATAAAATTCAGAAATTTAAACTACAGTATTACATACTAAAATCGAAAATTTTCACATGACTAAATAAAATAAAATATGGAAAAACAGCAAAAACGTACTTTGGCTTTTGGATGGGGGGGGGGGGGGTTTCTTGCACCTGCGGAGGAGGGAGGAAAGAAGGTGGTGGCACGGGTTTTTAGCAGAGGAGGGAGAATATAAGGGGGGAGGGGTGTGGGCGTTGCAGTCGAGGATGAGGGCAAGGGGGGTCCCGCGCGTCAGGAGGGGGCGGTTGGCGTCTGCACGACGGCGCAAGGAGGGAAGAGGAAGAGGGGGGTTCGGTGGTGGTTGCGGTCGATTGGGGTTTCAAATCGATGGAGGAGAGAGTCGGCGGGGTAAAGGAAGGAGGGGAAGGGGCGGAGCAGGCAAGGCGGCGGCGGTGGAGCGCGATTCGTTTTCTCCCTTTCTTTTTATTTTTATTTTTTTTCGTTTCTGAGTGAATGAATAAGGGGGGGGGGGGCAGAGAGAGATAAAGGAGAGGAGGGAGGAAGAGTTTTTATTATTTTTAATTATTTAATCCCAAAAAGTTGACTTTTACATACGACCCCTAAATAAGGCCCACCGCCTGTCGTCCATAGCGTTTTACCCTCATTCCGAACACAATGGGATATGTATCGCAAGCTGATTCGATCGTTTCGATCAATTTTCATCAAAATCAACATATAACTCTATATATTGAATTTGAACGCGTATTTCAATTTATTGGGGTCACATACTAACTCTATAAATCCCAGAAAAATATTTTCTAGCTTCGTATTGACGATACAATCTAACAAAACTAGTTTCGTCGAATTCTGAGACCGTTGGAAAAATGGCCATTTTCCAGTCGATTAAAATCAACTGAAACTGGTCAAACGTGTTTTCCTTTGCCACGCTCACATGTTGATTCGAAAAATTATGAAATTTGGAATCTAACAATAACTTTACATCACGGATCCAACAAAAGTGGTTTCGTCGAAATCCGAGGTCGTTTGCTAAATTCTCATTTTCAAGGGCCTGAATTCCATAGCGACTATTCAGAATTTTCAACTGGACATATCTTTTGATCCCCGCTATGAAATTTCGATTTTTCGGATTTGTCGGAAAGATATTCTCAATTAGATCCCATTATTTTTGGTTTCGCTAAAATTCGGATTGTTTTGCACCCGGTACATTCATTTGAAGTTTGAAATCGAATTATCGAACTACCGCGCCATTTTCAATTCCTTTTTATAATTATATATAATTATATATATTCTAACGAAGACGCGTATAAATATATACGTTCGAATTCTTTTAAAAATAAATTTCTCGTCGATATTATTTAAAATAGTCTATTTTAAATATTCAAAATTCGCTAAAATTGCCAAAATAAAAATTTTAAACTGGCCTAGATTTTCGGGTTGTTACAAAAGTGTAACCTGGTTTACTCTAATGCATGCTCTCTATATTCAGAGGAGTGCCTACAATGCTAGCAGTGGCGCAAAAGGTCTCCTTATCCCACAGCCTTTGGTTGAGCTTCCATAGTCTTATCCAAATGGCAATGAAACTCAGTAAATCACGATCAAGAATTTCTTTCTTGGATTTTTTTAGTAATATGTGTTTTTCATTTATGAAACGTGATCTGCCCTATAATGTTTTCTCATGGTCCAGTGAATTAGATAACATGATAAAGAAAAATCCATTGTTGTGAGTGAAAATTTCATACTTACTAGCTGTATTCCATTTTCAAGTGATGTGCGTGACCTTTGTCTTGCAATTGAATTTATATTAAAAGTTGCAATTGAATCTTCCAAACTGCAAGTATCAATTGACCTTTGTCTTGCAAGCCAAATGTAGGCAGGAAAAAGGGTGAAAGAGGAGTGGTTCAAAGATAAAGTCTGGTGAACGAAGTAAGTAATAGCATGATTAAGCAATACAAAATTTACAGACTTAGTAACAGTCCTAGTGTCCTAAGGTAATGTGCACCTGCACAACTTATAATAGTTTCTTAGGAAATATGTTTATCTGTATGGTTTAAGATGAATAACTATTTTATTGTTTGCATAATTCTACTACTTTAAAAATTTGATGAGGATAAGTTTTTCTTATTCTACCTGGATTGGCCTCTACTCTCTACCATGTAGCAAGCGTGGTAGTCGATGCCCCTTGCACTAAATCAGTCCTGCTCGATTGTAAAGTGGATTTTATCCTTCACATCACTCGCCCATAGATTAGCCTTCAGTTGGACATCTATCATGCATGCAGACGAAGTAGCAAATTATTTACCCTTTTCGATGTCCCCTATGCACGTTCATCGCTTGTACCCACTATCTTTTTGGCCCTCTTTGAACTCTTATTTAACCTATTTCGCTTAAGTGTGCCTAATCTTCCTGAGACCATCAGTCCTTGATGGAAAGGAGATGCAGCAGGCATAGGTCATATCGTACAATATTTTAATTTGCGCTTCCAGTCCATTCTTGTTCTTTTGGCCCCATATTTTCCATAATTAGAATAAGTATGCTCAACCTTCTTGGGATCATCCATCCTCGACTGAATAGTAATGCTACCAATACTACTCCTATTTGATAATCCGTGTTCTCTTCACTAAGCCTAATCCTGTATTAGAGCCCAACAGATTGACTCAGTTCCTGTCTGAGCCTATGTTATTGTAATGTCCATATTTTTGGATGATAATTACGAATATTTAAATTCGTTTTAAATATTAATTTGGTAATATAAATGGATTTTATATCAAATTTATTTATCAAAATGGAGTTCGAACATATAAATTTATAATTTAATTAAAACGAACTCGTAGCGTCGCGGTAGTTCGTAATTTACGATTTGAACTTCAATTGAATATACAGAATCCATTTTAAGTCGGAATTCTGTGAAACAAGAAATGTTTGAATCTGTTGGATAGTGATTTTCTAATGAAAGAGAAAAATCATGATTTCATCGTATAAATTGTAAGATATGTCCAAATCAAAATTTCAAATACTCGATATGGAATTGATTTTAAATTATAACGATTTATTATCAAATATAAAAGGGTTTTTATATAAAATGAATATCGTTTAACCCAAATTTCTGAATGATAAATCTATACTGGCTCAATTTGAAGCTATTGCTTATTCCGTTTGGATATTTCGATCATATCGATTTATTATGTAATAACCCGGAAATCTGAGCCAATTTAAAATTTTTATTTTGGCAATTTTGGTGAATTTTGAATATTTAAAATGGATTATTTTAAATAATAATGACAAAAAATTTATTTTGAACAGAATTAGAACGTATATATTTATTTGAATCGTCATTAGAATATAAATAATTATTTATAATTATAAAAGGAATTGAAAATGGCGCGGTAGTTCGAAAATTCGATTTCAAATTTCAAATGAATGTACATGATTCAAAATAAACCGGATTTTGGTGAAATCAAAAATATTAGAATCTATTTGGGAATATCTTTCCAACGAATTGAAATTTCATAGCGAGGATAAAAAGTTTTTCCCAGTTGAAATTTCAGAATAGTCGCCATGGAATTCTGGCCCTTAAAAATGGAAATTTTGCAAATGACCTCTGTTTTCAACGAAACCACTTTTGTTAGATCCGGGATGTAGAATTATTGCTAGATTCCAAAATTCATAATTTTTTGAACCAATATGTGAGCATGGCAAAGGAAAACGCGTTTGACCAATTTTAGTTGATTTTAATTGACTGGAAAATGGGCATTTTTCAATCGATCTCAAAATTCGACGCAATTAGTTTTGTTAGGATCGTATCGTCAATATGAAGCTAGAAAATATTTTTCGGGAATTTTTAGAGTCCGTATGTGACCCCGGTAAATTGAAATGTGCGTCCAAATTCAATATATATAAATATATTTTGATTTTGACGAAAACTGATCGAAACGATCGAATCATCTTACGATACATATCCCATTGTGTTCGGAATGGGGGTAATTAGCTATGGACGACAGGCGGTGGGTCTCGTTTGGAGATCGAATAGAAAATCAACTTTATAGAGAATAAAATAAAATATTATATAAATCTTTATACATTAACCCCCCTCCGCCTCTTTTCTTTTCCTTCTTCAGACACCTGATAAGAAAGAAAAAAAAGAGAAAAAGAAGAGGAAGGAGGAGCCGCCGTCACTCCTCCACGTCGCGCCGCGCCTCCATCAGCGACGCCACCGCGTCGGTCGCCATGCCCCCCTCTCGCTCCTCCGCTTACCTCTTTCTTCATCGTTCCCTCCTCGAGCGAGAACTGCGAGCCCCCCTACTTAAATCGAACAACGCACCCAAATCTCCCACCACCACCAGACCACACCCCCTTCCTTTGGCTGACGCTCCCTCGCCTCTAAGCCCCCTCGTCCTCCTTCGTTCAAACCGAGACCCTATCCCAGATTTAAGCTGCTGCTCCACCCCCATGTCAACGCGCGCCATCAAGCACCCCCTCTTTAGCCAAGCGCGCCCTTCTCCACCCCAAACAAGACTGTGAGTTTTTATTTATTATTTCATTTTATTGATTTACTTATGTATAAGGAATGCGAGATTTCAAATTTAGATTTTTATATATACATCAAAGTATTGTTTTTTCTTTAAAAATCCGATTTTTGTTTTCGTTTAAAGCTATGATTTTTATTATGGAAAAGCTTTGATTTTTAAATATAGAAAAAATATTGTTTTGGTATATGAAAAGGGTTTGATTTTTCTATGTTATTCATATGAATAAAGATGCGATTTTTACATGATATGCATATGAATAAAAATATGATTTTTATATGATAGAGATGATAAAAATATGATTTTTATATTTTAGAGATAATAAAAATATGATTTTTATATTTTTAGAGATAATAAAAATATGATTTTTATATGATAGAGATTATAAAAATATGGTTTTTATATTTTAGAGATAATAAAAATACGATTTTTATATAAGTTGTAGCGAAATAAAAATTCACTTGTATATGAGTAGCGGATTGAAAATAAAATTTTACATAATAGAGAATATAAAAATATAATTTTTATATATGTAGCGAGATAAAAAATTGCTTTTTTACTATATATAATGAGATAAAAATGTGATTTTTATATGTGAACAGCGAGAAAATGAAGTTGGAAAGTCGGGCGAATCCAAACGGTTCAGAAATTCAGAAATGAAATGGCGGAGTGGAACCCTCGGTGAGAACTTCTCATTTTGAATTCTATTTTCTAGTTAATTATATACTAGGATGCGGACGGTGCTTAGCAGCACCCGACACCCATCGTCCACAGACCATGGATGACTTGTTTGTTTGATTGCTGTGTTGTGAAATTTGATTGTGTGATGTGGTATGAAATAAAATATTTTATAGTGGAAAATATTTTATAGTTAAAAATATGATTTTTCGCGTGTATATAAAATAAATATTTATAAACAAATCGGAGATTTGTTTATACACACTGATTTGATTGATATTGATTGGGACGATAAATTTTACACATCGTCCAACCTCACAAATAAAATATGTGTTTGTTGATTTGAAACCCCACATGGGTATTGGGATGATATTTGACGTACACTAATCCCGATTGGTTAGTTGTATGTCAATCGATGGGTTGACAGACTGTGTAAGCGTTAATTATTTATATTTAATGCTTATGCTGTTGTGTGGTGCACTCTGGATGAGGGTTGATTATTTATCGTTGCTATTATATACATGTGTTGTAGAAAATCCATATAATTAACATTATATGGTAATTGATTGGGCCTCATTCCAATCTAGAAAAAAAATTCATGTGTTGAATTGAAAATAAATTCATGTGTTGAATAGGAATATAAATATTCATGTGTTGAATAAAAGTCGTGTTGATTAGATGGATGCCATTTTGACGTGAACGATATTTATATCGATTTTATTCATTTTTATAATGAATATAGAAAACGAAGTGGTTTCAAAATATAACGTTTTGAAAATATTATCATTTATATATAGATGATATGGAATATTCGATTTTGATCTGAAATTGAATAGGAAGTTGAAGTCGTTTTGAAAACGAATTTAAAACGATTTATAAAATACGTTTTAAAAGGAAATCGACGAAATATATATAATTTATTTATATTATATATAATGGCCTGAATAGAACGCGCCGCGCTGCAGCAGTTCGCAAATTTCGACCATTGACTTCGAATGGATATTACGGGAGATCCGACCGTCGGAATCTCCTAAAACCGAAACCATTGGGTTCATATCGAAAAGAGCTTTCTAACAAATATTAGAAATTAGAAATCTAACGGTTGGATTTGGAATTATGTCCAAATCAAATTTGGAAAAGGTCGTTGTAAGTGCAGTTCGATGGCCGTTGATGGAAATCGACTATACGGGCCTTGATAAAATTATTAAAAATAGTAATAATTTGTATAAAATCATAAGAAATGATTTGGGAAGAATTGGAATAAAAAACTCCATGTTTGAAAAGATAAAAGTTGATTTTTATCGAAATGAACTAGTTTTGAACTAGAATAATAATTTATTTATTTTTAAAATAAATAAATTGGATTTGAAATGGGTTTGAAAATAACCAGAATTTCCAATAATTGAATTGGAATGGATTTGAATCGAAATCATCTTCGGAATAGTTCGATGTTGGATTTCGTGATTATACAGATGTTGTTATGGAAATTTGAAAGATATATTATATCGTTATTTCGCAATACGATATTGTTGGTTTCAGAATTTGATATTGAATATAAGCCGATATATTTTCTATTCAGAGCTTTGTGTTTAATATCAAATGGGATTTTGGGTTGCCGTGAACGGTATCTTTAACAATACTGTTCTTAAACCCAAATGGAGTTAATAAAATTAAGAACTACCTGGGGATCTGTTAAGTTGGATGGTTTCTTGGATATCGATCTGATGTTGGTTTCGACCTTCGGGGTTAATATTTAGGGAACTGTACTCACACAAATTTACGGTTAGGGACTGATTGAAATGTGATGTGATTTTGGGGTTTATCGTGAACCGTGTTTTAAATGACATCGGTTCTTTAACCCGGTTAAAGATTAAAACTAAGTGGAGTTTTAATGAATCTTTAATTAGATTGAAATGATCATGAATGGAGTATCACCAGTTTTGCTTCAAGCGATAGTTAAATCTTTAACTAGATTTGAACGTGAAATGGTAATTAACTTTACCGATAACACCGTGGTGTTAGATATGAAGTATTACCAGTTTTACTTCATGGGATGAGTAGGTTGGGATTGGGAAATAAAATAAATAATTACTTCGGTGTGGTTCGCTAATCCCGACTAGTTTGAAGTGATATTCAAAGGAAAATTAAAGAATAAATTTAAAAGAATTTATCTTTGATAAAATTAATGGAACCTTTCCCTAAGAATATGAAATTTAGAAACTAACTGTAGGTTAGCTAAGAAGAATGGTTTCCTCGGTATTGATCTGATGTTGGTTTCGGCCTTCAGGGTTAATGTTTTGGGGAATTATTCTCTTGCTAATTTACGATTAGTGGTTGATGAATTGGAATGAGGCGTATGTTGTGTTTGTGTAACACTTGTTTATTATCTACGTGAGTTATTCAGAAAGACCGGGTTTATCCCATTCTGAATAACTGATTCGACGTGGTGTTGAAGATGAAAACGGTGGTCGAAGAACGGAGGTCTTCACATCGTTGGGTGATTACTGATGATCTTGATTGGGTTGTACACCCAAGAGGAGGGAATCAGTTGGTGATCGTCCAGACGTACTTGGAGATCGATGGATATGCGAGTTACAAGGTACCTCCGGTTTCGTTCAGACCCAGAACGAACTTGCATGAACTGTGTGTCTGACATTGGATTTTGCTCTGTGTTGATTGATCTCTATTAAATAT
Source organism: Allium sativum (assembly GCA_030737875.1). Lineage (NCBI taxonomy): Eukaryota > Viridiplantae > Streptophyta > Magnoliopsida > Asparagales > Amaryllidaceae > Allium > Allium sativum. Next base: position 162,245,319 of record CM060913.1, read on the forward strand.
ACATCTGCCTGGTGAAGGGGAATTCATTCCCTTACATCACCCTTCTCTGAGACGTATAGGATCAGAGGTTGTATATCGATAGACATCAGTCGCACGGTGTGAATTGCTTGTGTGGCATGCCTAAGTGGCAATTGATCAAGGCTTTTGTTGAAAAGCAAAGTCTTGTGGTTGATGATCAAAGCACCGCCTGTGTGGCATAGCTTTGTGTAACGTGAATTCGCGAGCCTCACACCCCGGTTGTGAACCAGAAACGGGAGAGGACCTCAGGGAGAGCATGCGTTTCCTTCTAGCTAGGGTGGTGTCAGTGACCTACCAGCCCTGACATTTATATTATTTTCACCTGTGTGATTGTTGCTGTTGTGAGGCGCCTCGAATATATCGGTGACTATGTGTAGCCGATGGAGTCATTCGTTGGCTCATTTACACCCTAAAGAGCGGGGAAACGCAGTGTTCAGGCATTTTAATCCACATCGGTGGACCGGCCCTGACGATCCAAGGGCTCACCTGTGTCTGGGTCCTGAGGCTCGGGCTAGACAGTCTCGAATCGGTAGAGGACGATCCCTTGCCTCGGTTCACAGATGGAAATCCAACTTCCAATACGTGACTTTGCGGTTTTGATTGTAGAGCCTAGTATTGGCGACATGATATATGGTACCCATGCCGTCTATGATTGATACTTATGATTTGAAGTTGTTTTATACACTATGCATTTATAATAGTATCAAATGATTTGTTTTAAATGTACTAAGCATGTTTGGCTATTATAAGGGAAAACCCTATCCCCCGGCTTGCGTTGCATTTTGTGATAGGACCTGGGTCTTATAATAGCTTCATTTTTCCAAAAAGCAGTGCACTGTTTTGTTATATGCACTGGTATTCTTAGAAGGAAACCCGTTCCGTGTTATACGGCATGGTCCCTTGATATATCTGATTTAAAATAAAGTTTAAAATAACTGTTTTAGTTCTCACACCAGTCACATGACTAACCTGGAGTTTATTGTTTTAACCTAAACTCTGGGTGCCCCTATTTTGACACGGGCAACTAGTAGTTTTGTTTTTTGTGACGACCCCAAATCCCGTACAGACGGAGACAAGGGTAATCTTTGGAATATAACACAGAAACAGATAACTGCAGAACAAAATTAAATAAATACACCAGATAATGTACAATAGAATATACTGGATAAAAGTAATCATCAGAGTTACACAGTATACAGGATACACACTTAGTACAAATACAGTCCAACTATACATATATGTCTACAGTGGAAACAAACATAATGTACAATAGGAGCTAAACAGCATAAAAAGAGATAAATGATAGAATCCATCTTCAGCTCCAGCTATCCAGAAAGAATCAGCTAAACTTGAATACAAGGCTGCCCATGTAGGAAAAGGGGCAGCCGAGTTTGAAAGTGAAACAAACTACGAGTTAGTCATGGGACTGGTATGAGAAATCTACTCAACACATGTATAATATGGCCAATCACAGGACCACGCCACTTTCGTGGAACGAGTTTACTCCATTGGATTTCCAGTGCTTTAAAACAAATCTTTCTTTTAAACATCGCTATGCTTTTTATAAAAATGAAGCCATTATAAGACTCAGTTCCCATCACACAATGCAACGCAAACCGAAGGATAGAGTTTTTCTCTTATAACGGCCAAATTATGCTTGATACGAATAAAACAAAGGCATTTATATTATTGCTAGTGTTTGTATGTTTGAAAACAATTTCAAATCATAACTATCAATCATAGACGGCATTAATGCCCCATACCACTATGTTGTCATATATAGGTATACAATCAAAACCACACGATGTCGTATTTGGAAATTGGATTTCCACCATGAACCAAGGCAAAAGATAGTCCTTACCGTATTCGAGACTACCTAGCCCGAGTTTCAGGATCAGAACGCATCGACCCTTGGATCGTCAGGGCCGGTCCACACGGAGTGGATTAAAATACCTGAACACTACGTTTCCCCGCCCTTTGGAGCGTAAGCGAACCAACGAATGGCTCCATCGGACCCGGATCGTCCGATCTAACTAAGGCGCCTCGCAACAGCAACAACCACACAGGTGAAAAGTATAAAAATGTCAGGGCTGGTAGGTCACTGACACCACCCTAGCTAGGAAGAAACGCAGGCCCTCCCTGATGTCCTCTCCCGTTTCTGGTTCATACCGGGGTGTGAGGCTCGCGATTTCACGTTATACACAAAGCTGCGCCACACCGGCGGTGCTTTGATCATCACCACAAGACTTGCTTTTCAACAGAAGCCCTGATCCCTGCATCTTAGCATGCCACACAGGCGATTCATGCCATGCGACTGATATCCTTCGATATACAACCTCTGAGCTCGTGCGTTTCAGAGAAGGGCGTTAAGCAAAAGAATAAATTCTCCGCCGCCAAAACAGATGTATATTTAATAGAGATCAATCAACACAGAATAAAATCCAATGTCAGACACACAGTCCATTTACAAGTCCGTTCTGGGTCTGAACAAAACCGGAGGCACTAAATACCTCGCAAACCCTTCGATCACCACGTACGTCTGGACAATCACCACTCATTATCCATATTTCGGGATGCCTCCCAATCAGGACCTCGGTTACCATCCAAACGAGGTGAAGATCTCCGGTCTTCGACCACCGTCTTCATCTTTGAATTTCAATCGTCGGTCAATTATTTGAAATGAGAATTAACTCGGCCTTTTCAAATAATTCACGTATATTTAGAATTTCAAATCAATTTATTTCAATGGTTAAATTATTCGACAACACCAATTTGGTTCTTTAATGTAATTTTCACACCAAACACATTCAACCATCAAATACCACATAAATCGAGCAAACTCAGTTTATTTCCATTCCATATCATTTATGATATTTTCTAACGATTTATCGCTATTTTTATTTATTTTAAAATAGCCAATTTATTCAAAACGACGCTACGGACCATAACGCGGCCGTGGCGCCGTTTTTCTTCAGATTTGTTTTACACATATCTGAAAATCTAACCGTTGGATCTTCACAAAATTTACATAATTAGAAAGGTCTTTTCAGAACGAATCCAACGGTTCCAGTTTCGGGAAAATCCGACGGTCGGATCTCCCAGTACAATCGTTTGAATTTTCGATTTCAAAATACGAACTATAGCATCGTTATTCGATTAAATATAATTATATATATATATATATATAAATATAATCGATTCTGGCGTTGTTTTTCTTTAGATTTGAATTAAACATTCCAGACAATCCAACCGTTGGATTTTTACAAAGTTGGAGCCGTTGGAAAGATTATTCCAAGGCGAACCCAACGGTTGCGGTTTCGGGAAAATCAAATGGTCGGATTTCCCGCACTAGTTGTTTGAAATCACGGTTTCAAATCACGAACTGCACGGCCACGTTTCGTTTTAATTTTATTTATATTTATATAAATATAGTTCACTCAACAATTTCAATATCGTTTTCACTTCAAATATTTCACTAACGCCTTAAAATTTTGGAAAATTTCGCCATAACCTCCTTTGTACGGGAGGGGCTGGGAAAATTCCCAAATAGCCACATAGGCGTCTCTTGTCGAAAAGAAAAAGAAAAGGCCAAGCGGCTAGCCAACAGGCTCATAAAATCATCACCCAAACAAAACAGTAAATGTGTACCTATTTGTCGGGCGCAAAATTTTATTTCTCTTCTCTAGCCCCTTTGCAATAACCTGTTCAATAAATATGCATGTACATATATATAGTTCTTATCACTTATCATTTTCTATTCAACTTCATATTTGATTCCATTTGGTTTAAAAACACCATTCATTCTAATGTTGCATGTATAGGCAAAAATCATATCATTAGCTAATTAATGAATATTTCAACTCATACATATTTATTTGAACGAGTGGCTATTTTTAACACTTCACATTTCAACAATTCGTGTATATAATAAAAATGTGATTTTTATTGTAAAACAATTCATTTCAAAACACTATTATTTTATATAGTTTATAAAGATGATAAAAATAGGATTTTTCTTATAAAACAATTTCTTTTAAAACGAGGTCATTTTACATAGCTCATATAGATGATAAAAAGGTGATTTTTATTATGAAACAATTTATTTCAAAATATGAATACCATTCAACACATGAATTTCTAATCAACGAATGAATATCGATTCAACAAATGAAGGTTTTCTATAGTTTCTATATATAAATAAAAATGTGATTTTTTATATTTAAAACTCGAAGACCATTCAACACATGAATTTCTAATCAACGAATGAATATCGATTCAACACATGAAGGTTTTCTATTCAACGAATAAATATAGTTTCAGCAAATGAAAGTTATTCAAACACATGAATATTATTCAAAATTTCGGCAGCATAACGGCAGGGTAGTTAAAACCGGGACCGTCCCTAGTGCGACTCCTCGCTCTACCTTAAAACCTCGCGGTTTTTTACAATGGGGATCATGCATCTAGTTCGCACGCAGGCGGCATGTATATATTTATTTCATTTCCACAAACTAATCCTATGTGGTTTCAACCAAATATTTCTCAACCACAAACGGGTATTTTTCAACCACAATCAATCAATATCAACCACAAACAATCCCAAACAACCATTCGCTATCAATCAATTTTCACACTAATCACAACCAATAAATATCATCCATGGTTTATGGACGAGGGGCGTATATATATATATATATATATATTTATATATAGCAATTAACTTCTATTTCAACACATATATAATTTTTACAACGCATATATAACTTATACATCGAACATACAACTTATACAACGCTTATACATGAGGTGTACAACGCTTATATAACTCATATATCGACTATATAATTTATACATCGTCGTTTTCCATATTGTTTATAAATTAGAAATCTCACATTGGGTTCCACTCCACCAAAAATAGCAGAAGGCTCAGAAAAATATGCGGTCTCTTCTAAAATGTAGAAGGCGTCCACACGGTCACGATGTTTCCTGTTTCATCGAATTTCGTCAAAAAACGAAAAAGATATGATTTTTCAAAGTTTGCAACACTTTAAAGTGTGAAAATCAGTTGAAAATAAACAAGGTCGTTACCTCAGAAAAATGTTTGAAACTAGGGATCCACTTTTCGCACAAACCGGTGGACGATAGGAGGATCGGGTGGTGCAGCGCGGAGGAGGGAGGAAGCGCACGCCTGCGCGTGGTTGTCCAGTCGGGTTCGGTGGCGCCTGGCGGTCGGGGCGGCGGCTCAAAGCTGATGACTTTGAGGAGGTGATTCTCCTCCTACAGGCCACGATAAATCACGAAATGGGTATGGATTCGAAGAGGAGATCGAGAGCTTTGATATGGATCCAACCACGCTCGATTTCATTGAGAAACGAAAGAGAAATCTGACCGGGAAGAATCGGATGCCTTCCGCCGTCGATCGCAGCAATTATGGGGGGGGGGGTTTCGATTTTTTTTTAAATTTTAAATTAATGAATGGAATTACGTGATTGGTCGATAAATATTTATTCAAAAATTTGGGGTTTTCTTAAACGAACTCGAAATCGAACCCAACGACTGTCGTCCCTAGCGTTTTACCCCCATTCCGAACACAATGGGATATGTTTCATAGGCCCATTCGACTGTTTCAATCAGTTTTCCTTCAAATTAAAATATAAAATATTCAATATTTAATTTGAACGAACATTTCAATTTGCCAGGGTCACAAACTGATTCGAAAAATTCCAGAAAAATAAATCTAGCTATGTTTTGACGATACGGTCCCAACAAAACTAGTTTCGTCGAATTCTGAGGCTGTTTGCAAAAAGGCCCATTTTTGGTCGATCCAATTTAACTATAATTGACCAAAACACATTTTCCTTTGCCACGCTCACATATTAGCTTCAAAAATTATGAAATTTGAAACCTAGCAATAACTTCACATCCCGGATCCAACAAAAGTGGTTTCGTCGAATTCCGAGGTCGTATGCAAAATGGCCAATTTCACGGGCTATATAAATTCCATAGCGACCTTTCTGAAAATTCATTCGGCCATAACTTTTGCTTTCCGCTATGAAAATTCGATTTTTTAGATTCGTTAGAAAGGTATTCACTAACAGATTTATGTATTTTTGGTTTCACTAAAATCCGTTTTGTTTTGCACCCGGTACAGTCCGACAAAGTTTGAATTCCATTTTTGAAACTGCAGCGCCATTTCAGGCCTTGTTTATAATTATAATTAATTATATTCGTTTTCAATTGTCGATTCAAACTCAGTTTTCATTGCTATTATTTAAAATATTTATTTTAAATATTTAAAATCCATTATCTTAGCCAATTTAAAAATTTTAAATTGGTTCAGATTTTCTGGGTCGTTACAGTTTTGCAGATTTATATTCACAGGATCCTGATTTACAGCTGGAATGATATCCGGAAAGCTCTATATCCGTATATCTCTTTCAGTTGTGTTTTGTATTATTTTTCCGCTGCGATGTATTTAAATGTAATTTAAATCTTTGATATTTTATGTGTAATATTTATTTATACTTTGTATATTCTTGTAATCTGATGGAATTGTTGTAATAAGCAATAGAATGTTCTTCTGTTTGCGTCCCGATGTGTTCTATCCTCAAAGCAATCCGGGCTTTCATGACCGGGGAAGTTCAGATCGTCTCATATTATTTATAAAATTTGAATTGTTTTGGAATTAAATTATTTTATCGATATTATATAAGCCTCAGAAATGATTATTTTTCAAACGACCTCTGTTTTAACGAAACGAAATTTATTGGAATACGTATAACTAGTTATTGCTAAATTTCCAGTTTGGAGCTAGTTGGAGTTGTCTTATTCATGTGTGCAATTTAAGGGTGAACTGATAAATAAATTGGAAATAAAATAACGTAGGTTTGCAAACTTAGTCGGTTTTCAATGAAATGAATGTCATTGGGATCAGAACATTAAGACTTAAGCAGTGTGTCCATCTTTATTATGTTTGGAGCTTGCGTGTGTCGGTGCGAATTTAACAGTGAACGTTAAATAGTGGTACCACATATAAATAATAGTGGTAGTAGTAGTAGTAGTAATAGAAACTGAGCCTTTAAGCAATACTTTCCTAAATATGTACCCACGCCTATGCACTCGCGCACATAAAGAGCTACCCTATATTTTTCTTCTAACCTACCCTATGCCCAACGCTCTATCTCACATCAAAGAAATGAAAATGCACCGCACCCATTGAAAAACAATTGAGCCTAACCTACGTATATTCTTTTCAACCTACCTACTTTCTACCCAAGCTAAAACCCAACACTGCAATACATGACAGCACGTTTGGAAAAGAAAGCGATATATATATTGTTCTGTCTGGACAAATGTAAACAGACAACCGACCTAACTAAGAACCTATGATATACAAGATGAACTGACGTTGTTCTTATCTTTTTTTCTTTCGTGTCTATAAATATGTGGGCAGTCTTTTCTTTTCTTTGTTTTGATCGAAAACCTAACTTCTTCCTCTCATTATAAAGACACAATCTCCATTCTCCCCCTCCTGTTCACTTAGCGCGGCCATTCATTCTTCTCCAACATGTTATTTTTATTTTATTTTTCTTTCTCCATGCATCTTCTTTTCAACATGTGCATGAAACAAACTCCTCCATTTTTATACCAATATATATATATATTCAACCTCCTCGTCCATTTGTTAGTCGATCTGTCAATGTGAAGAGGAAACATAGTCTGGTTGTTGGTGATCGTCATATGGCATGGGTGGTTTGGTGAAGTGGCGAGGTTGCGACCAAAGGCAAAATCCAGGCACAAGACGAACAGGGAAGTTCGGAACTCGAGGTGATGGTGGGGAACGCTTGAGTGCACGCTCTGGTATGGTCGATCACCGTCCGATGGACGGAGGGGAGTGCGATGGTGAAAGGTAGAAGACGTGCTGTGTGTGCATAGGCATGGAGATGTTGAACTAACGTGAAGGTAGAATATTATATACATACATATATACATGTATAATAAAGGTTCGGCACATTTTAGAATGAAGCATGAACAGTGAAGGCGTGAAGCTGCAGTGTTGAACGGGACAATGTGGAAATGGTTCGAAGTCGGGATGTCAAGGAGCATGCGAGTCAGAGGGGAATAGTATGGAAGGGAAGGGAAGAGGAGTTGAAGAGAAAGGCAGTGGTGATTTTTGTTTCAAAATTAGTGAAGTTCAGGAAGAGAACGAGATGTGTGAAGTTGGCAGTGTTCTTGTGTGTACTGGAGCAAGCTTTCAGGAAAAAAAGGGAACAGTGGCGGTCGGGTTTTTCAATTCGTGATGGACCGAATGAAATTAAGGTAAATCCCATTTACTGATAAAAAAAAATAGAATTAGTGTGTGTGTGTGTATATATATATATATATATATATATATATATATATATATATGGGATAGGATCATGGAGCCCCCCTGAATTTCAGCCTCCCATTTGCACCTCAATTTCAGCCACACATTTATATTAAAAAACGTGAATGGAAAGTGAGTGGGAGGTTGGAAGGAGAGAGGGAGGAAATGTGTGGTGGAAAAGTGGTAGGCTAAAAGGGTGCTCACTATTTGGGGTGCCATTGAACCTACCCATATATGTATGTATGTATATATATATATATATATATATATATATATATATATATATATATATATATATATATATATATGGTATCAACAGTATTGCGTTAAACAACATACATATAACGCGCCTGGAGAGTTCAGTAGTGCCTAACTATTAACTAAAATAATGCTTAACGTTGTTTTTTTAAAACATGCCTAATGGGAGAATTGACGTGGCCTTAGTTAAGAGTTTAATTATGTCTAACCAAATAAAAATGCCTCCTGGGTGATTTCCGGATATGCCTATCCTAACTAAAATATTTCCTAATTTAAGATTTAGGTAATATAATATGCGCTTGGTCAGTTTAATAGTTTAGTATGCCCATATGTGCCTAATGTATCCTAAAGAGCCTAATCACGTTTAAAGCATGTCTAGCCAATGTTGATAAACATAATCAAGATTTAGTTACTGAATTAATTTTTATAGTTATAATAATATTATTTTAAATAGTTGAATAACGCTTAAATTTATAACATTGTCATACAGTGACGGGACTGAATGAAACAAATGACGTTGGGACCGTGTCGACAGACGTAACATTATGAAGCTGGTTTGGTCAGAGTCAGTATTCGTTGGAATTTTTAATAAAATTCAACGTCAGTTTAATTTGAGTAAAACAAATCGTTTCAATGACGAATAGAAATCCAAGGTGAGCACAACTCACTCAGTTCTATCCTACTTATATTTATATAAGTTGGGTTTTTAATTTGTGTGCAATGTTTGCTACTGATTGATGATTTGATGTCTGTTTGCATGGATGCTGAGTATTTTTAAATATTCATTGATTAAATTAAACGTTTGTTTAATTTAATTAAAACAAAACGTTATTTTAATGATTTGATTCCAAACGCGGTAACTTACCTTGGTTACGTTCATAATAATATAAACGTATTAAATAAATAATTGGATGCTTGATTGGATGTTATTAATTGATTGTTGATTGTTAAACTATTTATTTTCGTTTATCATGATGAATAAATATATTGTTGTATTGAAATTGATGTAACTCATTTTGATGCAGGGAGGGACAGGTTGGAGGGATCCAACCAGATTCCTCAAATATGTTGCTTACTATTATGAACTATTGAATGATTGAACTTATTATTGATTGTTTGTTGTTAGGATAAACCAATCGATAGTATTGGTTGAGTAATTGACAACGTATATCCAAAGAATGAATCCTTTTAAAAATATAATCTACCGTCAGGTTGATCAACTAAGTAAAATTGTAGAGTTTATTTTATAACTAGAAATAGATTTTTAAATCTATTGATATGAATTATTTTAAATAAAAGTTTTATTGAAGGAAGGATAAATATTTATTATTTATTATCCAATTTATAATTATAAAGCGATTTCAGTAAGAAAAGTATAAAGCCAAGTTTGGAAATGGATCAACGTTATATACGGTTTTCATGAATCAAAACGAGTTTATAATTCTAGTATAAACTTAAGGAAGGCTAAATGGAATTTAAAAGTTTAAAAGCGTCAAGTATGAAATGAAGTTGAGATGAGAACCTAAAATGTATTGAATCGGGAGTGTAAGTTAAGTTTGGTAATTTGATCTAGATTCGAGTAATTGAAATACGGATAGGAGCTCGTTTAGATAAAACCAAAATAAGTTTGAATTAACGTACAAGACATTCTATATGGGGTTCTATTTATCAAGGCTCGTATAAAATGTTAAAAGATGTTTAGAAATAAGTTTGATTTTGTTTTGAATTAAGTAAATGTGTCAAGATTTAAATAAGGTTTTCCAAAAGGGAAAGAGTATAAATTTAAAAACCATATTTAAATCGAATAGTATATGGAATTTCCGTGATATTTATTGAAGGTTAGGTTTTGTTAACAAAGTTTTATTTGTTCTGAAGGTAAGAATGTTGTCAAACCAAGGTCTGAGAGGTAAATAAAATACCCCAACTTGGATGACTTCATGATTATCCAAAGAATAATACTAATTTGGTAATGAGGGAGGACGAGGGAAACAAATCTGTTATTTCCATCAAGGATAATTATAATCATTTAATTTCGAAAATTATTAGTTAAACGAAACATTTTGTGAATATTCTTATTTTATATAATAAGTAAAAAGCTATATTCCATATATTTAAATATTTAGGAGTTTGATTTACAAATGGTCAATTTAAGAAGCCAAGTGATGTTGTGTACTGAACCAGTGAATCCATTTTATGGATGAATGATCGTTTTATTTTGATAGTTAAATAACCGACTATTAAAATCTGACCTATACTATTGTTGGTACGGAAAGACTGGGATCAAATTTATATTCAAAAACCATTCCGACCAACAAATACGTAAACGTGGAAAATATCAGATGTTGTTCAATATAGAGCAATTGAAGACCGTAGATCTTCATAAAGCGGAAGGATTACTCATAATCTCGGTTAACTCCCCCTACTTTAAAATGAAAAGGAATTTAGAAACATATATTTTTAAAATGTATAACTAGAGATATACAGCGATTCTGTCGTGGTTGGAATCTATTGATTGCAAGGACTTCTAGCTACTGATCTGTTGGGTGATTACTCGGATGTGGTAGGAGGGTTCCTTTGGTTCATCCAGTTCCTAGATGACTTGTATAAACGAATGTCTGACAGAGTATTTCCTGATGGTCACGTACGTTGATTTCTTCAAATGTATTAGGATAAGTGGCAGAGGAGATATCTTATCTTAGCTTATCATCCAGATTATTTTTATGGACGTCAATTAGTGATTTTGATGAATCTGACGATGTGACATTCAAAATGATGTGCTGTCCTAAAAAGGAAAACGTAACCTCAAGCCTCATCACCTGGGAAATGACAAAAATTGTGCGACAGCATGGCTAGTTGGGTCGCACCCAAGCAGGGTGTATTGTCACCTCATCTAGAGAAAATCCATTTGTTTCTTCTTTCGTTTCTATATTTTTGGATGACAGTTAGAAGGCCAACAACCGTGGGTGATAATACATTTGGTCTACTCAAGCTAAATGAGTGACCAGTCCTGTGTGGTCGGGTTGCAAGATGTTCTTGTTGAACCCCAGAGTATCCCCTCTAGAGTACACTGATCGGAAGATGGTCAAATTCCTTGTCATAGTTGGAATCCAATATCCAATAAGAACCTCACAGTTTTTGATTATATATTATGTATGTGGAGCGTGAGATGTAAGCGTTTTGCTATTTGGATATTTAGTTGGTATAAACACTATTATAATATCATCGGATTTCATATCAAAAATGTTTTGGGCTATAGTAAGGTAAAACCATCCATGTTTATGTATGGGCTGGTCTTACTATTATCCTTTTCTTTCAAAAGGATTTTCTAAAGTTAAGCAATTTGGATGTTGCCTATTATCCACTTCAAGAAAAGTGATTTTTTGTAGCACCCAAAAACCGCTACTTAGCATTTTTGGAGGCATTTCGATAATCGTTACGAGAAAACATGCCACTAAAAATTGATGAGTATTTGCTGCACTTTTACCAAACGCCACTAAAAATTTCTCTTTAATTGCGCATTTTTAACATTACAAATGTTTTTTTTGCAGCTTTTATTAAACGCCTTCGAAAAGGTTTCTTCGTTACGGTTCTTTTTTTTATGGCGTTCTTTTAACTTTTTTGTAGCGTTTAGTACACGCCACCACATTAGTTTTTGTTTTCTGTAACCATTTATTGTAGCGGTTTTGAAGCGCTACGAATAAAATTAATATTCCATAGCGTTTTTTCCCCTCCACCATTTGTTCCCAAATTTGTATTATAATATTCCAGACCTACCCATAATTTTGCCGCCAATTATATAACATAATACACAAACACATACACTTTTGAACATAACATATTAAACATCCAAAAAATACGTACACATTCAAAGATCCACATGATACTCATTCAAACATGCACAACATTCATAAGTGTCAAGACAAAAAGTTCGTTGTACATTGAAACATTCACAACATACACAACCAAACAACCAATAACATTGTCATAACCAAAGTATAATAAACACTGAAATAAACATCTAAAATAACCAAGTTACCGAGCAAATATTGTAGTGCTGCTAATGCTGATGTCTTAAAAAATGGTTAATCTACCAGTAAACAAAGTACCGAACAAAAGACTGAGAAAATAATGACAAGTAATTACTAAAACAAATAAAAAAACATAACTTAAGAATAGAGATAGCAGGTCAAACTCTGAATGTAACACTACGTAACATAAACCTTTCAAAAACATTTTCTTGTAGTAAACAACAGTCAGTAATTCCATTGCATCTAAAGGTCGTTTAATAGTGGATCTTGCAGAACAATCCAGGTTTCACAAGTATATAGGCTCTAGGGTTGGAGTGTTGGATAGTTCCATCATGATTAATTTCAAATATTTTGGAAAATCAACAAGACATTTTGGATAAAATGGTATGGCCGACAACAGTCGAAACCAGATTAGCTAATGTACGACCGTGGAAAGATGAAGCTGCACTTGCATCAAAAAGACCCAGCTAGCAGCCATGTTTGAATAAAGGAGCACAATTTGATATAGGTGCGGATAAGCACACTATGGATATGCTTGGATTTTACTCTGAAAATCGTCATTTTCCAAAACAAATGTCGGGTGTCATTTTGGACCTCAAATATTTTCATTTCACATAATATAATGATAACCGTAGCACACCAATTTTTTTTCTTAACCTCAATTTTTGCCTAACCAATGTCCATTGCATACAATAATGACAACAATACAAATTTGACTGAAAGAAACAAGTACATGTGTAACTATTTTGTCTTGATATTTTGAACTAAATAATTCCTTCGTAGGTTGGACCTTAGTTCACCATTTTGTTTATATCAAATTATAATATATGCCTTATATTTATGCTATCCTCTTATGGTAGCAAACATATTTGAACATGCATACCATTGAGAATTAGCTCTTGGTTGGCATGGCTGTGGTTTGTGAAACATATAACATGTTCTAGAAGCCTATAAGGCCATACCACGGTAAAAGGCCAAGCTGTGGTTTCTGAAACATAGAACGTACCACAATAAAATATGCCTAGAAGTATCTATAATCCAGAAGCCTATAAGGCCATACCACAGTAAAAGGCCAAACTGTGGTTTTTGAAACATAGAACATGTTCCAATAGTCCGTAAGTCTATAAGGCATCTTCCATACTATAGTAACTCCTAATATATATTAAAAAATATTTACATACCTTTCATTTTGTTTCAATAATGATTTCTTCCACTGGCCAAGCTATGGGAGCACCGAAGGCATCTTCCATGCATGTCAGAGCTGATGTTGGTCTTGATAGCTCTGCATCTGGAACTAACACATGCTCAACCCAAACTTTTACAACATCCTTTCCCAGATCAGTTGATGCAATAGTTCCTTCAGCCACTACTTTTGTTCCACCCGCATCTATCAACTTGCATTTGGCATCTTTTTTCATGGTTGCAATCGGCTGTAAGAAAAAAGATTGTTATGCATAATATATACTTACGCGTTAAATAACTTTCATACACATTGATCAATGTTAAAATTAATACTTACATGATGCGATTTATTCATGAACATATATGCGGATTTCAAGGGAGTAGTCGCTTGATTTTCACTATCATTATGACTCTCAATTGGATTTTCTTTATCAGCATCTACTTTTTATCTTGGCCATGCTACTTTCCTATCAACTGCACCTCCATTGCACAACATAACAGATGTGGGTCGCCACAAATAAGCATCTTTATTTATTATGTAATCCACCCAAATCACAACGACAGACGGACCGAGCGGAATACCATTAACAGTATATTTTGGATCATCTGCGAAGATTCTTCCTTCGGCAACTACACCTTCACCCTCATTCCAACCATAAATCTTGCAATTATCTTAGATTCTACTAGTACTTGAAAAATGAGAATATTCTTCTTCAATATTAGCAATTATACTTCTAGTCATGATAGTTTCAAAACAAGAGAATGCTGTATTATTTCTTTGTAGTGATGGCTCTATAGGCTAATAGCTTTACAGCCCTCCATTTATAGTCCACGCGTAACTGTAAATAAATATACGTGATACCTTTATTCTGAATCAAATATGAATCTGATAATAAATATAATCACGAAGGTATATACATAGTACCTTTATTCTACACACACACAAAATAGGTATAAATATAATGAGAGAAATGTAAATTTTACCGTTCTGGCTTCATCATAGTTCATGCGTGTTCGAAACGGTACCTTAATGCAAAATGATGGCCAAGCTACTACCATAATCATAACATCTGCTAATTCTGTCATTTTAGGTGTAGGCCTCTACAAATAAGTATCAGGTTTATCCACAAAATTTATAAAAATGCTCGCAGCATTTGGTCCAAAATGAATGGCATTGACAACATCATTTGGGTCCAAGGACAACAGCCTCCCATAGGCAACAGCTCTAGAGGTTCCATCCCAATTCAACAACAAACATACTTCGTCATCACTCTATAATTATTCAACCGAAAATTATATCAAATACTGGATTAAAAATTTAAAATATAATTTTTATTTACTGAGTAATATAATTATTATTTTTACTGATTCAGGTGAGATCTTTCCTGAACTTTCTTTATCCTGCTGAAAAGCACAAATATCACGATATTTTAATCTTAGGAGCGCTCAAGTGGATGCTATAATACTTAAAATAAAACATTACTGGATCAAAATTATAATCTAAATGATATTTATTGAGTAATATAATTATTATTTTTACCGATTCAGGTGAGATCTTTCCTCAACTTTCTTTACCCTGCTGCAAAGCGCAAATATCACGATCTTTTAATCTTAAGAGCACTCAAGTGGAAGCCACAATACTTAAAATAAAACATTACTGGATCAAAATTAAAATCTAATTGTTATTTATTGAGTAATATAATTTTTATTTTTACCATTTCATGTGTGCTCCCTTGCAAACTTTCTTTACCCTGTGCCTTGCAAAAAAAAAAAAAAAACTTTCTTTACCCTGTAGTAAAACACCAAAATTTATTCTTTTTAGTATTTTAAATTATAGAATATGCTGAATTTTTTATTTAAAAAATATAAATTAATTTTAAAAGTTTATCTTCTGGTCCATCAAAATCTGTATCATTCCCTTCAATTCTGCTATTTCCTCTCGACACCGTGACACTTGTTTATCTTTGGACCGAGCCACAACTAGCTTGGGTTAAAGTGCAACCCCTTCCCAATGCCCTTAACCTTCCCAGTCTATCTTCTCCCAATACATGTACAAGATCATCTCCATTGACATTTGTGTCGAGCTGGACTTGGATAAGCTACCAAACTTTTTAATCTCCTCCTACATAAATAAAAACACAGATGATGTACAATGGTAAAAATAACATAGTTTCAAAATAAAAGTACCGATAAAATTAAAAACAATAATACAATAGTATTTGCAGCTTCCATGGACACTTGTTCAGCATTTTTTTATGTGAGATTTGATCCACACATCAGCTCTAGTTACGGACGATGGATCTACACTTTCTTTTTTCTAAATTTAGGATAACACTGAATAAAGTAAACTGACTGGTATAAAATAATATTAAATAAAGCTATAGTTAAATAACTAACCAAGTCTTCAGTCATTCTAGCCATTTACTAATGACCGGTTGCATGTGAAAGTTGTGTGTACCTAAGGGCCAAATATTTCACATTTTTTTGCTGGGAATATAGAAAGATGTTAAAATTAGCATACTGATAATGATGAGCATAGGAATGATTTGTTGTTGAAGTATTGAATTTTATTTTAGATTTACCTTAAACTCCACACTTGTTTTCGCCTTTGCAAACCTTCTCCATTCTTTCATGTTTTTGATGTTGGAAGGTTTTAGTTTAAGTCTTTCCTCTTCATTCTTCGCTTTTTGCAAAGTTCGAACCAAATTGCTTTTTGACGATCTCCAAAGGACTCCCATTTTTTGAAATATGGCCTTTCTTTGCCATTCCTTTTCCAGTTTAAATCTAACCTGAATCAGTACATGAAAACATGATATTAAAATCAAATAACAGCAAATAACCACTTCTAGTATAAATAAGAGGGGGGAGGGCGGCAAATTTTTTTGGTGATGTGTAAAATATATTATAATAAAAAACAGTCAAAAAATGCGAATTGACTAGTTAACTAGTCAAGAATTTAAGCGCAACTCGACTTAAATTTGCTTAGAATATTTCGCACCGAAATGAACCGTTCAGAAAAAAAAAACTAAACATTAATACAATTATATCACGTACACCATATATGATATTGTCAAATTATTATCGTATATTAACCAGAAAATAACCATCCTGACCATATATTGTTGTTGTTTTTTCTCGGTGTATAGCTTCGGAAAATACATACCGCTCACATAACTTTCATGGTTTATGCATGGCCTCTCTGTTTTACATGAATTCTTAATCTATTTGGATGTTATAATTCACCTGTGCATGTGGCTGAATTGGAGTACAAAGAAAGAGCATATATTATAAATCAGTATACTTCTACATGCATGTTCTCCTAAAAGTACCTACTGTACCATCTCAAGCAAAGTGCTACAATAATAAACAATGAATTAAACTTTGACGTGGCTAAGGATAACAGTCATTTAGTTGGGTAACCAAAAAGCATCAATCCTACCTAATACCTAAGACAAAAGGATATGAAATGTAATTTTTTATTGTTGCATGTACACAGCTTTAGAATATTAAATTTTGTTGCATGAATTCTGTGACACCCCACGTCCATTAATGTCACTCACAAAGGGAATGCATTAAGTTTCATGAAGCGTTATAGGTAAGCAGACACAGAATATTACAAGACAGATATAAAATTTTGCAGCGAAATAAAACAACTTTATTAATCATAAGATACCGTGGTCCAAAACATCATTTGTCTGAAATATAAAAGCCCATTACAACATAAAAACCATTGTCTTGTACTTCAGGAATATCAGAGTACATAAAAGTAATAAAATTCCCCAAGAACAAAAAATAGCCATAACAACAAGGATAAGAGCTTAAGCCATACATATCAGCAGCTCTAGCAAAATAAAGCAGAATCACGGTCAAGCCTGAGTGATTCCTCCCTGAGAACCTTGGGGGGAGGGGGGAACGGAAGAAAGAAGGAGAAACAAAAAGAGCCAGACATAAAGTCTGGCGAGTCTAGTTACTTTTAGCCAATAAATATATAAAGTAACATGATAAGCATATAAAGTGGATAAGAGAGATCACTACATAAATGGTAGGTGTGACAAGGTAGACATGATAAAGTGTATGTGCTTTTAACGATTACTCTGCACTATTACTAATATATCTAGAAAGGGATGATCCCTTCAACCATAAAGTGGTAGACTTAGGTATACGTCAAAATGTATCCTAACTACTACGCTGATCAATTGGCTCCCTAACCCCCGTAGATACCTTGTGCTGGCCCACAGTAGGGGGTATCACTTCCTAAAGTGGCAACCCCTCATCGTAATAATGTGCACAACCATATCTACAGGTATCACGGTTGTCTTATCCCCCTCTGCCCGGCTCATGCACGCACATGGCCTGGTCGGTTTGCGTTGCCCACACCGTCCTCCATGTTCGGATCTCTTACAATCAGTCAGTAAGCGTGCCTCTTCTCCGCCTAGTACGGAGTACTTTGTTTGATACCTTCTCCGGGTTACTGACTAAAATGGGTCCCACACAATATGATACAAGCTTTCCCCTTTGTCTTGTATCCCCCCTAGGTTTTTCATTGACTATGTATATCCTTAGGTGTCTTTAATTACATAGCCGTATGTCAGTTATGCTTACCCTAACGGGTGTCTTTAATTACATAACTTTATTGGGTTAAGTTCGTGGGCTTATATGTAAATATTACCCACCCCCTCTAATTTACTTAACCCACCCACTACCCATCCAATTTTACTTAACCCTAACTTAAGTTCATAATCATACAATCCTTATGGATTAGATTAGGTTAAGTAGTCCAATTCATTACCATGTCCTATTATGGTTATAATGGGCTAGACCTCCCACATTAGGCCTACAACGTGTGGATGCTGGATATGCCGGTCGGGTCCGGGCAGTCTTATTCAACAGTTGGGTCTAACCTCGTGTCTTAGCCCGATTCGTATTTGCACACCTAGACCTCCCACATTTGGTTCAATATTAGTGACTGCTGGATATGCCGGTCGGGCTTGGGCAGACTTCCACCACTATTGCAACCTAACCTTGTGTCATAAGTGCAATTATAGTTCCTAATTGTAACAACTAGACAATCCATTTTTAATTATTAATACTTTCCCTTTATAAGTGTTAATATCCACTTTATCCATTAATCTGAATTATATGTCCGAAAATGTTCATACTCAAATTATGTCAATAATAACCCTTTTCCCGCGTTCCCTAACTAGCATACTCATAAACTGGCGGCATGCCTAGGCTAGATAATAGCCTAGTCATAAACGATAATAGGGTAAATAATGGGAACATAACTAAAGTGATCATCTTGGCATAAACTAGCATGGTAATAAGGTGAATGGACATGTAATTAACATCATATCAAGGTGGACATAAAACTAATGAACTGGTGAAAGTCAAATGTTTCTAACATAACTATGATGTCACAATAAGCATAGTAAGATCTAAATTAGCAATTTAGATGTCCAATTGGATTAGGTCTAACATGATAACACAAGGTGATAGATTAGATCACATAATTCAGATCTAGAGGTTCAAGTAGATCTAACACCATTAGAATGACATAATAGCATGTAAAATATGGGTTCATTTGTCCAATTTACAACTTATCTAAGTTGATCGCAATATAACATGTGAAAGGTGATTTGCATAAAGAATTGGATCTAACCAATGTTGCAACTGTCCAAATTAATAGATTTACATTCACCACAATATAGTTACAAGTCAAGATCCATATAGGTAACATAATAGAATAATCACAGTTAGATCTAAAAGTGTAGACATAGTATAAGATTTAACAATAGTATAGATCCACAGTTTACAACATATCCAATTCACAGTCTTTCACAATTCACTTTTATTTATCTAAACCTAAAAGCGACTAGAAACTCACAGTGTTAGGTTAAGAGAATTGAGAAAGAACGGATCTAGAATTTCTGAATTTGATTTGCAAAGTACGTTGTCGTAGAAAATAGTTCCGTCTCAGTTCGCACCCCGGCAGCATATGGCCTCCATGATTTCCAATGAAGAAAATAGGAGAATAGGACACACATATATATAGCTGCCAGACCCCCTGAAACCGAGTGCCACATCATCACTAGGGGTGTCAACACCCTTGTGGGTGGGTCGACCCATAGGTCGACACCCCTTAAGGGGGGTCGACCCCTAGGTCGACACCCCTCTAGGGGGGTCGACCTCCTAGAGCGGGATTTTTACCGCCTTATCAAAATTTTCAAATTCGAACTGTTATGGATAAAATTCCGACACATCTCTGACTCATGCGTATATATACAATCTTTTTGCGTGTATACAAACTTAAAACCCTCATAACTTCTTCATACGATGTTCGTTTTACACAAACAAATGTCTATCTTGACTAGAATTTCGAGAGGGATGTAATGGTGCAGTCCGTTTCCTCTAATTATGAATATTAAATTAATTATTATTTAATTTATCTTCTTTAATGTCGTTAAAAATTCGGGGTGTTACAAATTCTGAGATTTTATTTGAGCTATCATGTAATTTTAGTTGCATGTTAAAATTTAAGTGAAACCTAAAGCAAATCAAGCACATATTCAAGATTTATAAATAACCAAAATTAAGTAAGAAAAATTAGTTAAGTAACCAAAATTAAATCTGACTTCATACCTGAACCGGCTGCCACAAAACTTCTTTTAAATCGTCACTTATATTCCTCCAATCATCGATAGTGTATGAAACCTACTTCCGCGCAAGCGGTCCAAGAAAAGAGGATTAATATAACAACCCTTGCCCTATTGGTATGCCTAGACCGTTGAGCTCAACTTTAGTTCGATCCTGACTACATAGCAGGAGCTTTTTGCTTCTGCTGGACCTCTACCGCCTCTTTTCTAAGATGTACTTCCGATTTCAGCTGCACTTTGTTTTCCAATTTCCAGCTCGGCATCATCAATTTTTCAAGAAAGGTTTGATTTTCTGAGCGTAGTCCTTCTTCATTTTGGTCATTCAGGATAGTTTGTTCTTCACCTTCATTGTGAACAATGGCTTGCTTCTTAACATTGACTGGTTGTTCTTCGCATTGAACTTTACGCTTTAGATTTGACTTAGGCTTCCGATCTGGCTTATTCTTTTGGGATTCCTCTGCAGCCTTTATCTGGTTGCGAGTACGAACATTTCTTGTCGACATCTTTTTCTGCGAATGAAACAAAATACGGTATAAACCAATAAGCAGCTAGCACTTAAATATGATCAATATATATATATATATATATATATATATATATATATATATGCATACGTGCGTTGATGCACACGTATATGCAGTCATAAATACAAATTTCAATGGCACAGGTCGAGAGAATTGCATATATGTATATAATCTAAATACATACATAATTTGAAGTGTATATACAGTCATAAATACATATATAATTCAAATTGTGTGGTTTGATGTAAAGAAATTCAAGACTAGACAAGGCAACATAATGTATATGTATATACACATATATGTATATAAAGTATACACATGTAAAGAAATGCAAGGCCGGACCAGACCAGACAAATCTCAGGTTTAATGGCAATACCGGACAAGGAAACTTAATGTAATAGTGCATGTGTGTGTAATACGAAAAATAGGTCAGACCGCATGGCCAAGAAATGCTAGAAATTCTGGTACAACACAAATGTATATAACATAGTTTCAGGTGTAACATAAATGCTAAGTTTCAAGTGTTTTGCCAATGAACAACCAACACTACAGAAAATCAATGAGAGTACAATGAACAACCAACACTAAAGCAAATGATCAACAACGATGCTCAAGTTGGACATATAATCTACTCAAGTATGCCCTCACAATCCTCTCTAACATAGCTAACATTTTCATCATCCACTTCGGTTATTTCATCTTCCACCACATGGATATCTTCCTCGATGCAATCTGGGTCCTCTAAATCAGTAAAACTTCTTGATGGTGCTTTCATTACAACATACCAATTAGAATCATCATTCTCTCTTGAATAAAATACTTGTTTTGCTTAAGATGCGAGTATGTGTGGGTCTCGTGAAAATGATGCTTGATGTAAATTAACAAGAGTGAACCCATCATCATCAATTTTTACTCCATTTCCTTTATACGCCCAATGACACTTATAAACTGGAATATAAAACAGATGATAATCTAATAAAAATATATCCATCAATATTCCATAATAAGTGACCACATCAACCACTTGAGACATATCTTTTGCACTTGATCTACACATAGTAGTCACATCAAAAATCACCCCACAATTTTGAGTATATTTCCCTAAATCTATTACATGAAAACGTTGCTCATTGATGATATATCCTTTGTAAGACATGACATCATTCTTCGGACCGTAAGCAATCCATTTCAACATGTCATTATGATCCTTGGAGGTAATAGGTACCTACAAAAAATTTCATTTAGCATGTAAATTTTATAGTAATATTAATAGTTATATCAGAATATATTTTAAATCTAACTAACCTTCCTTTTAATCCAATCGACAAAAAAATTGGTATGTGTTTCCCAAAGTTAGGTCGCATTTTTTTCATGCGCTGTTCTGAATTTTCTAATTCCTCCAAATGCAAAACAATATTGAACATTTCTTTATAAGTTATATATATTTATCATTACGAACACCTAAAAATAATTAAAACAATATATAACATAAACTTACTCAACAAATGGTTCCACCATGGCCATATTCATTAAAATAGCTAAATAAGCACTTTCTTTCTCATTAGCGGGCAATGTAATTGTCTTCGATGTTGAAATTGGGCGTCCCTCAAGTATTCCACTACTTTCATACTCTTTATTTCGAGCTCCTTTCTCCTCTATATGTCCATATTTTCTCAAAAATTCATTGAATAACATGCATTCTGCTGCTAGATACGATTCTACAATACATCATCTTGGTCGTGCATAGTTTCTGACATAATCTTTGAGTGTTCTCATATATATTTCAAATGGGTACATCCAACAAAAATGAACCAGTCCACACATTTGTACTTCTTTTCCAAGATGAATGGATAATGTACCTTATATCAAAGAAAGATGGTGGAAAAAAAAAATTCAAGCTCACATAAAACTTCAATAATCTCAACATTGATTGGTTCTACCTTCTCTCTATCAAGAACACGTTGACATAATTTGTTTAGAAAAGAACATAAGTGAATTATTGCTTTTCTTTCCTTCTTTGCCATTAATCCTCTCGATGGTACTGGCAATAAATGTTGCATCAATACATGGTAATCATGTGACTTAAATCTACTAATTTTGCAATTCAACAACGAAATTCGATTTTTCAAATTTGAACAGTAGCCATCCAGTCCTTTGAAATCATACAATCTTTTGCGGAATATTTTTCTCTCAGATTTTGACAACAAATATGGAGCCGGTGGAAGATATGTTTTATTCCCACGAGGTTGTGTATAAAGCTCATGTCGAATTCCCAAATCCTCTAAATCCTTCCTACAGTTGGTTCCATCTTTGGATTTTTTACCATGCAACATCATGCCCAATATGCTTTCACCAATGTTCTTCTCCACATGCATCACATCTATATTGTGACATAATGGAAGTTCCTACGAAAACCATAATTATAACGCATTATTGGGCTTTTCTTATACTAAAACAGTGAAAAATAAATAGATTAACCACTAACCTCCCAATAAGGCAAATCAAAGAAAATTGATCTTTTTTTCCATCCCGATATCCCCATTTTTGTAGAACTGTTAGTATCATCATACTCATCTTCTTCGTCATAAACACACTTTCGATTAACTAAAATCGATAACTCCTTTTGATTAAACTATAATCGATAACTCCTTTCGATTAAACTATAATCGATCACTCCTTTCGATTAACTAAAAAACTCCTTTAACTCTATTCGAATAAACTATATTCAATCAACTGTAATTGAATAACTAATATTCGACTAACTCCTTTTGATTAACTCATCTGGATTAACTCGGTTTGATTAACTCAGTTTGACTAACTTAACTTAATTAACTCGACTTATTTAACTCAACTCGACTAACTCGACTTGACTAACTCGACTCGACTAGCCATAATCGACTACTTGGTTTGGCTAACCATACTCGACAATCTTGATTCGACCAACTCGATTCGATTAACTCGACTCGACTAACTCGACTCGACTAACTATGTTCAATTAACTCTAATTCTAATAAATTAATTCTAATTCTAATCGATTAACTCTAACTGGTTAACTCTTCGTCCATTTTCAGTTTCAAATATCGATGTTGAAATCGATTCTTAATTCTCTATATAAGTCCTGACTTATATATTCCATTTATCCAATGATAAATATTTTACTTAATTTATAAAATATTATTTATAAATTATTCTTTCCAATTTATCTGTTAAAACAGATTTCTATTTAATTCCACTTTATATAAATCCTTCCCATTTATCTGTTAAAAACAGATTTCCATATTCTATTCATTTTCCAAATATTTTCTTTTATAATCCTATTTATTTTCCAAATAAATATTCCTTTCCAATTCTATTTGTAAATGTTTTACAAATATTTTCCTTTCTATTTTATTTGTAAATGTTTTACAAATATTTCTCTTTCTATTTTATTTGTAAATGTTTTACGAATATTCCCTTTTCATCTTTCTATTTATTTAACAAATAAATATTTTCCTTTTCTATCTATTTCAAAAATATTTTCCTTTATAACTCTTATTTATTTCCCAATTAAATAATCCCTTTATACTTCTATTTATTATCCCAATAAATATTCCTCCTTATAAAATCCTTTGATTTTATAAATAATTCCCTTTTTATCTTTTCTAATTCATTTTATAAGCAAATATCCTTTTTATAAAATCCTTTGATTTTATAAATAAATTTCCTTTTATCTTTATCATATTTATTTTCTAAATAAATATTTCCTTTTCAAAACCCTTTTGATATATAACTGTTTTCTTTTATAAAATCCCTTTTTCCTTTTCTATATAAAATCCATTGATTTTATATAACTAATTTGTTTTCAAAATATACTATGAAAATACCCTTTTTACATGCCAATATTTCTTACGGTATTTAAAATACCAAATCACAATGATCGATATCATTTAAACACACATCATCATCAACAGATTTTATATCACATCATATATTACGATATATGAAAACAGAAAAATAAATGTTGAGGAATTCAGTTGGATTCCTCCAGCCTGTTTCCCTGCATCACAGATGTTAAACAATATAATTAACATCGATTTCATTTCAATATGAAATATTCTGCTAAACAGAATCAACATTTGATTAACGATTTATATATATATCGTTATATATAATTTCAACCAATACACAAGCAGTTTGACACAACAGTTAACACACAGCAATCAGAGTTAGTGAGTTGTACTCACTTTGGCAGTTCATCGTTAAAGAACGATAAACTGTTTGTTTGATTTGAATCAAACAATTTATTTTGCCATAAATTCAAACGAGCTCCAATCCACTCCCAATTAGTTCCATTGGGTAGTGTCCGTCCATACGATCCCAACGGATCAAACCGTTCGAAATTCTGATATCGTATGACAATGTTATGATTTGTACAAGTTTCATATATTATTAAATAAAATAAAAACTTGGAATTTAATTCCTATTGGGCCTACCCCTTTATAAAATACCTCGGCCCACTTACACTTTTAAAACCGGTGAACCGTCTTCTTCCTCCCACGCTTCACGAGCTCCAACCACAGCATTTACGACCGATTCTTCATCAAATCCCTCCTCCTCCTTTCAACTAAAACCCAAACTAAGAATACAAATCGAACTCTCGTCCAATTCTCTTCAACCTCATACCACCATGGTTCAACTCGGCTTCAACCTGGAAATTGCGTCGAAACCGAACTGTTGAAGCACTACTACAGGTATCGACATTAATGTTTCCAAAAAATCCTCAAACTCCTCCTACCAACTCGGTTTTTCCTCACAATCCCATAAATGATATAAAAAATATGAATCAAAGCTTATAACACTCGGATTCTTGAACCCTAGAAAACACGGTGAATTTTCGATCGTCGGAAACCAGTGTCGAATTCGACGAATAACACACCAACATGAAACTCTTGCTTCATGGATCTCAAATATATGGGTTTCATATTATTTCGGATTTTATTTGGATTTTCTTTGCAGTTTCGAAGATCCAAACTTTATACTGGAAGAGAGAAAATAGTGCGGTGGGTTTTTTCCTTGTGTTTGACTGAAGAACGAAAAATTTTGGGTTTAGGAATAGGTTTTGGTATTTATAGAAAATTATATTAATTTTTAAATCGAATATATTATTTTATTTTAAGCAAACGCTAATTGTATTCTTCCTCTAAAATTCCTGTGATCGCATATAATACCCAAAAATCACGAAAATGGACATGCAGCTACAGTTTGACATTATGGTCCCAACGAAACTGGTTTCATCGAATTCCGACTATGTTTGCTCACACAGCGTATTTTTAACCATCAGAATATCGACTGTTTTTCACATTAAAATCGCCCACGGCCACATAATGACTCTAAAAATCACGAAACTTGAAATCTAACAATAATTTGACATTACGAATCCAACAAAATTGGTTGTGTCGAATTTGGAGGTCATTTGCAAAACTGGCTATTTTTAAAGCTCTAAATAATCCATTTAATTATATAAATACATTTAAAAATGATTAAATTAAATATTTAAAAATAAATATTATCGTATATATTCACACTAGAATATCATACACCTCCCATTTGGATTTACAACTCGATATTCCAAATTCAGTGTTACATCGATATTCGATTTATATTTAAAATCCATTTAAAATATAAATAAATCGATATAAATTATAAAGGAATTCCATAGTGACTTTTCAAAAGTTTGATTTAGACATAACTCAAAATCTACACGACGAAATCCTGATTTTTCTCTTCCATCAGAAAAATATACTTCACCAGCTGCTAACGTTTCTTGTTTCACAGAAATCCAATTTAAAACGGACCTTGTATATTCAATTGAAGTTCAAATCGCCAAATAGCGAACTGCCACGCCATTTCGAGCTCGATTATAATTAAAATATAATTATAGGTTCAAATGGCGTTTATAAATATACTCGTTAATATAATTCAACTCTATACTGAACTATATATTATAAATTTCTCAATTCTAACAATATTGCTATTTCAGCTAATTCTGATTATTTCAAAATTAAATACATTATTTAATTATCATATTAACAAGTGTGAACCCGTGCTTCGCACACCGATCTAACCAAAATAAATGTACATATTTAAATAAATATAATTACTGCTTAATACCATTGCAAATACGTTTTTAGGCTTAAATTTCTTTTTTTTATTCAACACAAATCCATGCAGCAGTATTTATGTAAAGAAGACCGAAGAAAGTATTGTTCAACTTTTCTCTAAGATTACGGTATAGCGGTGTTATCTCTGCTAAACGAAGCATTGTTTAACCTTCAACTTGGTTCCTTAAGAGTCAACTGTTGTACACACGATCTAAAAATACTTCTTTTAACATGACTAGGGAGAATAAACGGCAGTATTTATGAATAGCTTGCTCTAAGATTGTGGTATAGCGGTAACATATGTTTGCTGGGTCTAGTCATGTATATGACTTATACCAACACACAAATCCATATTTGCTATGTTTGCTGTCATGAAAGTATATGCAATGAGACTACAAAGTTCGCACCTGTTTGGCCATATGGCTGTGTTTGGTGTGATTAACTACACAACACCTATGTGGACCAACAAACAAATCCATACAACAGTATTTATGTAAAGAAGACGAGAAATGCTACAATACCCGAAAAGATTTTTGTCAAAAGGTAAGAAATGGGGGTAAATCCGGAATTCAGGGGTGGCAAACATTGAATTCAGGAGGGTATTTGTGTAATTCAAGGGGTGGGCCTCCTATTTTCTTGTCTCTACCGTAGTTTTTGACAAAATGAAAAGCGGGCAAAATAGCATTTCTGAAAGAAGACCAACGAACCATACAACAACATTTGCTGTGTACAGTCATGTTACATGAGTTAGACCCACACACAAATACATATGGCCAAATATATGATTTTTTAGCGGAGACTCTTCACACCAAACAAGAAGTATAAAAAATCAGCAAAAGTAAATGATAATTGCTTTTGCGCAAAAACTAACCATTGTTGTTTAATATAAATCTTTTCAAAATAGGTATCATATAATCCAAATGTATTGGACATGCAAATCATTTCATACACTTGATAACAGGAGGAAAATTATTCCAGAATTTCAATACACAGTAAAACAACAAATATGAAAGCAAACAAATTTGTAAAATGTGTAATACAAGAATTTCATACACTTGGCAATCTAATGAAGCACACCATTAAATGACAGGTTATCAATGGACTCTGTTGTCTAATAAAAAGAAATAATTTATAATGGTTTTATCATATAGACACATAAAAAGGAAGAAAATCCAAATAAAGTAGGACATGTCATTTGATAATTACCTCGAATTATGATAGAAAGCCCACTGAACAAAAGAGACTGGAAAGAAAAATTGAAATAACAACTCATGCAGGAGACGTCGATTATTTTGTGCTGAAGATCAATTATGTTACACCTTTTAACAATTACCCATACCATTTCACAATCTTCACCCATATATCAGAAACAATAGCAAGAATAACAATGATGATGATGTGCATAACATCGATTCAACTCTAAATGGCATCACTCAATCCACAAATGACAAAACATGCGCTCATAACCACCATAAGAGTTCACCATTCTAAAATTGTTTATGTAGCACCTGGTGCGTTTTTTTATCCATAGATGCCACCTGGAATAAAAATTTCATAAAAAAATCCCAACTAACAATTTTAATCTTCTCACTGAAGAGAAGAAACAAATGATTATGAAAGCATGGAAGCATACTAAGTAGCAATATGGACCATCTGACATATATAAAAATTGACAAATGAAAACTATACACACATAGTTCAGAGTTATTGTGCGATCTTCATTTGATTCTCATACCATTAGTACGCCATAGGTAATTCTCATAGTATCTTCATCATTTATTAAAATTAGATTCTTCATTTCAATTTTTAAATAAGACGAACTCACCTCGTATACATCAATTCCCTTGAGACATCAACATTTACTGGCCATATAGATCGTTATATTCATAATTGCATTTAATGAATCACATGTTTATCTAGATCATATGGTCATAAAATTTGCATGCATTTATCTTCGTATGACTAAAAACTATATGACCATCAAATAAAAAATAAATAGAATAAGAGTTGATTATGGATGTACTCATTATATTTGGACTTGAGATTTAGCGATCATTAGTGTAAAATAAATATATTCATGAATATAATCAATCACACTAATAGAAGGAAGTTTGGCTCATATTACTTTAATTTACGGGACAGTCAAAATGAAGATAGAGGTATGCCTTAATTTTAATTCTTATGAACTATATTCGGGACAAATACTTTGATCTATTATTGTTTAAAACTGCATTTAAATCCATGTTAAAGACAATTTAATGATCCAAAATTTTGAAACAACTTGATTACTTGTATGATGAAGTAAATGAAAACCGTCAAAACTATGTAATATGCTGTAAAGGAAATGAAATTCCTTTAGCTTAGTTTCATATTCCAATGTGTGATTATTAGTAAAAAGAAATAGCGCTGTGAGAAACTGGAAGGATGCATTTTCAGTTTACTTTTCTGACATAATGCATGAACTTTTATGATAATCAATAAAATAAAATACTTTTACTGTTTCGGAAAAGATAACTACACTTTAGCATAGTTTTCATAATGAAGGAAAAAGAATACTACGTTATTAGGATGGAGCCGGAAAGCTTTGCCCAAAAGAGCAAATTGTATAATGAATGGGTCATGAATCATGACTAAGAAAAATAGGCGGAAAAGAATCTCATGCACAAAGGAGTGGCAACATGGTAAAAATTTAAGACGTAAGTGTTGGTGTTGTGGTCTTCAGATACGCGAATAAAAAAACTCCAAAGCTGTGATAAAAATTAGATGGTTATTTTAATTCAGAATTATGATTGATATAAAAAGCTATTCTGTGAGTTTCACAAATAAAAACAGGGAGGCATCACCTCAAAATGTCACTATGACTGTAAAAGTCATCTGCTCTAGACCACCACAATGGCTCTACTGCCCTGGGGGCAAACCAACTCAATGGGAAACTCTCTTTCACGTCCCAATAGAAAATACGAACAGATAAGAGACCTGGAGAGATGTGGCGGTGGAAAAAAAGGGAGGAAAATGATACGAATCAGTTCTTGAATTTAAATGACAACATTTATGTCCCCATCCAACCAAAAAAAAAAAGATATCTGAAATCACAAAAAAAAGGAGTATAACACCAAATTTGATACAAAATATAATTTAAAAGAGTAAATTCGCTAGAAAATATTATAACACAGTGAAGAATGTCATTTGAAATATCAATTTCGATACCCGTTGAAAACAGTCAATTGAAAATGATATGAAATTTATCAAATTAAGTTAAATTTAGTTCAGAAATAATAAACTAATTTCACATAGATTAGGGATTCGCTAACCTTTCATGAGAGAGCTACAGAAAGTATGGGCGTGCGTAAGCAATACTAAACATGGCATAACAATAAAGAGATATAGTGCAGTAACTCTTGAGCTCTATGTAAGTTTGAGCTAGAAAATACAAAATGTCTATGTAGCTTCGTAGTTCACTACACATTAGCTTAACTTCTAATTACAAAGCTTAAACAATGGTGGGATGTAGATCTAGAAACATTGATGGATCCAAGGGAAGGTTTGATAGAGGGGATGCCTCTTAAGCTGCAACGAAAGGTGGCAGCTACTATAGATAATAGGCATAGTATAGCGGATTTCTTGAAAGTCGGAGTTGTAAATGCCAGTATATTAAGTAATTCATCAAACGTAGGTTATAAAGCAAACTAGAGGCATAAAATGAAAGAAATCATGATAGTAAGAGGAAGAGCCTGTAGGTGGGTTAAATTAATTTACCTGGTCCCTAACTATTTGATAGAGAATAGAGGGTATAATTGCAATAGAAAATAGATTCCTAATGTAAATAAAGGAAAATTTATTGTGCAATAAACTTAAAAAAAGTTATGTTGTAATCACGTATCGGCAATCAAAGTAAACTATAGTATAGTGAATTCAATTTTTTACTGGAATTCCTGTTTTGTGTAATACCTTAAAAAAATTAGTGGGAAAAAAATTCCAATGGACATAAATTGCTTGCATACTGTTGGAAATGTTTTACAAACATTATGTGAATTATTAAAAATGATTGAATAAGTGTATGAATGGCTCCTATGTTTGAGTAGTCCCACATCATGGGATTATAGGGAAGAGGCAAGGATTTATACTTGTTTCTAAGAAGTCATGTTGGGGCCTTGGGCTCCCAATACATGCATTGTTGTGGGGAGGGAGACCATGCATCATGACCACCACACACGCGCGCGACCGACCGACCCGACCCGGCCCGGTTCGGTTCGGGCTCGGGCTTGGGCTTTGTGGTGTAGGCACTTATATTTTTGGACCATAAAACTTAGTTGTTTTCGAACCGTTTTTTATGGAAAAATTATTTTGTGTACCGATATTTATTCTGCAACGGAAAAATTTTTTGCAACGGTAAAATAATTAATCCCCCCCCCCCCCGAAATTTTAGCAGATCCGATATTTTCTCCCAAAACCTAATTCTCGTTCTATTTATACTATTTTATCTGAGACGAGAAAAACACCGAATTTTATATTCTCTTCTTCTCAGCCGCCATTAAAACTTCTAAGAAATTTCGAGCAGTATTTTTTCCCGAAAGTGCAAATCTGCACTGATTTGTTTGTGCAAGCAAATCAGTTACTATTTTAGAGGCTGTTTTATCCTAGAGACGGCGGCGAAGGAACGAATTGGTTTGCACCTCTGACCAAATCGCCGAATCGTCTTCAAGAAAGCGACCTAGTCCGCGACTCAGCCATTGTTTTCCAACAATTTGAAGACGAACTGAAACAATGGCCTCGAACTCAACCATGGACGATTCTGCTCCTCCCTCTGCTTTTCACGGCCCTCTGGTGACTGCTGCTCCTTTCAAGTTCGAAGGTTTGCATTTCAAGCGCTGGCGTCAGAAGATGGAGTTCTTCCTCACGATCAGGAAGGTGGTGGCTGCTCTGACTGCTGAAAAACCGCAGCTACCAGCAAATCCTGACGAGACTGATGCAGCAAAAATGGCATCATGGACTGAACAGTCAAAGCAACTGCAGACCTGGACTGAACAGGATTACTTATGCAAGAATTTTATACTGAATGGACTGAGCGATGATCTGTATGATTATTATAACTCAGATGAAAAGACAGCAAAAGAAATCTGGGAAGCACTGAAAAAGAAATATGATACAGAGGAGGCAGGGGCAAAGAAATATGCTGTAAGCCGCTATTTAAAATACCAGATGACTGATGATAGATCGGTAGAGATGCAGTCTCATGAGCTGCAGAAAATAGCTCATGAGATCATCTCCGAAGGTATGGTCTTGGACGAACAATTTCAAATTGCTGTTATCATTGACAAATTACCCCCAGGCTGGAAAGATTTTAAGAATGTCTTGCGACATAAACTAAGGAATTTTCCTTAGAAAGCTTGATTACACGCCTCCGTATTGAGGAGGAGGCACGCAAGCAGGACCAGAAAGAAGAGGTGCTGATTGTGAATAACAACAGTACTAAGAAGACCACTCCCGCTGTTCTGAAACCAAATCAGAAATCTTTTAAGAATCAGAACAGGCGCAACAAACAGAATGGGAATCCGCAAGGAAACCCAAAAGGACAGCAGAAACCAGCCCAAAAGAATGACTCTGGACAGTTGTTTCTTTGTTACACCTGTGGAAAACCAGGGCATATGGCACGAAAGTGCCGGAACAGGCCAAGCTCTGCACCGCAGGCTAACCTGACTGAGGAGCCTCTTACGGATATGGTTACTGAGATTCACCTTGTTGGTGGATCAGAGGGTTGGTGGGTAGACACTGGTGCTTCTCGCCATGTCTGCTATGATCGTGGCATGTTCTCTACATACACGGCTGCTGAAAATCAGCAAGTGCTGTTGGGAGACTCTCACACCACTACAGTTGCGGGGATTGGAAACGTGGAACTTAAGTTCACCTCTGGAAAAACTGTAATTCTGAAAGATGTTATGCACACTCCAGAGATAAGAAAGAATCTAGTCTCTGGCTTCCTCCTTAATAAGGCTGGTTTCACTCAAGTTATTGGGGCTGATTTGTACACTCTTACTTATAAGGGAACTTTTGTGGGAAAAGGTTATGCTTGTGAGGGTATGTTTAAACTGAATGTTGAATCTAATAAAGTGACTACTTCTGCTTACATGTTGTGTGATTTTAATATCTGGCATTCTAGATTATGTCATGTTAATAATCGAATTATTCGTAATATGAGCACCCTAGATATGATACCTAAAATGACAGAATCTGAATCTGATAAATGTGAATTCTGTACACAAGCTAAAATCACAAAGAAACCTCACAAATCTGTTGATAGAGTTTCTGAACCATTAGACTTGATTCATTCTGACATATGTGACTTGATGGCACTTTAACTAGACAGGGACATCGTTATTTTATCACTTTTATTGATGACTGCTCTGATTTCACATATGTATATCTTATGAAAAATAAAAGTGATGCTTTTGACATGTTTAAAACATTCAAAACTGAGATTGAGAATCAAGCAAATAGAAAAATTAAGAGACTTCGTAGTGATAGAGGAACAGAATATGAATCTAATTCTATTCTGGATTTCTATAAACAACATGGTATAGTACATGAGAGAACTGCACCCTACTCACCTGAAATGAACGGTAAAGCAGAAAGGAAAAATAGGACCTTTACCGAGCTAGTAGTTGCCATATTATTAAATTCTGGTGCAGCAAAACATTGGTGGGGGGATATTTTATTGACTGTATGTTACGTTCTGAATAGAATCCCTAAATCTAAGAATAAAATTTCACCTTATGAAATTTTAAAGAATCATAAACCCAATGTCTCATACTTTAGAACTTGGGGTTGTTTAGCATATGTTCGCATTCCAGACCCTAAGAGAATAAAATTGGCAAGTAGAGCATATGAATGTGCATTTATAGGCTATGCTATTAATAGCAAAGCATATAGATTTTATGACCTTAATGCACATAATATAATTGAATCAAATGATGCCGACTTTTACTAAATTTCCTTTCAAATTAAGGAATAGTGGGGGCACTTCAAATATGCCTATTAGAACAGAACTTAATGAAAATTCTGAAGCTGAACCTAGAAGAAGTAAAAGAGCAAGAACCATAAAAGACTTTGGTTCAGATTTTTGTGCTTTTACTATTGAGGAGGATCCTATAAACCTCCAAGAAGCCTTATCTTCTTTAGATGCCGATTTCTGGCAAGAGGCTATAAACGATGAGATGGATTCTTTAGAATCCAATAAGACTTGGCACTTGGTAGACTTACCCCCTGGTTGTAAGTCTATAGGCTGTAAATGGGTACTTAAAAAGAAATTAAAACCTGATGGCACTATAGATAAATATAAAGCACGACTAGTAGCTAAAGGTTTTAAACAAAAGGAAAATATAGACTTCTTTGACACTTTTTCACCTGTAACTAGAATAACATCCATTCGGGTATTAATCTCACTTGCTTCCATTCATAATTTACTTATACACCAAATGGATGTTAAAACTGCTTTTTTGAACGGTGAATTAGACGAAGAAATTTATATGGACCAGCCTGAAGGATTTGTAGTACATGGTCAAGAACATAAAGTATGTAAATTGGATAAATCATTATATGGTTTAAAACAAGCACCTAAACAATGGCATGAAAAAATTTGATAACTTAATCATTTCAAATGGTTTTAAAGTTAATGAAAGTGACAAATGCATTTATTACAAATCTGAGAATGACATTTGCACTATTATATGCCTTTATGTAGATGACCTACTCATTTTTGGGTCAAATATTCATGCCATAAACTCAGTCAAATCCTTATTAAGTGTCAATTTTGATATGAAAGATCTAGGTGAAGCGAGTGTAATCCTTGGTATTAAGATTACTAGGTCAGAAAAGGGAATTTCTTTGGATCAATCTCATTACATTGAGAAGATACTAAAGAAATATAATTACTTTGACTGTAAACCTGCAAGTACGCCATATGATCATAGTGTAAAGTTATTTAAGAACACTGGTGAAGGTGTAAGACAGTCTGATTATGCGAGCATCATTGGCAGCCTTCGGTATGCCACTGATTGTACTAGACCCGACATTGTCTATGTCGTGGGATTAGTGTAACGGCCCGTCCCGCACCAGCCTGCATTTCCTCCAAAAGTGCGCTGTACACATGCCCAGCTAGCACAGAACGGTCGTCAGAAGAAAAGGAAGAAAAGAATGAACTAATCAAGGAACCTGTAGAATGTCTCACAGCGCATGGAATAAAATATAATAATAACATAACTTTGACATAAAACAGGCGAGACAGTGCATAAGCTGAAAAACTAAATCATGTCTAACATGGCAGCGGAAATCCAAAATACAGCTTATGATCCAACATCCTTATTACAACCTCAAAATACTGTCTCTAAGCAAAAGAAAGGAAAAGGTACACTACTAATACCCAGGCAGTGACCATCGATAACACAGGGAGATAATACATAAATATCATACGTGGAAGCCTCCTGCTCGTCTCCAGTATAGCTACCCGTGCATCCACCTAACCTGTCTCTAGTCTGCTCGTGTGAGCACCCAGAGTAATAAGAAGAGACATAAAACTCTGGGTCAGACATAAAGCCTGGTGTGAGCGATAAGCATCTAAACAAAATAATAACAGGTATAATCCAATCATACCTGAACCTGGACCTGCAACCAAAGAGTTAGTACCACATACCGTACGATGCTCTAAGGTGCCATAATAAATAGTGTAAGAATACGGGGGTGGGGTGTGCATGTCATAATGATAGCAAACAAATCATCAATAGCAACCATCCTCACATCTCTCACTCAGTGCGTAAAGCATACGATATCCACTACTTTGGTCACCTAATCTTTTGGGCCATGACAGAGTCCAACCCCGTATAACTACACTATGAGCCCCTAATCCATCGCTCAGTGATGAACCAAAGTTATGGACACCGATAACCCCTTTGCACACGTCCCGCAGCAAAGCCCAAATCGTGAAGTGAACTCATTGGTTCCCATCTGGATCCTGAACTCTAACTTCTCCTTTGGACTACCTTTGCATCTCGGGTTATGGTCTTCATCTTCATCCAGATCGGTTCGGCTTCATTGTTTACGCCTCAAGTCAAAGCTCTTCGGTTCGGTTCGGTCGTAACGAGCCTCTCCGGTTCGTGACAAGCTCCTTCGGTCGTGCTCCAGGCATAGTGGCTCCCTCAGTGGCTCGGTTCGGCCTTCAACATTCCTCACTGGATCGGACCGGTCCCTCAAGCTCCTCCATGGTGCATCGGTTCGGGTCGGAAGTGACCACTCGGGTCGGGTCGGAGACGCGGTTCGGTTCGGGTAGGGTGCTCCGGCTTTGGATTCTTCATGGCTATCTCTTCGCGTTCTTCCAGACGGTTCGGGTCGGGTTCCCCTGCATGAGTGGCTCGGATCGGGTACGAGTCTCTGGTCCTTAGTTGATGCTCGTAGACTTCGCACAGACGGTTCGGTTCGGAGGAGATGGCTTGGTTCGTGATGTGGCTTCACGACCCCATAGGGCGATCCGATCCGGCCCTCAATCCCCCATCCGATCCGAATTCCTGCACTTTGTCCAGCGACTGTTTTACGCCATTCGACGGCGTTTTCGACCAATCTAACACTTCTAAACAATCACAAAGCATACCATACAGTCATAGCAACATGCATAAACATCCACAAACAGCAAAACAACAATATGATACGTCAAAACGAATCAAACATACCCAAAAATCCATATTTTCCCCTTAAGCATGTTCAAGAACAACTAATGATAGGATTAGTAAAACTTAACCAAATTAGCCAAATTTTCTAACATAGGTCTAAAACAATATTTATGAATTTCTGCATATTTTCCCGTATTTTTATGGTGCATAATTTCGCTAATTACCCCCTAATTACCCCTTAATCCCCTAAATTCCGGGATTAACAAAATTAGTCGAAATCAACCCAAATTCATATCAGAGGCATAAAATGGTGTTTTAGAATTTTAGAAATTTTTCTAGATTTTTCTGAGTTATAATTTCGCTAATCTTCGCTAATTACCCTAATTAGCCGTAATTAGTGTAAAACTATGCAAATCACTCACCTTTGGCACAATTAAACTTTCAGAACTGAAACTCCTCTGATATAGATCCAATCTCTATGTGTTCCAGCAACTCTCTCTCTGATTTGGTGCTAATCCCCTTTGGTTTGATGTAGTTTTGCTTAATCTTTGATTAGAAAGTGATTAGAGGTGATTTGGAGTGAAATTAGAAGGTGGAGGCCATGGCTATACTTGAAGGAATGTCTTAGGCGGCTGGAAAATGAAGTAAAAACCGAAATCATAACCCTAGCAGCCCCTAAGTACCACTAATCCTGAAATCCCCCTTTGGGCCTAGCTGCTAATTACCCGGTTAAGCCCAATTAGCTGAAAATAACCCTTTAAACCTTAATTTAGTCATATCTCCCAAACGGTAAGTCCGTTTGGCTATTATGACCACTCTACGGAAAGAGAAACCATCATCCGGAGCTAATGGAAGTGGTTTCAGGTCAAAATTCATTTCCAGTCAAAAGTTATGGACGAAACAAGATCAACTAAGGGCAAAACGGTCATTTAAAAATCGGCAAAAATCATGAACATGGGAAATGACCCTACTAGTCGTTTCCCAAAGTTACATGACCATACCACTTCGTATCAAAGAGAAATAAATATTCTACGATCTTCCGACGTGTAGAATACGGGTCGTTACACTCTCCCCCCCTTAAGAAATTTCGCCCCCGAAATTCCTTAACTAAGAAACAAACAATGGGTCTCGCATGCCTATCAACCAATTTCAAACAATCAAACATACATGATAGCACAACAAGCATATCCTAGCATGCGGTTTACAACAAGGGGAGAACTATCGCCCCTTGGACTTTCATTAATTTCGCCCTCTCCCTTCGTAATTTCTTCGTATCGTCCTTGACAATGCGAATCGGTCTCGCGGTTCCCCAACCGCCTTGGGTTATATTTCGATATCGTCCAACCGGTTTGGCGAAATAGCTAAATCAAAATCATGCGTAAACTTCCTTAACTGAGAAACATGAAATATGTCATGTACTCCTGGCATCTTTTTAGGTAATCCAACCCCATTCGTCAAATTACCAACTACATTCCAAATGTCCTTTCAAGTCTAACCCGAATCTTGCCCATATCCATATTGCACGTCCAACGTATATTCACCTTCTAGAGGCAACTAGATCCATCCAATAACCCTAGGCACTACATCCATACCTGTACTGTACGTCTAACGTACATTCACCTTCTAAAGGTGAACTAGACTCATCCACTGAACCTAGGTACCCTACCCATCTCCGTACTGCACGTCCAACGTACATTCACCATCCAAAGGTGAACTAGACTCATCCAATGAATCTAGGTACTCTACCTATATCTGTACTGCACGTCCAACGTACATTCACCTTCCAAAGGTGAACTAGACTCATCCAATGAATCTAGGTACTCTGCCTATGAGTCCAAGTCCAACTTGAAGCTCCTATATCCGCTGAATCTCCATGACCGACGGACGCTCCACAATACCCAAACATACTTTAAGTCTAATGTAAAGTATCTTACACCTATCATATCACCATGATCAACAAACTTATCCAATTTCCATTCAACGGGATCCTACAGGTGATAGTCTACTCAAAAGAAGAAAGGTAGGAACAATCATAGCAACCATAGCATCCATCAAACAAATCCTATCTATCACCTGCTAAATCCTTGAATACATCAACACCTATATGTCTGGTCCAACCAACATCAATAACTAATGGAAGCCCAGCCTCCAAACGGACTACCGTACGTCCAACGCACGTTTATCCTCCAAGGATAACTAGATCACGTCCAACGGATCCAAGGTAACGGGCGTCCCCAGATACCCCTGCTTTTAGTCCGCCTGAAACACTCGAGTCCCACCCAAGCCTATCCATTATCCTGCTGCCCTCTCGAGTCTAACTCGAGCCAATCCAATTCCTTGCAGCCTCCTCGAGTCCAACTCGAGTCAATCTATTACCCATAACTCAGACCTAGTCTTGAGTATCCATTACCTACAAACTCTAGTCCAACGTGAGTCGTCTCCCTATTCGTTGCATCTCTAAGATCAATCGAACAACTATTTTATTTTACGAGTTCAAGTCCAACTTGAATCGTCCTAACCTTCGTTGCACCTTCCTGGACCAACGAACACATCCTATTCTTTCAAAAAGAACATTAACATATGGTCCTAAACGATTCATTACTTTGCATCTTTCTTGAGTCCCACTCGAGTCATCTCATAGCCCTATCGAGTCTAACTCGGGGCAGTCCATACCATCGAATAGTCTTATCCTGTCACAACTGCCCATCACTCTTCGAGTAAACCAAGATATCATCCAATGAAAATCTCAACAACCACTTATCTCTCATGCAGACCATCCTAGTCGACCTCAACATTCCCCGAGCACAAGTCCCAAAGGCCTAAACCAATATCAGACAAGCACCCAAGGAACATCTCCTCCGAGTTCAGACGATCTACGTGAGATGACATGAGCAAAACATCCAAACACTCAAGCATCCATAACTGACTTTGGCTATCCGTGCCAATCTTACTTGTAATTATCATCGACCGCATGACCAAGTCCTGACCAGCTACTGTACATCCAATGTACATTTGCTTCTCTAACTCCCGTTATCATTTTCGTCATAAGGTAGGCGATCCAATACCATCCTTCATCTATCATCCACCCTAATGGTCATCAAAGGCTCTTCATAATCTACTCTCACTCTATACTTTTGGAGTTAATCAGCTCCCAAAATCAAGCCAAACCTAGTAAAGCTCAAAATAAAGCAATCACAACAAACATACATCCATGACTCGATAAGACCAAATTACGACAAATCCTGCAAAGGCTAGTCAAACCACCTATCGGGTTTGTCACTACTAAAGGTCTATCGACTATCTCGGGTTCCAATTCCAACCTATCTACCAGGTCACTAGGTACGAAGGAATGGGAAACCTTGTTATTAAACAAAACTCGAACAGAAACATCTTAAATAGAAAGCATACCTCGAATGACGACACCTTTTTCCTTCTACGCCGCAGTTGGGGCATTCGACGAAGAAGGAATAGCGTTGATAGCATACGCTTTCACGATCTGCTTCTCCCTAGGAGATTGTGGACATTCATTCTTGTAATGTCCCGCTTGGCCGTAATTAAAGCACTTCCTTTCCCCAGGCTTTTCTCGACAATCTCTGGCATAGTGGCCCTTCTTGCCACAGCTAAAGCACTCGCCATCTTTCTTATTCTTCTTACCCTGACCATCCATGGTTTGGTCTTGTTTCCTCTTAGTCTGGGAATTATTCTTGCCTCCGCCGCCTGCTTGCGGCTTTGGCTCCTTTGCAGATGCATTAGCGACCTCAGTCTTAGGCTTAGGGTAAAGACTTTCTGACCTTAATGCCTTTCCTACAATCGATTCAAACGTCTCATCGATGTGGTTTATAAGCCTTTCCCCCAAGTACCCATCTAAACCAGTTATGAACTTCTCGTTCTTCTTCTCGGCAGTGTCGATAAGAGATAACCCATATTTCGATAAAGTATCGAACTCAGCAACATACTCTGAAACTGCCCTTCCGTTCTGCTTAAGCTCCAGAAACTTTCTAAACAATTCTGACTTCTGAGCAGCTGGTATAAACTTATCGCAAAAACGAGCCTTAAACTGATCCCATGTAATCTGATCCTCTGGAGTTGCTGCCTTAATAGCATTCCACCAATTCATTGCTCGTCCTTGAAGCTGACGGGATGCTAGCTTCCTCTTCATGGCATCTTCAATACCCAAGTCTTCGAAGATACGCTCACAGCTATCCAACCAATCCTGAACAACCGTAGCCGGCTCCGTTCCATGGAACGGCTTCCCACCAAGACTAGTATAATCCTTGTTAAGCTTGGCGAAATCGGCCCTAGGCGCCTGCACTGCTGCACCACCACCGTTAGCAACATTAGGAGCTTCCCTCTGAACATCTCTAAGCATCTCTCTCATGAGGTCAGTAAACATTGTCCTCATGTCAGCAGCATTCCCATTATTGGCTCCCCTACCAGCACCTCTAGTATATCGGCTCATCGTCAATCTGAAAAAGGAAACGATTAACGACTCCATAGTGGTGCTAGTGCAGTACGACTTCATCCTTATACTAGTAATAGTATATATATATATAGCTTTTAAAAACCAAAGTAATCACAAATACGCTCTCTCATATACGTATATTATCTCTCCCTGATAACTTCCCTAGGTTAACTACGCAACCTAGAGCTCTGATACCAAGTGTAACGGCCCGTCCCGCACCAGCCTGCATTTCCTCCAAAAGTGCGCTGTACACATGCCCAGCTAGCACAGAACGGTCGTCAGAAGAAAAGGAAGAAAAGAATGAACTAATCAAGGAACCTGTAGAATGTCTCACAGCGCATGGAATAAAATATAATAATAACATAACTTTGACATAAAACAGGCGAGACAGTGCATAAGCTGAAAAACTAAATCATGTCTAACATGGCAGCGGAAATCCAAAATACAGCTTATGATCCAACATCCTTATTACAACCTCAAAATACTGTCTCTAAGCAAAAGAAAGGAAAAGGTACACTACTAATGCCCAGGCAGTGACCATCGATAACACAGGGAGATAATACATAAATATCATACGTGGAAGCCTCCTGCTCGTCTCCAGTACAGCTACCCGTGCATCCACCTAACCTGTCTCTAGTCTGCTCGTGTGAGCACCCAGAGTAATAAGAAGAGACATAAAACTCTGGGTCAGACATAAAGCCTGGTGTGAGCGATAAGCATCTAAACAGAATAATAACAGGTATAATCCAATCATACCTGAACCTGGACCTGCAACCAAAGAGTTAGTACCACATACCGTACGATGCTCTAAGGTGCCATAATAAATAGTGTAAGAATACGGGGGTGGGGTGTGCATGTCACAATGATAGCAAACAAATCATCAATAGCAACCATCCTCACATCTCTCACTCAGTGCGTAAAGCATACGATATCCACTACTTTGGTCACCTAATCTTTTGGGCCATGACAGAGTCCAACCCCGTATAACTACACTATGAGCCCCTAATCCATCGCTCAGTGATGAACCAAAGTTATGGACACCGATAACCCCTTTGCACACGTCCCGCAGCAAAGCCCAAATCGTGAAGTGAACTCATTGGTTCCCATCTGGATCCTGAACTCTAACTTCTCCTTTGGACTACCTTTGCATCTTGGGTTATGGTCTTCATCTTCATCCAGATCGGTTCGGCTTCATTGTTTACGCCTCAAGTCAAAGCTCTTCGGTTCGGTTCGGTCGTAACGAGCCTCTCCGGTTCGTGACAAGCTCCTTCGGTCGTGCTCCAGGCATAGTGGCTCCCTCAGTGGCTCGGTTCGGCCTTCAACATTCCTCACTGGATCGGACCGGTCCCTCAAGCTCCTCCATGGTGCATCGGTTCGGGTCGGAAGTGACCACTCGGGTCGGGTCGGAGACGCGGTTCGGTTCGGGTAGGGTGCTCCGGCTTTGGATTCTTCATGGCTATCTCTTCGCGTTCTTCCAGACGGTTCGGGTCGGGTTCCCCTGCATGAGTGGCTCGGATCGGGTACGAGTCTCTGGTCCTTAGTTGATGCTCGTAGACTTCGCACAGACGGTTCGGTTCGGAGGAGATGGCTTGGTTCGTGATGTGGCTTCACGACCCCATAGGGCGATCCGATCCGGCCCTCAATCCCCCATCCGATCCGAATTCCTGCACTTTGTCCAGCGACTGTTTTACGCCATTCGACAGCGTTTTCGACCAATCTAACACTTCTAAACAATCACAAAGCATACCATACAGTCATAGCAACATGCATAAACATCCACAAACAGCAAAACAACAATATGATACGTCAAAACGAATCAAACATACCCAAAAATCAATATTTTCCCCTTAAGCATGTTCAAGAACAACTAATGATAGGATTAGTAAAACTTAACCAAATTAGCCAAATTTTCTAACAGAGGTCTAAAACAATATTTATGAATTTCTGCATATTTTCCCGTATTTTTATGGTGCATAATTTCGCTAATTACCCCCTAATTACCCCTTAATCCCCTAAATTCCGGGATTAACAAAATTAGTCGAAATCAACCCAAATTCATATCAGAGGCATAAAATGGTGTTTTAGAATTTTAGAAAT
Organism: Allium sativum; assembly: GCA_030737875.1. NCBI lineage: Eukaryota > Viridiplantae > Streptophyta > Magnoliopsida > Asparagales > Amaryllidaceae > Allium > Allium sativum. The sequence goes on from CM060913.1 coordinate 162,288,705, forward strand.
TTTTCTAGATTTTTCTGAGTTATAATTTCGCTAATCTTCGCTAATTACCCTAATTAGCCGTAATTAGTGTAAAACTATGCAAATCACTCACCTTTGGCACAATTAAACTTTCAGAACTGAAACTCCTCTGATATAGATCCAATCTCTATGTGTTCCAGCAACTCTCTCTCTGATTTGGTGCTAATCCCCTTTGGTTTGATGTAGTTTTGCTTAATCTTTGATTAGAAAGTGATTAGAGGTGATTTGGAGTGAAATTAGAAGGTGGAGGCCATGGCTATACTTGAAGGAATGTCTTAGGCGGCTGGAAAATGAAGTAAAAACCGAAATCATAACCCTAGCAGCCCCTAAGTACCACTAATCCCGAAATCCCCCTTTGGGCCTAGCTGCTAATTACCCGGTTAAGCCCAATTAGCTGAAAATAACCCTTTAAACCTTAATTTAGTCATATCTCCCAAACGGTAAGTCCGTTTGGCTATTATGACCACTCTACGGAAAGAGAAACCATCATCCGAAGCTAATGGAAGTGGTTTCAGGTCAAAATTCCTTTCCAGTCAAAAGTTATGGACGAAACAAGATCAACTAGGGGCAAAACGGTCATTTAAAAATCGGCAAAAATCATGAACATGGGAAATGACCCTACTAGTCGTTTCCCAAAGTTACATGACCATACCACTTCGTATCAAAGAGAAATAAATATTCTACGATCTTCCGACGCGTAGAATACGGGTCGTTACAATTATTGTGCAGGTTTACCAGTAGACCTAGTATAGAGCATTGGCAAGCTATTGAAAGGGTAATGAGATACCTTAAACGAACCATGAACCTTGGATTACATTATGAAAGGTTTCCAGCTGTACTTGAAGGATATTCCGATGCAGACTGGAATACCTTATCTGATGATTCTAAAGCGACCAGTGACTATATATTTAGCATCGCTGGAGGAGCTGTTTCTTGGAAATCCAAGAAACATACTATTTTGGCTCAGTCTACTATGGAGTCTGAGATGATAGCACTAGCTACTGCTAGTGAAGAGGCAGAGTACTTGAGAAATCTGCTAGCTGAGATTCCCTTATGGGAAAAACCGATACCGGCTGTGTTGATACATTGCGATAGTACCGCGGCTATTGCAAAAGTTCAGAACCGATATTATAACGGTAAGAGACGACAAATACGTCGTAAGCACAGTACGGTTAGAGAACTACTTTCCACAGGTACCGTTAGAGTGGATTACGTACGTAGTGAGGAAAATTTGGCGGATCCTTTGACGAAAGGACTGTCCAGAGAGAAAGTCCATAACTATTCTAAAAGAATGGGACTATTGCCCCTAGATTGTTGACTCACGCACAATGGTAACCCGACCTAAATGACTGGAGATCCCAAGAACTAGGTTCAATGGGTAATAACAAGTTGTGTAGTGATATGAGTTGAACATGCTATTTAATGAACCAAGAAGCATGTATTCCTGAAGTGATTAGAGGATGAGTTAATAGAAACTCTTAATGAGATCTATACTCTATTTGGAGTGGAGTACCTACCTTCAGGAGTGCTCTTGATAGACTCACCTTTGTGAATGTGGAAATGTGGCCGTTTCCTATGGAGTTTGGGCAAAACTTCTAGAGCATTCACTAAACTGGGATAGACGTGCAGGGCCATAAATGCACGGGCTTATCTGATTGCACTATAGAAAAGGTTGTGTGTGGTTTGATGTCAGGAATAGAGTTCAAGACTACGTGTCACTCTAGTAAAAACTGAATCTTACTCACTATGCAAAGGTTCAAGTCCTTGGACACCTTTGTTTATGCACAATCTTATGTTTTTTAAGAAACTGCTCGAAAATATTTTTAAAAAATTCAAGTGGGGGATTGTTGGAAATGTTTTACAAACATTATGTGAATTATTAAAAATGATTGAATAAGTGTATGAATGGCTCCTATGTTTGAGTAGTCCCACATCATGGGATTATAGGGAAGAGGCAAGGATTTATACTTGTTTCTAAGAAGTCATGTTGGGGCCTTGGGCTCCCAATACATGCATTGTTGTGGGGAGGGAGACCATGCATCATGACCACCACACACGCGCGCGACCGACCGACCCGACCCGGCCCGGCCCGGTTCGGTTCGGGCTCGGGCTTGGGCTTTGTGGTGTAGGCACTTATATTTTTGGACCATAAAACTTAGTTGTTTTCGAACCGTTTTTTATGGAAAAATTATTTTGCGTACCGATATTTATTCTGCAACGGAAAAAATTTTTGCAACGGTAAAATAATTAATCCCCCCCCCCGAAATTTTAGCAGATCCGATATTTTCTCCCAAAACCTAATTCTCGTTCTATTTATACTATTTTATCTGAGACGAGAAAAACACCGAATTTTATATTCTCTTCTTCTCAACCGCCATTAAAACTTCTAAGAAATTTCGAGCAGTATTTTTTCCCGAAAGTGCAAATCTGCACTGATTTGTTTGTGCAAGCAAATCAGTTACTATTTTAGAGGCTGTTTTATCCTAGAGGCGGCGGCGAAGGAACGAATTGGTTTGCACCTCTGACCAAATCGCCGAATCGTCTTCAAGAAAGCGACCTAGTCCGCGACTCAGCCATTGTTTTCCAACACATACTATGCATCATCTATTGTTGAGATATAATGCCTAAATACCTATGATTCTGGGATTTATTCAAATGGATGACAACCATTTATTTGTTGACATTATTTGAAAAAACCAAACCGGAGTCCATAGAGCTAAAAAGTATGATGAACATTTTTAAAAGCATACAATTCATAAGTGTCAGCAAGTGGAATGTAAACAATTGTTACATAATTAGACTAACATATGAGACAACCAAATCACGCTAATTGAAATTAGTAAGAAATAAAAAAAAGACATTTAATCCCTTCAATCGTAGTGTGTGCGCATAAGTGGTTGAATCCAAATGAGCTGTACTGTTTTGAACTTCTTTTCTATCATAAATTATGTCGCAGCTTATCTCCTGATGTGTATTTTAGGGCATTGTGTCATGCTTCTTGCTTTCTTATATATCCTTGTTTCTCTTGTGTCCTTTTAGCTGCAGAGCTCTTTGGCAAAGTATGCAACTGTTTTCCTAATTGAAAACGTAAAATTCATCAATACAACTAAAGTACAAATAACATGTTAACAATTGAACCTGTTATACTGTTAGTTATGCAATCTCCATTCATCCTTTCCCATCAAGCAATTGAATACTTTGTCGTTGAATTGTATGAATTCTCGCTAAAAAAAACATTCAGCAATTAAAATATCTAACTTGAATTCTGAAGATTTTATTTATTAACAGGTAGATCATGAAGCTTTCATTTCTTCTTAAGCACTTAAATGAAAATTCTAAGCCCACAACCCCTAATCAAGCTCTCACACATACACACACACACACTTAAATGAAAGTTCTAAACCCACAACCCCTAATCAAGCTCTCATTCAGTTTCATACCGTAGACCAGTTGCTGCAAATAATTTCAAGAGAAAATGTTAATTGCATCATATAGGCTCTATCATGGAAACACTGGGTGATCAGGACAATTGTATGATGGATGGCATATTAGATATATGTACACTGAGTATTGTAATATGACATCATATTCTCAAACATCATTGGTTCTACAACATAATTTGATGTACAACAGACATGAAATAAGTTTACAAAGAAAAAAATATATGCATTTTATAGGCAGACCGTTTGTACATGAAATATGGCAGTTAGATTGCAAGTTTGATAGTGATTGATATTTTAATATTGCATGTTTACAACAGATAATGGTCTGCAGGCTAGAGCATCATATGTGAATTCATTGTCTTATCTCGTTAATAACTAAGAAAATTTTATTCAAATGCATACAGTTAGTTTGCGGGGAAGAAAAGAATTTAGAAATAAACCTAATAGGAAAACAATAGAATTAAAAGAAACTTACTGTTAAGCAAGAGCCAAGAAGTGCCAATCTTAGTATTTAATGGGGTCAAAATGCTATGTACGACGTGTATGTGAGGACAAACATCAAGAAACGCAGTAGTATTCAAACTTATATCTTTCTTCTGCTTAGCGGATGGTAAGTGCACCTCTGGAGGCAATGTTGATGTGTTCAGTTTCGAACATTTATCTTCAGCATGAAAGTCTAGATAACTTGAGTTCATATTTTTCTAAAATGAAATCATATAGTAATTGTTCACCTAGTGTAACAGTTAAAAATCTGTCTCAACTCAGTTTTCTCATAATATCGTATTATGGAAATATACTATGTATCATGTGGATCTTGGATTGTGTATCGTTTCAACTTTAGAAGTTTGATTTATGGTGCAGCATGTATTAATTAAGACATCTTGATAAATTTTGAAAGACCAATGACACATAATTCATGCTCTTTCTTGGGTTGTTGCATGGCAAAGAAAAATAAACGTAAGCAGTTATACTTCATATTTTTGAGCTAACACAAACTATTTTATTACAGTCATTATGGTACACATATGCATGCAACAAAAATGCAAAGTAAGTTGAGATTGAATAATCCATACATGCATATAATTTGCGGAAAACTAATATACATTTATTGGTATATTACTGGACTAAATTAAATGTTCAAATACTTTCCATGTCAACTAAGAACGTAATTAGTGAATTTTCCATGATTTTTTGACAGTAAGATTTTTTTTTTTTTTTTTTTTTTTTTTTTTTTTGGAAAATATAATCATGCCTCTACTTGTTATAGCACTTTTCCAATAAATTTGTACACCGTTAGTGTAATCAAAACACCAAATTGAAGATGTTACTGTAACACATAATAATGATACACCATTTGCGTTATTTCTATTACTAACTAATTATATTACATCAGATGTTTTGAAGTCCCAAAACACATGTTATCTCCCTTCTAACTCCTACAAACTCATGCCACCATGTTCAATAAACAATCATAAAAGGACGACTGGTGGATTTCCAACCTGTAATCCTATATAATACTGAATTCAATATTAAACAGGAGCAAAATGAATTCAAGCAGAGTGGTTGAGTTATCGTTTATCCTTTAATACCTAAAAACAGACGTTAAGCCACCATTTATTTCTCCTAACTATACTTCTTAAAAACTTATACTACTTGATTCAATGCTTAATTTATCATCATTTCTAACATTAAATGTCCTTTGTGACTTAATAACCATGAATGCAACATTATTAACTGAGCAATGGATTGCATAACTCTTCTACTTATTGAAATCTTAACTGAGGATTATTTGTTGAATAAGTTAAATGCAATATTTTCAATCAAAGAGAATGAATAACAGCTTGTCTTTCGAAAATTAGTTAAAATATGATATTAGAGTAAACAACTGAGAAAATGATATCAAACAGCGAATTTTTTTTGCTTGGTAATCCAATTTTTTGGGCTCTTTAGATATAATAAGCAACAAATTTAGTAAATATCTCAAGAAAGAGCAATAACTGAGAAAATTTTATTTCATATAGTTTTTTGGAAAAGAAGAAAAGAATTTAGAAATCAACCTAATGGAAAACATTAGGAGTAAGAGAAAGCTTGCATATAAGCAAGATGTGTTAGCCGTATATATATATATATATATATATATATATATATATATATATATATATATAATGGGAGAGGAACACAAAATATGACAAGAGTGTGAAGGAAATCATTAAATGTTAGCCTTAAGGTTATTATAGTTGCTACCCCGAGGTTTGACATTTGGTCAAGGCGTACGTTTGTTCTATCAAAATCATTAGTAGGGACAAACTTCCTACGTAAAAGGCCAAGAAAGATTTTGAATCCAGTGGACCAAAAAAACGAAAATCTAAATACAATCAAAGCAAATTAGGAATTAAGCCGTAAACTTGAAATTTGAAACAAAGTTTAGGAAGCCACTAAGAATTCGTGGTTTGTATTTATATATAATCTTCAAAACTCAGTTATATATCGGTAGAAAACAAAATTTTGCATCAGTTATATCATTATAGATGGTGGTGGGATGCAAATCAAGTTATATTACGCTAAGACTGGTCAAAAAAATCATGGGCAGATTAAAAGGTCAAGGCATTTGATTCTTATCACAAAAAATAACATCTTACCCGACCAACACAAAACTGTGTAAGAAGTAATCTAGATTTTACACTTCATTTTCTATCAGTTCATTGCTAATGTCATTTTTTTAGTGCCCCCTAAAATTTATGCTCTTTCTTTGCAAAACATTTGCTGTCCATTCTGAAAGTGTATTTAATTCTTAGCTTAATACTTTTACTCACTTTATAGCATTATTTTTCAGTTTGTAAAATACAAAATTAATGGTTAAAGTATACATGGCTAAAGCATTGTTCAAAAAACGTGTACATTGTACAAATTGCATAAATTTGAAAATCAAGATAAAATGTCACCTTAGCAGGTTTTAAATTTAATTATGAAATTTGAAATATAGTTATGTTTTTAAAACTAACATTTTCAAAATTAAGATAACCATAACTGTCTTTCCCATAGATAGAATATTGTAGTAACAATTAATCCTTAAACATTCTCATAATTTTGGATACATCCAAGTTGCATGTAAACCTAATCAAAAACAGCTAAACGACAATAAAAATGCTATAAATGCTAATGGTTGAAAACAAAGACTATTTATAGAAAAATAAATATGATGCACGCTAGATGACGAGTAGTATGTGAAATATTCTCAACTTAATGAATCTGATTTTTGTGAAAGCAAAATAAACATAAAATGTTTACAATGGTACCTATACCGTGGTGTGAAGATTTCAAGGTGACTGAATATAGACTGGTTTCCTCCTAAAAATTTACTCTATCTAATATGGCACTGTAATAACCCGGAAAATGTGAACCAATTTAAATTTTTTAAAATTGTTTATTACTAAAGAATTTGAATAATTGAAATAGCATATTTCAATAAAATAAAGAATTGGGAATAGTGAGGCAGTTTGAAAATTGAATACAAACTTTGTCTGACTGTACCGGGTGGAAATTATAACGGATTTTAGCGAAACCAAAAATATTTAAATGTGTTTATGAATACCTTTATAACGAATCTGAAAAATCGAAGTTTCATAACGGGAATAAAAAGTTATGGCCAAATGAATTTTCAGAAAGGTCGTTATATAGCATATATAGCCCTTGAAAATAGATATTTTGCATACGACCTTGGAATTCGACGAAACCACTTTTGTTGGGTCCGGGATGTCAAATTATTGCTAGGTTTCAAATTTCATAATTTTTGAAGGTATGTGAGCGGGGCAAAAGAAAATGTGATTGGTCAATTTCTGTTAAAATGGATCGACCTGAAAATGGACATTTTGCATATGAGCTCAGAATTCAACGAAACTGGTTTTGTTGGGACCGTATCGTTAAAACAAAGCTAGATTTATTTTTCTAGAATTTTTCGATCCAGTTTGTGACCCTGGCAAATTGAAATGTGCGTTCAAATTAAATATAAAATGTTTTATACTTTAATTTGAAAAATAACCGACTGTAACAGTCGAATTGGCCAACGAAACATATCCGATTGTGTCCGGAATGGGGGTATTTAGCTAGGGGCGACAGTCGTTGGGTTGAAATAGGTGTATGTTGGCTAGAAGGGGATTATAGGAATTTAAAAATATAATATATTAGAAAATATCTTCTATTTTCTCTCACTTCAGAAAAATTGATCGACCCCCTGAAACGAACGACGTAAATCGTTCAAGACCTTCCCACCTCGATCGCCGCCGCCACAGTCAATATCGCCGCCGCCTCCAGTTGGCAATTCCGACCGCCTTCCTCCCCTCTTCAAATCAAAACAACCCTCGACAGAAACCGTGCAGTATTCGCGTCGTTCTACCTCGAGGAAGTTCGCCCCTTTAGAGCGCCGCCGATCGCCAGAGAAGCCGCCGAGTTCGCTGCCACCACCGTCGATAGGAAGTCAGTTCGAAGCCCTTCGACGCCGTATAGTCTGATCGGGACAACAAGGTACGGTTTTGATTTAAAATCAAAACCTAGTTTCGAAGGTTTCCAAACCCTTCTGCTTTGAATTTCTGAATTGAAAATAACACTTTTAAGTGTTGCAAAACTTTGAAAAATCATATCTTTTTAATGTGTTAACGAAATTCGATGAAACAGGAAACATCGGGACCGAAGGGAGGCCCTCTACCATCAAGCAGAAGCCGCGGATTTTTCTGATCTTCCTACAATTTTTAGCACTACAAAAACCAATGTGAGGAATCTAAACTAAATTGTGTGAATGGAATCGTGTTGTATAAATTATATAAGCGAAGTGTAAATTATATATGCATTGTATACCTCATGTACATGTGTTGTATAAGTTACATTAGCGATGTATAAATTATACAAGCGTTGTATGAAACATATATGCTTTGAATTGTGATGAAATGCAAGTGAATTATAGAAATAATATATATATATATATATATATATATATATATATATATATATATATATATATATATATATATATATATATATATATATATATATACTCCCCTCGTCCACAGACCATGGACGATATTTATTGCTTGTGATTGACGTGATATTATATGGTATGACGTATAGTTGGAAATAATTGTTTGTGGTTGATATTGTGGTTGAAAAACACCTTTGTGGTTGAAAGATACCTTTGTGGTTGAAAATACCCTCTTATGGTTGAAACAAATTAGAATAGGATTGTGGAATTGAAAATAAAACATGCCGCCTACATGCGAACTAGATGCATGATCCCCATTGTCAAAAACCGCGAGGTTTTAAGGTAGAGCGAGGAGCCGTACTAGGGACGGTCCCAGTTTTAACTACCCGGCCGTTATGCTGCCGAAACTTCCTGAAATATTCATGTGTTAGAAAAAAATTCAATTGTTGAAATTAATTACATATGTTGAAACCAATATTCATATGTTGAATTGAAATTCATTCGTTGAGTTGAAATTCATATGTTGAATATTATTCGAATTTAAACAAATAGATTTAACGATAAAAATAACATTTTTACATATATACAAACTATAGAGAATATTTATGTGTTGAATTGAGATTCGTTCGATGAGTTGAAATTCATGTGTTGAATATTATTCGAATTTAAACAAATAAATTTAACGATAAAAATCACATTTTTATATATATACAAACTATAGAGAATATTCATGTGTTGAATTGAGATTCGTTCGTCGAGTTGAAATTCATGTGTTGAATATTATTCGAATTTAAACAAATAGATTTAACGATAAAAATCACATTTTTATATATATACAAACTATAGAGAATATTCATGTGTTGAATTGAGATTCGTTCGATCAGTTGAAATTCATGTGTTGAATATTATTCGAATTTAAACAAATAGATTTAACGATAAAAATCACATTTTTATATATATACAAACTATAGAGAATATTCATGTGTTGAATTGAGATTCGTTCGTCGAGTTGAAATTCATGTCCTGAATATTATTCGAATTTAAACAAATAGATTTAACGATAAAAATTACATTTTTATATATATATATATACAAACTATAGAGAATATTCATGTGTTGAATTGAAATTCATTCGTTGAGTTGAAATTCATGTGTTGAATATTATTCGAATTTAAACAAATAGATTTAACGATAAAAATCACATTTTTATATATATACAAACTATAGAGAATATTCATGTGTTGAATTGAAATTCATTCGTCGAGTTGAAATTCATGTGTTGAATATTATTCGAATTTAAACAAATAGATTTAACGATAAAAATCACATTTTTATATATATACAAACTATAGAGAATATTCATGTGTTGAATTGAGATTCGTTCGTCGAGTTGAAATTCATGTGTTGGATGTTATCGTATTTTAAAATAAAATGAATAGACAATAAAAACTACATTTTTATTGTGAATTTGAAGTGTAAAAAAAAATCACTTGTTGAATAAATATTTTTGATGATAAAATTATTTCTTTTATCATGTATACGCTTTGATAAAAATACACACGTGTTGAAATAAATATTAGTTGCTAGAAATGTTATTACTAACTTTGTTCTGCATATATATACCTGCGTCGAACAGGAAAATGGATTAGCTGTAGAGTAAAGAAATTATTTGCAAGCCTGACAAATAGGTAAGCCTTGATGAGTTTGCTGCGCAATTTTATTTTTATATCAACTCCTGTGAATTCCATTGGTTACGGAGTGCTGATTATTCTGTGTGAAATAATAAACATCGCCAAAGGATAGTAACAATTAATTTTGAACTACACTGCATGGCATACTCCTTGACGATAGGCATACTTCATCATATTCCACATAAGCATTTGGAGCTTGTGTGACGAGGTGGAAGATTTACCATACGAGCGAGAGGCTTGTATGGCGATGATTTTATACTACAGGTTGAACTGATGACTGATATGGACTATATAAAATATAACGATAAATCGCCAGATTAATAAAAACCCCACACGGGTCTGGAGTTGACAATAATCACGTCTCTCTAGTCATTAGATACGGCACATGGACTATTTATTTCCACACGGAACTGGGTGACGAGAATTTATTCTCTAGAGTTATTATCTATACACGCTCCCCCGTAAACACCAAAATATATCACTATAAATATGTGGATGCTTTATAGGATTTATTGGGTACCTAACACGGCCCAATAAATTTCCAAACTCCTTCCCGTACAAAGAAGGTTATGGCGAAATTTTTCGAAATATAAAGGCGTTATTGAAATATTTGAAGTGAAAACGAAGTTGAAGTTAATGAATGAACTATATTTGAAATAAATGAATGAACTATATTTATATATATAAATATAAATAGAATTGAAAGGAATCGAAGCCGTGCAGTTCGTGTTTTGGAATCGTAATTTGAAACGATTGGTACGAGAAATCCAACCATCGGATTTTCCCGAAACCGCAACCGCTGGGTTCGCCTTGGAAATATCTTTCCAACGGCACCAACTTTGTAAAAATCCAACGGTTGGATTGTCTGGAATGTTTAAATCAAACCTGAAGAAAAACAGCGCCAGAATCGTTTATATTTATATATAAATATAAATATAATTTAATTTAATCGAATAACGACGCTGCAGTTCGAATTTTGAAACCGTAACTTCAAACGACTAGTGTGGAAGATCCGACCGTCGGATTTTCACGAAACTGGAACCGTTGGGTTCGCTTCAGGAATATCTTCCCACTGATATAGACTTTGTAGAAATCCAACGGTTAGATTTTCCGATATGTGTAAAAAAAATTAGGGGAAAAACAGCGCCAGTGCCATGACACGACTTGAAACGTCGTTTAATTGAATATGGCCATTTTTAAATAAATAAAAATGGCGAAAAATCATTATAAAATACTATAAGCAACATAGATTGGAAATAAACCAATTTGGCTTGATCTGTTTGATGTTTGATGGTTGTATGTGTTTGACACGAAAATAATACTAAAGAACTGAAATATGGATATCGAATAATATAACCATAGAAAGAATTGATTTGAATTCTAATTACGTGAATTATTTGAAAAGGCCGAGCTAACCCTCATTTCAAATAATTGATCGAACGATTCGAATTGGAAAATACAAAGACGATTCAAGACCGACGATCTACGTATCGGTTGGATGGGCACTGCTGAGGTTCCTGACTTGAGTAGCTACCATGAAGGAACGGAAGTAGTAGTCGTCTGAACGTATGTGTTGATTGGACGGATATACGAGGAATTTGACGCCTCCGGTTTCATTCAGACCCAAAACGGACTTGTAAATGGACTGTGTGTCTGACATTGGATTTTGTTCTATACTGATTGATCTCTATTAAATATATATCTGTTTGGCGGTGGAGAATCTGTTCTTTTGCTTAACGCCCTTCTTTGAGACGTACGAGCTCAGAGGTTATATATTGATAGAAATCAGTCGTATGGAGTGGATTTCCTATGTGGCATGCCAAGATGCTATGTCAGGGCTTCTGTTGCAAAGCAAAGTCTTGTGTTTGATGATCAAAGCACGGCCTACGTGGCCTGGTTTTGTGTATAGCGTGAATTCGCGAGCCTCACACCTCGGTATGAGTTAAAAACGGGATACAGACCGCTGGGAGGACACGACGTTTCTTTCTAGCTATGGTGGTGTCAGTGACCTACCAACCCTGACATTTATATCTACTTTTCACCTTTGTGGTTGTTGGAATGCGAGGCGCCTCAATTATAGGTCTGTAAGGACCGGGAAACGTGTGTTTAGGAATTGCCAATCCTCAAACGTAAGAGAGGACCGGCCCAGCCGATCCATGGGTTACCCAGAGTGTGTAGTCCTGAGGCATTTGCTAGAATGTCTCGAAGCGGAGAGGTGCTTGCCCCTTGCCTCGACTCATGACGGAAATCCAATTTCCAATACGAAATAACGGATTTGATTGTAACTTATGTATGGCGACATAGTGGCATGGGACGCTCATGTCGCCTATGATTGATATTTATGATGCTATTTGTTTCTGAAACATATATGCACTAGTAATAATATCAAATGATTTTGCTTTACATGTATTAAGCATATTTGGCCATTATAAGGTAAAACTCTATCCTCCGGCTTGCATTGCATTGTATGATGGGACTTGAGTCTTATAATGGCTTCATTCTTTTTAAAAGCATCGCGTTGTTTTAAAAGAACTTACGTTGTTTAGAATACACCAGCAATCACTGGAGTAAACCCGTTCCGCGAAAGTGGCGTGGTCCTATGATTTGCTCATTACTGTTGTTTTAAACTGTTAAGTAGATTTCTCATACCAGTCCCCATGACTGACTCGTTGTTTGTTTCACTTTGCAAACGTGGGTGCCCTTATTTTCACACGGGCAGCCTAGTTCACAGGTGACAGGTTGTTTTTGGCTCAGCACCGTAGTATGGAGTGCGTTTTGGCTCATGGCGAGGCTGACTTCACCGAGATGACTTTGACATTTTCCGCCATTATTGTACTTATATTGTGATTCCGCGACAGGCGATGCAGACTGCTTTACTTTCAGTACTTATTATCGTATGTATATGTACCGCCTTCGGCGATGTAGACTGATACCCTTATTATGTCGCACTGCATGTATATATTCCGCCTCTGGCGATGGTGACTGATCATTTCCCTTTTATTTACTAAGTTATATCCTACGTTGTGCTATTCTGATGTTGTCACATGTTGTGATTCCGCTGTCATACCCATGTAAAATTATTCTATTTATTGTTTTGCTATTATCTGTTCTCTGCTATGATGATCGATGTGTTATATTCCAATGATTATCTTTAATACCGCCACACGGATTTTGGGATCGTCACATTTGGTATCAGAGCTTTGGTTAACCTTAGTTCCGGGATCTAACACATTAAACACCTCGTCAGAATAGAATCAGTAGTGTTCTAAGGCGAGTAGCTCATTAGAGATAGGATTAGCAATGTCCTAGAATGAGCTAAGCAGATTAGCAAAACAATTTGATCAGTACATCATTACCTTTCCTTATGTTCCCCTGCTTTATCATGTATGAAAGCTATCAATTCTGTGAGCTTGACTCTTTTCTTGCTTATACAGTACTCTCTCTGATGGCTACACGAGCAGCAGCAGCAGTTAGAGGTGGCCGTGGAGGCCGAGCAGGCATAGCAGGAGGACGGGGGAATATCCCCGTAGTTGAGGAGGGCCCTATTATTCAGCCACCAGCACCCCAGGACTTTGAGCTAGACAGAGTAGCGAAGAGGTATAGGAACCTGGGGGGAAAACCCTTTTCTAGCCTTGGTACAGTGACTGAGGCTATTGCTTGGTTGAAGACCTGTGAAAAGATCTTTGAAGGCATGGGATTGGGGACCAACAACAAAGCACGACTACGTATCTGGCTCTTACAGGAAGAAGCAGAGTTGTGGTGGGATGCCATCACCTCAGAAGATGCAGCAGGTACTGTTAGGACCTGGGAGCAATTCAAGACCATGTTCAACGAGAAGTTTGTACCTGAGCAGGCCTTGGAGAGGATGCGAGAGCAGTTTGCTAATCTCCAGCAGGGAGATCTCTCTATCCAAGATTACCTAAATAAATTCACTCAGTTGTCGCGCTATGCTCCAGAGCTTATTATGACAAACAAAGCTAAGAACAAGAGGTTTATATTTGGGCTAAGGCGCAAGTACCATGACAGGGCCATGAGCAACATCAAACTCTCATTCTCAGAATTAGTAGAAATGGCTTGCAATTATGAAGATATGGATGAAAGACACTCCAACCAAGACCGTGCCAAAAGCCAAGATGGAAATAAGCGCAAAGCTTCAGCAGATCAGCCAGAGTCTAGCAATACAACGGCCGCTACTCAGAAATCTGGAAAGATACCGAAAGGGAGCTGCTACAACTACGGGAAGACAGGACATTTTTCTAATGTGTGCAAAGCCCCGAGGAAGATAAAGGCAAATCCAGACCACAGCTCAGCCGAATGCTACAACTTCCATAAGAAAGGGAACTATAGCAGGAATTGTCCTCTGAAGCAGAATGCACAAGTGGCTCATGTGTATGACGGGGAGACCCCGCCAGCTATCACCGATGGATCAGGTAAACCCGATGTCTTGGGAGGTACCCTTACCATTAAAAATATTCCTGTTTCTGTACTTTTTGATACTGGTTCATCACATAGCTTCATTTCTGGTAACACAGTTCACAAGTTAAAATTGAAACCAAGAAAGCTTAAAGAACCAATTAAAGTTCAAAACCCGATAGGAGGTTCTGTTAGTCTCAGTACATGTTGTAGATTACCTATTTCCTTTTCTCGATACCGATTTCCTTTTGATTCGATTGTCATGGACCTTTCCGAATTCGATATTATTCTGGGACCTGATTGGTTGATAAAATATAAGGCCGAAGTTAGATGTGCCGAAAGAATCGTGAAAGTTAAAACAAAATTTGGGCATATCACTATACCATGTCTCGGTTCAGAAATTAATAGAACAGAATTTTGGTCTTCTTTAGAAGTTACTCCCACTTCATTAGAAAAGATACCGGTCATTAAAAACTATGCGGATGTGTTTGAATAAGTAGAAAACTTACCGCCGCAAAGAGAAATTGAATTTAGAATAGATCTAGTTCCTAACGCCCGACCAGTAGTACATCCAATTAGAAGAATGGCCCCGAAAGAAAAGGAAGAGTTGGGTAGTCAAACCCGAGAATTGCTTTGGAAAGGTCTGATCAGTCCGAGCTTTTCAGCTTAGGGAGCTGCAGTAGTATTTGTCCCGAAATCAGACGGTACTCTAAGACTTTGTGTTGATTACCGAGATCTCAATAAGTAGACATTGAGGAACAAGTATCCCTTTCCTCCGATAGACGATCTGTTAGATCAATTAAATGGAGCAACATTATTCTCCAGAATGGACCTAGCTACAGGTTTCCACCAATTACGTATAGCCGAAGACTGTGTTCCTTTGACAGCCTTCAGGGGTCCCGATTTATTCTACGAATGGTTAGTAATGTCGTTCGGCTTGTGTAACGTTCCGGCATACTTCGTCGATCTTATGTATAGAGTGTTCCGTGGTGTATTGAATAAATTTGTGCTAGTCTTCATCAATGGCATTTTAATATACTCCAAGTCAGAAGGCGAACATGCAAAACATTTAGAACAAGTGTTGAAAATTCCGAGGAGAAATGTCTTGAAAGCTAAATTTTCTAAGTGTGTCTTCTGGCAAGATGAAGTTAAGTTCCTAGGCCATGTCGTATCAAAAGAAGGGATTGCTGTGGATCCAAGCAAAATTACAGCGATTCAGAACTGGAAACAACCTACTACCCCCACAGAAGTTCGAAGTTTCCTTGGATTGGCTAGTTACTATCGGAAATTCGTTCAGGATTTTTCAAAGATATCTGGTGTATTGACAAAGCTTACAAAGAAGCATGAGAAATTCAAATGGACTCCCGAATGTGAAGAGGCTTTCCAGGAGCTGAAACTGAAATTGACAACTGCTCCAGTATTGACAATTATAGAAGGCAACCAAGACTTGACTCTATGGACAGACGCTTCTATTAGAGGGCTTGGCGCAGTATTAATGAAAATAGGCCAAGTGGTCACTTATGCCAGCCGTCAGCTGAAGCCGCATGAAAGAAACTATGCGACACATGATCTTGAGTTATTAGCTATCGCGTTTGCTTTGAGAATCTGGAGGCATTATTTATTGGGTGAGAAGTTCGAACTATTTATCGATCATCAATCCTTGAAATATCTATTCACTCAGAAAGATCTAAACTTGAGACAACAACGTTGGTTAGAGTTCCTTGCAGCATACGATTTTGAGATTCTATACACTCCGGGGAAAGCCAATGTTGTCGCAGATGCGCTCAGTAGAAAGAATGAAATCATCGCCAATTTTATCATTACTTCTTCCTTAGAATATAAGATTACTATTCTGTAGAAAGATGATGAATTTATTAAAAGGATTAGCCAGCGGATCCAAGAAGGAAAACCCTCAGATTTTAGCCTAGATAGCTAAGGGGTCCAAAGGTTACGAGGGCGAATTTGTGTGCCAGAAATTCCTGAGCTCAGGAGGGAAGTACTTGATAAATTTCACAAGTCTAAACTCAGCATCCATCCCGGTGTGAGCAAAATGTATAACGATATCAAACGCACATTCTGGTGGAGGGCTTTGAAAAGAGATATTTCATTATATGTTAGTAGATGCTCCACTTGTCAGCTAGTTAAGAACGATCAGCAGAAATTGGCTGGACTATTACAACCATTAGAAATTCCAGGATGGAAGTGGGAGAAAATTTCGATGGACTTCATTGATGGTTTGCCTCGAACTAAGAAAGGAAACGACAGTTTATGGGTGATCGTAGATCGCTTCACGAAGACTGCCTATTTCATACCTGTCCGATCCAACAGAACGGCTCAAAGTTTAGCACAGATTTACTTCAAAGAAATAGTTAAACTGCATGGAGTGCCGCTAAATATAGTCAGTGATAGAGATCCCCTATTTACTAGCAAATTCTGGGAAGCATTCCAGACAGAATTGGGAACCAAATTGAATCTAAGCACCGCTTATCACCCTCAGACAGACGGCCAAACTGAGCGGGTGAATAGAATTCTAGAAGATTTACCGCAGGCTTGCGTTATCGATTTTGGAGGCTCATGGGAAGATCACTTACATTTGGCCGAATTCTCTTATAACATTAGCTATCAAGCAAGTTTGGGAATGTCTCCATTTGAAGCATTATACGGTAGACCGTGCAGATCTCCCGCATGTTGGGTAGAACCTGGCAACATACTTGTGTTAGTGCCCGATATGATTCGAGAAGCATAAGATAAAGTCGATTTCATTAAGAAGCGATTGAAAACCACACAAAGCCGACAGAAAAGTTATGCTGATGCGAGAAGAAGAGATTTATCATTTGCCGTAGACAATTATGTTTATTTAAGAGTTTCTCCGATGCGGGGAGTAATCAGATTTGGCAAAACTGGGAAGTTGGCACCGAGATTCATTGGTCCCTTTCCTATACTCGAACGGATTGGAACTTTGGCATACAGGGTTTCATTACCTGATTGGTTGCCTGGAGTACATGACATGTTCCACGTGTCTCAACTCAGAAAACATGTTCATGATCCGGATCTTGTTGTAGAAGAAGCAGCGCAACAGGATATAGACATAACTCTAGAATTAGCGCTCAGAAGAGAGCCATTAAAGATCGTTGGCAAAGAAACTAGAGAGCTAAGGAGCAAAAAGATTCATTTAGTTAAAGTGCAGTGGAGTAGTGATCCTAGAGACTGTACTTGGGAGACGGAGGAAAGCATTAAACAAGCCTACCCCAAATGCAGAGTGGACATCTCTGACTAACCCCGGTGCAAGGTACCTTTACAATACTTTGCATTTACATTTTGTTCCCTACTTTGTTGTTATTTCCTTTTCGAGGACGAAAATTTTAAGTGGGGGAGATTGTAATAACCCGGAAAATGTGAACCAATTTAAAAATTTTAAAATTGGATATTACCAAAGAATTTGAATAATTGAAATAGCATATTTCAATAAAATAAAGAATTCGGAATAGTGAGGTAGTTTGAAAATTGAATATAAACTTTGTCTGACTGTACCAGGTGGAAATTATAACTGATTTCAGCGAAACCAAAAATATTTAAATCTGTTTATGAATACCTTTCTAACGAATCTGAAAAATCGAAGTTTCATAACGGGAATCAAAAGTTATGGCCAAATGAATTTTCAGAAAGGTCGCTATATAACATATATAGCCCTTGAAAATAGATATTTTGCAGACGACCTCAGAATTCGACGAAACCACTTTTGTTGGGTCCGGGATGTCAAATTATTGCTAGGTTTCAAATTTCATAATTTTTGAAGCTAGTATGTGAGCGGGGCAAAAGAAATTGTGATTGGTCAATTTTTGTTGAAATGGATCGACCTGAAAATGGACATTTTGCATATGAGCTTAGAATTCGACGAAACTGGTTTTGTTGGGACCGTATCGTTAAAACAAAGCTATATTTATTTTTCTGGAATTTTTCGATCCAGTTTGTGACCGTGGCAAATTGAAATGTGCGTTCAAATTGAATATAAAATGTTTTATACTTTAATTTGAAAAATAACTGACTGTAACAGTCGAATTGGCCAACGAAACATATCCCATTGTGTCCGGAATGGGGGTAATTAGCTAGGGGCGACAGTCGTTGGGTTGAAATTGGTGTACGTTGGCTAGAAGGGGTATTATAGGAATTTAAAAATATAATATATTAGAAAATACCTTCTATTTTCTCTCACTTCAGAAAAATCGATCGACCCCCTGAAACGAACGACGTAAATCGTTCAAGACCATCCCACCTCGATCGCCACCGCCACAGTCAATATCGCCACCGCCTCCAGTTGGAAATTCCGACCGCCTTCCTCCCCTCTTCAAATCAAAACAACCCTCGACAGAAACTTTGCAGTATTCACGTCGTTCTACCTCGAGGAAGTTCGCCCCTTTGGAGCACCGTCGATCACCAGAGAAGCCACCGAGTTCGCTGCCACCACCGTCGATAGGAAGCCAGTTCGAAGCCCTTCGACGCCGTATAGTCTGATCGGGACAACGAGGTACGGTTTTGATTTAAAATCAAAAACTAGTTTCGAAGGTTTGCAAACCCTTCTGCTTTGAATTTCTGAATTGAAAATAACACTTTTAAGTGTTGCAAAACTTTGAAAAATCATATCTTTTTAGTGTTTTAATGAAATTCGATGAAACAGGAAACATCGGGACCGCAGGGAGGCTCTCTACCATCTAGCAGAAGCCGCGGATTTTTCTGATCTTCCTACGATTTTTAGCACTACAAAAATCAATGTGAGGAATCTAAACTAAATTGTGTGAATGGAATCGTGTTGTATAAATTATATAAGCGAAGTGTAAATTATATACGCATTGTATACCTCATGTACATGTGTTGTATAATTTATATTAGCGATGTATAAATTATACAAGCGTTGTATGAAACATATATGCTTTGAATTGTGATGAAATGCAAGTGAATTATAGAAATAATATATTTATATACATATATATACATATATATATATATATATATATATATATATATATATATATACTCCCCTCGTCCACAGACCATGGACGATATTTATTGCTTGTGATTGACGTGATATTATATGGTATGACGAATAGTTGGAAATAATTCTTTGTTGTTGATATTGTGGTTGAAAAATACCTTTGTGGTTGAAAGATACCTTTGTGGTTGAAAAATACCCTCTTGTGGTTGAAACAAATTAGAATAGGATTGTGGAATTGAAAATAAAACATGCCGCCTGCGTGCGAACCAGATGCATGATCCCCATTGTCAAAAACCGCGAGGTTTTAAGGTAGAGCGAGGAGCCGTACTAGGGACGGTCCCGGTTTTAACTACCCTGCCGTTATGCTGCCAAAATTTCCTGAAATATTCATGTGTTAGAAAAAATTTCATTTGTTGAAATTAATTACATATGTTGAAACCAATATTCATATGTTGAATTGAAATTCATTCGTTGAGTTGAAATTCATGTGTTGAATATTATTCGAATTTAAACAAATAGATTTAACGATAAAAATCACATTTTTATATATATACAAACTATAGAGAATATTCATGTGTTGAATTGAGATTCGTTCGATGAGTTGAAATTCATGTGTTGAATATTATTCAAATTTAAACTAATAGATTTAACGATAAAAATCACATTTTTATATATATACAAACTATAGAGAATATTCATGTGTTGAATTGAGATTTGTTCGTCGAGTTGAAATTCATGTGTTGAATATTTTTCGAGTTTAAACAAATAGATTTAACGATAAAAATCACATTTTTATATATATACAAACTATAGAGAATACTCATGTGTTGAATTGAGAATCGTTCGATGAGTTGAAATTCATGTGTTGAATATTATTCGAATTTAAACAAATAGATTTAACGATAAAAATCACATTTTTATATATATACAAACTATAGAGAATATTCATGTGTTGAATTGAGATTCGTTCGTCGAGTTGAAATTCATGTATTGAATATTATTCGAATTTAAACAAATAGATTTAACTATAAAAATCACATTTATATATATATACAAACTATAGAGAATATTCATGTGTTGAATTGAAATTCATTCGTTGAGTTGAAATTCATGTGTTGAATATTATTCGAATTTAAACAAATAGATTTAACGATAAAAATCACATTTTTATATATATACAAACTATAGAGAATATTCATGTGTTGAATTGAAATTCATTCGTTGAGTTGAAATTCATGTGTTGAATATTATTCGAATTTAAACAAATAGATTTAACGATAAAAATCACATTTATATATATATACAAACTATAGAGAATATTCATGTGTTGAATTGAGATTCGTTCGTCGAGTTGAAATTCATGCGTTGGATGTTATCGTATTTTAAAATAAAATGAATAGACAATAAAAACTACATTTTTATTGTGAATTTGAAGTGTAAAAAAAAATTCATGTGTTGAATAAATATTTTTGATGATAAAAATATTTCTTTTATCACGTATACGCTTTGATAAAAATACACACCTGTTGAAATAAATATTAGTTGCTAGAAATGTTATTATTTGCTTTGTTCTGCATATATATACCTGTGTCGAACAGGAAAAATGGATTAGCTGTAGAGTAAAGAAATTATTTGCGTGCCCGACAAATAGGTAAGCCTTGATGAGTTGGCTGCGTAATTTTATTTTTATATCAACTCCTGTGAATGCCATTGGATGCGGAGTGCTGGTTATTCTGTGTGAAATAATAAACATTGCCATAGGATAGTAACAATTAATTTTGAACTACACTACATGGCATACTCCTTGTCGATAGGCATACTTCATCATATTCCACATAAGCATTTGGAGCTTGTGTGACGAGGTGGAAGATTTACCATACGAGCGAGAGGCTTGTATGGCGATGACTATATACTACAGGTTGAACTGATGACTGATATGGACTATATAAAATATAACGATAAATTGCCAGATTAATAAAAACCCCACACGGGTCTGGAGTTGACAATAATCACGTCTCTCTAGTTATTAGATACGACACATGGACTATTTATTTCCACACGGAAACGGGGTGACGAGAATTTATTCTCTGGAGTGATTATCTATACATGCTCCCCCGTAAACACCAGAATATATCACTATAAATATGTGGATGCTTTTTAGGATTTATTGGGTACCTAACATGGCCCAATAAATTTCCAAACCCCTCCCCGTACAAAGGAGGTTATGGCGAAATTTTTCGAAATATTAAGGCGTTAGTGAAATATTTGAAGTGAAAACGAAGTTGAAAATATAGAACGAACTATAGTTGGAATTATAGAATGAACTATATTTATATATATAAATATAAATATAATTAAAAGGAATAGAAGCCGTGCAGTTCGTGTTTCGGAATCGTAATTTGAAATGATTAGTACGAGAAATCCAACCATCGGATTTTCCCGAAACCGCAACCGTTGGGTTCGCCTTGGAAATATCTTCCCAACGACACCAACCTTGTAAAAATCCAACGGTTGGATTGTCCGGAATGTTTAATTCAAATCTGAAGAAAAACAGCGTCAGAATCGTTTATATTTATATATAAATATAAATATACTTAAATTAAATCGAATAACGACGCTGCAGTTTGAATTTTGAAACCGTAACTTCAAACGACTAGTGTGGGAGATCCGACCGTCGGATTTTCACGAAACCGGAACCGTTGGGTTCGCTTTGGGAATATCTTCCCACTGATATAGACTTTGTAGAAATCCAACAGTTAGATTTCCCGATATGTGTAAAATAAATTAGGGGAAAAACAGTGCCGGTGCCACGGCACGACCTGAAACGTCGTTTAATTAAATATGGCCATTTTTAAATAAATAAAAATGGCGAAAAATCGTTATAAAATATTATAAGCAACATAGATTGCAAATAAACCAATTGGGCTTGAATTGTTTGATACTTGATGGTTGTATGTGCTTGACACGAAAATAACACTAAAGAACTGAAAGATGGATGTCGAATAATATAACCATGGAAATAATCGATTTAAATTCTAATGACGTGAATTATTTGAAAAGGCCGAGCTAACCCCCATTTCAAATAATTTATTGAGCGATTCGAATTGGAAAATGCAAAGGCGATTCAAGACCGACGATCTTCGTGACGATTGGATGGGCGCTGCTGAGGTTCCTGACCGGAGTAGCCACCGTGAAGCGATGGAAGTAGTAGCCATCTGAACGTATGTGTTGATTGGACAGATATACGAGGAATTTGACGCCTCTGGTTTCGTTCAGACCCAGAACGGACTTGTAAATGGACTGTGTGTTTGACATTGGATTTTGTTCTATACTGATTGATCTCTGTTAAATATATATATGTTTGGCGGCGGAGAATTTATTCTTTTGCTTAACGCCCTTCTCCAAGACGTACTAGCTCAGAGGTTATATATCGATGGAAATCAATCGTATGGAGTGGACTGCCTATGTGGCATGCCAAGATGTTGTGATCAAGTCTTCTGTTGCAAAGCAAAGTCTTGTGGATGATGATCAAAGCACGGTCTACGTGGCCTAGCTTTGTGTATTTCGTAGATTCGCGAGCCTCACACCCCGGTATGAGTTAAAAACGGGATACGGACCGCTGGGAGAGCACGACGTTTCTTTCTAGCTATGGTGGTGTCAGTGACTTACCAGCCCTGACATTTATATCTACTTTTCACCTTTGTGGTTGTTGGAATGCGAGGCGCCTCGATTATAGGTCTGTAAGGACCGGGAAACGTGTGTTCAGGAATTGCCAATCCTCAAACGTAAGAGAGGACCAGCCCAGCCGAATCCAGGGTTGCCCAGAGTGCGTAGTGCTGAGGCATTTGCTAGAATGTCTCGAAGCGGAGAGGAGCTTGCCCCTTGCCTCGACTCATGACGGAAATCCAATTTCCAATACGAAATAACGGACTCGATTGTAGAACTAGTATGGCGACATAGTAGATGGTAGCTATGCCGCCTATGATTGATATTTATGATGCTATTCGCTTTTGAAACATATATGCACTAGTAATAATATCAATTGATTTTGCTTTATACGTATCAAGCAAATTTGGCCATTATAAGGTAAAACTCTATCCTCCGGCTTGCGTTGCATTGTATGATGGGACTTGAGTCTTATAATGGCTTCATTCTTTTTAAAAAGCATTGCGTTGTTTTAAAAGAATTTACTTTGTTTTAAATGCACAAGCAATCACTGGAGTAAACCCGTTCTGCGAAAGTGGCGTGGTCCTATGATTTGCTTATTAATGTTGTTTAAACTGTTAAATAGATTCCTCATACCAGTCCCCATGACTGACTCGTTGTTTGTTTCACTTTGCAAACGCGGGTGCCCTTATTTTCACATGGGCAGCCTAGTTCACAGGTGACAGGTTGTTTTTGGCTCTGCACTGTTACATAGAGTGCATTTTGGCTCATGGCGAGGCTGACTTCACAGAGACGACTTTGACATTTTCTGCCATTATTGTACTTATATTATGATTCCGCCTCTGGCGATGCAGACTGATTTACTTTCAGTATTTATTATCGTATGTATATGTACCGCCTTCGGCGATGTAGACTGATACCCTTATTATGTCTTACTACATGTATGTATTCCGCCTCTGGCGATGATGACTGATCACTTCCCTTTTTATTTACTAAGTTATATCCTACGCGGTGCTATTATGATGTTGTTACATGTTGTGATTCCGCTGTCATATCCATGTAAAATTATTCTATTTATTGTTTTTGCTATTATCTGTACTCTGCTATGATGATTAATGTGTTATATTCCAATGATTATCCTTAATACCACCCCTCGGATTTTGGGATCGTCACAGTTGGTATCAGAGCTTTGGTTAACCTTACTTCCGGGATCTAACACATTAAACACCTCGTCAGAATAGAATCAGCAGTGTTCTAAGGCGAGTAGCTCATTAAAGATAGGATTAGCAATGTCCTAGAATGAGCTAAGCAGATTAGCAAAACAATTTGATCAGTACATCATTACCTTTCCTTATGTTCCCCTGCTTTATCACATATGAAAATTATCAAATCTGTGAGCTTGACTCTTTTCTTGCTTATACAGTACTCTTTCTGATGGCTACATGAGCAGCAGCAGCTAGAGGAGGCCGTGGAGGCCGAGCAGGAGTAGCAGGAGGTCGGGGAAATATCCCCGTAGTTGTGGAAGGCCCTATTGTTCAACCACCAGCACCCGAGGACTTCGAGCTAGACAGAGTAGCGAAGATGTATAGGAACCTTGGGGGAAAACCCTTTTCTGGCACGGGTACAGTGACAGAGGCTATAGCTTAGTTGAAGACATGTGAAAAGATCTTTGAAGGCATGGGTTTGGGAACCAACAACATAGCACGACTAGGTATTTGGCTCCTACAGGAGGAAGCAGAGCTGTGGTGGGATGCCATCACCTCAGAAGATGCAGCAGGTACTGTCAGGACCTGGGAGCAATTCAAAACCATGTTCAACGAGAAGTTTGTACCAGAACAAGCCTTAGAGAGGATGCGAGAGCAGTTTGCTAATCGCCAGCAAGGAGATCTCTCTATCCAGGATTACCTCAATAAATTCACCCAGTTGTCGCGCTATGCCCCGGAGCTTATTATGCCCAACAAAGCAAAGAACAAGAGATTTATATTTGGGCTAAAGCGCAAGTACCATGACAGAGCTATGAGCAACATCAAACTCTCCTTCTCAGAATTGGTAGAAATGGCTTGCAATTATGAAGATATGGATGAAAGGCACGCCAGCCAAGACCGCGCCAAAAGCCAAGCTGGAAATAAGCGCAAGGCTTCAGCAGATCA
Source organism: Allium sativum (assembly GCA_030737875.1). Taxonomy (NCBI): domain Eukaryota; kingdom Viridiplantae; phylum Streptophyta; class Magnoliopsida; order Asparagales; family Amaryllidaceae; genus Allium; species Allium sativum. The sequence continues at coordinate 162,314,048 of CM060913.1, forward strand.
GCCAGAGTCTAGCTTTACAGCGCCCGCTACTCAGAAACCTGGAAAGATCCCCAAAGGAAATTGCTACAACTGCGGGAAGCCAGGTCATTTTTCTAATGTATGCAAAGCCCCGAGGTAGCCAAAGGCAAATCCAGACTCAGTCGAATGCTACAACTGCCATAAGAAAGGGCACTATAGTAGGAACTGTCCTCTGAAGCAGAATGCACAAGTGGCTCATGTGTATGACGGGAAGACCCCGCCAGCTACCACCGATGGATCAGGTAAACCCGACGTCTAGGGAGGTACCCTTACCATTAAAAATATTCCTGTTTCTGAATTTTTTGATACTGGTGCATCACGTAGCTTTATTTCTGGTAACATTGTTCACAAGTTAAAATTGAAACGAAGAAAGCTTAAAGAACCAATTAAAGTTCAAAACCCGATAGGAGGTTCTGTAAGTCTCAGTATATATTGTAGATTACCTATTTCCTTTTCTCGATACCGATTTCCTTTTGATTCGATTGTCATGGACCTTTCCGAATTTGATATTATACTGGGGCTGGACTGGTTGACAAAATATAAGGCCGAAGTTAGATGAGCCGAAAGAATCGTTAAAGTCAAAACGAAGCTTGGACCTATATATATACCATGCCATGGCTCAGAAATTAATAGAACAGAATTTTGGTCTTCTTTAGAAGTTACTCCCCCTTCATTAGAAAAGATACCGGTCGTTAAAAACTACGCGGATGTGTTCGAAGAAGTAGAAAACTTACCGCCGCAAAGAGAAATTGAATTCAGGATAGATCTAATTCCTAACGCCCGACCAGTAGTACATCCAATTAGAAGAATGGCCCCGAAAGAAAAAGAAGAGTTAGGTAGTCAAACCCGAGAATTGCTTTGGAAAGGTCTGATCAGACCGAGCTTTTCAGCTTGGGGAGCAGCTGTAGTATTTGTCTCGAAATCAGACGATACTCTAAGACTTTGTGTTGATTACCGAGATCTCAATAAACAGACACTAAAGAACAAATATCCCTTGCCACGTATAGATGATCTGTTAGATCAATTAAATGGAGCAACAGTATTCTCCAGAATGGACCTAGCTACAGGTTTCCACCAATTACGTATAGCCGAAGACTGTGTTCCTTTGACAGCCTTCAGGGGTCCCGATTTATTCTACGAATGGTTAGTAATGCCGTTCGGCTTGTGTAACGCTCCGGCATACTTCGTCGATCTTATGAACAGAGTGGTCCGTGGTGTATTGAATAAATTTGTTCTAGTCTTCATCGATGACATTTTAATCTACTCCAAGTCGGAAGGCGAGCATGCAAAACATTTAGAACAACTGTTGAAAATTCCTAGGAGAAATGTCTTAAAAGCTTAATTTTCGAAATGTGTCTTCTGGCAGGATGAAGTTAAGTTCCTTGGCCATGTCGTATCAAAGGAAGGGATTGCTGTAGATCCAAGCAATATTACAGCGATTCAGAACTGGAAACAACCTACTACCCCCATAGAAGTTCGAAGTTTCCTTGGATTGGCTAGTTACTATCGGAAATTCGTTCAGGATTTTTCAAAGATATCTGGTGTATTGACAAAGCTTACAAAGAAGCATGAGAAATTCAAATGGACTCCCGAATGTGAAGAAGCTTTCCAGGAGCTGAAACTGAAGTTGACAACTGCCCCAGTATTGACAATTATAGAAGGCAACCAAGACTTGACTGTATGGACAGATGCTTCCATTAGAGGGCTAGGTGCAGTATTAATGCAAAAAGGCCAAGTGGTCGCTAATGCCAGCCGTCAGCTGAAGCCACATGAAAGAAACTATGCAACTTATGATCTTGAGTTATTAGCTATCGTGTTTACTTTAAGAATCTGGAGGCATTATTTACTGGGAGAGAAGTTCGAACTATTTACCGATCATCAATCCTTGAAATATCTATTCACTCAGAAAGATATAAACTTGAGACAACATCGTTGGTTAGAATTCCTTGCGGCATACGATTTTGAAATTCTATACACTCCAGGGAAAGCCAATGTTGTAGCAGATGCGCTCAGCAGAAAGAATGAAATCATCGCCAGTTTTGTCATCACGTCTTCATTAATAGACAGGATCTCGACCTTTCAGAAAGACGATGAATTTATTCAAAGAGTCAGTCAGAGAGTCAAGGGAGGTGAATCCACAAGTTTCCGACTCGATGACAAAGGAGTTCTAAGATTGAAGGGCAGAATTTGCATCCCAAATCTTCCATAGCTTCGAAGAGAAATACTTGATGAGTGCCACAAGTCCAAATTAAGTATCCATCCCGGAGTGAGCAAAATGTATAACGATATCAAATGCACCTTTTGGTGGAGAGCTTTGAAAAGAGATATTTCATTATATGTTAGTAGATGCCCCACTTGTCATCTAGTTAAGAGTGATCAGCAGAAATTGACTGGACTATTACAACCATTAGAAATTCCAGGATGGAAGTGGGAACAAATTTCGATGGACTTCATTGATGGCTTGCCTCGAACTAGGAAAGGAAACGACAGTATATGGGTAATCGTAGATCGCTTCACGAAGACTGCCCATTTCATACCTGTCCGGTCCAACAGAACGGCTCAAAGTTTAGCACAGATTTACTTCAAAGAAATAGTTAAACTACATGGAGTGCCGCTCAATATAGTCAGTGATAGAGATCCCCTGTTTACTAGCAAATTCTGGGAAGCATTCCAGACAGAATTGGGATCCAAATTGAATCTAAGCACCGCTTATCACCCTCAGACAGACGGTCAAACTGAGCGGGTGAATAGAATTCTAGAAGATTTACTGTGGGCTTGCGTTATTGATTTTGGAGGCCCATGGGAAGATCACTTACATTTAGCCGAATTCTCTTATAACAATAGCTATCAAGCAAGTCTAGGAATGTCCCCATTTGAAGCATTATACGGTAGACCGTGCAGATCTCCCGCATGTTGGGTAGAACCTGGCAACAGACTTGGGTTAGGGCCCGATATGATTCGAGAAGAATCGGATGAAGTCGATTTCATTAAGAAGCGATTGAAAACCGCACAGAGCCGACAGAAAAGTTATGCTGATGCGAGAAGAAGGGATTTATCGTTTGCCGTTGGCGATTATGTTTATTTAAGAGTTTCTCCAATGCGAGGAGTAATCAGATTTGGCAAGACTGGGAAGTTGGCACCGAGATTTATTGGTCCCTTTCCTATACTTGAACGGATTGAAACTCTTGCATATAGGGTCTCATTACCTGATTGGTTGCCTGGTGTACATGATGTGTTCCACGTGTCTCAACTCAGAAAACATGTTCATGATCCAGATCTTGTTGTGGAAGAAGCAGCGCAACAGGATATTGACATAACTCCAGAATTAGCGCTGAGAAGAGAGCCATTAAAGATAGTTGGCAAAGAAACTAGAGAGCTAAGGAGCAAAAAGATTCGTTTAGTCAAAGTGCAGTGGAGTAGTGATCCTAGAGACTGTACTTGGGAGACTGAGGAAAGCATTAAACAAGCCTACCCCAAATGCAGAGTGGACATCTCTGACTAACTCCGGTGCAAGGTACCTTTACAATACTTTGCATTTACATTTTGTTTCCTACTTTGCTGTTATTTCCTTTTCGAGGACGAAAAGTTTTAAGTGGGGGAGATTGTAATAACCCGGAAAATGTGAACCAATTTAAAATTTTTAAAATTGGTTATTACCAAAGAATTTGAATAATTGAAATAGCATATTTCAATAAAATAAAGAATTGGGTATAGTATTGCAGTTTGAAATTTTGAATACAAACTTTGTCTAACTGTACAGGGTGGAAGATATAACGGATTTTAGTGAAACTGAAAATATTTAAATTTGTTTATGAATACCTTTCTAACGAAGCTGAAAAATCGAAGTTTCATAGCGGGAATCAAAAGTTATGGCCAAATGAATTTTCAGAAAGGTCGATATATAGCATATATAGCCCTTGAAAATAGATATTTTGCATACGACCTCGAAATTCGACGAAACCACTCTTGTTGGGTCCGGGATGTCAAATTATTGCTAAGTTTCAAATTTCATAATTTTTGAAGCTAGTATGTGAGCGGGGCAAAAGAAAATGTGATTGGTCAATTTCTGTTAAAATGGGTCGACCTAAAAATGGTCGTTTTTCAAACGAGCTCAGAATTCGACGAAACTAGTTTTGTTAGGACCGTATCGTCAAAACAAAGCTAGATTTATTTTTCTGGAATTTTTCGATTCAGTTTGTGGCCCTGGCAAATTGAAATGTACGTTCAAATTAAATATCGAATGTTTTATATTTTAATTTGAAAAATAACTGATCGTAACTGTCGAATTGGCCAACGAAACATATCCCATTATGTCCGGAATGGGGGTATTTAGCTAGGAACGACAGTCGTTGGGTTTGATTTCGAGTTCGTTTGTGAAAACACTATTTAAAATTTCCTATAAAGCTCCGACCAATAGGATTTTTCCTTTATATAAAAAAAATTAAATATCTCGAAAACCCTAGCTGCCTCAGACGATTTCGACGGTTCCTCGAGCTCGAAGCTTCCCATCGTTTTTGCCGCCGCCACAGCCAGTTTCGCCGCCACCTCCAGTTGAAGATTCTGATCGCCTCCCTCCCCTCTTCAAATCAGAACAAGCCTCATCGAAAACCATCGATCGTACGCGTCGAATTTCCAAGAGGAAGTCAGCCCCTTTGGAGCGCCGCCGCGACCTGCTGGAGCCGCCGAGTCAGACGCCACCACCACCGACAGGGAGCTGGTTCGTAGCTCTTCCACGTGGCACCACCTATTCGGAACAACGAGGTACAGTTTGGTTTAAAAATTTAAACCTAGTTTTGAAGGTTTAAAAACCTTTCTGCTTCGAAATTCTGAAATGAAAATAACACTATAAAGCGCTGCAAAACTTTGAAAAATAATATCTTTTTCGTTCTTTAACGAAATTTGATGAAACAGGGGACACCGTGACCGCAAGGAGGCTCTCTACATTCTAGAAGAAGCCGCGGATTTTTCTGATCTTCCTACGATTTTTAGCACTGCAATAAGCAATGTGAGGAATCTAAACTGAATTGTGTGAATGGAATCGCGTTGTATAAATTATATAAGCGAAGTGTAAATTATATACGCATTGTATAGCTCATGTACATGTGTTGTATAAGTTATATTAGCGATGCATAAATTATACAAGCGTTGAATGAAACATATATGCTTTGAATTGTGATGAAATGCAAGTGAACTATAATATATATATATATATATATATATATATATATATATATATATACACACACTCCCCTCGTCCACAGACCATGGACGATATTTATTGCTTGTGATTGACGTGCTATTATATGGTATGACGAATGGATGTAATAATTGTTTGTGGTTGATATTGTGGTTGAAAAATACCTTTGTGGTTGAAAAATACCCTCTTGTGGTTGAAACAAATTAGAATAGGATTGTGGAATTGAAAATAAAACATGCCGCCTGCGTGCGAACTAGATGCATGATCCCCATTGTCAAAAACAGCAAGGTTTTAAGATATTTTCTGAAATATACATGTGTTAGAATAATTATTTGTTGAACTACCCTGCCGTTATGCTGCCGAAATTTTCTGAAATATACATGTGTTAGAATAATTTTCATTCGTTGAAATAAATTACATATGCTGAAACAAATATTCATGTGTTGAGTGGCAATTCATTCGTTGAGTTGAAATTCATGTGTTGAATATTATTTGAATTTAAACAAATAGTTTTAGCGATAAAAATCACATTTTTATATATATACAAACCATAGCGAATATTCATGTGTTGAGTGGCAATTCATTCGTTGAGTTGAAATTCATGTGTTGAATATTATTTGAATTTAAACAAATAGTTTTAGCGATAAAAATCACATTTTTATATATATACAATCCATAGCGAATATTCATGAGTTGAGTTGCAATTCATTCGTTGAGTTGAAATTCATGTGTTGAATATTATTTGAATTTAAACAAATAGCTTTAGCGATAAAAATCACATTTTTATATATATACAAACTATAGAGAATATTCATGTGTTGAGTTGAAATTCGTTCGTCGAGTTGAAATTCATGTGTTGAATGTTATCGTATTTTAAAATAAAATGAATCGACAATAAAAACTACATTTTTATTGTGAATATGAAGTGTTAAAGACATTCACGTGTTGAATAAATATTTTTGATGATAAAAATATTTCTTTTATCATGTATACGCTTTGATAAAAATACACACGTGTTGAAATAAATAATAGTTCGCTAGAAATATTATTATTAGCTTTGTTCTGCATATATATACATGTGTTGAACAGGAAAAATGGATTAGCTGTAGAGTAAAGAAATTATTTGCGTGCCCGACAAATAGGTAAGCCTTGATGAGTTGGCTGCGCAATTTTATTTTTATATCAACTCCTGTGAATGCCATTGGATGCGAAGTGCTGGTTATTCTGTGTGAAATAATAAATATCACCATAGGATAGTAACAATTAATTTTGAACTACACTACATGGCATACTTCTTGACGATAGGCATACTTCATCATATTCCACATAAGCAATTGGAGCTTGTGTGACGAGGTGGAAGATTTACCATACGAGCGAGAGGCTTGTATGGCGATGACTATATACTACAGGTTGAACTGATGACTGATATGGACTATATAAAATATAACGATAAATTGCCAGATTAATAAAAACCCCACACGGGTCTGGAGTTGACAATAATCACGTCTCTCTAGTTATTAGATGCGGCACATGGACTATTTATTTCCACACAGAAACGGGGTGACGAGAATTTATTCTCTGGAGTGATTATCTATACATGCTCCCCCGTAAACACCAGAATATATCACTATAAATATGTGGATGCTTTTTAGGATTTATTGGGTACCTAACATGGCCCAATAAATTTCCAAACCCCTCCCCGTACAAAGGAGGTTATGGCGAAATTTTTCGAAATATTAAGGCGTTAGTGAAATATTTGAAGTGAAAACGAAGTTGAAAATATAGAACGAACTATAGTTGGAATTATAGAATGAACTATATTTATATATATAAATATAAATATAATTAAAAGGAATAGAAGCCGTGCAGTTCGTGTTTCGGAATCGTAATTTGAAATGATTAGTACGAGAAATCCAACCATCGGATTTTCCCGAAACCGCAACCGCTGGGTTCGCCTTGGAAATATCTTCCCAACGACACCAACCTTGTAAAAATCCAACGGTTGGATTGTCCAGAATGTTTAATTCAAATCTGAAGAAAAACAGCGTCAGAATCGTTTATATTTATATATAAATATAAATATACTTAAATTAAATCGAATAACGACGCTGCAGTTCGAATTTTGAAACCGTAACTTCAAACGACTAGTGTGGGAGATCCGACCGTCGGATTTTCACGAAACTGGAACCGTTGGGTTCGCTTTGGGAATATCTTCCCATTGATATAGACTTTGTAGAAATCCAACGGTTAGATTTCCCGATATGTGTAAAACAAATTAGGGAAAAAACAGCGCCAGTGCCACGGCACGACCTGAAACGTCGTTTAATTAAATATGGCCATTTTTAAATAAATAAAAATGGCGAAAAATCGTTATAAAATATTATAAACAACATAGATTGAAAATAAACCAATTGGGCTTGGATTGTTTGATACTTTATGGTTGTATGTGCTTGACACGAAAATAACACTAAAGAACTGAAAGATGGATGTTGAATAATATAACCATGGAAAGAATCGATTTAAATTCTAATGACGTGAATTATTTGAAAAGGCCGAGCTAACCCTCATTTCAAATAATTTATTGAGCGATTCGAATTGGAAAATGCAAAGACGATTCAAGACCGACGATCTTCGTATCAGTTGGATGGGCGCTGCTGAGGTTCCTGACCGGAGTAGCTACCGTGAAGGGACGGAAGTAGTAGCCGTCTGACCGTATGTGTTGATTGGACGGATATACGAGGAATTTGACGCCTCCGGTTTCGTTCAGACCCAGAACGGACTTGTAAATGGACTGTGTGTCTGACATTGGATTTTGTTCTATACTGATTGATCTCTGTTAAATATATATCTGTTTGGCGGCGGAGAATTTATTCTTTTGCTTAACGCCCTTCTCTGAGACGTACGAGCTCAGAGGTTATATATCGATGGAAATCAATCGTATGGAGTGGACTGCCTATGTGGCATGCCAAGATGTTGTGATCAAGGCTTCTATTGCAAAGAAAAGTCTTGTGGATGATGATCAAAGCACGGTCTACGTGGCCTAGCCTTTTGTATTTCGTAGATTCGCGAGCCTCACACCCCGGTATGAGTTAAAAACGGGATACAGACCGCTGGGAGAGCACGACGTTTCTTTCTAGCTATGGTGGTGTCAGTGACTTACCAGCCCTGACATTTATATCTACTTTTCACCTTTGTGGTTGTTAGAATGCGAGGCGCCTCGATTATAGGTCTGTAAGGACCGGGAAACGTGTGTTTAGGAATTGCCAATCCTCAAACGTAAGAGAGGACTGGCCCAGCCGAATCCAGGGTTGCCCAGAGTGCGTAGTCCTGAGGCATTTGCTAGAATGTCTCGAAGCGGAGAGGAGCTTGCCCCTTGCCTCGACTCATGACGAAAATCCAATTTCCAATACGAAATAACGGACTCGATTGTAGAACTAGTATGGCGACATAGTAGATGGTAGCTATGCCGCCTATGATTGATATTTATGATGCTATTCGCTTTTGAAACATATATGCACTAGTAATAATATCAATTGATTTTGCTTTATACGTATCAAGCATATTTGGCCATTATAAGGTAAAACTCTATCCTTCGGCTTGCATTGCATTGTATGATGGGACTTGAGTCTTATAATGGCTTCATTCTTTTTAAAAAGCATTGCGTTGTTTTAAAAGAATTTACTTTGTTTTAAATGCACTAGCAATCACTGGAGTAAACCCGTTCCGCGAAAGTGGCGTGGTCCTATGATTTGCTTATTACTGTTGTTTAAACTGTTAAATATATTCCTCATACCAGTCCCCATGACTGACTCGTTGTTTGTTTCACTTTGCAAACGCGGGTGCCCTTATTTTCACATGGGCAGCCTAGTTCACAGGTGACAGGTTGTTTTTGGCTCTGCACTGTTACATAGAGTGCATTTTGGCTCATGGCGAGGCTGACTTCACAGAGACGACTTTGACATTTTCCGCCATTATTGTACTTATATTATGATTCCGCCTCTGGCGATGCAGACTGATTTACTTTCAGTATTTATTATCGTATGTATATGTACCGCCTTCGGCGATGTAGACTGATACCCTTATTATGTCTCACTGCATGTATGTATTCCACCTCAGGCGATGATGACTGATCACTTCCCTTTTTATTTACTAAGTTATATCCTACGCTGTGCTATTCTGATGTTGTTACATGTTGTGATTCCGCTGTCATATCCATGTAATATTATTCTATTTATTGTTTTTGCTATTATCTGTACTCTGCTATGATGATTAATGTGTTATATTCCAATGATTATCCTTAATACCGCACCTCGGATTTTGGGATCGTCACACATTTGCTAGAATGTCTCAAAGCGGAGAGGAGCTTGCCCCTTGCCTTGACTCATGACGGAAATCCAATTTCCAATACGAAATAACGGATTCGATTGTAACTTATGTATGGCGACATAGTGGCATGGGACGCTCATGTCGCCTATGATTGATATTTATGATGCTATTCGTTTTTGAAACATATATGCACTAGTAATAATATCAAATGATTTTGCTTTACACGTATCAAGCATATTTGGCCATTATAAGGTAAAACTCTATCCTCCGGCTTGCGTTGCATTGTATGATGGGACTTGAGTCTTATAATGGCTTCATTCTTTTTAAAAGCATCGCGTTGTTTTAAAAGAACTTACGTTGTTTAGAATACACCAGCAATCACTGGAGTAAACCCGTTCCGCGAAAGTGACGTGGTCTTATGATTTGCTCATTACTGTTGTTTTAAACTGTTAAGTAGATTTCTCATACCAGTCCCCATGACTGACTCATTGTTTGTTTCACTTTGCAAACGCGGGTGCCCTTATTTTCACATGGGCAGCCTAGTTCATAGGTGACAGGTTGTTTTTGGCTCAACAGTGTAGTATGGAGTGCGTTTTGGCTCATGGCGAGGCTGACTTCACCGAGATGACTTTGACATTTTCCGCCATTATTGTACTTATATTATGATTCCGCCACATGCGATGTAGACTGCTTTACTTTCAGTAATTATTATCGTATGTATATGTACCACCTTCGGCGATGTAGACTGATACCCTTATTATGTCTCACTGCATGTATATATTCCGCCTCTGGCGATGGTGACTGATCATTTCCCTTTTATTTAATAAGTTATATCCTACGTTGTGCTTTTCTGATGGTCTCACATGTTGTGATTCCGCTGTCATACCCATGTAAAATTATTCTATTTATTGTTTTGCTATTATCTGTTCTCTGTTATGATGATTGATGTGTTATATTCCAATGGTTATCCTTAATACCGCCACACGGATTTTGGGATCGTCACAGGCACAATATCCATGACATCTTGCGAACCTCCATTAATATATATATTAGTATTGCTAATTTCAGCAAAAAAAAATTACGAAAACATTAAATAAACTACATTACTGATTCGAGCCAAGCATCTGAAAGAGTGTCACATAGGAAAAATTAGGGAAAAAAATCTACATTGTCGTCACTTACATTTTATGCAATAATTAGAAGAAATAAATATTGGATTATTGGCTATTAGTTATTCCCGCTTCTAAAGAATTACCTATCGACATTAGGTGGAACCCGTTCTTGTATTATTATGTAATTAGAAATAATATATATATACACACACATTTGAGGAATTTAAAATTATATTGGATGAGGACCCAACGGTAAAAAACAAAGATAAATCGACATGCAGCTACAGAAAGGAATTGGTGGAAAACATAGAAAAAAAATTGAAATGGTTAACCACGCTAAAATGGCAATGTAAAATCTTGAAAGATCATGAGATAAAAGAATTTTGTACTCAGTTTTGAAAGTACAAAACGAATATAGAAGGCATGAAACCAAACTATGAACTATTTTATAAAGTAGACCATATGATATAGAGGAATATAATATAAGTTTATCTTGGTAACCTCAATGTATAAAAAAGGAATCCATATTCTTAGAATTAAAAAATGCGATCTATAGTTTATTTTGATGTGATATAAAATATTGTCCAATGGCCAATAGTTTTGTGTTAAATGAGTCAAGTGAATTAAATAATACATTGTTAACTCTACCCGTGTGTGTAGAACGGGTTTAATGTCTTTAATCTTATATTTTTAAAAAGAATAAAAGCTTAAACTTCATTCTTCGTATACCTACATTTGTACTACCATAGAAAGTATTTATGTGATTTCAGCAATATTCACTTCATTGTAGGCCTAGAATTAGTTTATCTTCCCCTTTCATGACGCAAACACAATAAAAGATGGGTACCTAAAGCATGCAACTCAAAGTTAAGTATTTATGTGGTCGGTAACATGCTATCACCAAAGAATGCTGAAAAGCAGACATACAAATGGCACAGACCGTATTCCTCGTAAGACCGAAAATAATCCAATTTACAAATCTGGAAAAATAAATGAGATATAATTTCATAAAAAGGAGGAACCATGCAATAAAGTAAGCTACTAATATTTTCATTTTGTTGCTTCGTACATAATTCATCAAACTCTATATATTCAAAAAATAGCAAACATTCAGGAACCACTGTAAAGATTCAATTGTAAAAATAACAAAACTAACATTACCTACTAAAGGATAATAACTCTGAAAATTCTCAATTTTAGTTCCTTTTAATATGAGAAATAATGAGTAGAAAAACGAAGATATATTTATAGGGAGCAATTGCCAGGTTGATCAAGTCTATGCAGTAAACAAATCGTATTAATGTAGCAAAACATTTTGTTATAAGATATATGATTGGTTAAACTATAGCCAAAAAAGAAGAAAACATTGGCAACATGCAAACATTTTTATAAAGTAAGAGATAAATGAAAATTTGTCATAGGCAAGAATCTAAAAGAACGTCCGCCTCTTTATTCATATGCATATGGTCCAGCAAAGCAGTAATAGTTTTCAAAACAGAAACTATGATCACTATATCAAAACAATTAAATAGCACCATACACAGAAATCAATACCAACGAAAAAGGACATGAAAATTCTCAATTTTGATTTTTTTATTTGGGTTCCTTCTAAATTTACCCCGATGGTTTAGGATCCCTAATCAGTCCCATACAAAATTAATGTCCATATTCAAATAACAAAATTTTACTAATTCATTTGTTTTTGGTACAACAAAAAAGAAGAGCTTGTATTACCAATTCACAACAAACAAAAAATAATGGCATTTTCATTTGTCAAGCTATTCTTTGTGAGCATATCATTTGACAAAATATATATGAAAAAATTTGGAAATTATTGAAAGTGAAAGAAAAACTTACGCTCTCCTAATGGAAGGCTCAAGAGCACCCAACAAATTCTGCACTCATCATTTTCTAAACTTCCAATATGGCTCTGCATAAGAAAATAGAAGAAAAAACAACAAATTAAAGATTATGTTTAAAATGTACAAATACATAACCCAAATAGATTAATCGTACTACCAACTTGAAGATAGAGCAAGATCTTTTAAAGAAACAGCTAGTTCACTTGCAATTGATCAACTAAAAAATTCCTGAAGTTGACCTTTAGATCCCCGATCCACACTTAAAAGCAGCAGTCAAATTTTATACAAAATCTAAATAAGTATTCTAGTATTTTAATAAATTTAGCTCAATAATTAATTTATAAGCATGGTTTCATGTTGAAACTAATTTGATTAGTTTAGCAAATTAAATAGAGTAACAATTTTTGATTCTTTGATGCAAGAATGGACATATTCAGAACAATAGTAAACAAAGTACTATTTCAAACACAAAGAATTTTTATTGCATGTTTGAAGATAATATACAGTGATCATTTCACAGAAATGAAGGATAATTATTCAATACCAATACATGGAAAATCTGATCCAAAAATGATTTTAAGTTTCAAAATTTTGAAATGCAGTAGAAATGCTGTAATAGAGAGATAAAAGAAATAAAATCAAGCAAGATATAATATATATATATATATATATATGTGTGTGTGTGTGTGTGTGTGTGTATCCGTTGATCAGCACAGTATGCATCTATATGAACTGAACGTAATTAAAACCAAATAATACCAAACCTTTGCAAGGTAAATACACTGGACAATGTTAATTGAAGTAAACTGATAAGTTTTTTCATGTTAAACTGTGGACACTATGATGATTCAATCAGTTCCGTTAATACTAAATTAAAGACTGACTGGTAAACATAAAACTCCAAAAGTTATCAGTGATCATGGCTGTCAAATTGACTTATAATCAACTCTATGAATAAATTTTCAACATAATATTATTCGGCTCTAAACAAATGCATATGAACATGTTATTATTTTTTGTGACAACAAGGAATTTCGCTCGATCCGAATCGATCGCTAAATTCCTTGTTGTTACATTTGGTATCAGAGCTTTGGTTTACAGAGCTCGGAGAACAAGACACGTTAGAACCAAACGAAAGAATTCATCAGAAATTGGATTAGTAATATCCAATGAGGATAACTCGTTAGAGATGAGATCAGTAGTATCCTAGAACGGGTGTGAAGAGTATATCTTTAAAATGGAAATGATTTTTGTTTGAAAATTTAAATCAATTATTCCTATTTGATTATTTATTTTATATTGAATTTGGACAATCCAGTATATAAAGATTTTGCGTACACGTCTGATCCGCGTGTATTTGAAGTTTTAATATACTGGATAGATATGGAGTCACACTCTAGTCGCCCGGACATGGTCCTGATGATGAAGTATACCATCACCAGTATTAATTTTCGAGTGACGAAAGTGGGATTTCTATATATTTCCAATTGATTGGTGTGAGAACCAAAATTAGATAGGGCCTATTGTTGTGATTTGGCACCAAAAACATGATTTTCTGTATATGTATCAAAATTATGAATTTGAAATGTTAATCAACAAATTAATTGCTAATTTGATTATTGTTTGATTAATTAAAATTTCAACCATATAACCAAATTGATCAAATATTGAATTGTATTGAAAATTTGTCGCATTTGCATACATATAAATGTACTTACATTGAACAGGTCATAGCAAGGAGGCGAAAGAAGAGGAATAAAATTGTTTGCCCGACAAATAGGTACATGTTTATTGTATTTCTTGGGTTTTTGATGATTTTATGAGCCGACTGGCTAGCCGCTTGGCTTTTTCCTTTTCTTTTGTATTGGTGAGGGCCATGGGAGGCTATTTGAAATATTCCGAAGCTCCCGGTGTAGGGGAGGTTATGACGAATTTTTTTGAAAATTTAGGGTGTTAGCCAAATTTCTGAAAAATTTGAAAAGTTCTTAGAAACTGAAAATTGAAGAACTTAAGCCATAATGAAAAAAAATGAAAGTTGAGTTGATTAGTTAAACAACTTTCAGCTTTGTTCCTTTTCGGGGACGAAAAGTTTTAAGTGGGGGAGATTGTAATAACCCGGAAGTCCGAGCCATTTTAAAATTTTTATTTTGGCAATTTTAATGAATTTTGAATATTTAAAATGATTTATTTTAAACAATAAGGGCGAAAAATTTATTTTGAATAGATTAGAATGTATATATTTATTTGAATCGTCGTTTGAACATAAATATTTTATTTTAAATATAAAAGGAATTGAAAATGGTGCGGTAGTTCGAAAATTAGATTTCAAAGTTCAAAGGAATGTACAGGATTCAAAATAAACCGGATTTTAGCGAAACCAAAAATATTAGAATCTATTTGAGAATATATTTCCAACAAATCCGAAAAACTGAAATTTCATAGCGGGAATAAAAAGTTATGCCCAGATGAAAATTCAGAATTGTCGCTATGGAAAATATAGCCCTTAAAAATAGAAATTCTGCAAATGACCTCGGTTTTCGACGAAACCACTTTTGTTGGATCTGAGATGTCTAGTTATTGCTAGATTCCAAAATTCGTAATTTTCTGAATCAATATGTGAGCGTGGCAAAGGAAAACGTGTTTTAACAGTTCAGTCAATTTCGATCGACCAGAAAATGGCCATTTTTCAAACGGTCTCAGAATTTGACGAAATTAGTTTTGTTAGGACCGTACCGTCAATACGAAACTAGAAAATATTTTTCGGGAATTTTTAGAGTCCATACGTGGCCCCGGTAAATTGAAATGCGCGTTCAAATTCAATATATAGATTTATATTTTAATTTTGATGAAAACTGATTGAAACGGTCGAATTTTCTTTCGGGATATATCCCATTGCGTTCAGAATGGGGTTGATTAGCTAGGGACGATAGTCGGTGGGTCTCATTTGGAGTTCGAATTTGAAAGTTACTTTTTGGAGAATTAATTAATTAATTAAATATTTTAGTAAACCCCCTTCCTTCTCCAAAACCGAAGTCAACCCCCCCTTATCATACACATCGATTTCAGAAGAAATAGAAAAAAAACAAAGCAACCCATCGATCGCGCCAGGAACCGAGTCGCTGCCGCTGGTTGGCCCACTACCACCTTGGCTTTCCACCGTCGTCGTCGCCCATCACTCTTCCCCCACCGCCTCTCTCCTTCTTCCCCTAACCACTTTGAAAAACCCTAGTTCCCCCCTGAAACCCAAAATCGCACCGCCTAAATCGCCCCAGCCCCTATTCCACCGTCCGCCGTGCCCTGCCACCACCACCATCCCATCGACGTGGAGCCGCCGCCTGACCGGACCCAGCAACCACCGCCGCCTTCTTCTTCCCCCTACTTCCGATGAACACTGTGAGTTGTTTAAACTTCCTTTGATTTTTATTTCGATGTATTTTTTAGTTTATAAACATGAATGGATCTTTATAATTTAAAAGTTCGGATTTTTATAAATAAAAAGTATCGATCTTTTAGATAGAAAAGTAGTGATCTTTTAGATAGAAACGTAGCGATTTTTTTTAAACAAGAAAGTATTGAATTTTAAACTATAAAGATATGATTTTTCTATGTATGAAAAATAGGGTTTTTAATATAAAAAGATTATATTTTGAAAGGAGAAAAGATTATATTTTTAAAATAGAGAAGTTACGAATTTTTAGAATATGAAAAGAACGAGATAAAAATATAATATTTGTTATGAAAAGAACGAGATAAATATATAATCTTTTTTATGAAAAGAACGGCAGAAAAGTATAATTTTTAGTGAAGTAAAAATATAATTTTTAGCGAGGTAAAAATATAATTTAGAATTAAAATCAAAATGTGATTTTTATATGAACAGTACAAGAAGAAAAATGTGATCTTTATAATATGTGCAGCATATAAAAATAGAATTTTTATCTATATAGTAACGGTATAAAAATAGAATTTTTATCTATATAGTAGCGGTATAAAAATGTGATTTTTATATACATGACAACAAAATAAAAATGTGATTTTTATATATGTAGTGGATACGGTTGACAAAAGGCGAGCACGGCGAAGATTTTCTACATACGAAGAGTCTTGGTGTTTGGTTTAGCTTATCGGTGAGAACTCCTCACTTTTATTTTAATTTCTAGTTTGAAATATATACTAGGATGCAGACGGTGCTTAGCAGCACCCGACACCCGTTGTCCACAGACCATGGATGACTTGTTTGTTTAATTGATGTGTTGTGAAAGTTGATTGTGTGAAGTGGAATGAATAAAATATTTTATAGTTAAAAATATAATTTTTAACGTGTATATAAAATAAATATCTATAAACAAATCGGATGATTTGTTTATGTACATGTAACGAAAAGGAATTTCGCTCGATCCGAATCAGTCGCTAAACCGATCTAGACCGCTCGAAACGCCTCATTGTTTTGAGAACACGACAAAATAGAACGCAGACGGAAGAACATTTCATTGTAAATTACAACAATTCCATCAGAACACAAGAATATACAGAGTATAAATGAATAAATATTACACAGAATTAACAGAGATTTAAATTACATTTAAATACAGCGCAGCGGAAATGATACGAAACACAACTAGAAGGAGATATACGGATACAAAGCTTTCCGGATATCGTTCCAGCCGTAAGTTAGGATCCTGTGAATATAAATCTGCAAAACCAAAACTACTAGCTGCCCGTGTCAAAATAAGGGCACCCAGAGTTTAGGGTAAAACAATAAACTGCAGGTCAGTCATGGGACTGGTGTGAGAACTAAAACAGTTATTAATCTTTATTTTAAAGTTAGGTAAATCAAGGGACCACGCCGTATGTAATTACCCAGAAAATACGGGCCAATTTAAAACTTTTAAATTGGTGATTTCAAAGGAATTTGAACAATTGAAATAGAATATTTCAATAAAATAGTGAATTAGAAATAGTGAGTCAGTTTGAAAATTTGAATTCAAACTTTGACTGACTGTGCAGGGTGGAAAATATAACGGATTTTAGCGAAACCAAAAATATTTAAATCTGTTTATCAATACCTTTCTAACGAATCTGGAAAATCGAAGTTTCATAATGGGAATCAAAAGTTATGGCCGAATGAATTTTCAGAATGGTCGCTATATAGAATATATAGCCCTGGAAAATTGATATTTTGCATACGACCTCGGAATTCGACGAAACCACATTTGTTGGGTCCGGGATGTCAAACTATTGCTAGGTTTCAAATTTCATAATTTTTGAAGCTAGTATGTTAGCGTGGCAAAAGAAAATGTGTTTGGTCAATTTTTGTTAAATTGGATCGACCAGAAAATGGACATTTTACAAACGATCTCAGAATTCGACGAAACTAGTTTTGTTGGGACCGTAGAGTCAAAACATGGCTAGATTTATTTTTTTGGAATTTTTCGAATTAGTTTGTGGCCCTAGCAAATTGAAATGTACGTTCAAAGTTAAAATTAAATGTTTTATACTTTAATTTGAAAAATAACTGACTGTAACAGTCGAATTGGCCAACGAAACATATCCCATTGTGTCCGGGATGAGGGTATTTTGCTGAGGGCGATAGTCGTTGGGCTTGAAAAGGAGTTCGTTGGAGAAAACACTATTTAAAAATATAATATATATATCGGCCAATCAGAATTTTTCTTTCATAAATAAAAAAATAAAAAAAAACCCCGTAACCCTCGATTTCAACGGTGAAACACGTTCGCCGCTTCCCTCCTTCATTGCCGCCGCCTCCGCCACTTCCAGGCACCGCCGCCACCGCCGTTCGCCTCGTCTCCGCCTCCTCTTCAAATCCGACCCCAGCACGACCTCCCTCGACGCCTCCTCCGCCTGAATCGAGCGCCCAAAGCCCGCCACTTCCCATCGCCGCCCTCGCTCCGATCTGCCACCGAGCGCCACCAAACCACCACCGACAGGACCCCCACTCGAAGCTCTTCCACGTCCAACTCCCCGATCGTCCCCACGTGCCACAGATTTCGCGAAAACCTCAAACCTAGTTTCGAATCAAATAGAAAGGTGAGTCCTTTTTGATGTCTGCACTTTGAAAAATCATATCTTTTTGGTGTGTTGACGAAATTCGATGAAATAGGAAACATCGGAATCACAAGGAAGCTCTCTACCACATAGAAGAAGCCGCGGATTTTTCTGAGTCATCCACGATTTTTAGCACTCCGCAAACCAATGTGAGAAATCTAAATTAATAGAATTTGAATGGAAAATGTCGTGTATAAATTATATGAGCGAAATATAAATTACACACGTGTTGTATACCTCTTGTACATGCGTAGTGTAAGCTATATAAGCGAAGTATGAATTATACATGCATAGAATAATTGATATATGTGTTGAAATGCAAGTGAAATATAGCAATTATAATTAATAATATATATATATATATACACACACTCCCCTCATCCACAAACCATGGACGATATTTATTGTTGTGAATTGATGTGAAATACTGGGTGAAAATACAAATGGTTGAATAATTGTTTGTGGTTGATATTGTTTGGTTGTGGTTGAAAAATACCCATTGGTGATTGAAATGAATTGGAAATATTTGTGGAAATAAAAATAAAACATGCCGCCTGCGTGCGAATTAGATGCATGAATCCCCATTGTCAAATACCGCGAGGTTTTAAGGAAGAGCGAGGAGCCGTACTAGGGACGGTGCCGGTTTTAACTACCCTGCCGTTATGCTGCCGAAATTTTGAATAATCTTTATGTGTTAGAATTATTTTCATATGTTGAAATTATTTTCATGCATTGAAATTAAAGTCATATGTTGAAACTGTATCCATGTGAGGAAATGCTCGTGTGTTGACAAGTGATGTGTGAAAATTAAATTCATTCGTGAGTGAATGAAGTGTTTAAACAATAAAAATCACATTTTTATAATATATATGAAGTAAGAAAAAAAATCGCCTTATATATATAAACAGTTTCAACAATAAAATTTCATCTTTCTTATATGAATAACACAAATAAAATATCCATGTGTGGAAATGCTCATGTGTTGAGAAATGTGTGTAGTGGAAAAGTTCATGTGTTGAATAAAAAGATCGAACAATAAAAATTACATTTTTATTGAAACTATGAAGTGTTGAAAACATCTATTGGTTGAATAAATATTTTAAATGATAAAAATATCATTTTTATCATATATGTGATATGCTAGAGATATGCGGGCGTTGAAATAAATATTTGTGAAGAAATATTATTCTTAACATGCATAGGAACTAAATAAAATAGTCATGTGTTGAAATCTATTTTAGTTCGCCAAAATTATCATCTTTGAAATGTGAAGTGTTAAAAATAGCCACTTGTTCAAATAAAATATGCATGAGTTGAAATATACATTAATGAGCTAACGATGTGATTTTAGCCTATGCATGCAACATTAGAATGAATGGTGTTTTTAAAACCAAAGTAAATCAAATATGAAGTCGAATGGAAAATGATAAGTGATAAAAATTGTATATATGTACAAGCATATTTACTGAATAGGTTATAGGAAAGGGGCTAAAGAAGAGGAATAAAATTTTGTGCCCGACAAATAGGTACACATTTACTGTTTTGTTTGGGTGATGATTTTATGAGCCTGTTGGCTAGCCGCTTGGCTTTTTCTTTTTCTTTTTGACATGAGACGCCCGTGTGGCTATTTGGGAATTTTCCCAGCCCCTCCCATACAAAGGAGGTTATGGCGAAATTTTCCAAAATTTAAAGGCGTTAGTGAAATAATTGAAGTGAAAACGATATAGGAATTTTTGAATGAACTATATTTATATAAATATATAAATATAAATAAAATTAAAATGAAACGTGGCCGTGTAGTTCGTGTTTTGAAACCGTGATTTCAAACGACTAGTGCGGGAAATCCGACCATTGGATTTTCCCGAAACTGCAAGTGTTGGGTTCGCCTTGGAAATATCTTTCCAACGGCACCAACTTTGTGAAGATCTGACGGTTGGATTGTCTGGAATGTTTAATTCAAATCTGAAGAAAAACAGTGCTGGAAACGATTATATTATATATATATAAAAATATAATTAAATAAAATCGAATAACGACGCTGTAGTTCGTAAATTGAAATCGTAACTTCAAATGGCTAGTGTGGAAGATCCGACCGTCGGATTTTCCCAAAACTGAAACCGTTGGATTCGTTTTGAAATGACCTTCCTAACGATATAAAATTTGTGAAGATCCAACGGTTAGATTTTCAGATATGTGTAAAACAAAATTAGTGAAAAACAGCGCCAGTGCATCGACACGACCTGAAACGTCGTTTAATTAAATATGACCGTTTTAAATTAAATAAAAATGGCGATATATCGTTATAAAATACTATAGACGATATAGAGTGGAAATAAACCAATTTCGTTGTGTTTGCTTGATCTGTGATGGTTGAATGTATTTGACATGAAAATTATAACTAAAGAGCTGAAATGTAAATGTTGAATAGTGCAACCATGTGATAAATTGATTTGAAAATCTAAATATACGTGGGTTATTTGAAAAGGCCGAGTTCATCTCATTTCAAATAATCGATCGACGTTGATAAGTCGAAGAGCGGAAGACGGTTAAAGACCGACGATCTTCACATTGGATGGATGGGCGCTACTGATGCTTGTGATTGGAGTAGCTACCATGAAGGAACTGAAGTAGTAGCCGTCCAAACATACTGTTGATTGTACGGATATTCGAGGAATTGGTGCCTCCGGTTTCGTTCAGACCCAGAACGGACTTGTAAATGGACGGTGTGTGTGACATTGGATTTTGTTCTGTGCTGATTGATCTCTGTTAAATATATGTCTGTTTGGCGGCGGAGAATTTATTCTTTTGCTTAACGCCCTTCTCTGAGACGTACGAGCTCAGAGGTTATGTATTGATAGAGATCAGTCGCATGAAGTAGATTGCCTGTGTGTCACGCCTAAGTGGCATATGATCAAGGCTTCTGTTGCAAAGCAAAGTCTTGTGGTTGATGATCAAAGCATGGTCTGTGTGATGTAGCTTTGTGTATAACGTGAATTCGCGAGCCTCATACCTCGGTAGAGTCAAAAACGGGAGAGTGACTGCAGGGAGAGCACGACCGTTCTTTCTAGCTAAGGTGGTGTCAGTGACCTACCAGCCCTGACATTATATATACTTTTCACCTGTGTGGTTGTTGGAATATGAGGTGCCTCGATATAGGTCTGTAAGGACCGGGAAACGTGTGTTCAGGAATAACTAATCCTCAAAAGTAAGAGAGGACCGGCCCTGAAGATCCAAGGATCATAGTGGGGTCCTGGGACATTTGCTAGAGTGCCTCGAATCGGAGAGGAGCTTGCCCCTTGCCTCGACTCATGAAGGAATCCAATTCCCAATACGAAATATGCGGACGTGATGGTATTACTAGTATGGCGACATAGTAGATGGTAGCTATGCCGCCTAGGATTGATATTTATGATTGAATTTGCTTTTGAATCGTATATGCACTAGTAATAATATCAAACACTGTTGTTTTATTCGTATGAAGCATTTTTGGCCATTATAAGTTAAAACTCTATCCTCCGGCTTGCGTTGCATTGTGTGATAGGACCTGAGTCTTATAATGGCTTCATTTTATAAAAAGCATTGCGATGATTTAATCATTTATTTTATTTCATGCACTAGCACTCATTGGAGTAAACCCGTTCCGCGAAAGTGGCGTGGTCCTTTGATTTGCCTTATTATTGTTGTTAATAAGTTAAGTAGATTTCTCATACCAGTCCCATGACTGACTCGTAGTTTGTTTCACCTTGCAAACTCGGGTGCCCTCATTTTCAAACGGGCAGTTTAGTTACAGGTTTCTGACGCACCTTTTGGCTCATGGCGAGGCTTGACTACACCGCGCTAACTTGGATTTTCTCCGCCATTATTGTATCTATATTATGATTCCGCCATCGACGATGTAGACTGATATTTATTTTGTGTACTCTTTATGTATGATTCCGCCTCAGGCGATGGAGACTGATTATGTATCATTATGCACTAAGTTGTATCCTGTATTGTGCTTCTCTGATGTGATGATATCTATATGATTCCGCGGTCATATGTGTGTAAATTATTCTATTTTCTGTTTATGCTATTATCTGTGATCTGCTAATGATGATTAATGTGTTATATTCCAATGAGTATCCTTAATACCGTGTCAAGGGGTTTTGGGATCGTCACAGCTGGTATCAGAGCTTTGGTTAACCTTAGTTCTGGAGTCTAACACATTAAACACTTCGTCAAAATAGAATCAGTAGTATTCTAAGGCGAGTTGCTCATTAGAGATAGGACTAGTAAAGTCCTAGAATGAGCCGAGCAGAATAGCAAAAACAATTTATCAGTCCATCGTTATCTTTCCGTAAATTTTCTGCTTAACCATGCAATAAACTATCATTTTTGTTAGCTGACTCTTTCCTTGCTTATACAGAATTTGACAAATGGCTACCAGAGCAGCCGCCGCTGGAGGAGGCCGTGCCGGCCGTGGCAGAGGAAGGGGAGAAGTCCCAGTAGAAAAAGGACCTTTGATATAACCCCCGGCCGCTCAATACTTCGAGCTAGACCGTGAAGCTAAGAGATATAAAAACTTAGGATGCAAGACCTTCTCAGGAACTGGCACAGTAATAGAGGCCCTTGCATGGCTCAAAACATGCGAGAAAATTCTTGAAGGCCTAAGGCTTGGAGACAAAGATAAAGCTATTATGGGCGCCTGGCTTATGCAGGAACAAGCTGAACTATGGTGGGAATCTCTCACCGCCGGGAATAGAGAAGTTGGAAGAACATGGGATGGATTCAAAGAACTCTTCAAGGAGAAATATGTCCCATAACAAGCACTGGAACGAATGCACGATGACTTCGCCAACCTCCACCAGGGGGATCTTTCCGTGCAGGATTATCTGAATAAATTTACACTGTTGTCGCCCTATGCTCCGGAGCTCGTCGCCACTGCAAAGTCAAAAAATAAGAGGTTTATCCTTGGGCTAAAGCGACAGTATCATGATAGAGCCATGGCCCATGTCAAGCTAGAATTCAACGAACTGGTGGAAATGACATGCAACTACGAAGACCTTGACCATAGGCATCTGGAGCAGAATCGCACTAGAAGCCAAGCCGGGAACAAACGCAAGCCTACTGCAAATCAAGCGGAGTCAAGCCAAGCAGCATCTTCAAAACCTCAGACTAGCAAGCCGCCAAGAGGAAGTTGCTATAACTACGGCAAAGTGGGGCACTACTCTAATGTGTGCACAGCCCCGAAGAGGCAGAAGACAAATTCACAAGGATCAAGCCAGGGTTCTCAGAACCCTCGCTCCTGCTTTAATTGCCGCAAGACAGATCATCTAGTCAAAGACTGTCCTTTGCTGAAGAAGGCCACGGTAGCTCACGTGTATGACGGGTCGAGCCCGCCAGCTGCTTCTGATGGAGCAGGTAAACCCGATGTTTTGGGAGGTACCCTTACAATTAAAAATATTCTTGTTTCTGTATTGTTTGACACAGGTGCATCACGTAGTTTTATTGCTAGTAACACAATGCACAAATTAAAGTTAAACAGAGGAAGCTCAAAGAATCGGTTGAAGTATATAACCCGATAGAAGGATCTATAATTCTCAGTTCATGTTGTAGAGTGCCAATCTCTTATTCTTCCTACAAATTTTCTTTCAAGTTGATCGTTATGGATTTCTCCAAATTCGATATCATTCTCGAGCTTGATTGGTTAACGAAATACGAAGCCGAAGTGAATTGTGCAGAAAGAATCGTTAAAATTCGAACAAAGCTTGGGTATATTGCGGTACCCTGTCATGGTTCGAATCCAAATAGAGAAGAATTTTGGTCGGCATTAGAAGTTATCCCCACTTCCTTGGAAAAGATTCCGATTGTTAGAAACTATGCGGATGTGTTTGAAGAAGTTGAAAACTTACCTCCGTAAAGAGAAATAGAATTCCGCATCGATCTAATTTCCAATGCCAGACCAGTGGTACATCCAATTCGCAGACTGACTCCGAAGGAAAAAAGAAGAATTAGGTGATCAAACTCGTCAACTGTTGTGGAAGGGTCTAATCAGACCTAGCTTTTCTAATTGGGGTGCAGCTGTTGTGTTTGTCCCAAAGTCTGACGGTACTCTTCGATTATGCGTTGATTACCGAGACCTCAACAAACAGACGCTCAAAAACAAGTATCCATTACCCCGCATCGATGATCTGCTAGACCAATTGAATGGGGCGAGAGTATTTTCCCGAATGGACCTAGCTACAGGTTTTCATCAATTGAGAATAGCAGAAGAGTGTGTTCCTTTGACAGCTTTCAGAGGTCCAGACATATTTTATGAATGGTTAGTAATGCCATTTGGCCTGTGCAACACTCCAGCATACTTTGTCGATCTAATGAATAGAGTGTTCCGGGGAGTTCTGAATAAATTTGTCCTCGTATTCATCGATGATATTTTAATCTACTCCAAATCAAAACTCGAGCATGAAAAACACTTAGAACAAGTATTGGAGATTCTAAGAAAGAACGTCTTCAAAGCCAAATTCTCTAAATGTGTCTTCTGGCAAGAAGAAGTGAAATTTCTTGGCCATGTCGTGTCAGAGAAAGGGATTTCTGTTGACCCAAGCAAAATAACAGCGATCCAAGACTGGAAACAACCCACTACTTCCACAGAAGTTAGAAGTTTTATGGGGTTGGCTAGTTATTATCGAAAGTTCGTTAAGGATTTTTCGAAGATATCCGGTCCGTTAACGAAGCTCACGAAGAAGCATGAGTAATTTAAGTGGACTTCTGACTATGAAGAAGCTTTCCAGGTATTGAAATCGAAACTGACCACTGCTCCAGTGTTAACCATTATTGATGGCAATCAGGTAACGGTTTGGACAGATGCTTCTATTAGAGGTCTTGGTGCAGTGTTAATGCAAAGAGGCCAAGTAGTCGCTTATGCAAGCCGCCAACTGAAGCCGCATGAGAAGAATTATGTGACTTATGATCTTGTGTTGCTAGCCATCGT
The DNA here is from genome assembly GCA_030737875.1 of Allium sativum. Lineage (NCBI taxonomy): Eukaryota > Viridiplantae > Streptophyta > Magnoliopsida > Asparagales > Amaryllidaceae > Allium > Allium sativum. Next base: position 162,339,599 of record CM060913.1, read on the forward strand.
TTTTGCTTTGAAAATTTGGAGGCATTATTTATTGGGCGAGAAATTTGTGCTGTACACAGATCATCAATCATTGAAGTATTTATACACCCAGAAAGATCTGAATTTGAGACAGCAGCGTTGGCTAGAATTTCTTGCAGCGTATGATCTTATATCCTGTATACGCCGGGGAAGGCTAACGTAGTAGCGGATGTGCTTAGTAGAAAAACCGCAATCATTGCCAATCTTATAATTACGCCTGGATTGATTGATAAGATTTCAGCCCTTCAAAAAGACGATGAATTCATTCAGAGAATCAGTCAGAGGGTCAAGGAAGGTGAAACCACAAGTTTCCGTATTGACAATAAAGGGGTTCTCAGGTTAAATAATAGGATTTGCATTCCAAATATTCCAGGCCTTCGAAGGGAAGTGCTAGACGAATGCCATAAATCCAAATTTTGCATTCATCCTGGTGTGAGTAAAATGTATCATGATATCAAATGCACTTTCTGGTGGAGGGCAATGAAAAGGGATATTTCTTTGTATGTTAGCAGATGCTCTACTTGTCAATTGGTCAAGAGCGACCAACAGAAGCTAGCTGGATTGTTGCAACCGTTGGAAGTCCCAAGTTGGAAATGGGAACAGATTTCCATGGATTTCATAGATGGCTTGCCGCGAACCAGGAAAGGTAATGACAGCATTTGGGTAATCGTAGATCGCTTCATGAAGACTGCCCATTTTATACCTGTCAGATCCAATAGAACCGCTCAAAGTCTAGCACAGATATATTTCAAAGAAATCGTTAAGCTGCATGGAAATCCCGTCAGCATAGTCAGTGATAGAGACCCGATATTTGCTAGCAAATTCTGGGAGGCTTTCCAGACGGAGTTAGGAACGAAACTGAATATGAGCACTGCTTATCACCCTCAAACAGATGGCCAAACTGAGCGGGTGAATAGAATTCTAGAAGATTTATTGCGGGCTTGTATAATTGATTTTGGTGGGTCATGGGAAGATCACTTGCATTTGGCAGAATTCTCATATAACAATAGCTATCAAGCAAGTTTGGGAATGTCGCCATTTGAAGCATTATTTGGCAGACCGTGCAGATCTCCCGCATGTTGGGTAGAACCTGGCAACAGACTTGTGCTAGGACCCGATATGATTAGAGAAGCATCTGATAAAGTCGACTTCATCAAAAAGCGATTGAGAACCGCCCAAAGCCGACAGAAAAGTTATGCAGATTCTAGAAGGAGAGATTTGACATTTGCTGTTGGTGATCATGTTTATTTGAAAGTTTCTCCGATGAGAGGAGTAATCAGATTTGGCAAAACTGGGAAGCTGGCACCGAGATTTACTGGTCCCTTTCCTATACTCGAACGAATTGGAACTCTTGCTTATAGGGTTCAATTACCAGATTGGTTGCCTGGAGTGCATGATGTATTTCACGTATCTCAACTTAGAAGACATGTGCATGATCCGGATCTTGTTGTAGAAGAAGCAGCGCAACAAGATATAGACATAACTCCAGAATTAGCACTCAGAAGAGAGCCATTAAAAATTGTTGGCAAAGAAACTAGAGAACTAAGAAGCAAAAAGGTACATTTAGTTAAAGTGCAGTGGAGCAGTGATCCTAGAGACTTTACTTGGGAGACTGAGGAAAGCATTAAGCAAGCTTACCCCAAATGCAGAGTGGATATCTCTGACTAACTCCGGTGCAAGGTACCTCTACAATACTTTGCACTTACATTCTGTTTCCTACTTTACTATTGTTTCCTTTTCGAGGACGAAAAGTTTTAAGTGGGGGAGATTGTAATAACCCGGAAAATACGGGCCAATTTAAAAATTTTAAATTGGTGATTTCAAAGGAATTTGAACAATTGAAATAGAATATTTCAATAAAATAGTGAATTAGAAATAATGAGTCAGTTTGAAAATTTGAATTCAAACTTTGACTAACTGTGCAGGGTGGAAAATATAACGGATTTTAGCAAAACCAAAAATATTTAAATCTGTTTATCAATACCTTTCTAACGAATCTGAAAAATCGAAGTTTCATAACGGGAATCAAAAGTTATGGCCGAATGAATTTTCAGAATGGTCGCTATATAGAATATATAGCCCTGGAAAATTGATATTTTGCATACGACCTCGGAATTCGACAAAACCACTTTTGTTGGGTCCGGGATGTCAAACTATTGCTAGGTTTCAAATTTCATATTTTTTGAAGCTAGTATGTGAGCGTGGCAAAAGAAAATGTGTTTGGTCAATTTTTGTTAAATTGGATCGACCAGAAAATGGCCATTTTACAAACGATCTCAGAATTCGACGAAACTAGTTTTGTTGGGACCGTAGCATCAAAACATGGCTAGATTTATTTTTTTGGAATTTTTCGAATCAGTTTGTGGCCCTGGCAAATTGAAATGTACGTTCAAAGTTAAAATTAAATGTTTTATACTTTAATTTGAAAAATAACTGACTGTAACAGTCGAATTAGCCAACGAAACATATCCCATTCTGTCCGGGATGGGGGTATTTAGCTAGGGGCGACAGTCGTTGGGCTTGAAAAGGAGTTCGTTGGAGAAAACACTATTTAAAAATATAATATATATATCGGCCAATCAGAATTTTTCTTTCATAAATAAAAAAAAACCCTGTAACCCTCGATTTCAACGGCGAAACCCGTTCGCCGCTTCCCTCCTCAATTGTCGCCGCCTCCGCCACTTCTAGGCGCCGCCGCCACCGCCGTTCGCCTCGTCTCCGCCTCCTCTTCAAATCCGACCCCAGCACGACCTCCCTCGACGCCTCCTCCGCCTGAATCGAGCGACCAAAGCCCGCCCACTTCCCATCGCCGCCGCCGCTCCGATCTGCGACCGAGCGCCACCAAACCACCACCGACAGGACCCCCACTCGAAGCTCTTCCACGTCCAACTCCCCGATCGTCCCCACATGCCACGGATTTCGCAAAACCTCAAACCTATTTTCGAACCAAATAGAAAGGTGAGTCCTTTTTGATGTCTGCACTTTGAAAAATCATATCTTTTTGGTGTGTTCACGAAATTCGATGAAACAGGAAACATCGGGACCGCAAGGAAGCTCTCTACCACATAGAAGAAGCCGCGGATTTTTCTAAGTCATCCACGATTTTTAGCACTCCGCAAACCAATGTGAGAAATCTAAATTAATAGAATTTGAATGGAAAATGTCGTATATGAATTATATGAGCGAAATATAAATTACATACGTGTTGTATACCTCTTGTACAAGCGTAGTGTAAGCTATATAAGCGAAGTATGAATTATACATGCATAGAATAATTGATATATGTGTTGAAATGCAAGTGAAATATTGCAATTATAATAAATAATATATATATATATATATATACTCCCCTCGTCCACAAACAGTGGACGATATTTATTGTTGTGAATTGATGTGAAATATTGGGTGAAAATACGAATGGTTGAATAATTGTTTGTGGTTGATATTGTTTGGTTGTGGTTGAAAAATACCCATTAGTGATTGAAATGAATTGGAAATTTTTGTGGAAATAAAAATAAAACATGCCGCCTGCGTGCGAATTAGATGCATGAATCCCCATTGTCAAAAACCACGAGGTTTTAAGGTAGAGCGAGGAGCCGTACTAGGGACGGTGCCGGTTTTAACTACCCTGCCGTTATGCTGCCGAAATTTTGAATAATCTTTATGTGTTAGAATTATTTTCATATGTTGAAATTATTTTCATGCGTTGAAATTAAAGTCATATGTTGAAACTGTATCCATGTGAGGAAATGTTCGTGTGTTGACAAGTGATGTGTGAAAATTAAATTCATTCGTGAATGAATGAAGTGTTTAAACAATAAAAATCACATTTTTATAATATATATGAAGTAAGAAAAAAATTCGCCTTATATATATAAACAGTTTCAACAATAAAAATGTCATCTTTCTTATATGAATAACATAAATAAAATATCCATGTGTGGAAATGCTCATGTGTTGAGAAATGTGTGTAGTGGAAAAGTTCATGTGTCGAATGAAAAGACCGAACAATAAAAATTACATTTTTATTGAAACTATGAAGTGTTGAAAACATCTATTGGTCGAATAAATATTTTAAATGATAAAAATATCATTTTTATCATATATGTGATATGCTAGAGATATGCGGACGTTGAAATAAATATTTGTGAAGAAATATTATTATTAACATGCATAGGAACTAAATAAAATAGTCATGTGTTGAAATCTATTTTAGTTTGCCAAAATTATCATCTTTGAAATGTGAAGTGTTAAAAATAGCCACTTGTTCAAATAAAATATGCATGAGTTGAAATATACATTAATGAGCTAATGATGTGATTTTAGCCTATGCATGCAACATTAGGATGAATGGTGTTTTTAAAACCAAAGTAAATCAAATATGAAGTCGAATGGAAAATGATAAGTGATAAAAATTGTATATGTGTACAAGCATATTTATTGAACAGCTTATAGCAAAGGGGCTAGAGAAGAGGAATAAAATTTTGTGCCCGACAAATAAGTACACATTTACTGTTTTGTTTTGGTGATGATTTTATGAGCCTGTTGGCTAACCGCTTGGCTTTTTCTTTTTCTTTTTAACATGAGATGCCTGTGTGGCTATTTGGGAATTTTCCCAGCCCCTCCCGTACAAAGGAGGTTATGGCGAAATTTTCCAAAATTTAAAGGCATTAGTGAAATAATTGAAGTGAAAACGATATACGAATTTTTGAATGAACTATATTTATATAAATATATAAATATAAATAAAATTAAAACGAAACGTGGCCGTGCAGTTCGTGTTTTGAAACCGTTATTTCAAACGACTAGTGCGGGAAATCCGACCATTGGATTTTCCCGAAACTGCAACCGTTGGGTTTGCCTTGGAAATATCTTTCCAACGGCACCAACTTTGTGAAGATCCAACGGTTGGATTGTCTGGAATGTTTAATTCAAATCTGAAGAAAAACAGCGCCAGAAACGATTATATTTATATATATAAATATAATTAAATAAAATCAAATAACGACGCAGTAGTTCGTAAATTGAAATCGTAACTTCAAATGGCTAGTGTGGAAGATCCGACCGTCGGATTTTTCCAAAACTGAAACCGTTAGATTCGTTTTGAAATGACCTTCCTAATGATATAAAATTTGTGAAGATCCAACAGTTAGATTTTCAGATATGTGTAAAACAAAATTAGTGAAAAACAGCGCCAGTGCATCGACACGACCTGAAACATCGTTTAATTAAATATGACAGTTTTAAATTAAATAAAAATGGCGATATATCGTTATAAAATACTATAGATGATATAGAGTGGAAATAAACCAATTTCGTTGTGTTTGCTTGATCTGTGATGGTTGAATGTATTTGACATGAAAATTATAACTAAAGAGCTGAAATGTAAATGTTGAATAGTGCAACCATGTGATAAATTGATTTGAAAATCTAAATATACGTAGGTTATTTGAAAAGGTCGAGTTCATCTCATTTCAAATAATCGATCGACGTTGAGAAGTCGAAGCATGGAAGACGGTTAAATACCGACGATCTTCACATTGGATGGATGGGCGCTACTGGTGCTTGTGATTGGAGTAGCTACCATGAAGGAACTGAAGTAGTAGCCGTCCAAACATACTGTTGATTATACAGATATGCGAGGAATTGGTGCCTCCAGTTTCGTTCAGACCCAGAACGGACTTGTAAATGGACGGTGTGTCTGACATTGGATTTTGTTATATGCTGATTGATCTCTGTTAAATATATATCTGTTTGGCTGCGGAGAATTTATTCTTTTGCTAACGCCATTCTCTGAGACGTATGAGCTCAAAGGTTATGTATTGATAGAAATCAGTCGCATGGAGTGGATTGCCTGTGTGGCACGCCTAAGTGGCATATGTTCAAGGCTTATGTTGCAAAGCAAAGTCTTGTGGTTGATGATCAAAGCATGGTCTGTGTGACCTAGCTTTGTGTATAACGTGAATTTGCGAGCCTCACACCTCGGTGTGAGTCAAAATCGGGAGAGTGACTGCAGGGAGAGCACGACGTTTCTTTCTAGCTAAGGTGGTGTCAGTGACCTACCAGCCCTGACATTATATATACTTTTCAGCTGTGTGGTTGTTGGAATATGAGGCGCCTCGATATAGGTCTGCAAGGACCGGGAAACGTGTGTTCAGGAATAACCAATCCTCTAAAGTAAGAGAGGACCGGCCCTGAAGATCCAAGGATCATAGTGGGTTCCTGGTACATTTGCTAGAGTGTCTCGAATCGGAGTGGAGCTTGCCCCTTGCCTCGACTCATGAAGGAATCCAATTCCCAATACGAAATATGCGGACGTGATTGTATTACTAGTATGGCAACATAGTAGATGGTAGCTATGCTGCCTAGGATTGATATTTATGATTGAATTTGCTTTTGAAAATATATGCACTAGTAATAATATCAAACACTGTTGTTTTATTCGTATGAAGCATTTTTGGCCATTATAAGGTAAATTCTATCCTCCGGCTTGCGTTGCAATGTGTGATGGGACCTGAGTCTTATAATGGCTTCATTTTATAAAAAGCATTGCGATGATTTAATCATTTATTTTATTTCATGCACTAGCACTCATTGGAGTAAACCCGTTCCGCGAAAGTGGCGTGGTCCTTTGATTTGCCTTATTATTGTTGTTAATAAGTTAAGTAGAGTTCTCATACCAGTCCCATGACTGACTCGTAGTTTGTTTCACCTTGCAAACTCGGGTGCCCTCATTTACACACGGGCAGCCTAGTTACAGGTTTCTGACGCACCTTTTGGCTCATGGCAAGGCTTGACTACACCGCGCTGACTTGGATTTTCTCCACCATTATTGTATCTATATTATGATTCCGCCATCGGCGATGTAGACTGATATTGATTTTGTGTACTCTTTATGTATGATTCCGCCTCAGGCGATGGAGACTTATTATGTATCATTATGCACTAAGTTGTATCCTGTACTGTGCTTTTCTGATGTCATGATATCTATATGATTTCGCTGTCATATGTGTGTAAATTATTCTATTTTCTGTTTATGCTATTATCTGTGATCTACTAATGATGATTAATGTGTTATATTCCAATGATTATCCTTAGCACCGTGTCAAGGGGTTTTGGGATCGTTACACCGTATAACACGGAACGGGTTTCCTCCCAAGGATACCAGTGCATAAAACAAACAACGCAATGCTAAATAAAGAAAAATGAAGCTATTATAAGACCCAGGTCCCATCACACAATGCAACGCAAGCCGGAGGATAGGGTTTTTACCTTATAATAGCCAAGAATGCTTGAGACGTTTAAAACAAATCATCTGATACTATTATAAGTGCATAGTGTATAAAACTACTTCAAATCATAAGTATCAATCATAGACGGCATAAGCGCCCCATCACACTATGTCGCCATACTAGGCTCTACAAATAAAACTGCAGAATCACGTATTTGGAATTGGATTTCCGTCTGTGAACCGAGGCCAGGGATCGTCCTCTACCGATTCGAGACAATCTAGCCCATGTCTCCGGAACAGCCGCAACTGCCCGTTGGAGCGACAGGGCCGGTCCACACGGAGTGGATTATTATGCCTGAACAATACGTCTCTCCTCCCTATGGGGCGTAAATGAGCCAACAAACGACTCCATTGGACCCGGATCGTCCAATTAAACCGAGGCGCCTCGCAACAGCAACAACCACATAAGTCAAACTCGTCAGGGCGTATAAAACCACTGACGCCACTTCTAGCTAGAAAGAAACGCATGTCCTCCCTGAGGTCCTCTCCCGTTTTTGGTTCACCACCGGGGCGTGATGTGACGACCCGCCCCCGCACCAACCGACATTTACTCCAAAAGTGCGTTGTACACATGTCCAGTTAGCACGGAACGGGTCGTCAGAAGGAAAAGGAAGAAGGAAATGAACATACAAAGAACCTGTAGAATGTCTCACAACGCATAGAATAAAATATAATAATAACATACTTGACATAAAACAGGGGAGACAGTGCATAAGCTGAAAATCAGAACCAAACATCATAGCAGCGGAAATCCAAAATACAGCTTATTACAACTTTTCAAACTGTCTCAAAGCAAAGGTAAGATAAAAGAGGTACACTACTAATGCCCAAGTAGCGACCACCAACGACACAGGGAGAATGTGTATATATATATATATATCATATGTGGAAGCCTCCTGCCCGCCTCCGAATCAGCTACTCGCGCATCACCAGCTAACATGTCTCTAGTTTGCTCGTGTGAGCACCCAGAGTAATAAGAGGAGACATAAAACTCTAGGTCAGACATAAAGCCTGGTATGAGCGATAAGCATCTAAAGTGAACAATAACAGGTAAACTAGAAACATACCTGAGCCTGGACCTGCAACCAAAGAGTTAGCACTACATACTGTACATCACTCTAAGGTACCATATCAAACGGTGTAAAGATACGGAGGCGGGGGAGGTGTGCATGTCATAATGATGGCAAACAATCAAACATAGCATCCATCCTCACATCTCTCACTCAGTGCGTAAAGTATATGATATTCACCACTTCGATCACCCAACATACCTTGCTACGATCACTCTGCCCCATGATGTCATAAATGGCTTCACTGCACTAATAACGTAGCCACAAATCCTTCGCTATGTCCACTTTGCCCCATGGAGTCACAAGAACCCCACTGCACTGGCTCATAGCCTTACTAATCCTTACTATGTCCACTCTGCCCCATGGAGTCACAAGAACCCCACTGCACTGGCTCATAGTCTTACTACGCATCACCTTGCCCCTTGGGTCGTAATGACCCTACTGCACTGATAACGTAGTCTTGCTACCATCACCTTGCCCCTCAGGTCATAATGACCCTACTGCACTGATAAGTAGCCCATCATTCATTTTTAGTGGTGAATCGAAGTTATGAACGTCGAAAACTCCTTAGCACATGTCCCGCAGCAAAGTCCAACCATGAAGTGAACTCATTGGTTCCCAACTGGATCCTGAGCTCTAACTTCCATTTGGTCTACCTTTGCATCTCGGGTTATTAGTCAATACCGGGTCGGGTCGGGATCCTCCTCAAGCCATAGGTTCAGGTCGGTGTCCTCCATCTGTTCGGATCGATTCTCCTTCTGGTGCGGTTCGGGTCGGGTATTCCTCTGGGGTCGGGTCGGTTGTCTTCCATTGGTTCGGGTCGGGTGCTTCACCTCGGGTCGGGTCGGGTGTCATCTCCCCTCCAGCTCGTGCCTCCGTTCCGATCCGTCTCCTCGTCCTTCACATGCTCCTATCTGATCCATCCTCATGCCTCCGCTCCGATCCGTCCTCCTTAGTCCGATCCGATCCCAGTTCAGTTAGCGTGGCCTTCCTTTTTGCCACTTTTCCCAAGTGTTGGGTTTCGATCCGATCGGATTCTATTCTCAGTTCAACATATCCGATCCGAGCCCCTTATCCGATCCGATTCGAACCCTGCACTGTTTTCTGAAACTGTTCCAGCAAGTGTTTACGCCATTAGACGACGTTTTCGACCATTCTAACTATTGGAATCAATCACAAAGCATTTCATACAGTCATAGCAACATGCATAATCAACCACAAACATCAAAACATCCATATGATAGGCTAAAATGGATCAAACATACCCAAAATCCCATATTTCCCCTTAAGCATGTTTAGGTGAAACTAATGATAGGATTATCAAAACTTAACCAAATTAACCCAAATTCATCTCAGAGGTCTAAAACACCATTTAAGAATTTATGAACATTTTTCCCGAATTTTATCATGCTTAAATTCGCTAATTAACACTAATTACCCTAAACTAGCCATAATTAGTGTAAAACTATGCAAATCACTCACCTTAGCCACAAATAAACTAAGATCTGAAATAATTCTCTGATTTGACGTGAATTTCAATGCCAAACAGCAGCTCCTATGTTGCTTTGGTGAAGATCTTCCTTGATTAGAGGTTGCTAAGCTTAATCCTTGACCAAAAGATGATTTGGAGGTGATTTAGAGGTTGGAGGTCATTTTTGGGATCCTTGGTGATAAGTGGAGGCTAGAAAACTGAAATGGAATGATCCTCTATCTCATTTCAGCCTCCCCATAACCCTAATCACGAAATGGGTTATGGGCCTACTCACTAATCACCCGATTTGGCCCGGTTAAGCAGTTTTTCACCCTCCAAACCTTGTTTCAGCCATATCTCCCAAACGGTAAGTCCGTTTGGCTATTGTGACCACTCTGCGGAAAGGTAAACCATCAAACGAATCCAATGGAAGTGGTCTAAGGTCAAAATTCCTTTCCAATCAAAAGTTATGGCCAAAACAGTACTAACTAAGGGCAAAATGGTCATTTAGCAATCGACAAAAATCATGAACATGGGAAATGACTCTAATGGATGTTTCCCAAAGTTACATGACCATACAACTTCACATGGGAAATAAATAAATATTCTACAATCCTATGATATGTAGAATACGGGTGATTACACTCTCCCCCCCTTAAGAAATTTTGCCCCCGAAATTCCCTAATCAAAGCACACACAAAGATCCCGCATGCCTATCAATCATAAAACAACAATCAAACATGCAAAACAAGCAAAACAAATATACCCTAGCATGCGGAAAAACTAAATTACGAAGTAAGTCTTACCAGGCAAAGAGTTCTGGATATGCCTTCCTAATGCTCTCCTCTGTCTCCCAAGTACAATCATTCTCGTTCTCGCCCCACTGAACCTTGACTAGCTTCACCGCCTTCCTTCGAAGTTGCTTCGTATCATGCCCCACAATACGAATCGGCTTGCGATTCCCAACCGCCTCGGGTTCTACTTCGAAGTCCTCTAACTGATCAGGTAAAATAGTCACATCTGAGTCGTGAACGAACTTCCTTAGTTGGGAAACATGAAACACATTGTGAACTCCTGCCATTTTCTCTGGTAAGCCAACTCTATATGCCAAATTCCCGACTAGTTCAAGAACAGGGAATGGGCCAACAAATCTTGGTGCCAATTTGCCTCTCCTGCCAAATCGTATCACGCTCTTCAACGGAGAGATCTTGACAAACACCAAGTCACCAACGGAGAATTTTAAGTCTCTTCTCCTCTTATCAGCATAACTTTTTTGTCTATCTTGGGCAGCTTTCATTCGTTGCTGAATGATCTTAATCTTCTCTGAAGTTTCCCTCACCACATCTGGTCCAAGCACAAACTTCTCGCCAGTCTCTATCCAACATGATGGTGAGTTGCACGGTCTTCCGTACAAAGCTTCATATGGAGCCATACCGATACTGGATTGGTAGCTATTATTATATGCAAACTCTACTATATGCAAAATGGTCATCCCATGATCCACAAAAATCCAATATACAAGCTCTCAAGAGATCTTCCAATATACGATTCACCCTCTCCGTCTGACCGTCGGTCTGAGGATGATATGCGGTACTGAGATGTAATCCTGACCCTAGAGCCTCTTGTAAGCTCTTCCAAAACCCACTAGTGAACAAAGGGTCTCGGTCACTCACAATGCTTTTGGGTACTCCATGAAATCTCACTACCCACTTCATATACAATTCTGCTAACTTGGCTGCCGTTCTGGTCGATTTGACTGGTATAAATCTTGCACTTTTAGTCAATCGATCCACAATTACCCAAATGCTATCATATCCCGATCTAGTCCTTGGTAAACCATCGATGAAATCCATCGAGACTTGCTCCCATTTCCATTCGGGAATTTCTAATGGTTGCAACAAACCACTAGGCTTCTTTTGCTCGGCTTTAACTAGCTGGCAATTCATGCATTTGGATATAAACTTCACAACATCTCTTTTCATCCCTTCCCAGTAGTAAGTCTGCTTCATGTCTCGATACATTTTATTACCACCGGGATGTATGGTCAGTTTTGAGTGATGACATTCTCTAAGCACTTCATCTCTCAAGCCATTAAAGTTGGGCACAACTAGTCTTCCATTCTTCCGAAGCCATCCATCTCGATCAAGCCCATACACACTCATCTCCTCATCGATACCCATCTCTAACTTGGAGATGATTTTCAATAGGTTAGGATCGTCCCTCTGGCTGGGACCAATCTGCTCTATCAAAGTGGATCTGATCGTCAAACTAGCTAGCATAACTGGATCTAATTCACACCTTGGTCTGAAATCAAACCCCGCAATATACTCCAGTTGCTTCCATTCAAGAAACATTGCCCCTAAACTGGCATGTCTCCTACTCAAGGCATCGGCTACCGCATTACCTTTCCCAGGTGTGTATGCGATATCAAAATCATACGAAGCCAAGAACTCTAACCATCTTTGCTGACGGAGATTCAGATCCTTCTGGGAGAAGAGATACTTTAATGACTTATGATCGGTAAACAGCTCAAATCTTTCTCCCAAGAGATAGTGTCTCCACATCTTCTGCGCAAACACGATCGCTGCTAATTCCAAATCATGGGTAGGATACTTCTTCTCATGCGGCCTTAGCTGTCGACTAGCATAAGCTACAACCCTACCACCTTGCATCAATACAGCACCCAGTCCGGTACCACAAGCATCCGTGTATACCATCATCTCTTCATTCCCTTTAGGAATGACCAACACTGGCGCACGCGTCAACTTCTCCTTTAGACTTTTGAAGGCATCCTCACACACTCCGTCCCAGATGAAGGACTGATTCTTCTTAGTCAACTGAGTCAACGGTGCTGCTATCTTGGAGAAGTCCTGGATAAACTTACGATAATATCCAGCTAATCCCAAGAAACTTCTTACATCTGTTGCATTCTTGGGCGTAGGCCAATCCTGTACCGTAGCCACCTTCATAGGGTCCACGGCAATACCACTCTCTGAAACAACATGACCCAAGAATCTCACTTCCCTTCTCCAAAAATGACACTTAGAAAATTTCGCTTTCAATTAGTGTTTCCTCAACACCTCCATCACTATCCTCAAGTGTCCCTTGTGTTCCTCCTCTGTCCTTGAATAAACAAGGATATCATCCACGAACACAAGAACAAACTTATTCAACTGATCTCTGAATACTCGATTCATAAGATCCACAAAATAGGCTGGTGCATTGGTCAACCCAAACAGCATGACCAACCACTCATAAAATTCAGACGGCGTCCTAAATGCCGTTTTCGGAACACTCTCATCTGCTACTCGTAGCTGATGAAATCCCGTCGCGAGGTCCAACTGGGAGAACACTCTAGCTCCTTCCAGCTGATCAAACAAATCATCTATCCGTGGTAGAGGATACTTATTCTTCCTCGTCACCTTATTCAACTCACGATAGTCCACACACAAACGAAGGGAACCATCTGCCTTAGTGGCAAACACAACTGGTGCTCCCCACTCGGAGACACTCCTTCTAATAAACCCCTTCTTCAAAAGATTGCTGACTTGCACCCCAAGCTCTCGCTGCTCCCTTGGTGCCATACGACGAAGTGACATCACTATAGGTTTGGCATCTTTCACTAAATCAATACGGAACTCAATCTCTCGGTGTGGTGGAAGCCCGGTCACCTCCTCGAAGACGTCCGGATACTGGCCAACCACGGGCACATCTGACAACTCATCCTGCGGGATGTCGAGGGAATTTACAAAACTAGCCATAACCCCATCACTAGGTAGACTACCAAACACTACCCTCCGCCCATCATCCGCCCTCACTGTCACCAAAAAGCCCTCACAGTCTACAACCACCCCGTACCTTTGGAGCCAATCGACTCCCAATATAATGCCATACCCAGTAAAGCCCAAAACAAAGCAATCACAAACAAACATACATCCATGACTCGATAAGACCAAATTCCTGCAAATCATACTAAGGCTAGTCGAACCACCAATCGGGTTCGTCACAACCAATGGTCTATCGACTATCTCGGGTTCCAGTCCCAACCTATCTACCAGGTCACTAGATATGAAGGAAAGGGAAGCCCCAGTATTAAGCAAAACTCGAACTGGTATATCATAAATAGAAAGCATACCTGAATAACAACATTTTTTTCCTTTCTCCGCCGCAGTTGGGGCATTCGACGAAGAAGGAACAGCATCAATAGCATACACTTTCACAATCTGCTTCTCCTTAAGAGGTTGCGGACACTTATCCTTATGATGTCCCACTTGACCACAGTTGTAGCACTTCCTTTCCGCTAGCTTGGCCCGACATTCTTTAGCATAATGGCCCTTCTTACCACAGCTGAAGCACTCAACATCTTTCTTGCTCTTTTTCTGGCCCCCTTTAGATTGGTCCTGCTTCCTCTTATTCTGAGAGTTATTCTTGCCTCCACCGCCTGCTTGCGGCTTTGGCCCTTCTGCAGATGTAGCCTCAGTCTTTGACTTAGGGTAAAGACTCTCTGATCTCAAAGCTTTCCCCACGATCGATTCAAAAGTCTCATCGATGTGGTTGATAAGCCTTTCCCCCAAGTATCCATCCAAACCAGTAATGAACTTCTCATTCTTCTTCTCGGGAGTATCAATAAGAGACAGTCCATACTTCGACAAAGTGTCGAAATCAGCAATATAATCAGAAACTGCCCTTCCCTTCTTCTTGAGTTCCAAGAACCTCTTAAACAACACTGACTTCTGGGTAGCTGGAATAAACTTCTCGCTAAAGCGAGCCTTGAACTGATCCCAAATAATCTAATCCTCTAGAGTAGCTGTTCTAACGGCATTCCACCAATTCATCGCTCGCCCTTGCAGCTGACGAGACGCTAGCCTTCTCTTCATCGCATCCTCAAGACCCAAGCCATCAAAGATACGATCACAGCTATCCATCCAATCTTGAACATCTGTGGCCGACTCCGTTCCATGGAACGGTTTTCCACCAAGATTAGTGTAATCTTTGCACAACTTGGCGAAATCGACCCTAGGCGCCTGCACTACTGGGCCAACACCAACTCCGGGATTGGGAACTTCCCCTTGCACTTCTCTAAGCATGTCTCTCATGAGGTTAGTAAACATTGCCCTCATGTCAGCGGCATTCCCTTGGTTGGTCCCTCTACCAGCACCCCTCGTGTCTCGGCTCATCGTCAATCTGAAAAAGGGAAACGATTAACGACCCCATAGTGGTGCTAGTGCAGTGCGACTTCATCTTTATACTACTAATAGTATATACATATATAGCTTTTGAAAACCAAAGTAATCACAAATACGCGCTCTCATATACGTACTATCTCTCCCTGGTGTCTTTCCCTAGGTTAACTATGCAACCTAGAGCTCTGATACCAAGTGTGACGGCCCGCCCCGCACCAACCGACATTTACTCCAAAAGTGCGTTGTACACATGTCCAGTTAGCACGGAACAAGTCGTCAGAAGGAAAAGGAAGAAGGAAATGAACATACAAAGAACCTGTAGAATGTCTCACAGCACATAGAATAAAATATAATAATAACATACTTGACATAAAACTGGGGAGACAGTGCATAAGCTGAAAATCAGAACTAAACATCATAGCAGCGGAAATCCAAAATACAGCTTATTACAACTTTTCAAACTGTCTCAAAGCAAAGGTAAGATAAAAGAGGTACACTACTAATGCCCAAGTAGCGACCACCAACGACACAGGGAGAATGTGTATATATATATATATCATATGTGGAAGCCTCCTGCCCGCCTCCGAATCAGCCACTCGCGCATCACCAGCTAACATGTCTCTAGTTTGCTCGTGTGAGCACCCAGAGTAATAAGAGGAGACATAAAACTCTAGGTCAGACATAAAGCCTGGTATGAGCGATAAGCATCTAAAGTGAACAATAACAGGTAAACTAGAAACATACCTGAGCCTGGACCTGCAACCAAAGAGTTAGCACTACATACTGTACATCACTCTAAGGTACCATATCAAACGGTGTAAAGATACGGAGGTGGGGGAGGTGTGCATGTCATAATGATGGCAAACAATCAAACATAGCATCCATCCTCACATCTCTCACTCAGTGCGTAAAGTATACGATATTCACCACTTTGATCACCCAACATACCTTGCTACGATCACTCTGCCCCATGAAGTCATAAATGGCTTCACTGCACTGATAACGTAGCCACAAATCCTTCGCTATGTCCACTTTGCCCCATGGAGTCACAAGAACCCCACTGCACTGGCTCATAGCCTTACTAATCCTTACTATGTCCACTCTGCCCCATGGAGTCACAAGAACCCCACTGCACTGGCTCATAGTCTTACTACGCATCACCTTGCCCCTCAGGTCGTAATGACCCTACTGCACTGATAACGTAGTCTTGCTAACATCACCTTGCCCCTCAGGTCATAATGACCCTACTGCACTGATAAGTAGCCCATCATTCATTTTCAGAGGTGAATCGAAGTTATGAACGTCGACAACTCCTTAGCACATGTCCCGCATCAAAGTCCAACCATGAAGTGAACTCATTGGTTCCCAACTGGATCTTGAGCTCTAACTTCCATTTGGACTACCTTTGCATCTCGGGTTATTAGTCAATACTGGGTCGGGTCGGGTTCCTCCTCAAGCCATAGGTTCGGGTCGGTGTCCTCCATTTGTTCGGGTCGAGTCTCCTTCTGGTGCGGTTCGGGTCGGGTATTCCTCTGGGGTCGGGTCGGTTGTCCTCCATCGGTTCGGGTTGGGTGCTTCACCTCGGGTCGGGTCGGGTGTCATCTCCCCTCCAGCTCGTGCCTCCGTTCCGATCCGTCTCCTCGTCCTTCACATGCTCCTATCCGATCCATCCTCATGCCTCCGCTCCGATCCGTCCTCCTTAGTCCGATCCGATCCCAGTTCAGTTAGCGTGGCTTTCCTTTTTGCCACTTTTCCCAAGTGTTGGGTTCCGATCCGATCGGATTCTTTGCTCAGTTCAACATATCCGATCCGAGTCCCTTATCCGATCCGATCTGAACCCTGCACTGTTTTCTGAAACTGTTCCAGCAAGTGTTTACGCCATTCGACGACATTTTCGGCCATTCTAACTATTGGAATCAATCACAAAGCATTTCATACAGTCATAGCAACATGCATAATCAACCACAAACATCAAAACATCCATATGATAGGCTAAAATGGATCAAACATACCCAAAATCCCATATTTCCCCTTAAGCATGTTTAGGTGAAACTAATGATAGGATTATCAAAACTTAACCAAATTAACCCAAATTCATCTCAGAGGTCTAAAACACCATTTAAGAATTTATGAACATTTTTCCCGAATTTTATCATGCTTAAATTCGCTAATTAACACTAATTACCCTAAACTAGCCATAATTAGTGTAAAACTATGCAAATCACTCACCTTAGCCACAAATAAACTAAGATCTGAAATAATTCTATGATTTGACGTGAATTTCAATGCCAAACAGCAGCTCCTATGTTGCTTTGGTGAAGATCTTCCTTGATTAGAGGTTGTTAAGCTTAATCCTTGACCAAAAGATGATTTGGAGGTGATTTAGAGGTTGGAGGCCATTTTTGGGGATCCTTGGTGTAAAGTGGAGGCTAGAAAACTGAAATGGAATGATCCTCTATCTCATTTCAGCCTCCTCATAACCCTAATCCCGAAATGGGTTATGGGCCTACTCACTAATCACCCGATTTGGCCCAGTTAAGCAGTTTTTCACCCTCCAAACCTTGTTTCAGCCATATCTCCCAAACGGTAAGTCCGTTTGGCTATTGTGACCACACTACGGAAAGGTAAACCATCAAACGAATCCAATGGAAGTGGTTTCAGGTCAAAATTCCTTTCCAATCAAAAGTTATGGCCAAAACAGTACCAACTAAGGGCAAAATGGTCATTTAGCAATCGACAAAAATCATGAACATGGGAAATGACTCTAATGGATGTTTCCCAAAGTTACATGACCATACAACTTCACATGGGAAAGAAATAAATATTCTACAATCCTATGATGCGTAGAATACGGGTCATTACATGTGAGGCTCGCGAATCAACGTTAAACAAAGCTACGCCACACAGGCCGTGCTTTGATCATCAACCACAAGGCTTTGCTTTTCAACAGAAGCCTTGATCATTTGCATCTTAGCATGCCACACAGGCAATTCACGCTATGCAATCGATATCAATCACACAGAATGAAATCCGATGTCAGACACACAGTCCATCTACAAGTTCGTTCTCAGTCTGAACGAAACCGGAGGCACCTAGTACCCCGCATATCCATCGATCTCCAAGTACGTCTGGACGATCACTAACTGATTCCCTCCTCTTGGGTGTACGGCCTAATAAAGATCATCAGTAATTATCCAAACGACGTGAAGACTTCCGGTCTTCTACCATCGTCTTCATCTTCGACTTCTCGTCGTATCAGTTATTCAGAATGGGATAAACCCGGTCTTTCTGAATAACTCGCGTATATAATAAATACATGTTACACAAACACAACATACGCCTCATTCCAATTCATCAGTCACTAACCGCAAATTAGCAAGAGAATAATTCCCCAAACATTAACCCCGAAGGCCCAAACCAACATCAGATCAATACCCAGGAAACCATTCATCTTATCCAACCTACAGTTAGTTTCTAAATTTCACATTCTTAGGGAAAGGTTCCCATTAATTTTATCAAAGACAAATTCTTTTAAATTTATTCTTTAATCTTCCTTTGAATATCACTTCAAATTAGTCGGGATTAACGAACCTTACCGAAGTAATCATTTGTTTTAATTTTCCCATCCCAACCTATTCATCCCATGAAGTAAAACTGGTCATACTTCATATTTAACACCACGGTGTTATCGGTAAATTCAATTACCATTTCACGTTCAAATCTAATTAAAGATTTAACTATTGCCTGGAGCAAAACTGGTGATACTCCATTCACGATCTTTTCAATCTAATTAAAGATTCATTTAAACTTCACTTAGTTTTAATCTTTGACTGGGTTAAAGAATCAGTGTCACTTAAAACACGGTTCACGATAAACCCCAAAATCACATCACATTCAATCAGTCCCTAACCGTAAATTAGCAAGTGAGCAATTCCCTAAGTATTAACCCCGAAGGCCGAAACCAACATCAGATCAATACCCCAGAAACCATTCAAATTAACTAATCTCCAGTTAGTTTCTGATTTTCTTAACTGCTTTTTGGGTCTAAGAACAGTATTATTGAAGATACCGTTCACGACAACCCAAAATCACATTCTATTAAATATTGGGTTAAAGAACAAGTGTTATTTAAAACACTGTTCATGATAAACCCAAAAATCAATAATAATTCAATTCCAATTAAATATTATTTAATTGGTACACTTCATTAAATCTAAATAAAAAGATTTAATCTTTTTCTCAACTGGGTTCAAGAACAGTGTTAATGAAGACACCATTCACGACAAACCCAAATCACATTTGATATTCAACACAAGGCTCTGAATAGAAAATATATCGGCTTATATTCAATATCAAATTCTACGACCAACAAATATCGTATTGGAAATAACGATATATATATATATATATATATATATATATATATATATATATATATCTTTCAAATTTCCATAACAACATGTGTATAATCACGAAATCCAACATCGAACTATTCCGAAGATGATTTCAATTCAAATCCATTCCAATTCAATTATTGGAAATCCTGGTTATTTTCAAAACCATTTCTAATCCAATTTATTTATTTTAAAAATAAACAAATTATTATTCTAGTTCAAAACTAGTTCATTTCGATAAAAATCTATTTTTATCTTTTCAAATACGGAGTTTTTCATCCCAATTCTTCCTAAATCATTTCTTATGATTTTACACAAATTATTACTATTTTTAATAATTTTATCAAGGCCCGTACAGTCGATTTCCATCAACGACCATCGAACTGCACTTACAGCGACCTTTTCCAAATTTGATTTGGACATAATTCCAAATCCAACCGTTAGATTTCTGATTTCCAATATTCGTTAGAAAGCTCTTTTCGATACGAACCCAACTGTTCCTTTTTTAGGAGAATCCGACGGTCGGATCTCCCGCAATATCCATTCGAAGTCAATGGTCGAAATTCGCGAACTGCCGCGGCGCATTCTATTCAGGCCATTATGTTATATATATAATATATATAATATATACTTCGTCGATTTCCTTTTAAAACGTATTTTTATAATTCATTTTAAATTCGTTTTCAAAACGATTTCAACTTCATTTCTAATTCAAATCAAAATTGAATTTTTCCTTGTAAATTCGTTTTAAATTCATTTCAAATTGATTTCAATTCAAATTGATTTCTAACTCAATTTCAGTTCGTTTTCAATTCAATTCAATTTCAATTCGAATTCATTTATATTCAATTTCAATTCGAATTCATTTATATTCAATTTCAATTCGAATTCATTTATATTCAATTTCAATTCGAATTCATTTCTATTCAATTTCAATTTGAATTCATTTCTATTCAGTTTAATTCGAATTTCAATTCTTTTCAAAATATCAGATTTTGAAATCACTTTCGATATTCATTATAAAATGAATAAAATCGATATAAATATCGTTCACGTCAAAATGACGTCAATCTAATCAACACGGCTTCATATATTTCTATTTTCAAATATTCTATTTCAAATATTTCTATTTCAAATATTTCTTTTTCAGATATTTCTATTTCAAATATTTCTTTTTCAAAACTGGAATGAGGCCCAATCAATTACCATATAATGTTAATTATATGGATTTTCTACAACACATGTATACAATAACAACGATGAATAATCAACCATCATCCAAAGTGCATTCTACACTGTATAAGCATCGAATATAAATATTTAACGCTTATAACAGTCTGTCAATCAATCGATCGACATACAACTAACTACTGGGATTCGTGTATGTCATATATCACCCCAATACCCATGTGGGGTTTTCAAACAATCAAACACAGATTTTATTTGTGAAGTTGGGCGATGTGTAAAATTTATCGTCCCAATCAATTATCAGTCAAATGTGTGTATATAAACAAATCGTCTGATTTGTTTATATTTATTTCATTTCAAATACACGTTAAAAATTCTATTTTTAACTATAAAATATTTTCCACTATAAAATATTTTATTTCATTTCACATCACATCACACAATCAACTACACATCAAAATCAAACAAACAAGCATACAAGTCGTCCATGATCTGTGGATGACGGGTGTCGGGTGCTACTAAACACCGTCTGCATCCTAGTATATATTTCAACTAGAAATAAATTTAAAAGTGAGGAGTTCTCACAGAGGCTCCACTCCGCCGTGCTTTGCTGTTGAACTGCTGAACATCTGGATTTGTTGAAATTCCAATTCAGTTCTTTTCACGCTATTCACAATAAAAATTATATTTTTATCACTTCATTTCAATAAATAAAAATTCTATTTTATTCCTATTTCATATATATTTACAACGCTTATTTCTATATAAAAATTATGTTTTTATATTTCTACTTCTTATATAAAGATCAAATTTTTATTACATCGCTATAAAAATCACATTTTTATTTCAACATATATATAATAAAGATCAAATTTTTATCGCTACTACATATATATTAAAAATCGAATTTTTATCTATATAAAAATCTCACTTATATTTTAAACAAAATCAATTCTTTATATTTTAAAAGTCTAATCCTCCTACTTCATTCACATAATAGAAAAATTCGATCTTTTTATTCTTCATTCACATAATAAAAATTTGATCATATTATTCTTCTTATATAAAAATCTCCCTTTTTATACCCATGTTTCATATATAAAAATCTCCTTTCTATTGCTATCCATATATATAAAAATCAAGTTTTTATATAAGCAAAAATTGAATTTTTTATAACACTTTAAAAATCGAACCTTTACAAAATATTGTATACAACAAAAATCGGATTCTTGTTATTAAATAGCATAGAAAAATATCAAGATAAACATACCTTCTTTTCCTTGCTAAAAATTGATTTTTCTGTTGTAGGAGGGCCCCACGGTGGAGATGGAAGTTGGGGATGGTGGCTGCGAGGTGTTGGAGCAAGGGAGAGGTCGCGGTTGGGTAGGGCAGAAGCGGTGGGGTCAGGGTGGTCTGGGCGGCGGGTTCCTGCTCGAGACGGAGGGGCGCGAGGGGTTCAAAACAGCAGAGGAGAGAGCAATGGAAGGGAGAGGGGGCGAAGCCAGCGAAGTCGACGGAGGTCGGAGGGCGAACGGTGGTGTGGAGGCGCCAGGCGACGGGTTTAGATCTGGGGTTTTTTTTTTATTTAGATCGAGTTGGCTGAATGAGGGAGGTGAGAGAAGAGGGAAGGTAATTTTTTTAGTTAAATATATATATATATTTATTATTTTTAACTTCAAAAAGGTGACTTTTTATTTCGAAATCAAAATCGAACCCACGGATTGTCACCCCTAGCTATTTACCCCCATTTCGAACACAATGGGATATGTTTCGTAACCCAATTCGGCTGTTATAATCAGCTTTCACTTAATATAAAATATAAATCTATATATTCTATTTTAAACGTACATTTCAATTTACCGGGGCCACATACGAACTCGAAAAATTCAATAAAAATATTTTCTAGCTTCGTATTGACGATACGGTCCTAACAAAACTAGTTTCATCGAATTCTGAGACCGTTGGAAAAATAGCCATTTTCCAGTTGATTAAAATCAACTGAAACTGGTCAAATGCGTTTTCCTTTGCCACGCTCACATATTGATTCTAAAAATTATGAAATTTGAAATCCAGTAATAATTTGACATCGCGGATCCAACTAAAGTGGTTTCGTTGAAATCCGAGGTCGTTTGCAAAATGGCTATTTTTAAGGGCCGAAATTCCATAGCGACTATTCTGAATTTTCAACTGGACATATCTTTTGATTCCCGCTATGAAATTTTGATTTTTCGGATTCGTTGGAAAGATATTCACAATTAGTTTCTATTATTTTTGGTTTCATTAAAATCCGGTTTATATTGCACCCGGTACGTTCAATTGAAATTTGAAATCGAATTATCGAACTACCACTCCATTTTCAATTCCTTTTATTTATATAAATAAATATTTATATTCTAACGTCGACGTATATAAATAATACGTTCGAATTCTATTCAAAATAAATTTTCGTCGTTATTATTTAAAATAATTCATTTTAAATATTCAAAATCCGCTAAAATTGCCAAAATAAAATTTTTAAATTGGCCCAGATTTCCGGGTTATTACAATCTCCCCCACTTAAAACTTTTCGTCCCCGAAAAGGAATGAAGCCAAAAGTTGTTTAACAAATCAACTCAACTTTCATTATTTTCATTACGGCTTAAGTTCTTCAACTTTTCAGTTTCTAAGAATTTTTCAAAAATTTGGCTAAAACCCTAAATTTTCAAAAAATTTGGCTAACACCCTAAATTTTCAAAAAAAATCGCCATAACCTCCCTTGCACCGGGAGCACCGGGAAAATCCCGAAATTGCCATACAGGCCCTCTGATCTCAAAAAGAAAAAGAAAAAGCCAAGCGGCTAGCCAATCGGCTCATAAAATCATCATCACCCAAACAAAACAGTAAATTATGGTAAACATGTACCTATTTATCAGGCAAACAATTTTATTCTTCTGCTCTAGCCTCCTTGCTATGACCTGTTCAATGTATGTACATGTATGTGCAAGCAAATGCGACTAATTTTCAAACAATTGAATTTTTTGTACAATTTGACCAAATGGTTCAAAATTTCAAACAAATAGACAAACAACACAACCATCAATCAATTAGTTGATTAGCTTTTCAAATTCATAATTTTGATACATAGTCAAAAATCACATTTTCGATGCCAAATCACAGCAATAGACCGTATCTAATTTTGGTTCTCACACCAGTCAATTGGAAATATATAGGCATCACACTTTCGAAACTCGAATACCAATTCTGATGATGTTCGAACAATCATCAGAATCATCTCCGAGCGACTAGAGTGTGACTCTATATCTATCCAGTATATTAAAACTCCAAATACACGCGAATCAAACGTATACGCAAAATCTATATATACTGGGTTGTCCAAATAAATATAAATAAATATTCAAATACAAATAATTGAATTAAAATTTCAAAACAAAACTTGTTTTAAATTTTATTTTTCAAAACACTACTCTTCACACTCGTTCTAGGATACTACTGATCCCATCTCTAACGAGTCATTCCCATTGGATATTACTAATCCAATTTCTGATGAATTCTTTCATTTGGTTCTAATGTGTCTTATTCTATGAGCTTTGTAAACCAAAGCTCTGATACCAGCTGTAACGAAAAGGAATTTCGCTTGATCTGAATCAGTCGCTAAACCGATCTAGACCGCTCGAAACGCCTCATTGTTTTGAGAACACGACAAAATAGAACAAAGACGGAAGAACATTTCATTGTTAATTACAACAATTCCATCAGAACACAAGAATATATAGAGTATAAATGAATAAATATTACACAGAATTAACAGAGATTTAAATTACATTAAAATACATCGCAGCGGAAATAATACAAAACACAACTAGAAGTAGATATACGGATACAAAGCTTTCCGGATATCGTTCCAGCTGTAAGTCAGGATCCTATAAATATAAATCTGCAAAACCAAAACTACTAGCTACCCGTGTCAAAATAAGGGCACCCAGAGTTTAGGTTAAAACAATAAACTCCACGTCAGTCATGGGACTGGTGTGAGAACTAAAACAGTTATTAATCTTTATTTTAAAGTTAGGTAAATCAAGGGACCACGCCGTATAACACGGAACGGGTTTCCTCCCAAGAATACCAGTGCATAAAATAAACAGCGCAATGCTAAATAAAGAAAAATGAAGCTATTATAAGACCCAGGTCCCATCACACAATGCAACGCAAGCCGGAGGATAGGGTTTTTACCTTATAATAGCCAAGAATGCTTGACACGTTTAAAACAAATCATTTGATACTATTATAAGTGCATAGTGTATAAAACAACTTCAAATCATAAGTATCAATCATAGACGGCATAAGCGCCCCATCCCACTATGTTGCCATACTAGGCTCTACAAATAAAACCACAGAATCACGTATTTGGAAATTGGATTTCCGTCTGTGAACCGAGGCCAGGGATCGTCCTCTAAAGATTCGAGACAATCTTGCCCATGTCTCCGGAACAGCCGCAACTACCCCTTGGAGCGACAGGGCCGGTCCACACGGAGTGGATTATTATGCCTGAACAATACGTCTCTCTGCCCTATGGGGCGTAAATGAGCCAACAAATGACTCCATCGGACCCGGATCGTCCGATCAAACCGAGGCGCCTCGCAACAACAACAACCACATAAGTCAAACTCGTCAGGGCGTGTAAAACCACTGACGCCACTTCTAGCTAGAAAGAAACACATGTCCTCCCAGAGGTCCTCTCCCGTTTTTGGTTCACCACCGGGATGTGAGGCTCGCGAATCAACGTTACACAAAGCTACGCCACACAGGCCGTGCTTTGATCATCAACCACAAGACTTTGCTTTTCAACAGAAGCCTTGATCATTTGCATCTTAGCATGCCACACAGGCAATTCACGCTATGCAATCGATATCTATCACACAGAATGAAATCCGATGTCAGACACACAGTCCATCTACAAGTTCGTTCTGGGTCTGCACGAAACCGGAGGCACCGACTACCCCGCATATCCATCGATCTCCAAGTACGTCTGGACGATCACTAACTGATTCCATCCTCTTGGGTGTACGACCCAATCAAGATCATCAGTAATTATCCAAACGACGTGAAGACTTCCGGTCTTCTACCATCGTCTTCATCTTCAACTTATCGTCGTATCAGTTATTCAGAATGGGATAAACTCGGTCTTTCTGAATAACTTGCGTATATAATAAATATGTGTTACACAAACACAACATACGCCTCATTCCAATTCATCAGTCACTAAACGCAAATTAGCAAGAGAATAATTCCCCAAGCATTAACCCCGAAGGCCGAAACCAACATCAGATCAATACCCAGAAAACCATTCATCTTAGCCAACCTACAGTTAGTTTCTAAATTTCACATTCTTAGGGAAAGGTTCCCATTAATTTTATCAAAGATAAATTCTTTTAAATTTATTCTTTAATCTTCCTTTGAATATCACTTCAAACTAGTCGGGATTAACGAACCTTACCGAAGTAATCATTTGTTTTAATTTCCCCATCCCAACCTATTCATCCCATGAAGTAAAACTGGTCATACTTCATATCTAACACCACGGTGTTATCGGTAAATTCAATTACCATTTCACGTTCAAATATAATTCAAAGATATAACTATTGCCTGGAGCAGAACTGGTGATACTCCATTCACGATCTTTTCAATCTAATTAAAGATTCATTTAAACTCCACTTAGTTTTAATCCTTGAATGGGTTAAAGAATCAGTGTCATTTAAAACACGGTTCACGATAAACCCCAAAATCACATCGCATTCAATCGGTCCCTAACCGTAAATTAGCAAGTGAGCAATTCCTTAAGTATTAACCCCGAAGGCCGAAACCAACATCAGATCAATACCCCAGAAACCATTCAACTTAACTAATCTCCAGTTAGTTTCTGATTTTCTTAACTCCTTTTTGGGTCTAAGAACAGTATTATTGAAGATACCGTTCACGACAACCCAAAATCATATTCTATTAATTATCGGGTTAAAGAACAAGTGTTATCTAAAACACTGTTCACGATAAACCCAAAAATCAATACTAATTCAATTCCAATTAAATATTATTTAATTGGTACACTTCATTAAATCTAAATAAAAAGATTTAATCTTTCTCTCAACTGGGTTCAAGAATAGTGTTAATGAAGACACCATTCACGACAAACCCAAATCACATTTGATATTCAACACAAGGCTCTGAATAGAAAATATATCGACTTATATTCAATATCAAATTCTACGATGAACAAATATCGTATTGGAAATAAAGATATATATATATATATATATATATATATATATATATATCTTTCAAATTTCCATAACAACATCTGTATAATCACGAAATCCAACATCGAACTATTACAAAGATGATTTCGATTCAAATCCATTCCAATTCAATTATTGGAAATCCTGGTTATTTTCAAAACCATTTCTAATCCAATTTGTTTATTTTAAAAATAAACAAATTATTATTCTAGTTCAAAACTAGTTCATTTCGATAAAAATCTATTTTTATCTTTTCAAATACGAAGTTTTTCATCCCAATTCTTCCCAAATCATTTCTTATGATTTTACACAAATTATTACTATTTTTAATAATTTTATCAAGGCCCGTACAGTCGATTTCCATCAATGACCATCGAACTGCACTTACAGCGACCTTTTCCAAATTTGATTTGGACATAATTCCAAATCCAACCGTTAGATTTTTGATTTCCAATATTCGTTAGAAAGCTCTTTTCGATACGAACCCAACGGTTCCGATTTTAGGAGAATCCGACGGTCGGATCTCCCGCAATATCCATTCGAAGTCAATGGTCGAAATTCGCGAACCGCCGCGGCGCGTTCTATTCAGGCCATTATGTTATATATATAATATATATAATATATACTTCGTCGATTTCCTTTTAAAACATATTTTTATAATTCATTTTAAATTCGTTTTCAAAACGATTTCAACTTCATTTCTAATTCAAATCAAAATTGAATTTTTCCTTATAAATTCGTTTTAAATTCATTTCAAATTGATTTCAATTCAAATTGATTTCAATTCAAATTGATTTCTAATTCAATTTCAGTTCGTTTTCAATTCAATTCAATTTCAATTCGAATTCATTTATATTCAATTTCAATTCGAATTCATTTATATTCAATTTCAATTCGAATTCATTTATATTCAATTTCAATTCGAATTCATTTCTATTCAATTTCAATTCGAATTCATTTCTATTCAGTTTAATTCGAATTTCAATTCTTTTCAAAATATCAGATTTTGAAATCACTTTCGATATTCATTATAAAATGAATAAAATCGATATAAATATCGTTCACGTCAAAATGTCATCAATCTAATCAACATGGCTTCATATATTTCTATTTTCAAATATTTCTATTTCAAATATTTCTTTTTCAAAACTGGAATGAGGCCCAATCAATTACCATATAATGTTTATTATATGGATTTTCTACAACACATGTATACAATAACAACGATGAATAATCAACCATCATCCAAAGTGCATTCTACACTGTATAAGCATCGAATATAAATATTTAACGCTTATAACAGTCTGTCAATCAATCGATCGACATACAGCTAACTATTGGGATTAGTGTATGTCATATATCACCCCAATACCTGTGTGGGGTTTTCAAACAATCAAACACAGATTTTATTTGTGCAGTTGGGCGATGTGTAAAATTTATCGTCCCAATCAATTATCAGTCAAATGTGTGTATATAAACAAATCGTCTGATTTGTTTACATTTATTTCATTTCAAATACACGTTAAAAATTCTATATTTAACTATAAAATATTTTCCACTATAAAATATTTTATTTCATTTCACATCACATCACACAATCAACTACACATCAAAATCAAACAAACAAGCATACAAGCCGTCCATGGTCTGTGGACGACGGGTGTCGGGTGCTACTAAACACCGTCTGCATCCTAGTATATATTTCAACTAGAAATAAATTTAAAAGTGAGGAGTTCTCACAGAGGGTTCCACTCCGCCGTGCTTTGCTGTTGAACTGCTGAACATCTGGATTTGTTGAAATTCCAATTCAGTTCTTTTCACGCTGTTCACAATAAAAATAATATTTTTATCACTTCATTTCAATAAATAAAAATTCTATTTTATTCCTACTTCATATATATTTACAACGCTTATTTCTATATAAAAATTATATTTTTATATTTCTACTTCTTATATAAAGATCGAATTTTTATTACATCGCTATAAAAATCACATTTTTATTTCAACATATATATAATAAAGATCAAATTTTTATCGCTACTTCATATATATTAAAAATCGAATTTTTATCTATATAAAAATCTCACTTATATTTTAAACAAAATCAATTCTTTATATTTTAAAAGTCTAATCTTCCTTCTTCATTCACATAATAGAAAAATTCGATCTTTTTATTCTTCATTCACATAATAAAAATTTGATCTTATTATTCTTCTTATATAAAAATCTCCCTTTTTATACCCATGTTTCATATATAAAAATCTCCTTTCTATCGCTATATATATATAAAAAAATCAAGTTTTTATATAAGCAAAAATTGAATTTTTTATAATACTTTAAAAATCAAACCTTTATAAAATATTGTATACAACAAAAATTGGATTCTTATTATTAAATAGCATAAAAAAATATCAAGAAAAACACACCTTCTTTTCCTTGCCAAAAATTGATTTTTCTGTTGTAGGAGGGCCCCACGGTGGAGATGACGGCTGGAGATGGTGGCTGCGAGGTGTTGGAGCTAGGGGGAGGTCGCGATTGGGTAGGGGAGAAGCGGTGGGGTCAGGGTGGCCTGGGCGGCGGGTTCCTGCTCGAGACGGAGGGGCGCGAGGGGTTCAAAACAGCGGAGGAGAGAGCAATGGAAGGGGAGAGTGGGGTGAAGCCAGCGTAGTCGGCGGAGGTCGGAGGGCGAACGGTGGTGTGGAGGCGCCAGGCGACGGGTTTAGATCTAGGGCTTTTATTATTTGGATCGGGTTGACTGAATGAGGGAGGTGAGAGAAGAGGGAATGTTTTTTTATTTAAATATATATATATATAATTTATTATTTTTAACTTCAAAAAGGTAACTTTTTATTTCGAAATCAAAATCGAACCCACCGACTGTCACCCCTAGCTATTTACCCCCATTTCGAACAAAATGGGATATGTTTCGTAACCCAATTTGGCTATTACAATCAGCTTTCGCTTAATTTAAAATATAAATCTATATATTCTATTTTAAACGTACATTTCAATTTACGGGGTCCACATACGAACTCGAAAAATTCAATAAAAATATTTTCTAGCTTCGTATTGACGATTCGGTCCTAAAAAAACTAGTTTCATCGAATTCTGAGACCGTTGGAAAAATAGCCATTTTCCAGTCGATTAAAGTGTACTGAAACTAGTCAAACGCGTTTTCCTTTGCCACGCTCACATATTGATTCTAAAAATTTAAGAAATTTGAAATCTAGCAATAATTTGACATCGCGGATCCAACTAAAGTGGTTTCGTCGAAATCCGAGGTCGTTTGCAAAATGGCTATTTTTAAGGGCCGAAATTCCATAGCGACTATTCTGAATTTTCAACTGGACATATCTTTTGATTCCCGCTATGAAATTTTGATTTTTCGGATTCGTTGGAATGATATTCACAATTAGTTTCTATTATTTTTGGTTTCACTAAAATCCGGTTTATATTGCACCCGATACGTTCAATTGAAATTTGAAATCGAATTATCGAACTACCGCGCCATTTTCAATTCCTTTTTTATATATAAATAAATATTTATATTCTAACGACCACATATATAAATATATATGTTCGAATTCTATTCAAAATAAATTTTCGTCGTTATTATTTAAAATAATTCATTTTAAATATTCAAAATCCTCTAAAATTGCCAAAATAAAAATTTTAAATTGGCCCAGGTTTCCGGGTTATTACAGTACACCCATTTGATTGTTATTGATTGGGACGATAAATTTTATGCATCGCCCAACTGCAAAAATAAAAATCTATGTTTGTTGATTTGAATCCCCACACGGGTATTAGGATGATATTTGACGTACACTAATCCCGATTGTTTAGTTGTGTGTCAATCGATGGGTTGACAGACTGTGTAAGCGTTAATTATTTATATTTAATGCTTATGCAGTTGTGTGGTGCACTCTGGATGGTGGTTGATGATTTGTCGTTGCTATTATATACATGTGTTGTAGGGAATCCATATAATTAACATTATATGGTAATTGATTGGGCCTCATTCCAATTGGGAAAAATAAGGAATATTATAAAAATATTCATGTGTTGTATAAAAATATAAATTCATGTGTTGAATAGAATAAATATTCATGTGTTGAATAGTATAAATATTCATGTGTTGAATAAAAATATATATTCATGTGTTGAAGAAAATATTCATTTGTTGAATAGAATAACGAAGTTATTGAAATATTGTAACGACCCGTAGTCTACGCATCATAGGATCGTAGAATATTTATTTCTTTCACATACGAAGTCGTATGGTCATGTAACTTTGGGAGATGACTATTGGGGTCATTTCCCATGTTCATGATTTTTCCCGATTTTTAAATGACCATTTTACCCCTAGTTAGCACTGTTTTGGCCATAACTTTTGACTGGAAATGAATTTTGACATGAAATCACTTCCATTAGCTCCGGATGATGGTTTCTCTTTCCGTAGAGTGGTCACATTAGCCAAACGGACTTACCGTTTGGGAGATATGGCTGAAACAAGTTTCAGATGGTGAAAAGCAGCTTAATTGGGCTTAACCGGGTGATTAGCAGCTAGGCCCAGAGGGGAATTTCGGGTTTAGAGGTATAGGAGGACTGATTAGGGTTAGGTTATCACTTTCATTTCAGTTTTGAGCCGCCACAAACCTTCTTGAGACCTTAGCAATGGCTTCCATCCTCTAAAACCATTCCAAAACACATTTTTAGTGAAGATTAAGCCTAAACTACATCAAAACAAGGCCAAATAGCAACAAAGCAAGGTTGGAGCTGCTGCTACACATAGGAATTCGACCCAAACAGAGAGTATTTCAGATTTGGTGTTCTATTTTGTGGCCAAGGTGAGTGATAGCATCGTTTTGACACTAATTACAGTTAATTAAGGGTAATTAGTGAAGATTAGCGAATTTATACGTAAATAAATTCTGGAAAAATTCTTAAAATTCTAAAATAATGTTTTAAGGCTCTGTTAGGAATTTGGGTTAATTTCGATGTGTTTTGCTAATCGTATGCTTAAACATGATTAAGAGGGATTATAGGAAAATGTGAGGTTTTGGCCACTTTTGATCCATTTTGATTCATTTAAATTGTTGTTTGTTGCTTGTGGTTGCTGTTATATGTTGCTATGACTCTTTGGTATGCTTTGTGATTGATTCCAATAGTTAGATTGGTCGAAAACGCCGTCGAGAGGCGTATAAACAGTTGCTGGAAAGTTGCAGAAAACTGCAGGGTATTTAACCGGATCGGATCGGATAAGGGAGACCCGAACCGAACCGATGTAAGGACTCCGACCCGATCCGCTGAAAGATGGTGAGCACGAATCGATGGAGGCTATACTACCTGAACCCCCTCCACGAGATGATGACCAAAGGAGATCTTGATTCGTAGCACCACGCCACGATCCGACCCGCTTGCACGATCTGAATCCCTCGTGACCAGAAAGTGCGACCCGAACCAGTGATGGCGATGCGACTTGGAGACTCCGACCCGACCCGTGTAGTCACTTTCGAACCGAACCGAGCACCACGAGACGACCCGAACCGGAGTTATGCACTGGAGGGGGCCGCCACGACCTGAGGATCACGATCCGATGGAGATGGGGAACTTGAACCGACCCGACCTGGGGAAGCTCAACACGACCGATCCGAACCAGAATGGTGCGATCCGACCCGGACTGAAGAGCTGATGGCACGACCAGTGGATACGATCCGATCTGAAGCAAGAGGAGGAGGCCCGAACCGATCCGGTGATGACTGAGAACCCGAGATGCAAAGGTAGTCCAAAGGGAAGTTAGAGCTCAGGATCCAGATGGGAACCAACGAGTTCACTTCATGAGTTCGGCTTTGCTGCGGGACGCGTGTCAAGGAGTTATCGACGTCTATAGCTTTGGACCACTATGGTAGGAGGTACGAAGGCGGATTCAGGGCCATTATGGCATCGGTAGAACCAAGGGCTACGACCAATGAAGTGGGTCATTGAAATGTTTGGTCATGACTCCAAGTGTTTGGCTTGGTCACAGCAGGGTTTCTACAAGTCGGGATTCGTCGTTACCTCATTTTGTCTAGTGTTCCAAAGTGGTAGATGTCGTACGCTTTACGCACTGAGTGAGAGATTTGAGGATGGTTGCTATGGATGATTTGTTTGCTATCATTGTGACATGCACACCCCACCCCCGTATTCTTACATTATTTATTATGGCACCTTGGAGTATTGTACGGTATGTGGTACTAACTCTTTGGTTGCAGGTCCAGGTTCAGGTATGGTTTAATGTACCTGTTATTACTCTGTTTAGATGCTTATCGCTCATACCAGGCTTTATGTCTGACCCAGAGTTTTATGTCTCCTCTTATTACTCTGGGTGCTCACACGAGCAGACTAGAGACAGGTTAGCTGGTGATGCACGGGTAGATGATCCGGAGACGAGCAGGAGGCTTCCACGTACTATATACATAATATTCTCCCTGTGTGGTTGAAGATCACTGCTTGGGCATTGTTGGTGTATCTTCTACTTTAGCTTTCTTTTGTTTAGAGACAGTAAATTTGGAAAATTGTAATAAGCTGTATATGGATTTCCGCTGCTCTGATGATTGATGTTGATTTTAGTTATCAGCTTATGCACTGTCTCGCCTGTTTTATGTCAAGTATGTTATTATTATATTTTATCCCATGCGCTGTGAGACATTCTACAGGTTCCTTGATTAGTTCATTCTCTTCTTTCTTTTCTTCTGACGACCGTTCTGTGCTAGCTGGGCATGTGTACAGCGCACTTTCGGAGGAAATGCAGGCTGGTGCGGGACGGGCCGTCACACTTGGTATCAGAGCTCTAGGTT
Organism: Allium sativum; assembly: GCA_030737875.1. Taxonomy (NCBI): domain Eukaryota; kingdom Viridiplantae; phylum Streptophyta; class Magnoliopsida; order Asparagales; family Amaryllidaceae; genus Allium; species Allium sativum. The sequence goes on from CM060913.1 coordinate 162,373,343, forward strand.
GCGTAGTTAACCTAGGGAAGTTATCAGGGAGAGATAATACATGTATACGAGAGAGCGTATTTGTGATTACTTTGGTTTTTAAAAGCTATATATATATACTATTAGTGGTATAAGGATGAAATCGTACAGCACTAGCACCACTATGGAGTCGTTAATCGTTTCCTTTTTCAGATTGACGATGAGCCGATATACTAGAGGTGCTGGTAGGGGAGCCAATAATGGGAATGCTGCTGACATGAGGACGATGTTTACTGACCTCATGAGAGAGATGCTTAGAGATGTACAGAGGGCAGCTCCCAATGGTGGAAATGGTGGTGGTCCAATGGTGCAGGCGCCAAGAGTCGACTTCGCCAAGCTGAATAAGGATTATACTAGCCTTGGTGGGAAGCCGTTCCACGGAACGGAGTCGGCTACGGATGTTCAGGATTGGTTGGATAGTTGCGAACGTATCTTCGAGGATTTGGGTATCGAGGATGCGATGAAAAGAAAGCTAGCGTCCCGTCAGCTGCAAGGGCGGGCAATGAATTGGTGGAATGCTATAAGGGCAGCTACTCCCGAAGATCAGATTACTTGGGAGCAGCTTAAGGCTCGCTTTAGTGAGAAGTTCATTCCGGCTGCTCAGAAGTCAATGCTGTTTAAGAAATTCCAGGAGCTCAAGCAGAATGGCAGAGCTGTCTCGGAGTATATTGCTGAATTTGACACTTTGTCAAAATATGGGTTATCTCTTATTGACACTGCCGAGAAAAAGAATGAGAAATTCATAACTGGTTTGGATCAGTATTTGGGGGAAAAACTTATTAACCACATCGATGAGACGTTTGAATCGATTGTGGGGAAAGCGTTAAGATCAGAAAGTCTCTACCCTAAGTCGAAGACTGAGGTTGCATCCGCAGATGAGCCAAAGCCACAAGCTAGTGGTGGAGGCAAAGGCGGTTCCCAGAATAAGAGAAAGCAGAATCAGGCTAAGGATGGCCAGAAGAAAAAGAATAAGCAGGATGTGGAGTGCTTCAGCTGTGGTAAGAAGGGCCATTATGCTAGTAATTGTCGGGCCAAGCCAGCGGATAGGAAGTGCTTCAATTGTGGCCAAATGGGACATCACAAGGACAAGTGTCCACAGCCCCCTAAAGAAAAGCAAATGGTGAAAGCATATGCCCTTAATGCTATTCCCTCTTCGTCGAATGCCCCAACTGCGGCGGAGAAGGGAAAGAATGTCGTCATTCAAGGTATGCTTTCTGTTTATGATGTTCCTGTTAGAGTTTTGTTTGATACCGGAGCTTCCAGTTCTTTCATATCTAGTGACCTGGTAGATAGGTTGGGATTGGAGCCCGAGATTGTCGATAGACCTTTAGTAGTGACGAACCCGATTGGTGGTTCGACTAGCCTTAGCATGATTTGTCGTAATGTGGTCTTATCGAGTCATGGATGCATGTTTGTTTGTGATTGCTTTGTTTTGGGCTTTACTGGGTTTGGCATTATTTTGGGAGTAGATTGGCTCCAAAGATACGGGGTGGTGGTAGACTGTGAGGGCTTGTTGGTGACAGTTAGAGCGGATGATGGGCGGAGGATAGTGTTTGGTGGTCTACCCAGTAAGGGGGAATTGGCTAGTTTTCTAAACTCCCTTGACATTCCGCATAGTGAGTTGTCAGGTTTGCCCGTGGTTGGCCAGTATCCGGAGGTTTTCGAAGAAGTGACCGGACTTCCACCACACCGAGAGATTGAGTTCCGTATTGATTTGGTAAAAGATGCCAGGCCTATAGTGATGCCACTTCGTCGTATGGCACCGAGGGAGCAGCGAGAGCTCGAGGTGCAAGTCAGCGATCTTTTGAAGAAGGGATTTATCAGAAGGAGTGTTTCTGAATGGGGAGCACCAGTTGTGTTTGCTACCAAAGCTGATGGTTCCCTTCTTTTGTGTGTAGACTACCGCGAGTTGAATAAAGTGACGAGGAAGAACAAGTATCCTCTACCGCGGATAGATGATTTGTTCGATCAGTTGAGTGGCGCGAGAGTATTTTCTCAGTTGGATCTCGCGACAGGTTTTCATCAGCTTAGAGTGGAAGCTGAGAGTATAGCTAAAACGACATTTCGGACGCCGTCTGGGTTTTATGAGTGGTTGGTCATGCCATTCGGGCTGACCAATGCCCTAGCATATTTTGTGGATCTTATGAATAGGGTATTCAGAGATCAGTTGAATAAGTTCGTCCTTGTGTTTGTTGATGATATTTTGATCTATTCGAGGACAGAGGAAGAACACAAGGAACATCTAAGAGTAGCGATGGAGGTGTCGAGAAAACACCAATTGAAAGCCAAGTTTTCTAAGTGTCACTTCTGGAAGAGGGAAGTGAGGTTCTTGGGCCATGTTGTATCAGAGAACGGTATTGCCGTGGACCCAGCAAAGGTGGCTACGGTACAAGATTGGCCTACGCCCAAGAATGTAACAGATGTAAGAAGTTTCTTGGGATTAGCTGGATATTATCGTAAGTTTATCCAAGGTTTCTCCAAGATAGCAGCACCATTGACCCAGTTGACCAAGAAGAATCAAGCTTTTGTCTGGGATGAAAGGTGCGAGAATGCATTTAAAAGTCTAAAGGACAAGTTGACAAGCGCACCAGTGTTAGTCATTCCTAAGGGGGATGAAGAGATGACGGTATACACGGACGCCTGTGGTACCGGACTGGGTGCTGTATTGATGCAAGGCGGTAGGGTTGTAGCTTACGCCAGTCGACAATTGAAACCGCACGAGAGAAGATACCCTACCCATGATTTAGAATTGGCAGCGATCGTGTTCGCGTTAAAGATGTGGAGACACTATCTCTTGGGAGAAAGATTTGAGCTGTTTACAGATCATAAGTCGTTAAAGTATCTCTTCTCTCAGAAAGATCTGAATCTCCGTCAGCAGAGATGGTTAGAGTTCTTAGCTTCCTATGACTTTGACCTAGCATACACACCGGGAAAGGGCAATGCGGTGGCTGATGCATTGAGTAGAAGACATGCCAGCTTAGGGGCTATGTTCCTTGAATGGAAGCAACTGGAGTTTATCGCAGGGTTTGATTTCAGACCAAAGTGCGAATTGGATCCAGAAATGTTAGCAAGTTTGACGATCAGACCCACTTTGATTGAACGAATCGGCTCTAGTCAGAGGGACGATCCTAACCTATTGGAAATCATCTCCAAGTTAGAGATGGGTATCGATGAGGAGATGAACAAGTATGGGCTTGATCGAGATGGATGGCTTAGAAAGAATGGAAAGCTTGTTGTACCCAATGCCAATGGATTGAGGGATGAAGTGCTTAGAGAATGTCATCACTCAAAGCTGACTATACACCCCGGTGGTAACAAGATGTATCGAAATATGAAGCAGACTTACTACTGGGAAGGGATGAAAAGAGACGTTGGGAAGTTTATATCCAAGTGCATGAATTGCCAGCTAGTTAAAGCCGAGCAAAAGAAGCCTAGTGGGTTGTTACAGCCCTTAGAAATTCCCGAATGGAAATGGGAGCAAGTCTCGATGGATTTCATCGATGGTTTACCAAGGACTAGATCGGGATATGACAGCATTTGGGTAATTGTAGATCGACTGACTAAAAGTGCAAGGTTTATACCAGTCAAATCGACCAGAACGGCAGCTAAGTTAGCAGAATTGTATATGAAGTGGGTAGTGAGATTTCATGGAATACCTAAAGGCATTGTGAGCGACCGAGACCCGTTGTTCACTAGTGGGTTTTGGAAGAGCTTACAAGAGGCTCTAGGGTCAGAGTTAAATCTCAGTACCGCATATCATCCTCAGACCGACGGTCAGACGGAGAGGGTGAACCGTATTTTGGAAGATCTCTTGAGAGCATGTATATTGGATTTTGGTGGATCATGGGATGACCATTTGCATCTAGTAGAGTTTGCATATAATAATAGCTACCAATCCAGTATCGGTATGGCTCCATTTGAAGCTTTGTACGGAAGACCATGCAACTCACCATCATGTTGGATAGAGACTGGCGAGAAGTTTATGCTTGGACCAGATGTGGTGAGGGAAACTTCAGATAAAATCAAGACCATTCAACAACGAATGAAGGCTGCCCAAGATAGGCAGAAGAGTTATGCCGATAAAAGGAGAAGAGACATAAAATTCTCCGTTGGCGACTTGGTGTTTGTCAAGATTTCTCCGTTGAAGAGCGTAATACGATTTGGCAGGAGAGGCAAGTTGGCACCAAGATTTGTTGGCCCATTCCCTGTTCTTGAACTAGTCGGGAATTTGGCATATAGAATTAACTTACCAGAGAAGATGGCGGGAGTTCACAACGTATTTCATGTTTCCCAACTAAGGAAGTTCGTTCACGACTCAGATATGACTATTTCACCTGATCAGTTGGAGGACTTCGAAGTAGAACCCGAGGCGGTTGGGAACCGCAAGCCGGCCCGTATTGTCGAGTACGACATGAAGCAACTTCGAAGGAAGGCGGTGAAGCTAGTCAAGGTACAGTGGAGCGAGGACGAGAGTGATTGTACTTGGGAAACAGAGGAGGACATAAGGAAGAAGTATCCAGAACTCTTTGTCTGGTAAGATTTTGACTTCGATTTAGTTTTTCCGCATGCTAGGATAGGCTTGTTTGCTTGTTTTGCATATTTGATTGTTGTATATGGTTGTTAGGCATGCGGGATCCCTTGTATGTTTTGGGTTAAGGAATTTCGGGGGCGAAATTTCTTAAGGGGGGGAGAGTGTAACGACCCGTAGTCTACGCATCATAGGATCGTAGAATATTTATTTCTTTCACATACGAAGTCGTATGGTCATGTAACTTTGGGAGACGACTAATGGGGTCATTTCCCATGTTCATGATTTTTCCCGATTTTTAAATGACCATTTTACCCCTAGTTAGCACTGTTTTGGCGATAACTTTTGACTGGAAATGAATTTTGACATGAAACCACTTCCATTAGCTCCGGATGATGGTTTCTCTTTCCGTAGAGTGGTCACATTAGCCAAACGGACTTACCGTTTGGGAGATATGGCTGAAACAAGTTTCAGATGGTGAAAAGCAGCTTAATTGGGCTTAACCGGGTGATTAGCAGCTAGGCCCAGAGGGGAATTTCGGGTTTAGAGGTATAGGAGGACTGATTAGGGTTAGGTTATCACTTTCATTTCAGTTTTGAGCCGCCACAAACCTTCTTGAGACCTTAGCAATGGCTTCCATCCTCTAAAACCATTCCAAAACACATTTTTAGTGAAGATTAAGCCTAAACTACATCAAAACAAGGCCAAATAGCAACAAAGCAAGGTTGGAGCTGCTGCTACACATAGGAATTCGACCCAAACAGAGAGTATTTCAGATTTGGTGTTCTATTTTGTGGCCAAGGTGAGTGATAGCATCGTTTTGACACTAATTACAGTTAATTAAGGGTAATTAGTGAAGATTAGCGAATTTATACGTAAATAAATTCTGGAAAAATTCTTAAAATTCTAAAATAATGTTTTAAGGCTCTGTTAGGAATTTGGGTTAATTTCGATGTGTTTTGCTAATCGTATGCTTAAACATGATTAAGAGGGATTATAGGAAAATGTGAGGTTTTGGCCACTTTTAATCCATTTTGATTCATTTAAATTGTTGTTTGTTGCTTGTGGTTGCTGTTATATGTTGCTATGACTCTTTGGTATGCTTTGTGATTGATTCCAATAGTTAGATTAGTCGAAAACGCCGTCGAGAGGCGTATAAACAGTTGCTGGAAAGTTGCAGAAAACTACAGGGTATTTAACCGGATCGGATCAGATAAGGGAGACCCGAACCGAACCGATGTAAGGACTCCGACCCGATCCGCTGAAAGATGGTGAGCACGAATCGATGGAGGCTATACTACCTGAACCCCCTCCACGAGATGATGACCAAAGGAGATCTTGAATCGTAGCACCACGCCACGATCCGACCCGCTTGCACGATCTGAATCCCTCGTGACCAGAAAGTGCGACCCGAACCAGTGATGGCGATGCGACTTGGAGACTCCGACCCAACCCGTGTAGTCACTTTCGAACCGAACCGAGCACCACGAGACGACCCGAACCGGAGTTATGCACTGGAGGGGGCCGCCACGACCTGAGGATCACGATCCGATGGAGATGGGGAACTTGAACCGACCCGACCTGGGGAAGCTCAACACGACCGATCCGAACCAGAATGGTGCGATCCGAACCGGACTGAAGAGCTGATGGCACGACCAGTGGATACGATCCGATCTGAAGCAAGAGGAGGAGGCCCGAACCGATCCGGTGATGACTGAGAACCCGAGATGCAAAGGTAGTCCAAAGGGAAGTTAGAGCTCAGGATCCAGATGGGAACCAACGAGTTCACTTCATGAGTTCGGCTTTGCTGCGGGACGCGTGTCAAGGAGTTATCGACGTCTATAGCTTTGGACCACTATGGTAGGAGGTACGAAGGCGGATTCAGGGCCATTATGGCATCGGTAGAACCAAGGGCTACGACCAATGAAGTGGGTCATTGAAATGTTTGGTCATGACTCCAAGTGTTTGGCTTGGTCACAGCAGGGTTTCTACAAGTCGGGATTCGTCGTTACCTCATTTTGTCTAGTGTTCCAAAGTGGTAGATGTCGTACGCTTTACGCACTGAGTGAGAGATGTGAGGATGGTTGTTATGGATGATTTGTTTGCTATCATTGTGACATGCACACCCCACCCCCGTATTCTTACATTATTTATTATGGCACCTTGGAGTATTGTACGGTATGTGGTACTAACTCTTTGGTTGCAGGTCCAGGTTCAGGTATGGTTTAATGTACCTGTTATTACTCTGTTTAGATGCTTATCGCTCATACCAGGCTTTATGTCTGACCCAGAGTTTTATGTCTCCTCTTATTACTCTGGGTGCTCACACGAGCAGACTAGAGACAGGTTAGCTGGTGATGCACGGGTAGATGATCCGGAGACGAGCAGGAGGCTTCCACGTACTATATACATAATATTCTCCCTGTGTGGTTGAAGATCACTGCTTGGGCATTGTTGGTGTATCTTCTACTTTAGCTTTCTTTTGTTTAGAGACAGTAAATTTGGAAAATTGTAATAAGCTGTATATGGATTTCCGCTGCTCTGATGATTGATGTTGATTTTAGTTATCAGCTTATGCACTGTCTCGCCTGTTTTATGTCAAGTATGTTATTATTATATTTTATCCCATGCGCTGTGAGACATTCTACAGGTTCCTTGATTAGTTCATTCTCTTCTTTCTTTTCTTCTGACGACCGTTCTGTGCTAGCTGGGCATGTGTACAGCGCACTTTCGGAGTAAATGCAGGCTGGTGCGGGACGGGCCGTCACAAATATATATAGCCGTGTTGATTAGATTGACGCCATTTTAACGTGAATGATATCTATATCGATTTTATTCATTTTTATAATGAATATCGAAAAGGAATTGATTTCAAAATCTAATGCTTTGAAAATATTATCATTTGTATATCGATGATATGGAATATTCAATTTTGATTTGAAATTGAATAGGAAGTTGGAATCGTTTTGAAAACGAATTTTAAGAGATTTATAAAATACGTTTTAAAAGGAAGTCGATGAAATATATATAAAAAATATATATATATATATTATAATATAATGGTCTGAATAGAACGCGCCGCACTGCGGTAGTTCGCGAATTTCGACCATTGACTTCGAATTGATATTACGGGAGATCCGACAGTCGGATTCTCCTAAAACCGGATCCGTTGGGTTCGTATCGAGCTTTCTAACGAATATTAGAGATTTGAAATCTAACGGTTGGATTTGGAATTATGTCCAAATCAAATGTGGAGAAGGTCGCTATAAGTGCAGTTCGATGGCCGTTGACGGAAATCGACTGTACGGGCCTTGATAAAATTATTAAAAATAGTAATAATTTGTGTAAAATCATAAGAAATGATTTGTCAATAATTAGGATGAAAAATTCCAAATTTGAAAAGATAAAAATATATTTTTTATCGAAATGAACTAGTTTTGAACTAGAGTTATAATACCATTCATTTTTGAAATAAATAAATTGGATTTGAAAAGGGTTTTAAAAGTAACCAGAATTTCCAATAATTGAATTGGAATGGATTTGAATCAAAATTGTCTTTGGAATATTTCGATGTTGGATTTCGTGATTATACAGATATTGTTATGGAAATTTGAAAGATATATTTATATTGTTATTTCCAATACGATATTTGTTGGTCGTAGAATTTGATATTGAATATAAGCCGATATATTTTCTATTCAGTGCCTTGTATTTAATATCAAATGTGATTTGGGTTTGTCGTGAATGGTGTCTTCATTAACATTGTACTTAAACCCAGTTGAGGAAAAGATTAAATCTTTTTATTTAGATTTAACGAAGTATACCAATTAAATAATATTTAATTGGATTTGAATTGAAATTGAATTTTGGGTTTATCGTGAACGGTGTTTTAAATAACACTTATTCTTTAAACCGATAATTAATGGAATGTGAATTGGGTTTATCGTGAACTGTGTTTTAATGACATTCGTTCTTTAACCCGATTTACAATGAAATGTGATTTGGAATTTATAAATCTTTTGTTAAGATTTAAAGGAGATTTTCCAAAGTAAAGTTTTCCAATTTAATAAAATAAATTGGAATGGCATGGAATTCGATTTTGTATTAATCAAAGTGAATTTCTGTGGAGGAAGACAACTAATATATCTTGAATTTAAAAGGCTTAGCCGTTATTCCATTTATATTATTAGTCGGATATGGAAGTTTATATCGATTATATATATCGAATTGTTTTCCATGAATATTCCATTGTAAATGGAATGTGATTTTGGGTTTATCGTGAACCGTGTTTTAAATGACATTGGTTCTTTAACCCAGTTAAAGACAGGATATGATTTCCCAAGTTAAACAATCATTAATATTGATATTTGGGAAGATTAAAACCAAGTGGAGTTTTAATGAATCTTTAATTATATTGAAATGATCGAGAATGGAGTATCCCCAGTTTTTCTCCTGGCGATAGTTAAATCTTTAATTAGATTTGAACGTGAAATGGTGATTGAATTTACCGATAACACCGTGGTGTTAGATATGAAGTATCACCAGTTTTACTTCTTGGGATGAATAGGTTGGGATTGGGAAATTTAACAAATAATTACTTCGGTAAGGTGCGTTAATCCCAACTAGTTTAGAAAACCTTGATAAGGTTTGAAATGATATTCCAAGGAAGGTTAAAGAATAAACTTTAAAGAATTTATCTTTGATAAAATTAATGGGAACCTTTCCCTAAGAATGTGATTATTTGAATAAAAGAACATTCTGAATTGGAATGAGGCATATGTTGTGTTTGTCTAACACTTGTTTATTATATATGTGAGTTATTCAGAAAGACCGGATTTATCCCATTCTGAATAACTGATTCGACGATGTGTCGAGGATGAAGACGGTGTGTCTGACATTGGATTTTGCTCTGTGTTGATTGATCTCTATTATATATACGTCTTCCTGGTGAAGGGGAATTCATTCCCTTACTTCACCCTTCTCTGAGACATACGAGATCAGAGGTTGTATATCGATAGACATCAGTTGCATAGTGTGAATTGCCTGTGTGGCATGCCTAAGTGGCAAATGATCAAGGCTTTTGTTGAAAAGCGAAGTCTTGTGGTTGATGATCAAAGCATGGCCTGTGTGGCGTAGCTTTGTGTAGCGTTAATTCGCGAGCCTCACACCCCGGTTGTGAACTAGAAACAGGAGAAGGATCCAGGGAGGGCATGTGTTTCCTTCTAGCTAGGATGGTGTCAGTGACCTACTAGCCCAGACATTTATATTATTTTCACCCGTGTGGTTGTTGGATTGCGAGGCGCCTCGGATATATCGGTGACTATGTGAAGCCAATGGAGTCATAGAACTCATTTACGCCCCAAAGGGCGGGGAAACGTAGTGTTCAGGGATTTTTATTCCACATCGAGTGGACCGGCCCTGTGGCTCCTAAGGGTCGATGCGTTCTGATCCTGAGACATGGGATAGATTGTCTCGAATCGGTGAGGACTATCTTTTGCCTCGGTTCACAGATGGAAATCCAACTTCCAATACGTGACTTTGCGGTTTTGATTGTAGAACTAGTATGGCGACATGATATATGGTACCCATGCCGTCTATGATTGATACTTATGATTAAAATTGTTTTATACACTATGCACTTATAATAGTATCAAAAGATTTGTTTTAACGTATCAAGCATTCTTTCACTATTATAAGGGAAAACCCTATCCTCCGGCTTGTGTTGCATTGTGTGATGGGACCTTGGTCTTATAATAGCTTCATTGTTCTTTATTTAGCATTGCGCTCTTGTTTTATGCACCGGTATTCTTGGGAGGAAACCCGTTCTGTGTTATAAGGCATGGTCCCTGGATTTACCTAACTTTAAAATAAAGATTAATAACTGTTTTAGTTCTCACACGAGTCACATGACTGACCTGGAGTTTATTGTTTTAACCTAAACTCTGGGTGCCCTCATTTTCCGCACGGGCAGCTAGTAGTTTTGGTTTTGTAGATTTATATTCACAGGATCCTGATTTACAGCTGGAACGATATCCGGAAAGCTCTGTATCCGTTTATCTCTTTCAGTTGTGTTTTGTGTTATTTTTCCGCTGCTATGTAATGTATTGTAATCTCTGATATTTAGTGAATGTGTAATATTGATTTATACTCTGTATATTCTTGTATTCTTATGGAATTGTTGTAATTAGCAATGAAATGTTCTTCTGTTTGTGTTCTGATTCGTCGTGTTCTCAAAGAAATCAGGGGTTTCGAACGGTCTTAGTCGGTTTAGCGATCGATTCGGATCGAAGGAAATTCCTTGTTGTCACATTTTGTAAACATCCTTTTTGGTGATGGGAACTGAATCCAATAACTTCTCTAGAAAATTAATTGAGTTAGTAAGTGTTAGACATGAATTACTTATTCTACCCGACTTAACAAATTTGCACTTGTGTTGGTTGATCCAATACATAGCAGGAATCGTCCTCTAAACATTCTTACAGTTTTATTGTAGATTAGAAACTTTTGGAAATAGATGAAATTATTGTTATGGCTCCTCATTAAAGTAAAATATTCATCTCCAAAAACAGAGTTGGATAACGTCAGCAAACAATAACCTAGTAATCAATTAATTCAAAAAGAAAATGTAAAACAATTTAACTTCCACTGAACTAAATTGTACACACAGTAGGCACAAAGGCAATGATGTAATGTAAAATAGAAGTCACTGGTTCATAATCAAAAGAGGTAATTTATCAATATGAATGTGAATATATTGTTTGCATAGGAGCATAAATCTGTACAGTAGACAATGCCTAATAATACTAGTGGTCAAAGGTTAGCTTTTCTTCTCTATTCTTAACCCTTCTTCATCAAATAAATTTTCATAGTACGTTAATATTTCAAAAGAGGAGTTCATATTCTACGAATTTCTGAACTATTAAGTACTGATATCGGTGCTAAGTCAGTTTGTTATGTAAATCAAATCATTCTTAAAAATTAAACGATATGGTCAGGTTTTAAATAGTGTAGATTGTACCATTGTCAAGAAAAGATCAATAGTTATAGTGGCCTCCTTTCCAATTTTGGATTCCATCATTCATGCAAGAAGTTCCAACCCGAAGCTATATGAAATACGATGTTTGAATTATGAACAATTTGCAGATTTAGGCATAAACACACACATAGTTATGTCTTAAACTTCTATCTACTAACTAAACAAATGTTCAGATACATCATTATTACGTCAGTCTTTGTATAAGAGCCAGCTTTTAAATGTGAAGCATCATAAGATTGCATAAAATGAGTCAATTCCGTTACAATGTGTATTGCATAAAATGTTGATTTCATTTCATTACATACATATTTTTTTGGTATTGAGATTACATGTTTTTATAAAATCTCCAATTCCCTATACATGTGAACAAAAAATATTGGCAAAGATTTCGGCAAATCAGAAATGTAGGAGAAAATAGTCTGCTAACATATTTTGCTATTAATTTCGTTATAATTTTTCATATTTTGCTATTGATTCCATCGGCTTTCTCAAGTAGGGTGCCTCTGCTAACTTTTTATTTTTCGTTTATCACTTTATCCTTTGTGTAATCCAAAGGTCGATGTTCATAATTTGCAAATCATTCAGAAAAATAATGTGCCTATTTCTACTCATAACTCACTAATTTTTCTTGAAATGTTTTTAAAAACTTTTGAAATAAAGCTAAAAGATGCCATGTTATTTAATGACAACAAAATATAATAGTTTCAAGATGCCAAAATTTGAATAATATTTGATTAAATTATAAAGAATGTTTCTTATATTCTTAAAAAACTAAGGTTTACCAATGAATATTAAAACAAATGCAGTTCAATAGTCTATAATATACCACAACTTATTATTTGATGGGAAGAAAATGCTTTAATTTTTATATAGATTTTGCATTCATGAATTTCGAACCAGGTGGAATTAAAACTTGAGTCTTATAGTTGCTACCAAGTTGCATGTTTAACATAATGCATGTAATCATTTTGTAAATCCTTATTTTGTCTTTCATATCCATTTTATAAATTCGATTTTTGTGTGGGAATCAGCTACTTTAAAACAAAGCATGGGTAAATTGCATACAATGAGTCAATTTTGTTATGTTTAATTTTATTAACAATAAATTATAATCTGTCTATATTAAAAATTCCTATACATGTTATAAATTGGAAAGACTTTATATGGTGCCTAAGGTGAATCTATCAGAAGAGGGAATCAAACAATCCTCATAACTTCTCAAAATTTTGTGTTAATACCATTTAACCTTTTAAAGCAACTTGTCTCTACTAACTTCCCCTTTTTGTATATCTTTTCCTCTCTTCTTGATGTCATACATTTCTTCTTCTCTTTAATCAAAACTGTAACCAATGAAGAAAAATTCTACGTTCATATTTTGCAAATTATTCACAAAAATACCATGACGATGTTGATTAAATTTACTCATCGCTTGTTAGGTGTTTTAAAGTTCTTCTAAAATAAAAATCTAAGATAACATTGAAAGAAGACATGCTATTTACAAAAATTAATAAATAATGATTACGCAAGAAGTTCCAACCCGGTGTTGTTTGAAATACGATACTTGAATTTATGGCTAATTTGCAGATTTAGGCATAATGCGTACATAATTATGTCATAAACTTCTATTTGCTAACTGAATATTCAAACCCATTTTTATTACTTCAGTTTTTTTATAAGAGCTAGTTTTTGAGTGTAAAGCGTCTTATAATTGCAAAAAATGAGTAGATTTCACTGTATAACATATTGCATAAAATGAGTTAGGTTTCATCACATTATAAACATGTTTTTTAAGCACCGACCTATATATTTTTTTAATCTTGAATGCTCTAAACATAAGAACAAAAAATAATGGCGAAGATTTTGACAAATCAGAAATGTGGAGAAAATAGCCTATAAACATATTTTGCTATTAAGTCCACCTTAAGTATTCATATTTTGCTATTAATATCATCAACTCTCTCAAGCCACATGTCATTACTAACTTTCTCTTTTTCATTTATCATTTCTTCCATTTGTCTAACTTATTGATAACAATCTAACCTTGATTCCCTATAAAACAAAAAAGAAAAAAGGACCTATTAGAGCTTTAGGAAATCCCACCATCACTCCTAAGTGATGATGACTGATGAGTTTATTTTTTTACATATAGAATTTAGTAGGTAGAGCACAGAAAGTACCAAAATGAACATAATTATCATTGTTGAAATAAGCCAATGACAATATAATGTTTGCCATGAAACTGAACATTAAGACTAATGTAGACATACAATTCGTAGAAAACACGTTTGTATTTAATGTATTGGATGTATCGTTAGCTCATTTGTCAGTTTTAACATTTTTCAAATATTTAACATACAAAACTCTAGTTTTAAATTCAGTAAATAACTAAGAGAACTGAAATTATCAGTCATACAGGAGCCATGCTTCTTTTGTTATCCCAATCTACAAATCAATGATCTTTGAATAAAAGCGAAATGATAGCAGTTTCAATTCAATCAAATATCCATGGTACACTTAAGGATAATAAGCAGAGTCAGTTAAGAGTCCAAAAAAAGTGACGACTTGGATTCTTACTAAATTTGTAGGAGAACTATTTTAAAAGTTGCCATGTATGAGTAATGAGTTAACGTCAATTAACAGTTAAAACAAATAGTGATGGCTTGTAGTGTTATTAAATTTACATAGAAATAATTGTTTTAAAAATTGCCACTTACCAATTGCCTTAGCTAATTACAATGAGCCTCAAAGCAATTCATGATATAATTACATTAACCCTATGTTTTCAGATTTGTTACTTTAAAATTAAGGCAATGCCAAAACACATCAGGTACACTAATTAGATTTGTACACCAGCAGATAAACTTGTTAATGACCTGATATATCAATTAAAAGCATGAATTAAATCTCTTTGAGACTTTCACTGCATGTTCTTCCGTATTTTTCCTCCCCTCTATCATCCCATGGATTGAAAATAAAATAAAAATCTGTAAACGTGGTGAATGGATGTAAAATATCATCATTGAAAAAGAAAGTTGAACATGAACCAAGTCTTAATCAGGTCATATGTACCCAATTCCAATCTACTTATCTTAAGCAGTCAACTTATTTCTATTCACATCCTGTAGCATCTTAACAAAAGAGAGTTTTATACTATGGACATCAATAAAAATATTTCAAAATCAGTGTCCATCTACATGTGACAAAGCTCATTATATATGTAGGCCAAAAAAACACCAATGACTATTACACTATATATATATATATATATATATATATATTACAGTTAGCATTAAGTTCAAGTGCCTCAATGACAGACAAAGAGTATTACAACTATTATTGTGAAACCAAAAAAGGAGTATGTTCTATTCAACAGGAAGACATGAATTTAAGATAAAAATTAGTACAAAAATAGAAATACTCAAAGGAAAAGTAATATTAACAAAGTATGGAAAAAACAAATCATAAGGCAACGACAATTTCAGTGTTCAATGTAAAGCTGTTAATGACTGATAAAACAAAGGAGCACAATATAAATACAGCAGAACATATACCTGTATACATAGCAGGCAAAACGGTGGCATCCCTGACGACGTATCGTTTGGAAAAATATTGCTATCCTTGACGATAGATTGACAAAGTAAGATCGAAGAGTCCTGTGCGATGGCGCATTGGAGTTAGTTGTCGGTGACTTTGGAAGAGTTCGGTCATTTAATAGCATCTATTCAACGAAAATTGATTTCTGTGAAGGTTGGGGTTTGGGAAAAAGAGAGGAGGACGAAGTGAATTGCTTTAGTAACCCTGTCAGAGCTAGGGAAGTTGATAGGCGTCAATCGAGCGGACATCCGGTTTCGTGAAGATTAGGTTTAAGGAAAAAAGACGAAAAGGACGGAGTGAATAGTGCTACGGGACGAATTAAGTCAGTCAATTGGACTAACGACGGTGGTAAGAGGTAGGTCGACCACGATAGAGCGAAAAACACAAATTGAGGGGGATTTTATTAGGTAGTCATGCGAAACGGGAGGAAAAGAGAAGCAGCGATAATCCATAGAAAATAAATTTAGCCGCGACCGTTGAGCTTTAGATAAGTAGAAGCTCTGTCCGCTCTCCAATTCTTACTCAGTAATTATAATATAGTATAGATTAAATATTCAATAGTTATTTTAATTCTGGTCATTTTAAATAACCAAACCATTATTTAAATAATTAAATAAATTAATTATTTGACCGTGAAAACATGGGACATTACATTCTTCCCCCCTTAAAATAATTTCGTCCTTGAAATTGCTAAGGTAGAAAACAAACCCTAATGACTGGTTAAAAATTATTCGTTTACTTTTTACTTCAATTTCAACTGAAGCACTTAATTCCAATTAAAATATTAATTAATTCTTATTAACAAAATTTTCAAAAATCCTGAAAATTTTCTAACACTTGAAATTTTTGAAAAATTTCGCTAGCAACTCCTTTGTACTGGTCAATAGCTCAAACTCCAACTCACCTCTCTGGGCCTTCTCCAACCCAAAAGAAAATTAAACAGCCAAGCTGCTTACCAATTCGGCTCATCAAAATCTCATACCCATATATAATATAAACTGGTACCTTTTTGTCAGGCATATCATTTCCATCTGCTGTTAATTCAGCATACATCCATATCATTCCAATCAAACTCCAATCAGTTTTTATCCTCAGATCCAACCTGTCTTACAACTAAACCAATTTCCATTTTGAAATCAAATTCCACTATTAATTCCAAATTCTTACGACATCTATCCAACTTACTCGATATCATTACATTCTATTTCAATTCAATTTCCACTTAATCGACTTCAATTCAATTTCAATTTCTATTTGTTCTCCCAAATTTTAATTCAATTTGGTTTTAATTTAAACAGTCTTTCTTGGGAGTTTTTAAACAGTTTACCTCTTTCAAAAATAAAATTTTCCTTTTTGAAATTCAACACAACTTGTTTTTCCCAAAACAAATTCAAAACAGTATCTCTGGTAGTAATTCGCCACTTACACACTCGAAAATGAACTTTGATGATGTGGCCAGCATCATCAGGGTTATTTCCTAGCTACTGAAGTGAGTTCAATACAATATCAATTTCAAAACCATACTTAATAACTTCCATTTTGAAATTCATTTCAAAATACCATTCTCAAAACAATTTAAAATCTCCCAGGATTTTAAAATTCTCATATATTTAATCCATATTTATTTACAAACACTAATTCAAATTTCCAGAGTTTTAATTTCAATTCTGATTTAAATCTCAGATTTAATTCACTTCGTAACACTTATACGAATTCTACTTGGCTATATATATAACGATTTTACTTTTATAATCTTACTCGATTATAGTAAGAATTAATATATCCAATATATTATAATTGCTCTGATATAAATCCTTTATATAAAAATATAATTTGGGTAAAAATTATTTCGTTTACCCTCCTTTCAAAACATACCATGACGGTTCATCATATTCGAGTGTTTATAAACTCCTACCGATATAGTGGATCAAACTGATCGACCAGAACACATAAACAACTCAACCAATAAATCTCCACAATATAAAACAATTTTATATTGAATAACAAATACGCTCTCGTATATATACACTCAAACTCAATCTAGGGTATTACTAACCCCATCACTACTGAGTCACGCCACAGAGCCAAGGTAATTCACTTAACCTTAAGCTCTTATACTAACTGTAACGACCCGGAAAAAGTCGATCTTGGTTATCCGATATACAACACATATCGAACATCCCAAGGATCGAAATATCGATAGTTAATGAAAGAAATTAGAGGGTGAGAATAGATAAGGTAGAAACTTAGAATAGAAGAAGAAGATTGTAACGACCCGTATTCTACGCATCATAGGATCGTGGGATATTTATTTCTTTCACATATGAAGTCGTATGGTCATGTAACTTTGGGGGACGACTATTGGGGTCATTTCCCATGTTCATGATTTTTCCCGATTTTTAAATGACCATTTTACCCCTAGTTGGTACTGTTTTGGCCATAACTTCTGACTGGAAAGGAATTTTGACTTGGAACCACTTCCATTAGCTCCAGACGATGGTTTCTCTTTCCGTAGAGTGGTCACATTAGCCAAACGGACTCACCGTTTGGGAGATATGGCTGAAACAAGTTTCAGATGGTGAAAAAAACAGCTTAATTGGGCTTAACCAGGTGATTAACAGCTAGGCCCAAAGGGAAATTTCGGGATTAGGAGTTTAAAAGGGCTGTTAGGGTTTGGAGAATACCTTTTTCTCATTTTTCAGCCGTCACTATTCATTCCTCTTAACCTAGCCATGGCCTCCACCCTCTAAATCTCTTCAAAACACCTCTTAATCACTTTCTTATTGAAGATTAGGCTTAGCAAACATCAAATCAAGGAGTATTAGCACGAGAACCGAGGTAGAGCTGCTGTGTAAGATTGGGAACAACGCCAAATCAGAGAATATTTCAGTTTTGGGGTTTTAGTTGTGGCAAAGGTGAGTGATTTGCATAGTTTTTGCACTAATTACGGTAATTAAGGGTAATTAGTGAAGATTAGCGAATTTATACACTAATAAATTCTGGGAAAATGTTTAGAAATTCTTAAATAATATTTTATGCTTCTGTTAGAAATTTGGTTCGATTTGATTAAGTTTTGTTAACCCTATGATTAGTTCTACTTAAACATGCTATGGGAAAATATGAAGTTTTAGTCACTTTTGATCCATTTTGATTCATTTGAATTGTTGTTTGCTGTTTGTGGTTGCTATTACATGTTGCTATGACTCTATGGTATGTTTTATGATTGATTAGAATAGTTAAATTGGTCGAAAACGTCGTCGAATGGCGTAGAAAGCTCGCTGGAAATTTGCAGAAATGTGCAGGTTCCTAACCGGTTCGGATCGGATGAGGGCTCGGATCGGATATGTGAATTGGGCAAGAAAACCGACCCGAACTGGAGTTTGGCACATAGGAGACTTGGCAAAAAGGAAGGCCGTTTACTTAGAGTTGGAGTGGACAAAAAGGGGATCGGATCGGAAGAATAATGGGGGCCAGATCGGATCGACTTGGAGACGCAGGGCTCGGATCGGAAGTAAACTCTTTGGAGGACTAGCAAGAGGGAAAGCCACGCAGATCAGACAGCAAGTGCGGATCGGATCGGAGTAGATGGAGAATGGGAGTGGATCGGATCGGAGTAGATGGAAAACGAGGGAGCTGATCGGAGAAAACTGGAAGGAAGACAACAACCCGACCCGACCCGGATGAGGACACCGACCCGACCCGAAGCATAGTACCCGACCCGAACCGACGAGGGTGATGACTACCGAACCGAACCGAATTCTAGGACTGTTACTGCGCGACAACTCTTCTGAAGACCCACTCCAATTCGACCAAACCCGAGATGCAAAGGAAGTCCAAATGAGAAGTTAGAGCTCAAGATTCAGATGGGAATCAACGAGTTCGCTTCATGGTTGGGCTTTGCTGCGGGACGCGTGCCAAGGAGTTATCGACGTCTACAGCTTTGGACCACTATGGTAGGAGGTACGAAGGCAGATTCATGGCCATTTTGGCATTGGTAGGACCAAGGGCTACGACCAATGTGATGGATCATTGAAATGTTTGGTCATGACTCCATGTGTTTAGCTTGGTCATAGCAGGGTTTCTACAAGTCGGGATTCGTTGTTACCGCAATTTGTCTAGTGTTCTAAAGTGGTAGATATCGTATGCTTTACGCACTGAGTGAGAGATGTGAGGATGGTTGCTATGGTTGATTTGTTTGCTATCATTATGACATGCACACCCCACCCCCGTATTCTTACACTATTTATTATGGCACCTTGGAGTATTGTACGGTATGTGGTACTAACTCTTTGGTTGCAGGTCCAGGTTCAGGTATGGTTTAGTATACCTGTTATTATTCTGTTTAGATGCTTATCGCTCCTACCAGAGTTTTTTGTCTCCTCTTATTACTCTGGGTGCTCACACGAGCAGACTAGAGACAGGTTAGCTGGTGATGCACGGGTAGATGATCCGGAGACGAGCAAGAGGCTTCCACGTAAAATATATACATAATATTCTCCCTGTATTGTTGAAGATCAATGCTTGGGCATTGGTGGTGCATCTTCTACTTTAGCTTTCTTTTGTTTAGAGACAGTAAATTTGGAAAATTGTAATAAGCTGTATTTGAATTTCCGCTGCTCTGATGATGGATGTTGATTTTAGTTATCAGCTTATGCACTGTCTCACCTGTTTTATGTCAAGTATGTTATTATTATATTTTATTCCATGCGTTGTGAGACATTGTACAGGTTCCTTGATTAGTTCATTCCCTTCTTTCCTTTCTTTGGCGACCGTTCTGTGCTAGTTGGGACATGTGTACAGCGCACTTCCGGAGGAAATGTAGGCTGGTGCGGAGCAGGCCGTCACAAAGATACAACATCAGAGTAACACGAATCTCACAGTGGAACGAACAACATATAATAGATAACATATCTTTGGAATAAAATCAGTATACGTATACAGTAACATTTATCAGAGTACAACACTTACAACATAGCGGAAATAACTATAGCTACATAATCCTGAAGCCTCCTGCTCCAAGCTCTTCAAGTATATCTGTAAAACCTGACTACTTGACTGCCCATACAAAATTGGGCACCCAAGAGTTTAGGGAAACAAAACAAAATAAACTCTGGGTCAGTCATGGGACTGGTGTGAGTAAAACAGTTTAAAACAGTTTGAACAAGTAAATGATATCTCATAAGACTACGCCGTATAACGGAACGGGTTTTTCCCTTATGAGAATCCAAATATCTTTATATCAAAAACCCTTTTGATATTATAATAATGTCTATCAACCACAATATAATAATCATCTAGCAGAAACGCTTTCATCTCACGTTCTACATATATAGTATACAATCAAAACTGCAAGCACGTATTGGGTAATGGATTTACAACTATGACAAGGTGTGGAACCACCTTCTGATAGTGTACCTCTAGAGAGGAATACACTGGGTTCAACAAGAACATCTTGCAACCCGGCCACACATGACCGACCACTCATTTCTCTTGAGTGTATCGAATGTATAACACCAACGGTTGGTATCAGCAACCGTTTCCCAAATGGGACAGCATCGACAATAGATTTTTAGAAGTAAATGAAACTCTAGATCAGGTGATTATACACCCTAATAGGTGCGACCTACATAGCCATGCCGCCTGCCCGATTTTTGTCATTTCCCGGTTGTGAGGCTAGAGGCCATGCTTATCTCTGACAGATCACACATTTATTCACTTGGAATGTCACATCGTCATACCCGCCAAATCACAAATTGATTTCCCTAAAAATACCACTGGTATACAGCTAAGAGAAACGAATTCCTCCGCTACAAAACGTAAATACGTTTGAAGAGATCAACTTACGTGATCTATTAAATATACTCTGTCAGACATTCATCCATACAAGTTGTCCTGGGAATGGACAAACCCAAGGAACTATTCAATACATCCATCTTAAGCAATCTTTACCTAAGATTTATACAACAGCCCTTGCACTTTACTCCGTCTTCAATTATCTTTGGCATATATGCAACGGTTATGCCAATACGGAGTGGTTCTTCGGATAATAATCCAACCGGTCTCTCCATATTAACAACGTTAAAATGGTCAAAACTTTGATAGTCGGTGATTTAACTATTAAAGAAAAAACACGTGTGCAAACAACGATATTATTTCCAGAAGGAAATTATATCGATCAATCATCATTTAACATTTATCTCTTTAGTTTGTTAATTTACTTATCTCTTATTTCCATATATTCTAAATTCTTATTTTCTATTATCAGAAAACATTTCTGATTCTTATTTGGAAAACATTTCCAAAACTCCTTTACTGGATTTAAACTGATGTTTAAATCAAACATCGCCATGCCAACTCAAACCATTTCACTCATTAACTAAATTCACTTAACCATCCTTTACTATCAAACCTTAGCCATTCCTTAGTTAAGAAGGAAGTCAATCAAATTGGGGTATAATTACCTCTCAGACCTTAACTGAAAAACGTTTTAACTTCGGAATAGAAAAAGTTTATCCTTTAAATCTTTAACAAACTTCCTTGCATAACTCTAGGATTCTATTTACGAATCCACTTCTTTTACAGAAACATTGGTTATAACGATAACGTTATAATCCCTACTTTCGAAATATCTAACATCAATTATAACTTTTATTCTTTAATGTGAATAAATAAATAAACACCTAATTTATAAATAAATCTTGATTTAAAACCCAGAAAATATAAGTACTTTCCCGAATTCGATATAATCGAATTCGACAATTAACTCTCTTTGAATAACTAGTATTCGATTAACTCACTTCGAATAACTTATTCGATTAACTCTCTCGAATGACTAAACTCGATAAACTCCTTCTTTCGAATACTCTATATTCGATAACTTCTTTCGAATAAACTATATTCGATAACTCCTTTCAAATAAACTATATTTGATAACTCCTTTTTCGATTAACTCTAATTCGATTAACTCTAACTCGATTAACTTTAATCGATTAACTCTCCTCGAACAACTTATATTCGATTAACACTCTTCGAATAACTTATATTCGATTAACACTCTTCGACAACACCTTTCGAGTAACTAATATTCGATTATCTCTCTTTGAATATCTAATATTCGATTAACACCTTTCGAATAACTAATATTCGATTATCTCTCTTCAAATAACTAATATTCGATTAACACCTTTCGAATAACTAATATTCAATTATCTCTCTTCGAGTAACTAATATTCGATTAACACCTTTCGAATAACTAATATTCGATTATCTCTCTTCAAATAACTAATATTCGATTATCTCTTTCGATTAACTAAAATCGATAAACTCCTTTCGATTAAACTATAATCGATAATTCCTTTCGATTAACTATAATCGATAACTCCTTTCGATTAAGCTATAATCGATAACTCCTTTCGATTAAACTATAATTGATAACTCCTTTCGATTAACTAAAATCAATAACTCCTTTAACTCTGTTCGAATAGACTATTTTTGATCAACTCTAATTGAATAACTAATATTCGACTAACTTCTTTTGATTAACTCATCTGAATTAACTATGTTTGATTAACTCAGTTTGACTAACTTAACTTAATTAACTCGACTTATTTAACTCAACTCGACTAAATCGACTTGACTAGCTCGACTCGACTAGCCATATTCGACTAACTCGATTCGATTAACTTGGTTTGGCTAACCATACTCGACAATCTTGATTCGACCTACTCGATTCGATTAACTCGACTCAACAAACTCGACTCGACTAACTCGACTAACTATGTTCAATTAACTCTAATTCCAATCCATTAATTCTAATTCTAATCGATTAACTCTAACTGGTTAACTCTTCGTCCATATTCAGTTTCAAATATCGATGTTGAAATCGATTCTTACTTCTCTATATAAGTCCTGACTTATATATTCTATTTATCCAATGATAAATATTTTACTTAATTTATAAAATATTATTTATAAATTATTCTTTCCAATTTGTTTGTTAAAACATATTTCTATTTAATTCCACTTTGAATAAATCCTTCCCATTTATGTGTTAAAAACAGATTTCCATATTCTATTCATTTTCCAAATATTTTCTTTTATAATCCTATTTATTTTCCAAATAAATATTCCTTTCCAATTCTATTTGAAATGTTTTACAAATATTTCCCTTTCTATTTTATTTGTAAATGTTTTACAAATATTTCTCTTTCTATTTTATTTGTAAATGTTTTACAAATATTCCCTTTTCTTCTTTCTATTTATTTAACAAATAAATATTTTCCTTTTCTATCTGTTTCACAAATATTTTCCTAATAACTCTTATTTATTTTCCAATTAAATAATCCCTTTATACTTCTATTTATTATCCCAATAAATATTCCTGTTTATAAAATCCTTTGATTTTATAAATAATTCCCTTTTTATATTTTCTAATTCATTTTATAAGCAAATATCCTTTTTATAAAATCCTTTGATTTTATAAATAAATTTCCTTTTATCTTTATCATATCTATTTTCTAAATAAATATTTCCTTTTCAAAACCCTTTTGATTTTATAACTGTTTTCTTTTATAAAATCTCTTTTTCCTTTTCTGTATAAAATCCATTGATTTTATATAACTAATTTATTTTCAAAATATACTTTGATAATCCCCTTTTTACATGCCAGTATTTCTTACGGTATTTAAAATACATCGATATCATTTAAACACACGTCATCATCAACAGATTTTATATCACATCATATATTACGATATATGAAAACAGTAAAATAAATGTTGAGGAATCCAGTTGGATTCTTCCAACCTATTTCCCTGCATCACAGATGTTAAACAATATAATTAACCTCGATTTCATTTCAACATGAAATATTCTGCTAAACAGAATCAACACTTGATTAATGATTTATATATATATCGTTATCTATAATTTCAACCAATACACAAGCAATTCAACCAAACAGTTAACACACAACAATCAACAGATAATTATCAGTTCTAAGGATACGTTATAAAAATATAACTGTTCAGAGTTAGTGAGTTGTACTCACTTTGGCAGTTCATCGTTAAAGAATGATAAATTGTTTGTTTGATTTGAATCAAACAATTTATTTCACCATAAATTCAAACGAGCTCCAATCCACTCCCGGTTAGTTCCATTGGGTAGTGTCCGTCCATACGATCCCAGCAGATCAAACCGTTCGAAATTCTGATATCCTATGACAATGTTATGATTTGTACAAGTTTCATATATTATTAAATAAAATAAAAACTTGGAATTTAATTCCTAATGGTCCTACCCCTTAATAAAATACCTCGGCCCACTTACACTTTTAAAACCGATGAACCGTCTTCTTCCTCCCACGTTTCACGAGCTCCAACCACAGCATTACGGCCGATTCTTCATCAAATCCCTCCTCCTCCTTTCAACTAAAACCTAAACTAAGAACACAAATTGAACTCTCCTCCAATTCTCTTCAACCTCATACCACCATGGTTCAACTCGGCTTCAACCTGGAAATTGCGTCGAAACCGAACTGTTGAAGCACCACTACAGGTATCGACATTAATGTTTCCAGAAAATCCTCAAACTCCTCCTATCAACTTGGTTTTTCCTCACAATCCCATAAATGATATCAAAAATATGAATCAAAGCTTATAACACTCGGATTCTTAAACCCTAGAAAACACAGTGAATTTTCGATCGTCGGAAACCTGTGTCAAATTTGACGAAGAACACACCAACGTGAAGCTCATGCTTCATGGATCTCAAATATATGGGTTTCATATTATTTCGAATTTTATTTGGATTTTCTTTGGAGTTTCGAAGATCCAAACTTTATACTGGAAGAGAGAAAATAGTGCGGCGGGGTTTTTCCTTGTGTTTGACTAAAGAATGAAAAATTTAGGGTTTTGGGACTAGGTTCTGGTATTTACATAAAATTATATTAATTTTTAAATCAAATATTTTATTTTATTTTAAGCAAATGCTAATTGTAGTCGTCCTTTAAAATTCCTGTGATCACATATAATACCGAAAAATCACGAAAATGGACATGCAACTACAGTTCGTCATTACGGTCCCAACGAAACTGGTTTCGTCGAACTCCGACTCCGTTTGCTCAAACAACTTATTTTTAACCGTCAGAATGTCGATTGTTTTTCACACTAAATTCGCCCACGGCCACATACTGAAACGACTCGAAATCCCCCTTACGGAAAATCACGGATTGAGTTGAGAACAAGCGACATCAAAACGCAGACAGAAGAACATTTCATTGCTTATTACAACAATTCCATCAGATTATAAGAATATACAGAGTATTAACAAATAATATACATTATAAAATATCAGAGATTACAATACATTACATAGCAGCGGAAAATAATACAAAACACAACTAGAAGTAGTACACAGATACAGAGCTTTCCGAGTATCGTTCCAGTTATAAATCAGGGACCTATGAATATAAATCCGCAAAACCAAAACTACTGGCTGCCCGTGTCGAAATAAGGGCACCCAGAGTTTAGGTTAAAACAATAAACTCCAGGTCAGTCATGTGACTGGTGTGAGAACTAAAACAGTTATTATTCTTTATTTTAAAGTTAGGTAAATCAAGGGACCACGCCGTATAACACGGAACGGGTTTCCTCCCAAGAATACCAGTGCATAAAACAAACAGAGCAATGCTAAATAAAGAAAAATGGAGCAATTATAATAACCGGGTCCCATCACACAATGCAAAACAAGCCGGAGGATAGGGTTTTACCTTATAATAGCCAAAGAATGCTTGATGCGCTAAAAACAAATCATTTGATACTATTATAAGTTTATAGTGTCAAAACAATTTTAATCATAAATATCAACCATAGACGGCATGGGTACCATATATCATGTCGCCATACTAGGCTCTACAATCAAAACCGCCAATGTCACGTATTGGAAGTTGGGTTTCCATCTGCGAACCAAGGCAAGGTGCAATCCTACCATTTCGAGACTCTCTAGCCTGAGCCTCAGGACACAGCCGCAACTGTATCTAGGCAACATGCAGGGCCAGTCCACCGATGTGGATTAAACATAAACCCTGAACATGCGTTTTCCCCGCCCTTTAGGGTGTAAGTCTGGTCCGTTTGCCGACCAGAATGCATCGGCCGAAACCGATATAAACGAGGCGCCTCGTAACAGCAACAACCACATAAGTCAAACCTATCAGTGCGTGTAAAGCCACTGACGCCGGTTCTAGCTAGAAGTAAACGCATGCTCTCCCTGTTGTCCTCTCCCGTTTCTGGTTCACAACTGAGGTGTGGGGCTCGCGAATCAACGCTACACAAAGCTATGCCACACAGGCGGTGCTTTGATCATCAACCACAAGACTTTGCTTTTCAACAGAAGCCTTGATCAATTGCCACTTAGGCATGCCACACATGCAATTCACTCCATGCATTTGATATCCATCAATATATAACCTCTGAGCTCGTACGTCTCAGAGAAGGGCGTTAAGCAAGAGAATAAATTGTCTGCCGCCAAACAGATATATATTTAATAGAAATCAATCACACAAAATAAAATCCAATGTCAGACACACAGTCCATTTACAAGTCCGTTCTGGGTCTGAACGAAACCGAAGGCGCCTTGTACCTCGCATATCCATCGATCTCCAAGTACGTCTGGACGATCACTAACTGATTCCCTCCTCTTGGGTGTACGGCCCTATCAAGATCATCAGTAATTATCCAAACGACGTGAAGACCTCCGGTCTTCAACCACCGTCTTCACCTTCGACTTATCGTCGTATCAGTTATTCAGAATGGGATAAACCCAGTCTTTCCGAATAACTCGCGTATATAATAAACAAGTGTTACACAAACACAACATATGCCTCATTCCAATTCATCAGTCACTAACCGTAAATTAGTAAGAGAACAATTCCCCAAATATTAACCTCGAAGGCCGAAACCCACATCAGATCAATACCCAGGAAACCATTCATCTTAACTAATCTTCAGTTAGTTGCTAAATTTCACATTCTTAGGGATAGGTTCCCATTAATTTTATCAAAGATAAATTCCTCAAATATATTCTTTAATCTTCTTTTGAATATCAATTCAACTAGCCGGATTAGCGAACCACACCGAAGTAATCATTTATTTTACTCCCCAATCCCAACCTATTCATCCCATGAAGTAAAACTGGTCATACTTCATATCTAACACCACAGTGTTATCGGTAAATTCAATTACCATTACACGTTCAAATCTAATTAAAGATTTAACTATCGCCTGGAGCAAAACTGGTGATACTCCATTCTCAATCTTTTCAATCTAATTAAAGATTCATTAAAACTCCACTTGGTTTTAATCTTCCCAAAAATCAATATCAATGATTGTTTAACTTGGGAAATCACATCTTGTCTTTAATTGGGTTAAAGACCAATTTCATCTAAAACACGGTTCACTATAAACCCAAAATCACATTCCATTAATTATCGGGTTAAAGAACCAGCGTTATTTAAAACACCGTTCACGATAAACCCAAAAATCAATCCCAATTCAATTCCAATTAAATATTATTTAATTGGCATACTTCATTAAATCTAAATAAAAATATTTAATCTTTTCCTCAACTGGGTTTAAGAAAAGTGTTAATGAAGACACCATTCACGACAAACCCAAATCACGTTTGATATTAAATACAAGACTCTGAGTAGAAAATATATCGGCTTATATTCAATATCAAATTCTAGGACCAACAAATATCGTATTGGAAATAACGATATAAATATATCATTCAAATTTCCATAACAATATCTATATAACCACGAAATCCAACATCGAAATATTCCAAAGATAATTTCGATTCCAATCCATTCCAATTCAATTATTGGAAATTCTGTTTATTTTCAAAACCATTTCAAATCCACTTTATTTATTTTAAAAAAATAAATAGAATTATAATCCTAATTCAAAACTAGTTCATTTCGATAAAAATCAATTTTTATCTTTTCAAATTTGGAGTTTTTCATCCCAATTCTTCACAAATGATTTCTTATGATTTTACACAAATTATTACTATTTTAAATAATTTTATCAAGGCCGTACAGTCGATTTCCATCAACGGTCATCGAACTGCACTTACAATGACCTTTTCCAAATTTTATTTGGACATAATTCCAAATCCAACCGTTAGATTTCAAATCTCTGATATTCATTAGAAAGCCCTTTTCGATACGAACCCAATGGTTCAACCCGATGGTCGGATCTCCCGCAATATCCATTCGAAGTCAATGGTCGAAATTCGCGAACTTCCGCGGCGCGGTGCGTTTTATTCAGGCCATTATATATATATATATTTACATAATATATATTATATATATTTCGTCGATTTCCTTTTAAAACGTATTTTATAAATCGTTTTAAATTCGTTTTCAAAATGATTTCAAACTTCATATTCAATTTCTAATCAAAATTGAATATTCCACATCATCGATATACAAATGATAATATTTTCAACCGTTATATTTTGAAATCACTTCGTTTACTATATTCATTATAAAAATGAATAAAATCGATATAAATATCGTTCACGTCAAAATGGCGTCAATCTAATCAACACGACTTTTATTCAACACATGAATTTATTTTCTATTCAACACATGAATATTTTTCAATTCAACACATGAATTTATTTTCTATTCAACACATGAATTTATTTTCTATTCAACACATGAATTTATTTTCTAAATTGGAATGAGGCCCAATCAATTACCATATAATGTTAATTATATGGATTTTCTATAACACATGTATATAATAGCAACGTTAAATAATCAACCATCATCCAGAGTGCACCATACAACTGCATAAGCATTAAATATAAATAATTAACGCTTACACAGACTGTCAACCCATCGATTGACATACAACCAAACAATCGGGATTAGTGTATGTCAAATATCATCCCAATACCCGTGTGGGGTTTCAAATCAACAAACACATATTTTATTTGTGAGGTTGGGCGATGTGTAAAATTTATCGTCCCAATTAATATCAATCAAATCAGTGTATATAAACAAATCTCCAATTTGTTTATAAATAAATATTTATTTTATATACACGTAAAAAATCATATTTTTAATTATAAAATATTTTACACTATAAAATATTTTATTTCATTCCACATCACACAATCAAATTTCACAACACAGCAATCAAATAAACAAGTCATCCATGGTCTGTAGACGACGGGTGTCGGGTGCTACTAAACACCATCTGCATCCTAGTATATATTTCAAACTAGAAATAAATTAAATGTGAGGAGTTCTCACCGACTAGCTAAACCAATTCACCGCGACTCTTCATATGTAGGAAATCTTCATCGTGTCCCCAACGAGATCTGTTTCATGCGGTATATGTTAAAAAATCATATTTTTAACATCGTTATATATATAATTAAAAATCATATTTTTATAACTTCGCTATATATAAAAAGTTCGAATCTTTATTTTCACTTCATATATATAAAAATAAAAATTTTTACTTTCACTTCGTGTATATAAAAATCGAATTTTTATCTATATAAAAATCTCAACTTTATACTTTTAAAAAATCACTTCTTTATATTGTTATTTCGCTACAACACATATAAAGATCGTATTTTTATAGTCTCTACTATATAAAAATCATATTTTGATTTTCTCTACTATATAAAAATCACTTCTTTATTACATAAAAATCTCTTCTTTATCATGTAAAAATCTATTCTTTTGTTATTTTCAAAACCATATGTATTTATATTTTTATAACAAATCATGTTTATATTTTCATAACAAATCATGTTTATATTTTCATAACAAATCATGTTTATTCTTCCAAAACAAATTCTGTTTATTATTTCAAAACAAATTATGTTTATACTTTCAAAACATATTCTGTTTACACTTCTAAAAATAATGCTATTTTCCGTTTCAAAATAATGCTATTTTCTGTCTTTCTTAATAATGCTATTTTCTGTCTTCCTTAGTAAAGCCATTTTCTGTTTGAAAAAGGAGTAAAAAAATGCTTACTGTAAAACCCACGTTCTTCCTCTTTGCTAATTTCTGGAGAAAACTATAGCGTCTAAACCCACCGCCAATATCTAGGGTTCCATCTCACGTCGTTATTAGTTGGCCGGACCTAGATCGATTCGCCCTAGGTGGAGCGCCGCCACGTCATCTCGCCCTGCCCCAAACACCATGAACTTCGGTGCCTCCTAGAGCCCTCAAGTCTCGCGCGAACGTCATGGGTTTGGACCCGGAGAACTCGCGATTTGGCAAACCAGAGATGACCATCTTAGCGTGGAATCGAAGAGCTCAGAGAGAGCTATGGATTTCGCTTCGTATTTGGGTTCAACTCTCAAGCGTTGGGGAGATCGGAGAGGAGGAAAGGGAGAAAATTTTCGTCGTCGATTTGAGAGGGAGGCTTTTTTTTAACTGCGTTAGGTTTAGAGATGGGGGGTTTGAATGTGATATAATATATATAATATTATTTTATTATTTTAATTTCCCCAAAAAGTTGACTTTTCATTTGGACTCTAAACGAGACCCAACGACTGTCACCCTTAGCTAATTACCCTCATTCCGAACACAATGGGATATGTCTTGTAACCCAATTAGGCTCTTACGATAGGTATTACTTTAAATTAAAATTTAAATCAATATATATTCAATTAAACGTACATTTCAATTTACTGGGGTCACATACTGACTCTAAAAATTGCAGAAAAAATATTTCTGTCTTCGTATTGATGTTATGGTCCTAACAAAACTAATTTCGTCAAATTCTGAGGCCGTTGGTGAAATGGCCATTTTCTGGTCGACCGAAATTGACTGAAACTGTCAAAACACGTTTTACTTTTCCACGCTCACATATTGATTCAGAAAATTATGATTTTTGAAAACTAGCCATTATTTGACATCCCGGATCGAACAAAAGTGGTTTCGTCGAAAACCGAGGTCGTTTGCAAAATTTCCCTTTTTAAGGGCCTTTATATATATTAAAATATATATAAATTCCACAGCGACTTTTCTGAATTTTAAACTGGACATAATCTTACACTCTATAAAGTGAAATCTCAGTTTCTTAACTTCGTTAGAAAGATATGATTAAACAGATTCAAATATTTCTTGTTTCGCTGAAATCTGATTTATTTTGAATCTTGTACATTCATTTGAAATTTGAAATCGAATTTTCGAACTGCAGCGCCATTTCAGGCTCGTTGTATAATTAAAATAAATTTTTTCGTTTTAACTTCATCGAAAATAAATTTTCCATCGTTATTATTTAAAATAATCCATTTTAAATATTCAAAATCCATTAAAATCGCCAAAATAAAAATTTTAAATTGGCTCAGAATTTCCGGGTTGTTACAATCTCCCCCACTTAAAACTTTTCGTCCCCGAAAAGGAACGAAGCCAAAAGTTGTTTCACAAATCAACTCAACTTTCATTATTTTCTTTATGGCTTAAGTTCTTCAACTTTTCAGTTTCTACGATCTTTTCAAATTCTTCAAAAATTTGGCTAACACCCTAAATTTTAGAAAAATTTCGCCATAACCTCCCCTGCACCGGGACTTCGGGATATTTCAAATAGCCTCCCATGGCCCTCATCAATCCAAAAAGAAAAAGAAACAGCCAAGCGGCTAGCCAATCGGCTCATAAAATCATCCAAACCCAATAAATTTGTAAACATGTACCTATTTGTCGGGCAAACAATTTTATTCTTCTTCTCTGGCCTCCTTGCTATGACCTGTTCATTGTAAGTACATGTATATGCATGCAAATGCGACTAATTTTCAATACAATTCACTTTTTTGGTTCAATTTAGCCAAAGGTTCAACATTTTAATTAATCAACCAATAATCAAACAACACAACTAGCAATCAATTATGTGATTATCATTTCAAATTCATAATTTGGATACATAGTCAAAAAATCGTATTTTTGGTGCCAATTCACAACGATAGGCCCTATCTAATTTTGGTTCTCACACCAGTCGATAGGAAATATATAGAAATCCCACTTTCGAAACTCGAACATGAATACTGATGATGCGATCGCTATAGCGATCATTAGAACCATCTTCGGGCAACTAGAGTGTGATTCTATATCTATCCAGTATATTAAAACTTCAAATACACGTGGATCAGACGTATATGCAGAATCTTTATATGTTGGATTGTCCAAATTCAATATAAAATAAACAATCAAATACGAATAATTGATTTAAATTTTCAAAACAAAACTTGTTTTCAATTTTATTTTGAAAAGTTAACACTCTTCACACTTGTTCTAGGATGCTACTGATCCCATCTATAACGAGTCATTCTCATTGGATATTACTAATCCAATTTCTAATGAATTCTTTCGTTTGGTTCTAACGTGTCTTGTTCTCGAGCTTTGTAAACCAAAGCTCTGATGACACGATGAAACGACCCGAAATCCCCTTACGGGAAGTCACGGATTGAGTTGAGAACAAGCCACATCAGAACGCAGACGGAAGAACATTTCATTGCTTATTACAACAATTCCATCAGATTACAAGAATATATAGAGTATTAACAAATAATATACATTTTAAAATATCAGAGATTACAATACATTACATAGCAGCGGAAAATAATACAAAACACAACTAGAAGTAATACACGGATACAGAGCTTTCCGAGTATCGTTCCAGCTTTAAATCAGGGTCCTGTGAATATAAATCTGCAAAACCAAAACTACTAGCTGCCCATGTCAAAATAAGGGCACCCAGAGTTTAGGTTAAAACAATAAACTCCAAGTCAGTCATGTGACTGGTGTGAGAACTAAAACAGTTATTTATCTTTATTTTAAAGTTAGGTAAATCAAGGGACCACGCCGTATAACACGGAACGGGTTTCCTCCCAAGAATACCAGTGCATAAAACAAAAAGCGCAATGCTAAATAAAGAAAAATGGAGCTATTATAAACCCAGGTCCCATCACACAATGCAACATAAGCCGGAGGATAGGGTTTTACCTTATAATAGCCAAAGAATGCTTGATACGCTAAAAACAAATCATTTGATACTGTTATAAGTGTATAGTGTCAAAACAATTTTATTCATAAATATCAATCATAGATGGCATGTGTACCATATATCATGTCGCCATACTAGGCTCTACAATCAAAACCGCCAATGTCACGTATTGGAAGTTGGGTTTCCATCTGCGAACCAAGGCAAGGCGCAATCCTACCGTTTCGAGACTCTTGTGACGGCCCGCTCCGCACCAGCCTGCATTTCCTCCGAAAGTGCGCTGTACACATGTCCCGACTAGCACGGAACGGTCGCCAAAGAAAGGAAAGAAAAGGAAATGAACTAATCAAGGAACCTGTAGAATGTCTCACAGCGCATGGAATAAAATATAATAATAACATACTTGACATAGAACAGGCGAGACAGTACATAAGCTGATAACTAATAATCAATGTCAACATCAATCATCAGAGCAGCGGAAATCCATATACAGCTTATTACAATTTTCCAAATTTACTGTCTCTAAGCAAAAGAAAGCTAAAGTAGAAGATACACCAACAATGCCCAAGCAGTGATCTTCAACAACACAGGGAGAATATTATGTATACAGTACGTGGAAGCCTCCTGCTCGTCTCCGGATCATCTACCCGTGCATCACCAGCTAACCTGTCTCTAGTCTGCTCATAAGAGGAGACATAAAACTCTGGGTCAGACATAAAGCCTGGTATGAGCGATAAGCATCTAAACAGAGTAACAACAGGTATACTAAACCATACCTGAACCTGGACCTGCAACCAAAGAGTTAGTACCACATACCGTACAATACTCCAAGGTGCCATAATAAATAGTGTAAGAATACGGGGGTGGGGTGTGCGTGTCACAATGATAGCAAACAAATCATCCATAGCAACCATCCTCACATCTCTCACTCAGTGCGTAAAGCGTACGACATCTACCACTTTGGAACACTAGACAAACTGAGGTAACGACGAATCCCGACTTGTAGAAACCCTGCTATGACCAAGCTAAACATATGGAGTCATGACCAAACATTTCAATGACCCATTTCATTGATCGTAGCCCTTGGTTCTACCGATGCCATAATGGCCCTGAATCCGCATTCGTACCTCCTACCATAGTGGTCCAAAGCTATAGACGTCGATAACCCCTTGGCACGCGTCCCACAGCAAAGCCCAATCATGAAGCCCACTCACTGGTTCCCAGCTGGATCCTGAGTCAAAGCTCCTCATTTGGACTTCCTTTGCATCTCGGGTTTTGATCGAATTGGAGTGGGTCTTCAGAAGAGTTGTCGTGCAGTAGCAGCCCTAGAATACGGTTCGGTTCGGTGGTCATTACCCTCGTCGGTTCGGTTCGGTCCTCCTTCCTTGTCATCTTTCCATTCGGTTCGGGTCGGGTATTCCTCTTCAGGTCGGGTCGGTGTCCTCCTCCGGGTCGGGTCGGGTGTCCTTCCTTCCAGCGCTCCGATCCGCTCCCTTATTTCTTCACGTACTCCGATCCGATCCCTCCTTGCCATCTGATCCGCGTGGCCTTCCCTCTTGCTAGTTCTCCCAAATGCTTACCTCCGATCCGAGCCCTGCATCTCCAAGTTGATCCGATCTGGCCTCCAATTATTCTTCCGATCCGATCCCCTTGTCCACTCCAACTCCAAGTAAACGGCCTTCCTTCTCGCCAAGCCTCCTCCAGTGACAAGTTCCAATCCAGTTCGAATTCCCTTGGTCAGTTCACAAATCCGATCCGACCCCTTTCTCCGATCCGAACCGGTTCGGAACCTGCACACTTCTACAACTTTCCAGCGAGCTTTCTACGCCATTCGACGGCATTTTCGACCAATCTAACTATTCTAATCAATCATAAAACATACCATAGAGTCATAGCAACATGTAAGAACAACCACAAACACCTAACAACAATTCAAATGAACCAAAATGGATCAAAAGTGGCTAAAACCTCACATTTTCCTATAACCCCTCATAATCATGTTTAAGCATACGATTAGCAAAACACATCGAAATTAACCCAAATTTCTAACAGAGCCTTAAAACATTATTTTAGAATTTTAAGAATTTTTCCAGAATTTATTTACGTATAAATTCGCTAATCTTCACTAATTACCCTTAATCACTGTAATTAGTGCAAAAACTATGCAAATCACTCACCTTGGCCACAAATGAAACACCAAATCTAAAATACTCTCTGTTTGGGTCGAACTCCTATGTATAGCAGCAGCTCCAACCTTGCTTTGTTGCTATTTGGCCTTGCTTTGATGTAGTTTAGGCTTAATCTTCACTAAAAATGTGTTTTGGAGAGGTTTTAGAGGATGGAAGCCATTACTAAGGTCTCAAGGAGGTTTGTGGCGGCTCAAAACTGAAATGAAAGTGATAACCTAACCCTAATCAGTCCTCCTATACATCTAAACCCGAAATTCCCCTCTGGGCCTAGCTGCTAATCACCCGGTTAAGCCCAATTAAGCTGTTTTTCACCATCTGAAACTTGTTTCAGCCATATCTCCCAAACGGTGAGTCCGTTTGACTAATGTGACCACTCTACGGAAAGAGAAACCATCATCCGGAGCTAATGGAAGTGGTTTCAGGTCAAAATTCCTTTCCAGTCAAAAGTTATGGCCAAAACAGTGCCAACTAGGGGTAAAATGGTCATTTAAAAATCGGGAAAAATCATGAACATGAGAAATGACCCCAATAGTCGTCTCCCAAAGTTACATGACCATACGACTTCGTATGTGACAGAAATAAATATTCTACGATCCTATGATGCGTAGAATGCGGGTCGTTACACTCTCCCCCCCTTAAGAAATTTCGCCCCCGAAATTCCTTAACCCAAAACATACAAGGGATCCCGCATGCCTAACAACCATATACAACAATCAAATATGCAAAACAAGCAAACAAGCCTATCCTAGCATGCGGAAAAACTAAATCGAAGTCAAAATCTTACCAGACAAAGAGTTCTGGATACTTCTTCCTTATGTCCTCCTCTGTTTCCCAAGTACAATCACTCTCGTCCTCGCAGCACTGTACCTTGACTAGCTTCACCGCCTTCCTTCGAAGTTGCTTCATGTCGTACTCGACAATACGGGCCGGCTTGCGGTTCCCAACCGCCTCGGGTTCTACTTCGAAGTCCTCTAACTGATCAGGTGAAATAGTCATATCTGAATCGTGAACGAACTTCCTTAGTTGGGAAACATGAAATACGTTATGAACTCCCGCCATCTTCTCTGGTAATTCAATTCTATATGCCAAATTCCCGACTAGTTCGAGAACAGGGAATGGGCCAACGAATCTTGGTGCCAACTTGCCTCTCCTGCCAAATCGTATTACGCTCTTCAACAGAGAAATCTTGACAAACACCAAGTCGCCAACGGAGAATTTTAAGTCTCTTCTCCTCTTATCAGCATAACTCTTCTGCCTATCTTGGGCAGCCTTCATTCGTTGTTGAATGGTCTTGATTTTATCTGAAGTTTCCCTCACCACATCTGGTCCAAGCATAAACTTCTCGCCAGTCTCTATCCAACATGATGGTGAGTTGCATGGTCTTCCGTACAAAGCTTCAAACGGAGCCATACCGATACTGGATTGGTAGCTATTATTATATGCAAACTCTACTAGATGCAAATGGTCATCCCATGATCCACCAAAATCCAATATACATGCTCTCAAGAGATCTTCCAAAATACGGTTCACCCTCTCCGTCTGACCGTCGGTCTGAGGATGATATGCGGTACTGAGATGTAACTCTGACCCTAGAGCCTCTTGTAAGCTCTTCCAAAACCCACTAGTGAACAACGGGTCTCGGTCGCTCACAATGCTTTTAGGCACTCCATGAAATCCCACTACCCACTTCATATACAATTCTGCTAACTTAGCTGCCGTTCTGGTCGATTTGACTGGTATAAACCTTGCGCTTTTAGTCAATCGATCCACAATCACCCAAATGCTATCATGTCCCGATCTAGTCCTTGGTAAACCATCGATGAAATCCATCGAGACTTGCTCCCATTTCCATTCGGGAATTTCCAATGGCTGTAACAATCCACTAGGCTTCTTTTGCTCGGCTTTAACTAGCTGGCAATTCATGCATTTGGATATAAACTTCCCAACGTCTCTTTTCATCCCTTCCCAGTAGTAAGTCTGCCTCATGTCTCGATACATCTTATTACCACCCGGATGTATAGTCAGTTTTGAGTGATGACATTCTCTAAGCACTTCATCTCTCAATCCATTGACATTGGGTACGACTAGTCTTCCATTCTTTCTAAGCCATCCATCTCGATCAAGCCCATACTTGTTCATCTCCTCATCGATACCCATCTCTAACTTGGAGATGATTTCCAATAGGTTAGGATCGTCCCTCTGACTAGAGCCGATCCGTTCAACCAAAGTGGGTCTGATCGTCAAACTTGCTAACATTTCTGGATCCAATTTGCACTTTGGTCTGAAATCAAACCCCGCGATAAACTCCAGTTGCTTCCATTCAAGGAACATAGCCCCTAAGCTGGCATGTCTTCTACTCAATGCATCAGCCACCGCATTGCCCTTTCCTGGTGTGTATGCGATGTCAAAATCATAGGAAGCTAAGAACTCTAACCATCTCTGCTGATGGAGATTCAGATCTTTCTGAGAGAAGAGATACTTTAACGACTTATGATCTGTAAAAAGCTCAAACCTTTCTCCCAAGAGATAGTGTCTCCACATCCTTAACGCGAACACGATCGCTGCCAATTCTAAATCATGGGTAGGGTATCTTCTCTCGTGCGGCTTCAATTGCCGATTTGCGTAAGCTACAACCCTACCGCCTTGCATCAATACAGCACCCAGTCCGGTACCACAGGCATCCGTGTATACCGTCATCTCTTCATCCCCCTTAGGGATGACTAATACTGGTGCGCTTGTCAACTTGTCCTTTAGACTCTTGAATGCATTCTCGCACCTTTCATCCCAGACAAAAGCTTGATTCTTCTTGGTCAACTGGGTCAATGGTGCTGCTATCTTGGAGAAACTTTGGATAAACTTACGATAATATCCCGCTAACCCCAAGAAACTTCTTACATCTGTTGCATTCTTGGGCGTAGGCCAATCCTGTACCGTAGCCACCTTTGCCGGGTCCACGGCAATACCATTCTCTGATACAACATGGCCCAAGAACCTCACTTCCCTCTTCCAGAAGTGGCACTTAGAAAACTTTGCTTTCAATTGGTGTTTTCTCAACACCTCCATCACTACTCTTAAATGTTCCTTGTGTTCTTCCTCTGTCCTCGAATAGACCAAAATATCATCAACGAACACAAGGACAAACTTATTCAACTGATCTCTGAATACCCTATTCATAAGATCCACAAAATATGCTGGGGCATTGGTCAGCCCGAATGGCATGACCAACCACTCATAAAACCCAGACGGCG
The DNA here is from genome assembly GCA_030737875.1 of Allium sativum. Classification (NCBI taxonomy): domain Eukaryota; kingdom Viridiplantae; phylum Streptophyta; class Magnoliopsida; order Asparagales; family Amaryllidaceae; genus Allium; species Allium sativum. The sequence continues at coordinate 162,411,988 of CM060913.1, forward strand.
TCCGAAATGCCGTTTTAGCTATACTCTCAGCTTCCACTCTAAGCTGATGAAAACCTGTCGCGAGATCCAACTGAGAAAATACTCTTGCGCTACTCAACTGATCAAACAAATCATCTATCCGCGGTAGAGGATACTTGTTCTTCCTCGTCACTTTATTCAATTCGCGGTAGTCTACACACAAACGAAGGGAACCATCCGCCTTGGTAGCAAACACAACCGGTGCTCCCCATTCAGAAACACTCCTTCTGATAAATCCCTTCTTCAAAAGATCGCTGACTTGCACCTCGAGCTCTCGCTGCTCCCTTGGTGCCATACGACGAAGTGACATCACTATAGGCCTGGCATCTTTTACCAAATCAATATGAAACTCAATCTCTCGGTGTGGTGGAAGTCCGGTCACTTCTTCGAAAACATCCGGATACTGGCCAACCACGGGCAAACCTGACAACTCACTATGCGGAATGTCGAGGGAGTTTAGAAAACTAGCCAATACCCCCTTACTGGGTAGACCACCAAACACTATCCTCCGCCCATCATCCGCTCTAGCTGTCACCAACAAGCCCTCACAGTCTACCACCACCCCATATCTTTGGAGCCAATCTACTCCCAAAATAATGCCAAACCCAGTAAAGCCCAAAACAAAGCAAACATGCATCCATGACTCGATAAGACCACACTACGACAAATCATGCTAAGGCTAGTCGAACCACCAATCGGGTTCGTCACTACTAAAGGTCTATCGACAATCTCGGGCTCCAATCCCACCCTATCTACCAGGTCACTAGATATGAAAGAACTGGAAGCTCCGGTATCAAACAAAACTCTAACAGGAACATCGTAAACAGAAAGCATACCTTGAATGACGACATTCTTTCCCTTCTCCGCCGCTGTTGGGGCATTCGACGAAGAAGGAATATCATTAAGAGCGTAGGCTTTCACCATTTGCTTTTCCTTAGGGGGCTGTGGACACTTGTCCTTGTGATGTCCCATTTGGCCACAGTTGAAGCACTTCCTATCCGCTGGCTTGGCCCGACAATTACTAGCATAATGGCCCTTCTTACCACAGCTGAAGCACTCCACATCCTGCTTATTCTTTTTCTTCTGGCCATCCTTAACCTGATTCTGCTTTCTCTTATTCTGGGAACCACCTTTGCCTCCACCACTAGCTTGTGGCTTTGGCTCATCTGCGGATGCAACCTCAGTCTTCGACTTAGGGTAGAGACTTTCTGACCTTAACGCTTTCCCCACAATCGATTCAAACGTCTCATCGATGTGGTTAATAAGTTTTTCCCCCAAGTACTGATCCAAACCAGTTATGAATTTCTCATTCTTTTTCTCGGCAGTATCAATGAGAGACAGTCCATACTTCGACAAAGTGTCGAACTCAGCAATATAATCAGAAACTGCCCTTCCATTCTGCTTGAGTTCCAAGAACCTCTTGAACAACACTGACTTCTGGGCAGCTGGAATGAACTTCTCGCTAAAGCGAGCCTTGAACTGAACCCAAGTAATCTGGTCTTCGGGAGTAGCTGCCTTTATAGCATTCCACCAATTCATTGCCCGCCCTTGCAGCTGACGGGACGCTAGCTTTCTTTTCATCGCATCCTCGATACCCAAATCCTCGAAGATACGTTCGCAACTATCCAACCAATCTTGAACGTCCATGGCCGACTCCGTTCCGTGAAACGGCTTCCCACCAAGACTAGTATAATCCTTATTCATCTTGGCGAAGTCGACTCTTGGCGCCTGCACTATTGGACCACCACCATTTCCACCATTGGGAGCTGCCCTCTGTACATCTCTAAGCATCTCTCTCATGAGGTCAGTAAACATCATCCTCATGTCAGCAGCATTCCCATTATTAGCTCCCCTACCAGCACCTCTAGTATATCGGCTCATCGTCAATCTGAAAAAGGAAACGATTAACGACTCCATAATGGTGCTAGTGCAGTACGACTTCATCCTTATACTACTAATAGTATATATATAGCTTTTGAAAACCAAAATAATCACAAATACGCTCTCTCGTATACGTATACTATCTCTCCCTGATAACTTCCCTAGGTTAACTACGCAACCTAGAGCTCTGATACCAAGTGTGACGGCCCGCTCCGCACCAGCCTGCATTTCCTCCGAAAGTGCGTTGTACACATGTCCCGACTAGCACGGAACGGTCGCCAAAGAAAGGAAAGAAAAGGAAGTGAACTAATCAAGGAACCTGTAGAATGTCTCACAGCGCATGGAATAAAATATAATAATAACATACTTGACATAAAACAGGCGAGACAGTACATAAGCTGATAACTAATAATCAATGTCAACATCAATCATCAGAGCAGCGGAAATCCATATACATCTTATTACAATTTTCCAAATTTACTGTCTCTAAGCAAAAGAAAGCTAAAGTAGAAGATACACCAACAATGCCCAAGCAGTGATCTTCAACAACACAGGGAGAATATTATGTATACAGTACGTGGAAGCCTCCTGCTCGTCTCCGGATCATCTACCCGTGCATCACCAGCTAACCTGTCTATAGTCTGCTCGTGTGAGCACCCAGAGTAATAAGAGGAGACATAAAACTCTGGGTCAGACATAAAGCCTGGTATGAGCGATAAGCATCTAAACAGAGTAACAACAGGTATACTAAACCATACCTGAACCTGGACCTGCAACCAAAGAGTTAGTACCACATACCGTACAATACTCCAAGGTGCCATAATAAATAGTGTAAGAATACGGGGGTGGGGTGTGCGTGTCACAATGATAGCAAACAAATCATCCATAGCATCCATCCTCACATCTCTCACTCAGTGCGTAAAGCGTACGACATCTACCACTTTGGAACACTAGACAAACTGAGGTAACGACGAATCCCGACCTGTAGAAACCCTGCTATGACCAAGCTAAACATATGGAGTCATGACCAAACATTTCAATGACCCATTTCATTGATCGTAGCCCTTGGTTCTACCGATGCCATAATGGCCCTGAATCCGCCTTCGTACCTCCTACCATAGTGGTCCAAAGCTATAGACGTCGATAACCCCTTGGCACGCGTCCCGCAGCAAAGCCCAATCATGAAGCCCACTCACTGGTTCCCAGCTGGATCCTGAGTCAAAGCTCCTCATTTGGACTTCCTTTGCATCTCGGGTTTTGATCAAATTGGAGTGGGTCTTCAGAAGAGTTGTCGTGCAGTAGCAGCCCTAGAATACGGTTCGGTTCGGTGGTCATTACCCTCGTCGGTTCGGTTCGGTCCTCCTTCCTTGTCATCTTTCCATTCGGTTCGGGTCAGGTATTCCTCTTCAGGTCGGGTCGGTGTCCTCCTCCGGGTCGGGTCGGGTGTCCTTCCTTCCAGCGCTCCGATCCGCTCCCTTATTTCTTCACGTACTCCGATCCGATCCCTCCTTGCCATCTGATCCGCGTGGCCTTCCCTCTTGCTAGTTCTCCCAAATGCTTACTTCCGATCCGAGCCCTGCATCTCCAAGTCGATCCGATCTGGCCTCCAATTATTCTTCCGATCCGATCCCCTTGTGCACTCCAACTCCAAGTAAACGGCCTTCCTTCTTGCCAAGCCTCCTCCAGTGACAAGTTCCAATCCAGTTCGAATTCCCTTGGTCAGTTCACAAATCCGATCCGACCCCTTTCTCCGATCCGAACCGGTTCGGAACCTACACACTTCTGCAACTTTCCAGCGAGCTTTCTACGCCATTCGACGGCATTTTCGACCAATCTAACTATTCTAATCAATCATAAAACATACCATAGAGTCATAGCAACATGTAAGAACAACCACAAACACCTAACAACAATTCAAATGAACCAAAATGGATCAAAAGTGGCTAAAACCTCACATTTTCCTATAACCCCTCATAATCATGTTTAAGCATACGATTAGCAAAACACATCGAAATTAACCCAAATTTCTAACAGAGCCTTAAAACATTATTTTAGAATTTTAAGAATTTTTCCAGAATTTATTTACGTATAAATTCGCTAATCTTCACTAATTACCCTTAATCACTATAATTAGTGCAAAAACTATGCAAATCACTCACCTTGGCCACAAATGAAACACCAAATCTGAAATACTCTCTGTTTGGGTCGAATTCCTATGTATAGCAGCAGATCCAACCTTGCTTTGTTGCTATTTGGCCTTGCTTTGATGTAGTTTAGGCTTAATCTTCACTAAAAATGTGTTTTGGAGAGGTTTTAGAGGATGGAAGCCATTACTAAGGTCTCAAGGAGGTTTGTGGCGGCTCAAAACTGAAATGAAAGTGATAACCTAACCCTAATCAGTCCTCCTATACCTCTAAACCCGAAATTCCCCTCTGGGCCTAGCTGCTAATCACCCGGTTAAGCCCAATTAAGCTGTTTTTCACCATCTGAAACTTGTTTTAGCCATATCTCCCAAACGGTGAGTCCGTTTGACTAATGTGACCACTCTACGGAAAGAGAAACCATCATCTGGAGCTAATGAAAGTGGTTTCAAGTCAAAATTCCTTTCCAGTCAAAAGTTATGGCCAAAACAGTGCCAACTAGGGGTAAAATGGTCATTTAAAAATCGGGAAAAATCATGAACATGGGAAATGACCCCAATAGTCGTCTCCCAAAGTTACATGACCATACGACTTCGTATGTGACAGAAATAAATATTCTACGATCCTATGATGCGTAGAATGCGGGTCGTTACAACTCTCTAGCCCGAGCCTCAGGACTCAGCCGCAACTGTACCTAGGCAACATGCAGGGCTAGTCCACCGATGTGGATTAAACATAAAGCTTGAACATGCGTTTTCCCCGCCCTTTGGGGCGTAAGCCTGGTCCGTCTGCCGACCAGAATGCATCGGCCGAAACCGATTTAACCGAGGCGCCTCGCAATAGCAACAACCACATAAGTCAAACTCGTCAGGGCGTGTAAAGCCGCTGACGCCACTTCTAGTTAGAAGGAAACGCATGCTTTCCCTGTTGTCCCCTCCCGATTCTAGTTCACAACCGAGGTGTGAGGCTCGCGAATCAACGCTACACAAAGCTATGCCACACAGGCGGTGCTTTGATCATCAACCACAAGACTTTGCTTTTCAACAGAAGCCTTGATCAATTGACACTTAGGCATGCCACACAGACAATTCACTCCATGCGTTTGATATCCATCAATATATAACCTCTGAGCTCGTACGTCTCAGAGAAGGGCGTTAAGCAAGAGAATAAATTGTCTGCCGCCAAACAGATATATATTTAATAGAAATCAATCACACAAAATAAAATCCAATGTCAGACACACAGTCCATTTACAAGTCCGTTCTGGGTCTGAACGAAACCGAAGGCGCCTTGTACCTCGCATATCCATCGATCTCCAAGTACGTCTGGACGATCACTAACTGATTCCCTCCTCTTGGGTGTACGGCCCAATCAAGATCATCAGTAATTATCCAAACGACGTGAAGACCTCCGGTCATCAACCACCGTCTTCACCTTCGACTTATCGTCGTATCAGTTATTCAGAATGGGATAAACCCGGTCTTTCCGAATAACTCGTGTATATAATAAACAAGTGTTACACAAACACAACATACGCCTCATTCAAATTCATCAGTCACTAACCGTAAATTAGTAAGAGAACAATTCCCCAAATATTAACCTCGAAGGCCGAAACCAACATCAGATCTATACCCAGGAAACCATTCATCTTAACTAATCTTCAGTTAGTTGCTAAATTTCATATTCTTAGGGATAGGTTCCCATTAATTTTATCAAAGATAAATTCCTCAAATTTATTCTTTAATCTTCTTTTGAATATCAATTCAACTAGCCGGGATTAGCAAACCGCACCGAAGTAATCATTTATTTTATTTCCCAACCTATTCATCCCGTGAAGTAAAATTGGTCATACTTCATATCTAACACCACGGTGTTATCGGTAAATTCAATTACCATTACACGTTCAAATCTAATTAAAGATTTGACTATCGCCTGGAGCAAAACTGGTGATACTCCATTCTCGATCTTTTCAATCTAATTAAAGATTCATTAAGACTCCACTTGGTTTTAATCTTCCCAAAAATCAATATCAATGATTGTTTAACTTGGGAAATCACATCCTGTCTTTAATTGGGTTAAAGAACCAATGTCATTTAAAACACGGTTCACTATAAACCCAAAATCACATTCCATTAATTATCGAGTTAAAGAACCAGTGTTATTTAAAACACCGTTCACGATAAACCCAAAAATCAATCCCAATTCAATTCCATTTAAATATTTTTTAATTGGCACACTTCATTAAATCTAAATGAAAAAGATTTAATCTTTTCCTCAACTTGGTTTAAGAACAGTGTTAATGAAGACACCATTCACGAAAAACCCAAATCACATTTGTTATTAAATACAAGGCTCTGAATAGAAAATATATCGGCTTATATTCAATATCAAATTCTAGGACCAACAAAGATCATATTGGAAATAACGATATAAATATGTCTTTCAAATTTCCATAACAATATCTGTATAACCACGAAATCCAACATCGAAATATTCCAAACATAATTTCGATTCCAATCCATTCCAATTCAATTATTGGAAATTCTGTTTATTTTCAAAACCATTTCAAATCCACTTTATTTATTTTAAAAAAATAAATAGAATTATAATCCTAGTTCAAAACTAGTTCATTTCGATAAAAATCAATTTTTATCTTTTCAAATTTGGAGTTTTTCATTCCAATTCTTCACAAATCATTTCTTATGATTTTACACAAATTATTACTATTTTTAATAATTTTATCAAGGCCCGTACAGTCGATTTCCATCAACGGCCATCGAACTGCACTTACAACGACCTTTTCCAAATTTGATTTGGAAATAATTACAAATCCAACCGTTAGATTTCAAATCTCTAATATTCATTAGAAACCCATTTCCGATACGAACCCAATGGTTCTGGTTTTAGGAGAATCCGACGGTCGGATCTCCCGCAATATCCATTCGAAGTCAATGGTCGAAATTCGCGAACTGCCGCGGCGCGGCGCGTTCTATTCAGGCCATTATATATATATTATATATATTTCGTCGATTTCCTTTTTAAAAGTATTTTATAAATCGTTTTAAATTCGTTTTCAAAACGATTTCAACTTCATATTCAATTTCTAATCAAAATTGAATATTCCACATCATCGATATACAAATGATAATATTTTCAAACATTATATTTTGAAATCACTTCATTTTCTATATTCATTATAAAAATGAATAAAATCGATATAAATATCGTTCACGTCAAAATGGCATCAATCTAATCAACACGGCTTTTATTCAACACATGAATTTATTTTCTATTCAACACATGAATATTTTTCAATTCAACACATGAATTTATTTTCTATTCAACACATGAATTTATTTTCTATTCAACACATGAATTTATTTTCTATTCAACACATGAATTTATTTTCTATTTAACACATGAATTTATTTTCTATTCAACACATGAATTTATTTTCTAAATTGGAATGAGTCCCAATCAATTACCATATAATGTTAATTATATGGATTTTCTACAACACATGTATATAATAGCAACGATAAATAATTAACCATCATCCAGAGTGCACCACACAACTGCATAAGCATTAAATATAAGTAATTAACGCTTACACAGTCTGTCAACCCATTGATTGACATACAACCAAACAATCGGGATTAGTGTACGTCAAATATCATCCCAATACCCATGTGGGGTTTCAAATCAACAAACACATATTTATTTGTGAGGTTGGGCGATGTGTAAAATTTAACGTCCCAATCAATATCAATCAAATCAGTGTATATAAACAAATCTCCGATTTGTTTATAAATATTTATTTTATATACACTTTAAAAATCATATTTTTAATTATAAAATATTTTACACTATAAAATATTTTATTTCATTCCACATCACACAATCAAATTTCACAACACAACAATCAAACAAACAAGTCATCCATGGTCTGTGGACGACGGGTGTCAGGTGCTACTAAACACCATCTGCATCCTAGTATATATTTCAAACTAGAAATAAATTAAAGGTGAGGAGTTCTCACCGACTAGCTAAACCAATTCGCTGCGACTCTTCATATGTAGGAAATCTTCATCGTGTCCCCAACGAGATTTGTTTCACGCGGTATACGTTAATAAAAATCATATTTTTAACATCGCTATAGATATATAATTAAAAATCACATTTTTATAACTTCGCTATATATATAAAAAGATCGAATCTTTATTTCAATTCGTATATATAAAAATCAAATTTTTTACTTTCACTTCGTATATATAAAAATCAAATTTTTATCTATATAAAAATCTCGACTTTATACTTTTAAAAAATCACTTCTTTATATTGTTAATTCGCAACAACACATATAAAGATCGTATTTTTATAATCTCTACTATATAAAAATCATATTTTGATTATCTCTACTATATAAAATTCACTTCTTTATTATATAAAAATCTCTTCTTTATCATGTAAAAATCTATTCTTTTGTTATTTTCAAAACCATGTTTATTTATATTTTTATAACAAATCATGTTTATATTTTCATAACAATTCATGTTTATATTTTCATAACAAATTATGTTTATTCTTCCAAAACAAATTCTGTTTATTCTTTCAAAACAAATTTTGTTTATACTTTCAAAACAGATTCTGTTTACACTTCTAAAAATAATGCTATTTTCCGTTTCAAAATAATGCTATTTTCTGTCTTCCTTAATAATGCTATTTTCTGTCTGAGAAAGGAGTAAAAAAATGCTTACTGTAAAACCCATTTTCTTCCTCTTTGCTAATATCTGGAGAAAACTGCAGTGTCTAAACCCACTGCCAATATCTAGGGTTCCATCTCACGTCGTTATTAGCTGGCCGGACCTAGATCGATTCGCCCTAGGTGGAGCGCCGCCACGTCATCTCGCCCCGCCCCAAACACCATGAATTTCGGTGCCTCCTAGCGCCCTCAAGTCTCGCGCGAACGTCATGGGTTTGGACCCGGAGAACTCGCGATTTGGCAAACCAGAGATGATCATCTTAGCGTGGCATCGAAGAGCTCAGAGAGAGCTATGGATTTCTCTTCGTACTTGGGTTCAACTCTCAAGCGTTGGGGAGAGCGGAGAAGAGGAAAGGGAGAAAATTTTCGCCGTCGAAATGAGATGGAGGCGGTTTTTTTAACTGCGTTAGGTTTAGAGATGGGGGGGTATGAAGGTGATATAATATATATAATATTATTTTATTATTTTAATTTCCCCAAAAAGTTGGCTTTTCATTTGGACTCTAAATGAGACCCAACATTGCCCCTAGCTAATTACCCTCATTCCGAACACAATAGGCTATGTACTGTAAGCCAATTCGGCTGTTACGATAGGTATTTCTTTACATTAAAATTTAAATCAATATATATTCAATTTAAACGTACATTTCAATTTACTAGGGTCACATACTAACTCTAAAAATTCCAGAAAAAATATTTCTAGCTTCGTATTGACGATACGGTCCTAACAAAACTAATTTTGTCAAATTCTGAGGCCGTTGGAGAAATGGCCATTTTCTGGTCGACCGAAATTGACTGAAACTGTCAAAACACGTTTTACTTCGCCACGCTCACATATTGATTCAGAAAATTATGAATTTTGAAATCTAGCCATTATTTGACATCCCGGATCCAACAAAAGTGGTTTCGTCGAAAACCGAGGTCATTTGCAAAATTTCCCTATTTAAGGGCCTTTATATATATTAAAAAATATATAAATTCCACAGCGACTTTTCTGAATTTTAAACTGGACATAATATTACACTCTATAAAGTGAAATCTCAGTTTCTTAACTTCGTTAGAAAGATATGATTAAACAGATTCAAATATTTCTTGTTTTGCTGAAATCCGATTTATTTTGAATCTTGTACATTCATTTGAAATTTGAAATCGAATTTTTGAACTGCAGCTATTTCAGGTCGTTATATAATTAAAATAAATTTATTCAATTAAATTCGTCAAAAATAAATTTTCTGTCGTTATTATTTAAAATAATCCATTTTAAATATTCAAAATCCATTAAAATCGCCAAAATAAAATTTTAAATTAGCTCAGAATTTTCGGGTTGTTACACATACTGACTCAAAAAATCACGAAACTTGAAATCTAGCAATAATTTGACATTACGAATCCAACAAAATTGGTTTCGTCGAATTTGGAGGTCGTTTGAAAATTGGCTATTTTTAAAGCTCTATAATCGATTTAAATATATAAATATATTTAAAAATGATTAAATTAAATATTTATAAATAAATATTATCATATATATTCACACTAGAATATCATACAGCTCCCATTTGGATTTACAACTCGATATTCCAAATTCAGTGTTACATCGATATTCGATTTATATTTAAAATCCATTTAAAATATAAATAAATCGATATAAATTATAAAGGAATTCCGTAGCGACTTTTCTAAAATTTTATTTAGACATAACTCAAAATATACACAACGAAATCCTGAATTTTCTCTTCCATCAGAAAAATATACTTCACCAGCTCCTAACATTTTTTGTTTCATAGAAATCTGATTTAAAACGGACCATGTATATTCAGTTGAAGTTCAAATCGCCAAATAGTGAACTGCCGCGCCATTTCGAGCTCGATTATAATTAAAATATAATTATACATTCAAATGGCGTTTATAAATATATTCGTTAATATAATTCAACTCTATACTGAATTATATATTATAAATTTCTCAATTCACACAATATTGCTATTTCAGCTAATTCTGATTATTTCAGAATTAAATACATTATTTAATTATTATATTAATTAAATATTCAGTAGAATTGGTCATTTTAAATAACCAAACCATTATTTAGATAATTAAATAAATTAATTATTTGACCATGAAAACACGGGACATTACATCGGTTCAGTCGATATATGAAGATATATTTGACAAACAATCAATCATTAGTAATCATAGCACACATTAAAAACCCAACTTATATAAATTATAAGTGGGAAAACTGAGTGAGTTTAACTCACTTTGATCTAATTTATCGCAGAATCAATTTGGTTACAGTTAAATTTAACAGTCGTTTAATTTAATTGTAAATTCCTATCTTCTCCATTTCTGTCAAAAACAGTTCCAAAATGTTGTTCTCTTCAAGAAGATCCCAGTGTAATTTATTTCGTTCCATTCTGTAAACATATACACTAGTTATTTACATCAATAGTTATACGATTTTTAAATTAAAACTAATCTCCTTAATTTGGCCTTAATTAACACTAATTAATCCCATTTGTTAAGTAAATAAAAGGCCGGACATCTATGACTCCTACTGTCCTTGTAAGAAGACATTGCCCAATGGTTTACTAATTTAATTTCTTAATTAACATTTTTATAAGTCTGATTATGGTTAAAAGATTAATAATCTAATCCTGGTTAAAACTTAATTATCTAATTCCGATTAAAAATGTAGTTAGGCATGGATGTGTTGTTCCTAACCTCTTGTTACCCACTGACAGTTTGTTTGATTTGGTTCCATACATACAAATTATCAATGTTTAACATTAATGATATAATTATAATTAAATTCCTAATTACATTTAAACTTAAACTAATTTAATTAAACTCTAATTAAAACAGATTAATAACGTTGTTAACCCAAATCAGGCAGCCAAATCTTGTCCGATTCTCCCATCCAATTGTTGAAAGTTTTCGAAACCTGGGCCAAATACTAGTTCTTCCCGCATACTGTTTACTGCTCCCTTTAAATGTTTCCTTCAGCTTACCGATCCCTTCAGTTTTCCTTCATCCATCACAATCGATGCAAACAAACACTACACTGTCCCAACGTGATATTGCCCGTTCCAATAATTTGCTGATCCACGTTGTTTGAAAAAACCCTGCACCACACACTTTGTTTTGAAGTTTAACTTCAGATAATTACGGTCCAAACCGTATTCTTCCTCCTGCCTTCCCGCTGTTCTCTCCCCTACACATCGATTTCATTCCATCAACGTAGCCCCCAAACTCGATCACCACGCCACCCTACTGTCCATCATCGTTTGATCTGAGATCACCTAGACAAGCGCCTTCAACCCCTCAACTAGCACGCCAACCCTCATGAGTCACGACTCCCCCTGCTCCATACATTTGGCTACGAACGAGACGGCTTTGCAGCGTCACTCAGATGATGATCACCGCCGCTCGATAGAAAAAACTCAATGAGTTCTAAAATCTTGCAGTTCAACCTTGCTTGAATGGGTGAACGAATTGATCGGTTTTGGAGGTAAGAGATTGGGGAAATTCTGGACGTTAATTTGGAGGCGGCACTTAAAGATATTGACCACGACAGAATAAAGTTTTAGGGTTAGACTGATTTAGTGGTTTATATAGGGTAGCTAATTTATTAAAATATTATTAACCAACGTTCGTGATAAAGTAACATATTATAATACTCACATACGACCACCAATCAAAATCAAACTCCTAATCCTAGAATAGAAAATATTCCGGACACGATGGGATAAGTTTCGTCAAATTCCGAGGTCGTCTGTGAAAAGTCCTTTATAAATCATAGGCTAAAAATCACGCGTTTAAATTTCATACAATCACAAAATAAATCCAATCAACTTGAAACTTTGAAATTCCATTGGAGCTTTTCCTTATGGATCCAATGAAATTTGTTTCGTTAAAATCGGAGTTCCTCTGGCTAGTCGTTTATTCGTTTAAACCTACCCCTCTCTAAATTGGCCAATATAATATAAACGATTAAGGCGTTTATCGTTGCCATGATCAAACGGTAACTAAGATTAACACGAAAATCGAAATCTTATAATAATTAATTAATACGAATCCAACAGCACAAATTTCGTCGCATTCCGATTGTCGGCCTAATTTGGACACCAAAATACCTAATGTCCAAAACTAACAAACTACCGGCCTGTTTTGACTCTAAACGTCGATATGAACTCAACGAATTTGTTTCGTGGCTTAATTCGACCGTCTTCTCAAGTTATACACAAATACCCTTTTATTAATTTAATTTAATTTAATTACGCGCTATATAAAATGACTGGCGTTTACGACAGTCGTTATCACATACAACATCAGTTTGCCACGAAATTTAATATCATAAAATAATTTAACATTATGGTTCCAATCAATGAAACTAATTTCATCGAAAACCGTGAACATTTGAAAAATGACTATTTTTAAAACTATAAAAATATCGATAAAATATTAATTAAATTCCAAAATAATTAAATAAAATAATAATAAATCATTATTATTATCAATATCCAATTAAAATATATATTAGCTCCAAATATAAATTAATACGGAATATACAACTTAATATCAACATTCCGAGTTAAAAGTATCTGTGTGTATATATATATATATATATATATATATATCCCTCATGAGTCACGACTCCCCCTGCTCCATACATTTGGCTACGAACGAGACGGCTTTGCAGCGTCACTCAGATGATGATCACCGCCGCTCGATAGAAAAAACTCAATGAGTTCTAAAATCTTGCAGTTCAACCTTGCTTGAATGGGTGAACGAATTGATCGGTTTTGGAGGTAAGAGATTGGGGAAATTCTGGACGTTAATTTGGAGGCGGCACTTAAAGATATTGACCACGACAGAATAAAGTTTTAGGGTTAGACTGATTTAGTGGTTTATATAGGGTAGCTAATTTATTAAAATATTATTAACCAACGTTCGTGATAAAGTAACATATTATAATACTCACATACGACCACCAATCAAAATCAAACTCCTAATCCTAGAATAGAAAATATTCCGGACACGATGGGATAAGTTTCGTCAAATTCCGAGGTCGTCTGTGAAAAGTCCTTTATAAATCATAGGCTAAAAATCACGCGTTTAAATTTCATACAATCACAAAATAAATCCAATCAACTTGAAACTTTGAAATTCCATTGGAGCTTTTCCTATGTGAAATTTAAATGACATTTATATGAAATTTAAATGACAATTCATTGATTTAGTGGTTTATATAGGGTAGCTAATTTTATCACCTAGTCCAATTCAATATGTAAGTGACAATTATATGAAATTTAAATGACATTTCATTGATTAACAAGTATATCTTCATAGATTCCAAGAATTAAACATGAATTTTCAATTCAGTTTATACAATACAAGGTTATATCACCTAATTTTATTTCGTATGCGGTTTCGTTCTAATTTATAATTTTGGAATTCATTTTTTTAGCTTTAAATCATTCAAATTCTATGTTAAACCATTGATGAATTTTATTCAATCAATCTAGCAAACAATCTAGAAATTAATCAACAACCAATGCACAACCAACTTAATTAAACCAGTTGAATTTTCATTCAATATTAATATTTACTTTTGTTCAACACATTTAAATATCAATCAATTAATATCCAATTGATTTCTAATTAATCATTAACCATTTAATTTGTAAATTCCAAGTCAATTTTGTTTAATTTCACTTAATTAAGTTAAGTTCCAATTCAAATTTTTAATCCAATTTTGAATATTATTCAAATCAATCAACAACATACCAATATCTCAATGATTGGAGAAATTTTCCTTTTTCTATACAAAAATATAATTTGGGTAAAATTATTTCATTTACCCCATTTATAGGACAATATTGTATCTATTACTAGTTCAATGCTTCTCAACACTTGAACCGGTCAAATAACACAATACGCTCTCATATATATATATATATATATATATATATATATATATCTGTGTATGTGTGTTTGTGTGTGTGTGTGTATACTCAATCTAGGATATTACTAACCCAATCTTTATCGAGTTATACCATAGAGCCAAGGTTTTTGCTAAACCATTGCTCTGATACCACTGTAACGACGTAAGGGAATTCAACGTCCAAATTCCAACAGTAATACAGATTCTCCATCACTTGCCCGAACCCAAATATCAAAAACACCAGATAGTTATTAGAAGAAGTTAGAGGATGAGAAAAGAAATAAATAAATATTAGAATAGAATAAGAAGAACCGACACATGATTAGAGTTTCACATCGCAGCGGAACAAAATATAATATAGGAATAAATCTTTACTAAGAGCTTTAAAAATACTTACAATCATCAGGGTACATCAACACATCTATACAGTTATAATAACCTGTCCTCATATACAATCACACAGCGGAATACATACTAGATATCATACGTCTGGACTCTTCCTGTCCGTCTCTTTACTACATCTGATAACCTGAACCTGTACAACCTGATCTAACCCGAGCATTACAAATGCCGGATCACTCTGGTGAACCAGAGTGAGAAAACACACTAAGTTTAAAGGTATCACACAACTTGATTTTTAAAGTCAAAATCTTTTCGAAAGAAAGGATAATTGTAAGACCAAATCCACACATAAATACGAATGGTATTTACCTTACGATAATCCAAAACATTTTTGAAATATATTTTTTCCTGATATTTTAATAGTTTTTAAATACAAATAAGTATAATCAAGCAGAACGCTTGCATCTCACGATCTACATACATAGTATATAATCAAAACCGCGGGCTCTTATTGGAGAATGGATTTTTCCTAGCAAGGTATGGAACCCCCTTCTGACAATGTACCTTTGGAGATGAATACATTGGGGTTCAATAAGAACATCTTGCAACCTAGCTAAGCATGACCAGCCCCTCACTTTATCTAATAGTACTGAATATATCATCACCACGGTTGGGGGCCAGCCAACCGCCGATAGCATACAAAAATAAATGGAAAATTGAAGGCATTTGATTTCTCCAGATCAGGTAATGATATACCCTTTTAATGGGTGTGACCCACATAGCCATGCGACATACCCGATTTTATGCCATTTCCCGGTTGATGAGGCTTAAGGTTAACATTACCTTTAGCACAACATATCACCATTCACTTTGAACGCTACAACGTCAAATCGATCAGATATCACTAATTGATGTCCACAAAAATACGCTAGTTGTTAGGTTAAGAGAAGGTGTCTTCTCTGCTGCCAACTATGGTACATTTGAAGAAATCAACGTAGGTAATCCCTTTGGAAATACTCTGTCAGACACTCGTCCATACAAGTCATCCAAGAACAGGATGAACCGAAGCACCCTTCTACTGCATTCTTCAATACCCTATGGATCAGGAGCGAGTCGTTTTTGTAATCCGTAAATTCTCAACCATGACCGAATCACATCAGAATACCTCTGGTTATACAGACAGAGAATATTTGTAATGATCCAGACTTCCCCGATCCCCGAAGAGATGGAAGAACCCGGATTGCTTTGAGAACACGACTCATCAGAACATAAATAATAGAACATTTCATGGCTATTACAACAATTACATCAAAGTACAAGAATATATCAAAGTATGAATAATTAATACACAACGGAAAATATCAGAGAATTAAATTACAAAGCAGCGGGAAATAATACATAAGTATAATGCATAGAGGAAGTTATCTACAACCACAACTGAAAGAGATATACGGATAGAAAGCGTTCTGAATATAGCTTCAGCCGAAATCTAGGATTCTGTGAAAAGAAGTATCTGCGAAAACCAAAACTACTAGCTGCCTGTGTGGAAAATATGGGCACCTAGAGTTTAGGTTAAAACAATAAACTCTGAGTCAGTCATCGGACTGGTGTGAGAACTAAAAAAGTTATTAACTTTATATTGAAGTTGGGTAAATCAAGGGACCAATCCATATAACACGGAACGGGTTTCCTCCCAAGAACACCATAAACAAACAGCGTAATGCTAAAAAGAAAAAAATGAAGCCATTATAAGACTCAGGTCCTATCACACAATGCAACGCAAGCCGGAGGATAGAGTTTTACCTTATAATGGCCAAACATGCTTGGTACACGAAATTTATCTTTTATTATTACTAAAAGTGAAGAAATCAACTTCAAATATAAATGTATCAATCATAGACGGCATAGTATCCTATCCTACTATGTCGCCATACTAGTTTTACAATTAAAACCGAAAAGTCGCGTATTGGAAATTGGATTCCATCTATGAGTCGAGGCAAGGGATGACTCCTCTCCGATTCGAGACAGTCTAGCACATGTCTTAGATCGCACCTATGGGCAACCCTTGGATCTTCAGGGCCGGTCCACACTTACTTTAGTGGATTGGTTATTTATGAATAATAAGTTTCCCGGTCCTATCGGACCTACAAACAGGTCAGTACGTCAACCCTATGAGCATATAGCCCTATATCCGAGGCGCCTCGCAATCCATCATCCACATAAGTAAAAATGTTTGGGCTCCATACCATGACACCACTTCTAGCTAGAAAGAAACACATGCACTCCATGCAGTCACTATCCCGTTTTTGACTAATAACGGGTGTGAGGCTCGCAAATTAACGCTATATACAAAGCTATGCTATTTGACGTCGTGCTTTGATCATCAACCACAAGAATCTACTTTTCAACAAAAGCCTTGATCATTTGCATCTTAACATGCCACACTGACTATCCACGCCATGCAACTGATGTCTATCAATATATAACCTTTAAGCTTGTACGTCTCAGAAAAGGGTGTTAAGCAAGAGAATAAATTCTCCGCCACCAAACATATATATATTTAATAGAAATCAATCAACACAAATTGAAATCCAATGTCAGAAACGCATCCATTTACAAGTCCATTCTGGGTCTGAATGAAACCGGAGGCACCTGGTTCCTCGTCCCATATGTCCAATACAACAGAGAGAGGTCCTCGCATATCTGGTTGATCTCCAAGTACGTCTGCACAATCACCACTTATTACCTTGTCCTGGGTGTACAACACAATTAAGACATCAGTAATCCAAACGATGTGAAGATCTCCGGTCTTCAACCACCGTCTTCCTCGTCGACTTTTAGTCGTCATATTAATTATTCAGAATGGTTTAAACCCGGTCTTTCCAAATAATTCGCGTATCTTATAATCAAGTGCTATAAAAACACATCATACGCCTCATTCCAATCCAGAATATTCTTTTATTCAAATGTTCACATTTTAGGGAAAGGTTCCCATTAATTTTATCAAAGATAAGTTCATTTAAACTATTTCTTTAATCTTCCTTTGGATATCCATTTCAAAAGATTTTATTTTATCTTTTCACAATTCTAAACCAAATTAAGGTCTATCAACTAGTCAAGATTAGCGAACTTTACCGAAGTAATCATTTATTTATTAATCCCAATCCCAACCTTTTCATCCCATGGAGCAAAACTGGTAGTACTACACATCTAATACCCACAGTGTTATTGGTAAATTTAATTACCATTTCATGCTCAAATCTAATTAAAGATTTAACTATCTCCTGGAGTAAAATTGGTGGTACTCCATCTCGAAACATTTCTTGAATTTGGTAAATTTAATTATCCCATTCCCATTTCAATCTAACTAAAGATTCATTAAAACTCTAGTTCGGTTTTAACCTCAAAAATCATTTCTTAATGATTATTCAACTTTAGGAAAATAAATCCTGTCTTTAACTGGGTTAAAGAGCCCATGTCATTTAAAACACAGTTCACGATAAACCCAAATCCTCTTTAATCTTCATGGAAAACAGGTCAAAATATAATCGATACAAATTTCCGTATCAGACTAATAATATAAATATAATAATGACCAAGCCTTTTAAATTCCATATATAGTAACGGTCTTCCTTCACAGAAGCTCATCTCGATTATTATCGAATCGAATTCCATTCAATTCCAATTTAATATATTAAATTGGAAAGCTTTACTTTGGAGAATTTCCATTAAATCTTAATAAAAAGATTTATAATTTCCAAATCATATTTTCCTTGTTAATTGGGTTAAAGAAAATGTCATTTAAAACAAAGTTCATGATAAACCCACAACCAACTTTCATTTCAATTCCAATTAAATATTAATTAAATGGTAAACTTCTCTAAATCTTAACTAAAAGATTTATTCTTTTCTCAACTGGGTTTAAGAATAGTGTTATTTAAGACATCGTTCACGACAAACCCAAAATACAATTTGATATTAAATACGAGGCTCTGAATAGAAATTATATCGGCTTATATTCAATATCAAATTCTAAAACCAACAAATATCGTTTTGAGACAAACGATATATATATCTTCCAAATTCCTCAACAATATCCGTATAATCACGGAATCTAATATCGAAATATTGCGAAGATGATTTCCATTCAAATCCATTCCAACTTATATGTTGTAAAATTCTGGTTATTTTAAAACCATTTGCAAATCCAATTTATTTATTTAAAAAATATTGGATTATTATTCAGTTATTAACTAGTTCATTTCGATAAAAAAAAAATTTTTATCTTTTCAAAACATGTAATTTATCACCTAAAATCTTTCCAAATCGTTTATTATGATTTTACACAATTTTTCCATATTTTTAGTAATTTATCAAGGCCCTTACAGTCAGTTTCCAATATCGATCACCGAACTGCATCCATAGCGACCTGTTCTGAATTTGATTTGGACATATTTCCAAATCTAACCATTCAATTTAAACCCCTTATATTCATTGGAAAGATCTTTTCGATACAAACCCAACGGTTCCGGTTTTAGAGAATCAGATGGTCGGATCTCCCGTTACATCAATTTGAATTTAATGGTCGAAATTCGCGAACAGTCGCAGCGCGACGCGTTCTATTCAGGCCATTAAATATATATAATATATATATTATATATTTCGTCGATTTCCATTTAAAATGTATTTTATAAATTCGTTTTAAAACGATTTCAATTTCCATTTCAATTTTAAATCAAAATTGAATATTCTAAATCATTATAAAATCAAAATGATAATATTTTCGAAGTATCAGATTCTAAAATCAATACTTTTCGATATTCATTATAAAAATGAATAAAATCGTTATAAAAATTCGCTCGAGTTGAAATTGCATTTCTATACTTAACCCGACTTCATATATTTCAATATTTTTGAGTCCATCCAAAATCGGACATAAAAATCATATTTTAATTCTTTACTGAATTTTATTATAAAATATTCGTTATTTTAAAATATTCGTTATTTCTGAATCGGAATGCGACTCAATCAATTACCATATAATTTCAGTTATATGGATTTCATACATTGCATGCATTCACAATAATGATAAATAATCATTACACATTCAAACATCATCCAGAGTGCATTTTACAACCGTATAAGCATTAAAATAAATAAATAACGCCCATTACAGCCTGTCAACCCATCGATTGACATACAACTAAATATTGGGATTAGTGTATGTCAAATATCATCCCGATACTCGTGTGGGGTTTTCAAACAACAAATACTGATTATTATTTGTGCACTTGGGCGATGTGTAAAAATTATCGTCCCAATCAATATCACTTAAATAGGTGTACATAAACAAGTCGTTCGACTTGTAAATGAATATTCATTCCAATTTTACTATTTTAAATTATAAATGGATATTTTTAATTTCAATTTCAATATCCACAGTAATATTAACAATATTTTAATACGTTAATAATCATAGTCACAATACACAAATCACCAAATCATACATACAAATAAATACTCAAAAAACCCAATGCCATTTATAGCGCCATAAGTGGCTATTCACGGAGTATGAAATGTGAGTGTCGCTAATATCCATACACTGCTACTAGTTTATGCGATTTGTCGGAATCCATTTGTTGAACTCCCAAATTAAATAACTATACAAAAATGATTTGAGTGAGAGAGTTTTCACATTCATTTCTACTCCATCAGTCTTTATTTCTGAATTTATGTTTTTAACAAAATTAAACAAGTGTTTAATTTTGTCAAAAATTCTAAATGCCTCCATTTCTGTTTTGGTCAGTTCCATTGAGTAAAATTTTCACCATGATTCCAACGCAACTGAATTCGTTGGAATCGGACCTCGTATGAAAAAGATATTGCGTATTATACATTTGAATGATTAAACGAGAAACTAAATTAATTAGTTAATAATTTCCTTAACCAACTCCTTAATCCATCTTCCTGTAACCACCAACCGCTCTCAAAACACATCGTTCACCTTCAAAACTCGTCGCCGCCCTTCAATCCTTCCACCAGACCGATGATCAACACCCACCACATGAACCTCATCACCCCAAACTCCTATGCCCCGAGCAGTGCGAAATTCGATCAACCCTAGGTTCTCAAAAACTGTTCCAAACGAACAGCCTTTCAGGCAGAAATTCAGACGAATTAGGCCATTAAAACAAATCATGGCCGTTGTATTTCAAGATCTTATTGAGACGAAGGATTTCCTTCTGGAAATTTTGGAAATCATTGAGTGGATGGTGAGATCGAGAAGGAGGAAGATGCGATCATTTATGTCGTTAAATTCATTTGAGGCGGCTCATTCTGAGAAGGGGCTAGGGTTCCAAGAGAAAAAGGGCCTTTATATAATATATTTATAATATTAATTAATTAATTAATTCACTTATTATTTGTTTATCGCTATGAACTCCAAACGAGACC
Organism: Allium sativum; assembly: GCA_030737875.1. NCBI lineage: Eukaryota > Viridiplantae > Streptophyta > Magnoliopsida > Asparagales > Amaryllidaceae > Allium > Allium sativum. Next base: position 162,433,529 of record CM060913.1, read on the forward strand.
CAACGACTGTCGCCTCTAGCTAAATACCCCCATTCCGGGCACAATGGAATTAGTTTCGTAGGCCAATTCAATTGTTTCAATCAGTTTTTATCAAAATTAAAATATAAATTAATATGAAGGTCAATATTGAATTTGAACGTACATTTTTATTTACCGGGGCCACATACTGACTCCAAAAATTCCAGAAAAATAAATCTAGCTATGTTTTGACGATACGATCCTAACAAAACTAATTTCATCGAATTTGGAAATCGTTTGAAAAATGGCCTTTTAATTGGTCAATTAAATTCAAACTGAAATTTCAAACACGTTTAAATTTACCACGCTCCCATATTAATTCCAAAAATTTTGAAATTTTAAACCTTGACAATAATTTGGCATTCTAGATCCAACAAAAGTGGTTTCATCGAAAACGGAGGACGTTTGCAAAATGGCTATTTTTAAGGGCTATCGTTATATTAAAATATATATAAATTCCATAACGACTATTTTAAATTGGACATAATTTACGATTTATAAAGTGAACTCTCAGTTTCTTACATTTGTTAGAAAGATAAAGTTCAAAATATTCCAATCTTTCTTGTTTCACTGAAATCCGATTTATTTTGAATTCTGTACATTCATTTGAAATCTAAAATCGAATTTTCAAACTACCGCGCCATTTCAAGCTCGAACTATAATTAAAATAAATATATACGTTCTAACTTCGATCTAAATAAATTTTTAGTCATTATTATTTAAAATAAATCATTTTAAATATTCACAATCCGTTAAAATAGCTAAAACAAAAATTATAAATTGGTTCAGAAATTTCGGGTTGTTACAATCTCCCCCACTTAAAATCTCTTCGTCCTCGAAAAGGAATGGAGCATAAAGTTGTTTTACTAACCAACTCAACTTTCATTCTTCAACTTTTTAATTTCTAAGAATTTTCTAATTTCTCAAAAATTTGGCTAACACCCTAAATTTTCAAAAAATTTCGCCATAACCTCCTTTGTACGGGTAGGGTTTGAAAATTTTATTGGGCCGTATTAGGCACCCAATAAATCAAGAAAAGAATACACAATTTTTTTGACCTATCTATGCCCAAGGGGGACGTGTTAATATCATAATCTCACTACTTGTCCAGTGTTGGAAATAAATAATCCATGTGCCGTATCTAAAAACAAGAAAGACATGAATTTTTGTCATCTCCAGACCTGTGTAGGGTTTTTATTAAATCCAGTCCTGAGCACCATTACATGTATTCCTTAATTATGTCCATAATTAGTCTTCTGTTCAATCTATAATATAGTCATCGCCATACAAGCATCTCGCCCGTTTGGTAATCCAAACCTCGTCATATAAGCGCCAAATGCCTATATAGAATATGATATGATATGATGCCTTCATGTAGTATGCCATGTGGTGTAGTTCATAATTTATTTGTTGCTATCCTATGGCGTGGTTTATAATCTCACACAGAACAACCATCACAACGCATCCAAATTCATTCACAGGAGTTGATATAATAAATAAAATTGCACAACCAACTCATTAAGGTACCCCTGTTTGTCGGGCACGCAATATATTTCTCTACTCAACAGCGAATCCATAACCTGCTCAATCATACATGTATATGCATATCTATCTATATACGTATATCTAGTTCGAACTAAATTTTCTATTTAGTTCTATATTATATTTGGTTTTATTTATCATTCATTCTCTTATGGGTTTTATCGTTCCAATATTTTTATTAATCAAACCAATAATCACACATCACAACTAGCAATCAATTAATTGATTAGCTTTTCAAATATAATTTATATATACTTAAAAATCATATTTTAATGCCAAATCACAACCAATAAATCCTAACTAAGGTTTTGGTTCTCACACCAGTCAATTGGAATCATATGGATATCCCGCTTTCGAAACTCGAACATAAGTACCAATGATGTCATGATCATCATCAGAATCATCTCCGGGCGACTAGAGTGTGATCCTATATCTATCCAGTATATTTGAGGCTTCAGATATAAGTTAATTACTCGTATATTCAAGATTTCATATACCCGATAGTCCAAAATCAATTTAAAATAAAATACTCAAATACTTATAATAAGATTTAAAATTTCAAAACTAAATTTGTTTTTAGAAATAACACTCTTTAAACTCATTCTAGGATATTACTGATCCTATCTCTAACGAGTCATTCTCATAGGATATTACTAATCCAATCTCTGATGAATTCTTTTGTTTGGTTCTAATATGTCTTGTTCTCAAGCTCTGTAAACCAAAGCACTGATACCAACTGTAACGTTTCAGACTTCCCCGACCCCCGAAGAAACGGAAGAGCCTGGATTGCTTTGAGAACACGACTCTTCAGAACACAAACAATAGAACATTTCATTGCTATTACAACAATTACATCAGAGTACAAGAATATATCAGAGTATGAATAATTAATACACAACGGAAAATATCAGAGAATTAAATTACAAAGCAACGGGAAATAGTACATGAGTATAATGCACAGCGGAAATCATCTACAACCACAACTGAAAGAGATATATAGATACAAAGCTTTCTGAACATTGCTCTAGCTGTGTAACAGCTCGGAAAATTTTCGACTTAGAAAATCGACACACCACACCATGTCGACTATTCAAATCGGAAATACCGGAAAGTTAATGGAAAGAAATTAGAGGATGAGAATAGATAAGATCGGAATTTATAATAGAAGAAAGAAGAGGAACAACAACAGAATCAGAGTAACACGAATCTCACAGCGGAACGAATAAAATATATTATATTACATAATATTTGAAATACAAAACTTATAACTGTATATACATACCATTTCGGAGAATAACACATAATATCACAACGGAAATAAACAATAGCTATATAATCCTGAAGCCTCCAGCTCCAGCTCTCCAAGTATCTGTAAAATCCCGACTACTTGACTGCCCGTACAAAATTGGGCACCCAAGAGTTTGGGGAAAACAAAAGAAAATAAACTCTGGGTTAGTCATGTGACTGGTGTGAGTAAACTCCAACCATTTGTTTAACTTTTAAAATCCTTTTTAAAGAAAGGAAAATCGTAAGACCGATCCACACATAAACACGGATGGTTTTTACCTTACGACTACTCAAAATATTCTTTGTTTCACAACTCTTCTGATATTATAATAATGTCTAAATCAAATAAATAGAACTTTAGCAGAATGCTTTCATCTCACATTCCACATATAAAATATATAATCAAAAATTGCTGCGCTTATTGGGTAATGGATTCCAACTGGCAAGGATGGGACCAGCTTCCGACAGTGTATCACTAGAGAGAAATACACCGAGTTCAACAAGAACATCTTGCAACCCAGGCTCAACATGACCGGTCACTCATTTTGCTTGAGTGTACCTAATGTATTATCACCAAAGGATGGGATCAGCAACCGTTTCCCAAAAGGGACACCATCAAAATAGATTATAGAAGTAAATGGAATTACTTTAGATCAGGTGACAATACACCCTAATTGGCAGCTAACCACTTAGCCATCGACCTACCCGATTTTATAACATTTCCTGGTTGTGAGGCTAGAGGTTATAACATACGAACCACATCTTTATTTACTTTGAATGTCACATCGTCATACCCACCAAATCATAAATTGATTTCCTCAAAAAACCACGGGTATACAGCTAAGAGAAACGAATTCCTCCGCCACCAAACGTAAATACGTTTGATGTGACGGCCTGGAATTTCGCTCGATCCGAATCAGTCGTTAAACCGATCTAGACCGTTCGAAACCCCTGACTGTTTGAGAACAGGACAAATCAGAACGCAGACGGAAGAACATTTCATTGTTATTACAACAATACCATCAGATACAAGAATATACAGAGTATAAATGAATAAATTACATTCGATAAATATCAGAGATTACAATAAATTACATAGCAGCGGAAAATAATACAAAGCACAACTGAAGGTGACATACGGATACAGAGCTTTCCGGATATCATTCCAGCTGTAAACCAGGATCCTGTGAATATAAATCTGCAAAACCAATACTACTAGCTGCCCGTGCGGAAAATAGGGGCACCCAGAGTTTAGGTTAAAACAATAAACTCCAGGTCAGTCATGTGACTGGTGTGAGAACTAAAACAGTTATTTAAAGCTTTACTTTAAAATAGAGTAATTCAAGGGACCACGCCGTATAACACGGAATGGATTTCCTCCCAAGAATACCAGTGCATAAAACAACAGTGCAATGCTAAATAAAGAAAAAAAGAAGCTGTTATAAGACCCAGATCCCATCACACAATGCAACGCAAGCCGGAGGATAGGGTTTTCCCTTATAATAGCCAAACATGCTTGGTATGTTTAAAACAAATCATTTGATACTATAATAAGTGTATAGTGTCAAAACAGTTTCAATCATAAATATAAATCATAGACGGCATGGGTACCATATATCATGTCGCCATACTAGTTCTACAATTAAAACCGCAATACACGTATTGGAAATTGGATTTCCGTCATGAGTCGAGGCAAGGGGCAAGATCCTCTCCGTGTTCGAGACACTCTAGCAAATGCCTCCGGGTTACGCAATCTGGGCAACCCCGGATGCGGCTGGGCCGGTCCTCACTTACGTTAGAGGATTAATTATGCCTGAACACACGTTTCTCGGTCCTTACAGACCTATAATCGAGGCACCTCGCATTCCAACAACCACAAAGGTGAAAAGTATATAAATGTCAGGGCTGGTAAGTCACTGACACCACCATAGCTAGAAAGAAACGTCGTGCTCTCCCAGCGGTCCGTATCCCGTTTTTAACTCATACCGAGGTGTGAGGCTCGCGAATCCACGCTATACACAAAGCTGCCACGTAGGCCGTGCTTTGATCATCAACCACAAGACTTTGCTTTTCAACAGAAACCTTGATCCATGCAACTCAGCGTGCCACACAGGCAGTTCATGCCATGCGATTGATATCTATCGATATATAACCTCTAAGCTCGTACGTCTCAGAGAAGGGCGTTAAGCAAGAGAATAAATTCTCCGCCGCCAAACAGATATATATTTAACAGAAATCAATCAACACAGAATAAAATCCAATGTCAGACACACAATCCATTTACAAGTCCGTTCTGGGTCTGAACGAAACCGGAGGCACTTTCCTCGCATATCCATCCATCTCCAAGTACGTCTGGACGACCACCAACTATTTCCATCCTCTTGGGTGTACAGCCCAATCAGGATCGTCAGTAATTACCCAAACGATGTGAAGACTTCCGATCTTCAACCACCGTCTTCATCTTCGACATATCGTCGAATCGGTTATTCAGAATGGGTATAGACCCAGACTTTCCGAACAACCCGCGTATATTAAAACAAATGTTAAACAAACACAACATACGCCTCATTCCAATTCAGCAGTCACTAACCGCAAATTAGCAAGAGAACAATTTCCCAAATATTAACCCCGAAGGCCAAAACCAACATCAGATCAATACCCAGGAAACCATTCTTCTTAGCCAACCTACAGCTAGTTTCTAAATTCCACATTCTTAGGGAAAGGTTCCCATTAATTTTATCCAAGATAAATTCTTTAAAATTTATCCTGTAATCTTCCTTTGGATGTCGTTTCGAACCAAATTATGGTTTTTCCAACTAGTCGAGATGAGCGAACCGTAACGAAGTAATTATTTATTTTATTTCCCAATCCCAACCTATTCATCCCATGAAGCAAAACTGGTAATACTCCATATCTAACACCGTGGTGTTATCGGTAAAATTAATTACCATTTCACGTTCAAATATAATTAAAGATTTAACTATAGCTTTGGAGCAAAACTGGTAATACTCCATTCCCGCTCATTTCTAAATTTGATAATTTAGATTATAGATTCACATTTCAATCTAATTGCAGATTCGTTAGAACTCCTTTTACTGGGTTAAAGAACTAGGTGTTATTTAAAACACAGTTCACGACAAACCCAAATCACATTCTATTTGTTATCGGGTTAAAGAACTAGTGTTATTTAAAACACTGTTCACGATAAACCCATTTCAAATTCAATCTAATATATTAGAAATTCCGATTATTTAAAACCCCTTTTTAAATCTAATTCATTTATTTAAAAATAATTGGGTTTTAAATTTAGTTCAAAACTAGTTCATTTCGATAAAAACCCATTTTTATCTTTTCAAATATGGAGTTTTTCATCCCAAATTTTCCTAAATCATTTCTTATGATTTTACACAAATTATTGATATTTTTAATAATTTTATCAAGGCCCGTACAGTCGATTTCCAACAATGGCCATCGAACTGCACTTACAACGACCTTTTTCGAATTTGATTTGGACGTATCTCCAAATCCAACCGTTAGATTTTGAATTTCTAATATTCGTTAGAAAGCTCTTTTCGATACGAACCCAACGGTTCCGGTTTTAGGAGAATCCGACGGTCGGATCTCCCTTAATGTCCGTTTGAAATAAATGGTCGAAATTCACGAACTGCCGCGGCGCGGCGCGTTCTATTCAGGCCATTATATTATATATATAATATATATAATATATATTTCGTCGATTTCTAATTAAAAACGAATTTTATAAATAGTTTTGAATTCGTTTCAAAAACAATTTCAACTTCCATTTCAATTCAAATCAAAATTGAATTTTTCCTTATAAATTCGTTTGTATTCAATTCAAATTTCAATTCAATTTGAATTCATTTCAATTCGTTTTCAATTCAATTTGAATTCTTTTTCAATTCAATTTGAATTCGTTTTCAATTCAATTCGGTTTCAAAGTCGTTTTCTATTCGATTCAATTCAAATTGGTTTCAAAGTCGTTTTCTATTTGATTCAATTCAAATTGGTTTCAAAGTCGTTTCCTATTCGATTCAATTCAAATTGGTTTCAAAGTCGTTTTCTATTCGATTCAATTCAAATTGGTTTCGAAGTCGTTTTCTATTCGATTCAGTTCAAATTGGTTTCAAAGTCGTTTTCTATTCGATTCTATTCAAATTGGTTTCAAAGTCGTTTTCTATTCGATTCAATTCAAATTGGTTTCAAAGTCGTTTTCTATTCGATTCAATTCAAATTGGTTTCAAAGTCGTTTTCTATTCGATTCAATTCAAATTGGTTTCTATTCAATTCATTTCGAAATCGTTTTCAATTCAATTCATTTCTGTTTTCTATTTGTATCAAATTCATTATATATTCAATTTGATTCAAATTTCATTTCAAAATATCCGTTTTCGAAATCACTTTTCAATATTCATTTTAAAATGAATAAAATCGATATAACTATCGTTCACGTCAAAATGGCGTCAATCTAATCAACACGGCTTCATGTATTTCTATTTTCTAATATTCTATTCAACAAATGAATATTTATTTTTGTCAACACACGACTAATCTCAACGAATGAGTACTGTCCACGTGTGACTATTTTTGTTAAATTATTTCGTTCAACACATGACTAATCTCAACGAATGAGTACAGTCAACACATGAACCTTTATTTTATATTGATAAAGATGTAAATTTTATTATTAAAATATTTCGTTCAACACATGACTAATCTCAACGAATGAGTACAGTCAACACATGAACCTTTATTTTATAATATTCTTTATTTTTCAAATTGGAATGAGGCCCAATCAATCACCATATAATATTAATTATATGGATTTTCATACATCACACGTATATAACAGCATTGAAAAATAATCAACCATCAACCAAAGTGCACTACACTGTATAAGCGTCAAATATAGATGTCTAACGCTTATAACAGCCTGTCAATCAATCGATCGACATATTTAATCAATCAGGATGGGTGAACTTCAAATTTCATCCTAACACCCGTGTGGGGTTTCAAACAATCAAACATAGATTTTAGTTGTGCAGTTGGGCGATGTGTAAAATTTATCGTCCCAATCAATGTCAGTCAAATCAGTGTACATAAACAAACCGTCCGGTTTGTAAATGAATATTTATTTATTCACATTCACTAAATTCATATTCACGTTAAAAATTATATTTTTAACGATAAAACATTTTATTTCATCATATGAATTTCTATTCAGTTCATTCTTTAAATAAAATGATATTTTTCTTTTCTAACTTATTTTAGAAAATTTCGGCGGCATAACGGCACGATATTAGAAACGGGACGAGGCCTAGCCTTATCCCCGGTTCAGTGAAGGCCCACGCCATTCACACATCAATCAAATCAATTTCATCTCATCAAACAATCAAATACTCTAACTAATTTTTGCAATCAAACAAACAAGTCCATGGTCTGTGGACGATTGTGTCGGGTGCTACTAAGCACCGTCTGCATCCTAGTATATATATATAACTAGAAAAGAAATTGAAAGGTGAGAAATTCTCACCGATAGCTATCCCATCATCTTGACTCTTCTTTTGTAGAAGTCTTCTTCGTTGCTGTAGCCACTACATATGTAAAAATCGAATTTTTACTTCGCTATCCAATGTATAAAAATCGAATTTTTACTATGCTACTCAATATATAAAAATCGAATTTTTACTATGGTATTCAATATATAAAAATCGAATTTTTATTATGCTATTCAATATATAAAGATTTCGCCTTTTCAAATATGAAGTTTTTGCCTTTTCAAATATGAAGTTTTCGCCTTTTCAAATATGAAAAATCCGAACTTTTAGATATTAAAAGTCCGAACTTCACAAAAGCAAAAATCCAATTTTTTCTCTAAAAATATACCCTTTCCTATTTAAGCAAAAAAACATATTTCTACATCTTCTATATTGTAAAGATTATATTTTTTTGCTTCAAAAATATAAAAATCATATTTTTATTACTTTAAAAATATAAAGATCATATTTTTATCTTTTCTATATTATAAAAATTATATTTTTATTTTACAAAAAATCAAATCAAATCTTTATGATATTAAAATCATATCTTTCTATAATTAAAAATCCAGTCTTTCTCTAATTAAAAATCTAATCTCTCTCTAATTAAAAATCTATATTTTCAGTTTTAAAAATCCTAGCTTTCTTTAGCTAAAAAGAAACAAAACATGAAAACTTACATCGCCACCGAAGTCTCGACTTACGGCAGGTGGAGGTGCTCACGTCGGGATCGCAGTGAGGGGCTTGGCAGCTCCAAAGGTGGAGGCGACAACCCGGAGCGGTGTCGGTCTTCTAGGGAGGTGCGACAAACTCGATTTGAGGAGGGACTCGCTGTTTTAGGGATAGGAGGAGAGGGGATCGGAGGCGAGGAAGGGAGGCCGGTCTGAGGTGGAAGCGACGCAGGGATTGGCGCTCGATGGAGCGGTGCAGTGGTGGGGTGGATTTTAGGTTTGGACGCAGTCATCGAACTGAGGGGCCAGGGGGGGTTGCGAGCTTGGAGGCTGCGACGGGGAGTTCGACGGTGGGCGTGGCGGTGGGCTGCTGATGGAGGCGTCGATCGATTTTTAGGGCGTCAATTTTCTTTTCTTTTCTTTGTTTTCTAATTGGCAATGACGGGGGGGGGGGGGGGGGCAGAATGAAATAAGGGGGAGGGGAGAGATAATTTAATTTTTTAATTTATTTTAATTGCAAAAAGTTGACTTTTACATACGACCTCTAAACGAGGCCCACCGCCTGTCGTCCATAGCGTTTTACCCCCAATCCGAACACAATGGGATATATATCGTAGGCTGATTCGGCTGTTACAATCAGTTTCCGTTAAATTTACATTTAAATCACTATATTGAATTTTAAACGTACATTTCAAATTACCGGGGTCACATACTAACTAGAAAAATTTCAGAAAAATATTTTCTAGCTTCGTATTGACGATACGGTCCTAACAAAACTAGTTTCGTCGAATTCTGAGACCGTTAGAAAAATGGCCATTTTCCAGTCGATTAAAATCAACTGAAACTGGTCAAATGCGTTTTCCTTTGCCATGCTCACATATTGATTCGAAAATTTATGAAATTTGAAACCTAACAATAATTTGACACCACGGATCCAACAAAAGTGGTTTCGTCGAAATCCGAGGTCATTTGCAAAATTTCCATTTTTAAGGGCCTGAATTCTATAGCGACTACTGGACACATCTTTTGATTCCCGCTATGAAATTTTGATTTTTCGGATTCGCTGGAAAGATATTATCAAATTGATCCTAATGTTTTTGGTTTCACTAAAATCCGGATTGTTTTGCACCCGGCACATTCAATTGAAGTTTGAAGTCGAATTATCGAACTACCGCTCCATTTTCAATTCCTATTTATATTATTTATATTCTAACGACGGCGTATATAATATATGCGTTCGAATTATATTCAAAATAAATTTCTCGTCGATTTTATTTAAAATAATCTATTTTAAATATTCAAAATTCGCTGAAATTGCCAAAATAAAAATTTTAAACTGGCTCAGATTTTCCGGGTTATTACAATCTCCCCCACTTAAAACTTTTCGTCCCCGAAAAGGAACAAAGTCGAAAGTGGTTTGATTAATCAACTCTACGTTCGATCTGGCTTCCATTCTCCAACTTTTCAGTTTCTGAGAATTTTCATATTTTCAAAAATTTGGCTAACACCTTAAATTTTCGAAAAATTTCGCCATAACCTCCCCTGCACCGGGAGCCACGGGAGAATCCCGAAATTGCCATATAGGCCTTCTGATCTCAAAAAGAAAAAGAAAAAGCCAAGCGGCTAGCCAATAGGCTCATAAAATCATCATCACCCAAACAAAACAGTAAATTATGTAGTAAACATGTACCTATTTGTCGGGCAAACAAATTTTATTCTCTGGCTCTAGCCTCCTTGCTATGACCTGTTCAATGTATGTATATGTATATGCAAGCAAATGCGACCAATTTTCAATACAATTCAATATTTGATACAATTAGGCATATAGGTTCAAAATTATCAAACAAATAAAGAAACAACACAAACATCAATCAATTAGTGGATTAGAGTTTCAAATTCATAATTTTGATATATATACTAAAATCATGTTTTTGATGCCAATTCACAACAATGTGTTCTAGCTATAAAAGTTTTGGTTCTCACACCAGTCTAATGGAAATATATAGAAAATCACACCTTCGTCACTCGAATATAAATTCTGACGACGAGTACTCAACCATCAGAATCATCTTCGGGCCACTAGAGCATGATTCTATATCTATCCAGTATATTAAAACTTCGAATATACGTTCATGACGCGTATATGCAAAATCTTTATATACTAGATTGTCCATATTCAAAATAAATAAATAATCAAATACGTAGAATTGATTTAAATTTCAAAACAAAAATTGTTTTCATTTGAAAAATATACTCTTCACACTCGTTTTAGGATACTACTGATCCTATCTCTAACGAGTCATTCTAATTGGATATTACTAATCCAATATCTGATGAATTCTTTCGTATGGTTCTAATGTGTCTTGTTCTCGAGCTCTGTAAACCAAAGCTCTGATACCAAATGTGACAGCCTGAAATTTCGCTCGATCCGAATCAATCGTTAAACCGATCTAGACCGTTCGAAACCCCTGACTGTTTGAGAACAGGACAAATCAGAATGCAGACGGAAGAACATTTCATTGTTATTACAACAATACCATCAGATACAAGAATATACAGAGTATAAATGAATAAATTACATTCGATAAATATCAGAGATTACAATAAATTACATAGCAGCGGAAAATAATACAAAGCACAACTGAAGGTGATATACGGATACAGAGCTTTCCGGATATCATTCCAGTTGTAAACCAGGATCCTGTGAATATAAATCTGCAAAACCAAAACTACTAGCTGCCCGTGCGGAAAATAGGGGCACCCAGAGTTTAGGTTAAAACAATAAACTCCAGGTCAGTCATGTGACTGGTGTGAGAACTAAAACAGTTATTTAAAGCTTTACTTTAAAATAGAGTAATTCAAGGGACCACGCCGTATAACACGGAACTGGTTTCCTCCCAAGAATACCAGTGCATAAAACAACAGCGCAATGCTAAATAAAGAAAAAAGAAGCTGTTATAAGACCCCGGTCCCATCACACAATGCAACGCAAGCCAAAGGATAGGGTTTTCCCTTATAATAGCCAAACATGCTTGGTACGTTTAAAACAAATCATTTGATACTATAATAAGTGTATAGTGTCAAAACAGTATCAATCATAAATATAAATCATAGACGGCATGGGTACCATATATCATGTCGCCATACTAGTTCTACAATTAAAACCGCAATACACGTATTGGAAATTGGATTTCCGTCATGAGTCGAGGCAAGGGGCAAGATCCTCTCCGCGTTCGAGACACTCTAGCAAATGCCTCCGGGTTACGCACTCTGGGCAACCCCGGATGCGGCTGGGCCGGTCCTCACTTACGTTAGAGGATTAATTATGCCTGAACACACGTTTCCCGGTCCTTACAGACCTATAATCAAGGCGCCTCGCGTTCCAACAACCACAAAGGTGAAAAGTATATAAATGTCAGGGCTGGTAAGTCACTGACACCACCATAGCTAGAAAGAAACGTCGTGCTCTCCCAGCGGTCCGTATCCCGTTTTTAACTCATACCGAGGTGTGAGGCTCGCGAATCCATGCTATACACAAAGCTGCCACGTAGGCCATGTTTTGATCATCAACCATAAGACTTTGCTTTTCAACAGAAGCCTTGATCCTTGCAACTCAGCGTGCCACACAGGCAGTTCATGCCATGCGATTGATATCTATCGATATATAACCTCTAAGCTCGTACGTCTCAGAGAAGGGCATTAAGCAAGAGAATAAATTCTCCGCCACCAAATAGATATATATTTAACAGAAATCAATCAACACAGAATAAAATCCAATGTCAGACACACAATCCATTTACAAGTCCGTTCTGGGTCTGAACGAAACCGGAGGCACTTTCCTCGCATATCCATCCATCTCCAAGTACGTCTGGACGACCACCAACTATTTCCATCCTCTTGGGTGTACAGCCCAATCAGGATCGTCAGTAATTACCCAAACGATGTGAAGACTTCCGGTCTTCAACCACCGTCTTCATCTTCGACATATCGTCGAATCGGTTATTCAGAATGGGTATAGACCCGGACTTTCCGAACAACCCGCGTATATTAAAACAAATGTTAAACAAACACAACATATGCCTCATTCCAATTCAGCAGTCACTAACCGCAAATTAGCAAGAGAACAATTTCCCAAATATTAACCCCGAAGGCCGAAACCAACATCAGATCAATACCCAGGAAACCATTCTTCTTAGCCAACCTACAGCTAGTTTCTAAATTCCACATTCTTAGGGAAAGGTTCCCATTAATTTTATCCCAGATAAATTCTTTAAAATTTATCCTGTAATCTTCCTTTGGATGTCGTTTCGAACCAAATTATGGTTTTTCCAACTAGTCGAGATTAGCGAACCGTAACGAAGTAATTATTTATTTTATTTCCCAATCCCAACCTTTTCATCCCATGAAGCAAAACTGGTAATACTCCATATCTAACACCGTGGTGTTATCGGTAAAATTAATTACCATTTCGCGTTCAAATCTAATTAAAGATTTAACTATCGCTTTGGAGCAAAACTAGTAATACTCCATTCCCGCTCATTTTTAAATTTGATAATTTAGATTATAGATTCACATTTCAATCTAATTGCAGATTCGTTAGAACTCCTTTTACTGGGTTAAAGAACTAGGTGTTATTTAAAACACAGTTCACGACAAACCCAAATCACATTCTATTTGTTATCGGGTTAAAGAACTAGTGTTATTTAAAACACTGTTCATGATAAACCCATTTCAAATTCAATCTAATATATTAGAAATTCCGATTATTTAAAACCCCTTTTTAAATCTAATTCATTTATTTAAAAATAATTGGGTTTTAAATTTAGTTCAAAACTAGTTCATTTCGATAAAAACCCATTTTTATCTTTTCAAATATGGAGTTTTTCATCCCAAATTTTCCTAAATCATTTCTTATGATTTTACACAAATTATTGATATTTTTAATAATTTTATCAATGCCCGTACAGTCGATTTCCAACAATGGCCATCGAACTGCACTTACAGCGACCTTTTTCGAATTTGATTTGGACGTATCTCCAAATTCAACCGTTAGATTTTGAATTTCTAATATTCGTTAGAAAGCTCTTTTCGATACGAACCCAACGGTTCCGGTTTTAGGAGAATCCGACGGTCGGATCTCCCGTAATGTCCGTTTGAAATAAATGGTCGAAATTCACGAACTGCCGCGGCGCGACGCGTTCTATTCAGGCCATTATATTATATATATATAATATATATTTCATCGATTTCTAATTAAAAACGAATTTTATAAATAGTTTTGAATTCGTTTCAAAAACAATTTCAACTTCCATTTCAATTCAAATCAAAATTGAATTTTTCCTTATAAATTCGTTTGTATTCAATTCAAATTTCAATTCAAATTTGAATTCATTTCAATTCGTTTTCAATTCAATTTGAATTCGTTTTCAATTCAATTTGAATTCGTTTTCAATTCAATTCGGTTTCAAAGTCGTTTTCTATTCGATTCAATTCAAATTGGTTTCAAAGTCGTTTTCTATTCGATTCAGTTCAAATTGGTTTCAAAGTCGTTTTCTATTCGATTCAGTTCAAATTGGTTTCAAAGTCGTTTTCTATTCGATTCAGTTCAAATTGGTTTCAAAGTCGTTTTCTATTCGATTCAGTTCAAATTGGTTTCAAAGTCGTTTTCTATTCGATTCTATTCAAATTGGTTTCAAAGTCGTTTTCTATTCGATTCAATTCAAATTGGTTTCAAAGTCGTTTTCTATTCGATTCAATTCAAATTGGTTTCAAAGTCGTTTTCTATTCGATTCAATTCAAATTGGTTTCTATTCAATTCATTTCGAAATCGTTTTCAATTCAATTCATTTCTGTTTTCTATTTGAATCAAATTCATTATATATTCAATTTGATTCAAATTTCATTTCAAAATATGCGTTTTCGAAATCACTTTTCAATATTCATTTTAAAATGAATAAAATCGATATAAATATCGTTCACGTCAAAATGGCGTCAATCTAATCAACACGGCTTCATGTATTTCTATTTTCTAATATTCTATTCAACAAATGAATATTTATTTTTGTCAACACACGACTAATCTCAACGAATGAGTACTGTCCACGTGTGACTATTTTTGTTAAATTATTTCGTTCAACACATGACTAATCTCAACGAATGAGTACAGTCAACACATGAACCTTTATTTTATATTGATAAAGATGTAAATTTTATTATTAAAATATTTCGTTCAACACATGACTAATCTCAACGAATGAGTATAGTCAACACATGAACCTTTATTTTATAATATTCTTTATTTTTCAAATTGGAATGAGGCCCAATCAATCACCATATAATATTAATTATATGGATTTTCATACATCACACGTATATAACAACATTGAAAAATAATCAACCATCAACCAAAGTGCACTACACTGTATAAGCATCAAATATAGATGTCTAACGCTTATAACAGCCTGTCAATCAATCGATCGACATATTTAATCAATCAGGATGGGTGAACTTCAAATTTCATCCTAACACCCGTGTGGGGTTTCAAACAATCAAACATAGATTTTAGTTGTGCAGTTGGGCGATGTGTAAAATTTATCGTCCCAATCAATGTCAGTGAAATCAGTGTACATAAACAAACCGTCCGGTTTGTACATGAATATTTATTTATTCACATTCACTAAATTCATATTCACGTTAAAAATTATATTTTTAACGATAAAACATTTTATTTCATCATATGAATTTCTATTCAGTTCATTCTTTAAATAAAATGATATTTTTCTTTTCTAACTTATTTTAGAAAATTTCGGCGGCATAACGGCACGATACTAGAAATGGGACGAGGCCTAGCCTTATCCCTGGTCCAGTGAAGGCCCACGCCATTCACACATCAATCAAATCAATTTCATCTCATCAAACAATCAAATTTCAATCAAATAATCTAACTAATTTTTGCAATCAAACAAACAAGTCCATGGTCTGTGGACGATTGTGTCGGGTGCTACTAAGCACCGTCTGCATCCTAGTATATATATATATATATATAACTAGAAAAGAAATTGAAAGGTGAGAAATTCTCACCGATAGCTATCCCATCATCTTGACTCTTCTTTTGTAGAAGTCTTCTTCGTTGCTGTAGCCACTACATATGTAAAAATCGAATTTTTACTTCGCTATCCAATATATAAAAATCGAATTTTTACTATGCTATTCAATATATAAAAATCGAATTTTTACTATGCTATTCAATATATAAAAATTGAATTTTTATTATGCGATTCAATATATAAAGATTTCGCCTTTTCAAATATGAAGTTTTCGCCTTTTCAAATATGAAGTTTTCGCCTTTTCAAATATGAAAAATCCGAACTTTTAGATATTAAAAGTCCGAACTTCACAAAAGCAAAAATCCTATTTTTTCTCTAAAAATATACCCTTTCCTATTTAAGCAAAAAAACATGTTTCTACATCTTCTATATAGTAAAGATTATATTTTTTTTGCTTCAAAAATATAAAAATCATATTTTTATTACTTTAAAAATATAAAGATCATATTTTTATCTTTTCTATATTATAAAAATTATATTTTTATTTTACAAAAAAAAAATATCAAATCTTTATGATATTAAAATGATATCTTTCTATAATTAAAAATCCAGTCTTTCTCTAATTAAAAATCTAATCTCTCTCTAATTAAAAATCTATATTTTCAGTTTTAAAAATCCTAGCTTTCTTTAGCTAAAAAGAAACAAAACATGAAAACTTACATCGCCACCGAAGTCTCGACTTACGGCAGGTGGAGGTGCTCACGTCGGGATCGCAGTGAGGGGCTTGGCAGCTCCAAAGGTGGAGGCGACAACCCGGAGCGGTGTCGGTCTTCTAGGGAGGTGCGACAAACTCGATTTGAGGAGGGACTCACTGTTTTAGGGATAGGAGGAGAGGGGATCGGAGGCGAGGAAGGGAGGCCGGTCTAAGGTGGAAGCGGCGCAGGGATTGGCGCTCGATGGAGCGGTGCAGTGGTGGGGTGGATTTTAGGTTTGGACGCGGTCATCGAACTGAGGGGCCAGGGGGGGTTGCGAGCTTGGAGGCTGCGACGGGGAGTTCGACGGTGGGCGTGGCGGTGGGCTGCTGATGGAGGTGTCGATCGATTTTTAGGGCGTCGTTTTTTTCTTTTTTTTCTTTGTTTTCTGATTGGCAATGAACCGGGGGGGGGGGGGGGCAGAATGAAATAAGGGGGAGGGGAGAGATAATTTAATTTATTTTAATTGCAAAAAGTTGACTTTTACATACGACCTCTAAACGAGGCCCACCGCCTGTCGTCCATAGCGTTTTACCCCCACTCCGAACACAATGGGATATATATCGTAGGCTGATTCGGCTGTTACAATCAGTTTCCGTTAAATTTACATTTAAATCACTATATTGAATTTTAAACGTACATTTCAAATTACCGGGGTCACATACTAACCAGAAAAATTTCAGAAAAATATTTTCTAGCTTCGTATTGACGATACGGTCCTAACAAAACTAGTTTCGTCGAATTCTGAGACCGTTAGAAAAATGGCCATTTTCCAGTCGATTAAAATCAATTGAAACTGGTCAAATGCGTTTTCCTTTCCCATGCTCACATATTGATTTGAAAATTTATGAAATTTGAAACCTAACAATAATTTGACACCACGGATCCAACAAAAGTGGTTTCGTCGAAATCCGAGGTCATTTGCAAAATTTCCATTTTTAAGGGCCTGAATTCCATAGCGACTATTCAGAATTTTCAACTGGACATATCTTTTGATTCCCGCTATGAAATTTTGACTTTTCGGATTCGCTGGAAAGATATTATCAAATTGATCCTAATGTTTTTGGTTTCACTAAAATCCGGATTGTTTTGCACCCGGCACATTCAATTGAAGTTTGAAGTCGAATTATCGAACTACCGCGCCATTTTCAATTCCTATTTATAATTATATATAATTATTTATATTCTAACGACGGCGTATATAATATATGCGTTCGAATTATATTCAAAATAAATTTCTCGTCGATTTTATTTAAAATAATCTATTTTAAATATTCAAAATTCGCTGAAATTGCCAAAATAAAATTTTTAAACTGGCTCGGATTTTCCGGGTTATTACATTTGAAGAGATCAACTTACGTGATTTATTAAATATACTCTGTCAGACATTATTCCATGCAAGTTGTCCTGGGACTGGACAAACCGAAGGCACTATTCTGTAAACCCATCTTAGGCAATAGTGTCTATCAACCACAATATAATAATCATCTAGCAGAACACTTTCATCTCACATTCCACCTACATAATATAAAATCGGTTTCTAATATCGGTCACCGAACTGCATCCATAGCGACCTTTTATGAATTTGATTTGGACATATTTCCAAATATAACTATTCAATTTAAACCTCTTATATTCATTGGAAAGATCTTTTCGATACAAACCCAACGGTTACGGTTTTAGAGAATCCGACAGTCGGATCTCCAATATCGGTCACTGAACTGCATCCATAGCGACCTTTTCTGAATATGATTTGGACATATTTCCAAATCTAACCATTCTATTTAAACCTCTTATATTCATTGGAAAGACCTTTTCGATACAAACCCAGTGGTTCCGGTTTTAGAGAATCCGACGGTCCGATCTCCCGTTACATCAATTTGAATTTAATGGTCGAAATTCGCGAACAGTCGCTGTGCGGCGCGTTCAATTCAGGCCATTAAATATATATAATATTATATATATTTCGTCGATTTCCATTTAAAACGTATTTTATAAATCATTTATAAATTCGTTTTAAAACGATTTCAATTTCCATTTCAATTTTAAATCAAAATTGAATATTCTAAATCATTATAAAATCAAAATGATAATATTTTCAAAGTATCAGATTCTGAAATCAATACTTTTCGATATTCATTATAAAATGAATAAAATCGATAGTGACCTTCTGATCAGTGTACTCTAGAAGCGATACACAGGAGTTCAACAAGAACATCTTGTAACTCGGCCACACATGACCGGCCATTCATTTCGCTTGAATGTTCTGAATATATTATCACCTTACGGTTGGTATACCAACATAACCGTTCCCGGGAGATGCAGAATTGAAAGAAGTAACAAATATGAATATTCTCTAGATGGTGACAATATACCCTAATTGGGTGCAGCCCACTTAGTCATGCTGCTTGCCCAATTTATGTAATTTCTTGGTTGATGAGGCTTGAGGTCATATCATATTCTTTGACAGATCATCTTCATTTACTTTGAACGCCACATCGTCATACCCGCCAAATCACAAATTGATTCCCCAAAAACTACCACGGGTATAAGCTAAGAGAAACGAATTCTCCCACCACCAACGTAAATACGTTTGAAACGATCAACTTACGCGATCTACTAGATATACTCTGTCAGACATTCATCCATTCAAGTTGTCCTAGGACTAGACAGCCCGATGGCACTATTCTATAAATCCATCTTAGGAAATTTCTACCTAGGATTTTCCAGAACGACCCTTACATAAACTCTGTCTTCATTTATCTTCATCATATTTGATTCGCAACGCGAATGCCCATACAAAGTGGGTTTCAGATAATAAATCTGATCCCGGTCTCTCCGTATTGACAACGGAAATGGTCAAAAACTTTGATAGTCGGTTATATAACTATCAAAGGAAAACATGAGTACAAACAACGGTCGTATTTCCAAATGGAAATCTTACCAAGCAAATCATCAATCAACATTGATCCCCTTTAATTTAATTTGTCATTCAATTATTCATTTCCCTATTCCTATTTCCATATATTCGTAAATTCTTATTTTCTAAATTTAGAAAATATACGTTATTAATCATTGGAAAACATTTCCATATTTACTCTCATTTCTTATTTTCTATATTAGAAAACATATCTGATTTCTTATTTAGAAAACGTTCCCAAACTCATTGGATTTAAGCAGATGTTAAATAAAACATCGCAACACCAACTCAAACCATTACACTCATTAACTAAATTCACTTAACCAACCTTCACTATCGAACCTTAACCATTCCTTAGTTAAAAATGAAGTCAATCAAGTTGGGGTATAACTACCTCTCAGACCTTAACTGAACAACATTTCTAACTTCAAAATAAACAAAGTTCACCTTCTAAATATTTAAAAAATTTGCTTACGTAACTCTTAGATTCTATTTACGAATCCACTTCTTTTACAGAAATCATTTGATTATAACAATAGCGTTATAATCCCATGCTTCTGAAGTATAATAACTTAAATACAACTTTTATTTATTAATTTGAATAAATAAACAAACAACTATTTTATAAATGAATAAATAAATCTTGATTTAAAAATTGAAAGTAAACAGTAATTTCCTACATTTGATATAATTGAATTTCAATGTATAACTCTCCTTCGTGTAATCTCTATTCGATTAACTCTCCTTTGAATAACTTATCTTTGATTAACTTGCTTCGAATAACTTATATTCGATTAACTTGCTTCGAATAACTTATATTCGATTAACTCACTTCGAATAACTTTATTCGATTAACTCTTATTCGAATAACTTATATTCGATTATCTCTCTTCTAATAACTAATATTCGATTAACTCACTTCGAATAACTAATATTCGATTTACTCACTTCGAATAACTTATTTTCGACTAACTCTAATTCGATTAACTCTTACTCGAATAACTATTATTATTTTAACCCTATTTGCGGAGTATGAAATGCGAGTGTCGCTAATATCCATACATCTCTTCCAATTTTTGTGATTTGGGGGAATTCGTGTGTTGAACTCCAATAAATAACTGTACAAAAATGATTTGAGTGAGAGAGTTCTCACATTCGTTTCCACTCCGTCAGTCTTGATTTCTGAATTTATGTTTTTAACAAAATTAAACAGGCGGCTCGTTCTGAGAAGGGGCAAGGGTTCCAAGAGAAAAAGGGCCTTTATATAATATATATATATAATATTAATTAATTAATTAATTCACTTATTATTTGTTTATTGTTATGAACTCCAAACGTGACCCAACGGCTATCGCCCCTAGCTAAATACCCCCATTCCGAACACAATGAAATATGTTTCGTAGGCCAATTCTATTGTTTCAAATAGTTTTATCAAAATTAAAATATAAATTAATATAACGGTCAAACATACATTTTTATTTACCGGGGCCACATACTGACACCCAAAATTCCAGAAAAATAAATCTAGCTATGTTTTGACGATACGGTCCTAACAAAACTAATTTCATCGAATTTGGAGATCGTTTGAAAAATGACCTTTTAATTGGTCAATTAAATTCAAACTGAAATTTCACACACGTTTAAATTTACCACGCTCACATATTAATTCCAAAAATTATGAAATTTTAAACCTGACAATAATTTGACATTCTGGATCCAACAAAAGTGGTTTCATCGAAAACGGAGGTGTTTGCAAAATGGCTATTTTTAAGGGCTATATACTATATTAAAATATATATACATTCCATAGCGAATATACTAAATTTTAAACTGGACATAACATGCAATTTAAAAAGTGAAATATTAGTTTCATACATTATTAGAAAGATATAGTTCAAAATATTCCATCGTTTCTTGTTTCACTGAAATCCGATTTATTTTGAATTCTATACATTCATTTGAAATTTAAAATCGTATTTTCAAACTACTGCGCCATTTCAAGCTCGGATTATAATTAAATTAAATATATACGTTCTAACTTCGATTTAAATAAATTTTTAGTCGTTATTATTTAAAATAAATCATTTTAAATATTCACAATCCATTAAAATAGCTAAAATAAAAGTTTTAAATTGGTTCAGAAATTCTGGGTTGTTACAATATTCGACAAGTAATCATTCCGCTTACGAAGATCATTCATCCTAAACCAAGTCAGCGGGCTAACCTCCCACTGTGGCTTATATAGGTACCCCATCACCTTGTTTTACGGCCAGCCTATTGACTTCACAACCAACCCGTGACAACCCCAAACCCCGTACTGATGGTGGTAAGGGTAATCTTTGGAATATAACACATAAAAAGATAATAGCAGAACAGAATTAAATAAATACACCAAATAATGTACAATAGAATACACTGGATAAACGTAATCATCAGAGTTGCACAGTATACAGGATCATACTTAGTACAAATACGATTCAGCTATACATAAATGTCTACAGCGGAAAACAAACATAATATGTACAATAGGAGCTAAACAGCATAAAAAGAGACAAATGATAGAATCCATCTTCAGTTCAGCTATCCAGAAAGAGCCTGCTAAAACCTGAAGACAAGGCTATCCATGTAGAAATAAGGGCACCCGAGTTTGCAAGTGAAACAAACTACGAGTCAGTCATGGGACTGGTATGAGAAATCTACTTAACACATTTTATAATATGGCTAATCATAGGACCACGCCACTTTCGCGGAACGGGTTTAATCCATTGGATTGCCTGTGCTTTAAAACAAGTAAATCTTTTAAACATCGCCATGCTTTTTATAAAAATGAAGCCATTATAAGACTCAGTTCCCATCACACAATGCAACGCAAACCGGAGGATAGAGTTTTACCTTATAATGGCCAAAATATGCTTGATACGAATAAAAAAAAAGAATTTGATATTATTACTAGTGTTTATATGTTTCGAAAACAATTTCAAACATAACTATTAATCATAGACGGCATGGGTACCATATATCATGTCGCCATATATATATATATATATATATATATATATATATATATACACACACACACACACAATCAAAACCGCATGGTGT
Source organism: Allium sativum (assembly GCA_030737875.1). NCBI lineage: Eukaryota > Viridiplantae > Streptophyta > Magnoliopsida > Asparagales > Amaryllidaceae > Allium > Allium sativum. Next base: position 162,456,422 of record CM060913.1, read on the forward strand.
CGTATTTGGAATTTGGATTTCCATCATGAACCAAGGCAAAAGATAGTCCTTACCGAATTCGAGACACTCTAGCCCGCCCCTCAGGACCCAGACTCAGGTGGGCCCTTGGAGCGACAGGGCCGGTCCATCGATGTGGATTAAAATGCCCGAACACTGCGTTTCCCCGCCCTTTGGGGCGTAAATTAGCCAACGAATGACTCCATCGGCTTCACATAGCCACCGATATATCTGAGGCGCCTCGCAATAGCAACAACCACACAGGTGTAAATAATATGAATGTCAGCCAGTTTAAGCACTGACACCACCTCTAGCTAGAAAGAAACGCATGTCCTCCCTGAGGTCCTCTCCCGTTTCTGGTTCATACCAGGGTGTGAGGCTCGCGAATTCACGTTATACACAAAGCTATGCCACACAGGCCGTGCTTTGATCATCAATCACAAGACTTTGCTTTTCAACAGAAGCCTTGATCACTGCATCTTAGCATGCCACACAGGCAATTCACGCCATGTAACTGACTTCTATCAATCACATAGAATGAAATCCAATGTCAAACACACAGTCCATTTACAAGTTCGTTCTGGGTCTAAACGAAACCAGAGGCACTATATACCTCGCATACCCATCGATCTCCACGTACGTCTGGACGATCACCACTTATTATCTATATTTCGGGATGCCTCCCAATCAAGACAACAGTTACCATCCAACCGAGGTGAAGATCTCCGGTCTTCAATCACCGTCTTCATCATCGACTTCTTATCGTCGAACAAGTGCTACACAAATACAACATACACCTCATTCCAATTCATCATTCACCAACCGTAAATTAGTAAGAGAACGATTTCCCAAGTATTAACCCCGAAGGCCGAAACCAACATCCGATCAAAACCCAGGAAACCATCCAACTTAGCTAACCTTCAGTTAGTTTATAAATTTTACATTCAACCATCAAATATCCAACAAACCAGGTAAATTCGGTTTATTTCCATTCCATATCGTTTATATATTTTATAACGATTTATCGTTATTTTTATTTATTTAAAAATAGCCAATTTATTCAAACGACGCTTTAGGCCATAACGCGGCCGTGGCGCTGTTTTTCTTCAGATTTGATTTACACATATCTGAAAATCTAACTGTTGGATCTTCACAAATTTTATATCATTAGAAAGATCTTTTAAAAACGAATCCAACGGTTTCAGTTTTGGGAAAATCCGACAGTCGGATCTCCCGGTACACTCGTTTGAAGTTTCGATTTCAAAATACGAAGTACAGCGTCGTTATACAATTTAATTTAATTATATTTATATATATATAAATATAATCGATTTTGGCACTGTTTTTCTTCAGATATTGTAATGACCCGGAAAATCTAAACCAATTAAAATTTTTTAAATTGGCTAAAATAGTGGATTTTAAATATTTAAAATAAATATTTTAAATAATAATGATGAAAAGTAAGTTTGAATCGAAGTTGAAATTAAATATAATTACTTTGAATTATAAACAAGGCCTGAAATGGCGCTGTAGTTTCAAAAATTGAATTCTAACTTTGTCTGACTGTACCGGGTGCAAAACAAAATGGATTTGAGTGAAACTAAAAATATTTAAATCTGTTAGTGAATACCTTTCTAACGAATCTGAAAAATCGAAGTTTCATAGCAGAAAGCAAAAGTTATGGCCAAATGAATTTTTAGAAAGGTCGCTTTGGAATTTATATAGCCGGTGAAATTGGCCATTTTGCAAGCGACCTCGGAATTCGACGAAACCACTTTTGTTGGATCCGAGATGTGAAGTTATTGCTAGGTTTCGAATTTCATAATTTTTGAAGCTAGTATGTGAGTGTGGCAAAGGAAAATGTGTTTTGGTCAATTATAGTTAAATTGGATCGACCAGAAATGGGCCTTTTTGCAAACGGTCTCAGAATTCGACGAAACTAGTTTTGTTGGGACCGTATCATCAAAACATAGCTAGATTTATTTTTTGGAATTTTTCGAATTAGTTTGTGGCCCTGGCAAATTGAAATGTACGTTCAAATCAAATATTGAATGTTATATATTTTAAATTGAATGAAAACTGACTGAAACAGTCGAATGGGCCTACGAAACATATCCCATTGTGTTCGGAATGGGGGTAAAACGATAGGGACGACAGTCGTTGGGTTTGAATTGGTGTTCGTGGGTGAAAGAGGGTATTTTTGGATTTTAAAAATTTATAAATATAAAAAAAATTCATTGGTTGACTATACTTTCTCTCTCCCCCTATATCCTCCAGCGACGACGAATATTGTTCAAAAGCTTCCCGTTCATTTTCTGATCAATCCACGCATCGAAATCAAACACTCCAGTTAGGGAATTTGTAGAGCTTCTCGAGATCTTCAAATCCATGTAGGGTTTGAATTTTTTCATTTTGAATCGAGGGAGAAATCGGCTTCGAAAGTTCAGGGCTTCATCTCACCGCCGCCGTCGCCTCCGACCACCGGAGTCCACCATACCACCGTCATCCGCCGCGCCTCTCTCCCCTCTACAGCGTGGCAGTGGCTGATTGACGCAACACTTCACGGATCGAGCAAAAATTCAAAACCTAGTTTTGAACAAATCGAAAAAGATACGACTATGTTCATTTTCAATAGTTTTAACACCTTTAAACCGTTGCAAACTTTGAAAAATCGTATCTTTCTCATGTTTTGACGAAATTCAGTGAAACAAGAGACAATGGAGTCGTGTGGACGTCTTCTACCTTCTAGAAGAGACCGCATATTTTTCTGAGCCTTCTTCTATTTTTGGTGGAGTGGAACCCAAGGTGAGATTTCTAATTTATAAACGATATGGAAAACGACGATGTATAAATTATATACTCGATGTATGGGTTATATAAGCGTTTTACACCTCATGTATAAACGTTGTATAAGTTGTATGTTCGATGTATAAGTTATATATGCGTTGTAAAAATTATATATGTGTTGAAATAGAAGTGAAATGCTATATATAAATAAATAAATAAATATATATATATATATACATATATATATATACATATATATATATATATACGCCCGTCGTCCACAAACCATGGACGATATTTATTGGTTGTGATTGGTGTGAAAATTGATTGATAGCGAATGGTTGATTGAAATTATTTGTGGTTGGAATTGATTGATTGCGGTTGAAAAATACCCGTTTGTGGTTGAGAAATATTTGGTTGAAACCACATAGGATTAGTTTGTGGAAATGAAAAAAAAATATACATGCCGCCTGCGTGCGAACTAGATGCATGATTCCCCATTGTCAAAAGCTGCGAGGCTTTAAGGTAGAGCGAGGAGCCGTACTAGGGACGGTCCCAGTTTTAACTACCCTGTCGTTATGCTGCCAAAATTTTGAATAATATTCATGTGTTAGAATTATTTTTCTATGTTGAAATTATATTCGTCTGTTGAATAGAAAACCTTCATGTGTTGAATCGAAATTCATTCGTTGAATTGAAATTCATGTGTTGAATGGTATTCGTGTTTTAAATATAAAAATCACCTTTTTAACTATATATATAAACTATAGAAAACCTTCATGTGTTAAATAGAAATTCATTCGTTGAATCATATTCATGTGTTGAATGATATTCGTGTTTTAAATAAATCGTTTTAACCATAAAAATCACATTTTTACTCTATATATATATAAACTATAGAAAACCTTCATGTGTTGAATCGATATTCATTCGTTGGATAGAAATTCATGTGTTGAATGGTATTCGTGTTTAAAATATAAAAATCACCTTTTTATCCATATATATAAACTATAGAAAACCTTCATGTGTTGAATCGAAATTCATTCGTTGAATTGAAATTCATGTGTTGAATGGTATTCATATTTTGAAAGAAATTGTTTTATAATAAAAATCCTATTTTTATCATCAATATGAACTATATAAAATAATCTTGTTTTGAAATAAATTGTTTTATATTAAAAATCATATTTTCATCATCAATATGAACTATATAAAATAGTCGTGTTTTGAAATAAATTGTTTTACATTAAAAATCACATTTTTATTATATAAATGAATTGTTAAATATAGTGAAGTGTTGAAATAGAAGACAGTTAGATAAAAATATCATTTTTATTAAATGTATGAAAATTATGTAGTTTTGAAATTGAAGAATCGATATATATATATATATATATATATATATATAAATAGAATAGAAATATATCGAATAACGAAGCTGCAGTTCGTTTTTTGAAACCGTGATTTCAAACGATTAGTGCGGGAGATCTGACCATCGGATTTTCCCAAAACCGCAACCATTGGGTTCGCTTTGGAAATATCTTTCCAATGACACCAACTTTGTAAAAATCCAATGGTTGGATTGTCTGAAATGCTTAATTCAAATCTGAAGAAAAACAGCGCCAGATTCGATTATATTTATATGTATATATAAATATAATTATATTTTATCGAATAACGACGCTGCAGTTCGTATTTTGAAATCGAAACTTCAAACGATTATACCAGGAGATCCGACCGTCGGATTTTCCCGAAACTAGAACCGTTAGATTCGTTTTGAAAAGATCTTTCTTATGGTATAAATTTTGTGAAGATCCAACGGTTCGATTTTCAGATATATGTAAATCAAATCTGAAGAAAAACAGCGCCACAGCCGCGTTATGGCCCGAAGCGTCGATTTGAATAAATTGGCTATTTTAAAATAAATAAAAATAGCGATAAATCGTTATAAAATATTATAAATGATATAGTTGTGAAATTTAGAAATTAACTGAAGGTTCGCTAAGTCGAATGGTTTCCTGGATTTTGATCTGATGTTGGTTTCGGCCTTCGGGGTTAATATTTGGGAAATCGTTCTCTTACTGATTGACGGTTAGTGACTAATGAATTGAAATGATGCGTATGTATGTTAGTGTTGCACTTGTTTATTATATACGCGAGTTGCTCAGAAAGACCGGGTTTGTAACGACCCGAAATTTTAGGGCCAAATTAAATTTTTTATTTTAATGAATTTAAAGTATTTTTAATGATTTATTTATTTTAATCGAAGTTAGAATGAATAAATTAATTTTAATTATAAAAAGAGCTAGAAATAGCGCGGTAGTTTGAAAAGTCAAACTTGAACTTTGACTGACCATACAGGATGCAAAATTTAACGGATTTTAGTGAAACCAAAAATATTAGAATCTATTTAAAAATATCTTTCCAACGAATCCGAAAAATCGAAATTTCATAGCGGAAATCAAAAGTTATGGCCAATTCAATTTTTAGAAAGGTCGTTGGGTAATTTGCGTAGGACAAAAATGCTACTTTTCACATATGTAGGAATTTGAACTCGAAACCACTTCCATTTTTTTCAGAATGATGTTTCTGCATTGAAAAACAGTAAACACTTATATATTTCGAGTTTCGGAAAATATTTGTTTAAAAATGCATTTTTAATATTAAATATACTGGCCTTAAAAATAGTCATTTTTCAAAAAGTCTCAGAATTCAATGAAATAAATTTTGTTGGATTCGTATCATCAAAACAAAGCTAAAAATGATTTTTCGGTAATTTTTGGAATTAATATATAATTATAATTGATTTTTCAGTGTAAACGAACAATTTTTGACTTTAAAAATTCATTAAAAATTCATACGGGCTCAGAATTGAACGAAATTAATTTTCATAAGTCCACAGCATCAAAACATAGCTAAATATGTTTTTTGAAAATTTTTGAAGTTAATTTGTGACCTCGGTGAATTTTCATGTGCGGTATACATTAAAATATTAATAAAATAGTATAATTATTCCAGAACTCATAATAAATTTCGGAATTGGGTCCTGTAACATGTTCCATTGCGTTCAGAAGGCCTCCAAACCTTAAGAACGACAGTAAGCAGGCTTAAATCGGGGTTCGGACCAAAACGGGCTTAAACGGGCTAATTAATAATTAGTTAACCCTAATATTATATTATAAAAGGACGAAAATCACTGTTCATCATCTCCAAGCCGTCATTTGCTGAAGCTCCAAACCCACCTCCCTACGAAAATTCAAACTCAGTTTTTTCTCTAATTTCTTAACGGAATTTGGCGTGTGAGTACTCGTTTCGAAGCTCTCGCCGAGCTCTTCGATTTGGTACCAACCTCAGCCATTCTCGTGCCTCGATCCGCCCGCCCCGTCCCCGCCAAGGTCCGCCGGTCGCAGCCTCCCCTGGGCCCCACGCCGCCGCCGCACCTCGCCACCTTCTGGCCGTGCGTAGCTCTCTCGTAGCCGGTCCTTCTCCAACAAACGGCTCGTCGTTTCGTCAACTACAACTCCAGAAAATCGAATTTGAAGTTTTGAACAAATTCTGAAAATAAGGTATGCTTCAGATTTTGCGATGCTTTTAAGCGTTGCTGCAGCAGTTGTTAAAAGTCAGAATTATTCAAACATTGATAACTAATGCGTATGAACCCCGAATCTGAAAATTTCAGATCCGACAGGACCGTGGTGACGAGTAGGCTTTGCTGATACTGATTAGGGTGAGATTTTTTTTTAATTTAATTTAATTTATTTAATTATTATTTACATGATTATTAACAGTAGAATTAATATGACACGATGTTTAAACATAGTTCTAAACCGTTCATAACATATGATGTGGAATCTAAATTGCCTATAGTGCTATGTGATTAGATCTGAAATTTTAGGCTTAAATCTGAATTCATAATTAATTAAAATTAATTATGTGTTATTTATTTAACCATGTCATGTTGATTTTACATATGCTGTGTGAAACCCCATCTTGCAATTTACCTCGATGTTAGTATCGAATCTGATCCTATTGTTGTATTTGGATGTTGTTATGCGATGTGATGAGAATTTACAGTTTATTTGATGTAAATAAGAACGCGACTTGTGATGAAATTTACATATTCTTTTTTTTTTTTTTTTTTTTTGTAAAATTGAAATAGGGAAAAATTGACATTTATATTGATGTTAATAATAAGTAATTTTCAATGCATGAAAAATTAACATTTTTAATGTTAATTAAATAGTAATTTTACCGCAAGTGTACATTAACATTTTTTATGTTAATATAAAAAGAAATAATACGTAGGATGAAATTAACATTTTTAATGTTAATATTATAAAAATTCAACCGTATGTACATTAACATTTTTAATGTTAATATTATAAAAATTCAACCGTATGTACATTAACATTTTTAATGTTAATATTATAAAAATTCAACCGTATGTACATTAACATTTTTAATGTTATTATTATAAAAATTCAACCGTATGATGACATTAACATTTTTAATGTTAATATTATAAATTAAATATTGGACATGTAAAATTTCACATTTTTACTTATGTGAATAAAATAAATTATTAGACATGTAACACATTTTTATTAATGTGAATAAATTGTAATGTGAATAAAATGGTAATTTTAACTGTATGCACAATATACATTCTTATTAATGTAATATATATAAGAATTTACTCCGCAGGTGAAATTTAAATTTTTAGAATTGTAACTAAAGTTTACCTTTTATTTTATGTAAACAAATTGAGAATGTGAAATGTAACTAAAGTTTACGTTTTATTTTATTAAGAATGTGATATGTAAATAAAGTTTACATTTTTATTAATGTGATATATTCAAGGACTTCACCGTAGGAAAAAGATTACATTTTTATCAATGTAATTAAAGTAGGAATTGTTGTTAACATTAAATTTACATTTAATTATGTAAAATTAAGGTATGAAATTTGGAATGACATAAATTTACATTTAATTATGTAAAACCAAAGTAGGAATTTGTGTTAACATGAAATTTACATTTAATTATGTAAAATTAAATTGATGAGAAATTAACATTTTGTTTAATGTTAAATATAAGGAATTTACATGGTATGAGAAAGTAACATTATTTTTTAATGTTAATAATAAGAAACTACACCGCATGAGCAATTAACATTATTTTTAATGTTAATTAAATAGTAATTTCACTGCATGTGTAAATTAACATTTTTAATGTTAAAGATAACACCGTATGATGTAATTAACATTTTTAATGTTAATATAATAAAATTTTAACCGTACGATGTCATTAATATTTTTAATGTTAATATAAAAGTATTTACAACGTATGATAAATTAACATTTTTGTGTCAATGTTAAAAATAAGTATTCACATCGAATGAATATTAACAATTTTGTTAATGATACAAATAAGAATTTACGTTGTATGAGGAATTAATATTATTTTTGATGTTAAAAATAAGTAATTTACAATGCATGAAAAATGGACATTTTTAATGTAAATTAACTAGAAATTTCAGCCGTAGGATTTAATTAACATTATTTATAATGTTAATATAAAGAAAATTTAACCGTATGATAAAATTAACTGTATTTTTAATGTTAATGATGCGTAATTTAAATGTATGATAAGATTAACATTATATTTAATGTTTAATAAAAAGAATTTACATCGTAGGATGATTAACATTATTTTTAATGTTTAATAAAAAGAATTTACATCGTAGGATGATTAACACTATTTTTAATGTTAATAAAAAGAATTTACACCGTAGGATGATTAACTTATTTAATGTTTAATAAAAAGAATTTACACCGTAGGATGATTAACATTATTTTTAATGTTAAAGTAAAAGAATTTCACCGTAGAAGGATTTAACATTATTTGTAATGTTTAAATAAAAGAATTTCACCATAGGGTAATTAACATTATTTATAATGTTAGTATATAAGGAATTTGACCGTAAGATGAATTAACATTGTTTTTAATGTTAATATATAGTGAATTCCACCGTAGTATGAATTAACATTATATTTTAATGTTAAAATAAAGGAAATTCAACCGTAGGTTGAATTAACAAAATTTTATAATGTTAACATAAAAGAGAATTGACCGTAGGAATGTTACATTTTTTATGAAATTAAGAAGGAATAACACCATAGGGTGAGTTAACATTATTTTTAATGTTAATTGAAGCGACCCGAAACTTCCCCGGTCTCCGAAGAGATGAGAGAGAACGAATTACTGTGAGGACAAGACAAATCAGAACACAAACAGAAGAACATTTCACTGTTATTACAACAATGCATCAGATTACAAGAATATACAGAGTATAAATGAATATTACACAGAAATATTCAGAGATTTAAATTACATTTAAATCCCTAGCAGCGGAAAATAATACAATACACAACTAGAAGAGATATACGGATACAAAGCTTTCCGGATATCATTCCAGCTGTAAACCAGGATCCTGTGAATATAAATCTGCAAAACCAAAACTACTAGCTGCCCGTGTCGAAAATAAGGGCACCCAGAGTTTAGGTTAAAACAATAAACTCCAGGTCAGTCATGTGACTGGTGTGAGAACTAAAACAGTTATTTGAAACTTTACTTTAAAAGAGAGTAATTCAAGGGACCACGCCGTATAACACGGAACGGGTTTCCTCCCAAGAATACTAGTGCATAGAATAAACAGCGCAATGCTTTTTCGAAAAATGAAGCTATTATAAGACCCAGGTCCCATCACACAATGCAATGCAAGCCGGAGGATAGGGTTTTACCTTATAACAGCCAAACATGCTTGATACGTTTAAAACAAATCATTTGATACTATAATAAGTGTATAGTGTCAAGAACAATTTCAATCATAAATATAAATCATAGACGGCATGAGTGCCCCATCCCACTATGTCGCCATACTAGGCTCTACAAATAAAGCCGAAATACACGTATTGGAAATTGGATTTCCATCATGGTGGCTCATGATTCGAAAGATCGATCGCGTAGTACAAATCACCGCGGCTTACGTCTCAGCGAGAGAAAACACCGTTATGCACATCCGCACTTTTGGGACTCAAGTATCACCGCGGCTTACGTCCCAGCAAGAGAAAACACCGCTTACTCTATCCCTCCGAGCACGAAGCTCAATATCGGTCGACCGAATCCACTACACTAAAAATGTATACTGATCAAACCATCAGTTTACCACCATTCCGGGCTGTGAGGCTCGCGGATCAACGCTATACACAAAGCCATGCTATATCAGCTGCGCTTTGATCATCAACCACCAAACTTTGCTTTTCAACAAAAGTCTGGATCACTGCATCTCAGTATGCCACACTATCAATCCATATCGTACCACTGATTTCTGCCAATATATAACCTCTGAGCTCATATGTCTCAGAGAAGGGCGTTAAGCAAGAGAATAAATTCTCCGCCGCCAAACAGATATATATTTAGGAGAGATCAACAAATACAATATAAAGGAATACAATGTCAGACACACCATCCATTTACAAGTCCGTTCTAGGTCTGAACGAAACCGGAGGCACTTTCCTCGCATATCCATCCATCTCCAAGTACGTCTGGACGACCGCCAACTATTTCCATCCTCTTGGGTGTACAGCCCAATCAGGATCGTCAGTAATTATCCAAACGATGTGAAGACTTCCGGTCTTCAACCACCGTCTTCATCTTCGACATCTCGTCGAATCGGTTATTCAGAATGGGTGTAAACCCGGCCTTTCTGAATAACCCACGTATATGATAAGCAAATGTTACACGAACACATCAAACGCCTCATTCCAATTTAGAATATTCTTTTATTCACAAAATCACATTTTTAGGGAAAGGTTCCCATAAATTTTATCCAAGATAAATTCTTCTAAATTTATTCTTTAATCTTCCTTTGGATATCATTTCAAACCATATTATGGTTTTCCAAACTAGTCGGGATTAGCGAACCACACCGAATTAATTATTATTTTATTTCCCAATCCCAACCTATATATCCCATGGAGGAAACTGGTAATACTCCACATCTAACACCGCTGTGTTATCGGTAAAATTAATTACCATTTCACGTTCAAATCTAATTAAAGATTTAACTATCGCTTTGGAGAAAAACTGGTGGTACTCCATTCTCGATCACCTATCAGATTTGATAATTTAAATAATCAATTCATTTTTTTCAATCTAATTAAAGATTCATTAAAACTCCACTTAGTTTTAATCTTCTCAAAAATCGATATCTTGCCTTTAACTGGGTTAAAGAACCAATGTCTTCTAAAACACGATTCACGATAAACCCAAATCACATTTGATATTAAATACAAGGCTCTGAATAGAAAATATATCGGCTTACATTCAATATCAAATTCTGAAACCAACATATATCGTATTGGAAATAACGATATAAAATATATCTTTCAAATCCCCATAACAATATTTGTATAGTCACGAAATCCAACATCGAAATATCCCGAAGATAACTTCGATTCAACTCCAGTCCAATCCATGTATTGGGAGTATTGATTATTTTTAAAATCACTTTCAAATTCAATTTATTTATTTCAAAAATAAATTGATTTTAATTCTAGTTCAAAACTAGTTTATTTCGATAAAAATCTATTTTTATCTTTTCAAATGTGGAATTTTCCAGCTCAACTCTTTCCAATCCATATATTATGATTTTACACAAATTATAGATATTTTTAATAATTCTACCAAGGCCCGTACAGTCGATTTCCAACAACGGCCATCGAACTGCACTTACAGCGACCTTTTTCGAATTTGATTTGGACATAACTCCAAATCCAACCGTTAGATTTCAAATTTCTAATATTCATTGGAAAGCTCTTTTCGATACGAACCCAACGGTTCCGGTTTTAGGAGAATCCGACGGTCGGATCTCCCGCAATGTCCGTTTGAAATAAATGGTCGAAATTCACGAACTGCCGCGGCGCGGCGCGTTCTATTCAGGCCATTATATATATAATATATATATTATATATATTTCGTCGATTTCCTTTTAAAACGAATTTTATAAATAGTTCTACATTCGTTTCAAAACAATTTCAACTTCCATTTCAATTCAAATCAAAATTGAATTCTTCTTTATAAATTTGTTTTAAAATTCATTTCTATTCAATTCAATTTGAATTCATTTCGAATTCGCTTTCAATTCAATTCATTTCGAAATCGTTTTCAATTCAATTCATTTCGAAATCGTTTTCAATTCAATTCATTTCGAAATCGTTTTCAATTCAATTCATTTCGAAATCGTTTTCAATTCAATTCATTTCGAAATGAATAAAATCGATATAAATATCGTTTACGTCAAAATGGCGTCAATCTAATCAACACGGCTTTATATTTTCAAAACTTCTTTATTCTATCCAACAAATGAATATTCATCCCATTCAACACAAGAATCTATATTTATTTCAACACACGACTAATCTCAACACATGAGTACTGTCAACACATCAATATTTTTATATTCAACACATGAATTTTCTTTTATAATATTCATCACTTTCCCGATTGGAATGAGGCCCAACCAATCACCATATGACGTTAATTATATGGATTCCATACAACACATGTATATAATAGCAATAATAAACAATCAACCATCGACCAAAGTGCACTACACTGTATAAGCATCAAATATAGATATCTTACGCTTATAACAACCCGTCAATCAATCGATCAACATATTTAATCAATCAGGATGAGTGAACTTCAAATTTCATCCCAACACCCGTGTGGGGTTTCAAACAATCAAACACAGATTTTTAGTTGTGCAGTTGGGCGATGTGTAAAATTTATCGACCCATTCAATATCAGTCAAATCAGTGTATATAAACAAATCGGCCGATTTGTTTATAAATATTTATTTATTCACTTTCACGTTAAAACTATATTTTTAATGATAATATATTTTATTTTAACACATGAATTTCTATTCATTTCATTTACACAATAAAAATGATATTTTTATTTTTCTAACATATTTTAGAAAATTTCGGCGACATAACGGCACGATACTAGAAACGGGACGAGGCCTAGCCTTATCCCCGGTCTAGTGAAGGCCCACGCCATTCACACATCAATCCAATTCACCAAACAACCAGATTCAAATCAAATCATCAAACTAATCTATGCAATCAAACAAACAAGTCCATGGTCTGTGGACGATTGTGTTGGGTGCTACTAAGCACCGTCTGCATCCTAGTATAAATATATATATATATATATATATAACTAGAGAAAAGAAAGTGAAAGGTGAGAAATTCTCACCGATAGCTATCCAATCATCTTGACTCTTCTTTGATATAAAGCTTCTTCGTTCTCGCCTTTTTGTCACCTTCGTTATCCGCTTTCACTACATATGTAAAAATCGAATTTTTACTTCGCTTTTCAATATATAAAAATCACATTTTTAATTCGAAGTTCAATATATAAAAATCATATTTTTAATTCGAAGTTCAATACATAAAAATCATATTTTTAATTCGAAGTTCAATACATAAAAATCATATTTTTAATTCGAAGTTCAATACATAAAAATCATATTTTTAATTCGAAGTTCAATACATAAAAATCATATTTTTAATTCGAAGTTCAATATATAAAAATCATATTTTTAATTCGAAGTTCAATAGATAAAAATCATATTTTTAATTCGAAGTTCAATATATAAAAACCATATTATTATATTTTGTTATCTAAAACAAAATATAATTTCCTTTTTCTAAACAAAGTATATTTTTCCTTTCAAAACATATGTATATTTTCTCTTTTCAAAACAATGCGATATATATATTCCAAAACAACATTCCACTTTATATTTTTCAAAATCAACATTCTATTTTATATTTTCAAAAACAAAGCAAATTTTATTTACAAAGCCAATTTTATTTTTATACAAAGAAAATTTTATTTTATATACAAAGCAAATTTTATTTTATATACACTGATTTTAAATATATGTTTTTTTTATTAAAAAAAAGTAATTTATATATTAAAAAGGGGGTAAACTCACCTTAATTAACTTCCCCCTTCCTGTATCATTCACGAACCTTGCTCCCCCTAGGGTTTCCGTCGCGCTGCCAAGAGAAGCCATCGGAGATGGATCCGACCCCGCCATTGTGTTCGCCGTCGAAGGCTCCTCCAACGCGTTGACTGGCGTGCAACTCGAGGGGGCCACCACGCCAGAAACGGCGTGCGAATGGGAGCACTTCGGGCTCCTGTTTCCTCCTCCACAGACCACGATAAATCTTCAACCAAGTATGGATTTGAAGATCGAAAAACACTCTTTAGTTTTCCCTAAAGAACCTAGGGTTAATTCTAAGTGGATTGGGGAATTTTTGGCTCGAAATTGGTGAGCATTTTCCGCCGTGGGTTACTGAAGAGCGGCGCAGAACTAGGTTTCGGAATAATGAATTTTCATTGGCTGAAAATTTTATTTATATTATTTTTAATTTCCCTAAATGGAAACTTTTCCATTCGAACTCTAAATCAAGCCCACCGACTGTCGTTCCCAGCTAATTACCCCCTTTTCGAACACAATAGGATATGTTTTGTAAGTTGATTAGACCGTTACGATCAGTTTCCATTGAATTTTAAATATAAATCTTTATATATTCAATTTAAACGCACATTTCAATTTACTGGGGCCACACATGGACTCTAAAAATTTCCGAAAAATATTTCCTAGCTTCGTATTGACGATACGGTCCTAACAAAACTAGTTTCGCCGAATTCCGAGATCGTTTGAAAAATGGCCAATTTCCAGTCGATTAAAATCAACTGAAACTGGTCAAACGCGTTTTCCTTTGCCCCGCTCACATATTGATTCAGAAAATTATGAAATTTGAAACCTAACAATAATTTTATATCCCGGACCCAACAAAACTGGTTTCGTCGAATTCCGAGGTCGTTTGCAAAATGTCCTTTTTTAAGGGCCTGAATTCCATAGCGACTATTCAAAAATTTCAACTGGACATATCTTTTGATTCCCGCTACGAACTTTTGATTTTTCGGATTCGTTGGAAAGATATTCACTATTAGATTCCATTATTTTTGGTTTCACTAAAATCCGGATTGTTTTGCACCCGGTACATTCAATTGAAGTTTGAAATCGAATTACCGAACTACCGCGCCATTTTCAATTCCTTTTATAATTATATATAAATATTTATATTCTAACGACGACGTATATAATATATACGATCGAATTATATTCAAAATAAATTTTCCGGTCGATATTATTTAAAAAAATTCATTTTAAATAATCAAAATTCGCTAAAATTACTAAAATAAAAATTTTATAATGGCCCAGATTTTCCGGGTTATTACAATCTCCCCCACTTAAAACTTTTCGTCCCCGAAAAGGAACAAAGTCGAAAGTGGTTTGATTAATCAACTCTACGCTCGATCTGGCTTTCCTTCTCCAACTTTCAGTTTCTGAGAATTTTCTAATTCTTCAAAAATTTGGCTAACACCCTAAATTTTTGAAAAATTTCGCCATAACCTCCACTGCACCGGGAGCATCGGGGAATTTCAAATAGCTTCCCCGGTCCTTCAGTTTTAAAAAAAGAAAAGAAAAAGCCAAGCGGCTAGCCAATAGGCTCACAAAATCATCATCACCCAAACAAAACAGGAAATTATGTAGTAAACATATACCTATTTGTCGGGCAAACAAATTTTATTCTCTGCTCTAGCCTCCTTGCTATGACCTGTTCAATGATATATATGTATATGCAAACAAATGCGACCAATTTTCAATACAATTCAATATTTGATTCAATTAGGCTAAATGGTTCAAAATTAGCAAACAAATTAACAAACAACACAAACATCAATCAATTAGTGAATTAGAGTTTCAAATTCATAATTTTGATACATATACAAAAATCAGATTTTTGGTGCCAAATCACAACAATAGATCCTATATAGTTTTTGGTTCTCACACCAGTCAATAGGAAATATATAGATATCACACCTTCGACACTCGAATATAAATGCTGATGATGATGCACCATCATCAATATCATCTTCGGGCGGCTAGAGTGTGATGCTATATCTATCCAATATATTAAAACTCTGAATATACGCTTGCAAGGCGTATATGCAAATTCTTTATATACTGGACTGTCCAGATCAATTAAATAAATAATCAAATACGAATAATTGATTTAAATTTTCAAAACAAAAATTGTTTTCATTTTAAAAATATACTCTTCACACTCGTTCTAGGATACTTCTGATCCCATCTCTAACGAGTCATTCCCATTGGATATTACTAATCCAATATCTGATGAATTCTTTCATATGGTTCTAATGTGTCTTGTTCTCTGAGCTTTGTAAACCAAAGCTCTGATACCAAATGAAGCGACCCGAAACTTCCCCGGTCTCCGAAGAGATGAGAAAGAACGAATTACTGTGAGGACAAGACAAATCAGAACACAAACAGAAGAACATTTCACTGTTATTACAACAATGCATCAGATTACAAGAATATACAGAGTATAAATGAATATTACACAGAAATATTCAGAGATTTAAATTACATTTAAATCCCTAGCAGCGGAAAATAATACAATACACAACTAGAAGAGATATACGGATACAAAGCTTTCCGGATATCATTCCAGCTGTAAACCAGGATCCTGTGAATATAAATCTGCAAAACCAAAACTACTAGCTGCCCATGTCGAAAATAAGGGCACCCAGAGTTTAGGTTAAAACAATAAACTCCAGGTCAGTCATGTGACTGGTGTGAGAACTAAAACAGTTATTTGAAACTTTACTTTAAAAGAGAGTAATTCAAGGGACCACGCCGTATAACACGGAACGGGTTTCCTCCCAAGAATACTAGTGCATAGAATAAACAGCGCAATGCTTTTTCGAAAAAAGAAGCTATTATAAGACCCAGGTCCCATCACACAATGCAACGCAAGCCGGAGGATAGGGTTTTACCTTATAACAGCCAAACATGCTTGATACGTTTAAAACAAATCATTTGATACTATAATAAGTGTATAGTGTCAAGAACAATTTCAATCATAAATATAAATCATAGACGGCATGAGTGCCCCATCCCACTATGTCGCCATACTAGGCTCTACAAATAAAGCCGAAATACACGTATTGGAAATTGGATTTCCATCATGGTGGCTCCTGATTCGAAAGATCGATCGCGTAGTACAAATCACCGCGGCTTACGTCTCAGCGAGAGAAAACACCGCTATGCACATCCGCACTTTTGGGACTCAAGTATCACCACGGCTTACGTCCCAGCAAGAGAAAACACCGCTTACTCTATCCCTCCGAGCACGAAGCTCAATATCGGTCGACCGAATCCACTACACTAAAAATGTATACTGATCAAACCATCAGTTTACCACCATTCCGGGCTGTTAGGCTCGCGGATCAACGCTATACACAAAGCCATGCTATATCAGCTGCGCTTTGATCATCAACCACCAAACTTTGCTTTTCAACAAAAGTCTGGATCACTGCATCTCAGTATGCCACACTATCAATCCATATCGTACCACTGATTTCTGCCAATATATAACCTCTGAGCTCATATGTCTCAAAGAAGGGCGTTAAGCAAGAGAATAAATTCTCCGCTGCCAAACAGATATATATTTAGCAGAGATCAACAAATACAATATAAAGGAATACAATGTCAGACACACCATCCATTTACAAGTCCGTTTTAGGTCTGAACGAAACCGGAGGCACTTTCCTCGCATATCCATCCATCTCCAAGTACGTCTGGACGACCGCCAACTATTTCCATCCTCTTGGGTGTACAGCCCAATCAGGATCGTCAGTAATTATCCAAACGATGTGAAGACTTCCGGTCTTCAACCACCGTCTTCATCTTCGACATCTCGTCGAATCGGTTATTCAGAATGGGTGTAAACCCGACCTTTCTGAATAACCCACGTATATGATAAACAAATGTTACACAAATACATCAAACGCCTCATTCCAATTCAGAATATTCTTTTATTCACAAAATCACATTTTTAGGGAAAGGTTCCCATAAATTTTATCCAAGATAAATTCTTCTAAATTTATTCTTTAATCTTCCTTTGGATATCATTTCAAACCATATTATGGTTTTCCAAACTAGTCGGGATTAGCGAACCACACCGAAGTAATTATTATTTTATTTCCCAATCCCAACCTATATATCCCATGGAGGAAACTGGTAATACTCCACATCTAACACCGCTGTGTTATCGGTAAAATTAATTACCATTTCACGTTCAAATCTAATTAAAGATTTAACTATCGCTTTGGAGCAAAACTGGTGGTACTCCATTCTCGATCACCTATCAGATTTGATAATTTAAATAATCAATTCATTTTTTTCAATCTAATTAAAGATTCATTAAAACTCCACTTAGTTTTAATCTTCTCAAAAATCGATATCTTGCCTTTAACTGGGTTAAAGAACCAATGTCTTCTAAAACACGATTCACGATAAACCCAAATCACATTTGATATTAAATACAAGGCTCTGAATAGAAAATATATCGGCTTACATTCAATATCAAATTCTGAAACCAACATATATCGTATTGGAAATAACGATATAAAATATATCTTTCAAATCCCCATAACAATATTTGTATAGTCACGAAATCCAACATCGAAATATCCCGAAGATAATTTCGATTCAACTCCAGTCCAATCCACGTATTGGGAGTATTGATTATTTTTAAAATCACTTTCAAATTCAATTTATTTATTTCAAAAATAAATTGATTTTAATTCTAGTTCAAAACTAGTTTATTTCGATAAAAATCTATTTTTATCTTTTCAAATGTGGAATTTTCCAGCTCAACTCTTTCCAATCCATATATTATGATTTTACACAAATTATAGATATTTTTAATAATTTACCAAGGCCCGTACAGTCGATTTCCAACAACGGCCATCGAACTGCACTTACAGCGACCTTTTTCGAATTTGATTTGGACATAACTCCAAATCCAACCGTTAGATTTCAAATTTCTAATATTCATTGGAAAGCTCTTTTCGATACGAACCCAACGGTTATGGTTTTAGGAGAATCCGACGGTCGGATCTCCCGCAATGTCCGTTTGAAATAAATGGTCGAAATTCACGAACTGCCGCGGCGCGGCGCGTTCTATTCAGGCCATTATATATATAATATATATATTATATATATTTCGTCGATTTCCTTTTAAAACGAATTTTATAAATAGTTCTACATTCGTTTCAAAACAATTTCAACTTCCATTTCAATTCAAATCAAAATTGAATTCTTCTTTATAAATTCGTTTTAAAATTCATTTCTATTCAATTCAATTTGAATTCATTTCGAATTCGCTTTCAATTCAATTCATTTCGAAATCGTTTTCAATTCAATTCATTTCGAAATCGTTTTCAATTCAATTCATTTCGAAATCGTTTTCAATTCAATTCATTTCGAAATGAATAAAATCGATATAAATATCGTTTACGTCAAAATGGCGTCAATCTAATCAACACGGCTTTATATTTTCAAAACTTCTTTATTCTATCCAACAAATGAATATTTATCCCATTCAACACATGAATCTATATTTATTTCAACACACGACTAATCTCAACACATGAGTACTGTCAACACATCACTATTTTTATATTCAACACATGAATTTTCTTTTATAATATTCATCACTTTCCCGATTGGAATGAGGCCCAACCAATCACCGTATGACGTTAATTATATGGATTCCATACAACACATGTATATAATAGCAATAATAAACAATCAACCATCGACCAAAGTGCACTACACTGTATAAGCATCAAATATAGATATCTTACGCTTATAACAGCCTGTCAATCAATCGATCGACATATTTAATCAATCAGGATGAGTGAACTTCAAATTTCATCCCAACACCCGTGTGGGGTTTCAAACAATCAAACACAGATTTTTAGTTGTGCAGTTGGGCGATGTGTAAAATTTATCGACCCATTCAATATCAGTCAAATCAGTGTATATAAACAAATCGGCCGATTTGTTTATAAATATTTATTTATTCACTTTCACGTTAAAACTATATTTTTAATGATAATATATTTTATTTTAACACATGAATTTCTATTCATTTCATTTACACAATAAAAATGATATTTTTATTTTTCTAACATATTTTAGAAAATTTCGGCGGCATAACGGCACGATACTAGAAACGGGACGAGGCCTAGCCTTATCCCCGGTCTAGTGAAGGCCCACGCCATTCACACATCAATCCAATTCACCAAACAACTAAATTCAAATCAAATCATCTAACTAATCTATGCAACCAAACAAACAAGTCCATGGTCCGTGGACGATTGTGTCGGGTGCTACTAAGCACCGTCTGCATCCTAGTATATATATATAACTAGAGAAAAGAAAGTGAAAGGTGAGAAATTCTCACCGATAGCTATCCAATCATCTTGACTCTTCTTTGATATAAAGCTTCTTCGTTCTCGCCTTTTTGTCACCTTCGTTATCCGCTTTCACTACATATGTAAAAATCGAATTTTTACTTCGCTTTTCAATATATAAAAATCACATTTTTAATTCGAAGTTCAATATATAAAAATCATATTTTTAATTCGAAGTTCAATACATAAAAATCATATTTTTAATTCGAAGTTCAACACATAAAAATCATATTTTTAATTCGAAGTTCAATACATAAAAATCATATTTTTAATTCGAAGTTCAATACATAAAAATCATATTTTTAATTCGAAGTTCAATATATAAAAATCATATTTTTAATTCGAAGTTCAATACA
The DNA here is from genome assembly GCA_030737875.1 of Allium sativum. Lineage (NCBI taxonomy): Eukaryota > Viridiplantae > Streptophyta > Magnoliopsida > Asparagales > Amaryllidaceae > Allium > Allium sativum. The sequence continues at coordinate 162,477,060 of CM060913.1, forward strand.
TAAAAATCATATTTTTAATTCGAAGTTCAATATATAAAAATCATATTTTTAATTCGAAGTTCAATATATAAAAACCATATTATTATATTTTGTTATCTAAAACAAAATATAATTTACTTTTTCTAAACAAAGTATATTTTTCCTTTCAAAACATATGTATATTTTCTCTTTTCAAAACAATGCGATATATATATTCCAAAACAACATTCCACTTTATATTTTTCAAAATCAACATTCTATTTTTAATTTTAAAAAACAAAGCAAATTTTATTTACAAAGCCAATTTTATTTTTATACAAAGCAAATTTTATTTTATATACAAAGCAAATTTTATTTTATATACACTGATTTTAAATATATGTTTTTTTAATTAAAAAAAAAGTAATTTATATATTAAAAAGGGGGAAAACTCACCTTAATTAACTTCCCCCTTCCTGTATCATTCACGAACCTTGCTCCCCCTAGGGTTTCCGTCGCGCTGCCAAGAGAAGCCATCGGAGATGGATCCGACCCCGCCATTGTGTTCGCCGTCGAAGGCTCCTCCAACGCGTTGACTGGCGTGCAACTCGAGGGGACCACCACGCCAGAAACGGCGTGCGAACGGGAGCACTTCGGGCTCCTGTTTCCTCCTCCACAGACCACGATAAATCTTCAACCAAGTATGGATTTGAAGATCGAAAAACACTCTTTAATTTTCCCTAAAGAACCTAGGGTTAATTCTAAGTGGATTGGGGAATTTTTGGCTCGAAATTGGTGAGCAATTTCCGCCGTGGGTTACTGAAGAGCGGCGCAGAACTAGGTTTCGGAATAATGAATTTTCATTGGCTGAAAATTTTATTTATATTATTTTTAATTTCCCTAAATGGAAACTTTTCCATTCGAACTCTAAATCAAGCCCACCGACTGTCGTTCCCAGCTAATTACCCCCTTTTCGAACACAATAGGATATGTTTTGTAAGTTGATTAGACCGTTACGATCAGTTTCCATTGAATTTTAAATACAAATCTTTATATATTCAATTTAAACGCACATTTCAATTTACTGGGGCCACACACGGACTCTAAAAATTTCCGAAAAATATTTCCTAGCTTCGTATTGACGATACGGTCCTAACAAAACTAGTTTCGCCGAATTCTGAGATCGTTTGAAAAATGGCCAATTTCCAGTCGATTAAAATCAACTGAAACTGGTCAAACGCGTTTTCCTTTGCCCCGCTCACATATTGATTCGGAAAATTATGAAATTTGAAACCTAACAATAATTTTATATCCCGGACCCAACATAACTGGTTTCGTCGAATTCCGAGGTCGTTTGCAAAATGTCCATTTTTAAGGGCCTGAATTCCATAGCGACTATTCAGAAATTTCAACTGGACATATCTTTTGATTTCCGCTACGAACTTTTGATTTTTCGGATTCGTTGGAAAGATATTCACTATTAGATTCCATTATTTTTGGTTTCACTAAAATCCGGATTGTTTTGCACCCGGTACATTCAATTGAAGTTTGAAATCGAATTACCGAACTACCGCGCCATTTTCAATTCCTTTTATAATTATATATAAATATTTATATTCTAACGACGACGTATATAATATATACGATCGAATTATATTCAAAATAAATTTTCCGGTCGATATTATTTAAAAAAATTCATTTTAAATAATCAAAATTCGCTAAAATTACTAAAATAAAAATTTTAAACTGGCCCAGATTTTCCGGGTTATTACATTAATAAAGGGTAATTCAACCATAGGATAAGTCAACATTATCTTTAATGTTAAAATTAAGAAAATATGCATCGTAGGATGAGTTAACATTATTCTAAATGTTAATATAAAAAGTGTATATACCATAGGGAAAGTTTTACATCATTTTAATGTTAAAATAAAGGAATTCCACCGTAGGATGAGTTTACATTTTATTCAATGTAAATAGGTAAGAATGTGACATGTAATTTCAAGTTTGCATTTTATTAAAACAAGAATGCGATATGTAATGAAAGTTTACATTTTATTCAATGTAAATAGGTAAGAATGTGACATGTAATTTCAAGTTTGCATTTTATTAAAACAAGAATGCGATATGTAATGAAAGTTTACATTTTATTCAATGTAAATAAGTAAGAATGTGACATGTAATTTCAAGTTTGCATTTTATTAAATGTAAAGAAAACAAGAATGCGATATGTAATGAAAGTTTACATTTTAATTAATGTAAATAAAAATATGATTTTGAGAATGCGTCGTTAAATAAGAAGTTTGACTATTTTAAATAATTGAAATAGAATGAATTGTTAATAAAAGTAATTATCAACAAATAAGAAGGATTTTCAAAAGAAAAAATATGTATATGCATACGAGGATTGTTTGGGAAGTCCGAGATGTTCTCATCCCAAATTAATCCAGCGGCGTTAAAGATCGAAGTAAGAAGATGACGCATGAAGACCGTAAATCTTCCCTCGAATGGACAGCGATCGAGACCCAGAATTGACTTGCTACCAATTCATGGGTCAAGGTCATTGCCCAAACGTACGTGTTGGTTTCACGAATTTGACTTTCGTTCAGACCCAGAGCATAAGTATAAATGGATGGCGTGTCTGACATCGTACTTCGTTATACATCATATTGTTGATTTTCTGTTAATATATAAATATTGGTGGTGGAGAATATATTCTCTGCTTAACACCCATTTATGTATTGATGGAGAAGCAATGGTATGGCATGGAGTGACAGTGTGGCATACTAAGATGCAATGATCAAGGTTTCTTGTTGAAAAGCAGAACCTTGTGGTGACGATCAAAGCACTGCTTGAATAAGCAGAGCTTTGTGTATTACGTGACTTCGCGAGCCTCACACACCGGTTGAGTCAAAAACGGGCGAAGGGAACGCAGGGAAAGCAACACGTTTCTTTCTAGCTAGAAGTAGTGTCAGGGACCTCCCAGCGCTGATACTTTACTTATGTGGATGATGGAATGTGGCGCGCCTCGGATAGGTCCTATAGGATCGGGAAACGTGTGCTTAGGAATTGCCAATCCGCTAAACTGTATTTGCGGACCGGCCCTGCCATTTCCAAGGGTTCTCCGCGGGGAATCCTGAGGCACTAGCTAGAGTGTCTCGAATCGGTAAGGAGCTCCGCTCTAGCCTTGACTCATGATGGAAACCAAAATCCAAATACGAACCGACGAATTTGATTGTATTACTAGTACGGAGGCATAGTATATGGTACCTATGCTTCCTAAGATTAATACATTTACTTTGAAATACTTTCATATACATTAATGATAATATTAGATGCGTATTTGCCGTATTTAGCATGTTTAATCACCATAAGGTAAAACCCTATCCTCTGGTGTGCGTTGCATTGTGTGATGGGACTTGGGTCTTATGGTGATTCCATTTTTTTTTTCAAAAAGCATTGCGTTGTTTACGATGTACTTATTTATTTGTTATGACACTTTAAATTATGCACGGCAATCCATTAGAGTAAACCCGTTCCGCGTTAGCGGCGTGGTCTTTGGATTTGCCTTATATCTAATAGTTATTTTACCTAAGAATTCTCACACCAGTCCCACGACTGACCCATAGTTTGTTTCACCTTTTTGCAAACTTGGGTGCCCTCTCTTATACACGGGCAGCCAAGTAGACAGGTTCATTCTTTGCTTGGAGTTTTTCTTTGGAGCCGCTTATCATTTTTCTTGGATTTGCTTTTGTGGAGAGGTGATGACTTGGAGCTTGAAGACATTTATCTTTTGTTTCTATGGCATCTTTTCTTTTCTTTTTAGACATCAAACTTATTTCTTTTCTGCAAACTTGTTGTAATGGCTTAGATTCTGTGACTGTGGATTTTCTGTGATTGATGACATTATATTTGTCCGCTGCTATAATGTTATTACTCTATGAATTTCCTTTGCTATATTGTATCTGTGTTCTGTTTTATTGTATTTATGTTGTATTCCAAAAATGATCATCCCTTGCTTTCATCCGTGGAAGTTTGGGGTCATCACAGGGTTCATCCCATTCTGAATAACTGAATCGACGATAAGAAGTCGAAGATGAAGACGGGGGTTGAAGACCGATCTTCACCTCATTTGGATGGTAACTGAGGTCCTGATTGGGAGGCATCCCGAAATATGGATAATGCGTGGTGATCGTCCAGACGTACGTGGGGATCGAGGGATATGCGAGGTATTTAGTGCCTCCGGTTTCGTTCAAACCCAGAATGGACTTGCAAATGGACTCTGTGTCAGACATTGGAATTCATTCTGTGCGATTGATAACCATCAGTCGCATGGGGTGAATTGCCAGTGTGGCATGCTAAGATGCAATGGACGGGGCTTCTGTTGAAAAGCAAAGTCTTGTGATTGATGATCAAAGCACCGCCTGTGTGGAATAGCTTTTTGTATAACGTGAATTCGCGAGCCTCACACCCCAGTATGAACCAGAAACGAGAGAAGGACCTCAGGGAGGGCATGCGTTTCCTTCTAGCTAGGAGTTGTGTTGGTGTTTTTACACGGCCTGACATTTTACTTATGTGGATGATGGATTGCGAGGCGCCTCGGTTATATCGGTCGATCCGGGACCGATGGAGTCATTCGTTGGCTCATTGACGCCCCATAGGGCGGGGAAACGCAGTGTTCAGGAATTTTAATCCACATCGGTGGACTGGCCCTGTCGCTCCAAAGGCTTGACTGAGTACTTCCCTGAGACACGGGCTAGAGCGTCTCGAAGTCGGTAAGGACCATCTTTTTCCTTGGGTCATGACGGAAATCTAATTTCCAAATACGTGACTGTGCGGTTTTGATTGTATACCTATATATGGCGACATTATATATGGTACCCATGTCGTCTATGATTGATAGTTATGATTCGAAATTGTTTTTGAAACATGTAAACACTAGTAATAATATCAAATGCTTTTGTTTTATTCGTATCAAGCATATTTTGGCTATTATAAGGTAAAACTCTATCCTCCAGTTTGCGTTGCATTGTGTGATGGGAACTGAGTCTTATAATGGCTTCATTTTTATAAAAAGCATTGCGATGTTTAAAAGATTTATCTGTTTTAAAGCACTGGCAATCCAATGGAGTAAACCCGTTCCACGAAAGTGGCGTGGTCCTGTGATTAGCCATATTTTAATTGTGTTGAGTAGATTTCTCATACCAGTCCCATGACTGACTCGTAGTTTCACTTTCAAACTCGGGTGCCCCTTTTTCTACACGGGCAGCCTTGTATTCAGGTTTAGTTGGCTTTATCCGGATAGCTGGAGCTGAAGATGGATTCTATCATTTATCTCTTTTTATGTTATTCAGCTCCTATTGTACATTATGTTTGTTTCCGCTGTAGACATTTATGTATAGCTGAACTGTATTTGTACTAAGTATGGTCCTGTTTACTGTGTAACTCTAATGATTACGTTTATCCAGTGTATTATTTGTTCATTATCTGGTGTATTTATTTAATTTTGTTCTGTTGTTATCTGTTTTTGTGTTATATTCCAAAGATTACCCTTGCCACCGTAAGTACGGGGTTATGGGTTGTCACAATGTGGTATCAGAGCTTTGGTTAAGCTTAGCTCGGGAATATAACATATTAACGAACTCGTCAGAAATAGAAACAGTAGTGTTCTAGGACGGGTAACTCATTACAGATAGGATCAGTAATATCCTAGTATGAGTAAAGCAGATTGAAATTACACCTCGATAGACACATTTACATTTGAAGTATGTGTTTCTATATTTTAAAATATCTTTTCTGTGACTTGACACTTGATCTGCTGTTTGTAGAAGTACTTGAAAATGAGTGTCAGAAACAGAAGAAATGCAGAACCAGATCTAGAGGCTCTATTTAAGAGATATCGAAATCTGGGTGGAGCACAATTCTCGGGCAATGAATCTATTATCCAAACTCAAGCTTGGGTGAGCTCTGCAGAAAGAATATTTGAGCGTTTCCAGCTGAGAGATGATCAGAAAAGGTTAGTGGCATCTTGGGCGCTCAAAGATGAAGCTTTAATCTGGTGGGAAACAATCATCAAGGATAATCCAGAAGGTGATATCACCTGGGATAGATTTTCCTAGAAAGATTTACTCCTCCTGAAGTGACTGTGCGATTATGTGATGAATTCTCTTATTTGATACAAGGAGATATGACCATTCCAGAATATCATAAGAAATTCAATGAACTTTCTCACTTTTCTCCTCATCTGATTCAAGATCCAAAGAGGAAGAATCTAAGATTTATTCATGGCCTACAAAGAAAATATCAGAATAGCGTGTTGAGGAATGTGAAGCTTCTTTTTTCAGAAATGATATACATGGCTTATCAGTATGAAGATCTCCATAAGAAAGGTATGTTGTGGGACGAAGAGGAAGCCAATTCTAGTAACAAAGCGAAGTTTGTGATTGATAGTACTGAGGTCAGCAAGAAGCCCAAAGCAAATCGGAAAAGGGCTGAATCAGAGAAGGAACCAGTAACGACTGCCATATGCAATAACTGCCATCAGAAAGGGCATTTGTCGATAAATTGCGGACCCTTAATGAAACGAATCAAGAGTGGATCTAAGCCCACTAAGAAACAAAAGAACCCACATGGGGAAAGGAGATGCCATAAGTGCCGCCAAGCAGGCCATATTGCACGGGAGTGCCAACTATCAAAGGAATCTAAAACAGTACATATAAATGAAGTAGCAGAAACTTCTGAGCCCTCAGCCAGTCAAGAAAGGGCTGATGTTTTAGAAGGCACGCTTAATGTCAAAAACATTCCAGTTAAAGTGTTGTTTGATACAGGCGTGTCACGAAGCTTCATTACCAAGAATGCAGTTAAGAAGTTGGATTTGAATTTAAAGAAGCTCAAAGAACCAATGACTGTCCAAAATCTGGTTGGGGGTTTCATCGATCTCAGTTGGGTTTGTGGGGTGCCTGTTTCTTTTTCCTGTTATAAATTCCCTACTATTTCAATCGTCACGAATTTTACTGAATTCGATCTTATTCTGGGATTGGATTTGTAACAACCCGTATTTTCAATAACTTGTTATAACATAAATGGAGGCAGAATTAAACTGTAAAATCTGAATCAAGGGAAACGGGCTATGCCATTGCGTTCGTCTCGGAAAAATACACGAAATAGAGTCCGAGTTTTCGAAAATCGGAGTCCGTATGACCAAGATATGGCCTCGCGAAGTTTCACGAAAAATTCCCAAATTAAAGTATACTTAATTAAGTGAAATGGGTTGCGCAGAGAAATATATATATATATATATTGATATATATATATATATATATATATAATTGAAAATTAAATAAATAAATATGCAAAAATGTTCAAGATAGCGAATTGGGAGAGGGTAATAACCGAACCGGCTGATTTTTGAGGTCGACCCGAGCTCGCTGGGTCGACTAGGGGTTAATCCAGGGTGTTTGGCTGTCAACCCGTGGGCCGATTCGCTCAAATGCAGATTTTGCATTTGGATGGTTCTCATGGTTCATCTTTAATCTAAAGGCCCTAGATGGTTCCTACACTTGACTTCTTCCCCAAGACATGCTTTGATGGCTTGGATTGAATCTAGGTTTAATCCTATGGCCTAAAACACTTGCCTAATCTATAAATAAGACCCTAACCTATCCTAAATCCTCATTATTCATTCATGCAACTAAACTATGGCAAAATTTTACCTCTCATGGCCTCCACTCTCTTCATAAAATTTCTAAATGGTTTCTATGAGAGATTTTCCATGCATACAAGTGTTTTCAAGCTTGTATGAGTGTAACAACCTGAAATTTTGGAACCCATTTTTAATATATATGTATTTTTTTTTTAGGGAAATGCGTCAGAATTAAAGTTTTCTTTTTTTAAATTAAATTATTAAATTTAACGGGGTTTTCTTAAAATAAATTTTATGATGTTATTTGTGGAGGAAACTTGTAATTAGATAAACGTTGATTTATAACAATGGAAATTATTGTATATTTGTAATAATTAACTTTTGACTATTGATGTTGATCAAGCAAGCGCGATTTACATTATTAACTAAGATGGAATGTTGTAATCCTTTTGTTGTGTTGATATGAATGTTATAGAAACCAGCGTTACTACTGCTGTTAATTAATTGAATTTCTTCGAAAAGTATATATTGATATATATTTACAAATTTAAAGAAGCTAACTTATTTTAAAGTTTGTTTGAAAGCAAAGTGTTAAGAGATTTGTTTCGCAATGTAATTTATTTTGAATACTATTTCAAGTTGTTTACAATTAAAGAAGCTAATTTATTTTAATATGGATTTGATATTAATTTGGTAAATATAAATTTAAGATTTCAATATATATCGGTTGACAAAACAAAGAGATTAAATTATTTCATTGTTAATAAATTTTGGAATTCATGACATGTTCAAGACGAGTAAACAATGTGTCCAATATCATCATGTGTCGTTCACTAGTGACAATTTCACAAATTTAGTAAAATTTAAAATTTTTAAATAAAACTTTTCTTTAATTAAATTTCTGAATTTATCGTCCAATATTTTGCATTAGTCTATTTAGCGTTGCATAAACGTAGCACGCGTAGTTAAAATGTGCGTAAAACGAATTAGCGTTCGCACGTTCGCTGCGTTGTCTGTTCATACGAATAAATAATCAAAAATAATAAATGAGAAAGAATTAATTTTTATTCCTTTAACCGTGTTAGCCAAATAAGGAAGAAAATAAATAATTAACGCAAATTTGAACCATGAAGTAACAGTAGAAAATTTACAGTGTGAACACCAATTTAGACCGTATAATAATAAACAAAAGAAATAAATAAATAAACAAATAAGAAGAAATTTAACTTTTGTCCCCTTAACCGTGTGAGCAAACAAGGAATATAATTACGCGGGTTAATTGCCCACTAATTAACATGGTTTTCAAATTCTAGATATATATGCATATATATATGTATGATAGGTATATATGTGTGTGTGCGCGCGTGTGTGTATTAATTATGCATTGACGACATGTCTTTTTGACAAAATACAATTAATGTTCAAATTCTATATTTAAAGTTTTGATTTATTAGACATTTAAAGGTTTCTATATTTTTTTTATATATATAGTAAGCACATTCTAGTAATTAATTAATATGATTTTGAATTTCCCTAACTATGTGCATATAAAGAGAAGTCTTTAAGTTAATATACCATTAATTACGCACGTTTAGAAATTAGTTAGGCATTGATTGACACATCAGCCAATCAATATATTTTTTTTAAAAAAAAAAAAAAAATCTCTAAAATTTAAGGGCATAAATTACTCTGCCTCCCTTATGAATACACTTTCTATCCAACACCAAATCTCACAACTCCATTCCCTATTCTCCGCCTCCATTATGTAAAACTTCTATAAAAAAAAAAAAAAAAAAAAAAACAATTCAAGGAAAAATCTATAAATTGCAAAGCTGAGTTCTTTGAACTCATATGAGTATGAGCTTCGATTGGTATGAGTTTGAAGCGATTCGGAGCCGAAAAGTGTCGGGAGGAAGAAGAGGAAACATTGGACTCATGGAATCATACACGGCATTCTAGAAGCGAGCAGGGTAATTTAGATCGATCGATAATTTCTGAGGAATTCCAAATCACAGTGAGATTCCTATTTTTAAAATTAAAATTATTTATTTATTTATTTTATTGTACCCACTCAGCATGAAATTTATGTTGTATATATTCATTTGGATGTTGATTGTGCTGTGACTGTAATGTATGATTGATTGTGATTTGTAATGCTATGATGACATGATATAGCTTGTCTGTTTAGATCTGTACTTCTTGATGTATTCCCAATAAAATTCTCATCGTTATTATTATTATTATTGTTTTTTTTTTATTTCTTACATAAAAATAAAAACATTAAATTTGTATTTTGGTTATTCTTGTTACAAATCAAAAGCAGTTTCTACCATAATTTTGTCTACAAAAGAAACACAAATTTTTACCTTCATTTTGTAAACTAAATAAAATGAATAATTTTACTTTTCTTTATGTAAACAAAATAAAATGACAAATTTTATTTTTATGTTGGTAAACAAAATAAAGTACCAATTTATTTCATATTTTATGTTTATTTTGTAAACATAGTAAAAAGGATTATTTGATGGGTATTTTGTAAACATAGAAAAAAAAGAATTATTTTCATGTTATTTTGTGTACATAAGAAAAGACGAATTTTTGTAAACAAAAAGAATTATTTCTACATAATAAAAAGAATTGTTTTTTTTTTACATAATAAAAGACAAATCTTTGTTGACATAATAAAAAGACTATTTTAACATATGATTTTGTTTACAAAACAAAAGGACATTTTTTTTAAATTTGTTTGGTAAACAAAAAGACATTTTTACTTAATTTGTTTATTAAAACAAAAAGGCATTTTTACTCAATTTTGTTTATTAAAACAAAAAGGCATTTTTACTCAAATTTTGTTGTTAAAACAAAAGACATAATTTTTAACACACTCTGTAAACAAAATAAAGAGGCAAAGTTTTTACATCTATTTTGTAAACAAAGTGAAAGACAAATTTTACCCTCATTTTATGGACAAAATCAAACGTTAGTTTACACCTTTATTTTCATTTACAAAATAAAACAAAGATAAAATATTTTATTTGATTTACAAATAAAATAAAGATGAGGCCTTTATTTGTGATTCATCAAAAGTATAAGCCAAATGCTATCATCATGTTGATATTACTGTAATGACACCCAAAGTATACACCAAATATTATTGTCATGATTAACGACGCCAAATACCATCGTCATGTTGATGTACTTGTAGTGACACCCAAAATTTCACTATTATGTTAACGACACAAAATTTATGTGGTTGTGTTAATATTGTTGTGGTGACACCCAAATTGTTCACCGTTAAGAATTATGATACAAACGTGAATATTTTCTTATGTGAAAGAGAATAAAAGCAAACGTGAATATTTTCTTATGTAAAAGAAATGAAAGCGAATAAGTACATTTTATAATGTAAAGGAAAATAGAAGTTAAAATACGTTTTGATGTATTAAAAATATAATAAAGGATAAAATACATTTTTATGTATTAAAAATGTAATAAAAGTTAAAATACATTTTTATGTATTAAAAATGTAATAAAAGTTAAAGGTACATTTTTGTTATTTAAATGTAAGTAGAGTTATATATACATTTTTCTTTGTTAAAGAAAAAATCAAATATATACAATTTTCTTTGTTAAAGAAAAAGAATTAAATGTAAACATTTTCTTTGTTAAAAGAAAATAAGAAAGTAAACATTTTCTTTGTTAAAAGAAAAAGAAAGAAAATAAGAAGGTAAAACATTTTCCTTGTCAAAAGAAAAGAAAGAAAACATTTTTTTTTCTTTATTATAAAGAAAAGGAAAACATGTACATTTTCTAATGTAAGGTAAAAGAGAATAAAAGTTACATTTTTCCAATGTAAAGTAAAAGAGGTAAAAGTTATATTATTTTTCTAATGTGAAGAAAATAAAGAAAATGAATATTATTTTCTAATGTAAAGAAAATAAAGTTAAATGTATATTTCCTTATGTAAAGGAAAATTAAAATTGAATGTATAATTTCTTATATAAGAATATACATGGTTTAAAATATACTTTTTAAAATGTATACATAGTTAAACCATAAATTTTGTCGCATTAGAGTTTGCGGACAAAAATATGCTTTATGCAATAACATACATTAGTTAAATTATTACTTTTGTCGCATTAGAGTTTGCGGACAAAAATATGCTTTATGTAAAAATAAACATTTAGGTAAATAGAAATGTGAGAAACAAAATATCCATTTTGTTTAAATAGAATTAATGAAATAGTAAGATAAGAATTTAAGAATTATATTTTTCAATGTAATTAGAAAGGAATAAAAAGAATTACATTATTCAATATGAAGAAAAAGAATGCTTAAACCCGAGGTTGGATTGAGTTGTGATGTAAATCTGCCCGGACCCGCCCGGCTGTCCAGTAGTCACAACAATACCTATCCAATGTGAGAGGTTAAAGCATATATATTAATTTTCTAAATTTACATTTTATATATGTAAATTACTTCAAAATATTTATGATAAATAAATAAAATGTAGACAAAGGAAAACATATATATTTACATTAGGTAAATAAGAGATTGAATAAATTACATTTTTTATATGTAATTAAAAGAATATATTTTACACTGTAAAGAAAATTACATTTTATGTAATTATGATTATAAGAAATAAAATTACATTTTATGTAATTAAGAATAAATAGAAATTATAGAACAAATATGTGAATTAAAATTTATTTACATTTTCCTATGTAAATAAAAAGATTAAAAATAATAATTATGTGAATAAGTATTTATTTACATTTTTCTTATGTAAACAAAAAGAATCAATTTGTAAATGGTAATTATTTACATTTTCTTATGTAAATAATAAAAAGAAAGGTTAGAAAAGAACTTACATAAGATATTCTTTTTATGTTAAAAGGGAATATTAGAAAGGAATTAAAGAAATACAATTATTTACATTTGCTATGTAAATAGGATTTGCAAAGGAAATTGAAACCATTTATTTACAAATAGTGTAAATAAATATGAATAAGAAATTAGGTACATTTATTTACAATTAATGTAAGTAAATATAACAAAAGTAAAAGTAAAACATTTATTTACATTTAGGTAAATAAGTAAGAAAAAGATAAGAATACATTTATTTACATTTAGGTAATAAATAGGGTAAGGAAAAGAATGTAATTTATTTACATTTAAGGTAAATAAATTAAAACATAGAAAGAATATAATTTATTTACATTTAGGTAAATAAAACAAAATATAGGAAAAAGTATAATTTATTTACATTTAGTGTAAACAAAACAGAGTTATTAAAAGTGATATTTTTATCGTCATTTTAGATGCAATAAAATGAATAGACTTTTGAAATTGGAATAGTCAAACGATTTATATTTATATATATAAATATAAATTATAAATTAAACGGAACGCGCGCGACAGTTCGCGTATCGGCAATCGTAACTTTAAACGGTTATACAGAGAGATCCGACCGTCGGATTTTCCCAAAACTGGAGCCGTTTGGACCGCTTTGGGAAGATCTTTCCAATGACATAAATTTCGCCAAAATCCAACGGTTAGATTTCAAAATATGTGTAAATCAAATTTGGTTGAAAACAACGCAAGGGTCGCCCATTTACCCGAAGCGTCGTTAAATTAATTTAGGCTATTTTTATATAAATAAAAAACAGCGATATGTTGTTATCAAATATTAATAACGATATGAAATGTTTTCAAATTATATATATATATATATATATATATGCGAGAATCATTTGAAAAGACCGAGTTCAATCTCATTTCAAATGATTACACGACGTTCTAAATCTAAGAGTTGAAGACGGCGATTGAAGACCGACGATCTTCACATCGAATGGGTAACTAGTGTTGAGGTCCTTGATTGATTTGCTCCCAAGACGGGGCTAAGATGGTAGTTATCCGGACGTAGTGTTGATTTGTACGGATTTGACTTTCGTCCAGACCCAGGGCATAAGTTTATAAATGGAATGTATGTCTGACGTTGTAGTCCTTTATACTACATTCGTTGATCTCTCTTAATATATATCTGTTTGGTGGTTAACACCCTTCTCTGAGACGTACGAGCTTAGAGGTTATATATTGGTAGAAATCAATGGTATGGTATGGACTGACAACGTGGCATGCTAAGATGCATTGATCAAGGCTTTTGTTGAAAAGCAGGCCTTGTGGTTGATGATCAAAGCACGGCCTGTTTAGGCGTAGCTTTGTGTAGCGTGACTTCGTGAGCCTCACACCCCGGTATGAGTCAAAAACGGGATACGGACCGTAGGGAGTGCACACGTTTCTTTCTAGCTAGAGTGGTGTCAGTGACCTACCAGCCCTGACATTTTACTTATGTGGATGATGGATTTTGAGGCGCCTCGTTATTTTTATAGGCCGTTGGTGGTCATACTATAGGTCCAAAGGGACCGGGAAACGTGTGTTCAGGCATAACTAATCCACTGCCCATAGGCGGGGACCGGCCCTACCGCTTCCAAGGGTTCACTACGGGGAATCCTGAGGCATTTGCTAGAGTGTCTCGAATCGGAGAGGATCTTGCCCCTAGCCTCGACTCATGATGGAATCCAAATTTCCAATACGCCCTTGCGGTTTTGATTGTAGAACTAGTATTGGCGACATGCTATATGGTAACCATGCCGTCTAGGATTGATACTTATGATTCAAATCTTTTTATTAAAACATATATACACTAATAATAATATCAAATCCGTTTTATACGTATCAAGCATCTTTTGACCATTATAAGGTAAAACCCTATCCTCTGGTGTGCGTTGCATTGTGTGATGGGACTTGGGTCTTATAATGGTTTCATTTTTCCAAAAAGACATTGCGTTATTCCTCGATTTACTTTGGTTTATGCACTGACAATCCATAGGAGTAAACCCGTTCCGCGAAAGTGGCGTGGTCCTTGGATTTGTCTTATTAGTTATATTAGTTTAGAATTCTCACACCAGTCCCATGACTGACCTGTAGTTTGTTCACTGGCAAACTCGGGTGCCCTCTTTTCCACACGGGCAGTCGAGTAGCTTTTTGCAGATATCTTTCTCTTTAGCAGGACCTTGGATTGAAGCCTAAAGCTGTGTCCAGAGCTTTGTAGTCTTCCGCTGTTTAATGTATTAAAAGTATTGTAATTTTATCTTCCGCTGTAATTTTATTTCAATGTACTCTGATATATTCTGTACTCTGATGTAACATTATTATAATGTAATAAAAGTCTGTTGTTATTGTTCTGATGTATTGTATTCTCAAAGTTAAAGTATTCGAAGATTTCCAACCTTTGGGTCAGACCTGTGTGGTTTATGGTTGATTCAAAGAGCGGGAATTTCCGGGTCTTTACAGGTGGTATCAGAGCTCTGGTTAGCTCAAATCTTTGGGATACAACTCGTTAGAACTGAACAAAAGACTCATCAGAGATTGGATTAGTAATGTCCAATAAGAATACTCATTAGAGATAGGACCAGCAGTGTCCTAGAATGAGAAAACTCGTTAGAGATGGGGTTAGCAATACCCTAGAATGAGTTAAGAGTAACAAGTTTATAATTAGCGTATTTTTGATTATATAATCTATTTTTGGAAATATGATTTTTATATATATAAGAGTATATATATTTGATAAGTTAGCTAACAAATCAAATTAATAAAAGAAAATTAAAATTAAACAACTTTTACCTTAGTGCCTTTTCGAGGACGAAAAGATTTTAAGTGGGGGAGATTGTAACAACCCGAAATTTTGGAACCCATTTTTAATATATATGTATTATTTTTTTTAGGGAAATGCGTCAGAATTTAAAGTTTTCTTTTTTTAAATTAAATTATTAAATTTAACGGGTTTTTCTTAAAATAAATTTTATGATGTTATTTGTGGAGGAAACTTGTAATTAGATAAACGTTGATTTATAACAATGGAAATTATTGTATATTTGTAATAATTAACTTTTGACTATTGATGTTGATCAAGCAAGCGCGATTTACATTATTAACTAAGATGGAATGTTGTAATCCTTTTGTTGTGTTGATATGAATGTTATAGAAACCAGCGTTACTACTGCTGTTAATTAATTGAATTTCTTCGAAAAGTATATATTGATATATATTTACAAATTTAAAGAAGCTAACTTATTTTAAAGTTTGTTTGAAAGCAAAGTGTTAAGAGATTTGTTTCGCAATGTAATTTATTTTGAATACTATTTCAAGTTGTTTACAATTAAAGAAGCTAATTTATTTTAATATGGATTTGATATTAATTTGGTAAATATAAATTTAAGATTTCAATATATATCGGTTGACAAAACAAAGAGATTAAATTATTTCATTGTTAATAAATTTTGGAATTCATGACATGTTCAAGACGAGTAAACAATGTGTCCAATATCATCATGTGTCGTTCACTAGTGACAATTTCACAAATTTAGTAAAATTTAAAATTTTTAAATAAAACTTTTCTTTAATTAAATTTCTGAATTTATCGTCCAATATTTTGCATTAGTCTATTTAGCGTTGCATAAACGTAGCACGCGTAGTTAAAATGTGCGTAAAACGAATTAGCGTTCGCACGTTCGCTGCGTTGTCTGTTCATACGAATAAATAATCAAAAATAATAAATGAGAAAGAATTAATTTTTATTCCTTTAACCGTGTTAGCCAAATAAGGAAGAAAATAAATAATTAACGCAAATTTGAACCATGAAGTAACAGTAGAAAATTTACAGTGTGAACACCAATTTAGACCGTATAATAATAAACAAAAGAAATAAATAAATAAACAAATAAGAAGAAATTTAACTTTTGTCCCCTTAACCGTGTGAGCAAACAAGGAATATAATTACGCGGGTTAATTGCCCACTAATTAACATGGTTTTCAAATTCTAGATATATATGCATATATATATGTATGATAGGTATATATGTGTGTGTGCGCGCGTGTGTGTATTAATTATGCATTGACGACATGTCTTTTTGACAAAATACAATTAATGTTCAAATTCTATATTTAAAGTTTTGATTTATTAGACATTTAAAGGTTTCTATATTTTTTTTATATATATAGTAAGCACATTCTAGTAATTAATTAATATGATTTTGAATTTCCCTAACTATGTGCATATAAAGAGAAGTCTTTAGGTTAATATACCATTAATTACGCACGTTTAGAAATTAGTTAGGCATTGATTGACACATCAGCCAATCAATATATTTTAAGAAAAAAAAAATCTCTAAAATTTAAGGGCATAAATTACTCTGCCTCCCTTATGAATACACTTTCTATCCAACACCAAATCTCACAACTCCATTCCCTATTCTCCGCCTCCATTATGTAAAACTTCTAAAAAAAAAAAAAAAAAAAAAAAAAAAAAAAAAAAAAAAAATCAATTCAAGGAAAAATCTATAAATTGCAAAGCTGAGTTCTTTGAACTCATATGAGTATGAGCTTCGATTGGTATGAGTTTGAAGCGATTCGGAGCCGAAAAGTGTCGGGAGGAAGAAGAGGAAACATTGGACTCATGGAATCATACACGGCATTCTAGAAGCGAGCAGGGTAATTTAGATCGATCGATAATTTCTGAGGAATTCCAAATCACAGTGAGATTCCTATTTTTAAAATTAAAATTATTTATTTATTTATTTTATTGTACCCACTCAGCATGAAATTTATGTTGTATATATTCATTTGGATGTTGATTGTGCTGTGACTGTAATGTATGATTGATTGTGATTTGTAATGCTATGATGACATGATATAGCTTGTCTGTTTAGATCTGTACTTCTTGATGTATTCCCAATAAAATTCTCATCGTTATTATTATTATTATTGTTTTTTTTTTATTTCTTACATAAAAATAAAAACATTAAATTTGTATTTTGGTTATTCTTGTTACAAATCAAAAGCAGTTTCTACCATAATTTTGTCTACAAAAGAAACACAAATTTTTACCTTCATTTTGTAAACTAAATAAAATGAATAATTTTACTTTTCTTTATGTAAACAAAATAAAATGACAAATTTTATTTTTATGTTGGTAAACAAAATAAAGTACCAATTTATTTCATATTTTATGTTTATTTTGTAAACATAGTAAAAAGGATTATTTGATGGGTATTTTGTAAACATAGAAAAAAAAGAATTATTTTCATGTTATTTTGTGTACATAAGAAAAGACGAATTTTTGTAAACAAAAAGAATTATTTCTACATAATAAAAAGAATTATTTTTTTTTTACATAATAAAAGACAAATCTTTGTTGACATAATAAAAAGACTATTTTAACATATGATTTTGTTTACAAAACAAAAGGACATTTTTTTTAAATTTGTTTGGTAAACAAAAAGACATTTTTACTTAATTTGTTTATTAAAACAAAAAGGCATTTTTACTCAATTTTGTTTATTAAAACAAAAAGGCATTTTTACTCAAATTTTGTTGTTAAAACAAAAGACATAATTTTTAACACACTCTGTAAACAAAATAAAGAGGCAAAGTTTTTACATCTATTTTGTAAACAAAGTGAAAGACAAATTTTACCCTCATTTTATGGACAAAATCAAACGTTAGTTTACACCTTTATTTTCATTTACAAAATAAAACAAATATAAAATATTTTATTTGATTTACAAATAAAATAAAGATGAGGCCTTTATTTGTGATTCATCAAAAGTATAAGCCAAATGCTATCATCATGTTGATATTACTGTAATGACACCCAAAGTATACACCAAATATTATTGTCATGATTAACGACGCCAAATACCATCGTCATGTTGATGTACTTGTAGTGACACCCAAAATTTCACTATTATGTTAACGACACAAAATTTATGTGGTTGTGTTAATATTGTTGTGGTGACACCCAAATTGTTCACCGTTAAGAATTATGATACAAACGTGAATATTTTCTTATGTGAAAGAGAATAAAAGCAAACGTGAATATTTTCTTATTTAAAAGAAATGAAAGCGAATAAGTACATTTTATAATGTAAAGGAAAATAGAAGTTAAAATACGTTTTGATGTATTAAAAATATAATAAAGGATAAAATACATTTTTATGTATTAAAAATGTAATAAAAGTTAAAATACATTTTTATGTATTAAAAATGTAATAAAAGTTAAAGGTATATTTTTGTTATTTAAATGTAAGTAGAGTTATATATACATTTTTCTTTGTTAAAGAAAAAATCAAATATATACAATTTTCTTTGTTAAAGAAAAAGAATCAAATCTAAACATTTTCTTTGTTAAAAGAAAATAAGAAAGTAAACATTTTCTTTGTTAAAAGAAAAAGAAAGAAAATAAGAAGGTAAAACATTTTCCTTGTCAAAAGAAAAGAAAGAAAACATTTTTTTTTCTTTATTATAAAGAAAAGGAAAACATGTACATTTTCTAATGTAAGGTAAAAGAGAATAAAAGTTACATTTTTCCAATGTAAAGTAAAAGAGGTAAAAGTTATATTATTTTTCTAATGTGAAGAAAATAAAGAAAATGAATATTATTTTCTAATGTAAAGAAAATAAAGTTAAATGTATATTTCCTTATGTAAAGGAAAATTAAAATTGAATGTATAATTTCTTATATAAGAATATACATGGTTTAAAAATATACTTTTTAAAATGTATACATAGTTAAACCATAAATTTTGTCGCATTAGAGTTTGCGGACAAAAATATGCTTTATGCAATAACATACATTAGTTAAATTATTACTTTTGTCGCATTAGAGTTTGCAGACAAAAATATGCTTTATGTAAAAATAAACATTTAGGTAAATAGAAATGTGAGAAACAAAATATCCATTTTGTTTAAATAGAATTAATGAAATAGTAAGATAAGAATTTAAGAATTATATTTTTCAATGTAATTAGAAAGGAATAAAAAGAATTACATTATTCAATATGAAGAAAAAGAATGCTTAAACCCGAGGTTGGATTGAGTTGTGATGTAAATCTGCCCGGACCCGCCCGGCTGTCCAGTAGTCACAACAATACCTATCCAATGTGAGAGGTTAAAGCATATATATTAATTTTCTAAATTTACATTTTATATATGTAAATTACTTCAAAATATTTATGATAAATAAATAAAATGTAGACAAAGGAAAACATATATATTTACATTAGGTAAATAAGAGATTGAATAAATTACATTTTTTATATGTAATTAAAAGAATATATTTTACACTGTAAAGAAAATTACATTTTATGTAATTATGATTATAAGAAATAAAATTACATTTTATGTAATTAAGAATAAATAGAAATTATAGAACAAATATGTGAATTAAAATTTATTTACATTTTCCTATGTAAATAAAAAGATTAAAAATAATAATTATGTGAATAAGTATTTATTTACATTTTTCTTATGTAAACAAAAAGAATCAATTTGTAAATGGTAATTATTTACATTTTCTTATGTAAATAATAAAAAGAAAGGTTAGAAAAGAACTTACATAAGATATTCTTTTTATGTTAAAAGGGAATATTAGAAAGGAATTAAAGAAATACAATTATTTACATTTGCTATGTAAATAGGATTTGCAAAGGAAATTGAAACCATTTATTTACAAATAGTGTAAATAAATATGAATAAGAAATTAGGTACATTTATTTACAATTAATGTAAGTAAATATAACAAAAGTAAAAGTAAAACATTTATTTACATTTAGGTAAATAAGTAAGAAAAAGATAAGAATACATTTATTTACATTTAGGTAATAAATAGGGTAAGGAAAAGAATGTAATTTATTTACATTTAAGGTAAATAAATTAAAACATAGAAAGAATATAATTTATTTACATTTAGGTAAATAAAACAAAATATAGGAAAAAGTATAATTTATTTACATTTAGTGTAAACAAAACAGAGTTATTAAAAGTGATATTTTTATCGTCATTTTAGATGCAATAAAATGAATAGACTTTTGAAATTGGAATAGTCAAACGATTTATATTTATATATATAAATATAAATTATAAATTAAACGGAACGCGCGCGACAGTTCGCGTATCGGCAATCGTAACTTTAAACGGTTATACAGAGAGATCCGACCGTCGGATTTTCCCAAAACTGGAGCCGTTTGGACCGCTTTGGGAAGATCTTTCCAATGACATAAATTTCGCCAAAATCCAATGGTTAGATTTCAAAATATATGTAAATCAAATTTGGTTGAAAACAACGCAAGGGTCGCCCATTTACCCGAAGCGTCGTTAAATTAATTTAGGCTATTTTTATATAAATAAAAAACAGCGATATGTTGTTATCAAATATTAATAACGATATGAAATGTTTTCAAATTATATATATATATATATATATATATATATATATGCGAGAATCATTTGAAAAGACCGAGTTCAATCTCATTTCAAATGATTACACGACGTTCTAAATCTAAGAGTTGAAGACGGCGATTGAAGACCGACGATCTTCACATCGAATGGGTAACTAGTGTTGAGGTCCTTGATTGATTTGCTCCCAAGACGGGGCTAAGATGGTAGTTATCCGGACGTAGTGTTGATTTGTACGGATTTGACTTTCGTCCAGACCCAGGGCATAAGTTTATAAATGGAATGTATGTCTGACGTTGTAGTCCTTTATACTACATTCGTTGATCTCTCTTAATATATATCTGTTTGGTGGTTAACACCCTTCTCTGAGACGTACGAGCTTAGAGGTTATATATTGGTAGAAATCAATGGTATGGTATGGACTGACAACGTGGCATGCTAAGATGCATTGATCAAGGCTTTTGTTGAAAAGCAGGCCTTGTGGTTGATGATCAAAGCACGGCCTGTTTAGGCGTAGCTTTGTGTAGCGTGACTTCGTGAGCCTCACACCCCGGTATGAGTCAAAAACGGGATACGGACCGTAGGGAGTGCACACGTTTCTTTCTAGCTAGAGTGGTGTCAGTGACCTACCAGCCCTGACATTTTACTTATGTGGATGATGGATTTTGAGGCGCCTCGTTATTTTTATAGGCCGTTGGTGGTCATACTATAGGTCCAAAGGGACCGGGAAACGTGTGTTCAGGCATAACTAATCCACTGCCCATAGGCGGGGACCGGCCCTACCGCTTCCAAGGGTTCACTGCGGGGAATCCTGAGGCATTTGCTAGAGTGTCTCGAATCGGAGAGGATCTTGCCCCTAGCCTCGACTCATGATGGAATCCAAATTTCCAATACGCCCTTGCGGTTTTGATTGTAGAACTAGTATTGGCGACATGCTATATGGTAACCATGCCGTCTAGGATTGATACTTATGATTCAAATCTTTTTATTAAAACATATATACACTAATAATAATATCAAATCCGTTTTATACGTATCAAGCATCTTTTGACCATTATAAGGTAAAACCCTATCCTCTGGTGTGCGTTGCATTGTGTGATGGGACTTGGGTCTTATAATGGTTTCATTTTTCCAAAAAGACATTGCGTTATTCCTCGATTTACTTTGGTTTATGCACTGACAATCCATAGGAGTAAACCCGTTCCGCGAAAGTGGCGTGGTCCTTGGATTTGTCTTATTAGTTATATTAGTTTAGAATTCTCGCACCAGTCCCATGACTGACCTGTAGTTTGTTCACTGGCAAACTCGGGTGCCCTCTTTTCCACACGGGCAGTCGAGTAGCTTTTTGCAGATATCTTTCTCTTTAGCAGGACCTTGGATTGAAGCCTAAAGCTGTGTCCAGAGCTTTGTAGTCTTCCGCTGTTTAATGTATTAAAAGTATTGTAATTTTATCTTCCGCTGTAATTTTATTTCAATGTACTCTGATATATTCTGTACTCTGATGTAACATTATTATAATGTAATAAAAGTCTGCTGTTATTGTTCTGATGTATTGTATTCCCAAAGTTAAAGTATTCGAAGATTTCCAACCTTTGGGTCAGACCTGTGTGGTTTATGGTTGATTCAAAGAGCGGGAATTTCCGGGTCTTTACAATGAGTGTCATTAGCTTGCATTCAAGTCAAGTTTCTATCTTTGCATCATAAAGCAAGGGTTTTGATCATTTTGGCTCAAGGTTTTTTATGTTAGAGCTTGCATTTTGGGTCTATTTGATTGCATAAGGGCTTTGTCATATCTTTTGTGCCTTCATAGCAATGTAAGCCCTTTCCCTACTCTTAGATATTAACTATGAAGTTAAATGTTCATGTTGCAAGTTTGGGTTTGATCATTGAGTATGATACATGCTATCATGTCATGCAAGTTTATGAAGTCATTATCTTGATCTTGTGAGCTAAAAGCTACAACCTTTATGTTGAAATGTTGCATTAGGCAAAATGAGAACCCTCATAAACTTTATGTCAACTTGCATATGAAGTCATAACCCTTATATGATGATATATGCGAGTTACTAGTCATCATTCCATATCTTTTGTCACCATGATTCGCTTATGTGCCAAGTTTGGGTTTATGCATGTTTTGAGGCTTAAGAATGTAACATGCAAGTTAATGAACACATTTGTGCCTCATTTGCCACCATGATTAACTTGTGGCTTAATATTCATTTTTGTCATGCCTTTGCCAAGTCTCTTCTTTTAATCCATTACGTTGTCGCGAACGTATATGCGAGTTTAAAAGCGTTGGGTTATGTTATGGGTAATTTCTAATGACATGAAAATACAACTTGAAAACATGACTTGAAATATAACATGGAAGTTGACATGTAAGTATGCATAAAAACATAAGCTTGGGAATTTACCTATTAAGTTAGGTCTATCCTTTGGGAATTTACCTATTAAGTTAGGTCTACCCAAATGCTTGAAAACTTGTAACATGTTTTGGGAAACATGATGGACATGACACTTAGATAATATAAGTGTGGCCAACTCGAGGTTGGGTTGAGTTTGCAACGTAAAACTACCCGGAACCGACCGGCCTAACTAGTAGTTGCAAACAATAGGACCCAATGTGAGAAGTTGGTCATGTTGTGCTTGAACCCGAGGTTAGACCAAGTTGTGGTGTAAAGCTACCCGGAACCGACCAGCTTAACTAGTAACCACAACAAAGTCTAATGTGAGAGGTGAAGGTGCATTAAGTAATTAATGCCACATGATAGGGTTAAGTTAATTTGATTAATGACTCTTAACCAAATATGACATGGACAAATGGGTTAAGTAATTTGATTAGGCTAATGATACTTAACAAAACATGACAAGGTTGGGTAGGTTAAGTAACTTGATTTGCCTAATGACACTTAACCATTTTTATATGACTAGTGGATGGGGTTAAGTTAACCAACACTTAATCAATCCAACGCGATAACTTGGTAAGGTTAAGTAAGTTTTCTTAATGACGCTTAACCGAAAAATACGGTTAACGAATGGGGTTAAGATTAGACTCAACAAGTCTAAACATGGAAATCGGATGGGGTTAAGTTAGCCTAGACTTAATTAATCCCACTTGGTAGTTTAATGGGGTTAAGTTAAACACTTAACTAATCTAAACATGATGAATTGATGTGGTTAAGTGACCTATACTTATCCAATCTAACTCGTTAATTTATTGTGGTTAAGTTAACCAATACTTAACCAATATAACGTGAAAACATGATAAGGCTAAGTCACGAATCGCTTGAATACACTTGACCGATTTGACTAAGTAAATTGATAGGGTCAAGTTAATATATACTTAACCAATCTAGAATGATAATTGGACGAGGTTAAGTCGTGAATTGCTTAATATACTTAACCAACTTGAGCATGGTTTGTAGGGTTAAGCCTTGAACTTGGATACTTAGCCAATTTTGACAGGATTTGTAGACGGGTTAAGTCATGAACTTAAGTGACACTTAATCCATTATGTAAACCCTAGTTCTGAGGATTAGGTGGATAACCGTAGTTAACAAGGATAACGGGAACAATGCTAAGTGGTAAACCTTAGTTGAAGAATAACTAAGTAATGATTCTTAGTCAAGGAAATTTAGACCAGTTCATAGATAGATGAGTAACCTGATACGGTAGGTCATCGTTTAAGTATACGAGTAGGAGCAAGTATCTGATTTAGATAAAGGCTCCAGCGAACTGGGTAACGAAGCAGCGGCTTCGGGGAACGTGAGGATATTCTTGGTATCCCTCTATGAGCTGCCAGGTGATTATACTAGGCTCATGAGAGGTTAAGGTCTGCGTTAGAAGAACCAAGAGTATGCCTTGGTTGCTATACGAGCGACCTAAAGATGGGGATGGATAGGGGATAGTCGACGATACACGGTCGTACCCTAGATAGCATTTCGTCAGGCTACCTACCATCTTTGGTCAAGCGTGTACGTACGGAAAGGCAGAGAACACCCAAAAGACCATAATTGCTATCTAATTATGGTTGCGGTAAGGCTTGGATGTGGGTTGGCCAGTGTTGTGTTCTCATACAGGATTTATCCTGTCTTGTCTTTCACTAGTTGAGGGAGTGGTCTCGTGGGACCATAGCCACGTATAAGAAAAACAGACCTTAGCATCTGCATCGGCAGATAAATCGAAAGCTCCCGACCGAGTCCTGTATTTCTTGATCTGCCCTGTGACAGGACTCGGATGGCACGATGTGATACATGTGCATACAGTCATGGAAAAGCGATTCACGATGAATGCGTGGGAAAAAGGGGCGCGGTTGGCGGTTAGCGTAATCCCTAGTGGCCCTAGGTGGTTGAACCCAAACCGAGATACGAAAACGTGCAATAGGTAAGCATAATCCCTAGCAGCCCTAGGTAGCATAAGTCCTAGTTGTACAAACAATAATTCATGTTGGAAGACCCTAGCTAGGTTTAGGGTAACAGTCCAAACCGATCTTAAGGATCATGGAACTATGTTAAAGTAATATAGAATCTCATGGGAAAGCCCGTATGGTCTACGGCAAGGGACTGAACATTTACATGGAATAAAACATACAAGTTGAGTAACCTATATATGCGATATATTAGGTTGACATGGACCATTACACGACTTTTGAGTGAGGGTCATTCTTGGTTAACACATGACACGGTGGGGATACTAGTACGGTAGGTGCAGAGCTAAAATACAGGATAGATATCACGGGGCGTTATACGTGACAGATATCTTGGGGATATTATACTTGATAGAAACCGGACGATGTGATACCTTGTTTTATCTTGACATCGTTATTTATCATGACACCTTAGTTTATCTGAGTTCAGTAGTTCATCCTGTTATTTTGATTTAGCTTATCTATCTTGTTATCATGCTTATGTTCATCTCAGTTTCTCATGTCAGTTAACTTTACTAGTTTTTATGCTAAAAGTAGATAGGGCTTACTCAGTCTTTTTGACTGACCCGTTTTGTTTCGCCTCTTTTCTTCCGTTTCCCCCCCCCCCCCAGGTTACAGGGAGGAAATACTATTGTTTAGTTCGGACTTCTTCTGCTTGAAGGTCATCATGGATGGCTTGGACTTTTCTTGGCTAATGGCTACTTTACTGTTTTTACTTTGGGAATAATTTATGAAAATGTCTTTATGCTTCTTTACTATTGCAAGACAGGTTTTGATGTACTCTGATGTAAAAGGCTTTAGACCTTATTTATTCATGTTATGAAAGTTTGATTTTACTTCCGCTATTTTTATATGTTCTGTCTTGTGATATTTCTGTGCATGTTTACCAATAATGCCCCTCTAAAGCTAGTGCATTCCTTTGCGAGTGACCCTAGCGGAGGCGGGGTGTTACACGTGGTATCAGAGCAGAAGGTTACCAGACTGGGCAAAAGTTTTTAAAGACCTTCTGAAAACTATTTGAAAAAAAACCATTTACAAAGAAGCATTTTTCAAGAAAATTTTCTTTTAAAAGAAAAAGGCTATTCCCCAAAGGCCATTAGCACTATCCTTGTTTCCTTAATTGAGTCTCTTTTCCTTTCTTTCCTCCATCTGTAGTCACAGTAGTTTTAACTGCGACTAGTCTTTTCTACCTACGAAAGTGATTTCCATACGATGGAGGTGGTTCTCGAGAGACCAGTGGCCGCGTTATAAGAAAGGATCGTGAGAAAGAAGGATAAAGGATATGAGCTTAAGGATGAGCAACTTGTTGGTATGGCTTAGTCCTCAAAGGAGGGAGAAAGATGAACAATGAAACCCATGACGAGAGAGTACCTTTGGCATGGTAAAACGGGGCGGATAGTTAAGTATTATGGGACAAGGACAAGATCATCGGGAGGGCAGTAGTATGCTCTCATTTCTAGAGTACCTCGGAAGGAGGGTAACGATCTTGTTAAAGGTTTAGCTTTTCTTCTCTATCATCCCTTTAGGACTTCGTTGTTCGTATCATTTAAGTCTGCTTCGATAGTTGAGTCTCTGCACCTTAAGTACTAGCGTAATAGAGAATCCCATTTTTGTCTCAAAGTCCTATTGGAGAATCAGTCCATTTATACATGACTTGTTTGGATTTGGGAATGTCTATGCCAAGTGTTGAGTTTGGAAATAATGCTTATGTTTATAAGCTATGGATGGATTCTAGGTATGAAGTGGTTATCCAGTAGGGGGTGCCACTCTCGGTTTTGATAGGAGGGTAGTTAGACCTTTTGACTAGCCTTGGTAATGCCCTCGAAGTATCGGGTAACCTTTTTGAGGTTCTGTCATGACTAGTTACTTAGAATCCCTTGATGCCTTTATTGGAAATTTGAAGCCCGATCGAGTGGTGTTCGCCAATAAGACGGATGGTTTACTTCATTTATGCATGGGTTATAGAGATCACCCTAGTAAGTGCGCATGATAACCTGATTGACATCTGTTTACTTTCAAGAGAAAGTTCTTCTACACGGAATGCCTTATAGTATATAAATGAGATCCAAGATTCACTAGTGAATTTTGGAAAGCTTGCATGAGATCATGAGTACGCAGTCATGTTTGCGTCAAGTATTCTAGGAAAAGGATAAGTGCAAGTGGAACGAGAGGCGACGAAGAAATGAGTTCCAGCTCATGTTATGGAAACAGGAATAAGAAGCTACAAAATCACGAAGTTAAAAGACGACTTTGATGGTCAAAGACTAGATACGCGCATGATATCTCTTTTTGGGAGTATATCCTTGATCCCTGTTTTCTGTAGAGCTTACTTGTAGGCTATCTTTTGTGGACATCCTCTCGGTCCTATTCTCCGTTACAAACCCTGTAAGGAGTTTGTCCTGTTTATCTTCTCGACCCTGTTTCAGGGAATTCTAGGTAGAACCCTATGGATGTAAACATGTATTTGAAACATGTTATGATTGATATGGTTGCAAGTGGTTGCTCGTGGATGCGCGAATACACATTAGATACTAGCTCGACTCGGTCACATTTCATATTGCATATGCACGAGTATTTATACTTGTTTATGGATGAAATCGAATGTATTATCATGCGGTTGTTGCATATGAATGAATGATTGTGCACGCATATAGTATCTATATGACTAGGACTATTTGCATACATGTTGGATTCATGGCACTATACATATTTTGCATTAGAAAGATTATTCAGGCCTGATCATTAGCATTAGCTAAGGAACATGTACACACACGTTTTGCATATATTCATACAGCATTAGAAATCATCTAAGGACAATGGTTGCTTGTGGATGATGTTTTGAGTAGATGGATGATGGATGGTAGGATATGTTCTTCCTAACTTGGAGATTTCGGGGACGAAATCCTAAAAGGTGTGGAGAATGTAACAACCCGTATTTTCAATAACCTGTTATAACATAAATGGAGGCAGAATTAAACTATAAAATCTGGATCAAGGGAAACGGGCTATGCCATTGCGTTCGTCTCGGAAAATACGCGAAATAGAGTCCGAGTTTTCGAAAATCGGAGTCCGTATGACCAAGATATGGACTCGCGAAGTTTCACGAAAAATTCCCAAATTAAAGTATACTTAATTAAGTGAAATGGGTTGCGCAGAGAAATATATATATTGATATATATATATATATAATTGAAAATTAAATAAATAAATATGCAAAAATGTTCAAAACAGCGAATTGGGAGAGGGGAATAACCGAACCGGCCGATTTTTGAGGTCGACCCGAGCTCGCTGGGTCGACTAGGGGTTAATCCAGGGTGTTTGGCTGTCAACCCGTGGGCCGATTCGCTCAAATGCAGATTTTGCATTTGGATGGTTCTCATGGTTCATCTTTAATCTAAAGGCCCTAGATGGTTCCTACACTTGACTTCTTCCCCAAGACATGCTTTGATGGCTTGGATTGAATCTAGGTTTAATCCTATGGCCTAAAACACTTGCCTAATCTATAAATAAGACCCTAACCTATCCTAAATCCTCATTATTCGTTCATGCAACTAAACTATGGAAAATTTTTACCTCTCATGGCCTCCACTCTCTTCATAAAATTTCTAAATGGTTTCTATGAGAGATTTTCCATGCATACAAGTGTTTTCAAGCTTGTATGAGTGTCATTAGCTTGCATTCAAGTCAAGTTTCTATCTTTGCATCATAAAGCAAGGGTTTTGATCATTTTGGCTCAAGGGTTTTTATGTTAGAGCTTGCATTTTGGGTCTATTTGATTGCATAAGGGCTTTGTCATATCTTTTGTGCCTTCATAGTAATGTAAGCCCTTTCCCTACTCTTAGATATTAACTATGAAGTTAAATGTTCATGTTGCAAGTTTGGGTTTGATCATTGAGTATGATACATGCTATCATGTCATGCAAGTTTATGAAGTCATTATCTTGATCTTGTGAGCTAAAAGCTACAACCTTTATGTTGAAATGTTGCATTAGGCAACATGAGAACCCTCATAACCTTTATGTCAACTTGCATATGAAGTCATAACCCTTATATGATGATATATGCGAGTTACTAGTCATCATTCCATATCTTTTGTCACCATGATTCGCTTATGTGCCAAGTTTGGGTTTATGCATGTTTTGAGGCTTAAGAATGTAACATGCAAGTTAATGAACACATTTGTGCCTCATTTGCCACCATGATTAACTTGTGGCTTAATATCCATTTTTGTCATGCCTTTGCCAAGTCTCTTCTTTTAATCCATTACGTTGTCGCGAACGTATATGCGAGTTTAAAAGCGTTGGGTTATGTTATGGGTAATTTCCAATGACATGAAAATACAACTTGAAAACATGACTTGAAATATAACATGGAAGTTGACATGTAAGTATGCATAAAAACATAAGCTTGGGAATTTACCTATTAAGTTTGGTCTACTCTTTGGGAATTTACCTATTAAGTTAGGTCTACCCAAATGCTTGAAAACTTGTAACATGTTTTGGGAAACATGATGGACATGACACTTAGATAATATAAGTGTGGCCAACTCGAGGTTGGGTTGAGTTTGCAACGTAAAACTACCCGGAACCGACCGGCCTAACTAGTAGTTGCAAACAATAGGACCCAATGTGAGAAGTTGGTCATGTTGTGCTTGAACCCGAGGTTAGACCATGTTGTGGTGTAAAGCTACCCGGAACCGACCGGCTTAACTAGTAACCACAACAAAGTCTAATGTGAGAGGTGAAGGTGCATTAAGTAATTAATGCCACATGATAGGGTTAAGTTAATTTGATTAATGACTCTTAACCAAATATGACATGGACAAATGGGTTAAGTAATTTGATTAGGCTAATGATACTTAACAAAACATGACAAGGTTGGGTAGGTTAAGTAACTTGATTTGCCTAATGACACTTAACCATTTTTATATGACTAGTGGATGGGGTTAAGTTAACCAACACTTAATCAATCCAACGCGATAACTTGGTAAGGTTAAGTAAGTTTTCTTAATGACGCTTAACCGAAAAATACGATTAACGAATGGGGTTAAGATTAGACTCAACTAGTCTAAACATGGAAATCGGATGGGGTTAAGTTAGCCTAGACTTAATTAATCCCACTTGGTAGTTTAATGGGGTTAAGTTAAACACTTAACTAATCTAAACATGATGAATTGATGGGGTTAAGTGACCTATACTTATCCAATCTAACTCGTTAATTTATTGTGGTTAAGTTAACCAATACTTAACCAATATAACGTGAAAACATGATAAGGCTAAGTCACGAATCGCTTGAATACACTTGACCGATTTGACTAAGTAAATTGATAGGGTCAAGTTAATATATACTTAACCAATCTAGAATGATAATTGGACGAGGTTAAGTCGTGAATTGCTTAATATACTTAACCAACTTGAGCATGGTTTGTAGGGTTAAGCCTTGAACTTGGATACTTAGCCAATTTTGACAGGATTTGTAGACGGGTTAAGTCATGAACTTAAGTGACACTTAATCCATTATGTAAACCCTAGTTCTGAGGATTAGGTGGATAACCGTAGTTAACAAGGATAACGGGAACAATGCTAAGTGGTAAACCTTAGTTGAAGAATAACTAAGTAATGATTCTTAGTCAAGGAAATTTAGACCAGTTCATATATAGATGAGTAACCTGATACGGTAGGTCATCGTTTAAGTATACGAGTAGGAGCAAGTATCTGATTTAGATAAAGGCTCTAGCGAACTGGGTAACGAAGCAGCGGCTTCGGGGAACGTGAGGATATTCTTGGTATCCCTCTATGAGCTGCCAGGTGATTATACTAGGCTCATGAGAGGTTAAGGTCTGCGTTAGAAGAACCAAGAGTATGCCTTGGTTGCTATACGAGCGACCTAAAGACGGGGATGGATAGGGGATAGTCGACGATACACGGTCGTACCCTAGATAGCATTTCGTCAGGCTACCTACCATCTTTGGTCAAGCGTGTACGTACGGAAAGGCAGAGAACACGCAAAAGACCATAATTGCTATCTAATTATGGTTGCGGTAAGGCTTGGATGTGGGTTGGCCAGTGTTGTGTTCTCATACAGGATTTATCCTGTCTTGTCTTTCACTAGTTGAGGGAGTGGTCTCGTGGGACCATAGCCACGTATAAGAAAAACAGACCTTAGCATCTGCATCGACAGATAAATCGAAAGCTCCCGACCGAGTCCTGTATTTCTTGATTTGCCCTGTGACAGGACTCGGATGGCACGATGTGATACATGTGCATACAGTCATGGAAAAGCGATTCACGATGAATGCGTGGGAAAAAGGGGCGCGGTTGGCGGTTAGCGTAATCCCTAGTGGCCCTAGGTGGTTGAACCCAAACCGAGATACGAAAACGTGCAATAGTTAAGCATAATCCCTAGCAGCCCTAGGTTGCATAAGTCCTAGTTGTACAAACAATAATTCATGTTGGAAGACCCTAGCTAGGTTTAGGGTAACAGTCCAAACCGATCTTAAGGATCATGGAACTATGTTAAAGTAATGGAACTATGTTAAAGTAATATAGAATCTCATGGGAAAGCCCGTATGGTCTACGTCAAGGGACTGAACATTTACATGGAATAAAACATACAAGTTGAGTAACCTATATATGCGATATATTAGGTTGACATGGACCATTACACGACTTTTGAGTGAGGGTCATTCTTGGTTAACACATGACACGGTGGGGATACTAGTACGGTAGGTGCAGAGCTAAAATAAAGGATAGATATCACGGGGCGTTATACGTGACAGATATCTTGGCGATATTATACTTGATAGAAACCTGACGATGTGATACCTTGTTTTATCTTGACATCGTAATTTATCATGACACCTTAGTTTATCTGAGTTCAGTAGTTCATCCTGTTATTTTGATTTAGCTTTTCTATCTTGTTATCATGCTTATGTTCATCTCAGTTTCTCATGTCAGTTAACTTTACTAGTTTTTATGCTAATAGTAGATAGGGCTTACTCAGTCTTTTTGGCTGACCCATTTTGTTTCGCCTCTTTTCTTCCATTTCCCCCCAGGTTACAGGGAGGAAATACTGTTGTTTAGTTCGGACTTCTTCTGCTTGAAGGTCATCATGGATGGCTTGGACTTTTCTTGGCTAATGGCTACTTTACTGTTTTTACTTGGGGAATAATTTATGAAAATGTCTTTATGCTTCTTTACTTTTGCAAGACAGGTTTTGATGTACTCTGATGTAAAAGGCTTTAGACCTTATTTATTCATGTTATGAAAGTTTGATTTTACTTCTGCTATTTTTATATGTTCTATCTTGTGATATTTCTGTGCATGTTTACCAATAATGCCCCTCTAAAGCTAGTGCATTCCTTTGCGAGTGACCCTAGCGGAGGCGGGGTGTTACAGGATTGGCTAACCAAATATGAAGCTGAGGTTAGGTGTGCTGAGAGAGTTGTTAAAGCAAAGGCCCAATCAGGGAATTATATAACCATACCATGTGAAGGCCCGAATTCAAATAGAAAGGACTTTTGGTCGGCTCTAAATGTTTCTCCAGCCCAAATAGAAAATATCCTTGAAGCCACAGAGAATATCCCGACCTAGTGAAAGATATTCCTGTCGTCAAGAACTATGTGGATGTGTTTGAAGAAGTTGTTCGCTTACCTCCGCAAAGAGAAATTGATTTCAAAATTGCTTTAATTCCGAATGCAAGGCCGGTAGTTCACGCTATTTGAAGAATGTCCTTGAAAGAGAAAGAGGAGTTAGACAATCAAACACGACAGCTCGTATAGAAGGGTCTATTCAGGCCTAGTTTTTCTGATTGGGGTGCAGCAGTGGTGTTTGTCCCAAAATCTGACGGTACTCTATGGCTATGTGTGGATTATCGCGATTTGAACAAGCAGACGATAAAGAACAAATATCCATTGCCGCGAATCGATGATTTATTGGATTATCTGAATGGAGCACTAGTATTTTCAAGGATGGACCTAGCTACAGGCTTCAATCAGCTTCGAATTGCCAAAGAGTGTGTTCCAATGACAGCATTCAGAGGTCCAGAGTGGTTAGTAATGTCGTTCGGCTTATGTAACGCTCCAGCTTACTTCGTCGATTTGATGAATAGAGTGTTCAAAGGGGTTTTGAATAAATTTGTTCTGGATTTTATTGATGATATTCTAATCTTCTCTAAATCAAAGGCCGAACATGAAAAGCTTCTGGAACAGGTTCTAGAAATTCTGAGACGGAATGTATTGAAAGCCAAACTGTCCAAATGCATATTCTGGCAAGATGAAATGAAATTTCTAGGCCACGTCGTATCAAAAGAAGGAATTTCTGTGGATCCAAGTAAAATCACAGCTATTCGAGATTGGAAACAGGCCAGTACTCCTACAGAAGTCCGCAGTTTTCTCGGATTGGCTAGTTATTAACGGAAGTTCGTTAAAAACTTTTCGAAGATATCTGGTCACTTAACGAAGCTTACAAAGAAGCACTCAAAATTCAAATGGACTCCAGAATGTGAAGAAGCTTTTGAAGAGCTAAAGTTAAGATTAACGACAGCTCCAGTGTTAACCATCATCGATGGCAATCAGGATTTGAAAGTCTGGACAGATGCTTCTAGAGAAGGCCTTGGCGCAGCGTTAATGCAAAGAGGTCACGTGATTGCTTATGCTAGCCGTCAGCTGAAGCCACACGAGAAAAACTACGTAACTCATGATCTTGAGTTATTGGCTATAGTATTCACCTTGAAAATCTGGAGACACTATCTTCTGGGTGAGAGATTTGAACTGTTTACAGATCACCAGTCGTTAAAGTATATGTTCACCCAGAAAGACTTGAATCTGTGGTAGCAACGTTGGCTAGAGTTCCTTGCAGCATACGATTTTGAGATTATATACACTCCAGGGAAAGTCAATGTCGTGGCCGATGCGTTAAGCCGGAAGAATGAAACGATCGCCAGTTTTATCATCACGACTTCATTGATAGATAAAATATCTGCTCTTTAGAAGGATGATCACTTCATTCAGAAGATCAGAGAGATAATTTAGAAAGGCGAGCCCTCTAGTTTACAAGTTGATAATGAGGGGATTCTAAGGCTAAAAGGTCGAATCTGTGTTCCTAACATTGCTGAGCTCCGAAAGGAAGTACTGGATGAATGCCACAAGTCAAAACTTAGTATCCATCCGGGAGTAAGCAAAATGTATAACGACATCAAACGCACTTTCTAGTGGAAGTCGATGAAGAGGGACATTTCTTTATATGTTAGCCGATGCCCTACTTGCCAGCTAGTCAAAAGCGACCAACAGAAACTGGCTAGATTATTGCAACCGCTAGACGTCCCTGGTTGGAAGTGGGAACATATTTCCATGGACTTCATAGATGGCCTGCCCAGAACCAGAAAAGGAAATGACAGTTTTTGGGTGATCGTAGATCGCTTCACGAAGACCGCCCATTTCATAGCTGTCAGATCAAACCGAAATGCTCAGAGTCTGGCGCAGATTTACTTCAAGGAAATTGTTAGACTACACGGAGTGCCGATCAGTATAGTTAGTGATAGAGATCCAATATTCACTAGCAAATTCTGGGAGGCATTTCAAGTCGAGCTGGGAACGAAGCTGAACTTGAGCACCGCTTATCATCCTCAGACAGACGGTCAGACTGAGAGGGTGAATCGTATACTAGAAGATCTATTGCGGGCTTGTGTTCTACATTTCGGTGGATCATGGGAGGACCATCTGCATTTGGCTGAATTCTCATATAATAACAGCTACCAGGAGAGCCTGACAATGTCGCCATTCGAAGCATTATATGGTAGGCCGTGCCGATCTCCTGCTTGTTGGGTCGAACCCGGTAATAGACTTGTATTGGGACCTGATATGATCCGAGAAGCAGCCGACAAAGTCGATTTCGTTAAGAAACGATTACTCGCCGCTCAAAGCCGACAAAAGAGCTATGCCGATAGAAGAAGAAGAGATATATCATTTGCTGTTGGCGACTATGTATATTTGAAAGTATCGCCGATGAGAGGAGTTATCCGGTTCGGTAAAACAGGGAAGTTGGCGCCCAAATTCATTGGTCCATTTCCTATTCTTGAACGGATTGGAACTCTCGCTTATAGGGTTAAATTGCCTGATTGGTTGCCGGGAGTACATGATGTATTTCACATATCTCAACTTCGAAAGCACGTTCATGATCCAGACTTGATCGTGGAAGAAGCAGCTCAACAAGATATTGAAATTACTCCAGAATTGGCTGTGAGAAGAGAGCCGCTAAAGATCATCGGCAAAGAAACCAAAGAGCTGAGGAACAAGAAAGTTCACTTAGTCAAAGTGCAATGGAGTGGAGATCCGCGAGATTGTACTTGGAAAACTGAGGAGGGCATTTGGCAAGCCTATCCTAGATGCCGAATGGATATCTTTGATTGACTCCGGTCCAAGGTACATTTACCATACTTTGCATTACCAATTAGTTCTCTACTTTGTTGTTATTTTCTTTCCATGGATGTGCACTTTTAATTCTATAGTCTGAATGATTTTAAAAGAGTATAGAAATTGATTAGTATATTTTTGAAAAGTTAAAAACAATTTGATTGTTGTCTGTGTTGTGTGATAGTAGATTT
Source organism: Allium sativum (assembly GCA_030737875.1). Classification (NCBI taxonomy): domain Eukaryota; kingdom Viridiplantae; phylum Streptophyta; class Magnoliopsida; order Asparagales; family Amaryllidaceae; genus Allium; species Allium sativum. Next base: position 162,512,987 of record CM060913.1, read on the forward strand.
TATTAATTAAAATTATTAAAACGATAGTTAATTTAATCAATAATGGAATGAATAGTAGAATTTATTCGATTAAATCACACATTGAACTGATTAGAAAATAGATAGAAACATATACTTGTGCATTATATATGTTTGAACAGGTAATTGGATAGCTGTTGAGTAATGAATATTTTTGCGTGCCCGACAAATAGGTAAACCTTAGTGAGTTGGATGCGAAATACTATTATAGCAACTCCTGTGAATGCCATTGGCTGCGGAGTGCTGGTTGTTTTGTGTGAAATAATAAACATCGCCATAGGATAGTAACAATTAATTTTGAACTACACTGCATGGCATACTTTTGAAGATAGGCATACTTCATCATATACCACATAAGCATTTGGAGCTTGTGTGACGATGTGGAAGATATACCATACAAATGAGAGGCTTGTATGGCGATGACTATATTTTACAGGTTGAACTGATGACTGATATGACCAAATAATAATGTAACGATAAATTGTCAGATTAATAAAACCCCACACGGGTCTGGAGTTGACAATAATCATGTCTCTCTAGTCATTAGATACGGCACATGGATTATTTATTTCCCACACGGGACGAGGTGACGAGGATTTATCCTCTAGAGCAATTAAAATACACACTCCCTCAGGCTTTGACAGGGTGACGAGAATTTATTCTCTGGAGTTATTATCTATACACGCTCCCATGTAAACACCAGACTATATCACTATAAATATGTGTATGCTTTATAGGATTTATTGGGTACCTAATACGGCCCAAAAAATTTCCAAACCCCTTCCCGTAAAAAGGAGGTTATGGCGAAATTTTTCGAAAATTCCGGGTGTTAGCCACATTTTTGAAGAATTTGAAAATTCTCAAAAACTGAAAAGTTGGAGAATGGAAGCCAGATCGAATGTAGAGTTGATTAATCAAACCACTTTCGACTTTATTCCTTTTCGTGGACGAAAAGTTTTAAGTGGGGGAGATTGTAACGACCCGGAAAATCTGAACCAATTTAAAAAATTTAAATTGGCTAAAATAGTGGATTTTAAATATTTAAAATAAATATTTCAAATAATAATGATGAAAAGTAAGTTTGAATCGAAGTTGAAATTAAATATAATTACTTTGAATTATAAACAAGGCCTGAAATGGCGCTGCAGTTTCAAAAATTGAATTCAAACTTTGTCTGACTGTACCGGGTGCAAAACAAAACGGATTTGAGTGAAACCAAAAATATTTAAATCTGTTAGTGAATACCTTTCTAACAAATCTGAAAAATCGAAGTTTCATAGCGGAAAGAAAAGGTTATGGCCAAATGAATTTTCAGAAAGGTCGCTATGGAATTTATATAGTCCGTGAAATTGGCCATTTTGCAAACGACATCGGAATTCGACGAAACCACTTTTGTTGGATCCGGGATGTGAAGTTATTACTAGGTTTCAAATTTCATAATTTTTGAAGCTAGTATGTGAGCGTGGCAAAGGAAAATGTGTTTTGGTCAATTATAGTTAAATTGGATCGACCAGAAATGGGCCTTTTTGCAAACGGTCTCAGAATTCGATGAAAATAGTTTTGTTGGGACCGTATTGTCAAAACATAGCCAGATTTATTTTTCTGGAATTTTTCGAATCAGTTTGTGGCCCTGGCAAATTGAAATGTACGTTCAAATCAAATATTGAATGTTATATATTTTAAATTGAATGAAAACTGACTGAAACAGTCGAATGGGCCTACGAAACATATCCCATTGTGTTCAGAATGAGGGTAAAACGCTAGGGATGACAGTGTTTGGGTTTGAATTGGTGTTCGTTGGTGAAAGAGGGTATTTTTGGATTTTAAAAATTTATAAATATAAAAAAATATCATTGGTTGACTATACTTTCTCTCTCCCCGTATATCCTCCAACAACGACGAATATTGTTCAAAAGCTTCCAGTTCATTTTCTGATCAATCCACACATCGAAATCAAACACTCTAGTTAGGGAATTTGTAGAGCTTCTCGAGATCTTCAAATCCATATAGGGTTTGAATTTTTTCGTTCTGAATCGAGGGAGAAATCGGCTTCGAAAGTTCGGGGCTTCATCTCCCCACAGTCGTCGCCTCCAACCACCGGAGTCCATCGCACCACCGTCGTCGGCCGCGCCTCTCTCCCCTCTACAGCGTGGCCGTGGTTTATTGACGCAACACTTCTTGGATCGAGTAAAAATTCAAAACCTAGTTTTGAACAAATCGAAAAAGGTACGGCTATGTTCATTTTCAACAGTTTTAACACCTTTAAACTGTTGCAAACTTTGAAAAATCGTATCTTTCTCATGTGTTGACGAAATTCAGTGAAACAAGAGACAATGGACTCGTGTGGACGTTTTCTACCTTCTAGAAGAGACCGCATATTTTTCTGAGCCTTCTGCTATTTTTGGTGGAATGGAACCCATGGTGAGATTTCTAATTTATAAACAATATGGAAAACGATGATGTATAAATTATATAGCCGATGTATGGGTTATATAAGCGTTGTACACCTCATGTATAAGCGTTGTATAAGTTGTACGTTCGATGTATAAGTTATATATGCGTTGTAAAAATTATATATGTGTTGAAATAGAAGTGAAATGCTATATATATATATATATATATATATATATATATATATATACACGCCCCTCGTCCACAAATCATGGACGATATTTATTGGTTGTGATTGGTGTGAAAATTGATTGATAGCGAATAGTTGATTGAAATTATTTGTGGTTGGAATTGATTGATTGTGGTTGAAAAATACCCGTTTTTGGTTGAGAAATATTTGGTTGAAACCACATAGGATTAGTTTGTGGAAATGAAAAAAAATATACATGCCGCCTGCGTGCCAACTAGATGCATGATTCCCCATTGTCAAAAGCTGCGAGGCTTTAAGGTAGAGCGAGGAGCCGTACTAGGGACGGTCCCGGTTTTAACTACCCTGCCGTTATGCTGCCGAAATTTTGAATAATATTCATGTGTTAGAATTATTTTCCTGTGTTGAAATTATATTCGTCTGTTGAATAGAAAACCTTCATGTGTTGAATCGAAATTCATTCGTTAAATTGAAATTCATGTGTTGAATGGTATTATTGTTTTAAATATAAAAATAACCTTTTTAACTATATATATAAACTATAGAAAACCTTCATGTGTTGAATAGAAATTCATTCGTTGAATCAAATTCATGTGTTGAATGGTATTCGTGTTTTAAATAAATTGTTTTAACCATAAAAATCACATTTTTACTCTATATATATAAACTATAGAAAACCTTCATGTGTTGAATCGATATTCATTCGTTGGATAGAAATTCATGTGTTGAATGGTGTTCGTGTTTTAAATATAAAAATCACCTTTTTATCCATATATATAAACTATAGAAAACCTTCATGTGTTGAATCGAAATTCATTCATTGAATTGAAATTCATGTGTTGAATGGTATTCATATTTTGAAAGAAATTGTTTTATAATAAAAATCCTATTTTTATCGTCAATATGAACTATATAAAATAATCTTGTTTTGAAATAAATTGTTTTATAATAAAAATCATATTTTCATCATCTATATGAACTATATAAAATAGTCGTGTTTTGAAGTAAATTGTTTTACATTAAAAATCAAAATTTTATTATATACATGAATTGTTAAATATAGTGAAGTGTTGAAATAGTTCGTATTTTGAAACCGTGATTTCAAACGATTAGTGCGGGAGATCCGGCCATAGGATTTTCCCAAAACCGCAACCGTTGGGTTCGCTTTGGAAATATCTTTCCAACGGCACCAACTTTGTAAAAATCCAACGGTTGGATTGTCTAGAACGTTTAATTCAAATCTAAAGAAAAACTGCGCTAGAATCGATTATATTTATATATATATATATAAATATAACTATATTTAATCGAATAACGACGCTGCAGTTCGTATTTTGGAATCGAAACTTCAAACGATTATACCGGGAGATCCGACCGTCGGATTTTCCCGAAACTGGAACCGTTGGATTTGATTTGAAAAGATCTTTCTAATGGTATAAATTTTGTGAAGATCCAACGGTTCGATTTTCAGATATGTGTAAATCAAATCTGAAAAAAAAACAGCGCCACGGTCGCGTTATGGCCCGAAGCATCGTTTTGAATAAATTGGCTATTTTAAAATAAATAAAAATAGTGACAAAACGTTATAAAATATTATAAACGATATAGTTGTGAAATTTAGAAATTAACTGAAGGTTAGCTAAGTCAAATGGTTTCCTGGATTTTGATCTGATGTTGGTTTCGGCCTTCGGGGTTAATATTTGGGAAATCATTCTCTTACTGATTGACAGTTAGTGACTAATGAATTGAAATGATGCGTATGTATGTTAGTGTTGCACTTGTTTATTATATACGCGAGTTGCTCAGAAAGACCGGGTTCATCCCATTCTGAATAACTGAATCGACGATAAGTCGAAGATGAAGACGGGGGTTGAAGACCGATCTTCACCTCGTTTGGATGGTAACTGAGGTCCTGATTGGGAGGCATCCCGAAATATGGATAATGAGTAGTGATCGTCCAGACGTACGTGGGGATCGATGAATATGCGAGGTATTTAGTACCTCCGGTTTCGTTCATACCCAGAACGGACTTGTAAATGGACTGTGTGTCTGACAATGGAATTCATTCTGTGCGATTGATAACCATCAGTTGCATGGGGTGAATTGCCGGTGTGGCATGCTAAGATGAAATGGACAGGGCTTCTGTTGAAAAGCAAAGTCTTGTGATTGATGACCAAAGCACCGCCTGTGTGGCGTAGCTTTGTGTATAACGTGAATTCGCGAGCCTCACACCCCGGTATGAACCAAAAACGGGAGAAGGACCTTAGGGAGGGCATGCGTTTCCTTCTAGATAGGAGTTGTGTCGGTGTTTTTACACGGCCTGACATTTTACTTATGTGGATGATGGATTGCGAGGCACCTCGGTTATATCGGTCGATCCAGGACCGATGGAGTCATTCGTTGGCTCATTGACGCCACATAGGGCGGGGAAACGCAGTGTTCAGGAATTTTAATCCACATCGGTGGACCGGCCCTGTCGCTCCAAAGGCTTGACTGAGTACTTGCCTGAGACACGGGCTAGAGCGTCTCGAAGTCGGTAAGGACTATCTTTTGCCTTTGTTCATGACGGAAATCCAATTTCCAAATACATGACTGTGCGGTTTTGATTGTATACCTATATATGGCGACATGATATATGGTACCCATGCCGTCTATGATTGATAGTTATGATTCGAAATTGTTTTTGAAACATGTAAACACTAGTAATAATATCAAATGCTTTTGTTTTATTCGTATCAAGCATATTTTGGCTATTATAAGGTAAAACCCTACCCTCCGATTTGCGTTGCATTGTGTGATGGGAACTGAGTCTTATAATGGCTTCATTTTTATAAAAAGCATTGCGATGTTTAAAAGATTTATCTGGTTTAAAGCACTGGCAATCCAATGGAGTAAACCCGTTCCACGAAAGTGGCGTGGTCCTGTGATTAGCCATATTTTAATTGTGTTGAGTAGATTTCTCATACCATTCCCATGACTGACTCGTAGTTTGTTTCACTTTCAAACTCGGGTGCCCCTTTTTCTACACGGGCAACCTTGTATTCAGGTTTAGCTGGCTTTATCCGGATAGCTGGAGCTGAAGATGGATTCTATCATTTATCTCTTTTTATGCTGTTCAGCTCCTATTGTATATTATGTTTGTTTCCGCTGTAGACATTTATGTATAGCTGAACTGTATTTGTACTAAGTATGATCCTATATACTGTGTAACTCTAATGATTACGTTTATCCAGTGTATTATTTGTTCATTATCTGGTGTATTTATTTAATTTTGTTCTGCTGTTATCTGTTTATGTGTTATATTCCAAATATTACCCTTGCCATCGTCAGTACGGGGTTTGGGGTTGTCACAACGTGGTATCAGAGCTTTTGTTAAGCTTAGCTCGGGAATATAAGATATTAACGAACTCGTCAGAAATAGAACCAGTAGTGTTCTAGGATGGGTAACTCATTACAGATAGGATCGGTAATATCCTAGTATGAGTAAAGCAGATTGAAATTACACCTCGATAGACACATTTACATTTGAAGTATGTGTTTCTATATTTTAAAATATCTTTCTGTGACCTGACACTTGATCTGCTGTTTGCAGAAGTACTTGAAAACGAGTGTCAGAAACAGAAGAAATGCAGAACCAGATCTAGAGGCTCTTTTTAAGAGATATCGAAATCTGGGTGGAGCACAATTCTCGGGCAATGAATCTATTATCCAAACTCAAGCTTGGGTGAGCTCTACAGAAAGAATATTTGAGCGTTTCCAGCTGAGAGATGATCAGAAAAGGTTAGTGGCATCTTGGGCGCTCAAAGAAGAAGCTTTAATCTGGTGGGAAACAATCATAAAGGATAATCCAGAAGGTGATATCACCTGGGATAGATTCAAAGAGATTTTCCTAGAAAGATTTACTCCTCCTGAAGTGGCTGAGCAATTATGTGATGAATTCTCTTATTTGATACAAGGAAATATGACCATTCCGGAATATCATTAGAAATTCAACGAACTTTCTCACTTTGCTCCTCATCTGATTCAAGATCCAAAGAGGAAGAATCTGAGATTTATTCATGGCCTGCAAAGAAAATATCAGAATAGCGTGATGAGGAATGTGAAGCTTCCTTTTTCAGAAATGATATACATGGCTTATCAGTATGAAGATCTCCATAAGAAAGGTATGTTGCAAGACGAAGAGGAAGCCAGTTCTAGTAACAAAGTGGAGTATGTGATTGATAGTCCTGAAGTCAGCAAGAAGCCCAAAGCAAATCGGAAAAGGGCTGAATCAGAGAAGGAACCAGTAACGACTGCCATATGCAATAACTGCCATCAGAAAGGGCATTTTTCGATAAATTGCGGACCTTTAAAGAAACGAATCAAGAGTGGATCTAAGGCCACTAAGAAACAAAAGAACCCACATGGGGAAAGGAGATGCCATAAGTGCCGCCAAGCAGACCATATTGCACGGGAGTGCCAGCTATCAAAGGAATCTAAAACAGTACATATAAATGAAGTAGCAGAAACTTCTGAGCCCTCAGCCAGTCAAGAAAGGGCTGATGTTTTAGAAGGCACGCTTAATGTCAAAAACATTCCAGTTAAAGTGTTGTTTGATACAGGCGCGTCACGAAGCTTCACTGCCAAGAATGCAGTTAAGAAGTTGGATTTGAATTTAAAGAAGCTCAAAGAACCAATGACTGTCCAAAATCCGGTTGGGGGTTCCATCGATCTCAGTTGGGTTTGTGGGGTGCCTATCTCTTTTTCCTGTTATAAATTCCCTACTATTTCAATCGTCATGAATTTTACTGAATTCGATCTTATTCTGGGATTTGATTGGCTAACCAAATATGAAGCTGAGGTTAGGTGTGCTGAGAGAGTTGTTAAAGCAAAGGCCCAATCAGGGAATTATATAACCATACCATGCGAAGGCCCGAATTCAAATAGAAAGGACTTTTGGTCGGCTCTAAATGTTTCTCCAGCCCAAATAGAAAATATCCCTGAAGTCACAGAGAATATACCCGACCTAGTGAAAGATATTCCTGTCATCAAGAACTATGCGGATGTGTTTGAAGAAGTTGTTTGCTTACCTACGCAGAGAGAAATTGATTTCAAAATTGCTTTAATTCCGAATGCAAGGCCGGTAGTTCACGCTATTCGAAGAATGTCCTTGAAAGAGAAAGAGGAGTTAGACAATCAAACATGACAGCTCGTATGGAAGGGTCTGATCAGGCCTAGTTTCTCTGATTGGGGTGCAGCAGTGGTGTTTGTCCCAAAATCTGACGGTACTCTACGGCTATGTGTGGATTATCGCGATTTGAACAAGCAGACGATTAAGAACAAATATCCATTGCTGCGAATCGATGATTTATTGGATCGTCTGAATGGAGCACAAGTATTTTCAAGGATGGACCTAGCTATGGGCTTCCATCAGCTTCGAATTGCCGAAGAGTGTGTTCCAATGACAGCATTCAGAGGTCCAGACTTATTTACAAGTGGTTAGTAATGACGTTCGGCTTATGTAACGCTCCAGCTTACGTTGTCGATTTGATGAATAGAGTGTTCAGAGCGGTTTTGAATAAATTTGTTCTGGCTTTTATTGACGATATTCTAATCTTCTCTAAATCAAAGGCTGAACATGAAAAGCATCTGGAACAGGTTCTAGAAATTCTGAGATGGAATGTATTGAAAGCCAAACTGTCCAAATGCATATTCTGGCAAGATGAAGTGAAATTTCTGGGCCACGTCGTATCAAAAGAAGGAATTGCTATGGATCCAAGTAAAATCACAGCTATTCAAGATTGGAAACAAACCAGTACTCCTACAGAAGTCCGTAGTTTTCTCGGATTGGCTAGTTATTACCGGAAGTTCGTTAAAAACTTTTCGAAGATATCTAGTCACTTAACGAAGCTTACAAAGAAGCACTCAAAATTCAAATGGACTCCAGAATGTGAAGAAGCTTTTGAAGAGCTAAAGTTAAGATTAACGACAGCTCCAGTGTTAACCATCATCGATGGCAATCAGGATTTGAAAGTCTGGATAGATGCTTCTAGAGAAGGCCTTGGCGCAGTGTTAATGCAAAGAGGTCAAGTGATTTCTTATGCTAGCCGTCAGCTGAAGCCACATGAGAAAAACTACGTAACTCATGATCTTGAGTTATTGGCTATAGTATTCGCCTTGAAAATCTGGAGACACTATCTTCTGGGTGAGAGATTTGAACTGTTTACAGATCACCAGTCGTTAAAGTATCTGTTCACCTAGAAAGACTTGAATATGAGGCAGCAACGTTGGCTAGAGTTCCTTACAGCATACGATTTTGAGATTATATACACTCCAGGGAAAGCCAATGTCGTGGCCGATGCGTTAAGCCGGAAGAATGAAACGATCGCCAGTTTTATCATCATGACTTAATTGATAGATAAAATATCTGCTCTTCAGAAGGATGATCACTTCATTCAGAAGATCAGAGATATAATTCAGAAAGGCAAGCCCTCGAGTTTTCAAGTTGATAATGAGGGGATTCGAAGGCTAAAAGGTCGAATCTGTTTTCCTAACATTGCTGAGCTCCGAAAGGAAGTACTAGATGAATGCCACAAGTCAAAACTTAGTATCCATCCGGGAGTAAGCAAAATGTATAACGACATCAAACGCACTTTCTGGTGGAAGTCGATGAAGAGGGACATTTCTTTATATGTTAGCCGATGCCCTACTTGCCAGCTAGTCAAAAGCGACCAACAGAAACTGGCTGGATTATTGCAACCGCTAGACGTTCCTGGTTGGAATTGGGAACATATTTCCATGGACTTCATAGATGGTATACCCAAAACCAGTAAAGGAAATGACAGTATTTGGGTGATCGTAGATCGTTTCACGAAGACCGCCCATTTTATACCTGTCAGATCAAAAAGAACTGCTCAGAGTCTGGCGCAGATTTACTTCAAGGAAATTGTTAGACTACACGGAGTGCCTATCAGTATAGTTAGTGATAGAGATACAATATTCACTAGAAAATTCTGGGAGGCATTTCAAGTCGAGCTGGGAACGAAGCTGAACTTGAGCACCGCTTATCATCCTCAGACAGACGGTCAGACTGAGAGGATGAATCGTATACTAGAAGATCTATTGCGGGCTTGTGTTCTAGATTTCGGTGGATCATGGGAGCACCATCTGCATTTGGCTGAATTCTCATATAATAACAGCTACCAAGCGAGCCTGACAATGTCGCCATTCGAAGCATTATATGGTAGACCGTGCTGATCTCCTGCTTGTTGGGTCGAACCCGGTAATAGACTTGTATTGGGACCTGATATGATCCGAGAAGCTGCCGACAAAGTCGATTTCTTTAAGAAACGATTACTCGCCGCTCAAAAGCCGACAAAAGAGCTATGCCGATAGAAGAAGAAGAGATATATCATTTGTTGTTGGCGACTGTGTATATTTGAAAGTATCGCCGATGAGAGGAGTTATCCGGTTTGGTAAAACAGGGAAGTTGGCGCCCAAATTCATTGGTCCATTTCCTATTCTTGAACGGATTGGAACTCTCGCTTATAGGGTTAAATTGCCTGATTGGTTGCCGGGAGTACATGATGTATTTCACATATCTCAACATCGAAAGCACGTTCATGATCCAGACTTGATCGTGGAAGAAGCAGCTCAACAAGATATTGAAATTACTCCAGAATTGGCTGTGAGAAGAGAGTCGCTAAAGATCATCGGCAAAGAAACCAAAGAGCTAAGGAACAAGAAAGTTCACTTAGTCAAAGTGCAATGGAGTGGAGATCCACGAGATTGTACTTGGGAAACTGAGGAGAGCATTCAAAAAGCCTACCTAGATGCTGAGTGGATATCTCTGATTGACTCCGGTCCAAGGTACATTTACCGTACTTTGCATCACCAATTAGTTCTCTACTTTGTTGTTATTTTCTTTCCATGGATGTGCACTTTTAATTCTATAGTCTGAATGATTTTAAAAGAGTATAGAAATTGATTAGTATATTTTTGAAAAGTTAAAAACAATTTGATTGTTGTTTGTGTTGTGTGATTGTAGATTTTATTAATTAAAATTATTAAAACGATAGTTAATTTAATCAATAATGGAATGAATAGTAGAATTTATTCGATTAAATCACACATTGAACTGATTAGAAAATAGATAGAAATATATACTTGTGCATTATATATGTTTGAACAGGTAATTGGATAGTTGTTGATTAAAGAATATATTTGTGTGCCCGACAAATAGGTAAACCTTAATGAGTTGGATGTGAAATACTATTATATCAACTCCTGTGAATGCCATTGGATGTGGAGTGCTGGTTGTTCTGTGTGAAATAATTAACATCGCCATAAGATAGTAACAATTAAATTTGAACTACACTGCATGGCATACTTCTGAAGATAGGCATACCTCATCATATACCACATAAGCATTTGGAGCTTGTGTGACGAGGTGGAAGATATACCATACAAACGTGAGGCTTGTATGGCGATGACTATATTTTACAGGTTGAACTGATGACTGATATAACCATATAAAAATGTAACGATAAACTGTCAGATTAATAAAAACCACACACGGGTCTGGAGTTGACAATAATCACGTCTCTCTAGTCATTAGATACGGCACATGGATTGTTTATTTCCCACACGGGACGAGGTGACGAGGATTTATACTCTGGAGCAATTAAAATACACACTCCCTCAGGCTTTGACAGGGTGACGAGAATTTATTCTCTGGAGTTATTATCTATACCCGCTCCCCTATAAACACCAGATTATATCACAATAAATATGTGTATGCTTTATAGGATTTATTGGGTACCTAATACGGCCCAACAAATTTCCAAACCCTTCCCCGTACAAAGGAGGTTATGGCGAAATTTTTCGAAAATTCAGGGTGTTAGCCTAATTTTTGAAGAATTTGAAAATATTCATAAACTGAAAAGTTGGAGAATGGAAGCCAGATTGAACGTAGAGTTGATTAATCAAACCACTTTCGACTTTATTCCTTTTCGGGGACGAAAAATTTTAAGTGGGGGAGATTGTAACGACCCAGAAAATCTGAACCAATTTAAAAATTTTAAATTGGCTAAAATAATGGATTTTAATTATTTAAAATAAATATTTTAAATAATAATGATGAAAAGTAAGTTTGAATCGAAGTTGAAATTAAATATAATTACTTTGAATTATAATCAAGGCCTGAAATGGCGCTGCAGTTTCAAAAATTGAATTCAAACTTTGTCTGACTGTACCGGGTGCAAAACAAAACGGATTTGAGTGAAACCAAAAATATTTAAATCTGATAGTGAATACTTTTCTAACGAATCTGAAAAATCGAAGTTCCATAGCGGAAAGCAAAAGTTATGGCCAAATGAACTTTCAGAAAGGTCGCTATGGAATTTATATAGCCAGTGAAATTGGCCATTTTGCAAACGACCTCGGAATTCGACGAAACCACTTTTGTTGGATCCGAGATGTGAAGTTATTGCTAGGTTTCAAATTTCATAATTTTTGAAGCTAGTATGTAAGTGTGGCAAAGGAAAATGTGTTTTGGTCAATTATAGTTAAATTGGATCGACCAGAAATGTGCCTTTTTGCAAACTGTCTCAGAATTCGATAAAACTAGTTTTGTTGGGACCGTATCGTCAAAACATAGCTAGATTTATTTTTCTGGAATTTTTCAAATCCGTTTGTGGCCTGGCAAATTGAAATGTACGTTCAAATCAAATATTGAATGTTATATATTAATGATAACTGACTGAAACAGTCGAATGGGCCTACGAAACATATCCCATTGTGTTCGAAATGGGGGTAAAACGCTAGGGATGACAGTCGTTGGATTTGAATTGGTGTTCGTGGGTGAAAGAGGGTATTTTTGGATTTTAATTTTTTTTTAAAAATCATTGGTTGACTATACTTTCTCTCTCCCCGTATATCCTCCAGCGACGGCGAATATTGTTCAAAAGCTTCCTGTTCATTTTCTGATCAATCCACGCATCAAAATCAAACACTCCAGTTAGGGAATTTGTAGAGCTTCTCGAGATCTTCAAATCCATATAGGGTTTGAATTTTTTCGTTCTGAATCGAGGGAGAAATCGGCTTCGAAAGTTCGGGGCTTCATCTCGCCGTCGCCTCCGACCACCAGAGTCCATCGCACCACCGTCGTCCGCCGCGCCTCTCTCCCCTCTACAGCGTGGCAGTGGCTGATTGACGCAACAATTCACGGATCGAGCAAAAATTCAAAACCTAGTTTTGAACAAATCGAAAAAGGTATGGCTATGTTCATTTTCAACAGTTTTAACACTTTTAAACCGTTGCAAACTTTGAAAAATCGTGTCTTTCTCATGTGTTGACGAAATTCAGTGAAACAAGAGACAGTGGACTCGTGTGGACGTCGTCTACCTTTTAGAAGAGACCGCATATTTTTCTGAGCCTTCTGCTATTTTTGGTGGAGTGGAACCCAAGGTGAGATTTCTAATTTATAAACGATATGGAAAACGACGATGTATAAATTATATAGTCGATGTATGGGTTATATAAGCGTTGTACACCTCATGTATAAGCGTTGTATAAGTTGTACGTTCGATGTATAAGTTATATATGCGTTGTAAAAATTATATATGTGTTGAAATAGTAGTGAAATGCTATATATAAATATATATATATATATATACATATATATATATACGCCCCTCGTCCACAAACCATGGACGATATTTATTGGTTGTGATTGGTGTGAAAATTGATTGATAGCGAATGGTTGATTGAAATTATTTGTGGTTGGAATTGATTGATTATGGTTGAAAAATACCCGTTTGTGGTTGAGAAATATTTGGTTGAAACTACATAGGATTAGTTTGTGGAAATGAAAAAAAAATATACATGCCGCCTACATGCGAACTAGATGCATGATTCCCCATTGTCAAAAGCTGCGAGGCTTTAAGGTAGAGCGAGGAGCCGTACTAAGGACGGTCCCGGTTTTAACTACCCTGCTGTTATGCTGCCGAAATTTTGAATAATATTCATGTGTTAGAATTATTTTCCTGTGTTGAAATTATATTCGTCTGTTGAATAGAAAACCTTCATGTGTTGAATCGAAATTCATTCGTTGAATTGAAATTCATGTGTTGAATGGTATTCGTGTTTTAAATATAAAAATCACCTTTTTAACTATATATATAAACTATAGAAAACCTTCATGTGTTGAATAGAAATTCATTCGTTGAATCATATTCATGTGTTGAATGGTATTCGTGTTTAAAATAAATTGTTTTAACCATAAAAATCATATTTTTACTCTCTATATATAAACTATAGAAAACCTTAATGTATTGAATCGATATTCATTCGTTAGATAGAAATTCATGTGTTGAATGGTATTTGTGTTTTAAATATAAAAATCACCTTTTTATCCATATATATAAACTATAGAAAACCTTCATGTGTTGAATCGAAATTCATTCGTTGAATTGAAATTCTTGTGTTGAATGGTATTCATATTTTGAAAGAAATTGTTTTATAATAAAAATCCTATTTTTATCATCAATATGAACTATATAAAATAATCTTGTTTTGAAATAAATTGTTTTATAATAAAAATCATATTTTCATCATCTATATGAACTATATAAAATAGTCGTGTTTTGAAATAAATTGTTTTACATTAAAAATAACATTTTTATTATATACATGAATTGTTAAATATAGTGAAGTGTTGAAATAGAAGACAATTAGATAAAAATATCATTTTTATCAAATGTATGAAAATTATACAGTTTTGAAATCGAACAATAGATATATATATATATATATATATATATATATAAATAGAATAGAAATATATCGAATAACGAAGCTGCAGTTCGTATTTTGAAACCGTGATTTCAAACGATTAGTGCGGGAGATCCGACCATCGGATTTTCCCAAAACCGCAACCGTTGGGTTCGCTTTGGAAATATCTTTCCAACGGCACCAACTTTGTAAAAGTCCAACGGTTGGATTGTCTGGAATGTTTAATTCAAATGTGAAGAAAAACAGCGCCAAAATCGATTATATTTATATATATATACATATATATAATTATATTTAATCGAATAACGACGCTGCAGTTCGTATTTTGAAATCGAAACTTCAAACGATTATACCGGGAGATCCGACCGTCGGATTTTCCCGAAACTGGAACCGTTGGATTCGTTTTGAAAAGATCTTTCTAATGGTATAAATTTTGTGAAGATCCAACGGTTCGATTTTCAGATATGTGTAAATCAAATCTGAAGAAAAACAGCGCCACGGCCGCGATATGGCCCGAAGCGTCGTTTTGAATAAATTGGCTATTTTAAAATAAATAAAAATAGCGATAAATCGTTATAAAATATTATAAATGATATAGTTGTGAAATTTAGAAATTAACTGAAGGTTGGCAAAGTCGAATGGTTTCCTGGATTTTGGTCTGATGTTGGTTTCGGCCTTCGGGGTTAATATTTGGGAAATCGTTCTCTTACTGATTGACGGTTAGTGACTAATGAATTGAAATGATGCGTATGTATGTTAGTGTTGCACTTGTTTAATATATACGCGAGTTGCTCAGAAAGACCGGGTTCATCCCATTCTGAATAACTTAATCGACGATAAGAAGTCGAAGATGAAGATAGGGGTTGAAGACCGATCTTCACCTCGTTTGGATGGTAATTGAGGTCCTGATTGGGAAGCATCCCGAAATATGGATAATGAGTGGTGATCGTCCAGATGTACGTGGGGATCGATGGATATGCGAGGTATTTAGCGCCTCTGGTTTCGTTCAGACCCAGAACGGACTTGCAAATGGACTGTGTGACTGACATTGGAATTCATTCTGTGTAATTGATAACCATCAGTTGCATGGGGTGAATTGCCGGAGTGGCATGCTAAGATGCAATGGACAGGGCTTCTGTTGAAAAGAAAAGTCTTGTGATTGATGATCAAAGCACCACCTGTGTGGCGTAGCTTTGTGTATAACGTGAATTCGCGAGCCTCACACCCCGGTATGAACCAGAAACGGGAGATGGACCTCAGGGAGGGCATGCGTTTCCTTCTAGCTAGGAGTTGTGTCGGTGTTTTTACACGGCCTGACATTTTACTTATGTGGAAGATGAATTGCGAGGCGCCTCGGTTATATAGGTCGATCCGGGATCGATGGAGTCATTCGTTGGCTAATTGACACCCCATAGGGCGGGAAACGCAGTGTTCAGGAATTTTAATCCACATCGGTAGATCGGCCCTGTCGCTCCAAAGGCTTGACTGAGTACTTGCCTGAGACATGGGCTAGAGCGTCTCGAAGTCGGTAAGGACTATCTTTTTCCTTGGTTCATGACAAAAATCCAATTTCCAAATATGTGACTGTGCGGTTTTGATTGTATACCTATATATGGAAACATAGTATATGGTACCCATGCCGTCTATGATTGATAGTTATGATTCGAAATTGTTTTTGAAACATGTAAACACTAGTAATAATATCAAATGCTTTTGTTTTATTCGTATCAAGCATATTTTGGCTATTATAAGGTAAAACTCTATCCTCCGGTTTGCGTTGCATTGTGTGATTGGAACTGAGTCTTATAATGGCTTCATTTTTATAAAAAGCATTGCGATGTTTAAAGGATTTATCTGTTTTAAAGCACTGGCAATCCAATGGAGTAAACCCATTCCACGAAAGTGGCGTGGTCCTGTGATTAGCCATATTTTAATTGTGTTGAGTAGATTTCTCATACCAGTCCCATGATTGACTCGTAGTTTGTTTCACTTTAAAACTCGGGTGCCCCTTTTTCTACATGGGCAGCCTTGTATTCAGGTTTAGCTGGCTTTATCCGGATAGCTGGAGCTGAAGATGGATTCTATCATTTATCTCTTTTTATTTTGTTCAGCTCCTATTGTACATTATGTTTGTTTCCGCTGTAGACATTTATGTATAGCTGAACTGTATTTGTACTAAGTATGATCCTGTATACTGTGTAACTCTGATGATTACGTTTATCCAGTGTATTATTTGTTCATTATCTGGTGTATTTATTTAATTTTGTTCTGCTGTTATCTGTTTATGTGTTATATTCCAAAGATTACCCTTGCCACCGTCAGTACGGGGTTTGGGGTTGTCACAGATTTGAATTCAACATTCCAGACAATCCAACCGTTGGATCTTCACAAAGTTGGTGTCGTTGGAAAGATATTTCCAAAGTGAACCCAACAGTTTCGGTTTTGGGAAAAATCTGATAATCGGATCTCCCGCACTAATCGTTTGAAATCATGGTTTCAAAACACGAACTACAGCTTCATTATTCGATTTATTTTGATTATATTTATATATATAATCTATTCTTCGATTTCAAAACCATATTGTTTTCATACATTTGATAAAAATGATATTTTTATCCAACAGACATTTATTTCAACACTTCACTATTTTTAACAATTCATGTTTTTAATAAAAATGTGATTTTTATTGTAAAACAATTTATTTCAAAACACGACTATATTATATAGTTCACATAGACGATAAAAATATGATTTTTATTATAAAACAATTTCTTTCTAAACACGACTATTTTATATAGTTCATATAGATGATAAAAATATGATTTTTATTATAAAACAATTTCTTTCTAAACACGACTATTTTATATAGTTCATATAGATGATAAAAGTATGATTTTTATTATAAAACAATTTATTTCAAAACATGAATGTCGTTCAACACAAGAATTTCTATTCAACACAAGAATTTCTATTCAACACATGAATTTCTATTCAACACATGAATTTCTATTCAACATATGAATTTCTATTCAATACACGAATATAGTTTCAACACATGAAAATAATGCTAAAACATGAATATTATTGAAACTTTCGGCAGCATAACGGCAGGGTAGTTAAAACCGGGACCGTCCCTAGTACGGTTCCTCGCTCTACTGTAACAACCAGGAAATGCGGGCCAATTTAAAATTTTTAATTTGGAAATTTTAATGAATTTTGAATATTTGAAATGAATATTTTAAATAAAAACGATGAGAAATTTATTTTGAATAGAATTCGAACGTATATATTTATATAGTTCGTCGTTAGAATCTAAATATTTATTTATAATTATAAAAGGAATTGAAAATGGCGCAGTAGTTCTATAATTCGATTTCAAAATTCAAATGAATGTACAGGATTCAAAATAAATTGGATTTTAGTGAAACCAAAAATATTTGACTCTTATTGGGAATATCTTTCCAACGAATCCGAAAAATTGAAATTTCATAGCGGGGATCAAAAGTTATGTCCAGTTAAAAATTCAGAATAGTCGCTATGGAATTCTGGCCCTTAAAAATGACCATTTTTCAAACGGCCTCAGAATTCAACGAAATTAGTATTGTTAGGACCGTATCGTCAATATGAAGCTAGAAATAATTTTCTGGAATTTTTCGAGTCTGTTTGTGGCCCCGGTAAATTGAAATGTGCGTTCAAATTGAATATATACGGATTTATATTTTAAATTTGACGAAAACTGATCGTAACTGCCGAATTGGCTTGCGAAACATATCCCATTGTGTTCGGAATGGGGGTAATACGCTAAGGACGACAGTCGGTGAGTTCGATTTTGAGTTAGTTATAAAAAGTTACTTTATGAGGATTTTAAAATAAAATTAAATAAATTAAAATATGAAATTCTCCTTAGCATCCCCCCTTTTCCTTTGTCGTTCATTTCATTATAGGAGGAAAAAAAGACCCAGCGCCCTTTCCAAATCGCCCCCCTCCAATCCCGTTCGCCGCCGCCAGCGATGGCATGGGCCACCACACCTCCTCTCGTTCATCTCCTCCCCCTCGCGACTCTCTCCCTTCCTTCTTCCCACTTCTCCTCGTTTAGCCCCACGCCCTAACCCTTCCGCCGCCCAACATGCCGACCACCACTTTTTCAGCCCTCCGCCCCCTCGAGCGCACCTTCCAGCCGCCGCTCTGACGAACTCAGCAACCCCCAACAGGCGCAGCACCCCTCCGCTCCATAAAAATCCCATTTTTATCATTTTTCAGTTTTGTAAAATAGTCCCTGACCTGTTGCAGCCCTTCCTCGAGCCTCCTCCGCCACCCGACAACGCTAGTGAGCTTCTATTTCAATTCTAATCATTTTTGGCGATTAATAATATGATTTTTATGCTTTTGTTTTATTAAAAATGTAATCTTTCTATATAAACATCGTAGGGAAAAATATAGAATAGCAATACGAAGAAAGATAGGATTTTTATATGAAGAAAGATAGGATTTTTATACGAAGAAAGGTTAAAGATATAATTTTTATAATATAGAAAGGTTAAAAATATAATTTTTATAATATATAAAAGTTAAAAATGTAATTTTTATACTAGTGGCATATTAAAAATATGATTTTTATATAGGTATGATAGTAAAAATATGATTTTTATTCATGTAGAGTAATAAAAATATAATCTTTATTAGGAGAAGAGCAATATAAAAATAAAAATTTTATAACGAAGTGAAGGTAAAAATTTGATTTTTATATATATGAGGCAAAGATAAAAATTCAATTTTTATATATGTAGCACATGCGGACAATGAAAGCAACAAAAGGCGAGCCCGGCGAAGATTTTCTACATAAGAAGAGTTGTGCGTTTGGATTAGCTAGTCGGTGAGAACTTCTCACATTTAATTTAATTTTCTAGTTAAAATATATACTAGGATGCAGACAGTGTTTAGTAGCACCCGACACCCGTCGTCCACAGACCATGGACGGCTTGTATGCTTGTTTGTTTGATTTTGATGTGTAGTTGATTGTGTGATGATGTGATGTGAAATGAAATAAAATATTTATATAGTTGAAATAAAATATTTTATAGTGGAAAATATTTTATAATTAAAAATAGAATTTTTAACGTGTATATGAAATGAAATAAAAATAAACAAATCGGACGATTTGTTTATATACACACATTTGACTGATATTGATTGGGACGATAAATTTTACTCATCGCCCAACTGCACAAATAAAATATGTGTTTGATTATTTGAAACCCCACACGAGTATTAGGGTGATATATGACATACACTAACCGCAATAATTAGTTGTATGTCGATCGATTGATCGACAGACTGTTATAAGCATTGAATATTTATATTTGATGCTCATATAGCGTAGAATGCACTTTGGATGATGGTTGATTTTTGTCATTGTTGATATATACATGCGTTGTATGAAAATCCATAGAAATAAAATCTATGGTAATTGATTGGGCCTCATTCTAGTTTTGAAATAGAATATTTGAAACGAAATATTTGAATAGAATATTCGAAGAGAAATATTTGAATATATTATTTGAGAAGAAATATTTGAAATGAAATATTTGAATAGAATATTTGAAATAGAAATATAAAAAGCCGTGTTGATTAGATTGACGCCATTTTGACGTGAACGATATTTATATCGATTATATTCGTTTTTATAATGAATATTGAAAAGTGATTTCAAAATCTAATATTTTGAAATGAAATTCGAATTAAATTGAATTGAAACGAATTAGAATTCGAATTGGATTGAAAATGAATTTGAATTGAAATCAAATTGGATTGAAAATAGAATGAATTCGAATTGAAATTGAATATAATTGAATTCGAATTGAAATTGTATAGAAATGAATTCGAATTGAAATTGAATTGAATTGAAAACGAACTAAAATTGAATTAAAAATCGATTTGAAATCAATTTGAAATGAATTTAAAACGAAATTATAAGGAAAAATTCAATTTTGATTTGAATTTGAAATGAAGTTGAAATAGTTTTGAAAACGAATTTAAAACGATTTATATAATACGTTTTAAAAGGAAATCGATGAAGTATATATTATATATATTATATATTATATATATATATATAATATAATGGCCTGAATAGAACGCGCCGCGTTGCGGTAGTTCGTGAATTTCGACCATTAACTTCGAATGGATATTGCGGGAGATCCGACCGTCGAATTCTCCTAAAACCGGAACTGTGGGTTCGTATCGAAAAGATCTTTCTAATGAATATTTGAGATTTGAAATCTAACGGTTGGATTTGGAATTATGTCCAAATCAAATTTATAAAACGTCGCTGTAAGTACAGTTCGATGGCCATTGATGGAAATCGACTGTACGGGCCTTGATAAAATTATTAAAAATAGTAATAATTTGTGTGAAATCATAAGAAATGATTTGGGAAGAATTGGGATGAAAAACTCCATATTTGAACAGATAAAAATAGATTTTTATCGAAATGAACTAGATTTAAACTAGAATAATAATTTATTTATTTTTAAAATAAATAAATTGGATTTGAAAAGGATTTTAAAAGTAACCAGAATTTCCAATAATTGAATTGGAATGGATTTGAATCGAAATTGTCTTTGGAATATTTCGATGTTGGATTTCGTGATGATACAGGTATTGTTATGGGAATTTCAAAGATATATTTATATCGTTATTTCCAATACGATATTTGTTGGTCGTAGAATCTGATATTGAATATAAGCCGATATATTTTCTATTTAGAGCCTTGTATTTAATATCAAATGTGATTTTGGGGTTTATCGTGAACCGTGTTTTAAATGACACTGATTCTTTAACCCAGTTAAAGATCAAAACTAAGTGGAGTTTTAACGAATCTTTAATTAGATTGAAAAGATCGAGAATGGAGTACCACCAGTTTTGCTCTAGGTGATAGTTAAATCTTTAATTAGATTTGAACGTGAAATGGTAATCGAATTTACCGATAACACCGTGGTGTTAGATATGAAGTATTACCAGTTTTACTTCATGGGATAAATAGGTTGGGATTGGGAAATAAAACAAATAATTACTTCGGTGGGGCTCGCAAATCCCGACTAGTTTGAAGTGATATTCAAATGAAGATTAAAGAACAAATTTAAAAGAATTTATCTTTGATAAAATTAATGGGAACCTTTCCCTTAGAATGTGAAATTTAGAAACTAACTGTCGGTTGGCTAAGATAAATAGTTTCCTGGGTATTGATCTGATGTTGGTTTCGGCCTTCGGAGTTAATATTTGGGAAATTATTCTCTTGTTAATTTACGGTTAGTGACTGATGAATTGGAATGAGGAGTATGTTGTGTTTGTGTAACACATGTTTATTATATGCGCGAGTTATTCAGAAAGACCGGGTTTATTCCATTCTGAATAACTGATTCGACGTGGTGTCAAAGATGATGACGGTGATTGAAGACCGGAGGTCTTCACGTCGTTTGGATAATTACTGATGATCTTGATTGGGCCGTACACACAAGAGGAGAGAATCAGTTGGTGATCGTCCAGACGTATTTGGAGATCGATGGATATGCGGGGTACTAGGTGCCTCCGGTTTCGTTCAGACCCAGAACGAACTTGTAAATGGCCTGTGTGTCTGACATTCGATTTCAGTCTGTGTGATTGATTTCTATTAAATATATATCTGTTTGGCGGTGGATAATTTATTCTCTTGCTTAACGTGTAACACCCCGTACTTTCTGTGAACGTATAAGTAATAAATCAGAGAATAAATAATTTTTAAAATAATAATCAAGGGAAAA
This sequence comes from Allium sativum, assembly GCA_030737875.1. Taxonomy (NCBI): domain Eukaryota; kingdom Viridiplantae; phylum Streptophyta; class Magnoliopsida; order Asparagales; family Amaryllidaceae; genus Allium; species Allium sativum. The sequence goes on from CM060913.1 coordinate 162,535,175, forward strand.
GGGTTGCGCCATTGCGTTCGTCTCGAAATTCTACTTGAAAATGAGTCCGAGTTTGCGCGAATCGGAGTCCGTATGACCAAGTTATGGCCCTCCAAAGTTTCAGAAATTTTTAGAATTAAAAACAGCACGAATTCGAATTCAAAATTCGAATTTCAAACCCAAAACAGACAGGGCGGGAAATTTCCCGCCCAGACCCAGGTCGACAAGGGAGAAGCTGGGCAGTCGACCCCCCTGGCCAGGTCGACTGGGCAGTCGACCTGGGTGTCGACCTGGTCCCCGAGCCCATTTTTGAGTCAGAGTTCACTCTGATGTTTCTGGTCCGATTTCTGTCTAGATTCGTTGGGTGGACCCTATTTAAACAGCCCCAAACCTACCCTTCTCTTCACACAATTCTATTCTGTTTCTACTCTTCCTCTGTTCTACATAAAAATAAAAATGGCGTCGCCACTCTGCCGAAATCAAAACTAGAAGCTAATCAACATCAACCTAAGCAACTCAATTCAAACTAGAGATTAAAGCTTCTGCAACGATTCTACAACAATTAAAGTTCTTTCTTTTAGAATCCAATCAAGGCAAGTACAGTTATTTTCCGATATAAACGTTAATTCTGATTGTGACATGAATTGTAAACCTGAATCTGAGATTATGTCTGTTCTGTTCTGTTTAGATCTACCTTATTCTGTATTTCTTTCTGTTTTCTGTTCTATAGCAAGGCTACCACGAGCCTGAGCCAATCTCATAAGAGATTAACATACGCTAAAATATTTGGGACAATAAAATGAATAATGCATGAAATGGGCATGACCGATATGTGACTGATTTGAGGAAAGAACATAGGTTGAACTTGGAACTTAGGAAATAAATCTAAGGCATATAATTGAACCTATGACTTGAGTTTTGTGGCATAAAGAATACTGAACATACGACTTGAGAAGTTGAGGCATAAAATTTACATTGGACATATGACTTAGGAATTGGGGCATAAATTTGACCATAGGCATGTAATTAGTTTAGATACATATTACATGTTGTAAACTAGATCTGGATCTGAGCAAGCTATGTATGATAATCTATGATTTAGGGACATAATTCAATATCCGATTTTAAGAATATGATACATGATTAAAAACTAGATTTGTTGCACATTATAAGAAGGGGAAGATATGTGACTTAGGTGTAGAAATTGAAATCTATAATAAGATTTGAGGACTATTAAGTGTGAATACACCTAAATAGGGATTTTTGGATATATGACATGCATTGAAATCGATGGCTATATTTGGTATAACTTATATGTGAATCTTTTGTACTAGGCAAGTTGAACTAAATTGGGACATGTAAATTATGACCATAATCTGTGACATGTAAATTCAATGCAAACGTGGGGTATATGATCGTAGTGTGAATCATGACAACTATTTAGGCATGCAAACTTAGGCCAAATTTATAATTAGGCAAGATATGTTTGTGAAACTTTAAGGAATGATTAAATATGTTATATTTGCCTAATTTGCTAGTTATGCTATATTTGCCTAATCTGATAGTTCTGTTATATTGCCTAAACTGCTAGTTCTGTTATATTGCCTAATCTGCTAGTTCTGTTATATTGCTTAATCTGCTAGTTCTGCTCTACTGCCTAGTCTACTAGATCTGTTCATCTGCCAAATCTGTCATCTGCTAAGTCTGTTGAAAATGCCAAATCTGTTATATGCTAAATCTGCTAAATTACTTAATCTGTTGAATTCGTTAAGTCGCCTAATCTGCGAAAATCTGTTATCTGCTATATCTGTTAAGTTGATATATTCAGTCTGTTATTGACATAATCTGAATTAGCTATGAATAATTGACATGTATATTAGGCGTGGGCATAAATAGTAAATTATTAATTAATTGGCCGCAAAGATGAACATGGCTAACTCGAGGTTAGAATGAGTTTGCGGCGTAATCCTTCCCGGAACCGCCCAGCACATCCAGTGGCCGCAAACAATAGGTTCTAATGTGAGAAGTTAGTCATAATATGCTTAGACACGAGGTTAGGTCTGGCTTGTGGCAGAAGTCTGCCCGGAACCGCCCGACCCATCCAGCGGCCACAAGCTAGCGACCTAATGTGAGAGGTCTGTGCATTAATAATTAATTAATGCAAATCTGAGATAAAAAATGATGTCCAAAACGTGTTGGGTGGATAGGGTTAAACCAACTGAACTAATATATAGAATAAACCCGTTCATGAATCTGTAGGCCCAATAGAAAGTTAGACAAATCTGAAATTCTGTTAAATCTGTACATCTGATCCGTTAGTCTGAAAACTTGTTGATTTGATTTTCTGATCTGTGAACTAGTAAATCTGATCTCTGTATGTCTGAACTTGTAAACAATTAATCTGAAATCTGTTAGTCTGGGGACACAAGGTTAGGAGGGAATTTACTTGTGTCATCTGTTGTTTGGGACCCATATTAGCCAGTAACCCTTTCTGGTATCAAAACTTTGACCCAACAGTAGGTACGGTCCGGGCACGCTTACTGAACTAATTATAAGCGGTTCATTCTGATAATGGCGAGGGGTGTTGATGGTGTGTTCCAACCAAGTCATGTGCGTGCATGGATCCCGGTCTGCCTCTGAGGATGTAAGACGTCGTGACATCTGTAAATAGGTCTGTGCCAATTGGTTGTCACTTTAGGGAGTGATACACCCTACTGTGGGGTCGACACAGGGTATTTATGTATTAGGGAGCCGATCACTTGGGGGTAGGGTTTTAGGGTACACTTAGTTCTGTCTGTTTCTGTTGGTACCGTCTGTTTCTGTTGGGTGGTAACACATGTCTGTTTCTACGTGGTACCATCTGTTGGGGTGGTAAAGGCCCATTACTAGTGTACACCTAATTCTACATTCTGTTTCCGTAGGGATTAATATGTTTCTTCTTCTGTCTGTTTCTGTTCGGGTGGTAAAGGCCCATTACTAGCACTCACTTCTGTGGAAATTATTCTGTACCCGTTTCTGTTTCAGTTTAGACATTAGGGTGACACCTAATTCTGTTATACTAGTATAAGTGCAGAGAAGTTTAAAGACATAGCTTATGTCATTCTGTTCTTCTGTAATATCCGCTACACCCGTTACTATTATCTCTCATCTAGTTTTATTTTCATGTCATGTTATTATTATCTCTTCATAACTGAAAATCATTGGACTTGCCAAACTTTTTGTCTGACCCTTGTTGTTTCGCCTCCTTTCTTCCGTTTCCCCCCTGGTTTTGTAGAAGGGAGTACTCTAGCCTGATCCAGATTTCTTCCGCTTGAAGTGCTTAAAGTATGGCTTGTCTTCTTCTGTGGGGATTATGATTTTAAACTATGCATTCTGAAGGCTTTTGTACGAGACTGATATTTTGTACTTGAATTCTGATATTGTGATTTGAAAGGATGTAACCAAACTTATTTCGGTTTCTGTTGTAATAAAGTTATAAATTTTTCAAGTACCGTTCTATCTGTCTTGTAAGTTTCTGTTCTGTTTACTAAAATGCTCCACCAAAGTTAAGGCATTCCCTTTGTGAGTGACCTTAACGGAGGTGGGGTGTTACACTTGGTATCAGAGCTGAAGGTTACCAGATTGGGTAAAGTTTTTGAAAACTATTTTCAAAAAGGTTTTAAAAGGAAGTATTTTTGAAAGTAAAGCCTATTTTTGAAAAACATAATCCCCAAGAGCCATATATCTTACCTTCAGTCCTTTTTGTAATTGAATCTTTCCTTTTTCGTTTCAGCATGTCTGAAGCATCTGAGATACCAGAGGGTATTCATGTACCTGGTTGGTTTCGTCAATATCTTGAGGCTAGGACCGCCGCCGCAGGTCCAGCAAATGATCCCCCTCCTCCACCCCCCTCCTCGTGCAATTTCTTTCTCAAAGATCTGTAGAGATTTTAGGGCCATGGGTGGGAAGGATTTCAAGGGAACTGAATCATTCGTAGTAGCAAGGAACTGGCTCAAAGAAACTGAGGATCTATTTGTTAACTTCGAGATGGATGATAGGCAGAAGTTACAGTTGGCGGTATGGGTGCTCAAAGACGAAGCTTCCTATTGGTGGGATGTCACTAACGCCGAGAGGCCGGTTGAGACATGGATGGATTTCAGAACAAGGTTTGAGACAAAATTCCTCTCGCAAGCTGAACGAAGTCTACAACTGGAAAAGTTCTTATCTCTTAAGCAAGGAAGTATGACGGTCAAGGAATACGTCAACCAGTTCAACCAACTGGCTAGATTTGGATTGGATTTAGTCAACACTCAGGATAAAAAGGCTCTCCGCTTTGTTAAAGGATTGAACGAGCCACTGCACAACCTAACCATGACTCATGTACCCATGGGAGCGACTTACGAGAAATTGGTGGACATGGCACTACTGCACGAGGAAGACAAGGGCCCGAAAGAGACAAAGAAGGAAGAACCACAGAATAAGAAAGCATGGCCCAAAAAGGAAACAGAAAAGAAGGATAAGAAGTCTGAAGATAAGAAGGGGAAAAAGTGCTTTACTTGTGGAAGCTCGACTCAACTGAACAAGGATTGCAGAAAAAGGAAGGGCACTTGCTTCAACTGTGGTGAGATGGGACACTTCACTAGGGACTGCCAGAAGAAACGATGGCAAGGACAGAGGGCAGAACCCACTTCTGGAGGGAAGGCGAATGGATAGGATAGAAATAAGAAAATTTGAGTAGAAGGTTTAAGTTTCTTATCTGATTGTTGAGTTCAAACTCTTTCTGATTCTGGCATTTTGATTCTGTAATCGATACTCTGCACTTCAATACTAGTATTGTTTCTGATTCCGCTGTAGACCCAAATCCATAAGGGTTATGACTAATCTGTTTGTGATAGATTGGGATTTGAGAGATATATGTGTTAGGCGTCAAGTAGGACGCATACATTCTGGGTTTTATCATGCTTAGTTCGGTAACCTGATCTGTACCAGTAAACTGTAAATATCTGAATATTTCTGATATGGTTAAGATTTCCAGTTTTGACATTATCTAAAGAGGGTAATCCTCTGGGTGTCAATCTGATGTTGGTTTCGGTCTTCGGGGCCGATACTTAGGACCCATGTCCAATGGGAACCAAGTTTTTGTTTTATCTGTATTCGCTTCCATCATTCGACTGTATCCTATCGATCGAATCTTCGAACTTTAGGTAGAAACTAATGGGTGTAAACATGTGTTTGAGACATGTTATGTTTGATGGTTGCAAGTGGATGCAAGTGGTTGCTAGTGGTTGCTCGTGGATGCATATACACACACTCGGCACTAGATCGGCTCAAAAACACTCTCATACTGCATATGGATGTGTGAGCATTTTAAATTTTTGTGGATGCAAAATGATTGACTCAGCACATGGTCGTTGCATATGACTAAATGGTTGTGCACTCATATAGAAATGATATGTATCAAATAGGAAAATTTGCATACATGTTGGACTCATGGCACTGGCATAATTCGCATTAAGGAGGTCAACTGAATCAGTGGACCGCCTGATCTTTGCATTAGATAAGGAACATATACACACACTTTTGCATATGTTCATACAACATTAGAAGTTTCTAAGGACAATGGATGCCAATGATTGATGATTGAGTAGATGGATGTTGGATGGTAGGACACATTCTTCTTAACTTGAGGATTTCGGGGACGAAAACCTTTAAGGAGGGGAGAATGTAACACCCCGTACTTTCTGTGAACGTATAAGTAATAAATCAGAGAATAATTAATTTTTAAAATAAGAATCAAGGGAAACGGGTTGCGCCATTGCGTTCGTCTCGGAATTCTACTTGAAAACGAGTCCGAGTTTGCAAGAATCGGAGTCCGTATGACCAAGTTATGGCCCTCCAAAGTTTCAGAAATTTTCAGAATTAAAAACAGCACGAATTCGAATTCAAAATTCGAATTTCAAACTCAGAACAGACAGGGCGGGAAATTTCCCGCCCAGACCTAGGTCGACCGGGGAGTCGACTGGGAAGTCGACCCCCCTAGCCAGGTCGACTGGGCAGTCGACCTGGGTGTCGACCTGGTCCCCGAGCCCATTTTTGAGTCAGAGTTCACTCTGATGTTTCTGGTCCGATTTCTGTCTAGATTCATTGGCTTGACCCTATTTAAACAGCCCCAAACCTAGCCTTCTCTACACACAATTCTATTCTGTTTCTACTCTTCCTCTGTTCTAAATAAAAATAAAAATGGCGTCGCCACTCTGCCGAAATCAAAACTAGAAGCTAATCAACATCAACCTAAGCAACTCAATTCAAACTAGAGATTAAAGCTTCTGCAACGATTCTGCAACAATCAAAGTTCTTTCTTTTAGAATCCAATCAAGGCAAGTACATTTATTTTCCGATATAAACGTTAATTCTGATTGTGACATGAATTGTAAACCTGAATCTGAGATTATGTCTGTTCTGTTCTGTTTAGATCTACCTTATTCTGTATTTCTTTCTGTTTTCTGTTCTATAGCCAGGCTACCACGAGCCTGAGCCAATCTCATAAGAGATTAACATACGCTAAAATATTTGGGACAATAAAATGAATAATGCATGAAATGGGCATGACCGATATGTGACTGATTTGAGGAAAGAACATAGGTTGAACTTGGAACTTAGGACATAAATCTAAGGCATATAATTGAACCTATGACTTGAGTTTTGTGGCATAAAGAATACTGAACATACGACTTGAGAAGTTGAGGCATAAAATTTACATTGGACATATGACTTAGGAATTGGGGCATAAATTTGACCATAGGCATGTAATTAGTTTAGATACATATTACATGTTGTAAACTAGATCTGGATCTGAGCAAGTTATGTATGATAATCTGTGATTTGGGGACATAATTCAATATCTGATTTTAAGAATATGATACATGATTAAAACCTAGATTTGTGGCACATTTTAAGAAGGGGAAGATATGTGACTTAGGTGTAGAAATTGAAATCTATAATAAGATTTGAGGACTATTAAGTGTGAATACACCTAAATAGGGATTTTTGGATATATGACATGCATTGAAATCGATGGCTATATTTGGTATAATTTATATGTGAATCTTTTGTACTAGGCAAGTTGAACTAAATTGGGACATGTAAATTATGACCATAATCTGTGACATGTAAATTCAATGCAAACGTGGGGTATATGATCATAGTGTGAATCATGACAACTATTTAGGCATGCAAACTTAGGCCAAATTTATAATTAGGCAAGATATGTTTGTGAAACTTTAAGGAATGATTAAATCTGTTATATTTGCCTAATTTGCTAGTTCTGCTATATTTGCCTAATCTGCTAGTTCTGTTATATTGCCTAATCTGCTAGTTCTGTTATATTGCTTAATCTGCTAGTTCTGCTCTACTGCCTAATCTACTAGATCTGTTCATCTGCCAAATCTGTCGTCTGCTAAGTCTGCTGAAAACGCCAAATCTATTATATGCTAAATCTGCTAAATTACTTAATCTGTTGAATCCGTTAAGTCGCCTAATCTACAAAAATCTGTTATCTGCTATACCTGTTAAGCTGATATATTCAGTCTGTTATTGACATAATCTGAATTAGCTATGAATAATTGACATGTATATTAGGCGTGGGCATAAATGGTAAATTATTAATTAATTGGTCGCAAAGATGAACATGGCTAACTCGAGGTTAGAATGAGTTTGCGGCGTAATCCTGCCCGAAACCGCCCAGCACATCCAGTGGCCGCAAACAATAGGTTCTAATGTGAGAAGTTAGTCATAATATGCTTAGACACGAGGTTAGGTCTGGCTTATGGCAGAAGTCTGCCCGGAACCGCCCGGCCCATCCAGTGGCCACAAGCTAGCGACCTAATGTGAGAGGTTTGTGCATTAATAATTAATTAATGCAAATCTGAGATAAGAAAATTATGTCCAAAACTTGTTGGGTGGATAGGGTTAAACCAACTGAACTAATATATAGAATAAACCCGTTCATGAATCTGTAGGCCCAATACAAAGTTAGAAAAATCTGAAATTCTGTTAAATATGTACATTTGATCCGTTAGTCTGAAAACTTGTTGATTTGATTTTCTGATCTGTGAACTAGTAAATCCGATCTCTATATGTCTGAACTTGTAAACAAGTTAATCTGAAATCTGTTAGTCTGAGGACACAAAGTTAGGAGGGAATTTACTTGTGTCATCTGTTGTTTGGGACCCATATTAGTCAGTAACCCTTTCTGGTATCAAAACTTTGACCCAACAATAGGTAGGGTTCGGGCACGCTTACTGAACTAATTATAAGCGGTTCATTCTAATAATGGCGAGGGGTGTTGATGGTGCGTTCCAACCGGGTCATGTGCGTGCATGGATCCCGGTCTACATCTGAGGATGTAAGACGCCGTGACATCTGTAAACAGGTCTGTGCCAATTGGTTGTCACTTTAGGGAGTGATACACCCTACTATGGGGCCGACACAGGGTATTTATGTATTATGGAGCCAATTGCTTGGGGTAGGGTTTTAGGGTACACTTAATTTTGTCTGTTTCTGTTGGTACCGTATGTTTCTGTGGGGTGGTAACACCTGTCTGTTTCTGCATGGTACCATCTGTTGGGGTGGTAAAGGCCCATTACTAGTGTAAACCTTATTCTACATTCTGTTTCTGCTTCTGTCTGTTTCCGTTCGGGTGGTAAAGGCCCATTACTAGCACTCTCTTCTGTGGAAATTATTCTGTACCCGTTTCTGTTTCAGTTTAGACATTAGGGTGACACCTAATTCTGTTATACTAGTATAAGTGCAGAGAAGTGTAAAGAAATATCTTATGTCATTCTGTTCTTCTGTAATATCCGCTACACCCGTTACTGTTATCTCTCATCCAGTTTTATTTTCATGTCATGTTATTATTATCTGTTCATAACTGAAAATCACTAGACTTGCCAGACTTTTTGTCTGACCCTTGTTGTTTCGCCTCCTTTCTTCCGTTTCCCCCCAGGTTTTGTAGAAGAGAGTACTCTAGCCTGATCCAGATTTCTTCCGCTTGAAGTGCTTAAAGTATGGCTTGTCTTCTTCTGTGGGGATTATGATTTTAAACTATGCATTCTGAAGGCTTTTGTACGAGACTGATATTTTGTACTTGAATTCTGATATTGTGATTTGAAAGGATGTAACTAAGCTTATTTCGGTTTCTGTTGTAATAAAGTTATAAATGTTTCAAGTACTGTTTTATCTGTCTTGTAAGTTTCTGTTCTGTTTACTAAAATGCTCCACCAAAGTTAAGGCATTCCCTTTGTGAGTGACCTTAACGGAGGTGGGATGTTACATAACGCCCTTCTCTGAGACGTACGAGCTTAGGGGTTATATATTGATGGGTATCCATCGCATGGAATGAATTGCCTGTGTGGCATGCCTAAGTGGCAATGGATCAAGGTTTCTGTTGAAAAGCAAAGTCTTGTGGTTGATGATCAAAGCACGACCTATGTGGCATAGCTTTGTGTAGCGTTGATTCGTGAGCCTCACACCCCAGTAGTGGACCAGAAACGGGAGAGGACATCAGGGAGGACATGCGTCTCTTTCTAGTTAGAAGTGGCGTCAGTGGTTTTACACGCCCTGACGACTTTGACTTATGTGGTTGTTGGTTTGCGAGGCGCCTCAGATATATCGGTGACTATGTGAAGCGGATGGAGTCATTCGTTGGCTCATTTACGCCCCATAGGGCGGGGAGACGTATTGTTTAGGCACTATAATCCACTCCGTGTGGACCGGCCCTGACGATCCATGGTGCAGTTGCGGCTGTTCCTAAGGCTCGGGCTAGGGAGTCTCGAATTAGCACAGGACGATCCCGTTGCCTTGGTTCACAGATGGAAATCCAATTTCCAAATACATGACTTGCGGTTTTATTTGTAGAGCCTAGTATTGGCGACATGATATACGGTACCCATGCCGCCTAGGATTGATACTTATGATTTGACGTTGTTTTATACACTATGCACTTATAATAGTATCAAATGATTTGTTTAAAACGTACTAAGCATGTTTGGCTATTATAAGGGAAAACCCTATCCCCTGGCTTGTGTTGCATTGTGTGATAGGACCTGGGTCTTATAATAGCTTCATTTTTCCAAAAAGCATTGTGTTGTTTTGTTATATGCACTGGTATTCTTGGGAGGAAACCCGTTCCGTGTTATACGGCGTGGTCCCTTGATATATCTGATTTAAAGTGAAGTTTTGAATAACCGTTTTAGTTCTCACACCAGTCACATGACTGACCTGGAGTTTATTGTTTTAACCTAAACTCTGGGTGCCCCTATTTTCCGCACGGGCAGCTAGTAGTTTTGGTTTTGCAGATTTATTTTCACAGGATCCTGGTTTACAGCTGGAACGATATCTAGAAAGCTTTGTATCCGTATATCTCTTCTAGTTGTGTATTGTATTATTTTCCGCTGCGATGTATTTAAATGTAATTTAAATCTATGATATTCTTTGTTGTATAATATTTATTCGTACTCTATATATTCTGGTATTCTGATGGAATTGTTGTTATAAAAAATGAAATGTTCTTCCGTCTGTGTTCTGATTCGTCTTGTCCTCACAGTAATTCGTTCTTTCTCTTCTCTTCGGAGATCGGGGAAGTTCGGGTCGCTTCATTTTGGTATCAGAGCTTTGGTTTACAAAGCTCGGAGAACAAGACACGTTAGAACCAAACGAAAGAATTCATCAGAAATTGGATTAGTAATATCCAATGAGAATGACTCATTAGAGATGGGATCAGTAGTATCCTAAAACGAGTGTGAGGAGTGTTGTTTTTTTAAAAAAAGTATATATAAGAATGAAAACAAATTTTGTTTTGAAATTTAAATCGTTTTATACGTACTTGAATATTTATTTGTATTGAATTTGGACAATCCAATATATAAAGATTTTGCATATACGCCTTGCAAACCTATATTCGAAGTTTTAATATGCTGGATAGATATAAAATCATACTCTAGTGGCCCGAAGATGATTCTGATGATTGAGTACTCATCGTCAGAATTTATGTTCGAGTTTCAAAAGTGGGATTTCTATATATTTCCTATTGACTGGTGTGAGAACCAATATTTGATAGGGCCTATTGTTGTGATTTGGTACCAAAAATATGATTTTTGACTATGTATCAAAATTATGAGTTAAAAATGCTAATCAACTAATTGATTGATGGTTGTGTTGTATGATTGTTCCTTTAAACCATTATGTGAATTAAAGGCGAATTTAGGCCAAATTGAACCAAATATTAAACTGTATTAAAAATTATTTGCAATTGCATGCATGTACATATATATGTGTGAACAGGTCATAGCAAGGAGGCTAGAGAAGAGGAATAAAGTTGTTTGCCCGACAAATAGGTACATGTTTATTGTATTTCTTGAGTTTTGGGTGATTTTGTGAGCCGATTGGCTTTTTATTTTTCTTTTTGATCGAAGAAGGCCATGGGAGGCTATATGAAATATCCCGAAGTCCCCGGTGCAGGGGAGGTTATGGCGAAATTTTTCGGAAATTTAGGGTGTTAGCCAAATTTTTGAAAAATTGGAAAAGTTCTTAGAAACTGAAAGGTTGAAGAACTTAAGCCGTTATGAAAACAAAGAAAGTTGAGTTGATTTGTAAAACAACTTTCGGCTTCGTTCCTTTTCGGGGACGAAAAGTTTTAAGTGGGGGAGACTGTAACAACCAGGAAATGCGGGCCAATTTAAAAATTTTAATTTGGCAATTTTAATGAATTTTGAATATTTAAAATGAATATTTTAAATAAAAACGACGAGAAATTTATTTTGAATAGAATTCGAACATATATATTTATATAGGTCGTCGTTAGAATATAAATATTTATTTATAATTATAGAAGGAATTGAAAATGGCGCGGTAGTTCGATAATTCGATTTCAAAATTCAAATGAATGTACAGGATTCAAAATAAACCGGATTTTAGTGAAACCAAAAATATTTGAATCTTATTGGGAATATCTTTCCAACGAATCCGAAAAATTGAAATTTCATAGCGGGGATCAAAAGTTATGTCCAGTTAAAAATTCAGAATAGTCGCTTTGGAATTCTGGCCCTTAAAAATGACCATTTGTTAAACGGCCTCAGAATTCGACGAAATTAGTTTTATTAGGACCGTATCATCAATACGAAGCTAGAAATAATTTTTTTGGAATTTTTCGAGTCCGTACGTGGTCCCGATAAATTGAAATGTGCGTTCAAATTGAATATATACGGATTTATTATTTTAAATTTGATGAAAACTGATCGTAACGGCCGAATTGGCTTGCGAAACATATCCCATTGTATTCTGAATGGGGGTATTACACTGAGGACGACAGTCGGTGGGTTCGATTTTGAGTTAGTTATAAAAGGTTACTTTATGAGGATTTTAAAATAAAATTAAATAGATTAAAATATGAAATTCTCCTTAGCCCCCCCCCCTTTTCCTTTGTCGTTCATTTCATTATAGGAGAAAAAAAAGACCCGACGCCCTTTTTAGATCGCCCCCCCACCTCCGATCCCGTTCGCCGCCGCCAGCGATGGCTGGGCCACAGCACCTCCTCCCGTTCATCTCCTCCCCTCGCGACACTCTCCTCTCCCTCCCTTCTTCCCCCTTCTCCTCGTTTAGCCCGACTCCCTAACCCTTCCGCCGCCCAACATGCCGACCACCACCGTTTCAGCCCTCCGCCCCCTCGAGCGCACCTTCCAGCCGCCGCTCCGACGAACTCAGCAACCCCCGACATGCGCAACACCCCTCCGCTCCATAAAAATCCCATTTTTATCATTTTTCAATTTTGTAAAATATTCCTGACCTGTTGCAGCCCTTCGTCGAGCCTCCTCCGCCACCCGACAATGCCGGTGAGCTTCTATTTCAATTATAATCATTTTTTGGTGATTAATAATATGATTTTTATGCTTTTGTTTTATTAAAAATGTAATCTTTCTATATAAACATCGTAGGGAAAAATATAGAATAGCAATACGAAGAAAGATAGGATTTTTATACGAAGAAAGATAGGATTTTTATACGAAGAAAGGTTAAAGATATAATTTTTATAATATAGAAAGGTTAAAAATATAATTTTTACAATATAGAAAAGTTAAAAATGTAATTTTTATACTAGTGGCATATTAAAAATATGATTTTTATATAGGTATGATAGTAAAAATATGATTTTTATTCATGTAGAGTAATAAAAATATAATCTTTATTAGGAGAAGAGCAATATAAAAATATAATTTTTATAACGAAGTGAAGATAAAAATTTGATTTTTATATATATGAGGTGAAGATAAAAATTCGATTTTTATATATGTAGCACATGCGGACGACGAAAGCGACAAAATGCGGGCCCCGCGAAGATTTTCTACATAAGAAGAGCCGTGGCGTTTGGATTAGCTAGTCGGTGAGAACTTCTCACTTTTAATTTAAATTTATAGTTAAAATATATACTAGGATGCAGACGGTGTTTAGTAGCACCCGACACCCGTCGTCCACATACCATGGACGGCTTGTATGCTTGTTTGTTTGATTTTGATGTGTAGTTGATTGTGTGATGTGATGCGAAACGAAATAAAATATTTATATAGTTGAAATAAAATATTTTATAGTGGAAAATATTTTATAGTTAAAAATAGAATTTTTAACGTGTATATGAAATGAAATAAAAATAAACAAATCGAACGATTTGTTTATATACACACATTTGACTGATATTGATTGGGACGATAAATTTTACACATCGCCCAACTGCACAAATAAAATCTGTGTTTGACTGTTTGAAACCTCACACGGGTATTGGAGTGATATATCACATACACTAATCCCAATAATTAGTTGTATGTCGATCGATTGATCGACAGACTGTTATAAGCGTTGAATATTTATATTTGATGCTTATACAGTGTAGAATGCACTTTGGATGATGGTTGATTATTTGTCATTGTTGATATATACATGCGTTGTATGAAAATCCATAGAAATAAAATCTATGGTAATTGATTGGACCTCATTCCAGTTTTGAAATAGAATATTTGAAACGAAATATTTGAATAGAATATTCGAAGAGAAATATTTGAATATATTATTTGAGAAGAAATATTTGAAACGAAATATTTGAATAGAATATTTGAAATAGAAATATAAAAAGCCGTGTTGATTAGATTGACGCCATTTTCATGTGAACGATATTTATATCGATTATATTCGTTTTTATAATGAATATTGAAAAGTGTTTACAAAATCTAATATTTTGAAATGAAATTCGAATTAAATTGAATTGAAACGAATTAGAATTCGAATTGGATTGAAAATGAATTCGAATTGAAATCGAATTGGATTGAAAATAGAATGAATTCGAATTGAAATTGAATAGAATTGAATTCGAATTGAAATTGAATAGAAATGAATTCGAATTGAAATTGAATAGAGTTGAAAACGAACTGAAATTGAATTAAAAATCGATTTGAATTGAAATCAATTTGAAATGAATTTAAAACGAAATTATAAGGAAAAATTCAATTTTGATTTGAATTTGAAATGAAGTTGAAATCGTTTTGAAAACGAATTATATAATACGTTTTAAAAGGAAATCGACGAAGTATATATAATATATATTATATATTATATATATATATAATATATTGGCCTGAATAGAACGCGCCGCGCTGCGGTAGTTCGTGAATTTCGACCATTAACTTCGAATGGAGATTGCGGGAGATCCGACCGTCAGATTCTCCTAAAACAGGAACCGTTGGGTTCGTATCGAAAAGAGCTTTCTTACGAATATTTGAGATTTGATATCTAACGGTTGGATTTGGAATTATGTCCAAATCAAATTTGGAAAAAGTCGCTGTAAGTGCAGTTCGATGGTCGTTGATGGAAATCGACTGTACGAGCCTTGATAAAATTATTAAAAATAGTAATAATTTGTGTAAAGTCATAAGAAATGATTTGGGAAGAATTGGGATGAAAAACTCCATATTTGAATAGATAAAAATAGATTTTTATCGAAATGAACAGGATTTAAACTAGAATAATAATTTATTTATTTTTAAAATAAATAAATTGGATTTGAAAAGGGGTTTAAAAGTAACCAGAATTTCCAATAATTGAATTGGAAAGGATTTGAATCGAAATTGTCTTTGGAATATTTCGATGTTGGATTTCGTGATGATACAGGTATTGTTATGGGAATTTCAAAGATATATTTATATCGTTATTTCCAATACGATATTTGTTGGTCGTAGAATTTGATATTGAATATAAGCCGATATATTTTCTATTCAGAGCCTTGTATTTAATATCAAATGTGATTTTGGGGTTTATCGTGAACCGTGTTTTAAATGACACTGATTCTTTAACCCAGTTAAAGACTAAAACTAAGTGGAGTTTTATTGAATCTTTAATTAGATTGAAAAGATCGAGAATGGAGTACCACCAGTTTTGCGCTAGGCGATAGTTAAATCTTTAATTTTATTTGAACGTGAAATGGTAATCGAATTTACCGATAACACCGTGGTGTTAGATATGAAGTATTACCAGTTTTACTTCATGGGATAAATAGGTTGGGATTGGGAAATAAAACAAATAATTACTTCGTTGCGGCTCGCTAATCCCGACTAGTTTGAAGTGATATTCAAAGGAAGATTAAAGAATAAATTTAAAAGAATTTATCTTTGATAAAATTAATGGGAACCTTTCCCTTAGAATGTGAAATTTAGAAACTAACTGTCGGTTGGCTAAGACGAATGGTTTCCTGGGTATTGATCTGATGTTGATTTCGGCCTTCGGGGTTAATATTTGGGGAATTATTCTCTTGTTAATTTACGGTTAGTGACTGATGAATTGGAATGAGGGGTATGTTGTGTTTGTGTAACACAGGTTTATTATATACGCCAGTTATTCAGAAAGACCGAGTTTATCCCATTCTGAATAACTGATTCGACGTGGTGTCAGAGATGAAGACGGTATTTGAAGACTGGAGGTCTTCACATCGTTTGGATAATTACTGATGATCTTGATTGGGTCGTACACCCAAGAGGAGAGAATCAGTTGGTGATCGTCCAGACGTACTTGGAGATCGATGGATATCCGGGGTACTAGGTGCCTCCGGTTTCGTTCAGACCCAGAACGAACTTGTAAATGGACTGTGTGTCTGACATTGGATTTCAGTCTGTGTGATTGATTTCTATTAAATATATATCTGCTTCGCGGTGGATAATTTATTCTCTTGCTTAACGCCCTTCTCTGAAACGTACGAGCTCAGGGGTTATATATTGATGGATATCCATCGCATGGAATGAATTGCCTGTGTGGCATGCCTAAGTGGCAATGGATCAAGGCTTCTGTTGAAAAGCAAAGTCTTGTGGTTGATGATCAAAGCACGACCTGTGTGGCATAGCTTTGTGTAGCGTTGATTCGCGAGCCTCACACCCCGGTAGTGGACCAGAAACGGGAGAGGACATCAGGGAGGACATGCGTCTCTTTCTAGTTAGAAGTGGCGTCAGTGGTTTTACGCGCCCTAATGACTTTGACTTATGTGGTTGTTGGTTTGCGAGGCGCCTCTGATATATCGGTGACTATGTGAAGCCGATGGAGTCATTCGTTGGCTCATTTATGCCCCATAGGGCGGGGAGACGTATTGTTTAGGCACTATAATCCACTCCGTGTGGACCGGCCCTGACGATCCATGGTGCAGTTGCGGCTGTTCCTAAGGCTCGGGCTAGAGAGTCTCGAATTAGCACAGGACGATCCCTTTTCCTTGGTTCACAGATGGAAATCCAATTTCCAAATACGTGACTTGCGGTTTTATTTGTAGAGCCTAGTATTGGCGACATGATATATGGTACCCATGCCGCTTAGGACTGATACTTATGATTTGACGTTGTTTTATACACTATGCACTTATAATAATATCAAATGATTTGTTTAAAACGTACTAAGCATGTTTGGCTATTAAAAGGGAAAACCCTATCCCTCGGCTTGCGTTGCATTGTGTGATAGGACCTGGGTCTTATAATAGCTTCATTTTTCCAAAAAGCATTGCGCTGTTTTGTTATATGCACTGGTATTCTTGGGAGGAAACCCGTTCTGTGTTATACGGCGTGGTCCCTTGATATATCTGATTTAAAGTAAAGTTTTGAATAACTGTTTTACTTCTCACACTAGTCACATGACTGACCAGGAGTTTATTGTTTTAACCTAAACTCTGGGTGCCTCTATTTTCCGCACGGGCAGCTATTAGTTTTGGTTTTGCAGATTTATATTCATAGGATCCTGGTTTACAGCTGGAACAATATCCAGAAAGCTTTGTATCCGTATATCTCTTCTAGTTGTGTATTGTATTATTTTCCACTGCGATGTATTTAAATGTAAATTAAATCTCTGATATTCTTTGTTGTATAATATTTATTCGTACTCTATATATTCTGATGGAATTGTTGTTATTAACAATGAAATGTTCTTCCGTCTGCGTTCTGATTCGTCCTGTCCTCATAGTAATTCGTTCTTTCTCTTCTCTTCGGAGATCGGGGAAGTTCGGGTCGCTTCATTTACCTTAAAGCCTCGCAGCTTTTGACAATGGGGATTTCATGCATCTAGTTCGCACGCAGGCGGCATGTTTATTTTTCTCTTTTCCACCAACTAATCCTATGCGGTTTCAACCAAATAATTCTCAACCACAAACCGGTATTTTTCAACCACAAACAATTCTAATAAACCATTCGCTACCAAACAATTTTCACACCAATCACAACCAATAAATATCGTCCATGGTTTGTGGATGAGGGGCATATATATATATATATATATATATATATATATATATATATAAGTATATTTCACTTCTATTCAACACATATATAATTTTTACAATGCATATATAACTTATACATCGAACGTACAACTTATACAACGCTTATACATGAGGTGTACAACGCTTATATAACTCATACATCAACTATATAATTTATACATCGTCGTTTTCCATATCGTTTATAATTTAGAAATTTTACATTGGGTTCCACTCCACCAAAAATAGCAGAAGGCTCAGAAAAATATGTGGTCTCTTCTAGAATGTAGAAGACGTCCACACGAGTCCAATGTCTCTTGTTTCACTGAATTTCGTCAACAAACGAAAAAGATATGATTTTTACAGTGAAATCAAAACCGTAGCGCTTTAAAGTGCTATAGAATAGTTTAAAATAATATCAGTCGTACCTCTCTGAAGTTGTTCAAAACTAGGTGTTGATTTTTCGCGAAATCCGTGAAGGGGTTGGACGATCGGGCTACGCAGCGTCGAAGGGGGGCGGAGGGCGCACCTGCGCCCGGTGGAGTGGGCCCACTCGGTGGTCCCCACTGTCAGCGGCGGCGGTTGAAAGGTCGCGCCTTCCCGAGCTCGATTCGAGCTCTACAGGTCACGAAAAAAATCCAATCTTCATATGGAGGTGAAGATCGTGAGGAGTACTACAGAATTCTCAACTGGGTCGAAGGCTATCAATGCGTGGTTGGGTCGGAAATTGGCCGGGAAGTTTTGAATCCCCTTTCGTCGTCGATCTAAAGGTTTTATGGGGAGAGAGAAAGATGTTGACCAATGATATTTTTTTAAATATTTATATATTTTAAAAATCCAAAAATACCCCTCTTCACATACTAACACCAATCCAAACTCTACGACTGTCGTCCCTAGCCAAATACCCCCATTCCGAACACAATGGGATATGTTTCGTAGGCCCATTTGACTGTTTCAGTCATTTTCTCTTCAATTTAAAATATAAAACATTCAATATTTGTTTTGAACGTACATTTCAATTTGCCGGGGCCACATACTGATTCTAAAAATTCCAGAAAAATAAATCTAGCTATGTTTTAACGATACGGTCCCAACAAAACTAGTTTCGTCGAATTCTGAGACCGTTTGAAAAATGGCCCTTTTCTGGTCGATCCAATTTAATAGAAATCGACCAAACACATTTTCCTTTGCCACGCTCACATACTAGCTTCAAAAATTATGAAATTTGAAACCTAGCAATAATTTGACATCCCGGATCCAACAAAAGTGGTTTCGTCGAATTCTGAGGTCATTTGCAAAATGGCTATTTTCACGGGCTATATAAACTCTATAACGACCTTTCTGAAAGTTCATTTGGCCATAACTTTTGCTTCCCGCTACGAAACTTTGATTTTTCAGATTCATTAGAAAGATATTCATTAACAAATTTAAATATTTTTGGTTTCACTAAAATCCGTTTTGTTTTGCACCCGGTACAGTCAGTCAAAGTTTGAATTCAAATTTTCAAACTACCGCGCCATTTCGGGCCTTGTTTATAATTAGAATTAATTATATTTATTTTCAAACGTCGATTCAAACATAGTTTTTGTCATTATTATTTAAAATATTTATTTTAAATATTTTAAATTCACTAAAATAGCCAAATTAAAATTTTCAAACTGGTTCATATTTTTCGGGTTGTTACACAACCCTCCGATATTTTCGAGGAACATGTAGGGGTAAGAGTCTCCCGTACGCCACCTAACACGAAGTGAGAACCCCTATCATGCGTCTCCCAGCTTACTCCAGCAACAAAGAATGGTTTTCGAATATAAATTCGATCCCGATCTTTCCGTACCAACAATCATATGGGTCAGATTTGATAGTCGGTTATTTAACTATCAAATGACAATCATGAGAATAAAATGAGTTCACTGATTCAGCACTTGACATTACTTGGCCTCTTTAAAAATAATTAACGAACTGTTAATTTAAAACTTCTAAATATTTCGATATTACGAATATAGCTATTTTTTCTTATTTAACATAAGACTATTTTCGAAACGCTTTATTTTAATACTTAGGAAAATATCCTTTAATCATATCCAATTCATATTCTATTATCATTTCAAAACATTTTCTATATCATTACTTGCTATCTATAATTGGGAAATCATTTCATATTATTACTCGTAAAACAACGTTATGAAATCTCCTTTATTTCATTATTCGAAAACAAAACCCAACACTTATCATTTTAGAATAAACTCATTCCAACACTTTACTTTTCATTTCCTTTTTCTTTTCAATCATCGTTATATTTTCACAAAAAATCCTTTCTATTTCCATTACTTTGGAAATGTTTTTATCTAGAGTTATTATTTCTCATATGAAATAATAAATTATTCTTAACCTCTTTCTCATTACACAATAATAAAACCCTCAGATAATTCTGAAGTTGGTCAAGTTGGGCTATTTATTTACCTCTCAGACCTTGATGAACAATGTTCATATCCTAAGATAGATATGAATTGTAACTCAAAAATTGATATTTAATCCAATATCAAAACACATTCTCATTTAACTAGTTTACTTAAACCATGATTCTATAATCCATTTCTTATGTTTGAAAATCTCTTTTCGATCCATTCATTTCTCTCACTTCCATTATTTAATAACGTTGATTTAAAATTAACGATTTAACTTCTCATTTCTTTTTATTGATCTCGTTTATAAAACTCACGTTTAATATAAACCCCTTTATCTCAATTTCCTTTTATTTAATTCAAATATTAAGTAAACATTTAATTTAAGCTATTGTATTCGCTTAAAATCCCTTTTATAGCTTCGTTATAAAAACTCGGGTTTTAATATAAAACCCATTCAGAAACTCCTTTCACAATTCGATTAGATTTCATTTTAGCTTCGATTACCTTTTAAATGAATTTTAATTAAAAAGTAATCCCTTAAATTGTTATTAATTAAAATACTAATTTACTTCAATCATTAACTACTGTAGAAGTAGTTATTTTCTTTATTAAGTAAAAAAATCTTATTAAAACTTAAAATAATTATTCGTTAAATCGTTTCATTATATTAACCCAAACAACTAATTGAATAATCATTCTCAGTTAAAATGGTTGACTTAGTCAACTCAAAACACTATTATCTGGTTAACCATTTTCAGTTGATCCTTCCTTTAAATTAATTAATATAATTAATTTAAATAATTCCATTTAATTGCTCCTTAGAAACAATTATCCAATTCTTAACCGTTAGGTTAAATTCTGCTAACTTGCTTATAATTAATATAACTATTTTAAAATTTGAATTGGACATAACTAACAATCTATAATATGAAATCCCTATTTTGCTCTTCCGTATGAAAATTATATTCAATAAGATTCCAACGTTTCTTGTTTCATAAAATTCCGACCTAAAATAAATTCTGTATATTCAATTGAATTTCAAGACTTAATATTACGGACTAATGTGCCATTTCAAAGTCGATTTAAATTATATATAAATTTAACATTTAAACTTCGCTTTTAATAACGAATTCAATATTAAAATCCATTAGTATTCCAAATATAACATCTAAAATAATAAAATATACTAAATATCCGATTACCAAAAATACAGGACATTACACCCTCAAGCTCATAGCTTTATTTTCAGGTTTAGTAGCATCTTTTTTTAAATATTATTACATCATTTTTATTTCTCAATAAAGGGTCCCGCAATGGATTTTGCTAAGAGGATCAGATGTTTCCTCAAACAAACTGTTAGTTCAGCTCCATCGGCTTACCAAGCAAGAAGATACATGCATCCATCTATGCATGTTAATGGAGGTTTGTAAACAAATAATTTCAAATATCTTGTTCAAACTTGCTACAATCTTTGTAAATATATGATTGTTGGTGTTTTCATTGTAAAGCTTTATTAATATTTGCAGCAAAGGTGATAAAGAACGAATGATAGAGAACGTCATAACCTACATTATATGTTTGGCCCAACTTTTAGCATGTTGTTATGACAACGTATGATAAAGAACACCATATTTAATCGATGTGCTTACCTCCACCTTTTCGACTAGTGTAAGTATACAAGTGTTTAAGTATGAGTTATCATCCTTGCATTAGTCATGTATACTATAGTGTTATATAGTATTATCTTGTTTGGACAAAAGAGCAGCATGTTAATCTTTTTTTTTGGGTTTAGGGATTGGGGGGTGACACGACCCGAACTTCCCCGTGAAGGAAAGCACGTATTGCGTTGAGGACAAGACAAAATAGAACGCAAATAGAAGAACATTTCATTGTTATTACAACAATTCCATCAGAATACAAGAATATACAGAGTATAAATGAATAAATTACATTCGATAAATATCAGAGATTACAATAAATTACATAATAGCGGAAAATAATACAAAGCACAACTAACGGTGATATACGGATATAGAGCTTTCCGGATATCATTCCAGCTGTAAACCAAGATCCTGTGAATATAAATCTGCAAAACCAAAACTACTAGCTGCCCGTGTAGAAAATAGGGACACCCAGAGTTCAGGTTAAAACAATAAACTCCAGGTCAGTCATGTGACCGGTGTGAGAACTAAAACAGTTATTTAAAACATCACTTTAAAAGAAAGTAATTCAAGGGACCACGCCATATAACACGGAACGGGTTTCCTCCCAAGAACACCAGTGCATATGTGACGATCCCAAAACCCCATGACACGGTGTTAAGGATAATCATTGGAATATAACACATTAATCATCATTAGCAGATCACAGATAATAGCATAAACAGAAAATAGATTAATTTACACACATATGACAGCGGAATCGTATAGATATCATCACATCAGAGAAGCACAGTTGACACGACCCGAACTCCCCCGGTAAGGAAAGCACGGATTGCGTTGAGGACAAGACAAAAGAGAACGCAGATGGAAGAACATTTCATTGTTATTACACCAATTCCATCAGATACAAGAATATACAGAGTATAAATGAATAAATATTATACAACAAATATCAGAGATTTAAATTACATTTAAATACATCACAGCGAAAAATAATACAAAGGCACAACTAGAAATAATGCACGGATGCAGATCTTTCCGAGCATCGTTCCAGCTGTAAATCAGGATCCTGTGAATATAAATCTGTAAAACCAAAACTACTAGCTGCCCGTGCAGAAAATAGGGGCACCCAGAGTTAAGGTTAAAACAATAAACTCCAGGTCAGTCATGTGACTGGTGTGAGAACTAAAAACAGTTATTATTTTAACTTTAAAGAAGAGTAATTCAAGGGACCACGCCGTATGACACGGAACGGGTTTCCTCCCAAGAACACTAGTGCATATAACAAAACAGCGCAATGCTTTTTCGAAAAATGAAGTTATTATAAGACCCAGGTCCCATCACACAATGCAACGCAAGCCGGAGGATAGGGTTTTCCCTTATAATAGCCAAACATGCTTGGTACGTTTAAAACAAATCATTTGATACTATTATAGGTGTATAGTGCCAAAACAATTTCAATCATAAATATCAATCATAGACGGCATGGGTACCATATATCATGTCGCCATACTAGTTCTACAATTAAAACCACAATATCACATATTGGAAATTGGATTTCAGTCATGAGTCGAGGCAAGGGGAAAGCTCCTCTCCGATTCGAGACACTCTAGCAAATGCCTCAGGACCCCACTATGATCCTTTGGAACCTCCAAGGCCGGTCCTCTCTTACTTTTGAGGATTGGTTATTCCTGAACACACATTTCCCGGTCCTTACAGACCTATATCCGAGGCGCCTCGTATCCAACAACCACACAGGTGAAAAGTATATAAATGTCAGGGCTGGTAGGTCACTGACACCACCATAGCTAGAAAGAAACGTCGTGCACTCCTTGGGTCCGTATCCCGTTTTTGACTCATACCGAGGTGTGAGGCTCGCGAATTCACGTTATACACAAAGCTACGCCACACAGGCCGTGCTTTGATCATCAACCACAAGACTTTGCTTTTCAACAGAAGCCTTGATCAATTGCCACTTACGCGTGCCACACTGGCAATTCACTCCATGCGACTGATGTCCATCGATATACAAACTCTGAGCTTGTATGTCTCAGAGAAGGGCGTTAAGCGAGAGAATAAATTCTCTGCCGCCAAACAGGTATATTTAATAGAGATCAATCAACACAGAATAAAATTCAATGTCAGACACACAATCCATTTACAAGTTCGTTCTGGGTCTGAACGAAACCGGAGGCACTTTCCACGCATATCCATCCATCTCCAAGTACGTCTGGACGATCACCAACTATTTCCCTCATCTTGGGTGTACAGCCCAATCGAGGTCATCAGTAATCACCCAAGCGATGTGAAGACTTCCGGTCTTCAACCACCGTCTTCATCTTCGACATCTCGTCGAATCGGTTATTCAGAATGGGTATAAACCCGGCCTTTCTGAATAACCCACGTATATACTAAACAACTGTTACACAAGCCCAACAAACGCCTCATTCCAATTCAGAATATTCTTTTATTCACAAAATCACATTCTTAGGGAAAGGTTCCCATTAATTTTATCCAAGATAAATTCTTAAAAATTTATTCTTTAATCTTCCTTTGGATATCATTTCAAACCATATTATGGTTTTACAAACTAGTCGGGATTAGCGAACCACACCGAATTAATTATTTATTTTATTTCTCAATCCTAACCTATTCATCCCATGGAGCCAAACTGGTAATACTCCATATCTAACACCACGGTGCTATCGGTAAAATTAATTACCATTTCACGTTCAAATCAAATTAAGATTTAACTATCGCTTTGGAGCAAAACTGGTGGTACTCCATTCTCGATCACCTTTCAAATTTGATAATTTAAATTATCAATTCACATTACAATCTAATTAAAGATTCATTAAAACTCCACTTAGTTTTAATCTTCATAAAAATCAATATCCTGTCTTTAACTGGGTTAAAGAACCAATGTCATCTAAAACACGATTCACGATAAACCCAAAATCACACTCTATTGTTAGTCGGGTTAAAGAACAGGCGTTGTTCAAAACACCGCTCACGATAAACCCAAGAACCAATTCAAATTCAATTCCAATTAAATATTATTTAATTGATACACGTCATTAAATCTAAATAGAAAGATTTAATCTTTTTCTCTATTGGGCTTAAGAACAGTGTTAATGAAGACACCATTCACGATAAACCCAAATCACATTTGATATTAAATACAAGGCTCTGAATAGAAAATATACCGGCTTATATTCAATATCAAACCCTGAAACCAACAAATATCGTATTGGAAATAACGATATAAAATATATCTTTCAAATTTCCATAACAATATCTGTATAGTCACGAAATCCAACATCGAAATATTCCGAATATAATTTCGATTCAACTCCAGTCCAATTCATGTATTGGGAATATTGATTATTTTTAAAATCACTTTCAAATTCAATTTATTTATTTCAAAAATAAATTGATTTTAATTCTAGTCGAAAGCTAGTTCATTTCGATAAAAATCTATTTTTATCCTTTCAAATGTGGAATTTTTCATTCCAGTTCTTTCCAATCCATATATTATGATTTTACACAAATTATCAATATTTTTAATAATTTTATCAAGGCCCGTACAGTCGATTTCCATCAATGGCCATCGAACTGCACTTACAGCGACCTTTTCCAAATTTGATACGGACATAATTCTAAATCCAACCGTTAGATTTCAAATTTATAATATTCATTGGAAAGCTCTTTTCGATACGAACCCAACGGTTCCGGTTTTAGGAGAATCCGACGGTCGGATCTCCCGCAACTTCAATTCGAAGTCAATGGTCGAAATTCACGAACTGCCGCGGCGCATTCTATTCAGGCCATTTTATATATATAATATATATATATATATATATATATATATTATATATATTTCGTCGATTTCCTTTTAGAACGTATTTTATAAATCGTTTTAAATTCGTTTTCAAAACCATTTCAACTCTATATTCAATTTCAAATCAAAATTGAATATTTCATATCATAACTATATAAATGATAATATTTTCTAACGTTATATTTCGAAATCACTACCTTTTCTATATTCATTATAAAAACAAATATAATCGATACAAATATCGTTCACGTCAAAATAGCGCAATTCTAATCAAAACGGCTTTATATATTTCAATAAATTCGTTATTCTATTTAACAAATGAATATTTATTCTATTCAACACATGAATATATATATTTCTTTCAACACATGACTAATCTCAACACATGAGTATTGTCAACACATCACTATTTTTGTTGTGTAAAATATTTTATAAAATTGTGGTATCTATCGTTTGATTTTTAATTAGACTCCACCGTGAAGTAGTGTCTAATCTAAAGATGATGAAGATGTAAATTTTATTATTTAAAATATTTTACTCAACACATGAACATCGTCAACACATGACTATTTTTGTATTCAACACATGAATTCCCTTTTTATAGTATTCATTATTTTCCCGATTGGAATGAGGCCCAATCAATCACCATATAATGTTAATTATATGGATTCCATACAACACATGTATATAATAGCAATGATAAACAATCAACCATCATCCAAGGTGCACCTCACAACTGCATAAGCATCAAATATAAATAATTAACGCTTACACAGCCTGTCGACCAATCGATCGACATACAATTAAATAATTGGGATAAGTGTACGCCAAATATCATCTCAACACCCGTGTGGGGTTTCAAATCAACAAACACAGATTTTTATTTGTGCAGTTGGGCGATGTGTAAAATTTATCAACCCAATCAATATCAGTCAAATTAGTGTATATAAACAAATCGGCCGATTTGTTTATATATTCATTTATTCACATTCACGTTGAAACACCCCGCCTCCGTTAGGGTCACTCTCAAAGGGAATGCCCTAATTTTGGTGGAGGTTTATAAGTATAAGTCACAGATATACAAGACAGATATAAGAACACATATTTTTGAACAGCGGAAAACAACAACTTTTATTTCATTAAAATACGTGTTACACCAACCATACCATAATTGTCTTACAATACTTCCAAAGTACATAACATTTTCATAACTGTCTTGGTTACATTATTTAAAAAAGCATAAAGAAAACATAAATAAACTGCATAAGTCCCATAATTGCTGTCCAAAGCCATAGTCCAAAACGGAAAAGATCCAAGCAATACATTCTTTCTCTTCTAGCTGGATGTGAAAGCTGGTCAAGCTGCGGTATTCCCTCCCTGTGGACCTTGGGGGGGGGGGGACGGAAGAAAAGAAGACGAAAGAAAAGTAGAGTCAGACACAAAGCCTGAGTAAGTCTAGGACTATTCAGTCTACGAATAAAGAACTGGGTATGATAAGTATAAACTGGAAATGGGAAAGCACCATAATCTTAGTTAAGTTGTCTAGGGTCGAATATACTATCGTACCCCATATTAATCTCTGTACCCATATAAACTAGTTCCCAACAGGCACCCCAAAATCAGGGTGAAGTGATCCATTTTATGATGATCGGCTCCTACTCGCATAGTTACATGTGTCTTACGGCCCCCGATGTTGTAGTTACCTATGCTGGTCCCACCATGGGGTGTATCAAATCCCATGGTGGCGGCCCGACACAATCCTAGAATGCACAGGTATGCTACTGGTGCCCAGTGCCTTATTTTTCTGTGCCGGAGTGTGTGCACGCCCGCACCCCGTTAGAACCTACACTGTTGCACCACCGCCGTCGATTTGACCTCTTACAATCAGCCCAGTAATCGTGCCCCACCCTGCCTAGTTTCAGGGTATCATGATACCTTGTAGGGTTACTGCTGAAAAGGGTCCCCCGCTACTAGGTTTTCTATTTCTAGCCAACATGCTAAGTTGGTTAAGTGTTTTATAAACCTAACCCCCAATCAGTTTGTTTAGTTTAGCATGTTCTATTTTGATTAAGTATTAATATAATTTACTTAATCCTATCAATCCTGACTCAGCCTTAATTGTCTTATTAAAGCCCTGACCTCTCACATTAGATAGGTATTGTTGTGGCTGCCTGTTGCCGGTTGGGTCCGGGCAGTCTTACGCCACAACTCAGTCTAACCTCGGGTCCTTATTGGGCTCCGTGTTTAACCACCCACATTGGATAGGTATTGTTGTGACTACTGGACAGCCGGGCGGTTCCGGGCAGGTTTACATCACAACTCAATCCAACCTCAGGTTAAACACATCGTATTCTCTACATTTACATATTTTGTCTCTTTTCTTTTTATATGTAAATATTTGCGGCCCATTATTCAAATTCATCTTTATTGGTTAAAATTTATTTATGCCACTTAATTGTTTTTCAAGGTTGTTGGCATGCGTCAAACATGCCAACACATATGTTCTATATTTTAGCCCAAACGTCATTACCCCCATTTTACACGTTCGCTACAATATAAGGTGTGTTGGGTTTAATACTTAAACCCAATTTAGCCAAATGAAAAGGGGAGGCTTATAACATGGTGTTTATAAGGTAACATGAAAGACGGGAGTGTGAACGCATGGACTTGCAACGAACGATTCAATTTACATAAAGTAGGCACATGTGAACTTGCAATTGTAACATCATATAATCATGGCATAACATAAATCATTTTATCCATATAATCATAGCATAAACAATACTTAAACATAAATCATTCTATTCATCTAATAATGGCATAGAAAATACTTAAACATGAATCATTCTATTCATACGATTATGGCATAAACAATACTTAAACATGAATCATTCTATTCATATGGTTAATGCATAGACAATACTTAAACATGAATCATTCTATTCATATGATTATGGCATAAGCAATACTTAAACATGAATCAATCTATTCATATGATTATGGCATAAACAATACTTAGACATGAATCATAGGTTCAACTAACCATGTAAACTTGAAATTAAGAATCTAACTAAATTAGATATCATTATTATTGGCACATGGTCTTGACTAGAAATATAAGCGTATATTTTTATTTAGGCATAATATAAACTAATCATGCTCATAAAATCACTACATGCTAACAAAAAGGTACTTACTTTTGTCACTAATACAAAAGTATGGTTCAACTAGAATTATCCCAACCTAATTCTTATATGAATCATGGTTTTTAATCCATTTATAGAATTATAGCATAAACATACTTAAACTTAAATCATGGTTTTTATTCTATCTATGTAAACTTGCAAGTGGAATGTAATTCTAATGTAATTCTAATGTAACTTATGTGTCACATATATTATCATATGATTATGATAACAACATAAGCCTAAAAACATGTTTTTCAATTGGGCATAATAACAAACATAGTTTAGTCATGTTCATAAAATTAATACAAGTTCACAAAGATGCTTGCTTTTGTCACTATCACAAAAGCATGATTTTTATACTTGAACCATGATGCCAATTCCAACATAACTTCATATGGATCATAATACTCAAATGGATCAAATTACACTAAAGATGACCATAAAATTATGCATCATGTTGGCATAACAGTAAATCATATACTTGCATGAATCTCAAATAAACTATTACAACATATAGTTATTACTTTCAACATGAATCATATACATGCAATTATCAAATGGGTGTTGTAAATAACTACCACAAACATGTAGTTTTCAATATGAATCATATGCTTGCATGAATCCCAATTAAAATTCCACAACATGTGGTTGTCAACATAAATCATATACTTGTATGAATCCAATCGTACACCATAGCATTGCCAAATCGTTTAGAATCAAAATAACATACAAATATAGATTATTATCGCCACAATTCCATTTCGTTGTTAACTTTCAACGCAAATCACGTACTTGCAAATATCCAATCGTATACCATAATATTCCCAAATCGTTTAGAATCAAAGCAACATACAAATATAGATTATTATCGCCACAATTCCATTTCTTACTTTACACAAATCAACACAATTATTTAATTCACATCGGAATAGCACTCTACTTACAACGTATGATGAATCTTTAATTCAGGAATCTGAATTCTGAATTTGGAGATGCTATCCTTTGTTGTAGGCGTTGCTTTGATTTGATTAACGTTTCTTTACGCTTTTGATTTATCTCCTAATTGTCTCTCTATTTCTGACGGCTATCTTTAGTCTCTCCTCAGCAACATGACGGTCTCATCTCCATTTTAGTTTGTGTAAATTAGGGTTAGACTTAGGTCCTTTTTATAGAGTTTGTGAGTTGATTTAGACCGTCGATGAAGCTTGGTTCAATAATAGCCGTTCGTTTGTAGGAGAGACCAACCAGGAGCTGACACCTAGCCCTAGTGACAAGGCAAGGCTCAGAAAATCGACCAAACACAGACTAGGACAGCCAGGACCTGACCAGACCTGACCAGCAGGTCATTTTGACCTGGGCGCACTTGGCAGGTGCGCCAGGTCAAAAATGTACTGGCGCACTTCCCAAGTGCGCCAGTTCATTTTTGTTCTGGCGCACTTCCCAAGTGCGCCAGTGCATTCTGACCCGTTTTCTGGTTTTTCGCCCAACTTCGTTCGTCCATATCTTCTTCATAAGATATCCGTTTTACGAAAACTCAGATTCTATCTCAAGCATAATTCCGAGATGAACGCAATGGCGTATCCCGTTTCCCTTAATTCTTTGATTTGAAATTAGTTATACTTTAATTTGTGAATTTCACAGTTATAGAATACACGGGGTGTTACACACGTTAAAAATTATATTTTTAACGATAAAATATTTTTAACTATATAAATATTTTATTTCCTTTCAACACATTAATTTATATTATCGATTTCACATCAACAACATAAACAAATTTCACAACACATCAAACAAGCATACAAGCCATCCATGGTCTGTGGATGACGGGTGTCGGATGCTGCTAAGCATCGTCTGCATCCTAGTATATATATAACTAGAAAAAGAAATTTAGAGTGAGAAGTTCTCACCAACTAGCTATCCCAACTCCACGACACTTCAAATGTAGGGAATCATCACTGTTCTCGCCTTTTGTCACTTTCGTTGCCCGTAGCCACTACATATATAAAAATCACATTTTTATATTGTTGCTATGTATATAAAAATCATATTTTTATTATCACTCCATATTGATAAAAATTCCATTTTTACATCGCTACTATATAGATAAAAATTCTATTTTTACACCGCTACTATATAGATAAAAATTCTATTTTTACATCGCTACTATATAGATAAAAATTCTATTTTTATCACGCTATTCTCTATACAAAGATTTCACCTTTTCAAAAATAAATATTTCTCCTTTTCAAAAATAAATATTTCGCCTTTTCAAAAATAAATATTTCTCTTTCACTATATATATAAAGATGATATTTTTACTATCTATATAATATAAAAATCGTGTTTTTATGCTTTCCATACTATAAAAATCATATCTTTACATTGCTACTACTATAAAGATCACATCTTTATTACTCTACATTATATAAAATCATATTTTTTTACTCTATACTATATAAAAATCATATTTTCTTCGCATATATATATATAAACAAATTTTCTATTGGTTAAATAACCTAAAATAAAACTGAAATAAAACAGAATAAAATTTACCGATTATAGAAGGGGGGAGGGGTTTTCACTGACGCGAGGCAAGGGGAAGGGGGAGGTCGGGGCGAGGCTCGGGGGGGGTGCGACTGAAGGCGGCGCAGGTGGCTGTGGGGGTGTCGTGGTGGAGCTGCGCGAGGAGGAAGGGGTTCGGAGAAGAGAAGAAAGGAAGAGGAGGAAGAAGAGGAGAGGGAGGCGGTGGACGGCGGTGGCGCCGTTGGGGGGGGGGGGGGGCGATGGAGGCGGCGGCGGTTCCCCCCCTCCCCCAGTCGCCCGCTCCTCTTTCCTCTTTTTCTTTTCGATTTCTTATTTAATCGGGGGGGGGGGGGGCTTAGTGATGTAAGGGGAGAGGGTTTTATTTTTTTATTATTATTTAATTTCAAAAAAAGTTGGCTTTTTATTTCGACCTCGAAA
Source organism: Allium sativum (assembly GCA_030737875.1). Taxonomy (NCBI): domain Eukaryota; kingdom Viridiplantae; phylum Streptophyta; class Magnoliopsida; order Asparagales; family Amaryllidaceae; genus Allium; species Allium sativum. The sequence continues at coordinate 162,567,016 of CM060913.1, forward strand.
CGAGGCCCATCGCCTGTCGTCCATAGCGTTTCACCCCCATTCCGAACACAATGGGATATGTACCATAAGCTGATTCGACAGTTTCGATCAGTTTCCGTTAAAATCAACATATAACTCTATATATTGAATTTGAACGCGCATTTCAATTCATTGGGGTCACATACTAACTCTAAAAATCCCAGAAAAATATTTTCTAGCTTCATATTGACGATACGGTCCTAACAAAACTAGTTTCGTCGAATTCTGAGACCATTGGAAAAATGGCCATTTTCTAGTCGATTAAAATCAACTGAAACTGGTCAAACGCGTTTTCCTTTACCACGCTCACATATTGATTCCAAAAATTATGTAATTTGGGATCTAGCAATAATTTGACATCACAGACCCAACGAAAGTGGTTTCGTCGAAATCCGAGGTCGTTTGCAAAATTTCCATTTTTAAGGGCCTGAATTCCATAGCGACTATTCAGAATCTTCAACTGGACATATCTTTTGCTTCCCGCTATGAAATCTTGATTTTTCGGATTCGTTGGAAAGATATCCTCAAATAGATCCTATTATTTTTTGTTTCACTAAAATCCGGTTTATTTTGCACCCGGTATATCCTATTGAAGTTTGAAATCGAATTATCGAACTACCGCGCCATTTTCAATTCTATTTATAATTATATATAATTATTTATATTCTAACGACGACGTATATAATATATATGTTCTAATTATATTCAAAATAAATTTCTCATCGATATTATTTAAAATAATCTATTTTAAATATTCAAAATTCGCTAAAATTACCAAAATAAAAATTTTAACTGGCCCAGATTTTCGGGTTGTTACAACAGTACAGGATGCAACTTAGTACATAAAGATACATTATCAGTCACCATCGCCTGAGGCAGAATCATACATAAAGAGTACACAAAATAATTATCAGTCTACATCGCCGATGGTGGAATCATAATATAGATACAATAATGGCGGAGAAAATCCAAGTCAGCACGGTGTAGTCAAGCCTCGCCATGAGCCAAAAGGTGCGTCAGAAACCTGTAACTAGGCTGCCCATGTGAAAATGAGGGCACCCGAGTTTGCAAGGTGAAACAAACTACGAGTCAGTCATGGGATTGGTATGAGAAATCTACATAACTTATTAACAACAATAATAAGGCAAATCAAAGGACCATGCCACTTTCGCGGAACGGGTTTACTCCAATGAGTGCTAGTGCATGAAATAAAGTAAACGATTAAATCATCGCAATGCTTTTTATAAAATGAAGCCATTATAAGACTCAGGTCCCATCACACAATGCAACGCAAGCCGGAGGATAGAGTTTTTACCTTATAATGGCCAAAAATGCTTCATACGAATTAAACAAAAGTGTTTGATATTATTACTAGTGTATATATGTTTAAAAAGCAAATTCAATCATAAATATCAATCCTAGGCGACATAGCTACCATCTACTATGTCGCCATACTAGTAATACAATCACGTCCGCATATTTCGTATTGGAAATTGGATTCCTTCATGAGTCGATGCAAGGGGTAAGCTCCGCTCCGTTCGAGACACTCTAGCAAATGCCTCGGGACCTCACACAGCAATCCCTGGATCCTCCAAGGCCGGTCCTCTCTTACTTTTGAGGATTGGCAATTCCTGAACACACGTTTCCCGGTCCTTACAGACCTATAATCGAGGCGCCTCGTATTCCAACAAAGACACTGGTGAAAAGTAGATATAAATGTCAGGGTTGGGAGGTCACTGACACCACCATAGCTAGAAAGAAAATTCGTGCACTCCTTGGGTCCTTATCTTGTTTTTTACTCATACCGGGGTGTGAGGCTCGCGAATTCACGTTATACACAAAGCTACGTCACACAGACCATGCTTTGATCATCAACCACAAGACTTTGCTTTGCAACAAAAGCCTTGATCATATGCCACTTAGGCGTGCCACACAGGCAATCCACTCCATGCGGCTGATTTCTATCAATACATAACCTCTGAGCTCGTACGTCTCAGAGAAGGGCGTTAAGCAAAAGAATAAATTCTCCGCTGCCAAACAGATATATATTTAACAGAGATCAATCAACATAGAACAAAATCCAATGTCAGACACACAATCCGTTTACAAGTCCATTCTGGGTCTGAACGAAACCGGAGGCACCAATTCCTCGCATATCCGTACAATCAGCAGCATGTCTGGACGGCTACTACTTCAGCTCCTTCATGATAGCTACTCCAATCACGAGCATCAGTAGCGCCCATCCATCCAATGTGAAGATCGTCGGTCTTCAACCGTCATCGACTCTTCGACTTCTCAACGTCGATCGATTATTTGAAATGAGATGAACTCGGCCTTTTCAAATAACCCACGTAGATTTAGATTTTCAAATCAATTAATCACATGGTTGGACTATCCAACACTCACATTTCAGTTCTTTAGTTATAATTCTCATGTTAAATACATTCAACCATCACATATCAAGCAAACACAACAAAATTGGTTTATTTCCGCTCTATATCGTTTATAGTATTTTATAATGATATATCGCCATTTTTATTTAATTTAAAACGGCCATATTTCATTAAACGACGTTTCAGATCGTGTCGATGCACTGGCGCTGTTTTTCACTAAATTTGTTTTATACATATCTGAAAATCTAACCGTTGGATCTTCACAAATTTTATATCATTAGGAAGGTCATTTCAAAACGAATCCAACGGTTTCAGTTTTGGGAAAATCCGACGGTCGGATCTTCCACACTAGCCAATTGAAGTTACGATTTCAATTTACGAACTGCAGCGTCGTTATTCGATTTAAGTTAATTATATATATATATATAATCGTTTCTGGTGCTGTTTTTCTTCAGATTTGAATTAAACATTCCAGACTATCCAACCGTCGGATCTTCACAAAATTGGTGCCGTTGGAAAGATATTTCCAAGGCGAACTCAACGGTTGCGGTTTCGGGAAAATCCAATGGTCGGATTTCCCGCACTAGTTGTTTGAAATTACGGTTTCAAAACACGAACTGCACGGCCATGTTTCGTTTTAATTTTATTTATATTTATATACTTATATAAATATAGTTCATTCAAAAATTCCTATATCATTTTCACTTCAATTATTTCACTAACGCCTTTAAATTTTGGAAAATTTCGCCATAACCTCCTTTGTACGGAAGGGGGTGGGAAAATTCCCAAATAGCCACACGGGCGTCTCATGTCAAAAAGAAAAAGCAAAGCGGCTAGCCAATAGGCTCATAAAATCATTACCCAAACAAAACAGTAAATGTGTACCTATTTGTCGGGCACAAAATTTTATTCCTCTTCTCTAGCCCCTTTGCTATAACCTGTTCAATAAATATGCATGCACATATATACAATTTTTATCACTTATCATTTTCCATTCAACTTCATATTTGATTTACTTTGGTTTAAAAGCACCATTCATTCTAATGTTGCATGCATAGGCTAAAATCACATCATTAGCTAATTAAGGTATATTTCAACTCATGCACATTTATTTGAACAAGTGGCTATTTTTAACACTTCACATTTCAAAGATGATAATTTTGACGAACTAAAATATATTTCGACACATGACTATTTTATTTAGCTCCTATGCATGTTAAAAATAATATTTCTTCACAAATATTTATTTCAACGTCCGCATATCTTTAGCATATCACATATATGATAAAAATGATATTTTTATCATTTAAAATATTTATTCGACAAATGGATGTTTTCAACACTTCATAGTTTCAATAAAAATGTAATTTTTATTGTTCGGTCTTTTTATTCAACACATGAACTTTTCCACTACACACACTTCTCAACACATGAGTATTTCCACACATGGATATTTTATTTATGTTGTTCATATAAGAAAGATAGAATTTTTATTGTTGAAACTATTTATATATAAGGCGAATATTTTACATACTTCATATATATTATAAAAATGTGATTTTTATTGTTTAGACACTTCATTCATTCACAAATGAATTTAATTTTCACACATCACTTTTCAACACATGAACATTTCCACACATGGATATAGTTTCAACATATGACTTTAATTTCAATGCACGAAAATAATTTCAACATATGAAAATTATTCTAACACATGAATATTATTCAAAATTTCGGCAGCATAACGGCAGGGTAGTTAAAACCGGCACCGTCCCTAGTACGACTCCTCGCTCTTACCTTAAAACCTCGCGGTTTTTGACAATGGGGATTCATGCATCTAATTCGCACGCAGGCGGCATGTTTTATTTTTATTTCCACAAATATTTCCAATTCATTTCAATCACCAATGGGTATTTTTCAACCACAACCAAACAATATCAACCACAAACAATTATTCAACCATTCGTATTTTTCATCCAATATTTCACACCAATTCAAAAAAATAAATATCGTCCATGGTTTGTGGACGAGGGGAGTATATATATATATTGTTGCTATTTTTCACTAGCATTTCAACACATATATCAATTATTCTATGCATGTATAATTCATACTTCGCTTATATAGCTTACACCACGCATGTACAAGAGGTATACAACACGTGTGTAATTTATATTTCGCTTATATAATTTATACACGACATATTCCATTCAAATTCAATTAATTTAGATTTCTCACATTGGTTTGCGGAGTGCTAAAAATCGTAGATGACTCAGAAAAATCCGCAGCTTCTTCTATTGGGTAGAGAGCTTCCTTGCGGTCCCGATGTTTCCTGTTTCATTGAATTTCGTCAACACACCAAAAGATATGATTTTTCAAAGTGCAGACATCAAAAAGGACTCACCTTTCTATTTGGTTCGAAACTAGGTTTGAGGTTTTCGCGAAATCCGTGGACCTAGACGACGATCAGGGAGTTGGACGTGGAAGAGCTTCGAGAAGGGGTCCTGTCGGTGGTGGTTTGGTGGCGCTCGGTGGCAGATCGGAGCGGCGGCGGCGATGGAAAGTGGCCGACTTTATGGCCTTGATTCAGGCGGAGGAGGCATCGAGGGAGGTTGTGGGTGGGTCGGATCTGACGAGGGGAGGGAGGCGCGTCGACGGCAGGTGGTGGCGCAGGCGGAAATCGCCTGTGGCGGCGGCGATTTGGGGGAGAAGCGGCGAACGGGTTTCGCCATTGGTTCGAGGATTAGGGGGTTTTTTTATTTTATTTTTTATGAAATAAAAAATCCTATTGGCCGAGGGTTTATATTATATTTTTAAATAGTGTTTTCTCCAACGAACTCATTTTCAAGTCTAACGACTATCGTCCCTAGCTAAATACCCCCATCCCGGACACAATGGGATATGTTTCGTTGGCCAATTCGACTGTTACAGTCAGTTATTTTTCAAATTAAAGTATAAAACATTTAATTTTTAACTTTGAACGTACATTTCAATTTGCCAGGGCCACAAACTGATTCGAAAAAATTCCAGAAAAATAATTCTAGCTATGTTTTGACGCTACGGTCCCAACAAAACTAGTTTCGTCGAATTCTGAGATCGTTTGAAAAATGACCATTTTCTGGTCGATCCAATTTAACAGAAATTGTCCAAACACATTTTCTTTTGCCACGCTCACATACTAGCTTCAAAAATTATGAAATTTGAAACCTAGCAATAGTTTGAAATCCCGGACCCAACAAAAGTGGTTTCGTCGAATTCCGAGGTCGTATGCAAAATATCAATTTTCCAGGGCTATATATTCTATATAGCGACCATTCTAAAAATTCATTCGGCCATAACTTTTGATTCCCGTTATGAAACTTCGATTTTTCAGATTCGTTAGAAAGGTATTGATAAACTGATTTAAATATTTTTGGTTTTGCTAAAATCCGTTATATTTTCCACCCTGCACAGTCAGTCAAAATTTGAATTCAAATTTTCAAACTGACTTACTATTTCTAATTCACTATTTTATTGAAATATTCTATTTCAATTGTTCAAATTCCTTTGAAATCACCAATTTAAAATTTTTAAATTGGCCCGTATTTTTCGGGTTGTTACAATCTCCCCCACTTAAAACTTTTTGTCCTCGAAAAGGAAACAACAGTAAAGTAGGAAACAAAATGTAAATGCAAAGTATTGTAAAGGTACCTTGCACCGGAGTTAGTCAGAGATGTCCACTCTGCATTTGGGGTAAGCTTGCTTAATGCTTTCCTCAGTCTCCCAAGTACAGTCTCTAGGATCACTGCTCCACTGCACTTTAACTAAATGAACCTTTTTGCTTCTGAGTTCTATAGTTTCTTTGCCAACAATTTTTAACGGCTCTCTTCTGAGTGCTAATTCTGGAGTTATGTCTATATCCTGTTGCGCTGCTTCTTCTACAACAATATCCGGATCATGCACATGTCTTGTAAGTTGAGATATGTGAAATACATCATGCACTCCAGGCAACCAATCTGGTAATTGAACCCTATAAGCAAGAGTTCCAATTCGTTCAAGTATAGGAAAGGGACCAATAAATCTCGGTGCCAACTTCCCAGTTTTTCCAAATCAGATTACTCCTCTCATCGGAGAAACTTTCAAATAAACATGATCACCAACAGCAAATGTCAAATCTCTTCTTCTAGAATCTGCATAACTTTTCTGTCGGCTTTGCGTGGTTCTCAATTGCTTTTTGATGAAGTCGACTTTATCAGATGCTTCTCTAATCATATCGGGTCCTAGCACAAGTCTGTTGCCAGGTTCTACCCAACATGCTGGAGATCTGCACGGTCTGCCATATAATGCTTCAAATGGCGACATTCCCAAACTTGCTTGATAGCTATTGTTATATGAGAATTCTGCCAAATGCAAGTGATCTTCCCATGACCCACCAAAATCAATTATACAAGCTCGCAATAAATCTTCCAGAATTCTATTCACCCGCTCAGTTTGGCCATCTGTTTGAGGGTGATAAGCGGTGCTCATATTCAGTTTCGTTCCCAATTCTATCTGGAAAGCCTCCCAGAATTTGCTAGCAAATATCGGGTCTCTATCACTGACTGTGCTGATGGGAATTCCACGCAGCTTAACAATTTCTTTGAAATATATCTGTGCTAGACATTGAGCGGTTCTATTGGATCTGACAGGTATAAAATGGGCAATCTTCGTGAAGCGATCTACGATTACCCAAATGCTATCATTGCCTTTCCTGGTTCGCGGCAAGCCATCTATGAAATCCATGGAAATCCGTTCCCATTTCCAACCTGGGACTTCCAACGGTTGCAACAATCCAGCTAGCTTCTGTTGGTCGCTCTTGACCAATTGACAAGTAGGGCATCTGCTAACATACAAATAAATATCCCTCTCCATTGCCCTCCAACAAAAAGTGCGTTTGATATCGTGGTACATTTTACTCACACCAGGATGGATGCAAAATTTGGATTTATGGCATTTGTCTAACACTTCTCTTCGAAGGCCTGGAATATTTGGAATGCAAATCCTATTATTTAACCTGAGAACCCCCTTATTGTCAATATGGAAACTTGTGGTTTCACCTTCCTTGACCCTCTGACTGATTCTCTAAATGAATTCATTGTCTTTTTGAAGGGCTGAAATCTTATCAATCAATCCAGGCGTAATTATAAGATTGGCCATGATTGCTGTTTTTCTACTAAGCGCATCCGCTACTACGTTAGCCTTACCCGGCGTATACAGGATATCAAGATCATACGCTGCAAGAAATTCTAGCCAACGCTGCTGTCTCAAATTCAGATCTTTCTGGGTGTATAAATACTTCAATGATTGATGATCTGTATACAGTATAAATTTCTCGCCCAATAAATAATGCCTCCAGATTTTCAATGCAAAAACGATAGCTAGCAACTCAAGATCATGAGTCACATAATTCTTCTCATGCGGTTTCAGTTGGCGGCTTGCATAGGCGACTACTTGGCCTCTTTGCATTAACACTGCACCAAGACCTTTAATAGAAGCATCTGTCCAAACCGTTAAATCCTGATTGCCATCAATAATGGTTAACACTGGAGCAGTGGTCAGTTTCGATTTCAATTCCTGGAAAGCTTCTTCATAGTCAGAAGTCCACTTAAATTTCTCATGCTTCTTCGTGAGCTTCGTTAACGGACCGGATATCTTCGAAAAATCCTTAACGAACTTTCGATAATAACTAGCCAACCCCATAAAACTTCTAACTTCTGTGGGAGTAGTGGGTTGTTTCCAGTCTTGAATCGCTGTTATTTTGCTTGGGTCAACAGAAATCCCATTCTCTGACACGACATGGCCAAGAAATTTCACTTCTTCTTGCCAGAAGACACATTTAGAGAATTTGTCTTTGAAGATGTTCTTTCTTAGAATCTCCAATACTTGTTCTAAGTGTTTTTCATGCTCGATTTTTGATTTGAAGTAGATTAAAATATCATCGATGAATACGAGGACAAATTTATTCAGAACTCCCATGAACACTCTATTCATTAGATCGACAAAGTATGCTAGAGAGTTGCACAGGCCAAACGGCATTACTAACCATTCATAAAATATGTCTGGACCTCTGAAAGCTGTTAAAGGAACACACTCTTCTGCTATTCTCAATTGATGAAAACCTGTAGCTAGGTCCATTCGGGAAAATACTCTCGCCCCATTCAATTGGTCTAGCAAATCGTCGATGCGGGGTAATGGATACTTGTTTTTGAGCGTCTGTTTGTTGAGGTCTCGGTAATCAACGCATAATCGAAAAGTACCATCTGACTTTGGGACAAACACAACAGCTGCACCCCAATTAGAAAAACTAGGTCTGATTAGACCCTTCCACAATAGTTGACGAGTTTGATCGCCTAATTCTTCTTTTTCCTTCGGAGTCATTCTGCGAATTGGATGTACCACTGGTCTGGCATTGGGAATTAGATCGATTCGGAATTCTATTTCTCTTTGCGGAGGTAAGTTTTCAACTTCTTCAAACACATCCGCATAGTTTCTGACAATCGGAATCTTTTCCAAGGAAGTGGGGATAACTTCTAATGCCGACCAAAATTCTTCTCTATTTGGATTCGAACCATGACAGGTTATATATATATGTCCAAGCTTCGTTCGAATTTTAACGATTCTTTCCGCACACTTTACTTCGGCTTCATATTTCGTTAACCAATCAAGCCCGAGAATCATATCGAATTCGGGAAAAATCCATAACGACTAGATCAAAAGGAAACTTATAGAAAGAATAAGAGGCTGGCACTTTACAATATGAACTGAGAATTAGAGATCCTCCTATCGGGTTATGTACTTCAACTGAATCATTAAGCTTCCTTGGTTTTAAATTTAATTTGTGCACTATGTTACTAGCAATAAAACTACGTGATGCACCCGTGTCAAACAATATAGAAACAGGAATATTTTTAATTATAAGGGTACCTCCCAAAACATCGGGTTTACCTGCTCCATCGGAAGCAGCTGGCGGGCTCGACCCGTCATACACGTGAGCTACTACGGCCTTCTTCAGTAAAGGGCAGTCTTTGACTAGATGATCGGTCTTGCGACAATTAAAGAAGGAACGAGGGTTCTGAGAACCCTGGCTTGAGCCTTGTGAATTTGTCTTCTGTCTCTTTGGGGCTGTGCACACATTAGAGTAGTGCCCTACTTTGCCACAGTTATAACAGCTTCCTCTTGGCGGGTTGCCAGTCTGAGGTTTTGAAGATGCTGCTTGGCTTGACTCAGCTTGATTCGCAGCAGGTTTGCGTTTGTTCCCGGCTTGGCTTCTAGCGCGATCCTGCTCCAGATGCCTATGGTCTAGGTCTTCGTAGTTGCATGTCATTTCCACCAGTTCGTTGAATTCCAGCTTGACATGGGCCATGGCTCTATCATGATACTGTCGCTTTAGAGCAAGGATAAACCTCTTATTTTTGGACTTTGCAGCGGCGACGATCTCCGGAGCATAGGGCGACAACAGTGTAAATTTATTCAGATAATCTTGCACGGAAAGATCCCCTTGCTGGAGGTTGGCGAAGTCATCGTGCATTCGTTCCAGTGCTTGTTATGGGACATATTTCTCCTTGAAGAGTTCTTTGAATCCATCCCATGTTCTTCCAGCTTCTCTATTCCCGGCGGTGAGAGATTCCCACCATAGTTCAGCTTGTTCCTGCATAAGTCGGGCGCCCATAATAGATTTATCTTGGTCTCCAAGCCTTAAGCCTTCAAGAATTTTCTCGCATGTTTTGAGCTATGCAAGGGCCTCTATTACTGTGCCAGTTCCTGAGAAGGTCTTGCCTCCTAAGTTTTTGTATCTCTTAGCTACACGGTCTAGCTCAAAGTATTGAGCGGCCGGAGGTTGTATCAAAGGTCCTTCTTCAACTGGGGCTTCTCCCCTTCCTCTGCCACGGCCTGCACGGCCTCCTCTAGCGTCGGCTGCTCTGGTAGCCATTTGTCAAATTCTGTATAAGCAAGGAAAAAGTCAGCTAACAAAAATGATAGTTTATTCCATGGTTAACGATAAACTGATCAATTGTTTTTGCTATTCTGCTCGTCTCATTCTAGGACTTTACTAGTCCTATCTCTAACGAGCAACTCGCCTTAGAATACTACTGATTCAATTTTGACGAAGTGTTTAATGTATTAGACTCCAGAACTAAGGTTAAATAAAGCTCTGATACCAGCTGTGACGATCCCAAAATCCCGTGACACGGTGTTAAGGATAATCATTGGAATATAACACATTAATCATCATTAGCAGATCATAGATAATAGCATAAACAGAAAATAGAATAATTTACACAGATATGACAGCGGAATCATATAGATATCATCACATCAGAGAAGCACAGTACATGATACAACTTAGTGCATAATGGTACAAAATAAGTCACCATCGCCTGAGGCGGAATCATACATAAAGAGTACACAAAATAATTATCAGTCTACATCGCCGATGGTGGAATCATAATATAGATACAATAATGGCGGAGAACATCCAAGTCGGCACGGTGTAGTCAAGCCTCGCCATGAGCCAAAAGGTGCGTCAGAAACCTATAACTAGGCTGCCCATGTGAAAATGAGGGCACCCAAGTTTGCAAGGTGAAACAAACTACAAGTCAGTCATGGGACTGGTATGAGAAATCTACATAACTTATTAACAACGATAATAAGGCAAATCAAAGGACCACGCCACTTTCGCGGAACGGGTTTACTCCAATGAGTGTTAGTGCATGAAATAAAGTAAATGATTAAATCATCGCAATGCTTTTTATAAAATGAAGCCATTATAAGACTCAGATCCCATCACACAATGCAACGCAAGCCGGAGGATAGAGTTTATACCTTATAATGGCCAAAAATGCTTCATACGAATTAAACAAAAGTGTTTGATATTATTACTAGTGCATATATGTTTCAAAAGCAAATTCAATCATAAATATCAATCCTAGGTGGCATAGCTATCATCTACTATGTCGCCATATTAGTAATACAATCACGTCCGCATATTTCGTATTGGAAATTGGATTCCTTCATGAGTCGAGGCAAGGGGCAAGCTCCTCTCCGTTCGAGACACTCTAGCAAATGCCTCGGGACCTCACACAGCAATCCCTGGATCCTCCAAGGTTGGTCCTCTCTTACTTTTGAGGATTGGCAATTCCTGAACACACGTTTCCCGGTCCTTACAGACCTATAATCGAGGCGCCTCATATTCCAACAACCACATTGGTGAAAAGTAGATATAAATGTCAGGGCTGGGAGTTCAATGACACCACCATAGCTAGAAAGAAACGTCGTGCACTCCTTGGGTCCTTCTCCCGTTTTTGACCCATACCGGGGTGTGAGGCTCGCGAATTCACGTTATACACAAAGCTACGTCACACAGACCATGCTTTGATCATCAACCACAAGACTTTGCTTTGCAACAAAAGCCTTGATTATATGCCACTTAGGCGTGCCACACAGGCAATCCACTCCATGCGACTGATTTCTATCAATACATAACCTCTAAGCTCGTACGTCTCAGAGAAGGGCGTTAAGCAAAAGAATAAATTCTCCGCCGCCAAATAGATATATATTTAACAGAGATCAATCAGCACAGAACAAAATCCAATGTCAGACACACAATCCGTTTACAAGTCCGTTCTGGGTCTGAACGAAACCGGAGGCACCAATTCCTCGCATATCCGTACAATCAACAGCATGTCTGGATGGCTTCTACTTCAGCTCCTTCATGGTAGCTACTCGAATCACGAGCATTAGTAGCGCCCATCCATCCAATGTGAAGATCGTCGGTCTTCAACCGTCATCGACTCTTCGACTTCTCAACGTCGATCGATTATTTGAAATGAGATGAACTCGGCCTTTTCAAATAACCCACGTAGATTTAGATTTTCAAATCAATTAATCACATGGTTGGACTATCCAACATTCACATTTCAGTTCTTTAGTTATAATTCTCTTGTTAAATACATTCAACCATCACATATCAAGCAAACACAACAAAATTGGTTTATTTCCACTCTATATCGTTTATACTATTTTATAACAATATATCGCCAATTTTATTTAATTTAAAACGACCATACTTCATTAAACGATGTTTCAGGTCGTGTCGATGCACTGGCGCTGTTTTTCACTAATTTTGTTTTACACATATCTGAAAATCTAACCGTTGGATCTTCATAAATTTTATATCATTAGGAAGGTCATTTCAAAATGAATCCAGCGGTTTCAGTTTGGGAAAATCCGACGGTCGGATCTTCCACACTAGCCAATTGAAGTTACGATTTCAATTTACAAACTGCAGCGTCGTTATTTGATTTAATTTAATTATATATATATATATGTATATATATATAATCGTTTCTGGCGCTGTTTTTCTTCAGATTTGAATTAAACATTCCAGACAATCCAACCGTCGGATCTTCACAAAATTGGTGCCGTTGGAAAGATATTTCCAGGGCGAACCCAACGGTAGCGGTTTCGGGAAAATCCAATGGTCGGATTTCCCGCACTAGTCGTTTGAAATTATGGTTTCAAAACACGAACTGCACGGCCATGTTTCGTTTTAATTTTATTTATATTTATATATTTATATAAATATAGTTCATTCAAAAATTCCTATATCATTTTCACTTCAATTATTTCACTAACGCCTTTAAATTTTGGAAAATTTCGCCATAACCTCCTTTGTACGGGAGGGGCTGGGAAAATTCCCAAATAGCCACCTGGGCGTCTCAAGTCAAAAAGAAAAAGAAAAAGCCAACAGGCTCATAAAATCATCACCCAAACAAAACAGTAAATGTGTACCTATTTGTCGGGCACAAAATTTTATTCCTCTTCTCTAGCCCCTTTGCTATAACGTGTTCAATAAATATGCATGTACATATATACAATTTTTATCACTTATCATTTTCCATTCAACTTCATATTTGATTTACTTTGGTTTTAAAGCACCATTCATTCTAATGTTGCATGCATAGGCTAAAATCACATAATTAGCTAATTAAGTTATATTTCAACTCATGCACATTTATTTGAACAAGTGGCTATTTTTAACACTTCACATTTCAAAGATGATAATTTTGACGAACTAAAATATATTTCAACACATGACTATTTTATTTAGTTCCTATGCATGTTAAAAATAATATTTCTTCACAAATATTTATTTCAACGTCCGCATATCTTTAGCATATCACATATATGATAAAAATGATATTTTTATCATTTAAAATATTTATTCGACAAATGGATGTTTTCAACACTTCATAGTTTCAATAAAAATGTAATTTTTATTGTTCGGTCTTTTTATTCAACACATGAACTTTTCCACTACACACTTCTCAACACATGAGCATTTCCACACATGGATATTTTATTTATGTTGTTCATATAAGAAAGATAGAATTTTTATTGTTGAAACTATTTATATATAAGGCGAATATTTTACATACTTCATATATATTATAAAAATGTGATTTTTATTATTTAGACACTTCATTCATTCACAAATGAATTTAATTTTCACACATCACTTTTCAACACATGAACATTTCCACACATGGATATAGTTTCAACATATGACTTTAATTTCCAAGCACGAAAATAATTTCAACATATGAAAATTATTCTAACACATGAATATTATTCAAAATTTCGGCAGCATAACGGCAGGGTAGTTAAAACCGGCACCGTCCCTAATACGGCTCCTCGCTCTCTCTTAAAACCTCGCGGTTTTTGACAATGGGGAATCATGCATCTAATTCGCATGCAGGCGGCATGTTTTATTTTTATTTCCACAAATATTTCCAATTCATTTCAGTCACCAATGGGTATTTTTCAACCACAACCAAACAATATCAACCACAAACAATTATTCAACCATTCGTATTTTTCATCCAATATTTCACACCAATTCACAACAATAAATATCGTCCATGGTTTGTGGACGAGGGGAGTATATATATATATATATATATATATATATATATTGTTGCTATTTTTCACTAGCATTTCAAAACATATATCAATTATTCTATGCATGAATAATTCATACTTCGCTTATATAGCTTACACCATGCATGTACAAGAGGTATACAACACGTGTGTAATTTATATTTCGCTTATATAATTTATACACGACATTTTCCATTCAAATTCAATTAATTTAGATTTCTCACATTGGTTTGCGGAGTGCTAAAAATCGTAGGTGACTCGGAAAAATCCGCAGCTTCTTCTATTGGGTAGAGAGCTTCCTTGCGGTCCCGATGTTTCCTATTTCATCGAATTTCGTCAACACACCAAAAAGATATGATTTTTCAAAGTGCAGACATCAAAAAGGACTCACCTTTCTATTTGGTTCGAAACTAGGTTTGAGGTTTTCGCGAAATCCGTGGACCTAGACGACGATCAGGGAGTTGGACGTGGAAGAGCTTCGAGAGGGGGTCCTGTCGGTGGTGGTTTAGTGGCGCTCGATGGCAGATCGGAGCGGCGGCGGCGATGGAAAGAGGCCGACTTTCTGGCCTCGATTCAGGCAGAGGAGGCGTCGAGGGAGGTCGTGGGTGGGTCGGATCTGACGAGGGGAGGGAGGCGCGTCGACGGCAGGTGGTGGCGCAGGCGGAAATCGCCTGTGGCGGCGGCGATTTGGGGGAGAAGCGGCGAACGGGTTTCGCCATTGGTTCGAGGGTTGGGGGGTTTTTTATTTTATTTTTTATGAAAGAAAAAATCCTATTGGCCGAGGATTTATATTATATTTTTAAATAGTGTTTTCTCCAACGAAATCATTTTCAAGTCCAACGACTATCGTCCCTAGCTAAATACCCCCATCCCGGACACAATGGGATATGTTTCGTTGGCCAATTCGACTGTTACAGTCAGTTATTTTTCAAATTAAAGTATAAAACATTTAATTTTTAACTTTGAACGTACATTTCAATTTGCCAGGGCCACAAACTGATTCGAAAAAATTCCAGAAAAAATAATTCTAGCTTTGTTTTTACGCTACGGTCCCAACAAAACTAGTTTCGCCGAATTCTGAGATCGTTTGAAAAATGGCCATTTTCTGGTCGATCCAATTTAACAGAATTGACCAAACACATTTTCTTTTGCCACGCTCACATACTAGCTTCAAAAATTATGAAATTTGAAACCTAGCAATAGTTTGACAATCCAGACCTAACAAAAGTGGTTTCGTCGAATTCCGAGGTCGTATGCAAAATATCAATTTTCCAGGGCTATATATTCTATATAGCGACCATTCTGAAAATTCATTCGGCCATAACTTTTGATTCCCGCTATGAAACTTCGATTTTTCAGATTCGTTAGAAAGGTATTGATAAACAGATTTAAATGTTTTTTGTTTCGCTAAAATCCGTTATATTTTCCACCCTGCACAGTCAGTCAAAGTTTGAATTCAAATTTTCAAACTGACTTACTATTACTAATTCACTATTTTATTGAAATATTCTATTTCAATTGTTCAAATTCCTTTGAAATCACCAATTTAAAATTTTTAAATTGGCCCGTATTTTCCGGGTTGTTACAGCATAGAATAAACAACGCAATGCTTTTTCGAAAAATGAAGCTATTATAAGACCCAGGTCCCATCACACAATGCAACGCAAGCCATAGGATAGGGTTTTCCCTTATAATAGCCAAATAATGCTTGATACGTTTAAAAACAAATCATTTGATACTATTATAGGTGTATAGTGTCAAAACAATTTCAATCATAAATATCAATCATAGACGGCATGGGTACCATATATCATGTCGCCATACTAGTTCTATAATTAAAACCGCAATATCACGTATTGGAAATTGGATTTCTGTCAGGAGTCGAGGCAAGGGGCAAGCTCCTCTCTGATTCGAGACACTCTAGCAAATGTCTCAGGACCCCACTGTGATCCTTGGATCTTCAGGGCCGACCCTCACCTAACTTTGGAGGATTGGCAATTCCTGAGCACACGATTCCCGGTCCTAACAGACCTATATCCGAGGCGCCTCGCATTCCAACAACCACACAGGTGAAAAGTATATAAATGTCATCCAGTTTAAGCACTGACACCACCACTAGCTAGAAAGAAACGTCGTGCTCTCCCTGTAGTCACTATCCCGTTTTTGACTCATACCGAGGTGTGAGGCTCACGAATTCATGTTGTACAAAAAGCTGTTCCACACAGGCCGTGCTTTGATCATCAACCACAAGACTTTGCTTTTCAACGGAAGCCTTGATCAATTGCCACTTCGGCATGCCACACAGGCAATTCACTCCATGCGACTGATGTCCATCGATATACAACCTCTAAGCTCGTACGTCTCAGAGAAGGGCGTTAAGCAAGAGAATAAATTCTCCGCCGCCAAACAGATGTATATTTAATAGAGATCAATCAACACAGAATAAAATCCAATGTCAGACACATAATCCATTTACAAGTACGTTCTGGGTCTGAATGAAACCGGAGGCACTATCCTCGCATATCCATCGATCTCCATGTACGTCTGGACGATCACCAACTGATTCCCTCCTCTTGGGTGTACAGCCCAATCAAGATCATCAGTAATCACCCAAATGGTGTGAAGACTTCCGGTCTTCAACCACCGTCTTCATCTTCGACATATCGTTGAATCAGTTATTTAGAATGGGTATAAACCCGGCCTTCCCGAATAACCCGCGTATATAATAAACACGTGTTACACAAACACAACATAAGCCTCATTCCAATTCAGAATATTCTTTTATTCAAATTTTCACATTCCTAGGGAAAGGTTCCCATTAATTTTATCAAAGATAAATTCTTCTAAATTTATTCTTTAATCTTTCTTTGGATATCATTTCAAACCATATCATGGTTTTACAAACTAGTCGGGAATAGCGAACCACACCGAAGTAATTATTTATTTTATTTCCCAATCCTAACCTATTTATGCCATGGAGCAAAAATGGTAATACTCCATATCTAACACCACGGTGTTATCGGCAAAATTAATTACCATTACACGTTCAAATCTAACTAAAGATTTAACTATCGCCTTGGAGCAAAACTGGTGTTACTCCATCCTCGATCACTTTTCAAATTTTATAATTTAAATTATCAATTCACATTTCAATCTAATTAAAGATTCATTAAAACTCCACTTCGTTTCAATCTTCCCCCCCCCCCCCCCTCAAATCAATACCCTGTCTTTAACTGGGTTAAAGAACCAATGTCATCTAAAACACGATTCACGGTAAACCCTAAATCACATTTGATATTAAATAAAGGGCTCTGAATAGAAAATATATCGGCTTATATTCAATATCAAATTCTGAAACCAACAAATATCGTATCGGAAATAACGATATAAATATATCTTTCAAATTCCCATAACAATATTTGTATAATCACGGAATCCAACATCGAAATATTCCAAAGACAATTTTGATTCAAATCCACTTCCACTTTATATATATTGTGAATTCTGGTTATTTTCAAAACCAATTCAAATTCAATTTATTTATTTCAAAAATAAATTGATTTTAATTCTAGTTCAAAACTAGTTCATTTCGATAAAAATATATTTTTATCCTTTCAAATGTGGAATTTTTCATCCCAGTTCTTTCCAATTCACATATTGTGATTTTACACAAATTATTGATATTTTTAATAATTTTATCAAGGCCCGTACAGTCGATTTCCATCAACGGCCATCGAACTGCACTTACAGCAACCTTTTCCAAATTTGATTTGGACATAATTCCAAATCCAACCGTTAGATTTCAAATTTCTAATGTTCACTGGAAATCTCTTTTCGATACGAACCCAACGGTTCCGTTTTAGAAGAGTCCTACGGTCGGATCTCCCGCAATGTCAATTCGAAGTCAATGGTCGAAATTCGCGAACTGTCAATTCGAAGAGTCCTACAGTCGATTTCCTTTTAAAACATATTATATAAATCGTTTTAAATTGGGTTTAAAAACGATTTCAACTTCATTTCAAATTCAAATCAAAATTGAATTCAATTTCAGTTCGTTTTCAATTCAATTCACTTTCAATTCGAATTCATTTCTATTCAATTCAATTCGAATTCAATTCTATTCAATTTCAATTCGAATTCATTTCTATTCAATTTCAATTCGATTTCTAATTCTTTTTTATTCAATTTAATTTGAATTTCATTTCAAAATGTTCGATTTTGAAATCACTTTTCAGTATTCATTATCGTTCACGTCAAAATGGCATCAATCTAATCAACACGGTTTTATATATTTCAATAAATTCGTTATTATATTCAACAAATGAATATTTATTCTATTCAACACATGAATCTATATTTCTTTCAACACATGACTAATCTCAACACATGAGTACTATCAACACCGGACTATTTTTGTTATGTAATATATTTTATAAAATTATGGTATCTATCGTTTGATTTTTAATTAGACTCCAACTGTAAAGTGGTTCTAATCTTAAATATGATAAAGATGTAAATTTTGTTGTTAAAATATTTTACTCAACACATAAATAGTTTCGACACATGAATATTCTCAACACATGAGCATTTTTCTATTCAACACATGAATCTTTATTTTATAATATTCTTTATTTTCCCAATTGGAATGAGGCCTAATCAATTACCATATAATGTTAATTATATGGATTCCACACAACACATGTATATAATAGCAACGATAAACAATCAACCATCATCCAAAGTGCACCACACAACTGCATAAGCATCAAATATAAATAATTAGCGCTTACACAGCCTGTCGACCAATCGATCGACATACAATTAAATAATTGGGATTAGTGTACGCCAAATATCATCCCAACACCCGTGTGGGGTTTCAAATCAACAAACACTGAATATTATTTGTGCAGTTGGGTGATGTGTAAAATTTATCATCCCAATCAATATCCTTCAAATAGGTGTACATAAACAAACCGTCCGGTTTGTAAATGAATATTTATTTATTCACATTCACTATATTCATATTCACGTTAAAAATTATATTTTTTAATGATAATTAATTTATTTCAACATATGAATATTTTCATTATCTATTTCACATCAACTCACAAACAAATTCACAACACAACAAACAAGCATACAAGCCGTCCATGGTCTGTGGACAATGGGTGTCAGGTGCTGCTAAGCACCGTCTGCATCCTAGTATATATTTTAACTGGAAAAACAAAATTAAAAGGTGAGAAGTTCTCACTGAGATTTCCACTCTGTCGTGCTTTGCTTTTGAATTGCCGAACCGTCTCGATCGATTTGAAATTCCAATGCAGTCCTTTTCACACTGTTCATATATAAAAATTATACTTTTATCACTTCATTTAAATAAATAAAAATTCTATTTTTATTTCTTCTTCATATATTTTTAAAACATCGCAACTTCCTATACAAAAATTATATTTTTATATTTCACATATGATAAAAATCATATTTTTATTATTTTTATAATATAAAAATCATATCTTTCCTACTTCAAAGATATAATCTTTTCATTATAAAAATCATTTCTTTATCTTTTCTATGAATTAAAAATTGAATTTTTAATCTTTCTAAAATATAAAAATCATGTGCTTCTTAGAGATAAAAATCTCATCTTTATAACACTCGCATGTAAATAAAAATTGAATCTTTACATTTACTACTTCATAATAAAAATTGAATCTTTACATTTATAAAAATGAAATCTTTTTATAAATAAAAATCTTCTCTTTATATAAATAAAAATCATGGCTTTTATAAACTAAAAATCAAAACTTTTCGTAAATAAAAATCAAAACTTTAATGTTATTTATTTTTTCTTTTATTATCATGCTAATAATATGTCTATAAAATCAATGCTTTTCAAAACAAATTAAAATAATAAATTAAAGAAGAAGAAGGAAACTCACAGCTCAAATTGGAAAGGGGGGTTCGTTTGCGCGTCGCTCGAGGTAAGTGGGTCAGGTGCTCGCGCGCTCGTCGGAGGAGGTTGTGCTAGAGGGCGGCAACGGGTTTCAGGGCTGGGGGAGGGGGGCGTCTGTGCGTTGGGAAGGAGAGAGAGTCGAGCGTGAGAGGAGGGAGAAGGCTGGAGGTCGAGGAGAGTGGAAGGGGGCCTCGCGCCAGCGGTGGCGGCGCGCCAGAGGAGGGCTGCGGGTTAGGGTTAGGGCACGACGCGGTTTTTTTTTCCTGAATGAAATTGAACAGGGGGGGAGAGAGAGAAGGTATAGAGAGAGACTGTTGAGGGATTTTATATTATTTATATTTTATTTTATTTATTAATTTATGCAACTTTTTATTTTCAACTCGAAATCGAACCCACCGACTGTCATTCCCAACGTAATACCCCCATTCCGAACACAATAGGACATGTCACATAGGCCAATTCGATCGTTACAATTAGTTTTCGTTAGATTTAACATTTAAATCATTATATTGAATTTTAAAAGTACATTTCAATTTACCGGGGCCACATACTACCTCTAAAAATTCCCGAAATTTTTTATCTAGCTTCGTATCGACGATACGGTCCTAACAAAACTAATTTCGTCGAATTCTGAGACTGTTTGAAAAATGGCCATTTTCCAGTCGATTAAAATCAACTGAAAATGGTCAAAAGCGTTTTCCTTTGCCACGCTCACATACTGATTCGAAAAATTATGAAATTTGAAACCTAGCAATAACTTGACATCACGGATCCAACAAAAGTGGCTTCGTCGAAATCCAAGGTCATTTGCAAAATTTCCATTTTTAAGGGCTTGAATTCCATAGCGACTATCCAGAATATTCATTTGGACATAACTTTTGATTCCCGCTATGAAATTTTGATTTTTCGGATTCGTTGGAAAGATATTCTCAATTAGATTCAAATATTTTTTGTTTCACTAAAATCTGGTTTATTTTGCACCCGGTATGTTCAATTGAAATTTGAAATCGAATTATCGAACTACCGCGCCATTTCTAATTCCTTTTATAATTAATTTTTTTTTTATATTCTAACGATGACGTATATAAATATATACGTTCTATTTCTATTCAAAATAAATTTATTGCCGATATTATTTAAAATAATCATTTTAAATATTCAAACTTCGCTAAAATTGCCAAAATAAAAATTTTAAATTGGCTCGCATTTCCGGGTTGTTACAATCTCCCCTACTTAAAAATTTCATCCCCGAGAAGGAACGAAGCCGAAAGTTGTTTAGGTAATCAACTCAACTTCCTTTATTTTCATTACGGCTTAAGTTCTTCAACTTTTCAGTTTCTAAGAACTTTTCAAATTCTTCAAAAATTTGGCTAACACCCTAAATTTTCGAAAAATTTCGCCATAACCTCCCCTGCACCGGGGACTTCGGGATATTTAATATAGCCTCCCATGGCCTTCTTCAATCAAAAATAAAAAGAAAAAGCCAAGCGGCTAGCCAATCGGCTCATAAAATCATCATCACCCAAACAAAACAGTAAATTATGGTAAACATGTACCTATTTGTCGGGAAAACAATTTTATTCTCTGCTCTAGCCTCCTTGCTATGACATGTTCAATGTAAGTACATGTATATGCATGCAATTTCAAACAATTTTCAATACGGTTCAATATTCAGTTCAATTAGGCATAATGGCTCAAAATTATCAAATCAATAATCAAACAACACAACCATCAATCAATTAGTGAATTAACGTTTCAAATTCATAAATTTGATATATATACAGAAAATCATGTTTTTGATTCCAATTCACAACAATAAACCTATCTAGATTTGGTTCTCACACCAGTCTAATGGAAATATATAGAAATCACACCTTCGTCACTCGAAAATAAATACTGATAACGCTGCAGCCTTATCAGAGTTATCCCCGGGCAACTAGAGTGTGATTCTATATCTATCCAGTATATTAAAACTTCGAATATACGTTCATGATGCGTATACACGAAATCTTTATATATTGGATTGTCCAAATTCAATATAAATAATATATTCAAATACGTATAAAACGATTTAAATTTTCAAAACAATGTTGTTTCCATTTGAAAAATATACTCTTCACACTCGTTCTAGGATACTACTGATCCTATCTCTAATGAGTCATTCTAATTGGATATTACTAATCCAATATCTGATGAATTCTTTCGTATGGTTCTAATGTGTCTTATTCTCGAGCTCTGTAAACCAAAGCTCTGATACCACTCTGACACGACCCAAACTTCCCCGTGAAGGAAAGCACGGATTGTGTTGAGGACAAGACAAAATAGAACGCAAACAAAAGAACATTTCATTGTTATTACAACAATTCCATCAGAATACAAGAATATACAGAGTATAAATGAATAAATTACATTCGATAAATAACAGAGATTACAATAAATTACATAGCAGCGGAAAATAATACAAAGCACAACTGAAGGTGATATATGGATACAGAGCTTTCTGGATATCATTCTAGCTGTAAACCAAGATCCTGTGAATACAAATCTGCAAAACCAAAACTACTAGCTGCCCGTGTAGAAAATAGGGCACCCAGAGTTTAGGTAAAAACAATAAACTCCAGGTCAGTCATGTGACTGTTGTGAGAACTAAAACAGTTATTTAAAACATCACTTTAAAAGAAAGTAATTCAAGGGACCACGCCGTATAACACGGAATGGGTTTCCTCCCAAGAACACCAATGCATAGAATAAACAGCGCAATGCTTTTTCGAAAAATGAAGCTATTATAAGACCCAGGTCCCATCACACAAGGCAACGCAAGCCAGATGATAGGGCTTTCCCTTATAATAGCCAAATAATGCTTGATACGTTTAAAAACAAATCATTTGATACTATTATAGGTGTATAGTGTCAAAACAATTTCAATCATAAATATCAATCATAGACGACATGGGTACCATATATCATGTCGCCATACTAGTTCTACAATTAAAACCGCAATATCAAGTATTGGAAATTGGATTTCCGTCATGAGTCGAGGCAAGGGGCAAGCTCCTCTTCGATTTGAGACACTCTAGCAAATGTCTCAGGACCCCACTATGATCCTTGGATCTTCAGGGCCGGTCCTCACCTAACTTTGGAGGATTGGCAATTCCTGAGCACACGTTTCCCGGTCCTAACAGACCTATATCCAAGGCGCCTCGCATTCCAACAACCACACAAGTGAAAAGTGTATAAATGTCAGCCAGTTTAAGCACTGACACCACCACTCGCTAGAAAGAAACGTCGTGCTCTCCCTGCAGTCACTATCCCGTTTTTGACTCACACCGAGGTGTGAGGCTCGCGAATTCACGTTACACACAAAGCTGTGCCACACAGGCCATGCTTTGATCATCAACCACAAGACTTTGCTTTTCAACAGAAGCCTTGATCAACTGCCACTTAGGCGTGCCACACAGGCAATTCACTCCATGCGACTGATGTCCATCGATATACAACCTCTAAGCTCGTACGTCTCAGAGAATGGCGTTAAGCAAGAGAATAAATTCTCTGCCGCCAAACAGATGTATATTTAATAGAGATCAATCAACAAAGAATAAAATCCAATGTCAGACACACAATCCATTTACAAGTTCGTTCTGGGTCTGAACGAAACCGGAGGCACTTTCCTCGCATATCCATCAGTCTCCAAGTACGTCTGGATGATCACCAACTGATTCCCTCCTCTTGGGTGTACAGCCCAATCAAGATCATCAGTAATCGCCCAAACGATGTGAAGACTTCCGGTCTTCAACCGCCGTCTTCATCTTCGACATATCGTCGAATCGGTTATTCAGAATGGGTATAAACCCAGCCTTTCCGAATAACCAGCGTATATAATAAACACGTGTTACACAAACACAACATATGCCTCATTCCAATTCAGAATATTCTTTTATTCAAATTTTCACATTCCTGGGGAAGGGTTCCCATTAATTTTATCAAAGATAAATTCTTCTAAATTTATTCTTTAATCTTTCTTTAGATATCATTTCAAACCGTATCATGGTTTTCCAAACTAGTAGGGATTATCGAACCACACCGAAGTGATTATTTATTTTATTTCCCAATCCCAACCTATTTATCCCATGGAGCAAAACTGGTAATACTCCATATCTAACACCACGGTGTTATCGGTAAAATTAATTACCATTACACGTTCAAATCTAACTAAAGATTTAACTATCGCCTTGGAGCAAAACTAGTGATACTCCATCCTCGATCACTTTTCAAATTTTATAATTTAAATTATCAATTCACATTTCAATCTAATTAAAGATTCATTAAAACTCTACTTCGTTTTAATCTCCCCCCCCCCTAATCAATACCCTGTCTTTAACTGGATTAAAGAACCAATGTCATCTAAAACACGATTCACGGTAAACCCTAAATCACATTTGATATTAAATACAAGGCTCTGAATAGAAAATATACCGACTAATATTCAATATCAAATTCTGAAACCAACAAATATCGTATCGGAAACAACGATATAAATATATCTTTCAAATTCCCATAACAATATCTGTATAATCACGGAATCCAACATCGAAATATTCCAAAGACAATTTTGATTCAAATCCACTTCCACTTTATATATATTGTGAATTCTGGTTATTTTCAAAACCAATTCAAATTCAATTTATTTATTTCAAAAATAAATTGATTTTAATTCTAGTTCAAAACTAGTTCATTTCGATAAAAATATATTTTTATCCTTTCAAATGTGGAATTTTTCATCCCAGTTCTTTCCAATTCACATATTGTGATTTTACACAAATTATTGATATTTTTAATAATTTTATCAAGGCCCGTACAGTCGATTTCCATCAACGGCCATCGAACTGCACTTACAGCAACCTTTTCCAAATTTGATTTGGACATAATTCCAAATCCAACCGTTAGATTTCAAATTTCTAATGTTCACTGGAAATCTCTTTTCGATACGAACCCAACGGTTCCGGTTTTAGGAGAATCCTACGGTCGGATCTCCCGCAATGTCAATTCGAAGTCAATGGTCGAAATTCACGAACTGCCGTGGCGCGGCGCGTTCTATTAAAGCGTTTATATTATATATATATAATATATATATATATAATATATATATATATATAATATATACTTCATCGATTTCCTTTTAAAACGTATTATATAAATCGTTTTAAATTGGGTTTAAAAACGATTTCAACTTCATTTCAAATTCAAATCAAAATTGAATTCAATTTCAGTTCGTTTTCAATTCACTTTCAATTCGAATTCATTTATATTCAATTCAATTCGAATTCAATTCTATTCAATTTCAATTCGAATTCATTTCAATTCAATTTCTAGTTCATTTTAATTCAATTTAATTCGAATTTCATTTCAAAATGTTCGATTTTGAAATCACTTTTCAATATTCATTATAAAAACGAATATAATCGGTATAAATATCGTTCACGTCAAAATGGTGTCAATCTAATCAACACGGCTTTACATATTTCAATAAATTCGTTATTCTATTCAACAAATGAATATTTATTCTATTCAACACATGAATCTATATTTCTTTCAACACATGAGTACTGTCAACACCGGGCTATTTTTGTTATGTAATATATTTTATAAAATTATGGTATCTATCGTTTGATTTTTAATCAGACTCCAACTGTAAAGTGGTTCTAATCTTAAATATGATAAAGATGTAAATTTTATTGTTAAAATATTTTACTCAACACATAAATAGTTTCAACACATGAATATTCTCAACACATGAGCATTTTTCTATTCAGCGCATGAATCTTTATTTTATAATATTCTTTATTTTCCCAATTGGAATGAGGCCTAATCAATTACCATATAATGTTATATGGATTCCACACAACACATGTATATAATAGCAACGA
The DNA here is from genome assembly GCA_030737875.1 of Allium sativum. Classification (NCBI taxonomy): domain Eukaryota; kingdom Viridiplantae; phylum Streptophyta; class Magnoliopsida; order Asparagales; family Amaryllidaceae; genus Allium; species Allium sativum. The sequence goes on from CM060913.1 coordinate 162,593,265, forward strand.
TAAACAATCAACCATCATCCAAAGTGCACCACACAACTGCATAATCATCAAATATAAATAATTAGCGCTTACACAGCCTGTCGACCAATCGATTGACATACAATTAAATAATTGGGATTAGTGTACGCCAAATATCATCCCAACACCCGTGTGGGGTTTCAAATCAACAAACACTGAATATTATTTGTGCAGTTGGGTGATGTGTAAAATTTATCATCCAAATCAATATTCTTCAAATAGGTGTACATAAACAAACCGTCCGGTTTGTAAATGAATATTTATTTATTCACATTCACTATATTCATATTCACGTTAAAAATTATATTTTTAACGATAATTTATTTATTTCAACACATGAATATTTTCATTATCTATTTCACATCAACATCACAAACAAATTCACAACACAACAAACAAGCATACAAGCCGTCCATGGTCTGTGGACGATGGGTGTCGGGTGCTGCTAAGCACCGTCTGCATCCTAGTATATATTTTAACTGGAAAAACAAAATTAAAAGGTGAGAAGTTCTCACTGAGGGTTCCACTCCACCGTGCTTTGCTTTTGAACTGCCGAACCATTTGGATCGATTTGAAATTCCAATGCAGTCCTTTTCAAACTGTTCATATATAAAAATTATATATTTATCACTTCATTTCAATAAAAAAAATTGCTATTTTTATTTCTCCTTCATATATTTTTAAAACATCGCAACTTCCTATACAAAAATTATATTTTTATACATCACATATTATAAAAATCATATTTTTATTATTTTTATAATATAAAAATCATATCTTTCCTACTTCAAAGATATAATATTTTCGCTATTTCATTATAAAAATCATTTCTTTCTCTCTTCTATGAATTAAAATCGAATTTTTATTCTTTCTAAAATATAAAAATCATGTGCTTCTTAGAGATAAAAATCTCATCTTTATAACACTCGCATGTAAATAAAAATTGAATCTTTACATTTACTACTTCATAATAAAAATTGAATCTTTACATTTATAAAAATGAAATATTTTTATAAATAAAAATCTGCTCTTTATATAAATAAAAATCATGGCTTTTTTATAAACTAAAAATCAAAACTTTTCGTAAATAAAAATGAAAACTTTAATGTTATTTATATAAATTCCATTTTTTTCTTTTATTATAATGCTAATAATATGTCTATAAAATCAATGCTTTTCAAAACAAATTAAAATAATAAATTAAAGAAGAAGAAGGAAACTCACAACTCAAATTGGAAAGGGGGGTTCGTTTGCGCGTCGCTCGAGGTAAGGGGGGTCAAGTGCTCGTGCGCTCGTCGGAGGGGGTTGTGCTAGTGGGCGGCGATGGGTTTCAGGGCTGGGGGTGTCTGTGCATTGGGAAGAAGAGAGAGTCGAGCGTGAGAGGAGGGAGAAGGCTGGAGGTCGAGGAGAGTGGAGGGGAGGGGCCTCGCGCCGGCGGTGGCGACGCGCCAGAGGACGGCGGCGGGTTAGGGTTAGGGCACGACGCGGTTTTTGTTTTTGTTTTTTTCCTGAATGAAATTGAACGGGGGGGGAGAGAGAGAGAAGGTATAGAGAGAGTGAGTGTTGAGGGATTTTATATTATTTATATTTTATTTTATTTATTAATTAAAGCAACTTTTTATTTTCAACTCGAAATCGAACCCACCGACTGTCGTCCCCGACGTAATGCCCCCATTCCGAACACAATGGGAAATGTCACATAGGCCAATTCGATCGTTACAACCAGCTTTCATTAGATTTAACATTTAAATCATTACATTGAATTTTAAACGTACATTTCAATTTACCGGGGCCACATACTACCTCTAAAAATTCCTGAAATTTTTTACCTAGCTTTGTATCGACGATATGGTCCTAACAAAACTAATTTCGTCGAATTCTGAGACCGTTTGAAAAATGGCCATTTTCCAGTCGATTAAAATCAACTGAAACTGGTCAAACGCGTTTTCTTTTGCCACGCTCACATACTGATTCGAAAAATTATGAAATTTGAAACCTAGCAATAACTTGACATCACGGATCCAACAAAAGTGCCTTCTTCGAAATCCGAGGTCGTTTGCAAAATTTCCATTTTTAAGGGCCTGAATTCCATAGCGACTATCCAGAATCTTCATTTGGACATAACTTTTGATTCCCGCTATGAAATTTTGATTTTTCGGATACGTTGGAAAGATATTCTCAGTTAGATTTAAATATTTTTGGTTTCACTAAAATCCGGTTTATTTTGCACCCGGTATGTTCAATTGAAATTTGAAATCGAATTACCGAACTACCGCGCCATTTCTAATTCCTTTTATAATTATTATTTTTATATTCTAACGACGACGTATATAAATATGTACGTTCTATTTCTATTCAAAATAAATTTATCGCCGATATTATTTAAAATAATCATTTTAAATATTCAAACTTCGCTAAAATTGCCAAAATAAAAATTTTAAATTGGCTCGCATTTCCGGGTTGTTACAGGGGGCTTGGTTGCCGTGGCCCTAGGACTACTATGACTGGTCTAGTATATGTTAAGCATATTGTTGTATTTGCACTAACTGGTTTCCAAACAATGCAGATTGTTAGCAACCGGAAAAGGTATTCATTCATGATGTCTCACAAATAAATAGCTGCAGAGCCTCTTCAATACATATTCATGTGGTAGAAGATCTTCTACTTCTTTTCTTCTCCTTTCGAAGATCATCATGAATTTAGTTTTTCCAGTTGTAATTTGATTATTGAACGGTAAGCTTCTTAAGAAGTTACTGTATTTTTGAACAAGTTAGAAAATGATTTGAGTTATAAAGATTTTTATGAAATGTTCAGTTAGGCATGCTCTTTCTCATAGACCTGCTATTGTTAGATGCGTATATGTTAGATCATGCTAGTTTTATCCGTGAAGCCCCTGTTATCCTTCAAGCAATGTGTTATATGATTGACTTATGATGTTATTGCACATCAAAAGCCAGACTGGATCTCGTTTGGTGCTGTGCGACATGATCACTGTCCTCTGGTACGTGTTTTGTAATACCCAATTGCAAGTAATTTTGTATCCTGTTCTCGTTGTTGTCCGCCAAATAATAACACAATTGCAGGTTTACTTAGGCAAACATATGTGACCAAGTCAATACTTTCAGATGATATGTTTTTGTTGAAGGTGCTGCTTAAGTCTTCACTTCACTTGTTTTCTTTCTTGCTATGTATGTCATTTAGCTATAAATCATTATCATATATAAATGATCCGACATGCTTTAGGTAGACAGTTTTTAGCACATAAGATTGCTTTACTTGCCTCTTTAGATGCATTTCGCACAATGTTCGATGGTGGATACAGAGTGAGCTCATTCTTTACTTCCATGTTTTCATTTGTCCTTGCTCACACATACACAGTGGCTGAAAGGATTTCTTTGATATGCTTACAACCGTAAGATTTTAGACTTGATGCCACTGAAACGTGCAATGTAACCTGTTATATTATTAAAACGTGGGTACTAATGATTTATTATTCTTATATAAATGTTTATAATGCTTGGCTGAAACTGGCCTAGGAATTGCCCGAGAACATTTCCAGACGTCTGAAATGGTCTTAGGTTGTTGGCCGAATCCATTTCAAACGTCTGAAACCTATTTTCAGATGTCTGAACCAGGTCAAACGTCTGAAAATAGGTTCATACGTCTGTAATTTGGTGTTGTTCCTAGTTTTCCTTCTATTGATCGGTGGAGACCACGGTAAATAATTTAGGTTCTTTCAGGATAGAACTGACACTTGAAATGCGCACTTTATAATAATTACTATTGTTTATTACCATGGATAGTAGACTCTCTGATGAAGGAGTACACAGCTGAAAAACAGTGGAACGCCTATTGCCACCAAACCCTTCTGTAAGTTCCTTATTCATAGTACTATGCATTAACATATAAAGAATGTCACCATAGTTGGATGTAATACTAATACTATCTCATATAAAGAATGTCACCATAGTAGGATTAACAAAGTACATAAAAATACAAAACATAACTAAACTTCTATAATAATAACAATAAGAATTACTAGCTATTATAAAAAATTAAATAAGTTTACTAATTTTATAAAAATTAAGATGTTTAGTTTATAAAAGTTAACTAAGTATATACAAATATAAAATATTACCAAGTATTTTATAATAATAACAACAATAATTAAAATTTTACTAAGTATTAGAAAAGTTAACTAACTATTATAAAAAATTAACTAAGTTTATTAATTTTATAAAATTAAGAAGTTCAGTTTATAAAAGTTAACTAAGTATATAAAAATATAAAATATTACCAAGTATTTTATAATAATTGAAATAATTAAAAATTAACTAATTATTATAAAAAATTACCTAAGTTTACTAATTTTATAAAAAAAAGTGGAAAATAGGCTAAAGGACAAACTTAACAAATTTTTTGGTGAAAAGTATGGAAAGTTTAAAAATTAGGGAGAAGGAAAAATTGTAGTGTTAAAGGGAAAAGGATAGTGGATCCCTTGAATTCCACTTTTAGTGTAAAATGTGTCCTTCTCCCTAATTTTCAAACTTTCCATACTTTTCAAAAAATTTGCTAAGTTTGTCCTTTATAAGAAAATCCTCTTTATAAATATTAAGAAGTTTAGTTTATAAAAGTTAACTAAGTATATAAAAATATAAAATATTACCAATTATTTTATAATAATAATATAAAAACCAACTAAGTATTATAAAAATTAACTAACTATTATAAAAAATTAACTAAGTTTACTAATTTTAAAAAATTAAGAAGTTTAGTTTATAAAAGTTAACTAAGTATATAAAAATATAAAATATTACCAAGTATTCTATAATAATAATAGCCATAATCAAAATTAACTAAGTATCCTTCGACTTTCTCCTTCTAGTATTCGTTTTTCTTGTTGTTGAGCATTGTTTTCTTGTTAACGTGTAAGCATAGCCAAATGCTAACATGCTTCGACTTTCTCCTTCTAGTATTCGTTTTTCTTGTTGTTGAGCATTGTTTTCTTGTTAACGTGTAAGCATAGCCAAATGCTAACATGAACAGATGTGTATAGGTTTTGGAGATGGGCATCGTTGAGCATTCGGCTATAATCGGAAAATCGTTAGGCATTTCTGAAGTTCTGTGTCAATAATAAGACCGCTTATGGCAGCAGTTATGGAGAAAGCGGTAACTTTTAGTTGTTTATTTTGTTGGTATTCGGCGCAAACTCGTTTTATGGATATTTTGTTTTATTCATAGATATTGTGTCTTTATTCGACTGATATTATGTAAATTTAGTTTATGTTGTCATTTTTTTATGGAAATTATGTAAACTTGGTTTATTGATGACATGATCTATGTGTATGAATATTGTGTTATGTAATTAGTTAGTTGATATATATTTATATACTGCTGATATGTATGTGCGTGAATATTTTAATACTACAATATGTAAATGTTGTGATAGATGTAACAAAAATGTTGTGATCTATGGTAAAATGCTGTGATAGTAAAGAACACATAAGAACCCTGAAATTTTGATTATATACTATGTAAATGGAGCGTGAGATGCAAGCGTTCTGCTATTTGGATATTTATTTGGTGTAGACACTAGAATAATATCATCGAATTTTATATAAAAATTGTTTTGGGTTATAGTAAGGTAAAAACCGTCCACGTTTATGTATGGGTTGGTCTTACTATTATCCTTTTCTTTCAAAAGGAATTTCTAAAGTTAAGCAATTTGGATGTTACCTATAAACTTAGTGTGTTTTCTCACGCTGGTTCACTAGACTAATCTATGGCATTTGCAATGCTCGGTTCATACTGGGTTTTTCAAGTTCCCTTTTTGGATGCTACGAATTGCGGAAGATATGCTTGAGAAGCTCAGGTGTATGATATTATCTAGTTTATTCCGTTGTGTGATGTATACAAGGACATGTTGTTATACTGTCCAGATGTATTGTTGTACTCTGATGATTGTAACAATTTTTCAAAGCTCTTAATAAAGATTCATTTCTTAATTTTATTCCGCTACGATGTGAAACTCTGTGAGGTGTTGGTTCTTCTTCTTCTTTTTCTTTTATAATATTTCTTTTTTCTTTTCTCACCCTCTACCTACTTTCTTTTAACTTTCTGCTTTTCTTTATACTTGGGTTGACTGTGGTATTAAAGTGTCATCTTAAATTGTATGGAAAAGTGGGACGTTACAGTTATTCTATTTTTAAAATAACAACTTTAATTTGTTTTATCTTTATTTTTTTAACACCCCACCTTGATACCCACCCTAATAAAGAGCATTACAAGTAATGCTGTCTATTAAAGTGAAGAACAGGGGTGGTGTAATGACCCAAAAAAATTTTGACCTAAAAAATTCGACAAACAATACCATGCCGACCATTCAAGACTCGAAAATTGACCGAATAGTCCATGAAAGCAATTAGAGGGTGAGAATAGATAAGATAGAAACTTAGAATAGAAGAAGAATAACAACATCAGAGTAACACGAACCTCATAATGGAACGAATAACATATAATATATAACATAACTTTGAAATATAAATCTGTACTTGAATATACATATCATTTCCAAAGTACAGCAATTACAACACAGCGGAAAATAACCATAGCTATATCATTTATGAAGCCTCCAGCTCCAGTTCTTCAGGTATATGTAAATCCCGACTACTTGACTGCCCATACAAAATTGGGCACCCAAGAGTTTAGGGAAAACAAAATAAACTCTGGGTCAGTCATGTGACTGGTGTGAGTAAACTCCAACCATTTGTTTAACTTTTAAAATCTCTTTAAAAGAAATGATAATCGTAAGACCGATCCACACATAAACGCAGATGGTTTTTACCTTACGATAAACCAAATTATTCTTTATATCAAGTCTCTTCTGATATTACAATATTGTCTAAATACAAGTACTTAGCAATCTAGTAGAAACCATCTAACGTTCTACATATATAATATACAATCAAAATCGCGGGCTCTTATTTGGGGATTGGATTCCAACTATGACAAGGTATGGATTCACCTTTCGCTCAGTGTACTCTAGAAGCGATACACTGGAGTTCAACAAGAACATCTTGCAACTCAGCCGCACATGACCAACCACTCATTTCGCTTGAGTGTATCGAATATATTGCCACCCCTCGGTTAGTATTCCAACATAACCGTTCCCGGGAGATATAGAATTTAAAGAAGTACAAATATGAATATTCTCTAGATGGTGACAATATACCCTAATTGGTTGCGAACCACTTAGCCATGCTGCCTGCCCGATTTCTGTCATTTCCTAGTTGATGAGGCTTGAGGTCGTAACGTATCTTTTAACAGATCACTCCTCCATTTACTTCGAATGCCACATCGTCATACTCGTCAAATCACAAATTGATTTCCCCATAAATACCATGGGTATAAGCTAAGAGAAACGAATTCCTCCGCCACCAACGTAAATACGTTTGAAACGATCAACTTACGTGATCTACCAGATATACTCTGTTAGACATTCGTCCATTCAGGTTGTCCTGGGACTGGACAAACCGAAGGCACTATTCTGTAAACAAGATAGCCCTTGCATAACTTCGTCTTCAGTTTGTCTTCGATCTATTTGATTCAAAACTCTAACGCCATACGGAGTTGTTCTCGGATAATAATCCAACTGGTCTCTCCGTATTGATGACGAAAAAATGGTCAAAACTTTGACAATCTGTGATTTAACTATCAAAGAAAAACACGTGTGCAAACAACGATATTATTTCCAGAAGGAAATTATATCAATCAATCATCATTTAACATTTATCTCTTCAGTTCTTTAATTTACTTATCTCTTGTTTCCATATATTCTAAATTCTTATTTTCTATTATCAGAAAACATTTCTGATTCTTATTTGGAAAACATTTCCAAAACTACTTGATTGGATTTAAATAGATGTTTAAATAAAACATCGCTCTGCCAACTCAAACCATTTTACTCATTAACTAAATTCACTTATCCATCCTTCACTATCACCTTACCATTCCTTAATTAAGAAGGAAGTCAATCAAGTTGGGGTATAAATACCTCTCAGACCTTAACTGAACAACGATTTAACTTCGAAATAGTCAAAGTTTATCTTTTAAATCTTTAACAAACTTCCTTACATAACTCTCGGATTCTATTTACGAATCCTCTTCTTTTACAGAATTCATTTGATTATAACCGTGGTGTTATAATTCCCTTACATTCGAAATATAATAACTCAAGTATAACTTTTCTTCCTTAATTTAAATAAATAACTAAACGATTTATTAAATAAATAAATCTTGATTTAAAAACCGGGAAGTATAAATACTTTCCTGAATTCGATAAAATCGAATTCGACGATTTACTCTCTTCGAATAACTAATATTCGATTAACTCACTTCAAATAACTAATATTTTATTATTTCACTTCGAATAACTTATATTAGACTAACTCACTTTCGAATAACTAATATTCGATAAATCTCTCTTTCAAATAAACTATATTTGATAATCTCCTTTCGAATAAACGATATTCGATAATCTCTCTTTTTAAATAAACTATATTCGATTACTCCTCTTCGAATAACTAATATTCGATTAACTCCTCTCTAATAACTAAATTCGATTAACTCCTCTCGAATAACTAAATTTGATTAACTCCTCTCGAATAACTATATTCGATTAACTCCTCTCGAATAACTAAATTCGATTTACTCCTTTTGAATAACTAAATTTTCGATAACTCCTCTTTCGATTAAACTAAAATCGATAACTCCTTTCGATAAAACTAATATCGATAACTTCTTTCCTTTAACTCTATTCGAATAAACTATATTCGGTACTCCTTTAACTCTATTCGAATAAGTTATATTTGACTAACTCCTTTGGATTAACTCATTTGGATTAACTCGGTTTGATTAACTCATCTTGACTAACTTAACTTAATTAACTCGACTTATTTAACTCAACTTGATTAACTAGACTTATTTAACTCAACTTGATTAACTCGACTTATTTAACTCAACTTATTTAACTCAACTTGTTCAACTCGACTTATTTAACTCAACTTGATTAACTCGACTTATTTAACTCAACTTGATTGACTCGACTTATTTAACTCAACTTGATTAACTCGACTTATTTAAATCAACTTGATTCACTCGACTTATTTAACTCAATTCGATTAACTCGACTTATTTAACTCAACTTTATTAACTCTTATCGAATAATAATATTCGATCAACTCTAATTGAACAACTAGTATTCAATAAATCCAAATTCGATTAACTATGTTCAATTAACTCTATCTGATTAATTCTAACTGATTAAATCTAACTGGTTAACTCTAATCGACTAACGCTATTCGATTACAAATATTTCCTATTCTATTTGTCTATATTTATTTCGTATAAATACTTCCTTTATATAATTCTATTTATTTTCTCAATTAATTCACCCTTTTATCTTTATTTATTTTCTAAATAAATAATTCTCTTTCAATTCTATTTGTAAATGTTTTACAAATATTTCCCTTTCTATGTTATTTGTAAATGTCTTTACAAATATTTCTCTTCTTATTCTATTTGTAAATGTTTTACAAATATTTCCCTTTCTTATATTTATTTTACAAATATTTTCCTTTTTATATTCATCTATTTATTTTCTAAATAAATATTCCTTTTATACTCCTATTTATTTTCTAAATATATAAATTCATTTCATACTTCTATTTAGTATCCCAATAAATATTCCTCTTTATAAAATCCTTTGATTTTATAAATAAATTCCCTTCTTATAAAATCCCTTGATTTTATAAGTATTTTATTTCCAATAATCACTTTGAAAATTCCCTTTTTAACATTCCATTATTCCTTAGGGTATTTAACGTCCCATATAATAATGATTGATATCATTCAAACATATAAAATCATCAACATATTTCATATCACATCATATAACACAATATATGAAACAAACAATATTTTATATACTGAGGAACCCAGTTGGGTCCCTCCAACCTGTTTCCCTGTATCACAGAAGTTAAACAACACAAATATCATGAATATAAAATATCCTGATAAACAGAATCAATATTTTATTAACGATTTATATATCGTTATCTATACTTTCAACCAATACACAAGCTATTCAACCAAACAGTTAACACACAGCAATCAACAGATAATTATCAGTTCTAAGAATACGTTATAAAAATATAACTATTCAAAGTTGGTGAGCTTTACTCACATTGGACGATCATCGTTAATAACGATAACCATCGCTTGATTAAGACGGACAATTTATTTTGCTATAAATTGTAACGAGCTTCGATTCGCTCTCCGTCAGTTCCATGGTGTAGTGTTCGTCCCTATGATCCCGACGGATACAGTCGCGTTCAATTCTGATCACGTATGCAAGAGATATTGATTTTACAAGTTAAAGTACGTATTTAAATAGTTTTATTTTAAATTAGCTTTGTAAATGGGCCTCACCATGTTGACATCGGCCCACCCTCACCCTTAACCCAAACCGAACAGTACTTGATCCTTCTTCCCAAATCACCAGACCCGTAACTTCCTACACCATTTGCCGGATCTTCCAACTCCTATTTCCCCTTCATTTCTTCACAAATATGCCAACCAAAGCTACCAACGAACTCTCCTTCCAACTCTCAACACATCCATACTCTTTTTGCCACAACCGCACTTCATCCTTTCAAAGCCGTTCTTCCCAGGCAACCCATCATCAACATCACTCCCTCCACCTTTCACAAATTCAACCACTGTAAGCCTCAATCTCCTCCTCACCGTAACACTAACCTCCTGCCATCGTTCTCCTTAACCTCAAAGCCACCATAGAGGTCGTGACCCCTAGTCCATTCCCTCATCACTCAAAAAAACCGCGACAGCAGCATATTCGAACTACACACTAACCATTGATACCCATCTATCATCGAACAACCCAATACCCCCATCGCACCACTTAGAAACCAAATCCAGGTGTTCTTACAACCGAGCAAACCATTTCCACAAACCCTGAAGCCTAGCGTTGAGCCTATGGAGCAGAAGTCGAAGCCCTAGGCATCGCTGCCTTGTTTTGCCACTAGGTAAAATCACGTCGAGCCAAATGAAATGGATATCAAATAGAAGGGAATCACTACAGCATCTCATATACACATGCTTTTCAATTTTTATAATTTTCTATGATTTTCAATAAATTCTTTTTTTGAATTTGTGTTGAGTTATTAGTGAGAATAATCTTGACGGCGCAAATTTTGATCAGAGGAGAAAGTTTAGGGTTTTGGTAGGACATGAGGGTATTTATAGGAAACCAAAATATCTAGATATTTTCGTTTAGATATTTTAGGATATTTTATTTTACTCGTATCCGTCTTCTATAAATCATTACGATCACATACGATACCTAAAAAACCCGAAACTGGACATGCAGCTAAAGTTCGACATTGCGGTCCCAATGAAACTGGTTTTGTTGAATTCCGACTCCGTTTGCTCACACAGCATATTTTTAAAGGTCAAATTATCGATTGTATTTCACATTAAAATCCCATACGGCCACACACCGACTCTAAAAATCACGAAACTTGACATCTAGCAATAAATTTAATATTGCGGATCCAACAAAATTGGTTTCATCGAATTCTGAGGTCGTTTGTAAAACTGGCTATTTTTAAAGCTCTAAGTAACCCTTTTAAATATATTTAAAAATAATTAAATTACATATTAATAAATTAATATTATAATATATATTCACATACGATATCATACAACTCTAATATATTTCTAACTCAATTTACAGCTCTATATTTCAAAGTTCCCCATTATATCGATATTCGATTTATATTATGTTCCTTTTATAATATAAATAAATCGATATAAATTATAAAGGAATTCCACAGCGACTTTGCGAAAATTTGTTTTGGACATAAATCAAAATCTACACGAGGAAATCCCGATTTTTCTCTTCCCCTAGAAAAATATACTTCACCAGCTCCTAACGTTTCTTGTTTCACAGAAATCTGATTTAAAACAGCTTCTGTATATTCTGTTGAAGTTCGAATCGCCAAATTGCGAACTGCCACACTATTTCAAGCTCGAATTATAATTATATTATAATTCTACGTTCAACTTCTTTTAAATAATATATTCGTGAATATAATTCAACTCTAAACTGAATTATACTTTATATATAATCCAATTAACACTGTATTGTGAATTCCACTATTTTTGATTATTTCTGAATTAAATATATTATTTAATTATTATATTAATTAAATATTCCTTATTATTTAATTCTGGTCATTTTAAATTACCAAACCTTTATTTAAATAATTAAATAAATTATTTATTATACATTCTTTCCCCCTTAGAATAATTTCGTCCTCGAAATTGCTAAGGGATTAAACAAACCCTATTAACTGGGTTAAAAATTATTCGTTTACTTCTTAACTTCAGTTTTAACTGAACCAGTTTAATTTCAATTAAATATTAATTAACTCTATTAACGAAAATTTTCAAAAATTCTGAAAATTTTCTAACACCTGAAATTTTTGAAAATTTTTGCCAGCACCTCCTTTGTACGGGTCAATCGATATAACTACAACTCGCCTCTCCAAGCCTTCTCCAATCCAAAAGAAAATCAAATAGCCAAGTGGCTTGCCAATTCGGCTCATAAATCTTATATCCAATAGAAATATAAACTTGTACCTTTTTGGTTGGGCATATCAACTTTATCACTTTCACCTGCTATCAATTCAACATCTACCAATGTCATCTCAACCAATTCCCAATCAATACTTGTTCAACATAGTTATTCGCTTATATCCAAACCATATTTCATTTCAAACTCGAGTTCCACTCTTGATTCCAATTCTTAACTTATCACTTCAACGTAATTCCAGATTCATGTCTCATAATCCAGTCTTATTCGATATCATTTTATTTCAATTCAATTTTAATTACCACTTAACTGGCTTTATTTCAATTTCAAATTTGCTTTCACAAATTTCTGTTTAATTTGTTTTTAATTCATCAATCTCTCCTTGGGAGTTTTTAAACAGCTTCGCTTTCATCAAAAATCAAACAATCCTTTTCGAAATTCAAACAACTTATTTTGCCAAAACAATTCGAAATCTATATCTTTTGTAGTAATCTGTCACTTAGAACTCGGAAATGAATGCCGATAATGTCATGATCATTATTGGAATTTGTTTCCCAGCTATTGAAGTGAGTTCAATACTATATCACTTTTCAAAACTCATTCTTTAAACACTTTCATTTTGAAATACATTTCAAAATACCTTTACAATGCTTGTAAACAATTTAAAATCTCCCAGGATTTTAAAATTCTCTAATACTTAATTCAATTTCATTTACAAACACTTTTCATATTTTCGAAATTTTAAATTCCAATTCAGATTTAATTCATTTCGTAACACTTATACGAATTATGATAGGTTATTTACATAATCGTTTCAATTATAATCTTATTCGATTATAATAATGACCAACACATCAAATAAAATAATTCCAACATATATACTTCTATATATCATAATATAATTCGAGTAAAATTATTTCATTCACCCACTTTTTCAAAACATACCACGTCGGTTCATCGTATTCGAGTGTTTAGAAACTCCTATCGACACAGTGGATCAAACTGATCGACTAGAACTCATAAACAACTCAACCAATAAAAATCCACAATATAAAATCATTTTATATTAAATAACAAATACGTTCACTCGTATATATACACTCAACTCAATCTAGGGTATTACTAAACCCATCTCTACTGAGTCACGCCACAGAGCTAAGGTAATTACTTAACCATAAGCTCTGATACCACTGTAACGACCCGAAAAAATTTCGACCCAGAAAATTCAACATACTACCATGCCGACCATTCAAGACTCCAAAATTGACCAGATAATCCATGAAATAAATTAGAGGGTGAGAATAGATAAAACAGAAACATAGAATAGAAGAAGAAGAATAACAACATCAGAGTAACATGAACCTCACAACAGAACGAATAACATATAATATATAACATAACTTTGAAATATAAACATGTACTTGAATATACATATCATTTCCAAAGTACAACACTTACAACACAGCGAAAAATAACCATAGCTATATCATTTCTGAAGCCTCCAGCTCTTCAGGTATCTGTAAATCCCAACTACTTGACTGCTCGCATATAATTGGGCAACCAAGAGTTTAAGGAAAACAAAAACAAAATAAACTCCGGGTCAGTCATGTGACTGGTGTGAGTAAACTCCAACCATTTGTTTAACTTTTAAAATCTCTTTAAAAGAAATGATAATCGTAAGACCGATCCACACATAAACACGGATGGTTTTTACCTTACGATAAACCAAATTATTCTTTATATCAAGTATCTTCTGATATTACAATAATGTTTAAATACAAGTACTTAGCAATCTAGCAGAAACGCTTGCATCTAACGTTCTACATATATAATATACAATCAAAACCGCGGGCTCTTATTTGGGGATTGGATTCCAACTATGACATGGTATGGATCCATCTTCCGCTCAATGTACTCTAGAAGCGATACACTGGAGTTCAACAAGAACATCTTGCAACTCAACCGCACGTGACCGACCACTCATTTCGCTTGAGTGTATCGAATATATTGCCACCCCTCGGTTAGTATTCCAACATAACCGTTCCCAGGAGATACTGAATTTAAAGAAGTACAAATATGAATAGTTTCTTGATGGTGACAATATACCCTAATTGGTTGCGAACCACTTAGCTATGCTACCTACCCGATTTCTGTCATTTCCCAACTGATGAGGCTCGAGGTCGTAACGTATCTTTTAATAGATCACTCCTCCATTTACTTTGAATGCCACATCGTCATACCTGTCAAATCACAAATTGATTTCCCCAAAAATGCCACGGGTATAAGCTAAGAGAAATGAATTCTTCCGCCTCCAACGTAAATACGTTTGAAACGATCAACTTACGCGATCTACCAGATATACTCTGTCAGACATTCGTCCATTCAAGTTGTCCTGGGACTGGACAAACCGAAGGCACTATTCTTCAAACAGGATAGCCCTTGCATAACTCCGTCATCAATTTGTCTTCGATCTATTTTATTCGAAACGCTAACGCCATACGGAGTGGTTCTCGGATAATAATCCAGCCGGTCTCTCCGTATTGACGACGAAAAAATGGTCAAAACTTTGAAGTCTGTGATTTAACTATCAAAGAAAAACATGTGTTCAAACAACGATATTATTTCCAGATGGAAATTATATCGATCAATCATCATTTAACATTTATCTCTTTAGTTCATTAATTTACTTATCTCCTGTTTCCATATATTCTAAATTCTTATTTTCTATTATCAGAAAACATTTCTGATTCTTATTTGGAAAACATTTCCAAAACTCCTTTATTGGATTTAAACAGTTGTTTAAATAAAACATTGCTCTGCCAACTCAAACCATTAACTAAATTCACTTATCAATCCTTCACTATCACCTTACCATTCCTTAGTTAAGAAGGAAGTCAATTAAGTTGGGGTATAATTACCTCTCAAACCTTAACTGAACAACGTTTTAACTTTGAAATAGTCAAAGTTTATCTTTTAAATCTTTAACAAACTTCCTTACGTTACTCTCGGATTCTATTTATGAATCCTCTTCTTTTACAGAATTCATTTGATTATAACCGTGGTGTTATAATTCCCTTACTTTCGAAATATAATAACTTAAGTATAACTTTTCTTCCTTAATTTAAATAAATAACTAAACGATTTATTAAATAGATAAATCTTGAAAACTGGGAACTATAAATATTTTCCCGAACTTGATATAATCGAATTCGACGGTTTACTCTCTTCGAATAACTAATATTCAATTGACTCGCTTCGAATAACTATTATTCGATTATCTCACTTTGAATAACTTATATTAGACTATCTCACTTTCTAATAACTAATATTCGATAACTCTCTCTTTCGAATAAACTATATTCGATAATCTCCTTTCGAATAAACGATATTCGATAATCTCTCTTTTTGAATAAACTAATATTCGATTACTCCTCTTCGAATAACTAATATTCGATGAACTCCTCTCTAATAACTAAATTCGATTAACTCCTCTCGAATAACTCAATTCGATTAACTTCTCTCGAATAACTAAATTCGATTAACTCCTCTCGAATATCTAAATTCGATTAACTCCTTTCGAATAACTAAATTTTCGATAACTCCTCTTTCGATTAAACTAAAACCGATAACTCCTTTCGATTAAACTAAAATTGATAACTCCTTTCCTTTAACTTTATTCGAATAAACTATATTCGATACTCCTTTAACTCTATTCGAATAACAAATATTTGACTAACTCCTTTGGATTAACTCATTTGGATTAACTCGGTTTGACTAACCCATCTTGTAACGACCCAAGGATTTTCGACCCCGAAAATCGACATAAAATCACCATGTCGACTATTCAAGCATCGAAAACACTGGATTGCCATGAGAAAGAATTTAGAGGGTGAGGAAAGAAAGAAAGAATATTAGAATAGAAGGAAAAAGAAGAACACCACATCAGAATCTCACAGCGGAACGAGTAAAATATAATATAACAAATCCTTTATGCAAAAGAACTGTTAATACATACCAACCATCAGAGTACAACCCATATCAGTCACAGCGGAAAATAACTTGATATAACTAGCGGTGAAGCCGCCTGCTTCTAGCTCCTGAAACTCCAAGCGGAAACCTAACCTGGAACATACTCGATCTGACCCGAGCACATTTGATTTAAAACAAAATACACCGGGTCAGTCTGGAATACTATCGGTGATAAATTCACAGAACACACACTTGTTTAACTTTGGGAAAATCCTTTCTAAAATCAAAGGATAATAGTAAGACCAGCCCACACATAAACACGGATGGTTTTTACCTTACTATAACCCAAAATAGTTTTGAAATCATAGCTTGCTCTGATATTATCATAATGTCTGAATACAAATAAATATCAATCTAGAGGAACGCTTGAATCTCACGCTCCCCATATATAGTATATAATCGAAAACCGCGGGCGCTTATTGGATATTGGATTCCGACCTTGACAAGGTATGGGACCGCCTTCCGAATGTGTATCTCTAGAGGCGAATACACTGGGTTCAACAAGAACGTCTTGCAACCCGGCCCTCACATGACCGACCACTCATTTCGCTTGAGTGTATCG
Organism: Allium sativum; assembly: GCA_030737875.1. Taxonomy (NCBI): domain Eukaryota; kingdom Viridiplantae; phylum Streptophyta; class Magnoliopsida; order Asparagales; family Amaryllidaceae; genus Allium; species Allium sativum. The sequence goes on from CM060913.1 coordinate 162,610,547, forward strand.
AATGTATATCACCGACGGTTGGGATCAGCAACCGCCTACCCGAAAAGGGATAGCATCGAATATAGATTAAAGAAGCAAATGGAATTTCTCTAGATAGGTGATCATACACCCTAATGGGAGCGACCCACATAGCCATGCTGCTTACCCGATTTTTTTCATTCCCCGGTTGATGAGGCTTGAGGTCAGAACACATCTGATCATCATACACTTTGGATGCGACATCGTCAGATCCGCCAGATCACACTTGATTGACATCCACAAACATACTCTAGCTATCAGGCTAGAGAATAACCATTTCTCCGCCATTAACTATGGTACATTTGGAGAAATCAACGCGTGTAATTCCTTTTGGAAATACTCTGTCAGACATTCGTCCATACTAGTCATCTAGGAACATGATGAACCGAATGTACTCACCTACTGCATCTCATATAGGAATCACCCCATGGATCAGTAGCGAGTAGTCCTTGCAAACTGTAATATCTCAACCATGATCGAATCACGTCAGAATACCTCTGCGTTGCAACACAGAGAATATTCGTCAAGTAATCCTTCCGCTTATGAAGATCCACGGCCTTCACTTGCTCCGTCTTCAATCGACATCTTCACATATTTGCTAGTTGGAATGGTTTTTGAATATAAATTCGATCCCGGTCTTTCCATGCCAACAATCGTATTGGTCTGGTTTGATAGTCGGTGATTTAACTATCAAATAACAAATGTGTGTAAACAAATTTGCTGATTCGGTACTTGGCATTACTTGGCCTTTTTAACTATATGTATATATTTAATGACATAAAACAAATTTCTTCTGATTTACTCTGACTAATTTACTTTGATCGATTAACTCTAACTCGACTAACTCGACCTATTTAACTCAATTGGACTAACTTGACTTGATTATCCCTATCAATTTACTAATATTGACTTAACTCCATTCGCTTGACTCTAGATCACAGCGATCACAATGGTTACGCCTGATTCCCTCAGGAAACATCCGACCGCCGTAGGCTATCTGCAGCCCTGCGAATTACGCTAGCAGTCGTACGCAATGGTAAACCTTTCCTGAATAACTACGTTTTGCTTAATTCTAACTATATTCGATCAACTCTAATTGAATAACAAATGTTTAATACAATTTGAAATCACTTATTCTTATTTCCTTTGGAACCATTATTGCAATATTATTTAATTTCCAAAACCTTGCATTAGAGTTCGATATATCTCGTATAGGGTAAAACAATTGCAACAACTTCACTCATTCCAAACTAATACTGTTCCTCGATAATAGTGAAGTCAACCAAGTTGGGGTATTTTAGTTACCTCTCAGACCTTGATCGACAACCTTCTTACCTCAGAATAATATTAGATTATCACTTAACCATCGATATTAAATCTCGTTTCAAATCTTGATTTCAAATCTGGGTTTACAAAACCTTTTCTTACATTTGAAATCCTCGTTCGAATATCTCATCACTTAATTCCTTTAAAGTATCATTCCAGTTCGAATTCGCCTTACTTAATTTGAAACATTAAGTAAAAATCTTATTCAAATCTTTATACTTACCTACCAATTTCATCTACCCAGTTTGTTGAACACTTGGGTCATAATCACTCTATAATCTCTTCATCGAACTTATCTCCAACTAATTATTTCTTACTCGACTTTGAATTGAATTCACTACTTTAAATCATTTTCAATTAAAAGAATAATTATCTTTAACATCTACTGTATTAAAATATAGTTAACTTTAACCTTAATCAAAAATAGGATTTTATTATCATTTCTACAAGCTTATTCAATAATAATTAAGGTTATTAACAATAATCAATTCAATTATTCCTTTAGAAAATAGTTAATCAAAGATTAACTAATATCTACCACCATTCGTTAAACTTTAACGAATATTTAAAACAATATTTATTTCCTTTGTCCATTTTACTCGAATACGGTGGATTTACCAACCGTACACGTCAATTAACTATTAACTGAATTCGAATTGCCATTTCCCCTTCTGAAATTAATTAGTTAACTTACTTAATTTAAAATCACCTTTTAATTGTTTAAAAACAATTATTTACTTTTTACTAACCCATGGGAAATTCTTGATTTCTGCTTTTCAAACTGATCTAAATCATTTAACAAATTTTCTTTATAACTCGATTTAAAATATTTATTTGTAAATTTACAATTTAAAATCTCATACAAAATAATTTGAAAATTTAATTCAGTTATAAACAAATTTATAACTTTAAACAACGTCAATCTTCATGACGGTAGACAGTACTTAAACAACCTATTTCAGGCCATTTCCTGCCAATGACCAGGTCAACGCTGTCAGTTGACCTTAAACACCACACAGGTAAATAATTATTCAACCATCAACATACAGACAGGTTTTGTGTCAGTCAAGGTGAATAATTCATATATATGCCCAACAACCAAACATACAATTTATTTGAGGAATCCGGTTGGATCCCTCCAACCTGTCCTTCTCTGCATCACAAATATCAGTTGATAAAAATATATGAATTAAATAATTGTCGGATTATAAATAACTGCAATCAATCAAACAGTAACAACCAATTTGCATCCATTGCATCCAATCAACCAATTTAAACTGTAAATTGTAGATTATATTTTACTGTGAATGTACCACATCACAGGATTGCAGAAGGTGTGAGAATTAACTCACCAGAGTTTGTTCTGGTCGCTGGTTGACGCGTTTGTTTCTTTTAATCAAGACCCACCACCTCGCCTCGATCTAGACTACCGCGCCACCACCAATCCGACCACCTCACGTCCCCCCTTCCATCGCCTACCTGGCCCCTGGCCCTACGACCACCCAGCTCGCCGGAATTGGCAAAAATCCGACCCTACCTTCAAAAACTGAACCCAAAACTGACTATCCCGTTCATCTCGCTCGTCCTCCCTCCTCCGACCACCAGAATTCACGCCACCACCGCCAAAACGAAGCCCTTCCTCTCCTCTACAAAAGCCCTAAGGCCCCGTCACCTAAAATCAAACCAATTCCCCGAATTCCAGTCAAAAACGAAAATGAATCTTAATGGTTTTACCTCGATTCCGGCCACCACAGTGGACGAAACTCACCCAACTTTTTGCTGTAGGTAGATATCGTCTCGATCTACATTTCCCTTCAGGTTGCCATAGGAAATTCTTGACGGATTGGAAGATATAAATTGTTTTGTGTTTAGGGTCTTATTTGCAAAATTACATGGAGGAAAAAGAAGATGGCTGGAAAATTGTGATGGAGGGGGTTTATATAGTATGAAAATAATATAATTTAAGTTGATGTGACATACGATGTTGACTAACGATTTTTATTTCGTACCTATCGCTATTTCTGAATGTTGTTATTCGCTGTTGCGCTCACATTTTGATGGTACGGTCCAAACGAAACTTGTTTCGTCGAATCCCGTGTTCGTTTGCTCAAATAGCGTTCGTACACGTCCAATTTGATCGATTTAATTTGCATTTTATTTTTCCATGCTCACAGAATAACACTGTTTTGCGTGCAACTTGAAAATCTAGCAATAATTTACTGTTACGGTCCCATTAAAATTTGTTTCATCGAAAACTGAGGTCGTTTGAAAAATGTCCCTTTTATAACTGGCCAATTCAAAGAAAATGAACCAAATCTAAAGTACTTCAATATAATATTATTAAAATATTGAAATCAGCCACACACGACCAAAATATCATATATTACCCAGATAAAATATCTCGGGTTGAGTTTGAAGCCAAATCGATATTAAAAATATTTAAATACATCTTTATTTAATTTAAATAACGATATAATATATAAAGGAATTTTCACAGCGACTTTTTCAAAATTTGATTTGGACATAAAATAAAATCTACACGATGAAAACTGGATTTTTCTCTGCCATTGGAAAGATATCGTCAAACTGGTCCCGACGTTTCTTGTTTCGAGGAAATCCGACTTATTTTGAACTCGGTACGACCGTTTGAAGTTCAAAACGCTAAATCGCGAACTGCCGTACCACTGCAGCTTGTTATTTAATTAAATTATAAACCATATATATTCCATCGTCGTTTCGAATCGAAATCGTCGCTACTTTTCATTATACGCAATATTTGACCAGTTTAAATTGCCCGGTCACAATATATTTCAAATCCAACATTTTCCCAAATTCTGGAAATTAAAATATTATTTTATTATTTATTTAAATAATATATTCCAAATATAATCGTTAAATTCAATTATTCAAATTCAGACCATATTTTAAATAATTAAAATATTCCAAATAAATAGGCAGAAAATACGGGTCGTTACACATCTTGACTAACTTAACTTAATTAATTCGACTTATTTAACTCAGCTTGATTAAATCGGCTTATTTAACTCAACTTGATTAACTCGACTTATTTAACTCAACTTGATTAACTCGACTTATTTAACTCAACTTGATTAACTCGACTTATTTAACTCAACTTGATTAACTCGCCTTATTTAACTCAACTTGATTAACTCAACTTATTTAACTCAACTTGATTAACTCGAATTATTTAACTCAACTTGATTAACTTCTATCGAATAACTAATATTCAATCAACTCTAATTGAATAATTAATATTCAATAAATCCTAATTTGATTAACTATGTTCAATTAACTCTATCTGGTTAACTCTAACTGATTAACTCTAACTGGTTAACTTTAACTGGTTAACTCTAATCAACTAACTCTATTCGATTACAAATATTTCCTTTTCTATTTGTCTATATTTATTTCATATAAATATTTCCTTTATATAATTCTATTTATTTACTTAATTAATTACCCCTTTAATCTTTATTTATTTTCTAAATAAATAATTCTCTTTCAATTCTATTTGTAAATGTTTTACAAATATTTCCCTTTCTATTTTATTTGTAAATGTCTTTACAAATATTTCTCTTCTTATTCTATTTGTAAATGTTTTACAAATATTTCCCTTTCTTATATTTGTTTTACAAAAAAATTCCTTTTTATATTTATCTATTTATTTTCTAAATAAATAATCCTTTTATACTCTTATTTATTTTCTAAATATTATAAATTCATTTCATACTTCTATTTATTATCCCAATAAATATCCCTCTTTATAAAATCCTTTGATTTTATAAATAAATTCCCTTCTTATAAAATCCCTTGATCTTATAAGTTTTTTATTTACAATAATCACTTTGAAAATTCCCTTTTAACATTCCGGTATTCCTTATGGTATTTAACGTACCATATAGCAATGATCGGTATCATTCAAACATATAAAATCATCAACAGATTTCATATCACATCATATAACACAATATATGAAACAAACAGTATTTTATATATTGAGGAACCCAGTTGGGTCCCTCCAACCTTTTTCCATGCATCACAGATGTTAAACAACACAAATATCATGAATATAAAATATCCTGATAAACAGAATCAATATTTGATTAACGATTTATATATCGTTATCTATGCTTTCAACCAATACGCAAGAAATTCAACCAAACAGTTAACACACAGCAATCAACGGATAACTATCAGTTCTAAGAATACGTTATAAAAATATAACTGTTCAGAGTTGGTGAGTTTTACTCACATTGGACGATCATCGTTAATAATGATAACCATCACTTGATTCAGACAGACAATTTATTTTGCTGTAAATTGTAACGAGCTTCGATTCGCTCCCCGTCAGTTCCATGGTGTAGTGTCCGTCCCTACGATCCCGATGGATCCAGTCGCGTTCAATTCTGATCACATATGCAAGAGATATTGATTTTACAAGTTAAAGTACGTATTTAAATAGTTTTAATTTAAATTAGCTTTGTAAATGGGCCTCACCATGTTGACATCGGCCCACCCTCACCCTTAACCCAAACCGCACAGTACTTGATCCTTCTTCCCAAATCACCAGACCCGTAACCTCCCACACTATTTGCGGAATCTTCCAACTCCTATTTCCCCTTCATTTCTTCAAAAATATGCCAACCAAAGCTACCAACGAACTCTCCTTCCAACTCTCAACACATCCTTTTAGCCACAACCGCACTTCATCCTTTCAAAGTCGTTCTTCCCAGGCAACCCATCATCAACATCGCTCCCTCCACCTTTCATAAATTCAACCACCGTAAGCCCCAATATCCTCCTCACCGAAACACTAACCTCCTGCCATCGTTCTCCTTAAACTCGAAGCCGCCATAGAAGTCGCGACCCCCAGTCCGTTTCCCCATCACTCAAAAAAATCACGACAGCAGCATATTCGAACTACACAGTAGCCATCGATACCATCAATCACCGAACATCCCAATACCCCCATCGCACCACTTAGAAACCAAATCCAGGTGTTCTTACAACCGTGCAAACCATTTCCACAAACCCTGAAGCCTAGCGTTGAGGCCATGGAGCAGAAGTCGAAGCCCTAGGCATCGCTGCCTTGTTTTGCCACTAGGAAAAATCACGTCGAGCCAGATGAAATGGAAGGGAATCACTACAGCATCTCATATACACATGCTTTTCAATTTATATAGTTTTCTATGATTTTCCATAAATTCTTTTTTTTGAATTTGCATTGTGTTATTAGGGAGAAAATTTTGACGGTGCAAATTTTGATCAGAGGAGAAAGTTTAGGGTTTTAGTAGGATAGGAGGGTATTTATAGGAAACCAAAATATCTAGATATTTTCGTTTAGATATTTTAGGATATTTTATTTTACTCATATCCGTCTGTTAAAAATCATTATGATCACATACGATACCTAAAAATCACGAAACTGGACATGCAGCTACAGTTCGACATTGCGGTCCCAACGAAAATTGTTTCATCGAATTTTGACTCCGTTTGCTAATACAGCGTATTTTTAAAGGTCAAATTATCGATTGTATTTCACATTAAAATCCCATACGGCCACACACTGACTCTAAAAATCACGAAACTTGACATCTAGCAATAAATTTAATATTGCGGATCCAACAAAATTGGTTTCGTCGAATTCTGAGGTCGTTTGCAAAACTAGCTATTTTTAAAGCTCTAAGTAACCCTTTTAAATATATAAATATATTTAAAAATAATTAAATTAAATATTAATAAATTAATATTATCATATATATATTAACATACGATATCATACAACTCTAATATATTTCTAACTGAATTTACAACTCCATATATCAAAGTTCCCAGTTATATCGATATTCGATTTATATTACATTCCTTTTATAATATAAATAAATCGATATAAATTATAAAGGAATTCCACACGACTTTTCAAAAATTTGATTTGGACATAAATCAAAATCTACACGACGAAATCCTGATTTTTCTCTTCCCCTAGAAAAATATACTTCACAATCTCCTAATGTTTCTTGTTTCACAGAAATCCGATTTAAAACGACTTCTGTATATTCGGTTGAAGTTCGAATCACCAAATTGCGAACAACCACGCCATTTCGAGCTCGAATTATAATTGTATTATAATTCTACGTTCAACTTCTTTTAAATAATATATTCATGAATATAATTCAACTCGAAACTGAATTATACTTTATATATAATCCAATTCAAACTATATTGTGAATTCCACTATTTTTTGATTATTTCTGAATTAAATATATTATTTAATTATTATATCAATTAAATATTCCTTATTATTTAATTCTGGTCATTTTAAATTACCAAACCATTAATTAAATAATTAAATAAATTATTTATTATCCATAAAGGTACGGGTCGTTACAGGTGGTTAGGAGTAACCATCCGTAATCTTGTATTAGAGAGTATCAAATACATCGACTGGGTGTATAAAATTTTTGTTCTTATTTCAAGTGGATAGATGTACTCAATTCATCTGATATAAGATTACGATGGCCAAGGATTGTATTCCGAACAAATTACAACACATTATAGATAACAAATCATAGAACATAATACATATAGGTACAATCATAAAATATCACTTATACATGTACTACAAAATTGAATGGTTTAAAATATGCTATATACATATACAACAAACTTCGAATTAATAAATATACAACGACTCGAATACACGAATACACAAGTAAAAAAGGGATTTACGAGATAGTCCAAGATTGATTAGCTAACTATGAATCAATAAGGAGCCATAACCTAAAAACACTTGGTCTGACCCGAGTATTACATACATGAATCATTCTAGTTTACATATCTGCTACAATATGACAAGTGAATGTAAAGTCATATAGATAAGAATTCCTTTTTTCCTTGGAAGGAATTATATAAGCTTGAACTATCAAATCATCCATGAGATACTCAATTGGATCGACATATAAATGGCTCATGGTCGAAATAATAACATAAGAACGAATATCCTCGTTATCCCAAAAGAGGAAAGTTACGACACGACTTCTCGATGTTGTAGATAGATGAAGCATGGAGTGGTATCATAACTCAAAACTAAGAGTTTAATCCCGACATAATTTACTAAGCCCTCAAGCTATGCAAAGGGATATAAATGAGCACGACATACTATACAAAAGAAAATCTCCATCACCATCACAACACCATAAGAATTCGTTAATGTGTTAAAAAATAATATAAATGAAATCACCTAGCAATTCAACACCACTAGCTCACGAGCTATATATATACATATACATTCATATATATATATATATATATATATATGTGTGTGTGTGTGTGTGTGTGTTTGTGTGTGTATACATATATGAAACATGAAAACATTCAAATCAACAATTTATTGAGATCAACATAAAGAAATCAAGAAAGCGATAATAATATAACACTTAGGACCCACCAGTCCAACTCGCTCGCCAGCTATAAAATCTGGATGTCCAAGTTGCCCACCATCGATATGACTAGGAACCACCAGTCCTATATACGGCTTATCAGTTCTGGGATGCAAGATACTATATGCTAGAGATTAACCAGCCTCGTTTAGGACCCACCAGTCTTGATTTTTCCCATCGGCTATTGATTAGGGCCTACTAGTCCATTGTATGACCCACCAGCCAAATATATATGTATATCTCTGACTCACCAGCCCTAGTAATGGAAATAACATCACCAACACAGTGTGCCCTAGATTTCCAAACCATAATCCAAAAAGCGAAAACATTACGTCCCATACCACATGTTTTCCCTAATCCATTCACCATAAGGTAGCATATTCCACACTTGTGTTGCTTCATGTGAATAGTTTGGAGTTTAAACTGATATAATAAAGCTACGTGTACCATACCATGCATTTTACTATACCATTTAAATCCCTTTCCAATCCAGATAAGTGTGCAAAAGTGAAATTCTTATATTGAAAATTGTTTTGGAGAAAAACCGGTTTTAAATTGGTTTTTCGAAAAATATGCGAAATTGTTTTATTCAAAAATCATCCCTCAAAAGAGGGGATAACATATTTTATATGATTATAAAATGCTTTAAAAATATGTTGTAAATAGTTATTGAGTGTGGAAATCACATGAAATTGTTTGATTGAAAACAGTTTTAAACGCGCACATATATAATATAAATCAATGAAATTGCACAGTAAATATTCACCCAAAAAATACCGATTCAACACATGAATATATATAATATTGGCATTCCATAATAAAGTTATCTGCCATTTTGAAACAATTATCATCAACAATAACAGGCCAAAATTAATCACCAAACTTCAGAAAATTACGCGCAGGAACAATTTAAACAAGGCCTAAGATCACCCTGCTTCACACAAAAAGCCACACTCAACATCAATATAAGGGTCGACCATGAGGTTGACGCCAATAAGAAAGAGGTCGACCTCTTTGTAACGACCCGTATTTTACGGTATTATAATTAATTTATTTAATTATACAAATAGAGATACAAAGATTGAAATGGTCGTTTAAATTAAATAACTTTGAATATTTAATTAAAATATTAATTAAATAATATATTTAAATTCTGAAATAATCAGAATTAGCTAAAATGGAAATATAATGTAAACTGGGCAATTCAAATAATATAATTCAGTTTATAATTGAATTAGAATAACAAATATATTGTATAAACGAAGTTTGAACGTATAATTCTATTATAATTAAATTCGAGCTTGAAATGGCGCGGCAGTTCGCTACTTGGCGATTTGAACTTCAACTGGATATAAAGAAGCCATTTTGAATTATATTTCTGTGAAACAAGAAACATTCGGAGCTGGTGAAGTATATTTTTCTAATGGAAGAGAAAAATCGAGATTTTGTCGTGTAGATTTTGAGTTATGTCCAAATCAAATTTTAGAAAAGTCGCTGTGGAATTCCTTTATAATTTATATCGATTTATTTATATTTTATATAAATCGAATATCGATATAACGGGGAACTTTGAAATATCGAGCTATAAATCCAGATAGGAATATTTTAGAGCTGTATTATATCGTATGTGAATATATATACGATAATATTTATTTATAAATATTAAATCTAATAGTTTTCAAATATATTTATATATTTAAATGGGTTATTTAGAGCTTTAGAAATAGCCAGTTTTGCAAATGACCTCTGTTTTCAATGGAACTAATTTTGTTGGATCCGCAATATTAAATTATTGCTACATTTCAATTTCCGTGATTTTTGAAGTCAATATGTGGTCGTACGGGATTTTAATGTGAAATACAGTCAATTATTTAACATTAAAATACGTTGTGTGAGCAAACGAAGTCGGAATTCGACGAAACCAGTTTCGTTGGGTTCGTAATGTCGAACTGTAGCTGCATGCCCATTTTCATGATTTTTGGGTGTCATGTGTGATCATAGGGATTTTTAAAGACAAGTACAAAAAGCATTCGAATAAAAAGTAATAAAATAATAAATATAAAAATATTATAATTTACCTATAAATACTCCTTAAAGTTTTCTAAACCTAAAAATATCATTCTCTCTGGTCAAACACAAATTTCCGCCGTAACTTTTTCCAGGAATTATTTTCCATCTTTCAAAAATCAAAGTAAAATCATATAAAATCCTACAAATGGAAATATGTAACGATACGGATTTTGCCCGACCTTAATCGATCACAAAATCGACCAAGACCGTTCAAAACTCGCATACGTTAACTTTGGGAATACAAAATATTAGAACAATAACAGCAGACTTTTATTACATTACAATAATATAACATCAGAGTACAGAATATCAGAGTACAAATAAAGTAAACTACAGCGGAAGATAAATTACAACAGATTTAATACATTTAAACAGCGGAAGACTTCTAAGCTCTGGACACATCTTTAGGCTTCGATCCAGGATCCTGCTAAAGAGAGAGATGTCTGCAAAAAGCTACTCGACTGCTCGTGTGGAAAAGAGGGCACCCGAGTTTGCAAAGTGAAACAAACTACGAGTCAGTCATGGGACTGGTGTGAGAATTCTTAACTAGTTTAACTAATAGTAATAAGGCAAATCCAAGGACCACGCCGCTAATGCGGAACGGGTTTACTCCAATGGATTGCCGGTGCATAAACTAAAGTAAATCGAGAAATAACGCAATGTCCTTTTGGAAAAATGAAACCATTATAAGACCCAGGTCCCATCACACAATGCAACGCACACCAGAGGATAGGGTTTTACCTTATAATGGTCAAAAGATGCTTGATACGTATAAAACGGATTTGATATTATTATTAGTGTATATATGTTTTTAATAAAAAGATTTGAATCATAAGTAGCAATCCTAGACGGCATGGTTACCATATAGCATGTCGCCAATACTAGTTCTACAATCAAAACCGCAAGGGCGTATTGGAAATTTGGATTCCATCATGGGTCGAGGCTAGGGGCAAGATCCTCTCCGATTCGAGACACTCTAGCAAATGCCTCAGGATTCCCCGTAGTGAACCCTTGGAAGCGGTAAGGCCGGTCCCCGCCTATGGGCAGTGGATTGGTTATGCCTGAACACACGTTTCCCGGTCCCTTTGGACCTATAGTATGACCACCAACGGCCTATAAAAATAACGAGGCGCCTCAAAATCCATTATCCACATAAGTAAAATGTCAGGGCTGGCAGGTCGCTGACACCACTCTAGCTAGAAAGAAACGTGTGCACTCCCTACGGTCCATATCCCGTTTTTGACTCATACCGGGGTGTGAGGCTCGCGAAGTCACGATATACACAAAGCTATGCCTAAATAGACTATGCTTTGATCATCAACCACAAGGCCCTGCTTTTCAACAAAAGCCTTGATCAATGCATCTTAGTATGCCACATTGTCAGTCCATACTATACCATTGATTTCTACCAATATATAACCTCTAAGCTCGTATGTCTCAGAGAAGGGTGTTAACCACCAAACAGATATATATTAAGAGAGATCAACGAATGTAGTATAAGGGGCTACAACGTCAGACATACATTCCATTTATAAACTTATGCCCTGGGTCTGGGCGAAAGTCAAATCCGTGCAATCAACACTACGTCCGTACGGCTACTACTGTCGCCCCTTCAAGGTAGCTACTCCCATCATGGGTCTCAATAGCAACACACCCATTCGATGTGAAGATCGTCGGTCTTCAATCACCGTCTTCAACTCTTCGAACGTCGTATCATTATTTGGAATGAGAGTAAACTCGGACTTTCCAAATAATTCTCACATATATAAATTTGCAAACCATTCTATATCGTTATTTATTCTTTTATAAATATCGTCCATTCATTTCATGCATATAAATATATCGTTCATTCATTAATCGTGTCAAAGAATTTATAATTCAACAATTTATTCTTTTTATTTCAACAATCATACAAAATAAAAATGATATTCTATTTTATATCATTTCATTAAAGCCAACATATATACAATTAAAGTCTTTTAAACGTTTAATTCTTTTCAAATAAAAAGGACCTTATTTCAATATATAGACACGACATCAAAAATATGTTCATTTTACTATATGAACATGATCCTAAAAATATATTTATTTTTAATATGGTAGCATAAACCTTAAGTATGTTTGAATATCATACATATATTAACGCTATCTCAAGATTTGCCTATCATTTCATATGCAATAATTCTACTCTAAACATGAATTTTTATTTCATATGCGGTTTCTTGATTATGCATTTCATATGCGACTTCATGCTTTTTAAAACATGTTAAATTTTCATATGCGGTTCATGCTTCTAAATCATGTTTCATTTCATATTTTTATCTTTTTATTCGCATGTGAAATGTAAATAAAAATTTCATTCTTATTTTCATCTTTTTATTTACATGTGAAAAGTAAATAAAAGTTTCATTCTTATTTTCATCTTTTATTTACATATGAAATGTAAATAAAAGTTTCATTACTTTTATTTATATAAAATATATAAATAATATAACCATTTCATGTTTTCATTCATTTATTCATTTATAACATGAAAATATTCATTGCTTTATGGTTCATTTTCCATTTTCGATCACTTTCTTAATTCAGTGATTTCAACTACTTAATTCCCTTTTCAATCTAATTAAAGATTTAATTAAAATCTTATTTAGTTTTAATCTTCCAAAGTCATTATTAAATGATTATTCAATTTTTAGGGAATTAATTCTATCATAAATTCGGGTTAAAGAATAAATGTTATTTAAAACATAATTCACGATAAACCCAAATTTAAATTTCATAAATTTTCCATTTAATATATATAATTAGACATCCTTTATTTCAGAGTATTTCATTTAATCTTAAATAAAATATTAATCATCTTCGATTTCCTTTATAAAATGTATAACATAATTTATACGGGTTAAAATGGAGTTACTATTTTAAAATGGACTGAATAGCCCAATTCATTTTCCTTATCCATTTATTATGTTTATCTTTACATTTTATTATTTAATAGCGGGCCAGACCTCTCACATTAGGCCTACAACTTGTGGATGCTGGATATGCCGGTTGGTTCCGGGCAGACTTCTACCACAGGTTGGGCTTAACCTCGTGTCTTGACCCAATTCGTATTTGCGCACTTGGACCTCTCACATTAGGCCCAACATTTATGGCTGCTGGATATGCCGGTTGGTTCCGGGCAGACTTCCGCCATAAATGTGACCTAACCTCGTGTCCAGGTACAATTAATAATTATAATTATAATTATCTCTTAAAAGTATTATTTTAAAACATTTCATATTTTAGAATATCTAATTTCTAAAATATCATTCATTCTCTTACTTATCCTTTCATTTCAGTAAACATTAATCTTTCCATATTAATATCATAAAACTATTCCCAAAATGTTTCAATTGTAATATCAAAACTTACCATTTTAATATTAAATGAAATCTTCCTCAATTAATCCATTTATGTTAAATTTTAAAATCAAATCTTCTAAATTTACAAGTTAACATAAAAATGAGATTTTTCAATTCAAATCTTCATTATTATAATTGGAATGAAATCTTACCAATTTAAACTTTTTATTTCATCCTTTTTAAATGTGCAATCTTCTTAATTAAATCGTCCATTAATTCCATTAATTGAGTAAATAATGAAAATATTTCAAGTTCCTCAATAACGCTAATTATATATTCACTTTCATGTACAACTTTCATGTGCAATATCCATATATAAATTTTTTTATATTTTTAATCAGAAACACTACGAATATATTTATTTACATATTTTACTTAAAACGCTTAAAATAAACTTGCATTCATGTTTTTGACATAACAATAAAAATAAAGTTGCATTCATATTTTTATGTAAATAAAAAAAATAAAGTTTCATTCATATTTTTATGTAAACAACAAAAATAAAGTTTCATTCATATTTTTATGTAAACAACAAAAATAAAGTTTCATTCATATTTTAACAGAACGATGCAAATAAAGTTTGCATTTATATTTTATCAAAGCAGTGTAAATAATGTTTGCATTCATATTTTATCAAAAACAATGCAATTAATGTTGCATTTATATTTTGTAATAAACAATGCAATTAAGTTTGCATTCTTATTTTATTAACAACAATGAAGTTATAATTATTTTCTAAATTTACCTAACTCACTAAAAATAAGTTATCAATCTTATTTTAACTTAAACAATGAAAATATATTCATTTTCTACTTTCACTTAACGCGCTAAAAATATAACAACACTCATATTTTTACATAAACGCTGGGAATAAGGTTGCATTCCTATCGTGACATTAACTATGAAAATAAGTTTATTTTCTTAAATTTTATTAAGACGCTAAGACTATTTTAATAATCTTATTCTTGCTTAAGTGCTAAAAATATAATATAAATTTGCTATTAACACTCACGCACTAAAATGTGGTTATTTTCCTATTTACATGACCGCACTAAAATTATGGTCATCTTCCAATTCACATGACCGCATACGAAAATTAATAACACACAGAATATGGTGTCGCGCTTGCATATCAATAAAATGATAAATAACATAATATGGGGTGTTCAAATCCATTCCAAACCATTCAATGGGCAACATGTAGATTAATGTTAAGCATTCATGTCGACAAACAATAATGACCACATACAATATGGTATTAAATCTTCATGTCATCGCATATAATAACATCATAAGATGTAGTGTCGCATTTTTGTGTCAAGATCCCAACTTTGTTTTTTTTTCTAAATCTAAATAAAATAAGATTTTTTTTTTATATATATTATAAAAATCCTAACTTGATTTATAAATATAATTAAAAGATTTAAACTTTCTTTTACAATATAAAAATCCTATCTTTATAAATTTTAAATAAAGATCTAATCTTTATTCTTAACACATCATAAAATAAAAGATCAAATTTTTATTCTCAAAACAACATAAAACACAAAATCTAAATTTTTTTTTTCTGTCAAAACAACATAAAAAGGGATCAAATCCATTCGTGTAGATTCCAACAACGCAATTCATATGACAATCATCCAAACACAAATCCAAACCCAAGCATCAACATGTAGTCATACATCACGGATCTAGTTCGCTTCTCATTAAATTATTTAAATAACAAAATAATAATAATTAAATTAAATTAAATTAAAAATAGAATCTCACATTGATTTTTGCTGAAAATTTGACTGTCTCGGATTCAGCTCTGGTCTGCGCCATCACGAAGAGCTCGGAAAGACGAGTCCAACGCAATTTACGGTTCGTCAATCGGACCTCGTACGAGAGAGTTATGATTTATTAAAGTTGGACATAATTAAATAATTAATTAATATTCGTGAAAAATACCTAAAAATTTCACTGTCTCAGAATTGGACAAAATTAGTGTCCACGCGTCCATCTCGTCGCCACGATCCCAACGCACCTGAAATCGTCGATTTTCGACTTCGTATGAGTGAGTTATGCAATTTTAAAGTTCTGGAAATTAATTAAATAATTTAAAAATAAAATAGAAAATACCCTCAGCCCATTGACCGAAAAACACTGTTCACCGCCGAACTTTGACCGCACTTTGCCGCTGCCTCGGGCCACCTGACGCCACGGGACCACCGCCAATGTCTTCGTCTTGGCGAGACGCACCACCACCAGAAAGAGCCGCCCATAAAGCTTCTCCGATCATCGGGAAATCGCCTAGAAAGGATTTCGCCTCGCGGGTCCCACAGGCCGCCTCACACCTCCAAACTGCCTGAAATTTTCTGAGCATCTTCGTCTTGCGTAGACGAAGAACTTCCGTGTTCGTGACTTCGTCTAATTCTTCCTCGATTCACGGGAATTTCTTGATTTACGTTTTGAGTTTCTGAATTTCGAAAACAGCGAGCTTTAAGACGAGATTCCGGCGAATCCGAGCGCTGTTTGACAAAACCGACTACACCATTAGCTTCGTATCGTCGAGACCTTCGAGAAAACATATAATTTGCTATGGTTTGAAGAGATTTTATTTTTGACAAATTTTAGAGGAAGAGAGAGCCGCCATGGAAATTGAGAAAAAATGATGGAAAAGAGAGTGGCTGCTGTGTATTTCGAATTTCAGCCCTAAAACTCAGAAAAAAGATAATATATACCATGGGTTTAATTTTGGTTTGGGCCCGAATATCATTATGTGCCCAATTACTCAATTTTCAACTGTTTTCTTCAGTTCAAAAATTCTTATAAATACATGCTGATTTCAAAATTAATAAAATTTTAAACATAATTATTTCAGGTCATTACGAACCCAACGAACCTGATTTCGTAATTTTCCGATTCCGTATGAATTTATTATAAATTTCCGAAGTCTGAAAATAGGCTGTATTTCCACTGTAAAAATTATACAGGCCACAAAATAATTCCAAAAATTATAAATTTTAGAATTTTACCTTAATTTAATATTCTGAATCCATAGAAACTGGTTTCGTCGAATTCGGAGTTCGTTTGCAAAAATTCTATTTTTCAGGTGTATATTTTTAATGTTTAAAAATACAAAAAATAGTGGAATTTTTTCCGAAACTCAAAAATATAAGTTCTTATAGTCATTTTTATATGTAAACAACATTCTAAAACCAATGGAGATGGTTTCGGGTCCTAATTCCTTATTCTGCAAAATGTAGCATTTTGGCCCTTATAAATTTCATAGCGACCATTCTAGATTTTAATTTTGACATAACTTTTGATTCCCATTATGAAATTTCGATTCTTCGGATTCGTTGGAAAGATAAATTTAAATAGATTCTAATATTTTTGGTTTCACTAAAATCCGTTAAATTTTGCATCCTGTACGGTCAGTCAAAGTTCAAGTTTGACTTTTCAAACTACCGCGTTATTTCTAACTCTTTTTATAATAAAAATTAAATCATTCATTCTAACTTCGATTTGAATCAAATTTGTGATCATTATTATTTAAATAAATTATTTTATATTGTCAAAATTCATTAAAATTTTCTAAAATAAAATTTTTAAATTGGTCCTGATTTTTGCGGGTTGTTACAATCGCCCCCACTTAAAAACTTTTCGTCCTCGAAAAGGAACGTAGCTAAAAATTGTAAAATTAACTATCTTAATTTTAAATTTTAATGGTTGATTATGTTTTCAAAATATATATAACTTTATATATATAAGAATCATATTATAAAGAATATATTATAAATATCAAAAATACGCTAATTATAAATTCGTAACTCTTAACTCGTTCTAGGACATTACTAACCCCATCTCTAACGAGTTTACTCATTCTAGGATACTGCTGATCCTATCTCTAATGAGTATTCTTATTGGACATTACTAATCCAATCTCTGATGAGTCTTTTGTTCAGTTCTAACGAGTTGTACCCCAAAGATTTGAGCTAACCAGAGCTCTGATACCACCTGTAACGACACACAGGCAGTGGGTTAACCTCCCACCGTGACATACAGATGATCTCCCAGACACCTTGTTTTACGGCCAGCCTCTCGACTGCAATAACCAACCCTAATAAATAAGGGACATGTAAGGGTAAGAGCCCACTGTTCGCCACCAAACAACATGGTGAGAACCCCCTATCATGCGTAACCAGCTCCCTAGCCAGCAACAAGGACTGGTGTGAGAATTCTTAACTAGTTTAACTAATAGTAATAAGGCAAATCCAAGGACCACGCCGCTAATGCGGAACGGGTTTACTCCAATGGATTGCCGGTGCATAAACTAAAGTAAATCGAGAAATAACGCAATGTCCTTTTGGAAAAATGAAACCATTATAAGACCCAGGTCCCATCACACAATGCAACGCACACCAGAGGATAGGGTTTTACCTTATAATGGTCAAAAGATGCTTGATACGTATAAAATGGATTTGATATTATTATTAGTGTATATATGTTTTTAATAAAAAGATTTGAATCATAAGTAGCAATCCTAGACGGCATGGTTACCATATAGCATGTCGCCAATACTAGTTCTACAATCAAAACCGCAAGGGCGTATTGGAAATTTGGATTCCATCATGTGTCGAGGCTAGGGGCAAGATCCTCTCCGATTCGAGACACTCTAGCAAATGCCTCAGGATTCCCCGTAGTGAACCCTTGGAAGCGGTAAGGCCGGTCCCCGCCTATGGGCAGTGGATTGGTTATGCCTGAACACACGTTTCCCGGTCCCTTTGGACCTATAGTATGACCACCAACGGCCTATAAAAATAACGAGACGCCTCAAAATCCATCATCCACATAAGTAAAATGTCAGGGCTGGCAGGTCGCTGACACCACTCTAGCTAGAAAGAAACGTGTGCACTCCCTACGGTCCATATCCCGTTTTTGACTCATACCGGGGTGTGAGGCTCGCGAAGTCACGATATACACAAAGCTATGCCTAAATAGACTATGCTTTGATCATCAACCACAAGGCCCTGCTTTTCAACAAAAGCCTTGATCAATGCATCTTAGTATGCCACATTGTCAGTCCATACTATACCATTGATTTCTACCAATATATAACCTCTAAGCTCGCATGTCTCAGAGAAGGGTGTTAACCACCAAACAGATATATATTAAGAGAGATCAACGAATGTAGTATAAGGGGCTACAACGTCAGACATACATTCCATTTATAAACTTATGCCCTGGGTCTGGGCGAAAGTCAAATCCGTGCAATCAACACTACGTCCGGACGGCTACTACTGTCGCCCCTTCAAGGTAGCTACTCCCATCATGGGTCTCAATAGCAACACACCCATTCGATGTGAAGATCGTCGGTCTTCAATCACCGTCTTCAACTCTTCGAACGTCGTATCATTATTTGGAATGAGAGTAAACTCGGACTTTCCAAATAATTCTCACATATATAAATTTGCAAACCATTCTATATCGTTATTTATTCTTTTATAAGTATCGTCCATTCATTTCATGCATATAAATATATCGTTCATTCATTAATCGTGTCAAAGAATTTATAATTCAACAATTTATTCTTTTTATTTCAACAATCATACAAAATAAAAATGATATTCTATTTTATATCATTTCATTAAAGCCAACATATATACAATTAAAGTCTTTTAAACGTTTAATTCTTTTCAAATAAAAAGGACCTTATTTCAATATATAGACACGACATCAAAAATATGTTCATTTTACTATATGAACATGATCCTAAAAATATATTTATTTTTAATATGGTAGCATAAACCTTAAGTATGTTTGAATATCATACATATATTAACGCTATCTCAAGATTTGCCTATCATTTCATATGCAATAATTCTACTCTAAACATGAATTTTTATTTCATATGCGGTTTCTTGATTATGCATTTCATATGCGACTTCATGCTTTTTAAAACATGTTAAATTTTCATATGCGGTTCATGCTTCTAAATCATGTTTCATTTCATATTTTTATCTTTTTATTCGCATGTGAAATGTAAATAAAAATTTCATTCTTATTTTCATCTTTTTATTTACAAGTGAAAAGTAAATAAAAGTTTCATTCTTATTTTCATCTTTTATTTACATATGAAATGTAAATAAAAGTTTCATTACTTTTATTTATATAAAATATATAAATTATATAACCATTTCATGTTTTCATTCATTTATTCATTTATAACATGAAAATATTCATTGCTTTATGGTTCATTTTCCATTTTCGATCACTTTCTTAATTCAGTGATTTTAACTACTTAATTCCCTTTTCAATCTAATTAAAGATTTAATTAAAATCTTATTTAGTTTTAATCTTCCAAAGTCATTATTAAATGATTATTCAATTTTTAGGGAATTAATTCTATCATAAATTCGGGTTAAAGAATAAATGTTATTTAAAACATAATTCACGATAAACCCAAATTTAAATTTCATAAATTTTCCATTTAATATATATAATTAGACATCCTTTATTTCAGAGTATTTCATTTAATCTTAAATAAAATATTAATCATCTTCGATTTCCTTTATAAAATGTATAACATAATTTATACGGGTTAAAATGGAGTTACTATTTTAAAATGGACTGAATAGCCCAATTCATTTTCCTTATCCATTTATTATGTTTATCTTTACATTTTATTATTTAATAGCGGGCCAGACCTCTCACATTAGGCCTACAACTTGTGGATGCTGGATATGCCGGTTGGTTCCGGGCAGACTTCTACCACAGGTTGGGCTTAACCTCGTGTCTTGACCCAATTCGTATTTGCGCACTTGGACCTCTCACATTAGGCCCAACATTTATGGCTGCTGGATATGCCGGTTGGTTCCGGGCAGACTTCCGCCATAAATGTGACCTAACCTCGTGTCCAGGTACAATTAATAATTATAATTATAATTATCTCTTAAAAGTATTATTTTAAAACATTTCATATTTTAGAATATCTAATTTCTAAAATATCATTCATTCTCTTACTTATCCTTTCATTTCAGTAAACATTAATCTTTCCATATTAATATCATAAAACTATTCCCAAAATGTTTCAATTGTAATATCAAAACTTACCATTTTAATATTAAATGAAATCTTCCTCAATTAATCCATTTATGTTAAATTTTAAAATCAAATCTTCTAAATTTACAAGTTAACATAAAAACGAGATTTTTCAATTCAAATCTTCATTATTATAATTGGAATGAAATCTTACCAATTTAAACTTTTTATTTCATCCTTTTTAAATGTAAAATCTTCTTAATTAAATCGTCCATTAATTCCATTAATTGAGTAAATAATGAAAATATTTCAAGTTCCTCAATAACGCTAATTATATATTCACTTTCATGTACAACTTTCATGTGCAATATCCATATATAAATTTTTTTATATTTTTAATCAGAAACACTACGAATATATTTATTTACATATTTTACTTAAAACGCTTAAAATAAACTTGCATTCATGTTTTTGACATAACAATAAAAATAAAGTTGCATTCATATTTTTATGTAAATAAAAAAAATAAAGTTTCATTCATATTTTTATGTAAACAACAAAAATAAAGTTTCATTCATATTTTTATGTAAACAACAAAAATAAAGTTTCATTCATATTTTAACAGAACGATGCCAATAAAGTTTGCATTTATATTTTATCAAAGCAGTGTAAATAATGTTTGCATTCATATTTTATCAAAAACAATGCAATTAATGTTGCATTTATATTTTGTAATAAACAATGCAATTAAGTTTGCATTCTTATTTTATTAACAACAATGAAGTTATAATTATTTTCTAAATTTACCTAACTCGCTAAAAATAAGTTATCAATCTTATTTTAACTTAAACAATGAAAATATATTCATTTTCTACTTTCACTTAACGCGCTAAAAATATAACAACACTCATATTTTTACATAAACGCTGGGAATAAGGTTGCATTCCTATCGTGACATTAACTATGAAAATAAGTTTATTTTCTTAAATTTTATTAAGACGCTAAGACTATTTTAATAATCTTATTCTTGCTTAAGTGCTAAAAATATAATATAAATTTGCTATTAACACTCACGCACTAAAATGTGGTTATTTTCCTATTTACATGACCGCACTAAAATTATGGTCATCTTCCAATTCACATGACCGCATACGAAAATTAATAACACACAGAATATGGTGTCGCGCTTGCATATCAATAAAATGATAAATAACATAATATGGGGTGTTCAAATCCATTCCAAACCATTCAATGGGCAACATGTAGATTAATGTTAAGCATTCATGTCGACAAACAATAATGACCACATACAATATGGTATTAAATCTTCATGTCATCGCATATAATAACATCATAAGATGTAGTGTCGCATTTTTGTGTCAAGATCCCAACTTTGTTTTTTTTTCTAAATCTAAATAAAATAAGATTTTTTTTTTTATATATATTATAAAAATCCTAACTTGATTTATAAATATAATTAAAAGATTTAAACTTTCTTTTACAATATAAAAATCCTATCTTTATAAATTTTAAATAAAGATCTAATCTTTATTCTTAACACATCATAAAATAAAAGATCAAATTTTTATTCTCAAAACAACATAAAACACAAAATCTAAATTTTTTTTTTCTGTCAAAACAACATAAAAAGGGATCAAATCCATTCGTGTAGATTCCAACAACGCAATTCATATGACAATCATCCAAACACAAATCCAAACCCAAGCATCAACATGTAGTCATACATCACGGATCTAGTTCACTTCTCATTAAATTATTTAAATAACAAAATAATAATAATTAAATTAAATTAAATTAAAAATAGAATCTCACATTGATTTTTGCTGAAAATTTGACTGTCTCGGATTCAGCTCTGGTCTGCGCCATCACGAAGAGCTCGGAAAGACGAGTCCAACGCAATTTACGGTTCGTCAATCGGACCTCGTACGAGAGAGTTATGATTTATTAAAGTTGGACATAATTAAATAATTAATTAATATTCGTGAAAAATACCTAAAAATTTCACTGTCTCAGAATTGGACAAAATTAGTGTCCACGCGTCCATCTCGTCGCCACGATCCCAACGCACCTGAAATCGTCGATTTTCGACTTCGTATGAGTGAGTTATGCAATTTTAAAGTTCTGGAAATTAATTAAATAATTTAAAAATAAAATAGAAAATACCCTCAGCCCATTGACCGAAAAACACTGTTCACCGCCGAACTTTGACCGCACTTTGCCGCTGCCTCGGGCCACCTGACGCCACAGGACCACCGCCAATGTCTTCGTCTTGGCGAGACGCACCACCACCAGAAAGAGCCGCCCATAAAGCTTCTCCGATCATCGGGAAATCGCCTAGAAAGGATTTCGCCTCGCGGGTCCCACAGGCCGCCTCACACCTCCAAACTGCCTGAAATTTTCTGAGCATCTTCGTCTTGCGTAGACGAAGAACTTCCGTGTTCGTGACTTCGTCTAATTCTTCCTCGATTCACGGGAATTTCTTGATTTACGTTTTGAGTTTCTGAATTTCGAAAACAGCGAGCTTTAAGACGAGATTCCGGCGAATCCGAGCGCTGTTTGACAAAACCGACTACACCATTAGCTTCGTATCGTCGAGACCTTCGAGAAAACATATAATTTGCTATGGTTTGAAGAGATTTTATTTTTGACAAATTTTAGAGGAAGAGAGAGCCGCCATGGAAATTGAGAAAAAATGATGGAAAAGAGAGTGGCTGCTGTGTATTTCGAATTTCAGCCCTAAAACTCAGGAAAAAGATAATATATACCATGGGTTTAATTTTGGTTTGGGCCCGAATATCATTATGTGCCCAATTACTCAATTTTCAACTGTTTTCTTCAGTTCAAAAATTCTTATAAATACATGCTGATTTCAAAATTAATAAAATTTTAAACATAATTATTTCAGGTCATTACGAACCCAACGAACCTGATTTCGTAATTTTCCGATTCCGTATGAATTTATTATAAATTTCCGAAGTCTGAAAATAGGCTGTATTTCCACTGTAAAAATTATACAGGCCACAAAATAATTCCAAAAATTATAAATTTTAGAATTTTACCTTAATTTAATATTCTGAATCCATAGAAACTGGTTTCATCGAATTCGGAGTTCGTTTGCAAAAATTCTATTTTTCAGGTGTATATTTTTAATGTTTAAAAATACCAAAAATAGTGGAATTTTTTCCGAAACTCAAAAATATAAGTTCTTATAGTCATTTTTATATGTAAACAACATTCTAAAACCAATGGAGATGGTTTCGGGTCCTAATTCCTTTTTCTGCAAAATGTAGCATTTTGGCCCTTATAAATTTCATAGCGACCATTCTAGATTTTAATTTTGACATAACTTTTGATTCCCATTATGAAATTTCGATTCTTCGGATTCGTTGGAAAGATAAATTTAAATAGATTCTAATATTTTTGGTTTCACTAAAATCCGTTAAATTTTGCATCCTGTACGGTCAGTCAAAGTTCAAGTTTGACTTTTCAAACTACCGCGTTATTTCTAACTCTTTTTATAATAAAAATTAAATCATTCATTCTAACTTCGATTTGAATCAAATTTGTGATCATTATTATTTAAATAAATTATTTTATATTGTCAAAATTCATTAAAATTTTCTAAAATAAAATTTTTAAATTGGTCCTGATTTTTGCGGGTTGTTACAAAATACATATATATTTAGGATCTTGGCATGTTTTTCTTCAGTCTGATAATGGTTTGAGGTTGTTCGAACATACTTCTGTTCGATGTAAATACGATCAGCGTCAGCTAGGGTTATGATTTTCGAGATTTTTGAGCATCTGTTGGTGAAACTAAGTTTGTTTTTGGGTTCTTGATGCTGATCTGCAGTTGCGTATACATTTTTATGAGGATCGGTGCAAAGCTATGTTGATGTTGTAGCTGTGGTTCGAGAGTTTTACTGTTTCGACGCAACTTCAATATTGAGCGCGAGTTTGAATGTGTGGTGGTGGGTAGATGGAGATCGGCAAGAGGAGTTTAATGGTGTTGTTGGTTTGTGATTTGGTGATGAAATGAGGATGAATAAGGCGTGGGAAAGTCGGTTAATGGCGCGGTTATTAACTGGAGGTCACGGCATTGTGTTTTTGGGGAAGACGGGTTAAAGGGGGTCTGGGCTTGCACAATGGTAGATGGGCCAAAGGAAAGAGTTAAGCCCAATTGTAAAGTTATTAAGTTTAATTTAAATTAAATAGTATAGTAATTTGTATAAATCGTATCTTTGTCATACCTGATCAGAATTGAGCAAAATAAGATCCCTTGGGATCGTATGGACGAGCACTACCCAATGGAACTGATTGGGTGTGGATTGGAGCTCGTTTAAATTTATGGCGAAATAAATTGTTTAATTCAAATCAAATAAACAGTTTATCATTCTTTAACGATGAACTGCCAAAGTGAGTAAAACTCACTAACTCTGAACAGTTATATTCTTATAACGTATTCTTAGAACTGATAATTATCTGTTGATTGTTGTGTGTTAACTGTTGGTTGAATTTCTTATGTATTGGTTGGAAATATAGATAACGATATATATATATATATATTAATCGTAAATCAAATATTGATTATGTTTATCAGAATATTTCATATCGAAATGAAATCGATGTTGATTATATTGTTTAACATCTGTGATGCAGGGGAACAGGTTGGAGGGACCCAACTGGGTTCCTCGATATATAAATACTATTTAATTTCATATATTGTGATATATAATTTGTTGTTGGTTATGTGTGTTTGAATGATATCGACCATTGTTATTTGGTATTGTAAATACCGTAAGACTGGAATGCAGAAAGGGGGATTTTCAAAAGTGTATTTTTGAAAATAAATTATTTATATAAAATCAATGGATTTTATATATAAAAGAAAAGGGAATTATTTGTAAAAACAAATATAAAGGGGATTATTTGTAAAACAAATATAAGAGAAAATATTTGTGGAATAAATAGAAGGACAAAAGGAAATATTTATTTGGGAAATAAATAGGAAGAATAAAGAAATATTTATTTGTTAAATAAATATAATTGAAGTGGGACATTTATTTAAGAAATAAATAGGATTTTATAAATGGAAAATTTATTTAAGAAATAAATAGAATTATATAAGTGGGATATTTATTGGGAAAATGAATAGAATTCAAGAAAGGGAAATATTTGTAAACCATTTACAAATAGAATTGAAAAAAAATTATTTATTTAGAAAATAAATAAAGATATAAAGGAAATATTTATATGAAATAAATATAGACAAATAGAATTAAAAAGGAAATATTTGTAAACCATTAACAAATAGAATTGGAAAGAAAATATTCGTAAAACATTTACAAATAGATTTATAAAAGGAATTATTTATTTATGAAATGAACAGAGTTATAAAAAGGGAATTTTAAATAAGATTTAAGTGTTAGAAACTTAATGGATTGCATAAAGGAATTAATCGATTAGAATTAATCGAGTTAGAGTAAATCGAGGTAGAATTAACCGAGTAGAATTAATTGGATATTAGTTATTCAATTATAGTTAATCGAATATTAGTTATTAAAATAAAGAGTTAACCAGATAGAGTTAATTGAACATAGTTAATCGAATTAGTTATTCGAAATGAGTAAATCAAATACGGTATTCGAAAGTTAGTCGAGTTAGTCAAGTTAAACGAATATGGCTAGTCGAGTCGAGTTAGTCGAGTTAAACGAACATGGTTAGTCAAGTCAAGTTAGTCGAGCTAAACGAACATAGTTAGTCGAGTCGAGTTAGTCGATTATAATTAATCGAAAGGAGCTAGTCGATTTTATTTAATCAAACGGAGTTAGTCGGTTTTAATTAATCGAAAGGAGTTAGTCGATTTTAATTAATCGAAAGGAGTTAGTCGGTTTTAATTAATCGAGAGGAGTTAGTTGATTTTAATTAATCGAAAGGAGTTAGTCGATTTTAGTTAATCAAAAGGAGTTAGTCGGTTTTAGTTAATCGAAAGGATTTATCGATTAGTTTAATCGAAAGGAGTTATCGATTAGTTTAATTGAAAGGAGTAATCGAATATAAGTTATTCGAAGAGAGATTAATCGAATAATAGTTATTCGAAAGGAGAGATTAATCGAATATAAATTATTCAAAGAGAGTTAATCGAATATAACTTAATCGAAGAGGGATAATCGAATATTAGTTACTCGAAGTGAGTTAATCGAATATTTGTTATTCGAAGGGAGTTAATCGTCGAATTCGATTATATCGAATTCGGGAAAGTACTTATACTTTCCGGTGTTTAAATCAAAATTTATTTATTTATAAATTAGGTGTTTATTTATTTATTCAAATTAAAGAATAAAAGTTATATTCGAAGTTAGATATTTCGGAAATAGGGATTATAACGCTATAGTTATAATCAATGTTTTCAATAAAGAAGTGGATACGTAAATAGCATCTGGGAGTTACATAAGGAAGTTATGTTAAAGGTTCAAAAGATAAACTTTGTCTATTCCGAAGTTAAAACGTTGTTCAGTTAAGGTCTGAGAGGTAATTATACCCCAACTTGATTGACTTCCTTCTTAACTAAGGAATGGCTAAGGTTTGGATAGTAAAGAATGGTTAAGCGAATTTAGTTAATTAGTGAAATGGTTTGAGTTGGCGTCACGATGGTTTATTTAAACATCTGTTTAAACCAAATGAGGGAGCTTTGGAAATGTTTTCCAAATAAGAATCAAAAATGTTTTCTAATATAGAAAACAAGAAATGGAAATGTTTTCCATTGTTAATAACGTATATTTTCTAAATTTAGAAAATAAGAATTTAGAATATATGGAAACAGGAGATAAGTAAATTAATGAACTAAAGAGATAAATGTTAAATGATGATTGATCGATATAATTTCCATATGGAAATAATATTGTTTTTTCCACATGAGTTTTCATTTGATAGTTAAATCGTCGACTATCAAAGTTTTGACCATTTTAATGTTGTTAATATGGAGAGACCGGTTGGATTATTATCCGTAGAACCACTCCGTATTGGCATAAGCGTTGCAAACCAGGTATGCTGAATATATTGAAGACTAAGTAAAGTGCAAGGGCTATAGTTTAAATCTCAGGTAGAGATTGCCTAAGATGGATGTACTGAATAGTGCCTTCGGTTTGTCCAGTCCCAGGACAACTTGAATGGACGAATGTCTGACAGAGTATATCTGGTAGATCGTGTAAGTTGATCGTTTCAAACGTATTTACGTTGGTGGCGGAGGGATTCGTTTCTCTTAGCTTTATACCCGTGATATTTTTGGGGAAATCAATTTGTGATTTGACGGGTATGACGATGTGGCATTCAAAGTAAATGAGGAGTGATCTGTTAAAAGATACGTTATGACCTCAAGCCTCATCAACAGGGAAATGAAAGAAATCGGGCAGGCAGCATGGCTAAGTGGTTCGCAACCAATTAGGGTATATTGTGACCATCTAGAGAATATTCATATTTGTACTTCTTTCAAATCTGTATCTCCCGGGAACGGTTATGTTATAATATTAACTGAGGGGTGGCAATATATTCGATACACTCAAGCGAAATGAGTGGTCGGTCATGTGTGGCTGAGTTGCAAGATGTTCTTGTTGAACTCCAGTGTATCGCTTCTGAGTACACTGAGCGGAAGGTGGATCCATACCTTGTCATAGTTGGAATCCATTCCCCAATTAAGAGCCCGCGGTTTTGAATGTATATTATATATGTCGAACGTTAGATGCAAGTGTTTATGCTAGATTGCTAAGTACGTGTATTTAGACATTATTGTAATATCAGAAGAGAATTGATATAAAGAATAATTTGGTTAATCATAAGGTAAAAACCGTTCGTGTTTATGTATGGATCGGCCTTACGATTATCCTTTCTTTTAAAGAGATTTTAAAAGTTAAACAAATGATTTGAGTTTACTCACACCAGTCACATGATTGACCCAGAGTTTATTTTGTTTTGTTTTCCCTAAACTCTTGGGTGCCCAATTTTGTAAGGGCAGTTAAGTAGTAGGGATTTACTGATACTTGAAGAGCGGGAGCAGGAGGCTTCAGGATTATATAGCTATTGTTATTTCCGCTGTGTTGTAAGTGTTATACTCTAATAATGGTATTGTATACAGATACTGTTTTATTTCAAAGTTATGTTATGAAATATATTTATTCATTCCGTTGTGAGATTCGTGTTTACTCTAATGTTGTATGTTCTTCTTCTTCTTATATTCTAAGTTTCTATCTTATCTATTCTCACCCTCTAATTTCTTTCATTAACTACCAGTATTTTCGATGTTTGGATAATCGACGTGGGTTTTATGTCGATGACCAAAGATCGCAAATTTCAGGGACGTTACAGTTGGTATCAAAGCTTAAGGTTAAGTGAATTACCTTGGCTCTGTGGCGTGACTCAGTAGAGATGGGGTTAGCAATATCGTAGATTGAGTTGAGTGTATATATATGAGTGAACGTATTTGTAGATTGTATAAAAATAATTTTATATTGTGGAGATTTATTGGTTGAGTAGTTTATGAATTCTGGTCGATCAGTTTGATCCATTGTAACGGTAGGAGTTTCTAAACACTCGAATACGATGAACGGACACAGTATGTTTTGAAAAGAGGGTAAATGAAATAATTTTACCCAATGTATATTTTGATATAGAGAAAGTATATATATTGGAAATATTAAAGTATATTGGCTGTTATTATAATCGAGTAAGATTATAAAATTTGAGATGGTTATATATATAACCAAATAAAATTCGTATGAGTGTTACGAAATGAATTGAGTCCGAATTTAAATCAGAATTGAAATTAAACTCTGGAAATTGGAATAAGTGTTGATAAATGGATTTGGATTAAGTGTATGAGAATTTTAAAATCCTGGGAGATTTTAAATTTGTTTTACAGCATTGTAAATGGTATTTTGAAATGAATTTCAAAATAGAAGTATATAGAAATGGTTTTAAAGGTGATATACTATTGAACTCACTTCGATAGCTGGGAAATAACCCTGATGATGAATCGCGACATCATTAGAGTTCATTTTCGAGTGTATAAGTGACGGATTACTACCAAGGAGATAATTTTTGAATTGTTTTGAGAAAGCAAGTGTTTTGAATTATGAGAAGTAATATTTGATTTTTGAAAAGCTAAGCTGTTTAAAATTTCCAAGGAGAGACTGTTGAATTAAAACAAATTTAAATAGAAATTTGTGAAAGTAAGTTGGAATTGAATTGAAATCGGTTAAGTTGAAATTGAATTGGATTAGAATGATATCGAGGCAAATTGGATTTTTGAGATAAGGAGTTGAAATAGAATTGGTTTGGTAAATCAAGATTTGGAATCAAGAATTGAACTTGAGTTTGAAATGAAAATTTGGCTTGGGAAAAACCGAATGGTTGTGTTGGAGATAAAAGTGATTTGAGATTGAGTGGGATGGCATTTGTATATGCTGAATTGATAGCAGATGTAAAGGATATAATGATACGCCAGACAAAAATGTACAAGTTAATTAGTATATGAGTTCGGTGATTTTATGAGCTTGTTTGACCAGCCACTTGGCTATTTGATTTTCTTTTGGGTTAGAGATCGCCTAGAAGGCGAGTTGTAGTTGTACCGATTGACCAGTACAAAGGAGGTGCTGGCGAATTTTTTTGAAAAGTTAAGGTGTTAAATTTTTTTCAGGATTTTTGAAAATTTTCATTGATAAGAATTAATTAACGTTTAATTAGAATTAAATTGGTTCAGTTTAAACTGAAATTAAGAAGTGAACAAATAAGTTCTAACCAGTCAATATGGTTTGTTTTCTACCTAAGCAATTTCGAGGACGAAATTATTTTAAGTGGGGAAGAATGTAACGACCCGTATTTTACGGTATTATAATTAATTAATTTAATTATATAAATAGAGATACAGAGATTAAAATGGTCGTTTTAAATTAAATAACTTTGATTATTTAATTAAAATATAATTAAATAATATATTTAAATTCTGGAATAATCAGAATTAGCTGAAATGGAAATATAATGTGAACTGGGCAATTTAAATTATATAATTCTGTTTTTAATTGAATTAGAATAATGAATATATTATATAAACGAAGTTTGAACGTATAATTCTATTATAATTAAATTCAAGCTTGAAATGACGCGGCAATTCGCTACTTGGCGATTTAAACTTCAACTGGATATACAGAAGCCGTTTTAAATCGGATTTCCGTGAAACAAGAAACATTCGGAGCTGGTGAAGTATATTTTTCTAATGGAAGAGAAAAATCGAGATTTCGTCGTGTAGATTTTGAGTTATGTCCAAATCAAATATTAGAAAAGTCGATGTGGAATTCCTTTATAATTTATATCGATTTATTTATATTATAAAAGGAATTTAATATAAATCAAATATCGATATAACGGGGAACTTTGAAATATCGAGCTATAAATCCAGATAGGAATATTTTAGAGCTATATGATATCGTATGTGAATATATATATACGATAATATTTATTTATAAATATTAAATTTAATTGTTTTTAAATATATTTATATATTTAAATGGGTTATTTAGAGCTTTAGAAATAGCCAGTTTTGCAAACGACCTCTATTTTCGATGAAACTAATTTTGTTGGATCCGCAATATTAAATTATTGCTACATTTCAATTTCCGTGATTTTTGAAGTCAGTATGTGGTCGTACGGGATTTTAATGTGAAATACAGTCAATTATTTAACATAAAAAATACGCTGTGTGAGCAAACGAAGTCGGAATTCGACGAAACCAGTTTCGTTGGGTTCGTAATGTCGAACTGTAGTTGCATGCCCATTTTCATGATTTTTGGGTGTCATGTGTGATCATAGGGATTTTTAAAGACAAGTACAAACAGCGTTCGAATAAAGAGTAATAAAATAATAAATATAAAAATACTATAATTAACCTATAAATACTCCTTAAAGTTTTCTAAACCTAAAAATATCATTCTCTCTGGTCAAACACAAATTTCCGCCATAACTTTTTCCAGGAATTATTTTCCATCTTTCAAAAATCAAAGTAAAATCATATAAAACCGTACAAATGGAAATACATATATTTAGGATCTTGGCATGTTTTTCTTCAGTCTGATACTGGTTTGAGGTTGTTCGAACATACTTCTGTTCGATGTAAATATGGTTAGCGTCAGCTAGGGTTATGATTTTCGAGATTTTTGAGCATCTGTTGGTGAAACTAAGTTTGTTTTTGGGTTCTTGATGCCGAGCTGCACTTGCGTATTGTGATGATCCCAAAATCCATGTGACGGTGTTAAGGATAATCATTGGAATATAACACATCAATCATCATAGCAGAGTACAGATAATAGCAAAAACAATAAATAGAATAATTTGACATAGATATGACAGCGGAATCATAACATGTAACAACATCAGAATAGCACAACGTAGCATATAACTTAGTAAATAAAAGGGGAATGATCAGCCAACATCGCCATAGGAGGAATATATACATACAGTGAGACATAATAAAGGTATCAGTCTACATCGCCTGAGGCGGGTACATATACATAGGATAATAAATACTGGAAGTAAAACAGTCTGCATCGCTATAGGCAGAATCATATACATAAGACAGGGATAGCGGGAAGTCAATAGCCAAAATACAAATCTAATCCATCGCCATCAAGCCAAAAGTGCACCTCATACTGCAGTGCTAAGCCAATACAACATGTCATCTGTCAACTAGGCTGCTCGTGTGAAAATAAGGGCACCCAAGTTCGCAAAGTGAAACAAACAACGATTCAGTCATGAGACTGGTATGAGAAATCTACTTAACTGGTTAAACAACAGCAATAAGGCAAATCATAGGACCGCGCCACTTTCGCGGAACGAGTTTACTTCAGTGATTGCCGGTGCATTTAAAACAAAGTAAATTCTTCAATACAACTCAATGCTTTTAAAAAGAATGTAGCCGTTATAAGACTCAAGTCCCATCATACAATGCAACGCAAACCGGAGGATAGAGTTTTACCTTATAATGGCCAAATATGCTTAATACGTGTAAAGCAAAATCATTTGATAATATTACTAGTGCATATATGTTTCAAAAACGAATATCATCATAAATATCAATCATAGGCGGCATAGCTACCATCTACTATGTCGCCATACTAGTTCTACAATCGAATCCGTTATCTCGTATTGGAAACTGGATTTCCGTCATGAGTCGAGGCAAGGGGCAAGCTCCTCTCCGCTTCGTGACACTCTAGCAAATGCCTCAGGACTAAACACTCTAGGTAACCCTTAGATCTTCAGGGCCGGTCCACACTTACGTTAGTGGATTAGTATTCCTGAACACACGTTTCCCGGTCCTAACAGACCTAATATCGAGGTGCCTCATTCCAATATCCACATCGGTAAAAATAATATAAATGTCAGCCAATTTAAGCACTGACACTACCGCTAGTTAGAAAGAAACGTCGTGCTCTCCCCGCAGTCCTTATCCCGTTTTTAACTCATACCGAGGTGTGAGGCTCGCGAATCCACGCTATACACAAAGCCAGGCCACGCAGGCCGTGCTTTGATTATCGACCCGAAGACTTTGCTTTGCAGCAGAAGCCCTGTTCACTACACCTTGGCGTGCCACATAGGCAATCCACACCATACGACTGATTTCTATCGATATATAACCTCTGAGCTCGTATATCTCAGAGAAGGGCGTTAAGCAAAAGAATAAATTCTCCGCCGCCAAACAGATATATATTTAACAGAGATCAATCATGTAACAACCCGTAAAATGCGAGCCAGTTTGAAATTTTTATTTTGGCAATTTTAGTGAATTTTGAATATTTAAAATGGATTATTTTAAATAAAAACGACGAGAAATTTATTTTGAATATTTAGAACGTATATATTATATACGTCGTCGTTAGAATATAAATATTTATATATAATTATAAATAGAATTGAAAATGGCGCGGTAGTTCGATAATTCGATTTCAAATTTCAATTGGATGTACCGGGTGCAAAACAATCTGGATTTTAGTGAAACCAAAAATAATAGGATCTAATTGATGATATCTTTCCAACGAATCCGAAAAATTGAAATTTCATAGCGTGAATCAAAAGTTATGCCCAGTTGAAAATTCAGAATAGTCGCTATGTAAATTATACATGGCCCAAAAAGTCATATTTTGCATACGGATGAATTTGGACTCGAAACCACTTCCATTGAGTTCAAAATGCCATTTAGAACTCCGAAAAGTATAAGCTTCGATATATTCCGATATCCGGAATAGTGGCTATGGGCTGGAGTTGTTCGGTTAACAAAACATAGCCCTTAAAAAGTGAAATTTTGCATATGAGCTCAGAATTCGACGAGATAAATTTTTATGGATTCATAATGACAAATCATTGTTGAGTTCCAAATGGCGCGTCGAACGGAGTTAATATGTGGCCGTGCGAGCTGAAACAGTTCGGGGTAAAACGAGCAGTCATTTTACAAAGGAACATTATTGATACGACCTCGGAATTCAATTCTACTTTCTTTTTCTAGATTCGTATCGTCTAATAATGGTTAAATCTAAGAGGGCTTGATTTTTTGAGTTAGCATGTGAGCGTGCGAGAAGAAAAGGTGCGCCAAAATCGCATTTTTAGAGCTTATCTGAGCATTTTTGTGATTTTTTTTGAATGATCAAACGAACTCGGAATTCGGCGAAACTTGTTTCGTTGGACTCGTCTTCACGTCTACTATCTCGTGTCCGAAATCCGCGGCCATCTGAGATCGCTAGCGTTCAGGCGATACGCGAGAAACTAGCATATAAACACTTTTACTTCCTTCTCTTCTTCACTTTCTTCCTCTTCCTCTTTCTTCACCAAAACTCAAAAATGGGGTCTCACCCCAAACCGCCGCTGCCCTCCTCCACCACCGCCACCACCGGCCTCCCTCCAGGCGCCGCACCCCCTCCTTCTCTTCCCCTCCTCCTCCTCTTCCTCCTCCTCTCTCTCCTCTCTCCATTTGCAAATCCCTAAACCTCAAGCCACCACCGCCACCACCGCCACCACCACGGGCCCCACCACCGCCGCCGCCGGCCCCTAGCCACCTCCCCACGCCACCTCAGGCCCCACGCCCCCCTCCAGCCCCCTCAATTCCGGCCGTGGGCCCCGCTACACCCAAAAATCCATTTTCACCAAAAATCCCGTTTTGCAAATAACACCCTGTCACCATTTCGCGAATAACTCCCAAACCGTGCGTTTTTGGCCAAAGTCCTTCTAGATCAAAGTTGTAGAGCGCGAAATTCTCTTCGATTTGGCTATATGGAAGTCATGTTTTGGAGTTCGGAGCTGCCCGGAAAACGCGTTTAAAGTCTGCTGTCCGGAAGCGGCAAAATTCGTGTACTTTCGCGAATTCCGGCGAAATGGCACATTTTCGGCAAGAAGACCACTAGGCAAAAGTTGTTCAGAATGGCGTGCTTGTGCTAGAAAAAAAGATGGATTGAAGATTTGAGTTTGTATACGAAGTCTGGAGCTCGAACAACAATTCAGCAGTTCAGAAAAGGCGTTAGAAAAAAAAAGTGAGTTTTCTCCGCTTTAAAGCTTCTATGATTTTTGACATATGA
This sequence comes from Allium sativum, assembly GCA_030737875.1. Taxonomy (NCBI): domain Eukaryota; kingdom Viridiplantae; phylum Streptophyta; class Magnoliopsida; order Asparagales; family Amaryllidaceae; genus Allium; species Allium sativum. Next base: position 162,646,481 of record CM060913.1, read on the forward strand.
AGTTAATAAAAATATGATTTTTATGTTATAGAGATGATAAAAATATGATTTTTACATTATAGAAGTATTAAAGATCTGATCTTTATTATGTAAAAGGAGCAAAGATGTTATTTTTATATAAGTGGCGATATAAAAATATAATCTTTATTATATGAACACCGTTGTAAAAATAGAATTTTTATCTATATAGTAGTAGTATAAAAATGTGATTTTTATATACATAGCAACAATATAAAAATGTGATTTTTATATACATGGCAACAATATAAAAATGTGATTTTTATATATGTAGTGACTACGGGCGGTGAAAGTGACAAAAGGCGAGAACGACGAAGATTTCTACATAAGAAGAGTCGTGGCGTTTGGTTTAGCTAGTCGGTGAGAACTTCTCACTCTAAATTCTCTTTTTCTAGTTATATATATATACTAGGATGCAGACGGTGCTTAGTAGCACCCGACACCCGTCATCCACAGACCATGGATGGCTTGCTTGTTAAATTGTTTGGTTGAGTAGTTGGTTAGTTTATTTGGTTGGAATTGAATTGTTTGGTGAAATGGAATGGATTTGATTGATGTGTGAATGGCGTGGGCCTTCACTAGACCGGGGATAAGGCTAGGCCTCGTCCCGTTTCTAGTATCGTGCCGTTATGCCGCCGAAATTTTCTAAAATATGTTAGAAAAATAAAAATATCATTTTTATTGTGTAAATGAACTGAATAGAAATTCATGTGTTGAAATAGAATATTTTATCGTTAAAAATATAATTTTTAACGTGGAAGTGAATAAAATAAAATATTCATTTACAAACCGGACGGTTTGTTTATGTACACCTATTTGAAGGACATTGATTGGGACGATAAATTTTACACATCGCCCAACTGCACAAATAAAATCTGTGTTTGATTGTTTGAAACCCCACACGGGTGTTGGGATGAAATTTGGAAGTTCACTCATCCCGATTGATTAAATATGTCGATCGATTGATTGACAGGCTGTTATAAGCGTAAGATATCTATATTTGATGCTTATACAGTGTAGTGCACTTTGGTTGATGGTTGATTATTTTTCAATGCTATTATATACATGTGTTGTATGGAATCCATATAATTAACATTATATGGTGATTGATTGGGCCTCATTCCAATCGGGAAAATAAGGAATATTATAATAGAAATTCATGTGTTGAATATAAAAATTGTCATGTGTTGACGATGTTCATGTGTTGAGTGAAATATTTTATACAATGAAATTTACATCTTTATCATATTTAAAATTAGAACTACTTTACGGTTGAAGTCTAATTGAAAATCAAACGATAGATACCATTGTTTTATAAAATATTTTACATAACAAAAATAGTGATGTGTTGACAGTACTCATGTGTTGAGATTAGTCGTGTGTTGAAAGAAATATAGATTCATGTGTTGAATGGGATAAATATTCATTTGTTGAATAGAATAACGCATTTATTGAAATATATAAAGCCGTGTTGATTAGAGTTGCGCTATTTTAACGTGAACGATATTTATATCGATTATATTCGTTTTATAATGAATATAGAAAAGAAGTGATTTCAAAATATAACATTTTGAAAATATTATCATTTATATAGTAATGATATGAAATATTCAATTTTGATTAGAAATTGAATATAGAGTTGAAATGGTTTTGGAAACGAATTTAAAACGATTTATAAAATACGTTTTAAAAGGAAATCAACGAAATATATAATATATATATATATATATATTATATATATATAATGGCCTGAATAGAACGCGCCGCTCCGCGGCAGTTCGTGAATTTCGACCATTGACTTCGAATTGACGTTGCGGGAGATCCGACCATTGGATTCTCCTAAAACCGGAACCGTTGGGTTCGTATCGAAAAGAGCTTTCCAATGAATATTAGAAATTTGAAATCTAACGGTTGGATTTGGAATTATGTCCAAATCAAATTCGAAAAAGGTCGATGTAAGTGCAGTCCGATGGCCGTTGTTGGAAATCGACTGTACGGGCCTTGATAAAATTATTAAAAATATTAATAATTTATGTAAAATCATAATATGTGAATTGGAAAGAACTGGGATGTAAAATTCCACATTTGAAAAGATAAAAATAGATTTTTATCGAAATGAACTAGTTTTGAACTAGAATTAAAATCAATTTATTTTTGAAATAAATAAATTGAATTTGAAAGTGATTTTAAAAATAACCAATACTCCCAATATGTGAATTGGACTGGAATTGGATCGAAATTATCTTCGGAATATTTCGATGTTGGATTTCGTGACTATACAAATATTGTTATGGGGATTTGAAAGATATTTTATATCGTTATTTCCAATACGATATTTGTTGGTTTCAGAATTTGATATTGAATATAAGCCGATATATTTTCTATTCAGAGCCTTGTATTTAATATCAAATGTGATTTGGGTTTATCGTGGATCGTGTTTTAGATGACATTGGTTCTTTAACCCAGTTAAAGGCAAGATGTTGATTTTTGAAAAGATTAAAACTAAGTGGAGTTTTAATGAATCTTTAATTAGATTGAAATGTGAATTGATAATTTAGATTATCAAATCTGAAAAGTGATCGAGAGTGAGTATCACCAGTTTGGCTCCAAAGCGATAGTTAAATCTTTAATTAGATTTGAACGTGAAATGGTAATTAATTTTACCGATAACACCGTGGTGTTAGATATGGAGTATCACCAGTTTTGCTCCATGGGATATATAGGTTGGGATTGGGAAATAAAATAAATAATTACTTCGGTGTGGTTCGCTAATCCCGACTAGTTTGAAATGATATCCAAAGGAGGATTAAGGAATAAATTTAGAAGAATTTATCTTGGATAAAATTAATGGGAATCTTTCCCTAAGAATGTGATTTTTGTGAATAAAAGAATATTCTGAATTGGGATGAGGCGTTTGTTGTGTTTGTGTAACATTCGTTTATTATATACGTGGGTTATTCAGAAAGGCCGGGTTTATACCCATTCTGAATAACCGATTCGACGAGATGTCGAAGATGAAGACGGTGGTTGAAGACCGGAAGTCTTCACATCGTTTGGGTGATTACTGATGATCTTGATTGGGCTGTACACCCAGGATGAGGGAATCAGTTGGTGATCGTCCAGACGTACTTGGAGATGGATGGATATGCGAGGAAAGTGCCTCCGGTTTCGTTCAGACCCAGAACGAACTTGTAAATGGATTGTGTGTCTGACATCGGATTTTATTCTGTGTTGATTGATCTCTATTAAATATACATCTGTTTAGCGGCGGAGAATTTATTCTCTTGCTTAACGCCCTTCTCTGAGACGTACGAGCTCAGAGGTTGTATATCGATGGACATCAGTCGCATGGAGTAAATTGCCAATGTGGCACGCGTAAGTGGCAAATGATCAAGGCTTCTGTTGAAAAGCAAAGTCTTGTGGTTGATGATCAAAGCACGGCCTGTGTGGCGTAGCTTTGTGTATAACGTGAATTCGCGAGCCTCACACCTCGGTATGAGTCAAAAACGGGATACGGACCCAAGGAGTGCACGACGTTTCTTTCTAGATATGGTGGTGTCAGTGACCTACCAGCCCTGACATTTATATACTTTTCACCTGTGTGGTTGTTGGATACGAGGCGCCTCGGATATAGGTCTGTAAGGACCGGGAAACGTGTGTTCAGGAATTGCCAATCCTCAAAAGTAAGAGAGGACCGGCCTTGGAGGATCCAGGGATTGCTGTGTGCGGTCCCGAGGCATTTGCTAGAGTGTCTCGAACGCGGAGAGGAGCTTGCCCCTTGCCTCGGCTCATGACGGAAATCCAATTTCCAATACGTGATAGTGCGGTTTTATTTGTAGAACCTAGTATGGCGACATAGTGGTATGGGTCATTAATGCCGCCTATGATTGATATTTATGATGTGAAATTGTTTTGACACTATACACTTATAGTAATATCAAAATAATGTGTTTTAAACGTATCAAGCATGCTTTGGCTGTTATAAGGTAAAAACCCTATCCTCCGGCTTGCGTTGCATTGTGTGATGGGACCTGGGTCTTATAACAGCTTCATTTTTCTTTATTTAGCATTGCGCTGTTTGTTTTATGCACTGGTATTCTTGGGAGGAAACCCGTTCCGTGTTATACGGCGTGGTCCCTTGATTTACCGAACTTTAAAATAAAGAATTATAACTGTTTTAGTTCTCACACCAGTCCCATGACTGACCTGGAGTTTATTGTTTTAACCTAAACTCTGGGTGCCCCTATTTTCCACACGGGCAGCTAGTAGTTTTGGTTTTGCAGATTTATATTCACAGGGTCCTGATATACAGCTGGAACGATGCTCGGAAAGCTCTGTATCCGTGTATCACTTCTAGTTGTGCTTTTGTATTATTTTCCATTGCTATGTAATTTATTGTAATCTCTGGTATTTATCGAATGTAATTTATTCAATTATACTCTGTATATTCTTGTATCTGATGGAATTGTTGTAATAGCAATGAAATGTTCTTCTGTATGCGTTCTATTTTGTTGTGTTCTCAAAGTATCTGCGCTTTCCTTCACGGGGAAGTTACGGGTCCTTACAGTGGTATCAGAGCTTTGGTTTACAGAGCTCGAGAACAAGACACATTAGAACCATACGAAAGAATTCATCAGATATTGGATTAGCAATATCCAATTAGAATGACTCGTTAGAGATAGGATCAGTAGTATCCTAGAACGAGTGTGAAGAGTATATTTTTCAAATGAAAACAATTTTGTTTTGAGAATTTAAATCTCTTTATACGTATTTGAATATTTATTTATTTTGAATATGGACAATCGAGTATATATAGATTTCGCGTATACGCGTCATGAACGTATAGTCGAAGTTTTAATATACTGGATAGATATAGAATCACATTCTAGACACCCGGGGATAATTCTGGTGATGTGGCCACATCATCAGTATTTATGTTCGTGTTTCGAAGGTGTGATTTCTATATATTTCCATTAGACTGGTGTGAGAACCAAAACTTATATAGCTAGAACACATTGTTGTGAATTGGCATCAAAACATGATTTTTTGTATATATGTATCAAAATTATGAATTTGAAACTCTAATTCACTAATTGATTGATGTTTTGTGTTGTCTGTTATTTGTTTGCTAATTTTGAACCACTATGCCTAATTGAACCAAATATTGAGTTGTATTGAAAATTGGTCACATTTGCTTGCATATGCATATACTTACATTGAACAGGTCATAGCAAGGAGGCTAGAGCCGAAGAATAAAATTTGTTTGCCCGACAAATAGGTACATGTTTACTATAATTTACTGTTTTGTTTGGGTGATGATGATTTTATGAGCCTATTGGCTAGCCGCTTGGCTTTTTCTTTTTCTTTTTGAGATCAGAAGGCCTGTATGGCAATTTCGGGATTTTCCCGTGCTCCCCGTACAAAGGAGGTTATGGCGAAATTTTTCAAAAATTCAGGGTGTTAGCCAAATTTTTGAAATTTTGAAAATTCTCAGAAACTGAAAAGTTAGAGAATGCAAGCCAGATCGAACGTAGAGTTGATTGATCAAACCACTTTCGACTTTGTTCCTTTTCGGGGACGAAAAGTTTTAAGTGGGGGAGATTGTAACAACCCGTAAAATGCGAGCCAGTTTGAAATTTTTATTTTGGCAATTTTAGTGAATTTTGAATATTTAAAATGGATTATTTTAAATAAAAACGACGAGAAATTTATTTTGAATATTTAGAACGTATATATTATATACGTCGTCGTTAGAATATAAATATTTATATATAATTATAAATAGAATTGAAAATGGCGCGGTAGTTCGATAATTCGATTTCAAACTTCAATTGGATGTACCGGGTGCAAAACAATCCGGATTTTAGTGAAACCAAAAATAAAAGGATCTAATTGATGATATCTTTCCAACGAATCCGAAAAATTGAAATTTCATAGCGTGAATCAAAAGTTATGCCCAGTTGAAAATTCAGAATAGTCGCTATGTAAATTATACATGGCCCAAAAAGTCATATTTTGCATACGGATGAATTTGGACTCGAAACCACTTCCATTGAGTTCAAAATGCCGTTTAGAACTCCGAAAAGTATAATCTTCGATATATTCCGATATCCGGAATAGTGGCTATGGGCTGGAGTTGTTCGGGTAACAAAACATAGCCCTTAAAAAGTGAAATTTTGCATATGAGCTCAGAATTCGACGAGATAAATTTTTATGGATTCATAATGACAAATCATTGTTGAGTTCCAAATGGCGCGTCGAACGGAGTTAATATGTGGCCGTGCGAGCTGAAACAGTTCGGGGTAAAACGAGCAGTCATTTTACAAAGGAACATTATTGATACGACCTCGGAATTCAATTCTACTTTCTTTTTCTAGATTCGTATCTTCTAATAATGGTTAAATCCAAGAGGGCTTGATTTTTTGAGTTAGCATGTGAGCGTGCGAGAAGAAAAGGTGCGCCAAAATCGCATTTTTAGAGCTTATCTGAGCATTTTTGTGATTTTTTTTGAATGATCAAACGAACTCGGAATTCGACGAAACTTGTTTCGTTGGACTCGTCTTCACGTCTACTATCTCGTGTCCGAAATCCGCGGCCATCTGAGATCGCTAGCGTTCAGGCGATAAGCGAGAAACTAGCATATAAACACTTTTACTTCCTTTTCTTCTTCACTTTCTTCCTCTTCCTCTTTCTTCACCAAAACTCAAAAATGGAGTCTCACCCCAAACCGCCGCTGCCCTCCACCACCGCCACCACCGGCCTCCCTCCAGGCGCCGCACCCCCTGCTTCTCTTCCCCTCCTCCTCCTCTTCCTCCTCCTCTCTCTCCTCTCTCCATTTGCAAATCCCTAAACCTCAAGCCACCACCGCCACCACCACGGGCCCCACCACCGCCGCCGCCGGCCCCTAGCCACCTCCCCACGCCACCTCAGGCCCCACGCCCCCTCCAGCCCCCTCAATTCCGGCCGTGGGCCCCGCTACACCCAAAAATCCATTTTCACCAAAAATCCCGTTTTGCAAATAACACCCTGTCACCATTTCGCGAATAACTCCCAAACCGTGCATTTTTGGCCAAAGTTCCTCTAGATCAAAGTTGTAGAGCGCGAAATTCTCTTCGATTTGGCAATATGGAAGTCATGTTTTGGAGTTCGGAGCTGCCCGGAAAACGCGTTTAAAGTCTGCTGTCCGGAAGCGGCAAAATTCGTGTACTTTCGCGAATTCCGGCGAAATGGCACATTTTCGGCAAGAAGACCACTAGGCAAAAGTTGCTCAGAATGGCGTGCTTGTGCTAGAAAAAAAGATGGATTGAAGATTTGAGTTTGTATACGAAGTCTGGAGCTCGAACAACAATTCAGCAGTTCAGAAAAGGCGTTAGAAAAAAAAGTGAGTTTTCTCCGCTTTAAAGCTTCTATGATTTTTGACATATGAAGTTAATAAAAATATGATTTTTATGTTATAGAGATGATAAAAATATGATTTTTACATTATAGAAGTATTAAAGATCTGATCTTTATTATGTAAAAGGAGCAAAGATGTTATTTTTATATAAGTGGCGATATAAAAATATAATCTTTATTATATGAACACCGTTGTAAAAATAGAATTTTTATCTATATAGTAGTAGTATAAAAATGTGATTTTTATATACATAGCAACAATATAAAAATGTGATTTTTATATACATGGCAACAATATAAAAATGTGATTTTTATATATGTAGTGACTACGGGCGGTGAAAGTGACAAAAGGCGAGAACGACGAAGATTTCTACATAAGAAGAGTCGTGGCGTTTGGTTTAGCTAGTCGGTGAGAACTTCTCACTCTAAATTCTCTTTTTCTAGTTATATATATATATACTAGGATGCAGACGGTGCTTAGTAGCACCCGACACCCGTCATCCACAGACCATGGATGGCTTGCTTGTTAAATTGTTTGGTTGAGTAGTTGGTTAGTTTATTTGGTTGGAATTGAATTGTTTGGTGAAATGGAATGGATTTGATTGATGTGTGAATGGCGTGGGCCTTCACTAGACCGGAGATAAGGCTAGGCCTCGTCCCGTTTCTAGTATCGTGCCGTTATGCCGCCGAAATTTTCTAAAATATGTTAGAAAAATAAAAATATCATTTTTATTGTGTAAATGAACTGAATAGAAATTCATGTGTTGAAATAGAATATTTTATCGTTAAAAATATAATTTTTAACGTGGAAGTGAATAAAATAAAATATTCATTTACAAACCGGACGGTTTGTTTATGTACACCTATTTGAAGGACATTGATTGGGACGATAAATTTTACACATCGCCCAACTGCACAAATAAAATCTGTGTTTGATTGTTTGAAACCCCACACGGGTGTTGGGATGAAATTTGGAAGTTCACTCATCCCGATTGATTAAATATGTCGATCGATTGATTGACAGGCTGTTATAAGCGTAAGATATCTATATTTGATGCTTATACAGTGTAGTGCACTTTGGTTAATGGTTGATTATTTTTCAATGCTATTATATACATGTGTTGTATGGAATCCATATAATTAACATTATATGGTGATTGATTGGGCCTCATTCCAATCGGGAAAATAAGGAATATTATAATAGAAATTCATGTGTTGAATATAAAAATTGTCATGTGTTGACGATGTTCATGTGTTGAGTGAAATATTTTATACAATGAAATTTACATCTTTATCATATTTAAAATTAGAACTACTTTACGGTTGAAGTCTAATTGAAAATCAAACGATAGATACCATAGTTTTATAAAATATTTTACATAACAAAAATAGTGATGTGTTGACAGTACTCATGTGTTGAGATTAGTCGTGTGTTGAAAGAAATATAGATTCATGTGTTGAATGGGATAAATATTCATTTGTTGAATAGAATAACGCATTTATTGAAATATATAAAGCCGTGTTGATTAGAGTTGCGCTATTTTAACGTGAACGATATTTATATCGATTATATTCGTTTTATAATGAATATAGAAAAGAAGTGATTTCAAAATATAACATTTTGAAAATATTATCATTTATATAGTAATGATATGAAATATTCAATTTTGATTAGAAATTGAATATAGAGTTGAAATGGTTTTGGAAACGAATTTAAAACGATTTATAAAATACGTTTTAAAAGGAAATCAACGAAATATATAATATATATATATATATATTATATATATATAATGGCCTGAATAGAACGCGCCGCTCCGCGGCAGTTCGTGAATTTCGACCATTGACTTCGAATTGACGTTGCGAGAGATCCGACCATTGGATTCTCCTAAAACCGGAACCGTTGGGTTCGTATCGAAAAGAGCTTTCCTATGAATATTAGAGATTTGAAATCTAACGGTTGGATTTGGAATTATGTCCAAATCAAATTCGAAAAAGGTCGATGTAAGCGCAGTCCGATGGTCGTTGTTGGAAATCGACTGTACGGGCCTTGATAAAATTATTAAAAATATTAATAATTTGTGTAAAATCATAATATGTGAATTGGAAAGAACTGGGATGTAAAATTCCACATTTGAAAAGATAAAAATAGATTTTTATCGAAATGAACTAGTTTTGAACTAGAATTAAAATCAATTTATTTTTGAAATAAATAAATTGAATTTGAAAGTGATTTTAAAAATAACCAATACTCCCAATATGTGAATTGGACTGGAATTGGATCGAAATTATCTTCGGAATATTTCAATGTTGGATTTCGTGACTATACAAATATTGTTATGGGGATTTGAAAGATATTTTATATCGTTATTTCCAATACGATATTTGTTGGTTTCAGAATTTGATATTGAATATAAGCCGATATATTTTCTATTCAGAGCCTTGTATTTAATATCAAATGTGATTTGGGTTTATCGTGGATCGTGTTTTAGATGACATTGGTTCTTTAACCCAGTTAAAGGCAAGATGTTGATTTTTGAAAAGATTAAAACTAAGTGGAGTTTTAATGAATCTTTAATTAGATTGAAATGTGAATTGATAATTTAGATTATCAAATCTGAAAAGTGATCGAGAGTGGAGTATCACCAGTTTGGCTCCAAAGCGATAGTTAAATCTTTAATTAGATTTGAACGTGAAATGGTAATTAATTTTACCGATAACACCGTGGTGTTAGATATGGAGTATCACCAGTTTTGCTCCATGGGATATATAGGTTGGGATTGGGAAATAAAATAAATAATTACTTCGGTGTGGTTCGCTAATCCCGACTAGTTTGAAATGATATCCAAAGGAGGATTAAGGAATAAATTTAGAAGAATTTATCTTGGATAAAATTAATGGGAATCTTTCCCTAAGAATGTGATTTTTGTGAATAAAAGAATATTCTGAATTGGGATGAGGCGTTTGTTGTGTTTGTGTAACATTCGTTTATTATATACGTGGGTTATTCAGAAAGGCCGGGTTTATACCCATTCTGAATAACCGATTCGACGAGATGTCGAAGATGAAGACGGTGGTTGAAGACCGGAAGTCTTCACATCGTTTGGGTGATTACTGATGATCTTGATTGGGCTGTACACCCAGGATGAGGGAATCAGTTGGTGATCGTCCAGACGTACTTGGAGATGGATGGATATGCGAGGAAAGTGCCTCCGGTTTCGTTCAGACCCAGAACGAACTTGTAAATGGATTGTGTGTCTGACATCTGATTTTATTCTGTGTTGATTGATCTCTATTAAATATACATCTGTTTGGCGGCGGAGAATTTATTCTCTTGCTTAACGCCCTTCTCTGAGACGTACGAGCTCAGAGGTTGTATATCGATGGACATCAGTCGCATGGAGTGAATTGCCAATGTGGCACGCGTAAGTGGCAAATGATCAAGGCTTCTGTTGAAAAGCAAAGTCTTGTGGTTGATGATCAAAGCACGGCCTGTGTGGCGTAGCTTTGTGTATAACGTGAAATCGCGAGCCTCACACCTCGGTATGAGTCAAAAAGGGGATACGGACCCAAGGAGTGCACGACGTTTCTTTCTAGCTATGGTGGTGTCAGTGACCTACCAGCCCTGACATTTATATACTTTTCACCTGTGTGGTTGTTGGATACGAGGCGCCTCGGATATAGGTCTGTAAGGACCGGGAAACGTGTGCTCAGGAATTGCCAATCCTCAAAAGTAAGAGCGGACCGGCCTTGGAGGATCCAGGGATTGCTGTGTGCGGTCCCGAGGCATTTGCTAGAGTGTCTCGAACGCGGAGAGGAGCTTGCCCCTTGCCTCGGCTCATGACGGAAATCCAATTTCCAATACGTGATAGTGCGGTTTTATTTGTAGAACCTAGTATGGCGACATAGTGGTATGGGTCATTAATGCCGCCTATGATAGATATTTATGATGTGAAATTGTTTTGACACTATACACTTATAGTAATATCAAAATAATGTGTTTTAAACGTATCAAGCATGCTTTGGCTGTTATAAGGTAAAAACCCTATCCTCCGGCTTGCATTGCATTGTGTGATGGGACCTGGGTCTTATAACAGCTTCATTTTTCTTTATTTAGCATTGCGCTGTTTGTTTTATGCACTGGTATTCTTGGGAGGAAACCCGTTCCGTGTTATACGGCGTGGTCCCTTGATTTACCGAACTTTAAAATAAAGAATTATAACTGTTTTAGTTCTCACACCAGTCCCATGACTGACCTGGAGTTTATTGTTTTAACCTAAACTCTGGGTGCCCCTATTTTCCACACGGGCAGCTAGTAGTTTTGGTTTTGCAGATTTATATTCACAGGGTCCTGATATACAGCTGGAACGATGCTCGGAAAGCTCTGTATCCGTGTATCACTTCTAGTTGTGCTTTTGTATTATTTTCCGCTGCTATGTAATTTATTGTAATCTCTGGTATTTATCGAATGTAATTTATTCAATTATACTCTGTATATTCTTGTATCTGATGGAATTGTTGTAATAGCAATGAAATGTTCTTCTGTATGCGTTCTATTTTGTTGTGTTCTCAAAGTATCCGCGCTTTCCTTCACGGGGAAGTTACGGGTCCTTATAAATCAATATAGAACAAAATCCAATGTCAGACACACAGTCCATTTACAAGTCCGTTCTGGGTCTGAACGAAACCGGAGGCACCATATTCCTCGGATATCTGTACAATCAACACATACGTTCAGACGGCTACTACTTCCGTTCCTTCATGGTAGCTACTCCAATCAGGAACCTCAGCAGCGCCCATCCAAACGATACGAAGATCGTCGGTCTTGAACCGTCTTCGTATTTTCAACTTCGAATCGTTCAATCAATTATTTGAAATGAGGGTTAGCTCGGCCTTTTCAAATAATTCTCGTATAATTAGAATTCAAATCAATTCTTTCCTTGGTTATATTATTCGACATTCACATTTCAGTTCTTTAGTATTATTTTCATGTCAAACACATACAACCATCTAATATCAAGCAGGTCAAGCAAAATTGGTTTATTTCCAATCCATGTTGCTTATAATAATTTATAACGATTTTTCGCCATTTTTATTTATTTAAAAATGGCCATATTTAATTAAACGACGTTTCAGGTCGTGCCATGGCACAGGCGCTATTTTTCCCCTAATTTGTTTTACACATATCAGAAAATCTAACCGTTGGATTTCTACAAAGTCTATACCACTGGGAAGATTCCCAAAGCGAACCCAACGGTTCCAGTTTCGTGAAAATCCGATGGTCGGATTCTCCACACTAGTCGTTTGAAGTTACGGTTTCAAAATACAAACTGCAGTGTCGTTATTCGATTTAATTTAATCATATTTATATTTATATATAAATATAAACGATTCTGGCGCTGTTTTTCCCCAAATTTGAATTAAACATTCTAGAAAATCCAACCGTTGGATTTCTACAAAGTTGTTGTCGTTGGAAAGATATTTCCAAGGCGAACCCAAAGTTTGCGGTTTCTGGAAAATCCGATGGTCAGATCTCTCATACTAATCGATTCAAATTACGATTTAAAAACACGAACTGCATAGCTTCGATTCCATTCAATTATATTTATATTTATATATATATATATATAAATATAATTCAATCTTTAATTTCAACCTCGTTTTCACTTCAAATATTTCACTAACGCCTTTATATTTCGAAAAAATTCGCCATAACCTCCTTTGTTCGGGAAGGGGTTTGGAAATTTATTGGGCCGTGTTAGGTACCCAATAAATCCTATAAAGCATATACATATTTATAGTGATATATTCTGGTGTTTACAGAGGAGTGTGTATAGATAATAACTCCAGAGAATGAATTCTCGTCACCCTGTCAAGCTTGAGGGAGCGTGTATTTTTAATTACTCCAGAGGATAAATCCTCGACACCTCGTCCTGTGTGGGAATAAATAATCCATGTGTCGTATCTAATGACTAGAGAGACGTGATTATTGTCAAATCCAGACTCGTATGGGGTTTTTATTAATCTGGCAATTTATCGTTATATTTTATATAGTCCATATCAGTCATCAGTTCAACCTGTATTATATAATCATCGCCATACAAGCCTCTCGCTCGTATGGTAAATCTTCAACCTCGTCACACAAGCTCCAAATGCTTATGTGGAATATGATGAAGTATGCTTATCGTCAAGAAGTATGCCATGTAGTGTAGTTCAAAATTAATTGTTACTATACTATGGCGATGTTTATTATTACACACAGAATAACCAGCACTCCGCACCCAATGGCATTCACAGGAGTTGATATAAAAATAAAATTGCGCAGCCAACTCATCAAGCCTAACCTATTTGTTGGGCATGCAAATAATTTCTTTACTCTACAGCTACTCCATTTTCCCTATTCAACACACGTATATATATGCAGAACAAAGCTAATAATAATATTTCTAGCGAACTAATATTTATTTCAACACTTGTGTATTTTTATCAAAGCGTATACATGATAAAAGTAATATTTTTATCATCAGAAATATTTATTCAACACGCAAATGTTTTTAACACTTCATATTCACAATAAAAATGTAATTTTTATTGTCTAATCAATTTATTTAAAATACGAATAATATTCAACACATGAATTTCAATTCAACGAATGAATTTCTATTCAACACATGAATATTCTTTACAGTGTGTGTGTGTATATATATATATATATAAATGTGATTTTTATTGTTAAATCTATTTATTTAAAATACGAATAACATTCAACACATGAATTTCTATTCAACACATGAATATTCTTTACAGTTTGTACATATATAAAAATGTGATTTTTATTGTTTAAGTTATTTATTTCAAATACGAATAACATTCAACACATGAATTTCAATTCAACGAATGAATTTCTATTCAACACATGAATATTCTTTATAGTTTGTGTATATATATATATGTGTGATTTTTATTGTTAAAGCTATTTTTTTAAAATACGAATAACATTCAACACATGAATTTCAATTCAACGAATGAATTTCTATTTAACACATGAATATTCTTTCAACATATAAAAATAAATTCAACAAATGAAAATTATTCTAACACATTAATATTTCAGAAAATTTCGGCAGCATAACGGCAGGGTAGTTAAAACCGGGACCGTCCCTACTACGGCTCCTCGCTCTACCTCAAAACCTCGCGGTTTTTGACAATGGGGAATCATGCATCTAGTTCGCACGTAGGCGGCATATTTTATTTTCATTTCCACAATTCTATTCTAATTTGTTTCAACCACAAGAGGGTATTTTTTTTCAACCACAAAGGTATTTTTCAACCACAGTATCAACCACAAACAATTATTTTCAACCATTCGTCATACTATATATTTTCACGCCAATCACAAGCAATAAATATCGTCCATGGTTTGTGGATGAGGGGAGTATATATATATATATATATATATATATATATTATTTCACTTGCATTTCAACACAATTCAAAGCATATATGTTTCATACAACGCTTGTATAATTTATACATCGCTAATATAACTTATACAACACATGTACATGAGGTATATGAGCGTATATAATTTACACTTCGCTTATATAATTTATACAACACGATTTCATTCACACAATTTAATTTAGATTCCTCACATTGGTTTTCGAAGTGTTAAAAATCGTAGGTAGATCAGAATAATCAGTTGTCTCTTCTAGATGGTAGAGAGCCTCCTTGCGGTCCCGATGTTTCCAGTGTCATCGAATTTCATCAAAACATGTTAAAGGTATGATTTTTCAAAGTTCAGATAAAATAAAGGTCTCACCTTTCAAAGTGGTTCGAACTAGGGTTCGGATTTTTCAGAAAATCCGTGCAACTATGAAGGGATCGGATTATACTACATGGAAGATGGAAGAGAGGCGAGTCGGTCGGTGGGGGTTTGGGCGAACTCGGTGGTCCCTACGGCGCAAGGCGGCACTCCAAAGGCAGCGTCTTCCTCGAAGAAATTCGACGCCAACTCCACTCTATAACTGATGAGGGTGATATGGATTTATAGAGGAGGGAAAGATGAACAGAAAATCTAACTGGAGGGGGCGGTGAAAGCGAACGTGGCGGCGGCGATCGGGCCTGGAAGCTTCGAACGCTCTTCCGTCATTCGTGGGTAGGGGTTTTAATCGGTTTTGACTAGTCAACGTGAAGTGAGAGAAAATGAGGGGGTGGTCAATTATATTTAAATTTTAAATTCCAAAAATATCCTTTTGAACAAACGAACACCAATTTCAACCCAACGACTGTCGCCCCTAGCTAAATACCCCCATCCCGGACACAATGGTATATGTTTCGTTGGCCAATTCGACTGTTACAGTCAGTTATTTTTCAAATTAAAGTATAAAACATTTAATATTCAATTTGAACATACATTTCAATTTGCCAGGGCCACAAACTGAATCGAAAAATTCCAGAAAAATAAATCTAGCTATGTTTTGACGATACGGTCCCAACAAAACTAGTTTCGTCGAATTCTGAGATCGTCTGCAAAAGGCCATTTTCTGGTCGACCCATTTTAACAGAAATTGACCAATCACATTTTCTTTTGCCCCGCTCACATACTAGCTTCAAAAATTATGAAATTTGAAACCTAGCAATAGTTTGACATCCCGGATCCAACAAAAGTGGTTTCGTCGAATTCCGAGGTCGTTTGCAAAATGTCTATTTTCAAGGGTTATATATTCTATATAGCGACCTTTCTGAAAATTCATTTGGCCATAACTTTTGACTCCTGCAATGAAACTTTGATTTTTCAGATTCGTTAGAAAGGCACTCATAAACAGATTTAAATATTTTGGTTTCACTAAAATCTGTTATAATTTCCACCCGGTATAGTTAGTCAAAGTTTGAATTCAAATTTTCAAACCGCCTCACTATTTCCAATACATTATTTTGTTGAAATGTTCTATTTCAATTGTTTTAAATTCTTTGACAATAACCAATTTAAAAAATTTAAATTGGTTCATGTTTTCCGGTTTGTTACAATCTCCCCCACTTAAAACTTTTTGTCCCCGAAAAGGAAACAACAGCAAAGTAGGAAACAAAATGTAAATGCAAAGTATTGTAAAGGTACCTTGCACCGGAGTTAGTCAGAGATGTTCACTCTGCACTTGGGGTAGGCTTGCTTAATGCTTTCCTCTGTTTCCCAAGTACAGTCTCTAGGATCACTACTCCACCGCACTTTAACTAAATAGACCTTTTTGCTCCTGAGCTCCTTAGTTTCTTTGCCAACAATCTTTAATGGCTCTCTTCTGACTGCTAATTTTGGAGTAATTTCCAAGTCCTGTTGTGCTGCTTCTTCTACAACAAGATTTGGATCATGCACATGTTTTCTGAGTTGAGACACGTGGGACACATCATGCATTCCAGGCAACCAATCAGGTAATGAAACCCTATATGCAAGAGTTCCAATCCGTTCAAGTATAGGAAAGGGACCAATAAATCTCGGTGCCAACTTCCCTGTTTTGCCAAATCTGATTACTCCCCTCATCGGAGAAACTCTTAAATAGACATAATCTCTAACGGCAAATGATAAATCTCTTCTTCTCGCATCAGCTTAACTTTTCTGTCGGCTTTGTGTGGTTTTCAATCGCTTCTTGATGAAATCGACTTTATCTGATGCTTCTCGAATCATATCGGGCCCCAACACAAGTCTGTTGCCAGGTTCTACCCAACATGCGGGAGATCTGCACGGTCTACCGTATAACGCTTCAAATGGAAACATCCCCAAACTTGCTTGATAGCCATTGTTATAAGAGAATTCAGCCAAATATAAGTGATCTTCCCATGACCCGCCAAAATCAATAATGCAAGCTCGTAGTAAATCTTCTAGAATTCTATTCACCCGCTCAGTTTGGCCATCTGTCTGAGGGTGATAAGCGGTGCTTAGATTCAATTTGGTTCCCAATTCTGTCTGGAATGCTTCCCAGAATTTGCTAGTAAATAGGGGATCTCTATCACTGACTATATTGAGCGGCACCCCATGTAGTTTAACTATTTCTTTGAAGTAAATCTGTGCTAAACTTTGAGCCGTTCTGTTGGATTTGACAGGTATGAAATGGGCGGTCTTCGTGAAACGATCAACGATCACCCAAATACTGTCGTTTCCTTTCTTTGTTCGAGGCAAACCATCTATGAAGTCCATCGAAATCTGCTCCCACTTCCATCCTGGGATATCTAATGGTTGTAATAATCCAGCCAATTTCTGCTGATCGCTCTTAACTAGCTGACAAGTGGAGCGTCTGCTAACATATAATGAAATATCTCTTTTTAAAGCCCTCTACCAGAATGTGCGCTTGATATCATTATACATCGTTCTCACACCGGGATGGATGCTTAGTTTGGACTTATGACATTCATCAAGTATTTCTTTTCGAAGCTCTGGAAGATTTGGGATGCAAATTCTGCCCTTTAATCTAAGAACTCCATTGTCATCGAGCTGGAAACTGGTGGGTTCACCTCCCTTGACTCTCTGACTGATTCTCTGAATAAATTCATCGTCTTTCTGAAGGACCGAAATCTTGTCAATCAATGAGGACGTGATGATAAAGCTGGCGATGATTTCATTCTTTCTATTGAGCGCATCTGCGACAACATTGGCTTTCCCTGGAGTGTATAGAATCTCAAAATCGTATGCTGCAAGGAATTCTAACCAACGTTGTTGTCTCAAGTTCAGATCTTTCTGAGTGAATTGATACTTCAATGATTGATGATCGGTTAATAGTTCGAACTTCTCGCCCAATAGATAATGCATCCACTTTCTCAAAGCAAACACGATAGCTAATAACTCAAGAACATGAGTTGCATAGTTCCTTTCGTGCGGCTTCAGCTGACGGCTAGCATAAGCGACCACTTGGCCTTTTTGCATTAATACTACACCAAGCCCTCTAATAGAAGCATCTGTCCATACAGTCAAGTCCTGGTTGCCTTCTATAATTGTTAATACTGGAGCAGTTGTCAATTTCAGTTTCAGCTCCTGGAAAGCTTCTTCACATTCGGGAGTCCATTTTAATTTCTCATGCTTCTTTGTAAGCTTTGTTAATACACCAGATATCTTCGAAAAATCCTTAACGAATTTCCGATAGTAACTAGCCAATCCAAGAAAACTTCGAACTTCTGTGGGGGTTGTACGATGTTTCCAGTCTTGAATCGCTGTAATTTTGCTTGGATCTATAGCAATCCCTTCTTTTGATACGACATGGCCAAGGAACTTAACTTCATCCTGCCAGAAGATACACTTAGAAAATTTAGCTTTCAAGACATTTCTCCTCAGAATTACCAACACTTGTTCTAAATATTTTGCATGCTCGCCTTCGGACTTGGAGTAGATTAAAATGTCATCGATGAAGACCAGAACAAATTTATTCAAGACACCATGGAATACTCTGTTCATAAGATCGACGAAGTATGTTGGAGCTTTGCACAAGACAAACGGCATCACTAACCATTCGTAGAATAAATCGGGACCCCTGAAGGCTGTCAAAGGAACACAGTCTTCGGCTATACGTAATTGGTGGAAGCCTGTAGCTAGGTCCATTCTGGAGAATACTGTCACCCCATTTAATTGATCTAACAGTTCATCGATTCGTGGCAAGGGATATTTATTCTTCAGAGTCTGCTTATTGAGATCTCGGTAATCAACACAAAGTCGTAGAGTACCGTCTGATTTCGGGACAAACACTACTGCTGCTCCCCAATCTGAAAATCTTGGTCTGATCTGACCTTTCCAAAGCAATTCTCGAGTTTGGCGGCCTAACTCTTCTTTTTCTTTCGGGGCCATTCTTCGAATTGGATGAACTACTGGTCGGGCATTCGGAATTAGATCTATTCCGAACTCAATTTCTCTTTGCGGAGGTAAGTTTTTGACTTCTTCAAACACATCCGCATAGTTTTTAACGACCGGTATCTTTTCTAATGAAGTGGGAGTAACTTCCAAAGCAGACCAAAATTCTTTTCTATCGGTTTCTGAACCAAGACATGGTATAGTGATATGCCCAAAATTTGTTTTAACTTTCACGATTCTTTGGGCACATCTAACTTCGGCCTTATATTTTGTCAACCAGTCCAGCCCCAGTATAACATCAAATTCGGAAAAGTCTATGATAATCACTTTAAAAGGAAATCGATAACAAGAATATGAGGTGGGTACATTACAATATGAGCTGAGAATAATAGAACCTCCTATTGGATTTTGAACTTTAATTGGTTCTTTAAGCTTCCTTTGATTCAATTTTAACTTGTGAACAATGTTACTAGAAATGAAGCTACGTGATGCACCAGTATCAAAAAGTACATAAACAGGAGTATTTTCAATGGTAAGGTTACCACCCAAGACGTCGGGTTTACTTGATCCATCGGTGATAGCTGGCGGGGTCTCCCCGTCATAAACATGTGCCACCTGTGCATTCTTCTTCAAAAAACAATTCCTGCTATAGTGTCTCTTCTGATGGTAGTTGTAGCATTCAGCTGAGCTGCGGGGGTTCGGGTTTGAGCTTTCTAGATTTGCCTTTAGTCTCTTTGGGGCGGTGCACACATTTGAATAATGCCCCTTCTTTCCGCAGTTGTAGCAGCTTCCTTTGGGTATCTTACCAGATTGCTGAGTAGCGGCTGCTGCATTGCTGGACTCGGGCTGATCTCTTGAAGCTTTGCGCTTGTTTCCAGCTTGGCTTTTAGCGCGGTCTAGGTTGGAGTTCCTCTCATCCAAATCTTCGTAGTTGCAGGCCATCTCTACAAGTTCTGAAAATGGAAGCTTGATGTTACTCATGGCCCGGTCCTAGTACTTGCGTCGTAGCCCCAATATGAACCTCTTGTTCTTTGCTTTGGATGTCAAAATAAGCTCTGGAGCATAGCGTGATAGCTGAGTGAATTTGTTGAGGTAGTCTTGAATAGAACGGTCTCCCTGCTGGAGATTAGCAAACCGATCATGCATCCACTCTAATGCCTGCTCAGGGATGAACTTTCCCTTGAACAGGGTCTTGAACTCCTCCCAGGTCCTAACAGTATCCTCCTCATCCTCAGAGGTGACGGCATCCCACCACAACTCGGCCTCCTCCTATAAGAGCCAAGCACCCATAATCGATTTGTCGTGGGTTCCAAGTCTCATGCCTGCAAAAATCTTCTCGCATGTCTTCAACCATGCCAATGCCTCTGTCACTGTGCCAATGCCAGAAAAAGGTTTGCCTCCGAGGTTTCTGTACCTCTTTGCTAGTTGATCAAGATTGAAGTCCTGTGGTGCTGGTGGCTAAATCATAGGACCCTGTTCTGCTGTGGGGATATTCCCCCATCCTCCAGCTCTGCCTGCTCGGCCTCCTCGGCCACCTCTGGCTGCAGCTGCTCGTGTAGCCATCAAATAAAGTACTGTATAAGCAAGAAAAGAGTCAAGCTAACAGAAATGATAACTTTCATATATGATTAAGCAGGAGAACATAAGGAAAGGTAATGATGTACTGATCAAATTGTTTTGCTATTTTGCTTAGCTCATTCTAGGACATCTCTAATCCTATCTCTAATGAGCCACTCGCCTTAGAACACTACTAATTCTATTCTAACGAGGTGTTTAATGTATTAGATTCCAGAACTAAGGTTAACCAAAGCTTTGATACCAACTGTGACGATCCCAAAATCCATGTGACGGTGTTAAGGATAATCATTGGAATATAACACATCAGTCATCATAGCAGAGTACAGATAATAGCAAAAACAATATATAGAATAATTTGACATAGATATGACAGCGGAATCATAACATGTAACAACATCAGAGTAGCACAACGTAGGATATAACTTAGTAAATAAAAGGGGAATGATCAGTCAACATCGCCATAGGTGGAATATATACATACAGTGAGACATAATAAAGGTATCAGTCTACATCGCCTGAGGCGGTACATATACATAGGGTAATAAATAATGGAAGTAAAACAGTCTGCATCGCCATAGGAGGAATCATATACATAAGACAGGGATAGCAGGAAGTCAATAGCCAAAATACAAATCTAATCCATCGTCGTCAAGCCAAATGTGCACCTCGTACTACAGGGCTAAGCCAAAACAACCTGTCATCTGTCAACTAGGCTGCCCGTGTGAAAATAAGGGCACCCGAGTTTGCAAAGTGAAACAAACAACGCGTCAGTCGTGGGACTGGTATGAGAAATCTACTTAACTGGTTAAACAATAGTAATAAGGCAATCATAGGACCACGCCACTTTCGCGGAACGGGTTTACTTCAGTGATTGCCGGTGCATTTAAAACAAAGTAAATTCTTTAAAACAATGCAATGCTTTTAAAATGAACGTAGCCGTTATAAGACTCAAGTCCCATCATACAATGCAACGCAAACCGGAGGATAAAGTTTTACCTTATAATGGCGAAATATGCTTAATACGTGTAAAGCAAAATCATTTGATATTATTACTAGTGCATATATGTTTCAAAAACGAATATCATCATAAATATCAATCATAGGCGACATAGCTATCATCTACTATGTCGCCATACTAGTTCTACAATCAAATCCGTTATCTTGTATTGGAAATTGGATTTCCGTCATGAGTCGAGGCAAAGGGCAAGCTCCTCTCCGCTTCGAGACACTGTAGCAAATGCCACGGGACTACAAACTCTGGGTAACCCTTGGATCTTTAGGGCCGGTCCATACTTACGTTAGTGGATTAATATTCCTGAACACACGTTTCCCAGTCCTAACAGACCAAATATCGAGGTGCCTCATTCCAACATCACATCGGTAAAAATAATATAAATGTCAGCCAGTTTAAGCACTGACACTACCGCTAGCTAGAAAGAAACATCGTGCTCTCCCCGTAGTCCTTATCCCGTTTTTAACTCATACCAAGGTGTGAGGCTCGCGAATCCACGCTATACACAAAGCCAGGCCATGCAGGCCGTGCTTTGATCATCGAACACAAGACTTTGCTTTGCAACAGAAGCCCTATTCACTGCACCTTGGCATGCCACATAGGCAATCCACTCTATACGACTGATGTAACACCCCGAAAATTCTATAACTGTGTAGTTAACAAATTAAAATATAATTAATTTGAAATCAAAGAACTAAGGGAAACGGGATACGCCATTGCGTTCGTCTCGGAAAAATACGCGAAATAGAGTCCGAGTTTTCGAAAAACGGAGTCCGTATGAAGAAGATATGGCCTTCGGAAGTTTTGAATTAAATTTAAAATTCAAACAGAATAAAATAATTAAAAATCGGGCCCAGTGGGCCAGGGCAGATAAACACCCGCCTAGGCCACCCAGGTCGACTGGGCTGTCGACCTGGGCTACCCATGTCGACAGGGCTGTCGACAGCCCTGTCGACAGGGGTGTCGACCTGGTCGAGCCCAGTCAACCTAGCTGGCCAGGTCTGTGTTTGGTCGAATTTCTGTGGTCTGCTTTGTCATTAGGGCTAGGTGGCGGGTTCTAATTGGTCTCTCTATCTAATGAATGGCTAAGATCAATCCAAGCAACATCAAGGGTTCTAATCAGTTCCTAACCTCTATATAAACAACCCTAGACTAAACCCTAATCTATTCATTCAAATTAAGAACATAGCCGCCATGTTGCTGAGGAACGACTAAGAGTAGCCGCCAACTAGAGAGAGAATTAGGAAGAAAGTTCTAAAGCCTAAAGCAATTCAAGCAACCTAAAGCCAATCAATTCAACAAAAGAATCATATCTCTTAATTAGAGAATTCGCCGCAACCATTGTAAGTAGAGTATTACTTTGGTATGAATAAACAACTGTGTTGGTTTGTATGCTTGAATTGGGATAATAAAGTAGTTCATATTTGTGCAAAATTATGTTATTCGTTATAAAGAACTACATGCGGTAGTTCTATGCAAGTATACGTTTGGAATATTGCGCAAATTATGCAATTTATGTTGAAGCTACATGTATGTAGTTGATTGAAATTCATGCAAGTTTGGGGCTTTGTTATTATGCCATCATGATGTATGTTTTTGTGCATAAATCATTTTGCAAGTAATTGAAACAAGTTTGGTTGTTATAGTTCATAAGAAACTATGTTGGAATTTTGACACCATAATCCATGTATTAAGTCATGCTTTTGCAAACTTATGAATATGGCTAGGCTATGAATGATATTTGGCATAATTGAAATCCATGATTAAGTCTATCTTGTTTACAAGAATTAAATGATGACATATGTGAGACATGGCTAGGTTAGACTCAAAAATCCCTTTTTGCAAGTTTTAAAGCAAACACCATGTTTAGGAATATTTATGCATAAGTATGTTTATACCATCGTTATGTGATTAGACTTAAACCATAATTAAGTTGATCTATGCTTCTGTGTTAGTAACAAAGTATCCCCTTTGTAAACATGTAGAAACCTTATGAACATGACTTGTTTATGTTTATGCCATGAACAAATTTAACTTTACTTATGCCATGCTTATGTTTGACATTATGCCATGATTATGCTAAAAGTATTTATGCCATGCTTATGTTTGCCATTATGCTATGCTTATGCTAGAAATATTTATGACATGCTTATGTTTGACATTAT
The DNA here is from genome assembly GCA_030737875.1 of Allium sativum. Lineage (NCBI taxonomy): Eukaryota > Viridiplantae > Streptophyta > Magnoliopsida > Asparagales > Amaryllidaceae > Allium > Allium sativum. Next base: position 162,670,476 of record CM060913.1, read on the forward strand.
GCCTAAATAAGAATATAGGTTCATGTTGTAGTTAAACCTATGCAAGTTCACATGCTTTGATTCATATCACCTATGTTACCACTATACAAGTACACCAATTTCTATTTTATTTCCAACGTCGTATTGCAAGTTCATGCGCTCACCTTCCCCTTTTTGTGTATGTAATCACGCCATAAGCCTCCCCTTTTCGCATGGCTAAATTGGGCTTTAAAAGGCTAAGCCCAATATATATATAAACGGACGTGTAAAACGGGGGAAAATAACGTTGGGTAAAAATTAATTAGTGAATGAAAATATAAAATAGAAGGGCCCAAGTTCAAGTATGGGTTGGGCCCATGATTGGTGTAACCTTTACACCATTAACTTAATAATGGGCCGCAAATATTTACATATAAGAAATAAAGAAGAATGACAAAATATGTAAAATGTAGAACATACGATGTGTTTAACCCGAGGTTGGATTGAGTTGTGATGTAAACCTGCCCGGAACCGCCCGGCTGTCCAGTAGTCACAACAATACCTATCCAATGTGGGAGGTTAAACATGGAGCCCAATAAGGACCCGAGGTTAGACTGAGTTGTGGCGTAAGACTGCCCGGAACCAACCGGCAACAGGCAGCCACAACAATACCTGTCTAATGTGAGAGGTCAGGGCCTTAATAAGACAATTAAGGCTGAGTCAGGATTGTTAGGATTAAGTGGACTAAAGACTTAATCAAAATGGAACATGCTAAACTAAACGGACTGGTGGGGGTTAGGTAGGAAACACTTAACCAACTTAGCATGTTGGCTAGAGATAGAAAACCTAGTAACGGGGGACCCTTTTCAGCAGTAACCCTAAAAGGTGTATCAGGATACCCTGAAACTAGGCAGGGTGGGGCACGATTACTGGGCTGATTGTAAGAGGTCAAATCGACGGCGGTGGTGTAGCAGTGTAGGTTCTAACGGAGTGCGGGCGTGCACACACTCCGGCGCAGAAAAATAAGGCACTGGACACCAGTAGCATACCTGTGCACTCTAAGGTTGTGTCGGGTTGCCACTATGGGACTTGATACACCCCATGGTGGGACCAGCATAGGTAACTACAGACATCGGGGGCCGTAAGACACATGTAACTATGCGAGTAGGAGCCGATCATCATTGAATGGATCACATCACCCTGATTATGGGGTGCAAATTGGAAACTAGTTTATATGGGTTCAGAGATTAACATGGGGTACGATAGTATATTCGACCCTAGACAACTTAACCAAGTTTACTGTGCTTGCCCACTTCTTGTTTATACTTATCATACCCAGTTCTTTATTCATAGACAAAATAGTACTAGACTTACTCAGGCTTTATGTCTGACTCTATTTTTCTTTCGTCTTCTTTCTTCCGTTTCCCCCCCCAGGTCCTCAGGGAGGGAACACAGCAGCTTGATCAGCCTTGACATCCAGCTGAAGTAGAGAAATGTATTGCTTGGACTTTCCTGTTTTGAACTATGGCTTTGGACAATCCACTCTGGGGCTTTTGCAGTTTATCTATGTTTTATTTATGCTTCTTTAATAATGTACTCAAGACAGATTATGAAAGTGTTATGTTATGTTTTTGGAAAGGATGTTGTTGTAACACGTATTTGACTTTATGAAATAAAAAAAAAAGTTGTTGTTCTTCCGCTGTTTACAAATATGTGTTCTTATATCTGTCTTGTATATCTGTGACTTGTACTTATAAACCTCCACCAAAATTAGGGCATTCCCTTTGAGAGTGGCCCTAACGGAGGTGGGGTGTTTCACTTGGTATCAGAGCCAGGTTTACCAGATAAGATAAAAAGTTTTGAAAAATTATTTTCGAAAAGGAAATTTAAAGAAGCATTTTTAAAAGAAAAATATTATTTTATTTTAAAAAGGCAAAGTCCACTCCCCAAAGCCATAGGTACTATCTCTTATCCTTCGTTTTGAATCTATCCTTTTTGTTTCAGCATGTCCCAAGAACTTAACTTGCCGGAAGGGGTGCCAATACCTGGTTGGTTTAGACGGTTCTTAGAAGCAAGGGCCACTCAGCCAGGTCCTACCATTCCTCCTCCCCCAGCGGAAGGAAATCATCCAGCTGCAGCAGCACCTTTTCCTCCACCTCCTCCTCGGGGAAGCACATTCGCTAAGATATGCAAAGATTTTAAAGCTATGGGAGGAAGGGATTTCCATGGAACTGAGTCCTTCGTAGCAGCTAGAAATTGGCTGAAAGAAACGGAGGACCTATTCATCATCTTTGAGGTAGAAGATAGACAAAAAGTACAGTTGGCAGTGTGGCTATTGAAGGGTGAGGCTTCCTACTGGTGGGAAGTCACTAACGCTGAAAGACCAGTGGAGACATGGGAGGACTTTAGGGCAAGGTTTGAGACTAAATTTCTCTCAGATGCGGAAAGAAGTTTGCAGTTAGAGAAATTCTTATTTCTTAAGCAAGGGGATAAGACGGTCAGAGAGTATGTGAATCAGTTCGATGAGCTGGCTAGGTTTGGGCTTGACCTAGTCAATACCCCGCACAAGAAGGCTCTCCGTTTTGTCAAAGGGTTGAATGAGCCATTACACAGTCTGGCCATGACCCATATACCCATGGGAGCCACGTATGAAAGATTGGTGCAAATGGCATTGCTGAATGAAGAGGATAAGGGCAAGAAGAAAGAGGGTTTGCAGCCCAAGAAGACAGACTTAAAGAAAGGCGTGAAAGGCAACAAAGAGAAGAGGAAGTGCAATTTCTGTGGCAAAGTGGGGCACTTAGTAAAGGACTGCCGGAAAAAGAAGGCCAAGGAGAATGGTGGGTGCTTTTCTTGCGGTGAGATGGGCCATAGGGCTAAGGACTGCCCAAAGAAACGAGGACAGGGGCAGAGGGCTGGATCCACCCCAGGGGCACAGGTCCATGTGCTAGAAGCGCCACCTCTGCAACAGCGAGGTATAAATACTTCTGTAGAAAGTGTAGTTTATCTTTATGATCACCCCGTTCGCACTTTATTTGATTCTGGCGCGTCACACACCTTTATCTCGTCTGCTTTAGTAGAATCTCTGCACCTAAAAACTAGTATGGTAGAGGACCCCTTAATTGTTTCAAACCCAATTGGGGGCCCAGCTCATTTGTCTATGATCTGTGTGGGATTGAAAATTTCTATTCTAAGTGTAGAATTTCAATGTAGTGCCTTTGTTTTGGGCTTTTCGGGGTATGGTTTGATTTTGGGTATGGATTGGCTATCCAGTAATGGGGCCATCCTTGATTGTGAGAAAAGGGTTGTTAGGCTCCTAACCCGACTCGGTAATACTTTGGAAATTTCTTGTAATCCCTCGTATGCGGTTATGCTTAGTTATCTTGAATCGCTAGATGCCTCTGTTGAAAATTGGCAATCAGTTAGAGTAGTCCGGGAATATCCGGATGTCTTCGAAGAGGTGAAGGGCTTGCCTCCGAAGCGGGAAATAGACTTCCGCATATATCTTGTAGATAATGCAAAGCCCGTTGCGTTGCCCGTTAGACATATGGCTCCACGAGAAAGGAAAGAGCTCAGTAAACAGATTAAAGAGCTTCTAGAAAAGGGGTTCATTAGGAGAAGCATTTCAGAATGGGGCGCTCCGGTGGTGTTCGCTACAAAGGTGGATGGTTCACTCCGTCTATGTGTTGACTATAGGGAGCTCAACAAGCTAACGAAAAAGAATAGGCACCCTCTCCCTAGAATTGACGATTTATTTGACCAGCTTGTCGGAGCGTCTGTTTTCTCCCAACTCGATTTAGCAACCGGTTTTCATCAGCTAAGGGTGGCTGAAGATAGCATTGATAAAACGGTATTCAGAACCCCAGATGGTTTCTTTGAATGGCTTGTCATGCCTTTCGGCTTGACAAATGCACCTGCTTACTTCGTGGACCTAATGAGTAGGGTATTTAGAGATTTCCTCAACAAATTCGTAGTGGTCTTCGTAGACGATATCCTTATCTTCTCAAAGAGTGAAGAGGAACATGCTCAGCACTTAAGGGCAATCATGGAAACTTTGCGAGTCCATCAACTAAAAGCCAAGTTCTCCAAATGCCACTTTTGGAGAGAAGAGGTGAGGTTCCTTGGGCACATAGTATCCAAACAAGGGTTAGCAGTGGACCCTGCTAAAGTAGTGGCGGTACAGGACTGGAAGACACCAAGGAATGCAACTGAGGTCCGAAGCTTTCTAGGACTAGCAGGTTTCTATCGAAAATTTATAAGGGATTTTGCGAAAATCTCAGCTCCGCTCACGAAATTGACTAAGAAGAATCTAGTGTTTAATTGGGACTTGGATTGCGAGTTTGCTTTCCAACGACTAAAAAGGGCTCTCACAACAGCCCCAGTTTTGACGCTGCCGGATGGGAGCAAGATGTTCACTGTTTATACGGATGCATGTGGGACAGGGCTAGGCGCCATCTTAATGCAAGAAGGAAGGGTAGTAGCTTATGGCGGGAGGCAGTTGAAGGTGCACGAAAAGAACTACCCAACCCACGATCTTGAGTTAGCCGCCATCGTCTTTGCACTCAAGTCTTGGCGACACTATCTCCTAGGTGAGAAGTTCGAACTTTACACTGACCATAAATCGTTGAAATATCTTTTCTCGCAGAAGGATCTTAACTTGAGGCAACAAAGATGGATGGAGTTTCTTGCCTCGTACGATTTCGAAATCTCCTACACTCCGGGCAAAGGCAACGTAGTGGCAGACGCGTTGAGCCGAAAGAAATTGACCCTAAGCCCGTTGTTTGTTGAAAGACAAAGCCTAGAGTTTATAGCCAGCTTCGACTTTAGGCCTTCCTCCGATTTCGTACCGGGCTTGCTAGCATCTCTCGAAGTGCGCCCAACTTTGGTGGATTCGGTAGGGGCAGCACAACGCGAAGACCCTCAGCTTGTGGAAATAATTGATAGGCTAATTAGGGGTGAGACTTCAAGTCACCTCAACCGATACTCCATCGACGATAAGGGGTTGCTAAGGCGAGACGGAAGACTATGCGTCCCACAGACGAAAGATTTAGTAAAGAAGGTTCTAGAGGAAGCACATCACTCCAAGATGACGATACACCCAGGCGGAGATAAAATGTACAAAGATATAAAAAGGACTTTCTTTTGGAACGGCATGAAAAAGGACGTGGCAGAGTTCGTTTCTAAGTGTATGGTGTGCCAACAGGTTAAGGCAGAACAGAAAAAGCCTGGCGGACTGCTACATCCTCTGGAGGTCCCGCAGTGGAAGTGGGATAACATCTCAATGGACTTCATCGATGGGCTGCCTAGGTCTAGGAGAGGCAACACTAGCATTTGGGTAATAGTGGATAGGCTTACTAAAAGCGCCCACTTTTTACCTGTCAAAAGTAAAAGAACTGCCTCATCCCTAGCATCACTTTACCTCAAGGAAATCGTTCGACTCCATGGAATACCGTCTAGCAGAGTTTGTAACACCCCGAAAATTCTATAACTGTGAAATTAACAAATTAAAGTATAATTAATTTGAAATCAAAGAACTAAGGGAAACGGGATACGCCATTGCGTTCGTCTCGGAAAAATACGCGAAATAGAGTCCGAGTTTTCGAAAAACGGAGTCCGTATGAAGGAGATATGGCCTTCGGAAGTTTTGAATTAAAATTAAAATTCAAACAGAATAAAATAATTAAAAAAATCGGGCCCAATGGGCTAGGGCGGATAAACACCCGCCTAGACCACCCAGGTCGACTGGGCTGTCGACCTGGGCTACCCATGTCGACAGGGCTGTCGACAGCCCTGTCGACAGGGGTGTCGACCTGGTCGAGCCCAGTCAACCTGGCTGGCCAGGTCTGTGTTTGGTCGAATTTCTGTGGTCTGCTTTGTCATTAGGGCTAGGTGGCGGGTTCTAATTGGTCTCTCTATCTAATGAATGGCTACGATCTAACCTAGCAACATCAAGGGTCCTAATCAATTCCTAACCTCTATATAAACAACCCTAGACTAAACCCTAATCTATTCATTCAAAATTAAAAACATAGCCGCCATGTTGCTGAGGAGTGACTAAGAGTAGCCGCCAACTAGAGAGAGAATTAGGAAGAAAGTTCTAAAAGCCTAAAGCAATTCAAGCAACCTAAAGCCAATCAATTCAACAAAGGAATCATATCTCTTAATTAGAGAATTCGCCGCAACCATTGTAAGTAGAGTATTACTTTGGTATGAATAAACAATTGTGTTGATGTGTATGCTTGAATTGTGGCAATGAAAGTAATTCATATTTGTGCGTTCTTATCAATTTATATACGTTTGGATATTCTTGAATTATGTTATTCATTATAAAGAACTACATGCGGTAGTTCTATGCAAGTATACGTTTGGAATATTGCGCAAATTATGTAATCTATGTTAAAGCTACATGTATGTAGTTGATTGAAATTCATGCAAGTTTGGGGCTTTGTTATTATGCCATCATGATGTATATTTTTGTGCATAAATCATTTTGCAAGTAATTGAAACAAGTTTGGTTGTTATAGTTCATATGAAACTATGTTGGAATTTTGACACCATAATCCATGTATTAAGTCATGCTTTTGCAAACTTATGAATATGGCTAGGCTATGAATGATATTTGGCATAATTGAAATCCATGATTAAGTCTATCTTGTTTACAAGAATTATATGATGACATATGTGAGACATGGCTAGGTTAGACTCAAAAATCCCTTTTCGCAAGTTTAAAGCAAACACCATGATTAGGAATATTTATGCATAAGTATATTTATACTATCGTTATGTGATTAGACTTAAACCATAATTAAGTTGATCTATGCTTCTGTGTTAGTAACAAAGTATCCCCTTTGTAAACATGTAGAAACCTTATGAACATGACTTGTTTATGTTTATGCCATGAACAAATTTAACTTTACTTATGCCATGCTTATGTTTGACATTATGCCATGATTATGCTAAAAGCATTTATGCCATGCTTATGTTTGCCATTATGCTATGCTTATGCTAGAAATATTTATGACATGCTTATGTTTGACATTATGCCTAACTAAGAATATAGGTTCATGTTGTAGTTAAACCTATGCAAGTTCACATGCTTTGATTCATGTCACCTATGTTACCACTATGCAAGTACACCAATTTCTATTTTGAATTTCCAACGTCGTATTGCAAGTTCATGCGCTCACCTTCCCCTTTTTGTGTATGTAATCACGCCATAAGCCTCCCCTTTTCGCATGGCTAAATTGGGCTTTAAAAGGCTAAGCCCAATATATATATAAACGGACGTGTAAAACGGGGGAAAATAACGTTGGGTAAAAATTAATTAATGAATGAAAATATAAAATAGAAGGGCCCAAGTTCAAGTATGGGTTGGGCCCATGATTGGTGTAACCTTTACACCATTAACTTAATAATGGGCCGCAAATATTTACATATAAGAAATAAAGAAGAATGACAAGATATGTAAATGTAGAACATACGATGTGTTTAACCCGAGGTTGGATTGAGTTGTGATGTAAACCTGCCCGGAACCGCCCGGCTGTCCAGTAGTCACAACAATACCTATCCAATGTGGGAGGTTAAACATGGAGCCCAATAAGGACCCGAGGTTAGACTGAGTTGTGGCGTAAGACTGCCCGGAACCAACCGGCAACAGGCAGCCACAACAATACCTGTCTAATGTGAGAGGTCAGGGCCTTAATAAGACAATTAAGGCTGAGTCAGGATTGATAGGATTAAGTGAACTAAAGACTTAATCAAAATGGAACATGCTAAACTAAACGGACTGGTGGGGTTAGGTTAGAAAAACACTTAACCAACTTAGCATGTTGGCTAGAGATAGAAAACCTAGTAACGGGGGACCCTTTTCAGCAGTAACCCTAAATGGTGTATCAGGATACCCTGAAACTAGGCAGGGTGGGGCACGATTACTGGGCTGATTGTAAGAGGTCAAAGCGACGGCGGTGGTGTAGCAGTGTAGGTTCTAACGGAGTGCGGGCGTGCACACACTCCGGCGCAGAAAAATAAGGCACTGGACACCAGTAGCATACCTGTGCACTCTAAGGTTGTGTCGGGTTGCCACTATGGGACTTGATACACCCCATGGTGGGACCAGCATAGGTAACTACAGACATCGGGGGCCGTAAGACACATGTAACTTTGCGAGTAGGAGCCGATCATCATCGAATGGATCATATCACCCTGATTATGGGATGCAAATTGGAAACTAGTTTATATGGGTTCAGAGATTAACATGGGGTACGATAGTATATTCGACCCTAGACAACTTAACCAAATTTATAGTGCATGCCCACTTCCTGTTTATACTTATCATACCAAGTTCTTTATTCATAGACAAAGTAGTACTAGACTTACTCAGGCTTTATGTCTGACTCTACTTTTCTTTCGTCTTCTTTCTTCCGTTTCCCCCCCCCCCCAGGTCCTCAGGGAGGGAAGTCAGCAGCTTGACCTACCTCAACATCCAGCTTGAAGAAGAGAAATGTATTGCTTGGACTTTCCTGTTTTGAACTATGGCTTTGGACAATCCACTTTGGGGCTTTTGCAGTTTATCTACGTTTTATTTATGCTTCTTTAAATAATGTACTCAAGACAGATTATGAAAGTGTTATGTTATGTTTTTGGAAAGGATGTTGTTGTAACACGTATTTGACTTTGTGAAATAAAGTTTGTTGTTCTTCCGCTGTTTACAAATATGTGTTCTTATATCTGTCTTGTATATCTGTGACTTGTACTTATAAACCTCCACCAAAATTAGGGCATTCCCTTGGAGAGTGACCCTAACGGAGGTGGGTTGTTTCACTTGGTATCAGAGCATAGGTTTACCAGATAAGATAAAAAGTTTTGAAAAACTATTTTCAAAAAGGAAATTTAAAGAAGCATTTTTAAAAAGAAAAATATTATTTTATTTTAAAAAGGCAAAAGTCCACTCCCCAAAGCCATAGGAACTATCTCTTATCCTTCGTTTTGAATCTATCCTTTTTGTTTCAGCATGTCCCAAGAACTTAACTTGCCGGAAGGGGTGCCAATACCTGGTTGGTTTAGACGGTTCTTAGAAGCAAGGGCCACTCAGCCAGGTCCTACCATTCCTCCTCCCCCAGCGGAAGGAAATCATCCAGCAGCAGCAGCACCTTTTCCTCCACCTCCTCCTCGGGGAAACACGTTTGCTAAGATATGTAAAGATTTTAAAGCTATGGGAGGAAGGGATTTCCATGGAACTGAGACCTTCGTGGCAGCTAGAAATTGGCTGAAAGAAACGGAGGACCTATTCATCATCTTTGAGGTGGAAGATAGGCAGAAAGTACAACTGGCGGTGTGGTTATTGAAGGGCGAGGCTTCCTACTGGTGGGAAGTCACTAATGCTGAAAGACCAGTGGAGACATGGGAGGACTTTAGGGCAAGGTTTGAGACTAAATTTCTCTCAGATGCGGAAAGAAGTTTGCAGTTGGAAAAATTCTTATTTCTTAAACAAGGGGACAAGACGGTCAGGGAGTATGTGAATCAGTTCGATGAGCTGGCTAGGTTTGGGCTTGACCTAGTCAACACCCCGCACAAGAAGGCTCTCCGTTTCGTCAAAGGGTTAAATGAGCCATTACACAGTTTGGCCATGACCCATATACCCATGGGAGCCACGTATGAAAGATTGGTGCAAATGGCATTGCTGAATGAAGAGGATAAGGGCAAGAAGAAAGAGGGTTTGCAGCCCAAGAAGACAGACTTTAAGAAGGGCGGGAAAGGCAACAAAGAGAAGAGGAAGTGTAATTTCTGTGGCAAAGTGGGGCACTTAGTAAAGGACTGCCGGAAAAAGAAGGCCAAGGAAAATGGTGGGTGCTTTTCTTGCGGTGAGACAGGCCATAGGGCTAAGGACTGCCCAAAGAAACGAGGACAAGGGCAGAGGGCTGGATCCACCCCAGGGGCACAGGTTCATGTGCTAGAAGCGCCACCTCTGCAACAGCGAGGTATAAATACTTCTGTAGAAAGTGTAGTTTATCTTTATGATCACCCCGTTCGCACTTTATTTGATTCTGGCGCATCACACTCCTTTATCTCGTCTGCTTTAGTAGAATCTCTGCACCTAGAAACTAGTATGGTCGAGGACCCCTTAATTGTTTCAAACCCAATTGGGGGCCCAGCTCATTTGTCTATGATCTGTGTGGGATTGAAAATTTCTATTCTAAGTGTAGAATTTCAATGTAGTGCCTTTGTTTTGGGCTTTTCGGGTTATGGTTTGATTTTGGGTATGGATTGGCTATCCAGTAATGGGGCCATCCTTGATTGTGAGAAAAGGGTTGTTAGGCTCCTAACCCAGCTCGGTAATACTTTGGAAATTTCTTGTAATCCCTCGTATGCGGTTATGCTTAGTTATCTTGAATCGCTAGATGCCTCCGTTGAAAATTTGCAATCAGTTAGAGTGGTCCGGGAATATCCGGATGTCTTTGAAGAGGTGAAGGGCTTGCCTCCGAAGCGGTAAATAGACTTCCGCATATATCTTGTAGATAATGCAAAGCCCGTTGCGTTGCCCGTTAGACATATGGCTCCACGAGAAAGGAAAGAGCTCAGTAAACAGATTAAAGAGCTCCTAGAAAAGGGGTTCATTAGGAGGAGCATTTCAGAATGGGGCGCTCCAGTGGTATTCGCTACAAAGGCGGATGGTTCACTCCGTCTATGTGTTGACTATAGAGAGCTCAACAAGCTAACGAAAAAGAATAGGCACCCTCTCCCTAGAATTGACGATTTATTTGACCAGCTTGTAGGAGCGTCTGTTTTCTCCCAACTCGATTTAGCAACCGGTTTCCATCAGCTAAGGGTGGCTGAAGATAGCATCGATAAAACGGCATTCAGAACCCCAGACGGTTTCTTCGAATGGCTTGTCATGCCTTTCGGCTTGACAAATGCACCTGCGTACTTCGTGGACCTAATGAGTAGGGTATTTAGAGATTTCCTCAACAAATTCGTCGTGGTCTTCGTAGATGATATCCTTATCTTCTCAAAGAGTGAAGAGGAACATGCTCAGCACCTAAGGGCAATCATGGAAACTTTGCGAGTCCATCAACTAAAAGCCAAGTTCTCCAAATGCCACTTTTGGAGAGAAGAGGTGAGGTTCCTTGGGCACATAGTATCCAAACAAGGATTAGCAGTGGACCCTGCTAAGGTAGTGGTGGTACAAGATTGGAAGACACCAAGGAATGCAACTGAGGTCCGAAGCTTTCTAGGACTAGCGGGTTTCTATCGAAAATTTATAAGGGATTTTGCGAAAATCTCAGCTCCGCTCACGAAATTAACTAAGAAGAATCTAGTGTTTAATTGGGATTTGGATTGCGAGTTCGCTTTCCAACGACTAAAAAGGGCTCTCACAACAGCCCCAGTTTTGACGCTTCCAGATGGGAGCAAGATGTTCACTGTTTATACGGATGCATGTGGGACAGGGCTAGGCGCCGTCTTAATGCAAGAAGGAAGGGTAGTAGCTTATGGCGGAAGGCAGTTGAAGGTGCATGAAAAGAACTACCCAACCCACGATCTTGAGTTAGCCGCCATCGTCTTTGCACTCAAGTCTTGGCGACACTATCTCCTAGGTGAGAAGTTCGAACTTTACACTGACCATAAATCGTTGAAATATCTTTTCTCGCAGAAGGATCTTAACTTGAGGCAACAAAGATGGATGGAGTTTCTTGCCTCGTACGATTTCGAAATCTCCTATACTCCGGGCAAAGGCAACGTAGTAGCAGACGCGTTGAGCCGAAAGAAATTGACCCTAAGCCCGTTGTTTGTTGAAAGACAAAGCCTAGAGTTTATAGCCAGTTTCGACTTTAGGCCTTCCTCCGATTTCGTACCAGGCTTGCTAGCATCTCTCGAAGTATGCCCAACTTTGGTGGATTCGGTAGGGGCAGCACAACGCGAAGACCCTCAGCTTATGGAAATAATTGATAGGCAAATTAGGGGTGAGACTTCAAGTCACCTCAACCGATACTCCATCGACGATAGGGGTTTTCTAAGGCGAGACGGAAAACTATGCGACCCACAGACGAAAGATATAGTAAGGAAGGTTCTCAAGGAAGCGCATCATTCCAAGATGACGATACACCCAGGCGGAGATAAAATGTACAAAGATATAAAAAGGACTTTCTTCTGGAACGGCATGAAAAAGGACGTGGCAGAGTTCGTTTCTAAGTGTATGTTGTGCCAACAGGTTAAAGCGGAACAGAAAAAGCCTGGCGGACTGCTACATCCTCTGGAGGTCCCGCAGTGGAAGTGGGATAGCATCTCAATGGACTTCATCGATGGGCTGCCTAGGTCTAGGAGAGGCAACACTAGTATTTGGGTAATAGTGGATAGGCTTACTAAAAGCGCCCACTTTTTACCTGTCAAAAGTAAAAGAACTGCCTCATCCCTAGCATCACTTTACCTCAAGGAAATCGTTCGACTCCATGGAATACCATCTAGCATTGTTAGTGACCGAGACCCCATCTTCACCAACGAGTTTTGGCGGAGTCTGCAAGAAGCAATAGGAACGCAGTTATGCTTGAGCACAGCCTATCATCCCCAAACCGACGGCCAAATAGAGAGAGTGAACAGAGTTTTGGAAGACCTTTTAAGACTGTGCGTCCTTGACTTCGGAGGGACATGGGAAGACCACCTTCCTTTGGTGGAATTCGCCTACAACAACAGCTATCAAGCAACCATCGGAATGGCGCCCTTCGAAGCTTTATATGGAAGACCGTGCCGATCGCCCACTTGTTGGTGGGAGTCTACTGATAAGCTCATACTTGGACCAGATATGATCCGAGAGACTTCAGAGAAAGTAGACTTAATACGAAGAAGGATGAAGACGGCCCAAGACAGACAGAAGTCCTACGCCGACAAGAGGAGGACCGACCTTGAATTCGAGGTTGGAGACAGAGTTTTTCTCAAGGTATCACCGCTAAGAAACGTTGTTCGCTTTGGAACCACAGGAAAGCTAGCACCAAGGTTCGTAGGGCCATTCCCTATTATCGAGAAGATTGGGAAAATGGCCTATAGATTAGAGCTACCCGAGAAGTTGGATGGAGTCCACAACGTTTTTCACGTTTCACACCTCCGAAAATGTCTGCATGAGTCTGCTGAAGTGGTAGAGCCAAATATCCTCGAAGAGGCCGAAGTGGAGCGCGAAGCAACCATAAGGAGAGTTCCAACCCGCATCTTAGGAACAGAAGTGAAGAAGCTACGCAACCGTGAAGTCAAGCTCGTCAAAGTCCAGTGGAGCGACACCGAGGGAGACGCGACTTGGGAGACTGAAGCTAAAATCCGTACAGCCTACCCTTTTCTGTTCGAGGGTACATCCTTGATCTTTCCTTTTCCTTAAGTTGCGCTTTTATCTATCTTTTTAGGTATATTTCCTCGACCGTATCTTTTAGATAGAATCTTTTTGGATGGAAACATGTAGTTGAAACATGTTATGGATGATGGTTGCAAGTGGTTGCAAGTGATTGCTAGTGGTTGCTCGTGGTTGCATATACACACACAATCTAGGTTTTAGATCGGCTCAGTCACTTCATATTGCATATGCATATATGTTTGTATTCGTATGTGGTTGAACTTTAATGTGTTGACATGTGGATGCTGCATTTGTATTGAATGATTGCGCACTCATGTAGAATCATGAATAGGAAAATTTGCATACATAATGGATTCATGGCACTTACATAATTCGCATTAAGGAGGTCAACTGAATCAGTAGACCGCCTGATTTTGCATTAGATAAGTACATGTACACACACACTTCGCATATGATCATGAAGCATTAGAAATCTTTTAAGGACAATGGATGCTCGTGTTTGATGGATGAGTAGATGGATGATTGGATGTTAGGATATACATTCCTCCTAACTTGAAGATTTCGGGGACGAAATCCTTTTAAGTGGGGAGAATGTAACAACCCGAAAATTCTATAACTGTGAAATTAACAAATTAAAGTATAATTAATTTGAAATCAAAGAACTAAGGGAAACGGGATAGGCCATTGCGTTCGTCTCGGAAAAATACGCGAAATAGAGTCCGAGTTTTCGAAAAACGGAGTCCGTATGAAGGAGATATGGCCTTCGGAAGTTTTGAATTAAAATTAAAATTCAAACAGAATAAAATAATAAAAAAAATCGGGCCCAATGGGCCAGGGCGGATAAACACCCGCTTAAACCACCCAGGTCGACTGGGCTGTCGACCTGGGCTACCCATGTCGACAGGGCTGTCGACAGCCCTGTCGACAGGGGTGTCGACCTGGTCGAGCCCAGTCAACCTGGCTGGCCAGGTCTGTGTTTGGTCGAATTTCTGTGGTCTGCTTTGTCATTAGGGCTAGGTGGCGGGTTCTAATTGGTCTCTCTATCTAATGAATGGCTACGATCTAACCTAGCAACATCAAGGGTCCTAATCAATTCCTAACCTCTATATAAACAACCCTAGACTAAACCCTAATCTATTCATTCAAAATTAAAAACATAGCCGCCATGTTGCTGAGGAGCGACTAAGAGTAGCCGCCAACTAGAGAGAGAATTAGGAAGAAAGTTCTAAAAGCCTAACGCAATTCAAGCAACCTAAAGCCAATCAATTCAACAAAGGAATCATATCTCTTAATTAGAAAATTCGCCGCAACCATTGTAAGTAGAGTATTACTTTGGTATGAATAAACAATTGTGTTGATGTGTATGCTTGAATTGTGGCAATGAAAGTAATTCATATTTGTGCGTTCTTATCAATTTATATACGTTTGGATATTCTTGAATTATGTTATTCATTATAAAGAACTACATGCGGTAGTTCTATGCAAGTATACGTTTGGAATATTGCGCAAATTATGTAATCTATGTTAAAGCTACATGTATGTAGTTGATTGAAATTCATGCAAGTTTGGGGCTTTGTTATTATGCCATCATGATGTATATTTTTGTGCATAAATCATTTTGCAAGTAATTGAAACAAGTTTGGTTGTTATAGTTCATATGAAACTATGTTGGAATTTTGACACCATAATCCATGTATTAAGTCATGCTTTTGCAAACTTATGAATATGGCTAGGCTATGAATGATATTTGGCATAATTGAAATCCATGATTAAGTCTATCTTGTTTACAAGAATTATATGATGACATATGTGAGACATGGCTAGGTTAGACTCAAAAATCCCTTTTTGCAAGTTTAAAGCAAACACCATGATTAGGAATATTTATGCATAAGTATATTTATACTATCGTTATGTGATTAGACTTAAACCATAATTAAGTTGATCTATGCTTCTGTGTTAGTAACAAAGTATCCCCTTTGTAAACATGTAGAAACCTTATGAACATAACTTGTTTATGTTTATGCCATGAACAAATTTAACTTTACTTATGCCATGCTTATGTTTGACATTATGCCATGATTATGCTAAAAGCATTTATGCCATGCTTATGTTTGCCATTATGCTATGCTTATGCTAGAAATATTTATGACATGCTTATGTTTGACATTATGCCTAACTAAGAATATAGGTTCATGTTGTAGTTAAACCTATGCAAGTTCACATGCTTTGATTCATGTCACCTATGTTACCACTATGCAAGTACACCAATTTCTATTTTGAATTTCCAACGTCGTATTGCAAGTTCATGCGCTCACCTTCCCCTTTTTGTGTATGTAATCACGCCATAAGCCTCCCCTTTTCGCATGGCTAAATTGGGCTTTAAAAGGCTAAGCCCAATATATATATAAACGGACGTGTAAAACGAGGGAAAATAACGTTGGGTAAAAATTAATTAATGAATGAAAATATAAAATAGAAGGGCCCAAGTTCAAGTATGGGTTGGGCCCATGATTGGTGTAACCTTTACACCATTAACTTAATAATGGGCCGCAAATATTTACATATAAAAATAAAGAAGAATGACAAGATATGTAAATGTAGAACATACGATGTGTTTAACCCGAGGTTGGATTGAGTTGTGATGTAAACCTGCCCGGAACCGCCCGGCTGTCCAGTAGTCACAACAATACCTATCCAATGTGGGAGGTTAAACATGGAGCCCAATAAGGACCCGAGGTTAGACTGAGTTGTGGCGTAAGACTGCCCGGAACCAACCGGCAACAGGCAGCCACAACAATACCTGTCTAATGTGAGAGGTCAGGGCCTTAATAAGACAATTAAGGCTGAGTCAGGATTGATAGGATTAAGTGAACTAAAGACTTAATCAAAATGGAACATGCTAAACTAAACGGACTGGTGGGGTTAGGTTAGAAAAACACTTAACCAACTTAGCATGTTGGCTAGAGATAGAAAACCTAGTAACGGGGGACCCTTTTCAGCAGTAACCCTAAATGGTGTATCAGGATACCCTGAAACTAGGCAGGGTGGGGCACGATTACTGGGCTGATTGTAAGAGGTCAAAGCGACGGCAGTGGTGTAGCAGTGTAGGTTCTAACGGAGTGCGGGCGTGCACACACTCCGGCGCAGAAAAATAACGCACTGGACACCAGTAGCATACCTGTGCACTCTAAGGTTGTGTCGGGTTGCCACTATGGGACTTGATACACCCCATGGTGGGACCGGCATAGGTAACTACAGACATCGGGGGCCGTAAGACACATGTAACTTTGCGAGTAGGAGCCGATCATCATCGAATGGATCATATCACCCTGATTATGGGATGCAAATTGGAAACTAGTTTATATGGGTTCAGAGATTAACATGGGGTACGATAGTATATTCGACCCTAGACAACTTAACCAAGTTTATAGTGCATGCCCACTTCCTGTTTATACTTATCATACCCAGTTCTTTATTCATAGACAAAGTAGTACTAGACTTACTCAGGCTTTATGTCTGACTCTACTTTTCTTTCGTCTTCTTTCTTCCGTTTCCCCCCCACCCCCCCAGGTCCTCAGGGAGGGAACTCAGCAGCTTGACCTACCTCAACATCCAGCTTGAAGAAGAGAAATGTATTGCTTGGACTTTCCTGTTTTGAACTATGGCTTTGGACAATCCACTTTGGGGCTTTTGCAGTTTATCTACGTTTTATTTATGCTTCTTTAAATAATGTACTCAAGACAGATTATGAAAGTGTTATGTTATGTTTTTGGAAAGGATGTTGTTGTAACACGTATTTGACTTTGTGAAATAAAGTTTGTTGTTCTTCCGCTGTTTACAAATATGTGTTCTTATATCTGTCTTGTATATCTGTGACTTGTACTTATAAACCTCCACCAAAATTAGGGCATTCCCTTGGAGAGTGACCCTAACGGAGGTGGGGTGTTTCATCGTTAGTGACCGAGACCCCATCTTCACCAGTGAGTTTTGGCGGAGTCTGCAAGAAGCAGTAGGAACGCAGTTATGCTTGAGCACAGCCTATCATCCCCAAACCGACGGCCAAACGGAGAGAGTGAACAGAGTTTTGGAAGACCTCTTAAGGCTATGCGTCCTTGACTTCGGAGGGACATGGGAAGACCACCTTCCTTTGGTGGAATTTGCCTACAACAACAGCTATCAAGCAACCATCGGAATGGCGCCCTTCGAAGCTTTATATGGAAGACCGTGCCGATCGCCCACTTGTTAGTGGGAGTCCACGGATAAGCTCATACTTGGACCAGATATGATCCGAGAGACCTCGGAGAAAGTAGACTTAATACGAAGAAGGATGAAGACGGCCCAAGACAGACAAAAGTCCTACGCCGACAAGAGAAGGACCGAACTTGAATTCGAAGTTGGAGACAGAGTTTTTCTCAAGGTATCACCGCTAAGAAACGTTGTTCGTTTTGGAACCACAGGAAAGCTAGCACCAAGGTTCGTAGGGCCATTCCCTATTATCGAGAAAATTGGGAAAATGGCCTATAGATTAGAGCTACCCGAGAAGTTGGATGGAGTCCACAACGTTTTTCACGTTTCACATCTTCGAAAATGTCTTCATGAGTCCGCTGAAGTGGTAGAGCCAAATATCCTCGAAGAAGCCGAAGTGGAACGCGAAGCAACCATAAGAAAAGTTCCAACCCGCATATTAGGAACGGAAGTGAAGAAGCTACGCAACCGCGAAGTCAAGCTCGTCAAAGTCCAGTGGAGCGACACCGAGGGAGACGCGACTTGGGAGACTGAAGCTAAAATCCGTACAGCCTACCCTTTTCTGTTCGAGGGTACATCCTTGATCTTTCATTTTCCTTAAGTTGCGCTTTTATCTATCTTTTTAGGTATATTTCCTTGACCGTATCTTTTAGATAGAATCTTTTTGGATGGAAACATGTAGTTGAAACATGTTATGGATGATGGTTGCAAGTGGTTGCAAGTGATTGCTAGTGGTTGCTCGTGGTTGCATATACACACACAATCTAGGTTTTAGATCGGCTCAGTCACTTCATATTGCATATGCATATATGTTTGCATTCGTATATGGTTGAACATTAATGTGTGGTCATATGGATGTTGCATTTGTATTGAATGATTGTGCACTCATGTAGAATCAAGAATAGGAAAATTTGCATACATAATGGATTCATGGCACTTACATAACTCGCATTAAGGAGGTCAACTGAATCAGTAGACCGCCTGATTTTGCATTAGATAAGTACATGTACACACACACTTCGCATATGATCATGAAGCATTAGAAATCTTTTAAGGACAATGGATGCTCGTGTTTGATGGATGAGTAGATGGATGATTGGATGTTAGGATATACATTCCTCCTAACTTGAAGATTTCGGGGACGAAATCCTTTTAAGTGGGGGAGAATGTAACACCCCGAAAATTCTATAACTGTGTAGTTAACAAATTAAAATATAATTAATTTGAAATCAAAGAACTAAGGGAAACGGGATACGCCATTGCGTTCGTCTCGGAAAAATACGCGAAATAGAGTCCGAGTTTTCGAAAAACGGAGTCCGTATGAAGAAGATATGGCCTTCCGAAGTTTTGAATTAAATTTAAAATTCAAACAGAATAAAATAATTAAAAATCGGGCCCAGTGGGCCAGGGCAGATAAACACCCGCCTAGGCCACCCAGGTCGATGTAATAACCCGAAAATCTGGGCCAGTTTAAAAATTTTATTTCGGCAATTTTAGCGAATTTTGAATATTTAAAATGAATTATTTTAAATAATATCGACGAAAATTTATTTTGAATATAATTCGATGCATATATTATATACATCGTCGTTAGAATATATAATAATTATATATAATTATAAAAGGAATTGAAAATGGCGCGGTAGTTCGAAAATTCGATTTCTAATTTCAAATGAATACACAGAATTCAATATAAGTCAGAATTGAACGAAACAAGAAATATTTGAATCTGTATAACTATATCTTTGTAACGAAGTTAACAAACTGAGATTTCATCTTAGAAATGATAAGATATGTCCAGTTTAAAATTAGAAATAGTCGCTGTGGAATTTTTATATATTTTTATATATATAAGGCCCTTAAAAATAGCAATTTTGCAAACGACCTCGGATTTCGACGAAACCAGTTTTGTTAGGTCCGGGATGTTAAGTTATTGCTACGTTTCAAATTTCATAATTTTTAGAATCAATATGTGAGCGTGGCAAAGAAAAACGCGTTTGACCAGTTTCAGTTGATTTTAATCGACTGGAAATTGGCCATTTTTCAAACGGTCTCAGAATTCGATGAAACTAGTTTTGTTAGGACCGTATCGTCAATACGAAGCTAGAAAATATTTTTCGAGAATTTTTAGAGTTAGTATGTGGCCCAGGTAATTTGAAATGCGCGTTTGAATTGAATATAAAAAGAATTATACTTTAAAATTCAACGGAAATTGATTCAAACAGTCGAATTGGCCTACGATACATATCCCATTGTGTTCAGAACGGGGGTAATTAGCTAGGGGCGACAATCGTTGGGTCTCGTTTCGAGGTCAAATAAAAAGTCAACCTTATGGATAATTTAAATAATTAAATAAAATAATATATGACCCTCCTCTTCTCTTTACAGTCACCCCCTCCCCTTTTCTAAATCAAAACAAAAAAAGTCGGGCTCCTCCGACGCCCTAAATCGCGCCCGCCTCCAGGAGTTCGCCGCCGGCCTCCATCGCGACTCCGGCTACTCCCTCTGGCCCCCTCGTCGAAGTCACCGATCCTCTCTCCTCTCCTCTGCAACGCTTCGCGCGAGCCCACCAGAACCGCGAGACCCCCTCGCTTGATCCCATCGACGGAGGCCCCATCACAACCTCCGCAACTGAGCACCCCGACGACCCCTACGCCGCCATTACGACCATCCTTAAGCTGCCGCCCATCTTCTCTCTACCTCCCCTTACTGATTTGGACCGTGCCCCTTTAGTACCCAAACCCGCCTGCTGCGCCGACCACCATCAGTTCAGCCGCCTCCCCGACAGCCTGCACACCCTACAGCACTTCCTTTTGCTCCGACATCGAGCTCCAACCCCCTTTTCGCGCGAATCAAAGTAAGTTCTATGATTTTTAATTATAAAAATAGGATTTTTATTATGCGATTAACACCATAAAAATAGGATCTTTACATATATATACGAATAGCAAAGTTGGTATTTTTATTATTAGCAAAGTTAGTATTTTTATTATTAGCAAATGTAGAATTTTGACGATGTAAATTTTAAATTTTTTTTAATAGAAAAGTTCATAATTTTATAATGAAAAAGAAATGATTCTTTAACAATGTAAATGAACAGAAAAAGTATAGATTTTTAACACCTTAAAAGCGAGATTTTTAATAACATAAAGGCGAGATTTATAGCGGTTTAGAAAAGATTAGAAATTTAGTTTTGAAAAGTTACGATTTTTAGAAGTAATATAGATTTGATTTTTAATGTCATGAAGGCCGAGGGAAAAGTATGATTATTATATATATAGTAGCTAAATAAAAAGTAGTGATTTTTAATGAAGTAAAGGTGGAATTTTTATATGTTAAAAGGTGGAACCTTTATATGAAAGTGATTTAAAAATGTGATCTTTCTTTATATGAAGAGAAGATAAAAATACGATTTTTATATATGTAGCGAAATAAAAATCTGATTTTTTATTATATATATGTTGGAATAAAAATGTGATTTTTATAGCGATGAGATAAAAATTCGATCTTTATATATGGAATAGAAATACAAAAATATAATTTTTATATAGAAAGAAGCGTTGTAAATATATGAAGTGAAATAAAAATCTGAACTTTATTTTATCGTGAAGTAAAGAGAATATAAAAATGTGATTTTATATATGTAGTGAATATGGGCAACGAAAGTGATAAAGGGCGAGTGGCGAAGATTTCCTACATATGAAGAGTCGTGGCGTTTGGATTTAGCTAATCGGTGAGAATTTCTCACCTTTCAATTTAATTTTTCTAGTTATATATATGCTAGGATGCAGACGGTGCTTAGTAGCACCCGACACAATCGTCCACAGACCATGGACTTGTTTGTTTGACTGTTTGGTGATTGATTGCGATATTGGTTTGAATGTGGTTTGTGGTGTGAAAAATCGAATCGATAAATTGGTTAGGATTAGACGTGCGCCATTATAAGGCGAAGGAGTAAGGCTAGGTTAGACTCTTACTCCAAATTTTGTGGTTTGCATAACGAATTGATTTGATTGATGTGTGAATGGCGTGGGCCTTCACTAGACCGGGGATAAGGCTAGGCCTCGTCCCGTTTCTAGTATCGTGCCGTTATGCCGCCGAAATTTTCTAAAAAAAATGTTAGAAAAATAAAAATATCATTTTATTGTGTAAATGAATTGAATAGAAATTCATATGTTGGAATAAAATGTTTTACCGTTAAAAATATAATTTTTAACGTGAAGTGAATAAAATAGAATATTCATTTACAAACCAGACGGTTTGTTTATGTACACCTATTTGAATGACATTGATTGGGACGATAAATTTTACACATCGCCCAACTGCACGAATAAAATATTTGTTTGATTGTTTGAAACCCCACACGGGTGTTGGGATGAAATTTGCAGTTCACTCATCCTGATTGATTAAATATGTCGATCGATTGATTGACAGGCTGTTATAAGCGTTGAATATCTATATTTGATGCTTTTACAGTGTAGTGCACTTTGGTTGATGGTTGATTATTTTCAATGTTATTATATACATGTGTTGTATGAAAATCCATATAATTAACTTTATATGGTGATTGATTGGGCCTCATTCCAATTTGAAAAATAAAGAATATTATAAAATAAAAGTTCATGTGTTGACAGTACTCATTCATTGAGATTGGTCATGTGTTGAACGAAATATTTTGATAATAACAACTATTTTGAAAAAGAAATATTTGAAATAGAATATTTGAAAATAGAAATTTATGAAGCCGTGTTGATTAGATTGACGCCATTTTGACGTGAACGATACTTATATCGATTTTATTCGATTTCGAAATGAATTGAATTGAAAACGATTTCGAAATGAATTGAATTGAAAACGATTTCGAAATGAAATGAATTGAAAACGAATTCAAATTGAATTGAAAACGATTTCGAAATGAATTGAATTGAAAACGAATTGAAATGAATTCAAATTGAATTGAAATTTGAATTGAATAGAAATGAATTTTGAAACGAATTTATAAGGAAGAATTCAATTTTTGATTTGAATTGAAAAGGAAGTTGAAATTGCTTTTGAAACGAATTTAAAACTATTTATATAATTCGTTTTAAATAGAAATCGACGAAGTATATATTATATATATTATATATATAATATAATGGCCTGAATAGAACGCGCCGCGCCGCGGCAGTTCGTGAATTTCGACCATTTATTTCAAACGGACATTACGGGAGATCCGACCGTCGGATTCTCCTAAAACCGGAACCGTTGGGTTCGTATCGAAAAGAGCTTTCTAACGAATATTAGAAATTTGAAATCTAACGGTTGGATTTGGAGATACGTCCAAATCAAATTCGAAAAAGGTCGCTGTAAGTGCAGTTCGATGGCCATTGATGGAAATCGACTGTACGGGCCTTGATAAAATTATTAAAAATAGCAATAATTTGTGTAAAATCATAAGAAATGATTTGTGAAGATTTGGGATGAAAAACTCCATATTTGAAAAGATAAAAATAGATTTTTATCGAAATGAACTAGTTTTGAACTAGAAAGATAATTCTATTTATTTTTAAATAAATAAATTGAATTTGAAATGGTTTTAAAAATAACCAGAATTTCCAATGATTGCATTGGAGTGGAATTGAATCGAAATTGTCTTCGGAATATTTCGATGTTGGAATTCGTGATTATACAGGTGTTGTTATGGAAATTTGAAAGATATATATTTATATCGTTATTTCCAATACGACATTTGTTAATCGTAGAATTTGGTATTGAATATAAGCCGGTATATTTTCTATTCAGAGCCTTATATTGAATATCAAATGTGATTTGGGTTTGTCGTGAATGGTGTCTTCACTAGCACTGTTCTTGAACCCAGTTGAGAAATGATTAAATCTTTTTATTTAGATTTAATGAAGGGTACCAATTAAATAATATTTAATTGGAATTGAATTGATATTGATTTTTGGGTTTATCGTGAACAGTGTTTTAAACAACACTCGTTCTTTAACCTGATAATTAATGAATGTGATTTTGGGTTTATCGTGAACTGTGTTTTTAAATGACACGGATTCTTTAACCCAGTCGAAGATTAAAACTAAGTGGAGTTTTAATGAATCTTTAATTAGATTGAAATGATCGAAAATGGAGTATCACCAGTTTTGCTCCAGGCGATAGTTAAATCTTTAATTAGATTTGAACGTGAAATGGTAATTGAATTTACCGATAACACTGTGGTGTTAGATATGAAGTATTCACAGTTTTACTTCATGGGATGAATAGGTTGGGATTGGGAAATTATAACAAATGATTACTTCGGTAAGGTTCGCTAATCCCGACTAGTTTGAATTGATATTCAAAAGTTGATTAAAGAATAAATTCAAGAATTTATCTTTGATAAAATTAATGGGAACCTTTCCCTATGAATGTGAAATTAGAAACTAACTGTCGGTTAGCTAAGTAGAATGGTTTTCTGGATATTGATATGATGTTGGTTTCGGCCTTCGGGGTTAATATTTGGGGAATTATTCTCTTGATTAATTTACGGTTAGTGACTGATGGATTGGAATGAGGCGTATGTTGTGTTTGTGTAACACTTATTTAAAATATACGCGAGTTATTCGGGAAGACCGGGTTTATCCCATTCTGAATAACTGATACGACGATAAGTCGAAGATGAAGACGATGGTCGAAGACCGGAGGTCTTCACGTCGTTTGGGTAATTACTGATGATCTTGATTGGGGTGTACACCCAAGAAGATGGAAACAGTTAGTGATCGTCCAGACGTACTTGGAGATCGATGGATATGCGGGGTACTAGGTGCCTCCGGTTTCGTTCAGACCCAGAAAGGACTTGTAAATGGACTGTGTGTCTGACATTGGATTTTAGTCCGTGTGATTGATCTCTATTAAATATATATCTGTTTGGCGGCGGAGAATTTATTCTCTTGCTTAACGCCCTTCTCTGAGACGTATGAGCTCAGGGGTAATATATTGATGGATATCAAACGCATGGAGTGAATTGCCTGTGTGGCATGCCTAAGTGGCAATTGATCGAGGCTTCTGTTGAAAAGCAAAGTCTTGTGGTGATGATCAAAGCACGACCTTTGTGGCGTAGCTTTGTGTAACGTTTACCTCGCGTGTTTCACACCCGGTATGAACCAAAAACGGGAGAGGACGTCAGGGAGGGCATGCGTTTCTTTCTAGCTAGAAGTGGCGTCAGTGGTTTTACACGCCCTGACGAGTTTGACTTATGTGGTTGTTGCTGTTGCGAGGCGCCTCGGTTATATCGGTTTCGGCCGATGCATTCTGGTCGGCAGACGGACCAGACTTACACCCCATAGGGTGGGGAGACGCATGTTCAGGGTTTAAGTTTAATCCACATCGGTGGACTGGCCCTGAGGATCCAAGGCTTGATTGAGTACTTGCCTGAGACACGGGCTAGAGCGTCTCGAATCGGTTGAGGACTATCTTTTGCCTCGGTTCATAGACGGAAATCCAATTTCCCAATACGTGACATTTGCGGTTTTATTTGTAGAGCCTAGTATGGCGACATAGTGGGATGGGGCATTCATGCCGCCTATGATTGATACTTATGATTTGAAGTGTTTTATACACTATGCACTTATAATAGTATCAAATGATTTGTTTTAAACGTATCAAGCATTCTTTGGCTGTTATAAGGGAAAACCCTATCCTCGACTGCGTTGCATTGTGTGATGGGACCTGGGTCTTATAACAGCTTCATTTTTCTTTATTTAGCATTGCGCTGTTCGTTTTATGCACTGGTATTCTTGGGAGGAAACCCGTTCCGTGTTATACGGCGTGGTCCCTTGATTTCCCTAGCTTTAAAATAAAGATTAATAACTGTTTTAGTTCTCACACCAGTCACATGACTGACCTGGAGTTTATTGTTTTAACCTAAACTCTGGGTGCCCCTATTTTCCGCACGGGCAGCTAGTAGTTTTGGTTTTGCAGATTTATATTCACAGGATCCTGGTTTACAGCTGGAACGATATCCGGAAAGCTTTGTATCCGTATATCTCTTCTAGTTGTGTATTTTATTATTTCCCGCTGCGATGTATTTAAATGTAATTTTAAATCTCTGATATTTCTGTGTAATATTCATTTGTACTCTGTATATTCTTGTAATCTGATGCATTGTTGTAATATACAGTGAAATGTTCTTCTGTATGCGTTCTGTTTTGTCCTGTTCTCAAACGATAAGGCGTTTCGAACGGCCTGGATCGGTTTAGCGACTGGTTCGGACCGGGCGAAATTCCTTGCCGTCACAGTCGACTGGGCTGTCGACCTGGGCTACCCATGTCGACAGGGCTGTCGACAGCCCTGTCGACAGGGGTGTCGACCTGGTCGAGCCCAGTCAACCTGGCTGGCCAGGTCTGTGTTTGGTCGAATTTCTGTGGTCTGCTTTGTCATTAGGGCTAGGTGGCGGGTTCTAATTGGTCTCTCCATCTAATGAATGGCTATGATCAATCCAAGCAACATCAAGGGTTCTAATCAGTTCCTAACCTCTATATAAACAACCCTAGACTAAACCCTAATCTATTCATTCAAATTAAGAACATAGCCGCCATGTTGCTGAGGAACGACTAAGAGTAGCCGCCAACTAGAGAGAGAATTAGGAAGAAAGTTCTAAAGCCTAAAGCAATTCAAGCAACCTAAAGCCAATCAATTCAACAAAAGAATCATATCTCTTAATTAGAGAATTCGCCGCAACCATTGTAAGTAGAGTATTACTTTGGTATGAATAAACAACTGTGTTGGTTTGTATGCTTGAATTGGGATAATAAAGTAGTTCATATTTGTGCAAAATTATGTTATTCGTTATAAAGAACTACATGCGGTAGTTCTATGCAAGTATACGTTTGGAATATTGCGCAAATTATGCAATTTATGTTGAAGCTACATGTATGTAGTTGATTGAAATTCATGCAAGTTTGGGGCTTTGTTATTATGCCATCATGATGTATGTTTTTGTGCATAAATCATTTTGCAAGTAATTGAAACAAGTTTGGTTGTTATAGTTCATAAGAAACTATGTTGGAATTTTGACACCATAATCCATGTATTAAGTCATGCTTTTGCAAACTTATGAATATGGCTAGGCTATGAATGATATTTGGCATAATTGAAATCCATGATTAAGTCTATCTTGTTTACAAGAATTATATGATGACATATGTGAGACATGGCTAGGTTAGACTCAAAAATCCCTTTTTGCAAGTTTTAAAGCAAACACCATGTTTAGGAATATTTATGCATAAGTATGTTTATACCATCGTTATGTGATTAGACTTAAACCATAATTAAGTTGATCTATGCTTCTCTGTTAGTAACAAAGTATCCCCTTTGTAAACATGTAGAAACCTTATGAACATGACTTGTTTATGTTTATGCCATGAACAAATTTAACTTTACTTATGCCATGCTTATGTTTGACATTATGCCATGATTATGCTAAAAGTATTTATGCCATGCTTATGTTTTCCATTATGCTATGCTTATGCTAGAAATATTTATGACATGCTTATGTTTGACATTATGCCTAAATAAGAATATAGGTTCATGTTGTAGTTAAACCTATGCAAGTTCACATGCTTTGATTCATGTCACCTATGTTACCACTATACAAGTACACCAATTTCTATTTTATTTCCAACGTCGTATTGCAAGTTCATGCGCTCACCTTCCCCTTTTTGTGTATGTAATCACGCCATAAGCCTCCCCTTTTCGCATGGCTAAATTGGGCTTTAAAAGGCTAAGCCCAATATATATATATAAACGGACGTGTAAAACGGGGGAAAATAACGTTGGGTAAAAATTAATTAATGAATGAAAATATAAAATAGAAGGGCCCAAGTTCAAGTATGGGTTGGGCCCATGATTGGTGTAACCTTTACACCATTAACTTAATAATGGGCCGCAAATATTTACATATAAGAAATAAAGAAGAATGACAAAATATGTAAAATGTAGAACATACGATGTGTTTAACCCGAGGTTGGATTGAGTTGTGATGTAAACCTGCCCGGAACCGCCCGACTGTCCAGTAGTCACAACAATACCTATCCAATGTGGGAGGTTAAACATGGAGCCTAATAAGGACCCGAGGTTAGACTGAGTTGTGGCGTAAGACTGCCCGGAACCAACCGGCAACAGGCAGCCACAACAATACCTGTCTAATGTGAGAGGTCAGGGCCTTAATAAGACAATTAAGGCTGAGTCAGGATTGATAGGATTAAGTAAACTAAAGACTTAATCAAAATGGAACATGCTAAACTAAACGGACTGGTGGGGGTTAGGTAGGAAACACTTAACCAACTTAGCATGTTGGCTAGAGATAGAAAACCTAGT
Organism: Allium sativum; assembly: GCA_030737875.1. Classification (NCBI taxonomy): domain Eukaryota; kingdom Viridiplantae; phylum Streptophyta; class Magnoliopsida; order Asparagales; family Amaryllidaceae; genus Allium; species Allium sativum. Next base: position 162,698,362 of record CM060913.1, read on the forward strand.
AACGGGGGACCCTTTTCAGCAGTAACCCTAAAAGGTGTATCAGGATACCCTGAAACTAGGCAGGGTGGGGCACGATTACTGGGCTGATTGTAAGAGGTCAAATCGACGGCGGTGGTGTAGCAGTGTAGGTTCTAACGGAGTGCGGGCGTGCACACACTCCGGCGCAGAAAAATAAGGCACTGGACACCAGTAGCATACCTGTGCACTCTAAGGTTGTGTCGGGTTGCCACTATGGGACTTGATACACCCCATGGTGGGACCAGCATAGGTAACTACAGACATCGGGGGCCGTAAGACACATGTAACTATGCGAGTAGGAGCCGATCATCATTGAATGGATCACATCACCCTGATTATGGAGTGCAAATTGGAAACTAGTTTATATGGGTTCAGAGATTAACATGGGGTACGATAGTATATTCGACCCTAGACAACTTAACCAAGTTTACTGTGCTTGCCCACTTCTTGTTTATACTTATCATACCCAGTTCTTTATTCATAGACAAAATAGTACTAGACTTACTCAGGCTTTATGTCTAACTCTATTTTTCTTTCGTCTTCTTTCTTCCGTTCCCCCCCCCCCAGGTCCTCAGGGAGGGAACACAGCAGCTTGATCAGCTTTGACATCCAGCTGAAGTAGAGAAATGTATTGCTTGGACTTTCCTGTTTTGAACTATGGCTTTGGACAATCCACTCTGGGGCTTTTGCGGTTTATCTATGTTTTATTTATGATTCTTTAATAATGTACTCAAGACAGATTATGAAAGTGTTATGTTATGTTTTTGGAAAGGATGTTGTTGTAACACGTATTTGACTTTATGAAATAAATAAAAAAAGTTGTTGTTCTTCCGCTGTTTACAAATATGTGTTCTTATATCTGTCTTGTATATCTGTGACTTGTACTTATAAACCTCCACCAAAATTAGGGCATTCCCTTTGAGAGTGACCCTAACGGAGGTGGGGTGTTTCAACTGATTTCTATCGATATATAACCTCTGAGCTCGTACGTCTCAGAGAAGGGTGTTAAGCAAAAGAATAAATTCTCCGCCGCCAAACAGATATATATTTAACAGAGATCAATCAATATAGAACAAAATACAATGTCAGACACACAGTCCATTTACAAGTCCATTCTGGGTCTGAACGAAACCGGAGGCACCATATTTCTCGGATATCCGTACAATCAACACATACATTCAGACGGCTACTACTTCTGTTCCTTCAAGGTAGCTACTCCAATCAGGAACCTCAGCAGCGCCCATCCAAACGATACGAAGATCGTCGGTCTTGAACCGTCTTCGTATTTTCAACTTCGAATCGTTCGATCAATTATTTGAAATGAGGGTTAGCTCGGCCTTTTCAAATAATTCTCATATAATTAGAATTCAAATCAATTCTTTCCATGGTTATATTATTCGACATTCACATTTCAGTTCTTTAGTATTATTTTCATGTCAAACACATACAACCATCTAATATCAAGCAGGTCAAGCAAAATTGGTTTATTTCCAATCCATGTTGCTTATAATATTTCATAACAATTTTTCGCCATTTTTGTTTATTTAAAAATGGCCATATTTAATTAAACGACGTTTCAGGTCGTGCCGTGGCACTGGCGCTGTTTTTCCCCTAATTTGTTTTACACATATCGGAAAATCTAATCGTTGGATTTCTACAAAGTTTACACCACTGGGAAGATATTCCCAAAGCGAACACAACGGTTCTAGTTTCGTGAAAATCCGACGGTCGGATTCTCCACACTAGTCGTTTGAAGTTATGGTTTCAAAATACGAACTGCAGCGTCGTTATTCGATTTAATTTAATTATATTTATATTTATATTTATATATAGATATTAACGATTATGGCGCTGTTTTTCCCCAAATTTGAATTAAACATTCCAGACAATCCAACCGTTGGATTTCTACAAAGTTGGTGCCGTTGGAAAGATATTTCCAAGGCGAACCCAACGGTTGCGATTTCGAGGAAAATCCGATGGTCGGATCTCTCGTACTAATCGATTCAAATTACGATTTCAAAACACGAACTGCACGGCTTCGATTCCTTTCAATTCTATTTATATTTATATGTATATATAGTTCATTCTTTAATTTCAACCTCGCTTTCACTTCAAATATTTCACTAACATCTTTATATTTCGAAAAATTCCAATATCGTTTTCACTCCAAATATTTCACTAATGCCTTTATATTTTGAAAAATTTCGCCATAACCTCCTTTGTACGGGAAGGGGTTTGGAAATTTATTGGGCCGTGTTAGGTACCCAATAAATCCTATAAAGCATACACATATTTATAGTGATATATTCTGGTGTTTACAGGGGAGCATGTATAGATAATAACTCCAGGGAATAAATTCTCGTCACCCTGTCAAGCCTGAGGGAGCGTGTATTTTTAATTACTCCAGAGGATAAATCCTCGTCACCTCGTCATGTGTGGGAATAAAAAATCCATGTGCCGTATCTAATGACTAGAGAGACGTGATTATTGTCAACTCTAGACCCGTGTGGGGTTTTTATTAATCTGGCAATTTATCGTTATATTTTATATAGTCCATATCAGTCATCAGTTCAACCTTTAATACATAATCATCGCCATACAAGCCTCTCGCTTGTATGGTAAATCTTCAACCTCGTCACACAAGCTCCAAATGCTTATGTGGAATATGATGATCTATGCTTATCATCAAGATGTATGCCATGTAGTGTAGTTCAGAATTAATTGTTACTATCCTATGGCGATGTTTATTATTACACATAGAATAACCAGCACTCCGCATCCAATGGCATTCACAGGAGTTGATATAAAAATAAAATTGCGCATCCAACTCATCAAGGCTTACCTATTTGTCGGGCACACAAATAATTTCTTTACTCTACAGCTAATCAATTTTCCCTGTTCGACACATGTATATATATGCAGAACAAAGCTAATAATAATATTTCTAGCGAACTAATATTTATTTCAACACGTGTGTATTTTTAACAAAGCGTATACATGATAAAAGTAATATTTTTATCATCAGAAATATTTATTCAACACGCGAATGTTTTTAACACTTCATATTCATAATAAAAATGTAATTTTTATTGTCTAGTCAGTTAATTTAAAATACGAATAACATTCAACACATGAATTTCAATTCAACGAATGAATTTCTATTCAACACATGAATATTCTTTACAGTTTGTATACATATATATAAATGTGATTTTTATTGTTAAAGCTATTTATTTAAAATACGAATAACATTCAACACATGAATTTCAATTCAACGAATGAATTTCTATTCAACACATGAATATTCTTTACAGTTCGTGTATATATATATATATAAATGCGATTTTTATTGTTAAAGTTATTTATTTAAAATACGAATAACATTCAACACATGAATTTCAATTCAACGAATGAATTTCTATTCAACACATGAATATTCTTTATAGTTTGTATATATATATATATATAAATGTGATTTTTATTGTTAAAGTTATTTATTTAAAATACGAATAACATTCAACACATGAATTTCAATTCAACGAATGAATTTCTATTCAACACATGAATATTCTTTCAACATATAAAAATAATTTCAACAAATGAAAATTATTCTAACACGTTAATATTTCAGAAAATTTCGGCAGCATAACGGCAGGGTAGTTAAAACCGGGACCGTCCCTAGTACGGCTCCTCGCTCTACCTTAAAACCTCGTGGTTTTTGACAATGGGGAATCATGCATCTAGTTCGCAGGCGGCTTGTTTTATTTTCATTTCCACAATTCTATTCTAATTTGTTTCAACCACAAGAGGGTATTTTTTCAACCACAATGGTTTTTTTCAACCACAATATCAACCACAAACAATTATTTTCAACCATTCGTCATACTATATATTTTCATGCCAATCACAAGCAATAAATATCGTCCATGGTTTGTGGACGAGGGGAGTATATATATACATAAATATTATATTTCACTTGCATTTCAACATAATTCAAAGCATATATGTTTCATACAACGCTTGTATAATTTATACATCGCTAATATAACTTATACAACATATGTACATGAGGTATACAATGCGTATATAATTTACACTTCACTTATATAATTTATACAACACGATTTCATTCACACAATTTAATTTAGATTCCTCACATTGGTTTTCGAAGTGCTAAAAATCGTAGGTAGATCAGAAAAATCCGCAGTCTCTTCTAGATGGTAGAGAGCCTCCTTGCGGTCCCGATGTTTCCTGTTTCATCGAATTTCATCAACTCATGTTAAAGATATGATTTTTCAAAGTTCAGATAAAATAAAGGTCTCACCTTTCAAAGTGGTTCAAACTAGGGTTCGGATTTTTCAGAAAATCCGTGCAACTATGGAGGGATCGGATTATACTACGTGGAAGAAGGAAGAGAGGAGAGTCGGTCGGTGGTGGTTTGGGCGAACTCGGTGGTCCCTGCGGCACATGGCGGCACTCCAAAGGCGACGTCTTCCTCAAAGAAATTCGATGCCAACTCCACTCTATAACTGACGAGGGTGGTATGGATTTATAGAGGAGGGAAAGATGAACAGAAAATCTAACTGGAGGGGGCGGTGAAAGCGAACGTGGTGGCGGCGATCGGGCCTGGAAGCTTCAAATGCTCTTCCGTCGTTCGTGGGTAGGGGTTTTAATCGGTTTTGACCAATCAACGTGAAGTGAGAGAAAATGAGGGGGTGGCCCATAATATTTAAATTTTAAATTCCAAAAATATCCTTTTGAACAAACGAACACCAATTTCAACCCAACGACTGTCGCCCCTAGCTAAATACCCCCATCCCGGACACAATGGGATATGTTTCGTTGGCCAATTCGACTGTTACAGTCAGTTATTTTTCAAATTAAAGTATAAAACATTTAATATTCAATTTGAACGTACATTTCAATTTGCCAGGGCCACAAACTGAATCGAAAAATTCCAGAAAAATAAATCTAGCTATGTTTTGACGATACGGTCCCAACAAAAATAGTTTCGTCGAATTTTGAGATCGTTTGCAAAAAGGCCATTTTCTGGTCGACCCATTTTAATAGAAATTGACCAATCACATTTTCTTTTGCCCCGCTCACATACTAGCTTCAAAAATTATGAAATTTGAAACCTAGAAATAGTTTGACATCCCGGATCCAACAAAAGTGGTTTCGTCGAATTCCGAGGTCGTTTGCAAATTGTCTATTTTCAAGGGCTATATATTCTATATATCGACCTTTCTGAAAATTCATTTGGCCATAACTTTTGACACTTGCTATGAAACTTCGATTTTTCAGATTCGTTAGATTGGTACTCGTAAACAGATTTAAATATTTTTGGTTTCACTAAAATATGTTATAATTTTCACCCGGTACAGTTAGTCAAAGTTTGAATTCAAATTTTCAAACTGCCTCACTATTTCCAATACATTATTTTATTGAAATGTTCTATTTCAATTGTTTTAAATTCTTTGACAATAACCAATTTAAAAATTTTAAATTGGTTCACATTTTCCGGGTTGTTACACGTATACATTTTGATGAGGATCGGTGCAAAGTTATGTCGATACCTGTAGCTGTGGTTCGAGAGTTTTACTGTTTCGACGCAACTTCAATGTTGAGCGCGAGTTTGAATGTGTGGTGGTGGGTAGATGGAGATCGGCAAGAGGAGTTTAATGGTGTTGTTGGTTTGTGATTTGGTGATGAAATGAGGATGAATGAGGCATGGGAAAGTCGGTTAATGGCGTGGTTATCAACTGGAGGTCACGGCATTGTGTTTTTGGGAAGACGGGTTAAAGTGGGTCTGGGCTTGCACAACGGTAGATGGGCCAAAGGAAAGAGTTAAGCCCATTTATAAAGTTATTAAGTTTAATTTAAATTAAATAGTATAGTAACTTGTATAAATCGTATCTTTGTCATACCTGATCAGAATTGAGCAAAACAAGATCCCTTGCGATCGTATGGACGAGCACCACCCAATGGACCTGACTGGGAGTGGATTGGAGCTCGTTTAAATTTATGGCGAAATAGATTGTTTGATTCAAATCAAAAAAACAGTTTATCGTTCTTTAACGATGAACTGCCAAAGTGAGTAAAACTCACTAACTCTGAACATTTATATTCTTATAACGTATTCTTAGAACTGATAATTATCTGTTGATTGCTGTGTGTTAACTGTTGGTTGAATTTCTTATGTATTGGTTGGAAATATAGATAACGAAATATATATAGATCGTAAATCAAATATTGATTCTGTTTATCAGAATATTTCATATCGAAATGAAATCGATGTTGATTATATTGTTTAACATCTGTGATGCAGGGGAACAGGTTGGAGGGACCCAACTGGGTTCCTCGATATATAAATACTGTTTTATTTCATATATTGTGATATATAATCTGTTGTTGGTTATGTATGTTTGAATGATATCGACCATTGTTATTTGGTATTGTAAATACCGTCAGACTGGAATGTAGAAAGAGGGATTTTCAAAAGTTTATTTTTGAAAATAAATTATTTATATAAAATCAATGTATTTTATATATAAAAGAAAAGGGAATTATTTGTAAAACCAAATATAAAGGCGATTATTTGTAAAAAAAAATTAAGAGAAAATATTTGTGAAACAAATAGAAGGACAAAAGGAAATATTTATTTGGGAAATATATAGGAAGAATAATGAAACATTTATTTGCTAAATAAACAGAATTGAAGTAGAATATTTATTTAAGAAATAAATAGGATTTTATAAATGGAATATTTATTTAAGAAATAAATAGAATTATATAAAAGGGATATTTATTGGGAAAATAAATAGAATTCAAGAAAGGGAAATAATTGTAAACCATTTACAAATAGAATTGAAAATGAATTATTTATTTAGAAAATAAATAAAGATATAAAGGAAATATTTATATGAATAAATACAGACAAATAGAATTAAAAAGTAAATATTTGTAAACCATTTACAAATAGAATTGGAAAGAAAATATTTGTAAAACATTTACAAATAGAGTTATAAAAGGAATTATTTATTTATGAAATGAACAGAGTTATAAAAAGGGAATTTTAAATAAGATTTAAGTGTTAGAAACTTAATGGATTGCATAAAGGAATTAATCGATTAGAATTAATCGAGTTAGAGTAAATCGAGTTAGAATTAACCGAGTAGAGTTAATTGGATATTAGTTATTCAATTAAAGTTAATCGAATATTAGTTATTCAAATAAAGAGTTAACCAGATAGAGTTAATTGAACATTGTTAATCGAATTAGTGATTGAAATGATTAAATCGAATACGGTATTCGAAAGTTAGTCGAGTTAGTCAAGTTAAACGAATATGGCTAGTCGAGTCGAGTTAGTCGAGTTAAACGAACATGGTTAGTCAAGTCGAGTTAGTCGAGTTAAACGAACATAGTTAGTCGAGTCGAGTTAGTCGATTATAATTAATCGAAAGGAGTTAGTCGATTTTAGTTAAGGAGTTAGTCGGTTTTAATTAATCGAAAGGAGTTAGCCAATTTTAATAAATCGAAAGGAGTTAGTCGATTTTAATTAATCGAGAGGAGTTAGTTGGTTTTAATTAATCGAAAGGAGTTAGTCGATTTTAGTTAATCAAAAGGAGTTAGTCAGTTTTAGTTAATCGAAAGGAGTTATCAATTAGTTTAATTGAAAGGATTTATCGATTAGTTTAATCGAAAAGAGTAATCGAATATAAGTTATTCGAAGAGAGATTAATCGACTATTAGTTATTCGAACGGATAGATTAATCGAATATAAGTTATTCGAAGAGAGTTAATTGAATATAAGTTAATCGAAGAGAGATAATCGAATATTAGTTACTCGAAGTGAGTTAATCGAATATTAGTTATTCGAAGGGAGTTAATCGTCGAATTCGATTATATCGAATTCAGGAAAGTACTTATACTTTCCGGTGTTTAAATCAAAATTTATTTATTTATAAATTAGGTGTTTATTTATTTATTCAAATTAAAGAATAAAAGTTATATTCGAAGTTAGATATTTCGGAAATAGGGATTATAACGCTATAGTTATAATCAATGTTTTCAATAAAGAAGTGGATACGTAAATAGAATCTGAGAGTTACGTAAGGAAGTTTTGCTAAAGGTTTAAAAGATAAACTTTTTCTATTCCGAAGTTAAAACGTTGTTCAGTTAAGGTCTGAGAGCTAATTATACCCCAACTTGATTGACTTCCTTCTTAACTAAGGAATGGCTAAGGTTTGGATAGTAAAGAATGGTTAAGTGAATTTAGTTAATTAGTGAAATGGTTTGAGTTGGCGTCACTGTGACAACAAGGAATTTCGCTCGATCTGAATCAGTCGCTAAACTGATCTAGACCTTTCGAAACACCTGATTGTTTGAGAACACGACAAAATAGAACACAAACAGAAGAACATTTCATTGTTTATTACAACAATTCCATCAGAATACAAGAATATACAAAGTATAAATGAATAAATTACATTCGATAAATATCAGAGATTACAATAAATTACATAGCAGCGGAAAAACAATATAAAACACAACTGAAAATAATGCACGGATACAGAGCTTTCCGAACATCGTTCCAGCTGTACATCAGGATCCTGTGAATATAAATCTGCAAAACCGAAACTACTAGCTGCCCGTGTGGAAAATAGGGGCACCCAGAGTTTAGGTTAAAACAATAAACTCCAGGTCAGTCATGTGACTGGTGTGAGAACTAAAACAGTTATTAATATTTGTTTTTAAAGTTAGGTAAATCAAGGGACCACGCCGTATAACACGGAACGGGTTTCCTCCCAAGAATACCAGTGCAGAAAACAAACAGCGCAATGCTAAATAAAGAACAATGAAGCTATTATAAGACCCAGGTCCCATCACACAATGCAACACAAGCCGGAGGATAGGGTTTTCCCTTATAATAGCCAAATATGCTTGATACGCGAAATTTCATCTTATATTATTACTATAAGTGAAGAAAACAACTTCAAATATAAATGTATCAATCATAGACGACATGGGTACCATATATCATGTCGCCAATACTAGGCTCTACAATCAAAACCGCAAAATGTCATATTTGGAAATTGGATTTCCATCATGGTGACTCCTGATTCGAAAGATCGATCGCGTAGTGCCATCTCAACGGCTTACGTCTCGGCTAGAGAAAACACCGTAATGCACATCCGCACTTTTGGGAAATCGAGTATCACTGCGGCTTACGTCCCGGTGAGAGAAAACACCGCTTACTCTATCCCTCTGAGCACTAAGCTCACTCTCGGTCGACCGAATCCACGACACCACGAAGGTGCCCATCCACGAAAAAGCATACTGATCAAACCATCAGTTTACCACCATACCGGGGTGTGAGGCTCGCGAATCAACGCTATACACAAAGCCGTGCTATATTAAAGCTGCGCTTTGATCATCATCCACCAAACTTTGCTTTTCAACAAAAGTCTGGATCACTGCATCTCAGCATGCCACACTATCAATCCATATCGTACCACTGATTTCTACCAATATATAACCTCTAAGCTCGTATGTCTCAGAGAAGGGCGTTAAGCAAGAGAATAAATTCTCCGCCGCCAAACAGATATATATTTAGCAGAGATCAACGAATACAATATAAAGGAATACAATGTCAGACACACCATCCATTTACAAGTCCGTTCTGGGTTTGAACGAAACCGGAGGCACTTTCCTCGCATATCCGTCGACCTCCAAGCACGTCCGGACGGCTACCACTTCAGCCCCCTTCAAGGTAGCTACTCCCATCGTGAGCGTCAGTAGCACCCATCCATTCGATGTGAAGATCGTCGGTCTTGCACCATCTTCAACCTCTTCGACTTATCGTCGAATCGGTTATTCAGAATGGGTATAGACCCGGCCTTTCTGAATAACCCACGTATATAATAAACAATTGTTATACCAACACAACATACGCCTCATTCCAATTCAGATATTCACACTCCTAGGGAAAGGTTTCCATTAATTTTATCAAAGATAAATTCTTTTAAATTTATTCTTTAATCTTCCTTTGGATATCATTTCAAACCATATCATGGTTTTCCAAACTAGTCGGGATTAGCGAACCACACCGAAGTAATTATTTATTTTATTTCCCAATTCCAACCTATTTATCCCATGGAGCAAAACTGTTATTACTCCTTAACTAACACCACGGTGTTATCGGTAAATTTAATTCCCCTTTCACGTTCAAATCTAATTAAAGATTTAACTATCGCTTTGGAGCAAAACTGGTAATACTCCATTCTCGCTCAATTTCTAAATTTGGTAATTCAGATTATCAATTCACATTTCAATTTAATTGCAGATTCATTAAAACTCCTTTTACTGGGTTAAAGAACTAGGTGTTATTTAAAACACAGTTCACAACAAACCCAAATCACATTCTATTTATTATCGGGTTAAAGAACTAGTGTTATTCAAAACACCGTTCACGATAAACCCATTTCAAATCCAATCAAATATATTAGAAATTCCGATTATTTAAAACCCCTTTTTAAATCTAATTTCTTTATTTAAAAATAATTGGGTTTTAAATTTAGTTCAAAACTAGTTCATTTCGATAAAAATCTATTTTTATCTTTTCAAATATGGAGTTTTTCATCCCTAATTTTCCCAAGTCATTTCTTATGATTTTACACTAATTATTACTATTTTTAATAATTCTATCAAGGCCCGTACAGTCGATTTCCAACAATGGCCATCGAACTGCACTTACAACGACCTTTTTCAAATTTGATTTGGACGTATCTCCAAATCCAACCGTTAGATTTCGAATTTCTAATATTCGTTAGAAAGCTCTTTTCGATACGAACCCAACGGTTCCGGTTTTAGGAGAATCCGACGGTCGGATCTCCCGTAATGTCCGTTTGAAATAAATGGTCGAAATTTACGAACTGCCGCGGCGCGGCGCGTTCTATTCAGGCCATTATATTATATATATAATATATATAATATATATTTCGTCGATTTCTATTTAAAACGAATTATATGAATAGTTTTAAATTCGTTTCAAAAACAATTTCAACTTCCATTTCAATTTAAATCAAAATTGAATTCTTCTTTATAAATTCGTTTTAAAATTCATTTCTATTCAATTCAAATTTAAATTAAATTTGAATTCATTTCAATTCGCTTTCAATTCAATTTGAATTCGTTTTCAATTCAATTTGAATTCGTTTTCAATACAATTTGAATTCGTTTTCAATTCAATTCAATTCAAATTGGTTTTCTATTCGATTCAAATTCATTTCCTATTCAAATCAAATTCGTTTCGTTTTCTATTTGAATCAAATTCACTATATATTCAATTGAAATCAAATTGGTTTTCTATTCCATTCAATTCCAAATCGTTTTATATTCAATTCAAATCGAAATCGTTATATATTCAATTTATTTCGAAATCGTTATATATTCAATTTATTTCGAAATCGTTATATATTCAATGTATTTCGAAATCGTTATATATTCAATTCATTTCGAAATCGTTATATATTCAATTCGAATTCGTTTTCTATTTAATTTGATTCAAATTTCATTTCAAAATATTCGATTTCGAATTCACTTTTCAATATCATTTTAAAATGAATAAAATCGATATAAATATCGATCACGTCAAAATGGCGTCAATCTAACAAACACGGCTTCATATATTTCTATTTTCAAATATTCTATTTCAAATATTTCCTATTATCAAAATATTTGTTATTATCAAAATATTTCGTTCAACACATGACTAACCTCAACGGATGAGTACAGTCAACACATGAACCTTTGTTTTATATTATTTTTTTATTTTCTAAATTGAAATGAGGCCCAATCAATCACCATATAATGTTAATTATATGGATTTTCATACATCACACGTATATAATAGCATTGAAAAATAATCAACCACCAACCAAAGTGCACTACACTGTATAAGCATCAAATATAGATATCTAACGCTTATAACAGCCTGTCAATCAATCGATCGACATATTTAATCAATCAGGATGAGTGAACTTCAAATTTCATCCCAACACCCGTGTGGGGTTTCAAACAATCAAACACATATTTTATTTGTGCAGTTGGGCGATGTGTAAAATTTATCGGCCCAATCAATATCAGTCAAATCAGTGTATATAAACAAATCGGCCGATTTGTTTATAAAAATTTATTTATTCACTTTCACGTTAAAAATTATATTTTTAACGATAAAATATTTTATTTTAACACACGGATTTTTATTCAGTTCATTTTCAAAATAGGAATGATATTTTTATTTTTCTAACTCATTTTAGAAAATTTCGGCGGTATAACGGCACGATACTAGAAACGGGACGAGGCCTAGCCTTATCCCCGGTCTAGTGAAGGCCCACGCCATTCACAAATCAATCAAATCCATTCATTTCACCACACAAGTCAATTCAAACCAAATAATCTAACTAATTTTTGCAATCAAACAAACAAGTCCATGGTCTGTGGACGATTGTGTCGGGTGCTACTAAACACCGTCTGCATCCTAGTATATATATATATAACTAGAAAAGAAATTGAAGAGTGAGAAGTTCTCACAGAGGGTTCCACTCCGCCGTGCTTTGCTTTTGAACTGTTGAACCTTTTCGATCTGCTTGAAATTCCAACGCAGTTCTTTTCACGCTGTTCAAATATAAAAATTATATTTTTATCGCTTCATTTCAAAATAAAAATCATATTTTTATTTCTACTTCATATATATTTACAAAGCTTCTATATATATATATATATATATATATATATATATAAAAGAATTATATTTCCAATATAAAGATCAAATTTTTTTCTTTACGACACATATAAAAATTATATTTTTATATCTCCACATATATAGAAGTTATATTTTTAACCTTTCTGTAGTATAAAAATTATAGTTCTAACCTTTCTATAATATAAAAATTATATTTTTATTATCTACATATAATAAAAATCATAGTTTTATTATTCTAAAAATCTAAAGATCGTATTTTTATCATGTTAATCCTATAATAAAGATCACCTCTTTATACTATCGCTACTCGTATTAAAACCATTTCTTTTTCATGTTAACAAACTTATTTTTAACAATTTAAAAATCTCAACTTTTTCTACATAAAAATATAAGCTTTTCCTTTTAAATAAAATCTAATGTTTTACCTTTGAAAGGATTCACAAATATATAACAAAACAATGTTTTAATGGAAAAGAAAGAAAGAGGGCTCACTGTGTTCGAAGAACTGAGAGGAGGGGGGGAAGAAATCGTGGCGCTGGTGGTGGGGGGTCTGACCTGCGGTGGCGTGGGCGTGGGCCAGGGTAGTAGCGGGCGGAGGCTTCTTTGCGTCGTGGGGGCTTTGGGTGCTTTGACTGCGGAGGAGAGAGAAGCGAGAGGGGGAAGGGAAGGACGGGGATCGGAGAAGAGGAGGTGGGGGCGGTGAATGACGGCGGCGCCGGGGAGGGAGCGCGATGGTGGATCGGAAGAGAAGAGCGGGTTTTTTTTTTATTATTTATTTTTTCGGAGTTGACTGAAATGAGGGAGGAAGAAAAAGGGAGGGTGTAGTTATATATTTAATTATATTATTTATTATTTTAATTTGAAAAGTACCTTTTTATTTCGAACTCAAAACGAAACCCACCGCCTGTCGTCCCTAGCTAACTACTCCCATTCCGAACACAATGGGATATGTTTCACAAGCTAATTCGACCGTTACGATTAGTTTCCATTGAATTTAAAATATAAATCTTTATATATTCAATTTAAACGCACATTTCAATCTACCGGGGTCACATACTGTCTCTAAAAATTCCATAAAAATATTTTCTAGCTTCGTATTGACGATACGGTCCTAACAAAAATAATTTCGTCAAATTCTGAGACCGTTTGAAAAATGGCTAATTTCCAGTCGATTAAAATCAACTAAAACTGGTCAATCGTGTTTTCCCTTGCCACGCTCACATATTGATTCGAAAAATTATGAAATTTGGAATCTAGCAATAACTCGACATCACGGACCCAACAAAAGTAGTTTCGTCGAAATCCGAGGTCGTTTGCAAAATTCCCATTTTTAAGGACCCGAATTTCATAGCGACTATTCAGAAATTTCAACTGGACATATCTTTTGATTCCCGCTATGAAATCTTGATTTTCCAGATTCGTTGGAAAGATATTCACGAATAGATCCTAATGTTTTTGGTTTCACTAAAATACGGATTGTTTTGCACCCGGTACGTTCAATTGAAGTTTGGAATCTAATTATCGAACTACCGCGCCATTTTCAATTCTATTTATAATTATATATAATTATTTATATTCTAACGACGACGCGTATAATATATACGTTCTAATTCTATTCAAAATAAAGTTTTCGTCGAAATTATTTAAAATAATCTATTTTAAATATTCAAATTCAGCTAAAATTGCTAAAATAAAAATTTCAAACTGGCTCGCATTTTACGGGTTGTTACAATCTCCCCCACTTAAAACTTTTCGTCCCCGAAAAGGAACAAAGTCGAAAGTGGTTTGATCAATCAACTCTACGTTTGATCCGGCTTCCATTCTCCAACTTTTCAGTTTCTGAGAATTTTCAAAAACTTCAAAAATTTGGCTAACACCCTAAATTTTCGAAAAATTTCGCCATAACCTCCCCTGCACCGGGAGCATCGGGAAATCTCAAATAGCTTCCCCGGTCCTTCAGATCTCAAAAAGAAAAAGAAAAAGCCAAGCGGCTAGCCAATAGGCTCATAAAATCATCATCACCCAAACAAAACAGTAAATTATGTAGTAAACATGTACCTATTTGTCGGGCAAACAAATTTTATTCTCTGCTCTAGCCTCCTTGCTATGACCTGTTCAATGTACGTATATATATATATGCGAGCAAATGCGATAAATTTTCAATACAGTTCGATGTTTGGTGCTAAATTCAACTTGGTTCAACATTTTCTTACCTTAGTTATATTATACAATACCAATACATTTTAAAACAAAAAGCATAATTACGTTCATACAAGCATCATGCATACATACATATATCCAAAACGCTAGTTAATTGCATTAAAACCCATCTTTCTAGGAAGTCGTGCCTTCTTCTTGCATGATTTCCAAAGTTGATAGCTCCTTTCCCTTGGATTTCTTATCACCCTTCTTTAACGGGCAATCTCGGGCTAGATGCCCTATTTCTTTGCATTGAAAGCACTTCTTTTCCTTTCCTAAATTTGTGGGTTTCTTCTTTATCTTCGGACACTTATGTACGAAATGCCCCATCTCTTTGCATTTGAAACACACTATGTCCATTCTCATCATTTTCTTCCTGCTTTTCTTTCGCTCAGGGCACCGAACGGCATAATGTGCTTCTTTTCTGCATATGCGGCAATAAATACCCACGTACGTTCCTAAGTTCAACTCACGTTCTTTTTCTGCTTTCTGGTGAGCCCTCCTCGCTTGTTTCGGGGTCATCCAGAATTCAGTATGAGATAAGCCATAGTCGTCCATATTCTATATAATATTTTTAGGATTTTTGTCAAGAGGGTTTGCATTATTTTTCACTTAATAGTCATCTTGATTATACTTCATTTATCATTCCAGAATTTTTAGTTGAATCAATAAACAAACATCACAGCCATCAATCAATTTGTTGATTAGATTGTCAAATATATATGATTTTTATATACTCAAAAATCAGATTTCAGTGTCAAGTCACAAACAGTAAATTTCAGTTAAGTTTTGTTCTCACACCAGTCGATTGGAAATATATAGAAATCTCACTTTCGAAACTCGAAAATAAATACTGGCGACGGTGCCCCATCACCAGAATTATTCCCAGCCAACTAGAGTATGATTCTATATCTATCCAGTATATTAAAACCTCGAATACACGCTTGCAAGGCGTATATGCAAAATCTTTATATATTGGATTGTCCAAATCAATTTAAAATAAATAGTCAAACACGTATGATATGATTTAAATTTCAAAACAAAAATGGTTTTCATTTTAAAAATATACTCTTCACACTCGTTCTAGGATACTACTAATCCTATCTCTAACGAGTCATTCTCATTGGATATTACTAATCCAATTTCTGATGAATTCTTTCGTTTGGTTCTAATGTGCCTTGTTCTCTAGCTCTGTAAACCAAAGCTCTGATACCAACTGTGACAACAAGGAATTTCGCTCGATCCGAATCAGTCGCTAAACTGATCTAGACCTTTCGAAACACCTGATTGTTTGAGAACACGACAAAATAGAACACAAACAGAAGAAAATTTCATTGTTTATTACAACAATTCCATCAGAATACAAGAATATAAAGAGTATAAATGAATAAATTACATTCGATAAATATCAGAGATTACAATAAATTACATAGCAGCGGAAAAACAATATAAAACACAACTGAAAATAATGCACGGATACAGAGCTTTCCGAACATCGTTCCAGCTGTACATCAGGATCCTGTGAATATAAATCTGCAAAACCGAAACTACTAGCTGCCCGTGTGGAAAATAGGGGCACCCAGAGTTTAGGTTAAAACAATAAACTCCAGGTCAGTCATGTGACTGGTGTGAGAACTAAAACAGTTATTAATATTTGTTTTTAAAGTTAGGTAAATCAAGGGACCACGCCGTATAACACGGAACGGGTTTCCTCCCAAGAATACCAGTGCAGAAAACAAACAGCGCAATGCTAAATAAAGAACAATGAAGCTATTATAAGACCCAGGTCCCATCACACAGTGCAACGCAAGCCGGAGGATAGGGTTTTCCCTTATAATAGCCAAATATGCTTGATACGCGAAATTTCATCTTATATTATTACTATAAGTGAAGAAAACAACTTCAAATATAAATGTATCAATCATAGACGACATGGGTGCCATATATCATGTCGCCAATACTAGGCTCTACAATCAAAACCGCAAAATGTCATATTTGGAAATTGGATTTCCATCATGGTGGCTCCTTGTAACAACCCGCAAAAATCAGGACCAATTTAAAAATTTTATTTTAGAAAATTTTTAATGAATTTTGACAATATAAAATAATTTATTTAAATAATAATGATCACAAATTTATTTCAAATCGAAGTTAGAATGAATGATTTAATTTTTATTATAAAAAGAGTTAGAAATAACGCGGTAGTTTGAAAAGTCAAACTTGAACTTTGACTGACCGTACAAAATGCAAAATTTAACGGATTTTAGTGAAACCAAAAATATTAGAATCTATTTAAATTTATCTTTCCAACAAATCCGAAAAATCGAAATTTCATAACGGGAATCAAAAGTTATGTCAAAATTAAAGACTAGAATGGTCGCTATGAAATTTATAAGGGCCAAAATGCTACATTTTGCAGAATAAGGAATTAGGACCCGAAACCATCTCCATTGGTTTTAGAATGTTGTTTACATATAAAAATGACTATAAGAACTTATATTTTTGAGTTTCGGAAAAATTCCACTATTTTTGGTATTTTTAAATATTAAAAATATACACCTGAAAAATAGAATTTTTGCAAACGAACTCCGAATTCGACGAAACCAGTTTCTATGGATTCGGAATATTAAATTAAGGTAAAATTCTAAAATTTATAATTTTTGGAATTATTTTGTGGCCTGTATAAATTTTACAGTGGAAATACAGCCTATTTTCAGACTTCGGAAATTTATAATAAATTCATACGGAATCGAAAAATTACGAAATCAGGTTCGTTGGGTTCGTAATGACCTGAAATAATTATGTTTAAAATTTTATTAATTTTGAAATCAGCATGTATTTATAAGAATTTTTGAACTGAAGAAAACAGTTGAAAATTGAATAATTGGGCACATAATGATATTTGGGCCCAAACCAAAATTAAACCCATGGTATATATTATCTTTTTTTCTGAGTTTTAGGGCTGAAATTCGAAATGCACAGCAGCCACTCTCTTTTCCATCATTTTTTCTCAATTTCCATGGCGGCTCCCTCTTCCTCTAAAATTCATAAAAAAATAAAATCTCTTCAAACCATAGCAAATTATATGTTTTCTCGAAGGTCTCGACGATACGAAGCTAATGGTGTAGTCGGTTTTGTCAAACAGCGCTCGGATTCGCCGGAATCTCGTCTTAAAGCTCGCTGTTTTCGAAATTCAGAAACTCAAAACGTAAATCAAGAAATTCCCGTGAATCGAGGAAGAATTAGACGAAGTCACGAACACGGAAGTTCTTCGTCTACGCAAGACGAAGATGCTCAGAAAATTTCAGGCAGTTTGGAGGTGTGAGGCGGCCTGTGGGACCCGCGAGGCGAAATCCTTTCTAGGCGATTTCCCGATGATCGGAGAAGCTTTAGGGGCGGCTCTTTCTGGTGGTGGTGCGTCTCGCCAAGGCGAAGACATTGGCGGTGGTCCCGTGGCGTCAGGTGGCCCGAGGCAGCGGCAAAGTGCGGTCAAAGTTCGGCGGTGAACAGTGTTTTTCGGTCAATGGGCTGAGGGTATTTTCTATTTTATTTTTAAATTATTTAATTAATTTCCAGAACTTTAAAATTGCATAACTCACTCATACGAAGTCGAAAATCGACGATTTCAGGTGCCTTGGGATCGTGGCGGCGAGATGGACGCGTGGACACTAATTTTGTCCAATTCTGAGACAGTGAAATTTTTAGGTATTTTTCACGAATATTAATTAATTATTTAATTATGTCCAACTTTAATAAATCATAACTCTCTCGTACGAGGTCCGATTGACGAACCGTAAATTGCGTTGGACTCGTCTTTCCGAGCTCTTCGCGATGGCGCAGACCAGAGCTGAATCCGAGACAGTCAAATTTTCAGCAAAAATCAATGTGAGATTCTATTTTATAATTTATTAAATTTAAATTATTTTTCTTGTGGTTTTGATGTTTGTATGTACATGTTTGTGGATTGATGATGTATGATGTCTGTTTGAGAATTGGTGATAGTTGTTTGGGTTATTATGGACAAATTGTTGTTGCATACACTGTTGATGAAATTTGTTGAATCAATAGAAATGATGTACATGATGTAAATGATAAATTCATTTTTATTTATTTATTTAAAATGTATGGAAATTTATATTTAAATAAAAGTTACAATTTTCATTGTTGTTCAGAAAAAATGAAACTTTGTTTATGTTTACAAAGATTATAACTTTGAATGGGATTAAGAAGATTACAACTTTGTTCTTGTTCTAAGAAAAAAAAATTACAACTTTGTTTGCGTTTTTTTATATATATAAAATTGAAACTTTATTTTGTTTTTGAAAAGAACAAACTTTATTTTGTTTATGAAAAAGAACAAAACTTTGTTTTGTTTATTGAATAAAAGTTCAAACCTTATTTTGTTTTGTTTAAAAAGAACAAAACTTTGTTTTGTTGGTAAAGATTTAAAACCTTGTTTGTGCTTATAAAAGACTGAAATTTTGTTTTGTTTATAAAGATTAAAACTTTGTTTTGGTTATAAAAATTTCATCTTTATTTTGAGACGATTATAATAAATAAAGTTTTGATATTTATTTTAGAATAATTAAAATTTTGACTTTTAATAAAAGATTTTATTTTTATTTTAAGTTAGATAAAGGAATATATTTTATGGTGAATTTGTGTCATTAAATCAAATGAAATAAAAAGGGCAATACCCAATATGTGAACATTGTTAAATTGTGCAAATTGTCTATGTTCCATTTATGCACCTGTATACACTGCCATTTACAAGCGACCCTGGCTTGTTTATGTGAGTGAACGATCAATTTTTACACATCGTCCAGAAGCACAGTTTATTTTAAATATGTGAATTGTGTTGGCTGAAACCCCACACGGGTCAAGGGTTGACTTTTGAATACACGTCACCCTTGGAATAATTAGAAATGCACTTTGGATGGATGTTCTGAAATTGTTATGTAATTAATGTTTGATTTTACGTATAATTAAATTATATGGAAATGGTGGGTCTCATTCCAATTTTGAGTAAAGTAATAAATATGCAAATTAATGAAATAAATTGGAAGTTGAAGTATTTAGATGATTTAATTTTCCATTTAAAAAGGAAATAATAAAGAAGCTTTTGAATTGACAATATTTCCTTCGAATGAAGGAAATAAATGCCCATTTATTATTCAATTAATGATATTAATTGACGCTTGAATTAAGTAGATAAAAACCTTTAACATTTGGAAGGTTATAAACAAATTATTGGAATTAGTAAATCACATTCCAATTATATTAAGAAGATTATAAATTGAAAAGATTACTTTTTATGTTAACATTAAAAATGGAAGATGGATTTCAAAATTTGAAATGTTTTTAAATTGATTTCATTTTAATATTGAAATGGTAGGTTTTAATATCACAAATTAAAACCGTTTTATTATTATTATTATTATTATTATAATATCATAATAATATGGAAAGTTAATATGTATTGAAATGGAATAATAAAGCTTTATATGAAAGAATATTTCAAGTAAGGAATGATATTAAGTAGTAGGATATTTTAAAATATAAAATATTTTAAAATAATATTCTTTGATAATATTTATAAATAAATTTTTTTAATTGTACCTGGACACGAGGTTTGGTCACATTTATGGCGGAAGTCTGCCCGGAACCAACCGGCATATCCAGCAGCCATAAATGTTGGGCCTAATGTGAGAGGTCCAAGTGCGCAAATACGAACTGGGTCAAGACACGAGGTTAAGCCCAACCTGTGGTAGAAGTCTGCCCGGAACCAACCGGCATATCCAGCATCCACAAGTTGTAGGCCTAATGTGAGAGGTCTGACCCGCTATTAAATAATAAAATGTAAAGATAAACATAATAAATGGATAAGGAAAATGAATTGGGCTATTCAGTCCATTTTAAAATAGTAACTCCATTTTAACCCGTATAAATTATGTTATACATTTTATAAAGGAAATCGAAGATGATAAATATTTTATTTAAGATTAAATGAAATACTCTGAAATAAATGATGTCTAATTATATATATTAAATGGGAAATTTATGAAATTTAAATTTGGGTTTATCGTGAATTATGTTTTAAATAACATTTATTCTTTAACCCGAATTTATGATAGAATTAATTCCCTAAAAATTGAATAATCATTTAATAATGACTTTGGAAGATTAAAACTAACTAAGATTTTAATTAAATCTTTAATTAGATTGAAAGGGAATTAAGTAGTTAAGATCACTGAATTAAGAAAGTGATCGAAAATGGAAAATGAACCATAAAGCAATGAATATTTTCATGTTATAAATGAATAAATGAATGAAAACATGAAATGGTTATATTATTTATATATTTTATATAAATAAAAGTAATGAAACTTTTTATTTACATTTCATATGTAAATAAAAGAATGAAAATAAGAATGAAACTTTTATTTACATTTCACATGCGAATAAAAAGATATAAATATGAAATGAAACATGATTTAGAAGCATGAACCGCATATGAAAATTTAACATGTTTTAAAAAGCATGAAGTCGCATATGAAATGCATAATCAAGAAACCGCATATGAAATAAAAATTCATATTTAGAGTAATATTACTACATATGAAATGAATGGACGATATATTTATATGCAGGAAATGAATGGACGATATTTAGGAAATGAATGGACGATATTTAGGAAATGAATGGACGATATTTATGAAATGAATGGACGATATATATACATGAAATGAATGGATGATATTTATAAAAGAATAAATAACGATATAGAATGGTTTGCAAATTTATATATGCGAGAATTATTTGGAAAGTCCGAGTTTACTCTCATTCCAAATAATGATACGACGTTCGAAGAGTTGAAGACGGTGATTGAAGACCGACGATCTTCACATCGAATGGGTGTGTTGCTATTGAGACCCATGATGGGAGTAGCTACCTTGAAGGGGCGACAGTAGTAGCCGTCCGGACGTAGTGTTGATTGCACGGATTTGACTTTCGCCCAGACCCAGGGCATAAGTTTATAAATGGAATGTATGTCTGACGTTGTAGTCCCTTATACTACATTCGTTGATCTCTCTTAATATATATCTGTTTGGTGGTTAACACCCTTCTCTGAGACATACGAGCTTAGAGGTTATATATTGGTAGAAATCAATGGTATAGTATGGACTGACAATGTGGCATACTAAGATGCATTGATCAAGGCTTTTGTTGAAAAGCAGGCCTTGTGGTTGATGATCAAAGCACGGCCTGTTTAGGCGTAGCTTTGTGTATAGCGTGACTTCGCGAGCCTCACACCCCGGTATGAGTCAAAAACGGGATACGGACTGCAGGGAGTGCACACGTTTCTTTCTAGCTAGAGTGGTGTCAGTGACCTACCAGCCCTGACATTTTACTTATGTGGATGATGGATTTTGAGGCGCCTCGTTATTTCTATAGGCCGTTGGTGGTCATACTATAGGTCCAAAGGGACTGGGAAGCGTGTGTTCAGGCATAACTAATCCACCGCCCATAGGCGGGGACCGGCCCTGAAGATCCAAGGGTTCACTGCGGGGGATCCTGAGGCATTTGCTAGAGTGTCTCGAATCGGAGAGGAGCTTGCCCCTAGCCTCGACTCATGATGGAAATCCAATTTCCAATACGCCTTTGCGGTTTTGATTGTAGAACTAGTATTGGCGACATGCTATATGGTAACCATGCCGTCTAGGATTGACACTTATGATTGAAATGTTTTTATTTAAAACATATATACACTAATAATAATATCAAATCCGTTTTATACGTATCAAGCATCTTTTGACCATTATAAGGTAAAACCCTATCCTCTGGTGTGCGTTGCATTGTGTGATGGGACCTGGGTCTTATAATGGTTTCATTTTTCCAAAAAGACATTGCGTTATTTCTCGATTTACTTTAGTTTATGCACCAACAATCCATTGGAATAAAATCCTGTAACGAACCGCATTTTCAGCAACAGAATAATTAATTTATTTAATTATTTGAATAGTGGTTTAGATAATTAAATGGTCGCTGAATTGAATTATAGTGAATATTTAATTGAATTAAATAATAGAATAATATATTTATTTCTGAAATAGTCAGAAATAGTTGAATTCACAATATTGTGGGAATGGACAGTATAAAATATATATAATTCAGTTTATATTGAATTTTATTGACGAATATATTTATAAACGCCATTTGAACGTATAATTTAAATTATAATTATAATAGAGCTCGAAATGGCGCTGCAGTTCGCTATTTGGCGATTCGAACTTCAACTGGTTATACAGGATTCGTTTTAACCCGGATTTCTGTGAAACAAGAAACGTGTGGAGCTGGTGGAGTATATCTTCCTAGTGGAAGAGAGAAATCAGGATTTCGTCGTGTAGATTTTGTTTTATGTCCAAATCAAATTTTAAAATAGTCGCTATGGAATTCCTTTATATTTTGCAACGCTTTATTTACGTTATAAATGGATTTTCTATATAATTTGAATATCGAATTAATACTGGAATTTGAATATCGAGTTATAAACTCTAATATAATTATTTTAAAGCTGTGGTATATCGTATGTGAATATATATGATAATATTTATTTTTAAATATTAAATTTAATTGTTTTTAAATATATTTATATATTAAAAAGGGGCTATTTAGGGCTTTAAAAATAGCCACTTTTGCAAATGAAGTCGGAATTCAACGAAACTAATTTTGTTAGATCCACAATGTCAAATTATTGCTAATTTTCAAGTTTCGTGATTTTTAGAGCCCGTATGTGGCCGTACGGATTTTTAGAGTGAAAAACAGACAGTATTTCGACGGTTAAAAATACGCGGTGTGAGCAAACGGAGTCGGAATTCGACGAAACAAGTTTCGTTGGGTCCGTAATGTCGAAATGTAGCTGCATGACAATTTTCGTAATTTTTAGGTATCGTATGTGGTCACAAGAATTTTTAAAGGGCAAATACATACTACGATTGCTTAAAATTAATATAATAATTCGAATAAAAAAATACTATATCCTTCTTATAAATATCTCTACACCATCTAAACCCTAGAGAAAAATTTCCTCCGGTCAAAAACTACGCCGCCACTTAGCAGAAAATTCCAACAGTAAAATTCATCTTCAAAAATCCCAAACAACTCAAATAAATTTCTATAAATCGTATAGCGTATATGTATGAGTTTGTATGGATGTATGCTTCAGCTCTATACCCGATTTAGAGGGTTCGACGTCAAAATCCGGGGCTCGCTGTTCTTCGAGCGTCGGCTAGGGCTGAATGTTTTGGGAGCTTGGGTGCGATTTGGTGAATTTGGAGGTGATGTTTGTGTTGAGGATGGAGTCTAGTGTCGTCTGAGTGTTTTTGGTGAGGTTCAGCGTCAAGTCGCGTCGCGAGCTCCCTGTACAGCTCGACGAGGACGGTGTGACGCATTCGAAAGAGGTCCACCGAGTTCCCTATTGGTGTGATGGAACCGAAGCAGCTCTGGAGGGGAGTTCATAGGTGAGGTCGATTTGAAGAATAAGGGAGTATATAGGGAGGAAATGGGGGTCAATGGTTTGCCATTTGCGGTTGACTTTGGGTTTGGATAAAGCGACCGAATTCATCTGGAGTGGGAGGAAGATGGTGTATGCGGTGGTGGGTATAAGGATGGTGATGGGCTTTTATTTGGGCTTGGGCCAGCTAAATATAAAAAGGGAAAAAAAATAGGGTCCAAAGGTTCAAAGGAGAAAGGAAAAAGCAAATTGCTTGGAATTGTTTTGAGCAAACGCTGGAGATGAAACTCAATACAAATGGGAAGAAGAATGTCGGGCATGGATAGAGAAAGAGTAGTGGGCCAGAATTTAAAGTGGTGAGGCCTACTAGTTTTATTAATCTAAGTTATTTTAATTTACATAAATGTATATGCGAACTTAGAAAATTAATATCTTTGTCATATGTTATTGGAATTGCGCGAAACAAGATCCGTTGGGATCGTATGGACGACGGCTACAGCATGGAACTGACCGGGAATGAATGGGAGCCCGTTTGGATTTACGGTGAAAATAAACGCATGAATCGAATCAGAGAACGATAATCGTTATTTAACGATCTCCGACCAATGTGAGTAAATCTCACTAACTCTGAACAATTTATATTTTTATAATGCATTTTTAGAAGTGATAAATATTGATTGAATTGCTGTGTGTTGGCTGTTTGGTTGAACTGCTAGTCAGTTGATTGAATATTATCGATAACGATATATATAAATCGTATCGAAATATTGATTATGTTTATCAGAATATTTTATACTCATGTTATTTATGTTGACTGACATCTGTGGATGCAGGGAAACAGGTCGGAGGGACCCAACTGGGTTCCTCAACATTTATTTTACCATTTTCATATATTCTGACATATGAAGTGTTATATCATCTGTGTTGATGCTATGTGTTGGATGATGACCAATCATTTTGATTTGATATTTTTACACCATAAGTGATACGAGAAAGAGAAAAGGGAAATTTTCAAAGTATATTTTGGAAATAGATTATTTATATAAAATCAGCAGATTTTATATATGAAAGGAAAAAAGGGTTATAAAAGAAATCATTTTATAAAATCAAAGCAATAAAGGAAAATTATTTGTAAAACAAATAGAGAAGGGGAATTGTTTGTAAAACATTTACAAATAAAATAGAAAAGAAAATATTTGTAAAACATTTACAAATAGACTAAAAGGAAATAATTATCTAGAGAAATGAACTGAGTTATAAAAGGAATTATTTATTTAGAAAATAAATAGAATATTGAAGTACTAGAAAATGGATAAAAGTGTAATAAAGGAGAATTTTACACTAGGAAGAATTTAGGCCCGTGCTTCATACACGGGTAAACAGAATATGAATTCGAAGTGAGAATTTAAGAGAGATCTGTTTTAACAGGTAAAGTGAGAAGGTTAATTTATAAATAAAGTTTTATAAATTAATTTAGTTATTTATCTTTGGGTAAATAGAGTATATAAGTCAAGACTTATATAGAGAAGTAAAAATCGATTTCCACATCGATATCTGAAACGGAATATGTATGAAAGAGAATTTATCGAATAAGAGTTAGTCGAAGTAAAGCTATCGAATATCAGTTTATTCGAAAGGGAGTTTATTGAATATTTGTTATTCGAAATGGGTTGATCCAAGAGAGTTAATCCAATAGAACAAATTGATTGAGATCAACCGTTAGAGTTAAACTGTTAGAGTTGAACTGTTAGAGTTAAACTGTTAGGGTTAAACCGGAGAGTTAAACCGATGTAGTAAACATTTAGAGTTAGTTAGTTAGAGTTAACCAATTAGAGTTAATCAATTAGAGTCTAATCGAACTAGAGTTATCCAAATGTAGTAATCGAATGAGGGATGATGGAATATTAGTTATTCAATTAGATTTGCTCGAATTTAGTTATTCGAGATAGAGTTAAACAGAAATAGTCATTTAAGATAAGTAAGCACGACTGCTAGCGTAATTCGCAGGGCTGCAGATAGCCTAAGGCGGATGGATGTTTCCTGAGGGAATCAGGCGTAACCATTGTGATCGCTGCGATCTAGAGTCGAGCGAATGGTGTCAAGTCAAATATTAGTTAATTGCCAGAAGAAATTTAGTCGAGTTAATTAAGCTGAGTTAGTCCATTTGAACTGATCAAGTAAGTGGGTCAAAACGAGTAAATCAGACCGAGTTATCTGAACAAGGGTTAGTCCAGTAAGAGTTAAATAGAATAAGAATAAATTGAATAAGAGTTACAGCTTAGAGTTAACCGAGTATGAGTTAATAATTTAGTTCGTTATTTATTCGAGTTAGAAAATCAAAGTATTTATAAAGTCATTATAATTCGGATGCAGGGGATTATAACACCATTGTTATAGTCAAGTGTTTTTCCGTACGAGAAGCGGATTTGTAAATAAAATCCGAGAATGTCGTAAAGAAGTGTTAAAGATTTAGAAAGATGAACTTTGCCTATTTCGAAGTTAGAAATGTTGTTCAGTTAAGGTCTGAGAGGTAACTATACCCCAACTTGATTGACTTCGTTTTTAACTAAGAAATGGTTAAGGTTCGATAGTGAAAGGTGTTTAAAGTGGAAACCAAATGAAGGAGATTTGGCAGAGTGATGTTTATTCGAACATCTGTTTAAAACCAAATGAAGAAGATTTGGAAATGTTTTCCAAATGAGAGTCAATAATGTTTCTGAATATAGAGAACAGATAATGGAAATGTTTCCAATATAAATAACGTATATTTTCTAAAATATAGTAAATCAGAAATGTTAAATAACAGAAAAAGGGAAATGAATATGTGAATGAACTAAAAAGGGATAAACGTTGAATGATGTTTGGTCGATAGAATTTCCTTTTGGAAATAATATCGTTGTTTGCACACCGACATGTTTTCATTTGATAGTTAAATCACCGACTATCAAAGTTTTGACCATTTTAACGTTGTTAATATGGAGAGACCGGTTGGATTATTATCCAGAGAACCACTCCGTATTGGCATAAGCGTTGCGAATCAAGTATGCTGAATATATTGAAGACGGAGTTGTGCAAGGGCTATCCTGTTTACAGAATAGTGCCTTCGGTTTGTCCAGTCCCAGGACAAACGTGTATGGACGAGTGTCTGACAGAGTATATCCAATAGATCGCGTAAGTTGATCTCTTCAAACGTACTTACGTTTGGTGGCGGAGGAATTCGTTTCTCTTAGCTTTATACCCGTGGTATTTTTGGTGAAATCAATTTGTGATTTGGCGGGTATGACGATGTGGCATTCAAAGTAAGGGAGGTGTGATCTGTCAAAAGATACGTTATGACCTCAAGCCTCATCAACCAGGAAAGGACAAAAAAAAATCGGGCAGGCAGCATGGCTAAGTCGGTCGCTCCGAAGTAGGGTGTATGATCACCTATCTAGAGAAATTCCTTTTGTTCTTAAATCTATCGATGCTGTCCCATTTCGGGAGGCGGTTGCTGATCCCAACCGTCGGTGATATACATTCGATACACTCAAGCGAAATGAGTGGTCGGTCATGTGTGGGCCGGGTTGCAAGATGTTCTTGTTGAACCCAGTGTATTTGCCTCTAGAGATACACGTTCGGAAGGTGGTCCCATACCTTGTCAAGTTGGAATCCAATCTCCAATAAGTGCCTGCGAGTTTGATTGTATATTATATATGTAGAGCGTGAGATGCAAGCGTTCTACTAGATTTTAATTACTTGTGATTAGACATTATTATAATATCAGATAATATATGATTTCCAAAGTGTTTTGGGTTATCGTAAGGTAAAAACCGTCCGTGTTTATGTGTGGATTGGTCTTACGATTATCTTTTCTTTTGAAAAGGATTTTGAAAGTTAAACAAAATGATTTGAGTTTACTCACACCAGTCCCATGACTGACCCAGAGTTTATTTCGTTTTGTTTTCCCTAAACTCTTGGGTGCCCAAATTTGTATGGGCAGTCAAGTAGTCAGGATTTACAGGTATGCTTGAAGAGCTTGGAGCAGGAGGCTTCAAGATTTTTCTAGCTATTGATTATTCCGCTGTGATGAAAGTGTTGTACTCTGATAACGGTATGATATACATATACTACTTTGATTTCAAGATATGTTGTCTATTATGTTTTATTCGTTCCGCTGTGAGATTCGTGTTACTCTGATGTTGTGTTCTTCTTTTTCTTCTTCTATTCTAATTTTCTATCTTATCTATCCTCACCCTCTAATTTCTTTCTTGGACTATCCGGTAATTTCGACTTTTGATTGTTCGATAGGTGTTATATATCGGATAACCAAGGTCGTCTTTTCCCGGGTCGTTACAGTGGTATCAGAGCTGAAGGTTAGGTGATTTACCTAGGCTCTGTGGCGTGATTCAGTATAGATGGGGTTAGCAATGCCCTAGGCTGAATTTGAGTGTATATATACGAGTGAACGTATTTGTTATTTTATATAAAATGATTTTATACCGTGGAGATTTATTGATTGAGTTGTTTATGAATTCTGGTCGATCAGTTTGATCCACTGTATCGATAGGGGTTTCTAAACGCTTGAATACGATGATCCGACACAGTATGTTTTGAAAGAGGGTAAATGAAATAATTTTACCCAAATTATATTTTGATATAAACAAAGTATAGTTATTTGAAATATTATCATATATTGGATGTGTTGGTTGTTATTATAATCGAATCAGATTATAAAATGTGAAATGGTTATATAAATAACCAAATAGAATTCATATAAGTGAAATATATGAAATCAGATGAATTAAATTTGAATTTAAATCAGAAATGAGATTAAAACTCTGAAAATGTGAAGTGTGTTGAATGAATCTGGGTAAATATATGTGAATTTTAAAATCCTGGGAGATTTTAAATTTGTTACAGGCTCTGAAAGGGATATTTTGAAATAATTTCAAAATGAAAGTGTTTAAAAATGGGTTTTGGAAGTGACATAGTATTGAACTCACTTCAATAACTGGAAAATAGATTCTGACGATGATCCGGACATCGTCGGTGTTCATTTTCGGGTTTGTAAGTGACAGATTGCTACCAAAGGTTTTGTTTTGAACTGTTTTGAGAAAACAAATTATTTTGATTTTCCAAATGAATGATTTGATTTTGGAAAAGGCTAAGCTGTTTAAGAACTCCCAGAAACAGATTATTTGGAATAAACACAAATTAAATAGAAATTTGTGAAAGCAAATTTGAAATTGGATTGAACCCAGTTCAGTGGAAATTGAACTGAAATTGAATTAGAATGGTATCAAGTAGAATTGGACTGGATTAGAGATAATCTGGAATAGAAATGAATTGTTGAGTAATAATTTTGAATCGAGATTGGAATTGCAGTTTGGTTGGAATTTTGCTTGGATAAGCGAATGGGTGTGTTGAAGATAAAAGTGATTTGAGTTGATTGGGATGACAGTTGCATATGTTGGATTGGCAGCAGATGGAAGTAATATAAGGAATGCCCGAAAAAAGGTACACATTTATATTCATATGAGTTTGATGAGATTTTGATGAGCCGAATTGGCAAGCCGCTTGGCTGTTTGATTTTCTTTTGGATTGGAGAGGCCTGTGTGGCGGTTTGGGGATTTTCCCGATGCTCCCGGTACAAAGGAGGTGCTGGCGAAATTTTTTGGAAATTTCGGGTGTTAGAAAATTTTCAGGAGTTTTGGAAAATTTTCGTTTATAGAAATGAAGTAATAATTTAATTGAAATAAATAAATTCAGTTGAAACTGAAATTAAAGAAGTAAACGAATAATTTGAAACTAGTTAATAGGGTTGTTCTCTATCTTAGCAATTTCGAGGACGAAATTATTTTAAGGGGGGAAGAATGTAACGAACCGCATTTTCAGCAACAGAATAATTAATTTATTTAATTATTTGAATAGTGGTTTAGATAATTAAATGGTCGCTGAATTGAATTATAGTGAATATTTAATTGAATTAAATAATAGAATAATATATTTATTTCTGAAATAGTCAGAAATAGTTGAATTCACAATATTGTGGGAATGGACAGTATAAAATATATATAATTCAGTTTATATTGAATTTTATTGACGAATATATTTATAAACGCCATTTGAACGTATAATTTAAATTATAATTATAATAGAGCTCGAAATGGCGCTGCAGTTCGCTATTTGGCGATTCGAACTTCAACTGGTTATACAGGATTCGTTTTAACCCGGATTTCTGTGAAACAAGAAACGTGTGGAGCTGGTGGAGTATATCTTCCTAGTGGAAGAGAGAAATCAGGATTTCGTCGTGTAGATTTTGTTTTATGTCCAAATCAAATTTTAAAATAGTCGCTATGGAATTCCTTTATATTTTGCAACGCTTTATTTACGTTATAAATGGATTTTCTATATAATTTGAATATCGAATTAATACTGGAATTTGAATATCGAGTTATAAACTCTAATATAATTATTTTAAAGCTGTGGTATATCGTATGTGAATATATATGATAATATTTATTTTTAAATATTAAATTTAATTGTTTTTAAATATATTTATATATTAAAAAGGGGCTATTTAGGGCTTTAAAAATAGCCACTTTTGCAAATGAAGTCGGAATTCAACGAAACTAATTTTGTTAGATCCACAATGTCAAATTATTGCTAATTTTCAAGTTTCGTGATTTTTAGAGCCCGTATGTGGCCGTACGGATTTTTAGAGTGAAAAACAGACAGTATTTCGACGGTTAAAAATACGCGGTGTGAGCAAACGGAGTCGGAATTCGACGAAACAAGTTTCGTTGGGTCCGTAATGTCGAAATGTAGCTGCATGACAATTTTCGTAATTTTTAGGTATCGTATGTGGTCACAAGAATTTTTAAAGGGCAAATACATACTACGATTGCTTAAAATTAATATAATAATTCGAATAAAAAAATACTATATCCTTCTTATAAATATCTCTACACCATCTAAACCCTAGAGAAAAATTTCCTCCGGTCAAAAACTACGCCGCCACTTAGCAGAAAATTCCAACAGTAAAATTCATCTTCAAAAATCCCAAACAACTCAAATAAATTTCTATAAATCGTATAGCGTATATGTATGAGTTTGTATGGATGTATGCTTCAGCTCTATACCCGATTTAGAGGGTTCGACGTCAAAATCCGGGGCTCGCTGTTCTTCGAGCGTCGGCTAGGGCTGAATGTTTTGGGAGCTTGGGTGCGATTTGGTGAATTTGGAGGTGATGTTTGTGTTGAGGATGGAGTCTAGTGTCGTCTGAGTGTTTTTGGTGAGGTTCAGCGTCAAGTCGCGTCGCGAGCTCCCTGTACAGCTCGACGAGGACGGTGTGACGCATTCGAAAGAGGTCCACCGAGTTCCCTATTGGTGTGATGGAACCGAAGCAGCTCTGGAGGGGAGTTCATAGGTGAGGTCGATTTGAAGAATAAGGGAGTATATAGGGAGGAAATGGGGGTCAATGGTTTGCCATTTGCGGTTGACTTTGGGTTTGGATAAAGCGACCGAATTCATCTGGAGTGGGAGGAAGATGGTGTATGCGGTGGTGGGTATAAGGATGGTGATGGGCTTTTATTTGGGCTTGGGCCAGCTAAATATAAAAAGGGAAAAAAAATAGGGTCCAAAGGTTCAAAGGAGAAAGGAAAAAGCAAATTGCTTGGAATTGTTTTGAGCAAACGCTGGAGATGAAACTCAATACAAATGGGAAGAAGAATGTCGGGCATGGATAGAGAAAGAGTAGTGGGCCAGAATTTAAAGTGGTGAGGCCTACTAGTTTTATTAATCTAAGTTATTTTAATTTACATAAATGTATATGCGAACTTAGAAAATTAATATCTTTGTCATATGTTATTGGAATTGCGCG
The DNA here is from genome assembly GCA_030737875.1 of Allium sativum. Classification (NCBI taxonomy): domain Eukaryota; kingdom Viridiplantae; phylum Streptophyta; class Magnoliopsida; order Asparagales; family Amaryllidaceae; genus Allium; species Allium sativum. Next base: position 162,730,720 of record CM060913.1, read on the forward strand.
AAACAAGATCCGTTGGGATCGTATGGACGGCGGCTACAGCATGGAACTGACCGGGAATGAATGGGAGCCCGTTTGGATTTACGGTGAAAATAAACGCATGAATCGAATCAGAGAACGATAATCGTTATTTAACGATCTCCGACCAATGTGAGTAAATCTCACTAACTCTGAACAATTTATATTTTTATAATGCATTTTTAGAAGTGATAAATATTGATTGAATTGCTGTGTGTTGGCTGTTTGGTTGAACTGCTAGTCAGTTGATTGAATATTATCGATAACGATATATATAAATCGTATCGAAATATTGATTATGTTTATCAGAATATTTTATACTCATGTTATTTATGTTGACTGACATCTGTGGGTGCAGGGAAACAGGTCGGAGGGACCCAACTGGGTTCCTCAACATTTATTTTACAATTTTCATATATTCTGACATATGAAGTGTTATATCATCTGTGTTGATGCTATGTGTTGGATGATGACCAATCATTTTGATTTGATATTTTTACACCATAAGTGATACGAGAAAGAGAAAAGGGAAATTTTCAAAGTATATTTTGGAAATAGATTATTTATATAAAATCAGCAGATTTTATATATGAAAGGAAAAAAGGGTTATAAAAGAAATCATTTTATAAAATCAAAGCAATAAAGGAAAATTATTTGTAAAACAAATAGAGAAGGGGAATTGTTTGTAAAACATTTACAAATAAAATAGAAAAGAAAATATTTGTAAAACATTTACAAATAGACTAAAAGGAAATAATTATCTAGAGAAATGAACTGAGTTATAAAAGGAATTATTTATTTAGAAAATAAATAGAATATTGAAGTACTAGAAAATGGATAAAAGTGTAATAAAGGAGAATTTTACACTAGGAAGAATTTAGGCCCGTGCTTCGTACACGGGTAAACAGAATATGAATTCGAAGTGAGAATTTAAGAGAGATCTGTTTTAACAGGTAAAGTGAGAAGGTTAATTTATAAATAAAGTTTTATAAATTAATTTAGTTATTTATCTTTGGGTAAATAGAGTATATAAGTCAAGACTTATATAGAGAAGTAAAAATCGATTTCCACATCGATATCTGAAACGGAATATGTATGAAAGAGAATTTATCGAATAAGAGTTAGTCGAAGTAAAGCTATCGAATATCAGTTTATTCGAAAGGGAGTTTATTGAATATTTGTTATTCGAAATGGGTTGATCCAAGAGAGTTAATCCAATAGAACAAATTGATTGAGATCAACCGTTAGAGTTAAACTGTTAGAGTTGAACTGTTAGAGTTAAACTGTTAGGGTTAAACCGGAGAGTTAAACCGATGTAGTAAACATTTAGAGTTAGTTAGTTAGAGTTAACCAATTAGAGTTAATCAATTAGAGTCTAATCGAACTAGAGTTATCCAAATGTAGTAATCGAATGAGGGATGATGGAATATTAGTTATTCAATTAGATTTGCTCGAATTTAGTTATTCGAGATAGAGTTAAACAGAAATAGTCATTTAAGATAAGTAAGCACGACTGCTAGCGTAATTCGCAGGGCTGCAGATAGCCTAAGGCGGATGGATGTTTCCTGAGGGAATCAGGCGTAACCATTGTGATCGCTGCGATCTAGAGTCGAGCGAATGGTGTCAAGTCAAATATTAGTTAATTGCCAGAAGAAATTTAGTCGAGTTAATTAAGCTGAGTTAGTCCATTTGAACTGATCAAGTAAGTGGGTCAAAACGAGTAAATCAGACCGAGTTATCTGAACAAGGGTTAGTCCAGTAAGAGTTAAATAGAATAAGAATAAATTGAATAAGAGTTACAGCTTAGAGTTAACCGAGTATGAGTTAATAATTTAGTTCGTTATTTATTCGAGTTAGAAAATCAAAGTATTTATAAAGTCATTATAATTCGGATGCAGGGGATTATAACACCATTGTTATAGTCAAGTGTTTTTCCGTACGAGAAGCGGATTTGTAAATAAAATCCGAGAATGTCGTAAAGAAGTGTTAAAGATTTAGAAAGATGAACTTTGCCTATTTCGAAGTTAGAAATGTTGTTCAGTTAAGGTCTGAGAGGTAACTATACCCCAACTTGATTGACTTCGTTTTTAACTAAGAAATGGTTAAGGTTCGATAGTGAAAGGTGTTTAAAGTGGAAACCAAATGAAGGAGATTTGGCAGAGTGATGTTTATTCGAACATCTGTTTAAAACCAAATGAAGAAGATTTGGAAATGTTTTCCAAATGAGAGTCAATAATGTTTCTGAATATAGAGAACAGATAATGGAAATGTTTCCAATATAAATAACGTATATTTTCTAAAATATAGTAAATCAGAAATGTTAAATAACAGAAAAAGGGAAATGAATATGTGAATGAACTAAAAAGGGATAAACGTTGAATGATGTTTGGTCGATAGAATTTCCTTTTGGAAATAATATCGTTGTTTGCACACCGACATGTTTTCATTTGATAGTTAAATCACCGACTATCAAAGTTTTGACCATTTTAACGTTGTTAATATGGAGAGACCGGTTGGATTATTATCCAGAGAACCACTCCGTATTGGCATAAGCGTTGCGAATCAAGTATGCTGAATATATTGAAGACGGAGTTGTGCAAGGGCTATCCTGTTTACAGAATAGTGCCTTCGGTTTGTCCAGTCCCAGGACAAACGTGTATGGACGAGTGTCTGACAGAGTATATCCAATAGATCGCGTAAGTTGATCTCTTCAAACGTACTTACGTTTGGTGGCGGAGGAATTCGTTTCTCTTAGCTTTATACCCGTGGTATTTTTGGTGAAATCAATTTGTGATTTGGCGGGTATGACGATGTGGCATTCAAAGTAAGGGAGGTGTGATCTGTCAAAAGATACGTTATGACCTCAAGCCTCATCAACCAGGAAAGGACAAAAAAAAATCGGGCAGGCAGCATGGCTAAGTCGGTCGCTCCGAAGTAGGGTGTATGATCACCTATCTAGAGAAATTCCTTTTGTTCTTAAATCTATCGATGCTGTCCCATTTCGGGAGGCGGTTGCTGATCCCAACCGTCGGTGATATACATTCGATACACTCAAGCGAAATGAGTGGTCGGTCATGTGTGGGCCGGGTTGCAAGATGTTCTTGTTGAACCCAGTGTATTTGCCTCTAGAGATACACGTTCGGAAGGTGGTCCCATACCTTGTCAAGTTGGAATCCAATCTCCAATAAGTGCCTGCGAGTTTGATTGTATATTATATATGTAGAGCGTGAGATGCAAGCGTTCTACTAGATTTTAATTACTTGTGATTAGACATTATTATAATATCAGATAATATATGATTTCCAAAGTGTTTTGGGTTATCGTAAGGTAAAAACCGTCCGTGTTTATGTGTGGATTGGTCTTACGATTATCTTTTCTTTTGAAAAGGATTTTGAAAGTTAAACAAAATGATTTGAGTTTACTCACACCAGTCCCATGACTGACCCAGAGTTTATTTCGTTTTGTTTTCCCTAAACTCTTGGGTGCCCAAATTTGTATGGGCAGTCAAGTAGTCAGGATTTACAGGTATGCTTGAAGAGCTTGGAGCAGGAGGCTTCAAGATTTTTCTAGCTATTGATTATTCCGCTGTGATGAAAGTGTTGTACTCTGATAACGGTATGATATACATATACTACTTTGATTTCAAGATATGTTGTCTATTATGTTTTATTCGTTCCGCTGTGAGATTCGTGTTACTCTAATGTTGTGTTCTTCTTTTTCTTCTTCTATTCTAATTTTCTATCTTATCTATCCTCACCCTCTAATTTCTTTCTTGGACTATCCGGTAATTTCGACTTTTGATTGTTCGATAGGTGTTATATATCGGATAACCAAGGTCGTCTTTTCCCGGGTCGTTACAAATCCGTTCCGCATTAGCGGCGTGGTCCTTGGATTTGTCTTATTAGTTATATTAGTTTAGAATTCTCACACCAGTCCCATGACTGACTCGTAGTTTGTTTCACTTTGCAAACTCGGGTGCCCTCTTTTCCACACGGGCAGTCGAGTAGCTTTTTGCAGATATCTCTCTCTTTAGCAGGATCTTGGATCGAAGCCTAAAGCTGTGTTCAGAGCTTAGAAGTCTTCCGCTGTTTAATGTATTAAATCTGTTGTAATTTATCTTCCGCTGTAAATTTATTTAATGTACTCTGGTATATATTCTGTACTCTGATGTAACATTATTATAATGTAATAAAAGTCTGCTGTTATTGTTCTGATGTATTGTATTCCCAAAGTTAACGTATGCGAGTTTTGAACGGTCTTGGTCGATTTTGTGATCGATTAAGGTCGGGCAAAATCCGTGTCGTTACAGGTGGTATCAGAGCTCTGGTCAGCTCAAATCTTTGGGGTACAACTCGTTAGAACTGAACAAAAGACTCATCAGAGAATTGGATTAGTAATGTCCAATAAGAATACTCATTAGAGATAGGATCAGCAGTATCCTAGAATGAGAAAACTCATTAGAGATGGGGTTAGTAATGCCCTAGAATGAGTTCAGAGTGATAAGCTTATGATTAGCGTATTTTTGATTATATAATCTATTTTTGAAAATATGATTTTTAAATATATAAAAGAGTATGTATATTTGATAAGTTAGTCAACAAATGAAATTAATAAGAGAAATTAAAATTTAGTTAGTTAATTAAACAACTTTTAGCCTAGTTCCTTTTCGAGGACGAAAAGTTTTTAAGTGGGGGCGATTGTAACAACCCGCAAAAATCAGGACCAATTTAAAAATTTTATTTTAGAAAATTTTTAATGAATTTTGACAATATAAAATAATTTATTTAAATAATAATGATCACAAATTTGATTCAAATCGAAGTTAGAATGAATGATTTAATTTTTATTATAAAAAGAGTTAGAAATAACGCGGTAGTTTGAAAAGTCAAACTTGAACTTTGACTGACCGTACAGGATGCAAAATTTAACGGATTTTATTGAAACCAAAAATATTAGAATCTATTTAAATTTATCTTTCCAACAAATCCGAAAAATCGAAATTTCATAACGGGAATCAAAAGTTATGTCAAAATTAAAAACTAGAATGGTCGCTATGAAATTTATAAGGGCCAAAATGCTACATTTTGCAGAATAAGGAATTAGGACCCGAAACCATCTCCATTGGTTTTAGAATGTTGTTTACATATAAAAATGACTATAAGAACTTATATTTTTGAGTTTCGGAAAAATTCCACTATTTTTGGTATTTTTAAATATTAAAAATATACACCTGAAAAATAGAATTTTTGCAAACGAACTCCGAATTCGACGAAACCAGTTTCTATGGATTCGGAATATTAAATTAAGGTAAAATTCTAAAATTTATAATTTTTGGAATTATTTTGTGGCCTGTATAATTTTTACAGTGGAAATACAGCCTATTTTCAGACTTCGGAAATTTATAATAAATTCATACGGAATCGGAAAATTACGAAATCAGGTTCGTTGGGTTCGTAATGACCTGAAATAATTATGTTTAAAATTTTATTAATTTTGAAATCAGCATGTATTTATAAGAATTTTTGAACTGAAGAAAACAGTTGAAAATTGAATAATTGGGCACATAATGATATTTGGGCCCAAACCAAAATTAAACCCATGGTATATATTATCTTTTTTTCTGAGTTTTAGGGCTGAAATTCGAAATGCACAGCAGCCACTCTCTTTTCCATCATTTTTTCTCAATTTCCATGGCGGCTCCCTCTTCCTCTAAAATTCATAAAAAAATAAAATCTCTTCAAACCATAGCAAATTATATGTTTTCTCGAAGGTCTCGACGATACGAAGTTAATGGTGTAGTCGGTTTTGTCAAACAGCGCTCGGATTCGCCGGAATCTCGTCTTAAAGCTCGCTGTTTTCGAAATTCAGAAACTCAAAACGTAAATCAAGAAATTCCCGTGAATCGAGGAAGAATTAGACGAAGTCACGAACACGGAAGTTCTTCGTCTACGCAAGACGAAGATGCTCAGAAAATTTCAGGCAGTTTGGAGGTTTGAGGCGGCCTGTGGGACCCGCGAGGCGAAATCCTTTCTAGGCGATTTCCCGATGATCGGAGAAGCATTAGGGGCGGCTCTTTCTGGTGGTGGTGCGTCTCGCCAAGACGAAGACATTGGCGGTGGTCCCGTGGCGTCAGGTGGCCCGAGGCAGCGGCAAAGTGCGGTCAAAGTTCGGCGGTGAACAGTGTTTTTCGGTCAATGGGCTGAGGGTATTTTCTATTTTATTTTTAAATTATTTAATTAATTTCCAGAACTTTAAAATTGCATAACTCACTCATACGAAGTCGAAAATCGACGATTTCAGGTGCGTTGGGATCGTGGCGGCGAGATGGACGCGTGGACACTAATTTTGTCCAATTCTGAGACAGTGAAATTTTTAGGTATTTTTCACGAATATTAATTAATTATTTAATTATGTCCAACTTTAATAAATCATAACTCTCTCGTACGAGGTCCGATTGACGAACCGTAAATTGCGTTGGACTCGTCTTTCCGAGCTCTTCGCGATGGCGCAGACCAGAGCTGAATCCGAGACAGTCAAATTTTCAGCAAAAATCAATGTGAGATTCTATTTTATAATTTATTAAATTTAAATTATTTTTCTTGTGGTTTTGATGTTTGTATGTACATGTTTGTGGATTGATGATGTATGATGTCTGTTTGAGAATTGGTGATAGTTGTTTGGGTTATTATGGACAAATTGTTGTTGCATACACTGTTGATGAAATTTGTTGAATCAATAGAAACGATGTACATGATGTAAATGATAAATTCATTTTTATTTATTTATTTAAAATGTATGGAAATTTATATTTAAATAAAAGTTACAATTTTCATTGTTGTTCAGAAAAAATGAAACTTTGTTTATGTTTACAAAGATTATAACTTTGAATGGGATTAAGAAGATTACAACTTTGTTCTTGTTCTAAGAAAAAAAAATTACAACTTTGTTTGCGTTTTTTTTTATATATAAAATTGAAACTTTATTTTGTTTTTGAAAAGAACAAACTTTATTTTGTTTATGAAAAAGAACAAAACTTTGTTTTGTTTATTGAATAAAAGTTCAAACCTTATTTTGTTTTGTTTAAAAAGAACAAAACTTTGTTTTGTTGGTAAAGATTTAAAACCTTGTTTGTGCTTATAAAAGACTGAAATTTTGTTTTGTTTATAAAGATTAAAACTTTGTTTTGGTTATAAAAATTTCATCTTTATTTTGAGACGATTATAATAAATAAAGTTTTGATATTTATTTTAGAATAATTAAAATTTTGACTTTTAATAAAAGATTTTATTTTTATTTTAAGTTAGATAAAGGAATATATTTTATGGTGAATTTGTGTCATTAAATCAAATGAAATAAAAAGGGCAATACCCAATATGTGAACATTGTTAAATTGTGCAAATTGTCTATGTTCCATTTATGCACCTGTATACACTGCCATTTACAAGCGACCCTGGCTTGTTTATGTGAGTGAACGATCAATTTTTACACATCGTCCAGAAGCACAGTTTATTTTAAATATGTGAATTGTGTTGGCTGAAACCCCACACGGGTCAAGGGTTGACTTTTGAATACACGTCACCCTTGGAATAATTAGAAATGCACTTTGGATGGATGTTCTGAAATTGTTATGTAATTAATGTTTGATTTTACGTATAATTAAATTATATGGAAATGGTGGGTCTCATTCCAATTTTGAGTAAAGTAATAAATATGCAAATTAATGAAATAAATTGGAAGTTGAAGTATTTAGATGATTTAATTTTCCATTTAAAAAGGAAATAATAAAGAAGCTTTTGAATTGACAATATTTCCTTCGAATGAAGGAAATAAATGCCCATTTATTATTCAATTAATGATATTAATTGACGCTTGAATTAAGTAGATAAAAACCTTTAACATTTGGAAGGTTATAAACAAATTATTGGAATTAGTAAATCACATTCCAATTATATCAAGAAGATTATAAATTGAAAAGATTACTTTTTATGTTAACATTAAAAATGGAAGATGGATTTCAAAATTTGAAATGTTTTTAAATTGATTTCATTTTAATATTGAAATGGTAGGTTTTAATATCACAAATTAAAACCGTTTTTTTTTATAATTATTATTATTATAATATCATAATAATATGGAAAGTTAATATGTATTGAAATGGAATAATAAAGCTTTATATGAAAGAATATTTCAAGTAAGGAATGATATTAAGTAGTAGGATATTTTAAAATATAAAATATTTTAAAATAATATTCTTGGATAATATTTATAAATAAATTTTTTTAATTGTACCTGGACACGTGGTTATGTCACATTTATGGCGGAAGTCTGCCCGGAACCAACCGGCATATCCAGCAGCCATAAATGTTGGGCCTAATGTGAGAGGTCCAAGTGCGCAAATACGAACTGGGTCAAGACACGAGGTTAAGCCCAACCTGTGGTAGAAGTCTGCCCGGAACCAACCGGCATATCCAGCATCCACAAGTTGTAGGCCTAATGTGAGAGGTCTGACCCGCTATTAAATAATAAAATGTAAAGATAAACATAATAAATGGATAAGGAAAATGAATTGGGCTATTCAGTCCATTTTAAAATAGTAACTCCATTTTAACCCGTATAAATTATGTTATACATTTTATAAAGGAAATCGAAGATGATAAATATTTTATTTAAGATTAAATGAAATACTCTGAAATAAATGATGTCTAATTATATATATTAAATGGGAAATTTATGAAATTTAAATTTGGGTTTATCGTGAATTATGTTTTAAATAACATTTATTCTTTAACCCGAATTTATGATAGAATTAATTCCCTAAAAATTGAATAATCATTTAATAATGACTTTGGAAGATTAAAACTAACTAAGATTTTAATTAAATCTTTAATTAGATTAAAAGGGAATTAAGTAGTTAAGATCACTGAATTAAGAAAGTGATCGAAAATGGAAAATGAACCATAAAGCAATGAATATTTTCATGTTATAAATGAATAAATGAATGAAAACATGAAATGGTTATATTATTTATATATTTTATATAAATAAAAGTAATGAAACTTTTTATTTACATTTCATATGTAAATAAAAGAATGAAAATAAGAATGAAACTTTTATTTACATTTCACATGCGAATAAAAAGATATAAATATGAAATGAAACATGATTTAGAAGCATGAACCGCATATGAAAATTTAACATGTTTTAAAAAGCATGAAGTCGCATATGAAATGCATAATCAAGAAACCGCATATGAAATAAAAATTCATATTTAGAGTAGTATTACTGCATATGAAATGAATGGACGATATATTTATATGCAGGAAATGAATGGACGATATTTAGGAAATGAATGGACGATATTTAGGAAATGAATGGACGATATTTATGAAATGAATGGACGATATATATACATGAAATGAATGGACGATATTTATAAAAGAATAAATAACGATATAGAATGGTTTGCAAATTTATATATGCGAGAATTATTTGGAAAGTCCGAGTTTACTCTCATTCCAAATAATGATACGACGTTCGAAGAGTTGAAGACGGTGATTGAAGACCGACGATCTTCACATCGAATGGGTGTGTTGCTATTGAGACCCATGATGGGAGTAGCTACCTTGAAGGGGCGACAGTAGTAGCCGTCCGGACGTAGTGTTGATTGCACGGATTTGACTTTCGCCCAGACCCAGGGCATAAGTTTATAAATGGAATGTATGTCTGACGTTGTAGTCCCTTATACTACATTCGTTGATCTCTCTTAATATATATCTGTTTGGTGGTTAACACCCTTCTCTGAGACATACGAGCTTAGAGGTTATATATTGGTAGAAATCAATGGTATAGTATGGACTGACAATGTGGCATACTAAGATGCATTGATCAAGGCTTTTGTTGAAAAGCAGGCCTTGTGGTTGATGATCAAAGCACGGCCTGTTTAGGCGTAGCTTTGTGTATAGCGTGACTTCGCGAGCCTCACACCCCGGTATGAGTCAAAAACGGGATACGGACTGCAGGGAGTGCACACGTTTCTTTCTAGCTAGAGTGGTGTCAGTGACCTACCAGCCCTGACATTTTACTTATGTGGATGATGGATTTTGAGGCGCCTCGTTATTTCTATAGGCCGTTGGTGGTCATACTATAGGTCCAAAGGGACCGGGAAGCGTGTGTTCAGGCATAACTAATCCACCGCCCATAGGCGGGGACCGGCCCTGAAGATCCAAGGGTTCACTGCGGGGGATCCTGAGGCATTTGCTAGAGTGTCTCGAATCGGAGAGGAGCTTGCCCCTAGCCTCGACTCATGATGGAAATCCAATTTCCAATACGCCTTTGCGGTTTTGATTGTAGAACTAGTATTGGCGACATGCTATATGGTAACCATGCCGTCTAGGATTGATACTTATGATTGAAATGTTTTTATTTAAAACATATATACACTAATAATAATATCAAATCCGTTTTATACGTATCAAGCATCTTTTGACCATTATAAGGTAAAACCCTATCCTCTGGTGTGCGTTGCATTGTGTGATGGGACCTGGGTCTTATAATGGTTTCATTTTTCCAAAAAGACATTGCGTTATTTCTCGATTTACTTTAGTTTATGCACCAACAATCCATTGGAATAAAACCCGTTCCGCATTAGCGGCGTGGTCCTTGGATTTGTCTTATTAGTTATATTAGTTTAGAATTCTCACACCAGTCCCATGACTGACTCGTAGTTTGTTTCACTTTGCAAACTCGGGTGCCCTCTTTTCCACACGGGCAGTCGAGTAGCTTTTTGCAGATATCTCTCTCTTTAGCAGGATCCTGGATCGAAGCCTAAAGCTGTGTTCAGAGCTTAGAAGTCTTCCGCTGTTTAATGTATTAAATCTGTTGTAATTTATCTTCCGCTGTAAATTTATTTAATGTACTCTGGTATATATTCTGTACTCTGATGTAACATTATTATAATGTAATAAAAGTCTGCTGTTATTGTTCTGATGTATTGTATTCCCAAAGTTAACGTATGCGAGTTTTGAACGGTCTTGGTCGATTTTGTGATCGATTAAGGTCGGGCAAAATCCGTGTCGTTACACTCCTGATTCGAAAGATCGATCGCGTAGTGCCATCTCAACGGCTTACATCTCGGCTAGAGAAAACACCGTAATGCACATCCGCACTTTTGGGAAATCGAGTATCACTGCGGCTTACGTCCCGGCGAGAGAAAACACCGCTTACTCTATCCCTCTGAGCACTAAGCTCACTCTCGGTCGACCGAATCCACGACACCACGAAGGTGCCCATCCACGAAAAAGCATACTGATCAAACCATCAGTTTACCACCATACCGAAGTGTGAGGCTCGCGAATCAACGCTATACACAAAGCCGTGCTATATTAAAGCTGCGCTTTGATCATCATCCACCAAACTTTGCTTTTCAACAAAAGTCTGGATCACTGCATCTCAGCATGCCACACTATCAATCCATATCGTACCACTGATTTCTACCAATATATAACCTCTAAGCTCGTATGTCTCAGAGAAGGGCGTTAAGCAAGAGAATAAATTCTCCGCCGCCAAACAGATATATATTTAGCAGAGATCAACGAATACAATATAAAGGAATACAATGTCAGACACACCATCCATTTACAAGTCCGTTCTGGGTTTGAACGAAAACGGAGGCACTTTCCTCGCATATCCGTCGACCTCTAAGCACGTCCGGACGGCTACCACTTCAGCCCCCTTCAACGTAGCTACTCCCATCGTGAGCGTCAGTAGCACCCATCCATTCGATGTGAAGATCGTCGGTCTTGCACCATCATCAACCTCTTCGACTTATCGTCGAATCGGTTATTCAGAATGGGTATAGACCCGGCCTTTCTGAATAACCCACGTATATAATAAACAATTGTTATACCAACACAGCATACGCCTCATTCCAATTCAGATATTCACACTCCTAGGGAAAGGTTTCCATTAATTTTATCAAAGATAAATTCTTTTAAATTTATTCTTTAATCTTCCTTTGGATATCATTTCAAACCAAATCATGGTTTTCCAAACTAGTCGGGATTAGCGAACCACACCGAAGTAATTATTTATTTTATTTCCCAATCCCAACCTATTTATCCCATGGAGCAAAATTGTTATTACCCCTTAACTAACACCACGGTGTTATCGGTAAATTTAATTCCCCTTTCACGTTCAAATCTAATTAAAGATTTAACTATCGCTTTGGAGCAAAACTGGTAATACTCCATTCTCGCTCAATTTCTAAATTTGGTAATTCAGATTATCAATTCACATTTCAATTTAATTGCAGATTCATTAAAACTCCTTTTACTGGGTTAAAGAACTAGGTGTTATTTAAAACACAGTTCACAACAAACCCAAATCATATTCTATTTATTATCGGGTTAAAGAACTAGTGTTGTTCAAAACAACGTTCACGATAAACCCATTTCAAATCCAATCAAATATATTAGAAATTCCGATTATTTAAAACCCCTTTTTAAATCTAATTTCTTTATTTAAAAATAATTGGGTTTTAAATTTAGTTCAAAACTAGTTCATTTCGATAAAAATCTATTTTTATCTTTTCAAATATGGAGTTTTTCATCCCTAATTTTCCCAAGTCATTTCTTATGATTTTACACTAATTATTACTATTTTTAATAATTCTATCAAGGCCCGTACAGTCGATTTCCAACAATGGCCATCGAACTGCACTTACAGCGACCTTTTTCAAATTTGATTTGGACGTATCTCCAAATCCAACCGTTAGATTTCGAATTTCTTATATTCGTTAGAAAGCTCTTTTCGATACGAACCCAACGGTTCCCGTTTTAGGAGAATCCGACGGTCGGATCTCCCGTAATGTCCGTTTGAAATAAATGGTCGAAATTTACGAACTACCGCGGCGCGGCGCGTTCTATTCAGGCCATTATATTATATATATAATATATATTTCGTCGATTTCTATTTAAAATGAATTATATGAATAGTTTTAAATTCGTTTCAAAAACAATTTCAACTTCCATTTCAATTTAAATGAAAATTGAATTCTTCTTTATAAATTCGTTTTAAAATTCATTTCTATTCAATTCAAATTTAAATTAAATTTGAATTCATTTCAATTCGCTTTCAATTCAATTTGAATTCGTTTTCAATTCAATTTGAATTCGTTTTCAATTCAATTTGAATTCGTTTTCAATTCAATTCAATTCAAATTGGTTTTCTATTCGATTCAAATTCATTTCTTATTCAAATCAAATTCGTTTCGTTTTCTATTTGAATCAAATTCACTATATATTCAATTGAAATCAAATTGGTTTTCTATTCCATTCAATTCGAAATCGTTTTATATTCAATTCAAATCGAAATCGTTATATATTCAATTTATTTCGAAATCGTTATATATTCAATTTATTTCGAAATCGTTATATATTCAATGTATTTCGAAATCGTTATATATTCAATTCATTTCGAAATCGTTATATATTCAATTCGAATTCGTTTTCTATTTAATTTGATTCAAATTTCATTTCAAAATATTCGATTTCGAATTCACTTTTCAATATCATTTTAAAATGAATAAAATCGATATAAATATCGTTCACGTCAAAATGGCGTCAATCTAACCAACACGGCTTCATATATTTCTATTTTCAAATATTCTATTTCAAATATTTCCTATTATCAAAATATTTGTTATTATCAAAATATTTCGTTCAACACATGACTAACCTCAACGGATGAGTACAGTCAACACATGAACCTTTGTTTTATATTATTTTTTTTATTTTCTAAATTGAAATGAGGCCCAATCAATCACCATATAATGTTAATTATATGGATTTTCATACATCACACGTATATAATAGCATTGAAAAATAATCAACCACCAACCAAAGTGCACTACACTGTATAAGCATCAAATATAGATATCTAACGCTTATAACAGCCTGTCAATCAATCGATCGACATATTTAATCAATCAGGATGAGTGAACTTCAAATTTCATCCCAACACCCGTGTGGGGTTTCAAACAATCAAACACATATTTTATTTGTGCAGTTGGGCGATGTGTAAAATTTATCGGCCCAATCAATATCAGTTAAATCAGTGTATATAAACAAATCGGCCGATTTGTTTATAAAAATTTATTTATTCACTTTCACGTTAAAAATTATATTTTTAACGATAAAATATTTTATTTTAACACACGGATTTTTATTCAGTTCATTTTCAAAATAGGAATGATATTTTTATTTTTCTAACTCATTTTAGAAAATTTCGGCGGCATAACGGCACGATACTAGAAATGGGACGAGGCCTAGCCTTATCCCCGGTCTAGTGAAGGCCCACGCCATTCACAAATCAATCAAATCCATTCATTTCACCACACAAGTCAATTCAAACCAAATAATCTAACTAATTTTTGCAATCAAACAAACAAGTCCATGGTCTGTGGACGATTGTGTCGGGTGCTACTAAACACCGTCTGCATCCTAGTATATATATATATATAACTAGAAAAGAAATTGAAGAGTGAGAAGTTCTCACAGAGGGTTCCACTCCGCCGTGCTTTGCTTTTGAACTGTTGAAACTTTTCGATCTGCTTGAAATTCCAACGCAGTTCTTTTCACGCTGTTCAAATATAAAAATTATATTTTTATTGCTTCATTTCAAAATAAAAATCATATTTTTATTTCTACTTCATATATATTTACAAAGCTTCTTTCTATATATATATATATATATATATATATATATAAGAATTATATTTCCAATATAAAGATCAAATTTTTTTCTTTACGACACATATAAAAATTATATTTTTATATCTCCACATATATAGAAGTTATATTTTTAACCTTTCTGTAGTATAAAAATTATAGTTCTAACCTTTCTATAATATAAAAATTATATTTTTATTATCTACATATAATAAAAATCATAGTTTTATTATTCTAAAAATCTAAAGATCGTATTTTTATCATGTTAATCCTATAATAAAGATCACCTCTTTATACTATCGCTACTCGTATTAAAACCATTTCTTTTTCATGTTAACAAAGTTATTTTTAACAATTTAAAAATCTCAACTTTTTCTACATAAAAATATAAGCTTTTCCTTTTAAATAAAATCTAATGTTTTACCTTTAAAAGGATTCACAAATATATAACAAAACAATGTTTTAATGGAAAAGAAAGAAAGAGGGCTCACTGTGTTCGAAGAACTGAGAGGAGGGGGGGGGGAAGAAATCGTGGCGCCGGTGGTGGGGGGTCTGACCTGCGGTGGCGTGGGCGTGGGCCAGGGTAGTAGCGGGCGGAGGCTTCTTTGCGTCGTGGGGGCTTTGGGTGCTTTGACTGCGGAGGAGAGAGAAGCGAGAGGGGGAAGGGAAAGAGGGGGATCGGAGAAGAGGAGGTGGGGGTGGTGAATGACGGCGGCGCCGGGGAGGGAGCGCGATGGTGGATCGGAAGAGAAGAGCGGGTTTTTTTTTTTTCGGAGTTGACTGAAATGAGGGAGGAAGAAAAAGGGAGGGTGTAGTTATATATTTAATTATATTATTTATTATTTTAATTTGAAAAGTACCTTTTTATTTCGAACTCAAAACGAAACCCACCGCCTGTCGTCCCTAGCTAACTACTCCCATTCCGAACACAATGGGATATGTTTCACAAGCTAATTCGACCGTTACGATTAGTTTCCATTGAATTTAAAATATAAATCTTTATATATTCAATTTAAACGCACATTTCAATCTACCGGGGTCACATACTGTCTCTAAAAAATCCATAAAAATATTTTCTAGCTTCGTATTAACGATACGGTCCTAACAAAACTAATTTCGTCGAATTCTGAGACCGTTTGAAAAATGGCTAATTTCCAGTCGATTAAAATCAACTGAAACTGGTCAATCGCGTTTTCCCTTGCCACGCTCACATATTGATTCGAAAAATTATGAAATTTGGAATCTAGCAATAACTCGACATCACGAACCCAACAAAAGTAGTTTCGTCGAAATCCGAGGTCGTTTGCAAAATTCCCATTTTTAAGGGCCCGAATTTCATAGCGACTATTCAGAAATTTCAACTGGACATATCTTTTGATTCCCGCTATGAAATCTTGATTTTCCAGATTCGTTGGAAAGATATTCACGAATAGATCCTAATGTTTTTGGTTTCACTAAAATCCGGATTGTTTTGCACCCGGTACGTTCAATTGAAGTTTGAAATCTATTTATCGAACTACCGCGCCATTTTCAATTCTATTTATAATTATATATAATTATTTATATTCTAACGACGACGCGTATAATATATACGTTCTAATTCTATTCAAAATAAAGTTTTCGTCGAAATTATTTAAAATAATCTATTTTAAATATTCAAATTCAGCTAAAATTGCTAAAATAAAAATTTCAAACTGGCTCGCATTTTACGGGTTGTTACAGTCACGATGTTTTATTTAAACATCTGTTTAAACCAAATGAAGGAGCTTTGGAAATGTTTTCCAAATAAAAATCAAAATGTTTTCTAATATAGAAAACAAGAAATGGAAATGTTTCCCATTGTTAATAAGGTATATTTTCTAAATTTAGAAAATAAGAATTTAGAATATATGGAAACTGGAGATAAGTAAATTAATGAACTAAAAAGATAAATGTTAAATGATGATTGATCGATATAATTTCCATTTGGAAATAATATCATTTTTTGCACATGAGTTTTCATTTGATAGTTAAATCGTCGACTATCAAAGTTTTGACCATTTTAATGTTGTTAATATGGAGTGACCGGTTGGATTATTACCCGAAGAACCACTCCGTATTGGCATAAGCGTTGCAAACCAAGTATGTTGAATATACTGAAGACTGAGTAAAGTGCAAGGGCTATTGTTTAAATCTTAGGTAGAGATTGCCTAAGATGGATGTACTGAATAGTGCCTTTGGTTTGTCCAGTCCCAGGACAACTTGAATGGACGAATGTCTGATAGAGTATATCTGGTAGATCGTGTAAGTTGATCGTTTCAAACATATTTACGTTGGTGGCGGAGGGATTCGTTTCTCTTAGCTTTATACCCGTGATATTTTTGGGGAAATCAATTTGTGATTTGACGGGTATGACGTTGTGGCATTCAAAGTAAATGAGGAGTGATCTGTTAAAAGATACGTTATGACCTCAAGCCTCATCAAGTGGGAAATGACATAAATCGGGCAGGCAGCATGGCTAAGTAGTTCGCAACCAATTAGGGTATATTGTCACATCTAGAGAACATTCATATTTGTACTTCTTTCAACTCTGTATCTCCCGGGAACGGTTACGTTGGAATATTAACCGAGGGGTGGCAATATATTCGATACACTCAAGTGAAATGAATGGTCGGTCATGTGTGGCTGAGTTGCAAGATGTTCTGGTTGAACTCCAGTGTATCGCTTCTAGAGTACACTGAGCGGAAGGTGGATCCATACCTTGTCATAGTTGGAATCCATTCCCTAAATAAGAGCCCGCGGTTTTGGTTGTATATTATATATGTAGAACGTTAGATGCAAGCGTTTCTGCTAGATTGCTAAGAACTTGTATTTAGACATTATTGTAATATCAGAAGAGAATTGATATAAAGAATAATTTGGTTTATCATAAGGTAAAAACCGTTCGTGTTTATGTGCGGATCGGTCTTACGATTATCATTTCTTTTAAAAAGATTTTAAAAGTTAAACAAATGATTTGAGTTTACTCACACCAGTCACATGATTGACCTAGAGTTTATTTTGTTTTGTTTTCCCTAAACTCTTGGGTGCCCAATTTTGTACGGACGGTTAAGTAGTCGGAATTTACAGATACTTGAAGAGCGGGAGCAGGAGGCTTTAGGATTATATAGATATTGTTATTTCCGCTGTGTTGTAAGTGTTATACTCTAATAATGGTATTTTATACAGATACTGATTTATTTCAAAGTTATGTTATGAAATATATTTATTCATTCCGCTTGTTAGATTCGTGTTTACTCTGATGTTGTATGTTCTTCTTCTTCTTATATTCTAAGTTTCTATCTTATCTATTCTTACCCTCTAATTTCTTTCATTAACTACCGGTATTTTCGATGTTTGGATAATCAACGTGGGTTTTATGTCGATGACCAAAGATCGCAAAATTTCCGGGACGTTACAGTTGGTATCAAAGCTTAAGGTTAAGTGAATTACTTTGGCTCTGTGGCGTGACTCTATAGAGATGAGGTTAGCATTACCCTAGATTGAGTTGAGTGTATATATATGAGTGAACGTATTTGTAGATTATATAAAAATAATTTTATATTGTAGAGATTTATTGGTTGAGTAGTTTATGAATTTTGGTCGATCAGTTTAATCCACTGTATCGGTAGGAGTTTCTAAACACTCGAATACGATGAACGGACACAGTATGTTTTGAAAAGAGGGTAAATGAAATAATTTTACCCAATGTATATTTTGATATAGAGAAAGTATTTATATTGGAAATATTAAAGTATATTGGTTGTTATTATAATCGAGTAAGATTATAAAATTTGAGATGGCTATATATATAAGCAAATAAAATTCGTATGAGTGTTATGAAATGAATTGAATCCGAATTTAAATCAGAATTGAAATTAAAATTTGGAAATTGGAATAAGTGTTGATAAATGGATTTGGATTAAGTGTATGAGAATTTTAAAATCCTGGGAGATTTTAAATTTGTTTTACAGCATTGTAAATGGTATTTTGAAATGAATTTCAAAATGGAAGTATTTAGAAATGGTTTTAAAGGTGATATACTATTGAACTCACTTCGATAGCTGGGAAATAACCCTGATGATGAATCGCGACATCATTAGAGTTCATTTTCGAGTGTATAAGTGACGGATTACTACCAAGGAGATAATTTTTGAATTGTTTTGAGAAAGCAAGTGTTTTAAATTATGAGAAGTAATATTTGATTTTTGAAAAGCTAAGTTGTTTAAAATTTCCAGGGAGAGACTGTTGAATTAAAACAAATTTAAATAGAAATTTGTGAAAGTAAGTTGGAATTGAATTGAAATCAGTTAAGTTGAAATTGAATTGGATTAGAATGATATCGAGGCAAATTGATTTTGTGAGATAAGGATTTGAAATAGAATTGGTTTGGTAAATCAAGATTTGGAATCAAGAATTGAACTTGAGTTTGAAATGAAAATTTGGCTTGGTAAAAAGCGAATGGTTGTGTTGGAGATAAAAGTGATTGGGGATTGAGTGGGATGGCATTGGTATATGCTGAATTGATAGCAAATGTAAAGGAAATAATGATATGCCCGACAAAAAGGTACAAGTTTATTTGTATATGAGTTTGGTGATTTTATGAGCATGTTTGGCAAGCCACTTGGCTATTTGATTTTCTTTTGGGTTGGAGATGGCCTAGAGTGGCGAGTTGTACTGATTGACCAGTACAAATGAGGTGTTGGCAATTTTTTTTAAAAGTTAAGGTGTTAGAAAATTTTCAGGATTTTTGAAAATTATCGTTGATAAGAATTAATTAATAATTAATTAAAATTAAATTGGTTCAGTTGAAACTGAAATTAAGAAGTGAACAAATAAGTTCTAACCAGTCAATAAGGTTTGTTTTCTACCTTAGCAATTTCAAGGACGAAATTATTTTAAGTGGGGAAGAATGTAACGACCCATATTTTATGGTACTATAATTAATTAATTTAATTATATAAATAGAGATACAAAGATTGAAATGGTCATTTAAATTAAATAACTTAGATTATTCGATTAAAATATTAATTAAATAATATATCTAAATTCTGAAATAATCAGAATTAGCTGAAATGGCAATATAATGTGAACTGGGCAATTCAAATTAGATAATTCAGTTTATAATTGAATTAGAATAACGAATATATTATATAAACGAAGTTTGAACGTATATTTCTATTTTAATTAAATTCGAGCTTGAAATGGCACGGCAGTTCGCTATTTGGCGTTTTGAACTTCAACTGGATATACAGAAGCCGTTTTAAATCGAATTTCCGTGAAACAAGGAATGTTCGGAGCTGGTGAAGTATATTTTTCTAATGGAAGAGAAAAATCGAGATTTCGTCGTGTAGATTTTGAGTTATGTCCAGATCAAATTTTAGAAAAGTCGCAGTGGAATTCCTTTATAATTTATATAGATTTATTTATATTATAAAAGGAATTTAATATAAATCGAATATTGATACAACAGGGAACTTTGAAATATCGAGCTATAAATCCAAATAGGAATATTTTAGAGCTGTATGATATCGTATGTGAATATATATACGATAATATTTAGTTATAAATATTAAATTTAATTGTCTTTAAATATATTTATATATTTAAATGGTTATTTAGAGCTTTAGAAATAGCCGGTTTGGAAACGAGCTCTGTTTTTGATGAAACTAATTTTGTTGGATCCGCAATATCAAATTATTGCTAGATTTCAAATTCTTTGATTTTTGAAGTTAGTATGTGGTCGTACGGGATTTAAGTGTGAAATGCAGTCAACTATTTGACATTAAAAATACGTTGTGTGAGCAAACGAAGTCGGAATTCGACGAAACCAGTTTTGTTGGGTTCGTAATGTCGAACTGTAGCTGCATGCCCATTTTCATGATTTTTGGGTGTCATGTATGATCATAGGGATTTTTAAAGACAAGTACAAACAGCGTTCGAATAAAAAGTAATAAAATAATAAATATAAAGATATTATAATTTACATATAAATACTCCTTAAAGTTTTCTAAACCTAATAATATCATTCTCTCTGGTCAAACACAAATTTCCGCCGTAACTTTTTCTAGGAATTATTTTCCATCTTTCAAAAATCAAAGTAAAATCATATAAAATCATACAAATGGAAATACATATATATTTAGGATCTTGGCATGTTTTTCTTCAGTCTGATATTGGTTTGAGGTTGTTCGAACATACTTATGTTCGATGTAAATACGGTCAGCGTCGGCTAGGGTTATGATTTTCGAGATTTTTGAGCATCTGTTGGCGAAACTATGTTTGTTTTTGGGTTCTTGATGCTGAGTTGCACTTGTGTATACATTTTGATGAGGATCGATGCAAAGTTATGTCGATACCTGTAGCTATGGTTCGAGAGTTTTACTGTTTCGACGCAACTTCAATGTTGAGCGTGAGTTTGAATGTGTGGTGGTGGGTAGATGGTGTTACGACCGAGAATTCCGCTCGATCCGAATTAGTCGCTAAACCGATCAAGACCGTTCGAAACGCCTGATTGTTTCGAGAACACGACAAAATAGAACGCAGACGAAAGAACATTTCATTGTTAATTACAACAATTCATCAGATTACAAGAATATACAGAGTATGAATCAATATTACACATTTACCAAATATCAGAGATTACAATAAATTACATAGCAGCGGAAAATAATACGATACACAACTGAAGGAGATATACGGATACAAAGCTTTCCGGATATCATTCCTGCTGTAAACCAGAATCCTGTGAATATAAATCTGCAAAACCAAAACTACTAGCTGCCCGTGCGGAAAATAGGGGCACCTAGAGTTTAGGTTAAAACAATAAACTCCAGGTCAGTCATGGGACTGGTGTGAGAACTAAAACAGTTATTAATCTTCATTTTAAAGTTCGGTAAATCAGGGGACCACGCCGTATAACACGGAACGAGTTTCCTCCCAAGAATGCCAGTGCATAAAACAATAGCGCAATGCTAAATAAAGAACAATGAAGCTATTATAAGACCCAGGTCCCATCACACAATGCAACGCAAGCCGGAGGATAGGGTTTTACCTTATAATAGCCAAAGAATTGACACGACCCAAACTTCCCCGTGAAGGAAAGCCCGGATGGCGTTGAGGACAAGACCAATCAGAACGCAGACAGAAGAACATTTCATTGCTATTACAACAATTCCATCAGATACAATACACGGATACAGAGCTTTTCGAGCATCGCAGCGGAAAAACAATACAAAACACAACTAGAAGTAATACACGGATACAGAGCTTTCTGAGCATCGTTCCAGCTGTAAATCAGGATCCTGTGAATATAAATCTGCAAAACCAAAACTACAAGCTGCCCGTGCGGAAAATAAGGGCACCCAAAGTTTAGGTTAAAACAATAAACTCCAGGTCAGTCATGTAACTGGTGTGAGAACTAAAACAGTTATTTAAAACTTTACTTTAAAAGAGAGTAATTCAAGGGACCACGCCGTATAACACGGAACGGGTTTCCTCCCAAGAACACCAGTGCATAGAATAAACAACACAATGCTTTTTCGAAAAATGAAGCTATTATAAGACCCAGGTCCCATCACACAATGCAACGCAAGCCGGAGGATAGGGTTTTCCCTTATAATAGCCAAACATGCTTGGTACGTTTAAAACAAATCATTTGATACTATTATAAGTGTATAGTGTCAAAACAATTCAAATCATAAATATCAATCATAGGCGGCATGGGTACCATCTATCATGTCGCCATACTAGGCTCTACAAATAAAATCAAAATATCATGTATTGGAAATTGGATTTCCATCATGAGTCGAGGCAAGGCGCAAGCTCCTCTCCGTTCGAAACACTCTAGCAAATGTCTCAGGACCCCACTATGATCCTTTGGAACCTCCAAGGCCGATCCTCTCTTACTTTTGAGGATTGGCAATTCCTGAACACACGTTTCCCGGTCCTAACAGAGCTATATTCGAGGCGCCTCGCATTCCAACAACCACACAGGTGAAAAGTATATGTAAATGTCAGCTAGTTTAAGCACTGACACCACCACTAGCTAGAAAGAAACGTCGTGCACTCCTTGTGTCCTTATCCCGTTTTTGACTCATACCGAGGTGTGAGGCTAGCGAATTCACGCTATACGCAAAGCTATGCCACACAGGTTGTGCTTTGATCATTAACCACAAGACTTTTGTAATAACCCGAAAATCCGAACCAGTTTAAAATTTTTATTTTGGCAATTTTAGCGAATTTTGAACATTTAAAATAGATCATTTTAAATAATATTGACGAGAAATTTATTTTGAATATAATTCGAACATATATATTATATACGCGTCGTCGTTAGAATATAAATAATTATATATAATTATAAATAGAATTGAAAATGGCGCGGTAGTTCGATAATTCGATTTCAAACTTCAATTGAATGTACCGGGTGCAAAACAATCCGGATTTTAGTGAAATGAAAAACATTAGGATATAATTGACGATATCTTTCCAACGAATCCGAAAAATCAAAATTTCATAACGGGAATCAAAAGATATGTCCAGTTGAAAATTCTGAATAGTCGCTATGGAATTCAGGCCCTTAAAAATGGGAATTTTGCAAACGACCTCGGATTTCGATGAAACCACTTTTGTTGGGTCCGTGATGTTAAATTATTGCTAGATTTCAAATTTCATAATTTTTCGAATCAATATGTGAGCGTGGCAAAGGAAAACGCGTTTGACCAGTTTAAGTTGATTTTAATCGACTGGAAATTGGCCATTTTTCTAACGGTCTCGGAATTCGACGAAATTAGTTTTGTTAGGACCGTATCGTCAATACGAAGCTAGAAAATATTTTTCTGTAATTTTTCAAGTTAGTATGCGACCCCGGTAATTTGAAATGTACGTTTAAAATTTAAAATAGTGATTTAAATGTAAATTTAACGGAAACTGATTGTAACAGCCGAATCAGCCTACGATACATATCCCATTGTGTTCGGAATGGGGGTAAAACGTTATAGACGACAGGCGGTGGGCCTCGTTTAGAGGTCTTAAGTGAAAGTCAACTTTTTTCGAAATTAAAATAATAAAATATAAAAATAACACTACCCCTCTCTCCTACCCCTATTCTTCCATTCTGCCCCCCCATTCTACGATTCAATCGAATCAGGCAAATCGAAAAAAAAGGGAAAAAAAATCCGTCGAGGACGGAAACCGACCGCCCACCGCTATCTACGCCTCACCGTCGACGCCAAGTCGCGCCCCCTCCTCCGACCGAACCCCCACCAGGCCGCGCCGCCTCATCGACCCCCCCCCTTGGGTTTTCCCCAATTCGCAGCGCACCCCCTCCTCTCGAGTCCACAGTAAAACCAGCAAGCCCGACGAGTTAACGCCGCCATCACCGAGGTCTACTGCGCCGCTCCCACTGGCCATCTCCTCCTTCGAGCCACCATCAACCGTGAGCTTTTCTTCTTGTTTATTTTATTTCCTTCTAGTTTTATTTTAGGTAATTAATTTAGTAAATAAAAACTGTTCTTTTAAACTGAAATTAAAGAAGTAATTTTTCATTTAACGAGGATGTAATTTTTTAATAGCAAAGACTAGTTTGTTTACTTATGAAAAGATTTGATCTTTACGATTTAAAAGGATGATCTTTATATTATGAAAGGCAAGATTTTTAAACGTGTAAAGATTAAATCTTTAATTTGGAAAAGATTATATTTTTTTTAATATAAAGAGATTTGATTTTTAAATTAGAAAAGATTTGATTTTTAAATTAGAAAAGATTTGATTTTTAAAATAGAAGAGATTAGATTTTTGAAGTTTGAAAAGGCGAGATCTTTATAGGTAAAAAGGCGAAATCGTTATATGAAAAATAGCGTGATAAAAATATAATTTTTATCAATATAACATCGTCGTGAAAATATAATTTTTATCTATATAACATCGTCGTGAAAATATAATTTTTATCCATATAGCATGGTAAAAATTCGATTTTTATATATTGAATAGCATAGTAAAAATTCGATTTTTATATATTGAATAGCAAAGTAAAAATTCGATTTTTATATATTGAATAGCGAAGTAAAAATTCGATTTTTGAATGTATGCAGCGATTGTGAAAATATGATTTTTAAATTGAAAGTGAACGTATAAAAATGTGATTTTTATTTTAAAGACATTAAAATATAAAAATGTGTGCTTTTTATATATGTAGTGGCTGTGGGCAAACGAAGATGACTAAAAGGCGAAAATGACGAAGATTTCTCTAAATGAAGTGCCGTGGAGCTAGGATAGCTATTTATGAGAATTTCTCACCTTTTAATTTCATTTTTCCAGTTATATATATATATATACTAGGATGCAGACGGTGTTTAGTAACACCCGACACCCGTCATCCACAGACCATGGATGGCTTGTTTGTTAAATTGTTTGGTTGTGTAGTTGGTTAGATTATTTGATTGAAATTTGATTGTTTGGTGCAATGAAATGGATTTGATTGATGTGTGAATGGCGTGGGCCTTCACTAGACCAGGGATAAGGCTAGGCCTTGTCCCGTTTCTAGTATCGTGCCGTTATGCCGACGAAATTTTCTAAAATAAGTTAGAAAAATAAAAATATCATTTTATTTAAAGAATGAACTGAATAGAGATTCATATGTTGAAATAAAATAGTTTATCGTTAAAAATATATTTTTTAACGTGAATGTGAATAAATAAATATTCATTTACAAACCGGACAGTTTGTTTATGTACACCTATTTGAAGGACATTGATTGGGACGATAAATTTTACACATCGCCCAACTGCACAACTAAAATCTGTGTTTGATTGTTTGAAACCCCACACGGGTGTTGGGATGAAATTTGAAGTCCACTCATCCTGATTGATTAAATATGTCGATCGATTGATTGACAGGCTGTTATAAGCGTTAGATATCTATATTTGATGCTTATACAGTGTAGTGCACTTTGGTTGATGGTTGATTATTTTTCAATGCTATTATATACGTGTGATGTATGAAAATCCATATAATTAATATTATATGGTGATTGATTGGGCCTCATTCCAATTTAGAAAATAATGAATATTATAGAATAAAGGTTAATGTGTTGACCGTACTCATCCGTTGAGATTAGTCATGTGTTGAACGAAATATTTTAAAAATAAAATTTACATCTTTATTATTATAGAATAAAGGTTCATGTGTTGACCGTACTCATCCGTTGAGATTAGTCATGTGTTGAACGAAATATTTTAAAAATAAAATTTACATCTTTATTATTATAGAATAAAGGTTCATGTGTTGACCGTACTCATCCGTTGAGATTAGTCATGTGTTGAACGAAATATTTTAAAAATAAAGATTCATGTGTTGACTGTACTCATCCGTTGAGGTTAGTCATGTGTTGAACGAAAAATTTGAAATAGAATATTTGAAAAGGAAATATTTGAAATAGAATATTTGAAATAGAATATTTGAAATAGAATATTCGAAATAGAAATATTTGAAATAGAATATTTGAAAATAGAAATACATGAAGCCGTGTTGATTAGATTGACGCCATTTTGACGTGAACGATATTTATATCGATTTTATTCATTTAAAAACGAATGTTGAAAAACGATTTCGAAATGAAATGAATATAAAACGATTTCGAAATAAATTGAATATAAAGCGATTTCGAAATGAATTGAATATAAAGCGATTTCGAAATGAATTGAATATAAAACGATTTCGAAATGAATTGAATATAAAGCGATTTCGAAATGAATTGAATATAGAACGATTTCGAAATGAATTGAATATAAAGCGATTTCAAAATGAAATGAATATAAAACGATTTCGAAATGAATTGAATATAAAACGATTTCGAAATGAATTGAATATAAAGCGATTTCGAAATGAATTGAATATAAAGCGATTTCGAAATGAATTGAATATAAAGCGATTTCGAAATGAATTGAATATAAAACGATTTCGAAATGAATTGAATATAAAACGATTTCGAAATGAATTGAATATAAAGCGATTTCGAAATGAATTGAATATAAAGCGATTTCGAAATGAATTGAATATAAAGCGATTTCGAAATGAATTGAATATAAACCGATTTCGAAATGAATTGAATATAAAGCGATTTCGAAATGAATTGAATATAAAGCGATTTCGAAATGAATTGAATATAAAGCGATTTCGAAATGAATTGAATATAAAGCGATTTCGAAATGAATTGAATATAAAACGATTTCGAAATGAATTGAATATAAAGCGATTTCGAAATGAATTGAATATAAAACGATTTTGAAATGAATTGAATATAAAGCGATTTTGAAATGAATTGAATTCGAACTGAATAGAAAACGAAATGAATTCGAATGGAATAGAAAACGAATTTGATTTCAATTGATTATATAACGAATTTGATTTCAATCGAATATATAACAAATTTGATTTGAATTTGAAATAAAGGTAGAAATTGTTTTTGAAACGAATTCAAAACTATTTATAAAATTCGTTTTTAATTAGAAATCGACGAAGTATATATAATATATATATATATATATTATATATATAATGGCCTGAATAGAACGCGCCGCGCCGCAGCAGTTCGTGAATTTCGACCATTTATTTCAAACGGACATTACGGGAGATCCGACCGTCGGATTCTCCTAAAACCGGAACCGTTGGGTTCGTATCGAAAAGAGATTTCTAACGAATATTAGAAATTCAAAATCTAACGGTTGGATTTGGAGATACGTCCAAATCAAATTTGGAAAAGGTCACTATAAGTGTAGTTCGATGGCCGTTGATGGAAATCGACTGTACGGGCCTTGATAAAATTATTAAAAATAGTAATAATTTGTGTAAAATCAGAAGAAATGATTTGGGAAAATTTGGGGATGAAAAACTCCATATTTGAAAAGATAAAAATAGATTTTTATCGAAATGAACTATATTGAACTAAATTTAAAACCCGATTTGTTTTTAAATAAATAAATTAGATTTAAAAAGGGGTTTTAAATAATCGGAATTCCTAATATATTTTATTTGAATTGAACTAGAATTGATTTGTGGGTTTATCGTTGTAACGACCCAGAAATTTCGACTACTAGAATGTGATATTTATTATAGATTTAAATTGAATAATCAATTTTATAATTGATGCTCTGATTAGAAATTGAAAATCGAATATATGATTCTGAGTTGAATTGGATTCAATATTTAATTCAGAATGATGGGTGAAAATCAAATATTTATTGTTTAATATTTGAATTGAATTTTTGTTAAGTCTTTGAATTGAATTTGGGATTCGATTGAAAAAAATATATATGTAAGTGATTGAATTTAAAATTAAACGTAGTTAACGTTAATAAATTGGAAACTTTATGTGTTAAAAATATATGAGAATTGGCTTGGTATTTGTGTATTCATGTGTACAAAGGAATTTAATTTAACGTTTCAAAATTTTGAAATGAATAGGAGCTGTTAATGGACAAACAGGATAAAATCGGTGAACGGTTAAATAATTAAAATAAAACAACGTCGTGTACAGACAAAGTGGGATTGCACTCAGAATAATTTTATTTGATTTAAAACACGAAGACGAAGAGGTGCATATAATTTTTGTTGCAATTGGAGACCGTATTTGAGGTATGGGTTCTGAACGTTTAACGACAAATTAACCGTAAAGATTTATATTTAAGTGTACCCGAATATTACCTACCTTAGGTTAAACCCACCTCGGTAAATTCCTTCGTACACCATCGATGCTTTGGCCACCACACTATCTAATGCCGTGATCCCAACGTTTCCTTGCTTCCCACGGTCCCTTTGTTATAAATCAAGTTTTTTTCCCAATTTCTTCAGCAAATCTCGTTTCCTTTTCTCCAAATTTTTCATGGCCGTCATTCCCAAGTCATCACCAAAAATCCGCCGCATCTTTATTTAGATCGAAACCGCAAGCCACCAAATCAGATTGACACCCTCCACCCTAAATTTTGAAGTGGAACTACTAGCTTTCGCCCAAATCAGAATCCGCCTCGCCGAATCCAAGGAAAGGAGTGGCTGCTATTTCAATCAGCTCCGTCGCCGTACGATGTCACCAAGCCACGTCTTTCTTGTCGCCATCGCTTCAGCCTGTTCGCACCTGAGCCACTAGAAATCGTCTGTCTCTCCTCTTCATCGTTGCTTTTTCTTCGCTGTTTTAGGTGAGAATTCACTCACGATTAAATCTATTTCAAGCATTTTAATTTTAGTAAAAACTAAATTAGATAGTTAATATGGGTTGCTTGGGTTGGATACTTCATTATTTGTCTGCTGACCTGTTATTTTTCACTTGAAATTCCATCTATGGTTGATTATTTGTTCTTCATTGTTGTGCTGGTAGTTGAGACCATATATCCCTTATAAGGTTATTTATGGATCCTGATCTGCGTATAGTTTCTACATAGCAAAATGATTCTTTTATTGACTCGTATGTCAGAATTGGTATTGGTTAATTCAGTAAATTCAGCAATACTTAACACAGTCAAGTTTCTCTTTACGCTTTTGTAGTCAAATGAAGTCACTTGCGTGACATGTTTAGGAAACACTTTCCATGACTGTAACTGTCGACAGTAGAGGTAAATTTGGGTATAAATATATATATTTTTCATCATCAATAAATGGAAGGTTTAAATGAATGGTTTGCATACAAATTAATTATTCATCCTGGTACTTTACTACCATGTATATATTGCCAAGTGTGACTGTAGTTGCTGTCACACTGTCCTTGAGTGCTTGAATAACTAATCCTTGTTTAACTGAATAATATTGTCACCCTACTGTAATATATATGTATTCCACGTGTGCAAAGTAGGTTACTCCATTTGCATAAACCTAAAACTATAACATTCTGCAAGCCCTGATAGGAAACATATAATCCATACTGTGTATAGGTTACCCATTCGTGCCTGGAATAGTATTTGTGTGCTATTTTCGTGAGTTTACTCGGCCATGTTTATTTGTTATCGATTTTATTCTCATGTGCTAAGTCGAAGCATGGTCCACCATGGCCGCTCCACAATTGCTCACACTGCCCATAAATGATTCCGGGATGCTGAGGCAGTGTACACGTGTACATTATACACATGTACACATGCAGGCTCCTGTGATTCATCGTCCCTGGGGAAACAAAAGTGATAATGAACAGATACCACTACTGTTTATTTTAGATAGGACATCGATGCTGGGATTAACTATCATATTTTAGTTTATATTGAAGTTAATTTACTTGAACTATGATTTAATCCTGACTCGAGTGTTTTATGTTTTGCATGGAACGCTCGGGTCAGACCCGAGCCGTACAGATTTTAAAGATTTCAGCTTAGGATTCGAAGATTGGTGAAGCTGGGGATTCCAAAGATAACGCACTCTGAAGTTTTGAACAGTAAATGTTTTCTTTTTACTCGAACTGTATTTCATTCCGCTGTATAGAAAAGGTTTTGTATTCAAATTTCTGATTTATAAATAAAAGATATATTCTGCTATTTAACACTGTGTCATTTATTTATTCTGCATTTCTGTGTTGATTCTGTTTTTAAACTCTATAAGCTAAAAACGCTCCGTCGATTTGGACGTTTTAAGTTGGTTTAATTACCGGTTTGAAGCGGTCAAAAAGGCGGGACGTTACAGTGGTATCAGAGCTTTGGTTTATTCAAAGCTAGCTTATCGAGTTTAAATGAATAGGATCAACACTAGAAAATTTGATTTTGAAAATAAAATGGTTTTGAAATATAAATTGCAAAAAAATGAAAGGATTTTAAAATATAATTTTTGAAAGGTGAATTATTTTGGAAATATTATATGTTTTGAAGGTGAGTATTTTGAAATTTGTATTTTAAAAATACAGCGGAAAAAAAAATTGAGATTTGAAAATTCTGTCCGGAATCCCCTGTCTTCAGAAGTCTTCGAATCCAAGTCTGTGAGAGCCTTTCTTCGATAAGTTTACTTAGATTTGAGTCTTGAATCCATCGTCGAATAATATAAAAAAGAGGATAAGTATAAGGAAATCGATGAGTCGATCTCTCTAATCGTGTACTTTTAGCAAATCAAAGATAACTGAAATATGTTGAAAATAAGAATTCAAATGGAATTTGAATGAAGAGGAGAAATTTTGAAATCATTTCAAAGATGAAACGAGAAACTTTATTCCGACATTCGAAATATGGAATTTTAATCAAGAAGGCAATAATTGGAATTAGGTAGTGTCAAATTTTAGTACTAATTTATTTAGAATTATGCGGAATGCGGCGTAATAAATTATAATTAGTTTCAAACTAATAATGTGTAATCCAATATATGAGTTTGATAGTGAGTTATACGAATGGTAAACGAGAGTTATAAATGAAGCGAATCTTAAATGAGATGAAGCAAAATATGAAGGAAGATTTTAAAGAGATTTGAACCTGTTTTTAAATGAAATCAAACTGATTTGATGTGACGAGTTCAAATTTGGATAAAAAGAACAATATTTACTTTTAGAAGTAAATAATGTGTGAAGGCAAAAGTGTTGCAAATAAGATTGGGATAGAAAATGGAGTTGACTAGAACGGTGTGGTTATTCTGAAGTTCAGAATAGAAATCAAATGAGATTTTTCCGAAGTTCAGAATGTATATTAACGGATAAGTGATTATTCGGAAGGAAGTTACTTAGAGGAGGCATTTATGTCGAATTTCAGGGAAGTACCAATTACTTTCCATTTTAATTAAAATTTAATATATTGTTAATTCATTATTTATGTATTCAGATAAATAAATAAAGTATATTTTGAAGACTAATATTTCGAAGGCGTAAATTATTGTAATAATCAATAGTTTTCGTAAAAGAAGATAATTTTTAATTCGGAAGTTGCAAGAATGGATGTTTTGCTGTGAACTTGATTTATTTCGAAGTTAATAATATTGTTCAGTTAAGGTCTGAGAGGTAAATATACCCCAACTTGATTGACTTCATTATTTACTAAGAAATAATTAAGGTTCGATAGCAAGAACAGAAGAACAAGGAGTTGTACGGCGAGGACGAAGGTCGACAGAGCGTAAGAGAAATGAATTTTCAAAATGAATTTGAGAGTTGCAAGAATTTATTTGATAAGAAATTAAGAAATGGAGGTAAAAAAAAAATTTAGAAACTGACTGGAGATTAATTCAGTTGAATAATTTTCTGAGTGTTAATTTGATGTTGGTTTCGGCCTTCGGGGTTGATACTTTGGGAATTGTTCGCTTGCTAATTTACAGTCGATGGATGTGAAAGAGTAATTGTGTGAATGAAAATTTTGTTACAAGAATGAAAATTCTGGAAGTTTGAAAACACAAAGATTTGGGTAATAAACATAATAATTGGAAATCTGGAAGAAAAATTGGTAGATTTATAAATCCGAGTTGGAAAGGACATCAAGTATTTGAAGTAGTTAATAGATCAAAGCTAAAATTTTGAAATCGGAATGAATTTTGAATATTCGATTTTGGGTATTGGAGAAATAAGATTTCGTAACTTGTATGGGAAAATATATATAGTGAATTGAATTTTTTTGGATAGAAAGGTAATCGATTAAGATAAAATCTTATATAACGGAATTTATATAAGACGAGATGTTTGAAATATGATTTGGGAAGAAAATCTTATGTAAATGACATAAGTATGATTTATGAAATAAAATACTATATGTATATAGTATCGTATGTTTTTCAAAATAAAGATAAGGAAAGTACCTTCCTTCTCTTGAATTTCGAGCTTGGTTGAGATATGCTGCTGGTGGAAGTAGGTTGTCCGGACATAAAACTCATGAGTTGCCATTGAGCACGACTGCTAGCGTAATTCGCAGGGCTGCAGATAGCCTATGGCGGTCGGATGTTTCTTGAGGGAATCAGGCGTAACCATTGTGATCGCTGTGATCTAGAGTCATTGGAATTCGCCCGTGTAGCGAAATTCGCAGGGCTGCAGATAGCCTAAGGCGGACGGATGTTTCCTGAGGGAATCAGGCGTAACCATTGTGACTGCTGTGATCTACAGTCGAATTGGAAGGGCGTAATCCGTAGAGCTGTGAAAGCTTACGGGTATGGATGTTTCCTGGGGGACCCAGGCGTAACCATTGTATACCTACGGTCCATATAGATATTTTAGTGATAGTGAGCCACCTGTTTGATGCAGCAGTTAGTCTTCGTGACTTGATTGGTCTTTGTGACCTGATTTGTCTTTGTGACTTGTTTTGTCCTCGAGACTTGATTTATCTTCATAATTGGGTGATTTGATTTCGTGATCCTGAGAGAGAGCAACCAATGCTCAATGACCTCAGATCGTCTTTTGATTCTTAAAATATCTTCCGTTGATCTGTCCATGACGAAATTCGCAGGGAAGTGATTTCCTACGGGTACGGATGTTTTCTGGGGGATCCAGACGAAACCATTGTGTATCTGCGATTCATGAACAATCAACATTATCGATATCACATTGCTACTTTCCGTATCTATTTTAAAGAGAATTTTTGAAACATATTTTCACTGGAAGTTGAAGTAAGGATATTTGGTACTTGGAGATCTTAGTCGTGCGCCTGGCCAGCGTATGCCTAACATCTGTAAGGACGACAATAGACTTGTAAAACTTCGAGTTATCTAATATTTTCAGATCAATAATTTGAAATTTAAATGGGTTAAAGGATTTCAAAGCTTTTTCAACTTTGGGGTATTAACACAAATGTTTTCTGTATGAACGAAAAAAAAAAGAAGAAAGAATTTTTTTATAAATGATTCCGTATTTGGGGAATTTTCAAGTCGACAATGTATAACTTGAAGAGAGATGCTATTTACACTCTTCAATGAGTGTTTGGGGAAAGATAAAGTGTCTTGAAGGTAGAAAGATTGGATTGATAATTTCAAAATCTAGACCCATTACAGCTGCAACAGTGAATAAGTATCATTGACAAACGATATTATAATGAAGTTTGGAATAGTTTGAGAGGTATAAATCCAAATTATGCCGAGATTGAAAATTTAAAAGAGATTGGTTTTGGAAAGAAATTTGGGTTATCAAATAAATTGAATGTGGCAGGTAAACAAAGAAGGTTGATAGCTTAATATCGATATTTAAATTTGTTGTGGAAGAATCTCACACAAATATGAAAATTTAAATGTGTATAACCATAAGGATCTCTCCTTTTCGAGGACGAAAAGTTTTAAAAGGGGGGAAGAATGTAACGACCCAGAAATTTCGACTACTAGAATGTGAGATTTATTATAGATTTAAATTGAATAATCAATTTTATAATTGATGCTCTGATTAGAAATTGAAAATCGAATATATGATTCTGAGTTGAATTGGATTCAATATTTAATTCAGAATGATGGGTGAAAATCAAATATTTATTGTTTAATATTTGAATTGAATTTTTGTTAAGTCTTTGAATTGAATTTGGGATTCGATTGAAAAAAATATATATGTAAGTGATTGAATTTAAAATTAAACGTAGTTAACGTTAATAAATTGGAAACTTTATGTGTTAAAAATATATGAGAATTGGCTTGGTATTTGTGTATTCATGTGTACAAAGGAATTTAATTTAACGTTTCAAAATTTTGAAATGAATAGGAGCTGTTAATGGACAAACAGGATAAAATCGGTGAACGGTTAAATAATTAAAATAAAACAATGTCGTGTACAGACAAAGTGGGATTGCACTCAGAATAATTTTATTTGATTTAAAACACGAAGACGAAGAGGTGCATATAATTTTTGTTGCAATTGGAGACCGTATTTGAGGTATGGGTTCTGAACGTTTAACGACAAATTAACCGTAAAGATTTATATTTAAGTGTACCCGAATATTACCTACCTTAGGTTAAACCCACCTCGGTAAATTCTGTAACGACCCAAATTTTTGAACAGTTTATTTTAAATATTTAGTATGGTTTTTAAATATTGAATTAGTAATATAAAAGAATTTTTATATTGAATTACCAATTAGTGATCAATATATGATTTATTTCGTATATATATATATATATAATTTTCGAAAGACGAGAACTGAAATAATTCCATTTGAATTTATAATAGATTCTGAGTGATTCAAATGGTTAATATGAATTTTAATTAAATTCGAAAGATAATGATAGTAATTTATTTTTAAGGAATTTATTTGTTTTGAATTCAAATCATATTATTTTAATATGTTATTTTTATACAGTATATTTCGTTAAATTCAAAATAACGTTATAATCTGGAAACACCGGTCGTTAAGTTAGAATAGCGGTTCAGAATAAAGGACCGTGAGATATTTTAGTTTTTTTTTTAAAATAAAATTTAATCAACAGCCACCCTATACCCTGAATGAAGCCGACCTAAAATTGAAATCACGCAGACCTTAATTACCTCGAGCTGGAAAAATGGCCTCCTCTTTCGTTTACAAGCCAACAAGGAAGACATCAAATTAATGGCCGTGTACCTCCTGTCTCCCTCCTCCTTCTATAAAAATCGCGACTACCCCTTTTATTTTCTTTTTCATTTAAAATCGGTAAACCGAACCTCTTCTAAAAAAAAAAAAAAAAAAAAAAAGGGCCGCTGCCCTCATATCAAATCGCAACTCGTATCATCGCGAGCTGGTGCTCGAGCTTCAGGAAGGATGACGCGAGAAGCTTGACCAAGGGCGGGCAGCAAATCGCGATGGCAGGTACTTCCTGGAGCTCGATAATCTCGAGTGCTGCCGAGGGATTCGCGAGTTGGTTTCTGGGTTCGACGGTCATCGCGAAAGGGGACTTGGAGGTCAGTGAGTGACTGAGGAATTTCGATGTCAAAGGGGTTTGAACGTTCTGATGTAAATTCGTACCTAAGGGTTAGGGGATGCGGCAGTGAAGAATAGGAGACCGAACTTGGTGATTTGGGGATTCGGCAGAAACATGAGTCCAGTTTCGCGTTTTGAGGGGTTCGAGGCTGTTTAACTTTGGAGAGAGGGACTGCCAAGTGAGGCAGTTGGTTAGTGGTGCCAAGACCAGACGGTGATTGATGGTAGGTTGTTCGATGGAATGACTGAGTGGATGGTGCAGTTGTTGGGGTCGTTTTCAGCAAAATAGATCGACAATTTTGACTATGTTTCATGGATTCTTCGAGAAGTTCGCATAGAAGTAAGGTATATACGTTTACAATATTTTAAACACGTAGAATAATTCATTTAAGTGGTTAGTTTTCCTTAAATTAAATCATCTATTCATTGAAATAGTTAAATTAATATCCATTTCATTGTTAAATGGAAATCAAATCATCGTAGGTACGAAGTAAATTTATTCGAGATGATGCGAGGAAATTCGTTAGACGAGTGATGCTGAATTTAAATGGATATTCAGAAAAAGGAAAATTTCGGTGAGTAAATCTCACTCACCCTTTTATTTATAATTATTTTTATTCGTTAAAAATAATTGTTTGCTGCTTGTGTTGTTTCTGGTTGTTTATATATATATTAGTTATCTAGGCTATTATATATATATATTGGGTTGATTGGTTGGTTGGATTCCCGCAGTCTCATTAGCGGATGCCCGCAGTTTCATAGCGGATGATTACCCTATACGCCCCACGCTATGATTAGTGGATGACCTTCTATACCGCGATATTCTGCCACGAAGCAGAATTGGTATTATTTATGTGCTAACATCTGTGGATGCAGGAAAACAGGTTGGAGGAATCCAACTGGATTCCTCAAAAATATATTATCTGTTTGTTTATTTGTTTGCATATATATTGTTATATATGATGTGTTAGAAAAATAAACAATTGGTTGCTTTGTGTGTTATATCACTGGGCTTAAGTAATGATATTTAAAAATATCGTGAAAGGATATTTGGGATTCAAAACAAAAAAAGAAAATTTTATTTTTAATAGAATTTGAATTTTAAATGGAAATAAAATATAAACTTGTTTTGAAAAATAAAACAAGTAGTTTCTTATAAACGAAGTTATAAATAATTCTTTTATAACGAAGTTATAAATAAAGTGAAAAGAATTATCATTCGATAATTCAGAAATAGAAATACAAGTGTGAAATTGGGATTTGAAAAGGAATTTCAAAATAGGATTTGAAATGAAATTTTTAAATATATAAATCAAATGAAATTTGATTATAACATTTGAATAGTAGAATTCAAAGGAGTTTAAATATTTGAATTTTAAAAGGAGATTGAATATTAGAAATT
This sequence comes from Allium sativum, assembly GCA_030737875.1. Classification (NCBI taxonomy): domain Eukaryota; kingdom Viridiplantae; phylum Streptophyta; class Magnoliopsida; order Asparagales; family Amaryllidaceae; genus Allium; species Allium sativum. Next base: position 162,767,676 of record CM060913.1, read on the forward strand.
CAAATAGAATTTGAATGGACGAAATTAGAATGGAAAAATAGAATTGGAATTCGGGAGATTAAAATAAAATTTGAATTCAAAAGGAATTCAAATAAAGAAATTCAAATAGAGATTTGAATGTAGAATTTCAAAATAGAATTTGAAATATAGAATTTCAAAGAAGAATTAAAAAGAATTTGAAATATGGTATTTCAAGGAAGAAATTCAAATGTGAAATTTAAATAGAGATTTGAAATAGAAATTCGAGTATTGAATTTGAACATGGGATTGAACATAGAAATTCAAGTAGAAATTTGAATATGAGATTTCAAAATAGAATTTGAAATAAACTTTGAAATAGGATTTTCAAAGCAGAATTGGAAATAGAATTTCAAAATAGGATTTCAAAAATAGAAAATCCAAGTGGTTTTGAAATGGAATTTGAATTCAAGGAAATTCAAATGGATTTGAATAATAGAAATTCAAATGGTGTTGAAAATGAATTTGAATATTAGAAATTCAAATAGTATTGAAAATAAGTTTGAATATTAGAATTCAAATGGGGTCAGAAAGGGAAAATGAAATTTGAATATAAGAGATTCAAATTGAATTCGAATAGGATTCGATCTATGGATTTTGAATATGAAATTCAAATGGGTTTAAACTATGGAATCTTAAATATAGAATTTAAAAAGGAGTTTGAATATTTGAATTTCAATAGAATTCAAATATAGAAATTGGAATATAGAAGTTCAAATGGGATTTGAAACACTTAGAATTTCAAATAGAAATTTAAATGGAGTTTGGATCTTTAAATTCAAGTATGAATTTCAAATATAGAAATTCAAAAAGGAGTTGAATTTAAGTGGGAATTCGAATAGAGGATTTGAAATGGAGTTCGAATAGAGGATTTGAAATGGAATTCGAATAAAGGATTTCAAATGGGATTTGAATACAGGATTTAAAACTATGGAATTTGAAATATAAAGATTCAAATGGAATATATATGAATATATATATATTGGACGAAGTTGAATTCATTTTTAAGAGGTTTAAAAAGTTTATATATATAATTATAATTAAAACGAACTCGCCGCAGCGCTGCAGTTCGTAAAATAGCGATTCGAACTTCAATTGAATATATAGAACTCGATTGAAGTCGAAATTCTTCGAAACAAGAAACGTCAGGACCAGTTTGATAATAGTTTTCTAATGAAAGAGAAAAATCTGAATTTCGTCGTATAGATTTTGAGATATGTCAAAATCAAATTTTCAGAAAAACAGCGCCAGAATCGTTTTAAAACTATAATGGTTTATTTAATATTATAAAAGGATTTTTAAGCAAATAAAATCCGAAATTCGATTTAGAAAATTTCAAGTAAGTTGCAAAATTATATGCGAATTCAAGTTGTATAAATGAATATGATTTTTGAAACAGAAACCAGATTTTGATTTATTGAATGGAATTAACTAAATTGAATAGAAATTAGTTAAGGAGCTTTTGAATGGATATTGGGCCTTAAATAAGTGAATTCGATTTGAGAATTTATATTCGAAATAGAAAAGAGAACTAGAATTGAAATTGAAATTCAATTTAGTTATGAACGAGTTAAATATTCTATTTGAACATGTTATGTTCAACAAAGAAGTGAAATAGGCAAAATGACTAATTAAAGAATAAATGGGCGAAACTGAATTCAAACGATTAGATGGTATCGAATTGAATTGAAAACAGGTGAACAGGTGTTAGACAGGTATGGGATGAGGTATATGGAGTTTATAAACGTAATGCTCGACAAAAAGGTACATGTTTAATTCATATATGAGGTTTTATGCGCCGTATCGGCTAGCCGCTTGGCTTCTTCTTTTTCTTTTTGAGATTAGAAGATACCGGGATGTTATTTGAAATTTCCCGATGCTCCCGATACAGGGGAGGTTATGGCGAAATTTTCCGGAAATTTAAGGAGTTAGAATATTTTTAAGATATTTTGATAATTTGAAATCATTGTATCGACGTATTGAATTCGATAGTAAAGTGAATATAAAAATCGAATGTTGTAAACAAAAAGGGGTAGAGATAAATGATTGGAATTGTTTCCAATTGCAAATAGAGACATTTTCTAATATATAGAAAATAAAAGAATTGATATTTGGAAACGTTTTCCAAATGGCATAAGAGCCAAGAATGATTATTGAAAATATTTGGTTAACAAATATTGATTGAGAAAATAGAGAAGTGGTTTAATTAATGAATATTAATTAAAGAGCCCAGTGATTTGTTGATATGTTTGGATGAACACTTGTTTTATTCGATAGTTAAATCACAGACTATCGAAGTTTTTGACCATCGTTGTCAATATGGAGAGACCGGTTGGATTATTATCCGAAGAACCACTCCGTATCGGCATAAGCGTTGCGAACCAAGTATGCTGAATATATTGAAGACGGAGTGAAGTGCAAGGGCTTTTTCTATTTATAGAAATAGTGCCTTCGGTTTCGTTCAGTCCCAGAACGAACGTAAATGGACGAATGTCTGACAGAGTATTTCCAATGATCAAATTGGTTGGTCTGTATGAATATATATGGTTGCAACGGATTTTATCCCTTAGCATAATATCCAGAATATTTGTGCAAACTCAACTAGTGATCAACGGATCTGACGATGTGGCATTCAAAGTGATTGTGCTATCAATGAATGGTAAGTATTCGTAGCCTCAGGCCTCAACAACCGGGAAAGGACAAAAATCGGGCAGGCAGCATGGCTATGTGGGTCGCACCCATTAGGGTGTATAATCACCTATCTAGAGAAATTTCTTTTGTTTCTAAATCTATCGATTCTGCCCATTCGGGAAACGGTGGTTTGAGTCCAACCGTTGGTGATATACATTCGATACACTCAAGCGAAATGAGTGGTCGGTCATGTGTGGGCCGGGTTGCAAGATGTTCTTGTTGAACCCAGGTGTATTCGTCTCTAGAGATACATCATCGGAAGGTGGTCCCATACCTTGTCATGTTGGAAATCCAATCTCCATTAAGCGCCATGGGGTTTTTGATTTTATAATATATGTGGAGCGTGAGATGAAAGCGTTCTGCTATTTGGTTATTTATTTGATGTAGACATTACTATAATATCACTGGATTTGATATCAAAGTGTTTTGGGGTTATAGTAAGGTAAAAACCGTCCATGTTTATGTGTGGGCTGGTCTTACTATTATCTTTTCTTTCGAAAGAGTTTTGAAAGTTAAACAAGTGTTTGGAGTTACTCACACCAGTCCCATGACTGACCCAGAGTTTATTTTGTTTTGTTTTCCTAAACTCTTGGGTGCCCAAATTTATACGGGCAGTCAAGTGTTTCAGGCTTTTACAGATATACTTGGAGGAGCTTGAAGCAGGCGGCTTCAACGTTAGTTATTTGGAGTTACTTCCGCTGAATCAAAAGTTATGTGTACTCTGATGATGGTATGTATATATGTACCAAACAGATTTGTATTTCAAAAGTTATGTTATATAATATATTTTATTCGTTCCGCTGTGAGTTTGTGATCTTCATTTTTTCTTCTATTCTAAGTTTTCTATCTTATCTATTCTCACCCTCTATCTTCTTTCTATTAATGGATCGTATTTCTGTGTTATTTGGGTTGGACGTGTGTTGTATTTAGTCAACTCAGATAGCCCGGATTTGCGGGTTCGTTACAGTGGTATCAGAGCTTAGGTTGAGCGAATACCTAGGCTTTGTGGAGTTGTGCTCATTAGAGATAGGGTCAGCAGTACCCTAGAATGAGTTGAGTCTATATATACGAGAGAGCGTATTTGTTAATTGATATAAAAGTTGTTTTATATTGTGTTGGCTAGTCTGTTGAGTGGTTTATGAATTCTGGTCGAATCATGGGACGCCACGAAGTCGATAGGAATTTCTAAACACTTGAACAGGAAATACGACATGATATTGTTTTAAGGTGGGTAAATGAAATAATTTTACTCAAAATTCTATTTTGATATAGAAAGAACAATTTTCTGAAATTATTATATTATATGGATGTGTCGATTTGTTAGGATTATAATCAAATGAGATTATAAAGATTAGAATGGTTATTTATAACCAGAATAGAATTCGTATAGAAATAATATATACAAATGAGATGAATTAGAATTAAATTCAAACCAGAGTTAAGAATTCAAAATCCTGGGAAGTTGAAGATATTTTTCAAAGTATATTAAAGTAATATAGCTTTGTTTTAGAAGGATTTGAAAGAAAACCATGGATTTTGAAATAATAAAGCACTGAACTCACTTCAGTTGCTGGGAAATAATTCTGATGGTGATTGCAACACCATCAGTGTTCATTTCCGAGTTTCTAAGTGATGGATTGCTACCTTAGAAAAGTTTTTGATGAAAATTTGTTTGAAAGAAAACAAGTGGTTTGAAAATTCAAATGTTTTGAATTGGAAATGAAAATAAATATATGTGCATATTTATGGGATTTCAAAAAGGATTTGAAATGTTAACCCAGGGATTTGAATTCTGGAATTTAAATTTAACTTAAACAAGTTAAATGAGTCGAAGTGAGTGAATTGATTAGAATCAATTTGAATAGGTTATTGGAATATAGATGGGATATAAATGGATTGATCGTGGATCATTCGAATTGAATGAAGGAAGACCAAAAGTTTTGGTGGAATTAGATTTGTTGAAATATGAGGAGTTGAGTCTTAACATAAGTAAAGTTTTGAAAAGAAATGGATTTGTACCCTTTTTCCTATCTTAGCAATTTCGAGGACGAAATTATTTTAAGGGGGAAAGAATGTAACGACCCAAATTTTTGAACAGTTTATTTTAAATATTTAGTATGGTTTTTAAATATTGAATTAGTAATATAAAAGAATTTTTATATTGAATTACCAATTAGTGATCAATATATGATTTATTTCGTATATATATATATAATTTTCGAAAGACGAGAACTGAAATAATTCCATTTGAATTTATAATAGATTCTGAGTGATTCAAATGGTTAATATGAATTTTAATTAAATTCGAAAGATAATGATAGTAATTTATTTTTAAGGAATTTATTTGTTTTGAATTCAAATCATATTATTTTAATATGTTATTTTTATACAGTATATTTCGTTAAATTCAAAATAACGTTATAATCTGGAAACACCGGTCGTTAAGTTAGAATAGCGGTTCAGAATAAAGGACCGTGAGATATTTTAGTTTTTTTTTTAAAATAAAATTTAATCAACAGCCACCCTATACCCTGAATGAAGCCGACCTAAAATTGAAATCACGCAGACCTTAATTACCTCGAGCTGGAAAAATGGCCTCCTCTTTCGTTTACAAGCCAACAAGGAAGACATCAAATTAATGGCCGTGTACCTCCTGTCTCCCTCCTCCTTCTATAAAAATCGCGACTACCCCTTTTATTTTCTTTTTCATTTAAAATCGGTAAACCGAACCTCTTCTAAAAAAAAAAAAAAAAAAAAAAGGGCCGCTGCCCTCATATCAAATCGCAACTCGTATCATCGCGAGCTGGTGCTCGAGCTTCAGGAAGGATGACGCGAGAAGCTTGACCAAGGGCGGGCAGCAAATCGCGATGGCAGGTACTTCCTGGAGCTCGATAATCTCGAGTGCTGCCGAGGGATTCGCGAGTTGGTTTCTGGGTTCGACGGTCATCGCGAAAGGGGACTTGGAGGTCAGTGAGTGACTGAGGAATTTCGATGTCAAAGGGGTTTGAACGTTCTGATGTAAATTCGTACCTAAGGGTTAGGGGATGCGGCAGTGAAGAATAGGAGACCGAACTTGGTGATTTGGGGATTCGGCAGAAACATGAGTCCAGTTTCGCGTTTTGAGGGGTTCGAGGCTGTTTAACTTTGGAGAGAGGGACTGCCAAGTGAGGCAGTTGGTTAGTGGTGCCAAGACCAGACGGTGATTGATGGTAGGTTGTTCGATGGAATGACTGAGTGGATGGTGCAGTTGTTGGGGTCGTTTTCAGCAAAATAGATCGACAATTTTGACTATGTTTCATGGATTCTTCGAGAAGTTCGCATAGAAGTAAGGTATATACGTTTACAATATTTTAAACACGTAGAATAATTCATTTAAGTGGTTAGTTTTCCTTAAATTAAATCATCTATTCATTGAAATAGTTAAATTAATATCCATTTCATTGTTAAATGGAAATCAAATCATCGTAGGTACGAAGTAAATTTATTCGAGATGATGCGAGGAAATTCGTTAGACGAGTGATGCTGAATTTAAATGGATATTCAGAAAAAGGAAAATTTCGGTGAGTAAATCTCACTCACCCTTTTATTTATAATTATTTTTATTCGTTAAAAATAATTGTTTGCTGCTTGTGTTGTTTCTGGTTGTTTATATATATATTAGTTATCTAGGCTATTATATATATATATTGGGTTGATTGGTTGGTTGGATTCCCGCAGTCTCATTAGCGGATGCCCGCAGTTTCATAGCGGATGATTACCCTATACGCCCCACGCTATGATTAGTGGATGACCTTCTATACCGCGATATTCTGCCACGAAGCAGAATTGGTATTATTTATGTGCTAACATCTGTGGATGCAGGAAAACAGGTTGGAGGAATCCAACTGGATTCCTCAAAAATATATTATCTGTTTGTTTATTTGTTTGCATATATATTGTTATATATGATGTGTTAGAAAAATAAACAATTGGTTGCTTTGTGTGTTATATCACTGGGCTTAAGTAATGATATTTAAAAATATCGTGAAAGGATATTTGGGATTCAAAACAAAAAAAGAAAATTTTATTTTTAATAGAATTTGAATTTTAAATGGAAATAAAATATAAACTTGTTTTGAAAAATAAAACAAGTAGTTTCTTATAAACGAAGTTATAAATAATTCTTTTATAACGAAGTTATAAATAAAGTGAAAAGAATTATCATTCGATAATTCAGAAATAGAAATACAAGTGTGAAATTGGGATTTGAAAAGGAATTTCAAAATAGGATTTGAAATGAAATTTTTAAATATATAAATCAAATGAAATTTGATTATAACATTTGAATAGTAGAATTCAAAGGAGTTTAAATATTTGAATTTTAAAAGGAGATTGAATATTAGAAATTCAAATAGAATTTGAATGGACGAAATTAGAATGGAAAAATAGAATTGGAATTCGGGAGATTAAAATAAAATTTGAATTCAAAAGGAATTCAAATAAAGAAATTCAAATAGAGATTTGAATGTAGAATTTCAAAATAGAATTTGAAATATAGAATTTCAAAGAAGAATTAAAAAGAATTTGAAATATGGTATTTCAAGGAAGAAATTCAAATGTGAAATTTAAATAGAGATTTGAAATAGAAATTCGAGTATTGAATTTGAACATGGGATTGAACATAGAAATTCAAGTAGAAATTTGAATATGAGATTTCAAAATAGAATTTGAAATAAACTTTGAAATAGGATTTTCAAAGCAGAATTGGAAATAGAATTTCAAAATAGGATTTCAAAAATAGAAAATCCAAGTGGTTTTGAAATGGAATTTGAATTCAAGGAAATTCAAATGGATTTGAATAATAGAAATTCAAATGGTGTTGAAAATGAATTTGAATATTAGAAATTCAAATAGTATTGAAAATAAGTTTGAATATTAGAATTCAAATGGGGTCAGAAAGGGAAAATGAAATTTGAATATAAGAGATTCAAATTGAATTCGAATAGGATTCGATCTATGGATTTTGAATATGAAATTCAAATGGGTTTAAACTATGGAATCTTAAATATAGAATTTAAAAAGGAGTTTGAATATTTGAATTTCAATAGAATTCAAATATAGAAATTGGAATATAGAAGTTCAAATGGGATTTGAAACACTTAGAATTTCAAATAGAAATTTAAATGGAGTTTGGATCTTTAAATTCAAGTATGAATTTCAAATATAGAAATTCAAAAAGGAGTTGAATTTAAGTGGGAATTCGAATAGAGGATTTGAAATGGAGTTCGAATAGAGGATTTGAAATGGAATTCGAATAAAGGATTTCAAATGGGATTTGAATACAGGATTTAAAACTATGGAATTTGAAATATAAAGATTCAAATGGAATATATATGAATATATATATATTGGACGAAGTTGAATTCATTTTTAAGAGGTTTAAAAAGTTTATATATATAATTATAATTAAAACGAACTCGCCGCAGCGCTGCAGTTCGTAAAATAGCGATTCGAACTTCAATTGAATATATAGAACTCGATTGAAGTCGAAATTCTTCGAAACAAGAAACGTCAGGACCAGTTTGATAATAGTTTTCTAATGAAAGAGAAAAATCTGAATTTCGTCGTATAGATTTTGAGATATGTCAAAATCAAATTTTCAGAAAAACAGCGCCAGAATCGTTTTAAAACTATAATGGTTTATTTAATATTATAAAAGGATTTTTAAGCAAATAAAATCCGAAATTCGATTTAGAAAATTTCAAGTAAGTTGCAAAATTATATGCGAATTCAAGTTGTATAAATGAATATGATTTTTGAAACAGAAACCAGATTTTGATTTATTGAATGGAATTAACTAAATTGAATAGAAATTAGTTAAGGAGCTTTTGAATGGATATTGGGCCTTAAATAAGTGAATTCGATTTGAGAATTTATATTCGAAATAGAAAAGAGAACTAGAATTGAAATTGAAATTCAATTTAGTTATGAACGAGTTAAATATTCTATTTGAACATGTTATGTTCAACAAAGAAGTGAAATAGGCAAAATGACTAATTAAAGAATAAATGGGCGAAACTGAATTCAAACGATTAGATGGTATCGAATTGAATTGAAAACAGGTGAACAGGTGTTAGACAGGTATGGGATGAGGTATATGGAGTTTATAAACGTAATGCTCGACAAAAAGGTACATGTTTAATTCATATATGAGGTTTTATGCGCCGTATCGGCTAGCCGCTTGGCTTCTTCTTTTTCTTTTTGAGATTAGAAGATACCGGGATGTTATTTGAAATTTCCCGATGCTCCCGATACAGGGGAGGTTATGGCGAAATTTTCCGGAAATTTAAGGAGTTAGAATATTTTTAAGATATTTTGATAATTTGAAATCATTGTATCGACGTATTGAATTCGATAGTAAAGTGAATATAAAAATCGAATGTTGTAAACAAAAAGGGGTAGAGATAAATGATTGGAATTGTTTCCAATTGCAAATAGAGACATTTTCTAATATATAGAAAATAAAAGAATTGATATTTGGAAACGTTTTCCAAATGGCATAAGAGCCAAGAATGATTATTGAAAATATTTGGTTAACAAATATTGATTGAGAAAATAGAGAAGTGGTTTAATTAATGAATATTAATTAAAGAGCCCAGTGATTTGTTGATATGTTTGGATGAACACTTGTTTTATTCGATAGTTAAATCACAGACTATCGAAGTTTTTGACCATCGTTGTCAATATGGAGAGACCGGTTGGATTATTATCCGAAGAACCACTCCGTATCGGCATAAGCGTTGCGAACCAAGTATGCTGAATATATTGAAGACGGAGTGAAGTGCAAGGGCTTTTTCTATTTATAGAAATAGTGCCTTCGGTTTCGTTCAGTCCCAGAACGAACGTAAATGGACGAATGTCTGACAGAGTATTTCCAATGATCAAATTGGTTGGTCTGTATGAATATATATGGTTGCAACGGATTTTATCCCTTAGCATAATATCCAGAATATTTGTGCAAACTCAACTAGTGATCAACGGATCTGACGATGTGGCATTCAAAGTGATTGTGCTATCAATGAATGGTAAGTATTCGTAGCCTCAGGCCTCAACAACCGGGAAAGGACAAAAATCGGGCAGGCAGCATGGCTATGTGGGTCGCACCCATTAGGGTGTATAATCACCTATCTAGAGAAATTTCTTTTGTTTCTAAATCTATCGATTCTGCCCATTCGGGAAACGGTGGTTTGAGTCCAACCGTTGGTGATATACATTCGATACACTCAAGCGAAATGAGTGGTCGGTCATGTGTGGGCCGGGTTGCAAGATGTTCTTGTTGAACCCAGGTGTATTCGTCTCTAGAGATACATCATCGGAAGGTGGTCCCATACCTTGTCATGTTGGAAATCCAATCTCCATTAAGCGCCATGGGGTTTTTGATTTTATAATATATGTGGAGCGTGAGATGAAAGCGTTCTGCTATTTGGTTATTTATTTGATGTAGACATTACTATAATATCACTGGATTTGATATCAAAGTGTTTTGGGGTTATAGTAAGGTAAAAACCGTCCATGTTTATGTGTGGGCTGGTCTTACTATTATCTTTTCTTTCGAAAGAGTTTTGAAAGTTAAACAAGTGTTTGGAGTTACTCACACCAGTCCCATGACTGACCCAGAGTTTATTTTGTTTTGTTTTCCTAAACTCTTGGGTGCCCAAATTTATACGGGCAGTCAAGTGTTTCAGGCTTTTACAGATATACTTGGAGGAGCTTGAAGCAGGCGGCTTCAACGTTAGTTATTTGGAGTTACTTCCGCTGAATCAAAAGTTATGTGTACTCTGATGATGGTATGTATATATGTACCAAACAGATTTGTATTTCAAAAGTTATGTTATATAATATATTTTATTCGTTCCGCTGTGAGTTTGTGATCTTCATTTTTTCTTCTATTCTAAGTTTTCTATCTTATCTATTCTCACCCTCTATCTTCTTTCTATTAATGGATCGTATTTCTGTGTTATTTGGGTTGGACGTGTGTTGTATTTAGTCAACTCAGATAGCCCGGATTTGCGGGTTCATTACAAATTCCTTCGTACACCATCGATGCCTTGGCCACCACACTATCTAATGCCGTGATCCCAACGTTTCCTTGCTTCCCACGGTCCCTTTGTTATAAATCAAGTTTTTTTCCCAATTTCTTCAGCAAATCTCGTTTCCTTTTCTCCAAATTTTTCATGGCCGTCATTCCCAAGTCATCACCAAAAATCCGCCGCATCTTTATTTAGATCGAAACCGCAAGCCACCAAATCAGATTGACACCCTCCACCCTAAATTTTGAAGTGGAACTACTAGCTTTCGCCCAAATCAGAATCCGCCTCGCCGAATCCAAGGAAAGGAGTGGCTGCTATTTCAATCAGCTCCGTCGCCGTACGATGTCACCAAGCCACGTCTTTCTTGTCGCCATCGCTTCAGCCTGTTCGCACCTGAGCCACTAGAAATCGTCTGTCTCTCCTCTTCATCATTGCTTTTTCTTCGCTGTTTTAGGTGAGAATTCACTCACGATTAAATCTATTTCAAGCATTTTAATTTTAGTAAAAACTAAATTAGATAGTTAATATGGGTTGCTTGGGTTGGATACTTCATTATTTGTCTGCTGACCTGTTATTTTTCACTTGAAATTCCATCTATGGTTGATTATTTGTTCTTCATTGTTGTGCTGGTAGTTGAGACCATATATCCCTTATAAGGTTATTTATGGATCCTGATCTGCGTATAGTTTCTACATAGCAAAATGATTCTTTTATTGACTCGTATGTCAGAATTGGTATTGGTTAATTCAGTAAATTCAGCAATACTTAACACAGTCAAGTTTCTCTTTACGCTTTTGTAGTCAAATGAAGTCACTTGCGTGACATGTTTAGGAAACACTTTCCATGACTGTAACTGTCGACAGTAGAGGTAAATTTAGGTATAAATATATATATTTTTCATCATCAATAAATGGAAGGTTTAAATGAATGGTTTGCATACAAATTAATTATTCATCCTGGTACTTTACTACCATGTATATATTGCCAAGTGTGACTGTAGTTGCTGTCACACTGTCCTTGAGTGCTTGAATAACTAATCCTTGTTTAACTGAATAATATTGTCACCCTACTGTAATATATATGTATTCCACGTGTGCAAAGTAGGTTACTCCATTTGCATAAACCTAAAACTATAACATTCTGCAAGCCCTGATAGGAAACATATAATCCATACTGTGTATAGGTTACCCATTCGTGCCTGGAATAGTATTTGTGTGCTATTTTCGTGAGTTTACTCGGCCATGTTTATTTGTTATCGATTTTATTCTCATGTGCTGAGTCGAAGCATGGTCCACCATGGCCGCTCCACAATTGCTCACACTGCCCATAAATGATTCCGGGATGCTGAGGCAGTGTACACGTACATTATACACATGTACACATGCAGGCTCCTGTGATTCATCGTCCCTGGGGAAACAAAAGTGATAATGAACAGATACCACTACTGTTTATTTTAGATAGGACATCGATGCTGGGATTAACTATCATATTTTAGTTTATATTGAAGTTAATTTACTTGAACTATGATTTAATCCTGACTCGAGTGTTTTATGTTTTGCATGGAACGCTCGGGTCAGACCCGAGCCGTACAGATTTTAAAGATTTCTGCTTAGGATTCGAAGATTGGTGAAGCTGGGGATTCCAAAGATAACGCACTCTGAAGTTTTGAACAGTAAATGTTTTCTTTTTACTCGAACTGTATTTCATTCCGCTGTATAGAAAAGGTTTTGTATTCAAATTTCTGATTTATAAATAAAAGATATATTCTGCTGTTTAACACTGTGTCATTTATTTATTCTGCATTTCTGTGTTGATTCTGTTTTTAAACTCTATAAGCTAAAAACGCTCCGTCGATTTGGACGTTTTAAGTTGGTTTAATTACCGGTTTGAAGCGGTCAAAAAGGCGGGACGTTACAATCGTGAACTGTGTTTTAAACAACACTAGTTCTTTAACCCGATGATAAATAGAATGTGATTTGGGTTTGTCGTGAACTGTGTTTTAAATGACATTAGTTCTTTAACCCAATAAAAAGAGTTTTAACGATTCTGCAATTAGATTGAAATGTAAATTTGTAATCTAAATTATTAAATTTAGAAAATGAGCGAGAATGGAGTATCACCAGTTTTGCTCCAAAGCGATAGTTAAATCTTTAATTAGATTTGAACGTGAAATGGTAATTAATTTTACCGATAACACCGTGGTGTTAGATATGGAGTATCACCAGTTTTGCTTCATGGGATGAATAGGTTGGGATTGGGAAATAAAATAAATAATTACTTCGGTGTGGTTCGCTAATCTCGACTAGTTCAGAAAACCATAATTTGGTTTGAAATGACATCCAAAGGAAGATTAAAGGATAAATTTTAAAGAATTTATCTTGGATAAAATTAATGGGAACCTTTCCCTAAAAATGTGATTTTATGAATAAAAGAATATTCTGAATTGGAATGAGGCGTATGTTGTGTTTGTGTAACATTTGTTTTAATATACGCGGGTTGTTCGGAAAGGCCAGATTTATACCCATTCTGAATAACCGATTCGACGATAAGTCGAAGATGAAGACGGTGGTCGAAGACCGGAAGTCTTCACATCGTTTGGATAATTACTGACGATCCTGATTGGTTTGTACACCCAAGAGGATGGAAATAGTTGGTGGTCGTCCAGACGTACTTGGAGATGGATGGATATGCGAGGAAAGTGCCTCCGGTTTCGTTCAGACCTAGAACGGACTTGTAAATGGATTGTGTGTCTGACATTGGATTTTATTCTGTGTTGATTGATTTCTATTAAATATACATCTGTTTGGCGGCGGAGAATTTATTCTTTTGCTTAACGCCCTTCTCTGAGACGTACGAGCTCAGAGGTTGTATATCGATGGACATCAGTCGCATGGCATGAATTGCCTGTGTGGCACGCTAAGATGCAATGCTCAAGGCTTTTGTTGAAAAGCAGAGTCTTGTGGTTGATGATCAAAGCACAGCCTACGTGGCAGCTTTGTGTATAACGCGAATTCGCGAGCCTCACACCTCAGTATGAGTCAAAAACGGGATACGGACTACAGGGAGAGCACGACGTTTCTTTCTAGCTTTGGTGGTGTCAGTGACTTATCAGCCCTGACATTGATATTCTTTTCACCTATGTGGTTGTTGGATGAGGCGCCTCGATTATAGGTCTGTAAGGACCGGGAAACATGTGTTCAGAAATAAATAATCCTCTAACGTAAGAGAGGACCGACCCTGAAGCTTCCAGGGGTTAACCAGAGTGTGTAGTCCCGAGGCATTTGCTAGAGTGTCTCGAAGCGGAGAGGAGCTTGCCCCTTGCCTCGACTCATGACAGAAATCCAATTTCCAATACGAGATATTCCGGCTTTATTTGTAGAGCCTAGTATGGCGACATAGTAGCATGGGATGCTATGTCGTCTATGATTTATATTTATGATTGAAATTGTTTTGACACTATACACTTATTATAGTATCAAATGATTTGTTTTAAACGTATCAAGCATGTTTGGCTATTATAAGGGAAAACCCTATCCTCCGGCTTGCGTTGCATTGTGTGATGGGACCTGGGTCTTATAATAGCTTCATTTTTCGAAAAAGCATTGCGTTGTTTATTCTATGCACTGGTATTCTTGGGAGGAAACCCGTTCCGTGTTATACGGCGTGGTCCCTTGAATTACTCTCTTTTAAAGTAAAGTTTTAAATAACTGTTTTAGTTCTCACACCAGTCACATGACTGACCTGGAGTTTATTGTTTTAACCTAAACTCTGGGTGCCCCTATTTTCCACACGGACAGCTAGTAGTTTTGATTTTGCAGATTTATATTCACAGGATCCTGGTTTACAGCTGGAATGGTATCCGGAAAGCTGTGTATCCGTATATCACCTTCAGTTGTGCTTTGTATTATTTTCCGCTGCTATGTAATTTATTGTAATCTCTGATATTTATCAAATGTAGTTTATTCATTTATACTCTGTATATTCTTGTATTCTGATGGAATTGTTGTAATAGCAATGAAATGTTCTTCCGTCTACGTTCATTTGTGTGTTGTTCTCAAAGTATCCGCTCTTTCCTTCACGGGGAAGTAACGGGTCCTTACAGTGGTATCAGCTTTGCTTTTCAACAGAAGCCTTGATCATTTGCCACTTAGGCGTGCCACACAGGCAATTCACTACATGCGACTGATGTTTATCGATATACAACCTCTAAGCTCGTACGTCTCAGACAAAGGCGTTAAGATAGAGAACAAATTCTCCGCCGCCAAACAGATGTATATTTAATAGAGATCAATCAACACAGAATAAAATCCAATGTTAGACACACAATCCATTCGTTCTGGGTCTGAACGAAACCGGAGGCACTTTCCTCGCATATCCATTGATCTCCACGTACGTTTGGACGATCACCAACTGATTCACTCCTCTTGGGTGTATAAACCAATAAAGATCATCAGTAATCATCCAAACGATGTGAAGACTTCCGGTCTTCAACCACCGTCTCCATCTTCGACTTATCGTCGAATCGGTTATTCAGAATGGGTATAAACCCGGCCTTTCCGAATAACCCGCGTATATAATAAACACGTGTTACACAAACACAACATACGCCTCATTCCAATTCATAATATTCTTTTATTCAAATTTTCACATTCTTAGGGAAAGGTTCCCATTAATTTTATCAAAGATAAATTCTTCTAAATTTATTCTTTAATCTTCCTTTGGATATCATTTCAAACCATATTATGGTTTTCCAAACTAGTCGGGATTAGCGAACCACACCGAAGTAATTATTTATTTTATTTCCCAATCCCAACATATTCATCCCATGAAGCAAAACTGGTCATACTTCATATCTAACACCATGGTGCTATCGGTAAAATTAATTACCATTTCACATTCAAATCTAATTAAAGATTTAACTATCGCTTTGGAGCAAAACTGGTGGTACACCAATCTCGATCACTCTTCAAATTTGATAATTTAAATAATCAATTCACTTTTAATCTAATTAAAGATTCATTAAAACTCCATTTAGTTTTAATCTTCCCAAAAATCAATATCCTGACTTTAACTGGGTTAAAGAACCAATGTCATCTAAAACACGATTCACGATAAACCCAAAATCACATTCTATTGTTAATCGGGTTAAAGAACAGGTGTTATTCAAAACACCGCTCACGATAAACCAAAGAACCAATTTAAATTCAATTCCAATTAATATTATTTAATTGGTACACTTCATTAAATCTAAATAGAAAGATTTAATCTTTTTCTCAACTGGGTTTAAGAACAGTTTTAATGAAGACACCATTCGCGACAAACCCAAATCACATTTGATATTAAATACAAGGCTCTGAATAGAAAATATATCGGCTTATATTCAATATCAAATTCTACGACCAACAAATATCGTATTGGAAATAACGATATAAATATATCTTTCAAATTCCCATAACAATACCTGTATAATCACGAAATCCAACATTGAAATATTTCGAAGATAATTTCGATTCAAATCCATCCCAATTCACGTATTGGAAATTCTGATTATTTTTAAAACCACTTCTAAATTCAATTTATTTATATCTAAAATAAATTAAATTTAATTCTAGCTCAAAACTAGTTCACTTCGATAAAAATCTATTTTTATCTTTACAAATATGGAGATTTTCAGACTAATTTTTCCCAAATCATTTCTTATGACTTTACACAAATTGTTGATATTTTTAATAATTTTATCAAGGCCCGTACAGTCGATTTCCATCAACGGCCATCGAACTGCACTTACAGCGACCTTTTCCAAATTTGATTTGGACATAATTCCAAATCCAACCGTTAGATTTCAAATTTCTAATATTCATTGGAAATCTCTTTTCGATACGAACCCAATGGTTCCGGTTTTAGGAGAATTTAACGGTCGGATCTCCCGCAACGTCAATTCGAAGTCAATGGTCGAAATTCACGAACTGCCGCGGCGCGGTGCGTTCTATTCAGGCCATTATATATAATATATATATATATATTTCGTCGATTTCCTTTTTAAAACGTATTTTATAAATCGTTTTAAATTCGTTTTTGAAACGATTTTCACTTCATATTCAATTTCGAATCGAAATTGAATATTCCACATCATCGATATACAAATGATAATATTTTCAAAACGTTATATTTTGAAATCACTTCTCTTTTCTATATTCATTATAAAAATGAATATAATCGATATAAATATCATTCACATCAAAATAGCGCAACTCTAATCAACACGGCTTTATATATTTCAATAAATTCGTTACTCTATTCAACAAATGAATATTTATTCTATTCAACACATGAATATATATTTCTTTCAACACATGACTAATCTCAACACATGAGTACTGTCAACGCATGACTATTCTTTTTATATAGTATATTTTATAAAATTATGGTATCTATCGTTTGATTTTTAATCAGATTCCAATCGTAAAGTAGTTTCTAATCTTAAATATGATAACGATGTAAATTTTGTTGTTAAAATATTTTACTCAACACATGAATATTCTCAACACATGAGCCTTTATTTTATAATGTTCTTTATTTTCCCAATTGGAATGAGGCCCAATCAATTACCATATAACGTTAATTATATGGATTCCATGCAACATATGTAAACAATAGCAACGATAAACAATCAACCATCATCCAAAGTGTACCACACAACTGCATAAGCATCAAATATAAATAATTAACGCTTACACAGCCTGTCGACCAATCGATCGACATACAATTAAATAATTGGGATTAGTGTACGCCAAATATCATCCCGACACCCGTGTGGGGTTTCAAATCAACAAACAATGAATATTATTTGTGCAGTTGGGCGATGTGTAAAATTTATCATCCCGATCAATATCCTTCAAATAGGTGTACATAAACAAACCGTCCGGTTTGTAAATGAATATTTATTTATTCACATTCCCGTTAAAAATTATATTTTTAACAATAAAATATTTTTAACTGTATAAATGTTTTATTTCCTTTCACACCACACAATCAATTTTCACCACAACAAACAATCAAACATACAAGCCATCCATGGTCTGTGGACGGCGGGTGTCGGGTGCTACTAAGCACCAACTGCATCCTAGTATATAATTTAAACTAGAAAAGAAATTTTAAAGTGAGAGATTCTCACCGACTAGCTAAACCAATACACCACGACTCTTCTTATGTAAGCGATCTTCGCCGTGCTTGCTTTGTCAATTTCGTTGCCCGTAGCCACTACATATATAAAAATCACATTTTTATATTGTTGCTATGTATATAAAAATCCTATTTTTATACCGCTACTATATAGATAAATATTCTATTTTCACAACGCTATTATATAGATAAAAAATCTATTTTTACACCGGTGTTCCTGTAATAAAGATTATATTTTTATCACACTATTCTCTATAAAAAAATTATATTTTTATCACGCTATTCTCTATATAAAAATTATATTTTTATATATATAAAGATCGTATTTTTATATCACGGCCTTATATGTAAAAATCACTCCTTTACAACGTTACTTCCATGATAAAAAATTATATTTTTATCTTGCTAGCAATACAATAAAAATTATATTTTTATTACTCTACATGGATAAGAATCATATTTTTTATCTTTCTATAATATAAAAATTATATTTTTATATTTGTAAAAATCGTATATTTAATACTCTACTAACGTAAAAATCGTATTATCATTTCATAGAAAAATCTATTTTCTTTTTATAGAAAAATCTAATTTGTTTTCCTTAATAAAATTCTAAGTTCTCTATATGAAAATTAACCTTTCTGTATTATAAAAATTATATTTTTATATTCGTAAAAATCATATCTTTTCTAATTTAAAAATATCGTCTTTTCTGCATTAAAAATCTTAACTTTCTATCATATAAAAACCTGTCCTTTTCATATTTTAAAAATAAAACTAACCCCTTTTATTTATCCAAAGAATATAATCCTAAAAATCAAGTCTTTTTATTTAAATAAAAGCCCGATTTACCCTAGCAAGATCACAATGTTATTTACATAAAAAAAACAAGAATTTAAACAAATTTTAAAGTAAATTAATAAAAAGAAACGCACCATTGGTCGAGAGGAGGCCCGACGGGTGGAGGGGGTTCGGTGATGCGCATCGGTCAGCAAGGGGGGCTTAAGGCGGTTCAGGCGATGTGGGGCTGATTGGGGGAGGCTCGAACGGGTTAGGGTTTGCATCGGTGGCTGAGGAGAGAGAGAAGGGAAGGAAGAGAGGGGAGCGGACTGGGGGGGGGGGGGGGAGAATCTGTAACACCCCACCTCCGTTAAGGTCACTCACAAAGGGAATGCCTTAACTTTGGTGGAGCATTTTAGTAAACAGGACAGAAACTTACAAGACAAATAAAACAGTACTTGCAAAATTTTGACTTTATTACAGCGGAAACAGAAATTAATATGGTTACATCCTTTCAATTTCAGAATTCAAGTACAAAATATTAGTCTTGTACAAAAGCCTTCAAAATGCATAGTTTAAAATCATAATCCCCATGGAACGGAAGCTATACAGAGCCAAGCCATACTTTAAGCACTTCAAGCAAAGAGAAATCCGGATCAAGCTAAAGTATTTCCCTTCTTGGATAACCTGGGGGGGGGGGGGAAACGGAAGAAAGGAGGCGAAACAACAAGGGTCAGACAAAAAGTCTGGCAAGTCCAGTGACTTTCAGCATATGAACAGATAATAATAATATGATATGAACATAAAACTGGATGTGAGATAACTATAACAGGTGTAGCAGATATAACAGAAAAACAGAATGATATAAACTATTGTTTTACACTTCTCTGCACTAATACTAGTATAGCAGAATTAGGTGTCTCCCTAATGTCTAAATTGAAGCAGCAACGGGTACAGAATACTTTAACAGAAACAGAATGCTAATAATGGGCCTTTACTACCCGATCAGAAACAGACAGAAGCAGAAACAGATTTATCTCTACGGAAACAGAATGTAGAATTAGGTGTACACTAGTAATGGGCCTTTACCACCCGAACAGACGATACCACACAGAAACAGACAGGTGTTACCACCCAACAGAAACAGACGGTACCAACAGAAACAGACAGAACTAAGCGTACCCTAAAACCCTACCCTAAGAGATCGGCTCCCTAATACATAAATATCCTGTGTCGGCCCCACAGTAGGGTGTATCACTCCCTAAAGTGACAACCAATTGGCACATACCTATTTACAGATGTCACGGCGTCTTACATCCTCAGAGGCAGACCGGGATCCATGCACGCACATGACCCGGTTGGAACGCACCATCAACACCTCTCGCCATTATCAGAATGAACCACTTATAATTAGTTCAGTAAGCGTGCCCGGACCCTACCTACTGTTGGGTCAAAATTTTGATACCAGAAAGGGTTACTGACTAATATGGGTCCCAAACAACAGATGACACAAGTAATTCCCCTCCTAACCTTGTGTCCCCAGACTAATAGATTTCAGATTTATTTGTTTACGAGTTCAGACATACAGAATTCAGATTTACTAGTTCACAAATTAAGTTAACAAGTTTTCAGACTAACGGATCAGATGTACAGATTTTTCAGATTTGTCTAACTTTGTATTGGACGGGTTTACTACACCTATTAATCCCGTTGGTTTATCCCTATTTTCCCCAATACGTTTTAGACGTCATTCTTATCTTGCATTAATTAATTATTAATGCCCAGACCTCTCACATTAGGTCGCTAGCTTGTGGCCGCTGGATGGGCCGGGCGGTTCCGGGCAGACTTCTGCCACAAGCCAGACCTAACCTCGTGTCTTAAGCAGGTTATGACTAACTTCTCACATTAGAACCTATTGTTTGCGGCCACTGGATGTGCCGGGCGGTTCCGGGCAGAATTACGCCGCAAACTCATTCTAACCTCGAGTTAGTCACGTTCATCTTTGCGGCCAATTAATTAATAATTTACCGTTTATGCGCACGCCCAATATATATGCCAATTCAGATTATATCAATAACAGGATGATTATATCAACACAGCAGATAACAGACTTTAGCAGATAACAGATTTTATATGACTTAACGGATTTAACAGATTTAGCAACTTAGCAGATTTTGGCATATAACAGGTTAGGCATTTCAACCGAAAAATTTAACAAATTAGGCATTTCAATCTAATTAGCAGTCTAGGCAATATAACAAAACTAGCAGTTTAGGCAACTTGGCAAATTAGCATATTTAGCAAATTTAATATTTCTAAAGGTTCTATTTACATGCCTTGCCTAATCATAAATTGGCCTAAATTCATATGCCTAAATAATTGTCGTGATTCACAATAAGATCATATACTTCCATGTTTGCATACCTTTACATAGCGCAGAATATGGACATAATTTACCCTATAACATATGTTCCAATTTTTGTTAAACTAACCTTATACAGCAGATTCACATATAAATTATACCAAATATGATCATTAATTACAGTGCATGCCATATATGCAAAATTCCCTATTTAGGTGTAATCACAATAGTAGAGATCCTAATTAATGTAAATCTTTTACACCTACGTTTCCATATCCTTCTTCTTATTAAGTCATGAATCATTATGCAAAATATACCCAACAATCTAAATCATATCTTCTAAAAAATCAGATCTTGACTTTTATATGCATTTTGTCCAAAGTCTCAAATCATATGTAATCATACAATGGTTCCTCTTTTCTTCTATCATAGAATATGCATAGATCCAAATCTAGTTTACAACATATGCTCATCTTTTTTTTCTAATTAATTACAGATCTAAATTACAACATAACTATGCATACAACATGCATAAATTATATGTTCATAGTCAAATTTATGCATCCAATCCCAAGTCACATGTCTAATATATTTTATGCCTCAGACCTAAAGTCATACATTCAATTTAGTCTTGTCAAATTTCGCATCATTCATCCCAAAATTTGCGTTCATACGTTCATCTCTTATGAGATTAGGCACAGGCTCGTGGTAGCCTGGCTATAGAAACAGAAAAGAAGAAAAGGGATACAGAACAGTCACAGAAAAATAGATCTGACAGAAGAGAATATATATACAATCTCAGATTCAGAATTAAAAACATATCAAAATTAACGTTTATAGCGGAAAATAACTGTACTTGCCTTGATTGGATTAAAGAAAGAACTTTAGTTGTTACAGATTTGTTGCAGAAGCTTTTATCTCAAATTTGAATTTAGGATGATGTTGATTGACTTCTAGTTTTGATTCTAGCAGAGTAGCGACGCCATTTTTATTTTTAATTAGAAGAAGAGAGCAATGGAGGCTAGAGAATTGTGTTAGAGACTTAGGTTAGGTAGAGTCTAGGGCCGTTTTTATAGAGTTTATGAACTGATTAGGACCATCGATGTTGCTTGGATTGATCGTAGCCATTCATTCGAAAGAGAGACCAATTAGAGCCTGCCACCTAGCCCTAATGACAAAGCATGCTTCTGAAAATCGACCAACATAGATTAGGCCAGCCAGGGTGGACTGGGTTCGACCTGGGTCTGGACCAGGTCGACAGCCCTGTCGACAGCCCTGTCGACCTGGCTAGACCAGGTCGACAGCCCAGTCGACCTGGGTGTTTTAGGCGGGAATTTTCCCGCCCTGGCCAATTGGGCCCGATTTTTAATTTTAAACTTAATTCAGAAACTTCCGGAGGCTATATCTTCTTCATACGGACTCCGTTTTTCGAAAACTCGGACTCTATTTCGCGTATTTTTCCGAGACGAACGCAATGGCGTATCCCGTTTCCCTTAGTTCTTTGATTTCAAATTAATTATACTTTAATTTGTTAATTCCACAGTTATAGAATACACGGGGTGTTACATTCTCCCCCACTTAAAAGGATTTCGTCCCCGAAATCTTCAAGTTAAGAAGAATGTGTCCTACCATCCAATCACCCATCTACTCAACCATCATCCACAAGCATCCATTGTCCTTAGAAAACTCCTAATGTTGTATGAACATATGCAAAAGTGTGTGTATATGTTCCTTATCTAATGCAAAGATCAGGCGGTCTACTGATTCAGTTGACCTCCTTAATGCGAATTATGTCAGTGCCATGAGTCCAACATGTATGCAATAGAATTCTGATGATATATATTATTTCTATATGAGTGCACAACCATTCACTCAAATGCAACATCCATGTGCTGAATCAACCATTTTGCATCCACAAGAATTGAAAAATGCTCACCCATCCATATGCAATATGAGAGTGTTTTCGAGCCGATCTAGTGCCTAGTGTGTGTATATGCATCCACGGGCAACCACTAGCAACCACTTGCATCCACTTGCAACCATCAAACATAACATGTCTCAAACACATGTTTACACCCATTAGTTTCTACCTAAAGTTCAAATATTCGATCGATAGGATACAGTCGAATGATGGAAGCGAGTACAGATAGAACGAAAAGTTGGTTCCCATTAGACATGGGTCCTAAGTATCGGCCCCAAAGACCGAAACCAATATCAAATTGACACCCAGAGGAGTACCTTCTTTAGACAATGGCAAAACTGGAAATCCTATAAAAAGTATTTAGATATTTACAGACTACTGGTACAGATCAGGTTCCCTAATGATTCTTAGGAAGCTAAGCATGATAAAATCATACCCTACGAAAACTCAGAATGTATGCGTCATACTTGACGCCTAACACAGATATCCCTCAAACCCCAATCTCAAACAGATGACCCATAACCCTTATGGGTCTGAGGCTATAGCGGAATTCAGAAATAATACTAGCATTAAAGTGCAGAGAATCGATTACAAAATCAAAATACCAGAATCAGAAAAAGTCACAATCAGATAAAGAAATTAAACCTACTATAGAAATTTTCCTATTTCTATCCTAGCCACTAGCCTCAAGAGTGTTCGCCTGCCCTCCTTGTCCTCGTCTCTTCGGGCAGTCCCTAGTGAAGTGTCCCATCTCCCCACAGTTGAAGCAAGCGCCCTTCCTTTTTCTGCAATCCTTGTTCAGATGAGTTGAGCTCCCACAAGTAAAGCACTTTTTCCCCTTCTTATCTTCAGACTTCTCATCCTTCTTTTGTGTTTCCTTTTTGGGCCCCGCTTTCTTATTCGGTGGTTCTTCCTTCTTTGTCTCTTTCGGGCCCTTGTCTTCCTCGTGTAGTAGTGCCATATCCACCAATTTCTCGTAAGTTGCTCCCATGGGTACATGGGTCATGGCTAGGCTGTGCAGTGGCTCATTCAATCCTTTAACAAAGCGGAGAGCCTTTTTATGCTGAGTGTTGACTAAATCCAATCCGAATCTTGCTAGTTGGTTGAACTGGTTGACGTATTCCTTGACCGTCATACTTCCTTGCTTAAGAGACAAGAACTTTTCCAATTGTAAACTTCGTTCAGCTTGCGAGAGGAATTTTGTCTCAAACCTTGTTCTGAAATCCATCCATGTCTCAACCGGCCTCTCGGCGTTAGTGACTTCCCACCAGTAGGAAGCTTCGTCTTTGAGCAGCCATACTGCCAACTGTACCTTCTGCCTATCGTCCACCTCGAAGATAACGAATAGATCCTCAGTTTCTTTGAGCCAATTCCTTGCTTCTACGAATGATTCAGTTCTGTAACGACCCGCATTCTACGCATCATAGGATCGTAGAATATTTATTTCTGTCACATACGAAGTCGTATGGTCATGTAACTTTGGGAGACGACTATTGGGGTCATTTCCCATGTTCATGATTTTTCTCGATTTTTAAATGACCATTTTACACCTAGTTGGCACTGTTTTGGCCATAACTTTTGACTGGAAAGGAATTTTAACCTGAAACCACTTCCATTGGCTCCGGATGATGGTTTCTCTTTCCGTAGAGTGGTTAAATTAGCCAAACGGACTTACCGTTTGGGAGATATGGCTGAAACAAGTTTCAGGTGGTGAAAAACAACTTAATTGGGCTTAAGCGGGTGATTAGCAGCTAGGCCCAAGGGAAATTTCGGGTTTAGGGGTATATGGAGGCTGATTAGGGTTAGAAAACATTCCTTTAGACATTTCCCAGCCGTCACTTTCATTTCTCTTGACATAGCCATGGCCTCCACTCTCTAAATCTCTCTAAAACACCCAAAAATCACTTTCTAATTGAAGATTAGGCTTAGCAAACATCAAATCAAGGAGTATTGGCTCGAGAACCGAGGTAGGGCTGCTGTGTAAGATTGGGAACAGCACCAAATCAGAGAATATTTCAGTTTTGGGGTTCTAGTTGTGGCAAAGGTGAGTGATTTGCATAGTTTTTGCACTAATTACAGTGATTAAGGGTAATTAGTGAAGATTAGCGAATTTATACGTAAATAAATTCTGGAAAAAAATTCTTAAAATTCTAAAATAACGTTTTAAGGCTCTGTTAGAAATTTGGGTTAATTTCGATGTGTTTTGCTAATCGTATGCTTAAACATGATTAAGGGGGATTATAGGAAAATGTGAGGTTTTGGGCACATTTGATCCATTTTGACATATGAATTCATTGTTTTGGTGTTTGTGGTTAGTTTGCTATGTTGTTATGACTATTTGACATGAATTGTGATTGATTAGAATAGTTAGATTTGTCAAAAACGTCGTCGAGCGGCGTAAACAAGTTGCTGGAAAAGTTGCAGAAAGTTGTGCAGGGCTTCGGATCGGATCGGATGGGGGCTCGGATCGGAAATGTGAACTGGGCAAGAAACCCGACCCGAACTGGAGTTTGGCACATGAAAGACTTGGCAAAAAGGAAGGCCGTTTACTTAGAGTTGGAGTGGACAAGGGGATCGGATCGGAGTAAAAGGGAGCGGAGCGGATCGGACTGAAGTAAAGCGAAGTGATCGGATCGGATCGGAGTAGAAGGAAACGAGGGAGCTGATCGAAGAAGGAGCATGAGCTGGAAGGAGGATAGCAACCCGACCCGACCCGGGGGAGGACACCGACCCGACCCGGAGGAGGGCACCGACCCGACCCGGAGTGAAGAAACCCGAACCGAACAGACGAGGGCAATGATTACCGAACCGAACCGAATTCCAGGACTGTTACTGCGTGACAACTCTTCTGAAGACCCACTCTAATTCGATCAAAACCCGAGATGCAAAGGAAGTCCAGATGAGAAGTTAGAGCTCAAGATTTAGATAGGAATCAACGAGTTCGCTTCATGGTTGGGCTTTGCTGCGGGACACGTGCCAAGGAGTTATCGACGTCTATAGCTTTGGACCACTATGGTAGGAGGTACGAAGGCGGATTCAGGGCCATTATGGCATCGGTAGAACCAAGGGCTACGACCAATGAAGTGGGTCATTGAAATGTTTGGTCATGACTCCAAGTGTTTGGCTTGGTCATAGCAGGGTTTCTACAAGTCGGGATTCGTCGTTGCCTCAGTTTTGTCTAGTGTTCCAAAGTGGTAGATGTCGTACGCTTTACGCACTGAATGAGAGATGTGAGGATGGTTGCTATGGATGATTGGTTTGCTATCATTGTGACATCCACACCCCACCCCCGTATTCTTACACTATTTATTATGGCACCTTGGAGTATTGTACGGTATGTGGTACTAACTCTTTGGTTGCAGGTCCAGGTTCAGGTATGGTTTAGTATACCTGTTATTGTTCTGTTTAAGATGCTTATCGCTCATACCAGGCTTTATGTCTGACCCAGAGTTTTATGTCTCCTCTTATTACTCTGGGTGCTCACACGAGCAGACTAGAGACAGGTTAGCTGGTGATGCACGGGTAGATGGTCCGGAGACGAGCAAGAGGCTTCCACGTACTATATACATAATATTCTCCCTGTGTTGTTGAAGATCACTGCTTGGGCATTGTTGGTGTATCTTCTACTTTAGCTTTCTTTTGCTTAGAGACAGTAAATTTGGAAAATTGTAATAAGCTGTATATGGATTTCCGCTGCTCTGATGATTGATGTTGATTTTAGTTATCAGCTTATGCACTGTCTCGCCTGTTTTATGTCAAGTATGTTATTATTATATTTTATCCCATGCGCTGTGAGACATTCTACAGGTTCCTTGATTAGTTCACTCTCTTCTTTCTTTTCTCTTGATGACCGTTCTGTGCTAGCCGGGCATGTGTACAGCGCACTTTCGGAGGAAACGCAGGCTGGTGCAGGACGGGCCGTCACACTTGGTATCAGAGCTCTAGGTTGCGTAGTTAACCTAGGGAAGTTATCAGGGAGAGATAATATACGTATACGAGAGAGCGTATTTGTGATTACTTTGGTTTTTAAAATCTATATATATACTATTAGTAGAATAAGGATGAAGTCATACTGCACTAGCACCACTGTGGAGTCGTTAATCATTTCCTTTTTCAGATTGACGATGAGCCGACATGTTAGAGGTACCGGTGGGGGAGCCAATAATGGGAATGCTGCTGACATGAGGACGATGTTTACTGACCTCATGAGGGAGATGCTTAGAGATGTACAGAGGGCAGCTCCCAATGGTGGAAATGGTGGTGGTCCAATAGTGCAGGCGCCGAGGGTCGACTTCGCCAAGCTGAATAAGGACTATACTAGCCTTGGTGGGAAGCCGTTCCACGGAACGGAGTCGGCCACGGATGTTCAGGATTGGTTGGATAGTTGCGAACGTATCTTCGAGGATTTGGGTATTGAGGATGCAATGAAGAGAAAGCTAGCGTCCCGTCAGCTGCAAGGGCGGGCAATGAATTGGTGGAATGCTATAAAGGCAGCTACTCCCGAAGATCAGATTACTTGGGAGCAGTTTAAGGCTCGCTTTAGTGAGAAGTTCATTCCAGCTGCTCAGAAGTCAGTGTTGTTTAAGAAATTCTTGGAGCTCAAGCAGAATGGCAGAGCTGTCTCGGAGTACATTGCTGAATTCGACACTTTGTCAAAGTATGGGTTATCTCTTATTGATACTGCCGAGAAAAAGAATGAGAAATTCATAACTGGGTTAGATCAGTACTTAGGGGAAAGGCTTATTAACCACATCGACGAGACGTTTGAGTCGATTGTGGGGAAAGCATTAAGATCAGAGAGTCTCTACCCTAAGCCGAAGACTGAGGTTGCATCCGCAGATGAGCCAAAGCCACAAGTAAGTGGTGGAGGCAAGGGTGGTTCCCAGAATAAGAGAAAGCAGAATCAAGCTAAGGATGGCCAGAGGAAAAAGAATAAGCAAGATGTGGAGTGCTTCAGCTGTGGTAAGAAGGGCCATTATGCTAGTAATTGTCGGGCCAAGCCAGCGGATAGGAAGTGCTTCAACTGTGGCCAAATGGGACATCACAAGGACAAGTGTCCACAGCCCCCTAAGGAAAAGCAAATGGTGAAAGCATACGCTCTTAATGCTATTCCTTCTTCGTCGAATGCCCCAACTGCGGCGGAGAAGGGAAAGAATGTCGTCATTCAAGGTATGCTTTCTGTTTATGATGTTCCTGTTAGAGTTTTGTTTGATACCGGAGCTTCCAGTTCTTTCATATCTAGTGACCTGGTAGATAGGTTGGGATTGGAGCCCGAGATTGTCGATAGGCCTTTAGTAGTGACGAACCCGATTGGTGGTTCGACTAGCCTTAGCATGATTTGTCGTAATGTGGTCTTATCGAGTCATGGACGCATGTTTGTTTGTGATTGCTTTGTTTTGGGCTTTACTGGGTTTGGCATTATTTTGGGAGTAGATTGGCTCCAAAGATATGGGGTGGTGGTAGACTGTGAGGGCTTGTTGGTGACAGCTAGAGCGGATGATGGGCGGAGGATAGTGTTTGGTGGTCTACCCAGTAAGGGGGTATTGGCTAGTTTTCTAAACTCCCTCGACATTCCGCATAGTGAGTTGTCAGGTTTGCCCGTAGTTGGCCAGTATCCGGATGTTTTCGAAGAAGTGACCGGACTTCCACCACACCGAGAGATTGAGTTTCGTATTGATTTGGTAAAGGATGCCAGGCCTATAGTGATGCCACTTCGTCGTATGGCACCAAGAGAGCAGCGAGAGCTCGAGGTGCAAGTCAGCGATCTTTTGAAGAAGGGATTTATCAGAAGGAGTGTTTCTGAATGGGGAGCACCAGTTGTGTTTGCTACCAAGGCGGATGGTTCCCTTCGTTTGTGTGTAGACTACCGCGAATTGAATAAAGTGACGAGGAAGAACAAGTATCCTCTACCACGGATAGATGATTTGTTTGATCAGTTGAGTGGCGCGAGAGTATTTTCTCAGCTGGATCTCGCGACAGGCTTTCATCAGCTTAGAGTGGAAGCTGAGAGTATAGCTAAAACGGCATTTCGGACGCCGTCTGGGTTTTATGAGTGGTTGGTCATGCCATTCGGGCTGACCAATGCCCCAGCATATTTTGTGGATCTTATGAATAGGGTATTCAGAGATCAGTTGAATAAGTTTGTCCTTGTGTTCGTTGATGATATTTTGGTCTACTCGAGGACAGAGGAAGAACACAAGAGACATTTAAGAATAGTGATGGAAATGTTGAGAAAACACCAATTGAAAGCAAAGTTTTCTAAGTGCCACTTCTGGAAGAGGGAAGTGAGGTTCTTGGGCCATGTTGTATCAGAAAATGGGATTGCCGTGGACCCGGCGAAGGTGGCTACGGTACAGGATTGGCCTACGCCCAAGAATGCAACAGATGTAAGAAGTTTCTTGGGGTTAGCGGGGTATTATCGTAAGTTTATCCAAAGTTTCTCCAAGATAGCAGCACCATTGACCCAGTTGACCAAGAAGAATCAAGCTTTTGTCTGGGATGAAAGGTGCGAGAATGCATTCAAGAGTCTAAAGGACAAGTTGACAAGCGCACCAGTGTTAGTCATCCCTAAGGGGGATGAAGAGATGACGGTATACACGGATGCCTGTGGTACCGGACTGGGTGCTGTATTGATGCAAGGCGGTAGGGTTGTAGCTTACGCAAGTCGGCAATTGAAACCGCACGAGAGAAGATACCCTACCCATGATTTAGAATTGGCAGCGATCGTGTTCGCGTTAAAGATGTGGAGACACTACCTCTTGGGAGAAAGATTTGAGCTGTTTACAGATCATAAGTCGTTAAAGTATCTCTTCTCTCAGAAAGATCTGAATCTCCGTCAGCAGAGATGGTTAGAGTTCTTAGCTTCCTATGATTTTGACATCGCATACACACCAGGAAAGGGCAATGCGGTGGCTGATGCATTGAGTAGAAGACATGCCAGCTTAGGGGCTATGTTCCTCGAATGGAAGCAACTGGAGTTTATCGCGGGGTTTGATTTCAGACCAAAGTGCGAATTGGATCCAGAAATGTTAGCAAGTTTGACGATCAGACCCACTTTGATAGAACGGATCGGCTCTAGTCAGAGGGACGATCCTAACCTATTGGAAATCATCTCCAAGTTAGAGATGGGTATCAATGAGGAGATGAACAAGTATGGGCTTGATCGAGAAAGATGGCTTAGAAAGAATGGAAAGCTTGTTGTACCCAATGTCAATGGATTGAGAGATGAAGTGCTTAGAGAATGTCATCACTCAAAGCTAACTATACACCCCGGTGGTAATAAGATGTATCGAGATATGAAGCAGACTTACTACTGGGAAGGGATGAAAAGAGACGTTGGGAAGTTTATATCCAAGTGCATGAATTGCCAGCTAGTTAAAGCCGAGCAAAAGAAGCCTAGTGGGTTGTTGCAACCATTAGAAATTCCCGAATGGAAATGGGAGCAAGTCTCGATGGATTTCATCGATGGTTTACCAAGGACTAGATCGGGATATGACAGCATTTGGGTAATTGTAGATCGACTGACTAAAAGTGCAAGGTTTATACCAGTCAAATCGACCAGAACGGCAGCTAAGTTAGCAGAATTGTATATGAAGTGGGTGGTGAGATTTCATGGAGTACCTAAAAGCATTGTGAGCGACCGAGACCCTTTGTTCACTAGTGGGTTTTGGAAGAGCTTACAAGAGGCTCTAGGGTCAGAGCTACATCTCAGTACCGCATATCATCCTCAGACCGACGGTCAGACAGAGAGGGTGAATCGTATTTTGGAAGATCTCTTGAGAGCATGTATATTGGATTTTGGTGGATCATGGGATGACCATTTGCACCTAGTAGAGTTTGCATATAATAATAGTTACCAATCCAGTATCGGTATGGCTCCGTTTGAAGCTTTGTACGGAAGACCATGCAACTCACCATCATGTTGGATAGAGACTGGCGAGAAGTTTATGCTTGGACCAGATGTGGTGAGGGAAACTTCAGATAAAATCAAGACCATTCAACAACGAATGAAGGCTGCCCAAGATAGGCAGAAGAGTTATGCTGATAAAAGGAGAAGAGACTTAAAATTCTCCGTTGGCGACTTGGTGTTTGTCAAGATTTCTCCGTTGAAGAACGTAATACGATTTGGCAGGAGAGGCAAGTTGGCACCAAGGTTTGTTGGTCCATTCCCTGTTCTTGAACCAGTCGGAAATTTGGCATATAGGATTGACTTACCAGAGAAGATGGCGGGAGTTCATAACGTGTTTCATGTTTCCCAACTAAGGAAGTTCGTTCACGACTCAGATATGACTATTTCACCTGATCAGTTAGAGGACTTCGAAGTAGAACCCGAGGCGGTTGGGAACCGCAAGCCGGCCCGTATTGTCGAATACGACATGAAGCAACTTCGAAGGAAGGCGGTGAAGCTAGTCAAGGTTCAGTGGGGCGAGGACGAGAATGATTGTACTTGGGAGACAGAGGAGAACATTAGGAAGACTTATCCGGAACTCTTTGCCTGGTAAGATTTTGATTTCGGTTTAGTTTTCCGCATGCTAGGATAGGCTTGCTTGCTTGTTTTGCATGTTTGATTGTTGTATATGGCTGTTAGGCATGCGGAATCTTTTGTATGTTTTGGGTTAAGGAATTTCGGGGACGAAATTTCTTAAGGGGGGGGGGGGGGGGGAGTGTAACGACCCGCATTCTACGCATCATAGGATCGTAGAATATTTATTTCTGTCACATACGAAGTCGTATGGTCATGTAACTTTGGGAGACGACTATTGGGGTCATTTCCCATGTTCATGATTTTTCTCGATTTTTAAATGACCATTTTACACCTAGTTGGCACTGTTTTGGCCATAACTTTTGACTGGAAAGGAATTTTAACCTGAAACCACTTCCATTGGCTCCGGATGATGGTTTCTCTTTCCGTAGAGTGGTTACATTAGCCAAACGGACTTACCGTTTGGGAGATATGGCTGAAACAAGTTTCAGGTGGTGAAAAACAGCTTAATTGGGCTTAAGCGGGTGATTAGCAGCTAGGCCCAAGGGAAATTTCGGGTTT
The DNA here is from genome assembly GCA_030737875.1 of Allium sativum. Classification (NCBI taxonomy): domain Eukaryota; kingdom Viridiplantae; phylum Streptophyta; class Magnoliopsida; order Asparagales; family Amaryllidaceae; genus Allium; species Allium sativum. Next base: position 162,799,742 of record CM060913.1, read on the forward strand.
AGGGGTATATGGAGGCTGATTAGGGTTAGAAAACATTCCTTTAGACATTTCCCAGCCGTCACTTTCATTTCTCTTGACATAGCCATGGCCTCCACTCTCTAAATCTCTCTAAAACACCCAAAAATCACTTTCTAATTGAAGATTAGGCTTAGCAAACATCAAATCAAGGAGTATTGGCTCGAGAACCGAGGTAGGGCTGCTGTGTAAGATTGGGAACAGCACCAAATCAGAGAATATTTCAGTTTTGGGGTTCTAGTTGTGGCAAAGGTGAGTGATTTGCATAGTTTTTGCACTAATTACAGTGATTAAGGGTAATTAGTGAAGATTAGCGAATTTATACGTAAATAAATTCTGGAAAAAAATTCTTAAAATTCTAAAATAACGTTTTAAGGCTCTGTTAGAAATTTGGGTTAATTTCGATGTGTTTTGCTAATCGTATGCTTAAACATGATTAAGGGGGATTATAGGAAAATGTGAGGTTTTGGGCACATTTGATCCATTTTGACATATGAATTCATTGTTTTGGTGTTTGTGGTTAGTTTGCTATGTTGTTATGACTATTTGACATGAATTGTGATTGATTAGAATAGTTAGATTTGTCAAAAACGTCGTCGAGCGGCGTAAACAAGTTGCTGGAAAAGTTGCAGAAAGTTGTGCAGGGCTTCGGATCGGATCGGATGGGGGCTCGGATCGGAAATGTGAACTGGGCAAGAAACCCGACCCGAACTGGAGTTTGGCACATGAAAGACTTGGCAAAAAGGAAGGCCGTTTACTTAGAGTTGGAGTGGACAAGGGGATCGGATCGGAGTAAAAGGGAGCGGAGCGGATCGGACTGAAGTAAAGCGAAGTGATCGGATCGGATCGGAGTAGAAGGAAACGAGGGAGCTGATCGAAGAAGGAGCATGAGCTGGAAGGAGGATAGCAACCCGACCCGACCCGGGGGAGGACACCGACCCGACCCGGAGGAGGGCACCGACCCGACCCGGAGTGAAGAAACCCGAACCGAACAGACGAGGGCAATGATTACCGAACCGAACCGAATTCCAGGACTGTTACTGCGTGACAACTCTTCTGAAGACCCACTCCAATTCGATCAAAACCCGAGATGCAAAGGAAGTCCAGATGAGAAGTTAGAGCTCAAGATTTAGATGGGAATCAACGAGTTCGCTTCATGGTTGGGCTTTGCTGCGGGACGCGTGCCAAGGAGTTATCGACGTCTATAGCTTTGGACCACTATGGTAGGAGGTACGAAGGCGGATTCAGGGCCATTATGGCATCGGTAGAACCAAGGGCTACGACCAATGAAGTGGGTCATTGAAATGTTTGGTCATGACTCCAAGTGTTTGGCTTGGTCATAGCAGGGTTTCTACAAGTCGGGATTCGTCGTTGCCTCAATTTTGTCTAGTGTTCCAAAGTGGTAGATGTCGTACGCTTTACGCACTGAGTGAGAGATGTGAGGATGGTTGCTATGGATGATTGGTTTGCTATCATTGTGACATGCACACCCCACCCCCGTATTCTTACACTATTTATTATGGCACCTTGGAGTATTGTACGGTATGTGGTACTAACTCTTTGGTTGCAGGTCCAGGTTCAGGTATGGTTTAGTATACCTGTTATTGTTCTGTTTAAGATGCTTATCGCTCATACCAGGCTTTATGTCTGACCCAGAGTTTTATGTCTCCTCTTATTACTCTGGGTGCTCACACGAGCAGACTAGAGACAGGTTAGCTGGTGATGCACGGGTAGATGGTCCGGAGACGAGCAAGAGGCTTCCACGTACTATATACATAATATTCTCCCTGTGTTGTTGAAGATCACTGCTTGGGCATTGTTGGTGTATCTTCTACTTTAGCTTTCTTTTGCTTAGAGACAGTAAATTTGGAAAATTGTAATAAGCTGTATATGGATTTCCGCTGCTCTGATGATTGATGTTGATTTTAGTTATCAGCTTATGCACTGTCTCGCCTGTTTTATGTCAAGTATGTTATTATTATATTTTATCCCATGCGCTGTGAGACATTCTACAGGTTCCTTGATTAGTTCACTCTCTTCTTTCTTTTCTCTTGATGACCGTTCTGTGCTAGCCGGGCATGTGTACAGCGCACTTTCGGAGGAAACGCAGGCTGGTGCAGGACGGGCCGTCACAAGTTCCTTTGAAATCCTTCCCACCCATGGCCCTAAAATCTCTACAGATCTTTGAGAAAGCAATTGCACGAGGAGGGGGTGGAGGAGGGGGATCATTTGCTGGACCTGCAGCGGCGGTCCTAGCCTCAAGATATTGACGAAACCAACCGGGTACATGAACACCCTCTGGTATCTCAGATGCTTTAGACATGCTAGAACGAAAAAGGAAAGGTTCAATACAAAAAGTACTGAAAGAAAGATATATGGCTCTTGGGGATCATGTTTTTCAAAATAAGCTTTATTTTTGAAAATACTTCCTTTCAAAACCTTTTTTTTGAAAATAATTTTTCAAAACTTTTTTTTTTTTATAAAATCTGGTAACCTTTAGCTCTGATACCAAGTGTAACACCCCACCTCCGTTAAGGTCACTCACAAAGGGAATGCCTTATCTTTGGTGGAGCATTTTAGTAAACAGGACAGAAACTTACAAGACAGATAAAACAGTACTTGCAAAATTTTGACTTTATTACAGCGGAAATAGAAATTAATATGGTTACATCCTTTCAATTTCAGAATTCAAGTACAAAATATTAGTCTTGTACAAAAGCCTTCAAAATGCATAGTTTAAAATCATAATCCCCATGGAACGGAAGCTATACAGAGCCAAGCCATACTTTAAGCACTTCAAGCAAAGAGAAATCCGGATCAAGCTAAAGTATTTCCCTCCTTGGATAACCTGGGGGGGGGAAATGGAAGAAAGGAGGCGAAACAACAAGGGTCAGACAAAAAGTCTGGCAAGTCCAGTGACTTTCAGCATATGAACATATAATAATAATATGATATGAACATAAAACTGTATGTGAGATAACTATAACAGGTGTAGCAGATATAACAGAAAAACAGAATGATATAAACTATTGTTTTACACTTCTCTGCACTAATACTAGTATAGCAGAATTAGGTGTCTCCCTAATGTCTAAATTGAAGCAGGAACGGGTACAAAATACTTTAACAGAAACAGAATGCTAATAATGGGCCTTTACTACCCGATCAGAAACAGGCAGAAGCAGAAACAGATTTATCTCTACGGAAACAGAATGTAGAATTAGGTGTACACTAGTAATGGGCCTTTACTACCCGAACAGACGGTACCACACAGAAACAGACAGGTGTTACCACCCAACAGAAACAGACGGTACCAACAGAAACAGACAGAACTAAGCGTACCCTAAAACCCTACCCCAAGCGATCGGCTCCCTAATACATAAATATCCTGTGTCGGCCCCACAGTAGGGTGTATCACTCCCTAAAGTGACAACCAATTGGCACAGACCTATTTACAGATGTCACGGCGTCTTACATCCTCAGAGGCAGACCGGGATCCATGCACGCACATGACCCGGTTGGAACGCACCATCAACACCCCTTGCCATTATCAGAATGAACCACTTATAATTAGTTCAGTAAGCGTGCCCGGACCCTACCTACTGTTGGGTCAAAATTTTGATACCAGAAAGGGTTACTGACTAATATGGGTCCCAAACAACAGATGACACAAGTAATTCCCCTCCTAACCTTGTGTCCCCAGACTAACAGATTTCAGATTTATTTGTTTACAAGTTCAGACATACAGAATTCAGATTTACTAGTTCACAAATTAAGTTAACAAGTTTTCAGACTAACGGATCAGATGTACAGATTTTTCAGATTTGTCTAACTTTGTATTGGACGGGTTTACTACACCTATTAATCCCGTTGGTTTATCCCTATTTTCCCCAATACGTTTTAGATGTCATTCTTATCTTGCATTAATTAATTATTAATGCCCAGACCTCTCACATTAGGTCGCTAGCTTGTGGCCGCTGGATGGGCCGGGCGGTTCCGGGCAGACTTCTGCCACAAGCCAGACCTAACCTCGTGTCTTAAGCAGGTTATGACTAACTTCTCACATTAGAACCTATTGTTTGCGGCCACTGGATGTGCCGGGCGGTTCCGGGCAGAATTACGCCGCAAACTCATTCTAACCTCGAGTTAGTCACGTTCATCTTTGCGGCCAATTAATTAATAATTTACCGTTTATGCGCCCGCCCAATATATATGCCAATTCAGATTATATCAATAACAGGATGATTATATCAACACAGCAGATAACAGACTTTAGCAGATAACAGATTTTATATGACTTAACGGATTTAACAGATTTAGCAACTTAGCAGATTTTGGCATATAACAGGTTAGGCATTTCAACCGACAAATTTAACAAATTAGGCATTTCAATCTAATTAGCAGTCTAGGCAATATAACAAAACTAGCAGTTTAGGCAACTTGGCAAATTAGCATATTTAGCAAATTTAATATTTCTAAAGGTTCTATTTACATGCCTTGCCTAATCATAAATTGGCCTAAATTCATATGCCTAAATAATTGTCGTGATTCACAATAAGATCATATACTTCCATGTTTGCATACCTTTACATAGCGCAGAATATGGACATAATTTACCCTATAACATATGTTCCAATTTTTGTTAAACTAACCTTATACAGCAGATTCACATATAAATTATACCAAATATGATCATTAATTACAGTGCATGCCATATATGCAAAATTCCCTATTTAGGTGTAATCACAATAGTAGAGATCCTAATTAATGTAAATCTTTTACACCTACGTTTCCATATCCTTCTTCTTATTAAGTCATGAATCATTATGCAAAATATACCCAACAATCTAAATCATATCTTCTAAAAAATCAGATCTTGACTTTTATATGCATTTTGTCCAAAGTCTCAAATCATATGTAATCATACAATGGTTCCTCTTTTCTTCTATCATAGAATATGCATAGATCCAAATCTAGTTTACAACATATGCTCATCTTTTTTTCTAATTAATTACAGATCTAAATTACAACATAACTATGCATACAACATGCATAAATTATATGTTCATAGTCAAATTTATGCATCCAATCCCAAGTCACATGTCTAATATATTTTATGCCTCAGACCTAAAGTCATACATTCAATTTAGTCTTGTCAAATTTCGCATCATTCATCCCAAAATTTGCGTTCATACGTTCATCTCTTATGAGATTAGGCACAGGCTCGTGGTAGCCTGGCTATAGAAACAGAAAAGAAGAAAAGGGATACGGAACAGTCACAGAAAAACAGATCTGACAGAAGAGAATATATATACAATCTCAGATTCAGAATTAAAAACATATCAAAATAATAATTAACGTTTATAGCGGAAAATAACTGTACTTGCCTTGATTGGATTAAAGAAAGAACTTTAGTTGTTACAGATTTGTTGCAGAAGCTTTTATCTCAAATTTGAATTTAGGATGATGTTGATTGACTTCTAGTTTTGATTCTAGCAGAGTAGCGACGCCATTTTTATTTTTAATTAGAAGAAGAGAGCAATGGAGGCTAGAGAATTGTGTTAGTGACTTAGGTTAGGTAGAGTCTAGGGCCGTTTTTATAAAGTTTATGAACTGATTAGGACCATCGATGTTGCTTGGATTGATCGTAGTCATTCATTCGAAAGAGAGACCAATTAGAGCCTGCCACCTAGCCCTAATGACAAAGCATGCTTCTGAAAACCGACCAACATAGATTAGGCCAGCCAGGGTGGACTGGGTTCGACCTGGGTCTGGACCAGGTCGACAGCCCTGTCGACAGCCCTGTCGACCTGGCTAGACCAGGTCGACAGCCCAGTCGACCTGGGTGTTTTAGGCGGGAATTTTCCCGCCCTGGCCAATTGGGCCCGATTTTTAATTTTAAACTTAATTCAGAAACTTCCGGAGGCTATATCTTCTTTATACGGACTCCGTTTTTCGAAAACTCGGACTCTATTTCGCGTATTTTTCCGAGACGAACGCAATGGCGTATCCCGTTTCCCTTAGTTCTTTGATTTCAAATTAATTATACTTTAATTTGTTAATTCCACAGTTATAGAATACACGGGGTGTTACAGAATCGGCGGTGGTCGGCGCCACCAGGGGGGCGCGATGGATCGTGGATCGCGTTCTTTTTTTTCCTTTTTCGATCTGCGAATGAAAAGGAGGGGGGCCTGAGAGGAAGTAAGGGGTAGAGGAGAGAGAGGTTTTATTATATTTAATTCCAAAAAGCAACTTTTATTTTCGACCTCGAAACAAGACCCACCCCCTGTCGTCCATACCTAATTACCCCCATTCCGAACATAATGGGATATGTATCGTAGGCTGATTTGATCGTTTCGATCAGTTTTCATCAAATTCAACATATAACTCAATATATTGAATTTGAACGCACATTTCATTTTACTGGGGCCACATACGAACCCTAAAAATTCCAGGAAAATATTTTCTAGCTTCGTATTGACGATACGGTCCTAACAAAACTAATTTCGTCGAATTCTGAGACCGTCTGAAAAATGGCCATTTTCCAGTCGATTAAAATCAACTGAAACTAGTCAAATGCGTTTTCCTTCGCCACGCTGGCATATTGATTCGAAAAATTACGAATTTTGAAACCTAGCAATAACTTGACATCGCGGATCCAACAAAAGTGGTTTCGTCGAAATCCGAGGTCGTTTGCAAAATTTTCATTTTCAAGGGCCAGAATTCCATAGCGATTATTCTGAATTTTCAACTGGACATATCTTTTGATTCCCGCTATGAAATTTTAATTTTTCGGATTCGTTGGAAAGATATTCTCAATTAGATTCTAATATTTTTGGTTTCACCAAAATCCGGTTTATTTTGCACCCGGTACATTCAATTGAAATTTGAAATCGAATTATCGAACTACCGCGCCATTTTCAATTCCTTTTTATAATTAAAATAATTATTTGTATTCTTACGACGATTCGAATAAATACATACGTTCGAATCTATTCAAATTAGATTTCTCGTCGTTATTGTTTAAAATAATTCATTTTAAATGTTCAAACTTCACTTAAATTGCCAAAATAAAAATTTTAAATTGGCTCGCATTTTCCGGGTTGTTACAAGAATGCTTGATACATTTAAAAATAGATTATTTAGATACTATAATAAGTGTATAGTGTTTAAAACAATTTCAATCATAAATATCGATCATAGACGGCATGGGTACCATATATCATGTCGCCATACTAGGCTCTACAATCAAAATCGCAAATGTCACGTATTTGGAAGTTGGATTTCCATCTGTGAACCGAGGAAAAAGATAGCCCTCAACCGATTCGAGACTGTCTAGTCCGAGTCTCAGGCAAGTGCGTAGACAAGCCTTGGATCGTTAGGGTCGGTCCACCGATGTGGATTATTATGCCTGGACACTACGTTTCCCCGCCCTTTGGGGGCGTAAATGAGCCAACGAATGACTCCATTGGACCTGGATCGTCCGATCTAACCGAGGCGCCTCGCAACAGCAACAACCACATAAGTCAAATTCGTCAAGGCGTGTAAAACCACTGACGCCACTTCTAACTAGAAAGAAACGCATGTCCTCCCTGAGGTCCTTCTCCCGTTTTTAGTTCACAACCGGGGTGTGAGACTCGCGAATTCACGTAACACAAAGCTATGCCACACAGACAGTGCTTTGATCATCAACCACAAGACTTTGCTTTTCAACAGAAGCCTTGATCATTTGCATCTTAGCATGCCACACAGGCCGACCACTCCATGCAACCGATATCCATCAATCACACAGAATGATATCCAATGTCAGACACACAGTCCATTTACAAGTCCGTTCTGGGTCTGAACGAAATCAGAGGCACCTTGTACCTCGCATATCCATCGATCTCCAAGCACATCTGGACGACCACCAACTGATTCCCTCCTCTTGGGTGTATGGCCCAATCAAGATCATCAGTAATTATCCAAACGACATGAAGACCTCTGGTCTTCAACCACTGTCTTCACCTTCGACTTATCGTCGTATCAGTCATTCAGAATGGGATAAACCCGGTCTTTCCGAATAACTCGCGTATATAATAAACAAATGTTACACAAACACAATATACACCTCAATCCAATTCATCAGTCGCTAACCGTAAATTAGCAAGAGAACAATTCCCCAAATATTAACCCCAAAGGCCGAAACCAACATCAGATCAATACCCAGGAAACCATTCAACTTAAATAATCTCCAGTTAGTTTCTAAATTTCACATTCTTAGGGAAAGGTTCCCATTAATTTTATCAAAGATAAATTCTTCTAAATTTATTCTTTAATCTTCGTTTGATTATCAACTCAAACTAGTCGGGATTAGCGAACCACACCGAAGTAATCATTTATTTTATTTCCCAATCCGAACCTATTCATTCTATGAAGTAAAACTGGTCATACTTCATATCTAACACCACGATGTTATCGGTAAATTCAATTACCATTTCACGTTCAAATCTAATTAAAGATTTAACTATCGCCTGGAGAAAAACTGGTGATACTCCATTCTCGATCTTTTCAATCTAATTAAAGATTCATTAAAACTCCACTTAGTTTTAATCTTTGACTGGGTTAAAGAATCGGTGTCATTTAAAACACGGTTCACGATAAACCCAAAATCACATTCCATTAATTATCGGGTTAAAGAACAAGTGTTGTTTAAAGCACCGTTCACGATAAACCCAAAAATCAATTCAAATTCAATTCCAATTAAATACCATTTAATTGGTACACTTCATTAAATCTAACTACAAAGATTTAATCTTTTTCTCCATTGGGCTTAAGAACAGTGTTAATGAAGACACCATTCACGACAAACCCAAATCCCATTTGATATTAAATACAAGGCTCTGAATTGAAAATAATTGGCTTATATTCAATATCAAATTCTACGACCAACAAATATCGTATTGGAAATAACGATATAAATATATCTTTCAAATTTCCATAACAATATCTGTATAATCATGAAATCCAACATCGAAATTTTCCACACACAATTTCGATTCAAATCCATTCCAATTCAGTTATTGGAAATTCTGGTTATTTTCAAATCCATTTCAAATCCAATTAATTTATTTAAAAATAAATAGAATTATAATTCTAGTTCAAAACCAGTACATTTCGATAAAAATCTATTTTTATCTTTTCAAATATGGAGTTTTTCATCCCAATTCTTCACAACTCATTTCTTATGATTTTACACAAATTATTACTATTTTTAATAATTTTATCAAGGACCGTACAGTCGATTTCCACCAACGGCCATCGAACTTCACTTACAGCGACCTTTTCCAAATTTGATTTGGACGTAATTCCAAATCCAAATGTTAGATTTCAAATTTCTAATATTCGTTAGAAAGCACTTTTCGATACGAACCCAACGGTTCCGGTTTTAGGAGAATCCGATGGTCGGATCTCCCGTAATATCAATTCGAAGTCAATGGTCGAAATTCACGAACTACCGCAGCGCGGCACGTTCTATTCAGGCCATTATATTATATATATAATATATATAATATATACTTCGTCAATTTCCTTTTAAAACGTATTTTATAAATCGTTTAAATTCGTTTTCCAAACGAATTCAACTTCATTTCAAAATTAAATAAAAATTGAATTTTTCCTTATAAATTCGTTTTAAATTCATTTCAAATTGATTTCAATTCAAATCGATTTCAATTCAATTTCAGTTCGTTCTAAATTCAATTCAAAACGATTTCAATTCTATTTCAATTTATTCGAATTTCAAATCTTTTCAGTTTAGTTCGAATTTCAATTCATTTTAATTTAATTCGAATTTCAATTCTTTTCAATATAGTTTGAATTTCAATTTAATTCGAATTTCAATTCTTTTCCATATTCATTGAAAAATGAATAAAATCGATATAAATATCGTTCACGTCATAATGGCGTCAATCTAATCAACATGGCTTCATATATTTCTATTTTCAAATATTCTATTTCAAATATTTCTTTTTCAAATATTTCTATCTTCAAATATTCTATTTCAAATATTTCTTTTTCAAATATGTCTATTCAAAACTGGAATGAGGCCTAATCAAATACCATAGATTTTATTTCTATGGATTTCCATACAACGCATGTATATATCAACAATGACAAATAATCAACCATCATACAAAGTGCATTCTACACTGTATAGGCATCAAATATAAATATTCAACGCTTATAACAGTCTATCAATCAATCAATCGACATACAACTAATTATTAGGATTAGTGTATGTCGTATATCACCCCAATACCCGTGTGGGGTTTTCAAACAATCAAACACAGATTTTATTTGTGTAGTTGGGCGATGTGTAAAATTTATCGTCCCAATCAATATCAGTCAAATGTGTGTATATAAACAAATCGTCCAATATGTTTATTTTTATTTCATTTTAAATACACGTTAAAAATTCTATTTTCAACTATAAAATATTTTTATTTCAATCCACTTCACACAATCAACTACACATCAAAATCAAACAAACAAACAAGCCGTTCATGGTCTGTGGACGACGGGTGGCGGGTGCTACTAAACACCGTCTGCATCCTAGTATATATTTCAAACTAGAAATAAATTAAAAGTGAGGAGTTCTCACCGAATAGCTAATCCAACGCCACGACTCTTCTTATGTAGAAATCTTCGTCGTTCTCGCCCTTTTGTCACTTCCGTTGCCCGCTTTCACTACATATATAAAAATCACATTTTATATTGTTGCTATGTATATAAAAATCTCATTTTTATTACTATGCTATTTGGATAAAAACCACTATTCTTATCCCGCTACTATATAGATAAAAATTATATTTTTACATCCCTACTATATAGATAAAAATTCTATTTTTATCTTGCCACTAATATAAAAAAAAATATTTTTATTACCTTACATGATTAAAAATCATATTTTTATTCTTCCTAGGATATAAAGATCAAATTTCTATTTTATTTTTCTCTCTTTGCTTTCATATGATAAAGATCAAATCTTTAACTCGCTACATACATATAAAAATCGAATTTTTATGACCCTTATACATATGTAAAAATCGCAACTTTACATACACTAAGACCATATTTTTATATAACCTAAAAATCAGATTTTATATATTAATTAAAAACTGAAATTGAATTTAACACATATAAAAACTCACTACCGAAGAGGATAGTGCTGCGATCGCGGAGGTGGCTTCTCGTCGGGGTCTGGAGGCTTCTTCTGGTGGTAGGCGGCTGGGGCTAGGGTTTGGGGTTATACGGGTTGCGTCGGGCCACGGGGGGCTACGGTTGGTTCAGGGGGGCGCGAGGTGGAGAAGAAGAGGGGGAGGAGGAAGGAAGGCGGTGGCTCTGACGAGGAGGGGGGCGGCCGGCCGATCTGAGGTGGAGGGGGGAGGGGGCGGCGCACGACTCGATTAGGGGTTTTTTTTCTTTGTTTAACTGAAACCGGGGGGGCTAAAAGAGATAAAAAAGTGGGGGTAGTTGACTTTTCTTTTTTTATTTAATTTCATTCTAAAAAGCAACTTTAAATTTCGACCTCGAAATCGAACCCACCGCCTGTCGTCCATAGCTAATTACCCCCATTCCGAACACAATGGGATATGTATCGCAGACTGATTCGACTATTTCGATCAGTTTTTGTCAAAATCAACATATAACTCTATATATTGAATTTGAACGCGCATTTCAACTTACCGGGGCCACATACAACTCTAAAAATTTCAAAAAAATATTTTCTAGCTTCATATTGACGATACGGTCTTTAAAAAACTAGTTTCGTAAAATTCTGAGATTGTTTGAAAAATGGCCATTTTTCAGTCGATTAAAATCAACTGAAACTGGTCTAACGCGTTTTCCTTTTCCACGCTCACATATTGATTCAAAAAATTACGAATTTTGAAACCTAGCAATAACTAGACATCACGGATCCAACAAAAGTGGTTTTGTCGAAAACCGAGATCGTTTGCAAAATTCCCATTTTTAAGAGCCATAATTCCATAGCGACTATTCAGAATTTTCCACTGGACATATCTTTTGATTCCCGCTATGAAATTTCAATTTTACGGATTCGTTGGCAAGATATTCTCAATTAGATTCAAATATTTTTGGTTTCGTTAAAATCCAGTTTGTTTTGCACCCGATACATTCATTTGAAAATTGAAATTGAATTATCGAACTACCGCGCCATTTTCAATTCCTTTTGTATATATAAATAAATATTTATATTCTAACAACGACGTATATAAATATATACGTTCTAATTCTATTCAAAGTAATTTCTCGTCGATATTATTTAAAATAATCATTTTAAATAATAAAATTCGCTAAATTTGCCAAAATAAAAATTTTAAATTGGCCTAGATTTCCGGGTTATTACAATCTCCCCCACTTAAAACTTTTCGTCCCCGAAAAGGAACGAAGCCGAAAGTTGTTTAACTAATCAACTCAACTTCCATTATTTTCTTTACGGCTTAAGTTCTTTAACTTTTCAGTTTATAAGTACTTTTCAAATTCTTCAAAATTTTGGCTAACACCCTAAATTTTCGAAAAATTTCGCCATAACCTCCCCTGCACCGGGGACTTCAGGATATTCCATATAGCCTCCCATGGCCTTCTTCAATCCAAAAGAAAAAGCCAATCGGCTCATAAAATCACCCAAAACTCAAGAAATACATTAAACATGTACCTATTTGTCGGGCAAACAATTTTATTCTTCTGCTCCAGCCTCTTGCTATGACCTGTTCACACATATATATATATATATATATATATATATATATATATATATATGTACATGCATGCATTTGCAAATAATTTTCAATACACTCACTATTTGATACAATTTGGCTATAGGTTCAACATTTAATTAATCAAACAGTAATCAAACAACACAACCATCAATCAATTAGTTGGTTATCATTTCAAATTCATAACTTTGATATATAGTCAAAAATCATATTTTTGATGCCAAATCAGAACAATAAGTCCTATCTAGTTTCGGTTCTCACACCAGTTAATTGGAAATATATAGAAATCTCATTTTCGTCATTCGAAAATGAATACTGGTGATGGTGCCCCGTCACCAGAATTATCCCCGGGCAACTAGAGTGTGATTCTATAACTATCCTGTACATTAAAACTTCGAATACACGTTTGCAAGGCGTATAGCCAAAATCTTTATATATTGGATTGTCCAAATTCAATATAAAATAAATAATCAAATACGAATAAGTGATTTAAATTTAAAAAAAAATTTGTTTTTACTTTCAAAAATATACTCTTCACACTCGTTCTAGGATACTACTGATCCCATCTCTAACGAGACATTACCATTGGATATTACTAATCCAATTTCTGATGAATTCTTTCGTTTGGTTCTAACGTGTCTTGTTCTCTGAGCTCTGTAAACCAAGGCTCTGATACCACGATGTTACGACCGAGAATTCCGCTCGATCCAAATCAGTCGCTAAACCGATCAAGACCGTTCGAAACGCCTGATTGTTTCGAGAACACGACAAAATAGAACGCAGACGGAAGAACATTTCATTGTTAATTACAACAATTCATCAGATTACAAGAATATACAGAGTATGAATCAATATTACACATTTACCAAATATCAGAGATTACAATAAATTACATAGCAACGGAAAATAATACAATACACAACTGAAGGAGATATAAGGATACAAAGCTTTCGAATATCGTTCCAGTTGTAAACCAGGATCCTGTGAATATAAATCTACAAAACAAAAACTACTAGCTGCCTGTGCGAAAAATAGGGGCACCCAGAGTTTAGGTTAAAACAATAAACTCCAGGTCAGTCATGGGACTAGTGTGAGAACTAAAACAGTTATTAATCTTCATTTTAAAGTTTGGTAAATCAAGGGACCACGCCATATAACACGGAATGGGTTTCCTTCCAAGAATACCAGTGCATAAAACAATATCGCAATGCTAAATAAATAACAATGAAGCTATTATAAGACCCAGGTCCCATCACACAATGCAACGCAAGCCGGAGGAAAGCGTTTTACCTTATAATAGCCAAAGAATGCTTGATACGTTTAAAAATAGATTATTTTGATACTATAATAAGTGTATAGTGTTTAAAACAATTTCAATCATAAATATCAATCATAGACGGCATGGGTACCATATATCATGTCGCTATACTAGGCTCTACAATCAAAATCGCAAATGTCACGTATTTGGAAGTTGGATTTCCATCTGTGAACCGAGGCAAAAGATAGTCCTCAACCGATTCGAGACTGTCTAGTCCGAGTCTCAGGCAAATGCGCAGACAAGCCTTGGATCGTCAGGGCCGGTCCACTGATGTGGATTATTATGCCTGAACACTACGTTTCCCCACCCTTTGGGGCGTAAATGAGCCAACGAATGACTCCATCGGACTCGGATCATCCGATCTAACCGAGGCGCCTCGCAACAGCAACAACCACATAAGTCAAACTCGTCAGGGCGTGTAAAACCAATGACGCCACTTTTAACTAGAAAGAAACGCATGTCCTCCCTGAGGTCCTTCTCCCGTTTTTAGTTCACAACTAGGGTGTGAGGCTCGCGAATTCACATTAAACAAAGCTATGCCACACAGGCTGTGCTTTGATCATCAACCACAAGACTTTGCTTTTCAACAGAAGCCTTGATCATTTGCATCTTAGCATGCCACACAGGCCGACCACTCCATGCAACCGATATCCATCAATCACACAGAATGATTTCCAATGTCAGACACACAATCCATTTACAAGTCCATTCTGGGTCTGAACGAAATCGGAGGCACCTTGTACCTCGCATATCCATCGATCGCCAAGCACGTCTGGACGACCACCAACTGATTCCCTCCTCTTGGGTGTACGGCCCAATCAAGATCATCAGTAATTATCCAAACGACGTGAAGACCTCCGGTCTTCAACCACTGTCTTCACCTTCGACTTATCGTCGTATCAGTTATTCAGAATGGGATAAACCCGGTCTTTCCGAATAACTCGCGTATATAATAAACAATTGTTACACAAACACAACATACGCCTCATTCCAATTCATCAGTCGCTAACTGTAAATTAGCAAGAGAACAATTCCCCAAATATTAACCCCGAAGGCCGAAACCAACATCAGATCAATACCCAGGAAACCATTCAACTTAACTAATCTCCAGTTAGTTTCTAAATTTCACATTCTTAGGGAAAGGTTCCCATTAATTTTATCAAAGATAAATTCTTCTAAATTTATTCTTTAATCTTCTTTTGAATATCAACTCAAACTAGTCGGGATTAGCGAACCACACCGAAGTAATCATTTATTTTATTTCCCAATCCCAACCTATTCATCCCATGAAGTAAAAGTGGTCATACTTTATATTTAACACCACGGTGTTATCGGTAAATTCAATTACCATTTCACGTTCAAATCTAATTAAAGATTTAACTATCGCCTGGAGCAAAACTGGTGATACTCCATTCTCGATCTTTTCAATCTAATTAAAGATTCATTAAAACTCCACTTAGTTTTAATCTTTGACTGGGTTAAAGAATCAGTGTTATTTAAAACACGATTCACGATAAACCCAAAATCACATTCCATTAATTATCGGGTTAAAGAACAAGTGTTGTTTAAAGCACCGTTCACGATAAACCCAAAAATCAATTCAAATTCAATTCCAATTAAATACCATTTAATTGGTACACTTCATTAAATCTAACTAAAAAGATTTAATCTTTTTCTCCACTTGGTTTAAGAATAGTGTTAATGAAGACACCATTCACGACAAACCCAAATCCCATTTGATATTAAATACAACGCTCTGAATAGAAAATATATCGGCTTATATTCAATATCAAATTCTACGACCAACAAATATCGTATTGGAAATAACGATATAAATATATCTTTCAAATTTTCATAACAATATCTGTATAATCACGAAATCCAACATCGAAATTTTCCACAGACAATTTCGATTCAAATCCATTCCAATTCAATTATTGGAAATTCTGGTTATTTTCAAAACCATTTCAAATCCAATTTATTCATTATAAAAATAATTAGAATTATAATTCTAGTTCAAAACTAGTACATTTCGATAAAAATCTATTTTTATCTTTTCAAATATGGAGTTTTTCATCCTAATTCTTCACAAATCATTTCTTATGATTTTACACAAATTATTACCATTTTTAATAATTTTATCAAGGCCCGTACAGTCGGTTTCCACCAACGGCCATCGAACTGCACTTACAACGAACTTTTCCAAATTTGATTTGGACATAATTCCAAATCCAACCGTTAGATTTCAAATTTCTAATATTCGTTAGAAATCCCTTTTCGATACGAACCCAACGGTTCTGGTTTTAGGAGAATCCGACGGTCGGATCTCCCGTAATATCAATTCGAAGTCAATGGTCGAAATTCACGAACTACCGCAGCGCGGCGCGTTCTATTCAGGCCATTATTTTATATATATAATATATATAATATATACTTCGTCGATTTCCTTTTAAAACGTATTTTATAAATCGTTTAAATTCATTTTCGAAACGAATTCAACTTCATTTCAAATTCAAATTAAAATTGAATTTTTCCTTATAAATTCGTTTTAAATTCATTTCAAATTGATTTCAATTCAAATCGATTTCAATTCAATTTCAGTTTGTTCTAAATTCAATTCAAAACGATTTCAATTCTATTTCAATATAATTCGAATTTCAAATCTTTTCAATTTAGTTTGAATTTCAGTTCATTTCAATTTAATTCGAATTTCAATTCTTTTCAATATAGTTCGAATTTCAATTCATTTCAATTTAATTCGAATTTCAATTCTTTTCAATATTCATTTAAAAATGAATAAAATCGATATAAATATCGTTCACGTCAAAATGGCATCAATCTAATCAACACGGCTTCATATATTTCTATTTTCAAATATTCTATTTCAAATATTTCTTTTTCAAATATTTCTATTCAAAACTGGAATGAGGCCCAATCAAATACCATAGATTTTATTTCTATGGATTTCCATACAACGCATGTATATATCAACAATGACAAATAATCAACCATCATCCAAAGTGCATTCTACACTGTATAAGCATCAAATATAAATATTCAACGCTTATAACAGTCTGTCAATCAACCGATCGACATGCAACTAATTATTGGGATTAGTGTATGTCGTATATCACCCCAATACCCGTGTGGGGTTTTCAAACAATCAAACACAGATTTTATTTGTGCAGTTGGGCGATGTGTAAAATTTATCGTCCCAATCAATATCAGTCAATTGGGTATATATAAACAAATCACCCGATTTGTTTATTTTTATTTCATTTTAAATACACGTTAAAAATTCTATTTTCAACTATAAAATATTTTTATTTCAATCCACTTCACACAATCAACTACACATCAAAATCAAACAAACAAACAAACAAACAAGCCGTCCATGGTCTGTGGACGACGGGTGGCGGGTGCTACTAAACACCGTCTGCATCCTAGTATATATTTCAAACTAGAAATAAATTAAAAGTGAGGAGTTCTCACCGAATAGCTAATCCAACGCCACGACTCTTCCAATGTAGAAATCTTCGTCGTTCTCGCCCTTTTGTCACTTCCGTTGCCCGCTTTCACAACATACATAAAAATCACATTTTTATATTTTTTCTATGTATATAAAAATCCCATTTTTATAACTATGCTATATGGATAAAAATCACTATTCTTATCCCGCTACTATATAGATAAAAATTATATTTTTACATCCCTACTATATAGATAAAAATTCTATTTTTATCTTGCCACTAATATAATAAAAATTATATTTTTATTACCTTACATGAATAAAAATCATATTTTTATTCTTCCTAGGATATAAAGATCAAATTTTTATTTTATTTTTCTCTCTTTGCATTCATATGATAAAGATCAAATATTTAACTTGCTACATACATATAAAAATCGAATTTTTATGACACTTATACATATGTAAAAATCGCAACTTTACATACACAAAGACCATATTTTTATATAACCTAAAAATCAGATTTTATATATTAATTAAAAACCGAAATTGAAATTAACACATATAAAAACTCGCTGCCGAAGACGATAGTGCTGCGCTCGCGGAGGTGGCATCTCGTCGGGGTCTGGAGGCTTCTTCTGGTGGTAGGCGGCTGGGGCTAGGGTTTGGGGTTATATGGGTTGCATCGGGCCAGGGGGGCTGCGGTTGGTTCAGGGGGGCGCGAGGTGGAGAAGAAGAGGGGGAGGAGGAAGGAAGGCGGCGGCTCTGACGACGAGGGCGGGCGGTCGGCCGATCTGAGTTGGTGGGGGGAGGGGGCGGCGCGCGATTCGATTTGTAACGACCCGGGTTTTGCCCGCCCTTAATCGATCGTAAAATCGACCAAAACCGTTCAAAACTCGAATATGTTAACTTTGGGAATACAACACATCAGAACAATAACAGCAGACTTTTATAACATCAATAATAAATGTTACATCAGAGTACAGAATATCAGAGTACATCGATTGAAATTACAGCGGAAGATAAATTACAATAAATTACAATATACAGCGGAAGACTATCAACTCTGGACACAGCTTTAGGCTTCGATCCAGAATCCTGCTTAAAAGAAATATCTACAAAACAAGCTACTCGACTGCCCGTGTGGAAAAGAGGGCACCCGAGTTTGCAAGTGAAACAAACTACAGGTCAGTCGTGGGACTGGTATGAGAATTCTTAACTAATATAATTTCTAGTAATAGGGCAAATCCAAGGACCACGCCGCTAACGCGGAACGGGTTTACTCCAATGGACTGCCGTGCATAACTTAAAATAAATCGTTAAACAACGCAATGCTTTTTAGAAAAATGAAATCACCATAAGACTCAGGTCCCATCACACAATGCAACGCACACCAGAGGATAGAGTTTTACCTTATGGTGATTAAAAGATGATAGATACGTAAAAACGATATTATTATTAGTGTATATATGTTTAAATAAAACATTTCAATCATAATATCAATCCTAGGAAGCATAGGTACCATATATTATGCCTCCGTACTAGTAATACACTCAAAACCGCATGGAGTCGTATTGGAAGTTGGATTTCCATCATGATGGCTTCTGATTCGAAAGATCTATCACGAAGTGCAATATGCACATCCGCACTTTTGGGCAATCAAGTAACACAGCGGCTTACGTCCCAGCGAGAGAAAACACCGCTTACTCTATATCCCTCTATATGGGAATCAGGAGTTTAAGCCCTATCCCTCTGAGCGTGGAGCGACCACACCCAGCTAATCCCGGTCGACCGAATCCATACAAATATCTAAAGTATACTGATCAAACCATCAGTTCACCATCATACCGGGGTGTGAGGCTCGCGAGGTATCGTCCTAACCACAAGGCCTGCTTTTCAACAAAAGCCTTGATCCATGCATCTTAGCATGCCCCGTTGTCAATCCCTATCATTGATTTCTGCTAATATATAACCTCTGAGCTCGTACGTCTCAGAGAAGGGTGTTAAACACCAAACAGATATATACTAGCACAAATCAACGAATAAAGTGTAATGGAATACAACGTCAGACATACCGTCCATTTACAAGTCCGTTCTGGGTTTGAACGAAACCGGAGTCATCTTATTTCGGGGGAAATCAAGACACTCGCAAATTCGAACAATCAACAAGAACGTCCGGACGATCACTACCATCAACCCATTAAGGTAGCTACTCCCATCAAGGCCAACAATAGCAATACAACCGTCCGCCTTAAAGATCGTCGGTCTTCGACCGTCGTCTTCGACTCTTCAATTAAAATCGTCGCGTAATCGTTTGAAATGAGATTTACTCGGTCTTTTCAAATGATCATCGTATATGTATATAATTTGAAATCATTTCATATCGTTATTAATAATTGATAACGACCTATCGCTATTTTTATTTATATAAAAATAGCTTGAATTCATTTTAACGACGCTTCGGGTCAATGGGCGACCCTGGCGCTGTTTTCAACCAAATTTGATTTACACATGTCTTGAAATCTAACCGTTGGATTTTGACGAAGTCTATATCGTTGGAAAGATATTCCCAAAGCGGTCCTAACGGTTCCAGTTTTGGGAAAATCCGACGGTCGGATCTTTCGATATAACCGTTTGAAGTTAAGAATGTCGATACGCGAACTACCGCGCGCGATTCGTTAAATTTATAATTTATATTTATATAAATATAAATATAAGTCATTTGGCGATTTCAATTTCAAAAGTCTATTCTTTTTATCGCATCTAAAATGACGATAAAAATATCACTTTTAATATCTCTGTTTTATTTACACTAAATGTAGATAAATTATACCTTTTTCTATATTTTGTTCTATTTACCTAAATGTAAATAAATTATATCTTTTCTATATTTTAGTTTATTTACACTAAATGTAAATAAATTATATTCATTTTCTTATCCTATTTATTTACCTAAAGAGAGTATCTTATGTTAATTTTTTTCTAACCTTTCTCATTTAACCAAATGTATATTTTATCTTTTATCTTAACAAAATATATTTTATCTTTACTAATTTTACTTTTAAATAAAATGTTTATTTTGCTTTTTCTTTATTTTAAACAAAAGTGTAAATTTTGTTTAACATGGCCTAATTGACAAATATGTTAATTTTATTCATTAATCAAGTTTAACACAAAATGTTATTCTTATCGTATTTAACATTTCTAAACAAGATGTCCTTTTTAACATTAAATAGACAAAATGTCCTTTTTTCATATTAACATTAAATAGACAAAATGTTCTTTTTTTCATATTAACATTTTATTTTCTTTTACATAAGAAAATGTATAATTTAACTTTATTTTCTTTTACATAAGAAAATGTATATTTTAACTCTATTTACAACTTAATAACATAAAGTGTATTTTTAACTTATGTTGCATTTTAATGACATAAAATGTACCTTGACTTAATTTACATTTTTTTATATATAAAATGTACTTTTATCTACTTTCATTTTAAAGCCATAAAATGTACTTTTATCTATTTTACATTTACAAAATATATATTTTATTTTCACCATATTTTATTTGCAATGAAGGATGCAAATAAAAATGTGTTCTTTTAAAATCATATTTTATTCGCATTGTGAATGCGAACAAAGAAAGTAAATTTTAATTCAAAGTTCTATTCGCATTCTAGAATGCAAATAAAGTAAGTTTTTGTTTTCAACTTATTTTTACAGTATAAGGTGCAAATGAAAAAAATGTAAGTTTTATTTTCAAGTCATATTTGTGTTTTGAGAACACAAATAAAAATTCAAGTTTTGCACTCAAGTTATATTGGTGTTTTAAGAACACGAATAAAGAGAGTGCTTCATTTCATATGCCAATATTTGACTCATTTCAATTATATAACATGATGATGGAATTTAAAGTCATTTCAACTAAGTTAACACTACGATGAGTTTTATCATCACAACTAAATCAACACGGCAATACTTTATTTGTGTCATCACCACTAAATTAACCCAACAATGTAATTTTTGTGTCATTACACTACATTAACACAACAATGGGTTTTGTGTCATAACAAATAAGTTAACCCACTGATGGGTTTTGTGTCATTTCTTAAATTAACACAACGGTGTAGATTGTGTTATAATTCTTAGATTAACACAACAATGTATATTGTGTCATCACAACTATTTTAACACCACGGTGTAAGTTTGGGTGTCAGCTTAACTATGTTAACACAAATATGATTTGGTGTACTTTTGATGAATCACAATAAAGACCTCATCTTTATTTTTATTGGTAAATGAAAGTAAAGATTTTAAACTTACATTTTGATATATATAAGTGGAAATAAGGTTTAAATAAAATGTTCATAAATAAAGGTAAAAGTTGGTATTTTAACTTTGTAGACATGACAAAAATGAAAATTTGTCCCTTTACTTATGTTGGCAAAATGAACACAAAAATTGTTCTTTTATTATGCAAACAAAATGAGCACAAAAATTTGTTCTTTTACTATGTTAACAAAATTAACATAAAGATTGTTTCTTTTCTTTGTTAACAAAATCAACATAAAAATTTATTCTGTTCTTATGTTTACACTATGACATAAAAGTTTATCCTTTATTTATTAACAAAATAATGTTAACTTTGTCCTTTTTCTGGTGACAAACAAAATTACATGTAAATGGTACTTTTTATTTTGACAAGAAATATTACATGAAAATGGTCTTTTTATTTTAACAAAATGAAATTACATAAAAGTTGTCTTTTTATTTTGTTAACAAAAGAAACATAAAAATTGATCATTTCATTATGTTAACAAAAGCAACATAGAAATTGGTCTTTTTATTTTGTGAAAATCAAAGATTAAAGTTGGCATTTTATCTTGTAAACAAAATAAAGGATTAAAACTTGCTTTTTATTTTGAAAACAAAATAAAGGTAAAATTGGCGGTTTATTTCGTAAACAAAATAAAGGTAAACTTTGTCTTTTATTTTCAAATAAATCCCTTTATTGACAAATAATATATAACCTTTTCAAATAACAAATAAAGAGTTATGTTTAATATGTCTTATAAATTAATACATAAAAGGTTAATCAAAAAGGGTAAATTATTCATGTCTTTTAAATTGTTATTTTTATTTTATGTAAATCAAATTTATGTTAAAACTTTGTCTCTTTTATTTTACTAACAAAATTATGTTAAATTTTGTCTTTTATTATATAAAAGTAATAATTTTTATTATGTTTACAAAATAACCATAAGATAATTCTTTTTACTATGTTTACAAATTAAACATAAAATATAAAATAATTTGGTACTTTATTTTGTTTACCAACATAAAAATAAAAATTGTCATTTTATTTTGTTTACAAAAAGAAGAGTAAAAATTTGTGTTTCCTTTGTAAACAAAATTATGGTAGAAATTGCTTTTTGATTTGTAACAAGAATAAACAAAATACAGATTTAATGTTTTTTTTTTATTTTATGTAAAAAAAAATGATAACGATGAGAATTTTATTGGGAATACATCAAGGAGTACAAATCTAAACAGATGAGCTACATCATGTCATCACAGCATTGCAAATCACAATCAATCATACATTACAGTACAATACAAACAGATCAAGCACCAAAATTTTTACCACATCACAGCATAGATTTAATAACATACAGACCGATATTTGACTGAATGAATAATTTAATAAAATATTTAAATTGTAAAAAAATCAGAGATTCTCACAGTTTTGCGATTTTTGTCAAAATTCCAAACAGCCCAGAATCAACCCCAGTCAGTCTCAACGCGTTCAATTTTTGTCACGATTCCAACGCTCTCGAATTCGTCAAATTCTGAGTTAAAACGAACGAGTTACGATCAAATTAAAATTCAAAGATTAGGGAATCAAAAGGGAATATTCCCTCATCTTCTACCTCTCAATATTTGGCCGTGGTTCTTCAAATTGGGTTCCAAACATTGACCGCGGATTGCAGGGGCTAGGAGGCACGATATGGGGTGTCGTTCGTCGGAGGTTGTGCGGCCAGGAGAGGCGCACGTGCGCCTGGGCGGAGGGGCAGCTCGGTGGGGCCCAGGTGGAGCACGACGGGGTTTTTCGCGGCGGGTTTGGGTTACTGGTGCGGGCTGTTCAGGCGACGAGGTGGGCGGATACTGGTATGGTTGGGAAGAGGGAAGAAAGCTCTTCAAAACGAGCTATGGTTTGGGTGCTAACTCTTGGAGAGGAGTGAGAAAAAGGAGGATGAAGTTTTGAACCCAAAAGAGGGTGGCGGCGGCCTTGAACGAAGATGAACAGTACAATGGATTTAGGGTTTTAATTTCTTGTTTTTTATAATCTTTAAAATGTAATTTTATAATTAAATCCAAACCTTTCAAATTAAGCCAATTCCAGTCCGACTGAAGCCCACCCTACCAAACAGACCCTATTCCGGATCCAACGGGCTAGGTCCCGTCAGCCCAAGAGTTCGTCTCGACCCCCGTTTCTTAGTTTTAATTATAATTCCTTCAATTTTAAATTTAACGTCTAAAAAAAAAAATTCACCGGGGCCACATACGGACCCGGAAAAATCCAGAAAAAATATTTTTGGCTTTGTTATGATGATACGGTCCTAATGAAACTAATTTCGTCGAATTTTGAGACTGTTTGAAAAATGGTCATTTTTAAGCCGATTAAATTTGACTGAAATGGCTAAAACACATTTCCTTTTGCCACGCTCACATATTAATTCGAAAAATTCTGGAAAATTAAACTTAACAATAATTCGACATACTGGTTCCAACAAAAGTGGTTTCGTCGAAAACCGAGGTCGTTTGAAAATTGACTATTTTCAAGGCCATATATTTAATTAAAAATATATATAAATTCTACAGCGACTTTTCTAAATTTTAAACTGGCATAACTTTTAATTTTTAAAACAAAATTTCAGTTTTTCATATTCGTTAGAAAAATATGATTAAACAGATTTAAATATTTCTGATTTCGTTCAATTCTGATTTATTTTGAATCCTGTAGTCAGTCAAAGTTCAAATTCAAAATTTCAAACTACAGCGCTGTTTTAAACTCCTTTTATAATTAAATTAAATTTATTCGTTTTAACATAAATTCCTAGTCGTTATTATTTAAAATAAATCATTTTAAATATTAAATTTCCTTTAAGATTTCTAAAATAAAAAATTTAAATTGGCCCCAAATTCCGGGTTGTTACAATCTCCCCCACTTAAAATCTTTTCGTCCTCGAAAAGGAACTAAGTTAAAAGTTGTTTAATTATCCTACTCAATTTTCACTATTTTAATCATGGCTTAAGCTTTCCAGCTTCTCAGTTTCTGAAAACCTTTCAAATTCTTCAACTTGGTTCAGCCTTTTTCTTAACTTAATTATATTCTAAAATACCAATACAGTTTAAAACAAAAAAAAAACGTAATTGCGTTCATGCAAGCATCATACACATACATACATGTATCCAAAACGCTAGTTGATTACATTAAAACCCAACTTTCTAAGAAGTCGTGCCTTCTTCTTGCGTAATTTCCAAAGTTGATAGCTCCTTTCCCTTGGATTACTTATCACCCTTCCTTAACGGGCAATCTCGGGCTAGATGCCCTACTTCTTTGCATCTAAAGCATTTCTTTTCCTTCTCTAGATTTGCGGGTTTCTTCTTTACCTTCGGACACTTATGTATAAAATGACCGATCTCTTTGCATTTGAAACAGACTATGTCGGGCCTTATCAGTTTCTCTTTGCTCTTCTTTCTCTCCGGGCACTGAACGGCATAATGCCCTTCTCCTCTACATATACGACAATAAACACCCACGTATGTTCCTAAGTTCAACTCTCTTTCTTTATCAGTTTTCTGGTGAGCTTTCCTTGCTTGTTTCGGAGTCATCCAGAATTCAGTACGAGCTAAGCCATAGTCGTCCATATCCTATATAATATTTTATGATTTTGTCAAGAGAGATAATATTATTTTTCACTAAACAAATATCTTGATTTGTGTTTTATTTACCCTTTGTTCTCATATTGGTTACATTAATTATCCTTCCACTATTTTAATTAGTTAAACTAAACATCACAACCAGCAATCAATTAGGTGATTAATTTTTCAAACATATATAACTTTTATAATATAATCAAAAATCATATTTTTAGTGCAAATCACATTAATGTGTCCTAACTAAGTGTTGATTCTCATACCAGTCAGTGGAAATATATAGATATACCACTTTCGAAGCTCGAACATAAACTCTGATGATGGGGCCCCGTCATCAGAATCATCTCCGGGCGACTAGAGTGTGATTCTATATCTATCCAGTATATTAAAACTTCGAATATCCGTTAATTACTCGTATATTCGAAATCTTTATATACTCGATTGTCCACATTAAAATATAATATACTTCAAATACGTATAATAAGATTTAAATTTCAAAACAGAATTTATTTTATATTTTAAAGAAAATAATACTCTTCACACTCGTTCTAGGATACTGCTGATCCCATCTCTAACGAGTTATTCTTATTGGATATTATTAATCCTGTAACGAACTGGGATTTTCGACTCCGAAAATCAACATCAAACTACCGTGTTGACCATTCAGACATCGAACATTCCAGATCATTAATAGAAAGAAGTTAGAGGATGAGAATAGATAAGGTAGAAATATTGAATAGAAGAAGAAGAAGAACACGACACCACAGAATCTCACATCGCAGCGGAACAAAATATAATACAGAAATAAATCTTTATTGAGAACTTTTAAAATACTTACAATATCAGAGTACACATCTGGACAGTGATAATAATCTGTCCTCATATAACACACAGCGGAATAGTAATATCATACGTTTGGACTCTTCCAGCTCGTCTCTTCACAGCAGTCGATAACCTGGACCTGTACAACCCGGCCTAACCCGAGCATTTACAAAACACCGGGTCAGTCTGGTGAACCAGAGTGAGATAAACTCGCACAGTATAAGGGTAATCATCCAATCATGATTTTAAAGTTCAAAATCTTTTCGAAAGAAAAGGATAATCGTAAGACCAAATCCACACATAAACACGGACGGTTTTTACCTTACGATAACCCAAACCACTTTTGAAATCAATATCTTTTCTGATATTATAATAATGTCTAAATACAAGTAAATAGAATCTAGTAGAACGCTTGCATCTCACGCTCTACATATATAGTATACAATCAAAAAACCGCGGGCGCTTATTGGAGATTGGATTCCAACTTGACAAGGTATGGGACCACCTGCCGATAGTGTATCTCTAGAGACGAATACACTGGGTTCAACAAGAACATCTTGCAACCCGGCCCTCACATGACCGACCACTCATTTCGCTTGAGTGTATCGAATGTATATCACCGACGGTTGGGATCAGCAACCGCCTCCCGATAAGGGACAGCATCGAAACATAGATTTAAGAAACAAATAGGAATTTCTCTAGATAGGTGATTATACACCCTAATGGGAGCGACCCACATAGCCATGCTGCCTGCCCGATTTTTGTCATTTCCCGGTTGATGAGGCTTGAGGCCAGAATTAACTCTTGAACATCTGGTCGCCATTCACTTTGAATGCCACATCGTCAAATCCATCAGATATCACTAATTGATATCCACAAAAATACTCTAGCTGGAAGCTAAGAGAGCGGCAATTCTCCGCCAACAACCATAGCACGTTTGAAGAAATCAACGTACGTGATTCTTTGGAAATACTCTGTCAGACATTCGTCCATATACGTCATCCAGGAACAGGATGAACCGAAGGTACTCTCCTACTGCATCCAATATAGGAATCACCCCATGGATCAGTAGCGAGAAGTCCTTGCAACCCGTAGATTCCAACTACGACAGAATCACAGCTTATCTCGGCTTGCCAGGCAGAGAATATTAGTGGTTCTTCCGTTTATGAAAATCCACGGTCTTCAATGCTCCATCTCGACCATCTTCTGATATCTTCACGTATTTGTTGGTCGGAATGGTTTTTGAATATAAATTCGATCCCGGTCTTTCCATACCAACAATCGTATTGGTCAGATTTGATAGTCGGTGTTTTAACTATCAAAATAAATAGTGTTTCAATCATGACACACCAATGAGTTCACTGGTTCAGTATTCAGCATCACTTGGCCTTTAACAAACTAATTTACTTTTGTTAAATTAAAAACTTCTAATTCTTTAATTGTTCAAAAAAAATACGATAATTGAATAACTCTAATTCAATTAACTAACATTCGACTTACTTCATTCGCTCGACTCTAGATCGCAGCGATCACAATGGTTACGCCTGATTCCCTCAGGAAACATCCGACCGCCGTAGGCTATCTGCAGCCCTGCGAATTACACTAGCAGTCGTACGAAATGGCACTCATCTTGAAAAACTATGTTTGACTAACTCTAGCTCGAATAACTATATTCAATTTCCCATTTAAATCTTCCTTTAAATTCGGAAATCCATTTGTTTTAATAAAGAAATTTATAGCACATATGTTATAACAATAGCGTTATAACTACTATTTAGACTTACAAAACAACAGCGCTATAATCGCTGTTTAGGTTTACAACCCATTTACTATAGCAAAAGCGCTACAATTGCTATATTAGATTTACAAAACATATATTATAATGACAGCGCTAAAATCGCTGTTTAGATTTTCAAAACATATCCGCTAACGTCTCTTACGATTACCAACTAATACTATCTTCAGATAATCCCGATGTTGTTCAAGTTGGGGTATTTAATTACCTCTCAGACCTTGATCAACAACGTTCTTATCCTCCGATAAACATAAGTTGTAATCAAAAATCAATATTTCATTCTAGTCTCAAACAAATTCCATTTAACCATTGGATTTGGTTATACAACCCTATAACTCAGTTCTTTACCCAGGTTCGCTTATTTCCAATCTCCTTTCAAAATTATTCGACCATTTTCCCATTTTGAAATCCCATTTAAAATTCTCCTTTATACTTGATCTTGTTTTCAAGTAAAATTAACGCCTTAACACGTTAAACCTCGTTTACACGACCCTGGTTTATATAAACCCTTTACCTTAATTCACATAATTACACAACACTTAAAATTAAGTTATCATCTTCGCTTGAAATCCTCTTTTTTACATCGTTATAAACATTTTAGCCTTAAATATAAAACCCGCTCATAGATTCCTTTCACAATCCAATTTGGATTACACTTCTCTTCGATTACTTTTCAAAAGTAGTCTTCTAAATTCTTATTAAAACAATAATTTTCTTTACTCATTAACTACTTCAGTAGTTAATTTCTTTATTTACTAAGATAAATAGAAAATCCTTTTTAAAGATCTTATTTAAAGTTAAAACAATATTCTTCAACTATTTCATTTCGCAATTTCGAAACAAACTAATTTGATATTCGATTCCAGTTTAAATGGTCAATTTTGTCAAGTCAACATTCGATTATCTCGTAAACTAATTCCCATTTAACCTTCACTTTAAATTAATTAAAAATATAATTAATTTAAATTATTTCCATTAATTGTTTTCTTTTCAAAACAATTATCAAAGTTTAACCATTCGATTCATTCTCTATTCTCATTCTTTGTAAATCTGATTAACATCAGATTTACTTTATAAAATAAATTACTAACAAATCAAATCTTAAATAAATAAAATATTTATTTAATTATCTTTAATAACTTTTGTTCAGAATAATACATTTTTCCAAAACCTAACTCCAGTTATAAAGTAAATTTTATAACTTCAACTCTATCGATTCACCTGACGGTGAATCACTGTCTATAACCCGATTGATTTTAAAGGCCATACTCTGCCAAACACTTAACCAATATCACCTATTGGTTCAAACCAAACAGATGTTGAATATTCAATTAATAATCAACCATCAAATCAATCACACAAACAGATCAGTTCATATATGATAATATGAAAATAAATAATACATTTGAGGGATCCGGTTGGGTCCCTCCAACCTGTTCTTCCCTGTATTCAAATGGTTATCTCAAATCAGACCATTCAGTTTTGTTTAACTGATAACACTAAATAGCAACCATTCAACATCAACCACAAGCAATTCAAACAATTCAACCATTTAAACACGTTTATAAATAAACGTGACCAACCAAGGTGAGTTACCTTTATTGGAATCAATCGTTAAAAATAACGATTTGGTATTTCACTGAAATTAAACACAGTTTAATTTCATCAGTTAAACCAACCAATAAATTA
Organism: Allium sativum; assembly: GCA_030737875.1. Lineage (NCBI taxonomy): Eukaryota > Viridiplantae > Streptophyta > Magnoliopsida > Asparagales > Amaryllidaceae > Allium > Allium sativum. Next base: position 162,829,569 of record CM060913.1, read on the forward strand.
TAACTAGCAAACAGTCAATCATTGGCAAGCAGAACACACAAAATAAAAACCCAATTAATATAAAATATAAATGGGAAAACTGAGTGAGTTTAACTCACCTTTTTCCGTTAGACTCTGAAACAGTTCATTCTAATTAAACTAATCTGATGTTTAATCTAATTAGAACCCCAATAGCTGTCGATTCTGATCAAACTAGTTTTCTCGGTTCGTCTACGTCCATATGGTTCCATCGTCTCTCTTGCTCCGTTCAATTCGATACTGTATGACAACATTATAAGAATCACATTACTATTTTTAGACTAATAATATTAATATTTAAATACTATTTTAAATTCCTATTTCGTTAATTAAACTTGATTAAGCACCCAAGCACAAGGTTAGGCACAATCGAGATTTCCATGCAACGGTTTATAATTTTCTAATCACACATGATACTGTTTAAAAATTCCATTATTCCTGGTGCATTGGCAAATCATGGGAATGAAATAAATCGTCTTCGGTAATACAGCTACAAACAAGCTTTCCCAAGCTATTTCGATTATTCACGGTCTACTGTTATACATCAAAAACAAACTATACAATCCACCTTTCAGTACCCAATTTTGACTATAGTTTGGTATTTATAAAACTATATCATTATGTTATAGGGTAAACCGTTAACCATATTTACTAAGTGATCGGTATACTTAATATTCTATTAGTTAGGCATGTGTTTCCTGTGCAAGCAGTACATGTGATACTTAGGCAAACTATACATCTAAGTAAGCACTACCGAAATATTACCCAGCTGGTCACGTGTTTGCACTGTTCACCTCCACTATGCTTTTCAAAACCCGCACCTGTATTCTCTTCCTCGTTCGAAGTATCCATGCAGGACGTCCCATGCAACCGCTCATGCCAACCACCGACAGCCGCTCCAGCCATCTCGGCCTCGCCTCCTCCTCCCGATCACAGCTCCGCCATCTCTACCACTTCACACCGCAAGCCCCTTCCCTCCTTCGCTCAACATGCTATCCTACCGAACTAAGATCATCTGTTTTCTCTCTCTTCCATGTTTGTTCTATGTTGCTTCGTTCATTATTAAGGAGGGTTTTCATTTTGTTTTCAATTCACAGTGAGGAAAAGAAGATGTCTGGTCCTATAAATAGAAGGACAACGTAGTGGCCACGTCAAGATATGCATTTGTATATTCATTAGGTCTTCTGCTACGTTATCATAGCATGTGCGAAGATGGAGGCTTCAGAATTACTTGGTCGGCAAGGTTTTATCTCGATGAAAAGACAATACAAAGGGTGGAGGGTAGTTGGTACTCTGTGTAGCTGTGCGTTGTAATTCAGTTGAAAAGAAATGGCATGAGAATTAGCTGAAGGGTAGGAGACAAAAGAGGGAGCACAGGTTTGCAGCTAGCTTCCGCGTTTTTTTTATATACGTCTGTACGAGTTGTTCAGATCTTACTTGGGGTAGGATTGGACCAATTGTAACAACCCGAAAATCTGGGCCAGTTTAAAAATTTTATTTTGGCAATTTTAGCGAATTTTGAATATTTAAAATAGATTATTTTAAATAATATCGACGAGAAATCTGTTTTGAATATAATTCGAACGTATATATTTATACGCGTCGTCGTTAGAATATAAATAATTATATATAATTATAAAAGGAATTGAAAATGGCGCGGTAGTTCGAAAATTCGATTTCTAATTTCAAATGAATATACAGAATTCAATATAAGTCAGAATTGAACGAAACAAGAAATATTTGAATCTGTATAACTATATCTTTGTAATGAAGTTAACAAACTGGGATTTCATCTTAGAAATGATAAGATATGTCCAGTTAAAAATTAGAAATAGTCGCTGTGGAATTTATATATATTTTTATATATATAAGGCCCTTAAAAATAGCAATTTTGCAAACGACCTTGGATTACGACGAAACCAGTTTTGTTGGGTCCGTGATGTCGAGTTATTGCTAGATTCCAAATTTCATAATTTTTCGAATCAATATGTGAGCGTGGCAAAGGAAAATGCGTTTGACCATTTTCAGTTGATTTTAATCGACTGGAAATTGGCCATTTTTCAAACGGTCTCGGAATTCGACGAAACTAGTTTTGTTAGGACCGCATCGTCAATACGAAGCTAGAAAATATTTTTCTGGAATTTTTCTAGTTAGTATGTGACCCCGGTAATTAGAAATGTACGTTTAAAATTCAATATAATGATTTAAATGTAAATTCAACAGAAACTGATCAAAGCGATCAGATCAGCTTACGTTACATATCCCATTGTGTTCGGAATGGGGGTAATTAGCTAGGGGCGACAGTCGGTGGGCTTGATTTCGAGTTAAAACGAAAAGTCAACTTTAAATTGAATTAAATAACTAAATTAAAATAAAAAAAAATATAAAATATACCCCTTCCCCTTAAAAACCCGCTGGCCCCCCCCTTTTGTTTTTTTCTCAAATCGATTTCAAATAAAAAAAAAAAAAAAAGAGAAAGGCGACGGGGTGGGGGGCGAATCGCGCCGCCGCGGCCAGCGAGGCCGCCGCGCCTCAGGCGCCGCCTCCCAGGAGGACCACCGCCCTCCTCCGCTTCAAACCCGACCCTCTGCCCTCTCCTCTCCCTCCTCCCAACTCACGAAGCTCAAAACCCCACCGCGAAGACCACCACGCTCCCCTCGAAGACCGCCACCGATGAACACCGCAACCACCATCTTCGCCTCCGCCCAGTCAACCCCGCATCCCCTCCGAGCCGTCGACGAGTCCCCCCTGTAAGTCGTTTTTCAATTTATTTGTTTTCTTTTTTTTTTATATTAATAGAAGTTTAAAAAAACTGGATTTTTAAAAGTTTAAAAACTGGATTTTTAGAAGTTAAAAAAAACTGGATTTATAGAAGTTTAAAAACTGGTTTTAAAAGTTAAAAAAAACTGGATTTTTAGAAGTTTAAAAAAAACTGGATTTTAAAAGTTTAAAAAAAACTGAATTTTAAGAGTTTAAAAACTGATTTGAAAAGGATAAAGGAAAAAAAAAAAAAACTGCATTTTTAAAAAGGCAAAACTGCATTTTAAAAACAAAAACTGTTTTGAAAAACTGTTTTGAAAAACTGTTTTGAAAAGAAAATAAAAACTGATTTGAAAAGGAAAAGAAAACTGATTTTATTTTAAACTTTGAGATAGAGAAAAAAAGGGGTTTGATCTCTTAATAGAAAAAGATTTGAACTTGAAAATAAAGATCATATTTTTAAAAACAGAAAAGATGGAATTTTTGTTAAGTAGAAATAGTAAGGTATGATTCTTATATTTTTAAAGCAATAAAAATATAATTGTTACATCATAAGAATAGTAAAAATATAATCTTTGCATAGTAGGAACTATAAAAATCAAATCTTTGTTTTTGAAAAAGGTGAAATCTTTAAATTTAAAAAAAGGTGAAATCTTTAAATTTAAAAAGGCGAAATCTTTAAATTTAAAAAGGCGAAATCTTCATATAGAAAATAGCGTGATAAAAATATAATTTTTATCTATATAACATAGTAGAAAAAAAACTTCGATTTTTATATATTGAATAGCAAAGTAAAAATTCGATTTTTACATATTGAATAGCGAAGTAAAAATGTGATTTTTACGTATGTAGTGAAAGCAGCAACGAAGGTGACAAAAAGGCGAAACGACGAAGACTTCTGCAAAAGAAGAGTCGAGATGGTTGGATAGCTAAAGGTGAGAATTTCTCACCTTTCTATTTTATTTCTAGTTATATATATATACTAGGATGCAGACGGTGCTTAGTAGCACCCGACACAATCGTCCACAGACCATGGACTTGTTTGTTTGACTGTTTGGTGATTGATTGCGATATTGGTTTGAATGTGGTTTGTGGTGTGAAAAATCGAATCGATAAATTGGTTAGGATTAGACGTGCGCCGTTATAAGGCGAAGGAGTAAGGCTAGGTTAGACCCTTACTCCAAAGTTTGTGGTTTGCATAACGAATTGATTTGATTGATGTGTGAATGGCGTGGGCCTTCACTAGACCGGGGATAAGGCTAGGCCTTGTCCCGTTTCTAGTATCGTGCCGTTATGCCGCCGAAATTTTCTAAAATATGTTAGAAAAATAAAAATATCATTTTATTTGTGTAAATGAAGAATAGAAATTCATATGTCAAAATAAAATGTGTTATCGTTAAAAATATAATTTTTAACGTGAATGTGAATAAATAAATATTCATTTACAAACCAGACGGTTTGTTTATGTACACCTATTTGAATGACGTTGATTGGGTCGATAAATTTTACACATCGCCTAACTGCACAAATAAAATATGTGTTTGATTGTTTGAAACCCCACACGGGTGTTAGGATGAAATTTGAAGTTCACTCATCCTGATTGATTAAATATGTCGATCGATTGATTGACAGGCTGTTATAAGCGTTGAATATCTATATTTGATGCTTATACAGTGTAGTGCACTTTGGTTGATGGTTGATTATTTTCAATGCTATTATATACATGTGTTGTATGAAAATCCATATAATTAATTTTATATGGTAATTGATTGGGCCTCATTCCAGTTTTGAAAAAGAAATATTTGAAAAAGAAATATTTGAAATAGAATATTTGAAAATAAAGGAATATATGAAGCCGTGTTGATTAGATTGACGCCATTTTGACGTGAACGATATTTATATCGATTTTAAAAACGAATTCGAAATGAATTGAAAACGATTTCGAAATGAAATGAATTGAAAACGATTTCGAAATGAATTGAATTGAAAACGATTTCGAAATGAATTGAATTGAAAACGATTTCGAAATGAATTGAATTGAAAACGATTTCGAAATGAATTGAATTGAAAACGATTTCGAAATGAATTGAATTGAAAATGAATTCGAATTGAATTGAAAACGATTTCGAAATGAATTGAATTGAAAACGATTTCGAAATGAATTGAATTGAAAATGAATTCGAATTGAATTGAAAACGATTTCGAAATGAATTGAATTGAAAACGATTTCGAAATGAATTGAATTGAAAATGAATTCGAATTGAATTGAAAACGATTTCGAAATGAAATGAATTGAAAACGATTTCGAAATGAATTGAATTGAAAACGATTTCGAAATGAATTGAATTGAAAACGAATTCGAATTGAATTGAAAACGATTTCGAAATGAATTGAATTGAAAACGAATTCGAATTGAATTGAAAACGATTTCGAAATGAATTGAATTGAAAACGAATTCGAATTGAATTAAAAGCGAATTGAAATGAATTCAAATTGAATTGAAATTCGAATTGAATAGAAATGAATTTTGAAACGAATTTATAAAGAAGAATTCAATTTTGATTTGAATTGAAAAGGAAGTTGAGATTGCTTTTGAAACGAATTTTAAAACTATTTATATAATTCGTTTTAAATAGAAATCGACGAAGTATATATTATATATATATTATATATATAATATAATGGCCTGAATAGAACGCGCCGCGCCGCGGCAGTTCGCGAATTTCGACCATTTATTTCAAACGGACATTACGGGAGATCCGACCGTCGGATTCTCCTAAAACCGGAACCGTTGGGTTCGTATCGAAAAGAGCTTTCTAATGAATGTTAGAAATTTGAAATCTAACGGTTGGATTTGGAATTATGTCCAAATCAAATTCGAAAAAGGTCGCTATAAGTGCAGTTCGATGGCCATTGATGGAAATCGACTGTACGGGCCTTGATAAAATTATTAAAAATAGTAATAATTTGTGTAAAATCATAAGAAATGATTTAGAAAGAATTGGGATGAAAAATTCCATATTAGAAAAGATAAAAATAGATTTTTATCGAAATGAACTAGTTTTGAACTAGAATTATAATTCTATTTATTTTTAAATAAATAAATTGAATTCGAAAAGGGTTTTAAAAGTAACCAAAATTCCAATGATTACACTGGAGTGGATTTGAATCGAAATTGTCTTCGGAATATTTCGATGTTGGAATTCATGATTATACAGGTGTTGTTATGGAAATTTGAAAGATATATATGTATATCGTTATTTCCAATACGACATTTGTTAGTCGTAGAATTCGATATTGAATATAAGCCGATATATTTTCTATTCAGAGCCTTGTATTGAATATCGAATGTGATTTGGGTTTGTCGTGAATGGTGTCTTCACTAACACTGTTCTTGAACCCAGCTGAGAAAAGATTAAATCTTTTGATTTAGATTTAATGAAGTGTACCAATTAAATAACATTTAATTGGAATTGAATTGATATTGATTTTTGGGTTTATCGTGAACAGTGTTTTAAATAACACTCGTTCTTTAACCCGATAATTAATGAATGTGATTTGGGTTCGTCGTGAATGGTGTCTTCACTAACACTGTTCTTGAACCCAGCTGAGAAAAGATTAAATCTTTTGATTTAGATTTAATGAAGTGTACCAATTAAATAACATTTAATTGGAATTGAATTGATATTGATTTTTGGGTTTATCGTGAACAGTGTTTTAAATAACACTCGTTCTTTAACCCGATAATTAATGAATGTGATTTGGGTTCGTCGTGAATGGTGTCTTCACTAACACTGTTCTTGAACCCAGTTGAGAAATGATTAAATCTTTTTATTTAGATTTAATGAAGTGTACCAATTAAATAACATTTAATTGGAATTGAATCGATATTGATTTTTGGGTTTATCGTGGACAGTGTTTTTAAATAACACTCGTTCTTTAACCCGACGATTAATGAATGTGATTTTGGGTTTATCGTGAACCGTGTTTTTAAATGACACTGATTCTTTAACCCAGTCAAAAGATTAAAACTAAGTGGAGTTTTAATGAATCTTTAATTAGATTGAAAAGATCGAGAATGGAGTATCACCAGTTTTGCTCCAGGCGATAGTTAAATCTTTAATTAGATTTGAACGTGAAATTTAGAAACTAACTGTCGGTTAGCCAAGCAGAATGGTTTTCTGGATATTGATCTGATGTTGGTTTCGGCCTTCGGGGTTAATATTTGGGGAATTATTCTCTTGATTAATTTACGGTTAGTGACTAATGAATTGGAATGAGGCGTATGTTGTGTTTGTGTAACACTTATTTAAAATATACGCGAGTTATTCGGAAAGACCGGGTTTATCCCATTCTGAATAACTGATACGACGATAAGTCGAAGATGAAGACGATGGTCGAAGACCGGAGGTCTTCACGTCGTTTGGGTGATAACTGATGATCTTGATTGGGCTGTACACCCAAGAAGATGGAAACAGTTAGTGATCGTCCAGACGTACTTGGAGATCGATGGATATGCGAGGTACTAGGTGCCTCCGGTTTCGTTCAGACCCAGAACGGACTTGTAAATGGACTGTGTGTCTGACATCGGATTTCATTCTGTGTGACTGATATCGGTTGCATAGGATGGTTTGCCTGTGTGGCATGCTAAGATGCAAATGATCAAGGCTTCTGTTGAAAAGCAAAGTCTTGTGGTGATGATCAAAGCACGGCCTTTGTGGCGTAGCTTTGTGTAACGTTTACCTCGCGTGTTTCACACCAGGTATGAACCAAAAACGGGAGACGGACCTCAGGGAGGACTTGCGTTTCTTTCTAGTTAGAAGTGGCGTCAGTGGTTTTACACGCCCTGACGAGTTTGACTTATGTGGTTGTTGCTGTTGCGAGGCGCCTCGGTTATATCGGTTTCGGCCGATGCATTCTGGTCGGCTGACGGACCAGACTTACACCCCATAGGGTGGGGAAACGTAGTGTTCAGGCATTTTAATCCACATCGGTGGACCGGCCCTGTCGCTCCAAGGTCACTCGAGCTCTGACCTGTGGCTCGGGCTAGAGAGTCACGAATCGGTTGAGGACTATCTTTTGCCTCGGTTCATAGACGGAAATCCAATTTCCAAATACGTGACATTTGCGGTTTTATTTGTAAACCTATATATGGTGACATAGTGGGATGGGGCGCTCATGCCGCCTATGATTGATACTTATGATTTGAAGTGTTTTATACACTATGCACTTATAATAGTATCAAATGATTTGTTTTAAACGTATCAAGCATTCTTTGGCTGTTATAAGGGAAAACCCTATCCCCCGGCTTGCGTTGCATTGTGTGATAGGACCTGGGTCTTATAACAGCTTCATCTTTCTTTATTTAGCATTGCGCTGTTGGTTTTATGCACTGGTATTCTTGGGAGGAAACCCGTTCCGTGTTATACGGCGTGGTCCCTTGATTTACCTAACTTTAAAAACAAAGATTAACAACTGTTTTAGTTCTCACACCAGTCACATGACTGACCTGGAGTTTATTGTTTTAACCTAAACTCTGGGTGCCCTTATTTCGACACGGGCAGCTAGTAGTTTTGGTTTTGCAGATTTATATTCACAGGATTTTGGTTTACAGCTGGAACGATATCCGGAAAGCTTTGTATCCGTATATCTTCTTCTAGTTGTGTATTGTATTATTTTCCGCTGCTATGTATTTAAATGTAATTTAAATCTCTGATATTTCTGTGTAATATTCATTCATACTCTGTATATTCTTGTAATCTGATGCATTGTTGTTATATACAATGAAATGTTCTTCTGTATGCGTTCTATTGTGGTTTGTTCTCGAACTATCCGACGCTTTCCTTTACGGGGAAGTTGCGGGTCTTTACATTTGGTATCAGAGCTTTGGTTTACAAAGCAGAGAACAAGACACATTAGAACCGTACGAAAGAATTCATCAGAAATTGGATTAGTAATATCCAACGAGAATGACTCATTAGAGATGCGATCAGTAGTATCCTAGAACGAGTGTGAAGAGTATATTTTTGAAAATGAAAACAAATTTTTGTTTTGAAAATTTAATCAATTATTCGTATTTGATTATCTATTTAAATTGATGTGGACAATCCAGTATATATAGATTTTGCGTATACGTCTGATCCGCGTGTATTCGAAGTTTTAATATATTGGATAGATATAGAGTCGCACTCTAGTCGCCCGGACATGGTCCTGATGATGAAGTATACCATCACCAGCATTTATTTTCGAGTAACGAAAGTATGATATCTATATATTTCCATTAGGCTGGTGTGAGAACCAAATCTTATATAGCTAGAACACTTTGTTGTGAATTGGCATCAAAAACAAGATTTTCAGTATATATATCAAAATTATGAATTTGAAACGTTAAATTCACTAATTGATTGATGTTTGTGTTGTTTGTTCATTTGTTTGCTAATTTTAAACCATTTAGCCTAATTGAATCAAATATTGGATTATATTGAAAATTGGTCGCATTTGCTTGCATATACATATACTTATATTGAGCAGGTCATAGCAAGGAGGCTAGAGCCAGAGAATAAAATTTGTTTGCCCGACAAATAGGTACATGTTTACTACATAATTTACTGTTTTGTTTGGGTGATGATGATTTTGTGAGCCTATTGGCTAGCCGCTTGGCTTTTTCTTTTTCTTTTTGAGATCTGAAGGACCGGGGAAGCTATTTGAAATTCCCCGATGCTCCCGGTGCAGGGGAGGTTATGGCGAAATTTTTCGAAAATTTAGGGTGTTAGCCAAATTTTTGAAATTTTGAAAATTCTCAGAAACTAAAGAGTTGGAGAATGGAAGCCTGATCGATCGTAGAGCTGAATAATCAAACCACTTTCGACTTTGTTCCTTTTCGGGGACGAAAAGTTTTAAGTGGGGGAGATTGTAACAACCCGAAAATCTGGGCCAGTTTAAAAATTTTATTTTGGCAATTTTAGCGAATTTTGAATATTTAAAATAGATTATTTTAAATAATATCGACGAGAAATCTGTTTTGAATATAATTCGAACGTATATATTTATACGCGTCGTCGTTAGAATATAAATAATTATATATAATTATAAAAGGAATTGAAAATGGCGCGGTAGTTCGAAAATTCGATTTCTAATTTCAAATGAATATACAGAATTCAATATAAGTCAGAATTGAACGAAACAAGAAATATTTGAATCTGTATAACTATATCTTTGTAATGAAGTTAACAAACTGGGATTTCATCTTAGAAATGATAAGATATGTCCAGTTAAAAATTAGAAATAGTCGCTGTGGAATTTATATATATTTTTATATATATAAGGCCCTTAAAAATAGCAATTTTGCAAACGACCTTGGATTACGACGAAACCAGTTTTGTTGGGTCCGTGATGTCGAGTTATTGCTAGATTCCAAATTTCATAATTTTTCGAATCAATATGTGAGCGTGGCAAAGGAAAATGCGTTTGACCATTTTCAGTTGATTTTAATCGACTGGAAATTGGCCATTTTTCAAACGGTCTCGGAATTCGACGAAACTAGTTTTGTTAGGACCGCATCGTCAATACGAAGCTAGAAAATATTTTTCTGGAATTTTTCTAGTTAGTATGTGACCCCGGTAATTAGAAATGTACGTTTAAAATTCAATATAATGATTTAAATGTAAATTCAACAGAAACTGATCAAAGCGATCAGATCAGCTTACGTTACATATCCCATTGTGTTCGGAATGGGGGTAATTAGCTAGGGGCGACAGTCGGTGGGCTTGATTTCGAGTTAAAACGAAAAGTCAACTTTAAATTGAATTAAATAACTAAATTAAAATAAAAAAAAATATAAAATATACCCCTTCCCCTTAAAAACCCGCTGGCCCCCCCCTTTTGTTTTTTTCTCAAATCGATTTCAAATAAAAAAAAAAAAAAAAGAGAAAGGCGACGGGGTGGGGGGCGAATCGCGCCGCCGCGGCCAGCGAGGCCGCCGCGCCTCAGGCGCCGCCTCCCAGGAGGACCACCGCCCTCCTCCGCTTCAAACCCGACCCTCTGCCCTCTCCTCTCCCTCCTCCCAACTCACGAAGCTCAAAACCCCACCGCGAAGACCACCACGCTCCCCTCGAAGACCGCCACCGATGAACACCGCAACCACCATCTTCGCCTCCGCCCAGTCAACCCCGCATCCCCTCCGAGCCGTCGACGAGTCCCCCCTGTAAGTCGTTTTTCAATTTATTTGTTTTCTTTTTTTTTTATATTAATAGAAGTTTAAAAAAACTGGATTTTTAAAAGTTTAAAAACTGGATTTTTAGAAGTTAAAAAAAACTGGATTTATAGAAGTTTAAAAACTGGTTTTAAAAGTTAAAAAAAACTGGATTTTTAGAAGTTTAAAAAAAACTGGATTTTAAAAGTTTAAAAAAAACTGAATTTTAAGAGTTTAAAAACTGATTTGAAAAGGATAAAGGAAAAAAAAAAAAAACTGCATTTTTAAAAAGGCAAAACTGCATTTTAAAAACAAAAACTGTTTTGAAAAACTGTTTTGAAAAACTGTTTTGAAAAGAAAATAAAAACTGATTTGAAAAGGAAAAGAAAACTGATTTTATTTTAAACTTTGAGATAGAGAAAAAAAGGGGTTTGATCTCTTAATAGAAAAAGATTTGAACTTGAAAATAAAGATCATATTTTTAAAAACAGAAAAGATGGAATTTTTGTTAAGTAGAAATAGTAAGGTATGATTCTTATATTTTTAAAGCAATAAAAATATAATTGTTACATCATAAGAATAGTAAAAATATAATCTTTGCATAGTAGGAACTATAAAAATCAAATCTTTGTTTTTGAAAAAGGTGAAATCTTTAAATTTAAAAAAAGGTGAAATCTTTAAATTTAAAAAGGCGAAATCTTTAAATTTAAAAAGGCGAAATCTTCATATAGAAAATAGCGTGATAAAAATATAATTTTTATCTATATAACATAGTAGAAAAAAAACTTCGATTTTTATATATTGAATAGCAAAGTAAAAATTCGATTTTTACATATTGAATAGCGAAGTAAAAATGTGATTTTTACGTATGTAGTGAAAGCAGCAACGAAGGTGACAAAAAGGCGAAACGACGAAGACTTCTGCAAAAGAAGAGTCGAGATGGTTGGATAGCTAAAGGTGAGAATTTCTCACCTTTCTATTTTATTTCTAGTTATATATATATACTAGGATGCAGACGGTGCTTAGTAGCACCCGACACAATCGTCCACAGACCATGGACTTGTTTGTTTGACTGTTTGGTGATTGATTGCGATATTGGTTTGAATGTGGTTTGTGGTGTGAAAAATCGAATCGATAAATTGGTTAGGATTAGACGTGCGCCGTTATAAGGCGAAGGAGTAAGGCTAGGTTAGACCCTTACTCCAAAGTTTGTGGTTTGCATAACGAATTGATTTGATTGATGTGTGAATGGCGTGGGCCTTCACTAGACCGGGGATAAGGCTAGGCCTTGTCCCGTTTCTAGTATCGTGCCGTTATGCCGCCGAAATTTTCTAAAATATGTTAGAAAAATAAAAATATCATTTTATTTGTGTAAATGAAGAATAGAAATTCATATGTCAAAATAAAATGTGTTATCGTTAAAAATATAATTTTTAACGTGAATGTGAATAAATAAATATTCATTTACAAACCAGACGGTTTGTTTATGTACACCTATTTGAATGACGTTGATTGGGTCGATAAATTTTACACATCGCCTAACTGCACAAATAAAATATGTGTTTGATTGTTTGAAACCCCACACGGGTGTTAGGATGAAATTTGAAGTTCACTCATCCTGATTGATTAAATATGTCGATCGATTGATTGACAGGCTGTTATAAGCGTTGAATATCTATATTTGATGCTTATACAGTGTAGTGCACTTTGGTTGATGGTTGATTATTTTCAATGCTATTATATACATGTGTTGTATGAAAATCCATATAATTAATTTTATATGGTAATTGATTGGGCCTCATTCCAGTTTTGAAAAAGAAATATTTGAAAAAGAAATATTTGAAATAGAATATTTGAAAATAAAGGAATATATGAAGCCGTGTTGATTAGATTGACGCCATTTTGACGTGAACGATATTTATATCGATTTTAAAAACGAATTCGAAATGAATTGAAAACGATTTCGAAATGAAATGAATTGAAAACGATTTCGAAATGAATTGAATTGAAAACGATTTCGAAATGAATTGAATTGAAAACGATTTCGAAATGAATTGAATTGAAAACGATTTCGAAATGAATTGAATTGAAAACGATTTCGAAATGAATTGAATTGAAAATGAATTCGAATTGAATTGAAAACGATTTCGAAATGAATTGAATTGAAAACGATTTCGAAATGAATTGAATTGAAAATGAATTCGAATTGAATTGAAAACGATTTCGAAATGAATTGAATTGAAAACGATTTCGAAATGAATTGAATTGAAAATGAATTCGAATTGAATTGAAAACGATTTCGAAATGAAATGAATTGAAAACGATTTCGAAATGAATTGAATTGAAAACGATTTCGAAATGAATTGAATTGAAAACGAATTCGAATTGAATTGAAAACGATTTCGAAATGAATTGAATTGAAAACGAATTCGAATTGAATTGAAAACGATTTCGAAATGAATTGAATTGAAAACGAATTCGAATTGAATTAAAAGCGAATTGAAATGAATTCAAATTGAATTGAAATTCGAATTGAATAGAAATGAATTTTGAAACGAATTTATAAAGAAGAATTCAATTTTGATTTGAATTGAAAAGGAAGTTGAGATTGCTTTTGAAACGAATTTTAAAACTATTTATATAATTCGTTTTAAATAGAAATCGACGAAGTATATATTATATATATATTATATATATAATATAATGGCCTGAATAGAACGCGCCGCGCCGCGGCAGTTCGCGAATTTCGACCATTTATTTCAAACGGACATTACGGGAGATCCGACCGTCGGATTCTCCTAAAACCGGAACCGTTGGGTTCGTATCGAAAAGAGCTTTCTAATGAATGTTAGAAATTTGAAATCTAACGGTTGGATTTGGAATTATGTCCAAATCAAATTCGAAAAAGGTCGCTATAAGTGCAGTTCGATGGCCATTGATGGAAATCGACTGTACGGGCCTTGATAAAATTATTAAAAATAGTAATAATTTGTGTAAAATCATAAGAAATGATTTAGAAAGAATTGGGATGAAAAATTCCATATTAGAAAAGATAAAAATAGATTTTTATCGAAATGAACTAGTTTTGAACTAGAATTATAATTCTATTTATTTTTAAATAAATAAATTGAATTCGAAAAGGGTTTTAAAAGTAACCAAAATTCCAATGATTACACTGGAGTGGATTTGAATCGAAATTGTCTTCGGAATATTTCGATGTTGGAATTCATGATTATACAGGTGTTGTTATGGAAATTTGAAAGATATATATGTATATCGTTATTTCCAATACGACATTTGTTAGTCGTAGAATTCGATATTGAATATAAGCCGATATATTTTCTATTCAGAGCCTTGTATTGAATATCGAATGTGATTTGGGTTTGTCGTGAATGGTGTCTTCACTAACACTGTTCTTGAACCCAGCTGAGAAAAGATTAAATCTTTTGATTTAGATTTAATGAAGTGTACCAATTAAATAACATTTAATTGGAATTGAATTGATATTGATTTTTGGGTTTATCGTGAACAGTGTTTTAAATAACACTCGTTCTTTAACCCGATAATTAATGAATGTGATTTGGGTTCGTCGTGAATGGTGTCTTCACTAACACTGTTCTTGAACCCAGCTGAGAAAAGATTAAATCTTTTGATTTAGATTTAATGAAGTGTACCAATTAAATAACATTTAATTGGAATTGAATTGATATTGATTTTTGGGTTTATCGTGAACAGTGTTTTAAATAACACTCGTTCTTTAACCCGATAATTAATGAATGTGATTTGGGTTCGTCGTGAATGGTGTCTTCACTAACACTGTTCTTGAACCCAGTTGAGAAATGATTAAATCTTTTTATTTAGATTTAATGAAGTGTACCAATTAAATAACATTTAATTGGAATTGAATCGATATTGATTTTTGGGTTTATCGTGGACAGTGTTTTTAAATAACACTCGTTCTTTAACCCGACGATTAATGAATGTGATTTTGGGTTTATCGTGAACCGTGTTTTTAAATGACACTGATTCTTTAACCCAGTCAAAAGATTAAAACTAAGTGGAGTTTTAATGAATCTTTAATTAGATTGAAAAGATCGAGAATGGAGTATCACCAGTTTTGCTCCAGGCGATAGTTAAATCTTTAATTAGATTTGAACGTGAAATTTAGAAACTAACTGTCGGTTAGCCAAGCAGAATGGTTTTCTGGATATTGATCTGATGTTGGTTTCGGCCTTCGGGGTTAATATTTGGGGAATTATTCTCTTGATTAATTTACGGTTAGTGACTAATGAATTGGAATGAGGCGTATGTTGTGTTTGTGTAACACTTATTTAAAATATACGCGAGTTATTCGGAAAGACCGGGTTTATCCCATTCTGAATAACTGATACGACGATAAGTCGAAGATGAAGACGATGGTCGAAGACCGGAGGTCTTCACGTCGTTTGGGTGATAACTGATGATCTTGATTGGGCTGTACACCCAAGAAGATGGAAACAGTTAGTGATCGTCCAGACGTACTTGGAGATCGATGGATATGCGAGGTACTAGGTGCCTCCGGTTTCGTTCAGACCCAGAACGGACTTGTAAATGGACTGTGTGTCTGACATCGGATTTCATTCTGTGTGACTGATATCGGTTGCATAGGATGGTTTGCCTGTGTGGCATGCTAAGATGCAAATGATCAAGGCTTCTGTTGAAAAGCAAAGTCTTGTGGTGATGATCAAAGCACGGCCTTTGTGGCGTAGCTTTGTGTAACGTTTACCTCGCGTGTTTCACACCAGGTATGAACCAAAAACGGGAGACGGACCTCAGGGAGGACTTGCGTTTCTTTCTAGTTAGAAGTGGCGTCAGTGGTTTTACACGCCCTGACGAGTTTGACTTATGTGGTTGTTGCTGTTGCGAGGCGCCTCGGTTATATCGGTTTCGGCCGATGCATTCTGGTCGGCTGACGGACCAGACTTACACCCCATAGGGTGGGGAAACGTAGTGTTCAGGCATTTTAATCCACATCGGTGGACCGGCCCTGTCGCTCCAAGGTCACTCGAGCTCTGACCTGTGGCTCGGGCTAGAGAGTCACGAATCGGTTGAGGACTATCTTTTGCCTCGGTTCATAGACGGAAATCCAATTTCCAAATACGTGACATTTGCGGTTTTATTTGTAAACCTATATATGGTGACATAGTGGGATGGGGCGCTCATGCCGCCTATGATTGATACTTATGATTTGAAGTGTTTTATACACTATGCACTTATAATAGTATCAAATGATTTGTTTTAAACGTATCAAGCATTCTTTGGCTGTTATAAGGGAAAACCCTATCCCCCGGCTTGCGTTGCATTGTGTGATAGGACCTGGGTCTTATAACAGCTTCATCTTTCTTTATTTAGCATTGCGCTGTTGGTTTTATGCACTGGTATTCTTGGGAGGAAACCCGTTCCGTGTTATACGGCGTGGTCCCTTGATTTACCTAACTTTAAAAACAAAGATTAACAACTGTTTTAGTTCTCACACCAGTCACATGACTGACCTGGAGTTTATTGTTTTAACCTAAACTCTGGGTGCCCTTATTTCGACACGGGCAGCTAGTAGTTTTGGTTTTGCAGATTTATATTCACAGGATTTTGGTTTACAGCTGGAACGATATCCGGAAAGCTTTGTATCCGTATATCTTCTTCTAGTTGTGTATTGTATTATTTTCCGCTGCTATGTATTTAAATGTAATTTAAATCTCTGATATTTCTGTGTAATATTCATTCATACTCTGTATATTCTTGTAATCTGATGCATTGTTGTTATATACAATGAAATGTTCTTCTGTATGCGTTCTATTGTGGTTTGTTCTCGAACTATCCGACGCTTTCCTTTACGGGGAAGTTGCGGGTCTTTACACCATTTAGTTTGCTTTATGTTTTAAATGTATAGTATTTTATTTTGGTTATAATAAAATATTATTTATGAAACTTCATCCTAAAGTAACGCGATAAAACCACTACAAACGATTTCTGTTTACTGATAAAAAAACTAATCTTGATGTAAAAAGGTATTCCGGACCCAATGGGACAAGTTTCGTCGAAATCCGACATCGTATGAAAAAAATTTCTTTATAAAACCAGAAATAAACAGGCTTTTTAATTTACCACGACCACCAGCTAAATCGAATCAACATGAAACCTTGATATCTTGCAATAACTTTTCGATACGAACCCAACGGCACTAGTTTCGTCGCATTCTGAGACTGTTTGCCCGATAGGCTGTTTTTACCCCGAACCGCCCTACCCCTTTTTAACGCTAAATTTCTCGATCTCTAAAAATAACAAACTATATACTTATCCTGACTCTAATCGACGATACGAACTCAGCGGAACTGGTTTCGTGGCCTAATTCGATCGTCTACTCAAGTTACACTCAAATATCCCTTTATTATATAAATCACGCGCTATAGAAAATGAACGGGCGTTTATGGCTACCATGGCCACATACGACATTGGTTTGCCACGCCATCTAACACCGTACAATAATTTTAACGATACGGTTCCAATGAAACTGATTTCGTCGAAATCTGAGTCCATTTGCAAAACGGCCATTTTAAAGGTCGCTATTTCAAACAACGATTTCCACAGCGTTTTTTTCAAATTTTGATTTAGCCATAACTCGCACTCTATAATACGGAATCTGGATTTTTCTCTTTCATATGAAAATTATCGTCAATACAGTCCCAACGTGTCTTGTTTCACAGAAACCCGACTTATATCGAATCCTGTATTCTCAGTTGAAGTTCAAAAGCAAATATTACGAACTGCACGCCATTTCCAAGCTCGAATTATATTATATATAAATTATAACGTTCAACTTCGTTTTTAATAACGAATTAAATATTAAATTCCATTAATATTCCCAACATAATATTTAAAACTAATTTAAATATTCATATTCAAATGGTCGAAAAACACGGGTCGTTACATTCTTCCCCCCTTAAAATAATTTCGTCCTCGAAATTGCTAAGGTAAGAAAGAACGTTATAAATTCATTAACTTCCAAATTCAATTTATTTTAAATCAAAATCAATTCAATACAATTAATATATATTTTCAAAAATATTGAAAATTTTCTAACACCTTAAATTTCCGAAATTTTTTGCCAGCACCTTCTCTGTACAGCTCAATCGGTACAACTACAACTCGCCTTTCTAGGCCTTCTCCAATCCAAAAGAAAATAAAACAGCCAAGCGGCTTGCCAATAGGCTGATAAATCACCAATCCCATATAAAGTAAACGTGTACCTTTTTGTCGGGCATATCATTATATCCCTCCGTCTGCTACTCTGTCAGCATATACAACTGCATTCCCCAAACGAAATTCCTCAAACCAATTCGTTCACGCGTCCCAGCCAAATCCCATTCTTAACTCAATTTCAATTCCGACTCTTAACTTCCCAGTCCGATACCATTTCAGATTCCTATCTCCTTAGTCAAAATCTGATTCTACTAGATAATATATCCTGACCCAAATTTCCAGATAATTGGTTTCAATTCAATTCATATTTTCTTTCCCAATTTCTACTAAATTTTGTTCTTGTTCAAACAATTTCCCAGGGAGTTTTTAAACAGTTCATCTCTTTTCAAAAATCAAATATTTCTTTCCAGGATTCAAACAACTCGTTTTTTCTCAAAGCAGTTCAAAACAAGATTTTTGGTAGTAATCCGTCACTTAGAACTCGGAAATGAACACTGATGATGTGGCCAGCATCCTCAGAGTTATTTCCCAGCTATCAAAGTGAGTTCAGTACTATATAACCATTCAAAATCATATTTAAATACCTCCATTTTGAAATATATTTCAAAATATCATTCACGATGCTTGTAAACCAATTTAAAATCTCCCAGGATCTTAAAATTCTCATATATCCAATCCAAGTTCATTTGCAAACCCCTTTTCCACTTTTAGGAATTTTAATTCCAATCCTGATTTTAATTTCAGATTTAATAAATCTGCTTTTATATTATACGAATTCTAGTTGGTTATTTATATAACCATTTCAATTAAAATCAACCAACACATCCAATATATTATTATATTTCCAATATATATATTTCCTTTATATCAAAATATAATTTGGGTAAATTATTTCATTTACCTTCTTTCAAAACATACTGTGTCGGTTTATCGTATTTGGGTGTTTAGAAACCCCTATCGATACAGTGGATCAAACTGATCGACCAGAATCCATAAACAACTCAACCAATAAATCTCCACAATATAAAACAATTTCTATAAAATCTACAAATACGTTCACTCGTATATATACACTCAACTCAATCTAGGGTATTGCTAACCCCATCTCTACTGAGTCACGCCACAGAGCCAAGGTAATCACTTAACCTTCAGCTCTGATACCACTGTAACGAACTGGGATTTTCGACTCCGAAAATCAACATCAAACTACCGTGTTGACCATTCAGACATCGAACATTCCAGATCATTAATAGAAAGAAGTTAGAGGATGAGAATAGATAAGGTAGAAATATTGAATAGAAGAAGAAGAAGAACACGACACCACAGAATCTCACATCGCAGCGGAACAAAATATAATACAGAAATAAATCTTTATTGAGAACTTTTAAAATACTTACAATATCAGAGTACACATCTGGACAGTGATAATAATCTGTCCTCATATAACACACAGCGGAATAGTAATATCATACGTTTGGACTCTTCCAGCTCGTCTCTTCACAGCAGTCGATAACCTGGACCTGTACAACCCGGCCTAACCCGAGCATTTACAAAACACCGGGTCAGTCTGGTGAACCAGAGTGAGATAAACTCGCACAGTATAAGGGTAATCATCCAATCATGATTTTAAAGTTCAAAATCTTTTCGAAAGAAAAGGATAATCGTAAGACCAAATCCACACATAAACACGGACGGTTTTTACCTTACGATAACCCAAACCACTTTTGAAATCAATATCTTTTCTGATATTATAATAATGTCTAAATACAAGTAAATAGAATCTAGTAGAACGCTTGCATCTCACGCTCTACATATATAGTATACAATCAAAAAACCGCAGGCGCTTATTGGAGATTGGATTCCAACTTGACAAGGTATGGGACCACCTGCCGATAGTGTATCTCTAGAGACGAATACACTGGGTTCAACAAGAACATCTTGCAACCCGGCCCTCACATGACCGACCACTCATTTCGCTTGAGTGTATCGAATGTATATCACCGACGGTTGGGATCAGCAACCGCCTCCCGATAAGGGACAGCATCGAAACATAGATTTAAGAAACAAATAGGAATTTCTCTAGATAGGTGATTATACACCCTAATGGGAGCGACCCACATAGCCATGCTGCCTGCCCGATTTTTGTCATTTCCCGGTTGATGAGGCTTGAGGCCAGAATTAACTCTTGAACATCTGGTCGTCATTCACTTTGAATGCCACATCGTCAAATCCATCAGATATCACTAATTGATATCCACAAAAATACTCTAGCTGGAAGCTAAGAGAGCGGCAATTCTCCGCCAACAACCATAGCACGTTTGAAGAAATCAACGTACGTGATCCTTTGGAAATACTCTGTCAGACATTCGTCCATATACGTCATCCAGGAACAGGATGAACCGAAGGTACTCTCCTACTGCATCCAATATAGGAATCACCCCATGGATCAGTAGCGAGAAGTCCTTGCAACCCGTAGATTCCAACTACGACAGAATCACAGCTTATCTCGGCTTGCCAGGCAGAGAATATTAGTGGTTCTTCCGTTTATGAAAATCCACGGTCTTCAATGCTCCATCTCGACCATCTTCTGATATCTTCACGTATTTGTTGGTCGGAATGGTTTTTGAATATAAATTCGATCCCGGTCTTTCCATACCAACAATCGTATTGGTCAGATTTGATAGTCGGTGTTTTAACTATCAAAATAAATAGTGTTTCAATCATGACACACCAATGAGTTCACTGGTTCAGTATTCAGCATCACTTGGCCTTTAACAAACTAATTTACTTTTGTTAAATTAAAAACTTCTAATTCTTTAATTGTTCAAAAAAAATACGATAATTGAATAACTCTAATTCAATTAACTAACATTCGACTTACTTCATTCGCTCGACTCTAGATCGCAGCGATCACAATGGTTACGCCTGATTCCCTCAGGAAACATCCGACCGCCGTAGGCTATCTGCAGCCCTGCGAATTACACTAGCAGTCGTACGAAATGGCACTCATCTTGAAAAACTATGTTTGACTAACTCTAGCTCGAATAACTATATTCAATTTCCCATTTAAATCTTCCTTTCAATCATCCTTTAAATTCGGAAATCCATTAGTTTTAATAAAGAAATTTATAGCAAATATGTTATAACAATAGCGTTATAACTACTATTTAGACTTACAAAACAACAGCGCTATAATCGCTGTTTAGGTTTACAACCCATTTACTATAGCAAAAGCGCTACAATTGCTATATTAGATTTACAAAACATATATTATAATGACAGCGCTAAAATCGCTGTTTAGATTTTCAAAACATATCCGCTAACGTCTCTTACGATTACCAACTAATACTATCTTCAGATAATCCCGATGTTGTTCAAGTTGGGGTATTTAATTACCTCTCAGACCTTGATCAACAACGTTCTTATCCTCCGATAAACATATGTTGTAATCAAAAATCAATATTTCATTCTAGTCTCAAACAAATTCCATTTAACCATTGGATTTAGTTATACAACCCTATAACTCAGTTCTTTACCCAGGTTCGCTTATTTCCAATCTCCTTTCAAAATTATTCGACCATTTTCCCATTTTGAAATCCCATTTAAAATTCTCCTTTATACTTGATCTTGTTTTCAAGTAAAATTAACGCCTTAACACGTTAAACCTCGTTTACACGACCCTGGTTTATATAAACCCTTTACCTTAATTCACATAATTACACAACACTTAAAATTAAGTTATCATCTTCGCTTGAAATCCTCTTTTTTTACATCGTTATAAACATTTTAGCCTTAAATATAAAACCCGCTCATAGATTCCTTTCACAATCCAATTTGGATTAAACTTCTCTTCGATTACTTTTCAAAAGTAGTCTTCTAAATTCTTATTAAAACAATAATTTTCTTTACTCATTAACTACTTCAGTAGTTAATTTCTTTATTTACTAAGATAAATAGAAAATCCTTTTTAAAGATCTTATTTAAAGTTAAAACAATATTCTTCAACTATTTCATTTCGCAATTTCGAAACAAACTAATTTGATATTCGATTCCAGTTTAAATGGTCAATTTTGTCAAGTCAACATTCGATTATCTCGTAAACTAATTCCCATTTAACCTTCACTTTAAATTAATTAAAAATATAATTAATTTAAATTATTTCCATTAATTGTTTTCTTTTCAAAACAATTATCAAAGTTTAACCATTCGATTCATTCTCTATTCTCATTCTTTGTAAATCTGATTAACATCAGATTTACTTTATAAAATAAATTACTAACAAATCAAATCTTAAATAAATAAAATATTTATTTAATTATCTTTAATAACTTTTGTTCAGAATAATACATTTTTCCAAAACCTAACTCCAGTTATAAAGTAAATTTTATAACTTCAACTCTATCGATTCACCTGACGGTGAATCACTGTCTATAACCCGATTGATTTTAAAGGCCATACTCTGCCAAACACTTAACCAATATCACCTATTGGTTCAAACCAAACAGATGTTGAATATTCAATTAATAATCAACCATCAAATCAATCACACAAACAGATCAGTTCATATATGATAATATGAAAATAAATAATACATTTGAGGGATCCGGTTGGGTCCCTCCAACCTGTTCTTCCCTGTATTCAAATGGTTATCTCAAATCAGACCATTCAGTTTTGTTTAACTGATAACACTAAATAGCAACCATTCAACATCAACCACAAGCAATTCAAACAATTCAACCATTTAAACACGTTTATAAATAAACGTGACCAACCAAGGTGAGTTACCTTTATTGGAATCAATCGTTAAAAATAACGATTTGGTATTTCACTGAAATTAAACACAGTTTAATTTCATCAGTTAAACCAACCAATAAATTATAACTAGCAAACAGTCAATCATTGGCAAGCAGAACACACAAAATAAAAACCCAATTAATATAAAATATAAATGGGAAAACTGAGTGAGTTTAACTCACCTTTTTCCGTTAGACTCTGAAACAGTTCATTCTAATTAAACTAATCTGATGTTTAATCTAATTAGAACCCCAATAGCTGTCGATTCTGATCAAACTAGTTTTCTCGGTTCGTCTACGTCCATATGGTTCCATCGTCTCTCTTGCTCCGTTCAATTCGATACTGTATGACAACATTATAAGAATCACATTACTATTTTTAGACTAATAATATTAATATTTAAATACTATTTTAAATTCCTATTTCGTTAATTAAACTTGATTAAGCACCCAAGCACAAGGTTAGGCACAATCGAGATTTCCATGCAACGGTTTATAATTTTCTAATCACACATGATACTGTTTAAAAATTCCATTATTCCTGGTGCATTGGCAAATCATGGGAATGAAATAAATCGTCTTCGGTAATACAGCTACAAACAAGCTTTCCCAAGCTATTTCGATTATTCACGGTCTACTGTTATACATCAAAAACAAACTATACAATCCACCTTTCAGTACCCAATTTTGACTATAGTTTGGTATTTATAAAACTATATCATTATGTTATAGGGTAAACCGTTAACCATATTTACTAAGTGATCGGTATACTTAATATTCTATTAGTTAGGCATGTGTTTCCTGTGCAAGCAGTACATGTGATACTTAGGCAAACTATACATCTAAGTAAGCACTACCGAAATATTACCCAGCTGGTCACGTGTTTGCACTGTTCACCTCCACTATGCTTTTCAAAACCCGCACCTGTATTCTCTTCCTCGTTCGAAGTATCCATGCAGGACGTCCCATGCAACCGCTCATGCCAACCACCGACAGCCGCTCCAGCCATCTCGGCCTCGCCTCCTCCTCCCGATCACAGCTCCGCCATCTCTACCACTTCACACCGCAAGCCCCTTCCCTCCTTCGCTCAACATGCTATCCTACCGAACTAAGATCATCTGTTTTCTCTCTCTTCCATGTTTGTTCTATGTTGCTTCGTTCATTATTAAGGAGGGTTTTCATTTTGTTTTCAATTCACAGTGAGGAAAAGAAGATGTCTGGTCCTATAAATAGAAGGACAACGTAGTGGCCACGTCAAGATATGCATTTGTATATTCATTAGGTCTTCTGCTACGTTATCATAGCATGTGCGAAGATGGAGGCTTCAGAATTACTTGGTCGGCAAGGTTTTATCTCGATGAAAAGACAATACAAAGGGTGGAGGGTAGTTGGTACTCTGTGTAGCTGTGCGTTGTAATTCAGTTGAAAAGAAATGGCATGAGAATTAGCTGAAGGGTAGGAGACAAAAGAGGGAGCACAGGTTTGCAGCTAGCTTCCGCGTTTGTTTTATATACGTCTGTACGAGTTGTTCAGATCTTACTTGGGGTAGGATTGGACCATTTAGTTTGCTTTATGTTTTAAATGTATAGTATTTTATTTTGGTTATAATAAAATATTATTTATGAAACTTCATCCTAAAGTAACGCGATAAAACCACTACAAACGATTTCTGTTTACTGATAAAAAAACTAATCTGGATGTAAAAAGGTATTCCGGACCCAATGGGACAAGTTTCGTCGAAATCCGACATCGTATGAAAAAAATTCCTTTATAAAACCAGAAATAAACAGGCTTTTTAATTTACCACGACCACCATCTAAATCGAATCAACATGAAACCTTGATATCTTGCAATAACTTTTCGATACGAACCCAACGGCACTAGTTTCGTCGCATTCTGAGACTGTTTGCCCGATAGGCTGTTTTTACCCCGAACCGCCCTACCCCTTTTTAACGCTAAATTTCTCGATCTCTAAAAATAACAAACTATATACTTATCCTGACTCTAATCGACGATACGAACTCAGCGGAACTGGTTTCGTGGCCTAATTCGATCGTCTACTCAAGTTACACTCAAATATCCCTTTATTATATAAATCACGCGCTATAGAAAATGAACGGGCGTTTACGGCTACCATGGCCACATACGACATTGTTTTGCCATGCCATCTAACACCGTACAATAATTTTAACGATACGGTTCCAATGAAACTGATTTCGTCGAAATCTGAGTCCATTTGCAAAACGGCCATTTTAAAGGTCGTTATTTCAAACAACGATTTCCACAGCGTTTTTTTCAAATTTTGATTTAGCCATAACTCGCACTCTATAATACGGAATCTGGATTTTTCTCTTTCATATGAAAATTATCGTCAATACGGTCCCAACGTGTCTTGTTTCACAGAAACCCGACTTATATCGAATCCTGTATTCTCAGTTGAAGTTCAAAAGCAAATATTACGAACTGCACGCCATTTCCAAGCTCGAATTATATTATATATAAATTATAACGTTCAACTTCGTTTTTAATAACGAATTAAATATTAAATTCCATTAATATTCCCAACATAATATTTAAAACTAATTTAAATATTCATATTCAAATGGTCGAAAAACACGGGTCGTTACAAATCCAATCTCTGATGAGTCTTTTGTTCCGTTCTAATGAGTTGTACCCCAAAGATTTGAGCTAACCAGAGCTCCGATACCAACTGTAACGACCCGGGTTTTGCCCGCCCTTAATCGATCGTAAAATCGACCAAAACCGTTCAAAACTCGAATATGTTAACTTTGGGAATACAACACATCAGAACAATAATAGCAGACTTTTATAACATCAATAATAAATGTTACATCAGAGTACAGAATATCAGAGTACATCGATTGAAATTACAGCGGAAGATAAATTACAATAAATTACAATATACAGCGGAAGACTATCAACTCTGGACACAGCTTTAGGCTTCGATCCAGAATCCTGCTTAAAAGAAATATCTGCAAAACAAGCTACTCGATTGCCCGTGTGGAAAAGAGGGCACCCGAGTTTGCAAGTGAAAAAAACTACAGGTCAGTCGTGGGACTGGTATGAGAATTCTTAACTAATATAATTTCTAGTAATAGGGCAAATCCAAGGACCACGCCGCTAACGCGGAACGGGTTTACTCCAATGGACTGCCGTGCATAACTTAAAATAAATCATTAAACAACGCAATGCTTTTTAGAAAAATGAAATCACCATAAGACTCAGGTCCCATCACACAATGCAACGCACACCAAAGGATAGAGTTTTACCTTATGGTGATTAAAAGATGATAGATACGTAAAAACGATATTATTATTAGTGTATATATGTTTAAATAAAACATTTCAATCATAATATCAATCCTAGGAAGCATAGGTACCATATATTATGCCTCCGTACTAGTAATACACTCAAAACTGCATGGAGTCATATTGGAAGTTGGATTTCCATCATGATGGCTTCTGATTCGAAAGATCTATCACGAAGTGCAATATGCACATCCGCACTTTTGGGCAATCAAGTAACACAGCGGCTTACGTCCCAGTGAGAGAAAACACCGCTTACTCTATATCCCTCTATATGGGAATCAGGAGTTTAAGCCCTATCCCTCTGAGCGTGGAGCGACCACACCCAGCTAATCCCGGTCGACCGAATCCATACAAATATCTAAAGTATACTGATCAAACCATCAGTTCACCATCATACCAGGGTGTGAGGCTCGCGAGGTATCGTCCTAACCACAAGGCCTGCTTTTCAACAAAAGCCTTGATCCATGCATCTTAGCATGCCCCGTTGTCAATCCCTATCATTGATTTCTGCTAATATATAACCTCTGAGCTCGTACGTCTCAGAGAAGGGTGTTAAACACCAAACAGATATATACTAGCACAAATCAACGAATAAAGTGTAATGGAATACAACGTCAGACATACCGTCCATTTACAAGTCCGTTCTGGGTTTGAACGAAACCGGAGTCATCTTATTTCGGGGGAAATCAAGACACTCGCAAATTCGAACAATCAACAAGAACGTCCGGACGATCACTACCATCAACCCATTAAGGTAGCTACTCCCATCAAGGCCAACAATAGCAATACAACCGTCCGCCTTAAAGATCGTCGGTCTTCGACCGTCGTCTTCGACTCTTCAATTAAAATCGTCGCGTAATCGTTTGAAATGAGATTTACTCGGTCTTTTCAAATGATCATCGTATATGTATATAATTTGAAATCATTTCATATCGTTATTAATAATTGATAACGACCTATCGCTATTTTTATTTATATAAAAATAGCTTGAATTCATTTTAACGACGCTTCGGGTCAATGGGCGACCCTGGCGCTGTTTTCAACCAAATTTGATTTACACATGTCTTGAAATCTAACCGTTGGATTTTGACGAAGTCTATATCGTTGGAAAGATATTCCCAAAGCGGTCCTAACGGTTCCAGTTTTGGGAAAATCCGACGGTCGGATCTTTCGGTATAACCGTTTGAAGTTAAGAATGTCGATACGTGAACTACCGCGCGCGATTCGTTAAATTTATAATTTATATTTATATAAATATAAATATAAGTCATTTGGCGATTTCAATTTCAAAAGTCTATTCTTTTTATCGCATCTAAAATGACGATAAAAATATCACTTTTAATATCTCTGTTTTATTTACACTAAATGTAGATAAATTATACCTTTTTCTATATTTTGTTCTATTTACCTAAATGTAAATAAATTATATCTTTTCTATATTTTAGTTTATTTACACTAAATGTAAATAAATTATATTCATTTTCTTATCCTATTTATTTACCAAAAGAGAGTATCTTATGTTAATTTTTTTCTAACCTTTCTCATTTAACCAAATGTATATTTTATCTTTTATCTTAACAAAATATATTTTATCTTTACTGTAACAACCCGCAAAATCAGGACCAATTTAAAAATTTTATTTTAGAAAATTTTAATGAATTTTGACCATATAAAATAATTTATTTAAATAATAATGATCACAAATTTGATTCAAATCGAAGTTAGAATGAATGATTTAATTTTTATTATAAAAAGAGTTAGAAATAACGCGGTAGTTTGAAAAGTCAAACTTGAACTTTGACTGACCGTACAGGATGCAAAATTTAACGGATTTTAGTGAAACAAAAATATTAGAATCTATTTAAAAATATCTTTCCAACGAATCCGAAAAATCGAAATTTCATAACGGGAATCAAAAGTTATGGCCAATTCAATATTTAGAAAGGTCGCTATGAAATTTATAAGGGTCAAAATGCTACATTTTGCAGAATAAGGAATTAGGACCCGAAACCATCTCCATTGGTTTTAGAATGTTGTTTACATATAAAAATGACTATAAGAACTTATATTTTTGAGTTTCGGAAAAATTCCACTATTTTTGGTATTTTTTAAATATTAAAATATACACCTGAAAAATAGAATTTTTGCAAACGAACTCCGAATTCGACGAAACCAGTTTCTATGGGTTCGGAATATTAAATTAAGGTTAAATTCTAAAATTTATAATTTTTGGAATTATTTTGTGGCCTGTATAATTTTTACAGTGGAAATACAACCTATTTTCAGACTTCGGAAATTTATAATAAATTCATACGGAATCGGAAAATTACGAAATCAGGTTCGTTGGGTTCGTAATGACCTGAAATAATTATGTTTAAAATTTTATTAATTTTGAAATCAGCATGTATTTATAAGGATTTTTGAATTGAAGAAAACAGTTGAAAATTGAGTAATTGGACACATAATGATATTTGGGCCCAAACCAAAATTAAACCCATGGTATATATTATCTTTTTTCTGAGTTTTAGGGCTGAAATTCGAAATACACAGCAGCCACTCTCTTTTCCATCTTTTTTTCTCAATTTCCATGGCGGCTCCCTCTTCCTCTAAAATTCATAAAAAAATAAAATCTCTTCAAAGCATAGCAAATTATATGTTTTCTCGAAGGTCTCGACGATACGAAGCTAATGGTGTAGTCGGTTTTGTCAAACAGCGCTCGGATTCGCCGGAATCTCGTCTTAAAGCTCGCTGTTTTCGAAATTCAGAAGCTCAAAACGTAAATCAAGAAATTCCCGTGAATCGAGGAAGAATTGGACGAAGTCACAAACACGGAAGTTCTTCGTCTACGCAAGACGAAGATGCTCAGAAAATTTCAGGCAGTTTGGAGGTGTGAGGCGGCCTGTGGGACCCGCGAGGCGAAATCCTTTCTAGGCGATTTCCCGATGATCGGAGAAGCTTTAGGGGCGGCTCTTTCTGGTGGTGGTGCGTCTCGCCAAGACGAAGACATTGGCGGTGGTCCCGTGGCGTCAGGTGGCCCGAGGCAGCGGCAAAGTGCGGTCAAAGTTCGGCGGTGAACAGTGTTTTCCGGTCAATGGGCCGAGGGTATTTTCTATTTTATTTTTAAATTATTTAATTAATTTACAGAACTTTAAAATTGCATAACTCACTCATACGAAGTCGAAAATCGACGATTTCAGGTGCGTTGGGATCGTGGCGACGAGACGGACGCGTGGACACTGATTTTGTCCAATTCTGAGACAGTGAATTTTTTAGGTATTTTCACGAATATTAATTAATTATTTAATTACCCGATCTTTAAAAATTCATAACTCTTTCATACGAGGTCCGTTTGACGAACCGTAAATTGCGTTGGAATCACAAAATTAAGAGCTTCGCGATGGCGTAGACCGCAGCTGTAAAGGAGACAGTAAAATTTTGGCCAAAAAATCAATGTGAGGATTCTAATTTTATTTGTTTAATTAATTATAAATTATTTTCTTGCATTAAAAATAATTGTTTGATCGTTTAATTCTGACCTGAAATGTTGGGTGTTATTTGGAGTGATAATTGTTGTTTGTTGAATGATTGTTGTACATGATTTGCAAAATCCGCTTGGATTTATATATATCTTATTTGCGGTTGGAGAAATGGGATCTAAAATGAGATCATAACATATTTTATTCAGTATATATATATATATATGTTAAGATTGGATTAGAACTTGTAAAACAAATAAAATCCTCTTGTATTTTTAGAACATGTACACAAATGAATTTCTTTTTGTCCTAAAAAAAAAGAGTTTTTATTTACATTTCTGTTATTAATAAAAGGACAAATATAAAAGAACAAGTTTTTATTTACATTTCTTTGTAAATAAATGAACACATTTAGATGTGATAAAAAGAGTTAAAAAGACAATCTTTTTATATTGAAAACACAAAGATGAAATTTTGACGATGAAAATAAAAAGACAATCTTTTTATATTTAAAATAGAAGAAGTTATCATTTACATTACAAAATAGAAAAAGTCATATTTTTACATTGCGAAATAGAAAAGATTATATTTTTACATTGTAAAATAGTAAAGTTGATATTTTTACATTGTAAAATAGTAAAGTTGATATTTTTACTTTGTAAAATATAAAAGATCATATTTTTAAATCGCAAAATAGGTTAATCATTTATTTACACCTTCCTTTGTAAATGATAAGGCTAAAAATATGTTATTCACATTATTGATGTTTATATGGTGAAAGAAAAGAAACAAAGTTTTGTAAATCATTTTTTTTACATTTTCATTGTAATAGAAAAGAGCAAAATATGTAAATCATTTTGTTTACATTTTCATTGTAATAGGAAAAGAGTAAAATATGTAAATCATTTTGTTTACATTTTCATTGTAATAGGAAAAGAGTAAAATATGTAAATCATTTTGTTTACATTTTCATTGTAATAGGAAAAGAGTAAAATATGTAAATCATTTTGTTTACATTTTCATTGTAATAGAAAAAGAGCAAAATATGTAAATCACTTTGTTTACATTTTCTTTGTAATAGAGAAAGAGTAAAATATGTTAATCACTTTGTTTACATTTTCTTTGTAATAGAAAAAGAGTAAAACATGTTAATCACTTTGTTTACATTTTCTTTGTAATAGAAAAAGAGTAAAACATGTTAATCACTTTGTTTACATTTTCTTTGTAATAGAAAAAGAGTAAAACATGTTAATCACTTTGTTTACATTTTCTTTGTAATAGAAAAAGAGTAAAACATGTTAATCACTTTGTTTACATTTTCTTTGTAATAGAAAAAGAGTAAAACATGTTAATCACTTTGTTTACATTTTCTTTGTAAAAGAGAAAGAGTAAAATATGTTAATCACTTTGTTTACATTTTCTTTGTAATAGAAAAAGAGTAAAACAGGTTAATCAGTTATGTAAATAAAAAGAATAGAATTTAGAAATATATTTATTTACATTTCCTATAGTAGGTAAAAATAGAATTGTTAATGTTGAATATTTTATCGTCATTTTGAACGCGGTGAAAATAGAATGGTTAATGTTGTCATTTTTATCGACATTCTTGGTGCGATAAAAATAGACAATGTTAGTGATTCATTTTTATCGACATTTTTAGTGCGATAAAAATAGACAATGTTAGTGATTCATTTTTATCGACATTTTTAGTGCGATAAAAATAGACAATGTTAGTGATTCATTTTTATCGACATTTTTGGTGCGATAGAAAATAAAAAGAACAGGAACATGAGAATCATTTATTTACAACTCCTATTGTAAATGAAAAGAGTAAAAATATGAGGACCACTTTATTTTCAACTTCTTTTGTAAATGAAAAGACCAGAATATGTTGATCATTTTATTGGTATTTCTATGGTAAATAAAAGAACAAGACATGTGAATCTTTTTTTTTTTTATTTTTTTTATTTTCATTTTCTATTGTAAATGAAAAAGAACAACATTCTTGTCAAGACTTGATTAGTGAATTTAAATTGTCATTTTGAGTTAACATGTCAGTGAATTAGAAAATGAACATTTTTTGTCATTAAAAGGATTAGTTAAAAATGAACATTTTGTGTCATTAAAAAGGATTAATTAGACATGAACATTTTGTGTCATTAAAAAGGATTAATTAGAAATGAACACTTGGTGTCATTAAAAAAAAGAATAGATTAAAAATAAACATTTTTTTTATGCATAAGAAAAGAGATTAAAACAAAATACTCATTTTTGTATATTAAAAGTGAATTAGACAAAATGGACATTTTTGGCACATTAAAATGAATGAAGTAAAAAAAAAAATAGACATCTTTATTCATTGAAAAAGATTAGACAAAATTCTCATTTTGTTGCATTAGAGGTTAAGAAACAAAATCATCATATTTGTTTATGTTGAGAAAAAGAATGGATTTAAAATGTATGTTTTCATACATTAAAAAGAATGAATTAAGGATGTATATCTTTATACATTAAAAATAATGAAGTCAAATATTCATTTTGTCATTAAAATGAATGAGACCAAAAATATGTATTTTTGGTAAATAAATAAAAGTCACGATTTTTATGGTCATATGTTCATAATAAAGAGTATTGAAATATTTGCCTGTGATGTTGTATTTTGATGTGTTAAATGTGATGTTAGTATATTCAAAATTGAATATTACACTTCCATTTACAAGTCATCCGACTTGTTTATGTGATTGGGTCGATTATTTTTACACATCGCCCAAGTGCACAAATAATTTATTATTTGTTTGTTGGCTGAAAACCCCACACGGGTATTGGGACGATACTTGACTGACACAAATCCCAATGTTATTATATGTCTATCGATTGATCGACAGGCTGCGATGAGCGTTATTGTTTTATTTTAATGCTCACACAGTTGACATTGTCACTCTGGTTGTTAATGGATGGATTGAGGATTATTTCCTGTTATTACCCTATACATGAAATGTATGAAACCCATATGACCCAAATTATATGGTACATGGTTGAGTCGCATTCCAATGCAGAATTTCTTTTTAAATAAAGAATTTTTATAATAAAAGGATTTTTGTAAAATAAAAGATTTTGTATTATAGAGTATATTTTACATTCAGAATCTTTTATATATAGAATATTTTATGGATTATTTTAAAATATTTTTTTTTATATAGTAATGAATTAATATCTTTAAGATAAATATTTTATGTAAGATTAGTAGATCTTAATAATTATGTTTGGTGATTGATATGTAGATTGGATTTGCAGTGGACGATGTTTTAAATAACATTTATCCTTTAATCCAATTTACATTGAAATTACTATTTGAAATTTATAAATCTATTTTATAAATTAAATCAAAAATTGGAATGTTAATAAATCTTTTTAGAAAGATTAAAAATTTAAATTATTTTATCTTTGATAAAATTAATGAGGACCTTTTTACAAAGATAATAATTTTTATTTAAAAGGATATTCAAAGTTGGAATGTGGCGTATGGTTGATTTTAATTACAAATACGCGAGTTATTCAGAAAGACCGGGTCTAACTCATTCTGAATAATCATCACGACGATCAAGAGTCGAAGATGAAGACGGTGACTGAAGACCTGAGAGCTTCACATCGTTTGGTTGATGGTGACTAATATCTTGAATTGGGACTGATCCCCCAAGGCAAGGTAAAAGTGATGATCTTCCAGACGTACTGGAGATCGACGGATACGTTGTTTCGTTCAGACCCAGAACGGACTTGTAAATGGATAGCATGCCTGACATTGAAAATTTATTTCATGTAATTAAATCGGTTTTTATTTAATATATAAATGCATGGTGGCGGAGGATTTATTCTCTTGCTTAACACCCTTTTGTATGTTAAATAATTACCGATCGCATGATATGAGTTGTTGATGTGGCATGCCAAGTTGCAATTGAACAAAGCTTATTGTTGCAAAGCAGAGCCTTGTATGATGATCAAAGCATAGTCTGGTATGGACATAGCTTTGTGTAATACGTTACTTCGCGAGCCTCAAACCCCGGTTGAGTCTAAAACGGAGCAAGGGAACGCAGGGAGTGCGCACGTTTCTTTCTAGCTAGAAGTGGTGTCGGTGCTTAAACTGGCTGACATTTTACTTATGTGGTTGTTGGATTTGAGGTACCTCAGGTATATTGGTCGTATTGTGGCCAATCAGAGATCCGTTAGGATCGAGAAACGTGTGTTCAGGAATAACTAATCCAGTCCATTGCACCAGTTGGACAGAGTACCAACACGGGGACGGACCGGCCCTGCAGGATCCAAGGGTTGGACAGAGTACCAATCCTGAGGCATTGCTAGAGTGTCTCGAATCGGTAAGGAATTCGCTCCTAGCCTTGACTCAGATGGAAACCCAAATTTCCAATACGACATCACGCGGTTTTGATTGTATACCTATATATGGCGACATAGTGGGATGGGGCACTCATGCCGTCTAGGATTAATACATTTACTTTGATGTCCTTCAATTTGGTTGCACACTATTATTATATAATACCGTGTGTATCGTATCAAGCATCTTTTGATCATTATAAGGTAAAACCCTATCCTTCGGTTTGCGTTGCATTGTGTGATGGGACTTGGGTCTTATAATGGTTTCATTTTTCTAAAAAAAAGCATTGCGTTATTTTGACGATTTACTTTAGTCATGCACTGGCAATCTATAGGAGAAAACCCGTTCCGCGAAAGTGGCGTGGCCCTGTGATTAGCCTTATTATATTATATAGGTTAAGTAGAATTCTCACACCAGTCCCATGACTGACCTGTAGTTTGTCCACTGGCAAACTCGGGTGCCCATATTTTCCACACGGGCAGTCGAGTAGCTATTTTTGCAGATATATTAAACAGGATTCTGGGTTGAAGCTTAAAGCTGTGTCCAGAGATAGAAAGTCTTCCGCTGTGTTCTTCCGTTGCAGTATATTACATTTTTGTATTTATCTTCCGCTGTAATTATATTCCAATGTACTCTGATATGTATATTATGTACTCTGATGTAACATTATATGATGATATGTTATAAAAGTCTTCTGTTGTTGTTTTAATATGTTGTATGCCCAAAGTTAAAGTATTCGTAGATTTTCACTTTTTGGGTCAGACCTGTGTGGTTTATGGTCGATTCAAAGGGTGGGAATTTGCGGGTCTTTACATTTACTAATTTTACTTTTAAATAAAATGTTTATTTTGCTTTCATTCTTTATTTTAAACAAAAGTGTAAATTTTGTTTAACATGGCCTAATTGACAAATATGTTAATTTTATTCATTAATCAAGTTTAACACAAAATGTTATTCTTATCGTATTTAACATTTCTAAACAAGATGTCCTTTTTAACATTAAATAGACAAAATGTCCTTTTTTCATATTAACATTAAATAGACAAAATGTTCTTTTTTTCATATTAACATTTTATTTTCTTTTACATAAGAAAATGTATAATTTAACTTTATTTTCTTTTACATAAGAAAATGTATATTTTAACTCTATTTACAACTTAATAACATAAAGTGTATTTTTAACTTATGTTGCATTTTAATGACATAAAATGTACCTTGACTTAATTTACATTTTTTTATATATAAAATGTACTTTTATCTACTTTCATTTTAAAGCCATAAAATGTACTTTTATCTATTTTACATTTACAAAATATATATTTTATTTTCACCATATTTTATTTGCAATGAAGGATGCAAATAAAAATGTGTTCTTTTAAAATCATATTTTATTCGCATTGTGAATGCGAACAAAGAAAGTAAATTTTAATTCAAAGTTCTATTCGCATTCTAGAATGCAAATAAAGTAAGTTTTTGTTTTCAACTTATTTTTACAGTATAAGGTGCAAATGAAAAAAATGTAAGTTTTATTTTCAAGTCATATTTGTGTTTTGAGAACACAAATAAAAATTCAAGTTTTGCACTCAAGTTATATTGGTGTTTTAAGAACACGAATAAAGAGAGTGCTTCATTTCATATGCCAATATTTGACTCATTTCAATTATATAACATGATGATGGAATTTAAAGTCATTTCAACTAAGTTAACACTACGATGAGTTTTATCATCACAACTAAATCAACACGGCAATACTTTATTTGTGTCATCACCACTAAATTAACCCAACAATGTAATTTTTGTGTCATTACACTACATTAACACAACAATGGGTTTTGTGTCATAACAAATAAGTTAACCCACTGATGGGTTTTGTGTCATTTCTTAAATTAACACAACGGTGTAGATTGTGTTATAATTCTTAGATTAACACAACAATGTATATTGTGTCATCACAACTATTTTAACACCACGGTGTAAGTTTGGGTGTCAGCTTAACTATGTTAACACAAATATGATTTGGTGTACTTTTGATGAATCACAATAAAGACCTCATCTTTATTTTTATTGGTAAATGAAAGTAAAGATTTTAAACTTACATTTTGATATATATATAAGTGGAAATAAGGTTTAAATAAAATGTTCATAAATAAAGGTAAAAGTTGGTATTTTAACTTTGTAGACATGACAAAAATGAAAATTTGTCCCTTTACTTATGTTGGCAAAATGAACACAAAAATTGTTCTTTTATTATGCAAACAAAATGAGCACAAAAATTTGTTCTTTTACTATGTTAACAAAATTAACATAAAGATTGTTTCTTTTCTTTGTTAACAAAATCAACATAAAAATTTATTCTGTTCTTATGTTTACACTATGACATAAAAGTTTATCCTTTATTTATTAACAAAATAATGTTAACTTTGTCCTTTTTCTGGTGACAAACAAAATTACATGTAAATGGTACTTTTTATTTTGACAAGAAATATTACATGAAAATGGTCTTTTTATTTTAACAAAATGAAATTACATAAAAGTTGTCTTTTTATTTTGTTAACAAAAGAAACATAAAAATTGATCATTTCATTATGTTAACAAAAGCAACATAGAAATTGGTCTTTTTATTTTGCGAAAATCAAAGATTAAAGTTGGCATTTTATCTTGTAAACAAAATAAAGGATTAAAACTTGCTTTTTATTTTGAAAACAAAATAAAGGTAAAATTGGCGGTTTATTTCGTAAACAAAATAAAGGTAAACTTTGTCTTTTATTTTCAAATAAATCCCTTTATTGACAAATAATATATAATCTTTTCAAATAACAAATAAAGAGTTATGTTTAATATGTCTTATAAATTAATACATAAAAGGTTAATCAAAAAGGGTAAATTATTCATGTCTTTTAAATTGTTACTTTTATTTTATGTAAATCAAATTTATGTTAAAACTTTGTCTCTTTTATTTTACTAACAAAATTATGTTAAATTTTGTCTTTTATTATATAAAAGTAATAATTTTTATTATGTTTACAAAATAACCATAAGATAATTCTTTTTACTATGTTTACAAATTAAACATAAAATATAAAATAATTTGGTACTTTATTTTGTTTACCAACACAAAAATAAAAATTGTCATTTTATTTTGTTTACAAAAAGAAGAGTAAAAATTTGTGTTTCCTTTGTAAACAAAATTATGGTAGAAATTGCTTTTTGATTTGTAACAAGAATAAACAAAATACAGATTTAATGTTTTTTTTTTATTTTATGTAAAAAAAAATGATAACGATGAGAATTTTATTGGGAATACATCAAGGAGTACAAATCTAAACAGATGAGCTATATCATGTCATCACAGCATTGCAAATCACAATCAATAATACATTACAGTACAATACAAACAGATCAAGCACCAAAATTTTTACCACATCACAGCATAGATTTAATAACATACAGACCGATATTTGACTGAATGAATAATTTAATAAAATATTTAAATTGTAAAAAAAATCAGAGATTCTCACAGTTTTGCGATTTTTGTCAAAATTCCAAACAGCCCAGAATCAACCCCAGTCAGTCTCAATGCGTTCTATTTTCTGTCACGATTCCAACGCTCTCGAATTCGTCAAATTCTGAGTTAAAACGAACGAGTTACGATCAAATTAAAATTCAAAGATTAGGGAATCAAAAGGGAATATTCCCTCATCTTCTACCTCTCAATATTTGGCCGTGGTTCTTCAAATTGGGTTCCAAACATTGACCGCGGATTGCAGGGGCTAGGAGGCACGATATGGGGTGTCGTTCGTCGGAGGTTGTGCGGCCAGGAGAGGCGCACGTGCGCCTGGGCGGAGGGGCAGCTCGGTGGGGCCCAGGTGGAGCACGACGGGGTTTTTCGCGGCGGGTTTGGGTGACTGGTGCGGGCTCTTCAGGCGACGAGGTGGGCGGATACTGGTATGGTTGGGAAGAGGGAAGAAAGCTCTTCAAAACGAGCTATGGTTTGGGTGCTAACTCTTGGAGAGGAGTGAGAAAAAGGAGGATGAAGTTTTGAACCCAAAAGAGGGTGGCGGCGGCCTTGAACGAAGATGAACAGTACAATGGATTTAGGGTTTTAATTTCTTGTTTTTTTTGTAATCTTTAAAATGTAATTTTATAATTAAATCCAAACCTTTCAAATTAAGCCAATTCCAGTCCGACTGAAGCCAACCCTACCAAACAGACCCTATTCCGGATCCAACGGGCTAGGTCCCGTCAGCCCAAGAGTTCGTCTCGACCCCCGTTTCTTAGTTTTAATTATAATTCCTTCAATTTTAAATTTAACCGTCTAAAAAAAAAAATTCACCGGGGCCACATACGGACCCGGAAAAATCCAGAAAAAATATTTTTGGCTTTGTTATGATGATACGGTCCTAATGAAACTAATTTCGTCGAATTTTGAGACTGTTTGAAAAATGGTCATTTTAAAGCCGACTAAATTTGACTGAAATGGCTAAAACACATTTCCTTTTGCCACGCTCACATATTAATTCGAAAAATTCTGGAAAATTAAACTTAACAATAATTCGACATACTGGTTCCAACAAAAGTGGTTTCGTCGAAAACCGAGGTCGTTTGAAAATTGACTATTTTCAAGGCCATATATTTAATTAAAAATATATATAAATTCTACAGCGACTTTTCTAAATTTTAAACTGGACATAACTTTTAATTTTTAAAACAAAATTTCAGTTTTTCATATTCGTTAGAAAAATATGATTAAACAGATTTAAATATTTCTGATTTCGTTCAATTCTGATTTATTTTGAATCCTGTAGTCAGTCAAAGTTCAAATTCAAAATTTCAAACTACAGCGCTGTTTTAAACTCCTTTTATAATTAAATTAAATTTATTCGTTTTAAAATAAATTCCTAGTCGTTATTATTTAAAATAAATCATTTTAAATATTAAATTTCCTTTAAGATTTCTAAAATAAAAATTTTAAATTGGCCCCAAATTCCGGGTTGTTACACGATTAGTGTTTTTTTTTCTTTGTTTAATTAAAACCGGGGGGGGGGGGGGGGGGCTGAAAGAGATATAAAGGGGGGTAGTTGACTTTTCATTTTTTTTAAATTTCATTCTAAAAAGCAACTTTAAATTTCGACCTCGAAATCGAACCGACCGCCTGTCGTCCATAGCTAATTACCCCCATTCCGAACACAAAGGGATATGTATCGCAGACTGATTCAACTGTTTCGATCAGTTTTTGTCAAAATCAACATATAAATCTATATATTGAATTTGAACGCGCATTTCAATTTACCGGGGCCACATATGAACTCTAAAAATTCCCGAAAAATATTTTCTAGCTTCGTATTAATGATACGGTCCTAACTGTAACAATCCAAAATTTTGGGGCCAATTTAAGATTTTTATTTTAGAAATTACGTTATAATTTAGAAAAAGGGAAAAAAAGTTTTAACGGTAGAAAATGTCCGTTTGTTTAATATTAAACATTTACATGTTAGAAGTTTGTTAGGTATTAATATTTAAATGCAAACATTCATTTCTAAAAATAATACTTAATCATGTAGTGTTAGTTTTAATTTCTAACAATTAGCATTAACCATGCATTCATTATCTTTCCTCCCTTTTGCTTTTTCCTTGTTATTATTTTCTTCACAAACAAATCACCTATATATATATTTCTCTTCTATTTATTCTTTCCAACCCATTGAATATGTCACTTAAATTTTGATATTTAATGTTATGTGTTTGAAATTTAGAGGGACACACAACTTTCTAACAATCAGCATCAGACAATAAATCATACATTCATTCCTTTCCATTTATTCTCTCTCCCTCTTTGTAATTTACTTTCGAAATTTGAATAAAAATATATATAATTAATAAATAGCGTGGTCCCATCACGCCTAGATCTAATTAAATCCTTAGTAACCTACTAGATTGTAATAGACACATTAGGGGAATGAAACTAAAGAAAATTAAAAACAACATTAATGTATATATATAAATATATATATATATTAATGGTATACATTTAAAACTTTTCTTATAAAAAAAATACTATATATTTAGCAAATGCTACATATATGAATGATAGAATTGAAGTATGATTAATTGACTACATGTTAAATTTCTAATTAATTGACTACATGCTATATATACTAATGTTATGCATTTAGAACATTGCCATGAAGAGAGTAATTAATTGCCATGAAGAGATTAATAGACTGAATTAAATCGGACCTTTTGGTTAATTTAAGGATTTAATAATTTAATATTATAAATATATTAGAATACACAAACCCTAAGCCTAGTATACAACAGTAGCCGACACCTTCATGAACCAATGGCCACCACGTTCCGACATTGAAATCCAAAATTCTCCTAATCTACAACAAATTAAAACACGAATTCCATACAAGGATTGAAGAGATTCATATACTCTTTAATATGGGTGAAAGGGGATTTCGAGTTCAACGAGGAAGGAGCCGTGGGGAGCTCAGACATGGACGGAGGTCGTGGTGCAGTTAGATCCGAGGCAAGTGCCTCGTAACTCGCGCGCAGTGGAACCCTCGAAGAGGAGCACGATGGGTTTTGTACATCGCTAAAGGAAGAAGAAAGAAAAAAAGAGGCGATCGTGACTTATTCTTTTTAAAACCATTGAAATCAGATGTTATGGAACCGTCTTGGCCTGATCTACGTGATGGAACAAATCAGAGCAGAAACAGAGCGCGTTGGAAAATCAGACAAATCGAAATTCAAACCAATGGGAGATTTCTTAATTTATAATTAAAAATAAATGGTTATGCATTGAATATCATTATTTATTCGCTGCTAAGATTTCTATTGCTTGTGGTATGTGATTTGAATTTATTGATGATGTTGTGGTGATTTGTTTAATTGAATCGAATAATGGAATGGTAGAAATTTGTGATCAAATAAACATTAAATTTTGATTTGTTATGTTTAGAATATAATTGTTATACAAATAAAAATACCATTTTTATTTGCCATGATTGAAAACTAGAATTAGATGCAAAATAAAAATATTCTTTTTATGTGCTATGTTGAAATTAGATTTGTGTACAAATAAATATTAACATTTATTTTTCATGTTAAAGATTAAGATTTGTGAACGAATAAATATTCACATTTATTTGTTACATTAAAAATTGAAATTTGTGAATAAATAAATATTCACACCTATTTGTTATATTAAAGATTGAAATGGTGTACAAATAAAAATATTCAATTTATTTGTTAAAATAGAAAATTTTGTAAAAATAAAAATACTCATTTGTATTTTGTTATGTTAACGTAGAATTGTTAGAATTGTGAGACGATAATTTTTTTTTTTTAATCATAACATATGAAACATAGAATTAGTAGAATTGTCATGTTAATATAAAATGCCATTTATGTTAGAATTGAAATGTCAGTTATGTTAGATTAGAAATACAAGAATAACATGTTACTTCATGTTTTGTTAGATAAAAAAATGAAATGACATTTTAGTTTAACATTATCATTTTTAGAAAAAAATGACATGTTAATTTTAATTATCATGTTAGACAAAAATGACATGTTAAATTGAATTTTCATTTTACGTCAATAAGAACTGTTAGAAATAAAGTGTACATGAGAATAAATATACGTTTTTGTTACAAAATGTTGAATGATAAACAAAATATATATTTTGTTAGAAATGTCATACATGATTAAAATATACATTTTGTTAGAAATGTAAAGGCCCGCAAATCCGAGCTATTTGAGTTGACTAAATACACCACACGTCCAACCCAAATAACACAGAAATACGACTCATTATTAGAAAGAAGTTAGAGGGTGAGAATAGATAAGATAGAAAACTTAGAATAGAAGAAAACGAAGATCACAAACTCACAGCGGAACGAATAAAATATATTATATAACATAAGCTTTGAAATGCAAATCTGTTTGTACATATATACATACCATCATCAGAGTACACATAACATTTGATTCAGCGGAAGCAACTCTAAATAACTAACGTTGAAGCCTCCTGCTTCAAGCTCCTCCAAGTGTATCTGTAAAAGCCTGAAACACTTGACTGCCCGTACAAATTTGGGCACCCAAGAGTTTAGGGAAAACAAAACAAAATAAACTCTGGGTCAGTCATGGGACTGGTGTGAGTAAACTCCAACCACTTGTTTAACTTTCAAAACCCTTTTCGAAAGAAAAGATAATAGTAAGACCAGTCCACACATAAACATGGACGGTTTTTACCTTACTATAACCCAAGACACTTTGATATCAAATCCAATGATATTATAATAATGTCTACATCAAGTAAATAACCAAATAGCAGAACGCTTGCATCTCACGCTCCACATATATAGTATAAAATCAAAAACCGCATGGCGCTTATTGGAGATTGGATTTCCAACATGACAAGGTATGGAACCACCTTCCGACTGTGTATCTCTAGAGGCGAATACACTGGGTTCAACAAAAACATCTTGTAACCCGGCCCACACATGACCGACCACTCATTTCGCTTGAGTGTATCGAATGTATATCACCAACGGTTGGACTCAAACCACCGTTTCCCGAATGGGCAGAATCGATAGATTTAGAAACAAAAGGAATTTCTCTAGATAGGTGATTATACACCCTAATGGGTGCGACCCACATAGCCATGCTGCCTGCCCGATTTTTTGTCCTTTCCCGGTTGTTGAGGCCTGAGGCTACGATTACTTACCATTCCTTGATAACACAATCACTTTGAATGCCACATTGTCAGATCCGTTAATCACTAGTCGAGTTTGCACAAATATTCTGAATATTATGCTAAGGGATAAATCCGTTGCAACCATATACATTCATACAGACCAACCCATTTGATCATTGGAAATACTCTGTCAGACATTCGTCCATTCACGTTCGTTCTGGGATTGAACGAAACCGAAGGCACTATTTCTATAAATAGAAAAGCCCTTGCACTTCACTCCGTCTTCAATATATTCAGCATACTTGGTTCGCAACGCTTATGCCGATACGGAGTGGTTCTTCGGATAATAATCCAACCGGTCTCTCCATATTGACAACGATGGTCAAAAACTTCGATAGTCTGTGATTTAACTATCGAATACAAACAAGTGTTCATCCAACATATCAAACAAATCACTGGGCTCTTTAATTAATATTCATTAATTAAACCACTTCTCTATTTTCTCTATCAATATTTGTTAACCAAATATTTCAATAACCATATTTGCCCTTTTCGCTATTTTTGATTTCGTTTCCTTATCGAATTCTATATATATCGATATATAGATTTCTAATTGTCAAATTTCTTAAAAATATTCTAACTCCTTAAATTCCCGGAAAAATTCGCCATAACCTCCCCTGTATCGGGAGCGTCGGGAAATTTCAAATAGCTTCCCGGTATCTTCCTCAATCAAAAAGAAAAAGGAAAAGCCAAGCGGCTTACCGATACGGCGCATAAAATCTCATATATGAATTTAAACATGTACCTTATTGTCGAGCACATAAATTTAAATCTTCATATACTTCATATCAACCTGCTTACACATGTTTACCTGTTTTCCATTCAATTCAATACCATTTAATCGTTTGAATTCAGTTTCTCCCATTTATTCTTTAAATCGGCCATTTTGCCTATTTCACTTCTTTGTTTGAACATAACATGTTCAACAAAATATTTAACTCGTTCCTAACCAAATCAAATTTCGATTTCAATTCTAGTTCTCTTTTCTATTTCGAATATAAATTCTCAAATCGAATTCACTTATTTAAAGCTCAATATTCATTCGAAATCTCATTAACTAATTTCTATTCGAATTAGTTAACTCTATTCAATAAATCAAAAATCTGATTTCTATTTCAGAAATCAACTCATTACTCCACTGGAGTTCACATATATTTTATAATTCAAATCTGGATTTTTCTAAATAGAAATTTCGATTTTTATTTGCTTAAAATCCTTTAATTTA
Source organism: Allium sativum (assembly GCA_030737875.1). NCBI lineage: Eukaryota > Viridiplantae > Streptophyta > Magnoliopsida > Asparagales > Amaryllidaceae > Allium > Allium sativum. The sequence goes on from CM060913.1 coordinate 162,873,748, forward strand.
ATTAAATAAGCCGTTATGGTTTTATAATGGTTCTGGCGCTGCTTTTCTGAAAATTTGATTTTGACATAACTCAAAATCTATACGACGAAATTCAGATTTTTCTCTTTCATTTGAAAACTATTATCAAACCGGTCCTGACGTTTCTTGTTTCAAAGAATTCCGACTTCAATTGAGTCCTGTATACTCGATTGAAGTTCGAATCGCTATTTTACGAACTACAGCGCTGCGGCGAATTCGTTTTAATTATATTTATATATATATAAACTTCTAAACTTTTAAACCTCTTTAAAATGAATTCAACTCCATTTAACTCTGCTTGATTCAAATTCAAATCTCACTTTTATTTGAATTCTAAATTCAAATTCCAATTCCTTTTCTATTTGATATTCAAATTCAATATTTGAATTTCTATTTGAATTCCCTTATTCAAACTCTACATTTAAATTCCATTTGAACTTTCTATATTCCAATTTCTATATTTGAATTCTATTGGAATTCAAATATTCAAACTCCTTTTAAATTCTATATTCAAAATTCCATAGTTTAAAACCCATTTGAATTTCATATTCAAATCCCATAGATTAAATCCTATTTGAATTCAATTTGAATCTCTTACATTCAAATTTCATTTTTCCATTTTCGACCCCATTTGAATTTCTAATATTCAAATTCATTTTCAATACCATTTGAATTTCTAATATTCAAATTCATTTCAACACCATTTGAATTTCTATTATTCAAATTCATTTGAATTCCCTTGAATTCAAATTCCATTTCAAAACTATTTGGATTTCCTATTTTGAAATCCTATTTAAATCCTACTTTGAAATCCTACTTTCAAAGTTTATTTCAAATTCTATTTTGAAATCTCATATTCAAATTTCTACTTGAATTTCTATATTCAATTCCATGTTCAAATTCAACATTCGAATTTCTATTTCAAATCTCAATTCAAATTTCATTTTTAAATTCCAATTCAAATCTCTATTCAAATTTCACATTTGAATTCTTCTTTGAAATACTATATTTCAAATTCTATTCAATTCTTCTTTGAAATTCTATATTTCAAATTCTATTTTGAAATTCTACATTCAAATCTCTATTCAAATTTCTTTATTCGAATTCCTTTGAATTCAAATTTTATTTTAATTCCTTGAATAAAAATTCTATTTTTTCATTCTAATTTCATCTATTCAAATTCTATTTGAACTTCTTATTTGAATTTCTAATATTCAATCCCCTTTTAAAATTCAAATATTTAACTCCCTTTAAAATTCGAATGTTATACTCAAATTTCACTTGAGTTATATATATTTTAAAATTTTCATTTCACATCCTATTTTGAAATTTTATTTCAAATTCCAGTTTCACACCTGTATTTCTATTTCTGAATTATCAATGATAATTCTTTTCACCTCATTTATAACTTCGTTATAAAAGAACTATTTATAAACTTCGTTTATAAAGAAACTACTTGTTTTATTTTTCAAAAACAAGTCTATATTTTTATTCCATTTAAAAATTCAAATTCTATTTAAAAATAGAATTTCCCCTTTTTAAATCGCCAATATCCTTCCACGATATTTTTAAATATCGTTACTTAAGCCCAGTGATATTTAAACACACAAAGCAACGAATTATTATTTTTCTAACACATCATATATAACAATATATATGCAAACAAATAAACAAACAGATAATATATTTTTGAGGAATCCAGTTGGATTCCTCCAACCTGTTTCCCTGCATCCACAGATGTTAGCACATAAATAATACCCATTCTGCTTCGTGGCAGAATATCGCGGTATAGAAGGTCATCCACTAATCATAGCGTGGGGCGTATAGGGTAATCATCCGCTATGAAACTGCGGGCATCCGCTAATGAGACTGCGGGAATCCAACCAACCAATCAACCCAATATATATATATATAATAGCCTAAATAACTAATATATATAAAACAACCAGAAAACATTCACACAAGCAGCAAACAATTATTTTTAATGAAATAAAATAATTCTAAAGGTGAGTGAGATTTACTCACCGTAATTTCCTTTGCTGAATGTCTCGTGGAAATTCAGATCTTACGGCTTCGAATCGCCTCGAACGAGTTTTATCGTGCTCCTATGAATATTTATTTAACAATCAACATTTCAATTACGCATAAATAAATGTCATATGTATATATATATCCATTTTCCCATTTAATTAAATCACCAAATTATTTTAATTAAATATCCAACTTCTTTTATTTATCCTGAGTTTGAAATCTAAATCAAACTAATATGGTTTAAATAAAAGAATCAAAACTAACTAACTTATTTTCTATAAACTAATTATATAAATTTATTTGCTTTTTATATCATAAATTCCTAACTGCCTTATTTGTTTTTCAAATAAATAAAAACTAAATCTAAAAAAGGAAAATACCTTAATCTGGTTAAATTCTTTCTTCTTCCTCAACACATTATTGCCGAACAGAGACTCCCATCCCCAGAACTAGAACCGCCAGCTACAACTACATCGATGAACTTCAGGGAGCAAATCGCGATCCCAGAATACAGATACCACCACCTCCATGCTGCTCCACCGAACGCTGCTCCTCCCGATTCCCCGAGTTTGCCAACATCGCACCTTCCCCATCAGTCGAGCCTGGCTCGAAACCCTAAATCCCAATCGCCATCGGTTCTCAGCCCTAACCCTGGTTGTACCATCGAGACAACTAGCCTCTCGTACTATGATTCGCGGTGAAACCCCAAGGTCAAACGAAATAGTCAAACCCCTAGATTGCAATTTTCGAACTCGAACCCATTGTCCGTGCTTCCATCGAGGTTGCGACCCCTCAGCTTGTCGTTAGGATTGAAGAAAGGGTACCTGACTTTTGAAAAAAAAAAAGATTCGATTGATTTAGGGGGTGCGGCCATTTTTATTTTCATTGAAGCTTTCGGTTTTAACTGAGGAGCAAATCAGTGAAGTAGTCGTTGTTTTATAGAGAAGAACGGGGAGCAGAAAGTACTGGCCATTAATTTTCTGTTTTCCTGGATTCTGAAACTTGGAGACAAAGGCGTTGGCTCGAGATGAATAAGTCTGCGCTGATGACAACTTTTAGGGTGGCGCTTAGTTTTTAGGTCGGCTATCCTTTTATATTTATTTTAAATAAATAAAATATCTTGCGGTCTTTTAATTTGAAACCATGAACAACTATTTCAGCAAAACCACTGATGTTCCCAACATTATTTACTATTTTGAATTCAACGAAACTGATTATACAATTTAATTTGAACGTATATTTAAAATAGCCATATTAAATCATTTTAAATTCAAAACAAATAAATTTTTCAACAATGAATTTCTATTATCATCGTTCAGTTTTATTTTCGAATTGAATTATTTCAAACTTCTCGTATTTCGATAATTATCAAAATAAATCGTATTTCGATTATTTAATCGATAACCCAATAAAATACCATTTATATTATGAATTCAATATTTAAACCATACTAAATATTTAAAAATAAATTAGCCAAAAATCCGGGTCGTTACATTCTTCCCCCCTTAAAATAATTTCGTCCTCGAAATTGCTAAGGTAGGAAAATGGTACAAATCCATTTCTTTTCAATATCTCTCTTATGTTGAAACTCACCTCCTTATATTTCAACATATTTAATTTCACCAAAACTTTTGGTCTTCCTTCCTTTAATTTGAATGATCTACGATCAATCCATTTATATCCAATCTATATTCCATTAATCTATTCAAATTGATTCTAATCAATTCACTCCCTTCGACCCATTTAACTTGTTTAAGTTAAATTTCAATTTCAGAATTCAAATCCCTGGGTTTTCTTTTCAAATTCTTCTGAAATCCCATAAATATATACATATATTTATTTCCATCACAAATTCAAAACATTTGAATATTCAAACCAATTTGTTTTCTTTCCAACAAATTTCCATCAAAACTTTCTAAGATAGCAATCCATCACTTAGAACTTGAAAATGAACACTGATGATGTTGCAATCATCATCAGAATTATTTCCCAGCCACTGAAGTGAGTTCAGTGCTTTATTATTTCAAAATCCATGATTTTCTTTCAAATCTTTTAAAACAAATCTATATTATTTTAATATACTTTGAAAAATATTTTTAACTTCCCAGGATTAAAATTCCAAAATCTGCTTTGAAATCAAATTTTAATTCGTCTCAATTGTATATCTTATTCATATACAAGTTCTGTTTGGTTATATATAAATTTTATAATCTCATTTGATTCTAAAGTCAATATCCAACACATCCATATAATAATAATTCTAGAAAATTATTCTTTCTATATAAAAAATAGAAATTTTGGGTAAAATTATTTCATCTACCCACTTTAAAATAATACTGTGTCGAATTTCTCTGTCCCAGTGTTTAGAAATCCCTATTGACTTCGTGGCGTCCCACGATTCGACCAGAATTCATAAACCACTCTACAGACTAGCCAACACAATATAAAACAATTTTTATATCAATTAACAAATACGCTCTCTCGTATCTATATACTCAACTCATTCTAGGGTATTACTGACCCTATCTCTAATGAGCACATGCCACACAAGCCTAGGTGTTCGCTCAACCTAAGCTCTGATACCAACTGTAAAGGCCCGCAAATCCGAGCTATTTGAGTTGACTAAATACACCACACGTCCAACCCAAATAACACAGAAATACGACTCATTATTAGAAAGAAGTTAGAGGGTGAGAATAGATAAGATAGAAAACTTAGAATAGAAGAAAACGAAGATCACAAACTCACAGCGGAACGAATAAAATATATTATATAACATAAGCTTTGAAATACAAATCTGTTTGTACATATATACATAAAATCATCAGAGTACACATAACATTTGATTCAGCGGAAGCAACTCTAAATAACTAACGTTGAAGCCTCCTGCTTCAAGCTCCTCCAAGTGTATCTGTAAAAGCCTGAAACACTTGACTGCCCGTACAAATTTGGGCACCCAAGAGTTTAGGGAAAACAAAACAAAATAAACTCTGGGTCAGTCATGGGACTGGTGTGAGTAAACTCCAACCACTTGTTTAACTTTCAAAACCCTTTTCGAAAGAAAAGATAATAGTAAGACCAGTCCACACATAAACATGGACGGTTTTTACCTTACTATAACCCAAGACACTTTGATATCAAATCCAATGATATTATAATAATGTCTACATCAAGTAAATAACCAAATAGCAGAACGCTTGCATCTCACGCTCCACATATATAGTATAAAATCAAAAACCGCATGGCGCTTATTGGAGATTGGATTTCCAACATGACAAGGTATGGAACCACCTTCCGACTGTGTATCTCTAGAGGCGAATACACTGGGTTCAACAAAAACATCTTGTAACCCGGCCCACACATGACCGACCACTCATTTCGCTTGAGTGTATCGAATGTATATCACCAACGGTTGGACTCAAACCACCGTTTCCCGAATGGGCAGAATCGATAGATTTAGAAACAAAAGGAATTTCTCTAGATAGGTGATTATACACCCTAATGGGTGCGACCCACATAGCCATGCTGCCTGCCCGATTTTTTGTCCTTTCCCGGTTGTTGAGGCCTGAGGCTACGATTACTTACCATTCCTTGATAACACAATCACTTTGAATGCCACATTGTCAGATCCGTTAATCACTAGTCGAGTTTGCACAAATATTCTGGATATTATGCTAAGGGATAAATCCGTTGCAACCATATACATTCATACAGACCAACCCATTTGATCATTGGAAATACTCTGTCAGACATTCGTCCATTCACGTTCGTTCTGGGATTGAACGAAACCGAAGGCACTATTTCTATAAATAGAAAAGCCCTTGCACTTCACTCCGTCTTCAATATATTCAGCATACTTGGTTCGCAACGCTTATGCCGATACGGAGTGGTTCTTCGGATAATAATCCAACCGGTCTCTCCATATTGACAACGATGGTCAAAAACTTCGATAGTCTGTGATTTAACTATCGAATACAAACAAGTGTTCATCCAACATATCAAACAAATCACTGGGCTCTTTAATTAATATTCATTAATTAAACCACTTCTCTATTTTCTCTATCAATATTTGTTAACCAAATATTTCAATAACCATATTGGCCCTTTTCGCTATTTTTGATTTCGTTTCCTTATCGAATTCTATATATATCGATATATAGATTTCTAATTGTCAAATTTCTTAAAAATATTCTAACTCCTTAAATTCCCGGAAAAATTCGCCATATCCTCCCCTGTATCGGGAGCGTCGGGAAATTTCAAATAGCTTCCCGGTATCTTCCTCAATCAAAAAGAAAAAGGAAAAGCCAAGCGGCTTACCGATACGGCGCATAAAATCTCATATATGAATTTAAACATGTACCTTATTGTCGAGCACATAAATTTAAATCTTCATATACTTCATATCAACCTGCTTACACATGTTTACCTGTTTTCCATTCAATTCAATACCATTTAATCGTTTGAATTCAGTTTCGCCCATTTATTCTTTAAATCGGCCATTTTGCCTATTTCACTTCTTTGTTTGAACATAACATGTTCAACAAAATATTTAACTCGTTCCTAACCAAATCAAATTTCGATTTCAATTCTAGTTCTCTTTTCTATTTCGAATATAAATTCTCAAATCGAATTCACTTATTTAAAGCTCAATATTCATTCGAAATCTCATTAACTAATTTCTATTCGAATTAGTTAACTCTATTCAATAAATCAAAAATCTGATTTCTATTTCAGAAATCAACTCATTACTCCACTGGAGTTCACATATATTTTATAATTCAAATCTGGATTTTTCTAAATAGAAATTTCGATTTTTATTTGCTTAAAATCCTTTAATTTAATTAAATAAGCCGTTATGATTTTATAATGGTTCTGGCGCTGCTTTTCTGAAAATTTGATTTTGACATAACTCAAAATCTATACGACGAAATTCAGATTTTTCTCTTTCATTTGAAAACTATTATCAAACCGGTCCTGACGTTTCTTGTTTCAAAGAATTCCGACTTCAATTGAGTCCTGTATACTCGATTGAAGTTCGAATCGCTATTTTACGAACTGCAGCGCTGCGGCGAATTCGTTTTAATTATATTTATATATATATAAACTTCTAAACTTCTAAACCTCTTTAAAATGAATTCAACTCCATTTAACTCAGCTTGATTCAAATTCAAATCTCACTTTTATTTGAATTCTAAATTCAAATTCCAATTCCTTTTCTATTTGATATTCAAATTCAATATTTGAATTTCTATTTGAATTCCCTTATTCAAACTCTACATTTAAATTCCATTTGAACTTTCTATATTCCAATTTCTATATTTGAATTCTATTGGAATTCAAATATTCAAACTCCTTTTAAATTCTATATTCAAAATTCCATAGTTTAAAACCCATTTGAATTTCATATTCAAATCCCATAGATTAAATCCTATTTGAATTCAATTTGAATCTCTTACATTCAAATTTCATTTTTCCATTTTCGACCCCATTTGAATTTCTAATATTCAAATTCATTTTCAATACCATTTGAATTTCTAATATTCAAATTCATTTCAACACCATTTGAATTTCTATTATTCAAATTCATTTGAATTCCCTTGAATTCAAATTCCATTTCAAAACTATTTGGATTTCCTATTTTGAAATCCTATTTAAATCCTACTTTGAAATCCTACTTTCAAAGTTTATTTCAAATTCTATTTTGAAATCTCATATTCAAATTTCTACTTGAATTTCTATATTTAATTCCATGTTCAAATTCAACATTCGAATTTCTATTTCAAATCTCAATTCAAATTTCATTTTTAAATTCCAATTCAAATCTCTATTCAAATTTCACATTTGAATTCTTCTTTGAAATACTATATTTCAAATTCTATTCAATTCTTCTTTGAAATTCTATATTTCAAATTCTATTTTGAAATTCTACATTCAAATCTCTATTCAAATTTCTTTATTCGAATTCCTTTGAATTCAAATTTTATTTTAATTCCTTGAATAAAAATTCTATTTTTTCATTCTAATTTCATCTATTCAAATTCTATTTGAACTTCTTATTTGAATTTCTAATATTCAATCCCCTTTTAAAATTCAAATATTGTAACAACCCGTAAAATCTGGGCCAGTTTAAAATTTTTATTTTGGCAATTTTAGCGAATTTTGAATATTTAAAATAGATTATTTTAAATAATAGCGACGAGAAATCTATTTTGAATAGAATTCGACGTATATATTTATATACGTCGTCGTTAGAATATAAAATATTTATATATAATTATAAATAGAATTGAAAATGGCGCGGTAGTTCGATAATTCGATTTCAAACTTCAATTGAATGTACCGGGAGCAAAACAATCCGGATTTTAGTGAAACCAAAAATAATGGAATCTAATAGTGAATATCTTTCCAACGAATCGGGAAAATCAAGATTTCATATCGGGAATCAAAAGATATGTCCAGTTGAAAATTCTGATTAGTCGCTATGGAATTCAGGCCCTTAAAAATGGACATTTTGCAAACGACCTCGGATTTCGACGAAACCAGTTTTGTTGGGTCCGTGATGTTAAGTTATTGCCGGATTCCAAATTTCATAATTTTTCGAATCAATATGTGAGCGTGGCATAGGAAAACGTGTTTTGACCATTTCAGTTGATTTTAATCGACTGGAAAATGGTCATATTTCAAACGGACTCAGAATTCGACGAAACTAGTTTTGTTAGGACCGTATCGTCAATATGAAGCTAGAATTTATTTTTCTGGAATTTTTCTAGTTAGTATGTGACCCCAGTGATTTGAAACGTACGTTTAAAATTCAATATAGTGATTTAAATGTAAATTTAACGAAAACTGATTGTAACAGCCGAATCAGCTGATGATACATATCCCATTGGGTTCGGAATGGGGGTAAAACGCTATGGGCGACAGGCGGTGGGCCTCGCTTCGAGGTCGTATGTGAAAGTCAACATTTTGCAATATAAAATAATTAAATTAAATAAAGAAAAAAAAAATCTCTTCTCCCCTTAAATTCCGCTGGCCCCCCCCCCTCTTTTCATTTTCAATCGGCATTGAAAAAAAAAAAAAAAAAAAACACGATGAACGAAGACCGCGACCTCCAGCACGCCACTCACCCATCGCCGCCGCATCCCTTGGCGATCTCCTCCTCCTCAGACCCCGACGCAGGCTCCCCTCCTTCCGCCGTCCTCCTCCTCTCTCCACTCCTTCCTCCAACGAAACCACCACCGTACCCCAATTTTCCCCAACCCGTGAAGACCACCGCCTCCGCCCACTACAGCCACCACCGCAAGCCCCTCCGACGAAGCTCGCCTCCCCTCCGCTGCTTCCTCCCCCAAAACCGCACGCCAACGCCGCTAAACCCCCCCCCCTTCTCCGATTTAGGACAGCGACTGCTCCTCCCCCCTGTAAGTAAACTGATTTTTATTTATATTTTAAACTGATTTTTATTTATATTTTAAACTGATTTTTATTTATATTTAAAACTGATTTTTATTTATATTTAAAACTGATATTTAAAAAGGAAATAAAACTAGATTTTTATAGAAAATAAAATGATTAGAAAATGTCATTGTTTTGTAAAAATAAAAATATTATCTTTTATATGTAAAACTAAAATCTTTTCTATGTGAATAGCGAGAGAGAAATATATATTCTTTTATGTTAAATGGTGTAATGAAAAATGTGATTTTTATATAAAGAACTTCGAATGAAAGATGTGATTTTTATATAAAGAACTTCGAAAGAAAAATATAGTTTTTATGTTTTGAACTTCGAAAGAAAAATATAGTTTTTATGTTTTGAACTTCGAAAGAAAATATAGTTTTTATGTTTTGAACTTCGAAAGAAAATAGAATTTTTGTATATTGAACTTCGAAATAAAATGTGATTTTTATATATTGAATAACATAGTAAAAATTCGATTTTTATATATATTGAATAGCGAAGTAAAAATGTGATTTTTACGTATGTAGTGAAAGCAGCAACGAAGGTGACAAAAAGGCGAAACGACGAAGAATTCTGCAAAGGAGTGCCGTGGAGCTAGGATAGCTAATCTGTGAGAACTCCTCACCTTTCAATTTATTTTTTCTAGTTATATATATACTAGGATGCAGACGGTGCTTAGTAGCACCCGACACCCGTCATCCACAAACCATGGATGGCTTGTTTGTTAAATTGTTTGGTTGTGTAGTTAGTTATATGATTTGATTTGAATGTGGTTTGTGGTGTGAAAAATCGAATCGATAAATTGGTTAGGATTAGACGTGCGCCGTTATAAGGCGAAGGAGTAAGGCTAGGTTAGACTCTTACTCCAAATTTTGTGGTTTGCATAACGAATTGATATGATTGATGTGTGAATGGCGTGGGCCTTCACTAGACCGGGGATAAGGCTAGGCCTCGTCCCGTTTCTAGTATCGTGCCGTTATGCCGCCGAAATTTTCTAAAATATGTTAGAAAAATAAAAATATCATTTTTATTGTGTAAATGAACTGAATAGAAATTCAAGTGTGAAGTAAATATTTTTGTCGTTAAAAATATAGTTTTAACGTGAAAGTGAATAAATAAATATTTATAAACAAATCGGCCGATTTGTTTATATACACTGATTTGACTGATATTGAATGGGTCGATAAATTTTACACATCGCCCAACTGCACAACTAAAAATCTGTGTTTGATTGTTTGAAACCCCACACGGGTGTTGGGAATGAAATATGAATTTCACTCATCCTGATTGATTAAATATGTCGATCGGTTGATTGACAGGCTGTTATAAGCGTAAGATATCTATATTTGATGCTTATACAGTGTAGTGCACTTTGGTTGATGGTTGATTGTTTATTATTGCTATCATATACATGTGTTGTATGGAATCCATATAATTAACGTTATATGGTGATTGATTGGGCCTCATTCCAATCGGGAAAGTAATGAATATTATAAAAGAAAATTCATGTGTTGAATATAAAAATAGTGATGTGTTGACAGTACTCATGTGTTGAGATTAGTCATGTGTTGAAATAAATATAGATTCATGTGTTGAATGGGATAAATTTTCATTTGTTGGATAGAATAAAGAATATTTGAAAATAGAAATATGTGAAGCCGTGATGATTAGATTGACGCCATTTTGACGTGAACGATATTTATATCGATTTTGAATTGAATTGAAAACGATTTCGAAATGAATTGAATTGAAAACGATTTCGAAATGAATTGAATTGAAACGATTTCGAAATGAATTGAATTGAAAACGAATTCGAATTGAATTGAAAGTGAATTGAAATGAATTCAAATTGAATTGAAATTTGAATTGAATAGAAATGAATTTTAAAACGAATTTATAAAGAAGAATTCAATTTTGATTTGAATTGAAATGGATGTTGGAATTGTTTTGAAACGAATGTAGAACTATTTATAAGATTCGTTTTAAAAGGAAATCGACGAAATATATATAATATATATATATTATATATATAATGGCCTGAATAGAACGCGCCGCGCCGCGGCAGTTCGTGAATTTCGACCATTTATTTCAAACGGACATTGCGGGAGATCCGACCGTCGGATTCTCCTAAAACCGGAACCGTTGGGTTCGTATCGAAAAGAGCTTTCCAATGAATATTAGAAATTTGAAATCTAACGGTTGGATTTGGAATTATGTCCAAATCAAATTCGAAAAAGGTCGCTGTAAGTGCAGTTCGATAGCCGCTGATGGGAAATCGACTGTACGGGCCTTGATAAAATTATTAAAAATATTGATAATTTGTGTAAAATTATAATATGTGAATTGGAAAGAATTGGGCTGGAAAATTCCGCATTTGAAGGTAAAAATAGATTTTTATCGAAATGAACTAGTTTTGAACTAGAATTAAAATCAATTTATTTTTGAAATAAATAAATTGAATTTGAAAGTGATTTTGAAAATAATCGATAATTTCCAATACGTGGATTGGACTGGAGTTGAATCGAAATTATCTTCGGGATATTTCGATGTTGGATTTCGTGACTATACAGATATTGTTATGGGAATTTGAAAGATATATTTTATATCGTTATTTCCAATACGATATATGTTGGTTTCAGAATTTGATATTGAATATAAGCCGATATATTTTCTATTCAAAGCCTTGTATTTAATATCAAATGTGATTTGGGTTTACCGTGGATCGTGTTTTAGATGACATTGGTGCTTTAACCCAGTTAAAGGCAAGATATTGATTTTTGAGAAGATTAAAACTAAGTGAAGTTTTAATGAATCTTTAATTAGATTAAAATGTGAATTGATAATTTTAATTATCAAAATCTGAAAAGTGATCGAGAGTGGAGTATCACCAGTTTTGCTCCAAAGCGATAGTTAAATCTTTAATTAGATTTGAACGTGAAATGGTAATTAATTTTACCGATAACACCGTGGTGTTAGATGTGGAGTATTACCAGTTTTCTCCATGGGATATATAGGTTGGGATTGAGAAATAAAATAAATAATTACTTCGGTGTGGTTCGTTAATCCCGACTAGTTTGAAATGATATCCATAGGAGGATTAAAGAATAAATTTAGAAGAATTTATCTTGGATAAAATTAATGGGAACCTTTCCCTAAGAATGTGATTTTGTGGATAAGATAATATTCTAAATTGGAATGAGACGTTTGTTGGGTTTGTGTAACATTCGTTTATTATATACGTGGGTTATTCAGAAAGGCCGGGTTTATACCCATTCTGAATAACCGATTCGACGAGATGTCGAAGATGAAGACGGTGGTTGAAGACCGGAAGTCTTCACATCGTTTGGGTGATTACTGATGATCTTGATTGGGCTGTACACCCAGGATGAGGGAATCAGTTGGTGATCGTCCAGACGTACCTGGAGATGGATGGATATGCGAGGAAAGTGCCTCCGGTTTCGTTCAGACCCAGAACGAACTTGTAAATGGATTGTGTGTCTGACATTGAATTTTATTCTGTGTTGATTGATCTCTATTAAATATATATCTGTTTGGCGGCGGAGAATTTATTCTCTTGCTTAACGCCCTTCTCTGAGACGTACGAGCTCAGGGGTTATATATTGATGGATATCAAACGCATGGAGTGAATCGCCTGTGTGGCATGCGTAAGTGGCAATTGATCAAGGCTTCTGTTGAAAAGCAAAGTCTTGTGGTTGATGATCAAAGCACGGCCTGTGTGGCGTAGCTTTGTGTATAACGTGAATCCGCGAGCCTCACAGCCCGGGATGGTGGTAAACTGATGGTTTGATCAGTATACATTTTTAGTGTAGTGGATTCGGTCGACCGATATTGAGCTTTGTGCTCGGAGGGATAGAGTAAGCGGTGTTTTCTCTTGCTGGGACGTAAGCCGCGGTGATACTTGAGTCCCAAAAGTGCGGATGTGCATAGCGGTGTTTTCTCTCGCTGAGACGTAAGCCGCGGTGATTTGTACTACGCGATAGATCTTTCGAATCAGGAGCCACCATGATGGAAATCCAATTTCCAATACGTGTATTTCGGCTTTATTTGTAGAGCCTAGTATGGCGACATAGTGGGATGGGGCACTCATGCCGTCTATGATTTATATTTATGATTGAAATTGTTTTTGACACTATACACTTATTATAGTATCAAATGATTTGTTTTAACCGTATCAAGCATTCTTTGGCTGTTATAAGGGAAAACCCTATCCTCGGCTGCGTTGCATTGTGTGATGGGACCTGGGTCTTATAACAGCTTCATTTTTCTTTATTTAGCATTGCGCTGTTTGTTTCATGCACTGGTATTCTTGGGAGGAAACCCGTTCCGTGTTATACGGCGTGGTCCCTTGATTTACCTAATGATTTAAAATAAAAATTAATAACTGTTTTAGTTCTCACACCAGTCACATGACTGACCTGGAGTTTATTGTTTTAACCTAAACTCTGGGTGCCCTTATTTTGACACGGGCAGCTAGTAGTTTTGGTTTTGCAGATTTTTATTCACAGGATCCTGGTTTTCAGCTGGAACGATATCCGGAAAGCTTTGTATCCGTATATCTCTTCTAGTTGTAGATTGTATTATTTTCCGCTGCGATGTATTTAAATGTAATTTAAATCTCTGATATTTCTGTGTAATATTCATTTATACTCTGTATATTCTTGTAATCTGATGCCTTGTTGTAATATACAGTGAAATGTTCTCCTGTATGCGTTCTGTTGTGGTTTGTTCTCGAACTATCCGGCACTTTCCTTTACGGGGAAGTTACGGGTCCTTACAGTGGTATCAGAGCTTTGGTTTACAGAGCTCGAGAACAAGGCACATTAGAACCATACGAAAGAATTCATCAGATATTGGATTAGTAGTATCCAATTAGAATGACTCGTTAGAGATAGGATCAGTAGTATCCTAGAACGAGTGTGAAGAGTATATTTTTTTCAAATGAAAGCAATTTTGTTTTGAAAATTTAAATCTCTTTATACGTATTTGATTATTTATTTATCTTGAATATGGACAATCGAGTATATATAGATTTCGCGTATACGCGTCATGAACGTATATTCGAAGTTTTAATATATTGGATAGATATAGCATCACACTCTAGCCGCCCGGAGATATGATTGATGATAGCGATCGCATCATCAACATTTATGTTCGTGTTTCGAAGGTGTGATTTTCTATATATTTCCATTAGACTGGTGTGAGAACCAAAACTTATATAGCTAGAATACATTGTTGTGAATTGGCATCAAAACATGATTTTTGTATATGTATCAAAATTATGAATTTGAAACGTTAGATTCACTAATTGATTGATGTTTGTGTTGTTTGTTTATTTGTTTGCTAATTTTTGAACCATTAGACCAAATATTGATTTGTATTGAAAATTGGTCGTATTTGCTTGCATATACATATACTTACATTGAACAGGTCATAGCAAGGAGGCTAGAGCCGAAGAATAAAATTTGTTTGCCCGACAAATAGGTACATGTTTACTACATAATTTCCTGTTTTGTTTGGGTGATGATGATTTTGTGAGCCTATTGGCTAGCCGCTTGGCTTTTTCTTTTTCTTTTTGAGATCTGAAGGACCGGGGAAGCTATTTGAAATTCCCCGATGCTCCCATTGCAGGGGAGGTTATGGCGAAATTTTTCAAAAATTTAGGGTGTTAGCCAAATTTTTGAAATTTAGAAAATTCTCAGAAACTGAAAGGTTAGAGAATGAAAGCCAGGTCGAGCGTAGTGCTGATTAATCAAACCACTTTCGACTTTGTTCCTTTTCGGGGACGAAAAGTTTTAAGTGGGGGAGATTGTAACAACCCGTAAAATCTGGGCCAGTTTAAAATTTTTATTTTGGCAATTTTAGCGAATTTTGAATATTTAAAATAGATTATTTTAAATAATAGCGACGAGAAATCTATTTTGAATAGAATTCGACGTATATATTTATATACGTCGTCGTTAGAATATAAAATATTTATATATAATTATAAATAGAATTGAAAATGGCGCGGTAGTTCGATAATTCGATTTCAAACTTCAATTGAATGTACCGGGAGCAAAACAATCCGGATTTTAGTGAAACCAAAAATAATGGAATCTAATAGTGAATATCTTTCCAACGAATCGGGAAAATCAAGATTTCATATCGGGAATCAAAAGATATGTCCAGTTGAAAATTCTGAATAGTCGCTATGGAATTCAGGCCCTTAAAAATGGACATTTTGCAAACGACCTCGGATTTCGACGAAACCAGTTTTGTTGGGTCCGTGATGTTAAGTTATTGCCGGATTCCAAATTTCATAATTTTTCGAATCAATATGTGAGCGTGGCATAGGAAAACGTGTTTTGACCATTTCAGTTGATTTTAATCGACTGGAAAATGGTCATATTTCAAACGGACTCAGAATTCGACGAAACTAGTTTTGTTAGGACCGTATCGTCAATATGAAGCTAGAATTTATTTTTCTGGAATTTTTCTAGTTAGTATGTGACCCCAGTGATTTGAAACGTACGTTTAAAATTCAATATAGTGATTTAAATGTAAATTTAACGAAAACTGATTGTAACAGCCGAATCAGCTGATGATACATATCCCATTGGGTTCGGAATGGGGGTAAAACGCTATGGGCGACAGGCGGTGGGCCTCGCTTCGAGGTCGTATGTGAAAGTCAACATTTTGCAATATAAAATAATTAAATTAAATAAAGAAAAAAAAATCTCTTCTCCCCTTAAATTCCGCTGGCCCCCCCCCTCTTTTCATTTTCAATCGGCATTGAAAAAAAAAAAAAAAAAACACGATGAACGAAGACCGCGACCTCCAGCACGCCACTCACCCATCGCCGCCGCATCCCTTGGCGATCTCCTCCTCCTCAGACCCCGACGCAGGCTCCCCTCCTTCCGCCGTCCTCCTCCTCTCTCCACTCCTTCCTCCAACGAAACCACCACCGTACCCCAATTTTCCCCAACCCGTGAAGACCACCGCCTCCGCCCACTACAGCCACCACCGCAAGCCCCTCCGACGAAGCTCGCCTCCCCTCCGCTGCTTCCTCCCCCAAAACCGCACGCCAACGCCGCTAAACCCCCCCCTTCTCCGATTTAGGACAGCGACTGCTCCTCCCCCCCTGTAAGTAAACTGATTTTTATTTATATTTTAAACTGATTTTTATTTATATTTTAAACTGATTTTTATTTATATTTAAAACTGATTTTTATTTATATTTAAAACTGATATTTAAAAAGGAAATAAAACTAGATTTTTATAGAAAATAAAATGATTAGAAAATGTCATTGTTTTGTAAAAATAAAAATATTATCTTTTATATGTAAAACTAAAATCTTTTCTATGTGAATAGCGAGAGAGAAATATATATTCTTTTATGTTAAATGGTGTAATGAAAAATGTGATTTTTATATAAAGAACTTCGAATGAAAGATGTGATTTTTATATAAAGAACTTCGAAAGAAAAATATAGTTTTTATGTTTTGAACTTCGAAAGAAAAATATAGTTTTTATGTTTTGAACTTCGAAAGAAAATATAGTTTTTATGTTTTGAACTTCGAAAGAAAATAGAATTTTTGTATATTGAACTTCGAAATAAAATGTGATTTTTATATATTGAATAACATAGTAAAAATTCGATTTTTATATATATTGAATAGCGAAGTAAAAATGTGATTTTTACGTATGTAGTGAAAGCAGCAACGAAGGTGACAAAAAGGCGAAACGACGAAGAATTCTGCAAAGGAGTGCCGTGGAGCTAGGATAGCTAATCTGTGAGAACTCCTCACCTTTCAATTTAATTTTTCTAGTTATATATATACTAGGATGCAGACGGTGCTTAGTAGCACCCGACACCCGTCATCCACAAACCATGGATGGCTTGTTTGTTAAATTGTTTGGTTGTGTAGTTAGTTATATGATTTGATTTGAATGTGGTTTGTGGTGTGAAAAATCGAATCGATAAATTGGTTAGGATTAGACGTGCGCCGTTATAAGGCGAAGGAGTAAGGCTAGGTTAGACTCTTACTCCAAATTTTGTGGTTTGCATAACGAATTGATATGATTGATGTGTGAATGGCGTGGGCCTTCACTAGACCGGGGATAAGGCTAGGCCTCGTCCCGTTTCTAGTATCGTGCCGTTATGCCGCCGAAATTTTCTAAAATATGTTAGAAAAATAAAAATATCATTTTTATTGTGTAAATGAACTGAATAGAAATTCAAGTGTGAAGTAAATATTTTTGTCGTTAAAAATATAGTTTTAACGTGAAAGTGAATAAATAAATATTTATAAACAAATCGGCCGATTTGTTTATATACACTGATTTGACTGATATTGAATGGGTCGATAAATTTTACACATCGCCCAACTGCACAACTAAAAATCTGTGTTTGATTGTTTGAAACCCCACACGGGTGTTGGGAATGAAATATGAATTTCACTCATCCTGATTGATTAAATATGTCGATCGGTTGATTGACAGGCTGTTATAAGCGTAAGATATCTATATTTGATGCTTATACAGTGTAGTGCACTTTGGTTGATGGTTGATTGTTTATTATTGCTATCATATACATGTGTTGTATGGAATCCATATAATTAACGTTATATGGTGATTGATTGGGCCTCATTCCAATCGGGAAATTAATGAATATTATAAAAGAAAATTCATGTGTTGAATATAAAAATAGTGATGTGTTGACAGTACTCATGTGTTGAGATTAGTCATGTGTTGAAATAAATATAGATTCATGTGTTGAATGGGATAAATTTTCATTTGTTGGATAGAATAAAGAATATTTGAAAATAGAAATATGTGAAGCCGTGATGATTAGATTGACGCCATTTTGACGTGAACGATATTTATATCGATTTTGAATTGAATTGAAAACGATTTCGAAATGAATTGAATTGAAAACGATTTCGAAATGAATTGAATTGAAACGATTTCGAAATGAATTGAATTGAAAACGAATTCGAATTGAATTGAAAGTGAATTGAAATGAATTCAAATTGAATTGAAATTTGAATTGAATAGAAATGAATTTTAAAACGAATTTATAAAGAAGAATTCAATTTTGATTTGAATTGAAATGGATGTTGGAATTGTTTTGAAACGAATGTAGAACTATTTATAAGATTCGTTTTA
Source organism: Allium sativum (assembly GCA_030737875.1). Lineage (NCBI taxonomy): Eukaryota > Viridiplantae > Streptophyta > Magnoliopsida > Asparagales > Amaryllidaceae > Allium > Allium sativum. Next base: position 162,892,423 of record CM060913.1, read on the forward strand.
AAAGGAAATCGACGAAATATATATAATATATATATATTATATATATAATGGCCTGAATAGAACGCGCCGCGCCGCGGCAGTTCGTGAATTTCGACCATTTATTTCAAACGGACATTGCGGGAGATCCGACCGTCGGATTCTCCTAAAACCGGAACCGTTGGGTTCGTATCGAAAAGAGCTTTCCAATGAATATTAGAAATTTGAAATCTAACGGTTGGATTTGGAATTATGTCCAAATCAAATTCGAAAAAGGTCGCTGTAAGTGCAGTTCGATAGCCGCTGATGGGAAATCGACTGTACGGGCCTTGATAAAATTATTAAAAATATTGATAATTTGTGTAAAATTATAATATGTGAATTGGAAAGAATTGGGCTGGAAAATTCCGCATTTGAAGGTAAAAATAGATTTTTATCGAAATGAACTAGTTTTGAACTAGAATTAAAATCAATTTATTTTTGAAATAAATAAATTGAATTTGAAAGTGATTTTGAAAATAATCGATAATTTCCAATACGTGGATTGGACTGGAGTTGAATCGAAATTATCTTCGGGATATTTCGATGTTGGATTTCGTGACTATACAGATATTGTTATGGGAATTTGAAAGATATATTTTATATCGTTATTTCCAATACGATATATGTTGGTTTCAGAATTTGATATTGAATATAAGCCGATATATTTTCTATTCAAAGCCTTGTATTTAATATCAAATGTGATTTGGGTTTACCGTGGATCGTGTTTTAGATGACATTGGTGCTTTAACCCAGTTAAAGGCAAGATATTGATTTTTGAGAAGATTAAAACTAAGTGAAGTTTTAATGAATCTTTAATTAGATTAAAATGTGAATTGATAATTTTAATTATCAAAATCTGAAAAGTGATCGAGAGTGGAGTATCACCAGTTTTGCTCCAAAGCGATAGTTAAATCTTTAATTAGATTTGAACGTGAAATGGTAATTAATTTTACCGATAACACCGTGGTGTTAGATGTGGAGTATTACCAGTTTTCTCCATGGGATATATAGGTTGGGATTGAGAAATAAAATAAATAATTACTTCGGTGTGGTTCGTTAATCCCGACTAGTTTGAAATGATATCCATAGGAGGATTAAAGAATAAATTTAGAAGAATTTATCTTGGATAAAATTAATGGGAACCTTTCCCTAAGAATGTGATTTTGTGGATAAGATAATATTCTAAATTGGAATGAGACGTTTGTTGGGTTTGTGTAACATTCGTTTATTATATACGTGGGTTATTCAGAAAGGCCGGGTTTATACCCATTCTGAATAACCGATTCGACGAGATGTCGAAGATGAAGACGGTGGTTGAAGACCGGAAGTCTTCACATCGTTTGGGTGATTACTGATGATCTTGATTGGGCTGTACACCCAGGATGAGGGAATCAGTTGGTGATCGTCCAGACGTACCTGGAGATGGATGGATATGCGAGGAAAGTGCCTCCGGTTTCGTTCAGACCCAGAACGAACTTGTAAATGGATTGTGTGTCTGACATTGAATTTTATTCTGTGTTGATTGATCTCTATTAAATATATATCTGTTTGGCGGCGGAGAATTTATTCTCTTGCTTAACGCCCTTCTCTGAGACGTACGAGCTCAGGGGTTATATATTGATGGATATCAAACGCATGGAGTGAATCGCCTGTGTGGCATGCGTAAGTGGCAATTGATCAAGGCTTCTGTTGAAAAGCAAAGTCTTGTGGTTGATGATCAAAGCACGGCCTGTGTGGCGTAGCTTTGTGTATAACGTGAATCCGCGAGCCTCACAGCCCGGGATGGTGGTAAACTGATGGTTTGATCAGTATACATTTTTAGTGTAGTGGATTCGGTCGACCGATATTGAGCTTTGTGCTCGGAGGGATAGAGTAAGCGGTGTTTTCTCTTGCTGGGACGTAAGCCGCGGTGATACTTGAGTCCCAAAAGTGCGGATGTGCATAGCGGTGTTTTCTCTCGCTGAGACGTAAGCCGCGGTGATTTGTACTACGCGATAGATCTTTCGAATCAGGAGCCACCATGATGGAAATCCAATTTCCAATACGTGTATTTCGGCTTTATTTGTAGAGCCTAGTATGGCGACATAGTGGGATGGGGCACTCATGCCGTCTATGATTTATATTTATGATTGAAATTGTTTTTGACACTATACACTTATTATAGTATCAAATGATTTGTTTTAACCGTATCAAGCATTCTTTGGCTGTTATAAGGGAAAACCCTATCCTCGGCTGCGTTGCATTGTGTGATGGGACCTGGGTCTTATAACAGCTTCATTTTTCTTTATTTAGCATTGCGCTGTTTGTTTCATGCACTGGTATTCTTGGGAGGAAACCCGTTCCGTGTTATACGGCGTGGTCCCTTGATTTACCTAATGATTTAAAATAAAAATTAATAACTGTTTTAGTTCTCACACCAGTCACATGACTGACCTGGAGTTTATTGTTTTAACCTAAACTCTGGGTGCCCTTATTTTGACACGGGCAGCTAGTAGTTTTGGTTTTGCAGATTTTTATTCACAGGATCCTGGTTTTCAGCTGGAACGATATCCGGAAAGCTTTGTATCCGTATATCTCTTCTAGTTGTAGATTGTATTATTTTCCGCTGCGATGTATTTAAATGTAATTTAAATCTCTGATATTTCTGTGTAATATTCATTTATACTCTGTATATTCTTGTAATCTGATGCATTGTTGTAATATACAGTGAAATGTTCTCCTGTATGCGTTCTGTTGTGGTTTGTTCTCGAACTATCCGGCACTTTCCTTTACGGGGAAGTTACGGGTCCTTACAAATATTTAACTCCCTTTAAAATTCGAATGTTATACTCAAATTTCACTTGAGTTATATATATTTTAAAATTTTCATTTCACATCCTATTTTGAAATTTTATTTCAAATTCCAGTTTCACACCTGTATTTCTATTTCTGAATTATCAATGATAATTCTTTTCACCTCATTTATAACTTCGTTATAAAAGAACTATTTATAAACTTCGTTTATAAAGAAACTACTTGTTTTATTTTTCAAAAACAAGTCTATATTTTTATTCCATTTAAAAATTCAAATTCTATTTAAAAATAGAATTTCCCCTTTTTAAATCGCCAATATCCTTCCACGATATTTTTAAATATCATTACTTAAGCCCAGTGATATTTAAACACACAAAGCAACGAATTATTATTTTTCTAACACATCATATATAACAATATATATGCAAACAAATAAACAAACAGATAATATATTTTTGAGGAATCCAGTTGGATTCCTCCAACCTGTTTCCCTGCATCCACAGATGTTAGCACATAAATAATACCCATTCTGCTTCGTGGCAGAATATCGCGGTATAGAAGGTCATCCACTAATCATAACGTGGGGCGTATAGGGTAATCATCCGCTATGAAACTGCGGGCATCCGCTAATGAGACTGCGGGAATCCAACCAACCAATCAACCCAATATATATATATAATAGCCTAAATAACTAATATATATAAAACAACCAGAAAACATTCACACAAGCAGCAAACAATTATTTTTAATGAAATAAAATAATTCTAAAGGTGAGTGAGATTTACTCACCGTAATTTCCTTTGCTGAATGTCTCGTGGAAATTCAGATCTTACGGCTTCGAATCGCCTCGAACGAGTTTTATCGTGCTCCTATGAATATTTATTTAACAATCAACATTTCAATTACGCATAAATAAATGTCATATGTATATATATATCCATTTTCCCATTTAATTAAATCACCAAATTGTTTTAATTAAATATCCAACTTCTTTTATTTATCCTGAGTTTGAAATCTAAATCAAACTAATATGGTTTAAATAAAAGAATCAAAACTAACTAACTTATTTTCTATAAACTAATTATATAAATTTATTTGCTTTTTATATCATAAATTCCTAACTTCCTTATTTGTTTTTCAAATAAATAAAAACTAAATCTAAAAAAGGAAAATACCTTAATCTGGTTAAATTCTTTCTTCTTCCTCAACACATTATTGCCGAACAGAGACTCCCATCCCCAGAACTAGAACCGCCAGCTACAACTACATCGATGAACTTCAGGGAGCAAATCGCGATCCCAGAATACAGATACCACCACCTCCATGCTGCTCCACCGAACGCTGCTCCTCCCGATTCCCCGAGTTTGCCAACATCGCACCTTCCCCATCAGTCGAGCCTGGCTCGAAACCCTAAATCCCAATCGCCATCGGTTCTCAGCCCTAACCCTGGTTGTACCATCGAGACAACTAGCCTCTCGTACTATGATTCGCGGTGAAACCCCGAGGTCAAACGAAATAGTCAAACCCCTAGATTGCAATTTTCGAACTCGAACCCATTGTCCGTGCTTCCATCGAGGTTGCGACCCCTCAGCTTGTCGTTAGGATTGAAGAAAGGGTACCCGACTTTTGAAAAAAAAAAAAAGATTCGATTGATTTAGGGGGTGCGGCCATTTTTATTTTCATTGAAGCTTTCGGTTTTAACTGAGGAGCAAATCAGTGAAGTAGTCGTTGTTTTATAGAGAAGAACGGGGAGCAGAAAGTACTGGCCATTAATTTTCTGTTTTCCTGGATTCTGAAACTTGGAGACAAAGGCGTTGGCTCGAGATGAATAAGTCTGCGCTGATGACAACTTTTAGGGTGGCGCTTAGTTTTTAGGTCGGCTATCCTTTTATATTTATTTTAAATAAATAAAATATCTTGCGGTCTTTTAATTTGAAACCATGAACAACTATTTCAGCAAAACCACTGATGTTCCCAACATTATTTACTATTTTGAATTCAACGAAACTGATTATACAATTTAATTTGAACGTATATTTAAAATAGCCATATTAAATCATTTTAAATTCAAAACAAATAAATTTTTCAATAATGAATTTCTATTATCATCGTTCAGTTTTATTTTCGAATTGAATTATTTCAAACTTCTCGTATTTCGATAATTATCAAAATAAATCGTATTTCGATTATTTAATCGATAACCCAATAAAATACCATTTATATTATGAATTCAATATTTAAACCATACTAAATATTTAAAAATAAATTAGCCAAAAATCCGGGTCGTTACAAGAAATGTCATACATGAACAAAATATACATTTTGTTGGAAATGTCATACATGATTAAAATATACATTTTGTTAGAAATGTCACACATGATTAAATATACACATTTTTCTAGAAATGTTACTTTAGAATTAAAACATCACTTTTGTTAATGATGTTCAATTGGAATTAACATTTTTTTTTGTCAAAACTTGATTAGTGAATAGAATTAACTTTTTTTGTCAAAACTTGATCAGTGAATAGAATTAACTTTTTTTTTCAAAATTTGATTACTGGATAAAATCAGCAGATTTTTGTCAAAATATGGTTAATGAATAGAACAACATATTTCTGTCAAAATATGATTAGTGAATAGGGTTTTCATTTTTGTCCAGATTTGATTAGCAAGTAGAATTAACATTTTTGTTATTTAAATTTTGTTAGATCAAAATTAACATTTTTGTTAATTAGATTATGTTAGATAAAAACAAAATTTTATTTGAAATGTATTATGCATATAAAGATGACATATTTGATTTAAAACATGTATATAAATAAAATCACATTTTTATTTGAAATGTGTTTTGCAAACAAAAAATATACATTTTTGTCATATTTGAAAGGATGAATAAGAATAGTCATTTTTGTCAATTTAAAGAAGTGTATTGGAAACATTTATGTTTGTCAATTTAAAGAAATGAACACTTTTGTCAAAGAAAGATTGGCGATAAAATAACACTTTTGTCAAAGAAGAGAGTAGCGCAGTTTTGTCAAAAGGAATGGTTAGAGAAAAAAAATGAATATCTTTGTTCACTAAAAAGGAATTATACAAAATAAAAAAATTATATACATTTAAAAGTATAAATTGAAAATGTATATTTTTATACATTAAAAAGGACAAAATTAACATTTTGGTTAATTGTATGATAAAAGGACATTTTTGTTTAAAAATGTTAAATATGATAAAAGAACATTTTTGTCACCTTAAGATGAATGAAATTAAAAGGACATTTTTGTCACTTTGACATGAATGAAATAAAATGTATATTTTTATACATTAAAGAGAATAAGTTAAAAATGTATGTTTTTATACATTAAAAATAATGAGTTAAAAATGTGTATTATTATACATTGAAAAGAATGAATTAGTAATGGACACTTCGGTCACATTAAAAAGAATGAGTAAAAATACACATTTTGTCATTCATAAGGAATGAAACCAAAATATTTATTCTTGGTCATTTAATAAGGAATTTTCAAAAATACTCATTTTTGTTGTATAGAAAACCGGTGTAAAAAAAATTCATATTTTTGTTGAATAGAAATACAAAACCATCATATTTTGTTTAAATAAATAAAAATGACATTTTTGGTCAAAACTTGATTTATGAAAAAGAATTTAACAAAAGTATCATATTTTGTACATTAAAAGGAAATAGACAAAATTACAATTTTTGTCACTTTAAAAAGTACATTTTTGCTAGAAAATGTATATTAGAACAAAAAGTACATTTTTGCTAGAAATGAAGATTAGAATAAAAAGTACATTTCTGTTAGAAAATGTAAATTAAAATGAAAAGGACATTCTTGTCACTTAAAAGGATTTCACCGAAAATATTCATTTTTGGCCATTGAAAAAGAATTACAAGAAAGATTAGAAATAAAAGTTAAGATTTTTTTTGTCACTTGTTAACAATAAAAAGAATGGGAATAAAAGACTAGATTTTTATTGCCATTTGTTCACAATAAAAATAATTAAGATATATATCTGTGATGTCGGAACGTTTGATGTGTTAAACATAATGTTAGTATATTCAAACTGAATATTACGCTTCCATTTACAAGTTACCCGACTTATTCATGTGATTGGGACGATTATTTTCACACATCGCCCCAGCGCACAAATAATTTACTATTTGTTTGATGGATGAAACCCCACACGGGTATTGGGATGATATTGGATACACACTAATCCCAATATTTAGTTATCTATCAATCGATGGATTGACAGTCTGTGATGAGCGTTAGTTATTTACTTTAATGCTCACACAGTTATAAAATTCCACTTTGGTCATCATTTGGATGTTTAATAATTATTTGTCATGCTTGTCGATTTCATGCAATGTATGGTTGTTGAGTGAGTCACATTCCAATAAAGAATATTCTAGAAAAAGAATATTTTAGAAAATGTTTTAGAAAAAGAATATTTAAAAAAAAAGAATATATTTTTATTGAATGAACTAGTTATTAACTAGAATAAATCATTAAATTAAGATTTAATGAAGTTTTCCAATTAGTGAATATTTAATTGAAATTAAATAAATTGGATTTTGGGTTTATCATGAATGGTGTTTTAAAATGACATTAGTTCTTCAACCTAGTTAAAGATAAGATTTATTTCTTAAATTTGAATAATCATTGAATAATGATTTGTGATATTTAAAACCAAATTGGTTTCTTAATAAATCTTTAAAAGAATGATTTAAAAATAAACTTAAAGAATTTATCTTTGATAAGATAATGTGAATATTTTATTCGGAAGAATATTCTGAATTGGAATGAGGCGTTGGATGTGTTTTTATAGTACTTGATTTTTAATTATAAAATACACGAGTTATTCGGAAAGAACGGGTTTAACCCATTCCGAATAATTATTACGACGATGAAGATTCAAAGATGAAGACGGTGGTTGAAGACTGACGATCTTCACATCGAATGGATGTGTTGCTAAAGAGACCCTTGATGGGAGTAGCTACCTTGAAGGGGTTTCAGTGGTGGCCGTCCGGACAATTGTTGATTGTTCGGATTTGGTTTTCGCTCAGACCCAGAGATAAGCTAGTAAATGGATGCGTGTCTGACATTGGATTTTGTTCCATGTGAATTAAATCGATTTCTGTTAATGTACGTCTATTTGGTGGTGGAGGATTTATTCTCTACTTAACACCCTGGTATATATTAATAGTGATTGATCGCATGGCGTGAATTGTCAATGTGGCACGCCAAGATGCAACTGATCAAGGCTTTTGTTGAAAAGCAGGGCCTTGTGGAATGATCAAAGCATAGCCTATTACGGCATAACTTTGTGTATATCGTGACTTCGCGAGCCTCACACCCTGGTATGAGTCAAAAACGGGATATGGACCGTAGGGAGTGCACACGTTTCTTTCTAGCTAGAATTGGTGTTAGTGCTTAAACTGGCTAGCATTTTACTTATGTGGATGATGGTTTTTGAGGCGCCTCGGATTTTTATAGGCCGTTAGTGGTCATACTATAGGTTCAAAGGAACTGGGAAACGTGTGTTCAGGCATAACTAATCCACTGCAGATAGGCAAGGACCGACCCTACCGCATCCAAGGGTTCACTACGGGGGATCCTGAGGCATTTTCTAGAGTGTCTCGAATCGGAGAGGAGCTTGCCCCTAGCCTCGACTCATGATGTAAATCCAATTTCCAATACGACCTTGCGGTTTTGAATGTAGAACTAGTATGGCGACATGATATATGGTACCCATGCCGTCTATGATTGATACATTATGATTGAAATGTTTTTATTAGAACATATACACACTAAAACTAAATCCGTTTTATCGTATCAAGCATTTTTTGACCATTATAAGGTAAAACCCTATCCTCCGGTTTGCGTTGCATTGTGTGATGGGACTTGGGTCTTATAATGGTATCATTTTTCTAAAAAGCATTGCGTTGTTTAACGTTTTACTTTATTTTATTCACTGGCAATCCAATGGTGTAAACCCGTTCCGCGTTAGCGGCGTGGTCCTGTGATTAGCCTTATTATTAGATAGTTAAGTTAGATTTCTCATACCAGTCCCATGACTGACCTGTAGTTTGTTTCACTGGAAAACTCGGGTGCCCATATTTTCCACACGGGCAGTCCAGTAGCTTTTTGCAGATATTTTTACAGGATCCTGGCTTACAACTAAAGAGGTATTCGGAAAGCTCTGTATCCGTGTATTCCTTCCAGTTATATATTTGTATTGTTTTTCCACTGCTATTTAAATGTAATTTAAAACTCTGATATTATTGTATTCCTATTATGTAATAAGTATTCATACTCTGTTACATTCTTGTACTCTGATGTAATTGTTCTAATCAGCAATAAAATGTTCGCCAGTTTGTGGTTCTAATATGTGTTGTTCTCAAAGCAATCCAGGCTTTCCTTTACTGGGAAGTTTGGGTCGTCACACTAACAAAACTAGTTTCGTCAAATTTTGAGACCGTTTGAAAAATGGCCATTTTCCAGTCGATTAAAATCAACCGAAACTGGTCTAACGCGTTTTCCTTTGCCACGCTCACATATTGATTCGAAAAATTACGAATTTTGAAACCTAGCAATACCTAGACATCACGGATCCATCAAAAGTGGTTTCGTCGAAAACCGAGGTCGTTTGCAAAATTTCCATTTTTAAGGGCCAGAATTCCATAGTGACTATTCAGAATTTTGAACTGGACATATCTTTTGATTCCCGCTATGAAATTTCAATTTTTCGGATTCGTTGAAAGATATTCTCAATTAGATTCAAGTATTTTTGGTTTCGTTAAAATCCATCTTATTTTGCACCCGGTACATTCATTTGAAAATTGAAATCGAATTATCGAACTACCGCGCCATTTTCAATTCCTTTTATATATATAAATAAATATTTATATTCTAACGACGACGTATATAAATATATACGTTTTAATTCTATTCAAAGTAATTTCTCGTCGATATTATTTAAAATAATCATTTTAAATAATAAAAATTCGCTAAAATTGCCAAAATAAAAATTTTAAATTGGCCCAGATTTCCGGGTTATTATAGATGGAGATCGACAAGAGGAGTTTAATGGTGTTGTTAGTTTGTGATTTGGTGATGAAATGAGGATGAATGAGACGTGGGAAACTCGGTTAATGGTGTGGTTATCAACTGGAGGTCACGGCATTGTGTTTTTGGGGAAGACGGGTTAAAGGGGGTCTGGGCTTGTACAACAGTAGATGGGCCGGAGGAAAGAGTTAAGCCCAATTATAAAGTTATTAAGTTTAATTTAAACTAAATAGTATAGTAACTTGTATAAATCGTATCTTTGTCATACCTGATCAGAATTGAGCAAAACAAGATCCGTTGGGATCGTATGGACGAGCGCTACCCAATGGAACTGACTTGGAGTGGATTGGAGCTCATTTAAATTTATAGCAAAATAAATTGTTTGATTCAAATTAAACAAACAGTTTATCGTTCTTTAACGATGAACTGCCAAAGTGAGTAAAACTCACCAACTCTGAACAGTTATATTTTTATAATGTATTCTTAGAACTGATAATTATTTGTTGATTGTTGTGTGCTAACTGTTGGTTGAATTTCTTTTGTATTGGTTGAAAATATAGATAACGATATATATATATATATATATATATATATAAATCGTAAATCAAATATTGATTCTGTTTATCAGAATATTTCATATCGAAATGAAATCGATGTTGATTATATTGTTTAACATCTGTGATGCAAGGGAACAGGTTGGAGGGACCAAATTGGGTTCCTCGATATATAAATACTGTTTTATTTCATATATTGTGATATATGATGTGATATATAATCTGTTGTTGGTTATGTGTGTTTGAATGATATCGATCATTGTTATTTAGTATTGTAAATACCGTAAGACTGGAATGTAGAAAGGGGGATTTTCAAAAGTGTACTTTTGAAAATAAATTATTTACATAAAATCAATGGATTTTATATATAAAAGAATAGGGGATTATTTGTTAAAACAAATATAAAGGGGCTTATTTGTAAAACAAGTATAAGAGAAATTATTTGTGAAACAGATAGAAGGATAAAAGGAAATATTTATTTGGGAAATAAATAGGAAGAATAAAGAAATATTTATTTGTTAAATAAATAGAATTGAAGTGGAATATTTATTTAAGAAATAAATAGGATGTTTATTTAAGAAATAAATAGAATTATATAAGAGGGATATTTATTGGGAAAATAAATAGAATTCAAGAAAGGGAAATATTTGTAAACCATTTACAAATAGAATTGAAAACGAATTGTTTATTTAGAAAATAAATAAAGATATAAAGGAAATATTTATATGAAATAAATATAGACAAATAGGATTAAAAAGGAAATATTTGTAAACCATTTTCAAATAGAATTTGAAAGGAAATGTTTGTAAAACATTTACAAATAGAGTTATAAAAGGAATTATTTATTTATGAAACGAATAGAGTTATAAAAAAGGAATTTTAAATAAGATTTAAGTGTTAGAAACTTAATGGATTATATAAAGGAATTAATCGATTAGAATTAATCGAGTTAGAGTAAATTGAGTTAGAATTAACCGAGTAGAGTTAATTGGATATCAGTTATTCAAATAGAGTTAATCGAATATTAGTTATTCGAATAAAGAGTTAACCAGATAGAGTTATTCGAAATGAGTAAATCGAATATGGTATTCGAAAGTTAGTCAAGTTAGTCAAGATAAATGAATATGGCTAGTCGAGTCGAGTTAGTCAAGTTAAACGAACATGGTTAGTCGAGTCGAGTTAGTTGATTATAATTAATCGAAAGGAGTTAGTCGATTTTAGTTAATCAAAAGGAGTTAGTCGGTTTTAATTAATCGAAAGGAGTTAGTCGATTTTAATTAATCAAAAGGAGTTAGTCAATTTTAATTAATCGAGAGGAGTTAGTCGGTTTTAATTAATCGAAAGGAGTTAGTCGATTTTAGTTAATCAAAAGGAGTTAGTCGATTTTAGTTAATCGAAAGGAGTTATCGATTAGTTTAATCGAAAGGAGTTATCAAATATAAGTTATTCGAAGAGAGATTAATCGAATATTAGTTATTCGAAAGGAGAGATTAATCGAATATAAGTTCTTCGAAGAGAGTTAATCGAATATAAGTTATTCGAAGAGAGATAATCGAATATTAGTTATTCGAAGTGAGTTAATCAAATATTAGTTATTCGAAGGGAGTTAATCGTCGAATTCGGGAAAGTACTTATACTTTTCGGTGTTTAAATCAAAATTTATTTATTTATTTATAAATTAGGTGTTTATTTATTTATTCAAATTAAAGAATAAAAGTTATATTCGAAGTTAGATATTTTAGAAATAAGGATTATAACGCTATAGTTATAATCAATGTTTTCAATAAAGAAGTGGATACGTAAATAGAATCCAAGAGTTACATAAGGAAGTTTTGTTAAAGGTTTAAAAGATAAACTTTGTCTATTTCAAAGTTAAAACGTTGTTCAGTTAAGGTCTGAGAGGTAATTATACCCCAACTTAATTGACTTCCTTCTTAACTAAGGAATGGCTAAGGTTTATAGTAAAGAATGGTTAAGTGAATTTTGTTAATGAGTGAAATGGTTTGAGTTGGCGTCGCGATGTTTTATTTAAACATCTGTTTAAACCAATTGAAGGAGCTTTGGAAATGTTTTCCAAATAAGAATCAGAAATGTTTTCTAATATAGAAAACAAGAAATGGAAATGTTTTCCATTGTTAATAACGTATATTTTCTAAATTTAGAATATATGGAAATAGGAGATAAGTAAATTAATGAACTAAAGGGATAAATGTTAAATGATGATTGATCGATATAATTTCCATTTGGAAATAATATCGTTGTTTGCACATGAGTTTTCATTTGATAGTTAAATCACCGACTATCAAAGTTTTGACCATTTTAACGTTGTTAATATGGAGAGACCGGTTGGATTATTCTCTGAAGAACCACTCCGTATTGGCATAAGCGTTGCAAACCAAGTATGCTGAATATATTTAGGGTAGAGTAAAGTGCAAGGGCTATTGTATAAATCTTAGGTAGAGATTGCGTAAGATGGATGTACTGAATAGCGCCTTCGGTTTATCTAGTCCCAGGACAACTTGAATGGACGAATGTCTGACAGAGTATATCTGGTAGATTGCGTAAGTTAATCGTTTCAAACGTATTTACGTTGGTGGCGGAGGAACTCATTTCTCTTAGATTTATACCCGTGATACTTTTGGGGAAATCAATTTTTGATTTGACGGTTATGATGATGTGGCATTTAAAGTAAATGAGGAGTGAACTGTTAAAAGATACGTTATGACCCCAAGCCTCATCAACTGGGAAATGACAGAAATCGGGCAGGCAGCATGGCTAAGTGGTTTGCAACCAATTAGGGTATATTGTCACCATTTAGAGAATATTCATATTTGTACTTCTTTCAACTCTGTATCTCCCGGGAACGGTTATGTTGGAGTACTAACCGAGGGGTGGCAATATACTCGATACACTCAAGCGAAATGAGTGGTCGGTTATGTGTGGCTAAGTTGCAAGATGTTCTTGTTGAACTCCAGTGTATTGCTTCTAGAGTACACTGAGCGGAAGGTGGATCCATACCTTGTCATAGTTGGAATCCATTCCCCAAATAAGATCCCGCGGTTTTGATTGTATATTATATTTGTAGAACGTTAGATGCAAGCGTTTCTGCTAGATTGCTAAGTACTTGTATTTAGATATTATTGTAATATCGGAAGAGATTTGATATAAAGAATATTATTGTAATAACGTTAGACGCAAGCGTTTCTTACGATTATCCTTTCTTTTAAAGAGATTTTAAATGTTAAACAAATGATTTTGAGTTTACTCACACCTGTCACATGACTGACCCAGAGTTTATTTTGTTTTGTTTTCCCTAAACTCTTGGGTGCCCAATTTTGTACGGGCAGTCAAGTAGTTGGGATTTACAGATACTTGAAGAGCTGGAGCAGAAGGCTTTAGGATTATATAGCTATTGTTATTTCCGCTATGTTGTAAGTGTTATACTCTAATAATGGTATTGTATATAGATACTGTTTTATTTCAAATTTATGTTATGAAATATATTTATTCGTTCCACTGTGAGATTCGTGTTTACTCTGATGTTGTATGTTCTTCTTCTTCTTCTATTCTAAGTTTCTATCTTATCTATTCTCACCCTCTAATTTCTTTCATTAACTACCAGTATTTTCGATGTTTGGATAATTGACGTGGGTTTTTTGTCGATGACCAAAGATCGCAAATTTCCGGGACGTTACAGTTGGTATCAGAGCTTAAGATTAAGTGAATTACCTTGGCTCTGTGGCGTGACTCGGTAGAGATGGGGTTAGCAATACCCTAGATTGAGTTTAGTGTATATATACGAGTGAACGTATTTGTAGATTGTGTAAGAATAATTTTATATTGTGGAGATTTATTGGTTGAGTAGTTTGTAAATTCTGGTCGATCAGTTTGATCCACTGTATCGGTAGGAGTTTCTAAACACTCGAATATGATGAACGGACACAGTATGTTTTGAAAAGAGGGTAAATGAAATAATTTTACCCAACGTATATTTTGATATCGAGAAAGTATATATATTGGAAATATTAAAGTATATTGGTTGTTATTATAATCGAGTAAGATTATAAAATTTGAGATGGTTATATACATAACCAAATAAAATTTGTATGAGTGTTACGAAATGAATTGAATCAGAATTGAAATTAAACTCTAGAAATTGGAATAAGTGTTGATAAATGGATTTGGATTAAGTGTATGAGAATTTTAAAATCCTGGGAGATTTTAAATTTGTTTTACAACATTGTAAATGGTATGTTGAAATGAATTTCAAAATGGAAGAATTTAGAAATGGTTTTAAAGGTGATATAGTATTGAACTCACTTCGATAGCTAGAAAATAACCCTGATGATGAATCGCGACATCATTACAGTTCATTTTCGAGTGTATAAATGATGGATTACTACCAAGGAGATAATTTTTGAATTGTTTTGAGAAAGCAAGTGTTTTGAATTACGAGAAGTAATATTTGATTTTTGAAAAGCTAAGCTGTTTAAAATTTCCAGGGAGAGACTGTTGAATTAAAACAAATTTAAATAGAAATTTATGAAAGTAAGTTGGAATTGAATTGAAATCGGTTAAATTGAAATTGAATTGGATTAGAATGATATCGAGGCAAATTAGAATTGTGAGATAAGGAGTTGAAATAGAATTTGGTTTGGTAAATCAAGATTTGGAATCAAGAATTGAACTTGAGTTTGAAATGAAAATTTGGCTTGCTAAAAAGAAAATGGTTGTGTTGGAGATAAAAGTGATTGGAGATTTAGTGGTATGGCATTGGTATATGCTGAATTGATAGTAGATGTAAAGGATATAATGATATTCCCGATAAAAAGGTACAAATTTATTTGTATATGAGTTTGGTGATTTTATGGGCTTGTTTGGCAAGTCGCTTGGCTATTTGATTTTCTTTTGCGTTGGAGATGGCCTAGAGAGGCGAGTTGTAGTTGTACCGATTGACCAGTACAAAGGAGGTGCTGGCGAAATTTTTCGAAAAGTTAAGGTGTTAGAAAATTTTTAGGATTTTTGAAAATTTTTGTTGATAAGAATTAATTAATATTTAGTTAAAATTAAATTGGTTCAGTTGAAAATGAAATTAAGAAGTGAACAAATAAGTTCTAACCAGTCAATAAGGTTTGTTTTCTACCTTAGCAATTTCGAGGACGAAATTATTTTAAGTGGGGAAAAAATGTAACGACCCATATTTTACGGTATTATAATTAATTAATTTAATTATATAAATAGAGATACAGAGATTGAAATGGTCATTTAAATTAAATAACTTTGAATATTTAATTAAAATATTAATTAAATAATATATTTAAATTCTGAAATAATCAGAATTAGTTGAAATGGAAATATAATGTGAACTGGGCAATTCAAATTATATAATTCAGTTTATAATTGAATTAGAATAACGAATGTATTATATAAATGAAGTTTAAACGTATAATACTATTATAATTAAATTTGAGCTTGAAATGGCGCCGCAATTCGCTATTTGGCGATTTGAACTTCAACTGGATATACAGAAGCCATTTTAAATCAGATTTCCATCAAATACGAAACGTTCAGAGTTGGTGACACGCACCTCGACTGGTTTGAATGGATTCAATCTGAATTTTCATGAAAGAGAGGAACTTGATGCATCTAATTCTTTCCTGAGGGAAGAATAGTGACACGCACCAAAGGGATCTACTATATTGTCCTTCTATAGAATCTCAAGAGAAATTATTTGATTCTTTGATTGAGATTACTTCTTAGTTAGAAAAGAAGCGGTTTTAACTCGCATTTTATTTAATTAGAGCTTTTAGGTACAAAAGGGAAGGGTGGCCACTATTTCCTTCTTTAGGAAAATTCTATAGTTGGAGGAAAATATTGAGAAGAAAAAAGGTACACAACCTATTTCTATCCACTATTTTCCAAGGTATTTTTTGATTAGAAAATGGGTTTATCCTCTATACTATTCCCAAAAAACGTACCTAGGGTAAATAATCATTATTACACAATGTTAAGTACCCAAACACATCTTTAGCCCGTTTACAATGCACACATATAAACGAAGCTATGCTTGTATTTATAATTACAAACATACATATACAAATATATCTTGAAACATTGTAAATATTGTGTTTAATAAAACTTTTAGTAAAACTCTATATTAAATAAAACACACATTTTTATATTTTCAATTTATCAAAGCTCACATTTCTTGAGTTTTAATCCATAAGAATCCCCTTTTCTTGACTAAACAACATTTGACCTTAATTGAAATATCCTAATGCACTTAAACTTAGATTTGTAATCAACGTTTACATTTTTTATTAGCAACATATTTTAATTTGAACGCATAATTTCAACAATAATCCATTGCCCATTTTAATTCACCAATTATAACATTTCCAAGCATGGTTTTAAAACACAATTCTTGTTTTATTTTATAATCCTACAACTTACATTTTCCAACCATAAATTCACAATTTGTTAATTATCTTGTTAGAAACAAATTGACACTTCATAGTGAAAATATATTTTTACACTTTAATATTGATTGGTAATCAACATATTACCTTTTCAATATTTACCTTAATTATCAAAATATAATTTAAAAAACATGGACTGGAATAATTTTTTTATTATATCAAAGATATTTAATTTACTCCAATCGACACAATTCTAAAAATCACAAATTCTTTACTTTCTCATGTTAAATTATTACATGTGTTAGGCTTATGAACTCGTATTTTAATCTTCTAAGATTTAAAATAAATTGAATACAATATAATTTGCTTAGCTCGAATACCCTAAAACCCAGATTGTTATAGACTCCGCCTTGAATAAATTACATGCTCGCAATTTACCCAAGACAAATATTTACCTAACAAATTGCAAATGGCGTCACTTAAATTTATTTACTTATAAAAATTTAGCTTGTACTAGCAGGCACACAAAATTTCAAACTCTTTTTATTAACAAACAATTAACTTACCAAAGTCTGAATACTTGGCTCACACGGATTTTAAATTCTTTTTCCAAATAACATATTTGACTAATTCTAAACTTAACATATCCTTTACATAGCATATTATTTTTAAAACACATCCGTCACCATCCAATTTCAAGTCAACAGGAATGTTGCCATGCCATCACTTTTTTATTAATTTCTCCTAACAATAGCTGCTAACTTGATTGTAACATCAAATAGCCTCACCATTTACCACTTTATATTACTAACTTGAAGGCTGCAACCATTTCTATTGATTATGCTGAAGACAATTGAAGACAGAGTGTAATGCAAGGATTGTTCTGTTCCAGAATGGTGTTTTCTGTTTGTCCAGTCCCAGGACAAATTGTATGGACGAGTGTCTGATAGAGTATACCTAATAAATCACGTACGGTTGATCTCTTAAAGGTATTATGTCTGGTGGCAGAGGAATTCATTCCTCTTAGCTTTTTATACTCGTGATATTTTTGGAAATCGATTAGTGAATTGACGGGTTTGACGATGTGGCATTCAAAGTGAATGGTGATCAGATGTTATGAAAGATAGACTTATCCTCTAGCCTCACAACCGAAAAATGACAAAAATCGGGCGGGCAGCATGGCTAGTTGTGTCATACCCAAGCAGGGTGTATTATCACCGATCTAGAGGAAATTCATATTTGTTCTTCTTTTCGATTCTGTATCTTCGGATTTCGGTTGGATGGCCAACAACCGTGGGTGACAATATATTCGTTACACTCAAGCTAAATGAGTGGGTGGTCATGTGTGGCCGGGTTGCAAGACGTTCTTATTGAACCCCAGTGTATACCCTCTAGAGTACACTGGTCGGAAGGTGATCGCATACCTTGTCCGTTGGAATCCAATCTCTAATAAGAGCCCTGCGGTTTATGATTTTATACTATATATATGTGGAGTATGAGATGCAAGCATTCTTCTACTTGGATATTAATTTGTTTAGACATTATCATAATATCACTGGATTTGATATCAAAGTATTTTGGATTATAGTAAGGTAAAAAC
The DNA here is from genome assembly GCA_030737875.1 of Allium sativum. NCBI lineage: Eukaryota > Viridiplantae > Streptophyta > Magnoliopsida > Asparagales > Amaryllidaceae > Allium > Allium sativum. Next base: position 162,910,897 of record CM060913.1, read on the forward strand.
CGTCCATGTTTATGTTTGGGCTGGTCTTACTATTATCCTTTTGTTTCAAAAGGGTTTTCAAAATTAAACAATATGGTTGGAGTTTACTCACACCAGTCCCATGACTGACCCAGAGTTTCTTTTGTTTGTTTTCCCTAAAGTCTTGGGTGCCCAAATTTGTACAGGCAGTCAAGTGTTTCAGGATTTTATAGATTCACTTGGAGGAGCTCAAAGCAAGAAGCTTCACCGCTAGTTATTAGAGATTATTTCCACTGTGATGTATATGAGTTATATTCTGATATGGTATGTATATACAAATTCATATTTGTATTTCAAAGTAATGTTATATAATACATTTTATTCGTTCCGCTGTGAGATTCGTGTTTACTCTTATTATGTTCAGTGTGTTCTTCTTTTTCTATTCTATTAGTTCTATCTTATCTTTCTCATCCTCTAACTTCTTTCTATTAAAGATCTGTATTTTCGTGCACTTTGAGTTGAATGCGTAGGATATTAGTCAGCTCAAATTGGTATGGATTTACGGGCCATTACAGTTGGTATCACAGCTCAATTATTTACTTCTACTTCCAACTTCATATAATTCATTTACACTTCTTCGGGGAAAACATAATTATTTTCTTATCACTTGGTATAAGTGAATTTCAAGCCTTTCTAGGGAATAGTGTTATATATAATAATCATGCTTAAGCTTGGTTAACAACATTAATTTATTGTTATGATTCAAAAACTTATTTTGCTAAACTTTTTTTGTTGTAAACTTACATCATGTTTTCAAGTTAAAACATAACCATTTATATGTATTTTTAGTGTACACATATACTTCATATATTTATACATATATTTAATTGTTTTTATTTTGTTAAGTAAACATATTTTATATTGCAAATAAAATCTGAAAATGAATGATCATACGACAAGCAATAAATAGAAGTATGGTTTGGAAAGATCATCTTCTAGAAGAAGATGAATAAAGATAAGAAGATAAGTAAATATCTAAGTAAATTATTCTTTTCTTCATACCAAAGCAAGTCGAATAGGATTATAAAAAAAAAAAAGAACAACCGGAGTGGTGTTGTACACCATGCACATGAGAATACCAGGGAAGAATGGGTGAGGTCGACGTAGACACATTAACTGGGACTCAAACTTGTATAACTGTAGTGTTGTTATTACATGTATAACATCATCCATACATGAGCTTGTGTACTGGATAAATCACTGGAAACCATATACGTAAGGCTGGGTGATTTAACAGTAGGGGGCATTTATCCACATGAAATCTAAAATTCCATAGTTCCTATTTCTAATGAGCATTAGTTTGATCTAAAGTTTGGAAATGTTTGGCTAAAGTTGTCGTGTAGCATTTAGAACAAAGGAAAGTATATATATAGGAGTTGCACGGTGTAAAGACCCGCAAATTCCCACCCTTTGAATCGACCATAAACCACACAGGTCTGACCCAAAAGGTGAAAATCTACGAATACTTTAACTTTGGGCATACAACACATCAGAACAAAAACACAGAAGACTTTTATAACACTATGATAAATGTTACATCAGAGTACAGAATATACATATCAGAGTACATTGGAATATAATTACAGCGGAAGAATAAATTACAATAAATGAATACATTGCAGCGGAACTAATCTCGGTGGAAGGCTATCAACACTATGGCCACAGCTTCAATCTTCAATCCAGGATCTTGTTTTATCTATCTGTCAAATAAGCTACTCGACTGCCCATGTGGAAAGAGGGCACCCGAGTTTGCAAAGTGAAACAAACTACAGGTCAGTCGTGGGACTGGTGTGAGAATTCTACTTAACCTATATAATATAATAAGGCTAATCACAGGACCACGCCACTTTCGCGGAACGGGTTTTCTCCTATGGATTGCCAGTGCATGACTAAAGTAAATCGTCAAAATAACGCAATGCTTTTTAGAAAAATGAAACCATTATAAGACCCAAGTCCCATCACACAATGCAACGCAAACCGGAGGATAGGGTTTTACCTTATAATGATCAAAAGATGCTTGATACGAGAAACACGGTATTACATAATAATAGTGTGCAACCAATTTGAAATACATCAAAGTAAATATATCAATCCTAGACGGCATGAGTGCCCCATCCCACTATGTCGCCATATATAGGTATACAATCAAAACCGCGTGATGTCGTATTGGAAATTTGGGTTTCCATCTAAGTCAAGGCTAGGGAGGAGATCCTTACCGATTCGAGACACTCTAGCAATGCCCCAGGATTGGTACTCTGTCCAACCCTTGGATCCTGCAGGGTCGGTCCACACTTACTTTTGTGGATTGGCAATTCCTGAACACACGCTTCCCGGTCCTTTTGGACCTATACTACGGCCAGTGGCGACCGCATAAACCCGAGGCCTCGAAAAATCCAACAACCACAATGAATAAATGCCAGCGCTGGTAGGTCCCTGGCACCACTCTAGCTAGAAAGAAACGTGCGCACTCCCTGCGTTCCCTTCTCCCGTTTTAGACTCTACCGGGCTGTGAGGCTCGCGAAGTCACGATATACACAAAGCTATGCCTAAATAGACTGTGCTTTGATCATCAACCACAAGGCCTGCTTTTCAACAAAGCCTTGATCAATTGCATCTTAGCATGCCACATTGTCAGACTCTACCATATCATTGATCATCTACCAATATATATATAACCTCCAAGCTCATACGTCTTAGAGAAGGGTGATAAGTAAAGAATAAATTCTTCACCACCAACAGAAATATATAATCAGTAGCGTTCAACAAATACAGTAGAAAGGAATACAATGTCAGACACGCAATCCATTTACAAGTCCGCTCTGGGTCTGAGTGAAACATCGTGTCCGTCGATCTCCAAATGCGTTTGGACGATCATTACCAAATACCTTGCCTTGGAAGGCCAATCCCAATTCAAGATACCAGTCATCATCATCCCAACGATGTGAAAACCTTCGGTCTTCAATCACCGTCTTCGTCTTCGACTCTTGATCGTCGTGTTGATTATTCAGAATGGATTAAACCCGGTCTTTCTGAATAACTCGCGTATTTTGTGATTAAAAATCAAATATTGGAAAATCACACATTTCGTCACATCCCAACTCAGAATATTCTTTTTAATAAGATATTCAATTAAAAAGATTCTCATTAATTTTATCAAAGATAGATATTTAAAATAAAATTTATAAATCAATTTCTAAAAATATGGAATTCCATAGAAATCCAATCAATACATAATCGATATAAATTTCTGTATCAGACTAATAGTATAAATGGAATAACGGCAAATCCTCTTAAATTCCATATATAATATCGGTCTTCTTTTACAGAAGCCCATCTCAATTATTACCAATAGAATTTCCACTTAATTCCTATTTAATATATTAGTTGAAAAAAAACTTGATTTATAGAAAATGTCTTTTTAATTCTATAAAATAGATTTATAAGTTCCAAATAATAATTTCAATGCAAATTGGATTAAAGGATAGATGTCGTTTTAAAACATCGCCCACGGTAAACCCACTTCACATCTCAATTTATTTCATATCACAAAATATAATTGCAAACGCTAGTAACCCCTTTAAAAACATATTTTAAAATAATCATAAAAATATTCTTTATATAAAAGATTCTAAATGAGAAGTAATCTTTATTTTACAAATCTTTATCTTCTACAAATATTCCTTGTTTTAACATATACTTAATTAAAAATATATATTTTTTAAAATATATATATACTTTATATAAAAAGGATTTCTAATGTAAAAATAGTCTTATTTAAAAGAACACTTGAATCGAAATGCGACTCAAACATTTACCATATAATTTGGATTATATGGATTTCACACACATCATATATATGACAATAACAGTATAATCATCAAGTCATCCATTACATCCAAAGTGTAATTTCCACTGTGTAAGCGTTAAAGTTAAATAATAATGCTCATCACAGCCTGTCGATCTAACGATCAACATACAACTAAATATTGGGATTAGTGTATGTAAATTTTCATCCCAACACCCGTGTGGGGTTTTCAACCAATCAAGCAAATGATAAACTAATTTGTGCACTTGGGCGATGTGTGAAAATTATCGTCCCAATCACATACACAAGTCGGGTAACTTGTGAATGGCAGTGTAATACACAATATATAACACGACGATAAAAATGTCTCTTTTATTTATATTCCTTTTATTGCCTATAAACGGTCAGTAAAAATGTGATCTTTATTTCTATACTTTTTATTGTAATTTACATTTTTTTTAACAAAATGTCCTTTTTATTCTAACTTACATTTTGAATGTAATTTTTCTTTTTATTGTTTATTTACATCAAAATGTAAATGTTTCCTTTTTCATTGTTTATTATTAACAACAAAAATCTCGTCTTCTATATTTACTCTTTTCAATGAAAGCAATTTTACATAAAATTGTAATAACTTTAATTTTATGCTTTTTATTGTCTCTAGAAAGACAATAAAATGTAACACAAAAATATATTCTTTTTATCGCATCTAAAATGATGATAAAAATGTAACATTAACATTGCTATTTTTATCGCATCAAAAATGCCGATAAAAATGAACCACTAACATTGTCTATTTTTATCGCACCAAAAATGTCGATAAAATGAATCACTAACATTGTCTATTTTTATCGCACCAAAAATATCGATAAAAATGAATCACTAACATTGTCTATTTTTATCGCACCAAAAAATGTCGATAAAAATGAACCACTAACATTGTCTATTTTTATCGCACCAAAAATGTCGATAAAAATGACAACATTAACTATTCTATTTTCACCGCATTCAAAATGACGATAAAATATTCAACATTAACAATTCTATTTTTACCGCATTCAAAATGACGATAAAATATTCAATATTAACAATTCTATTTTTACCGCATTCAAAATGACGATAAAATATTCAATATTAACAATTCTATTTTTACCGCATTCAAAATGACGATAAAATATTCAATATTAACAATTCTATTTTTACCGCATTCAAAATGACGATAAAATATTATCATAAGAAATGAAAGCAAAATGTTCTTTTTATTACTAAAAGGAAAAACAACAAAGATGCTTCTTTTGTAATGCTAAAAAGAAACATGACATAAAAAATGTTCTTTTAATGTTAAAAAGAAGAAGCGACAAAATGACCCTTTTTATGTTAAAAAGAAAAGGTGACAAAATATGTTTTTAATTCTAAAAGAAAAAGCGACAAAAATTATTTTTTTATTCTAATGCAATATCTTTACAAAAGTGTTATTTTAATATCAATGCGAATTTTCAATTTCTTACTACATATAAAAATGTAAACTTTATTTTACAATTATATATCCCATCATAAATTACATATAAAAATGTAAGTTTATTTTTTTATCGCAAATCCCCTTTCTAATTACATATAAAAATGTACTTTTTATTTTACATTGTAAATTGCATATAAAAGGTAGGTTCTATCCTTATGTTGTATTTGCATTATAAAATGCAAATGAAAAGGTAAGTTTTATTTTCAATGTTATATTCGTATTATAAAGTGCAAATAAAAATGTAAATTTTATTTTCAAGTTCTATTTTCATTATAGTATGCAAATAATAAAAATAGCTTTATCATCAAGTTATATTCACATCATGAAATGTTAACAAAAATGTAAGTTTTGTTTTCAAGACTCATTTGCATTATAATATGCAAATAATAAAACAAGTTTTAGTTTTCAGGTCATATTTACATTATAAAATATAAATAAAAAGGTAAGTTTTATTCTCAAGTGATATTTACATTAGGAAATGTAAATAAATAAAATAAAAATAAAAAGTAAGTTTCAAGTTCATTTGTGTCTTGAAAACACAAATAAAAATATAAATTTTAATGTAAATCTTTATTTCAATACTTTGTTCGCGTCAAGGGATGCAAACAAAATATAATTCTCTTTTTATTTAAACATTTTGTTGCATTGAGAAATGCAAGAAAAATATAATTCTTTTTATTCTAAATGTAAATCTATATTTTGTCATTTTGTTCGCATCAAGGGATGCAAACAAAATACAATCTTTTTATTCCTTCGTACATTTCGGTTTGAGAAATGCAAACAAAACACAATCTTTTTTATCAACATTGAATTGATATTTCACATCAATTCAAATAAAAGGAAATTTTTTTTTTTCTTTCATTTTCTTTTTTTTTTTTTTTTTCCAATGACAAAAGTATGGATTTTTGTTTCATCTTTATTCAATGACAAAAATATGAATTTTTGTTTCATTTTTCTCAACGACAAAAATATGAATTTTTGTTTGTTAACTTTGAATGCAACAAAATTGAGAGTTTTTGTTTTCTTTTTATGCAACCAAAAATGAGAACTTTGTTAGTTAACCTTTAAGGCAAACAAAAAGAAATATATTTAATTCGTTGTTCATAGTCTATTGTAAACAAACAAATAAAAATAATATTCTATTTGTCGTTCAATTTCCATTGTAACATCAACAAATACAAATAAAGTTTTATTTGTCGTTCCATTTCCTTGTTCATTTCAGAAGAATGAAAATGACATTAAAATAAAATAAATTAGAACGTCTAGATTTGAATAAAATATGTTTTAAATCTAAATTTAGATTTAATTTTCCAACTGCAATTTAAACTCAATAACATATACAATTTAAAGACGGATTAAAGCATAACATGAACAATAAGCACACCACAAGCAACAATCGATAATTCATACATACCAAACATTTCAGAACTAAATCATCATCATCATACAATTATTTTCATGTGGGAAAATAAATTAATAATTAATTAAATAATAAAGATTTGAACTCTCACCTCAAATTTTGGCTAAAAATCAACTGTCTCAGAATCAGGTGTGGTCTGCGCCATCGCGAAGAGCTTGGAAAGACGAGTCCAGCGCAATTTACGGTTTGTCAAACGGACCTCGTATGAGAGAGTTATGAATTTTTAAACATCGGATAATTTAAATATTAAATAATAAAATAATATTAAAAAAAAGAAATCGGGACCTTTCTTCCTCAACCGTCGCTACCTCGGCCGAACCCAAACCCCCTTTCCAATGCCAAAATCGCACCCCTCTAGAAGCCTCCGTTCGCCGATCCAACACCACCACCGCGACCGCCATGTCGAGAGCCACCTACACCATCAACCCCTTGAAGCTCGGCCTCCCCAATCACCTCGAAATCCACCAAAACCGCAGCGACTTCTCGGCCAAAATTCGCGAAATCCGTGCACCAAAATCCCATCTTAACCGTATAGATTGAAAGGTCTCTGAATTCTCTTCGATTTGGTAGGTCATACATAAATTTTCGTTGAACGGATTGGGAGATATTAGCGTTTGAAGTTGGAGCAATTCTGGCCTTCGAAAATAGGTGGCGGCGGCCGCCATGAACAGTATTAGGGTTAGGGTTTTTTTCGGATTTTTATATTATTTTAATATTAAATTCCGAATTTCGTGAAATAAAGTGGATTTTTGAACTTTCTCGGATTTGGGCCTGCTTACTGTCGATCTTAACGTTTTGAGGCCTTCTGAACGCGATGGGCTATGTCCCAATGTCCAATTCTGATGTCTACACGTTTTTTTTTCGGTTTTAATTGAAAATACAATATTAAATTAATTATTTAATTCCTACCGTACATTTAAATGTGCCGGGGTCACATACGACCTCAGAAAATTCTAAAAAAAATATTTTTAGCTTTCTTATGACGATACGAATCCAACAAAATTATTTTCGTCGAATTCTGAGACTGTTTGAAAAATGGCTATTTTTAAGGCGTTCAAATTTAACTGTAAATAGTCAAAACACATTTTATTTCGCCACGCTCACATATTAATTCGAAAAATTCTAAAAATTGAAACCTAGCAATAATTTGACATTCCGGTTCCAACAAAAGTGGTTTCGTCGAAAACGGAGGTCGTTTGAAAAATGACTATTTTTAAGGCCAATATATTTAATATTAAAAATACATTTTTAAACAAATAATTTTCGAAACTCAAAATATATAAGTGTTTACTGTTTTTCAATGCAGAAACGTCATTCCGAACTCAATGGAAGTGGTTTCGAGTCCAAATTCCTATATATGTGAAAAGTAGCCTTTCGGGCCCTATATATTCTACAACGACCTTTCTAAAAATTGAATTGGCCATAACTTTTGATTTCCGTTATGAAATTTCGATTTTTCAGATTCGTTAGAAAGATATTTTTAAATAGATTCTAATATTTTTGGTTTCACTAAAATTCGTTAAATTTTGCATCCTGTATGGTCAGTCAAAGTTCAAGTTTGACTTTTCAAACTACCGCGCTATTTCTAACTCTTTTGTTAATTAAAATTAAATCATTCATTCTAACTTCGATTTAAATCAAATTTGTGATCATTATTATTTAAATAAATTATTTTATATTGTCAAAACTCATTAAAATTTTCTAAAATAAAATTTTTAAATTGGTCCTGATTTTGCGGGTTGTTTGTAACGACACGGATTTCGCCCGGACCTAATCGATCGCTAAACCGACCAAGACCGTTCGAATCCCGCATACGCTAACTTTGGGTATACAACACAGCAGAACAAATAACAGAAGACTTCAATAAACATCATAATAATGTTACATCAGAGTACAGAATATCAGAGTATATCGAAATATAATACACAGCGGAAGATAAATTTACATAAATGTAAAACAGTGCACAGCGGAAATATAAACTACACAGCCGAAGACTGTAAATGTCTGGACACAGCTTAAAGCTTCAATCCAGAATCCTGCTCAACACATCTGCAAAATAAAACTACTCGACTGCCCGTGTGGAAAATAGGGGCACCCGAGTTCGCAAGGGAAAAGCAAACTACGAGTCAGTCATGGGACTGGTGTGAGAACTCAAAAACAGTTGTTAACTTTGTTCAAAAATAAGGCAAATCACGGGACCACGCCACTTTCGCGGAACGGGTTTACCCCCATGAAAGCCAGTGTATAAACAACAATCAATATAGATATATGGATCTACTATGCATCAATCAACATGCAATATCCCTATCTACCCATTTAGATTAATCACCACTCTTAGATTTTCCAAATCCAATTCAATTTACAGAAATTATTCCTTTGGATTTTATTCCCGATTTCTTATTTCAAATCATTTGAAATACATATCTAACTTTCTATATCAAAGTAGATTTCACTTCGGGATCTCAAATCAAATCATTTGGAAATGTGAATTCCAAAACATAACAATGCATACAAACAAGTATGCAACCAAATATCGTGCTCCCCATCGACAAGGCAAAGGGTACGCACCTCGCAACTCGATATATATATGTGCACCTACCCCACATAGGAGTAGGCTACACCGACGATGCACCTCCCACTCAGGAGAGCATACACCGCCCTCTCACCCATACTTTTAGTCTCAGGGTTACCCGAATCTTTAGTCACATACTAAATCATTTCATATCCCGAAGTAGGGAAAATCATTTCACAACATAATAATCACAATGTAACATATAATACATTTCTAAATCACTTTAGAAATCATCGGGTTTTGGGCCTCGAAATCCTTTCTGTTTTATAAAACATTTTTATAAAACATTCCCTGTCCAAAATCGGGAATACATTTCTTTTCACTTAAGAAAAATATCATTTCACAATCATTCGTTAAATTTGAAATGAACACAACATCGCTAAACACCTTATCGTCAAATCGTGAAGTGTTTCACAAGGCGTTAGCACACAGATATTTTCAACCCAACCCAATGCTAAATGTAAAAGCATATTCTGCTCATAAACTGGTCGAGCACAATCCAAACCATCAATCAATCAAATTTAACATACGCCTCATTCCAATTCATTAGTCACTAACCGTAAATTAATCAAGAGAATAATTCCCCAAATATTAACCCCGAAGGCCGAAACCAACATCAGATCAATATCCAGAAAACCATTCTGCTTGGCTAACCGACAGTTAGTTTCTAAATTTCACGTTCAAATCTAATTAAAGATTTAACTATCGCCTGGAGCAAAACTGGTGATACTCCATTCTCGATCTTTTCAATCTAATTAAAGATTCATTAAAACTCCACTTAGTTTTAATCTGTGACTGGGTTAAAGAATCAGTGTCATCTAAAAACACGGTTCGCGATAAACCCAAAGTCACATTCCATTAATTATCGGGTTAAAGAACGAGTGTTATTTAAAACACTGTTCACGATAAACCCAAAAATCAATATCAATTCAATTCCAATTAAATATTATTTAATTGGTACACTTCATTAAATCTAAATAAAAAGATTTAATCTTTTCTCAACTGGGTTCAAGAACAGTGTTAGTGAAGACACCATTCACGACAAACCCAAATCACATTCGATATTCAATACAAGGCTCTGAATAGAAAATATATCGGCTTATATTCAATATCGAGTTCTACGACTAACAGATGTCGTATGGGAAATAACGATATATATATATATATCTTTCAAATTTCCATAACAACACCTGTATAATCACGAATCCCAACATCGAAATATTCCGAATACAATTTCGATTCAAATCCACTCCAATGCAATCATTGGAATTTTGGTTATTTTTAAAACCCTTTTCGAATTCAATTTATTTATTTAAAAATAAATAGAATTATAATCCTAGTTCAAAACTAGTTCATTTCGATAAAAATCTATTTTTATCTTTTCAAATATGGAGTTTTTCATCCCAATTCTTCCCAAATCATTTCTTATGATTTTACACAAATTATTACTATTTTTAATAATTTTATCAAGGCCTGTACGGTCGATTTCCATCAATGGCCATCGAACTGCACTTACAGCGACCTTTTCCGAATTTGATTTGGACGTATCTCCAAATCCAACCGTTAGATTTCAAATTTCTAATATTCCTTAGAAAGCTCTTTTCGATACGAACCCAACGGTTCTGATTTCAGGAGAATCCGACGGTCGGATCTCCCGTAATGTCCGTTCGAAGTCAATGGTCGAAATTCGCGAACTGCCGCAGCGCGGCGCGTTCTATTCAGGCCATTTATTATATATATAATATATATTTCGTCGATTTCTATTTAAAACGAATTATATAAATAGTTTTGAATTCGTTTCAAAAACATTTTCAACTTCCTTTTCAATTCAAATCACAATTGAATTCTTCTTTATAGATTCGTTTTAAAATTCATTTCTATTCAATTCAAATTTCAATTCAATTCGAATTCGTTTTCAATTCAATTCATTTCGAATTCGTTTTCTATTCAATTCAATTCGAATTCGTTTTCTATTCAATTCAATTCGAATTCGTTTTCTATTCAATTCAATTCGAATTCGTTTTCTATTCAATTCAATTCGAATTCGTTTTCTATTCAATTCAATTCGAATTCGTTTTCTATTCAATTCAATTCGAATTCGTTTTCTATTCAATTCAATTCGAATTCGTTTTCTATTCAATTCAATTCGAATTCGTTTTCTATTCAATTCAATTCGAATTCGTTTTCTATTCAATTCAATTCGAATTCGTTTTCTATTCAATTCAATTCGAATTCGTTTTCTATTCAATTCAATTCGAATTCGTTTTCTATTCAATTCAATTCGAATTCGTTTTCTATTCAATTCAATTCGAATTCGTTTTCTATTCAATTCAATTCGAATTCGTTTTCTATTCAATTCAATTCGAATTCGTTTTCTATTCAATTCAATTTTCAATTCAATTCAATTCGAATTCGTTTTCTATTCAATTCAATTCGAATTCGTTTTCTATTCAATTCAATTCGAATTCGTTTTCTATTCAATTCAATTCGAATTCGTTTTCTATTCAATTCAATTCGAATTCGTTTTCTATTCAATTCAATTTTCAATTCAATTCAATTCGAATTCGTTTTCTATTCAATTCAATTCGAATTCGTTTTCTATTCAATTCAATTCGAATTCGTTTTCTATTCAATTCAATTCGAATTCGTTTTCTATTCAATTCAATTCGAATATTTCATATACATCGTTTTCAATTCGAATATTTCATATACATCGTTTTCAATTCATATATATATTTCATATACATCGTTTTCAATTCATATATATATTTCATATACATCGTTTTCAATTCATATATATATATATATATATATATATATATATATATTCACCTTTCACTATATACGATATTTTCATTTTCAATACATACGATATATTCATTTTCAATATATACGATATATTCATTTTCAATATATTCGATACTTTCACTTTCAATATATTCAATATTTTCACTTTCAATATATTCGATATTTTCACTTTCAATATATTCAATATTTTCACTTTCAATATATTCAATATTTTCACTTTCAATATATTCGATATTTTCACTTTCAATATATTCAATATTTTCACTTTCAATATATTCAATATTTTCACTTTCGATATATTCGATATTTTCACTTTCGATATATTCGATATTTTCACTTTCAATATATATATCGTTTTCACTTCATATATATATATATATCGTTTTCAATTCGAATATTTCATATACATTGTTTTCATTTCATACATATATATATATCGTTTTCAATTCGAATATTTCATATACATTGTTTTCAATTCGAATATTTTCACTTTCAATATATTCGATATTTTCACTTTCAATATATTCGATATTCTCACTTTCAATATATTCGATATTCACTTTCAATATATTCGATATTCACTTCGCTATATATATATATAAATTTCACTCTTCATATATATGTTATTTCACTTCGCTATATATATAAATTTCACTTTTCATATATATGTTATTTCACTTCGCTATCAATCAATTTTCACAACAATTTCAACCAATAAATATCGTCCATGGTTTGTGGACGAGGGGCGTATATATATATATATAGATATTTATATATAGCAATTCACTTCCACTTTCAACACATATATATAAAATTTTAAAAAGAAATTGAAGAGTGAGAAATCCTCACCAATAGCTATCCACTCACGATTCTTCCTTTATAGAAATCTTCGCCTTTTGTCGCTTTCGTTTCCCGTATTCTCTACATAAGTAAAAATCGAATTTTTACTATGTTATTCAATATATAAAGATCATATTTTAAAAACAAAGATTATATTTTTAATATTCCTATGATGTAAAAATTATATTTTTATTGCTTTAAAAATATAAGAATCACATCTTACTTCTTAACAAAATTCTGTCTTTTCTATTTTTAAAAATATGATCTTTATTTTTAAAAGTTCAAATCTTTTTCTACTAAAAGATTAAATCTTTTTCTATTTCAAAGTTTAAAATAAAATCAGTTTTTATTTTTCCCTTTAAAACAGTTTTTTACATCTTTAAAAATTCTGTTTCAAATGCAGTTTTTATCTTTTATAAAAATGCAGTTTTTATCCTTTTAAATAAATGCAGTTTTTATTTCTTAAAAATGCAGTTTTTATTTCTTAAAAATAAATGCAGTTTTTATCCTTTTTCAAAATTTCTGTTTTAGATTTCCTTTAAAACAGTTTTTAAATCTCCTTTTTAAATTTCTGTTTTGATTTCTTTAAAACAGTTTTTGATTTCTTTTTTTTAAAAACAGTTTTAAAACTTCTTTTAAAAATTTCTGTTTTGAAAACTTAAAACAAAAATCAGTTTTTTTTATTCATATATAAAAAAAAAAACAGTTTATACTTTCACTGTAAAACAAAAACAAAAAGCAAAAACAAAATAAAATCAAATTAAACGCTCACCGTGGTATGCGAAGGGGAGGAGGGAAGTCAAGGGCGGCTCGGCGGTTCTGAGACGTCGCGGCGGTGGTTCGAGCCTTCGACGAGGGTGCTGCTTCGATTGGCTAGGGCGTTGCTTCGATTGTGTCGTTCGGTGGGAGGAGGTTGCGAGGGTGGCTCAGGCGAAGGGTTCAGCGGCCAGGCGGTGGGGCTTCGGCGGTCAGGCGGCGGGTCGATTTGGGTTTTAGGGTTTTGTCTCTTTTTTTTTTTTTTTCGTTTTATAATTAACTGATCGGGGGGGGGCCAAACAGATAAGAAAAGGAGGAGAAGTAATTTTTTTTTTATTTTATTTTATTATTTAATTATTAAATTATGCACAAGGGTTGACTTTTACATACGACCTCGAAATGAGGTCCACCGCCTGTCGTCCATAGCGTTTTACCCCCATTCCGAACACAATGGGATATGTATCGCAAGCTGGTTTGATCGTTACAATCAGTTTCTGTTGAATTTTCATTTAAATCACTATATTGAATTTTAAACGTACTTTTCAAATTACCGGGGCCACATACTGACTAGAAAAATTCCAGAAAAATATTTTCTAGCTTCGTATTGACGATACGGTCCTAACAAAACTAGTTTCGTCGAATTCTGAGACCGTTTGAAAAATGGCCAATTTCCAGTCGATTAAAATCAACTGAAACTGGTCAAACGCATTTTCCTTTGCCACGCTCACATATTGATTCGAAAAATTATGAAATTTGGAATCTAGCAATAACTTTACATCACGGACCCAACAAAAGTGGTTTCGTCGAAATCCGAGGTCATTTGCAAAATGTCCATTTTTAAGGGCCTGAATTCCATAGCGACTATTCAGAATTTTCAACTGGACATATCTTTTGATTCCCGATATGAAATCTTGATTTCTCGGATTCGTTGGAAAGATATTCACTATTAGATTCCATTATTTTTGGTTTCACTAAAATCCGGATTGTTTTGCACCCGGTACATTCAATTGAAGTTTGAAATCGAATTATCGAACTACCGCGCCATTTTCAATTCTATTTATAATTATATATAAATATTTATATTCTAACGACGACGCGTATAATATATACGTTCGAATTATATTCAAAATAAATTCTCGTCGATATTATTTAAAATAATTCATATTAAATAATCAGAATTCGCTAAAATTGCCAAAATAAAAATTTTAAACTGGCCCAGATTTTACGGGTTGTTACAATCTCCCCCACTTAAAACTTTTCGTCCCCGAAAAGGAACAAAGTCGAAAGTGGTTTGATAATTCAACTCTACGCTCGACCTGGCTTCCATTCTCCAACTTTTCAGTTTCTGAGAATTTTCAAAATTTCAAAAATTTGGCTAACACCCTAAATTTTCGAAAAATTTCGCCATAACCTCCCCTGCAATGGGAGCATCGGGAAATTGCAAATAGCGTTCCCGGTCCTTCAGATCTCAAAAAGAAAAAGAAAAAGCCAAGCGGCTAGCCAATAGGCTCACAAAATCATCATCACCCAAACAAAACAGGAAATTATGTAGTAAACATGTACCTATTTGTCGGGCAAACAAATTTTATTCTCTGCTCTAGCCTCCTTGCTATGACCTGTTCAATGTAAGTGCAAGTATATGCATGCATTTGCAACCAAATTTCAATACAGTTTACTATTTGGTTCAATTGGCTAAATGGTTAAAAATTATCAAACAAGTAAACAAACAACACAAACATCAATCAATTAATTGATTATATTTTCAAATATATAATTTTATATATTTAAAAATCATATTTTCTAAAATCAGATTATATATATAATCACAAATACGTTATTTATAAACAAATAACTCTCGACTCATTCTGGGGCATTTCTAACCCCATCTCTAACGAGTCACTCATCCTAAAATGCTACTGATTCTATCTCTAATGAGGATTCTTTTATAGGACATTACTAATCCTACCTCTGATGAGTCTTTTGTTCAGTTCTAATGAGTTGTACCCCAAAGATTTGAGTTTAACCAAAGCTCTGATACCACGTTGTAACGACACGGATTTCGCCCGGACCTAATCGATCGCTAAACCGACCAAGACCGTTCGAATCCCGCATACGCTAACTTTGGGTATACAACACAGCAGAACAAATAACAGAAGACTTCAATAAACATCATAATAATGTTACATCAGAGTACAGAATATCAGAGTATATCGAAATATAATACACAGCGGAAGATAAATTTACATAAATGTAAAACAGTGCACAGCGGAAATATAAACTACACAGCCGAAGACTGTAAATGTCTGGACACAGCTTAAAGCTTCAATCCAGAATCCTGCTCAACACATCTGCAAAATAAAACTACTCGACTGCCCGTGTGGAAAATAGGGGCACCCGAGTTCGCAAGGGAAAAGCAAACTACGAGTCAGTCATGGGACTGGTGTGAGAACTCAAAAACAGTTGTTAACTTTGTTCAAAAATAAGGCAAATCACGGGACCACGCCACTTTCGCGGAACGGGTTTACCCCCATGAAAGCCAGTGTATAAACAACAATCAATATAGATATATGGATCTACTATGCATCAATCAACATGCAATATCCCTATCTACCCATTTAGATTAATCACCACTCTTAGATTTTCCAAATCCAATTCAATTTACAGAAATTATTCCTTTGGATTTTATTCCCGATTTCTTATTTCAAATCATTTGAAATACATATCTAACTTTCTATATCAAAGTAGATTTCACTTCGGGATCTCAAATCAAATCATTTGGAAATGTGAATTCCAAAACATAACAATGCATACAAACAAGTATGCAACCAAATATCGTGCTCCCCATCGACAAGGCAAAGGGTACGCACCTCGCAACTCGATATATATATGTGCACCTACCCCACATAGGAGTAGGCTACACCGACGATGCACCTCCCACTCAGGAGAGCATACACCGCCCTCTCACCCATACTTTTAGTCTCAGGGTTACCCGAATCTTTAGTCACATACTAAATCATTTCATATCCCGAAGTAGGGAAAATCATTTCACAACATAATAATCACAATGTAACATATAATACATTTCTAAATCACTTTAGAAATCATCGGGTTTTGGGCCTCGAAATCCTTTCTGTTTTATAAAACATTTTTATAAAACATTCCCTGTCCAAAATCGGGAATACATTTCTTTTCACTTAAGAAAAATATCATTTCACAATCATTCGTTAAATTTGAAATGAACACAACATCGCTAAACACCTTATCGTCAAATCGTGAAGTGTTTCACAAGGCGTTAGCACACAGATATTTTCAACCCAACCCAATGCTAAATGTAAAAGCATATTCTGCTCATAAACTGGTCGAGCACAATCCAAACCATCAATCAATCAAATTTAACATACGCCTCATTCCAATTCATTAGTCACTAACCGTAAATTAATCAAGAGAATAATTCCCCAAATATTAACCCCGAAGGCCGAAACCAACATCAGATCAATATCCAGAAAACCATTCTGCTTGGCTAACCGACAGTTAGTTTCTAAATTTCACGTTCAAATCTAATTAAAGATTTAACTATCGCCTGGAGCAAAACTGGTGATACTCCATTCTCGATCTTTTCAATCTAATTAAAGATTCATTAAAACTCCACTTAGTTTTAATCTGTGACTGGGTTAAAGAATCAGTGTCATCTAAAAACACGGTTCGCGATAAACCCAAAGTCACATTCCATTAATTATCGGGTTAAAGAACGAGTGTTATTTAAAACACTGTTCACGATAAACCCAAAAATCAATATCAATTCAATTCCAATTAAATATTATTTAATTGGTACACTTCATTAAATCTAAATAAAAAGATTTAATCTTTTCTCAACTGGGTTCAAGAACAGTGTTAGTGAAGACACCATTCACGACAAACCCAAATCACATTCGATATTCAATACAAGGCTCTGAATAGAAAATATATCGGCTTATATTCAATATCGAGTTCTACGACTAACAGATGTCGTATGGGAAATAACGATATATATATATATATCTTTCAAATTTCCATAACAACACCTGTATAATCACGAATCCCAACATCGAAATATTCCGAATACAATTTCGATTCAAATCCACTCCAATGCAATCATTGGAATTTTGGTTATTTTTAAAACCCTTTTCGAATTCAATTTATTTATTTAAAAATAAATAGAATTATAATCCTAGTTCAAAACTAGTTCATTTCGATAAAAATCTATTTTTATCTTTTCAAATATGGAGTTTTTCATCCCAATTCTTCCCAAATCATTTCTTATGATTTTACACAAATTATTACTATTTTTAATAATTTTATCAAGGCCTGTACGGTCGATTTCCATCAATGGCCATCGAACTGCACTTACAGCGACCTTTTCCGAATTTGATTTGGACGTATCTCCAAATCCAACCGTTAGATTTCAAATTTCTAATATTCCTTAGAAAGCTCTTTTCGATACGAACCCAACGGTTCTGATTTCAGGAGAATCCGACGGTCGGATCTCCCGTAATGTCCGTTCGAAGTCAATGGTCGAAATTCGCGAACTGCCGCAGCGCGGCGCGTTCTATTCAGGCCATTTATTATATATATAATATATATTTCGTCGATTTCTATTTAAAACGAATTATATAAATAGTTTTGAATTCGTTTCAAAAACATTTTCAACTTCCTTTTCAATTCAAATCACAATTGAATTCTTCTTTATAGATTCGTTTTAAAATTCATTTCTATTCAATTCAAATTTCAATTCAATTCGAATTCGTTTTCAATTCAATTCATTTCGAATTCGTTTTCTATTCAATTCAATTCGAATTCGTTTTCTATTCAATTCAATTCGAATTCGTTTTCTATTCAATTCAATTCGAATTCGTTTTCTATTCAATTCAATTCGAATTCGTTTTCTATTCAATTCAATTCGAATTCGTTTTCTATTCAATTCAATTCGAATTCGTTTTCTATTCAATTCAATTCGAATTCGTTTTCTATTCAATTCAATTCGAATTCGTTTTCTATTCAATTCAATTCGAATTCGTTTTCTATTCAATTCAATTCGAATTCGTTTTCTATTCAATTCAATTCGAATTCGTTTTCTATTCAATTCAATTCGAATTCGTTTTCTATTCAATTCAATTCGAATTCGTTTTCTATTCAATTCAATTCGAATTCGTTTTCTATTCAATTCAATTCGAATTCGTTTTCTATTCAATTCAATTCGAATTCGTTTTCTATTCAATTCAATTTTCAATTCAATTCAATTCGAATTCGTTTTCTATTCAATTCAATTCGAATTCGTTTTCTATTCAATTCAATTCGAATTCGTTTTCTATTCAATTCAATTCGAATTCGTTTTCTATTCAATTCAATTCGAATTCGTTTTCTATTCAATTCAATTTTCAATTCAATTCAATTCGAATTCGTTTTCTATTCAATTCAATTCGAATTCGTTTTCTATTCAATTCAATTCGAATTCGTTTTCTATTCAATTCAATTCGAATTCGTTTTCTATTCAATTCAATTCGAATATTTCATATACATCGTTTTCAATTCGAATATTTCATATACATCGTTTTCAATTCATATATATATTTCATATACATCGTTTTCAATTCATATATATATTTCATATACATCGTTTTCAATTCATATATATATATATATATATATATATATTCACCTTTCACTATATACGATATTTTCATTTTCAATACATACGATATATTCATTTTCAATATATACGATATATTCATTTTCAATATATTCGATACTTTCACTTTCAATATATTCAATATTTTCACTTTCAATATATTCGATATTTTCACTTTCAATATATTCAATATTTTCACTTTCAATATATTCAATATTTTCACTTTCAATATATTCGATATTTTCACTTTCAATATATTCAATATTTTCACTTTCAATATATTCAATATTTTCACTTTCGATATATTCGATATTTTCACTTTCGATATATTCGATATTTTCACTTTCAATATATATATCGTTTTCACTTCATATATATATATATATCGTTTTCAATTCGAATATTTCATATACATTGTTTTCATTTCATACATATATATATATCGTTTTCAATTCGAATATTTCATATACATTGTTTTCAATTCGAATATTTTCACTTTCAATATATTCGATATTTTCACTTTCAATATATTCGATATTCTCACTTTCAATATATTCGATATTCACTTTCAATATATTCGATATTCACTTCGCTATATATATATATAAATTTCACTCTTCATATATATGTTATTTCACTTCGCTATATATATAAATTTCACTTTTCATATATATGTTATTTCACTTCGCTATCAATCAATTTTCACAACAATTTCAACCAATAAATATCGTCCATGGTTTGTGGACGAGGGGCGTATATATATATATATAGATATTTATATATAGCAATTCACTTCCACTTTCAACACATATATATAAAATTTTAAAAAGAAATTGAAGAGTGAGAAATCCTCACCAATAGCTATCCACTCACGATTCTTCCTTTATAGAAATCTTCGCCTTTTGTCGCTTTCGTTTCCCGTATTCTCTACATAAGTAAAAATCGAATTTTTACTATGTTATTCAATATATAAAGATCATATTTTAAAAACAAAGATTATATTTTTAATATTCCTATGATGTAAAAATTATATTTTTATTGCTTTAAAAATATAAGAATCACATCTTACTTCTTAACAAAATTCTGTCTTTTCTATTTTTAAAAATATGATCTTTATTTTTAAAAGTTCAAATCTTTTTCTACTAAAAGATTAAATCTTTTTCTATTTCAAAGTTTAAAATAAAATCAGTTTTTATTTTTCCCTTTAAAACAGTTTTTTACATCTTTAAAAATTCTGTTTCAAATGCAGTTTTTATCTTTTATAAAAATGCAGTTTTTATCCTTTTAAATAAATGCAGTTTTTATTTCTTAAAAATGCAGTTTTTATTTCTTAAAAATAAATGCAGTTTTTATCCTTTTTCAAAATTTCTGTTTTAGATTTCCTTTAAAACAGTTTTTAAATCTCCTTTTTAAATTTCTGTTTTGATTTCTTTAAAACAGTTTTTGATTTCTTTTTTTTAAAAACAGTTTTAAAACTTCTTTTAAAAATTTCTGTTTTGAAAACTTAAAACAAAAATCAGTTTTTTTTATTCATATATAAAAAAAAAAACAGTTTATACTTTCACTGTAAAACAAAAACAAAAAGCAAAAACAAAATAAAATCAAATTAAACGCTCACCGTGGTATGCGAAGGGGAGGAGGGAAGTCAAGGGCGGCTCGGCGGTTCTGAGACGTCGCGGCGGTGGTTCGAGCCTTCGACGAGGGTGCTGCTTCGATTGGCTAGGGCGTTGCTTCGATTGTGTCGTTCGGTGGGAGGAGGTTGCGAGGGTGGCTCAGGCGAAGGGTTCAGCGGCCAGGCGGTGGGGCTTCGGCGGTCAGGCGGCGGGTCGATTTGGGTTTTAGGGTTTTGTCTCTTTTTTTTTTTTTTTCGTTTTATAATTAACTGATCGGGGGGGGGGCCAAACAGATAAGAAAAGGAGGAGAAGTAATTTTTTTTTTATTTTATTTTATTATTTAATTATTAAATTATGCACAAGGGTTGACTTTTACATACGACCTCGAAATGAGGTCCACCGCCTGTCGTCCATAGCGTTTTACCCCCATTCCGAACACAATGGGATATGTATCGCAAGCTGGTTTGATCGTTACAATCAGTTTCTGTTGAATTTTCATTTAAATCACTATATTGAATTTTAAACGTACTTTTCAAATTACCGGGGCCACATACTGACTAGAAAAATTCCAGAAAAATATTTTCTAGCTTCGTATTGACGATACGGTCCTAACAAAACTAGTTTCGTCGAATTCTGAGACCGTTTGAAAAATGGCCAATTTCCAGTCGATTAAAATCAACTGAAACTGGTCAAACGCATTTTCCTTTGCCACGCTCACATATTGATTCGAAAAATTATGAAATTTGGAATCTAGCAATAACTTTACATCACGGACCCAACAAAAGTGGTTTCGTCGAAATCCGAGGTCATTTGCAAAATGTCCATTTTTAAGGGCCTGAATTCCATAGCGACTATTCAGAATTTTCAACTGGACATATCTTTTGATTCCCGATATGAAATCTTGATTTCTCGGATTCGTTGGAAAGATATTCACTATTAGATTCCATTATTTTTGGTTTCACTAAAATCCGGATTGTTTTGCACCCGGTACATTCAATTGAAGTTTGAAATCGAATTATCGAACTACCGCGCCATTTTCAATTCTATTTATAATTATATATAAATATTTATATTCTAACGACGACGCGTATAATATATACGTTCGAATTATATTCAAAATAAATTCTCGTCGATATTATTTAAAATAATTCATATTAAATAATCAGAATTCGCTAAAATTGCCAAAATAAAAATTTTAAACTGGCCCAGATTTTACGGGTTGTTACATTGTTACACACGGCAGCCAAGCTAAATATAAAGAAGAGGAGATATAGGTTGTTAACTACAATAGACAGTAGAGGTGAAATCGAACGCAGAAGCTTAGCCTAAGAGTTCACCGAGTTCAAAAATAAAAATAAAAAGGAAATAATAAAATATAAAACAGGAAGTAACAACATAGTGATTTGGATATGGCACTTTGCGATACTGGCACTTTACGAAACTGCCACTTTGTGAAAGCGGCACTTTGGCACGATGGAGGAACTGGTACTTTGGAAATGTGGCACTGGGCTGGAGCGTGACGTTTGGAGTGAATTTGCGGTGCGCAGCGAAAGCGTACCAACTGTAAAGGCCCAGAAATCCATACCAATTTGAGCTGGCTAATATCCTACACATTCAACTCAAAGTGCATGAAAATACAGATCTTTAATTAAATAGTGATTAACTTGATCATTTGCTGAAGTAAAACAGTTTGCTTCATTATTAATAAACAATACTAATTATATTAGTTCAATAATTATTTAAACTTTATTAACTAAAAAGGTAATTAAATCTTATTAATTTTGATTAATTTATTTCTAAACTATTTTCATTAGATTAATTGAAGACCAATTAATCTAAATATCAATTTCCAATAAACAGTTGATTTAATCAACTTCAAACCATCAGTTAATTTGTTAACTGATTTTAATTACTTCTTACCATTAGATTACTTAACCATTTGTTTTCAAATATTCTGTAATGGCCGCGGAATTTTCGACCCAGAAAATCAACATAAACATCCATGTTGACTATTCAAGTATCGAGAATACCGTGTCATTAATAGAAAGAAATTAGAGGATGAGATAGAAAAGATAGAACTAATAGAATAGAAGAAGAAGAACTCAACTGAACAGAATTAGAGTAAACACGAAACTCACAGCGGAACGAACAAAATGTATTATATAACAAAACTTTAAAGTACAAATCTGAATTTGTATAAACATACCATATCAGAGTATAACTCATATACATCAAAGCGGGAATAACTCTACATAACTAACGATGAAGCCTCTGGTTTGAGCTCCTCCAAGTGTATCTATAAAAGCTTGAAACACTTGACTGCCATACAAATTTGGGCACCCAAGAGTTAAGGGTAACAAGTGTTATGAGCACTAATGGAATCCTTTGAAGTATTGTGGAGTACAAGTCCAAGAACCCGTCTATTAGCTATATCTATCTCTAAGTATCTAGTTTGAATATCTGTACTAAACTAGTATGATGATGTATTATGATGGAAATGTACTATAATGTTGTACAATGATGTTTCAAACCCTGTTATGCAATATATTATGTATTTTGTGAAATTCCGCTGTGAGATTCTGATGTTCTTGTTAGTTCTTCTTATTCTTCTATTCTATTAGTTTTATCTTTTCTATCTCATCCTCTAATGAAACGACCCAAACTTCTTTGTAAAGGAAAGCCCGGATTGCTTTGAGAACAACACTCATCAGAACACAAACAGAAGAACATTTCATTGCTTGTTACAACAATTACATCAGAGTACAAATAATTATTACACATTGGAAATACAACATCAGAGATTTAAATTGCATTGCAGCGGAAAAATAATAAATAACACAACTGGAAGGCATACACGGATACAGGGCTTTCCGAATATTGCTTCAGCTGTAAACCAGGATCCTATGAATATAATATCTACAAAACCAAAACTACTAGCTGCCCGTGTGGAAAATATGGGCACACAGAGTTTAGGTTAAAACAGTAAACTCTAGGTTAGTCATGGGACTGGTGTGAGAACTCAAAATAGTTATTAAACTTGATTTTAAATTTAGGTAAATCACGGGAGGGTTTACTCTATATGAACCATAGTTTAAAATAAAACTACGCAATGCTTTTTGGAAAAATGAAGCTATTATAAGACTCAGGTCCCATCACATAATGAACGCAGTCGGATGATAGATTTTTCCCTTATAGTAGCCAAATATGCTTGATACGTGAAATTTCATCTTTTATTACTACTATAAGTGAAGAAATCAACTTCGAATATAAATGTATCAATCATAGGCGGTGTAGGTACCATTATATTACGTCGCCATATATATATATATATGTATGTATGTATGTATGTATACGTATATGTATATATAAACACACAACTAAAACCGAATATCGCGTATTGGAAATTGGGTTTCCATCTATGAACCGAGGCAAGGGATTATCCTCACCGATTTCGAGACATGCTAGCAAGTGCCTCAGGATCACACCTACGGGCAACCCTTGGATCTACATGGCTGGTCATCCGTCGATGATTAATTATACCATGAACTATATGTTAACCGGTTCTATTGAACCTTTAAAGATGGGTCAGTAATGTTGACCACTATAGAGCCACTAGGGACTCAAATCATATCCGAGGCACCTCGCTTTCCAACAAATAATAAGGGACTTCCACATAAGTAAACAATCTGGGCGCCATACCATGACGTTACTTGTAGTTAACTAACATATGTCCATTTCCATGCAGTCACTATCCCGTTTTTGGTTCATACCGGGGTGTGAGGCTCACTAAGTAATGCTATACACAAAGCTATGCCAAAATAAGTCGTGCTTTGATCATCAACCACAAGGCTCTGCTTTTCAACAAAAGCCTTGATCATTTGCATCTTAGTATGCCACATTGTCAGTCCATACCATACCATTAATTTCTGCCAATATATAACCTCTGAGCTCGTACATCCCAGAGAAGGGTGTTAAGCAAGAGAATAAATTCTTCGCCACCAAACAGATATATATTTAGCAGAGATCAACAAATACAGCATAAAGGAATACAACGTCAGACATACCATCCATTTACAAGTCCGTTCTGGGTTTGAACGAAACCGGAGGCACCTTATTCCTCGTCCCATATGTCCAATATAGAAGAGAGGTCCTCGCATATCCGTCGATCTCCAAGTACGTTTGGATGATCACCACTTATTACCTTGTCTTGGGTGTACGGCCCAATCAAGACATCGGTAATTATCCAAATGATGTGAGGAACTCCGGTCTTCAACCACCATCTTCATCTTCGACTCTTGGTCGTCGTAGTAATTATTCAGAATGGGTTAAACCCGGTCTTTTCGAATAATTCGCGTATTTTATAATCAAGTGCTATAAAATTACATCATACGCCTCATTCCGATTCAGAACATTCTTTTAATAAAAGATTCACAATATTAGGGAAAGGTTCCCATTAATTTTATCAAAGATAAATTCTATTAAATTTATTCTTTAATCTTCTTGAAATTAACAAGATACATTAAAACACCAATTTGGTTTTAATCTCCAAAAATCATTACTTAATGATTATTCAAATTTAAGAAATTAATCTTATCTTTAATTGGGTTAAAGAACCAATGTCATTAAGAACACAATTCACGACAAACCCAAAATCATCTTCCATTAAATATGAAATCTTCACAGAAATCAGATCAATATATAATCGATCTAAATTTCTGTATCAAACTAATAATATAAATTTGAAAGGCAAGGCCTTTCAAATTCCATATATAGTAACAATCTTCATTCACAGAAGCTCATCTCGATTATTACCAATTCGAATTCCATTCAATTCCAATTTAATATATTAAATTGGAAAACTTTACTCCGGAAAATTTCCATTTAAATCTTAATAAAGATTAATAAATTCCAAATTATATTTTCACTGTTAATTGGGGTTGAAGAACAAATGTTTAAAACACAATTCACGATAAACCCACAATCAACTTTCTTTTCAATTCCAATTAAATATTAATTAATTGGTAAACTTCTCTAAATCTTAATTAAAAGATTTATTTTTTACTCAACTGGGTTTAAGAATAGTGTTATTTAAAACACCATTCACGACAACCCAAAATTCAATTCTTTTATTTTTAAAACATTGGATCATTATTCTAGTTAATAACTAGTTCATTTTTGATAAAAATATATTTTTATATTTATAAAATTGTAATTTTTCATCCAAATTCTTTCCAAATCATTTATTATGATTTTACATAATTTTTCCCATTTTTAATTGTTTAAAAATAGGCATATTCAATTGAATGACGTTTCAGGTCATTTAACTGCACTGGCGCTGTTTTTATTAAAATTTGAATTTAACATTTCACAAAATCTAACTGTTGGATCTTAACATATTAAATGTCGATGGAAAGATCTTTCCAAAACAAACCTAACGGTTTCAGTTTTGGAAAAATCCGACGGTCGGATCTTTTGTCATAACCGTTTAAAGTTACGATTCCGAAACGCGAACTACCATGCGCGATTCGGTTAATTTTAATCTATATTTATATATTATATATATCGTTAGACGATTTCACTAACATGTTCTTTTTAATAATAGTTCTAAATGTACATTAAAATTATCAATTTTAATGTTACACCCAATATTTTTAAAACATGTCTAAATTTGTGTTTCATATATATATAGATATATATATATATATACACAATAAAAGTAAATTTTTATTGTAAAACCATTTTCGACAATTCCTATGTTCATAAGTACAATAAAAAGATAATTTTTATTGTAAATCAAATTTTGATAATTTTCATGTTCCTACATATAATAAAAAGAATGATTTTTATTGCAAATCAAAATTTAATCATTAACATGTTTCTACATACAATAAAAAGACTAATTTTATTGTAAATCATATTATTATAATTTTATGTTCCTACTTTGACAGTAAAAAGAACATTTTTTTTGTTAATCAAAATATGACAATAAACATGTTTTTAAATGACAATAAAAAGATTAATTCTATTTGTTAATCAAAATATGATAATAAACATGTTTCTAAACGACAATAAAAAAGATTAATTTTATTGTTAATCAAAATATGATAATAAACATGTTTCTAAACTACAATAAAAAGATTAATTTTATTGTTAATCAAAATATGATAATTAACATGTTTCTAAACGACAATAAAAAGATTAATTATATTTTTAATCAAAATATGATAATAGACATGTTTCTAAACGACAATAAAAAGATTAATTTTATTGTTAATCAAAATATGATAATAGACATGTTTCTAACGACAATAAAAAGATGAACTTTAATTGTAAATCATTTCATGTTCCTAAATGACAATAAAAAGATGAACTTTAATTGTAAATCATTTTATGTTCCTCAATGACAATATAAAGATGAACTTTAATTGCAAATCATTTTATGTTCCTCAATGACAATAAAAAATGAACTTTACATATTATTATAATATCATAATATTAATCTTTTCAAAAGGTCTAAATTTGAAATCTAATCTTTTGATAAAATTGATAAAAACATCCGCTCGAGTAAAAATGACGCAAATCTACTTAAATCGGCTTCATTCACTTAATTATTTTCAAAAACCATGTTTTGATTCTTTAACTGAATATTTTATTAAAAAAAACATTCATATAATCCTAAATTGGAATGAGACCCAATCAATTACCATATAATTTTAATTATATGGATTTCATACATCGCATGTATTCTATATTAATGATGAAACATCCAAATAACAACTAGAGTGCATTTTACAACTAATCACAAGGGAGATGTGTGATTAGAATATCATCCCAAGACCCATGTGGGGTTTCAACCAACACATAACAAAATAATAGATTATTATTTGTGCACTTGGGCGATGTGTGAAAATTATTGTCCCAATCACATAAACAAGTCAGGTAACTTGTAAATGGAAGTGTAATCATATTTAAATTATCAAAAATATATTAACCTTATTTTACATGTTAAATACTCCCAATCTCAATCATAACATAACATCCAAATCAACAATCATCCTTACGATAGATAATCAACAACAAATATTTCAATCGCAGATAATTAATGTACATTCAGTTATAAAAATAAACAACTGTATAAAAGATTGAGTGAGAAAGAGTTCTCACCTATGTTTCTACTCTGTTAGTCTTTGATTTTCGTCGCGCTCGCCATTTTGTCTCTTTTCGCACTCAATTTCACTGTTTTGGCTCTAATTTCTGCAAATGAACTCCAATCTTCACCAAACTCTTTTTCTAGCACTAACACGCCATTTCGGACATTTTTCGCCTAGTGAACTTTCTTCCAAAAGTGCTCTGATTCGCCGGAAATCGTGAATCTTCGCAGCAGGTCTGCCGTCGTAAATCGCATTTTTCGAGCAGCTCCGAACTCCAAAATTCGACTTCCATATACTCAAATCGAAGAGAAAATCATGAACTACAACTTTGGTCTTGAGGAGTTTTATCCAGAAATACACGGTTTGAATGTTATTGAGGAAAGAAGGATAAGGGGTTATTTGCAAATCAGGAATTTTGTGAAAAAGGGGATTTTTGATGAAGCGTGGCCCACGGCCGAAGATGGGTGGTGCTGAGGCGGCGGCAGGCCTGACGGGAGGTGGGGAAGGCGCGGGGGTGGTGGTGGTGCAGCGGTGGGGTCAATGGCGGCGGCAGTGGTGGCTTTTAGTTCTAGGGTTTTCAAAGAGGGAAAAAGAAAGAGAGAAGGAAGGAGAAGAGGAGGAGGAGGAAAAGAGGGAAAGAAGGAGAAGAGGAGAAGGAGAGGAGGAGGAGGACTAATTGGCGGCTGGAGGAGGGGCGGCGGCAGTTGTGAATTGGAGGAGGTGGTCATTAATTGGTTTTTTGAAAGAAAAAGGGGAAGAAGGAAATAATGAATTAGAAAAGGAGGAAGAAAGGTTGCTGCCTTTGAAGAGAAGAAGGAAAAGAATTAGATTTGTGTTAGGGTTAGGGAGGAGTTTAGGATATTATACAGGAGAGAGAATTTTTGTTTTAACCACTTGTATATTTTAATATTTTTAATTATATTATCTTTAACCCCTTAGGTAGTTAATTTTATTCAATTTAGGTCTGTTTTCATGGTTTAAAAATCTGTGTGGTCACCTACGGATTCCATTCTTGATAAAAATTGACATGCAGCCATTCTTTGACATTACGGATCCAAAGAAACTGGTTTCGTCGAATTCCGAGTCCGTATGCAGAAATAGTGAATATTTAAAGTCAGAATATTGACTGTTTTACACTAAAAAATCAATTACGATCACATACTGATTCTAAAAATCATGAAACTTGGTATCTTATCATTATTTGATGATACGAATCCAGAAAAAAAGTAGAATCGCCTTCGGAGGTCGTTTGCAGAAATTCAATTTTTAAGGCGTAAATATACTATATTAAAATTATATATTTATGTAAATAAATTCTGAATCTCGAAATATATCAGTGTTACTTTTCGAATTCAGAAACGTCATTTTGAACTCAATGGAAGTGGTTTCGAGTCCAAATTCCTTCGTATGCAAAAAGTAGCTTTTTGGGCCATATTTATATTATATATATATATATATATTCCATAGTGCTTTTCTGAAATTTTAATTTTGTCATAACTTACAATTTATAACTCGAAATCTCAATTTCTTAAATTCATTAAAAAGATATCATCAATACGATCCTAGCGCTTCTCGTTTCATCAAATTCTGACTTATAATGAATTTTATATATTTATTCAAAGTTTAAAAATTGAAATTTCAAACTACCGTGCCTTTTCAGGCATGTAATATAATTAATATAAATTTATAAGTTCTAACTTTAATTAAAATAAATTTTCAGTCGTTATTATTTAAAATAAATCATTTTAAATATCCAAAATTCATTAAAATAACTTAAAATAAAATTTTAAATTGGTTCTGAAATTACGGGTTGTTACAATCTTCCCCACTTTAAATCTTTCCGTCCTCGAAAAGGAACGGAGTTGAAAGTTGTTTAACTAACCAACTCAACTTTCAATTCTATTCAATTTTCAATTCAGTTCAATATTAAATTCGATTTAGCTAAATTTATCGTTCTTTTATATATTGGTTAAAATAATTATCATTCCAATATTTTATTTGTTAAACTAATAATCAAACAACACAACCAACAATCAATTAAGTGATTAACTTTTCAAATATATATAACTTTTACATATGGTCAAAAATCATATTTTGATGCCAAATCACAACAATAACCCTATCTAGTTTTGGTTCTCACACCAGTCAATTGGAAATATATAGATATCCCACTTTTGAAACACGAACATAAATTCTGATAATGAGATCTCAATCATCAGAATCCCCTCCGGGCAGCTAGAGTGTGATTCTATATCTATCCGGTATATTAAAACTTTGAATATACGTTAATTACGCATATATTCGAAATCTTTATACACTTGATTGTCCAAATTAAAATAAAATAATATACTCAAATACGTATTTTAAGACAATTTTCAAAGCTAAATTTGTTTTTTTTAAGATTAATACTCTTCACACTCATTCTAGGATACTATTGATCCCATCTCTAACGAGTTATTCTTATTGGATATTACTAATCCAATCTCTAATGAATTCCTTCGTTCGGTTCTAATGTGTCTTATTCTCGAGCTCTGTAAACCAAAGCTCTAATACCAAATGAAACGACCCAAACTTCCCCGTAAAGGAAAGCCCGGATTGCTTTGAGAACAACACTCATCAGAACACAAACAGAAGAACATTTCCTTGCTTGTTACAACAATTACATCAGAGTACAAGAATATATCAGAGTACGAGTAATTATTACACATTGAAAATACAACATAAAAGATTTAAATTACATTGCAGCGGAAAAAAATACATAAAACAACTAGAAGGCATACATGATACAGAGCTTTCCGAATATCGCTTCAACTGTAAACCAAGATCCTGTGAATATAATATCTGCAAAACCAAAACTACTAGCTACCCGTGTGGAAAATATGGACACCCAGAGTTTAGGTTAAAATAATAAACTCCAGGTCAGTCATGGGACTGGTGTGAGAACTCAAAACAGTTATTAAACTTGATTTAAAGTTAGGTAAATCACAGGAGGGTTTACTCCACATGAACCTTAGTTTAAAATAAAACAATGCAATGCTTTTTTGAAAAATGAAGCTATTATAAGACTCAGGTCCCATCACACAATGAACGCAGTCGGAGGATAGAGTTTTCCCTTATAATAGCCAAATATGCTTGATACGCGAAATTTCATCTTTTATTACTAATATAAGTGAAGAAATCAACTTCGAATATAAATGTATCAATCATAGGCAGCGTAGGTACCATTATATTACGTCGCCATATATATATATATATATATATATATATATATATATATATATACAACTAAAACCAAATATCGCGTATTGGAAATTGGGTTTCCATCTATGAACCGAGGCAAGGGATTATCCTCACCGATTTCGAGACATGCTAGCAAGTGCCTCAGGATCACACCTATGGGCAACCCTTGGATCTACATAGCCGGTCATCCGTCGATGATTAATTATACCATAAACTATATGTTAGCCGGTTCTATCGAACCTCTAAAAATGGGTCAATGATGTCGACCACTATAGAGCCACTGGGGACTCAAATCATATCCGAGGCACCTCGCTTTCCAACAAATAATAAGGGACTTCCACATAAGTAAACAGTCTGGGCTCCATACCATGACGGTACTTGTAGCTAGAACTAACATATGTCCATTTCCATGTAGTCACTATCCCGTTTTTGGTTCGTACAGGGGTGTAAGGCTCACGATGTAATGCTATACACAAAGCTATGCCTAAATAATCTATGCTTTGATCATCAACCCCAAGGCTCTGCTTTTCAACAAAAGCCTTGATCATTTGTATCTTAGCATGCCACATTGTCAGTCAATACCATACATTGATTTCTGCCAATATATAACCTCTGAGCTCGTACATCTCAGAGAAGGGTGTTAAGCAAGAGAATATATTCTCTGCCACCAAACAGATATATATTTAGCAGAGATCAACAAATACAGCATAAAGGAATACAATGTCAGACATACCATCCATTTACAAGTCCGTTCTGCGTCTGAACGAAACCGGAGGCACCTTATTCCGTGTCCCATATGTCCAAAACAGGAGAGAGGTCCTCGCATATCCGTCGATCTCCAAGTACGTTTGGACGACCACCACTTATTACATTGTCTTGGGTGTACGGCCCAATTAAGAAATCGGTAATCATCCAAATGATGTGAAGAACTCCGGTCTTCAACCACCGTCTTCATCTTCGACTCTTGGTCGTCATAGTAATTATTTAGAATGGGTTAAACCTGATCTTTCCGAATAACTCGCATATTTTATGATTAAGTGCTATAAAATTACATCATACGCCTCATTCCGATTCAGAATATTCTTTTAATAAAAGATTCACATTATTAGGGAAAGGTTCCCATTAATTTTATCAAAGATAAATTCTTTTAAATTTATTCTTTAATCTTCTTGAAACTAAAAAAGAAACATTAAAACACCAATTTGGTTTTAATCTCCAAAAATCATTACTTAATGATTATTCAAATTTAAGAAATTAATCTTATCTTTAACTGGGTTAAAGAACCAATGTCATTAAGAACACAGTTCACGACAAACCCAAAATCATCTTTTATTAAATATGGAATCTTCACAGAAATCAGATCAATATATAATCGATATAAATTTCTGTACTAGACTAATAATATAAATTGAATAACAGCAAGGCCTTTAAAATTCCATATATAGTAACAGTCTTCATTCACAGAAGCTCATCTCGATTATTACCAAATCGAATTCCATTCAATTCCAATTTAATATATTAAATTGGAAAACTTTAGTTTGGAAAATTTCCATTTAAATCTTAATAAAAATTTATAAATTCCAAATTATATTTTCACTGTTAATTGGGGTTATAGAACAAATGTCGTTTAAAACACAATTCACGATAAACCCACAATCAACTTTCATTTCAATTCCAATTAAATATTAATTAATTGGTAAACTTCTCTAAATCTTAATTAAAAGATTTATTCTTTACTCAACTGGGTTTAAGAATAGTGTTATTTAAAACACCATTCACGACAACCCAGAATTCAATTCTTTTATATTAAAAACATTGGATCATTATTATAGTTAATAACTAGTTCATTTTTGATGAAAATATATTTTTATCTTTATAAAATTGGAATTTTCATCCAAATTCTTTCCTAATCATTTATTATGATTTTACATAATTTTTCCCATTTTTAATTGTTTAAAAATAGGCCTATTCAATTAAATGACGTTTCAATTCATTTAACTGCACTGGCGCTATTTTTATTAAAATTTGAATTTAACATTTCACAAAATCTAACCGTTGGATCTTAACAAACTAAATATCGATGGAAATATCTTTCCAAAACGAACCTAATCAGTTTTGGAAAAAACCGATGGTCTGATCTTTTGTTATAATCGTTTAAAGTTACGATTCCGAAACGCGAACTACCGCGTGCGATTCGTTTAATTTTAATCTATATTTATATATAATATATATTAATATAAATCGTTAGACGATTTCACAAATATGTTCTTTTTAATAATAATTCTAAATGTACATTAAAATTATCAATTTTAATGTTCCACCCAATATTTTTAAAACATGTCTAAATTTGTGATTCATATATATATATATATATATATATATATATATGTATGTATGTATGTATGTATGTATGTATGTATATACAATATGTAACAACCCGGAAAATCAAAAACAATTTAAAATTTTTATTTCGGTAATTTTAACGGATTTTGAATATTTTAAATGGATTATTTTAAATAATAACAGCCAAAAATTTAATATCGACAAAATTTAAAGGAATAATTATATTTTAATTATATAACGAGCCTGAAATGGCGCGGTAGCTCGAAAATTCGATTTCTAATTTTAATTGAATATAAAGAATTCAATATAAGTCAGAATTAACGAAACAATAAATATTTGAATCTGTGTAACTATATCTTTCTAACGGATGTAAGGAACTGAGATTTCACTTTATAGAGTGTAAGATACGCTCAGTTTAAAAATCAGAAAAGTCGCTAGGGAATTTATATATATTTTAATATAAATATAAAGCCCTTAAAAATAGCCATTTTGCAAACGACCTCCATTTTCGACGAAACCACTTTTGTTGGATCCGAGATGTCAAATTATTGCTAGATTTTAATTTCCATAATTATTGGGATCAATATGTGAGCATGGCAAAAGAAAACGTGTTTTGTCCATTTCAGTCAATTTGGATCGACTAGAAACTGGCCATTTTTCAAACGGTCTTCAAATTTGACGAAATTAGTTTTGTTAGGACCGTATCATTAATACGAAGCTAGAAATATTTTTTCTAGAATTTTCAGAGTCAATATGTGGCCCTGGTAAATTAAAACGTATTTCCTTTTAAAAACGTATTTTTCAAATTGTTTTAAATTCGTTTTCAAAGCGGTTTCAACTTCATGTTCAATTTCAAATCAAAATTGAATATTCCATATCATTAACATATAATTGATAACATTTTCAAAACGTTATATTTTGAAATCACTTCCTTTTCGATATTTGTTATAAAAACGAATAAAATCGATATGAATATCGCTCGCGTCAAAATGGCGCAAATCTAATCAACACGGCTTCATATATTTCTATTTCCAAATATTCTATTTCAAATATTTCTATTCAAATATTTCTTTTTCAAATATTCTATTTCAAATATTCTATTTCAAATATTTCTATTCAAATATTTCTATTCAAATATTCTATTTCAAAAATTCCTATTCAAATATTTCTTTTTCAAATATTCTGTTTCAAATATTCTAATTGCTAATTTACGGTTAAAGGCTGATGGATTGAAATGTGATTTTGGGTTTATCGCGAATCGTGTTTTAAATGACATTGGTTCTTTAACCCAGTGAAAGACAGGAAGATTAAAACCAAGTGGAGTTTTAATGAATCTTTAATTAGATTGAAATGATCGAGAATGGAGTATCACCAGTTTTGCTCCAGACGTTAGTTAAATCTTTAATTAGATTTGAACGTGAAATGGTAATTGAATTTACCAATAACACCGTGGTTAGATATGAAGTATGACCAGTTTTAGTTCATGGGATGAATAGGTTGGGATTGGGAAATAAAATAAATGATTACTTCGGTGTGGTTCGCTAATCCCTACTAGTTTGAAGTGATATTCAAAGGAGGATTAAAGAATAAATTTAAAAGAATTTATCTTTGATGAAATTAATGGGAACCTTTCCCTAAGAATGTGAAATTTAGAAACTAATTGTAGGTTAGCTAAGCAGAGTGGTTTCCTGGGTATTGATCTGATGTTGGTTTCGGCCTTCGGGGTTAATATTTGGGGAATTATTCTCTTGTTAATTTACGGTTAGTGACTGATGAATTGGAATGAGGCGTATGTTGTGTTTGTGTAACACTTGTTTATTATATACGCGAGTTATTTAGAAAGACCGGGTTCATCCCATTCTGAATAACTCATTCAACGATGAGTCGAAGATGAAGACGGTGGTCGAAGACCAGAGGTCTTCAAGTCGTTTGGGTGGTTACTGATGATCTTGATTGGGCCGTAAACCCAAGAGGAGGGAATCAGTTAGTGGTCGTCCAGACGTACTTGGAGATCGATGGATATGTGGGGTACTAGGTGCCTCTAGTTTCGTTCAGCCCCAGAACGAACTTGTAAATGGACTGTGTGTCTGACATTGGATTTTAGTCTGTGTGATTGATTTCTATTAAATATATATCCGTTTGGCGGCGGAGAATTTATTCTCTTGCTTAACGCCCTTCTCTGAGACGTACGAGCTCAGAGGTTATATATCGATGGATATCAAACGCATGGAGTGAATTGCCTGTGTGGCATGCCTAAGTGGCAAATGATCAAGGTTTTTGTTGAAAAGAAAAGTCTTGTGGTTGATGATCAAAGCACGGCCTGTGTGGCATAGCTTTGTGTAGCATTGATTCGCGAGCCTCACACCCCTATTGTGAACCAAAAACGGGAGAGGACCTCAGGGAGGGCATGCGTTTCCTTCTAGTTAGAAGTGGCGTCAGCGGTTTTACACGCCCTGACGAGTTTGACTTATATGGTTGTTGCTATTGCGAGGCGCCTCGGATATATCGGTGACTATGTGAAGCCGATGGAGTCATTTATTCACTCATTTACGCCCCAAAGGGCGGGGAAACGCAGTGTTCAGGAATTTTAATCCATATCGGTGGACTGGCCCTGTCGCTCCAATGGTCACTCGAGCTCTAAACTGAGACATGGGCTAGATTGTCTCGAATCGGTAGAGGACTATCTTTTGCCTCGGTTCACAGATGGAAATCCAACTTCCAATACGTGACTGTGCGGTTTTGATTGTAGAGCCTAGTATGGCGACATGATATATGGTACCCATGCCGTCTATGATTGATATTTATGATTGATATTGTTTTAACACTATACACTTATAGTAATAATAAAACATGAAATTTAGCGTATCAAACATTCTTTGGCTATTATAAGGTAAAACCCTATCCTTCGGTTTGCATTGCATTCCGTGATGGGACCTGGGTCTTATAATAGCTTCAATTTTCTTTATTTAGCATTGCGCTGTTTGTTTTATGCACTGGTATTCTTGGGAGGAAACCCGTTCCGTGTTATACGGCGTGGTCCCTTGATTCACCTAACTTTAAAATAAAGATTGATAACTGTTTTAGTTCTCACACCAGTCACATGACTGGCCTGGAGTTTATTGTTTTAACCTAAACTCTGGGTGCCCTTATTTTGACACGGGCAGCTAGTAGTTTTGGTTTTGCAGATTTATATTCACAGGATCCTGGTTTACAGCTGGAATGATATCCGGAAAGCTCTGTATCCGTATATCTCTTTCAGTTGTGTATTGTATTATTTTTCCGCTGCAGTAATTTATTGTAATCTCTGATATTTATCGAATATATTTTATTTGTTCATATTCTGTAAATTCTTGAATTCTGATGAAATTGTTGTAATTAACAATGAAATGTTCTTCTGTCTGCGTTCTGATGCGTCTTGTCCTCGAAGTATCCGGGCTTTCCTTACCGGGGAAGTTACAGGTCTTTACAGTTGGTTGGATCTTCACAAAGTGGGTGTCGTTGGAAAGATATTTCCAAGGCGAACCCAACGGTTTCAGTTTCGGGAAAATCTGATGGTCGGATCTCCCCCACTAATCGTTTGAAATCAAGGTTTCAAAACACGAACTACAGCTTCGTTATTTGATTTATTTTAATTATATATATATATATATATATAATCGATCCTTCGATTTCAAAACCATATGCTTTTCATACATTTGATAAAAATGATATTTTTATCCAGTAGACATTTATTTCAACACATGAATTTTGTTTATTTTATTTCCACACAGGAATTTCTATTCAACACATGAATTTCTATTCAACATATGAATTTCGTTTCAACATTCAACACATGAATTTCATTTCAACATTCAACACATAAATTTCGTTTCAACATTCAACACATGAATATTTTCTATAGTTTATATAAATAGTAAAAATGTGATTTTTATTGCAAAATAGTTTATTTCAAAACATGACTATTTTATATAGTTCATATAGGTGATAAAAATATGATTTTTATTATAAAACAATTTATTTCAAAACACGACTATTTTATATAGTTCATATAGATAATAAAAATATGATTTTTATTATAAAACCATTTATTTCAAAACACGACTATTTTATATAGTTCATATAGATGATAAAAGTATGATTTTTATTATAAAACAGTTTATTTCAAAACACGACTATTTTATATAGTTCATATAGATGATAAAAATATGATTTTTATTATAAAACAATTTATTTCAAAACATGAATGTCGTTCAACACATGAATATAATTTCAACACATGAAAATAATTCTAACACATGAATATTATTCAAAATTTCGACAGCATAACGGCAGGGTAGTTAAAACCGGGGCCGTCCCTAGTACGGCTCCTCGCTCTACCTTAAAGCCTCGCAGCTTTTGACAATGGGGATTTCATG
Organism: Allium sativum; assembly: GCA_030737875.1. Lineage (NCBI taxonomy): Eukaryota > Viridiplantae > Streptophyta > Magnoliopsida > Asparagales > Amaryllidaceae > Allium > Allium sativum. Next base: position 162,949,062 of record CM060913.1, read on the forward strand.
CATCTAGTTCGCACACAGGCGGCATGTATATTTTTTTTTTCTTTTCCACAAACTAATCCTATGTGGTTTCAACCAAATAATTCTCAACCACAAATGGGTATTTTTAACCACAATCAATCAATTTCAACCACAAATTATTCAAATCAACCATTCGGTATCAACCAATTTTCATACCAATCACAACCAATAAATATCGTCCATGGTTTGTGGACGAGGGGCGTATATATATATACATATATATATGTATATATATATATATAAGTATATTTCACTTCTATTTCAACAAATATATAATTTTTACGACACATATATAACTTATACATCGAACTTTCAACTTATACAACGCTTATACATGAGGTGTACAACGCTTATATAACTCATACATCGACTATATGATTTATACATCGTCGTTATCCGTATCGTTTATAATTTAGAAATCTCACATTGGGTTCCACTCCACCAAAAATAGCAGAAGGCTCAGAAAAATATCTGGTCTCTTCTAGAATGTAGAAGGCGTCCACACGAGTCCACTGGCTCTTGTTTCACTGAATTTTGTCAAGAAACGAAAAAGATATGGTTTTTACAGTGAATTTAAAATTCGTAGCGCTTTAAAGTGCTATTAAATAGTTAAATATAATTTAGGCCGTTACCTTTCTTTCGATGCTCAAAACTAGGTATCGATTCATCTTCAAATCCGTTACACGTGAAGCCAGTCAGCTTTCACCACGTCGTCCAGCTCCGAGAGGCGCGCCGGAGGGTACCACGCCGCCCAGCTCGACGTCAGATCGAAGGGGGAAATTGGCTCGAAACGGCCGGACTTTCGAGGACTGGATCTCGCTAATGGCTTGACGAGGAGGGGCGCTTCAGGTCTTGATTTGAAGGGGAGAGTGCGCTCTACAAAAATTTCAACTAGAGCATTGGCTATCGTTGCATGTGGAGGAAGAAAAGGAGGAGGGAAGGAAGGAGCGGTTTCCGTCGTCGATCGGGGGAGGGAGAAAAAGAAAGCGGGAGAGAGAACGTTGACCGACTAATGAGATGTATATATATATATATATATATATATATATATATAAATTTTGAAAATACCCTCTTTCACACACGAACCCCAATCCAGACCCAACGACTGTTGTCCCTAGCCAAATACCCCCATTCCGAACACAATGGGATATGTTTCGTAGGACCATTCGACTGTTTCAGTCAGTTTTCCTTCAAATTGAATTATAAAACATTCAATATTTAATTTGAACGTACATTTCAATTTGTTGGGGCCACATACTGATTCTAAAAATTCCAGAAAATAAATCTAGCTATGTTTTGACGATACGGTCCCAACAAAACTAGTTTCGTCGAATTCTGAGACCGTTTGAAAAATGGCCCTTTTCTGGTCGATCCAATTTAATAGCGACCAAACACATTTTCCTTTGCCATGCTCACATACTAGCTTCAAAAATTATGAAATTTGAAACCTAGCAATAATTTGACATCCTGGATCCAACAAAAGTGGTTTCCTCGAATTCTGAGGTCGTTTGCAAAATGGCCATTTTCACGGGCTATATAAACTCTATAGTGATCTTTCTGAAAATTCATTTAGCCATAACTTTTGCTTCCCACTATGAAACTTAAATTTTTTAGATTCGTTAGAAAGAAATTCACTAACAGATTTAAATATGTTTGGTTTCACTAAAATCCATTTTATTTTGCACCCGGTACAGTCAGTCAAAGTTTGAATTCAAATTTTGAAACTACCGCGCCATTTCAGGCCTTGATTATAATTAGAATTAATTATATTCATTTTCAAACATCGATTCAAACTTACTCTTCATCGTTATTATTTAAAATATTTATTTTAAATATTTTAAATTCACTAAAAAGCCAAATTTAAATTTTCAAACTGGTTCAGATTTTCCGGGTTGTTACAATCTCCCCCACTTAAAACTTTTCATCCCCGAAAAGGAAAAAGGTCGAAAGTGGTTTGATTAATCAACGCTACTTTCAATCTGGCTTCCATTCTTCAACTTTTCAGTTTCTAAGAATTTTCAAATTCTTCAAAAATTTGGCTAACACCCTAAATTTTCGAAAAATTTCGCCATAACCTCCTTTGTACAGGGAGGGGTTTGGAAATTTATTGGGTCGTATTAGGTACCCAATAAATCCTAATAAGCATGCACATATTTATAGTGATATATTCCGGTGTCCACAGGGGAGTGTGTATAGATCATAACTCCAGAGAATAAATTCTCGTCACCCTATAAATGGTTTTGTGCCTTAATGACCAGAGAGACGTGTTTATTGTCATCTCCAGACCCGTGTGGGGGTTTTATTATTCTTGCAATTTACTGTTACATTTTATATGGTCCATATCAGTCATCAGTTCAACCTGTAATATATAGTCATCACCATGCAAGCCTCTCGCTCGTATGGTAAATCTTCAACCTCGTCACACAAGCTCCAAATGCTTATGTGGTATATGATGAAGTATGCTTATCTTCAAGAAGTATGCCATGTAGTATAGTTCAAAATTAATTGTTACTATCCTATGGCGACATTTATTATTACACACAGAACAACCAGCACTCCTCATCCAATGGCATTCACAGGAGTTGATATAATAATATTTCGCATCCAACTCATTAAGGTTTACCTATTTGTCAGGCACGCAAATAAATTCTTTACTCAACAGCTAATCCATTTACCTATTGAAACATATATAATGCACATGTATATATTTCTATCTATTTCTAACTCAGTTCAATGTGTGATTTAATCGAATAAATTCTACCATTCGTTCTCTTATTGATTAAATTAACTATCATTCTAATAATTTAATTAATCAAATCCACTATCACCCAACACAAACAACAATCAATTTTATTTTTCAAAATCATACTAATCGATTCATATACTCTTTTGAAAACATTCAGACTATATAATTAAAAGTTTACATCCATAAAAAGAAAATAATAACAAAGTAGAGAACAAATGGTAATGCAAAGTATGGTAAATGTACCTTGCATCGGAGTCAATCAGAGATATCCACCCTGCACTTAGGATAGGCTTTCTTAATGCTTTCCTCTCTTTCCCAAGTACAATCTCGCGGATCTCCACTCCATTGCACTTTGACTAAGTGAACCTTCTTGTTCCTTAGTTCTTTGGTTCTTTGCCAATAATCTTCAGCGGCTCTCTTCTCACAGCCAATTCTGGAGTAATTTCAATATCCTATTGTGCGGCCTCTTCCACAACCAAGTCTGGGTCATGGACATGCTTTCGAAGTTGAGATACATGAAATACATCATGTACCCCAGGAAACCAAACAGGCAATTGAATTCTATAAGCGAGAGTTCCAATCCGTTCAAGTATAGGGACCAATAAATCTGGGCGCCAACTTCCCAGTTTTGCCAAATCGAATCACTCCTCTCATCAGAGAAACCCTTAGATATACATAATCACCAACAGAAAAAGCCAAATCCCTTTTTCTCGAATCAGCATAGCTCTTCTGTCGACTTTGAGCGGCGAGTAATCGTTTCTTAACGAAATCGACTTTGTCGGCAGCTTCACGGATCATATCAGGTCCCAATACAAGTCTATTACCAGGTTCAACCCAACAAGCAGGAGATCGGCACGGTCTACCATACAATGCTTCGAATGGTGACATCGTCAGGCTCGCTTGGTAGCTATTGTTGTATGAGAACTCATCCAAATGTAAATGGTCTTCCCATGATCCACCAAAGTCAAGAGCACAAGCCCACAATAAATCCTCTAGTATACGATTCACCCTCTCAGTTTGACCATTTATCTGAGGATGATAAGAGGTGCTTAGATTCAGCTTTGTTCCCAGTTCTACTTGAAATGCCTTCTAGAATTTTCTAGTAAATATTGGATCTCTATCACTAACTATACTGTTCGGCACTCCATGTAGCCTAACAATTTCCTTGAAATATATCTGCGCCAGACTCTGAGCAGTTTTGTTCGATCTGACAGGTATGAAATGGGCGGTCATCGTGAAGTGATCTACGATCACCCAAATACTGTCATTTCCTTTTCTAGTTATGGGCAAACCATCTATGAAGTCCTTGGAAATATGTTCCCACTTCCAACCTGGAACGTCCAGCGGTTGCAACAATCCAGCAAGTTTCTGTTGGTCGCTTTTGACTAGTTGGCAAGTAGAGCATCGGCTAACATATAAAGAAATGTCTCTCTTCATCGACCTCCACCAGAAAGTGCGTTTGATGTCATTATACATTTTTCTCACTCCTAGATGGATACTAAGTTTTGACTTGTGGCATTCATCCAGTACCTCCTTTCGGAGCTCAGAAATGTTAGGAACACAAATTCGACCCTTTAGCTTTAGAATGCCTTGGTCATCGATTTGGAAACTCAAGTGTTCGCCTTTCTGTATTCTTTCTCTGGTCCTCTGAATGAAGTGATCATCCTTCTGAAGAGCAGATATTTTATCAATCAATGAAGTCGTAATAATAAAACTGGCGATCATTACATTCTTTCAGCTTAGCGCATCGGCCACGACATTGGCTTTCCCTGGAGTGTACAGAATCTCAAAATCGTATGCTGCAAGGAACTCTAGCCAACGTTGCTTCCTCAGATTCAAGTCTTTCTGGGTGAATAGATACTTTAGTGACTGATGATCCGTATACAATTCGAACTTCTTACCCAAAAGATAATGTCTCCAGATTTTCAAAGAAAATACAATAGCTAATAACTCAAGATCATGAGTAACGTAGTTTTTCTCATGCGGCTTTAGCTGACGGCTAGCATAAGCAACTACTTGACCTCTTTGCATTAATACTGCACCAAGGCCTTATCTAGAGGCATCTGTCCAGACTTTCAAGTTTTGATTGCCATCGATTATTGTTAACATTGGAGTCGTTGTTAATCTTAACTTTAGCTTCTCAAAAGCCTCCTCACATTTTGGAGTCCACTTGAATTTTGCGTGCTTCTTTGTAATCTTTGTTAAGTGACTAGATATCTTCGAAAAATCTTTAACGAACTTCCGGTAATAACTAGCCAATCCAAGAAAACTTCGGACTTCTATGGGAGTACTAGGCTGTTTCCAATTTTGAATAGTTGTGATTTTACTTGGATCCGCAGCAATTCCCTCTTTCGATATGACGTGGCCAAGAAACTTTACTTCATCTTTCCAGAATATACATTTGGAAAGTTTAGCTTTCAATACATTCCTTCTCAGAATTTCTAGAACTTGCTCCAAATGTTTTTCATGTTTGGCCTTTAACTTAGAGAAGATTAGAATATCATCAATAAAAACCAAAACAAACTTATTCAGGACCCCTCTGAACACTTTATTCATTAAATCGACGAAGTATGAAGGAGTGTTACATAAGCCGAACGGCATTACCAACCATTCGTAGAATAAGTCTGGACCCCTGAATGCTGTCATAGGAACACATTCTTCGGCAATACGAAGCTGATGGAAACCTGTAGCTAGGTCCATCCTTGAAAATACTTATGCTCCATTCAGACGATCCGATAAATCATCGATTCGCAGCAATGGATATTTATTCTTTATTACCTGCTTATTCAAGTCACGATAATCCATACATAGTCGCAGATTACCGTCAGACTTTGGGACAAACACCATTGTTGCTCCCCAATCAGAGAAAATAGGTCTGATCAGACCCTTCCATACAAGCTGTCTTGTTTGATTGTCTAATTCCTCTTTCTCTTTCAAGGTCATTCTTCGAATAGCGTGAACTACTGGCCTTGCATTCGGGATTAAAGCGATCTTGAAATCAATTTCTCTCTACGGAGGTAAGCTAACAACTTTGAACACATCCGCATAATTCTTTACGATAGGAATATCTTTTATGAGGTCCTATATATTCTCTGTGACTACAGGGATATTTTCTATTTGAGCAGGAGAAACATCCAAAGCTGCCCAGAATCTTTTCTATCAGAATTCTGACCTTCACAGGGAATGGTTATATAGTCACCTGATTTAATCTTCACCTTAACGACTCTGTTGGCGCATTTGACCTCAGCTTCATATTTGGTCAACCAGTCAAACCCCAAGATAAGATCAAATTCTGTAAAATTCATGACAACCGCGATGGTAGGGAACCGATAACGAGAAAAAGAAACCGGCAACCCACAAACCCAACTGAGATCGAGGGAATCCCCAACCGGATTATGGGCAGTCATTGGTTCTTTGAGCTTCTTCAAATTCAAATCCAGTTTCTTAACTGCATTCTTTGCAACAAAGCATCGCGACGCGTCGGTGTCAAACAGTACTTTAACTGGAATATCTTTGATAGTTATCGTGCCTTCTAAAAGATCCGATCTTTCCCGACTAGATGAAGATGCAGGCACTTCTGCCACTTCATTTACATGTACTACTTCAGGTTTTCTGAATAGCGGGCAGGCCTTTGAAAGATGACCGACCTGTTGGCATTGACTGCACTTTCTATTCTCTTGAAAATTCTTCTCGGATTTAGACCCATCATCCTTTTGTCTGTTCGAAGATCTACAGTTCCTCATCGAATGCCCTTGCTGATCACACTTTAGACATACGACTATCTTTACCTTTTTCTGACTGACCTTTGGCCTCTTTCTGACCTCAGCCTTCATACTTGCCTCAGGCTACACACTTGTCTCAGGGCTATCTGTTTCAAATTTCCTTTTTTTACTAGAACTTACTTCCTCTTCATAGCGCAACATACCTTTCTTGTCGAGATCCTCATACTGGTAAGCCATGTATATCATTTCCGAAAAAGGAAGCTTCACATTCTTCATTACACTATTCTGGTTGCAGGCCATGAATAAACCCCAGATTCTTCCTCTTTGGATCTTGAATTAGATGCGGGGCAAAATGAGAAAGTTCATTGAATCTCTTATGATATTCTGGAATGGTCATATCTCCTTGTATCAGATAAGAGAATTCATCACATAACCGCTCAGTTGCTTCAGGAGGAGTAAATCTTTCTAGGAAAATCACTTTAAATCTATCCCAAGTAATATTACCTTCTTAATTATCTTTAATAATCGAATTCAACCAAAACAAAGCTTCTTCTTTGAGTGCCCAAGATGCCAGTAATCTTTTCTGATCATCTCTCAGCTTTAAACCTTCAAAGATTTTCTCAGCAGAACAAATCCAAGCTTGCGTTTCCTTAATGGACTCTTTTCCTAAGAATGGTGATCCACCTAGATTTCGATATCTCTTGAATAGAACTTCTATATCTGATTCTGGTTGTGGAAGCACAACCGGCTCATTAGCTTGTCGAGTCATACGATTATTTCTTCTATTCCTGCCACTCATTTTCTAGTGCGTCTGCAATTAGCAGACAAAGTGTCAGGTCAATAGAAAAGATATTTCAAAACATGGAGACAAATACTTGAATGTAAATGTGTCTACTGGGGTGTGTTTCATTCTGCTATACTCATACTAGGATATTACTGATCCTATCTGTAATGAGTTACTCATCCATGAACTCTCCTGGTTCTATTTCTGACGGGTTCGTTAATATGTTATATTCCAGCACTAAGCTTAACCAAAGCTCTGATACCACGTTGTGACGACCCCAAAACCCCGTACTGATGGCGGCAAGGGTAATCTTTGGAATATAACATATAAACAGATAATAGCAGGACATAAATATATAAATACACCAAATAATGTACAATAGAATACACTGGATAAACATAATCATCAGAGTTACACAGTATACAGGATCATACTTAGTACAAATACAATTCAGCTATACATATATGGCTACAGCGGAAAACAAACATAATATGTACAATAGGAGCTGAACAGCATAAAAAGAGATAAATGAGAATCCATCTTCAGCTCCAGCTATCTAGAAAGAGCCTGCTAAAATCTGAACACAAGGCTGCCCGTGTAGAAAAAGGGGCACCCGAGTTTGCAAGTGAAACAAACTACGAGTCAGTCATGGGACTAGTATGAGAAATCTACTTAACACTTTTATATTATGGTTAATCACAGGACCACGCCACTTTCGCGGAACGGGTTTACTCCATTGGATTGCAAGTGCTTTAAAACAAGTAAATCTTTTAAACATTGCAATGCTTTTTACAAAAATGAAGCCATTATATAAGACTCAGTTCCCATCACACGATGCAACGCAAACCGAAGGATAGAGTTTTGCCTTATAATGGCCAAAATATGCTTAATACGTGTAAAGTAAAATCACTTAAAATGTAAATTTTATAGTTTATTTCTTAATCAGACTCCAACTGTAAATTAGTAAGAGAATGATTCCCTAAGTATTAACCCCGAAGGCCGAAACCAACACCAGACCAATACCCAGGAAACCACCCATCTTAGCTCGTTTCCAGTTAGTTTCTAATTTTATATACAATCATAAATATCAATCATAGACGGCATGGGTACCATATATCATGTCGCCATATATAGGTATACAATCAAAACTGCACATGTCGTATTTGGAAATTGGATTTCCGTCATGAACCAAGGCAAAAGATAGTCCTTATCGACTTCGAGACAATCTAGCCTACCATGTCTCAGGATCAGAGCTCGAGTGACCCTTGGATCGTCAGGACCGGTCCACTCGATGTGGATTAAACTTAAACACTGAACAATACGTCTCCCTGCCCTATGGGGCGCAAATGAGCCAACAATGACTCCATCGGTCCCGGATCGACCGATAAAACCGAGGCGCCTCGCAACAGCAACAACCACGCAGGTGAAAATAATATAAATGTCAGCCAGTTCAAGCACTGACACCACCTCTAGCTAGAAAGAGGCGCATGTCCTCCCTGAGGTCCCCTCCCGTTTCTGGTTCATACCGAGGTGTGAAGCTCGCGAGTTAAAGTTATACACAAAGCTACGCCACACAGGCGGTGCTTTGATCATCAACCACAAGACTTTGCTTTTCAACAGAAGCCTTGATCACTGCATCTTAGCATGCCACATAGGCAATTCACACCATGCAATTGATGGCTATCAATCACACAGAATGAATTCCAATGTCAGACACACAGTCCATTTACAAGTCCGTTCTGGGTCTGAACGAAACCAGAGGCAATATATACCTCGCATATCCATCGATCTCCATGTACGTCTGGACGATCACGACTAATTATCCATATTTCGGGATGCCTCCCAATCAGGACCTCAGTTACTATCCAACCGAGGTGAAGATCTCCGGTCTTCGACCACCGTCTTCATCATTGATTTCTTATCGTCGATTTAGTTATTCGGAATGGGATAAACCCGGTCTTTCTCAGCAACTCGCGTATATAATAAACAAGTGCTACACAAACACAGCATAGCCTTATTCCAATTCATTAGTCACTAACCGTAAATTAGTAAGAGAACGATTTCCCAAATATTAACCCCGAAGGCCGAAACCAACATCAGATCGAAACCCAGGAAACCATTCGACTTAGCTAACCTTCATTTAGTTTCTAAATTTCATATTCCATATCTTTTATAATATTTTATAACGATTTATTGCTATTTTTATTTATTTAAAAATAGTCAATTTATTCAAACGATGCTTCAAGCCATAACGCGGCCGTGGCGCTGTTTTTCTTCAGATTTGATTTACACATATCTGAAAATCTAACCGTTGGATCTTTACAAATTTTATATCATTAGAAAGATCTTTTCAAAACGAATCCAACGGTTTCTGTTTCGGAAAAATACGACGGTCGGATCTTCCAGTACACTCGTTTGAAGTTTCGATTTCAAAATACGAACTGCAGCGTCGTTATTCGATTTAATTTAATTATATTTATATATATATAAAATATAATCGATTCTGGCACTGTTTTATCTTCAGATTTGAATTAAACATTCCAGACAATCCAACCGTTGGATCTTCACAAAGTGGGTGTCGTTGGAAAGATATTTCCAAGGCGAACCCAACGGTTTCAGTTTCGGGAAAATCCGATGGTCGGATCTCCCACACTAATCGCTTGAAATCACGGTTTCAAAACACGAACTGCAGCTTCGTTATTCGATTTATTTTAATTATATATATATAATCGATTCTTCGATTTCAAAACCATATGCTTTTCATACATTTGATAAAAATGATATTTTTATCCAACAGACATTTATTTCAACACATGAATTTTGTTTATTTTATTTCCACACAGGAATTTCTATTCAACATATGAATTTCGTTTCAACATTCAATACATGAATTTCGTTTCAACATTCAATACATGAATATAGTTTCAACATTCAACACATGAATATTTTCTATAGTTTATATAAATAGTAAAAATGTGATTTTTATTGCAAAACAGTTTATTTCAAAACATGACTGTTTTATATAGTTCATATAGATGATAAAAATATATTTTTATTATAAAACAATTTATTTCAAAACACGACAATTTTATATAGTTCATATAGATGATAAAAATATGATTTTTATTATAAAACAATTTATTTCAAAACACGACTATTTTATATAGTTCATATAGATGATAAAAATATGATTTTTATTATAAAACAATTTATTTCAAAACACGACTATTTTATATAGTTCATATAGATGATAAAAATATGATTTTTATTATAAAACAATTTATTTCAAAACATGAATGTCATTCAACACTTGAATTTCTATTCAACACATGAATTTCTATTCAACACACGAATATAGTTTCAACACATGAAAATAATTCTAACACATGAATATTATTCAAAATTTCGGCAGCATAACGACAGGGTAGTTAAAACCGGGGTCGTCCTTAGTACGGCTCCTCGCTCTACCTTAAAGCCTCGCAGCTTTTGGTAATGGGGATTTCATGTATCTAGTTCGCATGCAGGCGGCATGTATAATTTTTTTCTTTTCCACAAACTAATCCTATTTGTTTTCAACCAAATAATTCTCAACCACAAACGGGTATTTTTCAACCACAGTCAATCAATTTCAACCACAAACAATTCAAATCAACCAATCGATATCAACCAATTTTCACACCAATCACAACCAATAAATATCGTCCATGGTTTGTGGACGAGGGGCGTATATATATATATAGATATATATATATATACATATACATATATTTATATCAGTATATTTCTCTTCTATTTCAACACATATATAATTTTTACAACGCATATATAACTTATACATCGAACGTACAACTTATACAACGCTTATACTTGAGGTGTACAATGCTTATATAACTCATACATCGACTATAATTTATACATCGTCATTTTCCATATCGTTTATAATTTAGAAATTTCACATTGGGTTTCACTCCACCAAAAATAGCAGAAGGCTCAGAAAAATATCCGGTCTCTTCGAGAATGTAGAAGGCGTTCACACGAGTCCACTGGCTCTTGTTTCACTGAATTTCATCAAGAAACGAAAAAGATATGATTTTTACAGTGAATTCAAAATCCGTAGCGCTTTAAAGTGCTATTAAATAGTTTAATATAATTTAGGCTGTTACCTTTCTTTCGATGCTCAAAACTAGGTATCGAGTTATCTTCAAATCCGTTACACGTGAAGCTGATCAGCTTTCACCACGTCGTCCAGCTCTGAGAGCCGCGCCGGAGGGTACCCACGCTGCCCAGCTCGACGTCAGATCGAAGGGGGAAATTGGCTCGAAACGGCCGGACATTCGAGGACTGGATCTCGCTAATGGCTTTACGAGGAGGGGCGCTTCAGGTCTTGATTTGAAGGGGAGAGTGCGCTCTACAAAAAGTTCAACTGGAGCGTTGGCTATCGTTGCGTATGGAGGATGAAAAGGAGGAGGGAAGGAGCGGTTTCCATCGTCGATCGGGGGAGGGAGAAAGAGAAAGCAGGTAGAGAGAACGTTGACCGACCAATGAGATTTTTTTGTTTATATATATTTTTTTAAATTTTGAAAATACCCTCTTTCACACATGAACCCCAATCCAGACCCAACGACTGTCGTCCCTAGCTAAATACCCCCATTCCAAACACAATGGGATATGTTTCATAGGCCTATTCGACTGTTTCTGTCAGTTTTCCTTCAAATTAAAATATAAAACATTCAATATTTAATTTGAACGTACATTTCAATTTGCCGGGGCCACATACTGATTCTAAAAATTCTAGAAAAATAAATCTAGCTATGTTTTGACGATATGGTCCCAACAAAACTAGTTTCGTTGAATTCTGATATCGTTTGAAAAATGGCCCTTTTCTAGTCGATCTAATTAAATAGAAATCGACCAAATAGGTTTTCCTTTGCCACGCTCACGTACTAGCTTCAAAAATTATTAAATTTGAAAATTGGCAATAATTTGGCATCCCGGATCCAACGAAAGTGGTTTCGTCGAATTCTGAGGTCGCTTGCAAAATGGCCATTTTCACGGGCTATATAAACTCTATAGCGACCTTTCTGAAAATTCATTTAGCCATAACTTTTGCTTCCCGCTATGAAACTTCGATTTTTCAGATTCGCTAGATAGATATTCACTAACAGATTTAAATATTTTTGGTTTCACTAAAATCCGTTTTATTTTGCAACCGGTACAGTCAGTCAAAGTTTGAATTCAAATTTTGAAACTGTCGCGCTATTTCAGGCCTTGTTTATAATTAGAATTAATTATATTCATTTTCAAACATCGATTCAAACTTACTCTTCGTCGTTATTATTTAAACTATTTATTTTAAATAAATTCACTAAAATAGCCAAATTAAAATTTTCAAACTGGTTCAGATTTTTCAGGTTGTTACACGTTGGGTCTTCTTTGGGGTTAAAATGAAAAAGTAACCTTTTTGGAATTTAAAATAAATAAATATATAAATTTAAAGAAACCCCCTTTCTTCTCTTTACTCGGTCAACCCCCCTCCTTTTTCCACGATGGAATTCAGTTTTCAAAATAATAAAAAAAATACGGCACCAGCATTCCCCCTTGGGCCCGCCGCCGGCCATCCATGTCATCGCCAGACCCCGCGCCTCCTCTCAGTTCGACGCGCAGCAACCCCCTCTCCCAATTCGCAATGTAAGCTTTTGATTTTTAGCCTAGGAAAATATAATTTTTAGCTTTCTAAAAATATGTTTGTTTAGATTAGAAAAGCTACATTTTTATGGGTATAAAGTTAGGATTTTTACTTATATAAAATTGCGATTTTTATTTATATAAAGATCGGATTTTTCATGGTATAAAAATATGATTTTTAGTCACATAAAGATAGGATTTTTAGCTTTAGAAAAGACTATATTTTAAAATATAAAAAGATTAGATTTTTTGTAGAAAGATTATATTTTTAACCATAACAAAAAGAAAAGATTAGATTTTGATTAGTAAAAAAAGATTATATTTTTAAATATGAAAAAGGAGTTTTTTGAAAATGAAGATACGATTTTTATATATGTTGTAGCGAAATAAAATTTTGATTTTATTTATATGAATAGCTTATAAAAATATAATTTTTTATATTTAAACATCATTATAAAAATGTGGTCTTTATAAGGTAAACATCATATTAAAAATGTGATTTTTAATATGAACAACGTAGAGAAGACTGCATTGGAATTTCGGGCAAAACCAAACGGTTCAGATATTCAAAATTGAATAGAGGAGTGGATCCCTAAGGTGAGAACTCCTCACTATAATTTTCTTTGTATAGTTATTTATTTTATAACTACATATATGAACTGCTCCCCGTCATCCACAAACCATGGACGACTTGTTTGATTGTTTGGTTTGGTTGATTTATTTGTTTGAATTGGTTTGGGATAAAAATTGAATTGAATTGATTGAGTTGTTATGTGTGTATTGCGCAAGCCAATATCAGGGGAGGGGTAATGCTAGACATTACCCGATTTCGATATCGTGCCGTTATAATGCCGAAATTTTCTGAAATAAAAGGTGTTAGTTAAAAATAACATTTTTATTGAATGAATGAACTGTTAAAAATAGTAAAGTGTTGAAATAAATATTTTAACGTTAAAAATATAATTTTTAACGTATAAAAGAACGGGATAGAATTATCCTGAAATGAAAATGAATATTCATTTACAAATCAGACGATTTGTTTATGTATGTCTATTTTATTGATATTGATTGGGACGATAAATTTTACACATCACCCAACTGCACAAATAAAAATCCTGTGTTTGATTGTTTGAAATCCCACACGGGTATTGGGATGATATATGATATACACAAGTCCCAATAATTAGTTGTATGTCAATCGATTGGTTGACAGGCTGTTGTAAGCGTTAAATATTTATATTTAATTCTTATGCAGTGTAGAATGCACTTTGGATGATGGTTGATTGTTTATCATGGCTGTTGTATACATGTGTTGTATGAAATCGATATAAACAACATTATATGGTGATTGACTGTGTCTGATTCCAGTTCAGAAAGGAATAATATTTTAAAATAATGAATATTTTAAAATAAGGAATATTTTAAAATAATATTCAGTAAAAGATCGAAATATGATTTTTGATGTCCGATTTGGGATGGACACGAAAATATTGAAAAATATGAAGCCGTGTTGACTAGATATGCGCCATTTGACGCGAACGATATATATATCGATTTTATTCATTTTTATAATGAATATAAAAAATGAAGTGATTTCAAAATCTGATATTTTGAAAATATTATCATTTATATATATTAATGATATGGTGGAATATTCAATTTTGATTTAAAATTAAAATGAAGCTGGAATCGTTTTTAAAACGAATTTAAAACGATTTATAAAATACGTTTTGAAAGGAAATCGACGAAATATATATTATATATATTTAATGGCCTGAATAGAACACGCCGCGCCGTGGTAGTTTGCGAATTTCGATCATTGACTTCGAATTGACGTTACGGGAGATCTGACCGTCGGATTCTCCTGAAACCGGGACCGTTGGGTTCGTATTGAAAAGTGCTTTATAAGAATATGATAGATTTGAAATCTAATAGTTGGATTTGGAATTATGTTCAAATCAAATTTGGAAAAGGTCGTTGTAAGTGCAGTTCGATGACCATTTATGGAAATCGACTGTACCGGCCTTGATAAAATTATTAAAAATATTAATAATTTGTGTAAAATCATAATAAATGATTTGGAAAGAACCGGGATGAAAATTCCCTATTTGAAAAGATAAAAATATATTTTTATCAAAATGAACTAGTTATGAACTAGAATTATAATCCAATATTTTTAAATAAATAAATTGGATTTGAAATGGTTTTAAAAATAACCTGAATTTCCAATGTATGAATTGGAATGGATTTGAATCGAAATTATCTTCGGAATATTTCGATATTGGATTCCGTGATTATACAGATATTATGGAGGAATTTGGAAGATATATATATCATTATTCCAATACGATATCTGTTGTTTTCAGAATTTGATATTGAATATAAGCCGGTATATTTTCTATTCAGAGCCTTATATTTAATATCAAATGAGATTTTGGGTTTGTCGTGAGTGGTGTCTTCATTAACACTGTTCTTAAACCCAGTTGAGAAAAGATTAAATCTTTTTATTTAGATTTAATGAAGTATACCAATTAATTAATATTTAATTGGAATTGAATTGAAATTTATTTTTCGGTTTATCGCGAATGGTGTTTTAAATAACACTTGTTCTTTAACCTGATTAACAATGGAATGAGATTTTGGGTTTGTCGTGAATGGTATCTTTAATAATACTATTCTTAAACCCATTGGAGTTAAGAAATTTAGAAACTAACTGGAGATTAGCTAAGTTGAATGGTTTTCTGGGTATTGATCTAATGTTGGTTTTGGCCTTCGGGGTTAATACTTAGGGAATTGTTCTCTTACTAATTTACGGTTAGAGACTGATGGAATGGAATATGATTTTGGGTTTATCGTGAACCGTGTTTTAAATGACATTGGTTCTTTAACCTAGTTAAAGGAAGGATATGATCTCCCAAGTTATATAATCGTTAATATTGATTTTTTGGAAGATTATGTGATGGCCCGCCCTGCACCAGCCGACATTTCCATCGAAAGTGTGCTGCACCCATGTCTAACTAGTACGGGACGGTCGACGGAAGAAAAGAAAGAAGATGAAGAACTAACAAGGAACCTGTAGAATGTCTCACAGTGCATGGAACAAAATATAATAATAACATAACTTTGACATAAAACAGGCGAGACAGTGCATAAGCTAAAACTAAACCATTATAGCAGCGAAAATCCAAAGATACAGCTTATGATCAAACAACATTATTACAAATTCAAAATACTGTCTCTAAAGCAAAAGAAAGAAAAGGTGCGCTACTAATGCCTAAAGCAGCGACCATCAACAACAAAGGGAGAATATAAGAGAGTAATATGTGTAAGCCTCCTGCTCGTCTCCGGACAGCTACTCGTGAACAAGCAGCTAACATATCTCTAGTCTGCTCATTTAGGAGCACCCAGAGTAATAAGAGACATAAAACTCTGGTTCAAACAAAAGTCTGGTATGAGGGATAAGCAACAAAACAGAACAATAACAGGTATAATCCAATCATACCTGAACCTGGACCTGCAACCAAAGAGTTAGCACAACAGGAAGTACAATACTCTTAGGTGACACTAACACATGGTGAAAAGATATGGGGGAGGGGGTGTGCATGTCAAGGTGATAGCAAACAATCAAACATAACAATCATTCCTCACGTCTCTCACTCAGTGCGTAAAGCATACGGTATCCACTACTTTGGTCACCTAATCCTTTGGGCCATGAAGGAGTCCAACCCTGTACAACTATCACTACGAGCCCCTAATCCGTCTCTCAGTGATGAACCAAAGTTATGGGTACCGTAAACCCCTTTGCACACGTCCCGCAGCAAAGTCCAATCGCGAAGTTAACTCGTTGGTTCCCATTTGGATCCTGAGTTCTAACTTCTCATTTGAACTACCTTTGCATCTCGGGTTTTGGTGATCATCTCCATTCGTGACTCTTCAGTCTTGCTCCAAGCTTCCATTCATTGTCCATTCGCTGTCCAGACTCAAAGATCGATTCCTGGTCCTTCTTGTCATCGGCTCATGAATCCGCTCGTGGTCCACTCGTGATACCTCCTCCGTCTCGGGTCGTGAATGCCCCTCTAGCTCATTGGTCCTCCATCAGATTGTGGTGGTTCGTGACCATGCCGCCATCACCAGGTCGTGGGTCCTCAGTCGAGTCGTGGTCCTCCATCACAGTCGAGGTGTGCGGGTTCGTGATCTTCCTCACAGTCGAGGTATGCGGTTGCTGCACGATCCTAGTGGTCGTGGTGTGAGGATGCTTCGCCTTCCTAGTAGCCGGGTCGTGAGGATGTTGCACGATCCTAGGGGTGTGAGGATGTTGCACGATCCTAGGGGTCGTGGTGTGAGGGGTCGATCCGATCCGGTTTCTGCACAATTTCCTACAACTCTTCCAGCGACTGTTTTATGCGCTACGACGGCGTTTTCGGCCAATCTAACTTGTCTAATCAATCACAAAGCATACCATATAGTCATAGCAACATTTACACCATCCACAAATAGCAAAACAACAATATGATATATCAAAACGGATCAAACATACCCAAAACCCATATTTTCCCCTTAAGCATGTTTAAGCAAATCTAATGATAGGATTAGAAAAACTTAACCAAATCAACCCAAACTTCTAACACAGGTCTAAAACAATATTTAAGAATTTTTAAATATTTTTTCCAGATTTTAATCATGCATAATTTCGTTAATTAACACTAATCACCCTAATTAACTGTAATTAGTGTAAAAACAATGCTAATCACTCACCTTTGCCACAAATAAAACTTTCAGAACTGAAACTCCTCTGATTTGGGTGAATACTGATGTCTAACAGCAGCTCCAACCTTGCTTTGGTGTTATTCCTCCTTAATTTGATGTAGGTTAGGCTAATCCTTGATTAAACAGTGATTAGAGATGATTCTAGATGTTGGAGGCCATTGTTAGGGTTTCTTAGATGTAAGTGGCGACTGGAAAGTGACTAAAAACCGAAATTCCTTACCCTAACAACCCTTAAATACTCCAAATCCCGAAATCCCCCATTGGACCTAGCTGCTAATCACCCAGTTAAGCCCAATTAAGCTGTATTTCACCCTCTAAACCTTAATTCAGCCATATCTCCCAAACGGTAAGGCCGTTTGGCTAATGTGACCACTCTACGGAAAGTTAAACCATCATTCAGATCTAATGGAAGTGGTTTCAGGTCAAAACTCCTTACCAATCAAAAGTTATGGTCAAAACAAGATTAGCTAGGGGCAAAATGGTCATTTAAAAATCGACAAAAATCATGAACATGGGAAATGACCCCAATAGTCGTTCCCCAATGTTACATGATCATACGACTTCATATGAAAAAGAAATAAATATTCTACGATCCTCCGATGCGTAGAATTCAGGTCGTTACATCCCCCCCCCCCCCCCCCACACACAAGAAATTTCGTCCCCGAAATTCCTTAACCAAAACGTACAAAGGATCCCACATGCCTACCAATCATTTGCAACAATCAAACATGCATAACAACACACAACAAGCTTATCCTAGCATGCGGTTTACTAACAAGGGAGTGCTATATCGACAAAGATCTTACCAGGCAAAGAGTTCCGGATATTTCTTGCTTATGTCCTCCTCTGTTTCCCGAGTACAGTCTTTCTCATTATCACCCTACTAAACTTTGACTAGTTTCACCACCTTCCTTCGGAGCTCCTTCGTATCGTTCCCAACAATACGCATCAGTTGGCGGTTCCCAACCGCCTCAGGTTCAACCTCGATATCATCCAACTGATCTGGAGAAATAGCCACGCTAGGGTCATGCACAAACTTCCTTAACTGGGAAACATGAAATACGTTGTGAACTCCCGCTATCTTGTTTGGTAACTCCACTTTATACGCCAAATTCCCTACTTGTTCAAGAATTGAGAATGAACCAACAAATCTTGGTGCCAACTTGCCTTTCCTACCAAAACGAATCACACTCTTCAACGGAGAAATCTTCACGAATACCAAATCGCTGACTGAGAACTTCAAATCTCTTCGCCTTTTATCAGCATAACTTTTCTGCCTATTCTGGGCAGCCTTCATTCGCTGCCGAATGACTTTTATCTTTTCTGAAGTTTCTCTTATAACCTTAGGTCCAGGCACAAACTTCTCACCGGTTTCCAACCAACATGATGGTGAGCTGCACGGTCTTCCATACAAAGCTTTAAATGGAATCATACCAATACTGGACTAATAACTATTGTTATATGCAAACTCAACCAAATGCAAATGGTCGTCCTATGACCCTCCAAAATCCAATATACAAATCCTCAGAAGATCCTCTAATACACGATTCACCCAAATACCATCATAACCTGATCTAATCCTTGGTGAACCATCAATAAAATCCATTGAGACTTGTTTCCACTTCCATTCGGGAATTTCCAACGGTTGTGACAAACCATGTAACACCCCATGTCCATTAATGTCACTCACAAAGGGAATGCCTTAACTTCTATGGAGCGTTTTAAGTGTGTATAGAACAAAACTTAACAACAAGACAGATATAAACAGTACTTAAAAATTTAAAATTTTATTCATTGCAGCGGTAAACACATAGGTTTGACTACATCATCAAAAACCAGAGTCAAAGTACATAATATCCATCTTGACTAAATCGGAGTACATAAATTGAAAGACAAAACCCCAACACAAAATAACCATAAATAAGATAGGTTGAACTTTTACTTCAGCGATCCAAGCAACTTCTAAAAGCAAGAGATATAGCTGTCCAAAATCAAGCTCTACTGGTGCTAGTTCCACCCTGAGCACCTGGGGGGGGGGGGGGGAAGGAAGAAAAGAGGTGGAAAAAAAGGGGGTCAGACATAAAGTCTTGCGAGTGTGATAAATTTAATAATATAATTATCTAAATAACTAGGCTAAGGCATAAGTTGGAAAATAAGGAAATGACTGTGAACAATTGGGTATGCCAGAGCAAACTAAAGGAAATAAGATGAACAAAGATAACGTTAAAGGCGCACCTAGTCGCTATGAGATAATTACCCGTGTTGGCCCTATAGTGGGGTGTATCACTCCCTAAAGTGGCAACCCGATACCACCAATAATGCACGGCTTATACCTACACGATGCAACAACGTCTTACCTACCAGCCCGGGCCCACACACGCACATGAACTCGTTGGACTTGCGTTGCCACCGCTAACCCGTTTTGGCCTCTTACAGTCAAGCCCAGTATGCGTGTCCCGTCCTCGACTTGGGTCGAGCCCACAAAGATACTTATGGGTCGCTGGTTGAAACGGGCCCCCATTACTTGACACAAGCTATCCACCTAAGCTTGGTCCACTCTAGTACATCCCAATTAACCCTCTTCTTATCCATGTTCACTTACATGTCTTATTTTTGGTTAAGTGTTTCTAATCGTATTTCACAAGCCACCCAAGGCACCCACTTAACCCCCATGTCCCACTACATGTTTATCTGGTTAAGTGTTTCTTAATTCATTAACACCGTAACCTTGTAAAGGCCTCCCACATTAGACTGGCATTTGTGGCAGCTGGATTTGCCGGGCGGGTCCGGGCAGTCTTACACCATAAACGAGCCTAACCTCGTGTCTTTACAACTGTTACGCATTTAATTTATGCCTAAGACCTCCCACATTAGACTGGCATTTGTGGCAGCTAGATTTTCCGGGCGGGTCCGGGCAGTCTTACACCACAAAAGAGCCTAACCTCGTGTCTTAGGCGATTAATTACACATAATTAATTATCCCCCAATTTGAATTAATTTCCCTATTCAAATTATCAATCAATTCCAAATTTAACTATGTCCATAATTGACTCAATTATGTCCATCTATTTATGGTATGCAAAATTATACCAATTATCATCATAAATTTATTTTATGCCAATTAAGGCATTTATGCCAATTCTCAATATTAAATCTTTTAATATTATCCCTTTACCCCATGTTGTACGTTCATTCGTTTAACGTAAAATATACGTTAGACTCGAATAGTCTAACTTATGGAATAAAGAGAAAACATCACAACATACATAGAAATAAAACTAGATCTAAACATAAGGGGTGAACTTGCATGTGTGAATGAGGTTCTCCATCTAAAACTTGCATAGGCCAAACTCACAAACTTGCATAAAACTACATATGTCATAGATCTAAATCTAAAGGTGTAAACTTGTTTAGCTAATAGTCACAAACTTGCATAAACCATGTATGTCATAGATCTAAATCTAGAGATGTAAACTTGCATAGGCAATAACCACAAACTTACATTACATGATTCATACTCCAAACATATATATATATATATATATATATATACTTACTTGCATATGTGATTTATGCAACATAACGATGGTGTAAACTACATCTAAACATGTAAATTAGCATATAGAATTTTGTATACTAGCATATAACTCACACATGTCATAGCCTAACTTTAGATCCAACTTACACATAAAATAGATATCATGAAACATGTAAGATTGTACACAACTTTCATTAACTTGCATATGGTTCAGATCTAAATTAACATCTTGACTTGCATACATACATACATATAATTTAACATATGAATTAGTTCCAACAACATAACCAAACTAGCATATGAAACATCATTATGAATCATAGATTTACAACATAGATGATAGCATCACAGTTTTACAACATAGATAATAACATCATAGAATTTGCAACAAAGATGATAACATCATAGAATTTACAACATAGATAATAACATACGGTCAATGATTCACAACATAACCATATAGTCCAAATTATAGCTCAATCCAATTAAATTGTTAATTATCTTATTAAAGAATTCGAACTCATAACTCAAAGAAGGTCTTGAGTTCTGAAATTGATTTAGCTTTCCTTTGAAGAAGACAATTTGTTGCGGTTTAGATTAGAATTGAATTTGATTAGCTTTTCTTCCTCTCTAATTGGTGGCGGCTATTCTAGGTTGCAAGGTGACGGCATGGAGGCCATGATTCTAATTTTTATTTGATTTTAGGGTTTGAGTCTACATGTGTTTTTATAGAGTTTGGGATTAATTTAGGTCGTCCGATCAACCCAGAATTAACCCCAACCATTCAGACCAGATCAGAAACCCAAATGACTCAGCATATAGTCATTAAAAGGTCACCAAACAAATTTGCCGGGGGGGAGGGGCAGGTCGACCCCCTGGTCGACCTGTGTGGGTAGGTCGACCCCCTGGTCGACCTGGCCCTGGCGGGAAATTTCCCGCCTAGCCCAATCTGACTCTGAAATTTGAATTTTTGAAATCTGTTTAAATTTTTCTGAAACTTCCGATGGCCATAACTTCTTCATACGAAGTCCAATTCATGCAAACTCGGACTCTATCTCAACCAGAATTCCAAGACGGACACAATGGCGCAACCCGTTTCCCTTAATTCTCACATCTGAGATTAGTTATTCTTTAATTTGAGAACATTAATATTGAAAATTACGGGGTGTTACAAACCACTAGGCTTCATTTGCTCAGCTTTAACTAACTGGCAATTCATGCACTTGGAGATAAACTTCCCAACGTCTCTCTCCATCACTCAATCCTTTTACATTGGGTACAACCAGCCTTTCATTCTTTTGAAGCCATCCTTCTCGATCAAGTCCTTATTTGATCAATCTCTCGCCATCGATATACATCTCTACCTTAGAGGTGATTTCCAATAGGTTAGGATCGTTCCTTTAACTGGAACCAATCCACTCGATCAAAATCGATCTAATCATCAAACTTGCTAACATTTCTGGATCCAATCCATACTTAGGTCTAAAATCATATCCCGCGATATACTCTATGGCTTCCATCCCAGAAACATAACCCCTAAACTGGCATGTCTCCTACTCAATGCAACTATTACCACACCCAAATCCTTTGCTATGATCACTCTGCCCCATGGAGTCATGACGGCTCCACTGCACTGATCCATAGCCATTAATCCTTTGCTATGTCCACTCTGCCCCCACGGAGTCATAACAACTCCACTTCACTGGCTCATAGCCTTGCTACGATCACTCTGCCCCTTCGCTAGAACCCTACACGTGATAGTCTACTCAAGAGAAGAAAGATAGAAACAAATATAGCAACCATAGCATCCATCAAACAATTCCTACCTATCACCTGCTAAAGCCATGAATACGTCGATACTTGTATGTCTGGTCCAACCAACATCAATAACTAATGGAAGCCCAGCCTACAAACAGACTACCATACGTCCAACGCATATTTATCCTCCAAGGATAACTAGATCACGTCCAACGGATCTAAGGTAACGGGCATCCCCAGATACCCCTGCTTTAAATCCGCCTAAATTACTTGAGTCCCACGCAAGTCTATCCATTGTCTTGCTACCCACTCGAGTCCAACTCGAGCTAAACCCAATTCCTCGCAGCCTTCTCGAGTCTAACTCTAGTCAATTTATAGCTCAGACCCAGTCTTGATTATCCATTACCGACAAACCCTAGTCCAACGTGAGTCGTCTCCCTATTCGTTGCATCTCCAAGATCAACGAACACCCATTTCTTTTACGAGTTCAAGTCCAACTTGAATCGTCCTAATCTTCGTTGCATCTTCCATGATCAACGAACACATCCTATTCCTTCAAAGTTCTACTATCCAAAGAGAACATCAACATAGGGTCCTAAACAATCCATTACTTTGCATCTTTCTCGAGTCCCACTCGAGTCATCTCATAACCCGATCAAGTCTAACTCGGGGCAGTCCATACCATCGAATAGTCTTATCATATCACGGCTGCCCATCACTCCTCGAGTAAACCAAGATATCATCCAATGAGAAACCGCAACAACTATTTATCTCTCACGCAAACTATCCTAGTCGAAATCGACATTCCCCAAGCACAAGCCCCAAAGGCCTAAACCAATATCAGACAAGCACCCAAGGAATATCTCCTCCGAATTCAGACAATCTACGTGAGATGATACAAGCAAAACAACCAAATAATTGAGCACTTATAACCGACCCTGGCTATCCTCGCCAATCTTGCTTCAAAACTATCGTTGATCTCATAACGGCCCATGCCACATGTCAAGGGTAAATGGCAATCCCAGTCCTAACCAAACTACTGTATGTCCAACTACTCTATAAATAATGCCAAACCCAGTAAAGCCCAAAACAAAGCGATCACAAGAAAACATACATCCCTGACTCGATAAGACCACATTACAACAAATCATACTAAGACTAGTCGAACCGCCTATCGGGTTCGTCTCAATTAAAGGTTTATCGACTATCTCGGGTTCGTCAAACAATACTCGAACAAAAACATCTTAAATAGAAAGCATACCTTTAACAACGACGCCCTTTCCCTTCTGCGCCGCAGTTGGAGCATTCGACGAAGAAGGAACAACATTGATAGCATATGCTTTCACAATCTGCTTCTCCACAGGAGGTTGTGGACAATCATCCTTGTGATGTCCCGGTTGGCCGCAATTAAAGCACTTCCTTTCCCCAAGCCTTTCTCGACAATCTCTGGCATAATGGCCCTTCTTGCCACAACTAAAGCACTCACCATCATTCTTATTCTTCTTATTCTGACCATCCTTGGTTGGGTTCTGCTTCCTCTTGTTCTGAGAATTCTTCTTGCCTTCACCGCCTACTTGCGGTTTTGGCTCTCCTGCAAATGCAATAGCAACTTTCGTCTCTGACTTAGGGAAAAGGCTCTCTGACCTTAATGCCTTTCCTACAATAGACTCGAATGTCTCATCGATATGGTTTATAAGTCTTTCCCCCAAGTACCCATCTAAGCCAGTTATGAACTTCTCGTTCTTCTTCTCGGTAGTGTCAACAAGGGATAATCCATACTTCGATATGGTATCAAACTCAGCAATATACTCCGAGACTCCCTACCATTCTACTTAAGCTCCAGAAATTTCCTAAACAACTATGATTTCTGAGCAGCTGGGATAAACTTATCACAAAAGCGAGCCTTAAACTGATTCCAAGTAACTTGATCCTTAGGAGTAGCTGCCATAATAGCATTCCACCAATTCATGGCCCGTCCTTACAGTTGACGTGATGCTAGCTGTATCTTCATTGCATCCTCGATCCCCAAATGTTCGACGATGTGCTCATAACTATCTATCCAATCTTGAACTTCTATAGCCGACTCCATTTCATGGAATGGCTTCCCACCAAGACTAGTATAATCCTTGTTTAGCTTGGCGAAATCGGCCCTAGGCGCCTGCACTATTGCACCACTACCATTCGCAGCATTAGGAACTGCTTCTCGAGCATCCCTAAGCATCTCTCGCATGAAGGTAGTAAACATCGTCCTCATATCAGGAACATTCCTATTGTTTGCTCCTGAACCCGTACTCCTCGTATATCGGCTCATCGTTCAATCTGTAAAAAGAAAACGATTAACCATTTCCTTTGTGGTGCCCGTGCAGTACGACTTCATCCCTAGATATACTAATACTATATATATAGCTTTTGAAAACCAAAATAATCACTAATACGTGCTCTCATATACGTATACTATCTCTCACTGATGACTTCCCTAGGTTAACTACACAACCTAGAGCTCTGATACCAAATGTGACGGCCCGCCCTGCACCAGCCGACATTTCCTTCGAAAGTGTGTTGTACCCACGTCTAACTAATACGGTATGGTCGCCAGAAGAAAAGAAAGAAGATGAAGAACTAATAAAGAACCTGTAGAATGTCTCATAGCTCATGGAACAAAATATAATGATAACATAAATTTGACATAAAACAGGCGAGACAGTGCATAAGCTGAAACTAAACCATCATAGCAGTGAAAATCCAAAGATACAGCTTATGACCCAACAACATTTTTACAACTTCAAAATACTGTCTCTAAAGAAAAAGAAAGAAAAGGTACGCTACTAATGCCCAAAGCAGCGACCATCAACAGCACAGGGAGAATATAAGAGAATAATATGTGTAAGCCTCCTGCTCGTCTCCGGACAGCTACTTGTGCACAACCAGCTAACCTGTCTCTAGTCTGCTCATTTAGGAGCACCTAGAGTAATAAAAAGATACATAAAACTCTGGGTCAGACAAAAGTCTGGTATGAGCGATAAGCAACAAAACAGAACAATACCAGGTATAACCCAATCATACCTGAACCTGGACCTGCAACCAAAGAGTTAGCACAACAGGATGTACAATACTCTTAGTGACACTAACACATGGTGAAAAGATACGGGGGAGGGGGTGTGCATGTCAAGGTGATAGCAAACAATCAAACATAGCAATCATTCCTCACGTCTCTCACCAGTGCGTAAAGCATACGGTATCCACTACTTTGGTCACCTAATCGTTTGGGCCATGACGGAGTCCAACCCCGTACAACTATCACAACGAGCCCCTAATCCGTCTCTCAGTGATGAACCAAAGTTATGGGTACCAAAAACCCCTTTGCACACGTCCCGCAGCAAAGTCCAATCACGAAGTTAACTCGTTGGTTCCCATCTGGATCCTGAGTTCTAACTTCTCATTTGAACTACCTTTGCATCTCGGGTTTTGGTGATCGTCTCCGTTCGTGACTCTTCAGTCTTGCTCCAAGCTTCCATTCATTGTCCATTCGTTGTCCAAACTCAAAGATCGATTCGTGGTCCTCCTTGTTATCGGCTCGTGAATCCGCTCGTGGTCCACTCGTGATACCTCCTCCGGCTCGGGTCGTGAATGCCCCTCTAGCTCATTGGTCCTCCATCAAATCATGGCGGTTCGTGACCATGCTATCATCACCAAGTCGTGGGTCCTCAGTCGAGTCGTGGTCCTCCATCATAGTTGGGGTGTGCGGGTTCGTGATCTTCCTCACGGTCGAGGTATGCGGTTGCTGCACGATCCTAGGGGTTGTGGTGTGAGGATGCTCCACCTTCCTAGTAGCTGGGTCGTGAGGATGTTGCACGATCCTAAGTGTCGTGGTGTGAGGATGTTGCACGATCCTTGGGGTCTTCGTGTAAGGGGGCAATCCGATCCGGTTCCTGCACAATTTCCTGCAACTCTTCCAGCGACTGTTTTACGCCGTACGACGGCGCTTTCGGCCAATCTAACTTGTCTAATCAATCACAAAGCATACCATACAGTCATAGCAACATGTATAACCATCCACAAATAGCAAAACAACAATATGATATATCAAAACGGATCACATACCTAAAACCCATATTTTCCCCTCAAGCATGTTTAAGCAAATCTAACGATAGGATTAGAAAAACTTAACCAAATCAACCCATACTTCTAACAGAGGTCTAAAACAATATTTAAGAATTCGTAAATATATTTTTTCCAGATTTTAATCATGCATAATTTCTTTAATTAAGACTAATCACCCTAATTAACTGTAATTAGTGTAAAAACAATGCTAATCACTCACCTTTGCCACAAATAAAACTTTCAGAATTGAAACTCCTCTGATTTGGGCGAACACTGATATCTAACAGCAGCTTCAACCTTGCTTTGGTGTTATTCCTCCTTAATTTGGTGTAGGTTAGGCTAATCCTTGATTAAACGGTGATTAGAGATGATTCTAGATGTTGGAGGCCATTGTTAGGGTTTCTTAGATGTAAGTGGCAGCTGGAAAGTGACTAAAAACATAAATTCCTAACCCTAACATCCCTTAAATACTCCAAATCCCGAAATCCCCTATTGGGCCTAGCTGCTAATCACCCGGTTAAGCCCAATTAAGATGTTTCTCATCCTCTAAACATTATTTCAGCCGTATCTCCCGAACGGTAAGTCCTTTTGGCTAATGTGACCACTCTACGGAAAGGTAAACCATCATCCGGATCTAATGGAAGTGGTTTCACGTCAAAACTCCTTACCAATCAAAAGTTATGGTCAAAACAACATCAGCTAGGGGCAAAACGGTCATTTAAAAATTGACAAAAATCATGAACATGGGAAATGACCCTAATAATCGTTCCACAATGTTACATGACTATACGACCTCATACGAAAAAGAAATAAATATTCTACGATCCTCCGATGCGTAGAATGCGGGTCGTTACAGATTAAAACAAAATTAGAGTTTGGATGAATCTTTAATTAGATTGAAATGTGAATTGATAATTTAAATTATCAAATTTGGGAAATGATCGAGAATGGAGTATCACCAGTTTTGCTCCAAGCGATAGTTAAATCTTTAATTAGATTTAAACGTAAAATGGTAATTAAATTTAACGAGAACACTATGGTGTTTGATATGGAGTATTACCAGTTTTGCTCCATGGGAAGAATAGGTTTGGATTGGGAAATAAAATAAATGATTACTTTGGTAAGGTTCGCATATCCCGACAAGTTTCGAAACCTTAATATGGTTTTAAATTGTGAAAAGAAATTTGAATAAAAGAATATTTTGGATTGGAATGAGGCGTATGTTATGTTTGTGTAACACTTGTTTATAAAATATGCGAGTTATCCGGGAAGACTGGGTTTATCCCATTCTGAATAACTGATACGACGATAAGTCGACGATGAAGACGGTGGTTGAAAACCGGAGGTCTTCACATCGTTTGGAAGATTATTGATGTCTTGAATGGGCTGTACACCCAAGACGAGATAATAAGTGGTGATCGTCCAGACGTACTTGGAGATCATGGATATGCGAAGGCCCCTCCCCTGTATTGGACATATGGGACGAGGACTATGGTGCCTACTGTTTCGTTCAGACCCAGAACGAACTTGTAAATGGATTGCATGTCTGACATTGGATTTTACTCTGTGTTGATTGATTTCTATTAAATATATATCTGTTTGGCGGTGGAGAATTTATTCTCTTGCTTAACGCCCTTCTCTGAGACATAGGAGCTCAAATGTTATATATCGATAGATATCAGTCGCATGGCATGAATTGCCTATGTGGCTTGCTGAGATGCAGTGATCAAGGCTTCTGTTGAAAAGCAGAGTCTTGTGGTTGATGATCAAAGCACAGCTTTAATATAGCGTCGCTTTGTGTATAGCGTTGATTCGCGAGCCTTACTCCTCGGTATGAGTCAAAAACTGGATAAGGACCGTTGGGAGAACATGACGTTTCTTTCTAGCTATGGGTGGTGTCAGCGTTTTACTAGCCCTGACATTTTACTTTTGTGGTTGTTGGATTGCAAGGCGCCTCGGATATATCGGTCTCTACGGAGCCGATGGATAAGCCGGATAGGACCAGGAAACGTGTGTTTAGGAATAACTAATCCTCAAACGTAAGGGAGGACCGACCCAGCCGATTCCAGGGGATACCTAGAGTGTGTAGTCTTGAGACATTTGCTAGAGTGTCTCGAAGCGGAAAGGAATATATCCCTTGCCTCGACTCATGACGGAAATCCAATTTCCAATACGTGACATTCGATTTTATTTGTAGAACCTAGTATGGGGACATAGTGGTATGGGGCACTTATGCTGTCTATGATTTATACATTATGATTGAAGTTGTTTTTAACACTATACACTTATAGTAATAGTAAAATATGAAATTTCATGTTCCAAGCATTTTTGGCTATTATAAGGTAAAAACTCTGTCCTCCGGCTTGCGTTGCATTGTGTGATGGGACCTGAGGCTTATAATAGCTTCATTTTCTTTATTTAGCATTGCGCTGTTGTTATATGCTCTGGTATTCTTGGGAGGAAACGCGTTCCGTGATATACGGCGTGGTACCTTGATTTACCTAACTTAAAAATCAAATTAATAACCGTTTTAGTTCTCACACCAGTCACATGACTGACCTGGAGTTTATTGTTTTAACCTAAACTCTGGGTGCCCTTATTTTCCACACGGGTAGCTAGTAGTTTTGGTTTTGCAGATTTATTCTTACAGGATCCTGGTTTACAGCTGGAACGATACTCGGAAAGCTCTGTATCCGTGTATTTCTTTCAGTTATGTTTTGTATTATTTTCCGCTGCAGTAATGTAATTTAAATCTCTGATATTTGTCAAATGTATAATATTTATTCATACTCTGTTATATTCTTGTGTTCTGATGGAATTGTTGTAAAAAGCATGAAATGTTCTTCGGTTTGTGTTCTGATTGATCGTGTTCTCAAAGCAATCCACCTTCTTGTTCGGTTTAGGCCGGCCGAGAAGTTTGGGTCGCTACACAATAAAAGTAATTTTTTATTGTAAAACCATTTTCGACTATTCCTATGTTTATAAATACAATAAAAAGATAATTTTTATTGTAAATCAAATTTTGATAATTTTCATGTTCCTACATATAATAAAAAGAATAATTTTTATTGCAAATCAAATTTTAATCATTAACATGTTTCTACATACAATAAAAAGCCTAATTTTATTGTAAATCATATTATTATAATTTTATGTTCCTACTTTGACAATAAAAAGAACATTTTTATTGTTAATCAAAATATGATAATAAACATGTTTCTAAATGACAATAAAAAGATTAATTTTATTTGTTAATCAAAATATGATAATAAACATGTTTCTAAACGAGAATAAAAAAGATTAATTTTATTGTTAATCAAAATATGATAATAGACATGTTTCTAAACGACAATAAAAAAATTAATTTTATTGTTAATCAAAATATGATAATAGACCTGTTTCTAAACGACAATAAAAAGATTAATTTTATTGTTAATCAAAATATGATAATAGACATGTTTCTAAACCACAATAAAAAGATGAACTTTAATTGTAAATCATTTTATGTTCCTAAATGACAATAAAAGGATGAACTTTAATTGTAAATCATTTTATGTTCCTCAATGACAATAAAAAGATGAACTTTAGTTGCAAATCATTTTATGTTCCTCAATGACAATAAAAAGATGAACTTTACATATTATTATAATATCATAATAATAATCTTTTCAAAAGGTCTAAATTTGAAATCTAATCTTTTGATAAAATTGATTAAAACATCCGCTCGAGTAAAAATGACGCAAATCTACTTAAATCGGCTTCATTCACTTAATTATTTTCAAAAACCATGTTTTGATTCTTTAACTGAATATTTTATATAAAAAAAACATTCATATGATCCTAAATTGGAATGAGACCCAATCAATTACCATATAATTTTAATTATATGGATTTCATACATCGCATGTATTCTATATTAATGATGAAACATCCAAATAACAACCAGAGTGCATTTTACAACTAATCACAAGGGAGATGTGTGATTAGAATATCATCCCAAGACCTGTGTGGGGTTTCAACCAACACATAACAAAATAATAGATTATTATTTGTGCACTTGGGCGATGTGTGAAAATTATTGTCCCAATCACATAAACAAGTCAAGTAACTTGTAAACAGAAGTGTAATCATATTTAAATTATCATAAATATATTAACCTTATTTTACATGTTAAGTACTCCCAATCTCAATCATAACATAACATCCAAATCAACAATCATCCGTACGATAGATAATCAACAACAAATATTTCAATTGCAGATAATTAATGTATATTCAGTTATAAAAGGAAATAACTGTATAAAAGATTGAGTGAGAAAGAGTTCTCACCTATGTTTCTACTCTGTTAGTCTTTGATTTTCGTCGCGCTCGCCATTTTGTCGCTTTTCGCACTCGATTTCACTGTTTTTGCTCTAACTTCTGCAAATGAACTCCAATCTTCACCAAACTCTTTTTCTAGCACAAACACGCCATTTCGGTCATTTTTCGCCTGAACTTTCTTCCAAAAGTGCTCTGATTCGCCGAAAATCGTGAATCTTCGCAGCAGGTCTGCCGTCGTAAATCGCATTTTTCGAGCAACTCCGAACTCCAAAATTCGACTTCCATATACTCAAATAGAAGAGAAAACGTGAACTATAACTTTGGTCTTGAAGAGTTTTGGCCAGAAATGCACGGTTTGAATGTTATTGAGGAAAGAAGGATAGGGGGTTATTTGCAAATCGGGAATTTTGTGAAAAAGGGGATTTTTGATGAAGTCGCGGCCCACGGCCGGAGATGGGTGGTTCTGAGGAGGCAGCAGGCCTGACTGGAGGTGGGGAAGGCGCAGGGGTGGTGGTGGTGCGGCGGTGGGGTCCATGGTGGCGGCAGTGGTGGCTTTTAGTTCTAGGGTTTTCAAAGAGGGAAAAAGAAAAGGAGAAGGAAGGAGAAGAGGAGGAGGAGGAAAAGAGAGGAAGGAGAAGAGGAGATGGAGAGAAGGAGGAGGACTAATCAACGGCTGAAGGAGGGAGGAGGGGCGGCGGCAGCGGTGAATTGGAGGAGGAGGCCATTAATTGGTTTTTTGAAAGAAAAAAGGGAAGAAGGAAATAATGAATTAGAAAAGTAGGAAGAAAGGCTGCTGCCTTTGAAGAGAAGAAGGAGAAGAATTAGGTTTGTGTTAGGGAGGAGTTTAGGATATTATATAGGAGAAAGAATTTTTGTTTTAACCCCTTGTATATTTTAATCTTTTTAATTATATTATCTTTAACCCCTTATGTAGTTAATTTTATTCAATTTAGGTCCGTTTTCATGGTTTAAAAATCCGTGTGGTCACCTACGGATTCCATTCTTGATAAAAATTGACATGCAGCCTGTAATAACCCGGAAAATACGAGCCAATTTAAAATTTTTAAATTGATTATTTCAAAGCAATTTGAACCATTGAAATAGAATATTTCAATAAATTAGTGAATTAGAAATAGTAAGTCAGTTTGAAAATTTGAATTCGAACTTTGACCGACTGTGCAGGGTGGAAAATATAACGGATCTTAGTGAGACCAAAAATATTCAAATCTGTTAGTCAATACCTTTCTAACGAATCTGAAAAATCGAAGTTTCATAACGAGAATCAAAAGTTGTGGCCGAATGAATTTTCAGAAGAGTCGGTATATAGAATATATAGGTCTGGAAAATTGATATTTTTCATATGGCCTCGGAATTCGACGAAACCACTTTTGTCGGGTCCGGGATGTCAAACTATTGCTAGGTTTCAAATTTCATAATTTTTCGAATCAATATGTGAGCGTGGCAAAAGAAAACGCGTTTGACCAGTTTTTGTTGAATTTAATCGACAGGAAATTGGCCATTTTTCAAACGGTCTCAGAATTCGACGAAACTAGTTTTGTTAGGACCATATCGTCAATACGAAACTAGAAAATATTTTTCTGGAATTTTACTAGTTAGTATGTGACCCCGGTAATTTGAAATGTACGTTTAAAATTCAATATAAGGATTTAAATGTAAATTCAACGGAAACTGATTGCAACGATCAAACCAGCTTACGATACATATCCCATTGTGTTCGGAATGGGGGTAAAACGCTATGGACGACAGGCGGTGGGCTTCGTTTCGAGGTCTTATGTAAAAGTCAACCCTTGTGCAAAATTAAATAATTAAATAATAAAATAAAATAATAAAAAAATATATACTCCCTCCTTTTCTTCTGCTTGCCCCCCCCCCCCCGATTCATTATTCAGAGAAAAAAAAAAGAAAACCTAAATTAAATCGTGCCGCCGCCTTACCCACGAGCCGCCGACGAAGACTTCGCCGAAGCCCCCCACCGCCCGACCTCCTCCTTCCAGTGTCGAAGCCGACGCAACCTCGAACACCCCCCCCAGTCGCATCGAATCGAAGAAGCACCCTCACCCTCGAACCCTGCCGCGACACCTCCGAACGCCACCACCACGAGCCGCAGACAACGCCTCTTCTTCCCTCCTCCCCTTCGCATACCACGGTAAGAATTAGGTTAGTTTATTTTTATTTTTATTTTTTTGTTTTGTTAAAACTAATTTCTGATTTTATTAGATTATAAACTGTTTTTTTTTTAAGTTTTAAAACTGATTCTTTTTTTTAAGAAGATTATAAACTGATTTTTTTAAAAAAGAATTTTAAAAAAGAATTTTTAAACTGATTTGAAAAAGAATTTTAAAAAAGAATTTTTAAACTGATTTGAAAAAGAATTTTAAAACAGAATTTTTAAAAGATTTAAAAACTGATTTTTTTTAGTTTAAAAACTGATTTTTTTTAAGAACACTAATTGCAGAATTTTTAAAGAAAGTAAAAACTGATTTTAGTTTAAACTTTGGGAAAAAAAAGGGTTTAAACTTTGAAATAGAAAAAGGTTTAATCTTTTAAAAGAAAAAGATTTGAACTTGCAAAAATAAAGATCATATTTTTTAAAAAGAGAAAAGACGGAATTTTTGTTAAGTAGAAGAAGTAAGATATGATTCTTATATTTTTAAAGCAATAAAAATATAATTTTTACATCATAGGAATATTAAAAATATAATCTTTGTTTTTAAAATATGATCTTTATATATTGAATAACATAGTAAAAATTCGATTTTTACCTATGTAGAGAATACGGGAAACGAAAGCGACAAGAAGACGAAATAGGCGAAGATTTCCATAAAGGAAGAGTCGTGTTATTGGATAGCTATTGGTGAGAATTTCTCACTCTTCAATTTCTTTTTATATATATATGTGTGGAAATAAAAGTGAATTGCTATATATAAATATTTATATATATATATATATATATATATATATATATATATATATATATATATACGCCCCTTCGTCCACAAACCATGGACGATATATATATTGGTTGAAATTGTTGTGAAAATTGGTTGACGGCAAATTGTTGTTTGGGATTGTTTGTGGTTGATATTGAATTGATTGTGGTTGAAAAATACCCGTTTGTGATTGGAAAATATTTGGTTGAAACCACATAGGATTAGTTGTGGAAATGAAATAAATATAAACATGCCGCCTGCGTGCGAATTAGATGCATGATCCCCATTGTCAAAAACCGCGAGGTTTTAAGGTAGAGCGAGGAGCCGTACTAGGGACGGTGCCGGTTTGACTACCCTGCCGTTATGCTGCCGAAATTTTGAATAATCTTTGTGTGTTAGAATTATTTTCATATGTTGAAATTATTTGCATGCATAGAAATTAAAGCCATATATTGAAACTATATCCATGTGTGGAAATTTTCATGTGTTGAAAAGTGTTGTGTGAAAATAAAATTCATTTGTGAATGAATGAAGTGTAGAAACAATAAAAATCACATTTTTATATATATATGAAGTATGAAAAATATTCGCCTTATATAAATAGTTTCAATCATAAAAATCCCATCTTTCTAATATGAACAACATAAATAAATGGTCCATGTGTGGAAATACTCATTTGTTGAGAAATGTGTGTAGTGGAAAGGTGCATGTGTTGAATAAAAAAGATTGAACGATAAAAATTACATTTTTATTGAAACTATGAAGTGTTGAAACCATACGTTGGTTGAATAAATATTTTAAATGATAAAAATATCATTTTTATCATATGTGTGATATGCTAAAGATATGCAGACGATGAAACAAATATTTGTGATAAAAATATTTTTTTTTAACATGCATAGGAACTAAATAAAATAGTCATGTGTTGAAATCTACTTTAGTTCGCCAAAATTACCATCTTTGAAATGTAAAGTGTTAAAAATAGCCACTGGTTCGAATAAACGTGCATGAGTTGAAATATACATTAACTAGCTAATGATATGATTTTAGCCTATGCATGCGATATTAGAATGAGTGGTGTTTTTAAACCAAAGCAAATCAAATATGAAGTTGAATAGAAAATGATAAATGTTAGAAATTGTATATATGTGCATGCATATCTATTGAACAGGTTAAAGCAAAAAGGGGCTAGAGAAGAGGAATAAAATTTTGTGCCCGACAAATAGGTACACATTTACTGTTTTGTTTGGGTGATGATTTTATGAGCCTATTGGCTAGCCGCTTGGCTTTTTCTTTTTCTTTTTGAGATTAGAAGGACCGGGAACGCTATTTGCGATTTCCCGATGCCCCCGGTACAGGGGAGGTTATGGCGAAATTTTCCAAAATTTTAGGGTGTTAGAAAAATATTTGAAGTGAAAACGATATAGAAATTATTGAATGAACTATATTTATATAAATATAAATATAATTAAAACGAAACGTGGCCGTGCAGTTCATATTTTGAAACCGTGATTTCAAACGACTAGTGCGGAAGATCCGACCATTGGATTTTCCCGAAACCTCAACCGTTGGGTTCGCCTTGGAAATATCTTTCCAACGGCACCAACTTTGTGAAGATCCGACGGTTGGATTGTCTGGAATGTTTAATTCAAAATTAGTGAAAAACAGCGCCAGAAACGATTATATTTATATATATATATATAATTAAATTAAATCAAATAATGACGCTGCAGTTCGTAAATTGAAATCGTAACTTCAAATGGTTAGTGCGGAAGATCCGACCGTCGGATTTTCCCAAAACTGGAACCGTTGGGTTCGTTTTGAAAAGACCTTCCTAATGATGTAAAATTTGTGAAGATCCAACGGTTAGATTTTCCTATATGTGTAAAACAAAATTAGTGGAAAGCAGCGCCAGTGCGTCGACACGACCTGAAACGTCGTTTAATTAAATATGGCCGTTTTAAATTAAATAAAATTGGCGATATATCGTTATTAAGTGCTATAGACGATATAGAGTGAAAATAAACCAATTTTGTTGTGTTTGCTTGATATGTGATGGTTGAATGTATTTGACGTGAAAATTATAACTAAATAACTGAAATGTGATTGTTGAATAGTTCAACCCTGTGATTAATTGGTTTGAAAATCTAAATATACGTGGGTTATTTGAAAAGGCCGAGTTTATCTCATTTCAAATAATCGATCGACGTTGAGAAGTCGAAGAGTCGAAGACGACTGAAGACCGACGATCTCCACGTTGGATGGATGGGCGCTACTGATGCTCGTGATTGGAGTAGCTACCATGAAGGAATTGAAGTAGTAGCCGTCCAAACATAGTGTTGATTGTACGGATATGCGAGGAATTGGTGCCTCCGGTTTCGTTCAGACCCAGAACGGACTTGTAAATGGACTGTGTGTCTGACATTGGATTTTGTTCTGTGTTGATTGATCTCTGTTAAATATATATCTGTTTGGCGGCAGAGAATTTATTCTCTTGCTTAACGCCCTTCTCTGAGACGTACGAGCTTAGAGGTTATGTATTGACAGAAATCAGTCGCATGGAGTGGATTGCCTGTGTGGCACGCCTAAGTGGCATATGATCAAGGCTTCTGTTGCAAAGCAAAGTCTTGTGGTTGATGATCAAAGCATGGTATGTGTGACGTAACTTTGTGTATAACGTGAATTCGTGAGCCTCACACCTCGGTATGAGTCAAAAACGGGAGAAGGACCCAAGGAGTGCATGACGTTTCTTTCTAGCTATGGTGGTGTCAGTGACCTCCCAGCCCTGACATTTATATCTTTTTCACCTGTGTGGTTGTTGGAATGCGAGGCGCCTCGATTATAGGTCTGTAAGGACCGGGAAACGTGTGTTCAGGAATTGCCAATCCTCAAAAGTAAGAGAGGACCGGCCTTGGAGGATCCAGGGGATTGCTGTGTGCGGTCCCGAGGCATTTGCTAGAGTGTCTCGAACGGAGAGGAGCTTGCCCCTTGCCTCGACTCATGAAGGAATCCAATTTCCAATACGATATGTGCGGTTGTGATTGTATTACTAGTACGGCGACATAGTAGATGGTAGCTATGCCGCCTAGGATTGATATTTATGATTGAATTTGCTTTTGAAACATATATACACTAGTAATAATATCAAACACCTTTGTTTATTCGTATGAAGCATCTTTGGCCATTATAAGGTAAAAACTCTATCCTCCGGCTTGCGTTGCATTGTGTGATGGGACCTGAGTCTTATAATGGCTTCATTTTATAAAAAGCATTGTGTTGATTTAATCATTCACTTTATTTCATGCACTAGCACTCATTGGAGTAAACCCGTTCCGCGAAAGTGGCGTGGTCCTTTGATTTGCCTTATTATTGTTGTTAATAAGTTGAATGGATTTCTCATACCAGTCCCATGACTGACTCGTAGTTTGTTTCACCTTGCAAACTCGGGTGCCCTTATTTTCACACGGGCAGCCTAGTTACAGGTTTCTGACGCACCTTTTGGCTCATGGCGAGGCTTGACTACACCGTGCTGACTTGGATTTTCTCCGCCATTATTGTATCTATATTATGATTCCGCCACTAGCGATGTAGACTGATATTCCTTTTGTGTACTCTTTATGTATGATTCCGCCTCAGGCGATGGTGACTGATTATGTATCATTATGCACTAAGTTGTATCCTGTACTGTGCTTCTCTGATGTGATGTCATCTATATGATTCCGCTGTCATATGTGTGTAAATTATTCTATTTTCTGTTTATGCTATTATCTGTGATCTGCTAATGATGATTAACGTGTTATATTCCAATGATTATCCTTAACACCGTGCCATGGGGTTTTGGGATCGTCACACAGCCATTCTTTGACATTACGGATCCAAAGAAACTGATCTCGTTGAATACCGAGTCCGTATGCAGAAAGAGTGAATATTTAAAATCAGAATATTGACTGTTTTACACTGAAAAATCAATTACGATCACATATTGATTCTAAAAATAATGAAACTTGGAATCTTATCATTATTTGAAGATACGAATCCAAAAAAAAGTAGAATCGCATTTAGAGGTCGTTTGCAAAAATTCACTTTTTAAGGCGTATATATATTTATTAAAATATATATATTTATATAAATAAATTCCGAATCTCGAAATATATCAGTGTTTATACTTTTCGAATTCAGAAACGTCATTTTGAACTCAACGGAAGTGGTTTCGAGTCCAAATTCCTTCGTATGCAAAAAGTAGCTTTTAGAGCCATATATATTATATATATAAATTCCATAGCATTTTTCTGAAATTTTAATGCTGTCATAACTTACAATTTATAATTCGAAATCTCAATTTCTTAAATTCTTAAAAAGATATCGTCAATACAATCTTAGCGTTTCTCGTTTCGTCCAATTCTGACTTATAATGAATTTTATATATTTATTCAAAGTTTAAAAATTAAAATTTCAAACTACCGTGCCTTTTCTGGCTCGTAATATGATTAATATAAATTTATATGTTTTAAATTTAATTAAAATAAATTTTTAGTTGTTATTATTTAAAATAAATCATTTTAAATATCCAAAATTCATTAAAATAGCTTAAAATAAATTTTTAAATTGGTTCTGAAATTTCGGGTTGTTACATCTAACTTCTTTCTCTTAACATTCTGCTTCTCTGTATAATCTGGGTTGACTGTGGTAGTAAAATGTCAGCTGAAATTGGTACGGAAAAGTGGGATGTTACAACGTGGTATCAGAGCTCGACTGTTGCATGGGATTTGCAACCTTGGTAATCGACATAAACTCCATGTCATTTCTAATTCTAGAAAGTATACGTTATTAATCGTCGAAAAACATTTCCAGAATTCATTTATATAGATTTCAACGAATGTTGTGTAAAACGTCGTTACGCCCGCTCATTCCATTAATCGCTTATTACTTACGGAATCTTTAACAAATCTTCTCCATCGAACTTCAACTATTCCTTAGTAAATTTCGAAGTCAATCAAGTTGGGGTATAATTACCTCTCAGACTTTAACTGAACAACGTCCTTAACCTTGCAACAGATAAAGTTCACCACTCAAATCTTTACACTCATTGCTTAAGAAAATTCTCGGATTTTCATTGACGAATTTTCTTCTTTGATAAAAACGTTGGTTATAACTATAATGTTATAAACCTTACTTCTGAAATATGTAGTCTAAAAAAATATAACATTTATTTCTTTT
This sequence comes from Allium sativum, assembly GCA_030737875.1. Lineage (NCBI taxonomy): Eukaryota > Viridiplantae > Streptophyta > Magnoliopsida > Asparagales > Amaryllidaceae > Allium > Allium sativum. The sequence goes on from CM060913.1 coordinate 162,988,669, forward strand.
ATTTGAATAAATAATAATTTATTTATTTATTAAATAAATAAATAAATCTTGATTTAAAAACCGAAAAGTAAATTGTACTTTCCTGGATTCGATATAATCGATTTTAACATATAACTCTCTTCCGCGTAATCTCTATTTGATTAACTCTTATTCGAATAACTTGTGTTCGATTAACTGTCTTCCAATAAATTATATTCGATTGACCCACTTCAAATAACTTATATTTGATTAAATATCTTTCGAATAAATTATATTCAACTGTAAAACATCAATTTCTATTCGAATGCTAATTTCCTTGTCAAATCCTGCTTTATTCGATATATATAATTTATTTATATAAATTATTTATAACATTTTGCCTAGTTAAATTATAATTACAAATCTTTATGGTCTTTACTTAATCCTTTTTACATTTTGAACCTCAACATGGATTTCATCGTTCCTTTTTAAATCAACTACCAACTTCCCCATTACACATTCACTGTTGAATTTGCAATCCCAATTATCCATTGATAATTATATTTTAATTCGTTTATAAACATTATTTATAAATCACATTACTTGTTTTTATTATTAAACAAGTTATTTATTTCTATCCATTCGAAATTCATTTCTGTTTAATTTCTATTTCATAAATCCACTTTCCTTTATAAATGTGTTTATTTGCAAAATATTTGCTTAAATCCATTATTCACACCGAATGTGAATAATGTTTCTTTTATACAATCCATTTAGTTTGATTTCGTATTTCAAAATAATATCCCATTTTCTAAATTCTATTTATACTTCTATTTATAGAATTATTCATACGAAATCTTCTTTTTATTTCTAACACTTAACTCTCATTTATAAATTCTTTTTATAAATGCTGAGTTCACATTCTATTTAAAATATTGGTGTTAAAACCAATTTCTACTTCTCTATATAAGTTCGGACTTATATATTCCATTTATCAAAAGATAAATATTTTATTTAATTTATAAAACATTATTTGTAAATTAATCTTCCCAATTTATCTGTTAAAACAGATTCTATTTAAAATCTACTTTAAATTAATCTTTTCCATTTATCTGTTAAAACCGATTTCCATTTAATATATTTTTTTCAATCTATATCATGATACACCCGCGCGGGAAGCACGGGTCTAAACCTTCCTATTGTAAAATTCTCTTTTTATAAAATTCTATTCATTTTCCTAATATTTAATTTATAAAATTGTATTCTATTTATTTTCTAACGATTTCCTTTTATAAAATTCTATTATTTTCCAAATAAATATTCCTTTTATAATTCCATTTATTTTCCAAATAAATATTTCTTTTATAAATCTCTATTTATTTTCCAAATAAATATTCCTTTTATAAAGGCTGTTTATTTTTCAAATAATTCTTTTTAATAATATCTATTTATTCCTGGAATATTCCCTTTTTAAAATCCGATTCATTTTATAAATGATTCCTTTTATAAAATCCTATTCATTTTATAAATATTCTTTTTATAAAATCTATTTATTTCTGAAATATTCCTTTTTAAAATGTCTATTTATTTTATACGAATATTTTATTTTCAATATACACTTTAAAATGCAAGCAAGAGTAACAGGATTCTAAATTAGATCGGGTAAAAGGAAGTTAAATAGTTTCGTGGTTGTTTTTAGCAAAGTATTTATTTTGAAATAAATTTCCAAAGCCATTTTGCTTTATTGTGTGAACCGGAAAAATGGAAGTGACCATATGTATATATAAGAGAATGAAACTTAATGGTGAAGGAATTTTGTTTTAATTTACTTGCGCATGGAGATATCAGGGACCACGTTATGTTTTTGGGTAGGTAGTACGTGCTGTGTTGATGGCCATACGTGAAATGTTCGTGCCTACCTTCTTGTGGAAGCAACTTTGCTTTTGAATATTAGTTTCGAATGATCACAACGTGGGTATTAATGAATGGCAGGGACGTTTTCTTAAAAGGAAGATAGGTTACCAACTTACCATAGAAGACGAGGGCACAGGAAATATAATATGTTTCTAAATTATAAAGTGGAGTGTACGGTGTACCCAGTTATATAAAAATTCGTCCATTTTCGAACAGCTATCGACAAAAATAAAAATACCTTTGTGACAAGCAATGTGCCACGATCCCAAAAATATAATAATATCGGTAGGTAACTCATTTTGTGAAACCCCAAAATCGTTGATTAAGGGTGCAAAATACTCCAAATAAAAAGTTGCTTATTTAATTAATTAAAAATTACAGTAAAATACTAAAAATTAAATTATCACTACGTCTCAAAGGGATTGTTTAAATTCGAGGCCAGTATTTAATTATAATTAAATATATCATTATAGTTGATAAACGATTCCATAGCAACTATTCGAAAATTTGATTTGGACATAAATCAAAATCTATACGATGAAATCCTGATTTTTCTCTTCCATCAGAAAAATATACTTCACCAGCTCATTTATAAATTTATTCCTTAATATAATTCAAATCTAAACTGAATTAAATATTTTAAATGATCCAGTTCACACAATATTGCCATTTCAGCAAATTCTGATTATTTCAGAATTAAATATATTATTATTATATTAATTAAATATTTAATAGTTATTTAATTAAACGGCCATTAAATTACCAAACCAATATTTTAAATAATTAAATAAATTAATTATTATACCGTAAAAATACGGGACATTTCAACTAGCATAAACAGAAGAACATACATATGAAATATAAACAGGCATATAACGATAAAATGGATCAGAAAGGCATATGACAGATTTATAGGTATGAATCTGAAAGATAATGATTTACAAACTTGATAAGATTCATCTTATTTACAGGCATATACATTGGATCCAATTTACAACCCTATCACAATTACTTTTTAATTTAATTATATGTGAAAGTAACATAGACTCACAGCGATAGGATTCCTAGAAAAGAGAATTAGGCGTTGTTGTAGCAAATCTGATCTTGAATAATCTCCACTTTGATTGTTGTAGATCTGATCTTCTAATTTGAATACTCCTATTCTGATTTGTTTTAGTGGAGAAGAAAGGCTAGTTTATTATAGCAGCGTGGAGACGCCATGGATGAAGACAATGAGGTTAGGGTTAGGTTAGGTGTTTATTTATAGGTGTATTAGGTCCTTTAGATTAGATTAGGGACCATCTGAACCATCCAGACCAGAAAAACACGTCATCCCGCCAATCCTAAAAGAACACGTCACCAGATCCACCACAAGACACGTCAGGCCAGATCTGGGCCGATGGGGTCGACACCCCTATAGGGGGGTTGACTCCCCTGTCGACACCCTATGTGGGGGTCGACACCCACCAGCGGGAAATTTCCCGCTCAGCCCGCTTTGTCTGAATTTTGATTTTTGAACAATTTTTGTTATTTAATTATTATTTAAATAAATTCTGCTTTAAACTGAAATCTTCTAAGCTTCATAACTTCTTCATACGATATCCGATTTACACAAACTTGGACTCTATTTGTAATAACCCGAAAATCTGGGCCAGTTTAAAATTTTTATTTTGGCAATTTTAGTGAATTTTGAATATTTAAAATGAATTATTTTAAATAATAACAACGAGAAATTTATTTTGAATAAAATTCGAAGTATATATTATATACGTCGTCGTTAGAATATAAGTAATTATATATAATTATAATAAAATTGAAAATGGCGCGGTAGTTCGATAATTCGATTTCAAACTTCAATTGAATGTACCGGGTGCAAAACAATCCAGATTTTAGTGAAACCAAAAACATTAGGATCTAATTGATGATATCTTTCTAACGAATCCGACAAATCAAGATTTCATAGCGGGAATCAAAAGATATGTCCAGTTGAAAATTCTGAATAGTCGCTATGGAATTCAGGCCCTTAAAAATGGACATTTTGCAAACGACCTCGGATTTCGACGAAACCACTTTTGTTGGATCCGCAGTGTACAGTTGTTGCTAGATTCCAAATTTCATAATTTTTCGAATCAATATGTGAGCGTGGCAAAGGAAAACGCGTTTGACCAGTTTCCGTTGATTTTAATCGACTGGAAATTGGCCATTTTTCCAACGGTCTCAGAATTCGACGAAACTAGTTTTGTTAGGACCGTATCGTCAATACGAAGCTAGAAAATATTTTTCGAGAATTTTTAGAGTTAATATGTGACCCCGGTAATTTGAAATGTACGTTTAAAATTCAATAAAGTGATTTATACTTTAAATTCAACGGAAACTGATTCAAACAGTCGAATTGGCCTACGAAACATATCCCATTGTGTTCGGAATGGGGGTAATTAGCTAGGGACGACAGTCGTTGGGTTCGGATTGGTGATCAAATGAAAAAGCAATTTTCTTGGGAAAAATTTAATTAAATAAAATAATATTCTCTCTCTACCCCTATGCTCTCCCTCCCCTTCTCTCTTCTGGTCAACGCCCACTTTTAAAGGAAATAAAAAAAAACCGAACAAAGCCCATTCCCGTCGCCAACCCCATCTCGTCGTCGGAGCCTCACTTCCGATCGAGACCGCCTCCGCCCAGACACCTCCCTCTTCCTGCCATCGAACCCCCTTCGTTCTCTCTCTCCTGCTTCCTTCTTTGACGCACGAGGAACCACGCCCAAATCAGCCCCGTCGCCTAACCCTAGCCGCCGCCTCTGGTGATGCTACTTCGCCCCAGCGCCTGTCTCGCAACCCCCACCCAACCAGACGATCCTCCTCCCTCCATTCTACCCAAACCGCAATCACCCGAAGCCCTACCCCCTTAAATCCTGGCCGCCTTCACGAGAGAATCCCGACGCAGATGGCAGTGCGAGTGGGGCCCCCTTCTAGGCGATAACGGAGTAGCTTGGTCGCGTTCGAGTGATGCAGGCCGATGGTGATTCGGCGGCCTCCTGGGCGTGTGATGGTGGCAAAACAAAGACGAGCGATGGGTGTTCCACTACAGGCAATTCACGATAGAAGAAAGGTTTAATTTTTACATTATTTACTTTATGTAATTTATACATATATATAATCGTTTTAAAGTTTCAATTTTTTTATATATAAAATTGCATTAAAATTTTCAGATTTTTAAATAAAGAGAAAGATGAGGTTATATATATATATATATATATATATATATATACACATATATATATATATAAAATTGTGTTTTAAACATACATTGTTTTAATATAGAAAATAACGTTGTTTTTAAAATATAACATAACTTTGTTTTGAAATTAGAAATTTATTTTAGAAAGATAAAAATAAAACCTTTAGTCATATAAAAATATAATTTTTAGTTGGGATAAAAATACGATTTTTATTCTATGTGTAGCGATGTGAAAATTTGCCTTTTAATATATAAAATAGGAAACGAAAAATATGACCTTTGTTTACGTAGCGAAATAAAATTATATATATAGCGTGATAAAAATATGATTTATAAAATATATATAGCTTTGTTTTAAAAATATATAAATAGAAATATTTTTGAAAATAAAATTGTTTTATTCTAAAAATAAAGGCGGGATCTTTATTTATAACCAAGGCGATGCTTTTATATAAGAGTTAGAGAAATAAAGATATGATTTTTATATAGTGAGAAGGATAAAAATATAATTTTTATAATATTGAAAGGGCGAAATCTTTAATATTAAAAAGGCGAAATCTTTATTTTTACATAAGGGAAGACGTTATTTTTATATATATAAAGTAGCAATAGAAATTCGATTTTTATTATATGAATAACAAAATAAAAATGGGATTTTTATTTTTAAAAGTAGCGCTATGAAAAATGGAATTTTTGAGTACATGATCATCATATTAAAAATATGATCTTTACTATGAACAGTGGGAAAAGAAGTGAAATGGGACGGATGAAAATCAAAAAGGAATTCGGACGGTTCAGAGATTCAGAAATGAAATGGAGGAGTGGATCCCTCGGTGAGAACTTCTCACTCTAAATTCTCTTTTTCTAGTTATATATATATATACTAGGATGCAGACGGTGCTTAGTAGCACCCGACACCCGTCATCCACAGACCATGGATGACTTGTTTGTAAAATTGTTTGGTTGGGTAGTTGGTTAGATTATTTGGTTTGAATTGAATTGTTTGGTGAATTGAAATGGATTTGATTGATGTGTGAATGGTGTGAGCCTTCACTAGACCAGGGATAAGGCTAGGCCTTGTTCCGTTTCTAGTATCGTGCCGTTATGCCGCCGAAATTTTCTAAAATATGTTAGAAAAATAAAAATATCATTTTTATTGTATAAATGAACTGAATAGAAATTCAAGTGTTGAAATAAATATTTTTGTCGTTAAAAATATAATTTTTAACGTGAAAGTGAATAAATAAATATTAATAAACAAATCGGCCGATTTGTTTATTTACACTGATTTGACTGATATTGATTGGGTTGATAAATTTTACACATCGCCCAACTGCACAAACAAAAATGTGTGTTTGTTGATTTGAAACCCCACACGGGTGTTGGGATGATTTTTGGCGTACACTAATCCCAATTATTTAATTATTGTCGATCGATTGGTCGACAGACTGTGTAAGCGTCAATTATTTATATTTGATGCTTATGCAGTTGTGTGGTGCACTTTGGTTGATGGTTGATTATTTTTCAAAGCCTATTATATACATGTGTTGTATGGAATCCATATAATTAACATTATATGGTGATTGATTGGGCCTCATTCCAATCGGGAAAACAATGAATATTATAAAAGAAAATTCATGTGTTGAATATAAAAATAGTCATGTGTTGACGATGATCATGTGTTGAAACTATTCATGTGTTGAGTAAAATATTTTAAATAAAATAAATTACATCTTTATCATATTTACAATTAGAATCTACTTCACGGTGGAGTCTAATTAAAATCAAACGATAGATACCATAGTTTTATAAAATATTTTACATAACAAAAATAGTGATGTGTTGACAGTACTCATGTGTTGAGATTAGTCGTGTGTTGAAAGAAATATAGATTCATGTGTTGAATAGAACAAATATTCATTTGTTGAATAGAATAACGAATTATTGAAATATAAAGCCGTGTTGATTAGAGATGCGTTATTTTGACGCGAACGATGTTTATATCGATTTTATTCGTTTTATAATGAATATTGAAAAGTGATTTCAAGATTTAATAATTCAAATGGAAATTTTATTGAATCAATTTGAAATGAATTCGAATCGAATAGAAAATGAATTCGAAGTCGAATTGAATAGAAAGTGAATTTGAATTCGAATAAAATAGAAATGAATTCAAATTGAGATAGAAATGAATTCAAATTGAATTAAATTGAAATTCAAATTGAAATAAATTGAAATTGAAATTTAAAACGAACTGAAATTGAATTGAAATCATTTTGAATTGAAACGAATTTGAATTTGAATTGAATTGAAACGAATTTGAATTCGAATTAAATTGAATTGAAATGAATTCGAATTGAATTGAAATCAAATCGATTTGAAACTGAGTATAGAAGTTGAATTGTTTTAGAAACGAATTTAAAACGATTTATAAAATTCGTTTTAAATGGAAATCGACGAAATATATATTATATATATAATATAATGGCCTGAATAGAACGCGCCGCGCCGCGGCAGTTCGTGAATTTCGACCATTTATTTCAAACGGACATTGCGGGAGATCCGACCGTCGGATTCTCCTAAACCCGGAACCGTTGGGTTCGTATCGAAAAGAGCTTTCCAATGAATATTAGAAATCTGAAATCCAACGGTTAGATTTGGAATTATATCCAAATCAATTTCAGAAAAGGTCGCTGTAAGTGCAGTTCGATGGCCGTTGATGGAAATCGACTGTACGGGCCTTGATAAAATTATTAAAAATATCTATAATTTGTGTAAAATCATAATATATGATTTGGGAAAAATTGGGCTGGAAAATTCCACATTTGAAAAGATAAAAATAGATTTTTATCGAAATGAACCAGTTTTGAACTAGAATTAAAACCAATTTATTTGTGAAATGAATAAATTGAATTTGAAAGTGATTTTAAAAATAATCAATATTCCTAATACGTGGATTGGACTGGAGTTGAATCGAAATTATCTTCGGGATATTTCGATGTTGGATTTCGTGACTATACAGATATTGTTATGGGAATTTGAAAGATATATTTTATATCGTTATTGCCAATACGATATATGTTGGTTTCAGAATTTGATATTGAATATAAGCCGATATATTTTCTGTTCAGAGCCTTGTATTTAATATCAAATGTGATTTGGGTTTGTCGCGAATCGTGTTTTAGAAGACATTGGTTATTTAACCAAGTTAAAGACATAATATTGATTTTTGAGAAGATTAAAACTAAATGGAGTTTTAATGAATCTTTAATTAGATTAAAAAGTGAATTGATAATTTAAATTATCAAATCTGAAAAGTGATCGAGAGTGGAGTATCACCAGTTTTGCTCCAAAGCGATAGTTAAATCTTTAATTAGATTTGAACGTAAAATGGTAATTAATTTTACCGATAACACCGTGGTGTTAGATATGGAGTATCACCAGTTTTGCTCCATGGGATATATAGGTTGGGATTGGGAAATAAAACAAATAATTACCTCGGTGTGGTTCGCTAATCCCGACTAGTCTGGAAAACCAAGATATGGTTTGAAATGATATCCAAAGGAAGATTAAAGAATAAATTTAGAAGAATTTATCTTTGATAAAATTAATGGGAACCTTTCCCTAAGAATGTGATTTTGTGAATAAAAGAATATTCTGAATTGGATTGAGGCGTTCATTGTGTTTGTGTAACATTTGTTAATTATATACGTGGGTTATTCAGAAAGGCCGGGTTATACCCATTCTGAATAACCGATTCGACGAGATGTCGAAGATGAAGACGGTGGTTGAAGACCGGAAGTCTTCACATCGTTTGGGTGATTACTGATGATCTTGATTGGGTTGTACACCCAAGATGAGGGAAACAGTTGGTGATCGTCCAGACGTATTTGGAGATGGATGGATATGCGAGGAAAGTGCCTCCGGTTTCGTTCAGACCCAGAACGAACTTGTAAATGGATTGTGTGTCTGACATTGGATTTTATTCTGTGTTGATTGATCTCTATTAAATATACATCTGTTTGGCGGCGGAGAATTTATTCTCTTGCTTAACGCCCTTCTCTGAGACGTACGAGCTCAGAGGTTGTATATCGATGGACATCAGTCGCATGGAGTGAATTGCCAATGTGGCATGCGTAAGTGGCAATTGATCAAGGCTTCTGTTGAAAAGCAAAGTCTTGTGGTTGATGATCAAAGCACGGCCTGTGTGGCGTAGCTTTGTGTATAACGTGAATTCGCAAGCCTCACACCTCGGTATGAGTCAAAAACGGGATACGGACCCAAGGAGTGCACGACGTTTCTTTCTAGCTAGGGGGTGTCAGTGACCTACCAGCCCTGACATTTATATACTTTTCACCTGTGTGGTTGTTGGATATGAGGCGCCTCAGATATAGGTCTGTAAGGACCGGGAAACGTGTGTTCAGGAATAATTAATCCTCAAAAGTAAGAGAGGACCGACCTTGGAGGTTCCAAAGGATCAGAGTGGGGTCCTGAGGCATTGCTAGAGTGTCTCGAACGCGGAGAGGAGCTTGCCCCTTGCCTCGACTCATGATGGAATCCAATTTCCAATACGTGATATTGCGGTTTTAATTGTAGAACTAGTATGGCGACATGATATATGGTACCCATGCCGTCTATGATTGATATTTATGATTGAAATTGTTTTGACACTATACACCTATTATAGTATCAAATGATTTGTTTTAAACGTATCAAGCATGCTTTGGCTGTTATAAGGGAAAACCCGATCCTCCGGCTTGCGTTGCATTGTGTGATGGGACCTGGGTCTTATAACAGCTTCATTTTTCTTTATTTAGCATTGCGCTGTTTGTTATATGCACTGGTATTCTTGGGAGGAAACCCGTTCCGTGTTATACGGCGTGGTCCCTTGATTTACCTAACTTTAAAACCAATATTAATAACTGTTTTAGTTCTCACACCAGTCCCATGACTGACCTGGAGTTTATTGTTTTAACCTAAACTCTGGGTGCCCCTATTTTCCACATGGGCAGCTAGTAGTTTTGGTTTTGCAGATTTATATTCACAGGGTCCTGGTTTACAGCTGGAACGATGCTCGGAAAGCTCTGTATCCGTGTATCACTTTCAGTTGTGATTTTGTATTATTTTCCGCTGCTATGTAATTTATTGTAATTTATGATATTCATCGAATGTAATTTATTCAATTATACTCTGTATATTCTTGTATCTGATGGAATTGTTGTAATAACAATGAAATGTTCTTCTGTATGCGTTCATTTGTGTGTTGTTCTCAAAGTATTCGTGCTTTCCTTCACGGGGAAGTTACGGGTCCTTACACTATTCCAAGCATATTTCCGTGACGAACGCAATCGCGCAGCTAGTTTCTCTTAATTCTTCTTATAAAAATTAAGTATTCTTTAATTATCCCTTATGTCATGTTTTAAAATTACGGGGTGTTACATGTCCCGTATCACTCTTTTATTATTACTAATAATAAAATTACAAGATTGTACAGGTGACTGTAGTTAGCAATCAGCTCTCGGTTTTTAAGGTGGACCATCCACCATCAACGGCATTTAAAGTGGGTCGTCCACTGTTGCTCCACGCAGGGAGTCACATATTGAGTTGCATTATACAATCACATAATTAAAATGATGCACAGTATCAAAATAACATACATGTGCCAATCATAAACAAATACAGCCTAACTACACTCATTTAGTGAGGCATCCATAGCATGGTACAGGAAGCAAGGCACAAAGCTCAAAACAGTGGTACTGGAAGCATGGAAGCCCTATAATGTAGCTTTCTGACCATCATCTTTGACATGATTACATATCATGGTGAGTAGACTTGACAGCAAGGCCAAGCTCACCCAATTTGACATGTTAGCAGCCAGTGTGTAGAGAATATCCAGCTCGGAGATGAGGAAAATTGGCAGATGATCAGCAACAGTTGAGCTGAATGCTTCCATGAGTTGCTAAAACGCCAGGCATGACTCCAAATCACCTTCACCGAACTAGAGAAGCCATAACAACCCAATAAACATCCTGATTCCAAAAACCTTTTCATAGTCGTACGTTAGGACCAAAACAACATAGATATTCCTCCACCGTAACACAATAGCACGATCAGTGCCAGAGCATCTCGTGTGTGCCATTATACAACGAAAAAGAGCGCATCGTAGCAAAACGATTTTGAGTCCAGGCATACAACAAGATTCCATAAACAATTTGAGCAATAACTAGTGAAGAACAACCAAACACCACACAGTAAATACAACAAGAAATCACAAAACAATTAACGAGTTCTACCAGCTAGACGTGAAAAGGAAAAACATTGAATACCTAAAAAGCAGAGAGAACCATCACAAACCGAAGTCGAGATGCGAGGCCACTCCAACTATCTAAGATTTGCTGCTTTCCAATTTCACTCCACGCTAGTGACAGTAACCCCACATAACGTTGACATCCAGTTGAAGGTCAACGAATTGTAAAGGCAAGTTAACTGAGACGGATCTGGCTGTTGCGAGTAGGGGTGGTGAGGCATAGAAAATAGGAGGAAATTGCTCAAATCTGTAGCTCGGGAAAGCTTATATATGGAAGTGACGAAGGAGAGACAGAGTAGATCTATGCGTGGCAAAAGCAAGTACTTAAGAGGAAAAGAAAATGGAAAGAGAAGAGAGAAAAGAGGGATTTTGAGGAGAGCGAGATGAAGAAGGTCAAGAAAGAAGTACCTGTCGCCATTTACAGAAATATCCATGTCTCGAAGCTTTTTGCTATACCATTATTTTGTTTGACAACAATGGAAATTTATTATTTAGTTAGTTAATAAAGTAATTAACTACTTTTACAGTAGTTAATGTTGAAGTAAATATATTATTCTAATTTAAGAGATTAGTTTTTAATGGGAAATGATTTAATGAAGTAATCAATAATCTAATAGGTATAGTTAAATTTTAAAGGAGTTTTATCATCAAGTATATATCTAAACCCCGAGTTTGTGAATAAAGTTATAAAGAGATTTAAGCGAAAAAAATAGCTTAAATGAAATGTTTACTTAACATTTGGATTAAGTAAAAAAGGAATCGAGAGATAAAAGGAGATTTATATTCAACCTGAGTTTATAAATAAGATTTATAAAAGGGACGTGGAGTTAAAACTTCAAGTTTAAATGGGCGAGACTTAATAATGAAATTAAGTGAAATGGATAAAATTGAAATGAGATTTTCAAAGTGGAAATTGGTTGAATGGATTATAAGTGAAATATAATGGGTTGATAACGAGTTAAGATAAGAATTGGAACTAAACTGGAGATTGGTTGAGTTGAGTGATTTTCTGAGTGTTGATCTAATGTTGATTTCGATCTTCAGGGTTAATACTTAGGGGATTATTCTCTTACCAATTTACGGTCAAAGACTAATGAATGTCGAAATACAGAAATGCATGGATAAAAGATATTTCCAAAGTAAAACGGAAATAAAAGGCTTGAGAAAGGATAAAAAAGATAATTCCAAAGAGAAAAAGGAAATAAAAGATTTAAGAATATATAAGATGAGATTTCCATAGTAATGAAAATGAAAAGAAGATTGTTCGAATACGTAACGATATTTTCGAAGTAAGCAAATGAGAATTAGAATGATTTTATTCTAAAAGGAAGGTGTAGGCTATGGTTTTCAAATATTGAAACAAACGAGGTTTTTGAAATGATTATTTTTACGAATAAGAAAATAAATTAATTTCCCAGTTTAGATAATAAAGAATGTTGTGCAAATAAATGGAATATTGGATATTGTTATAATATATTTTTCAAAGTATTAAAATGAAAGGGTTTGCCAAAATATTAATAAGAAGTGTAATGTTATTTCCAAATATTGGAAATAGCTAAATTAACCATTCATTGATTATTTATAATTAAATAAGCCAAATGATGCTGAGTACTAATCCAGTAAGTAGATTTTTATTTTATTGTTGAATGGTTGTTTATTTGATAGTTAAATAACCGACTATCAAATCTAGCCAATTCGATAGTTGGTACAGAAAGACCGGGATTTAATTTATATTTGAATACCATTCTGACCAACAAATACGAAATTGTGAAAGACGTCAGATGCCGATCGAGATGGAGCATTTGAAGACTCTAGATCTTCATAAAATGGAATAATCACTTAAAATCTTCGATTCAACCCGGAGATATACTGGGGTTCTGTCATGGCTGAAATCTATGGATTTGCAAGGACTACTCGTTACTAATCTCTAGGGTGATTCTTAGGATGTGGTAGGAGGGTACCGTCGGTTCATCCTGTTCTGGGTGACTTGTATGGACGAATTTCTGACAGAGTATTTCTTAAGAGTCACATACATTGATTTTTACAAACATATTCTGTTAGCTGCAGAATATTTTTGGGGATGTCAATTAGTGATTTGAGGGATCTGACAATGTGGCATTCAAAGTGTTGGCAATGTGATGTTCTAAAGGTAGTGTTAAACCTCAAGCCTCTACAAACGGGAAATGGTATAAAATTTGGTAGGTCGCATGGCTAAGTGGGTCGCATCCAAGTAGGGTGTATAATCACCTATTTAGAGCACTTCCATTTCATTCTTTAATCTATTTCGATGTTGTCCCTTTTCGAGAAACGGTGGTTTGAGCCCAACCGTTGGTGATATACATTCGACACACTCAAGCGAAATGAGTGGCCGGTCATGTTTAGCCTGGGTTGCAAGACGTTCTTGTTGAGCCCGGTGTATTCCTCTCTAGAGATACACTGTCGGAAGAGGGTCCCATACCTGCCAGTTGGAAATCCAATCTCCATAAGAGCCCGCGGTTTTTGATTATATACCATATATGTGGAATGTGAGATGAAAGCATTCCACTAGATTGATATTTATTTTTGTTTATACACTATTATAATATCAGAATAAGATATGATTTCTTAAAATTAATGCTTTTGACTTTAAAATCAAGTTGGGTGATGTTTTTAAACTTAGCGAGTTCTCTCACTCTGGTTCACCAGATTGATCCAGCGTTTTGTAATTGCTCGGGTTAGACCGGGTTATACAGGTTCAGGTTATCGGATGCTGTGAAGTATAAAGATAAGCTGGAAGAGTTCAGACATATATATCTGATGTGTGTTCTGTTGTGTGTTGTATATGAGGACAGATTATGATAACTGTCAAAATGTGTTAATGTACTCTGATGATTGTAAGTTTTTATTTCAAAGCTCTCAGTAGAGTTTTATTTCTATTATATTTTGTCCCCTACGATGTGAAACTTTGATGTTGTTGTGTTTTTCTTCTTCTTCTATTCTAATATTTCTTTCTTTCTTATCTTACCCTTTATTTTCTTTCATTAACTATCTGGTGTTTCCGATACTTGAGTTCTGCCAAGTAATACGGGTTGTGTATTATTGTTGGAATTCGAGCGTCAAATTCCCCGGGTCATTACAATGGTATCAGAGCGTAAGGTTTAGTAATAACCTTGGCTCTGTGGCATAACTCAATAGATATGGGGTTAGTAATACCCTAGATTGAGTTGAGAGTATATATATGAGAGCGCGTATCTGTAAATTTTATATAAAAATGCTTTGTATTGTGTTATTTGATTAGTTCAATTTTTGACTAGGAACTGACACAATATTGTTTTATAAAGAGGGTAAATGAAATAAATTTACCCAAATTATATTTTTTTTATAGCAAAGAAATAATTTTATCAAATTATTTAGATATTGATTTGTTTGATTTATTGAATGGAATTCAAAATTGATTTTGAACTTGGAATGGTTTAATATAACCTGAGGAGATTTCGCATATGCGAACTGTGAATGAGAATTTCAATTTGAAATTAAAAAGGATCAGAATTTAACTTAAAATAAGTTAAATAAGATTTGAAGAAGAATTGGAATAAAAACCAGGATTTGGATTTTCGAAATGGAAGTAAACTAATTTTGAAATAAATTAGTTATTTGAATGTGAAGTTGAAACTTCACTTGGTTAAGTTAAGAATGAATCTGAGAATCAAATAAGATAAATTTGAATTTGGAATTGAATTAATAATGATCGAATAGGAACCAATCGAATATTAATCAATTGATAATTATAGTCTGTAAAACCCAAGTTAATATTAATATTGAATATTAATTAAAGTTAATCAAAGTTGAATGATTGGCTTATGTGGATTGTGTATCGTTTGTTGATTGTGTGTTCGATTTGTTGAATATAATTCATATATGGTTTACTAAAGAGTTAAATGAAATGAAGCTAAATTTCAGTATAATAAATTGAACTAGAATCATATATGAATTAAACTGGATTATTTAACCATGTATTTACATATGAATGATGCTATATGTTTATTTTGAGAATTAGGTAAGTTTACCTGTTGATTAATGAAATATTATTGAAGAATTACATGTAATTGTTACTTACATGTTGATTGGAGTTAAGTACAGGCACCAAAAGGGTTTGAGGTTGATTTTGGTTGAGTATATCATAGTAAATTGAGCTAGTATGCTCGATAGCGCTCACATAAGGTACGCCTACGTGAAAATATGAATTTTGGTTTTTGAATTTTGTTTTCCGACCGGGTGGGTCGCTGTATATATATTTGTTGATCCCGCGATATCGCAGAAGTCACTCCGTACAGGGGAGACTCTACCGATTCTTTCAGAAATTTAATGTGTTAGAAAATTTTCAATATTTTTGAAAAGTTTTATTTACAATAGTGAATTGGTTTTCGATTTAAAATAAATTGGAGTTTTGAAAAGATAGTGGGTTGTAACATTTCTTCTACCTTAGTAATTTCGGGGACGAAATTCTTTTAAGGGGGAAGGAATGTAATGTCCAGTATTTTCCGTAGTTAGATATTTAATTTATTTTATTATATTAAATATTGATTTGAAAATTTAAATGGATTTAAAATATATAATTCATTTATAAAACGAATTTAGAACGTTTAATTTATATATAATTATAAAACGAGCTCGAAATGGCGCGGTAGTTCGTAATTTGAGTTTTGAAGTTCAATTAAATATACATAATCCGATATAAGTCGGAATTCTGTGAAACAAGAAACGTTGGAATCGATTTAATTATAATTTTCTAGTGAAAGAGAAAAACTGAAATTTCGTGTTATAGTTTGTTAGTTATGTCCAATTCAAATTTTCAAATAGTCGCTATGGAATTCGTTAATAAACAATAAAGTTTATTTAATAAAATATAAAGAGATTTTCATATATTTTGAATACGGTTTAACTCGGAATTGATAAATATTGAGTTTTAAAATATATATTGGTTTATTTTAAAGCTGTAAAATATTTTATTTAGAGATATACGATAATAATAATATTTATTCTTAAAACTAGAAATTGGTGTTTGATTTGTATTGTTAAGCTTTATGGTAATATAAATTTGGGTTTGTACTTGTAAATGTATACGGTAAGTTCAACATTTGTCTTGCCTTGGTTGATGGGAATGCATGCTAACGTGTATAAGGTTCTTGCGGAGCTCAGGCAAAGCTAACTTTTGTTATGAATATATTTTATTATAAATATGAATACAACTTAGTAGCTAAGGAAAATTTAAGTACACCTATCCTAAGATTGATGCGCCCAGCTAAGTATGGAAAAGCCACATGCTACCCTATTCTATACAAAAAGCTTATACACAGCCTTTGTAAACAATTTCAACCTCTACAAGCAAATACTAAGTTACGTGTACATAACGAACTAACATGGTTCTTATCAAAAAAATTCTTCATCCTTAAGTAATATAGCTGACGTGATTCCTGTACAGCCTACGTTTTAATTCTTGAGCCTACCCATGCCTTCATGCTTAAGGAATAGCATGCCAGCTAGTAACATACACCCTATACACTTGATGGGAAGACACTGGGCTGCCTTTTGCTTTCAAATAAAACACAGCTAGCCTAAGTAGCTATTGAGTGAGGACGTTATTATTATCGAGAGTTTGGTTCGCATATATATATATATATATATATATATATATATATATATATATATATATATACACACACACACACACTCATCCCGTGTTCTTCCTCCTTTTTCTAATTTCTTTCCAGTAAAACAAAATGACGCCTCCTCTCGAAGAAAACTGACGAACCGATATTAGTTCCAACTCTTCCCTCAAATTTTCTTCACATCCACTAATCAAACCAAGGTTTGTCCAACTATAAAACCATTAGGCTTTGCGAGAACTTTCGGACGACAACGGAGATCGAAGTTGGAGGACCATGGTGCTCAGAATCTCAGCAGGAAGCATCGCTAGTTGAAGCCAAGTTTCCGGCGATTGGGGGAACCGGGCGACGTGATGTTGTGGGCAAAAGAGGAAGACATGTATGTGCATGTCTTGGTGGGTTCAGATGGAGTTCTCATGGATGATGGCGTGAAGACGGAGGTGCACGTGTGTGTGAAGGCGCAGTAGCATGGTTGCGAACAGGAAGTTTAAAACAAAAGTGACTGAAGGAACCAATTGAGCAAATCAAAGAAAAATGTAAAGAAGGTGAAGGAGCAATTTCTCTGGAATATGACGGTTGTGTACACGTAGATAATTAAAGGAGTGCAGAGTTTGATAACAATTACAATGCAGAAGATGGAAACGCATATGTATAAGCGGGCATTTGGAGTGAAGCATGGTGGGAGAAACAATGGAAGTGGAGCGATGGGAAGTTAGTCATGCACTGTTAATATGGAAGTGAAGGAGAGAGGCAACGTTCTGGAGAAACGAGGAACAGAAGTCAGCGTGTATTGGTAGGCCGTATGTTATTCCAAGCAACAGTAAATGAAGCAGCTACATGGACAATGGAGAACGTGGCAGTAAAGGATCTGGAGCAAAACGAGGATAGGTTGTCGGCCTAATTCTGGAAAGCTTGAGTAATTAAACTAATTTTTTTCTATTAAGGAAAATAGCTGGATTAATTAAATTAAATTATATTAAATTGTTAACAACTTGTGTATGGGTAAACCAGAAAGGAAACAAACAGGGAGAGAAAGTAAAAAGGGTTTAGCATGGAGAAGTTTAACAGTGAATGGCTCGTTATTTAAATCAAAAGGGTCAGGAAAAAGTATTAGGCTAACGGGCAGAAGAAAACAAAACAAAATCGACCGTTATCTTTTGAAAACCTGGGGCGGAGCCATACCCGGCCTTTGTTTTTAGGAATTGAACAGTGATCGGGCCGGTAAATATGACATACTAGTTAAGTAATATTTAATTAAGAAGTAATTTATTTTATAATTAAAATCGTTAACTTAGAATATTAATAACTGTTTGTGACGTCATCAGAATTGAACAGATAAGAGACATTTGAAACCCGGTCAAAGAACACTACATTTTGGAACAGTT
Source organism: Allium sativum (assembly GCA_030737875.1). Lineage (NCBI taxonomy): Eukaryota > Viridiplantae > Streptophyta > Magnoliopsida > Asparagales > Amaryllidaceae > Allium > Allium sativum. Next base: position 163,007,112 of record CM060913.1, read on the forward strand.
TTGGACAGAGATGGAGACAACTGGGAATTTACTGTTAAATTAAACACTGTTTAATTTAACGGTAATCGGGCCATTCCAGAAATGAAACAAATCAAAGTGAGTATAACTCAATCAGTTTACCCACATATATTTATATAAGTCGGGTTTATTATTTGTGTGCTATGGTTGATAATTGTTTGCGGTGTGCAGAATAATATTTATATATTGAATGAAGTGGTTGAATTAAACGTTCAATTATTTCAAACGAGACCAAATCGTTATTTTAACGATTTATTCCCAAACAAGGTAATTACTTTATTTGTTACGTTTATAATAATATGAATGTTTTAAATTAAAAATATGGCTGATTCGATTACAGTTATTATTTATTGTTAAATGTCATTTTAGTGAATCGGATAATATTATTTGAGATAACGTATTTGATGCAAGGAAACAGGTTGGAGGGATCCAACTGGATTCCTCGAATTTATTATTATTTTCATATTACAATTATATGAGTTGTTTCATCGATGTGGATTGGATAATTGATTGAGTTGTTCACTGGTGAACCAAAATTCAACAGTCGTTTGTTTTTAAACAATGGACAGTATTGGTTGGGTAATTGGCATCAAGTGGCTTAAAAATCAGTTGTGTTACAGGTATGGATTTACCATCAAGTAAATCGACTGGAATAAAGTTATAAAATTTATTTATAATCGAAAAAATAGATTTTTAAATCTATTGTTTTTCAATGGAAGTTTTTAAATGGAAGTTATTAAACAGGAAATAAATATTTAAAATTTATTATTTAAATTTATAAATAATGGTTAAGTGATTTTATAAAACAAATTCTTATATTAATAAGAATTGTAAACAGATAAGCAGAAATTAATGTAACGATTTAAGTATGGAATTAATTGGTCTAAGAAACAATTAAATGAGATATTCAAATTAATTATATTATTAATTAATTTAAAGGAAAGATTAATTTGAATTGATTAATGAGATAATCATGGGTTGAGTTTGACTAATTCAAATGTTTTATTTGGAATTGGTTATTTGATTAATTTACTTTTAAATAATCAAATGTAATAGTAATGGAGAGTTGTTTAATTTGTATAAGACTTTAAAAAGGAAATTTATTGTTTAGTTAGTTAATAAAGTAATTAACTACTTTTACAGTAGTGAATGCTGTAGTAAATATATTATTTTTATTTAAAAGATTAGTTTTTAATGTGAAATGGTTTAAGGAAGAAATCAATAATCTAATGGGTATAGTTAAATTTTAAAGGAGTTTTATCATCAGGTATATATTTAAAACCCGAGTTTTCGCGAATAAAGTTATAAAGAGATTTAAGCGAAAAAAATAGCTTAAATGAAATGTTTACTTAACATTTGGATTAAGTAAAAAGGAATCGAGAGATCAAAGGGGATTTACATTCAACCTGAGTATATAAATAAGATTTATAAAAGGAACGTGGAGTTAAAATGAGACGACCCGAAATCCCGCTCTAACGGAAACAAGGGTTATCTTTGGAATATAACACAGAAACAGATAAAAGCAGGATAGAATAAAATAAATACACCAGATAATGAACAATAAAATATACTCGATAAAAGTAATCATTAGAGTTACACAGTATACAGGATCTTACTTAGTACAAATACAGTTCAGCTATACATAAATGTTTACAGCGGAAATAAACAAAATATGTACAATAGGAGCTGAACAACATAAAAAGAGATAAATGATAGAATCCATCTTCAACTCCAGCTATCCAGAAAGAACCAGCTAAACCTGAATACAAGGCTGCCCGTATAGAAAAAGGGGCACCCGAGTTTGAAAGTGAAACAAACTACGAGTCAGTCATGGGACTGGTATGAGAAATCTACTCAACACATATATAATATGGCTAATCACAGGACCACGCCACTTTCGTGGAACGGGTTTACTCCATTGGATTGCCAGTGCTTTAAAACAATCATTCTTTTAAACAACGCTATGCTTTTTGTAAAAATGAAGCCATTATAAGACTCAGTTCCCATCACACAATGCAACGCAAACCGGAGGATAGAGTTTTACCTTATAATGGCCAAAATATGCTTGATACGAATAAAACAAAGGCATTTGATATTATTGCTAGTGTTTATATGGTTTGAAAACTGTTTCAAATCATAACTATCAATCATAGACGGCATTAATGCCCCATACCACTATGTCGCCATATATATAGGTATACAATCAAAACCGCACAGTCACGTATTTGGAAATTGGATTTCCGTCATGAACCAAGGCAAAAGATAGTCCTTACCGAATTCGAGACGCTCTAGCCCGCCCCTCAGGACCCAGACTCAGGTGGGCCCTTGGATCGTCAGGGTCGGTCCACCGATGTGGATTAAAATTCCTGAACCTGCGTTTCCCCACCCTTTGGGGTGTAGACGAGCCAACGAATGACTCCATCGGACCCGGATCGTCCGATCAAACCGAGGCGCCTCGCAACAGCAACAACCACATAGGTGAAAAATAAATAAATGTCAGGGCTGGTTGGTCACTGACACCACCCTAGCTAGAAAGAAACGCAGGCCCTCCCTGATGTCCTCTCCCGTTTCTGGTTCATACTGGGGTGTGAGGCTCGCGAATTCACGTTATACACAAAGCTACGCCACACAGGCGGTGCTTTGATCATCACCACAAGATTTTGCTTTTCAACAGAAGTCCTGATCACTGCATCTTAGCATGCCACACAGGCAGTTCATGCCATGCGACTGATGTCCATCGATACACAACCTCTGAGCTCGTGCGTTTCAGAGAAGGGCGTTAAGCGAAAGAATAAATTCTCCGCCGCCAAACAGATGTATATTTAACAGAAATCAATCAACACAGAATAAACTCCAATGTCAGACACACAGTCCATTTACAAGTCCGTTCTGGGTCTGAACGAAACCGGAGGCACTAAATACCTCGCAAACCCATCGATCACCACGTACGTCTGGACGATCACCACTCATTATCCATATTTCGGGATGCCTCCTAATCAGGACCTCGGTTACCATCCAAACAAGGTGAAGATCTCCGGTCTTCGACCGTCGTCTTCATCTTCGAATTTCAATCGTCGGTCAATCATTTGAAATGAGAATTAACTCGGCCTTTTCAAATAATTCACGTATATTTAAAATTTCAAATCAATTTATTTCAATGGTTAAATTATTTGACAACACCAATCTTGTTCTTTAATGTAATTTTCACACCAAACACATTCAACCATCAAAAGCCACATAAATCGAGCGAATTCAGTTTATTTCCATTCCATATCTTTTATGATATTTTATAACGATTTATCGCTATTTTTATTTATTTTAAAATAGCCAATTTATTCAAAACGACGCTTCGGGCCATAACGCGGCCGTGGCGTTGTTTTTCTTCAGAATTGATTACACATATCTGAAAATCTAACCGTTGGATCTTCACAAAATTATTAGAAAGGTCTTTTCAAAACGAATCCAACGGTTCCAGTTTCGGGAAAATCCGACGGTCGGATCTCCCGGTACAATCGTTTGAAATTTCGATTTCAAAATACGAACTGCAGCGTCGTTATTCGATTAAATATATATATATAATCGCTTCTGGCGCTGTTTTTCTTCAGATTTGAATTAAACATTCCAGACAATCCAACCGTTGGATTTTTACAAAGTTGGTGCCGTTGGGAAGATATTTCCAAGGCGAACCCGACGGTTGCGGTTTCGGGAAAATCTAATGGTCGGATTCCCCGTACTAGTTGTTTGAAATCACGGTTTCAAAATGCGAACTACACGACCACGTTTCGTTTTAATTTTATTTATATTTATATAATTATATAAATATAGTTCATTCAACAATTTCAATATCGTTTTCACTTCAAATATTTCACTAACGCCTTAAAATTTTGGAAAATTTCGCCATAACCTCCCCTGCACCGGGAGCATCGGGAAATCGCAAATAGCTTTCCCGGTCCTTCTAATCTCAAAAAGAAAAATCCAATCGGCTAGCCAACAGGCTCATAAAATCATCACCCAAACAAAACAGTAAATGTGTACCTATTTGTCGGGCACAAAATTTTATTCCTCTTCTCTTGCCCCTTTGCTATAACCTGTTCAATGAATATGGATGTACATATATATAGTTCTTAACATTTATCCTTTTCTATTCAACTTCATATTTGATCTCTATTCAGTTTGAAAACACCATTCATTCTAATGTTACATACATAGGTACAAATCATATCATTAGCTAATTAGTGAATATTTCAACTCATATATATTTATTTGAACAAGTGGCTATTTTTAACACTTCACATTTCAACGATTCCTGTATATAATAAAAAAAATGTGATTTTTATTGTAAAACAATTCATTTCAAAACACTATTATTTTGATATATTTCATATTGGTGATAAAAATAGGATTCTTCTTATAAAACAATTTCTTTCAAAACGAGATTATTTTACATAGTTCATATAGTCGATAAAAGGTGATTTTTATTATCGAACAATTTATTTCAAAATATGAATACCATTCAACACATGAATTTCAAATCAACGAATGAATATCGATTCAACACATGAAGGTTTTCTATAGTTTCTATATATAGATAACATGTGATTTTTATATTTAAAACGGGAATACCATTCAACACATGAATTTCTAATCAACGAATGAAAATCAATTCAACACATGATGGTTTTCTATACAATGAATAAATATAGTTTAAGCAAATGAAAATAATTCAAACACACGAATATTATTCAAAATTTCGGCAGCATAACGGCAGGGTAGTTAAAACCGGGACCGTCCCTAGTACGGCTCCTCGCTCTACCTTAAAACCTCGCGGTTTTTGACAATGGGGATCATGCATCTAGTTCGCACGCAGGTGGCATGTATATATTTATTTCATTTCCACAAACTAATCCTATGTGGTTTCAACCAAATATTTCTCAACCACAAACGGGTATTTTTCAACCTCAATCAATCAATATCAACCACAAACAATCCCAAACAATCATTCGCTATCAATCAATTTTCACAACAATTTCAATCAATAAATATCGTCCATGGTTTGTGGATGAGGGGCGTATATATATATATCTATATATATATATATATATATATATATATATATATATAGCAATTCACTTTTATTTCAACACATATATATATAGCTAGAAAAAGAAATTGAAGAGTGAGAAATTCTCACAGAATAGCTAATTCAATCCCACGACTCTTCTTTGCACAAATCTTCACTGCTCTCGCCTTTTGTTGCTTTTGTTGCCCGTATTCACTACATATGTAAAGATCGAATTTTTACTTCGTTATTCAATATATAAAAATCGAATTTTTACTTTGCTATTCAATATATAAAAATCGAATTTTTTTAAATATAAGGATTTCGCCCTTTCAAATATTTCATTATAAAAATCACATTTGATATTTTTCTACACATATAAAGATGCTATTTTTAATATTCCTATCTTGTAAAAATTATATTTTTACTTTTCTACTTATACAAAATCATATTTTTACACCTCCTATATAGTAAAGATTATATTTTTAATACTTTAAAAATATAAAAATCATACTTTTATTACTTTAAAAATATAAAAATCATATTTTTCTCTAACAAAATAAAATCTTTTTGTATTCCAACCATATGTATATATAAAAAAAACTTATCTTTATATAATAAAATCTTATTTATATATATAATAAATAAAGTAAATAAACAAAATCAGAAAATTTAAGTGTATTATAATTAAATAAAATAAATGAAATAAAGAAGAAAGCTTACAGTGGATAATGGGGTGGAGACGGCGTGACTCAGTCGCAAGGGGGGGGGGGGGTTTGCTGCCACGTCGGAGGTGTAGAGGGACGGGGAAGGGCGCTGGAGTTCGCCGGTGGTGGCAGGCGGAGCAGGCGACGGTCTTCTGGTGGTGGCGTCGGGTTTGGTTCGATTGTAGGGGGGTTTGGCTCGGGACTTCGATCGATGGAGGGGGGGGGGGAAGAAGGGGGATGCGCAGCGTCAGGTGGGGGTCTCTTCGACGAGGCGATGGGCGGTCGGCTTCCGTCCTCGACGGATTTTTGTTTTTTTCTTTTAATTTGCCTGGCTCGATTTCGATAATCGGTAAAGGAGGGAGGGTCAAGGGGTTTGACCACTAATAAGGGAAAAAGGGGGGGTTTTATTTTTATTTAATTAATTAATTCTCCAAAAAGTGGCTTTTAAATTCGAACTCGAAACGAGGCCCACCGACTGTCGTCCCTAGCGTTTTACCCCCATTCCGAACACAATGGGATAGGTATCGCAAGCTGATTTGATCGTTTCGATCAGTTTCCGTTGAATTTACATTTAAATCACTATATTGAATTTTAAACGTACATTTCAAATTACCGGGGTCACATACTAACTAGAAAAATTCCAGAAAAATATTTTCTAGCTTCGTATTGACGATACAGTCCTAACAAAACTAGTTTCATTGAATTCTGAGACCGTTTGAAAAATGGCCAATTTCCAGTCGATTAAAATCAACTGAAACCGGTCAAACGCGTTTTCCTTTGCCACACTCACATATTGATTCGAAAAATTATGAAATTTGAAACCTAGCAATAACTTTACATCACGGATCCAACAAAAGTGGTTTCGTCGAAATCCGAGGTCGTTTGCAAAATCTCCATTTTTAAGGGTCTGAATTCCATAGCGACTATTCAGAATTTTCAACTGGACCTATCTTTTGATTCCCGCTATGAAATTTTGATTTGTCGGATTCGTTGGAAAGATATTATCAATTAGATCCTATTATTTTTGGTTTCACTAAAATCCGGATTGTTTTGCACCCGGTACAGTCCGACAAAGTTTGAATTCGATTTTTGAAACTACAGCGCCCTTTCAGGCCTTATTTATAATTATAATTAATTATATTCGTTTTCAATTGTCGATTCAAACTCAGTTTTCATCGCCATTATTTAAAATATTTATTTTAAATATTTAAAATCCATTTTTTTTAGCTAATTTAAAAATTTTAAATTGGTTCAGATTTTCTGGGTCGTTACAATCTCCCCCACTTAAAACTTTTCGTCCCCGAAAAGGAACAAAGTCGAAAGTGGTTTGATAAATCTACAATCGCACAACACAACCCCCAATTTGTTTTTAACCTTCCAAAAATATACTAATCAAATCCTATATTCCTTTAAAAATCATTCAGCCTATGGAATTTAAAAGTGCACATCCATGAAAAGAAAATAACAACAGAGTAGGGAATTAAATGGTAATGCAAAGTAGGGTAAATGTACCTTGCACCGGAGTCAATCAGAGATATCTACTCGGCATCTAGGATAAGCTTTCTGAATGCTCTCCTCAGTTTCCCAAGTACAATCTCGCGGATCTCCACTCCATTGCACTTTTACTAAGCGAACCTTCTTGTTCCTCAGCTCTTTGGTTTCTTTGCCTATTATCTTTAGCGGCTATCTTCTCACAGCCAATTCTGGAGTAATTTCAATGTCATGTTGAGCTGCTTCTTCCACGATCAAGTCTGGATCATGAACGTGCTTTCGAAGTTGAGATATGTGAAATACATCATGAACTCCAGGCAGCCTATCAGGCAGTTTGACCCTATAAGCGAGAGTTCCGATCCGTTCCAGAATAGGAAACGGACCTATGAACCTGGCGCTAACTTTCCAGTTTTACCGAACCGGATAACTCCTCTCATCGGCGATACTTTCAAATATACATAGTCGCCAACTTCAAAGGATATATCTCTTCTTCTTCTATCGGCATAGCTCTTTTGTCGGCTTTGAGAGGCGAGTAATCGCTTCTTAATAAAATCGACTTTGTCGGCAGCTTCTCGAATCATATCAGGCCCTAACACAAGTCTATGTCCAGGCTCGACCCAACAAGCAGGAGATCGGCACGGTCTACCATACAATGCTTCGAATGGCGACATTGTCAGACTCGCCTGGTAGCTGTTGTTATAAGAGAATTCTGCCAAATGCAGATGGTCTTCCCATGCTCCACCGAAATCTAGAATACAAGCCCGCAATAGATCTTCTAAAATACGATTCACCCTCTCAGTCTGACCGTCTGTCTGAGGATGATAAGCGGTGCTTAAGTTCAACTTCGTTCCGAGTTCTACTTGAAATGCTTCCCAGAATTTGCTAGTGAATATTGTATCTCTATCACTGACTATACTGAGCGGCACTCCATGTAGTCTAACTATTTCCTTGAAGTATATCTGCGCTAGACTCTGAGCGGTTCTATTTGATCTGACAAGTATGAAATGGGCGGTCTTCGTGAAGCGATCTACGATCACCCAAATACTGTCATTTCCTTTTCTGGTCCTGGGCAGACCATCAATGAAATCCATAGAAATATGTTCCCACTTCCAACCTGGAACTTCTAGTGGTTGTAATAATCCAGCCAATTTCTGTTGGTCGCTCTTGACTAGTTGGCAAGTAGGGCATCGGCTAACTTATATTGAAACGTCTCTCTTCATAGCCTTCCACCATAATGTTCTTTTGAGATCGTTACACATTTTGGCCACGCCAGGATGGATACTCAGCTTGGACTTGTGACACTCGTCTAACACTTCCCTTTTTAGCTCAGGAATGTCAGGAACATAAATCCTTCCTTTTAACCTCAAGGTCTCGTCGTTATCTATTTGAAAACACGAGGGTTCGCCTTTCTGAATCCTTTTGAACATATCCTTAATAAAGTTATCCTCCTTCTGAAGAATAGATATTTTGTCAATCAAGGATGTTGTGATAATAAAGCTGGCGATCATTACATTCTTTCTGCTTAACGCATCAGCCACGACATTGGCTTTTCCTGGAGTGTATATAATTTCAAAGTCATATGCTGCAAGAAACTCCAGCCAACGTTGCTGCCTCAAGTTCAAGTCCTTCTGAGTGAACAGATACTTTAACGACTGGTGATCTGTAAACAGTTCAAATCTCTCGCCCAGAAGATAGTGTCTCCAGATTTTCAAAGAGAATATGATAGCCAATAACTCAATATCATGAGTTACATAGTTTTTCTCGTGCGGCTTCAGTTGACGGCTAGCATAAGCAATCACTTGACCTCTTTGCATTAACACTGCGCCAAGGCCTTCTCTAGAAGCATCAGTCCATACTTTTAAATCCTGGTTGCCATTGATAATGGTTAACACTGGAGCTGTCGTTAATCTCAACTTCAGCTCTTCGAAAGCCTCCTCACTTTCTGGAGTCCATTTGAATTTAGAATGCTTCTTTGTAAGCTTCGTTAAGTGACCAGATATCTTCGAAAAGTCTTTAACGAACTTCCGATAATAGCTAGCCAATCCGAGAAAACTGCGGACATCAGTGGGAGTACTGGGCTGTTTCCAATTTTGAATAGCCGTGATTTTACTTGGATCCACAGCGATTCCTTCTTTCGATACAACATGGCCCAGAAATTTCACTTCTTCCTGCCAGAAGATACACTTGGAAAATTTGGCTTTTAGTACATTCCGTCTGAGAATTTCTAACACTTGTTCCAGATGCTTTTTATGTTCGGCCTTTGATTTAGGGAAGATTAGAATATCGTCAATGAAAACCAGAACAAATTTATTCAATACTCCTCTGAATACTCTGTTCATTAGATCGACGAAATAAGCGGGAGCGTTACATAAGCCGAACGGCATTACTAACCACTCGTAGAATAAGTCGGGGCCTCTGAACGCTGTCATTGGAACACACTCTTCGGCGATTCGAAGTTGATGGAAGCCTGTAGCTAGGTCCATTCGTGAAAATACTTGTGCGCCATTTAATCGATCCAACAAATCATCTATTCGCGGCAATGGATATTTGTTCTTTATTGTCTGCTTGTTTAGATCACGATAGTCCATGCATAGCCGTAGAGTACCGTCAGATTTTGGGACAAATACCACTGCTGCACCCCAATCAGAGAAACTAGGCCTGATCAGACCCTTCCATACTAGCTGTCTTGTTTGATTTTCTAATTCCTCCTTCTCTTTCAAGGACTTTCTTCGAATAGCATGAACTACCGGCCTTGCATTGGGAATTAAAGCAATCTTGAAATCTATTTCTCTCTGCGGAGGTAAGCGAACAACTTCTTCGAACACATCCGCATAGTTCTTGACGACAGGAATATCTTTGATGAGGTCGGGAATATTCTCTACGATCTCAGGGACATTTTCTATTTGAGCTGGAAAAACATTTAGAGCTGCCCAGAAGTCTTTTCTATTAGCATTCTGACCTTCACACGGTATGGTTATATAACTCCCTGATTTAATCTTAGCTCTAACAACTCTCTCGGCGCATCTAACCTCTGCTTTATATTTGGTTAACCAATCCAATCCCAGAATAAGATCGAATTCATCAAAATTCATGACGACAGAGATAATAGGGAATTTATAGCAAGAAAAAGAGACGGGTACTGCACAAACCCAACTGAGATTGATGGAACCTCCAACTGGATTTCGGACAGTCATTGGCTCTTTGAGCTTCTTCAAATTCAAATCCAACTTCTTGACTGCACTCTTCGCAATAAAGCTTCGTGACGCGTCTATGTCAAACATTACTTTAACTGGAATGTTTTTGACATTGAGCGTGCCTTCTAAAACATCAGATCTTTCCTGAGCAGATGGGGAGGCAGGTACTTCTACCACTTCATTCACTTGTACTGCTTCAGATTTCTGAGCTAGCGGGCAGTTTTTCGCAATATGCCCAGCCTGATGGCACTAATGGCATCCTCTGCCCTCAGGAACCTTCTTACTGGGTTCAAATACTCCCTTTCTTCGTTTGTTCCAAGATTTGCAACCTATCGCCAAATGTCCTTTTCTATTACAGCTTGAGCACGTGGCGGTCGTTGTTGGTTCTCTCCCGGATTCAACCCTTTTTCTCTTGGCACTGGGCCTCTTATTGACCTCAGACCTCGTACTGGCTTCAGGAATATCAGTTTCTGACTCTTCTTTGTCACTACAACAAACTTCTTCTTCGTCGCGCAACATTCCTTTCTTATGGAGGTCTTCATACTGATAAGCCATGTAAATCATTTCTGGAAAAGGAAGCTTCACATGCCCCAATACTTTATTCTGGTATTTCCTTTGAAGTCCATGAATAAATCTCAGATTTTTCCTTTTTGGGTCTTTAATCAGATGAGGAGCAAAGTGAGCAAGCTCATTGAGTTTCTTATGATATTCTGGGATGGTCATATCACCTTGTATTAGATAAGAAAATTCATCACATAATCGCTCCGTCGCTTCTGGAGGAGTAAATCTTTCTAGGAAAATCACTTTGAATCTGTCCCAGGTGATATCACCTTCTGGATTATCTTTGATGATCGTTTCCCACCAGATTAAAGCTTCTTCTTTGAGCGCCCAAGATGCTACTAATCTTTTCTGGTCATCTCTCAGCTGGATATGCTCAAAGATTCTTTCGACAGAACTCATCCAAGCTTGGGTTTGAATAATAGATTCATTGCCCGAGAATTGTGCTCCACCCAGATTTCGATATCTCTTAAATAGAGCCTCTAGATCGATTTCTGTATTCCTTCTGTTTCTGGCACTCATTTTTCTAGTACTTCTGCAATTAGCAGAACAAGTGTCAGGTCACAGAAGAGGTATTTTAAAACATAGAAACATATACTTCAAATGTAAATGTGTCTATCGAGGTGTAATTTCATTCTGCTTTACTCATACTAGGATATTGCTGATCCTATCTGTATAGAGTTACCCGTCCTAGAACACTACTGGTTCTATTTCTGATGAGTTCGTTCAAATGTTATATTCCAGCACTAAGCTTAACCAAAGCTCTGATACCACGTGAGACGACCCGAAATCCCGCTCTAACGGAAACAAGGGATATCTTTGGAATATAACACAGAAACAGATAAAAGCAGGATAGAATAAAATAAATACACCAGATAATGAACAATAAAATATACTCGATAAAAGTAATCATTAGAGTTACACAGTATACAGGATCTTACTTAGTACAAATACAGTTCAGCTATACATAAATGTCTACAATGGAAATAAACAAAATATGTACAATAGGAGCTGAACAGCATAAAAAGAGATAAATGATAGAATCCATCTTCAGCTCCAGCTATCCAGAAAGAACCAGCTAAACCTGAATACAAGGCTGCCCGTATAGCAAAAGGGGCACCCGAGTTTGAAAGTGAAACAAACTACGAGTCAGTCATGGGACTGGTATGAGAAATCTACTCAACACATATATAATATGGCTAATCACAGGACCACGCCACTTTCGTAGAACGGGTTTACTCCATTGGATTGCCAGTGCTTTAAAACAATCATTCTTTTAAACAATGCCATGCTTTTTGTAAAAATGAAGCCATTATAAGACTCAGTTCCCATCACACAATGCAACGAAAACCGGAGGATAGAGTTTTACCTTATAATGGCCAAAATATGCTTGATACGAATAAAACAAAGGCATTTGATATTATTGCCAGTGTTTATATGGTTTGAAAACTATTTCAAATCATAACTATCAATCATAGACGAAATTAATGCCCCATACCACTATGTCGCCATATATATTGGTATACAATCAAAACCGCACAGTCACGTATTTGGAAATTGGATTTCCGTCATGAACCAAGGCAAAAGATAGTCCTTACCGAATTCGAGACGCTATAGCCCGCCCCTCAGGACCCAGACTCAGGTGGGCCCTTGGATCGTCAGGGTCGGTCCACCGATGTGGATTAAAATTCCTGAACCTGCGTTTCCCCACCCTTTGGGGTGTAGACGAGCCAACGAATGACTCCATCGGACCCGGATCGTCCGATCAAACCGAGGCGCCTCGCAACAGCAACAACCACATAGGTGAAAAATAAATAAATGTCAGGACTGGTAGGTCACTGACACCACCCTAGCTAGAAAGAAACGCAGGCCCTCCCTGATGTCCTCTCCCGTTTCTGGTTCATACCGGGGTGTGAGGCTCGCGAATTCACGTTATACACAAAGCTACGCCACACAGGCGGTGCTTTGATCATCACCACAAGACTTTGCTTTTCAATAGAAGTCCTGATCACTACATCTTAGCACGCCACACAGGCAGTTCATGCCATGCGACTGATGTCCATCGATACACAACCTCTGAGCTCGTGCGTTTCAGAGAAGGGCGTTAAGCAAAAGAATAAATTCTTCGCCGCCAAACAGATGTATATTTAACATAAATCAATCAACACAGAATAAACTACAATGTCAGACACACAGTCCATTTACAAGTCCATTCTGGGTCTGAACGAAACCGGAGGCACTAAATACCTCGCAAACCCATCGATCACCACGTACGTCTGGACGATCACCACTCATTATCCATATTTCGGGATGCCTCCCAATCAGGACCTCGGTTACCATCCAAACGAGGTGAATATCTCCGGTCTTCGACCGTCGTCTTCATCTTCGAATTTCAATCGTCGGTCAATCATTTGAAATGAGAATTAACTCGGCCTTTTGAAATAATTCACGTATATTTAAAATTTCAAATCAAATTATTTCAATGGTTAAATTATTTGACAACACCAATCTTGTTCTTTAATGTAATTTTCACACCAAACACATTCAACCATCAAAAGCCACATAAATCGAGCGAATTCAGTTTATTTCCATTCCATATCTTTTATGATATTTTATAATGATTTATCGCTATTTTTATTTATTTTAAAATAGCCAATTTATTCAAAACGACGCTTCGGGCCATAACGCGGCCGTGGCGCTGTTTTTCTTCAGAATTGATTTACACATATCTGAAAATCTAACCGTTGGATCTTCACAAAATTTACATCATTAGAAAGGTCTTTTCAAAACGAATCCAACGGTTCCAGTTTTGGGAAAATCCGACGGTCGGATCTCCCGGTACAATCGTTTGAATTTTCGATTTCAAAATACGAACTGCAGCGTCGTTATTCGATTAAATATATAATTATATTTATATATATATATAAATATAATCGCTTCTGGCGCTGTTTTTCTTCAGATTTGAATTAAACATTCCAGACAATCCAACCGTTGGATTTTTACAAAGTTGGTGCCATTGGGAAGATATTTCCAAGGCGAACCCGACGGTTGCGGTTTCGAGAAAATCCACTGGTCGGATTCCCCGTACTAGTTGTTTGAAATCACGGTTTCAAAATGCGAACTGCACGGCCACATTTCGTTTTAATTTTATTTATATTTATATAATTATATAAATATAGTTCATTCAACAATTTCAATATCGTTTTCACTTCAAATATTTCACTAACGCCTTAAAATTTTGGAAAATTTCGCCATAACCTCCCCTGCACCGGGAGCATCGGGAAATCGCAAATAGCTTTCCCGGTCCTTCTAATCTCAAAAAGAAAAAGAAAAAGCCAAGCGGCTAGCCAGCAGGCTCATAAAATCATCACCCAAACAAAACAGTAAATGTGTACCTATTTGTCGGGCACAAAATTTTATTCCTCTTCTCTAGCCCCTTTGTTATAACCTGTTCAATGAATATGGATGTACATATATATAGTTCTTAACATTTATCCTTTTCTATTCAACTTCATTTCTATTCGGTTTAAAAACACCATTCATTCTAATGTTACATACATTGGTACAAATCATATCATTAGCTAATTAGTGAATATTTCAACTCATATATATTTATTTGAACAAGTGGTTATTTTTAACACTTCACATTTCAACGATTCCTGTATATAATAAAAAAAATGTGATTTTTATTGTAAAACAATTCATTTCAAAACACTATTATTTTGATATATTTCATATTGGTGATAAAAATAGGATTCTTCTTATAAAACAATTTCTTTCAAAACGAGATTATTTTACACAGTTCATATAGTCGATAAAAGGTGATTTTTGTTATCGAACAATTTATTTCAAAATATGAATACCATTCAACACATGAATTTCAAATCAACGAATGAATATCGATTCAACACATGAAGGTTTTCTATAGTTTCTATATATAGATAACATGTGATTTTTATATTAAAAACGCGAATACCATTCAACACATGAATTTCTAATCAACGAATGAATATCAATTCAACACATGAAGATTTTCTATACAATGAATAAATATAGTTTAAGCAACTGAAAATAATTCAAACACACGAATTTTATTCAAAATTTCGGCAGCATAACGGTAGGGTAGTTAAAACCGGGACCGTCCCTAGTACGGCTCCTCGCTCTACCTTAAAACCTCGCGGTTTTTGACAATGGGGATCATGCATCTAGTTCGCACGCAGGCGGCACGTATATATTTATTTCATTTCCACAAACTAATCCTATGTGGTTTCAACCAAATATTTCTCAACCACAAACGGGTATTTTTCAACCTCAATCAATCAATATCAACCACAAACAATCCCAAACAATCATTCGCTATCAATCAATTTTCACAACAATTTCAATCAATAAATATCGTCCATGGTTTGTGGACGAGGGGCATATATATATATATATAGCAATTCACTTTTATTTCAACACATATATATATATAGCAAGAAAAAGAAATTGAAGAGTGAGAAATTCTCACAGAATAGCTAATTCAATCCCACTACTGTTCTTTGCACAAATCTTCACTGCTCTCGCCTTTTGTCGCTTTCGTTGCCCGTATTCACTACATATGTAAAGATCGAATTTTTACTTCGTTATTCAATATATAAAAATTGAATTTTTACTTTGCTATTCAATATATAAAAATCGAATTTTTTTAAATATAAAGATTTCTCCCTTTCAAATATTTCATTATAAAAATCACATTTGATATTTTTCTACACATATAAAGATGCTATTTTTAATATTCCTATCTTGTAAAAATTATATTTTTACTTTTCTACTTATACAAAATCATATTTTTACACCTCCTATATAGTAAAGATTATATTTTTAATACTTTAAAAATATAAAAATCATACTTTTATTACTTTAAAAATAAAAAAATCATATTTTTCTCTAACAAAATCAAATCTTTTTGTATTCTAACCATATGTATATATAAAAAAACTTATCTTTATATAATAAAATCTTATTTATATATATAATAAATAAAGTAAATAAACAAAATCAGAAAATTTAAGTGTATTATAATTAAATAAAATAAATGAAATAAAGAAGAAAGCTTACGGTGGATAATGGGGTGGAGATGGCGTGATTCAGTCGCAAGGGGGGGGGGGTTGCTGCCACGTCGGAGGTGTAGAGGGACGGTGAAGGGCGCTGGAGTTCGTCGGTGGTGGCGGGCGGAGCAGGCGACGGTCTTCTGGTGGTGGCGTCGGGTTTGGTTCGATTGTAGGGGGGTTTGGCTCGGGACTTCGATCGATGGAGGGGGGGAAGAAGGGGGATGCGCGGCATCAGGTAGGGGTCTCTTCGACGAGGCGATGGGCGGTCGGCTTCTGTCCTCGACGGATTTTTTTTTCTTTTAATTTGCCTGGCTCGATTTCGATAATCGGTAAAGGAGGGAGGGTCCAGGAGTTTGACCAGTAATAAGGGAAAAAGGGGGGTTTTATTTTTATTTATTTATTTAATTAATTAATCAATTCTCCAAAAAGTGGCTTTTAAATTCGAACTCGAAACGAGGCCCACCGACTGTCGTCCTTAGCGTTTTACCCCCATTCCGAACATAATGGGATAGATATCGCAAGCTGATTTGATCGTTTCGATCAGTTTCCGTTGAATTTACATTTAAATCACTATATTGAATTTTAAACGTACATTTCAAATTACCGGGGTCACATACTAACTAGAAAAATTCCAGAAAAATATTTTCTAGCTTCGTATTGACGATACGGTCCTAACAAAACTAGTTTCGTTGAATTCTGAGACCGTTTGAAAAATGGCCAATTTCCAGTCGATTAAAATCAACTGAAACCGGTCAAACGCGTTTTCCTTTGCCACGCTCACATATTGATTCAAAAAATTATGAAATTTGAAACGTAGCAATAACTTTACATCACGGATCCAACAAAAGTGGTTTCGTCGAAATCCGAGGTCGTTTGCAAAATCTCCATTTTTAAGGGTCTGAATTCCATAGCGACTATTCAGAATTTTCAACTGGACCTATCTTTTGATTCCCGCTATGAAATTTTGATTTGTTGGATTTGTTGGAAAGATATTATCAATTAGATCCTATTATTTTTGGTTTCACTAAAATCCGGATTGTTTTGCACCCGGTACAGTCCGACAAAG
Source organism: Allium sativum (assembly GCA_030737875.1). Lineage (NCBI taxonomy): Eukaryota > Viridiplantae > Streptophyta > Magnoliopsida > Asparagales > Amaryllidaceae > Allium > Allium sativum. The sequence goes on from CM060913.1 coordinate 163,024,298, forward strand.
TTTGAATTCGATTTTTGAAACTACAGCGCCCTTTCAGGCCTTATTTATAATTATAATTATTTATATTCGTTTTCAATTGTCGATTCAAACTCAGTTTTCATCGCCATTATTTAAAATATTTATTTTAAATATTTAAAATCCATTATTTTAGCCAATTTAAAATTTTTAAATTGGTTCAGATTTTCTGGGTCGTTACATAAAACGTCGAGTTTAAATGGGCGAGACTTAATAATGAAATTAAGTGAAATAGATAGAATTGAAATGAGATTTTCAAAGTGGAAATTGGTTGAATGGATTATAAGTGAAATATAATGGGTTGATAACGAGTTAAGATAAGAATTGGAATCTAACTAGAGACTGATTGAGTTGAGTGATTTTCCGAGTGTTAATCTGATGTTGATTTCGGTCTTCGAGGTTGATACTTAAGGGATTATTTTCTTACCAATTTATGGTCAAAGACTAATGAATGTCGAAATACAGAAATGCATGGATAAATGATATTTCCAAAGTAAAATGAAATAGAAGGCTTGAGAAAGGATAAAAAAGATAATTCCAAAGAGAAAAAGGAAATAAAATATTTAAGAATATATAAGATGAAATTTCCAAAGTAAAGGAAATGAGAAGAAGATTGTTCGAAAACGTAACGATATTTCGAAGTAAGCAAATGAGAATTAGAATGATTTTATTCTAAAAGGAAGGTGTAGGCTATGGTTTTCAAATATTGAAACAAACGATGTTTTTGAAATGATTATTTCTATGAATAAGAAGATAAACTGATTTCCCAGTTTAGATAATGAAGAATGTTGTGCAAATAAATAGAATATTGGATATTGTTATAATATATTTTTCGAAGTATTAAAATGCAAGGGTTTGCCAAAATATTAGAAAGAAGTGTAATGTTATTTCCAAAGGTTTGAAATAGTTAAATTAACCATTTGTTGATTATTTATAATTAAATAAGCCAAATGATGCTGAGTACTAACCCAGTAAGTACATTTTTATTTTATGGTTGAATGGTTGTTTGTATGATAGTTAAATAACCGACTATCAAATCTGGCCAATACGATTGTTGGTACAGAAAGGCCGGAATTAAATTTATATTCTAATACCATTCCGACCAACAAATACAAAATTGTGAAAGACGTCAGATGCCAATCGAGATAGAGCATTTGAAGACTCTAGATCTTCATAAAATGGAATAACTACTTAAAATATCTGATTCGACTCGGAGATATACTGGGTTCTGTTATGGTTGAAATCTACGGATTTGCAAGGACTACTTGCTACTAATCTCTAGGGTGATACTTAGGATGTAGTAGGAGGGTGCCTTCGGTTCATCTTATTCCTGGGTGACTTGTATGGACGAATGTCTGACATAGTATTTCTTAAGAGTCACGTAAATTGATTTTTACAAACGTATTCAGTTGGCTGCAGAATATTTTTAGGGACGTCAATTAGTGATTTGATGTATCTGACGATGTGGCATTCAAAGTGTTGGCGATATGATGTTCTAGAGGTAGTGTTAAACCTCAAGCCTCTACAAATGGGAAATGGTATAAAATCGGGTAGGTCGCATGGATAAGTGGGTCGCACCTAAGTAGGGTGTATAATCACCTATCTAAAGCACTTCCATTTCATTCTTTAATCTATTTCGATGCTGTCCCTTTTCGGGAAACAGTGGTTTGAGCCCAACCGTTGGTGATATACATTTGGCACACTCAAGCGAAATGAGTGACCGGTCATGTTTAGCCTGGGCTGCAAGATGTTCTTATTGAACCCGGTGTATTCCTCTCTAGAGATAAACTGTCGGAAGAGGGTCCCATACCTTGCCGTTGTGACGACCCCAAAACCCCGACGACGGTGTCAAGGGTAATCTTTAGAATATAACACATAAACAGATAATAGCAAAACAGAAATAAATAAATACACCAAATAATGTACAATAGAATACACTGGATAAACGTAATCATCAGAGTTACACAGTATACAGGATCATACTTAGTACAAATACAGTTCAGCTACACATAAATGTCTACAGCGGAAAACAAACATAATATGTACAATAGGAGCTGAACAGCATAAAAATAGATAAATGATAGAATCCATCTTCAGCTCCAGCTATCTAGAGAGTTCCTGCTAAATTCTAAAGACAAGGCTGCCCGTGTAGAAATAAGGGCACCCGAGTTTGCAAGTGAAACAAACTACGAATCAGTCATGGGACTGGTATGAGAAATCTACTTAACACATTTTATAATATGGTTAATTACAGGACCACGCCACTTTCGCGGAACGGGTTTACTCCATTGGATTGCCTGAAACACCCCACCTCCGTTAAGGTCACTCACAATGGGAATGCCTTAACTTTGGTGGAGGTTTATAAGTAAAAGCCACAGATAAACTCAAGACAGATATAAATACACATATTTTAAACAGCGGAAAACCAAACAGACTTTTATTTCTTTAATACGCGTTCCAAACAAAACATTCCATAATTGTCTCAAAATACTTCCAACATTACAACCTCATAACTGTCTTGATTATTAAAGAAGCGTAAAACATAAATAAAGTGACAAAAATCCCCATAGTGATATACAAAGCTAAAATCCGAGCAAAAGAGATCCCAATCATACATCTACGTTCTTGGAGCTTGTACAGAGCCTGACTGAGCTAAGTTGTTTCCTCCCTGTGGACCTAGGAGGGGGGAAACGAAAGGAAAGAAGACGAAAAGAAAATAAAGTCAGACATAAAGCCCGAGTAAATCTAGTAACACTTCAGTATGTGAATAAGAAAGGGCATGATAGATATATACTGAAAATAGGAAAGTGTCACAAGCTAAGGAGGTGTCGCTTAGAACCGAATATACTATCGCACCCATACTATATCTCTGCACCTACTAGAGCTTATTTTAACTAGCACCCCATGGTGAGGGTGAAGTGATTCCCATTCTTATTAAAAGATTGGCTCCTACTTGCGTTAACATGTGTCATACGTCCCCCAAAAATTGTAGATACCTATGCTGGTCCCACCATGGGGTGTATCAAGACCCATGGTGGCGGCCCCAACACAAATTCTAGAAGGCATAGGTTATACTACTGGTGTCCCCAGTGCCTTGGTTGTCTGCTCCGGAGTGTGTGCACGCCCGCACCTTGTTAGACCTGCACTGTGCACCCACCGCCGTCATTTGACCGCTTACAATCAGCCTAGTAATCGTGCCCCACCCTGCCTAGTTTCAGGGTACCGTTGATACCAAAGTTGGGTTACTGCTGAAACGGGTCCCTCGTTACCAGGATTTTCTAGTCAAACATGTTAAGTGGTTAAGTGTCTGTACTTACCTAACCCCACCCATCAATTCTTGTTAATATGTTGAATTTGGTCAAGTGTTATAGTTGACTTAACCCTACCATCTGTCCTTAGCCTCTTAGGAGCACCTGACCACTCACATTAGACAGGTATTTCTACGGTTACTGGATATGCCGATCGGTTCCGGGCAGGTTTACACCGTAGCTCAGTCTAACCTCGGGTCCTTATTGGGCTCAATGATTAACCACCCACATTGGATAGGTATTGTTGTGACTACTCGACAGTTGGGCGATTCCGGGCCGGTTTACATCATAACTCAATCCAACCTCGGGTTAAGCATATCGTGTTTTCTAAATTTACATATTTTATTACTTCTCAATTATATATGTAAATGTCATATCTTTTATTCTTGTGTATATCAATTCATACCGCTAAAATGTCATTGTCATTGGCATGTGCCAAACATGCCAACATTTTTTTTTCATGTTTTACACCCAATGTTATTACCCCCGTTTGTAACGTTCGCAACACTATAACAAATGTTGGGCTCGACACAATTCAGCCCACTTTATAAACGTGAGAAAAGGGGAAAATCAATAACATGTAATATTTTACAACATATAAGGGTGTGTGGTGCATGAACTTGCAATTTAGCGATACTAACATAAATGATGGGTCATGTGAACTTGTATTCAAATCAAGGTATAACTAAGTAAGTGACATAGGAAATGGCATAGTTTAGGCTAATACAACCTTGTGTTTAAACATGTTGAACTTGGCATAATGTCGACCACAAAACTAGCATGTTGAATATTCACCAAAATGTACAATTTTTTACATCTAATCATATAGCCTATTTCAACATGAACTTGCATAGTTTATGAAACCCAAACGATACTTAACATAGATCCAATTATACTTGCAAATAAACATAAACTTGCATAGTTTATGAAACCCAAATGATACTTGACATAGATCCAATTATACATGCAAATAAACATAAAAATGACATCATAGGTTTTGGGTCAAAAAGGTTTCAAATCTAGAACATGTTTACATAAATTCTAATTTAGACTAAGGGAATATACATAGTCCATGCCATCGACATATACATAAAGGGATAAATTTCTAGTTTTTGCCACAAACTTGCAAGTGCCATTGTTTTCATATACAATTGTTCAATAGGCTTGCATCAATCAATTTATACCACAAACATCAATATACAAGTCATGATAGAAACATTACAATACACAGAATTTATACAACACAATTCCATTTTCATTTACATCAAATCACATCACAGTTTTTATTCATATTCTGAAAGGTCACTATACTTACAACGAATGCAGAATCTTGAATTCTGGATTCTGAATTCTGAAACTGAGATGCGCTCCTTTGGGTAGACTAACGTTGCGTTGATTAATTTGATTAAACTTTAATCTTCTTCTTAATATGATTCGTCTCTTAAGCTTTTCTCTCTTGACGGCTATGCCCAATTTCTCACTAGCGGCATGACGACTCCCATTCTATATTTTTTTTGTGAATTTTCAGTTGAGACTTAAGGTGTATTTATAGATTTTTAAATTGTTTTGAGCTGTCAGATGAAGACAGGGGGAATCTAGGCCATACAAAGTTCAAAGAGCCAATCATGAGGTGACACGTCAGCCCTAGTGACACACAGAGCCATAGAAATTCGAGCCAGAGCCAGACCTAGCCAGCTAGGTCGACCAGGCAGGTCGACACCCAGGTCGACACTATGGTCGACCCTATGGTCGACATGGTCTCTGGGCGGGAATTTTCCCGTCCAGCCCAGTTTGAACCTGAAATTCGAATTTTGAAATTTAAACTAAGCTGTTTGAATTTAAATTTTATTCTGAAACTTCCCGAGGCCATAACTCCTTCATACGGAGTCCGATTTGCGCAAACTTGGACTCTATCTCAAGCAGAATTCCGAGACAAACGCAATGGCGTAAACCATTTCCCTTAATTCTTTCATTTAGAATTGATTATACTTTAATTTGTGAAGTTCGGTGTTAATTCTCCCCCCATTAAAAGGATTTCGTCCCCGAAATCTTCAAGTTAGGAAGAATGTATATCCTACCATCCAACAGTCAATCTACTCATCCAACAAACACAGGCATCCACTGTCCTTAAAAGACTTCTAATGCTTCATGATCATATGCACAGAGTGTGTACATGTCCTTATCTAATGCTGAAATCAGGCGGTCTACTGATTCAGTTGACCTCCTTAATGCGAATCATGTAAGTGTCATGAATCCATTATGTATGCAAATTTTTCCTACTCATAATTCTACATGAGTGCACAACTATTCATACAAATGCGACGACCATATGACAGCATATCAAGTTTCAACCATATACAAATGAGAATACATATATGCATATGCAATATGAAGTGGCCGAGCCGATCTATACCCTAGGATGTGTGTGTATATATATGCATCCACGAGCAACCACTAGCAATCACTAACAACCATTTGCAGCCATCATCCATAACATGTTTTCAAATACATGTTTACATCCATTTGTTTTCTACCTAAGGAGTTAGGAAAAGGACCAAGGAGGTATACCTAAAAAGATAGATAAAGCATAACTTAAGGAAAAAAAAAAGAGATCAAAGATGTACCCACAAAAAGAAGAGGGTAGGCAGCGCGTATTCTGTCCTCAGTTTCCCAAGTCGCGTCTTCCTCGGCGTCGCTCCATCGAACTTTAACGAGTTTGACTTCGCGGTTGTGTAGCTTTTTCACTTCAGTTCCTAGGATGCGGGTTGGAACTCTCCTTATAGTTGCTTCACGTTCCACTTCGGCTTCTTCTAGAATGCTAGGTTCCACCACTTCCGCAGACTCATGCAAACACTTCCAGAGGTGAGAAACATGAAAGACGTTGTGAACTCCGGCCAGTCTCTCGGGTAGCTCTAGTCTATAGGCCATCTTCCCAACCTTCTCGATGACAGGAAATGGTCCTACAAATCTTGGTGCTAGCTTCCCTGCGGATCCAAAGCGAACGACGTTCCTTAAAGGAGATACCTTAAGGAAAACCCTGTCCCCAACCTCAAACTCAAGGTCGGTCCTTCTTTTGTCGACGTAGGATTTATGTCGGTCTTGGGCAGTATTCATCCTCCTTTGTATCAGGTCCACTTTCTCTGAGGTCTCTCGAATCATGTCTGTCCCAAGTATAAGCTTATCTGCAGACTCCCACCGACAAGTTGGTGATTTGCACGGTCTTCCATACAAGGCTTCGAAGGGTGCCATGCCTGTGATAGCTTGGTAGCTGTTGTTGTAGGCAAATTCCACTAAAGGAAGGTGATCCTCCCACGTCCCTCCAAAGTCAAGAACGCAAAGTCTTAAAAGATCCTCTAAAACTCTATTCACCTTTTCTGTAACGACCCGTGTTTTTCGACCATTTGAATATGAATATTTAAATTAGTTTTAAATATTATGTTGGGAATATTAATGGAATTAAATATTGAATTCGTTATTTAGAACGAAGTTGAACGTTATAATTTATATATAATATAAATCGAGCTTTAAAATGACGTGCAGTTCGTAATATTTGGTTTTGAACTTCAACTGAGGATACAGGATTCGATATAAGTCGGATTTCTGTGAAACAAGACACGTTGGAACCGTATTGACAATAATTTTCATATGAAAGAGAAAAATCCAGATTTCGTGTTATTGATAGTAAGTTATGGCCAAATCAAATTTTGAAATAGTCGCTATGGAAAATCGTTATTAAATTATAGGCCTTTAAAATGGCCGTTTTGCAAACGGACTCAGATTTCGACGAAATCAGTTTCATTAGAACCGTATCGCTAAATTATTGTACGGTGGTGAATTGCGTGGAAAACCGATATCGTATGTGACCACGGTAGCCGTAAACGCCCGTTCAATTTCTATAGCGCGTATTTAAATAAATAAAGGGGTATTTGAGTGTAACTTGAGAAGACGATCGAATTAGGCCACGAAACCAGTTCCGTTGAGTTCGTATCGTCGATTAGAGTCAGGATATGTATATAGTTTGTTATTTTTAGAGATCGAGAAATTTGGCGTTAAAAAGGGTAGAGCGGTTCAGGGTAAAAACAGCCTACCGGGGCAACAGTCTCAGAATGCGACGAAATTAGTGCCATTGGGTTCGTATCGAAAAGTTATTATCGATGTTCGCAGTTTCAAGTTGATTTGATTTATCTAGTGATCGTGGAAAAATTAAACGTATGTTCATTTCTGGTTTCATAAAGGAAATTTTTTCATACGACCTCGGATTTCGATGAAACTTGTCCCATTGGATCCGGAATATCTTTTTACACCAAGATTAACATTTTTATCAGTAAACAGAAGTCGTTTGTGGTGGTTCCTGCGTGATACTTCATCGTCAAGTTTCACTATAATATAAAATACATAATTAAACCTTAAGAAATGAAATAAGAGGCTACCCCTATTTTTCAGCTATTATGCAGGCCTCTTATAAACACTGAACGTTGATTTCCTTTTTGCTTCAATCCTACGATATGACCTTTCTTTTCAGTACCCTGTATATTTCTTGTCTACCCATTTGCATACAACGTGCCGACCAAGCTTTTCTTGGAACCCACAAAAAAAAAAAAAAAAAACATACAGCTACATATCTATGGCTCGCAACCCTATATACTCTAAACGACTTGGCCACCACGTCGTCCACTCCTATATAATGGCTCGCTTCATTCGTTTCTTGCTCATCTTCCAGAAATGGCAGAAAACAAATCCTCCTCGCACTCTTTCAAAAAAAAAAAAAAAAAAAAAGTGGGATGAACGACGAAATGGAAAGGAGATGTGGGCGGTGAGGGCTTTGGAAGGAGGGAGGCCGTGTTGCTTTGGAAGATGCATGGGTTGTTTGCATGGGAAGGCATCAGGTTTCGGAAGGAGGAAGTAAGGAAGGGAAAAAAAAAAAAAAAAAAAAAAAAAAAGAGGGGCGGTACACTTCTGATAACAGAAGTTGTGGAGAGAAGGGGAAGGCTCATGCGTGGGATGTGGTGACGTAAAGGAAGGAGACTGGAAAAGAAAACAAGGTCGGACTTGTACGTGGGTTTACCTGATGAAGCGGTAGCATTCAAACGATCTCGCCTTATCATACCCAATGTAATTAACGTACTGATCCGTCTAGTATATATATTAAAACGTAATAAAACGTAAAAGTGATTAATTCATATTAATATGTGATTATTATTTAATTAAATAAATGGATTATGATTTCAGATGAGAGCAAGCTGAATGATAAAAGCAGTCGGGCAAAGCAGAGAACGAGAGGAGGAACTGAAATTGTTGGCCTGTTTCACTGTGTAAAAGCGGGTGTGAACACCGGAAACAAAGGAACGAAGTGGGTTCGGAAAAGGGCTGTTAAATATAAAAAATGGAATGGTTCAGGATGCGGTGGACTCGCATCAGTGAAATTTACGTCATGGAACAGAGCTGGACAAGATTTGGAATCAACCAGGATTTTTAATTAAATTAAACACCTGTTTAATTTAATTGAAACCAACCGTTTAAACAACGGTATCAATGCAAGGTGAGTTAAACTCACTCAGTTACCCTTTTTATATTTTATAAAAATTGGGTGTTTTTATTTTATGTGCTCTGCTTGCCAATGGTTGACTATTTTGCTAGTTATACATTGATCGGTTGATTTAACCGATGAAATTAAACTGTGTTTAATTTCAGTCAAATATCAAATCGTTATTTTTAACGATTAGTTCCAATAAAGGGGACTCACCTTGGTTGGTCACGTTTATTTATAAACGTGTTTAAATGGTTGCATTGTTTGAATTGCTTGTGGTTGATGTTGAATGGTTGATATTTAGTGTTATCAGTTAAACAAAACTGAATGGTCTGATTTGAGATAACCATTTGAATACAGGGGAGAACAGGTTGGAGGGATCCAACCGGATTCCTCAAATGTATTATTTATTTCCATAGGATCATATATGAACTGTTCTGTTTGTATGATTGATCTGATGGTTGATTATTGATTGAATATTCAACATCTGTTTGGTTTAAACCAATGAGCGATATTGGTTAAGTGTTTGGCAGAGTATGGCCTTTAAAACCAATCGAGTTATAGATATTGATTCACCGACAGGTGAATCGATAGAGTTGAGGTTATAAAATTTATTTTATAACCAGAGTTAGATTTTGAATTATATTATTTGAATAAAAGTTAGTTAAGAGAAATAAATAGATATTTTATTTGTTTAAGACTTTGATTTGTTATGAAGTTATTTTGCAAAGCAAATGCTGATGTTAATCAGATTTACCAGTTGAAGAATAAGAAATGAATTAAAGGGTAAAACCTTGGAAAATTGTTTTGTAAAGAAAACAAATAATTAGAATCTATTTAAATTAATTATATTTTTAATTAATTTAAAGCGAGGATTTGTGAAATCGGTTAATGAGATAATCAAGTTTTTGAGTTAATTAAATCGACCGTTTGGAATTAGAATTGTTTGTCAAGTTAATGTGTTTTGACTAAAATAGTTAAAGGAATATTGTTGAATTTAAATAAGGATTTACAAGGGATTAACTACTAAAGTAGTGAATGTTTGAAATAAGTTATTATTTTAATTAATGATAAATTTAGGAATATATTTTTAAATGGGAATTCAATCAAAAAGTTACCGAATGTGGGATGCAAGCCAATTGAATGGTGAAAGAAAATAAACATACTCGATTATATGAATTAAGTGAAAGGAGATTTCGAAAAGGGTTTATTATAAACCAGGGTTTTAAGTAAGTAAGTTTCAAAGTGTTAAGACGTAATTTTACATTAACGTTATTTGAAAACGAGATCTGGTACAAAGGAGAATTTTAAATGAGATTTCAAATGGGAAATTGAATATTTATTCGAGATAGAATTAGCCAAACATAATTATTGGGCTAAGTTGCCATTGTGTACGACTGCTAGCGTAATTCGCAGGGCTGCAGATAGTCTACGGCGGTCGGATGTTTCCTGAGGGAATTAGGCGTAACCATTGTGATCGCTGCGATCTAGAGTCGAGCGAATAGAGTAAGACGAATGTTAGTTAATTGAAATTAGAGTTATTCAAATATCGTATATTTTGAATATTAAAAGAATTTGAAATTTCAATTTTACAAAAAGGAAATTAGTTTGTCAAAGGCCAAATGATGCTAAATACTGAATCAGTGAACTCATTGGAGTGTCATGTTTGAAACACTGTTTATTTTGATAGTTAAAACACCGACTATCAAATCTGACCAATACGAGTGTTGGTACGGAAAGACCGGGATCGAATTTATATTCGAAAACCATTCCGACCAACAAATACGTGAAGATAGCAGAAGATGGTCGAGATGGAGCATTGAAGACCGTGGGTTTTCATAAACGGAAGAACGACTAATTTTCTCTACCTGGCAAGCAGAGATAAGCTGTGATTCTGTCGTGGTTGGAATCCACGGGTTGCAAGGACTTCTCGCTACTGATCCATGGGGTGATTCCGATATGGATGCGGTAGGAGAGTGCCTTCGGTTCATCCTGTTCCTGGGTGACGTATATGGACGAATGTCTGACAGAGTATTCCCAAAAGAGTCACGTACGTTGATTTCTTCAAACGTACGATAGTTGTTGGCGGGGAATCGCCGTTCTCTTAGCTTCCAGCTAGAGTATTTTTGGGGTCGTCAATTAGTGATATCTGACGGATCTGACGATGTGGCATTCAAAGTGAATGACGACCAGATGATCAGAAGTTAATTCTGGCCTCAAGCCTCATCAACCGGGAAATGACAAAAATCGGGCAGGCAGCATGGCTATGTGGGTCGCTCCCATTAGGGTGTATAATCACCTATCTAGAGGAAATCCTATTTGCTTCTTAAATCTATGTTTCGATGCTGTCCCTTGTCGGGAGACGGTTGCTGATCCCAACTGTCGGTGATATACATTCGATACACTCAAGCGAAATGAGTGGTCGGTCATGTGAGGGCCGGGTTACAAGAAGTTCTTGTTGAACCCAGTGTATTCGTCTCTAGAGATACACTAACGGAAGGTGGACCCATACCTTGTCAAGTCGGAATCCAATTCCCAATAAGCGCCTGCGGTTTTGATTGTATACTATATATGTGGAGCGTGAGATGCAAGCGTTCCACTAGATTGTTATTTACTTGTATTTAGACATTATTATAATATCAGACAAGATATTGGTTTCGAAAATGTTTTGGGTTATCGTAAGGTAAAAACCGTCCGTGTTTATGTGTGGATTTGGTCTTACGATTATCCTTTACTTTTGAAAAGATTTTTGAACTTTAAAATCATGATTGGATGATTCACCCTTATTACTGTGCGAGTTTATCTCACTCTGGTTCACCAGACTGACCCGGTGTTTTGTAAATGCTCGGGTTAGGCCGGGTTGTACAGGTTCAGGTTATCGACTACTGTGAAGAGACGAGCTGGAAGAGTCCAGACGTATGATATTACTAGTATTCCGCTGTGTGAGGACAGATTATAACTGTCCAGATGTTGATGTACTATGATATTGTAAGTATTTTCAAAGTTCTCAATAAAGATTTATTTCTGTATTATATTTTGTTCCGCTGCGATGTGAGACTCTGTGTTGTGTTGTGTTCTTCTTCTTCTATTCTAATATTTCTTTCTTTCTTATCTCACCCTCTAACTTCTTTATATTAATGATCTGGAATGTTCGATGTCTGAATGGTCAACATGGTAGTTTGATGTTGATTTTCGGAGTCGAAAATCCCGGTTCGTTACAGTGGTATCAGAGCTATTGGTTAAGTAATTACCTTGGCTCTGTGGCGTGACTCAGTAGAGATGGGGTTAGCAATACCCTAGATTGAGTTTGAGTGTATATATATGAGCGCGTATTTGTAAATTGTTATAAGAACTGTTTATATTGTGTTGGTTAGTTTGTCGAGTAGTTTATGAATTCTGGTCGATATAGTAATGCAAACTGTGTCGATAGGTGTTTCTAAACTCTTGAACAGAATAATTCGACACAGTATGTTTTTGAAAGAGGGTAAATGGAAATTTTACCCGAAGTATATTTTGATATAAAAGAATGATTAATATTTGGAGTATTATAGTATATTGGATGTGTTATAATGGAATGGTTATGTAAGTAACCAATCAGAATTCCTATGGATATATTATGTGGAATCAGATGAATTAAATTTGAAGTTAAAACAGAATTTAGATTGAAATTGTGAAAACTTAGAAAAGTGTGAAAAGAAATTTTGGATTAAACATATGGGAATTTTAATATCCTGGGTGAATTTGAAAATATTTTCCAAGCATTTATATTTTGAGATATTTCAAAATGGAAGTGTTTAAAAATGGGTTTTGAAAGGAAATATAGTATTGAACTCACTTTGATAGCTGGGAAATAATTCTGATGATGACGGCCGCATCATCAGTGTCATTTCCGAGTTCTAAGTGACGGATTACTACCAAAAATCTTGTTTTGAATTGCTTTGAGAAAAACCAGTTGTTTTGAATCCTGAAAGGAATATTTGGTTTTGAAAGGTTTGAACTATTTAAAAACTCCCAGGAAGATTGTTTGAACAAAGACAAAATTTAATAAAAATTTGTGAAAGCGAATATGAATTGAATTGGAACTAATTAACTGGAAATTGAATCGAGATATATTATATCGAGCAGAACCAGATTTTGAATTGCGAGACAAGAATCTGAAATGGTGTTGGACTGGTAAGTTAAGAGTTGGAATTGGTAATGGATGGAAATTGAGTTAAGAATGAGATTTGGCTTGGCCGTGTGAAGGATTTGGTTTTAAAGAGAAAATTGGAATTTTGGTTGGAGAATGCATTTGTATATGCTGACAGGGCAGCAGATGGAAAGGATATAAAGATATGCCCGACAAAAAGGTACACGTTTATTTTATATGGGTTTGGTGATTTATGAGCCTGTTTGGCAAGCCGCTTGGCTGTTTTATTTTCTTTTGGATTGGAGAAGGCCTAGAAAGGCGAGTTGGAGTTCTACCGATTGAGCCGTACAAAGGAGGTGCTGGCGAAAATTTTCGGAAATTTAAAGTGTTAGAAAATTTTCGATATTTGTGGAAATATTTATTTACAGTATTGAATTGGTTTCTAATTTAATATAAAATTAGATTTGAAATGAATGAGTTTATAACGTTCTTTCTTACCTTAGCAATTTCGAGGACGAAATTATTTTAAGGGGGGAAGAATGTAACGACCCGTGTTTTTCGACCATTTGAATATGAATATTTAAATTAGTTTTAAATATTATGTTGGGAATATTAATGGAATTAAATATTGAATTCGTTATTTAGAACGAAGTTGAACGTTATAATTTATATATAATATAAATCGAGCTTTAAAATGACGTGCAGTTCGTAATATTTGGTTTTGAACTTCAACTGAGGATACAGGATTCGATATAAGTCGGATTTCTGTGAAACAAGACACGTTGGAACCGTATTGACAATAATTTTCATATGAAAGAGAAAAATCCAGATTTCGTGTTATTGATAGTAAGTTATGGCCAAATCAAATTTTGAAATAGTCGCTATGGAAAATCGTTATTAAATTATAGGCCTTTAAAATGGCCGTTTTGCAAACGGACTCAGATTTCGACGAAATCAGTTTCATTAGAACCGTATCGCTAAATTATTGTACGGTGGTGAATTGCGTGGAAAACCGATATCGTATGTGACCACGGTAGCCGTAAACGCCCGTTCAATTTCTATAGCGCGTATTTAAATAAATAAAGGGGTATTTGAGTGTAACTTGAGAAGACGATCGAATTAGGCCACGAAACCAGTTCCGTTGAGTTCGTATCGTCGATTAGAGTCAGGATATGTATATAGTTTGTTATTTTTAGAGATCGAGAAATTTGGCGTTAAAAAGGGTAGAGCGGTTCGGGGTAAAAACAGCCTACCGGGGCAACAGTCTCAGAATGCGACGAAATTAGTGCCATTGGGTTCGTATCGAAAAGTTATTATCGATGTTCGCAGTTTCAAGTTGATTTGATTTATCTAGTGATCGTGGAAAAATTAAACGTATGTTCATTTCTGGTTTCATAAAGGAAATTTTTTCATACGACCTCGGATTTCGATGAAACTTGTCCCATTGGATCCGGAATATCTTTTTACACCAAGATTAACATTTTTATCAGTAAACAGAAGTCGTTTGTGGTGGTTCCTGCGTGATACTTCATCGTCAAGTTTCACTATAATATAAAATACATAATTAAACCTTAAGAAATGAAATAAGAGGCTACCCCTATTTTTCAGCTATTATGCAGGCCTCTTATAAACACTGAACGTTGATTTCCTTTTTGCTTCAATCCTACGATATGACCTTTCTTTTCAGTACCCTGTATATTTCTTGTCTACCCATTTGCATACAACGTGCCGACCAAGCTTTTCTTGGAACCCACAAAAAAAAAAAAAAAAAAACATACAGCTACAAATCTATGGCTCGCAACCCTATATACTCTAAACGACTTGGCCACCACGTCGTCCACTCCTATATAATGGCTCGCTTCATTCGTTTCTTGCTCATCTTCCAGAAATGGCAGAAAACAAATCCTCCTCGCACTCTTTCAAAAAAAAAAAAAAAAGTGGGATGAACGACGAAATGGAAAGGAGATGTGGGCGGTGAGGGCTTTGGAAGGAGGGAGGCCGTGTTGCTTTGGAAGATGCATGGGTTGTTTGCATGGGAAGGCATCAGGTTTCGGAAGGAGGAAGTAAGGAAGGGAAAAAAAAAAAAAAAAAAAAAAAAGAGGGGCGGTACACTTCTGATAACAGAAGTTGTGGAGAGAAGGGGAAGGCTCATGCGTGGGATGTGGTGACGTAAAGGAAGGAGACTGGAAAAGAAAACAAGGTCGGACTTGTACGTGGGTTTACCTGATGAAGCGGTAGCATTCAAACGATCTCGCCTTATCATACCCAATGTAATTAACGTACTGATCCGTCTAGTATATATATTAAAACGTAATAAAACGTAAAAGTGATTAATTCATATTAATATGTGATTATTATTTAATTAAATAAATGGATTATGATTTCAGATGAGAGCAAGCTGAATGATAAAAGCAGTCGGGCAAAGCAGAGAACGAGAGGAGGAACTGAAATTGTTGGCCTGTTTCACTGTGTAAAAGCGGGTGTGAACACCGGAAACAAAGGAACGAAGTGGGTTCGGAAAAGGGCTGTTAAATATAAAAAATGGAATGGTTCAGGATGCGGTGGACTCGCATCAGTGAAATTTACGTCATGGAACAGAGCTGGACAAGATTTGGAATCAACCAGGATTTTTAATTAAATTAAACACCTGTTTAATTTAATTGAAACCAACCGTTTAAACAACGGTATCAATGCAAGGTGAGTTAAACTCACTCAGTTACCCTTTTTATATTTTATAAAAATTGGGTGTTTTTATTTTATGTGCTCTGCTTGCCAATGGTTGACTATTTTGCTAGTTATACATTGATCGGTTGATTTAACCGATGAAATTAAACTGTGTTTAATTTCAGTCAAATATCAAATCGTTATTTTTAACGATTAGTTCCAATAAAGGGGACTCACCTTGGTTGGTCACGTTTATTTATAAACGTGTTTAAATGGTTGCATTGTTTGAATTGCTTGTGGTTGATGTTGAATGGTTGATATTTAGTGTTATCAGTTAAACAAAACTGAATGGTCTGATTTGAGATAACCATTTGAATACAGGGGAGAACAGGTTGGAGGGATCCAACCGGATTCCTCAAATGTATTATTTATTTCCATAGGATCATATATGAACTGTTCTGTTTGTATGATTGATCTGATGGTTGATTATTGATTGAATATTCAACATCTGTTTGGTTTAAACCAATGAGCGATATTGGTTAAGTGTTTGGCAGAGTATGGCCTTTAAAACCAATCGAGTTATAGATATTGATTCACCGACAGGTGAATCGATAGAGTTGAGGTTATAAAATTTATTTTATAACCAGAGTTAGATTTTGAATTATATTATTTGAATAAAAGTTAGTTAAGAGAAATAAATAGATATTTTATTTGTTTAAGACTTTGATTTGTTATGAAGTTATTTTGCAAAGCAAATGCTGATGTTAATCAGATTTACCAGTTGAAGAATAAGAAATGAATTAAAGGGTAAAACCTTGGAAAATTGTTTTGTAAAGAAAACAAATAATTAGAATCTATTTAAATTAATTATATTTTTAATTAATTTAAAGCGAGGATTTGTGAAATCGGTTAATGAGATAATCAAGTTTTTGAGTTAATTAAATCGACCGTTTGGAATTAGAATTGTTTGTCAAGTTAATGTGTTTTGACTAAAATAGTTAAAGGAATATTGTTGAATTTAAATAAGGATTTACAAGGGATTAACTACTAAAGTAGTGAATGTTTGAAATAAGTTATTATTTTAATTAATGATAAATTTAGGAATATATTTTTAAATGGGAATTCAATCAAAAAGTTACCGAATGTGGGATGCAAGCCAATTGAATGGTGAAAGAAAATAAACATACTCGATTATATGAATTAAGTGAAAGGAGATTTCGAAAAGGGTTTATTATAAACCAGGGTTTTAAGTAAGTAAGTTTCAAAGTGTTAAGACGTAATTTTACATTAACGTTATTTGAAAACGAGATCTGGTACAAAGGAGAATTTTAAATGAGATTTCAAATGGGAAATTGAATATTTATTCGAGATAGAATTAGCCAAACATAATTATTGGGCTAAGTTGCCATTGTGTACGACTGCTAGCGTAATTCGCAGGGCTGCAGATAGTCTACGGCGGTCGGATGTTTCCTGAGGGAATTAGGCGTAACCATTGTGATCGCTGCGATCTAGAGTCGAGCGAATAGAGTAAGACGAATGTTAGTTAATTGAAATTAGAGTTATTCAAATATCGTATATTTTGAATATTAAAAGAATTTGAAATTTCAATTTTACAAAAAGGAAATTAGTTTGTCAAAGGCCAAATGATGCTAAATACTGAATCAGTGAACTCATTGGAGTGTCATGTTTGAAACACTGTTTATTTTGATAGTTAAAACACCGACTATCAAATCTGACCAATACGAGTGTTGGTACGGAAAGACCGGGATCGAATTTATATTCGAAAACCATTCCGACCAACAAATACGTGAAGATAGCAGAAGATGGTCGAGATGGAGCATTGAAGACCGTGGTTTTCATAAACGGAAGAACGACTAATTTTCTCTACCTGGCAAGCAGAGATAAGCTGTGATTCTGTCGTGGTTGGAATCCACGGGTTGCAAGGACTTCTCGCTACTGATCCATGGGGTGATTCCGATATGGATGCGGTAGGAGAGTGCCTTCGGTTCATCCTGTTCCTGGGTGACGTATATGGACGAATGTCTGACAGAGTATTCCCAAAAGAGTCACGTACGTTGATTTCTTCAAACGTACGATAGTTGTTGGCGGGGAATCGCCGTTCTCTTAGCTTCCAGCTAGAGTATTTTTGGGGTCGTCAATTAGTGATATCTGACGGATCTGACGATGTGGCATTCAAAGTGAATGACGACCAGATGATCAGAAGTTAATTCTGGCCTCAAGCCTCATCAACCGGGAAATGACAAAAATCGGGCAGGCAGCATGGCTATGTGGGTCGCTCCCATTAGGGTGTATAATCACCTATCTAGAGGAAATCCTATTTGCTTCTTAAATCTATGTTTCGATGCTGTCCCTTGTCGGGAGACGGTTGCTGATCCCAACTGTCGGTGATATACATTCGATACACTCAAGCGAAATGAGTGGTCGGTCATGTGAGGGCCGGGTTACAAGAAGTTCTTGTTGAACCCAGTGTATTCGTCTCTAGAGATACACTAACAGAAGGTGGACCCATACCTTGTCAAGTCGGAATCCAATTCCCAATAAGCGCCTGCGGTTTTGATTGTATACTATATATGTGGAGCGTGAGATGCAAGCGTTCCACTAGATTGTTATTTACTTGTATTTAGACATTATTATAATATCAGACAAGATATTGGTTTCGAAAATGTTTTGGGTTATCGTAAGGTAAAAACCGTCCGTGTTTATGTGTGGATTTGGTCTTACGATTATCCTTTACTTTTGAAAAGATTTTTGAACTTTAAAATCATGATTGGATGATTCACCCTTATTACTGTGCGAGTTTATCTCACTCTGGTTCACCAGACTGACCCGGTGTTTTGTAAATGCTCGGGTTAGGCCGGGTTGTACAGGTTCAGGTTATCGACTACTGTGAAGAGACGAGCTGGAAGAGTCCAGACGTATGATATTACTAGTATTCCGCTGTGTGAGGACAGATTATCACTGTCCAGATGTTGATGTACTCTGATATTGTAAGTATTTTCAAAGTTCTCAATAAAGATTTATTTCTGTATTATATTTTGTTCCGCTGCGATGTGAGACTCTGTGTTGTGTTGTGTTCTTCTTCTTCTATTCTAATATTTCTTTCTTTCTTATCTCACCCTCTAACTTCTTTCTATTAATGATCTGGAATGTTCGATGTCTGAATGGTCAACATGGTAGTTTGATGTTGATTTTCGGAGTCGAAAATCCCGGTTCGTTACACTTTCCGTCTGGCCATCGGTTTGGGGGTGATAGGCTGTGCTCAAACATAGCTGTGTGCCTACAGCTTCTTGTAGACTCCACCAAAACTCACTTGTGAAGATAGGATCTCGGTCACTAACAATGCTGGAGGGTATCCCATGGAGTCGAACTATTTCCTTGAGATAAAGAGATGCTAGAGATGCGACAGTTCTTCTACTCTTGATAGGTATGAAGTGGGCGCTCTTAGTAAGCTTGTCCACTATTACCTAAATGCTAGTGTTGCCTCTTCTCGACCTAGGTAGCCCGTCAATGAAGTCCATTGAAATGTTATCCCACTTCCACTATGGGACCTCTAAAGGATGAAGTTGTCCTCCAGGTTTCTTCTGTTCCGCCTTGACCCGTTGAAAGGCATGCACTTAGAAACGAAATCTACCACGTCTTGCTTCATGCCGCTCCAAAAGAAAGTCCTTTTTATATCCTTGTACATCTTATCACCGCCAGGGTGTATAGTCATCTTGGAATGATGCGCTTCCTCGAGAACCTTCTTTGTCAATTCCCTTGCTTGTGGGACGCATAATCTTCCATCTCTCCTCAGCCAACCCTTATCATCGATGGCGTATCTACTGAGGTGACTAGAAGTCTCACCCCTAATAAGTTTATCAATCACATCAACAAGCTGAGGGTCTTCACGTTGTGTAGCCCCTATTGAGTCCAAGGGAGTAGGGCGTACTTCGGGAGATGCTAACAAACCCGGTACAAAGTCTGAGGAGGGCCTAAAGTTAAAATTGGCTATATACTCCAAGCTTTGCCTTTCCAGAAAGAGCGGGCTTAAGGTCAGTTTCTTTCGGCTCAACGAGTCTGCTACTACGTTGCCATTTCCGGGGTATAGGAAATTTAAAAGTCATACGAGGCAAGAAACTCCATCCATCTTTGCTGCCTCAAGTTAAGATCCTTCTGTGAGAAGAGATATTTCAATGATTTATGATCAGTGTATAATTCGAACTTCTCACCTAGGAGATAATGGCGCCAAGACTTAAGCGCAAAGACGATGGCGGCTAACTCGAGATCGTGGGTTGGGTAGCTCTTTTCATGAACTTTCAATTGTCTTCCGCCATAAGCTGCTACCCTTCCTTCTTGCATTAGAACATCGCCTAGTCCCGTTCTACATGCATCCGTGTATATGGTGAACATTTTGCTTCCGTCGGGCAGAGTTAGAACTGGGGCTGTTGTAAGAGCCCTTTTTAATCGTTGGAAAGCAAACTCGCAATCCAAATCCCAAGTGAACGCCAGATTCGTCTTTGTTAGCCTTGTGAGTGGGGCTGATATTTTTGCGAAATCCCTAATAAATTTTCGGAAAAAACAGGTTAGCCCAAGAAAGCTTCGAACTTCGGTTGCATTTCTTGGTGTCTTCCAATCTTGCACTGCCACTACTTTCGCGCGGTCCACGGCCAACCCTTCTTTAGACAATATATGCCCCAGAAATCTTACCTCCTTTCTCCAAAAGTGGCACTTGGAGAATTTGGCTTTTAGCTGATGTGCGCGGAGAGTATCCATGATTTCTTTCAGATGCTGAGCATGTTCTTCCTCATTCTTTGAGAAGATCAAGATATCATCTACGAAGACAACACAAATTTGTTGAGGAATTCTCTGAACACCCTGCTCATTAGGTCTACGAAATAAGCGGGTGCGTTTGTCAAGCCGAAAGGCTTGACAAGCCACTCGAAGAAACCGTCTGGGGTTCTGAACGCCGTTTTATCAATGCTATCTTCAGCTACTCTTAGCTCATGGAACCCAGTTGCCAGATCAAGTTGGGAGAAGACCGTCGCACCTACAAGCTGATCAAACATATCGTCGATTCGGGGAAGAGGGTGCCTATTTTTCTTGGTTAATTTGTTTAACTCCCTATAGTCGACGCAAAGGCGAAGCAAACCGTCCGCTTTGGTTGCGAACACCACTGGAGCACCCCATTCTGAAATGCTCCGTCTAATGAACCCTTTTTCGAGAAGTTCTTTAACCTGCTTACTGAGCTCCTTTCTCTCCCTTGGAGCCATGTGTCTGACAGGTAAAGCTACAGGCTTTGCGTTACCCACAAGATATATGCGGTAGTCTATTTCCTGCCTCGGAGGTAAGCCTTTCACCTCCTCAAAGACATCCGAATATTCCCGGACTACTCTAACTGATTGCAAATTCTCATCAGAAGCATCAAGCGACTCTAGATAACTAAGCATAACAGTATTCAAGGGATTACAAGAAATTTCTAGAGTGTTACCAAGCCGAGTCAAGAGTCTAACTACTCTTTTCTCACAATCAAGGATGGCACCATTACTGGATAACCAATCCATGCCTAAGAACAAACCATATCCTGAGAAGCCCAAAACAAAGGCATTACAACTAAACTCAACGCTGAGAATAGAGATTTTTAAACCCAAACAAACCATTGACAAGTAAGCGGAGCCTCCAATTGGATTTGAAACTACTAAGGGATCTTCTACCATACTAGTGTCTAGATGCAGAGATTCTACTAAGGCAGACGAAATAAAAGAGTGTGATGCGCCAGAGTCAAAAAGTGTACGAACTGGATGATCATAAAGATAGACTACACTTTCTACAGAAATATTACTACCTCGTTCCTGCTGAGGTGCCACTAGTGCATGAACCTCACCCCCTGAAGTGGATCCGGCTTTCTGTCCCTGCCCTTTCTTCTTTGGGCAGTCCTTAGCTTGGTGCCCAGTCTCTCCACAATGGAAGCAACCACCCATCTTCGCCTTTCTCTTCCGGTAGTCTTTTGATATATGGCCCACAATGCCACAGAAATTGCACCTTCTCTTCTCACGGGGCTTATTGTTCTTCCCTCCTTTCTTGAAGTATGTTTTCTTTGCTTGTAGATCCTCTTTCTTCTCTTCCACCTTAGTTTCTTTCTTGCCGTGGTTTTCCTCGTGTAGTAACGCCATGTCCACCAAGCTTTCATAAGTCGCGCCCGTGGATACATGTGTCATGGCAAGGCTGTGTAGAGGCTCATTCAAACCCTTGACGAAGCGAAGTGCATTCTTGTGTTGGGTGTTTACTAAGTCTAGCCCAAATCTGGCCAGCTGTTTAAACTGATTAACATATTCCCTGATCGTCATGCTTCCCTGTTTCAGAGTTAGAAACTTCTCCATTTGCAAGCTTCTTTCTGCTTGGGAGAGGAATTTCATCTCAAACCTTGTCCTAAAGTCTTCCCATGTTTCCACCGCCCTCTGAGCATTGGTAACTTCCCACCAATAGGAAGCTTCATCCTTAAGCAACCATACCGCTAGTTGTATCTTTTGCCTGTCATCGACTCCAAAGATGACAAACAGATCCTCAGTCTCCTTTAGCCAGTTTCTTGCTCCTACAAAAGATTTTGTCCCATAAAAGTCTTTTCCGCGCATAGCCTTGAAGTCTCTACATGTTCTTGCGAAGGCATTTCCACGAGGAGGTGGAGGAAGAGGAACCGCGATCACTGGAGGAGGGATGTCTGGTGGGCCCACACCATTGGCCTTTGCTTCTAGGTACCTCCTAAACCAGCCGGGAATCGGCACTCCTTTCGGGAGGTTAAGGTCTCCAGACATGCTGAAACATAAAGGAAAGATTCAAAACGAAGGATAGAAAGAGATAATGCATATGGCTTTGGGGGATTTTGTCTTCTTATAAATATAACACTTCTTCTTGAAAAATGCTTCTTTAAACTTTCTTTTTGAAAACAATTTCAAAAACTTTTATCTTGTCTGGTAAACCTATGCTCTGATACCAAGTGAAACACCCCACCTCCGTTAAGGTCACCCACAACGGGAATGCCTTAACTTTGGTGGAGGTTTATAAGTAAAAGCCACAGATAAGCTCAAGACAGATATAAATACACATATTTTGAACAGCGGAAAACCAAACAGACTTTTATTTCTTCAATACGTGTTCCAAACAAAACATTCCATAATTGTCTCAAAATACTTCCAACATTACAACCTCATAACTGTCTTGATTATTAAAGAAGCGTAAAACATAAATAAAGTGACAAAAATCCCCATAGTGATATCCAAAGCCAAAATCTGAGCAAAAGAGATCCCAATCATACATCTACGTTCTTGGAGCTTGTACAGAGCCTGACTGAGCTGAGCTGTTTCCTCCCTGTGGACCTTGAGGGGGGGGGGGAAACGAAAGGAAAGAAGAGGAAAAGAAAATAGAGTCAGACATAAAGCCTGAGTAAATCTAGTAACTCTTCAGTATTTGAATAAGAAAGGGCATGATAGATATATACGGAAAATAGGAAAGTGTCACAAGCTAAGGAGGTGTCGCTTAGAACCGAATATACTATCTCTTTTCACCTACTAGAGCTTATTTTAACTGGCACCCCATGGTGAGGGTGAAGTGATCCCCATTCTTATTAAAAGATCGGCTCCTACTCGCGTTAACATGTGTCATACGCCCCCCAAGAATTGTAGATACCTATGCTAGTCCCACCATGGGGTGTATCAAGACCCATGGTGGCGGCCCCGACACAAATTCTAGAAGGCATAGGTTATACTACTAGTGTCCCCAGTGCCCTGGTTGTCTGCTCCGGAGTGTGTGCACGCCCGCACCCCGTTAGACCTGCACTGTGCACCCACCGCCGTCGTTTGACCGCTTACAACCAGCCCAGTAATCGTGCCCCACCCTGCCTAGTTTCAGGGTACCGTTGATACCTAAGTTGGGTTACTACTGAAACGGGTCCCTCGTTGCCAGGATTTTCTAGTCAAACATGTTAAGTGGGTAAGTGTTTGTACTTACCTAACCCCACCCATCAATTCTTGTTCACATGTTGAATTTGGTCAAGTGTTATAGTTGACTTAACCCTACCATCTATCCTTAGCCTCTTAGGAGCACCTGACCACTCACATTAGACAGGTATTGCTACGGTTACTGGATATGCCGGTCGGTTCCGGGCAGGTTTACACCGTAGCTCAGTCTAACCTTGGGTCCTTATTGGGCTCAATGCTTAACCACCCACATTGGATAGGTATTGTTGTGACTACTGGACAGCCGGGCGGTTCCGGGCAGGTTTACATCACAACTCAATCCAACCTCGGGTTAAGCATATCGTGTTTTCTAAATTTACATATTTTATTACTTCTCAATTATATATGTAAATGTCATATCTTTTATTCTTGGGTATATCAATTCATACCGCTAAAATGTCATTGTCATTGGCATGTGCCAAACATGCCAACATATTTTTTTTCATGTTTTACACCCAACGTTGTTACCGCCGCTTGTTAGAATTGTTTGTGGTTGAAATTGATTTATTATGGTTGAAAAATACCCGTTTGTGGTTGAGAATTATTTGGTTGAAACCACATAGGATTAGTTTGTGGAAAAGAAAAAAGAAAAAAATAAACATGCCGCCTGCGTGCGAACTAGATGCATGAAATCCCCATTGTCAAAAGCTGCGAGGCTTTAAGGTAGAGCGAGGAGCCGTACTAGGGACGGTCCCGGTTTTAACTACCCTGCCGTTATGCTGCCGAAATTTTCCGAAATGTTTCTGTGTTTGATTTATATTCATGTGTTGAATGTTGAAATTAAAGTCATGTGTTGAATGTTGCAATAAAATTCATGTGTCGAATAGAAATTCATGTGTTGAAATAAATTCATGTGTTGAATGGAGTTCGTGTATTGAATAAATTCTTTGAAAGATAAAAATAACATTTTTACCTTATATAAATTATATAAAATAATTGTGTTTTGAAATAAATTGTTTTGCAATAAAAATCACATTTTTATTATATATATATACTATATAAAATAATCGTGTTTTGAAATAAATTGTTTTGAAATAAAAATCACATTTTTATTATATATATAAACTATATAAAATAATCGTGTTTTGAAATAAATTGTTTTGCAATAAAAATAACATTTTTACCTTATATATATATAAAAACTATAGAAAATATTCATGTGTTGAATGTTGAAATAAAATTCATGTGTTGAATAGAAATTCATGTGTTGAATAGAAATTCCTGTATGGAAATAAAATAAATAAAATTCATGTGTTGAATAGAAATTCATGTGTTGAATAGAAATTCCTGTGTGGAAATAAAATACACAAAATTCATGTGTTGAAATAAATATCTGTTCGATAAAAATATCGTTTCTATCAAATATGTGAAGTAAAAATGGTTTTGAAGTCGAAGAATCGATTATATTTATAAATATATATAAATATAATTAAAATATATCGAATAACGAAGCTATAGTTCGTGTTTTGAAACCGTGATTTCAAACGATTAGTGCGGGAGATCCGACCATCGGATTTTCCCAAAACCGAAACCGTTGGGTTCGCTTTGGAAATATCTTTCCAACGATACCGTTAGACCTGCACTGTGCACCCACCGCCGTCGTTTGACCGCTTACAACCAGCCCAATAATCGTGCCCCACCCTGCCTAGTTTCAGGGTACCGTTGATACCTAAGTTGGGTTACTGCTGAAACGGGTCCCTCGTTGCCAGGATTTTCTAGTCAAACATGTTAAGTGGTTAAGTGTCTGTACTTACCTAACCCCACCCATCAATTCTTGTTCACTTGTTGAATTTGGTTAAGTGTTATAGTTGACTTAACCATACCATCTATCCTTAGCCTCTTAGGAGCACCTGACCACACACATTAGACAGGTATTGCTACGGTTACTGGATATGCCGGTCGGTTCCAGGCAGGTTTACACCGTAGCTCAGTCTAACCTCGGGTCCTTATTGGGCTCAGTGCTTAACCACCCACATTGGATAGGTATTGTTGTGACTACTGGACAGCCGGGCTGTTCCGGGCAGGTTTACATCACAACTCAATCCAACCTCGGGTTAAGCATATCGTGTTTTCTTAATTTACATATTTTATTACTTCTCAATTATATATGTAAATGTCATATCTTTTATTCTTGGGTATATCAATTCATACCGCTAAAATGTCATTGTCATTGGCATGTGCCAAACATGCCAACATATTTTTTTTCATGTTTTACACCCAACGTTGTTACCCCCATTTGTAACGTTCGCAACACTATAACAAATGTTGGGCTCGACACAATTCAGCCTACTTTATAAACGTGAGAAAAGGGGAAAATCAATAACATGTAATATTTTACAACATATAAGGGTGTGTAGCGCATGAACTTGCAATTTAGCGATACTAACATAAATGATGGGTCATGTGAACTTGTATTCAAATCAAGGTATAACTAAGTAAGTGACATATGAAATGGCATAGTTTAGGCTAATACAAACTTGTGTTTAAACATGTTGAACTTGGCATAATGTGGACCACAAAACTAGCATGTTGAATATTCACCAAAATGTACAATTTTTTACATCTAATCATATAGCCTATTTCAACATGAACTTGCATAGTTTATGAAACCCAAACGATACTTAACATAGATCCAATTATACTTGCAAATAAACATAAACTTGCATAGTTTATGAAACCCAAACGATACTTGACATAGATCCAATTATACTTGCAAATAAACCTAAAAATGACTTCATAGGTTTTGGGTCAAAAAGGTTTCAAATCTAGAACATGTTTACATAAATTCTAATTTAGACTAAGGGAATATACATAGTCCATGCCATCGACATATACATAAAGGGATAAATTTCTAGTTTTTGCCACAAACTTGCAAGTTCCATTGTTTTCATATACAATTGTTCAATAGGCTTGCATCAATCAATTTATGCCACAAACATCAATATACAAGTCATGATAGAACCATTACAATACACAGAATTTATACAACACAATTCTATTTTCATTTACATCAAATCACATCACAGTTTTTATTCATATTCTGAAAGGTCACTATACTTAC
Source organism: Allium sativum (assembly GCA_030737875.1). NCBI lineage: Eukaryota > Viridiplantae > Streptophyta > Magnoliopsida > Asparagales > Amaryllidaceae > Allium > Allium sativum. The sequence continues at coordinate 163,051,011 of CM060913.1, forward strand.
AACGAATGCAGAATCTTGAATTCTGGATTCTGAAACTGAGATGCGCTCCTTTGGGTAGACTAACGTTGCGTTGATTAATTTGATTAAACTTTAATTTTCTTCTTAATATGATTCATCTCTTAGGCTTTTCTCTCTTGACGGCTATGCTCAATTCCTCACTGGCGGCATGACGACTCCCATTCTATTTTTTTTGTGAATTTTCAGTTGAGACTTAGGGTGTATTTATAGATTTTTAAATTGTTTTGAGTCGTCAGACGAAGACAGGGGGAATCTAGGCCATACAAAGTTCAAAGAGCCAATCAAGAGGTGACACGTCTGCCCTAGTGACACATAGAGCCACAGAAATTCGAGCCAGAGCGAGACCTAGCCAGCCAGGTCGACCAGGCAGGTCGACACCCAGGTCGACACCATGGTCGACCTGGGGGGGCCCAGGTCGACACTATAGTCGACCTGGGGTGACCAGGTCGACACCATGGTCGACCTGGTCTCTGGGCAGGAATTTTCCCACCCAGCCCAGTTTTAACCTGAAATTCGAATTTTGAAATTTAAACTGAGCTGTTTGAATTTAAATTTTATTCTGAAACTTCCGAAGGCCATAACTCCTTCATACGGAGTCCGATTCGCGCAAACTCGGACTCTATCTCAAGCAGAATTCCGAGACGAACGCAATGGCTTAACCCATTTCCCTTAATTATTTCATTTAGAATTGATTATACTTTAATTTGTGAAGTTCATCGTTATAAAATCCACGGGGTGTTACATTGCCAGTGCTTTACAACAAGTAAATCTTTTAAACATCGCAATGCTTTTTATAAAAATGAAGCCATTATAAGACTCAGTTCCCATCACACAATGCAATGCAAACCGGAGGATAGAGTTTTTACCTTATAATGGCCAAAATATACTTGATACGAATAAAACAAAAGTATTTGATATTATTACTAGTGTTTATATGTTTCAAAAACCACTTCAAATCATAAGTATCAATCATAGACGGCATTAATGCCCCATACCACTATGTCGCCATATGTAAAGACCCGCAAATCCCCGCCCTTTGAGTCGACCATAAACCACACAGGTCTGACCCAAAAAGTGAAAATCTACGAATACTTTAACTTTGGGCATACAACATATTAAAACAACAACAGAAGACTTTTATAACACTATAATAAATGTTACATCAGAGTACAGAATATATATATCAGAGTACCAAGGGAATAAAAATTACAGCGGAAGAATAAATTACAATAAATGAATACATTGCAGCGGAGCTAATCTCAGTGGAAGGCTATCAACATTATGGCCATAGCTTCAGTCTTCAATCCAGGATCTTGTTTTATATATCTGTCAAATAAGCTACTCGACTGCCCGTGTGGAAAGAGGGCACCCGAGTTTGCAAAGTGAAACAAACTACAGGTCAGTCGTGGGACTGGTGTGAGAATTCTACTTAACCTATATAATATAATAAGGCTAATCACAGGACCACGCCACTTTCGCGGAACGGGTTTTCTCCTATGGATTGCCAGTGCATGACTAAAGTAAATCGTCAAAATAGCGCAATGCTTTTTAGAAAAATGAAACCATTATAAGACCCAAGTCCCATCACACAATGCAACGCAAACCGGAGGATAGGGTTTTACCTTATAATGATCAAAAGATGCTTGATACGATAAACACGGTATTATATAATAATAGTGTGCAACCAATTTGAAATACATCAAAGTAAATGTATTAATCCTAGACGGCATGAGTGCCCCATCCCACTATGTCGCCATATATAGGTATACAATCAAAACTGCGTGATGTCGTATTGGAAATTTGGGTTTCCATCTGAGTCAAGGCTAGGGAGGAGATCCTTACCGATTCGAGACACTCTAGCAATGCCCCAAGATTGGTACTCTGTCCAACCCTTGGATCCTGCAGGGCCGGTCCACACTTACTTTTGTGGATTGGTTATGCCTGAACACACGCTTCCCGGTCCTTTTGGACCTATAATACGGCCAGTGGCGACCGCATAACCCGAGGCCTCGAAAAATCCAACAACCACAATGAATAAATGCCAGCGCTGGTAGGTCCCTGGCACCACTCTAGCTAGAAAGAAACGTGCGCACTCCCTGCGTTCCCTTCTCCCGTTTTAGACTCTACCGGGCTGTGAGGCTCGCGAAGTCACGATATACACAAAGCTATGCCTAAATAGACTGTGCTTTGATCATCAACCACAAGGCCTGCTTTTCAACAAAGCCTTGATCAATTGCATCTTAGCATGCCACATTGTCAGACTCTACCATATCATTGATCATCTACCAATATATATATAACCTCTAAGCTCATACATCTTAGAGAAGGGGGTTAAATGAAGGATAAATTCTCCACCACCAAACAGAAATATATAATCGGTAGCGTTCAACAAATACAGTAGAAAAGAATACAATGTCAGACACGCAATCCATTTACAAGTCCGCTCTGGGTCTGAGCGAAACAACGTGTCCGTCGATCTCCAAATACATTTGGACGATCATTACTAAATACCTTGCCTTGGGGTGTCCAGTCCCAATTCAAGATACCAGTCATCATCATCCCAACGATGTGGAAACTTCGGTCTTCCATTGCCATCTTCATCTTCGACTCTTGATCGTCGTGATGATTATTCAGAATGGGTTAAACCCGGTCTTTCTGAATAACTCGCGTATTTTGTGATTAAAAATCAAATATTGGAAAATCACACATTACGCCACATTTCCCACTCAAATTATTCTTTTAATAAGATATTCATATTAAAAGATTCTCATTAATTTTATCAAAGATAAATTAATAAATCTAATCATAAATCTTCCTTAAAAGATTTATTAAAAATTCTAAGTTTGATTTAATATCAAAAATCATTTTCACAAGATTGTTTATTTTAAAGAATAAATCTTCTTTTAAACGGGTTAAAGAACTCGTGTCATTTAAAACATAGTTCACGATAAACCCACAAATCAATTTCCTAAATATGGAATTCCACAGAAATCAATCAATACATAATCGATGTGAATTTCTGTATCGGACTAACAATATACATGGAATAACGGCAAAGCCTCTTAAATTCCATATACAATATCGGTCTTCTATTACAGAAGCCCATCTCGATTATTACCAATCGAATTTTCCACTTAATTCCAATTTAATTTTATTTAATTGGAAAACTAAATTTTTAGGAAATGCTCTTTTTAAATTAATAAAATAGATTTATAAAGTCCAAATAGTAATTTCAATGTAAATTGGATTAAAGGACGAATGTTGTTTAAAAACACCGTCCACGATAAATCCACTTCACATATCAATTTATTTCATATCACAAAATATAGTTGCAGTTCTAAAAATCTTAATTAAAAGATTTCTCCTTAAATATTAATTCATTATTATAAGAACATATTTAAAAATAATCATTAATAATATACTTAATATAAAAGATTTTAAATGTGAAGTATGCTTCATATTACAAATTTTTATCTTTTACAAATGTTCTTATCTTGAAAATATACTTTTAATACCTTATGGAAAATAATCTTTATATAAAAAGGTTTTAATGTACAAATATTCTTCTTTAAAAGAATACCTGAATCGGAGTGCGACTCAATCATTTACCATATAATTTGGATTATATGGGTTTCACACACATCATATATATATGACAAGAACAACATAATCATCAAGTCATCCATTTACATCCAGAGTGTAAATTTCACTGTGTAAGCGTTAAAATTAAATAATAACGCTCATCGCAGCCTGTCGATCTAACGATCAACATACATCTAAATATTGGGATTAGTGTATGTTAATTTTCATCCCAACACCCGTGTGGGGTTTCAACCAACAAACAAATAATAAATTTATTTGTGCACTTGGGCGATGTGTGAAAATTATCGTCCCAATCACATAAACGAGTCGGGTAACTTGTCTATGGCAGTGTAACATTTCAGCATCATAAACATATATAATGATAAACTATTTCATACATAATGACAATAAAATTCTAATCTTTTATTTCAATCCTTTTTATTGTTAACCGATGACAATAAAAATCTTAACTCATATTTGTTTACCAAAATGTATATTTTTTTTTAGCCTCATTCATTTTAATGGCAAAGGTGTATTTCTACTTCGTACTTTTTAATGTGACAAAAATGTCCATTACTAATTCATTCTTTTTAATGTAAGCAATATACATTCTTAACTTCCTTTTTTTTTATGTATAAAAATGATACATTTCAATTCTTCTTTTTAATGTAAACAAATATGATGATTTTGTTTATTAACTTTTAACGCAAACGAAATGAGAATTTTGTTTCATAACTTCTAATTCAAACAAAATGAGAATTTTGTTTAAACTCTTTTTAATGACCAAAGTGATAATTTTGGTTAAACTCACTTCTTCGACCAAAAGTGATAATTTGGTTAAACTCATTTCATTGACCAAAAGTGATAATTTGGTTTAATTCTTTTGATATATAAAAATATTCATTTTCAATACACTAACTAAGTTCTGACAAAAGTTTGTATTTTGTATAATTCTTATAAATAACTTTTTTTTTTTTTTTAAAGTGACAAAATATCTCTTTTAATTTCATTCTCTTAGAAGTGACAAAAATATTCATTCTTGAGTCATTCACTTTTAATGTACAAAAATATAGTTATTTTGTCTAATACTTTCAATGTAAACAAAATGATGGTTTTTGTTTTAATACTTCTAATGTAAACAAAATGTGATTTTTGTATAATAACTTTTCATGTAAACAAAATAAGAATTTTGTTTATTAACTTTTCAATGTAAACAAAATAAGGATTTTGTTTATTTCTCTTCAATGTAAACAAAATGAGAATTTTGTTTATTACTTTTCAATGTAAACAAAAGGAGAATTTTGTTTATTAACTATTCAATGTAAACAAAATATGTTAATTTTGTGTAATCTCCTCAATGCAACAAAACATGTTAATCTTGCCTTCATTCTTTTTAATGTAAGGAATATACATTTCAAGTTCATTTCTTTTTAATGTATAGAAAATATAAAATTTCAATTCTATTCTTTTTAATACATAGGAGATATACATTTAATTTCTATTCTTTTTAATGTATAGAGGATATACATTTTATTTCTATTCTTTTTAATAAAAATAACATTTTTGCCCGCCAATTCTAAATGCGACAAAAATGATGGTTCCAATAATATACATTTTTGTATTCAAAATAATATTTTATTTACAAGGGATGTAAATAAAATCTACTTTTCCTATTTCAAGTTTTGGTCTTTCTCTTTTATTCACAAAGGAATGTAAATGAAATAACCTTTTTATATTTCAAGCTTTGACCTCTTTTATCTACATATGAATGTAAATAAACATATAAATGTCAAGTTGTTGTTTTTCTTTCTTATTATTCTTATTATTTACAAAGAAAATTGTAAATAAGAATCTAATGTCATGTTTTTACTTTTTTTTTTTTTTTTAACAAAGAAAATTGTAAATAAAAACTAATCTCATATTTCAAGTTTGTACTTCTTTTTATTTATCAAGTTTGTACTTTTCATATTTACAAGTAATGTAAATAATCACCCTTTTCCATAATCAAGTTTGTCTTCTTTCTTTATTTATAAAAGAAATGTAAATAAAAATGATTTCTAAAAAAAAAATCAATTTTTGTCCTCTTTTATCTACATAAGGAGAATTTGTAAATAAAAGTATATTTAGTGTTGATCTTTTCTTTTATTTACAAGAAATGTAACCAAAATGCTATAGTCCAGTTTTTGGTCTTTTATTCCACATAAGAGATGTGAACACAATCCTATAACCAATTTTGTCCTTTTTATTTACATATGTGAATGTAAATAAAAGGTTAATTTCCAAAAAATCAAGTTTTGACTAAAAGTATTGATTCTATTTTTCACAAATCAAGTATTCACAAAAATGGGATTTTATATTTCACAAATCATAATTTGACCAAAACGTTATTTATAATCACTACTCATAATCTGACCAAAAATGTTAATTATAATTCACTAATCATTCTTTTGAATGTAATCTTTTTATTTTACCCATTTGGCAACAAAAATTATTCTTTTTGTATTCAAAAGAATATGATACCAAATATGTTTCTTATAAATCATATGTTGACAAAAAGGTGAATTTCATTTCTACATCATAAGTTGACAAAAAAAAAAAAAAAAGAGATTTTAACATCCAAACTTCTTATTGTCTAAATTTTGACAATAAAAACATTTACTTTGAATTTAATTAATTAACATAAATGTTAATTACCACCTTCAAATGAACGAATGATAATAATAATATTATTATTCAAGTCTAATTTTATAATGGCTATGAGTGTTAATTTCAACAACCTAATGACAATGCCAATTCAATTGAATAACAAACATGATACACACAAACTCATTCAGTGATTCATTGCGATACAACAACCAACATTCCAACAAAAATATATACAAGACATCACATGCATTTCATATAAAATGAATATAAATTTCATAATAAAATAAATAATTAATTCTAATTTAAAAACAGAAATCTCACCAAGCTATTTAATTCATATCTGAAATTTGCTGAAATTCCAAAGTGCTCTGTTCACACTCTAGTCCGTTCAGAAACGTAGTTCTCTTCATCACGAGTCCAACGCTCTCCGTTTCATTCGATTCCGTTCTGAATTGAAAAAGATATAGGTGTTTAAAGTTAATACAATTTAATATATAATTAATTTAAACTTAATCTTTTTAATTACTTGGTTAGGCCGCTCTAATCTCTCCTTCTTCTATCGTTTGAACTGGAACCCGAACACCCCAAAGCCGCCATCAATACCTCCAAATCGCACGCGCCTCCGTTCACCCGACCACCGATCCTCCTACGCCACATCAGGGCCGCTGACCTCGCCTACCACCACCAGGGACCCGGTCCCACTCGCCGCGCCCTAGGTCTCGGAATATGAACCCAAACTTGCCACCTTCAGCCTCGAAATTCGTGAAATCCGTGAACTGAAACTCGATCATCACCGTATGGTTTCGTAGTGCTCGAAATTCTCTTTGATTTGATATAAAATTTGTTGAAATCCATTGAGCGGATTGAGAGAAATTGATGTTTGAATTTGGGTGTTTTCTGGCCTTCAATTTTGATGGTGGCGGCTAGTTCAAAATGGGACTAGGGTTTAGAAATGAATTTCCATCCTTTTTTATAATATTTTAATGTAATTATTGCAAATAAATCCATATCTTTCAAACTAAACCATTTTCAGCCCAACTGAAGTCTACCCTACCCAATAGCCCCCGTTCCGGATCCAATAGGCTAGGTGTCGTCGGCCCAATCGGTCGTCTCAGCCCACTTTTATTTAATTTAATATATGAATCATTTATTTAATTAATTCAGTCTTACAATTAAATTCACCGGGGCTACATATGACCTCAGAAAATTCTAAAAAAAAATATTTTTAGCTTTCTTATGACGATACGAATCCAACAAAACTATTTTCGTCGGATTCTGAGACTGTTTGAAAAATGGCTATTTTTAAGGCGTTTAAATTTAACTGTAAATAGTCAAAACACATATAAGTGTTTACTGTTTTTCAATGTACAAACATCATTCTAAACTCAATGGAAGTGGTTTCGATTTCAAATTCCTTCGTATGCAAAAAGTAGCATTTTGACCTTTATAAATTTCATAGCGACCTTTCTAAATATTGAATTGGCCATAACTTTTGATTTCTGCTATGAAATTTCAATTTTTCAGATTCATTGGAAAGATATTTTTAAATAGATTCTAATATTTTTGGTTTCACTAAAATCCGTTAAATTTTGCATCCTGTACGGTCAGTCAAAGTTCAAGTTTGACTTTTCAAACTACCGCATTATTTCTAACTCTTTTGTTAATTAAAATTAAATTATTCATTCTAACTTCGATTTAAATCAAATTTGTGATCATTATTATTTAAATAAATAATTTTATATTGTCAAAATTCATTAAAACTTTCTAAAATAAAAATTTTAAATTGGTCCTGATTTTTGCGGGTTGTTACAATCGCCCCCACTTAAAAACTTTTCGTCCTCGAAAAGGAACGTAGCTAAAATGTAAAATTAACTATCTTAATTTTAAATTTTAATGGTTGATTATCTTTTCAAAATATACATAACTTTATATATATAAAAATCATATTTCAAAGAATAGATTATAAATATCAAAAATACGTTAATTATAAATTCGTAACTCTTAACTCGTTCTAGGGCATTACTAACCCCATCTCTAACGAGCTCACTCATTCTAGGATACTGCTGATCCTATCTCTAATGAGTATTCTTATTGGACATTACTAATCCAATCTCTGATGAGTCTTCCGTTCAGTTCTAACAAGTTGTACCCCAAAGATTTGAGCTAACCAGAGCTCTGATACCAACTGTAAAGACCCGCAAATCCCCGCCCTTTGAGTCGACCATAAACCACACAGGTCTGACCCAAAAAGTGAAAATCTACGAATACTTTAACTTTGGGCATACAACATATTAAAACAACAACAGAAGACTTTTATAACACTATAATAAATGTTACATCAGAGTACAGAATATATATATCAGAGTACCAAGGGAATAAAAATTACAGCGGAAGAATAAATTACAATAAATGAATACATTGCAGCGGAGCTAATCTCAGTGGAAGGCTATCAACATTATGGCCATAGCTTCAGTCTTCAATCCAGGATCTTGTTTTATATATCTGTCAAATAAGCTACTCGACTGCCCGTGTGGAAAGAGGGCACCCGAGTTTGCAAAGTGAAACAAACTACAGGTCAGTCGTGGGACTGGTGTGAGAATTCTACTTAACCTATATAATATAATAAGGCTAATCACAGGACCACGCCACTTTCGCGGAACGGGTTTTCTCCTATGGATTGCCAGTGCATGACTAAAGTAAATCGTCAAAATAGCGCAATGCTTTTTAGAAAAATGAAACCATTATAAGACCCAAGTCCCATCACACAATGCAACGCAAACCGGAGGATAGGGTTTTACCTTATAATGATCAAAAGATGCTTGATACGATAAACACGGTATTATATAATAATAGTGTGCAACCAATTTGAAATACATCAAAGTAAATGTATTAATCCTAGACGGCATGAGTGCCCCATCCCACTATGTCGCCATATATAGGTATACAATCAAAACTGCGTGATGTCGTATTGGAAATTTGGGTTTCCATCTGAGTCAAGGCTAGGGAGGAGATCCTTACCGATTCGAGACACTCTAGCAATGCCCCAGGATTGGTACTCTGTCCAACCCTTGGATCCTGCAGGGCCGGTCCACACTTACTTTTGTGGATTGGTTATGCCTGAACACACGCTTCCCGGTCCTTTTGGACCTATAATACGGCCAGTGGCGACCGCATAACCCGAGGCCTCGAAAAATCCAACAACCACAATGAATAAATGCCAGCGCTGGTAGGTCCCTGGCACCACTCTAGCTAGAAAGAAACGTGCGCACTCCCTGCGTTCCCTTCTCCCGTTTTAGACTCTACCGGGCTGTGAGGCTCGCGAAGTCACGATATACACAAAGCTATGCCTAAATAGACTGTGCTTTGATCATCAACCACAAGGCCTGCTTTTCAACAAAGCCTTGATCAATTGCATCTTAGCATGCCACATTGTCAGACTCTACCATATCATTGATCATCTACCAATATATATATAACCTCTAAGCTCATACGTCTTAGAGAAGGGGGTTAAATGAAGGATAAATTCTCCACCACCAAACAGAAATATATAATCGGTAGCGTTCAACAAATACAGTAGAAAAGAATACAATGTCAGACACGCAATCCATTTACAAGTCCACTCTGGGTCTGAGCGAAACAACGTGTCCGTCGATCTCCAAATACATTTGGACGATCATTACTAAATACCTTGCCTTGGGGTGTCCAGTCCCAATTCAAGATACCAGTCATCATCATCCCAACGATGTGGAAACTTCGGTCTTCCATTGCCATCTTCATCTTCGACTCTTGATCGTCGTGATGATTATTCAGAATGGGTTAAACCCGGTCTTTCTGAATAACTCGCGTATTTTGTGATTAAAAATCAAATATTGGAAAATCACACATTACGCCACATTTCCCACTCAAAGTATTCTTTTAATAAGATATTCATATTAAAAGATTCTCATTAATTTTATCAAAGATAAATTAATAAATCTAATCATAAATCTTCCTTAAAAGATTTATTAAAAATTCTAAATTTGATTTAATATCAAAAATCATTTTCACAAGATTGTTTATTTTAAAGAATAAATCTTCTTTTAAACGGGTTAAAGAACTCGTGTCATTTAAAACATAGTTCACGATAAACCCACAAATCAATTTCCTAAATATGGAATTCCACAGAAATCAATCAATACATAATCGATGTGAATTTCTGTATCGGACTAACAATATACATGGAATAACGGCAAAGCCTCTTAAATTCCATATACAATATCGGTCTTCTATTACAGAAGCCCATCTCGATTATTACCAATCGAATTTTCCACTTAATTCCAATTTAATTTTATTTAATTGGAAAACTAAATTTATAGGAAATGCTCTTTTTAAATTAATAAAATAGATTTATAAAGTCCAAATAGTAATTTCAATGTAAATTGGATTAAAGGACGAATGTTGTTTAAAAACACTGTCCACGATAAATCCACTTCACATATCAATTTATTTCATATCACAAAATATAGTTGCAGTTCTAAAAATCTTAATTAAAAGATTTCTCCTTAAATATTAATTCATTATTATAAGAACATATTTAAAAATAATCATTAATAATATACTTAATATAAAAGATTTTAAATGTGAAGTATGCTTCATATTACAAATTTTTATCTTTTACAAATGTTCTTATCTTGAAAATATACTTTTAATACCTTATGGAAAATAATCTTTATATAAAAAGGTTTTAATGTACAAATATTCTTCTTTAAAAGAATACCTGAATCGGAGTGCGACTCAATCATTTACCATATAATTTGGATTATATGGGTTTCACACACATCATATATATATGACAAGAACAGCATAATCATCAAGTCATCCATTTACATCCAGAGTGTAAATTTCACTGTGTAAGCGTTAAAATTAAATAATAACGCTCATCGCAGCCTGTCGATCTAACGATCAACATACATCTAAATATTGGGATTAGTGTATGTTAATTTTCATCCCAACACCCGTGTGGGGTTTCAACCAACAAACAAATAATAAATTTATTTGTGCACTTGGGCGATGTGTGAAAATTATCGTCCCAATCACATAAACGAGTCGGGTAACTTGTCTATGGCAGTGTAACATTTCAGCATCATAAACATATATAATGATAAACTATTTCATACATAATGACAATAAAATTCTAATCTTTTATTTCAATCCTTTTTATTGTTAACCGATGACAATAAAAATCTTAACTCATATTTGTTTACCAAAATGTATATTTTTTTTTAGCCTCATTCATTTTAATGGCAAAGGTGTATTTCTACTTCGTACTTTTTAATGTGACAAAAATGTCCATTACTAATTCATTCTTTTTAATGTAAGCAATATACATTCTTAACTTCCTTTTTTTTTTTATGTATAAAAATGATACATTTCAATTCTTCTTTTTAATGTAAACAAATATGATGATTTTGTTTATTAACTTTTAACGCAAACGAAATGAGAATTTTGTTTCATAACTTCTAATTCAAACAAAATGAGAATTTTGTTTAAACTCTTTTTAATGACCAAAGTGATAATTTTGGTTAAACTCACTTCTTCGACCAAAAGTGATAATTTGGTTAAACTCATTTCATTGACCAAAAGTGATAATTTGGTTTAATTCTTTTGATATATAAAAATATTCATTTTCAATACACTAACTAAGTTCTGACAAAAGTTTGTATTTTGTATAATTCTTATAAATAACTTTTTTTTTTTTTTTTTAAAGTGACAAAATATCTCTTTTAATTTCATTCTCTTAGAAGTGACAAAAATATTCATTCTTGAGTCATTCACTTTTAATGTACAAAAATATAGTTATTTTGTCTAATACTTTCAATGTAAACAAAATGATGGTTTTTGTTTTAATACTTCTAATGTAAACAAAATGTGATTTTTGTATAATAACTTTTCATGTAAACAAAATAAGAATTTTGTTTATTAACTTTTCAATGTAAACAAAATAAGGATTTTGTTTATTTCTCTTCAATGTAAACAAAATGAGAATTTTGTTTATTACTTTTCAATGTAAACAAAAGGAGAATTTTGTTTATTAACTATTCAATGTAAACAAAATATGTTAGTTTTGTGTAATCTCCTCAATTCAACAAAACATGTTAATCTTGCCTTCATTCTTTTTAATGTAAGGAATATACATTTCAAGTTCATTTCTTTTTAATGTATAGAAAATATAAAATTTCAATTCTATTCTTTTTAATACATAGGAGATATACATTTAATTTCTATTCTTTTTAATGTATAGAGGATATACATTTTATTTCTATTCTTTTTAATAAAAATAACATTTTTGCCCGCCAATTCTAAATGCGACAAAAATGATGGTTCCAATAATATACATTTTTGTATTCAAAATAATATTTTATTTACAAGGGATGTAAATAAAATCTACTTTTCCTATTTCAAGTTTTGGTCTTTCTCTTTTATTCACAAAGGAATGTAAATGAAATAACCTTTTTATATTTCAAGCTTTGACCTCTTTTATCTACATATGAATGTAAATAAACATATAAATGTCAAGTTGTTGTTTTTCTTTCTTATTATTCTTATTATTTACAAAGAAAATTGTAAATAAGAATCTAATGTCATGTTTTTACTTTTTTTTTTTTTTTTAACAAAGAAAATTGTAAATAAAAACTAATCTCATATTTCAAGTTTGTACTTCTTTTTATTTATCAAGTTTGTACTTTTCATATTTACAAGTAATGTAAATAATCACCCTTTTCCATAATCAAGTTTGTCTTCTTTCTTTATTTATAAAAGAAATGTAAATAAAAATGATTTCTAAAAAAAAAATCAATTTTTGTCCTCTTTTATCTACATAAGGAGAATTTGTAAATAAAAGTATATTTAGTGTTGATCTTTTCTTTTATTTACAAGAAATGTAACCAAAATGCTATAGTCCAGTTTTTGGTCTTTTATTCCACATAAGAGATGTGAACACAATCCTATAACCAATTTTGTCCTTTTTATTTACATATGTGAATGTAAATAAAAGGTTAATTTCCAAAAAATCAAGTTTTGACTAAAAGTATTGATTCTATTTTTCACAAATCAAGTATTCACAAAAATGGGATTTTATATTTCACAAATCATAATTTGACCAAAACGTTATTTATAATCACTACTCATAATCTGACCAAAAATGTTAATTATAATTCACTAATCATTCTTTTGAATGTAATCTTTTTATTTTACCCATTTGGCAACAAAAATTATTCTTTTTGTATTCAAAAGAATATGATACCAAATATGTTTCTTATAAATCATATGTTGACAAAAAGGTGAATTTCATTTCTACATCATAAGTTGACAAAAAAAAAAAAAAAAAAAAAAAAAAAAGAGATTTTAACATCCAAACTTCTTATTGTCTAAATTTTGGCAATAAAAACATTTACTTTGAATTTAATTAATTAACATAAATGTTAATTACCACCTTCAAATGAACGAATGATAATAATAATATTATTATTCAAGTCTAATTTTATAATGGCTATGAGTGTTAATTTCAACAACCTAATGACAATGCCAATTCAATTGAATAACAAACATGATACACACAAACTCATTCAGTGATTCATTGCGATACAACAACCAACATTCCAACAAAAATATATACAAGACATCACATGCATTTCATATAAAATGAATATAAATTTCATAATAAAATAAATAATTAATTCTAATTTAAAAACAGAAATCTCACCAAGCTATTTAATTCATATCTGAAATTTGCTGAAATTCCAAAGTGCTCTGTTCACACTCTAGTCCGTTCAGAAACGTAGTTCTCTTCATCACGAGTCCAACGCTCTCCGTTTCATTCGATTCCGTTCTGAATTGAAAAAGATATAGGTGTTTAAAGTTAATACAATTTAATATATAATTAATTTAAACTTAATCTTTTTAATTACTTGGTTAGGCCGCTCTAATCTCTCCTTCTTCTATCGTTTGAACTGGAACCCGAACACCCCAAAGCCGCCATCAATACCTCCAAATCGCACGCGCCTCCGTTCACCCGACCACCGATCCTCCTACGCCACATCAGGGCCGCTGACCTCGCCTACCACCACCAGGGACCCGGTCCCACTCGCCGCGCCCTAGGTCTCGGAATATGAACCCAAACTTGCCACCTTCAGCCTCGAAATTCGTGAAATCCGTGAACTGAAACTCGATCATCACCGTATGGTTTCGTAGTGCTCGAAATTCTCTTTGATTTGATATAAAATTTGTTGAAATCCATTGAGCGGATTGAGAGAAATTGATGTTTGAATTTGGGTGTTTTCTGGCCTTCAATTTTGATGGTGGCGGCTAGTTCAAAATGGGACTAGGGTTTAGAAATGAATTTCCATCCTTTTTTATAATATTTTAATGTAATTATTGCAAATAAATCCATATCTTTCAAACTAAACCATTTTCAGCCCAACTGAAGTCTACCCTACCCAATAGCCCCCGTTCCGGATCCAATAGGCTAGGTGTCGTCGGCCCAATCGGTCGTCTCAGCCCACTTTTATTTAATTTAATATATGAATCATTTATTTAATTAATTCAGTCTTACAATTAAATTCACCGGGGCTACATATGACCTCAGAAAATTCTAAAAAAAATATTTTTAGCTTTCTTATGACGATACGAATCCAACAAAACTATTTTCGTCGGATTCTGAGACTGTTTGAAAAATGGCTATTTTTAAGGCGTTTAAATTTAACTGTAAATAGTCAAAACACATATAAGTGTTTACTGTTTTTCAATGTACAAACATCATTCTAAACTCAATGGAAGTGGTTTCGATTTCAAATTCCTTCGTATGCAAAAAGTAGCATTTTGACCTTTATAAATTTCATAGCGACCTTTCTAAATATTGAATTGGCCATAACTTTTGATTTCTGCTATGAAATTTCAATTTTTCAGATTCATTGGAAAGATATTTTTAAATAGATTCTAATATTTTTGGTTTCACTAAAATCCGTTAAATTTTGCATCCTGTACGGTCAGTCAAAGTTCAAGTTTGACTTTTCAAACTACCGCATTATTTCTAACTCTTTTGTTAATTAAAATTAAATTATTCATTCTAACTTCGATTTAAATCAAATCTGTGATCATTATTATTTAAATAAATAATTTTATATTGTCAAAATTCATTAAAACTTTCTAAAATAAAAATTTTAAATTGGTCCTGATTTTTGCGGGTTGTTACACCATACATAGGTATACAATCAAAACCGCACAGTCACGTATTTGGAAATTGGATTTCCTTCATGAACAGAGGCAAGGGATCGTCCTCACCGAATTCGAGACGCTCTAGCCCGTCCCTCAGGCAAGTACTCAGTTAAGCCTTTGGATCGTCAGGGCCGGTCCACCGTTTGCAAACAGCCTCTGTTTTCGACGAAACCACTTTTGTTGGATCCGGGATGTCAAATTATTGCTAGGTTTCAAATTCCATAATTTTTGAAGTTAATATGTGAGTATGGCAAGGGAAAATGTGTACGCTAGTTTACATTTTTCTTTTTTTACGATAGCGTTATCTGTCATTATAAAAAACTATCCTATACTAAATTATATTATGACCAAAGTATCCTATACTAAGCTAGACTAAACATAGTTATACTCCCCTTGAATCTATGTTATAAATAACTATTTTAAATAAACTCTCCCTATTTTTTTTCCCAACGTTGACCTCTACCTTTCCAGAAATGTCCCCAGATTGTTTGATGGCCACATTGCTCTGTATATCCTCTTTGTCGGCAGCCTTCCTTTTCCGATTGGCATATATCTCTTCTTGCCACCTGCAAATTATATACCATTGTGTTCGTCTCGTCGCGCAGATTACCAAAATATATTCATTTGTCAGTTTCGGTGTTCGGTTTGCGCTGAAATTGTGAAAAACCTTGTTGAGAAGTACGCACGTTATATTGAAATCGTGCATTTACACATTCATATACCATACACATATATATAATATGCATATTTATGTATATATTTATTACATGGATTAAAATGCCAGAACACTGCGTTCCCCCGCCCTTTGGGGGCGTAAATGAGCCAACGAATGACTCCATCGGCTTCACATAGTCACCGATATATCTGAGGCGCCTCACAACGACAACAACCACATAGGTGAAAATAATATATATGTCAGCCAGTTTAAGCACTGACACCACCTCTAGCTAGAAAGGAACGCATGCCCTCCCCGATGTCCTCTCCCGTTTCTGGTTCATACCGGGATGTGAGGCTCACGAATTCACGTTATACACAAAGCTATGCCACACAGGCCATGCTTTGATCATCAACCACAAGACTTTGCTTTTCAATAGAAGCCTTGATCATCTGCCACTTAAGCGTGCCACACAGGCAATTCACGCTATGCGACTGATTTCTATCGATATATAACCTTTGAGCTCGTACGTCTCAGAGAAGAGCGTTAACCAAGAGAATAAATTCTCCGTCGCCAAATAGATATATATTTAATAGAGATCAATCAGCACAGAACAAAATCCAACGTCAGACACATAGTCCATTTGCAAGTTCGTTTTGGGTCTGAACGAAACCGAAGGCACTATATACCTCGCCTACCCATCGATCTCCACGTACGTATGGACGATCACCACTTATTATCTATATTTCAGGATACCTCCTAATCAAGACATCAGTTACCATCCAACCGAGGTGAAGATCTCCGGTCTTCAACCACCGTCTTCATCATCGACTTCTTATCGCCGATCAATTATTTGAAATGAGAATTAACTCGGCCTTTTCAAATAATTCACGTATATTTGGAATTTAAATCAATTCATTTCAATGGTTAAATTATTCGACAACAATTCACGCCGAACACATTCAACCATCAAATATAACATAAACCGAGCAAATTCAGTTTATTTCCATTCCATATCGTTTATAATAGTTTATCACGATTTATCGCTATTTTTATTTATTTAAAAATAGCCATTTCATTCAAACGACGCTTCAGGCCATAACGCGGCCGTGGCGCTGTTTTTCTTCAGATTTGATTTACAGATATATGAAAATCTAACCGTTGGATCTTCACAAATTGTATATCATTAGAAAGATCTTTTCAAAAAAAATCCAACGGTTTCAGTTTTAGGAAAATCCGACGGTCGGATCTCCCGGTACACTCGATTGAAGTTTCGATTTCAAAATACGAACTGCAGCGTCGTTATTCGATTTAATTTAATTATATTTATATATATATAAATATAATCAATTCTGGCGCTGTTTTTCTTCAGATTTGAATTAAACATTTCAGACAATCCAACCGTTGGATTTTCACAAAGTGGGTATCGTTGGAAAGATATTTCCAAAGCGAACCCAACGGTTTCGGTTTTGGGAAAATCCGATGGTCGGATCTCCCAATTTTCACACCAATCACAACCAATAAATATCGTCCATGGTTTGTGGACGAGGGGCATGTGTATATATATATATATTATATAAGTATATTTCACTTCTATTTCAACACATATATAATTTTTACAACGCATATATAACTTATACATCGAACATACAACTTATACAACGCTTATACATGAGGTGTACAATGCTTATATAACTCACACTTCGAATATATAATTTATACATTGTCATTTCCATATCGTTTATAATTCAGAAATCTCACATTGCTTTTCGCATTGCCAAAAATTGTAGAAGGCTCAGAAAAATATCCGGCCTCTTCTAGAATGTAGAAGACGTCTGCACGAGTCCGCTGTCTCTTATTTCATTGAATTTCGTCAAGAAACGAAAACGATATGTTTTTTACAGTGAAATCAAAAACCGTAGTGCTTTAAAGTGCTATTAAATAGTTTAATATTATAACAGCCGTACCTCTCTGAAATTGTTCAAAACTAGGTACTGATTTTTCGTGAAATCCGTGAAGGGGTTGGACGATCGGGCTACGCAGCGTCGAAGGGGGGCGGAGGGCGCACCTGCGCGCGGTGGAGTGGGCCCACTCGGTGGTCCCTACTGTCGGCGACGGCGGTTGAAAGGCCGCTCCTTCCTGGCGTTGATTCTCCTTCCACGCTCCACGATAAAGCCTCCAACTGGTATGGATTTGAAGCTCTCTTCGACGGCTACAAATAACTCCAAAGGAGCAGGTGGTTTTGATTCACGGATTAGAAGAAAAAGAAGAGAGAAGATTTGAGCCCAAAACCGCATTTCACGTTTTTTTTATATCGGGGAGAGAATGTGTGCTGACCAATAGGAATTTTTTTACATTTATATATTTTAAAATCTCAAAAATACCCCTCTTCACATACTAACACCAATCCAAACCCAACGACTGTCGTCCCTAGCTAAATACCCCCATTCCGAACACAATGGGATATGTTTCGTATTCGACTGTTTCAGTCAGTTTTTCTTCAAATTAAAATATAAAACATTCAATATTTGATTTGAACGTACATTTCAATTTGCCGGGGCCACATACTGATTCTAAAAGTTCCAGAAAAATAAATCTAGCTATGATTTGACGATACGGTCCCAACAAAACTAGTTTCGTCGAATTCTGAGATCGTTTGAAAAATGACCCTTTTCTGGTCGATCCAATTTAATAGAAATCAACCAAACACGTTTTCCTTTGCCACGCTCACATACTAACTTCAAAAATTATGAAATTTGAAACCTAGCCATAATTTGACATCCCGGATCCAACAAAAGTGGTTTCGTCGAATTCCGAGGTCATTTGCAAAATGGCCATTTTCCCGGGCTATATAAACTCTATAGCGACCTTTCTGAAAATTCATTTAGACATAACTTTTGCTTTCCGCTACGAAACTTCGATTTTTCAGATTCGTTAGAAATATATTCACTAACAGATTTAAATATTTTTGGTTTCAATAAAATCTGTTTTGTTTTGCTCCCGGTATAGTCAGTCAAAGTTTGAATTCAAATTTTGAAACTACCGCGCCATTTCAGGCCTTGATTATAATTTGAAATAATTATATTTATTTTCAAACATCGATTCAAACTCACTTTTTGTTGTTATTATTTAAAATATTTATTTTAAAATTTTTAAATTCCACCAAAATAGCCAATTTAAAATTTTCAAATTGCCTCAGATTTTCGGGTTGTTACAGCCAGTTGGAAATACAATATCCAATAAGAGCCCGCGGTTTTTGATTATATACCATATATGTGGAACGTGAGATGAAAGCATTCCACTAGATTGATATTTATTTGTGTTTAGACACTATTATGATATCAGAATAAGATATGATTTCTAAAAAGAAATGGTTTTGACTTTAAAATCAAGATGGGTGATGTTTTTAAACTTAGCGAGTTTTCTCACTCTAGTTCACCAGACTGATCCGACGTTTTGTAAATGATCGGGTTAGACCGGGTTGTACAGGTTCAGGTTATTGGATGCTGTGAAGTCTAAAGATAAGCTGGAAGAGTTCAGATGCATATATCTGATGTGTGTTCTGCTGTGTATTGTATATGAGGACAGATTATGATAACTGTCAAAATGTGTTGTACTTTGATGATTGTAAGTTTTTATTTCAAAGCTCTCAGTAAAGTTTTATTCTATTATATTTTATTCCACTGCGATGTGAAACTTTGATGTTGTTGTGTTTTTCTTCTTCTTCTATTCTAATATTTCTTTCTTTCTTATCTCACCAACTATTTTCTTTCGTTAAATATCCGGTGTTTTCGATACTTGAGTTCTGCCAAGTAATACGGGTTGTGTATTATTGTTGGAATTCGAGCGTCAAAATCCCTGGGTCGTTACATGTTGCAACCATTCAAATCTTATAAATAGGAGTTGATTTCGAATTTTTTCACAATTTATCTTCTCCTTCTTCACCCCTCGTCATCCCACCATTGTTCTTTATCATTTTATCAATTTCTACACTTCTACTTTGCCTATTACTGCTCTAATTATTTAAAACTTCATCTTTTCTCACTCTCTATCCACCACTCTCTTAATTGAAGTGTTATTGAAGAGTTATAGGGCTGTTGTAATTATTTGGGAAAGGGTGTGTTCCTTGTAGCCCTGAAATCAAGGAAAAGGAGCGGTGTAAACCTTATAGCCGTGAAATCTAGGGTGGTTGGAGCGGTGTAAACCTTGTAGCCGTGAAATCAAGGGGATTGTATTTGATATTGATAATAATAAAACTCTGAGCATTCCAGCGTTACGTGGGACTGGACGCAACAGTAATCCGAACCAGTATAAAATCCGGTGTGTTCTTTCCTTTTCTGCATTTTATATTTATCTGTTTCCGTGTTTGTGTTTGATTTTGTGTCTGTGATCATCTCTGTTGTATGTATTTCATGTAGTAGATCATATAAGTTTAAGACTTTCATAAATTCTTTGAAAACACTATTCACCCCCCTTTAGAGTTTGTTTCACCTTAAGATCCGCATTTCACATTCCCTAACATTAATAAGTTGATTTTGATTTGTTCTATCTTGAATTTACTTAAACGATCTCTACACGTTTTCAACTCGCACGATCAAAGCATAAATCCGATCGATATGAAATTTGAAATCTTTTTATATTTCATCAATATAGATCCAATGAGACTTGTTTTGTCAAATTCTGAGACTATTTGCAGAATGACTTATTTCTGGGCTATTTTTAAAGTGAAAATTAGCTTCACATCCCTAAAACTGTTCAAAATATAAACGGCCTCCCCCAAAAAGCTTTTGGGTCCCTATTTTGGCCTTTACGTGTTTTTCAAAGAAATTTAGGCGCTGCAACATAAAAAAAATATAAAAAATCACAAATATTTCCAGAAACAACCTGATTTTTTTTTATTTTTTTTTTGCATACATCTCAGCATTAATACTCAATATATGCATACATGTATGCATATATTCATCCAATGTTTTATATTGAAAATCTGGTTGAATATATGCATACATGCATGTATTAGTAATACTTGTTGAGATGTATGCATATAAAGATGAACTAATATGCACGGACTATGAATTGTTGTAGAAGTATGCATATATTATGTATAAAATGCTGAAATGTATGCATAAATGTTAAAAAGGATGAAGGCTTATGAATATGTGCTGACATGTATGCTTATATTGCTTATAAATGCTGAAATGTATGCATAAAAGGTGTATGCTTGAAAAAGCAGGCCAATATTGAATTAATGCATCAAATGATGCATTTATTGCAGTATTACTACATACATTTTTCCATTAATACTGCAGTTTGATGCATAACTACAATTTATGCAGAAACGTATGCATAAATTGCAAATATATGCATCATTTGATGCATAATACAACAATTTTGCTTTTTTTTGTTTTCGATGATTTTTTTGGTGGTTTTAACGCCTAAAATTGATAACGATTAGTTGTTGTATTTAATTATGAATTTACATGATTTTTTTATGAGTTTACAAAATTTAGGGACCTAATTTATATCAAAATAACACAAGAATGTGAGCCTAATTTCCAAACCTATTAGGGATGTGAGCCAAACAATAACGACCCAGAAAATCTGAAACAATTTAAAAATTTTAAATTGGCTAAAATAATGGATTTTAAATATTTAAAATAAATATTTTAGATAAGTGAGCTTGAATCGACAATTGAAAATGAATATAATTAATTATAATTATAAACAAGGCCTGAAAAGGCGCTGTAGTTTCAAAAATTGAATTCAAACTTTGTCGGACTATACCGGGTGCAAAACAAAACGGATTTTAGTGAAACCAAAAATATTTAAATCTGTTAGTGAATACCTTTCTAACGAATCTGAAAAATCGAATTTTCATAGCGGAAAGAAAAAGTTATGGCCGAATGAATTTTCAGAACGGTCGCTATGGAATTTATATAGCCCGTGAAATTGGCCATTTTGCATACGACCTCGGAATTCGACGAAACCACTTTTGTTGGATCCGGGATGTAATGTTATTGCTAGGTTTCAAATTTCATAATTTTTGAAGCTAGTATGTGAGCGTGGCAAAGGAAAATGTGTTTTGGTCAATTACAGTTAAATTGGATCGACCAGAAATGGGCCTTTTTGCAAACGGTCTCAGAATTCGACGAAACTAGTTTTGTTGGGACCGTATCGTCAAAACATAGCTAGATTTATTTTTCTGGAATTTTCCGAATCAGTTTGTGGCCCTGGCAAATTGAAATGTTCGTTCAAATTAAATATTGAATATTTTATATTTTAAATTGAATGGAAACTGGCTGAAACAGTCGAATGGGCCTACGAAACATATCCCATTGTGTTCGGAATGGGGGTAAAACGTTAGGGACGACAGTCGTTGGGTTTAATTTGGGGTTCGTTTAAGAAAACTCTAATTTTTGAAATAAATATATATCGGCGAATAGGAATTTTTCTTTCATTGTTTATTTTAAAACAAAAAAATCAAAAAACCTCGTTCCTTTTCGCGACTGACGGCGCCGCTTGCTCCCCACGTCCAGACCAAAATCCCGCCGCCTCAGCCATCTTCCACCGCCGCCACCACCTTGAATCGAGAGCCGCTTCCCTCCTCTTCAAATCCGACCAGGTCCCGCCACCTCCCATCGCGCCACCTGCGAGAACGAGCCCCGTGAAGTCGGCACCTTCACCAACGTCGATCTCCCCACTCCGACCACCGAACTGGCCGTGCCTACCACCGATGTGAGCGCCGTTCGTAGCTCTTCGACGCTGCAGCACCAGATCGTCCTCTAGCTTCACGGATTTCGCGATAATTCAAAACCTAGTTTTGAATAAAAAGGAAGGTATACGGCTGATTTTATTTAATTTGATTTTAACACCTTTAAAACGTTACAAACCTTTAAAAAATCATATCTTTTTCGTTCGTTAACGAAATTCGATGAAACAGGAAACATCGTGACCGTGTGGACGCCTTCTACATTTTAGAAGAGACCGCATACTTTTCTGAGCCTTCTGCTATTTTTGGTGGAGTGGAACCCAATGTGAGATTTCTAATTTAAAAATAATATGGAAAATGACGATGTATAAATTATATAGTCGATGTATGAGTTATATAGACGTTGTACACCTCGTGTATAAGCGATGTATAAGTTGTATGTTCGATGAATAAATTATATATGCGTTGTAAAAATTATATATGTGTTGAAATAAAAGTGAATTGCTATATATATATATATGTATATATATATATATACGCCCCTCGTCCACAAACCATGGACGATATTTATTGATTGTGATTGGTGCGAAAATTGACTGATAGCGAATGGTTGTTTGGGATTGTTTGTGGTTGATATTGATTGATTGTGGTTGAAAAATACCCGTTTGTGGTTGAGAAATATTTGGTTGAAACCACATAGGATTAGTTTGTGGAAATGAAATAAATATATATATACATGCCGCCTGCGTGCGAACTAGATGCATGATCCCCATTGTCAAAAACCGCGAGGTTTTAAGGTAGAGCGAGAAGCCGTATTAGGGACTGTCCCGGTTTTAACTACCCTGCCGTTATGCTGTCGAAATTTTGAATAATATTCGTGTGTTTGAATTATTTTCATTTGCTGCAACTATATTTATTCATTGAATAGAAAACCTTCATGTGTTGAATCGATATTCATTCGTTGATTTGAAATTCATGTGTTGAATGGTATTCATATTTTGAAATAAATTGTTTGATAATAAAAAACACCTTTTATCGACAATATGAACTGTGTAAAATAATCTCGTTTCGAAAAGAATTGTTTCATAAGAAAAAATCCTATTTTTATCACCGATATAAACTATATAAAATAGTAGTGTTTTGAAATGAATTGTTTTACAATAAAAATCACATTTTTATTATATACACAAATTGTTGAAATGTGAAGTGTTAAAAATAGCCACTCTTTCAAATAAATATATATGAGTTGAAATATTCATTAAATAGCTAATAATATGATTTGTGCCTATATATGCAACATTAGAATGAATGGTGTTTTTAAACCAAATGGAAATCAAATATGAAGTTGAATGGAAAATGTTAAACAATAAGAACTGTATATATGTACATGCATATTTATTGAACAGGTTATAGCAAAGGGGCTAGAGAAGAGGAATAAAATTTTGTGCCCGACAAATAGGTACACATTTACTGCTTTGTTTGGGTGATGATTTTATGAGCCTGTTGGCTAGCCGCTTGGCTTTTTCTTTTTCTTTTCGACATGAGACGCCCGTGTGGCTATTTGGGAATTTTCCCAGCCCTCCCGTACAAAGGAGGTTATGGCGAAATTTTCCAAAATTTTAAGGCGTTAGTGAAATATTTGAAATGAAAACGATATAGGAATTTTTGAATGAACTATATTTATATAAATATAAATAAAATTAAAACGAAACGTGGCCATGCAGTTCGCATTTTTAAACCGTGATTTCAAACAACTAGTGCGGGAAATCCGACCATTGGATTTTCCCGAAACCGCAACCGTCGGGGTCGCCTTGGAAATATCTTCCCAACGGCACCAACTTTGAAAAAATCCAACGGTTGGATTGTCTGGAATGTTTAATTCAAATCTGAAGAAAAACAGCGCCAGAAACGATTATATTTATATATAAATATAAATATAATTATATTTAATCGAATAACGACGCTGCAGTTCGTATTTTGAAATTGAAATTTCAAACGATTGTACCGAGAGATCCGACCGTCGGATTTTCCCGAAACTGGAACCGTTGGATTCGTTCTGAAAAGACCTTTCTAATGATGTAAATTTTGTGAAGATCCAACGGTTAGATTTTCAGATATGTGTAAATCAAATCTAAAGAAAAACAGCGCCACGGCCGTGCTATGGCCCGAAGCGTCGTTTTGAATAAATAGGCTATTTTAAAATAAATAAAAATAGTGATAAATCGTTATAAAATATTGTAAACGTTATGGAATGGAAATGAACTGAATTTGCTCGATTTATGTGGTATTTGATGGTTGAATGTGTTTGGTGTGAAAATTACATTAAAGAACAAAATTGGTGTTGTTGAATGATTTAACCATTGAAATAAATTGATTTGAAATTCTAAATATACGAGAATTATTTGAAAAGGCCGAGTTAATTCTCATTTCGAATAATTGACCGACGATTGAAATTCGAAGATAAAGACGGTGGTCGAAGACCGGAGATCTTCACCTCGTTTGGATGGTAACCGAGGTCCTGATTGGGAGGCATCCCGAAATATGGATAATGAGTGGTGATCGTCCAGACGTACGTGGTGATCGATGGGTTTGCGAGGTATTTAGTGCCTCCGGTTTCGTTCAGACCTAGAACGGACTTGTAAATGGACTGTGTGTCTGACATCGGATTTTATTCTGTGTTGATTGATCTCTATTAAATATACATCTGTTTGGTGGCGGAGAATTTATTCTTTTGCTTAACGCCCTTCTCTGAGACGCACGAGTTCAGAGGTTGTGTATCGATGGACATCAGTCGCATGGCATGAATTGCCTATGTGGCATGCTAAGATGCAGGGATCAGGGCTTCTGTTGAAAAGCAAAGTCTTGTGGTGATGATCAAAGCACCGCCTGTGTGGCGTAGCTTTGTGTATAACGTGAAATCGCGAGCCTCACACCCCGGTATGAACCAGAAACGGGAGAAGGACCTCAGGGAGGACATGCGTTTCTTTCTAGCTAGGGTGGTGTCAGTGACCTACCAGCCCTGACATTTATATACTTTTCACCTATGTGGTTGTTGCTGTTGCGAGGCGCCTCGGTTTGATCGGACGATCCGGGTCCGATGGAGTCATTCGTTGGCTCGTTCACGCCGCAAAGGGCAGGGAAACGTAATGTTCAGGCATTTTAATCCACATCGGTGGTCCGACCCTGTCGCTCCAAGGGTCGATGCGTTCTGATCCTGAGACACGGGCTAGAGCGTCTCGAATTCGGTAAGGACTATCTTTTGCCTTGGTTCATGACGGAAATCCAATTTCCAAATACGTGACTGTGCGGTTTTGATTGTATACCTATATATATGGCGACATAGTGGTATGGGGCATTAATGTCGTCTATGATTGATAGTTATGATTTGAAATCGTTTTCAAAACATATAAACACTAGCAATAATATCAAATGCCCTTGTTTTATTCGTATCAAGCATATTTGGCCGTTATAAGGTAAAAACTCTATCCTCCGGTTTGCGTTGCATTGTGTGATGGGAACTGAGTCTTATAACGGCTTCATTTTTATAAAAAGCATAGCGATGTTTAAAGGAAAGATTTTTTTTAAAGCACGGGCAATCCAATGGAGTAAACCCGTTCCACGAAAGTGGCGTGGTCCTGTGATTAGCCATATTATATATGTGTTGAATAGATTTCTCATACCAGTCCCATGACTGACTCGTAGTTTGTTTCACTCTCAAACTCGGGTGCCCCTTTTTCTACACGGGCAGCCTAGTATTCAGGTTTAGCTGGTTCTTTCTGGATAGCTGGAGCTGAAGATGGATTCTATTATTTATCTCTTTTTATGCTGTTCAGCTCCTATTGTACATATTTTGTTTGTTTCCGCTGTAGACATTTATGTATAGCTGAACTGTATTTGTACTAAGTAAGATTGTGTATGTTGTGTAACTCTGATGATTACTTTTATCCAGTATATTCTATTGTTCATTATCTGGTGTATTTAATTATTCTATTCTGCTTTTATCTGTTTCAGTGTTATATTCCAAAGATAACCCTTGTCTCCGTCTGGACGGGATTTCGGGTCGTCTCAACGTGGTATCAAAGCGAGGTTAAGCTTAGTTCTGGAATATAACATTTGAATGAACTCGTCAGAAATAGAACCAGTAGTGTTCTAGGACGGGTAACTCTATACAGATAGGATCAGCAATATCCTAGTATGAGTAAAGAAGAATGAAATTACACCTCGATAGACCCATTTACACTTGAAGTATATGTTTCTATGTTTGAAAATATCTTTTCTGTTGACCTGACGCTTTGTCTGCTAATTGCAGACGTACTAGAAAATGAGTGACAGGAAGAAGAAGTAATCGTATGGCTCAACCAGCTAATGAGCCAGTTGTGCTCCCACAACCAGAATCCGATATAGAAGTTCTATTCAAGAGATTTCGAAATCTTGGTGGATCGCCATTCTTAGGCAAGGAGTCCATTATGGAAACACAAGCTTGGATTCGTTCTACAGAAAATCTTTGAGGGTTTAAAGCTGAGGGATGATCAGAAAAGATTACTGGCGTCTTGGGCACTCAAAGAAGAAGCTTTGTTTTGGTGGGATTCAGTTATTAAAGATAATCCAGAAGGTGATATCACCTGGGGCAGATTCAAAGTGATTTTCTTAGGAAGATTTACTCCTCCCGAAGCAACCGAGAGACTATGTGATGAATTTTCTTATTTGATAGAAGGCGATATGACCATCCCAGAATATCATAAGAAATTCAATGAACTTGCTCACTTTGCCCCTCATCTGATTCAAGATCCAAAGAGGAAGAATCTGAGATTTATTCATGGCCTGCAAAGAAACTATCAGAACAGTGTGATGAGGAATGTGAAACTTCCTTTCTCAGAAATGATTTATATGGCTTATCAATACGAAGATTTAGACAAGAAAGGTATGTTACAGTACGAAGAGGAAGTCAGTTCTAGCGATAAGGTTGAATCAGAAACTGATCGTCCTGAGGCCAGTACCATGTCTGAGGTCGGTAAGGAGCCCAAAGTCAATCGGAAAAGGGCCAGACCAGGAAAAGAACCGGTAACGACCACCGTATGCAATAACTGCCATCAAAAAGGGCATTTGATGATAAACTGTGGACCCTTGAAGAAACGAAGAAAGAATAAATTTAAATCCAAGGACAAGTTCCTAGAAAATAGAAAGTGCGTTCAATGCCGTCGGACTGGCCATCTTGAAAAGGACTGCAGGCAATTTAAGAAATCCAAGACAACGCAAGTAAATGAAGTGGTAGAAGTACCTTCATCTTCATCTGCTCAAGGAAGATCTGATGTTTTAGAAGGCACGCTCAATGTCAAGAACATTCCAGTTAAAGTACTGTTTGACACAGGCGCGTCACGAAGCTTTATTGCAAAGAGTGCAGTCAAGAAGTTGGATTTGAGATTGAAGAAGCTCAAAGAACCAATGACAGTCCGAAATCCAGTTGGGGGTCCCATCGATCTCAGTTGGGTTTGTGGGGTGCCTGTCTCTTTTTCCTGCTATAAATTCCCTGTTATCTCTATCGTCATGAATTTTGATGAATTCGATCTTATTCTTGGATTGGATTGGTTAACCCGATATGAGGCTAATGTTAGATGCGCTGAGAGAGTTGTTAAGGCAAAGGCACAATCGGGGAATTATATAACCATACCATGTGAAGGCCCGACATCAAATAGAAAAGACTTCTGGGCAGCTTTGAATGTTTCTCCAGCCCAAATGGAAAATATCCCTGAAGTTACTGAGAATATTCCTGACCTCATCAAAGACATTCCTGTCGTCAAGAACTATGCGGATGTGTTCGAAGAAGTTGTTCGCTTACCTCCGCAGAGAGTAATAGATTTCAAGATTGCTTTGATTCCCAATGCAAGGCCGGTAGTTCACGCTATCCGAAGAATGTCCTTGAAAGAGAAGGAAGAATTAGACAATCAAACACGACAGCTAGTATGGAAGGGTCTGATCAGGCCTAGTTTCTCTGATTGGGGAGCAGCAGTGGTGTTTGTCCCAAAATCTGACGGTACTCTACGTCTATGTGTGGATTATCGTGATCTGAACAAATAGACAATAAAGAAAAAATATCCATTGCCGCGGATTGAAGATTTGTTGGATCGATTAAATGGAGCACAAGTATTTTCACGAATGGACCTAGCTACAGGCTTCCATCAACTTCGAATTACCGAAGAGTGTGTTCCAATGACAGCGTTCAGAGGTCCCGACTTATTCTACGAGTGGTTAGTAATGCCGTTCGGTTTATGTAACGCTCCAGCTTATTTCATCGATCTAATGAACAGGGTGTTCAAGGGAGTTTTGAATAAATTTGTTCTGGTTTTCATTGACGATATTCTAATCTTCTCTAAATCAAAAGCCGAACATGAAAAGCATCTGGAACAGGTTCTAGAAATTCTGAGACGGAATATATTAAAAGCCAAATTTTCCAAATGTATATTTTGGCAAGATGAAGTAAAGTTTCTAGGCCACGTCGTATCAAAAGAAGGAATCGCTGTGGATCCAAGTAAAATCACAGCTATTCAGAACTGGAAACAGCCTAGTACTCCCACTGAAGTTCGCAGTTTTCTCGGATTGGCTAGTTATTACCAGAAATTTGTTAAAGACTTTTCGAAGATATCTGGTCCCTTAACAAAGCTTACAAAGAAGCATTCTAAATTCAAATGGACTCCAGAAAGTGAGGAGGCTTTTGAAGAGCTAAAGTTAAGACTAACGACTGCTCCAGTGTTAACTATCATCGATGGCAACCAAGATTTAAAAGTCTGGACTGATGCTTCTAGAGAAGGCCTTGGCGCAGTGTTAATGCAAAGAGGCCAAGTGATTGCTTACGCTAGCCGTCAACTGAAGCCACACGAGAAGAACTACGTAACTCATGATCTTGAGTTATTAGCTATTGTGTTCGCTTTGAAAATCCGGAGACACTATCTTCTAGGTGAGAGATTTGAACTATTTACAGATCACCAGTCGTTAAAGTATCTGTTCACCCAGAAGGACTTGAATTTGAGGCAGCAGCGTTGGCTGGAGTTTCTTGCAGCATATGATTTTGAAATTATATATACTCCAGGGAAAGCCAATGTCGTGGCCGATGCGCTGAGCCGAAAGAATGTAATGATCGCCAGCTTTATTATCACGACTTCCTTGATTGACAAAATATCTATTCTTCAGAAGGAGGATAACTTTATTAAGGATATGATCAAAAGGATTCAGAAAGGCGAACCCTCGTATTTTCAATAGATAATGACGAGACCTTGAGGTTAAAAGGAAGGATTTGTGTTCCTGACATTCCTGAGCTAAAATGGGAAGTGTTAGACGAGTGTCACCAGTCCAAGCTGAGTATCCATCCTGGTGTGGCCAAAATGTATAACGATCTCAAGCGAACATTCTGGTGGAAGGCTATGAAAAGGGACGTTTCAATATACGTTAGCCGATGCCCTACTTGCCAGCTAGTCAAAAGCGACCAACAGAAACTGGCTGGATTGCTACAACCACTGGAAGTTCCTGGTTGGAAGTGGGAACATATTTCTATGGATTTCATTGATGGTCTGCCCAGAACCAGAAAAGGGAATGACAGTATTTGGGTGATCGTAGATCGCTTCACGAAGACCGCCCATTTCATACCTGTCAGATCAAACAGAACTGCTCAGAGTCTGGCGCAGATATACTTCAGGGAAATAGTTAGACTACATGGAGTGCCGCTCAGTATAGTCAGTGATAGAGATACAATATTCACTAGCAAATTCTGGGAAGCATTTCAAGTCGAGCTGGGAACGAAGTTGAACTTGAGCACCGCTTATCATCCTCAGACAGACGGTCAGACCGAGAGGGTGAATCGTATTTTAGAAGATCTATTGCGGGCTTGTGTTATAGATTTCGGTGGGTCATGGGAAGACCATCTTCATTTGGCTGAATTCTCTTATAACAACAGCTACCAGGCGAGTCTGACAATGTCGCCATTCGAAGCATTATACGGTAGACCGTGCCGATCTCCTGCTTGTTGGGTCGAACCCGGAAATAGACTTGTGTTGGGTCCTGATATGATTCGTGAAGCTACCGACAAAGTCGATTTTATCAAGAAGCGATTACTCGCCGCTCAAAGCCGACAAAAGAGCTATGCCGATAGAAGAAGAAGAGTTATATCCTTTGCTGTCGGCGACTATGTATATTTGAAGGTATCGCCGATGAGAGGAGTAATCCGGTTCGGTAAAACTGGAAAGTTAGCGCCCAAATTCATTGGCCCGTTTCCTATTCTGGAACGGATCGGAACTCTCGCTTATAGGGTCAAACTGCGTGATTGGTTGCCTGGAGTTCATGATGTATTTCACATATCTCAACTTCGAAAGCACGTTCATGATCCAGACTTGATCGTGGAGGAAGCAGCTCAACATGACATTGAAATTACCCTAGAATTAGCTGTGAGAAGAGAGCCGCTAAAGATTATCGGCAAAGAAACCAAAGAGCTGAGGAACAAGAAGGTTCACTTAGTCAAAGTGCAGTGGAGTGGAGATCCGCGAGATTGTACTTGGGAAACTGAGGAGAGCATTCAGAAAGCTTATCCTAGATGCCGAGTGGATATCTCTGATTGACTCTAGTGCAAGGTACATTTACCCTACTTTGCACTACCATTCAATTCTCTACTCTATTGTTATTTTCTTTTCATGGATGTGCACTTTTAATTCTATAGTCTGAATGATTTTTAAAGGAATATAGGATTTGATTAGTATATTTTTGGAAGGTTAAAAGCGATTTGATTGTTGGTTGTGTTGTGTGATTATAGATTTATCAAACCACTTTCGACTTTGTTCCTTTTCGGGGACGAAAAGTTTTAACTAGGGGAGATTGTAACGACCCAGAAAATCTGAACCAATTTAAAAATTTTAAATTGGCTAAAATAATGGATTTTAAATATTTTAAATAAATATTTTAGATAAGTTAGCTTGAATCGACAATTGAAAACGAATATAATTAATTATAATTATAAACAAGGCCTGAAAAGGCGCTGTAGTTTCAAAAATTGAATTCAAACTTTGTCGGACTATACCGGATGCAAAACAAAACGGATTTTAGTGAAACCAAAAATATTTAAATCTGTTAGTGAATACCTTTCTAACGAATCTGAAAAATCGAATTTTCATAGCGGATAGAAAAAGTTATGGCCGAATGAATTTTCAGAACGGTCGCTATGGAATTTATATAGCCCGTGAAATTGGCCATTTTGCATACGACCTCGGAATTCGACGAAACCACTTTTGTTGGATCCGGGATGTAAAGTTATTGCTAGGTTTCAAATTTCATAATTTTTGAAGCTAGTATGTGAGCGTGGCAAAGGAAAATGTGTTTTGGTCAATTACAGTTAAATTGGATCGACCAGAAATGGGCCTTTTTGCAAACGGTCTCAGAATTCGACGAAACTAGTTTTGTTGGGACCGTATCGTCAAAACATAGGTAGATTTATTTTTCTGGAATTTTTCGAATCAGTTTGTGGCCCTGGCAAATTGAAATGTTCGTTCAAATTAAATATTGAATATTTTATATTTTAAATTGAATGGAAACTGGCTGAAACAGTCGAATGGGCCTACGAAACATATCCCATTGTGTTCGGAATGGGGGTAAAACGTTAGGGACGACAGTCGTTGGGTTTAATTTGGGGTTCGTTTAAGAAAACTCTAATTTTTGAAATAAATATATATCGGCGAATAGGAATTTTTCTTTCATTATTTATTTTAAAATAAAAAAATCAAAAAACCGTCGTTCCTTTTCGCGACTGACGGCGCCGCTTGCTCCCCACGTCCAGACCAAAATCCCGCCGCCTCAGCCATCTTCCACCGCCGCCACCACCTTGAATCGAGAGCCCCTTCCCTCCTCTTCAAATCCGACCAGGTCCCGCCACCTCCCATCGCGCCACCTGCGAGAACGAGCCCCGTGAAGTCGGCACCTTCACCGACGTCGATCTCCCGCCTCCGACCACCGAACTGGCCGTGCCTACCACCGATGTGAGCGTCGTTCATAGCTCTTCGACGCTGCAGCACCAGATCGTCCTCTCGCTTCACGGATTTCGCGATAATTCAAAACCTAGTTTTGAATCAAAAGGAAGGTATACGGCTAATTTTATTTAATTTGATTTTAACACCTTTAAAACGTTGCAAACCTTTGAAAAATCATATCTTTTTCGTTCGTTAACGAAATTCGATGAAACATGAAACATCGTGACCGTGTGGACGCCTTCTACATTTTAGAAGAGACCGCATACTTTTCTGAGCCTTCTGCTATTTTTGGTGGAGTGGAACCCAATGTGAGATTTCTAATTTAAAAATAATATGGAAAATGACGATGTATAAATTATATAGTCGATGTATGAGTTATATAGACGTTGTACACCTCGTGTATAAGCGATGTATAAGTTGTATGTTCGATGTATAAATTATATATGCGTTGTAAAAATTATATACGTGTTGAAATAAAAGTGAATTGCTATATATAAATATAAATATAAATATAAATATATATATATATATATATATATATATATATATATACGCCCCTCGTCCACAAACCATGGACGATATTTATTGATTGTGGTTGGTGTGAAAATTGACTCATAGCGAATGGTTGTTTGGGATTGTTTGTGGTTGATATTGATTGATTGTGGCTGAAAAATACCCGTTTGTGGTTGAGAAATATTTGGTTGAAACCACATAGGATTAGTTTGTGGAAATGAAATAAATATATATACGTGCCGCCTGCGTGCGAACTAGATGCATGATCACCATTGTCAAAAACCGCGAGGTTTTAAGGTAGAGCGAGGAGCCGTACTAGGGACGGTCCCGGTTTTAACTACCCTGCCGTTATGCTGCCGAAATTTTGAATAATATTCGTGTGTTTGAATTATTTTCATTTGCTGCAACTATATTTATTCATTGAATAGAAAACCTTCATGTGTTGAATCGATATTCATTCGTTGATTTGAAATTCATGTGTTGAATGGTATTCATATTTTGAAATAAATTGTTTGATAATAAAAAACACCTTTTATCGACTATATGAACTGTGTAAAATAATCTCGTTTCGAAAGGAATTGTTTCATAAGAAAAAATCCTATTTTTATCACCGATATAAACTATATAAAATAGTAGTGTTTTGAAATGAATAGTTTTACAATAAAAATCACATTTTTATTATATACACAAATTGTTGAAATGTGAAGTGTTAAAAATAGCCACTCGTTCAAATAAATATATATGAGTTGAAATATTCATTAAATAGCTAATAATATGATTTGTGCCTATATATGCAACATTAGAATGAATGGTGTTTTTAAACCAAATGGAAATCAAATATGAAGTTGAATGGAAAATGATAAACAATAAGAACTGTATATATGTACATGCATATTTATTGAACAGGTTATATAGCAAAGGGGCTAGAGAAGAGGAATAAAATTTTGTGCCCGACAAATAGGTACACATTTACTGCTTTGTTTGGGTGATGATTTTATGAGCCTGTTGGCTAGCCGCTTGGCTTTTTCTTTTTCTTTTCGACATGAGACGCCCGTGTGGCTATTTGGGAATTTTCCCAGCCCTCCCGTACAAAGGAGGTTATGGCGAAATTTTCCAAAATTTTAAGGCGTTAGTGAAATATTTGAAATGAAAACGATATAGGAATTTTTGAATGAACTATATTTATATAAATATAAATTAAATTAAAACGAAACGTGGCCGTGCAGTTCTCATTTTGAAACCGTGATTTCAAACAACTAGTGCGGGAAATCCGACCATTGGATTTTCCCGAAACCGCAACCGTCGGGGTCGCCTTGGAAATATCTTCCCAACGGCACCAACTTTGAAAAAATCCAACGGTTGGATTGTCTGGAATGTTTAATTCAAATCTGAAGAAAAACAGCGCCAGAAACGATTATATTTATATATAAATATAAATATAATTATATTTAATCGAATAACGACGCTGTAGTTCGTATTTTGAAATCGAAACTTCAAACGATTGTACAGGGAGATCCGACCGTCGGATTTTCCCGAAACTGGAACCGTTGGATTCGTTCTGAAAAGACCTTTCTAATGATGTAAATTTTGTGAAGATCCAACAGTTAGATTTTCAGATATGTGTAAATCAAATCTAAAGAAAAACAATGCCACGGCCGTGCTATGGCCCGAAGCGTCGTTTTGAATAAGTAGGCTATTTTAAAATAAATAAAAATAGTGATAAATCGTTATAAAATATTGTAAACGTTATGGAATGGAAATGAACTGAATTTGCTCGATTTATGTGGTATTTGATGGTTGAATGTGTTTGGTGTGAAAATTACATTAAAGAACAAAATTGGTGTTGTTGAATGATTTAACCATTGAAATAAATTGATTTGAAATTCTAAATATATGAGAATTATTTGAAAAGGTCGAGTTAATTCTCATTTCGAATAATTGACCGACGATTGAAATTCGAAGATGAAGACGGTGGTCGAAGACCGGAGATCTTCACCTCGTTTGGATGGTAACCGAGGTCCTGATTGGGAGGCATCCCGAAATATGGATAATGAGTGGTGATCGTCCAGACGTACGTGGTGATCGATGGGTTTGCGAGGTATTTAGTGCCTCCGGTTTCGTTCAGACCTAGAACGGACTTGTAAATGGACCGTGTGTCTGACATCGGATTTTATTCTGTGTTGATTGATCTCTATTAAATATACATCTGTTTGGCGGCGGAGAATTTATTCTTTTGCTTAACGCCCTTCTCTGAGACGCACGAGCTCAGAGGTTGTGTATCGATGGACATCAGTCGCATGGCATGAATTGCCTGTGTGGCATGCTAAGATGCAGTGATCAGGGCTTCTGTTGAAAAGCAAAGTCTTGTGGTGATGATCAAAGCACCGCCTGTGTGGCGTAGCTTTGTGTATAACGTGAAATCGCGAGCCTCACACCCCGGTATGAACCAAAAACGGGAGAAGGACCTCAGGGAGGACATGCGTTTCTTTCTAGCTAGGGTGGTGTAAGTGACCTACCAGCCCTGACATTTATATACTTTTCACCTATGTGGTTGTTGCTGTTGCGAGGCGCCTCGGTTTGATCGGACGATCCGGGTCCGATGGAGTCATTCGTTGGCTCGTTCACGCCCCAAAGGGCGGGGAAACGTAGTGTTCAGGCATTTTAATCCACATCGGTGGACCGGCCCTGTCGCTCCAAGGGTCGATGCGTTCTGATCCTGAGACACGGGCTAGAGCGTCTCGAATTCGGTAAGGACTATCTTTTGCCTTGGTTCATGACGGAAATCCAATTTCCAAATACATGACTGTGCCGTTTTGATTGTATACTTATATATATGGCGACATAGTGGTATGGGGCATTAATGCCGTCTATGATTGATAGTTATGATTTGAAATCGTTTTCAAAACATATAAACACTAGCAATAATATCAAATGCCCTTGTTTTATTCGTATCAAGCATATTTGGCCGTTATAAGGTAAAAACTCTATCCTCCGGTTTGCGTTGCATTGTGTGATAGGAACTGAGTCTTATAACGGCTTCATTTTTATAAAAAGCATAGCGATGTTTAAAGGAAAGATTTGTTTTAAAGCACGGGAAATCCAATGGAGTAAACCCGTTCCACGAAAGTGGCGTGGTCCTGTGATTAGCCATATTATATATGTGTTGAATAGATTTCTCATACCAGTCCCATGACTGACTCGTAGTTTGTTTCACTCTCAAACTCGGGTGCCCCTTTTTCTACACGGGCAGCCTTGTATTCAGGTTTAGCTGGTTCTTTCTGGATAGCTGGAGCTGAAGATGGATTCTATTATTTATCTGTTTTTATGCTGTTCAGCTCCTATTGTACATATTTTGTTTGTTTCCGCTGTAGACATTTATGTATAGCTGAACTGTATTTGTACTAAGTAAGATCCTGTATGCTGTGTAACTCTGATGATTACTTTTATCCAGTATATTCTATTGTTCATTATCTGGTGTATTTAATTATTTTGTTCTGCTTTTATCTGTTTCTGTGTTATATTCCAAAGATAACCCTTGTCTCCGTCTGGACGGGATTTCGGGTCGTCTCATACCTATTATTAAATTTCAATTAATCTTTCAACACGCGTTTATATCACGCATGCTCACATATTAACTTTAATTGTCACGAAATTTGAAATCTTAGCATATTTTAACGTAACCGGTTTCGTCGAAATCCGATATCGTTTGCAAAATATCTATTTTTAGGCTATTAAAATAATACTAAATTATCGAATTTTAATATATTTACTTTTAAATCAAATTTAAAAGTTCACTAAACTTATTTTAACTTCATTAAAATATAATATAAAATAAAATTAGAATTCATTTTCAATTGTTTTTGGGTCTAGTTTCAATATTTAACCATTTAAAAATCCACTTAGAATATATTTAATCCATATTTTAAATTCACTAAAAATACGGGTCGTTATAAAGATGCAAGCTTTCCGGCTATATTCCTATTTGTTTGTGGTTTGATAGACATTATTATGATATCATTGGATTTTAAATATAGAAAAGTGATTTGGTTATCGTAAGATAAAAGCACGTGCCATGTTTATGTGTGATCATGTCTTATGAGAGTTGCATTCTTTCGAAGGATTTTCTAAAGTTAAACAAATTGTTTATGTTATGAATTTATCACTGAAAGTATTCCAGACTGATCCGGCTTGATTATGTTTTGCTTCAAAATGTGCTCGGGTCAGACCAAGTATATTTTCCAAGTTAGGGTTGTTTGGAGCTTCAAAAGAGGAGTCAAGATGTATACACGTACTTTCTGGTATTAATCTATTTCTACTATGTGTATTGTATTGATTTGATGCGTACTCTGATGTTGTAATCATATATATCCAGTTTTCTTTTGAGTAAAGAGTTTTTTTATATATCATATTTTATTCATTCCGCTATGAGATTCTATTTTTACTTTGATTTTGTGTTGTTGGTCTTCTTCGTTTTCTTCTATTCTAATACTTCTTTCATTTCTTTTCTCATTTTCTAATTTCTTTCTATTAAATATTTGGTGTTTTCGATATTTGAGTTTGACAAGTAATACATGATTATGTATTCTTATCGAAATTCGAGTGTCGAATTCAGTTGGGTCATTACAAAATGAATCTGTAATTGTACACACGTGATCTTCTCAACTGCCTACTTGTGCACTTCATTGCTTTTAAATTCAGGAGTACCTAAAAGTTAAGTTAACATTAGGTCTACTTTATTTAGTTTTGAGTTTTCACTCGTATAAAAATGCGAACGACACATGTATATTATGAAAACAGTTGTTTTAGAAAATAAAGTTAACACTAAAACGGAAAACAACTTTTACATTTTCAGAAGTAACAAAAGAAAAGGAAGCAACTCATCTCTTCGTCGTTTCTCCATCTCATTCGTTGTTTCCATTATCGTTCATCCAATCTCTCCGTCGTCTCTTTGTTTATTTAATTATCATTCAAAATAAGTCTAAATATTCATGTTTGTACGCATGCGCATAATATAGTTGCACGAGAACTTCTAGTAATAGTCGAGATTGCACAAATACCCGATCAATCATTTGCAAATTAAAATTTTCAACATGCAGTCAGCTACCCTTGGCAAGATTCATTTACCATTTTATTATTGCTCAAAAGTTGCTACTATTTCAATTAACTTCCTTTGAAGTTGCCACTAATTCCAGCTCACTTTCACAATAGAAGACAATAAATGAAGGGTGCTACCATTTACACCCCGCTTTACACTTCTGACAATCAAAACTAAAAGCACCCCAAATATTTTAAATTTACTCTACTGGATACCGTCTAAATTAATAACCTAAAAATGAAGAGGCCACCAGCTCCTCCCTCTACACGAACGCTTCCTTTCTCACTTACATCATGCATTTATGTCTTTTGAGTCATTTGATCAAACATCTTGCATCATATTATCACAAGCATCATGTTTATCGTCCAATTTATCATCATTCAAATAGTCCATCTGTCAAACGACAAAAAAAGAATGTTTCAATCTATATAAGAAGATATGTAAGTTATACGGATAAAAACCATACAAGTCAAAACTTACACTGTCATTCTCTATTACAACATCGTCAAATTAATATCCTCCATGCTAGAAATTTCCAACGGAGCGGAAAAAAATAATAATAATCCTAAAACGCAATGGAAAACCCAAGCCGTTAAAAAAACATAACAACATGTTCTATAATATAAAAGAAAACAATAAAAATCAAGCAATTCTAACCTCCTTTTTATCTTCATTTTCCATCTCTATTAGGCACAAAAGAATATCTGTTTTTGTTAGGGTTTAGAGTTTCAAATGGTAGAGAAGTTCATGTTTTTCTTAGAAGAAGTACGGTGCCGAATAACTGAGTGCAAAAATAATATACGGTGGAATAAAAATAATAATCATTTGTATTAATTTAGAAAGGTGGATGAAAATGTAAACCGATGTGTGAATAGTAGCACCCTAAATGAATCTTTCGTCACCTACGATGTCTTTCAAAAGTGACAAATTTATAATAACTGAAGACCAAATTGGCAAATATCATTCAACAACCCACAAACTCAAATATCGTCCTGATTAGGAAAGACCAAATAAAAAATAGGCCAGCTCTATTTGCACTCCTTTTTCTTCCTTTCACACCTCGCTTAATTAAAAAAATTCATCACACCCCACTTTCATTTCGCCCCGATTCATTCCAAAATTACCCTTAAATTTTCTGAACTACGTTCAGCGAGAACGTTGTTTGTTCACCAATCTCGCTTGGTTCGAACTAGGTTATTATGCAAACCTCGCTCAACCTGAACTGACTTAACATATGAATCTCTCGATTAAGACTAGGTTTATACAAATACATCATCCAATTGAGCTCATAACGTGGTTCTTTTTTTTTCGTAAGTGATTGTCGTTTGAAGATGGGTACAATTTTGGAAAATCAAATCTAAAAATAGATATACTAGTGGGGTGTGAAAGGAGGAACGGGGGATTGAATAGAATTGGCCTAAAAAATATTTGTTTTATTTTACGGTTCATGTCTCCTTCCTTCCTGTGACAACCCCCAAACTTCCACGGGTGAAAGCAAGGAGAAATCATATGGAATACAACGTAAATATAGTACAACAAGTCACAGAAAACAACATAGCACAGGAAATCCATATAACAACAACATTATAGCAGCGGATATATAATGTCATCAGCAATAGAAAATCCACAGTCACAGAATCTAAATTATTACAGCAGGGTTTTAGAGAATTGCATAGGTTCCAACTCCAAATAAAACAACGTGGAATGGAAATAAGTCTGAAAATAAAAGGAAAGAAAAATGCGATAAACGAAAAGATAGGTCTTAAAAGCTCCATCACCTTATCTTCACCAAAAGCAACTCCAAGCGAAAAGGTAAAAGTAGCTCCAAAGAAACTCCAAGCAGAAAAAGAACCTGTCTACTTGGCTGCCCGTGTAGAAGAGAGGGCACCCAAGTTTGTAAAAAGGTGAAACAAA
The DNA here is from genome assembly GCA_030737875.1 of Allium sativum. Classification (NCBI taxonomy): domain Eukaryota; kingdom Viridiplantae; phylum Streptophyta; class Magnoliopsida; order Asparagales; family Amaryllidaceae; genus Allium; species Allium sativum. Next base: position 163,091,393 of record CM060913.1, read on the forward strand.
CAATGGGTCAGTCGTGGGACTGGTGTGAGAGTTCTTAACTAAAATTACTCATACTACTAAGGCAAATCCAAGAACCATGCCGCTAATGCGGAACGGGTTGTACCAATGGATTGCCGTGCATAACTACAATGTCAGTACAAATAAATAAAACGTAACACAGCGCAATGTCTTTTGAAAAATGAAACCACCATAAGACTCAGGTCCCATCACACAATGCAACGCACACCAAGAGGATAGAGTTTTACCTTATGGTGGTTAAACATGCTAAATACGCCAAATACGAAACTAATATTATTATTAGGGTGTATATGTTTTTAAAAACAATTCAAAGCAATGTATTAATCCTAGGAAGCATAGGTACCATATATTATGCCTCCGATACTAGTAATACAAATCAAATCCGTTGGGGTCGTATTGGAAATTTGGGTTTCCATCATGAGTCCAGGCTAGGGAGGACTCCTTACCGATTCGAGACGCTCTAGTCAACGTCTCAGGATTACCCGCAGTTAACCCTTAGATCCTGCAGGGCCGGTCCTCACATACAACTTAGAGGATTGGCAATTCCTAAGCACACGTTCCCCGGTCCTATAGGACCTATCCGAGGCGCCTCATTTCATCATCCTCCAAAAAGTAAAATGACTACTAACTAGAAAGAAACGTGCTACTTTCCCTGCGTTCCCTTCCCCCTTTTTAGACTCTACCGGTTTGTGAGGCTCGTGAGGTCGTGTATACCATACCACAGAATTTTGCTTTGCAACAAGAAACCCTGATCATTTCATCTTAGCACGCCACACCGCCATTCCATACCGTACCATCGACCGTCTGCCAACATATAAACGGGTGTTAAGTAGAGAATGAATTCTCTACCACCAACATTTTTACATTAGCCGAAAATCGACGACATGATATTTAATGGGATACGGTGTCAGACATACCCTCCATTTACACCCATGCTCTAGGTCTGAACTAGGGTCAAACCCGTGAAATCAACGCGTACGTTTGGCCAATTACCCCGACTCGTAAATCGGGAGCTACCCAATTCAGAGTCTTGGTCGTTGTCCATTCGAGGGAAGATTTACGGTCTTCATACGCCGTCTTCATCTTTTGATTCTTGAAATCGTAAAACCGTTTGGAATGGGATGAACCCGGACTTCCCAAACAATCTCGCGTTCATACTTTAGAGAAAAACACATTGCATGTCGTTATGTTGTCTTATAACAATAAGTCCTTGCCTTAATTATTTAATATAATTAATTTCTTTAATTAACGACGCTTCAGGTCAGAGGCGACTTGTCACCGTTCCATTCATTTTGATTTTTACTTTTCCCCTTTACATTTTGAACAATGGACATTTTCTATGGTGTGACCCTTATACGTCATAAATAATGTAAATCTTCTCCTATGTTTCATTTCCCCTTTTTTTTTTTTTACTATTTTGACAAAATGTCATTCTATGCAATGCAACCTCCTATTTTTCTATTTTGACAAAATGTCGTTTTATGCAAAGCAAGTTTCTACTTTTCTATTTTGACAAAATGTCGTTTTATGCAATGCAAGTTCTTACTTTTCTATTTTGACAAAATGTCGTTTTATGCAATGCAAGTTCTTACTTTTCTATTTTGACAACATGTCGTTTTATGCAATGCAAGTTTCTACTTTTCTATTTTGACAAAATGTCGTTTTATGCAATGCAAGTTCTTACTTTTCTATTTTGACAAAATGTCGTTTTATGCAATGCAAGTTCTTACTTTTCTATTTTGACAACATGTCGTTTTATGCAATGCAAGTTTCTACTTTTCTATTTTGACAAAATGTCGTTTTATGCAATGCAAGTTCTTACTTTTCTATTTTGACAAAATGTCGTTTTATGCAATGCAAGTTCTTACTTTTCTATTTTGACAAAATGTCGTTTTATGCAATGCAAGTTTCTTACTTTTCTATTTTGACAAAATGTCGTTTTATGCAATGCAAGTTTCTACTTTTCTATTTGACAAAATGTCTTTTTATGCAATGCAAGTTCTTACTTTTCTATTTTGACAAAATGTCGTTTTATGCAATGCAAGTTTCTACTTTTCTATTTTGACAAAATGTCGTTTTATGCAATGCAAGTTTCTACTTTTCTATTTTGGCAAAATGTCGTTTTATGCAATGCAAGTTCTTACTTTTCTATTTTGACAAAATGTCGTTTTATGCAATGCAAGTTTCTACTTTTCTATTTGACAAAATGTCTTTTTATGCAATGCAAGTTCTTACTTTTCTATTTTGACAAAATGTCGTTTTATGCAATGCAAGTTCTTACTTTTCTATTTTGACAAAATGTCGTTTTATGCAATGCAAGTTCTTACTTTTCTATTTGACAACATGTCGTTTTATTTTTAAATATTGACAAAAGTGTCAATAACATACGTGCTCATGTTTTAATTTTAAATATTGACAAAAGTGTCAATTAACATTACATTGCCAATTTGTTCCCAAAACTTACTGTCAAAACACTACGCTACATACAACGTCAATTTTCACATGTCATAACATCGCAAAATAAATGGTATCAATTTCTTGTGTCATAACATCCAACAATTTATGGTGACAATTTCTACCACGTCATAACATCACAAATATAATGGTGTCAATTCATTTGTGATAAAATTTATCTTTCCCTTACTTATATAGCTAAGCCATAAACATTTCACATAAAAATATGAATGGCAAATAAAATGGTATCAAATCCATCGTTATAGCATGGCAAATAAAATGTGATGTCAAATTTCTAACCACATATACACTTAACAATTTGTTTATTCAAAAATAAATTTTTGTGGTTTAGATCTCTCACCTTGATTGGATAATAAATATAATAAATCCAATTAAATTTTCAGAATGCTCCAATTGATTTCAGCAGCATCCACTCGTAGTCACGGTCCTATTGGTTCTGAAAATTTCAGAATCCGAATTCATACGAATAAGTTATCAACGTTTTACTGAATCTGACTTTTAACAACTGTTTCTGTCACGCTTAAAAGCGTAGCGAAATCTGAAATAAAACATACCGTAGAAACTCAGGTTTTGGTTCAAAACTTAAATTCGAATTTGCAGGAGTTGTAGTTGATGGTTCTCGGATCCGATTGGTGGAGGTCGAAGGGGGTGGAGGGGCGGACGCTCGCCGGTCGGAGGCGGCGACTTCGGTCGACCCAGGCGGGCCCGGCGGAGCTCGCAACGGCGGCGGTTCGGGGGGACGCAGGCGGCGGCACAGGCGACGGTTCGGGTTGAGGGTGGTACCAAATCGAAGATCTCGGATTCCTCTTCGAAACGGTATATGGTACGATAAATATCGTTGAGTATTGGAGGAGAAATCGATGGTCAAAGTTTTGATGGTAAATGGGTTCGGCGGCGGTAAGAAGAACGAAGAGGAAGAAGACTGTAGCAATATACGGTCCGTATTTATACATGTATTTTAGGGTTTTCTAATTATTAATTAATAAATTAATTAATTAATTTATCCGAGAAATTACCATTCTCTCATATGGACTCTGATTCGCGCTCAACGACTGTCGATCTTAACATTTTCATGCCTTCTGAACGCGATGGTGCTATCCCCATGGTCCAATTCTGAAGTTACAGACTGGTTTTATTTTATTTTCAAATTAAATTGTTTAATTTAAATTCGAACGTACATAATTTCCTGAGGCCACATACGGACTCAGAAAAATCCGGAAAAATTATTTTTGGCTTTCTTATGACGATACGATCGCAACAAAATTCGTTTCGTTCAATTCTGAGCAGTTTTGAAAAATGGCTATTTTCACGTCGTTCAATTTCAACTGTATTTGACCAAACACAGTTTCCTACGCCACGCTCACATATCAAATCGAAAAATTCTACAAATTGAAACTTAGCCATATTATGACATTCCGGATCCAATGAAAGTGGTTTCGTCGGATTCCGAGATCGTTTGCAAAATGGTCATTTTCAACTGCTTCAAAGTTATTTAAAATTTGAAATTTTAAATTTTGACTCAAAAACCCAACAAAATTTCTTAAAATAAAATTTTCAAACTGGTTCAGATTTTCGGGTCATTACAATCTCCCCTCCTTAAGAACTTTTCGTCCTCGAAAAGGAAAAAGGAAAACATAAGAGTAGGATTCAGCACCGAAAATACTGAAATGATTAAGCGTACCTCAAAATAAAATCTAATCTGAGATATCCACTCTGCATTTGGGATAAGCCTTTTTGAAACTCTCCTCAGTCTCCCAAGTGCAGTCCCTAGGATCGCCACTCCACTGCACTTTGACTACGTTGATTCTTTTATTCCTCAGAGCTCGGGTTTCTTTGCCAATAATCTTTATCGGCTCTTTCCTCACTGTTAGGCTTGGAGTAATATCCATGACTTGCTGATTTAGCTCATCCTCAATCAAATCTGGGTCATGCACATGCTGGCGGAGTTGAGACACATGAAACACATCATGCACTCCTGGCAGCCAGTCGGGCAGTTGCACTCGATAAGCCAGAGTACCAATCCTTTCGAGGATAGGGAATGGACCAATGAATCTTGGCGCCAATTTCCCAAACTTCCCAAATCGAATCACACCCCTTAGAGGAGAAACTTTCAAGTACACATGGTCACCAACAGAGAATTGCAAATCTCTTCTACGCTTGTCTGCATAGCTTTTCTGTCGGCTTTGGGCAGCCAGCAACCGCTTCTTAATTTTATCAACTTTGTCTGAAGCTTCTCGGACCATGTCTGGACCTAAAACAAGGCGATCTCCTTTTTCAATCCAACAGGCTGGCGATCTACATGGCTTATCATATAAGGCTTCGAACGGAGCCATCTTCAAACTTGCCTGATAGCTATTGTTATATGAGAATTCAACTAAATGCAAGTGATCCTCCCAAGAACCTCCATAATCGAGTATGCAAGCTCGCAACAAATCTTCAAGAATGCGATTCACCCTCTCAGTTTGGCCGTCTGTCTGAGGGTGGTATGCGGTGCTGAGATTTAATTTTGTTCCCAATTCATTTTGGAATGCCTCCCAAAACTTGCTAGTGAAGATAGGGTCACGGTCACTAACAATGCTGCTAGGAACACTAATTAAAACAAAAGGTTTTCTTTGGTTAGACGTGAAAAAGTTTCATTTAGAAAATGATGGAAAAAGGAAAGATTTAGTCTTATTACCCATATAGCCTGACTATTTGTTTGAGATAAATTTGTGCCAGACTTTGAGCAGTTCTGGTGGACTTGACAGGTACGAAATGAGCGACCTTGGTGAAGCGGTCCACGATCACCCAAATGCTGTCATTCCCTTTCTTAGAACGGGGCAAACCATCTATAAAATCCATGGAGACTTGGTCCCACTTCCCTTCGGGTACTGGCAATGGCTGCAACAATCCTGCAGGCTTTTGTTGATCGCTCTTCACTCGTTGACATGTAGGACATCTACTCACGTAAATGGATATATCCCTCTTCATATCTTTCCACCAAAACGTGCGCTTTAGATCGTGATACATCTTGCTAACGCCTGGGTGGATGGAAAGCTTTGATTTGTGCCCTTCCTTTAAAACTTCCCTGATGAGCTCCGGGATTTTTGGAACACAGATCCTCCCTTGCAACCTAAGGGCTCCCCTTTGATCTATTTGAAAGCTCGTGCTCTCTCCTTCTTGAATACTCTTAATCATTCTTTGAATAAACTTATCTTCCTTTTGAAGGGTAGAAATTTTATCAATCAAAGAAGGGGTAACTATAAAGTTTGCGACCATGGCAGCTTTTCTACTGAGTGCGTCTGCCACAACATTGGCTTTCCCTGGCGTATACAAGATGTCGAGGTCATACGCCGCAAGAAATTCCAGCCACCTTAGCTGCCTTAAATTCAAGTCCTTTTGATCGAAGAGATATTTCAAAGATTGATGGTCTGTGAATAAGTCGAATTTCTCGCCCAAGAGGTAATGCCTCCAAATTTTTAAAGCAAAAACTATGGCTAAAAGTTCTAGGTCATGGACACGATAATTTTTCTCATGCGGCTTTAATTGACGGCTTGCATATGCAACCACTTTGCCCCTTTGCATCAATACAGCGCCAAGACCCCCACTTTGAGAAGCATCGGTATAGACAGCTAAATCTTGGTTGCCATCGATGATGGTTAACACGGGGGCAGTGGTCAAACTCTCCTTTAGCTTTTGGAAGGACTCCTCACACTCTGCTGTCCAAATGAACTTGGTGTTTTTCTTAGTGAGTTGCGTTAAAGGGCCAGATAGCTTGGCAAAGTTTCGGACGAACTTTCTGTAATAACCAGCCAGCCCTAGGAAACTTCTTACTTCAGTGGGTGTAGTGGGCTGCTTCCAATCTTGAATGGCGGAAATTTTGCTTGGGTCCACAGCAATTCCTTCTTTTGACACAACATGGCCCAAGAATTTTACCTCCTCTTGCCAAAATGTGCATTTTGAAAATTTTGCTTTTAGAACATTTCTTTGCAGAATCTCTAGCACTTCTTTTAGATGCCCTTCATGCTCCTCCTTGGTTTTAGAAAAGACCAAGATATCATCAATGAAGACTAGTACGAATTTATTCAAGACCTCTCTGAAGACCCTATTCATCAAGTCAACAAAATAGGCTGGAGCATTGCACAGACCGAACGGCATTACCAACCATTCGTAGAATAAGTCAGGTCCTCTGAAAGCGGTCAAAGGGATGCATTCTTCCGCTATGCGAAGTTGGTGGAAACCTGTGGCTAGGTCCATCTTCGAAAACACCTTGGCTCCATTTAAATTGTCCATCAAATCATCTATACGAGGCAAGGGGTATTTGTTCTTTAAGGTTTGCTTATTGAGATCGCGGTAATCCACACAGAGCCTCAAAGTGCCGTCTGATTTGGGGACAAACACCACAGCTGCACCCCAATTGGAGAAGCTAGGCCGTATTAATCCCTTCTTTAGGAGCTGTTTGGTTTGGGCACTCAACTCTTCTTTTTCTTTAGGAGTCATTCTTCGAACAGCATGAACTACCGGCCTTGCATTAGGGACCAGATCGATTCTGAAATCGATTTCCCTTCGCGGTGGTAAACTATCTACTTCTTCAAATACGTCCGCATAATCCTTGACAATGGGAATATTCTCTGAAGATATGGGCGTGACTTCTAAGGAAGACCAAAAAGCTTTCCTGTCTGGCTTTGAGCCATGGCAAGGTATACAAATGACATCACCGAACTTCGTTTTGATTTCAACCATCCTGTCTGCACATCTAACCTCGGCCTTAAATTTTTTGAGCCAATCTAGTCCGAGGATGATATCAAACTCGGAGAAATCCATGACGATCAAGTCAAAAGGAAATTGAAAATAAGAGTAGGAAATAGGCACCCTACAGTACAAATCGAGGACGATAGAACCTCCTACCGGATTATGAACATTAATTGGCTTCTTAAGATTTCTTTGCTTTAATTTCAACTTCTTAATCGCGTTGCTAGAAATAAAACTCCTTGACGCACCCGTGTCAAATAAAGCAGTAACAGGAATATTTTTGATAGAAACAGTACCATCCAGAACATCAGACTTACCTCCCTCAGTAGGTGCAGAGGAAGATGGTGTACCTGCCCCCTCATAGACATGTGCAATCTGGGCTCCTTTCAACAGTGGGCAATTGGCCTTAATATGGCCCTTTTTATGGCAGTTGTAGCAATCTTTGCTATCATCACCCCTGGCCCTCTTCGGACCTCTGCAGTCTTTGCTATAATGCCCGAACTTCTGACAGTTGTAACACTGGACCTTGGATTTGTCAAATGTCTTAGCAGCTCCAGAATTACTGCCTTCAGCTTTCTTTTCTGGTTGTTTCCTTTTGTTGCTGTTGGCTAAGCTCCTCTCTCTGTCCTGCTGAGAAACCTTCTTGTCATTCTCTTCATAACGGCAAGCGAACTCCACCATCTTATTGAAGGAAAGGTCGATGTGGGCAGTGACTCTGTCAATATATTTTCTTGCAAGGCCATTTATGAATCTCTTATTCTTCTGAAAGTCATCACGAATCAGTTCGGGTGCGTAACGGGAAAGGTCCTCAAACCTACGAACATACTCTGAAATGGACTTGTCGCCTTGCCTCAGATTGGAGAATTCGTCGTGTAGCCTTTCTACTTCCTGCCTCGGAATGTATTTGTCGTTGAAGAGCTCTTTAAACCTGTCCCAAGACATATTATCTTCGTCGCCTCCAATGTTGACTACCTCCCACCAGTTTTGCGCTTCACCTTGAAGATGCCATGCTGCAGTGAACCTCTTTCTTTGATCATCAAGTCCCAGTCCTCCAAATATCTTTTCACAATTTTTCAGCCACGCCTGAGCTTGTACCACGGTCTCAGAACCGGTGAATGGAACTCCACCCAAATTCTTGAACTTCTTTGCCACCTTGTCCAAGTCAAAAGGTGGCGGTGGTGGTGGTGGTTGTTGTTGGACAGTGGGTTCCTCAGTTTCAGTGGTATTTTGCCTTCTTCTAGCAGCTCTAGCAGCTCTTGCAGCAGCGGTACTCATTTTAAGTTAGTTCTGTACAATCAAGGGAAGAGTCAGAACAACCTTAATGACGATGATTTTTAAGAAGTGATAAGGAAAAGGGATAGATGAAAGATGATGATAAAGTGACCGACTATTATGTATTCTTATGAAATGTTCGCCGTAGAATAACGTGATTCTACGTAAACGAGTTACTATAAATATGTTATATTCCGCTTTGTAAACCAAAGCTCTGATACCAACTGTGACAACCCCCAAACTTCCACGGGTGAAAGCAAGGAGAAATCATATGGAATACAACGTAAATATAGTACAACAAGTCACAGAAAACAACATAGCACAGGAAATCCATATAACAACAACATTATAGCAGCGGATATATAATGTCATCAGCAATAGAAAATCCACAGTCACAGAATCTAAATTATTACAGCAGGGTTTTAGAGAATTGCATAGGTTCCAACTCCAAATAAAACAACGTGGAATGGAAATAAGTCTGAAAATAAAAGGAAAGAAAAATGCGATAAACGAAAAGATAGGTCTTCAAAGCTCCATCACCTTATCTTCACCAAAAGCAACTCCAAGCGAAAAGGTAAAAGTAGCTCCAAAGAAACTCCAAGCAGAAAAAGAACCTGTCTACTTGGCTGCCCGTGTAGAAGAGAGGGCACCCAAGTTTGTAAAAAGGTGAAACAAACAATGGGTCAGTCGTGGGACTGGTGTGAGAGTTCTTAACTAAAATTACTCATACTACTAAGGCAAATCCAAGAACCATGCCGCTAATGCGGAACGGGTTGTACCAATGGATTGCCGTGCATAACTACAATGTCAGTACAAATAAATAAAACGTAACACAGCGCGATGTCTTTTGAAAAATGAAACCACCATAAGACTCAGGTCCCATCACACAATGCAACGCACACCAAGAGGATAGAGTTTTACCTTATGGTGGTTAAACATGCTAAATACGCCAAATACGAAACTAATATTATTATTAGGGTGTATATGTTTTTAAAAACAATTCAAAGCAATGTATTAATCCTAGGAAGCATAGGTACCATATATTATGCCTCCGATACTAGTAATACAAATCAAATCCGTTGGGGTCGTATTGGAAATTTGGGTTTCCATCATGAGTCCAGGCTAGGGAGGACTCCTTACCGATTCGAGACGCTCTAGTCAACGTCTCAGGATTACCCGCAGTTAACCCTTGGATCCTGCAGGGCCGGTCCTCACATACAACTTAGAGGATTGGCAATTCCTAAGCACACGTTCCCCGGTCCTATAGGACCTATCCGAGGCGCCTCATTTCATCATCCTCCAAAAAGTAAAATGACTACTAACTAGAAAGAAACGTGCTACTTTCCCTGCGTTCCCTTCCCCCTTTTTAGACTCTACCGGTTTGTGAGGCTCGTGAGGTCGTGTATACCATACCACAGAATTTTGCTTTGCAACAAGAAACCCTGATCATTTCATCTTAGCACGCCACACCGCCATTCCATACCGTACCATCGACCGTCTGCCAACATATAAACGGGTGTTAAGTAGAGAATGAATTCTCTACCACCAACATTTTTACATTAGCCGAAAATCGACGACATGATATTTAATGGGATACGGTGTCAGACATACCCTCCATTTACACCCATGCTCTAGGTCTGAACTAGGGTCAAACCCGTGAAATCAACGCGTACGTTTGGCCAATTACCCCGACTCGTAAATCGGGAGCTACCCAATTCAGAGTCTTGGTCGTTGTCCATTCGAGGGAAGATTTACGGTCTTCATACGCCGTCTTCATCTTTTGATTCTTGAAATCGTAAAACCGTTTGGAATGGGATGAACCCGGACTTCCCAAACAATCTCGCGTTCATACTTTAGAGAAAAACACATTGCATGTCGTTATGTTGTCTTATAACAATAAGTCCTTGCCTTAATTATTTAATATAATTAATTTCTTTAATTAACGACGCTTCAGGTCAGAGGCGACTTGTCACCGTTCCATTCATTTTGATTTTTACTTTTCCCCTTTACATTTTGAACAATGGACATTTTCTATGGTGTGACCCTTATACGTCATAAATAATGTAAATCTTCTCCTATGTTTCATTTCCCCTTTTTTTTTTTACTATTTTGACAAAATGTCATTCTATGCAATGCAACCTCCTATTTTTCTATTTTGACAAAATGTCGTTTTATGCAAAGCAAGTTTCTACTTTTCTATTTTGACAAAATGTCGTTTTATGCAATGCAAGTTCTTACTTTTCTATTTTGACAAAATGTCGTTTTATGCAATGCAAGTTCTTACTTTTCTATTTTGACAACATGTCGTTTTATGCAATGCAAGTTTCTACTTTTATATTTTGACAAAATGTCGTTTTATGCAATGCAAGTTCTTACTTTTCTATTTTGACAAAATGTCGTTTTATGCAATGCAAGTTCTTACTTTTCTATTTTGACAACATGTCGTTTTATGCAATGCAAGTTTCTACTTTTCTATTTTGACAAAATGTCGTTTTATGCAATGCAAGTTCTTACTTTTCTATTTTGACAAAATGTCGTTTTATGCAATGCAAGTTCTTACTTTTCTATTTTGACAAAATGTCGTTTTATGCAATGCAAGTTTCTTACTTTTCTATTTTGACAAAATGTCGTTTTATGCAATGCAAGTTTCTACTTTTCTATTTGACAAAATGTCTTTTTATGCAATGCAAGTTCTTACTTTTCTATTTTGACAAAATGTCGTTTTATGCAATGCAAGTTTCTACTTTTCTATTTTGACAAAATGTCGTTTTATGCAATGCAAGTTTCTACTTTTCTATTTTGGCAAAATGTCGTTTTATGCAATGCAAGTTCTTACTTTTCTATTTTGACAAAATGTCGTTTTATGCAATGCAAGTTTCTACTTTTCTATTTGACAAAATGTCTTTTTATGCAATGCAAGTTCTTACTTTTCTATTTTGACAAAATGTCGTTTTATGCAATGCAAGTTCTTACTTTTCTATTTTGACAAAATGTCGTTTTATGCAATGCAAGTTCTTACTTTTCTATTTGACAACATGTCGTTTTATTTTTAAATATTGACAAAAGTGTCAATAACATACGTGCTCATGTTTTAATTTTAAATATTGACAAAAGTGTCAATTAACATTACATTGCCAATTTGTTCCCAAAACTTACTGTCAAAACACTACGCTACATACAACGTCAATTTTCACATGTCATAACATCGCAAAATAAATGGTATCAATTTCTTGTGTCATAACATCCAACAATTTATGGTGACAATTTCTACCACGTCATAACATCACAAATATAATGGTGTCAATTCATTTGTGATAAAATTTATCTTTCCCTTACTTATATAGCTAAGCCATAAACATTTCACATAAAAATATGAATGGCAAATAAAATGGTATCAAATCCATCGTTATAGCATGGCAAATAAAATGTGATGTCAAATTTCTAACCACATATACACTTAACAATTTGTTTATTCAAAAATAAATTTTTGTGGTTTAGATCTCTCACCTTGATTGGATAATAAATATAATAAATCCAATTAAATTTTCAGAATGCTCCAATTGATTTCAGCAGCATCCACTCGTAGTCACGGTCCTATTGGTTCTGAAAATTTCAGAATCCGAATTCATACGAATAAGTTATCAACGTTTTACTGAATCTGACTTTTAACAACTGTTTCTGTCACGCTTAAAAGCATAGCGAAATCTGAAATAAAACATACCGTAGAAACTCAGTTTTTGGTTCAAAACTTAAATTCGAATTTGCAGGAGTTGTAGTTGATGGTTCTCGGATCCGATTGGTGGAGGTCGAAGGGGGTGGAGGGGCGGACGCTCGCCGGTCGGAGGCGGCGACTTCGGTCGACCCAGGCGGGCCCGGCGGAGCTCGCAACGGCGGCGGTTCGGGGGGACGCAGGCGGCGGCACAGGCGACGGTTCGGGTTGAGGGTGGTACCAAATCGAAGATCTCGGATTCCTCTTCGAAACGGTATATGGTACGATAAATATCGTTGAGTATTGGAGGAGAAATCGATGGTCAAAGTTTTGATGGTAAATGGGTTCGGCGGCGGTAAGAAGAACGAAGAGGAAGAAGACTGTAGCAATATACGGTCCGTATTTATACATGTATTTTAGGGTTTTCTAATTATTAATTAATAAATTAATTAATTAATTTATCCGAGAAATTACCATTCTCTCATATGGACTCTGATTCGCGCTCAACGACTGTAGATCTTAACATTTTCATGCCTTCTGAACGCGATGGTGCTATCCCCATGGTCCAATTCTGAAGTTACAGACTGGTTTTATTTTATTTTCAAATTAAATTGTTTAATTTAAATTCGAACGTACATAATTTCCTGAGGCCACATACGGACTCAGAAAAATCCGGAAAAATTATTTTTGGCTTTCTTATGACGATACGATCGCAACAAAATTCGTTTCGTTCAATTCTGAGCACTTTTGAAAAATGGCTATTTTCACGTCGTTCAATTTCAACTGTATTTGACCAAACACAGTTTCCTACGCCACGCTCACATATCAAATCGAAAAATTCTACAAATTGAAACTTAGCCATATTATGACATTCCGGATCCAATGAAAGTGGTTTCGTCGGATTCCGAGATCGTTTGCAAAATGGTCATTTTCAACTGCTTCAAAGTTATTTAAAATTTGAAATTTTAAATTTTGACTCAAAAACCCAACAAAATTTCTTAAAATAAAATTTTCAAACTGGTTCAGATTTTCGGGTCATTACACTTCCTTTCAAAATCAGAATCAATATCTGAAGTGGAGTAGAAGGCACCAAAAGAACATCCATCAATCTCCTATCTGGCAAGAAAAAGAAAAGGAAAATACAAGCTTCTACCAAGCGTAGAAGCAAGCAATTCCTCCTTATTTGCAAACAATTCCCTTAAAAATAACCTAGGTCCATTTTTTGCAATTCCTCCTTATTTGCAAACAATTCCCTTAAAAATAACCTAGGTCCATTTTTGTATACTGCCTTCTTCGTCTATGTGGGAGAATGGTAGTATTGACGACATTAAAGCTGGGAAAGCCAGGTGAACTGCGTGGTATACTAAACTGTTTTCTAGAGATTGCATATGTGATTTCTCAATCTTCTTTAAGAGATGAGATGAGTGAGATGGATTACAAAGTTGAGACTACATCAAGACTTGCTCAATGGAAAGTCAATTCACTCTCTGCTTGCACTTATCGCAAATCCGATGCTTTCAAAATCGGTTTATGGAACTGGTTTGTTCAATTCTTTTACTTCATTTTTTTCAGTCGTTTCTTCTTCCAAGAATTTTAGGGTCTTCATTGTTTTAAACCACTGATTTTCTTTGTTAGATGTTATGCTTTTTGAACCGTACGTGTTCTAATTCTTGATACGTATGAAAGAAACATTCGTCCTTAAATCTATAGCACTAGAGAATTATTTTATGTTTTGTTCTTGATTTGTTCTTTGGATATTTGCAGGAATACATGACGTGTGACTTATATGTAATTGTAGTTCGGTATTTATAATAAAACTTTAAATCGTAGATTCATATAAGGGTATAGCTTGGACTAACGAATTATATTTTGTATTTTAATTAGCAGCAGTGAATTATTTAAAGTATGTTTGGGTGTAATATTTCTTTTATATGTACTTAAAAGATATTTTTGATTTATAACAGGGAAAAGTATAAATGTTTGGATCGTAGTTTCGAAGATCGAACCGTAAGTCAAACCGTGAGTGTTAATGCAAAAAATGGCTCTAACACCCCAAGGTGTTTATCAACATTTCAAAATTGATCAAACATAAAGTTAATTAAGAGCCAATACATGCGGGGAAAAAGTAAAGTAAAGACGATTTAGAGTGGTTCAGTCTCAATTTCGACCTACATCCACTATAAGAGAAGATTTCATTAGCTTTCCAACATTTACAAGGTACACAATTGTCATTGCTTTATACATTTTCTCTTTTAGAATCAAAATGTCTCTCTCTTTTCCAACTTCTCTGAATTCTTCGATCTCTAATCCCTCAATTCTCTTGATTCTACCGTTGAAATGATGAGATTTCTTTGATTGCGATGATTGTTGAAGTTTATGTTCAACAATTGAGCACTTGGACGATCTTCAATGATTTCATGGTGGTTGAGATGTTGGATCAACGCTTGGGAGAACTTCAATGAAGTTGGAGTTGATCTTGAGTCGTTGAGAAATGAATTGGGCAGCACTTCGTTGTCGAAAAATTCGGTCCCCTGAATGAAGGAAGTGACAGGTATTTATAAGAGAGGTTAGAGTGGAGTGGCAGTGTTGTAATATATGCGTTTCATGAATTACATATGGTCCATTGAGACGGGCGCTTCTCTTCTATTTTATGTATCCACCGTAAGTTGTTTAATCATGTCGGCGGCCCTTGTACATGCTTACGCGATCCATCCTTTGTCTCACGACCCTGACCCACGCATTATATAACGACCGATCTTCAGGAACTGTACACACGTCTTGTGATCCACCATTTAATATTTAAAAGATATATGAAAATGACGTAGGGCCATCTTATATGCGTCATGTAGTTTAACTCGCCACATCATCTTGATGGGTATGAAACCGTCCTCTGTTTCACGTCAGAAATATGCATGGAGGTCCATCAATATTTGAGTGCAGCTGGCATTCCATGTACTTGTACATAACGGTCAATACAAGCACTCTCTCGCCGACCCATATTGTAAAACTGCACCGTTCCATAGTAACCCGTGATATATGGGTTAATCTCTAGGGTTACTATGGAACGGTGCAGTTTTACAATATGGGTCGGCAAGAGAGTGCTTGTATGGACCGTTATGTACAAGTACATGGAACGCCAGCTTGAACATTGATGGACCGCCATGCATATTTCTGACGTGAAACAGTGGACGGTTTCATACCCATGTGTACAGTTCGTGAAGATGGTTCGTTCTATAATGCGTGGGTCAGGACTGTGAGAAAAAGGGTGGATCGCGTAAGCATGTACAAGGGCCATCGACCACGTTCTATACATAAAATAGAAGAGGAGCACCCGTCTCAATAGACCGTATGTAATTCATGAACCGCATATATTACAACACTGCCACTCCACTCTAACCTCTCCTATAAATACCTCGTCACTTCCTTCTTTCAGGGGACCGAATTCTTTGACAACGAAGTGCTGCCCAATTTATTTCTCAATGACTCAAGATCAACTCCAACTCCATTGAAGTTCTCCCAAGCTTTGATTCAACATCTCAACCACCATGAAATCATTGAAGATTGTCCAAGTGCTCAATTATTGAGGACATACTTCAACAATCAAAGAGATCTCATCATTTCAATGGTGGAATCAGGAGAATTGAGGGATTAGAGATCGAAGAATTTAGAGAATTTGGAAAAGAGAGATATTTTCATTGTAAAAGAGAATGTATAAAGCAATGACAATTGTGTACCTTGTAATTGTTGGAAAGCTAATGAAATCTTCTCTTATAGTGGACGTGGGTCGAAATTGAGACTGAACTACACTAAATCGTCTTCACTTTACTTTTTCCCTGCATTTATTGGCTCTTAACTTTGTGTTTGATCAATTTTGAAGTGTTAACAAACACCTTGGGGTGTTAGTGCTATTTTTTGCATTAACATAAACTTACTATTTTTTTATGATTACAGATGATTAATTCAACAATAATTTGGAAAATACATTCTAATAATGAATTATATCATCCAAAATTTATTGACAATTGCTATAAAATTATTTATTAAATTTATCATGCTAAAAAATGAATAGAGAAACAATATTTTTTTCTCAAATTTAAAGAACCATGAGATTCAAAGAGGTCGGTTTAGGGGTTTATAAAATGTTTTGAGGTTAAACCGCGGGTTTATGCACATGCAAGATTATTTCATTTTCAAAACCGTGACGCTTCAAGATCGAAGGTTAGCCGTGGTCAAACCTTGATTGGGTTGGGTCTTTAAAACATTGGTTTGTACTACCAAGTGAAAATTTTGATGAACTTTGGTTTTATATAAACGAAATAAATCATACAAAAATTTCGTTATGTTTATTAATAATTGCCTTGCAAGCACAATCTTTTCATCCGACCGGAACTTATAAAATTGCTCTTACGTATCTTTAGCTTTATATATCGCTTAAAATTAGAATCTATCAGTTTAACATTCCCACAAAATCAAACAACATTTCTACATATATTAACAAAATTTTATTAATAGTTGTCTTGAAAACGCAAGTTTTATTTTCAATCCCGAACTTCTAAAAGTATTCTTACGTACCTTGAGCTTTGTATATCATTTGTAATTATAATCTAATAATTGAACATTTTTACTAAACAAACTGCATTTCTGCACATGTTAGCAGATCTTAATATCAGCTGAAATTAGAATTTGGCAAATAGTATATTTTCACATCATTGTTCATCATTAATTAACAATACAAATAAAAATTAAAATGAATAAAAAATAAGGTACTGCAACTTTGAATGAAAATTCAAACTAATCATGCATGCTTCCAACATATAAAAAAAAACTAAATATTCGTGCAAACCATTTTCTTTTAAATATGTTAGTCATATATAGATTTCAAAAACATAATTCACGTGCAAAACATGTCATGGTCACGCAAAAGGCACGTGCCGTAGCATCGTAGGAAGAAGAGGTCTGCGGTTACCGCTTATTGCACATAATTCATATTTTTTTCGATCTTATATACAAACCCTAGCCCTTAAACACTAGGCTAGAAACAGAAAACCTTGACGATTGACTTTCTCCTGTGGATATTGCCAAATCCTTGCATTCTTCCTCTCATAATCTTCAGTGGCAAGCTTTACTGCCATTTGAGATTACATCTAAGCGTTATCCTCTTTTGTGCTGCCACTTCCTACCTTTGCCAATTTGATATGTAATAATTTAGTATCCCTATGGAGGTTGCCAAACCCTTACACATTCCTCTGATAATCTTCAGTGGCAGGCTTTATGGCCATTTGACACGGACATTTGTGGCGCATATCCTTTTTCGTGCCGCCACTTCCCACCTTGGCCAATCTGATACGTAATAGTTCTTTTGTTTGATTTACTTATATATTAGGTAATAACTATGTTAGGATAGAATCATGATCGATTATTTTTATTAGTTTTAATTTATATTTGTATCGTTAATTAATATGGAACAACGATGTTAAAAATGCCTGTTTGTTAGAACCTGTTTGTAAGTGATATTAAGATTTGTTACTATGTGTAGAAATGTAGTTTGTTTAGCAGAATTCTTCAATTATTAGATCTCAATTTTAAATGATATATAAAGCTAAAAATATGTAAGACTATTTTTGGAAGTTCGCGATCGGGCATAATGTTTGTGTTTTAAAAACAATTATTAATAAAGAAAGATCTGTTAATATTTGTAGAAATGCGATTTGAATATGTGTAATAGTTTAATTGTTATATCCTAATTCTAAGAGATATATAAAGTTAAAGTTATGTAAAGACAATTTTGGAAGTTCACGAGCAAACCAAAAGTTTGCGGTTGTAAGACAACTGTTAATAAAGTAAGGTACTACAACTTCGAAATAAAAATTCAAACTAATTAAGGGTGCTTTCAGCACAAAGAAAAACCCTAAATATTCATGTAAATCATCTTCTTTTGAAACATATACAAATTTAAAAAATATAATTCACATGCAAAACCTATCATGATCACACGTAAAGCACGTGCCGTAACGCTTGTGAGTTAGACATCAAGTTACAGAAGTAACTCATAAATTATATTTATAACTTATGGTTGCCAAAATGTCTTTTAACATATTAAAAGCTTCAAATTACTTAAACTAGACTAATCAAGTTATACCGAAGGTGGTGGTTTAGCAGTATACTATCCTATTTTAATTGTAAAGACATGTTTATTGGTTATATTGACAACAATATAAGCTAAACACAATTTTGTTCACCTCTCAAAGAATGTTTAATATAGCTTTATGTGGTTGGTGCAATAAATCATTAGAGTGCGTTTGACTGACAAAGGTATCCATACCGTGGTTGTATCACATCCAACACGTAGGATTTTGCTTTGGTATGTAACTAATTTGTTAGCCTCCGATGCTAATAGTAGTTAAGGACAGTTAATAATTTGGCCCCTTTTCAAATAAATCAGATC
This sequence comes from Allium sativum, assembly GCA_030737875.1. Lineage (NCBI taxonomy): Eukaryota > Viridiplantae > Streptophyta > Magnoliopsida > Asparagales > Amaryllidaceae > Allium > Allium sativum. The sequence goes on from CM060913.1 coordinate 163,110,043, forward strand.
GAGTCTATTGTCCACTCATGCTTTTCCCAATGTGCCACAATGATCGCAATCATTCATTTTTATGTCATTAATCATTCACCAAATATGGTGGAATCCACAAATTCTTCAACTTTTTCTAAAAGATAGTTGAATTTTTTATGGTGCAGGGGAATAGAGAATATGTGGACAGATGATTTGGTCTCCAAACAAATATATATACATTGGTACCTCTTTCCAATACAAATAATTAACATTCTCACACATAACTAATAACAACAGTATATTTGATTTCTCTTTCAAATATTCCTTTAGTCCCTTTTCAATTCATACACATTCTTCTTTCCTTAACCCTTCCTCTTTCATATTCCTTTCAGAAGTCATTTCTCATGTTCATTTGCCTTCTGTATATATTGAAAACAATCTAAACAACTCAAATAATTCATTCTCATTTATCGCGCTTGTTAACCCCAAAAGTTACTTCTCCAAATAAGTAAAGAGAAAGAAGGCTGGAACGAAAGAAAAAGGACTTCGGAAGAGCAAGGGAAAGCTAGACGTCACGACACTCTACTAAATGCAAAGATTCCTCATACAGTCGAAGGCTATCGGTTATCCTCCGAAAGGCATTTCCTTAACGGATAAAGGCAAAGGCAAAAGAAACTGCCTCTCGTGAAATGCCGAAAGGTTCGCATGACAAAGAGTACATGATAAAATCATTGAAACAAAAGTCTCTAAAAATACAAGAGAAAGATCCACCGAAAGGGGAAAACACAAGAATAGCTCTCCCACAACCAATAAAAAGGCTTGTCGTGTCGAAAAAAGCATCGTTCTAGAATCAACCGTCGCTATAAGTCGGGTGTTGGCATACGTATATGCCTCCAGCAATGTCTATACCCGTTTCTAGGAAAATATACTCAAGAGATCTCCTGAAAGGGGGCTTGTACGAAGCCCTCAGATGCGGAAGCAAACCAGTGCGCGCCTATAAATAGAATCCCTGGGGTACAAGATCGAAACATTCAGTTCATTTCAAAATTCGTAAATACCAAATTGCGGATCGAAACCCTAAATTTTCAAATTGAATCAGGGATTTTTTTTTATTTTCTTATAATCCTATTTCGTAATTCGTAATAAAAGGAAGAATTGAGGAGTCTAGTCAAGGGAGTTTAATTTTAAAAGAATGGAGCATGACCTATCACATGTATTAACTCTCTTAGTGGCCGCTAACAGATGATATATCTTTTACTTTCTTATTTTGCCCAAAGGTATATTGCGGAACACATAAGAGGAAGTTGAATAATTAACACTGTAGGTGGTAATAATCCAACCGAAAGGTGTAGCTATTATTACCACCGATGAGATTAATTTCCTCTCGAAGACTAATATTAATCCAAATCCCTTTATACAATTTCGCAATATCCGATTCTTTATTTATAGTATTAGTTGTCGATCATTTTTTCCCTAAAAGATTATAAACCTACCGAAGGGATTGACATTATGGCTTAGGTAAAAGTTCTGATACCAAAACAAACTTCAACCTAAAGAGCTTCTGTACAACCTTTATTCTTTCGGTTTCTGTTAGAGACCGAATGGCGTCGTCCTCTCGGAGTGGTTATAAAGTAGCGATTTAAGACGAAGCCACGAAAGCATGCTTTCGTCATTTGCTTGTGAAAATCAACTTTCGGGATGGTAACCATTTTTATGGCTAACGGTGATCCTCCTACCCACTGATAATTGTACTTCATTTGACCATTAGGATAAAAAACATGATTGATGGATATGTGGAATTTGACAGTTTGAAGATGAGATCTTAACTATTAACTACCCATAAGGTGGAGTTAAAATAATTATATTTAAGAAAGTGTAAGCAAATGTGCTCTCTTAGAAACTAATTGATATGCTCACTTTGTTAGAAACTAATTGATCAGCTCATTTTGTGTGTATCTGTTACTTATTCCCTGAAGCATAGCCATGTAGTAAATGTGACATCCTGTTCTGGTGATCGGATTATTAGAGAGTGAAACAATGTCCAATAGTTTGGACCAAAGGACTCTCGGTATTTTTGATTCCTAGCATACATTACTTTTGATTAAAATGGTTATTAACAATTTCTGATCACATCTAAAATAATATGTACCTCGTCTCAATAAAAAGCAACATATATGAATTGTCAAGACTGAATAATACAATATTAAAGATGCAAATGTGAAAAAACCCAACTAACAATATTCAAAATGACTAAAAATAAGGAATATTATATCTCAAAATCCGGTGCATTATCCAGTATATACAACTAATAACATAGGTACATTATATATTGACCAATAGAATGACAACTCAAAATATCATCTACATACATTTTAAAATGTTGTTGTTAGCAATAAAAGTGGTTAACGCCCCAGCATTGCTTTCGATATACAAACAACGGAATCACACGCTTTCATATTGATGCCACTAATTTTAATCGTTCTGAAAGGACAGGGTAATTCGACTTCCAAGCGAGTCCTTTGTGTAAAGGTTGTTCGGAAGATCTTTAAGCTAAGATTTCATTTTAATGTCGAAACCTCTACCCTAATCGGAACTATAACCTTTCAGGGGATTAAAAGTTTTTTAGGAAGGTTACAAACAATTAATTGAGTAAATAAAGACTTTGACGTTGTGAAGCCTCATAAAAGAGATCTGGAATTGTCTTAGTTATGAAAAGGTAGCAGATCCCTTCGGTGGTAATAATCCCTGTACCTTTCGGTCAGGCCATTATCACTTTCGGTGCTAAGTCCACTGTTCCCCTTTTAGGTGTTTCGCAACTTGGCTTTGAGCAAAAATAATAATTTAAAGTTTAAATCATTTGTTATCAGTAATTAAATGAGTTAATAGTTGTGATTGATCACAAGCCTCTTTCTCTTAAAATTAAACTCCATAGATTAAGACCCTTATTTCTCTTTTTTCTATTGCGAAATAAGATTACAAGAATATGGAAAATCTCCAATTTGACTTGGAATCTAGGGTTCCACTCTGCAATTTAGAATTACAAAGTTTTGGAATGAATTGAATGTCCCGATCTTGGACCCCTAGGGTCTTATTTAGGTGGGGGTTGACTCCCTTCCGCTTCTAGGGCTTCGTCTAAGCATTTTTCCAAAGAGATTTTGAGGGCACTTTAAGGGCGCTTTTGCTACTGATTGGCTTGCGTCAACGAAACTTTCCAAGTATACCTCTACATAAGCTAGCTTGGATATTGCGGGAGGCATATATGTATGTCAACTCCCGGCATGTAACGACAGCTAATCCCGGAACATCACCCCTCTTGACACATTGAGTCTTTCTAGTGGATGCGGGAGCCCTTTCCGGTGCTTTGATTTTTTGGAAAATGCCTCTTATGTGTCTTTAGAGGTTTTTGCTTTGTTGTTTGACTCCAACATGTATTCTTTGGTAGACGACCCCTCCGGCGTTTTCCGAAAGGTTGTTTTCTTACTAAACCAGGAGCGTTTCTCTTTGTTGCTGCCTCTGTTTAATGAAGAAGAGTCTTTCGGATGACGAACGAAACCTTTGACTCTTATGAGAGATCTTTGCTTTCAGTTGGGTATCGCGGTTCCTGGCTTTTCCTTGCATCTTCTAGAGTCTTTCTCCTTTATTTCAGCTTTCTTTCACCCTATTTATTTGAAGGATCAATCTTTTGGTTAACATTTTGCCCCCTAGTGTGAAAGAAGCTTTTGTTCTGAGGACAAACTCTAAATATGTTTTTGGCTCATTTTTACCTGCAAGCCTATTATCGTTAGTATCAACAGTAATTGAAAATCTCAATATTAGTGTATACACATAAATTCATCTAATTGCATTTATTTGAAAAGGTGGAATATCAATCTCTTTTCTTTCGCTAGGGATTGGAAGCTTGTCGGGCCAAATGCCCAAATATTCATTTTAGAAATTCACTGTTGCTGGCATAATCTATTTCTTCTTGAACATGTCCAAAACCGGTTTTAGGTAATAATGATCCGAATATTTTCTTTTGGATTTAGTTGTAGGCAAATTTGCCTTTGCCTTATAAATGTCTTCCCATCTTGATTTTTAGAGGAAATTTTGGTACCCTTCTGTCAGAGTTGGATGATAAGGAACTATTCTCTACTTTGCACAAAACCTTTATTGGCTTATAACAGCCCCGCAACCTATATTAAAGCAGTCCTAATAATTACTCCAGGAACTTCTTGTAGGAAATTTACGAAAGCCCTCTTGGTCTAATAGACGATTGGAGTTCCTTAGTGAGGAAAGAAAATAATGAAGACTCGGAGATTTCTTTATAGCAATAACAAACTTGTTGTTTTCTGACTTAACAAAAAGCTGGAGATTCAAATAACAACCTTCCAAAAATCAAGAAACCTTTTTTTTGAAGTTATACACAAAATCCTTTTGATTTAATAAAAGATTTTTTTGGTGTAACTGAAGACTTGGAACCCAAAACTAGTTATCAGAATGAATGACAGAAATTTAGAAACCCCCTTTCAGACTTTTTAAATATTTGATACCTCCCTTGATCAAAAAGACTTGCAACCCATATTCGGATATTAGCACTAATCTAAAAGCCTTTCCCTGGGAGTAAAATATACGAAGCATCTTTCAGCTTAGAAGACCCGAAATCCAGATTTAGGTATAAATAGAGTTTAGAAACCTTCCTCTGGAAGGAATATATACGAAAGCTCTTTCGGTTTAGAAGACCCAAAACCGGATTCGAGTATATATAGAAATTCGACACCTTCCTCTGAAAGTAATATATACAAAGCCTCTTTCGGCTTAGAAGACCCGAAAAATAGATTTGGTCATAAATAGAATTCAGAAATCTTCCTTTGGGAGGAATATATGCGAAGTCTTTTTTGGCTTAGTTGACCAGAAACACAAATTCAGGCATGCATAGAATTTAGAAATCTTCCTCTGAGGGAATATAGATATGAAAGCGCTTTCAGTTTTGATACAATATGTGCCATATAGGTTTTTTCTATAGTAGTGGCTCGACATGCTTTAATGCTCTTTTCGAGCTTTTGTTCCCTTCTGCGAGACCAGACATAAACATATGAAGTGAGTGCTCATGCCGAAGCAGAGACAGAGCTTGATCTTAAAAAGATCAAAGGTAGAGCGTGCTTCATTAGAAACTGGGTTTATACACCGACGATTACCCGTCCCTATTCAAAATGGTGCCTTAACGTTGTTAAGGGCTTCAGGGTCAGGCTTATATATGTTCTAGGCTTACCCTCCTCCTTCCAAGAGGCATCCAAGATATATTCGGGGCTTAATGCAAATCACACGATGCCCTGGGCTTACCCCATTCCCTTTTTCAAGGGGAAGGATAGCGGGATAGACCTAGCAATTTTTAGGCTAATCCATGAAAGGCCATTTCACCACCAACCATGTAGAATCTCCCATTCATAAGTCATTTCTTTATTACATTATCCATGTAGACGAATTTGACAATGTTTCCTTAAATCTAAAGCTTCCTCTTCCTCGCCCTTGGGGATTATTTCCTTTAATCCTTAGGAATTTTTTTTCTTGATAAATTTACTTTGTTATAGAGGGGAAATATGATCTTAAGTGTTCCGCATTCCGTGTTCTCGGAACCATATTGCCGTTAAGATGACATAAACGGTCTGCTCCCGGCGGTATCGCTGTATGGATTACTATGGGACTTTCCCAATTTGGCCCAATAGTTCGTTTGTTGGATTTTTGGTGTTACCCTTCGTAGGACTAAGTCTCCTTCCTTAAACATCCTTGATCTTACTTTGGTGTTATAGTATTGGGTCTTTCTTCTTTGATATTCTGCTATTCGAAGAGCAGTTTCATGCTGAAGTCCGAGGATTAAATCCAAGGATTCTTTCTTCAATTCTTGGTTTCTATCGAGGCAACCCTTCGGTCGGATGATACTTCTATTTCAATCGGAAGCATTGCATCACACCTAAAAGTTAGAGAATAAGGCGTATGACATGTCGCCGTTTTGGTGGATATCCTATAAGCCTAAAGAATTAAGGGTAACTCTTCTACCCAATTTTCTTTCGCTTTGTATAGCCGTTTCTTTAGTATGGTTTTGTTTGTCTTATTTGCGGCTTCCACGGCTCCATTTGCTTTTGGGTGAGCAACCGAAGAAAAACTTTTAATTGTACCATTCTTGAAAAAGAATTGTGAAAACTCTTCACTCTTAAATTGGGTTTCATTGTCAGATATGATTTTAGGGGTATTCCGAACCTAGTGACTAAATTCTTGATGATGAATCTTAAGACTTTTCCGAAAGTTATTTCCGGAAGTGATTCTGCTTCCACCTCTTAGTGAAATAATCGATTGCTACCACCGCATACTTTGCACCTCCTTTTGAAATGGGTAGAGGACCGATAAGATTTGTTCCTCATATATCGAATGGTCACGGTCTCATTACGGGAGACAGATTGCTTAGCGGTAGACGAGGAACCTTAGAATACCTTTGGTATTTATTACACCTTTTAACTAGGTCAATAACTTGCTTAGTCATTTATGGCCAAAAGAATCCTTGTCGTTGTTGACGCGTGGAATTGGTCACTCGCACACGCCAACACCTTAGAGAGGGTTGAGTTAAATTCAATAACCAAATGCAAGAAATGTAAAGGGACATGCAACTTTTTATAAATGTTCGACACTAATGCTTACGTCCACTTCATAATAATCATTCATCATCATTGTTACAATTACAAGATTTATCCAAGTTTCAACACTTTGGATTTACGAAGTTGTACTATAGAATAACAAAGTCCTTGTTAATCCTTGTTTACGCCATATCATCTTCTTTAAGCCAAAAAGTGTGAAATATGCATCCAAGTCCAAATATGTTCAAAAGCAAGCCAATTGTCAATCCACGTGCCAAAATGTTGGAGGAAAACTTCTATGTGAAGTTTATAGCTCCAAAAGACCTTTCAGAGCCGTGAAAACCACGAAGGAAGCCATTAAAAAGTTTCAAGAAGAGAGCTTTTCGCGTGCTGGAAATGAATAGGAAAAGATCCCTCAAAATAGCCAAGTACCAAAGGTATTTATAGGTGAAAAATCCAAGCCAAGGCCAAAAATTTGTATCTTGAGAGTTGTACCGGTCCCGGGATCGGTATGTATTCCCAGACTTAGCCAAAATCCAGATTTGTTTCCGAAAGCCAGAAACCAAGTGTCCAAACCGTGTTAATCACCTGGAAATAGGTGATCACCCTATGCCAATCACGCGGCTGAACTGTGCCAAGCCATACCAGGAATATCGAGCCCAAAAGATACTGATCCCAAAGTATATTGCCAGATCCGAAAAATACTGTGTTGATCCCATAAAACGTGGTGATCCGCATGTGCCCTGGCATTTACCAAATCCATGTTGCCAGAACACCGATCCCGTCTAAGCACGTAAATACCGATCCCAGATCCATGTGCCAAACCCGTGGTTATCCTTCATTTTCCTATGATCCGCTTGTGATTTTGAACTTGCCAGATCCAATGTGTATTTCATACTCCAAAATTATCGAGTTCGAATCCCGGTGTGCGCATGCAAAAAATAAGGATCAATAAGTACCGATCCCGCCCAGAATTCATGTCCAAGATCTATACCAATCCTCGCCTTGCCAGGTCCGATGCACGACTCCATTTTTTACTTGATCTACACATGTTACACCTCTGTTTTTGAGTGATCCACGCGTGAGAAGTGGTTGCTGATCCGGGGATCGGTCGTCCCAAGCCAGGTTGAAGGATCGATGTGTGCACGCTTCTTCGTGTGATCAACACGAGTTGCATAACCCATTTTTAGGAAGGCCCAATCCAGGAATTGGATATGAACGGATCCCGCTCCAAAGCCTGCCTTATCCGAAGTCCCTGCTTATCCATGCGATTAGCTCAAGGGTTTTAAGTTGATCTGGCCGAGTTGCTCACTAGTTTTTATCATGCCACATTCTGAGATTTTGCTAAGCACAAAATATGATTTCGTACTCGAAGTCGTAAACGACTTTGGCAAGCCGAGAATGCTGATCCGAGAATCGGCTATATTCCCAACTTTTTTCGAGCACTTCGCGACTTCGACCAAATCGCTTTGTGTTTCCGAATCCACGCTCGAGTGTCGTTGAAACATCCCACCTCCGTTAGGGTCACTCTCAAAGGGAATGCCCTAATTTTGGTGGAGGTTTATAAGTACAAGTCACAGATATACAAGACAGATATAAGAACACATATTTGTAAACAGCGGAAGAACAACAAACTTTATTTCATAAAGTCAAATACGTGTTACAACAACATCCTTTCCAAAAACATAACATAACACTTTCATAAACTGTCTTGAGTACATTATTTAAAGAAGCATAAATAAAACATAGATAAACTGCAAAAGCCCCATAGTGGATTGTCCAAAGCCATAGTTCAAAACAGGAAAGTCCAAGCAATACATTTCTCTTCTTCAAGCTGGATGTTGAGGTTGGTCAAGCTGCTGTGTTCCCTCCCTAAGGACCTTGGGGGGGGGGGGGAACGGAAGAAAGAAGACGAAAGAAAAGTAGAGTTAGACATAAAGCCTGAGTAAGTCTAGTACTATTTTGTCTATGAATAAAGAACTGGGTATGATAAGTATAAACAAGAAGTGGGCATGCACTATAAACTTGGTTAAGTTGTCTAGGGTCGAATATACTATCGCACCCCATGCTAATCTCTGAAACCATATAAACTAGTTCTCAACTGGCACCCCATAATCAGGGTGAAGTGATCCATTCTTCGATGATCGGCTCCTACTCGCATAGTTACATGTGTCTTACGGCCCCCGATGTTGTAGTTACCTATGCTGGTCCCACCATGGGGTGTATCAAGTCCCATGGTGGCGGCCCGACACAACCTTAGAATGCACAGGTATGCTACTGGTGTCCAGTGCCTTATTTTTCTGTGCCGGAGTGTGTGCACGCCCGCACTCCGTTAGAACCTACACTGCTACACCACCGCCGTCGCTTTGACCTCTTACAATCAGCCCAGTAATCGTGCCCCACCCTGCCTAGTTTCAGGGTATCCTGATACACCTTCTAGGGTTACTGCTGAAAAGGGTCCCCCGTTACTAGGTTTTCTATCTCTAGCCAACATGCTAAGTTGGTTAAGTGTTTCCTAACCTAACCCCCACCAGTCCGTTTTGTTTAGCATGTTCCATTTTGATTAAGTCTTTAGTTCACTTAATCCTATCAATCCTGACTCAGCCTTAATTGTCTTATTAAGGCCCTGACCTCTCACATTAGACAGGTATTGTTGTGGCTGCCTGTTGCCGGTTGGTTCCGGGCAGTCTTACGCCACAACTCAGTCTAACCTCGAGTCCTTGCTGGGCTCCATGTTTAACCTCCCACATTGGATAGGTATTGTTGTGACTACTGGACAGCCGGGCGGTTCCGGGCAGGTTTACATCACAACTCAATCCAACCTCGGGTTAAACACATCGTATGTTCTACATTTACATATTTTGTCATTCCTCTTTATTTCTTATATGTAAATATTTGCGGCCCATTATTAAGTTAATGGTGTAAAGGTTACACCAATCATGGGCCCAACCCATACTTGAACTTGGGCCCTTCTATTTTATATTTTCATTCATTAGTAATTTTAACCCAACGTTGTTTTCCCCCGTTTAACACGTCCGTTTATATATGTTTTGGGCTTAGCCTTTTAAAGCCCAAATTTAGCCATGCGAAAAGGGGAGGCTTATGGCGTGATTACATACACAAAAAGGGGAAGGTGAGCGTATGAACTTGCAATATGGCGTTGGGAATACAAAATAGAAACTGGTGTACTTGCATAGTAGTGACATATACTTTGGTCATAAAGCATAGGTGACATGAATCAAAGCATGTGAACTTGTAGTTGAGATAAGAGTCTAAATTGGGTATCATTATTGACACATAGTCATAACTACAACATGAACCTATACTTTTATTTATGCATAATGTCAAACATAAGCATGGCATAAATTTTTCTAACATAAGCATGGCATAATGTCAAACATAAGCATGGCATAAATATTTCTAACATAAGCATGGCATAATGTCAAACATAAGCATGGCATAAATATCTCTAACATGAAATCATGATTCTTACTTTAGTCATGTAAACTTGCAAAAAAGGGATTTTGAATCTAATCCTAACTATGTACCACATATGTCATCATATAATTCTTGTAAACAAGATAGACTTAATCATGGATTTCAATTATGCCAAATATCATTCATAGCCTAGCCATATTCATAAGTTTGCAAATAGGTTTTCTAGTACAAAAGCATGGCTTAATACATGATGCCAAATTCTCAACATAATTTCATATGGATAATAACCAAACTTGTTCCAATTACTTACAAAATGATTTATGCACAAAAATATACATCATGGTGGCATAGAAGCAAACCCCAAACTTGCATGAATTTAAATCAACTACATACATGTAGCTTCAACATGGCTTACAAAATTTGCGAAATATTCCAAACGTATACTTGCATAGAACTACCGCATGTAGTTCTTTATAATGAATAACATAATTCGTATATAATATTTCAAATTGATAAGAACGCACAAATATGAATTACTTTATTGCCACAATTCAAGCATACAAACCAACACAATTGTTTATTCATACCAAAGTAATACTCTACTTACAATGGTGTGATGAATTCTCTAGTTTAGGGATTGAAGACGCAAATTCCTTTGTTGAATTGATTTGTTTAGGTTGCTTTAAGCTTTAGAATCTTCCTCCTAATCCCCTCTCCAATTTGGTGGCTACTCCTAGTCGTTCCTCAGCAACATGGCGGCTATGTTCTTATTTTTGAATGAATAGATTAGGGTTTAGTCTAGGGTTGTTTATATAGAGGTTAGGAACTGATTAGGACCATTGATGTTGCCTGGATGGATCGTAGCCATTCATTCGATAGAGAGACCAATTAGAGCCTGCCACCTAGCCCTAATGACAAAGCAGACCACAGAAAATCGGCCAAACACAGACCTGGCCAGCCAGGTTGGCTGGGCTCGACCAGGTCGACACCCCTGTCGACAGGGCTGTCGACAGCCCTGTCGACATGGGTAGCCCAGGTCGACAGCCCAGTCGACCTGGGTGGCCTAGGCGGGTGTTTATCCGCCCTGGCCCATTGGGCCCGATTTTTAATTATTAAATTCTGTTTGAATTTTAAATTTAATTCAAAAACTTCCGAAGGCCATATCTTCTTCATACGGACTCCGTTTTTCGAAAACTCGGACTCTATTTCGCGTATTTTTCCGAGACGAACGCAATGGCGTATCCCGTTTCCCTTGGTTCTTTGATTTCAAATTAATTATACTTTAATTTTTTAATTTCACAGTTATAGAATTTTCGGGGTGTTACAGTCGTGTGCTCCGATAACCATAAACTTGGCGTGTGACTGCTTTGCCAAAAAGCGGGTCAACAGCCTTGTTATTCTCTTAGCTAATTTTATCTTGTTGGATTGATCTCCACAGAATCCTTTATGTGCTTCCTTTAGCAATTTTATTCCATCTTTGGGGTCTATGCATCTCAAGTACGGCAACACATGACCTTCTTGTATAGGATTCCATCCAAAATATCGAAATTCGAAGTCTGCCACTTGAATTTTTTAGCTTCCGTCTTACCCATAGGCAGTATACCCTTATTCAAATATTCAAGTACGGGTGTCATTCAGTTGCTTCGATCGGAATTCTCGAAAGGACTTTCGGTTTTTGTTGGAACTCCATGTATAATTTCTCTTGCACTTTCGATTTGGGCCCTTGCTTGGGATATAGCGAATACAAAAGATTCTATTCCCTTTTCTTTTCTTTTTCCTTGACGCTAGGTGTCACCTTATACCCGACACAAACTATTCGGGATTCTAGATATCCTCTTGAGCTGGCTAATTTGACTAAGGAATGTGCTTGTGATTTTTCTCTTTTTGGACTTTGATGTATCGAAAAATCTTAGAATACCGCTAGCATTTTTAGTATCATTTAACATACTATGATACATATCCTTAGTCTGGTACATAGTTATGAATGACGCGCTACGGCGCGACATCTGCGTCATTTCTTCTTGCGGCGCGGCGCTTATGAGAAGGCGCGACAAAAGGCGCACGGCGCAAAATGGAGCGCCTTTTGTTTTGTTTTTTTGCTTGTTTTTTGTTTATTTTGCCATTTTTTGCATTTCACATAAAATTATTGTTGATCATATTATTGCGTTTGCTAACGTTTTGTATCTGGTTTTTATTTATTTTGTGGGTTCTAATGGATGACTTTTCTATAGTATTGTTGATCATATTATTGCGTTTGCTAACGTTTTGTATTTGGTTTTTATTTATTCTGTGGGTTCTGATGGATGACTTTTCTACATTTCTTTTTCCTTAAAGAGAAACAAATATATCGATATTGAAAATATATTTTATTTTATGTAATACTCTTATATCAAATGTAATATTGCTTGTACAGAAAACATGTATTTCAATTGATTGTGTATTTTATTTCAAACAGTTTGTAGATGCACCGTTTCGATTATCAATAAATATTTATCACTTTTTTTTTGCATAAAGTTATCAATTGTATCAGGGAAACAATATTACCAATCGATATGTTGTTCTTCCTCACTAGTTGTCCTTTGCGTTGCTATATATAACCACATCATAACAATTAAAAGACTTGATATAATCTAATTGTCCTTATGAATCCGATGATGCAGATGTTGATTTGGAAAATATGATTGTTGAATCGGATTCAGAATTCTAGTTTATTAGTAATATGTATTATTATTTTGGATTTTGAAAACTATTATGCTTGAAATTTTATGCTAATGATGTCAAATATGATGACGTTTCTTTTTGCAAAATAGTAAAAACTTTGATTGCATATGTTTTAGCAAAAAAATACTGAACTTTTAAATTTGTTGTTATATTAAATAAAATAAAAATGCGCAGTAAATTAGAAAGGTGCGCGCCATTTGCCGCGCCGTGCGCCAAGGCTCCAGACTTATATTGCTCCTTTTTGCGCTGTGCGCCATTAATAACTATGGTCTGGTATGTTTTCTTGAGTTTGTTTGTCATTAGTTGAGAATCACTAAATATTTAGATCCGTGGAATCTTAAGCTCTTTTGTCAAACCAACAACCATTAATTCATATTCTGCTACATTATTGATTGCAGGGAATCCTAATTTCATGGCTTAAGGTAGCGTATGCCCATCCGGTGTTATAATAACATATTCGGCTCCTACACCGTGCTCATTAGATCCTCCATCAATGAATAATTGTCATTTTTGTTTTAGATCATTTTCCCTTTCCGACTGTTGTTCGATAAATCTCGTACACTAATTTACGAAGTCAGCTAAAGCTTGGCCTATGATTGCCATCCATGGTCTGTATTCAATGTCATATTGACTTAACTTGATTTCCCACTTTACGAATATTCCTGATATTTCCGGCTTGCTGAAGAGTTGCTTGAGGGGTAAGTTGGTCAGAACCTTGATGTGATGTGCTTGAAAGTATGATTGTAGATTTCAAGCAGTTAACAACATGCCATAAGCTAACTTTTCAATCATTGGGTAATGGGTTTCAGCATTCTTTAACCTTCGGCTAACGTAATAAACCGGGAGTTGAGTTCTGTTTCATCTCGTATTAGAACTGAACTAACAACATATTCTCAAACGACCATGTAAATGTACAACGTTTCTCTATCTTTCGAACCTGACACTATAGAGGCTTTTCTAGATGATGCTCTTTTAGCTCTTAGAATGCCCTTCGGCTTTCCTTTCCCCATTCAAAATTTTTCTTCTTCTTGATTACATCGAAGAACAATACAAACTTGTCAGTTGCCTTTGAAATAAACCTACTCAAGGCCGCTACCTTTCCATTAAGGCTCATTACATCCTTGCTTGTTTTGGGTTCGACTATTTCTCATATTGCCTTAATTTGTGCAAGATTTTGCTTTTATTCCTCATTCACTTATGATATATCCAAGGAGTTTTCCTGAACGAACGTCAAAATGACACTTTTGAGGATTTAACTTCATTTGATATTTTCTTATTACCCCGAGCATTTCCTCCACATCCTTTAGATAATTTTTGTTTTGTTTTGTGATTTGACCAACATATCGTCAACGTAGACTTCCATATTTTTACTAATTTGCCCGTAAAACATTCTATTAACAAATTTTTGATAGATTCTCCAGTGTTTTTCGGACCAAAAAGCATTGCTTTATAGCAGTATGTTCTGTTGTCGGTAATAAAGCTTGTATGCTCTTCATCTGGTTTAAACATGAGTATCTGATTAAATCCTGGATAGGCGTCCATAAGAGACAATAGCTTATGTCTACTTGTTGCATATACTAGTTGATTAATTCTTGGCAAAAGGTAACAGTCATTTGGACAAGCTTTGTTTAGATCAGTATAGTCGACACACGTCCTCCATTTCTCATTGGGTTTCTTGACCAGGACAGGGTTCGCCAACCACCTGGGGTAAAAGCATCCCGGATCAATCCATTCTCAAGCAACTTCTTTACTTCTTCCTTTAAGGCTTATGATCAAACTTTATCAAATTGCCTTTTCTTTTACCGAACAGGGGTTACATTTGGATCAATACTAAGGGAATGATACATGACCGAAGGATCAATTCCTACCATGCCTTAATGCGTCCATGCAAGGATATCTTTATTTCCTTTGAAGAAATGGATTAACTCATTTTTATTTTTGGTTCCAAAGTTTGGCCTTGTTTGATGATTTTCCCAAGATTGGAAGGGTCTATACCTATCCCCTTGAGTTCCTTTAATGGCTCAATCCTTTCATCATCTCCAAATCGGTTTTGATTTCTTCTACAATCTTATTGATTTCTTTCCTTTTCGTTTTCCTATCCTTAGACCCACTGTAAAGACCCGCAAATCCGTGCTATCTGAATTGACTAATAACACCACACGTCCAACCCAGATTGCACAGAAAAACGAATCATTTTTAGAAAGAAGTTAGAGGATGAGAAACAGAAAGAAAGAAATATTAGAATAGAAGAAAACGAAGATCACAAACTCACAGCGGATCGAATAAAAATATATTTTATAACATAACTTTTGAAATACAAATCAGTAACTTTACATACATACCATCATCAGAGCACAACAGCCATTCCTGGAACAGTTATAAACACCTGTTTCCAGATACAACCATAGTACACAGCGGAATATATGATAGCCTATATCTAACTGGTGAAGCCTCCTGCTTCCAGCTCTTCCAAATGAATCTGTGAAATCCCGACTACTTGACTGCCCGTACAAATATGGGCACCCAAGAGTTTAGGGAAAAACAAAACAAAATAAACTCTGGGTCAGTCATGGGACTGGTGTGAGTAAACTCCAATCATTTGTTTAACTTTTAAAATCCTTTCAAAAGAAAGATAATAGTAAGACCAGCCCACACATAAACATGGACGGTTTTTACCTTACTATAACCCAAAACATTTCTTGAAATCATACTTTCTCTGATATTATCATAATGTCTATTTACAAATAAATAGCAATCTAGAGGAACGCTTGCATCTCACGCTCCCCATATATAGTACAAAATCAAAAACCGCATGGCGTTTATTGGAGATTGGATTTCCAACATGACAAGGTATGGGACCACCTTCCGCTAGTGTATCTCTAGAGAGGAATACCCTGGGTTCAACAAGAACATCTTGCAACCCGGCCCACACATGACCAACCACTCATTTCGCTTGAGTGTATCGAATGTATATCACCAGCGGTTGGGATCAGCAACCGCCCCCCGACTGGGACAGCATCGAATAGAATAAGAAATTAAATGAACCTCTAGATAGGTGATTATACATCCTAATGGGTGCGACCCACATAGCCATGCTGCCTGCCCGATTTTTGTCCTTTCCCGGTTGTTGAGGCCTGAGGCTATGAATACTTACCATTCATTGATAGCACAATCACTTTGAATGCCACATTGTCAGATCCGTTAATCACTAGTTGAGTTTGCACAAATATTCTGGATGTTATGCTAAGGGAATAAATCCGTTGCAACCATATATATTTATACAGACCAACCCATTTGATCATTGGAAATACTCTGTCAGACATTCGTCCATTTACGTTCATTCTGGGATTGAACGAAACCGAAGGCACTATTTCTATTTAATAGAAAGAGTCCTTGCACTTTACTCCGTCTTCAATATATTTAGCATACTTGGTTCGCAACTCTTATGCTGATATGGAGTGGTTCTTCGGATAATAATCCAACCGGTCTCTCCATATTGACAACGATGGTCAAAAACTTCGATAGTCTGTGATTTAACCATCGAATAAAAACAAGTGTTCATCCAAACATATCAAACAAATCACTGGGCTCTTTAATTAAGATTTCATTAATTAAATATCTTCTCCATTTCCCTATCAATATTTGTTAACCAAATATTTTCAATAATCATCTAGGTTTCTTATGCCATTTGGAAAACGTTTCCAAATATCAACTTCTTTTATTTTCTATATATTAGAAAATATCTCTATTTGCAATTGGAAACAATTCCAATCACTTATCTCTATCCCGACTATTTTAATTATACTCAAGAAATATTTACTTTTATATTCCCAACATTTCATCACTTGAGTTAAAACGAATGCTGTGTAAAACATCGTTGCAAAAACCCAAAATATTTTATTCAACTATCTCTCATTCAACACTTCACTTCCGAGATTGGATCCTGCTATTTATCAATTAAAAATGAAATCAATCAAGTTGGGGTAAAATTACCTCTCAGACCTTGACTGAAAACATCCTCAACTTCAAAACGGCAAAACCACTTACCTCGAATAAACACACTATACAATCCAATTGTTCATTTTTAAAACATGTATAAAGTTCGTTTTCTATTTCTAATTTATAGATTTCCCTTTTTGTTCACAATATTCGATTTTTATATTCACTTACCTATCGAATTCTATACGTCGATACAATGATTTCTAACTATCAAAATATCTTAAAAATATTCTAACTCCTTAAATTTCTGGAAAATTTCGCCATAACCTCCCCTGTATCGGGAGCATCGGGAAATTTCAAATAGCTTCCCGGTAACTTCTCATCTCAAAAAGAAAAAGAAAAAGCCAAGCGGCTTGCCGATACAGCGCATAAAATCTCATATATGAATTAAACATGTACCTTATTGTCGAGCACACTAATTTTATACCTTCATCACTTTATCCCATAACTGTCTCCGGTATATCTATACCTGTACAATTCATTTCAACTTCATACACTCGTTTTGACTCAATTCGTTAAAGTAACTCTTTAACTAACTCTTTGCCCATTTCGCTTGTATATATGAATATAACACGTTTCAAATATATTTCAACTTACTTCTCAACTAATTGAATTCAAATTTTAATTTAAGTTCTATATTCGATTTCAAATATATGTTTACAATTCAAAAATTCAATTTTCAAAGTTCGACTTCAATTCACCACTCGATTAACTAATTCTTCTTTGACTTAGTTAATTCTATTCAATAATCAAAAATATGATTATTGTTTCAAAATTCACCTTTCTTACTTCACTTGAGTTCACCTTTATGTTCTAACTCAAGACCAGGTTTTAAAATGGAAATTCGGATTTTTATTTGGTTAAAAATCCCTATATTTATTATA
The DNA here is from genome assembly GCA_030737875.1 of Allium sativum. Classification (NCBI taxonomy): domain Eukaryota; kingdom Viridiplantae; phylum Streptophyta; class Magnoliopsida; order Asparagales; family Amaryllidaceae; genus Allium; species Allium sativum. The sequence continues at coordinate 163,127,651 of CM060913.1, forward strand.
TAAAATCCATTATGGTTTTAATGGTTTCTGGCGCTGCACTTTCAAAATTTTGATTTTGACATAACTCAAAATCTATTCGACGAAATCTAGATTTTTCTCTTCCATTAGAAAACTATTATTCAACCGGTCCTGACGATTCTTGTTTCAAAGAATTCCGACTTCAATCGAGTTCTGTATATTCAATTGAAGTTCGAATCGCAATTTACGAACTGCAGCGCTGCGACGAGTTCGTTTTAATTATATATTTATATATATAAACTTTTAAACTTCGTTAAAATGAATCCAACTCCATTTTAACTCTATTTGAATTTCTTGATTCAAATTACAATCTCGCTTTTATTTGAATTCTATATTCAAATTCCAATTCCTTTTCTATTTGAATTCTATGTTCAAATTCTATTTCCTTTTCTATTATTCAAATTCTATATTTAAATTTCCTTTATTCAACTCCCATTTAAATTCCTATATTCAAATTCCATAGTTGAATTTCCTTTTCTATTTTATATTCAAATTCAATACTTCAATTTCTATTTCAATTCCATATTCAAATTCAATACTTGAATTTCTATTTCAATTTCATATTCAAATTCAATACTTGAAATTTCATTTGAATTCTATTATTCAATTTCTATACTTGAAATTCCATTTGAATTCTATTCTTCAATTTCTATTTCAATTCTTCTTTGAAATTCTATATTTCAAATTCAATTCAATTCTTCTTTGAAATTCAACATTTCAAATTCAATTCAATTCTTCTTTGAAATTCAACATTTCAAATTCAATTCAATTCTTCTTTGAAATTCAATATTTCAAATTCAATTCAATTCTTCTTTGAAATTCAATATTTCAAATTCAATTCAATTCTTCTTTGAAATTCAATATTTCAAATTCAATTATTCAAATTCCTTTATTCCTCTATTCACATTCCTTTATTCACATTCCTTTATTCACATTCCTTTATGAATTTCTATATTCAAAATTCTATTTCAAATTCTGTTTGAATTCTCGATTCAAATTCTATATTCAATTCTGTTTGAATTCTCTATATTCAAATTCCTTTATTAAGTTTCCATTTGAATTTCTATATTCAAAATTCTATTTCAAATTCTTTTATTCAAATCCCTTTGAATTCCTCTTTGAATCTTCTTTATTCAAATTCTATATTTGAATTTCATTATTCAATTTCATTTTCAATTCTATTTGGATCTATTTGAATTTTCTATATTCAAATTTCAAATTCAATTCTATTTGAATCTTCTATATTCAAATTTCAAATTTCAATTTTATTTTAGAAAAATAGAATTTCCTTTCTAATTCTCAAATATCCTTTTTCATGATATTTTTAGATACCATTAATTAAGCCCAGTGATATTTAAACACACAAAGCAACCAATTATTTATTTTTCTAACACATCATATATAACAATATATATGCAAACAAATAAACAAACAGATAATATATTTTTGAGGAATCCAGTTGGATTCCTCCAACCTGTTTTCCTGCATCCACAGATGTTAGCACATAAATAATACCCATTCTGCTTCGTGGCAGAATATCGTGGTATAGAAGGTCATCCACTAATCATAGCGTGGGGCGTATAGGGTAATCATCCGCTATGAAACTGCGGGCATCCGCTAATGAGACTGCGGGAATCCAACCAATCAATCAACCCAATATATATATAATAGTCTAAATAACTAATATATATAAAACAAGCAGAAAAATCCAAACAAGCAACAACAATTATTTTTAACAAATAAAAATAATTATAAATAAAAGGTGAGTGAGATTTACTCACCGTGATTTTCCTTTGTCGAATACTTATTTAACATTCTCCATAGTCTCGCCTTTCCGTCTTCTTGAATAAATTAATTTAGTACCTACCATTAATTTAATTCAACGGTTAAATGATTTTTAATTTAAACTAACCTATCCTATAGATTAATTTATTCTATGTATTTTCAAACACTTAACCATATATATTTTCAATGCTTACCTAAATAAATAAACAACGACTTTAATTACCTTTTCCACTTTCTTTTACAAAAAATTAGATTTCCAATTATATAAACTAATTTCCATACATTATTTAATTTAAATTTGTTTTCACACAAATAAAAATACCTAAGTAAATCCTCTTGAAATAAACTCATACCCTAAATCATCACTAATTACTTAAATTAAATAAATAATTTTCTTACTTTAACTAAACTTAAATCCTTGTACTACAGTTTATAAATTTTAAATGAATTAAAAATGTTACTAGCTAATTTAATTAAGAACTAAATCTATTATTCACCTTTTTATCCTCTTGATTCCTTCCTCACAAAAAATCTGTAGCGACTCCCTCCCCATCACCCATCCTTACATCGCACCAGAATTTCAACTCCATCTCCAGAAATTGCGAACTGTGTTGGACTTTAACACCACCACTGAACCACGTCGAGCTCCCTTCTTCCCCGTCCACTCCATCAACTGGCAGAAACCCAGCTCGACGCACTCTCTCCACATACGTTGCCTTAAAGATCGGAATCCCCAAATCGACAATTCGAGACTCAGAAACCATTGCACCCTTCCTCAAATGAAACCGCGACATTTGGCCATCGCGAATTCAACCAGCGTCGTCATGAACCCAGCCGACCTCCTCCGCATTTCGAGACAATCGCGACCCCTATTCGTACTTGCCGAACCCTAACTCTGCTGATGTCGAGCGCCTCAATCTCCAATTCGAGCTGAGCCTTGAAGTCGCGACAGTGGTTTTCGGTTTTGAGGAATCGAACAAGTTTCGTTTTTTTTTATTGAAGGATTCGATTTCACGGATGACAGAATAAAAGGAGCGAAAGGAATGAAATGGATTAGTTTGAGAATGGGAAGAATACGAAGGCTTCGAACTGTTTATATAGGGAAGAACGAAGGAACATACGTACATCACCATTAATTTTGGTTTCCTAGAAGTTGAAGATCAGCGACAAATTTGTTGGCTCGAGGGAAGTAGTGTCCAAGTGTTTTCAGTTTTAGGGTGGCGCTATAAAGGTAGGCCAGCTGATGATAAAAGAAATTGATTTTGAACTGACCCCTTTTAAATTTTATAACTTAAAATATCTCATGGTTCTCGAACCGTTGTTTTACCTATACAACTGATGTTCCCAATGTTATTTACTATTCTGAATTCAACGAAACAGTTTCTGAATTTTAATTCGACTGTATAGAAGGGATAACAAATTAAATTAACGTTTTAAATTAAATTCGATTTAAAACATAAATCGATCTCAAACCATTAAATTCACCGATAATAAATTATTATTTTTATCGTTCATGTTCAAACAGAACTGACACTGATCATTTGAATTGTTTTGGTTCTGTTTTTAACTTCGATTTCAATTATATTTTGTTCTCGTATTTCGATTATTTGATCGATAATTCACTATAAAAATTCTTTTATATTGTTAATTCAATATTTAAACGATACTAAATATTTAAAATAACTGTTCGAAAAATCCGGGTCGTTACACCCACAATTATCACTTTTACGTTTAATGGAATAATTATTTCTTACCTTCCTTACCTTTGCTTCGAATGTTGGGTTTAAGAAACCATCATTCGAAGGCTGTAATTCCGTGGAAGCATCGAGATAAGCAGAATATTGGTTTAGAGTGACAAAGTACACTTCCCTCGAACTGAATTGTTCGCCTTTGATCGTTCCCCAACCCTTCTTCATCCGGAATTATACCATCAAATATTTCAAGGAAACAAAAGCATCTACCTCATCCAACGTTTGCCGTCTGAAGAAGGCACTGTAGAAAGCAGTCTGATCGATGATCACGAAGAGGACTTCAAAGGTGTGGTAATAAGGGGGAAGTCCCATATGAACCTTCAACTTTATTTGACCGACCAGGGTTGGGCTTTTGTTATTAAATCCAAAGATTGATTCCGGGCTGAGCTTCAACTTTGCTTTCGATTTTTTTTATCCAATCGAAAACATGTTTGAAGATGACATTGACAACGCTTTCAGTATCGATTAGAATTTCTGCCACCATAGATTACTCTATCCGAGCGGTAATCATGAGAAGATCATTGTGTGGAAATGAATCTGTTTCTAAAGCTCTTTCGAGTTTACTACCAAAGTGTACGTATGGACTCCTCTTGGAGGATGATCCAGAACTCCTCGAATCGAGAATACCTACTCTTTAGCTTCTCTAATATAGCGGCTTTTGGCACCCTGACTATTTCCAGCAGTATGTAGACCTCCATGGATTACATTAATGTGATTGAGGGGTGGACTTATTTCCATAACGTCCACTTCTTCGGCTGCATTAACTGTAATTCTGACGGATGGATTTGAAAATTGTTTGCTGTCTTGAGGAGCATTATGAGCATTTTAAACAAACTCTTGCGGCTATCTCTCTCGCACAAGCTTTTGAATGATACCAGACAAGATTTTACAATCATTTGTTTTATAGCCATTTGTTATATGGTAAATGCAATAGTTATCGCCGTTCTTGACTTCTGGATTGGTCTGAGCCAAGGTTTTAAATCTCGGATATCGACCGCGTTTCGTTTTGGAGATTTTAGAGACTTAATCTCGTCTCGGTGGAGAGATATCGGATGAGATGAGTCTAACTAGGGTGTTCGTCTCGGATTTTTATCCGGGTCTAAAAGTTCATATCGAAACAATCTTGGGGTACATGATATGTTAAAAAATGATATTATTACACAATGATTTTTTTGAATGCTACTATAAATATAGCAACTTAAACTTGAAATGCAAAATCATTTCATTATTCGTAATTTACTAAAGATTATTCATACTCTAAATTGTAATATGCTTAAAATAGAAATATATCATTATGAAAGTAGATTAGTGCTTACAACATATGATACATGAACATGAATTATTGTTAATCATAAAATATAAATAAGGTCCACAACAATAAAAGGTTCAACATAAGTGGAACATAAAATACTACGATACATGAACATGAATTATTGTTAGACATAAAATATAAATAAGGTCCACAACATTAAAAGGTTCAATATAACTGGAACATAAAATACATAATTTCATAGGTAATATGTATATAAAAAAAAGAAAAATTTGAAAATCATAAGCATTGCAAAACATATATGAACATATGATATTGTCATTTAAAATGCAAAATGTTAAATAGCAGGAGAGTATCGTGACTAGATTTTAGATTTTTAATTATTTTTCTGGTTCAGACACGGATTTAAACTTTAACAAAAAAAGAACAAGATCTCGGATGATATTCCAATATCTCGTCTCGTTCGATATATCGTTCAATATCGTAATATCTCGGGCGATATTTTTGGAAGGAGATTTACAGTGAGATTTATTGTTTCGTTTCGGGAGAAGCCCAAAACGAGATATCGAAGGAGATCTCGAGCGATATTTTCGAGGTCTGAAACTGTGGTCTGAGCTTTGAGAGTAGAGTAGCTTACTTTTCCTTTTATTTTTGAGTAGATGAATGTTATAGGTTTATTAATGCCATCAAATTGTTGTCGCATTCTGCCCATCGCGTCTGTTTATTATTCCGGTCACAATTTGGCTTCGCTCCGTCTTTGCGCATGGGTGCTTTCTTTCTGGCGTGGTAGGTTTCATCCATTCGTATAATCAGCGCGAAAATGAAATTATTGCAAGCTTTCAGCTTCATTTACCATAAGATCTTTCCAGAATGGGGTGTTTTCCTGAAGCCCTGTATGGATGATTATCAGCTTGGCCCGTCATTTATCCCCTTTGCTTTTACAGCTACATCATTGAATCTTTTTTAGGTATTCTCCCAAAGGTTCTCCTGATTGCTGTTTGATATTAGCGACCATTGTCTAATAAACAGTGGGATCCTTTCGAACACAGGATTCGTCGGAGAACTCATATGAGAACTGGTTCTAAGAATATATGGTCTTTTCTTGGTATCGTCGATACCAGTTAGCGGCACCGCCCTTTTACAGGGAACAATCTACATAAGACTGCTCCGGAGGCGTTGTATAGATCCACTTGGCTATTGAAAATCATTAAGTGATCGTTAGGGTTCGTGATTCCCTGATATTTGATTGTTGGAATTTTTACTTGTGAAGGGATAGCAGCGATGAGATTGCTCTTTATTCTGCAACCCTTTCGTTTCCGTTTACTTGAGCATCAAGGGTTCTCTTTCCCTTGAAATTAAATGGGTCTTTGATAGCCTTTGCTGCTAGATCTGAAATCTAAGCATCATCATCGGGATAATTCTTCCTATGGGGTTTGTACCAATTGGTAATGAAGCTTTCTGATTACTCCTTATTGTGTAGCTTTCCTTGATAGTTAGCTTTCACGTTCCTATCTTACGACCATTTGAATTTAGTCTATAGTTATCAAGGCGCACGCTTAGGCGCGCCTAAGCGCAAAAAAGCTCAAGGCTCAAGGCTTGCGCCTTTTAGCATTTTGAGTGCGTCTTTTTGCAGTTTAAGGCGCTTTTTTTGGCTAAATTCAAATTTTTGTTTATAAATAGTCAAATAAAAATTTTGATTGTTCAACAAATTATAAAATATGGTTTAAAATTTAAATCTTATTAATAAAATATGTAAATAAATTGAATGAATTATGAAATATGATTTAAAAATTAATTTGTAGTTAGTAAAATAGCAGATCAAACTCATATAAAAGGCACACAGTAAAGCCAAGACTCAAAAAAGCCTCAGGCTCAATGCTTGCGCCTTTTTGTGCCTTAGCGCCTTAACTACTATGAATTTAGATGGTCTGTTCTTACTCTTACTTTCTGATTGAGCAACCCTGGATCCCTTCCTGGTGGATTCGACTATCTGGTTCGCTGTGGTTTTAGCGTTTTGTTGGCTTCGACCTTTAGCTGACTTTTGGGGAAGCACTTCGTTTAGCAAGGTCCTTAACCCAGCGATCTCGCTTTTCATTTGCTTGATCTCTTCTGTGTTTTCCTTCTTAGGCTCTTTGACGGAGGGCTCTCCCTATAAGGCGTTTACTTGATGGAAGGATGGTGTTATGTCCTCTAATTGAGAGATATGAACTTCATTCTCGCTGATTGTATCATGCTTCTTCAATTTGGTTTTTTTGGTCTTCATGATTCCTACATTCAACCAAATACGAAAAAATTAGTTTATATTAACCACAAGGTTGGAAGCTCGAGCCTTCCTTATTGCGTCAAAAATGTTAGCCATAGAAGTAGTTAACACCCCCAGCATCGCTTTCGATATACAAAAGACGGAAATCACATGCTTTCGTATTGAACCCACTACTTTTTAATCGCCCCAAAAGGGCAACGTAATTCGGCTTTCAAGTGAGGCCTTTGTATAAAGGCTGTTCGGAAGCTCTTTAGGCTAAAATTTCATTTTGATGTTGAAAACTCCTACGCCAGTCGGAACTCTATACCTTTCGGGGATTAAAAGTCTTTTGAGAAGGTTACAAACAATTAATTTAGTTAATAAAGAATCTAACGCTGCTAAGCCTCATAAAAGGAGAGCCGAAATTGCCTTGGTTTCTAAAAAGGTAGCAGATCCCTTCAGTGGTAAATCCATGTACCTTTCGATCAGGTCATTACCACTTTCGGTACTGAGTCCACTGTTCCCCTTTTAGGTGTTTCACAACATGACTTTGAGCAAAAGTAAAAAAATTACCCTTTATCTTAAAATTAAAATTCACAGATCAAGGCCCTCAATTCTCCTTTTTTTTTATTACGAATTGCAGACTAATATTACAAAAAAAATGAAAAATCCCTAATTTGATTTGGAATCTAGGCTGCAATTTAGAATCTAGGCCGCAATTTAGAATTACAAAATTTTAAAATGAATTGAATGACCCGATCTTGGACCCCTTGTGGTCCCATTTATAATTGTGGGTTGACTCCCTTCCGCTTCTGGGGCTTCGTCTAAGCGCTTTTCCAGAGAGATTCTTGAGGGCTTTTTAAGGGCGCTTTTGCTAGTGATTGGCTTGCGTCAACGAAACTTCCCAAGTATACCTTTGCGGAAGCGGTCTGGATTTTGCAGGAGGCATATATGTATGTCAGCTCCCAGCTTGTAATGACAGTTGATCACACAACGTCACTCCTATAGAAACAATGAGTCTTTCTAGTGGATGTGGGAGCCCTTTCTGGTGTTTTGATCATTCGAAAAACCTCTCTTCTATGTCTTTAGAGGCTGTTGCTTTTTTTACTCCAACATGTATTCTTTGGTAGATGATTCCTCTAGCGTTTTCCGAAAGGTTGTTTTCTTTATTGAAACAGAAGCGTTTCTCTTTGCTGCTGCCTTCGTTTAATGGAAAAGAGTTTCGGATGACGGACGAAAACCCTTGACTCTTTATGAGAGATCTTTGCCTTCGATCAAGTATCGCGGTTCCTGGCTTTTTCTTGCTTCTTCCAGAGTCTTTCTTCTTTATTTCAGGCCCTTATTTCATCCCACTTATTTGAAGGAACAATCTTTTAGTTAACAATTGTTATGTCAAATTACCTCATTCAAATGTTTAGTAATTCCTATCGGTATGTTATGTATTGTATTTATCGGAATTTTTATCAAAATAAATGGATATGTCAATATAACAATTATTTAGGTCGTCTCTTTCTTGAAATGAAGTTAAATGTCAGTTTTCTTCTAAACTTATCTCATCAATTTATATTTAAGGCCATCTTTAATTATATATATATATATATACACACACACACACACACACACACACATACATACATTACACACACATAATAAGTGTAATTTTCCCTAGATACTTTTATCCCCAATTTTGTTTTCTTTTCGAAATATTCATCTATAGATATGCCTTCTTATTCTTCTCAATGTTCACCTTTCCATTTCAAAATATTTTTGTGTAAATTAAAGCTTGCTTTTATTGATCATAATTTCAACTTATTTTTTATATAAAATCTTGCACATCATTACCAATAAACATTCAAATAAACCATACATGCCTTAAGCATGCCACTATTATATCCAAATAAAATTCATTTTGACATATTATACACACATAAATACATACGCTATACAAGTGATTGTTCATACATGTGTCTATTTAAATAACGCTCTTTGTTTAGTACTATTTTGTAGTCCCTTGATATCAATCACAAGTTTCTATTTAAATATCTGTTATTTCTTTCTTCCATCACATGGATCAAATGTTGTAATATAAATTTGTGGCTGATATCAAGAGGTTACTAATGTTGCCTTTGATCATAGCTTTATATATATGTGTGTGTGTGTGTGTATATATATATATATATATATCAGATGATGCATTTGATCATAGCTCTATGTATGTGTGTGTTTATATATGTGTGTACACACACACGAGGAGTGTTCCTAGACACCCCTGTTTTGCAGCACTCCTTTAGCACGCATATTCTACCATGAGCTACACTAATCTAAATCCGACAAGATTTTGTAGATGTTTAATCCACATATATTATCGTCTATTCAAAAGTTGAGTTCATTCCGACATTCGTAGAATAATATATTTGATGTTTAAATTTAACGGTTAGAATAAATGTCTGAACGGTGAATAATTGAGCTAAGATTTTGAAAATGTTACGAATGTCGGAACGAGCTCAAATTTTGGATAGATGATAATATATATGTGGATTGAACATCTATAAATCTTGTTGTATTTGGGATTGTGTAGCACACGGTAGGGTATGGGTGCTAAAACGGTGCTGCAAAACAAGGGTCCCCCGCAACGCATCTCTCTCTCACTCACTCACTCTTTCTCTCTCTTTATATATATATATATATATATATATATATATATATATATATATATAAAAACACATCATCAGCGTGTCACGTGATTATGACATGTGCTTGATGTGTGAATTGTTTATATATAAGCTGTTTATGTAACATATTCAAATGAATTGTTCAAACAAAATTTTGCTATATTTTTGCATTGAAATTAAAAGTAATTAGTTCGATTTTATTTATTTATTTTGTAACTTTTAATTTTCTTTTCATCTGAATTTTTTACTTCTAATACCAAGTAATAAAGAATGAAGTTGTAAAGACATTTGTTACTACTCACTTTTATGTTATATTAAGATTTGGAAATATTTGTATAGCGCCCATTGAATTTGTAAAAAAAGGTTTAGCATTAGATCTTATTTTTAAGTGATATTAAGATTTGAATTTTTTATAGACAGAGATATTTGTGGAGTGGCGTTTGTTGTTAAAAGAGTTTTGCATTAAATTCTATTTATCAAGGATATTAAGATTTGAAAATATTTGTAGAGCGAGTTGTTTGTAGTGTGGCATTTGAATTTGTAAAAAGAGTTTAACATTGGATCATATTTTTAAGTGATATAAAGATTTAAAAATACTTGTAGAAAGGGGATTTGAATTAATAATGAAACTTATTTGTTAAATCATGTTTATATGAAAGTAATAATATCTATAGTACGATGTTTTTGATAGTTCATGTTAATACATAAAAATTATGGCACCGAAGTATCATAACTAGCGGTAAAGATATCAGATTTTATTCTTTAGTTATATTAAGATTAAAAATATTGGAAGAGAGGGGTTTTGAATTATTGAGTGAAACTTATTTGTTATATACTATTTATACGGATATATAATAATATCTATAAAAGGGCAATTTCGATGTTAAAATCATGTTTTTTTTAATGTTACCATATATTATGGGTTTTTAAGTATGAATCTTCACTTCTATTGTTAATTAATGTAAAATGTATGTGTATATAAAGATTATTTGTTAGATCCTATCTTTAATAAGGTTTGCGTATAAGATCCTATTTTTAAACGATATTATGATCTAATAATATCTGTAAACTGGTATTTTGAATTGGTAAATGATATTTATTTGTAAGATCATATATTTTAGTAATTATATATAAGGGCATTTTTGGTAGTTTACGTTTACATCAAGAAAGTGTGATATTAAAGCTATTACAAATATTATTAAAGATTAAATGTGTGTGTGTGTCTATATAGGCACTTATATATACACACCACACACATATATATACACGAGGGTTACGACACGTGCTTTGCGTGTGATCATTACACGTGCATTGCATGAATTGTTGTTCTATGAATTGGTTATGTTTAAGAAATTCAAAATAAAATGATTTTTACCGTCGTTTAGGCATATTCTTGTTTTGTTGAAATAATATGTAGTTGATTTGAATTTTAGTTTATAAGTTCCAATATCAATTTTTTTTATTTGTTTTGATTTTTTGTTGGATTATTAATTAAAAAAACTTGTAAATAAACTTTACTTGTTAGATCATATTTTTAAGGGATATTAACCGTTGATAGTATTTGTAGATGAAGGACATGAATTTATGAAATAAGTTGATTTGGTAGATCACTAGATCCTATTTGTAAATGATATAAAAAGGATTTTTTGGTGGTTCATAATGATACTAAAAAGCGAATCATTAAAAATATTATAATAATTATTGGAAATGTTGGTAAATTTATGTAGAAATATCTTGTATTTAAACAACTATACTTCAAATAATTGGAAAAAACATTTAAAAACTGAATATGCCAAAAGTAATTGTAGGTAAATTTTGTCTCCTAGTTTATGGAGTAACAGTATGAAGTAACAATTTAATATTTAAAAACTTAAATATAGGGGTATTTTGGGAACTCCACGGTCGGACCAAAAGTTTGTGTTTCCATGACAATTATTAATAAAGATACACACACATATGTATGTATGTGTATATATATATCTCCTCTACCCATTGACTGACCCTCTCGCATATCATGTGTGAGTTGGACAACAATGAGTAAACATTCAAGTCTTGCTTCTCTAATAGCTTCGGTATTATTATCTGAACATTAGATTTGAAACTACGTTGTGATGCTCCGTCCTAATGATTAGATTACCAGTCAGTGGTTTTATTCTCCAGAAGTCTAGTCTTTGGGTTGGGGCGTCTAAATCTTCGAGTTTGAGTAAATGAGAAGTTGACAACTAGAATTTTGTTGACATCGAAATCCTTTTTACCTGTGTTTATTTGGGATGTACTCATATTACCTAAATTAGAAGCGAAACTTGGTTTTTTGTATCTTCGGATTGCATATATGCATGCTGTGTATACGCACAGATATATGTATGTATGTGTATACGCACTCATATACCTATGTATGTATGATAAAAATATATGGAATTAATTTGGACCTTTTCTATTGAGATTGTATAGAATCTCATCTTTAAATGTAATGTACCTTGCAGTGTTAATCAGCAATGGTAAATTTTTATTACAAATCTATGTTATTGCTGTCAAGCTCATTTGCACAAATTTTTGGTAAATCTGACACTTTTTCTCACCTAGTATTGCAATTAACACGAGTGATTGGAAATATTTGCTTTTACCATCAATTTCAAGTGTAATTTTTAATGATTTAAAAGTCTCTGAACGTTATTTCAAAATTTTATGGAGATAATCTTGATAGCGAACATACTAAATTTTCATATATGGTTATATTTTAATTATTTCTGGTTTAGAAAAACAAATGGAGTATTTTATAAGACAAGCGGGGACGTGATCCTTGTATATATGTGTATGCGTGCATGTCCATGCATGCATGTATACACATATACACATTGGGAGGGGTCCCTCCCTTTCTCTTGAAGGGGCGCATCATTTTGTAATATAAACATTCTCTCCATTTTTTTTGTGCAATTTTTTCTGAAAACAAAAGAGATTGTTTTTATACCTGTTATGTTCATTACCAAGAATAACTGTACAAAATCTGAAATCGTTCCAATTATATTCTCTCAAAGCTACCTTTTTCAGCAGTTGAAAGCAAATATTTACAATGGTTCAAATTATATGCAATTATCCAAGTGTTGAAACAATTCAAATCTGTTCCAAAATTTGCACGCAATGAATATAACATATATATAAAAACTCTTTTTTATTTAGGAATTTTCGGCATAAAACATAACAGGGGATTAAAAGGGGATTTATAAAATAGTGCATCATAATCTCTCTCCAAGCTGTCACCTTTGTAGTCCCAACCTCGTTCATTTTCTTCTGCAAAAAAATTCCTAGATAATAATTTGTTAAAGATATGTCATATTCATCAACGAGGTTTTTCCTTACAAAATTTAGAATAGTTTGAAAATTTTAACTTCTGAATAATATTGTATAGTTAATATAACAAGGGTATATAACCAGTGGTGACAATTAGGATCGCTGTGTCAAACTAGGCACGACTTTGGTCTTGGTCCAGTCATGTTGTATTTTGTTAAGTCCAAATTTTGCATTTTTAAACCTAAATCCAGATCAAGGTTCGGTTCTAATGTTGAGTAATACTGCTTTCATCTAGCCATGGCTCGAGAATATCGGATTCGCGTAGGTTTCCGTTATTGTCAAACTGGGTAAGTTTCTGATCTTGTTGTGTTGGGTTGGTTTGATCAGATATGCGAATCTAGGTTCCAGTTGTTTACTCTAAATATAACATATTTACAAAACATAATGTTGTTTCAATAGAAAAGGATTGAAAAACAAAGTTAAAACAATAAGTGTAGGACGTCTGCACAATACGGGACTTGTATACTTTCATACAAGAAAGGCGCTTATATTTGTTTTTCCAAAGTAGATGATATATGAACAGATTCTACTCATATACCAAAAATTGCCTCATGTACATCATTATTTTCTCAGAAGGAGTATAACCAAATTATCTTTTTTCTTAATTGCATTTCAAAAAAGTTCTTATCATCTATCAAATTAATGAAATTTGTCAACTCCATACATTTAGATGAAGTAAATGAATTTTTTCTCATATGACCTAAAATGTTAATTAAGACAACTTTCACAACTAATTGTTGTAATTTAAAAGTATTATTCTTTTTTAATTAGTGTTGATTTTGTTGAAACTGAGGAAACGTTTGAAAATTTAAAGTTAAAATATTGGGTTTGTTTTGTTGAATATTAAACTTATTTTAATGTTTGAAAATTTTGTTTTGTGTAAAATAATTTTTAGCATTGAACGTGGGAAAACAAGGAAGAGGGAGAAAAAGTAAGTTTATAAAATAAATATAGTATGGTAAGTAATACTTAGTGTAGACTGGTTTGTTATATTTTTTTGGTGTATGTTAAGTAATTGTTGGTATAGGAATAGAATTAGTTTGGTAATTTATAAAGACCCATGGTTGGTTGAACCAAATGAATATCAGTCATGTCATGTTAATCTTTTTGGTCTTGGCATATTCCATGTCCGTTAACACTAATAGAAATCTCATAGATTTTTTTTATTTGTTCCAATCATTGTTCTACCCTCCCCCCCCCCCTCTTCCTCCTCTTTCCCTCCCTTTCTTGGTACCCTTCATTGGAAAATGTTTTAGTTGGACAAAGATTTAAGTTCAAAGACGGAGAAATAACATTGAAATGTTTCTTTACTGATGAAATAATCGTTGTTACCTTGTTATGCTAAATAGGTTTTTGACTGTGGAGAGGTCCAAACAGCTAATTGTGAAAATGTATCCTGAAGTATCCGGCTTAACCAAAGATCAACCGCCAGTTGCTTCATTCGGTGTCAAACTAATCTCATCTTCATCATCTAATCGCAAAACAATTGTTCATCCAGGTACATAGTTGTATACCAATCTCCTGTAAAATATTTTGTTATGGACCAGTTTTCAAAGTTATTTTCCCTTTCCATATTTTCACAGGTATTCTTGACAAGCTTATAAAAAACAATGAGGATTTTGTATGGGCAGTTGACACTCTGTTGCCTGGGCAATTAATCATAGTTGTGGAATTTAATGATTTGAAGATAACACCTCCATCTGTAAGACCAACGATTTGGAAAACATGGGTTGTTTCTTTCTGCGTTTCAATGCATATTTTTTTGTACTTGAACCAAAATGCTCTCTCCTTACAAATATTTAAGCCTATTTATACATAGCTTATTGGAGATTGGGTGTTTGGAAACACGTTATGAGGTGGTTGTATGAATTGCCAGTAAGATTGAAACTGAAGAAATAACCATTGGTTGCTTAAAATTACTGATAGAATTGCATAAGTTGATGTAAATGGCGAAAAAAATTCTACTATCTATCATTTATTGTGGACATATTCAGTTACCTATGATGTACAAACTTGTAAATCATTGCAGTCTGACACAAAAGTTAACTAATTATTGCTAGGAGTGAAATTAAGAGCCAATTAGGTTTCGTAATTCAAATCTACTTAAAAGGTTGTTAATAATGATTTTAAGAACAAATTAAAAATGTTTGGATAGGTAAGCTGGAACTGTAATTTTAATTGTAAAATGTGAAATAAGTCATAAACAAGTATTTATTGTTTACGACCTTATGAATATGTATAATTTACTACTTAAAAAAGAAAAAAGAAATCAAGGGTCTCTTTGGCCTTGAAAAGGATTTTTATGTTTTTGTTTTTCAAAAAGCATTTCAAATTACATGGAAGCGAAGGAAGATCAGAAAATCCTAATTATGATAACAAAAGGGATATGGTTAAGGTCCCAAATGACAGAAAATAAGAAACATGTTATTTAATTTTGTATGTTTAAGCCAAATTTCAAATTGACCATTCTAAGCCGGTCTTCTCTCATGTAAAATACGAAACTTGTTTTCAAACCAAACAGCTCTTGCTGGTTGGCAAACAATTCAAAGTAACTTATTAGCTGTTTTTGGTACTTCTAACTCGGCACCAAAGTTACTTGCTACTTCAAATTGGAAACTTTCTGCGTCATCCCACTGTCTAAAGCAAGCTCCCATTTTCTTTTCTTAATAAATTACAGGGCAGAGAACCTGTATCTATCTGGACAGGTAGCCACATAGAAAAGCAGTCGGCATCTACTACATTGTCATACCTCTCCAAAATGCTTACAGATTCCATCCTAACCGACATCACAATAAACACCATAACAACAATGCCATCTCTGCCCACCGTGCAGTTCTTGCTTCTCGTTCACCTGTATTCCAAAGCATGTTTTCTCACGACCTAAAAGAAAAATCACCATCCGTTGTAGAAATATCAGATATGTCATTTTCTGAATGCAGAGCTTTCTTAAACTATATCTATGGCAACTTTCAACCTGAAGAGTTTCTTTACCATCGTCTAGCACTGGTTCGTGCTGCTGATAAATACAAAATGGATGATCTTAAGAAGGCATGCCATGAAAGTCTTTTAGAAGATATCGATTATAAGAATGCACTTGAAAGGTTGCAAACTACACACTTGTACAGGCTAGATGGGCTGAAAAGTGGTTGCTTGAAGTACTTGGTGAATTTTGGGAAGGTTTATGATATCAAAGACGATTTTAATATGTTTTTGATGAGTGCTGATAGGGAGCTTATTGGAGAAGTGTTTCATGAAGTGCTCAGCGCTTGTAATGGGTTTTAGGATATGTTGATAATTTGTGTATATAAGGTTTTCTTATAGTGTGACTAATGTTGTACAGAATGGATTTGCATACACATGTACATGGATTCTTTTGTTTTCAAAGTTTAGAAAAATATTGTTCGATTGGATTTTTTTTTTTTTTTTTTTTGAATTTGTTCAAGGGAGAAACCGACCGGAATTGTAAAACCCTCCATATTGCACCTAACCTGGTCCGCGAGCACCACATAAGCATCTGATTTTAGTGTATGCACATGGTAAGCTCTTAACATGTTATTGTTGGAAATATTGTAATGATTATTTGTCCCACATCGGCAAATAATGAGGAGCAATTCTGCATAAATACTAATCTTTTGAAATATATATTGTGAATTGAAATAACATGGGCTTGGAAATGATGGCTTGGGCTTGTAGGAGTTGGGCCTATAAAATATTATTTAAAATGTCAAAAGATGGGCCTTGGGGCTCTTGGGGTCTCGTGATCCATTAGGCCGCAAAACAAACCGGTGACTTTTTGGCGGTCGACTGGTTTCTTCCCAAAAGGTATGCGACGCTGTACGGACGGAAATAGCCGTTGCAAACGGTCGTGACGTTTCTTTGAAAGGACACCTCTTCGTTTGTTATAAATAGCAACGCCCAGAAATGTTTAAAATCACTTCGAAAGTGCTCTTCTTCTTTCTTTTTTGATCTTCTGTAAACATATTCTGTTTGTTGTATCCGAAAGGAATTTCGCCTGCTTCTTCATTCTGTAAATTGTGGGGGCGAATAATTCCTTAATGAAAGTGTAACACCCCACGTCCATTAATGTCACTCACAAAGGGAATGCATTAACTTCTATGGAGCATTTTAAGTGAGTATAGAACATAAACTTAACAACAAGACAGATATAAACAGTACTTGAAAAATTAAAAGCTTTATTTCATTGCAGCGGAAAATACATATGTTTGATTACATCATCAAAACTAGAGCCAAGTATATAATATCCATCTTGACTAAATCAAAGTACATAAATTGAAAGACATAATCACCAATACAAAATAGCCATAAATAAAAGAGAGGCTGAACTTTACTTCAGCGATCCAAGCAATCTTCTAAAAGCAAGAAGCACAGTTGTCCAAAATCAAGCTCCACTGGTGCTAGTTCCAACCTGAGCACCTTGGGGGGGAAGGAAGAAAAGAGGAGGAAACAAAGAGGGGTCGGACATAAAGTCTGGCGAGTGCGATAACTTTAACAATATAATCATCAAAGTAACTAGGCTAAGACATAAGTTGGAAAATCAGGAAATGACCATGAACCATTGAGTATGGCTGAGTAAACAAGGAAATAGGATGAACAACGATATCGTTAAAGCGCACCTAACCCACTGTAAGATAATTACTAAACTACACCAACACTATGAGATAATTGCTATACTGCACCACCACCAGTATACTGCACCACCACTAGTCACCCTAAGGTTGATCCTGCATACAGAACTTAATAATGATATTGGTAGTTTCGTGCACCCCTAGCTGCCTTCATAAGTGCCGCCTGCCCCTATCTCCACTAGATGTACCCACTACCCCCAAGCAATCGGCTCCCTAACTCGTAGATACCTGTGCTGGCCCCACAGTGGGGTGTATCACTCCCCAAAGTGGCAACCCGATACCACAAATAATGCACGGCTTATACCTACACGATGCAACAACGTCTTACCTACCAGCCCAGGTCCACACACGCATATGAACCCGTTGGACTTGCGTTGCCACCGCTAACCCGGTTTGGCCTCTTACAGTCAAGCCCAGTATTCGTGTCCCGTCCTCGACTTGGGTTGAGCCACAAAGACACGTATGGGTTACTGGTTGAAACGGGCCCCCTTTACTTGACACAAACTATCCACCTAAGCTTGGTCCCCTTCTAATACATCCCACTTAACCCACTTCTTATTCATGTTCAGTTACATGTTTCAATTTTGGTTAAGTATTTCTAATCATATTTCAAATGCCACCCAAGGCACCCACTTAACCCCCTCATGTCCCACTACATGTTTATCTGGTTAAGTGTTTCTTAATTCATTAAGACCGTAACCTCATAAAGACCTCTCACATTAGATTGGCATTTGTGGCAACTGAATTTGCCGGGCGAGTCCGGGTAGTCTTACACCACAAACGAGCCTAACCTCGTGTCTTTACAATTGTTACGTATTTAATTTATGCCTAAGACCTCTCACATTAGACTGGCATTTGTGGCAGCTGGATTTGCTAGGCGGGTCCGGACAGTCTTACACCACAAAAGAGCCTAACCTCGTGTCTTAGACGATTAATTACTCCTAATTAATCATTCTTCAATTTGAATTACTTTTCCTATTCAAATTATCAATCAATTCCAAATTTAACGATGTCCATAATTGACTCGATTACGTCCATCCATTTAGGGTATGTAAAATCATACCAATTTTCATCACAAATTTATTTTATGTCTTTTAAGGCGTTTTTGCCAATTAAATCTTTTAATATTATCCCCTTTACCCCACGTTGTATGTTCGTTCGTTTATCGTAAAATATACGTTAGACTCGAATAGTCTAACTCATGGAATAAAGAGAAAACATCACAACATACATATAATTAAAACTAGATCTAAACATAAGGGGTGAACTTGCATGTGTGAAGGATGTTCTACATCTAAAACTTGCATAGGCCAAAGTTACAACTTGCATAAAACTTCATATGTCATAGATTCAAATCTAAAGGCATAAACTTGTTTAGGTAACTTGCATAAATCATGTATGTCATAGATCTACATCTAAAGGTGTAAACTTGCATAGGCAATAACCACAAACTTGCATAACATGATTCATATTCCAAACTCATATATTGGTGTAAACTTGCATATGTGATTAATGCAACATAACGATGGTGTAAACTTACATCTAAACATGTAAACTAGCATGTAGAATTTAGCATATAACTCACACATTTCATAGCCTAACTTTAGATCTAAAATAGATGTCATGAAGCATATAAGGTTATACATATAATTTTCCCCAACTTGCATATGATTATGTCTTAATAAAAATCTAAACTTGCATACATACTTATGATTTATCATATGAATCGACATACCCAAACTAGCATATGAACAACATGGTGATTCGATTATACATAAGCCAATCATAAAATTACAACATAGATGATCACAACTTTACAAGATAGCATCATAGAATTTACAACATAAACATCACAATTTTACTACATGAATAATAACATGCGGTCAATAATTCACATCATATCCAAATAGTCCACATCATAACTCAATCCAATTAATTTGCTAATTATTTTATTAAAATTGTCGAACTCACAATTCAGAGAAGATCTTGAATTCTGAATTCTGAGTTTTGAAGTTGTAATAGCTTTCCCTTGAAAAAGATTCGTTGTTAAAGTTGAAAAGGATTGATTTAGACTAGCTTTCTTCCTCTCTAATTGGTGGCGGCTATGCTGAGTTGCTAGGTGATGGCATAGAGGCCAAGAATCTAATTTTGTTTTGATTTTAGGGTTTGAGTCTAGAGGTGTTTTTATAGACATTAGGATTAATTTAGGCCATCCGATCAACCTAGAAGCAACTTGAACCATCCAAACAAGATAGGGTGACACCTCAGCCCTAATGACTCAGCACAGTGTATTAAATGTTCATTTTTTTCTATAATTTACATATTTCTTATTTATGACAAATTCCATATGTAAATTATTCTCATTTTAATTATGCCATAACTATATTTTTATGCTCACAATTAATGGTATACTAAATATACCATTTCATGAACCAATCTGTGCCATGTAATTTTCATGTTTATCCATCATATTTATATGTAAATTATAAATCTATTATCGTTAATTACATATTCTTCCTTTTACCGTATACATTAATTACCCATATACAAATATCCATTTATACATGCATAAATCTTTTTTTACCTTTAATTTGTCATAAAAGCCAATCAAAGAAGGTCACATAAAAAAAAATCATTGACAACCAAAAATGCGCCACGTACGCCACATGATGCGTACACGTCATATATATATGTGTGTGTATATATATATATTCTATATATATATATTCTTTTTATCTATCTTCCCAATTACCCATTTTCACACTAAACCACTTTTTGAACTCTGTTCACACTAAGCCATTTTAAGTTATTCCCCTAAAACAAAAATATGGCGATGGCAAGGATCGAACTTTGTACCCCTTGTATGCAAGTCACGTGTTCCAACCAAATGAGCTACTAAGTCATTTGCTTACAAACGTTAGAACATTGCTAAACATTTATTCTTTTCTCATTCTTTTTTTTCATGGTTTGCTGCAGTATTTAATTTAAAGATATCTTTTTCATACGGAATCCAATTTACGCAAACTCGGACTCTATCTCAACTAGAATTACGAGACAAACACAATGACGCAACCCGTTTCCCTTAATTCTCACATCTAAGACTAATTATTCTTTA
The DNA here is from genome assembly GCA_030737875.1 of Allium sativum. Lineage (NCBI taxonomy): Eukaryota > Viridiplantae > Streptophyta > Magnoliopsida > Asparagales > Amaryllidaceae > Allium > Allium sativum. The sequence continues at coordinate 163,148,498 of CM060913.1, forward strand.
ATTTAGTTGACTCGATTATTCAAAAATTCAGGGTGTTACAGAAAGCGTTCACTACGTGCCTCAAACATCTGTTCCTCAATTACTGATTCATCGTAGTATACTTCACAACAATTTTAAGGAATTATTATGGCTATCACGTCCGAATTGACGTACAAAATTATGAATCAGGATTTTGCTAAATTAGATCGGTTTGATGGCACAAACTACACTCGTTGGCAAGACAAAATTATGTTTCTCCTTACCACATTAAAGATTGCATATGTTCTTGATGATAACTTGCCGCCAATACCACCGCCAATTGACAAGGATACTTAAGCTGTTAAGGCCCAGAGAAACAAACGCGAGGAAGACGAAATTGTATGCAAATGCCATATTCTCAACACACTCTCGGATCGTTTATATGATCTTTTCACTTCAATCAAATCTCCGAGGGAAATCTGGAAGGCGCTGGAAACCAAGTATAGCAACGAAAAGCAAGGCGCAGATAAGTTTCTAATTTACGAATTCTTTGAATTCAAAATGCTTGACAATGCATCGGTACTGGATCAAGTCCATGAGTTACAATTTATTTTCAATAAATTGAAAATTTTTAAGATTGATATTCCTGAACTGCTAAAAGTTGGCACTGTAATGACCAAACTTCCTCACGGATGGAATGATTATAGAAAGAAACTTATGCACTCAACGGAGTAGTTCTCCATAGAACAGATTCAAAAGCATCTTCATATCGAAGAAGAAACACGAAATCATGAAAAGAAGGTATTTGAATCTGATTTAAATATACATGCAGTTGATACCAATAAAAAGGGGCATAAGGAATCTGGAAAGCGGAAAAGGGATAACAATCAAAACAAGGCTAAAGGGAAGGACTGTTATTGCTGCGGAAAGACAGGGCATTTCAAAAGAGACTGCAGTTTGTAAAAAAGGCAAAGAAGGAACAAGGACAAAGCTCCAATCATGGAAACAATAAATCAGATTCTGCAAATATGGTGCAACATGAGGGATCATCGATTGTTGCAACGGTGACATAATTGAACATGGCCGATAACACCAAGAATACCGATTGCGGGTATGATTCTGGTGCTACCGTACATGTATGCAATAATCAGTCCATGTTTAGTTTCTATGAAAAAGTTTCTGATGACAACAAAGTTCTGATGGGCAATAATAGTACATCAAATGTCATTGGAAAAGGGACCGTGGAGTTGGAATTTACTTCTGGAAAGAAATTGGTACTCCTAAATGTTCTACATGTTCCAGATATGAGGAAGAACCTTGTCTCGGCAAGTCTTCTTTGTAGTAAAAATGTAAAATATGTACTAGATGGCAACAGTCTCATATTAACGAAAGGAGGAAAATTTGTTGGAAAAGGATATGCTTGTAACGGGTTGTTCAAATTAAGTATTAATAAAATGACTGAATTTTCTTATGTTCTTGATCCTTTCGATTTATGGCATAATAAATTAGCGCATCTAAATTTTAAATCTTTAAAATTTATGTCTAAGGATGGCTTGATCTCATATGAAAATAAAGATGTATCAAAAGGTGAAATATGAATTAAAGCCAAAATGTGCAAAAAGCCTTTTCCCAAATCTGAAAGAAATACAAAATTACTTGAGTTAATTCATTCTGATACATGTGAATTAAATGGTATTTTAACTAGAGGAGAGAATAGATATTTCATTACTTTTATAGATGATTATTCTAAATATACACATGTTTACTTGCTTAATAGAAAAGACCGAGCATTTGATATGTTTAAACTTTTCAAAACTACGGTTGAAAATCAAAAGGAAAAGAAAATCAAGGTGTTGCGTAGTGATAGAGGTGGAGAATATTTCTCTACGGAATTTTCTTCATTCTGTGAAGAAAATGGAATCTTACATCAATCAAGCGCACCATATACCGCACAACAGAAGGGTCTAGCAGAACGCAAAAATAGAACATTAGTCGAAATGACCAATGCTATGATTTTGTGGGGAGAAGCGCTTTTAACAGCATGTCATTTGCATAATAGAATTCCTTCAAGGAAAACAAAAATATCTCCTTACGAGTTATGGAAGGGAAGAAAACCAAGTTTAAAATACTTGAGAGTTTGGGGTTGTCTAACCTTTTATAGAATAACAGATCCAAAAAGGGTTAAATTAGGACCAAGGGGTTTGAAAGGTGTATTCTTAGGATACGATGAGAATTCAAAAGCATATCGGATACTAGACCTAGATTCTAATGTTATAATAGAATCAAGGGATGTAGAATTCATTGAAAATAAGTTTATATGTGATTCCAGTCAAATCTCATCTCCTACTCAGGAAATTCCTGATAAAGAAAATGAGATGTCTCAACAAACTTCTTCTAACAAGAGGAAATATTCAAATATACCACAAGAACCTAGAAGAAGTCAAAGAGAAAGGATAGCTAAAGATTTCGGACCAGATTTTATTTCACCTAATGATGTAATTCATCTAGTAATAGGTGATAGAGAGAACATTACAATTGATGTTATTTATGCCCTAAATACAGAAGGTGATCCTAAAACTTTTAAAGAGGCAATGGCCTTTAGGGATGCGACTTTCTGGAAAGAAGCTATACAAGATGAAATGGATTTAATCTTGTCTAATAATACTTGGGAATTAAATAATTTACCTTATGGATCAAAACCAATTGGATCTAAATGGGTATTTCGTAAGAAATACAATACAGATGGTTCGATACAAACTTTCAAGGCAAGATTAGTTGCTAAGGGATTTAGACAAAAGGAAGGTATTGATTTCTTCGATACATATGCCCTGTTGCAAGACTAACGTCCATTAGAGTTCTATTTTCTCTTGCTTCCATTCAGGATTGCATGTACATCAAATGGACGAAAAAACTGCTTTTCTTAATGGAAATCTGGATGAAGAAGTATACATGGAACAACCAGAAGGTTTTGTTATGCCTGGAAATGAACATAAAGTTTGCAAACTTGTTAATTCTTTATATGAATTAAAACAGACCCCAAAGCAATGGAATGAAAAGTTTGACTCTATGATTCTATCCAATGGTTTCAAACATAATAATGTTGATAAATGTATCTATTCAAAATTTACTGATAGATATGGTATCATTATATGTTTATATGTGGATGATTTACTCATATTTGGCACTAATATGGAAGGCATTAATGAAACAAAAAATTATCTAACTTCATGTTTTAAATGAAGGATTTAAATGAAGTTGATACTATATTGGGAATTAAGGTAAAGAAACATAGTAGTGGATATGCATTATGTCAACCTCATTATATTGAGAGATTGCTTCTTAAATATAAACACTTAAATATTAAGGAAGCAAACAGTCCTTATGATTCTTCCATTAAATTGTTTACAAATTCTAAAAGGACAGTAGATCAATTAGAATATGTAAGTGTTATTGGAAGTCTTATGTATGCAATGCATTGCACTCGTCCAAATATTGCTTTCGCTGTGTGCAAATTATCCAGATATACGCACAGACCAAGTACTGAACATTGGAAAGCGATATGCAGAATTCTGGGTTACCTTAAAAGAACCATGGGATTTGGACTCAACTATGGAAATTTTCCAGTAGTTCTAGAAGGATATTCATCTGCATGTGGTTCAACACCTGAAAATGAAAATAGAGGAACTACTGGATGGATTTTTACACTTGGAGGCGGTGCTATATCTTGGGCCTCTAAGAAATAGACAGTTATAACACATTCTACAATGGAAGCTGAATTTGTTGCTTTAGATGCATCAGGCAAGGAGGCAGAATGGCTAAGAAATTTATTGCTAGATATAGAGTTGTGGCCACAACCAATGTCAGCTATTTCTGTCTATTGTGATAGTGAAGCTACATTGTCTAGAGCTTATAATAAAATCTATAATGGAAAGTCTAGACATATAAGTTTAAGACATGCATATGTCAGAGAATTAATTGTCGATGGAATCATTACTATTATATTTGTTAAATCAAAAGAAAACCTAGCAGACCCACTAACCAAAGGATTACCAAGAGAAATGGTGAAAACTACTAGTAGTACAATGGGTCTGAAGCCATTCTAATCACCTGCAATGGAAACCGAACCTTAAATTAGTCAAGGTTTAAAAGGTAAGAACAAATTGCAGAAAAGTGGTTGATAAACATTGAATATCAATGTTTGTATTGTTACGTGGTGGTGATCATTTGTCTATAGAAACAAAGACGAAAAAAATGAACACCTATATGAACATAAGATATAGTATCAATAAAGCTGGTAGAAACTTTATAAATGTTCATGAAAAACCAGGAGGAAATTAGTAACCGACATATGGTTATGATATTTTATAGAAGAATCATGATATTTATGTGTTTATATATTTCGTTTCATCACAGTGGATTTTGGTTTAAGATATTAACTACCAAATTTTCTATTGAAACTTAAATATATGGACTATGAAGAAAAGTTTAAACCGAAAGGTACTTTCTTGTATGCATAAATAAATAATATTACAATATTGTGGGGGATTGTTGGAAATACTGTAATGATTATTTGTTCCACATCGGCAAATAATGAGGAACAATTCTACATAAATACTAATCCTTTGAAATATATATTGTGAATTGAAATAACATGGGCTTGGAAATGATGGCTTGGGCTTGTAGGAGTTGGGCCTATAAAATATTATTTAAAATGTCAAAAGATGGACCTTGGGCCTTGGGGCTCTTGGTTTCTCGTGATCCATTAGGCCGCAAAACAAATCAGTTGACAGGCCAAAACTCAACCAGTCGACCGTTTTGCTCTCGGGTTAAAAACGGTTGACCGGCTCGACTAGTTTCTTCCCAAAGGAAAGGGATGCGACGCTGTACGGACGGAAATAGCCGTTGCAAACGGTCGTGACGTTTCTCTGAAAGGACACCTCTTCGTTTGTTATAAATAGTAACGCCCGGAAATGTTTCAAATCACTTTGAAAGTGCTCTTCTTCTTTCTTTTCTGATCTTCTGTAAATATTCTGTTTGTTGTATCCGGGAGGAATTTCGCCTGCTTCTTCATTCTGTAAATTGTGGTGGCGAATAATTCCTTAAGGAAAGCGTTCACTACGTGCCTCAAACATTTGTTCCTCAATTACTGATTCATCATAGTATACTTCACAACAATCTTAAGGAATTATTATGGTTATCACGTCCGAATCGACGTACAAAATTATGAATCAGGAGTTTGCTAAATTAGATCGGTTTGATGGCACAAACTACACCTGTTGGCAAGACAAAATTATGTTTCTCCTTACCACATTGAAGATTGTGTATGTCCTTGATGATAACTTGCCGCCAATACCACCGCTAATTGGCAAGGATACTTAAGCTGTTAAGGCCCAGAGAAACAAACGCGAGGAAGACGAAATTGTATGCAGAGGCCATATTTTCAACACACTCTCGGATCGTTTATATGATCTTTTCACTTCAATCAAATCTCCGAGGGAAATCTGGAAGGCACTGGAGACCAAGTATAGCAACGAAAAGCAAGGCGCAGATAAGTTTCTAATTTACGAATTCTTCGAATTTAAAATGCTTGAAAATGCATCGGTACTGGATCAAGTTCATGAGTTACAATTTATTTTCAATAAATTGAAAAATGTTAAGAATGATATTCCTGAACCGCTACAACTTGGCGCTGTTATGGCCAAACTTCCTCGTGGATGGAATGACTATAGAAAGAAACTTATGCACTCAACGGACGAGTTCTCCATGGAACAGATTCAAAAGCATCTTCGTACCGAAGAAGAAACACGAAATCATGAAAAGAAGGTATTTGAATCTGATTCAAATATACATGCAGTTGATACCAATAAAAAGGGGCATAAGGAATCTAGAAAGTGGAAAAGAGATAGCAATAAAAACAAGGCTAAAGGGAAGGACTGTTATTTCTGCGGAAAGACAGGGCATTTCAAAAGAGACTGCAATTTCTTAAAAAGGCAAAGAAGGAACAAGGACAAAGATCCAATCATGGAAACAATAAATCAGATTCTGCGAATATGGTGCAACATGAGGGATCACCGATTATTGCAACGGTGACAGAGTTGAACATGGCCGATAACACCAAGAATACCGATTGGTGGAATGATTCTGGTGCTACCGTACATGTCTGCAATAATCAGTCCATGTTTAGTTTTTATGAAAAAGTTTCTGATGTCAACAAATTTCTGATGGGCAATAATAGTACATCAAATGTCATTTGAAAAGGGACCGTGGAGTTGGAATTTACTTCTGGAAAGAAATTGGTTGTCCTAAATGTTCTACATGTTCCAGATATAAGAAAGAACCTTGTCTCGGCAAGTCTTCTTTGTAGTAAAAATGTGAAATGTGTACTAGATGGCAACAGTCTCATATTAACGAAAGGAGGAAAATTTGTTGGAAAAGGATATGCTTGTAACGGGTTGTTCAAATTAAGTATTAATAAAATGACTGAATTTTCTTATGTTCTTGATCCTTTCGATTTATGGAATAATAGATTAGCGCATCTAAATTTTAAATCTTTAAAATTTATGTCTAAGGATGGCTTGATCTCATATGAAAATAAAGATGTATCAAAATGTGAAATATGTATTGAAGCCAAAATGTGCAAAAAGCCTTTTCCCAAATCTGAAAGAAATACAATATTACTTGAGTTAATTCACTCTGATATATGTGAATTAAATGGTATTTTAACAAGAGGAGAGAATAGATATTTCATTACTTTTATAGATGATTATTCTAGATATACCCATGTTTACTTTCTTAAAAGAAAAGACTAAGCACTTGATATGTTTAAACTTTTCAAAACTACGGTTGAAAATTAAAAGGAAAAGAAAATCAAGGTGTTGCGTAGTGATAGAGGTGGAGAATATTTCTCTACTGAATTTTCTTGATTCTGTGAAGAAAATGGAATCTTACATCAATCAAGCGCGCCATATACCCTACAACAGAAGGGTCTAGCAGAACGCAAAAATATAACATTAGCAGAAATGACTAATGCTATGATTTTGAATGCAAAGAAAAATATAAATTTGTGGGGAGAAGCGCTTTTAACAGCATGTCATTTGCATAATAGAATTCCTTCAAGGAAAACAAAAATATCTCCTTACGAGTTATGGAAGGGAAGAAAACGAAGTTTAAAATACTTGAGAGTTTGGGGTTGTCTAACATTTTATAGAATAACAGATCCAAAAAGGGTTAAATTAGGACCAAGGGCTTTGAAAGGTTTATTCTTAGGATACGTTGTGAATTCAAAAGCATATCGGACACTAGACTTAGATTCTATTGTTATAATAGAATCAAGGGATGTAGAATTCATTGAAAATAAGTTTATATGTGATTCCAGTCAAATCTCATCTCCTACTCAGGAAATTCCTGATAAAGAAAAGAGATGTCTCAACAAACTTCTTCTAACAAGAGGAAATCTTCAAATATACCACAAGAACCTAGATGAAGTCAAAGAGAAAGGATAGCTAAAGATTTAGTACCAGATTTTATTTAAACTGATGATGTAATTCATCTAGTAATAGGTGATAGAGAGAACATTACCGGTGATATTATTTATGTCCTAAATACAGAAGGTGATCCTAAAACTTTTAAAGAGGCAATGACCTCTAGGGATACGACTTTCTGGAAAGAAGCTATAGAAGATGAAATGGATTCAATCATGTCTAATAATACTTAGGAATTAACAAATTTACATTATGGATCAAAACTAATTGGATCTAAATGGGTATTTCGTAAGAAATACAATACAAATGGTTCGATACAAACTTTCAAGGCAAGATTAGTTGCTAAGGGATTTAGACAAAAGGAAGGTATTGATTTCTTCGATACATATGCCCTGTTGCAAGACTAACATCCATTAGAGTTCTATTTTCTCTTGCTTCCATTCATGGATTGCGTGTACATCAAATGGACGTAAAAACTTCTTTTCTTAATGGAAATCTGGAAGAAGAAGTATACATGGGACAACCTAAGGTTTTGTTATTCCTGGAAATGAACATAAAGTTTGCAAACTTGTTAAGTCTTTATATGGATTAAAACAGACCCCAAAGCAATGGCATGAAAAGTTTGACTCTGTGATTCTGTCCAATGGTTTTAAACATAATAATGCTGATAAATGTATCTATTCAAAATTTACTGATAGATATGGTATCATTATATGTTTATATATGGATGATTTACTCATATTTTGCACTAATGTGGAAGGCATTTATGAAACAAAAAATTATCTAACTTCATGTGTAACACCCCACGTCCATTAATGTCACTCACCAAGGGAATGCATTAACTTCCATGGGGGTCATAAGTGAATATAGAACAGAGAAATTACAACAAGACAGATAATAAATAGCACTTGTCATTGCAGCGAAAATTAAATATGTCTGTTACATCATAAAACCATAGATCATAACCAAGTACAATATCCGTCTTCACAAAAACAAAATACATAATCCCATTACAATAAATAGCCATTAAAAAGAAAGATAACAAGCTGGACTTTACTTCTGCAGTCCGAGCTTTCCAAGAGATAAGCGATCCAACTAGACTCCACAAGAACTTGGCCCAACCTGAGGACCTGAAGGAAAAAAAAAAGATGGAAAAGAGGGGGTCAGACATAAAGTTTGGCAAGTATGATAATTCTACAATACTATTATCAAAATAACTGGACTAAGGCATAAGCTGGAAAACGAGGAAATGTCTATGAAAGAGCAGATTAAGGACATAGACAATCGCTAAAGGCAACGTTATAAGCGCTCCTAAATACTAAAGGATAAACACTATACTGCACCACACCAGTCACCCTAAAGATTGATCCCACTTAGCTTCACTTAGAAACTTTCTTAATGACTTTACGTACTCCTAGCTGAATACATAGGTGCCGCCTGCCCCTATCTCCACTAGGTGTACCCCACTTTCCATTTTTCGATCGGCTCCCTACTCGTAGATACCCGTGCTGGCCCCACAGTGGGGTGTATCATTCCCCTAAAGTGGCAACCCGATACAACGGAGATGCACGGCTTATACCTACACGATGCAATAACGTCTTACTTACCAGCCCGGGTCCACACACGCATATGAAACCCGTTGGACTTGCGTTACCACCGCTCCCTGTTTTGGCCTCTTATAGTCAGACCCAGTATGCGTGTCCCGTCCTCGACTTGGGTCGAGCCCACAAAGATACGTTTTGGGATACTGGTTGAAATGGGCCCCCATTATTTCCCACAAGCATTCCACCTAAGCTTGTCCCATTAGTCCATCCACTTAACCCACTTAGTCATGTTCATTTACATGTGTATTTGGTTAAGTCTAATCGTATTTCAAATGCCTCTAAAGGCAACCACTAGATTCCTCATGCCACCCAAGGCACCTACTTAACCCCCATGTCCCACCTTACATGAATATCTGGCTAAGTATTTCTTAATTCATTAAGGCCATAACCTCATAAAGACCTCTCACATTAGACTGGCATTTATGGCAGCTGGATTTGCCGGGCGGGTCCGGGCAGTCTTACACCATAAAAGAGTCTAACCTCGTGTCTTTACAACTGTTATGCTTTAGTTTGGGCCTAGGACCTCTCACATTGGGCCGACATTTGTGACTACTGGATTTGCCGGGCGGGTCCGGGCAGGTTTACGTCACAAACGGGTCCAACCTCGTGTCCTAAGCATTGATTATTATTAATAATCCATTTTCCCCAATTTTAATAATTCCCTACTTGAATTATTAATTAATTCCAAATTCAACAATGTCCATAATTGACTCAATTATGGACATCCATTCAAGGCGTGCAAAATCATACCAAATTGCACCCAATTTATTAATTTCTAATATCACCCCTACCCCACGTTTGAACGTTTATTCGCAAAATATATATATTAGACTCGAATAGTCTAACTCATAGCATAAAAGAGATTATCACAATAACAACATGTATATATGACTAAATGAATCATAATAAGGGGTGAAACTTGCATATGTACAACTTGCATAGGATTATACATGTCATGGATCTAAAGATGTCAACTTGTTCGTAATTCACATAATATGGTCTCAATCAAATTTCATAAACTTGCATAGGAACATGTGTTAATCAACATCATCTAATCTAACAATATGGATTTTTATGGGTACACCTAACTCAATAGGCAAATTCCCATAATAAAAATTCATTTAGTCATAGATTCATGCATATGGGTACACCTAACTTAATAGGCAAATTCCCATATTCAAGATCCAATTTAAATTGTGGATTCATGTATATGGGTACACCTAACCTAATAGGCAAATTCCCATAATCATGATCCATTTAATTTTAAAAAAACATAAACTTTAAACATGATCCAATTCACATAAATAACAACATCATGATTTTACAACTTGTACGATTCAACACAACTTAACATGATATCATTATCATATAACATATGGATTTCAACATATGTGTTAACATGAGATCTACAACATATATAAGATTTATGACATAACATAGCATGATTTACACATAGCATAGCATTATAGCATAACATAGCATAACATGATTTTCATCATAGCATGGCATAGCATAGGAGAATTTACAACATATGACAACATAATAACATAACAAGAGATCCACAATATAGAATTTACAATTACAATTCACATCACTTTCTCGTGACCCATTCATAACTTAATCGAATTATTTTATAATAACATTATGAGAATCATCATACTCACAATTTAAAGAAGAGAAATAGAAAGAGTCTTTGATTTAATTTGTTTGTTGAGTAGATTTAGTTGTAGGCTAGGCTTTCTCCTTCTTCTTTAGTTTGTGACGGCTACGCTGAACTCCGTGGCAACGGCATGTCGGTAGCTCTCCAATTTTTCAAGTGATTTAGGGTTAGAGTCTATCCACTTATTTATAGATGTTAGGATGCATTTAGGCCATTAGATTTACCCTAGAATAGATTAGAGCCATTAGATTTCGTCCAGCCTTCAAAACACAGCCCGAAAACCCAACCAGATGCACCCAGGTCACCTGGGCTCGACCAGGGAGGTCGACACCCAGGTCAACTCTAGTGTCGACCTGGCCCCTCCAGGTCGACTCCCAAGTCGACCCCCAGGTCGACCCCCAGGTCGACCTGGTCTGGGCGGGAGTTTTCCCGCCTGCCCCCATTTCTGTGTTTTTGAAATCTGTTTTAAAATTTGAATTTTTCGTGAAACTTCTCGAGGCCATATCTCGGTCATACGAACTCCGATTCACAAAATTTCGAACTCTATTTCGCGTATTTTTCCGAGACGAACACAATGTCGCTGCCCATTTCCCAATATTCTTATATTTGAAATTAATTATTCTTTCATTTGTGAATATTAGTATTAACTGATTTACGGGGTGTTACATTATGTTTTAAAACGAAGGATTTAAATGAAGTTGATACTATATTGGGAATTAAGGTAAAGAAACATAGTAGTGGGTATGCATTATGCCAGTCTCATTATATTGAGAAATTGCTTCTTAAATATAAACACTTAAATATTAAGGAAGCAAACAGTCCTTATGATTCTTCCATTAAATTGTTTGCAAATTCTGAAAGGGCAGTAGCTCAATTAGAATATGTAAGTGTTACTGGAAGTCTTATGTATGCAATGCATTGCACTCGTCCAGATATTGCTTTCGCTGTGTGCAAATTATCCAGATATACGCACAGACCAAGTACTAAACATTGGAAAGCGATACGCAGAATTCTAGGTTACCTTAAAAGAACCATGGGATTTGTACTCAACTATGGAAATTTTCCAGCAGTTCTAGAAGGACATTCAGAAGCAAGTGGTTCAACACCTGAAAATGAAAATAGAGGAACTACTGGATGGAATTTTACACTTGGAGGCGGTGCTATATCTTGGGCCTCTAAGAAACAGACAGTTATAACACGTTCTACAATGGAAGCTGAATTTGTTGCTTTAGATGCATTAGGCAAGGAGGCAGAATGGCTAAGAAATTTATTGCTAGATATAGAGTTGTGGCCGCAACCAATGTCAGCTATTTCATTGTATTGTGATAGTGAAGCTACACTGTCTAGAGCTTATAATAAAATCTATAATGGAAAGTCTAGACATATAAGTTTAAGACATGCATATGTCAGAGAATTAATTGTAGATGGAATCATTACTATTATATTTGTTAAATCAAAAGAAAACCTTGCAGACCCACTAACCAAAGGATTACCAAGAGAAATGGTGAAAACTACTAGTAGTACAATGGGTCTGAAGCCATTCTAATCACCTGTAATGGAAACCAAACTTTAAATTAGTCTAGGTTTAAAAGGTAAGAACAAGTTGCAGAAAAGTGGTTGATAAACATTGGATATCAATGTTTGTATTGTTACGTGGTGGTGATCATTTGTCCATAGTAACAAAGATGAAAAAAATGAACACCTATATGAACATAAGATATAGTATCTAATAAAGTTGGTAGAAACTTTATAAATGTTCATGAAAAACCAGGAGGAAATTAGTAACCGACATATGGTTATGATATTTTACAGAAGAATCATGATATTTATATGTTTATATATTTCGTTTCATCACAAAAGATTTTGGTTTAAGATATTAACTACCAAATATTCTATTGAAACTTAAATATATGGACTAAGAAGAAAAGTTTAAACCGAAAGGTAATTTCTTGTATGCATAAATAAATAATATTACAGTATTGTGGGGGATTGTTGGAAATATTGTAATGATTATTTGTCCCACATCGGCAAATAATGAGGAGCAATTCTACATAAATACTAATCCTTTGAAATATATATTGTGAATTGTAATAACATGGGCTTGGAAATAATGGCTTGGGCTTGAAGGGGTTAGGCCTATAAAATATTATTTAAAATGTCAAAAGATGGGCTTTGGGGCTCTTGGGGTCTCGTGATCCATTAGGCCACAAAACAAATCCGTCGACAGGCCAAAACTCAACCAGTCGACCGTTTTGCTCTCGGGTTAAAAACGGTTGACCGGTGACTTTTTGGCGGTCGACTGGTTTCTTCCCAAAGGAAAGGGATGCGACGCTGTACGGACGGAAATAGCCGTTGCAAACAGTCGTGACGTTTCTTTGAAAGGACACCTCTTCGTTTGTTATAAATAGCAACGCCCAGAAATGTTTCAAATCAATTCGAAAATGCTCTTCTTCTTTCTTTTCTGATCTTCTATAAACATATTCTGTTTGTTGTATCCGGGAGGAATTTCGCCTACTTCTTCATTTGGAAAATTGTGGGGGCGAATAATTCCTTAAGGAAAGCGTTCACTATGTGCCTCAAACATTTGTTCCTCAATTATTGATTCATCGTAGTATACTTCACAACCATCTTAAGGAATTATTATGGCTATCACGTCCGAAACGACGTACAAAATGAATCAGGTGTTTGCTAAATTAGATCGGTTTGATGGCACAAACTACACCCGTTGGCAAGGCAAAATTATGTTTCTCCTTACCACATTGAAGATTGTGTATGTCCTTGATGATAACTTGCCGCCAATACCACCGCCAATTGACAAGGATACTTAAGCTGTTAAGGCCCAGAGAAACAAACGCGAGGAAGACGAAATTGTATGCAGAGGCCATATTCTCAACGCACTCTCGGATCGTTTATATGATCTTTTCACTTCAATCAAATCTCCCAGGGAAATCTGGAAGGCGCTGGAGACCAAGTATAGCAACGAAAAGTAAGGCGCATATAAGTTTCTAATTTACGAATTCTTAGAATTTAAAATGCTTGACAATGCATCGGTACTGGATCAAGTCCATGAGTTACAATTTATTTTCAATAAATTTAAAAATGTTACGATTGGTATTCCTGAACCGCTACAAGTTGGCGCTGTTATGGCCAAACTTCCTCGCGGATGGAATGACTATAGAAAGAAACTTATGCACTCAACGGAGGAGTTCTCCATGGAACATATTCAAAAGCATCATCGTATCGAAGAAGAAACACGAAATCATGAAAAAAAGGTATTTCAATCTGATTCAAATACACATGCAGTTGATACCAATAAAAAGGGGCATAAGGAATCTAGAAAGCGGAAAAGGGATAGCAATCAAAACAAGGCCAAAGGGAAGGACTGTTATTTCTACGGAAAGACAGGGCATTTCAAAAGAGACTGCAGTTTCTAAAAAAGGCAAAGAAGGAACAATGACAAAGCTCCAATCATGGAAACAATAAATCAGATTCTGCGAATATGGTGCAACATGAGGGATCACCGATTGTTGCAACGGAGACAAAATTGAACATGGCCGATAACACCAAGAATACCGATTGGTGGTATGATTCTGGTGCTACCGTACATGTATGCAATAATCAGTCCATGTTTAGTTTCTATGAAAAAGTTTCTGATGATGACAAAGTTCTGATGGGCAATAATAGTACATCAAATGTCATTGGAAAAGGGACCGTGGAGTTGGAATTTACTTCTGGAAAGAAATTGGTACTCCTAAATGTTCTACATGTTCCAGATATGAGGAAGAACCTTGTCTTGGCAAGTCTTCTTTGTAGTAAAAATGTAAAATGTGTACAAGATGGCAACAGTCTCATATTAACGAAAGGAGGAAAATTTGTTGGAAAAGGATATGCTTGTAACGGGTTGTTCAAATTAAGTATTAATAAAATGACTGAATTTTCTTATGTTCTTGATTCTTTCGATTTATGGCATAATAGATTAGCGCATCTAAATTTTAAATCTTTAAAATTTATGTCTAAGGATGGCTCGATCTCATATGAAAATAAAGATGTATCAAAATGTGAAATATGTATTGAAGCCAAAATGTGCAAAAAGCCTTTTCCCAAATCTGAAAGAAATAAAAAATTACTTGAGTTAATTCACTCTAATATATGTGAATTAAATGGTATTTTAACTAGAGGAGATGTAATGACCCGCATTGGCAGGGGTATTATGATTAATTTATTTAATTATATCAATGGTGATATAGTGAATTTAATAGCCGAGGAATTAAATAATGGTGAATATTTAATTAAAATAATAAGTTAAATAATATATTTAATTCTGAAATAATCAGAATTGGCTGAAATGACGATATGGTGTGAATTGGGCAATTCAAATTATATAATTCAGTTTAGAATTGAATTTGAATAACGAATATATTATATAAACGACAGTTTGAACGTAGAATTATAATATAATTAAAAACGAGCTTGAAATGGCACTGCAGTTCGCTAATTGGCGATTCGAACTTCAACTGAATGTACAGGATTCGTTTTAAATCGGATTTCTGTGAAACAAGAAACGTGTGGAGCTGGTGGAGTATATCTTTCTAGTGGAAGAGAAAAATCGGGATTTCGTCATGTAGATTTTGAGATATGTCCAAATCAAATTTTAAAATAGTCGCTATAGAATCGTTTATCGACCGTATCAGTTTATTCAATATAACTAGACACCGGGTTTGACTTTAGACAAGGTTCTTTTGGGACATAGTGACAATTTAATTTTTAGAATTTTATAGGGATTTTTAATTTATTTAATAAGCAACTTTTTATTTGAAGTATTTCGCACCCTGAAATCAACATTTTGAAGTTTCAAAATATAAGACCACCTACCGGTATTATTATATTTCTGAAGTCGGGACACCTCGCTCATCACGATGATGTGTTTATTTCTGTTTGACGCAGTCGGACATAAATGAAATCTTATGTTACTAAAAGTTAAAACAAAGTGTATGGTTCCTTAATGCTCCACGCCTTTCTCTTTCTATCCACAAATTCTTTATGTCATTTTACAAGGCCACGTTTTCCCTCCTACCAGTCTCTTTTTCAACCGCACGAACCCTACAGTGTCCACGTCTTCAAAACTGACGGGATTGAAGAGTATAAAACCATCAGCATGCCCGTTATTTATTCTGTTTTGCCGCAACAGCCTTAATGGCAACTAAAATATACATAAAACAAACGGCAAGTGATGAAGGGAGTTGAAGTTAAAATAGTGTGTTGGGATAGGAATTCACGAAAGGGGGAAACTAGAGGTATAGCACGTGCTATTGCATGTTAATATGGAAGTGGAAGGGCAGGCGCCATGGGGTAGTAGATGGATCTGACGTGCGGTAATGAGGAGAGAGGCTGTAGCATGAATACATTTGGGTCGGTTTGTGGTTTGTTTCATGTCAGCATGAAGGGGGGAGGGGCGTGCACTGTTTTGCTGAGTGCGTGAGGACTGGAGGATGAGGAAAGGGTAGGCACTGTTGTTGTGGAGAAAACTGTGAAGTCTGGTGGTTCACTATTGTACGTGATGATGTGGAGTATAGTAGAAAGTGTTAAGGGTTGAGCACGGAAAGGGTTTGTGAACTGAAGTAGGTTCGACTTAGCTGTGGAGGACGTTGGAGACAACTATGATGTTGTTTTAAATACACAGTTGAGGACTAGTATTGTTTGGAGTAGGGGAGGTATCATGTAGCTATATAGCGGGTCATGCGTGGTCCGCAGTGCATGAGGCGTTGGGGGTAGGTGAAAGTAGCTTGTATGTGAAGGGTGGTATAACGTGGATCTGACATGAGGTTTTGTGTTCAAATGGAAGAGTATGGTTTCAGAAGCAGTTGCGTTCAATTATGTAATGGAGGAGGAAGATGAGTAACGTTGAAGTGGGCTGGGGTTTTGAGACGGGCCGACGGTTTATAAAAAGGGCAAGGCCCACTTTTAAATTTAAAATCCATGTTTTTAATTGTTTAATTATTTAAAAATGTATACAAACTTCAGAATGCGATAACTTACTCATACGACACTGGTTTTCAGCGAAACAAAATCCGTTGGGATCGTATGGACGAGCACTACACAATGAGACTGACTGGAAGTCCATCGGAGCTCGTTACAATTTATGGCGAAATAAATTGTCCGACTGAATCAAATAACGCAAACCTTTATTTAACGGTTAACGCGCCAAAGTGAGTAAATCTCACTAACTCTGAACAGTTTATAATTTCATGATGTATTTTTAGAACTGTTAGATATTGGATGATTTACTGTATGTTGACTGTTTGATTGAACTACTAGTCAGTTAGTTAAATTTTCTATATTGATTCTGTTTAACAGAATATATCATATGGAACAGAAAGTGATGTTATATTATATTGTTTAACATCTGTGATGCAGGGAAACAGGTTGGAGGAATCCAACTGGATTCCTCAACATTTATTTTACTGTTTTCATATATTGTGATATATGATGTGTTATATAATCTGTTATGGATTATGGGTGTTGGAATGATGTTGATCATTGTTATCCGATATTTTAAATATCATAAAAGACCCTGGGATGTAAAAAGAAGTATTTCAATGTATATTGGGAAAAAAGGAATTTTATAAAATCACAGGATTTTATAAAAGGAATTTTTTTATAAAACGAACACGGTTTTATAAAAGGGATATTTATTTAGAAAATAAATAGAAATAGAAAAGGAATATTTATTTAGAGGATAAATAGAAGTTATAAATAAGATATATTTGTAACGGTAAATAGACGTTATAAATAGGAAATATTTGTAACGGTAAATAGAAGTTATAAATAGGATATATTTGTAACGGTAAGTAAATGTTATAAAAAGGAAATAGTTGTAACGGAAAACGTAGTTTATTAAAAGAAGTTAATCGATGTTAGTTAATCGATTAGAGAATAAAGTAAAAGAAGTTAATCGATGTTAGTTAATCGATTAGAGAATAAAGTAAAAGAAGTTAATCGATGTTAGTTAATCGATTAGAGAATAAAGTAAAAGAAGTTAATCGATGTTAGTTAATCGATTAGTGTTAAAGTAAAAGAAGTTAATCGATGTTAGTTAATCGATTAGAGAATAAAGTTAAAAAGAAGTTAATCGATGTTAGTTAATCGATTAGAGAATAAAGTTGAAAGGAGATAATCGATGTTAGTTTAATCGATTAGAATAGAAGCAAATGAGTTAATCGAATATAGTTATTCGAATATAAAGTAAAATGAGTTAATCGAATATAGTTTATTCGAAGAAAGTAAAAGGAGTTATCGAATATAGTTTATTCGAAAGGAGTTAAGTGAAATGAGTAAATCAATAGCGTTAGTCAAATAGAGTTAATCCAATAGTGTTAGTCCATTAAAGTTAATTGATAAGGGTTAATCGAAAGGAGTTAAGTGAAAAGAGTAAATCGAATATAGCTATTCGAAGAGGGTTAAGTAAGGAAGTTAGTAACGAAATATAAAGTGAACTTTGTCTATTTCAAAGTTAGAAATGTTGTTCAGTTAAGGTCTGAGAGGTAGTTCTACCCCAACTTGATTGGCTTCGTTTTTAACTTAGGAATAGTTTAGGTTCGGCACTAAAGGAAATGGTTTGAATTGGCATCGCGATGGTTTGTTTAAACATCTGTCTAAGTCCAATGAAGAAGCTTTGGAAATGTTTTCCAAAGAAGAAACCAGAAATGTTTTCTAATAAAGAAAACATGAAATGGAAATGTTTTCCATTGTTAATAACGTATATTTTCCAAATTTAGAAAATAAGAAATATTGAATATAGGGAAACAGGAGAAAGTAAAATTATGAACTAAGGAGATGAATGTTGAATGATGTTTGATCGATATAATTTCCATTTGGAAATAATATTGTAATTTGCACACTTGTTTTTATTCGATAGTTAAATCACAGACTATCTATGTTTTGACCATTTTAACGTTGTTAATATGGAGAGACCGGTTGGATTATTATCCAAAGAACCACTCTGTATTGGCATAAACGTTACGAATCATATATGCCAAAGGAAATTGAAGACGGAGTTATGCAAGGGCTATCCTGTTTACAGAATAGTGCCTTCGGTTCATCCTGTTCCTGGGTGACTTGTATGGACGGATGTCTGACAGAGTATTTCCAGACGATCACGTATATTGATTTCTCCAACTGTACCAAGAGTGGAAGCGAAGAAGGAAACTTCTTTTAGCTAACACATAATGTATGGTTGAGGATGTCAATCGGTGATTTGATGGATTTGACGATGTGGCATTCAAAGTGAATCTGGTTTGATGATAAAGCGTAGCTTCTAGCCTCATCATCCGGTAAATGACAGAAATCGGGCAGGCAGCATGGCAAAGTCGGTCGCACCGAAGTAGGGTGTATAATCACCTGATCTAGAGTTTCATTTACTTCTAAAAATCTATTGTTGATGTTGTCCCATTCGGGAAACGGTTGCTGATCCCAACTGTTGGTGATATACATTCGATACACTCAAGCGAAATGAGTGGTCGGTCATGTGTGGCCGGGTTGCAAGATGTTCTTGTTGAACCCAGTGTATTCCTCTCTAGAGATACACAAGCGGAAGGTGATTCCATACCTTGTCATAGTTGGAAATCCATTACCCAATACGTGCTTGCGGTTTTGATTGTATACTATATATGTAGAATGTGAGATGAAAGCGTTTCTGCTAGATGATTATATATATATATACTATGGTTGATAGACATTATTATAATATCAAAAGGTTTTTGATATAAAGATATTTTGGATTCTCATAAGGGAAAAAACCCGTTCCGTTATGCGGCGTGGTCTTATGAGATATCATTTACTTGTTCGAACTATTTTTAAACTGTTTTACTCATACCAGTCCCATGACTGACCCAGAGTTTACTTTGTTGTTTTCCCTAAACTCTTGGGTGCCTAAATTTGTATGGGCAGTCAAGTAGTCGGGATTTACAGATACACATTGAAGAGCTGGAGCAGGAGGCTTCAGGATCATATAGCTATTATTATTCTGCTGTGTTGTAAGTGCTGTACTTTGATAAATGGTATGTATATGCAAGTACAAATGTATATTTCAAGTTATGTTATGAAATATATTTATTCGTTCCGCTGTGAGATTCGTGTTACTCTGATGTTGTGTTCTTCTTCTTCTTCTATTCTAAGTTTCTATCTTATCTTTCCTCACCCTCTAATTTCTTTCACTAATTACCAGGATTTTTCAATGTTTTGGTTATCGACATCGTGCTTATGTCGATAACCAAAGTTGCTCAAAAATCCGGGTCGTTACAGGAGAGAATAGATATTTCATTACTTTTATAGATGATTATTCCAGATATACACATGTTTACTTGCTTAAAAGAAAAGAGCAAGCATTTGATATGTTTAAACTTTTGAAAACTATGGTTGAAAATCAAAAGGAAAAGAAAATCAAGGTGTTGCGTAGTGATAGAGGTGGAGAATATTTCTCTATGGAATTTTCTTCATTCTGTGAAGAAAATGGAATCTTACATCAATCAAGCGCACCATATACCCCACAACAGATGGGACTAGAAGAACGCAAAAATAGAGCATTAGTAGAAATGACTAATGCTATGATTTTGAATGCAAAGAAAAATATAAATTTGTGCGGAGAAGCACTTTTAATAGTATGTCATTTGCATAATAGAATTACTTCAAGGGAAACAAAAATATCTCCTTACGAGTTATGGAAGGGAAGAAAACCAAGTTTAAAATACTTGAGAGTTTGGGGTTGTCTAACCTTTTATAGAATAACAGATCCAAAAAGGGTTAAATTAGGACCAAGGGCTTTGAAAGGTGTACTCTTAGGATACGCTGAGAATTCAAAAGCATATCGGATACTAGACCTAGATTCTAATGTTATAATAGAATCAAGGGATGTAGAATTCATTGAAAATAAGTTTATATGTGATTCCTATCAAATCTCATCTCCTACTCAGGAAATTCCAGATAAAGAAAATGAGATGTCTCAACAAACTTCTTCTAACAAGAGGAAATCTTCAAATAAACCACAAGAACCTAGAAGAAGTCAAAGAGAAAGGATAGCTAAATATTTAGGACCAGATTTTATTTCACTTGATGATGTAATTCATCTAGTAATAGGTGATAGAGAGAACATTACCGGTGATATTATTTATGTCCTAGATACAGAAGGTGATCCTAAAACTTTTAAAGAGGCAATGGCCTCTAGGGATGCGACTTTCTGGAAAGAAGCTATACAAGATGAAATGGATTCAATCATGTCTAATAATACTTGCGAATTAACAGATTTACCTAATGGATCAAAACCAATTGGATCTATATGGGTATTTCGTAAGAAATACAATACAGATGGTTCGATACAAACTTTTAAGGCAAGAATAGTTGCTAAGGGATTTAGACAAAAGGAAGGTATTGATTTCTTCGATACATATGCCCTGTTGCAAGACTAACGTCCATTAGAGTTCTATTTTCTCTTGCTTCCAATCACGGATTGCATGTACATCAAATGGACGTAAAAACTGCTTTTCTTAATGGAAATCTGGATGAAGAAGTATACATGGAACAACCAGAAGGTTTTGTTATGCCTGGAAATGAACATAAAGTTTGCAAACTTGTTAAGTCTTCATATGGAATAAAACAGACCCCAAAGCAATGGCATGAAAAGTTTGACTCTACGATTCTGTCCAATGGTTTTAAACATAATATTGCTGATAAATGTATCTATTCAAAATTTACTGATAGGTATGATATCATCATATGTTTATATGTGGATGATTTACTCATATTTGGCACTAATATGGAAGGCATTAATGAAACAAAAAATTATCTAACTTCATGTTTTAAAATGAAGGATTTAAATGAAGTTGATACTATATTGGGAATTAAGGTAAAGAAACGTAGTAGTGGATATGCATTAAATCAGTCTCATTATATTGAGAAATTGCTTCTAAAATATAAACACTTAAATATTAAGGAAGAAAACAGTCCTTATGATCCTTCCATTAAATTTTTTGCAAATTCTGAAGGAGCAGTAGATCAATTAGAATATGTAAGTGTTATTGGAAGTCTTATGTATGCAATGCATTGCACTCGTCCAGTTATTGCTTTTGCTATGTGCAAATTATCCAGATATACGCACAGACCAAGTACTGAACATTGAAAAGCGATACGCAGAATTCTGGGTTACCTTAAAAGAACCATGGGATTTGCACTCAACTATGGAAATTTTCCAGCAGTTCTAGAAGGATATTCAGATGCATGTGGTTCAACACCTGAAAATGAAAATAGAGGAACTACTGGATGGATTTTTACACCTGGAGGCGGTGCTATATCTTGGGCCTCTAAGAAACAGACAGTTATAACACATTCTACAATGGAAGCTGAATTTGTTGCTTAAGATGCATCAGTTAAGGAAGCAGAATGGCTAAGAAATTTATTGCTAGATATAGAGTTGTGGCCACAACCAATGTCAGCTATTTCTATGTATTGTGATAGTGAAGCTACATTGTCTAGAGCTTATAATAAAATCTATAATGGAAAGTCTAGACATATAAGTTTAAGACATGCATATTTCAGAGAATTAATTGTAGATGGAATCATTACTATTATATTTCTTAAATCAAAAGAAAACCTAGCAGACCCACTAACCAAAGGATTACCAAGAGAAATGGTGAAAACTACTAGTAGTACAATGGGTCTTAGGCCATTCTAATCACCTGCAATGGAAACCAAACCTTAAATTAATCAAGGTTTAAAAGGTAAGAACAAGTTGCAGAAAAGTGGTTGATAAACATTGAATATCAATGTTTGTATTGTTACGTGGTGGTGATCATTTGTCTATAGTAACAAAGACGAAAAAAATGAACACCTATATGAACATAAGATATAGTATCTAATAAAGCTGGTAGAAACTTTATAAATGTTCATGAAAAACCAGGAGGAAATTAGTAACCGACATATGGTTATGATATTTTACAAAAGAATCATGATATTTATGTGATTATATATTTCGTTTCATCACAAAGGATTTTGGTTTAAGATATTAACTACCAAATATTCTATTGAAACTTAAATATATGGACTAAGAAGAAAAGTTTAAACCGAAAGCTACTTTCTTGTATGCATAAATAAATAATAATATTACAATATTGTGGGGGATTGTTGGACATATTGTAATGACTATTTGTTCCACATCGGCAAATAATGAGGAGCAATTCTACATAAACACTAATCCTTTGAAATATATATTGTGAATTGAAATAACATGGGCTTGGAAATGATGGCTTGGGCTTGTAGGAGTTGGGCCTATAAAATATTATTTAAAATGTCAAATGATGGGCCTTGGACCTTGGGGCTCTTGGGGTCTCGTGATCCATTAGGCCGCAAAACAAATCAGTCGACAGGCCAAAACTCATCCAGTCGACCGTTTTGCTCTCGGGTTAAAAACGGTTGACCGGTGACTTTTTGGCGGTCGACCGGTTTCTTCCCAAAGGAAAGGGATGCAACGCTGTACGGACGGAAATAGCAGTTGAAAACGGTCGTGACGTTTCTCTGAAAGGACACCTCTTCGTTTGTTATAAATAGCAATGCCCAGAAGTGTTTCAAATCACTTCGAAAGTGCTCTTCTTCTTTCTTTTCTGATCTTCTGTAAACATTCAGTTTGTTGTATCCAGGAGGAATTTCGCCTGCTTCTCATTCTGTAAATTGTGGGGGCGAATAATTCCTTAAGGAAAGCATTCACTATGTGCCTCAAACATCTGTTCCTCAATTACTGATTCATCATAGTATACTTCACGACAATCTTAAGGAATTATTATGGTTATCACGTCCGAATCGACGTACAAAATTATGAATCAGGAGTTTGCAAAATTAGATCGGTTTGATGGCACAAACTACACCCGTTGGCAAGACAAATTTATGTTTCTCCTTACCACATTGAAGATTACGTATGTCCTTGATGATAACTTGCCGCCAATACCACCGCCAATTGACATGGATACTTAAGCTGTTAAGGCCCAGAGAAACAAACGCAAGGAAGACGAAATTGTATGCAGAGGCCATATTCTCAACACACTCTCAGATCGTTTATATGATCTTTTCACTTCAATCAAATCTCCGAGGGAAATCTGGAAGGCGCTGGAGACCAAGTATAGCAATGAAAAGCAAGGTGCAGATAAGTTTCTAATTTACGAATTCTTCGAGTTTAAAATGCTTGACAATGCATCGGTACTGGATCAAGTCCATGAGTTACAATTTATTTTCAATAAATTGAAAAATGTTAAGATTGATATTCCTGAACCGCTACAAGTTGGCGCTGTTGTGGCCAAACTTCCTCGCAGATGGAATTGCTATAGAAAGAAACTTATGCACTCAACTGAGGAGTTCTCCATGGAATAGATTCAAAAGCATCTTCGTATCGAAGAAGAAACACGAAATCATGAAAAGAAGGTATTTGAATCTGATTCAAATATACATGCAGTTGATACCAATAAAAAGGGGAATAAGGAATCTGGAAAGCGGAAAAGGGATAGCAATCAAAACAAGGCTAAAGGGAAGGACTGTTATTTCTGCGGAAAGACAGGGCATTTCAAAAGAGACTGCAGTTTCAAAAAAAGGCAAAGAAGGAACAAGGACAAAGCTCCAATCATGGAAACAATAAATCAGATTCTGCGAATATGGTGCAACATGAGGGATCACCGATTGTTGCAACGGTGACAGAATTGAACATGGCCAATAACACCAAGAATACCGATTGGTGGTATGATTCTGGTGCTACCGTACATGTCTGCATTAATCAGTCCATTGTTAGTTTCTATGAAAAAGTTTCTGATGACAACAAAACTCTGATGGGCAGTAATATTACATCAAATGTCATTGGAAAAGAGACAGTGGAGTTGGAATTTACTTCTGGAAAGAAATTGGTACTCCTAAATGTTCTACATGTTCCAGATATGAGGAAGAACCTTGTCTCAGCAAGTCTTCTTTGTAGTAAAAATGTAAAATGTGTACTAGATGGCAACAATCTCATATTAACGAAAGGCGGAAAATTGGTTGGAAAAGGATATGCTTGTAACGGGATGTTCAAATTAAGTTTTAATAAAATGACTAAATTTTCTTATTTTCTTGATTCTTTCGATTTAGGGCATAATAGATTAGCGCATCTAAATTTTAAATCTTTAAAACTTATGTCTAAGGATGGCTTGATCTCATATGAAAATAAAGATGTATCAAAATGTGAAATATGTATTGAAGCCAAAATGTGCAAAAAGCCTTTTGCCAAATCTGAAAGAAATACAAAATTACTTGAGTTAATTCACTCTAATATATGTGAATTAAATGGTATTTTAACAAGAGGAGAGAATAGATATTTCATTACTTTTATAGATGATTATTCTAGATATACACATGTTTACCCGCTTAAAAGAAAAGACCAAGCATTTGATATGTTTAAACTTTTCAAAACTACGGTTGAAAATCAAAAGCAAAAGAAAATGAAGGTGTTGCTTAGTGATAGAGGTGAAGAATATTTCTCTATGGAATTTTCTTCATTCTGTGAAGAAAATGGAATCTTACATCAATCAAGCATACCATATACCCCATAACAGAAGGGTCTAGCAGAACGCAAAAATAGAACATTAGTAGAAATGACTAATGCTATGATTTTGAATGCAAAGCAAAATATAAATTTGTGGGGAGAAGCGCTTTTAACAGCATGTTATTTGCATAATAGAATTCCTTCAAGGAAAACAAAAATATCTCCTAACGAGTTATGGAATGGAAGAAAACCAAGTTTAAAATACTTGAGACTGTGGGGTTGTCTAACCTTTTATAGAATAACAGATCCAAAAAGGGTTAAATTAGGACCAAGGGCTTTGAAAGGTGTATTCTTAGGATGCGCTGAGAATTCAAAAGCATATCGGATACTAGACCTAGACTCTAATGTTATAATAGGATCAAGGGATGTAGAATTAATTGAAAATAAGTTTATATGTGATTCCAGTCAAAACTCATCTCGTACTCAGGAAATTCCTGATAAAGAAAAGAGATGTCTCAACAAACTTCTTATAACAAGAGGAAATCTTCAAATATACCACAAGAACCTAGAAGAAGTCAAAGAGAAAGGATAGCTAAAGATTTAGGACCAGATTTTATTTCACCTGATGATGTAATTCATCTAGTAATAGGTGATAGAGAGAACATTACCGGTGATATTATTTATGTCCTAAATACAGAAGGTGATCCAAATTTTTTTAAAGAGGCAATGGCCTCTAGGGATGCGACTTTCTGGAAAGAAGCTATACAAGATGAAATGGATTCAATCATGTCTAATTATACTCGGGAATAAACAGATTTACCTTATGGATCAAAACCAATTGGATCTAAATGGGTATTTCGTAAGAAATACAATACAGAAGGTTCGATACAAACTTTCAAGGCAAGATTAGTTGCTACGGGATTTAGACAAAAGGAAGGTATTGATTTCTCCGATACATATGCCCTGTTGCAAGGCTAACGTCCATTAGAGTTCTATTTTCTCTTGCTTCCTTCATGGATTGCATGTACATCAAATGGACGTAAAAACTGCTTTTCTTAATGGAAATCTGGTTGAAGAAGTATACATGGAACAACCAGAAGGTTTTGTTATGCCTGGAAATGAACATAAAGTTTGCAAACTTGTTAAGTCTTTATATGGATTAAAACAGGCCCCAAAGCAATGGCATGAAAAGTTTGACTTTGTGATTCTATCCAATGGTTTTAAACATAATAATGCTGATAAATGTATCTATTCAAAATTTACTAATAGATATGGTATCATTATATGCTTATATGTGGATGATTTACTCATATTTGGCACTAATATGGAAGGCACAAATGAAACAAAAAATTATCTAACATCATGTTTTAAAATGAAGGATTTAAATGAAGTTGATACTATATTGGGAATTAAGGTAAAGAAACATAGTAGTGGATATGCATTATGTCAGTATCATTATATTGAGAAATTGCTTCTTAAATATAAACACTTAAATATAAAGAGAGCAAACAGTCCTTATGATTCTTCCATTAAATTGTTTGCAAATTCTGAAAGGGCAGTAGCTCAATTAGAATATGTAAGTGTTATTGGAAGTCTTATGTATGCAACACATTGCACTCATCCAGATATTGCTTTCGCTGTGTGCAAATTATCTAGATATACGCACAGACCAAGTACTGAACATTGGAAAGCGATACGCAGAATTCTGGGTTACCTTAAAAGAACCATGGGATTTGGACTCAACTATGGAAATTTTCCTGCAGTTCTAGAAGGATATTCAGATGCAAGTGGTTCAACACCTAAAAATGAAAATAGAGGAACTACTGGATGGATTTTTACACTTGGAGGCGGTGCTATATCTTGGACCTCTAAGAAACAGACAGTTATAACACATTCTACAATGGAAACTGAATTTGTTGCTTTAGATGCATCAGACAAGGAGGCAGAATGGCTAAGAAATTTATTGCTAGATATAGAGTTGTGGCCACAACCAATGTTAGCTATTTCTGTGTATTGTGATAGTGAAGCTACACTGTCTAGAGCTTATAATAAAATCTATAATGGAAAGTCTAGACATATAAGTTTAAGACATGCAAATGTCAAAGAATTAATTGTAGATGGAATCATTACTATTATATTTGTTAAATCAAAAGAAAACCTAGCAGACCCACTAACCAAAGGATTACCAAGAGAAATGGTGAAAACTACTAGTAGTACAATGGGTCTGAAGCCATTCTAATCACCTGCAATGGAAACCAAACCTTAAATTAGTCAAGGTTTAAAAGGTAAGAACAAGTTGCAGAGAAGTAGTTGATAAACATTGAATATCAATGTTTGTATTGTTACGTGGTGGTGATCATTTGTCTATAGTAACAAAGACGAAAAAAAATGAACACCTTTATGAACATAAGATATAGTATCTAATAAAGCTGGTAGAAACTTTATAAATGTTCATGAAAAACCAGGAGGAAATTAGTAACCGACATATGGTTATGATATTTTACAGAAGAATCATGATATTTATGTGTTTATATATTTCGTTTCATCATAAAGGATTTTGGTTTAAGATATTAACTACCAAATATTCTATTGAAACTTAAATATATGGACTAAGAAGAAAAGTTTAAACCGAAAGGTACTTTCTTGTATGCATAAATAAATAATATTACAATATTGTGGGGGATTGTTGGAAATATTGTAATGATTATTTGTCCCACATCGGCAAATAATGAGGAGCAATTCTACATAAATACTAATCCTTTGAAATATATATTGTGAATTGAAATAACATGGGCTTGGAAATGATGGCTTGGGCTTGTAGGAGTTGGGCCTATAAAATATTATTTAAAATGTCAAAAGATGGGCCTTGTGCCTTGGGGCTCTTGGGGTCTCGTGATCCATTAGGCCGCAAAACAAATCAGTCGACAGGCCAAAACTCAACCAATCGACCGTTTTTCTCTCGGGTTAAAAACGGTTGACCAGTGACTTTTTGGCGGTCGACTGGTTTCTTCCCGAAGGAAAGGGATGCGACGCTGTATGGACGGAAATAGCCATTGCAAACGGTCGTGACATTTCTTTGAAAGGACACCTCTTCGCTTGTTATAAATAGCAACGCCCAGAAATGTTTCAAATCACTTCAAAAGTGCTCTTCTTCTTTCTTTTCTGATCTTCTGTAAACATGTTCTGTTTGTTGAATCCAGGAGGAATTTCGCCTGCTTCTTCATTCTGTAAATCGTAGGGGCAAATAATTCCTTAAGGAAAGCGTTCACTACATGCCTCAAACATCTGTTCTTCAATTACGGATTCATCGTAGTATATTTCATAACAATCTTAAGGAATTATTATGGCTGTCACGTACGAATCGATGTACAAAATGAATCAGGAGTTTGCTAAATTAGATTGGTTTGATGGCACAAACTACACCCGTTGGCAAGACAAAATTATGTTTCTCCTTACCACATTGAAGATTGAGTCTGTCCTTGATGATAACTTGCCGCTAATACCACCGCCAATTGACAAGGATACTTAAGCTGTTAAGACCCAGTGAAACAAACGCGAGGAAGACGAAATTGTATGCACAGGCCATATTCTCAACACACTCTCGGATCGTTTATACGATCTTTTCACTTCAATCAAATCTCCGAGGGAAATCTGGAAGGCGCTGGAGACCAAGTATAGCAGCGAAAAGCAAGGTGCAGATAAGTTTCTAATTTACGAATTCTTCGTATTTAAAATGCTTGACAATGCATCGGTACTGGATCAAGTCCATGAGTTACAATTTATTTTCAATAAATTGAAAAATGTTAAGATTGATATTCCTGAACCGCTACAAGTTGGCGCTGTTATGGCCAAACTTCCTCGCGGATGGAATGACTATAGAAAGAAACTTATGCACTAAACGGAGGAGTTCTCCATGGAACAGATTCAAAAGCATCTTCGTATCGAAGAAGAAACACGAGATCATGAAAAGAAGGTATTTGAATCTGATTTGAATATACATGCAGTTGATACCAATAAAAAGGGGCATAAGGAATCTGGAAAGCGGAAAAGGGATAGCAATCAAAACAAGGCTAAACGGAAGGACTGTTATTTCTGTGGAACGACAAGGCATTTCAAAAGAGACTGCAGTTTCTAAAAAATGCAAAGAAGGAACAAGGACAAAGCTCCAATCATGGAAACAATAAATCAAATTCTGCGAATATGGTGCAACATGAGGGATCACCTATTGTTGCAACGGTGACAGAATTGAACATGTATGATAGCGTCGAGAATACCGATTGGTGGTATGATTCTGGTGCTACCGTACATGTCTGCAATAATCAGTCCATGTTTAGTTTCAATGAAAAAGTATGTGATGACAACAAAGTTCTGATGGGCAATAATAGTACATCAAATGTCATTGGAAAAGGGACCGTGGAGTTGGAATTTACTTCTGGAAAGAAATTGGTACTCCTAAATGTTCTACATATTCCAGATAAGAGGAAGAACCTTGTCTCGGCAAGTCATCTTTGTAGTAAAAATGTAAAATGTGTACTAGATGGCAACAGACTCATATTAACGAAAGTAGGAAAATTTGTTGGAAAAGGATATGCTTGTAACGGGTTGTTCAAATTAAGTATTAATAAAATGACTGAATTTTCTTATGTTCTTGATTCTTTCGATTTACGGCATAATAGATTAGCACATCTAAATTTTAAATCTTTAAAATTTATATCTAAGGATGGCTTGATCTCATATGAAAATAAAGATGTATCAAAATGTGAAATATGTATTGAAGCCAAAATGTGCAAAAAGTCGTTTCCCAAATCTGAAAGAAATACAAAATTACTTGAGTTAATTCACTCTAATATATGTGAATTAAATGGTATTTTAACTAGAGGAGAGAATAGATATTTCATTACTTTTGTAGATGATTATTCTAGATATACACATGTTTACTTGCTTAAAAGAAAAGACAAAGCATTTGATATGTTTAAACTTTTCAAAACTACGGTTGAAAATCAAAAGGAAAAGAAAATCAAGGTGTTGCATAGTGATAGAGGTGGAGAATATTTCTCTACGGAATTTTCTTCATTCTGTGAAGAAAAAAGAATCTTACATCAATCAAGCGCACCATATACCCCACTACAGAAGCGTGTAGCAGAACGCAAAAATAGAACATTAGTAGAAATTACTAATGCTATGATTTTGAATGCAAAGCAAAATATAAATTTGTGGGGAGAAGCACTTTTAACAGCATGTCATTTGCATAATAGAATTCCTTTAAGGAAAACAAAAATATCTCCTTACGAGTTATGGAAGGGAAGAAAACCAAGTTTAAAATATTGAGAGTTTGGGGTTGTCTAACCTTTTATAGAATAACAGATCCAAAAAGGGTTAAATTAGGACAAGGGCTTTGAAAGTTGTATTCTTAGGATACGCTGAGAATTTAAAAGCATATCGGATACTAGACCTAGATTCTAATGTTATAATAGAATCAAGGGATGTAGAATTCATTGAAAATAAGTTTATATGTGATTCCTGTCAAATCTCATCTCCTACTCGGGAAATTCCTGATAAAGAAAATGAGATGTCTCAACAAACTTTTTCTAACAAGAGGTAATCTTCAAATATACCACAAGAACCTAGAAGAAGTCAAAGAGAAAGGGTAGCTAAAGATTTAGGACCAGATTTTATTTCACTTGATGATGTAATTCATCTAGTAATAGATGATAGAGAGAACATTACCGGTGATATTATTTATGTCCTAAATACAGAAGGTGATCCTAAAACTTTTAAAGAGGAAATGGCCTCTAGGGATGCGACTTTCTGGGAAGAAACTATACAAGATGAAATGGATTCAATCGTGTCTAAAAAACTTGGTAATTAACAGATTTACCTTATGGATCAAAACCAATTGGATCTAAATGGGTATTTCGTAAGAAATACAATACAGATGGTTCAATACAAACTTTCAAGGCAAGATTAGTTGCTAAGGGATTTAGACAAAAGGAAGGTATTGATTTCTTCGATACATATGGCCTGTTGCAAGACTAACGTCCATTAGAGTTCTATTTTCTCTTGCTTCCATTCACGAATTGCATGTACATCAAATGGACGTAAAAACTGCTTTTCTTAATGGAAATCTGGATGAAGAAGTATACATGGAACAACCAGAAGGTTTTGTTATGCCTGGAAATGAACATAAAGTTTGCAAACTTGTTAAGTCTTTATATGGATTAAAATAGACCCCAAAGCAATGGCATGAAAAGTTTGACTCTGTGATTCTATCCAATGGTTTTAAACATAATAATGCTGATAAATGTATCTATTCAAAATTTACTGATAGATATGGTATCATTATATGTTTATATGTGGATGATTTACTCATATTTGGCACTAATGTGGAAGGCACAAATGAAACAAAAAATTTATCTAACTTCATGTTTTAAAATGAAGGATTTAAATGAAGTTGATACTATATTGGGAATTAAGGTAAAGAAACATAGTAGTGGATATGCATTATGCTAGTCTCATTATATTGAGAAATTGCTTCTTAAATATAAACACTTAAATATTAAGGGAGCAAACAGTCCTTATGATTCTTCCATTAAATTGTTTGCAAATTCTGAAAGGGCAGTAGCTCAATTAGAATATGTAAGTGTTATTGGAGGTCTTATGTATGCAACACATTGCACTCGTCCAGATATTGCTTTCGCTGTGTGCTAATTATCCAGATATACGCATAGACCAAGTACTGAACATTGGAAAGCGATACGCAGAATTCTGGGTTACCTTAAAAGAACCATGGGATTTGGACTCAACTATGGAAATTTTCCTGCAATTCTAGAAGGATATTCAGATGCAAGTGGTTCAACACCTAAAAATGAAAATAGAGGAACTACTGGATGGATTTTTACACTTGGATGCGGTGCTATATCTTGGACCTCTAAGAAACAGACAGTTATAACACATTCTACAATGGAAGCTGAATTTGTTGCTTTAGATGCATCAGGCAAGGTGGCAGAATGGCTAAGAAATTTATTGCTAGATATAGAGTTGTGGCCACAACCAATGTCAGCTATTTCTTTGTATTGTGATAGTGAAGCTACACTGTCTAGAGCTTATAATAAAATCTATAATGGAAAGTCTAGACATATAAGTTTAAGACATGCATATGTCAGAGAATTAATTGTAGATGGAATCATTACTATTATATTTGTTAAATCAAAAGAAAACCTAGCAGACCCACTAACCAAAGGATTACCAAGAGAAATGGTGAAAACTACTAGTAGTACAATGGGTCTGAAGCCATTCTAATCACCTGCAACGGAAACCAAACGTTAAATTAGTCAAGGTTTAAAAGGTAAAAACAAGTTGCAGAAAAGTGGTTGATAAACATTGAATATCAATGTTTGTATTGTTATGTGGTGGTGATCATTTGTCTATAGTAACCAAGACGAAAAAAATGAACACCTATATGAACATAAGATATAGTGTCTAATAAAGCTGGTAGACACTTTATAAATGTTCATGAAAAACCAGGAGGAAATTAGGAACCGACATATGGTTATGATATTTTACAGAAGAATCATGATATTTATGTCTTTATATATTTCGTTTCATCACAAAGGATTTTGGTTTAAGATATTAACTACCAAATATTCTATTGAAACTTAAATATATGGACTAAGAAGAAAAGTTTAAACCGAAAGGTACTTTCTTGTATGCATAAATAAATAATATTACAATATTGTGGGGGATTGTTGGAAATATTGTAATGATTATTTGTCCCACATCGGCAAATAATGAGGAGCAATTCTACATAAATACTAATCCTTTGAAATATATATTGTGAATTGAAATAACATGGGCTTGGAAATGATGGCTTAGGCTTGTAGGAGTTGGGCCTATAAAATATTATTTAAAATGTCAAAAGATGGGCCTTGTGCCTTGGGGCTCTTGGGGTCTCGTGATCCATTAGGCCGCAAAACAAATAAGTCGACAGGCCAAAACTCAACCAGTCAACCGTTTTACTCTCGGGTTAAAAACGGTTGACCGGTGATTTTTTGGCGGTCGACTGGTTTCTTCTCGAAGGAAAGGGATGTGACGCTGTATGGACGGAAATAGCCGTTGCAAACGGTCGTGACATTTCTTTGAAAGGACACCTCTTCATTTGTTATAAATAGCAACGCCCAGAAATGTTTCAAATCACTTCGAAAGTGCTCTTCTTCTTTCTTTTCCGATCTTCTGTAAACATATTCTGTTTGTTGAATCCGGGAGGAATTTCGCCTGCTTCTTCATTCTGTAAATCGTGGGGGTGAATAATTCCTTAAGGAAAGCGTTTACTACGTGCCTCAAACATCTGTTCCTTAATTAATGATTCATCATAGTATTCTTCACAATAATCTTAAGGAATTATTATGGCTATCACGTCCGAATCGACGTACAAAATTATGAATTAGAAATTTGCTAAATTAGATCGGTTTGATGGCACAAACTACACCCGTTGGCAAGACAAAATTAAGTTTCTCCTTACCACATTGAAGATTGCGTATGTCCTTGATGATAACTTGCCGCCAGTACCACCGCCAATTGACAAGGATACTTAAGATGTTAAGGCCTAGAGAAACAAACGTGAGGAAGAAGAAATTGTATGCAAAGGTCGTATTATCAACACACTCTCGGATCGTTTATATGTTCTTTTCACTTCAATCAAATCTCCGAGGGAAATCTGGAAGGCGCTGGAGACCAAGTATAGCAACGAAAAGCAAGACGCAGAAAAGTTTCTAATTTATGAATTCTTTGAATTTAAAATGCTTGACAATGCATCGGTACTGGATCAAGTCCATGAGTTACAATTTATTTTCAATAAATTGAAAAATGTTAAGATTGATATTCTTGAACCACTACAAGTTGGCGTTATTATGGCCAAACTTCCTCGCGGATGGAATGACTATAGAAAGAAACTTATGCACTCAACGGAGGAGTTCTCCATGGAACAGATTCAAAAGCATCTTTGTATCGAAGAAGAAACACGAAATCATGAAAAGAAGGTATTTGAATCTGATTCAAATATACATGCAGTTGATACCAATAAAAAGGGGCATAAGGAATCTGGAAAGCGGAAAAGGGATAGCAATCAAAACAAGGCTAAAGGGAAGGACTGTTATTTCTGCGGAAAGACAGGGCATTTCAAAAGAGACTGCAGTTTCTAAAAAAGGAAAAGAAGGTACAAGGACAAAGCACCAATCATGGAAACAATAAATCAGAGTCTACGGATAGGGTGCAACATGAGGGATCACCGATTGTTGCAACGGTGACATAATTGAACATGGCGATAACACCAAGAATACCGATTGGTGGTATGATTCTGTTGCTGCCGTACATGTCTACAATAATCAGTCCATGTTTAGTTTCTATGAAAAAGTTTCTGATGACAGCAAAGTTCTGATGGGCAATAATAG
Organism: Allium sativum; assembly: GCA_030737875.1. Classification (NCBI taxonomy): domain Eukaryota; kingdom Viridiplantae; phylum Streptophyta; class Magnoliopsida; order Asparagales; family Amaryllidaceae; genus Allium; species Allium sativum. The sequence goes on from CM060913.1 coordinate 163,183,192, forward strand.
TACATCAAATGTCATTGGAAAAGGGACCATGGAGTTGGAATTTACTTCTGGAAAGAAATTGGTACTCCTAATTGTTCTACATGTTCCGGATATGAGGAAGAACCTTGTCTCGGCAAGTCTTCTTTGTAGTAAAAATGTAAAATGTGTACTAGATGGCAACAGTCTCATATTAACGAAAGGAGGAAAATTTGTTGGAAAAGGATATGCTTGTAACGGGTTGTTCAAATTAAGTATTAATAAAATGACTGAATTTTCTTATGTTCTTGATTCTTTCGATTTATGGCATAATAGATTAGCGCATCTAAATTTTAAATCTTTAAAATTTATGTCTAAGGATGGCTTGATCTCATACGAAAATAAAGATGTATCAAAATGTGAAATATGCATTGAAGCCAAAATGTGCAAAAAGCCTTTTCCCAAATCTGAAAGAAATACAAAATTACTTGAGTTAATTCACTCTGATATATGTGAATTAAATGGTATTTTAACTAGAGGAGAGAATAGATATTTCATTACTTTTTTAGATGATTATTCTAGATATACACATGTTTACTTGCTTAAAAGAAAAGACCAATAATTTGATATGTTTAAACTTTTCATAACTACGGTTGAAAATCAAAAGCAAAAGAAAATCAGGGTGTTGCGAAGTGATAGAGGTGGAGAATATTTCTCTATGGAATTTTCTTCATTCTGTGAAGAAAATGGAATCTTACATCAATCAAGCGCACCATAGACCCCACAACAGAAGGGTCTAGCAGAACGCAAAAATAGAACATTAGTAGAAATGACTAATGTTATGATTTTGAATGCAAAATATAAATTTGTGGGGAGAAGCACTTTTAACAGCATGTCAATTGCATAATATAATTCCTTCAAGGAAAACAAAAATATCTCCTTATGAGTTATGGAGGGGAAGAAAACCAAGTTTAAAATACTTGAGAGTTTGGGGTTGTCTAACCTTTTATAGACTAACAGGTCCAAAAAGGGTTAAATTAGGACCAAGGGCTTTGAAAGGTTTATTCTTAGGATACACTGAGAATTCAAAAGCATATCAGATACTAGACCTAGATTCTAATGTTATAATAGAATCAAGGGATGTAGAATTCATTGAAAATAAGTTTATATGTGATTCCAGTCAAATCTCATCTCCTACTCAGGAAATTCCTAATAAAGAAAATGAGATGTCTCAACAAACTTCTTCTAAGAAGAGGAAATCTTCAAATATACCACAAGAACCTAGAAGAAGTCAAAGAAAAAGGATAGCTAAAGTTTTAGGACCAGATTTTATTTCACCTGATGATGTAATTCATCTAGTAATAGGTGATAGAGAGAACATTACCGGTGATATTATTTATGTCCTAAATACAGAAGGTGATCCTAAAACTTTTAAAGAGGCAATGGCCTCTAGGGATGCGATTTTCTGGAAATAAGCTATACAAGATGAAATGGATTCAATCATGTCTAAAAATATTTGGGAATTAACAGATTTACCTTATGGATCAAAACCAATTGGATCTAAATGGGTATTTCGTAAGAAAGACAATACAAATGGTTCGATACAAACTTTCTAGGCAAGATTTGTTGCTAAGGGATTTAGACAAAAGGAATGTATTGATTTCTTCGATACATATGCCCTGTTGCAAGACTAACGTCCATTAGAGTTCTATTTTCTCTTGCTTCAATTCATGGATTACATGTACATCAAATGGACGTAAAAACTGCTTTTCTTAATGGAAATCTGGATGAAGAAGTATACATGGAACAACCAGAAGGTTTTGTTATGCCTGGAAATGAACATAAAGTTTGCAAACTTTTTAAGTCTTTATATGGATTAAAACAGACCCCAAAGCAATGGCATGAAAAGTTTGACTCTGTTATTTTATCCAGTGGTTTTAAACATAATAATGCTGATAAATGTATCTATTCAAAGTTTACTGATAAATATGGTATCATTATATGTTTATATGTGGGTGATTTACTCATATTTGGCACTAATATGGAAGGCATTAATGAAACAAAAAATTATCTAAATTCATGTTTTAAAATGAAGGATTTAAATGAAGTTGATACTATATTGGGAATTAAGGTAAAGAAACATAGTAGTGGATATGCATTATGTCAGCCTCATTATATTCCTTTCGCTGTGTGCAGATATTGCTTTCGCTGTGTGCAAATATTGCTTTCGCTGTGTGCAAATTATCCAGATATACACACAGACCAAGTACTAAACATTGGAAAGCGATACGCAGAATTCTGGGTTACCTTAAAAGAACCATGGGATTTGGACTCAACTATGGAAATTTTCCAGTAGTTTTAGAAGGATATTCAGATGCAATTGGTTCAACACTTGAAAATGAAAATAGAGGAACTACTGGATGGATTTTTACACTTGGAGGCGGTGTTATATCTTGGGCCTCTAAGAAACAGACAGTTATAACACATTCTACAATGGAAGCAGAATTTGTTGCTTTAGATGCATCGGGCAAGGAGGCAGAATGGCTAAGAAATTTATTGCTAGATATAGAGTTGTGGCCACAACCAATATCAGCCATTTCTGTGTATTGTGATTGTAACACCCCGTAATTTTATAACATTAAAATTCACAAATTAAAGTATACTTAATTTTTAGAAAAGAATTAAGTGAAATGGGTTGCGCAGAGAAATATATATATATATATATATAAATTAAAAATTAAATAAATAAATATGCGAAAAAGTTCAAAACAGAGAATTGGGAGGGGGAATAACCGAACCGGCCCATTTTTGAGGTCGACCCGAGTCCCGCTGTAACACCCCGAAAATTCTATAACTATGAAATTAGCAAATTAAAGTACAATTAATCTGAAATCAAAGAACTAAGGGAAACGGGATACGCCATTGCGTTCGTCTCAGAAAAATACGCGAAATAGAGTCCGAGTTTTCGAAAAACGGAGTCCGTATGAAGGAGATATGGCCTTCGGAAGTTTTGAATTAAATTTAAAATTCAAACAGAATAAAATAATTAAAAATCGGGCCCAATGGGCCAGGGCGGATAAAAACCCGCCTAGGCCACCCAGGTCGACTGGGCTGTCGACCTGGGCTACCCATGTCGACAGGGCTGTCGACAGCCCTGTCGACAGGGGTGTCGACCTGGTCGAGCCCAGTCAACCTGGCTGGCCAGGTCTGTGTTTGGTCGAATTTCTGTGGTCTGCTTGGTCATTAGGGCTAGGTGGCGGGTTCTAATTGGTCTCTCTATCTAATGAATGGCTACGAGCTAACCTAGCAACATCAATGGTCCTAATCAATTCCTAACCTCTATATAAACAACCCTAGACTAAACCCTAATCTATTCATTCAAATTAAGAACATAGCCGCCATGTTGCTGAGGAACGACTAAGAGTAGCCGCCAACTAGAGAGAGAATTAGGAAGAAAGTTCTAAAGCCTAAAGCAATTCAAGCAACCTAAAGCCAATCAATTCAACAAAGGAATCATATCTCTTAATTAGAGAATTCGTCGCAACCATTGTAAGTAGAGTATTACTTTGGTATGAATAAACAATTGTATTGATTTGTATGCTTGAATTGTGGCAGTAAAAGTAATTCATACTTATGCGTTCTTATCAATTTGTATACGTTTGGATATTCTTGAATTATGTTATTCATGTTATAAAGAACTACATGCGGTAGTTCTATGCAAGTAAACGTTTGGAATATTGCGCAAATTATGTAATCTATGTTGAAGCTACATGTATGTAGTTGATTGAAACTCATGCAAGTTTGGGGCTTTGTTATTATGCCATCATGATGTATATTTTTGTGCATAAATCATTTTGCAAGTAATTGAAACACGTTTGGTTGTTGTAGTTCATATGAAACTATGTTGGAATTTTTACACCATAATCCATGTATTAAGTCGTGCTTTTGCAAACTTATGAATATGGCTAGGCTATGAATGATATTTGGCATAATTGAAATCCATGATTAAGTCTATCTTGTTTAAAAGAATTATATGATGACATATGTGAGACATGGCTAGGTTAGGCTCAAAAATCCCTTTTTGCAAGTTTAAAGCAAACACCATGATTAGGAATATTTATGCATAAGTATATTTATACCATCGTTATGTGATTAGGCTTAAATCATGATTATGTTGAACTATGCTTTTGTGTTCGTAACAAAGTATCCCCTTTGTAAACATGTAGAAACCTTATGAACAGGACTTGTTTATGTTTATGCCAATAACAAATTTAACTTTACTTATGCCATGCTTATGTTTGACATTATGCCATGTTTATGCTAAAAGTATTTATGCCATGCTTATGTTTGACATTATGCTATGCTTATGCTAGAAATATTTAGGACATGCTTATGTTTGACATTATGCCTAAATAAGAATATAGGTTCATGTTGTAGTTAAACCTATGCAAGTTCACATGCTTTGATTCATGTCACCTATGTTACCACTATGCAAGTACACCAATTTCTATTTTGTATTTCCAACGTCGTATTGCAAGTTCATGCGCTCACCTTCCCCTTTTTGTGTATGTAATCACGCCATAAGCCTCCCCTTTTCGCATGGCTAAATTGGGCTTTAAAAGGCTAAGCCCAATATATAAACGGACGTGTAAAACGGGGGAAAATAACGTTGGGTTAAAACTAATTAATGAATGAAAATATAAAATAGAAGGGCCCAAATTCAAGTATGGGTTGGGCCCATGATTGGTGTAACCTTTACACCATTAACTTAATAATGGGCCGCAAATATTTACATATAAATAAAGAAGAAAGACAAAATATGTAAATGTAGAGAATACGATGTGTTTAACCCGAGGTTGGATTGAGTTGTGATGTAAACCTGCCCGGAACCGCCCGGCTGTCCAGTAGTCACAACAATACCTATCCAATGTGGGAGGTTAAACATGGAGCCCAATAAGGACCCGAGGTTAGACTGAGTTGTGGCGTAAGACTGCCCGGAACCAACCGGCAACAGGCAGCCACAACAATACCTGTCTAATGTGAGAGGTCAGGGCCTTAATAAGACAATTAAGGCTGAGTCAGGATTGTTAGGATTAAGTGAACTAAAGACTTAATCAAAATGGAACATGCTAAACTAAATAGACTGGTGGGGTTAGGTTAGGAAACACTTAACCAACTTAGCATGTTGGCTAGAGATAGAAAACCTAGTAACGGGGGACCCTTTTCAGCAGTAACCCTAAAAGGTGTATCAGGATACCCTGAAACTAGGCAGGGTGGGGCACGATTACTGGGCTGATTGTAAGAGGTCAAATCGACGGCGGTGGTGTAGCAGTGTGGGTTCTAACGGAGTGCGGGCGTGCACACACTCCGGCGCAGAAAAATAAGGCACTGGACACCAGTAGCATACCTGTGCACTCTAAGGTTGTGTCGGGTTGCCACTATGGGACTTGATACACCCCATAGTGGGACCAGCATAGGTAACTACAGACATCGGGGGCCGTAAGACACATGTAACTATGCGAGTAGGAGCCGATCATCATTGAATGGATCACATCACCCTGATTATGGGGGTGCCAGTGGGAAACTAGTTTATATGGGTTCAGAGATTAACATAGGGTACGATAGTATATTCGACCCTAGACAACTTAACCAAGTTTATAGTGCATGCCCACTTCCTGTTTATACTTATCATACCCAGTTCTTTATTCATAGACAAAGTAGTACTAGACTTACTCAGGCTTTATGTCTGACTCTATTTTTCTTTCGTCTTCTTTCTTCCGTTTCCCCCCCCCCCCAGGTCCTTAGGGAGGGAACACAGCAGCTTGATCAGCCTTGACATCCAGCTTGAAGTAGAGAAATGTATTGCTTGGACTTTCCTGTTTTGAACTATGGCTTTGGACAATCCACTATGGGGCTTTTGCAGTTTATCTATGTTTTATTTATGCTTCTTTAATAATGTACTCAAGACAGATTATGAAAGTGTTATGTTATGTTTTTTGGAAAGGATGTTGTTGTAACACGTATTTGACTTTATGAAATAAAAGTTTGTTGTTCTTCTGCTGTTTACAAATATGTGTTCTTATATCTGTCTTGTATATCCGTGACTTGTACTTATAAACCTCCACCAAAATTAGGGCATTCCCTTTGAGAGTGACCCTAACGGAGGTGGGGTGTTTCACTTGGTATCAGAGCATAGGTTTACCAGATAAGATAAAAAGTTTTAAAAAAAATTATTTTCAAAAAGGAAATTTAAAGAAGCATTTTTAAAAAAGAAAAATATTATTTTATTTTAAAAAGGCAAAGTCCACTCCCCAAAGCCATAGGTACTATCTCTTATCCTTCGTTCTGAATCTATCCTCTTTGTTTCAGCATGTCCCAAGAACTCAACTTGCCGGAAGGGGTACCAATACCTGGTTGGTTTAGACGGTTCTTAGAAGCAAGAGCCACTCAGCCAGGTCCTACCATTCCTCCTCCCCCAGCGGAAGGAAATCATCCAGCTGCGGCAGCACCTTTTCCTCCACCTCCTCCTCGGGGAAACACGTTTGCTAAGATATGTAAAGATTTTAAAGCTATGAGAGGAAGGGATTTCCATGGAACTGAGTCCTTCGTAGCAGCTAGGAATTGGCTGAAAGAAACTGAGGACCTATTCATCATCTTTGAGGTAGAAGATAGACAAAAAGTACAACTGGCGGTGTGGCTATTGAAGGGCGAGGCTTCCTACTGGTGGGAAGTCACTAATGCTGAGAGACCAGTGGAGACATGGGAGGACTTTAGCGCAAGGTTTGAGACTAAATTTCTCTCAGATGCAGAAAGAAGTTTGCAGTTGGAAAAATTCTTATTTCTTAAGCAAGGGGACAAGACAGTCAGAGAGTATGTGAATCAGTTCGATGAGCTGGCTAGGTTTGGGCTTGACCTAGTCAATACCCCGCATAAGAAGGCTCTCCGTTTCGTCAAAGGGTTGAATGAGCCATTACACAGTTTGGCCATGACCCATATACCCATGGGAGCCACGTATGAAAGATTGGTGCAAATGGCATTGCTGAACGAACAGGATAAGGGCAAGAAGAAAGAGGGTTTGCAGCCCAAGAAGACAGACTTTAAGAAGGGCGGCAAAGGCAACAAAGAGAAGAGGAAGTGTAATTTCTGTGGCAAAGTAGGGCACTTAGTAAAGGACTGCCGAAAAAAGAAGGCCAAGGAGAATGGTGGGTGCTTTTCTTGCGGTGAGACAGGCCATAGGGCTAAGGACTGCCCAAAGAAACGAGGACAGGGGCAGAGGGCTGGATCCACCCCAGGGGCACAGGTCCATGTGCTAGAAGCGCCACCTCTGCAACAGCGAGGTATAAATACTTCTGTAGAAAGTGTAGTTTGTCTTTATGATCACCCCGTTCGCACTTTGTTTGATTCTGGCGCATCACACTCCTTTATCTCGTCTGCTTTAGTAGAATCTCTGCACCTAGAAACTAGTATGGTAGAGGACCCCTTAATTGTTTCAAACCCAATTGGGGGCCCAGCTCATTTGTCTATGATCTGCGTGGGATTGAAAATTTCTATTCTAAGCGTAGAATTTCAATGTAGTGCCTTTGTTTTGGGCTTTTCGGGGTATGGTTTGATTTTGGGTATGGATTGGCTATCCAGTAATGGGGCCATCCTTGATTGTGAGAAAAGGGTTGTTAGGCTCCTAACCCAGCTCGGTAATACTTTGGAAATTTCTTGTAATCCCTCGTATGCGGTTATGCTTAGTTATCTTGAATCGCTAGATGCCTCTGTTGAAAATTTGCAATCAGTTAGAGTGGTCCGGGAATATCCGGATGTCTTTGAAGAGGTGAAGGGCTTGCCTCCGAAGCGGGAAATAGACTTCCGCATATATCTTGTAGATAATGCAAAGCCCGTTGCGTTGCCCGTTAGACATATGGCTCCACGAGAAAGGAAAGAGCTCAGTAGACAGATTAAAGAGCTTCTAGAAAAGGGGTTCATTAGGAGGAGCATTTCAGAATGGGGCGCTCCAGTGGTATTCGCTACAAAGGCGGATGGTTCACTCCGTCTATGCGTTGACTATAGGGAGCTCAACAAGCTAACGAAAAAGAATAGGCACCCTCTCCCTAGAATTGACGATTTATTTGACCAGCTTGTAGGAGCGTCTGTTTTCTCCCAACTCGATTTAGCAACCGGTTTTCATCAGCTAAGGGTGGCTGAAGATAGCATCGATAAAACGGCGTTCAGAACCCCAGACGGCTTCTTTGAATGGCTTGTCATGCCTTTCGGCTTGACAAATGCACCTGCTTACTTCGTGGACCTAATGAGTAGGGTATTTAGAGATTTCCTCAACAAATTCGTAGTGGTCTTCGTAGATGATATCCTTATCTTCTCAAAGAGTGAAGAGGAACATGCTCAGCACTTAAGGGCAATCATGGAAACTTTGCGAGTCCATCAACTAAAAGCCAAGTTCTCCAAATGCCACTTTTGGAGAGAGGAGGTGAGGTTCCTTGGGCACATAGTATCCAAACAAGGGTTAGCGGTGGACCCCGCTAAGGTAGTGGCGGTACAAGATTGGAAGACACCAAGGAATGCAACTGAGGTTCGAAGCTTTCTAGGACTAGCAGGTTTCTATCGAAAATTTATAAGGGATTTTGCGAAAATCTCAGCTCCGCTCACGAAATTGACTAAGAAGAATCTAGTGTTTAATTGGGACTTGGATTGCGAGTTTGCTTTCCAATGACTAAAAAGGGCTCTCACAACAGCCCCAGTTTTGACGCTGCCAGATGGGAGCAAGATGTTCACTGTTTATACGGATGCATGTGGGACAGGGCTAGGCGCCGTCTTAATGCAAGAAGGAAGGGTAGTAGCGTATGGCGGGAGGCAGTTGAAGGCGCACGAAAAGAACTACCCAACCCACGATCTTGAGTTAGCCGCCATCGTCTTTGCACTCAAGTCTTGGCGACACTATCTCCTAGGTGAGAAGTTCGAACTTTACACTGACCATAAATCGTTGAAATATCTTTTCTCGCAGAAGGATCTTAACTTGAGGCAACAAAGATGGATGGAGTTTCTTGCCTCGTACGATTTCGAAATCTCCTACACTCCGGGCAAAGGCAACGTAGTGGCAGATGCGTTGAGCCGAAAGAAATTGACCCTAAGCCCGTTGTTTGTTGAAAGACAAAGCCTAGAGTTTATAGCCAGCTTCGACTTTAGGCCTTCCTCCGATTTCGTACCAGGCTTGCTTGCATCTCTCGAAGTGCGCCCAACTTTAGTGGATTCAGTAGGGACAGCACAACGCGAAGACCCTCAGATTGTGGAAATAATTGATAGGCTAATTAGGGGTGAGACTTCAAGTCACCTCAACCGATACTCCATCGACGATAAGGGGTTGCTGAGGTGAGACGGAAGACTATGCATCCCACAGATAAAAGATTTAGTAAAGAAGGTTCTCGAGGAAGCGCATCATTCCAAGATGACGATACACCCAGGCGGAGATAAAATGTACAAAGACATAAAGAGGACTTTCTTCTGGAACGGCATGAAAAAGGACGTGGCAGAGTTCGTTTCTAAGTGCATGGTGTGCCAACAGGTTAAGGCGGAACAGAAAAAGCCTGGCGGACTACCACATCCTCTGGAGGTCCCGCAATGGAAGTGGGATAGCATCTCAATGGACTTCATCGATGGGCTGCCTAGGTCTAGGAGAGGCAACACTAGCATTTGGGTAATAGTGGATAGGCTTACTAAAAGCGCCCACTTTTTACCTGTCAAAAGTAAAAGAACTGCCTCATCTCTAGCATCACTTTACCTCAAAGAAATCGTCCGACTCCATGGAATACCGTCTAGCATCGTTAGTGACCGAGACCCCATCTTCACCAGTGAGTTTTGGCGGAGTCTGCAAGAAGCAGTAGGAACGCAGTTATGCTTGAGCACAGCCTATCATCCCCAAACCGACGGCCAAACAGAGAGAGTGAACAGAGTTTTGGAAGACCTCTTAAGGCTATGCGTCCTTGACTTCGGAGGGACATGGGAAGACCACCTTCCTTTGGTAGAATTCGCCTACAACAACAGCTATCAAGCAACCATCGGAATGGCGCCCTTCGAAGCTTTATATGGAAGACCGTGCCGATCGCCCACTTGTTGGTAGGAGTCCACGGATAAGCTCATACTTGGACCAGATATGATCCGAGAGACCTCAGAGAAAGTAGACTTAATACGAAGAAGGATGAAGACGGCCCAAGACAGACAAAAGTCCTACGCCGACAAAAGGAGAACCGACCTCGAATTTGAAGTTGGAGACAGAGTTTTTCTCAAGGTATCACCGCTAAGAAACGTTGTTCGCTTTGGAACCACAGGAAAACTAGCGCCAAGGTTCGTAGGGCCATTCCCTATCATCGAGAAGATTGGGAAAATGGCCTATAGATTAGAGCTACCCGAGAAGTTAGCTGGAGTTCACAACGTTTTTCACGTTTCACATCTCCGAAAATGTCTTCATGAGTCTGCTGAAGTGGTAGAGCCAAATATCCTCGAAGAAGCCGAAGTGGAACGCGAAGCAACCATAAGAAGAGTTCCAACCCGCATATTAGGAACAGAAGTGAAGAAGCTACGCAACCGCGAAGTCAAGCTCGTCAAAGTCCAGTGGAGCGACGCCGAGGGAGACGCGACTTGGGAAACTGAAGCCAGAATCCGTACAGCCTACCCTTTTCTGTTCGAGGGTACATCCTTGATCTTTCCTTTTCCTTAAGTTGCGCTTTTATCTATCTTTTTAGGTATATTTCCTCGACCGTATCTTTTAGGTAGAATCTCTTTGGATGGAAACATGTAATTGAAACATGTTATGGATGATGGTTGCAAGTGGTTGCAAGTGATTGCTAGTGGTTGCTCGTGGTTGCATATACAAACACAATCTAGGTTTTAGATCGGCTCAGTCACTTCATATTGCATATGCATATATGTTTGTATTCGTATATGGTTGAACTTTAATGTGTTGTCATGTGGATGCTGCATTTGTATTAAATAATTGAGCACTCATGTAGAATCATGAATAGGAAAATTTGCATACATAATGGATTCATGGCACCTACATAACTCGCATTAAGGAGGTCAACTGAATCAGTAGACCGCCTGATTTTGCATTAGATAAGTTCATGTACACACACACTTCGCATATGATCATGAAGCATTAGAAGTCTTTTAAGGACAATGGATGCTCGTGTTTGATAGATGAGTAGATGGATGATTGGATGTTAGGATATACATTCCTCCTACCTTGAAGATTTCGGGGACGAAATCCTTTTAAGTGGGGGAGAATGTAACACCCCGAAAATTCTATAACTATGAAATTAGCAAATTAAAGTATAATAAATCTGAAATCAAAGAACTAAGGGAAACGGGATACGCCATTGCGTTCGTCTCGGAAAAATACGCGAAATACAGTCCGAGTTTTCGAAAAACGGAGTCCGTATGAAGGAGATATGGCCTTCGGAAGTTTTGAATTAAATTTAAAATTCAAACAGAATAAAATAATTAAAAATCGGGCCCAATGGGCCAGGGCGGATAAAAACCCGCCTAGGCCACCCAGGTCGACTGGGCTGTCGACCTGGGCTACCCATGTCGACAGGGCTGTCGACAGCCTTGTCGACAGGGGTGTCGACCTGGTCGAGCCTAGTCAACCTGGCTGGCCAGGTCTGTGTTTGGTCGAATTTCTGTGGTCTGCTTGGTCATTAGGGCTAGGTGGCGGGTTCTAATTGGTCTCTCTATCTAATGAATGGCTACGATCTAACCTAGCAACATCAATGGTCCTAATCAATTCCTAACCTCTATATAAACAACCCTAGACTAAACCCTAATCTATTCATTCAAATTAAGAACATAGCCGCCATGTTGCTGAGGAACGACTAAGAGTAGCCGCCAACTAGAGAGAGAATTAGGAAGAAAGTTCTAAAGCCTAAAGCAATTCAAGCAACCTAAAGCCAATCAATTCAACAAAGGAATCATATCTCTTAATTAGAGAATTCGTCGCAACCATTGTAAGTAGAGTATTACTTTGGTATGAATAAACAATTGTATTGATTTGTATGCTTGAATTGTGGCAGTAAAAGTAATTCATACTTATGCGTTCTTATCAATTTGTATACGTTTGGATATTCTTGAATTATGTTATTCATGTTATAAAGAACTACATGCGGTAGTTCTATGCAAGTAAATGTTTGGAATATTGCGCAAATTATGTAATCTATGTTGAAGCTACATGTATGTAGTTGATTGAAACTCATGCAAGTTTGGGGCTTTGTTATTATGCCATCATGATGTATATTTTTGTGCATAAATCATTTTGCAAGTAATTGAAACACGTTTGGTTGTTGTAGTTCATATGAAACTATGTTGGAATTTTTACACCATAATCCATGTATTAAGTCGTGCTTTTGCAAACTTATGAATATGGCTAGGCTATGAATGATATTTGGCATAATTGAAATCCATGATTAAGTCTATCTTGTTTAAAAGAATTATATGATGACATATGTGAGACATGGCTAGGTTAGGCTCAAAAATCCCTTTTTGCAAGTTTAAAGCAAACACCATGATTAGGAATATTTATGCATAAGTATATTTATACCATCGTTATGTGATTAAGCTTAAATCATGATTATGTTGAACTATGCTTTTGTGTTAGTAACAAAGTATCCCCTTTGTAAACATGTAGAAACCTTATGAACAGGACTTGTTTATGTTTATGCCAATAACAAATTTAACTTTACTTATGCCATGCTTATGTTTGACATTATGCCATGTTTATGCTAAAAGTATTTATGCCATGCTTATGTTTGACATTATGCTATGCTTGTGCTAGAAATATTTATGACATGCTTATGTTTGACATTATGCCTAAATAAGAATATAGGTTCATGTTGTAGTTAAACCTATGCAAGTTCACATGCTTTGATTCATGTCACCTATGTTACCACTATGCAAGTACACCAATTTCTATTTTGTATTTCCAACGTCGTATTTCAAGTTCATACGCTCACCTTCCCCTTTTTGTGTATGTAATCACGCCATAAGCCTCCCCTTTTCGCATGGCTAAATTGGGCTTTAAAAGGCTAAGCCCAATATATAAACGGACGTGTAAAACGGGGGAAAATAACGTTGGGTTAAAACTAATTAATGAATGAAAATATAAAATAGAAGGGCCCAAATTCAAGTATGGGTTGGGCCCATGATTGGTGTAACCTTTACACCATTAACTTAATAATGGGCCGCAAATATTTACATATAAATAAAGAAGAAAGACAAAATATGTAAATGTAGAGAATACGATGTGTTTAACCCGAGGTTGGATTGAGTTGTGATGTAAACCTGCCCGGAACCGCCCGGCTGTCCAGTAGTCACAACAATACATATCCAATGTGGGAGGTTAAACATGGAGCCCAATAAGGACCCGAGGTTAGAATGAGTTGTGGCGTAAGACTGCCCGGAACCAACCGGCAACAGGCAACCACAACAATACCTGTCTAATGTGAGAGGTCAGGGCCTTAATAAGACAATTAAGGCTGAGTCAGGATTGTTAGGATTAAGTGAACTAAAGACTTAATCAAAATGGAACAGGCTAAACTAAACAGACTGGTGGGGTTAGGTCAGGAAACACTTAACCAACTTAGCATGTTGGCTAGAGATAGAAAACCTAGTAACGGGGGACCCTTTTCAGCAGTAACCCTAAAAGGTGTATCAGGATACCCTGAAACTAGGCAGGGTGGGGCACGATTACTGGGCTGATTGTAAGAGGTCAAATCGACGGCGGTGGTGTAGCAGTGTAGGTTCTAACGGAGTGAGGGCGTGCACACACTCCGGCGCAGAAAAATAAGGCACTGGACACCAGTAGCATACCTGTGCACTCTAAGGTTGTGTCGGGTTGCCACTATGGGACTTGATACACCCCATAGTGGGACCAGCATAGGTAACTACAGACATCGGGGCCCGTAAGACACATGTAACTATGCGAGTAGGAGCCGATCATCATTGAATGGATCACATCACCCTGATTATGGGGGTGCCAGTGGGAAACTAGTTTATATGGGTTCAGAGATTAACATGGGGTACGATAGTATATTCGACCCTAGACAACTTAACCAAGTTTATAGTGCATGCCCACTTCCTGTTTATACTTATCATACCCAGTTCTTTATTCATAGACAAAGTAGTACTAGACTTACTCAGGCTTTATGTCTGACTCTATTTTTCTTTCGTCTTCTTTCTTCCGTTTCCCCCCCCCCCCAGGTCCTCAGGAGGGAACACAGCAGCTTGATCAGCCTTGACATCCAGCTTGAAGTAGAGAAATGTATTGCTTGGACTTTCCTGTTTTGAACTATGGCTTTGGACAATCCACTATGGGGCTTTTGCAGTTTATCTATGTTTTATTTATGCTTCTTTAATAATGTACTCAAGACAGATTATGAAAGTGTTATGTTATGTTTTTTGGAAAGGATGTTGTTGTAACACGTATTTGACTTTATGAAATAAAAGTTTGTTGTTCTTCTGCTGTTTACAAATATGTGTTCTTATATCTGTCTTGTATATCCGTGACTTGTACTTATAAACCTCCACCAAAATTAGGGCATTCCCTTTGAGAGTGACCCTAACGGAGGTGGGTTGTTTCACCCGCTGGGTCGACTAGGGGTTAATCCAGGGTGTTTGGCTATCAACACGTGGGCCGATTCGCTCAAATGCAGTTTTTGCATTTGATTGGTTCTCATGGTTCAGGGTTAATCTAATGGCCCTAAATAACTTCCTACACCTATAAATACATCCTAATGCTAACCCTAAACCTAATTAAAATTGGAACCAAAGCCGTTATGCCATCGCCATGGAACTCAGTGTAGCCGCCGCCAACTAAAAAGGAAGATAGCTAATCAATTCAACCAAATTCAAGCTTAGAGCTGCAACAACGAATCAACTAACGTCGCTACAACAATTCTGCATCAAGTTTGACCAATTGTTCATAATTCTTTAACCACGAAAGGCAGGTTCGATTTCTCTAATCAAGATAATTATTAAATTAAGTAAGATTAGATATAATTGTGGATTATATGGATATGATGTGAATTATTGACCGTATGATATGATTATGTTGTTAAATTGTGATGTTATCATACATGTTGTAAATTCTATGATTTTATGTTGTCATCTATGTTGTAAAGTTATGATCTATGTTGTAATTCTACGATTGGCTTACGTGTAATCAAATCATCATGTTGTTTAAATGCTAGTTTGGTTATGTTGATTCATATGATAGATCATATGTATGTATGCAAGATTAGATGTTGATTTAGACATAAATCACGTGCATGTTAGTAAATATTATGGCATCTATTTTAGATCAAAAGTTAGGCTATGATATGCATAAGTTACATGCCAAATCTGTACATGCTAGTTTGTATATTTAGAGGTAAATTTACACCATTGTTATGTTGCATAAATCACATATGCAAGTTTATATAAAAATATGAGTTTGGAATAAGAATCATGTTATGCAAGTTTTTGGTTATTGCCTATGTAGGTTTTGTGATGAAAATCTTGTTCATAACATGTAGGTTCATACTTTTAGGCCTATGTTTAGATCAATGATTTTATGCAGGTTATGTGGTAAATTATCATATGCAAGTTAGGCCTATTTTGTATGTTATGTGAATATGTGGTGTTTTTCCCTTTTCCATGTGTTAGACTATTTCTTAGTCTATCATATATTCCATGCGAATAGACGCCGTGGGGGTTATGGGGAAAACTATTGATTATGTTAATAAATGTGAATTGGCATGTAATGGCCTTAAAAGACGCATATATGTAAATTGAAATATTAATTGGTAAAGTGATATATGGACATAATTAATGTGAATTATGGTCATAAAGATAATTGGAATTTTATTAACATATTTGATTAGGAATAATTAATCCAAATATGGGATGAAAATATGATGTTAATAAATGTGAATTGGAATGTAAATGAGTCATATATGTAAATTAATTTGAATTTGAATAGGGATATTAAATAGTGAGATAAAAGGCCTTTAATGGCATATAATACATTTGTGACGAAATTGGTATAATTTTGCATACCATAAATGGATGGACATAACTGAGTCAATTATGGACATCGTTAAATTTGGAATTAATTGATAACTTGAATAGGGAAAATAATTCAAAATTGAGGTAAAGGATTATAAGTGATAATCAATGCTTAGGACACGAGGTTGGACTCATTTGTGACGTAAAACTGCCCGGACCCGACCGGCAAATCCAGTAGTCACAAATGGTAGCTCAATGTGAGAGGTCCTAGGCCCAAATTAAAAGCGTAATAGTTGTAAAGACACGAGGTTAGGCTCTTTTATGGTGTAAGACTGCCCGGACCCGCCCGGCAAATCCAGCTGCCATAAATGTCAGTCTAATGTGAGAGGTCTTTATAAGGTTACAACCTTAATGAATTAAGAAATACTTAACCAGATAAGCATGTAGTGGGACATGAGGGGGTTAAGTGGGTGCCTTGGGTGGCATGAGGAATCTAGTGGGTGACATGTGGATGTCATGAGAAATACGATTAGAAAAATGGAGTAATTTGAATATAAACAATTATGACATGTAATTCAAATTATTGGATAAAATAGGTATTTACACCTATGAAGGGAAAGGTTTTAATTAATTGATTAATTAATTAAAAATGGACATGGTAAATGAAATGGACTACTTAACCAAATCTGATCCCTAGGGATTATAAGAACTTAAGTTTAAGTTGGGGGTTAAGTAAACTGGGTTATACAGAATGAGTGGGTTAAGTAAATCTTGGGTAGGTGGGTAATATTAGTACATATAGGCCCACAAACTTAACCGTAAATTAAATATGTCTGAACCGGTGAGAGGGTTAAGTAAATCTTGGGTAGGTGGGTAATATTTGTGTATATAGGCCCACAGACTTAACCAATACAACCTGTTAATTAAACAAAAGGGTGAGACTAGGTTAAATTAGAAAACACTTAACCAAATTTATACATGTAAGTGGACATGGGGTTAAGTGGGATGTATTAGAGGGGACCAAGCCTAGGTGGGAAGCTTGGTGGGGGCCCTTTTCAGTCCAGTAGCCCATTAAGTATCTTTTTGAGCTCGACCCAAGTCGAGGACGGGACATGCCTACTGGGCCTGATTGTTAGAGGCCAAAATGGGTTAGCGGTGGCAACGCAAGTCCAACGGGGTCATGTGCGTGCGTGGGCCCGGGCTGGTAGGTAAGACGTTATTGCATCGTGTAGGTATAAGCCGTGCATCCTTAAGTTGTATTGGGTTGCCACTTTAGGGGAGTGATACACCCCACTGTGGGACCAACACGGGTATCTACGAGTTAGGGAGCCGATCTAATGGGGCAGGGTAGTGGGTACATCTAGTAGAGATAGGAGCAGACGGCACCTATGTAGTCAGCTAGGGGTACACGAAGCTACCATTATTAATTAATCATTAAAGGGGTACACCTAGTGGAGATAGGAGCAGGCGGCACCTATGACGTCAGCTAGGAGTACATGGAATTACCATTGAAGGGGTACATCTAGTAGGGATAGTGGGTACATCTAGTAGTACACGAAGCTATCATCATTCTATTTAGTCAAGAGGGATCAAGTTTCTAGAGTGACTAATATGGGTGCAGTTAGTGTTAGTACAGTACGGTAGAGTATAGTAATTACCCTATATTGATTAGGAAGCGCCTTTAACGTTATCTTTGCTCATCCTATTATTTTTGGTTGCTTGGTCTTGCCATTAATTCACAGTCATTTCCTTATTTACCAAGCTTATGTCTTATCCTAGTTACTTTGATAATTATATTGTTGGAGTTATCGGACTTGCCAGACTTTATGTCTGACCCCCTTTGTTTCCACCTATTTTCTTCCTTTTCCCCCCGGGTTCTTAGGGTGGGAAGCTTGATTTGGATCTCTTTGAGAGCACATGGATTTGGATTGCTGAAGTAAAGCTCAACCTATCTCTTTTATGGCTATTTATGGGATTATGTTTTTTATATTATGTACTCTGATTTTGTCAAGATGGATATTATGTACTTGACTTTAGTCTTTGGGTTTTGGTGATGTAACCAAACATATTTACCTTCCGTTGCAATAAATAAAGTTTTAAATTTTCAAGTACTATTTCATATCTGTCTTGTTGTGATTTTCTGTTCTATATTCACTTAAAACGCTCCATAGAAGTTAATGCATTCCCTTTGTGAGTGACATTAATGGACATGGGGTGTTACACGTGGTATCAGAGCTGAAGGTTACCCGAGTAGATAAGATATTTTGAGAAACTATTTTTCAAAAGCATTTTTATAAAGAATACTTTCAAAAATATGTTTGTAGAAGAGTATTTTTGAAAGAAAGGTTTGATTTAAAAACATAATCCCCAAGAGCCATATATCTTTCCTTCGATTATCCGTTTTGAATCTCTTCCTCTTTCTCTTTTTGAATTTCCCCCTCAGCGTATAGATGCTTTTTCTAAGATAAATAGGGACTTCCATACGAAGGACGAAAAACCACTTCAAGGGACTTAGACGTTTGTCGGGCTAGAATTTAGTTCAAGGAAGTGGAGGGCTTATTGATACCTTTAAGGTAGACGATGGGAGGAAGGTTCAAATAGCCGTTGGTTAATGAAGGACGAAACCTCATCTTGGTGGAAGGTCACGAATGGGGAATGTGAACAAGAAGGCTAGTAGTTATCCTTTTGGAGAAATAGGACACCTTATTAGGATTGTCCAAAGAGGCAAGGGAAAAGTACAGGATCTTCTGGAGGGTACTTAAATTCCCTCACGGCTGGTATACCTGACAGGGGTAGGACCGTCCAGGTAGAAATTTGGTTTCCTTTATCATCCTGTTCGAACTTTGTTTGATTCTGGCGCTTCATACTTGTTAGTATCTGCTTCGTTAGTTGAAAACACTGCACCTAAATACTAGTCTAGTTAAGGATCCCATCCTAGTCTCAAATCTTTTTGGTGGTTCGGCTCATCCTTCAATGGTTTGTCGGGATTTGAGAGTGTCTATCTTGGACGTTGGATTTGAATGCAACGCCTTCGTCCTTGGTTTCACGGGCTATAGTTTGATTCTAGGGGTGGATTGGCTACCCAGGCGGGGTGCCATCCTAGATTGTGAAAGGAGGGTAGTTAGACTATTGATTCATTATGGAAAGACCCTCATATTTCTTGTGGCCTTAGGGGTTCAGTGACGTTTAGCTGTCTAGAATCTCTTGACGTATCCAACGGTGATTTGGAATCTTTTCGTGTGGTCCGTGAGTATAGTGACATCTTCGATGAAGTGCGAGGTTTACCTAGAGGCACGAGGTATTCGTGTGTGCCTAGGGGATAATGCAAAGTCAGTTAGGTGATTAGTGATGGTTTTGAAGCAAGACTGGCGAGGACAGCCAGAGTCGGTTAAGTGCCCAATTATTTGTTTTGCTAGTATCATTTCACGTAGACTGTCTGAAATCGGAGGAGGTATTCCTTGGGTGCTTGTCTGATATTGGTTTAGGCCTTTGGGGCTTGTGCTTGGGGGATATCGAGTTCGAATAGGACGTCTTGCGTGGGAGATGGATTGTTGCGATGAGTTCACATGGATAGTATCTCGATAGATTTTGTTGATGGATTACCAAGATTGAGGGAGGGTAATACGGAGATTTGGGTAATTATATATAGACTTACTAAGAGCGCCCATTTTATTCCCGTGAAGAGTAAGAGGACTGCTCCATGGTTAGCTTCTGTATATGTCCGAGAGATAGTTTGTTTGCATGGTGTTCCTTCTAGCATAGTAAGCGACCGCGATCCTATCTTCACTAGCAAATTTTGGAGGAGCTTACAAGAAGCGGTAGGGACTCAGTTATGTTTGAGCACCGCATATCATTCTCAGACGGACGGCCAAACCGAGAGGGTGAATCGTATTCTAGAGGACCTTTTGAGGCTATGTATCCTAGACTTTGGGGGTACATGGGAAGAGCATCTTCCATTGGTGGAGTTCGCATATAATAATAGCTTTCAGTCTAGCATTGGCATGGCACCTTTCGAAGCTCTTTATGGACGACCTTGTCGTTCACCTACACGTTGGTGGGAATCTACAGATAAGATCTTACTTGGGCCCGATATGATTAGAGAGACTTCGGAGAAGATTGATTTGATTCGAAGAAGGATGAAAGCAGCACAAGATAGGCAGAAATCTTATGCGGATAAGAGGAGGACAGATCTTGAGTTTGAGGTTGGGGACATGGTCTTTATCAAAGTGTCTCCATTACGAAATGTTGTTCTCTTTGGGTCTGTTGGGAAATTAGCACCAAGGTTCGTAGGGCCGTTTCCTATAAAGGAGAAGATTGGTCAGATGACGTATAGAGGGGAGTTGCCTGAGAGACTTAGTGGCGTACACGACGTATTCCATGTATCACATTTGAGGAAGTGCTTACACGAGACCGCGGAGGTAGTGGAGCCGAGCTTGGTTAGAGAGGTGGAAATAGAGCGTGATGCGACGATTCGACGAGCTCCTACATGCATTCTTGGGTCGGAGATCAAGAAGTTGAGAAATCGAGAGGTCAGACTAGTCAAAGTACAATGGGGAGACGATGAGAGTAATGCTACTTGGGAGACGGAAGAGAAGATGCGTTCATTGTACCCTTTTCTTTTCGAGGGTATGTCTTTTAATTTCTCCTTTATCGCTTAGCTTGTGCTTATCTTATATTTAGTATGTCCTCTCGCTAGTATCTTTGACCTTTAGTTAGGGAAATCCTATGGTTGAAACATGTGTTTGAGACATGTTATGTATGATGGATGCAAAATGGATGCAAGTGTTCGCTAGTGGTTGCTCATGGATGCATATACACACACTATTAGGCACCGGATCGGCTCAGTCACTTCATATTGCATATTGCATATATATGGATGTATTTAGTAAAATGGATGTATAATGGTTGTATTATCATATGGTTGCCGCATTCGGGTGGATGGTTGTGCACGCATATAGAATTAATATGTATCATTAGGAATCTTTTGCATACATATTGGACGCATGGCACTATCATGAATTGCACTAAGGAGGTCGACTGAATCAGTACACCGCCTAATTTTGCATTAGATATGGACTTATACACACACTGTGCATATAAATATTAAAGCATTAGAAGTCTTTTAAGGACAATGGATGCTGGTGTTTGATGGTTGAGTAGATGGACGATTAGATGGTAGGATATACATTCTTTTTGACTTGGAGATTTCGGGGACGAAATCCTTTAAGGATAGGAGAATGTAACACCCCGTAATTTTATAACATTAAAATTTACAAATTAAAGTATACTTAATTTTTAGAAAAGAATTAAGTGAAATGGGTTGCGCAGAGAAATATATATATATATATTGATATATATATATGTATAAAAATTAAAAATTAAATAAATAAATATGCGAAAAAGTTCAAAACAGCGAATTGGGAGGGGGAATAACCGAACCGGCCCATTTTTGAGGTCGACCCGAGCCCCGCTGGGTCGACTAGGGGTTAATCTAGGGTGTTTGGTTGTCAACACGTGGGCCGATTCGCTCAAATGCAGATTTTGCATTTGATTGGTTCTCATGGTTCAGGGTTAATCTAATGGCCCTAAATAACTTCCTACACCTATAAATACATCCTAATGCTAACCCTAAACCTAATTAAAATTGGAACCAAAGCCGTTATGCCGTCGCCATGGAACTCAGTGTAGCCGCCGCCAACTAAAGAGGAAGATAGCTAATCAATTCAACCTAATTCAAGCTTAGAGCTTGAACAACGAATCAACTAACGTCGCTACAACAATTCTGCATCAAGTTTGATCAATTGTTCATAATTCTTTAACCACGAAAGGCAAGTTCGATTTCTCTAATCAAGATAATTATTAAATTAAGTAAGATTAGATATAATTGTGGATTATATGGATATGATGTGAATTATTGACCGTATGATATGATTATGTTGTTAAATTGTGATGTTATCATACATGTTGTAAATTCTATGATTTTATGTTGTCATTTATGTTGTAAAGTTATGATCTATGTTGTAATTCTACGATTGGCTTACATGTAATCAAATCATCATGTTGTTTAAATGCTAGTTTGGTTATGTTGATTCATATGATAGATCATATGTATGTATGCTCGATTAGATGTTGATTTAGACATAAATCACATGCAAATTAGTAAATAATTTGACACCTATTTTAGATCAAAAGTTAGGCTGTGATATGCATAAGTTACATGCCAAATCTGTACATGCTAGTTTGTATATTTAGAGGTAAATTTACACCATTGTTATGTTGCATAAATCACATATGCAAGTTTATATAAAAATATGAGTTTGGAATATGAATCATGTTATGCAAGTTTTTGGTTATTGCCTATGTAGGTTTTGTGATGAAATCTTGTTCATAACGTGTAGGTTCATACTTTTAGGCCTATGTTTAGATCGATGATTTTATGCAAGTTATGTGGTAAATTCTCATATGCAAGTTAGGCCTATTTTGTATGTTATTTGAATATGTGGTGTTTTTTCCTTTTCCATGTGTTAGACTATTTCTTAGTCTATCATATATTCTATGCGAATGGACGCCACGGGGGTTATGGGGAAAACTATTGATTATGTTAATAAATGTGAATTGGCATGTAATGGCCTTAAAAGAGGCATATATGTAAATTGAAATATTAATTGGTAAAGTGATATATGGACATAATTAATGTGAATTATGGTCATAAAGATAATTGGAATTTTATTAACATATTTGATTAGGAATAATTAATCCAAATATGGGATGAAAATATGATGTTAATAAATGTGAATTGGAATGTAAATGAGTCATATATGTAAATTAATTTGAATTTGAATAGGGATATTAAATAGTGAGATAAAAGGCCTTTAATGGCATATAATAAATTTGTGACGAAATTGGTATAATTTTGCATACCATAAATGGATGGACATAATTGAGTCAATTATGGACATCGTTAAATTTGGAATTAATTGATAACTTGAATAGGGAAAATAATTCAAATTGAGGTAAAGGATTATAAGTGATAATCAATGCTTAGGACACGAGGTTGGACTCATTTGTGACGTAAAACTGCCCGGACCCGCCCGACAAATCTAGTAGTCACAAATGGTAGCCCAATGTGAGAGGTGCTAGGCCCAAATTAAAAGCGTAACAGTTGTAAAGACACAAGGTTAGGCTCTTTTATGGTGTCAGACTGCCCAGACCCGCCCGGCAAATCCAGCTGCCATAAATGTCAGTCAAATGTGAGAGGTCTTTATAAGGTTACGGCCTTAATGAATTAAGAAATACTTAACCAGATAAGCATGTAGTGGGACATGAGGGGGTTATGTGGGTGCCTTGGGTGGCATGAGGAATCTTGTGGGTGATATGTGGATGTCATGAGAAATACGATTAGAAAAATGGAGTAATTTGAATATAAACAATTATGACATGTAATTCAATTATTGGATAAAAAAGGTATTTACACCTATGAAGGGAAAGGTTTTAATTAATTGATTAATTAATTAAAAATGGACATAGTAAATGAAATGGACTACTTAACCAAATCTGATCCCTAGG
Organism: Allium sativum; assembly: GCA_030737875.1. Classification (NCBI taxonomy): domain Eukaryota; kingdom Viridiplantae; phylum Streptophyta; class Magnoliopsida; order Asparagales; family Amaryllidaceae; genus Allium; species Allium sativum. Next base: position 163,206,748 of record CM060913.1, read on the forward strand.
GATTGTAAGAACTTAAGTTTAAGTTGAGGGTTAAGTAAACTGGGTTATACAGAATGGGTGGGTTAAGTAAATCTTGGGTAGGTGGGTAATATTAGTACATATAGGCCCACAAACTTAACCGTAAATTAAATATGTCTGAACCAGTGAGAGGGTTAAGTAAATCTTGGGTAGGTGGGTAATATTTGTGTATATAGGCCCACAGACTTAACCAATACAACCTGTTAATTAAACAAAAGGGTGAGACTATGTTAAATTAGAAAACACTTAACCAAATTTATACATGTAATTGGACATGGGGTTAAGTGGGATGTATTAGAGGGGACCAAGCCTAGGTGGGAAGCTTGGTGGGGGCCCTTTTCAGTCCAGTAGCCAATTAAGTATCTTTGTGAGCTCGACCCAAGTCGAGGACGGGACACGCCTACCGGGCCTGATTGTTAGAGGCCAAAATGGGTTAGCGGTGGCAACGCAAGTCCAACGGGGTCATGTGCGTGCGTGGGCCCGGGCTGGTAGGTAAGACGTTGTTGCATTGTGTAGGTATAAGTCGTGCATCCTTAAGTTGTATTGGGTTGCCACTTTAGGGGAGTGATACACCCCACTGTGGGACCAGCACGGGTATCTACGAGTTAGGGAGCCGATCGAATGGGGCAGGGTAGTGGGTACATCTAGTGGAGATAGGAGCAGACGACACCTATGTAGTCAGCTAGGGGTACACGAAGCTACCATTATTAATTAATCATTAAAGGGGTACACCTAGTGGAGATAGGAGCAGGCGGCACCTATGACGTCAGCTAGGAGTACATGGAATTACCATTGAAGGGGTACATCTAGTGGGGATAGTGGGTACATCTAGTAGTACACGAAGCTATCATCATTCTATTTAGTCAAGAGGGATCAAGTTTCTAGAGTGACTAATATGGATGCAGTTAGTGTTAGTACAGTACGGTACGGTAAAGTACGGTAGAGTATAGTAATTACCCTATATTGATTAGGAAGCGCCTTTAACGTTATCTTTGCTCATCCTATTATTTTTGGTTGCTTGATCTTGCCATTAATTCACAGTCATTTCCTTATTTACCAAGCTTATGTCTTATCCTAGTTACTTTGATAATTATATTGTTGGAGTTATCGGACTTGCCAGACTTTATGTCTGACCCCCTTTGTTTCCACCTCTTTTCTTCCTTCCCCCCCCCCCCCCCCCCCAGGTTCTTAGGGTGGGAAGCTTGATTTGGATCTCTTTGGGAGCACTTGGATTTGGATTGCTGAAGTAAAGGTCAACCTATCTCTTTTATGGCTATTTATGGGATTATGTTTTTTTATATTATGTACTCTGATTTTGTCAAGATGGATATTATGTACTTGAATTTAGTCTTTGGGTTTTGGTGATGTAACCAAACATATTTACCTTTCGTTGCAATAAAAAAAGTTTTAAATTTTCAAGTACTATTACATATCTGTCTTGTTGTGATTTTCTGTTCTATATTCACTTAAAACGCTCCATAGAAGTTAATGCATTCCCTTTGTGAGTGACATTAATGGACATGGGGTGTTACAGTGATAGTGAAGCTACACAGTCTAGAGCTTATAATAAAATCTATAATGGAAAGTCTAGACATATAAGTTTAAGACAAGCATATGTCGGAGAATTAATTGTAGATGGAATCATTACTATTATATTTGTTAAATCAAAAGAAAACCTAGCAGACCCACTAACTAAAGTATTACCAAGAGAAACGGTGAAAATTACTAGCAGTAAAATGGGTCTGAAGCCATTCTAATCACCTGCAATTGAAACCAAACCTTATATTAGTCAAGGTTTAAAAGGAAAGAACAAGTCGTAGAAAAGTGGTTGATAAACATTGAATATCAATGTTTGTATTGTAACGTGGTGGTGATCATTTGTCTATAGTAAGAAAGATGAAAAAAATGAACAACTAGATGAACATAAGATATAGTATCTAATAAAGCTGGTAGGAACTTTATAAATGTTCATGAAAAACCAGAAGGAAATTAGTAATCGACATACGGTTATGATATTTTACAGAAGAATCATGATATTTATGTGTTTATATATTTCGTTTCATCACAAAGGATTTTGGTTTAAGATATTAACTACCAAATATTCTATTGAAACTTAAATACATGGACTAAGAAGAAAAGTTTAAACCGAAAGGTACTTTCTTGTATGCATAAATAAATAATATTACAATATTGTGGGGGATTGTTGGAAATATTGTAATGATTATTAGTCCCACATCGGCAAATAATGAGGAGCAATTCTACATAAATACTAATCCTTTGAAATATATATTGTGAATTGAAATAACATGGGCTTGGAAATGATGGCTTGGGCTTGTAGGAGTCGGGCCTATAAAATATTATTTAAAATGTCAAAAGATGGCCTTGGGCCTTGGGGCTCTTGGGGTCTCATGATCCATTAGGCCGCAAAACAAATCAATCGACAGGCCAAAATTCAACTAGTCGACCGTTTTGCTCTCGGGTTAAAAACGGTCGACCGGTGACTTTTTGGGGTCGACTGGTTTCTTCCCAAAGGAAAGGGATGCGACGCTGTATGGACGAAAATAGCCGTTGCAAACGGTCGTGACGTTTCTCTGAAAGGACACCTCTTCGTTTGTTATAAATAGCAATGCCCAGAAATGTTTCAAATCACTTCGAAAGTGCTCTTCTTCTTTCTTTTCTGATCTTCTGTAAACATATTCTGTTTGTTGCATCCTGGAGGAATTTCGCCTGTTTCTTCATTCTGTAAATTGTGGGGGCGAATAATTCATTAAGGAAAGCGTTCAATTACTGATTCATCGCATTATACTTCACAACAATCTTAAGAAAATATTATGGCTATCACGTCCGAATCGACATACAAAATTATGAATCAGGAGTTTGCTAAATTAGATCGGTTTGATGGCACAAACTACACCCATTGGCAAGATAAAATTATGTTTCTCCTTACCACATTGAAGATTGCGTATGTCCTTGATGATAACTTGCCGCCAATACCACTGCCAACTGACAAGGATACTGAAGCTGTTAAGGCCCAGATAAACAAACGCGAGGAAGACGAAATTGTATGCAGAGGCTATATTCACAACACACTCTCGGATCGTTTATATGATATTTTCACTTCAATCAAATATCCGAGGGAAATCTGGAAGGCGCTGGAGACCAAGTATAGCAACGAAAAGCAAGGCGCGGATAAGTTTCTAATTTACAAATTCTTCAAATTTAAAATGCTTGACAATGCATCGGTACAAGATCAAGTCCTTGAGTTACAAGTTATTTTCAATAATTGAAAAATGTTAAGATTGATATTTCTGAGCCGCTACAAGTTGGCGCTGTTATGGCCAAACTTCCTCGCGGATGGAATGACGATAGAAAGAAACTTATGCACTCAACAGAGGAGTTCTCCATGGAACAGATTCAAAAGCATCTTCGTATCGAAGAAGAAACACGAAATCATGAAAGGAAGGTATTTGAATCTGATTCAAATATACATGCAGTTGATACCAACAAAAAAGGGTATAAGGAATCTGGAAAGCGGAAAAGGGATTGCAATCAAAACAAGGCTAAAGTGAAGGACTGTTATTTTTGCGGAAAGACAGGGCATTTCAAAAGAGACTGCAGATTCTAAAAAAGGCAAAGAAGGAACAAGGACAAAGCTCCAATCGTGGAAACAATAAATCGGATTCTGCGAATATGGTGCAACATGAGGGATCACCGATTGTTGCAACGGTGACATAGTTGAACATTGCCGATAACACCAAGAATACCGACTGGTGGTATGATTCTGGTGCTACCGTACATGTCTGCAATAATCAGTCCATGTTTAGTTTCTATGAAAAAGTATCCAATGACAACAAAGTTCTGATGGGCAATCATAATACATCAAATGTCATTGGAAAATGGACCACGGAGTTGGAATTTACTTCTGGAAAGAAATTGGTACTCCTAAATGTTCTACATGTTCCAGATATGAGGAAGAACCTTGTCTCGGCAAGTCTTCTTTGTAGTAAAAATGTAAAATGTGTACTAGATGGCAACAGTCTCATATTAACGAAAGGAGGAAAATTTGCTGGAAAAGGATATGCTTGTAACGGGTTGTTCAAATTAAGTATTAATAAAATGACTGAATTTGCTTATGTTCTTGATTCTTTCGATTTATGGCATAATAGATAAGCGCATCTAAATTTTAAATCTTTAAAATTTATGTCTAAGGATGGCTTGATCTCATATGAAAATAAAGATGTATCAAAATGTGAAATATGTATTGAAGCCAAAATGTGCAAAAAGCCTTTTCTCAAATCTGAAAGAAATACAAAATTACTTGAGTTAATACACATGTTTACTTGCTTAAAAGAAAAGACCAAGCATTTGATACGTTTAAACTTTTCAAAACTACGGTTGAAAATCAAAAGGAAAAGAAAATCAAGGTGTTGCGTAGTGATAGATGTGGAGAATATTTCTCTACGGAATTTTCTTCATTATGTGAAGAATATGGAATCTTACATCAATCAAGCGCACCATATACCCCCACAACAGAATGGTCTAGTCGAACGCAAAAATAGAACATTAGTAGAAATGACTAATGCTATGATTTTGAATGCAAAGAAAAATATAAATTTGTGGGGAGAAGCACTTTTAACAGAATGTCATTTGCATAATAGAATTCCTTCAAGGAAAACAAAAATATCTCCTTATGAGTTATGGAAGGGAAGAAAACCAAGTTGAAAATACTTGAGAGTTTGGGTTGTCTAACCTTTTATAGAATAATAGATCCAAAAAGGGTTAAATTAGGACCAAGGGCTTGGAAAGGTGTATTCTTAGGATACGCTGAGAATTCAAAAGCGTATCAGATACAAGACCTAGATTCTAATGTTATAATAGAATCAAGGGATGTAGAATTCATTGAAAATAAGTTTATACGTGATTCCAGTCAAATCTCATCTCCTACTCAGGAAATTCCTGATAAAGAAAATGAGACGTCTCAACAAACTTCTTCTAACAAGAGGAAATCTTCAAATATACCACAAGAACCTAGAAGAAGTCAAAGAGAAAGGATAGCTAAATATTTAGGACCAGATTTTGTTTCACCTGATGATGTAATTCATCTAGTAATAGGTGATAGAGAGAACATTACTTGTAACGACACGGAAAATCTAAACCAATTTAAAAATTTTGAATTAAATATTTAATATAAATATTTTAAATAATAGCGAGGAAAAGTGAGTTTGAATCGACAATTGAAAACGAATAGAATTAATTCTAATTATAAACAAGGCCTGAAATGGCGCCGCAGTTTCAAAAATTGATTTCAAACTTTGTCGGACTGTACCGGGTGCAAAACAAAGAGGATTTGAGTGAAACCAAAAATATTTAAATCTGTTAGTGAATACCTTTCTAACGAATCTGAAAAATTGAAGTTTCATAGCGGAAAGCAAAAGTTATGGCCAAATGAATTTTCCGAAAGGTCGCTATGGAAATTATGTAGCCCGTGAAAATGGCCATTTTGCGCACGGCCTCCGAATTCAACGAAACCACTTTTGTTGGATCCGGGATGTGAAGTTATTGCTAGGTTTCAAATTTCATAATTTTTGAAGCTAGTATGTGAGCGTGGCAAAGAAAAATGTGTTTTGGTCAATTAAAGTTAAATTGGATCGACCAGAAATTGGCCTTTTTGCAAACGGTCTCAGAATTCGACGAAACTAGTTTTGTTGGGACCGTATCATCAAAACATAGCTAGATTTATTTTTTTGGGATATTTTCGAATCAGTTTGTGGCCCTGGCAAATTGAAATGTACGTTCAAATCGAATATTGAATGTTTTATATTTTAATTTGAATGGAAAATGACTGAAGCAGTCGAATGGGCCTACGAAACATATCCCATTGTGTTTGTAAAGGGGGTAAAATGCTAAGGAAAACAGTCGTTGGGTTTAGATTGGTGGTCGTGTCAGAAAACACCCTTTAAAACCCACCGGCCAATCATATTTTTTATAAAAAAAAAGAAAAATCTTTTTTCTCTCTCCCCGAACGAACGACAGAAGCTGTTCTACACCTTCTCTCTTCTTCTTCTTCTAATCCACGCAACGAAACACCACCCGCCAGTTTTATTTTTCATAGATCTAGGAGAGATCTTCAAATCCATATAAGGTTTGATAATTTTCATTGAGTGTGGAGGGATAATCGCGTCTCCAAAGTTCAGAGGTTTCCACCGCCGTTTCTCGTGCCTCCCGCCACCGAGCTGGGGCCCACCTCCGGCGAACCAGCGCCTCTCCTCCGACTTCGACCTCGCGCAACCCGATCGTGAAACCGTTACTCCGTTTGATCACAAATTCAAAACCTAGTTTCGAACGATTTCTGAAAGGTACGACTTGTTTTATTTTCAACTGTTTTAACACCTTTAAACCGTTGCAAACTTTGAAAAATCATATCTTTTTCATGTGTTGACGAAATTCAGTGAAATAAGAGACAGTGGACTCGTGTGGACGTCTTCTACCTTCTAGAAGAGACCGCATATTTTTCTGAGCCTTCTACTATTTTTGGTGGAGTGGAACCCAATGTGAGATTTCTAATTTATAAACGAGATGGAAAACGACGATGTATAAATTATATAGTCGATGTATGGTTTATATAAGCGTTGTACACCTCATGTATAAGAGATGTATAAGTTGTACGTTCGATGTATAAGTTATATGTGCATTGTAAAAATTATATATGTGTTGAAATAGAGGTGAATTGATATATATATATATACATATATATATATACATATATATATATATATATAGCCCCTCGTCCACAAACCATGGACGATATTTATTGGTTGTGATTGGTGTGAAAATTGATTGATAGCGATTGGTTGATTGGAATTGTTTGTGGTTGATATTGATTGATTGTGGTTGAAAAATACCCATTTGTGGTTGAGAAATATTTGATTGAAACCACATAGGATTAGTTTGTGGAAATGAAAAATATATACATGCCGCCAGCGTGCGAACTAGACGCATGATTCCCCATTGTCAAAAACCGCGAGGTTTTAAGGTAGAGCGAGGAGCCGTACTAGGGACGGTCCCGGTTTTAACTACCCTGCCGTTATTCTGCCGAAATTTTGAATAATATTCATGTGTTTGAATTATTTTCATTTGTTGAAACTATATTTATTCGTTGAATAGAAAACCTCCATGTGTGGAAACGATATTAATTTGTTGAGTTGAAATTCATGTGTTGAATGGTATTCATATTTTGAAATAAATTGTTTTATAATAAAAATCACATTTTTATCATCTATACGAACTATATAAAATAATCTTGTTTTGAAAGAAATTGTTTTATAATAAAAATCCTATTTTTATTACCTATATTAATTATATAAAATAATAGTGTTTTGAAACAAATTGTTTTACAATAAAAATCACATTTTTATTATATACATGAGTTTTCAAATATAGTGAAGTGTTGAAATAGAAGACAATTTGATAAAAATATCATTTTTATCAAAAGTATGAAATTCGTATGGTTTTGAAATCGAAGAACCGATATATATATATTTAAATAGAATTAAAATATATCGAATAACGATGCTGCAGTTCGTATTTTGAAACCGTGATTTCAAACGCTTAGTACGGGAGATCCGACCATTGGATTTTCCTGAAATCGCAACCGTTGGGTTCGCTTTGGAAATATCTTTCCAACGGCACCAACTTTGTAAAAATCCAACGGTTGGATTGTCTGGAATGTTTAATTCAAATCTGAAGAAAAACAGTGCCAGAATCGACTATATATATATATATATATATATATATATATATATATGTATGTATATATTTAATCGAATAATGATGTGACAGTTCGTATTTTGAAATCGAAACTTCAAACGGTTATACCGGGAGATCCGACCGTCGGATTTTCCCAAAACTAGAACCGTTGGATTCGTTTTGAAAAGATCTTTCTAATGATGTAAATTTTTTGAAGATCCAACGGTTAGATTTTCAGATATGTGTAAATCAAATCTGGAGAAAAACAGCGCCACGGCCGCGTTATGGCCCGTAGCGTCGTTTTGAATAAATTGGCTATTTTAAAATAAATAAAAATAGCAATAAATCGTTATAAAATATTATAAACGATATGAATGTGAAATTTAGAAATTAGCTGAAGGTTGGCTAGGTCGAATGGTTTCCTGGGTGTTGATCTGACGTGGGTTTCGGCCTTCGGGGTTAATATTTGGGAAATCGTTCCCTTACTGATTGATGGTTAGTGACTAATGAATTGAAATGATGCGTGTGTATGTTAGTGTTGCACTTGTTTATTATATACGCGAGTTGCTCAGAAAGACCGGGTTGATCCCATTCTAAATAACTAATCGACGATAAGGAATCGAAGATGAAGACGATGGTCGAAGACCGGAGATCTTCACCTCGTTTAGATGGTAACCGAGGTCCTGATTGGGGGGCATCCCGAAATATGGATAATAAGTGGTGATCGTCCAGACGTACGTGGTGATCGATGGGTTTGCGAGGTATATAGTGCCTCTAGTTTCGTCCAGACCCAGAACGGACTTGTAAATAGACTGTGTGTCTGACATTGGTTTTTATTCTGTGTTGATTGATCTTTGTTAAATATACATCTGTTTGGCGGCGGAGAATTTATTCTTTTGCTTAACGCCCTTCTCTGAAACGCACGAGCTCAGAGGTTGTATATCGATGGACATCAGTCGCATGGCATGAATTGCTAGTGTGGCATGCCTAAGTGGCAAATGATCAGGGCTTCTGTTGAAACACAAAGTCTTGTGGTGATGATCAATGCACCGCCTGTGTGGCGTAGCTTTGTGTATAACGTGAATTCGCGAACCTCACACAAAGGATGAACCAGAAACGGGAGAGGACATCAGGGAGGACCTGCGTTTCTTTCTAGCTAGAAGTGGCGTCAGTGGTTTTACACGCCCTGATGAGTTTGACTTATGTGGTTGTTACTGTTGCGAGGCGCCTCGGTTTGATCGGACGATCCGAGTCCGATGGAGTCATTTGTTGGCTCACTTACGCCCCATAGGGCGGGGAAACACAGTGTTCAGGAATTTTAATCCACATCGGAGGACCGGCCCTGACGATCCAAGGGTCACTCGAGCTCTGATCCTGAGGGGCGGGCTAGAGCGTCTAGAAGTTGGTAAGGACTAACTTTTGCCTTGGTTCATGACGGAAATCCAATTTCCAAATACGACATCGTGTAGTTTTGATTATATACCAATATTTGGCGACATAGTGGCATGGGACGCTCATGTCGTCTATGATTGATAGTTATGATTGGAAATTTTTTTTGAAACATATAAACACTAGTAGTAATATCAAATGCTTTTGTTTTATTCGTATCAAGCATATTTTGGCTATTATAAGGTAAAACTCTATCCTCCGGTTTGCATTGCATTGTGTGATGGGAACTGAGTCTTATAATGGCTTCTTTTTTATAAAAAGCATTGCGATGTTTAAAAGAAAGATTTGTTTTAGAGCACTGGCGATCCAATGGAGTAAACCCGTTCCACAAAAGTGGCGTGGTCCTGTGATTAGCCATATTTTAAATATGTTGAGTTGATTTCTCATACCAGTCCCATAACTGACTCGTAGTTTGTTTCACTTTCAAACTCGGGTGCCCCTTTTTCTACATGGGCAGCCTTGTATTCAGGTTTAGCTGGTTCTTCCTGGATAGCTGGAGCTGAAGATGGATTCTATCATTTATCTCTTTTTATGTTGTTCAGCTCCTATTGTACATTATGTTTGTTTTCCGCTGTAGACATTTATGTATATCTGAACTGCATTTGTACTAAGTATGATCCTGTATACTGTGTAACTCTGATGATTACTTTTATCCAGTATATTCTACTGTTCATTATCTGGTGTATTTATTTAATTCTGTTCTGCAATTATCTGTTTCTGTGTTATATTCCCAAGATTACCCTTGTCTCCGTCTGTACGGGAAATGGGGTCGTCACATTACCGGTGATATTATTTATGTCCTAAATACAGAAGGTGATCCTAAAACTTTTAAAGAGGCAATGGCCTCTAGGGATGCGACTTTCTGGAAAGAAGCTATACAAGATGAAATTGATTCAATCATGTCTAATAATACTTGGGAATTAACAGATTTACCTTATGGATCATAACCAATTGGATCTAAATGGGTATTTCGTAAGAAATACAATACAGATGGTATGATACAAACTTTCAAGGCAAGATTAGTTGCTAAGGGATTTAGACAAAAGCAAGGTATTGATTTCTTCGATACGTATGCCCTGTTGCAAGACTAACGTCCATTAGAGTTCTATTTTCTCTTGCTTCCATTCACGGATTGCATGTACATCAAATGGACGTAAAAACTGCTTTTCTTAATGGTAATCTGGATGAAGAAGTATACATGGAACAACCAGAAGGTTTCGTTATGCCCGGAAATGAACATAATGTTTGCAAACTTGTTAAGTCTTTATATGGATTAAAACAGGCCCCAAAGCAATGGCATGAAAAGTTTGGCTCTGTGATTCTATCCAATGGTTTTAAACATAATAATGCTAATAAATGTATCCATTCAAAATTTACTGATAGATATGGTATCATTATATGTTTATATGTGGATGATTTACTCATATTTGGCACTAATATGGAAGGCATTAATGAAACAAAAAATTATCTAACTTCATGTTTTAAAATGAAGGATTTAAATGAAGTTGATACTATATTGGGAATTAAGGTAAAGAAACATAGTAGTGGATATGCATTATGTCAGTCTCATTATATTGAGAAATTGCTTCTTAAATATAAACACTTAAATATTAAGGAAGCAAACAGTCCTTATGATTCTTCCATTAAATTATTTGCAAATTCTGAAAGGGCAGTAGCTCAATTAGATTATGCAAGTGTTATAGGAACTCTTATGTATGCAATGCATTGCACTCGTCCAAATATTGCTTTCGCTGTGTGCAAATTATCTAGATATACGCACATACCAAGTACTGAACATTGGAAAGCGATACGCTGAATTCTGGGTTACCCTAAAAGAACCATGGGATTTGGACTCAACTATGGAAATTTTCCAGCAGTTCTAGAAGGATATTCAAATGCAACTGGTTCAGCACCTGAAAATGAAAATAGAGGAACTACTGGATGGATTTTTACACTTGGAGGCGGTGCTATATCTTGGGCCTCTAAGAAACAGACAGTTATAACACATTCTAGAATGGATGCTGAATTTGTTGCTTTAGATGCATCAGGAAAGGAGGCAGCATAGCTAAGAAATTTATTGCTAGATATAGAGTTGTGGCCACAACCAATGTCAGCTATTTCTGTGTATTGTGATAGTGAAGCTACACTGTCTATAGCTTATAATAAAATCTATAATGGAAAGTCTAGACATATAAGTTTAAGACATGCATATGTCAGAGAATTAATTGTAGATGGAATCATTACTATTATATTTGTTAAATCAAAAGAAAACCTAGCAGACCCACTAATCAAAGGATTACCAAGTGAAATGGTGAAAACTACTAGTAGTACAATGGGTCTGAAGCCATTCTAATCACCTGCAACGGAAACCAAACCTTAAATTTTTCAAGGTTTAAAAGGTAAGAACAAGTTGCAGAAAAGTGGTTGATAAACATTGAATATCAATGTTTGTATTGTTACGTGGTGGTGATCATTTGTCTATAGTAACAAAGACAAAAAAATGAACACCTATATGAACATAATATATAGTATCTAATAAAGCTGGTAGAAACTTTATAAATGTTCATGAAAAACCAGGAGGAAATTAGTAACTGACATATGGTTATGATATTTTATAGAAAAATAATGATATTAATGTTTTTATATATTTCGTTTCATCACAAAGGATTTTGGTTTAAGATATTAACTACCAAATATTCTATTGAAACTTAAATATATGGACCAAGAAGAAAATTTTAAACCGAAAGGTACTTTTTTTATGCATAAATAAATAATATTACAATATTGTGGGGGATTTTTTTGGAAATATTGTAATGATTATTTGTCCCACATCGGCAAATAATGAGGAGCATTTCTACATAAATACTAATACTTTAAAGTATATATTGTGAATTGAAATAACATGGGCTTGGAAATGATGGCTTGGGCTTGAAGGAGTTGGGCCTATAAAATATTATTTAAAATGTCAAAAGATGGGCCTTGGGCCTTGGGGCTCTTGGTGTCTCGTGATCCATTAGGCCGCAAAACAAATCGGTCGACAGGCCAAAACTCAACTACTCGACCGTTTTGCTCTCGGGTTAAAAACGGTCGACCGGTGACTTTTTGGTGGACGACTGGTTTATTCCCAGAGGAAAGGGATGCGACGCTGTATGGACAGAAATAGCCGTTGCAAACGGTCGTGACGTTTCTCTGAAAGGACACCTCTTCGTTTGTTGTAAATAGAAACGCCCAGAAATGTTTCAAATCACTTCGAAAGTGCTCTTCTTCTTTCTTTTCCGATCTTCTGTAAACATATTCTTTTTGTTGTATCCTGGTGGAATTTTGCCTACTTCTTCATTCTGTAAATTGTGGGGGCGAATAATTCCTTAAGGAAAGCGTTCACTCCGTGCCTCAAACATCTGTTCCTCAATTACTGATTCACCGTAGTATACTTCACAACAATCTTAAGGAATTATTATGGCTATCACGTCCGAATCGACGTACAAAATTATGAATCAAGAGTTTGCTAAATTTGATCGGTTTGATGGCACAAACTACACCCGTTGGCAAGACAAAATTATGTTTCTCCTTACCACATTGAAGATTGCGTATGTCCTTGATGATAACTTGCCGCCAATACCACCGCTAACTGACAAGGATACTGAAGCTATTAAGGCCCAGAGAAACAAACGTGAGGAAGACAAAATTGTATGCAGAGGCCATATTCTCAACACACTCTCGGATCGTTTATATGATCTTTTCACTTCAATCGAATCTCCGAGGGAAATCTGGAAGGCGCTGGAGACCAAGTATAGCAACGATAAGCAAGGCACAGATAAGTTTCTAATTTACAAATTCTTCGAATTTAAAATGCTTGACAATGCATCGGTACTGGATCAAGTCCATGAGTTACAAGTTATTTTCAATAAATTGAAAAATGTTAAGATTGATATTCCTGAACCGCTACAAGTTGGCGCTGTTATGGCCAAACTTCCTCGCATATGGAATGACTATAGAAAAAAACTTATGCACTCAACGGAGGAGTTCTCCATGGAACAGATTCAAAAGCATCTTCGTATCGAAGAAGAAACACGAAATCGTGAAAAGAAGGTATTTGAATCTGATTCAAATATACATGTAGTTGATACCAATAAAAAGGGGCAAAAGGAATCTGGAAAGCGGAAAAGGGATAGCAATCAAAACAAGGCTAAAGGGAAGGACTGTTATTTCTGCGGAAAGAAAGGGCATTTCAAAAGAGACTGCAGATTCTACAAAAAGGCAAAGAAGGAACAAGGACAAAGCTCCAATCATGGAAACGATAAATCAGATTCTGCGAATATCATGCAACATTAGGGATCACCGATTGTTGCAACGGTGACAGAGTTGAACATGGTCGATAACACCGAGAATACCGACTGGTAGTATGATTCTGGTGCTACCGTACATGTCTGCAATAACCAGTCCATTTTTAGTTTCTATGAAAAAGGTTCTGATGACAACAAAGTTCTGATGGTCAATCATAATACATCAAATGTCATTGGAAAAGAGACCGTGGAGTAGGAATTTACTTTTGGAAAGAAACTAGTACTCCTAAATGTTCTATATGTTCCAGATATGAGGAAGAACCTTGTCTCGGCAAGTCTTCTTTGTAGTAAAAATGTAAAATGTGTACTAGATGGCAACAGTCTCATATTAACAAAAGGAGGAAAATTTGTTGGAAAAGAATATGCTTGTAACGGGTTATTCAAATTAAGTATTAATAAAATGACTGAATTTTCTTTGTTCTTGATTCTTTTGATTTATTGCATAATTGATTAGCACATCTAAATTTTAAATCTTTAAAATTTATGTCCAAGGATGGCTTGATCTCATATGAAAATAAAGATGTATCAAAATGTGAAATATGTATTGAAGCCAAAATATGCAAAAAGCCTTTTCCCAAATCTGAAAGAAATACAAAATTACTTGAGTTAATTCACTATGATATACGTGAATTAAATGGAATTTTAACTAGAGGAGGGAATATATATTTCATTACTTTTATAGATGATTGTTCTAGATATACATATGTTTACTTGCTTAAAAGAAAAGACCAAGCATTTGATATGTTTAAGCTTTTCAAAACTATGGTTGAAAATCAAAAGGAAAAGAAAATCAAGGTGTTGCGTAGTGATAGAGGTGGAGAATATTTCTCTACGAAATTTTCTTCATTCTGTGAAGAAAATGGAATCAAACATCAATCAAGCGCACCATATACCCCACAACAGAATGGTCTATCCGAACGCAAAAATAGAACATTAGTAGAAATGACTAATGCTATGATTTTGAATGCAAACCAAAATATAAATTTGTGGGGAGAAGCACTTTTAACAGCATGTCATTTGCATAATTGAATTCCATCAAGGAAAACAAAAATATCTCTTTACGAGTTATGGACGGGAAGAAAACCAAGTTTAAAATACTTGAGAGTTTGTGGTTGTCTAACCTTTTATAGAATAACAAATCCAAAAAGGGTTAAATTAGGACCAAGGGCTTTGAAAGGTGTATTCTTAGGATACACTGAGAATTCAAAAGCATATCGGATACTAGACCTAGATTCTAATGTTAATAGAATCAATGGATGTAGAATTCATTGAAAATAAGTTTATATGTGATTCCAGTCAAATCTCATCTCCTACTCAGGAAATTCCTGATAAAGAAAATGAGATGTCTCAACAAACTTCTTCTAACAAGAGGAAATCTTCAAATATACCACAAGAACCTAGAAGAAGACAAAGAGAAAGGATAGTTAAAGATTTAGGACCAGATTTTATTTCACCTGATGATGTAATTCATCTAGTAATAGGTAATTGAGAGAACATTACTGGTGATATTATTTATGCCCTAAATACAGAAGGTGATCCTAAAACTATAAGATGAAATGGACTCAATCATGTCTAATAATACTTGGGAATTAACTAATTTACCTTATGGATCAAAACCAATTGGATCTAAATGGGTATTTCGTAAGAAATACAATACAGATGGTTCGATACAATCTTTCAAGGCAAGATTAGTTGCTAAGGGATTTAGACAAAAGGAAGGTATTGATTTCTTCGATACATATGCCCCTGTTGCAAGACTAACGTCCATTAGAGTTCTATTTTCTCTTGCTTTCATTCACGGATTGCATGTACATCAAATGGACATAAAATGTGCTTTTCTTAATGGAAATCTGGATGAAGAAGTATACGTGGAACAACCAGAAGATTTTGTTATTCCTGGAAATGAACATAAAGTTTGCAAACTTGTTAAGTCTTTTTATGGATTAAAACAGGCCCCAGAGCAATGGCATGAAAAGTTTGACTATGTGGTTCTATCCAATGGTTTTAAACATAATAATGCTGATAAATGTATCTATTCAAAATTTACTGATAGATATGGTATCATTATATGTTTCTATGTGGATGATTTACTCATATTTGGCACTAATATGGAAGGCATTAATGAAACAAAAAATTATCTAACTTCATGTTTTAAAATGAAGGATTTAAATGAAGTTGATACTATATTAGGAATTAAGGTAAAGAAACATAGTAGTGGATATGCATTATGTCAGTCTCATTATATTGAGAAATTGCTTCTTAAATATAAACACTTAAATATTAAGGAAGCAAACAGTCCTTATGATTCTTCTATTAAATTGTTTGCAAATACTGAAAGGGCTATAGCTCAATTAGAATATGCAAGTGTTATTGGAAGTCTTATGTATGCAATGCATTGCACTCGTCCAGATATTGCTTTCGCTGTGTGCAAATTATCCAGATATACGCATAGACCAAGTACTGAACATTGGAAAGCGATACACAGAACTCTGGGTTACCTTAAAAGAACCATGGGATTTGGGCTCAACTATGGAAATTTTCCAGTAGTTCTAGAAGGATATTCAGATGCAAGTGGTTCAACACCTGAAAATGAAAATAGAGGAACTACTGGATAAATTTTTACACTTGGAGGCGGTGCTATATCTTGGGCCTCTAAGAAACGGACAGTTATAACACATTCTACAATGGAAGCTGAATTTGTTGCTTTAGATGCATCGGGCAAGGAGGCAAAATGGCTAAGAAATTTATTGCTAGATATAGAGTTGTGGCCACAACCAATGTCAGCCATTTATGTGTATTGTGATAGTGAAGCTACACTGTCTAGAGCTTATAATAAAATATATAATGGAAAGTCTAGACATATAAGTTTAAGACATGTATATGTCAGAGAATTAATTGTAGATGGATTAATTACTATTATATTTGTTAAGTCAAAAGAAAACCTAGCAGACCCACTAACCAAAGGATTACTAAGCGAAATGGTGAAAACTACTAGTAGTACATTGGGCCTGAAGCCATTCTAATCACCTGCAATGGAAACCAAACCTTAAATTAGTCAAGGTTTAAAAGGTAAGAACAACTTGCAGAAATGTGGTTGATAAACATTGAATATCAGTTTTGTATTGTTACATGGTGGTGATCATTTGTCTATAGTAACAAAGACGAAAAAATGAACACCTATATGAACATAAGATATAGTATCTAATAAAGCTAGTAGAAACTTTATAAATGTTCATGAAAAACCAGGAGGAAATGTAATGACCCGACTTTTCGAACCTCGAAAGTCGACGCTAAATACATCCACGGTATTCGTGTGCCAAACATCCAAGTGCCGGAAAGTCAAATTGTTGGGTAAAATAAAAAAATAAAAGTAGAACAAGGAAGAAAGAATAGAACATCAGAATCTCACAGCGGAACAAAAATATATAATATCAACATAGTACAAAGGGTTACTCTAAATAAAGGAATTTTAGAGTTACAATAATGTGACGACCCCATTTCCCATACTGACGGAGACAAGGGTAATCTTTGGAATATACACAGAAACAAATAATAGTAGAACAGAATTAAATCAATACACCAGATAATGTACAATAGAATACACTGGATAAACGTAATCATCAGAGTTACACAGTATACAGGATCATACTTAGTACAAATACAGTTCAGCTATACATAAATGTCTACAGCGGAAAACAAACAAAATATGTACAATAGGAGCTAAACAGCATAAAATAGATAAATGATAGAATCCATCTTCAGCTATCCAGAAAGACCCGGCTAAAACCTGAATACAAGGCTGCCGTGTAGAAAAAGGGGCACCCGAGTTTGAAAGTGAAACAAACTACGAGTCAGTCATGGGACTGGTATGAGAAATCTACTCAACACATTTATAATATGGCAAATCACAGGACCACGCCACTTTCGTGGAATGGGTTTACTCCATTGGATTGCCAGTGTTTTAAAAACAAATCTTTCTTTTAAACATCGCAAAGCTTTTTATAAAAATGAAGCCATTATAAGACTCAGTTCCCATCACACAATGCAACGCAAACCGGAGGATAGAGTTTTTACCTTATAACGGCCAAAATATGCTTGATAAGAATAAAACAAAAGCATTTGATATTATTGCTAGTGCTTATATGTTTGAAAACCAATTTCAAATCATAACTATCAATCATAGACGACATTAATGCCCCATACCACTATGTCGCCATATATAGGTATACATTCAAAATCGCACATTCACGTATTTGGAAATTGGATTTTCGTCATAAACCAAGGCAAAAGATAGCCCTTATCGAATTCGAGACTGCCTAGCTCGAGCCTCAGGATCAGAACGCATCAACCCTTTGGATCTTCAGGGCCGGTCCACCGATGTCGATTATTACGCCTGAACACTACATTTCCCCGCCCTTTGGTGGCGTAAATGAGCCAATGAATGGCTCCAGCGGACCCGGATCGTCCGATCTAAATGAGGCGCCTCGTAACAGCAACAACCACATAAGTCAAACTCGTCAGGGCGTGTAAAACCACTGACGCCACTTCTAGCTAGGAAGAAACGCAGGTCCTCCCTGAGGTCCTCTCCCGTTTCTGGTTCATACAGGGGTGTGAGGCTCGCGAATTCACGTTATACACAAAGCTATGCCACACAAGCGGTGCTTTGATCATCACCACAACACTTTGCTTTTCAACAGAAGCCCTGATCACTACATCTTAGCATGCCACACAGGCAATTCACACCGTGCAACTAATGGCTATCAATCACATAGAATAAATTCCAATGTCAGACACGCTGTCCATTTGCAAGTCCGTTCTGGGTCTGAACGAAACCGGAGGCACTATATATCTCGCAAAACGATCGATCACCATGTACGCCTGGACGATCACCACTCATTATCCATATTTCGGGATGCCTCCCAATCAGGACCTTGGTTACCATCCAAACGTGGTGAAGATCTCTGGTCTTCGACCACCGTCTTCATCTTCGATTTCTTATCGTCGATTCCGTTATTCAGAATGGGATAAACCCGGTCTTTCTGAGCAACTCGCGTATATAATAAACAAGTGCAACACTAACATACACACACATCATTTTAATTCATTAGTCACTAACTGTCAATCAGTAAGAGAACGATTTCCCAAATATTAACCCCGAAGGCCGAAACCAACATCAGATCAATACCCAAGAAACCATTCGACTTAGCCAACCTCCAGTTAATTTCTAAATTTCACATCCATATCATTTATAATATTTTATAACGATTTATCGCTATTTTTATTTATTTAAAAATAGCCAATTTACTCAAAACGACGCTTCGGGCCATAACGCAGCCGTGGCGCTGTTTTTCTTCAGATTTAATTTACACATATCTGAAAATATAACCGTTGGATCTTCATAAAATTTACATCATTAGAAAGATATTTTCAAAACGAATCCAACGGTTCCAGTTTCGGGAAAATCCGACGGTCGGATCTCCCGGGATAATCGTTTGAAGTTTCGATTTCAAAATACGAACTGCAGCGTCGTTATTCGATTAAATATAATTATATATATATATATATATAATCATTTCTGGCGCTGTTTTTCTTCATATTTGAATTAAACATTCCAGACAATCCAACCGTTGGATTTTTATAAAGTTGGTGTCGTTGGAAAGATTTTTCCAAAGCGAACCCAACGGTTGCGATTTCAGGAAAATCCGATGGTCGGATCTCCCGGTATAATCGTTTGAAATCACGGTTTCAAAATACGAACTGCAACGTCGTTATTCGATATATTTTAATTCTATTTATATATATAAATCGATTCTTCGATTTCAAAGCTATATTCTTTTCATACATTTGATAAAAATGATATTTTTATCTAACTGTCTTCTATTTCAACACTTCGCTATATTTAACAATTCATGTATATAATAAAAATGTGATTTTTATTGTAAAAAAATTCATTTCAAAGCACTATTATTTTATATAGTTCATATAGGTAATAAAAATAGGATTTTTATTATAAAACAATTTCTTTCAAAATACTATTATTTTATGTAGTTCATACAGATGATAAGAATAGGATTTTTATTATAAAACAATTTCTTCAAAATCTGAATACCATTCAACACATGAATTTCAATTCAACGAATAAGTATAGTTTCAACAAATGAAAATAATTCAAACACATGAATATTATTCAAAATTTCGGGAGCATAACGGCAGGGTAGTTAAAACCGGGACCGTCCCTAGTATGGCTCCTCGCTCTACCTTTTTACCTCACGGTTTTTGACAATGGGGAATCATGCATCTAGTTCGCACGCAGGTGGCATGTATATTTGTTTCATTTCCACAAACTAATCCTATGTGGTTTCAACCAAATATTTCTCAACCACAAACGGGTATTTTTCAACCACAATCAATCAATATCAACCACAAACAATCCCAATCAATCATTCGCTATCAATCAATTTTCACACCAATCACAACCAATAAATATCGTCCATGGTTTGTGGACGAGGGGCGTATATATATATATATATATATTTATATATATTTATATATTTATATATAGCAATTCACTTCTATTTCAACACATATATAATTTTTACAACGCATATATAACTTATACATCGAACGTACAACTTATACAACGCTTATACATGAGGTGTACAACGCTTATATAACCCATACATCGACTATATAATTTATACATCGTCGTTTTCCATATCGTTTATAAATTAGAAATCTCACATTGGCTTCCACTCCACCAAAAATAGCAGAAGGCTCAGAAAAATATGCGGTCTCTTCTAGAATGTAGAAGACGTCCACACGAGTCCACTGTCTCTTGTTTCACTGAATTTCGTCAACAAACGAAAAAGATATGATTTATCATAGTTTGCAACGATTTAAAAGTGTTAAAACTGTTGAAAATTAAACAAGCCGTTACCTTCAATAAAACGTTCAAAACTAGGTTTGAATTGTTCGATCAATCCGTGCAATGGTTCCACGATCGGGTTGCGCAGGGTCGAAGGCCAACATGAGGCGCACGTGCGCCGAGGAGGGGAGCCAATTCGGTCAACCCAGGTGGCGGCAGCGGCTCTTCAAAGGCGCCAACTTCAGGGGCCTGTAACTCGACGAATACAACACAAGGATGGGCGAATCTGGGATGGATTTGAAGAGGAGTTCTAGAGCTTTGAAATGAATCAAGAATCACGATTTTTCATTGAGTGGTTGATGAGAAATCGAAGAGAGAAGGTTTGGATCTTCTTCCGTCTTGCGCGAGGTGCTTACGGGGAGAGAGAAAGTCAACCGACCAATGAAATAATTTTTTTATATTTATAAATTTTTAAATTTCTAAAATACCCCCTTTCACACACGAACTCCAATCCAAAACCAACGACTGTCGTCCCTAGCGTTTTACCCCCATTCCGAACACAATGGGATACGTTTCGTAGGCCCATTCGACTGTTTCAGTCAGTTTTCATTCAATTTAAAATATATAACATTCAATATTTAATTTGAACGTACATTTCAATTTGCCTGGGCCACAAACTGATTCGAAAAATAAATCTGGCTATGTTTTGACGATACGGTCCCAACAAAACTAGTTTCGTTGAATTCTGAGACCGTTTGCAAAAAGGCCCATTTCTGGTCGATCCAATTTAATTGTAATTGACCAAAACACGTTTTCCTTTGCCACGCTCGCATACTAGCTTCCAAAATTATGAAATTTGAAACCTAGCAATAACTTCTCATCCCGGATCCAACAAAAGTGGTTTCGTCGAATTCCGAGGTCGTTTGCAAAATGGCCAATTTCACGGGCTATATAAATTCCATAGCGACCTTTCTGAAAATTCATTTGGCCATAACTTTTGCTTTCCGCTATGAAACTACGATTTTTCAAATTCGTTAGAAAGGTATTCACTAACAGATTTAAATATTTTTGGTTTTGCTCAAATCCGTTTTGTTTTGCACCCGGTACAGTCCGACAAAGTTTGAATTAAAATTTTGAAACTGCAGCGCCTTTTCAGGCCTTGTTTATAATTAGAATTAATTATATTCGTTTTCAATCGTCGATTCAAACTCACTTTTCATCGCTATTATTTGAAATATTTATTTTAAATATTTAAAATCCATTATTTTAGCCAATTTAAAATTTTTAAATTGATTTAGATTTTCCGGGTTGTTACAATCGGCCCCACTTAAAACTTTTCGTCCCTGAAAAGGAACAAAGTCGAAAGTGGTTTGATTAATCAACTCTACGTCCAATCTGGCTTCAATTCTTCAACTTTTCAGTTTCTGAGAATTTTCAAATTCTTCAAAAATTTGGCTAACACCCGGAATTTTCGAAAAATTTCGCCATAACCTCCTTTGTACGGGGAGAGGTTTGGAAATTTATTGGGCCGTATTAGGTACCCAATAAATCCTAATAAGCATACACATATTTATAGTGATATTGATAATAACTCCAGAGAATAAATTCTCGTCACCCTATCAAAGCCTGAGGGAGTGTGTATTTTAAATGCTCCAGAGGATAAATCCTCGTCATCTCGTCCCGTGTGGGAAATAAATAGTCCATGTGCCGTATCTAATAACTAGAGAGACATGATTATTGTCAACTCCAGACCCATGTGGGGTTTTTATTAATCTGGAAATTTTATCGTTACAATTTAAATAGTCCATACGAGTCATCAGTTCAACCTGTAAAATATAGTCATCGCCATACAAGCCTCTCGCTCGTATGGTAAATCTTCCACCTCGTCACACAAGCTCCAAATGCTTATGTGGTATATGATGAAGTATGCCTATCTTCAGAAGTATGCCATGTAATGTAGTTCAAAATTAATTGTTACTATCCTATGGCGACATTTATTATTACACACAGAATAACCAGCACTCTGCATCCAATCGCATTCACGGGAGTTGATATAATAATATTTCGCATCCAACTCATTAAGGTTTACCTATTTGTCGAGCACGCAAATAAAATCTTTACTCAACAGTTAATCCATTTACCTGTCCAAACATATATAATGCACAAGTATATATATTTCTATCTATTTTTAAATCAGTTCAATGTGTGATTTAAATGAATAAATTCTACCATTATTCTATTATTGATTAAATTAACTATCGTTTTAATAATTTTAATTAATCAAATCTGCTATCACACAACACAAACAACAATCAAATTGTTTTTAACTTTTCAAAAACATATACTAATCGATTTCTGATCATCTCTCAACTAGATACGCTCAAAAATTCTTTCGACAGAATTCATCCAAGCTTGAGTCTGAATTATAGATTCATTGCCCGAGAACTGTGCTCCGTTCAGATTTCGATATCTCTTTAATAGAGCCTCTAGATCGGGTTCTGCATTTCTTCTGTTTCTGACACTCATTTTCAAGTACTTCTGCAAATAGCAGATCAAGTGTTAGGTCACAGAAAAGTTATTTTAAAACATAGAAACATATACTTCAAATGTAAATGTGTCTAGCGGGGTGTATTTCATTCTGCTTTACTCATACTAGGATATTACTGATCCTATCTGTATAGAGTTACCCATCCTAGAACACTACTTGTTCTATTTCTGACGAGTTCGTTAATATGTTATATTCCAGAACTAAGCTTAACCAAAGCTCTGATACCACGTTGTGACGACCCCATTTCCCGTACTGACGGAGACAAGGGTAATCTTTGGAATACACACAGAAACAGATAATAGCAGAACAGAATTAACTAAATACACCAGATAATGTACAATAGAATACACTGGATAAACGTAATCGTTAGAGTTACACAGTATACAGGATCGTACTTAGTACAAATACAGTTCAGCTATACATAAATGTCTACAGCGGAAAAAAAACAAAATATGTACAATAGGAGCTGAACAACATAAAATAGATAAATGATAGAATTGAGACGACCCCAAACCCCATACTGACGGCGGCAAGGGTAATCCGTGGAATATAACACAGAAACAGATAATAGCAGAACAAAATTAAATAAATACACCAGATAATGAACAATAGAATATACTGGATAAAAGTAATCATCAGAGTTACACATTATACAGGATCATACTTAGTATAAATATAGTTCAGCTATACATGAATGTCTACAGCGGAAATAAACAAACTATGTACAATAGGAGCTGAACAGCATAAAAAGAGATAAATGATAGAATCCATCTTCAGCTCCAGCTATCTAGAAAGAACCAGCAAAACCTGAATACAAGGCTGCCCATGTAGAAAAAGGGGCACCCGAGTTTGAAAGTGAAACAAACTACGAGTCAGTCATGGGACTGGTATGAGAAATCTACTCAACACATATATAATTTGGCTAATCACAGGACCACGCCACTTTCGTGGAACGGGTTTACTCCATTAGATTGCCAGTGCTTTAAAACAAACCTTTCCTTTAAAACATCGCAATGCTTTTTATAAAAATGAAGCCATTATAAGACTCAGTTCCCATCACACAATGCAACGCAAACCGGAGGATAGAGTTTTACCTTATAATGGCCAAAATATGATTAATACGAATAAAGCAAAAGCATTTGATATTACTACTATTGTTTATATGTTTCAAAAACAATTTCAATCATAACTATCAATCATAGACGGCATGGGTACCATATATCATGTCGCCATATATATATATATATATATATATATATACAATCAAAACCGCGCAGTCACGTTTTTGGAAATTGGATTTCCGTTATGAACCAAGGCAAAAGATAGTCCTTATCGAATTCGAGACTGCCTAGCCCGAGTCTCAGGATCAGAGCTCGAGTGACCCTTGGATCGTCAGGGCTACGTTTCCCCGCCCTTTGGGGCATAAACGAGCCAACGAATGAGTCCATCGGACCCGGATCGTCCGATCAAACCGAGGCGCCTCGCAACAGCAACAACCACATAGGTGAAAAGTATATAAATGTCAGGGATGGTAGGTCACTGACACCACCCTAGCTAAGAAGAAACGCATGCCCTCCCTGAGGTCCTTCTCCCGTTTCTGGTTCATACCGGGGTGTGAGGCTCGCGATTCTACGTTATACACAAAGCTACGCCACACAGGCGGTGCTTTGATCATCACCACAAGACTTTGATTTTCAACAGAAGCCCTGATCACTGCATCTTAGCATGCCACACAGGCAAATCATGCCATGCGACTGATGTCCATCGATATACATCCTCTGAGCTCGTGCGTCTCAGGGAAGGGCGTTAAGCAAAAAAATAAATTCTCCGCCGCCAAACAGATGTATATTTAATAGAGATCAATCAACACAGAATAAAATCCAATGTCAGACACACAGTCCATTTACAAGTCCGTTCTGGGTCTGAACGAAACCGGAGGCACTAAATACCTCGCAAACCCATCGATCACCACGTACGTCTGGACGATTACCACTTATTATCCGTATTTCGGGATGCCTCCCAATCAGGACCTCGGTTACCATCCAAACGAGGTGAAGATCTCCGGTCTTCGACCACCGTCTTCATCTTCGACTTTAATCGTCGGTCAATTATTTGAAATGAGAATTAACTCGGCCTTTTCAAATAATTCACGTATATTTAGAATTTCAAATCAATTTATTTCAATGGTTAAATCATTCGCCAACACCAATTTTGTTCTTTAATGTAATTTTCAAACCAAACACATTCAACCATCAAAAGCCACTAAATCGAGCAAATTCAGCTTATTTCCATTCCATATCGTTTATGATATTTTATAACGATTCATCGCTATTTTTATTTATTTTAAAATAGCCAATTTATTCAAAACGACGCTTCGGGCCATAACACGGCCGTGGCGCTATTTTTCTTCAGATTTGATTTACACATATCTGAAAATCTAACCGTTGGATCTTCACAAAATTTACTTCATTAGAAAGGTCCTTTCAAAACGAATCCAACGATTCCGTTTTGGGAAAATCCGACGGTCGAATCTCCCGGTACAATCGTTTGAAGTTTCGATTTCAAAATATGAACTGCAGCGTCGTTATTCGATTAAATATAATTATATATATATATATATATAATCGTTTCTGGCGCTGTTTTTCTTCAGATTTGAATTAAACATTCCAGACAATCCAACCATTGGATTTTTACAAGGTTGGTGCCGTTGGAAAGATATTTCCAAGGCGAACCCGACGGTTGCGGTTTCGGGAAAATCCAATGGTCGGATTTCCCGCACTAGTTGTTTGAAATCACGGTTTCAAAACACGAACTACACGGCCACGTTTCGTTTTAATTCTATTTATATTTATATATTTATATAAATATAGTTCATTCAACAATTTCAATATCGTTTTCACTTCAAATATTTCACTAACGCCTTTAAATTTTGGAAAATTTCGCCATAACCTCCTTTGTACAGGAGGGGCTGGGAAAATTCCCAAATAGCCACACGGGCGTCTCATGTCAAAAAGAAAAAGAAAAAGCCAAGCGGCTAACCAACAGGCTCATAAAATCATCACCCAAACAAAACAGTAAGTGTGTACCTATTTGTCGGGCACAAAATTTTATTCCTCTTCTCTAGCCCCTTTTCTATAACCTGTTCAATAAATATGCATGTACATATATACAGTTCTTATCACTTATCATTTTCCATTCAACTTCATATTTGATTCCATTTGGTTTAAAAACACCATTCATTCTAATATTGCATGCATAGGTAAAAATCACATCATTAGCTAATTAATGAATATTTCAACTCATGCATATTTATTTGAACGAGTTGCTATTTTTAACACTTCACATTTCAACAAACCATGCATATAATAAAAATGTGATTTTTATTGTAAAACAATTCATTTCAAAACACTATTATTTTATATAGTTTATATAGGTGATGAAAATAGGATTTTTATTGTAAAACAATTCATTTCAAAACACTATTATTTTATATAGTTTATATAGTTGATAAAAGGTGATTTTTATTATCAAACAATTTATTTCAAAATATGAATATCATTCAACACATGAATTTCTAATCAACTAATGAATATCGATTCAACACATGAAGGTTTTCTATAGTTTCTATATATAGATAAAAATGTGATTTTTATATTTGAAACGCGAATACCATCCAACACATGAATTTCTAATCAATGAATGAATATCGATTCAACACATGGAGGTTTTCTATTCAATGAATAAATATAGTTTCAGCAAATGAAAATAATTCAAACACATGAATATTATTCAAAATTTCGGCAGCATAACGGAAGGGTAGTTAAAACCGGGACCGTCCCTAGTACGGCTCCTCGCTCTACCATAAAACCTCGCGGTTTTTGACAATGGGAATCATGCATCTAGTTCGCACGCAGGCGGCATGTATATATTTATTTCATTTCCACAAACTAATCCTATGTGGTTTCAACAAAGTATTTCTCAACCACAAATAGGTATTTTTCAACCACAATCAATCAATATCAACCACAAACAATCCCAAACAACCATTCGCTATCAATCAATTTTCACACCAATCACAACCAATAAATATCGTCCATGGTTTGTGGACGAGGGGCGTATATATATATATATATATATATATATATATATATATATATATATATATATATATATATATATAGCAATTCACTTTTATTTCAACATATATATAATTTTTACAACGCATATATAACTTATACATCGAACGTACAACTTATACAACGCTTATACAAGAGGTGTACAACGCTTATATAACTCATACATTGACTATATAATTTATACATCGTCGTTTACATATTGTTTATAAATTAGAAATCTCACATTGGGTTCCACTCCACCAAAAATAACAAAAGGCTCAGAAAAATATGCGGTCTCTTTTAAAATGTAGAAGACGTCCACACGGTCACGATGTTTCCTGTTTCATCGAATTTTGTTAACGAACGAAAAAGATATGATTTTTCAAAGTTTGCAACGGTTTAAAAGTGTTAAAACAGTTGAAAATAAAACTGGCCGATACCTCTCTGAATTCTTCAAAACTAGGTTTCGAATTTTCTTCAAATCCGTGCAACTATATGACGATCGGCCTGTGCCATCTCGAAGAGCTAGGAGAGGCGCGCCTAAGCCTTGAACGGCGGCGAACTCGGTGGTTGGAATCAGGCGCGGCGGCGAAGTGAAGGCGGCGACTTCTCGGCGTCCGTTCTCCCAAAATACACAATGAAAAAATCGAAACTAGGTATGGATTTGAAGATCTTGAGGAGCTCTACAAAATCTTCAACTGGAGGAGGGGCTAATTTTGTCTGGTTTGGTCTGAAATTGGATGGGAATGGCGAGAAGGGTTTTTACCGTCGATCGGCTGTTACGGGGTGAGAGAAAAGGATTTTTCTATATTTTTTTATTTGAATTCTGATTGGTCGGTAGATTTTATAAGGGGTTTTCTAACGCGACCACCAATCCAAACCCAACGACTGTCGTCCCCAGCGTTTTACCCCCATTCCGGACACAATGGTATATGTTTCGAAGGCCCGTTCGAATGTTTCAGTCAGTTTTCCTTCAAATTAAAAATATAAAACATTCAATATTTATTTTGAACGTACATTTCAATTTTCCAGGGCCACAAACTGATTCGAAAAATTCCAGAAAAATAAATCTAGCTATGTTTTGACGATACGGTCCCAAAAAAACTAGTTTCGTCGAATTCTGAGACAGTTTGCAAAAAGGCCCATTTTTGGTCGATCTAATTTAACTGTAATTGGCCAAAACACGTTTCCTTTTGCCACGCTCACATATTAGCTTCAAAAATTATGAAATTTGAAACCTAGAAATAACTTTACATCCCGGATCCAACAAAAGTAGTTTCGTCGAATTCCGAGGTCGTATGCAAAATGGCCAATTTCACGGGCTATATAAAATCCATAGCGACCCTTTTGAAAATTCATTCGGCCATAACTTTTGCTTTCCGCTATGAAAATTCGATTTTTCAGATTCGTTAGAAAGGTATTCACTAACTGATTTAAATATTTTTGGTTTCACTAAAATCCGGATTGTTTTGCACCCGGTACAGTCCGACAAAGTTTGAATCCAATTTTTGAAACTCCAGCGCCATTTCAGGCCTTGTTTATAATTATAATTAATTATATTCGTTTTCAATTGTCGATTCAAACTCAGTTTCCATCGCCATTATTTAAAATATTTATTTTAAACATTTAAAATCCATTATTTTAGCCAATTTAAAAAATTTTAAATTGGTTCAGATTTTCTGGGTCGTTACAATCTCCCCCACTTTAAACTTTTCGTCCTCGAAAAGGAACAAAGTCGAAAGTGGTTTGATAAATCTACCACTCACAACCCAACAACCAATCCAATTGTTTTCGACCTTTCAAAAATATACAAATCAATTCTTATTCTCCTTTAAAATCATTCAGACCATAGAATTAAAAGTGCACATCCATGAAAAGAAAATAACAACAGAGTAGAGAATTAAATGGTAATGCAAAGTAGGGTAAATGTACCTTGCACCAGAGTCAATCAGAGATATCCACTCGGCATCTAGGATAAGCTTTCTGAATGCTCTCCTCAGTTTCCCAAGTACAATCTCGCGGATCTCCACTCCATTGCACTTTGACTAAGTGAACCTTCTTGTTCCTCAGCTCTTTGGTTTCTTTGTCGATAATCTTTAGCGGCTCTCTTCTCACAGCTAATTCTGGAGTAATTTCAATGTCCTGTTGAGCTGCTTCTTCCACGATCAAATCTGGATCATGAACGTACTTTCGAAGTTGGGATATATGAAATACATCATGAACTCTAGGCAACCAATCAGGCAGTTTGACCCTATAAGCGAGAGTTCCGATCCGTTCCAGAATAGGAAACAAACCAATGAATTTGGGCGCCAACTTTCCAGTTTTACCGAACCGGATAACTCCTCTCATTGGTGATAGTTTCAAATACACGTAATTGCCAATAGCAAAGGATATATCTCTTCTTCTTCTATCGGCATAGCTCTTTTGTCGGCTTTGAGCGGCCAATAATCGCTTCTTAATAAAATCAGCTTTGTCGGCAGCTTCTCGGATCATATCGGGACCTAACACAAGTCTATTTCCAGGTTCGACCCAACTAGCAGGTGATCGGCACGGTCTACCATACAATGCTTCGAATGGCGACATTGTCAGGCTCGCCTGGTAGCTGTTGTTATAAGAGAATTCAGCCAAATGCAGATTGTCTTCCCAGGATCCACCGAAATCTATAACACAAGCCCGCAATAGATCTTCCAAAATACGATTCACCCTCTCAGTCTGACCGTCTGTCTGAGGATGATAAGCGGTGCTTAGGTTTAACTTCGTTCCCAGCTCGACTTGAAATGCTTCCCATAATTTTCTAGTGAATATTGTATCTCTATCACTGACTATACTGAGAGGCACCCCATGTAGTCTAACTATTTCCCTGAAGTATATCTGCGCCAGACTCTGAGCAGTTCTGTTTGATCTGACAGGTATGAAATGGGCAGTCTTCGTGAAGCGATCTACGATCACCCAAATACTGTCATTCCCTTTTCTGGTTCTGGGCAGACCATCAATGAAGTCCATAGAAATATGTTTCCATTTCCAACCAGGAACTTCTAGTGGTTGTAATAATCCAGCCAATTTCTGTTGGTCGCTCTTGACTAGTTGGCAAGTAGGGCATCGACTAACATATAAAGAAATGTCCCTTTTCATCGACTTCCACCAGAAAGTGCGTTTGATGTCATTATACATTTTGCTTACTCCCGGATGGATACTAAGTTTCGACTTGTGGCATTCGTCCAGTACTTCCTTCCGAAGCTCAGGAATGTTAGGAACACATATTCGACCTTTGAGCCTTAGAATCCCATCATTATCAACTTGAAAACTCGAGGGTTCGCCTTGTTGAATTATCCCTCTGATCTTCTGAATGAAGTGATAATCCTCCTGAAGAGCAGATATTTTATCTAGCAATGAAGTCGTGATAATAAAACTGGCGATCATCTCATTCTTTCGGCTTAACGCATCGGCCACGACATTGGCTTTCCCTGGAGTATATATAATTTCAAAGTCATATGCTGTAAGAAACTCCAGCCAACGTTGCTGCCACAAATTCAAGTCCTTCTGGGTGAACAGATACTTTAACGACTGGTGATCTGTAAACAGTTCAAATCTCTCACCCAGTAGATAGTGCCTCCAGATTTTCAAAGCGAACACAATAGCCAATAACTCAAGATCATGAGTTACGTAGTTCTTCTCGTGCGGCTTCAGTTGACGGCTAGCATAAGCAATCACTTGACCCTTTTGCATTAACACTACGCCGAGGCCTTCTCTAGAAGCATCAGTCCAGACTTTTAAATCTTGGTTGCCATCGATGATGGTTAACACTGGAGCAGTCGTTAGTCTTAATTTTATCTCCTCGAAAGCCTCCTCACTTTCTGGAGTCCATTTGAATTTAGAGTGCTTCTTTGTAAGCTTCGTTAAGTAGCCAGATATCTTCGAAAAGTTTTTGACGAACTTCCGGTAAAAACTAGCCAATCCGAGAAAACTGCGGACTTCAGTGGGGGTACTGGGTTGTTTCCAATTCTGAATAGCTGTGATTTTGCTTGGATCCACAGAGATTCCTTCTTTCGATACGACGTGGCCAAGAAATTTTACTTCATCTTGCCAGAAGATACATTTGGAAAATTTGGCTTTTAATACATTCCGTCTCAGAATTTCTAGAACCTGTTCCAGATGCTTTTCATGTTCGGCCTTTGATTTAGAGAAGATTAGAATATCATCAATGAAAACCAGAACAAATTTATTCAAAACTTCTCTGAACACTCTATTCATCAGATCGACGAAGTAAGCTGGAGCGTTACATAAGCCGAACGACATTACTAACCACTCGTAGAATAAGTCGGGACCTCTGAATGTTGTCATTGGAACACACTCTTCGGCAATTCGAAGTTGATGGAAACCTGTAGCTAGGTCTATCCTTGAGAATACTTGTGCTCCATTTAATCGGTCCAACAAATCATCAATCCGTGGCAATGGATATTTGTTCTTTATGGTCTGCTTGTTCAGATCACGATAATCCACACATAAACGTAAAGTATCGTCAGATTTCGGGACAAAGACTACTGGTGCACCCCAATCAGAGAAACTAGGCCTGATCAGACCCTTCCATACTAGCTGCCGTGTTTGATTGTCTAATTCCTCTTTCTCTTTCAAGGACATTCTTTGAATAGCGTGAACTACCGGCCTTGCATTCGGAATCAAAGCAATCTTGAAATCTATTTCTCTCTGCGGAGGCAAGCGAAAAACTTCTTCGAACACATCCACATAATCTTTGACGACAGGAATGTCTTTGATAAGGTCAGGAATATTCTCTGTGACTTCAGGGATATTTTCTATTAGGGCTGGAGAAACATTCAAAGCTGCCCAGAAGTCTTTTCTATTAGCATTCTGACCTTCACAGGGAATGGTTATATAATCACCTGATTTAATCTTCGCCTTTACGACTCTGTCGGCGCATTTAACTTCAGCTTCATATTTGGTCAACCAGTCTAACCCCAAGATAAGATCAAACTCATTAAAATTCATGACTACCGTGATGGTGGGAAACCGATAACGAGAGAAAGAAACCGGCACTCCACAAACGCAACTGAGATCAATGGAACCCCCAACTGGATTCTGGACAGTCATTGGTTCCTTCAGCTTTCTCAAATTCAAATCTAGCTTCTTAGCGGCATCCTTCGAAATGAAGCTTCGTGACGCGCCTGTGTCAAACAGCACTTTAACTGGAATATCTTTGACAGTAAGCGTGCCTTCTAAAACATCTGGCCTTTCCTGAGCAGACGAAGATGCAGATACTTCTACCACTTCATTTAGATGTACTGCTTCAGGCTTTCTGAATAGCGGGCAGGCCTTTGAAAGATGACCGGTCTGATGGCATTGACTGCACTTTCTATTCTCTTGGAACTTCTTACCGGATTTAGTTTCATCTTTCCTTAGCTTCTTCGAGGGTTTACAATTCCTGGTCAAATGCCCCTGTTTATGGCAGTTACTGCATACAGCTGTCGTTACTGGTTCTTTTCCGGATCTGGCCCTTTTTCGATTAACTTTGGGCTCCTTACCGACTTCAGACATTGTACTAGCCTCAGGACGATCAGTTGCAGACTCAATTTTATTACTAGAGCTGACTTCTTCTTCATACTGTAGCATACCTTTCTTGTCTAGATCTTCGTACTGATAAGCCATGTATATCATTTCAGAAAAGGGGAGCTTCACGTTCCTCAATACACTGTTCTGATATTTTCTTTGCAGGCCATTAATAAATCTCATATTCTTCCTCTTCGGATTTTCAATTAGATGAGGGGCAAAGTGAGAAAGTTCATTGAATTTCTTATGATATTCTGGGATGGTCATATCTCCTTGTATCAGATAAGAAAATTCATCACATAGTCGCTCTACTACTTCTGGAGGAGTAAATCTTTCCAGGAAAATCACTTTGAATCTATCCCAGGTGATATCACCCTCTGGATTATCCTTAACAACAGAATCCCACCAGAATAAAGCTTCGTCTTTAAGTGCCCAGGAGGCCTGTAATCTTTTCTGGTCATCCCTCAGCTTTAATCCTTCAAAGATTTTCTCAGTCGAACGAATCCATGCTTGTGTTCTCATAATAGACTCTTCGCCCGAGAATGGCTTTCCACCCAGATTTCTATATTTCATATATAGGGCTTCAATATCTGGGTCAGTATTACTTCTTCTGTTTCTGGTACTCATTTTATAGTTCTTCTGCAAATAGCAGATCAAGTGCCAGGTCAACAGAAAAGATATTTCAAAATATAGAGACAAATACTTGAATGTAAATGTGTCTATCTAGGTGTTATTTCATTCTGCTACTCATGCTAGGATATTACTGATCCTATCTTTATAGAGTTACCCGTCCTAGAACACTACTGGTTCTATTTCTGACGAGTTCGTTCAAATGTTATATTCAAGAATTAAGCTTAACCAGAGCTCTGATACCAAATGAGACGACCCCAAACCCCGTACTGACGGCGGCAAGGGTAATCCGTGAAATATAACACAGAAACAGATAATAGCAGAACAAAATTAAATAAATACACCAGATAATGAACAATAGAATATACTGGATAAAAGTAATCATCAGAGTTACACGGTATACAGGATCATACTTAGTATAAATACAGTTCAGCTATACATGAATGTCTACAGCGGAAATAAACAAAATATGTACAATAGGAGCTGAACAGCATAAAAAGAGATAAATGTTAGAATCCATCTTCAGCTCCTGCTATCCAGAAAGAACCAGCTAAACCTGAATACAAGGCTGCCCGTGTAGAAAAAGGGGCACCCGAGTTTGAAAGTGAAACAAACTACGAGTCAGTCATGGGACTGGTATGAGAAATCTACTCAACACATATATAATTTGGCTAATCACAGGACCACGCCACTTTCATGGAACGGGTTTACTCCATTGGATTGCCAGTGCTTTAAAACAAACCTTTCCTTTAAAACATCGCAATGCTTTTTATAAAAATGAAGCCATTATAAGACTCAGTTCCCATCACACAATGCAACGCAAACCGGAGGATAGAGTTTTACCTTATAATGGCCAAAATATGATTGATACGAATAAAGCAAAAGCATTTGATATTACTACTAGTGTTTATATGTTTCAAAAACAATTTCAATCATAACTATCAATCATAGACGACATGAGCGTCCCAATAGAAGCTACGCCACACAGGCGGTGCTTTGATCATCACCACAAGACTTTGCGTTTCAATAGAAGCCCTGATCACTACATCTTAGCATGCCACACAGGCAATTCACACCGTGCAACTGATGGCTATCAATCACAAAGAATAAATTCCAATGTCAGACACACTTTCCATTTGCAAGTCCGTTCTGGGTCTGAACGAAACCGGAGGCACTATATACCTTGCAAACCCATCGATCACCACGTATGTGTGGACGATCACCACACATTATCCATATTTCGGGATGCCTCCCAATCAGGACCTCGGTTACCATCCAAACGAGGTGAGGATCTCCGGTCTTCGACCACCGTCTTCATCTTCGATTTCTTATCGTTGATTCCGTTATTCAGAATGGGATAAACCCGGTCTTTCTGAGCAACTCGCATATACAATAAACAAGTGCAACACTAACATACACATGCATCATTTCAATTCATTAGTCACTAACCGTCAATTAGTAAGAGAATGATTTCCCAAATATTAACCTTGAAGGCCGAAACAAACATCAGATCAATACCCAAGAAACCATTCGACTTAGCCAACCTCCAGTTAGTTTCTAAATTTCACATCCATATCATTTATAATATTTTATAACGATTTATCGCTATTTTTATTTATTTAAAAATAGCCAATTTATTCAAAACGACGCTTCGGGCCATAACGCGGCCGTGGCGCTGTTTTTCTTCAGATTTGATTTATACATGTCTGAAAATCTAACCATTGGATCTTCATAAAATTTACATCATTAGAAAGATCTTTTCAAAACGAATCCAACGGTTCCAGTTTCGGGAAAATCCGACGGTCGGATCTCCCGGTATAATCGTTTGAAGTTTCGATTTCAAAATACGAACTGCAGCGTCGTTATTCGATTAAATATAATTATATTTATCTATATATATAAAAATATAATCGTTTCTGGCGCTTTTTTTCTTCAGATTTGAATTAAACATTCCAGACAATCCAACCGTTGGATTTTTATAAAGTTGGTGCCGTCGGAAAGATTTTTCCAAAGCGAACCCAACGGTTGCGATTTCAGGAAAATCCGATGGTCGGATCTCCCGGTATAATCGTTTGAAATCACGGTTTCAAAATATGAACTGCAGTTTCGTTATTCGATATATTTTATTTTTATTTTTATATATACATATATATATCGATTCTTCGATTTCAAAGCTATATTCTTTTCATACATTTGATAAAAATGATATTTTTATCTAACTGTCTTCTATTTCAACACTTCGCTATATTTAAAAATTCATGTATATAATAAAAATGTGATTTTTATTGTAAAACAATTCATTTCAAAACACTATTATTTTATATAGTTCATATAGGTAATAAAAATAGGATTTTTATTATAAAACAATTTCTTTCAAAACACTATTATTTTATGTAGTTCATATAGATGATAAAAATAGGATTTTTATTATAAAACAATTTCTTTCAAAATCTGAATACCATTCAACACATGAATTTCAATTCAACGAATAAGTATAGTTTCAACAAATGAAAATAATTCAAACACATGAATATTATTCAAAATTTCGGCAGCATAACGGCAGGGTAGTTAAAACCGGGACCGTCCCTAGTACGGCTCCTCACTCTACCTAAAAACCTCGCGGTTTTTGACAATGGGGAATCATGCATCTAGTTCGCACGCAAGCGGCTTGTATATTTATTTCATTTACACAAACTAATCCTATGTGGTTTCAACCAAATATTTCTCAACCACAAACGAGTATTTTTCAACCATAATCAATCAATATCAACCACAAACAATCCCAATCAATCAGTCGCCATCAATCAATTTTCACACCAATCACAACCAATAAATATCGTCCATGGTTTGTGGACGAGGGGTGTATATATATATTTATATATAGCAATTCACTTCTATTTCAACACATATATAATTTTTACAACGCATATATAACTTATACATCGAACGTACAACTTATACAACACTTATACATGAGGTGTACAATGCTTATATAACCCATACATCGACTATATAATTTATACATCGTCGTTTTCCATATCGTTTATAAATTAGAAATCTCACATTGGCTTCCACTCCACCAAAAGTAGCAGAAGGCTCAGAAAAATATGCGGTCTCTTATAGAATGTAGAAGACGTCCACACGAGTCCACTGTCTCTTGTTTCACTGAATTTCGTCAACAAACGAAAAATATATGATTTTTCAAAGTTTGCAACAGTTTAAAAGTGTTAAAACTATTGAAAATTAAACAAGTTGTTACCTTCAATAAAACGTTCAAAACTAGGTTTGAATTTTTTGATCAATCCGTGCAATGGTTCCACGATCGGGTTGCCCAAGGTCGAAGGCCTACGTGAGGCGCACGTGCGCCGAGGAGGGGAGCCAATTCGGTCAACCAAGGTGGCGGTAGCGGCTCTTCAAAGGCGCCAACTTCAAGGGCCCGTAACTCGACGAATACAACACGAGGATGGGCGAATCTGGGATGGATTTGAAGAGGAGTTCTAGAGCTTTGAAATGAATCAAGAATCACGATTTTTCATTGAGTGGTTGATGAGAAATCGAAGAGAGAAGGTTTGGATCTTCTTCCGTCGTGCGCGAGGTGCTTACGGAGAGAGAGAGAAAGTCAACCGACCAATGAAATAATTTTTTATATTTATAAATTTTTAAATTTCGAAAATACCCCTTTTCACACACGAACTCCAATCCAAACCCAGCGACTGTCATCGCTAGCATTTTACTCCCCTTTCGAACACAATGGGATATGTTTCGTAGGCCCATTCGACTGTTTCAGTCAGTTTTCATTCAATTTAAAATATATAACATTCAATATTTAATTTGAACGTACATTTCAATTTGCCAGGGCCACAAACTGATTCGAAAAATTCCAGAAAAATAAATCTGGCTATGTTTTGGCGATACGGTCCCAACAAAACTAGTTTCGTCCAATTCTGAGACCGTTTGCAAAAAGGCCCATTTCTGGTCGATCCAATTTAACTATAATTGACCAAAACACGTTTTCCTTTGCAACGCTCACATACTAGCTTCAAAAATTATGAAATTTGAAACCTAGCAATAACTTCTCATCCCAGATCCAACAAAAGTGGTTTCGTCGAATTCCGAGGTCATTTGCAAAATGGCCAATTTCACGGCTATATAAATTCCATAGCGACCTTTCTGAAAATTCATTTGGCCATAACTTTTGCTTTCCGCTATGAAACTTCGATTTTTCAGATTCGTTAGAAAGGTATTAACTAACAGATTAAAATATTGTTGGTTTCGCTTAAATCCGTTTTGTTTTGCACCCGGTAAAGACCGACAAAATTTGAATCAAAATTTTGAAACTATAGCGCCTTTTCAGGCCTTGTTTATAATTAGAATTAATTATATTCGTTTTCAATCGTCGATTCAAACTCACTTTTCATCGCTATTATTTAAAATATTTATTTTAAATATTTAAAATCCATTATTTTAGCCAATTTAAAAATTTTAAATTGGTTCAGATTTTCTGGGTCGTTACAAATAACCTAAGTTCCATAATCATCCTGGACAGTGATAACTGCCTGTCCTCACAATGCTGATATGTACATAACTAATATAGTACAACTGAAATAGAAATAAGTAGATAGATAATGGAAGCCTCCAGCTCGTCTTCCAAACTTTAAAGCATCCAAAGTAAAACCTGCCATACTCAGCCTACTCGAAGGAGTACGTGAGGATTTTAGGGAAAACAAAAACCAAGCGTCAGACATCAGTCTGGTATGAGAAAACTCAAGATTGCATGTAACAATATTAAGGGGACCGTGCAGATAACCGCTCCGGTTTTCCCCTCAAAAGAAACTAACCATTTATTAAGTTTACTATAGTTGTATTATAGATAATGTCTAGGGTGTAGAATATAAATAAATCACATAGATGGAATGGTTACATTGGTTACATTCGACAACTACTAAGTGTACAAACAAAACCGCTAAGGTACGTTCGTATATTGGATTTTCCGTTGGAGATCTCTTAATATAGATCCAAACTCCATGCACAAGGATCAGAAAGTACCTCCGAGCGTCGCATATCTCTAGAATAAAATATACCATAAGGTAAACACAACTGGCCCACGCACGAAACACCGACGTGCACCACGTGGAACTAAATATATCCAACTCCCGCGCGCAACTTCGAGGAGCTCCCGCACGATTCGATATAAGCATACACTAGATATGGAGTCAATATATCCTGCCATAGGTTAGCAAAACCTCAGATTGTGCTCCTACTCTGTTTTTAGCTGTATCCGATGTCGAGGTTTCGTTCGGCATCTTTCACACGAGTCTTCATCATTCGAACATAACACGGATCCCAAATTGGATTCCTACTTCTCGAACAGATCACGAATCACTACTTTGATCCGAGCATCACGAGAAGTTTCCCAACCTTCATATAGATTTACTTTTCTTCTTCAACCGCTTCCAAAACATTGAACACGTACTCTAGTTTTGAAGTGGTATTCGATGAGTAAAACACTTATTGATCCCGGACTCTTCAAAACTAATCGATGAATTTCCGGTTAACTCAATTCCAGTTCTTTTAAAAGTAAGTGAATGCTAGAGACGTTTCATACCAACACTCCTCCCCAGGGGTTCTCATTGGTATGGAATCGTGAAGCTTTCCCGATACTTCTTAAGTTATAATGGTATAGTTCGATAGTAGACTAATTGACTATCTAGTCAAAACAATAGCTTATAGAAACCATGGTTCGTACACTTAACTCGTTTCCGACATTATCAACTTAACTATCCCTCGGTCAAGAGTGAGGCCAGGTAAGTTAGAGAACTGGTTGCATATCACCCCTTGCCTAGACACCCCATTCTTGACACTCACAGATAGATAAGCCTACTTGTCGGCTTATTAGAATTAAGCACAATATCCATGATATTCAATAAACAGGTAAGTAATCAATATGATTAACACGTTTCCAGCATTCCCAACCTATCTATTCCTCGGCCAAGAGGGAAGCCGGTAGGTTAGAGCTCTATTGCTTCGTCCCTACTCGACATCAATCTTAACTCTCACAAATAGATAAGCCTACTTCGTTGGCTTATTAGTGTTAAGCATTATCAATTACCATTTAATCTAGTGACTTAATCATGACAAGGTTTAGCAATTCATAACCCTTTCTAACCTTTGTTTTATTTGAAAAGATATTTTAGAAAGAAGATATTTTAGAAAGAAGATATTTTGAAAAGAAGATATTTTAGAAAGAAGATATTTTAAAAGGAAGATATTTTAGAAAGAAGATATTTTTAAAAGGAAGATATTTTAAAAAGAAGATATTTTGAAAAGAAGATATTTTATACTTTAAAATACTCTTGTAAGAATTAAGAAATAATATTAAAAAGATAAGACAATTTACATAAGCTTAAAGTGCCTTTACAAAACTTTAAAATCTAAAAACAAGGTTAAACGGGTACTTTTGCACTAGTGAAGTTTTGGTCATTTTTGATGGGTTACATAGCATTTTACTATTCAATCACTTCAAGGTAGTAAACATACAAGTAAAACAAGATCTAATATGATAAGAAATCACTAAAGATGTCATTACAAAGTTCCATACAAAGTGCTGAGAACACAATAATTCAAACTGCATCTATAGCGACTATCGCTATAAGTGCACTTTCAAGTTCAAGTCCACAATATGTCAATTCCCTACGAATCCTTATGTGCTTTGTTTCAAGTCCATTCCAATTGTTATACAAGTCAATTCAAGTCCAAATCCAAGTTCATTCAAGTCAATTCCAGTCCATTAACATGGATCACATATGTCGCTTACTTTTAAAGTAAGAATCAAGTTAACATTTTTAACATAAGTTCTAAAATTCAAGCAAGTTTAAGCATAGTAAAGGACATGCAAATGGTTTTTATTTGCTATCCTAAATAGTGAGTAAACTCACTTTAGTCTTTAACAAATCCAAGCTCCAATAATAAGAATAAATATCCAAGCTAGCAAGCTCCTTCCTTTCCTTGCTTTTCCTTACTTCTTCCTTGTATATAGCGCACGACCTCAAATAGAAAATAGAGAGGTTCTTCGATTTTTCAACTTCTAACTAGCTAGAAGGTCTTGAAATGGTATAAGAAGGCTACACTCAAAGTTTGAGTTGATTTGGAGTTGGTTTGAGTATAGTTTGAGAAAGTTAGTAAGGAAGACAAAGAAGATGAAGATAAGCCATTAAAGCTTCAATTTTTGCTTAGGAATTTTGTAAATGAAAAGAGAAGGTATGCCTCTTATTTTATAGGAAAAGCAAGGTAAATGGGAAAAGACCTAAAAGCCCCTAAAACCCTAATCTTATGTCATCTCGCTTATGTCATCTCGCTTATGTCATCTTGCTTATGTCATCTTCCTTATTTCCTAAATATCTTGCGTATGTCATCTCGCTTATGTCATCTTGCTTATGTCATCATAAATATTTAGTTAACCCTAAATATGAAAAATATTTTTATTTGCTAATTACTTTCCTAATGATTAATTAGAAACTCATTCAAATTTTCAACAACTTTTATTGAGAAAATAGCTATATATCGATAAAACAGTTTTCGGTCACATTTTCGACATTTTTCCAAAAAATATTTTTTTGAAAAAAAGTTTTCCGAAATGTGTTTAGGATCATTGAATATTAATTAAAATATGTTTAACAGGGTTATAAAATCATATTTACAATATTTAACAATATTCCAAACTGTTACAATATTTGAAGATTAAGTGTTCAAATTTCCGGGTCTTTACATTCTCCCCCACTTAAAACATTTCGTCCCTGAAATTCAAACAAGAATGAAAAATCAAAGAAGAAGAAGAAGAAGAAAAAGATGCATATATAGATTACTTCCAAAAACTATATACAAACTAAACAATGAGAGACATACAATACTAAGATAGGAAATCCTTAGTCTAAGATCAAGTCTGGATAAGACTTCCTCAGATTGTCCTCCGTTTCCCATGTACAATCAAGAGCATCCTTACTCCATTGTACCTTAACTAACTTCACAACCTTAGTCCTAATCTGCTTTATATCTCTATCCACAACTCGAACCGGCTGTCTCAATATAGTCAAATTCGGCTCTACCTCCTAGTCTTCCTGTTGCGACGCTTCTACTATCATCGAGGGATCATGCACATATTTACGCAAATGTGATACATGAAATACATTATGCAGTCCGGATAACCTAATTGGTAACTTGATTCTATATGCGAGTGTACCGATCCTCTCCAGAATTGGGAACAGTCTAATATAACGAGGAGCCAACTTCCCTGCCCTTCCAAACCAGACAACACTTCTCATCGGGGAAACTTTTACAAATACAAAGTCTCCAACTGAGAATTCCAAATCTCTTCACCTTTCACCTGCATAGCTCTTCTGCCGATTCTGTGCTTCCTTGATTCGCTTTCTAATATCTGAAACATTATCAGATGCTTCTCGAATCATATCTGGTCCAAGTATAAGACGATCTCCAGGTTCAACCCAACATGATGGAGATTTGCAAGGCCTTCCATACAATGCTTCAAAAGGTGCCATTCCAATGCTGGCTTGATAACTATTGTTGTATGAAAACTCAACAAGTGGTAAATGCTCTTCCCACGAACCTCCAAAATCTAAAATGCAAGCCCAAAGTAAATCTTCTAATACTCGGTTCACCCTTTCCGTTTGCCCATCAGTCTGCGGATGATAAGCGGTACTCAAACTGAGCTCGGTCCGCAATGTATCATGCAATCCCTTCCAGAAATGACTTGTGAAGATTGGATCTCTATCACTCACGATACTACTTGGAATGCCATGAAGCCTAACTATCTCTTTAATATACAACAATGCTAAACTAGAAGCAGTCCTCGTTGCCTTTATTGGTAAGAAGTGCGCGCTTTTGGTTAACCGATCTACAATAACCCATACACCTTCATTACCTCTCCTCGTCCTAGGCAACCCATCAATAAAATCCATAGAAATCTGATCCCATTTCCACTTAGGAATCTCGAGTGGCTGAAGTAGCCCAGTCGTCTTTTGATGACTACCCTTCACTTGTTGGCAGTTTGCACACCTACTTACAAATATTGAAACATCCCTCTTCATGCCCTCCCACCAAAATGTTCGCTTCATATCTTGATACATTTTAGTTACCCCTGGATGTATCGTTAATCGTGAATGATGGCTTTCCGTTAGAACATTCTGCCTGATTCCACTAACATTCGGAACACATAACCTACCATTCATCCTCAAAATTCCACGGTTATCTACTTCGAATCCGGGCCATTTCTCTAGAGCAATATTCTCACTTACCAACTTAGCAGTCCTGGCAAGATGAAGATGTCTAAGCTGATTCCCTTCGATACGACTAATCAAGGTTGGTCGAACTTCTATATTTGCCATAACTGCATATCTTCTACTGAGCGCGTCGGCTATGACATTAGCCTTTCCTGGGGTATACGTGATGTCTAGATCATAGGCTGCAAGAAACTCCAACCACCTTTGCTGCCTCATGTTCAAATCTTTTTGCGTAAAAAGATACTTCAAGGATTTGTGGTCCGAATATAACTTGAACTTCTCACCTAACAAATGATGCCTCCACATTTTTAATGCAAACACAACTGCTAATAACTCCAAGTCATTAGTCGCATACCTCGTTTCATGTGGTTTGAGATGACGGCTCGCATAAGCAATAACTCTCCCATGTTGCATCAACACAACACCTAACCCAGTTCCATACGTATCGGTGTAAACAGTCTGTAAAGACCCGGAAATTCCCGCTCTTTGAATCGACCATAAACCACACAGGTCTGACCCAAAGGTTGGAAATCTTCGAATACTTTAACTTTGGGAATACAATACATCAGAACAATAACAGCAGACTTTTATTACATTATAATAATGTTACATCAGAGTACAGAATATATCAGAGTACAAATAAAGTAAACTACAGCAGAAGATAAAATTACAATACCTTTAATACATTAAACAGCGGAAGACTACAAAGCTCTGGACACAGCTTTAGGCTTCAATCCAGGATCCTACTAAAGAGAAAGATGTCTGCAAAAAGCTACTCGACTGCCCGTGTGGAAAAGAGGGCACCCGAGTTTGCAAAGTGAAACAAACTACGAGTCAGTCATGGGACTGGTGTGAGAATTCTTAACTAGTTTAACTAATAGTAATAAGGCAAATCCAAGGACCACGCCGCTAACGCGGAACGGGTTTACTCTAATGGATTGCCGGTGCATAAACCTAAGTAAATCGAGAAATAACGCAATGTCTTTTTGGAAAAATGAAACCATTATAAGACCCAAGTCCCATCACACAATGCAACGCACACCAGAGGATAGGGTTTTACCTTATAATGGTCAAAAGATGCTTGATACGTATAAAACGGATTTGATATTATTATTAGTGTATATATGTTTTAATAAAAAAGATTTGAATCATAAGTATCAATCCTAGACGGCATGGTTACCATATAGCATGTCGCCAATACTAGTTCTACAATCAAAACCGCAAGGGCGTATTGGAAATTTGGATTCCATCATGAGTCGAGGCTAGGGGCAAGCTCCTCTCCGATTCGAGACACTCTAGCAAATGCCTCAGGATCCCCCGCAGTGAACCTTTGGATCTTCAGGGCCGGTCCCCGCCTATGGGCAGTGGATTAGTTATGCCTGAGCACACGCTTCCCGGTCCCTTTGGACCTATAGTATGACCACCAACGGCCTATAAAAATAACGAG
Organism: Allium sativum; assembly: GCA_030737875.1. Classification (NCBI taxonomy): domain Eukaryota; kingdom Viridiplantae; phylum Streptophyta; class Magnoliopsida; order Asparagales; family Amaryllidaceae; genus Allium; species Allium sativum. The sequence goes on from CM060913.1 coordinate 163,250,764, forward strand.
GCGCCTCAAAATCCATCATCCACATAAGTAAAATGTCAGGGCTGGTAGGTCACTGACACCACTCTAGCTAGAAAGAAACGTGTGCACTCCCTGCAGTCCATATCCCGTTTTTGACTCATACCGGGGTGTGAGGCTCGCGAAGTCACGCTATACACAAAGCTACGCCTAAACAGGCCGTGCTTTGGTCATCAACCACAAGGCCTGCTTTTCAACAAAGCCTTGATCAATGCATCTTAGCATGCCACGTTGTCAGTCCATACCATACCATTGATTTCTACCAATATATAACCTCTAAGCTCGTGCGTCTCAGAGAAGGGTGTTAACCACCAAGCAGATATGTATTAACAGAGATCAACGAATGTAGTATAAAGGACTACAACGTCAGACATACATTCCATTTATAAACTTATGCCCTGGGTCTGGACGAAAGTCAAATCCGTACAAATCATCACTACGTCCGGATAACTACCATCTTAGCCCCATCTTGGGAGCAAATCAATCAAGGACCTCAACGCTAGTTACCCATTCGATGTGAAGATCGTCGGTCTTCAATCGCCGTCTTCAACTCTTAGATTTAAAACGTCGTATAATCATTTGAAATGAGATTGAACTCGGTCTTTTCAAATGATTCTCGCATATATATATATATAATTTGAAAACATTTCATATCGTTATTGATATTTGATAACGATCTATCGCTATTTTTATTTATATAAAAATAGCCTAAATTAATTTAACGACGCTTCGGGTAAATGGGCGACCCTGGCGTTGTCTTCAACCAAATTTGATTTACACATATCTTGAAATCTAACCGTTGGATTTTGGCGAAATTTATGTCATTGAAAAGATCTTCCCAAAGCGGTCCAAACGGCTCCAATTTTGGGAAAATCGGACGGTCGGATCTCTCTGTATAACCGTTTAAAGTTACGATTGCCGATACGCGAACTGCCGCGCGCGTTCCGTTTAATTTATAATTTATATTTATATATATATAAATATAAATCGTTTGACTATTCCAATTTCAAAAGTCTATTCTTTTTATCGCATCTAAAATGACGATAAAAATATCATTTTTAATAACTCTGTTTCGTTTACACTAAATGTAAATAAATTATACTTTTTTCTATATTTTGTTTTATTTACCTAAATGTAAATAAATTATATTTTCTATGTTTTAATTTATTTACCCTAAATGTAAATTATGCTTTATCTATCATTTGTCTTATTTACTGAATGTAAATAAATTATATTCCTTTCTTATTCTATTTAGTTACCTAAATGTAAATAAATATATTCTTATCCTTTTCTTATTTATTTACCTAAATGTAGATAAATGTTTTACTTTTACTTTTGTTATATTTATTTACATTAATTGTAAATAAATGTATCTAATTTCTTATTCATATTTATTTACACTATTCGTAAATAAATAGTTTCAATTTCCTTTGCCAATCCTATTTACATAGCAAATGTAAATAATTGTATTTCTTTAATTCTTTTCTAATATTTCTTTTTAACATAAAAAGAATATCTTATGTTAATTCTTTTCTAACCTTTCTTTTTTTATTATATACATAAGAAAATGTAAATAATTACTATTTACAAATTGGTTCTTTTTATTTACATAAGAAAATGTAAATAAATCCTATTCATATAATTATTCTTAATATTCTTTTTATTTACATAAGAAAATGTAAATAAATTCTTATTCACATATTTGTTCTATAATTTCTATTTATTCTTAATTACATAAATGTAATTTTCTTCCTTATAATCTTAATTACATAAAAATGTAATTTTATTTCTTATAATCTTAATTACATATAAATGTAAATTTCTTTACAGTGTAAAATATATTCTTTTAATTACATATAAAAATGTAATTTATTTAATCTCTTCTTTACCTAATGTAAATATATATGTTTTCCTTTGTCTACATTTTATTTATTTATCATAAATATTTTGAAGTAATTTACATATATAAAATGTAAATTTAGAAAATTAATATATATGCTTTAACCTCTCACATTGGATAGGTATTGTTGTGACTACTGGACAGCCGGGCGGGTCCGGGCAGATTTACATCACAACTCAATCCAACCTCGGATTAAGCATACTTTTCTTATTATGTATTCATACTAAACATATTTTATATAAATATTCTTTTTCTAATCCTTGTTTATTCACACTAATTGTAAATAAATGTTTTTCTTTTATATTCCTTTTACATTGAGAATGTAAGTCTTCTGTCTATATTCCTTTTAACAAAAATGTCTATTTTTGGTCTTTTTAACTTCAACAAAAATGACATTGTAATGTGTCAATTCTAATTTAGACAAAAGTGGTGTTTTACTTCATTTTGTTGACAAAATGCTATTTGTGTTTTTGGCACCAATTTACTTAAAAAGTGCTATTTAGTTTTTATCTAACATAAATTTTTTTTTTTTTTTTTCTTAGTCAACAAAACATGAAGTAGCATGTTTTGATTTTCATAATAAAATGGTCTGTTTAATTAACATAACATGTTTCTAACAAATTTCACCCTTTTTACTCTAATGTAACTTTTCTAACAAAGGTGACAATTTATTTCTAATGTGACTTTTCTAACAAAAGTGACAATTTATTTCTAATGTAACTCTTCTAACAAAAGTGACAATTTATTTCTCATGTAACTCTTTTATTTTTCATTGAAGAAAAAATGCAACTCTTTTATTTTACATTGAAGAAAAAATGCAACTCTTTACTAAAACAAAATGTGAGATTTTGTTCTTTTCCTAATCTCATTAACAAAAATGTCCATTTCTTCTAATTCATATAAAAATGTCCATTTTTGTTTATCCTTTTCTAATGTAAACAAAAATGTCCTTTTTCCTATATTAACATTTTTAAACAAAAATGTCCTTTCTGTTCTTTGTAATCTAATTAACCCAAAATGTTAATTTTGTCTAATCTTTCAAAGTAAACAAAACGATAAATTTGTTTTGTCCTTTCATTGTAAACAAAATGACAAATTTGTTTTGTCCTTTCATTGTAAACAAAAGTGAATTTTGTTTATTTCTTTCATTGTAAACAAAAGTAAAGTTTGTTTATTTTTTTCATTGTAAATTAACCAATGAATTTCAAACAAAATTGACATTGAAAAATGAGTCCTTTATTTTCAACAAAAATTGACAATGAAAAATGAATCTTTTAATTTCAACAAAAATTAATGTTAATTTAGTCTTCAACTCTGTTATTTCAATTAACATGATATTTTAGTTTAACTAATTTATTATAACAAAAAGGATAAAATTGTCTACAACAATTTTATAATAACAAAAGAACATATTACGATTCTCAACATAATATCAAAGTGATATGTTCATATTTCAATTCAACTAATTTAATGAGCAAAAATGTAACGTTCGATTCAACTATAATCTAATTTAACAAAAATGTTAATATTTGTTTAATCATAATCTAATTAACAAAATTGTTAATTTTAACACAACGTACACTGTCAAAATGACAGTTTGATTTTAACACATCAACAAGCAGCATCAAACAAATTTAAATCCAATCACGAACATTCAGCAAAATTTTACAGCACATGTATAGCACAGAAATTATGATTAACAAAATTAAATTATATAAATAAAGGGATAGAATTTCTCACATTGCTTATTTCAGATCAGGATTTTCCCTGAATTTTCAACATGCTCTAAACCAGGTTCTGTCCGTTCCATAGTGTAGATCTCGGAGAAACAATTCCAACGCAATTTGTTTCATCTCATTTCGTGTTCATATGAAGGAGTTATACTGTTTTAAACATTTGATTTTATTAATTAATTAACCAATTAGAATTTACACTAATTAATTACACAGTCATCAACCTTTCTCCTTCGTCACTTCTGTACAACCGAGAAACCCACTCCTTCGCGTCAAACATCCTCTCACCGCACCCCCAACGATCGCCTTGGCCACCATCCAACGCCACCGCCCCGTAGCCCTAGCCGCCACCTCCCATCGCGCCAAGAACGAGCCAACTCGGTGGTCCCCCCCTCACGAAATCCGAACCCGAAGTTCGCCCCTTTGCCACGACGCCACGACCACCAGCGAACACCAGAATCGATCACAACCGTCCATCTTGAAGCCCTCGATCTCCTCTTCAGTTTGATATAAAGAACTCTGAATTTCGTTGAGTGGATTGGGAGAAAAGAGGGTTTGAATTTGGGATTATTTCGGCCATTGAGAACGTGTATACGGCGGCTGTAGTTAGGCTAGGGTTATACGTATTTGACCGTATTTATAGTGGTATATTTTCTATTTATTTAATTCTTTTAATTCAATTAAATTTGTATATCATCCGGAACACCAAATTAAATCCAACGAAAAATGTTCCTAGGCAAATACCCCCATCCCGGACGCAATGGAATAGGCCTCGTAACCTAATTCGGCTGTTACGATATATTTTTATTTAATTTAAAATATAGATCTTTTAATTATTTAATTCTGACGCACAATTAAATTTACCGGGCCCACATACTGCCTCTAAAAATTACAGAAAAATTATATTTGGCTATGTTTTGATGATACGGTCTTAACGAGACTAATTTCGTCGAATTCTGAGACTGTTTGAAAAATGGCTATTTTTAAGTCGATTAAATTTGACCGAAACTGACAAAACACAATTTCTTTTGCCACGCTCACATATGAATTCAGAAAATTCTAAAAATTGAAACCTAGCAATAACTTGACATTCCGGTTCCAACAAAAGTGGTTTCGTCGAAAACAGAGGTCGTTTGAAAATTGACTATTTTCAGTGGCTTTAAATATTATTAAAAATTGAAAATTTTAAATTCTGGCACATTTTCCAACAAAATTCTTTAAAATAAAAATTTTAAATTGGCCCCAAAAATTCCGGGTTGTTACAGTCGCCCCCACTTAAAAACCTTTTCGTCCTCGAAAAGGAACGTAGCTAAAAGTTGTTTAATTAACTAACTAAATTTTAATTTTAATATTATTAATTTCATTTGTTGGCTAACTTATCAAATATATATATACTTTTATATATATTTAAAATCATATTTTCAAAAATAGATTATATAATCAAAAATACGTTAATTATAAGCTTATCACTCTGAACTCATTCTAGGGCATTACTAACCCCATCTCTAATGAGTTTTCTCATTCTAGGACGCTACTGGTCCTATCTCTAATGAGTATTCTTATTGGACATTACTAATCCAATCTCTGATGAGTCTTTTGTTCAGTTCTAACGAGTTGTATCCCAAAGATTTGAGCTAACCAGAGCTCTGATACCACCTGTAAAGACCCGGAAATTCCCGCTCTTTGAATCGACCATAAACCACACAGGTCTGACCCAAAGGTTGGAAATCTTCGAATACTTTAACTTTGGGTATACAATACATCAGAACAATAACAGCAGACTTTTATTACATTATAATAATGTTACATCAGAGTACAGAATATATCAGAGTACAAATAAAGTAAACTACAGCAGAAGATAAAATTACAATACCTTTAATACATTAAACAGCGGAAGACTACAAAGCTCTGGACACAGCTTTAGGCTTCAATCCAGGATCCTGCTAAAGAGAAAGATGTCTGCAAAAAGCTACTCGACTGCCCGTGTGGAAAAGAGGGCACACGAGTTTGCAAAGTGAAACAAACTACGAGTCAGTCATGGGACTGGTGTGAGAATTCTTAACTAGTTTAACTAATAGTAATAAGGCAAATCCAAGGACCACGCCGCTAACGCGGAACGGGTTTACTCTAATGGATTGCCGGTGCATAAACCTAAGTAAATCGAGAAATAACGCAATGTCTTTTTGGAAAAATGAAACCATTATAAGACCCAAGTCCCATCACACAATGCAACGCACACCAGAGGATAGGGTTTTACCTTATAATGGTCAAAAGATGCTTGATACGTATAAAACGGATTTGATATTATTATTAGTGTATATATGTTTTAATAAAAAAGATTTGAATCATAAGTATCAATCCTAGACGGCATGGTTACCATATAGCATGTCGCCAATACTAGTTCTACAATCAAAACCGCAAGGGCGTATTGGAAATTTGGATTCCATCATGAGTCGAGGCTAGGGGCAAGCTCCTCTCCGATTCGAGACACTCTAGCAAATGCCTCAGGATCCCCCGCAGTGAACCCTTGGATCTTCAGGGCCGGTCCCCGCCTATGGGCAGTGGATTAGTTATGCCTGAGCACACGCTTCCCGGTCCCTTTGGACCTATAGTATGACCACCAACGGCCTATAAAAATAACGAGGCGCCTCAAAATCCATCATCCACATAAGTAAAATGTCAGGGCTGGTAGGTCACTGACACCACTCTAGCTAGAAAGAAACGTGTGCACTCCCTGCAGTCCATATCCCGTTTTTGACTCATACCGGGGTGTGAGGCTCGCGAAGTCACGCTATACACAAAGCTACGCCTAAACAGGCCGTGCTTTGGTCATCAACCACAAGGCCTGCTTTTCAACAAAGCCTTGATCAATGCATCTTAGCATGCCACGTTGTCATTCCATACCATACCATTGATTTCTACCAATATATAACCTCTAAGCTCGTGCGTCTCAGAGAAGGGTGTTAACCACCAAGCAGATATGTATTAACAGAGATCAACGAATGTAGTATAAAGGACTACAACGTCAGACATACATTCCATTTATAAACTTATGCCCTGGGTCTGGACGAAAGTCAAATCCGTACAAATCATCACTACGTCCGGATAACTACCATCTTAGCCCCATCTTGGGAGCAAATCAATCAAGGACCTCAACGCTAGTTACCCATTCGATGTGAAGATCGTCGGTCTTCAATCGCCGTCTTCAACTCTTAGATTTAAAACGTCGTATAATCATTTGAAATGAGATTGAACTCGGTCTTTTCAAATGATTCTCGCATATATATATATATAATTTGAAAACATTTCATATCGTTATTGATATTTGATAACGATCTATCGCTATTTTTATTTATATAAAAATAGCCTAAATTAATTTAACGACGCTTCGGGTAAATGGGCGACCCTGGCGTTGTCTTCAACCAAATTTGATTTACACATATCTTGAAATCTAACCGTTGGATTTTGGCGAAATTTATGTCATTGAAAAGATCTTCCCAAAGCGGTCCAAACGGCTCCAATTTTGGGAAAATCGGACGGTCGGATCTCTCTGTATAACCGTTTAAAGTTACGATTGCCGATACGCGAACTGCCGCGCGCGTTCCGTTTAATTTATAATTTATATTTATATATATATAAATATAAATCGTTTGACTATTCCAATTTCAAAAGTCTATTCTTTTTATCGCATCTAAAATGACGATAAAAATATCATTTTTAATAACTCTGTTTCGTTTACACTAAATGTAAATAAATTATACTTTTTTCTATATTTTGTTTTATTTACCTAAATGTAAATAAATTATATTTTCTATGTTTTAATTTATTTACCCTAAATGTAAATTATGCTTTATCTATCATTTGTCTTATTTACTGAATGTAAATAAATTATATTCCTTTCTTATTCTATTTAGTTACCTAAATGTAAATAAATATATTCTTATCCTTTTCTTATTTATTTACCTAAATGTAGATAAATGTTTTACTTTTACTTTTGTTATATTTATTTACATTAATTGTAAATAAATGTATCTAATTTCTTATTCATATTTATTTACACTATTCGTAAATAAATAGTTTCAATTTCCTTTGCCAATCCTATTTACATAGCAAATGTAAATAATTGTATTTCTTTAATTCTTTTCTAATATTTCTTTTTAACATAAAAAGAATATCTTATGTTAATTCTTTTCTAACCTTTCTTTTTTTATTATATACATAAGAAAATGTAAATAATTACTATTTACAAATTGGTTCTTTTTATTTACATAAGAAAATGTAAATAAATCCTATTCATATAATTATTCTTATTATTCTTTTTATTTACATAAGAAAATGTAAATAAATTCTTATTCACATATTTGTTCTATAATTTCTATTTATTCTTAATTACATAAATGTAATTTTCTTCCTTATAATCTTAATTACATAAAAATGTAATTTTATTTCTTATAATCTTAATTACATATAAATGTAAATTTCTTTACAGTGTAAAATATATTCTTTTAATTACATATAAAAATGTAATTTATTTAATCTCTTCTTTACCTAATGTAAATATATATGTTTTCCTTTGTCTACATTTTATTTATTTATCATAAATATTTTGAAGTAATTTACATATATAAAATGTAAATTTAGAAAATTAATATATATGCTTTAACCTCTCACATTGGATAGGTATTGTTGTGACTACTGGACAGCCGGGCGGGTCCGGGCAGATTTACATCACAACTCAATCCAACCTCGGATTAAGCATACTTTTCTTATTATGTATTCATACTAAACATATTTTATATAAATATTCTTTTTCTAATCCTTGTTTATTCACACTAATTGTAAATAAATGTTTTTCTTTTATATTCCTTTTACATTGAGAATGTAAGTCTTCTGTCTATATTCCTTTTAACAAAAATGTCTATTTTTGGTCTTTTTAACTTCAACAAAAATGACATTGTAATGTGTCAATTCTAATTTAGACAAAAGTGGTGTTTTACTTCATTTTGTTGACAAAATGCTATTTGTGTTTTTGGCACCGATTTACTTAAAAAGTGCTATTTAGTTTTTATCTAACATAAATTTTTTTTTTTTTTTTCTTAGTCAACAAAACATGAAGTAGCATGTTTTGATTTTCATAATAAAATGGTCTGTTTAATTAACATAACATGTTTCTAACAAATTTCACCCTTTTTACTCTAATGTAACTTTTCTAACAAAGGTGACAATTTATTTCTAATGTGACTTTTCTAACAAAAGTGACAATTTATTTCTAATGTAACTCTTCTAACAAAAGTGACAATTTATTTCTCATGTAACTCTTTTATTTTTCATTGAAGAAAAAATGCAACTCTTTTATTTTACATTGAAGAAAAAATGCAACTCTTTACTAAAACAAAATGTGAGATTTTGTTCTTTTCCTAATCTCATTAACAAAAATGTCCATTTCTTCTAATTCATATAAAAATGTCCATTTTTGTTTATCCTTTTCTAATGTAAACAAAAATGTCCTTTTTCCTATATTAACATTTTTAAACAAAAATGTCCTTTCTGTTCTTTGTAATCTAATTAACCCAAAATGTTAATTTTGTCTAATCTTTCAAAGTAAACAAAACGACAAATTTGTTTTGTCCTTTCATTGTAAACAAAATGACAAATTTGTTTTGTCCTTTCATTGTAAACAAAAGTGAATTTTGTTTATTTCTTTCATTGTAAACAAAAGTAAAGTTTGTTTATTTTTTTCATTGTAAATTAACCAATGAATTTCAAACAAAATTGACATTGAAAAATGAGTCCTTTATTTTCAACAAAAATTGACAATGAAAAATGAATCTTTTAATTTCAACAAAAATTAATGTTAATTTAGTCTTCAACTCTGTTATTTCAATTAACATGATATTTTAGTTTAACTAATTTATTATAACAAAAAGGATAAAATTGTCTACAACAATTTTATAATAACAAAAGAACATATTACGATTCTCAACATAATATCAAAGTGATATGTTCATATTTCAATTCAACTAATTTAATGAGCAAAAATGTAACGTTCGATTCAACTATAATCTAATTTAACAAAAATGTTAATATTTGTTTAATCATAATCTAATTAACAAAATTGTTAATTTTAACACAACGTACACTGTCAAAATGACAGTTTGATTTTAACACATCAACAAGCAGCATCAAACAAATTTAAATCCAATCACGAACATTCAGCAAAATTTTACAGCACATGTATAGCACAGAAATTATGATTAACAAAATTAAATTATATAAATAAAGGGATAGAATTTCTCACATTGCTTATTTCAGATCAGGATTTTCCCTGAATTTTCAACATGCTCTAAACCAGGTTCTGTCCGTTCCATAGTGTAGATCTCGGAGAAACAATTCCAACGCAATTTGTTTCATCTCATTTCGTGTTCATATGAAGGAGTTATACTGTTTTAAACATTTGATTTTATTAATTAATTAACCAATTAGAATTTACACTAATTAATTACACAGTCATCAACCTTTCTCCTTCGTCACTTCTGTACAACCGAGAAACCCACTCCTTCGCGTCAAACATCCTCTCACCGCACCCCCAACGATCGCCTTGGCCACCATCCAACGCCACCGCCCCGTAGCCCTAGCCGCCACCTCCCATCGCGCCAAGAACGAGCCAACTCGGTGGTCCCCCCCTCACGAAATCCGAACCCGAAGTTCGCCCCTTTGCCACGACGCCACGACCACCAGCGAACACCAGAATCGATCACAACCGTCCATCTTGAAGCCCTCGATCTCCTCTTCAGTTTGATATAAAGAACTCTGAATTTCGTTGAGTGGATTGGGAGAAAAGAGGGTTTGAATTTGGGATTATTTCGGCCATTGAGAACGTGTATACGGCGGCTGTAGTTAGGCTAGGGTTATACGTATTTGACCGTATTTATAGTGGTATATTTTCTATTTATTTAATTCTTTTAATTCAATTAAATTTGTATATCATCCGGAACACCAAATTAAATCCAACGAAAAATGTTCCTAGGCAAATACCCCCATCCCGGACGCAATGGAATAGGCCTCGTAACCTAATTCGGCTGTTACGATATATTTTTATTTAATTTAAAATATAGATCTTTTAATTATTTAATTCTGACGCACAATTAAATTTACCGGGCCCACATACTACCTCTAAAAATTACAGAAAAATTATATTTGGCTATGTTTTGATGATACGGTCTTAACGAGACTAATTTCGTCGAATTCTGAGACTGTTTGAAAAATGGCTATTTTTAAGTCGATTAAATTTGACCGAAACTGACAAAACACAATTTCTTTTGCCACGCTCACATATGAATTCAGAAAATTCTAAAAATTGAAACCTAGCAATAACTTGACATTCCGGTTCCAACAAAAGTGGTTTCGTCGAAAACAGAGGTCGTTTGAAAATTGACTATTTTCAGTGGCTTTAAATATTATTAAAAATTGAAAATTTTAAATTCTGGCACATTTTCCAACAAAATTCTTTAAAATAAAAATTTTAAATTGGCCCCAAAAATTCCGGGTTGTTACAGTGTCAAACCTTCACCTCCATCTGGCACAGTAAGGACAGGAGCACTAGTTAACTTTTCCTTAAGCTTTACGAAGGCTTGCTCGCACTTCTCTGTCCATACAAATTTGATATCTTTCTTCGTCAGCTTTGTTAAACAAGAAGCGATCTTTGCAAAATCCTGGATAAACCATCTATAATAGCCAGCTAGACCCAAAAAGCTTCTAATATCTGTAGCGCTTTCTGGCCTTCTCCAGTCTTGAACAGACACAACCTTCGCAGGATCAACAGAAATACCTTCAGTAGAAACAACATGGCTCAAAAATCAACTTCCGAACGCCAAAAATGACACTTCGAGAATTTTGCCTTCAAAACATTGTACCTCAATGATTCTAGTACTATCCTCAAATGGCGTGTAGTTCTTCCTCGGTCTTAGAGTAGACCAGAATATCATCAATGAATACAAGAACAAACTTATTCAACACATCTCGAAAAACCCAATTCATTAGGTCTACGAAATATGCTGGAGCATTAGTTAGACCGAACGGCATAACTAACCACTCATAAAATTTATCGGACCTAAAAGCGGTTAATGTAACGACCCGTGTTTTTGACCGTTAAATATTTAATTCAATTTATTTATTTTAAATATTATATTGGGAATATTAATGGAATTTAATATTTAATTCGATAATAAAACGAAATTGAACGTTATAATTTATATATATAATATAAATCGAGCTTGAAAATGGCGTGCAGTTCGTGAAATGAAGTTTTGAACTTCAACTGAGAATACAGGATTCGATATAAGTCGGATTTCTGTGAAACAAGACACGTTGGAGCCATATTGGCAATAGCTTTCATATGAAAGAGAAAAATCCAGATTTCGTGTTATAGTTTGATATTTATGGCCAAATCAAATTTTGAAATAGTCGCTATGGAAAATCGTTATTAAATTATAGGCCTTTAAAATGGCCGTTTTGCAAACGGACTCAGATTTCGACGAAATCAGTTTCATTAGAACCGTATCGTTAAATTATTGTACGATGTTGAATGGCGTGGCAAACCGATATCGTATGTGACCACGGTAGCAGTAAACGTCCGCTCATTTGCTATAGCGCGTATTTAAATAAATAAAGGGATATCTGGGCATAACTTGAGCAGATGATCGAATTAGGCCACGAAACCAGTTCCGTTGAGTTCGTATCGTTGATTAGAGTCAGGATAGGTATATAGTTTGTTATTTTTAGAGATCGAGAAATTTGGCGTTAAAAAGGGTAGGGCGGTTTGAGGTAAAAACAGCCTACCGGGGCAATAGTCTCAGAATGCGACGAAATTAGTGTTGTTGGGTTCGTATCAAAAAGTTATTGTCGATGTTCGCAGTTTCAAGTGGATTTGATTTATCTGGTGATCGTGGAAAAATTAAACGCTTGTTCATTTCTGGTTTTATAAAGGGAATTTTTTCATACGACCTCGGATTTCGACGAAACTTGTCCCATTGGATCCGGAATATCTTTTTACACCAAAATTAGTTTTTTTATCAGTAAACAGAAATCGATTATTGTTTGTTTTACGTGATACTTTACGGCGAAGTTTCGTTAATAATAAAACTAACCGTGTAAAATATTTGAACTGTCACTCCACTACAGTATAACCTACCTTAAATTTATCCTACACTAATTCAGCCTAAACTTGTCGCACCTGCCTAGTTGCCTAGCTAAAACTGTGTAGTCAGGTTGATGTTCCTTTTCAAGTAAACCGTACTGTCATGTCTCTTTTCAAACATACCGTCACATTTCAGCCAAAGCCAACCTATTCTTCTGGTAGCCTACTCTATTTTATGAACTTTCATTTCAGAGCATTTAAAATCCTTGCCGACCAAGTAATACCAATTGAAAATGACGTATCTGAAGCGTGATCCCCAAACAATCTCCTCTATAAATACCGGTCTCCTGCTTCTCGTTTTTGATCCTAGAATATTAAATGTATCCCACAGAAAACCCTCCTCCTACCATTCAAACGAAACCATTTGCATGCCCTCTCCCACGTGCTCACGAAGATATAAACTGGCAACGAAACAGAGAAAGCGAGCTCGAGAGTGGGAAACGAAACTGAAGGGTGGGTGCAAACTGATTTTCGGGCGTGAAGGAATAAGGACATGCGGTGGTGAAGAAATAATATGCGGTGAAGAGGAAATGTGGGTATGGGATGTTCACGTGGTAATGTATGGGTCAGAACTAGATGCGGTGGTCACGATTGAAGATGAGTGGCCGAGGGGCGTTGAAGGGAGTTGGCAAGTTTTCATGCATTGGTGGATGTAACAGCAGCTTTCGTGAGCTGTGGTGAACAGGTAACGAAGACAATAAGGAACGATGGTAATAGGGTCTGATTGTTAAGTAAGAAATTTAGCTTAACTAATATTATATTTAGAATATTATAATTAGTTAATTAACGGGTTTTGTTCGATCCAGGAGTTTGAGGAATGTCCAAACAAAGGGATCGTGAATCTGAAGTGTGGTTAAAAAGTATGATGAACAATGAAACCGGAAACCGGAACAAGAACGTAACTTTATTAGCTGTAATTAGTTAATTTTAGTGATCCCATTTAAAGTGTTAATTAAAAACGTTTGTAATAAGTCGATCCAATTTGTTTCCAGATCAGGAAGAACAATGGGAAGCCTAGAACGAGAACACCAAGATATACGGGAAGAAGGAAACCATTTCAGCCGATAATTTTATACTTTAAAACGTAATTACTTTTAAATATTAGTTAAACTAATTGATGACTAAGGAATTTCTAATTAAATCGTATAAACATTGTATGTTAGTAACTGTTGCCCATATCAGCAGAATTGAACTGAATATGTTATGCCGGGATCATGGCGACGAGCTCAATTTCATGGAACTGTTCTAGACAGTGCAGAAGACGACTGAGAGCTTACAGTTAAATTAAACAACTGTTTAATTTAATTATGACTGAACCACGACGAAATCAAAATCAAGGTGAGTTAAACTCACTCAGTTTTTCCCCATTTATACTTTATATAAATTTGGTTTTTATTTTGTGTGCTCTGCTTGCTGATGATTGCCTGTTTGATAGTTATACATTTGTTTGTTGGTTTAAATGATGAAATTAAATCGTGTTTAATTTCAGTGAAACACCAAATCGTTATTTTAACGATTAGTCCCAATAAAGGTAACTTACCTTGGTTGGTCACATTTATTTATAAACGTGTTTTGAATTGTTGAACTGTTTGATCTGTTTGAACCGTTTGGTGATAACCGTTTGTATACAGGGAAGAACAGGTTGGAGGGACCCAACCGGATCCCTCAAATGTATTATTTATTTTCATGTTATTATATATGAACTGATATGTTTGGCTGATTGATTTGATTGTTGTTTATTGACTGAATATTCAACATCTGTTTGGTTTAAACCAATGGGTGATATTGGTTGGGTATTTGGCAGTGTATGGCCTATGAAATCAATCGTTTTATAAATATTGATTCACCGTTAGGTGAGTCGATAGAGATAAAGTAATAAAATTTATTTTATAACTGAAGATAGATTTTGAATAATATTATTTTGAATAAAAGTTGTTAAAGAGAAATAAATATTTTATTAAGACTTTGATTTATTATTAAGTATTTTATAAAGTTAATTCTGATGTTAATCAGATTTATAAGAACGAGAGTGAATCGAGTGGTTAAACTTTGATAATAAGTGTGTAAAGAAAACAATTAATGAAATTATTTAAATTAATTATATTTTTAATTAATTTAAAGTGAGAACTAGTTTGAAATCGATTAACGAGAAAATCGAGTTTTGAGTGACAAAATCAACCGTTTTAACTGGAATCAACTATTGAATTTGTTTGTTTCGAATTTACGAAATAAAATAGTTGAAGAATATTTTTTTTTTACTTTAAATAAGGTTTTTATAAAGGATTTACTATTTACTTTAGTTAATAAAGAAATTAACTACTTTTACAGTAGTTAGTGACTGAAGAAATTACTATTCTGAGTAACGATAATTTAGAAAGTTTCTTTTTAAAATGGAAATGCATTTAAAAAGTGATCAAAGGCGAAATGTAATCCAATTGGATAGTGAAAGGAATTTATGAACGGGTTTTATATTTAAAACCCGAACTTTGAATAACGAAGTTATAAAAGGAATTACGAGCAAATAGGATAGCTCAATATAAATGTTACTTAATTACGCAAATTGAGTGGAAGGGAATTTAGATCAAAGGGTTTATAATGAACTAGGTATATAAATGGGATTTTAGGTGTGAAAGCGTTAACGTTTGAAATTAACGTTATTTGAAAATGGGATCAAGTAAAAAGAGGAAATCGAAATAAGATGTAACGACCCGCATTCTACGCATCATAGAATCGTAGAATATTTATTTCTGTCACATACGAACTCGTACGGTCATGTAACTTTGGGAGACGACTATTGGGGTCACTTCCCATGTTCATGATTTTTCCCGATTTTTAAATGACCATTTTACCCCTAGTTGGCACTGTTTTGGTCATAACTTTTGACTGGAAAGGAATTTTGACCTGAAACCACTTCCATTGGCTTCGGATGGTGGTTTCTCTTTCCGTAGAGTGGTTACATTAGCCAAACGGACTCACCGTTTGGGAGATATGGCTGAAACAAGTTTCAGATGGTGAAAAACAGCTTAATTGGGCTTAAACGGGTGATTAGCAGCTAGGCCCAAGGGGAATTTCGGGTTTAGGGAGATATAGGTGCTGATTAGGGTT
Source organism: Allium sativum (assembly GCA_030737875.1). Taxonomy (NCBI): domain Eukaryota; kingdom Viridiplantae; phylum Streptophyta; class Magnoliopsida; order Asparagales; family Amaryllidaceae; genus Allium; species Allium sativum. The sequence goes on from CM060913.1 coordinate 163,266,713, forward strand.
AGAAAACATTTCTTTAGAAATTTTCCAGCCGCCACTTTCATTCCTATTAACCTAGTCATGGCCTCCACTCTTTAAATCTCTCTAAAACACCCAAAAATCACCTTCTAATTGAAGATTAGGCTTAGCAAACATTAAATTAAGAAGAAAAAGCACCAAAGCAAGGTTGGAGCTGCTGTATAAGATTGGGAACAGCGCCAAATCAGAGAATATTTCAGTTTTGGGGTTCTAGTTGTGGCAAAGGTGAGTGATAACATCATTTTGACACTAATTACAGTTAATTAAGGGTAATTAGTGAAGATTAGCGAATTTATACGTAAATAAATTCTGGAAAAATTCTTAAAATTCTAAAATAATGTTTTAAGGCTCTGTTAGAAATTTGGGTTAATTTCGATGTGTTTTGCTAATCGTATGCTTAAACATGATTGAGAGGGATTATAGGCAAATGTGAGGTTTTAGCCACTTTTGATCCATTTTGGTTCATTTGAATTGTTGTTTGCTGTTTGTGGTTGCTATTATATGTTGCTATGACTCTATGGTATGTTTCATGATTGATTAGAATAGTTAAATTGCTCGAAAACGTCGTCGAATGGCGTAGAAAGCTCGCTGGGAAGTTGCAGAAGTGTGCAGGTTCCGAACCGGTTCGGATCGGAGAAAGGGGTCGGATCGGACTAGGGAACTGACCAAGGGAATCCGAACTGGATGGGGACTTGCCACTGGAAGAAGTTTGGCAGGAAGGAAGGCCATTGCTTAGAGTTGGAGTTGGACAGAAGATCGGATCGGAGCGATGGAGCAGATTGGATCGGAGTAAGGGAGCAGACCGGATCGGAGGAAGAGAACAGGACGGATCGGAGCAGGCAAACAAGTCAAACAGGAAGAATCAGATCGGATGAACTACCTCCGAACCGAACTCAAGCAGAGGCACCCGAACCGAACCGATATCTGAAGGGGGAGAATCACTGAACCGACCCGACCCGGAGGGAGACACCGACCCGACCCGAAGTGGACTACCGACCCGACCCGATGATGGTGATGACTACCGAACCGAACAGAACTCTAGGACTGTTAATGCGCGACAACTCTTCTGAAGACCCACTCCAATTCGACTAAACCCGAGATGCAAAGGAAGTCCAAATGAGAAGTTAGAGCTCAAGATTCAGAAGGGAATCAACGAGTTCGCTTCATGGTTGGGCTCTGCTGCGGGACGCGTGTTAAGGAGCTATCGACGTCTATAGCTTTGGACCACTATGGTAGGAGGTGCGAAGGCGGATCCAGGGCCATTATGGCATAGGTAGAACCAAGGGCTACGACCAATGAAGTGGGTCATTGAAATGTTTGGTCATGACTCCAAGTGTTTGGCTTGGTCACAGCAGGGTTTCTACAAGTCGGGATTCGTCGTTACCTCAGTTTGTCTAGTGTTCCAAAGTGGTAGATGTCGTACGCTTTACGCACTGAGTGAGAGATGTGAGGATGGTTGCTATGGATGATTTGTTTGCTATCATTGTGACATGCACACCCCACCCCCGTATTCTTACACTATTTATTATGGCACCTTGGGGTATTGTACGGTATGTGGTACTAACTCTTTGGTTGCAGGTCCAGGTTCAGGTATGGTTCAGTATACCTGTTATTATTCTGTTTAGATGCTTATCGCTCATACCAGGCTTTATGTCTGACCCAGAGTTTTATGTCTCTTCTTATTACTCTGGGTGCTCACACGAGCAGACTAGAGACAGGTTAGCTGGTGATGCACGGGTTGATGATCCGGAGACGAGCAGGAGGCTTCCACGTAATATACATATATAGTATTCTCCCTGTATTGTTGAAGATCACTGCTTGGGCATTGTTGGTGTATCTTCTACTTCAACTTTCTTTTGTTTAGAGACAGTAAATTTGGAAAATTGTAATAAGCTGTATTTGGATTTCCGCTGCTTTGAGATTGGTGTTGGTTTTAGTTATCAGCTTATGCACTGTCTCGCCTGTTTTATGTCAAGTATGTTATTATTATATTTTATTCCATGCGCTGTGAGACATTCTACAGGTTCTTTGATTAGTTCGTTCCCTTCTTTCCTTTCTTCTGACGACCGTCTTGTGCTAGTCGGGCATGTGTACAGCGCACTTTTGGAGGAAATGCAGGCTGGTGCGAGGCGGGCCGTTACACTTGGTATCAGAGCTCTAGGTTGCGTAGTTAGCCTAGGGAAGTTATCAGGGAGAGATAATATACGTATACGAGAGAGCGTATTTGCGATTACTTTGGTTTTTAAAAGCTATATATATATATACTATTAGTAGTATAAGGATGAAGTCGTACTGCACTAGCACCACTATGGAGTCGTTAATCATTTCCTTTTTCAGATTGACGATGAGCCGAGATACTAGAGGTGCTGGTAGGGGAGCCAATAATGGGAATGCTGCTGACATGAGGACGATGTTTACTGACCTCATGAGAGAGATGCTTAGAGATGTACAGAGGGCAGCTCCCAATGGTGGAAATGGTGGTGGTCCAATAGTGCAGGCGCCAAGAGTCGACTTCGCCAAGCTGAATAAGGATTATACTAGCCTTGGTGGGAAGCCGTTCCACGGAACGGAGTCGGCCACGGATGTTCAAGATTGGTTGGATAGTTGCGAACGTATCTTCGAGGATTTGGGTATCGAAGATGCGATGAAGAGAAAGCTAGCGTCCCGTCAGCTGCAAGGGCGGGCAATGAATTGGTGGAATGCTATAAAGGCAGCTACTCCCGAAGATCAGATTACTTGGGAGCAGTTTAAAGCTCGCTTTAGCGAGAAGTTCATTCCAGCTGCTCAGAAGTCAGTGCTATTTAAGAAATTCTTGGAGCTCAAGCAGAATGGCAGAGCTGTCTCGGAGTACATTGCTGAATTCGACACTTTGTCAAAGTATAGGTTATCTCTTATTGATACTGCCGAGAAGAAGAATGAGAAATTCATAACTGGGTTAGATCAGTACTTAGGGGAAAGGCTTATTAACCACATCGACGATACGTTTGAATCGATTGTGGGGAAAGCGTTAAGATCAGAAAGTCTCTACCCCAAGTCGAAGACTGAGGTTGCATCCGCAGACGAGTCAAAGCCACAAGCTAGTGGTGGGGGCAAAGGTGGTTCCCAGAACAAAAGAAAGCAGAACCAAGCTAAGGATGGCCAGAAGAAAAAGAATAAACAAGATGTTGAGTGCTTCAGCTGTGGCAAGAAGGGCCATTATGCTAGTAATTGTCGGGCCAGGCCAGCGGATAGGAAGTGCTTCAATTGTGGCCAATTGGGACATCACAAGGACAAGTGTCCGCAACCCCCTAAAGAAAAGCAAATGGTGAAAGCATACGCCCTTAATGCTATTCCTTCTTCGTCGAATGCCCCAACTGCGACGGAGAAGGGAAAGAATGTCGTCATTCAAGGTATGCTTTCTGTTTATGATGTTCCTGTTAGAGTTTTGTTTGATACCGGAGCTTCCAGTTCTTTCATATCTAGTGACCTGGTAGATAGGTTGGGATTGGAGCCCGAGATTGTCGATAGACCTTTAGTAGTGACGAACCCGATTGGTGGTTCGACTAGCCTTAGCATGATTTGTCGTAATGTGGTCTTATCGAGTCATGGATGCATGTTTGTTTGTGATTGCTTTGTTTTGGGCTTTACTGGGTTTGGCATTATTTTGGGAGTAGATTGGCTCCAAAGATATGGGGTGGTGGTAGACTGTGAGGGCTTGTTGGTGACAGCTAGGGCGGATGATGGGCGGAGGATAGTGTTTGGTGGTCTACCCAGTAAGGGGGTATTGGCTAGTTTTCTAAACTCCCTCGACAGTCCGCATAGTGAGTTGTCAGGTTTGCCCGTGGTTGGCCAGTATCCGGATGTTTTCGAAGAGGTGACCGGACTTCCACCACACCGAGAGATTGAGTTTCGTATTGATTTGGTAAAAGATGCCAGACCTATAGTGATGCCACTTCGTCGTATGGCACCTAGAGAGCAGCGAGAGCTCGAGGTGCAAGTCAGCGATCTTTTGAAGAAGGGATTTATCAGAAGGAGTGTCTCTGAATGGGGAGCACCAGTTGTGTTTGCTACCAAGGCGGATGGTTCCCTTCGTTTGTGTGTAGACTACCGCGAGTTGAATAAAGTGACGAGGAAGAACAAGTATCCTCTACCGCGGATAGATGATTTGTTTGATCAGTTGAGTGGCGCGAGAGTATTTTCTCAGTTGGATCTCGCGACAGGTTTTCATCAGCTTAGAGTGGAAGCTGAGAGTATAGCTAAAACGGCATTTCGAACGCCATCTGGATTTTATGAATGGTTGGTTATGCCATTTGGGTTGACTAATGCCCCGGCATATTTTGTGGATCTTATGAATAGGGTATTCAGAGATCAGTTGAATAAGTTTGTCCTTGTGTTCGTTGATGATATTTTGGTCTATTCGAGGACAGAGGAAGAACACAAGGAACATTTAAGAGTAGCGATGGAGGTGTTGAGAAAACACCAATTGAAAGCAAAGTTTTCTAAGTGTCACTTCTGGAAGAGGGAAGTGAGGTTCTTGGGCCATGTTGTATCAGAGAGTGGTATTGCCGTGGACCCAGCAAAGGTGGCTACGGTACAAGATTGGCCTACGCCCAAGAATGCAACAGATGTAAGAAGTTTCTTGGGATTAGCTGGATATTATCGTAAGTTTATCCAAGGTTTCTCCAAGATAGCAGCACCATTGACCCAGTTGACCAAGAAGAATCAAGCCTTTGTTTGGGATGAAAGGTGCGAGAATGCATTTAAAAGCCTAAAGGACAAGTTGACAAGCGCACCAGTGTTAGTCATTCCTAAGGGGGATGAAGAGATGACGATATACACGGATGCCTGTGGTACCGGACTGGGTGCTGTATTGATGCAAGGCGGTAGGGTTGTAGCTTATGCAAGTCGGCAATTGAAACCGCACGAGAGAAGATACCCTACCCATGATTTAGAATTGGCAGCGATCGTGTTCGCATTAAACATGTGGAGACACTATCTCTTGGGAGAAAGATTTGAGCTGTTTACAGATCATAAGTCGTTGAAGTACCTATTCTCCCAGAAGGATTTAAATCTCCGTCAGCAGAGATGGTTAGAGTTCTTAGCTTCCTATGATTTTGACATCGCATACACACCAGGAAAGGGCAATGCGGTGGCTGATGCATTGAGCAGAAGACATGCCAGCTTAGGGGCTATGTTCCTTGAATGGAAGCAACTGGAGTTTATCGCGGGGTTTGATTTCAGACCAAAGTGCGAATTGGATCCAGAAATGTTAGCAAGTTTGACGATCAGACCCACTTTAGTTGAACGGATCGGCTCTAGTCAGAGGGACGATCCTAATCTATTGGAAATCATCTCCAAGTTAGAGATGGACATCGATGAGGAGATGAACAGGTATGGGCTTGATCGAGATAGATGGCTTAGGAAGAATGGAAAGCTTGTTGTACCCAATGTCAATGGATTGAGGGATGAAGTGCTTAGAGAATGTCATCACTCAAAGCTGACTATACACCCCGGTGGTAACAAGATGTATCGAAATATGAAGCAGACTTACTACTGGGAAGGGATGAAAAGAGACGTTGGGAAGTTTATATCCAAGTGCATGAATTGCCAGCTAGTTAAAGCCGAGCAAAAGAAGCCTAGTGGGTTGTTGCAACCATTAGAAATTCCCGAATGGAAATGGGAGCAAGTTTCGATGGATTTCATCGATGGTTTACCAAGGACTAGATCGGGATATGACAGCATTTGGGTAATTGTAGATCGACTAACTAAAAGTGCAAGGTTTATACCAGTCAAATCGACTAGAACGGCAGCTAAGTTAGCAGAATTATATATGAAGTGGGTAGTGAGATTCCATGGAGTACCTAAAAGCATTGTGAGTGACCGAGACCCGTTGTTCACTAGTGGGTTTTGGAAGAGCTTACAAGAGACTCTAGGGTCAGAGTTACATCTCAGTACCGCATATCATCCTCAGACCGACGGTCAGACGGAGAGGGTGAACCGTATTTTGGAAGACCTCTTGAGAGCATGTATATTGGATTTTGGTGGATCATGGGATGACCATTTGCATCTAGTAGAGTTTGCATATAATAATAGCTACCAATCCAGTATCGGTATGGCTCCGTTTGAAGCTTTGTATGGAAGACCGTGCAACTCACCATCATGTTGGATAGAGACTGGCGAGAAGTTTATGCTTGGACCAGATGTGGTGAGGGAAACTTCAGATAAGATCAAGATCATTCAGCAACGAATGAAGGCAGCCCAAGATAGACAGAAGAGTTATGCTGATAAGAGGCGAAGAGACTTAAAATTCTCCGTTGGCGACTTGGTGTTTGTTAAGATTTCTCCGTTGAAGAGCGTAATACGATTTGGCAGGAAAGGCAAGTTGGCACCAAGATTCGTTGGCCCATTCCCTGTTCTTGAACTAGTCGGGAATTTGGCATATAGAATTGACTTACCAGAGAAGATGGCAGGAGTTCATAACGTATTTCATGTTTCCCAACTAAGGAAGTTCGTTCACGACTCAGATATAACTATTTCACCTGATCAGTTAGAGGACTTCGAAGTAGAACCCGAGGTGGTTGGGAACCGCAAGCCGGCCCGTATTGTCGAGCACGACATGAAGCAACTTCGAAGGAAGGCGGTGAAGCTAGTCAAGGTTCAGTGGGGCGAGGACGAGAATGATTGTACTTGGGAGACAGAGGAGAACATTAAGAAATCACACCCAGAACTCTTTGTCTGGTAAGGTTTTGACTTCGATTTAGTTTTTCCGCATGCTAGGATAGGCTTGTTTGCTTGTTTTGCATGTTTGATTGTTATATGTGCTTGTTAGGCATGCGGGATCCTTTGTATGTTTTGGGTTAAGGAATTTCGGGGGCGAAATTTCTTAAGGGGGGGAGAGTGTAACGACCCGCATTCTACGCATCATAGAATCGTAGAATATTTATTTCTGTCACATACGAACTCGTACGGTCATGTAACTTTGGGAGACGACTATTGGGGTCACTTCCCATGTTCATGATTTTTCCCGATTTTTAAATGACCATTTTACCCCTAGTTGGCACTGTTTTGGTCATAACTTTTGACTGGAAAGGAATTTTGACCTGAAACCATTTCCATTGGCTTCGGATGGTGGTTTCTCTTTCCGTAGAGTGGTTACGTTAGCCAAACGGACTCACCGTTTGGGAGATATGGCTGAAACAAGTTTCAGATGGTGAAAAACAGCTTAATTGGGCTTAAACGGGTGATTAGCAGCTAGGCCCAAGGGGAATTTCGGGTTTAGGGAGATATAGGTGCTGATTAGGGTTAGAAAACATTTCTTTAGAAATTTTCCAGCCGCCACTTTCATTCCTATTAACCTAGTCATGGCCTCCACTCTCTAAATCTCTCTAAAACACCCAAAAATCACCTTCTAATTGAAGATTAGGCTTAGCAAACATTAAATTAAGAAGAAAAAGCACCAAAGCAAGGTTGGAGCTGCTGTATAAGATTGGGAACAGCGCCAAATCAGAGAATATTTCAGTTTTGGGGTTCTAGTTGTGGCAAAGGTGAGTGATAGCATCATTTTGACACTAATTACAGTTAATTAAGGGTAATTAGTGAAGATTAGCGAATTTATACGTAAATAAATTCTGGAAAAATTCTTAAAATTCTAAAATAATGTTTTAAGGCTCTGTTAGAAATTTGGGTTAATTTCGATGTGTTTTGCTAATCGTATGCTTAAACATGATTGAGAGGGATTATAGGCAAATGTGAGGTTTTAGCCACTTTTGATCCATTTTGGTTCATTTGAATTGTTGTTTGCTGTTTGTGGTTGCTATTATATGTTGCTATGACTCTATGGTATGTTTCATGATTGATTAGAATAGTTAAATTGCTCGAAAACGTCGTCGAATGGCGTAGAAAGCTCGCTGGGAAGTTGCAGAAGTGTGCAGGTTCCGAACCGGTTCGGATCGGAGAAAGGGGTCGGATCGGACTAGGGAACTGACCAAGGGAATCCGAACTGGATGGGGACTTGCCACTGGAAGAAGTTTGGCAGGAAGGAAGGCCATTGCTTAGAGTTGGAGTTGGACAGAAGATCGGATCGGAGCGATGGAGCAGATTGGATCGGAGTAAGGGAGCAGACCGGATCGGAGGAAGAGAACAGGACGGATCGGAGCAGGCAAACAAGTCAAACAGGAAGAATCAGATCGGATGAACTACCTCCGAACCGAACTCAAGCAGAGGCACCCGAACCGAACCGATATCTGAAGGGGGAGAATCACTGAACCGACCCGACCCGGAGGGAGACACCGACCCGACCCGAAGTGGACTACCGACCCGACCCGATGATGGTGATGACTACCGAACCGAACAGAACTCTAGGACTGTTAATGCGCGACAACTCTTCTGAAGACCCACTCCAATTCGACTAAACCCGAGATGCAAAGGAAGTCCAAATGAGAAGTTAGAGCTCAAGATTCAGAAGGGAATCAACGAGTTCGCTTCATGGTTGGGCTCTGCTGCGGGACGCGTGTTAAGGAGCTATCGACGTCTATAGCTTTGGACCACTATGGTAGGAGGTGCGAAGGCGGATCCAGGGCCATTATGGCATAGGTAGAACCAAGGGCTACGACCAATGAAGTGGGTCATTGAAATGTTTGGTCATGACTCCAAGTGTTTGGCTTGGTCACAGCAGGGTTTCTACAAGTCGGGATTCGTCGTTACCTCAGTTTGTCTAGTGTTCCAAAGTGGTAGATGTCGTACGCTTTACGCACTGAGTGAGAGATGTGAGGATGGTTGCTATGGATGATTTGTTTGCTATCATTGTGACATGCACACCCCACCCCCGTATTCTTACACTATTTATTATGGCACCTTGGGGTATTGTACGGTATGTGGTACTAACTCTTTGGTTGCAGGTCCAGGTTCAGGTATGGTTCAGTATACCTGTTATTATTCTGTTTAGATGCTTATCGCTCATACCAGGCTTTATGTCTGACCCAGAGTTTTATGTCTCTTCTTATTACTCTGGGTGCTCACACGAGCAGACTAGAGACAGGTTAGCTGGTGATGCACGGGTTGATGATCCGGAGACGAGCAGGAGGCTTCCACGTAATATACATATATAGTATTCTCCCTGTATTGTTGAAGATCACTGCTTGGGCATTGTTGGTGTATCTTCTACTTCAACTTTCTTTTGTTTAGAGACAGTAAATTTGGAAAATTGTAATAAGCTGTATTTGGATTTCCGCTGCTTTGAGATTGGTGTTGGTTTTAGTTATCAGCTTATGCACTGTCTCGCCTGTTTTATGTCAAGTATGTTATTATTATATTTTATTCCATGCGCTGTGAGACATTCTACAGGTTCTTTGATTAGTTCGTTCCCTTCTTTCCTTTCTTCTGACGACCGTCTTGTGCTAGTCGGGCATGTGTACAGCGCACTTTTGGAGGAAATGCAGGCTGGTGCGAGGCGGGCCGTTACATAAGATTTCCAAACATAGAATGGTTGAATAAATTTGAAAGGAGATGGGTAAAAGTGGTTTGCATAAAGAAGCGGGTTGTATAACCAAAGCCGAATTTAAAGGAATTTGTTTTAAAAGAGTTAGAAGTTTAATTAACAGAAGTGAATAAATTTGTTTAAACAAAAGGCCAGGTGATGCTGAATACTTAACCAGTGAACTCATTGGAGTGTCATGATTGAAACACTGTATATTTTGATAGTTAAAACACCGACTATCAAACCTGTCCAATACGATTGTTGGTATGGAAAGACCGGGATCGAATTTATATTCGAAAACCATTCCGACCAACAAATACGTGAAGATCTCAGAAGATGGTCGAGATGGAGCATTGAAGACCATGGATCTTCATAAACGGAAGAACCACTAATTTTCTCTGCCTGGCAAGTAGAGATAAGCTGTGATTCTGTCGTGATTGGAATCTACGGGTTGCAAGGACTTCTCGCTACTGATCCATGGGGTGATTCCTATATGGATGCGGTAGGAGAGTGCCTTCGGTTCATCCTGTTCCTGGATGACTTGTATGGACGAGTGTCTGACAGCGTATTTCCAAAGGATCACGTACGTTGATTTCTTCAAACGTACGATAGTTGTTGGCGGGGAATCGCCGTTCTCTTAGCTTCCAGCTAGAGTATTTTTGTGGACGTCAATTAGTGATATCTGACGGATCTGACGATGTGGCATTCAAAGTGAGTGATGACCAGATATTCAGAAGTATTCTGACCTCAAGCCTCAACAACCGGGAGATGACAAAAATCGGGCAGGCAGCATGGCTATGTGGGTCGCTCCCATTAGGGTGTATAATCACCTATCTAGAGGAAATCCTATTTGCTTCTTTAATCTATGTTTCGATGCTGTCCCTTTTCGGGAGACGGTTGCTGATCCCAACTATCGGTGATATACATTCGATACACTCAAGCGAAATGAGTGGTCGGTCATGTGAGGGCCGGGTTGGAAGAAGTTCTTGTTGAACCCAGTGTATTCGTCTCTAGAGATACACGATCGGCAGGTGGTCCCATACCTTGTCAAGGTCGGAATCCAATATCCAATAAGCGCCTGCGGGTTTTTGATTGTATACTATATATGTGGAGCGTGAGATGCAAACGTTCGACTAGATTCTATTTACTTGTATTTAGACATTATTATAATATCAGACAAGATATTGGTTTCAAAAATGTTTTGGGTTATCGTAAGGTAAAAACCGTCCGTGTTTATGTGTGGATTCGGTCTTACGATTATCCTTTTCCTTTGAAAGATTTTGAACTTTAACAAGCAAGTTGGATGATTTACCCTTAATACTGTGCGAGTTTTTCTCACTCTGGTTCACCAGACTGACCCGGTGTTTTGTAAATGCTCGGGTTAGACCGGGTTGTACAGGTTCAGGTTATCGACTGCTATGAAGAGATGAGCTGGAAGAGTCCAGACGTATGATATTATATAGCTACTATTCCGCTGTGTGTGGTATATGGGAACAGGCTATTATAACTGTTCCATGGTATGATGTACTCTGATACTGTAAGTATTTTAAAGCTTTCAATAAAGATTTATTTCTGTATTATATTTGTTCCGCTGCGATGTGAGACTCTGTGTTGTGTTTCTTCTTCTTCTTCTTCTTCTTCTATTCTTATATTTCTTTCTTATCTCACCCTCTAAATTCTTTCTAATAACTATCCAGTGTTTCGGTGCTTGGAGGATCGGCATGAGTTACAGTAAAGGTATTTATGTCGATTTTCGGGGCTGAAACCCCTGGGTCGTTGCAGTTAAGGGTACACTCTCCTCTGCTACCCTCAACTGATGAAATCCTATAGCAAGATCTAGTTGAGAAAACACTTGAGCTCCATGAAGCTGGTCGAACAATTCATCTATCCTAGGAAAAGGATACTTGTTCCTAATAGTTCATTTGTTGAGCTCGCGATAATCGATACATAATCTTAATGAACCATCTGCCTTTGTAGCAAAGACAACAGGCGCTCCCCAACTCGAATGACTTGGTCGGATCAAGCCCTTCTGTATTAGATCATCCACCTGAATAGATAGCTCCAACTTCTCCTTCGGTGCTAACCTTCGAACAGGCAACATGATAGTCTTTGCATCTTTAATCAAATCAATGCGAAACTCTATCTCCCGATGAGGTGGTAAACCTGACACCTCCTCGAAGACATCTGCAAATTCTCGAACAATGGGAATAGAACTCACTTCCTCCTCCGCCACATCCAATGAATAAAGGAAACTAGTCATAAGTGAGCTAGGTCCTCCACAAGATACTACAAAAAAAATTCCCTTCGTCGGTCTTAAATGAGACGATCCCCTTTTTACAATCTAGAACCGCAGTATACCGAGATAGCCAATCCATTCCGAGTAGGACATCGAAACCCATAAAACCCAAAACATACAAATTGCAAGGGAAGATTTCATCATAATAAGAAATCGGAACTCCTAAGCATCCCATACAAAGATTTGTCGAGGCCCAAATAGGGTTTGACACGCAAATAGATTCTAAAGCCATTATTGGCTCAAGTTTTTGTTTATCAACAAGAGTACGAGAAATGAAATTGAGGGAAGCACCGGTATCAAATAAGACACGAATAGGAATGCCAAAAATAGATAGAATACCTTCCATAACTTGCTTCCCCTTTGTTGTTGCAGAAGTGGAAGGTGCTGAAGCTAAAGCAAAAGCTCGAGGTTGTTCCCCATTCTGGAGAAGTGGACACTCCCAAGCAAAATGATCCGGCTTATGATAGTTGTAGCAGCCATCCCTTGGAGCAAACTGAGTCTTGATTGTCTGTGATTCAACCTTCAGATACTTAGCCATTGGTGCCTTAAGCACTGGTGCCCTTTCCACCTGTTTCTTCTTAGCCTCCGTACAGTTCTTAGCAAAATGGCCCTTCTTCCCGCAGTTATGACAAGTAAACCTAGATATATCTTTATTTGGTTGAAACTTCCTCTTATTCTCGCCTGTCGGTGCCGAATTAGCTGATTTCGGAACCAATCCTTCAAACCTCAATCCCATGTTTACCTAGTCCAAATAGGGTGCCAAGATGTGGTTTGTCATATCTCGATGAAACTCAGGACGTAATCCTGTAATTAACTTATCATTCTTCTTCAGTGGCGTATCAATTAGACCTAGTCCGAATAAAGACAATGTAGTGAATCGCTTCTCATACTCTGCTACCGTCATAGTCCCCTGCTTCAAGTCCATGAAACTCTTGTATAATAAGGTCTTCCCAGCTTCCGGAACATATTTCTTTTCAAATTCCTCCTTAAATTGGGCCCAAGAAAAGTCGTTCTCTTGGACATCCAAAATAATCAGATTCCACCAATCCATAGCTGTATCAGTTAAATGTCGTGATGCCAATCGACGTTTCATTGCATCATCTAGCTCCATATCCCCAAATATACGGTCGCATAGCTTGAGCCAAGTCTGAACTTCTACAATCGACTCCGAGCCACTAAACCTCCTTCCCCCAAGCCTCTCATAGTCACGACAAAGTGAAGCAAATCCCTTCTGAGGGATGACTTGCACGAACTCCTCTACAACACCTACTATTGGTTCCTCCACAGAAGCTGCATTCCTTGGTGCACGATTCTCACCATTAGTGACAGTACTAGCTCAGCCACCTCTACCTCTGCCTCCTCTAGTATTTGCAGTAAGAGTACTCATAGTTTACTACCTGAATTATAGCAAACATCTTTAGAATACTTGAAGATAGAATTATTTCAAGGAAATTATACAAAGAAGGGTTCACCACTAAGAAGGACCTTATTCAAGAAAGGGTTGCGAGAAATAGACATTCCTAAGGAATATTTTCAAAGTCTAGTTTTCAAAATACAAATACGCTCTCATATGTATAATACACTCGACTCATTCTAGGGTGTCGCTTACCTCATCTCTAATGAGCCATACCCAACCAAAGCCAAGGTGTTCACTCAACCTTGTGCTCTGATACCAAATGTAACGACCCGACTTTTCGAACCTCGAAAGTCAACACTAAATACATCCACGGTATTCGTGTGCCAAACATCCAAGTGCCGGAAAGTCGAATTGTTGGGTAAAAAAAAAAGTAGAACAAGGAAGAAAGAATAGAACATCAGAATCTCACAGCGGAACGGAAATATATAATATCAACATAGTACAAAGGGTTACTCTAAATAAAGGAATTTCAGAGTTACAATAACCTAAGTACCATAATCATCCTGGACAGTTATAACTGCATGTCCTCACAACGCTGATATGTACATAACTAATATAGTACAACTGAAATAGAAATAAGTAGATAGATAATGGAAGCCACCAGCTCGTCTTCCAAACTTTAAAGCATCCAAAGTAAAACCTGCCATACTCAGCCTACTCGAAGGAGCACGTGAGGATTTTAGGGAAAACAAAAACCAAGCGTCAGACATCAGTCTGGTATGAGAAAACTCAAGATTGCATGTAACAATATTAAGGGGACCGTGTAGATAACCTCTCCGGTTTTCCCCTCAAAAGAAACTAACCATTTATTAAGTTTACTATAGTTGTATTATAGATAATGTCTAGGGTGTAGAATATAAAAAAATCACATAGATGGAATGGTTACGTTGGTTACATTCGACAACTATTAAGTGTACAAACAAAACCGTTAAGGTACGTTCGTATATTGGATTTTCCCCTGGAGATCTCTCAATACAGATCCAAACTCCATGCACAAGGGTCAGAAAGTACCTCCGAGCGTTGCATATCTCTAGATAAAATATACCATAAGGTAAACACAACTGGCCCACACACGAAACACCGAAGTGCACCACGTGGAACTAAATATATCCAACTCCCGCGCGCAACTTCGAGGAGCTCCCGCACGATTAGATATAAGCATATATGGAGTCAATATATCCTGCCATAGGTTAGCAAAACATCAGATTGTGCTCCTACACTGTTTTTAGCCGTATCCGATGTCGAGGTTTCGTTCGGCATGTTTCACACGAGTCTTCATCACTCGAACATAACACGGATCCCAAACTGGATTCCTACTTCTCGAACAGATCACGAATCACTACTTTGATTCGAGCATCACGAGAAGTTTCCCAACCCTCATATATATTCACTTTTCTTCATCAACCGCTTCCAAAACGTAGAACTCGTACTCTAGTTTTGAAGTGGTATTCGATGAGTAAAACACTTATCGATCCCGGACTCTTCAAAACTAATCGATGAATTTCTGATTAACTCAATTCCGGTTCTTTTAAAAGTAAGTGAATGCTAGAGACATTTCTTACCAACACTCCTCCCCGGGGGTTCTCATTGGTATGGAATCGTGAAGCTTTCCCGATACTTCTTAAGTTATAATGGTATAGTTCGATAGTAGACTAATTGACTATCTAGTCAAAACAATAACTTATAGAAACCATGGTTCGTACACTTAACTCATTTCCGACATTATCAACTTAACTATCCCTCGGTCAAGAGTGAAGCCAGGTAAGTTAGAGCACTGGTTGCATATCACCCCTTGCCTAGACACCCCTTTCTTGACACTCACAGATAGATAAGCCTACTCGTCGGCTTATTAGAATTAAGCACAATATCCATGATATTCAATAAACAGGTAAGTAATCAATATGATTAACACGTTTCTAGCATTCCCAACCTATCTATTCCTCAGCCAAGAGGGAAGCCGGTAGGTTAGATCTCTATTGCTCCGTCCCTACTCGACATCAATCTTTACTCTCACAAATAGATAAGCCTACTTCGTTGGCTTATTAGTGTTAAGCATTATCAATTACCATTTAATCTAGTGACTTAATCATGACAAGGTTTAGCAATTCATAACCCTTTCTAACCTTTGTTTTATTTGAAAAGATATTTTAGAAAGAAGATATTTTGAAAAGAAGATATCTTAGAAAGAAGATATTTTAAAAGGAAGATATTTTAGAAAGAAGATATTTTTAAAAGGAAGATATTTTAAAAAGAAGACATTTTGAAAAGAAGATATTTATACTTTAAAATACTCTTGTAAGAATTAAGAAATAATATTAAAAAGATAAGACAATTTACATAAGCTTAAAGTGCCTTTACAAAACTTTAAAATCTAAAAACAAGGTTAAACGGTTACTTTTGCACTAGTGAAGTTTTGGTCATTTTTGATGGGTTACTTAGCATTTTATTATTCAATCACTTCAAGGTAGTAAACATACAAGTAAAACAAGATCTAATATGATAAGAAATCACTAAAGATGTCATTACAAAGTTCCATACAAAGTGTTGAAAACACAACAATTCAAACTGCATCTATAGCGACTATCGCTATAAATGCACTTTCAAGTTCAAGTCCACAATATGTCAATTCCCTACGAATCCTTATGTGCTTTGTTTCAAGTCCATTCCACTTGTTATACAAGTCAATTCAAGTCCAAATCCAAGTTCATTCAAGTCCATTCCAATCCATTAACATGGATCACATATGTCGCTTACTTTTAAAGTAAGAATCAAGTTAACATTTTTAACATAAGTTCTAACATTCAAGCAAGTTAAACATAGTAAAAGACATGCAAATAGTTTTTATTTGCTGTCCTAAATAGTGAGTAAACTCACTTTAGTCCTTAGAAAATCCAAGCTCCAATAATAAGAAAAAATATCCATGCTAGCAAGCTCCTTCCTTTCCTTGCTTTTCCTTGCTTTTCCTTACTTCTTCCTTGTATATAGCGCACGGCCTCAAATAGAAAATAGCGAGGTTCTTCGATTTTTCAACTTCTAACTAGCTAGAAGGTCTTGAAATGGTATAAGAAGGCTACACTCAAAGTTTGAGTTGATTTGGAGTTGGTTTGAGTATACTTTGAGAAAGTTAGTAAGGAAGAGAAAGAAGATGAAGATAAGCCATTAAAGCTTCATTTTTTGCTTAGGAATTTTGTAAATGTAAAGAGAAGGAATGCCTCTTATTTTATAGGAAAAGCAAGGTAAATGGGAAAAGACCTAAAAGCCCCTAAAACCCTAATCTTATGTCATCTTGCTTATGTCATCTCGCTTATGTCATCTTGCTTATGTCATCTTGCTTATGTCATCTTTCTTATTTCCTAAATATCTTGCGTATGTCATCTTGCCTATGTCATCATAAATATTTAGTTAATCCTAAATATGAAAAATATTTTTATTTGCTAATTACTTTCCTAATGATTAATTAGAAACTCATTCAAATTTTCAACAACTTTTATTGAGAAAATAGTTATATATCGATAAAACAGTTTTCAGTCACATTTTCGACATTTTTCCAAAAATTATATTTTTGAAAAAAAGTTTTCTGAAATGACTTTAGGATCATTGAATATTAATTAAAATATGTTTAACAAGGTTATAAAATCACATTTACAATATTTAACAATATTCCAAACTGTTACAATATTTGAAGATTAAGTGTTCAAATTTCTGGGTCTTTACATTCACCCCCACTTAAAACATTTCGTCCCCGAAATTCAAACAAGAATGAAAAATCAAAGAAGAATAAGAAGAATAAGAAGAAGAAGAAAAAGATGCATATATAGATTACTTCAAAAAACTATATACAAACTAAACAATAAAAGACATACAATACTAAGATAGGAAATCCCTAGTCTAAGATCAAGTCTGGATAAGACTTCCTCAGATTATCCTCCGTTTCCCATGTACAATCAAGAACATCCTCACTCCATTGTACCTTGACTAACTTCACAACCTTAGTCCTAAGCTGCTTTATATCTCTATCCACAACTCGAACTGGCTATCTCAATATAGTCAAATTCGGCTCTACCTCCAAGTCTTCCTGTTGCGAGGCTTCTACTATCATCGAGGGATCATGCACATATTTACGCAAATGTGATACATGAAATACATTATGCACTCCGGATAACCTAATTGGTAACTTGATTCTATATGCGAGTGTACCGATCCTCTCCAGAATTGGGAACAGTCCAATATAACGAGGAGCCAACTTCCCTGCCCTTCCAAACCGGACAACACTTCTCATCGGGGAAACTTTTACAAATACAAAGTCTCCAACTGAGAATTCCAAATCTCTTCTCCTTTCGTCTGCATAGCTCTTCTGCTGATTTTGTGTTTCCTTGATTTGCTTCCTAATATCTGAAACCTTATCAGATGCATCTCGAATCATATCTGGTCCAAGTTTAAGACGATCACTAGGTTCTACCCAACATGATGGAGATTTGCAAGGCCTTCCATACAATGCTTCAAAAGGTGCCATTCGAATGCTGGCTTGATAACTATTGTTGTATGAAAACTCAACAAGTGGTAAATGCTCTTCCCACGAACCTCCAAAATCTAAAATGCATGCCCGAAGTAAATCTTCTAATACTCGGTTCACCCTTTCCGTTTGCCCATCAGTCTGCGGATGATAAACGATACTCAAACTGAGCTCGGTCCGCAATGTATCATGCAATCCCTTCCAGAAATGACTTATGCAGATTGGATCTCTATCATTCATGATACTACTTGGAATGCCATGAAGCCTAACTATCTCTTTAATATACAACAATGCTAAACTAGAAGTAGTCTTTGTTGCCTTTATTGGTAAGAAGTGCACGCTTTTGGTTAACCGATCTGCAATAACCCATACACCTTCATTACCTCTCCTCGTCCTAGGCAACCCGTCAATAAAATCCATAGAAATCTGATCCCATTTCCACTTAGGAATCTCGAGTGGCTGAAGTAGCCCGGCTGTCTTTTGATGACTACCCTTCACTTGTTGGCAGTTTGCACACCTACTTACAAATATCGAAACATCCCTCTTCATGCCCTCCCACCAAAATGTTCGCTTCATATCTTGATATATTTTAGTTACCCCTGGATGTATCGTTAATCGTGAATGATGGCTTTCCGTTAGAACATTCTGCCTGATTCCATTAACATTCGGAACACATAACCTACCATTCATCCTCAAAATTCCACGGTTATCTACTTCGAATCCGGGCCATTTCTCTAGAGCAATATTCTCACTTACCAACTTAGCAGTCCTGGCAAGATGAAGATCTCTAAGCTGATTCTCTTCGATACGACTAATCAAGGTTGGTCGAACTTCTATATTTGCCATAACTGCATATCTTCCACTGAGCGCATCGGCTTCAACATTAGCCTTTCCTGAGGTATACGTGATGTCTTTATCATAGGATGCAAGAAACTCCAACCACCTTTGCTGCCTCATGTTCAAGTCTTTTTGCGTAAAAAGATACTTCAAGGATTTGTTGTCCGTATATAACTTGAACTTCTCCCCAAACAAATGATGCCTCCATATTTTTAACGCAAACACAACTGCTAATAACTCCAAGTCATGAGTCACATACCTCGTTTCATGTGGTTTGAGATGACGGCTCGCATAAGCAATAACTCTCCCATGTTGCATCAACACAGCACCTAACCCAGTTCCACACGCATAATGTAAACAGTCAAACCTTCACCTCCATCTGGCACAATAAGGACAGGAGCACTAGTTAACTTTTCCTTAAGCTTTATGAAGGCTTGCTCGCACTTCTCTGTCCATACAAATTTGATATCTCTCTTCGTCAGCTTTGTTAAACAAGAAGCGATCTTTGCAAAATCCTGGATAAACCTTCTATAATAGCCAGCAAGACCCAAAAAGCTTCTAATATCTGTAGTGCTTTCTGGCCTTCTCCAGTTTTGAACAGACACAACCTTCGTAGGATCAACCGAAATACCTTCAGTAGAAACAACGTGGCCCAAAAATCTAACTTCCGAACGCCAAAAATGACACTTCGAGAATTTTTCCTTCAAAACATTGTCCGTCAATGTTTCTAGTACTATGCTCAAATGGCGTGTATTTTCTTCCTCGGTCTTAGAGTAGACCAGAATATCATCAATGAATACAAGAACAAACTTATTCAACACGTCTCGAAAAACCCGATTCATTATGTCTACGAAATATGCTGGAGCATTAGTTAGACCGAACGGCATAACTAATCACTCATAAAATTTATCGGACCTAAAAGCGGTTTAGGGTACACTCTCCTCTGCTACCCTCAACTGATGGAATCCTGTAGCAAGATCTAGTTGAGAAAACACTTGAGCTCCATGAAGCTGGTCGAACAAGTCATCTATCCTAGGTAAAGGATACTTGTTCCTAATAGTTCGTTTGTTGAGCTCGCGATAATCGACACATAATCTTAATGAACCTTCTGCCTTTGTAGCAAAGACAACAGGCGCTCCCCAACTCGAACGACTTGGTTGGATCAAGCCCTTCTGTAATAGATCATCCACCTGGATAGATAGCTCCAACTTCTCCTTCGGTGCTAACCTTCGAACAGGCAACACGATAGGCTTTGCATCTTTAACCAAATCAATGCGAAACTCTATCTCCGGATGAGGTGGTAAACCTGACACCTCCTCTACGACATCTGCAAATTCTCGAACAATGTGAATAGAACTCACTTCCTCCTCCGCCACATCCAATGAATAAAGGAAACTAGTCATAAGTGAGCTAGGTCCTACACAAGATACTACAATTTTTTTTCCCTTCGTCGGTCTTAAATGAGACGATCCCCTTCTTACAATCTAGAACCGCAGTATACGGAGATAGCCAATCCATACCGAGTAGGACATCGAAACCCATAAAACCCAAAACATACAAATTGCAAGGGAAGATTTCATCATAATAAGGAATCGGAACTCCTAAGCATCCCATACAAAGATTTGTCGAGCCCCCAATAGGGTTTGACAAGCAAATCGATTCTAAAGCCATTATTGGCTCAAGTTTCAGTTTTTCAACAAGAGTACGAGAAATGAAATTGAGGGAAGCACCGGTATCAAATAAGACACGAATAGGAATGCCAAAAATAGATAGAATACCTTCCATAACTTGCTTCCCCTTTGTTGTTGCAGAAGTGGAAGGTGTTGAAGCTAAAGCAAAAGCTCGAGGTTGTTCCCCCTTCTGAAGAAGTGGACACTCCCTAGCAAAATGACCCGGCTTATGACAGTTGTAGCAGCCATCCCTTGGAGCAAAATGAGTCTTGATTGTCTGTGATTCAACCTTCGGATATGAGATAACCCCAAACTTACGCAGAACGAAAGTTGAGATGATCATTGGAATATAACATAAATATAGCAACACATAACACAGATAACAACATAAATATAAGAATCTATAAAACAACAACATCAACATAGCAGCGGAATATGGATGTTATCATAACACAGAATCCCAGTCACAGAGTCCTACTTATTACATCAAAATCCCAACAAAAGGAAACGAGTACATAATGTTAAAGATACAGTTTGAAATGAAGTGGAATACGGTTTGAATGTCTCAAAGTCTAAGCAGAAACAAAGATAAAGGTGAGGGTCTGCATAGTCCAACAAAGCACCTCGATAAGCAGCAACACCAAAGCGAATAAGCAAGCTCCAAGATCAGCAACTACAAGGAAGCACCCTAACAACCTGTCAATTGGCTGCCCGTGTGGAAAGAGGGCACCCGAAATTTGCAAAGTGAAACAAAATTCGAGTCAGTCGTGGGACTGGTATGAGAAATCTTTCTCTACTAACTAACCATATGGCAAATCACAGGACCACGCCGCTAAGGCGGAACGGGTTTACTCCATTGGATTGCCAGTGCATAATTAAGTAAGTCGTTTGAATAACGCTATGCATTTAAAAAAAAAAAATGAGATCGTTATAAGACCCAAGTCCCATCACACAATGCAACGCACACCAGAGAAAAGGGTTTTTCCTTATAACGATCAAAAGATGATAAATACGTCAAACGTATTACTACTTGTGTGCATAAGTTTTCATAAATCATTTCAATATAAATGTATTAATCCTAGACGACATAGGTACCATATATTATGCCGCCGTATATAAGTATACAACTAAAATCGTAATGTCGTATTGGAGGATTGGTTTCCATCATGAGTCGGGGCTAGGGGCAAGCTCCTCTCCGATTCGAGACACTCTAGCAAATGCCTCAGGATTCCCCGCAGTGAACCCTTGGATCTTCAGGGCCGGTCCACACATATGTGTATGGATTAGTTATGCCTGAACACACGCTTCCCGGTTCCTTTGAACCTATAATGTGACCACCAACGGCCTATAAACAACGAGGTACCTCAAATTCCATCATCCACATAAGTAAAATGTCAGCGCTGGTAGGTCCCTGACATCACTCTAGCTAGAAAGAAACGTGTGCACTCCCTGCAGTCCGTATCCCGTTTTGACTCATACCGGGGTGTGAGGCTCGTGAGGTTACGTTATACACAAAGCTACGCCCAAACAGGCTGTGCTTTGATCATTTTCACAAGGCCTGCTTTTCAACAAAACTTTGATCATTCGCATCTTAGCGGGCCACATTGACAATTCGCGTCATGCTATCTATAACTACTAACATATACCAGGGTGTTAAGCAGAGAATAAATTCTCTACCACCAAACAAGCATACATTAATAAAAATTGATTTAGTTACACGAAACGAATTCCAACGTCAGACGCGCGTCCATACAAGTCCGTTCTGGGTTTTGAACGAAACCGGAGATACCAGAGAGGTTCTCGCTTATCCGGACAATCAACCCATACGACCGACCAACTACTACATCAACCCTTTCCTGGGAGCAAGTCAGTTCAAGGTCTCAATAATCGTTGTCCGTTCGATGTGAAGATCGCCGGTCTTCAACATCGTCTTCTATTATTTCGATTTAAATCGTCGTTTGATTATTTGAAATGAGTTAAACTCGGCCTTTTCAAATAATCATCGCATAATTATCATTTAAATCATTTCACGTCGTTTATATTAATTTATAGCGATTTATTTCTATTTTTATTTATTTAAAGACAGTGCGAATTAATTAAACGACGCTTCGGGTCGATAGGCGACCCTGGCGCTGTTTCTACCAAAATTTGTTTTAGACATATCTTAAAATCTACCCGTCAGATTTTGGTAAATTTTATGTCGTTGGAAAGCTCTTTCCAAGACGATCCTAACGAATCCAGTTTTGGGAAAATTCAACGGTCGGATCTTTCTATACAACCGCTTAAAGTTATGATTTCAAAACGCGAACTACCGCGCGTGTTTCGCTTAGTTTCAATTTATATTATATATATAAATCAAACCATTTGGCGCCTTCCATTATTTCAAAAATCCATTCTTTTGTTTATAACATAATATTTTTGTCCGCCAATTCTAATGCGACAAAAATCATATTTTAGACTATGTGCATTTTTATATTAAACAAAAGTAATAATTTTGTTTTATTCCTTTACCCTTGACATTGAATATGTAAGTGTTTTCTTTTACTTACCTTTGCCTTGAAAATGTACATATTGACTTTTATTTTCTTTTACATAAGAAAATATACATATTGCATTTATTTACCTTTACATAAGAAAATGTGCATATTACATTTATTTTCTTTTACATAAGAAAATGTACATATTGCATTTATTTACCTTTACATAAGAAAATGTGCATATTACATTTATTTTCTTTTACATAAGAAAATATACATATTGCATTTATTTACCTTTACATAAGAAAATGTGCATATTACATTTATTTTCTTTTACATAAGAAAATATACATATTGCATTTATTTACCTTTACATAAGAAAATGTGCATATTACATTTATTTTCTTTTACATAAGAAAATATACATATTGCATTTATTTACCTTTACATAAGAAAATGTGCATATTACATTTATTTTCTTTTACATAAGAAAATGCAACTTTTAATTCTTATTTATGAAAACACCTTCTCTAGCGTCAACATTTCTAATACCAATATTTGTATATTTTCTAATGTCAATATTGAATTCATTTTAACTATATATTATCATGACGATGAAGATTTGACCCATTTCAACTCTACTAACTTGACTATGAGATTTTTGATGTCAACGTATATGTTCAATGTGATATTTCAATACATAAAACAATCTATTTCATGTCGAACCCAAAGGTGGCACTCTACAATTTAGTGTCCATTTCATGTCAATCACACGATAATATGTCTAACCATACCAATCATACACAGCATATGGTTTGGTGTATACCTTTGGCGTCATTACAACATAGTTAACACAATGTATAAAATGGTGTTGTCACAATACAAATAACCCAACATATAAATTGGTGTCGTAATAAAACAGTTAACCCAGTGATGTAGGTTTGGGTGTCGTCTCATCTACATTAACACAGATGTGGTTTGGTGTAACTTTGATGAATCAAACATAAGGACCTCATCTTTATTTTAAAAGATTAGAACTTACATTTCGTTTTATAAATAAAGATTTAACTTGCATAAAATTTTTTTTGGGTATTTTGATTTGTAGACAAGACATAAAATTTGTCTTTTAATTTACAGAGAAAATATCATGTCAAAATTGTCCATTATTTTATTAACAAAGTTTATGTAAAAATTTATAAAGAAAATAACATGAAATAATTCCTTTTTGTTTTGTTAACAAAATTTTTGTCCTTTTCTTATGTATACAAATAACATAAAATCTTGTCCTTTTTGTTCTGTTAACAAAATGACCTCAAAATTTGTTCTTTTTATTTAGTTAACAAACAACATAAAAATTTGTTCTTTTTATTTAGTTAAAAAACAACATAAAAATTTGTTCTTTTTATTTAGTCAAGCAAATTTTGTTGAAACTTTGTCAAAAATATAAGATTAAAAATTGTCCTTTATTTTATTGACACAGTTTATGTAAAAATTTGTCAATTATCTTATTAACAAGTTTTTATGTTAAAACTTGTTATTTTAATCTATTGTGAATCCAAGATTCAAATTTTCATAAAAAAAAAGAAATTATTTATTTGAAGGTCTAAACCCCTTTTTTTTTATTTTTTTTTAAAAGAGATGAAAATAAAGAAGATAATAAAGATGAGAGTCTCTTCATGATTACACCAAAATAACATAGCTAAATAACACAAATATCTCATGGCATCACCCCATACAATAATCACATACTCATAGCATAAAATATCATCATGACGCAGATCAAGAACAATAGTATACGAATCAGAATTTCACGATTTACATTAATATATAATTATTTAAATTAGATCAGAGTTCTCACAGTTTTGCAATTTGTCAAATTTCCAAATGGTTCAGAAAGGTCTCGTTTCAGTCCAGGATTGTAGATCACAGTCTCACGAGTCCAACGGTCCTGAAACCATTAAGTTCCGAGTTCGTTTGGATTATATATGATTAAATTTAGGTTAATAATATTTTAAATAGAAAAAAATAATTTAAATAAATTATTTGCACACCTTCTTCTACCTGTGGACTTCGGCCGAAGGTTCAACGAATAAAGTTCGATATTAGGGCTCGATTTTTCGCTCCAGTCGAGGCACGAGGTGCCGATCTGATGCTACCACGGTAACGGCCTCTGGAAGGCGCCCCCGAACCTCCCCTCCCCGTCCAACTCGCACGCCGCCTTTGGTGGGCGTTCTCCGACGAACGACGTCGGTTTCCGAGCCTGGCTCCTGACGGTCGTGGCTCCAGGGAAAGATCAGGCCGTATCAAATCGAAGAGGAGGAAGGCCTCTTCGTTAATGTCAAAAGGAGGGGTGTGATTCGGTGAATGGATCAGTAGAATTTAGGAGAAGAAGATCGATGAATTCTGGCCATGCGTTCAATACAGTGGCGGCTGAGAAGGAAGAATACGGCGTATAGGGCTTGGGTGTATACAGTATATATAGTGGTATTTAGGTTTTTATTTAATTAATTAAATTCCATTTAATTCAAACAAATCTCGTTCACTTCAAACGAACTCCGATTCAAACCCAGCGAGTGTTGCCCCTAGCTAAATACCCCCATCCCGGACATAATGGGATATGTCCCGTCAGCCAAAACAACTGTCTGTGGCCTGTATTATTAAAAATAATATTTAAATCCTTTATAATTTAAATTCTGTTGTACAAATAAATTCACCGAGGCCGCATACGGACTCAGAAAAATCCAGAAAAAATATATTTGGCTTCGTTATGACGTTACGGTCTTAACAAAATTAATTTCGTCTAATTCTGAGACTGTTTGAAAAATGGCTATTTTTCAGTCGATTAAATTTGACTGAAATGGACAAGACACATTTTCCTTTGCCATGCTCACATATAAATTCGGAAAATTCTAAAAATTGAAACCTAGCAATAATATGATATTCCGGTTCCGATGAAATTGGTTTCGTCGAAAACAGAGATCGTTTGAAAATTGGCTATTTTCACTGGCTTTAATCATTATTTAAAATGAAAATTTTAAATTCTGCCTCATTTTCCAACTAAATTTCTTAAAAATAAAAATTTTAAATTGGCTCGGATTTTCCGGGTCGTTACAGTCTCCCCCACTTAAAACTTTTCGTCCTCGAAAAGAAAGTAAAAGTAGGAAACGACAGAAATGTAAATTGTGGTAAATGTACCTTAACACAAGCATCATTCGGAGATATCCTCTCTGCAATGGGGATAAGCCCTTCTGAAGCTATCCTCTGTCTCCCAAGTGCAGTCCCTAGGATCACTGCTCCACTGCACCTTGACTAGGGGAATCTTCTTGTTTCTCAACACCCGGATTTCTTTGCCAATAACCTTTATCGGATCTTTTCTCACTGTCAGATTAGGAGCAATATCCAAGACCTGCTGATTCAATTCATCCTCAATCAAATCAGGGTCGTGTACATGCTTGCGGAGTTGAGACACATGAAAGACATCATGCACCCCAGGCAACCAGTCGGGCAACTGTACTCGATAAGCAAGAGTACCGATCCTTTCGAGAACAGGGAATGGGCCTATGAACCTTGGCGCCAATTTCCCAGTCTTACCAAAACGAATCACGCCTTTCAATGGGGAAACTTTCAAATATACTCGATCACCAACAGAGAATTCCAAGTGTCTTCTTCGCTGATCTGCATAACTCTTCTGTCGGCTCTGAGCAGCCAACAGGCGCTTCTTAATCAAATCAACTTTGTCCGATGCTTCACGAACCATGTCGGGACCCAAGACTAATCGATTGCCTGGCTCCACCCAACATGCTGGGGACCTACATGGTTTACCATATAGTAACTCAAACGGTGACATTCCCAAGCTGGCTTGGTAACTATTATTGTAAGAGAACTCCACCAGGTATAAATGGTCCTCCCATGAACCACCATAGTCCAGAATGCACGCTCGCAACAAGTCCTCTAGAATGCGGTTCACCCTCTCAGTCTGGCCATCTGTCTGAGGGTGATAAGTTGTGCTCAGATTCAACTTAGTACCGAGTTCTTCTTGGAAAGCTTCCCAAAATTTGCTCGTAAATAGGGGATCCCGATCACTAACAATGCTTCTTGGAATCCCATGCAATCTGACAATCTCTTTAAGATAAAGCTGCGCCAAACTCCGAGCTGTTCTGTTGGTCTTGACAGGGATAAAATGGGCAGACTTTGTTAAGCGGTCAACAATTACCCATATACTATCGTTCCCCTTTCGGGTACGAGGCAAGCCATCAATAAAGTCCATAGAAATTTCTTCCCACTTCCAGCCTGGAACTCCTAGCGGTTGCAATAGACCTGCTAGCTTCTGCTGATCACTTTTGACCTGCTGACAAGTGTGACATCTAGAAACATAAATAGAAATAT
Source organism: Allium sativum (assembly GCA_030737875.1). Lineage (NCBI taxonomy): Eukaryota > Viridiplantae > Streptophyta > Magnoliopsida > Asparagales > Amaryllidaceae > Allium > Allium sativum. The sequence continues at coordinate 163,293,778 of CM060913.1, forward strand.
CTCTCTTCATGGATTTCCACCAGAATGTGCGCTTGAGGTCTTGATACATCTTGCTCACCCCTGGATTAAAACTAAGCTTAGATTTGTGGCACTCATCCATAACTTCCCTTCTGAGCTCAGGAATGTATGGAACACAAATTCGGCCAGATAGCCTCAGAATCCCTCTGTCGTCAATTTGGAAGCTAGTGGTTTCGCCATCCTGAATTCTTTTGATAATTCTCTGAATAAATTTATCATCCTTCTGGAGAGCGGAGATCTTATCAATCAGAGTAGAAGTAATAACGAGATTGGCGAGAAGGAGTTTTTCACCATCTGTATTCTTCCGACTGAGCGCATCGGCTACAACGTTGGCTTTCCCTGGAGTATATAGGATAACAAAATCATATGATGCAAGAAATTCAACCCAGCGTTGCTGCCTCATATTCAAATCTCTTTGGGTAAAAAGATGCTTCAAGGATTTGTGGTCCGTGTATACTTCAAACTTCTCACCCAAGAGATAATGCCTCCAAATTTTAAGAGCAAACACGATCGCCATTAGCTCAAGATCATGAGTGGCGTAATTCTTTTCATGCGGTTTCAATTGGCGGCTAGCATATGCGACCACTTTGCCTTGCTGCATCAGCACCGCCCCAATACCTTGAATGGATAAAGGACTAACACGTTAAAATGAGATTTGACAATAAAAGAAATTGTTATCCCTAACATGTTGATTAATATAAAGGAAACAACCTTGATGAGAAGCGTCAGTCCAGACTGTCAGATCCTGATTGCCATCTATAATGGTCAACACAGGAGCATTGGTCAACCTCTCTTTTAAATCTTGGAAAGCTTTCTCGCATTCGGGCGTCCAAATAAATTTTGTATGTTTCTTGGTCAGGTTTGTCAATGGACAAGCAATCTTCGAAAAATCTTTGACAAATTTCCGATAATAGCCAGCCAGCCCTAAGAAACTTCTGACCTCGGTGGGGGTTCGAGGTTGCTTCCAGTCTTGGATGGCTGAGATTTTTCCTGGATCAACTGAAATGCCTTCTTTTGATACGACATGTCCGAGGAATTTCACCTCTTCTTGCCAGAATATGCATTTGGAGAATTTGGCTTTCAGCACATTTCTACGCAAAATCTCCAAGACTTCCCTCAGATGTTGTTCGTGCTCAGCAGTAGATTTAGAAAAAATGAGGATGTCATCGATGAACACGAGAACAAATTTATTTATAACATCCCTGAAGACCCTATTCATCAGATCAACAAAATATGCTGGAGCATTACATAGACCGAAAGGCATTACCAGCCATTCATAAAAGATATCCGGCCCTCTGAAAGCAGTTAGAGGCACACATTCTTCTGCGATGCGAAGTTGATGGAAGCCTGTAGCTAGGTCCATTCTAGAGAAAACTCGCGCCCCATGCAAGCGGTCGAGCAAGTCGTCAATACGAGGCAGTGGGTATTTGTTCTTCAGAGTTTGTTTGTTGAGATCACGGTAGTCCACACATAACCTGAGGGTACCGTCTGATTTTGGAACGAACACCACGGCTGCGCCCCATTCTGAGAAGCTAGGCCTGATCAAGCCCTTAAACAAAAGTTGGTTGGTTTGATTTCTCAGCTCTTCTTTTTCTTTGGGTGACATTCTCCGAATAGGATGTACGACAGGCCTTGCATTCGGAGCCAAGTCAATTCTGAAGTTGATTTCTCTTCGTGGAGGTAAGCCTTCAACTTCTTTGAATACATCGGCATAATCCCTGACAACAGGGATTTCCTCAATAGAAGTAGGAGTGACTTCTAGAGAGGACCAGAATTCTTTTCTGTCAGTGGCTGAGCCGTGGCAGGGTATAGTGATATTGCCAAGCTTAGTTTTGACTTTGATAATCCTCTTAGCACATACCAGCTCAGCCTCAAATTTGGTTAGCCAATCCATTCCCAATATAATGTCATAACCAGAGAAATTCATGACAATCAGATTAAAGGGGAACTGATAACAAGAATAGGAGATCGGCATTCTACAGTATTGATCTAGAACAAGGGAACCTCCTATCGGACTATGGGCTCTAATTAATTCCTTAAGTTTCCTTGGACTTAATTTTAGCTTTTTAATGGTGTCAGAAGAAATAAAACTACGTACTGCACCGGTGTCAAATAGGACAGTAATAGGGATGTTTTTAATGTTAAGAGTACCACTTAAAACATCAGGTGTACCTGGACCCTCGGTAGGAGCTGGTGTAGTCGTACCCTCATATACATGTGCCACCTGAGCATTCTTCAGCAATGGGCAATTTGGCTTGATATGCCCCTTCTGATGGCAGTTGTAGCATTCCAGGTTGCGGTGAGGATTCTGGCCACTATTCTGAGAATTCTGACCCTGTTTCTGAGAGCTCTGACCCCGGTTCTGACTGGGGCCTGATTCATTTCTCTTGACTCTCTTCGGCGCTTTACACTCGTAATCAAAGTGCCCGGTCTTGCCACAATTAAAGCATGTCACCTTGCTCCGGTCTCTCTTCTTCCCCTGTGGCTTTGAAGCTGAAGAATTTCCTGTCTCAGGTTTCTTTCTAGTCTGCTCCTTCTGGCTATTGTTCTGATTCTTTGCTCTCTCTTGTTGGGCAGACTCATCATTTTCCTCGTAGCGGCTGGCAAAGGTAATAACTTCATGGAAGGGAAGATCGATATGAGCTGTAACCCTATTCAGATACTTTGTAGCGAGGCCCTTAATGAATTTCTTGTTCTTCTCAGTTGGGTCTTGAATTAGGTTAGGGGCATAACGGGAAAGCTCATCAAATTTCATCGCATATTCAGCAACTGTCATATTTCCTTGTTTCAGATTGACAAATTGTTCACGAAGACGTTCTCTTGCTTGTGGAGGGATGTATTTCTCGTTGAAGAGCTCTTTAAACTTTGCCCAGGTCATATTGGCCACATCGTTTCCAATCTTAACTGTGTCCCACCAGTGCTCAGCTTGATCTTTGAGTTGCCATGCAGCCAGGAAACGCTTCCTCTGATCCTCAAGTTCCATCCCTTCTAAGATCTTCTCGCAATTCTTGAGCCATGACTCTGCTTCAACAGCAGACTCTCTACCAGTGAAAGGAACTCCGCCCAAGTTTTTGAATTTCTTTGACATCCGTTCTAGGTCGAATGGCTGTGCGACTATAGGGTCGGGCTGCGCATGAATGGGCTCTTCTTCGGGTGGCCTTCTAGCTCCACCTCTCCCACCTCCACGGGTTCTAGCTCTAGTACTCATAATGAATTAGTCTGTAACATCAAGGGAGAGTCAGACCACAGAAATGAAAATCTTCCAAAGGAAAGGCTAAGAGGTGAAAATGATGTAACGACTGATAAATATGTGCTATTATGTTATGCTCACTCTAGGACTTTAGTCCTATCTCTAATGAGACTTATTGCTATAAATATGTTATATTCCAAAACTAAGGTTAAACCAAAGCTCTGATACCAACTGTGATAACCCCAAACTTACGCAGAACGAAAGTTGAGATGATCATTGGAATATAACATAAATATAGCAACACATAACACAGATAACAACATAAATATAAGAATCTATAAAACAACAACATCAACATAGCAGCGGAATATGGATGTTATCATAACACAGAATCCCAGTCACAGAGTCCTACTTATTACATCAAAATCCCAACAAAAGGAAACGAGTACATAATGTTAAAGATACAGTTTGAAATGAAGTGGAATACGGTTTGAATGTCTCAAAGTCTAAGCAGAAACAAAGATAAAGGTGAGGGTCTGCATAGTCCAACAAAGCACCTCGATAAGCAGCAACACCAAAGCGAATAAGCAAGCTCCAAGATCAGCAACTCCAAGGAAGCAACCTAACAACCTGTCAATTGGCTGCCCGTGTGGAAAGAGGGCACCCGAAATTTGCAAAGTGAAACAAAATTCGAGTCAGTCGTGGGACTGGTATGAGAAATATTTCTCTACTAACTAACCATATGGCAAATCACAGGACCACGCCGCTAAGGCGGAACGGGTTTACTCCATTGGATTGCCAGTGCATAATTAAGTAAGTCGTTTGAATAACGCTATGCATTTAAAAAAAAAAAAATGAGATCGTTATAAGACCCAAGTCCCATCACACAATGCAACGCACACCAGAGAAAAGGGTTTTTCCTTATAACGATCAAAAGATGATAAATACGTCAAACGTATTACTACTAGTGTGCATAAGTTTTCATAAATCATTTCAATATAAATGTATTAATCCTAGACGACATAGGTACCATATATTATGCCGCCGTATATAAGTATACAACTAAAATCGTAATGTCGTATTGGAGGATTGGTTTCCATCATGAGTCGGGGCTAGGGGCAAGCTCCTCTCCGATTCGAGACACTCTAGCAAATGCCTCAGGATTCCCCGCAGTGAACCCTTGGATCTTCAGGGCCGGTCCACACATATGTGTATGGATTAGTTATGCCTGAACACACGCTTCCCGGTTCCTTTGAACCTATAATGTGACCACCAACGGCCTATAAACAACGAGGTACCTCAAATTCCATCATCCACATAAGTAAAATGTCAGCGCTGGTAGGTCCCTGACATCACTCTAGCTAGAAAGAAACGTGTGCACTCCCTGCAGTCCGTATCCCGTTTTGACTCATACCGGGGTGTGAGGCTCGTGAGGTTACGTTATACACAAAGCTACGCCCAAACAGGCTGTGCTTTGATCATTTTCACAAGGCCTGCTTTTCAACAAAACTTTGATCATTCGCATCTTAGTGGGCCACATTGACAATTCGCGTCATGCTATCTATAACTACTAACATATACCAGGGTGTTAAGCAGAGAATAAATTCTCTACCACCAAACAAGCATACATTAATAAAAATTGATTTAGTTACACGAAACGAATTCCAACGTCAGACGCGCGTCCATACAAGTCCGTTCTGGGTTTTGAACGAAACCGGAGATACCAGAGAGGTTCTCGCTTATCCGGACAATCAACCCATACGACCGGCCAACTACTACATCAACCCTTTCCTGGGAGCAAGTCAGTTCAAGGTCTCAATAATCGTTGTCCGTTCGATGTGAAGATCGCCGGTCTTCAACATCGTCTTCTATTATTTCGATTTAAATCGTCGTTTGATTATTTGAAATGAGTTAAACTCGGCCTTTTCAAATAATCATCGCATAATTATCATTTAAATCATTTCACGTCGTTTATATTAATTTATAGCGATTTATTTCTATTTTTATTTATTTAAAGACAGTGCGAATTAATTAAACGACGCTTCGGGTCGATAGGCGACCCTGGCGCTGTTTCTACCAAAATTTGTTTTAGACATATCTTAAAATCTACCCGTCAGATTTTGGTAAATTTTATGTCGTTGGAAAGCTCTTTCCAAGACGATCCTAATGAATCCAGTTTTGGGAAAATTCAACGGTCGGATCTTTCTATACAACCGCTTAAAGTTATGATTTCAAAACGCGAACTACCGCGCGTGTTTCGCTTAGTTTCAATTAATATTATATATATAAATCAAACCATTTGGCGCCTTCCATTATTTCAAAAATCCATTCTTTTGTTTATAACATAATATTTTTGTCCGCCAATTCTAATGCGACAAAAATCATATTTTAGACTATGTGCATTTTTATATTAAACAAAAGTAATAATTTTGTTTTATTCCTTTACCCTTGACATTGAATATGTAAGTGTTTTCTTTTACTTACCTTTGCCTTGAAAATGTACATATTGACTTTTATTTTCTTTTACATAAGAAAATATACATATTGCATTTATTTACCTTTACATAAGAAAATGTGCATATTACATTTATTTTCTTTTACATAAGAAAATGAACATATTGCATTTATTTACCTTTACATAAGAAAATGTGCATATTACATTTATTTTCTTTTACATAAGAAAATATACATATTGCATTTATTTACCTTTACATAAGAAAATGTGCATATTACATTTATTTTCTTTTACATAAGAAAATATACATATTGCATTTATTTACCTTTACATAAGAAAATGTGCATATTACATTTATTTTCTTTTACATAAGAAAATATACATATTGCATTTATTTACCTTTACATAAGAAAATGTGCATATTACATTTATTTTCTTTTACATAAGAAAATGCAACTTTTAATTCTTATTTATGAAAACACCTTCTCTAGCGTCAACATTTCTAATACCAATATTTGTATATTTTCTAATGTCAATATTGAATTCATTTTAACTATATATTATCATGACGATGAAGATTTGACCCATTTCAACTCTACTAACTTGACTATGAGATTTTTGATGTCAACGTATATGTTCAATGTGATATTTCAATACATAAAACAATCTATTTCATGTCGAACCCAAAGGTGGCACTCTACAATTTAGTGTCCATTTCATGTCAATCACACGATAATATGTCTAACCATACCAATCATACACAGCATATGGTTTGGTGTATACCTTTGGCGTCATTACAACATAGTTAACACAATGTATAAAATGGTGTTGTCACAATACAAATAACCCAACATATAAATTGGTGTCGTAATAAAACAGTTAACCCAGTGATGTAGGTTTGGGTGTCGTCTCATCTACATTAACACAGATGTGGTTTGGTGTAACTTTGATGAATCAAACATAAGGACCTCATCTTTATTTTAAAAGATTAGAACTTACATTTCGTTTTATAAATAAAGATTTAACTTGCATAAATTTTTTTTTGGGTATTTTGATTTGTAGACAAGACATAAAATTTGTCTTTTTATTTACAGAGAAAATATCATGTCAAAATTGTCCATTATTTTATTAACAAAGTTTATGTAAAAATTTATAAAGAAAATAACATGAAATAATTCCTTTTTGTTTTGTTAACAAAATTTTTGTCCTTTTCTTATGTATACAAATAACATAAAATCTTGTCCTTTTTGTTCTGTTAACAAAATGACCTCAAAATTTGTTCTTTTTATTTAGTTAACAAACAACATAAAAATTTGTTCTTTTTATTTAGTTAAAAAACAACATAAAAATTTGTTCTTTTTATTTAGTCAAGCAAATTTTGTTGAAACTTTGTCAAAAATATAAGATTAAAAATTGTCCTTTATTTTATTGACACAGTTTATGTAAAAATTTGTCAATTATCTTATTAACAAGTTTTTATGTTAAAACTTGTTATTTTAATCTATTGTGAATCCAAGATTCAAATTTTCATAAAAAAAAAGAAATTATTTATTTGAAGGTCTAAACCCCTTTTTTTTTATTTTTTTTTAAAAGAGATGAAAATAAAGAAGATAATAAAGATGAGAGTCTCTTCATGATTACACCAAAATAACATAGCTAAATAACACAAATATCTCATGGCATCACCCCATACAATAATCACATACTCATAGCATAAAATATCATCATGACGCAGATCAAGAACAATAGTATACGAATCAGAATTTCACGATTTACATTAATATATAATTATTTAAATTAGATCAGAGTTCTCACAGTTTTGCAATTTGTCAAATTTCCAAATGGTTCAGAAAGGTCTCGTTTCAGTCCAGGATTGTAGATCACAGTCTCACGAGTCCAACGGTCCTGAAACCATTAAGTTCCGAGTTCGTTTGGATTATATATGATTAAATTTAGGTTAATAATATTTTAAATAGAAAAAAATAATTTAAATAAATTATTTGCACACCTTCTTCTACCTGTGGACTTCGGCCGAAGGTTCAACGAATAAAGTTCGATATTAGGGCTCGATTTTTCGCTCCAGTCGAGGCACGAGGTGCCGATCTGATGCTACCACGGTAACGGCCTCTGGAAGGCGCCCCCGAACCTCCCCTCCCCGTCCAACTCGCACGCCGCCTTTGGTGGGCGTTCTCCGACGAACGACGTCGGTTTCCGAGCCTGGCTCCTGACGGTCGTGGCTCCAGGGAAAGATCAGGCCGTATCAAATCGAAGAGGAGGAAGGCCTCTTCGTTAATGTCAAAAGGAGGGGTGTGATTCGGTGAATGGATCAGTAGAATTTAGGAGAAGAAGATCGATGAATTCTGGCCATGCGTTCAATACAGTGGCGGCTGAGAAGGAAGAATACGGCGTATAGGGCTTGGGTGTATACGGTATATATAGTGGTATTTAGGTTTTTATTTAATTAATTAAATTCCATTTAATTCAAACAAATCTCGTTCACTTCAAACGAACTCCGATTCAAACCCAGCGAGTGTCGCCCCCAGCTAAATACCCCCATCCCGGACATAATGGGATATGTCCCGTCAGCCAAAACAACTGTCTGTGGCCTGTATTATTAAAAATAATATTTAAATCCTTTATAATTTAAATTCTGTTGTACAAATAAATTCACCGAGGCCGCATACGGACTCAGAAAAATCCAGAAAAAATATATTTGGCTTCGTTATGACGTTACGGTCTTAACAAAATTAATTTCGTCTAATTCTGAGACTGTTTGAAAAATGGCTATTTTTCAGTCGATTAAATTTGACTGAAATGGACAAGACACATTTTCCTTTGCCATGCTCACATATAAATTCGGAAAATTCTAAAAATTGAAACCTAGCAATAATATGATATTCCGGTTCCGATGAAATTGGTTTCGTCGAAAACAGAGATCGTTTGAAAATTGGCTATTTTCACTGGCTTTAATCATTATTTAAAATGAAAATTTTAAATTCTGCCTCATTTTCCAACTAAATTTCTTAAAAATAAAAATTTTAAATTGGCTCGGATTTTCCGGGTCGTTACAGGATACTTAGCCATTGGTGCCTTAAGCACAGGTGCCCTTTCCACCTGTTTCTTTTTAGCCTCCGTACAGTTCTTAGCAAAATGGCCCTTCTTCCCGCAGTTATGACAAGTAAACCTAGATATATCTTTATTTGGTTGAAACTTCCTCTTATTCTCGCCTGTCGGTGCCGAATTAGCTGATTTCGGAACCAAACCTTCAAACCTCAATCCCATGTTTACCAAATCCAAATAGGGTGCCAAGATGTGGTTTTTCATATCTCGATGAAACTCAGGACGTAATCCCCTAATGAACTTATCATTCTTCTTCAGTGGCGTATCAATTAGACCTGGTCCGAATAAAGACAATGTAGTGAATCGCTTCTCATACTCTGCTACCGTCATAGTCCCCTGCTTCAAGTCCATGAAACTCTTGTATAATAAGGTCTTCCCAGCTTCCGGAACATATTTCTTTTCAAATTCCTCCTTAAATTAGGCCCAAGAAAAGTCGTTCTCTTGGACATCCAAAATAATCAGATTCCACCAATCCATAGCTGTATCAGTTAAATGTCGTGATGCCAATCGACGTTTCATTGCATCATCTAGCTCCATATCCCCTAATATACAGTCGCATAGCTTGAGCCAAGTCTGAACTTCTACAATCGACTCTGAGCCATTAAACCTCCTTCCCCCAAGCCTCTCATTGTCACGACAAAGTGAAGCAAATCCCTTCTGAGGAATGACTTGCACGACCTCCTCTACAACACCTACTATTGGTTCCTCCACAGAAGCTGCATTCCTTGGTGCACGATTCTCACCATTAGTGACAGCACTAGCTCCGCCACCTCTACCTCTGCCTCCTCCAGTATTTGCAGTACGAGTACTCATAGTTTACTACCTGAATTATAGCAAACATCTTTAGAATACTTGAAGATAGAATTATTTCAAGGAAACGATACAAAGAAGGGTTCACCACTAAGAAGGACCTTATTCAAGAAAGGGTTGCTAGAAATAGATATTCCTAAGGAATAATTTCAAAGTTTAGTTTTCAAAATACAAAACGCTCTCATATGTATAATACACTCGACTCATTCTAGGGTGTCGCTTAACCCATCTCTAATGAGCCATACCCAACCAAAGTCAAGGTGTTCGCTCAACCTTGTGCTCTGATACCAAATGTAGCGACCCGAATTTTCAAACCTCGAAAGTCGACACTAAACACATCCACGGTATTCGTGTGCCAAACATACAAGTGCCGGAAAGTCGAATTGTTGGGTAAAATAAAAAAAGAAGTAGAACAAGGAAGAAAGAATAGAACATCAGAATCTCATAGCGGAACGGAAATATATAATATCAACATAGTACGAAGGGTTACTCTAAATAAAGGAATTTTAGAGTTACAATAACCTAAGTACCATAATCATCCTAGACAGTTATAACTGCCTGTCCACACAATGCTGATATGTACATAACTAATATAGTACAACTGAAATAGAAATAAGTAGATAGATTATGGAAGCCTCCAGCTCGTCTTCCAAACTTTAAAGCATCCAAAGTAAAACCTGCCATACTCAGCCTACTCGAAGGAGTACGTGAGAATTTTAGGGAAAACAAAAACCAAGCGTCAGACATCAGTCTGGTACGAGAAAACTCAAGATTGCATGTAACAATATTAACGGGACCGTGCAGATAACCGCTCCGGTTTTCCCCTCAAAAGAAACTAACCATTTATTAAGTTTACTATAGTTGTATTATAGATAATGTCTAGGTTGCAGAATATAAATAAATCACATAGATGGAATGGTTACATTGGTTACATTCGACAACTATAAAGTGTACAAACAAAACCGCTAAGGTACGTTCGTATATTGGATTTTCCGTTGGAGATCTCTCAATACAGATCCAAACTCCATGCACAAGGGTTAGAAAGTACCTCTGAGCGTCGCATATCTCTAGATAAAATATACCATAAGGTAAACACAACTGGCCCACGCACGAAACATCGAAGTGCACCACGTGGAACTAAATATATCCAACTCCCGCGCGCAACTTCGAGGAGCTCCCGCACGATTCGATATAAGCATACACTAGATATGGAGTCAATATATCTTGCCATAGGTTAACAAAACCTCAGATTGTGCTCCTACTCTGTTTTTAGCCATATCCGATGTCGAGGTTTCGTTCGGCATCTTTCACACGAGTCTTCATCACTAGAACATAAAACGGATCCCAAATTGGATTCCTACTTCTCGAACAAATCACGAATCACTACTTTGATCCGAGCATCACGAGAAGTTTCCCAACCTTCATATAGATTCACTTTTCTTCTTCAATCGCTTCCAAAACGTAGAACTCGTACTCTAGTTTTGAAGTGGTATTCGATGAGTAAAACACTTATCGATCCCGGACTCTTCAAAACTAATCGATGAATTTCCGGTTAACTCAATTCCGGTTCTTTTAAAAGTAAGTGAATGCTAGAGACGTTTCTTACCAACACTCCTCCCCGGGGGTTCTCATTGGTATGGAATTGTGAAGCTTTCCCGATACTTCTTAAGTTATAATGGTATAGTTCGATAGTAGACTAATTGACTATCTAGTCAAAACAATAGCTTATAGAAACCATGGTTCGTACACTTAACTCGTTTCTGACATTATCAACTTAACTATCCCTCGGTCAAGAGTGAGGCCAGGTAAGTTAGAGCATTGGTTGCATATCACCCCCGCCTAGACACCCCATTCTTGACACTAACAGATAGATAAGCCTACTCGTCGGCTTATTAGAATTAAGCACAATATCCATGATATTCAATAAACAGGTAAGTAATCAATATGATTAACACGTTTCCAGCATTCCCAACCTATCTATTCCTCGGCCAAGAGGGAAGCCGATAGGTTGGAGCTCTATTGCTCCGTCCCTACTCGACATCAATCTTACCTCTCACAAATAGATAAGCCTACTTCGTTGGCTTATTAGTGTTAAGCATTATCAATTATCATTTAATCTAGTGACTTAATCATGACAAGGTTTAGCAATTCATAACCCTTTCAAACCTTTGTTTTATTTGAAAAGATATTTTAGAAAGAAGATATTTTGAAAAGAAGATATTTTAGAAAGTAGATATTTTAAAAGGAAGATATTTTAGAAAGAAGATATTTTTAAAAGGAAGATATTTTAAAAAGAAGATATTTTGAAAAGAAGATATTTTATACTTTAAAATACTCTTGTAAGTATTAAGAAATAATATTAAAAAGATAAGACAATTTACATAAGCTTAAAGTGCCTTTACAAAACTTTAAAATCTAAAAACAAGGTTAAACGGGTACTTTTGCTCTAGTGAAGTTTTGGTCATTTTTGATGGGTTACTTAGCATTTTACTATTCAATCACTTCAAGGTAGTAAACATACAAGTAAAACAAGATCTAATATGATAAGAAATCACTAAAGATGTCATTACAAAGTTCCATACAAAGTGCTGAGAACACAATAATTCAAACTGCATCTATAGCGACTATCGCTATAAGTGCACTTTCAAGTTCAAGTCCACAATATGTCAATTCCCTACGAATCCTTATGTGCTTTGTTTCAAGTCCATTCCACTTGTTATACAAGTCAATTCAAGTCCAAATCCAAGTACATTCCAGTCCATTAACATGGATCACATATGTCGCTTACTTTTAAAGTAAGAATCAAGTTTACATTTTTAACATAAGTTCTAACATTCAAGCAAGTTTAAGCATAGTAAAGGACATGTAAATGGTTTTTATTTGCTGTACTAAATAGTCAATAAACTCACTTTAGTCCTTAGCAAATCCAAGCTCCAATAATAAGATTAAATATCCAAGCTAGCAAGCTCCTTCCTTTCCTTGCTTTTCCTTACTTCTTCCTTGTATATAGCGCACGGCCTCAAATAGAAAATAGAGAGGTTCTTCGATTTTTCAACATCTAACTAGCTAGAAGGTCTTGAAATGGTATAAGAAGGCTACACTCAAAGTTTGAGCTGATTTGGAGTTGGTTTGAGTATAGTTTGAGAAAGTTAGTAAGGAAGAGAAAGAAGATGAAGATAAGCCATTAAAGCTTCAATTTTTGCTTAGGAATTTTGTAAATGAAAAGAGAAGGTGTGCCTCTTCTTTTATAGGAAGAGCAAAGTAAATGGGAAAAGACCTAAAAGCCCCTAAAATCCTAATCTTATGTCATCTTGCTTATGTCATCTCGCTTATGTCATCTTGCTTATGTCATCTTCCTTATTTCCTAAATATCTTACGTATGTCATCTCGCTTATGTCATCTCGCTTATGTCATCTTGCTTATGTCATCATAAATATTTAGTTAACCCTAAATATGAAAAATATTTTTATTTGCTAATTACTTTCCTAATGATTAATTAGAAACTCATTCAAATTTTCAACAACTTTTATTGAGAAAATAGTTATATATCAATAAAACAGTTTTCGGTCACATTTTCGACATTTTTCCAAAAAATATATTTTTGAAAAAAGTTTTCCGAAATGAGTTTAGGATTATTGAATATTAATTAAAATATGTTTAACAAGGTTATAAAATCACATTTACAATATTTAACAATATTCCAAACTGTTACAATATTTGAGGATTAAGTGTTCAAATTTCCGGGTCTTTACAGGAAATTAGTAACCGACATATGGTTATGATATTTTACAGAAGAATCATGATATTTATGTGTTTATATATTTCGTTTCATCACAAAGGATTTTGGTTTAAGATATTAACTACCAAATATTCTATTGAAACTTAAATATATGGACTAAGAAGAAAATTTTAAACCGAAAGGTACTTTCTTGTATGCATAAATAAATAATATTACAATATTGTGGGGGATTGTTGGAAATATTGTAATGATTATTCGTCCCACATTGGCAAATAATGAGGAGCAATTCTACATAAATACTAATCCTTTGAAATATATATTGTGAATTGAAATAACATGGGCTTGGAAATGATGGCTTGGGCTTGTAGGAGTTGGGCCTATAAAATATTATTTAAAATGTCAAAAGATGGGCCATGGGCCTTGGGGCTCTTGGGGTCTCATGATCCATTAGGCCGCCAAACAAATCAGTCGACAGGCCAAAACTCAATCAGTCGACCGTTTTGCTCTCAGGTTAAAAACGGTCGACCGGTGACTTTTTGGTGGTCGACTAGTTTCTTCCTAAAGGAAAGGGATGCGACGTTGTACGGACGGAAATAGCCGTTGCAAACGATCGTGACGTTTCTCTGAAAGGACACCTCTTCATTTGTTATAAATAGCAAGGCCCAGAAATGTTTCAAATCACTTCGAAAGTGCTCTTCTTCTTTCTTTTCTGATCTTCTTAAACATATTCTGTTTGTTGTATCCCAGAGGAATTTCGCCTACTTCTTCATTCTGTAAATTGTGGGGGCGAATAATTACTTAAGGAAAGCGTTCACTACGTGCCTCAAACATCTGTTCCTCAATTATTGATTCATCGTAGTACACTTCACAACAATCTTAAGGAATTATTATGGCTATCACGTCCGAATCAACGTACAAAATTATGAATCAGGAGTTTGCTAAATTAGATCGATTTAATGGCACAAACTACACCCGTTGGCAAGACAAAATTATGTTTCTCCTTACCACATTGAAGATTGCGTATGTCCTTGATGATAACTTGCCGCCAATACCACCGCCAACTGACAAGGATACTGAAGCTGTTAAGGCCCAGAGAAACAAACGCAAGGAAGACGAAATTGTATGCAGAGGCCATATTCACAACACACTCTCGGATCGTTTATATGATCTTTTCACTTCAATAAAATCTCCGAGGGAAATCTGGAAGGCGCTGGAGACCAAGTATAGCAATGAAAAGCAAGGCGCAGATAAGTTTCTAATTGACGAATTCTTCGAATTTAAAATGCTTGACAATGCATCGGTACTGGATCAAGTCCTTGAGTTACAAGTTATTTTCAATAAATTGAAAAATGCTAAGATTGATATTCCTGAGCCGCTACAAGTTGGCGCTGTTATGGCCAAACTTCCTCGCGGATGGAATGACTATAGAAAGAAACTTATGCACTCAACGGAGGAGTTCTCCACGGAACAGATTCAAAAGAATCTACGTATCGAAGAAGAAACATGAAATCGTGAAAAGAAGGTATTTGAATCTGATTCAAATATACATGCAGTTGATACCAATAAAAAGGGGCATAAAGAATCTGGAAAGCGGAAAAGGGATAGCAATCAAAACAAGGCTAAAGGGAAGGACTGTTATTTCTGCTGAAAGACAGGGCATTTCAAAAGAGACTGTAGATTCTACAAAAAGGCAAAGAAGGAACAAGGACAAAGCTCCAATCTTGGAAACAATAAATCAGATTCTGCGAATATGGTGCAACATGAGGGATCACCGATTGTTGCAACGGTGATACAATTGAACATGGCCGATAACACCAAGAATACCGACTGGTGGTATGATTCTGGTGCTACCGTACATGTCTGCAATAATCAGTCCATGTATAGTTTCTATGAAAAAGTTTCTGATGACAAGAAAGTTCTGATGGGCAATCCTAATACATCAAATGTCATTGGAAAAGGGACCGTGGAGTTGGAATTTACTTCTGGAAAGAAATTGGTACTCCTAAATGTTCTACATGTTCCAGATATGAGGAAGAACCTTGTCTCAGCAAGTCTTCTTTGTAGTAAAAATGTAAAATGTGTACTAGATGGCAACAGTCTCATATTAAAAAAAGGAGGAAAATTTGTTAGAAAGGATATGCTTGTAACGGGTTGTTCAAATTAAGTATTAATAAAATAACTGAATTTTCTTATGTTCTTGATTTTTTTGATTTATGGCATAATATATTAGCGCATCTAAATTTTAAATCTTTATAATTTATGTCTAAGGATGGCTTGATCTCATCTGAAAATAAAGATGTATCGAAATGTGAAATATGTATTGAAGCCAAAATGTGTAAAAAGCCTTTTCCCAAATCTGAAAGAAATACAAAATTACTTGAGTTAATTCACTCTGATATATGCGAATTAAATGGTATTTTAACTAGAGGAGGGAATAGATATTTCATTACTTTTAATGATGATTATTCTAGATATACACATGTTTACTTGCTTAAAAGAAAAGACCAAGCATTTGATATGTTTAAACTTTTCAAAACTACGATTGAAAATCAAAAGGAAAAGAAAATCAAGGTGTTGCGTTGTGATAGATGTGGAGAATATTTCTCTACGGAATTTTCTTCATTCTGTGAAGAATATGGAATCTTAAATCAATCAAGCACACCATATACCCTGTAATAACACGAAAATCTGGGCCAGTTTAAAATTTTTATTTTGGCAATTTTAATGAATTTTGCATATTTAAAATAGATTATTTTAAATAATATCGACGAGAAATTTATTTTGAATAGAATTCGACGTATATATTATATACGCCGTCGTTAGAATATAAATATTTATATATAATTATAAATAGAATTGAAAATGGCGTGGTAGTTCGATAATTCGATTTCAAACTTCAATTGAACATACCGGGTGCAAAACAATCCGGATTTTAGTGAAACCAAAAACATTAGGATCTAATTGATGATATGTTTCCAACGAATCCGAAAAATCGAAATTACATGGCGGGAATGATAAAATATGTCCAGTTGAAAATTCTGAATAGTCGCTATGGAATTCAGGCCCTTAAAAATGGACATTTTGCAAACGACCTCGGATTTCGACGAAACCACTTTTGTTGGGTCCGTGATGTCAAATTATTGCTAGGTTTCAAATTTTATAATTTTTCGAATCAATATGTGAGCGTGGCAAAGGAAAACGTGTTTTGACCATTTCAGTTGATTTTAATCGACTGGAAATTGGCCATTTTTCTAACAGTCTCAGAATTCGACGAAACTAGTTTTGTTAGGACCGTATCGTTAATACGAAGCTAGAAAATATTTTTCTGGAATTTTTAGAGTTAGTATGTGACCCCGGTAATTTGAAATGTACGTTTAAAATTCAATATCGTGATTTAAATGTAAATTCAACGGAAACTAATTGAAACGGCCGAATCAGCTTGCGATACATATCCCATTGTGTTCGGAATGGGGGTATTACCCTAGGGACGACAGTCGGTCGGCTCAAAAAGGAGTTCGAATTTCTAAAGTAACTTTTTGAAGATAAAATTAAATTAAAAATATAAATTAATATATATTCTTCTTTATAATAACCCCCCCCCCCCCCCCCGCGAATTAAAATCAGAAATCGTAAAAATAAAAAAAAATAAAAAAAATAAAAAAGGAAAATCGCGATCGCCCCCCCCCCCCCCCCCGTTGCCTCGACCGCCGCCAGAGGCTGGCGCCGCCACCGCCGCTGTTTCCTCTCCACCCTCCGCCTGCTTCTCCTCCGCGACCCCCTTCTTCTCCTTCCCCTATCGCTCCTCCCCCCCCCCCCCCCGACCATCGAACAACCACCGCGACCCCCCCTAACCCTAAGTACCGCGCCGCCTCTTCTCCTCCCCCCTCTCCTCTTCAATCGACAGCCGCAACCTCCCCCCCCCCTTCCGCTCCACCTCCGACGCTTGCTGGAGGGCCCACCACATTCCCGCGAGCAAGAAACCCCCCCTCCCTCTTATAAAAAAAACACTGTAAGTTTTTTTTTTTGCATGTTAGTTTTGTTTTTATTTATATACTTTAATTACTTTATTATTTATTTTTCAGATTAGGATTTTTAAATAAAAAAAAAGATTTGATTTTTAAAATATAAAGGATTAGTTTTTTTAAAAAATGAAAAGACTATATTTTTAAAACATAAAAGACGATATTTTTATAGAGTAGAAGAAGTAAAAATGTGATTTTTATATTTTTAAAGTATTAAAAATATAATCTTTACTATATAGAAATATTAAAAATATGATTTTTATATTTTTAAAGTATTAAAAAGATAATCTTTATGGGATAGAGAATATAAAAATATCATCTTTGTATATGTAGCAAAATAAAAATCTGATTTTTATTTTGTATACGTTGAAGTAAAGTGATGATTTTTATAATGATGAAATCTTTATTTTGAAAAAGGCGAAACCTTTATTTTGAAAAAGGCGAAATCTTTATTTTATATAAAGGCGAAAACTTTATTTTTATAAAGGCGAAATAAATATTTTTGAAATGGAATTTTTATCTATATGATATCGAAATAGAAATATGATTTTTGAATTGAAAGTGAATAAATAAAAATGTGATTTTTATTTCAAAGACAACGAAATATAAAAATGTGTGATTTTTATATATGTAGTGGCTACGGGCAAAGAAGATAGCGAAGATGCGATAACAATGAAGATTTCCTGCAAAAGAAGTGCCGTGGAGCTAGGATAGCTTTGGTGAGAACTTCTCACTCTTCTATCTCTTTTCTAGTTATATATATATATATATATATATATATATATATATATATATATACTAGGATGCAGACGGTGCTTAGTAGCACCCGACACAATCGTCCACAGACCATGGACTTGTTTGTTTGGCTGTGTTGTTAGTTAGATTGTTTGGGTTGATTTGAATAATTTGGTGAAATGAAATTGATATGATTGATGTGTGAATGGCGTGGGCCTTCACTAGACCGGGGATAAGGCTAGGCCTCGTCCCGTTTCTAGTATCGTGCCGTTATGCCGCCGAAATTTTCTAAAATATGTTAGAAAAATAAAAATAATCATTTATTGAATAAATGAACTGAATAGAAATTCAAGTGTTAAAATAAAATAGTTTGATCGTTAAAAATATAATTTTTATCGTAAAAATGGATAAATGAATATTTATAAACAAATCGGCCGATTTGTTTATATACATTGATTTGACTGATATCGATTGGGTCGATAAATTTTACACGTCGCCCAACTGCACAAATAAAATTTGTGTTTGATTGTTTGAAAACCCACACGGGTGTTGGGATGAAATTTGAAGTTCACTCATCCTGATTGATTAAATATGTCGATCGCTTGATTGACAGGCTGTTATAAGCGTCAGATATCTATATTTGATGCTTATACAGTGTAGTGCACTTTGGTTGATGATCGATTATTTTTCAATGCTATTATATACATGTGTTGTATGAAATCCATATAATTAACATTATATGGTGATTGATTGGGCCTCATTCCAATCGGGAAAATAAGGAATATTATAAAAGAAAATTCATGTGTTGAATATAAAAATAGTCATGTGTTGACGATGTTCATGTGTTGAGTGAAATATTTTATATAATAAAATTTACATCTTTATCATATTTAAAATTAGAACTACTTCCCAGTAGAAGTCTAATTGAAAAATCAAACGATAGATACAATAGTTTTATAAAATATTTTACATAACAAAAATAGTGATGTGTCGACAGTACTCATGTGTTGAGATTAGTCGTGTGTTGAAAGAAATATAGATTCATGTGTTGAATAGAACAAATATTCATTTGTTGAATAGAATAACGAATTATTGAAATATAAAGCCGTGTTGATTAGAGATGCGTTATTTTGACGCGAACGATGTTTATATCGATTTTATTCGTTTTATAATGAATATTGAAAAGTGATTTCAAAATTTAATATTTTGAAAGGAAATTCAAATTGAATTAGAGTAAAAATTCAAATGGAAATTTTATTGAATCAATTTGAAATGAATTCGAATCGAATAGAAAAATGAATTCGATTCGAATTGAATAGAAAGTGAATTTGAATTCGAATTGAATAGAAAGTGAATTTGAATGCGAACGAAATCGAAATGAATTGAATTGAAAACGATTTCGAAATGAAATGAATTGAAAACGATTTCGAAATGAATTGAAATGAAAACGATTTCGAAATGAATTGAATTGAAAACGAATTCAAATTGAATTGAAAGTGAATTGAAATGAATTCAAATTGAATTAAAATTTGAATTGAATAGAAATGAATTTTAAAACGAATTTATAAAGAAGAATTCAATTTTGATCTGAATTGAAAAGAAAGTTGAAATTGCTTTTGAAACAATTTTAAAACGATTTATAAAATTCGTTTTAAATAGAAATCGACGAAATATATATTATATATATAATATAATGGCCTGAATAGAACGCGCCGCGCCGCGGCAGTTCGTGAATTTCGACCATTTATTTCAAACGGACATTGCGGGAGATCCGACCGGCGGATTCTCCTAAAACCGGAACCGTTGGGTTCGTATCGAAAAGAGCTTTCCAATGAATGTTAGAAATTTGAAATCTAACGGTTGGATTTGGAATAATGTCCAAATCAATTTCAGAAACGATCGCTGTAAGTGCAGTTCGATGGCCATTGATGGAAATCGACTGTACGGGCCTTGATAAAATTATTAAAAATATCTATAATTTGTGTAAAATTATAATATGTGAATTGGAAAGAACTGGGGTGAAAAATTCCACATTTGAAAAGATAAAAATAGATTTTTATCGAAATGAACTAGTTTTGAACTAGAATTAAAAATCAATTTATTTTTGAAATGAATAAATTGAATTTGAAAGTGATTTTAAAAATAATCGATATTCCCAATACGTGGATTGGACTGGAGTTGAATCGAAATTATCTTCGGAATATTTCGATATTGGATTTCGTGACTATACGGATATTGTTATGGGAATTTGAAAGATATATTTTATATCGTTATTTCCAATACGATATTTGTTGGTTTCAGAATTTGATATTGAATATAAGCCGATATATTTTCTATTCAGAGCCTTGTATTTAATATCAAATGTGATTTGGGTTTACCGTGAATCGTGTTTTAGAAGACATTGGTTCTTTAACCCAGTTAAAGACAAAATATTGATTTTTGAGAAGATTAAAACTAAGTGGAGTTTTAATGAATCTTTAATTAGATAAAAAAATGTGAATTGATAATTTAAATTATCAAATCTGAAAAGTGATCGAGAGTGGAGTATCACCAGTTTTGCTCCAAAGCGATAGTTAAATCTTTAATTAGATTTGAACGTGAAATGGTAATTAATTTTACCGATAACACCGTGGTGTTAGATATGGAGTATCACCAGTTTTGCTCCATGGGATATATAGGTTGGGATTGGGAAATAAAACAAATAATTACTTCGGTGTGGTTCGTTAATCCCGACTAGTTTGAAATGATATCCATAGGAGGATTAAAGAATAAATTTAGAAGAATTTATCTTGGATAAAATTAATGGGAACATTTCCCTAAGAATGTGATTTTGTGAATAAAAGAATATTCTGAATTGGAATGAGGCGTTCGTTGTGTTTGTGTAACATTCGTTTATTATATACGTGGGTTATTCAGAAAGGCCGGGTTTATACCCATTCTGAATAACCGATTCGACGAGATGTCGAAGATGAAGACGGTGGTTGAAGACCGGAAGTCTTCACATCGTTTGGGTGATTACTGATGATCTTGATTGGGCTGTACACCCAGGATGAGGGAATCAGTTGGTGATCGTCCAGACGTACCTGGAGATGGATGGATATGCGAGGAAAGTGCCTCCGGTTTCGTTCAGACCCAGAACGAACTTGTAAATGGATTGTGTGTCTGACATTGGATTTTATTCTGTGTTGATTGATCTCTATTAAATATACATCTGTTTGGCGGCGGAGAATTTATTCTCTTGCTTAACGCCCTTCTCTGAGACGTACGAGCTCAGAGGTTGTATATCGATGGACATCAGTCGCATGGAGTGAATTGTCAATGTGGCATGCGTAAGTGGCAATTGATCAAGGCTTCTGTTGAAAAGAAAAGTCTTGTGGTTGATGATCAAAGCACGGCCTGTGTGGCGTAGCTTTGTGTATAACGTGAATTCGCGAGCCTCACACCTCGGTATGAGTCAAAAACGGGATAGTGACTGCAGGGAGAGCACGACGTTTCTTTCTAGCTAGGGTGGTGTCAGTGACCTACCAGCCCTGACATTTATATACTTTTCACCTGTGTGGTTGTTGGAATGCGAGGCGCCTCGGATATAGGTCTGTAAGGACCGGGAAACGTATGTTCAGGAATTGCCAATCCTCAAAAGTAAGAGAGGACCGGCCCTGAAGATCCAAGGATCATAGTGGGGTCCTGAGGCATTTGCTAGAGTGTCTCGAATCGGAGAGGAGCTTGCCCCTTGCCTCGGCTCATGACGGAAATCCAATTTCCAATACGTGATAGTGCGGTTTTATTTGTAGAACCTAGTATGGCGACATAGTGGTATAGGTCATTAATGCCGCCTATGATTGATATTTATGATTGAAATTGTTTTGACACTATACACATATAATAGTATCAAATAACGTGTTTTAAATGTATCAAGCATGCTTTGGCTATTATAAGGTAAAAACCCTATCCTCCGGCTTGCGTTGCATTGTGTGATGGGACCTGGGTCTTATAACAGCTTCATTTTTCTTTATTTAGCATTGCGCTGTTTGTTTTATGCACTGGTATTCTTGGGAGGAAACCCGTTCCGTGTTATACGGCGTGGTCCCTTGATTTACCGAACTTTAAAACCAATATTAATAACTGTTTTAGTTCTCACACCAGTCCCATGACTGACCTGGAGTTTATTGTTTTAACCTAAACTCTGGGTGCCCCTATTTTCCACACGGGCAGCTAGTAGTTTGGTTTTGCAGATTTATATTCACAGGGTCCTGATTAACAGCTGGAACGATGCTCGGAAAGCTCTGTATCCGTGTATCACTTTCAGTTGTATTTTGTATTATTTTCCGCTGTTATGTAAATTATTGTAATCTCTGATATGTATCCAATGTAATTTATTCATTTATACTCTGTATATTCTTGTATCTGATGGAATTGTTGTAATAACAATGAAATGTTCTTTCGTCTGCGTCCTATTTTGTCTTGTCCTCACAGTAATTCGTTCTTTCTCATCTCTTCGGAGACCGGGGAAGTTCGGGTCGCTTCATTTGGTATCGGAGCTTTGGTTTACAGAGCTCGAGAACAAGACACATTAGAACCATACGAAAGAATTCATCAAATATTGGATTAGTAATATCCAATTAGAATGACTCGTTAGAGATAGGATCAGTAGTATCCTAGAACGAGTGTGAAGAGTATATTTTCAATTGAAAACAATTTTTGTTTTGAAAATTTAAACCATTTTAAACGTATTTGAATATTTATTTATTTTGAATATGGACAATCGAGTATATATAGATTTCGCGTATACGCGTCATGAACGTATATTCGAAGTTTTAATATACTGGATAGATATAGGGTTACACTCTAGTCGCCCGGAGATGATATTGATGATAGCGATCGCATCATCAATATTTATGTTCGTGTTATGAAGGTGTGATTTTCTATATATTTCCATTAGACTGGTGTGAGAACCAAAACTTATATAGATAGACTTATTGTTGTGAATTGGCATCAAAAACATGAGTTTTTGTATATGTATCAAAATTGTGAATTTGAAACTCTAATCCACTAATTGATTGATGTTTGTGTTGTTTGTTTATTTGTTTGCTAATTTTAACCATTTAAGCCTAATTTAACCGAATTTTGAATTGTATTGAAAATTGGTCGCATTTGCTTGCATACATATATATCTTTTGAACAGGTCATAGCAAGGAGGCTAGAGCCGAAGGATAAAATTTGTTTGCCCGACAAATAGGTACATGTTTACTACATAATTTCCTGTTTTGTTTGGGTGATGATGATTTTGTGAGCCTATTGGCTAGCCGCTTGGCTTTTTCTTTTTCTTTTTGAGATCTGAAGGACCGGGGAAGCTATTTGAAATTCCCCGATGCTCCCAGTGCAGGGGAGGTTATGACGAAATTTTTCGAAAATTTAGGGTGTTAGCCAAATTTTTGAAATTTTTGAAAATTCTCAGAAACTAACAAGTTGGAGATTGGAAGCCAGATCGAACATAGTGTTGAATAATCAAACCACTTTCGACTTTGTTCCTTTTCGGGGACGAAAAGTTTTAAGTGGGGGAGATTGTAATAACCCGAAAATCTGGGCCAGTTTAAAATTTTTATTTTGGCAATTTTAATGAATTTTGCATATTTAAAATAGATTATTTTAAATAATATCGACGAGAAATTTATTTTGAATAGAATTCGACGTATATATTATATACGCCGTCGTTAGAATATAAATATTTATATATAATTATAAATAGAATTGAAAATGGCGCGGTAGTTCGATAATTCGATTTCAAACTTCAATTGAACATACCGGGTGCAAAACAATCCGGATTTTAGTGAAACCAAAAACATTAGGATCTAATTGATGATATGTTTCCAACGAATCCGAAAAATCGAAATTACATGGCGGGAATGATAAGATATGTCCAGTTGAAAATTCTGAATAGTCGCTATGGAATTCAGGCCCTTAAAAATGGACGTTTTGCAAACGACCTCGGATTTCGACGAAACCACTTTTGTTGGGTCCGTGATGTCAAATTATTGCTAGGTTTCAAATTTTATAATTTTTCGAATCAATATGTGAGCGTGGCAAAGGAAAACGTGTTTTGACCATTTCAGTTGATTTTAATCGACTGGAAATTGGCCATTTTTCTAACAGTCTCAGAATTCGACGAAACTAGTTTTGTTAGGACCGTATCGTTAATACGAAGCTAGAAAATATTTTTCTGGAATTTTTAGAGTTAGTATGTGACCCCGGTAATTTGAAATGTACGTTTAAAATTCAATATAGTGATTTAAATGTAAATTCAACAGAAACTAATTGAAACGGCCGAATCAGCTTGCGATACATATCCCATTGTGTTCGGAATGGGGGTATTACCCTAGGGACGACAGTCGGTGGGCTCAAAAAGGAGTTCGAATTTCTAAAGTAACTTTTTGAAGATAAAATTAAATTAAAAATATAAATTAATATATATTCTTCTTTATAATAACCCCCCCCCCCCCCCGAATTAAAATCAGAAATCGTAAAAATAAAAAAAAGGAAAATCGCGATCCCCCCCCCCCCCCCGTTGCCTCGACCGCCGCCAGAGGCTGGCGCCGCCACCGCCGTTGTTTCCTCTCCACCCTCCGCCTGCTTCTCCTCCGCGACCCCCTTCTTCTCCTTCCCCTATCGCTCCTCCCCCCCCCCCCCCACGACCATCGAACAACCACCGCGACCCCCCCTAACCCTAAGTGCCGCGCCGCCTCTTCTCCTCCCCCCTCTCCTCTTCAATCGACAGCCGCAACCTCCCCCCCCCCCTTCCGCTCCACCTCCGACGCTTGCTGGAGGGCCCACCACATTCCCGCGAGCAAGAAACCCCCCTCCCTCTTATAAAAAAAAACACTGTAAGTTTTTTTTTTTTGCATGTTAGTTTTGTTTTTATTTATATACTATAATTACTTTATTATTTATTTTTCAGATTAGGATTTTTAAATAAAAAAAAAGATTTGATTTTTAAAATATAAAGGATTAGTTTTTTTTAAAAATGAAAAAACTATATTTTTAAAACATAAAAGACGATATTTTTATAGAGTAGAAGAAGTAAAAATGTGATTTTTATATTTTTAAAGTATTAAAAATATAATCTTTACTATATAGAAATATTAAAAATATGATTTTTTATATTTTTAAATTATTAAAAGGATAATCTTTACGGGATAGAGAATATAAAAATATCATCTTTGTATATGTAGCAAAATAAAAATCTGATTTTTATTTTATATACGTTGAAGTAAAGTGATGATTTTTATAATGATGAAATCTTTATTTTGAAAAAGGCGAAACCTTTATTTTGAAAAAGGCGAAATCTTTATTTTATATAAAGGCGAAATAAATATTTTTGAAATGGAATTTTTATCTATATGATATCGAAATAGAAATATGATTTTTGAATTGAAAGTGAATAAATAAAAATGTGATTTTTATTTCAAAGACAACGAAATATAAAAAGGTGTGATTTTTATATATGTAGTGGCTACGGGCAAAGAAGATAGCGAAGATGCGATAACAATGAAGATTTCCTGCAAAAGAAGTGCCGTGGAGCTAGGATAGCTTTGGTGAGAACTTCTCACTCTTCTATCTCTTTTCTAGTTATATATATATATATATATATATATATATATATATACACTAGGATGCAGACGGTGCTTAGTAGCACCCGACACAATCGTCCACAGACCATGGACTTGTTTGTTTGGCTGTGTTGTTAGTTAGATTGTTTGGGTCGATTTGAATAATTTGGTGAAATGAAATTGATATGATTGATGTGTGAATGGCGTGGGCCTTCACTAGACCGGGGATAAGGCTAGGCCTCGTCCCGTTTCTAGTATCGTGCCGTTATGCCGCCGAAATTTTCTAAAATATGTTAGAAAAATAAAAATAATCATTTATTGAATAAATGAACTGAATAGAAATTCAAGTGTTAAAATAAAATAGTTTGATCGTTAAAAATATAATTTTTAACGTAAAAATGGATAAATGAATATTTATAAACAAATCGGCCGATTTGTTTATATACACTGATTTGACTGATATCGATTGGGTCGATAAATTTTACACGTCGCCCAACTGCACAAATAAAATCTGTGTTTGATTGTTTGAAACCCCACACGGGTGTTGGGATGAAATTTGAAGTTCACTCATACTGATTGATTAAATATGTCGATCGCTTGATTGACAGGCTGTTATAAGCGTCAGATATCTATATTTGATGCTTATACAGTGTAGTGCACTTTGGTTGATGATCGATTATTTTTCAATGCTATTATATACATGTGTTGTATGGAATCCATATAATTAACATTATATGGTGATTGATTGGGCCTCATTCCAATCGGGAAAATAAGGAATATTATAAAAGAAAATTCATGTGTTGAATATAAAAATAGTCATGTGTTGACGATGTTCATGTGTTGAGTGAAATATTTTATATAATAAAATTTACATCTTTATCATATTTAAAATTAGAACTACTTCCCAGTAGAAGTCTAATTGAAAAATCAAACGATAGATACCATAGTTTTATAAAATATTTTACATAACAAAAATAGTGATGTGTCGACAGTACTCATGTGTTGAGATTAGTCGTGTGTTGAAAGAAATATAGATTCATGTGTTGAATAGAACAAATATTCATTTGTTGAATAGAATAACGAATTATTGAAATATAAAGCCGTGTTGATTAGAGATGCGTTATTTTGACGCGAACGATGTTTATATCGATTTTATTCGTTTTATAATGAATATTGAAAACTGATTTCAAAATTTAATATTTTGAAAGGAAATTCAAATTGAATTAGATTAAAAATTCAAATGGAAATTTTATTGAATCAATTTGAAATGAATTCGAATCGAATAGAAAAATGAATTCGATTCGAATTGAATAGAAAGTGAATTTGAATTCGAATTGAATAAAAGTGAATTTGAATTCGAACGAAATCGAAATGAATTGAATTGAAAACGATTTCGAAATGAAATGAATTGAAAACGATTTCGAAATGAATTTAAATGAAAACGATTTCGAAATGAATTGAATTGAAAACGAATTCAAATTGAATTGAAAGTGAATTGAAATGAATTCAAATTGAATTAAAATTTGAATTGAATAGAAATGAATTTTAAAACGAATTTATAAAGAAGAATTCAATTTTGATCTGAATTGAAAAGAAAGTTGAAATTGCTTTTGAAACAATTTTAAAACGATTTATAAAATTCGTTTTAAATAGAAATCGACGAAATATATATTATATATATTATATATATAATATAATGGCCTGAATAGAACGCGCCGCGCCGCGGCAGTTCGTGAATTTCGACCATTTATTTCAAACGGACATTGCGGGAGATCCGACCGTCGGATTCTCCTAAAACCGGAACCGTTGGGTTCGTATCGAAAAGAGCTTTCCAATGAATGTTAGAAATTTGAAATCTAACGGTTGGATTTGGAATTATGTCCAAATCAATTTCAGAAAAGGTCGCTGTAAGTGCAGTTCGATGGCCATTGATGGAAATCGACTGTACAGGCCTTGATAAAATTATTAAAAATATCTATAATTTGTGTAAAATTATAATATGTGAATTGGAAAGAACTGGGGTGAAAAATTCCACATTTGAAAAGATAAAAATAGATTTTTATCGAAATGAACTAGTTTTAAACTAGAATTAAAAATCAATTTATTTTTGAAATGAATAAATTGAATTTGAAAGTGATTTTAAAAATAATCGATATTCCCAATACGTGGATTGGACTGGAGTTGAATCGAAATTATCTTCGGAATATTTCGATATTGGATTTCATGACTATACGGATATTGTTATGGGAATTTGAAAGATATATTTTATATCGTTATTTCCAATACGATATTTGTTGGTTTCAGAATTTGATATTGAATATAAGCCGATATATTTTCTATTCAGAGCCTTGTATTTAATATCAAATGTGATTTGGGTTTACCGTGAATCGTGTTTTAGAAGACATTGGTTCTTTAACCCAGTTAAAGACAGAATATTGATTTTTGAGAAGATTAAAACTAAGTGGAGTTTTAATGAATCTTTAATTAGATAAAAAAAATGTGAATTGATAATTTAAATTATCAAATCTGAAAAGTGATCGAGAGTGGAGTATCACCAGTTTTGCTCCAAAGCGATAGTTAAATCTTTAATTAGATTTGAACGTGAAATGGTAATTAATTTTACCGATAACACCGTGGTGTTAGATATGGAGTATCACCAGTTTTGCTCCATGGGATATATAGGTTGGGATTGGGAAATAAAACAAATAATTACTTCGGTGTGGTTCGTTAATCCCGACTAGTTTGAAATGATATCCATAGGAGGATTAAAGAATAAATTTAGAAGAATTTATCTTGGATAAAATTAATGGGAACATTTCCCTAAGAATGTGATTTTGTGAATAAAAGAATATTCTGAATTGGAATGAGGCGTTCGTTGTGTTTGTGTAACATTCGTTTATTATATACGTGGGTTATTCAGAAAGGCCGGGTTTATACCCATTCTGAATAACCGATTCGACGAGATGTCGAAGATGAAGACGGTGGTTGAAGACCGGAAGTCTTCACATCGTTTGGGTGATTACTGATGATCTTGATTGGGCTGTACACCCAGGATGAGGGAATCAGTTGGTGATCGTCCAGACGTACCTGGAGATGGATGGATATGCGAGGAAAGTGCCTCCGGTTTCGTTCAGACCCAGAACGAACTTGTAAATGGATTGTGTGTCTGACATTGGATTTTATTCTGTGTTGATTGATCTCTATTAAATATACATCTGTTTGGCGGCGGAGAATTTATTCTCTTGCTTAACGCCCTTCTCTGAGACGTACGAGCTCAGAGGTTGTATATCGATGGACATCAGTCGCATGGAGTGAATTGTCAATGTGGCATGCGTAAGTGGCAATTGATCAAGGCTTCTGTTGAAAAGCAAAGTCTTGTGGTTGATGATCAAAGCACGGCCTGTGTGGCGTAGCTTTGTGTATAACGTGAATTCGCGAGCCTCACACCTCGGTATGAGTCAAAAACGGGATAGTGACTGCAGGGAGAGCACGACGTTTCTTTCTAGCTAGGGTGGTGTCAGTGACCTACCAGCCCTGACATTTATATACTTTTCACCTGTGTGGTTGTTGGAATGCGAGGCGCCTCGGATATAGGTCTGTAAGGACCGGGAAACGTGTGTTCAGGAATTGCCAATCCTCAAAAGTAAGAGAGGACCGGCCCTGAAGATCCAAGGATCATAGTGGGGTCCTGAGGCATTTGCTAGAGTGTCTCGAATCGGAGAGGAGCTTGCCCCTTGCCTCGGCTCATGACGGAAATCCAATTTCCAATACGTGATAGTGCGGTTTTATTTGTAGAACCTAGTATGGCGACATAGTGGTATAGGTCATTAATGCCGCCTATGATTGATATTTATGATTGAAATTGTTTTGACACTATACACATATAATAGTATCAAATAACGTGTTTTAAACGTATCAAGCATGCTTTGGCTGTTATAAGGTAAAAACCCTATCCTCCGGCTTGCGTTGCATTGTGTGATGGGACCTGGGTCTTATAACAGCTTCATTTTTCTTTATTTAGCATTGCGCTGTTTGTTTTATGCACTAGTATTCTTGGGAGGAAACCCGTTCCGTGTTATACGGCGTGGTCCCTTGATTTACCGAACTTTAAAACCAATATTAATAACTGTTTTAGTTCTCACACCAGTCCCATGACTGACCTGGAGTTTATTGTTTTAACCTAAACTCTGGGTGCCCCTATTTTCCACACGGGCAGCTAGTAGTTTGGTTTTGCAGATTTATATTCACAGGGTCCTGATTAACAGCTGGAACGATGCTCGGAAAGCTCTGTATCCGTGTATCACTTTCAGTTGTATTTTGTATTATTTTCCGCTGTTATGTAAATTATTGTAATCTCTGATATGTATCCAATGTAATCTATTCATTTATACTCTGTATATTCTTGTATCTGATGGAATTGTTGTAATAACAATGAAATGTTCTTTCGTCTGCGTCCTATTTTGTCTTGTCCTCACAGTAATTCGTTCTTTCTCATCTCTTCGGAGACCGGGGAAGTTCGGGTCGCTTCATACCCCACAGCAGAATGGTCTAGCCGAACGCGAAAATAGAACATTAGTAGAAATGACTAATACTATGATTTTGAATGCAACGCAAAATATAAATTTGTGGGGAGAAGCACTTTTAACAGAATGTCATTTGCATAATAGAATTCCTTCAAGATTAACAAAAATATCTCCTTATGAGTTATGGAAGGGAAGAAAACCAAGTTTAAAATACTTGAGAGTTTGGGGTTGTCTAACCTTTTATAGAATAATAGATCCAAAAAGGGTTAAATTAGGACCAAGGGCTTTGAAAGGTGTATTCTTAGGATACACAGAGAATTCAAAAGCATATCGGATACAAGACCTAGATTCTAATGTTATACTAGAATCAAGGGATTTAGAATTCATTGAAAATAAGTTTGTATGTGACTCTAGTCAAATCTCATCTCCTACTCAGGAAATTCCTGATAAAGAAAATGAGATGTCTCAACCAACTTCTTCTAACAAGAGGAAATCTTCAAATATACCTCAAGAACCTAGAAGAAGTCAAAGAGAAAGGATAGCTTAAGATTTAGGACCAGATTTTATTTCACTTGATGACGTAATTCACCTAGTAATAGGTGATAGAGAGAACATTACCAGTGATATTATTTATGTCCTAAATACAGAAGGTGATCCTAAAACTTTTAAAGAAGTAATGGCCTCTAGGGATGCGACTTTCTGGAAAGAAGCTATACAAGATGAAATGGATTCAATCATGTCTTATAATACTTGGGAATTAACAGATTTACCTTATGGATCAAAACCAATTGGATCTAAATGGGTATTTCGTAAGAAATACAATATAGATGGTTCGATACAAACTTTCAAGGCAAGATTAGTTGCTAAGGGATTTAGACAAAAGGAAGGTATTGATTTCTTCGATACAAACGCCCCTGTTGCAAGACTAACGTCCATTAGAGTTCTATTTTCTCTTGCTTCCATTCACGGATTGCATGTACATCAAATGGACATAAAAACTGCTTTTCTTAATGGAAATCTGGATGAAGAAGTATACATGGAACAACCAGATGGTTTTGTTATGCCTGGAAATGAACATAAAGTTTGCAAACTTGTTAAGTCTTTACATGGATTAAAACAGGCCCCAATGCAATGGCATGAAAAGTTTGACTCTGTGATTCTATCCAATGGTTTTAAACATAATAATGCTGATAAATGTATCTATTCAAAATTTACTGATAGATATGGTATCAATATATGTTTATATGTGGATGATTTACTCTTATTCGGCACTAATATGGAAGGCATTAATGAAACAAAAAATTATCTAACTTCATGTTTTAAAATGAAGGATTTGAATGAAGTTGATACTATATTGGGAATTAAGGTAAAGAAACATAGTATTGGATTTGCATTATCTCAATCTCATTATATTGAGGAATTGCTTCTTAAATATAAACACTTAAATATTAAGGAAGGAAACAGTGCTTATGATTCTTCCATTAAATTGTTTGCAAATTCTGAAAGGGCAGTAGCTCAATTAGAATATGCAAGTGTTATTGGAAGTGTTATGTATGCAATGCATTACACTCGTCCAGATATTGCTTTCGCTGTGTGCAAATTATCCAGATATACGCACAGACCAAGTACTGAACATTGGAAAGTGATACGCAGAATTCTGGGTTACCTTAAAAGAACCATGGGATTTGGACTCAACTATGGAAAGTTTCCAGCAGTTCTAGAAGGATAATCAGATGCAAGTAGTTCAACACCTGAAAATGAAAATAGATGAACTACTGGATGGATTTTTACACTTGGAGGCGGTGCTATATCTTGGGCCTCTAAGAAACAGACAGTTATAACACATTCTACAATGGAAGTTGAATTTGTTGCTTTAGATGCATCGGGCAAGGAGGCAGAATGGCTAAGAATTTTTTTGCTAGATTTAGAGTTTTGGCCACAACCAATGTCAGCCATTTCTGTGTATTGTGATAGTGAAGCAACGCTGTCTAGAGCTTATAATAAAATCTATAATGGAAAGTCTAGACATATAAGTTTAAGACATGCATATGTCAGAGAATTAATTGTAGATGGAATCATTACTATTATATTTGTTAAATCAAAAGAAAACCTAGCAGACCCACTAACCAAAGGATTACCAAGAGAAATGGTGAAAACTACTAGTAGTACAATGGGTCTAAAGCCATTCTAATCATCTGCAATGGAAACCAAACCTTAAATTAGTCAAGGTTTAAAAGGTATGAATAAGTTGTAGAAAAGTGGTTGATAAACATTGAATATCAATGTTTGTATTGTTACGTGGTGGTGATCATTTGTCTATAGTAACAAAGACGAAAAAAATGAACACCTATATGAACATAAGATATAGTATCTAATAAAGCTGGTAGAAACTTTATAAATGTTCATGAAAAACCAGGAGGAAATTAGTAACCGACATATGGTTATGATATTTTACAGAAGAATCATGATATTTATGTGTTTATATATTTCGTTTCATCACAAAGGATTTTGGTTTAAGATATTAACTACCAAATATTCTATTGAAACTTAAATATATGGACTAAGAAGAAAAGTTTAAACCGAAAGGTACTTGTATGCATAAATAAATAATATTACAATATTGTGGGGGATAGTTGGAAATATTGTAATGATTATTTGTCCCATATCGGCAAATAATGCGGAGCAATTCTACATAAATACTAATCCTTTGAAATATATATTGTGAATTGAAATAACATGGGCTTGGAAATGATGGCTTGGGCTTGTAGGAGTTGGGCCTATAAAATATTATTTAAAATGTCAAAAGATGGGCCTTGGGGTCTCGTGATCCATTAGGCCGTAAAACAAATCAGTCGATAGGCCAAAACTCAACCAGTCATCCGTTTTGCTCTCGGGTTATAAACGGTCGACCGGTAACTTTTTGGCGGTCGACTGGTTTCTTCCCAGAGGAAAGGGATGCGACGCTGTACAAACGGAAATAGCCGTTGCAAATGGTCGTGACGTTTCTCTGAAAGAACACCTCTTCGTTTGTTAAAAATAGTAACGCCCAGAAATGTTTCAAATCACTTCGAAAGTGCTCTTCTTCTTTCTTTTCTGATCTTCTGTAAACATATTCTGTTTGTTGTATCCTGAAGGAATTTCGCCTGCTTCTTCATTTGTAAATTGTGGGGGCGAATAATTCCTTAAGGAAAGCGTTCACTACGTGCCTCAAACTTCTGTTCCTCAAAAGCTGATTCATCGTAGTATACTTCACAACAATCTTAAGGAATTATTATGGCTATCACGTCCGAATCGACGTACAAAATTATGAATCAGGATTTTGCTAAATTAGATCGGTTTGATGGCACAAACTACACCCGTCGGCAAGACAAAATTGTGTTTCTCCTTACCACATTGAAGATTTCGTATGTCCTGGATGATAACTTGCCGCCAATACCACCGCCAATTGACAAGGATACTGCAGCTGTTAAGGCCCAGAGAAACAAATGCGAGGAAGACGAAATTGTATGCAGAGGACATATTCTCAACACACTCTCGGATCGTGTAACGACCCAGACAATC
The DNA here is from genome assembly GCA_030737875.1 of Allium sativum. Taxonomy (NCBI): domain Eukaryota; kingdom Viridiplantae; phylum Streptophyta; class Magnoliopsida; order Asparagales; family Amaryllidaceae; genus Allium; species Allium sativum. Next base: position 163,327,555 of record CM060913.1, read on the forward strand.
TGAACCAATTTAAATTTTTTTTTATTGGCTAAAATAATGGGTTATAAATATCTAAAATAAATATTTTAAATAATGGCAATGAAAAGTGAGTTTGAATCGACAATTGAAAACGAATATAATTAATTCGAATTATAAACAAGGCTTGAAAAGGCGCTGCAGTTTCAAAAATTGAATTCAAACTTTGTCGGACTGTACCGGGTGCAAAACAGAATGGATTTCAGTGAAACCAGAAATATTTAAATCTGTTAGTGAATACCTTTCTAACGAATCTGAAAAATCGAATTTTCATAATGGAAAGCAAAAGTTATGGCCAAATGAAATTTCAGAAAGGTCGCTATGGAATTTATATAGTCCGGGAAATTGGTCATTTTGCATACGACCTCGGAATTCGACGAAACCACTTTTGTTGGATCCGGGATGTGAAGTTATCGGTAGGTTTTAAATTTCATAATTTTTCAAGCTAGTATGTGAGCGTGGCAAAGGAAAATGTGTTTTGGTCAATTATAGTTAAATTGGATCGACCAGAAATGGGCCTTTTTGCAAACGGTCTCAGAATTCGACGAAACTAGTTTTGTTAGGACCGTATTGTCAAAATATAGCTAGATTTATTTTTCTGGAATTTTTCGAATCAGTTTGTGGCCCTGACAAATTGAAATGTACGTTCAAATTAAATATTGAATGTTTTATATTTTAATTTGAAGGAAAACTGACTAAAACAGTCGAATGGGCCTACGAAACATATCCCATTGTAGGGTTGTTCATTATTCGGTTAAACCAAATAAACCAACCAATCCAATTTATTTTGGTCGGATTGGTTCGGTTATGAAATTAAATCGGTTTGTAATCGGCCCGGAAAAATATTAAGTTCGGTTATCGGTTTATCCAAATTAACCGAACTTTTACTATATTTTCAAAATTATCAATATTATAATAAATATTTTAGGTTAGTTTATTTACTTAAGTATATTTTAATCACCTATGTGTCAAAATTAATATTAGAAAACATAAAAATCATAAATAATAATACTCTAATCATATATTTATAATTTATTTCAAATTATAGTGAATATTCCAAACACAAATTATAAAACATTTTTAGTTCGGTTTAATCAGATAACCAGCCAAACCAACCAAACTTAATTTGGCTGGTTTGGTTTGGTTTTCATTTTTATTGGTTTTAGTTCGGTTTGACAAATTTCATCATCGGATAAACCAAACCAACCAAATGCTCACCCCTATCCCATTGTGTTCGGAATGGAGGTAAAACGCTAGGGACGACAGTCGTTGGGTTCAGATTGGTGGTCGCGTCAGAAAACCCCTTTAAAACCTCCTCGACCAATCAAAAATTTTATATAAAAAAAAAGAATTTCCGTCTCTCTCTCTCCCTGAAGTCGATCAGCGGCGGAAAATCGCTCCCCCCTTCCCTCCCATTTTCTGCCGATTCTGATCATCGAAACACCCCCGCCCTTTGGAGTTTTCTGAAGCCCTCGCCACCCTCTTCCCATCCATAGCTGGTACGCTCCCTATCGTCGCTCGTACGAGAAGATCCAGCCCCTCAAAGTCCGGAAGTTCACGCCGTCGCCACGACCAGGATTCACCGCCGAGCTGGGTCCCACCACCGGGCGTGGATAGCCCTTTCCACCCTCTTCGACGTTGCGCAGGCCAATCGACCCCTCGATACACGGATTGCCTGAAAGATCGAAACCTAGTTTTGAAGATTTTGAAAGGTAATCGGCTGTTTAATTTAAAACTGATTTTAACAATTTAAAACCGTTGCAAACTTTGAAAAATCGTATCTTTTTACTGTGTTAACGAAATTCGATGAAACATGAAACATCATGACCGTGTGGATGTCTTCTACCTTCTAGAAGAGACCGCATATTTTTCTGAGCCTTCTGCTATTTTTGGTGGAGTGGAACCCAATGTGAGATTTCTAATTTATAAACGATATGGAAAACGACGATGTATAAATTATATAGTCGATATATGGGTTATATAAGCGTTGTACACCTCATGTATAAGCGTTGTATAAGTTGTACGTTCGATCTATAAGTTATATATGCGTTGTAAAAATTATATATGTGTTGAAATAGAAGTGAATTGCTATATATATATATATATATATATATATATATATATATATATATATATACGCCCCTCGTCCACAAACCATGGACGATATTTATTGGTTGTGATTGGTGTGAAAATTGATTGATAGCGAATGGTTGTTTGGGATTGTTTGTGGTTGATATTGATTGATTGTGGTTGAAAAATACCCGTTTGTGGTTGAGAAATATTTGGTTGAAACCACATAGGATTAGTTCGTGGAAATGAAATAAATATATACATGCCGCCTGCGTGCGAACTAGATGCATGATCCCCATTGTCAAAAACCGCGAGGTTTTAAGGTAGAGCGAGGAGCCGTACTAGGGACGGTCCCGGTTTTAACTACCCTGCCGTTATGCTGCCGAAATTTTGAATAATATTCATGTGTTTGAATTATTTTCATTTGCTGAAACTATATTTATTCATTGAATAGAAAACCTTCATGTGCTGAATTGATATTCATTCGTAGATTAGAAATTCATGTGTTGAATGGTGTTCGTGTTTTAAATATAAAAATCACATTTTTATCTATATATAGAAACTATAGAAAACCTTCATGTGTTGAATCGATATTCATTCGTTGAATTGAAATTCATGTGTTGAATGGTATTCATATTTTGAAAGAAATTGTTTTATAATATAAATCCCATTTTTAACATCAATATGAAATGTATAAAATAATCTCGTTTTGAAAGAAATTGTTTTATAGTAAAAATCCTATTTTTATTACCTATATAAACAATATAAAATAATAGTGTTTTGAAATGAATTGTTTTACAATAAAAAATCACATTTTTATTATATACATGATTTGTGGAAATGTGAAGTGTTAAAAATAGCAACTCGTTCAAATAAATATGCATGAGTCGAAATATTCATTAATTAGCTAATGATATGATTTTTGCCTATGCATGCAAAATTAGAATGAATGGTGTTTTAAAACAAATGGAATCAAATATGAAGTTGAATAGAAAATGATAAGTGATAAGAACTGTATATATGTACATGCATATTTATTGAACAGGTTATAGCAAAGGGGCTAGAGAAGAGGAATAAAATTTTGTGCCCGACAAATAGGTACACATTTACTGTTTTGTTTGGGTGATGATTTTATGAGCCTGTTGGCTAGGCGCTTGGCCTTTTCTTTTTCTTTTTGACGTGAGACGCCCGTGTGGCTATTTGGGAATTTTCCCAGCCCCTCCCGTACAAAGGAGGTTATGGCGAAATTTTCCAAAATTTAAAGGCGTTAGTGAAATATTTGAAGTGAAAACGATATTGAAATTGTTGAATGAACTATATTTATATAAATATATAAATATAAATAAAATTAAAACGAAACGTGGCCGTGCAGTTCGTGATTTGAAACCGTTATTTCAAACAACTAGGGCAGGAAATCCGACCATTGGATTTTTCCCGAAACCGCAACCGTTGGGTTCGCCTTGGAAATATCTTTCCAACGGCACCAACTTTGTAAAAATCCAACGGTTGGATCGTCTGGAATGTTTAATTCAAATCTGAAGAAAAACAGCGCCAGAAACGATTATATATATATATATATAATTATATTTAATCGAATAACGACGCTGCAGTTCGTATTTTGAAATCGAAACTTCAAACGATTGTACCGGGAGATCCGACCGTCGGATTTTCCCGAAACTGGAATCATTGGATTCGTTTTGAAAGGACCTTTCTAATGAAGTAAATTTTGTGAAGATCCAAAGGTTAGATTTTCAGATATGTGTAAATCAAATCTGAAGAAAAACAGCGCCACGGCCGTGTTATGGCCCGAAGCGTCGTTTTGAATAAATTGGCTATTTTAAAATAAATAAAAATAGCGATGAATCGTTATAAAATATCATAAACGATATGGAATGGAAATAAGCTGAATTTGCTCGATTTATGTGGCTTTTGATGGTTGAATGTGTTTGGTGTGAAAATTACATTAAAGAACAAAATTGGTGTTGTAGAATGATTTAACCATTGAAATAAATTGATTTGAAATTCTAGATATACGTGAATTATTTGAAAAGGCCGAGTTAATTCTCATTTCAAATAATTGACCGACGATTGAAATTCGAAGATGAAGACGGTGGTCGAAGACCGGAGATCTTCACCTCGTTTGGATGGTAACCGAGGTCCTGATTGGGAGGCATCCCGAAATATGGATAATGATTGGTGATCGTCCAGACGTACGTGGTGATCGATGGGTTTGCGAGGTATTTAGTGCCTCCGGTTTCGTTCAGACCCAGAACGGACTTGGAAATGGACTGTGTGTCTGACATTGGAATTTATTCTGTGTTGATTGATCTCTATTAAATATACATCTGTTTGGCGGCGGGGAATTTATTCTTTTGCTTAACGCCCTTCTCTGAAACGAACGAGCTCAGAGGTTGTATATCGATGGACATCATTCGCATGACATGAATTGCTAGTGTGGCATGCCTAAGTGGAAAATGATCAGGACTTCTGTTGAAAAGCAAAGTCTTGTAGTGATGATCAAAGCACCGGCAGTGCAGCGTAGCTTTGTGTATAATGTGAATTCGCGAGCCTCACACCCCGGTATGAACCAGAAACGGGAGAAGGACCTCAGGGAGGGCATGCGTTTCTTCCTAGCTAGGGTGGTGTCAGTGACCTACGAGCCCTGACATTTATATACTTTTCACCTGTGTGGTTGTTGCTGTTGCGAGGCGCCTCGGTTTGATCGGACGATCCAGGTCCGATGGAGTCATTCGTTGGCTCGTTTACGCCCCAAAGGGCGGGAAACGCACTGTTCAGGAATTTTAATCCACATCGGTGGACCGGCCCTGACGATCCAAGGGTCACTCGAGCTCTGATCCTGAGACTCGGGCTAGGTAGTCTCGAATTCGGTAAGGACTATCTTTTGCCTTGGTTCATGACAGAAATCCAATTTCCAAATACGACATCGTGCGGTTTTGATTATACAAATGTATGGCGACATGATATATGGTACCCATGACGTCTATGATTGATAGTTATGATTGAAATTGTTTTTGAAATATATAAACACTAGTAATAATATCAAATGCTTTTGTTTTATTCGTATCAATCATATTTTGGCCATTATAAGGTAAAACTCTATCCTCCGGTTTACGTTGCATTGTGTGATGGGAACTGAGTCTTATAATGGCTTCATTTTTATAAAAAGCATCGCGTTGAGTCAAAGAATGATTTGTTTTAAAGCACTGGTTATCCGATGGAGTAAACCCGTTCCACGAAAGTGGCGTGGTCCTGTGATTAACCATATTTCAATTGTGTTGAGTAGATTTCTCATACCAGTCCCATGACTGACTCGTAGTTTGTTTCACTTTCAAACTCGGGTGCCCCTTTTCTACACGGGCAGCCTTGTATTCAGGTTTAGCTGGTTCATTCTGGATAGCTAAAGCTGAAGATGGATTCTATCATTTATCTCTTTTTATGCTGTTCAGCTCCTATTGTACATATTTTGTTTATTTCCACTGTAGACAATTATGTATAGCTAAACTGTATTTGTACTAAGTAAGATCCTATATACTGTGTAACTCTGATGATTACTTTTATCCAGTATATTCTATTGTTCATTATCTGGTGTATTTATTTAATTGTGTTCTGCTGTTATCTGTTATATTCCAAAGATAACCCTTGTCTCCGTCTGAACGGGATTTGGGGTCATCACAACGTGGTATCAGAGCTTTGGTTAAGCTTAGTTCTGGAATATAACATTTGAACGAACTCATCAGAAATAGAACCAGTAGTGTTCTAGGACGGGCAACTCATTACAGATAGGATCAATAATATCCTAGTATGAGTAGCAAAATGAAATAACACCTAAATGGACACATTTACATTCAAGTATTTGTCTCTATATTTTGAAATATCTTTTCTGTTGACCTGACACTTGATCTGCTATTTGCAGAAGAACTAGAAAATGAGTGCCAGAAACAGAAGAAGTAATACTGACCCGGATATAGAAGTTCTATTTATGAAATATATAAATCTGGTTGGAAAACCCTTCTCGGGTGAAGAATCTATAATGAGAATACAAGCTTGGATTTGTTCGGCCAAGAAAATCTTCGAAGCATTAAAGCTGAGGGATGACCAGAAAAGATTACTGGCCTCCTGGGCACTCAAAGATGAAGCTTTGTTCTGGTGGGATTCTGTTATTAAGGATAATCCAGAAGGTGATATCACCTGGGATAAATTCAAAGTGATTTTCCTAGAAAGATTTACTCCTCCAGAAGCGACTGAGCGATTATGCGACGAATTTTCTTATCTGATACAAGGTGATATGACCATCCCAGAATATCATAAGAAATTCAATGAACTTTCTCACTTTGCTCCTCATCTAATTGAAAATCCAAAGAGGAAAAATCTAAGATTTATTCACGGGCTTCAAAGAAAATATCAAAACAGTGTAATGAGGAACGTGAAGCTCCCCTTTCCTGAAATGATATACATGGTTTATCAGTACGAAGATCTAGACAAGAAAGGTATGCTACAGTACGAAGAAGAAGTCAGCTCTAGTAATAAAATTGAGTCTGAAACTGATCGTCCTGAGGCCAGTACAATGTCTGAGGTCGGTAAGGAGCCCAAAGTTAATCGAAAAAGGGCCAGATCCGAAAAAGAACCAGTAACGACAGCCGTATGCAATAACTGCCATAAACAGGGGCATTTGACCAGGAATTGAAAACCCTCGAAGGAGCTAAAGAAAGATGAAACTAAATCCGGTAAGAAGTTCCAAGAGAATAGAAAGTGCAGTGAATGCCATTAGACCGGTCATCTTTCAAAGGCATGCCTGCTATTCAGAAAGCCTGAAGCAGTACATCTAAATGAAGTGGTAGAAGTACCTGCATCTTCGTCTGCTCAGGAAAGGCCAGATGTTTTAGAAGGCACGCTTACTATCAAAGATATTCCAGTTAAAATGCTGTTTGACACAGGCGCGTCACGAAGCTTCATTTCAAAGAATGCAGCTAAGAAGCTGAATTTGAATTTGAAAAAGCTCAAGGAACCAATGACTGTCCAGAATCTGGTTGGGGGTTCCATTGATATTAGTTGGGTTTGTGGAGTGCCGGTTTCCTTTTCTCGTTATCGGTTCCCTACCATCGCGGCCGTCATGAATTTTAAAGAGTTTGATCTTATCTTGGGGTTAGACTGATTGACCAAATATGAAGCTGAAGTTAAATGCGCCGACAAAGTCGTAAAGGCAAAGATAAAATCAGGTGATTATATAACCATTCCCTGTGAAGGTCAGAATTCTAATAGAAAGGATTTCTGGGCAGCGTTGGATGTTTCTCTAGCCCTAATAGAAAATATCCCTGAAGCTACAGAGAATATTCCCTACCTCGCGAAAGATATTCCTGTCGTCAAAAATTATGCAGATGTGTTTGAGGAAGTTGTTCGCTTGCCTCCGCAAAGAGAAATAGATTTCAAAATTGCTTTAATTCCGATTGCAAGGCCGGTAGTTCATGCTATTCGAAGAATGTCCTTGAAAGAGAAAGAGGAATTAGACAATCAAACACGACAGCTTGTGTGGAAAGGTCTGATCAGGCCTAGTTTCTCTGATTGGGGAGCAGCAGTGGTTTTTGTCCCAAAATCTGACGGTACTCTACGGCTATGTGTGGATTATCGTGATTTGAACAAAAAGACAATAAATAACAAATATCCATTGTCGCGAATAGATGATTTGTTGGATCGATTAAATGGAGCACAAGTATTTTCACGAATGGACCTAGCTACAGGCTTCCATCAACTTCGAATTGCCGAAGAGTGTGTTCCAATGACAGCATTCAGAGGTCCTGACTTATTCTACGAGTGGTTAGTGATGCCATTCGGCTTATGCAACACTCCAGCTTACTTTGTCGATCTGATGAACAGAGTATTCAGAGGAGTCTTGAATAAATTTGTTCTGGTTTTTATTGAAAATATTCTAATCTTCTCTAAATCAAAGGCCGAACATGAAAAACATTTGGAACAGGTTCTGGAAATCCTCAGAAGGAATGTGTTGAAAGCAAAGTTTTCCAAATGTATATTCTGGCAAGATGAAGTGAAATTTCTGGGCCACGTCGTATCTAAAGAAGGAATTGCTGTGGATCCAAGCAAAATCACAACTATTAAGAATTGGAAACAACCCAGTACCCCCACTGAAGTCCGCAGTTTTCTCGGATTGGCTAGCTATTACCGGAAGTTCGTTAAAAACTTTTCGAAGATATCTGGTCATTTAACAAAGCTTACAAAGAAGCACTCTAAATTCAAATGGACTCCAGAATGTGAGGAGGCCTTTGAAGAGCTAAAGTTGAGATTAACAACTGCTCCAGTGTTAACCATCATCGATGGCAACCAGGATTTGAAAGTCTGGACTGATGCTTCTAGAGAAGGCCTTGGCGCAGTGTTAATGCAAAGAGGCCAAGTGATTGCTTATGCTAGCCGTCAACTGAAGCCGCACGAGAAAAACTACGTCACTCATGATCTTGAGTTATTGGCGATAGTATTCGCCTTGAAAATCTGGAGACACTATCTTCTGGGTGAGAGATTTGAACTGTTTACAGATCATCAGTCGTTAAAGTATCTATTCACACAGAAGGACTGAATCTCAGGCAGCAACGTTGGCTAGAGTTTCTTGCAGCATATGACTTTGAAATTATATACACTCCAGGGAAATCCAATGTCGTGGCCGATGCGTTAAGCCGAAAGAATGAAATGATCGCCAGTTTTATTATCACGACTTCACTGATAGATAAAATATCTGCTCTTTAGGAGGATGATCACTTCATTCAGAAGATCAAAGAGATAATTCAACAAGGCGAACCATCGAGTTTTCAAGTAGATAATGATGGGATTTTAAGGCTCAAAGGTCGAATCTGTGTCCCTAACATTCCTGAGCTTCGAAAGGAGGTTCTGGATGAATGCCACAAGTCAAAACTTAGCATCCATCCGGGAGTAAGCAAAATGTATAATGACATCAAATGCACTTTCTGGTGGATGTCGATGAAGAGGGACATTTCTTTATATGTTAGCCGATGCCCTACTTGCTAGCTAGTCAAGAGCGACCAACAGAAATTGGCTGGATTGTTACAACCGCTAGAAGTTCCTGGTTGGAAGTCGGAGCATATTTCTATGGATTTCATTGATGGTCTGCCCAGAACCAGAAAAGGGAATGACAGTATTTGGATGATCGAAGATCGCTTCACGAAGACCGCCCATTTCATACCTGTCACATCAAATAGAACTGCTCAGAGTCTGGCGCAGATTTATTTCAAGGAAATAGTTAGACTACATGGAGTGCCGCTCAGTATAGTCAGTGATAGAGATACAATATTCACTAGCAAATTTTGGGAGGCGTTTCAAGTCGAGCTGGGATCGAAGTTGAACTTAAGCACCGCCTATCATCCTCAGACAGACGGTCAGACTGAGAGGGTGAATCGTATTTTAGAAGATCTATTGCGGGCTTGTGTTATAGATTTCGGTGGATCATGGGAAGACCATCTGCATTTGGCTGAATTCTCATATAACAACAGCTACCAGGCGAGCCTGACAATGTCGCCATTCGAAGCATTGTATGGTAGACCGTGCCGATCTCCTGCTTGTTGGGTCGAACCTGGAAATAGACTTGTGTTAGGGCCCGATATGATACGAGAAGCGGCCGACAAAGTCGATTTTATTAAGAAGCGATTACTCGCCGCTCAAAGCCGACAAAAGAGCTATGCCGATAGAAGAAGAAGAGATATATCCTTTGCTGTTGGCGACTCTGTATATTTGAAAGTATCGCCGATGAGAGGAGTTATCCGGTTCGGTAAAACTGGAATGTTGGCGCCCAAATTCATAGGTCCGTTTCCTATTCTGGGACGGATGGGAACTCTCGCTTATAGGGTTAAATTGCCTGATTGGTTGCCTGGAGTCCATGATGTATTTCATATATCTCAACTTCGAAAGCATGTTCATGATCCAGACTTGATCGTGGAAGAAGCAACTCAACAGGATATTGAAATTACTCCAGAATTAGCTGTGAGAAGAGAGCCGCTAAAGATTATCGGCAAAGAAACCAAAGAACTGAGGAACAAGAAGGTTCACTTAGTCAAAGTGCAATGGAGTGGAGATCCGCGAGATTGTACTTGGGAAACTGAGGAGAGCATTCAGAAAGCCTATCCTAGATGCCGAGTAGATATCTCTGATTGACTCCGGTGCAAGGTATATTTACCATTCTTTGCATTACCATTTAATTCTCTACTCTGTTGTTATTTTCTTTTCATGGATGTGCACTTTTAATTCTATAGTCTGAATGATTTTAAAAGAATATAGAAATCGATTTGTATGATTTTGAAAAGTTAAAAACAAATTGCTTTTTGTTTGTGTTGTGTGATAGTAGATTTGATTTATTAAATTATTGAAACGATAGTTAATTTAATCAACAATAGAATAATGGTAGAATTTATTCGATTATATCACACATTGAACCGATTAGAAAATAAATAGAAATATATACATGTGCATTTTATATATTTGAGCAGGTAAATGGATTAGATGTTGAGTAAAGATTTTATTTGCATGCCCGACAAATAGGTAAACCTTAATGAGTTGGATGCGAAATATTATTATATCAACTCCTGTGAATGACATTGGATGCGGAGTGCTGGTTTTTCTATGTGAAATAATAAATGTCACCATAGGATAGTAACAATTAATTTTGAACTACATTGCATGGCCTACTTCTGGAAGATAGGCATACTTCATCATATACCACATAAGCATTTGGAGCTTGTGTGACGAGGTGGAAGATTTACCATACGAGCGAGAGGCTTGTATGGCGATGACTATATTTTACAGGTGGAACTGATGACTGATATAGACTATTTAAATTGTAACGATTAAATTGCCAGATTAATAAAAACCCCACACGAGTCTGGAGTTGACAATAACCACGTCTCTCTAGTTATTAGATACGGCACATGGACTATTTATTTCCCACACGGGGCAGGGTGACGAGAGTTTATTCTCTGGAGTTATTATCAATACATGCTCCCCTGTAAACACCATAATATACCAATATAAATATGGGTGACGGCCCGCTCCGTACCAGTCGGCATTTCCTCCGAAAGTGCGCTGTATACGTGCCCGATTAGCACGGAACGGTCGCCAAAGAAAGGAAAGAAGTGAAGAAAAACCTGTAGAATGTCTCACAGCGCATGGAACAAAGTATAATAATAACATACTTGACATAAAACAGGTGAGACAGTGCATAAGCTGATAACTAAAATCAACATCAATCATCAGAGCAGCGGAAATCCATATACAGCTTATTACAATTTTCCAAATTTACTGTCTCTAAACAAAAGAAAGCTAAAGTAGAAGATGCACCACCAATGCCCAAGCAGTGATCTTCAACAACACAGGGAGAATATTATATATTACGTGGAAGCCTCCTGCTCGTCTCCGGATCATCTACCCGTGCATCACCAGCTAACCTGTCTCTAGTCTGCTCATGTGAGCACCCAGAGTAATAAGAGGAGACATAAAACTCTGGGTCAGACATAAAGCCTGGTATGAGCGATAAGCATCTAAACAAAACAATAACATGTATACCAAACCATACCTGAACCTGGACCTGCAACCAAAGAGTTAGTACCACATACCGTACAATGCTCTAAGGTGCCATAATAAATAGTGTAAGAATACGGGGGTGGGGTGTGCATGTCACAATGATAGCAAACAAATCATCCATAGCAACCATCCTCACATCTCTCACTCAGTGCGTAAAGCGTACGACATCTACCGCTTTGGAACACTAGACAAACTGAGGTAACGACGAATCCCGACTTGTAGAAACCCTGCTATGACCAAGCTGAACATATGGAGTCATGACCAAACATTTCAATAACCCACTTCATTGGTTGTAGCCCTTGGTTCTACCGATGCCATAATGCCCTGAATCCGTCTTCGTACCTCCTACCATAGTGGTCCAGAGCTATAGACGTCGATAACTCCTTGGCACGCGTCCCGCAGCAAAGCCCAACCATGAAGCGAACTCGTTGATTCCCATCTGAATCTTGAGCTCTAACTTCTCATTTGGACTTCCTTTGCAACTCGGGTTATAGTCTTCACTTCCGGATCGGTCTTCATTCAGTCTTCTCCTCGGATCGTGCTCCCTTGGATGGTTCGGTTCGTGACGCGCCTCCCCAATCGGATCGGGTCGAGTTCCTGCTGGCTCGTGGTGCTCCAGCTCCATCGGATCGTGTCGCACCATACGGATCGCGCCTCAACAGCTCGTGACGCTGGCAACCCATTGGGTTCGGGTCGTGCTACCTCGTCTGGATCGTCGCGCCTCATCTTGGATCGCACCTTCTGATCGGTTCGTGGTCCACCAAGCTGGAGCGATTCGGATCGAGGTACTTCAGTTTGGACACGGTGCTGCATCGGTTCGTGGCCTTCGAAGTGGAATGGATCGTGGCACGTGGTGGCGTGAGCTTCCATCAGAGCGTGCTCATAGGGGGGCGATCCGATCCGGGTAAATTCCTGCATTTCGTTCCAGCGACAGTCTTTCGCCATTCGACGGCATTTTTGACCAAACTAACACTTCTAAACAATCACAAAACATCTCATACAGTCATAGCAACGTATAGTATCGACCACGAACACCATAACACAAATCATAGCATGTAAAGTGGATAAAACATGGTCAAAACCCCAAATTTTCCCTTAAGCATGTTTAAGCAAATCAAGTGATATACTTGGCAAAACTTAATCGAATCGAACCAAACTTCTATTAGAGGTTTAAAATAACATTTAAGAATTTCTAAACATTTTTCCAGAATTTATTAGTGTATAAATTCGCTAATCTTCACTAATTACCCTTAATTACCGTAATTAGTGCAAAAACTATGCAAATCACTCACCTTGGCCTCAAATAAAATTCTCAGAACTGAAACTTCTCTGATTTGGGGCGAATACTGATGCCCAACAGCAGCTCTAACCTTGCTTTGGTGCATTTTCTTCTTAATTTGATGTCGCTAAGCCTAACCTTCAATTAGAAAGTGATTTGGGGTGTTTTAGATGTAGGAGGCCATTGTTAGAGTGTCTAAGGATGAAAGTGGCGACTGGAAAATGTCCAAAGAAATGTTTTCTAACCCTAATCAGCCCCTATATACCCCTAAACCCGAAATCCCCCTCTGGGCCTAGCTGCTAATCACCCGGTTAGGCCCAATTAAGCTGTTTTTCACCATCTGAAACTTGTTTCAGCCATATCTCCCAAGCGGTGAGTCCGTTTGGCTAACGTGACCACTCTACGGAATTGTAAACCATCATCCGAAGCCAATGGAAGTGGTTTCAGGTCAAAATTCTTTTCTAGTCAAAAGTTATGGCCAAAACAGTGATAACTAGGGGTAAAATGGTCATTTAAAAATCGGGAAAAATCATGAACATGGGAAATGACTCTAATAGATATTTCCCAAAGTTACATGACCATACGACTTCACATGGGAAAGAAATAAATATTCTACGATCATACGATGCGTAGAATACGGGTCGTTACACTCTCCCCCCCTTAAGAAATTTCGCCCTCGAAATTCCTTAACCCAAAACATACAAAGGATCCTGCATGCCTAACAACCACATACAACAATCAAACATGCAAAACAAGCAAGCAAGCCTATCCTAGCATGCGGAAAACTAAATCGAAGTCAAAATCTTACCAGGCAAAGAGTTCTGGGTGCGTCTTCCTAATGTCCTCCTCTGTCTCCTAAGTACAATCATTCTCGTCCTCGCTCCACTGTACCTTGACTAGCTTCACCGCCTTCCTTCGAAGTTGCTTCATGTCGTGCGCGACAATACAGGCCGGCTTGCGGTTCCCAACCGCCTCGGGTTCTACTTCGAAGTCCTCTAACTGATCAGGTGAGATAGTCATATCTGAGTCGTGAACGAATTTCCTTAGTTGGGAAACATGAAATACGTTGTGAACTCCCGCTATCTTCTCTGGTAAGTCAATTCTGTATGCCAAATTCCCGACTATTTCAAGAACAGGGAATGGGCCAACAAATCTTGGTGCCAACTTGCCTCTCCTGCCGAATCGTATTACGCTCTTCAACGGAGAAGTCTTGACAAACGCCAAGTCACCAACGGAGAATTTTAGGTCTCTTCTCCTCTTATCAGCATAACTCTTTTGCCTATCTTGGGCAGCCTTCATTCGTTGTTGAATGATCTTGATCTTATCTGAAGTTTCTCTCACCACATCTGGTCCAAGCATAAACTTCTCGCCAGTCTCTATCCAACATGATGGTGAGTTACACGGTCTTCCGTACAAAGCTTCAAACGGAGCCATACCGATACTGGATTGGTAGCTATTATTATATGCAAACTCTACTAGATGCAAATGGTCATCCCATGATCCACCAAAATCCAATATACACGCTCTCAAGAGATCTTCCAAAATACGATTCACCCTCTTTGTCTGACCGTCGGTCTGAGGATGATATGCGGTACTGAGATGTAACTCTGACCCTAAAGCCTCTTGTAAGCTCTTCCAAAACCCACTAGTGAACAACGGGTCTCGGTCGCTCACAATGCTTTTAGGTACTCCATGAAATCTCACTACCCACTTCATATACAATTCTGCTAACTTAGCTGCCGTTCTGGTCGATTTGACTGGTATAAACCTTGCACTTTTAGTCAGTCGATCTACAATTACCCAAATGCTGTCATATCTCGATCTAGTCCTTGGTAAACCATCGATGAAATCCATCGAGACTTGCTCCCATTTCCATTCGGGAATTTCTAAGGGCTGTAACAACCCACTAGTCTTCTTTTGCTCGGCTTTAACTAGCTGGCAATTCATGCACTTGGATATAAACTTCCCAACGTCTCTTTTCATCCCTTCCCAGTAGTAAGTCTGCTTCATATCTCGATACATCTTGTTACCACCGGGGTGTATAGTTAGCTTTGAGTGATGACATTCTCTAAGCACTTCATCTCTCAATCCATTGACATTGGGTACAATAAGCTTTCCATTCTTTCTAAGCCATCCATCTCGATCAAGCCCATACTTGTTCACCTCCTCATCGACACACATCTCTAACTTGGAGATGATTTCCAATAGGTTAGGATCGTCCCTCTGATTAGAGCCGATCCGCTCAATCAAAGTGGGTCTGATCGTCAAACTTGCTAACATTTCTGGATCCAATTCGCACTTTGGTCTGAAATCAAACCCCGCGATAAACTCCAGTTGCTTCCATTCAAGGAACAAACCCCCTAAGCTGGCATGTCTTCTACTCAATGCATCGGCCACCGCATTGCCCTTTCCCGGTGTGTATGCGATGTCAAAATCATAGGAAGCCAAGAACTCTAACCATCTCTGCTGACGGAGATTCAGATCTTTCTGAGAGAAGAGATACTTTAACGACTTATGATCTGTAAATAGCTCAAATCTTTCTCCCAAGAGATAGTGTCTCCACATCTTTAATGCGAACACGATCGCTGCCAATTCTAAATCATGGGTAGGGTATCTTCTCTCGTGCGGTTTCAATTGCCGACTTGCATAAGCCACAACCCTACCGCCTTGCATCAATACAGCACCTAGTCCGGTACCACAGGCATCCGTGCATACCGTCATCTCTTCATCCCCCTTAGGAATGACTAACACTGGTGCGCTTGTCAACTTGTCCTTTAGACTTTTGAATGCATTCTCGCACCTTTCATCCCAGACAAAAGTTTGATTCTTCTTGGTCAACTGGGTCAATGGTGCTGCTATCTTGGAGAAACCTTGGATAAACTTACGATAATATCCGGCTAATCCCAAGAAACTTCTTACATCTGTTGCGTTCTTGGGCGCAGGCCAATCTTGTACCGTAGCCACATTTGCCGGGTCCACGGCAATACCATTCTCTGATACAACATGGCCCAAGAACCTCACTTCCCTCTTCCAGAAGTGACACTTAGAAAACTTTGCTTTCAATTGGTGTTTTCTCAACACCTCCATCGCTACTCTTAAATGTTCCTTGTGTTCTTCCTCTGTCCTTGAATAGACCAAAATATCATCAACGAACACAAGGACAGACTTATTAAACTGATCTCTGAATACCCTATTCATAAGATCCACAAAATATGCTGGGGCATTGGTTAGCCTGAATGGCATGACCAACCACTCATAAAATCCGGACGACGTTCGAAATGCCGTTTTAGCTATACTCTCAGCTTCCACTCTAAGCTGATGAAAACCTGTCGCGAGATCCAACTGAGAAAATACTCTCGCGCCACTCAACTGATCGAACAAATCATCTATCCGCGGTAGAGGATACTTGTTTTTCCTCGTCACTTTATTCAACTCGCGGTAGTCTACACACAACCGAAGGGAACCATCCGCCTTGGTAGCAAACACAACTGGTGCTCCCCATTCAGAAACACTCCTTCTGATAAATCCCTTCTTCAAGAGATCGCTGACTTGCACCTCGAGCTCTCGCTGCTCTCTTGGTGCCATACGACGAAGTGGCATCACTATAGGCCTGGCATCCTTTACCAAATCAATACGAAACTCAATCTCTCGGTGTGGTGGAAGTCCGGTCACTTCTTCGAAAACATCCGGATACTGGCCAACCACGGGCAAACTTGACAACTCACTATGCGGAATGTCGAGGGAGTTTAGAAAACTAGCCAATACCCCCTTACTGGGTAGACCACCAAACACTATCCTCCGCCCATCATCCGCTCTAGCTGTCACTAAAAAGCCCTCACAGTCCACCACCACCCTGTATCTTTGGAGCCAATCTACTCCCAAAATAATGCCAAACCCAGTAAAGCCCAAAACAAAGCAATCACAAACAAACATGCATCCATGACTCGATAAGACCACATTACGACAAATCATGCTAAGGCTAGTCGAACCACCAATCGGGTTCGTCACTACTAAAGGTCTATCGACAATCTCGGGCTCCAATCCCAACCTATCTACCAGGTCACTAGATATGAAAGAACTGGAAGCTCCGGTATCAAACAAAACTCTAACAGGAACATCATAAACAGAAAGCATACCTTGAATGACGACATTCTTTCCCTTCTCCGCCGCTGTTGGGGCATTCGACGAAGAAGGAATAGCATTAAGAGCATAGGCTTTCACCATTTGCTTTTCCTTAGGGGGCTGTGGACACTTGTCCTTGTGATGTCCCATTTGGCCACAGTTGAAGCACTTCCTATCCGCTGGCTTGGCCCGACAATTACTAGCATAATGGCCCTTCTTACCACAGCTGAAGCACTCCACATCTTGCTTATTCTTTTTCTTCTGGCCATCCTTAGCTTGGTTCTGCTTTCTCTTATTCTGGGAACCACCCTTGCCTCCACCACTTGCTTGTGGCTTTGGCTCATCTGCGGATGCAACCTTAGTCTTCGACTTAGGGTAGAGACTTTCTGATCTTAATGCTTTCCCCACAATTGATTCAAACGTCTCATCGATGTGGTTAATAAGTTTTTCCCCCAAGTACTGATCCAAACCAGTTATGAATTTCTCATTCTTTTTCTCGGCAGTATCAATAAGAGATAACCCATACTTCGACAAAGTGTCGAATTCAGCAATATACTCCGAGACAGCTCTGCCATTCTGCTTGAGCTCCAAGAATTTCTTAAACAGCACTGACTTTTGAGCAGCTGGAATGAACTTCTCGCTAAAGCGAGCTTTAAACTACTCCCAAGTAATCTGATCTTCGGGAATAGCTGCCTTTATAGCATTCCACCAATTCATTGCCCGCCCTTGCAGCTGACGGGACGCTAGCTTTCTCTTCATCGCATCCTCGATACCCAAATCCTCGAAGATACGTTCGCAACTATCCAACCAAACTTGAACATCCGTGGCCGACTCCGTTCCGTGGAACGACTTTCCACCAAGGCTAGTATAATCCTTATTCAGCTTGGCGAAGTCGACTCTTGGCGCCTGCACTATTGGACCACCACCATTTCCACCATTGGGAGCTGCCCTCTGCACATCTCTAAGCATCTCTTTCATGAGGTCAGTAAACATCATCCTCATGTCAGCAGCATTCCCATTATTGGCCCCTCTACCGGTACCTCTAACATATCGGCTCATCGTCCATCTGAAAAAGGAAACGATTAACGACTCCATAGTGGCGCTAGTGTAGTACGATTTCATCCTTATACTACTAATAGTATATATATATATATATAGCTTTTAAAAATCAAAATAATCACAAATACGCTCTCTCGTATACGTATATTATCTCTCCCTGATAGCTTCCCTAGGTTAACTACGCAACCTAGAGCTCTGATACCAAGTGTGACGGCCCGCTCCGTACCAATCGGCATTTCCTCCGAAAGTGCGCTGTATACGTGCCCTATTAGCACGGAACGGTCGCCAAAGAAAGGAAAGAAGTGAAGAAAAACCTGTAGAATGTCTCACAGCGCATGGAACAAAGTATAATAATAACATACTTGACATAAAACAAGTGAGACAGTGCATAAGCTGATAACTAAAATCAACATCAATCATCAGAGCAGCGGAAATCCATATACAGCTTATTACAATTTTCCAAATTTACTGTCTCTAAACAAAAGAAAGCTAAAGTAGAAGATGCACCACCAATGCCCAAGCAGTGATCTTCAACAACACAGGGAGAATATTATATATTACGTGGAAGCCTCCTGCTCGTCTCCGGATCATCTACCCGTGCATCACCAGCTAACCTGTCTCTAGTCTGCTCATGTGAGCACCCAGAGTTGTGACGGCCCGCCTCGCACCAGCCTGCATTTCCTCCAAAAGTGCGCTGTACACATGCCCGACTAGCACAAGACGGTCGTCAGAAGAAAGGAAAGAAGGGAATGAACTAATCAAAGAACCTGTAGAATGTCTCACAGCGCATGGAACAAAATATAATAATAACATACTTGACATAAAACAGGCGAGACAGTGCATAAGCTGATAACTAAAACCAACATCAATCTCAAAGCAGCGGAAATCCAAATACAGCTTATTACAATTTTTCCAAATTTACTGTCTCTAAACAAAAGAAAGCTAAAGTAGAAGATACACCAACAATGCCCAAGCAGTGATCTTCAACAACACAGGGAGAATATTATGTATATAGTACGTGGAAGCCTCCTGCTCGTCTCCGGATCATCTACCCGTGCATCACCAGCTAACCTGTCTCTAGTCTGCTCGTGTGAGCACCCAGAGTAATAAGAAGAGACATAAAACTCTGGGTCAGACATAAAGCCTGGTATGAGCGATAAGCATCTAAACAGAGAAATAACAGGTATACTAAACCATACCTGAACCTGGACCTGCAACCAAAGAGTTAGTACCACATACCGTACAATACTCCAAGGTGCCATAATAAATAGTGTAAGAATACGGGGGTGGGGTGTGCATGTCACAACGATAGCAAACAAATCATCCATAGCAACCATCCTCGCATCTCTCACTCAGTGCGTAAAGCGTACGACATCTACCACTTTGGAACACTAGACAAACTGAGGCAACGACGAATCCCGACTTGTAGAAACCCTGCTGTGACCAAGCCAAACACTTGGAGTCATGACCAAACATTTCAATGACCCACTTCATTGGTCATAGCCCTTGGTTCTACCAATACCATAATGGCCCTGAATCCGCCTTCGTACCTCCTACCATAGTGGTCCAAAGCTATAGGTGTCGATAACTCCTTAGCACGCGTCCCGCAGCAAAGCCCAACCATGAAGTGAACTCGTTGATTCCCATCTGAATCTTAAGCTCTAACTTCTCATTTGGACCTCCTTTGCATCTCGGGTTTGGTCGAATTGGAGTGGGTCTTCAGAAGAGTTGTCGTACATTAACAGTCCTAGAGTTCTGTTCGGTTCGGTAGTCATCACCATCATCGGGTCGGGTCGGTAGTCCACTTCGGGTCGGGTCGGTGTCTCCCTCCGGGTCGGGTCGGTTCAGTGATTCTCCCCCTTCAGTTCGGTTCGGCAATCATTGCCCTCGTCTGTTCGGTTCGGGTTTCTTCACTCCGGGTCGGGTCGGGTTGCTATCCTCCTTCCAGTTCCTCCCTCGTTTCTTCTACTCCGATCCGATCACTTCGCTTTACTTCAGTCCGATCCGCTCCGCTCCCTAGCCTACTCCGATCCGATCTGCTCCAACTCCAACTCTAAGCAATGGCCTTCCTTCCTGCCAAACTTCTTCCAGTGGCAAGTCCCCATCCAGTTCGGATCCCCTTGGTCAGTTCCCTAGTCCGATCCGACCCCTTTCTCCGATCCGAACCGGTTCGGAACCTGCACACTTCTGCAACTTTCCAGCGAGCTTTCTACGCCATTCGACGACGTTTTCGAACAACTTAACTATTCTAATCAATCATGAAACATACCATAGAGTCATAGCAACATGTAATAGCAACCACAAACAGCAAACAACAATTTAAATGAATCAAAATGAATCAAAAGTGGCTAAAACCTCACATTTGCCTATAATCCCTCTTAATCATGTTTAAGCATACGATTAGCAAAACACATCGAAATTAACCCAAATTTCTAACAGAGCCTTAAAACATTATTTTAGAATTTTAAGAATTTTTCCAGAATTTATTTACGTATAAATTCGCTAATCTTCACTAATTACCCTTAATCACCGTAATTAGTGCAAAAACTATGCAAATCACTCACCTTGGCCACAAATGAAATTCTCAGAACTGAAACTCCTCTGATTTGGGGCGAATACTGATGTCTAACAGCGGCTCCAACCTTGCTTTGGTGCTTTTTCTCCTTAATTTGGTGTTGCTAAGCCTAATCTTCAATTAGAGAGTGATTTGGGGTGTCTTAGATGTAGGAAGCCATTACTAAGGTCTCAAGGAGGTTTGTGGCGGCTCAAAACTGAAATGAAAGTGATAACTTAACCCTAATCAGACCTCCTAAACCTCTAAACCCGAAATTCCCCTTGGGCCTAGCTGCTAATCACCCGGTTAAGCCCAATTAAGCTGTTTTTAACCATCTGAAACTTGTTTCAGCCATATCTCCCAAACGGTGAGTCCGTTTGGCTAATGCGACCACTCTACGGAAAGAGAAACAATCATCCGGAGCCAATGGAAGTGGTATCAGATCAAAATTCCTTTCCAGTCAAAAGTTATGGCCAAAACAGTGCCAACTAGGGGGTAAAATGGTCATTTAAAAATCGGGAAAAATCATGAACATGGGAAATGACCCCAATAGTCGTCTCCCAAAGTTGCATGACCATACGACTTCGTATGTGACAGAAATAAATATTCTACGATCCTATGATGCGTAGAATGCGGGTCGTTACACTCTTCCCCCCCTTAAGAAATTTCGTCCCCGAAATTCCTTAACTCAAAACATACAAAGGATCCCGCATGCCTAACAACCACATATAACAACAATCAAACATGCAAAACAAGCAAACAAGTCTATCCTAGCATGCGGAAAAACTAAATCGAGGTCAAAACCTTACCAGACAAAGAGTTCTGGATACTTCTTCCTTACGTCCTCCTCAGTTTCCCAAGTACAATCACTCTCGTCCTCGCTCCACTGTACCTTGACTAGCTTCACCGCCTTCCTTCGAAGTTGCTTCATGTTGTACTCGACAATACGGGCCGGCTTGCGGTTCCCAACCGCCTCGGGTTCTACTTCGAAGTCCTCCAACTGATCAGGTGAAATAGTCGTATCTGAGTCGTGAACGAACTTCCTTAGTTGGGAAACATGAAATACGTTATGAACTCCCGCCATCTTCTTTGGTAAGTCAATTCTATATGCCAAATTCCCGACTAATTCAAGAACAGGGAATGGGCCAACAAACCTTGGTGCCAACTTGCCTCTCCCGCCAAATCGTATTACGCGCTTCAACGGAGAAATCTTGATAAACACTAAGTCGCCAACGGAGAATTTTAAGTCTCTTCTCCTCTTATCAGCATAACTCTTCTGCCTATCCTGGGCAGCCTTCATTTGTTGTTGAATGACCTTGATCTTATCTGAAGTTTCTCTCACCACATCTGGTCCAAGCATAAACTTCTCGCCAGTCTCTATCCAACATGATGGTGAGTTGCACGGTCTTCCATACAAAGCTTCAAATGGAGCCATACCGATACTGGATTGGTAACTATTATTATATGCAAACTCTACTAGATGCAAATGGTCATCCCATGATCCACCAAAATCCAATATACATGCTCTCAAGAGATCTTCCAAAATACGATTCACCCTTTCCGTCTGACCGTCGGTCTGAGGATGATATGCGGTACTGAGATGTAACTCTGACCCTAGCGCCTCTTGCAAGCTCTTCCAAAACCCACTAGTGAACAACGGGTCTCGGTCGCTCACAATGCTTTTAGGCACTCCATGAAATCTCACTACCCACTTCATATACAATTCTGCTAACTTAGCTGCCGTTCTGGTCGATTTGACTGGTATAAACCTTGCACTTTTAGTCAGTCGATCTACAATCACCCAAACGCTATCATGTCCCGATCTAGTCCTTGGTAAACCATCGATGAAATCCATCGAGACTTGCTCCCATTTCCATTCGGGAATTTCTAATGGCTGTAACAACCCACTAGGCTTCTTTTGCTCGGCTTTAACTAGCTGGCAATTCATGCATTTCGATATAAACTTCCCAACGTCTCTTTTCATCCCTTCCCAGTAGTAAGTCTGCTTCATATCTCGATACATCTTGTTACCACCGGGGTGTATGGTCAACTTTGAGTGATGACATTCCCTAAGCACTTCATCTCTCAATCCATTGACATTGGGTACAACAAGCTTCCCATTCTTTCTAAGCCATCTTTCTCGATCAAGCCCATACTTGTTCATCTCCTCATCGATACCCATCTCTAACTTGGAGATGATTTCCAATAGGTTAGGATCGTCCCTCTGACTAGAGCCGATCCGCTCAATCAAAGTGGGTCTGATCGTCAAACTTGCTAACATTTCTGGATCCAATTCGCACTTTGGTCTGAAATCAAACCCCGCGATAAACTCCAGTTGCTTCCATTCAAGGAACATAGCCCCTAAGCTGGCATGTCTTCTACTCAATGCATCAGCCACCGCATTTCCCTTTCCTGGTGTGTATGCGATGTCAAAATCATAGGAAGCTAAGAACTCTAACCACCTCTGCTGACGGAGATTTAAATCCTTCTGGGAGAATAGATACTTCAACGACTTATGATCTGTAAACAGCTCAAATCTTTCTCCCAAGAGATAGTGTCTCCACATCTTTAACGCGAACACGATCGCTGCCAATTCTAAATCATGGGTAGGGTATCTTCTCTCGTGCGGTTTCAACTGCCGACTTGCGTAAGCTACAACCCTACCGCCTTGCATCAATACAGCACCCAGTCCGGTACCACAGGCATCCGTGTATACCGTCATCTCTTCATCCCCCTTAGGGATGGCTAACACTGGTGCGCTTGTTAACTTGTCCTTTAGACTCTTGAATGCATTCTCGCACCTTTCATCCCAGACAAAAGCTTGATTCTTCTTGGTCAACTGGGTCAATGGTGCTGCTATCTTGGAGAAACCTTGGATAAACTTACGATAATATCCAGCTAATCCCAAGAAACTTCTTACATCTGTTGCATTCTTGGGCGTAGGCCAATCTTGTACCGTAGCCACCTTTGCTGGGTCCACGGCAATACCACTCTCTGATACAACATGGCCCAAGAACCTCACTTCCCTCTTCCAGAAGTGACACTTAGAAAACTTTGCTTTCAATTGGTGTTTTCTCAACACCTCCATCGCTACTCTTAAATGTTCCTTGTGTTCTTCCTCTGTCCTCGAATAGACCAAAATATCATCAACGAACACAAGGACAAACTTATTCAAATGATCTCTGAATACCCTATTCATAAGATCCACAAAATATGCTGGGGCATTGGTCAGCCCGAATGGCATGACCAACCACTCATAAAACCCAGACGGCGTCCGAAATGCCGTTTTAGCTATACTCTCAGCTTCCACTCTAAGCTGATGAAAACCTGTCGCGAGATCCAACTGAGAAAATACTCTCGCACCACTCAACTGATCAAACAAATCATCTATCCGCGGTAGAGGATACTTGTTCTTCCTCGTCACTTTATTCAATTCGCGGTAGTCTACACACAAACGAAGGGAACCATCCGCCTTGGTAGCAAACACAACTGGTGCTCCCCATTCAGAAACACTCCTTCTGATAAATCCCTTCTTCAAAAGATCGCTGACTTGCACCTCGAGCTCTCGCTGCTCCCTTGGTGCCATACGACGAAGTGGCATCACTATAGGTCTGGCATCCTTTACCAAATCAATACGAAACTCAATCTCTCGGTGTGGTGGAAGTCCGATCACTTCTTCGAAAACATCCGGATACTGGCCAACCACGGGCAACCCTGACAACTCACTATGCGGAATGTCGAGGGAGTTTAGAAAACTAGCCAATACCCCCTTACTGGGTAGACCACCAAACACTATCCTCCGCCCATCATCCGCTCTAGCTGTCACCAACAAGCCCTCACAGTCTACCACCACCCCGTATCTTTGGAGCCAATCTACTCCCAAAATAATGCCAAACCCAGTAAAGCCCAAAACAAAGCAATCACAACAAACATGCATCCATGACTCGATAGAACCACATTACGACAAATCATGCTAAGACTAGTCGAACCACCAATCGGGTTCGTCACTACCAAAGGTCTATCGACAATCTCGGGCTCCAATCCCAACCTATCTACCAGGTCACTAGATATGAAAGAACTGGAAGCTCCGGTATCAAACAAAACTCTAACAGGAACATCATAAATAGAAAGCATACCTTGAATGACGACAGTCTTTCCCTTCTCCGCCGCAGTTGGGGCATTCGACGAAGAAGGAATAGCATTAAGAGCATATGCTTTCACCATTTGCTTTTCCTTAGGGGGCTGTGGACACTTGTCCTTGTGATGTCCCAATTGGCCACAATTGAAGCACTTCCTATCCGCTGGCTTGGCCCGACAATTACTAGCATAATGGCCCTTCTTACCACAGCTGAAGCACTCCACATCTTGCTTATTCTTTTTCTTCTGGCCATCCTTAGCTTGGTTCTGCTTTCTCTTATTCTGGGAACCACCTTTGCCTCCACCAATAGCTTGTGGCTTCGGCTCATCTGCGGATGCAACCTCAGTCTTCGACTTAGGGTAGAGACTTTCCGACCTTAACGCTTTCCCCACAATCGATTCAAACGTCTCATCGATGTGGTTAATAAGCCTTTCCCCTAAGTACTGATCTAACCCAGTTATGAATTTCTCATTCTTCTTCTCGGCAGTATCAATAAGAGATAACCCATACTTTGACAAAGTGTCGAATTCAGCAATGTACTCCGAGACAGCTCTGCCATTCTGCTTGAGCTCCAAGAATTTCTTAAACAACACTGACTTCTGAGCAGCGGGAATGAACTTCTCACTAAAGCGAGCCTTAAACTGCTCCCAAGTAATCTGGTCTTCGGGAGTAGCTGCCTTTATAGCATTCCACCAATTCATTGCCCGCCCTTGCAGCTGACGGGATGCTAACTTTCTCTTCATTGCATCCTCGATACCCAAATCCTCGAAGATACGTTCGCAACTATCCACCCAATCCTGAACATCCGTAGCCGACTCCGTTCCGTGGAACGGCTTCCCACCAAGGCTAGTATAATCCTTATTCAGCTTGGCGAAGTCGACTCTCGGCGCCTGCACTATTGGACCACCACCATTTCCACCATTGGGAGCTGCCCTCTGTACATCTCTAAGCATCTCTCTCATGAGGTCAGTAAACATCGTCCTCATGTCAGCAGCATTCCCATTATTGGCTCCCCTACCGGCACCTCTAGCATCTCGGCTCATCGTCAATCTGAAAAAGGAAACGATTAACGATTCCATAGTGGTGCTAGTGCAGTACGACTTCATCCTTATACTACTAATAGTATATATATGTATATATATAGTTTTTTTTTTTTTTTTTTTTTTTTTTTTAAAAAAAACCAAAGTAATCACAAATACGCTCTCTCGTATACGTATCTTATCTCTCCCTGATAACTTCCCTAGGTTAACTACGCAACCTAGAGCTCTGATACCAAGTGTGACGGCCCGCCTCGCACCAGCCTGCATTTCCTCCAAAAGTGCGCTGTACACATGCCCGACTAGCACAAGACGGTCGTCAGAAGAAAGGAAAGAAGGGAATGAACTAATCAAAGAACCTGTAGAATGTCTCACAGCGCATGGAACAAAATATAATAATAACATACTTGACATAAAACAGGCGAGACAGTGCATAAGCTGATAACTAAAACCAACATCAATCTCAAAGCAGCGGAAATCCAAATACAGCTTATTACAATTTTTCCAAATTTACTGTCTCTAAACAAAAGAAAGCTAAAGTAGAAGATACACCAACAATGCCCAAGCAGTGATCTTCAACAACACAGGGAGAATATTATGTATATAGTACGTGGAAGCCTCCTGCTCGTCTCCGGATCATCTACCCGTGCATCACCAGCTAACCTGTCTCTAGTCTGCTCGTGTGAGCACCCAGAGTAATAAGAAGAGACATAAAACTCTGGGTCAGACATAAAGCCTGGTATGAGCGATAAGCATCTAAACAGAGAAATAACAGGTATACTAAACCATACCTGAACCTGGACCTGCAACCAAAGAGTTAGTACCACATACCGTACAATACTCCAAGGTGCCATAATAAATAGTGTAAGAATACGGGGGTGGGGTGTGCATGTCACAACGATAGCAAACAAATCATCCATAGCAACCATCCTCGCATCTCTCACTCAGTGCGTAAAGCGTACGACATCTACCACTTTGGAACACTAGACAAACTGAGGCAACGACGAATCCCGACTTGTAGAAACCCTGCTGTGACCAAGCCAAACACTTGGAGTCATGACCAAACATTTCAATGACCCACTTCATTGGTCATAGCCCTTGGTTCTACCAATACCATAATGGCCCTGAATCCGCCTTCGTACCTCCTACCATAGTGGTCCAAAGCTATAGGTGTCGATAACTCCTTAGCACGCGTCCCGCAGCAAAGCCCAACCATGAAGTGAACTCGTTGATTCCCATCTGAATCTTAAGCTCTAACTTCTCATTTGGACCTCCTTTGCATCTCGGGTTTGGTCGAATTGGAGTGGGTCTTCAGAAGAGTTGTCGTACATTAACAGTCCTAGAGTTCTGTTCGGTTCGGTAGTCATCACCATCATCGGGTCGGGTCGGTAGTCCACTTCGGGTCGGGTCGGTGTCTCCCTCCGGGTCGGGTCGGTTCAGTGATTCTCCCCCTTCAGTTCGGTTCGGCAATCATTGCCCTCGTCTGTTCGGTTCGGGTTTCTTCACTCCGGGTCGGGTCGGGTTGCTATCCTCCTTCCAGTTCCTCCCTCGTTTCTTCTACTCCGATCCGATCACTTCGCTTTACTTCAGTCCGATCCGCTCCGCTCCCTAGCCTACTCCGATCCGATCTGCTCCAACTCCAACTCTAAGCAATGGCCTTCCTTCCTGCCAAACTTCTTCCAGTGGCAAGTCCCCATCCAGTTCGGATCCCCTTGGTCAGTTCCCTAGTCCGATCCGACCCCTTTCTCCGATCCGAACCGGTTCGGAACCTGCACACTTCTGCAACTTTCCAGCGAGCTTTCTACGCCATTCGACGACGTTTTCGAACAACTTAACTATTCTAATCAATCATGAAACATACCATAGAGTCATAGCAACATGTAATAGCAACCACAAACAGCAAACAACAATTTAAATGAATCAAAATGAATCAAAAGTGGCTAAAACCTCACATTTGCCTATAATCCCTCTTAATCATGTTTAAGCATACGATTAGCAAAACACATCGAAATTAACCCAAATTTCTAACAGAGCCTTAAAACATTATTTTAGAATTTTAAGAATTTTTCCAGAATTTATTTACGTATAAATTCGCTAATCTTCACTAATTACCCTTAATCACCGTAATTAGTGCAAAAACTATGCAAATCACTCACCTTGGCCACAAATGAAATTCTCAGAACTGAAACTCCTCTGATTTGGGGCGAATACTGATGTCTAACAGCGGCTCCAACCTTGCTTTGGTGCTTTTTCTCCTTAATTTGGTGTTGCTAAGCCTAATCTTCAATTAGAGAGTGATTTGGGGTGTCTTAGATGTAGGAAGCCATTACTAAGGTCTCAAGGAGGTTTGTGGCGGCTCAAAACTGAAATGAAAGTGATAACTTAACCCTAATCAGACCTCCTAAACCTCTAAACCCGAAATTCCCCTTGGGCCTAGCTGCTAATCACCCGGTTAAGCCCAATTAAGCTGTTTTTAACCATCTGAAACTTGTTTCAGCCATATCTCCCAAACGGTGAGTCCGTTTGGCTAATGCGACCACTCTACGGAAAGAGAAACCATCATCCGGAGCCAATGGAAGTGGTATCAGGTCAAAATTCCTTTCCAGTCAAAAGTTATGGCCAAAACAGTGCCAACTAGGGGTAAAATGGTCATTTAAAAATCGGAAAAAATCATGAACATGGGAAATGACCCCAATAGTCGTCTCCCAAAGTTGCATGACCATACGACTTCGTATGTGACAGAAATAAATATTCTACGATCCTATGATGCGTAGAATGCGGGTCGTTACAAGAGTAATAAGAGGAGACATAAAACTCTGGGTCAGACATAAAGCCTGGTATGAGCGATAAGCATCTAAACAAAACAATAACATGTATACCAAACCATACCTGAACCTGGACCTGCAACCAAAGAGTTAGTACCACATACCGTACAATGCTCTAAGGTGCCATAATAAATAGTGTAAGAATACGGGGGTGGGGTGTGCATGTCACAATGATAGCAAACAAATCATCCATAGCAACCATGCTCACATCTCTCACTCAGTGCGTAAAGCATACGACATCTACCACTTTGGAACACTAGACAAACTGAGGTAACGACGAATCCCGACTTGTAGAAACCCTGCTATGACCAAGCTGAACATATGGAGTCATGACCAAACATTTCAATGACCCACTTCATTGGTTGTAGCCCTTGGTTCTACCGATGCCATAATGGCCCTGAATCCGTCTTCGTACCTCCTACCATAGTGGTCCAGAGCTATAGACGTTGATAACTCCTTGGCACGCGTCCCGCAGCAAAGCCCAACCATGAAGCGAACTCGTTGATTCCCATCTGAATCTTGAGCTCTAACTTCTCATTTGGACTTCCTTTGCATCTCGGGTTATAGTCTTCACTTCCGGATCGGTCTTCATTCAGTCTTCTCCTCGGATCGTGCTCCCTTGGATGGTTCGGTTCGTGACGCGCCTCCCAATCGGATCGGGTCGAGTTCCTGCTGGCTCGTGGTGCTCCAGCTCCATCGGATCGTGTCGCACCATACGGATCGCGCCTCAACAGCTCGTGACGCTGGCAACCCATTGGGTTCGGGTCGTGCTACCTCGTTTGGATCGTCGCGCCTCATCTCGGATCGCACCTTCTGATCGGTTCGTGGTCCACCAAGCTGGAGCGATTCGGATCGAGGTACTTCAGTTTGGACACGGTGCTGCATCGGTTCGTGGCCTTCGAAGTGGAACGGATCATGGCACGTGGTGGCATGAGCTTCAATCAGATCGTGCTCATAGGGGGGCGATCCGATCCGGGTAAATTCCTGCATTTCGTTCCAGCGACAGTCTTTCACCATTCGACGGCGTTTTTGACCAAACTAACACTTCTAAACAATCACAAAACATCTCATACAGTCATAGCAACGTATAGTATCGACCACGAACACCATAACACAAATCATAGCTTGTAAAGTGGATCAAACATGGTCAAAACCCCAAATTTTCCCTTAAGCATGTTTAAGCAAATCAAGTGATATACTTGGCAAAACTTAATCAAATCGAACCAAACTTCTATCAGAGGTTTAAAATAACATTTAAGAATTTCTAAACATTTTTCCAGAATTTATTAGTGTATAAATTCGCTAATCTTCACTAATTACCCTTAATTACCGTAATTAGTGCAAAAACTATGCAAATCACTCACCTTGGCCTCAAATAAAATTCTCAGAACTGAAACTTCTCTGCTTTGGGGTGAATACTGATGCCCAACAGCAGCTCTAACCTTGCTTTGGTGCTTTTTCTTCTTAATTTGATGTTGCTAAGCCTAATCTTCAATTAGAAAGTGATTTGGGGTGTTTTAAATGTAGGAGGCCATTGTTAGAGTGTCTAAGAATGAAAGTGGCGGCTGGAAAATGTCTAAAGAAATGTTTTCTAACCCTAATCAGCCCCTATATACCCCTAAACCCGAAATCCCCCTCTGGGCCTAGCTGCTAATCACCCGGTTAGGCCCAATTAAGCTGTTTTTCACCATCTGAAACTTGTTTCAGCCATATCTCCCAAACGGTGAGTCCGTTTGGCTAATGTGACCACTCTACGGAATTGTAAACCATCATCCGGAGCCAATGGAAGTGGTTTCAGGTCAAAATTCTTTTCTAGTCAAAAGTTATGGCCAAAAAAGTGATAACTAGGGGTAAAATGGTCATTTAAAAATCGGGAAAAATCACGAACATGGCAAATGACTCTAATAGATATTTCTCAAAGTTACATGACCATACGACTTCACATGGGAAAGAAATAAATATTCTACGATCATATGATGCGTAGAATACGGGTCGTTACAATATGTGTATACTTATTAGGATTTATTGGGTACCTAATACGGCCCAATAAATTTCCAAACCTCTCTCCGTACAAGGGAGGTTATGGCGAAATTTTTCGAAAATTCCGGGTGTTAGCCAAATTTTTGAAGAATTTGAAAATTCTCAGAAACTGAAAAGTTGGAGAATGGAAGCCAGATCGAACGTAGAGTTGATTAATCAAACCACTTTCGACTTTCTTCCTTTTCGGGGATGAAAAGTTTTAAGTGGGGGAGATTGTAACGACCCAGAAAATCTGAACCAATTTAAATTTTTTTTATTGGCTAAAATAATGGATTTTAAATATTTTAAATAAATATTTTAAATAATGGCAATGAAAAGTGAGTTTGAATCGACAATTGAAAACAAATATAATTAATTCTAATTATAAACAAGGCTTGAAAAGGCGCTGCAGTTTCAAAAATTGAATTCAAACTTTGTCGGACTGTACCGGGTGCAAAACAAAACGGATTTTAGTGAAACAAAAAATATTTAAATCTGTTAGTGAATACCTTTCTAATGAATCTGAAAAATCGAATTTTCATAACGGAAAGAAAAAGTTATGGCCAAATGAAATTTTAGAAAGGTCGCTATGGAATTTATATAGCCCGGGAAATTGGCCATTTTGCATACGACCTCGGAATTCGACGAAACCACTTTTGTTGGATCCAGGATGTGAAGTTATCGCTAGGTTTCAAATTTCATAATTTTTGAAGCTAGTATGTGAGTGTGGCAAAGGAAAATGTGTTTTGGTCGATTACAGTTAAATTGGATAGACCAGAAATGGGCCTTTTTGCAAACGGTCTTAGAATTCGACGAAACTAGTTTTGTTAGGACCGTATCGTCAAAACATAGCTAGATTTATTTTTCTGGAATTTTTCAAATCCGTTTGTGGCCCTGGCAAATTGAAATGTACGTTCAAATTAAATATTGAATGTTTTATATTTTAATTTGAAGGAAAACTGACTGAAACAGTCGAATGGGGGGGGGGGGTAAAACGCTAGGGACGACAGTCGTTGGGTTCAGATTGTTGGTCGCGTCAGAAAACCCCTTTAAAACCTCCCCGCCCAATCAAAAATTTTATATAAAAAAAAGAATTTCCTTCTCTCTCTCTCTCCCCGAAGTCGATCAGCGGCGGAAAACCGCTCCTCCCTTCCCTCCCATTTTCTGGCGATTCTGATCTTCGAAACACCCCCGCCCTTTGGAGTTTTCTGAAGTCCTCGCCACCCTCTTCCCATCCATAGCTGGTACGCCCCCTATCGTCGCTCGTACAAGAAGATCCAGCCCCTCAAATTCTGGAAGTTCACGCCGTCGCCACGACCAGGATTCGCCGCCGAGCTGGGTCCCACCACCGGGCGTGGATAGCCCTTTCCACCCTCTTCGACGTTGCGCAGGCCGATCGACCCCTCGATACACGGATTGCTTGAAAGATCGAAACCTAGTTTTGAAGATTTTTTAAGGTAATCGACTATTTAATTTAAAACTGATTTTAACAGTTTAAAACCGTTGTAAACTTTGAAAAATCATATATTTTTGCTGTGTTAACGAAATTCGATGAAACAGGAAACATCGTGACCGTGTGGACGTCTTTTACCTTCTAGAAGAGACCGCATATTTTTCTGAGCCTTCTGCTATTTTTGGTGGAGTGGAACCCAATGTGAGATTTCTAATTTATAAACGATATGGAAAACGACGATGTATAAATTATATAGTCGATGCATGGGTTATATAAGCGTTGTACACCTCATGTATAAGCGTTGTATAAGTTGTACGTTCGATGTATAAGTTATGTATGCGTTGTAAAAATTATATATGTGTTGAAATAGAAGGGAATTGCTATATATATATATATATATATATATATATATATATATATATATATATATACGCCCCTCGTCCACAAACCATGGACGATATTTATTGGTTGTGATTGGTCTGAAAATTGATTGATAGCGAATGGTTGTTTGGGATTGTTTGTGGTTGATATTGATTGATTGTGTTTGAAAAATACCCGTTTGTGGTTGAGAAATATTTGATTGAAACCACATAGGATTAGTTTGTGGAAATGAAATAAATATATACATGCCGCCTGCGTGCGAACTAGATGCATGATCCCCATTGTCAAAAACCGCGAGGTTTTAAGGTAGAGCGAGGAGTCGTACTAGGGACGGTCCCGATTTTAACAACCCTGCCGTTATGCTGCCGAAATTTTGGATAATATTCATGTGTTTGAATTATTTCCATTTGCTGAAACTATATTTATTCATTGAATAGAAAACCTTCATGTGTTGAATTGATATTCATTCGTTGATTAGAAATTCATGTGTTGAATGGTATTTGTGTTTTAAATATAAAAATCACATTTTTATCTATATATAGAAACTATAGAAAACCTTCATGTGTTGAATCGATATTCATTCGTTGAATTGAAATTCATGTGTTGAATGGTATTCATATTTTGAAAGAAATTGTTTTATAATATAAATCCCATTTTTAACATCAATATGAAATGTATAAAATAATCTCGTTTTAAAAGAAATTGTTTTATAGTAAAAATCCTATTTTTATTACCTATATAAACAATATAAAATAATAGTGTTTTGAAATGAATTGTTTTACAATAAAAAATCACATTTTTATTATATACATGATTTGTGGAAATGTGAAGTGTTAAAAATAGCAACTCGTTCAAATAAATATGCATGAGTCGAAATAATCATTAATTAGCTAATGATATGATTTTTGCCTATGCATGCAAAATTAGAATGAATTGTGTTTTTAAACCAAATGGAATCAAATATGAAGTTGAATAGAAAATCATAAGTGATAAGAACTGTATATATATACATGCATATTTATTGAACAGGTTATAGCAAAGGGGCTAGAGAAGAGGAATAAAATATTGTGCCCGACAAATAGGTACACATTTACTGTTTTGTTTGGGTGATGATTTTATGAGCCTGTTGGCTAGCCGCTTGGCTTTTTCTTTTTCTTTTTCTTTTTGACGTGAGACGCCCGTGTGGCAATTTGGGAATTTTCCCAGCCCCTCCTGTACAAAGGAGGTTATGGCGAAATTTTCCAAAATTTAAAGGCGTTAGTGAAATATTTGAAGTGAAAACGATATTGAAATTGTTGAATGAACTATATTTATATAAATATATAAATATAAATAAAATTAAAACGAAACGTGGCCGTGCAGTTCGTGATTTGAAACTGTGATTTCAAACAACTAGTGCGGGAAATCCGACCATTGGATTTTCCCGAAACCGCAACCTTTGTGTTCGCCTTGGAAATATCTTTACAACGGCACCAACTTTGTAAAAATCCAACGGTTGGATTGTATGGAATGTTTAATTCAAATCTGAAGAAAAACAGCGCCAGAAACGATTATATTTTTATATATATATATAAATATAATTATATTTAATCGAATAACGACACCGCAGTTCGTATTTTGAAATCGAAACTTCAAACGATTGTACCGGGAGTTCCGACCATCGGATTTTCCCGAAACTAGACCCGTTGGATTCGTTTTGAAAAGATCTTTCTAATGACGTAAATTTTGTAAAGATCCAACGGTTAGATTTTTAGATATGTTTAATTCAAATCAGAAGAAAAACAGCGCCATGGCCCCGTTATGGCCCGAAGCGTCGTTTTGAATAAAATGGCTATTTTAAAATAAATAAAAATAGCGATAAATTGTTATAAAATATCATAAACGATATGGAATAGAAATAAACTGAATTTGCTCGATTTATGTGGTATTTGATGGTTGAATGTGTTTGGTGTGAAAATTACATTAAAGAACAAAATTGGTGTTGTCGAATGATTTAACCATTGAAATAAATTGATTTGAAATTCTAAATATACGTGAATTATTTGAAAAGGCCGAGTTAATTCTCATTTCAAATAATTGACCGACGATTGGAATTCGAAGACGAAGACGGTGGTCGAAGACTGGAGATCTTCACCTCGTTTGGATGGTAACCGAGGTCCTGATTGGGAGGCATCCCGAAATATGGATAATGAGTGTTGATCGTCCAGACGTACGTGGTGATCGATGGGTTTGCGAGGTATTTAGTGCCTCCGGTTTCGTTCAGACCCAGAACGGACTTGGAAATGGACAGTGTGTCTGACATTGGAATTTATTCAGTGTTGATTGATCTCTATTAAATATACATCTGTTTGGCGGCGGGGAATTTATTCTTTTGCTTAACGCCCTTCTCTGAAACGCACGAGCTCAGAGGTTGTATATCGATTGACATCAGTCGCATGACATGAATTGCTAGTGTGGCATGCCTATGTGGAAATGATCAGGACTTCTGTTGAAAAGCAAAGTCTTGTGGTGATGATTAAAGCACCGCCAGTGCGGCGTAGCTTTGTGTATAATGTGAATTCGTGAGCCTCACACCCCGGTATGAACCAGAAACGGGAGAAGGACCTCAGGGAGGGCATGCGTTTCTTCCTAGCTAGGGTGGTGTCAGTGACCTACCAGCCCTGACATTTATATACTTTTCACCTGTGTGGTTGTTGCTGTTGCGAGGCGCCTCGGTTTGATCGGACGATCCGGGTCCGATGGAGTCATTCGTTGGCTCGTTTACGCCCCAAAGAGCGGGGAAACGCACTGTTCAGGAATTTTAATCCACATCGGTAGACCGGCCATGACGATCCAAGGGTCACTCGAGCTCTGATCCTGAGACTCGGGCTAGGCAGTCTCGAATTCGGTAAGGACTATCTTTTGCCTTGGTTCATGACGGAAATCCAATTTCCAAATACGACATCGTGCGGTTTTGATTGTATATATGTATGGCGACATGATATATGGTACCTATGCCGTCTATGATTGATAGTTATGATTGAAATTGTTTTTGAAATATATAAACACTAGTAATAATATCAAATGCTTTTGTTTTATTCGTATCAATCATATTTTGGGCATTATAAGGTAAAACTCTATCCTCCGGTTTGCGTTGCATTGTGTGATGGGAACTGAGTCTTATAATGGCTTCATTTTTATAAAAAGCATCGCGTTGAGTCAAAGAATGATTTGTTTTAAAGCACTGGTGATCCGATGGAGTAAACCCGTTCCACGAAAGTGGCGTGGTCCTGTGATTAACCATATTTCAATTGTGTTGAGTAGATTTCTCATACCAGTCCCATGACTGACTCGTAGTTTGTTTCACTTTCAAACTCGGGAAGCCTTGTATTCAGGTTTAGCTGGTTCTTTCTGGATAGCTGGAGCTGAAGATGGATTCTATCATTTATCTCTTTTTATGCTATTCAGCTCCTATTGTACATATTTTGTTTATTTCCGCTGTAGACATTTATGTATAGCTGAACTGTATTTGTACTGAGTAAGATCCTATATACCGTGTAACTCTAATGATTACTTTTATCCAGTACATTCTATTGTTCATTATCTGGTGTATTTATTTAATTCTGTTCTGCTGTTATATGTTATCTGTTTCAGTGTTATATTCCAAAGATAACCCTTATCTCCGTCTGAACGGGATTTGGGGTTGCCACAGATCGTTTATATGATATTTTCACTTCAATCAAATCTCCGAGGGAAATCTGGAAGGCGCTGGAGACCAAGTATAGCAACGAAAAGCAAGGTGCAGATAAGTTTCTAATTTAAGAATTCTTCGAATTTAAAATGCTTTACAATGCATCGGTACTGGATCAAGTCCATGAGTTACAAGTTATTTTCAATAAATTGAAAAATGTTAAGATTGATATTCCTGAACCGCTACAAGTTGGCGCTGTTATGGCCAAACTTCCTCGCAGATAGAATGACTATAGAAAGAAACTTATGCACTCAATGGAGGAGTTCTCCATGGAATAGAATCAAAACCATCTTCGTATCGAAGAAGAAACATGAAATCGTGAAAAGAAGGTATTTGAATCTGATTCAAATATACATGCAGTTGATACCAATAAAAAGGGGCATAAGGAATTTGGAAAGCGGAAAAGGGATAGCAATCAAAACAAGGCTAAAGGGAAGGACTGTTATTTCTGCTGAAAGACAGGGCATTTCAAAAGAGACTGTAGATTCTACAAAAAGGCAAAGAAGGAACAAGGACAAAGCTCCAATCTTGGAAACAATAAATCAGATTCTGCGAATATGGTGCAACATGAGGGATCACCGATTGTTGCAACGGTGATACAATTGAACATGGCCGATAACACCAAGAATACCGACTGGTGGTATGATTCTGGTGCTACCGTACATGTCTGCAATAATCAGTCCATGTATAGTTTCTATGAAAAAGTTTCTGATGACAAGAAAGTTCTGATGGGCAATCCTAATACATCAAATGTCATTGGAAAAGGGACCGTGGAGTTGGAATTTACTTCTGGAAAGAATTTGGTACTCTACATGTTACAGATATGAGGAAGAACCTTGCCTCGGCAAGTCTTCTTTGTAGTAAAAATGTAAAATGTGTACTCTATGGCAACAGTCTCATATTAACAAAAGGAGGAAAATTTGTTGGAAAAGGATATGCTTGTAACGGGTTGTTCAAATTAAGTATTAATAAAATGACTGAATTTGCTAATGTTCTTGATTCTTTCGATTTATGGCATAATAGATTAGCGCATCTAAATTTTAAATCTTTAAAATTTATGTCTAAGGATGGCTTGATCTCATATGAAAATAAAGATGTATCAAAATGTGAAATATGTATTGAAGCCAAAATGTGCAAAAAGCCTTTTCCCAAATCTGAAAGAAATACAAAATTACTTGAGTTAATTCACTCTGATATATGTGAATTAAATAGTATTTTAACTAGAGGAGGGAATAGATATTTCATTACTTTTATAGATGATTATTCTAGATATACCCATGTTTACTTGCTTAAAATAAAAGACCAAGCATTTGATATGTTTAAACTTTTCAAAACTACGGTTGAAAATCAAAAGGAAAAGAAAATCTAGGTGTTGCATAGTGATAGAGGTGGAGAATATTTCTCTACGGAATTTTCTTCATTCTGTGAAGAAAATGGAATCTTATATCAATCTAGCGCACCATATACCCCACAACAGAATGGTCTAGCCGAACGCAAAGATATAACATTAGTAGAAATGACTAATGCTATGATTTTGAATGCAAAGCAAAATATAAATTTGTGGGGAGAAGCACTTTTAACAGCATGTCATTTACATAATTGAATTCCATCAAGGAAAACAAAAATATCTCCTTACGAGTTATGGCAGGGAAGAAAACCAAGTTTAAAATACTTGAGAGTTTGGGGTTGTCTAACCTTTTGTAGAATAGCAGATCCAAAAAGGGTTAAATTAGGACCAAGGACTTTTAAAGGTGTATTCTTAGGATACGCTGAGAAATCAAAAGCATATCGGATAATAAACCTAGATTCTAATGTTATAATAGAATCAAGGGATGTAGAATTCATTGAAAATAAGTTTATATGTGATTCCAGTCAAATCTCATCTCCTACTCAGGAAATTCCTGATAAAGAAAATGAGATGTCTCAACAAACTTCTTCTAACAAGAGGAAATCTTCAAATATACCACAAGAATAAAAGAAGTCAAAGAGAAAGGATAGCTAGATATTTAGGACCGGATTTTATTTCACCTGATGATGTAATTCATTTAGTAATAGGTGATAGAGAGAACATTATCGGTGATATTATTTATGTCCTAAATACAGAAAGTGATCCTAAAACTTTTAAAGAGGCAATGGCCTCTAGGGATGCGACTTTCTGGAAAGAAGCTATACAAGATGAAGTGGATTCAATCATGTCTAATAATACTTGGGAATTAACAGATTTACCTTATGGGTCAGAACCAATTGGATCTAAATGGGTATTTCATAAGAAATACAATACAGATGGTTCGATACAAACTTTCAAGGCAAGATTAGTTGCTACGGGATTTAGACAAAAGGAAGGTATTGATTTATTCGATACATATGCCTGTTGCAAGACTAACTTCCATTAGAGTTCTATTTTCTCTTGCTTCCATTCACGGATTGCATGTATATCAAATGGACGTAAAAACTGCTTTTCTTAATGGAAATCTGGATGAAGAAGTATACATGGAACAAGCAGAAGGTTTTGTTAAGTCTGGAAATGAACAAAAAATTTGCAAACTTGTTAAGTCTTTATGTGGATTAAAACAGGCCCCAAAGCAATGGCATGAAAAGTTTGACTCTGTGATTCTATCCAATGGTTTTAAACATAATAATGCCGATAAATGTATCTATTCAAAATTTACTGATAGATATGGTATCACTATATGTTTATATATGGATGATTTACTCATATTTGGCACTAATATGGAAGGCATTAATGAAACAAAATATTATCTAACTTCATGTTTTAAAATGAAGGATTTAAATGAAGTTGATACTATACTGGGAATTAAGGTAAAGAAACATAGTAGTGGATATGCATTATGCCAGTCTCATTATATTGAGAAATTGCTTCTTAAATATAAACACTTAAATATTAAGGAAGCAAACAGTCCTTATGATTCTTCCATTAAATTGTTTGCAAATTCTGAAAGGGCAGTAGCTCAATTACAATATGCAAGTGTTATTGGAAGTCTTATGTATGCAATGCATTGCACTCGTCCAGATATTGCTTTCGCTGTGTGCAAATTATCCAGATATACGCACGGACCAAGTACTGAACATTGGAAAGCGATACGCAGAATTCTGGGTTACCTTAAAAGAACCATGGGATTTGGACTCAACTATGGAAATTTTCCACCAGTTCTAGAAGGATATTCAGATGCAAGTGGTTCAACACTTGAAAATGAAACTAGAGGAACTACTAGATGGATTTTTACACTTGGAGGCGGTGCTATATCTTGGGCCTCTAAGAAACAGATAGTTATAACACATTCTACAATGGAAGCTGAATTTGTTGCTTTTGATGCATCGGGCAAGGAGGCAGAATGGCTAAGAAATTTATTGCTAGATGTAGAGTTGTGGCCACAACCAATGTCAGCCATTTCTGTGTATTGTGGTAGTGAAGCTACACTGTCTAGAGCTTATAATAAGATCAATAATGGAAAGTCTAGACATATAAGTTTAAGACATGCATATGTTAGAGAATTAATTGTAGATGGAATCATTACTATTATATTTGTTAAATCAAAAGAAAACCTAGCAGACCCAATAACCAAAGGATTACCAAGAGAAATGGTGAAAACTACTAGTAGTACAATGGGTCTGAAGCCATTCTAATCACCTGTAATGGAAACCAAACCTTAAATTAGTCAAGGTTTAAAAGGTAAGAACAAGTTGCAGAAAAGTGGTTGATAAACATTGAGTATCAATGTTTGTATTGTTACGTGGTGGTGATCATTTGTCTATAGTAACAAAGACAAAAAAAATGAACACATATATGAACATAAGATATAGTATCTAATAAAGCGGGTAGAAACTTTATAATTGTTCTTGAAAAACCAGGAGGAAATTAGTAACCGACATATGGTTATGATATTTTACAGAAGAATCATGATATTTATGTGTTTATATATTTCGTTTCATCACAAAGGATTTTGGTTTAAGATATTAACTACCAAATATTCTATTGAAACTTAAATATATGGACTAAGAAGAAAAGTTTAAACCGAAAGGTACATTTTTGTATGCATAAATAAATAATATTACAATATTGTGTGGGATTGTTGGAAATATTGTAATGATTATTTGTCCCACGTCGGCAAATAATGAGGAGCAATTCTACATAAATACTAATCCTTTGAAATATATATTGTGAATTGAAATAACATGGGCTTGGAAATGATGGCTTGGGCTTGTAGGAGTTGGGCCTATAAAATATTATTTAAAATGTCAAAAGATGGGCCTTGGGCCTCTTGGGGTCTCGTGATCCATTAGGCTGCAAAACAAATCAGTCGACAGGCCAAAACTCAACTAGTCGACTGTTTTGCTCTCGGGTTTCAAACGGTCGACCTGTGACTTTTTGGCGGTCGACTAGTTTCTTCCCAAAGGAAAGGGATGCGAAGCTATACGGACGGAAATAGCCGTTGCAAACGGTCGTGACGTTTATCTGAAAGGGCACCTCTTCGTTTGTTATAAATAGCAACGCCCAGAAATGTTTCAAATCACTTTGAAAGTGCTCTTCTTCTTTCTTTTCTGATCTTCTGTAAACATATTCTGTTTGTTGTATCGTGGAGGAATTTCGCCTGCTTCTTCATTCTATAAATTGTGGGTGCGAATAATTCCTTATGGAAAGCGTTCACTACGTGGCTCAAACATCTGTTCCTCAATTACTGATTCATCGCAGTATACTTCACAACAATTTCTGGTTTACAATTATCTTCCACATTATATAATTTTTTTTCTTTTGTTGATTATCTTCCACGTTATGACGGGTGTTACTATGGCATTTGATACCATGTGGAGTTTTTAGATTGGTCCGTAGATCTCTCCGTGGAACAACATAAAATTTGGTTGACTGTTCTACTACTCTATGTTCCTGTTTGAAACTATTACCTGCGTATAATGTTCCATCCCAACAGCTTGTACTTAATATAACTTCAGTTACTTCGCTAGGACAATTGAAATCACTGCAACTTGGGATCTTATCGTCAAAGTTGAAAGTGAGTAATGCATAACAGCATATGGTATTATCTTTTCTTGCCTGATGATGAGAGACGATGCATAATAAAAAAACTTCGTGGTACGCCATAGGGTAAGATGATGGTAAAACCAGACTATAAGGTTATTACTACAAGTTCACATCTTGAAATATATGCTCCTTGAACATTTATATTGGAAAATAATGATTCTGTGTAACAGGTGTTTAGAGCTACATTATTCATAGTAGACATATGGGCTGCATTAGGGCTACCAATTTTATACACGATCCGAAACCCGCACAGAGATTAGCAGGTTAACCCGACCCGTTTAGTTGGTGGGTCATTCTCGGATCAACCCGAATTTGATCTGTATATAAACATATAGGTTTATGATTGATCCGGTAACCCGAATTTGACCCGTGAAACCCGATTATGTTGTATCTCTTTCATACTGCTACTCTTTTATGTGGGATGTTAGTGTTAGTCTTTTATGTATGCAGTAATTAGTATGCTCATATTGTGACGACCACCCATAACCCCCGCACTAAACAAGAGTAATAATGCGCTGAAAGGCGTGCCAGGCTGCTATGGACGATCATCATAGTAAGTGAACACATCGAAACCTGTCGTAGAACTCACAGCGCAAGGATAAAATATAATAGAACATATACAACAGGTGATAGTAATGAGGTATCATATAGCAAACTTTTGAAACTCTTTCAACATCCAGAAAGATTATCCAACTGATATCCAAGTTTGTACATAAGGCCTCACTACAGCTCTCAAGCAACTCAAGCAGCGGAAACAGAAATACTAGATAGAATAAAACTGGTACGCTAGCCTCCTGCTCGTCATCGCTCAGCTTCCTCGTATCACTAAGCTCCATTACCTGTAACCTGCTACTTAGTCTGCCCATCCACAACCGGATGAACAACCCAAGGTAATAAGAGGAGACATAAAACCTTGAGTCAGACAATAGTCTTAGTGAGCGATAATACAGCTAACAAACTTCAACAAGAAAGCATATGAGAATGGGTAAATGAACAACTTATCTACCCACATCACCAGAGAAGAACTCAACCTTATCTTCCCCACATCGGACAGTGATAGCCTTTACCAAGCATTTCAACCATTAATCCATAGAAACCAGAACAACCATTTATCCATGGAAAACAGAAACAACCAGCAATAGCAATCATGGCAACGAGATTATATATATCTCATGTAAATCATCCTAGTCGAATTCAACATCCCTCGAATACAAGCCCCAGAGGCCGAAACCAATATCAGACAAGCACTCAAGGAACATCTACTTCAATGTTGGATAACCCACGTGAGATGGCACAAGCAAAACATCCAGCATTCATGACAGACTCTGGCTATCACCGCCAATCCTGCTTCGAAATCATCACTATCGTATGACGGCCAACCTTGCCATATGTCAAGGGCTAATGGTAACCCCAGTTCTAGCATGAACTCCATATGCCCAACCTTGGCAATGTCCAACCTTGACACTAGGCCTTTCCCCAACAAGAAAGACCCAGGGTACTCGACCAACAACCGGTCTTTTGGGCCTTTCAACGATACCCATCGTACCCCTGCTTTGAGCCTGCTAGAACTTACGACAACGATGACTTCTCGGCCTTCGCATCTCTAATCGTCCAACCTTGACGATGTTTCATAGCTCAAGCAACCTTCTCGAGCAGCCATTATCCACCAACTCACGACCTTTGAGTTGTCTCCGCATTCGTTGTTCCACCTTGATCAACGAACACATTCATCACTTCGAGTCTTCCTACTTGAATCACCTCGAAGTCACGCCATCACCGAACCAAAACACATCACTGCGCTGCGGCTAGGGTTCGGGGGGTTGCCCCCGAAAAATATTTTTTCCAGACCTTTTTGGTTCGTACCCGAAAACGTACTTTTTCAGAAAACGACCCTGCCAAAACCGACCAGAACCTTGCTCCAGAATGACCAGCCAAAAACCGACCAGCCTTGCTCCAGAACGACCCGCCAAAAACCGACCAGCC
The DNA here is from genome assembly GCA_030737875.1 of Allium sativum. Classification (NCBI taxonomy): domain Eukaryota; kingdom Viridiplantae; phylum Streptophyta; class Magnoliopsida; order Asparagales; family Amaryllidaceae; genus Allium; species Allium sativum. The sequence continues at coordinate 163,370,888 of CM060913.1, forward strand.
TTGCTTCAGAGCGACCCGCCTCCATGCAGCTTTGGATCGACCCCGTCAAGACCGACCAGATTTTGCTCCACCTGACCGACCAGCTCCTTCAGAGCGACCAGGATTTGCTTCCAGTAAAACCAACCAGAATGCCACCATCTGAAACCGACCAGAATGCCACCATCGGAAACCGACCAGAATGCCACCATCTGAAACCGACCAGAATGCCACCATCGGAAAACGACCAGAATGCCACCATCTGAAACCGACCAGAAACACTTCTGCTCCTTCTGGACCGACCAGCTTAAACCGACCAGCTCCCTGACTTGCTTCCCAAGCCATATTATGATCGACCACCTCATTCCAGACCGACCCGACCAACTCCAGGACGACCAGAAACCTGCACATCTCCAATTCGACTCCGATTTCGACCAAAACTTCGCCAAACGACGAATCCGACGAAACCAGCTTATCCGATTCATCCAAACGCAATCACAAACATGTTATGCAACCAACAATATCCTCAATCTAACAACTTCCATCAAAACACATAAATTTCCCAAAACATGATAAGTGAATCATATGAACATAAAAACGGATCTAACTTGCATAATCTTGAGAAAAATCATAAAATTAACCATTTAAATTATCTAGATCAGATCCTAAGGTGATTCATATATAAAATGGACTTAGCATGGTGTGGATCTAAGGAAAATAACATGGAAATGATGAAATTAACATCCTAAAACCCATATACTTGCATGAATCTGAATGAGAGATGTAAATCACTCACCAATTATCCAAATCTAAGCAAAAGCAATGAAAACGCAATCCGGACAGCGAACACTTCGAATCAAACTCTTCAATTCGATGAATTCGCCCTTGAGACGATGTAGATCTAGCCTCTTATGGTGTAGATCTTCGATTTCCCTCCTTGGATTTTGGAATTTTAATGGTGGAAAGATGTTAGAGGAAGAAGGAGATCAAAGCCTCCCCATAAGAGAATGGAAAATGCAAACCTTTCTCCATACCCCTTACCCCCTATTTATAGTCTCCACCCACCCTCTAATGGGCCTTCTCCAAATCAGCCCATTAGCCTTCCAAAACCTGAACAGCCAACTGAAAAACCTTAAAACAGCGATTTCTCCCAAACCCTGAACCAAATCCTTAATGTAACCACTCTACGGAAAGAGAATCATCAATTCCTTTCCAATGACACAGGTCTCACCCTCTGATTCGACCTGAGTCAAAAGTTATGCCCTGTACAAGACTAACAGGGGCAAAATGGTCACAAACAAAATCGGTAAAATTTACGGACATGTCTCACATCTCCTTAAGCAACATACTAAAAGATGAGAATGATCCAACCCTCAGGGAATAAAATAAAATTATTTTATGATCTTCCGATACATAAAATGCGGGCTGTTACACATATATTCTTGTGTAAGCTGTTATGGTTTACAAATTTATTCTTGCATGTTGTTAATTATATTTTACTTATAGCAACTGTATCTCTTTCAAACCGTTAGTCTTTTATTTATGTAGTAAGCTCATATATTCTTATGTATGGAGAATGTTTTTTGGATATGGTGATTTCATGCTTTATATATGTGTTGGTTTCCTGTTGGTGATTTTATAACTTGTTGCATGTTGGTGATTTGGTTCTTTTGCTATTTATATTAGTGGGAAATATTTTCTAATGGGTCAAACGGGTAAATCCGACTCGACCCATTTAGTTAAACGGGTTACACGGATTAGGTCTAGTCAACCCGTTTATAAATGGGTCGGGTTATGGTTGGGGAAAAATGACCCATTTAATAAATGAGTTGACTCGACCGGTTTATAAATCATCTTGAACCTGACCCATTGACAACCCTAGGCTGTAGGCCCAATAAGTGTTTTGTATCATGTGGCTATATATAGCCTGTATCACCTCACGTATTCAGTGTTCAATTACAAGTTACAAAATAATAAAACTTTATGTATCATTTTCTCCTATTCAAATATTCTAATTTACAAATCATGATTTATTACAATGATACTTCAAGATAAACGAGAATCGAATCTTATACATAAGCATCATTCTATATCCCAATTACAACATGTTATGATTTAATCGAAAGAATGTTTAAATCTGCGTAACAACCAACTTACAAACTAAAAGAAATTCTTGCATTCTAAAATCTGAATTCTGAAATTGGAGATGCGCGTCTTTGCTGAAGATAATTGAATTAGACTCGTTTTAAGTTGGTTTTAGATGTAAGCTTAAACTTGCTTCTGATTTGAAAATGGTGACGACTATTCCAAGTCCTCCATTGACAGCATTTCAGTTCTAGGATTATTTTTCATGAGATTTTAGGTTAAGCATTGAGTTGTTTATATAGAATTTCAGTTTAATTATAGCCGTCGGATGAACTTAGGGTTAATCACAGCCACTTAGATCAGATCAGGACCATCCAGAAACCCTAGTGACTCAGCATCAAGTCAGTAGTCGTTCAAAATTCAGAACTGGCCGGGGTCCAGGTCGACCTCTAGGGGGGAGGTCGACACTAGGGTTCACCCCCTGTCAACCTGCCTGAGCGGGAATTCTCCCGCCCAGACTGCTTCTGACATCTGTTTTTGAATTTTGAAATCTGGCTTGAGCTGTTTGAATTTATTTGAATTTCTGAAACTTCTGGAGGTCATAACTTTTTCATACGAAGTCCAATTCACGCAAACTCGGACTCTATCTCAAGCAGAATTCTGAGACGAACCCAACGACGTATCCCGTTTTCCTTAATTCCCACATTTGAAATTAAGTATTGTTTAATTTGTTACTATAAAATTAACAGAAAGTACGGGGTGTTACAGTCGTTTGCAAAATTTCCATTTTAAGGGCAAAAATTTCACAGCGACTATTCTGAATTTTCAGCTGGACATAACTTTTTATTCCCGCTATGAAATTTTGATTTTTCGGATTCGTTGGAAAGATATTTTCAATTAGATTCAAATATTTTTGGTTTCGCCAAAATCCGATTTATTTTGAATCCTGTACATTCAATTGAAATTTGAAATTGAATTTTCAAACTACCGCGCCATTTTCAATTCCTTTTATAATTAAAAATAAATATTTATATTCAAACGACGATTCAAATAAAAATATACTTTCAAATTTTATTCAAAATAATTTTCTCGTCATTATTATTTAAAATAATTTATTTTTATATTCAAAATTCATTAAAATTGCCATAATAAAAATTTTAAATTGGCTCAGATTTCCGGGTTATTAAAATTTTTTTTACAAATAAAATAGAAAGAGAAATATTTTTAAGACATTTACAAATAAAATAAAAAGAAATATTTGTAAAACATTTACAAATAAAATAAAAAGAGAAATATTTGTAAAACATTTACAAGTAAATAGAAAGGGAAACATTTGTAAAACATTTACAAATAGAATTGAAAAGGAAATATGTAGAAAACAAATAGAAAGATAAAAGGAATATTTATTTATGAAATAAATAGATTATAAAAGGGAATATTAATTTGTTAAATAAATAGAATTGAAAAGGGAATATTTATTTGTAAAATAAACAAATAGAAAAGGGAATATTTGTAAAACAAATAGAAAAGGGAATATTTGTAAAACAAATAGAAAATTAAATATTTGTAAAACAAGTAGAAAAGGGAATATTTGTAAAACAAATAGAAAAGGAAATAATCGTATAAACAAATAGAAAAGGAAGTATTTGTAATCAAATATAGTTAGTCGAATATAGTTTATTCGAAGAAAGAAGTTAATCGAATATTGCTTATTCGAAGAAAGGAGTTAATCGAAAAGAGTTAATCGAACTAGAGTTAATCGAAAGGAGTTAATTGATTAGAGTTAATCGAAAGGATTTAATCGAAAAGAGTTAATCGAAAAGAGTTAATCGAATTAGAGTTAGTCGAATAGAGTTAATCAATTAGAGTTAATCGATTAAAGTTAATCGAATTGGAGTTAATCGATTGAAGTTAACCGATTAGAGTTAATTGAATTAGAGTTAATCGATTAGAGTTAATCGAGTTAAAGTTAATTGAAAGGAGTTAATCGAGTTAGAGTAAATTGAAAGGAGTTAATCAAATTAGATTTAATCGATTAGAGTTAATCGAATTAGAGTTAATCGAGTTAGAATTAATCAATTAGACTTAATCGAATTAGAGTTAATGTAACGACCCGTATTTTTGGTCGAGTAATTTTAAATATTTTATATCGTTATAAATATTGAGTTGAAAATATAAATGAATTTTTATGTTAAGTTATCGATTTAAAAATCAATTTCGATTTTATATCGAATTATCGTAATACGAAAACGGTAATAATTGAATTCAAGTTTAAAACTAAATCGAAAGAGTTCAAATAATCAATATAAATCATATTTGAGTATAGAGGATAATAATAATAATTTATTATCAAGGAATAAATTGGTTTGAATTTAAATTATATTTATTTAATATGGTTATTATATATATACGTTCAAATTAAATTTCAGAATATATACTGTGTGATTCAGAATAGCGTTATAACATTATAACGCCGGTCGATATGTAAAAATAAGGGTTCTTAATTTCAAATAATGGACCCAGATATTATTTTAGTGGATAAGCACGAGATCAAATCGATATCTATTTAAAATAAAGTGAGAATCTCTTTATATCAAATAATATTAATTATAAAATCAAATTAATAAACGTCTTTTCGTCAACCACCCTACATATTCTACGGTCACTCCCTACTACGTCCCTCCCAAGTTTTCTTCTTCTTTAAATCGCGTCTAACACTCCCTTCCCCATTCAGAAAATCCATGCCTCTTCCTTCCTATACCAATTCAAAGCGTTCGATTTCATTTTCTTCCTTCTAGTTTAAACTCGAAAATCGATTCACTTCGCCGAAAAATAATAAGAAAGGGAAATCGTGGTCCTTATCTAATCGCTGGGCCGAGTCAACATAGGTGGTCCTGGGTTCAAAACCGCAAGCAAAGGGGGGGAATCGCGAATAACAGTAGTCGTTGGACTAGTTGAGGTTCAGATTTGGTTTTAGGGAAGGCCGACACTAGCGTATTTTCAATAATTGGGAAGTGTGATGATGGGTTTATCGTAGGTTCTGGGGTTCGCGAGTTAGTTTTTTGGGTGGACGGTTATCGCGAAGGGGGATTTTGTGGTCGACGAGTTGACCAAGGGTTGGTGCGCTGGCCTTAGTATGCACGTACTGCTAAGTGCGGATGGTAATTTCAAACGAGAGGAGTTCGATTCCAGAGAGGAGCCGATGTGGGTTTTTAATGAAACTGGGTAGTGCGAATATTGATGTACTGTGTGAACTGGGAATTGACAAGGACGGGAGAGCTGTTGGTATGGTCCGACATATTAGTTTTTAAGGGGAAGTCCAGGAAAGGTAGAAGAACTTGAAGATCACGACAGTTTGGGATTTTTCAGTCTGTAATCTTTTGGCGGAACAGTGGATAATAGTGATCGGGCGTAAAGGGTTGCGGTTTAGGTTTGAAATCAAATAATGGAGGAGTTGTCTGTCTAGTATTCGATGAAATGCCAGAATCGAATGAGACAGTCTTGGTGGGTGATTTGCAGTAGTAACGAGTCAGTTATTTCTGAATTAGCTTCAAACAGCAAGGTACATTTTTATTAAAATTTAAATATATGTAGAATAAATTATTTAAGTGGTTAATTTAAATTAAAATCGCCAAATTGTTAAATAAAATTTAATAATCGTAGATGTTGAATGGATTCGGTCGAGACAACTCGTAGCCAGTATATTTGGAATTTAACTGGGTGTTCTGCAACTATAAAACTAGGTGAGTAAATCTCACTCAAAAGTTATTTAATTTATTTTTACCGTTAAAAATAAACAGTTGACTGTTTGAATGCGTGCATGGATTATTGAATCATTGTGATTATTATATATAATATATTAGTTATATAGGCTTGGTGGTTGTTGCTATTATTATATATATTGGATATTTCCCGCAATACGATTAGCGGATGCCTGCAGTATCATTAGCGGATGACCCTACGCCCACGTATATAAGTGGATCCCCTTTTATACCGCGAAATCCTGCCTTGAAGCAGGATTGGTATTATTTATGTGACTAACATCTGTGGATGCAGGGAAAACAGGTTGGAGGGATCCAACTGGATTGCTCAAATTTATTTATTAATGTTTACACATTTGTGTGATGTGTTGAATTGGGTTGATGGTTTGCTTATTTGTGTATTTAAATATCACTGTCCCAAGTATTTACATTTAAAAATATCAAAAAAGGATTCTTTGATTTAAAAAGGAAAATTTACTTTTTGAAATAGAAATGAAATTCCGAATGGATTGATAAGTATTAACTTGTTTTTAATGATAAAAACAAGTACATGAATTTATAAACATGTTATAAATGGAAAGAAAAATTTTCGTTGATAATATTAGATTTTTAAATTCAAGTTTGAATTTAAAAAGGAAAAATTATTTTGTAGAATGGGATTGGATTTCAAATAAGATTTGAAATAAGGACTTGTTTTAAATAATTTATAACAAGAAGTGGAATATATAAGCGATGTTTATAAACGAATAGAAGTTATATTATCGTAGGATAATCTATGAATGTAAATTCAAGCATGATTTTAAAAAGGAAAATTTATTTTCCAAAAGTAGGTTTTCAAATGAAATTTGAAAGAGAAACTTGTTCTAATATTTAAACCAAGAAGTGAAATGTATAAACGACGTTTTAAAATGAATGTGAAAATCATCATTTGATAATTTATAAATTAAGTTCAAATGTGAGTTTTAAAGGGTATATCGAATCATTCGAAAAAGAAAACAATGGAATCTATTTGCGATGTTCGAAAGGTAATCAAATTGAAATAAATCCATTTGGATTTATAGATAGAATTCGATTAGATTGTATTTATTGAAATGAATTTATTCCAAAAGGATATTGTAACTGTATTAGAATTTTAATATGAAAATAAATTCTGTGCTTATATATATATAGTTATAATAATAACATATTTCAAACAAGGAAATCGAGTTCTAAATGGAAGTTGTTAAATATTAAATAAGAAAGCGATTTATAAACCATGTTTATAAAGGAAATGAAGTAATTTCCTTTGGGTAGATTGGAAACAGATTTTTCCAAATATAAGTAGTGATATTTAAAAATCATATTTTTTAAATGAGATAAAGAGGGGATTTTTATGATAAGTAATCGAGTTTTGGAACTATAAACTCTTATCTGTCTCGAGATAAGAACGTTGTCGGTCAAGATCTGAGAGGTAAATAAAATACCCCAACTTTAACGACTTCACTATTATCAAGGGATGATATTAGTTTGTAATTGTAAAGTATGTTGAATAAATTGATTTTTCCCCTAATAGGAATTTATAATTGAAATTCGAGTATATCGAGTGCTCTAAATAATTTAAGGAATGGAATTGAATATTAGAGTTGAGTTTTGATTAAAGTCATAACTAAGTTATGAATTTAGCATAAGAAATCCATGAGTTAAATAATCTGAATTGTGAAATTAGATTTGGGATGACGGGCTTAATTTATTTTTAATTTATTGGAAATGAAGTCGATTTATTTTTTTAAACGAAGAATTTAAACGTGTATATTTAATTTAATTAAAACGAACTCGCTGAAGCGCGGTAGTTCGTAAATTGACGACTTGAACTTCAATTGAGTTTATAGAACTCAATATAAATCGAAATTCGATGAAACAAGAAATGCCCGGACCTATCGAATGATAGTTTTCTAATGGAAGAGAAAAATCTAAATTCCGTTGTATAGATTTTGAGTTATGTCAAAATCAAAGCGCCATAATCGTTTTAAACCATAATGGTTTATTTAATTAAATAAAAGGGTTTTTAATGAATAAAAATATGAATTTCCATTAGTAAAATCCAGACTTGAGTTATAAAATAAATACGAACTCAAATCGAGTAATTGAACTGATTTTTGAAACAAAAATCAGATTTTAATTATCGGATAAAGTTAACTAGTTTCAAAAGAAATTAGTTAATATGATTTTTGATCGAACTTAACATCTGTTTAAGTAAACTGAATCGTAAATTGAATCAAGGTATGAAAAGGGAATTAGAATTGGGAAGTGAGAAAGGAGTTGAGTTTGATTTGTCTAGAAGTGAATATAAATATATTTGAATGTGATATGTTCAAATTAAAAGTATATGAAACCAAAAAGCTAATTAGAAAATTTAATTACCGAATGGAAAGCGAATTATGTAAACAGAATTGAATTGATTTAAATGAACTGGGAATGGCATATATATGGTAACAGGTATGAGATGGAGATTATAAAGAGTATGACGATTATAATTTAAGTTCACAACAAAAAGGTACATGTTTAAAATTTCCATATGAGGTTTTATGCGCCGAATCGGCAAGCCGCTTGGCCTTTTGATTTTCTTTTTGAATGGAAAGGGCCTAGAGAGGCGAGTTGAGGTTTGAACTATTTGCCGGTACAAGGGAGGTTAAGGCAAATTTTTCCGGAAATTTAAGAAGTTAGAATATTTTTAAGAAATTTTGATAATAGAAATCGATATAACTATATATATATATATATATATATATATAGAATTCGCTAAGAAAATGAATTAAAAATGAAATATTAGAAAGGGCCAGTGATGGTGAAATTGTTTGATGGATGTTTATTTTTCCTTTGATAGTTAAAACACCGGCTATCAAAGATTTTTACCATCGTTGTTGATACGGAGAGAACATTTGGATTTAATATCCGAAAACCACTTCGTATAGGCATAGGCGTTGCGAATTAGATTATGTTAAAGATAATCGACAACGGAGTGAAATTCAAGAGCTGTTATGTTTGTCTAGCCCCATGACAACTTGTATGGACGAATGTCTGACAGAGTATTCCTAACTTTCACATAAGACGATCTTTTCAAGGTATTACGTCTGGTGGCAGAGAAATTTGTTTCCCTTAGCTTTTATACCCATAATATTTTTGGGAAGATCAACTAGTGATTTGATGGGTTTGACGATGTGGCATTCAAAGTGTGTGGTGGCCAGATGTTCTAAAAGATAGACGTAGCCTCAAGCTTCACAACCAGGAAATGACAAAAATCGGGCAGGCAACATGGCTATGTGGGTCGCTCCCATTAGGGTGTATAATCACCTATCTAGAGAAATTCCTTTTACTTCTTTAATCTATTTCGATGCTGTCCCTTTTCGTGAAACGGTGGTTTGAGCCCAACCGTTGGTGACATACATTCGATACACTCAAGTGAAATGAGTGGTCGGTCATTTGTGGGCCGGGTTGCAAGACGTTCTTGTTGAACCCCGTGTATTCCCCTCTAGAGATACACTATCGGAAGGTGGTCCCATACCTTGTCATAGTTGGAATCCAATCTCCAATAAGCGCCCTGCGGTTTTTGATTTTATACTATGTATGTAGAGCGTGAGATGCAAGCGTTCTACTATTTGGTTAAATATTTGATTAGACATTATTACAATATCACTAGATTTTGATATCAAAATTGTTGTGGGTTATAGTAAGGTAAAAACCGTCTGTGTTTATGTTTGGGCTGGTCTTACTATTATCTCTTTCTTTCAAAAGATTTTTGAAGTTAAACCACATTGGTTGGAGTTTACTCACACCAGTTCCATGACTGACCCAAAGTTTGTTTTGTTTTTGTTTTTCCTAAAAACTTGGGTGCTCAAATTTGTACGGGCAGTCAAGTGTTTCAGGATTTTATAGATACACTTAGAGGAGCTGGAAGCAGGAGGTTTCACTGTTAGTTATCTAGAGTTATTTCCACTGTATCAAATTTTATGTTATATTCTGATGATGATATGTTTATATGTACAAAACAGATTTGTATTTCAAAGTTATGTTATATAATATATTTTATTCGTTCCGCTGTGAGATTCTGTATTGTCATTTCTGTTCTTCTAGCTTTTCTATTTTCTTTAACCCTAATGACTTGTATTTCCGTATTATTTGAGTTGGACGTGTGTTGTATTAGTCAGCTCATATAGTATGGATTTGCGGGTCGTTATAGTTGGTATCAGAGCTTAGGTTGAGCGACCACCTAGGCTTTTGTGGGAGTTTACTCATTAGAGATAGGGTCAGTAGTAACCTAGAATGAGTAGAGTGTATATATATGAGAGAGCGTATTTGTAAGTTGATATAAAAATTGTTTTATATTGTGTAGGCTTGTCTGTTGAGTGATTTATGAATTCTGATCGAATCGTGGGACGCCACAACGTCGATAGGAGTTTCTAAACACTTGGATATAAGAATCGACACAGTATTGTTTTAAATCGGGTAAATGAAATAATTTTGCCCAAATTTTTTATTTTGATATAAAGGCACAATTTCCTGAAATTATTATAGTATATGGATGTGTTGGTTGTTATTTCTATAATCAAATGAGATTATAAAATTGAAATGGTTATATATAACCAAATAGAACTTGTATATGAATAATATATGCAAATGTGATCAACTAAAATTGAATTCAAACTGTAAATTGGAATTTAAATCCCGGAAGGTTGGAAAATATCTTTTTCAAAGTATATTAGAATAATATAGCATTATTTTGGAACGGATTTTGGATAAAAATCGTTTTGAATAGATTTTGAAAGTGATAAAGCACTGAACTCACTTCAGTGGCTGGAAAATAATTCTGATGATGTCTGCAACACCATAAGTGTTCATTTTCGAGATTCTAAGTGATGGATTGCTACCTTAGAAAAGTTTTGATGGAAACTTGTTTGAAAGAAAACAAGTTATGGGAAAAATTCAAATGTTTTGAATTTAAAATAGAAATAAATATATGTATATATATTTATGTGACTTCAGAAGGATTTGAAATAAAATCCGGGGATTTGAATACTGGAATTTAAATTTAACTTAAGCAAGTTAAATGGGTCGAAGTGAATAAATTGAATAGAATCAATTTGGATAAATTGGTGTTGAACCAATATGAATGTAACATGAATGAGACGTGAACACATTGGTCATAAATCATTCTGATTAAATGAATGTGAGTACATATGATGTGCAATATAAATAGAAACCAAAAGTTTTGGTAGAACTAAAATTTGTAGAGATTGAAATGTTGTCTTAACATAGATGAATTTTGAAAAGTAAATGGGTTAGTAGCATTTTTCCTACCTTAGTAATTTCGGGGGCGAAATTCTTTTAAGGGGGGAAGAATTTAACGACCCGTATTTTTGGTCGATTAATTTTAAATATTTTATATCGTTTTAAATATTGAGTTGAAAATATAAATGAATTTTTATATTAAGTTATCGATTTAAAAATAAATTTCGATTTAATATCGAATATATCGTAATACGAAAACTGTAATAATTGAATTCAAATTTAAAACCGAATCAAAACAGTTCAAATAATCAACATAAATCATATTTGAGTATAGAGGATAATAATAACAACTTATTATTAAGGAATAAATTGGTTTGAATTTAAATTATATTTATTTAATATGGCTATTATATATATACGTTCAAATTAAATTTCAGAATATACACTGTGCGATTCAGAATAGCGTTATAACATTATAACGCAGGTCGATATGTAAAAATAAGGGTTCTTAATTTCAAAGAATGGACCCAGATATTATTTTAGTGGATAAGCACGAGATGAAATCGATATCTATTTAAAATAAAGTGAGAATCTCTAAATATCAAATAATATTAATTATAAAATCAAATTAATAAACGTCTTTTCGTCAACCACCCTACCTATTCTACGGTCACTCCCTACTATGTGCCTCCCAAGTTTTCTTCTTCTTTAAATCGCGTCCAACACTCCCTTCCCCATTCAGAAAATCCGTGCCTCTTCCTTCCTATACCAATTCAAAGCATTCGATTTCATTTTCTTCCTTCTAGTTTAAACTCGAAAATCGATTCACTTCACCGAAAAATAATAAGAAAGGGAAATTGCGGTCCTTATCTAATCGCTGGGCCGAGTCAACATAGGGGTTCCTGGGTTCAAAACCGCAAGCACAGAGGGAATTCGCGAATAACATTAGTCGTTGGACTAGTTGAGGTTCATATTTGGTTTTAGGGAAGGCCGACACTAGCTTATTTTCAATAATTGGGAAGTGCGATGATGGGTTTATCATGGGTTCCAGGGTTCACGAGTTAGTTTTTGAGGTGGACGTTCATCGCGAAGGGGGATTTTGAGGTCGACGAGTTGACCAAGGGTTAGAGCGCTGGCCTCAGTAGGCGTGTACTGCTAAATGCGGAGGGTAGTTTCAAACCAAAGGAGTTCGATTCCAGAGAGGAGTCGATGTGGGTTTTTAATGAAACTGGGTAGTGCGAATATTGATGTACGATGTGAACTAGGAATTGACAAGGACGGGAGAGCTGTTGGTATGGTCCTGCATATTAGTTTTTAAGGGGAAGTCCAGGAAAGGTAGAAGAACTTGAAGATCACGACAGTTTGGGATTTTTCAGTCTGTAATCTTTTGGGGGAATAGTGGATAATCGTGATCGGGCGTAAAGGGTTGCGGTTTAGGTTTGAAATCAAATAATGGAGGAGTTGTCTGTGTAATATTCGATGAAATGCTAGAATCGAATGAGATGGTCTTGGTGGGTGATTTGCAGTAGTATCGAGTCAGTTATTTCTGAATTAGCTTCAAACAACAAGGTACATTTTGATTAAAATTTAAATATATGTAGAATAAATTATTTAAGTGGTTAATTTAAATTAAAATCGCCAAATTGTTAAATAAAATTTAATAATCGTAGATGCTGAATGGATTCGGTCGAGACAACTCGTAGCCAGTATATTTGGAATTTAACTGGGTGTTCTGCAATTATAAAGCCAGGTGAGTAAATCTCACTCAAAAGTTATTTATTTTATTTTTATCGTTAAAAATAAATGGTTGACTATTTGAATGCGTGCATGGATTATTGAGTCATTGTGATTATTATATATAATATATTATTTATATAGGCTTGGTGGTTGTTGTTATTATTATATATATTGGATATTTCATGCAATATTATTAGCGGATGCCCACGGTATCATTAGCGGATGTCCCTACGCCTACGTATATAAGTGGATCCCCTTTTATACCGCGATATCCTGCCTTGAAGCAGGATTGGTATTATTTATGTGACTAACATCTGTGGATGCAGGGAAAACAGGTTGGAGGGATCCAACTGGATTGCTCAAATTTATTTATTAATGTTTACAAATTTGTGTGATGTGTTGAATTGGATTGATGATTTGCTTATTTGGGTATTTAAATATCACTGGCCCAAATATTTATATTTAAAAAAGGATTCTTTGATTTAAAAAGGATAATTTACTTTTCAAAATGGAAATGAAATTTTGAATGGATTGAGAAGTATTAACTTGTTTTTAATGATAAAAACAAGTACATGAATTTATAAACATGTTATAAATGGAAAGAAAAATTTTCGTTGATAATATTAGATTTTTAAATTCAAGTTTGAATTTAAAAAGGAAAATTTATTTTCTAGAATGGGGATTGGATTTCCAATAATATTTGAAATAAGGACTTGTTTTAAATAATTTAAAACAAGAAGTGGAATATATAAACGATGTTTATAAACGAATAGAAGTTATATTATCGTTGGATAATCTATGAATGTAAATTCAAGCATGATTTTAAAAAGGAAAATTTATTTTCCAAAAGTAGGTTTTCAAATGAAATTTGAAAGGGAAACTTGTTCTAATATTTAAACGAAGAAGTAAAATGTATAAACGACGTTTTAAAATTAATGTGAAAATCATCATTTGATAATTTATAAATTAAGTTCAAGTGTGAGTTTAAAAGGGTAAATAGAATCATTTTGAAAAGAAAACAATGGAATCTGTTTACGATGTTCGAAAGGTAATCAAACTGAAATAAATCCATTTGGATTTATGGATAGAATTCGAGTAGATCGAATTTATAGAAATGAATTTATTCCAAAAGGATATTGTAACTGTATTAGAATTTTAATATGAAAATAAATTCGATGCTTATATATATATATATATATATATATTTTTATAATAATAACATATTTCAAAGAAGGAAATCGAGTTTTAAATGGAAGTTGTTAAATATTAAATAAGAAAGCGATTTATAAACCATGTTTATAAAGGAAATGAAGTAATTTCCTTTAGGTAGATTGGAAATAGATTTTCCAAATATAAGTAATGACATTTAAAAATCATATTTTTTAAAATGAGATAAAAGAGGGGATTTTTATGATAAGTAATCGAGTTTTGGATTTATAAACTCTTATCCGTCTCGAGATAAGAATGTTGTCGGTTAAGGTCTGAGACGTAAATAAAATACCCCAACTTGAACGACTTCACTATTATCAAGGGATGATATTAGTTTGTAATTGTAAAGGATGTTGAATAAATTGATTTTTCCCATAACAGGAATTTATAATTGAAATTCGAGTATATCGAGTGCTCTAAATAATCTTGGGAATGGAATTGAATATTAGAGTTGAGTTTTGATTAAAGTCGTAACTAAGTTATGAATATAGCATAAGAAATCCATGAGTTGAACAATCTGAATTGTGAAATTAGATTTGGGATAACGGGTTTAATTTATTTTCAGTTTATTGGAAATGAATTCGATTTATTTTATAAACGAAGAATTTAAACGTGTATATTTAATTTAATTAAAACAAACTCGTCGCAGCGCGGTAGTTCGTAAATTTACCACTCGAACTTCAATTGAGTTTATAGAACTCAATATAAATCGGAATTCGATGAAACAAAAAACGACCGGACATATCGAATGATAGTTTTCTAATGGAAGAGAAAAAACTAAATTCCGTCGTATAGATTTTGAGTTATTTCAAAATCAAATTTTCAGAAAAACTGCGCCATAATCGTTCTAAACCATAATGGTTTATTTAATTAAATAAAAGGGTCTTTAATGAATAAAAATATGAATTTCCATTAGTAAAATCCAGACTTGAGTTATAAAATAAGTACGAACTCAAATCGAGTAAATGAACTGATTTTTGAAACAAAAATCAGATTTTAGTTATCGGATAAAGTTAACCAAAAGAAATTAGTTAATATGGTTTTTGATCGAACTTAACATTTGTTTAAGTAAACTGAATTGTCAATTGAATCAAGGTATGAAAAGGGAATTATAATTAGGAAGTGAGCAAGGAGTTGAGTTTGATTTTTCTATAAGTGAATACAAATATATTTGAACGTGATACGTTCAAATTAAAAGTATATGAAACTAAAAAGCTAAATAGAAAATTTAATTAGCGAATGGAAAGCGAATTATGTAAAAGGGATTGAATTGATTTAAATGAATTGGGAATGGCATATATATGGTAACAGGTATGGGATGAAGAATATGAAGAGTATGAAGATTATAATTTAAGTGCCCGACAAAAAGGTACACGTTTAAAATTTCCATATGAGGTTTTATGCGCCGAATCGGCAAGCCGCATGGCTTTTTGATTTTCTTTTTGAATGGAAAGGGCCTAGAGAGGCGAGTTGAGGTTTGAACAATTTTCCGGTACAAAGCAGGTTGTGGTGAGTTTTTCCGGAAATTTAAGGATTTAGAATATTTTTAAGAAATTTTGATAATAGAAATCGATATAACCATATATATAGAATTCGCTAAGAAAATGAATTAAAAATGAAATATTAGAAAGGGCCAGTGATGGTGAAATTTGTGATGGATGTTTATTTTTCCTTTGATAGTTAAAACATCGGCTATCAAAGGTTTTTACCATCGTTGTCCATACGGAGAGACCGGTTGGATTTAATATCCGAAAACCACTCCGTATAGGCATAGGCGTTGCAAATTAGATTATGCTGAAGATAACCGAAGACGGAGTGAAATTCAAGAGCTATCATATTTGTCCAGTCCCAGGACAACTTGTATGGACGAATGTCTGACAGAGTATTCCTAAAGGTCACATAAGACGATCTTTTCAAGGTATTACGTCTGGTGGCAGAGAAATTCGTTTCTCTTAGCTTTTATGCCCGTAATATTTTTGGGAAGATCAACTAGTAATTTGACGGGTTTGACGATGTGGCATTCAAAGTGTGTGGTGGCCAGATGTTCTAAAAGATAGACGTAGCCTCAAGCTTCACAACCAGGAAATGACAAAAATCGGGCAGGCAGCATGGCTATATGGGTCGCTCCCATTAGGGTGTATAATCACCTATCTAAAGAAATTCCTTTTACTTCTTTAATCTATTTCGATGCTGTCCCTTTTCAGGAAACGGTGGTTTGAGCCCAACAGTTGGTGATATACATTCGATACACTCAAGCGAAATGAGTGATCGGTCATGTGTGGGCCGGGTTGCAAGATGTTCTTGTTGAACCTAGTGTATTCCCCTCTATAGATACACTATTGGCAGATGGTCCCATAATTTGTCATAGTTGGAATCCAATCTCCAATAAGCGCCCTGCGGTTTTTGATTTTATACTATGTATGTAGAGCGTGAGATGCAAGCGTTCTACTATTTGGTTAATTATTTGATTAGACATTATTATAATATCACTGGATTTTGATATCAAAAATGTTTTGGGTTATAGTAAGGTAAAAACCGTCTGTGTTTATGTGTGGGCCGGTCTTACTATTATCTCTTTCTTTCAAAAGATTTTTGAAGCTAAACCATATGGTTGGAGTTTACACACACCAGTCCCATGTATGACCCAGAGTTTGTTTTGTTTTTGTTTTTCCTAAACTCTTGGGTGCCCAAATTTATACGGGCAGTCAAGTGTTTCAGGCTTTTACAGATACACTTAGAGGAGCTGGAAGTAGGAGGCTTCACTGTTAGTTATCTAGAGTTATTTCCGCATTATCAAATGTTATGTTATACTCTGATGACGATATGTATATATGTACAAAACAGATTTGTATTTCAAAGTTATGTTATATAATGTATTTTACTTGTTCCGCTGTGAGATTCTGTATTGTCATTTTTGTTCTTCTTCTACTTTTCTATTTTCTTTAACCCTAATGACTCGTATTTCTGTATTATTTGAGTTGGATGTGTGTTGTATTAGTCAACTCAGATAGTATGGATTTGCGGGTTGCTACAGTTAATCAATTAGAGTTAATCGAATTAGAGTTAATCGATTAGAGTTAATCGAGTTAGAGTTAATTGAATAGAGTTAATCGAACAAGAGTTAGTCGAATATTAGTTATTCGAATAGAGTTATTTGAATTAGAGTTAGTCAAATTAGAGTTAGTCGGATTAGAGTTATTCGAATATAGTTTATCCAAAAGGAGTTAATCGAATATAGTTTATTCGAAAGGAGTTATTGAATATAGTTTATTCGAAGAGAAAGAAGTTAATCGAGTATAGCTTATTAGAAAGGACGAATATAGTTTATTCGAAAGGAAATAATCGAATATAGTTTATTCGAAAGGACTTAATCGAATATAGTTTATTCAAAAAGGAGTTATCGAATAAATATTATTCGAAGAAGAGTTATACGTTGAAATTCGATTATATCAAATTTGGGAAAGTACTATTCACTTTCCGTTTTTAATCATGATTTAATTATTTATAAATTACTTGTTTGTTTATTTATCAAAATTTATAAATAAAAGTTATATATTGAAGTTATTATATTTCAGAAGCATGGGATTATAACACTATTGTTAAAACCGAATGATTTCTGTAAAAGAAGTGGATTCGTAAATAGAATCCAAGAGTTACGTAAGGAAGTTTGTTAAAGATGTAAAAGGTGAACTTGTCAATTTCGAAGTTAGAAAATTTGTTCAGTTAAGGTCTGAGAGGTAGTTATACCCCAACTTGATTGACTCCATTTTAACTAAGGAATGGTTACGGTTCGATAGTAAAGGTTGGTTATGTGAATTTAGTTAAGAGTGTAATGTTTTGAGTTGGCATAGAAATGTTTTTTTTAAACATCTGTTTAAATCTAAATGTAGGAGTTTTGGAAATGTTTTCCAAATAAGAATCAGAAATGTTTTCTAATATAGAAAATAAGAAATGAAAATGTTTTCCATTGTTAATAACGTATTTTTTCTAAATTTAGAAAATAAGAAATGTTGAATGTATGGAAACAGGAATAGGTAAATGGATAATTGAATGACAAATTAAATTAAAGTGGACCAGTGTTGATTGATGATTTGCTCGGTAATATTTCCATTTGGAAATACGACCGTTGTTTGTACACATGTTTTCCTTTGATTGTTAAATCACCAACTATCAAAGATTTTTAACCATTTTTCCGTTGTCAGTACGGAGAGAGCGGGATCAGATTCATTATCTGAAAACCACTCTGTATGGGCATTAGCGTTGCGAATCAAATATGATGGAGATAATTGAAGACGGAGTTATGCAAGGGTTGTTCCAGCGATCCTAGTTAAAAATTGCCTAAGATGGATTTAAAGAATAGTGCCTTCGGTTTGTCTAGTCCTAGGATGAGCCGTATGGAAGAATGTCTGATAGAGTATATTTAATAGATTGCGTAAGTCGTTCTCTTCAAATGTATTTACGTTTGGTGGCGGAGGAATTCGTTTCTCTTAGTTGTATACCCGTTGTATTTTTGGAGAAATTAATTTGCGATTTGGCGGGTATGACGATGTGACATTCAAAATGAATAAATTTGTGATCTGTCAGAGATAAACGTGGCCTACGTGGCCTCTAGCCTCACAACCGGGAAATGAAAAAAATTGGACAGGTAGCATGGCTATGTGGGTTGCTTCCATTAGGGTGTATTATCACCTATCTAGAGATATTCATTTCATTATTTAATCTATTCGATGTTGTCCCATTCGGGAAACGGTCGCTGATCCCGATCGTTGGTGATATACATTCGATACACTCAAGCGAAATGAGTGGTCGGTCACGTGTGGCCGGGTTGCAAGATGTTCTTGTTGAACCCAGTGTATTCCTCTCTAGAGGTACACTATCGGAAGGTGGTTCCATACCTTGTCATAGTTGGAAATCCATTATCCAGCAAGTGCTCGCGATTTTGATTGTATACTATGTATGCAGAACGTGAGATGAAAGCGTTTCTGCTAGTTGATTATTATATTGTGGTTGATAGACACTATTATAATATCAAAACAATTTTGATATAAAGACTATTTTGGATTCTCATAAGGGAAAAACCAGTTTCGTTGTACGGCGTGGTCTGATGAGATATCGTTTACTTTCTCAAACCGTTTTAAACTGTTTTACTCACACCAGTCCCATGACTGACCCAAAGTTTGTTTTATTTTCCCTAAACTCTTAGGTGCCCAATTTTGTACGGGCAGTCAAGTAGTCAGGAGTTTACAGATATACTTGGAGAGCTTGTAGCAGAAGGCTTCAGGAATATATAGTTATTGCTTATTTCCACTGTGTTGTAAGTGTTATACTCTGATAATGTTACTGTATGTATACATATACTGATTTTATTTCAAAGTTATGTATCTATTATATATTGTTCGTTCCGCTGTGAGGTTCGTGTTACTCTGATGTTGTGTCTTCTTCTTCTTCTTCAATTCTTATTTTCTATCTTATCTATTCTCACCCTCTAATTTCGTTTATGGACTATCCGGTGTTTTCGATGCTCGGATAGTCAACATTGAGTTTATGTCGATAACCAGGATCGCAAATTCCCCGGGTCGTTACAGTGGTATCAGAGCTGAAGGTTAAGTCATTACCTTGGCTCTGTAGCATGAATCAATAGAGATAGGGTTAGTAATACCCTAGACTGAGTTTGAGTGCATGAGCGCGTATTTGTTATTAATATAAAAAAATTGTTTTATATTGTGGATATTTATTGGTTGTGTTGTCTATGAGTTCTGGTAGATCAGTTTGATCCACTGTATCGGTAGGGGTTTATAAACATTTAAATATGATGGACCGACACACTATGTTTTGAAAGAGGGTAAATGAAATAATTTTACCCAAAATTATATTTGATATAAAAGAATGATTTATATTTGAATTGTTATCATATATAGGATGTGTTGGTTGTTGTTATAATCGAGGAAGATTATAATAGAAATGGTTATGTAAATAACCAATCAGAATTTGTATAAGTGTAATATATAAAAATCAGATGAATTAAATCTGAATTTAAATCAAAATTGGAATTAAAACCCTGGAAATTTGGAAAGGTGTTTGTAGATGGATTTGGATTATATATATGAGAAATTTAAAATCCTGGGAGATTTTAAATTGATTTCAAGCATTGTGAATAATATTTTGAAATGTATTTCAAAATGGAAATGGTTAGGAATGATTTTGAAAGTGATATAGTATTAAACTCACTTCGATAGATGGAAAATAGATACCGATGATGATCCTGATATCATCGGTGTTCATTTTCGAGTGGTAAGTGGCAGATTACTACCAAAGAGATTGTTTTTGAGGTGTTTTGAGAAAAGCAAGTTGTTTTGAATTCCGAAAAGGAATATTTGATTTTGAAAAGCTAAGTTATTTAAAAATTCCCAGGAAAAGATGGTTTGAATTAAAATCAGTTAAGGAAGTGGAAATTTAACTAGATTAGAATGATATCGAAAAAATTGGATTAGTGTCATAGGAATTTGACATGATATTGGGTTGATGAGTTAAGAGTTGGGAATCAAGAATGAAATTTTGGGTTGAAATGAAATTTGGCTTAGATTTTCGTGAATGATTGGTTTGAGGATAATAAAACTAATTGGAGTTTGATTGTGATGACATTAGTATATACTGAATTAACAGCAGATGGAAAGGATATAAATTATTCCCAACAAAAAGGTACAAGTTAATATTTCTATTGGATATGAGATTTATGAGCCGAATTGGCAAGCCGCTTGGCTATTTGATTTTCTTTTGGGTTGGAGATGGCCTAGAGAGGCGAGTTGTAGTTGTACCGATTGACTAGTACAAAGGAGGTGTTAGCGAAATTTTTCAGAAATTTCGGGTGTTAGAAAATTTTCAGAGTTTATGGAAAATTTTCGTTAGTAGGAATAAATTGATATTTTAATTAAAATTAATTGGTACAGTGAAACTGGAATTTAAGAATTTAAAAAATATTTTTTAACCAGTTAATAGGTTTTGTTTTCTACCTTAGCAATTTCGAGGACGAAATTATTTTAAGGTAAGGAAGAATGTAACGGCCCGTATTTTCAGCGATATAATAATTCATTTATATAATTATTTAAATTGTGATTTAGAGAATTAAATAGTTGTTTAATTAAATTATATGGAATATTTAATTAATATAAATAATAGAATAATATATTTAATATTGAAATAGTCGGAAATAGTGAATTGACAATATAATATGAACTGGACAATTAAAAATATTTAATTCAGCTTTGAATTGAATTAGAACAACGAATATATTTAAATAATGACAGTTTGAGCGTATAATTATATTATAATTAAATTCGAGCTCGAAATGGCGCGGCAGTTCGTTATTTGGCGATTTGTACTTCAATTGAATATACAGGGTCTGTTTTAAATCGGATTTCCATGAAACAAGAAACGTTTGGAGCTAGTGAAGTATATTTTTCTAATGGAAGAGAAAAATCAGGATTTCGTCGTATAGATTTTGAGTTTTGTCCAAATCAAATTTTAGAAAAGTCGTTATGGAATTCCTTTATAGTTTATAACGATTTATAAAAGGATTTAAAATATAAATCGAATATCCATATAACTCTGATGATGAAAAATCGAGTTGTAAGACCCTATGTAATTATTCTCGAGCTGTACGACATTCTATGTGAATATATATGTTAATATTTATTTATAGATATTTAATTTAATCATTTTTAAATATACTTATATTTAAAAAGGGTTTATTAGAGCTTAAAAAATAGCCTGTTTTGCAAACGAGCTCTGTTTTCGACGAAACTAATTTTTTTGGATCTGTAACATTAAATTATTATTTGATTTCAAGTTTCGTGATTTTTGGGTCAGTGTGTGGCCGCAAGGATTTTTAATGTGAAAAACAGTCAGTATTTTGACGGTTAAAAATACGCTGTGTGAGCAAACAGAGTCGGAATTTGACGAAACTAGTTTCGTTGGGTCCGTAATGTCGAACTGAAGGTGTATGTCTATTTTCGTAATTTTTGTATATCATGTGTGATTATAGGAATTTTTAGAAGATAAATACTGACAGCGTTATAATAAAAAATAATAAAAAAAATGAATATAAAAATATTATAATTAACCTATAAAATACCCTTAACCGATCTAACCCTAAAACCTCTCACCCATAGTCAACATAAACTAGCCGCCGTGTTTTCTACTTCCAGGGAAAAAGAATTCGTGAGTTTTAAATCCACAATAATTTGAATACTTCACGAAATCGAACGATGTTGATTTCGTTGGCCCCTAAAAGCTTGGAGCTTCAACCTGATGCGTTGTATTGGGTTCGATGATAGTTTCTGTTCTTGGTTTCCTGAACCGCGAACTAGGGTTCTCGAGTTCTTGCGATAGAGGCTGCGAGTGATGATTCCGAGGTTGGTTTCATGATCCTGGAGGACGATTGCATCAAATAGCAAACTTTGGTTGAATTCAACATATACTTATGTCGCGAGTAATACTGTGTCGACGAGGAGAAGCTATTCGAATGCGGTTCCAAGTGGTAGTTCGAGTTTAGCGTTTGTGATACGGGGGGATGGAAGAGAGTTTGTGTACATTATTTTGTGGGTTTTCAGTTGATTTGGGGTCGGTGCCTTTGTTGTGTTGGCATGAAAATCTGGTAGGACGTGAATGGCCCAGAGTGATTGAGTGTTTTCAGATGAGCATGGAGTGGTAGAGAAATTGAAGAGAAGGAGACGGGAGTTTTTAGTTTGGATTTTCAATAAGAGGAGAGGGAGAATAAAGGTACTAAAGTTTGAAAAAAAACCGGCCATTTGTGTTCCTGGAGTCGCGATATTTTGTTGAAGAAGGACGAGGATTAGCGGATGGGTTTTTCGTTAACGAGCCGAAAAATAAAAAGAGGGTGAGATCCGTTGGGATCGTATGAACGGCACGGCGGCTACGCAATGGAATTGACTGGGAGTGAATTGGAGCCTGTTACAATTTATTGAAAAATAAATTGTCCGTCTGAATCAAAGATAGTTAATCGTTATTTAACGATAACTGCCCAATTTGAGTAAAACTCACCAACTCTATCAGTTCATATTTTTATAACGTATATTTAGAATTGATAAATGATGATTGATTGCTGTGTATTAACTGTTTGGTTGAACTGCTAAGTAATTGGTTGAAATTATAGATCTGGTTATATATATATATATATATATATATATATATATATAAATTGATTCTGTTTAACATAATATTTCATAGTGAAATGAAATTGATGTTAATTGTATTGTTTAACATCTGTGGACGTAGGGAAACAGGTTGGAGGAGTCCAACTTGATTCCTCGACATTTATTTTACTGTTTTTTCCATATATTGAAATATATGATGTGATATATAATCTGCTATTGATTATGTGTGTTTGATGATATTGATCATTGTTATAGGGTATGTAAATTACCATAAGAAATACTGGAATGTAAAAAGGGAAACTTTTTAAAGTGTAAATAGAAAGAGAAATATGTGTAAAACATTTACAAATAAAATAGAAAGAGAAATATTTGTAAAACATTTACAAATAAAATAGAAGGAGAAATATTTGTAAAACATTTACAAATAAAATAGAAAGAGAAATATTTGTAAAATATTTACAAATAAAATAGAAAGAGAAATATTTGTAAGACACTTACAAATAAAATAGAAAGGGAAATATTTGAAAAACATTTACAAATAGAATTGAAAAGGAAATATGTAGAAAATAAATAGAAAGATAAAAGGAATATTTATTTATGAAATAAATAGATTATAAAAGGGAATATTTATTTGTTAAATAAATAGAATTGAAAAGGGAATATTTATTTGTAAAATAAACAAATAGAAAAGGGAATAATTGTAAAACAAATAGAAAAGGGAATATTTGTAAAACAAATAGAAAAGGAAATATTTGTAAAACAAATAGAAAAGGGAACACTTGCAAAACAAATTGAAATGGAAATATTTGTATAAACAAATAGAAAAGGAAGTATTTGTAATCAAATAGAGTTAGTTAAATATAGTTTAATCGAATATAGTTTATTCGAAGAAAGGAGTTAACCGAATATTGGTTAATCGAAGAAAGGAGTTAATCGAAAAGAGTTAATCAAATTAGAGTTAATCGAAAGGAGTTATTTGAAAGGAGTTAATCGATTAGAGTTAATCGAAAGGAGTTAATCGAAAAGAGTTAATCGAATTAGAGTTAGTCCGATAGAGTTAATCGATTGGAGTTAATCGATTAGAGTTAATCGAGTTGGAGTTAATCGATTGGAGTTAATTGAATTAGAGCTAATCAATTAGAGTTAATCGAGTTAGAGTTAATTGAAAGGAATTAATCGAGTTAGAGTAAATTGAAAAGAGTTAATCGAATTAGAGTTAATCGATTAGAGTTAATCGATTAGAGTTAATCGAGTTAGAATTAATTGATTAGAGTTAATCGAATTAGAGTTAATCGATTAGAGTTAATCGAATTAGAGTTAATCAATTAGAGTTAATCAAGTTAGAGTTAATTTAATAGAGTTAATCGAACAAGACTTAGTCGAATATTAGTTATTCGAATAGAGTTAATTGAATTAGAGTTAGTTGAATTAGCTTAGTCAGATTAGAGTTATTCGAATATAGTTTATTTGAAAGCAGTTAATCGAATATAGTTTATTCGAAAGGAGTTATCGAATCTAGTTTATTCGAAGAGAAAGGAGTTAATCGAATATAGTTTATTCGAAAGGAGTTATCGAATATAGTTTATTCGAAAGGAGTTAATCGAATATAGTTTATTCAAAAGGAGTTAATCGAATATAGTTTATTCGAAAAGGAGTTATCGAATAGCGATTATTCGAAAAAGAGTTATACATTGAAATTTGATTATATCGAATTCGGGAAAGTACTATTCACTTTCCGTTTTTAATCAAGATTTATTTATTTATTTATAAATTAGTTGTTTGTTTATTTATCCAAATTTATAAACAAAAGTTATATATTGAAGTTATTATATTTCAGAAGCATGGGATTATAACACTATTGTTAAAATCAAATGATTTTTGTGAAAGAAGTGGATTCGTAAATAGAATCCGAGAGTTACGTAAGGAAGTTTGTTAAAGATGCAAAAGGTGAACTTGTCTATTTCGAAGTTAGAAAATTTGTTCAGTTAAGGTCTGAGAGGTGGTTATACCCCGACTTGATTGACTCCATTTTAACTAAGGAATGGTTAAGGTTCAATAGTAAAGGTTGGTTAAGTGAATTTAGTTAAGAGTGTAATGTTTTGAGTGGCATAAAGATGTTTTATTTAAACATCTGTTTAAATCCAAATGTAGGAGTTTTGGAATTGTTTTCCAAATAAGAATCAGAAATGTTTTCTAATATAGAAAATAAGAAATGGAAATGTTTTCCATTGTTAATAACGTATTTTTTCTAAATTTAGAAAATAAGAAATGTTGAATATATAGAAACCGGAATAGGTAAATGGATAATTGAATGACAATTTAAATTAAAGTGGACCAGTGTTGATTGATGATTTGCTCGGTAAGATTTCCATTTGGAAATACGACCGTTGTTTGTACACATGTTTTCCTTTGATAGTTAAATCACCGACTATCGAAGATTTTTAGCCATTTTTCCGTTGTTAATACGGAGAGACCAGGATCAGATTCATTATATGAAAACCACTCTATATGGGCATTAGCGTTGCGAATCAAATATGATGGAGATAATTGAAGACGGAGTTATGCAAGGGCTGTTCTGGCGATCCTAGGTAGAAATTGCCTAAGATTGATTTAATTCAAAACGAGCTCGCCGCGGCGCGGCAGTTCGTAAATTGGCGATTCAAACTTTATTTGAGTATACATAACTCAATTTAAGTCGGAATTCTTTGAAACAAGAACCGTCAGGACAAATTTGATAATAGTTTTCTAATGGAAGAGAAAAATATGAATTTCGACGAATAAATTTTGAGTTATGTCAAAATCAAGTTTTCAGAAAAACAGCGCCGAAATCGTTATTAAACCATAACAGTTTATTTAAATTTATAAAAGGATTTTAAGCAAATAAAATCCAATTCTTCATTAGAAAAATCCAGATTGAGTTATAAAATATATCTGAACTTAAGTTGAGTAGTAAAATGATTTTTGAAATGAAAAAAAATCAAATTTTTAGTTATTGAATAAAATTAACTAATTTGGAGAATAATCAGTTAATGGAGTTTGGAATTGAAAATTGGGCTTTGAAAAGTGAATTGAGATTTGAGAAGTTATATTCGGAATTGAAAATGAAACTTGATTTGAAAATGGACTTAGATTTGTTTATAAGCAAATTAAAAACATATTTGGACATGTTATATTCAATTATAAAGTGAAATAGGCAAAAGAGTTAATTAAGAAATTAATTAACGAATCGAGTTAAAAAGAGATTAGATTGAGTGGGAATGAATTGGGAATGCTTGGAATTTTATTAGACAGGTATGGAATGAAGTGTATAAAGAGATATAATAGAATGCCCGACAAAAAGGTACGCATTTAAATTCCATATGAAGTTTTATGCGCCGAATCGGCAAGCCACTTGGCTTTTTAATTTTCTTTTTGAATGGAAAAGGCCTAGAGAGGCGAGTTGAGGTTTGAACAAGTGACCCGTACAAAGGTGGTTATGGCGAATTTTTCCGAAAATTTAAGGGGTTAGAATATTTTTAAGAAAAACTGATAGTTAGAAATCAATATACAATATATATAGTATTCGTTAACGAAACGAACTCAGAAATAAAATATTATAAACAAAAGGGAAATCTATAATTAAATCTGGTAAAATTGAAAAGAGAAACGTATACGAGTATAAAAATGAATAATTGGTTTGTATGATGTTGAGTATTCGAGTTAAGTCATCTTGTTCGTTTTGAAGTTCAAAATGTTATTCAGTTAATTTCTGAGAGGTAGTTATACCCCAACTTGATTGATTACATTATTAACTTATAAATGGTAAGATCCATTCTCGAAGATCAACGAATAAATAATATTTAGTTGAATATAGTATTTGTGTTGTCATAACGATGTTTTACACAACATCTGTTTTAACCCAAGTAAGTGTAAGTTTGGGAAATAC
This sequence comes from Allium sativum, assembly GCA_030737875.1. NCBI lineage: Eukaryota > Viridiplantae > Streptophyta > Magnoliopsida > Asparagales > Amaryllidaceae > Allium > Allium sativum. Next base: position 163,398,019 of record CM060913.1, read on the forward strand.
AGGAAATAAATATTTCCTAAGTATAGAAATGAATGGTCGTAAATAAGAGAGAAGTAACTGGAATGTTTACCAATTATAAACAAAAGATATTTTCTAAATATAGAAAATAAAAGAAGGCAATATACGGAAATGTTTTTCCAAATAGCGTAAGCGGCTAAGATGATTATTAACAATATTGGGTTAACAAATATTGATAAGGAAAGGAGAAGTGATTTAATTAATGAAATATTAATTAAGGGCCCAGTGACTGTTTGATGTTTTGAATGGATGTTTGTTTTTCTTCGATAGTTAAATAATCGACTATCGAAGTGTTTCCCAATATCGTTGTCAATATGGAGAGACTAGTTGGATTATTATCTGAGAACCACTCCCTATTGGCGTAGCTTTGCGAATCAGATTATATAAAGATAATCGAAGATGGAGTAAAGTGCAAGGGCTTTTTCTATTAATGGAAATTGTGCATTCGGTTTCGTTCAATCCCAGAACGAACGTATATGGATGAATGTCTGACAGGGTATTTCCAATGATCGCAGATGTTGGTCTACACAAATATACGTCTGGTGGTGGAGAATTTATTCTCTCAGCATTATATCCAAAATAACTTTGTGCAAATCAATTAGTGATTAACAGATCTAAAAATGTGGCATTCAAAGTGATTGTGCTATCAATGAAAAGATAAGGGTGGCCTCTAGCATTACAACCGAGAAATGGTATAAAATCGGGTAAGTCGCATGGCTAAGTGGTTAGCTGCCAATTAGGGTGTATTATCACCTGATCTATAGAAATTCCATTGCTTCCTTAATCTATTTCGATGTTGTCCCTTTCGGGAAACGCTTGCTGATCCAACCGTTGGTGATAATATATTCGGTACACTCAAGCGATATGAGTGGTCGGTCATGTTTAGCCTGGGTTGCAAGATGTTCTTGTTGAACCCGGTGTATTCCTCTCTAGAGATACACTGTTGGAAGGTGGTCCTATACCTTGCTAGTTGGAATCCAATATCCAATAAGTGCTCGCAGTTTTGATTGTATATTATGTATGTAGAGCGTGAGATCCAAACGTTCTGCTAAATGATTGTTTAGTTATGATTGGTAGACACTATTATAATATCAAAAATGGTTTTGATATTAAGATTATCATTTCTTCCAAAAGATTTTATTGATAATTAAATCAAGAGTTATGGATTCTCATAAGGAGAAAACCCGTTCTATGTTATACGGCGTGGTCTTATGAGATATCATTTATTTTCTCAAACTGTTTCAAATTGTTTACTCATACCAGTCCCGTGACTGACCCGGAGTTTCTTGATTTGCCCTGCCACGAGACTTGGGTCGCACATATAGAGGACATGTGCATCTAGACAACGATAACGATCCACGACACATACGTGGGGAAAGTCTAGGAACATATACCGCCCTAGGTAATTGTGTCCTAGAGTAGGGGCGTCGTTCGATAGGTAGCATAATCCCTAGTTGGAACTAGGTCGCGTAAACCCTAAAATCCGAGAAGCATTAGATAAGTCGCGTAAATCCTAGTTAAATCTGGGAAGCACTCGATAGAAAAACCCTAGGTTAGACCCAGGTAATAAATGACAAATGTACACTTGAGACAAACAAATATTGTGGGAATTGGGATCACATATCTGTTCTTGTCAGTTTATACGGATTACTAGTCAGGTGGTGCAGGGATATAAAAATTAGAATAACAAGGTAGTGGCTAAGCAGAGAACGTATAGAAGTGCATCCAGTTTATCTTACCTTAACATATCTTGTGCTAACCTTATGATTCCCGTCATCATGGTGTAGTCTTGTATACAGTTAATTCATGCCATGTTGCTTTTACCTGTTCACATGCTGAAAGTTACTAAACTTACCAAACTTTTTGTCTGACTCTGTTTTCTTTCGCTTTCTTGTCTTCCATTTCCCCCCTCCCCAGGTTCGCAGGGAGGGAATATTACTACTTAGCCCAGTTTTCTTCCAAGCTGAAGGTTAGTCGAAGTTTTGCTTGGATTCTCTTTCCATTGCTATGGCTGGCTCACGCTACATTGGGGAATATAAATGTATTTTTATGCTTCTTTATTTTGTAAGATAGATATCCTGGCATTGGAAAATAATTGTTGTACAAACTATTTTATCAATAAAGTAAAGTTCTATTTTTCGCTGTTTTAAATTTTGTCTGTCTTGTAATTTATCTGTATCTTTTACCTATAACTCTCCACCGAAGTTAAGGCATTCCCTTTGTGAGTGACCTTAACGGATGTGGGGTGTTACATTTATGTACTCATAAAGTAATTTGTCAAGATGGATATTAAGTGTACTTGGTTTTACTGTTGGTTTATGAAGTTGATGTAATCAAACTATTTCTCCGTTGCAATAAAAGTTGCTTTAAAATTTTCAAGTACCAATATACGTATCTGTCTTTTTATATTCTGTTCTGTACACTAATAATGCTCTATGAAAGTTAATGCATTCACTTTGTGAGTGACATTAATGGACGTGGGGGTGTTACACGTGGTATCAGATCTGAAGGTTACCAAAACAGATATGAGATTTTGAAAAACTGTTTTTCAAAAGCATTTTGTAAAGAAATACTTTCAAAATTATCTTTTAAGGAGAGTATTTTCAAGAGAAAAGTTTGTTTTAAAAACATAACCCCCAAGAGCCATATATCTTTCCTTCGATTCTCCGTTTTGAATCTCTTCCTCTTTTCTTTTTGAATTTCTTCCTCTACGTATAGACATTATTCCTATGATATGTAAGAACTTCCGTACGATGGGCGGAAAAACCACTTCATGGGACTGGGACGTTTGTCAAAGCCAGAAGGAATTGGAGGACTTGTTGGTACCTTGAAGATAGACGATGGGAGGTAGGTTCAATTAGATGCTTGGTTAATAAAGGAAGAAGCCTCATTTTGGTAGGAGGTCACGAAATGGAGGATATAGAGGAGAGACATGAATAGGACACACGATAAGAAAATAGATCCAAAGAAAGGCGGTAAGGATAACAAGGGGCCAAGAGAAAAGGAAGGGCCACACTTGTGAAATATCTGGCTACTTAAATAAAGACATTAGAAAGAAAAGGAAGACTAGTTATTATCATTATGGAGAAACAGGACATATTATTAGGATCGTCCAAAGAAGCAAAAGGCAAAGGTAAGGACAAAGTATAAGATCTTCTGGAGGGCAGACTCATTCCCTCACGGTTAGCATACCTGATAAACGTAGAAACATTTCTGTTAAAAGTTTTTATTTGTTTGATCAACCTATTCGTACTTTGTTTGACTCTGGGGCTTCACACTCATTTGTATCTGCTTCGTTAGTTGAAACACTACACCTAAATACTAGGCTAGTTACGGATCCCATAGTAGTCTCAAATCCTATTGGTGGTTCGGCTCATCTTTCGATGATTTGCCAGGATTTGAGAGTGTTTATCTTGGGCGTTGGGTTTGAATGCAACGCCTTCGTTCTTGGCTTCACGGTCTATGGCTTGATTCTAGGCACGGATTGGCTAGCCAGATACGGTGCCATCCTAGATTGTGAATGAAGGGTAGTTAGATCGTTGACTCGTTGTGGAAAGACCCTTGATATTTCTTGTGACCCTAGAGGTCCGGTGATGCTTAGCTACTAAGAATCTCTTGATGCATCCAATGGTGATTTGGAATTTGTTCGTGTGGTTCGTGAATATGGTGACGTCTTTGATGAAGTTCGGGGTTTACCCCGAGGCGCAAGATAAATTTTCGTATATACCTAGTAGATAATGCAAAGCCAGTTGCAAAACTAGTACGCCACAAGGCTCAGAGAGAGAGAGAGAGAGAACTCAGTAAGCAAGTGAGAGAGTTGCTTGAGAAGGGGTTCATTAGAAGGAGCATTTCAGAATAGGGATAGTTGTGGATCCCGCAAAGGTGGTGGCAATCCAAGATTGGAAGATTCCTAAGAACGCAACAGAAGTAAGAAGCTTTTTTGGACTAACAGGCTATTATAGGAAGTTCATTAAGAACTTCGCGAAGATATCAGCCCCACTTACTCAATTAACAAAGAAGAGCTTGACTTTTACTTGGGATGATGATTGTGATGATGCTTTCCAGCATTTGAAGAGGGCTTTGACGACTGCTCCAGTTTTAGTTTTTTCAGATGGAAGTAAACCATTCATAGTGTATACCGATGCTTGCGGGACAGGGCTTGGAGCAGTTTTCGATGCAAAAGGAAAAGATGATATGCAAAAGGCGGCAAGTTCGAGCATCGCTCATCATCCATAGACGGATGGACGGACAGAAAGGGGTGAATAAAATCCTTGAAGATCTTTTAAGGTTGTGTATCCTAGATTTTGGAGGGACATGAGAATAGGCAACGAGCTTAGTAGTGTTCACGACTTGTTTCACGTATCGCATTTGCGGAAGTGTTACAAGATACCGCGGAAGTAGTGGAGCCGAACATGCTTAAAGGAGTGGAAGTAGAGTGAGATGCCACGATTAGACGAGCTCCTACATGCATCCTTGGGTCAGAGGTATAAAAGCTAAGCAACAAAGAGGTCAAGTTGGTCGAAGTGCAATGGGGAGATGATCAAGGAGACGCGGCTTGGGAGACGGAAGACAAGATGCATACGTTGTACCCTTTCCTTTTTGAGGGTATGTTTTTAACTTCTCCTTTCTCTACCGCTTTGTTGATATTTGTCCTATCATTTAGTATTATCTTGGCGATGACATCTTCGATCTTTAGTTAGGAAGAAACCTATGGTTGCAAACATATGTCTGACACATGTTATGTTTGGTGGATGCAAGTGGTTGCTAGTGGTTTCTCGTGGATGTATGTACGCACACATTAGGCACTAGATCGGCTCAATCACTTTCATACTGCATATAAATGTGTGTGCATATTTAAATTAATGGATGTATAATGGTTGTGTTATCACATGGATGCTGCATTTTGATGAATGGTTGTGCACACATGTAAAAGTAATATGTATCGTTAGGATTCTTTCGCATACATAATGGACGCATGGCACTATCACGATTTGCATTAAGGAGGTCAACTGAATCAGTGGACCGCCTGATTTTGCATTAGAAAAGGGACATATACACACACTTTTTGCATATGTTCATACGACATTAGAAATCTTGTAAGGACAATGGATGCCTGTGTTTGATGGTTGAGTAGATGGATGATTGGATGTTAGGATATGCATTTTCCTTAACCTGGAAATTTCAGGGGCGAAATCCTTTAAGGAGGGGAGAATGTAACACCCCGTGATTTTAAATATTAAAAATAATACTAAATTTCAAATGTGAGAATTAAGGGAAACGGGTTATGCCATTGCGTTTGTCTCGAAATTATACTTGGAATAGATTCCAAGATTTCGAAAACCGGATTTCGTATGAAGAAGTTATGGCCCTTGGAACAATTTAGAAAATTAAATACCAAGGCAGGTCGACCTGGGGGTCGATCTACCCCAGGGCAGGTCGACCAGGGGGTCGACCTACCTATATATATAGGTCGACCTGGGGGTCAAGCTACCCCCCTGGGCAGATCTAAAAACAGTCGATCCTGACTTGTTGCCGAGTCTTACCTGACCTGTTGTTGAGTCATTAGGGCTGGTGTGGCTGTTCTGGATAATTATATCTTGTTTAAATGGTCTGGATTAATTCTATCTTAATCTAACGGCTTAGGTTGATTCAAAATTCTATAAAAGAACGCCTAGACTCAAACCCTAAACCTAATCTAAATCAGTCACTTGGCCACCATGCTGCTGCTAGGATAGTTCTTCCTAAAGCTTAGAGATTAGAAAATCAGAGTTCTAATTCAAAAGATGAACAAATCATTCTCTTCTATAGACTATCTTTGTGAGCATAGTATCTTTCACAAAACAATTAATTAATTTAATTATGATAAGTCATAGTTGGGATTATGAGAATATGATTTTGAATCATGTGATGTTATCATTGATGCTTTGTTATTATGGATCTGTTTCATATGTTAAATTGTACATGATTAACTTGATTCATCTTATGCAAGTTTGGGATGTTAAAACATATGTGAATCTTATGCAAGTTTGGATGTTAAAACATATGTATATGAATCATATGCAAGTTTGGGATGTTAAATCATTTACTAATTTATGAATTTTATGCAAGTTCGGGATGTTAAAACATATGTGAATCTTATGCAAGTTTGTTTTTACATATGTTAATTCGTATGTGAATCATATGCAAATTTGGGAAGTTAAATTATATGCTAACCCGTAAGTGAATTTTATGTAAGTTTGGAATGTTAAATTATATATGAATCTTATGCAAGTCTGTAGGCGGATTATACACATGTTCATATGTGAATCAAGTATATACATATGCTAGTTTATATGCAAAATATGTGACATTAATTTACATGTTTAGATCCATATGCAAGTTTGTTTCTACATATGATAGTTTATATGCGAACATGTGATAAATTCATATGCAAGTTTGTATAAAATCCATATGCAAGTTTAGGTGAAAACTATATTCACATTTTTAGGTGAGGGCTTTGAATACATATGCAAGTTTGGGTGAAAACTGTATGCAAATTTAGGTGAAAACTATATTCACATTTTTAAGTGAAAAACTATGATTTCATTTGCAAGTTTAGGTGAAAAACCATATTCACATATGCAAGTTCACCATTTCATGTTTAGATATATATTTAGATCCATGGTAGTTTATGCAAAATTATGTTATATATGTTCATTGCGTATGCAAGTTCTTGTTAATGCAAACTTATGCTATAATTCTGAGATCTATTTTATGTGTTATGCAAGTTGTGATGTTGCTTTTCTTTTTTATAAGTTAGACTATTTGCGAGTCTAACATACTTAATGTTAAAACGTACGAACGACGTGGGGACAATGGGAAAAATATTAATTATGTAAATTGTGAATTGGCATAAAATTGCTTTAAAAGCTTATAATTAAAGTGAGACGTTAATTGGTATAATTTGTATACCTAAAAAGTATGGACATAATTTAGGTGAACAATTATGGACATGGATTAAAATTGGAAGTTATCATATTTTTGAAATAGGGATATTAATTCAAATTGAAGTTGAATAATAATGTGTAATAATAAATGCCTAAGACATGAGGTTAGACTTGTTTGTGGCGTAAGACTGCCCGGACTCGCCCGGCAAATCCAGCAACCACAAACGGTAGTCTAATGTGAGAGGTCAAAGGCATAAATTAAATGCATAATAAATGCCTAAGAAACGAGGTTAGACTCGTTTGTGGTATAAGACTGCCCGGACCCGCCCGACAAATCCAGCAACCACAAGCAGTAGTTAAGTGTGAGAGGTCAAAGGCACAATTAAAAGATGCTTAGACACGAGGTTAAGTCTGGCATGTGGTGAAGTCTGCCCGGAACCGCCCGACATATCCAGTGGCCACAAGCAATCAACTTATTGTGAGAGGTCTTTGCATTAATAATTTATTAATGCTGATCAAAGACGAATATGAATGACAAACAGAAGTTTGGTTGAGTGAGTAATTCTCTGAGTACCAATCTGATGTTGATTTCGGTCTTCGGGGTTGATACTTAGAGAGTTATTCTCTTAACCAATGTATATGTGAACTAAGATGTACTTAATCATAAATTAATTAAAACATGATAAGTAGATAGGGTTAAGACCAGCTTAACCATTAATTTGATAAGTGGGTACGGTTAAGACCAGCTTAACCAATAATCTGATAAGTGGGTAGGGTTAAGACCAGCTTAACCAATAATTTGATAAGTGGGTAGGGTTAAGACCATCTTAACCAATAATATATATTAATCTGATAAGTGGATAGGGTTAAGACAAATTTAACCGATAATATATATTGATTTGATAAGTGGATTGGGTTAAGACCAGCTTAAACAATAATATATAAGTGGATAGGGTTAAGACCAGCTTAACCAATAATATATATATTGATCTGATAAGCAGATAGAGTTAAGACAAGATTAACCAACAACACATGTTGATTTGATAAGTGGGTGACATGTGGGATATAATTATAAACACTTAACCAAGTTGAAAAATGAAAGGAGACATGAATAAGAGGGGTTTAAGTGGGAAATCTTAGTGGGGACTAAGCATAGTGGAAAGCTTGTGTCAAGCGTGGGGACCCTTTTCAACTAGTACCCATTTAGTATCTAAGAAGGCTCGATCTAGATCGAGGACGGGACACGCTTACTAGGTTTGATTGTAAGAGGACAAAACGGGTTAGCAATGGCAACGCAAGTCCAACGGGGTCATGTGCATGCGTGGGCCCGGGCTGGTAGGTAAGACGTTGTTGCATCGTGCAGATATAAGTCGTGCATCTCTAGTCGTATCGGGTTGCCACTTTGGCGAGTGATACACTCCACTGTGGGACCAACATGGGTATCTATAAGTTAGGGAGCCGATCGAATGAGGAAGGTAGTGGGTACAACTAGCGAGGATAGGGGCAGGCGGCACCTACGACAACAGTTAGGAGTACAAGAAACTACCATATTATGAATAAATGTTGTAATTAGACTGGAGAGGGTAGTGGGTACAACTAGTGGAGGTAGGAGCAGGCGGCACCTACGATAGTAGTTAGGAGTACACGAAACTACCATTATTATAATTATCATTATTACGATTAGTAAGAGGGATCAACTTCTAGTATGGGACTAGTAATGGTGCGGTGTAATTAGCATTGGTGCAGTATAGTAATTATCCTATAGTGATTAGGAACGAGATTAACCCCAGAATATTCTTCTCGTTTGTTTTGTCTTGCCCACTTGTTTCACAGTCATTCCTTGTTTTACCAGTTTATGCCTTATCCTAGTTACTTTAATAATTATATTGTTAAAGTTATTATACTCGCCAGACATTATGTCTGACCCCCTTGTTTTTGCCTCTTTTCTTCCTTCCCCCCATAGGTTCTCAGGGTGGGACTAGTACTAGTGGAGCTTGATCTTGGATCTCTTTCTCTCTCTTTTGGAAGTGCTTGGATTGCTGAAAGTAAAGTTCAGCTCGTCTCTTTTATGGCTACTTGTGTATGGGTTTATGCTTTTTACTTTCTGTACTCAGAAAGTAATTTGTCAAGATGGATATTAAGTGTACTTGGTTTTACTATTTGTTTATGAAGTTGATGTAATCAAACTATTTCTCCGCTGCAATAAAAGTTGCTTTAAAATTTTCAAGTACCAATATATGTATCTATCTTATTATATTCTGCTCTATACACTAATAATGCTCCATGAAAGTTAATGCATTCCCTTTGTGAGTGACATTAATCGACGTGGGGTGTTACATATGTGGTTGTGCTTGGATAGGAAAATAGGAAATCTTCATACAATAGTCATATAAAAATCCAAGTACGATTAGAAAAGAAAAACGGAGGATGTGAATTTTTCCGTTTTATACCTTTTCGTAACATAAGAAATCAAATTTGGAAAATTAGATTTTTCTAAATTTCGAATTTAATGATGGATGGTAGGGTTTTGGATGCGACAATTGGGTGAACTGTGCTCTTATTCTATAAGAGTAGGGGGAAACTTGGACGAAAAATATTTTGATTTTTCAAGAATATTGCATTCATATAAAACTACAAGTATATTTAGGATGTGAGCATCATGTTTTAAAAGAGTTTTTAAAATTTGCATACATACAGGTGGATCCAAATTAGGCATACATACTTTACTATGATGTACCTCACTTTGCAGATGTGCACAATGTTTGCGACAATTGGATGCACACTTGATGGATGGATAGTGCGAGGGGTTATCTATTTTACTCTTATCGAATTTCAAGGACGAAGTTCTTTAAGGGTGGGAGAATGTAACACCCCGCATTTTTAATATAATTAAAAATATGTATATATGCATAGATAGGTAAATAATGGTGATGTACAATGAGAATTAATTAATACATGGAAGAGAAGGAAAAAAATTAATTCAATAACAGTGTGTGTAACGGAAGAGATGAGAAAATAAAGATACTTAATTTAAATATCAGGAATTAAGTAAAACGGACATCACCATTGCGTTCGTCTTGGAATTCTGCTTGGAATAAAGTCCAAGTTTGCATAAATCGGACTCCGTATAAAGGAGTTATGGCTTTTAGAAGATTCAACAAAAATTCAAAACAGTTCGAAATTCGACCCAGGCAGCTGAAGCAGGCAGGTCGACCCGGGGTTTGACATGGGGGGACAGGCTGACCAGGGGGTCGACCTCGAGGTTGACCTACCCCTAGGGAGGTCGACCTGGGGGTCGACCTATCCCCAGATCTGGGCGATTTCAGTTCCTGTGACGTATTTTGATTTGTTGTACGGGTCGGATGGCTTCTAGGTCAATCTAAGGGCTCTAAAACACTCTCTACACCTATAAACACCTAGCAAGACCTAACCCTAATTCATAACAATTCCTTAATATGCCTCAATGCTGCCAAACTTCAACCAAACATAGCCACCGCCCCAAAACTCTAAATTAAATTGCAAGTTCTTCATCAACTTTGGAGTTTAATCAAATCAAGTAGCAAAGTTCTGCATCAACAATTCATGCTCTTCACCAATAATCAAACAAGAAGATTAAATCAGCGTTCTACATCAACGACAAATCGCTTATTTCTCCAATCCAGTCAAACTGAGTGGATTTGAACTATATTTATTGTATAATATTGCTTCTATCGTTTACCATTCCCCATAATGAATATGATGATAATTTAATAAGATCAGTTATTTTATTTATGCCTATGTTTGTGTTCTCTCCTTTTTATTCTTTCCCCTTTTTTATTTTTATAGCTAGGTTATCTCGAGCTTACGTCTATCATGGATTTATGCGTTTTAATGGGAACGTGAAATTAAAAAATGGAAGAAGGGTTGGATTGGGCATAATATGGGTATTGGAAGGTTTTGTATAGAATTATGGACATAATTATACTGTAATGTTGAATTTATGTAAGTTTGACATAATTGTAATTGGATATGGAATTGGTATAATTCAATATTAACAACATGTAGGATAAGATGGATTGGTGGAATTTATTTGTGACTTGAAAAGTAAGCCTAGAGGGTGAATTAGATTGTATGTATGAACGTGGGAATGGTGGGATATATATAAATTAGGGAAAATATTGATTATATGAAATTGGGTATAATTGGATATTGGAAATTGGCATGTTTGGGTATGAATAACATGGAATTGGTGAATTTGGCTATAATTGGATAATTTGGGTAATATGAAATTTGGCTAACTATTATGTAATTGGTGTAGTGAATGACAAATTGGAATAGGCATAAAAATGAAATGTAATTAAGTGGAATTTGGAACACATGACATGAATTTGGGGTTTGGGTGAAAGACGATTGTTAATGAACGCCTATGACACGAGGTTAGGCGCATTTGTGGTGTAAGACTGCCCGGAACCGCCCGGCAAATCCAGCAACCACAAACAGACGTCCAATGTGAGAGGCCAACGACAAGAACTAGAGGCGTAACGGTTTATGACACGTGGTTACGTGCGTTGTGGTATAAGTCTGCCCGGAGCCGCACGACAAATCCAGCAGCCACGAACGGACGTCTAATGTGAGAGTTCATACATCGTTACGGCATAATAAATAAATTAAGAAATACTAACCATAACAAGACATGTGGGTGACATGGGTATGGTTAGAGGGTTAAGTGGGTGATATAAATGACATGTAAAGCATGATTAATGTGGACTTAACCGTTGTAAGACATGTGATGTAAAACATGACTAAGGTAGACTTAACCATAGTAAGACATGTGTATGGGACACGGGTGACATATGAAACAAAATTTAGATATGCTTAACCAAATGGGACCCGTGAAGGTATCATAAATTAATTGAATTGGGTAAAGTTTAAGTAACGGACTAAGTAAATGGAAGGGTTAAGTCAAATCTAAAATTAATGACAAGAAATGGGGAATGATAAATAACCTATTATGAATAAACTTGAATAAGGCAAGAAAGGATGATAGGTGGAAATTATAACTTATGGGACAAGATAAGTTATAGGAAACGATAAGGAAGATGAGATAACTTATATGTAAAGATATACCTAGATTAAGTGGTTTGGGAAGAAGAAATGTGAAATTAAAAATTATATAAGTTATATGAATGGAAAAGAAGTAAATTAGAATCATATATGTTGGTTGGGTTGAGTAATTCTCTAGGTGCCAGTCTGATGTTGATTTCGGTCTTCGGGGCTGGTGTCTAGAGGGTTATTCTCCTAGTCAGTATATATGTGGGATAAGGCATATTTAACTATGAATTAAGTATAACATGTTGTTGTAACCCTAAAAGGGAATAATTTATGAAATTGGAAAATAACATGTTGTGGGCTTATTAATGGACTTAAGTAGGTTAAATATAAATTGAATTAATAAGCAAGGGTAACTTGGTGAATACCAAAAAAAGGAAGCTAATGTGAATAACCAAGTTAAATTAGAAAGTTGACGAGGTGGCACAAGCGTGAAATAAATGGTTAGACTTAGGGTCTAATGACATATAAAACTAAGGCACTTGAAGCAGTCTGTACGTTGTAGGATGAATAACCCAACGAGGTAGATCATGACGGTGTCATAAGGCACGAGGAGAGCGCACATTCTCTATTTTTGGCGGCTCCAACGGACTGGAAGGTGAAGCACGCGGCTTCCTGAGACGTTAAAGGTGCTCCTGGTAGTCCTCTGTGGTGGTTTAGCTTCGGGCTAGGATTACAGAGGTTGGGTCTGCGCGGAACTACCAGGTGGGTGGGCCTTGACTACACAAGTAGGGGGAAGTCAGAATGCTGTACATGGTGGCATTAAGGGTGGTTCGGCGATTGCCTCAGGCAGAGGTGGAGGGTCAAGACCAAATGATAGCAAGATCGTCGGACGCCTGTCAGCAGCAGCCTAAGGAATACGAAAAGACAAGAGCTAACCCATAAAGATCATTAACCTTTGCTATCAAGGGACGTGTGCGGGGATACCCCACAGGATGTTTAGATTGTTTGCTTGTTAGGGGTGGTCGCTTAGCTCGTGTGGCCTTTACTAGTTGAGGGAGGGGCTGAGGTGGGGCCATAGCCACCATAGAAAAACCAGACCCGAGGGATATCTGTACATTTGACACTCTTAGAGGCGGGCCCGTACAGATATAGAAAAGCTCCCGACTGAGTTCCGTTTTTTCTGGTGTTGCCCTGCCACGGAACTTGGGTGCACAAGTAGAGGTTATGTGCAGTAGAAACATTGAGTACGATTGATGATACGTACGTGGGAAATTCTAGGTACAACCATGTCTGCTCTGGGTGGTGTACCATAGACTAGAGGGCATTATTCGGTGATGAAACCAAACTCGATCGAATAGTTCGAGGATAGCAGTTAGTACGCTTACATAACACAGCGATAGTGGTTCTATGCGGATGTAGCGTTGTACGTTACTATGGCATAGGATGAGGGACTACGCATATTACTGTGGCGATACGGAGGAGACCGTGCGAGTGGGGTATCACGGGGTGTACCTGAGTTTGGGGGTAGCAACATATACACTATATTAGGTTAATCTACTAGGGGGTAGATGGGTGCGACGTGTGTGTAAACTTTGAGTGCTAATAACATGTATAACCTAATAAATAAGAAAGTGTAATTGAACGGTATATGTAGGATTATTCAAGAAGTGTAGTTTAAATTCATTCACACATAACTTATGTTCTGACCCCCTCCTCATAACATTCGCAGGTTAGACAGGGACTTATAGCTTTGGGAATACTGATTTAGCAGTAGTGTGATTAAAGTAAAGCTATGTTTTAAATATATTATATTTTACTCCTTCCGCTGTGAGGTGTTTTCCAAACTCAGACATATCTCTTTTCTCTGTCTTTTCTGCGGGATACCACAGCAACCAATTCGGGTTTCGGTGGATTGGATTTTTAAAAAAAAATCGGACCATCGGATTCTGGATTGTTACATTTTTTTAATATTTAATCTGGTCAACGGGTTTGCAGGATGGAAAAGGTTTGGAGGAGTTTTATAATAAATATATAATTATTTAATTAATTTAATTTCCATAAAGTTGCTTTTCCATTCGAATTCCAATTCAAACCCACCGACTGTTGCCCCTAGCTAATTACCCCCATTCCGAACACAATGGGATATGTTTCTTAAGCCAATTCGACTGTTACGATCAGATTTTCTTTAAATTAAAATATAAATCATTATATTTCAAATTCAAATGCACATTTTAGTTTACTTGGGCCATATACGGACTCCAAAAATTACAGAAAAATAAATCTAGCTATGTTTTGACGATATGGTCCTAACAAAACTATTTTCGTCGAATTTGGAGACCGTTTGAAAAACGGTCATTTTCCAGTTGATCAAATTCAAACTAAATTGACCAAACACTTTTAAATTCGCCACGTTCACATATTGATTCCAAAAGTTATGCAAATTGGAATCCAGCAATAACTTGACATTCCAGATCCAACAAAAGTGGTCTCGTCGAAAACGGAGGTCGTTTGCAAAATTTCTATTTTTAAGGGCTATATTTCCATATCGACTATTCTAAATTTTCAACTGGGCATAACTTTTTATCCCCGCTATGAAATTTCAATTTTTCATATTCATTGGAAAGATATTTTCGAATAGATTCAAATATTTCTGATTTCACTAAAATCCGGTTTATTTTGGCTCTTGAACATTCATTTGAAATTTGAAATCGAATTTTCAAACTACCGCATCATTTTCAATTCCTTTTATAATTAAAATAAAAATTTATGTTCCAATTTTGATTTATATAAATTTATACGTTCTAAATTTGTTCAAAATATATTTCTAGTCATTATTATTTAAAATAAATCATTTTAAATATTAAAAATTCATTAAAATTGCCAAAATAAAAAATTTAAATTGGTTCTGATTTTCCGGGTTGTTACATGAACTGTGTTTTAAAAGACATTAGTTCTTTAACCCAGTAAAGGAAGGATTACATGTCTAACATTGTATTTCAAACTGTATGTATTGATCTCTGCTAAATATATATATGTTTGGTGGCGGAAAATTTATTCTCTTGCTTAACACCCTTCTCTTAGACGTACGAGCTTAGAGGTTATATATTGACAGAAATCAATGGTACGGTGTAGATTGTCGATGCGACATGTTTGATTTCCCAAAGTTAAATAATCATTAATATTGATTTTTGGGAAGATTTAAAACTAGTTGGAGTTTTAATGAATTATTAATTAGATTGAAATGTGAATGTGATAATATAAATGATCAAATTTGGGAAAAGATCGAGAATGGAGTACCACCAGTTTTACTTCAGACAGTAGTTAAATGTTTAATTAGATTTGAACCGGAAACGGTATTTAATTTTTACCAATAACACAGTGGTGTTGTTATAACCCGAAAATGCGAGCCAGTTTAAAATTTTTATTTTGGCAATTTCAGCGAATTTTGAATATTTAAAATGAATTATTTTAAATAATATCGACCAGAAATTTATTTAGAATAAGAAAAGAACGTGTATAGTTATATACGTCATCTTTAGAATATAAATATTTATTTATATATTATAAAGGAATTGAAAATGGCACGGTAGTTCGATAATTCGATTTCAAATTTCAATTGAACATACCGGGTGCAAAATAAACCGGATTTTAGCGAAACCAAAAATAATAGAATCTAATTGACAATATCTTTCCAACATATCCGAAGAATTGAAATTTCATATCGGGAATCAAAAGTTATGCCCAGTTGAAATTTCAGAATAGTCGCTATGGAATTTCGGCCCTTTGAAAATAACCATTTTGCAAACGACCTCGGAATTCAACGAAACTAGTTTTGTTAGGACCGTATCGTCGATACGAAGCTAGAAAATATTTTACTGGAATTTTTCGAGTTCATATGTGACCCCGGTAAATTGAAATGCGCGTTCAAATTCAATATATAGAGTTATATGTTGAATTTGACGAAAGCTGATTGAAACGAACGAATCAGCTTACGATACATATCCCATTGTGTTCGGAATGGGGATAATTAGCTAGGGACGACAGTCGGTGGGTTCGATTTTGAGTTCGTTGTAAAAAGTTACTTTATGTGAATTTAAAATTAAATAAATTAAAATATATATATAAACCCACTTCCTTTTCACTTAAGCCCCTCCCTTTCCCCTTTCTCCCTTCAGCACCAGATCGAATAAAAAAAAAGAAACGACGACCTCGACGGATCGCCATCACCACCGCTCCAAGCGGAGCGCCTCCCCTCCCTAGAACGCACACCCCCTCCTCCGCCCAACCTCCATCCCGAGCGCGAGCCCGAAGCCCCAAATCAGCCACCACACCCAAAACTCCACCGCGCCCTAGCCCTCAGACCCCGCCACAACCGGCTCCCGTCAACTCCGACTCCCCACTACCCAGCGCCACCTCCTCAGCCTCCGCCAACGACGTGGACCCCTCCATTCAGAAAACGAATTTAATTTGAATTGAATAGAAAACGAATTTGATTTGAATAGAAAATGAATTGAATTTGAATTGAATAGAAAACGAATTTGATTTGAATTGAATAGAAAACAAATTTGAATTGAATTGAATATAAAACAAATTCGAATTGAATTGAATATAAAATGAATTCGAATAGAAAATGAATTCAAATTGAATTGGAAACGAATTGAAATAGAAGAAAAATCAATTTGAAATGAATTCAAATTGAATTGAAATTTGAATTGAATTTAAATTAATTTTAAAACGAATTTATAAGGAAAAATTCAATTTTGATTTGAATTTGAAATGGAAGTTGAAATTGTTTTTGAAACGAATTTAAAACGAATTTATAAGGAAAAATTCAATTTCCATTTGAATTTGAAATGGAAGTTGAAATTGTTTTTGAAACGAATTTAAAACTATTTATAAAATTCGTTGTAAATAGAAATCGATGAAATGTATATTATATATATTATATATATAATATAATGGCCTGAATAGAACGCGCCACGGCAGTTCGTGAATTTCGACCATTTATTTCGAACAGACATTACGGGAGATCCGACCGTCGGATTCTCTTAAAACTGGAACCGTTGGGTTCGTATCGAAAAGGGCTTTCTAACGAAGATTAGAAATTTGAAATCTAATGGTTGGATTTGGAGATATGTCCAAATCAATTTCAGAAAAGGTCGCTGTAAGTGCAGTTCGATGGCCGTTGATGGAAATCGACTGTACGGGCCTTGATAAAATTATTAAAAATAGTAATAATTTGTGTAAAATCATAAGAAATGATTTGGGAAAAATTGGGATGAAAAACTCCATATTTGAAAAGATAAAAATAGATTTTTATCGAAATGAACTAGTTTTGAACTGAAATTAAAATCCATTTATTTTTAAATAAATAAATTGGATTTGAAATGGGTTTTAAATAGAATTGATATGTGGGTTTATCGTGAAAAGTGTTTTAAATAACACTTGTTCTTTAACCTGATAATAAATAGAGTGTGATTTGGGTTTATCGTGAACTGTGTTTTAAATGACATTAGTTCTTTAACCTAGTAAAAAGAGTTTTAAAGAATCTGCAATTAGACTGAAATGTGAATTGATAATCTAAATTATCAAATTTGGAAAATGAGTAAGAATGGAGTATCACCAGTTTTGCTCCAAAGCGATAGTTAAATCTTTAATTAGATTTGAACGTGAAATGGTAATTAATTTTACCGATAACACCGTGGTGTTTGATATGGAGTATTACCAGTTTTGCTTCATGGGATGAATAGGTTGGGATTGGGAAATAAAATAAATAATTACTTCGGTGTGGTTCGTTAATCCCGACTAGTTTGGAAAACCTTAACATGGTTTGAAATGACATCCAAAGGAAGATTAAAGAATAAATTTTAAAGAATTTATCTTGGATAAAATTAATGTGAACCTTTCCCTAAGGATATGAAATTTAGAAACCAGCTGTAGGTTAGCTAAGAAGAATGGTTTCCTGGGTATTGATCTGATGTTGGTTTCGGCCTTCGGGGTTAATATTTAGGAAATTGTTCTCTTACTGATTTACGATTAGTGACTAATGAATTGGAATGAGGCGTATGTTGTGTTTGTTTAACATTTGTTTTTAATATACGTGGGTTGTTCGGAAAGGCCGGGTTTACACCCATTCAGAATAACCGATTCGACGATATGTCGAACGGTGGTTGAAGACCGGAAGTCTTCACATCGTTTGGGTGATCACTGATGATCTTGATTGGGCTGTACATCCAAGACGAGGGAATCAGTTGGTGATCGTCCAGACGTACTTGGGGATCGATGGATATGCGAGGAAAGTGCCTCCGGTTTCGTTTAGACCCAGAACGAACTTGTAAATGGATTGTGTGCCTGACATTGGATTTTATTCTGTGTTGATTGATTTCTATTAAATATATATCTGTTTGGCGGCGGAGAATTTATTCTCTTGCTTAACGCCCTTCTCTGAGACGTACGAGCTTAGAGGTTATATATCGATAGATATCAATCGCATGGCATGAATTGCCTGTGTGGCACGCTGAGTTGCATGGATCAAGGCTTCTGTTGAAAAGCAAAGTCTTGTGGTTGATGATCAAAGCACGGCCTACGTGGCAGCTTTGTGTATAGCGTGGATTCGCAAGCCTCACACCTCGGTATGAGTTAAAAACGGGATAAGGACTGCAGGGAGAGCATGACGTTTCTTTCTAGCTATGGTGGTGTCAGTGACTTACCAGCCCTGACATTTATATACTTTTCACCTATGTGGTTGTTGGATGAGGTGCCTCAATTTTAGGTCTGTAAGGACCGGGAAACGTGTGTTCAGGAATAATTAATCCTCAAACATAAGAGAGGACCGGCCCTGAAGCATCCAAGGGTTACCCACAGTGTGTAGTCCTGGGACATTTGCTAGAGTATCTCGAAGCGAAGAGGAGCTAGCCCCTTGCCTCAACTCATGACGGAAAACCAATTTCCAATACGAGATATTTCGGTTTTATTTGTAGAGACTAGTATGGCGACATGATAGATGGTACCCATGCCGCCTAGGATTGATATTTATGATTGAAATTGTTTTGACACTATACACTTATTATAGTATCAAATGATTTGTTTTAAACGTACCAAGCATGTTTGGCTATTATAAGGGAAAACCCTATCCCCCGGCTTGCGTTGCATTGTGTGATGGGACCTGGGTCTTATAATAGCTTCATTTTTCGAAAAAGCATTGCGTTGTCTTCTCTATGCACTGGTATTCTTGGGAGGAAACCCGTTCCGTGTTATACGGCGTGGTCCCTTGAATTACTCTCTTTTAAAGAAAAGTTTTAAATAACTGTTTTAGTTCTCACACCAGTCACATGACTGACCTGGAGTTTATTGTTTTAACCTAAACTCTGGGTGCCCTTATTTTCGACACGGGCAGCTAGTAGTTTTGGTTTTGCAGATTTATATTCACAGGATCCTGATTTACGGCTAGAACGATGCTCGGAAAGCTTTGTATCCGTGTATTACTTTCAGGTGTGTTTTGTATTATTTTCCGCTGCTATGTAATTTATTGTAATCTCTGATATTTATCGAATGTAATTTATTCATTTATACTCTGTATATTCTTGTATCTGATGGAATTGTTGTAATAGCAATGAAATGTTCTTCCGTCTGCGTTCTTTTATGTGTTGTTCTCACAGTATCTGCTCTTTCCCTCATAGGGAAGTTACGGGTTCTTTCAGGTGTTAGATATGGAGTGTAACCAGTTTTGCTCCATGGGATGAATAGGTTGGGAATAGGATAATAAAAAGAAATAATTACTTTAGTAAGGTGCGCTAGTCCCGACTAGTTTGGAAAACCTTAATTTGGTTTAAATTATGGAAAGAATATTTGAATAAAAGAATATTCTGAATTGGAATGAAGCGTATGTTGTGTTTTTATAGCACTTGATTATAAAATACGCGGGTTATTCGAAAAGACTGGGTTTATGCCCAAATCTAAATAACTGATTCGACGATAAGTCGATGATGAAGACGCTGGTAGAAGACCGGAGGTCTTCACATCATTTGGATGATTACTGATGTCTTGATTGGGCTATACACCAAAGAGAAGGTAATAAGCGATGATCGTCCAAACGTACTTGGAGATCGACCGGATATGCGATGACCTCTCTTCTGTATTGGACATATGGAAATAGGAATAAGGTGCCTCCGGTTTCGTCCGGACCCAGAACGAACTTGTAAATGGATGTGTGTCTGACATTGGATTTTATTCTGTGTTGATTGATCTCTATTAAATATATTTCTGTTTGGTGGTGGAGAATTTATTCTCTTGCTTAACACCCTTCTCTGAGACGTATGAGCTCAGAGGTTATATATCTATAGACATCAATCGCATGGTGCGAATTGCCTGTGTAGCATGCTGAGATGCAAATGATCAAGGCTTCTGTTGAAAAGTAGAGACTTGTGGTTGATGATCAAAGCATGTCTTTAAATAGCATAGCTTTGTGTAGCGTTAATTCGCGAGCCTCACACCCCAGTATGAACCAAAAACGGGAGAGGACTGCAGGGAAAACATGCATTTCTTTCTTGCTATGAGTGGTGTCATGGTATGCAGTCCAGACATTTTTTACTTATGTGGATGATGGAAAGCGAGGTACCTCGGATATATCGGTCACTACGGGGCCGATGGATGATATGGTCAACATACTCACCAGACTTATGCCCCATAGGGTGGGGAAACATATTGTTCAGGAATTACCAATCCACTAATTTAAGTGTGGACCAGCCCTGATGATCCAAGGGCTTACCAGAGTCTGAGTCCTTAGGCATTGGCTAGAGTGTCTCGAATTCGGTAAGGACGATCCATTGCCTTGGTTTATGACGGAAATCCAACTTCCAATACGTGATTTTGGGGTTTTAATTGTAGAACTAGTATGGTGACATGATATATGTACCCATGTCGTCTATGATTGATACATTTATATTTGAAGTGATTTTGACACTATATACTTATAGTACTATAAAAATTACTTGTTTAAAACGTACCAAGCATGTTTAGCTATTATAAGGGAAAATTCTATCTTCCGGGTTGCGTTGCATTGTGTGATGGGACATGAGTCTTATAATAGCTTCATTTCTCAAAAAGCATTGCGCTGTTTATAAACTGTAGTATGCACTGGTATTTTTGAGAGGAAACCCGTTCCGTGTTATATTGCGTGGTCCCTTGATTTACTTTATTTCTAAAGTAAAGTTTTAAATAACTGTTTTAGTTCTCACATCAGCCACATGACTGACCGAGGGTTTATTGTTTTAACCTAAACTCTGGGTGCCCTTATTTTCCACACGGGCAGCTATTAGTTTGGTTTTGCATACACTATATTTACAGGATTCTGGATTTACAGCTGACGCTATATTCAGAAAGCTCTTTGTCCATGTATTTCTTTAAGATTTGTTATGTATTATTTTTCTGCTGCATTGAAATTTTAAATCTCTGGTATTTTCCAATGCGTAATATTTACTCATACTCGGTTATATTCTTGTACTCTGATGAAATTGATGTAATAAGCACTGAAATGTTCTTCGGTTTGTGTTCTGATTTCTCATGTTCTCATATCTATCCAGGCTTTCCCGTAAGGGCAAGTTATATGGCTGTGATTTGCGAGTTTTTGGTACGAGGTAGAAGAGTTTTCAAAGAGATGAGCGTCGGTGGATTTGGTTTGGGGGACCGTGGGTTTAGGGAGGAGAAGCAGGAGTTAAAAGCTCGACAATGGCAATGGGTATTTAGGAGAAGTCACAGTTTTTAAATTCCAGGAAGATGGTACTGTTTAAATTGGTATGCGGGTAAGTTTGGGCCGTTGATTAAATGGGTATAGCCCATTTAAAAATAAACTAAGTTATTTAAATTTAAATCATATATGTAACTTATAAAATTTATATCTATTCCATACATTATCAGAATTCAACAAAACAAGATCCATTGGGATCGCATGGACAGTGGCTACACAATGGAACTGATTCGCAATGAATTGGAGCTCGTTACAATTTATAGCAAAATAAATTGCCTAATTTGAATCAATGACAGTTATCGTTATTTAACGATAAACCACCAATGTGAGTAAATCTCACTAACTCTACGTTGTTTATATTTTTATAGTGTATTTTTAGAATTGATAAATGATGATTGATTGTTGTGTGATGAATGTTTGGTTGAACTGCTAATTAGTTGGTTGAAATTATAGATCTAGTTATATATATGTCGTTAATCGAATATTGATTCTGTTTATCAGAATATTTTATATTGAAATGAAATTGATGTATTTTATTTTGTTTAACATCTACAGATGCAGGGACACAGGTTGGAGGGATCCAACTGGATTCCTCAATATTTATAATACTGTTTTTTTATATATTGTGATATATGATGTGATATATATTCTGTGGTTGATTATGATGACACTGGTCTTGTTATTTGGTATTTTAAATACCATAAGAAATACTGGAATGTAAAAAGGGAATATTGAAAATAAAATATTTATGTAAATCAACGGATTTTATAAAAAAAGGAATTTTGAAGTGGATAATTTTATAAAATCAAAGGATTTTAGAAAAAGGAAATATTTAGAAATTAAATAAGAAACTTCTGTATAAAATTATTAAGAGTTATATAACGACTCTTACTTCCCCGGTCTCCGAAGAGGAGAGAAAGAGCGGACTGTCTGAGAACACGACAAATCAGAACACAAACAGAAGAACATTTCATTGCTATTACAACAATTTACATCAGAGTACAAGAATATACAGAGTATGAACAAATAATATACATTTGATAAATATCAGAGATTTACAAATTATTATGTAGTGGAAAATAATACAAAACACAACTGAAAGAAATACACAGATATAGAGCGTTTCGAATATAGCTCCAGCTGTAAACCAGGATCCTGTGGATATAATATCTGCAAAACCAAAACTACTAGCTGCCCGTGTGGAATATAGGGGCACCCAGAGTTTAGGTTAAAACAATAAACTCTAGGTTAGTCATGTGAATGGTGTGAGAACTAAAATCAGTTATTAACTTGGTTTTAAAGTTAGGTAAATCAAGGGACCACGCCGCATAACACGGAAAGGGTTTAACCCCAAGAATACTAGTGTATATAATAAACAGTGCAATGCTTTTTGGAAAAATGAAGCTATTATAAGACCCAGGTCCCATCACACAATGCAACTCAAGCCAGAGGATAGGGTTTTCCCTTATAATTGCCAAACATGCTTGCTACATTTAAAAAATATCATTTGACACTATAATAAGTGTATAGTGTCAAAAACAGCTTCAAATATAAATGTATCAATCATAGACGACATGGGTACCATCTATCATGTCGCCATACTAGTTCTACAATTAAAACCGCAAAGTCACGTATTGGAAGTTGGATTTCCATCTGAGAACCAAGGCAAGGGATCGTCCTTACCGCTTCAAGACAATCTAGCCCATGTCTCGGGATCAGAACGCTTCGACCCTTGGATCATCAGGGTCGGTCCAAACGGAGTGGATAAAAATGCCTGAACAATACGTTTCCCTACCATATAGGGGGTAAAACTGGTCAGTATATCGACCAAACCTTCCATCGGCTCCGTTGTGACCAATATATCCAAGGCGCCTCGCTTTCCATCATCCACATAAGTAAAAATGTCTAAGCTCCATACCATGACACCACTCCTAGCTAGAAGGAAACGCATGTCCTCGCCGAAGTCCTCTCCCGTTTCTGGTTCACACCGGGGTGTGAGGCTCGCGAATTAACGCTATACACAAAGCTATGCTATATTAAAGCCGTGCTTTGATCATTAACCACAAGACTCTGCTTTTCAGCAGAAGCCTTGATCATTTGCATCTCAGCCCGCCGCACAGGAAATTCATGTGATGCCACTGATGTCTATTGATATATAACCTCTAAGCTCGTACGTCCCAGAGAAGGTTGTTAAGCAGGAGAATAAATTCTCCGCCACCAACTAGATATATATTTAATAGAGAACAATCAACAAGGAACGAATCCAATGTCAGACACACATCCATTTACAAGTTCACTCCGGGTCTAAATGAAACCGGAGGCACCTTATTCCTCGTCCCATATGTCCAATACAGGAGAGTGGTCCTCGCATATCTGGTCGATCTCCAAGTACGTTTGGACGATCACCACTTATTACCGCTTCTTGGGTGTACAGCCCAATCAAGACATCAGTAATCATCCAAACGATGTGAAGACCTCCGGTCTTCAACCACCGTCTTCATCGTCGTCTTATCGTCGATTCAGTTATTCAGAATGGGATAAACCCGGTCTTTTTGAATAACTCGCGTATCTTATAAATAAGTTCTATAGAAACACAACATACGCCTCATTCCAATCCAGAATATTCTTTTATTTAAATATTCATCTTTTTTGGGAAAGGTTCCCATTAATTTTATCAAAGAAAAAATCTTTAAATTTATTCTTTAATCTTCCATTGGATATCAATTCAAATCAAATTAAGATTTATCCAACAATAATCGGGATTAGCGAACCTTACCAATGTAATCATTCGTTTTATTTCCCAATCCCAACCTATTCATCTCATGGAGCAAAACTGGTAATACTCCATATCTAACACCACAGTGTTATCGGTAAAAATAATTACCATTTCACGTTCAAATCTAATTAAAGATTTAACTATCGCTTGGAGAAAAACTGGTGATACTCCATTCTCGATCATTCCATGAATTCGATAAATATAATTATCTCATTCACATTCCAATCTAATTAAAGATTCATTAAAACTCGAATTCAGTTTTAATCTCAAAAGTCATTTCTTAATGATTATTCAAAGTTAAGAAATTAATCTTATCTTTAACTGAGTTAAAGAACTAGTGTCATTTAAAACACAGTTCACGATAAACCCAAAGTCCTATTCCATTAATTATGGAATATTCATGGAAAACAGATCAATATATATAATCAGTATCAATTTCCGTATCCGACTCATAATATAAATGGAATAACAAGAAAGCCTTTTAAATTCCATATATATTAACAGTCTTCCTCTACAGAAGCTCGCTTCGATTATTATCAAATCGAATTCCATTCCGTTTCAATTTATTGTATTAAATTGGAAAACGTTACTTTGGAGAATTTCCTTTAAATTTTAATAAAAATTTATAAATTCCAAATCACATTTCACTGTGAATCGGGTTAAAGAACAAATGTCGTTAAAACACAATTCACAATAAACCCGATTCACATTCCATTTTATTCCAATTACTAAATGTAACTGGAAACTCTAATAATCTTAATTAAAAGATTTATTCTTTCCAAATGGGGTATAAGGACAGTGTTACTGAAGGCACCGTTCATGACAAACCCAAATCCAATTTGATATTAAAAACAAGGCTCCGAATAGAAAATATATCGGCTTAAATTCAATATCAAATTCTGAAACCAACAAATATCGTATTGGAAATAATGATATAAATATTATCTTTCAAATTTCCATAACAATATCTATATAATCATGAAATCCAACATCGAAATATTACGAAGATGATGTCCATACAAATCCACTCCAATTCATATATTGGACATTATGGTTATATTAAAACCCAATCTCAATCCAATTTATTTATTTAAAAATAATTGGATTATATTCTAGTTAATAACTAGTTCATTTCGATAAAAATATATTTTACCTTATCAAATATGGAATTTTTCATCCAAATCATTTATTATGATTTTACACAAATAATCAATATTTTTAATAATTTTATTAAGGCCCTTTCAGTTGATTTCCATAAACGGACATCGAACTGCACTTACAACGACCTTTTCCAAATTTGATTTGGACATAATTCCAAATCCAACCATTAGATTTAAAATTTCTTATATTCGTTGGAATGCTCTTTTTGACACGAACCAGTCAGTTCTAGTTTTAGGAGAATCCGTTGGTCTGATCTCCCGTAATTTCAATTCGAAGTCAATGGTCGAAATTCGCGAACGGTCTCGGTGCAGCGCATTCCATTCAGGCCATTATATTTATATATATAATGCATATTTCCTCGATTTCCATTTAAAACGTACTTTATAGATTGTTTATAGATTCATTTTAAAACGATTCTAACTTCATTTCAAATTTCAAAACAAATTTGAATATTCCTTAATAAATTCGTTTTAAATTCATTTTAAAACGATTTCCATTTCATTTCAAATTTCAAATCAAATTTGAATTTTCCTTAATAAATTCGTTTTAAATTCATTTTAAAACGATTTCAATTTCATTTCAAATTTCAAATCAAATTTGAATATTCCTTAATACATTCGTTTTAAATTCATTTTAAAATGATTTTAATTCCTTTTCAAATTTCAAATCAAATTTGAATATTCCTTAATAAATTCATTTTAAATTAATTTTAAAACGATCTTAATTCCATTTCAAATTTCAAATCAAATATGAATATTCCTTAATACATTCGTTTTAAATTCATTTTAAAACGATTTCAATTCCATTTCAAATTTCAAATAAAATTTGAATATTCCTTTATAAATTTGTTCTAAATTCATTTTAAAACGATTTGAATTGCATTTCAAATTTCAAATCAAATTTGAATATTCCTTATCACTATAATATTAAAATGATAATATTTTCAAACTTTCTGATTTTGATTATACACCGAATATTATTTAAAAATATTTGTAATTCTGAATTTGGATCAAACTCAATCAATTACCATATAATTTCAGTTATATGAATTTAAACATTACATGTATACAACAATAATGATAAACAATCATTAAAAATCCATACAACATCCAAAGTGCATTTTGCAACTGTATAAGCATTAAAATAAATAAATAACGCTTATAGAGTCTGTCAACCCATCGATTGACATACCACTAATTATTGGGATCAGTGTATGTCAAATATTATCCCAGTACCCGTGTGGGGTTTTCAAACAACAAACACAGATTATTATTTGTGTAGTTGGGCGATGTGTAAAATATTATCGTCCTAATCAATGTTAGTTAAATGGGTGTGCATAAAAGAATCATCTAATTTGTAAATGAATATTTATTTCAACACATCAATATTTTATTCAGTTCATATATACAACAAAAATGATATTTTTATTGTTTAAATATTTTATTCAACAATTGAATATTTTATTCAGTTCATATATATAATAAAAATGATATTTTTATTGTTCAAATATTTTATTCAACACATGAATATTTTATTCAGTTCATATATAAAATAAAAATGATATTTTTATTGTTCAAATATTTTATTCAACACATGAATATTTTATTCAGTTCATATATACAATAAAAATGATATTTTTATTGTTCAAATATTTTATTCAACACATGAATATTTTATATATTTTATTCATTCAATAAACACAACACAGTCAATTAATCCAAACAAACAATCATGGTTTGTATAATCAATGGATTCGGGTGCTGCTAAGCACCGTCTGCATCATAGTATATATTTTACTGGAAATAAATTGAGTGAGAAAGAGTTCTTACCTTTGGTTTCCACTCCGCCATGCTTTATTTTCGCTTAGATTCATTGTTCTGATTCCAGCTCAATCTGTTTCACGTGGTATACATATTAAAAATCACATTTTTATAATAGTGCTATATGGATAAAATTCACATTTTTATATCAACGTTGTACAGATAAAAATCACAATTTTATCTTTCTAAAAATATTTCATAGTACGATAATTTTATATGACTCATATATAAGATAAAAATGTCATTTTTATCTTTCTAAAAATAATTTCTATATCACTAAAAATAATATTTTTATATATTCTATTTCTAATTAAAAATCAGATTTTTATAAAGCTGTATATATTAAAAAACAATGCCATATATATATACACACAAAAATCACATTTTAAAAAAACTCTTTTTAAATTAAAAAAAAATCACCTTTTTATTCTGCTACTATATAAATAGAAATCACATTTTTATTCTAATGCCATATATATGAAAATCAAAATTTTTAACCCATTTCTATGCACAAAAATTATATTATTTATTTTTGCCTTTTCAATTTTAAATACAATGCTTTTCTATTTCTTTAACAACAATATTTATATTTTTAAATCAAAGATATTTATATTTTTAATTCAAAGATATTTTTACTTTTAAATCAAAGATATTTTTATTTTTAAAACAATGTATATCTTTAAAATAGATTTTTTAACTTAATTATCTAAATTATATAAACTAATTATAAAAAGAAAATAATCTCACTTTTTATCCTTTTTGAAGCTACCGAACCCTTCCTCGACCCGTTTCTCCTCCCAGCGCCGCCTCCTCCATTGATGTGGAGCTGTTCGGAGGTCATCGCTCGAAGGTGTCGTCTGCCGCCTCCCTCCAGCAGAAGCGGCTCGAAACTCAAAGCATCCAAGAGCCCAAAAATGTTGTGCGAATGCGCGCCCTTTCAATGCCTAATCCTGCTACTACAGTCCTCGAGCAATGATCACCGCCGTTGGACTGATCAAGCTCGAAGAGCTCTTCAATCTTGCAGTAGAATTTTCGAAAATCATGTAGTGAATTAGGATTAAAAATTTAAGGAAGATCGATGCTTTTTCGTCCGTCGGTTTCATTTTGGAGGCGCGATAAAATTTTAACCACGTTGAATGGTTTAGGGTTTAGATTTTTTCTAGAGTATTTATATTATATTTAATTGTTTTATTGCTTGTTTAACTCACGAACTCCAAATCAAGCCCAACGACTATCGACCCTAGCTAAATACCCCCACTTCAGACACAATGGGATATGTTTCGTAAGCCAGTTTGATCGGTTCAAATCAGTTTTTATCCAAATTAAAATATAATTTAACATATATCGATTTAAACGTACATTTTAATTTTCCGAGGCCATATACTAACTCCAAAAATTCTAGAAAAATTATTTATAGCTATGTTTTGACTATACGGTCCTAAAAAAACTAATTTCATCGAAACTGGAAGCCATTTGAAAAATTGTCATTTTCCAGTCGATTAAATTCAAACTGAATTTACCAAACACGTTTAAATTCACCACGCTCCCATATTAATTCCAAAAATTATGAAAATTGGAATCTAGCAATAATTTGACATTCCGGATCCAACAAAAGTGGTCTCGTCGAAAACGGAGGTCGTTTGTAAAATGGCAATTTTTAAGGGCTATATCTTGAATTTTCAACTGGACATATCTTTTTATTCCCGTTATGAAACGAGAATAGAAGAGGTTAACGAAGAGGAAAATTTTAGGCATAACAAAATTTTAGGATAGCCTCAGCAAAATTTTAGGCATAACAAAAGCAATAATAAAGATTGAAGGAGAAAGGAGTTGAATAGAAGAGGTTAACGAAGAGGAAAATGGAAGAAATGGAAAAAGAAATGGCTTCTTGTCGCTGTTTCCAATACTTTCTAAAGCTGCACATTGTGTTAATTATTCTAGCGTGCTACTATTCACACATCCCCGTCTACACTTCCGGCCACCTTTTTAAATTTAATACAAATGATTAATTTTTATATTCTTCTGTCCACCATATATTATTCCTTCACTCGGTTATTCGTCACCGCAGTACTCTTATAAAAACACGTACTTCTCTACAATTTCAAACTCTAAATCCTAACAAAAACAGATATTCTTTTTTGTCTAATAGAGATGGACATTCCTTTTATTCCCGTTATGAAATCTGGATTTTTCACATTCGTTGGAAGGATATTTTCAAACAAATCCAAATATTTCTGCTTTTACCAAAATCTAGTTTATTTTGAGTCCTGTACATTCCTTTGAAATTTAAAATCAAAATTTCAAACTACTGCTCCATTTCCAATTCCTTTTATAATAAAAAAAAATATTAATATTCTAACTTCGATTTAAGTAAATTTATACATTCTAATTCTATTCAAAATAAATTTTTAGTCATTATTATTTATAATAATTCATTTTAAATATTCAAAATTCATTTAAATTGCCAATATAAAAAATTTAAATTGGTTCCGATTTTCCGGGTTGTTACAATCTCCTCCACTTAAAATATTTTCGTCCTCGGAAAGGAATGAAGTTGAAAGTTGTTTAACTAATCAACTCAACTTTCATTCTTCCTTTCATTCCTCAACTTTTCAGTTTCTAAGAATTTTCAAATTCTTCAAAAATTTGGCTAACACCCTAAAATTTCGCCATAACCTCCTTTGTACGTGGGGACATTTAAAACCGCAACTAGCCACGCATGGCCCTCATCATCCAAAAAGGAAAAGGAAAAGCCAAACGGCTAGCCAATCGGCTCATAAAATTATCCAAACCCAATAAATTAGTAAACATGTACCTATTTGTCGGGCATACAATTTTATTCCTCTTCTCTAGCCTCCTTGCTATGACCTGTCCAATGTATATACATGTATAGGCATGCAATTGCAATCAATTTTCAAGTCAGTTCAATATTTGATTCAATTTGGCTTAATGGTTTAAAATTTTAATTAATCAAACCAATAATCAAATAACACAATCAGCAATCAATTAGTTGATTATCGTTTCAAACACATAACTTTTATATATATAAAAATCCATTTTTGATGCCAAGTCACAACAATAGACCCTATCTAGTTTTGGTTCTCACACCAGTCAATTGGAAATATGTAGACTTCCCACTTTCGAAACTCGAACATAAATTCTGATGATGTAGCTACAATCATCAGAATCGTCTCCGAGCATCTAGAGTGTGATTCTATTTCTATCCAGTATATTAAAACTTCGAATATACGTTTGCAAGGCATATATGCAAAATCTTTATATACTCGATTGTCCAAATTCAATATAAAATAAATATTCAAATACGTATAAAATGGTTTAAATCTTCAAAACAAAATTTGTTTTTATAAATAATACTCTTCTAACTCATTCTAAGATACTACTAATCCTATCTCTAACGAGTCATTCTTATAGGATATTGCTAATCCAATCTCTAATGAATTCTTTCGTTTGGTTTTAATGTGCCTTGTTCTCGAGCTCTATAAACTAAAGCTCTGATACCAAACTATAACGACACTTACTTCCCCGGTCTCCGAAGAGGAGAGAAAGAATGGATTGTCTGAGAACACGAAAAATCATAACACAAACAGAAGAACATTTCATTGCTATTATAACAATTTACATCAGAGTACATGAATATACAGAGTATGAACAAATAATATACATTTGATAAATATAAGAGATTTACAAATTATTATGCAGAGGAAAATAATAAAAGAACACAACTGAAAGAAATACTCAAATACAGAGCGTTCCGAATATAGCTCCAGCTGTAAACCAGGATCCTATGGATATAATATCTGCAAAACCAAAACTACTAGTTGCCCATGTGGAATATAGGGCACCCAGAGTTTAGGTTAAAACAATAACTCCAGGTCAGTCATTTGACTAGTGTGAGAACTAAAAACGGTTATTTACTTGGTTTTACAGTAAGGTAAATCAAGGGACCATGCCGCATAATACGGAACTGGTTTAACCCCAAGAATACCAGTGCACATAACAAACAGCGCAATGCTTTTTGAAAAAATGAAGCAATTATAAGACCCAGCTCCTAACACACAATGCAACGCAAGCCGGAGGATAAGGTTTTTCCTTATAATAACCAAACATGCTTGGTATATTTAAAACAAATCATTTTATACTATAATAAGTGTATATTGTCGAAAACAGCTTCAAATATAAATGTATCAATCATAGACGACATGGGTACCATCTATCGTGTCGCCATACTAGTTCTACAATTAAAACTGCAAAGTCACATATTGGAAGTTGGATTTCCATCTGTGAACCAAGTCAAGGGATCGTCATTACTGCTTCGAGACAATCTAGCCCATGTCTCAGGATCAGAACGCAGCGACCCTTTGATCGTCAGGGTCGGTCCATACGGAGTGGATTAAAATGCCGGAACAGTATGTTTCCCCGCCCTTTGGGGGGGTAAAACTGGTCAGTATATCGACCAAACCTTCCATCGGCCCCGTAGTGACTGATATATACACATAAGTAAAAATGTCTAAGCTCCATACCATGACACCACTCCTACCTAAAAGGAAATGCATGTCCTCCCCGAACTCCTCTCCCGTTTCTGGTTCACGTCGGGTTGTGAGGCTCGCGAATTAATGCTATACACAAAGTTATGCTATATTAAAGTCGTTCTTTGACCATCAACCACAAGACTCTTCTTTTTAATAGAAGCCTTGATTGTTTGTATCTTAGCATGCCACACAGGGAATTCATGCCATGCGACTGATGTTTATCGATATATAACCTCTGAGCTCGTATGTTTCAGAGAAGGGCATTAAGCAAGAGAATAAATTCTCCGCCACCAAACAGATATTTATTTAATAGAAATCAATCAACACAGAATGAAATGCAATGTCAGAAACACATCCATTTACAAGTTCGTTCTGGGTCTGAACGAAACCGGAGGCACCTTATTCCTCATCCCATATGTCCAATACAGGAGAGGGTCCTCGCATATCCGGTCGATCTCCGAGTACGTCTGGACGATCACCACTTATTACCTCGTCTTAGGTGTACAGCCCAATCATGACATCAGTAATCATCCAAACGATGTGAAGACCTTCGGTCTTCAACCACCGTCTTCTTCGTCGACTTATCGTTGATTCAGTTATTTAGAATGCGATAAATCCGGTTTTTCTGAATAACTCGCGTATCTTATAAACAAGTCCTATAGAAACACAACATACGCCTCATTCCAATCCAGAATAGTCTTTTATTTAAATATTCATCTTCTTTGGGAAAGGTTCCCATTAATTTTATCAAAAATAAATTCTTTGAATTTATTCTTTAATCTTCCATTGGATATCAATTCAAATCAAATTAAGGTTTATCCAACACTAGTCGGGATTAGCGCAGCTTACCGAAGTAATCATTTGTTTTATTTCTCAATCCCAACCTATTCATCCCATGGAGCAAAACTGGTAATACTCCATATCTAACAGCACAGTGTTATCGGCAAAATTAATTGCCATTTCACGTTCAAATCTAATTGAAGATTTATCTATCACTATGAGCAAAACTGGTGATAGTCCATTCTCGATCATTCTATGAATTCGATAAATTTAATTATCTCATTCACATTCCAATCTAATTAAAGTTCATTAAAACTCGAATTCAGTTTTAATATCAAAAGTCATTTCTTAATTATTATTCAAATTTAAGAAATTAATCTTATCTTTAACTGGGTTAAAGAACTAGTGTCATTCAAAACACAGTTCATGATATACCCAAAATCTCATTCCATTAATTATGGAATCATCACGGAAAACAGATCAATATATATAATCGATATCAATTTCCGTATCCAACTAACAATATAAATGGAATGACGACAAAGCCTTTTAAATTCCATATATATTAACAGTCTTCCTCCACAGAAGCTCGCTTCGATTATTATCAAATCGAATTCCATTCCATTCCAATTTATTGTATTAAATCGGAAAACTTTACTTTGGAAATTTTCCTTTAAATATTAATAAAAATGTGACGACCCAAACTTCCCAGTAAAGGAAAAGCTGGATTGCTTTGAGAACAACACACATCAGAACACAAACTGAAGAACATTTTATTGCTGATTACAAAAATTACATCAGAGTACAAGAATATAACAGAGTATGAATACTTATTACATAATAGGAATACAATAATATCAGAGTTTTAAATTACATTTAAAATAGCAGTGGAAAAATAATACAAATATACAACTGAAAGGAATACACGGATACAGAGCTTTCCGAATACCGTTTCAGCTGTAAGCCAGGATCCTGTAAATATATCTGCAAAAAGCTACTCGACTGCCCATGTGGAAAATATGGGCACCTGAGTTTGCCAGTGAAACAAACTACAGGTCAGTCATGGGACCGGTATGAATAATCTTAACTTAACTATCTAATAATAAGGCTAATCACAGGACCACGCCGCTAACGCGGAACGGGTTTACTCCATTGGATTGCCAGTGCATGAAATAAGGTAAATCGTTAAACAACGCAATGCTCTTTAGAAAAATGAAACCATTATAAGACCCAAGTCCCATCACATAATGCAACGCAAACCGGAGGATAGGGTTTTACCTTATAATGGTCAAAAGATGCTTGATACGATAAAACTTATTTAATATTTGTTTTATATATTCTAATAAAAACATTTTCAATCATAATGTATTAATCATAGACAGCATGGGTACCATATATCATGTCGCCATACTAGTTCTACATTCAAAACCGCAAGGTCGTATTGGAAATTGGATTTCCATCATGAGTCGAGGCTAGGGGCAAGCTCCTCTCCGATTCGAGACACTCTAGCAAATGCCTTAGGATCCCCCGCAGTGAACCCTTGGATGCGGTAGGGCCGGTCCCCGCCTATCGGCAGTGGATTGGTTATGCCTGAACACACGTTTCCGGGTTCCTTTGAACCTATAATATGACCACTATCAGTCTATAAAAATCCGAGGCGCCTCAAAATCCATCATCCACATAAGTAAAATGCCAAACCGTGTTAAAGCACTGAAACTACCACTAGCTAGAAAGAAACGTGTGCACTCCCTACGGTCCATATCCCGTTTTTGACTCATACCGGGGTATGAGGCTCGCGAAGTCACGATATACACAAAACTATGCCGTAATAGGCTATGCTTTGATCATCCCACAAGGCCCTACTTTTCAACAAAAGCCTTGATCATTTGCATCTTTGCGTGCCACATTTACAATTCACGCCATGCGATCAATCACTATTAGTATATACCAGGGTGTTAAGTAGAGAATAAATCCTCCACCACCAAACAGACATATATTAATAGAAATCGATTTAATTCACACAGAACAAAATCCAATGTCAGACACGCATCCATTTATTAGCTTATGCTCTGGGTCTGAGCGAAAACCAAATCCGAACAATCAACAATAGTCCGGACAGCCACCACTGAAGCTCCTTCAAGGTAGCTACTCCCATCAGGGTCTCTGTAACAACACATCCATTCCATGTGAAGATCGTCAGTCCTCAACACCGACTTCATCTTCGACTCTTCATCGTCGTAGTAATTATTCGGAATGGGTTAAACCCGGTCTTTCCGAATAACTCGCGTATTTTATAATAAAAAATCAAGTACTATAAAAACTCATCCAACGTCTCATTCCAATTCAGAATATTCTTTTAAATAAAATATTCAAATTATTCTATCAAAGATAAATTCTTCAAATTTTATTCTTAAATTTTAAAGATTTATTAAACCCCAAATTTGGTTTTAAAAACAAAAATCATTACTCAATGATTATTTAAATTTAAGAAATTTATCTTATCTTTAACTGGGTTAAAGAACTAATGTCATTTTAAAACATCGTTCACGATAAACCCAAAAATCATCTTCCATAAAATATGGAATCTTCACAAAAGTCAAATTAACATATAATCGTTATAAATATCTGTATCCGACCAATAATATAAATGGAATAACGGCAAAGCCTCTTAAATTCCCTATGTAGTATCGGTCTTCTTTTACAGAAGCTTATCTCGGTTAATATTAATTTGAATTCCATTAAATTCCAATTTAATATATTAAATTGAAAACTTTACTTTTGGGAAAATTCCCATTTAAATCTTAATAAAAGATTTATAAATTCCAGAATCATATTCTCACTATCAGTTGGGTTAAAGGACACATGTCACTTAAAAACATTGTTCACGATAAACTCAATTCACAAATCCAATTACAAAATATGGTTTGAAACTCTAGTAATCTTAATTTAAAGATTTGTTCTTTTCAACTGGGCTTCAGAAAGGTGTTATTGAAGACACCATTCACGACAACCCAAATCCCATTTATTTAATTTAATTTCAATTAAATATTCTTTAATTGGAAAACTTCATTAAATGTAAATTTAATGATTAATTCTAGTTCATACCTGGTTCATTTCAATAAAAATATAATTTTCCAAAATATATTCTTATTTCCTAAAATATTCCTTTTTCAAAAATATATTTTCTAAGATATTCTTTTTCTAGAATATTCTTTATTGGAATGTGACTCAACCAACAACCATATAATTTGTATGGAATCAACAATCATGATAAATAATTATCAAACATCCAAATGACGACCAAAGTGGAATTTATAACTGTGTGAGCATTAAAGTAAATAACTGACG
Source organism: Allium sativum (assembly GCA_030737875.1). Classification (NCBI taxonomy): domain Eukaryota; kingdom Viridiplantae; phylum Streptophyta; class Magnoliopsida; order Asparagales; family Amaryllidaceae; genus Allium; species Allium sativum. The sequence continues at coordinate 163,434,174 of CM060913.1, forward strand.
CTCATCACAGACTGTCAATCCATCGGTTGACAGATAACTAAATATTGGGATTAGTGTGTATCCAATATCATCCCAACACCTGTAACAACCCGTATTTTTGAATAACATGTTATAACACAAATCAAGGCAGAATTAAACTGAAAAATCTGAATCAAGGGAAACGGGCTATGTCATTGCGTTCGTCTCGGAAAAATACGCGAAATAGAGTCCGAGTTTTCGAAAATCGGAGTCCGTATGACCCAGATAAGGCCCGAAGAAGTTTTAGAAAAATTCAAAACAGATTTAAATACAAAAATTTCAATTTTCAGAAGTGGCGGGAAAATTCCAGCCAGACCCAGGGGGTCGACCTGGGGGTCGACTGGGGAGTCGACCTGCCCACCAGGTCGACTGGGGAGTCAACCCTAGGGTCGACCTCCCTGGTCGGCCAGGTCGGCCTGGTGCACTTGATTGGGCTGTTTGGACCTGTTTTGGAGGCTTGTGACGGGATTTGATGGCTTGGATTGGATCTAGGGTTAATCCTATGGCTAATACTATCCTAATCTTCTATAAAAAGACCCCTAAGCCTAGCCTAAATCATCATTATTCAACCCTACAACTAAACTATGCCAAATTTGTTCCTCTCATGGCCTCCACTCTCATGCTAAAATTCCTAAGTTTATTTATATGAGAGATTTTGAGTTCATACAAGTGTTTTCTAGTTTGTATGAGTGTTCATAGTTTGCATTCAAGTCAAGTTGCAACATTTCTATTTCAAAGCAAGGGTTTTTATTGATTTGGCTCAAGGGTTTTTCATTTGGAGCTTGCATATTTGGGTGATTGCATAAGGGCTTCGTCTTAATCTTTATAATAAATATTTATTTGTGTCTTCATAGCATTGTAAGCCCTTTTCTACTTTCTTTTTGAACTCTAAAGTTAAATGAATGATGCAAGCTTGGGGTTGATCATTATGATATGCAAGTTTGGTTGATCATTATGATATGCTAGTTTGGTTGATCATTATGATATGCAAGTTTGGTTGATCATTATGATATGCAAGTTTACTTGATCATTATGCAAGTTGGTTTAATCATTATGTATGACACATGTTGCTATGTTATGCAAGTTTGGGTTGATCATGTTATCATGTTATGCAAGTTAAACTTGAGTTTGTGTGCTTAAAGCTTCAAGCTTTGAGTTAAAGGTTACATTTTGGCAACATGGAAGTTATCATATCCCTTATGATAACTTGCATGTGAGGCTAAATGCGAACTTCTAGCAACTTCTACATGTCATTTATCACCATGTATCACTTATATGCTAAGTTTGGTTTTATGCATACTTTTGAAGCCTAATAATGCAATATGCAAGTATATGAACATATGTACGTTTCATATGCCACCATGTTAAACTTGTGGCTTCAACACCTTTTTGTCATGATTATGCCAAGTTCCCTATTTTATCCTTTATGCGTTGTTGCGATTATGTAAACGATGGGATTACGTTGGGGTTGGGTAACATTATGACATGAACATGTTTTTATAACATGACTTGATATGTAATTATGTTTTGGAAACATAATGGACATGACACTTAGAAAATATGAGTGTGGCCAACTCGAGGTTGGGTTGAGTTTGTAGCATAAATCTACCCGGAACCGCCCGGATTAACTAGTGGCTACAAACAATAGGACCGAATGTGAGAAGTTGGTCATGTTGTGCTCGAACCCGAGGTTAGACCAAGTTGTGGTGTAAAGCTACCCGGACCCGCCCGGCTTAACTAGTAACCACAACAAGGTCTAATGTGAGAGGTTAAAGCACATTAAGTTAATGAATGCCTCCTGATTATGGTTAAGTCATGGTCCACTTAATACTTAACCAATTTGGGCTTGATGGGTTAATCGGGGTTAAGTCATGAACCTTGGGTACACTTAACCAATTTAATCCACATTTGGATCGGGTTAACCACATTTAACCCATTAAGAAACCCTAGTGGCGTGGTCCTTTTCAGCAGTAACCCTCTTGATGGTATCATAAGACCCTAGGGACTAGGCTAGGGTGGGGCACGATTACTGGTCTGACATGTAAGCGACCAAAACGACGGCTGAGTAGGTACGCTGGTGTAGGTCCAGGCGGACTATGGTCGTGCACATAGTCCGGAGTTGGAGAATCAGGCACGGGTACCAGTAGATCTAGACTGTGCATACTTGATTGGTGTCCGAGGTTGACACCCTAGGACTTAATACACCCTAGGGTGGACCTAGCGCAGTTTAACTACATTGCATGTTTGGGCCGTATGACACCGACACTTGACGAGTTAGGCTTGTAGGGAGCCGATCAACTAGACCGTGTAGTTGGACCTTGATTTAGGTCACCTCATGATATTGGGCCAAGCGTGGGCCAAGGGATCGATTCTCATTTTTACTTGACATTTTAGAATGCTAGTACAACCGTGGTGCAAAACTTAACCTTGATTATGCGATGACATCTTTATCTATCTTGTTAGTTAATCATCATGCCACTATGTTGTTATCCTTATGTTTATCTCAGCTTCTCATGCTAGTTAACTTTACTAGTTCATGGACTGATAGTAGTAGGGCTTACCAGTCTTTTTGACTGACCTGTTTTCTTTCGCCTCTTTTCTTCCGTTCCCCCCCCTTAGGTCCTCAGGGTGGGAACATTGGAGCTTAGCTTGGATCTTTATAGCTTGCTTACCGGATTTGCTCATGTACGGTTCTGGACATTGAGCTTGCTATGGTTTATCACTTCACTTTGGGGATAGTACTTTATGTATTTCAGTTTTTCAGTTTATGTTTTTCTCTAGACTTTGTTGTTGGAAAATAATGACCAAGTACTTTGTTGTAACATGACTATGGTTTTGAAATGCCAGTTTATCCGCTGCTTTACTACTCTGTTTTACTTATATGTTCTGTCTTGTGATATCTGCATGCATGTTTATCTTGTTTAACGCCCCTCCAAAGCTAGTGTGCTTGCAAGAGTTACCCTGGCGGAGGTGGGGTGTTACATTTGATATCAGAGCATAAGGTTTACAAGATTTGAGCAAAAGTGTTTTTAAAACTTACCTTTTGAAAAACTATTTTCAAAACAAATTAAGTATTTTCCAAGAAAAGTCTAGTTATTTTAAAAGGTTATTCCCCAAAAGCCATAGCACTATCCTTCATTACTCCGTTCTGAATCTATCTTTTTCCTTTTTCAGTATGGCCGATCTTAACCTTCCCGAGGGAGTGACCATTCCCGGATGGTTCCGGAGGTACTTGGAAGCTTGGGCCAACGATGTGGGCCCAGCAAATACCCCCAACATAACAGAGGTCCCTCCTCCTCCCCCTCCTCAGAATCCACAAGCGGAATTCGCTAAAGTTTGCAAGGACTTTAAGGCGATGGGTGGCAAGAATTTCATAGGGAAGGAGACTTTTGTGGAGGCACGAAATTGGTTGAAAGAAACCGAAGATCTTTTTGCTATCTTTGATGTAGAAGACCATAGAAAGGTTTTATTGGCAGCATGGCTATTAAAAGAAGCTGCTTATTGGTGGGAGGTCACCAATGCTACGAGGCCTATAGAGACTTGGGCCGACTTTAGGACGCGGTTTGGGCTTAAGTTTCTATCATCAGCTGAGGAAAATCTGCAATTGGAGAAGTTTATATCTTTGAAGCAAGGGGACATGACAGTGAGGGAGTATGTGAATGAGTTTAACAAGCTCGCCCGATTCGGTTTGGACATGATTAATACTCCCCAGAAGAAGGCTTTACGCTTTGCACGAGGGTTGAACGAGCCATTACAAGGTTTAGCCCTATCTCATATACCCATGGGGGCCACTTTTGAGGGACTAGTAGACATGGCATTGCTTCAAGGAGACGATAAGAATGGAAAGAAAGAAGTCAAGCCTAATGAGACTCAAGCCAAGAAGACAGACTCCAAGTGGGGAGGAAATCAGAGCAATCAGAACAACAAGAACAACAAGAACAACAAGGGCAACAAGGCCAAGGCAAAGGACCCAAGAAAATGCAACTACTGTGGGAATGTTAGGCACATAGCTAAGGACTGTAAGAAGAGGAAGAGGAAGTCGGGCGAATGCTTTCATTGTGGAGAGACCGGACATTTTAGCAAGGATTGCCCCCAAGAAGCAAGGGCAGAATCAGCGTGCAGGACCTTCTGGAGGGCAAGTGCATGCTCTCAATGCTGCTCCAGTTCAGGACCGAGGTAGTATTTCTGTTGAAAGTCTTGTTTATATTTCTGATTATCCTGTTCGCACCTTATTTGATTCTGGCGCATCGCATAGTTTTATTTCTTCTGATCTTGTTGAAAGTTTGCACCTAAGTACTAGTCTAGTTGAGGATCCCGTTTGTGTTTCAAATCCAATTGGGGGTTCCGCCCATCTATCTATGATTTGTGTGGATTTGAAGATTTCTATCTTGGCCGTAGAATTCACGAGTAATGCTTATGTTCTCGGATTCACGGGATATGGGTTGATCTTGGGCATGGATTGGTTGTCCAGTTATGGAGCCATTCTCGATTGTGAGCATAGGGTGGTGAGGCTCATGACTCGCCTCGGTAATACCCTAGAAATTTCTTGTAACCCTAGAGGTCCCGTCATGTTATGTTATCTTGAATCTCTCGACTCGTCCATCGATGATCTGCAATCTGTAAGGGTGGTCCGAGACTATCCTGATGTCTTTGAAGAAGTTAAGGGGTTGCCCCCTAAACGAGAGATAGATTTCTGCATTTATCTAGTCGATAATGCCAAGCCAGTATCATTGCCCGTTAGGCACATGGCCCCACGTGAAAGAAGGGAGCTCAGTAAGTAGATCAAGGAGTTGCTTGAGAAAATTTTTATTAGACGAAGCATTTCTGAATGGGGTGCTCCGGTGGTATTCGCTACTAAGGCGGATGGTTCGCTTCGTCTATGTGTTGATTATCGAGAGTTGAACAAGCTGACAAAGAAGAATAGGCACCCTTTACCGAGGATTGATGATCTCTTTGACCAGCTGGTTGGTGCTTCTGTTTTCTCTCAGCTCGATCTAGCCACTGGATTCCATCAGCTTAGAGTAGCTGAGGATAGCATTGATAAAACTGCGTTTAGGACTCCAGATGGATTCTTTGAATGGCTTGTCATTCCATTCGGATTGACTAATGCACCCGCCTACTTCGTAGACTTGATGAGTAGGGTATTCAGGGAGTTCCTTAACAAGTTCGTGGTTGTCTTTGTGGATGATATCTTAGTATTTTCTAAGAGTGAAGAAGAGCATGCCCTACATCTTAGGGAAGTGTTGGAGACTCTTCGAGCGCATAGCCTTAAGGCTAAATTCTCTAAATGTCCCTTCTGGAGGAAGGAAGTGCGGTTCTTAGGGCACGTGGTCTCCAAAGAAGGGATAGCTGTGGATCCCGCGAAGGTAGTATCCATCCAAGATTGGAAGGTTCCGAAGAATGCTACCGAGGTAAGGAGTTTCTTGGGGTTGGCTGGCTACTATAGGAAGTTTATCAAGGACTTCGCGAAGATATCAGCCCCATTAACTCGCTTGACAAAGAAGAATCTAGTCTTCGCATGGGACGTAGATTGTGATGACGCGTTCCGACGGTTAAAGAGAGCTTTAACCACAGCTCCAGTCCTAGTTTTGCCAGATGGGAGTAAGCCATTTGTTGTCTATACCGATGCTTGTGGGACAGGACTGGGCGCAGTCGTAATGCAAGAGGGAAGGGTAATAGCCTACGGTGGAAGGCAGTTGAGGGCGCATGAGAAAATTATCCTACCCATGATTTAGAGTTGGCCGCTATTGTTTTTGCGCTTAAGATTTGGCGCCATTACCTTCTGGGAGAGAGGTTCGAATTGTTCACTGACCACAAATCATTGAAGTACTTGTTTTCTCAGAAGGATTTGAACTTGAGACAACAAAGGTGGATGGAGTTCTTAGCATCCTATGATTTCGAGATAGCGTATACCCCTGGCAAGGGTAACGTGGTGGCGGACGCCTTGAGTAGAAAAAGGTTGTCCTTGAGTCCATTGTTCGTGGAACAACGAAGCTTGGAGTTTGTCTCGATGTTTGATTTCAGACCTTCCGTTGACTATATACCCGGTTTGATAGCATCCTTGGAGGTCAGGCCTACTCTTTTGGGACGGATTGGTGAGGCACAACGGGATGACCCACAGTTAGTTGAGTTGGTAGAGAGGCTCATAAGGGGGGAGTCGTCCAGCCATTTGAGTAGGTACACCCTAGGCGATAGGGGGTGCTTGCGTAGAGACGGTAAACTTTGTGTACCACAAGATGAGGGGTTGAGGAAGGCTATTCTTGATGATGCACACCGTTCTAGGATGACCATTCATCCCGGTGGGGACAAGATGTACCAAGACATGAAGCGAGTTTTCTTTTGGGCCGGTATGAAGAAAGATGTGGCCGAGTATGTCGCTAGATGCTTGGTGTGCCAACAAGTGAAAGCGGAGCAAAAGAAACCCGGCGGGTTGCTTCACCCATTGGAAGTTCCGCAATGGAAGTGGGATAGCGTCTCGATGGATTTTATTGATGGGTTACCGAGATCGAGGAAAGGTAATACGGGAATTTGGGTTGTGGTAGACAGACTTACTAAGAGCGCCCATTTCATACCCGTGAAGAGCAAGAGGACTGCTCCATGGCTAGCTTCAGTTTATCTTCGAGAGATAGTTCGATTGCACGGGGTACCTTCTAGCATAGTGAGTGATCGAGATCCTATCTTCACTAGCGAGTTTTGGAAGAGTTTGCAAGAAGCAGTGGGGACTCAGTTGTGTTTGAGCACCGCATATCATCCTCAGACGGACGGCCAGACTTAGAGGGTGAATCGTGTTCTAGAAGACCTTTTGAGGCTTTGTATCTTGGATTTTGGAGGTACATGGGAAGAGCATCTTCCATTGGTGGAGTTCGTGTATAATAACAGCTTTCAGTCTAGTATTGGTATGGCTACTTTCGAAGCTCTTTATGGAAGGCCTTGCCGATCACCTACATGTTGGTGGGAATCTACGGATAAGATCTTGCTTGGGCCTGATATGGTTATTGAGACTTCGGAGAAGATTGATTTGATTCGAAGAAGGATGAAAGCAGCACAAGACTGGTAGAAATCTTACGTGGATAAGAGGAGAACGGATCTAGAGTTTGATGTTGGGGACATGGTCTTTGTCAAAGTATCCCCATTACGGAATGTTGTCCGCTTTGGGTCCGTTGGGAAGTTAGCTCCAAGGATTGTAGGACCGTTTCCCATTAAGGAAAGGATTGGACGGATGGCATATAGATTGGATCTACCTGAGAGACTTAGTGGGGTACATGATGTATTCCATGTGTCACATTTGAGGAAGTGCCTTCATGAGACCGCAGAGGTGGTAGAGCCGAGCTTGCTTAGAGAAGTTTTGGTAGAGCGTGATGCGACTATTCAACGAGCTCCTACCCGCATCCTTGGGTCAGAGATTAGGAAGTTGAGAAACAGAGAGGTTCGACTAGTCAAAGTGCAATGGGGAGAAGATGAGAGCAATGCTACTTGGGAGACAGAAGCGAAGATGCATTTACTTTATCCATTCCTTTTTTAGGGTACATTCTCAATCTCCTTTCTTAATTAGCATATCTTTCTATCCGTGTTTATCTTATTATCTCGTTAACCTTGTCATGAGAACATTAGGCAGAAACCCTTTGGATGAAACATGTATTTGAAACATGTTATGCTTGATGGTTACAAGTGGTTGCAAGTGTTTGCACGTGGATACTCGTGGATGCATGATACACATTAGGCACTAAGATCGGCTCACACACTTTCATGTTGCATATGCATGAGTGCTTATACTTATTCATGAATGAAACTTGTTATGCTGTCACGTGGATGTTGCATATGGATGAATGTTATGTGCACTCATGTAGAGATTATATTATGTTAGGAATTTGCATACATATGGACTCATTTCACTAACATGTTTTGCATTAAGGGGGTTTACTGAATCAGTAACCTCCTGATTTTCGCATTAGATAAGTACATATACACACACCTTTGCATATGATCATACAGCATTTAGAATTCTTTAAGGACAATGACTGCACGTGGATGATGTTTTGAGTAGATGGATGATGGATGGTAGGATACGTTCTTCCTAACTTGGAGATTTCGGGGACGAAATCCTTTAAGGAGGGAAGAATGTAACAACCCGTATTTTTGAATAACATGTTATAACACAAATTAAGGCAGAACTAAACTGTAAAATCTGAATCAAGGGAAATGGGCTGTGCCATTGCGTTCATCTCGGAAAAATACGTGAAATAGAGTCCGAGTTTTCGAAAATCGGAGTCCGTATGACCCAGATAAGGCCCGAAGAAGTTTTAGAAAAATTCAAAACAGATTTAAATACAAAAATTTCAATTTTCAGAAGTGGCGGGAAAATTCCCGCCAGACCCAGGGGGTCGACCTGGGGGTCGACTGGGGAGTCGACCTGCCCACCAGGTTGATTAGGGAGTCGACCCTAGGGTCGACCTAGGGGTCGACCTCCCTGGTCGGCCAGGTCGGCCTGGTGCACTTGATTGGGCTGTTTGGACCTGTTTTGGAGGCTTGTGACGGGATTTGATGGCTTGGATTGGATCTAGGGTTAATCCTATGGCTAATACTATCCTAATCTTCTATAAAAAGACCCCTAAGCCTAGCCTAAATCATCATTATTCAACCCTACAACTAAACTATGCCAAATTTGTTCCTCTCATGGCCTCCACTCTCATGCTAAAATTCCTAAGTTTATTTATATGAGAGATTTTGAGTTCATACAAGTGTTTTCAAGCTTGTATGAGTGTTCTTAGTTTGCATTCAAGTCAAGTTGCAACATTTCTATTTCAAAGCAAGGGTTTTGATTGATTTGGCTCAAGGGTTTTTCATTTGGAGCTTGCATATTTGGGTGATTGCATAAGGGCTTCGTCTCAATCTTTATAATAAATATTTATTTGTGTCTTCATAGCATTGTAAGCCCTTTTCTACTTTCTTTTTGAACTCTAAAGTTAAATGAATGATGCAAGCTTGGGGTTGATCATTATGATATGCAAGTTTGGTTGATCAATGATATGCAAGTTTGGTTGATCATTATGATATGCAAGTTTACTTGATCATTATGCAAGTTGGTTTAATCATTATGTATGACACATGTTGCTATGTTATGCAAGTTTGGGTTGATCATATTATCATGTTATGCAAGTTAAACTTGAGTTTGTGAGCTTAAAGCTTCAAGCTTTATGTTAAAGGTTACATTTTGGCAACATGGAAGTTATCATATCCCTTATGATAACTTGCATGTGAGGCTAAATGCGAACTTCTAGCAACTTCTACATGTCATTTATCACCATGTATCACTTATATGCTAAGTTTGGTTTTATGCATACTTTTGAAGCCTAATAATGCAATATGCAAGTATATGAACATATGTACGTTTCATATGCCACCATGTTAAACTTGTGGCTTCAACACCTTTTTGTCATGATTATGCCAAGTTCCCTATTTTATCCTTTATGCGTTGTTGCGATTATGTAAACGATGGGATTACGTTGGGGTTGGGTAACATTATGACATGAACATGATTTTTATAACATGACGTGATATGTAATTATGTTTTGGAAACATAATGGACATGACACTTAGAAAATATGAGTGTGGCCAACTCGAGGTTGGGTTGAGTTTGTAGCATAAATCTACCCGGAACCGCCCGGCTTAACTAGTGGCTACAAACAATACGACCCAATGTGAGAAGTTGGTCATGTTGTGCTCGAACCCGAGGTTAGACCAAGTTGTGGTGTAAAGCTACCCGGACCCGCCCGGCTTAACTAGTAACCACAACAAGGTCTAATGTGAGAGGTTAAAGCACATTAAGTTAATGAATGCCTCCTGATTAGGGTTAAGTCATGGTCCACTTAATACTTAACCAATTTGGGCTTGAGGGGTTAATCGGGGTTAAGTCATGAACCTTGGGTACACTTAACCAATTTAATCCACGTTTGGATCGGGTTAACCACATTTAACCCGTTAAGAAACCCTAGTGGCGTGGTCCTTTTCAGCAGTAACCCTCTTGATGGTATCATAAGACCCTAGGGACTAGGCTAGGGTGGGGCACGATTACTGGGCTGACATGTAAGCGACCAAAACGACGGCTGAGTAGGTACGCCAGTGTAGGTCTAGGCGGACTATGGTCGTGCACATAGTCCGGAGTTGGAGAATCAGGCACGGGTACCAGTAGATCTAGAGTGTGCATACTTGATTGGTGTCCGAGGTTGACACCCTAGGACTTGATACACCCTAGGGTGGACCTAGCGCAGTTTAACTACATTGCATGTTTGGGCCGTATGACACCGACACTTGACGAGTTAGGCTTGTAGGGAGCTGATCAACTAGACCGTGTAGTTGGACCTTGATTTAGGTCACCTCATGATATTGGGCCAAGCGTGGGCCAAGGGATCGATTCTCGTTTTTAATTGACATGTTAGAATGCTAGTACAACCGTGGTGCAAAACTTAACCTTGATTATGCGATGCATCTTTATCTATCTTGTTAGTTAATCATCATGCCACTATGTTGTTATCCTTATGTTTATCTCAGCTTCTCATGCCAGTTAACTTTACTAGTTCATGGACTGATAGTAGTAGGGCTTACCAGTCTTTTTGACTGACCTGTTTTCTTTCGCCTCTTTTCTTCCGTTTCCCCCCCCCCCTCAGGTCCTCAGGGTGGGAACATTGGAGCTTAGCTTGGATCTTTATAGCTTGCTTACCGGATTTGCTCATGTACGGTTCTGGACATTGAGCTTGCTATGGTTTATCACTTCACTTTGGGGATAGTACTTTATGTATTTCAGTTTTTCAGTTTATGTTTTTCTCTAGACTTTGTTGTTGGAAAATAATGACCAAGTACTTTGTTGTAACATGACTATGGTTTTGAAATGCTAGTTTTATCCGCTGCTTTACTACTCTGTTTTACTTATGTGTTCTGTCTTGTGATATCTGCATGCATGTTTACCTTGTTTAAACGCCCCTCCGAAGCTAGTGTGCTTGCAAGAGTTACCCTGGCGGAGGTGGGGTGTTACAACACCCGTGTGGGGTTTCATCCATCAAGCAAATAATAAATCATTTGTGCACTTGGGCGATGTGTGAAAAGTTTCGTCCCAATCACAAAAACAAGTCGGGTAACTTGTAAATGGAAGCGTAATATTCATTTTGAATATACTAACAATTTATTTAACACGTCAAACATTTCAACATCATAGACATATATTTCAATATATATTTGCATTAGAGAATGCAAATAAAAGAACATCTTTTTTTATATTGCCTCTAAATTGGCAATAAAAATATTATCTTTAATTCTATCAGCTTTATAATGTAAATGAAGATGTAACTTTTATTTCTAGTCTTTTATTTACACTTAAATTGCGAATAAAAATATAACTTTCCCTATGTTTTTATCCTATTCTATTCTTCCCCTTGCATTAGAAATGCAAATGAAAATGTCAACTTTTATCCTAATCTTTCATTTGTATCTAAAATGCAAATGAAAAATATGACTTCTCAAACTGGACTTTTATTTTGAAAGTAAAATGCAATCTTTAATTCATGTTTTATAAGAATGCAAATAAAAATGCAACTTTCAAGAAGATATATTATTCACATCAAAAATGCAAACAAAAATATAACTTACATTTTGATGTTTTGTTTGCATCTAAACAAAAATGCAACTTTTATTTCAACGTTTTGTTTGCATCAAAATTTGCAAACAAAATGCAACTTTTATTTTCCATGTATATTTGCATCAAAGAATGCAAATAAAGAATAACTTTTTATTTCAATGTACATTTATTATCATGACATGTTTTACTATTCCAATGTCTAAATAAAAGAAGTATTTGTTCACATAACATATTTTAATGTCTAACATGACAAATAAAAGAATAATTTATTTATATACAACTTTCCATGCATTCAAAGGACAAATAAAAAGTAAATTTTATTTGTTTACAAATTCCAAGTTTCTAATGACAAATAAAAAGCGAATTTTATTTGTATAACAAATCCTAAGTTTCAAATGATAGATAAAAAGTAAATTTTATTTTCAATAACTTCAGTGTTCACATATGACAACAAAAAAGATGGTTTTTATCTTCGTAACCTTGTTTACATTTCTAATGACAAAATAAAAGAGGAGTTATTTGTCATACCAAGTTTTACATTTATAAAGACATGTTTTTTTAACCTAACATATGCTAGTAAAGTGATATTTTATTCTAATGTAACATTCTACAACCAAATGTTCCTTTTAATTCTAACATAAATGTCCCTTTTTTAATTCTAACATAAATGTTGTGTTTTTAACAAAAATGGAATTTTTATTTCACTAATTAAGTTTTAACAAACATGGTATTTCTATCCTAATGTACATTTTACATTAAGAATGATATTTTGTTCTTAGTATAACTGATCAGAATGATAATCTTGTTTAACAAGATGAATATTTCATTCTAATATACATGTGTTAACAAAAAGGAGTATTTCATATGTTAACAAATTCCTATGTTTCTATTTGCATTTTAAAATGCAAATAAAAATGCAGTCCTTTTCCTATGTTTTTAAAATGTTATTTCTTTCTCTAATGTGATATTTTAACAAAGAGACATTCCTATTCTAATGTGATATTTTAACCACAAAGACCTTTTTATTCCAATATGATATTTTATTAGCATACTATATTTCTAACAAAAAGTGAAAAATTTTATATGTTAATTTTGATTTAACAAAAGTGACATTTTTGGATGTCGACTCTAATTTTAACAAAGGTGACAAATTTGTATGTAAATGCTAATTTTGACAAAAGTGACAAATTTGTAATCATATATGACATTACTAACAAAATGTATATTATAAATCAAATATGACATAACTAACAAAATGTGTATATTTTTTTTATACCTAATGTACATTTTATACAAATGGGTGGTTTTCATTCTAATGAACCATATGATCAACATATCATTATTTAACATGACACATCTAACCAAGTTGACATTTTTGTTTCAATATCACATCTCTAATAAAATGACAATTTTATTCTAATATAGCATTATCCTACAAAATGGAGATTTTATTTTACTAACATTTTATAGGCCAAAAGGATAATTTGTTATGCTAACTTTTGTATATACAAAAATGATAATTTAGTTATGCTAACATTTATATGTCAAAACGAAGTTTTGATTTGCTAATCATTTATACGACCAAAATGAAGTTTTGTATGTTAACATCTTATACTATGAAAATAAAGTTTTGCTTTGTCTACCAATCTAATTTGACAAAATAACAAAAATAATAACTTTTATTTTGTCGACAAATCGAATTCGACAAAATGATGAAAATAATAACTTTATAATAATAAACATATGTTAACATGGTTTTCTTCTAAAATATACAATAAAAATGTAATCTTTATTATTGTAAACATCTTCTTTTAAACATGATTCCCTTTTTCTAAATTAACATTCCTAACAAAAGTAGTGTTTTTATTCTACACTAACATTTCATAACAAAAATGATGATTTTGTCCTAACATATCATTTGTAGCAAAAATGATGATTTTGTATCAACAAGCACAGATAATTCAATAGATCATCACAATCCACCATCAGACAATCAATCTAAATTTTATACGGTGCATCAATATTACAATCACAATCAGAATAAATAAATATATATTTTTTAATTAATTTAAAATTTAAAACGAGAAATCTCACCATCGTTCGATGATTAGTCAAATTTTTCAACAGTCCCGAATAGTCTCGTTTCAGTCCAGAGGCGTAGATCTCCTTCGTACGATCACAACGCTTCTAAAATTTTCAAATTTCAAATCCGAATTAATGAGTTGTGGATTAAACAAGTTAGTAATTAATTTTAAAATTAAATTAATAAACATGTTTAAGCTTTTAAACCTTTTCCTCTTCCTCTGAAAACTTGGCTGTTACTTCTCAGATTGGTTCAAAACTTTGCGCTCGGATTGCAGGAGGTTGGAGCGTCGGTTTAAGGTGTCGTCAGTTGGAGGAGGACGGGCTTGGAGAGATCTAGGTGCGTCGGCGACAAGGGGGGTGCGGTGGTGCCTGGTGGGGCCGGCGGCGTGCGCAAGGCACTGACTTTGGTGGCTCGGTTCTCTGAAACCGGTGCACGAGAGAAGGTAAAATGGATATGAGAATGTAGAGGAGGGAAGGAGCTTCAAAACGAGCTATAGTTTGGATTTTATCTCGAAGTGAGGAGGAAGAATTTGAAGAGAGAAGGTTGGAAGAGGTAGGCGGCTGAAATGAGGAATGGGGAAGAACGGTGAACAGTGAAACCGTATTTTATACGGTATACTTAGGGTTTAATTAATTATTTACTTTTAATTTAGCTCAATTAAGGTCCATTTAGTAAACTCCTTATTTTTCAGCCCAACGTGAGATGACCCCAAACCCCGTACTGACGGCGGAAAGGGTAATCCTTGGAATATAACACAGAAACAGATAATAGAAGAACAGAATTAAATAAATACACCAGATAATGCACAATAGAATATACTGGATAAAATAATCATCGGAGTTACACAGTATACAGGATCATACATAGCACAAATACAGTACAGATATACATAAATGTCTACAGCAGAAAACAAACATAATGTACAATAGGAGCTGAACAACATAAAAAGAGATAAATGATAGAATCCATCATCAGCTCCAGCTATCCAGAAAGAACCAGCTAAACCTAATACAAGGCTGTCCGTGTAGAAAAAGGGGCACCCGAGTTTGAAAGTGAAACAAACTACGAGTCAGTCATGGGACTGGTATGAGAAATCTACTCAACACAATTGAAATATGGTTAATCACAGGACCACGCCACTTCCGTGGAACGGTTTACTCCATCGGATCACAAGTGCTTTAAAAACAAATCTTTCTTTTAAACATCGCAATGCTTTTTATAAAAATGAAGCCATTATAAGACCCAGTTCCCATCACACAATGCAACGCAAACCGGACGATAGAGTTTTACCTTATAATGGCCAAAATATGCTTGATACGGATAAAAAAAGCATTTGATATTACTACTAGTGTTTATATGTTTCAAAAACAATTTCAAATCATAACTATCAATCATAGACGGCATGGGTACCATATATCATGTCGCCATACATATATATACAATCAAAACCGCACGATTACGTATTTGGAAATTGGATTTCCGTCATGAACCAAGGCAAATGTAACAACCCGAAAATTTGGGCCAGTTTAAAAATTTTTATTTTGGCAATTTTAGCGAATTTTGATTATTTAAAATGAATTATTTTAAACAATATCGACGAGAATTATATTTTGAACAGAATTGGAACGAATATATTTATATAGTTTGTCGTTAGAATATAAATATTTATTTATATTTATAAAAGGAATTGAAAATGGCGCGGTAGTTCGATAATTCGATTTCAAACTTCAATTGAACATACCGGGTGCAAAATAATCCGGATTTTAGTGAAACCAAAAATAATGGGATCTAATTGTGACTATCTTTCCAACGAATCCGAAAAATTGAAATTTCAAAGCGGGAATCAAAAGATATGTCCAGTTGAAATTCTGAATAGTCGCTATGGAATTCGGGCCCTTAAAAATGGGAATTTTGCAAACGACCTCAGATTTCGAAGAAACCACTTTTGTTGGATCCGCAGTGTCAAATTATTGCTAGGTTTTAAATTTCATAATTTTTCGAATCAATATGTGAGCGTGGCAAAGGAAAACGCGTTTGACCAGTTTCAGCTGATTTTAATCGACTGGAAAAGGGCCATTTTTCAAACGGTCTCAGAATTTGATGAAATTAGTTTTGTTAGGACCGTATCGTCAATACGAAGCTAGAAAATATTTTTCTGGAATTTTCCGAGTTAGTATGTGACCCCGGTAAACTGAAATGCGCGTTCAAATTCAATATATAGAGTTATATGTTGGTTTTGACGAAAACTGATAGAAACGATTGAATCAGCCTACGATACATATCCCATTGTGTTTGGAATGGGGGTAATTAGCTAAGGACGACAGTCGTTGGGTCCCGTTTCGAATTCAAATGAAAAAGTCAACTTTCTGTAAATAAATTAAATTAAATTAAAATCCCCTCCACTCCCTTTTTTCTCCTCAGACCCCCCCCCCCATTCGATTTAGATAAATCAAAAAAAAAAAAAAAGAAGGAGAAGGTGCAGCCGCGCCCTGGCGGTCGCCGCCGCCCCCCTCCATCCACCGCCCTCATCCCCGAACCCCCCCCCAGCCCCGTTCCCTTCTTCTCCCTCCAGCCGATGTTCGAGACCCCCCCCAACCAAATCGCGCCTCGTCGTTGCAGCGCCGCCCACGCCACCGCCCCCCTTCGCCTAGCGCCGCCGCTGGCCACTCCAGCACGCCCTCCGATGACCTCAACTCCTCCCCCCCTTCCACTGTTCGAACCCCCGAAACCCTAGAAACCCCATCACCCAAAAGTCGCCGCCTCCACTGCTTGAACCCGACGCCGGAGCCCCACCAGAGCCGCCACCTGCCTAGGCCGCCGCCTCGATGCTGAAACCCACCTCTTCCTCCCTCTTTAAAATGTAAGCCTTTGATTTTTTGTTTTTGTTTTCGTTCATTAAAATATGATTTTTGAAGTGTATATTTTTAGTTAAGAAAAACCATAATTTTTATAATGTTAAAGATTGAATTTTTTTATATAATGTTAAAGGCGGAATTTTTATAATATTAAAGACGAGATTTTTATAAAATAGAAGTAATAAAAATGTGATTTTTATATAGTGGAGAATATAAAAATTTGATTTTTATATATTGAATAGCAAAGTAAAAATATGATTTTTCTATATTGAATAGCAAAGTAAAAATTCGATTTTTATATATTGAATAGCAAAGTAAAAATTCGATTTTTATATATATTGAATAGCAAAGCAAAAATTCAATTTTTATATATTGAATAGCAAAGTAAAAATTCGATTTTTATGTATCGAATAGCGAGGTAAAAATGTGATTTTTACATATGTAGAGAATACGGGCAGTGAAAAGTGACAAGAGCCAAGAACGACGAAGATTTCTACATAGGAAGAGTCGTGGCGTTGGATTAGCAATTCGGTGAGAATTTCTCACTCTTTAATTTATTTCTAGTTGAAATATATACTAGGATGCTGACGGTGTTTAGTAGCACCCGACACCCGTCGTCCACAGACCATGGACGGCTTATATGCTTGTTTGTTTGATTTTGATGTGTAGTTGATTGTGTGATGTGATGTTAAATGAAATAAAATATTTTATAGTGGAAAATATTTTATAGTTGAAATTAGAATTTTAACGTATATATGAAATGAAATAAAAATAAACAAATCGGACGATTTGTTTGTATACACCCATTTGACTGATATTGATTGGGACGATAAATTTTACACATCGCCCAACTGCACAAATAAAAATCTGTGTTTGATTGTTTGAAACCCCACACGGGTATTGGGATGATATTTGATGTACACTAATCCCGATTGTTTAGTTGTATGTCGATCGATTGATGGACAGACTGTTATAAGCGTTGAATATTTATATTTGATGCTTATACAGTGTAGAATGCACTTTGGATGATGTTTGATTATTCATCGTTGTTGATGTATACATGTATTGTAGAAAATCCATATAATTAACATTATATGGTAATTGATTGGGCCTCATTCCAGTTTCGAAAAAGAAATATTTGAAATAAAAATATTTGAAATAGAAATATTTGAAATAGAAATATTTGAAATAGAAATATTTGAAATAGAATATTTGAAAATAGAAACATATGAAGCCGTGTTGGTTAGATTGACGCCATTTTGACGTGATCGATATTTATATCGATTTTATTCATTTTATAACGAATATCGAAAGTGATTTCAAAATCCGAAATTTTGAAAAGAATTGAAATTCGAATTAAATTGAATTGAAATGAAATCGAATAGGATTGAAATAGAATTGAAATCAAATAGAATTGAAATCAAATAGAATTGAAATCGAATAGAATTGAAATCGAATAGAAATGAATTCGAATGGAAATTGAATTGAAAACGAACTGAAATTGAATTAGAAATCAATTTGGATAGAAATCAATTTGAATTTAAATCAATTTGTAATGAATTTAAAACGAATTTTTAAGGAAAAAATTCAATTTTGATTTAAATTTGAAATGAAGTTAAAATCGTTTTGAAAACGAATTTAAAACGATTTATATAATACGTTTTAAAAGGAAATCGACGAAGTATAAATTATATATATAATATAATGGCCTGAATAGAACGCGCCGTGCCGCGGCAGTTCGCGAATTTCGACCATTGACTTCGAACGGACATTGCGGGAGATCCGACCGTCGGATTCTCCTGAAACCGGAACCGTTGGGTTCGTATCGAAAAGAGCTTTCTAACGAATATTAGAAATTTGAAATCTAACGGTTGGATTTGGAATAATGTCCAAATCAAATTTGAAAAAGGTCGTTGTAAGTGCAGTTCGATGGCCATAGATGGAAATCGGCTGTACGGGCCTTAATAAAATTATTAAAAATAGTAATAATTTGTGTAAAATCATAAGAAATGATTTAGAAAGAATTGGGATGAAAAACTCCATATTGGAAAAGATAAAAATAGACTTTTATCGAAATGAACTAGTTTTGAACTAGAATTATAATTCTATTTAATTTTAAATAAATAAATTGAATTTGAAATGGTTTTGAAAATAACCAGAATTTCCAATGATTGCATTGGAATGGACTTGAATCGAAATTGCCTTTAGAATATTTCGATGTTGGATTTCGTGATTATACAAATGTTGTTATGGAAATTTGAAAGATATAGATATATATATATATATCGTTATTTCCAATACGATATCTGTTGGTCGTAGAATTTGATATTGAATATAAGCCGATATATTTTCTATTCAGAGCCTTGTGTTTAATATCAAATGTGATTTTGGTTTGTCGTGAATGGTGTCTTCATTAACACTGTTCTTGAACCAAGTTGAGAAAAGATTAAATCTTTTTATTTAGATTTAATGAAGTGTACCAATTAAATAATATTTAATTGGAATTGAATTGATTTTGATTTTTGGGTTTATCGTGAACAGTGTTTTAAATAACACTTGTTCTTTAACCCGATAATTAATGAAGGTGATTTTGGGTTTACCGTGAACCGTGTTTTAAATAACACTGATTCTTTAACCCAGTCAAAGATTAAAACTAAGTGGAGTTTTAATAAATCTTAAATTAGATTGAAATAATCGAAATGGAGTATCACCAGTTTTGCTCCAGGCGTTAGTTAAATCTTTAATTAGATTTGAACGTGAAATGGTAATTGAATTTACCGATAACACCGTGGTGTTAGATATGAAGTATTACCAGTTTTACTTCATGGGATAAATAGGTTGGGATTGGGAAATTAAAACCATTGATTACTTCGGTAAGGTTCGTTAATCTCGACTAGTTGAATCGAAATTCAAAAGGAGATTAGAGAATAAATTCAAGGAATTTATCTTGGATAAAATTAATGGGAACCTTTCCCTATGAATGTGAAATTTAGAAACTAACTGTCGGTTAGCCAAGCAGAATGTTTTTCTGGATATTGATCTGATGTTAGTTTTGGCCTTCGGGGTTAATATTTGGGAAATTATTCTCTTGATTAATTTACGGTTAGTGACTGATAAATTGGAATGAGGCGTATGTTGTGTTTGTGTAACACTTATTTAAAATATACGCGAGTTATTCGGAAAGACCGGGTTTATCCCATTCTGAATAACTGATACGACGATAAGTCGAAGATGAAGACGGTGGTTGAAGACCGGAAGTCTTTACATCGTTTGGGTGATTACTGATGATCTTGATTGGGCTGTAAACCGAAGATGAGGGAATCAATCGGTGGTCGTCCAGATGTGCTTGGAGATCGATGGATATGGGAGGAAAGTGCCTCCGGTTTCGTTCAGACCCAGAACGGACTTGTAAATGGACTGTGTGTCTGACATGGGATTTCATTTTGTGTGACTGATATCAGTTGCATAGAGTGGTTTTCCTGTGTGGCATGCTAAGATGCAATTGATCGAGGCTTCTGTTGAAAAGCAAAGTCTTGTGGTGATGACCAAAGCACAACCTGTGTGGCACAGCTTTGTGTAACGTGAATTCGCGAGCCTCGCACCCCGGTTGTGAACCAAAAACGGGAGAGGACCTCAGGGAGGGCATGCGTTTCTTTCTAGCTAGGGTGGTTTCAGTGACCTACCAGCCCTGACATTTATATACTTTTCTCCTGTGTGGTTGTTGCTGTTGCGAGGCGCCTCGGTTAGATCGGACGATCCAGGTCCGATGGAGCCATTCGTTGGCTCATTTACGCCCCAAAGGGCGGGGAAACGCAGTGTTCAGGAATTTTAATCCACATCGGTGGACCGGCCCTGACGATCCAAGGGTCACTCGAGCTCTGATCCTGAGACTCGGGCTAGACAGTCTCGAATCGGTTGAGGACTATCTTTTGCCTTGGTTCATAAATGGAAATTCAATTTTCAAATACGTGACTTTGCGGTTTTATTTGTATACCTATATATGGCGACATAGTGGCATGGGACGCTCATGTCGCCTATGATTGATACTTATGATTTGAAGTTGTTTTATACACTATGCACTTATGATGGTATCAAATGATTTGTTTTAAACATATCAAGCATTCTTTGGCTGTTATAAGGAAAAAAACCCTATCCCCCGGCATGCGTTGCATTGTGTGATAGGACCTGGGTCTTATAATAGCTTCATTTTTCCTTATTTAGCATTGCGCTGTTTGTTTTATGCACCGGTATTCTTGGGAGGAAACCCATTCCGTGTTCTACGGCGTGGTCCCTTGATTTACCTAACTTTAAAAATAAAGATTAATAAATGTTTTAGTTCTCACACTAGTCACATGACTGACCTGGAGTTTATTGTTGTAACCTAAACTCTGGGTGCCCTTATTTTCGACACGGGCAGCTAGTAGTTTTGGTTTGCAGATTTATATTCACAACATCCTGGTTTACAGCTGGAATGATATCCGAAAAGCTTTGTATCCGTATATCTCTTCTAGTTGTGTATTGTATTCTTTTCCGCTGCGATGTATTTAAATGTAATGTAAATCTCTGATATTTCTATGTAATATTCAATTGTACTCTGTATATTCTTGTAATCTGATGCATTGTTGTAATATATAATGAAATGTTCTTTTGTATGCGTTCTGTTGTGGCTTGTTCTCGAACTATCTGCTCTTTCCTTCACGGGGAAGTTACCGGTTTTCACAGCAAAAGATAGTCCTTACCGAATTCGAGACGCTCTAACCCGTGTCTCAGGAACAGCCACAACTGCCCCTTAGATCGTCAGGGTCGGTCCACCGATGTGGATTATTATGCCTGAACAATACGTTTCCCCGCCCTATGGGGCGTCAATGAGCCAACGAATGGCTCCATCGGTCCCGGATCGACCGATATATCCGAGGCGCCTCGCAATCGATCATCCACATAAGTAAAATGCCAGGCCGTGTAAAAACACCGACACAACTCCTAGCTAGAAGGAAACGCATGCCCTCCCTGAGGTCGTTCTCCCGTTTCTGATTCATACCGGGGTGTGAGGCTCGCGAATTCACATTATACACAAAGCTACGCCACACAGGCGGTGCTTTGATCATCACCACAAGACTTTGCTTTTCAACAGAAGCCCTGATCATTTGCCACTTAGGCATGCCATACTAGCAATTCATGCCATGCGACTAATGTCCATCGATATACAACCCCTAAGCTCGTGCATTTCAGAGAAGGGCGTTAAGCAAAAAAATAAATTCTCCGCCGCCAAACAGATGTATATTTAATAGAGATCAATCAACACTAAATAAAATCCAATGTCAGACACACAGTCCATTTACAAGTCCGTCCTGGGTCTGAATGAAACCGGAGGCACTATATACCTCTCAAACCCATCGACCACCACGTACGTCTGGACGATCACCACTCATTATCCATATTTCGGGATGCCTCCCAATTAGGACTTCGGTTACCATCCAAACAAGGTGAAGATCTCCGGTCCTCGACCACCGTCTTCATCTTCGATTTCTTATCGTCGATTCAGTTATTCAGAATGGGTTAAACCCGGTCTTTCTGAACAGCTCGCATATAATAAAAAGTGCAACACTAACATACACACGCATCATTTCAATTCATTAGTCACTAATCATCGATCAGTAAGAGAACGATTTAGCCAACCTTCAGTTAATTTCTAAATTTCCCATCCATATCATTTATAATATTTTATAACGATTTATCGCTAGTTTTATTTATTTTAAAATAGCCAATTTATTCAAAACGACGCTTCGGGCCATAATGCGGCCGTGGCGCTGTTTTTTTCAGATTTGATTTACACATTTCTGAAAATCTAACCGTTGGATCTTCACAAAATTTACATCATTAGAAAGATCTTTTCAAAACGAATCCAACGGTTCCAGCTTCAGGAAAATCCGACGGTCTGATCTCCCAACCGTTGGATTTTTACAATGTTGGTGCCGTTGGGAAGATATTTCCAAAGCGAACCCAACGGTTGCGGTTTCGGGAAAATCCGATGGTCGGATCTCCCGTGCTAATCGTTTGAAATCACGGTTTCAAAATACGAATTGTAGAGTTGTTTTTCGATATATTTCAATTCTATTTAAATATATATATCGATTCTTCGATTTCAAAGCTATATTCTTTTCATACATTTGATAAAAATGATATTTTTATCTAACTGTCTTCTATTTCAACACTTCACTATATTTAACAATTCATGTACATAATAAAAATGTAATTTTTATTGTAAAACAATTCATTTCAAAACACTATTATTTTATATAGTTCAAATAGGTAATAAAAATAAGATTTTTATTATAAAACGATTTCTTTCAAAACAAGATTATTTTATATAGTTCATATAGATGATAAAAATGTGATTTTTATATTTAAAACACGAACACCATTCAACACATGAATTTCAATTCAACGAATGAATATCGACGCAACACATGAAGGCTTTCTATTCAACGAAATAAATATAGTTTCAACAAATGAAAATAATTCAAACACATGAATATCATTCAAAATTTCGGCAGCATAACGGCAGGGTAGTTAAAACTGGGACCGTCCCTAGTACGGCTCCTCGCTCTACCTTAAAACCTCGCGGTTTTTGACAAATGGGGAATCATGCATCTAGTTCGCACGTAGGCGGCATGTATATTTATTTCATTTCCACAAACTAATCCTATGTGCTTTCAACCAAATATTTCTCAACCACAAACGGGTATTTTTCAACCACAATCAATCAATATCAACCACAAACAATTCCAATCAACCATTCATTATCAATCAATTTTCACACCAATCACAACCAATAAATATCGTCCATGGTTTGTGGACGAGGGGCGTATATACATATATATATATTTATATATAGCAAATCACTTTTATTTCAACACATATATAATTTTTACAACGCATATATAACTTATACATCGAACGTACAACTTATACAACGCTTATACATGAGGTGTACAACGCTTATATAACCCATACATCGACTATATAATTTATACATCGTCGTTTCCATATCGTTTATTAATTAGAAATCTCACATTGGATTCCACTCCACCAAAAATAGCAGAAGGCTCAGAAAAATATGCGGTCTCTTCTAAAATGTAGAAGGCGTCCACATGGTCACGATGTTTCCTGTTTCATCGAATTTCGTCAAAAAATGAAAAAGATACGATTTTTCAAAGTTTAGATGTAATAAAGGACCCACCTTTCATGATGGTTCAAAACTAAGTTTTGATCTTTCGATCAAACTGTTGCGCGATAGGAGAATCGGCTCACACAGCGTCGAAGAGCTTCGAACCACCTTCCCGGCACCGGTGGTCTCACTCAGTTCGGTGGTGCCATGAAGGCTCGGCGGTGCTCCAAAGTCGCTGACTTTGAGGACTCGTATCTCCCTCCTCACTTGATGATAACTAGCAAACCTTAGATGGATTTAAAGAGGAGACGAAGAGCTTTGAAATGAATCAAGAATCACTTGATTTCATTGTGAAACGGGGGAGAAATCGAAGAGAGAAGGTGTCGACCTGTTTTCCGTCGCGCGCAGTATCCATCGGGGAGAGAGAAAGAGCTAACTGGCCAATGAGAGAATTTTCTTATATTTATAAATTTTTAATTTCGAAAATACCCCCTTTCACATAAGAACACCAATCCAAACACAACGACTGTCATCCCTAGCGTTTTACCCCCATTCCGAACACAATGGGATATGTTTCGTAGGCTCATTCGACTGTTTTAGTTAGTTTTCCTTCAAATTAAAATATAAAACATTCAGTATTTGATTTGAACGTACATTTCAATTTGCCAGGACCACAAAATAATTCGAAAAATTCCAGAAAAATAAATCTGGTTATGTTTTGACGATGCGGTCCCAACAAAACTGGTTTCGTCGAATTCTGAGATCGTTTGCAAAAAGGCCCATTTCTGGTCGATCCAATTTAACTGTAATTAACCAAAACACGTTTTCCTTTGCCACGCTCACATACTAGCTTCAAAAATTATGAAATTTGAAACCTAGCAATAACTCCACATCCTGGATCCAACAAAAGTGGTTTCGTCGAATTCTGAGGTCGTTTCAAAATGGCCAATTTCACGGGCTATATAAATTCCATAGCGACCTTTCTGAAAATTCATTTGGCCATAACTTTTGCTTTTCGCTATGAAGCCTCGATTTTTCAGATTCGTTAGAAAGGTATTCACTAACAGTTTTAAATATTTCTGGTTTCACTCAAATCCGTTTTGTTTTGCACCCGGTACAGTCCGACAAAGTTTGAATTCAAATTTTGAAACTACCACGCCATTTCAGGCCTTGTTTATAATTAGAATTAATTATATTCGTTTTCAATTGTCGATTCAAACTCAGTTTTCATTGCTATTATTTTAAATATTTAAAATCCACTATTTTAGCCAATTTAAAATTTTTAAACTTGTTCAGATTTTCCGGGTCGTTACACAACAACTGTCTAACCTACCTATTTACCCCTATTCCGGACCCATCTGAATATGTCCCGCAGACCCAAAAGTTCGTCTCGGTCCCCGTTTCTCAAATTTAAATATAACTCATTTATTTTTAAATTCAAACGTACACAGAAATTCACCGGGACCACATATGAACTCAGAAAATTCCAAAAAATATATTTTTGGCTTTCTTTTGACGATATGGTCCTAACAAAATTAATTTCGTCTCATTCTAAGACTGTTTGAAAAATGGCTATTTTTCAAATCGATTAAAATTGATCGAAACTGACGAAACACGGTTTCTTGTGCCACGCTCACATATTGATTCGAAAAATTATGAAAATTGAAACATAGAAATAATTTGACATTCCGGTTCCAACAAAAGTGGTTTCGTCGAAAACGGAGGTCATTTGAAAAATGACTATTTTTAAGGCCAATATATTTAATATTAAAAATACATTTTTAAACAAATAAATTCCGAAACTCAAAATATATGAGTGTTTACTGTTTTTCAATGCAGAAAATTCATTCCGAACTCAATGGAAGTGGTTTCGAGTCGAAATTCCTTTATATGTGAAAGGTAGCTTTTCGGGCCCTATATAATGTGAAAACCTGTAACTTCCCCATGAAGTAAAGAGCGGATAGTTCGAGAACAAGCCACAACCGAACGCAGACGGAAGAACATTTCATTGTATATCACCTCAATTCCATCAGATTACAAGAATATACAGAGTATGAATGAATAAATATTACACAGAAAATATCAGAGATTACAATACATTACATAGCAGCGGAAAATAATACAATACACAACTGAAGGAGGTATACGGATACAAAGCTTTCCGGATATCATTCCAGCTGTAAACCAGGATCTTGTGAATATAAATCTGCAAAACCAAAACTACTAGCTGCCCGTGTCAAAATAAGGGCACCCAGAGTTTAGGTTAAAATAATAAACTCCAGGTCAGTCATGGGACTGGTGTGAGAACTAAAACAGTTATAAATCTTTATTTTTAAAGTTAGGTAAATCAAAGGGACCACGCCGTATAAAACGGAATGGGTTTCCTCCCAAGAATACCAGTGCATAAAACAAACAGCGCAATGCTAAACAAGGAAAAACGAAGCTATTATAAGACCCAGTTCCCATCACACAATGCAACGCAAGCCGGAGGATAGGGTTTTTACCTTATAATAGCCAAGAATGCTTGATACGTTTTAAACAAATCAGTTGATACTATTATAAGTGCATAGTGTATAAAACAACTTCAAATCATAAGTATCAATCATAGGCGGCATGGGTACCATATATCATGTCGCCATACTAGGCTCTACAATCAAAACAGCAAAATCACGTATTTGGAAGTTGGATTTCCATCTATGAATCGAGGCAAAAGATAGTCCTCAACCGATTCGAGACGCTCTAGCCCATGTCTCAGGAACAGCCGCAACTGCCCCATGGAGCGACAGGGCCGGTCCACCGATGTGGATTATTATGCCTGAACACTACGTTTCCCCGCCCTTTGGGGCGTAAATGAGCCAACGAATGACTCCATCGGACCCCGATCGTCCGATCAAACCGAGGCGCCTCGCAACAGAAACAACCACACAAGTGAACAGTATATAAATGTCAGGGCTGGTAGGTCACTGACACCACCCTAGCTTGAAAGAAACGCATGCCCTCCCTGAGGTCCTCTCCCGTTTTTGGTTCACAACCGGGGGGTGAGGCACGCGAATTCACGTTACACAAAGCTGTGCCACACAGGCTGTGCTTTGATCATCACCACAAGACTTTGCGTTTCAACAGAAGCCTCGATACTTTGCCACTTAGGCATGCCACACAGGCAATTCACTCCATGCGTTTGATATCCATCAATATATAATCCCTGAGCTCGTACGTCTCAGAGAAGGGCGTTAAGCAAGAGAATAAATTCTCCGCCGCCAAACAGATATATATTTAATAGAAATCAATCACACGGACTAAAATCCGATGTCAGACACAGTCCATTTACAAGTCCGTTCTGGGTCTGAACGAAACCGGAGGCACCTAGTACCCCGCATATCCATCGATCTCCAAGTATGTCTAGACGATCACCAACTGTTTCCATCTTCTTGGGTGTACATCCCAATCAAGATCATCAGTAATCACCCAAACGACGTGAAGACCTCCGGTCTTCGAGCACCGTCTTCATCTTCACCTTATCGTCGTATCAGTTATTCAGAATGGGATAAACCCGGTCTTTCCGAATAACTCGCGTATATTTTAAATAAGTGTTACACAAACACAACATACGCATGCCTCATTCCAATTCATCAGTCACTAACCGTAAATTAACAAGAGAATAATTCCCCAAATATTAACCCCGAAGGCCGAAACCAACATCAGATCAATATCCAGAAAACCGTTCTGCTTAGCTAACCGAGAGTTAGTTACTCTATTTCACATTCACAGGGAAAGGTTCCCATTAATTTTATCAAAGATAAATCATTAAAATTTATTCTTTAGTCTACTTTTGAATTTCGATTCAACTAGTCGGGATTATCGAACCTTACCGAAGTAATCATTTGTTTTAATTTCCCAATCCCAACCTATTCATCCCATGAAGTAAAACTGGTTATATTTCACATCTAACACCACGGTGTTATCGGTAAATTCAATTACCATTTCACGTTCAAATCTAATTAAAGATTTAACTATCGCCTGGAGCAAAACTGGTGATACTCCATTCTCGATCTTTTCAATCTAATTAAAGATTCATTAAAACTCCACTTAGTTTTAATCGTTAACTGGGTTAAAGAATCAGTGTCATTTAAAACACGGTTCACGATAAACCCAAAACCACATTCTATTAATTATCGGGTTAAAGAACGAGTGTTATTTTAAACACTGCCACGATAACCCAAAAATCAATATCAATTTAATTTCAATTAAATATTATTTAATTGGTACACTTCATTAAATCCAAATAAAAAGATTTAATCTTTTCTCAACTGGGCTTAAGAACAGTGTTAATGAAGACACCATTCACGACAAACCCAAATCACATTTGATATTAAACACAAGGCTCCGAATAGAAAATATACCGGTTTATATTCAATATCAAATTCTACGACTAACAAATATCGTATTGGAAATAACGATATATATATATATATATATATATATATATATATATATATCTTTCAAATTCCCATAACAAAATCTGTATCATCACGAAATCAAACATCGAAATAATCCAAAGACAATTTTGATTCAAATCCATTCCAATATAATTATTGGAAATTCTGGTTATTTTCAAAACCATTTCAAATCCAGTTTATTTTAAAAACAAATAGAATTATAATTTTAGTTCAAAACTAGTTCATTTCGATAAAAATCTATTTTTGTCTTTTCAAATATGGAGTTTTTCATCCCAATTTTTCCCAAATCATTTCTTATGATTATACACAAATTATTACTATTTTTAATAATTTTATCAAGGCCCGTAAAGTCGATTTCCACCAATGGCCATCGAACTGCACTTACAGCGACCTTTTTCAAATTTGATTTGGACATAATTCCAAATCCAACCGTTAGATTTCTAATTTCTAATACTCTTTAGAAAGCTCTTTTCGATACGAACCCAACGGTTCTAGTTTTAGGAGAATCCGACGGTCGGATCTCCCGCAATATCCATTCGAAGTCAATGGTCGAAATTCGCGAACTGCCGTGGCGCGGCGCGTTCTATTCAGGCCATTATATTATATATATAATATATATAATATATACTTCGTCGATTTCCTTTCAAAACGTACTTTATAAATCGTTTTAAATTCATTTTCAAAACGGTTTCAACATCATATTCAATTTCAAATCAAAATTGAATATTCCAATATAAATTCGTTTTAAATTCTTTTCAAATCGATTTCAATTCGAATTTATTTATATTCAATTTCAATTCGAATTCGTTTATATTCTATTTCTATTCGAATTCATTCCTATTCAATTTCTATTCGAATTCATTCCTATTCAATTTAATTCGAATTTTAATTCTTTCAAAATATCAGATTTTAAAATCACTTTCGATATTCATTATAAAATGAATGAAATCGATATAAATATCGTTCACGTCAAAATGGCGTCAATCTAATCAACACGGCTTCATATATTTCTATTTTCAAATATTCTATTTCAAATATTTCCATTTCAAATATTTATTTTTCAAATATTTCTATTTCAAATATTTTTATTTCAAATATGGAATGAGGCCCAATCAATTACCATATAATGTTAATTATATGGATTTTCTACAACGCATGTATACAATAACAACGATGAATAATCAACCATCATCCAAAGTGCATTCTACACTGTATAAGCATCAAATATAAATATTTAACGCTCATAACAGTCTGTCTATCCATCGATCGACATACAACTAATTATTGGGATTAGTATATGTCGTATATCATCCCAATACCCGTGTGGGGTTTCAAACAATCAAACTTAGATTTTATTTGTGCAGTTGGGCGAAGTGTAAAATTTATCGTCCCAATCAATATCAGTCAATGTGTGTATATAAACAAATTGTCCGATCTATTTATTTTTATTTCATTTCATATACACGTTAAAATTTCTATCTTTAACTATAAAATATTTTCCACTATAAAATATTTTATTTCATTTCACATCACATCACACAATCAACTACACATCAAAATCAAACAAACAAGCATACAAGCCGTCCATGTTCTGTTGACGACGGGTGTCGGGTGCTACTAAACACCATCTGCATCCTAGTATATATTTCAACTAGAAATAAATTTAAAAGTGAGAAGTTCTCACATATAGCTAATCCAACTCCACGACACTTCATTTATAGAAATCTTCGTCGTTCTTGCCTCTTGTCACTTTTCACTGCCCGTATTCTCTACATATGTAAAAATCAAATTTTTACTTTGCTATTCAATATATAAAAATCGAATTTTTACTTCGACTCTATAAAAAATCATATTTTTATTTTTTACTTCATATATTTAGATAGACGCTTTATTCTATATAAAATTATATTTTTATATTTCTACTTCATATGTAAAGATCGAATTTTTATCATCATAACTATATAAAAGATAATATTTTTATACTTCTACTATAATAAAAATTATATTTTTAATATTTTTACCATATAAAAATTCCATCTTTGATATTTTTACAATATAAAAATCCTATCTTTTATAGTTCTACAATATAAAAATCCTATCCTTGGAATAAAATAAAAATAAAATAATAGAAAGGCAGTTTTATTCCTAATTTACACCAGGGAAAAGAAAGAAAAATAAAAATAATGCAAATAATTAAATATAAAAAAAACTCATAGCGTTCGTCGACTGAGGGGGTGGGTTTCTGTTTGGCGGCGGAGCTGGATGGGGGGGCGGAGGCGAGGTGGAGAAGAAGAAGAGGGGCGGCGGCAGGAGAAAAAATGGGGGGAGGGTGCGTCGCGATCTACAGCAGAGGGGGGGTGTCTTCGATCGGCAGCAGGAGGATGGGGGGTGTGTCGCGATCGACAGCAGAGGCGGGGGGGGGGGGGGGGGGGGTGTCGCGGTCGAAGCAAGGGGAGGTGGGGGTATCGCGATGGCACGCCGCCTTGGGGGGGGGGTTCTTCGATCGTTTAGATTTTTTTTCATCTGAAATGATTTGGGGGAGAACAAGGGGGGCCTATATATATTTTATATTTAATTCATTTTATTTTTCAAAAAGAAACTTTTTATTTTGACCTCGAAACGAGACCCACTGCTTGTCGTCCCTAACTAATTACCCCCATTCCGAACACAATGGGATATGTATCGTAGGCTGATTTGATCATTTCGATCAGTTTTCGTCAAAATCAAAATATAACTCTATATATTGAATTTGAACGCACATTTCAATTTACCGGGGCCACATACTAACTCGAAAAATTCCAGAAAAATATTTTCTAGCTTTGTATTGACGATACGGTCTTAACAAAACTAGTTTCGTCGAATTCTGAGACCATTTGAAAAATGGCCATTTTCCAGTCGATTAAAATCAACTGAAACTGGTCAAACGCGTTTTCCTTTGCCACACTCACATATTGATTCTAAAAATTATGAAATTTGAAATCTAGCAATAACTTTACATCATGGATCCAACAAAAGTGGTTTTGTCGAAATCCGAGGTCGTTTGCAAAATTTCCATTTTTAAGGGCCTGAATTCTATAGCGACTATTCCGAATTTTCAAATGGGCATATCTTTTGATTTTCGCTATGAAATTTCGATTTCCCGGATTCGTTGGAAAGATATTCACAATTAGATTCCATTATTTTTGGTTTCACTAAAATCCGGTTTATTTTGCACCCGGTACATTCATTTGAAGTTTGAAATCGAATTATCGAACTACCGCGCCATTTTCAATTCCTTTTATAAATATAAATAAATATTTATATTCTAACGATGATCTATATAATATTTACGTTCAAATTCTATTCAAAATAAATTTCTCGTCGATATTATTTAAAATAATCTATTTTAAATATTCAAAATTCGCTAAAATTACCAAAATAAAAATTTTAAACTGGCCCAGATTTTCGGGTTATTACAATCTCCCCCACTTAAAACTTTTCGTCCCCAAAAAGGAACAAAGCCGAAAGTTGTTTCACAAATCAACTCAACTTCCAGTGTTTTGATTACGGCTTAAGTTCTTCAACTTTTCATTTTCTAAGAACTTTTCAAAAATTTCAAAAATTTGGCTAACACCCTAAAATTTCGTCATAACCTCCCCTGCACCAGGAGCCACGGGAAAATCCCGAAATTGCCATATAGGCCTTCTGATCTCAAAAAGAAAAAGAAAAAGAAAAAGCCAAGCGGCTAGCCAATAGGCTCATAAAATCATCATCACCCAAACAAAACAGTAAATTATAGTAAACATGTACCTATTTGTCGGGCAAAGAAATTTTATTCTCTGTTCTAGTCTCCTTGCTATGACTTGTTCAATGTAAGTACAAGTATATGCATGCAAATGTGACAAATTTTCAATACAATTCACTATTTGATACAATTTGGCTATATGGTTCAAATTTATCAAACAAGTAAACAAACAACACAAACATCAATCAATTAGTGGATTAACATTTCAAATTCATAATTTTGATACATATACAGAAAATCATGTTTTTGATGCCAATTCACAACGATAAGCCCTATCTAGTTTCGGTTCTCACACCAGTCAATTGGAAATTTATAGAAATATCACTTTCGAAACACGAAGATAAATACTGGCGACGGTGCCCTGTTACCCAAATTATCCCCGGGCACTAGAGTGTGATCCTACAAATATCCAGTATATTAAGACTTCGAACACACGTTTGCAAGACATATATACAAAATCTCTAAATATTGGATTGTCCAAATTCATATAAATAAATAATCAAATACGAATAATTGATTTAAATTTCATACAAAACTTGTTTTCATTTTAAAAATATACTCTTCACACTCGTTCTAGGATACTACTGATCCCATCTCTAACGAGTCATTCCCATTGGATATTACTAATCCAATTTCTGATGAATTCTTTCGTATGGTTCTAATGTGTCTTATTCTTTGAGCCTTGTAAACCAAAGCTCTGATACCAACTGTGAAAACTCGTAACTTCCCCGCGAAGGAAAGAGCGGATAGTTCGAGAACAAGCCACAACAGAACGCAGAAGGAAGAACATTTCATTGTATATCACCACAATTCCATCAGATTACAAGAATATACAGAGTATGAATGAATAAGTATTACACAGAAAATATCAGAGATTACAATACATTACATAGCAGCGGAAAATAATACAATACACAACTGAAGGAGATATCGGATACAAAGCTTTCCGGATATCATTCCAGCTGTGAACCAGGATCCTGTGAATATAAATCTGCAAAACAAAAAATACTAGCTGCCCAAGTCAAAATAAGGGCACCCAGAGTTTAGGTTAAAAAAATAAACTCCAGGTCAGTCATGGGACTGGTGTGAGAAGTAAAACAGTTATAAATCTTTATTTTTAAAGTTAGGTAAATCAAGGGACCACGCCGTATAACACGGAACGGGTTTCCTCCCAAGAATACCAGTGCATAAAACAAACAGCGCAATGCTAAATAAGGAAAAATGAAGCTATTATAAGACCCAGTTCCCATCACACAATGCAACGCAAGCCGGAGGATAGGCTTTTTACCTTATAATAACCAAGAATGTTTGATACGTTTCAAACAAATCAGTTGATACTATTATAAGTGCATAATGTATAAAACAACTTCAAATCATAAGTATCAATCATAGGTGGCATGGGTACCATATATCATGTCGCCATACTAGGCTCTACAATCAAAACCGCAAAATCACGTATTTGGAAGTTGGATTTCCATCTATGAACCGAGGCAAAAGATAGTCCTCAACCGATTCGAGACGCTCTAGCCCGTGTCTCAGGAACAGCCGCAACTGCCCCATGGAGCGACAGGGCCGGTCCACCGATGTGGATTATTATGCATGAACACTACGTTTCCCCGCCCTTTGGGGCGTAAATGAGCCAACGAATGACTCCATCGGACCCGGATTGTCCGATCAAACCGAGGCGCCTCGCAACAGCAACAACCACACAGGTGAAAAGTATATAAATGTCAGGGCTGGTAGGTCACTGACACCACCCTAGCTAGAAAGAAACGCATGCCCTCCCTGAGATCCTCTCCCGTTTTTGGTTCACAACAGGGGGGTAAGGCTCGCGAATTCACGTTACACAAAGCTGTGCCACACAGGCTGTGCTTTGATCATCACCATAAGACTTTGCTTTTCAACAGAAGCCTCGACCAATTGCCACTTAGGCATGCCACACAGGAAATTCACTCCATGCGTTAGATATCCATCAATATATAACCCCTGAGCTCGTACGTCTCAGAGAAGGGCGTTAAGCAAGAGAATAATGAAAGAACCCGTGACTTCCCCGTGAAGGAAAGCACGGATACATTGAGAACAACACACAAAAGGACGCATACGGAAGAACATTTCATTGTTATTACAACAATTCCATCAGATACAAGAATATACAGAGTATATATGAATAAATTACATTCGATAAATATCAGAGATTACAATAAATTACACAGCAGCGGAAAATAATACAAAATCACAACTGAAAATAATACACGGATACAGAGCTTTCCGAGCATCGTTCCAGCTGTAAATCAGGACCCTGTGAATATAAATCTGCAAAACCAAAACTACTAGCTGCCCGTGTGGAAAATAGGGGCACCCAGAGTTTAGGTTAAAACAATAAACTCCAGGCCAGTCCTGGGACTGGTGTGAGAACTAAAACAGTTATAATTCTTTATTTTAAAGTTCGGTAAATCAAGGGACCACGCCGTATAACACGGAACTGGTTTCCTCCCAAGAATACCAGTGCATAAAACAAACAGCGCAATGCTAAATAAAGAAAAATGAAGCTGTTATAAGACCCAGGTCCCATCACACAATGCAACGCAAGCCGGAGGATAGGGTTTTTACCTTATAACAGCCAAAGCATGCTTGATACGTTTAAAACACATTATTTGATACTAGTATAGGTGTATAGTGTCAAAACAATTTCAATCATAAATATCAATCATAAGCGGCATGAATGACCCATACCACTATGTCGCCATACTAGGTTCTACAATTAAAACCGCAATACACGTATTGGAAATTGGATTCCGTCATGAGCCGAGGCAAGGGGCAAGCTCCTCTCCGCGTTCGAGACACTCTAGCAATGCCTCAGGACCCCACTCTGATCCTTTGGAACCTCCAAGGCCGGTCCTCTCTTACTTTTGAGGATTAGTTATTCCTGAACACACGTTTCCCGGTCCTTACAGACCTATATCCGAGGCGCCTCATATCCAACAACTACACAGGTGAAAAGTATATAAATGTCAGGGCTGGTAGGTCACTGACACCACCCTAGCTAGAAAGAAACGTCGTGCACTCCTTGGGTCTGTATCCCGTTTTTGACTCATACCGAGGTGTGAGGCTCGCGAATTCACGTTATACACAAAGCTATGCCACACAGGCCGTGCTTTGATCATCAACCACAAGACTTTGCTTTTCAACAGAAGCCCTGATCAATTGCCACTTACGCATGCCACATTGGCAATTCACTCCATGCGACTGATGTCCATCGATATACAACCTCTGAGCTCGTACGTCTCAGAGAAGGGCGTTAAGCAAGAGAATAAATTCTCCACCGCCAAACAGATGTATATTTAATAGAAATCAATCAACACAGAATAAAATCCAATGTCAGACACACAATCCATTTACAAGTTCGTTCTGGGTCTGAACGAAACCGGAGGCACTTTCCTCGCATATCCATCCATCTCCAAGTACGTATGGACGATCACCAACTGTTTCCCTCATCCTGGGTGTACAGCCCAATCAAGATCATCAGTAATCACCCAAACGATGTGAAGACTTCCGGTCTTCGACCACCGTCTTCATCTTCGACATCTCGTCGAATCGATTATTCAGAATGGGTATAAACCCGGCCTTTCTGAATAACCCACGTATATGATAAACAAATGTTACACAAACACAACGAACGCCTCATTCCAATTCAGAATATTCTTTTATTCACAAAATCACATTCTTAGGGAAATGTTCCCATTAATTTTATCAAAGATAAATTCTTCTAAATTTATCCTATATTCAATATCAAATTCTGAAACCAACAAATATCGTATTGGAAATAACGATATAAAATATATCTTTCAAATCCCCATAACAATATTTGTATAGTCATGAAATCCAACATCGAAATATCCCGAAGATAATTTCGATTCAACTCCAGTCCAATCCACGTATTGGAAATTATCGATTATTTTCAAAATCACTTTCAAATTCAATTTATTTATTTCAAAAATAAATTGATTTTAATTCTAGTTCAAAACCGGTTCATTTCGATAAAAATCTATTTTTACCTTCTAATGTGGAATTTTCCAGCCCAATCCTTTCCAATTCACATATTATAATTTTACACAAATTATAGATATTTTTAATAATTTTATCAAGGCCTGTACAGTCGATTTCCATCAACGGCCATCGAATTGCACTTACGGCGACCTTTTTCGAATTTGATTTGGACATAATTCCAAATCCAACCGTTAGATTTCAAATTTCTAATATTCATTGGAAAGCTCTTTTCGATACGAACCCAACGGTTCCGGTTTTAGGAGAATCCGACGGTCGGATCTCTCGCAATGTCCGTTTGAAATAAATGGTCGAAATTCACGAACTGCCGCGGCGCGACGCGTTCTATTCAGGCCATTATATTATATATATAATATATATTTCGTCGATTTCTATTTAAAACGTATTTTATAAATCGTTTTTAAAATTGTTTCAAAAGCAATTTCAACTTTCTTTTCAATTCAAATCAAAATTGAATTCTTCTTTATAAATTCGTTTTAAAATTCATTTCTATTCAATTCAAATTTTAATTCAATTTGAATTCATTTCAATTCACTTTCAATTCAATTTGAATTCGTTTTCAATTCAATCCATTTTGAAATCGTTTTCAATTCAATTCATTTTGAAATCGTTTTCAATTCAATTCATTTCGAAATCGTTTTCAATTCAACTCATTTCGAAATCGTTTTCAATTCAATTCATTTCGAAATCGTTTTCAATTCAACTCATTTCAATTTGAATTCATCTCTATTTTATTCGAATTCAAATTCACTTTCTATTCAATTCGAATCGAATTCATTTTCTATTCGATTCGAATTCATTTCAAATTGATTCAATAAAATTTCCATTTGAATTTTAATCTAATTCAATTTGAATTTCCTTTCAAAATATTAAATTTTGAAATCACTTTTCAATATTTATTATAAAACGAATAAAATCGATATAAACATCGTTCGCGTCAAAATAACGCATCTCTAATCAACACGGCATTATATTTCAATAATTCGTTATTCTATTCAACAAATGAATATTTGTTCTATTCAACACATGAATCTATATTTCTTTCAACACACGACTAATCTCAACACATGAGTACTGTCGACACATCACTATTTTTGTTATGTAAAATATTTTATAAAACTATGGTATCTATCGTTTGATTTTTAATTAGACTTCTACTGGGAAGTAGTTCTAATATTAAATATGATAAAGATGTAATTTATTTTATTCAAAATATTTTACTCAACACATGAATAGTTTCAACACATGACTATTTTTATATTCAACACATGAATTTTCTTTTATAATATTCATTGTTTTCCCGATTGGAATGAGGCCCAATCAATCACCATATAATGTTAATTATATGGATTCCATACAACACATGTATATAATAGCATTGAAAAATAATCAATCATCAACCAAAGTGCACTACACTGTATAAGCATCAAATATAGATATCTGACGCTTATAACAGCCTGTCAATCAATCGATCGACATATTTAATCAATCAGGATGAGTGAACTTCAAATTTCATCCCAACACCCGTGTGGGGTTTCAAACAATCAAACATAGATTTTATTTGTGCAGTTGGGCGATGTGTAAAATTTATCGTCCCAATCAATGTCCTTCAAATAGGTGTACATAAACAAACCGTCCGGTTTGTAAATGTATATTTTATTTTATTCACTTCCACGTTAAAAATTATATTTTTAACGATAAAATATTCTATTTCAACACATGAATTTCTATTCATTTCATTTACACAATAAAAATGATATTTTTATTTTTCTAACATATTTTAGAAAATTTCGGCGGCATAACGGCACGATACTAGAAACGGGACGAGGCCTAGCCTTATCCCCGGTCTAGTGAAGGCCCACGCCATTCACACATCAATCAAATCAATTCATTTCACCAAACAATTCAATTTCAAATCACATCATCTAACTAATCTATGCAACCAAACAAACAAGTCCATGGTCTGTGGACGATTGTGTCGGGTGCTACTAAGCACCGTCTGCATCCTAATATATATATATAACTAGAAATAAAATTGAAGAGTGAGAATTCTCACATATAGCTATCCAATACCACGACACTCCTATTGTAGAGATCTTCGTCGTTCTCGCCTTTTCTTCTCCTTTGTTGCCCGTAGCCACTACATATAGAAATCACACATTTTCATATTTCGATGTCTTTAAAATAAAAATCACATTTTTATTTATTCACTTCCAATTTAAAAATCATATTTCTATAATCACTTCATATATTTAAAAATCGAATTTTTACTACTATGTTATATAGATAAAAATTATATTTTTATCATGCTATTTTCCATATCAAGATTTCGCCTTTCTAAAAACATAGACTTCGCCCTTTCAAATTTAAAGATTTCATCTTTATAAAAATCACATTTTTATTTTTCTACACATATAAAGATGATATTTTTAATATTCTTATCATGTAAAAATCATATTTTTAACTCTCTACCTAACCAAAAATCATATTTTTACATCTTCTACTTAATAAAGATTATATTTTTAATACTTTAAAAATATAAAAATCATATTTTTAATTCTTTAAAAATATAAAAATCATATTTTTAATTCTTTAAAAATATAAAAATCATATTTTTAATATTTCTATATAGTAAAGGTTATGTTTTTAATACTTTAAAAATATAAAAATCATATTTTTATCACTTTAAAAATATAAAGATCATACCTTTTACCAAATAAAAATCCTATCTTTTCACCTTTCAAAATACGATCTTTTCACATTTCAAAATACGACCTTTTCACCTTTTAAAGTTCTAATCTTTTTCCATTTAAAATTCAAACCTTTTCTATTTTAAATTTTAAATCTTTTCTTATTCTAAAGTTTAAATCTTTTCTTATTTAAAATCTAAAAATAAAATCAGTTTTTAAAACCTTTAAAAAAAAATCGGTTTAAAATCCTAAAAAAAACAGTTTATTTTCCTAAAAAAAACAGTTTATTTTCTGTTAATATAAAAATAAAATAAACTAATAAAATAAAATAAATAATAAAATAAATAAAAAACTTACATGGGGGGTGCGCTGGTGGTCATCAGAAGGCGGAAGGGATCGCGGGTTGGTGGCGGCACGGTGGAGGTCAGGCGAGGGGGGCTTCGCGGTGCTCAATGGCGCTGGGGGGGGGGGGGGTTGCGGCTGTCGATTAGGGCAGGGGGGGGGGTTCGGAGCTTCGAGGTGGCGGAGGAGGAGAAGAGGAGGGCGACGAGCTGAGGGAGGGGGTCGCGGGGTCCATCGGGGAGGGGCGGCGGCGGCTTCCCTCCCCCCGTCGCTCCCTTTTTTTTATATTTTTTTTTTCTTGGATCGAACGAATGGTAGAAGTGGGGGCCAGAACGAGATAAAAGGGGGGGAAAGAGTTTTATTTATTTTTTTATTATTTTTATTATTTAATTTAAAAAGTTGACTTTTACAAACGAACTCGAAACGAGGCCCACCGCCTGTCGTCCATAGCGTTTTACCCCCATTCTGAACACAATGGGATATGTACCGCAAGTTGATTTGATCGTTTCGATCAGTTTCCGTTAAATTTACATTTAAATCGCTATATTGAATTTTAAACGTACATTTCAAATTACCGGGGTCACATACTAACTCTAAAAATTCAATAAAAATATTTTCTAGCTTCGTATTGACGATACGGTCCTAACGAAACTAGTTTCGTCGAATTCTGAGACTGTTAGAAAAATGGCCATTTTCCAGTCGATTAAAATCAACTGAAATGGTCAAAACACGTTTTCCTTTGCCACACTCACATATTGATTCGAAAAATTATGAAATTTGAAACATAGCAATAACTTGACATCACGGACCCAACAAAACTGGTTTCGTCGAAATCCGAGGTCGTTTGCAAAATGTCCATTTTTAAGGGCCTGAATTCCATAGCGACTATTCAGAATTTTCAACTGGACATATCTTTTGATTCTCGCTACAAAATTATGATTGGTCGGATTCGTTGGAATGATATCATCAATTAGATCCTATTATTTTTGGTTTCACTAAAATCCGGATTGTTTTGCAACCGGTACATTCAATTGAAGTTTGAAATCGAATTATCGAACTACCGCGCCATTTTCAATTCTATTTATAATTATATATAAATATTTATATTCTAACGACGGCGCGTATAATATATACGTTCGAATTATATTCAAAATAAATTTCTCGTCGATATTATTTAAAATAATTCATTTTAAATAATCAAAATTCGCTAAAATTGCCAAAATAAAAATTTCAAACTGGCTCGCATTTTACGGGTTATTACAATCTCCCCCACTTAAAACTTTTCGTCCCCGAAAAGGAACAAAGTCGAAAGTGGTTTGATTATTAAGCTCTACATTCGGTCGGGCTTCCATTCTCCAACTTTTCAGTTTCTGAGAATTTTCAAATTCTTCAAAAATTTGGCTAACACCCTAAATTTTCGAAAAATTTCGCCATAACCTCCCCTGCACCGGGAGCATCGGGGAATTTCAAATAGCTTCCCCGGTCCTTCAGATCTCAAAAAGAAAAAGAAAAAGCCAAGCGGCTAGCCAATAGGCTCACAAAATCATCATCACCCAAACAAAACAGGAAATTATGTAGTAAACATGTACCTATTTGTCGGGCAAACAAATTTTATTCTCTGCTCTAGCCTCCTTGCTATGACCTGTTCAATGTAAGTATATGTATATGCAAGCAAATGCAACTAATTTTCAATACAATTCAATATTTGATTCAATTAGGCATAATGGTTCAAAATTAGCAAACAAATAAACAAACAATACAAACATCAATCAATTAGTGAATTAGAGTTTCAAATTCATAAATTTGATATATATACAAAAAATCATGTTTTTGATGCCAATTCACAACAATGTGTTCTAACTATATTAATTTTGGTTCTCACACCAGTCTAATGGAAATATATAGAAATCACACCTTCGAAACACGAACATAAATACTGATAATGCGGCCGCATTACCAGAATTATCTCCGGGCAACTAGAATGTGATTCTATATCTATCTAATATATTAAAACTTCGAATATACGTTCATGACGCGTATATGCAAAATCTTTATATATTGGATTGTCCATATTCAAAATAAATAAATATTCAAATACGTTTAAAATGGTTTAAATTTTCAAAACAAAAATTGTTTTCAATTGAAAAATATACACTTCACACTCGTTCTAGGATACTACTGATCCTATCTCTAACGAGTCATTCTAATTGGATATTCCTAATCCAATATCTGATGAATTCTTTCGTATGGTTCTAATGTGCCTTGTTCTCGAGCTCTGTAAACCAAAGCTCTGATACCAAATGAAAGAACCCGTGACTTCCCCGTGAAGGAAAGCACGGATACATTGAGAACAACACACAAAAGGACGCATACGGAAGAACATTTCATTGTTATTACAACAATTCCATCAGATACAAGAATATACAGAGTATATATGAATAAATTACATTCGATAAATATCAGAGATTACAATAAATTACACAGCAGCGGAAAATAATACAAAATCACAACTGAAAATAATAAACAGATACAGAGCTTTCCGAGCATCGTTCCAGCTGTAAATCAGGACCCTGTGAATATAAATCTGCAAAACCAAAACTACTAGCTGCCCGTGTGGAAAATAGGGGCACCCAGAGTTTAGGTTAAAACAATAAACTCCAGGTCAGTCCTGGGACTGGTGTGAGAACTAAAACAGTTATAATTCTTTATTTTAAAGTTCGGTAAATCAAGGGACCACGCCGTATAACACGGAACGGGTTTCCTCCCAAGAATACCAGTGCATAAAACAAACAGCGCAATGCTAAATAAAGAAAAATGAAGCTGTTATAAGACCCAGGTCCCATCACACAATGCAACACAAGCCGGAGGATAGGGTTTTTACCTTATAACAGCCAAAGCATGCTTGATACGTTTAAAACACATTATTTGATACTAGTATAGGTGTATAGTGTCAAAACAATTTCAATCATAAATATCAATCATAGGCGGCATGAATGACCCATACCACTATGTCGCCATACTAGGTTCTACAATTAAAACCGCAATACACGTATTGGAAATTGGATTCCGTCATGAGCCGAGGCAAGGGGAAAGCTCCTCTCCGCGTTCGAGACACTCTAGCAATGCCTCAGGACCCCACTCTGATCCTTTGGAACCTCCAAGGCCGGTCCTCTCTTACTTTTGAGGATAAGTTATTCCTGAACACACGTTTCCCGGTCCTTACAGACCTATATCCGAGGCGCCTCATATCCAACAACCACACAGGTGAAAAGTATATAAATGTCAGGGCTGGTAGGTCACTGACACCACCCTAGCTAGAAAGAAACGTCGTGCACTCCTTGGGTCCGTATCCCGTTTTTGACTCATACCGAGGTGTGAGGCTCGCGAATTCACGTTATACACAAAGCTATGCCACCCAGGCCGTGCTTTGATCATCAACCACAAGACTTTGCTTTTCAACAGAAGCCCTGATCAATTGCCACTTACGCATGCCACATTGGCAATTCACTCCATGCGACTGATGTCCATCGA
Source organism: Allium sativum (assembly GCA_030737875.1). Taxonomy (NCBI): domain Eukaryota; kingdom Viridiplantae; phylum Streptophyta; class Magnoliopsida; order Asparagales; family Amaryllidaceae; genus Allium; species Allium sativum. The sequence continues at coordinate 163,476,799 of CM060913.1, forward strand.
TATACAACCTCTGAGCTCGTACGTCTCAGAGAAGGGCGTTAAGCAAGAGAATAAATTCTCCGCCGCCAAATAGATGTCTATTTAATAGAAATCAATCAACACAGAATAAAATCCAATGTCAGACACACAATCCATTTACAAGTTCGTTCTGGGTCTGAACGAAACCGGAGGCACTTTCCTCGCATATCCATCCATCTCCAAGTACGTCTGGACGATCACCAACTGTTTCCCTCATCCTGGGTGTACAGCCCAATCAAGATCATCAGTAATCACCCAAACGATGTGAAGACTTCCGGTCTTCGACCACCGTCTTCATCTTCGACATCTCGTCGAATCGATTATTCAGAATGGGTATAAACCCGGCCTTTCTGAATAACCCACGTATATGATAAACAAATGTTACACAAACACAACGAACGCCTCATTCCAATTCAGAATATTCTTTTATTCACAAAATCACATTCTTAGGAAAATGTTCCCATTAATTTTATCAAAGATAAATTCTTCTAAATTTATCCTATAATCTTCCTTTGGATATCATTTCAAACTAGTCGGGATTAGCGAACCACACCGTAGTAATTATTTGTTTTATTTCCCAATCCCAACCTATATATCCCATGGAGCAAAACTGGTGATACTCCATATCTAACACCACGGTGTTATCGGTAAAATTGATTACCATTTCACGTTCAAATCTAATTAAAGATTTAACTATCGCATTGGAGCAAAACTGGTGGTACTCCATTCTCGATCACTTTTCTGATTTGATAATTTAAATTATCAATTCACATTTTAATCTAATTAAAGATTCATTAAAACCACACTTAGTCTTAATTCTTTCAGAAATCAACATCTTGCCTTTAACTGGGTTAAAGAACCAATGTCATCTAAAACACGATTCACGATAAACCCAAATCACATTTGATATTAAACACAAGGCTCTAAATAGAAAATATATCGGCTTATATTCAATATCAAATTCTGAAACCAACAAATATCGTATTGGAAATAACGATATAAAATATATCTTTCAAATCCCCATAACAATATTTGTATAGTCATGAAATCCAACATCGAAATATCCCGAAGATAATTTCGATTCAACTCCAGTCCAATCCACGTATTGGAAATTATCGATTATTTTCAAAATCACTTTCAAATTCAATTTATTTATTTCAAAAATAAATTGATTTTAATTCTAGTTCAAAACCGGTTCATTTCGATAAAAATCTATTTTTACCTTCTAATGTGGAATTTTCCAGCCCAATCCTTTCCAATTCACATATTATAATTTTACACAAATTATAGATATTTTTAATAATTTTATCAAGGCCCGTACAGTCGATTTCCATCAACGGCCATCGAACTGCACTTACGGCGACCTTTTTCGAATTTGATTTGGACATAATTCCAAATCCAACCGTTAGATTTCAAATTTCTAATATTCATTGGAAAGCTCTTTTCGATACGAACCCAACGGTTCCGGTTTTAGGAGAATCCGACGGTCGGATCTCTCGCAATGTCCGTTTGAAATAAATGGTCGAAATTCACGAACTGCCGCGGCGCGACGCGTTCTATTCACGCCATTATATTATATATATAATATATATAATATATATTTCGTCGATTTCTATTTAAAACGTATTTTATAAATCGTTTTTAAAATTGTTTCAAAAGCAATTTCAACTTTCTTTTCAATTCAAATCAAAATTGAATTCTTCTTTATAAATTCGTTTTAAAATTCATTTCTATTCAATTCAAATTTTAATTCAATTTGAATTCATTTCAATTCACTTTCAATTCAATTTGAATTTGTTTTCAATTCAATCCATTTCGAAATCGTTTTCAATTCAATTCATTTTGAAATCGTTTTCAATTCAATTCATTTCGAAATCGTTTTCAATTCAACTCATTTCGAAATCGTTTTCAATTCAATTCATTTCGAAATCGTTTTCAATTCAACTCATTTCAATTTGAATTCATCTCTATTTTATTCGAATTCAAATTCACTTTCTATTCAATTCGAATCGAATTCATTTTCTATTCGATTCGAATTCATTTCAAATTGATTCAATAAAATTTCCATTTGAATTTTAATCTAATTCAATTTGAATTTCCTTTCAAAATATTAAATTTTGAAATCACTTTTCAATATTTATTATAAAACGAATAAAATCGATATAAACATCGTTCGCGTCAAAATAACGCATCTCTAATCATTACGGCTTTATATTTCAATAATTCGTTATTCTATTCAACAAATGAATATTTGTTCTATTCAACACATGAATCTATATTTCTTTCAACACACGACTAATCTCAACACATGAGTACTGTCGACACATCACTATTTTTGTTATGTAAAATATTTTATAAAACTATAGTATCTATCGTTTGATTTTTAATTAGACTTCTACTGGGAAGTAGTTCTAATATTAAATATGATAAAGATGTAATTTATTTTATTCAAAATATTTTACTCAACACATGAATAGTTTCAACACATGACTATTTTTATATTCAACACATGAATTTTCTTTTATAATATTCATTGTTTTCCCGATTGGAATGAGGCCCAATCAATCACCATATAATGTTAATTATATGGATTCCATACAACACATGTATATAATAGCATTGAAAAATAATCAATCATCAACCAAAGTGCACTACACTGTATAAGCATCAAATATAGATATCTGACGCTTATAACAGCCTGTCAATCAATCGATCGACATATTTAATCAATCAGGATGAGTGAACTTCAAATTTCATCCCAACACCCGTGTGGGGTTTCAAACAATCAAACACAGATTTTATTTGTGCAGTTGGGCGATGTGTAAAATTTATCGTCCCAATCAATGTCCTTCAAATAGGTGTACATAAACAAACCGTCCGGTTTGTAAATGTATATTTTATTTTATTCACTTCCACGTTAAAAATTATATTTTTAACGATAAAATATTCTATTTCAACACATGAATTTCTATTCATTTCATTTACACAATAAAAATGATATTTTTATTTTTCTAACATATTTTAGAAAATTTCGGCGGCATAACGGCATGATACTAGAAACGGGACGAGGCCTAGCCTTATCCCCGGTCTAGTGAAGGCCCACGCCATTCACACGTCAATCAAATCAATTCATTTCACCAAACAATTCAATTTCAAATCACATCATCTAACTAATCTATGCAACCAAACAAACAAGTCCATGGTCTGTGGACGATTGTGTCGGGTGCTACTAAGCACCATCTGCATCCTAATATATATATATAACTAGAAATAAAATTGAAGAGTGAGAATTCTCACATATAGCTATCCAATACCACGACACTCCTATTGTAGAGATCTTCGTCGTTCTCGCCTTTTCTTCTCCTTTGTTGCCCGTAGCCACTACATATAGAAATCACACATTTTCATATTTCGATGTCTTTAAAATAAAAATCACATTTTTATTTATTCACTTCCAATTTAAAAATCATATTTCTATAATCACTTCATATATTTAAAAATCGAATTTTTACTACTATGTTATATAGATAAAAATTATATTTTTATCATGCTATTTTCCATATCAAGATTTCGCCTTTCTAAAAACATAGACTTCGCCCTTTCAAATTTAAAGATTTCATCTTTATAAAAATCACATTTTTATTTTTCTACACATATAAAGATGATATTTTTAATATTCTTATCATGTAAAAATTATATTTTTAACTCTCTACCTAACCAAAAATCATATTTTTACATCTTCTACTTAATAAAGATTATATTTTTAATACTTTAAAAATATAAAAATCATATTTTTAATTCTTTAAAAATATAAAAATCATATTTTTAATATTTCTATATAGTAAAGGTTATGTTTTTAATACTTTAAAAATATAAAATTCATATTTTTATCACTTTAAAAATATAAAGATCATACCTTTTACCAAATAAAAATCCTATCTTTTCACCTTTCAAAATACGATCTTTTCACATTTCAAAATACGACCTTTTCACCTTTTAAAGTTCTAATCTTTTTCCATTTAAAATTCAAACCTTTTCTATTTTAAATTTTAAATCTTTTCTTATTCTAAAGTTTAAATCTTTTCTTATTTAAAATCTAAAAATAAAATCAGTTTTTAAAACCTTTAGAAAAAAAATCGGTTTAAATTCCTAAAAAAACCAGTTTATTTTCCGAAAAAAAACAGTTTATTTTCTGTTAATATAAAAATAAAATAAACTAATAAAATAAAATAAATAATAAAAAAAAAACTTACATGGGGGGGGGGGTGCGCTGGTGGTCATCAGAAGGCGGAAGGGATCGCGGGTTGGTGGCGGCACGGTGGAGGTCAGGCGAGGGGGGCTTCGCGGTGCTCAATGGCGCTGGGGGGGGGGGGGGGTTGCGGCTGTCGATTAGGGCAGGGGGGGTCGGAGCTTCGAAGTGGCGGAGGAGGAGAAGGGGAGGGCGGCGAGCTGAGGGAGGGGGTCGCGGGGTCCATCGGGGGGGGGGGGGGGGGGGGGGCGGCGGCTTCCCTTCCCCCCGTCGCTCCCGTTTTTTTTATATTTTTTTTCTTTTTTTTTTCTTGGATCGAACGAATGGTAGAAGGGGGGGCCAGAACGAGATAAAAGGGGGGGGAAAGAGTTTTATTTATTTTTTTATTATTTTTATTATTTAATTTAAAAAGTTGACTTTTACAAACGAACTCGAAACGAGGCCCACCGCCTGTCGTCCATAGCGTTTTACCCCCATTCCGAACACAATGGGATATGTACCGCAAGTTGATTTGATCGTTTCGATCAGTTTCCGTTAAATTTACATTTAAATCGCTATATTGAATTTTAAACGTACATTTCAAATTACCGGGGTCACATACTAACTCTAAAAATTCAATAAAAATATTTTCTAGCTTCGTATTGACGATACGGTCCTAACGAAACCAGTTTCGTCGAATTCTGAGACTGTTAGAAAAATGGCCATTTTCCAGTCGATTAAAATCAACTGAAATGGTCAAAACACGTTTTCCTTTGCCACGCTCACATATTGATTCGAAAAATTATGAAATTTGAAACCTAGCAATAACTTGACATCACGGACCCAACAAAACTGGTTTCGTCGAAATCCGAGGTCGTTTGCAAAATGTCCATTTTTAAGGGCCTGAATTCCATAGCGACTATTCAGAATTTTCAACTGGACATATCTTTTGATTCTCGCTACAAAATTATGATTGGTCGGATTCGTTGGAAAGATATCATCAATTAGATCCTATTATTTTTGGTTTCACTAAAATCCGGATTGTTTTGCACCCGGTACATTCAATTGAAGTTTGAAATCGAATTATCGAACTACCGCGCCATTTTCAATTCTATTTATAATTATATATAAATATTTATATTCTAACGACGGTGCGTATAATATATACGTTCGAATTATATTCAAAATAAATTTCTCATCGATATTATTTAAAATAATTCATTTTAAATAATCAAAATTCGCTAAAATTGCCAAAATAAAAATTTCAAACTGGCTCACATTTTACGGGTTATTACAAATAAATTCTCTGCCGCCAAACAGATATATATTTAATAGAAATCAATCAAACGGACTAAAATCCAATGTCAGACACACAGTCCATTTACAAGTCCGTTCTGGGTCTGAACGAAACCGGAGGCACCTAGTACCCCGCATATCCATCGATCTCCAAGTATGTCTGGACGATCACCAACTGTTTCCATCTTCTTGGGTGTACATCCCAATCAAGATCATCAGTAATCACCCAAACGACGTGAAGACCTCCGGTCTTCGACCACCGTCTTCATCTTCGCCTTATCGTCGTATCAGTTATTCAGAATGGGATAAACCCGGTCTTTCCGAATAACTCGCGTATATTTTAAATAAGTGTTACACAAACACAACATACGCCTCATTCCAAGTCATCAGTCACTAACCGTGAATTAACAAGAGAATAATTCCCCAAATATTAACCCCGAAGGCCGAAACCAACATCAGATCAATATCCAGAAAACCGTTCTGCTTAGCTAACCGACAGTTAGTTTCTAAATTTCACATTCATAGGGAAAGGTTCCCATTAATTTTATCAAAGATAAATCACTAAAATTTATTCTTTAATCTACTTTTGAATTTCGATTCAACTAGTCGGGATTAACGAACCTTACCGAAGTAATCATTTGTTTTAATTTCCCGATCCCAACCTATTCATCCCATGAAGTAAAACTGGTTATATTTCATATCTAACACCACGGTGTTATCGGTAAATTCAATTACCGTTTCACGTTCAAATCTAATTAAAGATTTAACTATCGCCTGGAGCAAAAATGGTGATACTCCATTCTCGATCTTTTCAATCTAATTAAAGATTCATTAAAACTCCACTTAGTTTTAATCGTTAACTGGGTTAAAGAATCAGTGTCATTTAAAACACGGTTCACGATAAACCCAAAACCACATTCTATTAATTATCGGGTTAAAGAACGAGTGTTATTTAAAACACTGTCCACGATAAACCCAAAAATCAATATCAATTTAATTTCAATTAAATATTATTTAATTGGTACACTTCATTAAATCCAAATAAAAAGATTTAATCTTTTCTCAACTGGGCTTAAGAACAGTGTTAATGAAGACACCATTCACGACAAACCCAAATCACATTTGATATTAAACACAAGGCTCCGAATAGAAAATATACCGGTGTATATTCAATATCAAATTCTATAACTAACAAATATCGTATTGGAAATAACGATATATATATATATCTTTCAAATTCCCATAACAAAATCGGTATCATCACGAAATCCAACATCCAAATAATCCAAAGACAATTTCGATTCAAATCCATTCCAATATAATTATTGGAAATTCTGGTTATTTTCAAAACCATTTCAAATCTAGTTTATTTTAAAAACAAATAGAATTATAATTCTAGTTCAAACTAGTTCATTTCGATAAAAATCTATTTTTATCTTTTCAAATATGGAGTTTTTCATCCCAATTTTTCCCAAATCATTTCTTATGATTTTACACAAATTATTACTATTTTTAATAATTTTATCAAGGCCCGTACAGTCGATTTCGACCAATGGCCATCGAACTGCACTTACAACGACCTTTTTCAAATTTGATTTGGACATAATTCCAAATCCAACCGTTAGATTTCTAATTCCTAATATTCGTTAGAAAGCTTTTTTCGATACGAACCCAACGGTTCCGGTTTTAGGAGAATCCGACGGTCGGATCTACCGCAATATCCATTCGAAGTCAATGGTCGAAATTCGCGAACTGCCGTGGCGCGGCGCGTTCTATTCAGGCCATTATATTATATATATAATATATATAATATATACTTCGTCGATTTCCTTTCAAAACGTGCTTTATAAATCGTTTTAAATTCATTTTCAAAACGGTTTCAACTTCATATTCAATTTCAAATCAAAATTGAATATTCCAATATAAATTCGTTTTAATTTCTTTTCAAATCGATTTCAATTCGAATTTATTTATATTCAATTTCAATTCGAATTCGTTTATATTCAATTTCTATTCGAATTCATTCCTATTCAATTTCTATTCGAATTCATTCCTATTCAATTTATTTCGAAATTCAATTCCTTTCAAAATATCAGATTTTGAAATCACTTTCGATATTCATTATAAAATGAATAAAATCGATATAAATATCGTTCACGTCAAATTGGCGTCAATCTAATCAACACGGCTTCATATATTTCTATTTTCAAATATTCTATTTCAAATATTTCCATTTCAAATATTTCTTTTTCAAATATTTCTATTTCAAATATTTCTATTTCAAATATGGAATGAGGCCCAATCAATTACCATATAATGTTAATTATATGGATTTTCTACAACGCATGTATACAATAACAACGATGAATAATCAACCATTATCCAAAGTGCATTCTACACTGTATAAGCATCAAATATAAATATTTAACGCTCATAACAGTCTGTCAATCCATCGATCGACATACAACTAATTATTGGGATTAGTGTATGTCATATATCATCCCAATACCCGTGTGGGGTTTCAAACAATCAAACACAGATTTTATTTGTGCAGTTGGGCGATGTGTAAAATTTATCATCCCAATCAATATCAGTCAATGTGTGTATATAAACAAATTGTCCGATCTGTTTATTTTTATTTCATTTCATATACACGTTAAAAATTCTATCTTTCACTATAAAATATTTTCCACTATAAAATATGTTATTTCATTTCACATCACATCACACAATCAACTACACATCAAAATCAAACAAACAAGCATACAAGCCGTCCATGGTTTGTGGACGACGGGTATCGGGTGCTACTAAACACCGTCTGCATCCTAGTATATATTTCAACTAGAAATAAATTTAAAAGTGAGAAGTTCTCACAGATAGCTAATCCAACTCCACGACACTTCATTTATAGAAATCTTCGTCGTTCTTGCCTCTTGTCACTTTCCACTGCCCGTATTCTCTACATATGTAAAAATCGAATTTTTACTTTGCTATTCAATATATGAAAATCGAATTTTTACTTCGACTCTATAAAAAAATCATATTTTTATTTTTTACTTCATATATTTAGATAGACGCTTTATTCTATATAAAATTATATTTTTATATTTCTACTTCATATATAAAGATCGAATTTTTATCATCATAACTATATAAAAGATTATATTTTTATACTTCTACTATAATAAAAATTATATTTTTAATATTTTTATCATATAAAAATTCCATCTTTGATATTTTTACAATATAAAAATCCTATCTTTTATAGTTCTACAATATAAAAATCCTAACCTTGGAATAAAATAAAAATAAAATAATAGAAAGGCTGTTTTATTCCTAATTAACACCAGGGAAAAGAAAGAAAAATAAAAATAATGCAAATAATTAAATATAAAAAAAAAACTCACAGCGTTCGTCGACTGAGGGGGGGTTTCTGTTTGGCGGCGGAGCTGGATGGGGTGGCGGAGGCGAGGTGGAGAAGAAGAAGAGGGGCGGCGGCAGGAGAAAAAAAGGGGGGGGGGAGGGTGCGTCGCGATCGACAGCAGAGGGGGGGGGGTGTCTTCGATCGACAGCAGGAGGATGGGGGGTGTCGCGATCGACAACATAGGGGGGGTGTGTCGCGGTCGAGGCAAGGGGAGGGGGGTATCGCGATGGCGCGCCGCTTGGGGGGGGGGGTTCTTCGATCGTTTAGGTTTTTTTTTCATCTGAAATGATTTGGGGGAGAACAGGGGGGCCTATATATATTTTATATTTAATTCATTTTATTTTTCAAAAAGCAACCTTTTATTTTGACCTCGAAACGAGACCCACCGCTTGTCGTGCCTAACTAATTACCCCCATTCCGAACACAATGGGATATGTATCGTAGGCTGATTTGATCATTTCGATCAATTTTCATAAAAATCAAAATATAACTCTATATATTGAATTTGAACGCACATTTCAATTTACCGGAGCCACATACTAACTCGAAAAATTCCAGAAAAATATTTTCTAGCTTCGTATTGACGATACGGTCTTAACAAAACTTGTTTCGTTGAATTCTGAGACCGTTTGAAAAATGGCCATTTTCCAGTCGATTAAATCAACTGAAACAGGTCAAATGCGTTTTCCTTTGCCACACTCACATATTGATTCGAAAAATTATGAAATTTGAAACCTAGCAATAACTTTACAACACGGATCCAACAAAAGTGGTTTTGTCGAAATCCGAGGTCGTTTGCAAAGTTTCCATTTTTAAGGGCCTGAATTCTATAGCGACTATTCAGAATTTTCAACTGGACATATCTTTTGATTCCCGCTATGAAATTTCGATTTCCCGGATTCGTTGGAAAGATATTCACAATTAGATTCCATTATTTTTGGTTTCACTAAAATCCGGTTTATTTTGCACCCGGTACATTCAATTGAAGTTTGAAATCGAATTATCGAACTACCGCGCCATTTTCAATTCCTTTTATAAATATAAATAAATATTTATATTCTAACGACGATCTATATAATATTTACGTTCGAATTCTATTCAAAATAAATTTCTCATCGATATTATTTTAAATAATCTATTTTAAATATTCAAAATTCGCTAAAATTGCCAAAATAAAATTTTTAAACTGGCCCATATTTCCGGGTTATTACATATAATATATATTTAAATTCTACAGTGACCTTTCTAAAAATTGAATTGGCCATAACTTTTGATTTCTGCTATGAAATTTCAATTTTTCAGATTCGTTAGAAAGATATTATTAAACAGATTTGAATATTTCTGATTTCGTTCAATTCTGATTTAAAATGAATTCTGTATAGTTAGTTAAAATTCAAATTTTCAAACTGCAGCGCTGTTTCTAACTCCTTTTGTAATCAAATTGAATTTACCCGTTTCAAACTAAATTTTTAGTCGTTCTTATTTAAGATAAATTATTTCAAACATTTAAAATTCATTAAAATTTCTAAAATAAAAAATTTAAATTGGCCCCAAAATTCCGGGTCGTTACAATCGCCCCCACTTAAAATCTTTTCGTCCTCAAAAAGGAACATAGCTAAGAGTTGTTTAATTTAACCAACTCCACTTTATTAGTTTCCATACTCTTATTAGTTAAATTAATTATTATTTCTATACTTTTATTAGTTCACTAATAATCAAACATCACAACAAGCAATCAATTAGGTGATTAACTTTTCAAATATATATAACTTTTATATATAGCGAAAAATCAAATTTTCAGTGCAAATCACAGCAATGTGTCCTAACTAAGTGTTGGTTCTCATACCAGTCAGTGGAAATATATAGAAATCCCACTTTCGAGACTCGAACATAAATACTGGTGATGGTCGACCTATCACCAGAATTACCTCCGGGTGACTAGAGTGTGATTCCATATCTATCCAGTATATTAAAACTTCGAATATCCGTTAATTACTCGTATATTCGAAATCTTTATATACTCGATTGTCCACATTAAAATATAATAATATACTCAAATACGTATTTTAGATAAAAAAATTCAAAACTAAATTTGTTTTCATTTTTATTTTAAAGAAAATAATACTCTTCACACTCGTTCTAGGATAATACTGATCCCATCTCTAATGAGTTATTCTTATTGGATATTACTAATCCAATCTCCGACGAATTCTTTCATTCGGTTCTAATGTGCCTTATTCTCGAGCACTGTAAACCAAGCTCTGATACCACATGTGACGACCCAAACTTCCCAGTAAAGGAAAAGCTGGATTGCTTTGAGAACAACACACATCAGAACACAAACTGAAGAACATTTTATTGCTGATTACAACAATTACATCAGAGTACAAGAATATAACAAAGTATGAATACTTATTACATAATAGGAATACAATAATATCAGAGTTTTAAATTACATTTAAAGTAGCAGCGGAAAAATAATACAAATATACAACTGAAAGGAATACATGGATACAGAGCTTTCCGAATACCGCTTCAGCTGTAAGCCAGGATCCTGTAAATATATCTGCAAAAAGCTACTCGACTGCCCGTGTGGAAAATATGGGCACCCGAGTTTGCCAGTGAAACAAACTACAGGCCAGTCATGGGACTGGTATGAGAAATCTTAACTTAACTATCTAATAATAAAGCTAATCACAGGACCACGCCGCTAACGCGGAACGGGTTTACTCCGTTGGATTGTCAGTGCATGAAATAAGGTAAATCGTTAAACAACGCAATGCTCTTTAGAAAAATGAAACCATTATAAGACCCAAGTCCCATCACACAATGCAACGCAAACCGGAGGATAGGGTTTTACCTTATAATGGTCAAAAGATGTTTGATACGATAAAATGGATTTAATATTTATGTGTATATATTCTAATAAAAACATTTTCAATCATAATGTATTAATCATAGACGGCATGGGTACCATATATCATGTCGCCATACTAGTTCTACATTCAAAACCGCAAGGTCGTATTGGAAATTGGATTTCCATCATGAGTCGAGGGTAGGGACAAGCTCCTCTCCGATTCGAGACACTTTGCAAATGCCTCAGGATCCCCCGTTGTGAAGCCTTGGATGCGGTAGGGCCGGTCCCCGCTTACCGGTAGTGGATTGGTTATGCCTGAACACACGTTTCCCGGTTCCTTTGAACCTATAATATGACCACTATCGGCCTATAAAAATCCGAGGTGCCTCAAAATCCATCATCCACATAAGTAAAATGTCAGGCCGTGTTAAAGCACTGACACTACCACTAGCTAGAAAGAAACGTGTGCACTCCCTACGGTCCATATCCCATTTTTGACTCATACCGGGGTGTGAGGCTCGCGAAGTCACGATATACACAAAACTATGCTATAATAGGCTATGCTTTGATCATCCCACAAGGCCCTGCTTTTCAACAAAAGCCCTGATCATTTGCATCTTGGCATGCCACATTGACAATTCACGCCATGCGATCAATTACTATTAATATATACCAGGGTGTTAAGTAGAAAATAAATCCTCCACCACCAAACAGACATATATTAATAGAAATCGATTTAATTCACACGGAACGAAATCCAATGTCATACACGCATCCATTTATTAGCTTATGCTCTGGGTCTGAGCGAAAACCAAATCCGAACAATCAACAATAGTCCGGACAGCCACCACTAAAGCCCCTTCAAGGTAGCTACTCCCATCAGGGTCTCTGTGGCAACACATCCATTCTATGTGAAGGTCGTCGGTCTTCAACACTGTCTTCATCTTCGACTCTTCATCGTTGTAGTAATTATTCGGAATAGGTTAAACCGGTCTTTCCGAATAACTCGCGTATTTTATAATAAAAAATCAAGTACTATAAAAACACATCCAACGTCTCATTCCAATTCAAAATATTCTTTTAAATAAAATATTCAAATTATTCTATCGAAGATAAATTCTTCAAATTTTATTCTTAAATTTTAAAGATTTATTAAACCCCAAATTTGGTTTTAAAAACAAAAATCATTACTCAATGATTATTTAAATTTAAGAAATTTATCTTATCTTTAACTGGGTTAAAGAACTAATGTCATTTTAAAACACCGTTCACGATAAACCCAAAAATCATCTTCCATAAAATATGGAATCTTCACAGAAGTCAAATCAACATATAGTCATTATAAATTTCTGTATCCGACCAATAATATAAATGGAATTACGGCAAAGCCTCTTAAATTCCATATGTAGTATCGGTCTTCTTTTACAGAAGCTTATCTCGGTTATTATTAATTCGAATTCCATTAAATTCCAATTTAATATATTAAATTGAAAACTTTACTTTTGGGAAAATTCCTATTTAAATCTTAATAAAAGATTTATAAATTCCAGAATCATATTCTCACTGTCAGTTGAGTTAAAGGACACATGTCACTTAAAAACATTGTTCACGATAAATTCAATTCACAAATCCAATTACAAAATATAGTTTGAAATTGTAGTAATCTTAATATAAAGATTTGTTCTTTTCAACTGGGCTTCAGAAAGGTGTTATTGAAGACACCATTCACAACAACCCAAAACCCATTTATTTAATTTAATTTCAATTAAATATTCTTTAATTGGAAAACTTCATTAAATGTAAATTTAATGATTAATTCTAGTTGGTACCTGGTTCATTTCAATAAAAATATAATTTTCCAAAATATATTCTTATTTCCTAAAATATTCCTTTTTCAAAAATATATTTTCTAAGATATTTTTTTTCTAGAATATTCTTTATTGGAATGTGACTCAACCAACAACCATATAATTTGTATGGAATCAACAATCATGATAAATAATTATCAAACATCCCAATGACGACCAAAGTGGAATTTATAACTGTGTGAGCATTAAAGTAAATAACTGACGCTCATCACAGACTGTCAATCCATTGGTTGACAGATAACTAAATATTGGGATTAGTGTGTATCCAATATCATCCCAACACCCGTGTGGGGTTTCATCCATCAAGCAAATAATAAACCATTTGTGCACTTGGGAGATGTGTGAAAATTTTCGTCCCAATCACAAAAACAAGTCGGGTAACTTGTAAATGGAAGTGTAATATTCATTTTGAATATACTAACAATTTATTTAACACGTCAAACATTTCAACATCAAAGACATATATTTCAATATATATTTGCATTAGAGAATGCAAATAAAAGAACATATTTTTTTATATTGCCTCTAAATTGGCAATAAAAATATTATCATTAATTCTATCAGCTTTATAATGTAAATGAAGATGTAACTTTTATTTCTAGTCTTTTATTTACACTTAAATTGCGAATAAAAATATAACTTTCCCTATGTTTTTATCCTATTCTATTCTTCCCCTTGCATCAGAAATGCAAATGAAAATGTCAACTTTTATCCTAATCTTTCATTTGTATCTAAAATGCAAATGAAAAATATGACTTCTCAAACTAGACTTTTATTTTGAAAGTAAAATGCAATCTTTAATTCATTTTTTATTTGCATTTAAGAATGCAAATAAAAATGCAACTTTCAAGACGATATTTTATTCACATCAAAAATGCAAACAAAAATGTAACTTACATTTTGATGTTTTGTTTGCATCTAAACAAAAATGCAACTTTTATTTCAACGTTTTGTTTGCATCAAAATTTGCAAACAAAATGCAACTTTTATTTTCCATGTATATTTGTATCAAAGAATGCAAATAAAGAATAACTTTTTATTTCAATGTACTCTTCCAATGTCTAAATAAAAGAAGTATTTGTTCACATAACATATTTTAATGTCTAACATGACAAATAAAAGAATAATTTATTTGTATACAACTTTCCATTCATTCAAAGGACAAATAAAAAGTAAATTTTATTTGTATACAAATTCCAAGTTTCTAATGACAAATAAAAAGCGAATTTTATTTGTATAATAAATCCTAAGTTTCAAATGATAGATAAAAAGTAAATTTTATTTTCAATAACTTCAGTGTTCACATATGACAACAAAAAAGATGGTTTTTATCTTCGTAACCTTGTTTATATTTCTAATGACAAAATAAAAGAGGAGTTATTTGTCATACCAAGTTTTACATTTATAAAGACATGTTTTATTTAACCTAACATATGCTAGTAAAGTGATATTTTATTCTAATGTAACATTCTACGACCAAATGTTCCTTTTAACTCTAACATAAATGTCCCTTTTTTAATTCTAACATAAATGTTGTGTTTTTAACAAAAATGGAATTTTTATTTCACTAATTAAGTTTTAACAAACACGGTATTTCTATCCTAATGTACATTTTACATTAAGAATGATATTTTGTTCTTAGTATAACTGATCAGAATGATAATCTTGTTTAACAAGATGAATATTTCATTCTAATATACATGTGTTAACAAAAAGGAGTATTTCATATGTTAACAAATTCCTATGTTTCTATTTACATTTTAAAATGCAAAATAAAAATGCAGTCCTTTTCCTATGTTTTTAAAATGTTATTTCTTTCTCTAATGTGATATTTTAACAAAGAGACATTCCTATTCTAATGTGATATTTTAACCACAAAGACCTTTTTATTCCAATATGATATTTTATTAGCATACTATATTTCTAACAAAAAGTGAAAAATTTTATATGTTAATTTTGATTTAACAAAAGTGACATTTTTGGATGTCGACTCTAATTTTAACAAAGGTGACAAATTTGTATGTAAATGCTAATTTTGACAAAAGTGACAAATTTGTAATCATATATGACATTACTAATAAAATGTATATTATAAATCAAATATGACATAACTAACAAAATGTGTATATATTTTTATACCTAATGTACATTTTATACAAATGGGTGGTTTTCATTATAATGAACCATATGATCAACATATCATTATTTAACATGACACATCTAACCAAGTTGACATTTTTGTTTCAATATCACATCTCTAATAAAATGACAATTTTATTCTAATATAACATTATCCTGCAAAATGGAGATTTTATTTTATTAACATTTTATAGGCCAAAAGGATAATTTGTTATGCTAACTTTTGTATATACAAAAATGATAATTTAGTTATGCTAACATTTATATGACAAAACGAAGTTTTGATTTACTAATCATTTATATGACAAAAATGAAGTTTAGTACGTTAACATCTTATACTATGAAAATAAAGTTTTGCTTTGTCTACCAATCTAATTTGACAAAATAATAAAAATAATAACTTTTATTTTGTCGACAAATCTAATTCGACAAAATGATGAAAATAATAACTTTATAATAATAAACATATGTTAACATGGTTTTCTTCTAAAATATACAATAAAAATGTAATCTTTATTATTGTAAACATCTTCTTTTAAACATGATTCCCTTTTTCTAAATTAACATTCCTAACAAAAGTAGTGTTTTTATTCTACACTAACATTTCATAACAAAAATGATGATTTTTTCCTAACATATCATTTGTAGCAAAAATGATGTTTTTGTATCAACAAGCACAGATAATTCAATAGATCATCACAATCCACCATCAGACAGTCAATCTAAATTTTATACGGTGCATCAATATTACAATCACAATCAGAATAAATAAATAAATATATTTTAATTAATTTAAAATTTAAAATGAGAAATCTCACCATCGTTCGATGATTAGTCAAAATTTTCAACAGTCCCGAATAGTCTCGTTTCAGTACAGAGGCGTAGATCTCCTTCGTACGTTCACAACGCTTCTGAAATTTTCAAATTTCGAATCCGAATGAATGAGTTATGGATTAAACAAGTTAGTAATTAATTTTAAAATTAAATTAATAAACATGTTTAAGCTTTTAAACCTTTTCCTCTTCCTCTGAAAACTCGGCCGTTACTTCTCAGATTGGTTCAAAACTTTGCGCTCGGATTGCAGGAGGTTTGAGCGTCGATTTAAGGTGCCGTCAGTTGGAGGAGGACGGGCTTGGAGAGATCTAGGTGTGCCAGCAACAAAGGAGGGTGCGGTGGTGCCTGGTGGGGCCGGCGGCGTGTGCAAGGCGCTGACTTTGGTGGCTCGGTTCTCTGAAACCGGTGCGCGAGAGAAGGTAAAATGGATATGAGAATGTAAAGGAGGGAAGGAGCTTCAAAACGAGATATAGTTTGGATTTTATCTCAAAGTGAGGAGGAAGAATTTGAAGAGAGAAGGTTGGAAGAGGTAGGCGGCTGAAATGAGGAATGGGGAAGAACGGTGAACAGTGAAACTGTATTTTATATGGTATACTTAGGGTTTAATTAATTATTAAATTTTAATATAGCCCAATTAAGGTTCGTTTAGTAAACTCCTTATTATTCAGCCCAACGACTGTCTAACCTACCTACTTACCCCTATTCCGGACCCATCTGAATATGTCCCGCAGGCCCAAAAGTTTGTCTCGGTCCCCGTTTCCCAAATTTAAATATAATTCATTTATTTTTAAATTCAAACGTACACAGAAATTCACCGGGACCACATATGAACTCAGAAAATTCCAAAAAATATATTTTTGGCTTTCTTTTGACGATACGGTCCTAACAAAATTAATTTCGTCTCATTCTGAGACTGTTTGAAAAATGGCTATTTTTCAAATCGATTAAAATTGATCGAAACTGATGAAACACAGTTTCTTGTGCCACGCTCACATATTGATTCGAAAAATTATGAAAATTGAAACTTAGCAATAATTTGACATTCCGGTTCCAACAAAAGTGGTTTCGTCGAAAACCGAGGTCGTTTGAAAAATGACTATTTTTAAGGCCAATATATTTAATATTAAAAATACATTTTTAAACAAATAAATTCCGAAACTCAAAATATATAAGTGTTAACTGTTTTTCAATGCAGAAGCATCATTCCGGACTCAATGGAAGTGGTATCGAGTCGAAATTCCTTCATATGTGAAAAGTAGCTTTTCGGGCACTATAATATATATATATATATATATATATATATATATATAAATTCTACAGCGACCTTTCTAAAAATTGAATTGGCCATAACTTTTGATTTCCGCTATGAAATTTCAATTTTTCAGATTCGTTAGAAAGATATTATTAAAGAGATTTAAATATTTCTGATTTCGTTCAATTCTGATTTAAAATGAATTCTGTATAGTCAGCTAAAGTTAAAATTCAAAATTTCAAACTACAGCGCTGTTTCTAAATCCTTTTATAATTAAATTGAATTTATTCGTTTCAAACTAAATTTTTAGTCGTTCTTATTTAAGATAAATTATTTCAAACATTTAAAATTCATTAAAATTTCTAAAATAAAAATTTTAAATTGGCCCCAAAATTCCGGGTCGTTACAAAAAATATTTATAAATTCCAAACCACATTTCATAGTAAATTGGGTTAAAGAACGAATGTCGTTAAAACACAATTCACGGTAAACCCGATTAACATTTCATTTTATTCCAATTACTAAATGTACCTAGAAACTCTAATAATCTTAATTAAAAGATTTATTCTTTTCAAATGGGGTTTAAGAACAGTGTTACTGGAGGCATCGTTCACGATAAGCCCAAAATCCAATTCGATATTAAATAAACAAGGCTCTGAATAGAAAATATATCGGCTTATATTCAATATCAAATTCTGAAACCAACAAATATCGTATTGGAAATAACGATATAAATATATCTTTCAAATTTCCATAACAATATCTGTATAATCACAAAATCCAACATCGAAATATTCCAAAGATGAATTCCATTCAAATCCACTCCAATTCATATATTAGGCATTCTGGTTATATTAAAACTCATTCTCAATCCAATTTATTTATTTAAAAATAATTGGATTATAATTCTAGTTAATAACTAGTTCATTTCGATAAAAATATATTTTTATCTTTTCAAATACGGAATTTTCCATCAAATTCTTTCCAAATCATTTACTATGATTTTACATAGATTATCATTATTTTTAATAATTTTATAAAGGCCCTTTTAGTTGATTTTCATAAACTGTCATCGAACTGTACTTACAACGACCTTTTCCTAATTTGATTTGGACATAATTCCAAATCCAACTATTAGATTTCAAATTTCTTATATTCATTGGAAATCTCTTTTCGACACGAACACAACGGTTCTGGGTTTAGGAGAATCCGACGGTCGGATCTCCTGTAATGTCAATTTGAAGTCAATGGTCGAAATTTGCGAATGGTCGTAGCGCGACGCATTCCATTCTGGCCATTATATTATATATAGAATATATATTATATATATTTCATCGATTTCCATTTAAAACGTCTTTTCTAAATTGTTTATAATTTCTCTTTAAATGATTTTAACTTCTTACAAATTTCAAATCAAATTTGAATATTCATTAATAAATTCGTTTTAAATTCATTTTAGAACGATTTCCATTTCATTTCAAATTTAAAATCAAATTTGAATAGTCCTTAATAAATTAGTTTTAAATTCATTTTAAAACGATTTCAATCTCATTTCAAATTTCAAATCAAATTTGAGTATTCCTTAATACATTCGTTTTAAATTCATTTTAAAACGATTTCAATTCCATTTCAAATTTCAAATCAAATTTGAATATTGCTTAATAAATTCTTTTTAAATTCATTTTAAAATGATCTTAATTCCATTTCAAATCAAATTTGAATATTCCTTAATACATTTGTTTAAATTCATTTTAAAACGATTTCAATTCCATTTCAAATTTCAAATCAAATTTGAATATTCCTCAATAAATTCGTTTTAAATTCATTTTAGAACAATTTCAATTCCATTTCAAATTTCAAATCAAATTTGAATATTCCTTATCATTATAATATTAAAACGATAATATTTTCAAACTATCTGATTTTGATTATACACCGAATATTATTTAAAAATATTTGTTAACTCTGAATTGGGATCAGACTCAACCAATTACCATATAATTTCAGTTAAATGGATTTCAACATCACATGTATACAATAATAATGATAAAAAATCATTGAAAATCCATACAACATCCAAAGTTCATTTTTACAACTGTATAAGTATTAAAATAAATAAATAACGCTTATATAGTCTATCAACCCATCGATTGACAAGCCACTAATTATTGGGATCGGTGTATGTCAAATATTATCCCAATACCCGTGTGGGGTTTTCAAACAACAAACATAGATTATTATTTGTGTAGTTGGGCAATGTGTAAAATATTATCGTCCCAATCAATGTCAGTTTAATGGGTGTACATAAATAAATCGTTTGATTTGTAAATGAATATTTATTTCAACACATGAATATTTTATTCAGTTCATATATACAATAAAAATGATATTTTTATTGTTCGAATATTTTATTCAACACATGAATATTTTATTCAGTTCATATATACAATAAAAATGATATTTTTATTGTTCAAATATTTTATTCAATACATGAATATTTTAATCAGTTCACATATACAATAAAAATGATATTTTTATTGTTCAAATATTTTATTCAACAAATGAATATTTTGTTCAATTCAAATATACAATAAAAATGATATTTTTATTGTTCAAATATTTTATCTAACAGATGAATATTTTATATATTTTATTCATTCAATAAACACAACACGGTCAATTCAATCCAAACAAACAATCATGGTTTGTACAATCAATGGTGTCGGGTGCCGCTAAGCACCGACTGCATCCTAGTATATATTTTAATAAAAATAAATTGAGTGAGAAAGAGTTCTCGCCTTTGTTTTCCACTCCGCCGTGCTTTATTTTCGCTCAGATACATTGTTCTGATTCCAACGCAATCTGTTTCACGTGGCATAGATATCAAAATCACATTTTTATAATAACGCTACATTGATAAAATTCACATTTTTATATCAACAATGTATAGATAAAAATAACATTTTTATCTTTATAAAAATATTTCAGAGTATGATAATTTTATATGACTCATATATACAATAAAAAATGTCATTTTTATCTTTCTAAAAATAATTTCTATATCGCTAAAAATTATACTTTTATATACTCTATTTCTTATTAAAAATTAGATTTTTATAAAGCCGTATATATTTAAAAACAATGCTATATATATATATTTAAAAATCCCATTTTTAAAACAACTCTTTTTAAATTAAAAAAAAAATCACATTTTTATTCTGCTACTATATAAATAAAAATCACATTTTTATTCTAATGCCATATATATAAGAATGAAAATTTTTAAGTCGTTTCTATGTATAAAAATCATATTATTTATTTTTTTCCATTTCTATTTTAAATACAATGCTTTTTCTATTGTTTTAACAACAATATTTATATTTTTAAATCAAAGATATTTATATTTTTAAATCAAAGATATTTATATTTTCAAATCAAAGATATTTTTATTTTTAAAACAATGTATATATTTAAAATAAATTATTTTTACTTAATTATCTAAATTATATAAACTAATTATAAAAAGAAAATAATTTCACTGTTCATCCTTTTTAAAGCTATCGAACCCTCCATCGACCTGTTTCTCCTCCCAACGCTGCCTCCTCCGTTGATGTGGAGATGATCGGAGACCATCGTTCAAAGGCGCCGTCCGCGCCTCCCTCCAGCAGAAGTGGCTCAAAACTCGAAGCATCTAGGAGCCCAAAAATGATGTGCGAATGCACGCCCTTTTAATGCCAAATCCTGCTACTATAGTCCTCGAGGAACGATCACCGCCGTTGGATTAATCGAGCTCGAAGCGCTCTTCAATCTTATAGTAGAATTTTCGAAAATCATGTAGTGGATTGGGATTAAAAATTTAAGGAAGATCGATGCTTTTTCGTCTGATGGTTTCGTTTTGGAGGCATGATAAAATTTTGACCACGTTGACTGGTTTAGGGTTTAGATTTTTTTCAAGAGTATTTATATAATTTTTATATAATGTTTAATTGTTTTATTACTTGTTTAACTCCCGAACTCCAATCAAGCCCAGCGACTATCACCCCTAGCTAAATACCCCCATTCCGAACACAATGGGATATGTTTCATAAGCCAGTTTGATCGTTTTAATCAGTTTTTATCCAAATTAAAATATAATTTAATATATATTGAATTTAAACGTACATTTTAATTTACCGAGGCCATATACTGACCCCAAAAATTCTAGAAAAATTATTTCTAGCTATGCTTTGACTATAAGGTCCTAACAAAACTAATTACGCCGAGCTTGGAGATCGTTAGAAAAATGGTCATTTTCCAGTCGATTAAATTCAAACTGAATTTACCAAACATGTTTAAATTCACCACACTCATATAATAATTGTAAAAATTATGAAAATTGGAATCTTGCTGTAACGACACGGATTTCGCTCGGACCTAATCAATCGCTAAATCGACCAAGAACGTTCGAATCTCGTATGCGCTAACTTTGGGCACGCAACACATCAGAACAAATAACAGAAGACTTTTATAAACATCACAATAATGTTACATCAGAGTACATAATATCAGAGTACATCGAAATATAATACTACAGCGAAAGATTAATTTACAATAATTTAATACAGTGCAGTGGAAGACTATCATTTCTCTGGACACAACCTTAAGCTTCAATGCAGAATCCTGCTCAAAAGATAAATATCTGCAAAACAAGCCACTCGACTGCCCATGTGGAAAATAAGGGCACCCGAGTTTGCCAGTGAAACAAACTACGAGTCAGTCATGGGACTGGTATGAGAAATCTTACTTAACCTATTTAATAAAAAGGCTAATCACAGGACCACGCCTCTAACGCAGAATGGGTTTACTCCATGGGATTTCCAGTGCATAAAATAAATTAAATCATTTAAACAACACAATGCTTTTTAGAAAAATGAAACCATTATAAGACTCAAGTCCCATAACACAATGCAACGCAAACTGGAGGGTAGAGTTTTATCTTATAATGGTCAAAAACGATTGATACGATCAAATGGATTTGATATTATTATTAGTGTATATATGTTTCAAAAACATTTCAATCATAATGTACCAATCACAGACGGCATAACTACCATATATTATGTCGCCGTACTAGTTTTACAATCAAAACTGCATGGTGTCATATTGGAAGTTGGATTTCCATCATGAACCAAGGCAATGGATCGTCCTTACCGAATTTGAGACACTCTAGCCCGTGTCTCAGGCTCAGAGCTCGAGTGAGCCTTGGATCTTCAGGGCTGGTCCACAAATACTTTAGTGGATTAGTTATGCCTGAACAATATGTTTCCCCGCCCTATGGGGCGTAAATATAGAGCCACTAGGGACTCAAATCTGAGGCACCTCATTCCATCATCCACATAAGCAAAATGTCTGGGCTCTATACCATAACACCATTTCTAGCTAGAAAGAAACGTATGTCCTCCCTATAGTCCTGTGATGACCCAAACTTCTCAGTAAAGGAAAGCCCAATTTTTTTTGAGAACACGACAAATAAGAACACAAACAGAAGAACATTTCATTGCTTATTATAACAATTTACATTAGAGTACAAGAATATCCAGAGTACGGAAATTTATACAACAGAAAATAATATCAGAGGTTTAAATTACATTTAAATAGCAGCGGAAAATAATACAAAATACAACTAAAAGAAATACACGGATACAGAGCTTTCTGAATATCGCTTCAGCTGTAGACCAGGATCCTGTGAAGATAATATCTGCAAAACTAAACTACTGACAGCCCGTGTGGAAAATATGGGCACCTAGAGTTTAGGAAGGAACAATAAACTCTAAGTCAGTCATGGGACTGGTATGAGAACTCAAAACAGTTATTAATTTGATTTTAAAGTTAGGTAAACAAGGGGACCTCGCCGCAAACACGGAATGGGTTTCCTCTCGAGAATACCAGTGCATAAAATAAACAGCGCAATGCTCTTTAGAAAGGTGAAACCATTATAAGACTCAAGTCCCATGCAACGCAAGCCGAACGATAGAGTTTTACCTTGTAACGGTCAAAAAATGCTTAATACACGAAATTCATCTTTTATACTATAAGTGTACTGTAGAAATCAATTTCGAATATAAATGTATCAATCCTAGGTGGCATAATATATCATGTAAGTGGCATAATATAATATGTCACCATATAGGTATACAACTAAAACCATAAAGCTCGTATTGGAAAATTGGTTTTCCATCATGATGGCTGCAGATTTGAAAGATCTATCGCGAATGTATCTCCACGGCTTATGTCTCGGCAAGAGAAAACACCGTAATACATACACTATGCACTTTGGATGAGCATCAATATGTTCTATCCCCATGGGATTCGGTCGGCTGAAATGACCTATCCTAATCTCCAGGTGTGGAGCGACCACACCTAGCACAACTCGACCGACCACATCCATATATATATATATATATATAAAGTATATTGGTAAAACCTACTAATCATATAAATCGTTCACTATCATACCGAGGTGTGAGGCTCACGAAGTAACGTTGTACACAAAGCTATGCTAATTAAAGTTGTGCTTTGATCATCATCCGGAAGGCTCTGCTTTTCAACAAAAGCCTTGATCCATGCATCTTAGCATGCCACATTGTCAATCCATACTATACCATTGATTTCTGCCAATATATATAACCTCTAAGCACATATGTCTTAGAGAAGGGTGTTAAGCAAGAGAATAAATTCTCTGCCACAAACAGATATATATATTTAGCAAAGATCAACCAATACAGCATAAAGGAATACAACGTCAGACATTCCATCCATATACAAGTCCGATCTGTCTGAACAAATCCGGAGGCACCTTATTCCTCGTCCCGTATATCCAATACGGAAGAGAGGCCCTCGCATATCCGAACAATCAACAAGTACGTCCGTACGACTACCACTGTATCCCCTTCAAGGTAGCTACTCCAATCATGGGCATCAGTAGCAACTCATCCATTCGATGTGAAGATCGTCGGTCTTGCGCCGTCTTCAATCTCTTCGAGTACTATTCGTCGTACCAATTATTCAGAATGGGTTAAACTTGGTCTTTCTGAATACCTGGTGTACTTTATAAACAAGTGATATAAAAACACATCCTACGCCTCATTCCAATTCAGAATATTCTTTTAATAAAATATTCACATTTTAGGGAAACGTTCCCATTAATTTTATCAAAGATAAATTCTTTTAATTTTATTCTTTTTAACCTCAAAAATCATTACTTAATGATTATTCAATATTAGGAATTTAGCCTTATCTTTAACTGGGTTAAAGAACTAATGTCTTTTAAAAATATTGTTCACGATAAACCCAAATCCTCTTCCATTAACTATGGAATCTTCACGGAAATCATAACGGTGTATAATCGATATAAATTCCTATATCTAACTAATAATATAAATGGAATAGCGGCGATGCCTTTTAAATTCCATATATAGTATCGGTCTTCATTCACAGGAGCTCATCTCGATTATTACCAAATCGAATTCCATTCAACTCCAATTAATATATTAAATTGGAAAACTTTATTTTGGAAAATTCCCATTAAATCTTAATAAAAGATTCATAAATTCCAAATTATTTCTTCACTGTTAATTAGGTTAAAGAACAAGTGTTATTTAAAGCACCATTCACGATAAACCCCAAAATACAATTCTTTTATCCAATTTTAATTAAGTATTAATTAATTGGTAAAATTTCTTAAATCTTAATTAAAAGATTTGTTCTTTTCTAAATTGGGATTAAGAACAGTGTTATTAAAGACACCGTCCACGACGAACCCAAAATCCCATTTGATATTAAATATAAGGTTCTGAATAGAAATTATATCAGTTTATATTCAATATCAAATTCTAAAACCAACAAATATTGTATTGGGAATAATGATATATATATATATCCCAAATTCCTCACAATATTCGTATAATAACTAAATCCAATATCGAAGTATTCCGAAGATAATTTCCATTCAAATCCATTCCAATGTATATATAAATAAATATTGGAAAAATTCTGGTTATTTTAAAACCATTTTTGTAACAACCCGTATTTTTGAATAACATGTTATAATGTAAATCAAGGAAGAATTAAATTCTAAAATCTGAATCAAGGGAAACGGGCTGCGCCATTGCGTTCGTCTCGGAAAAATACGCGAAATAGAGTCCGAGTTTTCGAAAAACGGAGTCCGTATGACCAAGTTATGGCCCAATGAAGTTTTTAGAAAATTCTAAGCCCGAAAACAGTTCAAATTCGAATTCAGATTCGAATTTCAGATAAACAGGATGGGCGGGATTTTTCCCGCCCCAGGCAGGGTCGACACAGGGGTCGACACCAGTGTCGACCCCCCCAATGGGTCGACACCCATGTCGACCCATGGGTCGACACCCATGTCGACCCAGGGGTCGACCCCCCGGTCGGACCAGTTTTTCTGGTGCACCATTTGTGACGTGTTGAGTCGGCTCTAGAAGCTTCTGACGAGATTTGACGGACCTGATGTGTTCTAGGGTTAATCCTATGGTCTAAACTAACCTAATCACCTATAAAAAGGCCCCTAGACCTAGCCTAAACCCTCATTAATCATTCCTACAACTAAACTATGTCAAAATGTTTCTCAATCATGGCCTCCATCTTCTTCATGAAAGCATGAGTGTCTCAAATCAATCTATGTCATAAAAGAGTCATCTTTCTTAAGTAAAAGCGCCTCCTTTCTTTGTCTTTGGGGCTATTACTTCTTGTTTCAAGGCGTTTAAGTGGAGCTTATTATTTTCTTTGCGGATTTTGCTTGTGGCTTCGTCTCAATCTTTATATTATTTGATCTAGATCGCATAACCGCTCATTGTAAGCCCTATACTACTCTTAGATTCTAACTATGAAGTTAAATGTGATATGTTGCAAGTTGAGTTTGGGCCTATATGATATATGCTTTGATCTTATCATGTTATGCATGAATATATTCTATGCATGTTTGAAAACCTATCACCTTGACCTTGTGGGCTAAAAGCTATAAGCTTTATGTTGAAATGTTGCATTATATAACATGAGAACTCTTATAACCTTTATGATAACTTGCATCTAATGCTATATGCGAACTTTTAGCCATCATCCTATGTCATTCATAATCATGTTTCACCTAATTGCTCAAGTTGATATTATGCATGTTTTGAGGCCTATGATGTAATATGCAAGCTCATGAACCTATTTATGCCTCATATGCCACCATGTTTAACTTGTGGCCAACCTTATTACCTTATGCCCTTTTGGTCACGCTTTTGCCAAGTTCCCTCTTTTGATCTATGTTATGTTAAGCGAAACGCACATGCGATGGGAATGCGTTGGGTTTGGGTAATATTAATGACATGAAAACATGGTTCTAAAATATGACATGAACATTGACTTGTGATTATGTTTGTAAACATAAACTTGGACATGACTTCTAGAAAACATGAAATGGCCAACTCGAGGTTGGGTTGAGTTTGCAACGTAAAACTACCCGGAACCGCCCGGCTTAACTAGTAGTTGCAAACAATAGGACCCAATGTGAGTAGTTGGTCATGTAGCACCCAAAACCCGAGGTTAGACTCAGTTTGCGGCGGAAACCTGCCCGGAACCAACCGGCCTAACCAGTGGCCGCAAACTGTCAGTCTAATGTGAGAGGTTGGGTGCATTAAGTTAATAAATGCCACATGATAGGGTTAAGTCATGGACCACTTGAATATACTTAACCACGTGGACATGATGGGTTGATAGGGTTAAGTCAACATGGACACACTTAACCAACCCAATGCTTAGTTGGATAGGGTTAAGTCGTGAACCTTTTTAGGAACACTTAACCAACTTGATACATGGTTTGGATGGGGTTAACCACACTTAACCCACTAGAAAACCCTAGTTACGCGGTCCTTCTCAGCAGTAACCCACTAGGGAGTATCGGATACCCTAGGGACTAGGCTAGGGTGGGGCACGATTACTGGGCTGGAGTGTAAGCGACCAAAAAGACGGCAAAAGTAGGTGCGCCATAGTAGATTCCGACGGACCATGGTCGTGCACATTGTCCGGGGATGAAAGACAGACTTGGGTACCAGTAGGTTTTGACTGTGCGTGCTTGTTTCGTGTCAGTGGTTGACACCCTAGGGCCGGATACACCCTAGGGTGGACCTAGCACAGTCGACTACATTTCATGTTTGGACCGTATGACACCGATACACGACGAGTTAGGTTTATAGGGAGCCGATCGACTAGACCGAGTAGTTGGACCTTGATTTAGGTCATCTCATGGGTTTGGGCCAACATTGGGCTAAGGGATCATTTCTTGTTTATACTTGACATGGATTGGAATACTAGTACACACCTGGTGCAACTTAACCTTGTATATGCGATGCCACACATGATCTATCTTGTTAACTTTTCACCATGCCAGTTATCACCCTACATCTCATCTCTGTTTACATACTCAGTTAACTTTATTAGTTTTTATACTAATAGTAGATAGGACTTACCAGTCTTTTTGACTGACCCGTTTTCTTTCGCCTCTTTTCTTCCGTTCCCCCCCCCCCCCAGGTTTGCATGGTGGGAACACTGTTACTTAGCCGGATCTTTTGCTGCTTTTCTGGATAGCTCACGTATGGTTTGAGCATGCTATGGCCTTACTACTTTGGGGATACTTACTTTATATTTCTTTTTCAGTTTTCAGTTTATGTTCTAGACTTTGTTTATGGAAAAATAATGACCAAGTACTTTGATGTAACTTGACTATGGTTTTGAAATGCTAGTTTTATCCGCTGCTTTACTACTCTGCTTTTACTTACATGTTCTGTCTTGTGATATCTGCATGCATGTTTACCTCATTTAACGCCCCTCCAAAGTTAGTGTCCTTGCAAGAGTGGCACTGGCGGAGGTGGGGTGTTACATTTGGTATCAGAGCATATGGTTTACGAGATTGGACAAAAGGTTTTTAAACTTACCTTTTGAGAAACTATTTTTCAAAACCAATTAAGTATTTTCCAAGAAAAGTCTAGTTATTTTAAAAGGCTATTCCCCAAAAGTCGTTAGAACTGTTCTTCGTTTCCTTGTTCTAAATCTATCTTTTCCTTTTTCAGTATGGCCGATCTTAACCTTCCCGAGGGAGAGACCATTCCCGGATGGTTCCGGAGGTACTTGGAAGCTAGGGCCAACAATGTGGGCCCAGCAATCACCCCCACCGTAACTGAGGTTCCCCCTCCTCCTCCTCAAAATCCGCAAGCAGATTTCGCTAAGATTTGCAAAGACTTTAAGGCGATGGGTGGCAAGAATTTCATTGGGACGGAGACTTTTGTAGAGGCACGAAATTGGTTGAAAGAAACTGAGGATCTCTTCGCTATCTTTGATGTGGTAGACCATAGAAAGGTTTTAATGGCGGCATGGCTATTAAAAGAAAAAGCTGCTTATTGGTGGGAGGTCACCAATGCTACGAGGCCTATAGAGACTTGGGCCGACTTTAGGACGAGGTTTGGGCTTAAGTTTCTATCATCTGCTGAGGCGAATATGCAATTGGAGAAGTTTATATCTTTGAATCAAGGGGACATGACAGTAAGGGAGTATGTGAATCAGTTTAACCAGCTCGCTCGATTCGGTTTGGACATGGTTAATACCCCCCAGAAGAAGGCTTTACGCTTTGCACGAGGGTTGAATGAGCCATTACAAGGTTTAGCCCTATCTCATATACCCATGGGGGCCACTTTTGAAGGCCTAGTAGACATGGCATTACTTCAAGGAGAAGATAAGAATGGCAAGAAGGAAGTCAAGACTAATGAGACTCAAGCCAAGAAGACAGACTCCAAGTGGGGAGGAAATCAGAGCAATCAGAACAACAAGAACAACAAGGGCAACAAGGCGAAGGCAAAGGACCCAAGAAAATGCAACTTTTGTGGGATTGTTGGGCACATAGCCAAGGATTGCAGAAAGAAGAAGAGGAAGCGGGGCGAATGCTTTCATTGTGGAGAGACTGGACACTTTAGCAAGGATTGCCCCAAGAAGAAAGGACAAGGGCAAGGGCAGAATCAGCGTGCAGGACCTTCTGGAGGGCAAGTGCATGCTCTCAACGCTGCTCCAGTTCAGGACCGAGGTAGTATTTCTGTAGAGAGTCTTTTTTATATTTCTGATTACCCTGTTCGCACCTTATTTGATTCTGGCGCATCGCATAGTTTTATTTCTTCTGACATTGTTGAAAGTTTGCACCTAAGTACTAGTCTAGTTGAGGATCCCGTTTGTGTTTCAAATCCAATTGGGGGTTCCGCCCATCTATCTATGATTTGTGTGGATTTGAAGATTTCTATCTTGATCGTAGAATTCACGTGTAATGCTTATGTTCTCGGGTTCACAGGATACGGGTTGATCTTGGGCATGGATTGGTTGTCCAGTTATGGAGCCATTCTCGATTGTGAGCATAGGGTGGTGAGGCTCATGACTCGCCTCGGTAATACCCTAGAAATTTCTTGTAACCCTAGAGGTCCCGTCATGTTATGTTATCTTGAATCTCTTGACTCGTCCATCGATGATCTGCAATCTGTAAGGGTGGTCCGAGACTATCCTGATGTCTTTGAAGAAGTTAAGGGGTTACCCCCTAAATGAGAGATAGATTTCCGCATTTATTTAGTCGATAATGCCAAGCCAGTATCATTGCCCGTTAGGCACATGGCCCCACGAGAAAGAAGAGAGCTCAGTAAGCAAATCAAGGAGCTGCTTGAGAAGAATTTTATTAGGCGAAGCATTTCTGAATGGGGTGCTCCGGTGGTATTCGCTACTAAGGCAGATGGTTCGCTTCGTTTATGTGTTGATTATCGAGAGTTAAACAAGCTGACAAAGAAGAATAGGCACCCGTTACCAAGGATTGATGATCTCTTTGACCAGTTGGTTGGTGCTTCTGTTTTCTCTCAGCTCGATCTAGCCACCGGATTCCATCAGCTTAGAGTAGATGAGGATAGTATCAATAAGACTGCGTTTAGGACTCCAGTTGGATTCTTTGAATGGCTTGTCATGCCATTCGGGTTGACTAATGCACCCGCCTACTTCATAGACTTGATGAGTAGGGTGTTCAGGGAGTTCCTTAACAAGTTCGTGGTTGTCTTCGTGGATGATATTCTGATCTTCTCAAAGGATGAGGAAGAACATGCCAGACATCTCAAGGAAGTGATGTATACGCTTAGAGCACATCAGTTAAAAGCCAAGTTCTCCAAATGTCATTTTTGGAGAAGGGAAGTTCGGTTTCTTGGACATATAGTTTCTAAGCAAGGTATAGCGGTGGATCCCGCGAAAGTGGTTGTGGTTCAAGACTGGAAGACTCCTAGGAATGCAACCGAAGTAAGAAGCTTTCTCGGTCTGGCAGGCTACTATAGGAAGCTCATTAGGGACTTCTCTAAGATTTCGGCCCCTCTTACTAAGTTGACGAAGAAGAACTTAGCCTTTGCATGGGACTTAGAGTGTGAGCTTGCTTTTCAAAGGCTCAAGAGGGCCCTTACCATAGCTCCAGTTTTGGCATTACCCGATGGAGGTAAGATGTTTACCGTGTACACCGATGCATGTGGTACGGGGTTAGGTGTTGTTCTAATGCAAGAGGGAAGAGTGATATGTTATGGGGGTAGGCAACTTAAAGTTCATGAGAAGAACTATCCCACTCATGATTTGGAGTTGGCGGCAATCGTCTTTGCACTCAAATCCTGGCGCCACTATCTTCTAGGCGAAAGGTTTGAGTTGTATACTGATCACAAGTCACTCAAGTACCTCTTCTCGCAGAAAGATTTGAATTTAAGGCAACAGAGATGGATGGAATTCTTGGCATCATATGACTTCGAGATAGCTTATACCCCTGGCAAGGGTAATGTCGTGGCAGACGCACTAAGCAGAAGGAGGTTGACTTTGAGTCCCTTGTTTATTGAGATGAAGAACTTAGAGTTCTTGGCAACCTTTGATTTCACGACGGCGGTTGAGTCGATGACGGGTTCATTAGCATCTCTTGAGCTTAGACCCACACTTCTCGATCAGGTTGGGGCTTCGCAGAAGAAAGATCCACCGATAGTTGAAGTTATGGACAAACTGATTCGTGGTGAGACGTCTAGTCACCTTGCTAGATATACTATTGATGATAAAGGTTGGCTAAGGCGTGATGGAAGGCTATGCGTTCCACAAGTAGGAGGCTTGGTGCATAAAGTTCTTGAAGAAGCACATCACTCGAAGATGACTATACATCCGGGAGGAGATAAGATGTATAGAGATATGAAGCGCATTTTCTTTTGGCCCGGAATGAAGAGAGATGTGGTAGAGTATGTCTCAAAGTGCATGGTGTGCCAACAAGTGAAAGCCGAGTCAAAGAAACCAGGTGGGCTATTCCATCCATTGGAGGTCCCGCAATGGAAGTGGGAGGGTATTTCTATGGATTTTGTGGATGGATTGCCTAGGTCAAGAAAAGGGAACACGAGCATATGGGTCATAGTTGATAGACTTACGAAGAGTGCTCATTTCATTCCTGTAAAGAGCAAGAGGACTGCATCATGGCTAGCATCTATTTATCTCCAAGAGATAGTGCGGTTGCATGGAGTTCCTTCTAGCATAGTTAGCGATCGTGACCCAATCTTCACTAGCCAATTCTGGAATAGTTTGCAAGAAGCGATGGGTACGCGATTGAATCTGAGTACAGCCTATCACCCCCAGACGGATGGCCAAACCGAAAGGGTGAATAGAGTGCTAGAAGATCTTTTGAGGCTTTGTGTTCTTGACTTTGGTGGTACTTGGGAAGACCACCTTCCTCTTGTAGAGTTTGCCTATAATAATAGCTATCAAGCCAGCATAGGGATGACACCATTTGAAGCTTTGTATGGGAGGCCGTGTAGGTCACCATCTTGTTGGTAGGAGACAACAGATAGGTTTATACTTGGGCCCGATATGATACGGGACACATCCGAAAAAGTTGAATTGGTGAGAAGACGGATGAAAGTGGCCCAAGATAGACAGAAAACCTATGCTGACAAGCGAAGTGCAGATTTGGAATTCGAAGTAGGAGACAGGGTTTTCATGAAGGTTTCTCCTTTGCGTAATGTGGTACGCTTTGGAGCAGTGGGGAAGCTGGCACCAAGGTTCGTAGAACCCTTCCCTATCATAGAGAGAATTGGAAAGATGGCCTATAAGGTGGAATTGCCCGAAAAGCTAGCCGGAGTGCATAATGTCTTTCATGTCTCGCATCTCCGAAAGTGCCTACATGAGTCCGCTGAGGTGGTTGAACCAAGCATTCTTGAAGACATTGAGGTAGAGAAAGAGGCAACCTTGAGAAGAGTTCCGATTTGTATTTTGGGAACAGAGATCAAGAAGTTAAGGAATCGAGAAGTCAAGTTGGTGAAAGTTCAGTGGAGTGAAGCCGATGAAGACGCAACTTGGGAAACCGAGGAGAAGATGTGTGGGCTTTATCCATTCCTTTTTGAGGGTACATTCTCAATTTCCCCTCCTGTAACACCCCGAGAATTCTATAACTGTGAAATTCATGAATTAAAGTATAATCAAATTCAAATCAAAGAACTAAGGGAATCGGGATACGCCATTGCGTTCGTCTCGGAAAAATACGCGAAATAGAGTCCGAGTTTTCGAAAAACGGAGTCCGTATGAAGAAGATATGGCCTTCGGAAGTTTTGAATTAAATTTAAAATTCAAACAGAATAAAATAATTAAAAATCGGGCCCAGTGGGCCAGGGCGAATAAACACCCGCCTAGGCCACCCAGGTCGACTGGGCTGTCGACCTGGACTACCCATGTCGACAGGGCTGTCGACAGCCCTGTCGACAGGGGTATCGACCTGGTCGAGCCCAGTCAACCTGGCTGGCCAGGTCTGTGTTTGGTCGAATTTCTGTGGTCTGCTTTGTCATTAGGGCTAGGTGGCGGGTTCTAATTGGTCTCTCTATCTAACGAATGGCTACGATCTAACCTAGCAACATCAATGGTCCTAATCAATTCCTAACCTCTATATAAACAACCTTAGACTAAACCCTAATCTATTCATTCAAATTAAGAACATAGCCGCCATGTTGCTGAGGAACGACTAAGAGTAGCCGCCAACTAGAGAGAGAATTAGGAAGAGAGTTCTAAAGCCTAAAGCAATTCAAGCAACCTAAAGCCAATCAATTCAACATAAGAATCATATCTCTTAATTAGAGAATTCGCCGCAACCATTGTAAGTAGAGTATTACTTTGGTATGAATAAACAATTGTGTTGATGTGTATGCTTGAATTGTGGCAATGAAAGTAATTCATATTTGTGCGTTCTTATCAATTTATATACATTTGGATATTCTTGAATTATGTTATTCGATTATAAAGAACTACATGCGGTAGTTCTATGCAAGTATACGTTTGGAATATTGCGCAAATTATGTAATCTATGTTGAAGCTACATGTATGTAGTTGATTGAAATTCATGCAAGTTAGGGGCTTTGTTATTATGCCATCTTTTTATGTATATTTTTGTGCATAAGTCATTTTGCAAGTAATTGAAACAAGTTTGGTTATTATAGTTCATATGAAACTATGTTGGAATTTTGACACCATAATCCATGTATTAAGCCATGCTTTTGCAAACTCATGAATATGGCTAGGCTATATTTGGCATAATAGAAATCCATCTTGTTTACAAGAATTATATGATGACATATGTGAGACATGGCTAGGCTAGACTCAAAAATCCCTTTTTGCAAGTTTAAAGCAAACACCATGCTTAGGAATATTTATGCATAAGTATATTTATACTATCGTTATGTGATTAGACTTAAACCATAATTAAGTTGATCTATGCTTTTGTAACAAAGTATCCCCTTTGTAAACATGTAGAAACCGTATGAACATGACTTGTTTATGTTTATGCCATGAACAAATTTAACTTTACTTATGCCATGCTTATGTTGGACTTTATGCCATGTTTATGCTAAAAGTATTTATGCCGTGCTTATGTTTGACATTATGCTATGCTTATGCTAGAAATATTTATGACATGCTTATGTTTGACATTATGCCTAAATAAGGATATAGGTTCATGTTGTAGTTAAACCTATGCAAGTTCACATGCTTTGATTCATGTCACCTATGTTACCACTATGCAAGTACACCAATTTCTATTTTGTATTTCCAACGTCGTATTGCAAGTTCATGCGCTCACCTTCCCCTTTTTGTGTATGTAATCACGCCATAAGCCTCCCCTTTTCGCATGGCTAAATTGGGCTTTAAAAGGCTAAGCCCAATATATATAAACGGACGTGTAAAACGGGGGAAAATAACGTTGGGTTAAAATTAATTAATGAATGAAAATATAAAATAAAGGGCCCAAATTCAAGTATGGGTTGGGCCCATGATTGGTGTAACCTTTACACCATTAACTTAATAATGGGCCGCAAATATTTACATATAAGAAATAAAGAGGAATGACAAAATATGTAAATGTAGAGAATACGATGTGTTTAACCCGAGGTTGGATTGAGTTGTGATGTAAACCTGCCCGGAACCGCCCGGCTGTCCAGTAGTCACAACAATACCTATCCAATGTGGGAGGTTAAACATGGAGCCCAATAAGGACCCGAGGTTAGACTGAGTTGTGGCGTAAGACTGCCCGGAACCAACCGGCAACAGGCAGCCACAACAATACCTGTCTAATGTGAGAGGTTAGGACCTTAATAAGACAATTAAGGCTGAGTCAGGATTGATAGGATTAAGTGAACTAAAGACTTAATCAAAATGGAACATGCTAAACAAAACGGACTGGTGGGGGTTAGGTTAGGAAACACTTAACCAACTTAGCATGTTGGCTAGAGATAGAAAACCTAGTAACGGGGGACCCTTTTCAGCAGTAACCCTAGAAGGTGTATCAGGATACCCTGAAACTAGGCAGGGTGGGGCACGATTACTGGGCTGATTGTAAGAGGTCAAATCGACGGCGGTGGTGTAGCAGTGTAGGTTCTAACGGAGTGCGGGCGTGCACACACTCCGGCGCAGAAAAATAAGGCACTGGACACCAGTAGCATACCTGTGCACTCTAAGGTTGTGTCGGGTTGCCACTATGGGACTTGATACACCCCATGGTGGGACCAGCATAGGTAACTACAGACATCGGGGGCCGTAAGACACATGTAACTATGCGAGTAGGAGCCGATCATCATTGAATGGACCACATCACCCTGATTATGGGGTGCAAGTTGGAAACTAGTTTATATGGGTTCAGAGATTAACATGGGGTACGATAGTATATTCGACCCTAGACAACTTAACCAAGTTTATAGTGCATGCCCACTTCTCGTTTATACTTATCATACCCAGTTCTTTATTCATAGACAAAGTAGTACTAGACTTACTCAGGCTTTATGTCTGACTCTATTTTTCTTTCGTCTTCTTTCTTCCGTTTCCCCCCCCCCCCCAAGGTCCTCAGGGAGGGAACACAGCAGCTTGATCAGCCTTAGCATCCAGCTTGAAGAAGAGAAATGTATTGCTTGGACTTTCCTGTTTTGAACTATGGCTTTGGACAATCCACTATGGGGCTTTTGCAGTTTATCTATGTTTTATTTATGCTTCTTTAATAATGTACTCAAGACAGATTATGAAAGTGTTATGTTATGTTTTTGGAAAGGATGTTATTGTAACACGTATTTGACTTTATGAAATAAAAGTTTGTTGTTCTTCCGCTGTTTACAAATATGTGTTCTTATATCTGTCTTGTATATCTGTGACTTGTACTTATAAACCTCCACCAAAATTAGGGCACTCCCTTTGAGAGTGACCCTAACGGAGGTGGGGTGTTTCACTTGGTATCAGAGCATAGGTTTACCAGATAAGATAAAAAGTTTTGAAAAATTATTTTCAAAAAGGAAATTTAAAGAAGCATTTTTAAAAGAAAAATATTATTTTATTTTAAAAAGGCAAAGTCCACTCCCCAAAGCCATAGGTACTATCTCTTATCCTTCGTTTTGAATCTATCCTTTTTTTTCAGCATGTCCCAAGAACTTAACTTGCCGGAAGGGGTGCCAATACCTGGTTGGTTTAGACGGTTCTTAGAAGCAAGGGCCACTCAGCCAGGTCCTACCATTCCTCCTCCCCCAGCGGAAGGAAATCATCCAGCTGCAGCAGCACCTTTTCCTCCACCTCCTCCTCGGGGAAACACATTCGCTAAGATATGCAAAGATTTTAAAGCTATGGGAGGAAGGGATTTCCATGGAACTGAGTCCTTCGTAGCAGCTAGAAATTGGCTGAAAGAAACTGAGGACCTATTCATCATCTTTGAGGTAGAAGATAGACAAAAAGTACAACTGGCGGTGTGGCTATTGAAGGGCGAGGCTTCCTACTGGTGGGAAGTCACTAATGCTGAAAGACCAGTGGAGACATGGGAGGACTTTAGGGCAAGGTTTGAGACCAAATTTCTCTCAGATGCGGAAAGAAGTTTGCAGTTGGAAAAATTCTTATTTCTTAAACAAGGGGACAAAACAGTCAGAGAATATGTGAATCAGTTCGATGAGCTGGCTAGGTTTGGACTTGACCTAGTCAACACCCCGCGCAAGAAGGCTCTCCGTTTCGTTAAGGGGTTAAATGAGCCATTACACAGTTTGGCCATGACCCATATACCCATGGGAGCCACGTATGAAAGATTGGTGCAAATGGCATTGCTGAATGAAGAGGATAAGGGCAAGAAGAAAGAGGGTTTGCAGCCCAAGAAGACAGACTTTAAGAAGGGCGGGAAAGGCAACAAAGAGAAGAGGAAGTGCAATTTTTGTGGCAAAGTGGGGCACTTAGTAAAGGACTGCCGGAAAAAGAAGGCCAAGGAGAATGGTGGGTGCTTTTCTTGCGGTGAGACAGGCCACAGGGCTAAGGACTGCCCAAAGAAACGAGGACAGGGGCAGAGGGCTGGATCCACCCCAGGGGCACAGGTCCATGTGCTAGAAGCGCCACCTCTGCAACAGCGAGGTATAAATACTTCTGTAGAAAGTGTAGTTTATCTTTATGATCACCCCGTTCGCACTTTATTTGACTCTGGCGCATCACACTCCTTTATCTCGTCTGCTTTAGTAGAATCTCTGCACCTAGAAACTAGTATGGTAGAGGACCCCTTAATTGTTTCAAACCCAATTGGGGGCCCAGCTCATTTGTCTATGATCTGTGTGGGATTGAAAATTTCTATTCTAAGTGTTGAATTTCAATGTAGTGCCTTTGTTTTGGGCTTTTCGGGGTATGGTTTGATTTTGGGTATGGATTGGCTATCCAATAATGGGGCCATCCTTGATTGTGAGAAAAGGGTTGTTAGGCTCCTAACCCAGCTCGGTAATACTTTGGAAATTTCTTGTAATCCCTCGTATGCGGTTATGCTTAGTTATCTTGAATCGCTAGATGCCTCTGTTGAAAATTTGCAATCAGTTAGAGTGGTCCGGGAATATCCGGATGTCTTCGAAGAGGTGAAGGGCTTGCCTCCGAAGCGGGAAATAGACTTCCGCATATATCTTGTAGATAATTCAAAGCCCGTTGCGTTGCCCGTTAGACACATGGCTCCACGAGAAAGGAAAGAGCTCAGTAAACAGATTAAAGAGCTTCTAGAAAAGGGGTTCATTAGGAGAAGCATTTCAGAATGGGGCGCTCCAGTGGTGTTCGCTACGAAGGCGGATGGTTCACTCCGTCTATGTGTTGACTATAGGGAGCTCAACAAGCTAACGAAAAAGAATAGGCATCCTCTCCCTAGAATTGACGATTTGTTTGACCAGCTTGTAGGAGCGTCTGTTTTCTCCCAACTCGATTTAGCAACCGGTTTTCATCAGCTAAGGGTGGCTGAAGATAGCATCGATAAAACGGCGTTCAGAACCCCAGACGACTTCTTTGAATGGCTTGTCATGCCTTTCGGCTTGACAAATGCACCTGCGTACTTCGTGGACCTAATGAGTAGGGTATTTAGAGATTTCCTCAACAAATTCGTAGTGGTCTTCGTAGATGATATCCTTATCTTCTCAAAGAGTGAAGAGGAACATGCTCAGCACCTAAGGGCAATCATGGAAACTTTGCGAGTCCATCAACTAAAAGCCAAGTTCTCCAAATGCCACTTTTGGAGAGAAGAGGTGA
Organism: Allium sativum; assembly: GCA_030737875.1. Classification (NCBI taxonomy): domain Eukaryota; kingdom Viridiplantae; phylum Streptophyta; class Magnoliopsida; order Asparagales; family Amaryllidaceae; genus Allium; species Allium sativum. Next base: position 163,515,826 of record CM060913.1, read on the forward strand.
GGTTCCTTGGGCACATAGTATCCAAACAAGGGTTAGCAGTGGACCCTGCTAAAGTAGTGGCGGTACAGGACTGGAAGACACCAAGGAATGCAACTGAGGTCCGAAGCTTTCTAGGACTAGCAGGTTTCTATCGAAAGTTCATAAGGGATTTTGCGAAAATCTCAGCTCCGCTCACGAAATTGACCAAGAAGAATCTAGCGTTCAATTGGGATTTGGATTGCGAGTTTGCTTTCCAACGACTGAAAAGGGCTCTCACAACAACCCCAGTTTTGACGCTACCAGATGGGAGCAAGATGTTCACTGTTTATACGGATGCATGTGGGACAGGGCTAGGCGCCGTCTTAATGCAAGAAGGAAGGGTAGTAGCTTATGGCGGGAGGCAATTGAAGGTGCACGAAAAGAACTACCCAACCCACGATCTCGAGTTAGCCGCCATCGTCTTTGCACTCAAGTCTTGGCGACACTATCTCCTAGGTGAGAAGTTCGAACTTTACACTGACCATAAATCGTTGAAATATCTTTTCTCGCAGAAAGATCTTAACTTGAGGCAACAAAGATGGATGGAGTTTCTTGCCTCGTACGATTTCGAAATCTCCTACACTCCGGGCAAAGGCAACGTAGTGGCAGACGCGTTGAGCCGAAAGAAATTGACCCTAAGCCCGTTGTTTGTTTAAAGACAAAGCCTAGAGTTTATAGCCAGTTTCGACTTTAGGCCTTCCTCCGATTTCGTACCGGGCTTGCTAGCATCTCTCGAAGTGCGCCCAACTTTGGTGGATTCAGTAGGGACAGCACAACGCGAAGACCCTCAGCTTGTGGAAATAATTGATAGGCTAATTAGGGGTGAGACTTCAAGTCACCTCAACCGATACTCCATCGACGATAGGGGTTTGCTAAGGCGAGACGGAAGACTATACGTCCCACAGATAAAAGATTTAGTAAAGAAGGTTCTCGAGGAAGCACATCACTCCAAGATGACGATACACCCAGGCGGAGATAAAATGTACAAAGACATAAAAAGGACTTTCTTCTGGAATGGCATGAAAAAGGACGTGGCAGAATTCGTTTCTAAGTGTATGGTGTGCCAACAGGTTAAGGCAGAACAGAAAAAGCCTGGCGGACTGCTACATCCTCTGGAGGTCCCGCAGTGGAAGTGGGATAGCATCTCAATGGACTTCATCGATGGGCTGCCTAGGTCTAGGAGAGGCAACACTAGCATTTGGGTAATAGTGGACAGGCTTACTAAAAGCGCCCACTTTTTACCTATCAAAAGTAAAAGAACTGCCTCATCCCTAGCATCACTTTACCTTAAGGAAATCGTTCGACTCCATGGAATACCAACTAGCATTGTTAGTGACCGAGACCCCATCTTCACCAGCGAGTTTTGGCGGAGTCTGCAAGAAGCAGTAGGAACGCAGTTATGCTTGAGCACAGCCTATCATCCCCAAACCGACGGCCAAACAGAGAGAGTGAACAGAGTTTTGGAAGACCTTCTAAGGCTATGCGTCCTTGACTTCGGAGGGACATGGGAAGACCACCTTCCTTTGGTGGAATTTGCCTACAACAACAGCTATCAAGCAACCATCAGAATGGCGCCCTTCGAAGCTTTATATGGAAGACCGTGCCGATCGCCCACTTGTTGGTGGGAGTCCACGGATAAGCTCATACTTGGACCAGATATGATCCGAGAAACCTCAGAGAAAGTAGACTTAATACGAAGAAGGATGAAGACGGCCCAAGACAGACAAAAGTCCTACGCCGACAAAAGGAGAACCGACCTTGAATTTGAAGTTGGAGACAGAGTTTTTCTCAAGGTATCACCGCTAAGAAACGTTGTCCGTTTTGGAACCACAGGAAAGCTAGCACCAAGGTTCGTAGGGCCATTCCCTATCATCGAGAAGATTGGGAAAATGGCTTATAGATTAGAGCTACCCAAGAAGTTGGCTGGAGTCCACAACGTTTTTCACGTTTCACATCTCCGAAAATGTCTACATGAGTCTGCTGAAGTGGTAGAGCCAAATATACTCGAAGAGGCCGAAGTGGAACGCGAAGCAACCATAAGAAAAGTTCCAACCCGCATCTTAGGAACGGAAGTGAAGAAGCTACGCAACCGTGAAGTCAAGCTCGTCAAAGTTCAGTGGAGCGACGCCGAGGGAGACGCGACTTGGGAAACTGAAGCTAGAATACGCACTGCCTACCCTTTTCTGTTCGAGGGTACATCCTTGATCTTTCCTTTTTCCTTAAGTTGCGCTTTTATCTATCTTTTTAGGTATATTTCCTCGACCGTATCTTTTAGGTAGAAATCTTTATGGATGGAAACATGTAGTTGAAACATGTTATGGATGATGGTTGCAAGTGGTTGCAAGTGGTTGCTAGTGGTTGCTCGTGGTTGCATATACACACACAATCTAGGTTTTAGATCGGCTCAGTCACTTCATATTGCATATGCATATATATTTGCATTCGTATATGGTTGAACTCTAATGTGTTGACATGTGGATGCTGCATTTGTATTGAATGATTGTGCACTCATGTAGAATCATGAATAGGAAATTTTGCATACATAATGGATTCATGGCACTTACATAATTCGCATTAAGGAGGTCAACTGAATCAGTAGACCGCCTGATTTTGCATTAGATAAGCTCATGTACACACACACTTCGCATATGATCATGAAGCATTAGAAGTCTTTTAAGGACAATGGATGCTCGTGTTTGATGGATGAGTAGATGGATGATTGGATGTTAGGATATACATTCCTCCTAACTTGAAGATTTCGGGGACGAAATCCTTTTAAGTGGGGGAGAATGTAACACCCCGAGAATTCTATAACTGTGAAATTCATGAATTAAAGTATAATCAAATTCAAATCAAAGAACTAAGGGAAACGGGATACGCCATTGCGTTCGTCTCGGAAAAATACACGAAATAGAGTCCGAGTTTTCGAAAAACGGAGTCCGTATGAAGAAGATATGGCCTTCGGAAGTTTTGAATTAAATTTAAAATTCAAACAGAATAAAATAATTAAAAATCGGGCCCAGTGGGCCAGGGCGAATAAACACCCGCCTAGGCCACCCAGGGCGACTGGGCTGTCGACCTGGGCTACCCATGTCGACAGGGCTGTCGACAGCCCTATCGACAGGGGTATCGACCTGGTCGAGCCCAGTCAACCTGGCTGGCCAGGTCTGTGTTTGGTCGAATTTCTGTGGTCTGCTTTGTCATTAGGGCTAGGTGGCGGGTTCTAATTGGTCTCTCTATCTAACGAATGGCTACGATCTAACCTAGCAACATCAATGGTCCTAATCAATTCCTAACCTCTATATAAACAACCTTAGACTAAACCCTAATCTATTCATTCAAATTAAGAACATAGCCGCCATGTTGCTGAGGAACGACTAAGAGTAGCCGCCAACTAGAGAGAGAATTAGGAAGAGAGTTCTAAAGCCTAAAGCAATTCAAGCAACCTAAAGCCAATCAATTCAACATAAGAATCATATCTCTTAATTAGAGAATTCGCCGCAACCATTGTAAGTAGAGTATTACTTTGGTATGAATAAACAATTGTGTTGATGTGTATGCTTGAAATGTGGCAATGAAAGTAATTCATATTTGTGCGTTCTTATCAATTTATATACGTTTGGATATTCTTGAATTATGTTATTCGATTATAAAGAACTACATGCGGTAGTTCTATGCAAGTATACGTTTGGAATATTGCGCAAATTATGTAATCTATGTTGAAGCTACATGTATGTAGTTGATTGAAATTCATGCAAGTTTGGGGCTTTGTTATTATGCCATCTTTTTATGTATATTTTTGTACATAAGTCATTTTGCAAGTAATTGAAACAAGTTTGGTTATTATAGTTCATATGAAACTATGTTGGAATTTTGACACCATAATCCATGTATTAAGCCATGCTTTTGCAAACTCATGAATATGGCTAGGCTATATTTGGCATAATAGAAATCCATCTTGTTTACAAGAATTATATGATGACATATGTGAGACATGGCTAAGCTAGACTCAAAAATCCCTTTTTGCAAGTTTAAAGCAAACACCATGCTTAGGAATATTTATGCATAAGTATATTTATACTATCGTTATGTGATTAGACTTAAACCATAATTAAGTTGATCTATGCTTTTGTAACAAAGTATCCCCTTTGTAAACATGTAGAAACCGTATGAACATGACTTGTTTATGTTTATGCCATGAACAAATTTAACTTTACTTATGCCATGCTTATGTTGGACATTATGCCATGTTTATGCTAAAAGTATTTATGCCGTGCTTATGTTTGACATTATGCTATGCTTATGCTAGAAATATTTATGACATGCTTATGTTTGACATTATGCCTAAATAAGGATATAGGTTCATGTTGTAGTTAAACCTATGCAAGTTCACATGCTTTGATTCATGTCACCTATGTTACCACTATGCAAGTACACCAATTTCTATTTTGTATTTCCAACGTCGTATTGCAAGTTCATGCGCTCACCTTCCCCTTTTTGTGTATGTAATCACGCCATAAGCCTCCCCTTTTCGCAAGGCTAAATTGGGCTTTAAAAGGCTAAGCCCAATATATATAAACGGACGTGTAAAACGGGGGAAAATAACGTTGGGTTAAAATTAATTAATGAATGAAAATATAAAATAAAGGGCCCAAATTCAAGTATGGGTTGGGCCCATGATTGGTGTAACCTTTACACCATTAACTTAATAATGGGCCGCAAATATTTACATATAAGAAATAAAGAGGAATGACAAAATATGTAAATGTAGAGAATACGATTTGTTTAACCCGAGGTTGGATTGAGTTGTGATGTAAACCTGCCCGGAACCGCCCGGCTGTCCAGTAGTCACAACAATACCTATCCAATGTGGGAGGTTAAACATGGAGCCCAATAAGGACCCGAGGTTAGACTGAGTTGTGGCATAAGACTGCCCGGAACCAACCGGCAACAGGCAGCCACAACAATACCTGTCTAATGTGAGAGGTCAGGGCCTTAATAAGACAATTAAGGCTGAGTCAGGATTGATAGGATTAAGTGAACTAAAGACTTAATCAAAATGGAACATGCTAAACAAAACGGACTGGTGGGGGTTAGGTTAGGAAACACTTAACCAACTTAGCATGTTGGCTAGAGATAGAAAACCTAGTAACGGGGGACCCTTTTCAGCAGTAACCCTAGAAGGTGTATCAGGATACCCTGAAACTAGGCAGGGTGGGGCACGATTACTGGGCTGATTGTAAGAGGTCAAATCGACGGCGGTGGTGTAGCAGTGTAGGTTCTAACGGAGTGCGGGCGTGCACACACTCCGGCGCAGAAAAATAAGGCACTGGACACCAGTAGCATACCTGTGCACTCTAAGGTTGTGTCGGGTTGCCACTATGGGACTTGATACACCCCATGGTGGGACCAGCATAGGTAACTACAGACATCGGGGGCCGTAAGACACATGTAACTATGCGAGTAGGAGCCGATCATCATTGAATGGACCACATCACCCTGATTATGGGGTGCAAGTTGGAAACTAGTTTATATGGGTTCAGAGATTAACATGGGGTACGATAGTATATTCGACCCTAGACAACTTAACCAAGTTTATAGTGCATGCCCACTTCTCGTTTATACTTATCATACCCAGTTCTTTATTCATAGACAAAGTAGTACTAGACTTACTCAGGCTTTATGTCTGACTCTATTTTTCTTTCGTCTTCTTTCTTCCGTTCCCCCCCCCCCAGGTCCTCAGGGAGGGAACACAGCAGCTTGATCAGCCTTAGCATCCAGCTTGAAGAAGAGAAATGTATTGCTTGGACTTTCCTGTTTTGAACTATGGCTTTGGACAATCCACTATGGGGCTTTTGCAGTTTATCTATGTTTTATTTATGCTTCTTTAATAATGTACTCAAGACAGATTATGAAAGTGTTATGTTATGTTTTTGGAAAGGATGCTGTTGTAACACGTATTTGACTTTATGAAATAAAAGTTTGTTGTTCTTCCGCCGTTTACAAATATGTGTTCTTATATCTGTCTTGTATATCTGTGACTTGTACTTATAAACCTCCACCAAAATTAGGGCATTCCCTTTGAGAGTGACCCTAACGGAGGTGGGGTGTTTCACCTCCTAAGTAGCATAACTTTCTTTTTGCTATCCGTGTTTATCCTGTTTATCTTGTTATCTCGTTAACCTTGCCATGAGAACCTTAGGTAGAAACCCTTTGGATGAAACATGTATTTGAAACATGTTATGCTTGATGGTTGCAAGTGGTTGCAAGTGTTTGCACGTGGATACTCGTGGATGCATGATACACATTAGGCACAAAGATCGGCTCACACACTTTCATGTTGCATATGCATGAGTGCTTATACTTATTCATGGATGAAACTTGTTATGCTATCACGTGGATGTTGCATATGGATGAATGTTATGTGCACTCATGTAGAGATTATAAATTATGTTAGGAATTTGCATACATATGTACTCATTTCACTAACATGTTTTGCATTAAGGGGGTTTACTGAATCAGTAACCTCCTGATTTTCGCATTAGATAAGTACATATACACACACCTTTGCAAATGATCATACAGCATTTAGAATCCTTTAAGGACAATGACTGCACGTGGATGATGTTTTGAGTAGACGGATGATGGATGGTAGGATACGTTCTTCCTAACTTGGAGATTTCGGGGACGAAATCCTTTAAGGAGGGGAGAATGTAACAACCCGTATTTTTGAATAACATGTTATAATGTAAATCAAGGCAGAATTAAATTCTAAAATCTGAATCAAGGGAAACGGGCTATGCCATTGCGTTCGTCTCGGAAAAATACGCAAAATAGAGTCCGAGTTTTCAAAAAACGGAGTCTGTATGACCAAGTTATGGCCTAATGAAGTTTTCAGAAAATTCTAAGCCCGAAAACAGTTCAAATTCGAATTCAGATTCGAATTTCAGACAAACAGGATGGGCGGGAATTTTCCCGCCCCAGGCAGGGTCGACACAGGGGTCGACACCAGTGTCGACCCCCCCAATGGGTCGACACCAGTGTCGACCCCCCCAATGGGTCGACACCCATGTCGACCCACGGGACGACACCCATGTCGACCCACGGGTCGACACCCATGTCGACCCAGGAGTCGACCCCCCGGTCGGACCAGTTTTTATGGTGCACCATTTGTGACGTGTTGAGTCGGCTCTAGAAGCTTCTGACGAGATTTGACGGACCTGATGTGTTCTAGGGTTAATCCTATGGTCTAAACTAACCTAATCACCTATAAAAAGGACCCTAGCCCTAGCCTAAACCCTCATTAATCATTCCTACAACTAAACTATGTCAAAATGTTTCTCAGTCATGGCCTCTATCTTCTTCATGAAAGCATGAGTGTCTCAAATCAATCTATGTCATAAAAGAGTCATCTTTCTTAAGTAAAAGAGCCTCCTTTCTTTTTCTTTGGTGTTATTACTTCTTGTTTCAAGGCGTTTAAGTGGAGCTTATTATTTTCTTTGCGGATTTTGCTTGTGGCTTCGTCTCAATCTTTATATATATTGATCTAGATCGCATAACCGCTCATTGTAAGCCCTGTACTACTCTTAGATTCTAACTATGAAGTTAAATGTGATATGTTGCTAGTTGAGTTTGGGCCTAAGTATGATATATGCTTTGATCTTATCATGTTATGCATGAATATATTCTATGCATGTTTGAAAACCTATCACCTTGACCTTGTGGGCTAAAAGCTATAAGCTTTATGTTGAAATGTTGCATTATATAACATGAGAACTCTTATAACCTTTATGATAACTTGCATCTAATGCTATATGCGAACTTTTAGCCATCATCCTATGTCATTCATAATCATGTTTCACCTAATTGCTCAAGTTGATATTATGCATGTTTTGAGGCCTATGATGTAATATGCAAGCTCATGAACCTATTTATGCCTCATATGCCACCATGTTTAACTTGTGGCCAACCTTATTACCTTATGCCTTTTTGGTCACGCTTTTGCCAAGTTCCCTCTTTTGATCTATGTTATGTTAAGCGAAACGCACATGCGATGGGAATGCGTTGGGTTTGGGTAATATTAATGACATGAAAACATGGTTCTAAAATATGACATGAACATTGACTTGTGATTATGTTTGTAAACATAAACTTGGACATGACTTCTAGAAAACATGAAATGGCCAACTCGAGGTTGGGTTGAGTTTGCAACGTAAAACTACCCGGAACCGCCCGGCTTAACTAGTAGTTGCAAACAATAGGACCCAATGTGAGTAGTTGGTCATGTAGCACCCAAAACCCGAGGTTAGACTCAGTTTGCGGCGGAAACCTGCCCGGAACCAACCGGACTAACCAGTGGCCGCAAACTGTCAGTCTAATGTGAGAGGTTGGGTGCATTAAGTTAATAAATGCCACATGATAGGGTTAAGTCATGGACCACTTGAATATACTTAACCACGTGAACATGATGGGTTGATAGGGTTAAGTCAACATGGACACACTTAACCAACCCAATGCTTAGTTGGATAGGGTTAAGTCGTGAACCTTTTTAGGAACACTTAACCAACTTGATACATGGTTTGGACGGGGTTAACCACACTTGACCCACTAGAAAACCCTAGTTACGCGGTCCTTCTCAGCAGTAACCCACTAGGGAGTATCGGATACCCTAGGGACTAGTCTAGGGTAGGGCACGATTACTGGGCTGGAGTGTAAGCGACCAAAAAGACGGCAAAAGTAGGTGCGCCATAGTAGATTCCGATGGACCATGGTCGTGCACATTGTCCGGGGATGAAAGACAGACTTGGGCACCAGTAGGTTTTGACTGTGCGTGCTTGTTTCGTGTCAGTGGTTGACACCCTAGGGCCGGATACACCCTAGGGTGGACCTAGCACAGTCGACTACATTTCATGTTTGGACCGTATGACACCGTTACACGACGAGTTAGGCTTATAGGGAGCCGATCGACTAGACCGAGTAGTTGGACCTTGATTTAGGTCATCTCATGGGTTTGGGCCAACATTGGGCTAAGGGATCATTTCTTGTTTATACTTGACATGGATTGGAATACTAGTACACACCTGGTGCAACTTAACCTTGTATATGCGATGCCACACATGATCTATCTTGTTAACTTTTCACCATGCCAGTTATCACCCTACATCTCATCTCTGTTTACATACTCAGTTAACTTTATTAGTTTTTATACTAATAGTAGATAGGACTTACCAGTCTTTTTGAATGACCCGTTTTCTTTCGCCTCTTTTCTTCCGTTCCCCCCTAGGTTTGCAGGGTGGGAACACTGTTACTTAGCCGGATCTTTTGCTGCTTTTCTGGATAGCTCACGTATGGTTTGAGCATGCTATGGCCTTAATACTTTGGGGATACTTACTTTATATTTCTTTTTCAGTTTTCAGTTTATGTTCTAGACTTTGTTTATGGAAAAATAATGACCAAGTACTTTGGTGTAACTTGACTATGGTTTTGAAATGCTAGTTTTATCCGCTGCTTTACTACTCTGCTTTTACTTACATGTTCTGTCTTGTGATATCTGCATGCATGTTTACCTCGTTTAACGCCCCTCCAAAGTTAGTGTCCTTGCAAGAGTGGCACTAGCGGAGGTGGGGTGTTACAATTTTCAAATCCAATTTATTTATAAAAATAATTAAATTATTATTCTAGATAATAACTAGTTCATTATACAGTTCATTTCGATAAAAATATATTTTTATCTTTATAAAATTGGAATTTTTCATCAAAAATCTTTCCAAACTATTCATTATGATTTTGCATAATTTTTCCATATTTTTAATAATTTTATTATAGCCCGTACAATGGGTTTCCAATATCGGTAACCGTACTGCATCCATAACGACCTTTTCTGAAATTGATTTGGACATATCTCGAAATCTAACTATTAAATTTCAAATCTTTTATATTCATTGGAAAGCTCTTTTCGATACGAAACCAACGGTTCTGGTTTTAGGAGAATTCGACGGTCGGATCTGCTGTAACGTCCATTTGAAGTTAACGGCCTAAATTCGCGAATGGTAGCTGCGCGGCGCGTTCTATTCAGCCATTATATAATATATATATATATATATATATATATTATATTTCATCAATTTCCTTTAAAACATATTTTATAAATCGTTTATAAATTCGTTTTAAAACGATTGAACTTTGTTTTCAATTTTAAATCAAAATTGAATATTCTATAACTTCATCATATTAAAATGATAATATTTTCAAAATATTATATTTTGAAATCACTTCTTTTAGATATTCATTTTAAAATGAATAAAATTGATCGATAAACCCATTCGGGTTAAAATGGCGTTTGCTACTTAATTCGACTTCATATTTTTATATTTGTGTGTCCATTCAAAGACGAACATCAAATTCATAATTTTTATAGCTCAGTAACATGTTAAAGATCTCATTTTTAACATTCTAAATCATACTTTAACAAATGATTATTATTAATTTCACTAACATGTTAAGGATTACATTTTTAATGTATAAAAATGTAATTCAACAAATGACTATTTCATTAACATATTAAAGATGACATTTTTGCTGTATAAAAATGTAATTCAACAAACGATTATTTTATTTTCTGTACATACAATAAAAATGTGATTTTTATTGTTAGAACAATTTATTTTAAAATATTCTTTATTTTAAAATGTTCTTTACATTGAAATGTTTCACTACATTAAAATGTTACATTAAAATGTTCTATTACAAAAATGTTAGAATTGTTCTTTTCTATAAAAATGTTATTTTCTTTAAAAATGTTTTCTTCTATAAAAATGTTATTATTCCATAAAAATGTTAATTTCTATAAATATGTTATTTTTCTAAAAAAATGTTATTTTTCATCCATAAATATTCTTTTACATCATTTACAACAAAAATATTCTTTTATAATATTTACAATAAAAATATCCTTTTATAATTCACAATAACAATGTTCCTTTACATAATTTACAATAACAATGTTCTTTTATGAAATAAAAAGATTAGGTTTTTATTGTAAATCATTTTTCATGTTTCTAAATGGTAGTAAAAGACCAATTTTAAGCGTCGGCAATTTACTATCAAATTCATGTCTCTAAATGTGAATAAAAGAATAAATTTTATTATAAAACATATTTTTAATAATTCATATGTTCTTTCATAACAATAAAAGGATAATTTTTATTGTGAAACAAATTCTGACAATTTTTATATTCCTACATAAAATAGAAAAAAGAAAGAATAACTTTTTATTTTAAAACAGTTGTTTATTTCTGAACTGGAATGAGACCCAATTAATTACCATATAATTTTAGTTATATGGATTTCATACATCGCATGAATTCTGGAATAACGATAAATGTTCATTACACATCCAAATAACAACCAGAGTGCATTTTACAGCTAATCATAAGGGAGATGTGTGATCAGAATATCATCCCAAGACCCGTGTGGGGTTTCAACCAACAAATAATTACATAATATATTATTATTTGTGTACGTGGGCGATGTGTGAAAATTATCGTCCTAATCACATAAACAAGTCTGGTAACTTGTAAATGGTAGTGTAATATTTTATTTAAATAATCATAAATACATTAACATTATTTTCTTCAAATCTCAATCATAACATAACAACACAACACATCATCCATGCAATAAATATAATCAACAGATAATTATTTCATTTACAAACAATATATTACATTTCAGTTATAGAAATAAATAACTGTTTAAAAGATCGAGTGAGCAAGAGTTCTTACCTTTATTTCAATTCCGTTCGTTTTTAATTGAGGGTTCGAGTCCGATTTTGGTCCAAATCCAACTTGCTCCAATGTTGACAAAATTGATGTCCATGCGAAGCTCTCGACTCAATGATCGCAGCAAATCCTGTTTTGCGCGATTTCGAGTTCGTAGCAAAAAGATATTAATTTACGAAGTTTAAAATAATAAAATAATTAATTAAATTGTGGATTTTACCCAAAATTTCAACTTGCTCCAAATTGGATGAAATTGGTGCTCACGCGAAGGTCTCGACGCCACGATCGCAGCGGATCTGAAATCGTCAGATTCCGACCTCGTATGTGAAAGATACTGTATGATAAAAATTATATAATTAAATAAAATAATTAATTTCCAAATTTAACCCCAATCCAGTAAACCGCCGTTCCCCCTCCACTGATCGTCGCTGCCAACGCCGTGGGCCACCGGAGCCTAGCCGAGCACCACCACACCCTTCCCCTTCACCCGCCGCGCCTCCCAGTCGAACGCTGCCTCCCCTCGTGTCTCCATCGACCATAAATCAAGCTCCAACAACCAGCCGCCTCGCCGAGAAATCTGGCCGCCAGAGGCCACATGTCGGTCGCGGATCCCACCCCTCTGACGCGTCTCGCCACCCCGAAGATTTGACCTTCAGCCACCTCCTCCCATCGACGTCGGAGTTGGACGGATTTTGGCTAAGTTTGTTTTCAGCTTTCGAAATTCACCCTTTTGCGATCATCTCTGTTTTTCGGCCTCCACAAGCACTTTCCGGCAAACATCCAAAAGCAAAGTCATTCGTCTATCTCTCCTCTACAATTTCTTCAATTGGGCCACCCTCTAATTCTTCACGGATTGATCAGAAAATGGCTAATTCCAAAACTGATTATCTTCCTTTCAATTCAGATCCCGGCGAATCCGTGCGACGATAGGTCTTGAAATATTTGTGGAAGATAGAGGCTATGATGTTCTTCAAAACCCTGAAATGGTTTGGTCTAATTGTTTACGGATTGTGAGATATAAATTGTTTTGTTTTTAGGGTCTTATTTGAAAAATATTTTAGAGATGAGGAGAGTTGCTGCCATGGAAAGGAGGAAGATGACTAGGGTTTGCTTTTAGGGTTATGAGAGGGTTTATGATATTATATAGAGGTGAGAAGTTTTTATTTTAACCCTTGCATGTTTAATTATATTTTAATATATTAAATTTTGGTCCTTTTCGTAGTTTAAAAAAATCTGTGTGGTGACCTACGGATTCCATTTTCGATGAAAATTAAAACACAACTATTCTTTGACATTACGGACCCAAGGAAACTGGTCTCATCGAATTCCGAGTCCATATGCATTAATAATGAGTTTTTAAAGTTTGAAAATTGATAGTTTACACTGTAAAATCAATTATGACCACATACTGATTCTAAAAATTACAGAAAAATTATTTCTGACTTTGTTTTGATGATACAGTCCTAACAAAATTAATTTCGTTGAATTTGAAGACCTTTTGAAAATTTTCACTTTTTAAGGCTTATATATATTATATTAAAAATATATTTTTACAAAAATAAATCCTGAATCTCGAAATATATCAGTGCTTATACTTTTTAAATTCAAAAACGTCATTTCAGACTCAATGGAAGTGGTTTCGAGTCCAAATTCATCCGTATGCAAAAAGTAGGTTTTTGGGCCATATATATTAAAATATATAGAAATTCTACAGCGACTATTTTCAACTTAAACTGCACATAACTTGTAGTTCTTACTGAGACGACCCCAAACCCCGTACTGACGGTGGCAAGGGTAATCCTTGGAATATAACACAGTATACAGGATCATACTTAGTACAAATACAGTTCAGCTATACATAAATGTCTACAGCGGAAAACAAACAAAATATGTACAATAGGAGCTAAACAACATAAAATAGATAAATGATAGAATCCATCTTCAGCTCCAGCTATCCAGAGAAAGCCAGCTAAAACCTGAATACAAGGCTGCCCGTGTAGAAAAAGGGGCACCCGAGTTTGAAAGTGAAACAAACTACGAGTCAGTCATGGGACTGGTATGAGAAATCTACTCAACACATTTATAATATGGCTAATCACAAGACCACGCCACTTTCGTGGAACGGGTTTACTCCATTTGATTGTCAGTGCTTTAAAAACAAATCTTTCTTTTAAACATCGCAATGCTTTTTATAAAAATGAAGCAATTATAAGACTCAGTTCCCATCACACAATGCAACGCAAACCGGAGGATAGAGTTTTACCTTATAATGGCCAAAATATGCTTGATACAAATAAAACAAAAGCATTTGATATTATTACTAGTGTTTATAAGTTTCAAAAACAATTTCAATCATAACTATCAATCATAGACGGCATGGGTAGCATATATCATGTCGTCGTATATATATACAATCAAAACCGCACGATGTCGTATTTGGAAATTGGATTTCCTTCATGAACCAAGGCAAAAGATAGTCCATACCGAATTCGAGACTTCCTAGCCCGAGTCATAGGATCAGAACGCATCGACCCTTGGATCGTCAGGGCCGGTCCACACGGAGTGGATTAAAATTCCTGAACACTACGTTTCCCCGCCCTTTGGGGCGTAAGCGAGCCAACAAATGCCTCCATCGGTCCCGGATCGACCGATATAACTGAGGCGCCTCGTGACATCAACAACCACATAAGTCAAACTCGTCAGGGCGTGTAAAACCACTAACGCCACTTCTAGCTAGGAGGAAATGCAGGCCCTCCCTGAGGTCCTTTCTCCCGTTTCTGGTTCACACCGGGGTGTGAGGCTCACGAATTCACGTTATACACAAAGCTACGCCACACAGGCGGTGCTTTGATCATCACCACAAGACTTTGCTTTTCAACAGAAGCCCTGATCACTGCATCTTAGCATGCCACACAGGCAATTCACACCATGCAACTGATGGCTATCAATCACACAGAATAAATTCCAATGTCAGACACACTGTCCATTTGCAAGTCTGTTCTGGGTCTGAACGAAACCGGAGGTACTATATAGCTCGCAAACCCATCAACCTCCACGTACGTCTGGACGATCACCACTCATTATCCATATTTCGGGATGCCTCCCAATCAGGACCACGGTTACCATCTAAACGAGGTGAAGATCTCCGGTCTTCGACCACCGTCTTCATCTTCGATTTCTTATCGTCGATTCAGTTATTCAGAATGGGATAAACCCGGTCTTTCTGTAACGACCCGTGTTTTTGGCACTCGAATATGTAATTTAATTTATTTAATTTAAATATTATATTTGGAATATCGATGGAATTAATATCTAATTCGCTATTTAAACAAAATTCGACGTTATATATTTATATAATTATAAATAGAGCTTGAAATATAGCGCTGCAGTTTGAAAATTTGAGTTTGAACTTCAACTGGATATACAGAGTCCGATATAAGTCGGATTTCTATGAAACAAGAAACGTTGGGAGCGGGTTGACGATAGCTTTCATATGAAAGAGAAAAATCCAGATTCCGTGTTATTGGTTGCGAGTTATGGCTAAATCAATTTTTGAAAAAAAAAAACGCTGTGGAAATCGTTATCGGCCGTTAAAATAGCCGTTTTGCAAACGGACTATGTTTCGATGAAATTAGTTTCATTGGAACCGTATCATCAAATTATTGTCAGAAAATCAAACCGCGTGGCAAACCGATGTCGTATGTGACCACAACAACCGTAAACGCCCGTTCAAATTCTATAGCGCACATTCAAATAAATATAAGGAGTATTTGGGCGTAACTTGAGCAGACGATCGAATTAGGCCGCGGAACCAGTTCCGTTGAGTTCGTATCGTCGATTAGAGTCAGGATAGGTATATAGTTTGTTATTTTTAGAGATCGAAAAATTTGGCGCTAAAAAGGGTAGGGCTGTTCGGGGTAAAAACAGCCTATCCGGCAAACAGTCTCAGAATGCGATGAAACTAGTGCCGTTGGGTTCGTATCGAAAAGTTATTGCAAGATATCAAGGTTTCAAGTTGATTCGATTTAGCTGGTGGTCGTGGTAAATTAAAAAGCATGTTTATTTCTGGTTTTATAAAGGAAATTTTTACAAACGATGTCGGATTTCGATGAAACTTGTCTCATTGGGTCCTGAACACCTTTTTACATCAAGAATAGTTTTTTTATCAGAAAACAAAGATCGTACGTGGGTTTTATCGCGTTACTTCACAGTAAAGTTTCATTTAATAATATAAAAATAGTTGGGCAAATCATGGATCAAATATTTTGCGTACAATTACAAACTTCCAGTAGATGGGCACATTTATTTCTCTGTTCTGAAAATGATATGTGTGAAACCTTGCCGACAAAGGAACGATTAATGAAAGCAACATCCGCAGTAATTGCACATGCTAGCCTACCAACGTTGGCAGACCTAACCTACCTTAAGTAACTTGGCCTCCACGGTGCTCTTTCCCTATAAAATGGCTCGTTGTTTCCTGTGTTTAACCCTTGGTTCCAGTAAGGGAAAACCGCACAATTTAAAAAAAAAAAAAAAACAACAGTGCCGAAGCACAGAACGAAGAAAACAGTGCCGGCCTCTGTTATTTTTTGGAAGGAATCAACTGAACTGTCTATCGGTTGCTGTACAAAGCAACTTGGACAAGGAGGCGTGATTTGGGGTCGAACATGGAGGAGGCTCGGCCGAACAGTGGGGTAGTGCCAGATCGCTGGCACGGTGGTCAGAAGGGAGTGCGGTAGCGGGTTATTGGAGGTGAAACAGTCTGTTGGTGCAAGCGGGATGGGTGCGTGGTGAAGCTTCACGCGTTGAAGAAGGGTCTGGAAGTTCGAACGAGACCTGGGGGAAATTCAAAACAATTGACCGAATTCTTTTGGGCCTAAGTATATTTAGCTATACTAATTTTTTACTAAGTAAATAATTAAAGGATCTAATGGTTTTTGAATTAAGTAAATAATTAAAGGACCTAATGGTTTTAAATTCAAAAACTTATAGTGGTGTTTAATTTGTGCAGAATCAATGAAAAACAATGTATTGGGTGGCTACAACAGTTCAAATGGAACGGAGACCAACAAAGAGCAATGATCAGGCCCAAAGTTTTGCTGTACATATGAAATTAGTGATAATAGTAATTAAATTAGTGAAATCTAATTAGGAGTTCAATCATTTCATTGCAACCGTAAACTAAAACAAATTGTTTGATGCAGGCGTGCGTGTCCAAACCGAGAGCAATTGAAGTAAACGTCGGCCTTGGTAATTTATTCTTTGATAACATAATGAATGAATTATAAAGTGCTTAAGTTAAGCTAAATTGGGATTTCTAATTAATTTCATATGAACCAAAACATGAATTGTTGTTGCAGGAAGGAATCAGCCTCCTTCTTTTGGAGCAAAAGACTTGTCGGACCTCGTTGTATTGAATTGAAGTTAGCTGGCCGTGTTAACCTAATCAAAGTAATTAATTTTGGTTAAACTATTAATTAGAGAATTAATTTTATAATTAAATTATACAAACCTTAAATATCAATAAACATTACATATCTTAACAGAATCAGACAAACCAGCTGTCGTTGAAGTCATCTTGACGCGCACCACCTCATGGAACTGATCTGGACAGGAGTAAAAGCTACTGGCATTTCTCGTTAAATTAAACGTCGTTTAATTTAACTGAAAACCCGAACTGCTTTAGCGACAACCGACAAGGTGAGTTAAACTCACTCAGTTACCCTTTTTATATTTTATATAAATTGGGTATTTTTATTTTGTGTGCTTTGCTTGCCAATGGTTCACTGCTTTGCTAGTTATCTATTTAACTGTTGATTTAACCGATGAAATTAAACTGTGTTTAATTTCAGTGGAATACCAAATCGTTATTTTAACGATTGGACCCAACGGAGGTAACTCACCCTGTTGGTTACGTTTATTTATAAGCATGCTTAGTTGTTTGAATTGTTCAGTTATTTGATTGGTGCTAAATGGTTGTTATTTATCATCAGTTAAATGTGATTGATTTGATTGTTGTTTATTGACTGAATATTCAACATCTGTTTGGGTTGAACCAATGGGCGGTGTTGGTTAAGTGTTTGGCAGAATATGACCTTTAAAATCAATTGGGTTATAGATATTGATTCACCGTCAGGTGCATCGATAGAGTTGAGGTTATAAAATTTATTTTATAACCAAAATTAGATTTTTAATTATATTATTTTAGATAAAAGTTATTTAAGAGAAATAAATAAATATTTTATTTATTTAAGACTTTAATTGGTTATTTATTTATTTTGCAAAGTAAATGCTGATGTTAATCAGATTTACGAGTGGGAAAATAAGAAATGAATTAAATGGTTAAACTTTGATACTTGTTTTGTAAAGAAAACAATTAAATAGAATTTATTTAAATTAATTATATTTAATTAATTTAAAGTGAGGATTAATTGGAATCGGTTAGTGGGATAACCGCGTTTGAGTTGATTTAAATCGACCGTTTTGAATGGGATTTGATTATCAAATAAATATGCTTTCAATAAAATAGTTCCATGAATATTGTTTAATTCGATTAAGGTTTTAAAGGGCTTTTACTATTTATCCTAGAAAATAAAAGAATTTAACTACGAATGTAGTTATTGTTGGGATAAATTATTATTTTAATTAATAATAGATTAGGAAATTACTTTTGAATGGAAATTACTTTTCAAAGGTAATCAAAGTGAAATAAATGCCCATAGTGGGGAATGGTCGAACAGATGTGAAAGGAGATTGGTAAAAGCGATCGGAGGTGAACTTGGGTAAAGAAGTGAGTCATAGGGTTGTATAACCAAACCCAATTTATAATGGGATTTGTTTTGAGACTGGAGTGGAGTTTTGGGTGTTTGGGTTACAACTGATATTTATCTGAGGATAAGAACGTTGTTTGATCAAGGTCTGAGAGGTAATTAGAATACCCCAACTTGAACAACATCGGGATTATCTGAAGATAGTATTAGTTGGTAATCGTAAGAGAGATTATCGATAATTGATTATTTCCATTTGCGAAATAACAATGCAACGGTTAGTGGGAATTTGGAGAATATATATGTATACATATACATATATAACGAGAGATTTGAAGTAAAAGAAAAATAAAGTTAGTTTTATTTTATACTAATGACTATAAGTTATTATTCAAGAATGGAATAAGCAGTATTACGTAACGCTGTTTATGATTAAT
Source organism: Allium sativum (assembly GCA_030737875.1). NCBI lineage: Eukaryota > Viridiplantae > Streptophyta > Magnoliopsida > Asparagales > Amaryllidaceae > Allium > Allium sativum. The sequence goes on from CM060913.1 coordinate 163,534,828, forward strand.
AGATATAATATGTTTGAAAATCTAAACAGCGATTGCGCTGTTGCTATAGTAAATGTTTTGTAAACCTAAACAGCGATTATAGCGTTGTTGTTTTGTAAATATAAATAGTAAGTATAACGCTATTGTTATAACATACGTGCTATAAATCTAAACAGCATTATAACATAGGTGCTATAAATCTAAACAGCGTTATAACATAGGTGCTATAAATTCCCTTATTAAAACAAATGGATTTACCGATTTAAATAATAGAGAATGGTGTAACAAATATGTGTGAAGGAAGAATTAAGTGGGGAATTGAATATGGTTATAAGTTATTTTACTAAGTATATAAAGAATTGGATTTGAGGACATTAGTGTATTATATAAAAATATAGTTACTCAAGCCAGAGAAAGTCAAACATAGTTATTCAAGATGAGTTGCCATTTCATACGACTGCTAGCATAATTCGCAGGGCTGCAGATAGCCTACGGCGGTCGGATGTTTCCTGAGGGAATCAGGCGTAACCATTCTGATCGCTGCGATCTAGAGTCAAGCGAATGGAGTTAAGTCGAATATTAGTAAGTCAATAGGAGTTAAATAAGTCGAGTTAGTCAGTTGAAATAAACCAGTTAGAATAAATCAGTTAGAGTTAAATCGAATTAGAATTTTTCAAATATCGTATTTTTGAATATTAAAAGAATTAGAAGTTTTAATTTAACAAAAGTAAATCAGTTTGTTAAAGGCCAAGTGATGCTGAATACTGAACCAGTGAACTCATTGGAGTGTCATGATTGAAACACTGTATATTTTGATAGTTAAAACACCGACTATCAAATCATGTCCAATACGATTGTTGGTATGGAAAGACCGGCATCGAATTTATATTCGAAAACCATTCCGACCAACAAATACGTGAAGATCTCAGAAGATGATCGAGATGACTGTGGATTTTCATAAACGGAAGAACCACTAATATTCTCTGCCTGGCAAGCAGAGTAAAGCTGTGATCCTGTCGTGATTGGAATCTACGGGTTGCAAGGACTTCTCGCTACTGATCCATGGGGTGATTCCTATATTGATGCGGTAGGAGAGTACCTTCGGTTGATCCTGTTCCTGGATGACCTGTGTGGACGGATGTCTGACAGAGTATTTCCAAAGGGTCACGTACGTTGATTTCTTCAAACGTGCTATGGTTGTTGGTGGAGAAATTGCCGTTCTCTTAGCTTAACTTCTAGAGTATTTTTGTGGACGTCAGTTAGTGATATCTGACGGATCTGACGATGTGGCATTCAAAGAGAATGGCGACCAGATGTTCAAAGAAAAATTCTGGCCTCAAGCCTCATCAACCAGGAAATGACAAAAATCGGGCAGGCAGCATGGCTATGTGGGTCGCTCCCATTATGGTGTATAATCACCTATCTAGAGGAAGTCCTATTTGTTTCTTAAATCTATGTTTCGATGCTGTCCCTTGTCGGGAGACGGTTGCTGATCCCAACCGTCGGTGATATACATTCGATACACTCAAGCGAAATGAGTGGTCGGTCATGTGAGGGCCGGGTTGCAAGACGTTCTTGTTGAACCCAGTGTATTCGTCTCTAGAGATACACTATCGGCAGGTGGTCCCATACCTGGTCATAGTTGGTATCCAATCTCCAATAAGCGCCCGCGGTTTTCGTTTGTATACTATATATGTAGAGCGTGAGATGCAAGCGTTCTACTATATTTCTATTTACTTGTATTTAGACATTATTATAATATCAGACAAGCTATTGGTTTCAAAAATGTTTTGGGTTATCGTAAGGTAAAAACCGTCCGTGTCTATGTGTGGATTTGGTCTTACGATTATCCTTTCCATTTGAAAAGATTTTGAACTTTAAAAATCAAGTTGGATGATCACCCTTATTACTGTGCGAGTTTATCTCACTCTGGTTCACCAGACTGACCCGGTGTTTTGTAAATGCTCGGGTTAGCCCGGATTGTACAGGTTCAGGTTATCGAATGCTGTGAAGTCCAGAGACGAGCTGGAGATGTTCAGACGTATGATATTATATAGCTACTATTCCGCTGTGTGTTGTATATGGGAACAGGTTATTATGACTGTCCCATTGTGTGATGTACTTTGATACTGTAAGTATTTTTAAAAGCTCTCAATAAAGTTATTTCCATATTATATTTTGTTCCACTGCGATGTGAGACTCTGTGTGGCGTTTCTTCTTCTTCTTCTATTCTAATATTTCTTTCTTTCTTATCTCACCCTCTAATTTCTTTCTAATAACTATCCAGTGTTCCAGTGCTTGGAGGATCGGCATGAGTTACAGTAAAGGTATTTATGTCGGTTTTCGGGTCCGATTTTGATATTAAATGTTTTGTAAATCCTAAACAGCGATTTTTAACGCTGTTGTTGTAATAAATGTTTTGTAAAGTTCTTAACAGCGATTTTAAACGCTGCAGTTATAATAAATGTTTTGGTAAATCTGAATAGCAATTTTAACGCTGCTGTTATAGTAAACGTTTTTAACAACGATTATATTGCTGCTGTTATAACAAATGTTTGAAAATTTAAAACAGCGATTATAACGCTGTTGTTACAATAAGTGTTTAATAACTCTAAATAGTGGTTGTAACGCTATTGTTAAAAGTAATGTCCTATAAATCAAATACAGCGATTATAACGTTATCGTTATAATCAGTGTTTTTCCGTAAAAGAAGTTGATTCTTAGATTGAATCTAAGAGTTGCGTAAGCGATGTTTCGTTAGAAGTAGTAAGCTCTGACTATTTCGAAGTTAAGAATGTCGTTCAGTTAAGGTCTGAGAGGTAATTATACCCCAACTTGACTGACTGCATGATTGACAGAGAAATGATTAAGGCTCGATAGCAAGGATTGGTTAGTGATATCGTTAGTTAACAATAGCTATAAAATCTTGAACTACTTGACAATAGCTATGTTCTTGTTCAACCCAGTGTATTCCTCTCTAGAGATACACTAGCGGAAGGTGGTTCCATACCTTGTCATGTTGGAAATCCAATCTCCAATAAGCGCCATGCGGTTTTTGATTTTATACTAAGTATGTGGAGCGTGAGATGCAAGCGTTCCGCTAGATTGTATTTATTTAATGTAGACATTAATATAATATCACTGGATTTTCGTATCAAAGTGTTTTGGGTTATAGTAAGGTAAAAACCGTCCATGTTTATGTGTGGGCTGGTCTTACTATTATCTTTTCTTTTGAAAGGATTTTAAAGTTAAACAAGTGGTTGGAGTTTACTCACACCAGTCCCGTGACTGACCCAGATTTTATTTTGTTTTGTTTTCCCTAAACTCTTGGGTGCCAAAATTTGTACGGGCAGTCAAGTAGTCGGGATTTCACAGATTCAATTGGAGGAGCTGGAAGCAGGAGGCTTCACCAGTAGATGTAGATTATCGTATTTCCGCTGTGTACTATGGTTGTATCTGGAAACAGGTGTTTATAACTGTTCCAGGAATGGCTGTTGTGCTCTGATGATGGTATGTATGTAAAGTTACTGATTTGTATTTCAAAAGTTATGTTATAAAATATATTTTTATTCGATCCGTTGTGAGTTTGTGATCTTCGTTTTCTTCTATTCTAATATTTCTTTCTTTCTATTTCTCATCCTCTAACTTCTTTCTAATAATGATTCGTATTTCTGTGCAATTTGGGTTGGACGTGTGGTGTTATTAGTCAATTCAGATAGCACGGATAGCACGAAAATGAAAACTGATGATGTGGCCAGCATCATCAGAGTTATTTCCCAGCGATCGAAGTATACGAATTAAATTGAAACCAATTAACTGGAAATTGAATCGGGATATAATATACCAAGTAGAATCAGATTTTGAATTATGAGATAGGAATCTGAAATGGGGTTGGACCGGTAAGTTAAGAGTTGGAATTGGTAATGGATCGAAATTGAGTTAAGAATGGTATTTGGCTTGGATGCGTGAAGGATTTGGTTATGAGGATAAAGTTAGAATTTTGTTGGGAATGCATTTGTATAAGCTGACAGGGTAGCAGATGGAAGGGAAATAATGATATGCCCGACAAAAAGGTACATGTTTATTTTCATATGGGTTTGGTGATTTATGAGCCTATTTGGCAAGCCGCTTGGCTGTTTTATTTTCTTTTGGTTTTGAGAAGGCCTAGAAAGGCGAGTTGTGGTAGTACCGATTGAGCCGTACAGAGGAGGTGCTGGCGAAATTTTTCGAAAATTTAAAGTGTTAGAAAATTTACGATATTTTTGAAAATATTTATTTACAGTATTGGATTGGTTTCTAATTTAATATAAAATTAGATTTGAAATTAATGAGTTTATAACGTTGTAACAACCCGCATTCTACGCATCATAGGATCGTAGAATATTTATTTCGGTCACATACGAAGTCGTATGGTCATGTAACTTTGGGAGACGACTATTAAGGTCATTTCCCATGTCCATGATTTTTCCCGATTTTTAAATGACCATTTTACCCGTAGTTATCACTGTTTTGGCCATAACTTTTGACTGGAAATGAATTTTGACCTGAAACCACTTCCATTGGCTCCGAATGATGGTTTACAATTCCGTAGAGTGGTCACATTAGCCAAACGGACTTACCGTTTGGAAGATATGGCTGAAACAAGTTTCAGATGGTGAAAAACAGCTTAATTGGGCTTAACCGGGTGATTAGCAGCTAGGCCCAGAGGAGAATTTCGGGTTTAGGGGTATATAGGGGCCGATTAGGGTTAGAAAACATTTTTTTAGACATTTTCCAGTCACCACTTTCATCCTTAGACACTCTAACAATGGCCTCCTACATCTAAAACACCCCAAATCACTTTTTAATTGAAGATTAGGCTTAGCAACATCAAATTAAGAAGAATAAGCACCAAAGCAAGGTTAAAGCTGCTGCTGGACATCAGTATTCGCCCCAAATCAGAGGAGTTTCAGTTCTGAGAATTTTATTTGTGGCCAAGGTGAGTGGTTAGCATTGTTTTGACACTAATTACAGTTAATCAGGGTGATTAGCGATAATTAGTGAATTCTTATACTTTAAAATTCTGGAAAAATATTCCAAAAATTCGAAATATTATTTTAGACCTCTGTTAGAAATTAGGGTTGATTTGATTAAGTTTTGTTAATCCTATGATTAGTTTTGCTTAAACATGCTTAAGGGAAAACATAGGATTTTGGCTATGTTTGATCCGTTTTTTTTTCCTATCACAATTGTGTTTTGATGTTTATGAATGATTATACATGTTTCTATGACTGTATAGTATGCTTTGTGATTGTCTAGAAGTGTTAGATTGGTCAAAAACGCCGTCGAATGGCGTAAAAACAGTCGTAGGAAATTGTGCAGAAAACGGTTAGCCCCAGTCCAGCGATCCGATATAGTCCAGCGATCCGATGGAGTCCAGCGATCCGGCGATCCGATGAAGTCCAGCGATCCGATGGAGTCCAGCGATCCGGCGATCCGACGAAGTCCAGCGATCCGATATAGTCCAGCGATCCGATGGAGTCCAACGATCCGATGGAGTCCAGCGATCCGATGAAGTCCAGCGATCCGACGGAGTCCAGCGATCCGGCGATCCGATGAAGTCCAGCGATCCGATGGAGTCCAGTGATCCGATGAAGTCCGGCGATCCGGAGAAGACCAAAACCCGAGATGCAAAGGAAGTCCAAATGAGAAGCTAGAGCTCAAGATCCAGATGGGAATCAACGAGTTCGCTTCATGATTGGGCTTTGCTGCGGGACATGTGCTAAGGGGTTGTCGATGTTTACGACTTTGGATCACTATGTATGGGAAGCACGTGAACGGATTCAGGGCTGAAAGGGCCTAGGTACGACTAAAGGGCTATAAACCAATGAAGTGGGGTCATTTGTAAAGATTTGGGCATGACTCCATGAGGTAAGCTTGGTAGTAGCAGTAGTTGTACAAGTCGAACTCCGTCACTACTTCAATGGGTCTAGTGATTGACAGTGGTGGACATCGTATGCGTTACGCACTGAGTGAGAGATGTGAGGATGTTTGTTAAGGTTTATTTGTTTGCTATCATTATGACATGCACACCCCACCCCCGTAATCTTACACTATTTACTATGGCACCTTAGAGTACTGTACGGTATGTGGTACTAACTCTTTAGTTGCAGGTCCAGGTTCAGGTATGGTTTAGTATACCTGTTATTATTCTGTTTAGATGCTTATCGCTCATACCAGGCTTTATGTCTGACCCAGAGTTTTATGTCTCCTCTTATTACTCTGGGTGCTCACACGAGCAGACTAGAGACAGGTTAGCTGGAGATGTACGGGTTGATGATCCGGAGACGAGCAGGAGGCTTCCACGTAATATATATATATATATATATATATAGTATTCTCCCTGTGTTGTTGAAGATCACTGCTTGGGCATTAGTGGTGCATCCTCTACTTTAGCTTTCTTTTGTTTAGAGACAGTAAATTTGGAAAGTTGTAATAAGCTGTATTTGGATTTCCGCTGCTCTGATGTTGATGTTGATTTTAGTTATCAGCTTATGCACTGTCTCACCTGTTTTATGTCAAGTATATTATTAATATTATATTTTACTCCATGCGCTGTGAGACATTCTACAGGTTCTTATTTAGTTCGTTCCCTTCTTTCCTTTCTCCTGACGACCGTCCCGTGCTAGTCAGGCATGTGTACAGCGCACTTTTGGAGGAAATGCAGGCTGGTGCGGGGCGGGCCGTCACACTTGGTATCAGAGCTCTAGGTTGCGTAGTTAACATAGGGAAGTTATCAGGGAGAGATAATATACGTATACGAGAGAACGTATTTGTGATTACTTTGGTTTTTAAGATATATATATATATATATATATATACTATTACTAGTATAAGGATGAAGTCATACTGACTAGCACCACTATGGAGTCGTTAATCGTTTCCTTTTCCAGATTGACGATGAGCCGAGATACTAGAGGTGCTGGTAGAGGAGCCAATAATGGGAATGCTGCGGACATGAGGACGATGTTTACTGACCTCATGAGAGAGATGCTTAGAGATGTACAGAGGGCAGCTCCCAATGGTGGAAATGGTGGTGGTCCAATAGTGCAGGCGCCGAGGGTTGACTTCGCCAAGCTAAACAAGGACTATACTAGCCTTGGTGGGAAGCCGTTCCACGGAACGGAGTCGGCCACGGATGTTCAGGATTGGTTGGATAGTTGCGAACGTATCTTCGAGGATTTGGGTATCGAGGATGCAATGAAGAGAAAGTTAGCGTCCCGTCAGCTGCAAGGGCGGGCAATGAATTGGTGGAATGCTATAAAAGCAGCTACTCCTGAAGATCAGATTACTTGGGAGCAGTTTAAAGCTCGCTTTAGCGAGAAGTTCATTCCAGCTGCTCAGAAGTCAGTGTTGTTTAAGAAATTCTTGGAGCTCAAGCAGAATGGAAGAGCTGTCTCGGAGTATATTGCTGAATTCGACACTTTGCCGAAGTATGGGTTATCTCTTATTGATACTGCCGAGAAGAAGAATGAGAAATTCATAACTGGTTTGGATCAGTACTTGGGGGAAAGGCTTATTAACCACATAGATGAGACGTTTGAGTCGATTGTGGGAAAAGCATTGAGGTCGGAGAGTCTCTACCCTAAGCCGAAGACTGAGGTTGCATCTGCAGAAGAGCCAAAACCACAAGCAAATGGTGGAGGCAAAGGCGGTTCCCAGAATAAGAGAAAGCAGAATCAGACTAAGGATGGCCAGAAGAAAAAGAATAAGTAAGATGTTGAGTGCTTCAGCTGTGGTAAAAAGGGCCATTATGCTAGTAATTGTCGGGCCAAGCCAGCGGATAGGAAGTGCTTCAACTGTGGCCAGATGGGTCATCACAAGGACAAGTGTCCGCAACCCCCCAAAGAAAAACAAATGGTGAAAGCATATGCCCTTAATGCTATTCCTTCTTCGTCGAATGCCCCAACTGCGGCGGAGAAAGGAAAGAATGTCGTCATTCAAGGTATGCTTTCTGTTTACGATGTTCCTGTTAGAGTTTTGTTTGATACCGGAACTTCCCGTTCCTTCATATCTAGTGACCTGGTAGATAGGTTGGGACTGGAACAGAGATAGTCGATAGACCATTGATAGTGACGAACCCGATTGGTGGTTCGACTAGCCTTAGTATGATTTGCAGGAATTTGGTCTTATCGAGTCATGGATGCATGTTTGTTTGTGCTTGCTTTGTTTTGGGCTTTACTGGGTTTGGCATTATTTTGGGAGTAGATTGGCTCCGAAGGTACGGGGTGGTGGTAGACTGTGAGGGCTTTTTGGTGACAGCTAGAGCGGATGATGGGCGGAGGATAGTGTTTGGTGGTCTCCCAGTGAGGGGGTATTGGCTAGTTTTCTAAACTCCCTCGACATTCCGCATAGTGAGTTGTCAGGTTTGCCCGTGGTTGGCCAGTATCCGGATGTTTTCGAAGAAGTGACCGGACTTCCACCACACCGAGAGATTGAGTTCCGTATTGATTTGGTAAAGGATGCCAGGCCTATAGTGATGCCACTTCGTCGTATGGCACCAAGGGAGCAGCGAGAGCTCGAGGTGCAAGTCAGCGATCTTTTGAAGAAGGGATTTATCAGAAGGAGTGTTTCTGAATGGGGAGCACCAGTTGTGTTTGCTAACAAGGCGGATGGTTCCCTTCGTTTGTGTGTAGACTACCGCGAGTTGAATAAGGTGACGAGGAAGAACAAGTATCCTCTACCGCGGATAGATGATTTGTTCGATCAGTTGAGTGGCGCGAGAGTATTTTCTCAGTTAGATCTCGCGACAGGTTTTCATCAGCTGAGAGTATAGCTAAAACGGCATTTCGGACGCCGTCTGGGTTTTATGAGTGGTTGGTCATGCCATTCGGGCTGACCAATGCCCCAGCATATTTTGTGGATCTTATGAATAGGGTATTCAGAGATCAGTTGAATAAGTTTGTCCTTGTGTTCGTTGATGATATTTTGGTCTGCTCGAGGACAGAGGAAGAACACAAGGGACATTTAAGAATAGTGATGGAGGTGTTGAGAAAACACCAATTGAAAGCAAAGTTTTCTAAGTGTCACTTCTGGAAGAGGGAAGTGAGGTTCTTGGGCCATGTTGTATCAGAAAATGGGATTGCCGTGGACCCGGCGAAGGTGGCTACGGTACAGGATTGGCCTACGCCCAAGAATGCAACAGATGTAAGAAGTTTCTTGGGATTAGCTGGATACTATCGTAAGTTTATCCAAAGTTTCTCCAAGATAGCAGCACCATTGACCCAGTTAACTAAGAAGAATCAAGCTTTTGTCTGGGATGGAAGGTGTGAGAATGCATTCAAGAGTCTAAAGGACAAGTTGACAAGCGCACCAGTGTTAGTCATTCCTAAGGGGAATGAAGAGATGACGGTATACACGGATGCCTGTGGTATCGGACTGGGTGCTGTATTGATGCAAGGCGGTAGGGTTGTTGCTTATGCAAGTCGACAATTGAAACCGCACGAGAAAAGATACCCTACCCATGATTTAGAATTGGTAGCAATCGTGTTCGTGTTAAAGATATGGAGACACTATCTCTTGGGAGAAAGATTTGAGCTGTTTACAGATCATAAGTCGTTAAAGTATCTCTTCTCTCAGAAAGAATTGAATCTCCGTCAGCAGAGATGGTTAGAGTTCTTAGCTTCCTATGATTTTGACATTGCATATACACCGGGAAAAGGCAATGCGGTAGCTGATGATTGAGTAGGAGACATGCCAGCCTAGGGGCTATGTTTCTAGAGTGGAAGCAACAGGAGTATATCGCGGGGTTTGATTTCAGACCAAAGTGCGAACTGGATCCAGAAATGTTAGCAAGTTTGACGATCAGACCCACTTTGATAGAGCGGATTGGTTCTAGTCAGAGGGACGATCCTAATCTATTAGAAATCATCTCCAAGTTAGAGACGGGTATCGATGAGGAGGTGAATGTGTATGGGCTTGATCGAGATGGGTGGCTTAGAAAGAATGGAAGATTAGTTGTACCCAACGTGAATGGTTTGAGAGATGAAGTGCTTCGAGAATGTCATCACTCAAAACTGACTATACATCCCGGTGGTAATAAAATGTATCGAGACATGAGACAGACCTACTACTGGGAAGGGACGAAGAGAGATGTTGGGAAGTTTATATCCAAATGCATGAATTGCCAGCTAGTTAAAGCCGAGCAAAAGAAGCCTAGTGGGTTGTTACAACCATTAGAAATTCCCAAATGGAAATGGGAGCAAGTCTCGATGGATTTCATCGATGGCCTACCAAGGACTAGATCGAGATATGATAGCATTTGGGTAATTGTGGATCGATTGACTAAGAGCGCAAGATTTATACCAGTCAAATCGACCAGGACAGCAGCCAAGTTGGCAGAATTGTATATGAAGTGGGTAGTGAGATTTCATGGAGTACCCAAAAGCATTGTGAGTGACCGAGACCCGTTGTTCACTAGTGGGTTTTGGAAGAGCTTACAAGAGGCTCTAGGGTCAAGATTACATCTCAGTACCGCATATCATCCTCAGACCGACGGTCAGACAGAGAGGGTGAATCGTATATTGGAAGATCTCTTGAGAGCTTGTATATTGGATTTTGGTGGATCATGGGATGACCATTTGCATCTAGTAGAGTTTGCATATAATAATAGCTACCAATCCAGTATCGGTATGGCACCATACGAAGCTTTGTACGGAAGACCGTGCAACTCACCATCATGTTGGATAGAGACTGGCGAGAAGTATGTGCTTGGACCAGATGTGGTGAGAGAAACGTCTGATAAGATTAAGGTCATTCAACAACGAATGAAAGCTGCTCAAGATAGGCAGAAGAGTTATGCTGATAAGAGGAGAAGAGACTTGAAATTCTCCGTTGGTGACTTGGTGTTCGTCAAGATCTCTCCGTTGAAGAGCGTGATACGATTTGGCAGGAGAGGCAAGTTCGCACCGAGATTTGTTGGCCCATTTCCTGTTCTTGAATTATCGGGAATTTGGCATATAGAGTTGGCTTACCAGAGAAGATGGCGGGAGTTCACAATATATTTCATGTTTCCCAACTAAGGAAGTTCGTTCACGACTCAGATATGACTATTTCACCTGATGAGTTGGAGGACTTCGAAGTAGAACCCGAGGCGGTTGGGAACCGCAAGCTGATTCGTATTGTGGGGCACGATACGAAGCAACTTCGAAGGAAGGCGGTGAAGCTAGTCAAGGTTCAGTGGGGCGAGGACGAGAATGATTGTACTTGGGAGACGGAGGAGAACATTAGGAAGGCATATCCAGAACTCTTTACCTGGTAAGACTTACTTCGTAATTTAGTTTTCCGCATGCTAGGATAGACTTGTTTTGCTTGGTTGCATGTTTGATTGTTGTATATGGCTGTTAGGCATGCGGGGTCTTTTGTATGTTTTGGGTTAAGGAATTTCGGGGACGAAATTTCTTAAGGGTTGAGAGTGTAACGACCCACATTCTACGCATCATAGGATCTTAGAATATTTATTTCTGTCACATACGAAGTCGTATGGTCATGTAACTTTGGGAGACGACTATTAAGGTCATTTCCCATGTCCATGATTTTTCCCGATTTTTAAATGACCATTTTACCCCCTAGTTATCACTGTTTTGGCCATAACTTTTGACTGGAAATGAATTTTGACCTGAAACCACTTCCATTGGCTCCGAATGATGGTTTACAATTCCGTAGAGTGGTCACATTAGCCAAACGGACTCACCTTTTGGGAGATATGGCTGAAACAAGTTTCAAATGGTGAAAACCAGCTTAATTGGGCTTAACCGGGTGATTAGCAGCTAGGCCCAGAGGAGAATTTCGGGTTTAGGGGTATATAGGGGCTGAATAGGGTTAGAAAACATTTCTTTAGACATTTTCCACCCACCACTTTCATCCTTAGACACTCTAACAATGGTCCCCTACATCTAAAACACCCCAAATCACTTTTTAATTGAAGATTAGGCTTAGCAACATCAAATTAAGAAGAAAAAGCACCAAAGCAAGGTTAGAGCTGCTGTTGGACATCAGTATTCGCCCCAAATCAGAGGAGTTTCAGTTCTGAGAATTTTATTTGTGGCCAAGGTGAGTGGTTAGCATTGTTTTGACACTAATTACAGTTAATCAGGGTGATTAGCGATAATTAGTGAATTCTTATACTTTAAAATTCTGGAAAAATATTCCAAAAATTCGAAATATTATTTTAGACCTCTGTTAGAAATTTGGGTTGATTTGATTAAGTTTTGTTAATCCTATGATTAGTTTTGCTTAAACATGCTTAAGGGAAAACATGGGATTTTGGCTATGTTTGATCCGTTTTTTTTTCCTATCACAATTGTGTTTTGATGTTTATGAATGATTATACATGTTTCTATGACTGTATAGTATGCTTTGTGATTGTCTAGAAGTGTTAGATTGGTCAAAAACGCCGTCGAATGGCGTAAAAACAGTCACAGGAAATTGTGCAGAAAACGGTTAGCCCCAGTCCAGCGATCCGATATAGTCCAGCGATCCGATGGAGTCCAGCGATCCGGCGATCCGATGAAGTCCAGCGATCCGATGGAGTCCAGCGATCCGGCGATCCGATGAAGTCCAGCGATCCGATGGAGTCCAGCGATCCGATGGAGTCCAGCGATCCGATATAGTCCAGCGATCCGATGGAGTCCAGCGATCCGATGAAGTCCAGCGATCCAATGGAGTCCAGCGATCCGACGGAGTCCAGCGATCCGGCGATCCGATGAAGTCCAGCGATCCGATGGAGTCCAGTGATCCGATGAAGTCCGGCGATCCGGAGAAGACCAAAACCCCAGATGCAAAGGAAGTCCAAATGAGAAGCTAGAGCTCAAGATCCAGATGGGAATCAACGAGTTCGCTTCATGATTGGGCTTTGCTGCGGGACGTGTGCTAAGGGGTTGTCGATGTTTACGACTTTGGATCACTATGTATGGGAAGCACGTGAACGGATTCAGGGCTGAAAGGGCCTAGGTACGACTAAAGGGCTATAAACCAATGAAGTGGAGTCATTTGTAAAGATTTGGGCATGACTCCATGAGGTAAGCTTGGTAGTAGCAGTAGTTGTACAAGTCGAACTCCGTCACTACTTCAATGGGTTAGTGATTGACAGTGGTGGCCATCGTATGCCTTACGCACTGAGTGAGAGATGTGAGGATGGTTGTTATGGTTGATTTGTTTGCTATCATTATGACATGCACACCCCACCCCCGTAATCTTACACTATTTACTATGGCACCTTAGAGTACTGTACGGTATGTGGTACTAACTCTTTGGTTGCAGGTCCAAGTTCAGGTATGGTTTAGTATACCTGTTATTATTCTGTTTAGATGCTTATCGCTCATACCAGGCTTTATGTCTGACCCAGAGTTTTATGTCTCCTCTTATTACTCTGGGTGCTCACACGAGCAGACTAGAGACAGGTTAGCTGGAGATGTACGGGTTGATTATCCGGAGACGAGCAGGAGGCTTCCACGTAATATACATATATATAGTATTCTCCCTGTGTTGTTGAAGTTCACTGCTTGGGCATTAGTGGTGCATCCTCTACTTTAGCTTTCTTTTGTTTAGAGACAGTAAATTTGGAAAGTTGTAATAAGCTGTATTTGGATTTCCGCTGCTCTGATGTTGATGTTGATTTTAGTTATCAGCTTATGCACTGTCTCACCTGTTTTATGTCAAGTATATTATTAATATTATATTTTACTCCATGCGCTGTGAGACATTCTACAGGTTCTTATTTAGTTCGTTCCCTTCTTTCCTTTCTCCTGACGACCGTCCCGTGCTAGTCAGGCATGTGTACAGCGCACTTTTGGAGGAAATGCAAGCTGGTGCGGGGCGGGCCGTCACAAACGTTCTTTCTTACCTTAGCAATTTCGAGGACGAAATTATTTTAAGGGGGGAAGAATGTAACGACCCGTGTTTTTGGCACTCGAATATGTAATTTAATTTATTTAATTTAAATATTATATTTGGAATATCGATGGAATTAATATCTAATTCGCTATTTAAACAAAATTCGACGTTATATATTTATATAATTATAAATAGAGCTTGAAATATAGCGTTGCAGTTTGAAAATTTGAGTTTGAACTTCAACTGGATATACAAAGTCCGATATAAGTCGGATTTCTATGAAACAAGAAACATTGGGAGCGTGTTGACGATAGCTTTCATATGAAAGAGAAAATTCCAGATTCCGTGTTATTGGTTGCGAGTTATGGCTAAATCAAATTTTGGATAAAAACGCTGTGGAAATCGTTATCGGCCGTTAAAATAGCCGTTTTGCAAACGGACTCTGTTTCGATGAAATTAGTTTCATTGGAACCGTATCATCAAATTATTGTCAGAAAATCAAACCACGTGGCAAACCGATGTCGTATGTGACCACAGCAACCGTAAAAGCCCGTTCAAATTCTACAGCGCACATTCAAATAAATATAAGGAGTATTTGGGCGTAACTTGAGCAGACGATCGAATTAGGCCGCGGAACCAGTTCCGTTGAGTTCGTATCGTCGATTAGAGTCAGGATAGGTATATAGTTTGTTATTTTTAGAGATCGAGAAATTTGGCGTTAAAAAGGGTAGGGCGGTTCGGGGTAAAAACAGCCTATCCGGCAAACAGTCTTAGAATGCGACGAAACTAGTGCCGTTGGGTTCGTATCGAAAAGTTATTGCAAGATATCAAGGTTTCAAGTTGATTCGATTTAGCTGGTGGTCGTGGTAAATTAAAAAGCGTGTTTATTTCTGGTTTTATAAAGGAAATTTTTACAAACGATGTCGGATTTCGACGAAACTTGTCTCATTGGGTCCGGAACACCTTTTTACATCAAGAATAGTTTTTTTATCAGAAAACAGAGATCGTACGTGGGTTTTACCGCGTTACTTCACAGTAAAGTTTCATTTAATAATATAAAAATAGTCGGGCAAATCTTGGATCAAATATTTTGCGTACAATTACAAACTTCCAGCAGATGGGCACATTTATTTCTCTGTTCTGAAAATGATATGTGTGAAACCTTGCCGACAAAGGAACGATTAACGAAAGCAACATCCGCAGTAATTGCACATGCTAGCCTACCAACGTTGGCAGACCTAACCTACCTTAAGTAACTTGGCCTCCACGGTGCTCTTTCCCTATAAAATAGCTCGTTGTTTCCTATGTTTAACCCTTGGTTCCAGTATGGGAAAACCGCACAATTTAAAAAAAAACAACAGTGCCGAAGCACAGAACGAAGAAAACAGTGCCGGCCTCTGTTCTTTTTTGGAAGGAAACAACTGAACTATCTATCGGTTGCTGTACAAAGCAACTTGGACAAGGAGGCGTGATTTGGGGTCGAACATGGAGGAGGCTCGGCCGAACGGTGGGGTAGTGCCAGATCGCTGGCACGGTGGTCAGAAGGGAGTGCGGTAGCGGGTTATTGGAGGTGAAACAGTCTGTTGGTGCAAGCGGGATGGGTGCGTGGTGAAGCTTCACGCGTTGAAGAAGGGTCTGGAAGTTCGAACGAGACCTGGGGGAAATTCAAAACAATTGACCGAATTCTTTTGGGCCTAAGTATATGTAGCTATACTAATTTTTTACTAAGTAAATAATTAAAGGATCTAATGGTTTTTGAATTAAGTAAATAATTAAAGGACCTAATGGTTTTAAATTCAAAAACTATAGTGGTGTTTAATTTGTGCAGAATCAATGAAAAACAATGTATTGGGTGGCTACAACAGTTCAAATGGAACGGAGACCAACAAAGAGCAATGATCAGGCCCAAAGTTTTGCTGTACATATGAAATTAGTGATAATAGTAATTAAATTAGTGAAATCTAATTAGGAGTTCAATCATTTCATTGCAACTGTAAACTAAAACAAATTGTTTGATGCAGGTGTGCGTGTCCAAACCGAGAGCAATTGAAGTAAACGTCGGCCTTGGTAATTTATTCTTTGATAACATAATGAATGAATTATAAAGTGCTTAAGTTAAGCTAAATTGGGATTTATAATTAATTTCATATGAACCAAAACATGAATTGTTGTTGCAGGAAGGAATCAGCCTCCTTCTTTTGGAGCAAAAGACTTGTCGGACCTCGTTGTATTGAATTGAAGTTAGCTGGCCGTGTTAACCTAATCAAAGTAATTAATTTTTTTTAAACTATTAATTAGAGAATTAATTTTATAATTAAATTATACAAACCTTAAATATCAATAAACATTACATATCTTAACAGAATCAGACAAACCAACTGTCGTTGAAGTCATCTTGACGCGCACCACCTCATGGAACTGATCTGGACAGGAGTAAAAGCTACTGGCATTTCTCGTTAAATTAAACGTCGTTTAATTTAACTGAAAACCCGAACAGCTTTAGCGACAACGGACAAGGTGAGTTAAACTCACTCAGTTACCCTTTTTATATTTTATATAAATTGGTTATTTTTATTTTGTGTGCTTTGCTTGCCAATGGTTGACTGCTTTGCTAGTTATCTATTTAACTATTGATTTAACTGATGAAATTAAACTGTGTTTAATTTCAGTGGAATACCAAATCGTTATTTTAACGATTGGACCCAACGGAGGTAACTCACCCTGTTGGTTACGTTTATTTATAAGCATGCTTAGTTGTTTGAATTGTTCGGTTATTTGATTGGTGCTAATTGGTTGTTATTTATCATCAGTTAAATGTGATTGATTTGATTGTTGTTTATTGACTGAATATTCAAAATCTGTTTGGGTTGAACCAATGGGCGGTGTTGGTTAAGTGTTTGGCAGAATATGGCCTTTAAAATCAATTGGGTTATAAATATCGATTCACCGTCAGGTGCATCGATAGAGTTGAGGTTATAAAATTTATTTTATAACTAGAATTAGATTTTTAATTATATTATTTTGGATAAAAGTTATTTAAGAGAAATAAATAAATATTTTATTTATTTAAGACTTTAATTGGTTATTTATTAATTTTGCAAAGTAAATGCTGATGTTAATCAGATTTACGAGTGGGAAAAAAGAAATGAATTAAATGGTTAAACTTTGATACTTGTTTTGTAAAGAAAACAATTAAATAGAATTTATTTAAATTAATTATATTTAATTAATTTAAAGTGAGGATTAATTGGAATCGGTTAGTGGGATAACCGCATTTGAGTTGATTTAAATCGACCGTTTTGAATGGGATTTGATTATCAAATAAATATGCTTTGAATAAAATAGTTCCATGAATATTGTTTAATTCGATTAAGGTTTTAAAGGGCTTTACTATTTATCCTAGAAAATAAAAGAATTTAACTACGAATGTAGTTAATGTTGGGATAAATTATTATTTTAATTAATAATAATTTAGGAAATTACTTTTGAATGGAAATTACTTTTCAAAGGTAATCAAAGTGAAATAAATGCCCATAGTGGGGAATGGTCGAACAGATGTGAAAGGAGATTGGTAAAAGCGAACGGAGGTGAAATTGGGTAAAAAGTGAGTCATAGGGTTGTATAACCAAACCCAATTTATAATGGGATTTGTTTTGAGACTGGAGTGGAATTTTGGGTGTTTGGGTTACAACTGATATTTATCTGAGGATAAGAACGTTGTTTGATCAAGGTCTGAGAGGTAATTAGAATACCCCAACTTGAACAACATCGGGATTATCTGAAGATAGTATTAGTTGGTAATCGTAAGAGAGATTATCGATAATTGATTATTTCCATTTGCAAAATTACAATGCAACGGTTAGTGGGAATTTGGAGAATATATATGTATACATATACATATATAACGAGAGATTTGAAGTAAAAGAAAAATAAAGTTAGTTTTATTTTATACTAATGACTACAAGTTATTATTCAAGAATGGAATAAGCAGTATTACGTAACGCTGTTTATGATTAATAGATATAATATGTTTGAAAATCTAAACAGCGATTGCGCTGTTGCTATAGTAAATGTTTTGTAAACCTAAACAGCGATTATAGCGCTGTTGTTTTGTAAATATAAATAGTAAGTATAACACTATTGTTATAACATACGTGCTATAAATCTAAACAACATTATAACATAGGTGCTATAAATCTAAACAGCGTTATAACATAGGTGCTATAAATTCCCTTATTAAAACTAATGGATTTACCGATTTAAATAATAGAGAATGGTGTAACAAATATGTGTGAAGGAAGAATTAAGTGGGGAATTGAATATGGTTATAAGTTATTTTACTAAGTATATAAAGAATTGGTTTTGAGGACATTAGTGTATTATATAAAAATATAGTTACTCAAGCCAGAGAAAGTCAAACATAGTTATTCAAGATGAGTTGCCATTTCGTACGACTGCTAGCGTAATTCCAGGGCTGTAGATAGCCTACGGCGGTCGGATGTTTCCTGAGGGAATCAGGCGTAACCATTGGGATCGCTGCGATCTAGAGTCAAGCTGTAACACCCCGAAAATTCTATAACTGTGTAGTTAACAAAATAAAATATAATTAATTTGAAATCAAAGAACTAAGGGAAACGGGTTACGCCATTGCGTTCGTCTCGGAAAAATACGCGAAATAGAGTCCGAGTTTTCGAAAAACGGAGTCCGTATGAAGAAGATATGGCCTTCGGAAGTTTTGAATTAAATTTAAAATTCAAACAGAATAAAATAATTAAAAATCGGGCCCAATGGGCCAAAGCGGATAAACACCCGCCTAGGCCACCCAGGTCGACTGGGCTATCGACCTGGGCTACCCATGTCGACAGGGCTGTCGACAGCCCTGTCGACAGGGGTGTCGACCTGGTCGAGCCCAGTCAACCTGGCTGGCCAGGTCTGTGTTTGGCTGATTCTCTGTGGTCTGCTTTGTCATTAGGGCTAGGTGGCGGGTTCTAATTGGTCTCTCTATCTAACGAATGGCTACGATCTAACCTAGCAACATCAATGGTCCTAATCAATTCCTAACCTCTATATAAACAACCCTAGACTAAACCCTAATCTATTCATTCAAATTAAGAACATAGCCGCCATGTTGCTAAGGAACGACTAAGAGTAGCCACCAAATAGAGAGAGAATTAGGAAGAAAGTTCTAAAGCCTAAAGCAATTCAAGCAACCTAAAGCCAATCAATTCAACAAAGGAATCATATCTCTTAATTAGAGAATTCGCCGCAACCATTGTAAGTAGAGTATTACTTTGGTATGAATAAACAATTGTGTTGATGTGTATGCTTGAATTGTGGCAATGAAAGTAATTCATATTTGTGCGTTCTTATCAATTTATATACGTTTGGATATTCTTGAATTATGTTATAAAGAACTACATGCGGTAGTTCTATGCAAATATACATTGGAATATTGCGCAAATTATATAATCTATGTTGAGGCTACATGTATGTAGTTGATTGGAATCCATGCAAGTTTGGGGCTTTGTTATCATGTCACTATGATGTATATTTTTGTGCATAAATCATTTTGCAAGTAATTGAAACAAGTTTGGTTGTTATAGTTCATATGAAACTATGTTGGAATTTTGACACCATAATCTGTGTATTAAGTCATGCTTTTGCAAACTTATGAATATGGCTAGGCTATGAATGATATTTGGCATAATTGAAATCCATGATTAAGTCTATCTTGTTTAAAAGAATTATATGATGACATATGTGAGACATGGCTAGGTTAGGCTCAAAAATCCCTTTTTGCAAGTTTAAAGCAAACACCATGATTAGGAATATTTATGCATAAGTATATTTATACCATCGTTATGTGATTAGGCTTAAATCATGATTATGTTGAACTATGCTTTTGTGTTAGTAACAAAGTATCCCCTTTGTAAATATGTAGAAACCTTATGAACATGACATGTTTATGTTTATGCCATGGACAAAATTAAACTTTACTTATGCCATGCTTATGTTTGACGTTATGCCATGTTTATGCTAAAAGTATTTATGCCATGCTTATGTTTGACATTATGCTATGTTTATGCTAGAAATATTTATGACATGCTTATGTTTGACATTATGCCTAAATAAGAATATGGGTTCATGTTGTAGTTAAACCTATGCAAGTTCACATGCTTTGATTCATGTCACCTATGTTACCACTATGCAAGTACACCAATTTCTATTTTGTATTTCCAACGTCGTATTGCAAGTTCATGCGCTCACCTTCCCCTCTTTGTGTATGTAATCACGCCATAAGCCTCCCCTTTTCGCATGGCTAAATTGGGCTTTAAAAGGCTAAGCCCAATATATATAAACGGACGTGTAAAACGGGGGAAAATAACGTTGGGTTAAAATTAATTAATGAATGAAAATATAAAATAGAAGGGCCCAAATTCAAGTATGGGTTGGGCCCATGATTGGTGTAACCTTTACACCATTAACTTAATAATGGGCCGCAAATATTTACATATAAGAAATAAAGAAGAATGACAAAATATGTAAATGTAGAACATACGATGTGTTTAACCCGAGGTTGGATTGAGTTGTGATGTAAACCTGCCCGGAACCGCCCGGCTGTCCATGATTGGTGTAACCTTTACACCATTAACTTAATAATAGGCCGCAAATATTTACATATAAGAAATAAAGAAGAATGACAAAATATGTAAATGTAGAACATACGATGTGTTTAACCCGAGGTTGGATTGAGTTGTGATGTAAACCTGCCCGGAACCGCCCGGCTGTCCAGTAGTCACAACAATACCTATCCAATGTGGGAGGTTAAACATGGAGCCCAATAAGGACCCGAGGTTAGACTGAGTTGTGGCGTAAGACTGCCCAGAACCAACCGGCAACAGGCAGCCACAACAATACCTGTCTAATGTGAGAGGTCAGGGCCTTAATAAGACAATTAAGGCTGAGTCAGGATTGATAGGATTAAGTGAACTAAAGACTTAATCAAAATGGAACATGCTAAACTAAACGGACTGGTGGGGTTAGGTTAGAAAACACTTAACCAACTTAGCATGTTGGCTAGAGATAGAAAACCTAGTAACGGGGGACCCTTTTCAGCAGTAACCCTAAAAGGTGTATCAGGATACCCTGAAACTAGGCAGGGTGGGGCACGATTACTGGGCTGATTGTAAGAGGTCAAATCGACGGCGGTGTTGTAGCAGTGTAGGTTCTAACGGAGTGCGGGCGTGCACACACTCCGGCGCAGAAAAATAAAGCACTGGACACCAGTAGCATACCTGTGCACTCTAAGGTTGTGTCGGGTTGCCACTATGGGACTTGATACACCCCATGGTGGGACAAGCATAGGTAACTACAGACATCGGGGGTCGTAAGACACATGTAACTTCGCGAGTAGGAGCCGATCATCATTGAATGGATCACATCACCCTGATTATGGGGTGCAAATTGGAAACTAGTTTATATGGGTTCAGAGATTAACATGGGGTACGATAGTATATTCGACCCTAGACAACTTAACCAAGTTTACTGTGCTTGCCCACTTCCTGTTTATACTTATCATACCCAGTTCTTTATTCATAGACAAAGTAGTACTAGACTTACTCAGGCTTTATGTCTGACTCTATTTTTCTTTCGTCTTCTTTCTTCCGTTTCCCCCCCCCCCCCCCCAGGTCCTCAGGGAGGGAACACAGCAGCTTGATCAGCCTTGACATCCAGCTTGAAGTAGAGAAATGTATTGCTTGGACTTTCCTGTTTTGAACTACGGCTTTGGACAATCCACTATGGGGCTTTTGCAGTTTATCTATGTTTTATTTATGCTTCTTTAATAATGTACTCAAGACAGATTATGAAAGTGTTATGTTATGTTTTTGGAAAGGATGTTGTTGTAACACGTATTTGACTTTATGAAATAAAAGTTTGTTTTTCTTCCGCTGTTTACAAATATGTGTTCTTATATCTGTCTTGTATATCTGTGACTTGTACTTATAAACCTCCACCAAAATTAGGGCATTCCCTTTGAGAGTGACCCTAACGGAGGTGGGGTGTTTCACTTGGTATCAGAGCATAGGTTTACCAGATAAGATAAAAAGTTTTGAAAAATTATTTTCAAAAAGGAAATTTAAAGAAGCATTTTTAAAGGAAAAATATTATTTTATTTTAAAAAGGCAAAGTCCACTCCCCAAAGCCATAGGTACTATCTCTTATCCTTCGTTTTGAATCTATCCTTTTTGTTTCAGCATGTCCCAAGAACTTAACTTGCCAGAAGGGGTGCCAATACCTGGTTGGTTTAGACGGTTCTTAGAAGCAAGGGCCACTCAGCCAGGTCCTACCATTCCTCCTCCCCCAGCTGAAGGAAATCATCCAGCCGCAGCGGCACCTTTTCCTCCACCTCCTCCTCGGGGAAACACGTTTGCTAAGATATGTAAAGATTTTAAAGCTATGGGAGGAAGGGATTTCCATGGAACTGAGTCCTTCGTAGCAGCTAGAAATTGGCTGAAAGAAACTGAGGACCTATTCGTCATCTTTGAGGTAGAAGACAGACAAAAAGTACAACTGGCGGTGTGGCTATTGAAGGGCGAGGCTTCCTACTGGTGGGAAGTCACTAATGCTGAAAGACCAGTGGAGACATGGGAGGACTTTAGGGCAAGGTTTGAGACTAAATTTCTCTCAGATGCGGAAAGAAGTTTGCAGTCAGAAAAATTCTTATTTCTTAAGCAAGGGGACAAGACAGTCAGAGAGTATGTGAATCAGTTCGATGAGCTGGCTAGGTTTGGGCTTGACCTAGTCAACACCCCGCACAAGAAGGCTCTCCGTTTCGTCAAAGGTTTAAATGAGCCATTACACAGTCTGGCCATGACCCATATACCCATGGGAGCCACGTATGAAAGATTGGTGCAAATGGCATTGCTGAATGAAGAGGATAAGGGCAAGAAGAAAGAGGGTTTGCAGCCCAAGAAGACAGACTTTAAGAAAGGCGGGAAAGGCAACAAAGAGAAGAGGAAGTGCAATTTCTGTGGCAAAGTGGGGCACTTAGTAAAGGACTGCCGGAAAAAGAAGGCCAAGGAGAATGGTGGGTGCTTTTCTTGCGGTGAGACAGGCCATAGGGCTAAGGACTGCCCGAAGAAACGAGGACAGGGGCAGAGGGCTGGATCCACCCCAGGGGCACAGGTTCATTTGCTGGAAGCGCCACCTCTGCAACAGCGAGGTATAAATACTTCTGTAGAAAGTGTAGTTTATCTTTATGATCACCCCGTTCGCACTTTATTTGATTCTGGCGCATCACACTCCTTTATCTCGTCTGCTTTAGTAGAATCTCTGCACCTAGAAACTAGTATGGTAGAGGACCCCTTAATTGTTTCAAACCCAATTGGGGGCCCAGCTCATTTGTCTATGATCTGTGTGGGATTGAAAATTTCTATTCTAAGTGTAGAATTTCAATGTAGTGCCTTTGTTTTGGGTTTTTCGGGGTATGGTTTGATTTTGGGTATGGATTGGCTATCCAGTAATGGGGCCATCCTTGATTGTGAGAAAAGGGTTGTTAGGCTCCTAACCCAGCTCGGTAATACTTTGGAAATTTCTTGTAATCCCTCGTATGCGGTTATGCTTAGTTATCTTGAATCGCTAGATGCCTCTGTTGAAAATTTGCAATCAGTTAAAGTGGTCCGGGAATATCCGGATGTCTTTGAAGAGGTGAAGGGCTTACCTCCGAAGCGGGAAATAGACTTCCGCATATATCTTGTAGATAATGCAAAGCCCGTTGCGTTGCCCGTTAGACATATGGCTCCACGAGAAAGGAAAGAGCTCAGTAAACAGATTAAAGAGCTTCTAGAAAAGGGGTTCATTAGGAGGAGCATTTCAGAATGGGGCGCTCCAGTGGTGTTCGCTACAAAGGCGGATGGTTCACTCCGTCTATGTGTTGACTATAGGGAGCTCAACAAGCTAACGAAAAAGAATAGGCACCCTCTCCCTAGAATTGACGATTTGTTTGACCAACTTGTAGGAGCGTCTGTTTTCTCCCAACTCGATTTAGCAACCGGTTTTCATCAGCTAAGGGTGGCTGAAGATAGCATCGATAAAACGGCGTTCAGAACCCCAGACGGCTTCTTTGAATGGCTTGTCATGCCTTTCGGCTTGACAAATGCACCTGCTTACTTCGTGGACCTAATGAGTAGGGTATTTAGAGATTTCCTCAACAAATTCGTAGTGGTCTTCGTAGATGATATCCTTATCTTCTCAAAGAGTGAAGAGGAACATGCTCAGCACTTAAGGGCAATCATGGAAACTTTGCGAGTCCATCAACTAAAAGCCAAGTTCTCCAAATGCCACTTTTGGAGAGAAGAGGTGAGGTTCCTTGGGCACATAGTATCCAAACAAGGGTTAGCAGTGGACCCTGCTAAAGTAGTGGCGGTACAGGACTGGAAGACGCCAAGGAATGCAACTGAGGTTCGAAGCTTTCTAGGACTAGCAGGTTTCTATCGAAAGTTTATAAGGGATTTTGCGAAAATCTCAGCTCCGCTCACGAAATTAACTAAGAAGAATCTAGTGTTCAATTGGGACTTGGATTGCGAGTTTGCTTTCCAACGACTAAAAAGGGCTCTCACAACAGCCCCAGTTTTGACGCTGCCAGATGGGAGCAAGATGTTCACTGTTTATACGGATGCATGTGGGACAGGGCTAGGCGCCGTCTTAATGCAAGAAGGAAGGGTAGTAGCTTATGGCGGGAGACAGTTGAAAGCGCACGAAAAGAACTACCCAACCCACGATCTAGAGTTAGCCGCCATCGTCTTTGCACTCAAGTCTTGGCGACACTATCTCCTAGGTGAGAAGTTCGAACTTTACACTGACCATAAATCGTTGAAATATCTTTTCTCGCAGAAAGATCTTAACTTGAGGCAACAAAGATGGATGGAGTTTCTTGCCTCGTACGATTTCGAAATCTCCTACACTCCGGGCAAAGGCAACGTAGTGGCAGACGCGTTGAGCCGAAAGAAATTGACCCTAAGCCCGTTGTTTGTTGAAAGACAAAGCCTAGAGTTTATAGCCAGTTTCGACTTTAGGCCTTCCTCCGATTCCGTACCAGGCTTGCTAGCATCTCTCGAAGTGCGCCCAACTTTAGTGGATTCAGTAGGGACAGCACAACGCGAAGACCCTCAGCTTGTGGAAATAATTGATAGGCTAATTAGGGGTGAGACTTCAAGTCACCTCAACAGATACTCCATCGACGATAGGGGTTTGCTAAGGCGAGACGGAAGACTATGCGTCCCACAGATAAAAGATTTAGTAAAGAAGGTTCTCGAGGAAGCACATCACTCCAAGATGACGATACACCCAGGCGGAGATAAAATGTACAAAGACATAAAGAGGACTTTCTTCTGGAACGGCATGAAAAAGGACGTGGCATTGTTCGTTTCTAAGTGCATGGTGTGCCAACAGGTTAAGGCGGAACAGAAAAAGCCTGGCGGACTGCTACATCCTCTGGAGGTCCCGCAGTGGAAGTGGGATAGCATCTCAATGGACTTCATCGATGGGCTGCCTAGGTCTAGGAGAGGCAACACTAGCATTTGGGTAATAGTGGATAGGCTTACTAAAAGCGCCCACTTTTTACCTGTCAAAAGTAAAAGAACTGCCTCATCCCTAGCATCACTTTACCTGAAGGAAATCGTTCGACTCCATGGAATACCATCTAGCATTGTTAGTGACCGAGACCCCATCTTCACCAGCGAGTTTTGGCGGAGTCTGCAAGAAGCAGTAGGAACGCAGTTATGCTTAAGCACAGCCTATCATCCCCAAACCGACGGCCAAATAGAGAGAGTGAACAGAGTTTTGGAAGACCTCTTAAGGCTATGCGTCCTTGACTTCGGAGGGACATGGGAAGACCACCTTCCTTTGGTGGAATTTGCCTACAACAACAGCTATCAAGCAACCATCGGAATGGCGCCCTTCGAAGCTTTATATGGAAGACCGTGCCGATCGCCCACTTGTTGGTGGGAGTCTACTGATAAGCTCATACTCGGACCAGATATGATCCGAGAGACTTCAGAGAAAGTAGACTTAATACGAAGAAGGATGAAGACGGCCCAAGACAGACAAAAGTCCTACGCCGACAAAAGGAGGACCGACCTTGAATTTGAGGTTGGAGACAGAGTTTTTCTCAAGGTATCACCACTAAGAAACGTTGTCCGTTTTGGAACCACAGGAAAGCTAGCACCAAGGTTCGTAGGGCCATTCCCTATTATCGAGAAAATTGGGAAAATGGCTTATAGATTAGAGCTACCCGAGAAGTTGGTTGGAGTCCACAACGTCTTTCACGTTTCACATCTCCGAAAATGTCTACATGAGTCTGCTGAAGTGGTAGAGCCAAATATACTCGAAAAGGCCGAAGTGGAACGCGAAGCAACCATGAGAAAAGTTCCAACCCGCATCTTAGGAACGGAAGTGAAGAAGCTACGCAACCGCGAAGTCAAGCTCGTCAAAGTTCAGTGGAGCGACGCCGAGGAAGACGCGACTTGGGAAACTGAAGCTAGAATCCGTACATCCTACCCTTTTCTGTTCGAGGGTACATCCTTGATCTTTCCTTTTCCTTAAGTTGCGCTTTTATCTATCTTTTTAGGTATATTTCCTCGACCGTATCTTTTAGATAGAATCTTTTTGGATGGAAACATGTAGTTGAAACATGTTATGGATGATGGTTGCAAGTGGTTGCAAGTGATTGCTAGTGGTTGCTCGTGGTTGCATATACACACACAATCTAGGTTTTAGATCGGCTCAGTCACTTCATATTGCATATGCATATATGTTTGTATTCGTATATGGTTGAACTTTAATGTGTTGTCATGTGGATGCTGCATTTGTATTGAATGATTGAGCACTCATGTAGAATCATGAATAGGAAAATTTGCATACATAATGGATTCATGGCACTTACATAATTCGCATTAAGGAGGTCAACTGAATCAGTAGACCGCCTGATTTTGCATTAGATAGGTTCATGTACACACACACTTCGCATATGATCATGAAGCATTAGAAGTCTTTTAAGGACAATGGATGCTCGTGTTTGATGGATGAGTAGATGGATGATTGGATGTTAGGATATACATTCCTACTAACTTGAAGATTTCGGGGACGAAATCCTTTTAAGTGGGGGAGAATGTAACACCCCGAAAATTCTATAACTGTGTAGTTAACAAATTAAAATATAATTAATTTTAAATCAAAGAACTAAGGGAAACGGGTTATGCCATTGCGTTCGTCTCGGAAAAATACGCGAAATAGAGTCCGAGTTTTCGAAAAACGGAGTCCGTATGAAGAAGATATGGCATTCGGAAGTTTTGAATTAAATTTAAAATTCAAACAGAATAAAATAATTAAAAATCGGGCCCAATGGGCCAAAGCGGATAAACACCCGCCTAGGCCACCCAGGTCGACTGGGCTGTCGACCTGGGCTACCCATGTCGACAGGGCTGTCGACAGCCCTGTCGACAGGGGTGTCGACCTGGTCGAGCCCAGTCAACCTGGCTGGCCAGGTCTTTGTTTGGCCGGTTCTCTGTGGTCTGCTTTGTCATTAGGGCTAGG
Source organism: Allium sativum (assembly GCA_030737875.1). NCBI lineage: Eukaryota > Viridiplantae > Streptophyta > Magnoliopsida > Asparagales > Amaryllidaceae > Allium > Allium sativum. Next base: position 163,562,272 of record CM060913.1, read on the forward strand.
TGGCGGGTTCTAATTGGTCTCTCTATCTAACGAATGGCTACGATCTAACCTAGCAACATCAATGGTCCTAATCAATTCCTAACCTCTATATAAACAACCCTAGACTAAACCCTAATCTATTCATTCAAATTAAGAACATAGCCGCCATGTTGCTGAGGAACGACTAAGAGTAGCCGCCAACTAGAGAGAGAATTAGGAAGAAAGTTCTAAAGCCTAAAGCAATTCAAGCAACCTAAAGCCAATCAATTCAACAAAGGAATCATATCTCTTAATTAGAGAATTCGCCGCAACCATTGTAAGTAGAGTATTACTTTGGTATGAATAAACAATTGTGTTGATGTGTATGCTTGAATTGTGGCAATGAAAGTAATTCATATTTGTGCGTTCTTATCAATTTATATACGTTTGGATATTCTTGAATTATGTTATAAAGAACTACATGCGGTAGTTCTATGCAAATATACGTTGGAATATTGCGCAAATTATATAATCTATGTTGAGGCTACATGTATGTAGTTGATTGGAATCCATGCAAGTTTGGGGCTTTGTTATCATGTCACTATGATGTATATTTTTGTGCATAAATCATTTTGCAAGTAATTGAAACAAGTTTGGTTGTTATAGTTCATATGAAACTATGTTGGAATTTTGACACCATAATCCGTGTATTAAGTCATGCTTTTGCAAACTTATGAATATGGCTAGGCTATGAATGATATTTGGCATAATTGAAATCCATGATTAAGTCTATCTTGTTTAAAAGAATTATATGATGACATATGTGAGACATGGCTAGGTTAGGCTCAAAAATCCCTTTTTGCAAGTTTAAAGCAAACACCATGATTATGAATATTTATGCATAAGTATATTTATACCATCGTTATGTGATTAGGCTTAAATCATGATTATGTTGAACTATGCTTTTGTGTTAGTAACAAAGTATCCCCTTTGTAAATATGTAGAAACCTTATGAACATGACATGTTTATGTTTATGCCATGGACAAAATTAAACTTTACTTATGCCATGCTTATGTTTGACGTTATGCCATGTTTATGCTAAAAGTATTTATGCCATGCTTATGTTTGACATTATGCTATGTTTATGCTAGAAATATTTATGACATGCTTATGTTTGACATTATGCCTAAATAAGAATATGGGTTCATGTTGTAGTTAAACCTATGCAAGTTCACATGCTTTGATTCATGTCACCTATGTTACCACTATGCAAGTACACCAATTTCTATTTTGTATTTCCAACGTCGTATTGCAAGTTCATGCGCTCACCTTCCCCTCTTTGTGTATGTAATCACGCCATAAGCCTCCCCTTTTCGCATGGCTAAATTGGGCTTTAAAAGGCTAAGCCCAATATATATAAACGGACGTGTAAAACGGGGGAAATAACGTTGGGTTAAAATTAATTAATGAATGAAAATATAAAATAGAAGGGCCCAAATTCAAGTATGGGTTGGGCCCATGATTGGTGTAACCTTTACACCATTAACTTAATAATGGGCCGCAAATATTTACATATAAGAAATAAAGAAGAATGACAAAATATGTAAATGTAGAACATACGATGTGTTTAACCCGAGGTTGGATTGAGTTGTGATGTAAATCTGCCCGGAACCGCCCGGCTGTCCAGTAGTCACAACAATACCTATCCAATGTGGGAGGTTAAACATGGAGCCCAATAAGGACCCGAGGTTAGACTGAGTTGTGGCGTAAGACTGCCCGGAACCAACCGGCAACAGGCAGCCACAACAATACCTGTCTAATGTGAGAGGTCAGGGCCTTAATAAGACAATTAAGGCTGAGTCAGGATTGATAGGATTAAGTGAACTAAAGACTTAATCAAAATGGAACATGCTAAACTAAACGGACTGGTGGGGTTAGGTTAGAAAACACTTAACCAACTTAGCATGTTGGCTAGAGATAGAAAACCTAGTAACGGGGGACCCTTTTCAGCAGTAACCCTAAAAGGTGTATCAGGATACCCTGAAACTAGGCAGGGTGGGGCACGATTACTGGGCTGATTGTAAGAGGTCAAATCGACGGCGGTGGTGTAGCAGTGTAGGTTCTAACGGAGTGCGGGCGTGCACACACTCTGGCGCAGAAAAATAAAGCACTGGACACCAGTAGCATACCTGTGCACTCTAAGGTTGTGTCGGGTTGCCACTATGGGACTTGATACACCCCATGGTGGGACCAGCATAGGTAACTACAGACATCGGGGGCCGTAAGACACATGTAACTTCGCGAGTAGGAGCCGATCATCATTGAATGGATCACATCACCCTGATTATGGGGTGCAAATTGGAAACTAGTTTATATGGGTTCAGAGATTAACATGGGGTACGATAGTATATTCGACCCTAGACAACTTAACCAAGTTTACTGTGCTTGCCCACTTCCTGTTTATACTTATCATACCCAGTTCTTTATTCATAGACAAAGTAGTACTAGACTTACTCAGGCTTTATATCTGACTCTATTTTTCTTTCGTCTTCTTTCTTCCGTTTCCCCCCCCCCCCAGGTCCTCAGGGAGGGAACACAGCAGCTTGATCAGCCTTGACATCCAGCTTGAAGTAGAGAAATGTATTGCTTGGACTTTCCTGTTTTGAACTACGGCTTTGGACAATCCACTATGGGGCTTTTGCAGTTTATCTATGTTTTATTTATGCTTCTTTAATAATGTACTCAAGACAGATTATGAAAGTGTTATGTTATGTTTTTGGAAAGGATGTTGTTGTAACACGTATTTGACTTTATGAAATAAAAGTTTGTTGTTCTTCCGCTGTTTACAAATATGTGTTCTTATATCTGTCTTGTATATTTGTGACTTGTACTTATAAACCTCCACCAAAATTAGGGCATTCCCTTTGAGAGTGACCCTAACGGAGGTGGGGTGTTTCACAAGCGAATGGAGTTAAGTCGAATATTAGTAAGTCGATAGGAGTTAAATAAGTCGAGTTAGTCAGTTGAAATAAATCAGTTAGAATAAATCAGTTAGAGTTAAATCGAATTAGAATTTTTCAAATATCGTATTTTTGAATATTAAAAGAATTAGAAGTTTTAATTTAACAAAAGTAAATCAGTTTGTTAAAGGCCAAGTGATGCTGAATACTGAACCAGTGAACTCATTGGAGTGTCATGATTGAAACACTGTATATTTTGATAGTTAAAACACCGACTATCAAATCATGTCCAATACGATTGTTGGTATGGAAAGACTGGGATCGAATTTATATTCGAAAACCGTTCCGACCAACAAATACGTGAAGATCTCAGAAGATGATCGAGATGGAGCATTGAAGACTGTGGATTTTCATAAACGGAAGAACCACTAATATTCTCTGCCTTGCAAGCAGAGTAAAGCTGTGATTCTATCATGATTGGAATCTACGGGTTGCAAGGTTTTCTCGCTACTTATCCATGGGGTGATTCCTATATGGATGCGGTAGGAGAGTACCTTCGGTTCATCCTGTTCCTGGATGACCTGTGTGGACGGATGTCTGACAGAGTATTTCCAAAGGGCCACGTACGTTGATTTCTTCAAACGTGCTATGGTTGTTGGCGGAGAAATTGTCGTTCTCTTAGCTTAACTGCTAGAGTATTTTTGTGGACGTCAATTAGTGATATCTGACGGATATGACGATGTGGCATTCAAAGAGAATGGCGACCAGATGTTCAAAGAAAAATTCTGGCCTCAAGCCTCATCATCCGGGAAATGACAAAAATCGGGCAGGCAGCATGGCTATGTGGGTCGCTCCCATTAGGGTGTATAATCACTAATCTAGAGGAAGTCTATTTGTTTCTTAAATCTATGTTTCGATGCTGTCCCTTGTCGGGAGACGGTTGCTGATCCCAACCGTTGGTGATATACATTCGATACACTCAAGCGAAATGAGTGGTCGGTCATGTGAGGGCCGGGTTGCAAGACGTTCTTGTTGAACCCAGTGTATTCGTCTCTAGAGATACACTATCGGCAAGTGGTCCCATACCTGGTCATAGCTGGAATCCAATCTCCAATAAGCGCCCGCGGTTTTCGTTTGTATACTATATATGTAGGGCGTGAGATGCAAGCGTTCTGCTATATTTCTATTTACTTGTATTTAGACATTACTATAATATCAGACAAGCTATTGGTTTCAAAAATGTTTTGGGTTATCGTAAGGTAAAAACCGTCCATGTTTATGTGTGGATTTGGTCTTACGATTATCCTTTCCATTTGAAAAGATTTTGAACTTTAAAAATCAAGTTGGATGATCACCCTTATTACTGTGCGAGTTTATCTCACTCTGGTTCATCAGACTGACCCGGTGTTTTGTAAATGCTCGGGTTAGCCCGGAGTGTACAGGTTCAGGTTATCGAATGCTGTGAAGTCCAGAGACGAGCTGGAGATGTTCAGACGTATGATATTATATAGCTACTATTCCGCTGTGTGTTGTATATGGGAACAGGTTATTATGACTGTCCCATTGTGTGATGTACTCTGATACTGTAAGTATTTTTAAAAGCTCTCAATAAAGTTATTTCCATATTATATTTTGTTCCGCTGCGATGTGAGACTCTGTGTGGTGTTTCTTCTTCTTCTATTCTAATATTTCTTTCTTTCTTATCTCACCCTCTAATTTCTTTCTAATAACTATCCAGTGTTTCGGTGCTTGGAGGATCGGCATGAGTTACAGTAAAGGTATTTATGTCGGTTTTCGGGTCCAATTTTGATATTAAATGTTTTGTAAATCCTAAACAGCGATTTTTAACTCTGTTGTCGTAATAAATGTTTTGTAAAGTTCTTAACAGCGATTTTAAACGCTGCAGTTATAATAAATGTTTTGGTAAATCTGAATAGCAATTTTAACGCTGCTGTTATAGTAAACGTTTTTAACAGCGATTATAGTGCTGCTGTTATAACAAATGTTTGAAAATTTAAAACAGCGATTATAACGCTGTTGTTACAATAAGTGTTTAATAACTCTAAACAGCGGTTGTAACGCTGTTGTTAAAAGTAATGTCCTATAAATCAAATACAGCGATTATAACGTTATCGTTATAATCAGTGTTTTTCCCTAAAAGAAGTTGATTCTTAGATTGAATCTAAGAGTTGCGTAAGCGATGTTTCGTTAGAAGTAGTAAGCTATGACTATTTCGAAGTTAAGAATGTCGTTCAGTTAAGGTCTGAGAGGTAATTATACCCCAACTTGACTGACTGCATGATTGACAGAGAAATGATTAAGGCTCGATAGCAAGGATTGGTTAGTGATATCGTTAGTTAACAATAGTTATAAAATCCTGAACTACTTGACAATAGCTATGTTCTTGTTGAACCCAGTGTATTCCTCTCTAGAGATACACTAGCGGAAGGTGGTTCCATACCTTGTCATGTTGGAAATCCAATCTCCAATAAGCGCCATGCAGTTTTTGATTTTATACTAAGTATGTGGAGCATGAGATGCAAGCGTTCCGCTAGATTGTATTTATTTGATGTAGACATTAATATAATATCACTGGATTTTCGTATCAAAGTGTTTTGGGTTATAGTAAGGTAAAAACCGTCCATGTTTATGTGTGGGTTGGTCTTACTATTATCTTTTCTTTTGAAAGGATTTTAAAGTTAAAAAAGTGGTTGGAGTTTACTCACAGCAGTCCCATGACTGACCCAGATTTTATTTTGTTTTGTTTTCCCTAAACTCTTGGGTGCCAAAATTTGTACGGGCAGTCAAGTAGTCGGGATTTCACAGATTCAATTGGAGGAGCTGGAAGCAGGAAGCTTCACCAGTAGACGTAGATTATCGTATTTCCGCTGTGTACTATGGTTGTATCTGGAAACAGGTGTTTATAACTGTTCCAGGAATGGCTGTTGTGCTCTGATGATGGTACGTATGTAAAGTTACTGATTTGTATTTCAAAAGTTATGTTATAAAATATATTTTTATTCGATCCGTTGTGAGTTTGTGATCTTTGTTTTCTTCTATTCTAATATTTCTTTCTTTCTATTTCTCATCCTCTAACTTCTTTCTAATAATGATTCGTATTTCTGTGCAATTTGGGTTGGACGTGTGGTGTTATTAGTCAATTCACATAGCACGGATAGCACGAAAATGAAAACTGATGATGTGGCCAGCATCATCAGAGTTATTTCCCAGCGATCGAAGTATATGAATTAAATTGAAACCAATTAACTGGAAATTGAATCGGGATATAATATACCAAGTAGAATCAGATTTTGAATTATGAGACAGGAATCTGAAATGGGGTTGGACCGGTAAGTTAAGAGTTGGAATTGGTAATGGATCGAAATTGAGTTAAGAATGGTATTTGGCTTGGACGCGTGAAGGATTTGGTTATGAGGATAAAGTTAGAATTTCGTTGGGAATGCATTTGTATAAGCTGACAGGGTAGCAGATGGAAGGGATATAATGATATGCCCGACAAAAATGTACATGTTTATTTTCATATGGGTTTGGTGATTTATGAGCCTATTTGGCAAGCCGCTTGGCTGTTTTATTTTCTTTTGGTTTGGAGAAGGCCTAGAAAGGCGAGATGTGGTTGTACCGATTGAGCCGTACAGAGGGGGTGCTGGCGAAATTTTTCGAAAATTTAAAGTGTTAGAAAATTTTCGATATTTTTGAAAATATTTATTTACAGTATTGGATTGGTTTCTAATTTAATATAAAATTAGATTTGAAATTAATGAGTTTATAACGTTGTAACGACCCGCATTCTACGCATCATAGGATCGTAGAATATTTATTTCTGTCACATACGAAGTCGTATGGTCATGTAACTTTGGGAGACGACTATTAAGGTCATTTCCCATGTCCATGATTTTTCCCGATTTTTAAATGACCATTTTACCCCTAGTTATCACTGTTTTGGCCATAACTTTTGACTGGAAATGAATTTTGACCTGAAACCACTTCTGTTGGCTCCGAATGATGGTTTACAATTCCGTAGAGTGGTCACATTAGCCAAACGGACTCACCGTTTGGGAGATATGGCTGAAACAAGTTTCAGATGGTGAAAAACAGCTTAATTGGGCTTAACCGGGTGATTAGCAGCTAGGCCCAGAGGAGAATTTCGGCTTTAGGGGTATATAGGGGCTGATTAGGGTTAGAAAACATTTCTTTAGACATTTTCCAGCCGCCACTTTCATCCTTAGACACTCTAACAATGGCCTCCTACATCTAAAACACCCTAAATCACTTTTTAATTGAAGATTAGGCTTAGCAACATCAAATTAAGAAGAAAAAGCACCAAAACAAGGTTAGAGCCGCTGTTGGACATCAGTATTCGCTCCAAATCAGAGGAGTTTCAGTTCTGAGAATTTTATTTGTGGCCAAGGTGAGTGGTTAGCATTGTTTTGACACTAATTACAGTTAATCAGGGTGATTAGCGATAATTAGTGAATTCTTATACTTTAAAATTCTGGAAAAATATTCCAAAAATTCGAAATATTATTTTAGACCTCTGTTAGAAATTTGGGTTGATTTGATTAAGTTTTGTTAATCCTATGATTAGTTTTGCTTAAACATGCTTAAGGGAAAACATGGGATTTTGGCTATGTTTGATCCGTTTTTTTTTCCTATCGCAATTGTGTTTTGACGTTTATGAATGATTATACATGTTTCTTTGACTGCATAGTATGCTTTGTGATTGTCTAGAAGTGTTAGATTGGTCAAAAACGCCGTCGAATGGCGTAAAAACAGTCGCAGGAAATTGTGCAGAAAACGGTTAGCCCCAGTCCAGCGATCCGATATAGTCCAACGATCCGGCGATCCGATGAAGTCCAGCGATCCGATGGAGTCCAGCGATCCGGCGATCCGATGAAGTCTAGCGATCCGATGGAGTCCAGCGATCCGATGAAGTCCAGCGATCCAATGGAGTCCAGCGATCCGATGAAGTCCAGCGATCCGACGGAGTCCAGCGATCCGGCGATCCGATGAAGTCCAGCGATACGATGGAGTCCAGTGATCCGATGAAGTCCGGCGATCCGGAGAAGACCAAAACCCGAGATGCAAAGGAAGTCCAAATGAGAAGCTAGAGCTCAAGATCCAGATGGGAATCAACGAGTTCGCTTCATGATTGGGCTTTGCTGCGGGACGTGTGCTAAGGGGTTGTCGATGTTTACGACTTTGGATCACTATGTATGGGAAGCACGTGAACGGATTCAGGGCTGAAAGGGCCTAGGTACGACTAAAGGGCTATAAACCAATGAAGTGGGGTCATTTGTAAAGATTTGGGCATGACTCCATGAGGTAAGCTTGGTAGTAGCAGTAGTTGTACAAGTCGAACTCCATCACTACTTCAATGGGTCTAGTGATTGACAGTGGTGGACATCGTATGCCTTACGCACTGAGTGAGAGATGTGAGGATGGTTGTTATGGTTGATTTGTTTGCTATCATTATGACATGCACACCACACCCCCGTAATCATACACTATTTACTATGGCACCTTAGAGTACTGTACGGTATGTGGTACTAACTCTTTGGTTGCTGGTCCAGGTTCAGGTATGGTTTAGTATACCTGTTATTATTCTGTTTAGATGCTTATCGCTCATACCAGGCTTTATGTCTGACCCAGAGTTTTATGTCTCCTCTTATTACTCTGGGTGCTCACACGAGCAGACTAGAGACAGGTTAGCTAGAGATGTACGGGTTGATGATCCGGAGACGAGCAGGAGGCTTCCACGTAATATATATATATATATAGTATTCTCCCTGTGTTGTTGAAGATCACTGCTTGGGCATTAGTGGTGCATCCTCTACTTTAGCTTTCTTTTGTTTAGAGACAGTAAATTTGGAAAGTTGTAATAAGCTGTATTTGGATTTCCGCTGCTCTGATGTTGATGTTGATTTTAGTTATCAGCTTATGCACTGTCTCACCTGTTTTATGTCAAGTATATTATTAATATTATATTTTACTCCATGCGCTGTGAGACATTCTACAAGTTCTTATTTAGTTCGTTCCCTTCTTTCCTTTCTCCTGACGACCGTCCCGTGCTAGTCAGGCATGTGTACGGCGCACTTTTGGAGGAAATGCAGGCTGGTGCGGGGCGGGCCGTCACACTTGGTATCAGAGCTCTAGGTTGCGTAGTTAACCTAGGGAAGTTATCAGGGAGAGATAATATACGTATACGAGAGAACGTATTTGTGATTACTTTGGTTTTTAAGAGATATATATATATATACTATTACTAGTATAAGGATGAAGTCATACTGACTAGCACCACTATGGAGTCGTTAATCGTTTCCTTTTCCAGATTTACGATGAGCCGAGATACTAGAGGTGCTGGTAGAGGAGCCAATAATGGGAATGCTGCTGACATGAGGACGATGTTTACTGACCTCATGAGAGAGATGCTTAGAGATGTACAGAGGGCAGCTCCCAATGGTGGAAATGGTGGTGGTTCAATAGTGCAGGCGCCGAGGGTCGACTTCGCCAAGCTAAACAAGGACTATACTAGCCTTGGTGGGAAGCCGTTCCACGGAACGGAGTCGGCCATGGATGTTCAGGATTGGTTGGATAGTTGCGAACATATCTTCGAGGATTTGGGTATCGAGGATGCAATGAAGAGAAAGTTAGCGTCCCGTCAGCTGCAAGGGCGAGCAATGAATTGGTGGAATGCTATAAAAGCAGCTACTCCTGAAGATCAGATTACTTGGGAGCAGTTTAAAGCTCGCTTTAGCGAGAAGTTCATTCCAGCTGCTCAGAAGTCAGTGCTGTTTAAGAAATTCTTGGAGCTCAAGCAGAATGGAAGAGCTGTCTCGGAGTATATTGCTGAATTCGACACTTTGTCGAAGTATGGGTTATCTCTTATTGATACTGCCGAGAAGAAGAATGAGAAATTCATAACTGGTTTGGATCATTACTTGGGGGAAAGGCTTATTAACCACATAGATGAGACATTTGAGTCGATTGTGGGAAAAGCATTGAGGTCGGAGAGTCTCTACCCTAAGCCGAAGACTGAGGTTGCATCTGCAGAAGAGCCAAAACCACAAGCAAGTGGTGGAGGCAAAGGTGGTTCCCAGAATAAGAGAAAGCAGAATCAGACTAAGGATGGCCAGAAGAAAAGGAATAAGCAAGATGTTGAGTGCTTTAGCTGTGGTAAAAAGGGCCATTATGCTAGTAATTGTCGGGCCAAGCCAGCGGATAGGAAGTGCTTCAACTGTGGCCAGATGGGACATCACAAGAACAAGTGTCCGTAACCCCCCAAAGAAAAACAAATGGTGAAAGCATATGCCCTTAATGCTATTCCTTCTTCGTCGAATGCCCCAACTGCGGCGGAGAAAGGAAAGAATGTCGTCATTCAAGGTATGCTTCCCGTTTACGATGTTCCTGTTAGAGTTTTGTTTGATACCGGAGCTTCCCGTTCCTTCATATCTAGTGACCTGGTAGATAGGTTGGGACTGGAACCCGAGATAGTCGATAGACCATTAATAGTGACGAACCCAATTGGTGGTTCGACTAGCCTTAGTATGATTTGCAGGAATTTGGTCTTATCGAGTCATGGATGCATGTTTGTTTGTGATTGCTTTGTTTTGGGCTTTACTGGGTTTGGCATTATTTTGGGAGTAGATTGGCTCCGAAGGTACGGGGTGGTGGTAGATTGTGAGGGCTTTTTGGTGACAGCTAGAGCGGATGATGGGCGGAGGATAGTGTTTGGTGGTCTACCCAGTGAGGGGGTATTGGCTAGTTTTCTAAACTCCCTCGACATTCTGCATAGTAAGTTGTCAGGTTTGCCCGTGGTTGGCCAGTATCAGGATGTTTTCGAAGAAGTGACCGGACTTCCACCACACCGAGAGATTGAGTTCCGAATTGATTTGGTAAAGGATGCCAGGCCTACAGTGATGCCACTTCGTCGTATGGCCCCAAGGGAGCAGCGAGAGCTCGAGGTGCAAGTCAGCGATCTTTTGAAGAAGGGATTTATCAGAAGGAGTGTTTCTGAATGGGGAGCACCAGTTGTGTTTGCTACCAAGGCGGATGGTTCCCTTCGTTTGTGTGTAGACTACCGCGAGTTGAATAAGGTGACGAGGAAGAACAAGTATCCTCTACCGCGGATAGATGATTTGTTCGATCAGTTGAGTGGCGCGAGAGTATTTTCTCAGTTAGATCTCGCGACAGGTTTTCATCAGCTTAGAGTGGAAGCTGAGAGTATAGCTAAAACGGCATTTCGGACGCCGTCTGGGTTTTATGAGTGGTTGGTCATGCCATTCGGGCTGACCAATGCCCCAGCATATTTTGTGGATCTTATGAATAGGGTATTCAGAGATGAGTTGAATAAGTTTTTCCTTGTGTTCGTTGATGATATTTTGGTCTACTCGAGGACAGAGGAAGAACACAAGGGACATTTAAGAATAGTGATGGAGGTGTTAAGAAAACACCAATTGAAAGCAAAGTTTTCTAAGTGTCACTTCTGGAAGAGGGAAGTGAGGTTCTTGGGCCATGTTGTATCAGAAAATGGGATTGCCGTGGACCCGGCGAAGGTGGCTACGGTACAGGATTGGCCTACGCCCAAGAATGCAACAGATGTAAGAAGTTTCTTGGGATTAGCTGGATACTATCGTAAGTTTATCCAAAGTTTCTCCAAGATAGCAGCACCATTGACCTAGTTAACTAAGAAGAATCAAGCTTTTGTCTGTGATGGAAGGTGCGAGAATGCGTTCAAGATTCTAAAGGACAAGTTGACAAGCGCACCAGTGTTAGTCATTCCTAAGGGGAATGAAGAGATGACGGTATACACGGATGCCTGTGGTATCGGACTGGGTGCTGTATTGATGCAAGGCGGTAGGGTTGTTGCTTATGCAAGTCGGCAATTGAAACCGCACGAGAAAAGATACCCTACCCATGATTTAGAATTGGCAGCAATCGTGTTCGCATTAAAGATATGGAGACACTATCTCTTGGGAGAAAGATTTGAGCTGTTTACAGATCATAAGTCGTTAAAGTATCTCTTCTCTTAGAAAGAATTGAATCTCCGTCAGCAGAGATGGTTAGAGTTCTTAGCTTCCTATGATTTTGACATTGCATATACACCGGGAAAGGGCAATGCGGTAGCTGATGCATTGAGTAGGAGACATGCCAGCCTAGGGGCTATGTTTCTAGAGTGGAAGCAACTGGAGTATATCGCGGGGTTTGATTTCAGACCAAAGTGCGAACTGGATCCTGAAATGTTAGCAAGTTTGACGATCAGACCCACTTTGATAGAGCGGATTGGTTCTAGTCAGAGGGACGATCCTAATCTATTAGAAATCGTCTCCAAGTTAGAGACGGGTATCGATGAGGAGGTGAATGTGTATGGGCTTGATCGAGATGGGTGGCTTAGAAAGAATGGAAGATTAGTTGTACCCAACGTGAATGGTTTGAGAGATGAAGTGCTTCGAGAATGTCATCACTCCAAATTGACTATACATCCCGGTGGTAATAAAATGTATCGAGACATGAGACAGACCTACTACTGGGAAGGGATGAAGAGAGATGTTGGGAAGTTTATATCCAAATGCATGAATTGCCAGCTAGTTAAAGCCGAGCAAATGAAGCCTAGTGGGTTGTTACAACCATTAGAAATTCCCGAATGGAAATGGGAGCAAGTCTCGATGGATTTCATCGATGTCCTACCAAGGACTAGATCGGGATATGATAGCATTTGGGTAATTGTGGATCGATTGACTAAGAGCGCAAGATTTATACCAGTCAAATCGACCAGGACAGCAGCCAAGTTGGCAGAATTGTATATGAAGTGGGTAGTGAGATTTCATGGAGTACCCAAAAGCATTGTGAGTGACCGAGACCCGTTGTTCACTAGTGGGTTTTGGAAGAGCTTACAAGAGGCTCTAGGGTCAAGATTACATCTCAGTACCGCATATCATCCTCAGACCGACGGTCAGACGGAGAGGGTGAATCGTATATTGGAAGATCTCTTGAGAGCTTGTATATTGGATTTTGGTGGATCATGGGATGACCATTTGCATCTAGTAGAGTTTGCATATAATAATTGCTACCAATCCAGTATCGGAATGGCACCATACGAAGCTTTGTACGGAAGACCGTGCAACTCACCATCATGTTGGATAGAGACTGGCGAGAAGTTTGTGCTTGGACCGGATGTGGTGAGAGAAACGTCGGATAAGATTAAGGTCATTCAACAACGAATGAAAGCTGCTCAAGATAGGCAGAAGAGTTATGCTGATAAGAGGAGAAGAGACTTGAAATTCTCCGTTAGTGACTTGGTGTTCGTCAAGATCTCTCCGTTGAAGAGCGTGATACGATTTGGCAGGAGAGGCAAGTTCGCACCGAGATTTGTTGGCCCATTCCCTGTTCTTGAACTTGTCGGGAATTTGGCATATAGAGTTGGCTTACCATAGAAGATGGCGGGAGTTCACAATATATTTCATGTTTCCCAACTAAGGAAGTTCGTTCACGACTCAGATATGACTATTTCACCTTATCAGTTAGAAGACTTCGAAGTAGAACCCGAGGCGGTTGGGAACCGCAAGCCGATTCGTATTGTGGGGCACGATACGAAGCAACTTCGAAGGAAGGCGGTGAAGCTAGTCAAGGTTCAGTGGGGCGAGGACGAGAATGATTGTACTTGGGAGACAGAGGAGAACATTAGGAAGGCATATCCAAAACTCTTTACCTGGTAAGACTTACTTCGTAATTTAGTTTTCCGCATGCTAGGATAGACTTGTTTTGCTTGGTTGCATGTTTGATTGTTGTATATGGCTGTTAGGCATGCGGGGTCTTTTGTATGTTTTGGGTTAAGGAATTTTGGGGACGAAATTTCTTAAGGGGGGGAGAGTGTAACGACCCGTATTCTACGCATCATAGGATCGTAGAATATTTATTTCTGTCACATACGAAGTCGTATGGTCATGTAACATTGGGAGACGACTATTAAGGTCATTTCCCATGTCCATGATTTTTCCCGATTTTTAAATGACCATTTTACCCCTATTTATCACTGTTTTGTCCATAACTTTTGACTGGAAATGAATTTTGACCTGAAACCACTTCCATTGGCTCCGAATGATGGTTTACAATTCCGTAGAGTGATCACATTAGCCAAACGGACTCACCGTTTGGAGATATGGCTGAAACAATTTTCAGATGGTGAAAAACAGCTTAATTGGGTTTAACCGGGTGATTAGCAGCTAGGCCCAGAGGAGAATTGCGGGTTTAGGGGTATATAGGGGCTGATTAGGGTTAGAAAACATTTCTTTAGACATTTTCCAGTCGCCACTTTCATCCTTAGACACTCTAACAATGGCCTCCTACATCTAAAACACCCCAAATCACTTTTTAATTGAAGATTAGGCTTAGCAACATCAAATTAAGAAGAAAAAGCACCAAAGCATGGTTAGAGCTGCTGTTGGACATCAGTATTCGCCCCAAATAAGAGGAGTTTCAGTTCTGAGAATTTTATTTGTGGCCAAGGTGAGTATATAGTATTCTCCCTGTGTTGTTGAAGATCACTGCTTGGGCATTAGTGGTGCATCCTCTACTTTAGCTTTCTTTTGTTTAGAGACAGTAAATTTGGAAAGTTGTAATAAGCTGTATTTGGATTTCCGCTACTCTGATGTTGATGTTGATTTTAGTTATCAGCTTATGCACTGTCTCACCTGTTTTATGTCAAGTATATTATTAATATTATATTTTACTCCATGCGCTGTGAGACATTCTACAGGTTCTTATTTAGTTCGTTCCCTTCTTTCCTTTCTCCTGACGACCGTCCCGTGCTAGTCAAGGCATGTGTACAGCGCACTTTTGGAGGAAATGCAGGCTGGTGCGGGGCGGGCCGTCACAAACGTTCTTTCTTACCTTAGCAATTTCGAGGACGAAATTATTTTAAGGGGGGAAGAATGTAACGACCCGTGTTTTTGGCACTCGAATATGTAATTTAATTTATTTAATTTAAATATTATATTTGGAATATCGATGGAATTAATATCTAATTCGCTATTTAAACAAAATTCGACGTTATATATTTATATAATTATAAATAGAGCTTGAAATATAGCGCTGTAGTTTGAAAATTTGAGTTTGAACTTCAACTGGATATACAGAGTCCGATATAGGTCGGATTTCTATGAAACAAGAAACGTTGGGAGCGTGTTGACGATAGCTTTCATATGAAAGAGAAAATTCCAGATTCTGTGTTATTGGTTGCGAGTTATGGCTAAATCAAATTTTGGAAAAAAACGCTGTGGAAATCGTTATCGGCCGTTAAAATAGCCGTTTTGCAAACGGACTCTGTTTCGATGAAATTAGTTTCATTGGAACCGTATCATCAAATTATTGTCAGAAAATCAAACCGCGTGGCAAACCGATGTCGTATGTGACCACAGCAACCGTAAATGCCCGTTCAAATTCTATAGCGCACATTCAAATAAATATAAGGAGTATTTGGGCGTAACTTGAGCAGACGATCGAATTACGCCGCAAAACCAGTTCCATTGAGTTCGTATCGTCGATTAGAGTCAGGATAGGTATATAGTTTGTTATTTTTAGAGATCGAGAAATTTGGCGTTAAAAAGGGTAGGGCGGTTCGGGGTAAAAACAGCCTATCCGGCAAACAGTCTCAGAATGCGACGAAACTAGTGCCGTTGGGTTCGTATCGAAAAGTTATTGCAAGATATCAAGGTTTCAAGTTGATTCGATTTAGCTGGTGGTCGTGGTAAATTAAAAAGCGTGTTTATTTCTGGTTTTGTAAAGGAAATTTTTACAAACGATGTCGGATTTCGACCAAACTTCTCTCATTGGGTCCGGAACACCTTTTTACATCAAGAATAGTTTTTTTATCAGAAAACAGAGATCGTACGTGGGTTTTATCGCGTTACTTCACAGTAAAGTTTCATTTAATAATATAAAAATAGTCGGGCAAATCTTGGATCAAATATTTTGCGTACAATTACAAACTTCCAGCAGATGGGCACATTTATTTCTCTATTCTGAAAATGATATGTGTGAAACCTTGCCGACAAAGGAACGATTAATGAAAGCAACATCCGCAGTAATTGCACATGCCAGCCTACCAACGTTGGCAGACCTAACCTACCTTAAGTAACTTGGCCTCCACGGTGCTCTTTCCCTATAAAACCGCACAATTTAAAAAAAAAAACAACAACAGTGCCGAAGCACAGAACGAACAAAACAGTGCCGGCCTCTGTTCTTTTTTGGAAGGAATCAACTGAACTGTCTATCGGTTGCTGTACAAAGCGACTTCGACAAGGAGGCGTGATTTGGGGTCGAACATGGAGGAGGCTCGGCCGAACAGTGGGGTAGTGCCAGATCGCTGGCACGATGGTCAGAAGGGAGTGCGGTAGCGGGTTATTGGAGGTGAAAGAGTCTATTGGTGCAAGCGGGATGGGTGCGTGGTGAAGCTTCACGCGTTGAAGAAGGGTCTGGAAGTTCGAACGAGACCTGGGGGAAATTCAAAACAATTGACCGAATTCTTTTGGGCCTAAGTATACTTAGCTATACTAATTTTTTACTAAGTAAATAATTAAAGGATCTAATGGTTTTTGAATTAAGTAAATAATTAAAGGACCTAATGGTTTTAAATTCAAAAACTTATAGTGGTGTTTAATTTGTGCAGAATCAATGAAAAACAATGTATTGGGTGGCTACAACAGTTCAAATGGAATGGAGACCAACAAAGAGCAATGATCAGGCCCAAAGTTTTGCTGTACATATGAAATTAGTGATA
Source organism: Allium sativum (assembly GCA_030737875.1). Classification (NCBI taxonomy): domain Eukaryota; kingdom Viridiplantae; phylum Streptophyta; class Magnoliopsida; order Asparagales; family Amaryllidaceae; genus Allium; species Allium sativum. The sequence goes on from CM060913.1 coordinate 163,578,986, forward strand.
ATAGTAATTAAATTAGTGAAATCTAATTAGGAGTTCAATCATTTCATTGCAACCGTAAACTAAAACAAATTGTTTGATGCAGGCGTGCGTGTCCAAACCGAGAGCAATTGAAGTAAACGTCGGCCTTGGTAATTTATTCTTTGATAACATAATGAATGAATTATAAAGTGCTTAAGTTAAGCTAAATTGGGATTTATAATTAATTTCATATGAACCAAAACATGAATTGTTGTTGCAGGAAGGAATCAGCCTCCTTCTTTTGGAGCAAAAGACTTGTCGGGCCTCGTTGTATTGAATTGAAGTTAGCTGGCCGTGTTAACCTAATCAAAGTAATTAATTTTGGTTAAACTATTAATTAGAGAATTAATTTTATAATTAAATTATACAAACCTTAAATATCAATAAACATTACATATCTTAACAGAATCAGACAAACCAACTGTCGTTGAAGTCATCTTGACGCGCACCACCTCATGGAACTGATCTGGACAGGAGTAAAACCTACTGGCATTTCTCGTTAAATTAAACGTCGTTTAATTTAACTGAAAACCCGAACCGCTTTAGCGACAACGGAAAAGGTGAGTTAAACTCACTCAGTTACCCTTTTTATATTTTATATAAATTGGGTATTTTTATTTTGTGTGCTTTGCTTGCCAATGGTTGACTGCTTTGCTAGTTATCTATTTAACTGTTGATTTAACCGATGAAATTAAATTGTGTTTAATTTCAGTGGAATACCAAATCGTTATTTTAACGATTGGACCCAACGGAGGTAACTCACCCTGTTGGTTACGTTTATTTATACGCATGCTTAGTTGTTTGAATTGTTCGGTTATTTGATTGGTGCTAAATGGTTGTTATTTATCATCAGTTAAATGTGATTGATTTGATTGTTGTTTATTGACTGAATATTCAACATCTGTTTGGGTTGAACCAATGGGCGGTGTTGGTTAAGTGTTTGGCAGAATATGGCCTTTAAAATCAATTGGGTTATAGATATTGATTCACCGTCAGGTGCATCGATACAGTTGAGGTTATAAAATTTATTTTATAACCAGAATTAGATTTTTAATTATATTATTTTGGATAAAAGTTATTTAAGAGAAATAAATAAATATTTTATTTATTTAAGACTTTAATTGGTTATTTATTTATTTTGCAAAGTAAATGCTGATGTTAATCAGATTTACGAGTGGGAAAATAAGAAATGAATTAAATGGTTAAACTTTGATACTTGTTTTGTAAAGAAAAAAATTAAATAGAATTTATTTAAATTAATTATATTTAATTAATTTAAAGTGAGGATTAATTGGAATCGGTTAGTGGGATAACCGCGTTTGAGTTGATTTAAATCGACCGTTTTGAATGGGATTTGATTATCAAATAAATATGCTTTCAATAAAATAGTTCCATGAATATTGTTTAATTCAATTAAGGTTTTAAAGGGCTTTACTATTTATCCTAGAAAATAAAAGAATTTAACTACGAATGTAGTTAATGTTGGGATAAATTATTATTTTAATTAATAATAATTTAGGAAATTACTTTTGAATGGAAATTACTTTTCAAAGGTAATCAAAGTGAAATAAATGCCAATAGTGGGGAATGGTCGAACAGATGTGAAAGGAGATTGGTAAAAGCGATCGGAGGTAAACTTGGGTAAAGAAGTGAGTCATAGGGTTGTATAACCAAACCCAATTTATAATGGGATTTGTTTTGAGACTGGAGTGGAATTTTGGGTGTTTGGGTTACAACTGATATTTATCTGAGGATAAGAACGTTGTTTGATCAAGGTCTGAGAGGTAATTAGAATACCCCAACTTGAACAACATCGGGATTATCTGAAGATAGTATTAGTTGGTAATCGTAAGAGAGATTATCGATAATTGATTATTTCCATTTGCGAAATAACAATGCAACGGTTAGTGGGAATTTGGAGAATATATATGTATACATATACATATATAACGAGAGATTTGAAGTAAAAGAAAAATAAAGTTAGTTTTATTTTATACTAATGACTATAAGTTATTATTCAAGAATGGAATAAGCAGTATTACGTAACGCTGTTTATGATTAATAGATATAATATGTTTGAAAATCTAAACAGCGATTGCGCTGTTGCTATAGTAAATGTTTTGTAAACCTAAACAGCGATTATAGCGCTGTTGTTTTGTAAATATAAATAGTAAGTATAACGCTATTGTTATAACATACGTGCTATAAATCTAAACAGCATTATAACATAGGTGCTATAAATCTAAACAGCGTTATAACATAGGTGCTATAAATTCCCTTATTAAAACTAATGGATTTACCGATTTAAATAATAGAGAATGGTGTAACAAATATGTGTGAAGGAAGAATTAAGTGGGGAATTGATATGGTTATAAGTTATTTTACTAAGTATATAAATAATTGGTTTTGAGGACATTAGTGTATTATATAAAAATATAGTTACTCAAGCCAGAGAAAGTCAAACATAGTTATTCAAGATGAGTTGCCATTTCGTACGACTGCTAGCGTAATTCCAGGGCTGCAGATAGCCTACGGCGGTCGGATGTTTCCTGAGGGAATCAGGCGTAACCATTGTGATCGCTGCGATCTAGAGTCAAGCGAATGGAGTTAAGTCGAATATTAGTAAGTCGATAGGAGTTAAATAAGTCGAGTTAGTCAGTTGAAATAAATCAGTTAGAGTTAAATCGAATTAGAATTGTTCAAATATCGTATTTTTGAATATTAAAAGAATTAGAAGTTTTAATTTAACAAAAGTAAATCAGTTTGTTAAAGGCCAAGTGATGCTGAATACTGAACCAGTGAACTCATTGGAGTGTCATGATTGAAACACTGTATATTTTGATAGTTAAAACACCGACTATCAAATCATGTCCAATACGATTGTTGGTATGGAAAGACCGGGATCGAATTTATATTCGAAAACCATTCCGACCAACAAATACGTGAAGATCTCAGAAGATGATCGAGATGGAGCATTGAAGACTGTGGATTTTCATAAACGGAAGAACCACTAATATTCTCTACCTGGCAAGCAGAGTAAAGCTGTGATTCTGTCGTGATTGGAATCTATGGGTTGCAAGGACTTCTCGCTACTTATCTATGGGGTGATTCCTATATGGATGTGGTAGGAGAGTACCTTCGGTTCATCCTGTTCCTGGATGACCTGTGTGGACGGATGTCTGACAGAGTATTTCCAAAGGGTCACGTACGTTGATTTCTTCAAACGTGCTATGGTTGTTGGCGGAGAAATTGCCGTTCTCTTAGCTTAACTGCTGGAGTATTTTTGGGGACGTCAATTAGTGATATCTGACGGATCTGAAGATGTGGCATTCAAAGAGAATGGCGACCAGATGTTCAAAGAAAAATTCTGGCCTCAAGCCTCATCAACCGGGAAATGACAAAAATCGGGCAGGCAGTATGGCTATGTGGGTCGCTCCCATTAGGGTGTATAATCACCTATCTAGAGGAAGTCATATTTGTTTCTTAAATCTATGTTTCGATGCTGTCCCTTGTCGGGAGACGGTTGCTGATCCCAACTGTCGGTGATATACATTCGATACACTCAAGCGAAATGAGTGGTCGGTCATGTGAGGGCCGGGTTGCAAGACGTTCTTGTTGAACCCAGTGTATACGTCTCTAGAGATACACTATCGGCAGGTGGTCCCATACCTGGTCATAGCTGGAATCCAATTTCCAATAAGCGCCCGCGGTTTTCGTTTGTATACTATATATGTAGAGCGTGAGATGCAAGCGTTCTACTATATTTCTATTTACTTGTATTTAGACATTATTATAATATCAGACAAGCTATTGGTTTCAAAAATGTTTTGGGTTATCGTAAGGTAAAAACCGTCCGTGTTTATGTGTGGATTTGGTCTTACGAATATCCTTTCCATTTGAAAAGATTTTGAACTTTAAAAATCAAGTTGGATGATCACCCTTATTACTGTGCGAGTTTATCTCACTCTGGTTCACCAGATTGACCCAGTGTTTTGTAAATGCTCGGGTTAGCCCGGAGTGTACAGGTTCAGGTTATCGAATGCTGTGAAGTCCAGAGACGAGCTGGAGATGTTCAGACGTATGATATTATATAGCTACTATTCCGCTGTGTGTTGTATATGGGAATAGGTTATTATGACTGTCCCATTGTGTGATGTACTTTGATACTGTAAGTATTTTTAAAAGCTCTCAATAAAGTTATTTCCATATTATATTTTGTTCCGCTGCGATGTGAGACTTTGTGTGGTGTTTCTTTTTCTTCTTCTATTCTAATATTTCTTTCTTTCTTATCTCACCCTCTAATTTCTTTCTAATAACTATCCAGTGTTCCGGTGCTTGGAGGATCGGCATGAGTTACAGTAAAGGTATTTATGTCAGTTTTCGGGTCCGAAATCCCTGGGTCGTTACACTTTCTGAGCAACTCGCGTATATGATAAACAAGTGCAACACAAATACACATACGCATCATTTCAATTCATTAGTCGCTAACCGTAAATCAGTAAGAGAACGATTTCCCAAATATTAACCCCGAAGGCTGAAACCAACATCAGGTCAACACCCAGGAAACCATTCGACTTAGCCAACCTTCAGTTAGTTTCTGAATTTCACATCCATATCGTTTATAATATTTTATAACGATTTATCGCCATTTTTATTTTTTTTAAAATAGCCAATTTATTCAAAACGACGCTTCGGGCCATAACGCGTCCGTGGCGCTGGTTTTCTTTACATTTGATTTACATATATCTGAAAATCTAACCGTTGGATCTTCACAAAATTTACATCGTTAGAAAGATTTTTTCAAAACAAATCCAACGGTTCCAGTTTCGGGAAAATCTGACGGTCGGATCTCCCGATATAATCGTTTGAAGTTTCGATTTCAAAATACGAACTACAGTGTCGTTATTCGATTAAATATAATTATATTTATATATATATATATAAATATAATCGATTCTGGCGCTGTTTTTCTTCAGATTTGAATTAAACATTCCAGACAATCCAACCGTTGGATTTTGTAACAACCCGTAAAATGCGAGCCAGTTTGAAATTTTTATTTTGGCAATTTTAGCGAATTTTGTTTATTTAAAATGAATTATTTTAAATAATATCGACGAGAAATTTATTTTGAATATAAATCGATCGCATATATTATATACGTCGTCGTTAGAATATAAATAATTATATATAATTATGAATAGAATTGGAAATGGCGCGGTAGTTCGATAATTCGATTTCAAACTTCAATTGAATGTACCGGGTGCAAAACAATCCGGATTTTAGTGAAACCAAAAATATTAGGATCTAATCGACGATATCTTTCCAACGAATCCGGGAAATCAAGATTTCATCTTAGAAATGATAAGATATGTCCAGTTGAAAATTCTGAATAGTCGCTATGGAATTTAGACCCTTAAAAATGGACATTTTGCAAACGACCTCGGATTTCGACGAAACCAGTTTTGTTGGATCCGCAGTGTCAAATTATTGCTAGGTTTCAAATTTCATAATTTTTCGAATCAATATGTGAGCGTGGCAAAGGAAAACGTGTTTGGACCATTTCAGTTGATTTTAATCGACTGGAAATTGGCCATTTTTCCAACGGTCTCAGAATTCGACGAAACTAGTTTTGTTAGGACCGTATCGTCAATACGAAGCTAGAAAATATTTTTCTGGAAATTTTCTAGTTAGTATGTGACTCCGGTAATTTGAAAAGTACGTTTAAAATTGAATATATTGATTTAAATGTAAATTAAACGGAAACTGATTATAACGGCCGAATCAGCTTGCGATACATATCCCATTATGTTCGGAATAGGGGTAATTAGTTATGGACGACAGTCGGTGGGTCTCGTTTCGAGGTCAAAATAAAAAAGTACCTTTTCGAAATTAAATTAAATTAAAAAAAAAAAGAATAACTCTCCTCTCTCTCTCCTCCTACGTTGACTAAGCCCCCCCCCCCCCCCCCGTTCGAATTTCAATTTAACAGAACAAAATAAAAAAAAAAAAGGGAGAAAACCGCCTCGTCGATCCCGCCCCTGCCCTAACCGCCGCCGCCAGGAACGCTGCCGCCCCACCTTTCGATCCTCCTCCCTTCTCTTTCCCCTCCGATTCGCTACCCAAGCCCACCTCCACTGCAAAACCCTACACCGTCTGCCCGCCTCCCTCTGCGCCGACCTTCCCCCACCTCAACCGCCTCAGGCGCACCCCTCCGAGCCGACCCGACATCAGCCCCCCCCCCCCTCGGTAAGTTCACTGTATTTTTTATTTTTTTTATTTACTTTAAAACTGTTTTTTTTATTTACTTTAAAACTGTTTTTTTTATTTACTTTAAAACTGTTTTTTTATTTATTTACTTTAAAACTGTTTTTTTTATTTATTTACTTTGAAACTGTTTTTTTTATTTACTTTAAAACTGTTTTTTTTATTTACTTTAAAACTGTTTTTTTATTTACTTTAAAACTGTTTTTTTTATTTATTTACTTTAAAACTGAAATTTTATAAAGGATTTAAAACTGAAATTTTAATTAGGTTAAAACTGAAATTTTAATTAAGTAAAAACTGATTTTGTTTTAGAAGTTAAAACTGATTTTATAAGATTTTAAAACTGATTTTAAAATAAAAGTAAAAACTGATTTTTAGAAAAAGGTTTGAACTTCAAAGACTAGATTTTTTATAAGGCGAAGACTAGATTTTTATATATTGAACTTTGAACTAAAAATTCGATTTTTATATATTGAACTTTGAACTAAAAATTCGATTTTTATATATGGAACTTCGAATTAAAAATATGATTTTTATTTATGGAACTTCGAATTAAAAATTTGATTTTTATATATGGAACTTCGAATTAAAAATATGATTTTTATATATTGAACTTCGAAGTAAAAATATGATTTTTATATATTGAATAGCGAAGTAAAAATATGATTTTTACATATGTAGTGAAAGCGAGCAGCGAAAGTGACGAAAGGCGAGAACGACAAGATTTCCTGCATTAGAGTTGCCGTGAAGTAGGATAGCTATCAGTGAGAATTTCTCACCTTTCAATTTTATTTCTAGTTATATATATATACTAGGATGCAGACGGTGCTTAGTAGCACCCGACACAATCGTCCACAGACCATGGACTTGTTTGTTTGGCTGTTTGGTTATTGATTGTGATATTGGTTTGAATGTGGTTTGTGGTGTGAAAAATCGAATCGATAAATTGGTTAGGATTAGACGTGCGCCGTTATAAGGCGAAGGAGTAAGGCTAAGTTAGACTCTTACTCCAAATTTTGTGGTTTGCATAATAAAATTGATATGATTGATGTGTGAATGGCGTGGGCCTTCACTAGACCGGGGATTAGGCTAGGCCTTGTCCCGTTTCTAGTATCGTGCCGTTATGCCGCCGAAATTTTCTAAAATAAGTTAGAAAAATAAAAATATCATTTTATTTAAAGAATGAACTGAATAGAAATTCATATGTTGGAATAAAATGTTTTATCGTTAAAAATATAATTCTTAACGTGAATGTGAATAAATAAATATTCATTTACAAACCGGACGGTTTGTTTATGTACACCTATTTGAAGGACATTGATTGGGTCGATAAATTTTACACATCGCCCAACTGCACAAATAAAATCTGTGTTTGATTGTTTGAAACCCCACACGGGTGTTGGGATGAAATTTGAAGTTCACTCATCCTGATTGATTAAATATGTCGATCGATTGATTGACAGGCTGTTATAAGCGTTAGATATCTATATTTGATGCTTATACAGTGTAGTGCACTTTGGTTGATGGTTGATTATTTTTCAATCCTATTATACATGTGTTGTATGAAAATCCATATAATTAACTTTATATGGTAATTGATTGGGCCTCATTCCAGTTTTAAAATAGAAATATTTGAAATAGAAATATTCGAAATGGAATATTTGAAAATATCAATATATGAAGCCGTGTTGATTAGATTGACGCCATTTTGACGTGAACGATATTTATATCGATTTTATTCATTTTAAAATGAACATTAAAAAGTAATTTTGAAATCTACGATTTCGAAATGAATTGAATTGAAAACGATTTCGAAATGAATTGAATTGAAAACGATTTCGAAATGAATTGAATTGAAAACGAATTCAAAATGAATTGAATTGAAAACGATTTCAAAATGAATTGAATTGAAAACGAATTCAAAATGAATTGAATTGAAAACGATTTCAAAATGAATTGAATTGAAAACGAATTCAAAATGAATTGAATTGAAAACGATTTCGAAATGAATTGAATTGAAAACGATTTCGAAATGAATTGAATTGAAAACGATTTCGAAATGAATTGAATTGAAAACGATTTCGAAATGAATTGAATTGAAAACGATTTCGAAATGAATTGAATTGAAAACGATTTCGAAATGAATTGAATTGAAAACGATTTCGAAATGAATTGAATTGAAAACGATTTCGAAATGAATTGAATTGAAAACGATTTCGAAATGAATTGAATTGAAAACGATTTCGAAAGGAATTGAATTGAAAACGATTTCAAAATGAATTGAATTGAAAACAAATTCGAAATAAATTGAATTGAAAACGAATTCGAAATGGATTGAAAGCAAATTGAAATGAATTCAAATTGAATTGAAATTTGAATTGAATAGAAATGAATTTTGAAACGAATTTATAAAGAAGAATTCAATTTTGATTTGAATTGAAAAGGAAGTTGAAATTGCTTTTGAAACGAATTTAAAACTATTTATATAATTCGTTTTAAATAGAAATCGACGAAGTATATATTATATATATTATATATATAATATAATGGCCTGAATAGAACGCGCCGCGCCGCGGCAGTTCGTGAATTTCGACCATTTATTTCAAACGGACATTTCGGGAGATCCGACCGTCGGATTCTCCTAAAACCGGAACCGTTGGGTTCGTATCGAAAAGAGCTTTCTAATGAATGTTAGAAATTTTAAATCTAACGGTTGGATTTGGAGATACGTCCAAATCAAATTCGAAAAAGGTCGCTGTAAGTGCAGTTCGATGGCCGTTGATGGAAATCGACTGTACGGGCCTTGATAAAATTATTAAAAATAGTAATAATTTGTGTAAAATCGTAAGAAATGATTTAGAAAGAATTGGGATGAAAAACTCCATATTTGAAAGGATAAAAATAGTTTTTTATCGAAATGAACTAGTTTTGAACTAGAATTATAATTCTATTTATTTTTAAATAAAAAATTGAATTCGAAAAGGGTTTTAAAAATAACCAAAATTTCCAATGATTGCATTGGAATGGATTTGAATCGAAATTGTCTTCGGAATATTTCGATGTTGGATTTCGTGACTATACAGATGTTGTTATGGAAATTTGAAAGATAGATATATATATCGTTATTTACAATACGATATTTGTTGGTCGTAGAATTTGATATTGAATATAAGCCGGGATATTTTCTATTCAGGGCCTTGTATTGAATATCAAATGTGATTTGGGTTTGTCGTGAATGGTGTCTTCACTAACACTGTTCTTGAACCCAGTTGAGAAAAGATTAAATCTTTTTATTTAGATTTAATGAAGTGTACCAATTAAATAACATTTAATTGGAATTGAATCGATATTGATTTTTGGGTTTATCGTGAACGGTGTTTTAAATAACACTCGTTCTTTAACCCGATAATTAATGATTGTGATTTTGGGTTTACCGTGTTTTAAATGACACTGATTCTTTAACCCAGTTAACGATTAAAACTAAGTGGAGTTTTAATGAATCTTTAATTAGATTGAAAAGATCGAAAATAGAGTATCACCAGTTTTGCTCCAGGCGATAGTTAAATCTTTAATTAGATTTGAACGTGAAATGGTAATTGAATTTACCGATAACACTGTGGTGTTAGATATGAAGTATTACCAGTTTTACTTCATGGGATGAATAGGTTGGGATTGGGAAATTTAAACAAATGATTACTTCGGCAAGGTTCGCTAATCCCGACTAGTTTGAATTGATATTCAAAAGTAGATTAAAGAATAAATTCAAGAATTTATCTTTGATAAAATTAATGGGAACCTTTCCCTATGAATGTGAAATTTAGAAACTAACTGTCGGTTAGCTAAGCAGAATGGTTTTCTGGATATTGATCTGATGTTGGTTTCGGCCTTCGGGGTTAATATTTGGGGAATTATTCTCTTGATTAATTTACGGTTAGTGACTGATGAATTGGAATGAGGCGTATGTTGTGTTTGTGTAACACTTATTTAAAATATACGCGAGTTATTCGGAAAGACCGGGTTTATCCCATTCTGAATAACTGATACGACGATAAGTCGAAGATGAAGACGATGGTCGAAGACCGGAGGTCTTCACGTCGTTTGGGTAATTACTGATGATCTTGATTGGGCTGTACACCCAAGAAGATGGAAACAGTTAGTGATCGTCCAGACGTACTTGGAGATCGATGGATATGCGGGGTACTAGGTGCCTCCGGTTTCGTTCAGACCCAGAACGGACTTGTAAATGGACTGTGTGTCTGACATTGGATTTCAGTCCGTGTGATTGATCTCTATTAAATATATATCTGTTTGGCGGCGGAGAATTTATTCTCTTGCTTAACGCCCTTCTCTGAGACGTACGAGCTCAGGGGTTATATATCGATGGATATCAAACGCATGGAGTGAATTGCCTGTGTGGCATGCCTAAGTGGCAATTGATCGAGGCTTCTGCTGAAAAGCAAAGTCTTGTGGTGATGATCAAAGCAAGGCCTTTGTGGCGTAGCTTTGTGTAACGTTTGATTCGCGAGTTTCACACCCGGTATGAACCAAAAACGGGAGACGGACCTCAGGGAGGACTTGCGTTTCTTTCTAGCTAGAAGTGGCGTCAGTGGTTTTACACGCCCTGACGAGTTTGACTTATGTTGTTGTTGCTGTTGCGAGGCGCCTCGGATTGATCGGTCGTTCTCGAACCGATGGAGTCATTTAGTTGGCTCATTTACACCCCATAGGGTGGGGAAACGTAGTGTTCAGGCATTTTAATCCACATCGGTGGACCGGCCCTGTCGCTCCAATGGCCCACCTGAGTCTGGGTCCTGAGGCTCGGGCTAGACAGTCTCGAATCGGTTGAGGACTATCTTTTGCCTCGGTTCATAGATGGAAATCCAATTTCCAAATACGTGACATTTGCGGTTTTAGTTGTAATCCTATATATGGCGACATAGTGGGATGGGGCGCTTATGCCGCCTATGATTGATACTTATGATTTGAAGTTGTTTTATACACTATGCACTTATAATAGTATCAAACGATTTGTTTTTAAACGTATCAAGCATTCTTTGGCTGTTATAAGGGAAAACCCTATCCCCCGGCTTGCGTTGCATTGTGTGATAGGACCTGGGTCTTATAACAGCTTCATTTTTCTTTATTTAGCATTGCGCTGTTGTTTTATGCACTGGTATTCTTGGGAGGAAACCCGTTCCGTGTTATACGGCGTGGTCCCTTGATTTACCTAGCTTTAAAAATAAAGATTAACTGTTTTAGTTCTCACACCAGTCCCATGACTGACCTGGAGTTTATTGTTTTAACCTAAACTCTGGGTGCCCTTATTTTGACACGGGCAACTAGTAGTTTCGGTTTTGCAGATTTATATTCACAGGATCCTGGTTTACAGCTGGAACGATATCCGGAAAGCTTTGTATCCGTATATCTACTTCTAGTTGTGTATTGTATTATTTTCCGCTGCGATGTATTTAAATGTAATTTAAATCTCTGATATTTCTGTGTAATATTCATTTATACTTTGTATATTCTTGTAATCTGATGCATTGTTGTAATATACAATGAAATGTTCTTCTGTATGCGTTCTGTTTTGTCATGTTCTCAAACGATAGGGCGTTTCGAACGGCCTGGATCGGTTTAGCGACTGGTTCGGACCGAGCGAAATTCTTTGCCGTCACAGTTGGTATCAGAGCTTTGGTTTACAAAGCTCAGAGAACAAGACACATTAGAACCCTACGAAAGAATTCATCAGATATTGGATTAGTAATATCCAATTAGAATGACTCGTTAGAGATGGGATCAGTAGTATCCTAGAACGAGTGTGAAGAGTATATTTTTGAAAATGAAAACAATTTTGTTTTGAAAATTTAAATCAATTATTCGTATTTGATTATCTATTTATATCGAGTTGGACAATCCAGTATATATAGGTTTTGCGTATACGTCTGATCCGCGTGTATTCAAAGTTTTAATATATTGGGTAGATATAGAATCACATTCTAGTTGCCCGGGGATGATTCTGATAATGCTGCAGCGTTACCAGTATTTATTTTCGAGTGACGAAGGTGTGATATCTATATATTTCCGTTAGGCTGGTGTGAGAACCAAAATTAGATAGGGCTTATTGTTGTGATTTGGCATTAAAAACATGATTTTTGTATATGTGTCAAAATTATGAATTTTAAACTATAATTCACTAATTGATGGATGTTTGTGTTGTTTGTTTATTTGTTTGATAATTTTGAACCATTTATGCCTAATTGAACCAAATATCAAATTGTATTGAAAATTGGTTGCATTTGCTTGCATATACATATATATCATTGAACAGGTCAAAGCAAGGAGGCTAGAGCAGAAAATAAAATTTGTTTGCCCGACAAATAGGTACATGTTTGATACATAATTTACTGTTTTGTTTGGGTGATGATGATTTTGTGAGCCTATTGGCTAGCCGCTTGGCTTTTTCTTTTTCTTTTTGAGATCTGAAGGACCGGGGAAGCTATTTGAAATTCCCCGATGCTCCCATTGCAGGGGAGGTTATGGCGAAATTTTTCGAAAATTTAGGGTGTTAGCCAAATTTTTGAAATTTTGAAAATTCTCAGAAACTAAAGAGTTGGAGAATGAAAACCAGATCGAACGTAGTGTTGATTAATCAAACCACTTTCGACTTTGTTCCTTTTCGGGGACGAAAAGTTTTAAGTGGGGGAGATTGTAACAACCCGTAAAATGCGAGCCAGTTTGAAAATTTTATTTTGGCAATTTTAGCGAATTTTGTTTATTTAAAATGAATTATTTTAAATAATATCGACGAGAAATTTATTTTGAATATAAATCGATCGCATATATTATATACGTCGTCGTTAGAATATAAATAATTATATATAATTATGAATAGAATTGGAAATGGCGCGGTAGTTCGATAATTCGATTTCAAACTTCAATTGAATGTACCGGGTGCAAAACAATCCGGATTTTAGTGAAACCAAAAACATTAGGATCTAATCGACGATATCTTTCCAACGAATCCAGGAAATCAAGATTTCATCTTAGAAATGATAAGATATGTCCAGTTGAAAATTCTGAATAGTCGCTATGGAATTCAGGCCCTTAAAAATGGACATTTTGCAAACGACCTCGGATTTCGACGAAACCAGTTTTGTTGGATCCGCAGTGTCAAATTATTGCTAGGTTTCAAATTTCATAATTTTTCGAATCAATATGTGAGCGTGGCAAAGGAAAACGTGTTTGGACCATTTCAGTTGATTTTAATCGACTGGAAATTGGCCATTTTTCCAACGGTCTCAGAATTCGACGAAACTAGTTTTGTTAGGACCGTATCGTCAATACGAAGCTAGAAAATATTTTTCTGGAATTTTTCTAGTTAGTATGTGACCCCGGTAATTTGAAAAGTACGTTTAAAATTGAATATATTGATTTAAATGTAAATTAAACGGAAACTGATTATAACGGCCGAATCAGCTTGCGATACATATCCCATTGTGTTCAGAATAGGGGTAATTAGTTATGGACGACGGTCGGTGGGTCTCGTTTCGAGGTCAAAATAAAAAAGTACCTTTTCGAAATTAAATTAAATTTTTTTTAAAAAAAAAGAATAACTCTCCTCTCTCTCTCCTCCTACGTTGACTAAGCCCCCCCCCCCCCCGTTCGAATTTCAATTTAACAGAACAAAATAAAAAAAAAAGGGAGAAAACCGCCTCGTCGATCCCGCCCCTGCCCTAACCGCCGCCGCCAGGAACGCTGCCGCCCCACCTTTCGATCCTCCTCCCTTCTCTTTCCCCTCCGATTCGCTACCCAAGCCCACCTCCACTGCAAAACCCTACACCGTCTGCCCGCCTCCCTCTGCGCCGACCTTCCCCCACCTCAACCGCCTCAGGCGCACCCCTCCGAGCCGACCCGACATCAGCCCCCCCCCCCCCCCGGTAAGTTCACTGTATTTTTTTTTATTTTTTTTATTTACTTTAAATCTGTTTTTTTTATTTACTTTAAAACTGTTTTTTTTATTTACTTTAAAACTGTTTTTTTTATTTATTTACTTTAAAACTGTTTTTTTTATTTATTTACTTTAAAACTGTTTTTTTATTTACTTTAAAACTGTTTTTTTTTATTTATTTACTTTAAAACTGTTTTTTTTATTTACTTTAAAACTGTTTTTTTTATTTATTTACTTTAAAACTGAAATTTTATAAAGGATTTAAAACTGAAATTTTAATTAGGTTAAAACTGAAATTTTAATTAAGTAAAAACTGATTTTGTTTTAGAAGTTAAAACTGATTTTATAAGATTTTAAAACTGATTTTAAAATAAAAGTAAAAACTGATTTTTAGAAAAAGGTTTGAACTTCAAAGACTAGATTTTTTATAAGGCGAAGACTAGATTTTTATATATTGAACTTTGAACTAAAAATTCGATTTTTATATATTGAACTTTGAACTAAAAATTCGATTTTTATATATGGAACTTCGGATTAAAAATATGATTTTTATTTATGGAACTTCGAATTAAAAATTTGATTTTTATATATGGAACTTCGAATTAAAAATATGATTTTTATATATGGAACTTCGAAGTAAAAATATGATTTTTATATATTGAATAGCGAAGTAAAAATATGATTTTTACATATGTAGTGAAAGCGAGCAGCGAAAGTGACGAAAGGCGAGAACGACAAGATTTCCTGCATTAGAGTTGCCGTGAAGTAGGATAGCTATCAGTGAGAATTTCTCACCTTTCAATTTTATTTCTAGTTATATATATATACTAGGATGCAGACGGTGCTTAGTAGCACCCGACACAATCGTCCACAGACCATGGACTTGTTTGTTTGGCTGTTTGGTTATTGATTGTGATATTGGTTTGAATGTGGTTTGTGGTGTGAAAAATCGAATCGATAAATTGGTTAGGATTAGACGTGCGCCGTTATAAGGCGAAGGAGTAAGGCTAGGTTAGACTCTTACTCCAAATTTTGTGGTTTGCATAATAAAATTGATATGATTGATGTGTGAATGGCGTGGGCCTTCACTAGACCGGGGATTAGGCTAGGCCTTGTCCCGTTTCTAGTATCGTGCCGTTATGCCGCCGAAATTTTCTAAAATAAGTTAGAAAAATAAAAATATCATTTTATTAAAAGAATGAACTGAATAGAAATTCATATGTTGGAATAAAATGTTTTATCGTTAAAAATATAATTCTTAACGTGAATGTGAATAAATAAATATTCATTTACAAACCGGACGGTTTGTTTATGTACACCTATTTGAAGGACATTGATTGGGTCGATAAATTTTACACATCGCCCAACTGCACAAATAAAATCTGTGTTTGATTGTTTGAAACCCCACATGGGTGTTGGGATGAAATTTGAAGTTCACTCATCCTGATTGATTAAATATGTCGATCGATTGATTGACAGGCTGTTATAAGCGTTAGATATCTATATTTGATGCTTATACAGTGTAGTGCACTTTGGTTGATGGTTGATTATTTTTCAATCCTATTATACATGTGTTGTATGAAAATCCATATAATTAACTTTATATGGTAATTGATTGGGCCTCATTCCAGTTTTAAAATAGAAATATTTGAAATAGAAATATTCGAAATGGAATATTTGAAAATATCAATATATGAAGCCGTGTTGATTAGATTGACGCCATTTTGACGTGAACGATATTTATATCGATTTTATTCATTTTAAAATGAATATTAAAAAGTAATTTTGAAATCAACGATTTCGAAATGAATTGAATTGAAAACGATTTCGAAATGAATTGAATTGAAAACGATTTCGAAATGAATTGAATTGAAAATGAATTCAAAATGAATTGAATTGAAAACGATTTCAAAATGAATTGAATTGAAAACGAATTCAAAATGAATTGAATTGAAAACGATTTCGAAATGAATTGAATTGAAAACGAATTCCAAATGAATTGAATTGAAAACGATTTCGAAATGAATTGAATTGAAAACGATTTCGAAATGAATTGAATTGAAAACGATTTCGAAATGAATTGAATTGAAAAGGATTTCGAAATGAATTGAATTGAAAACGATTTCGAAATGAATTGAATTGAAAACGATTTCGAAATGAATTGAATTGAAAACGATTTCGAAATGAATTGAATTGAAAACGATTTCGAAATGAATTGAATTGAAAACGATTTCGAAATGAATTGAATTGAAAACGATTTCGAAAGGAATTGAATTGAAAACGATTTCGAAATGAATTGAATTGAAAACAAATTCGAAATAAATTGAATTGAAAACGAATTCGAAATGGATTGAAAGCAAATTGAAATGAATTCAAATTGAATTGAAATTTGAATTGAATAGAAATGAATTTTGAAACGAATTTATAAAGAAGAATTCAATTTTGATTTGAATTGAAAAGGAAGTTGAAATTGCTTTTGAAACGAATTTAAAACTATTTATATAATTCGTTTTAAATAGAAATCGACGAAGTATATATTATATATATAATATAATGGCCTGAATAGAACGCGCCGCGCCGCGGTAGTTCGTGAATTTCGACCATTTATTTCAAACGGACATTTCGGGAGATCCGACCGTCGGATTCTCCTAAAACCGGAACCGTTGGGTTCGTATCGAAAAGAGCTTTCTAATGAATGTTAGAAATTTTAAATCTAACGGTTGGATTTGGAGATACGTCCAAATCAAATTCGAAAAAGGTCGCTGTAAGTGCAGTTCGATGGCCGTTGATGGAAATCGACTGTACGGGCCTTGATAAAATTATTAAAAATAGTAATAATTTGTGTAAAATCATAAGAAATGATTTAGAAAGAATTGGGATGAAAAACTCCATATTTGAAAGGATAAAAATAGATTTTTATCGAAATGAACTAGTTTTGAACTAGAATTATAATTCTATTTATTTTTAAATAAATAAATTGAATTCGAAAAGGGTTTTAAAAATAACCAAAATTTCCAATGATTGCATTGGAATGGATTTGAATCGAAATTGTCTTCGGAATATTTCGATGTTGGATTTCGTGACTATACAGATGTTGTTATGGAAATTTGAAAGATAGATATATATATCGTTATTTACAATACGATATTTGTTGGTCGTAGAATTTGATATTGAATATAAGCCGGGATATTTTCTATTCAGGGCCTTGTATTGAATATCAAATGTGATTTGGTTTGTCGTGAATGGTGTCTTCACTAACACTGTTCTTGAACCCAGTTGAGAAAAGATTAAATCTTTTTATTTAGATTTAATGAAGTGTACCAATTAAATAACATTTAATTGGAATTGAATCGATATTGATTTTTGGGTTTATCGTGAACGGTGTTTTAAATAACACTCGTTCTTTAACCCGATAATTAATGATTGTGATTTTGGGTTTACCGTGTTTTAAATGACACTGATTCTTTAACCCAGTTAACGATTAAAACTAAGTGGAGTTTTAATGAATCTTTAATTAGATTGAAAAGATCGAAAATGGAGTATCACCAGTTTTGCTCCAGGCGATAGTTAAATCTTTAATTAGATTTGAACGTGAAATGGTAATTGAATTTACCGATAACACTGTGGTGTTAGATATGAAGTATTACCAGTTTTACTTCATGGGATGAATAGGTTGGGATTGGGAAATTTAAACAAATGATTACTTCGGCAAGGTTCGCTAATCCCGACTAGTTTGAATTGATATTCAAAAGTAGATTAAAGAATAAATTCAAGAATTTATCTTTGATAAAATTAATGGGAACCTTTCCCTATGAATGTGAAATTTAGAAACTAACTGTCGGTTAGCTAAGCAGAATGGTTTTCTGGATATTGATCTGATGTTGGTTTCGGCCTTCGGGGTTAATATTTGGGGAATTATTCTCTTGATTAATTTACGGTTAGTGACTGATGAATTGGAATGAGGCGTATGTTGTGTTTGTGTAACACTTATTTAAAATATACGCGAGTTATTCGGAAAGACCGGGTTTATCCCATTCTGAATAACTGATACGACGATAAGTCGAAGATGAAGACGATGGTCGAAGACCGGAGGTCTTCACGTCGTTTGGGTAATTACTGATGATCTTGATTGGGCTGTACACCCAAGAAGATGGAAACAGTTAGTGATCGTCCAGACGTACTTGGAGATCGATGGATATGCGGGGTACTAGGTGCCTCCGGTTTCGTTCAGACCCAGAACGGACTTGTAAATGGACTGTGTGTCTGACATTGGATTTCAGTCCGTGTGATTGATCTCTATTAAATATATATCTGTTTGGCGGCGGAGAATTTATTCTCTTGCTTAACGCCCTTCTCTGAGACGTACGAGCTCAGGGGTTATATATCGATGGATATCAAACGCATGGAGTGAATTGCCTGTGTGGCATGCCTAAGTGGCAATTGATCGAGGCTTCTGTTGAAAAGCAAAGTATTGTGGTGATGATCAAAGCAAGGCCTTTGTGGCGTAGCTTTGTGTAACGTTTGATTCGCGAGTTTCACACCCGGTATGAACCAAAAACGGGAGACGGACCTCAGGGAGGACTTGCGTTTCTTTCTAGCTAGAAGTGGCGTCAGTGGTTTTACACGCCCTGACGAGTTTGACTTATGTTGTTGTTGCTGTTGCGAGGCGCCTCGGATTGATCGGTCGTTCTCGAACCGATGGAGTCATTTAGTTGGCTCATTTACACCCCATAGGGTGGGGAAACGTAGTGTTCAGGCATTTTAATCCACATCGGTGGACCGGCCCTGTCGCTCCAAGGGCCCACCTGAGTCTGGGTCCTGAGGCTCGGGCTAGACAGTCTCGAATCGGTTGAGGACTATCTTTTGCCTCGGTTCATAGATGGAAATCCAATTTCCAAATACGTGACATTTGCGGTTTTAGTTGTAATCCTATATATAGCGACATAGTGGGATGGGGCGCTTATGCCGCCTATGATTGATACTTATGATTTGAAGTTGTTTTATACACTATGCACTTATAATAGTATCAAACGATTTGTTTTTAAACGTATCAAGCATTCTTTGGCTGTTATAAGGGAAAACCCTATCCCCCGGCTTGCGTTGCATTGTGTGATAGGACCGGGTCTTATAACAGCTTCATTTTTCTTTATTTAGCATTGCGCTGTTGTTTTATGCACTGGTATTCTTGGGAGGAAACCCGTTCCGTGTTATACGGCGTGGTCCCTTGATTTACCTAGCTTTAAAAATAAAGATTAACTGTTTTAGTTCTCACACCAGTCCCATGACTGACCTGGAGTTTATTGTTTTAACCTAAACTCTGGGTGCCCTTATTTTGACACGGGCAGCTAGTAGTTTCGGTTTTGCAGATTTATATTCACAGGATCCTGGTTTACAGCTGGAACGATATCCGGAAAGCTTTGTATCCGTATATCTACTTCTAGTTGTGTATTGTATTATTTTCCGCTGCGATGTATTTAAATGTAATTTAAATCTCTGATATTTCTGTGTAATATTCATTTATACTTTGTATATTTTTGTAATCTGATGCATTGTTGTAATATACAATGAAATGTTCTTCTGTATGCGTTCTGTTTTGTCATGTTCTCAAACGATAGGGCGTTTCGAACGGCCTGGATCGGTTTAGCGACTGGTTCGGACCGACCGAAATTCTTTGCCGTCACAGATTTTTACAAAGTTGGTGCCGTTGGAAAGATATTTCCAAAGCGAACCCAACGGTTGCGATTTCGGGAAAATCCGATGGTCGGATCTCCCGCACTAATCATTTGAAATCACGGTTTCAAAATACGAACTACAGCTTCGTTATTCGATATATTTTAATTCTATATATATATATATATATATATATATATATATATATATATATCGATTCTTCGATTTCAAAGCTATATTCTTTTCATACATTTGATAAAAATTATATTTTTATCTAACTGTCTTCTATTTCAACACTTCGCTATATTTAACAATTCATGTATATAATAAAAATGTGATTTTTATTGTAAAACAATTTATTTCAAAACACGATTATTTTATATAGTTAATATAGATGACAAAAATAGGATTTTTATTATAAAACAATTTATTTCAAAACAAGATTATTTTATATAGTTCGTATTGATGATAAAAATAGGATTTTTATTATCAAACAATTTCTTTCAAAATATGAATACCATTCAACACATGAATTTCAATTCAACGAATGAATTTCGATTCAACACATGAAGGTTTTCTATAGTTTATATATATAGATAAAAATGTGATTTTTATATTTGAAACACGAATACCATTCAACACATGAATTTGATTCAACGAATGAATTTCTATTCAACACATGAAGGTTTTCTATAGTTTGTATATATGGATAAAAAGGTGATTTTTATATTTAAAACACGAATACCATTCAACACATGAATTTCAATTCAACGAATGAATATCGATTCAACACATGAAGGTTTTCTATAGTTTATATATATAGAGTAAAAATGTGATTTTTATATTTAAAACACGAATACCATTCAACACATGAATTTCAATTCAATGAATGAATATCGATTCAACACATGAAGGTTTTCTATAGTTTATATATATAGAGTAAAAATGTGATTTTTATATTTAAAACACGAATACCATTCAACACATGAATTTCTATTCAACGAATGAGTTTCAATTCAACACATGAAGGTTTTCTATTCAACGAATAAATATAGTTTCAACAAATGAAAATAATTCAAACACATGAATATTATTCAAAATTTCGGCAGCATAACGGCAGGGTAGTTAAAACCGGGACCGTCCCTAGTACGGCTCCTCGCTCTACCTTAAAACCTCGCGGTTTTTTACAATGGGGATTCATGCATCTAGTTCGCACGCAGGTGGCATGTATATTTATTTCATTTCCACAAACTAATCCTATGTGGTTTCAACCAAATATTTCTCAACCACAAACGGGTATTTTTCAACCACAATCAATCAATATCAACCACAAACAATTCCAATGAACCATTCGCTATCAATCAATTTTCACACCAATCACAACCAATAAATATCGTCCATAGTTTGTGGACGAGGGGCGTATATATATATAGCATTTCACTTCTATTTCAACACATATATAATTTTTACAATGCATATACAACTTATATATCGAACGTACAACTTATACAACGCTTATACAAGAGGTGTACAATGCTTATATAACTCATACATTGACTATATAATTTATGCATCGTCGTTTTCCATATCGTTTATAAATTAGAAATCTCACATTGGGTTCCACTCCACCAAAAATAGCAGAAGGCTCAGAAAAATATGCAGTCTCTTCTAGAATATAGAAGACGTCCACATGGTCACGATGTTTCCTGTTTCATCGAATTTCGTCAATACACGAAAATGATATGATTTTTCAAAGTTTGCAACGGTTTAAAGGTGTTAAAAATGTTGAAAATAAATATAGCCGATACCTTCAGCAAACTGCTCAAAACTTGGTTTGCATTTATCTCGAAATCCGTGTAGCTATTCGTCGATCGGCCTTCGCAGCATCGAAGGGGGAGGAGAGGGCTTCGCGCGCGTGGGGGAGTGGGCCAGCTCGGTGGCCTGAGGTGAGCTAGGCGGCTGTCAGAAAGGCGCGGCTTTGGAAGCTCGAAACTCGACGATGGCCCAGCGATAGGGGATGCTCCAGGTATGGATTTGAAGAGCTCAACGAGGGATACAAAATCCTTAACTGGGTCGAGGTCTAATGGTGCGTGGATTGATCGAAAAATGGCTGGGAAGGTTTTAACGCTGGCCGCCGTTCGCGATCTGGGGAGAGAGAGAATAGCGGGGGGGGGGGGGGGGGGTGTTTCTGACGTGGACCGGTAATTTTTTTTTATTTATAAAGTTTTAAAAATCCGAAAATACCCCTTGTCACACACGAACACCAATTCAAACCCAACGACTGTCGTCCCTAGTGTTTTACCCCCATTCCGAACACAATGGGATATGTTTCGTAGGCCCATTCGACTGTTTTAGTCAGTTTTCATTCGGATTAAAATATAAAACATTCTATATTTGATTTGAACGTACATTTCAATTTGCCATGGCCACAAACTGATTCGAAAAATTCCAGAAAAATAAATCTGGCTATGTTTTGACGATACGGTCCCAACAAAACTAGTTTCGTTGAATTCTGAGACCGTTTGCAAAAAGGCCCATTTCTGGTCGATCCAATTTAACTATAATTGACCAAAACATGTTTTCCTTTGCCACGCTCACATACTAGCTTCAAAAATTATGAAATTTGAAACCTAGCAATAACTTCACATCCCGGATCCAACAAAAGTGGTTTCGTCGAATTCCGAGGTCGTATGCAAAATGGCCATTTTCACGGGCTATATAAATTCCATAGCGACCTTTATGAAAATTCATTTGGCCGTAACTTTTGCTTTCCGCTATGAAACTTCGATTTTTTCAGATTCTTTAGAAAGGTATTCACTAACAGATTTAAATATTTTTAGTTTCACTCAAATCCGTTTTGTTTTGCACCCGGTATAGTCAGTCAATGTTTGAATTCGAATTTTGAAACTACCGCGCCATTTCTGGCCATGTTTATAATTATAATTAATTATATTCGTTTTCAAATGTCGATTCAAACTCACTTTTCATTGCTATCATTTTAAATATTTATTTTAAATATTTAAAATCCACTATTTTAGCCAATTTAAAAATTTTAAATTGGTTCAGATTTTCCGGGTCGTTACACTTATGAAATTTCAATTTTTCAGATTCGTTGGAAAGATATAATCAAACAGATTTAAATATTTCTTGTTTCATTGAAATCCGATTTATTTTGGATCCTATACAATCAATTGAAATTTGAAATCGAATTTTCGAACTACCGCACCATTTTAAACTCCTTTTATAATTAAGTTAAATAATTTCATTCTAACTTCGATTTAAATAATTTTTTCGTCGTTATTACTTAAAAATAAATTATTTTAAACATTTAAAATCCATTAAATTGCCAAAATGAAAATTTTAAATTGGTTCAAAAATTGTGGGTTGTTACAATCTCCCCCACTTAAAATCTTTTCGTCCTCGAAAAGGAACGGAGATGAAAGTTGTTTAACTAACCAACTCAAATCTCAATTCAAATCAAATTTTCAATTCAGTTCAATATTGAATTCGATTTAGTTAAATTTATCATTCTCACTCATACTGGTTAAATTCATTGTCATTCCAATATCCTTATTTATTAAACGAATTATCAAACATCACAGCCAACAATCAATTAGGTGATTAACTTTTCAAATATATATAATTTTAATATATATATTCAAAAATCATATTTCAGTGTAAATCACAGCAATAAACCCAATCTAGTTTTGGTTCTTACACCAGTCAATAGAAATATATAGATACCCCACTTTCGAATACTCGAACATAAATGCTGATGATGTCATTCTCATCATCAGAATCATGTTCGGGTAACTACAACGTGATTCTATATCTATCCAGTATATTTGAGACTTCATACACACGCTAGCTAGGCGTATATGCAAAATCTTCATATACTCGATTGTCCAAATTAAAATGTAATAATATTTCAAATACGTATCTTAAGATAAAAAATTTCAAAACTAAAATTCTTTTTATTTTTATTATAAAAATAACACTCTTCACACTCGTTCTAGGATACTACTGATCCCATCTCTAACGTGTCATTCTTATAGGATGCTACTGATCCTATCTCTAATGAATTCTTTTGTTCGGTCCTAATAGGTCTTGTTCTCGAGCTCTGTAAACCAAAGCTCTGATACCAAATGTGACGACCCAAACTTCCCAGTAAAGGAAAGCCTAGATTGTTTTGAGAACACAACAAATTAGAACACAAATAGAAGAACATTTCATTGAATATTATAACTATTTACATCAGAGTACAAGAATATTCCAAAGTATGAAAAATTATACAATAGAAAATAATATCAGAGGTTTAAATTACATTTAAATAGCAGCGGAAAATAATACAAAATATGTCAGAAAGAAATACACGGATACAGAGCTTTCCGAATATCTCTTCAGCTGTAGACCAGGATCCTGTGAAGATAATATCTGCAAAACTAAACTACTGACTGTCCGTGTGGAAAATATGGGCACCCAGAGTTTAGGAAGGAACAATAAACTCCAGGTCAGTCATTGGACTGGTATGAGAACTCAAAACAATTATTAATTTGATTTTAAAGTTAGGTAAATCAAGGGGACTCGCCGCTAATGCGGAACGGGTTAGATTGTTTTGAGAACACGACAAATCAGAACACAAATAGAAGAACATTTCATTGCATATTATAACTATTTACATCAGAGTACAAGAATATTCCAGAGTATGAAAAATTATATAATAGAAAATAATATCAGAGGTTTAAATTACATTTAAATAGCAGCGGAAAATAATACAAAATACAACTGAAAGAAATACACGGATATAGAGCTTTTTTGAATATCTCTTCAGCTGTAGACCAGGATCCTGTGAAGATAATATCTGCAAAACTAAACTACTGACTGCCCATGTGGAAAATATGGGCACCCAGAGTTTAGGAAGGAACAATAAACTCCAGGTCAGTCATTGGACTGGTATGAGAACTCAAAACAGGTATTAATTTGATTTTAAAGTTAGGTAAACAAGGGGACCTCGCCGCTAACGCGGAATGGGTTTCCTCCCGAGAATACCAGTGCATAAAATAAACAGCGCAATGCTCTTTAGAAAAGTGAAACCATTATATGACTCAAGTCCCATGCAACGCAAGCCGAAGGATAGAGTTTTACCTCATAATGGTCAAAAAAATGCTTAATACACGAAATTCATCTTTTGCACTATAAGTGTACAGTGTAAAAATCAATTTCGAATATAAATGTATCAATCCTAAGTGGCATAATATATCATGTAAGTGACATAATATATTATGTCACCATACAGGTATACAACTAAAACCATAAAGCTTGTACTGGAAAATTGGGTTTCCATCATGATGGCTGCAGATTCGAAAGATCTATCGTGAACGTATCTCCACGGCTTACGTCTCGGCAAGAGGAAACACCGTAATACATGTACTACACACTTTGGATGAGCATCAATATGTTCTATCCCAATCTCCAGGTGTGGAGCGACCACACCCAGCATAACTCGGCCAACCACATCCATATATATAAAAAGTATATATGTCAAACCTACTAATCAAACAAAATCATTCACCATCATATCGAGGTTTGAGGCTCGCGAAGTAACATTGTACACAAAGCTATGCTAATTAAAGTGGTATTTGATCATCATCCACAAGGCTCTGCTTTTCAAAAAAAGCCTTGATCCATGCATTTTAGCATGCTACATTGTCAATCCATTCCATACCATTGATTTCTGACAATATATAAAACCTCTGAGCACATACGTCTCAAAGAAGGGTGTTAAGCAAGAGAATAAATTCTTAGCCACAAACAGATACATATATATATATTTAGCAGAGATCAACGAATACAGCATAAAGGAATACAACGTCAGACATACCATCCATTTACAAGTCCATTCTTGGTCTGAATGAAACCGGAGGCACCTTATTCCTCGTCCCGTATGTCCAATACGGAAGAGAGGCCCTCGCATATCCGAACAATCAACAAGTACGTCCGGACGACTACCACTGTAGCCCCTTCAAGGTAGCTACTCCAATCATAGGCATTAGTAGCAACTCATCCATTCGATGTGAAGATTGTCGGTCTTAAGCCGTCTTCAATCTCTTCGACTGTTAGTCGACGTATCAATTATTCAGAATGGGTTAAACCCAGTCTTTCTGAATAACTGGCGTACTTTATAAACAAGTGCAATAAACACACATCCTACGCCTCATTCTAATTCATAATATTCTTTTAATAAAATATTCACATTTTAGGGAATAGTTCCCATTAATTTTATCAAAGATAAATTCTTTTAAATTTGTTCTTTTTAATCTCAAAAATCATTACTTAATGATTATTCAAGCTTAAGAATTTAACATCATCTTTAACTGGGTTAAAGAACTAATGTCTTTTAAAAACATTGTTCAGGATAAACCCAAATCTTCTTCCATTAACCATGGAATCTTCATGGAAATCATAACGGTGTATAATCGATATAAATTCCGATATCAAACTAATAATATAAATGGAATAGCGGCGATGCCTTTTAAATTCCATATATAGTATCGGTCTTCATTCATAGGAGCTCATCTCAATTATTACCAAATCGAATTCCATTCAATTCCAATTTAATATATTAAATTGGAAAATTCTATTTTGGAAAATTCCCATTAAATTTTAATAAAAGATTTATAAATTCAAAATTATTTCTTTACTGTTAATTTGGTTAAAGAACAAGTGTTATTTAAAACACTATTCACGATAAACCCAAAAATACAATTATTTTATCCAATTTCAATTAAGTATTAATTAATTGGTAAAATTTCTTCAATCTTAATTAAAAGATTTGTTTTTTTCAAAATCGGGTTTAAGAATAGTGTTATTAAAGACACTGTCCACGACAAGCCCAAAATCCCATTTGATATTAAATATAAGGTTCTGAATAGAAATTATATCGGCTTATATTCAGTATCAAATTATGAAACCAACAAATATTATATTGGGAATAACGATATATATATCTTCCAAATTCCTCACAATATTCGTATAATAACTGAATCCAATATTGAAGTATTCCGAAGATAATTTCCATTCAAATCCATTCCAATATATATAAATATAAATAAATATTGGAAAAATTCTGGTTATTTTAAAACCGTTTTCAAATCCAATTTATTTATAAAAATAATTAAATTATTATTCTAGTCAATAACTAGTTCATTAAACAGTTCATTTCGATAAAAATATATTTTTACCTTTATAAAATTGGATTTTTTCATCAAAAATCTTTCCAAACCATTTATTATGATTTTACATAATTTTTCCAAATTTTTAGTAATTTTATTATCGCCCGTATAGAGTGTTTCCAATATCGGCAACCGAACTGCATCCATAGCGACCTTTTCTGAAATTGATTTAGACATATCTCCAAATCTAACCACTAGATTTCGAATACTTTATATTAATTGGAAATCTCTTTTCGATACAAACCCAACTGTTCTGGTTTTAGGAGAATCCGATGGTCGGATCTCCCGTAACGTCCATTTGAAGTTAATGGTCGAAATTCGCGAACGTCACTGCGCGGCGCATTCTATTCAGGACATTATATATATAATTTATATAAATATATATTTCATCGATTTCCTTTAAAATGTATTTAATAAATATTTTATAAATTCGTTTTAAAACGATTCAACTTTGTTTTCAATTTTAAATCAAAATTGAATATTCTATATCTTCATCATATTAAAATGATAAAATTTTCAAAATATTATATTTTGAAATCACTTCTTTTCGATATTCATTTTAAAATGAATAAAATCGATTGATAAACCCGTTCGGGTTAAAATGGCGTTTGCTACTTAATTCGACTTCATATTTTTATATTTGTGTGTCCATTCAAAGACGGACATAAAATTCATAATTTTTATACTTCACTAACATGTTAAAGATCTCATTTTTAACATTCTAAATCATACTTTAACAAATGATTATTTTTAATTTCACTAACATGTTAAGGATTACATTTTTAATGTATAAAAATATAATTCAACAAATGATTATTTCATTAACATTTTAAAGATGACATTTTTGCTGTATAAAAATGTAATTCAACAAACGATTATTTTATTTTCTGTACATACAACAAAAATATGATTTTTATTATTAGAACATTTTATTTTAAAATATTATTTATTTTAAAATGTTGTTTACATTTAAATGTTTCACTACATTAAAATGTTACAATAAAATGTTCTTTTCTATAAAATTGTTATTTTCTTTAAAAATGTTCTTTTCTATAAAAATGTTATTATTCTATAAAAATGTTAATTTTCTAAAAAAATGTTATTTTACATCCAAAAATATTCTTTTACATCATTTACAACAAAAATATTCTTTTATAATATTTACAATAAAAATATCCTTTTATAATTCACAATAACAATGTTCCTTTACATAATTTACAATAACAATGTTCTTTTATGACAATAAAAAGATTAGGTTTTTATTGTAAATCATTTTTCATGTTTCTAAATGGTAGTAAAAGACCAATTTTAAGCGTCGACAATTTACTGTCAAATTCATGTCTCTAAATGTGAATAAAAGAATAAATTTTATTCTAAAACATATTTTTAATAATTCATATGTTCTTTCATAACAATAAAAGGATAATTTTTATTATGAAACAAATTCTGACAATTTTTATATTCCTACTATAACTTTTTATTTTAAAACAGTCGTTTACTTTTGAACTGGAATGAGACCCAATTAATTACCATATAATTTTAGTTTATGGATTTCATACATCGCATGAATTCTGGAATAACGATAAATGTTCATTACACATCCAAATAACAACCAGAGTGCATTTTACAGCTAATCACAAGGGAGATGTGTGATCAGAATATCATCCCAAGACCCGAGTGGGGTTTTGACCAACAAATAATTACATAATATATTATTAATTATGCACATGGGTGATGCGTGAAAATTATCGCCCCAATCACATAAACAAGTCAGGTAACTTGTAAATGCCAGTGTAATATTTTATTTAAATAATCATAAATACATTAACATTATTTTCTTCAAATCTCAATCATAACATAACAACACAACACATCATCCATGCAATTGATATAATCAACAGATAATTATTTCATTCACAAACAATTTATTACATTTCAGTTATAGAAATAAATAACTGTTTAAAAGATCGAGTGAGCAAGAGTTCTCACCTTTATTTCCATTCCATTCATCTTTAATTGACGATTCGAGTCCGATTTTGGTCTAAAATCCAACTTGCTCCAATATTGAAAAAATTGATGTCCATGTAAAGCTCTCGATTCAATGATCACAGCAAATCCTGTCTAGCGCGATTTCGAGTTCGTAGCGAAAAGAAATTAATTTACGAAGTTTAAAATTATTAATTAATTAAATTGTGGATTTGCCCAAAATTTCTACTTGCTCCAAATTAGATTAAATTGGTGCTCACGCAAAGGTCCCGACGCCACGATCGCAACGGATCTGAAATCGTCAAATTCCGACCTCGTATATGCAAGATATTGCATGATAAACATTATATAATTAAATAAAATAATTAATTTTAAAATTAATTTCCAAATTTACCCCCAATCCAGTAAACCGTCGTTCCCCCTCCACGGATCATCGTTGCCATAGCCGTGGGCCACCGGAGCCCAACCGAGCACTACCACCCCCTTCCCCTTCACCTGCCGCGCCTCCCAGCCGAATGTCGCCTCCCCTCGCGTCTTCATCGACCAAAAATCAAGCCCAAACCGCCAGGCGCCTCACCGGGGAATCCGACCACCAGAGGCCGCGTGGCGATCGCGGACCCCACTCCTCTGATGTGTCTCGCCACCCCGAAGGTTTGACCTTCAGCCACCTCCTCCCATCGACGTCGGACTTGGCCGGATTTTGCCCAATTTTGTTTTTAGCTTTCGAAATTCCCTCGTCTCCGATCATCTCTGTTTTCCAGCCTCCACAAGCACTTTCCGGCAAACACCCAAAAGCAAAGTCATTCGCCTATCTCTCCTCTACAATTTCTTCAACTAGGCCACCCTCTAATTCTTCACGGATTGATCAGAAAATGGCCAAATCTGAAACTGATTTTCTACCTTTCAACTCAGATCCCGGCGAATCCGTACGACGATAGGTCGTGAAATTTTTGTGGAAGATAGAGGCTATAATGATCTTCAAAACCCATAAATGGTTTGGTCTAATTGTTTACGGATTATGAGATATAAATTGTTTTGTTTCTAGGGTCTTATTTGCAAAATATTTTAGAGAGGAGGAGAGTTGCCGCCATGGAAAGGAGGAAGAAGACTAGGGTCTGCTTTTAGGGTTATGAGAGGGTTTATGATATTATATAGAGGTGAGGAGTTTTTATTTTAACCCTTGCATGTTTAACTATATTTTAATATATTAAATTTTGGTCCTTTTCATAGTTTAAAAAAAATCCATGTGGTCACCTATGGATTCCATTTTCGATGAAAATTAAAACACAACTATTCTTTGACATTACGGATCCAAGGAAACTGGTCTCGTCGAATTTCGAGTCCGTATGCATTAATAATGAATTTTTTAAGTTTGAAAATTGACATTTTACGCTGTAAAATCAATTACGACCACATAGTGATTCTAAAAATTGTAGAAAAATTATTTATAGGTTTGCTTTGACGATACGGTCCTAACAAAATTAATTTCATTGAATTTGAAGGCTGTTTGAAAATTTTCAATTTTTAAGGCATATATATTATATCAAAAATATATTTTTACAAAAATAAATCCCGAATCTCGAAATATATCAATGTTTATACTTTACGAATTCAGAAACGTCGTTTCGGACTCAATGGAAGTGGTTTAGACTCCAAATTCATTCGTATGCAAAACGTAGCTTTTTGGGTCATATATATATATATATATATATATATATATATATATATATTAAAATATATATAAATTCTACAGCGACTATTTTCAATTTTAAACTAGACATAACTTGTAATTCTTGTTATGAAATTTCAAATTTTCATATTCGTTGGAAAGACATAATCAAACAGATTTAAATATTTCTTGTTTCACCGAAATCCGATTTATTTTGAGTCATATACAATCAATTGAAATTTGAAATCGAATTTTGAACTACCGTGCCATTTTAAACTCCTTTTATAATTAAATTAAAAAATTCGTTCTAACTTCGATTTAAATAATTTTTTCGTCATTATTATTTAAAATAAATTATTTTAAATATTCAAAATCCTTTAAATTGCCAAAATAAAAAATTTAAATTGGTTCAGAAATTGCGGGTTGTTACATTAAATTTATTAAATATTCAAAATCCATTAAATTGGTTCAGAAATTGCGAGTTATTACTAAATAAATTATTTTAAATATTCAAAATCCATTAAATTGCCAAAATCCATTTAAATTTATTCTTTAATCTTCTTTTTAAAGATTCATTAAAACTCCAATTTGGTTTTAATATAAAAAATTATTACTTTATGATTATTCAACTTTAAGAAATTAATCTTGTCTTTAACTGGGTTAAAGAACCAATGTCCTTTAAAACACAGTTTACGAGAAACCTAAAATCACCTTCCATTAAGTATGGAATTTTCACATAACTCAAATCAATATATAATCAATATAAATTTCCGTATCAGACTAATAATATAAATGGAACAACGGCAAAACCTTTTAAATTCCATATATAATAACGGTCTTCTTTTACAGAGGCTTATCTAGATTATTATTAAATCAAATTCCATTCAATTCCAATTTAATATATTAAATTGGAAAACTTTATTTTGGAAAATTTTCATTAAATCTAAATAAAAAGATTTATAAATTTCAAATCATATTTTCACTGTTAATTGGGTTAAAGAACGAATGTCGTTAAAAACACAGTCCACAATAAACCCAATTCACATTTCATTTTATTCCAATTACTAAATAAAATTGGAAACTCTAATTATCTTAATTAAAAGATTTATTCTTTTCTCAACTGGCTTTAAGAATAGTGTTATTGTCTTATTGAAGACACCATTCACGAAAAACCCAAAATCCAATTTATTTATTCATAAAGATTGGATTATTATTCTTGTTAATAACTAGTTCATTTCGATAAAAATATATTTTTATCTTTTCAAATATGGAAATTTTCATCCAAAATCTTTCCAAATCATTTCTTATGAATTTACATAATTTTTCCATATTTTTAATAATTTTATCAAGGCCCGTACAATTAGTTCCCAATAACGGTCACCGAATTGCACCTACAGCGACCTTTTCTAAACTTAATTTGGACATAATTCCAAATCCAACCGTTTGATTTCAAAACTCTTATATTTATTGGAAAACTCTTTTTGATACGAACCCAACGGTTTCGGTTTTAGGAGAATCCGATGGTCATTTCGGATCTCCCGATACATCAATTTGAATTTAATGGTCGAAATTCACGAACGGTCGCTGCGCAGAGCGTTCTATTCAGGCCATTAAAAATATATAATATTATATATATATATATATATATATATATATATATATTTCATCGATTCCCATTTAAATCGTATTTTATAAAATATTTATAAATTCATTTTTAAAACGATTTCAAATCCATTTTCAATTTTAAATCAAAATTGAATATTCTATATCTTTATCATATTAAAATCATAATATTTCCAAAATATTAAATTTTGAAATCATTACTTTTCGATATTCATTAAAAAATGAATAAAATCGATCGGTAAACCCGTTCGGGTTAAAAACGGCGTTTCTATATTTAGCCCAGCTTCGTATTTTTATATTCTTGTGTCCGTCCAAAGATGGACATAAAAATCATAATTTTATTCTTCAGTAAATTTATTTTAAATAATCTTGATTTGAAAATATTCTTTATTTTAAAATATTCTTTATTTTAAAAGATTCTTCATTTTTGAATATTCTTTATTTAAAACATTCTAAATCGGACTGCGACTCAATCAATTACCATATAATTTCAGTTATATGGATTTTCATACATCGCATGTATTTAACAATAATGATAACTAATCATTCAACAGTCCATTTACATCTAGAGTGAAGTTTTACAATTGTGTGAGCATTAAAATAAATAAATAACGCTCATCACAGACTGTCAATCCATCGATTGACATATAACTAAATATTGGGACTAGTGGATGTCAAATATCATCCCAATACCTGTGTTGGGTTTCCAGACAACAACAGTTTATTTAAATACATTATTGTTAATAAATTTAACTAATTATTATTCAGTTTGAATTATTTTCTATTTAACAAATTTTCACTGTTTAAATTATAAATATTTATAATTTAATTTCAACAAAACATATATTTTAACAAGTAATTATTGTTACTCTTATCTAACATGATAAAGGTGACGTTTTGTCTAACGAAACCTATATTTTAACATGTAATCCTTTTATTTAATAAAATGTATTCTAACAAGATGACATATTTATTTCATAGAACTTTATTCTAAATAAATGACATTTTTATTTCACAAAACATGTTTTCAACATATGATTTTGTTCTAACTCCATTAACATAATAATGATAATGTTCTAATCTAACCAAAATAATATTTTTAACATACGATCAATTTTATAATATCGCTAACATACAAGTGATAATGTTTTTCAGTAGACAAAACATATAATGACAAATGATTCTTTTTCTATAATTTCACATGATAAAATTGACATTTTTATCTTACATAACAATTTTAATGTTCTACATTTCTAATGACAAATAAAAAGTAGTATTTATTTTGTATAACATGTTCTACATTTCTAATGTCGAATAAAATAGGTATTTATTTTGCATAACATGTTTCTATCCTCACATATGACAAATAAAAAGATGATTTTTATTTTCATAACATTTTTATGTCTCTAATGACAAATAAAAAAGATAATTCTTATTTGTATACAAATTTCTATATTTTCTAATGACAAACAAAAAGAGATTTTTACTTGCATAACTAATTCTATGTCTCTAATGACAAATAAACAGATTGTTTTATTTCCATAACATTTTCTACGTTGCTAATGAAAAATAAAAAGATTGTTTTATTTTCATAACATTTTCTATGTTGCTAATGAAAAATAAATAGATTATTTTATTTTCATTACATTTTCTATACTTCTAGTGTCAAATAAAAAGAATATTTTAATTGCATACAAATTTCCTATATTTAACATAACAAATAAAAATGAATATTTGTTTGTACACAAATTTCTATCTTTAATATGACAAATAAAAATGAATATTTATTTGTACACAAATTTTTATCTTTAATATGACGAATAAAAATGAATATTTATGTGTACACAAATTTCTATCTTTAATACGACAAATAAAAATGAATATTTATTTGTATACAAATTTCTGTCTTTAATACGACAAATAAAAATGAATATTTATTTGTACACAAATTCAATGTTTAACTTGACAAATAAAAATGACTATTTTTATTTGTATAAGAATTCGATGTTAACATAACTAATGGAAATGATATTCTTTTATTTGTTTGCAAATCTAGTTTTAACATGACAAATGAAAATGATATTCTTATTTGCATACAAATCTAATTTTTAACATAACAAATAAAAATGATATTTTTAATTTGTTGACAATTCTAATTCAACATCAATAATAAAATGATATTTTTGTGTTGTTGACAATTTCAATAATTCCATTATATACAATTAAATCAGCAAATCACACCAACAACATCAACCAATCCAAATCAAATCATGTACAACAACGAACTGAATTTTACAGCGTATACGTAAAAATTACTAAACATGATAAATATTAATTAATTTTAATTATATAAAAAAGAAATCTCACCTTGATCGGTTAGAAAATCGTTTAAATAACGATTTGTTTTAACTAAACTAAACAGGATGTTTAATTCAATCAAAATCTATAACTTGCTCTGTTCTTGTCCAGATTCATTCCATTGTGTAGTGATCGACCTCATGATTTCAACGAACTTCGTTTCATGTGATTCTGTGTCTGTTTGAATGAGATATGGTCATTTAAATATCAAATGATTTATTAAATAATAATTTAAATATCCTTAATTACATCACCCTTGGCTAATCACGTTTTCCTCCTCTTCGTTGATTACTGAACCATAAAAGAACCCATCGATTCCAACCATCCTCCTCCCGTCGCACGCCACTATATAGCCCACCGTCGGCCAATCAGAAACCACCACGCCAAAGGTCCTCGCGCCACCACTCGCCGCAACGAACCACGAGAAATCCGATCACCCCTACTGCTGAAAACCCGCCTAAACAGATCTACTTCGAACCCCAAATTCCGATTATCCACGCCTCTTCAGTTGATCACCACCGTTGGTATTCAAGAGCTCGCTGAGCTCTACCATTTCTGCTTTGAAATATTCAAAATTTATTGAATGTATTAAGAGATCGAGAGGGAAGAAGATGATGAAGTCACGACCATTGATTCCCTAGGGTGGCGGCTGTATCGTTTAAAATTAGGTTACGTATTTGGCCGTATACCATGGTATATATACCATTAAAATAATATATTTAATTTAATTTAAAATTTAAAATTCTAGTTTATCATCACGAACTCTAAATTTAACCCAACGACTGTCGCTCCTAGCCAAATACCCCTATTCCGGAGATAATGGGCTAGGTCTCATCAGCCCATTCGATCATTTTCAGCTTGTTTTCTTCAAATTAAAATATAAAATATTTAACTATTTAATTTGATCGTACATTTTAATTTACCGGGGCCGCATACAAACTCCAAAAATTCCCGAAAGATAAATCTAGCTATTCTTTAACGATACGATCCTAACAAAATTAATTTCGTCAAATTTGGAGACCGTTTGAAAAATGGACTTTTTCTGGTCGATCCAATTCAAACTGAAATTGACAAAACACGTTTTCTTTTGCCACGCTCACATATTAATTCCAAAAATTATAAAAATTGGAATCTTGCAATAATTTAACATTCCAGATCCAACCAAAGTTGTTTCTTCGAAAATGGAGGTCGTTTGCAAAATGGCTATTTATAAGGGCTATATATTATATTAAATTCCATAGCGACTATTCTGGATATTTAACTGGCCATAATTTTTTATTCCCGCTATGAAATTTCAATTTTTCAGATCTGTTAGAAAGATATTTTTAAATAGATTCTATGTGACGATCCCAAAACCCTGTGACACGGTGTTAAGGATAATCATTGGAATATAACACATTAATCATCATTAGCAGATCACAGATAATAGCATAAACGAGAAATAGAATAATTTACACACATATGACAGCGGAATCATATAGATATCACCACATCAGAGAGCACAGTGCAGGATACAACTTAGTGCATAATAATACATAATCAGTCATCATCGCCAAAGGCGGAATCATACATAAAGAGTACAGAAAATAAACATCAGTCTACATCGCCAGTGGCAGAATCATAATACATATACAATAATGGTGGAAAGAGTCAAAGTCAGCACGGTGTAGTCAAGCCTCGCCATGAGCCAAAAGTGCACCAGATACCTGTAACTAGGCTAGCCGTGTGAAAATGAGGGCACCCGAGTTTGCCAGGTGAAACAAACTGCGAGTCAGTCATGGGACTGGTATGAGAAATCTACTTAATTATTAACAACAATAATAAGGAAAATCAAAGGACCACGTCACTTTCGTGGAACATGTTTACTCCAATGAGTGCTAGTGCATGAAATAAAGTAAATGATTAAATCATCGCTATGCTTTTTATAAAATGAAGCCATTATAAGACTCAGGTCCCATCACACAATGCAATGCAAGCCGGAGGATAGAGTTTTACCTTATAATGACCAAAAATGCTTCATACATATAAAAAAAAGTGTTTGATATTATTACAAGTGCATATATGTTTTCAAAAGAAAATTCAATCATAAATATCAATCCTAGGCGGCATAGCTACCATATACTATTTCGCCATACTAGTAATACATTCACATCCGCAATTTCGTATCGGAAATTAGATTCCATCATGAGTCGAGGCAAGGGGCAAGCTCCTCTCCGTTCGAGACACTGTAGCAAATGTCCCAGGATCGCACACAGCGGTCCTTGGAATCGGCTGGGCCGGTCCTCGCTTACTTTTGAGGATTGGCAATTCCTGAACACACGTTTCCCAGTCCTTACAGACCTATAATCGAGGCGCCTCGCATTCCAACAACCACACAGGTGAAAAGTATATATAATGTCAGGGCTGGTAGGTCACTGACACCACCTTAGCTAGAAAGAAACGTCATGCTCTCATGACGGTCCATCTCTCGTTTTTGACTCATACCGGGGTGTGAGGCTCGCGAATCCACGTTATACACAAAACTACGTCACACATACCATGCTTTGATCATCAACCACCAGACTTTGCTTTGCAATAGAAGCCTTGATCATATGCCACTTAGGCGTGCCACACAGGCAATCCACTCCATGCGATTGATTTCTATCAATACATAACCTCTGAGTTCGTACGTCTCAGAGAAGGGCGTTAAGCAAGAGAATAAATTCTCCACCGCCAAACAGACATATATTTAACAGAGATCAATCAACACAGAACAAAATCTAATGTCAGACACACAGTCCATTTACAAGTTCGTTCTAGGTTTGAATGAAACCGAAGGCACCAATTCCTTGCATATCCGCACGATCAACAATACGTCCGGACGGCTACTACTTCATCTCCTTCAAGGTAGCTACTCCAATCACGAGCAACAGTAGCGCCCATCCATCCAATGTGAAGATCGTTGGTCTTCAACTGTCTTCGACTCTTCGACTTCTCGACACCGATCGATTATTTGAAATGAGAATAAACTCGGCCTTTTCAAATAACCCACGTATATTTAGATTTTCAAATCAATTTTTCACACGGTTAAACTATTCAACATTCACATTTCAGTTCCTTAGTATAATTTTCATGTTAAACACATTCAACCATCACATATCAAGCAAACACAACAAAATTGGTTTGTTTCCGCTCTATATCGTCTATAGTATTTTATAACGATATATCGCCATTTTTATTTTATTTAAAACGGCCATATTTAATTAAACGACGTTTCAGGTCGTGCCGAGGCACTAGCGCTGTTTTTCACTAAATTTGTTTTACACATATCTGAAAATCTAACTATTGGATCTTCACAAATTTTATATCATTAGAAAGATCATTTCAAAACGAATCCAACGGTTTCAGTTTCGGGAAAATCCGACGGTCGGATCTTCCACACTAGTCGTTTGAAGTTACGATTTCAAATTACGAACTGCAGCATCGTTATTCGATTTAATTTAATTATATATATATAAATATATAAATATAATCATTTCTGGAGATGTTTTTCTTCAGATTTGAATTAAACATTCCAGACAATCCAACCTTCGGATCTTTACAAAGTTGGTGCCGTTAGAAAGATATTTCCAAGGCGAACCCAATGGTTGCGGTTTCGGGAAAATCCAATGGTCGGATTTCCCGCACTAGTCGTTTGAAATCACGGTTTCAAAACACGAACCGCACGGCCATGATTCGTTTAAATTTTATTTTTATTTATATATTAATATAAATATAGTTCATCCAAAAATTCCTATATCGTTTTCACTTCAAATATTTCACTAACGCCTTTAAATTTTGGAAAATTTCACCATAACCACCTTTGTACGGGACGGGCTGGGAAAATTCCCAAATAGCCACACGGGCATCACATCTCAAAAAGAAAAAGAAAAGGCCAAGCGGCTAGCCAACAGGCTCATAAAATCATCACCCAAACAAAACAGTAAACGTGTACCTATTTGTCGGACACAAAATTTTATTCCTCTTCTCTAGCCTCTTTGTTATAGCCTGTTCAATAAATATGCATGTACATATATGCAATTCTTATTACTTTTCATTTTCCATTCTACTTCATATTCGTTTCAATTTGGTTTAAAAACACCATTCATTCTAATGTTGCATGCATAGGCAAAAATCATATCATTAGCTAATTAATGAATATTTCAACTCATGCATATTTATTTGAACAAGTGGTTATTTTTAACACTTCACATTTCAAAGACGATAATTTTGGCAAACTAAAATATATTTCAACACATGACTATTTTATTTAGTTCCTATGCATGTTAAAAATAATATTTCATTCACCAATATTTATTTCAATGCTCGCATATCTTTAGCATATCACATACATGATAAAAATGGTATTTTTATCATCTATAATATTTATTCAATACACGAATGTTTTTAACACTTCATAATTGCAATAAAAATGTAATTTTTATTGTTCGATCTTTTTATTCAACACATGAACTTTTCCAATACACACACTTCTCAACACATGAGCATCTCCACACATGGATATTTTATATATGTTGTTCATATAAGAAAGATGAAATTTTTATTGTTGAAACTATTTATATATAAGGCGAATATTTACATGCTTCATATATATTATAAAAATGTGATTTTTATTTTTTAAACACTTCATTCGTTCACACATGAATTTAATTTTCACACATCACTTCTCAACACATGAGCATTTCCACACATGGATATAGTTTCAACGCATGAAGATAATTTCAACATATGAAAATAATTCTAACACATGAATATTATTCAAAATTTCGGCAGCATAACGGCAGGGTAGTTAAAACCGGCACCGTCCCGAGTACGGCTCCTCGCTCTACCTTAAAACCTCGCGGTTTTTGACAATGGGGATTCATACATCTAATTTGCACGCAGGCAGCATGTTTTATTTTCATTTCCACAATTATTTCCAATTTATTTCAATCACCAATGGGTATTTTTCAACCACAACCAATCAATATCACCATAAACAATTATTCAACCATTCGCATTTTTCATCCAATATTTCACACCAATTCACAACAATAAATATCGTCCATGGTTTGTGGACGAGGGGAGTATATATATATATATATATATATATATATATATATATATTATTTCTATATTTCACTTGCATTTCAACACATATATCAATTATACTATGCATGATAATTCATACTTCGCTTATATAGCTTACACACCGCATGTACATGAGGTATACAACACGTGTGTAATTTATACTTCGCTTGTATAATTTATACATGACATTTTCCATTCAAATTTATTTAATTTAGATTTCTCACATTGGTCTTCAGAGTGCTAAAAATCGTAGATGGCTCAGAAAAATCCGCGGTCTCTTCTATGTGGTAGAGAGCCTCCTTGCGGTCCCGATGTTTCCTGTTTCATCGAATTTCGTCAACACACTATAAAGATATGATTTTTCAAAGTTCAGATGTAATAAAAGACTCACCTTTCACGATGGTTCAAAACTAGGGTGGCAGTTTTCGCGAAAACCGAGGCACGATACTACGATCGGAAGGTACAGCGTGGAAGAGGGAGGAGAGGGGAGTCGATCGGTGGTGGTCTGGGCGAACTCGGTGGTTGGAGGAAGGCGCAGCGACGGTGGGAAGTTGGCAAATTTGGGTCGACGGATCTCGTCGATGCGGCGATGATATGGGTCAGGGGTTGGTCGGATTTGAAGAGGGGAGGGAGGCGCGTCGAACCAGGGTGGTGGCGGCGGATGTAGTTGGCCGTGGCGGCGGCGATTTGCCTGGGAAGTGGCAAAATCGACAGTCGTCGAGAACGATAAAGGAAAAAGGGTTTTCCGATGTTTTTTATATTTTTAAAATAATGAAAGGAAAATTTTGATTGGCCAAAGGCTTTATTAAATTTTTTAAATAGTGTTTCTCCACACGGACACCAATTCAAACCCAACGACTGTCAACCCTAGATAAATACCCCCATCCCGGACACAATGGGATATGTTTCATTGGCCAATTCGATTGCTACAGTCAGTTATTTCTAAAATTAAAGTATAAAACATTTAATATTCAATTTAAACGTACATTTTAATTTGCCAGGGCCAAAACTGATTCGAAAAATTCCAGAAAAATAATTCTAGCTATGTTTTGACTCTACGGTCCCAACGAAACTAGTTTCGTTGAATTCTGAGATCATTTGAAAAACAGCCATTTTCTGGTCGATCCAATTTATCAAAAATTGACCAAACACATTTTCTTTTGCCACGCTCACATACTAGCTTCAAAAATTATGAAATTTGAAATCTAGAAATAGTTTGACATCCCGGACCCAACAAAAGTGGTTTCGTCGAATTCCGAGGTAGGTTGCAAAATGTCTATTTTCAAGGGCTATATATTCTATATAGCGACATTTCTGAAAATTCATTTGGCCATAACTTTTGATTCCCGCTATGAAACTTCGATTTTTCAGATTCGTTAGAAAGATATTCATAAACAAATTTAAATATTTTTGGTTTCACTAAAATCCGTTGTATTTTCCACCCGACATAGTCAGTCAAAGTTTGAATTCAAATTTTCAAACTGACTCACTATTTCTAATTCACTATTTTATTGAAATATTCTATTTCAATTGTTCAAATTCCTTTGAAATAACGAATTTAAAAATTTAAACTGGCTCGTATTTTCCGGGTTGTTACATTCTAATATTTTTGGTTTTACTGAAATCCAATTTATTTTGAATCTTGTACATTTTGTCAAAGTTCAAATTCAAATTTTCAAACTACCTCTCTATTTGTAACTCCTTTTTGAATTAAAATAAATTTATTCGTTCTAACTTCGATTTAAATAAATTTTTAACCATTATTATTTAAAATAAATCATTTTGAATATTTAAAATCCATTAAAATTGATAATATAAAATTTTTAAATTGGCTCAGAATTTCTGGGTTGTTACAATCTCCCCCACTTAAAATCTTTTCGTCCTCGAAAAGGAACGGAGCTGAAAGTTGTTTAACTAACCAACTTAACTTTCATTCTTTTATTGGGTTCAATAATTTTATTGGTTGAACTAATAATCACACAACACAATCATCAATCAATTAGTTGATTAGCTTTCCAAATATATATAACTTTTATATATTCAAAAATCATATTTTCTAAGATCCGATTATATATATAATCACAAATATGTTAATTAAAAAATTGTCACTCTCAACTCATTTTAGGGCATTTCTAACCCCATCTCTAACGAGTTTTCTCATTCTAGGATACTACTGATCCTATCGCTAATGAGTATTCTTTTTATAGGATATTTCTAATCCAACCTCTGATGAGTTTTTTGTTCAGTTCTAACGAGTTATACCACAAAGATTTGAATTAACCAAAGCTATGATACCTGGTGTAACGACACGGATTTCGCCCGGACCTAATCGGTCGTTAAATCGACCAAGACCATTCGAATCCCGCATACGCTAACTCTGGGCATACAACACATTAGAACAAATAACAGAAGAATTTTATAAATGTCATAATAATGCTACATCAGAGTATATAATATCAGAGTACATCGAAATATAATACTACAGCAGAAGATTAATTTACAATAATTTAATACAGTGCAACGGAAGACTATCATTGCTCTGGACACAACTTTAACCTTCAATCCAGAATCCTTCTCAAAAGATAAATATCTACAAAACTAGCCACTTGACTGCCCGTGTGGAAAATAAGGGCACCCGAGTTTGCCAGTGAAACAAACTACGAGTCAGTCATGGAACTGGTATGAGATATCTTACTTAACCTAATTTAATAATAAGGCTAGTCACAGGACCACGCCGCTAACGCGGAACGGGTTTACTCCATGGGATTTCCAGTGCATAAAATAAAATAAATCATTTAAACAACGTAATGCTTTTTAGAAAAATGAAACCATTATAAGACTCAAGTCCCATCACACAATGCAATGCAAACCTGAGTATAGAGTTTTACCTTATAATGGTCAAAAATGCTTGATACATTAAAACGGATTTGATATTATTATTAGTGTATATATGTTTCAAAAACATTTCAATCATAATTTATCAATCATAGATGGCATAGCTACCATATACTATGTCATCATACCAGTTTTACAATCAAAACCGCATGGTGTCATATTGGAAGTTGGATTTCCATCATGAACCAAGGCAAGGGATCGTCCTTACCGAATACGAGACACTCAGAGCTTGAGTGAGCCTTGGATCTTCAGGGTCGGTCCACAAATAATTTAGTGGATTAGTTATGATTGAACAATATGTTTCCCCGCCCTATGGGGCGTAAATAAAGAGCCACTAGGGACTCAAATCCAAGACGCCTCATTCCATCATCCACATAAGTAAAATGTCTGGGCTCCATACGATGACACCACTTCAAGCTAGAAAGAAATGTATGTCCTCCCTGCAGTCCTCTCCCGTTTCTGCTTCATACCTGGGTGGGAGGCTCGCGAATCAACGCTATACACAAAGCTATGCTAATTAAAGCTGTGCTTTGATCATCAACCACAAGGCTCTACATTTCAACAAAATCCTCGATCATTTGCATCTTAGCGTGCCACATTGTCAATCCATACCATACCATTGATTTGTGCCAATATATAACCTCTAAGCTCGTACGTCTCGGAGAAGGGTGTTAAGCAAGAGAATAAATTCTCCGTCGCCAAACAGATTTATATTTAGCAGAGATCAACGAATACAACATAAAGGAATACAACGTTAGACATACCATCCATTTACAAGACGTTCTGGGTCTGAACGAAACCGGAGACACCTTATTCCTCGTTCCTTATGTCCAATATAGGAGAGAGGTTCTCCATATCCATTGATCTCCAAGTACGTTTGGACGATCACCACTTATTACCTTGTCTTGGGATGCCTCCCAATCAAGACATCAGTAATCATCCAAACGATGTGAAGATCTCTGGTCTTCAACCACCGTCTTCATCTTCAACTTTTAATCATCGTAGTAGTTATTCAGAATGGGTTAAACCCGGTTTTTCCGAATAATTCACGTATTTTGTAATCTATAATCAAGTGCTATAAAACACATCATATGCCTCATTCCAATTCAGAATATTCTTTTAATAAAATATTCACATTATTAGGGATAGGTTCCTATTAATTTTATCAAAGATAAATTCTTTTAAATTTATTCTTTAATCTTCTTTTTAAAGATTCATTAAAACTCCAATTTGGTTTTAATAACAGAAATCATTACTTTATGATTATTCAAATTTAAGAAATTAATCTTGTCATAACTGGGTTAAACAACCAATGTCCTTTAAAACACAGTTCACGATAA
Source organism: Allium sativum (assembly GCA_030737875.1). Classification (NCBI taxonomy): domain Eukaryota; kingdom Viridiplantae; phylum Streptophyta; class Magnoliopsida; order Asparagales; family Amaryllidaceae; genus Allium; species Allium sativum. The sequence goes on from CM060913.1 coordinate 163,623,098, forward strand.
ACACAAAACCATCTTCCATTAAATATGGAATTTTCACAGAAGTCAAATCAATATATAATCGATAAAAATTTCCGTATCAGACAGATAATATAAAAGGAATAACGGCAAAGCCTTTTAAATTCAATATATAATAACGGTCTTCTTTTACAGAAGCTCATCTCGATAATTATTAAATCGAATTCCATTCAATTCCAGTTTAATATATTAAATTGGAAAATTTTATTTTAGAAAATTTCCATTAAATCTAAATAAAAAGATTTATAAATTTCAAATCATATCTTCACTGTTAATTGGGTTAAAGAACGAATGTCGTTAAAAACACAGTCCACAATAAACCCGATTCACATTTCATTTTATTCCAATTACTAAATAAAATTGAAAACTCTAATAATCTTAATTAAAAGATTTATTCTTTTCTCGACTGGGTTTCAGTATTAATGAAGACACCATTCACGACAAACCCAAAATCCAATTTATTTATTCAAAAACATTGGATTACTATTCTAGTTAATAACTAGTTGATTTTGATAAAAATATATTTTTTATCTTTTCAAATATGGAATTTTTCATCCAAAATCTTTCCAAATCATTTATTATGAATTTACATAATTTTTCCGTATTTTTAGTAATTTTATCAAGGCCCGTGCAATCGGTTCCCAATAACGACCACCGAACTGCACTTGTAGCAAGCTTTTCTAAATTTAATTTAGACATAATTCCAAATCCAACCATTAAATTTCGAAACTCTTATATTCATTGGAAAGCTCTTTTCAATATGAACCTAGCGGTTCCGGTTTTAGGAGAATCTGACGGTCGAATCTCCCGTTAAATCTATTTGAAGTTAATGGTCGAAATTCGTGAACGGTCGATGCGCAGCACGTTCTATTCAGGCCATTAAATATATATAATATATTATATATATATATATATATATATATATATATATATTACATCGATTCCCATTTAAATCGTATTTTATAAAATATTTGTAATTTCGTTTTAAAATGATTTTAACTCCATTTTCAATTTAAATCAAAATTGAATATTCTATATCTTTATCATATTAAAATGATAATATTTCCAAAATATTAAATTTTGAAATCATTACTTTTCGATATTCATTGTAAAATGAATAAAACCGTTCGGTAAACCCGTTCGGCTTAAAAATGGCATTTCTATACTTAGCCCGGCTTCGTATTTTTATATTCTTGTGTTCGTCCAAAGATGGACATAAAAATCATAATTTTATTCTTTACTAAATTTATTTTATAATACTCTGGATTTTAAAATATTCTTTTAAAAGATTCTTTATTTTGGAATATTCTTTATTTAAAACATTCTGAATCGGACTGCGACTCAATCAATTACCATATAATTTCAGTTATATGAATTTTCATACATCGCATGCATTTAACAATATTGATAGATAATCATTCAACAGTCCAGTTACTTCCAGAGTGAAGTTTTACAACTGTGTTAGCATTAAAATAAATAAAAAACGCTCATAACAGACGTCAATCCATCGATTAACATACAACTAAATATTAGGACTAGTGTATGTCAAATATCATCCCAATACCCATGTGGGGTTTCCAAACAACAACAATTTATTTAAATACATCATTGGTTAATAAATTTAACCAATTATTATTCGGTTTGAATTATTTTCTATTTAAAAAAATTTCACTGTTTAAATTATAAATGAATATTTATAATTTAATTTCAACAAAACATGTATTTTAACAAGTAATTATTGTTTCTCTTGCTTAACATGATAAAGGTGACATTTTGTCTAACGAAATGTAACAACCCGAAAAATCTCAACCAATTTAAAATTTTTATTTTGGCAATTTTAACGAATTTTGGATATTTAAAATGATTTATTTTGAATAATAACGACGAGAAATTTATTTTGAATAGAACTAGATGTATATATTTATTTGAATCGACGTAAGAATATAAATATTTATTTTTAATTATAAAAGGAATTGAAAATGGCGCGGTAGTTTGAAAATTCGATTTCAAGCTTCAAATGAATGTACAACATTCAATATAAACTGGATTTTAGCGAAACCAAAAACATTAGAATCTATTTGAAAATATCTTCCGAACGAATCTGAAAAACTGAAATTTCATAGCGGGAATATAAAGTTATGCCCAATTGAAAATTCAGAATAGTCGTTATGGAAAATGTAGCCCTTAAAAGTAGCAATTTTGCAAACGACCTCCGTTTTCGATGAAACTACTTTTGTTGGATCCGGGATGTTAAATTATTGCCAGATTCCAAAATTCATAATTTTTGGCATCAATATGTGAGCATGGCGAAGTAAAACATGTTTTGACAGTCTTAGTCAATTTGGACCGACCAGAAAATGGCCATTTTTCAAACGGTCTCCAAATTTGATGAAATTAATTTTGTTAGAAATATATCGTCAATACGAAGCTAGAAAATATTTTTCGGGAATTTTTAGAGTCTGTATGTAGCCCCGGTAAATTAAAAAGTGCGTTTGAGTTTGAATTATATTGATTTATATTTTAATTTAAGTAAAAACTGATCGAAATGTTAGAATTGGTTAGGAAACATATCCAATTGCAATCAGAATGGGGGTAATTAGTTAGGGGCGACAGACGCTGGGTTCAATTCGGGGTTCGAAAGAAAAAGTTACTTTTTGGATTTAAAATAAAATAAATATTTAAATTAGATGGCCCCTCTTACTTCTCTCTCCCTTCTCCTTTCCTTACCCCCCCCCCCCCGGTTGACTCCAGTTATTAAAAAAAATCGCGATCCATAGCCGCCTCCCCCCCATTGTCGCCATCGCCAGAGCATGGCGTGCCCTCCTCCGTCGATCTCCGCTACCCCCTCCCCCTCGTCTCTCCCCCTCCCTCTTTTGGAACCTGAAACCCCCGACAGCCCGAACCTCCGCTCCACCGCGATGGCCCACCCCGACCACCCAATGCCCGCCGCAGGTCGCCAGATCACACCCCGCCGCTCTCATACCCCTCCAACCACCGATGGTGATGCCCCCCTGATTTGAAGTCGGCGTGAAACCCCCCTAGCCAAGCAAAAATGTGAGTTCCTCCATTTTTCTTTCTTCGATAAAAAACTGATTTTTTTTATAGAACTGATTTTAAGGTTTAATATAGAAAAGAAAAATATAATTTTTATTTATATATCTTCGTCTTAAAAATATATCCTTTATATAAAAGACATAAGGTAAAGGTGAGATTTTGATTCATAAAAAGATTCGATTTTTATGCATTTAAAATGATTCGATTTTTATACATTAAAAATATTTTGTTTTTAAACAATAAAAGATTTGACTTTTATATTTTAAAGGATATGATTTTTAAATGATGAAGATATGATTTATATATTATAGAGATAATAAAAATATGATTTTTATATGATAGAGATAATAAAAATATGATTTTTATATTATATAGATAATAAAAATATGATTTTTATAATGTGTTCATGAAGAGAAGAATGTGATTTTTATATGAATACCATTTTAAAAATATAATTTTTATTATAGGAGAAGTGAAATAAAAATATAATCTTTAGTAGAAGAAGAGCGAAATAAAAATATAATCTTTAGTAGAAGAAGAGCGATGTAAAAATATAATCTTTTCCATAGAAGCAGCGTTATAAAAATTTAATTTTTATAATGAAGTAGCGATGTCAATATATGATTTTTATATAGAAAACTGAATTGCCAAAATGTGATTTTTAATGTCAACTGCGTGAAACATATGATGCTGGAATGGACTGAAATCAAAACGGAATCCAAACCGCCATCCACTAAAGAATGGAGGAGTGGATCCCAAAAGTGGGAACCTCTCACTTTAATTTAGTTTCTAGTTAAAAATATATAATAGGATGCAGACGGTGCTTAGCAGCACCGGACACCCGTCGTCCACAGACCATGGACGACTTGCTTGATTTTAATCTGTTGTGAAAACTAATTTTATTGTGATGTGGTGTTTGATTGCGATTGTGATGTGGGTTGGGAAATTAAAATATTCATGTGTTGAAATAAATTATTTATCATTAAAAATATAATTTTTAACATGTATATGAATAAATAAATTTTCATTTACAAATCGGACGATTTGTTTAGGTACACTGATTTGACTGATATTGATTGGGACGATAAATTTTACACATCACCCAACTGCACAAATAAAATTCATTATTTGTTGGTTGAAACCCTACACGGGTATTAGGATGAAATCGAACATACACTAATCCAAATAATTAGTTGTATGTCAATCGATTGGTTGACAGACTGTTATAAGCATTAAATATTTATATTTGATGCTTATACAATGTAGAATGCACTTTGGATGATGGTTGATTGCTTATCATGGCTGTTGTATTCATGTATTGTATGAAATCCATATAATAAAATTATATGGTAATTGACTGTGTCCGATTCTAGTTCAGAAAGAACGAATATTTTAAAATAACGAATATTTTAAAATAATATTAAGTAAAAGATCAAAATTTGATTTTGATGTTCGATTTGGGATGGACACGAATATATTTAAATATATAAAGCCGTGTTGATAAGATTGACGCCATATTGACATGAACAATATTTATATCGATTTTATTTATTTTTATAATGAATATCGAAAAGGAACTAATTTCAAAATCTAATGTTTTGAAAATATTATCATTTATATATCGATGATATGGATTATTCAATTTTGATTAGAAATTGAATTTGAAGTCGAAATCGTTTTGAAAACGAATTTAAAACGATTTATAGAATATGTGTTAAATGGAAATGGACGAAATATATACCATATATATAATATAATGGCCTGAATAGAATGCGCCGTGCTGCGGCAGTTCGCGAATTTCGACCATTGAATTCGAATGGACGTTACGAGAGATCCGACCGTCGGATTCTCCTAAATTCAGAACCGTTGGATTCGTATCGAAAAGAGATTTCGAAGGAATATTAGAGAATTGAAATCTAACGGCTGGATTTGGAATTATGTCCAAATCAATTTTTGAAAATGTCGTTGTAAGTGCAGTTCGATGGCCGTTTATGAAAATCGACCGTACGGGCCTGGATAAAATTATTAAAAATTTCGATAATTTGGGTAAAATCATAAGAAATGATTTGGAAAGAATTGTGATGAGAAATTCTATATTTGAAAAGATAAAAATAATTTTTTTATCGAAATGAACTAGTTTTGAACTAGAATTATAATCCCATATATTTTTAAAATAAATAAATTTGATTTGAAATGGTTCTAAAAATAACTAGAATTTCCAATATATAAATTGGAATGGATTTGAATCGAAAATGTCTTTGGAATATTTCGATGTTGGATTTCGTGATTATACAGATATTATTATGGAAATTTGAAAGATATATTTATATCATTATTTCAAATACGATATTTGTTGGTTGTAGTATTTGACATTGAATATAAGCCAATATATTTTCTATTCAGAGCCTTGTATTTAATATCAAATGGGATTTGGGTTTGTCGTGAATGGTGTCTTCATTAACCCTGTTCTTAAACCCAGTTGAGAAAAAGAATAAATATTTTTATTTATATTTAATGAAGTATACCGATTAAATGATATTTAATTGGAATTGATTTTTGGGTTTATCGTGAACGGTGTTTTAAATAACACTTGTTCTTTAACCCGATAATTAATGGAATGTGAATTGGGTTTATCGTGAACCGTGTTTTTAACGACATTCATTCTTTAACCCGATTTACAGTGAAATGTGATTTGGAATTTATAAATCTTTTGTTAAGATTTAAAGGAAATTTTCCAAAGTGAAGTTTTCCAATTTAATAAAAGAAATTGGAATGGAATGGAATTCGATTTGATAATAATCGAATTGGACTTATGTGGAGGAAGACTGTTACTATATATGGAATTTAAAAGGCTTTGTCGTTATTCCATTTATGTTATTAGTCGGATAAGTTTATATCGATTATATATATTGATCTGTTTTCCGTGAAGATTCCATTGTTAATGGAATGTGATTTTAGGTTTATCGTGAGCTGTGTTTTAAATGACATTAGTTCTTCAACCCAGTTAAAGATAAGATTTATTTCTTAACTTTGAATAATCGTTGAGTAATGATTTTTGGAAATTTAAACTAAATTAGAGTTTTAATGAATCTTTAAATAGATTGAAAGGTGAATTTGATAACTAAAATTATCAAATTCAAGAAATGATCGAGAATGGGGTACCACCAGTTTTACTCCAGGCGGTAGTTAAATCTTTAATTAGATTTGAACGTGAAATGGTAATTAATTTTACAGATAACACTGTGGTGTTAGATATGCAGTATTACCAGTTTTACTTCATGGGATGAATATGTTGGGATTGGGAAATTAAAAACAAAAGATTACTTCAGTAAGGTTCGTTAATCCCAACTAGTTTGGATAAACCACAATTTGGTTCGAATTGATATTCAAAGGAAGATTAAATAATAAATTTAAAGAATTTATCTTTGATAAAATTAATGGGAACCTTTCCCAAAGGATAAGAATATTTGGATAAAGAAATGTTCTGGATTGGAATAAGGTGTATGTTGTGTTTTTATAGCACTTTTTTATTACATACACGAGTTATTCGGAAAGACCGGGTTTGTCCATTCTGAATAACTGATTCGACGATATGTCGAAGATGAAGACGGTGGTCGAGGACCAGAGGTCTTCACATCGTCTGGATGATTACTGATGTCTTGATTGGGTTGTATACCCAAGACGAGGTAATAAGTGGTGATCGTCCAGACGTACTTGGAGATTGACGGATATGCGAGGACCTCTCCCCTGTATTCGACATATAGGGGAGGAATAAGGTGCATTCGGTATCGTTCAGACCCAGAATGAACTTGTAAATGGATGTGTGTCTGACATTGGATTTCATTCTGTGTGATTGATATACATCGGTTGCATAGCGTGAATTGCATGTGTGGCATGCTGAGATGAAATGATCAAGGCTTCTGTTGAAAAGCGAAGTCTTGTGGTTGATGACCAAAGCACGACTATAATATAGTGTAGCTTTGTGTAGCATTAATTCGCGAGACTCACACCCCCGGTGTGAACCAGAAACGGGAGTGGACATCAGGGAGGGCATGCGTTTCCTTCTAGCTAGGGGTGGTGTCAGCGTTTTACTAGCCCTGAAATTTTACTTATGTGGATGATGGATTGCGAGGCGCTTCGGTTATATCGGTCGATCCAGGGCCGATGAAGTCATTTGGCTCATTTACGTCCCATAGGGTGGGGAAACGTATTGTTCAAGGTTTTTTAATCCACATCGCACTTTGATGGGCCATCCCTGACGATCCAAGGGTCGATGCGCTCTGATCCTGAGACATGGGCTAGATTATCTTGAAGCGGTAAGGACGATCCCTTGACTTGGTTCACAGACGAAAATCCAACTTCCAATACGTGACATTTGCGGTTTTGATTGTAGAGCCTAGTAATGGCGACTTGATATATGGTACTCATGCCGTCTAGGATTGATACATTTATATTTGTAGTTGTTTTATACACTATGCACTTATAACAATGTCAAATGATTTATTTTAACGTACCAAGCATGTTTGGCTATTATAAGGGAAAACCCTATCCCCCGGCATGCGTTGCATTGTGTGATAGGACCTGGGTCTTATAATAGCTTCATTTTTCCAAAAAGCATTGCACTGTTTTGTTATATACACTGGTATTCTTGGGAGGAAACCCGTTCCGTGTTATACGGCATGGTCCCTTGATATATATGATTTAAAGTAAAGTTTTAAATAACTGTTTTAGTTCTCACACCAGTCACATGACTGACCTAGAGTTTATTGTTTTAACCTAAACACTGGGTGCCCCTATTTTCCACACGGGCAGCTTGTAGTTTTGGTTTTGCAGATTTATATCCACATGATCCTGGTTTATAGCTGGAATGATGTTCGGAAAGCTCTGTATCCGTATATTCTTTTCAGTTGTGTTTTGTATTATTTTCTGCTGCATTGTAATTTGTAAATCTCTGATATTTTTTTGATGTATAATTTTTATTCATACTCTGTATATTCTTGTACTCTGATGTAAATTGTTGTAATAAGCGATGAAAAGTTTTTCTTTTTGTGTTCTGATTCGTCTTGTTCTCAGTACAATCCGCGATTTCCCTTATAGGGGATTTCGGGTCGTAACAGTTTGGTATCAGAGCTCTGGTTTATAGAGCTCGAGAACAAGACGCATTAGAACCATACGAAAGAATTCATCAGAGATTGGATTAATGATATCCAATGAGAATGACTCATTAGATATAGGATCAGTAGTATCCTAGAACGAGTGGGAAGAGTAGTGTTGTTTTAAAATAAAAATGAAAACAAGCTTTGTTTTGAAAATTTAAATTGTACTATACATATTTGAATATTTATTTTAAATTGATTTGGACAATCCAATATATAAAGATTTTGCATATACGCCTTGCAAACATATATTTGAATTTTTAATATACTGGATGGATATAGAATCACACTCTAGCCGCACGGAGATGATTTTGATGATGGAGCTTCATCATCAATAATTATGTTCAAGCTTCGAAAGTGAGATAGCTATATGTTTCCAATTGTCTAGTGAAACACCCCACCTCCATTAAGGTCACTCACAAAGGAAATGTCTTAACTTTGGTGGAGCGCTATAGGTAAAAGATATAGATGATTTACAATATAGACACGTAAGTAGAGGAAAAACTAAATTTATTTCATAAGCTCGTAGTTTAGTCAAAACATTACAACAAACTGTCTCAAAACAACTTCCAAATTATTACTACAAAATCTGTCTTGATTAAAACATAAAGAAGCATAAAACGATGATAAAGTAGCATACATCCCCATTAAGAGTGTATCCAAAGCCATAGCCTAAGAAAATAGAGTCCAAGCAATACATCTACTCTCTTCAAGCTAGAAGTAGTCCGGACTAAGTTGAAGTATTCCCTTCCTACGGACCTGGAGGAGGGGGAACGGAAGAAAAGAAGACGAAAGAAAAATGGGTCAGACATAAGTCTGGTAATGAAACACCCCACCTCCGTTAGGGTCACTCTCAAAGGGAATGCCCTAATTTTGGTGGAGGTTTATAAGTATAAGTCACAGATATACAAGACAGATATAAGAACACATATTTTTGAACAGCGGAAAACAACAACTTTTATTTCATTAAAATATGTGTTACACAATCCATGCCATAATTTGTTTTACAATACTTCCAAAAACATAACATCTTCATAACTGTCTTGATTACATTATTTAAAGAAGCATAAAGAAAACATAAATAAACTGCAAAAGTCCCATAGTTGCTGTCCAAAGCCATAGTCCAAAACGAAAAGATCCAAGCAATACATTCTTTCTCTTCAAGCTGGATATGAAGGCTGGTCAAGCTGCGGTATTCCCTCCCTGTGGACCTGGGGGGAGGAAACGGAAGAAAAGAAGACGAAAGAAAAGTAGAGTCAGACATAAAGCCTGAGTAAGTCTAGGACTATTCAGTCTATGAATAAAGAACTGGGTATGATAAGTATAAACTAGAAATGGGAAAGCACCATAAACTTAGTTAAGTTGTCTAGGGTCGAATATACTATCGTACCCCATATAAATCTCTGTACCCATATAAACTAGTTCCCAACGGGCACCCCATAATCAGGGTAAAGTGATCCATTTTATGATGATCGGCTCCTACTCGCATAGTTACATGTGTCTTACGGCCCCCGATGTTGTAGTTACCTATGCTGGTCCAACCATGGGGTGTATCAAGTCCCATGGTGGCGGCCCGACACAATCCTAGAATGCACAGGTATGCTACTAGTGCCCAGTGCCTTATTTTTCTGCGCCGGAGTGTGTGCACGCCCGCACCCCGTTAGAACCTACACTGCTGCACCACCGCCGTCGATTTGACCTCTTACAATCAGCCCAGTAATTGTGCCCCACCCTGCCTAGTTTCAGGGTATCATGATACCTTGTAGGGTTACTGCGAAAAGGGTCCCCCGCTACTAGGTTTTCTATTTCTAGCCAACATGCTAAGTTGGTTAAGTGTTTTATAAACCTAACCCCCAATCAGTCTGTTTAGTTTAGCATGTTCCATTTTGATTAAGTATTAATATAATTTACTTAATCCTATCAATCCTGACTCAGCCTTAATTGTCTTATTAAAGCCTTGACCTCTCACATTAGACAGGTATTGTTGTGGCTGCCTGTTGCCGGTTGGGTCCGGGCAGTCTTACGCCACAACTCAGTCTAACCTCGGGTCCTTATTAGGCTCCGTGTTTAACCACCCACATTGGATAGGTATTGTTGTGACTACTGGACAGACGGGCGGTTCCGGGCAGGTTTACATCACAACTCAATCCAACCTCGGGTTAAACACATCGTATTTTTCTACATTTACATATTTTGTCTCTTTTCTTTTTATATGTAAATATTTGCGGCCCATTATTCAAATTCATCTTTATTGGTTAAATTTCATTTATGCCACTTAATTGTTCTTTCAAGGTTGTTGGCATGCGTTAAACATGCCAACACATATGTTCTATATTTTAGCCCAAACGTCATTACCCCCGTATTATACGTTCGCTCCAACGTAAGGTGTGTTTGGGTTTAATACTTAAACCCAATTTAGCCAAATGAAAAGGGGAGGCTTATAACATGATGTTTATAAGATAACATGAAAAAGGGGAGTGTGAACGCATGAACTTGCAACGAACAATTCAATTAACATAAAATAGGCACACGTGAACTTGTAATTGTAACATCATATAATCATGGCATAACATGAATCATTTTATCCATATAATCATAGCATAAACAATACTTAAACATAAATCATTCTATTCATATGGTTAATGCATAGACAATACTTAATCATGAATTATTTTACTCATATGATTATGGCATAAGCAGTACTTAAACATGGATTATTCTAGTCATATGATAATGGCATAAACTTAAACATGAATCATAGGTTCAGCTAACCATGTAAACTTGAAATTAAGAATCTAACTAAATTAGATATCATTATTATTGGCACGGGGTCTTGACTAGAAATATAAGTCTGTATTTTTATTTAGGCATAATATAAACTAATCATCTTCATAAAATCACTATATGTAACAAAAGGTACTTACTTTTGTAACTAATACAAAAGTATGGTTCAACTAGACTTATCCCAATCTAATTCTTATATGAATCATGGTTTTTAATCCATTTATAAAATTATAGCATAAACATATCTAAACTTACAACATGGTTTTCATTTTTATCTATGTAAACTTGCAAGAGGAATGTAATTCTAATGTAACTTATGATAACAACATGAGCCTAAAAACATGTTTTTCAATTGGGCATAATAACGAACATAGTTTAGTCATGTTCATAAAGGTGCTTACTTTTGTTTCTAACACAAAAGTATGATTTGCCAATTTTCAACATAGATTCATATAGATCATAGTACTTAGTCGGTTCAATTACACACTAAAAGTGGTCATAAAAGTATGTACATCATATTAGCATAATAACGAATCATATACTTGCATGAATTCCAATTAAAATATCATAACATATAGTTGTTAACATGAATCATATACTTGCGTGAATCTTAAATAAACTATTACAACATATAGTTGTTACTTTCAACATGAATCATATACTTGCAATGATCAAATGGGTGTTGTAAATAACTACCACAAACATGTAATTTTCAATATGAATCATATGCTTGCATGAATCCCAATTAAAATTCCACAACATGTGGTTGTCAACATAAATCATATACTTGTATGAATCCAATCGTACGCCATAGTATTGCCAAATCGCTTAGAATCAAAATAACATACAAATATAAGTCATTATCGCCACAATTCCATTTCGTTTCCAACACAAATCGCGTACTTGCAAATATCCAATCGTATACCATAATATTCCCAAATCGTTTTGCATCAAAGCAACATACAAATATAGATTATTATCGCCACAATTCCATTTCTTACATTACACAAATCAACACAATTATTTAATTCATATCGGAATAGCACTCTACTTACAGCGTATGACGAATCTTCAATTCAGAAATCTGAATTCTGAATTTGGAGATGCTATCCTTTGTTGTAGGCATTGCTTTGATTTGATTAACGTTGCTTTAAGCTTTGAATTATCTCCTAGTTGCCTCTCAATTTCTGACGGCTATACTTAGTCTCTACTCAGCAACATGACGGTCTCATCTCCATTTTAGTTTATGTGAATTAGTGTTAGTCTTAGGTCCTTTATATAGAGTTTGTGAGTTGATTTAGACCGTCGATGAAGCTTGGTTTAATAATAGCCGTTCGTTCAAAGGAGGGACCAATCAGGAGCTGACACCTAGCCCTAGTGACAAGGCAAGGCTCAGAAAATCGACCAAACACAGACTAGGCCAGCCAGGGTGGGCTAGGTTCGACCTGGCTCAGGGGCCAGGTCGACACCCCAGTCGACACCGTGTCGACTTGACAGTCGACACGGGTTACCCAGGTCGACTACCCAGTCGACCTGGCTAGCCCCAGGTCGACTGCCAAGTCGACCTGGGTGCTTTGGGCGGGAATTTTCCCGCCTTGGCCAATTGGGCCCGATTTTGAATTTTGAATTAGTTTTTCTGAGCTGTTTTCGTCTGTTCGAATTTTAAACCTAATTCTGAAACTTCCGGAGGCCATATCTTTGTCATACGTACTTCGATTTTCGAAAACTCGGACTCTATTTCGCGTATTTTTCCGAGACGAACGCAATGGCATATCCCGTTTACCTTAATTCTTTGATTTGAAATTAATTATACTTTAATTTATGAATTTCACAGTTATAGAATACACGGGGTGTTACAGGTAAGTCCAGTGATTTTTCAGCACGTGAACAAGAAAAAGATCATGACAGGAATAAACTGAAAATAGGACAATACCAGAATAAAAAAATAACATAAATCAAGATAAGGCAGTTTAAACTGAATATACCATCGCACCAATTATATTTCTCTGCACCTACTAACTATTGTTCCAACCAGCCTCACATGTTCAGAACAAAGTGATCCCTTTTACCGATCGGCTCCTACTCGTATACGTTTAACACTTGTGTCATTCGACCCCTGCTTGATTGTAGATACCTGTGATGGTCCCACCATGGGGTGTGTCAACTCCTATGGTGGCAACCCGACACAATTCAAGATGCACAGTGTATAACTACTGATGCCCAGTGCCTGCTTTTTCCACTCCGGAGTACGTGCACGCCCATACTCCGTCGTTACCTACACTGACGCACCACCCGCCGTTGTTTTGACCGCTTATAATCAGCCCTGTAACCGTGCCCCACCCTGCCTAGTTCAGGGTACCATGATACATCTATGTGGGTTACTGCTGAAATGGGTCCCCGTTACTAGGGTTTCCTAATCAACATGTTAAAATGGTTAAGTGTTCTCAAATTAACCTAATCTCACCCATTAGTTTAGTTAACATGTTGTATTGGTTAAGTGTTACCTTAATTAACTTAACCCTACCATTCCTGTGTTAGCTTTAATTCATTCATTAAAGCACCAATCACTCGCATTAGACATGTATTGTTGCGGTCGCTGGATGTGTCGGTCGGTTCCGGGCAGTCTTACACCGCAACTCAGTCTAACCTCGGGTTCTTTTGGGCTTAATGCGCTAACCTCTTACATTAGATCTATATTGTTATGGTTGCTGGATGTACCGGGCGGTTACGGGCAGTTTTATACCATAACTCAATCTAACCTCGGGTTAGGCATATTCGTCTTTTACTAAATTTACATATTTATCCTTCATGTTTATATGTAAATTATCAATCAATAGTTGTCATTCAAGTCATGCCCCAAATATCCCCTAATTCATGTTCACAATTTTTAGGTATATAAATTATACCATTTATGCTACCAAACTATGCCAAAAATATGTAAATTAATGACTTTCTCAACGTTACCCCCGTTATGCGTTCGCATAAATCACATAGAATGTTAGGCTAGCTACTTAGCCTAACTCATAAGCAGAAAGGGGAAAAAGAGGAACATGTAACATTCCAACATCATAAAAAAATATGGATCTAACTACACATGTGTCATATGAATTTGGCATAGAACAATATACATTTAATTATGAACTTGCAATTTAGATCTATTCAACATGAATCATAAGCATATAAATAGGAGTTTACATAGAACTACACAACTTAATTAGGCGTGTAGATGTGAACTTGCATTTGGGTTGAATCAAGCTAACATAGATCTAACATAGAGGCATGTGGATCTAAACATTTAGGCATATATGACATGACTTAGCCTACAAACTTGCATGTAACGTAACATGATAGAATCACCAAACTTATATACAACATAATAGTTTCATTCCCAAATTACTATACAACATAATTGATTCATTCACCAAATTCTACAAAACATGATAGGTTCAATAAACGCAATAATCTCACAGGCATATATGATAGAATTATCACAAGAATAGACATGAATCAGCATCACTATTATCATACAACTAGGCACAGTTCTAATTTTCACTTTATTACAAATCATGTCTTTAATTTGTTCGCATCTAAAAGATAACTAAACTTACAAACAAAAGAACATTTTTGTTTTCTGGATCAGTATTCTGAAACTGAATAGCTATCCCTTGAAGTAGACTATCGATTCTCTATTTTATATTTGATTTGTAGCTTCTAACTTGCTTTCTAATTGGAGAAGAATGGCGGCTACTCTAGATTGACCATGGACAACATGACGGCTCTTGGAATGAATTTTTGTGTGATTTAGGGTTGAGGGCATCAGTTGTTTATATAGAGGTCTAAACTAATATAAGCTGTTAGATTAACCTATGAGCAATCAGGACCATCCAGACAAGATAGAGTTATCCAGAAACCGCCACCTATGCCCTAGTGACTTAGCAACATGTCAGAATTCGTCATTGTCTGGATCAGATTGCAGGAGTCGACCCTACATGGGGGTGGTCGACACCTATGTCGACTCCCCCGTGGGGGGGGGGGGGGAGGGGGACCCCTGAGCGGGATTTTTCCCGCTCATCCCATTCTGCTTGAATTTCGAATTTTGAACTTGGTTTGGGATATTTAATTATTATTTATATATTTATATTTAATTTCTGATTTAACATGAGATCTTCTGGACTCCATAACTTCTTCATACGGAGTCCGATTCACGCAAACTCGGACTCTATCTCAAGCAGAATTTCGAGACGAATACAATGGCATAACCTGTTTCCCTTAATTCTCACTTTTAAAATTAAGTATTCTTTAATTCGTTATTTTAATAAACACAAAAAATTTAGGGTGTTACATTCTCCCCTCCTTAAAGGATTTTGTCCACGAAATCTTCAATTCAAGAAGAAAGTATATCCTACCATCCAATCGTCCATCTACTCAACCATCAAACACATGCATCCATTGTCCTTAAAAAGACTTCTAATGCTTTCATAATCATATGCATAGTGTGTGTACATGTCCTTATCTAATGCAAAATCAGGCGGTCACTGATTCAATTTACCTCCTTAATGCGAATTATGTCAGTGTCATGAGTCCATTATGTATGCAATTATTCCTAATCATACTTTTTACATGAGTGCACAATCATTCATACAAATGCAGTGTCCATATGATAACACACCAAGTTCAATCCATATACAAATACATATATGCATATGCAATATGAAAGTGACTGAGCCGATCTAACACCTAATGTATGTGTGTATGCATCCACGAGCAACCACTAGCAACCACTTGCAACCATCAATCATAACATGTTTCAAATACATGTTTACATCCATTGGTTTCTACCTAAGGATAAATAATGGGATTGAGGAGATATACTTAAAAGGTAGATACAAGCATGCATAAACTTAAGAAAAAAGAGATCAAGGATATACACTAAAAAAGAAAAGGGTAGGTTGCGCGTATTTTGTCCTCAGTTTCCCAAGTTGCGTCTTCCTCAGCGTCACTCCATTAAACTTTAACAAGCTTGACTTCACGGTTGCGTAGCTTTTTGTCTTTTGTACCCAAGATACGAGTTGGAACTCTTCTCACAGTTGCTTCTCGTTCGACTTCTACTTCCTCTAGTACGCTTGGCTCCACAACTTCCGCAGACTCATGTAAGCACTTTTGTAGTTGAGAAACATGAAAAACATTATGAACTCCAGCTAGTCTTTCGCGCAGGTCTACTTTGTAAGCCATCGTCCCAATCCTTTCAATGATAGGAAATGGTCCTACAAATCTTGGTGCCAACTTTCCTACGGACCCAAAGCGAATGACATTCCTCAAAGAAGATAATTTAAGAAACACGATGTCTCCAACCTCAAACTAAAGATCGGTCCTTCTTTTGTCTGCGTAGGACTTCTGTCTGACTTGGGAAGTCTTCATTCTTCTTCATATCAAGTCCACTTTCTCTGAAGTTTCTCTAATTATGTCTGGCCCAAGTATGAGCTTGTCTGTAGACTCCCACCAACAAGTTGGTGATCGGCATGGTCTTCCATATAAAGCTTCGAAGGGTGCCATGCCTATGGTGGCTTGGTAGCTATTGTTGTAAGCGAATTCCACCAAATGAAGATGATCTTCCCATGTCCCTCCAAAATCAAGAATGCACAATCTCAGGTGGTCTTCTAATACTCTATTCACCCTTTCCGTCTGACCATCGGTTTGGGAGTGATAGGTCGTGCTTAAGCATAGCTGTGTGCCCACGGCCTCTTACAAGCTCCTCCAAAATTCACTCGTGAAGATAGGATCTCGATCACTCACTATGCTGGAGGGTATCCCATGGAGTCGAACTATCTCTTTAAGATAAATGGATGCTAAAGATGAGGCAGTCCTTCTGCTCTTGATAGGTATGAAGTGAGCGCTTTTAGTGAGCATGTCCAATATTACCCAAATACTGGTATTGCCCCTTCTTGACCTAGGCAACCCATCAACAAAGTCCATCAAAATCCTATCCCACTTCCATTGTGGGATTTCTAGAGGATGAAGCAAACCACCAAGCTTCTTCTGCTCCGCCTTGACTTGCTAGCATATCATGCACTTAGAAACGAATTCAACTACATCCCTCTTCATGCCATTCCAAAAGAAAACCCTTTTTATGTCTTTATACATCTTGTCTCCACCTGGGTGTATGGTCAACTTAGAATGGTGTGCTTCTTCGAGAACCGTCTTCACCAAAGTCCTTGCTTGTGGGACGCATAGTCTTCCATCCCGTCTCAACCATCCCTTGTCATCGATGGAGTATCTATTGAGGTGACTAGAAGTCTCACCCCTAGTTAGCTTATCCATTACATCAACTAGCTGAGGATCTTCACGTTGTGCGGTTCCTATTGAGTCCAAAAGATTAGGCCGCACTTCTAGCGATGCTAACAAGCCAGGTACAAATTCAGAGGAGGGTCCAAAGTCAAAGCTTGCTATGTACTCCAAGCTTTGTCTTTCTACAAAGGGAGGGCTTAAGGTCAGCCTCTTTCTACTCAAGGCGTCTGCTACCACATTGCCCTTGCCAGGGGTATAAGAAATCTCAAAATCATATGAGGCAAGAAACTCCATCCACCTTTGTTGTCTTAAGTTTAGATCCTTCTATGCGAAAAGGTACTTTAACGATTTATGCTCAGTAAACAATTCAAAACTTTCTCCTAATAGGTAATGATGCCATGACTTTAGAGCGAAAACAATAGAAGCCAACTCCAAATCATGAGTTAGGTAGTTCTCATGTACCCTTAACTGCCTTCTCCCATAACAAACTACCTTGCCTTCTTGCATCAAGACAGTGCCCAATCCTATACTGCATGCGTCTGTGTATACGATAAACATTTTGCTTCCATCAGGCAATGTCAGAACTGAGGCTGTTGTTAGAGGCATTTTCAAACGTTGGAAAGCAACGTTGCAATCCAAATCCCAAGCGAAAGTTAGGTTCTTCTTCATCAATCTTGTAAGTGGAGCTGAGATTTTCGCAAAGTCTTTAATGAACATTCGGTAAAAGACCGCTAGCCTGAGAAAGCTTTGGACTTCGGTTGCATTCCGTGGAACCTTCCAATCTTGCACCACAACTACTTTTGCAGGGTCCACAGCTATCCCTTCTTTGGACACCACATGCCCAAGGAATTTTACTTCTTCTCTCCAGAAATGGCATTTGGTTTGGCTTTTAGCTGATGTGCACGAAGAGTATCCATGTCTTCCCTTAAATGTAGAGCATGCTCTTCCTCACTCTTTGAGAAAATCAAAATGTCATCCATGACGACCACCACAAACTTATTAGGGAATTCCCTGAACACCATGCTCATCAAGTCAACGAAATAAGCGGGTGCGTTTGTCAAGCCGAAAGGCATGACAAGCCATTCGAAGAAACCATCCGTGGTTCTGAACGTGGTCTTATTAATGTTGTCTTCGGCCACTCTTTGTTGATGAAACCCGGTAGCCAGATCTAGTTAGGAGAAAACCGATGCACCTACAAGCTGATCGAACAAGTCATCTATTCTTGGAAGTGGATGCCTATTCTTCTTGGTTAGCTTGTTTAGCTCCCTATAATGAACGCATAGGCGAAGTGAACCATCAACTTTGGTTACGAATACTACTGGAGCACCTTATTCACAAATACTCCGCCTTATAAACCCCTTTTCTAGCAGCTCCTTAACTTGCTTGCTGAGCTCTTTCCTCTCCCTTGGAGCCATGTGTCTAACGGGTAAAGCAACGGGTTTTGCATTATCAACGAGGTATATGCGGGAGTCTTTTTCCCGCTTCGGAGGTAAGCCCTTTACCTCTTCAAATACATCTGAGTATCCACGGACTACTCTAACAGACTGCAAATTCTCAACAGACGCATCAAGAGATTCTAGGTAGCTAAGCATAACAGAGTTCACGGGATTATAATAGATTTCGAGAGTGTTACCGAGGCGAGTCATGAGTCTAACCACTCTCTTTTCACAATCGAGGACGACACCATTAACGGATAATAAATCCATGCCTAGAATCAACCCATAGCCCATGAAGCCCAAAACATAGGCATTACATCTAAACCCAATGCTTAGTATAAAAATTTTAAAATCCAAACAAATCATTGATAAATAAGCCGAACCCCCAATTGGATTTGAAACAACCAAGGGATGCTCTACTATACTGGTGTTTAGGTGCAGAGATTCAACTAAAGCAGTAGCTATAAAAGAGTGCGATGCGCCAGAATCAAAGAGTGTACGAACAGGATGATCAAAAAGATAAACTAAACTCTCAACAGAAATATTTCTACCTCGTTCTTGCAGAGGTGCTATGAGAGTGTGAACCTGCCTTCCAGAAGTAGATCCAGCTCTCTGCCCTTGCCCTTGCTTTCGTGGGCAGTCCTTAGCCATGTGTCCTGTCTCACCACACTGAAAACAACCACCCATCTTCCTATTATTCTTTCCGCAGTCCTTAATCAGATGTCCAGGAATGCCACAAAAATTACACTTCCTCTTGTCATGGGGTTTGTTGTTCTTCCCGCCCTTCTTGGAATCCATCTTCTTGTTCTGTGATCCTTCCACTTTCTTACCTTGAGGTACTTCCACCTTCGTTTCTTTCTTGCCATCTTTATCTACTTCTTGTAATAATGCCATGTCCACCAGTCTCTCATAAGTTGCACCCATAGGTATATGGGACATAGCTACGTTGTGTAGTGGCTCATTCAACCCTTTAACAAAACGGAGAGCCTTCTTATGTGGAGTGTTCACTAACTCCAATCCGAATCTAGCCAGCGAGTTGAATTGGTTGACGTATTCCTTGACCGACATACTTCCCTGTTTGAGAGCTAAGAACTTCTCCATCTATAGGCTTCGTTCAACTTGTGAGAGGAATTTCATTTCAAACCTCATTCTGAAATCTATCCAAGTTTCAACTGGTCTTTCAGCATTGGTAACATCCCACTAATAAATAAGAGGCTTCGTCTTTAAGCAACCATACGGCTAACTGTATCTTCTGCCTGTCGTCCACTTCGAAGATAACAAACAAATCCTCGGTTTCTTTGACCCAGTTCCTTGCTTCCATGAATGATTAAGTTCCATTAAAGTTCTTTCCTTCCATGGCTCGAAAGTCTCTACATATCTTTGAGAAAGCATTTGTACGCAAAGGAGGAGGAGGAGGAACATTTGCTGGGCCCGCATCATTAGCCCTAGCCTCTAGGTACCATTTGCACCAGCCAGGTACCGGCACACCCTCTTGAAGGTTAAGATCTCCAGACATGCTGAAACGAAAAAAGAAAGATTCAAAACAAAGGATAAAAAGATAGTGCATATGGCTTTCGGGATTATGCCTTTTAAAATAAAAACAACACTTTTTCTTGAAAAATGCCTCTTTAAACTTCTTTTTTGAAAATTAGTTTTCAAAAACTTTTATCTGATCTGGTAAATCTTTGCTCTGATACCAAGTGAAACACCCCACCTCCATTAAGGTCAATCACAAAGGGAATGCCTTAACTTTGGTGGAGCGCTATAGGTAAAAGATACAGATAATTTACAAGACAGACACGTAAGCAGCGCACAAACTAAATTTATTTCATAAGCACGTGGTTCAGTCAAAACATTACAACAAACTGTCTCAAAACAACTTCCAAATTATTACAACAAAATCTTTGTCTTGATTAAAACATAAAGAAGCATAAAACGATAATAAAGTAGCATAAATCCCCATTAAGAGTGTATCCAAAGCCATAGCCTAAGAAAAGAGAGTCCAAGCAATACATCTACTCCATTCAAGCTGGAAGTGGTCCGGACTAAGCTGAAGTATTCCCTCTCTGCGGACCTGGGGGTGGGGAACGGAAGAAAAGAAGACGAAAGAAAAACGGGTCAAACATAAGTCTGGAAAGTCCAGTGATTTTTCAGCATGTGATCAAGAAAAAGATCATGACAGGAATAAACTGAAATTATGAAAATACCAAAATAACAAGATAACATAAACCAAGATAAGGCAGTTTAAACTGAATATACCATCACACCAATTTCAATTTCTCTGCACCTACTAACTATTGTTCCAACCAGCCTCACATGTTCATAACAAAGTGATCCCTTTTATCGATCGGCTCCTACTCATATACGTTTAACACTTGTGGCATTCGACCCCCGCTTGATTGTTGATACCTGTGCTGGTCTCACCATGGGGTGTATCATATCCTATGGCGGCAACCTGACACAATTCAAGATGCACAGTGTATAACTACTGATGCCCACTGCCTTCTTTTTCCACTCCGGAGTACGTGCACGCCTGTACTCCGTCGGAACCTACACTGACGCACCACCCGCCGTTGTTTTGACCGCTTATAATCAGCCCAGTAATCGTGCCCCACCCTGCCTAGTTCAGGGTACCATGATACATCTATGTGGGTTACTGCTGAAATGGATCCCCATTACTAGGGTTTCCTAATCAACATGTTAAAATGGTTAATGTTCTCAAATTAACCTAACCCCACTCAGTCTCACCTCGGGTTATTTTGGGCTTAATGCGCTAACCTCTCACATTAGATCTATATTGTTATGGTTGCTGGATGTGCCGGGCGGTTCCGGGCAGTCTTACACCGTAACTCAATCTTACCTTGGGTTAGGCATATTCGTCTTTTACTAAATTTACATACTTATCCTTCATGTTTATATGTAAATTATCAATCAATTGTTGTCATTCATGTCATGCCCCAAATATCCCCTAATTCATGTTCACAATTTTTAGCTATATAAATTATACAATTTATGCTACCAAACTATGCCAAAAATATGTAAATTAACGACTTCCCCAATGTTACCCCCGTTATGCGTTTGCATAAATCACATAGAATGTTGGGCTAGCTACTTAGCCTAACTCATAAGCAGAAAGGGGAAAAATAGGAACATGTTACATTCCAACATCATAAAACAATATGGATCTAACTACACATGTGTCATATGAATTTGGCATAGAATAATATACATTTAATTATGAACT
Source organism: Allium sativum (assembly GCA_030737875.1). Lineage (NCBI taxonomy): Eukaryota > Viridiplantae > Streptophyta > Magnoliopsida > Asparagales > Amaryllidaceae > Allium > Allium sativum. Next base: position 163,645,072 of record CM060913.1, read on the forward strand.
TGCAACTTAGATTTATTCAACATGAATCATAAGCATATAAATAGGAGTTTACATAGAACTACACAACTTAATAAGGCGTGTAGATGTGAACTTGCATTTGGGTTGAATCAAGTTAACATAGATCTAACATAGAGGCACGTGGATCTAAACATTTAGGCATATCCGACATGACTTAGCCTACAAACTTGCATGTAACGTAACATAATAGAATCATCAAACTTATATACAACATAATAGTTTCATTCCCAAATTACTATACAACATAATTGATTCATTCACCAAATTCTACACAACATGATAGGTTCAATAAACGCAATAATCTCACAGGCATATATGATAGAATTATCACAAGAATAGACATGAATCAGCATCACTATTATCATACAACTAGGCACAACTCTAATTTTCACTTTATTACAAATCATGTCTTTAATTTGTTCACATCTAAAAGATAACTAAACTTACAAACAAAAGAACAGTTTTTTTTTCTGGATCAGTATTCTGAAACTGAATAGTTATCCCTTGAAGTAGACTATCGATTCTCTAATTTAGATTTGATTTGTAGCTTTTAACTTGCTTTCTAATTAGAGAAGAATGGCGGCTACTCTAGATTGACCATGGACAACATGACGGCTCTTGGAATGAATTTTTGTGCGATTTAGGGTTGAGGGCATCAGTTGTTTATATAGAGGTTTAAACTAATATAAGCTGTTAGATCAACCTAGGAGCAATCAGGACCATCCGGACAAGATAGAGTTATCCAGAAACCGCCACCTATGCCCTACTGACTCAGCAACAGGTTAGAATTCGTCGCTGTCTAGATCAGAATGCAGGAGTCGACCCCGCCAGGGGGGTCGACACCTATGTCGACTCCCCTATAGGGTGGTCGACACCTATGTCGACTCCCCTAGGGGGGGGGTTGACCCCTGAGCGGGAATTTTCCAGCTCAGTCGATTCTGCTTGAATTTCGAATTTTGAACTTGGTTTGGGATATTAAATTATTATTTATATATTTATATTTAATTTCTGATTTAACATGAAATCTTCTGGACTCCATAACTTCTTCGTACGGAGTCCGATTCATGCAAACTTGGACTCTGTCTCAAGCAAAATTTCGGGACGAATGCAATGGTGTAACCCGTTTCCCGTAATTCTCACTTTTAAAATTAAGTATTCTTTAATTCGTTATTTTAATAAACATAGAAAATTTATGGTGTTACAACTGGTGTGAGAACCAAAACTAGATAAGGTCTATTGTTGTGACTTGGCATCAAAAACATGTTTTTCTATATATGTATAAAAAACATGAATTTGAAACGTTAATTAACTAATTGGTTGCTGATTGTATTGTTTGATTATTGTTTTGATTAATTAGAATTTGGTACATATAACCAAATTGTACCAAATATTGAACTGTATTGAAAATTGTTTGGAATTGCATGCATGTACATATATATGTGTGAACAGGTCATAGCAAGGCGGCTAGACAAGAGGAATAAAATTGTATGCCTGACAAATAGGTACATGTTTACAAATTTATTGGGTTTGGATGATTTTATAAGCCGATCGGCTTTTTCTTGTTCTTTTTGAGATGAGATGGCATGTGTGGTGGTTTAGGGATTTTCCCGGTGCTCCCTTACAATGGAGGTTATGGTGAAATTTTTCGAAAATTTAGGGTGTTAGTCAAATTTTTTAAAAATTTGAAAAGTTCTTAAAAACTGAAAATTGAAGAACTTAAGCCATAATGAAAAGAATGAATGTTGAGTTGGTTTGTAAAACAACTTTCAGCTCCATTCCTTTTCGGAGGCGAAAAGATTTTAAGTAGGGGAGATAGTAACAACCGGAAAATCTGAACCAATTTAAAATTTTTATTTGGGCAATTTTGACGAATTTTGGATATTTAAAATGATTTATTTTGAATAATAACAACGAGAAATTTATTTTGAATAGAATTGGAATGTAAATATTTATTTAAATCGACGTTAGAATATAAATATTTATTTTTAATTATAAAAGGAATTGAAATGGCGCGGTAGTTTGAAAATTCGATTTCAAACTTCAAATGAATGTACAGAGTTCAAAATAAACCAGATTTTAGCGAAACCAATAACATTAGAATCTATTTGAAAATATCTTTCCAATTAGTCTGAAAAATTGAAATTTCATAGCGGGAATAAAAAGTTATGCCCAATTCAAAATTCAGAATAGTCGTTATGAAAAATATAGCCCTTAAAAATAGCGATTTTACAAACGACCTCCGTTCTCGACGAAACCACTTTTTTGGATCCGGGATGGTAAATTATTGCTAGATTCCTAAATTCATAATCTTTGAGATCAATATGTGAGCGTGGTGAAGTAAAACGTGTTTTGACAGTTTCAGTCAATTTAGATCGACCAGAAAATGGCCATTTTTCAAACGGTCTCCAAATTTAACGAAACTAGTTTTGTTAGAACCATATCGTCAATACGAAGCTAGAAAATATTTTTCGGGAATTTTTAGAGTCCGTATGTGGCCCCGGTAAATTAAAAAGTGCGTTTAAATTCGAATTATATAGATTTATATTTTAATTTAAATGAAAACTGATCGAAACATTGGAATTGGGTTACAAAACATATCCCATTGCATTCATAATGGGGGTAATTAGTTAGGGGCGACAGTCGTTAGGTTCGATTCGGGGTTCGAAAGAAAAAGTTACTTTTCGGATTTAAAATAAAATATATTTAAATTAGATGGCTCACCTTACTTCTCTCTCCCTTCTCATTTCCTTGCCCCCCCATTGACTTCAGTTATTAAAAAAAACGAAATCGTGATCCACAGCCGCCTCCCCCCCATCGTCTCCACCGCCGTGGCATGGCGTGCCCTCCTCCATCGATCTTCGCTACCCCCCTCGTCTCTCCCCTCCCTCTTCTGGAACCCGAACCCGAAACCCCCCACAGCCCAAACCTCCGCTCCACCGTGATGGCCCACCTCGAACACCCAATGACCGCAGCAGGTCGCCAGACCACACTGCACCACTCTCCTACCCCTCCAACCACCGATGGTGACACCCCCCTGATTTGAAGCCGGCGTGAAACCCCCCTCCGCCAAGCAAAAAGGTGTGTTCCTCCTTTTTTGTTTCTTCGATTAAAAACTGATTTTTTTATGGAACTGATTTTAAGGTTTAATATAGAAAAGAAAATTATAATTTTTATTTATATATCTACGTTTTAAAAATATAACCTTTATATAAAAGACATAAGGTAAAGGTAGATTTTGAATCATAAAAAGATTCGATTTTATGCATTTAAAATGATTCGATTTTTATACATTAAAAAGATTTGGTTTTTAAATAATAAAATATTTTACTTTTATATTTTAAAGGATATGATGAAGATATGATTTTTATATTATAGAGATAATAAAATTATGATTTTTATATGATAGAGATAATAAAAATATGATTTTTATATTATATAGATAATAAAAATAAGATTTTTATAAAGTGTTCATGAAGAGAAGAATGTGATTTATATATGAATAACATAATAAAAATATAATTTTTATTATAGTAGAAGTGAAATAAAAATATAATCCTTAGTAGAAGAAGAGCAAAATAAAAATATAATCTTTAGTAGACGAAGAGCGATATAAAAATATAATCTTTTCCATAGAAGCAATGTTATAAAATTATAATTTTTGTAATGAAGTAGCGATGTAAAAATATGATTTTTATATAAAAAACTGAATTGTCAAAATGTGATTTTCAATGTCAACTGCGTGAAACAGATGACGCTGGAATGGACTGAAATTAAAATGGAATCCGAATCACCGTCCGCTAAGGAATGGGGAGTGGATCCCAAATGTGAGAACTTCTCACTTTAATTTATTTTCTAGCTAAAAATATATACTAGGATGCAGATGGTGCTTAGCAGCACCCGACACCCATCGTCCACAGACCATGGACGACTTATTTGATTTTAATCTGTTACGAAAATTAATTGTATTGTGATGTGGTGTTTGATTGTGATTGTGATGTGCGATGGGAAATTAAAATATTCATGTGCTGAAATAAATTATTTATTGTTAAAAATATAATTTTTAATGTGTATATGAATAAATAAATATTCATTTACAAATCGGACGATTTGTTTATGCACACTAATTTGACTGATATTGATTGGAACGATAAATTTTACACATCGCCCAACTGCACAAATAAAATTCATTATTTGTTTATTTGTAACAACACGGAAATTCCGAGCCAATTTAAAATTTTTATTTTGGCAATTTTAATGAATTTTGGATATTTAGAATGAATTATTTTAAATAATAACGACGAGAAATTTATTTTGAATAGAAATAGAACGTATATATTTATATAGATCGTCGTTAGAATATAAATATTTTATTTTAAATATAAAAGGAATTGAAAATGGTGCGGTAGTTTGAAAATTCGATTTCAAATTTCAAATGAATGCACAGGATTCAAAATAAACCGGATTTAAGCGAAACAAAAAAATATTAGAATCTATTTGAGAATATCTTTCCAACGAATCCGAAAAATTGAAATTTCATTGCGGGAATCAAAAGTTACGTCCAGTTGAAAATTCAGAATAGTCGCTATCGAATTCTAGCCCTTAAATAGTGAAATTTTGCATATGAGCTCAGAATTCGACGAGATAAATTTTTATGGATTCATAATGACAAATCATTGTTGAGTTCCAAGGGGCCGTCGAACGGAGTTAGTATGTGGCCGTGCGCACTAAAACGGTTTAGGGTAAAACAGACAGTCATTTTACAAAGGAACGTTATTGATACGACCTCAGAATTCGATTTCGTTTTTTTCTTGATTCGTATCATCTTATAATAGTTAAATCCAAAAGGGCATGATGTTTGGAGTTAACATGTGAGCGTGCAAGAAGAAATGGTGCGCCAAAATCGCATTTTTAGAGCTTATCTGAGCATTTTTGAGAATTTTAACAAACGGTCAAACGAACTCGGAATTCGACGAAACTTGTTTCGTTGGACTCATCTTAATGTCTACTATGTCGTGTCCGAAATCCGCAGCAATTGGAGATCGTTGGCATTCAGACGATACGCGAGAAACTAGCATATAATCACTTTTCCTCCTTTTCTACTTCATTATTTCACTTCTCTCTTTCTCTTTAAAAACCTCAAAAATGGCCTCCACCCTCCCGCCGCCACTGCCACCCTTCCCCCACCTCCACCACTCCCTCCTCCTCTCCTCTTCCTCCTCCTCTCTCTCCTCCTCTTTCCCTCTTCAAATTCACAAACCTAACACCCAAATCACCACCACCCGAGCCACCACCGCCGCCACCCACCAGCGTCCTCCCCACCTCCAATCAGTCCCAGCGCCGTGCCCAGGCCACCCAACTCCGGCCGTGGGCCCCTCCTCCTCAAAAATAACATTGTTATAAAAATATCGTTTTCATAAAACACCCTATCACTATTTCACGAATAACTCCCAAACCATGCATTTCTAGCCAAAACTCCTCTCGACCAAAGTCGAAGAGCACGATTTTCTCTTCGATTTGGTATATGATAGTCCTATTTTGAATTGTGGAGTTGTCAGGAAAACGCGTCCAAAGTCTGTTGTCCAAACACTGTCAAAATGCCGTCTTTTCGCGATTTCCGGTGAAATGACACATTTTCAGAAGGAAGACCACTAGGCGAAAGTTGTCCAGAATAGTGCGTTTAAGCTAGAAAAAAAAGATGGTGTGAAGATTGAGCTAGGTTGCAAATTCTGGAACCAGAACAAAAAATTCGGGCATTAGAAAAAATGTGAGTTTTATTCGCTTTAAAGCTTCTATGGTTTTTGACGTATGAAGTATGTAAAAATATGATTTTTACACTTATAACGAATTAAAAATATGATTTTTATAATATATAGATAGTAAAAATTTGATATTTATATATGTAGTAGAGATATAAAACTACGATTCTTATATATATGAAGTGACGATATAAAAATGTGATTTTTATCTGTGTAGCTTTGTTATAAAAATATGAAATTATTTTTAGAAAGATAAAAATATGTTTTTTAGCCTATGTATGCTATTTATAAAAAAGACAAGTCATGAAATAATTATTCAACAGTTAAAAATGTGATTTTTAACTTATGCATGTTATTTACAAAATAGACATGCGGGATTCTTGGAGAATTTAAGATTAACAATCAAAGATTGAAGGAGTGGAAACCCAAGGTGAGGACTTCTCACTTTTATTTTTTTTTCTAGTTAAAAATATATACTAGGATGCAGACGGTGCTTAGCAGCACCCGACACCCGTCGTCCATAGAACATGGACGACTTGTTTGATTTTGTTGTGTTGTGAAAATTGATTGTGATGTGGAATGAATGAGAATAAATATTCATGTGTTGAAATAAATATGTTATCATTAAAAATATAATTTTTAACGTGAAGGTGAATAAAATAAATATTCATTTACAAACCGGACGGTTTGTTTATGTACACCTATTTGAAGAATATTGATTGGGACGATAAATTTTACACGTCGCCCAACTACACAAATAATATTCAGTGTTTGTGGATTGAAATCCCACACAGGTGTAGGGATGATATTTGACGTACACTAATCCCAATTGTTTAGTTGTATATCGATCGTTTGATTGACAGACTGTATGAGCGTTAATTAGTTATATTTAATGCTTATGCAGTTGTGTGGTGCACTTTGGATGATGGTTGATTGTTTATTGTTGCTATTATATACATGTGTTGTATGGAATCCATATAATTAACAATATATGGTAATTGATTGGGCCTCATTCCAATTTGGAAAATAAAGAATATTGTAAAATAAAGATTCATGTGTAGAATAAAATAAATAGTCATGTGTTGACGATGCTCATGTGTTGAGAATATTCAAGTGTTGAAACTTATCATGTGTTGAGTAAAATATTTTAAACAATAAAATTTACATCTTTGTCATAATTTTATAAAATATTTTAAATAATAAAAATAGTCATGTATTGACGACACTCATGTGTTGAGAATATTCTTATGTTGAAAGAAATATAGATTCATGTGTTGAATAGAATAAATATTCATTTGTTGAATAGAATAACGAAGTTATTGAAATATATAAAGCCGTGTTGGTTAGATATGCGCCATTTGATGCGAACGATATTTATATTGATTATATTAGTTTTTATAACAATTATAAAAAAAGGAAGTCAAAATATAACGTTTTGAAAATATTATCATTTGTATATTGATGATGTGGAATATTCAATTTTTATTCAAAATTGAATATGAAGTTGAAATCGTTTCGAAAATGAATTTAAAACAATTTATAAAATACGTTTTAAAAGTAAATCGATGAAATATATATATATATATATAATATATATATTATATATATAATGGCCTGAATAAAATGCGCCGCACCGCGGCAGTTCGCGAATTTCGACCATTGATTTCGAACTGATGTTGCGGGAGATCCGACCGTCGGATTCTCCTGAAACCGAAACCATTGGGTTCGCATCGAAATGAGCTTTCCAATGAATATTAGAAATTTGAAATCTAACGGTTGGATTTGGAATCATGTCCAAATCGAATTTGGAAAAGGTCGATGTAAGTGCAGTTCGATGGCCGTTGATGGAAATCGACAGTACGGGCCTTGATAAAATTATTAAAAATAGTAATAATTTGTGTAAAATCATAATATATGAATTGGAAAGAACTGGGATAAAAAATTCCACATTTGAAAGGGTAAAAATATATTTTTATCGAAATGAACTAGTTTTGAACTAGAATTAAAATCAATTTGTTTTTGAATTAAATAAATAGAATTTGAAAGGGGTTTTAAAAGTAATCAGAATTTCCAATAATTGAATTGGAATGGATTTGAATCGAAATTATCTTCGGAATATTTCGATGTTGGATTTCGTGATTATACATGGTTGTGGAAATTTGAAAGATATATTTTATATCATTATTTCCAATACGATATTTGTTGGTTTCAGAATTTGTTATTGAATATAAGCCGGTATATTTTCTATTCAGAGCCTTGTATTTAATATCAAATGGGATTTTGGGTTCGTCGTGAATGATGTCTTAAATAACACTGTTCTTGAACCCAGTTTAGAAAAAAAATCTTTTAACTAAGATTTAGTGAAATTCTCCAGTTAATTAGTATTTAATTGGAATTGAATTTGAATTGGTTTTTGGGGTTTATCGTGAGCGGTGTTTTGAATAACACCTGTTCTTTAACCCGATTAACAATAGAATGTGATTTTGGGTTTATCGTGAATCGTGTTTTAGATGACATTGGTTCTTTAACCCAGTTAAAGACATGATATTGATTTTTGGGAAGATTAAAACTAAGTGGAGTTTTAAAGAATCTTTAATTAGATTAAAGTGATCGAGGATGGAGTATCACCAGTTTTGCTCGAAAGCGATAGTTAAATCTTAAATTAGATTTGAACGTGAAATGGTAATTAATTTTTCCGATAGAACCGTGGTGTTAGATATGGAGTATTACCAGTTTTGCTCCATGGGATGAATAGGTTGGGATTGGGAAATAAAATAAATAATTACTTCGGTGTGTTTCGCTAATCCCGACTAGTTTTAATTGATATTCAAAAGGAGATTAAAGAATAAATTTAGAAGAATTTATCTTTGATAAAATTAATGGGAACCTTTCCCTGAGAATGTGAATTCTTAAATAAAAGAATATTCTGAAGTGGAATGAGGTATATGTTGTGTTTGTGTAACACGTGTTTATTTTATACGCGGGTTATTCGGAAAGGCCGGGTTTATATCCATTCCAAATAACTGATTCGACGATATGTCAAAGATGAAGACGGTGGTTGAAGACCGGAAGTCTTTACATTGTTTGGATGATTATTGATGAACTTGATTGGGCTGTACACCCAAGAGGAGGGAATCAGTTAGTGATCATCTAGACGTACTTGGAGATCGATGGATATGCGAGGAAAGTGCCTCCGGTTTCGTTCAGACCCAGAATGAACTTGTAAATGGACCGTGTGTCTGACATTGGATTTTATTCTGTGTTGATTGATCTCTATTAAATATACATATGTTCGGCGGCGGAGAATTTATTCTCTTGTTTAATGCCCTTCTCTGAGACGTACGAGCTCAGAGGTTGTATATCGATGGACATCAGTCGCATATAGTGAATTGCCTGTGTGGCACGCCTAAGTGGCAGATGATCAAGGCTTCTGTTGAAAAGAAAAGTTTTGTGGTTGATGATCAAAGCATGGCCTGTGTGGCGCAACTTTGTGTATAGCGTAAATTCGCGAGCCTCACACATCGGTATGAGTCAAAAACGGGATAGTGACTGCAGGGAGAGCACGACGTTTCTTTCTAGCTAGTGGTGATGTCAGTGCTTAAACTGGCTGACATTTATATACTTTTCACCTGTGTGGTTGTTGGAATGCGAGGTTCCTCGAATATATAGTCGATAACTGGAACTATGTGAGCCGACGTACAGACCATTATATAGGTCCAATAGGACCGGGAAACATGTGTTAAGGAATAACTAATCCTCCAAAGTTAGGTGAGGACCGGCCCTGAAGATCCAAGGATCGCTGTGTGCGGTCCTGAGACATTTGCTAGAGTGTCTCGAACGGAGAGGAGCTTGCTCCTGGCCTCGACTCATGATGGAATCCAATTTCCAGTATGTGACATTTATAGGTTTTATTTGTAGAACCTAGTATGGCGACATGATAGATGGTACCCTTGCCGCCTAGGATTGATATTTATGATTGAAACTGTTTTGACACTATACACTTATAATAGCATCAAATGATTTGTTTTAAACGTACCAAGCATTCTTTGGTTATTATAAGGTAAAACCCTATCCTCCGGCTTGCGTTGCATTGTGTGATGGGACCTGGGTCTTATACTAGCTTCATTTTTCTTTATTTAGCATTGCTCTGTTTATTTTATGCACTGGTATTCTTGGGAGGAAACCCGTTCCTTGTTATACGGCGTGGTCCCTTGATATTCCTAATTTTAAAAATAAAGATTAATAACTGTTCAGTTCTCACACCATCACATGACTGACCTGGAGTTTATTGTTTTAACCTAAACTCTGGGTGCCCCTATTTTCCACACGGGCAAATAGTAGTTTTGGTTTTGCAGATTTATATTCACAGGATCCTGATTTACAGCTGGAACGATACTCGGAAAGCTCTGTATCCGTGTATTACTTCTAGTTGTGTTTTGTATTATTTTCTGCTGTGATGTATTTAAATGTAATGTAAATCTCTGATATTTTCTATGTAATATTTATTCATACTATGTATATTTTTGTATTCTGATGGAATTGTTGTAATATACAATGAAATGTTCTTCTGTTTGCGTTCCGATGTGTGTTGTCCTCAAAGCAATCCGGGCTTTCCTTTACGGGGAAGTTTGGGTCGTTATAAAGTGGTATCAGAGCTTTGGTTTACAGAGCTCGAGAACAAGACACATTAGAACGAAATGAAAGAATTCATCAGAAATTGGACTAGCAATATCCAATAAGAATGACTCGTTAGAGATGGGATCAGTAGTATCCTAGAACGAGTGTGAAGAGTATATTTTTCAAATAAAAATTGAAAACAAATCTTGTTTTGAAAATTAAATTCAAGTATACGTATTTGAATATTTTATTTGTATTGGATTTAGACAATCCAATATATAAAGATTTTGCATATACGCGTCATGAAGGTTTATTCGAAGTTTTAATATACTTAATAGATATAGAATCACACTCTAGTCGCCCAGACATGATCCTGATGATGAAGTATACCATCACCAATTTTATTTTCGAGTTTCAAAAGTGAGATATCTATATATTTCCATTAGATTGGTGTGAGAACCAAAACTAGATAGGGCTTATTGTTGTGATTTGGCACCAAAAACATGATTTTCTGTATATGTGTCAAAATTATGAATTTGAAATGATAATCACCTAATTGATTGATGGTTGTGTTGTGTTGTTTGTTTGTTTGATATTTTGAACCGTTTAGCCTAATGGAACCAAATATTGAACTGTATTGAAAAATGATTACAAATGCATGCATATACATATACACTTAACATTGAACAGGTCATACCAAGGAGGCTAGAGCAGAAGAATAAAATTGTTTGCCCGACAAATAGGTACATGTTTACAAATTTATTGGGTTTGGATGATTTTATGAGTCGATTGGCTAGCCGCTTGGCTATTTCTTTTTCTTTTTGGATTGATGAGGGCCATGGGAGGCTATTAGAAATATCCCGAAGTCCCCGGTGCAGGGGAGGTTATGGCGAAATTTTTCAAAAATTTAGAGTGTTAGCCAAATTTTTGAGAAATTTGAAAAGTTCTTAGAAACTGAAAAGTTGAAGAACTTAAGCCGTAATGAAAATAATGGAAGTTGAGTTGATTAGTTAAACAACTTACAGCTTCGTTCCTTTTCGAGGACGAAATGTTTTAATTGGGGGGGATTGTAACAACCGAGAAACTCTGAACCAATTTAAAAATTTTATTTTGGCAATTTTAACGAATTTTGGATATTTAAAATGAATTATTTTAAATAATAACGACGAGAAATTTATTTTGAATAGAAATAGAACATATATATTTATATAGATCATCGTTAGAATATATTTTTTTTTAAAACATAAAAGGAATTGAAAATGGCGCGGTAGTTTGAAAATTCGATTTCAAATTTCAAATGAATGCACAGGATTCAAAATAAGCCGAATTTTAGCGAAACCAAAAATTTTAGAATCTATTTGAGAATATCTTTCCAACGAATCCGAAAAATTGAAATTTCATAGCGGGAATCATAAGTTACGTCCAGTTGAAAATTCAGAATAGTCGCTATGGAATTTTAGCCCTTAAAAAGTAAAATTTTGTATATGAGCTCAGAATTCGACGAGATAAATTTTTCTGGATTCATAATGACAAATCATTGTTGAGTTCCAAAGGGCGCGTCGAACGGAGTTAGTATGTGGCCGTGCGAGCTTAAACGGTTTAGGGTAAAACAGACAGTCATTTTACAAAGGAACATTATTGATACGACCTCAGAATTCTATTTCGTTTTTTTTGGATTTGTATCGTCTAATAATGGTTAAATCCAAAAGGGCATGATGTTTGGAGTTAACATGTGAGCGTGCAAGAAGAAATGGTGCGCCAAAATCGCATTTTTAGAGCTTATCTAAGCATTTTTGAGAATTTTAACGGATGGCCAAACAATCTCGGAATTCGACGAAACTTGTTTCGTTGGACTCGTCTTCATGTCTAATATGTCGTGTCCGAAATTCGCAGCAATCAAACATCGTTGGCATTCAGATGATACGCGAGAAACTAGTATATAATCACTTTTCCTCCTTTTCTACTTCATTATTACACTTCTCCCTTTCTCTTCAAAAAACTCAAAAATGGCCTCCACCCTCCCGCCGCCGCTGTCACCCTTCCCCCACCTCCACCGCCGGCCGCCGGCCACCGGCCACCACCACTCCCTCCTCCCCCTCCTCTTCCTCCTCTCTCTATCCTCCTCTTTCCCTCTTCAAATTTACAAACCCTACACCCAAATCACCACCACCCTAGCCACCACGGCCACCGCCGCCGCCACCCACCAGCATCCTCCCCACCTCCAATCAGGCCCTGCGCCGCCCCCTGGCCACCCAACTCCGGCCGTGGGCCCCTCCTCCTCAAAAATCACATTTTTCATATAAATCTCGTTTTGCATAAAACACCCTGTCACTATTTCATGAATAACTCCCAAACCATGCATTTCTAGCCAAAACTCCTGGAACAAAGTCGAAGAGCACGATTTTCTCTTCGATTTGGTATATGATAGTCCTATTTTGGATTGCGGAGTTGTCGGGAAATCGCGTCCAAAGTCTGCTGTCCAAACACTGTCAAAATGCTGTCTTTTCGCGATTTCCGGCGAAATGGCACAATTTCGGAAGGAAGACCACTAGGCGAAAGTTGTCCGGAATGATGCGTTTAAGCTATAAAAAATATGGTGTGAAGATTGGAGCTCGGTTGCAAATTCTGGAGCCAGAACAACAAATCCGGGCGTTCGAAAATAATGTGAGTTTTCTTCGCTTTAAAGCTTCTATGGTTTTTGACGTATGAAGCATGTAAAAATATGATTTTTACACTTATAACGAACTAAAAATATGATTTTTATAATGTATAAATAGTAAAAATTTGATCTTTATATATGTAGTAGAGATATAAAACTACGATTCTTATATATATGAAGTGACGATATAAAAATGTGATTTTTATCTATGTAGCGTTGTTATAAAAATATGAAATTATTTTTAGAAAGTTAAAAATATGATTTTTAGCCTATGTATGCTATTTATAAAATAGACAAGTTATGAAATAATTATTCAATAGTTAAAAATGTGATTTTTAACTTATGCATGTTATTTACAAAATAGACGTGCGGGATTCCTGGAGCATTTAAGATTAACAATCAAAGATTGACAGAGTGGAAACCCAAGGTGAGGACTTCTCACTTTTATTTTTGTTCTCTAGTTAAAAATTTATACTAGGATGCAGACGGTGTTTAGCAGCACCCGACACCCGTCGTCCACAGACCATGGACGACTTGTTTGATTTTGTTGTGTTGTGAAAATTGATTGTGATGTGGAATGAATGAGAATAAATATTCATGTGTTGAAATAAATATTTTATCATTAAAAATATAATTTTTAACGTGAAGGTGAATAAAATAAATATTCATTTACAAATCAGACGGTTTGTTTATGTACACCTATTTGAAGAATATTGATTGGGACGATAAATTTTACACATCACCCAACTGCACAAATAATATTCAGTGTTTGTGGATTGAAACCCCACATTGGTGTTGGGATGATATTTGACGTACACTAATCCCAATTGTTTAGTGGTATGTCGATCGTTTGATTGACAGACTGTATGAGCGTTAATTAGTTATATTTAATGCTTATGCAGTTGTGTGATGCACTTTGGATGATGGTTGATTGTTTATCGTTGCTATTATATACATGTGTTGTATGGAATCCATATAATTAACAATATATGGTAATTGATTTGGCCTCATTCCAATTTGAAAAATAAAGAATATTGTAAAATAAAGATTCATGTGTTGAATAGAATAAATAGTCATGTGTTGACGATGCTTATGTGTTGAGAATATTCATGTGTTGAAACTTATCATGTGTTGAGTAAAATATTTTAAACAAAAAAATTTACATCTTTATCATAATTTTATAAAATATATTAAATAACAAAAATAGTCATGTGTCGACAATACTCATGTTTTGAGAATATTCATGTGTTGAAAGAAATATAGATTCATGTGTTAAATAGAATAAATATTCATTTGTTGAATAGAATAACGAAGTTATTGAAATATATAAAGCCGTGTTGGTTAGATATGCGCCATTTGACGCGAACGATATTTATATCGATTATATTAGTTTTTATAATAATTATAAAAAAAGGAAGTGATTTCAAAATATAACGTTTTGAAAATATTATCATTTGTATATCAATGATGTGGAATATTCAATTTTGATTCGAAATTGAATATGAAGTTGAAATCATTTCGAAAACGAATTTAAAACAATTTATAAAATACGTTTTAAAATTTAATTGACGAAATATATATGTATAATATATATATATATATTATATATTATATATATATGCATATATAATGGCCTGAATAGAACGCACCGCACCACGGCAGTTCGCGAATTTCGACCATTGACTTCGAATTGACATTGCGGGAGATCCGACCGTCGGATTCTCCTCAAACCGGAACCGTTGGGTTCGTATCGAAAAGAGCTTTCCAATGAATATTAGAAATTTGAAATCTAACAGCTGGATTTGGAATTATGTCCAAATCAAATTTGGAAAAGGTCGTTGTAAATGCAGTTCGATGGCCGTTGATGGAAATCGACTGTACGGGCCTTGATAAAATTATTAAAAATAGTAATAATTTGTGTAAAATCATAATATATGAATTGGAAACGGCTGGGATGAAAAATTCCACATTTGAAAGGATAAAAATATATTTTTATCGAAATGAACTAGTTTTGAACTAGAATTAAAATCAATTTATTTTTGAAATAAATAAATTGAATTTGAAAGGGGTTTTAAAAGTAACCAGAATTTCAAATAATTGAATTGGAATGAATTTGAATCGGAATATTTCGATGTGGGATTTCATGATTATACATATATGGTTGTGGAAATTTGAAAGATATATTTTATATCGTTATTTCCAATACGATATTTGTTGGTTTCAGAATTTGATATTGAATATAAGCCGGTATATTTTCTATTTAGAGCCTTGTATTTAATATCAAATGGGATTTTGGGTTCGTCGTGAATGGTGTCTTAAATAACACTGTTCCCAATTTAGAAAAATAAATAAAATTATTAACTAAGATTTAGTGAAATTGTCCAGTTAATTAGTATTTAATTGGAAATGAATTGGTTTTTAGGGTTTATCGTGAGCGGTGTTTTGAATAACACCTGTTCTTTAACTCGATTAACAATAGAATGTGATTTTGGATTTATCGTGACTCGTGTTTTAGGTTACATTGGTTCTTTAACCCAGCTAAAGACAGGATATTGATTTTTGGGAAGATTAAAACTAAGTGGAGTTTTAAAGAATCTTTAATTAGATTAAAGTGATCGAGGATGGAGTATCGCCTGTTTTGCTCCAAAGAGATAGTTAAATCTTTAATTAGATTTGAACGTGAAATGGTAATTAATTTTACCGATAGCACATTGGTGTTAGATATAGAGTATTACCAATTTTGCTCCATGGGATGAATAGGTTGGGATTGGGAAATAAAATAAATAATTACTTCGGTGTGTTTCTCTAATCCCGACTAGTTTGAATTGAAATTCAAAAGGGGATTAAAGAATAAATTTAGAAGAATTTATCTTTGATAAAATTAATGGGAACCTTTCCCTGAGAATGTGAATTCTTGAATAAAAGAATATTCTGAATTGGAATGAGGCGTATGTTGTGTTTGTGTAACACGTGTTTATTTTATACGCGGGTTATTCGGAAAGGTCGGGTATATATTTCTGAATAACCAATTCGACGATATGTCAAAGATGAAGACGGTGGTTGAAGACCGGAAATCTTCACATCATTTGGATGATTATTAATGATCTTGATTGGGCTGTACACCCAAGAGGAGAGAATTAGTTGGTGATCGTCCAGACGTACTTAGATATCGATGGATATGCGAGGAAAGTGCCTCCGGTCTCGTGCAGACCCAGAACGAACTTGTAAATGGACTGTGTGTCTGACATTGGATTTTATTCTGTGTTGATTGATCTCTATAAATATACATTTGTTTGGCAGCAGAGAATTTATTCTCCTGCTTAACTCCCTTCTCTGAGATGTACGAGCTCAGAGGTTGTATATCGATGGACATCAGTCGCATGGAGTGAATTGCCTGTGTGGTACGCCTAAGTGGCAGATGATCAAGGCTTCTGTTGAAAAGAAAAGTCTTATGGTTGATGATCAAAGCATGGCCTGTATGGCACAGCTTTGGGTATAGTGTTAATTCGCGAGCCTCACACCTCTGTATGAGTCAAAAATGAGATAGTGACTGCAGGGAGAGCACGACATTTCTTTCTAGCTAGTGGTGGTGTTAGTGCTTAAACTGGTTGACATTTATATACTTTTCACCTGTGTGGTTGTTGGAATGCGAGGCGCCTCGAATATATGGTCGATAACTGGCACTATGTGTGCCGACATACAGATCATTATATAGGTCCTATAGGACCGGGAAACGTGTGTTCAGGAATAACTAATCCTCCAAAGTTAGGTGAGGACCGGCCCTGAATATCCAAGGATCGCTGTGTGCGGTCCTGAGACATTTGCTAGAGTGTCTCGAACGGAGAGGAGCTTTACCCTGGCCTCGACTCATGATGGAATCCAATTTCCAATACATGACATTTCGGTTTTATTTGTAGAACCTAGTATGGCGACATGATAGATGGTACCCATGCCGCCTAGGATTGATATTTATGATTGAAATTGTTTTGACACTATACACTTATTATAATAGTATGAAATGATTTGTTTTAAACGTACCAAGCATTCTTTAGCTATTATAAGGTAAAACCCTATCCTCCGGCTTGCGTTGCATTGTGTGATGGGATCTGGGTCTTTTAATAGCTTCATTTTTCTTTATTTAGCATTGCGCTGTTTGTTTTATGCACTGCTATTCTTGGGAGGAAACCCGTTCCGTGTTATACGGCATGGTCCCTTGATTTACCTAACTTTAAAAATAAAGATTAATAACTGTTATAGTTCTCATATCAGTCACATGACTGACCTGGAGTTTATTGTTTTAACATAAACTCTTGGTGCCCCTATTTTCCACACGGGCAGCTAGTAGTTTTGGTTTTGTAGATTTATATTCATAGGATACTGATTTACAGCTGGAACGATACTCGGAAAGCTCTGTATCCGTGTATTACTTCTAGTTGTGTTTTGTATTATTTTCCGCTGCGATGTGTTTAAATGTAATGTAAATCTCTGATATTTTCTGTGTAATATTTATTCATACTCTATATATTCATGTATTCTGATGGAATTGTTGTAGTATACAATTAAATGTTCTTCTGTTTGCGTTCCGATGTGTGTTGTCCTCAAAGCAATCCGGACTTTCCTTTACGGGGAAGTTCGGGTCGTTATATGATTGAAACCCCACGCGGGTATTGGGATGAAATTGGACATACACTAATCCCAATAATTAGTGGTATGTCAATCGATTGGTTGATAGACTATTATAAGTGTTAAATATTATATTTGATGCTTATACAGTGTAGAATGCACTTTGGATGATGGTTGATTGCTTATCATGGCTGTTGTATACATGTATTGTATGAAATCCATATAGTAAAATTATATGGTAATTGACTGTGTTTGATTCCAGTTCAGAAAGAATGAATATTTTAAAATAACGTATATTTTAAAATAACGAATATTTTAAAATAATATTCAGTAAAAGATCAAAATTTGATTTTGATGTCCGATTTGGGATAGACACGAATATAATTAAATATATAAAGCCGTGTTGATTAAATTGACCACATTTTGACGTAAACGATATTTATATCGATTTTATTCATTTCTATAATGAATATCGAAAAGGAATTGATTTCAAAATCTAATGTTTTGAAAATTTTATCATTTATATATCGACGATATCGAATATTCAATTTTGATTACAAATTGAATATGAAGTTGAAATCGTTTAGAAAACGAATTTAAAACGATTTATAAAATACGTGTTAAATGGAAATCGATGATATATATATATATATATATATATATATATATATATATATATATATATAATGGCCAGAATAGAATGCGCCACGCAGTGGTAGTTCGCGAGTTTCGACCATTGACTTCGAATGGACGTTACGGGAGATCTAACCGTCGGATTCTCCTAAAACCAGAACTGTTGGGTTTGTATCGAAAAGAGCTTTCTAACGAGTACTAGAGATTTGAAATATAACGGTAGGATTTGGAATTATGTCCAAATCAAATTTGGAAAAGGTCGTTGTAAGTGCAGTTCGGTGGCCGTTTATGGAAATCGACTGTACGGGCCTGGATAAAATTATTAAAAATATCGATAATTTGCGTAAAATGATAAGAAATGATTTGGAAAGAATTGGGATGAGAAATTCCATATTTGAAAAGATAAAAATAGTTTTTCATCCAAATGAACTAGTTTTGAACTAGAATTATAATCCCATTTATTTTTAAAATGAATAAATTGGATTTGAAATGGATTTAAAAATAACCAGAATTTCCAATATATAAATGGGAATGGATTTGAATCGAAATTGTCTTCGGAATATTTCGATGTTGGATTTCATGATTAAACAGATATTGTTATGGAAATTTGAAAGATATATTTATATCGTTATTTCAAATACGATATTTGTTGGTTGTAGTATTTGATATTGAATATAAGCCGATATGTTTTCTATTCAGAGCCTTGTATTTAATATCAAATGGGATTTGGGTTTGTCGTGAATGGAGTCTTCATTAACACTGTTCTTAAACCCAATTGAGAAAAAGATTAAATCTTTTTATTTAGATTTAATGAAGTATACCAATTAAATGATATTTAATTGGAATTGAGTTGGAATTGATTTTTGGGTTTATCGTGAACGGTGTTTTAAATAACACTTGTTTTTTAATCCGATAATTAATGGAATGTGAATTGGGTGTATCATGAACTGTGTTTTTAACGACATTCATTTTTTAACCCGACTTATAATGAAATGTGATTTAAAATTTATAAATCTTTTGTTAGATTTAAAGGAAATTTTCCAATGTGAAGTTTTCCAATTTAATAAAATAAATTGTAATGGAATGGAATTCGATTTGATAATAATCGAAGTGGACTTCTGTGGAGGAAGACTGTTACTATATATGGAATTTAAAAGGCTTTGCCGTTATTCCATTTATATTATTAGTCAGATATGGAAGTTTATATCGATTATATATATTGATCTGTTTTCCGTAAAGATTCCATTGTTAATGGAATGTGATTTTGGGTTTATCGTGAGCTGTGTTTTAGATGACATTAGTTCTTTTACCCAGTTATAGATAAGATTTATTTCTTAACTTTGAATAATCATTAAGTAATGATTTTTGGAAGTTTAAACTGAATTAGAGTTTTAATGAATCTTTAAATAGATTGAAAGGTGAATTGGATAACTAAAATTATCAAATTCAAGAAATGATCGAGAATGGGGTACCACCAGTTTTACTCCAGGCGGTAGTTAAATCTTTAATTAGATTTGAACGTGAAATGGTAATTAATTTTATAATTCGTGGGATGAATAGGTTGGGATTGGGAAATTAAAACAAAAGATTACTTCAGTAAGGTTTGTTAATCCCGACTAGTTTGGATAAACCACGATTTGGTTGGAATTGATATTCAAAGGAGGATTAAAGAATAAATTTAAAGAATTTATCTTTGATAAAATTAATCGGAACCTTACCCAAAGGATAAAAATATTTGAATAAAGAAATGTTTTGGATTGGAATAAGGCGTATGTTGTGTTTTCATAGCACTTTTTTATTATATACGCAAGTTATTCGGAAAGACTGAGTTTATCCCATTCTGAATAACTGATTAGACGATATGTTGAAGATGAAAACGGTGGTCGAAGGCTGGAGGTCTTCACATCGTTTGGATGATTACTGATGTCTTGATTGGGTTGTACACCCAAGACGAGGTAATAAGTGGTGATCGTCCAGACGTACTTGAAGATTGACGGATATGCGAGGACCTCTCCCCTGTATTGGACATATGGGGGAGGAATAATGTGCCTCCGGTTACGTTCAGCCCCAGAACGAACTTGTAAATGGATGTGTATCTGACATTGGATTTCATTCTGTGTGATTGATATACATCGGTTGCATAGCGTCAATTGCCTGTGTGGCATGCTGAGATGCAAATGATCAAGGCTTCTGTTGAAAAGCAGAGTCTTGTGGTTGATGATCGATGCATGACTTTAATATAGCGTAGCTTTGTGTAGCGTTAATTCGCGAGCCTCACACCCCGGTGTGAACTAGAAACGGGAAAGGACATCAGAGAGGGCATGCGTTTCCTTCTAGATAGGAGTGGTGTCAGCGTTTTTCTAGCCCTGACATTTTACTTATGTGGATGATGAATTGCGAGGGGCCTCGGTTATATCAGTCGATTCGGGGCCGATGTAGTCATTTGGCTCATTTACGCCCCGTAGGGCGGGGAAACATATTGTTCAAGGTTTTTCAATCCACATTGCACTTTAATGGGCCATCCCTGACGATCCAAGGGTCGATGCGTTCTGATCCTGGGACATGGGCTAGATTGTCTTGAAGCGGTAAGGACGACCCCTTGCCTTGGTTCACAGTCGGAAATCCAACTTCCAATACGTGACATTTGCGGTTTTGATTGTAGAGCCTAGTATTGGCGACATGATATATGGTAACCATGCCGTCTAGGATTGATATATTTATATTTGTAGTTGTTTTATACACTATGCACTTATAATAGTATCAAATGATTTGTTTTAACGTACCAAGCATGTTTGGCTATTATAAGGGAAAACCCTATCCCCCGGCCTGTGTTGCATTGCGTTATAGGACCTGGGTCTTATAATAGCTTCATTTTTTCAAAAAGCATTGCGCTGTTTTGTTATGTGCACTGGTATTCTTGGGAGGAAACCCGTTCTGTGTTATACAACATGGTCCCTTGATATATCTAATTTAAAGTAAAGTTTTAAATAACTGTTTTAGTTCTCACACATGTCACATGACTTACCTGGAGTTTATTGTTTTAACCTAAACTCTCGGTGCACCTATTATCCACACGGGCAGCTTATAGTTTTGGTTTTGTAGATTTATATTCGCTGGATCCTGGTTTACAGCAGGTATGATATTCGGAAAGCTCTGTATCCGTTTATTATTTTCAGATGTGTTTTGTATTATTTTCCGCTGCATTGTAATTTGTAAATCTCTGATAGTTTTCTTCTGTATATTCTTGTACTTTGATGTAAATTGTTGTAATAAGCAATGAAAAGTTCTTCTGTTTGTGTTTTGATTCGTCTTGTTCTCAGTACAATCCGTGATTTCCTGTAAGCGGGATTTCGGGTCGTAACACGAAACCTACATTTTAACATGTAATCCTTTTATTTAATAAAACGTATTCTAACAAGATGACACTTTTATTTCATAGAACTTTATTTTAATTAAATGACATTTTTATTTCACAAAACATGTTCTCAACATATGATTATTGTTCTAAATTCGCTACATAATAATGATAATGTTTTATTCTAACCAAAATCATATTTTTGACATATGATCAATTTTCTAATATCGCTAACATACAAGTGATAATGTTTTTCAGTAGACAAAACATATAATGACAAATGGTTCTTTTTCTCTAATTTATCATGATAAAATTGACATTTTTATCTTACATAACAATTTTAATGTTCTACATTTCTAATGACAAATAAAAAGTAGTATTTATTTTGTATAACATGTTCTATATTTCTAATGTCGAATAAAATAGTTATTTATTTTGCATAACATGTTTCTATACTCACGTATGGCAAATAAAAAGATGATTTTTATATTCATAACATTTCTATGTTGCTAAGGACAAATAAAAAAGATAATTCTGATTTGTATTCAAATTTCTATATTTTCTAATGACAAATAAAAAGAGATTTTTACTTG
The DNA here is from genome assembly GCA_030737875.1 of Allium sativum. Classification (NCBI taxonomy): domain Eukaryota; kingdom Viridiplantae; phylum Streptophyta; class Magnoliopsida; order Asparagales; family Amaryllidaceae; genus Allium; species Allium sativum. Next base: position 163,667,326 of record CM060913.1, read on the forward strand.
CATAACTAATTCTATGTCTCTAATGACAAATAGACAGATTATTTTATTTTCATAACATTTCCTATGTTGCAAATGACAAATAAAAAAATTATTTTATATTCATCACATTTTCTATGTTGCTAATGACAAATAAAAAGATTATTTTATTTTCATCACATTTTCTATACTTCTAGTGTGAAATAAAAAGAATATTTATTTGCATACAAATTTCCTATATTTAACATAACAAATAAAAATGAATATTTATTTGTACATAAATTTCTACCTTTAATATGACAAATAAAAATGAATATTTATTTGTACACAAATTTCTATCTTTAATGTGACAAATAAAAATGAATATTTATACACAAATTTCTATCTTTAATATGACAAATAAAAATGAATATTTATTTGTACATAAATTCAATGTTTAACTTGACAAATATAAGTGACTATTTCTATTTGTATACAAATTCAATGTTAACATAACAAATGGAAATGATATTCTTTTATTTGTTTGCATATCTAGTTTTAACATGACAAATGAAAATGATATTCCTATTTGCATACAAATCTATTTTTAACATAACAAATAAAAATGATGTTATTAATTTGTTGACAATTCTAATTCAACATCACATACAAAAATGATATTTTTGTTTTGTTGACAATTCAATAATTCCATTATATAAAATTAAATCAACAAATCACACCAACAACATCAGCCAATCCAAATCAAATCACGTACAACAACGAACTGAATTTTACAGTGTATACGTAAAAATTTCTAAACATGATAAATATTAATTAATTTAATTATTAAAATAAAGAAATCTCACCTTGATCGGTTAGAAAATTGTTTAAATAACGGTTTGTTTTAAGTAAACTAAACAGGATGTTTAATTCAATCAAAATCTATAACTTGCTCTGTTCTCGTCCAGACTGATTCCATTGTGTAGTGTTCGACCTCACGATTTCAACGAACTTCGTTTCATGTGATTCTGTGTTCATTTGAATGAGATATGGTCATTTAAATATCAAATGATTTATTAAATAATTAATTAATAATTTAAATTTCCTTAATTACTTCACCCCTGGCTAATCACGTTTTCCTCCTCTTCGTTGATTACTGAACTGTAAAAGAACCCATCGATTCCAACGATTCTCCTCCCGTCGTACGCACTATGGCCCACCGTTGGCCAATCAGAAACCACCACGCCAAAGGTCCTTGCGCCACCACTCACCGCCACGAACCACGAGAAATCCGATCACCCCTGCTGTTGAAAACCCACCTAAACGGAGCCACTTCGAACCCCAAATTTCGGTTATCCACCCCTCTTTAGTTGATCACCACCGTTGGTATTCAAGAGCTCGCTGAGCTCTACCATTTCCGCTTTGAAATTTTCGAAATTTATTGAATGGATTAAGAGATTGAGAGGGAAGAAGATGATGAAGTTGCGGCCATTGATTCCCTAGGGTGGCGGCTGTATCATTTAAAATTAGGGTTACATATTTGGTCGTATACCATGGTATATATACCATTTAAAATAATATATTTAATTTTAATATTAAAATTCTAGTTTATCGTCACGAACTCCAAATCCAACCAAACGACTGACGCCCCTAGCCAAATACCCCTATTTCGGACACAATGGCTAGGCCTCATCAACCCACTTGATTGTTTTCAGCTTGTTTTCTTCAAATTAAAATATAAAACATTTAATTATTTAATTTGATCGTACATTTTAATTTACCGGGGCCACATACGGACTCCAAAATTTTTTGAGAAATAAATCTAGCTATGTTTTGACGATACGGTCCTAACAAAATTAATTTCGTCTAATTTGGAGAATCTTTGAAAAATGGACTTTTTCTACTCGATCCAATTCAAATTGAAATTGACAAAACACGTTTTCTTTTGCCATGCTCACATATTAATTCCAAAAATTATGAAAATTGGAATCTTGCAATAATTTGACATTCCGGATCCAACCAAAGTGGTTTCGTCGAAAACGGAGGTTGTTTGCAAAATGGCTATTTATAAGGGCTATATATTATATTAAATTCCCTAGCGATTATTCTGAATATTTAACTGGCCATAACTTTTTATTCTCGCTACAAAATTTCAATTTTTTAGATCCATTAGAAAGGCAATTTTAAATAGATTCTAATATTTTTGGTTTTACTGAAATCCGATTTATTTTGAATCCTGTACATTCAGTCAAACATCAAATTCAAAATTTCAAACTATCGCGCTATTTATAACTCCTTTTATAATTAAAATAAATTTATTCATTCTAACTTCAACTTAAATAAATTTTTAAGTATTATTATTTAAAATAAATCATTTAAAATATTTAAAATCCATTAAAATTTCTAAAATAAAAATTTTAAATTGGTTCAGAATTTTCGGGTTATTACACTAGGAATAATTTGACATTCCGAATGAAACAAAAGTGGTCTCGTCGAAAACGGAGGTCGTTTGCAAAATGGCTATTTTTAATGGCTATATTTCCATTGCGACTAACTTGAATTTTCAACTGAACATATCTTTTTATTCCCGTTATGAAATCTGGATTTTTCACATTCGTTGGAAAGATATATTCAAACAGATTCAAATATTTCTAGTTTTACTGAAATCCGGTTTACATTGAATCATGTACATTCCTTTGAAATTTGGAGTCGAAATTTCAAACTACCGCGCCATTTCCAATTCCTTTTGTAATTAAAATAAATATTTATATTCTAACTACGATTTAAATAAATTTTCACGTTCTAATTCTATTCAAAATAAATTTCTAGTCGTACTTCGTTTTTGGAAGAAAGTCCACTAGGCAAAAGTTGTCCGGAATGGTGCGTTCAGGCTAGTGACAAAGTTTATTGAAGATTGGAGGTTGTATGCAAATTCTAGAGCCAAAGAGGCGAATTCAAGTGCGAGAAAGCGACAAAACAAAGCGTGACGACAAAATCCGCCAATTAAAGAATGACGGAGTGGATCCCAAAGGTGAGGACTTCTAACTTTAATTTGTTTTCTAGTTAAAAATATATACTAGGATGTAGACAGTGCTTAGTAGCACCGACACCTTTGTTTGAAACCATGTTTGTTTGGTTGATTAGATTATTTGGTTGAATTTGATTTGGGAAATGAAATGAATTGATTAGAATTGGTATGTACATGGCGCGCGCCATTAGTAGGCGAGGGATAAGGCTAGACCTTATTCCGGTTCTAGTATCGCGCCGTTATGCTGCCGAAATTTTCTAAAAATATTAGAACAATAAAAATATCATTTTTATTGTATAAATGAACTGTATAAAATATTCATGAGATGAAATAAATATTTTATAGTTAGAAATATAATTTTTAACGACTATATGAATAAAATAAAAATTCATTTACAAATCGGATGATTTGTTTATGTATACGCATTTAACTGATATTGATTGGGACGATATATTTTACACATCGCCCAACTGCACAAATAATAATCCGGGTTTGTAGTTTGAAAACCCCACACGGGTATTGGGATGATATTGGACATACACTAATCCCAATATTTAGTTGTATGTCAATAGATTGGTTGACAGGCTCTTGTAAGCATTAATTATTCATATTTAACGCTTATGCAGTTGTGTAATGCACTCTGGATGATGATTTACTGTGTTTGATCATTGTTGTGTACATGTGTGTATGAAATCCATATAAATAAAATTATATGGTAACTGACTATGTCTGATTCAAATTCGGAAAGAAGGAATGTTTTAAATTAACAAATATTCTGGAATGACTAGGAATGAATATTTTAAAATAAATAATATTTTAAAATAATATTCAGTAATGGATCAAAATGTGATTTTGATGTTTGATATGGAATGGACACGAAAATATTTAAATATATGAAGCCGAGTTTATTAGATTAACGCCATTTTGACGTGAACGATATTTGTATCGATTTTATTCACTTTTTTAATGAATATCAAAAAGGAAGTTATTTCAAAATCTAATGTTTTGAAAATATTATCATTTATATATTAATGATATGGAATATTCAATTTTGATTTAAAATTGAATTTGAAGTTGAAATCGTTTTAAAAATGAATTTTAAACGATTTACAAAATACGATTTAAATGGAAATTGATGAAATGTATATAATATATATATTATATATATTTAACGGCCTGAATAGAATGCGCCACGCAGCGATAGTTCGCGAATTTCGACCATTGATTTCGAATGGACATTACGGGAGATCCGACCATCGGATTCTCCTAAAACAGGAACCTTGGCTTCATATCGAAAAGAGTTTCCAACGGATATGGGAGATTTGAAATCTAACGGTTGGATTTGGAATTATGTTCAAATCAAATTTGGAAAAGGTCGTTGTAAGTGCAGTTCGATGACCACTTATGGAAATCTACTGTACGGGCCGCCTTGATAAAATTATTGAAAATATCAATAATTTGTGCAAAATCAAAATAAATGATTTAGAAATAATTTGGATGAAAAATGCCACGTTTGTAAAGATAAAAATTATATTTTTATTTGAATGAACTAGTTATGAACTAGAATTAGAATCCAATATGTTTAAATAAATAAATTGGATTTTTAATGGTTTTTAAAATAACGAAAATTTCCAATATATGAATTGGATTGGATTTGAATCGAAATTATCCTCGGAATATTTTGATATTGGATTCCGTGATTATACGGATAATATGGAGGAATTTGGAAGATATATATATATCGTTATTCCCAATATGATATTTGTTGATTTCAGAATTTGATATTGAATATAAGCCGATATAATTTCTATTCAGAGCCTTGTATTTAATATTGAATTGGATTTTGGGTTTGTCGTGATCTATGTTTTAAACGACACTGTTCTTAAACCCAGTTGAGAAAAGATTAAATCTTTTAAATAAGATCTAGAAGAATTTACCAATTAATTAATATTTAATTGGAATTGAATATAATTGGATTTTGGGTTTGTTGGGAATGGTGTCTTTATTAATACCGTTCTTAAACCCAGTGTGAAAAGAATAAATCTTTTAATTAAGATTTAAAGAAGAATTACCAATTAATTAACATATAATTGGAATTGAAAATGGAATGTGAATTGGTTTATTGTGAACTGTGTTTTTAACGACATTCGTTCTTTACTTGATTTACAGTGAAATGTGATTTGGAATTTATAAATCTTTTTATTAAGATTTAATGGAAATTTTCCAAATTAAAATTTTTCAATTTAATATATTAAATTGGAATTGAATGGAATTCGATTTGAAAATAACCGAAATGAGCTTCTGTGGAGGAAGACTGTTAATATATATGGAATTTATAAGGCTTAGTCGTTATTCCATTTATATTATTAGTCGGATACGGAAATTGATATTGATTATATATTGATCTGCTTTCCGTGAAGATTCCATTTTTATGGAAGACGATTTGGGTTTATTATGAACCGTGTTTTAAACGACATTGGTTCTTTAACCCAGTTAAAGACGGGATTACATGTCTAACATTGTATTTCAAACCGTATGGTTTATATCTGCTAAATATATATCTGTTTGGTGGTGGGTAATTTATTCTCTTGCTTAACACCCTTCTCTAATACGTACGAGCTTAGAGGCTATATATCAGCAAAAATCAATATTACAGTGTAGATTTTCGATGCGGCATGTTTGTGTTTCCAAAGTTAAATAATCATTAATATTGATTTTTGGGAAGATTAAAACTAAGTGGAATTTTAGTGAATCTTTAATTAGATTGAAATGGGAATTGATAATTTAAGTTATTGGGAAATGATAGAGAATGGAGTATCGCCAATTTTGCTCCTAGCGATAGTTAAATCTTTAATTAGATTTTATCGGGAAATGGTAATTAATTTTACCGATAACACCGTGGTGTTAGTTATGGAGTATTACCATTTTTGCTCCATGGGCTGAATAGGTTGGGATTGGGAATTTAAACAAATGATTACTTTGGTAAGGTGCGCTAATCCCGACTAGTTTGGATAAACCTTAATTTGGTTTGGATTGATACCCAAAGTAAAGATTAAAGAATTAATTTAAAGAATTTATCTTTGATAAAATTAATGGGAACATTTCCCAAAGGATATGAATATTTAAATAAAAGAATATTCATACTTCTAATGAGGCGTATGTTGTGTTTTAATAGCACTCGTTTATTATATACGCGAGTTATTCGAAAAGGCCGGGTTTATACCCATTTTGAATAACTGATTCAGACGATAAATCGACGATGAAGATGGTGGTTGAAGACCGGAGGTCTTCACATCGTTTGGATGATTACTGATGTCTTGATTGGGTTGTACAACCAAGACATGGTAATAAGTGGTAATCATCCAGACGTACTTGGAGATCAACCGGATATGTGAGGACCTCTCTCCTGTATTGGACATATGGGACGAGGAATATGGTGCCTTCGGTTTTGTTCAGACCTAGAACGAACTTGTAAATGGATGTGTGTTTGACATTGGATTTTATTTTATGTCGATTTATCTCTATTAAATATATATCTGTTTGGCGGCGGAGAATTTATTCTCTTGCTTAACGCCCTTCTCTGAGACGTACGAGCACAGAGGTTATATATCGATAGAAATCAGTCGCATAGCATGAATTGCCTGTGTGGCATGCTGAGATGCAAAGGATCAAGGCTTCTGTTGAAAAGCAGAGTCTTATGGTTGATGATCAAAGGATGGTTTTAATATAGCATAGCTTTGTGTATAGCGTTAATTCGCGAGCCTCACACCTCGATATGAGTCAAAAAGGGGATAAAGGACAGCAGGGAGTGCATGACATTTCTTTCTAGCTATGGGTGTTTCTGCAAGCACAAACGTTTTTATATTTGTACCTATGTGGTTGTTGGAATGCGAGGCACTTGGATATATCGGTTACTACAAAGCCGATGGATAGATCCTATAGGACCGGGAAACGTGTGTTCAGGAATTGCCAATTCTCAAACGTAAGCGAGGACTGGCCCTGCAAGATCCAGGATTTTTCTAGAGTGTGTAATCCCGAGGCATTTGCTAGAGTGTCTTGAAGCGGAAAGGATTACATACCTTTCCTTCACTCATGATGGAAATCCAATTTCCAATAGATGACATTTCGATTTTGATTGTAGAGCCTAGTATGGCCACATGATATATGGTACCCATGCTGTTTAGGATTGATACATTTATATTTGAAGTTGTTTTGACAATATATACTTATAATAGTATCAAATGATATGTTTTTAAATGTACCAAGCATGTTTGGCTACTATAAGGGGAACCCTATCCTCTGGCTTGCGTTGCATTGTGTGATGGGACCTGGGTCTTATAATAGCTTCATTTTTTCAAAAAGCATTGTGCTGTTTATTCTATGCACTGGTATTCTTAGGAGGAAACCCGTTCCGTGTTATACGGCGTGGTCCCTTGATTTACCTTATTTCTGAAGTAAAGTTTTAAATAACTATTTTAGTTCTCACACCAGTCACATGACTGACCTGGAGTTTATTGTTTTAACCTAAACTCTGGGTGCCCCTATTTTCCACACGGGCAGCTAGTAGTTTTGATTTTGCAGATTTATATTCGCTGGATCCTGGTTTACTGCTGGGGAGATATTCAGAAAGCTCTGTATTCGTGTTTCTCTTTCAGTTGTGTTTTGTATTATTTTCCGCGACATTGTAATTTGAAAATCTCTTATATTTATCAAATGTATATTATTTGTTCATACTCTATATATTCTTGTACTCTGATGTAAATTGTTCTAATAAGCTGTAACAACCCGGAAAATGCGAGCCAGTTTAAAATTTTTATTTTGGCAATTTTAATGAATTTTGAACATTTAAAATGAATTTTTTTAAATAATATCGACGAGAAATTTATTTTGAATAGAAATAGAACGTATATATTTATATACGTCGTCGTTAGAATATAAATTTTATTTATAGTTATAAAAGGAATTGAAAATGGCGCGGTAGTTCGATAAGTCGATTTCAAACTTCAATTGAACATACCGGGTGCAAAATAAACCGGATTTTAGCGAAACCAAAAATATTAGAATCTAATTGAGAATATCTTTCCAACGAATCCGAAAAATCAAGATTTCATAGCGGGTATCAAATGATATGTCCAGTTGAAATTTCAGAATAGTCGTTACGGAATTTCGGCCTTTAAAAATGGGAATTTTGCAAACGACCTCGAATTTCGACGAAACCACTTTTGTTGGATCCGTGATGTCAAGTTATTGCTAGATTCCAAATTTCATAATTTTTCGAATCAATATGTGAGTGTGGCAAAGGAAAACGTGTTTGACCAGTTTTAGTTGATTTTAATCGACTGGAAAATGGCCATTTCTCTAACGGTCTCAGAATTCGACGAAACTAGTTTTGATAGGACCGTATCGTCAATACGAAGCTAGAAACTATTTTTCCAGAATTGTTCGAGTTAGTATGTGACCCCGGTTAATTGAAATGCGCGTTCAAATTCAATATATAGAGTTATATATTGATTTTAACGGAAACTGATCGAAACGGTCGAATCAGCTTATGGTACACATCCCATTGTGTTCGGAATGGGGGTGAAACGCTATAGACGACAGGCGGTGGGCCTCGTTTCGAGTTCAGATTAAAAGTCAACTTAAAGGAGAATTAAAAATAATTAAATAACTAAATATAATAACACCTCACCCCTCTTTCTCTCTCTCTCTCTCCTCTATTCAGATCGAACGAAAAAAAAGAAGAAGAAAGCGAACGATGGGGGGGCCAGACCGCCGCCGCTGCTGCCACCAGGGCTGTCGCGCCCTGGCGCCGACACCCCAGGGGTCCTCCGCCCTTCTCCCCCTTCTCCTCCGCCCCTCTGTCCCTCTCCCCTTCGTAAAACCGCAACCCTAGCCCCCCTAAACCCGATCCGCCACCCTCCTCGGCCCCTGAAACCGCCTCCCCTAGCCTCCAGACCCCCAGCGCCTCCCCTCCACTTCCCCCTTTCTTCGATTGAACACCGATGGCCCCAAACCCTACGCCCAAATCGATGCAGCAACTGTGTGTCTCCACTTTAGCTGTCATTGGCCTACTCAGCGTCGAGGAGCAACATGACTGCAAACCCATTAAGCACCTCCGCGATTAAAGGTGTGTGATTTCTAATTTACATAACATAGTATGAAGATGTATGATCCTTGAAAATATAAAAATATGATCTTTATTCAAAGAAAGATACGATTTTTATGTTAGTGAAGATACGATCTTTATGATATGGAAAATATGATTTTTAGTTTATAAAAAGATGATTTTTATATACATAAAGGCCATATAAAAATATGATTTTTATAGAAATAGTATAGAATAAAAAGAGGGTTTTATCATGAACTAGCATATATAAAGAGTTGACTTTATATTTGAAAAGGCGAAATTTTTATATTTGAAAGGGCGAAATCTTTATATTTGAAAGGGCGAAATCTTTATATTTGAAAGGGCGAAATCTTTATATTTGAAAAGGCAAAATCTTTATATTTGAAAAGGCGAAATCTTTATATTTGAAAAGGCGAAATCTTTATATTTGAAAAGGCGAAATTTTTATATAGAGAATAGCGATATAAAAATAGAATTTTTATCTATATTGTAATGATATAAAAATAGAATTTTTATCTATATAGTAACGATATAAAAATAGAATTTTTATCTATATAGTAACGATGTAAAAATAGAATTTTTATCTATATAGTAACGATGTAAAAAAAATAGAATTTTTATCTATATAGTAGCGATGTAAAAATAGAATTTTTATCTATGTTGTAGTAGTATAAAAATATAATTTTTATATACATATCAACAATATAAAAATGTGATTTTTATATATGTAGTGGCTACGGGCAACGAAAGTGACTAAAAGCGAGAACAGTGATGATTCCCTACATTAGAAGTGTCGTGGAGTTGGGATAGCTTTGGTGAGAATTTCTCACTCTTCAATCTCTTTTTCTAGTTATATATATATATATATATATATATATATACAAGGATGTAGATGGTGCTTAGCAGCACCCGACACCCGTCATCGACAGACCATGGATGGCTTGTTTGTTTTATTGATGTGTTGTGGTAATTTGTTTGTGATGTTGATGTGAAAGCGATAATAAAATGTAGATAGTTGAAATAAATTAATTATCGTTGAAAATATAAATTTTAACGTGAATGTGAATAAATGAATATTTATAAATAAATCGGCCAATTTGTTTATATACACTGATTTGACTGATATTGATTGGGATGATAAATTTTACACATCGCCCAACTGCAAAAATAAAAATCCGTGTTTGTTGATTTGAAACCCCACACGGGTGTTGGGATGATATTTGGGTACACTAATCCCAATTATTTAATTGTATGTCGATCGATTGGTCGACAGGCTGTGTAAGCGTTAATTATTTATATTTGATGCTTATGCAGTTGGTGGTGCACCTTGGATGATGGTTGATTGTTTATCATTGCTATTATATACATGTGTTGTATGGAATCCATATAATTAACATTATATGGTGATTGATTGGGCCTCATTCCAATCGGGAAAATAATGAATATTATAAAAGAAAATTCATGTGTTGAATATAAAAATAGTCATGTGTTGACGATGTGCATGTGTTGAAACTATTTATATGTTGAGTGAAATATCTTAATAATAAAATTTACATCTTTATCATATTTAAAATTAGAACTACTTCATGGTGGAGTCTGATTGAAAATCAAACGAGAGATACCATAGTTTTATAAAATATTTTACATAACAAAAATAGTTGTGTGCTGACAGTACTCATGTGTTGAGATTGGTCGTGTGTTAAAAGAAATATAGATTCATGTGTCGAATGGAATACATATTCATTTGTTGAATAGAATAACGAATTTATTGAAATATATATATATATATAAAGCCGTGTTGATTAGAGTTGCGCCATTTTGACGTGAACGATATTTATATCGATTATATTCGTTTTTATAATGAATATAGAAAAAGTGGTGAGTTCAAAATATAACATTTTGAAAATATTATCAATTATATAGTAATGATATGAAATATTCAATTTTGATTAGAAATCGAAATAGTGTTGAAATGGTTTTGAAAACGAAGTTAAAACGATTTATAAAATATGTTTAAAAAAGGAAATCGACGAAATATATATATAATATAATATATATATTATATATAATGGCCTGAATAGAACGCGCTGCAGCAGTTCGTGAATTTCGACCATTGACTTCGAATTGACGTTGCGGGAGATCCGACCGTCGGATTCTCCGGAAACCGGAACTGTTGGGTTCGTATCGAAAAGAGCTTTCCAATGAATATTAGAAATTTGAAATCTAACGGTTGGATTTGGAATTAGGTCCAAATAAAAATTGAAAAAGGTCGCTGTAAGTGCAGTTCGATGTCCGTTGATGGAAATCAACTGTACAGGCCTTGATAAAATTATTAAAAATATTAGTAATTTGTGTAAAATCATAATATGTGAATTGGAAAGAACTGGGATGAAAAACTCCATATTTGAAAGGATAAAAATAGATTTTTATCGAAATGAACTGGTTTTGAACTAGAACTAAAACCAATTTATTTTTGAAATGAATAAATTGAATTTGAATCGTTCTGAAAATAACCAGAATTTCCAATATATATAGAGTGGAAGTGGATCTGAATCGAAATTGTCTTTGGAATATTTCGATATTGGATTTCGTGACTATACAGATATTGTTATGGGAATTTGAAAGATATATTTTATATCGTTATTTCCAATACGATAATTGTTGGTTTCAGAATTTGATATTGAATATAAGCCGGTATATTTTCTATTCAGAGCCTTGTATTTAATATCAAATGTGATTTGGATTTATCGTGAATCGTGTTTTATATGACAATGGTTCTTTAACCCAGTTAAAGGCAGGATGTTGATTTTTGAGAAGATTAAAACTAAGTGGAATTTCAATGAATCTTTAATTAGATTGAAATGTGAATTGATAATTTAAATTATCAAATTTGAAAGGTGATCGAGAATGGAGTACCACCATCTTTGCTCCAAAGCGATAGTTAAATCTTTAATTAGATTTGAACGTGAAATGGTAATTAATTTTACCAATAATACTGTGGTGTTAGTTATGGAGTATTACCAGTTTTGCTCCAGGGGATGAATAGGTTGGGACTGGGAAATAAAATAAATAATTACTTCGGTGTGGTTCGCTAATCCCGACTAGTTTGAAATGATATGCGAAGGAAGATTAAAGAATAAATTTAGAAGAATTTATCTTGGATAAAATTAATTGGAACCTTTCCCTAAGAATGTGATTTTGTGAATAAAAGAACATTCTGAATTGGAATGAGGCGTTTGTTGTGTTTTTGTAACATTTTTTTATCATATACGGTGGTTATACAGAAAGGCCGGGTTTATACCCATTCTGAATAATCGATTCGACGAGATGTCGAAGATGAAGACGGTGGTAAAGACCGGAAGTCTTCACATCATTTGGGTGATTACTGATGATCTTGATTGGGCTGTACACCCAAGATGAGGGAATCAGTTGGTGATTGTCCAGACGTACTTGGAGATGGATGGATATTCAAGGAAAGTGCCTCCGGTTTCGTTCAGACCTTGAACGAACTTGTAAATGGATTGTGTGTCTGACATTGGATTTTATTCTGTGTTGATTGACCTCTATTAAATATACATCTATTTGGTGGCGGAGAATTTATTCTCTTGCTTAACGCCCTTCTCTGAGACGTACGTGCTCAGAGGTTGTATATCGATGGACATCAGTCGCATGGAGTGAATTGCCAATGTGGCACGCGTAAGTGGCAATTGATCAAGGCTTCTGTTGAAAAGCAAATTCTTGTGGTTGATGATCAAAGCACGGCCTGTGTGGCGTAGCTTTGTGTATAACGTGAATTCGCGAGCCTCACACCTCGGTATGAGTCAAAAACGGGATACGGACCCAAGGAGTGCACGACGTTTCTTTCAAGCTATGGTGGTGTTAATGACCTAACAGCCCTGACATTTATATACTTTTCACCTGTGTGGTTGTTGGATACGAGGCGCCTCGGATATGGGTCTGTAAGGACCGGGAAACGTGTGTTCAGGAATTGCCAATCCTCAAAAGTAAGAGAGGACCGACCTTGGAGGATCCAGGGATTGCTGTGTGCGGTCCCGAGGCATTTGTTAGAGTGTCTCGAACGGAAAGGAGCTTGCCCCTTGCCTCGATTCGTGACGGAAATCCAATTTCCAATACGTGAAATTGAGGTTTTAATTGTAGAACTAGTATGGTGACATGATAGATGGTACCCATGCCGCCTATGATTGATATTCATGATTGAATTGTTTTGACACTATACACTTATTATAGTATCAAGTGATTTGTTTTAAACATACCAAGCATGTTTGGCTATTATAAGGGGAAACCCTATCCTCCGGCTTGCGTTGCATTGTGTGATGGGACCTGGGTCTTATAATAGCTTCATTTTTCCAAAGAGCATTGCGCTGTTTTGTTATATGCACTAGTATTCTTGGGAGGAAACCCGTTTCGTGTTATACGGCGTGGTCCCTTGAATTAATCTCTTTTAAAGTAAAGTTTTAAATAACTATTTTAGTTCTCACACCAGTCCCATGACTGATCTGGAGTTTATTGTTGTAACCTAAACTCTGGGTGCCCCTATTTTCCACACGGGCAGCTAGTAGTTTTGGTTTTGCAGATTTATATTCACAGGATCCTGATTTACAGCTGGAACGATGCTCAGAAAGCTCTGTATCCGTGTATTACTTTCAGTTGTGTTTTATGTTGTTTTTCCGCTGCTATGTAATTTACTGTAATCTCTGATATTTGTCGAATGTAATTTATTCATTTATACTCTGTATATTCTTGTATCTGATGGAATTGTTGTAATAACAATGAATTGTTCTTCCGCTTGCGTTCTATTTTGTCTTGTCCTCAATTCTATCCGTGCTTTCCTTCACGGGGAAGTTCGGGTCGTCCCAGTTTGATATCAGAGCTTTGGTTTACAGAGCTCGAGAACAAGACACATTAGAACCATACGAAAGAATTCATCAGATATTGGATTAGTATTATCCAATTAGAATGACTCGTTAGAGATAAGATCAGTAGTATCCTAGAATGAGTGTGAAGAGTATATTTTTCAAATGAAAACAATTTTTTTTGAAAATTTAATTCGTTTTATACGTATTTGAATATTTATTTATTTTGAATTTGGACAATCGAGTATATAAAAATTTCGCGTATACGCGTCATGAACGTATATTCGAAGTTTTAATATACTGGATAGATATAGAGTCACGTTCTAGACACCCGTGGATAATTCTGATGATGTGGCCACATCATCAGTATTTATGTTTGTATTTCGAAGGTGTGATATCTATATATTTCCATTAGACTGGTGTGAGAACCAAAACTAGATGGATTTATTGTTGTGAATTGGCATCAAAAACATGATTTTCTGTATATATATCAAAAATTATGAATTTGAAACGTTAATCCACTAATTAATTGATGGTTGTGTTGTTTGTTTATTTGTTTGATAATTTTAAACCATTTAGCCTAATTGAATCAAATATTGAATTGTATTGAAAATATGTCCCATTTGCTTGCATATACATGTAACACCCCATAATTCTGTAACACTAGGATTTATAAATCAGGGCAGAATTAAAAGTTAAAATCAAAATCAAGGGAAATGGTTCGTCTCGGAATTCTGCATGAAAACGAGTCCGAGTTTGCGTAAATCGGAGTCCGTATGATGAAGATATAGCCCCCGGAAGTTTCAGCAAAATTCAAATTTCAAAACAGACTCAGAAGGGACCCAGGTCGACTAGGGAGTCGACTGGGTAGTCGACCCCCCCCCCCCAGGTCGACTGGGTAGTCGACCCCCCCTCCCCCCGCTTTTTTCAGCTTTCTGAACCTGATTCGTTTCTCTGTATCCGGACGCCCTTCTGACCAGATTTGTTGACTTCTACACTATATAAACAGCCCTAGTCTTCTTCTCTATTCACAATTCTTTTCTATCCTTATGCTGCCTCTGAGAAAATATATAAATAAGTAATATATAAAATAAATCAAGATGAGGAAATGCTGCTCAAGAAGAGGTTCAAGTCAAGCTAGGATTCAAGAGGAGGTTCAAACGACTTCAACGACTGTTTTTCTACGAATCTTAGCAACGCCATCTTTCGGTTCTGATCTAATCTCTGTAAGTCAGTTATTTTTAGATTTGAACGTTTTTCTCTGTTCGTGACATGAAATTAAAGGAATAAAAGAATATGCCAAATCTCTCTCTCTCTATTCGAATCAGTGCCTATACTCTTGAACCTAATTAAGAACTGTTATGACTCGAGGACAAATAAGACAGTGATTATGAAACTATGGACCTTAAAACCATATGCCTATGACTATGAACATTTGCCTATGACTATGGACATTGCCTATGACTATGAACATTGCCTATGACTTCTGACGACCCCAAATCCCGTACAGACGGAGACAAGGGTAATCTTTGGAATATAACACAAAAACAGATAATAGCAGAACCGAAATAAATTAAATACACCAGATAATGAATAATAGAATATACTGGATAAAAGTAATCATCAGAGTTACACAGTATACAGGATCTTACTTAGTACAATTACAGTTCAACTATACATATATGTCTACAACGGAAAACAAACAAAATATGTACAATAGGAGCTGAACAACATAAAAAGAGATAAATGATAGAATCCATCTTCAGCTCCAGCTATCCAGAAAGAACCAACTAAACCTGAAAACAAGGATGCCCGTGCAGAAAAAGGGGCACCCGAGTTTGAAAGTGAAACAAACTACGAGTCAGTCATGGGACTGGTATGAGAAATCTACTCAACACATTTATACTATGGCTAATCACAGGACCACGCCACTTCCGTGGAACGGGTTCACTCCATTGGATTGCCAGTGCTTTAAAAACTAATCTTTCTTTTAAACAACGCTATGCTTTTTATAAAAATGAGGCCATTATAAGACTCAGTTCCCATCACACAATGCAACGCAAATCAGAGGATAGAGTTTTTACCTTATAACGGCCAAAATATGCTTGATACAAAATAAACAAAGGCATTCGATATTATTGCTAGTGTTTATATGTTTTGAGAACAATTTCAAATCATAACTATCAATCATAGACGGCATTAATGCCCCATACCACTATGTCGCCATATATAGGTATACAATCAAAACTACATAGTCACGTATTTGGAAATTGGATTCCGTCATGAACCAAGGCAAAAGATAGTCCTTACCGAGTTCGAGACTATCTAGCCCGAGTCTCAGGGCATGTACTCAGTCAAACCCTTGGATCGTCAGGGCCGGTCCACCGATGTGGATTAAAATTCCTGAACAATGCATTTCCCGGTCCTATGGGGCGTAAATGAGCCAACGCAACAGCAACAACCACATAGGTGAAAAGTATATAAATGTCAGGGCTGGTAGGTCACTGACACCACCCCAGCTAGAAAGAAACGCATGCCCTCCTTGAGGTCCTTCTCCCGTTTCTGGTTCATACCGGGGTGTGAGGCTCGCGAATTCACGTTATACACAAAGGTACGCCACATGGGCGGTGCTTTGATCATCACCACAAGACTTTCCTTTTCAATAGAAGCCCTGATCACTGCATCTTATCATGCCACACTAGCAATTCATGCCGTGCGACTGATGTCCATCGCTATACAACCTATGAACTCGTGCGTTTCAGAGAAGGGCGTTAAGCAAAAGAATAAATTCTCCGCCGCCAAATAGATGTATATTTAATAGAGATCGATCAACACAGAATAAAATCCAATGTCAGACACACAGTCCATTTACAAGTCCGTTCTGGGTCTGAACGAAACCGGAGGCACTAAATACCTCGCAAACCCATCGATCACCACGTACGTCTGGACGAACACCACTCATTATCCATATTTCGGGATGCCTCCTAATCAGGACCTCGGTTACCATCCAAACGAGGTGAAGATCTCCGGTCTTCGACCATCGTCTTCGTCTTCGACTTTCGATCGTCGGTCAATTATTTGAAATGAAAATTAACTCGGCCTTTTCAAATAATTCACGTATATTTAGAATTTCAAATCAATTTATTTCAATGGTTAAATCATTCGACAACACAAACTTTGTTCTTTAATGTAATTTTCACACCAAACACATCCAACCATCAAATACCACATAAATCGAGCAAATTCAGTTTATTTCCATTCCATATCGTTTATGATATTTTATAACGATTTATCGCTATTTTTATTTATTTTAAAATAGCCAATTTATTCAAAACGACGCTTCGGGCCATAACGTGGCCGTGGCGCTGTTTTTCTTCAGATTTGATTTACACATATCTGAAAATCTAACCGTTGGATCTTCACACAATTTACATCATTAGAAAGGTCTTTTCAAAACGAATCCAATGGTTCCAGTTTCGGGAAATTCCGTCGGTCGGATCTCCCAGTATAATCGTTTGAAGTTTCGATTTCAAAATACGAACTACAGCGTCGTTATTCGATTAAATATAGTTATATATATATATATATATAATCGATTCTGGCGCTATTTTTCTTCAGATTTGAATTAAACATTCCAGACAATCCAACCGTGGGATTTTTACAAAGTTGGTGCCGGTGGAAAGATATTTCCAAGGCGAACCTAACGGTTGTGATTTCAGGAAAATCCGATGGTCGGATCTCCCGTACTAATCGTTTGAAATCACGGTTTCAAAATACAAACTGCAGCGTCGTTATTCGATATATTTTAATTCTAGTTATATATAAATATCGATTCTTCGATTTCAAAGCTACATTCTTTTCATTCATTTGATAAAAATGATATTTTCATCTAACTGTCTTCTATTTCAACACTTCACTATTTTTAACAATTCGTTTATATAATAAAAATGTGATTTTTATTGTAAAACAATTCATTTCAAAACACTGTTATTTCGTATAGTTAATATAGGGATAAAAATAGGATTTTTATTGTAAAACAATTTATTTCAAAACCGTACTATTTTATACTTTTCATATTGATGTTAAAAATGGAATTTTTATTATAAAACAATTTCTTTCAAAATATGAATACCATTCAACACATGAATTTCAATTCAACGAATGAATATCGATTCAACACATGAAGGTTTTCTATAGTTTATATATATAGATAAAAATGTGATTTTTATATTTTAAAACACGAACAACATTCAACACATGAATTTATATCCAACGAATGAATATCGATTCAACACATGAAGGTTTTTTATAGTTTATATATATAGATAAAAATGTGATTTTTATATTTTAAAACACGAACAACATTCAACACATGAATTTCTATCCAACGAATGAATATCGATTCAACACATGAAGGTTTTCTATAGTTTATATATATAGATAAAAATGTGATTTTTATATTTTAAAACACGAACAACATTCAGCACATGAATTTCTATCCAACGAATGAATATCGATTCAACACATGAAGGTTTTCTATAGTTTATATATATAGATAAAAATGTGATTTTTATATTTAAAACACGAACAACATTCAACACATGAATTTCTAATCAACGAATGAATATCGATTCAACACATGAAGGTTTTCTATTCAACGAATAAATATAGTTTCAGCAAATGAAAATAATTCAAACACATGAATATTATTCAAAATTTCGGCAGCATAACGATAGGGTAGTTAAAACCGGAACCGTCCCTAGTACGGCTCCTCGCTCTACCTTAAAACCTCACGGTTTTTGACAATGCGGATCATGCATCTAGTTCGCACGCAGGCGGCATGTATATATTTATTTCATTTCGACAAACTAATCCTATGTGGTTTCAACCAAATATTTCTCAACCACAAATGGGTATTTTTCAACCACAATCAATCAATATCAACCACAAACCATCCCAAACAACCATTCGCTATCAATCAATTTTCACACCAATCACAATCAATAAATATGGTACATGGTTTGTGGACGAGGGGCATATATATATATATATATATATATATAGCAATTCACTTCTATTTCAACTCATATATAATTTTTACAACGCATATATAACTTATACATCGAATATACAACTTATACAAGAGGTGTACAACGCTTATATCACTCATACATCGACTATATAATTTATACATCGTCGTTTTCCATATTGTTTATAAATTAGAAATCTCACATTGGGTTCCACTCCACCAAAAATAGCAGAAGGCTTAGAAAAATAAGCGGTCTCTTCTAAAATGTAGAAGGCGTCCACACGAGTCCACTATCTCTTGTTTCACTGAATTTCGTCAAGAAATGAAAAAGATATGATTTTTAAAAGGTTTGCAACACTAAAAAGTGTTTAAACAATATAAAGGAATCACCTTTATATGCTGTTCAAAACTAGGTCGGAGAAATCCGGGAAGAACTGGGATGATCGGTGGCTGCAGCGTCGTAGAGGGAGGTGAGGGCTGCCGATCGATGGTGGTTTGAGGGGGTACGGTGGTCGGATCTGTTGTCGGCGGCGTCAGGAAGGTCGGAGCTTTGGAAGGCCGTTTCTGGCAATGGAGGCGGAGCTTGTGTCGGATTTGAAGAGGAGAGGGAGGCGGTTCGAGTGGATGTGGTGGCGGCGGCTCTAGTGGCCTGTAGCGGCGGTGGCGGAGGAGAGAAGGGGGGAGCCTTTATCGCCGTCGATCGGGTGGGGGGGGGGTCTGAGGATTTTTTTTCCTAAATTCTGATTGGTCGTGGGTCTTTAAAGGGTTTTTTTTTACACGACCACTAATTGAAACCCAACGACTGTCGTCCCTAGCGTTTTACCCCCATTCCGAACACAATGGGATATGTTTCGAAGGCCCATTCGACTGTTTCAGTCAGTTTCCATTCAAATTAAAATATAAAACATTCTATATTTAATTTGAACGTGCATTTCAATTTTCCAGGGCCACAAACTGATTCGAAAAATTCCAGAAAAATAAATCTTGCTATGTTTTAACGATACGGTCCCAACAAAACTAGTTTCATCGAATTCTGAGACCGTTTGCAAAAAGGCCCATTTCTGGTCGATCCAATTCAACTATAATTGACCAAAACACATTTTCCTTTGCCACGCTCACATACTAGCTTCAAAAATTATGAAATTTGAAACCTAGCAATAACTTCACATCCTGGATCCAACAAAAGTGGTTTCGTCGAATTCCGAGGTCGTATGCAAAATGGCCAATTTCACGGGCTATATAAATTCCATAGCGCCCTTTCTGAAAATTCATTCGGCCATAACTTTTTCTTTCCGCTATGAAAATTCGATTTTTAAGATTCGTTAGAAAGGTATTCACTAACAGATTTAAATATTTTTGGTTTCACTAAAATCCGTTTTGTTTTGCACCCGGTACCGTCCGACAAATTTTGAATTCAATTTTTAAAACTGCAGCGCCATTTCAGGCCTTGTTTATAATTAGAATTAATTATATTCGTTTTCAATTGTCGATTCAACTCACTTTTCATCTCTATTATTTAAAATATTTATTTTAAATATTTAAAATCCATTATTTTAGCCAATTTAAAATTTTTAAATTGGTTCAGATTTTCTGGGTCGTTACAATCTCTCCCACTTAAAACTTTTCGTCCCCGAAAAGGAACAAAGTCGAAAGTGGTTTGATTAATCAACTCTACATTCGATCTGGCTTCAATTCTCCAACTTTTCAGTTTCTGAGAAATTTCAAATTCTTCAAAAATTTGGCTAACACCCGGAATTTTCGAAAAATTTCGCCATAACCTCCTTTGTACGGGAAGGGGTTTGGAAATTTATTGGGCCGTATTAGGTACCCAATAAATCCTAATAAGCCAACACATATTTATAGTGATATAATCTGGTGTTTACAGGGGAGCATGTATTGATAATAACTCCAGAGAATAAATTCTCGTCACCCTGCCCCGTGTGGGAAATAAATAGTCCATGTGCCTTATCTAATAACTAGAGAGACGTGATTATTGTCAGCTCCAGACCCGTGTGGGATTTTTTTATTAATCTGGCAATTTAATCGTTACAATTTAAATAGTCCATATCAGTCATCAGTTCAACCTGTAAAATATAGTCGTCGCCATACAAGCCTCTCGCTCGTGTGGTAAATCTTCCACCTCGTCACACAAACTCCAAATGCTTATGTGGAATATGATGAAGTATGCCTATCTTCTGAAGTATGCCATGTAATGTAGTTCAAAATTAATTGTTACTATCCTATGGCGACGTTTATTATTTCAGACAGAAAAACCAGCACTATGCATCCAATGACATTCACAGGAGTTGATATAATAATATTTCGCATCCAACTCATTAAGGTTTACCTATTTGTCGGGCACGAAAATAAAATCTTTACTCAACAGCTAATCCATTTACCTGTTCAAACATATATAATACACATGTATATATATTTCTATTTATTTTATAATCAGTTCAATGTGTGATATAAATGAATAAATCCTACCATTATTCCATTGTTGATTAAATTAACTATGGTTTCAATCATTCAATTAATCAAATTTACTATCACACAACACAAACAACAATTAAATTGTTTTTAATTTTTCAAAACTATACAAATTAATTCCTATTCTCTTTTAAAATCATTCAGACTATAGAGTTAAAAGTGCACATCCATGGAAAGAAAATAACAGCAGAGTAGAGAATTAAATGGTAATGCAAAGTATGGTAAATATACCTTGCACCGGAGTCAATCAGAGATATCCACTCGGCATCTAGGATAAGCCTTCTGAATTCTCTCCTTGGTTTCCCAAGTACAATCTCGCGGATCTCCGCTCCATTACACTTTGACCAAGTGAACCTTCTTGTTCCTCAGCTCTTTGGTTTCTTTGCCGATGATCTTGAGCGGCTCTCTTCTCACAGATAATTCTGGAGTAATTTCAATATCCTTCTGAGCTGCTTCTTCCACGATCAAGTCTGGATCATGAACGTGCTTTCGAAGTTGAGATATGTGAAATACATCATGAACTCCAGGCAACCAGTCTGGCAATTTGACCCTATAAGCGAGAGTTCCAATCCGTTCCAGAATAGGAAACGGACCAATGAATTTGGGCGCCAATTTTCCAGTTTTACCGAACCGGATAACTCCTCTCATCGGCGATACTTTCAGATATACATAGTCGCCAACTGCAAAGGATATATCTCTTCTTCTTCTATCGGCATAGCTCTTTTGTCGGGTTTGAGCGGCGAGTAATCGCTTCTTAATAAAATCGACTTTGTCGGCGGCTTCTCGAATCATATCAGGACCCAACACAAGTCTATTACCTGGTTCGACCCAACAAGCAGGGGATCGGCACGGTCTACAATACAATGCTTCGAATGGCGACATTGTCAGACTCGCCTGGTAGCTGTTGTTATATGAGAATTCAGCCAAATGCAAATGGTCTTCCCATGATCCACCGAAATCTATAACACAAGCCCGCAATAGATCTTCTAAAATACGATTCACCCTCTCAGTCTGACCGTCCGTCTGAGGATGATAAGCGGTGCTCAAATTCAACTTCGTTCCCAGCTCGAGTTGAAATGCTTCCCAGAATTTGCTAGTGAATATTGTATGTCTATCACTGACTATACTGAGCGGCACTCCATGTAGTCTAACTATTTCCTTGAAGTATATCTGCGCCAGGCTCTGAGCAGTTCTGTTTGATCTGACAGGTATGAAATGGGCGGTCTTCGTGAAGCGATCTACAATCACCCAAATACTGTCATTCCCTTTTCTGGTTCTGGGCAGACCATCAATGAAATCCATAGAAATATGTTCCCACTTCCAACCAGGAACTTATAGCGGTTGCAACAATCCAGCCAGTTTTTGTTGGTCGCTCTTGACTAGCTGGCAAGTAGGGCATCGGCTAACATATATTGAAACGTCTCTTTTCATAGCCTTCCACCTGAATGTTCGTTTGAGATCGTTATACATTTTGGCCACACCAGGATGGATACTCAGCTTGGATTTGTGACACTCGTCTAACACTTCCCTTTTTTACTCTGGGATATCAGGAACACAAATCCTTCCTTTCAACCTCAGGGTCTCGTCGTTATCTATTTGAAAACACGAGGGTTCGCGTTTCTGAATCCTTTTGATCATATCCTTAATAAAGTTATCCTCTTTCTGAAGAATAGATATTTTGTCAATCAAGGAAGTCATGATAATAAAACTGGCGATCATTACATTCTTTCGGCTCAGCGCATCGGCCACGACATTGGCTTTCACTAGAGTGTATATAATTTCAAAATTGTACGCTGCAAGGAACTCTATCCAACGTTGCTGCCTCATATTCAAGTCCTTCTGAGTGAACAGATACTTTAACGACTGGTGATCTGTAAACAGTTCAAATCTCTCACCCAGAAGATAGTGTCTCCAGATTTTCAAGGCAAATACTATCGCCAATAACTCAAGATCATGAGTGACGTAGTTTTTCTCGTGTGGCTTCAGCTGACGGCTAACATAAGTGATCACCTGGCCTCTTTGCATTAACACTGCGCCAAGGCCTTCTCCTAGAAGCATCAGTCCAGACTTTTAAATCTTGGTTGCCATCGATGATGGTTATCACTGAGCAGTTGTTAATCTCAACTTTAGCTCTTCAAAGGCCTCCTCACTTTCTGGAGTCCACTTGAATTTAGAATGCTTCTTTGTAAGCTTCGTTAAGTGACCAGATATCTTCGAAAAGTCTTTAACGAATTTCCGGTAATAACTAGCCAATCCGAGAAAACTACGGACTTCAGTAGGGGTGCTGGGCTGCTTCCAGTTCTAAATAGCTGTGATTTTACTTGGATCCACAGCGATTCATTCTTTAGATACGACGTGGCCCATAAATTTCACTTCATCTTGCCAGAATATACATTTGGAAAACTTTGCTTTCAATACATTCCTTCTGAGGATTTCTAACACTTGTTCCAAATGTTTTTCATGTTCGGCCTTTGATTTAGAGAAGATTAGAATATCATCAATAAAAACCAGAACAAATTTATTCAAAACTCCTCTGAATACTCTGTTCGTCAGATCGACGAAGTAAGCTAGAGCGTTACATAAGCCGAACGGCATTACTAACCACTCGTAGAATAAGTCGGGACCTCTGAATGCCGTCATTGGAACACACTCTTCGACAATTCGAAGTTGATAGAAACCTGTAGCAAGGTCCATTCGTGAAAATACTTGTGCGCCATTTAATCGATCTAACAAATCATCAATCCGCGGCAATGGATATTTGTTCTTTATTGTTTGTTTGTTCAGATCACGATAATCCACACATAGACGTAGAGTACCGTCAGATTTTGGGACAAACACCACTGCTACACCCCAATCAGAGAAACTAGGCCTGATCAGACCCTTCCATACTAGCTGTCGTGTTTGATTGTCTAATTCCTCAATCTCTTTCAAGGACATTCTTCAAATAGCGTGAACTACCGGCCTTGCATTGGTAATCAAAGCGATCTTGAAATCTATTTCTCTCTGCAGAGGTAAGCGAACAACTTCTTCGAACACATCCGCATAGTTCTTGACGAAAGGAATATCTTTCACTAGGTCGGGAATATTCTCTGTGATTTCAGGGACATTTTCTATTTGGGCTGGAGAAACATTCAAAGCTCCCAAAAGTCTTCTCTATTAGGATTCTGACCTTCACAGGGAATGGTTATATAATCACCTGATTTAATCCTCGCCTTTACGACTCTGTCCGCGCATTTAACTTCAGCTTCATATTTGGTCAACCAGTCTAACCCCAAGATAAGATCAAACTCTTTAAAATTCATGACGACTGTGATGGTAGGAAACCGATAATGAGAAAAGGAAACTGGCACTCCACAAACCCAACTGAGATCAATGGAACCCCCAACCGGATTCTGGACAGTCATTGGTTCCTTGAGCTTTTTCAAATTCAAATCCAGTTTCTTAGCTGCATCTTTGGCAATGAAGCTTCGTGACGCACCTGTATCAAACAGTACTTTGACTGGAATGTTTTTGACAGTAAGCGTTCCTTCTAAAACATCAGCCCTTTCTTGACTAGCGGAGGGCTCGAAAGTTTCTGCTACTTCATTTATATATATGGCTTTAGATTTCTTTGAGTGTTGGCACTCCCGTGCAATATGACCTGCTTGGCGGCACTTATGGCATTTCCTTTCATCATGAGACTTCTTCTTCTTCTTGGCAGGTTTGCAATTCCTGGTCAAATGCCCTTGTTTCTTGCAGTTAGAGCACGTGGCCATCATTATGTGTTCTTTATCCGACTTAGCCCTTTTTCTGACTTTAGGCTCTTTACTGACCTCAGCCTTCGTACTGGCTTCAGGAATATCAGTTTCCAACTCTTCTTTGTCACTAGAACAGACTTCTTCTTCGTCGCGTAACATTCCTTTCTTATGGAGATCTTCATACTGATAAGCCATATATATCATTTTTGAAAAAGGAAGCTTCACATTCCTCATTACACTATTCTGATATCTCCTTTGCAGGCCATGAATAAATCTCAGATTCTTCCTCTTCGAATCTTGAATCAGATGAGGAGCAAAGTGAGCAAGTTCGTTGAATTTCTTATGATATTCTGGGATGGTCATATCACCTTGTATCAAATAAGAAAATTCGTCACATAATCGCTCGGTTGTTTCGGGGGGAGTAAATCTTTCTAGGAAAATCTCTTTGAATCTGTCCCAGGTGATATCACCTTCTGGATTATCTTTGATGATTGCTTCCCACTAGATTAAAGCTTCTTCTTTGAGCGCCCAAGATGCCACTAACCGTTTCTGGTCATCTCTCAGCTGGATACGCTCAAAAATTCTTTCGAAAGAACTCATCCAAGCTTGAGTTTGAATTATAGATTCATTGCCCGAGAACTGTGCTCCATTCAGATTTCGGTATCTCTTTAATAGAGCCTCTAGATCAGGTTCTGTATTCCTTCTGTTTCTGGCACTCATTTTTCTAGTACTTCCGCAAATGGCAGATCAAGTGTCAGGTAACAGAAAGGGTATTTCAAAATATAGAAACACATACTTCAATGTAAATGTGTCTATCGAGGTGTAATTTCATTCTGCTTTACTCATACTAGGATATTACTGATCCTATCTGTATAGAGTTACCCGTCCTAGAACACTACTGGTTCTATTTCTGACGAGTTCATTAATATGTCATATTCCAGAACTAAGCTTAACCAAAGCTCTGATACCACGTTGTGACGACCCCAAATCCCGTACAGACGGAGACAAGGGTAATCTTTGGAATATAACACAGAAACAGATAATAGCAGAACCGAAATAAATTAAATACACCACATAATGAATAATAGAATATACTGGATTAAAGTAATCATCAGAGTTACACAGTATACAGGATCTTACTTAGTACAATTACAGTTCAACTATACATATATGTCTACAGCGGAAAACTAACAAAATATGTACAATAGGAGCTGAACAGCATAAAAAGAGATAAATGATAGAATCCATCTTCAGCTCCAGCTATCCAGAAAGAACCAGCTAAACCTGAAAATAAGGCTGCCCGTGTAGAAAAGGGGGTACCCGAGTTTGAAAGTGAAACAAACTACGAGTCAGTCATGGGACTGGTACGAGAAATCTACTCAACACATTTATACTATGGCTAATCACAGGACCACGCCACTTTCGTGGAACGGGTTCACTCCATTGGATTGCCAGTGCTTTAAAAACTAATCTTTCTTTTAAACAACGCTATGCTTTTTATAAAAATGAGGCCATTATAAGACTCAGTTCCCATCACACAATGCAAGGCAAACCAGAGGATATAGTTTTTACCTTATAATGGCCAAAATATGCTTGATACGAAATAAACAAAGGCATTCGATATTATTGCTAGTGTTTATATGTTTTGAGAACAATTTCAAATCATAACTATCAATCATAGACGGCATTAATGCCCCATACCACTATGTCGCCATATATAGGTATACAATCAAAACTGCACAGTCACGTATTTGGAAATTGGATTCCGTCATGAACCAAGGCAAAAGATAGTCCTTACCGAGTTCGAGACTGTCTAGCCCGAGTCTCAGGGCAAGTACTCAGTCAAACCCTTGGATCGTCAGGGCCGGTCCACCGATGTGGATTAAAATGCCTGAACAATGCGTTTCCCCGCCCTATGGGGCGTAAATGAGCCAACGAATGACTCCATCGGACCCGGATCGTCCGATCTAACCGAGGCGCCTCGCAACAACAACAACCACATAGGTGAAAAGTATATAAATGTCAGGGCTGGTAGGTCACTGACACCACCCTAGCTAGAAAGAAATGCATGCCCTCCCTGAGGTCCTTCTCCCGTTTCTGGTTCATACCGGGGTGTGAGGCTCGCGAATTCACGTTATACACAAAGCTACGCCACACGGGCGGTGCTTTGATCATCACCACAAGACTTTGCTTTTCAACAGAAGCCCTGATCACTGCATCTTAGCATGCCACACTAGCAATTCATGCCGTGCGACTGATGTCCATCGCTATACAACCTCTGAACTCGTGCGTTTCAGAGAAGGGCGTTAAGCAAAAGAATAAATTCTCCGCCGCCATACAGATGTATATTTAATAGAGATCGATCAACACAGAATAAAATCCAATGTCAGACACACAGTCCATTTACAAGTCCGTTCTGGGTCTGAACGAAACTTGGAGGCGCTAAAGACCTCGCAAACACATCGATCACCATGTACGTCTGGACGATCACCACTCATTATCCATATTTCGGGATGCCTCCCAATTAGGACCTCGGTTACCATCCAAATGAGTTGAAGATCTCCGGTCTTCGACCATCGTCTTCGTCTTCGACTTTCGATCGTCGGTCAATTATTTGAAATGAGAATTAACTCGGCCTTTTCAAATAATTCACGTATATTTAGAATTTCAAATCAATTTGTTTCAATGGTTAAATCAATCGACAACACCAACTTTGTTCTTTAATGTAATTTTCACACAAAACACATCCAACCATCAAATACCACATAAATCGAGCAAATTCAGTTTATTTCCATTCCATATCGTTTATGATATTTTATAACGATTTATCGCTATTTTTATTTATTTTAAAATAGCCAATTTATTCAAAACGACGCTTCGGGCCATAACGCGGCCGTGGCGCTGTTTTTCTTCAGATTTGATTTACACATATCTGAAAATCTAACCGTTGGATCTTCACACAATTTACATCATTAGAAAGGTCTTTTCAAAACGAATCCAACGGTTCCAGTTTCGGGAAATTCCGTCAGTCGGATCTCCCAGTATAATCGTTTGAAGTTTTGATTTCAAAATACGAACTGCAGCGTCGTTATTCGATTAAATATAGTTATATATATATATATAAATATAATCGATTCTGGCGCTGTTTTTCTTCAGATTTGAATTAAACATTCCAGACAATCCAACCGTTGGATTTTTACAAAGTTGGTGCCGTTGGAAAGATATTTCCAAGGCGAACCCAACGATTGTGATTTCAGGAAAATCCGATGGTCGGATCTCCCGTACTAATCGTTTGAAATCACGGTTTCAAAATACGAACTGCAGCGTCGTTATTCGATATATTTCAATTATATATATATATATACATATATATATATATATATATATATCGATTCTTCGATTTCAAAGCTACATTCTTTTCATTCATTTGATAAAAATGATATTTTCATCTAACTGTCTTCTATTTCAACACTTCACTATTTTTAACAATTCATTTATATAATAAAAATGTGATTTTTATTGTAAAACAATTCATTTCAAAACACTATTATTTCGTATAGTTAATATAGGGGATAAAAATAGGATTTTTATTGTAAAACAATTTATTTCAAAACCGTACTATTTTATACTTTTCATATTGATGTTAAAAATGGAATTTTTATTATAAAACAATTTCTTTCAAAATATGAATACCATTCAACACATGAATTTCAATTCAACGAATGAATATCGATTCAACACATGAAGGTTTTCTATAGTTTATATATATAGATAAAAATGTGATTTTTATATTTTAAAACACGAACAACATTCAACACATGAATTTCTATCCAACGAATGAATATCGATTCAACACATGAGGGTTTTCTATAGTTTATATATATAGATAAAAATGTGATTTTTATATTTTAAAACACGAACAACATTCAACACATGAATTTCTATCCAACGAATGAATATCGATTCAACACATGAAGGTTTTCTATAGTTTATATATATAGATAAAACTGTGATTTTTATATTTTAAAACACGAACAACATTTAGCACATGAATTTCTATCCAACGAATGAATATCGATTCAACACATGAAGGTTTTCTATAGTTTATATATATAAATAAAAATGTGATTTTTATATTTAAAACACGAACAACATTCAACACATGAATTTCTAATCAACGAATGAATATCGATTCAACACATGAAGGTTTTCTTTTCAACGAATAAATATAGTTTCAGCAAATGAAAATAATTCAAACACATGAATATTATTCAAAATTTCGGCAGCATAACGGCAGGGAAGTTAAAACCGGGACCGTCCCTCGTACGGCTCCTCGCTCTATCTTAAAACCTCGCGGTTTTTGACAATGGGGATCATGCATCTAGTTCGCACGCAGGCGGCATGTATATATTTATTTCATTTCCATAAACTAATCCTATGTGGTTTCAACCAAATATTTCTCAACCACAAATGGGTATTTTTCAACCATAATCAATCAATATCAACCACAAACCATCCCAAACAACCATTCACTATCAATCAATTTTCACACCAATCACAATCAATAAATATCGTCCATGGTTTGTGGACGAGGGTCGTATATATATATATATATATATATATATATATATATATATATATATATATATATATATATATATATATATATAGCAATTCACTTCTATTTCAACACGTATATAATTTTTACAACGCATATATAACTTATACATCGAACATACAACTTATACAACGCTTATACAAGAGGTGTACAACGCTTATATAACTCATACATCGACTATATAATTTATACATTGTCGTTTTCCATATTGTTTATAAATTAGAAATCTCACATTGGGTTCCACTCCACCAAAAATAGCAGAAGGCTCAGAAAAATATGCGGTCTCTTCTAAAATGTAGAAGGTGTCCACACTAGTCCACTGTCTCTTGTTTCACTGAATTTCGTCAAGAAATGAAAAAGATATGATTTTTAAAAGGTTTGCAACACTAAAAAGTGTTTAAACAATATAAAGGAATTACCTTTATATGCTGTTCAAAACTAGGTCGGAGAAATTCGCGAAATCCGGGAAGAACTGGGATGATCGGTGCTGCAGCGTCGTAGAGGGAGGTGAGGGCTGTCGATCGATGGTGGTTTGAGGGGGTATGGTGGTCGGATCTGTCGTCGGCAGCGTTAGGAAGGTCAGAGCTTTGGAAGGCCGTTTCTGGCGATGGGGGTGTCGATGGAGGCGGAGCTTGTGTCGGATTTGAAGAGGAGAGGGAGGCGGTTTGAGTGGATGTGGCGGCGGCGGCTCTGGCGGCCTGTAGCGGCGGGGCGGAGGAGAGAAGGGGGGAGCCTTTATCGTCATCGATCGGAGGGGGGGGGGGGAGGGGGGTCTGAGGATTTTTCTTTTTTTTTCCTAAATTCTGATTGGTCGGTGGGTCTTTAAAGGGGTTTTTTTTGACATGACCACCAAATGAAACCCAACGACTGTCGTCCCTAGCGTTTTACCCCCATTCCGAACACAATGGGATATGTTTCGAAGGCCCATTCGACTGTTTCAGTCAGTTTCCATTCAAATTAAAATGTAAAACATTCTATATTTAATTTGAACGTGCATTTCAATTTGCCAGGGCCACAAACTGATTCGAAAAATTCCAGAAAAATAAATCTAGCTATGTTTTGACGATACGGTCCCAACAAAACTTGTTTCGTCGAATTCAGAGACCGTTTGCAAAAAGGCCCATTTCTGGTCGATCCAATTTAACTATAATTGACCAAAACACATTTACTTTGCCACGCTCACATACTAGCTTCAAAAATTATGAAATTTGAAACCTAGCAATAACTTCACATCCCGGATCGAACAAAAGTGGTTTCGTCGAATTCCGAGGTCGTATGCAAAATGGCCAATTTCACGGGCTATATAAATTCCATAGCGCCCTTTCTGAAAATTCATTCGGCCATAACTTTTGCTTTCCGCTATGAAAATTCGATTATTCAAATTCGTTAGAAAGGTATTCACTAACAGATTTAAATATTTTTGGTTTCACTAAAATCCGTTTTGTTTTGCACCCGGTACCGTCCGACAAAGTTTGAATTCAATTTTTAAAACTGCAGCGCCATTTCAGGCCTTGTTTATAATTAGAATTAATTATATTCGTTTTCAATTGTCGATTCAACTCACTTTTCATCTCTATTATTTAAAATATTTATTTTAAATATTTAAAATCCATTATTTTAGCCAATTTAAAATTTTCAAATTGGTTCAGATTTTCTGGGTCGTTACATGACTGTGACTATGACTATGAGGATTATTTCTTTGACTAAACCTATGCCTTTGATTAGAAAACATAAACTATTATCTACGACATAACAAGGACATCTGTGATTAAACACCTATGATTCATGACTAGGAAAGTGTTGCTTAAGTTATGTGATTATGAGATTGGATCTAAAACCGATTACTTATTCTGCCTGTCCTTGGTTTTCTTTGCTTTTAGACCATGGGAATTTACCTATTAAGGTAGGTCTACCCATGTTCTTGGACCTGCGTCTCTATTCTGTCTACCCTTGGTTTTAGACCTTGGGAATTTACCTATTAAGCTAGGTCTACCCATGTTCTTGAACCTACGTCATTATTCAAACCTTTTATGCAGTTATTATGTCCATCCTTTTTCATAGCATCTTTGGTTCATTCCCTATTTTCTACGAGTCTAGATTTATCCATAATCTAGATTGAATCGCAATTATACGAACGGTGGGAATACGATTTGGGCATAATGTGTAATGTACTAAAAACATAGTTATAAACTTGGAATTTGGCATAAATTGGGAATATGAATTATGGCATGTTCATAGAAATACAAATTGGATAAATTTAACATGAATTATAGGATGTGTAATTTGAATCTAGTATTGACTTGTAAATCTAGCATTGACATGAGTTATGAACTAGAATAATAAGTCTAGTTTGACGTGAACTGTAATTAGAATGTTAAATCAGGATTGGATTAGCTAATTTGGCATAATAAGTATATTGGTATAAATTTGAGATTGGCCATAATTGGGAATAACCGTCAGGTTTAGCAAAATCATGGTTAGTGACACTTAATTGGTATTGTTTACATACCAAAAGGCATAAATATGATATAGAGGGGAAAATGGGCCATAAGAATAAATGTTGTCAGTTTACATTAAAAGGGTAATTAGGAAATAAGTAAATTAGGAATAATTTACTTATAGAATTTGGCCTAAATGAGGAAATGTAAATTTAGACAAATTAAAGGTTTATTAATGAAATCTCTTTTAATGGTACACCAGAAATTTCTAGGGTGACAGAGAGGATAGTGTCTAGGCTTGAGTTTGGAAAATACAAGTTTCCTGCTCTCCCTGGCTATCCCTAACTGATCCGACGGACGAGATGGTTACTTTCAAAACCTGATTTAGAACTAATCAAAACCCTTTTGAACTTAGAAAACACGAATATGCCTAACCCGAGGTTAGACTGAGTTGCGATGTAAACCTGCCCGGAACCAAACGGCACATCCAGTATTCGCAACAATATCTGTCTAATGTGAGCTGTCGCGGCTTTAATTTATTTAGTTAAAGCTAGAACAAGAATGGTAGGGTTAAGTTAACTAAGACACTTAACCGGTTCAACATGATAACTAAACTGATGGGTGGGGTTAGGTTCAGACTGACACTTAACACAGTTAAGCTAGAATGGGAGGGTTAAGTCCATAGGAACACTTAACCAACTTAACATAGTTAAGCTAGAATGAGAGGGTTAGGTCCATAGGAACACTTAACCAACTTAACACAGTTAAGCTAGAATGGGAGGGTTAAGTCCATAGGAACACTTAACCAACTTAACACACTTAAGCTAGAATGGGAGGGCTATGTCCATAGAGGCACTTAACCAAACTCAAGGTAGCAAGACAAGATTTGTAGGGGTTAAGTAAATTTAATACACTTAGCCAAATTAACATGTTAACTAGACTAGAGGTTGGGGGTTAAGTAAAATCTAATACGCTTAGCCAATTTGATATGTTAGCTAGGCTAGACCATAGGGTTAAGTAAACTTGAACACTTAACCATCAGGTTGTGATAAAGGAATGGGGTTAAGTCTAAAACATGAAGGAATAATACTTAACCATTAATAATAACATGTTAGTTAAAACAAACGGGCAAGGTTAAGTTAAAAAGGAACACTTAACCAATACAAGGTGAATGGGTAGGGTTAAGTAATAAATACTTAACCAATATAACTTGGTTTGTGGTAGGGTTAAGACAACATGAGTTACTGACAACACTTAACCAGTTTAATAGGGTAAATGAAGAGGGTTAAGTTGGCTTGAATTGACTAATGACACTTAACCAATCCAAATTGACGGCAAAGAGAACTAAGTAGTAAACCTTAGTTAAGAAAACAACGATTCTGGAAACTAAGTGGTAAATCTTAGTTAGTAAAACTAAGTAATATAACACGGGAAGGAGCGAATGTTCGTCTGAGTAAAAAGAAGGCTCCAACGAATTGGGTTACGAAGCCCGAGGCTTCGAGGGGACGTGAGGGTACTCTTGGTATCCCTCTGTGAGGCTGCAGATGATCCTCCTGGGCTCACAGGCAAGAAAACGGTAGCCCTATGATAGCAACTTGTCGTATACCATCCATCTTAAGTCAATCGAGATACGTGAAGCGGAAAGGCGGAGAACTCCAAAAGACCATATACTTGCTATCTAGTTATGGTGAGGATGGCCATGGGATAGTAGGGGCACCAGGGGCCGGCGTATAGTTCTCATTTTTCAAGGTGTGCCTTTCATTAGTTGAGGGAGGGATCAAGTGGGACCATAGCCACTGGAATAAAAACAGACCTTAGCATCTGCATCGGCAAATATCTGAAAGCTCCCGATCGAGTTCTGTATTCCTTGATTTTCCCTGTCACAGGACTCAGACCGCACATTACAGGACATGTGCATCTAAACAAGCGATAACGATTCACGATACATGCGTAGGGAAGTCTAGGAACATATACCACTCTAGGTAGCGTGTCCTAGACTTGGGGGAATCGTTCGACAGGTAGCATAATCCCTAGTTGAACTAGGTGGCATAAATCCTGAATCCGAGAAGCGTTCAGCAGACAGCGTAAACCTCTAGTTGAATCTAGAAAGCACTGGATAGAAAACCCTAGATTAGATCTAGGTAATAAATAATAAATGGATGCTCGAAGGCAAGGGAAAATACAGGGATTGGGATCACGTTATCGTTACTAGTTGGGACACTAGTTAGGTGGTGCAGAGATATAGAAACCAGTATAACAAGGAAATAGCAAAGCGGCGAAAGCATTAAAGCATATCCAGTTTATCTTATCTTAGCATACCTTGTGATTATCTTGTCTAATCTTGCTGACCCTATCATCTTGGTGTTATCTTGTATTCAGTTAATTCATGTCATTTTGTTTTTACATGTTCGCATGCTAGAAGTTACTGAACTTACTTAGGCTTTATGTCTGACTCTGTTTTCCTTTCGTCTTCTTTTCTTCCGTTCCCCCCCCCCAGGTAGTAAAGGAGGGAATAGTATAGCTCAGGTTAAGTTGGATTGTCACTCTTTCCCAGCTTGAAGATTTGCCGAAGTTTTGCTTGGATTCTCTTTTCAGATGCTATGGCTGGCTCTTGCTTAAATTGGGGAATATAAATGTATTTTTATGCTTCTTTTTGAAAAACAGATGATACTCTGATATTGTAAAGAAATCGTTGTACAAACTATTTTATCAATAAAGCAAAGTTTTATTTTCTGCTGTTTAATTTTTGTCTGTCTTGTAATTTATCTGCATCTTTTACCCTAAATGCTCCACAGAACTTAGTGCATTCCCTTTGTGAGTGACACTAACGGACGTGGGCTGTTACACGTGGTATCAGAGGTGAAGGTTACCGGATCAGATAAAAGTTTTGAAAAATTATTTTCAAACGGTTTTAAAAGAAGCATTTTCAAGAGAAAAGATTTTTTTTAAAGGCATATTCTCCAAAGCCATATGCACTAGCTTCTCTTCCCTCTGTTTGAATTCTTATCTCCTTCTTTCTTAAGTCTCTGGGGCTCCTGCCTTTCTGGGAGGTAACCTCATCGATGGGCAAAGTAGTGCCCGACTTCCATCCAAAGTCGTAGTTGTTTCACCTACGGGCAGTTTTCTCTCAAAGCTTATAGGGTTTTCCGGACGATGGAGGCAGTTTTTGAGAAATATTTCAACATGACTACACATGGAAGGGGATGAGGAGTTTGACTAAGGAGCATAACCCTAGGATGAGGAATTCACGGATGTAGATTTAGTTCAAGAAGGAGGAAGAAATTATAAAACCTAAGACAAGAGGAAGTATCTTTACTAGGGTATGATAGGGCAAGAACGAGGAACAAGATTTTCAGAAGGGCAAGAACCTACTTTCGCCACCAAGCGTACCTAGGAGAAAGGTAGTAAAGTTCTGATGGAAGAGTCTAGTTTTCTGTTCGTACTATTTCCTTAGGTTCTAACGC
This sequence comes from Allium sativum, assembly GCA_030737875.1. NCBI lineage: Eukaryota > Viridiplantae > Streptophyta > Magnoliopsida > Asparagales > Amaryllidaceae > Allium > Allium sativum. The sequence goes on from CM060913.1 coordinate 163,703,086, forward strand.
TTCTCATTTGTTCATATCCACTTCCATAGTTGGGTCTCTGCACCATAGTACTTGTACAGTAGAAAGATCCCACTAGAGTCTCAAATCCAATTGGTGGTCCGACCAGTTTATTTTTGGTTAGTAGGGATTTGAGAATAGCTATCGAGTTTGCTTATATCATCTCACGTAGATCTTCTAAATTCGGGGGAGATATTCCTTGGGTGCTTGTCTGATATTGATTTAGGCCTTTGGGGCTTGTACTTGAGGAATGTCGAGTTCAGTTTGGATGGTTTGCGTGAGAGATGAATAGTTGTGGCAGGCACTCCAAAGAGCACGTAGTGACCTTTCGACTCTTATAGTTATGGCATGGCGGATAAGAAGGAAACCTCTAATCATCTTAGTACGTATACCTGGTACCGTGATTGACATCTGTTTATTTTGGAAATGGAGATCCGGAACTTCACAATCGTGAAGTTAAATTAGTTAAGATACAGTGGAGTAAAGCTCAAGAAGGCTAGATACTAGCATCATACCCTTCTCCTTGGGAGTGCATCCTTGATTTCTTTGTTTTAGGAGCTTTACGCATAATTGTTTCTCTCTTTCCAAACGGGAATGGCCTCATTCCAATCGGGAAAATAATGAATATTATAAAAGAAAATTCATGTGTTGAATATAAAAATAGTCATGTGTTGACGATGTGCATGTGCTGAAACTATTTATGTGTTGAGTGAAATATCTTAATAATAAAATTTACATCTTTATCATATTTAAAATTAGATATACTTCACGGTGGAGTCTGATTGAAAATCAAATGATTGATACCATAGTTTTATAAAATACTTTACATAACAAAAATAGTTGTGTGTTGACAGTACTCATGTGTCGAGATTGGTCGTGTGTTGAAAGAAATATAGATTCATGTGTTGAATGGAATGCATATTCATTTGTTGAATAGAATAACGAATTTATTGAAATATATATATGAAGTCGTGTTGATTAGAGTTGCACCATTTTGACGTGAACGATATTTATATCGATTATATTCGTTTTTATAATGAATATAGAAAAAGTGGTGATTTCAAAATATAACATTTTGAAAATATTATCATTTATATAGTAATGATATGAAATAATCAATTTTGATTAGAAATTGAAATAGTTTTGAAATAGTTTTGAAATGGTTTTGAAAACGAAGTTAAAACGATTTATAAAATACGTTTTAAAAATGAAATCGATGAAATATATATATAATATATATATTATATATATAATGGCCTGGATAGAATGCGCCGCGCTGCGGCAGTTCGTGAATTTCGACCATTGACTTCGAATTGACGTTGCGGGAGATCCGACCGTCGGATTCTCCTGAAACCGGAACCGTTGGGTTCGTATCGAAAAGAGATTTCCAATGAATATTAGAAATTTGAAATCTAACGGTTGGATTTGGAATTATGTCTAAATCAAATTTGAAAAAGGTCGCTGTAAGTGCAGTTTGATGGCCGTTGATGGAAATCGACTGTACGGGCCTTGATAAAATTATTAAAAATATTAATAATTTGTGTAAAATCATAATAAGTGAATTGGAAATAACTGGGATGAAAAACTCCATATTTGAAAGGATTAAAATAGATTTTTATCGAAATGAACTGCTTTTGAACTAGAACTAAAACCAATTTATTTTTGAAATGAATAAATTGAATTTGAATCGGTTTTGAAAATAACCATAATTTCCAATATATATAAAGTGGAAGTGGGTCTGAATCGAAATTGTCTTTGGAATATTTCAATATTGGATTTCGTGACTATACAGATATTGTTATGGGAATTTGAAAGATATATTTTATATCGTTATTTCCAATACGATATTTGTTGGTTTCAGCATTTGACATTGAATATAAGCCGGTATATTTTCTATTCAGAGCCTTGTATTTAATATCAAATGTGATTTGGGTTTATCGTGAATTGTGTTTTATATGACATTGGTTCTTTAACCCAGTTAAAGGCAGGATGTTGATTTTTGAGAAGATTAAAACTAAGTGGAATTTCAATGAATCTTTAATTAGATTGAAATGTGAACTGATAATTTAAATTATCAAATCTGAAAGGTGATCGAGAATGGAGTACCACCAGTTTTGCTCCAAAGTGATAGTTAAATCTTTAATTAGATTTGAACGTGAAATGGTAATTAATTTTACCGATAATACTGTGGTGTTAAATATGGAGTATTACCAGTTTTGCTCCAGGGGATGAATAGGTTGGGATTGGGAAATAAAATAAATAATTACTTCGGTGTGGTTCGCTAATCCCGACTAGTTTGAAATGATATCCGAAGGAAGATTAAAGAATAAATTTAGAAGAATTTATCTTGGATAAAATTAATGGGAACCCTTCCCTAAGAATGTGATTTTGTGAATAAAAGAACATTCTGAATTGGAATGAGGCGTTTGTTGTGTTTGTGTAACATTTGTTTATCATATACGTGGGTTATTCAGAAAGGCCGGGTTTATACCCATTCTGAATAATCGATTAGACAAGATGTCGAAGATGAAGACGGTGGTTGAAGACCGGAAGTATTCACATCGTTTGGGTGATTACTGATGGTCTTGATTGGGCTGTACACCCAATATGAGGGAATCAGTTGGTGATCATCCGAACGTACTTGGAGATGGATGGATATGCGAGGAAAGTGCCCCCGGTTTCGTTCAGACCCAGAACGAACTTGTAAATGGATTGTGTGTGTGACATTGGATTTTATTCTGTGTTCATTGATCTCTATTAAATATACATCTGTTTGGCGGCGGAGAATTTATTCTCTTGCTTAACGCCCTTCTCTGAGACGTACGAGCTAAGAGGTTGTATATCGATGGACATCAGTCGCATGGAGTGAATTGCCAGTGTGGCACGCATAAGTGGTAAATGATCAAGGCTTCTGTTGAAAAGCAAAGTCTTGTGGTTGATGATCAAAGCACGGCCTGTGTGGCGTAGCTTTGTGTATAACGGAATTCGCGAGCCTCACACCTCGGTATGAGTCAAAAACGGGATACGGGCCCAAGGAATGCACGACGTTTCTTTCTAGCTATCGTGGTGTTAGTGACCTACCAGCCCTGACATTTATATATTTTCACCTGTGTGGTTGTTGGATACGAGGCACCTCGGATATAGGTCTGTAAGGACCGGGAAACGTGTGTTCAGGAATTGCCAATCCTCAAAAGTAAGAGAGGACCAGCCTTGGAGGATCCAGGGATTGCTGTGTGCGGTCCCGAGGCATTTGCTAGAGTGTCTTGAACGGAGAGGAGCTTGCCCCTTGCCTCGACTCATGACGGAAATCCAATTTCCAATACGTGATATTGTGGTTTTAATTGTAGAACTAGTATGGCGACATGATAGATGGTACCCATGCCGCCTATGATTGATATTTATGATTGAATTGTTTTGACACTATACACTTATTATAGTATCAAGTGATTTGTTTTAAACGTACCAAGCATGTTTGGCTATTATAAGGGAAAACCCTATCCTCCGGCTTGCGTTGCATTGTGTGATGGGACCTGGGTCTTATAATAGCTTCATTTTTTCAAAGAGCATTGCGCTGTTTTGTTATATGCACTAGTATTCTTGGGAGGAAACCCGTTCCGTGTTATACGGCGTGGTCCCTTGAATTACTCTCTTTTAAAGTAAAGTTTTAAATAACTGTTTTAGTTCTCACACCAGTCCCATGACTGACCTGGAGTTTATTGTTGTAACCTAAACTCTAGGTGCCCCTATTTTCCACACGGGTAGCTAGTAGTTTTGGTTTTGCAGATTTATATTCATAGGATCCTGATTTACAGCTGGAACAATGCTCGGAAAGCTCTGTATCCGTGTATTACTTTCAGTTGTGTTTTATGTTGTTTTTCCGCTGCTATGTAATTTATTGTAATTTCTGATATTAGTCGAATGTAATTTATACATTTATACTGTATATTCTTGTATCTGATGGAATTGTTGTAATAACAATGAAATGTTCTTCCGTTTGCGTTCTATTTTGTCTTGTCCTCAATTCTATCCGTGCTTTCCTTCACGGGGAAGTTCGGGTCGTCTCATAAGCAATGAAATGTTCTATCGTTTGTGTTCTGATTTGTCGTGTTCTCAGACAATCCGTTCTTTCTCTTCTCTTCGGAGACCGGGGAAGTTCTGGTCGTCACAGTTTGGTTTCAGAGCTTTGGTTTAAAGATCTCGAGAACAAGGCATATTAGAACCGAACAAAAGAATTCATTAGAGATTGGATTATTAATATCCAATAAGAATGACTTGTTAGAGATGGGATTGGTAGTATCCTAGATTCCTAAACCATTTTATACGTATTTGAATATTTATTTTATATTGAATTTGGACGATCAAGTATATAAAGATTTTGCATGTATGCCTTGCAAACGTATATTCGAAGTTTTATTATACTGGATAGATATAGAATCACACTCTAGTCGCCTGGAGATGATTATGTTGATGACTAAGTATCATCAGCAGTTTGTATTCGAGTTTCGAAAGTGGGATGTCTATATATTTCCAATTGACTGGTGTGAGAACTAAAATTAGATAGGATTTATTTGTTGTGATTTGGCATCAAAAATGGATTTTTGATATATGTAAAAAATTATATATTTGAAACGATAATCAACTAATTGATTGCTGGTTGTGCTGTTTGATTATTGGTTGATTAATTAAAATTTTGTGCCATTAAGAAAAATTGAACCAAATATTGAACTGACTTGAAAATTGATTGTAATTGTATGCCTATACATGTATATACATGAACAGGTCATAGCAAGGAGGGTAGAGAAGAGGAATAAAATTGTATGCCCGACAAATAGGTACATGTTTACAAATTTATTGGGTTTTGGTGATTTTATGAGCCGATTGGCTAGCCGCTTGGCCTTTTCTTTTTCTTTTTGGATAATAAGGGCCCTGCGTGGCTAGTTGAGGTTTTAAATGTCTCCCTATACAAAGGAGGTTATCGGAATTTTTCAAAAATTTAGGGTGTTAGCCAAATTTTTGAAGACATGGAAAATTCGTAGAAACTGAAAAGTTGAAGAATGAAAGCCAAACTGAATTGATTAGTAAAACAACTTTCAACTCCGTTCCTTTTCGAGGACGAAAAGATTTTAAGTGGGAGAGATTGTAACAACCCAAAAATTTGAATCAATTTTGAATTTTTATTTTGGCAATTTTGATGAATTTTGAATATTTAAAATGAATGATTTTAAATAATAACGACTAGAAATTTATTTTGAAGAGAACTAGAATGTATAAAGTTATTTAAATCGAAGTTAGAATGTAAACATTTATTTTAATTATAAAAGGAAATGGAAATGGCGCGGTAGTTTGAAAATTCGATTTCAAATTACAAACGAATGTACTGGATTCAAAATAAACCGGATTTTAGTGAAGCCAGAAATATTTGAATCAGTTTGAAAATATCTTTCCAACGAATCTGAAAAATCCAAATTTCATAGCGGGAATAAAAAAGTATATCCAATTGAAAATTTAGAATAGTCGTTATGGGATAGAGCCCTTAAAATGGCGATTTTGCAAATGACCTCCGTTTTCGACAAGACCACTTTTGTTGGATCCGGAATGTCAAATTATTGCTAGATTCCGAAATTCATAATTTTTGGAATTAATATGTGAGCGTGGTGGATTTAAACATGTTTGCTCAATTCAGTTTGAATTTAATCGACAGGAAAATGACCGTATTTCAAACGGTCTCCAAATTTGACGAAATCAATTTTGTTAGGATCATATCGTCAAAACATAGCCATATTTATTTTTCTGGAATTTTTGGAGTTAGTATGTTAAAATACGTTAAAATCAATTTTGAACGTTATATTAATTTATATTTTAAGTTTGATAAAAATTGAACGAAATAGTCGAATTGGCTTACGGGACATACCCCATTGTTTCCGGAATGGGGTATTTAGCTAGGAGCGATAGTCGTTGGGTTCGATTTGGATTTCAAAAGAAAAAGTAACTTTTTAAAATTAATTTAAATTATATATATATATATTTATATAACCAAGTCAACCCTTTATTTTGTTTCTTCTCCTCTCCCCCAGTCGTTCAACTTAGAAATCACGTAAGAGAAAACAAACGCGTCGCTCCTCCTCCTCGCTGGCCGCCACCCCTCCTCCTTCTCCCCTTCTCCTCCTCTTCCTCCTCTCCTCTCTCTCCCTTCAAACTTGCAAACACTAAGCCCCAAATTATAAACCAACACCGTGGGCCCCTCCAACGCCACCACCACCTGGCTGCACCTCCCCCACACCCAACCAAGTCCTACGCCTCCAACCACTCAGCCCAGCTCCGGCCGTGGGCCCCATTTCACCCGAAAACCCATTTTCTCCTAAATTCTCGTTTTGCATTTAACCCCCGTCACTATTTCGCTAATAACTCTCAAACCGTGCATTTCTGGCCAAAACTTCGCAATACCAAAATCGGAGAGCACGATTCTCTCTTCGATTTGGTATGTGGAAGTCCTATTTTGGATTGCGGACCTGTCCGGATATCGCGTCCGAAGTCAACGGACCTGCTGGTGTTTTTCGCAGTTTACGGCGAATTGGTGCGTTTTGGGAAGAAAGTCCACTAGGCAAAAGTTGTCCGGAATGACGCGTTTAGGCTAGTAATAATGTTTGGTGAAGATTGGAGGCCGTACGCAAATTCTTGAGCTAAAGAGGCGAATTCAAGTGCGAGAAAGCGACAAAACGGAGCACGACGACAAAATTCGCCAAATAAAGAATGATGGAGTGGATACCAAAGGTGAGAACTTCTCACTTTAATTTATTTTTTAGTTAAATATATATACTAGGATGCAAACGGTGCTTAGTCGCACCCGACACCTTTGTTTGAAACCATGTTTGGTTGTTTGGTTGATTAGAATTGGTATGTACATGTCGCGAGCCATTAGTGGGCGAGGGATAAGGCTAGACCTTAATCCATTTCTAGTATCGCGACGTTATGTTGCATAAATTTTCTAAAAATATTAGAAAAATAAAAATATCATTTTTATTGCATAAATGAACTGAATAAAATATTCATGAGCTGAAATAAATAATTTATAGTTAAAAATATAATATTTAACGAGTATATGAATAAAATAAAAATTCATTTACAAATCGAATGATTTGTTTATGTACACGCATTTAACTGATATTGATTGGGACGATATATTTTACACATCGTCCAACTGCACAAATAATAATCAGTGTTTGTAGTTTGAAAACCCCACACGGGTATTGGGATGATATTGGACATACACTAATCCCTATATTTAGCTGTATGTCAATCGATTGGTTGACAGGCTATTGTAGGCGTTAATTATTCATATTTAACGCTTATGCAGTTGTGTAATGCACTCTGGATGATGGTTGACTATGTTTGATTATTGTTGTGTACATGTGTGTATGAAATCCAATAAATAAAGTTATATAGTAATTGTCTGTGTCTGATTCCAATTCGGAAAGAACGAATATTTTAAATTAACAAATATTCTAAAATGATTAGGAATGAATATTTTAAAATAAATAATATTTTAAAATAATACTCACTAATGGATCAAAATCTGATTTTGATGTCCGATTTGGGAGACACGATAACATTTAAATATATCAGGCCATGTTGATTAGATTAACGCCATTTTGACGTGAACGATATTTATATCGAATTTATTCATTATTCATTTTTATGATGAATATCGAAAAGGAAGTGATTTCAAAATCTAACGTTTTGAAGATATTGTAACAACCCGGAAAATCTGAACCAGTTTGAAAATTTTAAATTGGCTATTTTGGTGGATTTTAAATATAAATATTTTAAATAATAACGACGGAAATTGTGTTTGAATCGATGTTTGAAAATAAATATAATTACTTTCAATTATAAACAAGGCCTGAAATGGTGCGGCAGTTTCGAAATTCGAATTCAAACTTTGACTGACTATACCGGGTGCAAAACAAAATTGATTTTAGTGAAACCAAAATTATTTAAATCTGTTAGTGAATATCTTTCTAACAAATTTGAATAATCGAAGTTTCGTAGCGGGAAGCAAAAGTTATAGCCAAATGAATTTTCAAAAAGTTCGCTATAGAGTTTATTTAGCCCGAGAAAATGGCCATTTTGCAAACGACCTCAGAATTCAACGAAACCACTTTTGTTGGATTCGGGATATCAAATTATTGCTATGTTTCAAATTTCATAATTTTTGAAGTTAATATGTGAGCGTGGCAAAGGAAAATGTGTTTGGTCAATTTCTATTAAATTGGATCGACCAGAAAGGGCCATTTTTCAAACGGTCTCAGAATTCGACGAAACTAGTTTTGTTGGGACCGTATCATCAAAACATAGCTAGATTTATTTTCGGAAATTTTTAGAATCAGTATGTGGCCCCGGCAAATTGAAATGTACGTTCAAATCGAATATTAAATGTTTTATATTTTAATTTGAAGAGAAACTGACTGAAACAGTCGAATGGGCCTATGAAACATATCCCATTGTGTTCGGAATGGGGGTATCTGGGTAGGGACGACACTCGTTGGGTTTGGATTGGTGTTAGTATGTGAAGAGGGGAATTTTTGGATTTTAAAATATATAAATATAAAAAAAAATCATTGGTCAACCATCTTTCTCTCTCCCCGTCTGACTCGCGATCGAAGGCAGAAAACTCTTCCTATCTTCCCAGCTCGATTCCTCCTCTTACAAGAAAAATTACGCCGTGGCCCAGTTGAGTTTTTTGTAGATCATGACCTCCTCTTCAAGTCCATGTAAGCTGCTCCTCCCCTTGTTGAGCCATCGCAGAGAACGGAGCCCCCGAAGTGGCCAACTTCAGACCGCCGCCGCCATTCAAAGGCGCCACCGAGCTGGGCCCCACCTTCGGTGCAGCTGCGCCTCCCCTAGCTCTTCGACCTCATGCAACCCGATCGACCCCTAGCTACACGGATTAGAAGAAAAATCGAAACCTAGTTTCGAACAAAGTCAGAAAGGTACGGCTGATTATTTTTAAAACTATTCTATAGCACTTTAAATCGCTACGGTTTTTGATTTCACTGTAAAAATCATATTTTTTTCATTTGTTGACGAAATTCAGTGAAACAAGAGACAATGGACTCGTGTAGACGTATTCTACATTCTATAAGAAACCGGATATTTTTCTGAGCCTTCTGCACTTTTTGGTGGAGTGGAACCCAATGTGAGATTTGTGAATTATAAACGATATGGAGAACGACGATATATAAATTATTTAGTCGATGTATGAGTTATATAAGTGTTGTACACCTCATGTATTAGCGTTGTATAAGTTGTACGTTCGATGTATAAGTTATATATGCGTTGTAAAAATTATATATGTGTTGAAACAGAAGTGAAATATACTTATATATATATATATATATATATATATATATATATATATATATATATATACGACCCTCGTCCACAAACCATGGACGAAATTTATTGGTTGTGATTGGTGTGAAAATTGGTTGATAGCGAATGGTTGATTAGAATTGTTTTGGTTGAAATGAATTGATTGTGGTTGAAAATACCCGTTTGTGGTTGAGAATTATTTGGTTGAAACCACATAGGATTAGTTCGTGGAAAAGAAAAAAATAAACATGTCGCCTGCGTGCGAACTAGATGCATGAAATCCCCATTGTCAAAAGCTGCGAGGCTTTAACGTAGAGCGAGGAGCCGTACTAGGGACAGTCCCAGTTTTAACTACCCTGCCGTTATGCTGCTGAAATTTTCAATAATATTCATGTGTTAGAATTATTTTCATGTGTTGAAATTATATTCGTGTGTTGAATAGAAATTCATGTGTTGAATAGAAATTCATGTGTTGAACGACATTCATGTTTTGAAATAAATTGTTTTATAATAAAAATCATATTTTTATCATCTATATGAACTATACAAAATAGTCATGTTTTGAAATAAATTGTTTTATAATAAAAATAACATTTTTATCATCTATATGAACTATATAAAATAGTTGTGTTTTGAAATAAATTGTTTTACAATAAAAATTACATTTTTGTTATATACATGAATTGTTAAAAATAGTGAAGTGTCGAAATAAATGTCTGTTGGATTGAAAAATATCATTTTTATCAAATGTATGAAAAGAATATGGTTTTGAAATCGAAGAATAGATTATATTTATATATATGTATAAATATAATTAAAATATATCGAATAACGAAGCTGTAGTTCATGTTTTGAAACCGTGATTTCAAACGATTAGTGCGGGAGATCCGACTGTCGGATTTTCCCGAAACCGTAACCGTTGGGTTCGTCTTGGAAATATCTTTCCAACGATAACCACTTTGTGAAAATCCAACGATTGGATTGTCTGGAATGTTTAATTCAAATCTGAAGAAAAACACCGCCAGAATCGATTATATATATATATAATTAAATTAAATTAAATTAAATGACGACGTTGCAGTTCTTATTTTAAAATTGAAACTTCAAACGAGTGTACCGAGAGATCCGACTGTCGGATTTTCCCAAAACTGAAACCTAGGATTCGTTTTGAAAAGATCTTTCTAATGATATAAAATTTGTGAAGATCCAATGGTTAGATTTTCAGATATGTGTAAATCAAATCTGAAGAAAAAGAGCGCCACGGCCATGTTATGGCTCGAAGCGTCGTTTGAATGAAATGGCTATTTTTAAATAAATAAAAGTAGCGATAAATCGTGATAAAATATTATAAACGATATGGAATGGAAATAAACTGAATTTGCTCGGTTTATGTGATATTTGATGGTTGAATGTGTTTGGCGTGAATTGTTGTCGAATAATTTAACCATTGAAATGAATTGATTTAAATTCTAAATATGCGTGAATTATTTGAAAAGGCCGGGTTAAATCTCATTTCAAATAATTGATCGGCGATAAGAAGTCGATGATGAAGACGATGGTTGAAGACCGGAGATCTTCACCTCGGTTGGATGGTAACTAATGTCTTGATTGGGAGGCATCCCGAAATATAGATAATAAGTGGTGATCGTCCACACGTGCTTGGAGATCGATGGGTATGCGAGGTATATAGTGCCTCCGGTTTCGTTCAGACCTAGAACGAACTTGTAAATGGACTATGTGTCTGACATTGGATTTTGTTCTGTGCAAATTAATCTCTATTAAATATATATTTGTTTGGCGGCGGAGAATTTATTCTCTTGCTTAACGCCCTTCTCTGAGACGTACGAGCTCAAAGGTTATATATCAATAGAAATCAATCGCATAACATGAATTGCCTGTGTGGCATGCCTAAGTGGCAGATGATCAAGGCTTCTGTTGAAAAGCAAAGTCTTGTGGTTGATGATCAAAGCACAGCCTGTGTGGCATAGCTTTGTGTATAACGTGAATCCGCGAGCCTCGCACCCCGGTATGAGCTAGAAACGGGAGAGGACCTCAGGGAGGACATGCGTTTCTTTCTAGCTAGAGGTGGTGTCAGTGCTTAAACTGGCTGACATATATATTATTTTCACCTATGTGGTTGTTGCTGTTGCGAGGCGTCTCTGATATATCGGTCGATCCGGGACAGATGGAGTCATTCGTTGGCTCATTTACGCCCCAAAGGGCGGTGGGACGCAGTGTTCAGGCATTTTAATCTACATCGGTGGACCGGTCCTGACGATCCAAAGGCTTGACCGAGTACTTGCCTAAGACATGGGCTAGATTGTCTCGAAGTCGACAAGGACTATCTTTTGCCTTGGTTCATGACGTGTAACAACTCGTTATTTTCAACGATTTAAAATTCGATTTTTTTTTCAAACACTTTCATTTTATTTTGAAAATTTAGCATAAAAATTTTCACACCGAGAATTTAATATTTGAAATGCGCTCATTTAGACATAGCAGTTAGTCGAGTTTCATCGGAAAATAAGAAATTCGTCGATTGTGAAATTTTTGTGCATATTAGTTCAAATTTTTGCGTCCGTAAAGTTTTGTCCAAAATACTGACGGTTGAGTTTTAGTAAATTCTCTTCATTATTCTGAGTTCGGCGGCGCAATCCGTTTCATGAAATTCGTACATTTCAACCTTCGTTTTATTTTATTTGCATGTAAAAGGTGTCCGTAATGAGTTTTTGATCGGAGTGTCGTGACACTGATATTTTTATACCTTTGCATCCGTATCGTCGCGCTGATCACCGTAGTATATTTATTTATCAGTTTTGGCGTCCGGTTTGCAATAAAAATTAAAATAGATGTGCAACAATTTTGATACCGGTACATATTTATGTCCATTCATTTTAGCTATTAGGACTTGGTCTGTGAATGACGGTAAAAGAAATGGAACAGTCTTTGAACAATGAATAGACACAGCTATTCGGTTCTCCCACTGCTCCTTTTACATCTTGTACCCGTTCGTTTCATGCTCCGCCTCATTTCATTTACATCTTCATCTGCTCGCTTCTCTTCAAAACTTTTGATTCTCTCGGTCTAGAAAAAAAAAACTTGGCATTCTCTTTTGAAAGGGAAAAATATGGGACAAAAAGGAACTAAACAAATGATGAAAAGCACCTTCCTGTAGCTTACATATTTGCAATCTCTCTTCCAACGTGCAAAGAAGGAAGGCCTCTTCTAGTAGCCAATGTTTGCATCCATTTTTCCTTCTTCTTGCGTGAGTCCCTTCTCTTTTAGATTCCATTTGCTCTCTTCTTTTATTCCATGCATATGGTTATATATACAAAAAAAAAGTTTGCATACATACTTTTGTCAGTCTCCTTTACTTATTTCTTTCAATGTTTATTTTATTGTTTTTGTCTCTCTTCTTTGGTTTCAGCATGCTCATGTATGTATAATAACAAAAAAAAAATCTTTTTGAAAACTTTGCATCCATTACATTTTCCGGTTGCGTGAGTCTCCTTCAATATTCCTGTTTTTCTTTTTTTTTGTTGGGAACATGCATGCGTAGCATGCTTTCATATATATATATATATATATATATATATATATATATATATAAAAGTATCGTATTATATATATGTACGTGCGTGTGTCCTCATTATTTTCATTTGGTTTTCTTCTTATGAAGCATGCGTTGCATGCGTATGCATGTATATATATAAAAAAAAAAGGAAATTTAAGTTTGCATTTTTTTCTGTTGTTGCGTGAGTCCTCCTTTCATTTTGCGTGAGAACTTTCTGGTTTTACAAAGCTTATTTGAAATCATGTATGTTGTTTTTTGGAATATATAAAGCTTTCTGAAGTCGGATTTCTGGTTTTGTCGATTGTGTATTATATGCGGGGTTTGAAAAAAAATATACAAAGTTGATTTTTATTGTATTTATGCAAACTTTATAATTTTATTATTTTGTTTCCAGTCGGTGAAGTTGGTAATAAAGGAAAATAAAGTCCGTTCATCGTTCGCTCGCTCTCATCATCTTCTTTATTTCTTTTGCTATGAAAGGTGAGTACCCCTCACTCACGATTTACATTCATATTTCGGTGCATAAACATGTGAATTGATTACCTGAATTGCTAGGATTGCTCTAGAGATTTCATTATTCACATATGGACACTATTTTATACAAGTGACCTATTATTTGTTTGTTATGTGAATTGGTGATATACGATATATATATGGATCTGCGTATGTGATATGTGACACATTCTAGCTACATATGTTGATATTACGTGTAAATACGTTCGGACATGAAAAATGAAATTTATATGGATATAATACGTTCAGTGTAGCGTGCATGTAATTTGATATGTGGGCATGTGACATGCACGATAGTATATGTGACATGCACATGGATACACGCACAAATATACTCTACGTATGCATGTCCAAATAAATGACATTTAACGTGCACGATTAGCATTTAGATGTAATATGAATGTGTACGGATGTGCCTGTGTGACATGCACGGATCGATATTATGTGTCGATGATTGATTTTGTTATGTTTGATTTTATATTGCAAGTTCCTTTAGTTTAGGAAATCACAATGGGTTGAAATGATACATACCCGAACGACTTGATAGAATAGGGAAAAATCGTTATGGGTTGAAATGATAGACCCAAGCGATTTTTATTGAATTTGGGATTTCGGGTTGAAATGATATATACCCGTACTTGAAATATAAACGGATTGAAATGATATATATCCGTATCACTTGACCATAGGATAGAAAATTATATACGGACACCGTTGGTCATATTTTGAAATCACAATTATATGATTTGGAAAGATTGATTTTTGGAAATTTAATTCACGTATTTTCAATAATAGTAATATATATAGTTTGATTTAAATGATAAACTTATTTTGGAAATGTTTTGAAAAGTTAATTTATAAGTAAATACGAATTTAAATTACATTTAAGTTTTACTTATATTTTAATTGTTTTAAAGATTTACAAAATAACTACATATTTTATATATAGTACTTCTATAAATTTTATTGCTAAATATCTTTATATTTTATTCATTTTATTTTATAAACTTGTATATTTTATAAACTTAAAATAATGAATAGTATATGTTATGATTTTTGGAAGTATTTGATTTATATTATATTTTGACAGTTATTTAAGTAAGAATTATAAAATGACCACGGTGTGAAAATTTTAAACGATTGGTTGTTAAAGAGACCGGGATCGGAATTGTCATACTCTCTGCCAATTCCGAAAACCACTTTAACAACTGTGTACGCGGTGGAGTTCCAGAATGAAGTAGGATGGCTTGGCGATCGACTCTATTTTCTATTTCATATCAATTACGAGACCCTGACTACCTTGAGTCAGCTTGATGTGGCTAAAACAGGTGCTACACCGAGACCAAGTGAGGTCATTCCACCTATCGAGCATGCTTCTTCGAAACCATTCTATTACTTTTGTGATTCGATTGGTGCGCACCCTTGATATGGGAGTGTGTCTCGAGGTGGGCGGTAGTTGCTGCTATGCGTTACCACCAGTCCGGTTATGCAAACGGTGAATCCACCCTGGCATTCCTCGCGTGCCTTGTCACATGCCTTATACGAGCCCCATACGATTTTGTTTTGTACCATTTTATATGGAGTGCCCTCTGATAGCCCTCCAGTTTACGGAGGAATTACGGTACTTTATATACTATGGGAATATATAAACGGTGTAAGGGTAATCATGGTAACCCCGCTTACGCTATTTTGATATTTACTTTACTGATAGACACTATTGTATATAGCGTATTATAATATATAGTATTAGTTTGACGGATCCTTAAAGGATGGTCATCCCAACATCCTTTAAGTTACTTTGCATTTCGGTAATCGATACACTTGAGTTATCATTTAAATAAGAATGTTAATCCTGACTCGAGTGTGTTTGTTTTACATGGATACTCGGGTCAGCTTGAGGATATCAGCTTTCTTGGTTCACCTGGAGTTTGGAGCTTTGCTTGGATCTATCTATCACTTATTCAGTCGTTGCAGTTATTTCAGCCTTCCAGTTATTTCAGTTATTTCCTATTTCCTATTTCAGACTCTATTATTTTCTTATGCATTAGCAGACTTATCTATGTTTGGCACTCTATTGTATTTGCTTTAGACTCTATGGTTATGTAGTAGCTTATGGGGTACTATTCTATCTATTCCGCTGTGTAGTATTTATTACTCTGTGTCTGTGATCTGTGATTGATTTATTTACTATATATGCTGTTATTTGCCAATTTTTATTAACAATCTATCGTTTTGAGCAATTCAAGTCTGACATGTGTGGATTATTGTCGATTTGAATGGTTCCAAATGATGGGTCGTTACAAGTGGTATCAGAGCTCTGGTTTTAGGCAAATTTCAGCATATAGAGTAAAACTCATTAGAGATGGAGTAGTGATACTCTAGAATGAGATAAATTAATTACGGAATCATATTCGTCCAATCTTTAGATACCTTATTAGGATTCCTTTTGATTAGTATCTCTTTTGAATATTCTCTCTTTTCATTCGTCTAAACCCGTTTGAATCTTTCCAGATGAGTAACCGAAGAAATACTAGGGGAAGAGGTCGTGGTAATGCCCCAGTTGCACCACCAGTAGTTCAGCCCGTTCAGCCGATTAGGTTCACTAAACTTTGCAAGGAGTACACTCAGCTTGGAGGTACCAAGTTCACCGGATCTGGAGGTATTGTTGAAGCCGAGCAGTGGTTGGAGAATCTTGTGAGGATTTTCACTGGACTTGAGATCAACGATGCTCAGAAGCGTCAGTTAGCCGCGTGGCAATTGCACGATGATGCTCTTCATTGGTGGCGGTCAGTTACCGCTAATACTATCGAGACGAACATCACCTGGCAGCAGTTCAGGCAAAAAAATCTTAAGATTTTCTTTCTATCCTTGTTTTCCTTTCTTTGAATCTCTCTTGATTTTAAAAACTCGTTTTTTTAGGGATATCTTTGTTGCTAAGTGGATACCCGATTCAGGAAAGTCTCAACTTTATAGGGAATTTATGGACCTTGAGCAAGGTGATATGACATTTGCTGAGTATGAGAGGAAATTCAACAAGCTTTCTAAGTATGGGCCTAATCTAATCCAGACCCCACTCCATAAGAATGAGAGGTTTATTTATGGAGCACGTCCAGAGTATTTTGATCGTTTGACTAACCATGTGCGTGGCACTTTCACTGATCTCGTCGATATGGCTATTAGATTTGAGAATCCCAACATTAGAGGGAAGCAGAAGCAAGCTATACATGCATCTCAGTCTCAGGTTACTTCTAGTAGTTCAAAGAAGAGAAAGCCTAATTTTCAGCAGCAAAAGGAGAACTGGCAGAAGACCCAGGGTATTGCTTATTCTTCTCAGAGTCAGCCGATCGACTTATCTTACATTACCTGCTTCAACTGCAATCAGAAGGGTCATTATGCCAATAGTTGTCCAAATAAATCCGGAGCCGCTACTCCTCCTGCTTCTAGTGATAACCAAGGTACCCTTTAGAGTATCTTTTTCTTTACTCCATTTTCCTATTCCTGTTCTATTCAATACTAGAGCTTCCTATAGCATTATTTCTATAAACCATTGTGATAAGTTGCGCATTTCTTACATCCACAAGTAGCAAGTGAACCCTTATGTGTATCAAATCCTATTGCTGGTCCCCACTAATCTCAGTCTTTGCGATCAACGTAAGCATAACCACCTTTATTCTTTCGAATCTATTTTGTTGTTCTGCACATTCTCTTTCTTATTTTCGTTCCTTTTCGAGGACGAAAAGTTTTGAGTGGTGGAGAATGTAACAACTCGTTATTTTCAACGATTTAAAATTCGATTTTTTTTTTCAAACACTTTCATTTTATTTTGAAAATTTAGCATAAAAATTTTCACACCGAGAATTTAATATTTGAAATGCGCTCATTTAAACATAGCAGTCAGTCGAGTTTCATCGGAAAATAAGAAATTCGTCGATTGTGAAATTTTTGTGCATATTAGTTCAAATTTTTGCGTCCGTAAAGTTTTGTCCAAAATACTGACGGTTGAGTTTTAGTAAATTCTCTTCATTATTCTGAGTTCGGCGGCGCAATCCGTTTCGTGAAATTCGTACATTTCAACCTTCGTTTTATTTTATTTGCATGTAAAAGGTGTCCGTAATGAGTTTTTGATCGGAGTGTCGTGACACTGATATTTTTATACCTTTGCATCCGTATCGTCGCGCTGATCACCGTAGTATATTTATTTATCAGTTTTGGCGTCCGGTTTGCAATAAAAATTAAAATAGATGTGCAACAATTTTGATACCGGTACATATTTATGTCCATTCATTTTAGCTATTAGGACTTGGTCTGTGAATGACGGTAAAAGAAATGGAACAGTCTTTGAACAATGAATAGACACAGCTATTCGGTTCTCCCACTGCTCCTTTTACATCTTGTACCCGTTCGTTTCATGCTCCGCCTCATTTCATTTACATCTTCATCTGCTCGCTTCTCTACAAAACTTTTGTTTCTCTCGGTCTAGAAAAAAAAAAAAACTTGGCATTCTCTTTTGAAAGGGAAAAATATGGGACAAAAAGGAACTAAACAAATGATGAAAAGCACCTTCCTGTAGCTTACATATTTGCAATCTCTCTTCCAACGTGCAAAGAAGGAAGGCCTCTTCTAGTAGCCAATGTTTGCATCCATTTTTCCTTCTTCTTGCGTGAGTCCCTTCTCTTTTAGATTCCATTTGCTCTCTTCTTTTATTCCATGCATATGGTTATATATACAAAAAAAAAAGTTTGCATACATACTTTTGTCAGTCTCCTTTACTTGTTTATTTTATTGTTTTTGTCTCTCTTCTTTGGTTTCAGCATGCTCATGTATTTATAATAATAATAAAAAAAAAATCTTTTTGAAAACTTTGCATCCATTACGTTTTCCGGTTGCGTGAGTCTCCTTCAATATTCCTGTTTTTCTTTTTTTTTGTTGGGAACATGCATGCGTAGCATGCTTTCATATATATATATATATATATATATATATATATATATATATATATATATATATATATATTTATAAAAAAGTATCGTATTATATATATGTACGTGCGTGAGTCCTCATTATTTCCATTTGGTTTTCTTCTTATGAAGCATGCGTTGCATGCGTACGCATGTATATATATAAAAAAAAAGGAAATTTAAGTTTTCATTTTTTTTTGTTGTTGCGTGAGTCCTCCTTTCATTTTGCGTGAGAACTTTCTGGTTTTACAAAGCTTATTTGAAATCATGTATGTTGTTTTTTGGAATATATAAAGCTTTCTGATGTCGGATTTCTGGTTTTGTCGATTGTGTATTATATGCGGGGTTTGAAAAAAAATATACAAAGTTGATTTTTATTGTATTTATGCAAACTTTATAATTTTATTATTTTGTTTCCAGTCGGTGAAGTTGGTAATAAAGGAAAATAAAGTCCGTTCATCGTTCGCTCGCTCTCATCATCTTCTTTATTTCTTTTGCTTTGAAAGGTGAGTACCCCTCACTCACGATTTACATTCATATTTCGGTGCATAAACATGTGAATTGATTACCTGAATTGC
Source organism: Allium sativum (assembly GCA_030737875.1). Taxonomy (NCBI): domain Eukaryota; kingdom Viridiplantae; phylum Streptophyta; class Magnoliopsida; order Asparagales; family Amaryllidaceae; genus Allium; species Allium sativum. The sequence goes on from CM060913.1 coordinate 163,722,078, forward strand.
TAGGATTGCTCTAGAGATTTCATTATTCACATATGGACACTATTTTATACAAGTGACCTATTATTTGTTTGTTATGTGAATTGGTGATATACGATATATATATGGATCTGCGTATGTGATATGTGACACATTCTAGCTACATATGTTGATATTACGTGTAAATACGTTCGGACATGAAAAATGAAATTTATATGGATATAATACGTTCAGTGTAGCGTGCATGTAATTTGATATGTGGGAATGTGACATGCACGATAGTATATGTGACATGCACACGGATACACGCACAAATATACTCTACGTATGCATGTCCAAATAAATGACATTTAACGTGCACGATTAGCATTTAGATGTAATATGAATGTGTACGGATGTGCCTGTGTGACATGCACGGATCGATATTATGTGTCGATGATTGATTTTGTTATGTTTGATTTTATATTGCAAGTTCCTTTAGTTTAGGAAATCACAATGGGTTGAAATGATACATACCCGAACGACTTGATAGAATAGGGAAAAATCGTTATGGGTTGAAATGATAGACCCAAGAGATTTTTATTGAATTTGGGATTTCGGGTTGAAATGATATATACCCGTACTTGAAATATAAATGGATTGAAATGATATATATCCGTATCACTTGACCATAGGATAGAAAATTATATACGGACACCGTTGGTCATATTTTGAAATCACAATTATATGATTTGGAAAGATTGATTTTTGGAAATTTAATTCACGTATTTTCAATAATAGTAATATATATAGTTTGATTTAAATGATAAACTTATTTTGGAAATGTTTTGAAAAGTTAATTTATAAGTAAATACGAATTTAAATTACATTTAAGTTTTACTTATATTTTAATTGTTTTAAAGATTTACAAAATAACTACATATTTTATATATAGTACTTCTATAAATTTTATTGCTAAATATCTTTATATTTTATTCATTTTATTTTATAAACTTGTATATTTTATAAACTTAAAATAATGAATAGTATATGTTATGATTTTTGGAAGTATTTGATTTATATTATATTTTGACAGTTATTTAAGTAAGAATTATAAAATGACCACGGTGTGAAAATTTTAAACGATTGGTTGTTAAAGAGACCGGGATCGGAATTGTCATACTCTCTGCCAATTCCGAAAACCACTTTAACAACTGTGTACGCGGTGGAGTTCCAGAATGAAGTAGGATGGCTTGGCGATCGACTCTATTTTCTATTTCATATCAATTACGAGACCCTGACTACCTTGAGTCAGCTTGATGTGGCTAAAACAGGTGATACACCGAGACCAAGTGAGGTCATTCCTCCTATCGAGCATGCTTCTTCGAAACCATTCTATTACTTTTGTGATTCGATTGGTGCGCACCCTTGATATGGGAGTGTGTCTCGAGGTGGGCGGTAGTTGCTGCTATGCGTTACCACCAGTCCGGTTATGCAAACGGTGAATCCACCCTGGCATTCTTCGCGTGCCTTGTCACATGCCTTATACGAGCCCCATACGATTTTGTTTTGTACCGTTTTATATGGAGTGCCCTCTGATAGCCCTCCAGTTTACGGAGGAATTACGGTACTTTATATACTATGGGAATATATAAACGGTGTAAGGGTAATCATGGTAACCCCGCTTACGCTATATTGATATTTACTTTACTGATAGACACTATTGTATATAGCGTATTATAATATATAGTATTAGTTTGACGGATCCTTAAAGGATGGTCATCCCAACATCCTTTAAGTTACTTTGCATTTCGGTAATCGATACACTTGAGTTATCATTTAAATAAGAATGTTAATCCTGACTCGAGTGTGTTTGTTTTACATGGATACTCGGGTCAGCTTGAGGATATCAGCTTTCTTGGTTCACCTGGAGTTTGGAGCTTTGCTTGGATCTATCTATCACTTATTCAGTCGTTGCAGTTATTTCAGCCTTCCAGTTTTTTTTAGTTATTTCCTATTTCCTATTTCAGACTCTATTATTTTCTTATGCATTAGCAGACTTATCTATGCTTGGCACTCTATTGTATTTGCTTTAGACTCTATGGTTATGTAGTAGCTTATGGGGTACTATTCTATCTATTCCGCTGTGTAGTATTTATTACTCTGTGTCTGTGATCTGTGATTGATTTATTTACTATATATGCTGTTATTTGCCAATTTTTATTAACACTCTATCGTTTTGAGCAATTCAAGTCTGACATGTGTGGATTATTGTCGATTTGAATGGTTCCAAATGGTGGGTCGTTACATGACGGAAATCCAATTTCCAAATATGACATCGTGCGGTTTTGAATGTAAACCTATATTTGGCGACATAGTGGCATGGGACACTCATGTCGTCTATGATTGATATTTATGATTGTATATAAAATTAGAAACTAACTGGAAACGAGCTAAGATGGGTGGTTTCCTAGGTATTGATCTGATGTTGGTTTCGGCCTTCGGGGTTAATACTTAGGGAATCGTTCTCTGACTAATTTACGGTTGGAGTCTGATTAACAATTAAGCTATAAAATTTACACTTATAAGTGATTTTTCTTTACACGTATTAAGCATATCTTGGTGGATATAAGGTAAAACTATATTCTCCGGTTTGCGCTGCATTGTGTGATGGGACTTGAGTCTTATATCGGCTTCCTTCTTTCTAAAAATCATTGCGTTGTTTTAAAAAGATTTGCTTTGTTACCTACACTGGCAATCACTGGAGTAAACCCGTTCCGCGAAAGTGGTGTGGTCATATGATTTGCCGTATTACTATTGTTTAAGCAGTTAAGTAGATTTCTCATACTAGTCCCATGACTGACTCGTAGTTTATTTCACTTGCAAACTCCGGTGCCCTTATTTCTACACGGGCAGCCTTGTCTTCAGGTTTTAGCAGGCTCTTTTTGGATAGCTGGAGCTGAAGATGGATTCTATCATTTATCTCTTTTTATGCTGTTCAGCTCCTATTGTACATATTATGTTTGTTTTCCGCTGTAGACATTTATGTATAGCTGAACTGTATTTGTACTAAGTATGATCCTGTATACTGTGTAACTGTGATGATTACGTTTATCCAGTGTATTCTATTGTACATTATTTGGTGTATTTATTTAATTCTATTCTACTGTTATCTGTTTATGTGTTATATTCCAAAGATTACCCTTGACACTATCAGTACGGGGTTTGGTGTCGTCACAACGTGGTATAAGAGCTTTGGTTAATCTTAGTTCTAGAATATAACATATTAACGAGCTCGTCAGAGATAGAACTAGTAGAGTTCTAGGACGAATAACTCATTACAGATAGGATCTGTAATATCCTAGTAGGAGTATAGCAGAATCAGAATAACTCGTTAGAGATGGGGTCAGAAGTGCCCCAGAACGAGTGGAGTGTTATATGTTTATAAATAACGTATTTGTGATTATATATATAGTCTGGTTTTAGAAATATAATTTTTGAATATATAAAAAGGTATATATTTGAAAAGTTAAAAACAAATTGATTGTTGCTTGTGTTGTGTGATAGTAGATTTAATTAAAATATTAGAACGATAATTAATTTTATCAGAGAATGATAGTAAATCTATGCAATTAAATCAAGTATTGAACTGATTTAAAAATAGATGGAAATATATCCATGTGCATTATATATGTTTGAATAGGTAAAAGGATTAGCTGTTGAGTAGAGAATTTATTTGTGTGCCCGACAAATAGGTAAACCTTAATGAGTTGGATGTGCAAATTTTATTATTATATCAACTCCAGTGAATGTCATTGGATGCAGAGTGCTAGTTGTTCTGTGTATAATAATAAATGTCGCCATAGGATAGTAACAATTAATTTTGAACTACACTACATGGCATACTTCTTGAAGATAGGCATACTTCATCATATACCACATAAGCATTTGGGGCTTGTGTGACGAGGTTGAAGATTTACCATACAAGCGAGAGGCTTGTATGGCGATGAATATATATTACAGGTTGAACTGGTGATTGATATGGACCATATAAAATGTAACGGTAAATTGCAAGATCAATAAACCCCACACGGGTCTGGAGATGACAATAAACACGTCTCTCTGGTCATTAAGGCACAAAAACCATTTATAGGGTGAGGATAATTTATTCTCTGGAGTTATGATCTGTACACACTCCCTTGTGGACACCGGAATATATCACTATAAATATGTGCATGCTTATTAGGATTTATTGGGTACCTAATACGGCCCAATAAATTTCCAAACCCCTCCCCGTACAAAGGAGGTTATGGCGAAATTTTTCGAAAACTTAGGGTGTTAGCCAAATTTTTGAAGAATTTGGAAATTCTTAGAAACTGAAAAGTTGAAGAATGGAAGCCAGATTGAAAGTAGAGTTGGTTAATTAATCCACTTTCGACTTTGTTCCTTTTCGGGGATGAAAAGTTTTAAGTGGGGGAGATTGTAACAACCCGGAAAATCTGAACCAGTTTGAAATTTTTAAATTGCCTATTTTGGTGAATTTTAAATATTTAAAATAAATATATTAAATAATAACGACGGAAATTGTGTTTGAATCGACGTTTGAAAATAAATATAATTACTTTGAATTATAAACAACGCCTAAAATGGCGCGGCAGTTTCGAATTTCGAATTCAAACTTTGACTGACTGTACCAGGTGCAAAATAAAACGGATTTTAGTGAAACCAAAAATATTTAAATCTGTTAGTTAATATCTTTCTAACAAATATGAAAAATCGAAGTTTCGTAGCGGGAAGCAAAAGTTATGGCCAAATGAATTTTCAGAAAGGTCGCTATAGAGTTTATATATCCCGGGAATATGGCCATTTTGCAAACGACCTCTGAATTCGACGAAACAACTTTTGTTGGATCTGGGATGTCAAATTATTGCTAGGTTTCAAATTTCCTAATTTTTGAAGTTAATATGTGAGCGTGGCAAAGGAAATTGTGTTTGGTCGATTTCTGTTAAATTGGATCGACCAGAAAAGGGCCTTTTTTCAAATGGTCTAAGAATTCGATGAAACTAGTTTTGTTGGGACAGTATCGTCAAAACATAGCTAGATTTATTTTTCGGGAATTTTTAGAATCAGTATGTGGCCCCGGCAAATTGAAATGTACGCTCAAATCGAATATTGAATGTTTTATATTTTAATTTGAAGAGAAACTGACTGAAACAGTCGAATGGGCCTACGAAACATATCCCATTGTGTTCGGAAAGGGGTATTTGGCTAGGGACGACAGTCATTGGGTTTGGATTGGTGTTAGTATGTGAAGAGATGTATTTTTGGATTTTTAAAATATATAAATATAAAAAAATATCATTGGTCAACCGTCTTTCTCTCTCCCCGTCTGACTCGCGATCGAAGGAGGAAAACCCTTCCTCTCTTCCCAGCTCGATTCCTCCTCCTACAAGCAAAATTACGCCATGGCCCTGTTGAGTTTTTTGTAGATCGCAACCTCCTCTTCAAATCCTTGTAAGCTGCTCCTCCCCTCGTTGCGCCATCGCAGAGAACGGAGCCCCCGAAGTAGCCAACTTTAGACCGCCACCGCCGTTCAAAGGTGCCACCGAGCTGGGCCCCACCTTCGGCGCAGCTGCGCCTCCCCTAGCTCTTCGACCTCATGCAACCCGATCGGCCTCTAGCTACACGGATTAGAAGAAAAATCGAAACCTAGTTTCGAACCACATCAGAAAGGTACGGCTGATTATTTTTAAAACTATTCTATAGCACTTTTAAGCGCTACGGTTTTTTATTTCACTGTAAAAATCATATCTTTTTCATTTATTGACGAAATTCAGTGAAACAAGAGACATTGGACTCATGCGGACGTCTTCTACATTCTAGAAGAAACCGGATATTTTTCTGAGCCTTCTGCAATTTTTGGTGGAGTGGAACCCAATGTGAGATTTGTGAATTATAAACGATATGGAGAACGACGATGTATAAATTGTATAGCCGATGTATGAGTTATATAAAGTTGTACACCTCATGTATAAGCATTGTATAAGTTGTACGTTCGATGTATAAGTTATATATGCGTTGTAAAAATTTTATATGTGTTGAAATAGAAGTGAAATATAATTGTATAAATTAATATATATATATATATATATATATATATATATATATATACGCCCCTCATCCACAAACCATGGACGATATTTATTGGTTGTGATTGGTGTGAAAATTGGTTGATAGCGAATGGTTGATTAGAATTGTTTGTGGTTGAAATGGATTGATTGTGGTTGAAAAATACCCGTTTGTGGTTGAGAATTATTTGGTTCAAACCACATATGTACCAACCCGAATTTTAAACAACGTGTTAAGACAAGAATCAAGGCAGAATTAAATTATGAAATCTGAATCAGGATAAACGGGTTTCTCCATTGCGTTCGTCTTGGAAAAATACGCGAAATAGAGTCCGAAATTTCGTAAATCGGAGTCCGTATGACCGAGATATGGCCTCGTGAAGTTTGACGAAAAATTCAAATTCAAAACAGATTCAAAATTTCAGAAAATCAGGGTAGGCGGGAAAAATCCAGCCCAGACCAGGTCGACCAGGGGGTCAACCTGGGTGTCGACCTGGGTGGGACAAGGTCGACTGGGGAGTCGACCCCAGGGTCGACCTGGGGGTCGACCTGCCTGGTCGGACCCATGCAGCCTGGTGCACCTGTTTTGCTGTTTGGCTCGGTTTTGGAGGCTTGTGACGATTTTTGAGGGCTTGGATCTATCCTAGGGTTAATCTAACGGCCTAAACTACTCCTAATCTCTATAAAAAGACCCCTAAGCCTATCCTAAACCCTCACAAATCACTCATGCCACGAAGTGCTGCCCAAATCTTCATTGATCATGGCCTCCATATCCAACTCCAAGAGACTATGCATTCAAACAAGATCCGAATCAAAGGTGCTAGCTTGCTACATCAAATCAAGGGAGTGGATCAATGTTGCTAGGCCAATTTCATGACGATTCTTCAACAAAGGAGCCACCTTTCTTCATCAAAACGATTCATGCTCCTAGACCTCTTGCCACGCTATGTAAGTTCTAGCTACTTGTAGATTCTAACGGTGGTTCTAATGTGACATGGGATAAAATGCGATGAAACATAAGTATGCAAGCTTATGTGAAACTAGTTTTGCCCTTTTCTATGATCTATGACCTTGGGCTAAGTTGTAGCGACTTAATCATGCCACTCATGTTATGTATAACCTAGTATATCTTGCAAGTTTGAATCTTTATCTATGGAATGCTAGCATGAACCTTTGGGAACCATTTGACTTGTGAAACATTGGCAAAGATTTGACTTTGGGGCTTATGCATGTAAATGAACCCAAACCCCTTATGTATCATGCATGTTTGTGGCCAAATTCACTTATGACACTATGCATGTTTGTGGCCAAATTCACTTATGACACTATGCATGTTTGTGGCCAAATCATCTTATGAAACTATGCATGCTTGTGGCCAAATTCCCTTATGATACTATGCATGTTTGTGGCCAAATTCCCTTATGATACTATGCATGTTTGTGGCCAATATGTTGGCATAATACCCTACTATGTGACTCGCTTCCACTTGGGTTGGAAATATGTTTGGGTAGCTTAGGAAAAATGTGGGTATGACATGAAAAACTTGACATGGGGCTTACATGGGAACATGACATTCATGATACATTTAAATATGATCATGACACGTGGGAAAACATGGAACTTGAACTAGACATGGGTGGGTTGTAAGTGTAAAAAGACACTAGACCAAACATGAAAGTGGCCAACTCGAGGTTGGGTTGAGTTTGTAGCATAAATCTACCCGGACCCGCCCGGCTTAACTAGTGGCTACAAACAATAGGATCCAATGTGAGAAGTTGGTCATGTCGCGCTTAAGACCCGAGGTTAGACTAGGTTGTGGTGTAAATCTACCTGGACCCGCCCGGCTTAACTAGTAACCACAACAAGGTCTAATGTGAGAGTTTGAGAGTGCATTAATTAAATTAATGCCACATGATAAGGTTAAGTAAATTTGACTAATGACACTTAACCGATATGACACGAATGGGTAGGTTAAGTTAAACCGGACTTGGTTCCTTAATGACACTTAACCATACAAGACAATTAGGGGATGGAGTTAAGTAATTTACGCTTAACTAATCCGACTTGGTAATTAGATGGGGTTAAGTAATTAAGATTTAACTAATCTAAACACAGTAATTCGATGGGGTTATGTTAAACACTTAACCAATCTAAACTTGGTAATTCAATGAGGTTAAGTAACCAATACTTAACTAATTTAATATGATAATTTAATGGGGTTAAGTAACTTATACTTAACCAATTATACGTGATGATTTGATGAGGTTAAGTAACCTACACTTAACCAATCTAATACGTGGGTCTGGTAGGGTTAAGTCACAAGACCTTCTAAATTAGGCTTAACAATTGTAATACGGTTAGTGGATGGGGTTAAGTTAACCTATACTTAACCAATCCGACTCGACAATCTGATGGGATTAAGATAATCTATGCTTAATCAATCTAACATGATAATCTGATAGGGTTAAGACAAATAAATACTTAACCAATTTGATTTGATAGGGTTAAGTCATGAGCTTCTTAGTACACTTAACCAACTTGTAGGGCTAAACCTTGAACTTGAGTACTTAGCCAATCTTGTCATGATTCGTAGGCGGGTTAAGTCATGAACTTGGATAACAACACTTAACCCATTTGGCAAAACCCTAGCTCAGGGGACTAGGTTGAAAATCGTGGTTAACAAGGATAGCGGGACGAGAAGCTAAGTGGTAAACCTTAGTTAAGGATAACTAAGTAATAATTCTTAGCCAAGGACATGGGACTAGTTCATAAATGATGAGTAACCTGATACGGTAGGTCATCGCTTAGTATACGAGGAGGAGCAACTTATCTGACTTGGATAAAAAGCTCCAACGAACTGGGTGGCGAAGCAGTAGCTTCGGGGGATGTGAGGGTACTCTTGGTATCCCTCTGTGAGGTGGCAGATGGTCCATGAAACCCGGCCTCACAGGGGTTAAGGTCTGTGGTAGAAGAGCCAAGAGTATGCCTTGGTTGCTATGCGAGCGACCTAAAGACTGGGATGGTTTAGCGTGGAGTCGACGATACTTGATTTTGCCCTGGATAGCACGTCGCCGACTACCTACCATCTTTAGTCAATCGTATACGTACGGAAAGGCAGGGAACTCCCAACAGACCATATACTTGCTATCAAGTTATGTGTGAGGTTGGCTATCTGGGAGTGGGCATCGATGGGCCGTAGTGTAGTTCTCATACATGATTTTTCTTGGATTGCCTTTCAGTAGTTAAGAGAGGGGTCACGTGGGACCATAGCCACGGGTACAAAAACAGACCTTGATATCTGCATCAGCAGACGACTTAAAGCTCCCGACCGAGTTCCGTACTTCTTGATTCGCCCTGGCACGGAACTCGGATGGCACATTGAGGAACATGTGCGTCTAGACATGGAAAACGATTCACGATACATACGCGGGATAAAGGGCGCGGTTGACGGGTGGCATAATCCCTAGTGGCCCTAGGTGGCTGAACCCAAACCGAGACACGGAAACGTTCATTAGGTAGCATAATCCCTAGTGGTCCTAGGTGGCATAAATCCTAAGTGAACGCGCGATAGTTCATCGTAAGGAAACATAACTAGATCAAGGGTAACAGTCCAAAATAACCTCAAGGATAAAACGTTTACATGGGAAAGCCCGTATGGCCTACGGCAAAGGACTGAACTTATACATGGAAAGAAACATACGAGTTGGGAAAACCTACATATGCTATATATTAGGTTGACATGGACCATTACATGACATTGGGCAAGGGACATTCATAGTTAACACATGACGCGGATTGGGATACTAGTACGAGAGGTGCAGAGCAAATATACAGGTTAGAACCAAGAGAAATATACATGATAGATACCGTGGGATGTTATACAGGATAGATACCTTGGGATAGTACACTTGATAGAAACCTGACGATGTGATACCTTGATTTATCATGACACCGTAGTTTATCATGATATCTTAGTTTACCTTGCTACAGTAGTTCAGCCTATTACCCTGGTTTAGTTTATCTATCTTGTAGTCATCCTTATGTTTACTTTCAGTTTATGCATGTCATGTTACCTTTACCTGTTTTTATACTGGAAGCAGATAGGACTTACCAGTCTTTATGACTGACCCCGTTTTGTTTCGCCTCTTTGTCTTCCGTTTCCCCCCAGGTTTCAGGGAGGAAACAATGTTATCTAGTTCGAACTTCTTCTGCTTGAAGGTCATCACGCATGGCTTGGACTTTTCTTGGCTATGGCTACTTTACTGTTTTACTTGGGGAATAATTCATGAAATGGTTTTATGCTTCTTTATTATTGCAAGACAGGTTTTGATGTATTCTGATGAAAAAGGCTTTAGACCTTATTTTATAAGGTAATGAAATTTGTTTTACTTCCGCTGTTTTATATATGTTCTGTCTTGTAATATTTCTGTGCATGTTTACCTCGATAATGCTTCACTAAACCTAGTGCATTCCCTTTGTGAGTGACCCTAGCAGAGGTGGGGTGTTACAACATATGATTAGTTTGTGGAAAAGAAAAAAATAAACATGCCGCCTGCGTGCGAACTAGATGAATGAAATCCCCATTGTCAAAAGCTGCGAGGCTTTAAGGTAGAGCAAGGAGCCGTACTAGGGACGGTCCCGGTTTTAACTACCCTGTCGTTGTACTGCCGAAATTTTCTGTAATATTCATATGTTAGAATTATTTTCATGTGTTGAAATTATATTAGTGTGTTGAATAGAAATTCATGTGTTGAATAGAAATTCATGTGTTGAACGACATTCATGTTTTGAAATAAATTGTTTTATAATAAAAATCGTATTTTTATCATCTATATGAACTATATAAAATAGTCGTGTTTTGAAATAAATTGTTTTATAATAAAAATCACATTTTTATCATCTATATGAACTATATAAAATAGTCGTGTTTTGGTATAAATTGTTTTACAATAAAAATCACATTTTTATTATATACATGAATTGTTAAAAATAGTGAACTGTCGAAATAAATGTCTGTTGGATAAAAAAATATCATTTTTATCAAATGTATGAAAAGAATATGGTTTTGAAATCGAAGAATATATTATATATATATATATATGTATAAATATAATTAAAATATATCGAATAACAAAGCTGCAGTTCGTGTTTTGAAACCGTGATTTCAAACGATTAGTGTAGGAGATCCGACCGTCGGATATTCCCGAAACCGTAACCATTGGGTTCGTCTTGGAAATATCTTTCCAACGGTACCCACTTTGTGAAAATCCAACGGTTGGATTGTATGGAATGTTTAATTCAAATCTGAAGAAAAACAGCGCCATAATCGATTATATATATATATATATATATATATATATATACACATAATTAAATTAAATAGAATAACGACGCTACAGTTCGTATTTTGAAATGGAAACTTCAAACGAGTGTACCGGGGGATCCGACCGTCGGATTTTCCCAAAACTGAAACTGTTGGATTCGTTTTGAAAAGATCTTTCTAATGATATAAAATTTGTGAAGATCCAACGGTTATATTTTCAGATATGTGTAAATCAAATCTGAAGAAAAACAGTGCCATGGCCGCGTTATGGCCCGTAGCGTCGTTTGAATGAAATGGCTATTTTTAAATAAATAAAAATAACGATAAATCATGATAAAATATTATAAACAATATGGAATGGAAATAAACTGAATTTGCTCGCTTTATGTGATATTTGATGGTTGAATGTGTTAGGCGTGAATTGTTGTCGAATAATTTAACCATTGAAATGAATTGATTTAAATTCTAAATATACGTGAATTATTTGAAAAGGCCGAGTTAAATCTCATTTCAAATAATTGATCGGCGTTAAGAAGTCGATGATGAAGACGGTGGTTGAAGACCAGAGATCTTCACCTCGGTTGAATGGTAACTAATGTCTTGATTGGGAGGCATCCCGAAATATAGATAATAAGTGGTGATTATTCAGACGTGCTTGGAGATCGATGGGTATGCGAGGTATATAGTTCCTCCGGTTTCGTTCAGACCCCGAACGAACTTGTAAATGGACTGTGTGTCTGACTTTGGATTTTGTTCTGTGCTGATTGATCTCTATTAAATATATATCTGTCTGGCGGCGGGGAATTTATTCTCTTGCTTAACGCCCTTCTCTGAGACATACGAGCTCAGAGGTTGTATATCGGTAGAAATCAATCGTATAGCGTGAATTGCCTATGTGGCATGCCTAAGTGGCAGATGATCAAGTGTTCTGTTGAAAAGCAAAGTCTTGTGGTTAATGATCAAAGCATGGCCTATGTGGCATAGTTTTGTGTATAACGTGAATTCGTGAGCCTCACACCCCGGTATGAGCCAGTAACGGGAGAGGATCTCAGGGAGGACATGCGTTTCTTTCTAGATAGAGGTGGTGTCAGTGCTTAAACTGGCTGACATATATATTATTTTCACCTATGTGGTTGTTGCTGTTGCGAGGCGCCTCGGATATATCGGTCGATCCGGGACCGATGGAGTCATTCGTTGGCTCATTTACGCCCCAAAGGGCGGGGGGACGCAATGTTCAGGCATTTTAATCCACATCGGTGGAGCGACCCTGACGATCCAAAGGCTTGACTGAGTACTTGCCTTAGACATGGGCTAGATTGTCTCAAAGTCGATAAGGACTATCTTTTGCCTTGGTTCATGACGGAAATCCAATTTCCAAATACGACATCGTGCGGTTTTGATTGTAAACCTATATTTGGCGACATAGTGGCATGGGACACTCATATCGTCTTTGATTGATATTTATGATTGTATATAAAATTAGAAACTAACTGGAAACGAGCTAAGATTGGTGGTGTCCTGGGTATTAGTCTGATGTTGGTTTCGACCTTCGGGGTTAATACTTAGGGATTGGTTCTCTTACTAATTTACGGTTGGAGTCTGATTAAGAATTAAGCGATAAAATTTACATTTTAAGTGATTTTACTTTACACGTATTAAGCATATCTTGGTCGATATAAGGTAAAACTCTATCCTCCAGTTTGTGTTGCATTGTGTGATGGGACTTGAGTCTTATATCGGCTTCATTCTTTCTAAAAATCATTGCGTTGTTTTAAAAAGATTTGCTTTGTTACCTGCACTGGCAATCACGGGAGTAAACACGTTCTGCGAAAGTGGCGTTGTGACAATCCCAAAACCCCGTGACACGGTGTTAAGGATAATCATTGGAATATAACACATTAATCATCATTAGCAAATCACTGATAATAGCATAAAACATAAAATAGATTAATTTACACACATATGACAGCGGAATCATATAGATATCATCACATCAGAGAAGCACAGTACAGGATACAACTTAGTGCATAATGATACATAATCAGTCACTATCGCCTGAGGTAGAATCATACATAAAGAGTACACAAAATAAATATCAGTCTACATCGCCAATGGCGGAATCATAATATAGATACAATAATGGCGGAGAAAATCCAAGTCAGCACGGTGTAGTCAAGCCTCGCCATGAGCTAAAAGGTGCGTCAGAAACCTATAACTAGGTTGCCCGTGTGAAAATGAGGGCACCCAAGTTTGCAAGGTGAAACAAACTACGAGTCAGTCATGGGACTGGTATGAGAAATCTACTTAACTTATTAACAACAATAATAAGGCAAATCAAAGGACCACGCCACTTTCGCGGAACGGGTTTACTCCAATGAGTGCTAGTGCATGAAGTAAAGTAAATGATTAAATCATCGCAATGCTTTTTATAAAATGAAGCCATTATAAGACTCAGGTCCCATCACACAATGCAACGCAAGCCGGAGGATAGAGTTTTTACCTTATAATGGCCAAAAATGCTTCATACGAATAAAACAAATGTGCTTGATATTATTACTAGTGTGTATATGTTTCAAAAGCAAATTCAATCTTAAATATCAATCCTAGGCGGCATAGCTACCATCTACTATGTCGCCATACTAGTAATACAATCACGTCCGCATATTTTGTATTGGAAATTGGATTCCTTCATGAGTCGAGGCAAGGGGCAAGCTCCTCTCCGATTCGAGACACTCTAGCAAATGTCCTAGGACCCCACTATGATCCTTGGATCTTCAGGGCCGGTCCTCTCTTACTTCTGAGGATTGGCAATTCCTGAACACACGTTTCCCGGTCCTTACAGACCTATATCGAGGCGCCTCATATTCCAACAACCACACAGGTGAAAAGTATATATAATGTCAGGGCGGGTAGGTCACTGACACCACCTTAGCTAGAAAGAAACGTCGTGCTCTCCCTGCAGTCACTCTCCCGTTTTTGACTCATACCGAGGTGTGAGGCTCGCGAATTCACGTTATACACAAAGCTACGTCACACAGACCATGCTTTGATCATCAACCACAAGACTTTGCTTTGCAACAGAAGCCTTGATCATATGCCACTCAGGCGTGCCACACAGGAAATCCACTCCATGCGACTGATTTCTATCAATACATAACCTCTGAGCTCGTACGTCTCAGAGAAGGGCGTTAAGCAAGAGAATAAATTCTCCGCCGCCAAACAGATATATATTTAACAGAGATCAATCAACACAGAACAAAATCCAATGTCAGACACACAGTCCATTTACAAGTCCGTTCTGGGTCTGAACGAAACCGGAGGCACCAATTCCTCCCATATCCGTACAATCAACAGTATGTTTGGATGGCTACTACTTCAGTTCCTTCATGGTTGCTACTCCAATCACGAGCATTAGTAGCGCCCATCCATCCAATGTGAAGATCGTCGGTCTTCAACCGTCTTCCACTCTTCGACTTCTCAACGTCCATCGATTATTTGAAATGAGATAACCTCGGCCTTTTCAAATAACCCACGTATATTTAGATTTCAAATCAATTATTCACATGGTTGGACTATTCAACATTCACATTTCAGTCATTTAATTATAATTTTCATGTCAAATACATTCAACCATCACATATCAAGCAAACACAACAAAATAGGTTTATTTCCACTCTACATCGTCTATAGTATTTTATAACGATATATCGCCATTTTTATTTAATTTAAAACGGCCGTATTTAATTAAACGACGTTTCGGGTCGTGTCGATGCACTGGCGCTGCTTTTCACTAATTTTGTTTTACACATATCTGGAAATCTAACCGTTGGATCTTCACAAATTTTATATCATTAGGAAGGTCTTTTCAAAACGAATCCAACGGTTTCGGTTTTGGGAAAATCCGACGGTCGGATTTCCCGCACTAGTTATTTGAAGTTACGATTTCAATTTACGAACTGCAGCGTCGTTATTCGATTTAATTTAATTATATATATATATATATATACTCGTTTCTGGCGTTGTTTTTCTTCAGATTTGAATTAAACATTCCAGACAATCCAACTGTCAGATCTTCACAAAGCTGGTGCCGTTGGAAAGATATTTCCAAGGTGAACCCAACGGTTGCGGTTTTGGGAAAATCCGATGGTCGGATTTCCCGCACTAGTCGTTTGAAATCACGGTTTCAAAACACGAACTGCACGGCCACGTTTCGTTTTAATTTTATTTATATTTATATATTTATATAAATATAGTTCATTCAAAAATTCCTATATCGTTTCCACTTCAATTATTTCACTAATGCCTTTAAATTTCGGAAAATTTCGCCATAACCTCCTTTGTACGGGAGGGTCTGAGAAAATTCCCAAATAGCCACACGGGCGTCTCATATCAAAAAGAAAAAGAAAAAGCCAAGCGGCTAGCCAACAGGCTCATAAAATCATCACCCAAACAAAACAGTAAATGTGTACCTATTTGTCGGGCACAAAATTTTATTCCTCTTCTCTAGCCCCTTTGCTATAACCTGTTCAATAGATATGCATGTACATATATAATTTCTGTCACTTATCTTTTTCCATTCACCTTCATATTTGATTTACTTTGGTTTAAAAACACCATTCATTCTAATGTTGCATGCATAGGCTAAAATCATATCATTAGCTAATTAATGTATATTTCAACTCATGCATATTTTATTTGAACAAGTGGCTATTTTTAACACTTCACATTTCAAAGATGATAACTTTGGCGAACTAAAATAGATTTCAACACATGACTATTTTATTTAGTTCCTATGCATGTTAAAAATAATATTTCTTCACAAATATTTATTTCAACGTCCGCATATCTTTAGCATATCACATATATGATAAAAATGATATTTTTATCATTTAAAATATTTATTCGACAAATGGATAATTTCAACACTTCATAGTTTCAATAAAAATTTAATTTTTATTGTTCGATCTTTTTATTCAACACATGAATTTTTCCACTACACACACTTCTCAACACATGAGCATTTACACACATGGATATTTTATTTATGTTGTTCATATTAGAAAGATGGAATTTTTATTGTTGAAACTATTTATATAAGGAGAATATTTTTCATACTTCATATATATATAAAAATGTGATTTTTATTATTTAAACACTTCATTCATTCACAAATGAATTTAATTTTCACACAACACTTTTCAACGTATGACTTTAATTTCAACGCATGAAAATAATTTCAACATATGAAAATAATTCTAACACATGAATATTATTCAAAATTTCGGCAGCATAACGGCAGGGTAGTTAAATCCGGCACCATCCCTAGTACGACTCCTCGCTCTACCTTAAAACCTCGCGGTTTTTGACAATGGGGATTCATGCATCCAATTCGCACGCAGGCGACATGTTTTATTTTTATTTCCACAAATATTTCCAATTCATTTCAATCACCAATGGGTATTTCTCAACCACAACCAAACAATATCAACCACAAACAATTATTCAACCATTCGTATTTTTCATCCAATATTTCACACCAATTCACAACAATAAATATCGTCCATGGTTTGTGGACGAGGGGAGTATATATATATATATATATATATATATATATATATATATATATATAACTGCTATATTTCACTTGCATTTCAACACATATATCAATTTTTCTATGCATGTAAAATTCATACTTCGCTTATATAGCTTACACTACGCCTGTACATTAGGTATACAACACGTATGTAATTTATATTTCGCTAATATAAATTATACACGACATTTTCCATTCAAATTTATTTAATTTAGATTTCTCACTTTGGTTTGTTGCTTCGCTAAAGATAGATACGATGTCAGAAAAATCCGCGGCTTCTTCTATTGGGTAGAGAGTTTCCTTGCGGTCCAGATGTTTCCTGTTTCATCGAATTTCATCAACTCACTAAAAAGATATGATTTTTCAAAGTGTAAACATAAAAAAAACTCACCTTTCACGAAGGTTCAAAACTAGGTTTACGGTTTTCGCAAAAATCGACGGACGAGGGGATGATCGGCGGATTGGACGTGGAAGAGGGAAGAGAGGGCTTCCTATCGGTGGTGGTTTGGTGGCGTTCGGTGGTCAGGATCGTCGGCGGCGGCGCTGGGAAGGTCGGGGCTTTGGAGCCTCGATTCAGGCGGAGGAGGGGTTGGTCGGCGTCGAACTGGGGTCGGATTTGAAGAGGGGACGGAGGCGCGTTGAGGGATGGCGGTGGCGGAGGCTGGAAGCGACGGCAGCGGCGGCGATCGGTCGGGGAAGTTTGGAGCACGGGTCGCCGTTGGTTCGGAGGGTTTTCTTTTTATATATATATATAAAATAATGAATGGAGAATTTTGATTGGCTGAGGACTTTATTAAAAAATTTAAATAGTGTTTTCTCAAACGAACTCCTTTTTAAACCCAACGACTGTCGCCCCCAGCTAAATAACCCCATCTCGGACACAATGGGATATGTTTCGTAGGCCAATTCGACTATTACAGTCAGTTATTTTTCAAATCAAAGTATAAAACATTTAATTTTTAACTCTGAACGTACATTTCAATTTGCCAGGGCCACAAACTGATTCGAAAAATTCCAGAAAAATAAATCTAGCTATGTTTTGACGCTACGGTCCCAACAAAACTAGTTTCATCGAATTCTGAGATCGTTTGAAAAATGGCCATTTTCTGGTCGATCCAATTTAACAGAAATTGACCAAATGCATTTTCTTTTGCCACGCTCACATACTAGCTTCAAAAATTATGAAATTTGAAACCTAGCAATAGTTTGACATCCCGAACCCAACAAAAGTGGTTTCGTCGAATTCCGAGATCGTATGCAAAATATCAATTTTCCAGGGCTATATATAGCGACCATTCTGAAAATTCATTCGGCCATAACTTTTGATTCCCGTTATGAAACCTCGATTTTTCAGATTCGTTAGAAAGGTATTGACTAACAGATTTAGATATTTTATGTTTCGCTAAATTCGTTATATTTTCCACCCTGCACGGTCAGTCAAAGTTTGAATTCAAATTTTCAAACTGACTCACTATTTCTAATTCACTCTTTTATTGAAATATTCAATTTCAATTGTTCAAATTCCTTTGAAATCACCAATTTAAAAATTTTAAATTGGCTCGTATTTTCCAGGTTATTACAATCTCCCCCACTTAAATCTTTTCGTCCTCGAAAAGGAAACAACAGTAAAGTAGGAAACAAAATGTAAATGCAAGGTATTGTAAAGGTACCTTGCACCGGAGTCAGTCAAAGATATCCACTCTGCATTTGGGGTAAGCTTGCTTAATGCTTTCCTCAGTCTCCCAAGTACAGTCTCTAGGATCACTGCTCCACTGCACTTTAACTAAATGAACCTTTTTGCTTCTGAGTTCTCTAGTTTCTTTGCCAACAATCTTTAATGGCTCTCTTCTGAGTGCTAATTCTGGAGTTATGTCTACATCCTGTTGCGCTGCTTCTTCTACAACAAGATCTGGATCATGCACATGTCTTCTAAGTTGAGATATGTGAAATACATCATGCACTCCAGGCAACCAATCTGGTAATTGAACCCTATAAGCAAGAGTTCCAATTCGTTCAAGTATAGGAAAGGGACCAATAAATCTCAGTGCCAACTTCCCAGTTTTGCCAAATCTGATTACTCCTCTCATCGTAGAAACCTTCAAATAAACACGATCACCAACAGCAAATGTCAAATCTCTCCTTCTAGAGTCCGCATAACTTTTCTGTCGGCTTTGGGCAATTCTCAAACGCTTTTTGATGAAGTCAACTTTATCAGATGCTTCTCTAATCATATCGGGTCCTAACACAAGTCTGTTGCCAGGTTCTACCCAACATGCTGGAGATCTGCAGGGTCTGCCATATAATGCTTCAAATGGCGACATTTTCAAACTTGATTGATAGCTATTGTTGTATGAGAATTATGCCAAATGCAAATGATCTTCCAATGACCCACCAAAATCAATTATACAAGCCCGCAATAAATCTTCTAGAATTCTATTCACCCACTCAGTTTGGCCATCTATTTGAGGGTGATAAGCGGTGCTCATATTCTGTTTCGTTCCCAATTCTGTCTGGAAAGCCTCCCAGAATTTGATAGTAAATAGGGGATCTCTATCACTGACTATGCTGATGGGAATTCCATGCAGCTTAACAATTTCTTTGAAATATATCTGTGCTAGACTTTGAGCGGTTCTATTGGATCTGACAGGTATAAAATGGGCAGTCTTCGTGAAGCGATCTACGATTACCCAAATGCTGTCATTACCTTTCCTGGTTCGCGGCAAACCATCTATGAAATCCATGGAAATCTGTTCCCATTTCCAGCCTGGGAATTCCAACGGTTGCAACAATCCAGCTAGTTTCTATTGGTTGCTCTTGACCAATTGACAAGTAGGAGATCTACTAACATACAAAGAAATATCCCTTCTCATTGCTCTCCACCAGAAAGTGCGTTTGATATCGTTGTACATTTTACTCACCCCAGGATGGATGCAAAATTTGGATTTATGACATTCGTCTAACACTTCTCTTCGAAGGCCTGGAATATTTGGAATGCAAATCCTATTATTTAACCTGAGAACCCCCTTATTGTCGATACGAAAACTCGTGGTTTCACCTTCCTTGATCCTTTGACTGATTCTCTGGATGAGTTCATCGTCTTTTTGAAGGGCTGAAATCCTATCAATCAATCCAGGTGTAATTATAAGATTGGCAATGATTGCAGTTTTCCTACTAAGTGCATCCTCTACAACATTAGCCTTCCCTGGCGTATACAGGATATCAAGATCATACGCTGCAAGAAATTCTAGCCAACGCTGCCGTCTCAAATTCAGATCTTTCTGGGTGTATAAATACTTCAATGATTGATGATCTGTGTACAGTATAAATTTCTCACCCAATAAATAATGCCTCCAGATTTTCAAGGTAAAAACGATGGCTAGCAACTCAAGATCATGAGTCACATAATTCTTCTCATGCGGTTTCAGTTGGCGGCTTGCATAAGCGACTACTTGGCCTCTTTGCATTAACACTGCACCAAGACCGCTAATAGAAGCATCTGTCCAAACCGTTAAATCCTGATTGCCATCAATAATAGTTAACACTGGAGCAGTGGTTAGTTTCGATTTCAATTCCTGGAAAGCTTCTTCACAGTCAGAAGTCCACTTGAATTTCTCATGTTTCTTTGTGAGCTTCGTTAACGGACCGGATATCTTCGAAAAATCCTTAACGAACTTTCGATAATAACTAGCCAACCCTATAAAACTTCTAACCTCTGTGGGAGTAGTGGGTTGTTTCCAGTCTTGAATCGCTGTTATTTTGCTTGGGTCAACAGAAATTCCTTTCTCTGACACGACATGGCCAAGAAATTTCACTTCTTCTTGCCAGAAGACACATTTAGAGAATTTGGCTTTGAAGACGTTCTTTCTTAGAATCTCCAATACTTGTTCTAAGTGTTTTTCATGCTCGGGTTTTGATTTGGAGTAGATTAAAATATCATCGATGAATACGAGGACAAATTTATTCAGCACTCCCCTGAACACTCTATTCATTAGATCAACAAAGTACGCTGGAGCATTGCATAGGCCAAACAGCATTACTAACCATTCATAAAATATGTCTGGACCTCTGAAAGATGTCAAAGGAACACACTCTTCTGCTATTTTCAATTGGTGAAAACCTGTAGCTAGGTCCATTCGGGAAAATACTTTCCCCCCATTCAATTGGTCTAGCAAATCATCGATGCGGGGTAATGGATACTTATTTTTGAGCGTCTGTTTGTTGAGGTCTCGGTAATCAACGCATAATCGAAGAGTACCGTCTGACTTTGGGACAAACACAACAGCTGCACCCCAATTAGAAAAACTAGGTCTGATTAGACCCTTCCACAACAGTTGACGAGTTTGATCGCCTAATTCTTCTTTTTCCTTCGGCGTCATCCTGCGAATTGGATGTACCACTGGTCTGGCATTGGGAATTAGATCGATCCGGAATTCTATTTCTCTTTGCGGAGGTAAGTTTTCAACTTCTTCAAACACATCCGCATAGTTTCTAACAATCAGAATCTTTTCCAAGGAAGTAGGGATAACTTCTAACGCTGACCAAAATTCTTCCCTATTTGGATTCGAACCATGACAGGGTACCGTAATATATCCAAGCTTCGTTCGAATTTTAACGATTATTTCCGCACAATTCACTTCGGCTTCGTATTTTGTTAACCAATCTAGCCCGAGAATGATATCGAATTCGGAAAAATCCATAACAATTAAATCAAAGGGAAACTTGTAGGAAGAATAAGAAACTGGCACTCTACAATATGAACCGAGAGTAATAGGACCCCCTATCGGGTTATGAACTTCCACTGATTCCTTGAGCTTTCGCTGTTTTAACTTTAATTTGTGCACTGTGTTTTTAGCAATAAAACTACGCGACGCACCCGTGTCAAACAACACAGAAACAGGAATATTTTTAATTGTAAGGGTACCTCCCAAAACATCAGGTTTACCTGCTCCGTCGGAAGCAGCTGGCGGGCTCGACCCGTCATAGACGTGAGCTACTGTAGCTTTCTTCAGCAAAGGACAGTCTTTGACCAGATGATCGGTCTTGTGACAGTTGAAGCACGAGCGAGGTTTCTGGGAGCCTTGGCTCGAGCCTTGAGAATTTGTCTTCTGCCTCTTCGGAGCTGTGCAGACGTTTGAGTAGTGCCCCGGCTTACCACAGTTAAAGCAGTTTCCTCTTTGCGGCTTGCCAGTCTGATGTTTTGAAGATGCTGCTTGGCTTGACTCGCGTTGATTTACAGCAGGCTTGCGCTTGTTTCCGGCTTGGCTTCTAGCGCGATCCTGATCTAGATGCCTTTGATCAAGGTCTTCGTAGTTGCATGTCATTTCCACCAGTTCGTTGAATTCCAGCTTGACATGGGCCATGGCTCTATCATGATATTGTCGTCTTAGCCCAAGGATAAACCTCTTATTTTTGGATTTCGCAGTGGCGACGAGCTCCGGAGCATAAGATGACAACAGTGTAAATTTATTCAGATAATCTTGCACGGAAAGATCCCCATGCTGGAGATTGGCGAAGTCATCGTGCATTCGTTCTAAAGCTTGTTCTAGGACATATTTCTCCTTGAAGAGTTCTTTGAATCCATCCCATGTTCTTCCAGCTTCTCTATTCCCGGCAGTGAGAGATTCCACCATAGTTCAGCTTGTTCCTGCATAAGCCAGGCGCCCATAATAGCTTTGTCTTCGTCTCCAAGTCTTAGGCCTTCAAGAATTTTCTCGCATGTTTTGAGCCATGCAAGGGCCTCTATTACTGTGCCAGTTCCCGAGAAGGTCTTGCCTCCTAAGTTTTTATATCTCTTGGCTATGCGGTCTAGCTCGAAGTATTGAGCGGCCGGAGGTTGTATCAAAGGTCCTTCCTGAGCTGGGACTTCTCCCCTTCCTCGGCCTCGGCCCGCACGGCCTCCTCTAGCGGCGGCTGCTCTGGTAGCCATTTGTCAAATTCTGTATAAGCAACGAAAAAGTCAGCTAACAGAAATGATAGTCTATTGCATAGTTAAGCAGAAAATTTACGGAAAGATAATGATGGACTGATCAAATTGTTTTTGCTATTCTGCTCGGCTCATTCTAGGACTTTACTAGTCCTATCTCTAATGAGCGACTCGCCTTAGAATACTACTGATTCTATTTTGACGAAGTGTTTAATGTGTTAGACTCCAGAACTAAGGTTAACCAAAGCTCTGATACCAGCTGTGACGATCTCAAAACCCTGTGACACGGTGTTAAGGATAATCATTGGAATATAACACATTAATCATCATTAGCAGATCACTGATAATAGCATAAAACAGAAAATAGAATAATTTACACACATATGACAACGGAATCATATAGATATCATCACATCAGAGAAGCACAGTATAGGATAAAACTTAGTGCATAATGATACATAATCAGTCACCATCGCCTGAGGTGGAGTCATACATAAAGAGTACACAAAATAAATATCAGTCTACATCGCCAATGGCGGAATCATAATATAGATACAATAATGGCGGAGAAAATCCAAGTCAGCACGGTGTAGTCAAGCCTCGCCATGAGCCAAAAGGTGCGTCAGAAACCTGTAACTAGGATGCCCGTGTGAAAATGAGGGCACCTGAGTTTGCAAGGTGAAACAAACTACGAGTCAGTCATGGGACTGGTCTGAGAAATCTACTTAACTTATTAACAACAATAATAAGGCAAATCAAAGGACCACGCCACTTTCGCGGAACGGGTTTACTCCAATGAGTGCTAGTGCATGAAATAAAGTAAATGGTTAAATCATCGCAATGCTTTTTATAAAATGAAGCCATTATAAGACTCAGGTCCCATCACACAATGCAACGCAAGCCGGAGGATAGAGTTTTTACCTTATAATGGCCAAAAATGCTTCATACGAATAAAACAAATGTGCTTGATATTATTACTAGTGTGTATATGTTTCAAAAGCAAATTCAATCATAAATATCAATCCTAGGCGGCATTGCTACCATCTACTATGTCGCCATACTAGTAATACAATCACGTCTGCATATTTCGTATTGGAAATTGGATTTCTTCATGAGTCGAGCAAGGGGCAAGCTCCTCTCCGATTCAAGACACTCTAGCAAATGTCCCAGGACCCCACTATGATCCTTGGATCTTCAGGGTCGGTCCTCTCTTACTTTTGAGGATTGGCAATTCCTGAAAACACGTTTCCCGGTCCTTACAGACCTATATCGAGGCGCCTCATATTCCAACAACCACACAGGTGAAAAGTATATATAATGTCAGGTTGGTAGGTCATTGACACCAGCTTAGCTAGAAAGAAACGTCGTGCTCTCCCTGCAGTCACTCTCCCGTTTTTGACTCATACCGAGGTGTGAGGCTCGCGAATTCACGTTATACATAAATCACACAGACCATGCTTTGATCATCAACCACAAGACTTTGCTTTGCAACAGAAGCCTTGATCATATGCCACTCAGGCGTGCCACACAGGCAATCCACTCCATGCGACTGATTTCTATCAATACATAACCTCTGAGCTCGTACGTCTCAAAGAAGGGCGTTAAGCAAGAGAATAAATTCTCTGCCGCCAAACAGATATATATTTAACAAAGATCAATCAACAAAGAACAAAATCCAATGTCAGACACACAGTCCATTTACAAGTCCGTTCTGGGTCTGAACGAAACCGGAGGCACCAATTCCTCGCATATCCGTACAATCAACAGTATGTTTGGACGACTACTACTTCAGTTCCTTCATGGTAGCTACTCCAATCACGAGCATCAGTAGCGCCCATCCATCCAATGTGAAGATCGTCGGTCTTCAACCGTCTTCCACTCTTCGACTTCTCAACGTCGATCGATTATTTGAAATGAGATTACCTCGTCCTTTTCAAATAACCGACGTATATTTAGATTTCAATTCAATTATTCACATGGTTGGACTATTCAACATTCACATTTCAGTTATTTAGTTACAATTTTCATGTCAAATACATTTGTAACGACACGGATTTTGCCCGACCTTAATCGATCGCAAAATCGACCAAGACCGTTCAAATCCCGCGTACGTTAGAACGATATTATTATTATTGTGTATATGGTTTAATAAAACATTTCAATCATAATATCAATCCTAGGAAGCATAGGTACCATATATTATGCCTCCGTACTAGTAATACAATCAAAACCGCATGGGGCGTATTGGAGATTTGGATTTCCATCTTGAGTCAAGGCTGGAGCGGAGCTCCTTACCGATTCGAGACACTCTAGCTAATGCCTTAGGATTCCCCGCGGAGAACCCTTGGAAATGGCAGGGACGGTCTGCAAATACAGCTTAGCGGATTGGTTATACCTGAACACAGGTTTCCCGGTCCTATAGGACCTATCCGAGGCGCGCCCCATTCCATCATCCACATAAGTAAAATGCCAGGCCGTGACAAAACCCAAACACCACTTCTAGCTAGAAAGAAACGTGCTGCTCTCCCTGCGTTCCCTTCGCCCGTTTTAGACTCTACCGGTTTGTGAGGCTCGCGAGGTATCTTCATAACCACAAGGCCTGCTTTTCAACAAAGCCTTGATCATCTTCATCTTAGCGTGCCACATTGTCAATCCATACCATACCATTGATCGTCCATCAATATATAAACAGGTGTTAAGTAAAGAATAAATTCTTCACCACCAAACATTTATATATAGACAGAAAATCAATAACATGATATTAACGGAGTACGATGTCGGACACACAATCCATTTACAAGTCCGCTCTAGGTCTGAACGAAACAACGTGTCCGTCGATCCCCAAATGCGTTTGGACGATCATTACTACATATCTTGCCTTGGGAGGCCAATCCCAATTCAAGCTACCAGTCATCATCATCCCAATGATATGGAAAAACCTTCGGTCTTCAACCACCGCCTTCATCTTCGACTCTTGATCATCGTGATGACTACTCAGAATGGGTTAAACCCGGTCTTTCTGAGTAACTCGCGTATTTTGTGATTAAAAAACAAATATTGGAAAATCACACATTACGCCACATTCCAACTCCGGTTATTCTTTTAATAAGATATTCACATTAAACTATTCTCTTTAATTTTATCAAAGATAAACTCTGAAAATAAAATCTTAAATCTTCTTTAAAAGGTTTATTAAAACTCCAGTTTTGGTTTAATATCAAAAATCATCATTTCAAGATTATTTATTTTAAGGAATAAATATTGTCTTAAACAGGTTAAAGAACTAGTGTCCTTTAAACACAGTTCACGATAAACCCGCACATCAATTTCTAAAATAGAGAATTCCACAGAAATTAAATCAACACATAATCAATATAAATTTCTGTATCGGACTAATACTATAAATGGAATAATGGCAAAGCCTCTTAAATTCCATATATAATATCGGTCTTCTTTTATAGAAGCCCATCTTGATTATTACCAATCAAATTTCCACTTAATTCCAATTTAATAAATTAAATTGGGAAAACTTGATTTTTAGAAAATGCCTTTTTAAATCTATAAAATAGATTTATAAATTCCAAATAATAATTTCAATGTGAATTGGATTAAAGGACAAATGTCGTTTAAAACACCGTCCACGATAAATCCACTTCACATCTCAATTTATTTCATAGCACAAAATATAATTGCAAATTCTAATAATCTTAATTAAAAGATTTCTCTTTAAATATTAATTATTATAAAGAAACCATATTTAAATTAATCATTTAAACATTCTTTAAATAAAAGATTCTAAATGGGAAGTATTCTTTATCTTAACATATAGTTGGTTAAAAATATACTTTTTCTCTTGTGAAAACATATCCTTTATATACAGAGGATTTCTAATGTAAAAATATTCTTATTTAAAAGAACACCTGAATCGAATTGCGACTCAACCATTTACCATATAATTTGGATTATATGGATTTCACCCATATCATATAAAGGACAGTAACAGTATAATCATCAAGTCATCCATTTACATCCAAAGTGTAATTTCCACTGCGTAAGCAGTAAAATGAAATAATAACGCTCATCGCAGCCTGCCGATCTAACGATCAACTAAATATTGGGATTAGTGTATGTTAATTTTGATCCCAACACCCGTGTGGGATTTTCGACCAACAACGGTACATAAAAATAAACAAGTAATTGGTTAATGGATTTAACCAATTTCAGTTTTGCTAACAAGTTGATGATAGTAATCAAACATGTCATTTATTCCTAATGTCGCATAAAAATGTATTTTACTCAAATAATTTCCCTCTACATTTCTAATGTATGTATTTGACCGATGATATCATTCTTATTTTAGAATGTAAATTCTAATATAAGACTACAAATAAAAAGTGATTTTTATATATTTGCCTATAAATTCAATTGTATGATATGCAATTTAAAATGATTAGTATCATTGCATATAAATTTCATTGTTCATTATGCAAATAAAAATGATTATTCTATTTGCATAAAAATTTAGTTTCAACAAAAATGTATATAAGCGATATAGGCATTTTGTTGACAATTCTATTTCATCAAAGTGCTCATAAAGTCGTAATTTTATTTTGTCAACAATTCTAGTTTAACAAAATAAAAAGCAGTGATTCATAAATTTAAGCTCTTCTATTTTATTGCATATTAACATATCAATAAAAATGTGATCTTTATTTCTATACTTTTTATTCTAATTTACATTTTCTAACAAAATGTCCTTTTTACTCTAACTTACATTTTGAATGTAATTTTCCTTTCTATTGTTCATTTACATCAAAATGTAAATGTTCTCTTTTTCATTGTTTATTATTAACAATAAAAATCTCATCTTCTATATTTATTCTTCTCAATGAAAGCAATTTTACATAAACATGTAATTCTCTAATTTTATTCTTCTTTTTTTTTAGAAAGACAATAAAATGTAACACAAAAATATATTCTTTTTATCGCATCTAAAATGACGATAAAAATGAAACATTAACATCGCTTATTTTTATCGCATCAAAAATGTCGATAAAAATGAATCACTAATATTGTCTATTTTTGTCGCACTAAAAATATCGATAAAAATGAATCACTAATATTGTCTATTTTTGTCACACTAAAAATGTCGATAAAAATAACAACATTAACCATCCTATTTTCACCGCATTCAAAATGACGATAAAATATTCAACATTAACAATTTTATTTTTACCGCATTCAAAATGACGATAAAATATTCAACATTAACAATTTTATTTTTACCGCATTCAAAATGACGATAAAATATTCAACATTAACAATTTTATTTCGACCGCATTCAAAATGACGATAAAATATTCAACGTTAACAATTTTATTTTTACTGCATTCAAAATGACGATAAAATATTCAACATTAACAATTTTATTTTTACCGCATTCAAAATGACGATAAAATATTCAACATTAACAATTTTATTTTGACCGCATTCAAAATGACGATAAAATATTCAACATTAACAATTTTATTTTGACCGCATTCAAAATGACGATAAAATATTATCATAAAGAAATGAAAGCAAAATGTTCTTTTTATTTCTAAAAAGAAAAACAACAAAAATGCTTCTTTAAATGCTAAAAAGAAACTTGACATAAAAATGTTCTTTTAATGTTAAAAAGAAGAAGCGACAAAAACGACCATTTTCATGTTAAAAAAGAAAAGGTGACAAAATATGCTTTTTAATTCTAAAAAGAAAAGCGACAAAAATTATCTTTTTATTCTAATGCAATATCTTTAACAAAAGTGTTATATTAATATCATTGCGAATTCTCAATTTCTTACTACATATAAAAATGTAAATTTTATTTTACAATTGTATATCTCATCCTAAATTACAAATAAAAATATAAGTTTTAATTTTTATTGGAAATCCCCTTTCTAATTACATATAAAATGTAATTTTTATTTTACATTGTAAATTCATGTCCCAATTACATAAAGAGGTGTAATTGTTATAATGCAATACAAATTCATATTCTAATTACATTGAAAAATGTAATTTTTATCATATCGTTATATTCATATATAAATTACAAAAAAAAAATGTTATTTTTATACTACACAATGTAAATTCATGTTTTAATTACATTGAAAAATGTAATTTAGTCATACAATGCAAATTCCTATATAAAGTACATATAAAAATGAAACTTTATTCATGCGGTGTAAATTTATATATAAATTACATAATAAAATGTAATTTCATCTCATGGTCCTAATTCATATTTAAACAACCTATAAAAATGTTTTTTTATTTAACGTTCTAATTTACATCTAAATAGCATATAAAAATGTACTTTTTATTTATGAAACAATTTCTTATTATAAAAATATATGCTTTTTAGATCCACTCTTCTTAATGCAACAAATTTACATTAAAATATATTCTTCTTAATTCATTCCTTTTAATGTAACCAAATAAAAATATATTTTATTCGTTGTTCAAATTCTATGGTAAATAGACAAATAATATATATTTCAACATCTAGATCTAAATAAATACGATTAAATCTGAAATAACTATGTTTTAGATCTAATTTTAGATCTAGTTCTCTAACTGCAAATAAATTTAAGAATATCTGCAATTTTCAATGCGAATCTAACACACCATACACAACAAATCATATCACAAGCACAATCAATAATTCATACAACATAGAATATTTCAGAACTGAATAAATATGATCATACAATTATTTTAACGTGAGAAAAACAATTTATAATTAATTAAATAATCAAAATTAGAATCCTCACCTTGATTTTTGGCTGAAAATCAACTGTCTCTGTTTCAGCTGCGGTCTGCGCCATCGCGAAGATCTCACCTTGCGCGGATAAGGGTAGAGACAAGGACAAGCAAAATTTTATTTTGGAAATCCTCTTCTCTTTCTTTTTGAAGAGAAAGAGAAAAGAGAAGAAAGAAAAAAGTAAAAGAAGAGGAAGGAAGAAAGGTTTTATTCTAATCAAAGAAGAATAAAACTTAGTATACAACACATGAAGTAGGTACCATGCTTATATAGCTGCATTAGCCAAGGCCAAGGGGATTATTCTACGATGTGGGACAAAACTCCATTTCAAAAATAACACCTAAACAAAGTAGCTTAGTGTGAACGCGTGCGAAGGAATTTGCAAAAAGAACCCCTTATTTAAGCTCCAACTCATCTTAAAAAAAATCTTTTGTATGTTTTATCTTATTCAACCTTGTATTTTTATTATTATTATTATTATTTAAATTAACAAGAACGTATTTTCCTTCATTTCTTTTATTACATTAAGATGTAATCTTTTCTTTCATTACATGATTCAACGTGACACTAAAAATGCGTTTATTATTACTATTTATACATGATACTAAAAATATGCTTTATTTTTAATATTTAAAAACATGACATTTTATATAACTTACATTACTAACTAAAATGACATGTTTATTTTAACTAAACATTCCTAATAAGAGTAATGATTCTATATTAATACAATGTTTCTAAACAAATGATGTTTATATTAACATGACGCTAAAAATATCCTTATTTACATATATATTAACATGATGCTAAAAATATAATTATTTTTTTAGTATAACACAACGACGCTAAGTTCATACTTGTTTTTAGTGAAAATACACAACGCAAATTTTATATTCATATTTCGTGAAAACATACAGCGGCAATTTTATATGTTTGATGTCAACATATAATTTCAATATAAATTACTAAAAAAAAAGAATTTTTAATTTCTACCTCAATTTCTTAACAAAATTCATAAAAATAAGATTTTATAATTGGTCCAAAATTCCGGGTTGTTACAATCTCCCCCACTTAAGAACTTTTCGTCCTCGAAAAGGAACGAAGCAAAAAGTTGTTTAATTAACCTATATCAACTTTTATTTTTATTTAATTTCAAATAATTTTATTAGTTGATTAACTTTATACATAACTTTTATATATCCAAAAATTATATTTTCTAAAATAGATTATAATTACAAATACGTATATTATACGCTTGGCACTCTCAACTCATTCTAGGATACTGCTGATCCTATCTCTAATGAGTTTTCTTATTGGATATTACTAATCCAACCTCTGATGTGTCTTTTGTTCTGTTCTAACGAGTTGTACCCCAAAGATTTGAGCTAACCAGAGCTCTGATACCAACTGTAACGACACGGATTTTGCCCGACCTTAATCGATCGCAAAATCGACCAAGACCGTTCAAATCCCGCGTACGTCAAAATGATATTATTATTAGTGTGTATATGGTTTAATAAAACATTTCAATCATAATATCAATCCTAGGAAGCATAGGTACCATATATTATGCCTCCGTACTAGTAATACAATCAAAACCGCATGGGGCGTATTGGAGATTTGGATTTCCATCATGAGTCAAGGCTAGAGCGGAGCTCCTTATCAATTCGAGACACTCTAGCTAATGCCTCAGGATTCCCCGCGGAGAACCCTTGGAAATGGCAGGGACGGTCCGCAAATACAGCTTAGCGGATTGGTTATACCTGAACACACGTTTCCCGTTCCTATAGGACCTATCCGAGGCGCGCCCCATTCCATCATCCACATAAGTAAAATGCCAGGCCGTGACAAAACCCAAACACCACTTCTAGCTAGAAAGAAACGAGCTGCTCTCCCTGCGTTCCCTTTGCCCATTTTAGACTCTACCGGTTTGTGAGGCTCGCGAGGTATCGTCATAACCACAAGGCCTGCTTTTCAACAAAGCCTTGATCATCTTCATCTTAGCGTGCAACATGTCAATCCATACCATACCATTGATCGTCCATCAATATATAAACAGGTGTTAAGTAAAGAATAAATTCTTCACCACCAAACATTTATATATAGACAGAAAATCAATATCATGATATTAACGGAGTACGATGTCGGACACACAATCCATTTACAAGTCCGCTCTGGGTCTGAACGAAACAACGTGTCCGTTGATCTCCAAATGCGTTTGGACGATCATTACTACATACCTTGCATTGGGAGGCCAATCCCAATTCAAGCTACCAGTCATCATCATCCCAACGATATGGAAAAACCTTCGGTCTTCAACCACCGCCTTCATCTTCGACTCTTGATCATCGTGATGACTACTCAGAATGGGTTAAACCCGGTCTTTCTGAGTAACTCGCGTATTTTGTGATTAAAAAGCAAATATTGGAAAATCACACATTACGCCACATTCCAACTCCGGTTATTCTTTTAATAAGATATTCACATTAAACTATTCTCTTTAATTTTATCAAAGATAAACTCTGAAAATAAAATCTTAAATCTTCTTTAAAAGGTTTATTAAAACTCCAGTTTTGGTTTAATATCAAAAATCATCATTACAAGATTATTTATTTTAAGGAATAAATATTGTCTTAAACAGGTTAAAGAACTAGTGTCCTTTAAACACAGTTCACGATAAACCCGCACATCAATTTCTAAAATAGAGAATTCCACAGAAAGTAAATCAACACATAATCAATATAAATTTCTGTATCGGACTAATATTATAAATGGAATAACGGCAAAGCCTCTTAAATTCCATATATAATATCGGTCTTCTTTTACAGAAGCCCATCTTGATTATTACCAATCAAATTTCCACTTAATTCCAATTTAATATATTAAATTGGGAAAAACTTGATTTTTAGAAAATGCCTTTTTAAATCTATAAAATAGATTTATAAATTCCAAATAATAATTTCAATGTGAATTGGATTAAAGGACAAATGTCGTTTAAAACACCGTCCACGATAAATCCACTTCACATCTCAATTTATTTCATAGCACAAAATATAATTGCAAATTCTAATAATCTTAATTAAAAGATTTCTCTTTAAATATTAATTATTATAAAGAAACCATATTTAAATTAATCATTAAAACTTTCTTTAAATAAAAGATTCTAAAAGGGAAGTATTCTTTATCTTAACACATAGTTGATTAAAAATATACTTTTTCTCTTGTGAAAACATATCCTTTATATACAGAGGATTTCTAATGTAAAAATATTCTTATTTAAAAGAACACCTGAATCGAATTGCGACTCAACCATTTACCATATAATTTGGATTATATGGATTTCAGCCATATCATATAAAGGACAGTAACAGTATAATCATCAAGTCATCCATTTACATCCAAAGTGTAATTTCCACTGCGTAAGCAGTAAAATGAAATAATAACGCTCATCGCAGCCTGCCGATCTAACGATCAACTAAATATTGGGATTAGTGTATGTTAATTTTGATCCCAACACCCGTGTGGGATTTTCAACCAACAACAGTACATAAAAATAAACAAGTAATTGGTTAATGGATTTAACCAATTTCAGTTTTGCTAACAAGTTGATGATAGTAATCAAACATGTCATTTATTCCTAATGTCGCATAAAAATGTATTTTACTCAAATAATTTCCCT
Organism: Allium sativum; assembly: GCA_030737875.1. Taxonomy (NCBI): domain Eukaryota; kingdom Viridiplantae; phylum Streptophyta; class Magnoliopsida; order Asparagales; family Amaryllidaceae; genus Allium; species Allium sativum. Next base: position 163,755,484 of record CM060913.1, read on the forward strand.
CTACATTTCTAATGTATGTATTTGACCGATGATATCATTCTTATTTTAGAATGTAAATTCTAATATAAGACTACAAATAAAAAGTGATTTTTATATATTTGCCTATAAATTCAATTGTATGATATGCAATTTAAAATGATTAGTATCATTGCATATAAATTTCATTGTTCATTATGCAAATAAAAATGATTATTCTATTTGCATAAAAATTTAGTTTCAACAAAAATGTATATAAGCGATATAGGCATTTTGTTGACAATTCTATTTCATCAAAGTGCTTATAAAGTCGTAATTTTATTTTGTCAACAATTCTAGTTTAACAAAATAAAAAGCAGTGATTCATAAATTTAAGCTCTTCTATTTTATTGCATATTAACATATCAATAAAAATGTGATCTTGATTTCTATACTTTTTATTCTAATTTACATTTTCTAACAAAATGTCCTTTTTACTCTAACTTACATTTTGAATGTAATTTTCCTTTCTATTGTTTATTTACATCAAAATGTAAATGTTCTCTTTTTCATTGTTTATTATTAACAATAAAAATCTCATCTTCTATATTTATTCTTCTCAATGAAAGCAATTTTACATAAACATGTAATTCTCTAATTTTATTCTTGTGACGAGAAGGAATTTCGCTCGGTCCGAACCAGTCGCTAAACCAACCCAGACCGTTCGAAACGCCCTATCGTTTGAGAACACGACAAAATAGAACGCATACAGAAGCACATTTCATTGTATATTACAACAATGCATCAGATTACAAGAATATACAGAGTACAAATGAATATTAAACAGAAATATCAGAGATTTAAATTACATTTAAATACATAGCAGCGGAAAATAATACAATACACAACTAGAAGGGATATACAGATACAAAGCTTTCCGGATATCGTTCCAGCTGTAAACCAGGATCCTGTGAATATAAATCTGCAAAACCAAAACTACTAGCTGCCCGTGTAAAAATAGGGGCACCCAGAGTTTAGGTTAAAACGATAAACTCCAGGTCAGTCATGTGACTGGTGTGAGAACTAAAACAGTTGTAAATCTTTATTTTTAAGATAAGTAAATCAAGGGACCACGCCGTATAACACGGAACGGGTTTCCTCCCAAGAATACCAGTGCATAAAACAAACAGCGCAATGCTCAATAAAGAAAAATGAAGCTATTATAAGACCCAGGTCCCATCACACAATGCAACGCAGCCGAGGATAGGGTTTTCCCTTATAATAGCCAAACATGCTTAGTACGGTTAAAACAAATCGTTTGATACTATTATAAGTGCATAGTGTATAAAACAACTTCAAATCATAAGTATCAATCATAGGCGGCATGGGTACCATATATCATGTCGCCATACTAGTTTTACAATTAAAACCGCAAATGTCACGTATTTGGAAATTGGATTTCCGTCTATGAACCGAGGCAAAAGATAGTCCTCAACCGATTCGAGACGCTCTAGCCCGTGTCTCAGGAACAGAACGCATCGTCCCTTGGAGCGACAGGGCCGGTCCACCGATGTGGATTAAAATGCCTGAACACTACGTTTCCCCGCCCTTTGGGGTGTAAATGAGCCAACTAAATGACTCCATCGGTTCGAGAACGACCGATCAATCCGAGGCGCCTCGCAACAGCAACAACCACATAAGTCTAACTCGTCATGGCGTGTAAAACCACTGACGCCACTTTTTAGCTAGAAGGAAACGCATGCCCTCCCTGAGGTCCGTCTCCCGTTTTTGGTTCATACCGGGTGTGAAACACGCGAAGTAAACGTTACACAAAGCTACGCCACAAAGGCCGTGCTTTGATCATCACCACAAGACTTTGCTTTTCAACAGAAGCCTCGATCAATTGCCACTTAGGCATGCCACACAGGCAATTCACTCCATGCGTTTGATATCCATCAATATATAACCCCTGAGCTCGTACGTCTCTGAGAAGGGCGTTAAGCAAGAGAATAAATTCTCCGCCGCCAAACAGATATATATTTAATAGAGATCAATCACACGGACTAAAATCCAATGTCAGACACACAGTCCATTTACAAGTCCGTTCTGGGTCTAAACGAAACCGGAGGCACCTAGTACCCCGCATATCCTTCGATCTCCAAGTACGTCTGGACGACCACCAACTGTTTCCATCTTCTTGGGTGCACAGCCCAATCAAGATCATCAGTAATCACCCAAACGACGTGAAGACTTCCGGTCTTCAACCACCGTCTTCATCTTCGACTTATCGTCGTATCAGTTATTCAGAATGGGCTGAACCCGGTCTTCCCGAATAACTCGCGTATATTTTAAATAAGTGTTACACAAACACAACATACGCTTCATTCCAATTCCTCAGTCACTAACCGCAAATTAATCAAGAGAATAATTCCCCAAATATTAACCCCGAAGGCCGAAACCAACATCAGATCAATATCCAGAAAACCATTCTGCTTAGCTAACCGATAGTTAGTTTCTGATTTCACATTCATAGGGAAAGGTTCCCATTAATTTTATCAAAGATAAATTCTTTAAAATTTATTCTTTAATCTATTTTTGAATCTCAATTCAAACTAGTCGGGATTAGCGAACCTTACCGAAGTAATCATTTGTTTTAATTTCCCAATCCCAACCTATTCATCCCATGAAGTAAAACTGGTCATACTTCATATCTAACACCACAGTGTTATCGGTAAATTCAATTACCATTTCACGTTCAAATTTAATTAAAGATTTAACTATCGCCTGGAGCAAAACTGGTGATACTCCATTTTCGATCATTTCAATCTAATTAAAGATTCATTAAAACTCCACTTAGTTTTAATCTTCGACTGGGTTAAAGAATCAGTGTCATTTAAAACACGGTTCACGATAAACCCAAAATCACATTCATTAATTATCGGGTTAAAGAACGAGTGTTATTTAAAACACTGTTCACGATAAACCCAAAAATCAATATCAATTCAATTCCAATTAAATATTATTTAATTGGTACACTTCATTAAATCTAAATAAAAAGATTTAATCTTTTCTCAACTTGGTTCAAGAACAGTGTTAGTGAAGACACCATTCACGACAAACCCAAATCACATTTGATATTCAATATAAGGCTCGGAATAGAAAATATATCGGCTTATATTCAATATCAAATTCTACGACTAACAAATGTCGTATTGGAAATAACGATATATATAAATATATATCTTTCAAATTTCCATAACAACACCTGTATAATCACAAATTCCAACATCGAAATATTCCGAAGACAATTTCGATTCAAATCCACTCCAATGCAATCATTGGAAATTCTGGTTATTTTTAAAACCCTTTTTAAATTCAATTTATTTATTTAAAAATAAATAGAATTATATTTCTAGTTCAAAACTAGTTCATTTCGATAAAAATCTATTTTTATCTTTTCAAATATGGAGTTTTTCATCCCAAATCTTCACAAGTCATTTCTTATGATTTTACACAAATTATTACTATTTTTAATAATTTTATCAAGGCCCGTACAGTCGATTTCCATCAATGGCCATCGAACTACACTTACAGCGACCTTTTTCGAATTTGATTTGGACGTGTCTCCAAATCCAACCGTTAGATTTCAAATTTCTAATATTCGTTAGAAAGCTCTTTTCGATACGAACCCAACAGTTCCGGTTTTAGGAGAATCCGACGGTCGGATCTCCCGTAATGTCCGTTTGAAATAAATGGTCGAAATTCACGAACTGCCGCGACACGGCACGTTCTATTCAGGCCATTATATTATATATATAATATATATAATATACACTTCGTCGATTTCTATTTAAAACGAATTATATAAATAGTTTTAAATTCGTTTCAAAAGCAATTTCGACTTCCTTTTCAATTCAAATCAAAATTGAATTCTTCTTTATAAATTCGTTTTAAAATTCCTTTCTATTCAATTCAAATTTCAATTCAATTTGAATTCATTTCAATTCACTTTCAATTCAATTCGAATTCGTTTTCAATTCAATTCATTTCGAAATCGTTTTCAATTCAATTTATTTCGAAATCGTTTTCAATTCAATTCATTTCGAAATCGTTTTCAATTCAATTCATTTCGAAATCGTTTTCAAATCAATTCATTTCGAAATCGTTTTCAATTCAATTCATTTCGAAATCGTTTTCAATTCAATTCATTTCGAAATCGTTTTCAATTCAATTCATTTCGAAATCGTTTTCAATTCAATTCATTTCGAAATCGTTTTCAATTCAATTCATTTCGAAATCGTTTTCAATTCAATTCATTTCGAAATCGTTTTCAATTCAATTCATTTCGAAATCGTTTTCAATTCAATTCATTTCGAAATCGTTTTCAATTCAATTCATATCGAAATCGTTTTCAATTCAATTCATTTCGAAATCGTTTTCAATTCAATTCATTTCGAAATCGTCGATTTCGAAATCACTTTTCAATATTCATTTTAAAATGAATAAAATCGATATAAATATCGTTCACGTCAAAATGGCGTCAATCTAATCAACACGGCTTCATAAATTTCTATTTTCAAATTTTCTTTATTTTTCAAATTGGAATGAGGCCCAATCAATTACCATATAAAATTAATTATATGGATTTCCATACAACACATGTATATAATAGCAACGATAAATAATCAACCATCAACCAAAGTGCACTACACCGTATAAGCATCAAATATAGATATTTAATGCTTATAACAGCCTGTCAATCAATCGATTGACATATTTAATCAATCAGGATGAGTGAACTTCAAATTTCATCCCAACACCCGTGTGGGGTTTCAAACAAACAAACACAGATTTTATTTGTGCAGTTGGGCGATGTGTAAAATTTATCGACCCAATTAACGTCCTTCAAATAGGTGTACATAAACAAACCGTCTGGTTTGTAAATGAATATTGATTTATTCACATTCACGTTAAAAATTATATTTTTAACGATAAAACATTTTATTTTAACTTATGAATTTCTATTCAGTTCATTCTATAGATAAAATGATATTTTTATTTTTCTAAATTATTTTAGAAAATTTCGGCGGCATAACGACACGATACTAGAAACGGGACAAGGCCTAGCCTTATCCCCGGTCTAGTGAAGGCCCACGCCATTCATACATCAATCAAAATCACCAAACAACCAAATTCAAATCAAATCATATAACTAATCTATGCAACCAAACAAACAAGTCCATGGTCTGTGGACGATTGTGTCGGGTGCTACTAAGCACCGTCTGCATCCTAGTATATATATATAACTAGAAAAAGAAATTGAAGAGTGAGAAGTTCTCACCGAAAGCTATCCTAACTTCACGGCTCTTCACTGATAGAAATCTTCATTGCTATCGCATCTTCGCTATCTTCTTTGCCCGTAGCCACTACATATATAAAAATCACACATTTTTATTTATTCACTTTCCATTTAAAAATCATATTTTTATAATTTCTTCATACTTTTTAAAAATCGAATTTTTACTATGCGATTCAATATATAAAAATCTAATTTTTACTATGATGTTCAATATATAAAAATCATATTTTACTTCTCTATTTTCTATATAAAGATCTCGCCTTTTTACATAAAAAGATTTTAGCTTTTCAAATATAAAGATTGAACTTTTTCATATACATCATTATAAAAATCACATTTTTATTTTTCTACACATATAAAGATGCTATTTTTAATATTGCTATCATGTAAAAATTATATTCCTAATTCTCTATATAAACGAAAATCATATTTTTACATCATCAATATAGTAAAGACTATATTTTTAATACTTTAAAAATATAAAGATCATATTTTTAATTCTTTAAAAATATAAAAAAAACATATTTTTATTTCGAAGTTCAACATATAAAAATCATATTTTTAAAAATATAGATTTCGCCTTTATAAAACATAGACTTCGCCCTTTCAAATTTAAAGATTTTACCTTTTCTAATTTAAAGATTTCTAAATAAAAATCATTGCTTTATAACATAAAATAAAATCAGTTTTTAAATTAACAAAAATCAATTTTTAAATTATAACAAGAATCTGTTTTAACATTATATAAAAATCAGTTTTCTTTTTTATATAAAAATCAAATAAAATAAATAAGCAAAAAAACTTACAGGGGGGGTTTCTGCGCTGTCTGCGTCGACTGGGGGGGGGGGGGGGTCTTCGTCGATCGCGGGTTCGTAAGGGAGGAGGGGGAGGCGCGGAGGCCATCTGCGGCGGGCGGAGGCTGGTTGCAGTCGATTCGGGTGGCGGTGACATCAGGAAGGAGAGGAGGGAGAGTACGAGAGGAGGGAGGGGTGGATCGGAGGGCGATGCGCCGGAGGGAAGGGGGGGCGTGCGATCGACGGTGGCGAGGGTGGGCGACGGGTTCCTGTTCGTTGGGTTTTTTTTCTTTCTGGGCGTTGACCGATTAAGAGGGAGAAGGGGGGTTATATGGTTTATATATATTTAATAATTTAATTAATATTTTATTTCCACCAAAAGTAACTTTCCAATACGAACTTCAAACTAGACCCACCGACTGTCGTCCCTAGCTAATTACCCTCATTCCGAACACAATGGGATATGTATCGTAAGCTGATTTGATCGTTTCGATTAGTTTCCGTTGAATTTACATTTAAATCACTATATTGAATTTTAAACGTACATTTCAAATTACCGGGGTCACATACTAACTCTAAAAATTCCAGAAAAATATTTTCTAGCTTCGTATTGACGATACGGTCCTAACAAAACTAGTTTCGTCGAATTCTGAGACTGTTAGAAAAATGGCCAATTTCCAGTCGATTAAAATCAACTGAAACTGGTCAAACGCGTTTTCCTTTGCCACGCTCACATATTGATTCGAAAAATTATGAAATTTAAAACCTAGCAATAACTTGACACTGCGGATCCAACAAAAGTGGTTTCGTCGAAATCCGAGGTCGTTTGCAAAATTGCTATTTTTAAGGGCCTTATATATATAAAAATATATATAGATTCCACAACAACTATTTCTAATTTTAAACTGGACATATCTTATCATTTCTAAGATGAAATCTCAGTTTTATAACTTCGTTACAAAGATATAGTTATACAGATTCAAATATTTCTTGTTTCGTTCAATTCTGACTTATATTGAATTCTGTATATTCATTTGAAATTAGAAATCGAATTTTCGAACTACCACGCCATTTTCAATTCCTTTTATAATTATATATAATTATTATATATTCTAACGACGACGTATATAATATATACGTTCTAATTATATTCAAAATAAATTTCTCGTCGATATTATTTAAAATAATCTATTTTAATTTTCAAATTCAGCTAAAATTGCCAAAATAAAAATTTCAAACTGTCCCGCATTTTACGGGTTGTTACAATCTCCCCCACTTAAAACTTTTCGTCCCCGAAAAGGAACAAAGTCGAAAGCGGTTTGATTATTCAACTCTACGCTCGATCAGGCTTCCATTCTCCAACTCTTTAGTTTCTGAGAATTTTCAAAATTTCAAAAATTTGGCTAACACCCTAAATTTTCGAAAAATTTCGCCATAACCTCCCCTGCACCGGGAGCATCGGGGAATTTCAAATAGCTTCCCCGGTCCTTCAGATCTCAAAAAGAAAACGAAAAAGCCAAGCGGCTAGCCAATAGGCTCACAAAATCATCATCATCCAAACAAAACAGTAAATTATGTAGTAAACATGTACCTATTTGTCGGGCAAACAAATTTTATTCTCTGCTCTAGCCTCCTTGCTATGACCTGTTCAATGTAAGTGCAAGTATATGCAAGCAAATGCGACCAAACTTCAATACAATTCATTATTTGATTCAATTAGGCATAATGGTTCAAAATTATCAAACAATTAAACAAACAACACAATCATCAATCAATTAGTGAATTAGAGTTTCAAATTCATAACTTTGATATATAGTCAAAAATCAGATTTTTGATGCCAAATCACAACAATAGGCCCTATCTAATTTTGGTTCTCACACCAGTCAATAGGAAATATATAGAAATCTCACTTTTGTCACTCGAATATAAATACTGATAATGTGATCACAATTATCAGCATCATCCCCGGGCGACTATAGTGTGATTCTATATCTATCCAGTATATTAAAATTTCGAATACACGCGGATCAGACGTATACGCAAAATCTATATATACTGGATTGTCCATTTCTATATAAATAAATAATCAAATACGAATAATTGATTTAAATTTTCAAAACAAAATTTGTTTTCACTTTTATTTATCAAAAACACTACTCTTCACACTCGTTCTAGGATACTACTGATCCCATCTCTAACGAGTCACTCTCATTGGATATTGTTAATCCAATATCTGATGAATTCTTTCGTACGGTTCTAATGTGCCTTGTTCTCTGCTTTGTAAACCAAAGCTCTGATACCAACTGTGACGAGAAGGAATTTCGCTCGGTCCGAACCAGTCGCTAAACCAACCCAGACCGTTCGAAACGCCCTATCGTTTGAGAACACGACAAAATAGAACGCATACAGAAGCACATTTCATTGTATATTACAACAATGCATCAGATTACAAGAATATACAGAGTACAAATGAATATTAAACAGAAATATCAGAGATTTAAATTACATTTAAATACATAGCAGCGGAAAATAATACAATACACAACTAGAAGGGATATACGGATACAAAGCTTTCCGGATATCGTTCCAGCTGTAAACCAGGATCCTGTGAATATAAATCTGCAAAACCAAAACTACTAGCTGCCCGTGTCAAAATAGGGGCACCCAGAGTTTAGGTTAAAACAATAAACTCCAGGTCAGTCATGTGACTGGTGTGAGAACTAAAACAGTTGTAAATCTTTATTTTTAAGATAGGTAAATCAAGGGACCACGCCGTATAACACGGAACGGGTTTCCTCCCAAGAATACCAGTGCATAAAAAAAACAGCGCAATGCTCAATAAAGAAAAATGAAGCTATTATAAGACCCAGGTCCCATCACACAATGCAACGCAGCCGAGGATAGGGTTTTCCCTTATAATAGCCAAACATGCTTAGTACGGTTAAAACAAATCGTTTGATACTATTATAAGTGCATAGTGTATAAAACAACTTCAAATCATAAGTATCAATCATAGGCGGCATGGGTACCATATATCATGTCGCCATACTAGTTTTACAATTAAAACCGCAAATGTCACGTATTTGGAAATTGGATTTCCGTCTATGAACCGAGGCAAAAGATAGTCCTCAACCGATTCGAGACGCTCTAGCCCGTGTCACAGGAACAGAACGCATCGTCCCTTGGAGCGATAGGGCCGGTCCACCGATGTGGATTAAAATGCCTGAACACTACGTTTCCCCGCCCTTTGGGGCGTAAATGAGCCAACTAAATGACTCCATCGGTTCGAGAACGACCGATCAATCCGAGGCGCCTCGCAACAGCAACAACCACATAAGTCAAACTCGTCAGGGCGTGTAAAACCACTGACACCACTTTTTAGCTAGAAGGAAACGCATGCCCTCCCTGAGGTCCGTCTCCCGTTTTTGGTTCATACCGGGTGTGAAACACGCGTAGTAAACGTTACACAAAGCTACGCCACAAAGGCCGTGCTTTGATCATCACCACAAGACTTTTCTTTTCAACAGAAGCCTCGATCAATTGCCACTTAGGCATGCCACACAGGCAATTCACTCCATGTGTTTGATATCCATCAATATATAACCCCTGAGCTCGTACGTCTCAGAGAAGGGCGTTAAGCAAGAGAATAAATTCTCCGCCGCCAAACAGATATATATTTAATAGAGATCAATCACACGGACTAAAATCCAATGTCAGACACACAGTCCATTTACAAGTCCGTTCTGGGTCTGAACGAAACCGGAGGCACCTAGTACCCCGCATATCCTTCGATCTCCAAGTACGTCTGGACGACCACCAACTGTTTCCATCTTCTTGGGTGTACAGCCCAATCAAGATCATCAGTAATCACCCAAACGACGTGAAGACTTCCGGTCTTCAACCACCGTCTTCATCTTCGACTTATCGTCGTATCAGTTATTCAGAATGGGCTGAACCCGGTCTTCCCGAATAACTCGCGTATATTTTAAATAAGTGTTACACAAACACAACATATGCCTCATTCCAATTCCTCAGTCACTAACCGCAAATTAATCAAGAGAATAATTCCCCAGATATTAACCCCGAAGGCCGAAACCAACATCAGATCAATATCCAGAAAACCATTCTGCTTAGCTAACCGACAGTTAGTTTCTGATTTCACATTCATAGGGAAAGGTTCCCATTAATTTTATCAAAGATAAATTCTTTAAAATTTATTCTTTAATCTATTTTTGAATCTCAATTCAAACTAGTCGGGATTAGCGAACCTTACCGAAGTAATCATTTGTTTTAATTTCCCAATCCCAACCTATTCATCCCATGAAGTAAAACTGGTCATACTTCATATCTAACACCACGGTGTTATCGGTAAATTCAATTACCATTTCACGTTCAAATTTAATTAAAGATTTAACTATCGCCTGGAGCAAAACTGGTGATACTCCATTTTCGATCATTTCAATCTAATTAAAGATTCATTAAAACTCCACTTAGTTTTAATCTTCGACTGGGTTAAAGAATCAGTGTCATTTAAAACACGGTTCACGATAAACCCAAAATCACATTCATTAATTATCGGGTTAAAGAACGAGTGTTATTTAAAACACTGTTCACGATAAACCCAAAAATCAATATCAATTCAATTCCAATTAAATATTATTTAATTGGTACACTTCATTAAATCTAAATAAAAAGATTTAATCTTTTCTCAACTGGGTTCAAGAACAGTGTTAGTGAAGACACCATTCACGACAAACCCAAATCACATTTGATATTCAATATAAGGCTCTGAATAGAAAATATATCGGCTTATATTCAATATCAAATTCTACGACTAACAAATGTCGTATTGGAAATAACGGTATAAATATATATCTTTCAAATTTCCATAACAACACCTGTATAATCACGAATTCCAACATCGAAATATTCCGAAGACAATTTCGATTCAAATCCACTCCAATGCAATCATTGGAAATTCTGGTTATTTTTAAAACCCTTTTTAAATTCAATTTATTTATTTAAAAATAAATAGAATTATATTTCTAGTTCAAAACTAGTTCATTTCGATAAAAATCTATTTTTATCTTTTCAAATATGGAGTTTTTCATCCCAAATCTTCACAAATCATTTCTTATGATTTTACACAAATTATTACTATTTTTAATAATTTTATCAAGGCCCGTACAGTCGATTTCCATCAATGGCCATCGAACTGCACTTACAGCGACCTTTTTCGAATTTGATTTGGACGTATCTCCAAATCCAACCGTTAGATTTCAAATTTCTAATATTCGTTAGAAAGCTCTTTTCGATACGAACCCAACGGTTCCGGTTTTAGGAGAATCCGACGGTCGGATCTCCCGTAATGTCCGTTTGAAATAAATGGTCGAAATTCACGAACTGCCGCGACGCGGCACGTTCTATTCAGGCCATTATATTATATATATAATATATATAATATACACTTCGTCGATTTCTATTTAAAACGAATTATATAAATAGTTTTAAATTCGTTTCAAAAGCAATTTCGACTTCCTTTTCAATTCAAATCAAAATTGAATTCTTCTTTATAAATTCGTTTTAAAATTCCTTTCTATTCAATTCAAATTTCAATTCAATTTGAATTCATTTCAATTCACTTTCAATTCAATTCGAATTCGTTTTCAATTCAATTCATTTCGAAATCGTTTTCAATTCAATTCATTTCGAAATCGTTTTCAATTCAATTCATTTCGAAATCGTTTTCAATTCAATTCACTTCGAAATCGTTTTCAATTCAATTCACTTCGAAATCGTTTTCAATTCAATTCACTTCGAAATCGTTTTCAATTCAATTCACTTCGAAATCGTTTTCAATTCAATTCACTTCGAAATCGTTTTCAATTCAATTCATTTCGAAATCGTTTTCAATTCAATTCATTTCGAAATCGTTTTCAATTCAATTCATTTCGAAATCGTTTTCAATTCAATTCATTTCGAAATCGTTTTCAATTCATATCGAAATCGTTTTCAATTCAATTCATTTCGAAATCGTTTTCAATTCAATTCATTTCGAAATCGTCGATTTCGAAATCACTTTTCAATATTCATTTTAAAATGAATAAAATCGATATAAATATCGTTCACGTCAAAATGGCGTCAATCTAATCAACACGGCTTCATAAATTTCTATTTTCAAATTTTCTTTATTTTTCAAATTGGAATGAGGCCCAATCAATTACCATATAAAATTAATTATATGGATTTCCATACAACACATGTATATAATAGCAACGATAAATAATCAACAATCAACCAAAGTGCACTACACCGTATAAGCATCAAATATAGATATTTAATGCTTATAACAGCCTGTCAATCAATCGATTGACATATTTAATCAATCAGGATGAGTGAACTTCAAATTTCATCCCAACACCCGTGTGGGGTTTCAAACAAACAAACACAGATTTTATTTGTGCAGTTGGGCGATGTGTAAAATTTATCGACCCAATTAACGTCCTTCAAATAGGTGTACATAAACAAACCGTCTGGTTTGTAAATGAATATTGATTTATTCACATTCACGTTAAAAATTATATTTTTAACGATAAAACATTTTATTTTAACTTATGAATTTCTATTCAGTTCATTCTATAGATAAAATGATATTTTTATTTTTCTAAATTATTTTAGAAAATTTCGGCGGCATAACGACACGATACTAGAAACGGGACAAGGCCTAGCCTTATCCCCGGTCTAGTGAAGGCCCACGCCATTCACACATCAATCAAAATCACCAAACAACCAAATTCAAATCAAATCATATAACTAATCTATGCAACCAAACAAACAAGTCCATGGTCTGTGGACGATTGTGTCGGGTGCTACTAAGCACCGTCTGCATCCTAGTATATATATATAACTAGAAAAAGAAATTGAAGAGTGAGAAGTTCTCACCGAAAGCTATCCTAACTTCACGGCTCTTCACTGATAGAAATCTTCATTGCTATCGCATCTTCGCTATCTTCTTTGCCCGTAGCCACTAAATATATAAAAATCACACATTTTTATTTATTCAATTTCCATTTAAAAATCATATTTTTATAATTTCTTCATACTTTTTAAAAATCGAATTTTTACTATGCGATTCAATATATAAAAATCTAATTTTTACTATGATGTTCAATATATAAAAATCATATTTTACTTCTCTATTTTCTATATAAAGATCTCGCCTTTTTACATAAAAAGATTTTAGCTTTTCAAATATAAAGATTGAACTTTTTCATATACATCATTATAAAAATCACATTTTTATTTTTCTACACATATAAAGATGCTATTTTTAATATTGCTATCATGTAAAAATTATATTCCTAATTCTCTATATAAACGAAAATCATATTTTTACATCATCAATATAGTAAAGACTATATTTTTAATACTTTAAAAATATAAAGATCATATTTTTAATTCTTTAAAAATATAAAAAAAACATATTGAAACACCCCACCTCCGTTAGGGTCACTCTCAAAGGGAATGCCCTAATTTTGGTGGAGGTTTATAAGTACAAGTCACAGATATACAAGACAGATATAAGAACACATATTTGTAAACAGCGGAAGAACAACAAACTTTATTTCATAAAGTCAAATACGTGTTACAACAACATCCTTTCCAAAAACATAACATAACACTTTCATAATCTGTCTTGAGTACATTATTTAAAGAAGCATAAATAAAACATAGATAAACTGCAAAAGCCCCATAGTGGATTGTCCAAAGCCATAGTTCAAAACAGGAAAGTCCAAGCAATACATTTCTCTTCTTCAAGCTGGATGTTGAGGTAGGTCAAGCTGCTGTGTTCCCTCCCTGAGGACCTGGGGGGGGGGGGGTAACGGAAGAAAGAAGACGAAAGAAAAGTAGAGTCAGACATAAAGCCTGAGTAAGTCTAGTACTATTTTGTCTATGAATAAAGAACTGGGTGTGATAAATATAAACAAGAAGTGGGCATGCATTATAACTTGGTTAAGTTGTCTAGGGTCGAATATACTATCGTACCCCATGTTAATCTCTGAACCCATATAAACTAGTTTCCAACTGGCACCCATAATCAGGGTGATGTGATCCATTCTATGATGATCGGCTCCTACTCGCATAGTTACATGTGTCTTACGGCCCCCGATGTCGTAGTTACCTATGCTGGTCCCACCATGGGGTGTATCAAGTCCCATAGTGGCAACCCGACACAACCTTAGAGTGCACAGGTATGCTACTGGTGTCCAGTGCCTTATTTTTCTGCGCCGGAGTGTGTGCACGCCCGCACTCCGTTAGGACCTACACTGCTACACCACCGCCGTCGATTTGACCTCTTACAATCAGCCCAGTAATCGTGCCCCACTCTGCCTAGTTTCAGGGTATCCTGATACACCTTCTAGGGTTACTGCTGAAAAGGGTCCCCCGTTACTAGGTTTTCTATCTCTAGCCAACATGCTAAGTTGGTTAAGTGTTTCCTAACCTAACCCCCACCAGTCCGTTTTGTTTAGCATGTTCCATTTTGATTAAGTCTTTAGTTCACTTAATCCTATCAATCCTGACTCAGCCTTAGTTGTCTTATTAAGGCCCTGACCTCTCACATTAGACAGGTATTGTTGTGGCTGCCTGTTGCCGGTTGGTTCCGGGCAGTCTTACGCCACAACTCAGTCTAACCTCGGGTCCTTGCTGGGCTCCATGTTTAACCTCCCACATTGGATAGGTATTGTTGTGACTACTGGACAGCCGGGCGGTTCCGGGCAGGTTTACATCACAACTCAATCCAACCTCGGGTTAAACACATCGTATGTTCTACATTTACATATTTTGTCATTCTTCTTTATTTCTTATATGTAAATATTTGCGACCCATTATTAAGTTAATGGTGTAAAGGTTACACCAATCATGGGCCCAACCCATACTTGAATTTGGGCCCTTCTATTTTATATTCTCATTCATTAGTAATTTTTAACCCAACGTTATTTTCCCCCGTTTTACACGTCCGTTTATTATATATATGTTGGGCTTAGCCTTTTAAAGCCCAACTTAGCCATGCGACAAGGGGAGGCTTAAAGCGTGATTACATACACAAAGAGGGGAAGGTGAGCGTATGAACTTGCAAAATGACGTTGGAAATACAAACTAGAAACGGGTGTACTTGCATAGTGGTAACATATACTTTGGTCATAAAGCATAGGTGACATGAATCAAGGCATGTAAACTTGCATAGGTTTAACTGCAACATGAACCTATATTCTTATTTAGGCATAATGTCAAACATAAGCATGGCATAAATATTTCTAGCATAAGCATGGCATAATGTCAAACATAAGCATGGCATAATATCAAACATAAGCATGGCATAAGTATAGTTAAATTTGTTCACATAACCATGGCATAAATATTTCTAACATGAAATCATGATTCTTACTTTAGTCGTGTAAACTTACAAAAAGGGACTTTTTGAACCTAACCTAGCCATGTACCACATATGTCATCATATAATTCTTGTAAACAAGATAGACCTAATCATGGTTTTCAATTATGCCAAATATCATTTATAGCCTAGCCATATTCATAAATTTGCAAATAGGTTTTCTAGTACAAAAGCATGGCTTAAAACATAATGCCAAATTCTCAACATAATTTCATATGGATAATAACCAAACTTGTTCCAATTACTTACAAAATGATTTATGCACAAAAATATACATCATGGTGGCATAGAAGCAAACCCCAAACTTGCATGAATTTAAATCAACTACATACATGTAGCTTCAACATGGATTACATAATTTGCGAAATATTCCAAACGTATACTTGCATAGAACTACCGCATGTAGTTCTTTATAATGAATAACATAATTCATAAATATCCAAACGTATATAATATTTCAAATTGATAAGAACGCACAAATATGAATTACTTTATTGCCACAATTCAAGCATACAAACCAACACAATTGTTTATTCATACCAAAGTAATACTCTACTTACAATGGTGTGATGAATTCTCTAATTTAGGGATTGAAGACGCAAATTCCTTTGTTGAATTGATTTGTTTAGGTTGCTTTAAGCTTTAGAATCTTCCTCCTAATCCTCTCTCCAATTTGGTGGCTACTCCTAGTCGTTCCTCAGCAACATGGCGGCTATGTTCTTATTTTTGAATGAATAGATTAGGGTTTAGTCTAGGGTTGTTTATATAGAGGTTAGGAACTGATTAGGACCATTGATGTTGCCTGGATTGATCGTAGCCATTCATTCGATAGAGAGACCAATTAAAACTTGCCACCTAGCCCTAATGACAAAGCAGACCACAGAAAATCGGCCAAACACAGAGCTGGCCAGCCAGGTTGGCTGGGCTCGACCAGGTCGATACCCCTGTCGACAGGGCTGTCGACAGCCCTGTCGACATGGGTAGCCCAGGTCGACAGCCCAGTCGACCTGGGTGGCCTAGGCGGGTGTTTATCCGCCCTGGCCCACTAGGCCCGATTTTATTATTATTTTATTCTGTTTGAATTTTAAATTTAATTCAAAACTTCCGAAGGCCATATCTTCTTCATACGGACTCCGTTTTTCGAAAACTCGGACTCTATTTCGCGTATTTTTCCGAGACGAACGCAATGGCGTATCCCGTTTCCCTTAGTTCTTTGATTTCAAATTAATTATACTTTAATTTGTGAATTTCACAGTTATAGAATTTTCGGGGTGTTACATTCTCCCCTACTTAAAAAGGATTTCGTCCCCGAAATCTTCAAGTTAGGAGGAATGTATATCCTAACATCCAATCATCCATCTACTCATCCATCAAACACGAGCATCCATTGTCCTTAAAAGACTTCTAATGCTTCATGATCATATGCGAAGTATGTGTGTACATGAACTTATCTAATGCAAAATCAGGCGGTCTACTGATTCAGTTGACCTCCTTAATGCGAATTATGTAAGTGCCATGAATCCATTATGTATGCAAATTTTCCTATTCTTGATTCTACATGAGTGCACAATCATTCAATATAAATGCAGCATCCACGTGACAACACATTAAAGTTCAACCATATACGAATGCAAACATATATGCATATGCAATATGCAGTGACTGAGCCGATCTAAAACCTAGATTGTGTGTGTATATGCAACCACGAGCAACCACTAGCAATCACTTGCAACCACTTGCAACCATCATCCATAACATGTTTCAATTACATGTTTCCATCCAAAGGGTTTCTACCTAAAAGATAAGGTCGAGGAAATATACCTAAAAAGACTGATAAAAGCGCAACTTAAGGAAAAAGAAAGATCAAGGATGTACCCTCGAACAGAAAAGGGTAGGCTGTACGGATTCTAGCTTCAGTTTCCCAAGTCGCGTCTCCCTCGGCGTCGCTCCACTGAACTTTGACGAGCTTGACTTCGCGGTTGCATAGCTTCTTCACTTCCGTTCCTAATATGCGGGTTGGAACTTTTCTTATGGTTGCTTCGCGTTCCACTTCGGTCTCTTCGAGTATATTTGGCTCTACCACTTCAGCAGACTCATGTAGACATTTTCGGAGATGTGAAACGTGAAAAACGTTGTGGACTCCAGCCAACTTCTCGGGTAGCTCTAATCTATAGGCCATTTTCCCAATTTTCTCGATGATAGGGAATGGCCCTACGAACCTTGGTGCTAGCTTTCCTGTGGTTCCAAAGCGAACAACGTTTCTTAGCGGTGATACCTTGAGAAAAACTCTGTCTCCAACCTCGAATTCAAGGTCGGTCCTCCTCTTGTCGGCATAGGACTTTTGTCTGTCTTGGGCCGTCTTCATCCTTCTTCGTATTAAGTCTACTTTCTCTGAAATGTCTCGGATCATATCTGGTCCAAGTATGAGCTTATCCGTAGACTCCCACCAACAAGTGGGCGATCGGCACGGTCTTCCATACAAAGCTTCGAAGGGCGCCATTCCGATGGTTGCTTGATAGCTGTTGTTGTAGGCGAATTCTACCAAAGGGAGGTGGTCTTCCCATGTCCCTCCGAAGTCAAGGACGCATAGTCTTAAGAGGTCTTCCAAAACTCTGTTCACTCTCTCTGTTTGGCCGTCGGTTTGGGGATGATAGGCTGTACTCAAGCATAACTGCGTTCCTACTGCTTCTTGCAGACTCCGCCAAAACTCACTGGTGAAGATGGGGTCTCGGTCACTAACGATGCTAGATGGTATTCCATGGAGTCGAACGATTTCCTTGAGGTAAAGTGATGCTAGGGATGAGGCAGTTCTTTTACTTTTGACAGGTAAAAAGTGGGCGCTTTTAGTAAGCCTATCCACTATTACCCAAATGCTAGTGTTGCCTCTCCTAGACCTAGGCAGCCCATCGATGAAGTCCATTGAGATGCTATCCCACTTCCACTTCGGGACCTCCAGAGGATGTAGCAGTCCGCCAGGCTTTTTCTGTTCCGCCTTAACCTGTTGGCACACCATACACTTAGAAACGAATTCTGCCACGTCCTTTTTCATGCCGTTCCAGAAGAAAGTCCTTTTTATGTCTTTGTACATTTTATCTCCGCCTGGGTGTATCGTCATCTTGGAGTGATGTGCTTCCTCGAGAACCTTCTTTATTAGATCTTTTGTCTGTGGGACGCATAGTCTTCCGTCTCGCCTTAGCAAACTCCTATCGTCGATGGAGTATCTGTTGAGGTGACTTGAAGTCTCACCCCTAATTAGCCTATCAATTATTTCCACAAGCTGAGGGTCATCGCGTTGTGCTGTCCCTACTGAATCCACTAAAGTTGGGCGCACTTCGAGAGATGCTAGCAAGCCCGGTACGAAATCGGAGGAAGGCCTAAAGTCGAAGCTGGCTATAAACTCTAGGCTTTGTCTTTCAACAAACAACGGGCTTAGGGTCAATTTCTTTCGGCTCAACGCGTCTGCCACTACGTTGCCTTTGCCCGGAGTGTAGGAGATTTCGAAATCGTACGAGGCAAGAAACTCCATCCATCTCTGTTGCCTCAAGTTAAGATCCTTCTGCGAGAAAAGATATTTCAACGATTTATGGTCAGTGTAAAGTTCGAACTTCTCTTTGTTGCCTTTCCCGCCCTTCTTAAAGTCTGTCTTCTTAGGCTGCAAACCTTCTTTCTTCCCTTGAGAGCTTTCTGCCTTTGTCTCCTTCTTGCCCTTATCCTCTTCATTCAACAAAGCCATTTGCACCAATCTTTCATACGTGGCTCCCATGGGTATATGGGTCATGGCCAAACTGTGTAATGGCTCATTCAACCCTTTGACGAAACGGAGAGCCTTCTTGTGCGGGGTGTTGACTAGGTCAAGCCCAAACCTAGCCAGCTCATCGAACTGATTCACATACTCTCTGACTGTCTTGTCCCCTTGCTTAAGAAATAAGAATTTTTCCAACAGCAAACTTCTTTCCGCATCTGAGAGAAATTTAGTCTCAAACCTTGCCCTAAAGTCCTCCCATGTCTCCACTGGTCTTTCAGCATTAGTGACTTCCCACCAGTAGGAAGCCTCGCCCTTCAATAGCCACACCGCCAATTGTACTTTTTGTCTATCCTCTACCTCAAAGATGATGAATAGGTCCTCCGTTTCTTTCAGCCAATTTCTGGCTGCCACGAAGGACTCAGTTCCATGGAAATCCCTTCCTCCCATAGCTTTAAAATCTTTACATATCTTAGCAAATGTGTTTCCCCGAGGAGGAGGTGGAGGAAAAGGTGCCGCTGCAGCTGGATGATTTCCTTCAGTTGGGGGAGGAGGAACGGTAGGACCTGGCTGAGTGGCCCTTGCTTCTAAGAACCGTCTAAACCAACCAGGTATTGGCACCCCTTCCGGCAAGTTAAGTTCTTGGGACATGCTGAAACAAAAAGGATAGATTCAAAATGAAGGATAAGAGATAGTTCCTATGGCTTTGGGGGGTGGACTTTGCCTTTTTAAAATAAAATAATATTTTTCTTTTAAAAATGCTTCCTTAAATTTCCTTTTTGAAAATAATTTTTCAAAACTTTTTATCTTATCTGGTAAACCTATGCTCTGATACCAAGTGAAACACCCCACCTCCGTTAGGGTCACTCTCAAAGGGAATGCCCTAATTTTGGTGGAGGTTTATAAGTACAAGTCACAGATATACAAGACAGATATAAGAACACATATTTGTAAACAGCGGAAGAACAACAAACTTTATTTCATAAAGTCAAATACGTGTTACAACAACATCCTTTCCAAAAACATAACATAACACTTTCATAATCTGTCTCGAGTACATTATTTAAAGAAGCATAAATAAAACATAGATAAACTGCAAAAGCCCCATAGTGGATTGTCCAAAGCCATAGTTCAAAACAGGAAAGTCCAAGCAATACATTTCTCTTCTTCAAGCTGGATGTTGAGGTAGGTCAAGCTGCTGTGTTCCCTCCCTAAGGACCTGGGGGGGGGGGAACGGAAGAAAGAAGACGAAAGAAAAGTAGAGTCAGACATAAAGCCTGAGTAAGTCTAGTACTATTTTGTCTATGAATAAAGAACTGGGTGTGATAAATATAAACAAGAAGTGGGCATGCATTATAACTTGGTTAAGTTGTCTAGGGTCGAATATACTATCGTACCCCATGTTAATCTCTGAACCCATATAAACTAGTTTCCAACTGGCACCCATAATCAGGGTGATGTGATCCATTCTATGATGATCGGCTCCTACTCGCATAGTTACATGTGTCTTACGGCCCCCGATGTCGTAGTTACCTATGCTGGTCCCACCATGGGGTGTATCAAGTCCCATAGTGGCAACCCGACACAACCTTAGAGTGCACAGGTATGCTACTGGTGTCCAGTGCCTTATTTTTCTACGCCGGAGTGTGTGCACGCCCGCACTCCGTTAGGACCTACACTGCTACACCACCGCCGTCGATTTGACCTCTTACAATCAGCCCAGTAATCGTGCCCCACCCTGCCTAGTTTCAGGCTATCCTGATACACCTTCTAGGGTTACTGCTGAAAAGGGTCCCCCGTTACTAGGTTTTCTATCTCTAGCCAACATGCTAAGTTGGTTAAGTGTTTCCTAACCTAACCCCCACCAGTCCGTTTTGTTTAGCATGTTCCATTTTGATTAAGTCTTTAGTTCACTTAATCCTATCAATCCTGACTCAGCCTTAATTGTCTTATTAAGGCCCTGACCTCTCACATTAGACAGGTATTGTTGTGGCTGCCTGTTGCTGGTTGGTTCCGGGCAGTCTTACGCCACAACTCAGTCTAACCTCGGGTCCTTGCTGGGCTCCATGTTTAACCTCCCACATTGGATAGGTATTGTTGTGACTACTGGACAGCCGGGCGGTTCCGGGCAGGTTTACATCACAACTCAATCCAACCTCGGGTTAAACACATCGTATGTTCTACATTTACATATTTTGTCATTCTTCTTTATTTCTTATATGTAAATATTTGCGGCCCATTATTAAGTTAATGGTGTAAAGGTTACACCAATCATGGGCCCAACCCATACTTGAATTTGGGCCCTTCTATTTTATATTCTCATTCATTAGTAATTTTTAACCCAACGTTATTTTCCCCCGTTTTACACGTCCGTTTATTATATATATGTTGGGCTTAGCCTTTTAAAGCCCAACTTAGCCATACGACAAGGGGAGGCTTAAAGCGTGATTACATACACAAAGAGGGGAAGGTGAGCGTATGAACTTGCAAAATGACGTTGGAAATACAAACTAGAAACGGGTGTACTTGCATAGTGGTAACATATACTTTGGTCATAAAGCATAGGTGACATGAATCAAGGCATGTAAACTTGCATAGGTTTAACTGCAACATGAACCTATATTCTTATTTAGGCATAATGTCAAACATAAGCATGGCATAAATATTTCTAGCATAAGCATGGCATAATGTCAAACATAAGCATGGCATAATATCAAACATAAGCATGGCATAAGTATAGTTAAATTTGTTCACATAACCATGGCATAAATATTTCTAACATGAAATCATGATTCTTACTTTAGTCGTGTAAACTTACAAAAAGGGACTTTTTGAACCTAACCTAGCCATGTACCACATATGTCATCATATAATTCTTGTAAACAAGATAGACCTAATCATGGTTTTCAATTATGCCAAATATCATTCATAGCCTAGCCATATTCATAAATTTGCAAATAGGTTTTCTAGTACAAAAGCATGGCTTAAAACATAATGCCAAATTCTCAACATAATTTCATATGGATAATAACCAAACTTGTTCCAATTACTTACAAAATGATTTATGCACAAAAATATACATCATGGTGGCATAGAAGCAAACCCCAAACTTGCATGAATTTAAATCAACTACATACATGTAGCTTCAACATGGATTACATAATTTGCGAAATATTCCAAACGTATACTTGCATAGAACTACCGCATGTAGTTCTTTATAATGAATAACATAATTCATAAATATCCAAACGTATATAATATTTCAAATTGATAAGAACGCACAAATATGAATTACTTTATTGCCACAATTCAAGCATACAAACCAACACAATTGTTTATTCATACCAAAGTAATACTCTACTTACAATGGTGTGATGAATTCTCTAATTTAGGGATTGAAGACGCAAATTCCTTTGTTGAATTGATTTGTTTAGGTTGCTTTAAGCTTTAGAATCTTCCTCCTAATCCTCTCTCCAATTTGGTGGCTACTCCTAGTCGTTCCTCAGCAACATGGCGGCTATGTTCTTATTTTTGAATGAATAGATTAGTGTTTAGTCTAGGGTTGTTTATATAGAGGTTAGGAACTGATTAGGACCATTGATGTTGCCTGGATTGATCGTAGCCATTCATTCGATAGAGAGATCAATTAAAACTTGCCACCTAGCCCTAATGACAAAGCAGACCACAGAAAATCGGCCAAACACAGAGCTGGCCAGCCAGGTTGGCTGGGCTCGACCAGGTCGATACCCCTATCGACAGGGCTGTCGACAGCCCTGTCGACATGGGTAGCCCAGGTCGACAGCCCAGTCGACCTGGGTGGCCTAGGCGGGTGTTTATCCGCCCTGGCCCACCGGGCCCGATTTTTTTATTATTTTATTCTGTTTGAATTTTAAATTTAATTCAAAACTTCCGAAGGCCATATCTTCTTCATACGGACTCCGTTTTTCGAAAACTCGGACTCTATTTCGCGTATTTTTCCGAGACGAACGCAATGGCGTATCCCATTTCCCTTAGTTCTTTGATTTCAAATTAATTATACTTTAATTTGTGAATTTCACAGTTATAGAATTTTCGGGGTGTTACATCATCAATATAGTAAAGACTATATTTTTACATCATCAATATAGTAAAGACTATATTTTTAATACTTTAAAAATATAAAGATCATATTTTTAATTCTTTAAAAATATTAAAAAAACATATTTTTATTTCGAAGTTCAACATATAAAAATCATATTTTTAAAAATATAGATTTCGCCTTTATAAAACATAGACTTCGCCCTTTCAAATTTAAAGATTTTACCTTTTCTAATTTAAAGATTTCTAAATAAAAATCATTGCTTTATAACATAAAATAAAATCAGTTTTTAAATTAACAAAAATCAGTTTTTAAATTATAACAAGAATCTGTTTTAACATTATATAAAAATCAGTTTTCTTTTTTTATATAAAAATCAAATAAAATAAATAAGCAAAAAAACTTACAGGGGGGGTTTCTGCGCTGTCTGCGTCGACTGGGGGGGGGGGGTCTTCGTCGATCGCGGGTTCGTGAGGGAGGAGGGGGAGGCGCGGAGGCCATCTGCGGCGGGCGGAGGCTGGTTGCAGTCGATTCGGGTGGCGGTGACATCAGGAAGGAGAGGAGGGAGAGTACGAGAGGAGGGAGGGGTGGATCGGAGGGCGAGGCGCCGGAGGGAAGGGGGG
Organism: Allium sativum; assembly: GCA_030737875.1. Taxonomy (NCBI): domain Eukaryota; kingdom Viridiplantae; phylum Streptophyta; class Magnoliopsida; order Asparagales; family Amaryllidaceae; genus Allium; species Allium sativum. Next base: position 163,779,489 of record CM060913.1, read on the forward strand.
GCGTGCGATCGACGGTGGCGAGGGTGGGCGACGGTTTCCTGTTCATGGGGTTTTTATTTTTTTTCTTTCTGGGCGTTGACCGATTAAGAGGGAGAAGGGGGGTTATATGGTTTATATATATTTAATAATTTAATTAATATTTTATTTCCACCAAAAGTAACTTTCCAATACGAACTTCAAACTAGACCCACCGACTATCGTCCCTAGCTAATTACCCCCATTCCGAACACAATGGGATATGTATCGTAAGCTGATTTGATCGTTTCGATTAGTTTCCGTTGAATTTACATTTAAATCACTATATTGAATTTTAAACGTACATTTCAAATTACCGGGGTCACATACTAACTCTAAAAATTCCAGAAAAATATTTTCTAGCTTCGTATTGACGATACGGTCCTAACAAAACTAGTTTCGTCGAATTCTGAGACCGTTAGAAAAATGGCCAATTTCCAGTAGATTAAAATCAACTGAAACTGGTCAAACGCGTTTTCCTTTGCCACGCTCACGTATTGATTCGAAAAATTATGAAATTTAAAACCTAGCAATAACTTGACACTGCGGATCCAACAAAAGTGGTTTCGTCGAAATCCGAGGTCGTTTGCAAAATTGCTATTTTTAAGGGCCTTATATATATAAAAATATATATAGATTCCACAGCGACTATTTCTAATTTTAAACTGGACATATCTTATCATTTCTAAGATGAAATCTCAGTTTGTTAACTTCGTTACAAAGATATAGTTATACGGATTCAAATATTTCTTGTTTCGTTCAATTCTGACTTATATTGAATTCTGTATATTCATTTGAAATTAGAAATCGAATTTTCGAACTACCGCGCCATTTTCAATTCCTTTTATAATTATATATAATTATTATATATTCTAACGACGACGTATATAATATATACGTTCTAATTATATTCAAAATAAATTTCTCGTCGATATTATTTAAAATAATCTATTTTAATTTTCAAATTCAGCTAAAATTGCCAAAATAAAAATTTCAAACTAGCCCGCATTTTATGGGTTGTTACAATTCTTCTTCTTTTTTAGAAAGACAATAAAATGTAACACAAAAATATATTCTTTTTATCGCATCTAAAATGACGATAAAAATGAAACATTAACATCGCTTATTTTTATCGCATCAAAAATGTCGATAAAAATGAATCACTAATATTGTCTATTTTTGTCGCACTAAAAATGTCGATAAAAATGAATCTCTAATATTGTCTATTTTTGTCACACTAAGAATGTCGATAAAAATAACAACATTAACCATCCTATTTTCACCGCATTCAAAATGACGATAAAATATTCAACATTAATAATTTTATTTTTACCGCATTCAAAATGACGATAAAATATTCAACATTAACAATTTTATTTTTACCGCATTCAAAATGACGATAAAATATTCAACATTAACAATTTTATTTCGACCGCATTCAAAATGACGATAAAATATTCAACGTTAACAATTTTATTTTTACCGCATTCAAAATGACGATAAAATATTCAACATTAACAATTTTATTTTGACCGCATTCAAAATGACGATAAAATATTCAACATTAACAATTTTATTTTTACCGCATTCAAAATGACGATAAAATATTCAACATTAACAATTTTATTTTGACCGCATTCAAAATGACGATAAAATATTCAACATTAACAATTTTATTTTGACCGCATTCAAAATGACGATAAAATATTATCATAAAGAAATGAAAGCAAAATGTTCTTTTTATTTCTAAAAAGAAAAACAACAAAAATGCTTCTTTAAATGCTAAAAAGAAACTTGACATAAAAATGTTCTTTTAATGTTAAAAAGAAGAAGTGACAAAAATGACCATTTTCATGTTAAAAAAGAAAAGGTGACAAAATATGCTTTTTAATTCTAAAAAGAAAAGCGACAAAAATTATCTTTTTATTCTAATGCAATATCTTTAACAAAAGTGTTATATTAATATCATTGCGAATTCTCAATTTCTTACTACATATAAAAATGTAAATTTTATTTTACAATTGTATATCTCATCCTAAATTACATATAAAAATATAAGTTTTAATTTTTATTGGAAATCCCCTTTCTAATTACATATAAAATATAATTTTTATTTTACATTGTAAATTCATGTCCCAATTACATAAGAGGTGTAATTGTTATAATGCAATACAAATTCATATTCTAATTACATTGAAAAATGTAATTTTTATCATATCGTTATATTCATATATAAATTACAAAAAAAAATGTTATTTTTATACTCCACAATGTAAATTCATGTTTTAATTACATTGAAAAATGTAATTTAGTCATACAATGCAAATTCCTATATAAAGTACATATAAAAATGAAACTTTATTCATGCAGTGTAAATTTATATATAAATTACATAATAAAATGTAATTTCATCTCATGGTCCTAATTCATATTTAAACAACCTATAAAAATGTTTTTTTTATTTAACGTTCTAATTTACATCTAAATAGCATATAAAAATGTACTTTTTATTTATGAAACAATTTCTTATTATAAAAATATATGCTTTTTAGATCCACTCTTCTTAATGCAACAAATTTACATTAAAATATATTCTTCTTAATTCATTCCTTTTAATGTAACCAAATAAAAATATATTTTATTCGTTGTTCAAATTCTATGGTAAATAGACAAATAATATATATTTCAACATCTAGATCTAAATAAATACGATTAAATCTGAAATAACTATGTTATAGATCTAATTTTAGATCTAGTTCACTAACTGCAAATAAATTTAAGAATATCTGCAATTTTCAATGCGAATCTAACACACCATACACAACAAATCATATCACAAGCACAATCAATAATTCATACAACATAGAATATTTCAGAACTGAATAAATATGATCATACAATTCTTTTAACGCGAGAAAAGCAATTTATAATTAATTAAATAATCAAAATTAGAATCCTCACCTTGATTTTTGGCTGAAAATCAACTGTCTCCGTTTCAGTTGCGGTCTGCGCCATCGCGAAGATCTCACCTTGCGCGGATAAGGGTAGAGACAAGGACAAGCAAAATTTTATTTTGGAAATCCTCTTCTCTTTCTTTTTGAAGAGAAAGAGAAAAGAGAAGAAAGAAAAAAGTAAAAGAAGAGGAAGGAAGAAAGGTTTTATTCTAATCAAAGAAGAATAAAACTTAGTATACAACACATGAAGGAGGTACCATGCTTATATAGCTGCATTAGCCAAGGCCAAGGGGATTATTCTACGATGTGGGACAAAACTCCATTTCAAAAATAACACCTAAACAAAGTAGCTTAGTGTGAACGGGTGCGAAGGAATTTGCAAAAAGAACCCCTTATTTAAGCTCCAACTCATCTTAAAAAAAATCTTTTGTATGTTTTATCTTATTCAACCTTGTATGTTTTATTATTATTATTATTTAAATTAACAAGAACGTATTTTCCTTCATTTCTTTTATTACATTAAGATGTAATCTTTTCTTTCATTACATGATTCAACGTGACACTAAAAATGCGTTTATTATTACTATTTATACATGATACTAAAAATATGCTTTATTTTTAATATTTAAAAACATGACATTTTATATAACTTACATTACTAACTAAAATGACATATTTATTTTAACTAAACATTCCTAATAAGAGTAATGATTCTATATTAATACAATGTTTCTAAACAAATGATGTTTATATTAACATGACGCTAAAAATATCCTTATTTACATATATATTAACATGATGCCAAAAATATAATTATTTTTTTAGTATAACACAACGACGCTAAGTTCATACTTGTTTTTAGTGAAAATACACAACGCAAATTTTATATTCGTATTTCGTGAAAACATACAACGACAATTTTATATGTTTGATGTCAACATATAATTTCAATATAAATTACTAAAAAAAAAGAATTTTTAATTTCTGCCTCAATTTCTTAACAAAATTCATAAAAATAAGATTTTAAAATTGGTCCAAAATTCCGGGTTGTTACAACATTCAACCATCAAATATCAAGCAAACACAACAAAATTGGTTTATTTCCACTCTATATCGTTTATAGTATTTTATAATGATATATCGCCATTTTTATTTAATTTAAAACGGCCATATTTAATTAAACGACGTTTTGGGTCGTGTCGATGCACTGGCGCGGCTTTTCACTAATTTTGTTTTACACATATCTGGAAATCTAACCGTTGGATCTTCACAAATTTTATATCATTAGGAAGGTCTTTTCAAAACGAATCCAACGGTTTCAGTTTTGGGAAAATCCGACGGTCGGATTTCCCGCACTAGTTATTTGAAGTTACGATTTCAATTTACGAACTGCAGCGTCGTTATTCGATTTAATTTAATTATATTTATATATATATATAAATATACTCGTTTCTGGCGTTGTTTTTCTTCAGATTTGAATTAAACATTCCAGACAATCCAACCGTCGGATCTTCACAAAGTTGGTGCCGTTGGAAAGATATTTCCAAGGTGAACCCAACGGTTGCGGTTTTGGGAAAATCCGATGGTCGGATTTCCCGCACTAGTCGTTTGAAATCACGGTTTCAAAACACAAACTGCACGGCCATGTTTCGTTTCGTTTTAATTTTATTTATATTTATATATTTATATAAATATAGTTCATTCAAAAATTCCTATATCGTTTCCACTTCAATTATTTCACTAACTCCTTTAAATTTCGAAAAACTTCGCCATAACCTCCTTTGTACGGGAGGGTCTGGGAAAATTCCCAAATAGCCACACGGGCGTCTCATATCAAAAAGAAAAAGAAAAAGCCAAGCGGCTAGCCAACAGGCTCATAAAATCATCACCCAAACAAAACAGTAAATGTGTACCTATTTGTCGCGCACAAAATTTTATTCCTCTTCTCTAGCCCCTTTGCTATAACCTGTTCAATAGATATGCATGTACATATATAATTTCTGTCACTTATCTTTTTCCATTCAACTTCATATTTGATTTACTTTGGTTTAAAAACACCATTCATTCTAATGTTGCATGCATAGGCTAAAATCATATCATTAGCTAATTAATGTATATTTCAACTCATGCATATTTTATTTGAACAAGTGGCAATTTTTAACACTTCACATTTCAAAGATGATAACTTTGGAGAACTAAAATAGATTTCAACACATGATTATTTTATTTAGTTCCTATGCATGTTAAAAATAATATTTCTTCACAAATATTTATTTCAATGTCCGCATATCTTTAGCATATCACATATATGCTAAAAATGATATTTTTATCATTTAAAATATTTATTCGACAAATGGATAATTTCAACACTTCATAGTTTCAATAAAAATGTAATTTTTATTGTTCGATCTTTTTATTCAACACATGAATTTTTCCACTACACACACTTCTCAACACACGAGCATTTCCACACATGGATATTTTATTTATGTTGTTCATATTAGAAAGATGGAATTTTTATTGTTGAAACTATTTATATAAGGCGAATATTTTTCATACTTCATATATATATATATAAATGTGATTTTTATTGTTTAAACACTTCATTCATTCACAAATGAATTTAATTTTCACACAACACTTTTCAACGTATGACTTTAATTTCAACGCATGAAAATAATTTCAACATATGAAAATAATTCTAACACATGAATATTATTCAAAATTTCGGCAGCATAGCGGCAGGGTAGTTAAAACTGGCACCGTCCCTAGTACGGCTCCTCGCTCTACCTTAAAACCTCATGGTTTTTTACAATGGGGATTCATGCATCTAATTCGTACGCAGGCGGCATGTTTTATTTTTATTTCCACAAATATTTACAATTCATTTCAATCACCAATGGGTATTTCTCAACCACAACCAAACAATATCAACCACAAACAATTATTCAACCATTCGTATTTTTCATCCAATATTTCACACCAATTCACAACAATAAATATCGTCCATGGTTTGTGGACGAGGGGAGTGTGTGTGTGTGTGTATATATATATATATATATATATATATATATATATATATATTTAACTGCTATATTTCACTTGCATTTCAACACATATATCAATTTTTCTATGCATGTAAAATTCATACTTCGTTTATATAGCTTACACTACGCCTGTACATGAGGTATACAACACTATGTAATTTATATTTCGCTAATATAAATTATACACGACATTTTCCTTTCAAATTTATTTAATTTAGATTTGTCACTTTGGTTTGTTGCTTCGCTAAAGATAGATACGATGTCAGAAAAATCCGCGGCTTCTTCAATTGGGTAGTGTAATGACCCGCATTGGCAGGGGTATTATGATTAATTTATTTAATTATATAAATGGTGGTTTAGTGAATTTAATGGTCGTGGAATTAAATAATGGTAAATATTTAATTAAAACTATAAATTAAATAATATATTTGATTTTGAAATAGTCGAAATTAGTGAATTTACAATATAATGTGAACTGGACAATTCAAAGTATACATAATTCAGTTTGGAGTTGAATTATAATAACGAATATATTTAAACGACAACAGTTTGAACGAGGAATTATAATATAATTATAATCGAGCTTGAAATGGCGCTGCAGTTCGTAAATTGGCGATTCGAAATTCAACTGAATGTACAGGATTCGTTTTAAATCGGATTTCTGTGAAACAAGAAACGTGTGGAGCTGGTGGAGTATATCTTTCTAGTGGAAGAGAAAAATCGGGATTTCGTCATATAGATTTTGAAATATGTCCAAAGCAAATTTTAAAATAGTCGCTATAAAATCGTTTATCGACCGTAACGGTTTATTTGATATAACTAGATATCGGGTTTGAATTTAAACAAGGTTCTTTTGAAACATAACGATAATTTAATTTTTAGAATTTTATGGTAATTTTTAATTAATTAAATAAGCAACTTTTTGTTTGGAGTATTTTGCACCCTTAATCAGCGATTTTGGGGTTTCACAATATGAGTTAATCTACCGGTATTATTATATTTTTGGGATCGTGGCACCGAGCTCGATACAACGGTATCTTTATTTCTGTCCATACATGAATGAAATTTAGGTAAGAATAGGAGTCTATGAGGTGAACATTTCTACACGTCCCCTTTTCATATGAATATTAAAATGATATAACTTACTAAGCCTAAACCAAGCCACGGGTTGCCTCTCCTCAACCGCCAGTTCTTGTTCTCCTCAAAAACGAGAATCGTGGGATTTTAAAACTCCACAAAAGCAATAACTAAATACCCTATATAATGCCATCAACTGTCTAACCCTAAAGTGGTTTTCATTTTCGGTCAAACATATTTTTGGCCATCATATTCTCTTCAGGAAATTCCTTTTCTTTCTTTCAATCTTTAGAAATCCAACAATTAGGATAAAATCCTATAATTCGATGGAGATATATATTTGCAATCCTCTTGTCAGCCGCTTCAATCCTATACTAATTTGGTTGAGTGCGATTTCGATTTTCTGAACTCGAAATCAACACAACGTCTTTTAGGGTAGCTAAACTCGAGACTTTTGGAGTTGGTTCTGAATTTGAACGATGGATTCAGGTTTAGTATGATGAGTAGGGGCTTGCGACAAGATTCCAGTGTTTTTTTTGAGAAAAAAACTGTCGATGTTTCACAGTAGGAAGGACCACGGTTTTCATATCGCGTTTTAAAGTGGTGGTCTCGGCTGAGGAGAGGGGGAGTTTGAGGAGTTCAACGTTTGATCTTGGTGTATGGGATAGTCAACTGGAGGATGGATGGCTTGCGATAATGGTTGGAAGGTTCGTATGTACTGGATCGAAGAAATTACTGGAGAATTTCAGTTTGTTGAAGTGGAAGAAGATAGGAGCCTTGAACAGTTTACATGGGGTCAGCAGTAATAACGGACCAGTCAGAAGTAAGGTGGACCTGGTTCTTTGGTTTTGTTTGTGTGAACAAACGGATGTGAAATAATAGATCAACAGATGGCTATGGTGGTTGATTTAGGAAACATTGTGTTTCGTTAAACAAGGAGGAAGAAACTAGAGTTTTATGCGGGTTTGTTCTTTTCTAAATGGACCCAGAGAATTTAAAAGGGGGTGAGAGTCCAATATTTAAATATATGTATCTATTTAATTCTATTCAAATAATGTATTAACTTGAGAATTTCTATATCTTATCCGTTCATCTTTAGAATTTCGCAAGTTTAGTATCGTTGGAATCGCCGTGACGACAACTACGGAATGGAATTGACTAGGAGTGAGTTTGAGCTAGTTACAATTTATTGTAAAATAAATTGTCCAATCTGAATCAACGACAATTATCGTTATTAACGATGATAGTCCAATGTGAGTAAATCTCACTAACTCTGAACAGTTTATAATTTCATGTTGTATTTTTAGAACTGTTAGATATTGGCTGATTGACTGTGTGTTGACTGTTTTGATTGAACTGCTAGTCAGTTAGTTAAATTTCTATATTGATTCTGTTTAACAGAATGTACAATATGGAACTGAAAGTGATGTTATCTATATTGTTTAACATCTGTGATGCAGGGAAACAGGTTGGAGGAATCCAACTGGATTCCTCAACATTTATTTTACTGTTTTCATATATTGTGATATATGATGTGTTATATAATCTGCTATGGATTATGGGTGTTGGAATGATGTTGATCGTTTTTATTCGATATTTTAAATATCATAAAAGACCCTGGGATGTAAAAAGAATTATTTCAATGTATATTGAAATAAAGGGATTTTATAAAATCAACAGATTTTATAAAAGGAAATATTTCGAAAGTAAATAAAAGGGAAAAATGTCTTTAAAACGAATAGAGTTTTATAAAAGGGAAATCATTTGTAAAGTGCAGAACTGTTACTAAAAGTGAATCTTTATAAATGAATATAGTTTATTCGAATAGAATAAGGGAGTTAATCGATGTTAGTTAATCGATTAGTGTTAAAGAATAAAGGAGTTAATCGATGTTAGTTAATCGATTAGTGTTAAAGAATAAAGGAGTTGATCGATGTTAGTTAATCGATTAGTGTTAAAGTAAAAGGAGCTAATCAATGTTAGTTAATCGAATATAGTTATTCGAATAGAAGCAATGAGTTAACCGAATATAGTTTATTCGAATAGAAAGTAAAAAGAGTTAATCGAATATAGTTATCTGAATGGATGCAAATGAGTTAATCGAATATAGTTTATTCGAAGAAAGTAAAAGGAATTATCGAATATAGTTTATTCGAAAGGAGTTAAGCGAAATGAGTAAGTCAATAGCGTTAGTCAAATAGAGTTAATCCAATAATGTTAGTCCAATAGAGTTAATTGATAAGGGTTAATCGAATATAGTTAGGTGAAAAGAGTCAATCGAATATAGCTATTCGAAGGAGGGTTAAGTAAGTGTAACGACCCGGGTTTTGCCCGACCTTAATTCTGCAAAAATTTGTGTTTTGGGCCTTTAATAATATATATACGAATTCCATAGCGTTTTTCTGAAAATTTAATTTTCTCATAACTTACCATTTATAAACTGGAATCTTAATTTCTGAAACTCTTTGGAAAGATATTTTCAATACGGTCCTAGCGTTTCTTGTTTCGTCCAATTCCGATTTATATTTTATTTTATATAATTTTTCAAAGTTGGAATTTCAAAACTGAAATTACCGCGCCGTTTTTAGGCTCGGAATGGATTTAATATAAAATTTTATTTTAAGAAATTTTAAAATTAACCCCAAAAATCAGGGTTGTTAAAGTAAGGAAGTTAGTAAAAGGGATATAAAGTGAACTTTGCTAATTTCAAAGTTAGAAATGTTGTTCAGTTAAGGTCTGAGAGGTAGTTCTACCCCAACTTGATTGGCTTCGTTTTTAACTAAGGAATAGTTAATGTTCGGCAGTAAAGGAAATGGTTTGGGTTGGCATAGCGATGTTTGTTTAAACATCTTTCTAAGTCCAATGAAGAAGCTTTGGAAATGTTTTCCAAATAAGAAACCGGAAATGTTTTCTGATATAGAAAACAAGGAATGGAAATGTTTTCCAATGGTAATAACATATATTTTCTAAATTTAGAAAATAGCAAATGTTGAATATATGGAAACAGGAGATGAAAAATGAACTAAGGATATAAATGTTAAATGATGTTTGATCGATATAATTTCCATTTGGAAATAATATCGTTGTTTGCACAACTGTTTTTATTCGATAGTTAAATCACAGACTATCGAAGTTTTGACCATTTTAACGTTGTTAATATGGAGAGACCGGTTGGATTACTATCCAAAGAACCACTCTGTATTGGCATAAGCGTTGCGAATCATATATGCCAAAGGAAATTGAAGACGGAGTTATGCAAGGGCTATCCTATTTACAGAATAGTGCCTTCGGTTCATCCTGTTCCTGGGTGACTTGTATGGACGGATATCGGACAGAGTATTTCCAGACGATCACATATATTGGTTTCTCCAACTGTACCAAGAGTGGTAGTGAAGAAGGAAACTTCTTTTAGCTAACACATAATGTATGGTTGAGGACGTCAATCGGTGATTTGATGATGTGACATTCAAAGTGAATCTGGTATGATGATAAAGCGTAGCTTCTAGCCTCATCATCCGGTAAATGACAGAAATCGGGCAGGCAGCATGGCTAAGTCGGTCGCACCAAAGTAGGGTGTATAATCACCTGATCTAGAGTTTCATTTACTTCTAAAAATCTATTGTTGATGTTGTCCCGTTCGGGAAACGGTTGCTGATCCCAACTGTTGGTGATATACATTCGATACACTCAAGCGAAATGAGTGGTCGGTCATGTGTGGCCGGGTTGCAAGATGTTCTTGTTGAACCCAGTGTATTCCTCTCTAGAGGTACACGAGCGAAAGGTGGTTCCATACCTTGTCATAGTTGGAAATCCATTACCCAATACGTGCTTGCGGTTTTGAGTTGTATACTATATATGTAGAATGTGAGATGAAAACGTTTCTACTAGATGATTATTATATACTGTGGTTGATAGACATTATTATAATATCAAAACGTTTTTGATATAAAGATAATTTGGATTCTCATAAGGGAAAAACCCGTTCCGTTATGCGGCGTGGTCTTATGAGATATCGTTTACTTGTTCGAACTGTTTTTAAACTGTTTTACTCACACCAGTCCCATGACTGACCCTGAGTTTACTTTGTTGTTTTCCCTAAACTCTTGGGTGCCTAAATTTGTATGGGCAGTCAAGTAGTCGGGATTTACAGATATACTGGAAGAGCTTGGAGCAGGAGGCTTCAGGATCATATAGCTATAGTTATTTCCGCTGTGTTGTAAGTGTTGTACTCTGATAATGATATGTATATTCAAGTACCGATTTGTATTTCAAAGTTATGTTATGAAATATATTTATTCGTTCCGCTGTGAGATTCGTGTTACTCTGATGTTGTGTTCTTCTTCTTCTTCTATTCTAATTTTCTATCTTATCTTTCCTCACCCTCTAATTTCTTTCACTAATTACCAGGATTTTTTTGGTGTTTTGGTTATCGACATCGTGTTCGATAACCAAAATCGCTAAAAATCCGGGTCGTTACAGGTAGAGAGCTTCCTTGCGGTCCTGATGTTTCCTGTTTCATCGAATTTCGTCAACTCACTAAAAAGATATGATTTTTCAAAGTGTAAACATCAAAAAAACTCACCTTTCACGAAGGTTCAAAACTAGTTTTACGGTTTTCGCGAAAATCGAGGGACGAGGGGATGATCGGCGGGTTGGACATGGAAGAGGAAAGAGAGGGCTTCCATTCGGTGGTGGTTTAGCGGCGTTCGGTTGTCAGGATCGTCGGCGGCGGCGCTGGGAAGGTCGGGGCTTTGGAGCCTCGATTCAGACGGAGGAGGGATTGGTCGGCGTCGAACTGGGGTCGGATTTGAAGAGGGGACGGAGGCGCGTTGAGGGGTGGCGGTGGCGGAGGCTGGAAGCGACGGCGATCGGTCGGAGAAGTTTGGAGCACGGGTTACCGTTGGTTCGGAGGGTTTTCGTTTTTTTTTAAAATAATGAATGGAGAATTCTGATTGGCTGAGGACTTTATTAAAAAAATTAAATAGTGTTTTCTCAAACGAACTCCTTTTTAAACCCAACGACTGTCGCCCCTAGCTAAATACCCCTATCCCGGACACAATGGGATATGTTTCGTAGGACAATTCGACTGTTACAGTCAGTTATTTTTCAAATTAAAGTATAAAACGTTTAATTTTTAACTCTGAACGTACATTTCAATTTGCCAGGGCCACAAACTGATTCGAAAAATTCCAGAAAAATAAATCTAGCTATGTTTTGACGCTACAGTCCCAGCAAAACTAGTTTCGTCGAATTCTGAGATCGTTTGAAAAATGGCCATTTTCTGGTCGATCCAATTTAACAAAAATTGACCAAACGCATTTTCTTTTGCCACGCTCACATACTAGCTTCAAAAATTATGAAATTTGAAACCTAGCAATAGTTTGACATCCCGAACCCAACAAAAGTGGTTTCGTCGAATTCCGAGATCGTATGAAAAATATCAATTTTCAACGACTATATATTCTATATAGCGACCATTCTGAAAATTCATTCGGCCATAACTTTTGATTCCCGTTATGAAACTTCGATTTTTCATATTCATTAGAAAGGTATTGACTAACAGATTTAGATATTTTTGGTTTCGCTAAAATCCGTTATATTTTCCACCCTGCACGGTCAGTCAAAGTTTGAATTCAAATTTTCAAACTGACTCACTATTTCTAACTCACTCTTTTATTGAAATATTCAATTTCAATTGTTCAAATTCCTTTGAAATCACCAATTTAAAATTTTTAAATTGGCTCGTATTTTCCGGGTTATTACAGGCGTGGTCCTATGATTTGCCGTACTACTATTGTTTAACCAGTTAAGTAGATTTCTCGTACCTGTCCCATGACTAACTCGTAGTTTGTTTCACTTGCAAACTCGGGTGCCCTTATTTCTACACGGGCAGCCTTATCTTCAGGTTTTAGCAGGCTCTTTCTGGATAGCTGGAGTTGAAGATGGATTCTATCATTTATCTCTTTTTATGCTGTTCAGCTCCTATTGTACATATTATGTTTGTTTTCCGCTGTAGACATTTATGTATAGCTGAACTGTATTTGTACTAAGTATGATCTTGTATACTGTGTAACTCTGATGATTACGTTTATCCAGTGTATTCTATTGTACATTATTTGGTGTATTTATTTAATTCAGTTATGCTATTATCTGTTTATGTGTTATATTCCAAAGATTACCCTTGACACCGTCAGTACGGGGTTTGGGGTCGTCACAAATATTATCATTTATATATTAATGATATGGAATATTCAATTTTGATTTAAAATTGAATATGAAGTTGAAATCGTTTTGAAAACGGATATAAAACGATTTATAAAATACGTTTTAAATGGAAATCGAAGAAATATATATAATATATGTACTATATATTTAATGGCCTGAACAGAACGCGCCGCACCGCGATAGTTCGCGAATTTCGACCATTGACTTTGAATGGACATTACTGGAGATTCGACCGTCGGATTCTCCTAAAACCGGAACCGTTGGGTTCGTATCGAAAAGAGATTTCCAACGAATATAAGAGATTTGAAATATAACGGTTGAATTTGGGATTATGTCCAAATCAAAATTGGAAAAGGTCGTTGTAAGTGCAGTTCGATGACCGTTTATGGAAATCGACTGTACGGGCCTTGATAAAATTATTAAAAATATCAATAATTTGTGCAAAATCATAATAAATGATTTGGAAAGAATTTGGATGAAAAATTCCTCATTTGTAATGATAAAAATATATTTTTATCAGAATGAACTAGTTATAAACTAGAATTATAATTCAATATTTTTAAATAAATAAATGTGATTTGAAATGGTTTTGAAAATAACCAAAATTTCCATTATATGAAGTGGAATGGATTTGAATCGAAATTTCTTCGGAATATTTCGATATTGGATTCCGTGATTATATGGATATTATGGAGGAATTTAGAAGATATAAATATCATTATTCCTAATATGATATTTGTTGATTTCAGAATTTGATATTGATTATAACCAATATAATATCTATTCAGAGCCTTGTATTTAATATTGAATTGGATTTTGGGTTTGTTGTGAACTATATTACGCTGTTCTTAAACCCAGTCGAGAAAAGATTTAATCTTTTAAATAAGATCTAGAAGAGTTTACCAATTAATTAATATTTAATTGGAATTGAATAGAATTGGATTTTTGGTTTGTCGTGAATGGTGTCTTTATTAACACCGTTCTTAAACCCAATGTGAAAAGAATAAATCTTTTAATTAAGATTTAAAGAAGAATTACCAATTAATTAACATTTAATCGGAAAATTAGATATTTAATAGAAATCTATTTTTAACAAATAAATTGGGAAGAATTAATTTATAAATTAAGTAAAATATTAATCACTGGATAAATCAAAATATAAGTCTTAATTTATATAGAGAAGTAGAAATCGGTTTTAACACCGAAAGTTTTAATAGAATTTGAACTTAGCATTTATAAAGGGAATTATAAATAAGATATAAGAGTTAGAACTAAAAAGAAGATTTCGTATGAATAATTCTATAAATAGAATTTGTAAATGGGATATCATTTTAAAATGTGAAATCAAACTGAATTGATTATATAAAAGAAATATTACTCACGTTCGATGTGAATAATGGGTTTAAGTAAATATTTTTCAAGTAAAAACATTTATAAAGGAAATTGGGTTTTGAAATAGGAATTCAAATAGAAATTTGAATGAGATAGAAAATTGCGTTAAAATATAATAGTGGATTCTATTTGGGAAAAAATGAATTAGTTGTGTATTTATAAAATGACTCGATAAATAGAAATTAAACTTGTAATAATTTTATAAAGTGAAATCAAGTTTGATTCGATAGAACAAGTCCAGATTTCTGTAAAAGGATAATATTCGCGTTTAAAAGTGAATAATGATTTAAAGCAAACGTTTTGCAAATTGGAATGGTTGTACAAAGAGAGTTAATCGAATATAAGTTACTCGAAGAGAGTTAATCGAATATAAGTTATTCGAAGAGGGTTAATCGAATATTGGTTATTCGAAAGAGAGTTAATCGAAAATTGGTTAATCGAAGAGAGTTAAATGGATATTGGTTATTCAAAAGAGAGTTAATCGAATATTGGTTATTCGAAAGAGAGTTAATCGAATATTGGTTATTCGAAAGAGAGTTAATCGAATATTGGTTACCCGAAAGAGAGTAAATCGAATATTGGTTACCCGAAAGAGAGTTAATCGAATATAGGTTATTCGAATAGAGATTACCCGAAAGAGAGTTAATCGAATATAGGTTTTTGAAATAGAGATTACCCGAAAGAGAGTTAATCGAATATTGGTTATTCGAAAGAGAGTTAATCTAATATTGGTTACCCGAAAGAGAGTGTAATAACCCGAAAATCTGGGCCAGTTTAAAAATTTTATTTTAGCAATTTTAGCGAATTTTGAACATTTAAAATAGATTATTTTGAATAATATCGACGAGAAAAATGTTTTGAATTGAATTTGACGTATATATTTATATACGTCGTCGTTAGAATGTAAATATTTATTTTAAATTATAAATAGAATTGAAAATGGCGCGGTAGTTCGATAATTCGATTTCAAACTTCAATTGAATGTACCGGGGGCAAAACAATCCGGATTTTAGTGAAACCAAAAACATTAGGATCTAAATGATGATATCTTTCCAACGAATCCGAAAAATCGAGATTTCATAGCAGGAATCAAAAGATATGTCCAGTTGAAAATTCTGAATAGTCGTTATAGAATTCAGGCCCTTAAAAATGGAAATTCTGCAAACGACCTCGGATTTCGACGAAACCACTTTTGTTGGATCCGGGATGTAAAGTTATTGCTAGATTTAAAATTTCATAATTTTTCGAATCAATATGTGAGTGTGGCAAAGGAAAACGCGTTTGACCAGTTTCAGTTGATTTTAATCGACTAGAAATTGGCCATTTTTCAAACGGTCTCAGAATTTAACGAAACTAGTTTTGTTAGGACCGTATCGTCAATACAAAGCTAGAAAATATTTTTCTGGAATTTTTCGTGCTAGTATGTGGCCCCGGTAATTTGAAATGTACGTTTGAAATTCAATATAATTATTTAAATGTAAATTCAACGGAAGCTGATCAAAACGATCGAATCAGCTTGCGATACATATCCCATTGTGTTCGGAATGGGGGTAAAACGCTATGGACGGCAGGCGGTGGGCCTCGTTTCGAGGTCGAAATAAAAAGTTACTTTTTAAAGAAATAAAGTAATTAAATACCCCCCCTTTTCTTCCCTCTTTACCCTGGCCCCCCGATTCAATTTATAAATCAAAAAAAACAAAAAAAGAAAAGAAAGAAAAATCCGCTTCCCCCCCCCCCCGACCGCCGTTGACCTCGTCGCACCCACGGCGCGTCCACGAAACCTTCACCCCCCCTCGACGTCAGGCACAACCGCGACGCCCCCTTCCGACTGCGACAGCACCCCTCTCCACCGCGACTGGCGCCCCCTCCAGCCTCCGATGCCCTGTCTCCTCTTCCCCCCTTCCTACAGTAAAACAATGTGAGTTTTTATTTTGTTTTTATTTATCTAAGTAATTAAAAACATGATTTTTAAATTAGGTCATTGTATAAAAATGTGTTTAACAATAAATAAGATTGATTTCATTTTTAGATTGTGAAAAAAAATGTTTATAGCATTGTTTTTGAATTCGATTTTATTTTTAGAAGTGAAAAGACGATATTTGTAATAACCCGTAAAATGCGAGCCAGTTTGAAATTTTTATTTTGGCAATTTTAGCGAATTTTGATTATTTAAAATGAATTATTTTAAATAATATCGACGAGAAATTTATTTTGAATAGAATTCGACGTATATATTTATATACGTCGTCGTTAGAATATAAATAATTATATATAATTATAAATGGAATTGAAAATGGCGCGGTAGTTCGATAATTCGATTTCAAACTTCAATTGAATGTACCGAGTGCAAAACAATCCGGATTTTAGTGAAACCAAAAACATTAGGATCTAATTGATAATATCTTTCCAACGAAGTTAACAAATTGAGATTTCATGGCGGGAATCAAAAGATATGTCCAATTGAAAATTCTGAATAGTCGCTATGGAATTCAGGCCCTTAAAAATGGACATTTTGCAAACGACCTTGGATTTCGACGAAACCACTTTTGTTGGATCCGTGATGTTAAATTATTGCTAGGTTTCAAATTTCATAATTTTTCGATTCAATATGTGAGCGTGGCAAAGGAAAACGCGTTCGACCAGTTTTAGTTGATTTTAATCGACTGGAAATTGGCCATTTTTCTAACGGTCTCAGAATTCGACGAAATTAGTTTTGTTAGGACCGTATCGTCAATACGAAGCTAGAAAATATTTTTCTGGAATTTTTCTAGTTAGTATGTGACCCCGGTAATTTGAAATGTTCGTTTAAAATTCAATATAAAGGATTTAAATGTAAATTCAACGGAAACTGATTGTAACGATCAAACCAGCTTACGATACATATCCCATTGTGTTCGGAATGGGGGTAAAACGCTATGGACGACAGGCGGTGGGCCTCGTTTCGAGGTCGTATGTAAAAGTCAACCCTTGTGCAAAATTAAATAATTAAATAAAATAAAAAAAATAATAATATACTCCCTCCTTTTCTTCTTCATTGCCCCCCCCCCCCGATTCATTATTCAGAAAGAAAAAGAAAAGAAAAGAAAAAAAAAACCTAATTCAAAATCGCGCCGCCCTCCTGACCTCGAAGCCGCCGACGAACCTATCGCCGCCCACCCCTTCGCACGACCTCCTCCTTCTAGCGAAGACCATCGAGCCACCCTCGAACGCCCTGCCGCCGACACCCCGAAGCAACACCGCATCTCCCTGAACCACCGAGCACCACACCACGCCGCCGACGCCCTCGTCTTCCCTCCTCCACTTCGAAATCTACGGTGAGCCATTTTATTTTATTTTTATTTTTATTTTTATTTTCGAATTTAAAAACTGTATTTTTTTTAAGATTTATAAAACTGATTTTTTTTAAGTTATAAAAACTGATTTGTTTAAGATTTAAAAACTGTTTTTTTTTAGAATGTAAAAACAGAATTTTTGAAAAGAATTTTAAAAACTGATTTTTAAAGAAAATAGAAAAAGGTTTTAATCTTTTAAAAGAAAAAGATTTGAACTTGCAAAAATAAAGATCATATCTTTAAAATAGGAAAGACGGGATTTTTATTGAGTAGAAGAAGTAAAAATATGATTTTTATATTTTTAAAGTATTAAAAATATAACCTTTACTATATAAAAGTAATAAAAATATAATTTTTACATCATAGGAGTATTAAAAATATAATCTTTGTATATGTAGCAAAATAAAAATCTGATTTTTATTTTATATACGTTGAAATCAAGTGATGATTTTTTTTATATAAAGGCGAAATCTTTATTTTAGTAAAGGCGAAATCTTTATTTTAGTAAAGGCGAAATCTTTATTTTAGAAAAGGTAAAATCTTTATCGACGAAAAGACGATATTTTTAAAATAGAAAAGATTAGATTTTAAAAATAGAAAAGGCGGGATTTTTAATATTGAATAGCATAGTAAAGAAATTCGATTTTTAAATATATGAAGTGATTATAAAAATATGATTTTTAAATTGAAAGTGAATAAATAAAAATGTGATTTTTATTTTAAAGACATCGAAATATAAAAATGTGTGATTTTTATATATGTAGTGACTACGGGCACAAGAAGACGATAAAAAGGCGAAGATGAAGAAGATTTCTATAAAAGAAGTGTCGTGAAGTTGGATAGCTATTGGTGAGAACTTCTCACTCTAAATTTCTTTTCTAGTTATATATATACTAGGATGCAGACGGTGCTTAGTAGCACCCGACACCCGTCATCCACAGACCATGGATGGCTTGTTTGTTAAATTGTTTGATTGTGTAGTTGGTTAGGTTATTGGTTTGAATTGAATTATTTGGTGAATTGAAATTGATTTGATTGATGTGTGAATGGCGTGGGCCTTCACTAGACCGGGGATAAGGCTAGGCCTCGTCCCGTTTCTAGTATCGTGCCGTTATGCCGCCGAAATTTTCTAAAATATGTTAGAAAAATAAAAATATCATTTTTATTGTGTAAATGAAATGAATAGAAATTCATTTGTTAAAATAAAATATATTATCGTTAAAAATATAATTTTTAACGTGAAAGTGAATAAATAAATATTTATAAACAAATCGGCCGATTTGTTTATATACACTGATTTGACTGATATTGATTGGGTCGATAAATTTTACACATCGCCCAACTGCACAAATAAAATCTGTGTTTGATTGTTTGAAACCCCACACGGGTGTTGGGATGAAATTTGATGTTCACTCATCCTGATTGATTAAATATGTCGATCGGTTGATTGACAGGCTGTTATAAGCGTCAGATATCTATATTTGATGCTTATACAGTGTAGTGCACTTTGGTTGATGATTGATTATTTTTCAATGCTATTATATACATGTGTTGTATGGAATCCATATAATTAATGTTATATGGTGATTGATTGGGCCTCATTCCAATCGGGAAAATAATGAATATTATAAAAGAAAATTCATGTGTTGAATATAAAAATAATCATGTGTTGACGATGTTCATGTGTTGAGTGAAATATTTTATATAATAAAAATTTACATCTTTATCATATTTAAAATTAGAACTACTTCCCAGTAGAAGTCTAATTGAAAATCAAACGATAGATACCATAGTTTTATAAAATATTTCACATAACAAAAATAGTGATGTGTTGACAGTACTCATGTGTTGAGATTAGTCGTGGGTTAAAAAAAATATAGATTCATGTGTTGAATGGGATGAATATTCATTTGTTGAATAAAATAAAGAAGTTGTGAAAAATATAAAGCCGTGTTGATTAGTTTTGCGTTATTTTGACGCGAACGATATTTATATCGATTTTATTCGTTGTACAATGAATGTTGAAAAGTGATTTCAAAATTTAATATTTTGAAAGGAAATTCAAATTGAATTAGATTAAAAATTCAAATGGAAATTTTATTGAATCAATTTGAAATGAATTCGAATCGAATAGAAAATGAATTCGATCCGAATTGAATAGAAAGTGAATTTGAAACGATTTCGAAATAAATTGAATTGAAAACGATTTCGAAATTAAATTGAATTGAAAACGATTTCGATTTTTATATATTGAATAGCGAAGTAAAAATTCGATTTTTATATATTGAATAGCAAAGTAAAAATGTGATTTTTACATATGTAGAGAATACGGGCAACGAAAGTGACGAAAGGCGAGAGCAGAGAATATTTCTGCAAAGAAGAGTCGTGGCATTGGATAGCTATAAGTGAGAATTTCTCACCTTTCAATTTCTTTTTCTAGTTATATATATATATACTAGGATGCAGACGGTGTTTAGTAGCACCCGACACAATCGTCCACAGACCATGGACTTGTTTGTTTGATTGCAACAAAATTAGTTGGATTATTTGATTGAAATTGAATTGTTTGGTGAAGTGGAATGAATTGATTGATGTGTGAATGGCGTGGGCCTTCACTAGACCGGGGATAAGGCTAGGTCTCGTCCCGTTTCTAGTATCGTGCCGTTATGCCGCCGAAATTTTCTAAAATATGTTAGAAAAATAATGATAACATTTTATTTAATAAATGAACTGAATAAAAATTCATGTGTTAAAATAAAATATTTGATCGTTAAAAATATAATTTTTAACGTGAATATGAATAAATAAATATTCATTTACAAATCGGACGGTTTGTTTATGTACACCTATTTGAAGGACATTGATTGGGACGATAAATTTTACACATCGCCCAACTGCACAAATAAAAACTGTGTTTGATTGTTTGAAACCCCGCACGGGTATTGGGATGATATTTGACGTACACTAATCCCGATTGTTTAGTTGTATGTCGATCGATTGATTGACAGACTGTTATAAGCGTTGAATATTTATATTTGATGCTTATACAGTGTAGAATGCACTTTGGATGATGGTTAATTATTCATCGTTGTTGATATATACATGTGTTGTAGAAAATCCATATAATTAACATTATATGGTAATTGATTGGGCCTCATTCCAGTTTTAAAATAGAAATATTTGAAATAGAATATTTGAAAATAGGAATATATGAAGCCGTATTGATTAGATTGACGCCATTTTGACGCGATCGATATTTGTATCGATTTATTCATTTTATAATGAATATCGAAAGTGATTTCAAAATATGATATTTTGAAGAAAAATTGAATATAAACAAATTCGAATTGAAATTGAATATAAACGAATTCGAATTGAAATTGAATATAAATGAATTCGAATTGAAATTGAATATAAATGAATTCGAATTGAAATGGAATAGAAATGAATTCGAATCGAAATTGAATTGAATTGAATTAGAACTGAAATTGAATTAGAAATCAATTTGAATTGAAATCGATTTGAAGTGAATTTAAAACGAATTTATATTGGAATATTCAATTTTGAATTGAAATTGAATATGAAGTTGAAACCGTTTTCAAAATGAATTTAAAACGATTTATAAAGCACGTTTTGAATTGAAATCGATGAAGTATATATTATATATATAATATAGTGGCCTGAATAGAACGCGCCGCGCCGTGGTAGTTCGCGAATTTGGACCATTGACTTCGAACGGATATTACGGGAGATCCAACCGTCGGATTCTCCTAAAACTGGAACCGTTGGGTTCGTATCGATAAGAGCTTTCTAACGAATATTAGAAATTTGAAATCTAACGGTTGGATTTGGAATTATGTCCAAATCAAATTTGAAAAAGGTCGTTGTAAGTGCAGTTCGATGGCCGTTGATGGAAATCGACTGTACGGGCCTTGATAAAATTATTAAAAATAATAATAATTTGTGTAAAATCATAAGAAATGATTTAGAAAGAATTGGGGTGAAAAAATCCATATTTGAAAAGATAAAAATAGATTTTTATCGAAATGAACTAGTTTTGAACTAGTATTATAATTCTATTTATTTTTAAATAAATAAATTGAATTTGGAAAGGGTTTTAAAAATAACCAGAATTTCCAATGATTGCATTGGAGTGGATTTGAATCGAAATTGTCTTCGGAATATTTCGATGTTGGAATTCGGGATTATACAGATGTTGTTATGGAAATTTGAAAGATATATATATTTATATCGTTATTTCCAATACGACATTTGTTAATCGTAGAATTTGATATTGAATATAAGCCGATATATTTTCTATTCAGAGCCTTGTATTGAATATCAAATGTGATTTGGGTTTGTCGTGAATGGTGTCTTCACTAACACTGTTCTTGAACCCAGCTGAGAAAAGATTAAATCTTTTTTATTTAGATTTAATGAAGTATGCCAATTAAATAATTTTTAATTGAAATTGAATTGATATTGATTTTTGGGTTTATCGTGGACAGTGTTTTAAATAACACTCGTTCTTTAACCCGATAATTAATGAATGTGATTTTGGGTTTATCGTGAACCGTGTTTTAAATGACACTGATTATTTAACCCAGTTAGCGATTAAAACTAAGTGGAGTTTTAATGAATCTTTAAATAGATCGAAATGATCGAGAATGGAGTATCACCAGTTTTGCTCCAGGCGATAGTTAAATCTTTAATTAGATTTGAACGTGAAATGGTAATTGAATTTACCGATAACACCGTGGTGTTAGATATGAAGTAGGACCAGTTTTACTTCATGGGATTAATAGGTTGGGGTTGGGAAATTAAAACCAATGATTACTTCGGTAAGGCTAGCTAATCCCGACTAGCTTGAATTGATATTCAAAAGTAGATTAAAGAATAAATTTTAATGATTTATCTTTGATAAAATTTATGGGAACCTTTCCCTATGAATGTGAAATTTAGAAACTAAGTGTCGGTTAGCTAAGCAGAATGGTTTTCTGGATATTGATCTGATGTTGGTTTCGGCCTTCGGGGTTAATATTTGGGGAATTGTTCTCTTGATTAATTTACGGTTAGTGACTGATGAATTGGAATGAGGCGTATGTTGTGTTTGTGTAACACTTATTTAAAGTATACGCGAGTTATTCGGGAAGACCGGGTTTATCCCATTCTGAATAACTGATACGACGATAAGTCGAAGATGAAGATGATGGTCGAAGACCGGAGGTCTTCACGTCGGTTGGGTGATTACTGATGATCTTGATTGGGTTGTACACCCAAGAAGATGGAAACAGTTGGTGATCGTCCAGACGTACTTGGAGATCGATGGATATGTGGGGTACTAGGTGCCTCCGGTTTCGTTCAGACCCAGAACGGACTTGTAAATGGACTGTGTGTCTGACATTGGATTTTAGTCCGTGCGATTGATCACTATTAAATATATATCTGTTTGGCGGCGGAGAATTTATTCTCTTGCTTAACGCCCTTCTCTGAGACGTACGAGCTCAGGGGTTATATATTGGTGGATATCAAACGCATGGAGTGAATTGCCTGTGTGGCATGCCTAAGTGGCAAATGATCAAGGCTTCTGTTGAAAAGCAAAGTCTTGTGGTTGATGATCAAAGTACGGCCTTTGTGGCATAGCTTTGTGTAACGTTTGATTCGCGAGTTTCACACCCGGTATGAACCAAAAACGGGAGAGGACGTCAGGGAGGGCATGCGTTTCTTTCTAGCTAGAAGTGGCGTCAGTGGTTTTACACGCCCTGACGAGTTTGACTTATGTGGTTGTTGCTGTTGCGAGGCGCCTCGGTTTGATCGGACGATCCGGGTCCTATAGAGTCATTCGTTGGCTCATTTACGCCCCATAGGGCGGGGAAACGCATGTTCAGGGTTTAAGTTTAATCCACATCGGTGGACTGGCCCTGAGGATCCAAGGGCCCACCTGAGTCTGGGTCCTAAGGCTCGGGCTAGAGAGTCTCAAATCGGTTGAGGACTATCTTTTGCCTCGGTTTATAGATGGAAATCCAATTTCCAAATACGTGACATTTGCGGTTTTAATTGTAGAACTATTATGGCGACATGATATATGGTACCCATGCCGTCTATGATTGATACTTATGATTTGAAGTTGTTTTATACACTATGCACTTATAGTAGTATCAAATGATTTGTTTTAAACGTATCAAGCATTCTTTGGCTGTTATAAGGGAAAACCCTATCCCCCGGCTTGCGTTGCATTGTGTGATAGGACCTGAGTCTTATAACAGCTTCATTTTCCTTATTTAGCATTGCGATGTTGTTTTATGCACTGGTATTCTTGGGAGGAAACCCGTTCCGTGTTATACGGCGTGGTCCCTTGATATACCTAACTTTAAAAATAAAGATTTACAACTGTTTTAGTTCTCACACCAGTCACATGACTGACCTGGAGTTTATTGTTTTAACCTAAACTCTGGGTGCCCTTATTTTGACATGGGCAGCTAGTAGTTTTGGTTTTGCAGATTTATATTCACAGGATCCTGGTTTACAGCTGGAACGATATCCGGGAAGCTTTGTATCCGTATATCTCTTCTAGTTGTGTATTGTAATATTTTCCGCTGCTATGTATTTAAATGTAATTTAAATCTCTGATATTTCTGTGTAATATTCATTTATACTCTGTATATTCTTGTAATCTGATGAATTGTTGTAATATACAATGAAACGTTCTTCCGTCCGCGTTCTATTTTGTCGTGTTCTCGAAACGATAGGGCGTTTCGAACGGTCTGGGTCGGTTTAGCGACCGGTTCGGATCGAGCGTAATTCCTTTTCGTCACAGAGAGTTAATCGAATATAGGTTATTCGTTGAAGAGAGTTAGTCGAATAGAGATTACTCGAAAGAGAGTTAGACGTTGAAATTCGATTATATCGAATTCAGGAAAGTATTATTTACTTTTTGATTTTTAATCAGGATTTATTTATTTATAAATAAATTGTTTACTTAATTATTTATTTAAATTAAGGTATAAAATTTATATTTTTGAGTTAGATATTTTGAAAGTAGGGATTATAACGTTATCGTTATAACCATTGTTTTTCATAAAAGCATTGGATTCATAAACTGAATCCAAGAGTTGCGTAAGCAATGATTTGATAAGAAGATAAGAAACAGAATTTATGAAATTAGAAACTAACTAGAGATTAGTTCTGTTGAACAACTTTCTGGATATCAATCTGATGTTGGTTTCGGCCTTCGGGTTGATATTCAGGGAATTATTCTTACTAGTTTACAGTTAGAAACTCATAGATGTGGGAGGATAGTGACACATGAAAAAAGAATGGAAATGTTTTCCAATGGTAATAACGTATATTTTCTAAATTTAGAAAATAAGAATTTATGAATATATGGAAATGGGGAAATGAATAAATAAATGATAAATTTATTTAAAAGGGGAAAAATGTTGATTGATGATTGATTGATAAAATTTTCATTTGGAAATAAGATTGTTGTGTGTATGGATGTTTTTCTTTGATAGTTAAATAACCGACTATCAAAGTTTTGACCATTTTTCCGTTGTCAATACGGAGAGATCGGGATCAGATTTTTATCTAGAAAACCACTCTGAATGTGCATTAGCATTGCGAACCAAATACGATCAAGGTAATTGAAGATGGAATTTATGCAAGGACCGTTCTGGCAAATCCTAGGTAGAAATTACCTAAGATGGATTTACAGAATAGTGCCTTTGGTTTGTCCAGTCCTAGGACAACTTGTATAGAAGAATGTCTGACAGAGTATATTGAATAGATCGTGTAAGTTGATCTCTTCAAATGTATTTATGTTTGGTGGTGGAGGAATTTGTTTCTCTTAGCTGTATACCCGTGGTATTTTTTGTAATAACCCGGAAAATCCGAGCCAATTTAAAAATTTTATTTTGGCAATTTTAGCGAATTTTGAATATTTAAAATGAATTATTTCAAATAATATCGACGAGAAATTTATTTTGAATATAATTCGAATGTATATATTATATACGTCGTCGTTAGAATATAAATAATTATTTATAATTATAAATTGGAATTGAAAATGGCGCGGTAGTTCGATAATTCGATTTCAAACTTCAATTGAATGTACCGGGTGCAAAACAATCCGGATTTTAGTGAAACAAAAAATAATAGGATCTATTTGAGAATATCTTTCCAACGAATCCGAAAAATCAAAATTTCATAGCGGGAATCAAAAGATATGTACAGTTGAAAATTCTGAATAGTCGCTATGGAATTCATGCCCTTAAAAATAGACATTTTGCAAACGACCTCGGATTTCGACGAAACCACTTTTGTTGGGTCCGTGATGTCAAGTTATTGCTAAATTCCAAATTTCATAATTTTTCAAATCAATATGTGAGCGTGGCAAAGGAAAACGCGTTTGACCAGTTTCAGTTGATTTTAACTGACTGGAAATTGGCCATTTTTCCAACGGTCTCAGAATTCGACGAAACTAGTTTTGTTAGGACCGTATCATCAATACGAAGCTAGAAAATATTTTTCTGGGATTTTTCTAGTTAGTATATGACCCCGGTAAATTGTAATGCGCGTTCAAATTAAATATATAGAGTTATATGTTGATTTTAACGGAAATTGATCGAAACAATCGAATCAGCTTACGATACATATCCCATTGTGTTCGGAATGGGGGTAATACGCTATGGACGACAGGCGGTGGGCCTCGTTTA
Organism: Allium sativum; assembly: GCA_030737875.1. Lineage (NCBI taxonomy): Eukaryota > Viridiplantae > Streptophyta > Magnoliopsida > Asparagales > Amaryllidaceae > Allium > Allium sativum. Next base: position 163,806,245 of record CM060913.1, read on the forward strand.
GAGGTTGTAAATAAAAGTTGCTTTTTAGTGATAAATTAAATAATTGAATAAATTAAAAATTAAAACCCCCTTTCTCTCCTACATCCTCTCTGCCCCCCCCCCCCCCCCCGCGTTATAATTCATTTTCAACAGAAGAAAAAAAAATTGGTCGAAGCGGAGAGGAGCGCCGCCCCCACCGATCGATGCCGCACCGCAGCTACTCCCCCCCCCCCCCCCCCCCGTCGATCGCGCCACCGCCCTCCACCCAGTCGCCGCACCACCTCAGACCGCGAAGCCCCCCCCCCCCCCCGATGAACCGCGCCGCCGCGCGAGAGCCCCCCCTTTCCTCCACCGCGGCACACCCCCCCCCCCCCCCAGCGCCGCCACCCTCCTTCGTTCTCTCCCTCCTCCCTGCAGCGAATCCGCCCCTCCTTTTGAAAATTATTGTAAGTTTCACTGATTTTTTATTGATTTTAAAAACTGATTTTTACATGATTTTAATACTGAAAGTAAGGTGATTTTAAAACTGAGATTAGTATTGTTTTAAAATATATATACATAGTAGAGAAAGGAGGGATTTTTAATTTTAAAGGTGAAAAGACGATATTTTGATATAAGTAGTGAAGTAAAAATATGATTTTTACTTATGTAGTGGATTGAAAGTATAATCTTTATGAGATATAAAATATAAAAATAGCATCTTTGTACATGTAGCGAAATAAAAATCTGATTTTTATTATATATACGTTGAAATAAAGAGGTGATTTTTATAATGATGAAATCTTTATATTTGAAAAGGCGAAATCTTTTTATATAGAATAGTGAGTAAAAATTCGATTTTTATATATTGAATAGCGAAGTAAAAATTCAATTTTTATATATCGAATAGCAAAGTAAAAATTCGATTTTTATATATTGAATAACAAAGTAAAAATTCGATTTTTAAATATTGAATAACAAAGTAAAAATTCGATTTTTATATTTTGAATAGCAAAGTAAAATTTTGATTTTTACATATGTAGTGGCTACGGGCAACAAAAGTGATAAGAGACGAGAACTGTGAAGATTTCCTGCATTAGAAGTGCCATGGAGTTAGGATAGCTATTGTTGAGAATTTCTCACTCTTCAATTTCTTTTCTAGTTATATATATATATATATATATATATATATATATATATATACTAGGATGCAGACGGTGTTTAGTAGCACCCGACATCCGTCATCCACAGACCATGGATGGCTTGTTTGTTAAATTGTTTGGTTGTGTAGTTGGTTAGATTATTTGGTTTGAATTGAATTGTTTGGTGAAATAGAATGGATTTGATTGATGTGTGAATGGCGTGGGCCTTCACTAGACCGGGGATAAGGCTAGGCCTTGTCCCGTTTTTAGTATCGTGCCATTATGCCGCCGAAATTTTCTAAAATAAGTTAGAAAAATAAGAATATCATTTTATTTAAAGAATGAACTGAATAGAAATTCATATGTTAAAATAAAATGTTTTATCGTTAAAAATATAATTTTTAACGTGAAGTGGATAAAATAAAATATTCATTTACAAACCGGACGGTTTGTTTATGTACACCTATTTGAAGGACATTGATTGGGACGATAAATTTTACACATCGCCCAACTGCACAAATAAAATCTGTGTTTGATTGTTTGAAACCCCACATGGGTGTTGGGATGAAATTTGAAGTTCACTCATCCTGATTGATTAAATATGTCGATCGATTGATTGATAGGCTGTTATAAGCGTTAGATATCTATATTTGATGCTTATACAGTGTAGTGCACTTTGGTTGATGGTTGATTATTTTTCAATGCTATTATATACATGTGTTGTATGGAATCCATATAGTTAACGCTATATGGTGATTGATTGGGCCTCATTCCAATTTAGAAAATAAAGAATAATATAAAATAAAGGTTCATGTGTTGACCGTACTCATCCGTTGAGATTAGTCATATGTTGAACGAAATATTTTAGTAATAAAATTTACATCTTTATTAATATAAAATAAAGGTTCATGTGTTGACAGTACTCATCCGTTGAGATTAGTCATGTGTTGAACGAAATATTTTAATAATAGAAATATTTGAAATCGAAATATTTGAAATAAAAATATTTGAAAAGGAAATATTTGAAAAAGAAATATTTGAAATAGAATATTTGAAAATAGAAATATATGAAGCCGTGTTGAGTAGATTGACGCCATTTTGACGTGAACGATATTTATATCGATTTTATTCATTTTAAAATGAATATTGAAAAGTGATTTCGAAATAGAATATTTTGATTAGAAAAAGAATTTGAATTTTATTTGAATAGAAAAGAAATTGAATTTTATTTGAATAGAAAAGAATTTGAATTGAATCGAATAGAAAACCAATTTGAAATGAATTGAATAGAAAACCGATTTGAAATCAATTGAATATATAACAAATTTGATTTCAATTGAATATATAACAAATTTGATTTCAATTGAATATATAACAAATTTGATTTCAATTGAATATATAAAAAATTTGATTTCAATTGAATATAAAACGAATTTGATTTCAATTGAATATATAATGAATTCGAATTGATTTGAATAAGAAAACGATTCCGAATTGAATCGAATAGAAAACCAATTTGAATTGAATCGAATAGAAAACCAATTCGAAATGAATTGAATATAAAACAAATTCAAATTGAATTGAAAATGAATTCGAATTGAAATGAATTCAAATTGACTTGAAATTTGAATTGAATAGAAATGAATTTTAAAAAGAATTTATAAGGAAAAATTCAATTTTGATTTGAATTGAAATGGAAGTTGAAATTGTTTTTGAAACGAATTTAAAACTATTTATAAAATTCGTTTTTAAATAGAAATCGACGAAATATATATTATATATATAATATAATGGCCTGAATAGAACGCGACGCACCGCGACAGTTCGTGAATTTCGACCATTTATTTCAAGCAGACATTACGGGAGATCCGACCGTCGGATTCTCCTAAAACCGGAACCTTTGGGTTCGTATCGAAAAGAGCTTTCTAACGAATATTAGAAATTTGAAATCTAACGTTGGATTTGGAGATACGTCCAAATCAAATTTGAAAAAGGTTGCTGTAAGTGCAGTTCGATGGCCGTTGATGGAAATCGACTGTACGGGCCTTGATAAAATTATTAAAAATAGTTATAATTTGTGTAAAATCATAAGAAATGATTTGGGGAAAAATTGGGATGAAAATCTCCACATTTGAAAAGATAAAAATAGATTTTTATCGAAATGAACTAGTTTCGAACTAAAATTAAAACCCATTTATTTTTAAATAAATAAATTGGATTTGAAATGGGTTTAAAAAGAACTGATTCATGGGTTTATCGTGAGCTGTGTTTTAAATAACACTAGTTCTTTAACCCGATAATAAATAGATTGTGATTTGGGTTTGTCGTGAACTGTGTTTCAAATGACATTAGTTCTTTAACCCAGTAAAAGGAGTTTTAATGAATCTGCAATTAGATTGAAATGTGAATTGATAATCTAAATTATCAAATTTGGAAATTGAGCGAGAATGGAGTATCACCAGTTTTGCTCCAAAGCGATAGTTAAATCTTTAATTAGATTTGAACGTGAAATGGTAATTAATTTTACCGATAACACCGTGGTGTTAGATATGGAGTATTGCCAGTTTTGCTTCATGGGATGAATAGGTTGGGATTGGGAAATAAAATAAATAATTACTTCGGTGTGGTTCGCTAATCTCGACTAGTTTGGAAAACCATAATTTGGTTTGAAATGACATCCAAGGAAGATTAAAGGATAAATTTTAAAGAATTTATCTTGGATAAAATTAATGGGAACCTTTCCCTAAGAATGTGATTTGGTGAATAGAAGAATATTCTGAATTGGAATGAGGCGTATGTTGAGTTTGTCTAACATTTGTTTTTAATATACGCGGGTTGTTCAGAAAGGCCGGGTTTATACCCATTCTGAATAACCGATTCGACGATAAGTCGAAGATGAAGACGGTGGTCGAAGACCGAAAGTCTTCACATCGTTTGGATAATTACCGACGATCCTGATTGGGCTGTACACCCAAGAGGATGGAAACAGTTGGTGGTCATCCAGATGTACTTGGAGATCGACGGATGTGCGAGGAAAGTGCCTCCGGTTTCGTTCAGACCCAGAACAAACTTGTAAATGGATTGTGTGTCTGACATTGGATTTTATTCTGTGTTGATTGATTTCTGTTAAATATATATCTGTTTGGCGGCGGAGAATTTATTCTCTTCCTTAACGCCCTTCTCTAAGACGTACGAGCTTAGAGGTTATATATCGATAGATATCAATCGCATGGCATGAATTGCCTGTGTAGCATGCTGAGTTGCATGGATCAAGGCTTCTGTTGAAAAGCAAAGTCTTGTGGTTGATGATCAAAGCACGGCCTTTGTGGCGTAGCTTTGTGTATAGCGTGAATTCGCGAGCCTCACACCTCGGTATGAGTTAAAAACGGGATACGGACCGCTGGGAGAGCACGACGTTTCCTTCTAGCTATGGTGGTGTCAGTGACTTACCAGCCCTGACATTTATATACTTTTCACCTTTGTGGTTGTTGGAATGAGGCGCCTCGATTATAGGTCTGTAAGGACCGGGAAACGTGTGTTCAGGCATAACTAATCCTCTAACGTAAGTGAGGACTGGCCCAGCCGCATCCGGGGTTGCCTAGAGTGTGTAGTCCCGAGGCATTTGCTAGAGTGTCTCGAAGCGGAGAGGAGCTTGCCCCTTGCCTCGACTCATGACGGAAATCCAATTTCCAATACGTGTAATTCAGTTTTAATTGTAGAACTAGTATGGCGACATGATAGATGGTACCCATGCCGCCTATGATTTATATTTATGATTGAAATTGTTTTGACACTATACACTTATTATAGTATCAAATGATTTTTTTTAACGTACCAAGCATGTTTGGCTGTTATAAGGTAAAACCCTATCCTCCGGCTTGCGTTGCATTGTGTGATGGGACCTGGGTCTTATAATAGCTTCATTTTTCAAAAAAGCATTGCGTTGTTTATCTTATGCACTGGTATTCTTGGGAGGAAACCCGTTCCGTGTTATACGGCGTGGTCGCTTGAATTGCTCTCTTTTAAAATAAATTTATAAATAACTGTTTTAGTTCTCACACCAGTCACATGACTGACCTGGAGTTTATTGTTTTAACCTAAACTCTGGGTGCCCCTATTTTCCGCACGGGCAGCTAGTAGTTTTGGTTTTGCAGATTTATATTCACAGGATCCTGGTTTACAGCTGGAATGATATCCGGAAAGCTCTGTATCCGTATATCACCTACAGTTGTGCTTTGTATTATTTTCCGCTGCTATGTAATTTATTGTAATCTCTGATATTTATCAGATGTAATTTATTCATTTATACTCTGTATATTCTTGTATCTTATGGAATTTTTGTAATAGCAATGAAATGTTCTTCTGTTTGTGTTCTGATTTGTCCTGTTCTCAAACGATCAGGAGTTTCGAACGGTCTAGATCGGTTTAACGACTGATTCGGATCGAGCGAAATTCCTTGTCGTCACATTTTTAGAGAAATCAATTTATGATTTGGCAGGTATGACTATGTGACACTCAAAGTGAATAAAGGTGTGTCCATACATTATGGTCTCAAGCCTCACAACCAAGAAATGGTATAAAATCGAGTAGGTCTCATGGCCAAGTGGGTAGCTCCTAATTAAGGTGTATTGTCACCTGATCTAGAGAAATTTCATTTACTTCTTTAAACTATTTCGATGATGTCCCTTTCGGGAAACGGTTGCTGATCCCAATCGTTGGTGATAATACATTCGTTACACTTAAGCGAATTGAGTGACCGGTCATGTTTAGCCTGGGTTACAAGATGTTCTTGTTGAACCCGGTGTATTCCTCTTTAGAGATACAACGTCGGAAGGTGGCCCATACCTTGCCTGTTGGAATCCATTACCCAATAAGTGCCCATGTTTTTGATTATATATTATATATGTGGAACGTGAGATGAAAGCATTCCACTAGATTGCTATTTATTTGATTTAGATATTATTATAATATTAAAAAAGGTATGGATTTTAAAGGAATGTTTTGGGTTATCGTAAGGTAAAAACCATTCGTGTTTATGTGTGGATTGGTCTAATGATTATTCTTTCTTTTAAAAGGATTTTAATATTTAAACAAATGGTTGGAGTTTGCTCACACCAGTCACATGACTGACCCAGAGTTTATTTTGTTTTGTTTTCCCTAAACTCTTGGGTGCCCAATTTTGTACGGGCAGTCAAGTAGTCCGGATTTTACAGATATATTTGGAGAGCTGGAGCAGGAGGCTTCAGGATTAAATAACTATTGTTTATTTCCGTTGTGGTGTAAGTGTTATACTCAAATGATTATTAGTATATATATATATACATACAAATAACAGATTTGTATTTCCAAGTTATGTTGTATACTATATTTTACTCATTCCGTTGTGAGATTCATATTACTCTGATTCTGTTGTTTTGTTCTTCTTTCTCTTCTATTCTAATTTTCCATCTTATCTATTTCTCACCCTCTAACTTCTTTCTATTAATGATCTGGAATGTTCGATGCCTATATAATTGACATGGGTTTTATGTTGATTTTCTAGGTCGAAAATTCCAGTTCGTTACATAAAAAAATCTACAACATGAAAACTTTATTTTTCTCTTTCATTAGAAAAATATTATACAATAGATTAGGACGTTTCTTGTTTCAAAGAAATCCGACTTATATTGGATCCTGTACAACCATTTAAAGCTCAAAACATTATATTATGAACTACCGCGCTACTGCAGTTCGTTTTATAATTAAATTATATATATTAAACGTTCAAACGTAATTTAACAAACGAATATGTTAATATAAATCAATATAAACTTGAATATACCCTTTATATTGACAAATCATACAATACTACAAAATCAGTCAATTTCGACTATATCGAAATTAAATTATTATTTTATTATTTATACAAATAAAATATTTACAATTATTCAATTCAAGCTAATTAAATTCCAAAATAATATTTGAACCATATTTAAATATTTAATTAAACGGTTAAAATTCTGGGTCGTTACATTCCTTCCCCCTTAAAAGAATTTTGTCCCCGAAATTACTAAGAAGGAAAGAATGCTACAAACTCAGTAACTTTTCCAAAATCCAATTTGCTAAAAAATTGACTTCCACTTTTTAAACCAACCAATTAGCTTTAATTGATTTATTTGGAAACAAATTCCAAAAAATTTCATAAAGATTTGAAATTTTTCTAACACTTTAAATTTTGGAATTTTTTTGGTAGAGTCTCCCCTATACGGAGGGTCTTCTGCAATATTGCAGGTACAAAAATAAATCCATCGACCCACATGGTCGGAAAAATTCAATTCAAACCCCAAATTCAAACACCAAACAAAACCAAAAATTATATTTTGCGTAGGCATACATTTTTTTCGAGCGTTATTACGCTATAAGCGATAAATTATACTTGAGCTTGCTCAATTAGTATGCAGCTCTAATCATGCTGGATCTAGTCAGCTTCATAACTCAACCAATATTTGCTCTTGTACCTGTTCTCGACTCATATGGAATTCATTAGCTTCATAATCATTAATTTAGATCAAATCATCCATTCCAAGAATTTTTTTCATACCATACACTGCATATGAATTTTATTTTTAATAATTTCTTTTCAATTCCTTATATCCACTTCAACTTCATTTAATTGGATTAATTCCATGTCATTTTGATTTGTTCTCAAATCAAGTTTTATTCTATTTGCAATCAATTTCAACCATGCAATCAACCAGATTTTCAAACATTTCACTCATTACTAGCATTGACTTACGTCAAATTTTATTTTAAGTTAAATTACTTACAATTTATAAGACTCACTTCAATTCCCAAGTTAAATTCTTATCGTCTTATTTAGTTTTAACTTGCATAAGTTAAAATTTTAAACTTAATTCAAAATAATTGGATTTTTAAATTGGTTATTCCAAACAAATTTCCATTAACAAATTTTACAAAGGTAGCTACATGTCACTCGAAAATGAATACTGATAATGCTGCAGTCCATTATCAGAATTATTTTCTAGCCACTGAAGTGATTTCATTGCTTAATCACTTTAAAAACTATTTAAAAAATGATTTTTATCCAATAAACCTTCCAAAGTAATTTTTATTACTTAGTAAAACCTCAGAAAATATTTCCTAAATATTCAGGGTTTAAATTCTAAATGCTAATCTGAATTCAGTTTTGATTCGACTTATTTGCATTCTATTATGTATAAATTCAATCTGGTTATAAATAACCATTCCATATTATAATCTCATTTGATTATAATAAAAATAACAACCAATCACATCAATAAATTTCACAAAATTATTCCTTTGTATCAAAATATACTTAAAAAATGTTTACATCAAATTACAAATACGTGCTCTCATATATACACGCACACACACACACACTCATACTCAATTTATGGCATTACTAACACCATCTCCATTGAGTTACGCCATAGAACCAAGGTTATCACTAAACCTTATGCTATGATACCAACTGTAACGACCCGGAAAATTCGACGCTCGAATTTTCGACAATAATACATAATCCCGTATTACTTGCAAAAAATACAAGTATTAAATCCCAGATTGTTAATAGAAAGAAATTAGAGGATGAGAGTAAAAAGAAAGAAATATAAGAATAGAAGAATAAGAAGATCATCAGAGTCTCATAGCGAAACGAACAAAATATAATATATAAAATACTTTATATAAAAAAAACTGCATATATGATTACAATATCATAGTACACATTCAGATCAATACAACACACAACGGAAATAAACTAGTACCCGTAAATATATAGAATACATCTCGACTTCAACTCCTACTCTGGAACTCCAAGCGAAACATAACCTAGAAATATACTCGGTCTGACTTGAGCACATTTGAAGCAAAGCAAAATTCACCGGATCAGTCTGGAATACTTTTAGTGATAAATTCATATGGCAAACAACTTGCTTAACTTTAGAAATCCTTTATGAAAGAAAAAGGATAATAGTAAGACCTGCGCACACATAAACGTGGATGGTTTTTACCTTACTATATAACCCAAAACATTTTTGATATATCAAAATCTAGTGATATTATAATAATGTCTATCAAATCACTAGTAAATAACAATCTAGTGGAACGCTTGCATCTCATGCTCCATATATAATATAAAATCGAAAACCGCAGGGCGTTATTGGAGAAAGTATTTCCAACTATGACAAGGTATGGGACCACCTTTTTATCAGTGTACTATAGAGGGTATACACTAGGGTTCAACAAGAACATTTTGCAACCCGGCCACGCATGACCGACCACTGATTTAGCTTGAGTGTATCGAATATATTGTCACCCATTGCAGTTTTAATGGCCCATCATACATCAGTGGAGATATAGAAATCGAAAGAAGAACAAAAATGAATTTTCTCTAGATCTGTGACAATATACCCTACTTGGGAATGACCCACCTTGCCATGCTGTCTGCCCGATTTCTGTCATTTTCGGGTTGATGGGGCTTAAGGTCACATGTTACCTTTCAGAGAACATCTCATTATCTTTGAATGTCACATCATCAGATCCTCCAAATCACTAATTGATGTCCATAAATATACTCTGGGTGTTAAGCAAGAGAATTTCTCTACCACCAAACTTAGTATATTTGTAAAAATCAACGTACGTGACCCTCAGGAAGTACTTTGTCAGACATTCGTCCATACAAGACATCTAGGAACAGGATGAACCGAAGACACCCTCCTACTGCATTCTAGGAATCACCCAAAGGATCACTAGCGAGTAGTCCTTGCAAATGAGTAGATTTCAATCACGATAGAATCACGGTCGAAATATCTCTAGAGATCAACTAGAGAAATCCAACAAGTAGTTCTTCCGCTCATGAAGACTTACGGTCTTCAATGCTCCTTCTTTATACATATCCTTGCAGGGTAGTTTCGTACGCAACATTGATTTGAAGTGGTTTTGGGTCTAGTTCCCATCCCGGTCTCTTCGAAACAACAAGTCAAAAAGGTCTAATAATATTTCATAGATAGTCGATGTTTTAACTATCAATTCTAACGGTACGATCAAGTATATTGGTAACCCAGGCCTTCTATTATTTCAAATCATTCTTAAAACTCTTATCGATCTTTTAAGATCACTTCATCGATTTGACATCGATTTCATTCGACAAAAACATTCTTTGCTTCGATTAAATATATTCTTAAAATTTAAGAATAAAATGGTTTTCAAAACCCGCTTATCGCCATACAAATCTCCTTTTAATTTCCTTAATTTGGAAATATCGCTATATATTATATGCCCCATTTATAATGGTCAAAATAATGTTAAATGACCCCTTCATTTATATATACCTCAAAATAGCATTGTAAAACTTCGAACTTCGAAGATCACATTTCAATACCTATGTAAAATATAATTGAATTCCAATATCTTCTTATTTAAATCTCACAACAATTTTGCAGTATTATTATATTAAATTCACATTTCATAACTAATATTACGATATCGCTTTAATGGAAATAATAAGACCTTCAACTACCTTTACTGTTACAAACTAATATCATCTCTCGATAATAGTGAAGACGTTCAAGTTGGGGTATTTTATCTACCTCTCAGACCTTGATCAACAATGTTCTTACCTTAGAATAGATAATAGTCCGCAACTTAAAAACCCATCATACTTACAATATCAATCAAATCTTATTCCTCAATTTTATATAACAAATGGTTTTACAGACCGTATCTTTATATAAAATATCTCGGTCAATTATGAGCATTTAATTTAATATTAACTTTTTGCTATAACATCATTACTCAATTTTACTATGACAATCCATTCCAATATTCCATTCAGAATCATATTATAAATTAATTCTTTGAGTTGTTTCATAACTAAAATCCATTTATCACCCGTTTATCACTTCTTTACATAAAACGTTTACATACTTGTTCTTGCCTTTTTCAATATCTCTTTTCTATTTGAACATTTCTTAAACCTCTAACTTTCCTTTTTTCCTTTAAATAAATCTTTTCATAACATTGGATTTATAATAAAAACCTTTTATAAAACTTTTGTGAATGTTAAGTTTACGTTATTACAACTTAGTTGCTTTTCTAATTGGTTCTATTAAAGGAATAGCCGCCTTAAAAAAATTTACTCCCTAATTTATCGTCGTACAACAATTTACCTCTTTTACCAATTAGTGAACCATCTTTGAAATTATTATTATTATTATTAAACCATAACTGATTACATTATAAATCTTTAATCATTTTTAATTTAAAAGTAAATTAAAAATAAGCAATCTTATTTAATTAAACAATTATTCATTAATAATTCATTTTGGTCAAAACAGTTGACTTCGTCAACTTTAAACCATCTATTATTTTGTTAACCGATTTCAATTCATCACTTCCTATTAGATTAATAAAATTAATCTAATAATATTACTAAAATATTTATTTAAAAAAATAATTATTTCAAGAATATTAACTCGTAGATTAAATACAACTCATACTTGTTGAAACATCAAATTCTTGTTATACAATCATTTAAAACATTTCTATAAAAGCTTATATATAAACATTGATATGCTTTAAAACAAAATTATAATGTATAAAATATAATTTAAAATCTTGCTTCACTTATAAAATAATTCTATAACTAAACTTTGTTGACTCGCCTGACGACAAATCAACGTTCTAAAAGGTGGATTTTAGGCCATTTGCTGCCAATCTCTCAATCAATACCATTTGTTGATCCAAACCCAAACATCGTTGAATTTCTATTCAACGTCCAAACAGGTTTTCAATGCCATTAGGTTTCAATCAATTCATATATAAATAATATAAAAATAAACATCACACGTAATATTTGAAGAATCCGGTTGGATCCCTCCAACCTGTTTTCCCTACAGCATAGCTCGTTGTAACATTTTATAATAATATATGAAAATGGAAATTTCATCCAGGATATTTCAAATGACATAAATATATTTAATGCCAACCAATAACAGACAAATAGCATCCAAGGCAACCAATAATTAAATTTAATTATATGAATTTAGCACATCATAGAATTCCAGAAATGTGTGAGATTTAACTCGCCTTTATTTTTGATTGATAATAGTCGCGTTATTCCGTTTAATTTTAAACAGACATTTAAAACTAAGCGAAAATCCGATAGCTTCTGAACCCTTTCGAATCAGTACAACAACGCACTACTCCTCAATGTGATTCTATCGGATCCTGTTCAGTTCCATTCTGTATATGCATGTCACAGATATATGTTTATATAAGATTTTACGTATACTAAATGATTAAAATATTTCAACTTATTAACCAATGGTTAATTCACCTTGATTATTGTTCAACTCATAGTTCGTGGATAAGGCTGCTACTAATTTCCTTATTCAAAGCAATAGCAACCTGTCTTCCCTGTTGAACACAAACTGTACTTCACCACCCTTCACTGCTTGCTTCAACCAAACCCGATCCATTTTTCCCTCTTCTTCTTCCTCGCATTCCAGCTCAAGAAAATATAAACTTCCATAACTATGAATTGGATCTAACTGTCGTTTTAATCCAAGTGGGCATTTCTGATCCCAAGTAACTGTATATACCATACTTGAGGCTACAGGAATTTCGAACAACCACCATATACTCCTTCTCACTTTCACCCAAGATCCAGCACAACGCCATCAACAGAGACCACCAGAATCAACCCCACACCATTGTTATGACGACCCCAAACCCCGTAAGACGGTGGCAAGGGTAATCTTTGGAATATAACACATAAACAGATAACAGCAGAACAAAGATAATTAAATACAACAGATAATGTACAATAGAATACACTGGATAAACCTAATCATCAGAGTTACGCAGTATATATGATCATACTTAGTTCAAATAGTACAAATACAGTTCAGCTATACATAAATGTCTACAGCGGAAAACAAAACATAATATGTACAACAGGAGCACATAAAAAGAGATAAATGATAGAATCCATCTTCAGCTCCGGCTATCCAGAAAGAGCCTGCTAAAACTTGAATACAAGGTTGCCCGTGTAGAAATAGGGGGCACCCAAGTTTGCAAGTGAAACATCATAGTACAAGAATATAACTAAGTATGAATAAATAATTTATGCTGAAAATATCATAGATTTAAATTACAAAACAGCAAAAAATATATACATAACTATAATGCAGCGGAACAATCATCAACTAGCACAACTGAATGAAATACACGGATACAAAGCTTTCTGAATATAGCTCCAGCTGCATTCCAGGATCCTGTGAAAAGAAATATCTGCAAACCAAAACTACTAGTTGCCCGTATGGAAAATATGGGCACCTAGAATTTAGGCAGAAACAATAAACTCCGAGTCAGTCATGGGACTGGTGCGAGAACTGAAACAATTGTCAAATTTTTAATTTAAAAGTGGGGAAATCATGGGACCACGCCGTATAACACAACAGGTTTACTCCACATGAATCTCAGTTTAAAATAAAACAATGCTATGCTTTTTGGAAAATGAAGCTATTATAATACTCAGGTCCCATCACACAATGCATCGCAAGCCAGAGGATAGAGTTTTCCCTTATAATAGCCAAACATGCTTGGTACGTTTTAAAACAACTGATTTTGGTATTAGTATAAGTATATAGTGTGAAAATGTAACAACCCGGAATTTTGGAACCAATTTTAGAATTTTATTTTAGAAATTTTAATGAATTTTAAATATTTTAAATAATTTATTTTAAATAATAATGACTAAAAATTTATTTAAATCGAAGTTAGAACGAAATTTTTTAATTTAATTATAAAAGGAGTTAGAAATAGCGCGGTAGTTTGAAAATTTGAATTTGAACTTTGACTGACTGTACATGATGCAAATTAAATCGGACCTTAGTGAAACCAAAAATATTAGAATCTATTTAAAAATATCTTTCCAACGAATCCGAAAAATCAAAATTTCATAGTGGGAATCAAAACTTATGTCCAGTTTAATACTTAGAAAAGTCGATGTAGAATTTATATATATTTTAATATAATATATAGCCCTTGAAAATAGCCATTTTTCAAATGACCTCCGTTTTCGATGAAACCACTTTTGTTGGATCGGGAATGTCAAATTATTGCTAGATTCCAATTTTCATATTTTTTGGAATCAATATGTGAGCATGGCGAAAGAAACGTGTTTTGTTAATTTCAGCCAAATTGGATCGACCATTAAATGATTTATATTTTAAAATAAAGAAAAATGGTCTGAAACAATCAAACGGGCTGATGGGACCTAGACCATTGGGTTCGGAATAGGGGTATTTGGCTAGGGACATCCTTCGTTGGGCTGGAATTGGAGTTATTAAGAGATAACGGGCCTTAACTAAAATTGTAACACCCCTAAGTCCCACATCGTGGAAGCCTGTGTGAAGTGGGTACTTGTATAATAGATCCCATCTCTTACTAACGCCGAGGCCTTTTGAGGAACAAAACCCCACACCTATACGGTGGCTAAGTTGGGGACAATATCTTGCGTGAACGGTGGTGCGGGTTGTTACAGTGGTATCAGAGCCAATACCCAGCCGGAATTGTGGCTCCTGTGTGGACCGCAGCGCCTGTGTGAGGTGTTTGTGAGCCAACGGGGACGTTGGGCTCTGTAGGAGGGGAGAATGTAACACCCCTAAGTCCCACATCGTGGAAGCCCGTGTGAAGTGGGTACTTATATAGTAGATCCCATCTCTTAATAACGCCGAGGCCTTTTGAGGAACAAAACCCCACACCTATACGGTGGCTAAGTTGGGGACAATATCTTGCGTGAACGGAGGTGCGGGTTGTTACAAAAATTAAAGAATAAAATAATATTATATTATAGATAACCATATAATATTCATACCCCAAACCCTAATTCCTAAGCCTGAGCCGCCACTACAAACCCTCAATGGCTAGAAATGTACCGATTTAAAACCCCATTATCTCTCGATCCAATCCAAATTTTAACATAAATCAAAAGTAAAAATCATAGACCTTTCTAAGATCTTTAACTTCAATGGACGAGATCTGTTTTCGTGAAGTAAACAACGTGAAATCGCTGCTCAAACCGTGAAGTTTCACTCGAGTTTTCCGATGACCAGGAGGGTGCGAGTTGCACCATTTGGGGAGGGGGGGGGGTCGGCGAGAGGAAAGTGGGGGCTTTCGAGTGGTGATAGTTGATCGATCTTTGGAGGCGTGGGGGTGGCGCGATTTCCAAGGATGGAAGCGTGAAAGTGGGTTCGAAATAGAAGAAAGGGGCGGCGGCTTTATTTCCAGGAATGAAGAAGGAGATTTGAATGTAATTTAGAATTAATTATAAATTTAATTATATAATTTATGTATTCAATGTATAATCGATCATATCTTTCTCAAACCTTATCAGAATACAACGAAACAAAATTCGTTGGAATCACAAAATTGAGATCTACACGATGGAACAAACCAGATTTGAAACGGAGCACTTTGAAAACTCAGACAAAAAGAAATGTGAGAATTTTGATGTAATAATTAAATTAAATTTTAATTATTTTCATCGCTTTTAAAATCATTTTTTGTATGTTGATAATACAGATCTGTGATGTTTGTGATTTAGAATTTATTGATTGTTGTTTGTGGTGTATCCTGATGTTCATAATTTGCTAGGTCTACAATGAAATTTCATTTTTGGTTGAATCTCTAGTTGCGATTAAAATCATATTTTATTTTAGATCTATGGATACGGTTATAATTTACAGTAAAATCGTTCTTCTATTTTCTAGATTTATTTCTGTCATTCAGGTCTATATCTTTCATTATAGATCCATGCATACATACTTGATTGAAATAGAAATTTCAACTTTTATTTTTAAATCCATTAATATTGATGTGATTTATTCATAAAAATATAGTTTTTGTTGAATACATAAACTTGGGATTTAGAGTTAGAATAAAGATTCCATCTTTATTTTAATTCATAAAATCGTGTAATTGTTGTAGATTAAAGACTTCATCTTTGTTTTGTTTTATGAACATGAAATTTGATCAACGATAAAAATTTACAATTTTTATTATTTTCATGGACATGAGTTTTTTTAGAATTGGGATTCGTAATAAAAATCACGTTTTCATGATTAACAAGAAACATGGATTTTTATCAAATCTAGATTTGGAATAAAAATCTCATTTTCATAACTTACATGAAACATGGATTTTTATCCAAATTTGGATTAGCAATGAAAATTCATTTTCATTGTTTGCAATAAAAAAAAAATCATTTTTATTGGTTATATAAAACATAGTTTTGCTTCGAATTGTTTCAACTAAAAAGAACACAATTTTAGTGTCAAATTATTTCAACTAAAAGAACACATTTTTAGTGTCGAATTGTTTCAACTAAAAAGCACACATTTTTAGTGTCGAATTGTTTCAAATAATTGTTTCAAATGAAAAGAACATAGTTCTAAGAGTTACATTTTTATTTTCAATTTAGATGTAACAAAATAGTAGAAATAAAAGATTCATTTTTATTGTCAATTTAGATGTAACAAAATAGTAGAAATAAAAGATTCATTTTTATTGTCATTTTAGATGCAATAAAAATAATAGAATTAAAAGTGGCATTTTTATTGATATTTTAGTTGTAATAAAAAGAATAGAATTAAAAGTTACATTTTTTATTGTCACTTTAGATGCAATAAAAGAATAGATTTAAATGTCACATTTTTATTGACAATTTAGATGCAATAGAACTAGTAAATTTAAAAATAACATTTTTATTGTCATTTTAGTTACTATAAAAAAAGAGTAGAATTAAAAATCATGTTTATATTGTCATTTGGTTTCAATAAAAAGAGCGAATATTAAAAAAAAAATTACATTTTCAATGTAATTTAGTTTCCATTGGAAATAATGAATCATTTTTGTTCATAAAAAATGATTAAACAAAAATATACATTTTAGTTCACTAGAAAGAATGAGACATTTTTGTTCATTTGAACGAATGAGACATTTTAGTTCATTAGAAAGAATGAATACATTTTTTTTCATTAAAAACGATTAAATAAAATAAATATTTTTGTCAAACATGTCAGTTGAAATAAAAATAAACATTTTTGGTTAAACATGTTAGTTGAAATAAAAATACTCATTGTTGTCAAAACACATTAGTTAAAACAAAATATCCATTTTTGTCAAATTATCAAAGTTAAAACCAATTTGTCACTTTTGTCAAATTAACATAGTTAAAACCAATTTGTCACTTTTGTCAAATTATAAAGGTTGAAACCAAATTTGTCACTTTTGTCAAAATGTAACAGTTGAAACAAAATTGGCATTTTTATCAAAATATAATGGTTAGAACAAAATTTACATTTTTGTAAATTAGAATTGAGTTAGAACAAAAAATTATATTTTTGTCAAATAGATTTGTGTGAAACAATAATATCGGTTTTGTAGAGTAGAAATTGTAAACAAATAAAATTATCATTTTTATTTGTTAAGTGAAATAGAAATTTGTAAACAAATAGATTTATTTGTTATGTTGAATAGAAAAATGTAAACAAACAAACATATCACTTTTATTTGTTTTGTTGAATTAGAATTGTCAACAAAACAAACCTATCACTTATATTTGTTTTGTTGAATTAGAATTGTCAACAAAACAATCATATAACTTTCATTTGTTTTTTTGAATTAGAATTGTCGACAATACAAACTGGTCACTTTCATATGTTTTGTTAAATTGGAATTGTCGACAAAACAAACATGTCACTTTCATTTGTTTTGTTGAATTAGAATTGCCGACAAAACAAAGTTATCATTTTTATTGTTTTGTTGAAATAGATTTGTCGACAAAACAAAGTCATCATCTTTATTGTTTTGTTGAAATAGATTAGTTGAATCAAAACATATACTTTTATCAAAATAGATTGGTTGAATCAAAACATATATTTTTGTCAAAATATACACTTTTGTCAAAACATATACTTTTGTCAAATAGGTTAGTTGAATCAAAATACACATTTTTGGCCAAATAGATTAGTTGAACCAAAATATTCATTTTTGTCAAAATATAATAGTTGAAACAAAAATTACATTTTGTTAAATATGATGGTTGAAAACAAAAATTACAGTTTTGTTAATTAGGTTTGAAATAAAACAAAAATCACATTTCTATTAAATAAAAGAGTTAAAACACAAGTAGCATTTTTGTTAAATAGGTTTGTGTCAAAACACAAATAGCATTTTTGGTAAATACATTTGTGTTACAACACAAATATTCATTTTGTTAAATTAAAATTGTTTTGAAAGGCATCACATAAATTTTTATTACTCAATGAGAACTACAAAAATACAACATATGACTATAAACACCAAAATGAATTGTTAAATTAGAAATTGTTAACAATATGAAATTGTTACTTTTAATTTATATTGCTAAACTAGAATTGTCAACAAAATGAAAGAATATTTTTTTTTCATTTTGTTGAAATAGAATCATCAACAAAAGTGAAAATATCATTTTTATGGAAATTGCATACATTAGAATTTGTATGCAATTCAAAAATCATTTTTATTGAAAATGCACACATTAGGATTTGTATGCAAGATAAAACATCAATTTTAGTGAAATGCATACATTAGAATTTGTATGCAAGTTAGAATATCATTTTTATTGACAATATACACATTAGAATTTGTGTATATATTAAAGGGACATTTCTATTACAAATATACACATTAAAATTTGTGTATATATTAAAGACGCATTTCTATTGCAAATATACACATTAGTATCTGTGTATTGATTAAAGAGACATTTTTATTGTTAGAATATATATTAGAATTTGTATGCAAAATAAGATAAACATTTTTATGTGTGTCATGTCATACATTTAAACCATATACAAATAAAAATATTTCTTTTATTTGTTAAAGTATAAAATAGAAATTGCATACAATAATGAAAATAAAAAGTATCTTTTATTTTTCATTAGCAAAGATGTCATGTAAATGAAATACATATTTATTTGACGTTATGAACATTTCGATGTGCTATGCCAATAAAACATTCATTTATTTGGCATGTTAAATACGTAGATGAATCGTCGAACGATTTATTATTATATATAAATATAAATTAAAATTAAACGAATCACGCGCGGTAGTTCGCGTTTCAAAATCGTAACTTTAAATGATTATACTGAAAGATCCGACCGTCGGATTTTCCCAAAACTGGAACCGTTAGTACCGCTTGGGGAAGATCTTTCCAAGGATATAAAATTCGTTAAAATCCAACTGTTAGATTTCGAGATATGTGTAAATCAAATTTGGGTAAAAACAGCGCCAGGGTCGCCCATTGACCCGAAGCGTCATTGAATTAAATTGGGCTAATTTTATATAAATAAAAATAGCGATAAATGGTTATAAAATAATATTGATGATATGAAATGATTTTAAATTATATTTATGCGAGAATTATTTGAAAAGACCGAGTTCAATCTCATTTCAAATAATTATATGACGATTAACAGTCGAAGACATTGAAGATAGTGATTGAAGACCGACGATCTTCACATCGAATGGATGACTACTGATGCCCTAGACTGATTTGCTCCCAAGAAAGGGTTACAGTGGTAGTTTTTCGGACATACTTGTTGATTGTATGGATAAGCGAGTACCTCTCTTCCATATTGGACATATGGGACGAGGAATAAGGTATCTCTGATTTCGTTCAGATCCAGAACGGGCTTCTGAACGGATGCATGTCTGACATTAGATTTCATTCCATGTAAATTGATTCCTATTTAATATTTGGTGATGGAGAATTTATTCTCTTGCATAACAACCTTCTCTGAGACGCACGAGCTCAGAGGTTATATATTGGAGTTATTGATTGCATGGCGTGGATTGTCAATGTGGCATGCCAAGATGCAAACGATCAAGACTTTTGTTGAAAAGCAGGGCCTTGTGGTTAATGATTAAAGCACGACCTATTTGGGCGCAGCTTTTTGTATAGCGTTACTTCGCGAGCCTCACACCCCGGTATGAGTCAAAAACAGGACAAGGGAACGCAGGGAGTGCACACGTTTCTTTCTACCTAGAAGTGGTGTCAACGTTTAAAACCCCTGACATTTTTACTTATGTGGATGATGGATTTTGAGGCCTCGAATTTATTGGTCGATTGTGACCATTTTATAGGTTCAGCAGGACCGGTAAGCGTTTGTTCAGGAATTGCCAATCCACTAAAGTATTTGTGGACCGGCCCTGCAGTATCCAAGGGTTGCCCGTAGGTGTGATCCTGAGACATCGCTAGTGTTTCTCAAATCGGTAAAGAGTTTGTTCCTAGCATTGACACATGATGGAAATCCAACTTCCAATACGACATCATGCGGTTTTGATTGTAGAACTAGTATGGCGACATAATAGGATGGGGTACTATGCCGTCTATGATTGATACATTATGATTGAAATGTTTTTGAAACATATATACACTAATAATAATATCAAATCTGTTTTTTATCGTATCAAGCATTTTTGACCATTATAAGGTAAAACTCTATCCTCCGGTTTACGTTGCATTGTGTAATGAGACTTAAGTCTTATAATGGTTTCATTTTTGTAACACCCCACCTCCGCCAATGCCACTCTTGCAAGCGCACTGGCTTTGGAGGGGCGTTAAACAAGGTAAACATGCATGCAGATATCACAAGACAGAACATGTAAGTAAAACAGAGTAAATAAAGCAGCGGATAAAACTAGCATTTCAAAACCATAGTCAAGTTACATCAAAGTACTTGTTCATTATTTTCCCATACAAAAAAGTCTAGAACATAAACTGAAAACTTGAAAAAGAAATATAAAGTAACTATCCCCAAAGTAGCATAAGGCCATAGCGTGCTCAAACTATACGTGAGCTATCCAGAAAAGCAGCTAAAGATCCAAGCTAGGTACCAGTGTTCCCACCCTGTAAACCTGGGGGGGGGGGGGGACGGAAGAAAAGAGGCAAAAGAAAACGGGTCAGTCAAAAAGACTGGTAAGTCCTATCTACTATTAGTATAAAAACTAATAAAGTTAACTGAACATGTAAAACAGAGATGAGATGTAGGGTGATAACTAGCATGGTGAAAAGTTAACTGGATAGATCAAGTGTGGCATCGCATATACAAGGTTAAGTTGCACCAGGTGTGTACTAGTATTCCGATCCATGTCAAGTATAATCAAGAAATGATCCCTTGGCCCAAAGCTGGCCCACATCATGAGATGACCTAAATCGAGGTCCAACTACTCGGTCTAGTCGATCTGCTCCCTATAAGCCTAACTCGTCAAGTGTCAGTGTCATACGGTCCAAACATGAAATGTAGTCGACTGTGCTAGGTCCACCCTAGGGTGTATCCGGCCCTAGGGTGTCAACCACTGACACGAAACAAGCACGCACAGTCAGAACCTACTGGTGCCCAAGTCTGTCTTTCATCCCCGGACAATGTGCACGACCATGGTCCGTCGGAATCTACTATGGCGCACCTACTTTTGCCGTCTTTTTGGTCGCTTACACTCCAGCCCAGTAATCGTGCCCCACCCTAGCCTAGTCCCTAGGGTATCCGATACTCCCTAGTGGGTTACGGTTGAGAAGGACCGCGTAACTAGGGTTTTCTAGTGGGTTAATTGTGGTTAACCCCATCCAAACCATGTATCAAGTTGGTTAAGTGTTCCTAAAAAGGTTCACGACTTAACCCTATCCAACTAAGAATTGGGTTGGTTAAGTGTGTCCATGTTGACTTAACCCTATCAACCCATCATGTTCACGTGGTTAAGTATATTCAAGTGGTCCATGACTTAACCCTATCATGTGGCATTTATTAACTTAATGCACCCAACCTCTCACATTAGACTGACGGTTTGCGGCCACTGGTTAGGCCGGTTGGTTCCAGGCTGGTTTTCGCCGCAAACTGAGTCTAACCTCGGGTTTTGGGTGCTACATGACCAACTACTCACATTGGGTCCTATTGTTTGCAACTACTAGTTAAGCCGGGCGGTTCCGGGTAGTTTTATGTTGCAAACTCAACCCTACCTCGAGTTGGCCATTTCATGTTTTCTAGATGTCATGTCCAAATTTACGTTTACAAACATAATCACAAGTCAATGTTCATGTCATATTTTAAAACCATGTTTTCATGTCATTAATATTACCCAAACCCCAACGTATTCCCATCGCATGTGCGTTTCGCATAACATAGATCAAAAGAGGGAACTTGGCAAAAGCATGACAAAAAGGGCATAAGGTAATAAGGTTGGCCACAAGTTAAACATGGTGGCATATGAGGCATAAATAGGTTCATGAGCTTGCATATTACATCATAGGCCTCAAAACATGCACAATATCAACTTGAGCAATTAGGTGAAACATGATTATGAATGGCATAGGATGATGGCTAAAAGTTCGCATCTAGCATTAGATGCAAGTTATCATAAAGGTTATAAGTGTTCTCATGTTATATAATGCAACATTTCAACATAAAGCTTTTAGCTTTTAGCCCACAAGGTCAAGGTGATAGGTTTTCAAACATGCATAGAATATATTCATGCATAACATGATAAGATCAAAGCATATATCATACTTAGGCCCAAACTCAACTTGCAACATATCACATTTAACTTCATAGTTAGAATCTAAGAGTAGTATAGGGCTTACAATGAGCGGTTATGCGATCTAGATAAATATATATAAAGATTGAGACGAAGCCACAAGCAAAATCCGCAAAGAAAATAATAAGCTCCACTTAAACGCCTTGAAACAAGATGTAATAACCCCAAAGACAAAGAAAGGAGGCTCTTTTACTTAAGAAAGATGACTCTTTTATGACATAGATTGATTTGAGACACTCATGCTTTCATGAAGAAGATGGAGGCCATGATTGAGAAACATTTTGACATAGTTTAGTTGTAGGAATGATTAATGAGGGTTTAGGCTAGGTCTAGGGGCCTTTTTATAGGTGATTAGGTTAGTTTAGACCATAGGATTAACCCTAAAACACAGCAGGTCCGTCAAATCTCGTTAGAAGCTTCTAAAGCAGACTCAACACGTCACAAATGGTGCGCCAGAAAAACTGGTCCGACCGGGGGGGGGGGGTGGGTGGGTCGACCCCCGACATGGGTACATGGGTGTCGACCCATTGGGGGGGGTCGACACTGGTGTCGACCCCTGTGTCGACCCTGCCTGGGGCGGGAAAATTCCCGCCCATTCTGCCTTGGTTGAAATTTAAATCTGAATTCGAATTTTGTAACGACCCGTATTCTACGCATCATAGGATCGTAGGATATTTATTTCTGTCACATACGAAGTCGTATGGTCATGTAACTTTGGGGGACGACTATTGGGGTCATTTCCCATGTTCATGATTTTTCCCGATTTTTAAATGACTATTTTACCCCTAGTTGGCACTGTTTTGGCCAGAACTTTTGACTGGAAAGGAATTTTGACCTGAAACCACTTCCGTTGGCTCCGGATGATGGTTTCTCTTTTCGTAGAGTGGTCACATTAGCCAAACGGACTCACCGTTTGGGAGATATGGCTGAAACAAATTTCAGATGGTGAAAAACAGCTTAAATTGGGCTTAAACGGGTGATTAGCAGCTAGGCCCAAGGGGAATTTCGGGTTTAGGGGTATATAGGTGCTGATTAGGGTTAGAAAACATTTCTTTAGACATTTTCCAGCCGCCACTTTCATTTCCCTTAACCTAGCCATGGCCTCCACTCTCTAAATCTCTCTAAATCACCCAAAATCACTTCATAATCAAGGATTAAGGCTTAGAGGCATCAAATCAAGGGGGATTAGCACAAGGACTGAGGTAGGGCTGCTGTTACATATTGGAATTCGTGCAAATCAGAGGTTCACTTCAGATTTGGAAGTTTTATTGTGGCAAAGGTGAGTGATAGCATCATTTTGACACTAATTACGGTGATTAAGGGTAATTAGTGAAGATTAGCGAATTTATACGTAAATAAATTCTGGAAAAAAATCTTAAAATTCTAAAATAATGTTTTAAGGCTATGTTAGAAATTTGGGTTAATTTCGATGTGTTTTGCTAATCGTATGCTTAAACATGATTAAGAGGGATTATAGGAAAATGTGAGGTTTTGGCCACTTTTGATCCATTCTGATTCATTTAAATTGCTGTTTGTTGCTTGTGGTTGCTATTACATGTTGCTATGACTCTATGGCATGTTTTATGATTAATTAGAATAGCTAGATTGGTCAAAGACGCCGTCTTATGGCGCGAAACACTCGCTGGAAAAGCTGCAGGAAATGCTACAGAGATCCGGATCGGATCGGGTAGGGGATCGGATCGGACATATCCGAACCGGACCAGGGCGTGGTACTTTCTGGAGCATGACGTGAAGAGGCAACAAGGAAGGCCTGGTCGGATCGGAGGGGCGTAGCGTGGGATCGGAAGGAACGAGGACTGAAGTGGAAGAAAGAGGAGCATGGATACCATATTCCGAACCGAATCGAGAGCAATACCCGAACCGAACTAATGCTGACGAGACGGAGAGTATCCGAACCGAACCGCCTCAGAATCACCGAACCGAACCGCATGAGGGAGAGCACCGAACCGAACCGCATGAGGGAGAAGGACCCGATCCCAGAGGATGGTGGCACTCCGAACCGAACCGGGGAACGTATCCGAACCGAACCTAGCATGGGGAACTGGACGTGTACTTTTACTACTTCGTGATGACTCTTCTGAAGACCAACTCCAACTCGATCAAAACCCGAGATGCAAAGGAAGTCCAAATGAGAAGTTAGAGCTCAAGATTTAGATGGGAATCAATGAGTTCGCTTCATGGTTGGGCTTTGCTGCGGGACGTGTGCCAAGGAGTTATCGACGTCTATAGCTTTGAACCACTATGGTAGGAGGTACGAAGGCGGATTCAGGGCCATTATGGCATCGGTAGAACCAAGGGCTACGACCAATGAAGTGGGTCATTGAAATGTTTGGTCATGACTCCAAGTGTTTGGCTTGGTCACAGCAGGGTTTCTACAAGTCGGGATTCGTCGTTACCTCAGTTTGTCTAGTGTTCCAAAGTGGTAGATGTCGTACGCTTTACGCACTGAGTGAGAGGTGTGAGGATCTTTGATATGGATGATTTGTTTGTTATCATTATGACATACACACCCCACCCCCGTATTCTTACACCATTTATTATGGCACCTTGGAGTATTGTACGGTATGTGGTACTAACTCTTTGGTTGCAGGTCCAGGTTCAGGTATGGTTTAGTATACCTGTTATCATTCTGTTTTGATGCTTATCGCTCATACCAGGCTTTATGTCTGACCCAGAGTTTTATGTCTCCTCTTATTACTCTGGGTGCTCACACGAGCAGACTAGAGACAGGTTAGCTGGTGATGCACGGGTAGATGATCCGGAGACGAGCAGGAGGCTTCCACGTACTATATACATAATATTCTCCCTGTGTTGTTGAAGATCACTGCTTGGGCATTGTTGGTGTATCTTCTACTTTAGCTTTCTTTGTTTAGAGACAGTAAATTTGGAAAATTGTAATAAGCTGTATTGGATTTCCGCTGCTTTGATGGTTGATGTTGATTTTAGTTATCAGCTTATGCACTGTCTCGCCTGTTTTATGTCAAGTATGTTATTATTATATTTTATCCCATGCGCTGTGAGACATTCTACAGGTTCCTTGATTAGTTCATTCCCTTCTTTCTTTTCTTCTGACGACCGTTCCGTGCTAGCTGGGCATGTGTACAGCGCACTTTTGGAGTAAATGCAGGCTGGTGCGGGGCGGGCCGTCACACTTGGTATCAGAGCTCTAGGTTGCATAGTTAACCTAGGAAAGTTATCAGGGAGAGATAATACACGTATACGAGAGAGCGTATTTGTGATTACTTTGGTTTTTAAAAGCTATATATATATATATACTATTAGTAGTATAAGGATGAAGTCGTACTGCACTAGCACCACTATGGAGTCGTTAATCATTTCCTTTTTCAGATTGACGATGAGCCGATATGTTAGAGGTACCGGTAGGGGAGCCAATAATGGGAATGCTGCTGACATGAGGACGATGTTTACTGACCTCATGAGAGAGATGCTTAGAGATGTACAGAGGGCAGCTCCCAATGGTGGAAATGGTGGTGGTCCCATAGTGCAGGCGCCAAGAGTCGACTTCGCCAAGCTGAATAAGGATTATACTAGCCTTGGTGGGAAGCCGTTCCACGGAACGGAGTCGGCCACGGATGTTCAAGATTGGTTGGATAGTTGCGAACGTATCTTCGAGGATTTGGGTATCGAGGATGCGATGAAGAGAAAGCTAGCGTCCCGTCAGCTGCAAGGGCGGGCAATGAATTGGTGGAATGCTATAAAGGCAGCTACTCCCGAAGATCAGATTACTTGGGAGCAGTTTAAGGCTCGCTTTAGTGAGAAGTTCATTCCAGCTGCTCAGAAGTCAATGTTGTTTAAGAGGTTCTTGGAGCTCAAGCAGAATGGCAGAGCTGTCTCGCAATATATTGCCGAATTTGACACTTTGTCAAAATATGGGTTATCTCTTATTGATACTGCCGAGAAAAAGAATGAGAAATTCATAACTGGTTTGGATCAGTACTTGGGGGAAAAACTTATTAACCACATCGATGAGACGTTTGAATCGATTGTGGGGAAAGCGTTAAGATCGGAAAGTCTCTACCCTAAGTCGAAGACTGAGGTTGCATCTGCAGAAGAGCCAAAACCACAAGCAAGTGGTGGAGGCAAGGGTGGTTCCCAGAATAAGAGAAAGCAGAACCAAGCTAAGGATGGCTAGAAGAAAAAGAATAAGCAAGATGTGGAGTGCTTCAGCTGTGGTAAGAAGGGCCATTATGCTAGTAATTGTCGGGCCAAGCCAGCGGATAGGAAGTGCTTCAACTGTGGCCAAATGGGACATCACAAGGACAAGTGTCCCCCCTAAGGAGAAGCAAATGGTGAAAGCCTACGCTCTTAATGCTATTCCTTCTTCGTCGAATGCCCCAACTGCGGCGGAGAAGGGAAAGAATGTCGTCATTCAAGGTATGCTTTCGGTTTATGATGTTCCTGTTAGAGTTTTGTTTGATACCGGAGCTTCCAGTTCTTTCATATCTAGTGACCTGGTAGATAGGTTAGGATTGGAGCCCGAGATTGTCGATAGACCTTTAATAGTGACGAACCCGATTGGTGGTTCGACTAGCCTTAGCATGATTTATCACAATGTGGTCTTATCGAGTCATGGATGCATGTTTGTTTGTGATTGCTTTGTTTTGGGCTTTACTGGGTTTGGCATTATTTTGGGAGTAGATTGGCTCCAAAGATACGGGGTGGTGGTAGACTGTGAGGGCTTGTTGGTGACAGCTAGAGCGGATGATGGGCGGAGGATAGTGTTTGGTGGTCTACCCAGTAAGGGGGTATTGGCTAGTTTTCTAAACTCCCTCGACATTCCGCATAGTGAGTTGTCAGGTTTGCCCGTGGTTGGCCAGTATCCGGATGTTTTCGAAGAAGTGACCGGACTTCCACCACACCGAGAGATTGAATTCCATATTGATTTGGTAAAAGATGCCGGGCCTATAGTGATGCCACTTCGTCGTATGGCACCAAGAGAGCAGCGAGAGCTCGAGGTGCAAGTCAACGATCTTTTGAAGAAGGGATTTATCAGAAGGAGTGTTTCTGAATGGGGAGCACCAGTTGTGTTTGCTACCAAGGCGGATGGTTCCCTTCGTTTGTGTGTAGACTACCGCGAGTTGAATAAAGTAACGAGGAAGAATAAGTATCCTCTACCGCGGATAGATGATTTATTCGATCAGTTGAGTGGCGCGAGAATATTTTCTCAGTTGGATCTCACGACCGGTTTCCATCATCTTAGAGTGGAAGCTGAGAGTATAGCTAAAACGGCATTCCGAACGCCGTCTGGATTTTATGAATGGTTGGTTATGCCATTTGGGTTGACTAATGCCCCGGCATATTTTGTGGATCTTATGAATAGGGTATTCAGAGATCAGTTGAATAAGTTTGTCCTTGTGTTCGTTGATGATATTTTGGTCTATTCGAGGACAGAGGAAGAACACAAGGAACATTTAGGAGTAGTGATGGAGGTGTTGAGAAAACACCAATTGAAAGCAAAGTTTTCGAAGTCTCACTTCTGGAAGAGGGAAGTGAGGTTCTTGGGCCATGTTGTATCAGAGAATGGTATTGCCGTGGACCCGGCAAAGGTGGCTACGGTACAGGATTGGCCTACGCCCAAGAATGCAACAGATGTAAGAAGTTTCTTGGGGCTAGCGGGATATTATCGTAAGTTTATCCAAAGTTTCTCCAAGTTAGCAGCACCATTGACCCAGTTGACCAAGAAGAATCAAGCTTTTGTCTGGGATGAAAGGTGCGAGAATGCATTTAAGAATCTAAAGGACAAGTTGACAAGCGCACCAGTGTTAGTCATTCCTAAGGGGGATGAAGAGATGACGGTATACACGGATGCCTGTGGTACCAGACTGGGTGCTGTATTGATGCAAGGCGGTAGGGTTGTAGCTTATGCAAGTCGACAATTGAAACCGCACGAGAGAAGATACCTACCCATGATTTAGAATTGGCAGCGATCGTGTTCGCGTTAAAGATGTGGAGACACTATCTCTTGGGAGAAAGATTTGAGCTGTTTACAGATCATAAGTCGTTAAAATATCTCTTCTCCCAGAAGGATTTAAATCTCCGTCAGCAGAGATGGTTAGAGTTCTTAGCTTCCTATGATTTTGACATCGCATATACACCGGGAAAGGGCAATGCGGTGGCTGATGCATTGAGTAGAAGACATGCCAGCTTAGGGGCTATGTTCCTTGAATGGAAGCAACTGGAGTTTATCGCGGGGTTTGATTTTAGACCAAAGTGCGAATTGGATCCAGAAATGTTAGCAAGTTTGATGATCAGACCCACTTTGATTGAACGGATTGGCTCTAGTCAGAGGGACGATCCAAACCTATTGGAAATCATCTCCAAGTTAGAGATGGGTATCGATGAGGAGATGAACAAATATGGGCTTGATCGAGATAGATGGCTTAAAAAGAATGGAAAGCTTGTTGTACCAAATGTCAATGGATTGAGAGATGAAGTGCTTAGAGAATGTCGTCACTCAAAGCTAACTATACACCCCGGTGGTAATAAGATGTATCGAGATATGAAGCAGACTTACTACTGGGAAGGGGTGAAAAGAGACGTTGGGAAGTTTATATCCAAGTGCATGAATTGCCAGCTAGTTAAAGCCGAGCAAAAGAAGCCTAGTGGGTTGTTGCAACCATTAGAAATTCTCGAATGGAAATGGGAGCAAGTCTCGATGGATTTCATCGATGGTTTACCAAGGACTAGATCGGGATATGACAGCATTTGGGTAATTGTAGATCGATTGACTAAAAGTGCAAGGTTTATACCAGTCAAATCGACCAGAACGGCAGCTAAGTTAGCAGAATTGTATATGAAGTGGGTAGTGAGATTCCATGGAGTACCTAAAAGCATTGTGAGTGACCGAGACCCGTTGTTCACTAGTGGGTTTTGGAAGAGCTTGCAAGAGGCTCTAGGGTCAAGATTACATCTAGTACCGCATATCATCCTCAGACCGACGGCCAGACGGAGAGGGTGAATCGCATATTGGAAGATCTCTTGAGAGCTTGTATATTGGATTTTGGTGGATCATGGGATGACCATTTGCATCTAGTAGAGTTTGCATATAATAATAGCTACCAATCCAGTATCGGTATGGCTCCATTTGAAGCTTTGTATGGAAGACCGTGCAACTCACCATCATGTTGGATAGAGACTGGCGAGAAGTTTATGCTTGGACCAGATGTGGTGAGGGAAACTTCAGATAAAATCAAGACCATTCAACAACGAATGAAGGCTGCCCAAGATAGGCAGAAGAGTTATGCTGATAAAAGGAGAAGAGACTTAAAATTCTCCGTTGGCGACTTGGTGTTTGTCAAGATTTCTCTGTTGAAGAGCGTAATACGATTTGGAAGGAGAGGCAAGTTGGCACCAAGATTTGTTGGCCCATTCCCTGTTCTTGAACTAGTCGGGAATTTGGCATATAGAATTGACTTACCAGAGAAGATGGCGGGAGTTCATAACGTATTTCATGTTTCCCAACTAAGGAAGTTCGTTCACGACTCAAATATGACTATTTCACCTGATCAGTTAGAGGACTTCGAAGTAGAACCCGAGGCGGTTAGGAACCGTAAGCCGGCCCGTATTGTCGAGCACGACATGAAGCAACTTCGAAGGAAGGCGGTGAAGCTAGTCAAGGTACAGTGGAGCGAGGACGAGAGTGATTGTACTTGGGAGACAGAGGAGGACATTAGGAAGACACACCCAGAACTCTTTACCTGGTAAGATTTTGACTTCGATTTAGTTTTCCGCATGCTAGGATAGGCTTGTTTGCTTGTTTTGCATATTTGAATGTTGTATATGGTTGTTAGGCATGCGGGATCCCTTGTATGTTTTGGGTTAAGGAATTTCGGGGACGAAATTTCTTAAGGGGGGGAGAGTGTAACGACCCGTATTCTACGCATCATAGGATCGTAGGATATTTATTTCTGTCACATACGAAGTCGTATGGTCATGTAACTTTGGGGGGCGACTATTGGGGTCATTTCCCATGTTCATGATTTTTCCCGATTTTTAAATGACTATTTTACCCCTAGTTGGCACTGTTTTGGCCATAACTTTTGATTGGAAAGGAATTTTGACCTGAAATCACTTCCATTGGCTCTGGATGATGGTTTCTCTTTCCGTAGAGTGGTCACATTAGCCAAACGGACTCACCGTTTGGGAGATATGGCTGAAACAAGTTTCAGATGGTGAAAAACAGCTTAAATTGGGCTTAAACGGGTGATTAGCAGCTAGGCCCAAGGGGAATTTCGGGTTTAGGGGTATATAGGTGCTGATTAGGGTTAGAAAACATTTCTTTAGACATTTTCCAGCCGCCACTTTCATTTCCCTTAACCTAGCCATGGCCTCCACTCTCTAAATCTCTCTAAATCACCCAAAATCACTTCATAATCAAGGATTAAGGCTTAGAGGCATCAAATCAAGGGGGATTAGCACAAGGACTGAGGTAGGGCTGCTGTTACATATTGGAATTCGTGCAAATCAGAGGTTCACTTCAGATTGGGAAGTTTTATTGTGGCAAAGGTGAGTGATAGCATCATTTTGACACTAATTACGGTGATTAAGGGTAATTAGTGAAGATTAGCGAATTTATACGTAAATAAATTCTGGAAAAAAATCTTAAAATTCTAAAATAATGTTTTAAGGCTATGTTAGAAATTTGGGTTAATTTCGATGTGTTTTGCTAATCGTATGCTTAAACATGATTAAGAGGGATTATAGGAAAATGTGAGGTTTTGGCCACTTTTGATCCATTTTGATTCATTTAAATTGTTGTTTGTTGCTTGTGGTTGCTATTACATGTTGCTATGACTCTATGGCATGTTTTATGATTAATTAGAATAGCTAGATTGGTCAAAGGCGCCGTCTTATGGCGCGAAACACTCACTGGAAAAGCTGCAGGAAATGCTACAGAGATCCGGATCGGATCGGGTAGGGGATCAGATCGGGTAGGGATCGGATCGGACATATCCGAACCGGACCAGGGCGTGGTACTTTCTGGAGCATGACGTGAAGAGGCAACAAGGAAGGCCTGGTCGGATCGGAGGGGCGTAGCGTGGGATCGGAAGGAACAAGGAGGACTGAAGTGGAAGAAAGAGGAGCATGGATACCATATTCCGAACCAAATCGAGAGCAATACCCGAACCGAACTAATGCTGACGAGACGGAGAGTATCCGAACCGAACCGCCTCAGAATCACCGAACCGAACCGCATGAGGGAGAAGGACCCGAACCCAGAGGATGGTGGCACTCCGAACCGAACCGGGGAACGTATCCGAACCGAACCTAGCATGGGGAACTGGACGTGTACTTTTACTACTTCGTGATGACTCTTCTGAAGACCAACTCCAACTCGATCAAAACCCGAGATGCAAAGGAAGTCCAAATGAGAAGTTAGAGCTCAAGATTTAGATGGGAATCAATGAGTTCGCTTCATGGTTGGGCTTTGCTGCGGGACGTGTGCCAAGGAGTTATCGACGTCTATAGCTTTGGACCACTATGGTAGGAGGTACGAAGGCGGATTCAGGGCCATTATGGCATCGGTAGAACCAAGGGCTACGACCAATGAAGTGGGTCATTGAAATGTTTGGTCATGACTCCAAGTGTTTGGCTTGGTCACAGCAGGGTTTCTACAAGTTGGGATTCGTCGTTACCTCAGTTTGTCTAGTGTTCCAAAGTGGTAGATGTCGTACGCTTTACGCACTGAGTGAGAGGTGTGAGGATGGTTGATATGGATGATTTGTTTGTTATCATTATGACATACACACCCCACCCCCGTATTCTTACACCATTTATTATGGCACCTTGGAGTATTGTACGGTATGTGGTACTAACTCTTTGGTTGCAGGTCCAGGTTCAGGTATGGTTTAGTATACCTGTTATCATTCTGTTTTGATGCTTATCGCTCATACCAGGCTTTATGTCTGACCCAGAGTTTTATGTCTCCTCTTATTACTCTGGGTGCTCACACGAGCAGACTAGAGACAGGTTAGCTGGTGATGCACGGGTAGATGATCCGGAGACGAGCAGGAGGCTTCCACATACTATATACATAATATTCTCCCTGTGTTGTTGAAGATCACTGCTTGGGCATTGTTGGTGTATCTTCTACTTTAGCTTTCTTTGTTTAGAGACAGTAAATTTGGAAAATTGTAATAAGCTGTATTGGATTTCCGCTGCTTTGATGGTTGATGTTGATTTTAGTTATCAGCTTATGCACTGTCTCGCCTGTTTTATGTCAAGTATGTTATTATTATATTTTATCCCATGCGCTGTGAGACATTCTACAGGTTCCTTGATTAGTTCATTCCCTTCTTTCTTTTCTTCTGACGACCGTTCCGTGCTAGCTGGGCATGTGTACAGCGCACTTTTGGAGTAAATGCAGGCTGGTGCGGGGCGGGCCGTCACAAATTTGAACTGTTTTCGGGCTTGGAATTTTATGAAAACTTCATTGGGCCTTAACTTGGTCATACAGACTCCGTTTTTCGAAAACTCGGACTCTATTTCGCGTATTTTTCCGAGACGAACGCAATGGCCCTGCCCGTTTCCCTTAATTCAGATTTTACAGTTTAATTCTGCCTTGATTTATGTTATAACATGTTATTCAAAAATACGGGTTGTTACATTCTCCCCTCCTTAAAGGATTTCGTCCCCGAAATCTCCAAGTTAGGAAGAACGTATCCTACCATCCATCATTCATCTACTCAAAACATCATCCATGTGCAGTCATTGTCCTTAAAGGATTCTAAATGCTGTATGATCATATGCAAAGGTGTGTGTATATGTACTTATCTAATGCGAAAATCAGGAGGTTACTGATTCAGTAAACCCCCTTAATGCAAAACATGTTAGTGAAATGAGTCCATATGTATGCAAATTCCTAACATAATTTATAATCTCTACATGACTGCACATAACATTCATCCATATGCAAAATCCACGTGATAGCATAACAAGTTTCATCCATGAATAAGTATAAGCACTCATGCATATGCAACATGAAAGTGTGTGAGCCGATCTTAGTGCCTAATGTGTATCATGCATCCACGAGTATCCACGTGCAAACACTTGCAACCACTTGCAACCATCAAGCATAACATGTTTCAAATACATGTTTCATCCAAAGGGTTTCTACCTAAGGTTCTCATGACAAGGTTAACGAGATAACAAGATAAACAGGATAAACACGGATAGCAAAAAGAAAGATATGCTACTTAGGAGAGGAAATTGAGAATGTACCCTCAAAAAGGAATGGATAAAGCCCATGCATCTTCTCCTCGGTTTCCCAAGTTGCGTCTTCATCGGCTTCACTCCACTGAACTTTCACCAACTTGACTTCTCGATTCCTTAACTTCTTGATCTCTATTCCCAAAATACGAACCAGAGCTCTTCTCAAGGTTGCCTCTTTCTCTACCTAATATGTCTTCAAGAATGCTTGGTTCAACCACCTCAGCGGACTCACGTAGGCACTTTCGGAGATGCGAGACATGAAAGACGTTATGCACTCCAGCAAGCTTTTCGGGCAATTCCACCTTATAGGCCATCTTTCCAATTCTCTCTATGATAGGGAATGGTCCTATGAACCTTGGTGCCAGCTTCCCATTTGCTCCAAAACGTACCACATTACGCAAAGGAGAAACCTTCACGAAAACCTTGTCTACCACTTCGAATTCCAAATCTGCCCTTCGCTTGTCAGCATAGGATTTCTGCCTATCTTGGGCCGCTTTCATCCGTCTTCTCACCAATTCAACTTTCTCGGATGTGTCCCGTATCATATCGGGCCCAAGTATAAGCCTATCTGTTGTCTCCCACCAACAAGATGGTGACCTACACGGCCACCCATACAAAGCTTCAAATGGTGCCATCCCTATGCTGGCTTGATAGCTATTATTATAAGCAAACTCTACAAGAGGAAGGTGGTCTTCCCAAGTACCACCAAAGTCAAGAACACAAAGCCTCAAAAGATCTTCTAGCACTCTATTCACCCTTTCGGTTTGGCCATCCGTCTGGGGGTGATAGGCTGTACTCAGATTCAAATGCGTACCCATCGCTTCTTGCAAACTATTCCAGAATTGGCTAGTGAAGATTGGGTCACGATTGCTAACTATGCTAGAAGGAACTCCATACAACCGCACTATCTCTCGGAGATAAATAGATGCTAGCCATGATGCGGTCCTCTTGCTCTTTATAGGAATGAAGTGAGCACTCTTCGTAAGTCTATCAACTGTGACCCATATGCTCGTGTTCCCTTTTCTTGACCTAGGTAATCCATCCACAAAATCCATAGAAATACTCTCCCACTTCCATTGCGGGACCTCCAATGGATGTAATAGCCCACCTGGTTTCTTTGACTCGGCTTTCACTTGTTGGCACACCATGCACTTTGAAACATACTCTGCCACATCTCTCTTCATTCCGGGCAAAAAGAAAATGCGCTTCATATCTCTATACATCTTATCTCCTCCCGGATATATAGTCATCTTCGAGTGATGTGCTTCTTCAAGAACTTTATGCACCAAGCCTCCTACTTGTGGAACGCATAGCCTTCCATCATGCCTTAGCCAACCTTTATCATCAAGAGTATATCTAGCAAGGTGACTAGACGTCTCACCACGAATCAATTTGTCCATAACTTCAACTATCTGTGGATCTTCCTTCTGCGAAGCCCCAACCTGATCGAGAAGTGTGCGTCTAATCTCAAGGGATGCTAATGAACCCGTCATCGACTCAACAGCCATCGTGAAATCAAAGGTTGCCAAGAACTCTAAGTTCTTCATCTCAATAAACAAGGGACTCAAAGTCAACTCCTTCTGCTTAGTGCGTCTGCCACGATATTACCCTTGCCAGGGGTATAAGCTATCTCGAAGTCATATGATGCCAAGAATTCCATCCACCTCTGTCGCCTTAAATTCAAATCTTTCTGCGAGAAGAGGTACTTGAGTGACTTGTGATCAGTATACAACTCAAACCTTTCGCCTAGAAGATAGTGGCGGCAGGATTTGAGTGCAAAGACGATCGCCGCCAACTCCAAATCATGAGTGGGATAGTTCTTCTCATGAACTTTAAGTTGCCTACCCCCATAACATATCACTCTTCCCTCTTGCATTAGAACAGCACCTAACCCCGTACCACATGCATCGGTGTACACGGTAAACATCTTACCGCCATCGGGTAATGCCAAAACTGGGGCTGTGGTAAGGGCTCTCTTGAGCCTTTGAAAAGCAAGCTCACACTCCAAGTCCCATGCAAAGGCTAAGTTCTTCTTCGTCAACTTAGTAAGAGGGTTGAAATCTTAGCGAAGTCCCTAATGAACTTCCTATAGTAGCCCGCCAGACCGAGAAAGCTTCTTACTTCGGTTGCATTCCTAGGAGTCTTCCAGTCTTGAACCACAACCACTTTCGCGGGATCCACCGCTATGCCTTCTCCAAAAATGACATTTGGAGAACTTGGCTTTCAACTGATGTGCTCTAAGCGTATCCATCACTTCCTTGAGATGTCTGGCATGTTCTTCCTCATCCTTTGAGAAGATCAGAATATCATCCACGAAGACAACCACGAACTTGTTAAGGAACTCCCTGAACACCCTACTCATCAAGTCTACGAAGTAGGCGGGTGCATTAGTCAACCCGAATGGCATGACAAGCCATTCAAAGAATCCATCTGGAGCCCTAAACGCAGTTTTATCAATGCTATCCTCAGCTACTCTAAGCTGATGGAATCCGGTGGCTAGATCGAGCGGAGAGAAAACAGAAGCACCAACCAGCTGGTCAAAGAGATCATCAGTCCTCGGTAAAGGGTGCCTATTCTTCTTTGTCAGCTTGTTCAACTCTCGATAATCAACACATAGACGAAGTGAACCATCCGCCTTAGTAGCGAATACCACCGGAGCACCCCATTCAGAAATGCTTCGCCTAATAAAATTCTTCTCAAGCAGCTCCTTGATTTGCTTACTGAGCTCTCTTGTTTCTCGTGGGGCCATGTGCCTAACGGGCAATGATACTGGCTTGGCATTATCGACTAGATAAATGCGGAAATCTATCTCTCGTTTAGGAGGTAACCCCTTAACTTCTTCAAAGACATCAGGATAGTCTCGGACCACCCTTACAGATTGCAGATCATCGATGGACGAGTCAAGAGATTCAAGATAACATAACATGACGGGACCTCTAGGGTTACAAGAAATTTCTAGGGTATTACCGAGGCGAGTCATGAGCCTCACCACCCTATGCTCGCAATCGAGAATGGCTCCATAACTGGACAACCAATCCATGCCCAAGATCAACCCGTATCCTGTGAACCCGAGAACATAAGCATTACACGTGAATTCTACGGTCAAGATAGAAATCTTCAAATCCACACAAATCATAGATAGATGGGCGGAACCCCCAATTGGATTTGAAACACAAACGGGATCCTCAATTAGACTAGTACTTAGGTGCAAACTTTCAACAATGTCAGAAGAAATAAAACTATGCGATGCGCCAGAATCAAATAAGGTGCGAACAGGGTAATTAGAAATATAAACAAGACTCTCTACAGAAATACTACCTCGGTCCTGAACTGGAGCAGCGTTGAGAGCATGCACTTGCCCACCAGAAGATCCTGCACGCTGATTCTGCCTTTGCCCTTGTCCTTGCTTCTTGGGGCAATCCTTGCTAAAGTGTCCAGTCTCTCCACAATGAAAGCATTCGCCCCGCTTCCTCTTCTTCTTTCTGCAATCCTTGGCTATGTGCCCAACAATCCCACAGAAGCTGCATTTTCTTGGGTCATTTGCCTTGGCCTTGTTGCCCTTGTTGTTCTTGTTGTTCTAATTGCTCTGATTTCCTCCCCACTTGGAGTCTGTCTTCTTGGCTTGAGTCTCATTAGTCTTGACTTCCTTCTTGCCATTCTTATCGTCTCCTTGAAGCAATGCCATGTCTACTAGTCCTTCAAAAGTGGCCCCCATGGGTATATGAGATAGGGCTAAACCTTGTAATGGCTCATTCAACCCTCGTGCAAAGCATAAAGCCTTCTTCTGGGGGGTATTAACCATGTCCAAACCGAATCGAGCGAGCTGGTTAAACTGATTCACATACTCCCTTACTGTCATGTCCCCTTGCTTCAAAGATATAAACTTCTCCAATTGCAGATTCGCCTCAGCAGATGATAGAAACTTAAGCCCAAACCTCGTCCTAAAGTCGGCCCAAGTCTATATAGGCCTCGTAGCATTGGTGACCTCCCACCAATAAGCAGCTTCTTCTTTTAATAGCCATACCACCAATAAAACCTTTCTATGGTCTACCACATCAAAGATAGCGAAGAGATCCTCAGTTTCTTTCAACCAATTTCGTGCCTCTACAAAAGTCTCCGTCCCAATGAAATTCTTGCCACCGATCGCCTTAAAGTCTTTGCAAATCTTAGCGAAATCTGCTTGTGGATTCTGAGGAGGAGGAGGAGGAACCTCAGTTACGGTGGGGGTGGTTGCTGGGCCCACATTGTTGGCCCTAGCTTCCAAGTACCTCCGGAACCATCCGGGAATGGTCACTCCCTCGGGAAGGTTAAGATCGGTCATACTGAAAAAGGAAAAGGTAGATTTAGAACAAGGAAACGAAGGATAGTGCTAATGGTTTTTGGGGAATAGTCTTTTAAAATAAACTAGACTTTTCTTGGAAAATACTTAATTGATTTTGAAAATTAGTTTTTCAAAAGGTAAGTTTTAAAAACCTTTTGCTCAAATCTTGTAAACCTTATGCTCTGATACCAAATGTAACACCCCACCTCCGCCAATGCCACTCTTGCAAGCGCACTGGCTTTGGAGGGGCGTTAAACAAGGTAAACATGCATGCAGATATCACAAGACAGAACATGTAAGTAAAATAGAGTAAATAAAGCAGCGGATAAAACTAGCATTTCAAAACCATAGTCAAGTTACATCAAAGTACTTGTTCATTATTTTCCCATACAACAAAGTCTAGAACATAAACTGAAAACTTGAAAAAGAAATATAAAGTAACTATCCCCAAAGTAGCATAAGGCCATAGCATGCTCA
This sequence comes from Allium sativum, assembly GCA_030737875.1. Lineage (NCBI taxonomy): Eukaryota > Viridiplantae > Streptophyta > Magnoliopsida > Asparagales > Amaryllidaceae > Allium > Allium sativum. Next base: position 163,845,059 of record CM060913.1, read on the forward strand.
AACCATACGTGAGCTATCCAGAAAAGAAGCTAAAGATCCAAGCTAGGTACCAGTGTTCTCACCCTGTAAACCTGGGGGGGGGGGGGGGAGAAACGGAAGAAAAGAGGCGAAAGAAAACGGGTTAGTCAAAAAGACTGGTAAGTCCTATCTACTATTAGTATAAAAACTAATAAAGTTAACTGAACATGTAAAACAGAGATGAGATGTAGGGTGATAACTGACATGGTGAAAAGTTAACTGGATAGATCAAGTGTGGCATCGCATATACAAGGTTAAGTTGCACCAGGTGTGTACTAGTATTCCGATCCATGTCAAGTATAATCAAGAAATGATCCCTTGGCCCAAAGCTGGCCCACATCATGAGATGACCTAAATCGAGGTCCAACTACTCGGTCTAGTCGATCGGCTCCCTATAAGCCTAACTCGTCAAGTGTCGGTGTCATACGGTCCAAACATGAAATGTAGTCGACTGTGCTAGGTCCACCCTAGGGTGTATCCGGCCCTAGGGTGTCAACCACTGACATGAAACAAGCACGCATAGTCAGATCCTACTGGTGCCCAAGTCTGTCTTTCATCCCCGGACAATATGCACGACCATGGTCCGTCGGAATCTACTATGGCGCACCTACTTTTGCCGTCTTTTTGGTCGCTTACACTCCAGCCCAGTAATCGTGCCCCACCCTAGCCTAGTCCCTAGGGTATCTGATACTCCCTAGTGGGTTACTGCTGAGAAGGACCGCGTAACTAGGGTTTTCTAGTGGGTTAAGTGTGGTTAACCCCATCCAAACCAAGTATCAAGTTGGTTAAGTGTTCCTAAAAAGGTTCACGACTTAACCCTATCCAACTAAGCATTGGGTTGGTTAAGTGTGTCCTTGTTGACTTAACCCTATCAACCCATCATGTTCACGTGGTTAAGTATATTCAAGTGGTCCATGACTTAACCCTATCATGTGGCATTTATTAACTTAATGCACCCAACCTCTCACATTAGACTGACAGTTTGCGGCCACTGGTTAGGCCGGTTGGTTCCGGGCAGGTTTCCGCCGCAAACTGAGTCTAACCTCGGGTTTTGGGTGCTACATGACCAACTACTCACATTGGGTCCTATTGTTTGCAACTACTAGTTAAGTCGGGCGGTTCCGGGTAGTTTTATGTTGCAAACTCAACCCAACCTCGAGTTGGCCATTTCATGTTTTCTAGATGTCATGTCCAAATTTACGTTTACAAACATAATCACAAGTCAATGCTCATGTCATATTTTAAAACCATGTTTTCATGTCATTAATATTACCCAAACCCCAACGTATTCCCATCGCATGTGCGTTTCGCATTACATAGATCAAAAGAGGGAACTTGGCAAAAGCATGACAAAAAGGGCATAAGGTAATAAGGTTGGCCACAAGTTAAACATGGTGGCATATGAGGCATAAATAGGTTCATGAGCTTGCATATTACATCATAGGCCTCAAAGCATGCACAATATCAACTTGAGCAATTAGGTGAAACGTGATTATGAATGACATAGGATGATGGCTAAAAGTTCGCATCTAGCATTAGATGCAAGTTATCATAAAGGTTATAAGAGTTCTCATGTTATATAATGCAAAAATTTCAACATAAAGCTTTTAGCTTTTAGCCCACAAGGTCAAGGTGATAGGTTTTCAAACATGCATACAATATATTCATGCATAACATGATAAGATCAAAGCATATATCATACTTAGGCCCAAACTCAACTTGCAACATATCACATTTAACTTCATAGTTAGAATCTAAGAGTAGTATAGGGCTTACAATGAGCGGTTATGCGATCTAGATCAATATATATAAAGATTGAGACGAAGCCACAAGCAAAATCCGCAAAGAAAATAATAAGCTCCACTTAAACGCCTTGAAACAAGAAGTAATAACCCCAAAGACAAAGAAAGGAGGCTCTTTTACTTAAGAAAGATGACTCTTTTATGACATAGATTGATTTGAGACACTCATGCTTTCATGAAGAAGATGGAGGCCATGATTGAGAAACATTTTGACATAGTTTAGTTATAGGAATGATTAATGAGGGTTTAGGCTAGGTCTAGGGGCCTTTTTATAGGTGATTAGGTTAGTTTAGACCATAGGATTAACCCTAAAACACATCAGGTCCGTCAAATCACGTCAGAAGCTTCTAGAGCAGACTCAGCACGTCACAAATGTTGCACCAGAAAAACTGGTCCGACCGGGGGGGTCGACCCCTGGGCCGACATGGGTGTCGACCCATGGGTCGACATGGGTGTCGACCCATTGGGGGGGTCGACACTGGTGTCGACCACTGTGTCGACCCTGCCTGGGGCGGGAAAATTCCCGCCCATTCTGCCTTGGTTGAAATTTAAATCTGAATTCGAATTTGAACTGTTTTTGGGGTTGGAATTTTCTGAAAACTTCATTGGGCCTTAACTTGGTCATACGGACTCCGTTTTTCGAAAACTCGGACTCTATTTCACGTATTTTTCCGAGACGAACGCAATGGCACAGCCCATTTCCCTTGATTTAGATTTTACAGTTTAATTCTGCCTTGATTTATGTTATAACATGTTATTCAAAAATACGGGTTGTTACAATTTTTCTAAAAAGCATTACGTTGTTTAATGACTTACTTTATATTATGCACTGGCAATTCAATGGAGTAAACCCGTTCCACGTTAGCGGGGTGGTGCTGTGATTAGCCTTATTACTAGTTAAGTTAAGTAAAGGATTCTCATACCAGTCCCATGACTGAACCGTAGTTTGTTTCACTTTGCAAACTCGGGTGCCCTCTTTTCCACACGGGCAGTCGAGTAGCTTATTTTGCAGATATATTGAGCCGGATTTCGGATCGAAGCTTAAAGGTGTATCTAGAGCATTGACCGTCTTCCGCTGTGCTAGTTTATTCGTTTCCGCTGTATGGGATTACATTTATTGTAAATTATATTCCGCTGTATTATTGTTTATTGATGTACTCTGACATATTCTATACTCTGATGTAACATTATTATAATGTTTATAAAAGTCTTCTGTTATTTGTTCTGATGTGTTGTGTTCCCAGAGTTAGTGTATTAGGGTTTTGAACGGACTTGGTCGATTTTGCGATCGATTAAGTCTGGGTGAAATTCGAGTCGTTACAGTTGGTATCAGAGCTCTGGTTAGCTCAAAATCATTGGGGTACAACTCATTAGAACTAAACAAAAGACTCATCAGAGATTAAATTAGTAATATCCAATAAGAATACTCATTAGATATAGGATCAGTAGCATCCTAGAATGAGAAAACTCGTTAGAGATGGGGTTAGTAATGCCCTAAAATGAGTTGAGAGTGAAAAGTTCGTAATTAACGTATTTGTAATTATATATATAATTCGATTTTAGAAAATATGATTTTTGAATATATAAAGGTTATATATATTTGAAAAGTTAATAAACTAATAAAATTATTGAAAACAATAATAGAAATAAAAATTTAGTTGGTTAATTAAACAACTTTGACCTTCGTTCCTTTTTGAGGACGAAAAGGTTTTTAGTGGGGGAGATTGTAACAACCCAGGATTTTGGAACCAATTTGAAAATTTATTTTAGAAATTTTAATGGATTTTAAATATTTTAAATAATAACGACTAAAAATTTATTTAAAGCGAAGTTAGAAGAATTTTTTTTTTAATTTAATTATAAAAGGAGTTAAAAATAGCGTAGTAGTTTGAAAATTTGAATTTGAACTTTGACTGACTATATAGGATGCAAAATAAATCGAATTTTAGTGAAACCAAAAATATTAGAATCTATTTAAAAATATCATTTCAACGAATCCGAAGAATCGAAATTTCATAGCAGGAATCAGAAGTTATGGCCAATTGAATATTTAGAAAAATCGCTGTAGAATTTATATATTTTTTAATATAATATATAGCCCTTAAAAGTAGTCATTTTTCAAATGACCTCCGTTTTCGACGAAACTACTTTTATGGATCCGGAATGTCAAATTATTGCTAGATTCCAATTTTCATAATTTCTGGAATCAATATGTGAGTGTGGCGAAAGAAAACGTGTTTTATCAATTTCAGTCAAAATGGATTGACCAGAAAACGACCATTTTTCAAACGGTCTCCAAATTCGACTAAATTAGTTTTGTTAGGACCTTATCGTCAAAACAAAGCCATAAATAATTTTTCTATAATTTTTAAAGTCAGTATGAGGCTACGGTAAATTTAAATGTACAATCAAATTAAATAATTAAACGTTTTATATTTAAAAATAAAGAAAAATGGGCTGAAACAATCAAACGGCTGACGGAACCTAGTCCATTGGGTCCGGAATAGGGGTATCTAGTTAGGGACTGTGACGGCCCGCCCCGCACCAGCCTGCATTTCCTTCGAAAGTGCGCTGTACACATGCCCGGCTAGCACGGGATGGTCGTCAGGAGAAAGGAAAGAAGAGAATGAACTAATCAAGGGACCTGTAGAATGTCTCACAGCGCATGGAATAAAATATAATAATAACATACTTGGCATAAAACAGGTGAGACAGTGCATAAGCTGATAACTAAAATCAACATCAATCTCAGAGCAGCGGAAATTCAAATACAGCTTATTACAACTTTCCAAATTTACTGTCTCCAAACAAAAGAAAGCTAAAGTAGAAGATACACCACCAATGCCCAAGCAGTGATCTTCAACAATATAGGGAGAATATTATGTATATATTTTACGTGGAAGCCTCCTGCTCGTCTCCGGATCATCTACCCGTGCATCACCAGCTAACCTGTCTCTAGTCTGCTCGTGTGAGCACCCAGAGTAATAAGAGGAGACATAAAACTCTGGGTCAGACATAAAGCCTGGTATGAGCGATAAGCATCTAAACAGAACAATAACAGGTATACTAAACCATACCTGAACCTGGACCTGCAACCAAAGAGTTAGTACCACATACCGTACAGTGCTCTAAGGTGCCATAATAAATAGTGTAAGAATACGGGGGTGGGGTGTGCATGTCACAATGATAGCAAACAAATCATCCATAGCAACCATCCTCACATATCTCACTCAGTGCGTAAAGCATACGACATCTACCACTTTGAAACACTAGACAAAACTGAGGCAACGACGAATCCCGACTTGTAGAAACCCTGCTATGACCAAGCCAAACACTTGGAGTCATGACCAAACATTTCAATGACCCACTTCATTGGTCGTAGCCCTTGGTTCTACCGATGCCATAATGGCCCTGAATCCGCCTTCGTACCTCCTACCATAGTGGTCCAAAGCTATAGACGTCGATAACTCCTTGGCACACGTCCCGCAGCAAAGCCCAACCATGAAGCGAACTCATTGATTCCCATCTAAATCTTGAGCTCTAACTTCTCATCTGGACTTTCTTTGCATCTCGGGTTTTGATCGAATTGGAGTGGGTCTTCAGAAAAGTTGACGTGCAGTAACAGTCCTAGAACTCGGTTCGGTTCGGTAGCGTCGGTTCGGGTCGGTCCTCCATCCTTGTCATCTTCCATTCGATTCGGGTCGGGTGCTTCACTCCGGGTCGGGTCGGTGTCCTCCTCCGGGTCGGGTCGGGGTGCTGTACTCCTCCAGCTCATGCTCCTTCTCCAATCAGCTCCCTCGTTTCCATCTACTCCGATCCGATCCGATCACTTCGCCTTACTCTAGTCGTAGCCTTCCATTCTTGAGACGATCCGATCTGACTTCCATTACCCTTCCGATCCGATCCCCTTGTCCACTCCAACTCTAAGGAAACGGCCTTCCTTTTTGCCAAGTCTTCTATATGCCAAACTCCGGTTCGGATCGGGTTTCTTGCCCAGTTCACATATCCGATCCGAGCCCCCATCCGATCCGATCCGAAGCCCTGCACAACTTTCTGCAACTTTTCCAGCAACTTGTTTACGCCGTTCGACGACGTTTTTGACAAATCTAACTATTCTAATCAATCACAATTCATGTCAAATAGTCATAACAACATAGCAAACTAACCTCAAACACCAAAACAATGAATTTATATGTCAAAATGGATCAAACGTGCCCAAAACCCCTTATTTTCCTATAATCCTTCTTAATCATGTTTAAGCACATACTTAGTAAAACTTAATCAAATCGCCTAAATTTTCTAACAGAGGCATGGAATATTATTTAAGAATTTCTAAACATTTTTCCAGAATTTATTAGTGTAAATTCGCTAATCTTCACTAATTACCCTTAATTAACTGTAATTAGTGTCAAAATGATGCTATCACTCACCTTTGCCACAACTAGAACCCCAAAACTGAAATATTATCTGATTTGGCGCTGTTCCCAATCTTATACAGCAGCTCCAACCTTGCTTTGGTGCTTTTTCTTCTTAATTTAATGTTTGCTAAGCCTAATCTTCAATTAGAAGGTGATTTTTGGGTGTTTTAGAGAGATTTAGAGAGTGGAGGCCATGACTAGGTTAAGAGGAATGAAAGTGGCGGCTGGAAAATGTCTAAAGAAATGTTTTCTAACCCTAATCAGCACCTATATCTCCCTAAACCCGAAATTCCCCTTGGGCCTAGCTGCTAATCACCCGGTTAAGCCCAATTAAGCTGTTTTTCACCATCTGAAACTTGTTTCAGCCATATCTCCCAAACGGTGAGTCCGTTTGGCTAATGTGACCACTCTACGGAAAGAGAAACCATCATCCGGAGCCAATGGAAGTGGTTTCAGGTCAAAATTCCTTTCCAGTCAAAAGTTATGGCCAAAACAGTGCCAACTAGGGGTAAAATGGTCATTTAAAAATCGAGAAAAATCATGAACATGGGAAATGACCCCAATAGTCGTCTCCCAAAGTTACATGACCATACGACTTCGTATGTGACAGAAATAAATATTCTACGATCCTATGATGCGTAGAATGCGGGTCGTTACACTCTCCCCCCCTTAAGAAATTTCGTCCCCGAAATTCCTTAACCCAAAACATACAAAAGATTCCGCATGCCTAACAGCCATATACAACAATCAAACATGCAAAACAAACAAACAAGCCTACCCTAGCATGCAGAAAACTGAATCTAAGTCAAAATCTTACCAGGCAAAGAGTTCCGGATAAGTCTTCCTAATGTTCTCCTCTGTCTCCCAAGTACAATCATTCTCGTCCTCGCCCCACTGAACCTTGACTAGCTTCACCGCCTTCCTTCGAAGTTGCTTCATGTCGTGCTCGACAATACGGGCCGGCTTGCGGTTCCCAATCGCCTCGGGTTCTACTTCGAAGTCCTCTAACTGATCAGGTGAAATAGTCATATCTGAGTCGTGAACGAACTTCCTTAGTTGGGAAACATGAAATACGTTATGAACTCCCGCCATCTTCTCTGGTAAGTCAATTCTATATGCCAAATTCCCGACTAGTTCAAGAACAGGGAATGGGCCAACAAACCTTGGTGCCAACTTGCCTCTCCTGCCAAATCGTATTACGCTCTTCAACGGGGAAATCTTGACAAACACCAAGTCGCCAACGGAGAATTTTAAGTCTCTTCTCCTCTTATCAGCATAACTCTTCTGCCTATCTTGGGCAGCCTTCATTCATTGTTGAATGGTCTTAATTTTATCTGAAGTTTCCCTCACCACATCTGGTCCAAGCATAAACTTCTCGCCAGTCTCTATCCAACATGATGGTGAGTTGCATGGTCTTCCGTACAAAGCTTCAAACGGAGCCATACCGATACTGGATTGGTAGCTATTATTATATGCAAACTCTACCAGGTGCAAATGGTCATCCCATGATCCACCAAAATCCAATATACATGCTCTCAAGAGATCTTCCAAAATACGGTTCACCCTCTCCGTCTGACCGTCGGTCTGAGGATGATATGCGGTACTGAGATGTAACTCTGACCCTAGAGCCTCTTGTAAGCTCTTCCAAAACCCACTAGTGAACAACGGGTCTCGGTCACTCACAATGCTTTTAGGTATTCCATGAAATCTCACTACCCACTTCATATACAATTCTGCTAACTTAGCTGCCGTTCTGGTCGATTTGACTGGTATAAACCTTGCACTTTTAGTCAGTCGATCTACAATTACCCAAATGTTGTCATATCCCGATCTAGTCCTTGGTAAACCATCGATGAAATCCATCGAGACTTGCTCCCATTTCCATTCGGGAATTTCTAAGGGCTGTAACAACCCACTAGGCTTCTTTTGCTCGGCTTTAACTAGCTGGCAATTCATGCACTTGGATATAAACTTCCCAACGTCTCTTTTCATCCCTTCCCAGTAGTAGGTCTGCTTCATATCTCGATACATCTTATTACCACCGGGGTGTATGGTCAGCCTTGAGTGATGACATTCTCTAAACACTTCATCCCTCAGTCCATTGACATTGGGTACAACAAGCTTTCCATTCCTTCTAAGCCATCTATCTCGATCAAGCCCATACTTGTTCATCTCCTCATCGATACCCATCTCTAATTTGGAGATGATTTCCAATAGATTAGGATCGTCCCTCTGACTAGAGCCGATCCGCTCAATCAAAGGGGGTCTGATCGTCAAACTTGCTAACATTTCTGGATCCAATTCGCACTTTGGTCTGAAATCAAACCCCGCGATAAACTCCAGTTGCTTCCATTCAAGGAACATAACCCCTAAGCTGGCATGTCTTCTACTCAATGCATCAGCCACCGCATTGCCCTTTCCTGGTGTGTATGCGATGTCAAAATCATAGGAAGCTAAGAACTCTAACCATCTCTGCTGACGGAGATTCAGATCTTTCTGAGAGAAGAGATACTTTAACGACTTATGATCTGTAAACAGCTCAAATCTTTCCCCCAAGAGATAGTGTCTCCACATCTTTAACGCGAACACGATTGCTGCCAACTCTAAATCATGGGTAGGGTATCTTCTCTCGTGCGGTTTCAATTGCCGACTTGCGTAAGCTACAACCCTACCGCCTTGCATCAATACAGCACCCAGTCCGGTACCACAGGCATCCGTGTATACCGTCATCTCTTCATCCCCCTTAGGAATGACTAACACTGGTGCGCTTATCAACTTGTCCTTTAGATTTTTAAATGCATTCTCGCACCTTTCATCCCAAACAAAAGCTTGATTCTTCTTGGTCAACTGGGTCAATGGTGCTGCTATCTTGGAGAAACCTTGGATAAATTTACGATAATATCCCGCTAACCCCAAGAAACTTCTTACATCTGTTGCATTCTTGGGCGTAGGCCAATCTTGTACCGTAGCCACCTTTGCTGGGTCCACGGCAATACCACTCTCTGATACAACATGGCCCAAGAATCTCACTTCCCTCTTCCAGAAGTGACACTTAGAAAACTTTGCTTTCAATTGGTGTTTTCTCAACACCTCCATCACTACTCTTAAATGTCCCTTGTGTTCTTCCTCTGTCCTCGAGTAGACCAAAATATCATCAACGAACACAAGGACAAACTTATTCAACTGATCTCTGAATACCCTATTCATAAGATCCACAAAATATGCTGGGGCATTGGTCAGCCCGAATGGCATGACCAACCACTCATAAAACCCAGACGGCGTCCGAAATGCCGTTTTAGCTATACTCTCAGCTTCCACTCTAAGCTGATGAAAACCTGTCGCGAGATCCAACTGAGAAAATACTCTCGCGCCACTCAACTGATCGAACAAATCATCTATCCGCGGTAGAGGATACTTGTTCTTCCTCGTCACTTTATTCAACTCGCGGTAGTCTACACACAAACGAAGGGAACCATCCGCCTTGGTAGCAAACACAACTGGTGCTCCCCATTCAGAAACACTCCTTCTGATAAATCCCTTCTTCAAAAGATCGCTGACTTGCACCTCGAGCTCTCGCTGCTCTCTTGGTGCCATACGACGAAGTGGCATCACTATAGGCCTGGCATCCTTTACCAAATCAATACGAAACTCAATCTCTCGGTGTGGTGGAAGTCCGGTCACTTCCTCGAAAACATCCGGATACTGGCCAACCACGGGCAAACCTGACAACTCACTATGCGGAATGTCGAGGGAGTTTAGAAAACTAGCCAATACCCCCTTACTGGGTATACCACCAAACACTATCCTCCGCCCACCATCCGCTCTAGCTGTCACCAACAAGCCCTCACAGTCTACCACCACCCCGTATCTTTGGAGCCAATCTACTCCCAAAATAATGCCAAACCCAGTAAAGCCCAAAACAAAGCAATCACAAACAAACATGCATCCATGACTCGATAAGACCACATTACGACAAATCATGCTAAGGCTAGTCGAACCACCAATCGGGTTCGTCACTACTAAAGGTCTATCGACAATCTCGGGCTCCAATCCCAACCTATCTACCAGGTCACTAGATATGAAAGAACTGGAAGCTCCGGTATCAAACAAAACTCTAACAGGAACATCATAAACAGAAAGCATACCTTGAATGACGACATTCTTTCCCTTCTCCGCCGCTGTTGGGGCATTCGACGAAGAAGGAATAGCATTAAGAGCGTATGCTTTCACCATTTGCTTTTCTTTAGGGGGCTGTGGACACTTGTCCTTGTGATGTCCCATTTGGCCAAAGTTGAAGCACTTCCTATCCGCTGGCTTGGCCCGACAATTACTAGCATAATGGCCCTTCTTACCACAGCTGAAGCACTCCACATCTTGCTTATTCTTTTTCTTCTGGCCATCCTTAGTCTGGTTCTGCTTTCTTTTATTCTGGGAACCACCCTTGCCTCCACCACTTACTTGTGGCTTTGGCTCATCTGCGGATGCAACCTCAGTCTTCGGCTTAGGATAGAGACTCTCTGATCTTAATGCTTTCCCCACAATCGACTCAAACGTCTCGTCGATGTGGTTAATAAGCCTTTCCCCTAAGTACTGATCTAACCCAGTTATGAATTTCTCATTCTTTTTCTCGGCAGTATCAATAAGAGATAACCCATACTTTGACAAAGTGTCGAATTCAGCAATGTACTCCGAGACAGCTCTGCCATTCTGCTTGAGCTTCAAGAATTTCTTAAACAACACTGACTTCTGAGCAGCTGGAATGAACTTCTCACTAAAGCGAGCCTTAAACTGCTCCCAAGTAATCTGATCTTCGGGAGTAGCTGCCTTTATAGCATTCCACCAATTCATTGCCCGCCCTTGCAGCTGACGGGACGCTAGCTTTCTCTTCATCGCATCTTCGATACCCAAATCCTCGAAGATACGTTCGCAACTATCCAACCAATCTTGAACATCCGTGGCCGACTCCGTTCCGTGGAACGGCTTCCCACCAAGGCTAGTATAATCCTTATTCAGCTTGGCGAAGTCGACTCTTGGCGCCTGCACTATGGGACCACCACCATTTCCACCATTGGGAGCTGCCCTCTGTACATCTCTAAGCATCTCTCTCATGAGGTCAGTAAACATCGTCCTCATGTCAGCAGCATTCCCATTATTGGCTCCCCTACCGGTACCTCTAACATATCGGCTCATCGTCAATCTGAAAAAGGAAATGATTAACGACTCCATAGTGGTGCTAGTGCAGTACGACTTCATCCTTATACTACTAATAGTATATATATATAGCTTTTAAAAACCAAAGTAATCACAAATACGCTCTCTCGTATACGTATATTATCTCTCCCTGATAACTTCCCCAGGTTAACTACGCAACCTCGCTCTGATACCAAGTGTGACGGCCCGCCCCGCACCAGCCTGCATTTCCTTCGAAAGTGCGCTGTACACATGCCCGGCTAGCACGAGATGGTCGTCAGGAGAAAGGAAAGAAGAGAATGAACTAATCAAGGGACCTGTAGAATGTCTCACAGCGCATGGAATAAAATATAATAATAACATACTTGGCATAAAACAGGTGAGACAGTGCATAAGCTGATAACTAAAATCAACATCAATCTCAGAGCAGCGGAAATTCAAATACAGCTTATTACAACTTTCCAAATTTACTGTCTCCAAACAAAAGAAAGCTAAAGTAGAAGATACACCACCAATGCCCAAGCAGTGATCTTCAACAATACAGGGAGAATATTATGTATATATTTTACGTGGAAGCCTCCTGCTCGTCTCCGGATCATCTACCCGTGCATCACCAGCTAACCTGTCTCTAGTCTGCTCGTGTGAGCACCCAGAGTAATAAGAGGAGACATAAAACTCTGGGTCAGACATAAAGCCTGGTATGAGCGATAAGCATCTAAACAGAACAATAACAGGTATACTAAACCATACCTGAACCTGGACCTGCAACCAAAGAGTTAGTACCACATACCGTACAGTGCTCTAAGGTGCCATAATAAATAGTGTAAGAATACGGGGGTGGGGTGTGCATGTCACAATGATAGCAAACAAATCATCCATAGCAACCATCCTCACATATCTCACTCAGTGCGTAAAGCATACGACATCTACCACTTTGAAACACTAGACAAAACTGAGGCAACGACGAATCCCGACTTGTAGAAACCCTGCTATGACCAAGCCAAACACTTGGAGTCATGACCAAACATTTCAATGACCCACTTCATTGGTCGTAGCCCTTGGTTCTACCGATGCCATAATGGCCCTGAATCCGCCTTCGTACCTCCTACCATAGTGGTCCAAAGCTATAGACGTCGATAACTCCTTGGCACACGTCCCGCAGCAAAGCCCAACCATGAAGCGAACTCATTGATTCCCATCTAAATCTTGAGCTCTAACTTCTCATCTGGACTTTCTTTGCATCTCGGGTTTTGATCGAATTGGAGTGGGTCTTCAGAAAAGTTGACGTGCAGTAACAGTCCTAGAACTCGGTTCGGTTCGGTAGCGTCGGTTCGGGTCGGTCCTCCATCCTTGTCATCTTCCATTCGATTCGGGTCGGGTGCTTCACTCCGGGTCGGGTCGGTGTCCTCCTCCGGGTCGGGTCGGGGTGCTGTACTCCTCCAGCTCATGCTCCTTCTCCAATCAGCTCCCTCGTTTCCATCTACTCCGATCCGATCCGATCACTTCGCCTTACTCTAGTCGTAGCCTTCCATTCTTGAGACGATCCGATCTGACTTCCATTACCCTTCCGATCCGATCCCCTTGTCCACTCCAACTCTAAGGAAACGGCCTTCCTTTTTGCCAAGTCTTCTATATGCCAAACTCCGGTTCGGGTCGGGTTTCTTGCCCAGTTCACATATCCGATCCGAGCCCCCATCCGATCCGATCCGAAGCCCTGCACAACTTTCTGCAACTTTTCCAGCAACTTGTTTACGCCGTTCGACGACGTTTTTGACAAATCTAACTATTCTAATCAATCACAATTCATGTCAAATAGTCATAACAACATAGCAAACTAACCTCAAACACCAAAACAATGAATTTATATGTCAAAATGGATCAAACGTGCCCAAAACCCCTTATTTTCCTATAATCCTTCTTAATCATGTTTAAGCACATACTTAGTAAAACTTAATCAAATCGCCTAAATTTTCTAACAGAGGCATGGAATATTATTTAAGAATTTCTAAACATTTTTCCAGAATTTATTAGTGTATAAATTCGCTAATCTTCACTAATTACCCTTAATTAACTGTAATTAGTGTCAAAATGATGCTATCACTCACCTTTGCCACAACTAGAACCCCAAAACTGAAATATTCTCTGATTTGGCGCTGTTCCCAATCTTATACAGCAGCTCCAACCTTGCTTTGGTGTTTTTTCTTCTTAATTTAATGTTTGCTAAGCCTAATCTTCAATTAGAAGGTGATTTTTGGGTGTTTTAGAGAGATTTAGAGAGTGGAGGCCATGACTAGGTTAAGAGGAATGAAAGTGGCGGCTGGAAAATGTCTAAAGAAATGTTTTCTAACCCTAATCAGCACCTATATCTCCCTAAACCCGAAATTCCCCTTGGGCCTAGCTGCTAATCACCCGGTTAAGCCCAATTAAGCTGTTTTTCACCATCTGAAACTTGTTTCAGCCATATCTCCCAAACGGTGAGTCCGTTTGGCTAATGTGACCACTCTACGGAAAGAGAAACCATCATCCGGAGCCAATGGAAGTGGTTTCAGGTCAAAATTCCTTCCCAGTCAAAAGTTATGGCCAAAACAGTGCCAACTAGGGGTAAAATGGTCATTTAAAAATCGAGAAAAATCATGAACATGGGAAATGACCCCAATAGTCGTCTCCCAAAGTTACATGACCATACGACTTCGTATGTGACAGAAATAAATATTCTACGATCCTATGATGCGTAGAATGTGGGTCGTTACAGGGACATCCTTCGTTAGGCTGGAATTGGAGTTATTAAGAGATAACAGGCCTTAACTTAAATTAAAGAATAAAATAATTTATATTATAAGTAACCATATAATATTCAAACCCTAAACCCTAATTCCTAAGCCTGAGCCACCACTACAAACCCTTAATGGCCAGAAATGTCCCGATTTAAATCCCCATTATCTCTTCATCCTGTCCAAATTTTAACATAAATCAAAAGTAAAAATCATAGACCTTTCTAAGATCTTTAACTTCAACGGACAAGATTTGTTTTCGTGAAGTAAACAACGTGAAATCGCTGCTCAAACCGTGAAGTTTCGCTCGAGTTTTCCGATGACTAGGAGGGTGAGAGTTGCTCCATTTGGGGGGCGTCGGCGAGAGGAAAGCAGGCGCTTTCAAGCTGTGCTAGTTGATCGATCTCTGGAGGCGTGGGGGTGGCGCGATTTCTAAGGATGGAAGCGTGAAAGTAGGTTCGAAATAGAAGAAAGGGGCGGCGACTTTATTTCCAGGAATGAAGAAGGAGATTTGAATGTAATTTAGAATTAATTATAAATTTTATTATATAATTTATGTATTCAATGTATAATCGATCATATCTTTCTCAAACCTTATCAGAATTCTACGAAACGAAATTCGTTGGAACCATAACATTGAGATCTACACGATGGAACAAACCAGATCTGAAAGAGAGCACTTTGAAAATTCAGACAAAAAGCAATGAGAGAATTCTGATTTAATAATTAAATTAAATTTTAGTTATTTTCCTCGTTTTAAAATAATTTTATTTATGTTGATAATTCAGATCTACGATGTTTGTGATTTAGAATTTATTGATTGTTGTTTGTGGTGTATCCTGATGTTCATAATTTGCTAGGTGTACGATGAAATTTCATTTTCGTTGAATCTCTAGTTGCGGATAAAGTCATATTTTATTTTAGATCTATGGATACGGTTATAGTTTACAGTAAAATCGTTCTTCTATTTTCTAGATTTACTTTCTGTCATTCAGGTCTATATCTTTCATTTTATATCCATGCATACAGA
This sequence comes from Allium sativum, assembly GCA_030737875.1. Lineage (NCBI taxonomy): Eukaryota > Viridiplantae > Streptophyta > Magnoliopsida > Asparagales > Amaryllidaceae > Allium > Allium sativum. The sequence goes on from CM060913.1 coordinate 163,860,288, forward strand.
TTTGATTGAAATAAAATTTTCAACTTTTATTTTTAAATCCATTAATATTGATGTGATTTATTCATAAAAATATAGTTTTTATTGAATAGATAAACTTGATATTTAGAGTTAGAATAAAGATTCCATCTTTATTTAATTCATGAAATCGTGTAATTGTTGTGGATTAAAGATTTCATCTTTGTTTTGATTTATGAACATGAAATTTGATCAACGATAAAAATTTATAATTTTTATTATTTTCATGGACATGAGTTCTATCAGAATTGGGATTCATAATAAAAATCATGTTTTCATGATTCACATGAAACATGGATTTTTATCAAATCTAGATTTGGAATAAAAATCTCATTTTTATAACTTACATAAAACATGGATTTTTATCAAAATTTGGATTAGCAATGAAAATTCATTTTCTTTGTTTGCAATAAAAAAAATTCATTTTTATTAGTTATATATAACATAGTTTTGCTTCGAATTGTTTCAACTAAAAAGAACACATTTTTAGTGTCGAATTATTTCAACTAAAAGAACACAATTTTAGTGTCGAATTGTTTCAACTAAAAAGCACACATTTCGAATTGTTTCAACTAAAAAGATCATATTTTTAGACTTTAATTGTTTCAAATTAAAAGAACATAGTTTTAAGAGTTACATTTTTATTGTCAATTTAGATGTAAAAAAAAATAGAAATAAAAGATTCATTTTTATTGTCATTTTAGATGTAACAAAACAGTAGAAATAAAGGATTCATTTTTATTGTCAGTTTACATGTATCAAAATAGTATAAATGAAAGATTCATTTTTATTGTCATTTTAGATGCAATAAAAAGAACAGAATTAAAAGTGACATTTTTACTGACATTTTAGTTGTAATAAAAAGAATAGATTTAAAAGTTACATTTTTTATTGTCATTTTAAATGCAATAAAAAGAATAGATTTAAATATCAATTTTTTATTGTTAATTTAGATGCAATAAAAATAGTAGAGTTAGAAATAACATTTTTATTGTCATTTTAGTTACAATAAAAAAAGAGTAGAATTAAAAATCATGTTTTTATTGTCATTTGGTTTCAATAAAAAGAGTGAACATTAAAAAAAATACATTTTCATTGTAATTTAGTTTCCATTGGAAAGAATGAAACATTTTTGTTCATAAAAAATGATTAAACAAAAATATACATTTTAGTTCACTAGAAAGAATGAGACATTTTAGTTCATTAGAAAAAATGAATACATTTTTGTTCATTAAAAAGGATTTAATAAAAATAAACACTTTTGTCAAATATGTTAGTTGAAATAAAAATAAACATTTTTGGTCAAACAAGTTAGTTGAAATAAAAATACTCATTGTTGTCAAAACTCATTAGTTAAAACAAAATATCCATTTTTGTCAAATTATAAAAGTTAAAACTAATTTGTCACTTTTGTCAAAATATCATAGTTAAAGCCAATTTGTCACTTTTGTCAAATTATAAAGGTTGAAACCAAATTTGTCACTTTTGTCAAAATGTAACAGTTGAAACAAAATTGGTATTTTTGTCAAAATATAATGGTTAGAACAAAATTTACATTTTTGTAAATTAGAATTGAGTTAGAACAAAAAATTATATTTTTGTCAAATAGATTTGTGTGAAACAATAATATCGGTTTTGTTGGGTAGAAATTGTAAACAAGTAAAATTATTAATTTTATTTGTTAAGTGAAATAGAAATTTGTAAACAAATAGATTTATTTGTTACGTTGAATAGAAAAATGTAAACAAACAAACATATCACTTTTATTTGTTTTGTTGAATTAGAATTGTCGACAAAACAAATCTGTCACTTTTATTTGTTTTGTTGAATTAGAATTGTAGACAAAACAAACATGTCAGTTTCATATGTTTTGTTGAATTAGAATTGTCGACAAAACAAACATGTCACTTTCATTTGTTTTGTTGAATTAGAATTGTCGACAAAACAAAGTTATCATTTTTATTGTTTTGTTGAAATAGATTTGTCAACAAAACAAAGTCATCATTGTTATTGTATTATTGAAATAGATTAGTTGAATCAAAACATATACTTTTGTCAAAATAGATTGGTTGAATCAAAACATATGTTTTTTTGTCAAAATATACACTTTTGACAAAACATATACTTTTGTCATAAATGTTAGTTGAATCAAAATACACATTTTTGGCCAAATAGATTAGTTGAACCAAAATATTCATTTTTGTCAAAATATAATAGTTGAAACAAAAACTACATTTTGTTAAATATGATGGTAGAAAACAAAATTTACATTTTTGTTAATTAGGTTTGAAATAAAACAAAAATCACATTTTTATTAAATAAAAGAGTTTAAACACAAGTAGCATTTTTGTTAAATAGGTTTGTGTCAAAACACAAATAGCATTTTTGGTAAATAGATTTGTGTTACAACAAAAATATTCATTTTGTTAAATAAGAATTGTTAGCAATATGAAATTGTCACTTTTTATTCATATTGTTAATGTAACGACCCGGATTTTTAGCCATTTTATTTTGAACATTTAAATTGGTTTTAAATATTGTATTGATAATTTAAAAGGGTTTTATAATGAATTTATTTAATAAAACGATATTTAAACGTATAATTTATAATTATAATTAAAACGAGCTCGAAATCGCGCGGCAGTTCGTAATATAGAGTTTTGAACTTCAACTAAGGATACAGGATCCGATATAAGTCGGATTTCTGTGAAACAAGACACGTTGGAACCGTATTGATTTTAATTTTCATATGAAAGAGAAAAATCTAGATTTCATGTTATAATTTGTTAGTTATGGTCAAATCAAATTTTGAAATAGTCGTTGTGGAAATCGTTATTTAAAATATGTCAGAATTCGACGAAACTTGTCCCATTGGGTTCAGAATACCTTTTTACACCAAGATTAGCTTTTTTATCAGTAAACAGAAGGTTCAAAGTTTTTATGTAGAGTACGACATCAATGTAAGGTCAAATTTGAGAAAATACCTTCTAAGTAGACTTGAGTTAATTCATATATATATTATAGTATTAATTTAGTTTCACATGCCTACATACCGTACTGTAGCACCTATGTTTTACGTCCTTCATGCCTAAGAACACATCAGGCATGAATTGTTAAATCAATGCCAACCTGGTATGCAGACAAAGGAAAATAACCAAATACAAACCGTATACTGCATCATTCGTAAAAATCCAACAAATCTCGACAAGATATTGTGTATACTCGTATAATGTTGTCGGCTATGCACATGTCCTTCTGAACGAACCGCCTACCCTAGTCTCAGCACATGCCTCGCTGTATAAAATTAATAACGCACATGACACTGAGCCTATGTGGGAAAAATCAAAACCTACCCTATCTTCCTATTACGTGGTCACCAAGGTATTTTTCCTCTATAAATATACGGCATCACGTTTCCATTTCTCAGCATAAAATCCCACAACTTAAATAAATAAATAAAAAGATTAGAAATTGAAAACCAATTAAAATCATCTACTTCCGGATCGGATGATTTTCTCACCGCAAGAACTCTAAGGTGATTCCTTTCTTTCTGTTTGCAACGAGGATTTCTAGTTGTGGCGGCTTGAGGGCGAGGTGGTCAGGGTCGACTCCGGCGGTGTTTGATGGCGAGTTCATCAATGGTAGTGGGGTGCCCTATGGAGACCGGTGGTGGTGTGGATGGGTTCGGTGATCCTGTCGTTCGCTGCAAACTCGTACAGTAGCTCCTAGGGTTGTAGAAATTGGGGATTTGAGGTATTGATGTGTGTATATGCGGATGTAGAGTGGTGATGAATGGGAAGATCTGGGTGGTTACGGCAGGAATATTGGTGAAGAGAAGAGGGAGTAAACTGGTGGTTTAAAACCTTAAATGATGATTAGCGAATGAGTTTTATCAATTCATATATATATTAAGGTGAGTAAAGAGGGAGATGGGCTTTCTTTTGAAACCAGTGCAGCGTGGGTACTGGTGTGATAGGAGAAGTATACTGTCATTGTTTAATTTACAATGGAAAAGTGGACAAACTATGGAAGCTCAGTTGCGATAAATGGAGCAACTGTTGCGAGATTTTATTTATGTTGCGGGATGGCCTTTGGGCTAACTATAGAAGAAGAGCACAGTGTGGGTGACGCAATGACAGGTGGTACGGGCTGTCCACCGTGAACTGAGAAAGGATGAACTGGAATTTCCGATGGCAACATGAAGGTGCGCACCAACTTGACAAAAGCAGTCATGTTTGGAAAGTTGCATGATTTCTTATATGCCCAAGTAGAGAAGTTATGTGGCGATGGCGGTGGTTAAGCTCGGGATGAGGAAATGAAAGGTGATGAACAGTCTGAGTTCCGTGCATATGGGTTTGACAGTAGAGGCGTTGTTTTATTTGTGTTGGGTTCATTCATGTTAAGTGGAAGCTGGCGAAGTATGTGGGAAAGAGTTACGTTCATGGTGAAGAAAAGCTGTTATAGTTGGTGGAGAACAGAAGTTGATATCGAGGAAGAAACATTATAATGGCCAAATCGTGATTTAAGAATGATTAAGAATCGGGCGAAATCAGTCATATTGGAGTCGTAGCGACGGATCTACATTATGGAACCGACATGGCTAAGAACTGAGCAATTGGAATTTTGTGGTAAAAATCAAATGGTCGTTTGATTTAAACGGAAACCAAAGCAGAATTGTCAACTGCGAAACAAGGTGAGTAAACTCACTCGTTTAAAATTATTTTATAATGTGAAATGGTTGCTTGGTTGAATAGTTGATAAATTGGTTGATATAATCACATCGTTGATTGATTTTTTCATTAATGCGATATTTTTGATGTTACTAACATCGTGGATGCAGGGAAACAGGTTGGAGGAATCCAACTGGATCCCTCAACATTTTATTTACTGTTTTATTTGATGGTGATATATGTTATGCTACATTATCCATGGTTGAATTTGTGTGTTTGGTTTACCCTGGCCTGAGGAACCTGGTATTTTAGATACCGTAAAATATCATCGAATGTGAAAAAGGAAATTAGAATTTAAAAGCAGAGTTTATTTCCAAATTAGAAATAATTTCTTTTTCATTGAGTTGCAAATGGAAACCTATTCCATTGGGTAAACCAAGAAAAATGTTATAAATAAAGATATAAATTAAATGGATCATTAACCATTGGATAAATTAAAAGGTGAGTTCAAATATGAATGTATATTTGAAAGTGAGTATCGGTTTTGAAATCAATATTTAGAAATGGATCCGAATTTAGCAAATTACAGAGGAAAGTTTAAAGAAAGATTTTCAAATGCTTAAAATAAAAGAATAAATAGTTTAAACAAGGAAATATTTTGCAAATAAAATGTATATATAAAAAGGAGATTTATAGAAATCGAATTAAGTGGTTAGAAGAATGTATAGTTTATAAATATGGTTAAAGGAGAACTTGAATTGTTTAAAATAAACAGAGTTTATAAATGAACAACGGAAGCGTGTGCGTCGCACACGGTATTTTATTCAAAACAGCAATCATAACGCTGTTGTTATAAGAAATGTTTTTTTTTTAATTTTAAACAGCGATTTTAACGCTGTCTTTGTAAGGAATGCTTTTATAAAACTAAACAGTGATTTTAGCGCTGTTGTTATAATAGATGTTGTAAATCTATACAACAATTTTAGACGCTGCTGTTATAATAAATGTCTTGGTAAATCTAAATAGCAATTTTAACGCTACCGTTATAAATAACTGTTTTAATAGCAATCTTAATGCTATGGTTATGATAAGTGTTCTATAATGCTAGACAGCGGTTTAACGCTGTTGTTGAAAGCAATGTTTTATAAACCAAACGTTTGAAGACAGCAATTATAACGTTACCGTTATAATCAGTATTTTTATAAAGAAGGTGTGTTCGTAGATCAAATCCGAGAGTCATGTAAGAAATGTTTGGTTTAAAGTTGTGAGCTCTGACTAATTCAAAGTTAAGAATGTCGTTCAGTTAACGTCTGAGAGGTAATTATACCCCAACTTGATTGACTTTAGTTTTAACTAAGAAGTGGATAAGGTTCGAGAGTGGAAGTGATTAAGTGGATTTAGTAAATGAGTGAAATGGGGAGTTGGCATAGCGATGTTTATTCAAACATCTGTTTAAAACAAAAATGAAGGAGATTTGGAAATGTTTTCCAAATGAGAGTCAGAAATGTTTTTCTGAATATAGAGGACAGATAATGGAAATGTTTTCCCAATGTTAATAGCGTATATTTTCTAAATATATTAAATAAGGAATGTAAATGAGAGTAAAAAGGGAAATGAATAAATGAATGAACTAAAGGGGATAAACGTTGAATGATGTTTGGTCGATAGAATTTCCTTCTGGAAATAATATCATTGTTTGCACACCGACATGTTTTCATTTGATAGTTAAATCACCGACTATCAAAGTTTTGGCCATTTTAACGTTGTTAATATGGAGAGACCGGTTGGATTATTATCCAGAGAACCACTCCGTATTGGCATAAGCATTGCGAATCAAGTATGCTGAATATCTTGAAGACGGAGTGAAGTGCAAGGGCTATTGTATAAATCTTAGATAACAGTGCCTAAGATGGATGTACTGAATAGTGCCTTCGGGTTGTCCAGTCCCAGGACAAACGTAAATGGACGAGTGTCTGACAGAGTATATTCAAAGGATCGCGTAAGTTAATCTCTTCAAACGTACTTACGTTTGGTGGCGGAGGAATTCGTTTCTCTTAGCTTTATACCCGTGGTATTTTTGAGGAAATCAATTTGTGATTTGGCGGGTATGACGATGTGGCATTCAAAGTAATGGAGGTGGGATCTGTCAAAAGATACGTTATGACCTCAAGCCTCATCAAACCGGAAGTGGACAAAAATCGGGCAGGCAGCATGGCTATGTGGGTCGCACCCATTAGGATGTATAATCACCTATCTAGAGAAATTCCATTTGTTCTTTAATCTATCGATGCTGTCCCTTTTCGGGAGGCGGTTGCTGATCCCAACCGTCGGTGATATACATTCGATACACTCAAGCGAAATGAGTGGTCGGTCATGTGTGGGCCGGGTTGCAAGATGTTCTTGTTGAACCCAGTGTATTTGCCTCTAGAGATACACGTTCGGAAGGTGGTCCCATACCTTGTCAAGTTGGAATCCAATCTCCAATAAGTGCCTGCGAGTTTGATTGTATATTATGTAAAGACCCGCAAATCCCCACCCCTTGGATCGACCATAAACCACACAGGTCTGATCCAAAAAGTGAAAATCTACGAATACTTTAACTTTGGGCATACAACATATTAAAACAACAACAGAAGACTTTTATAACACCATAATAAATGTTACATCAGAGTACAGAATATACATATCAGAGTACATTGGAATAAAATTACAGCGGAAGATAAATACAAAAAATGTAATATACTGCAGCGGCAGAACACAGCGAAAGACTCTCTATCTCTGGACACAGCTTTAAGCTTCAACCCAGAATCCTGTTTAATATATCTGCAAAAATAGCTACTCGACTGCCCGTGTGGAAAATATGGGCACCCGAGTTTGCCAGTGGACAAAACTACAGGTCAGTCATGGGACTGGTGTGAGAATTCTACTTAACCTATATAATATAATAAGGCTAATCACAGGACCACGCCACTTTCGCGGAACGGGTTTTCTCCTATGGATTGCCAGTGCATGACTAAGGTAAATCGTCAAAATAACGCAATGCTTTTTAGAAAAATGAAACCATTATAAGACCCAAGTCCCATCACACAATGCAACGCAAACCGGAGGATAGGGTTTTACCTTATAATGATCAAAAGATGCTTGATACGATAAACACGGTATTATATAATAATAGTGTGCAACCAATTTGAAATACATCAAAGTAAATGTATTAATCCTAGACGGCATGAGTGCCCCATCCCACTATGTCGCCATATATAGGTATACAATCAAAACCGCGTGATGTCGTATTGGAAATTTGGGTTTCCATCTGAGTCAAGGCTAGGGAGGAGATCCTTACCGATTCGAGACACTCTAGCAATGCCCCAGGATTGGTACTCTGTCCAACCCTTGGATCCTGCAGGGCCGGTCCGTCCCCGTGTTGGTACTCGGTCCAACTAGTGCAATGGACTGGATTAGTTATTCCTGAACACACGCTTCCCGATCCTTTTGGACCTATCCTACGGCCAGTAGCGACCGCATAACCCGAGGCCTCGAACAATCCAACAACCACATAAGTAAAATGTCAGCCGGTTTAAGCACCGACACCACTTCTAGCTAGAAAGAAACGTGTGCACTCCCTGCGTTCCCTTCTCCCGTTTTAGACTCTACCGGGCTGTGAGGCTCGTGAGGTCACGTAACACAAAGCTATGCCTAAATAGACTATGCTTTGATCATCCCACAAGGCTCTGCTTTGCAACAATAAGCCTTGATCAAGTGCAACTTGGCATACCACATCAACAACTCATATCATGCGATCGGTAAATATTTAACATACAAAAGGGTGTTAAGCAAGAGAATAAATCCTCCGCCACCATGCATTTATATATTAAATAAAAACCGATTTAATTACATGAAATAAATTTCAATGTCAGGCATGCTATCCATTTACAAGTCCGTTCTGGGTCTGAACGAAACAACGTATCCGTCGATCTCCAGTACGTCTGGAAGATCATCACTTTTACCTTGCCTTGGGGGATCAGTCCCAATTCAAGATATTAGTCACCATCAACCAAACGATGTGAAGCTCTCCGGTCTTCAGTCACCGTCTTCATCTTCGACTCTTGATCGTCGTGATGATTATTCAGAATGGGTTAGACTCGGTCTTTCTGAATAACTCGCGTATTTGTAATTTAAAATCAACCATACGCCACATTCCAACTTTGAATATCCTTTTAAATAAAAATTATTATTTATGTTAAAAGGTTCTCCTTAATTTTATCAAAGATAAAATAAATTAAATTTTTAATCTTTCTAAAAAGATTTATTAATATTCCAATTTTGATTTAATTTATAAAATAGATTTATAAATTTCAAATAGTAATTTCAATGTAAATTGGATTAAAGGATAAATGTTATTTAAACATCGTCCACTACAAATCCTTTCTACATATCAATCACCAAACATAATGGCTAAAATCTAATAATCTTAAATAAAAGGTTTATCCTAAAGATATTAAATCATTACTATATATAAAAAAAACATATTTTAAAATAATCAATAAAATATTCTATATATAAAAGATTCTGAATGTAAAATATACTTTATAATACAAAATCTTTTATTTTACAAAAATCTTTTTATTATATAAAAATTCTTATTTAAAAAGAAATTCTGCATTGGAATGCAACTCAACCATGTACCATATAATTTGGGTCATATGGGTTTCATACATTTCATGTATAGGGTAATAACAAGAAAATAATTCTCAATCCATCCATTAACAACCAGAGTGACAATGTCAACTGTGTGAGCATTAAAATGAAATAATAACGCTCATCGCAGCCTGTCGATCAATCGATAGACATATAATTAAACATTGGGATTTGTGTTAGTCAAGTATCGTCCCAATACCCGTGTGGGGTTTCCAGCCAACAACAGTTCATATAAATAAGTAAATACATGATTGGTTAATAGGTTTAACCAATTTCTACTGTATATTATGCAAATAAAAGTAATCCTTATATTTGCACATAAATTGGGTTTCCTACCAAGATGAGTGAAAGTGATATACTCATTTTGTTAACGATTCTATTTCAACAAATACAATGTAAATAAAAGTGTGTTTCTAATCTTGTACTTTTATTTGTACATAAAACACAAATAAAAGTGTATCTCATGTATTTGTCTTTTTATTTGACAAACAATGTCAATAAAAATGTTCTTTTATATCTTGTACTTTTATTTAACAAATCAATGGTAAACAAAATGTCTTTTTAACTCTTTTACCTTTATTTAACAAAACAATGACAAATAAAAGTATAATTTGCTTTCTATGCTTTATTTGCATCTAAAAATGCAAATAAGAAATATAACCCTCTTTTTACTTTTCTTTACAATAGAAAATGTAAATAAAATGGTTCACACAATTTTGTTATTTTTCTTTACTATAGAAAATATAAATAAAAGGATTCACATTATTTTGTTTTTTTTTTTTTATCACAACTAAAAGACGATAGAAATGTACTATTAACATCGCTATTTATATCGCATAAAAAAAATGTCGAATAAAATGAATCACTAACATTGTCTATTTTTATCGTACTAAAAATGTCAATAAAAATGAATCACTAACATTGTCTATTTTTATCGCACCAAGAATGTCGATAAAAATGAATCACTAACATTGTCTATTTTTATCGCACCAAGAATGTCGATAAAAATGAATCACTAACATTGTCTATTTTTATCGCACCAAGAATGTCGATAAAAATGAATCACTAACATTGTCTATTTTTATCGCACCAAGAATGTCGATAAAAATGACAGCATTAACCATTCTATTTTCACCGCGTTCAAAACGACGATAAAATATTCAACATTAACAATTCTATTTTTACCGCATTCAAAATGACGATAAAATATTCAACATTAACAATTCTATTTTTACCGCATTCAAAATGACGATAAAATATTCAACATTAACAATTCTATTTTTACCGCATTCAAAATGACGATAAAATATTCAACATTAACAATTCTATTTTTACCGCATTCAAAATGACGATAAAATATTCAACATTAACAATTCTATTTTTACCGCATTCAAAATGACGATAAAATATTCAACATTAACAATTCTATTTTTACCGCATTCAAAATGACGATAAAATATTCAACATTAACAATTCTATTTTTACCGCATTCAAAATGACGATAAAATATTCAACATTAACAATTCTATTTTTCCTACTATAGAAAATGTAAATAAATATATTTCTAAATTCTATTCTTTTATTCATATAAGAAAATGTAAATAAATGCATTTTCAATTTCTATTCTTTTACTTACATAAGAAAATGTAAACAAATATATTTCTAAATTTTTATCATACCGTTATAACTCATATATAAATTACATAGGAAAAAAAATGTCATTTTTATTTTATCGTTCTAATTCACCTCTAAATTACATAGAAAAATGTAATCTTTATTATACGATGGGAATTCATATTTTAATTACATAGAAAAATGTAATTCCTATCATACGACATAAATTCATATTTAAATTATATCTAAAAATGTAGTTTTTATCCTACAACGCAAATTCACATTCTAATTACATGAAAAAAAAGTAATTTTCATTCTACCGTTATTATTCATCTCTAAATTACATAGAAAAATGTAATTTAAATCATGCAATGTAAATTTACATTTTTATATCCTAGAAAAATGCAATTTTTGTCATACAGTGCAAATTCATATATAAATTTCATGTAAAACTGTAACTTTTGTTATGCAAAGTAAATTCACCTTTTTAATTACGTCTAAAAATGTAATTTTATTCATACGGTGGAAATTCATTCATAAATAACATACAGAAATGTAACTTATTTCATACGGTAAAAAAAATCATTCATAAATACATATAAAAATGTTATTTATTTCATACGGTGAAAAATCATTCATAAATAACATATAAAAATGTTATTTATTTCATGCTATGAAAAATAATTCATAAATAACATATAAAAATGTTATTTATTTCATGCGATGAAAAATCATTCATAAATAACATATAAAAATGTTATTTATTTCATGCTGTGGAAATTTATTCATAAATTCCATAATAAAAGATGTTTTATTTCACACAATGTAAAAAACATCTTCTTTTTATGTACAATGAAAAAAATATCATCTTTTTATATTTATAATATATTAACTTTACTATTTTACAATGTAAAAATATGATCTTTTATATTTTACAAAGTAAAAATATCAACTTTACTATTTTACAATGTAAAAATATCAACTTTACTATTTTACAATGTAACAATATGATCTTTTCTATTTTACAATGTAAAAATATTCATTTTCCTATTTGCAATGTAAAAATATGACTTTTCTATTTTACAATGAAAAAAAATATGACCTTTTCTATTTTACAATGAAAAATAATAACTTCTTTATTTGAAATATAAAAAGATCGTCTTTTTATTTTCATCGTCAAAATTTCAATATAAAAATATGGTCTTTTTATTTTAAACATAAAAAGATTATCTTTACATTTATCTCGGCAAATTTTCAATACAAAAATATTGTCTTTTTATTTTAAACATAAAAAGATTTTATCTTTATTCTTATTTTCATCGTCAAAATCTCATCTTTTTGTTTTCAATATAAAAAAAAAATTGTCTTTTATTCTAAACATAAAATATTGTCTCCTTATTTTCAACATAAAAAGATTTAGCTTTTTTTTTTTTTATTACAATCAAATAAACAAAGTTGTAATTTTTGTAGCCAAAATCAAAGTTGCAGTCTTTGTTAACAAAATCAAAGTTGTAATCTTTGTTGACAAAAGCAAAGTTTAAATTCTTATAAAGTTTTAATCTTTATAAATAAAAATAAAAGATTTCATATTTTAAAAATAAAACAAAGATTCATTTTATACAAACAAAAACAAAGATTCATTTTAAAGATCGAATCTTTAGTAACGTTATTCATTTCAAAATAAAAATCAAAACTTTGATTCGTCAATCATGATAAAAGATTAAACTTCATTTACAAATCATAACCAAAGATTAAACTTTTTATTATAACCTTTCTACCTGTCATCGAATAACAATTTCCACAATCAATTCCAACACCAATCATATAACACATCAATAACAATACAGGCCACAAACATCAATTTCCACCATTCAACCATTCAATCCATACAACATTCATTTTGCATAATGACAACATAATTAAATTAAATTAATTATATATATATAAATAAAAAATAAAATATAGAATCTCACCTTGCTTGTTTCTGAATTGAAGCGATTTAAATCAGATCTCGTGTTTGGCGTCACAACGGTTACGGATCTGAAAGATTTCAAATTGAAATTTATGCATAAATTAGAATTCTGGCCTTTAACAACTGACACAGTGACGCTTAAAAGCGTGACAAAATCTTAAGCTATTTACCTTAAATTTTCAGAAATGTTCAAAACTTTGAATGCGGATTTCGGGAGCTATAGTCGACGGTTTTACGAACGGTTTGCGGGAGATTGAAGAGCTACGAGAGGGCTATCTTCACCGAGAAGATGGAGGGGTGCGGCTGCAAGCACAGGGGGCGGCGGCAGCATGAAGGCGGCGGTTTCGGGGAGGTGAATCGAGTGCTACGGGCAACGGTTTGATGTGAGGTTTGTTGGAGAAGAAAGAGGAAGAGAAGAGCTTCAAAAAGTTTAACTACGGCATGGTCTAATTCTTAGTGGTTTGGGAGATAGGGAGGAGAGAAGTTTCGGCCATTATGGGTTCAAGGTGCGGCGGGATCACGTTGGGGAAGAAGATGGACCCGACTTTTCTTTTATATTATTATATTAGGTTAATCTAATTATTATTTAATTAGCCCGTTTAAGCCCGTTTTGGCCCGAACTCAGATTTAGGCCCAACGACTGTCGTTCCTACCATTTAGCCCCCATTTCGAACTCATCTAGACATGTCTCATCAGCCCAAACTGTCATCTAGGCCTCCGTTTCGCAGTTTTAAAATTTAAGTCCTTTATTTCTAATTTTTCCGTACAAATAATTTCACCGGGGACACAAATTAACTCAGAAAAATTATTTTTGGCTTTCTTATGTCAATACGGTTCTAACAAAATTTATTTCGTCGAATTCCGAGACTTTTTGAAAAATGACTATTTTTAAGGCGTTCAAATTTAACTGTAAATAGTCAAAACACATTTTATTTCGCCACGCTCACATATTAATTCGAAAAATTATGAAAAATTAAACTTAACAATATTTTGACATTCCGGATCCAACAAAAGTGGTTTCGTCGAAAACCGAGGTTGTTTGAAAAATGACTATTTTCAAGGCCAATATATTTAATAATAAAAATACCAAAAATAGTGGAATTTTTCCGAAACTCAAAAATATAAGTTCTTATAGTCATTTTTATATGTAAACAACATTCTAAAACCAATGGAGATGGTTTCGGGTCCTAATTCCTTATTCTGCAAAATTTAGCAATTTGGCCCTTATAAATTTCATAGCGACCTTCTCTAAATATTGAATTGGCCATAGCTTTTGATTCCCGTTATGAAATTTCGATTTTTCGGATTCGTTGGAAAGATATTTTTAAAAAGATTCTAATATTTTTGGTTTCACTAAAATCCGTTAAATTTTGCATCCTATACGGTCAGTCAAAGTTCAAGTTTGACTTTTCAAACTACCGCGTTATTTCTAACTCTTTTGTTAATTAAAATTAAATCATTCATTCTAACTTCGATTTAAATCAAATTTGTGATCATTATTATTTAAATAAATTATTTTATATTGTCAAAATTCATTAAAATTTTCTAAAATAAAAATTTTAAATTGGTCCTGATTTTGCGGGTTGTTACAATCGCCCCCACTTAAAAACTTTTCGTCCTCGAAAAGGAACGTAGCTAAAAATTGTAAAATTAACTATCTTAATTTTAAATTTTAATGGTAGATTATCTTTTCAAAATATATACAACTTTATATATATAAAAATCATATTTCACAAAATATATTATAAATATCAAAAATACGTTAATTATAAATTCGTAACTCTGAACTCGTTCTAGGGCATTACTAACCCCATCTCTAACGAGTTTACTCATTCTAGGATACTACTGATCCTATCTCTAATGAGTATTCTTATTGGATATTACTAATCCAATCTCTGATGAGTCTTCTGTTCAGTTCTAACAAGTTGTACCCCAAAGATTTGAGCTAACCAAAGCTCTGATACCAACTGTAAAGACCCGCAAATCCCCACCCCTTGGATCGACCATAAACCACACAGGTCTGATCCAAAAAGTGAAAATCTACGAATACTTTAACTTTGGGCATACAACATATTAAAACAACAACAGAAGACTTTTATAACACCATAATAAATGTTACATCAGAGTACAGAATATACATATCAGAGTACATTGGAATAAAATTACAGCGGAAGATAAATACAAAAAATGTAATATACTGCAGCGGCAGAACACAGCGAAAGACTCTCTATCTCTGGACACAGCTTTAAGCTTCAACCCAGAATCCTGTTTAATATATCTGCAAAAATAGCTACTCGACTGCCCGTGTGGAAAATATGGGCACCCGAGTTTGCCAGTGGACAAAACTACAGGTCAGTCATGGGACTGGTGTGAGAATTCTACTTAACCTATATAATATAATAAGGCTAATCACAGGACCACGCCACTTTCGCGGAACGGGTTTTCTCCTATGGATTGCCAGTGCATGACTAAGGTAAATCGTCAAAATAACGCAATGCTTTTTAGAAAAATGAAACCATTATAAGACCCAAGTCCCATCACACAATGCAACGCAAACCGGAGGATAGGGTTTTACCTTATAATGATCAAAAGATGCTTGATACGATAAACACGGTATTATATAATAATAGTGTGCAACCAATTTGAAATACATCAAAGTAAATGTATTAATCCTAGACGGCATGAGTGCCCCATCCCACTATGTCGCCATATATAGGTATACAATCAAAACCGCGTGATGTCGTATTGGAAATTTGGGTTTCCATCTGAGTCAAGGCTAGGGAGGAGATCCTTACCGATTCGAGACACTCTAGCAATGCCCCAGGATTGGTACTCTGTCCAACCCTTGGATCCTGCAGGGCCGGTCCGTCCCCGTGTTGGTACTCGGTCCAACTAGTGCAATGGACTGGATTAGTTATTCCTGAACACACGCTTCCCGATCCTTTTGGACCTATCCTACGGCCAGTAGCGACCGCATAACCCGAGGCCTCGAACAATCCAACAACCACATAAGTAAAATGTCAGCCGGTTTAAGCACCGACACCACTTCTAGCTAGAAAGAAACGTGTGCACTCCCTGCGTTCCCTTCTCCCGTTTTAGACTCTACCGGGCTGTGAGGCTCGTGAGGTCACGTAACACAAAGCTATGCCTAAATAGACTATGCTTTGATCATCCCACAAGGCTCTGCTTTGCAACAATAAGCCTTGATCAAGTGCAACTTGGCATACCACATCAACAACTCATATCATGCGATCGGTAAATATTTAACATACAAAAGGGTGTTAAGCAAGAGAATAAATCCTCCGCCACCATGCATTTATATATTAAATAAAAACCGATTTAATTACATGAAATAAATTTCAATGTCAGGCATGCTATCCATTTACAAGTCCGTTCTGGGTCTGAACGAAACAACGTATCCGTCGATCTCCAGTACGTCTGGAAGATCATCACTTTTACCTTGCCTTGGGGGATCAGTCCCAATTCAAGATATTAGTCACCATCAACCAAACGATGTGAAGCTCTCCGGTCTTCAGTCACCGTCTTCATCTTCGACTCTTGATCGTCGTGATGATTATTCAGAATGGGTTAGACTCGGTCTTTCTGAATAACTCGCGTATTTGTAATTTAAAATCAACCATACGCCACATTCCAACTTTGAATATCCTTTTAAATAAAAATTATTATTTATGTTAAAAGGTTCTCCTTAATTTTATCAAAGATAAAATAAATTAAATTTTTAATCTTTCTAAAAAGATTTATTAATATTCCAATTTTGATTTAATTTATAAAATAGATTTATAAATTTCAAATAGTAATTTCAATGTAAATTGGATTAAAGGATAAATGTTATTTAAACATCGTCCACTACAAATCCTTTCTACATATCAATCACCAAACATAATGGCTAAAATCTAATAATCTTAAATAAAAGGTTTATCCTAAAGATATTAAATCATTACTATATATAAAAAAAACATATTTTAAAATAATCAATAAAATATTCTATATATAAAAGATTCTGAATGTAAAATATACTTTATAATACAAAATCTTTTATTTTACAAAAATCTTTTTATTATATAAAAATTCTTATTTAAAAAGAAATTCTGCATTGGAATGCAACTCAACCATGTACCATATAATTTGGGTCATATGGGTTTCATACATTTCATGTATAGGGTAATAACAAGAAAATAATTCTCAATCCATCCATTAACAACCAGAGTGACAATGTCAACTGTGTGAGCATTAAAATGAAATAATAACGCTCATCGCAGCCTGTCGATCAATCGATAGACATATAATTAAACATTGGGATTTGTGTTAGTCAAGTATCGTCCCAATACCCGTGTGGGGTTTCCAGCCAACAACAGTTCATATAAATAAGTAAATACATGATTGGTTAATAGGTTTAACCAATTTCTACTGTATATTATGCAAATAAAAGTAATCCTTATATTTGCACATAAATTGGGTTTCCTACCAAGATGAGTGAAAGTGATATACTCATTTTGTTAACGATTCTATTTCAACAAATACAATGTAAATAAAAGTGTGTTTCTAATCTTGTACTTTTATTTGTACATAAAACACAAATAAAAGTGTATCTCATGTATTTGTCTTTTTATTTGACAAACAATGTCAATAAAAATGTTCTTTTATATCTTGTACTTTTATTTAACAAATCAATGGTAAACAAAATGTCTTTTTAACTCTTTTACCTTTATTTAACAAAACAATGACAAATAAAAGTATAATTTGCTTTCTATGCTTTATTTGCATCTAAAAATGCAAATAAGAAATATAACCCTCTTTTTACTTTTCTTTACAATAGAAAATGTAAATAAAATGGTTCACACAATTTTGTTATTTTTCTTTACTATAGAAAATATAAATAAAAGGATTCACATTATTTTGTTTTTTTTTTTTTTATCACAACTAAAAGACGATAGAAATGTACTATTAACATCGCTATTTATATCGCATAAAAAAAATGTCGAATAAAATGAATCACTAACATTGTCTATTTTTATCGCACTAAAAATGTCAATAAAAATGAATCACTAACATTGTCTATTTTTATCGCACCAAGAATGTCGATAAAAATGAATCACTAACATTGTCTATTTTTATCGCACCAAGAATGTCGATAAAAATGAATCACTAACATTGTCTATTTTTATCGCACCAAGAATGTCGATAAAAATGAATCACTAACATTGTCTATTTTTATCGCACCAAGAATGTCGATAAAAATGAATCACTAACATTGTCTATTTTTATCGCACCAAGAATGTCGATAAAAATGAATCACTAACATTGTCTATTTTTATCGCACCAAGAATGTCGATAAAAATGACAGCATTAACCATTCTATTTTCACCGCGTTCAAAACGACGATAAAATATTCAACATTAACAATTCTATTTTTACCGCATTCAAAATGACGATAAAATATTCAACATTAACAATTCTATTTTTACCGCATTCAAAATGACGATAAAATATTCAACATTAACAATTCTATTTTTACCGCATTCAAAATGACGATAAAATATTCAACATTAACAATTCTATTTTTACCGCATTCAAAATGACGATAAAATATTCAACATTAACAATTCTATTTTTACCGCATTCAAAATGACGATAAAATATTCAACATTAACAATTCTATTTTTACCGCATTCAAAATGACGATAAAATATTCAACATTAACAATTCTATTTTTACCGCATTCAAAATGACGATAAAATATTCAACATTAACAATTCTATTTTTCCTACTATAGAAAATGTAAATAAATATATTTCTAAATTCTATTCTTTTATTCATATAAGAAAATGTAAATAAATGCATTTTCAATTTCTATTCTTTTACTTACATAAGAAAATGTAAACAAATATATTTCTAAATTTTTATCATACCGTTATAACTCATATATAAATTACATAGGAAAAAAAATGTCATTTTTATTTTATCGTTCTAATTCACCTCTAAATTACATAGAAAAATGTAATCTTTATTATACGATGGGAATTCATATTTTAATTACATAGAAAAATGTAATTCCTATCATACGACATAAATTCATATTTAAATTATATCTAAAAATGTAGTTTTTATCCTACAACGCGAATTCACATTCTAATTACATGAAAAAAAAGTAATTTTCATTCTACCGTTATTATTCATCTCTAAATTACATAGAAAAATGTAATTTAAATCATGCAATGTAAATTTACATTTTTATATCCTAGAAAAATGCAATTTTTGTCATACAGTGCAAATTCATATATAAATTTCATGTAAAACTGTAACTTTTGTTATGCAAAGTAAATTCACCTTTTTAATTACGTCTAAAAATGTAATTTTATTCATACGGTGGAAATTCATTCATAAATAACATACAGAAATGTAACTTATTTCATACGGTAAAAAAAATCATTCATAAATACATATAAAAATGTTATTTATTTCATACGGTGAAAAATCATTCATAAATAACATATAAAAATGTTATTTATTTCATGCTATGAAAAATCATTCATAAATAACATATAAAAATGTTATTTATTTCATGCGATGAAAAATCATTCATAAATAACATATAAAAATGTTATTTATTTCATGCTGTGGAAATTTATTCATAAATTCCATAATAAAAGATGTTTTATTTCACACAATGTAAAAAACATCTTCTTTTTATGTACAATGAAAAAAATATCATCTTTTTATATTTATAATATATTAACTTTACTATTTTACAATGTAAAAATATGATCTTTTATATTTTACAAAGTAAAAATATCAACTTTACTATTTTACAATGTAAAAATATCAACTTTACTATTTTACAATGTAACAATATGATCTTTTCTATTTTACAATGTAAAAATATTCATTTTCCTATTTGCAATGTAAAAATATGACTTTTCTATTTTACAATGAAAAAAAATATGACCTTTTCTATTTTACAATGAAAAATAATAACTTCTTTATTTGAAATATAAAAAGATCGTCTTTTTATTTTCATCGTCAAAATTTCAATATAAAAATATGGTCTTTTTATTTTAAACATAAAAAGATTATCTTTACATTTATCTCGGCAAATTTTCAATACAAAAATATTGTCTTTTTATTTTAAACATAAAAAGATTTTATCTTTATTCTTATTTTCATCGTCAAAATCTCATCTTTTTGTTTTCAATATAAAAAAAAAATTGTCTTTTATTCTAAACATAAAATATTGTCTCCTTATTTTCAACATAAAAAGATTTAGCTTTTTTTTTATTACAATCAAATAAACAAAGTTGTAATTTTTGTAGCCAAAATCAAAGTTGCAGTCTTTGCAAACAAAATCAAAGTTGTAATCTTTGTTGACAAAAGCAAAGTTTAAATTCTTATAAAGTTTTAATCTTTATAAATAAAAATAAAAGATTTCATATTTTAAAAATAAAACAAAGATTCATTTTATACAAACAAAAACAAAGATTCATTTTAAAGATCGAATCTTTAGTAACGTTATTCATTTCAAAATAAAAATCAAAACTTTGATTCGTCAATCATGATAAAAGATTAAACTTCATTTACAAATCATAACCAAAGATTAAACTTTTTATTATAACCTTTCTACCTGTCATCGAATAACAATTTCCACAATCAATTCCAACACCAATCATATAACACATCAATAACAATACAGGCCACAAACATCAATTTCCACCATTCAACCATTCAATCCATACAACATTCATTTTGCATAATGACAACATAATTAAATTAAATTAATTATATATATATAAATAAAAAATAAAATATAGAATCTCACCTTGCTTGTTTCTGAATTGAAGCGATTTAAATCAGATCTCGTGTTTGGCGTCACAACGGTTACGGATCTGAAAGATTTCAAATTGAAATTTATGCATAAATTAGAATTCTGGCCTTTAACAACTGACACAGTGACGCTTAAAAGCGTGACAAAATCTGAAACTATTTACCTTAAATTTTCAGAAATGTTCAAAACTTTGAATGCGGATTTCGGGAGCTATAGTCGACGGTTTTACGAACGGTTTGCGGGAGATTGAAGAGCTACGAGAGGGCTATCTTCACCGAGAAGATGGAGGGGTGCGGCTGCAAGCACAGGGGGCGGCGGCAGCATGAAGGCGGCGGTTTCGGGGAGGTGAATCGAGAGCTACGGGCAACGGTTTGATGTGAGGTTTGTTGGAGAAGAAAGAGGAAGAGAAGAGCTTCAAAAAGTTTAACTACGGCATGGTCTAATTCTTAGTGGTTTGGGAGATAGGGAGGAGAGAAGTTTCGGCCATTATGGGTTCAAGGTGCGGCGGGATCACGTTGGGGAAGAAGAAGGACCCGACTTTTCTTTTATATTATTATATTAGGTTAATCTAATTATTATTTAATTAGCCCGTTTAAGCCCGTTTTGGCCCGAACTCAGATTTAGGCCCAACGACTGTCGTTCCTACCATTTAGCCCCCATTTCGAACTCATCTAGACATGTCTCATCAGCCCAAACTGTCATCTAGGCCTCCGTTTCGCAGTTTTAAAATTTAAGTCCTTTATTTCTAATTTTTCCGTACAAATAATTTCACCGGGGACACAAATTAACTCAGAAAAATTATTTTTGGCTTTCTTATGTCAATACGGTTCTAACAAAATTTATTTCGTCGAATTCCGAGACTTTTTGAAAAATGGCTATTTTTAAGGCGTTCAAATTTAACTGTAAATAGTCAAAACACATTTTATTTCGCCACGCTCACATATTAATTCGAAAAATTATGAAAAATTAAACTTAACAATATTTTGACATTCCGGATCCAACAAAAGTGGTTTCGTCGAAAACCGAGGTCGTTTGAAAAATGACTATTTTCAAGGCCAATATATTTAATAATAAAAATACCAAAAATAGTGGAATTTTTCCGAAACTCAAAAATATAAGTTCTTATAGTCATTTTTATATGTAAACAACATTCTAAAACCAATGGAGATGGTTTCGGGTCCTAATTCCTTATTCTGCAAAATTTAGCAATTTGGCCCTTATAAATTTCATAGCGACCTTCTCTAAATATTGAATTGGCCATAACTTTTGATTCCCGTTATGAAATTTCGATTTTTCGGATTCGTTGGAAAGATATTTTTAAAAAGATTCTAATATTTTTGGTTTCACTAAAATACGTTAAATTTTGCATCCTATACGGTCAGTCAAAGTTCAAGTTTGACTTTTCAAACTACCGCGTTATTTCTAACTCTTTTGTTAATTAAAATTAAATCATTCATTCTAACTTCGATTTAAATCAAATTTGTGATCATTATTATTTAAATAAATTATTTTATATTGTCAAAATTCATTAAAATTTTCTAAAATAAAAATTTTAAATTGGTCCTGATTTTGCGGGTTGTTACATATTATATATGTCGAGCGTGAGATGCAAGCGTTCTACTAGATTTTAATTACTTGTGATTAGACATTATTATAATATCAGATAATATATGATTCCAAAGTGTTTTGGGTTATCGTAAGGTAAAAACCATCCATGTTTATGTGTGGATCGGTCTTACGATTATCATCTCTTTTGAAAGGATTTTTGGAAGTTAAACAAATGGTTGGAGTTTACTCACACCAGTCCCATGACTGGCCCAGAGTTTATTTTGTTTGTTTTCCCTAAACTCTTGGGTGCCCAAATTTGTACGGGCAGTCAAGTAGTCGGGATTTTACAAATGCACCTGGAGGAGATTGAAGCAGGAGGCCCCACCAGTTAGCTATAGGCTATCATATTTTCCGCTGTGTACTATGTTGTATCTGGAAACAGGTGTTTATAACTGTCCCAGAGATAACAGTTGTGCTCTGATAATGGTATGTATATACAAATACTGATTTGTGCTTCAAAGTTATATTATCTAATATATTTTATTCGTTCCGCTGTGAGTTTGTGATCTTCGTTTTCTTCTATTCTAAAAATTCTTTCTTTCTATTTCTCATCCTCTAACTTCTTTCTAATAATGATTCGTATTTCTGTGCAATTTGGGTTGGACGTGAGGTATGATCAGTCTACTCAAAGGGTACGGAAATTTGGGTCGTTTCAGTTAAACTAGAATTGTCAACAAAAAGAATGAATCATTTTTTTTCATTTTGTTGAAATAGAATCGTCAACAAAAGTGAAAATATCATTTTTATGGAAATTGCATACATTAGAATTTGTATGCAATTCAAAGAATCTTTTTTATTGAAAATTGTAATAACCCGGAAATCCGAGCCAATTTAAAATTTTTGTTTTGGTAATTTTAGTGAATTTTAATTATTTAAAATGAATTATTTTAAATAATAACGACGAGAAATTTATTTTGAATAGAAATAGAACGTATATATTTATATTCATCATTGTTAGAATATAAATATTTATTTATAATTATAAAAGGAATTGAAAATGGCGCGGTAGTTCGATAATTCGATTTCAAAATTCAAATGAATGTACAGGGTTCAAAATAAACCGGATTTTAGTGAAACCAAAAATATTTGAATCTAATAGAGAATATCTTTCCAACGAATCCGAAAAATTGAAATATTTTAAATTAATGTGATCGTCGCTTTCTAAGAACAGAAAAGCGCGAATTTTTAATTAAATACTGCAAGCATACAGGTGTGTAGCATACAGGTCGAACACAGGGAGGTGTTATTAAAAATTATTATCTATTTATTCTTGGGCGAGTTAGACGAAGTTTGGAGTTTTTTTTATGTTGTTGAAATTACTCTGAATCTAATCAGTATCAAATTTAATAATTGAAAGGAAAAGGAACAATTACTAGAAAAAGAGAATAACAACTAGAACAATAACAGAAATTAAAAGTAAGATTCCTGTTGAAACTAATCAAAAGTGAATCGCTAACAAGCAGTAATAAAAGACAATAACAATATGCATTCTATCCAAATCTAATTAAGTAGATAACACAAATTGTTATGAAATTAAAATAACAATAAAACTAGAAAAGAAAAGACTTTTATTAGAACAAAAGAGAATACAGAATAGAATAATGAATGGCATTTACAATAGGACATCATGTATATTTATAGAGATGTAGACCAAATCCTAATCAAATCAATGACTACATGGCCCTCTTTTCTCAAGAAGTAATATCATATCTCTTGCCTTCCTTGACTAGGCTTGTTTGGAAATAATTCTTTTAAGAATATCTGATGCATATCTTGGTGAATATCTTCCAAATCCTCCGTATGGCTAGTTGATTCGTAATTAGATTGCATGCGATTAATTATTCCAAACAAGGATGCTCATCAAACTCCCAAGGCAACAAAGGATGAAATCTTCAAAATTGGTCTTTTATTGGCAATAAATCAATCAGAAATTCTTCTAATTGGAAATTGGAAATTGAAAAATGAATGTTCTGAAGTGATTTCCATGACTACTCCTGAAATGTCTATTAGTGAATATCATACATATACATGAATATGTATATATATAATATAACACTAATTAATATTCTTTATGGCAAAGGGCCAGTGTGAACGCGTTCCGTTTCTTTGGCAAAAAGTGAGCTCGACGGGGATCGAACTCAGGTCTCTCAGTACAAATTTCCATGCAATTACCAGTGAGCTACAACGTCTTTTGTAATTGAGATGGCTTTAATACGGGGAAGTAGCTTTTTATCTGTAGTTGGCCTTTAATTTGAAATGAAGGAGGCATTTCTTGACATCCTGTAAAAACACACAAAAGTACCCAAAGTACCATTTATTTATTTACAAAAGATAAAATATAAGAGCATAAAATAAACACATTTCTATGTTAATCAAATACCCCCACACTTATCTTTTACTCGTCCTCGAGTAAAACAAGAAATGAAAAACTAACTAGATAGGTCGCACTTTCGTAGGAAACACGATTGCATTGAGCGTATGCAACAAGCCGTTAAACCTTTAGGTGTCCCTAGTAGGACGAGTGGTGTCTCGTGAGGGTTTTCAGCGGATACTACCCACAAAATCCAAATGCAGTATGCTATGATTCTAATGAAACTACATGAATGCAATGGACATATGCAAATAAAAACGAAAAATGAAAACACGACTTATTTCAGGAAAGTGGTACAACAAATTAAGTTAATAATTGCTAATCAGTTGATTTTATTTTAGATACCTCGACTTGTCACAAATTTTCAATATAAATCAAGTTTTCAAATGTTAAATTCCAGTTTGGCCAGTTAGTTCGGTCGATAACTGTGACGACAAAGAATTTCGCTCGGTCCGAACCAGTCGCTAAACCGACCCAGACCGTTCGAAACGCCCTATCGTTTGAGAACATGACAAAATAGAACGCATACAAAAGAACGTTTCACTGTATATTACAACAATGCATCAGATTACAAGAATATACAGAGTATAAATGAATATTACACAGAAATATCAGAGATTTAAATTACATTCAAATACATAGCAGCGGAAAATAATACAATACACAACTAGAAGGAGATATACGGATACAAAGCTTTCCGGATATCGTTCCAGCTCTAAACCATGATCCTGTGAATATAAATCTGCAAAACCAAAACTACTAGCTGCCCGTGTCAAAATAGGGGCACCCAGAGTTTAGGTTAAAACAATAAACTCCAGGTCAGTCATGTGACTGGTGTGAGAACTAAAACAGTTATAATCTTTTATTTTAAAGTTCGGTAAATCAAGGGACCACGCCGTATAACACGGAACGGGTTTCCTCCCAAGAATACCAGTGCATAAAACCACAGCGCAATGCTAAATAAAGAAGAATGAGGCTATTATAAGACCCGGTTCCCATCACACAATGCAACGCAAGCCGGAGGATAGGGTTTTTACCTTATAATAGCCAAGGATGCTTGATACGTTTAAAACAAATCATTTGATACTATCATAAGTGCATAGTGTATAAAACAACTTCAAATCATAAGTATCAATCATAGGCGGCATGAATGCCCCATCCCACTATGTCGCCATACTAGGCTCTACAAATAAAACCGCAGAATCACGTATTTGGAAATTGGGTTTCCCTCTATGAACCGAGGCAAAAGATAGTCCTCTACCGATTCGAGACGCTCTAGCCCGTGTCTCAGGAACAGCCGCAACTGCCCCCTGGATCCTCAGGGCCGGTCCACCGATGTGGATTATTATGCCTGAACACTACGTCTCCCCACCCTATGGGGTGTAAGTCTGGTCCGTCAGCCGACCAGAATGCATCGGCCGAAACCGATATAACCGAGGCGCCTCGCAATAGCAACAACCACATAAGTCAAACTCGTCAGGGCGTGTAAAACCACTGACGCCACTTCTAGCTAGAAAGAAACGCATGCCCTCCCTGACGTCCGTCTCCCGTTTTTGGTTCATACCGGGTGTGAAACACGCGAGGTAAACGTTACACAAAGCTACGCCACAAAGGCCGTGCTTTGATCATCACCACAAGACTTTGCTTTTCAACAGAAGCCTCGATCAACTGCCACTTAGGCATGCCACACAGGCAATTCACTCCATGCGTTTGATATCCATCAATATATAACCCCTGAGCTCGTACGTCTCAGAGAAGGGCGTTAAGCAAGAGAATAAATTCTCCGCCGCCAAACAGATATATATTTAATAGAGATCAATCACACGGACTAAAATCCAATGTCAGACACACAGTCCATTTACAAGTCCGTTCTTGGTCTGAACGAAACCGGAGGCACCTAGTACCCCGCATATCCATCGATCTCCAAGTACGTCTGGACGATCACTAACTGTTTCCATCTTCTTGGGTGTACAGCCCAATCAAGATCATCAGTAATTACCCAAACGACGTGAAGACCTCCGGTCTTCGACCATCGTCTTCATCTTCGACTTATCGTCGTATCAGTTATTCAGAATGGGATAAACCCGGTCTTTCCGAATAACTCGCGTATATTTTAAATAAGTGTTACACAAACACAACATACGCCTCATTCCAATTCATCAGTCACTAACCGTAAATTAATCAAGAGAATAATTCCCCAAATATTAACCCCGAAGGCCGAAACCAACATCAGATCAATATTCAGAAAACCATTCTGTTTGGCCAACCGACAGTTAGTTTCTAAATTTCACTTTCATAGGGAAAGATTCCCATAAATTTTATCAAAGATAAATTCCTTGAATTTATTCTTTAATCTACTTTTGAATATCAATTCAAAACTAGTCGGGATTAACGAACCTTACCGAAGTAATCATTTGTTTTTAATTTCCCAATCCCAACCTATTCATCCCATGAAGTAAAACTGGTCATACTTCATATCTAACACCACGGTGTTATCGGTAAATTCAATTACCATTTCACGTTCAAATCTGATTAAAGATTTAACTATCGCCTGGAGCAAAACTGGTGATACTCCATTTTCGATCATTTCAATCTAATTAAAGATTCATTAAAACTCCACTTAGTTTTAATCTTTGACTGGGTTAAAGAATCAGTGTCATTTAAAACACGGTTCACGATAAACCCAAATCCACATTCCATTAATTATCGGGTTAAAGAACGAGCGTTATTTAAAACACTGTCCACGATAAACCCAAAAATCAATATCAATTCAATTTCCAATTAAATATTATTTAATTGGTACACTTCATTAAATCTAAATAAAAAGATTTAATCTTTTCTCAACTGGATTCAAGAACAGTGTTAGTGAAGACACCATTCACGACAAACCCAAATCACATTCGATATTCAATACAAGGCTCTGAATAGAAAATATATCGGCTTATATTCAATATCAAATTCTACGACTAACAAATGTCGTATTGGAAATAACGATATAAATATATATCTTTCAAATTTCCATAACAACCCCTGTATAATCACGAACTCCAACATCGAAATATTCCGAAGACAATTTCGATTCAAATCCACTCCAATGCAATCATTGGAAATTCTGGTTATTTTTAAAACCCTTTTCAAATTCAATTTATTTATTTAAAAATAAATAGAATTATAATTCTAGTTCAAAACTAGTTCATTTCGATAAAAATCTATTTTTATCTTTTCAAACATGGAGTTTTTCATCCCAAATCTTCACAAATCATTTCTTATGATTTTACATAAATTATTACTATTTTTAATAATTTTATCAAGGCCCGTACAGTCGATTTCCACCAATGGCCATCGAACTGCACGTATAGCGACCTTTTTCCAATTTGATTTGGACATAATTCCAAATCCAACCGTTAGATTTCTAATTTATCACATTCGTTAGAAAGCTCTTTTTGATACGAACCCAACGGTTCCGGTTTTAGGAGAATCCGACGGTCGGATCTCCCGTAATGTCCGTTTGAAATAAATGGTCGAAATTCACGAACTACCGCGGCGCGGCGCGTTCTATTCAGGCCATTATATTATATATATAATATATATATAATATATTTCGTCGATTTCTATTTAAAACGAATTATATAAATAGTTTTAAATTCGTTTCAAAAGCAATCTCAACTTCCGTTTCAACTCAAATCAAAATTGAATTCTTCTCTATAAATTCGTTTTAAAATTCATTTCTATTCAATTCAAATTTCAATTCCATTTGAATTCATTTCAATTTGCTTTCAATTCAATTTGAATTCGTTTTCAATTCATTTCGAAATCGTTTTCAATTCAATTTATTTCGAAATCGTTTTCAATTCAATTCATTTCGAAATCGTTTTCAATTCAATTCATTTCGAAATCGTTTTCAATTCAATTTATTTCGAAATCGTTTTCAATTCAACTCATTTCGAAATCGTTTTCAATTCAATTCATTTCGAAATCGTTTTCAATTCAATTCATTTCGAAATCGTTTTCAATTCAATTCATTTCGAAATCGTTTTCAATTCATTTCGAAATCGTCGATTTCGAAATCACTTTTCAATATTCATTTTAAAATGAATAAAGTCGATATAAATATCGTTCACGTCAAAATGGCGTCAATCTAATCAACACGGCTTCATAAATTTCTATTTTCAAATTTTCTTTATTTTTCAAATTGGAATGAGGCCCAATCAATTACCATATAAAATTAATTATATGGATTTCCATACAACACATGTATATAATAGCATTGAAAAATAATCAACCATCAACCAAAGTGCACTACACTGTATAAGCATCAAATATAGATATTCAACGCTTATAACAGCCTGTCAATCAATCGATCGATATATTTAATCAATCAGGATGAGTGAAATTCATATTTCATCCCAACACCCGTGTGGGGTTTCAAACAATCAAACACAGATTTTATTTGTGCAGTTGGGCGATGTGTAAAATTTATCGTCCCAATCAATGTCATTCAAATAAGTGTACATAAACAAACCGTCTGGTTTGTAAATGAATATTTATTTATTCAAATTCACGTTAAAAATTATATTTTTAACGATAAAACATTTTATTCCAACTTATGAATTTCTATTCAATTCATTTATTCAATAAAATGATATTTTTATTTTTCTAACTTATTTTAGAAAATTTCGGCGGCATAACGGCATGATACTAGAAACGAGACAAGGCCTAGCCTAATCCCCGGTCTAGTGAAGGCCCACGCCATTCACACATCAATCAAAATCACCAAACAACCCAATTCAAATCAAATCATATAACTAACCTATGCAACCAAACAAACAAGTCCATGGTCTGTGGACGATTGTGTCGGGTCCTACTAAACACCGTCTGCATCCTAGTATATATATATATAACTAGAAATTTAAATTGAAGAGTGAGAAGTTCTCACCCAAGCTATCCTAGCCCCACGGCACTTCTTCTGCAGGAAATTTTCATCGTTATCGCATCTTCGCTATCTTCTTTGCCCGTAGCCACTACATATATAAAAATCACACATTTTTATATTTTGTTGTCTTTGAAATAAAAATCACATTTTTATTTATTCACTTTCAATTCAAAAATCATATTTCTATTTCGATATCATATAGATAAAAATTCCATTTCAAAAATATTTATTTCGCCTTTATAAAAATAAAGTTTTCGCCTTTTTCAAAATAAAGATTTCGCCTTTTTCAAAATAAAGGTTCCGCCTTTTTCAAAATAAAGATTTCATCATTATAAAAATCATCACTTTACTTCAACGTATATAAAATAAAAATCAGATTTTTATTTTGCTACATATACAAAGATGATATTTTTATATTCTCTATCCTATAAAGATTATATTTTTAATACTTTAAAAATATAAAAATCATATTTTTACTTCTCTATTTTCTATATAAAGATTTCGCCTTTTCAAATATTTCGCCTTTTCTAATTTAAAGATTTCACCTTTTCTAATTTAAAGATTTCACCTTTATAAAAAATCTCATTTTTATTTTTCTACACATATAAAGATGATATTTTTAATCTTCCTATCATGTAAAAATTATATTTTTAATACTTTAAAAATATAAAAATCATATTTTCACATGGCTACTTCAATAAAGATCATATTTTTATTATATAAAAATTATATTTTTAACCTACCACTAATATAAAAATTATATTTTAATACTAATATATATATTACTGATTTTATATTTGCTATATATATTTAAATAAACTGATTTAAAAACTGATTACAAAAAAAGTAAATTAAAATAAATAAATAAAAGTGTAAACAAAACTTACAGCGTGTAAATAAAAGGGGGAGGCGGCGCTTGGGGTCACGGGTGTCGGAGCTTGGACTGGTGGTGGCGGTCGCGGTTAGGGTGGGCGGTGCGGTTCGATTTGAGGGGGTCTAGGGTTGGGGACTTCGAATTGGGGCTGGAGTATTAACGGAGGGAGGCTGGAGCAAATAAGGGGGGAGCAAATAAGGTGGAGCGTGCGGCGGAGGAAGGCTGACCGACGGTGGGGTGGGCGTTTGGATGGGCGCAGGCTAGCGGCGGCGGCGGTGAACCCGGGGAGGCGCGCTCGATTCGATTGAGGTTTTTTTTCTTTTTTTTTTCTTCTTTTTTTTTCCTGTTACGAAATGCAGAAGTGAGAGGGGAGGGCCAAAGGTTATAGGGAGAGATTAAAATTTTTTTTTATTAATTTAATTATTTAATTATTTTATTTTAATTCAAAAAGTCAACTTTTTCAAACGACCTCTAAACGAGGTCCACCGCCTGTCGTCCATAGCGTTTCACCCCCATTCCGAACACAATGGGATATGTATCGTAAGCTGATTCGGCCGTTACAATCAGTTTTCGTTAAATTTACATTTAAATCACTATATTGAATTTTAAACGTACATTTCAAATTACTGGGGTCACATACTAACTAGAAAAATTCCAGAAAAATATTTTCTAGCTTCGTATTGACGATACGGTCCTAACAAAACTAGTTTCGTCGAATTCTAAGACCGTTGGAAAAATGGCCATTTTCCAGTCGATTAAAATCAACTGAAATGGTCAAAACACGTTTTCCTTTGCCATGCTCACATATTGATTCGAAAAATTATGAAATTTGGAATCTAGCAATAATTTGACACTGCGGATCCAACAAAAGTGGTTTCGTCGAAATCCGAGGTCATTTGCAAAATGTCCATTTTTAAGGGCCTGAATTCCATAGCGACTATTCAGAATTTTCAACTGGACATATCTTTTGATTCATAAAGTGAAATCTCAGTTTGTTAACTTCGTTGGAAAGATATCGTCAATTAGATCTCATTATTTTTGGTTTCACTAAAATCCGGATTGTTTTGCTCCCGGTACATTCAATTGAAGTTTGAAATCGAATTATCGAACTACCGCGCCATTTTCAATTCTATTATAATTATATATATTATTATTTAGATTCTAACGACGACGTATATAAAATATACGTCGAATTCCATTCAAAATAAATTCCTCGTCGATTTTATTTAAAATAATTCATTTTAAATCTTCAAATTCAGCTAAAATTGCCAAAATAAAAATTTCAAACTGGCTCGCATTTTCGGGTTATTACAATCTCCCCCACTTTAAACTTTTCGTCCCCGAAAAGGAACAAAGTCGAAAGTGGTTTGATTATTAAGCTCTACATTCGGTCGGGCTTCCATTCTCCAACTTTTCAGTTTCTGAGAATTTTCAAAACTTCAAAAATTTGGCTAACACCCTAAATTTTCGAAAAATTTCGCCATAACCTCCCCTGCACCGGGAGCATCGGGGAATTTCAAATAGCTTCCCCGGTCCTTCAGATCTCAAAAAGAAAAAGAAAAAGCCAAGCGGCTAGCCAATAGGCTCACAAAATCATCATCACCCAAACAAAACAGGAAATTATGTAGTAACATGTACCTATTTGTCGGGCAAACAAATTTTATTCTCTGCTCTAGCCTCCTTGCTATCACCTGTTCAATGTAAGTATATGTATATGCAAGCAAGTGCGACCGATTTCAATACAATTCAATTTTTGATTATATTAGGCATAAATGGTTAAAAATTAGCAAACAATTAAACAAACAACATAAACATCAATCAATTAGTGAATTAGAGTTTCAAATTCATAATTTGATATATATACAGAAAATCTTGTTTTTGATGCCAATTCACAACAAAGTGTTCTAACTATATAAGTTTTGGTTCTCACACCAGTCTAATGGAAATATATAGATATTACACGTTCGTCACTCGAATATAAATTCTGATGATGATATATCAATCATCAGAATCACTCCCGGGCGACTAGAGCGTAATTCTATATCTATCCAGTATATTAAAATTTCGAATACACGCGGATCAGACGTATACGCAAAATCTATATATACTGGATTGTCCACATCAATATAAATAGATAATCAAATACGAATAATTGATTTAGATTTTCAAAACAAAATTTGTTTTCACTTTAAAAATATACTCTTCACACTCGTTCTAGGATACTACTGATCTCATCTCTAACGAGTCATTCCCATTGGATATTACTAATCCAATATCTGATGAATTCTTTCGTATGGTTCTAATGTGCCTTGTTCTCTGATTTGTAAACCAAAGCTCTGATACCAACTGTGACGACAAAGAATTTCGCTCGGTCCGAACCAATCGCTAAACCGACCCAGACCGTTCGAAACGCCCTATCGTTTGAGAACATGACAAAATAGAACGCATACAAAAGAACGTTTCACTGTATATTACAACAATGCATCAGATTACAAGAATATACAGAGTATAAATGAATATTACACAGAAATATCAGAGATTTAAATTACATTCAAATACATAGCAGCGGAAAATAATACAATACACAACTAGAAGGAGATATACGGATACAAAGCTTTCCGGATATCGTTCCAGCTGTAAACCAGGATCCTGTGAATATAAATCTGCAAAACCAAAACTACTAGCTGCCCGTGTCAAAATAGGGGCACCCAGAGTTTAGGTTAAAACAATAAACTCCAGGTCAGTCATGTGACTGGTGTGAGAACTAAAACAGTTATAATCTTTTATTTTAAAGTTCGGTAAATCAAGGGACCACGCCGTATAACACGCAACGGGTTTCCTCCCAAGAATACCAGTGCATAAAACAACAGCGCAATGCTAAATAAAGAAGAATGAGGCTATTATAAGACCCAGTTCCCATCACACAATGCAACGCAAGCCGGAGGATAGGGTTTTTACCTTATAATAGCCAAGGATGCTTGATACGTTTAAAACAAATCATTTGATACTATCATAAGTGCATAGTGTATAAAACAACTTCAAATCATAAGTATCAATCATAGGCGGCATGAATGCCCCATCCCACTATGTCGCCATACTAGGCTCTACAAATAAAACCGCAGAATCACGTATTTGGAAATTGGGTTTCCCTCTATGAACCGAGGCAAAAGATAGTCCTCAACCGATTCGAGACGCTCTAGCCCGTGTCTCAGGAACAGCCGCAACTGCCCCCTGGATCCTCAGGGCCGGTCCACCGATGTGGATTATTATGCTTGAACACTACGTCTCCCCACCCTATGGGGTGTAAGTCTGGTCCGTCAGCCGACCAGAATGCATCGGCCGAAACCGATATAACCGAGGCGCCTCGCAACAGCAACAACCACATAAGTCAAACTCGTCAGGGCGTGTAAAACCACTGACGCCACTTCTAGCTAGAAAGAAACGCATGCCCTCCCTGACGTCCGTCTCCCGTTTTTGGTTCATACCGGGTGTGAAACACGCGAGGTAAACGTTACACAAAGCTACGCCACAAAGGCCGTGCTTTGATCATCACCACAAGACTTTGCTTTTCAACAGAAGCCTCGATCAACTGCCACTTAGGCATGCCACACAGGCAATTCACTCCATTCGTTTGACATCCATCAATATATAACCCCTGAGCTCGTACGTCTCAGAGAAGGGCGTTAAGCAAGAGAATAAATTCTCCGTCGCCAAACAGATATATATTTAATAGAGATCAATCACACGGACTAAAATCCAA
Source organism: Allium sativum (assembly GCA_030737875.1). Taxonomy (NCBI): domain Eukaryota; kingdom Viridiplantae; phylum Streptophyta; class Magnoliopsida; order Asparagales; family Amaryllidaceae; genus Allium; species Allium sativum. Next base: position 163,894,640 of record CM060913.1, read on the forward strand.
TGTCAGACACACAGTCCATTTACAAGTCCGTTCTGGGTCTGAACGAAACCGGAGGCACCTAGTACCCCGCATATCCATCGATCTCCAAGTACGTCTGGACGATCACTAACTGTTTCCATCTTCTTGGGTGTACAGCCCAATCAAGATCATCAGTAATTACCCAAACGACGTGAAGACCTCCGGTCTTCGACCATCGTCTTCATCTTCGACTTATCGTCGTATCAGTTATTCAGAATGGGATAAACCCGGTCTTTCCGAATAACTCGCGTATATTTTAAATAAGTGTTACACAAACACAACATACGCCTCATTCCAATTCATCAGTCACTAACCGTAAATTAATCAAGAGAATAATTCCCCAAATATTAACCCCGAAGGCCGAAACCAACATCAGATCAATATTCAGAAAACCATTCTGTTTGGCCAACCGACAGTTAGTTTCTAAATTTCACTTTCATAGGGAAAGATTCCCATAAATTTTATCAAAGATAAATTCCTTGAATTTATTCTTTAATCTACTTTTGAATATCAATTCAAAACTAGTCGGGATTAACGAACCTTACCGAAGTAATCATTTGTTTTTAATTTCCCAATCCCAACCTATTCATCCCATGAAGTAAAACTGGTCATACTTCATATCTAACACCACGGTGTTATCGGTAAATTCAATTACCATTTCACGTTCAAATCTGATTAAAGATTTAACTATCGCCTGGAGCAAAACTGGTGATACTCCATTTTCGATCATTTCAATCTAATTAAAGATTCATTAAAACTCCACTTAGTTTTAATCTTTGACTGGGTTAAAGAATCAGTGTCATTTAAAATACGGTTCACGATAAACCCAAATCCACATTCCATTAATTATCGGGTTAAAGAACGAGCGTTATTTAAAACACTGTCCACGATAAACCCAAAAATCAATATCAATTCAATTTCCAATTAAATATTATTTAATTGGTACACTTCATTAAATCTAAATAAAAAGATTTAATCTTTTCTCAACTGGATTCAAGAACAGTGTTAGTGAAGACACCATTCACGACAAACCCAAATCACATTCGATATTCAATACAAGGCTCTGAATAGAAAATATATCGGCTTGTATTCAATATCAAATTCTACGACTAACAAATGTCGTATTGGAAATAACGATATAAATATATATCTTTCAAATTTCCATAACAACCCCTGTATAATCACGAACTCCAACATCGAAATATTCCGAAGACAATTTCGATTCAAATCCACTCCAATGCAATCATTGGAAATTCCGTTTATTTTTAAAACCCTTTTCAAATTCAATTTATTTATTTAAAAGTAAATAGAATTATAATTCTAGTTCAAAACTAGTTCATTTCGATAAAAATCTATTTTTATCTTTTCAAATATGGAGTTTTTCATCCCAAATCTTCACAAATCATTTCTTATGATTTTACATAAATTATTACTATTTTTAATAATTTTATCAAGGCCCGTACAGTCGATTTCCACCAATGGCCGTCGAACTGCACGTATAGCGACCTTTTTCCAATTTGATTTGGACATAATTCCAAATCCAACCGTTAGATTTCTAATTTATCACATTCGTTAGAAAGCTCTTTTCGATACGAACCCTACGGTTCCGGTTTTAGGAGAATCCGACGGTCGGATCTCCCGTAATGTCCGTTTGAAATAAATGGTCGAAATTCACGAACTACCGCGGCGCGGCGCGTTCTATTCAGGCCATTATATTATATATATAATATATATATAATATATTTCGTCGATTTCTATTTAAAACGAATTATATAAATAGTTTTAAATTCGTTTCAAAAGCAATTTCAACTTCCGTTTCAATTCAAATCAAAATTGAATTCTTCTCTATAAATTCGTTTTAAAATTCATTTCTATTCAATTCAAATTTCAATTCCATTTGAATTCATTTCAATTTGCTTTCAATTCAATTTGAATTCGTTTTCAATTCATTTCGAAATCGTTTTCAATTCAATTTATTTCGAAATCGTTTTCAATTCAATTCATTTCGAAATCGTTTTCAATTCAATTCATTTCGAAATCGTTTTCAATTCAATTTATTTCGAAATCGTTTTCAATTCAATTCATTTCGAAATCGTTTTCAATTCAATTCATTTCGAAATCGTTTTCAATTCAATTCATTTCGAAATCGTTTTCAATTCAATTCATTTCGAAATCGTTTTCAATTCATTTCGAAATCGTCGATTTCGAAATCACTTTTCAATATTCATTTTAAAATGAATAAAGTCGATATAAATATCGTTCACGTCAAAATGGCGTCAATCTAATCAACACGGCTTCATAAATTTCTATTTTCAAATTTTCTTTATTTTTCAAATTGGAATGAGGCCCAATCAATTACCATATAAAATTAATTATATGGATTTCCATACAACACATGTATATAATAGCATTGAAAAATAATCAACCATCAACCAAAGTGCACTACACTATATAAGCATCAAATATAGATATTCAACGCTTATAACAGCCTGTCAATCAATCGATCGACATATTTAATCAATCAGGATGAGTGAAATTCATATTTCATCCCAACACCCGTGTGGGGTTTCAAACAATCAAACACAGATTTTATTTGTGCAGTTGGGCGATGTGTAAAATTTATCGTCCCAATCAATGTCATTCAAATAAGTGTACATAAACAAACCGTCTGGTTTGTAAATGAATATTTATTTATTCAAATTCACGTTAAAAATTATATTTTTAACGATAAAACATTTTATTCCAACTTATGAATTTCTATTCAATTCATTTATTCAATAAAATGATATTTTTATTTTTCTAACTTATTTTAGAAAATTTCGGCGGCATAACGGCACGATACTAGAAACGGGACAAGGCCTAGCCTAATCCCCGGTCTAGTGAAGGCCCACGCAATTCACACATCAATCAAAATCACCAAACAACCCAATTCAAATCAAATCATATAACTAACCTATGCAACCAAACAAACAAGTCCATGGTCTGTGGACGATTGTGTCGGGTCCTACTAAACACCGTCTGCATCCTAGTATATATATATAACTAGAAATTTAAATTGAAGAGTGAGAAGTTCTCACCCAAGCTATCCTAGCTCCACGGCACTTCTTCTACAGGAAATTTTCATCGTTATCGCATCTTCGCTATCTTCTTTGCCCGTAGCCACTACATATATAAAAATCACACATTTTTATATTTCGTTGTCTTTGAAATAAAAATCACATTTTTATTTATTCACTTTCAATTCAAAAATCATATTTCTATTTCGATATCATATAGATAAAAATTCCATTTCAAAAATATTTATTTCGCCTTTATAAAAATAAAGTTTTCGCCTTTTTCAAAATAAAGATTTCGCCTTTTTCAAAATAAAGGTTTCGCCTTTTTCAAAATAAAGATTTCATCATTATAAAAATCATCACTTTACTTCAACGTATATAAAATAAAAATCAGATTTTTATTTTGCTACATATACAAAGATGATATTTTTATATTCTCTATCCTATAAAGATTATATTTTTAATACTTTAAAAATATAAAAATCATATTTTTACTTCTCTATTTTCTATATAAAGATTTCGCCTTTTCAAATATTTCGCCTTTTCTAATTTAAAGATTTCACCTTTTCTAATTTAAAGATTTCACCTTTATAAAAAAATCTCATTTTTATTTTTCTACACATATAAAGATGATATTTTTAATCTTCCTATCATGTAAAAATTATATTTTTAATACTTTAAAAATATAAAAATCATATTTTCACATGGCTACTTCAATAAAGATCATATTTTTATTATATAAAAATTATATTTTTAACCTACCACTAATATAAAAATTATATTTTAATACTAATATATATATATTACTGATTTTATATTTGCTATATATATTTAAATAAACTGATTTAAAAACTGATTACAAAAAAAGTAAATTAAAATAAATAAATAAAAGTGTAAACAAAACTTACAGCGTGTAAATAAAAGGGGGAGGCGGCGCTTGGGGTCACGGGTGTCGGAGCTTGGACTGGTGGTGGCGGTCGCGGTCAGGGTGGGCGGTGCGGTTCGATTTGAGGGGGTCTAGGGTTGGGGACTTCGAATTGGGGCTGGAGTAGTAACGGAGGGAGGCTGGAGCAAATAAGGGGGGAGCAAATAAGGTGGAGCGTGCGGCGGAGGAAGGCTGACCGACGGTGGGGTGGGCGTTTGGATGGGCGCAAGCTAGCGGCGGTGAACCCGGGGAGGCGCGCTCGATTCGATTGAGGTTTTTTTTCTTTTTTTTTTCTTCTTTTTTTTTCCTGTTACGAAATGCAGAAGTGAGAGGGGGGGGCCAAAGGTTATAGGGAGAGATTAAATTTTTTTTTTATTAATTTAATTATTTTATTTTAATTCAAAAAGTCAACTTTTTCAAACGACCTCTAAACGAGGTCCACCGCCTGTCGTCCATAGCGTTTCACCCCCATTCCGAACACAATGGGATATGTATCGTAAGCTGATTCGGCCGTTACAATCAGTTTTCGTTAAATTTACATTTAAATCACTATATTGAATTTTAAACGTACATTTCAAATTACTGGGGTCACATACTAACTAGAAAAATTCCAGAAAAATATTTTCTAGCTTCGTATTGACGATACGGTCCTAACAAAACTAGTTTCGTCGAATTCTTAGACCGTTGGAAAAATGGCCATTTTCCAGTCGATTAAAATCAACTGAAATGGTCAAAACACGTTTTCCTTTGCCACGCTCACATATTGATTCTAAAAATTATGAAATTTGGAATCTAGCAATAATTTGACACTGCGGATCCAACAAAAGTGGTTTCGTCGAAATCCGAGGTCATTTGCAAAATGTCCATTTTTAAGGGCCTGAATTCCATAGCGACTATTCAGAATTTTCAACTGGACATATCTTTTGATTCATAAAGTGAAATCTCAGTTTGTTAACTTCGTTGGAAAGATATCGTCAATTAGATCTCATTATTTTTGGTTTCACTAAAATCCGGATTGTTTTGCTCCCGGTACATTCAATTGAAGTTTGAAATCGAATTATCGAACTACCGCGCCATTTTCAATTCTATTATAATTATATATATAATTATTTAGATTCTAACGACGACGTATATAATATATACGTCGAATTCCATTCAAAATAAATTCCTCGTCGATTTTATTTAAAATAATTCATTTTAAATCTTCAAATTCAGCTAAAATTGCCAAAATAAAAATTTCAAACTGGCTCGCATTTTCGGGTTATTACAATAACATAGTGCAGCCATGAAATAAGTTCTTAGTTTGCTTGGCATAGTTTGCAAAGTGGTATTCTAATTTTCTCATGTATGGGTAGTCAAATCAATAAGGTCAAGAAGTGTTTGGGCATCATTTCTTATTCTTTATTCTATAAAATTTTAAAATTTATGATTAAGTACATACACCTAACTAAAAAGACCAAGGTTTACCACCTATGCACTGCCTCGTGGACTAACGGAGAGTGGGTAAAGAGCTTGGCAGATTGTGCAGGCCGACTTTGACTTTGTCAACAACGTGTCGGTAATCCTTAGGTGTCCAATCTCATAAAATGAGACCAAGATATTCCAACGCTGACTTTGTCAACAACGTGTCGGATAGAGCTTGGCGGGTTTGCACACCAACGCTCGATATACAAGCAATGTTGGATACCCTTGGATTACTATTATTATTATTGAATTTATAAGCACAAAAAGAGAGTTACGCGAATTCAACTTAACACAACTTAGTTTTAAAGATTTGACAAGCCATTATAAGTATTTTAAGTCCTCCACTTATTTAAACAAAGTTTACAATATAGAATAGATTTCATGGCCATCACCTAAGAATCTCCCTATGTACCGGTTACACTATTATCCCTCAAAATTAAACTTTTCATTATATTTCTTATTCGATCTAAGTTGAGAGAAAAAAATACTATCAACTGGCTAAAAATTGTAAACTTATTTTGTTGTATCAATTGAAAATGAGTGTGAAAACCCGTAACTTCCCGTAAAGGAAAGCGGCGGATAGTTCGAGAACAAGCCACAACAGAACGCATATAAAAGAACATTTCATTATATATTACAACAATGCACCAGATTACAAGAATATACAGAGTATAAATGAATATTACACAGAAATATCAGAGATTTAAATTACATTTAAATCCATAGCAGCGGAAAATAATACAATACACAACTAGAAGAGATATACGGATACAAAGCTTTCCGGATATCGTTCCAGCTGTAAACCAGGATCCTGCGAATATAAATCTGCAAAACCAAAACTACTAGCTGCCCGTATCAAAATAAGGGGCACCCAGAGTTTAGGTTAAAACAATAAACTCCAGGTCAGTCATGGGACTTGTGTGAGAACTAAAAACAGTTATTAATCTTTATTTTAAATCATTAGGTAAATCAAGGGACCACGCCGTATAACACGGAACGGGTTTCCTCCCAAGAATACCAGTGCATAAAACAAACAGCGCAATGCTAAATAAAGGAAAATGAGGCTATTATAAGACCCAGGTCCTATCACACAATGCAACGCAAGCCGGGGGATAGGGTTTTTACCTTATAATAGCCAAGAATGCTTGATACGTTTAAAAGGAATCATTTGATACTATTATAAGTGCATAGTGTATAAAACAACTTCAAATCATAAGTATCAATCATAGGCGGCATAAGTGCCCCATCCCACTATGTCACCATATATAGGTTTTCAAATAAAACCGCAAAGTCACGTATTTGGAAATTGGATTTCCGTCTATGAACCGAGGCAAAAGATAGTCCTCAACCGATTCGAGACAATCTAGCCTACCATGTCTCAGGAACAGCCGCAACTGCCCCCTGGATCGTCAGGGCCGGTCCACCGATGTGGATTATTATGCCTGAACAATACGTCTCCCCGCCCTTTGGGGTGCAAACGAGCCAACAAATGACTCCATCGGACCCGGATCGTCCGATCAAACCGAGGCGCCTCGCAACAGCAACAACCACATAAGTCAAACTCGTCAGGGCGTGTAAAACCACTGACGCCACTTTTAGCTAGAAAGAAACGCAAGTCCTCCCTGATGTCCGTCTCCCGTTTTTGGTTCATACCGGGTGTGAAACTCGCGAAGTAAACGCTACACAAAGCTACGCCACAAAGGCCGTGCTTTGATCATCACCACAAGACTTTGCTTTTCAACAGAAGCATCGATCAATTGCCACTTAGGCATGCCACACAGGCAATTCACTCCATGCGTTTGATATCCATCAATATATAACCCCTGAGCTCGTACGTCTCAGAGAAGGGCGTTAAGCAAGAGAATAAATTCTCCGCCGCCAAACAGATATATATTTAATAGAGATCAATCACATGGACTAAAATCCAATGTCAGACACACAGTCCATTTACAAGTCCATTCTGGGTCTGAACGAAACCGGAGGCACCTAGTACCCCGCATATCCATCGATCTCCAAGCACGTCTGGACGATCACCAACTGTTTCCATCTTCTTGGGTGTACAGCCCAATCAAGATCATCAGTTATCACCCAAACGACGTGAAGACTTCCGGTCTTCGACCACCGTCTTCATCTTCGACACCACGTCGAATCAGTTATTCAGAATGGGATAAACCCGGTCTTTCTGAATAACTCGCGTATATATTATAAAATTGTTACACAAACACAACATACGCCTCATTCCAATTCAGAATATTCTTTTATTCAAATATTCCTATACTTTGGGAAAAGTTCCCATTAATTTTATCCAAGATAAATTCTTTTAATTTATCCTTTAATCTCCTTTGAATATCAATTCAAACTAGTCGGGATTAGCGAACCACACCGAAGTAATCATTTATTTTATTTCCCAATCCCACCCTATTCATCCCATGAAGTAAAACTGGTTATACTTCATATCTAACACCACGGTGTTATCGGTAAATTCAATTACCATTTCACGTTCAAATCTAATTAAAGATTTAACCATCGCCTGGAGCAAAACTGGTGATACTCCATTTTCGATCATTTCAATCTAATTAAAGATTCATTAAAACTCCACTTAGTTTTAATCTTTAACTGGGTTAAAGAATCAGTGTCATTTTAAAAACACAGTTCACAATAAACCCAAAATCACATTCCATTAATTATCGGGTTAAAGAACGAGTGTTGTTTAAAACACTGTTCACGATAAACCCAAAAATCAATATCCATTCAATTCCAATTAAATATTATTTAATTGGTACACTTCATTAAATCTAAATAAAAAGATTTAATCTTTTCTCAACTGGGTTCAAGAACAGTGTTAGTGAAGACACCATTCATGACAAACCCAAATCACATTCGATATTCAATACAAGGCTCTGAATAGAAAATGTATCGGCTTATATTCAATATCGAATTCTACGACTAACAAATGTCGTATTGGAAATAACGATATAAATATATATCTTTCAAATTTCCATAACAACCCCTGTATAATCACGAATTCCAACATCGAAATATTCCGAAGACAATTTCGATTCAAATCCACTCCAATGCAATCATTGGATATTCTGGTTATTTTTAAAACCCTTTTTAAATTCAATTTATTTATTTTAAAAATAAATAGAATTATAATTCTAGTTCAAAACCAGTTCATTTCGATAAAAATCTATTTTTATCTTTTCAAATATGGAGTTTTTCATCCCAATTCTTTCTAAATCATTTCTTATGATTTTACACAAATTATTACTATTTTTAATAATTTTATCAAGGCACGTATAGTCGATTTCCATCAATGGCCATCGAACTGCACTTACAGCGACCTTTTTCAAATTTGATTTGGACGTAACTCCAAATCCAACCGTTAGATTTCAAATTTCTAATATTCGTTAGAAAGCTCTTTTCGATACGAACCCAACGGTTCTGGTTTTAGGAGAATCCGACGGTCGGATCTCCCATAATGTCCGTTTGAAATAAATGGTCGAAATTCACGAACTGCCGCGGCGCGGCGCGTTCTATTCAGGCCATTATATTATATATATAATATATATAATATATACTTCGTCGATTTCTATTTAAAACGAATTATATAAATAGTTTTAAAATCGTTTCAAAAGCAATTCCAACTTTCTTTTCAATTCAAATCAAAATTGAATTCTTCTTTATAAATTCGTTTTAAAATTCATTTCTATTCAATTCAAATTTTAATTCAATTTGAATTTATTTCAATTCACTTTCAATTCAATTTGAATTCGTTTTCAATTCAATTCATTTCGAAATCGTTTTCAAATCAATTCATTTCGAAATCGTTTTCAATTCAATTCATTTCGAAATCGTTTTCAATTCAATTCATTTCGAAATCGTTTTCAATTCAATTCATTTCGAAATCGTTTTCAATTCAATTCATTTCGAAATCGTTTTCAATTCAATTCATTTCGAAATCGTTTTCAATTCAATTCATTTCGAAATCGTTTTCAATTCAATTCATTTCGAAATCGTTTTCAATTCAATTCATTTCGAAATCGTTTTCAATTCAATTCATTTCGAAATCGTTTTCAATTCAATTCATTTCGAAATCATTTTCAATTCAATTCATTTCAGAATATTCGATTTCGATATCACCTTTCAATATTCATTCATTTCGAAATCGTTTTCAAATCGATATAAATATCGTTCACGTCAAAATGGCGTCAATCTAATCAACACGGCTTCATAAATTCCTATTTTCAAATATTCTATTTCAAATATTTCTTTTTCAAAATAGTTGTTATTATCAAAATATTTCGTTCAACACATGACCACTCTCAATGGATGAGTACTGTCAACACATGAACTTTTATTTTATATTATTCTTTGTTTTTCAAATTGGAATGAGGCCCAACCAATTACCATATAAAATTAATTATATGGATTTTCATACAACACATGTATATAATGGCATTGAAAATAATCAACCATCAACCAAAGTGCACTACACTGTATAAGCATCAAATATAGATATTCAACGCTTATAACAGCCTGTCAATCAATCGATCGACATATTTAATCAATCAGGATGAGTGAACTTCAAATTTCATCCCAACACCCGTGTGGGGTTTCAAACAATCAAACACATATTTTATTTGTGCTATTGGGCGATGTGTAAAATTTATCGTCCCAATCAAGGTCATTCAAATAGGTGTACATAAACAAACCGTGCGGTTTATAAATGAATATTTTATTTTATTTTATTCACTTCACGTTAAAAATTATATTTTAACGATAAAACGTTTTATTTCAACCTATGAATTTCTATTCAATTCATTTATTCAATAAAATGATATTTTTTCATTTTTCTAACTTATTTTAGAAAATTTCGGCGGCATAACGGCACAATACTAGAAACGGGACAAGGCCTAGCCTTATCCCCGGTCTAGTGAAGGCCCACGCCATTCACACATCAGTCAAATTCACCAAACAACCAAATTCAAATCAAATCATATAACTAATCTATGCAACCAAACAAACAAGTCCATGGTCTGTGGACGGTTGTGTCGGGTGCTACTAAGCACCGTCTGCATCCTAGTATATATATATATAACTAGAAAAGAAATTTAAGAGTGAGAAATTCTCACATATAGCTATCCTAGCTCCACGGCACTTCATTGATAGAAATCTTCATCGCTATCGCAACTTCGTCATCTTCGTTGCTCGTAGCCACTACATATATAAAAATCACACATTTTTATATTTTGATGTCTTTAAAATAAAAATCACATTTTTATTTATTTACTTTAATTTAAAAATCATATTTTTATAATCGCTTCCTATATTTAAAAATCGAATTTTTATTCCGTTATTCAATATATAAAAATCGAATTTTTACTACTATGTTATATAGATAAAAATTATATTTTATCACGCTATTTTCCATATAAAGATTTCGCCTTTATAAAAACATAGACTTCGCCTTTTCAAATTTAAAGATTTCATCTTTATAAAAATCTCATTTTTATTTTTCTACACATATAAAGATGATATTTTTAATATTCCTATCATGTAAAAATTATATTTTTATTCTCTACCTAACCAAAAATCATATTTTTACATCTTCTATATAGTAAAGATTATATTTTTAATACCTTAAAAATATAAAAATCATATTTTTAATCCTTTAAAAATATAAAAATCATGTTTTTATTAGTTCAAAAATCAAACCTTTACATGTTTAAAACTCTAATCTTTATGTAAATAAAATCTATATATTCAATAAAAATCGTATTTTCTTTCTAATCTAAATTTATAAAAATCAATTTTAAAGTAAAATAAAAAAATAAAATCGGTTTTACTGTAAAATAAAATAAATAAAAAATCGGTTTTACTTACAGGGGGGGGGGGCTGATACGAAGCGGTGGCGCTGGGGGCTCCGATGGTGGACTGAGGCGAGGGGGGGTCTGATGCGAGGCGGTGGCGGTCTTCGTTGGAGGGACGGCGCGCGGTGCGAGAGGGGGGGGGGGGCGTTGACGGAGAGGGCGCGAGCGAGGGGGAGGGGGAAGGTCGGAGCGGTGGGGTGAACGGAGGTGGAGCGCCTCCGGCGGCGCTGGATCGAGACTCGCGGTTCCTCTTTTTTTTTTTTTTTCATTTCAGATTCTGAAAAATGGAATTCGATCAGGGGGGGCAGAGAAAAAGAAGGAGTGGTTTTTTATATATATATATATTTTATTTTTGTTTTTATTTTATTTTATTTTGCAAATAGTTGACCTTTACATACGACCTCGAAACGAGGTCCACCGCCTGTCGTCCATAGCGTTCTACCCCCATTCCGAACACAATGGGATATGTATCGTAAGCTGATTCTTCGGCTGTTACAATCAGTTTCCGTTGAATTAACATTTAAATCACTATATTGAATTTAAAACGTACATTTCAAATTACCGGGGTCACATACTAACTAGAAAAATTCCCGAAAAATATTTTCTAGCTTCGTATTGACGATACGGCCCTAACAAAACTAGTTTCGTCGAATTCCGAGACCGTTGGAAAAATGGCCATTTTCCAGTCGATTAAATCAACTGAAACTGGTCAAACGCGTTTTCCTTTGCCACGCTCACATATCGATTCGAAAAATTACGAATTTTGGAATCTAGCAATAATTTGACACTGCGGACTCAACAAAAGTGTTTTCGTCGAAATCCGAGGTCATTTGCAAAATTTCCATTTTTAAGGGCCTGAATTCCATAGCGACTATTCAGAATTTTCAACTGGACATATCTTTTGATTCCCGCTATGAAATCTTGATTTCTCGAATTCGTTGGAAAGATATTATCAAATAGATCCTATCATTTTTGGTTTCACTAAAATCCGGATTGTTTTGCACCCGGTACATTCAATTGAAGTTTGAAATCGAATTATCGAACTACCGCGCCATTTTCAATTCTATTTATAATTATATATGAATATTTATATTCTAACGACGACGTATATAATATATACGTTCGAATTATATTCAAAATAAATTTTCGTCGATATTATTTAAAATAATTCATTTTAAATAATCAAAATTCGCTAAAATTGCCAAAATAAAAATTTTAAACTGGCCCAGATTTTCGGGTTATTACAATGAGTCGTATTTTTTAAAAAAAAAATTTATGGTATGTTACTACGATATAAAATGTATGATGGTCCGACATGAAAAGAAAGAAAAATTAAAGAAAAATCAAAAGAATGCAATGCAGACTCCCCCCACACTTGATTGAGACAGTGTCCCAACTGTCTAAGGTAGAAAAACAAAAATAAATAAAAAATGAAAAAGAAAAATAACAGAAAAAGAACGTGTACCACCTGATTTCATGATGGATGATCAGGCTCATGCAGATCAATAGGGTCATCTTCGTCATATTGCTCAAATTCAAAAAATGGTTTCAGTCGTTGACCGTTTACTTTGAAGAGTTTTCCATCCCTAGGATTTTCAATTTCAACCGCTCCATGAGGATATACTGTTTTCACAACATAAGGTCCAGTCCATCGAGATCTGAGTTTTCCTGGAAACAAGTGAAGTCTAGAGTTGTATAAAAGAACTTTTTGACCTACGTTGAATTCCTTACGAAGTATGTTTTTGTCGTGTTGGGCTTTGGTTCTTTCTTTGTAGGTTTTCGCATTTTCATACGCCTCATTTCTTAATTCCTCTAATTCAGAAATTTGTAACTTCCTATGTGAGCCGGCTTACTCTAAGTCAAAGTTCAAAAATTTTATGGCCCAAAGAGCACGATGCTCTAATTCAAGAGGTAAGTGACAGGCCTTTCCAAAGACTAATCGATATGGTGACATCCCTAGATTTGTTTTATAAGCAGTGCGAAAAACCCAAAGTGCATCAATCAGTTTTACGGACCAATCTTTTCTATTGGAATTCACGGTTTTCTCAAGAATTTGTTTGATTTGTCTATTGGAGATTTCTACTTGCCCACTAGTTTGTGGATGGTAAGGGGTTGACAGCTTGTGTGTGATTGAATATTTCTTGAGCAAGGACTCAAAAGCACGATTACAGAAATGAGTGCCATTGTCGCTAATGATAGCTCGAGGTGTGCCAAAGCGCGAAAAGATGTTTTCTTTGAGGAATTTGACAACAACCTTGTTGTCGTTGGTTTTGGTCGGAATGGCTTCAACCCATTTTGAGACATAATCTACTGCAAGCAAGATGTAAAGATTCCCAAATGAATTAGGGAATAGTCCCATGAAGTCGATCCCCCAAACATCGAATAACTCAATCACTAAAATGGGGTTGAGAGGCATCATGTTTCGCTTAGAGATTCGACCCGTTCTTTGACATCGCTCACATTTAGAGCAAAATTCGAAAGCGTCACGGAAGAGTGTGGGCCAATAAAAACCGCTTTGCATACTTTTGCAGCAGTTTTTCTTGCTCCAAAATGACCGCCACAAGCATGGTCATGTGAGAAAGAGAGAATACTTTGGTGTTAATGATCGGGCACACACCTTCGAATGATTTGGTCTGGACAGTATTTGAAAAGGTATGGGTCGTCCCAATAGAAGTTTTGAACTTTCGAGAGAAATTTTTGTTTATCTTGTTTCGACCATTCAGCGGGTGTTTGCTGTGTGACAAGATAATTCACAATGTCAGCGTACCAAGGGGTGTTAGAGATGGAAAGAATTTGTTCGTCAGGAAAATAGTCATCGATTTGGGTGTCGTTAACATTTTCGTGCACAATTCGAGAGAGATGATCAGCTACGACATTTTCAGAACCCTTTTTATCTCGTATTTCTATATCGAATTCTTGAAGAAGAAGGATCCAACGAATCAAGCGGGCCTTGGCATCCTTTTTAGAAAGCAAATATCGGAGGGCAGCATGATCAGTGTAAACTATGACTTTGGATCCTATGAGATATGGTCTGAATTTCTCAAGAGCGAAGACAACTGCCAAAAATTCCTTTTTAGTAGTTGAGTAATTCAATTGGGCCTCGTTTAAGGTTTTGCTAGCGTAACAAATGACTCGAGGGAGTTTATCGATACGCTGACCTAAGATGGCTCCAATTGCAAAGTCAGAAGCGTCGCACATAAGTTCGAAGGGCTGAGTCCAATCAGGAGGTTGAATGATGGGAGATGTGGTCAAGATTGACTTAAGAGTTTCAAAAGACGTTTTGCAGTCATTGGAGAATTCGAACTTAACGTCTTTGGCAAGTAAATTTGAGAGAGGTTTTGAAATTTTCGAGAAGTCCTTAATGAATCTTCTATAGAATCCCGCGTGGCCAAGAAATGAACGAACATCTTTAACAGACTTAGGAGGAGGCAGATTAGCAATCAAATCGATTTTGGATTTATCGACTTCAAGGCCATCTTTGGAGACGAAATGACCTAGAACTATCCCCCTTTTTACCATGAAGTGGCATTTTTCCCAATTAAGCAAAAGTGATTTTTCCTTACAACGTTTTAGGACGAGTTCTAAATGAGTGAGGCATTGGGAAAAAGATGATCCATAGATTGAAAAATCATCCATGAATATTTCCAAGAATTCGTCCACCATATCAGAGAAGATACTCATCATACACCTTTGGAAAGTCGCGGGGGCATTACAAAGACCAAAAGGCATTCGACGATAAGCAAAGGTTCCAAAGGGACAAGTAAAGATGGTCTTGTGTTGATCCTCTAAAGCAACAGGGATTTGGTTATAGCCAGAGTATCCATCGAGAAAACAATAGTACTCATGACCCGCTAAGTGTTCGAGCATCTGGTCAATAAAAGGTAAGGGAAAATGGTCTTTTCGTGTGGCTGCGTTGAGCTTTCGATAGTCGATACACACATGCCATTTTGTTTTGATTTTTGTTGGGACGAGCTCATTACTTTCATTTTTGATCACTGTGACTCCCGATTTCTTTGGTACGACTTGTAGCGGACTCACCCAGGTACTATCAGAGATGGGATAGAAGATGTTATTGTCTAGACATTTAATTATCTCCTCCTTGACCACTTCTCTCATGTTTGGGTTTAATCGCCTTTGAGCCTCACGGATGGGTTTAGCCTCATCAACTAAATGTATGCGATGTTCCACAATTGATGGGCTAATTCCTTTTATATCGCTCAGTTCCCACCCCAAGGCGTCTTTATTTTCCCGCAAAACATCCAAGAGTTTTTCTTCTTGGTCCTCGGTAAGATCAGAGGCCAAGATTACGGGAAGAGTTTCTAAAGAGTCTAAGTATGCGTACTTAAGGTCTTGTGGCAAGGGTTTGAGATCTAACTTAGGATGTTCTTGAGTGTTAACGTTGGTTAACATTCCTTAGTTAGATTCAGAAGACGAAGGATTTAAGTCAAGAAATTCATTCAGTTCAGAAATGTATTCTAGTTCGTCGAAATCGGAATCGAAATGTTCCAGAAACATTTTCAAGGCTTCAAAAGTGTCATTAGAGGTTTCATCCACTATGGTTTGAATCATGTCGATTTCATCGGTCTCAAAATCCCTAGGTTGTTTGTTGAGATTAAAGATGTTTAGCTCAATGGTTAGGTGCCCGAAGGAAAGTCGAAGTTGACCGTTTCTACAATTTATGACAGCATTAGAGGTTGCTAAGAAGGGCCGTCCTAAAATCAATGGTATTTGAACTTTGGGATTTGAGACAGGCTCTTTGTCTAAAACTATGAAATTGACAGGTAAGTAAAACTGTTCGATCTGTATCAAGACGTCTTCAATAATTCCCAATGGCTTTTTGACAGATCGATCTGCTAACTGAAGGGTGATGTTTGTTGGTTTAATTTCCCCTAGCCCAAGTTGACAATAAACTGTATAAGGAAGAAGATTGACACTGGCACCAAGGTCGAGTAGGGCACGAGAGATATGGGTGTTTCCTATTTTGCAATCAATCGTAGGGCAGCCAGGGTCTTTGTACTTGACTGGGGTAAGATTCGAAAGAGCAGAGCTTGTATTCGCAGTTAGAAAGGCGGTTTTTAGGACATTGGTCGCACGTTTTTGCGTGCACAATTCCTTAAGACATTTGGCATATTGAGGAATTTGTTCAATTGTGTCTAAAAGAGGAATGTTCACACAGACATGTTTGAAAATTTCCAAGATTTTATCGAAATTTGTCGCCTTCTTCTTGTTCTTGAGTCTATGGGGAAATGGAGCTATTGGTTTTTCGACTCTGTGATCAGTTTCATCATTCGAAGTAGAAGGTTTATCCAAGGAAATAGAAGGTGGTAAGGTCGTAGAAGATGGAATGTTGGTATTGCCAACATTAATTTTCGAAGGTGGGTAGGATTGGCCGACACTGGAAGAAGAATTGTTGGGATTGCCAACATTTAAGGAAACTTGAGGTTTAGAGGAATTGGCATTCAACGCCAATGGGTGATCATCAAGATTTGACATTGGGGTCGAGTTAGAAGGTTTGTTAGGGTCGCCCACGTTATTATCAACCCTCTTTCCGGATCGAAGGGTTGTAATAGCGTTGACTGGATTATGGTTTTCGTCTTTACAAGAATTTACAGCATGAGAGTTATATTTTGGATTCATCTCAGGTTGACTCGGCAATTTTCCCCTCTCATTATTTTTTGCCATTTCCTTTATCATATTCATCATTTGGTCCATTTTAGCGTCTTGCGAGTTTATTTTGGCTTCGTAAGAGCTCAACTGTTTTTCTAAACGCACAATTTCTTGTGACGGTTGAGAAGATTGAGAAGATTGGTTCGATGATTGAAAATTGGGGTGCCTGTAAGGTTGTTTGGATTGAGGTGAAGCTTGAGATTTTTGAGAATTGGAAGAAGGAGCTTGGTAATTCGGATTGGGAATAAAGGGTTGCACGTGAGATGGGTTAGCCGAATTATTGGGGTTTGACCAAGAAAAATTTGGGTGGTTCCTCCAACTAGGGTTGTACGTGGATGAGTAAGGATTATTTTGAGCTATAGCATTGGCTTGGTCTTGAGAGTAATAGTGGGGTAACCCTTCTCCGACTTGAGGAGTTTGATTTTCTAAAGGAAATTGATTTGGGTCTACGACATGCACTCCTCTAGTAGAAGTACGAATGGGAACACGAATCGATTCCCATTGCATGTCCTTTTCAGAATAGTCTTCTAAAAACCGCCAAGCTTCATCGGCCATCTTAGACATAAAATCTCCTCCACACATTGATTCTAGTTGAGTTCTAGTCTGATAGTTTAGCCCTTCATATGCAATTTGACATAAGTGATCTTTTAGAATTCCATGATGAGGACAACTATATAATAGCTGGTTGAATCTCTCAAAGTATTTTGAAAAAGTTTCCCCCTCATTTTGACAAAATTGATTTATCTCGGTTCAGATTTTTAGAGTTTTATGGAAAGGGAAAAACTTTTTCAAGAATGCAGTGACAAATTCATCCCAACTTCTTATGGAATGTCATGGAAGAGAATTTAGCCATCTTTTAGCGCTTTCAAGTAGTGCAAAAGGGATTAGCCTTAGCTTGATTGATTCGTTAGATAATTGTAGCATTTTTGTTGTGGAAGCATACAATTCAAATTCACTTAGAAATTCATAAGCATTTTCAGACCCAGTAAATTTTGGTACCCCTTGAATAAAAGAGTGTTTTAGCTCAAAATTGTTTCCTTCAGCTGGTGGGAACACGATGACAGAGGGTTGAACGATCCTAGTTGGATAACATCGATCACGAAGAGAAAAGGGTCTATCCATTTGGATATTGAGGTTTTGAAAATTTTGATTTATTTGGTTTTGATCCCCAATGTTTGGAAAGTTTAGATTCACTCGATTTTGATCCAATTCGATTGGAAAATTTTGGTTGATTCAAGAACCCCTAGGAGAATTTTGTTGGCTAACACTTTTTTCACTCATTATTGTTAGATGCAAGCACAGAAATTAGCTACAATGAAATTTTCTGTCCTTATTGGCTCCTAACCCAAAATTATAAAGTGACGCGTTTGATTACTTAGATCAAAAGATTTCTCAGCCAGTTAACGGACAGGAGTTATCGGTGCACCAGGAATCACCCTAGCAATGCAGCCGAAGGTTTAAGTACCTTCAGAGTAACAACCGATATAATATTTACGAATCACCGTAATGTTTATAAATGGTTATTTCTCTGCCGTAGTCTAGACACCGAGAAATAATTCGTTCCAAATGAATCAACTATCACAATACAATTAAGCCCTAGATGAACCCGTGACTCCCTTAAGTCCAACGTCTAACCGTTATTATTAGTCAGATTCTACGATGAAATGCAATTTGTGGGCTAAGGGATGAAATCCCTCACCTTATGTGAATTGGGGTATTACCCTTAACAGAATGAAGAAAAATGCAGAAATAACAACAATCACACAAAATAATTGCAGAAATTAAAAATTGTACATTGCAAGTCGCTGCCCCTGCAGAAATTTTTACAACAATTGTCTATATTTTTTCTTTTTGCAGCAGAGCACATGTAGAGTTTTAAAAATTCTCACCTTGATCGGCAGTCCTCCAGTGAATTTGGGAAGCGCTAGCGCGTTCACACCCCACTTGGTGTGCAACCGCTCCAACAATTTGAATTTTGTTTGCAAGTTGACTGATTTTTGAATCTCTTTGTTTGTTGTGTGGGACTTTTTTCGCTTCTAACTATTTTTTTTCTTTTTTCTTTTTTTTTTTGAAGAAAAGACAAGGTAGAGAAAAAACAAATTAAGAACTAAATTGGAAGGAAGAAATAAAATTAAAAACTAAACTAAACAAAAACAATTTACTCTAAAACAAAATCCGACACTCGCTCAATCAATTAAAACACATTTTTTTTTCTTTTTTCTTTTTTTTCTGGTTTGTTTGACAAGAATAAAAAATAAAAAAAATAAACTAGACTAACCAAACACAAAACAAAAGAAACAAGCTAAAGTAGACTCCAACAAAACAAAGCGATAAAACCTGACAAAGAGACAAGAACAAAGCGACAACACTCATGCACCCAATTGGCAGATCACACGCACTCTGCCGGTCACAAAATGAGCGTACACAACCCTAAGAACGAACCAGGCTTGACTATCCAATTATTGTAATATATAAAAAAAATCACACTAGTCCAATTATGAGACAATCACGCCCCCTATTTCTTTGATTTCCCAAACGCACTTCCTTTACTTTTCAGGAATCAAATCACAAGTATGAAATTTATTTCTTCAAATCAACCACAAAAGAAATGACTATAAAACAGTGCCACACACACAAGCTTCAGCAAGTCACACACAGAATAGCGAACAGTGAGACCGAAAAGAAACAGTCAACAATGAAAATCCCTTCCTTCTTTGATACCCCTTCTCTTTTATGTTTCAACCCAGATAAATCACGCACAAAACAAAAAATCAACTCAGACCTTCCTTTGTTTTTTTTTCGCTCTTCTGGTCTCAAATCAACTCAGCTTGATTCTAATCGAATTGGGTTTTTAATCGGATTTAGGAGTAGCGATTTGGAGGACCGGGAGGTTTTTGCTGGCGCAGGAAGATGTATGGGCGGTGGATGAATGTTGGGGTGAAGTGGTGTTTGCAAGGTGACTTTGCAGTTGCGGAGGCAATGAAGGGGGAGGTGCTGTTGGTGTTGGACGTGAGGAGGGTTGGATGTTGGGAGTGGACGGTATGGTTTTTGCGAGTTGGTGTAGGGTTAGAAAATGGAAGAAGACAGTGGCTTTGTAGTAGAGGATGGGTGTGAATTTTGAATGGCGTGGATCTACAGAGAAGAAAATAAGGAAAAGAAATGTGAGAAAAGGGAGAGAATTAAAAGCAGAGAGGGAAATAAGGCAAAAATTAATGAAAAGATCTTTTTTTTTCGAGAAAGAAATCAGGTTGTAATGGAAAGGTAAGAAGGGAAAGAAATGAAGACAGAAAAAAAGAAACTGAATAAAAATGGGCAAGTCTTTTTTTTCTCTGTTTAGTTGATGGCAGTACCAATCAAATTGATAAACCAAATTACTAAACCAGATATTTTTTCGAATTGGAATGGAATTCAAAAACGGGAAAGAAATCAGAGGATAAGAAAAAAAAACAAGTTTTTTATTTATTTAGAAGATTATGGCTACAACTGTCAATACCAAATCAACAAAATGAGATTTTTTTTTGAAAGTTTGGAAAAGAAGATAGGGAATCAAATGTATTGAAAAACAGGAAAGAAAGCCGTGAAAGAAAAGAAACAAAATGAGAAAGAATTGGCAAGTTTTATTTATTTTTTAAATGAAGAGAGAGAGAGAGAGGAACTTGTAAAAAAGGAATAGATCGAGGAAAAAAAAGAAATAAAAGAAAAACGAGCAAGATTTTTTCTTCTTCTTGTTTTTGGAGATTGAAATATCAATAAATAATATCCAATCTACCAATCAAGAGTTTTTATTTTCTACTAAACAAAACAAAACAAAAACAAGAAGAAAAAAAACCTAAAACGAATCAGAATTAAATAAATAATAAAATTTAACGTTACCTCCCCGGCAATGGCGCCAAAAACTTGATCGTCACTTTCTAAGAACTAGAAAAGCGCGAATTTTTAATTAAATACTGCAAGCATACAGGTCGAACACAGGGAGGTGTTATTAAAAATTATTATCTATTTATTCTTGGGCGAGTTAGACGAAGTTTGGAGTTGTTTTTTTTTATGTTGTTGAAATTACTCTGAATCTAATCAGTATCAAATTCAACAATTGAAAGGAAAAGGAACAATTACTAGAAAAAGAGAATAACAACTAGAACAATAACAGAAATTAAAAGTAGGATTCCTGTTGAAACTAATCAACAGTGAATCGCTAACAAGTAGTAATAAAAGACAATAACAATATGCATTCTACCCAAACCTAATTAGGTAGATAACACAAATTGTTATGAAATTAAAATAACAATAAAACAAGAAAAGAAAAGACTTTTATTAGAACAAAAGAGAATACAGAATAGAAAAATGAATGGCATTTACAATGGGACATCATATATATATTTATAGAGATGTAGACCAAATCCTAATCAAATCAATGACTACATGACCCTCTTTTCTCAAGAAGTAATATCATATCTCTTGCCTTCCTTGACTTGGCTTGTTTGGAAATAATTCTTTTAAGAATATTTGATGCATATCTTGGTGAATATCTTCCAAATCCTCCGTATGGCTAGTTGATTGGTAATTAGATTGCATGCGATTAATTATTCCAAACAAGGATGCTCATCAAACTTCCAAGGCAACAAAGGATGAAATCTTCAAAATTGGTCTTTACTTGGCAATAAATCAATCAGAAATTCTTCTAATTGGAAATTGAAAAATGAATGTTCTGAAGTGATTTCCATGACTACTCCTGAAATGTCTATTAGTGAATATCATACATACACATGAATATGTATATATATAATATAACACTAATTAATATTCTTTATGGCAAAGGGCCAGTGTGAACGCGTTCCGTTTCTTTGGCAAAAAGTGAGCTCGATGGGGATCGAACTCAGGTCTCTCAGTACAAATTTCCACGCAATTACCAGTGAGCTACAACGTCTTTTGTAATTGAGATGGCTTTAATACGGGGAAGTAGCTTTTTATCTATAGTTGGCCTTTAATTTGAAATGAAGGAGGCATTTCTTGACATCCTGTAAAAACACACAAAAGTACCCAAAGTATCATTTATTTATTTACAAAAGATAAAATATAAGAGCATAAAATAAACACATTTCTATGTTAATCATAATGCTAGGTTTCAAATTTCATAATTTTTCGAATCAATATGTGAGCGTGGTAAAGGAAAACGCATTTGACCAGTTTCAGTTGATTTTAATCGATTGGAAAATGGACATTTTTCAAACGGTCTCAGAATCTGATGAAATTAGTTTTGTTAGGATCGTATCGTCAATATGAAGTTAGAAAATATTTTTCGGGAATTTTTCTAGTTAGTATGTGGCCCCGGTAAATTGAAACGCGCGTTCAAATTCAATATATAGAGTTATATGTTGATTTTGACGAAAACTGATCGAAATGATCGAATCAGCCTACGATACATATCCCATTGTGTTCGGAATGGGGGTAATTAGCTATGGACGACAGTCGCTAGGTTCGATTTCGAGTTCGAAAATAAAAGTTGCTTTTTGAAATTAATTAATTAAATAAATAAACTAAAATCTCTCCTTATATCCTCTCAGCCCCCCTCCTCCGGTTTAAATCGAATTAGAACAGATAAAGAAAAAAAAAACCATCTCGCGCTCGACGGAGGCGCCGCCAACGCCCCTGCCTCCACCGCCCCGTTAGCCGCCCGCCCCCCGTCCTCCGCCTCCCCTCCTCCCTCAAAGTCCATCGCCTCCGCTATCCTTCGAATCGCGAAGCCCTCCGCTGGAACCCAAATCGTCACTGCCCCCCTTAATCCGCCACCCTCTGACATCCGGCCGCCACCGGAACCCGCAACTTCCCCTCCTCCTCCTTGCGCCAGCAACGTTCCAGCCCCCCCTCTCTTTAAACGCTGTAAGTTCTTTCCACCTTTTTTTCTTTTTTTTATTCATCTATTTAAAGTAATTCGATTTATATTTAATAGCGTGTAAAGAATAAATTTTTAAAAAACTGAAAAAGATTTGATTTTTTCTACATGAACAACAAATAAAGATGGGATCTTTATATAGAGAAAGATGCGATTTTTAATTAGAGAAAGGTTTGATTTTTATCGTATGGAAAATATGAAGTTGAAGCTATAAAAATCTGATTTTTAATATGAACTTAGTTATAAAAATACGATTTAAATATATAGATTAGAAATAAAGAAGTGATTCTTATAATGAAGTAGGGATAATAAAAATGTGATTTTTATAATATAGAGATAATAAAAATATGATTTTTATATTATAGAAATATAAAAAATTCGATCTTTGTTATGTAGAAGGAGCAAAGATGTGATTTTTATATGAGTGGCGATATAAAAATATGATCTTTATTTTATGAACACCGTTATAAAAATGGAATTTTTATCTATATAGTAGCGGTGTAAAAATAGAATTTTTATCTATATAGTAGCGGTATAAAAATGAGATTTTTATCCATATAGAGTGATTATAAAAATGTGATTTTTATATATGTAGCGAATACGGGCAACGAAAGTACAAAAGGCGAGAACGGCGAAGATTCCTACATAAGAAGAGTCATGGCGTTGGTTTAGCTAGTCGGTAAGAACTTCTCACTTTTAATTTATTTTTCTAGTTAAAATATATATTAGGAAGCAGACGGTGTTTAGTAGCATCCGACACCCGTTGTCCACAGACCATAGACGGCTTGTTTGTTTGATTTTGATGTGTAGTTGATTGTGTGATGTGGATTGAAATAAAAATATTTTTATAGTTAAAAATAGAATTTTTAACATGTATATGAAATGAAATAAACTAATATAAACAAATCGAACGATTTGTTTATATACACATTTGACTGATATTGATTGGGACGATAAATTTTACACATCGCCCAACTGCACAAATAAAATCTGTGTTTGATTGTTTGAAACCCCACAGGGTATTGGGATGATATATGACATACACTAATCCCAATAATTAGTTGTATGTCGATCGATTGATGGACAGACTGTTATGAGCGTTAAATATTTATATTTGATCCTTATACAGTGTAGAATGCACCTTGGATGATGGTTGATTATTTGTCATTGTTGATATATACATGCGTTGTATGGAAATCCATAGAAATAAAATCTATGGTAATTGATTGGGCCTCATTCCAGTTTCGAAATAGAATATTTAAAGAGAAATATTTGAATAAAATATTTGAGAAGAAATATTTGAAACGAAATATTTGAATAGAATATTCGAAATAGAAATATATAAAAGCCGTATGGATTAGATTGACGCCATTTTGACGTGAACGATATTTATTTCGATTTTATTTGTTTTTAATGAATATTGAAAAGTGATTTCAATAATCGAATATTTTAAAAAATAAATTCGAATTGAATTGAATAGAAAATGAATTCGAATTGAATTGAATAGAAAATGAATTTGAATTAAATTGAATAGAAAACGAATTCAAATCGAATTGAAATTGAATTGAATCGAATTGAAATTGAATTGAATCGAACTGAAATTGAATTGAATAGGAATTCAAATCGAATTGAAATTGAATTGAATAGGAATTCAAATCAAATTGAAATTGAATTTAATAGAATTCAAATCGAATTGAAATTGAATTGAATCGAATTGAAATCGAATTGAAATTGAGTTGAAATCAAATAGAAATGAATGTAAAAAGGAATTTATAAGGGAAAACTCAAATTTGGATTTGAAATCGAATAAGAAGTTGAAATTGTTTTGAAAACGAATTTAAAACGATTTGTATAATACGTTTAATAAGGTAATCGATGAAATATATATAATATATATTATATATATAATGGCCTGAATACAACGCGCCGCGGCAGTTCGCGAATTTCGACCATTGACTTCAAATGGATATTACGGGAGATCCGACCGTCGGATTCTCCTAAAACCAAAACCGTTGGGTTCGTATCGAAATGAGCTTTCTAACGAATATTAGAAATTAGAAATCTAACGGTTGGATTTTGAATTATGTCCAAATCAAATTTGGAAAAGGTCGTTGTAAGTGCAATTCGATGGCCGTTGATGGAAATCGATTGTACGGGCCTTGATAAAATTATTAAAAATATCAATAATTTGTGTAAAATCATAGGAAACGATTTGTGATGAATTGGGGTGAAAAACTCCATATTTGAAAGGATAAAAATAGATTTTTATCGAAATGAACTAGTTTTGAACTAGAATTATAATTCTATTTATTTTTAAATAAATAAATTGAATTTGAAAAGTGTTTTAAAAGTAACCAGAATTTCCAATAATTGAATTGGAATGGATTTGAATCGAAATAATCTTTGGAATATTTCGATGTTGGATTTCGTGATTATACAAATAGCGTTATGGAAATTTGAAAGATATATAGATATCGTTATTTCCAATACGATATTTGTTGGTCGTAGAATTTGATATTGAATATATGCCAATATATTTTCTATTCAGGGCCTTGTATTTAATATCAAATGTGAGTTGGGTTTGTCGTGAATGGTGTCTTCCTTAACACCGTTCTTAAGCCCAGTTGGGAAAAAGATTAAATCTTTTTATTTAGATTTAATGAAGTGTACCAGTTAAATAATAGTTAATTGGAATTGAATTGGTATTGATTTTGGGGTTTATCGTGAACAGTGTTTTAAATAACACTTGTTCTTTAACCCGATAATTAATGGAATGTGATTTTGGGTTGTCGTGAACGGTATCTTCAATAATACTGTTCTTAGACCCAAAGGAGTTAAGAAAATCAGAAACTAACTATAGATTAGTTAAGTTGAATGGTTTCTGTGGTATTGATCTGATGTTGGTTTCGACCTTCGGGGTTAATACTTAGGGAATTGCTCACTTGCTAATTTACGGTTAGGGACTGATTGAAATGTGATGTGATTTTGGGGCTTATCATGAACCATGTTTTAAATGACACTAATTCTTTAACCCAGTTAAAGATTAAAACTAAGTGGAGTTTTAATGAATCTTTAATTAGATTGAAAAGATAGAGAATGAAGTATCACCAGTTTTACTCCAGACGGTAGTTAAATCTTTAATTAGATTTGAACATGAAATGGTAATTGAATTTACTGATAACACCGTGGTGTTAGATATGAAGTATGACCAGTTCTAGTTCATGGGATAAATAGGTTGGGATTGGGAAATAAAATAAATAATTACTTTGGTGTGGTTTGCTAATCCCGACTAGTTTGGAAGTGATATTCAAAGGAAGATTAAAGAATAAATTTAAAGAAATTTATCTTTGATAAAATTAATGGGAACCTTTCCCTAAGAATGTGAAATTTAGAAACTAACTGTAGGTTAGCTAAGCAGAACGGTTTCCTAGGTATTGATCTGATGTTGGTTTCGGCCTTCGAGGTTAATATTTGGGGAATTATTCTCTTGTTAATTTGCGGTTAGTGACTGATGAATTGGAATGAGACATATGTTGTGTTTGTGTAACACTTGTTTATTATATACGCGAGTTATTCAGAAACACCGGGTTTATCCCATTCTGAATAACTGATTCGACGTGATGTCAAGGATGAAGACGGTGGTCGAAGACCGGAGGTCTTCACGTCGTTTGGATAATTACTGATGATATTGATTGGGCTGTACACCCAAGAGGAGGGAATCAGTTAGTGGTCGTCCAGACGTACTTGGAGATCGATGGATATGCGGGTACTAGGTGCCTTCGGTTTCGTTCAGACCCAGAACGAACTTGTAATTGGACTGTGTGTCTGACATTTGATTTTAGTCTGTGTGATTGATTTCTATTAAATATATATCTGTTTGGCGGCGGAGAATTTATTCTCTTGCTTAACGCCCTTCTCTGAGACGTACGAGCTCAGGGGTTATATATTGATGGATATCAATCGCATGGAGTGAATTGCCTGTGTGGCATGCCTGAGTGGCAAATGATCAAGGCTTCTATTGAAAAGCAAAGTCTTGTGGTTGATGATCAAAGCACGGCCTTTGTGGCATCGCTTTGTGTAGCGTGAATTCGCGAGCCTCACACCCCGATTGTGAACCAAAAACGGGAGAGGACCTCCGGGATGACATGCGTTTCCTTCTAGTTAGAATTGGCGTCAGTGGTTTTACAGGCCCTGACGAGTTTGACTTCTGTGTTTGTTGGTTTGCGAGGCGCCTCAGATATATCGGTGACTATGTGAAGCCGATGGAGTCATTCGTTGACTCATTTATGCCACAAAGGGCAGGGAAACACAGTGTTCAGGCATTTTAATCCACATCGGTGGACCGGCCCTGTCGCTCCAAGGGCTCACCTGAGTCTGGGTCCTGAGACATGGGCTAGATTGTCTCGAATCGGTTGAGGATGATCCCTGGCCTCGGTTCATAGATGGAAATCCAATTTCCAAATACGTGACTTTGTGGTTTTGTTTGTAAAGCTTAGTATGGCGACATGATATATGGTACCCATGCTGCCTATGATTGATACTTATGATTTGAAATTGTTTTGACACTATACACTTATAATAGTATCAAATGATTTGTTTTAAAATGTATCAAGCATTCTTTGGCTGTTATAAGGTAAAACCCTATCCTCCGGCTTGCGTTGCATTGTGTGATGGAACCTGGGTCTTATAACAGCTTCATTTTTCTTTACTTAGCATTGCGCTGTTTTGTTATATGCACTGGTATTCTTGGGAGGAAACCCGTTCCATGTTATACGGCGTGGTCCCTTGATATATCTGATTTAAAATAAAGATTAATAACTGTTTTAGTTCTCACACCAGTCACATGACTGACCTGAAGTTTATTGTTTTAACCTAAACTCTGGGTGCTCGTATTTTGACAGGGGCAGCTAGTTTTGGTTTTGCAAATTTATATTCACAGGATCCTGATTTACAACTGGAACGATACACGAAAAGCTCTGTATTCGTGTATTACGTCTAGTTATGTTTTGTATTATTTTCCGCTGCGATGTATTTAAATGTAATTTAATTCTATGATATTTTCTGTGTAATATTTATTCATACTCTGTATATTCATATATTCTAATGGAATTGTGGTAATATACAATGAAATGTTCTTCTGTCTGCGTCCTGATGTGTCTAGTTCTCAACTCAATCCGAGATTTCCCGAAAGGGGGATTTCGGGTCGTTTCAAAAATGCATACATTAGGATTTGTATGCAAGATAAAATAACTATTCTTGTGAAATGCATACATTAGAATTTGTATGCAAGTTAGAATATCATTTTTATTAACAATATACACATTAGAATTTGTGTATATATTAAAGGGACATTTCTATTGCAAATATACACATTAGAATTTGTGTATATATTAAAGAGGCAATTCTATTGCAAATATACACATTAGAATATTTGTATTGATTAAAGAGACATTTTTATTGTCAGAATATATTTTAGAATTTGTATGCAAATTAAGATAAACATTTTTATGTGTGTCATGTCATACATTGAAACCATATACATATAAAAATATTTCTTTTATTTTTTAAAGTATAAAATAGAAATTGCATACAATAATGAATATAAAAAGTATCTATTATTTGTCATTGGCAAAGATGTCATGTAAATGAAATACATATTTATTTGACGTTATGAACATTTAGATGTGCTATGCCAATAAAACATTCTTTTATTCGGCGTGTTAAATACGTAGATGAATCGTTGAACGATTTATATTTATATATAATATTATATATATATAAATATAAATTAAAATTAGACAAATCGCGCGCGGTAGTTCGCGTTTTGAAATCGTAACTTTAAACGACTATACTGAAAGATCCGTCCGTCGGATTTTCCTAAAACTGGAACGTTAGTACCGCCTTGGGAAGATCTTTCCAAAGATATAATTTTTTTTAAAATCCAACGGTTAGATTTCGAGATATGTGTAAATTAAATTTGGGTAAAAACAGCGCCAGGGTCGCCCATGGACCCGTAGCGTCGTTGAATTAAATTGGGCAATTTTTATATAATTAAAAGTAGCGATAAATCGTTATAAAATAATATTAACGATATGAGTTGATTTTATATTATAATTATGTGAGAATTATTTGAAAAGACCAAGTTCAATCTCATTTCAAATAATTATACGATGATTAAAAGTCGAAGACATTGAAGACGGTGATTAAAGACCGGCGGTCTTCACATCGAATGGATGATTACTGATGCCCTGGACTGATTTTCTCCAAAGAAAGGGTTACAGTGGTAGTTGTCCGGACGTACTTGTTTATTGTCCGGATAAGCGAGTACCTCTCTTCCGTATTGGACATACGGGACGAGGAATAAGGTGTCTCCAGTTCCGTTCCGACCCAGAATAGACTTGTAAATGGATGTGTGTCTGACATTGGATTTCAATCCATGTAAATTGATTCATATTTAATATATATCTGTTGGTGGCAGAGAATTTATTCTCTTGCATAACACCCTTCTTTGAGACGCACGAGCTCAGAGGTTATATATTGGTAGTTATCGATCGCATGGCGTTGATTGTCAATGTGGCACGCCAAGATGCAACTGATCAAGGCGTTTGTTGAAAAGCAGGGCCTTGTGGTTGATGATCAAAGCACGGCCTGTTTAGGCGCAACTTTGTGTATAACATTACTTCGCGAGCCTCACACCACGGTATGAGTCAAAAACGGGACAAGGGAACGCAGGGAGTACACACATTTCTTTCTAGCAAGAAGTGGTGTCAGCGTTTACAACCCCTGACATTTTTACTTATGTGGATGATGGATTTCGAGGCCTTGGATTTATTGGTTGATTGTGACCATTTTATAGGTTCAATAGGACCGAGTAGCGTGTGTTCAGGAATTGCCAATCCACTAAAGTATTTGTGACCCTGCAGTATCCAAGGGTTGACCATAGGTGTGATCCTGAGACATTGCTAGAGTGTCTCGAATCGGTAAGGAGATCGATCCTAGCCTTGACACATGATGGAAATCCAACTTCCAATACGACATCATGCGATTTTGGTTGTAGAACTGGTATGGGGACATAGTAGGATGGGGTACTATGTCGTCTATGATTGATACATTATGATTGAATTTTTTTTGAAACATATATACGC
The DNA here is from genome assembly GCA_030737875.1 of Allium sativum. Classification (NCBI taxonomy): domain Eukaryota; kingdom Viridiplantae; phylum Streptophyta; class Magnoliopsida; order Asparagales; family Amaryllidaceae; genus Allium; species Allium sativum. The sequence goes on from CM060913.1 coordinate 163,924,678, forward strand.
TAATAATAATACCAAATCCATTTTTTATCGTGTCAAGCATTTTTGACCATTATAAGGTAAATCTCTATCCTCCGGTTTGCGTTGCATTGTGTGATGGGACTTGAGTCTTATAATGGTTTCATTTTTATAAAAAGTATTGCATTGTTTAACGATTTACACTATATTATGCACTGGCAATCCAATGGAGTAAACCCGTTCTGCGTTAGCGGCGTGGTCCTATGATTATCCTTATTACTAGTTAAGTTAAGTAAAGATTTCTCATACCAGTCCCATGACTGACCCGTAGTTTGTTTCACTTTGAAAACTCAGGTGCCCTCTTTTCCACACGGGCAGTCGAGTAGCTTATTTTGCAGATATATTGGGCAGGATTCTAGAACGAAGCTTAAAGCTGTGTCCAGAGCATTGATAGTCTTCCGCTGTGCTAGTTTATTCATTTCCGCTGCATGGGATTACATTTATTGTAAATTATATTCCATTGTATTATTATTTATTGATGTACTCGGATATATTTTGTACTCTGATGTAACATTATTATAATGTTTATAAAAGTCTTTTGTTATTTGTTCTGATGTGTTGTATTCCTAGAGTCAGCGTATTTGGGTTTTGAACGGTCTTGATTGATTTTGGATCGATTAAGTCGGGGCGAAATCCGAGTCGTTACACAAAATCGCTTCACATATAAATGTATCAATCATAGGCGGCATAGTATCCCATGCCAATATGTCGCCATACTAGGTTTTATAACTAAAACTGAAATGTCACGTATTGGAAATTGGATTTCCGTCATGAGTCGAGGCCAGGGATGGTTCCTCACCGATTCGAGACACTATAGCAAATGCCTCAAGATTACACACCGCGGGGCAACCCTTGGTTCCTACAGGGCCAGTCAACACACAATTTAGTGGATTAGTTATTCCTGAACACACGTTTCCCGGTCTTATCGGAATATCCATCGGCTCCGTAGTGACCAATATATCCAAGGCGCCTTGCTATCCATCATCCACATAGGCAAAAAAAAAATGTCTGGGCTCCATACCATGATACCACCAATAGCTAGAACGAAACATCATGTCATCCCTGCGTCCCTTATCCCATTGTTGACTCATATCGAGGTGTGAGGCTCGCGAATTAATGCTATATACAAGGTTATGCTATTTAAAGTCGTGCTTTGATCATCAACCACAAGACTCTACTTTTCCACAAAAACCATGATCATTTGCATCTCCGCATGCCACACTGGAAATTCACGCCATGTGACTGATATCTATCGATATAACCTCTATGCCCGTACGTCTCAGAGAAGGGTGTTAAGGAAGAGAATAATTTCTCCGCTACCAAACAGATATATATTTAACGGAGATCAGTCAACATAGAATAAAGTCCAATGTCAGACACACATCCATTTACTAGTTCGTTCTGGGTCTGAACGAAACTAGAGGCACCTTATTCCTCGTCCCATATGTCCAATACAGGATAGAGGTCCTTGCATATCCAGTCGATCTCCAAGTACGTCTAGATGATTACCACTGATTACCTTTTCTTGGGTGTATAGGCCAATCAAGACATCAGTAATCATCCAAATGATGCAAAATCTTCATATACTCGATTGTCCAAAATAAAATAAAATAAAATAAAATAATACACCCAAATACGTATAATAAGGTTTAAATTTCAAAACAATGTTTGTTTTCATTTTTATTTTAAAAATAACTCTTTGAAACTCATTCTAGAATACTACTGATCCCATCTCTATCGAGTCATTCTTATTATATATTACTAATCCAATCTCTGATGAATTCTTTTGTTCAGTTCTAATGTGTCTTGTTCTCGAGCTCTGTAAACCAGAGCTCTGATACCAAACTGTAGCGACCCGAACTTCCCAACCGGCCTAAACCGAAAAAGAAGGCGTACTGCTTTGAGGACAAGACTAATCAGAACACGAACAATAGAACATTTCATTGCTGTTACAACAATTACATCAGAGTACAAGAATATAACAGAGTATGAATAAATAATAGACAACAGAAAAATATCAGAGATTTAAATTACATTAGCAACAGAAAAATAATACATAACACAACTGAAAGGGATACACAGATATAAAGCTTTCCGAATATAGATCCAACTGTAATTCCAGGATCTTGGAAAAGAAATATCTACAAAACCAAAACTACCAACTGCCCGTGTGGAAAATAGAGGCACCCAGAGTTTAGGTTAAAACAATAAACACCAGGTCAGTCATGTGGCTGGTGTGAGAACTAAAACAGTTATTTAAAACTTTACTTTAAAAATAAAGTAAATCAAGGGACCACGTCGTATAACACGGAACGCGTTTTCTCCCAAGAATACCAGTGGGTAAAATAAACAAACATGCTTGGTACGTTTAAAACAAATCATTTTAATATTACTATAAGTGTATAGTGTCAAAAACAACTTCAAATATAAAAGTATCAATCATAGACGACATGTGTACAATATATCATGTCGCCATACAAGGATCGACAATCAAAACTGAAATGTCACGTATTGGAAATTAGATTCCATCTATGAGTCAAGGCCAGGGATTGCTCCTCACCGATTCAAGACACTCTAGCAAATGCCTTAGGATCCCCCGCAGTGAACCCTTGGATCTTCTGGGCCGGTCCACACTTACGTTAGTGGATTAGTATTCTTGAACACACGTTTCCTGGTCCTACTGGACCTATCCATCGGCCTCGTAGTGACCGATATATGCAGGCGCCTTGCTATCCATCATCCACATAGGTAAAAATATAAATGTCTAGGCTCCATACCATGACACCACCCATAGCTAGAAAGAAACGTCGTGCACTCCCTGCAGTCACGGTCCCGTTTTTGACTCATACCCATGTGTGACGCTCGCGAATTAACACTATACACAAAGCTATGCTATTTAAAGCCGTGATTTGATCATCAACCACAAGACCCTACTTTTCAAAAAAACCTTAATCATTTGCATCTCAGCATGCCACACTGACAATTCACGCCATGCGGCCGATGACTATCGATATATAACCTCTAAGCTCGTAGGTCTCAGAGAAGGGTGTTAAGCAAGAGAGTAAATTCTCCACCACCAAACAGATATATATTTAATAGAGATCAATCAACACAGAATAAAATCCAATGTTAGACACACATCCATTTACAAGTCCGTTCTGGGTCTAAATGAAACCGAAGGCACCTTATTCAACGTCCCATATGTCAAATATAGGAGAGAGGCCCTCGCATATCCGGTCGATCTCCAAGTACGTTTGGACGATCACCACTTATTACCTTGTCTTGGGTGTATAGCCCAATCAAGACATCAATAATCGTCCAAACGATGTGAAGAACTCCGGTCTTCAACCACCGTCTTCATGTCGACTTATCATCGCATCAATTACTCGAAATGGGTATAAACCCGACCTTTCTGAAGAATTCACGTATCCTATAATCCAATGCTATAAAAACACAACATACGCCTCATTCCAGTCCAGAATATTCTATTCAAGTATTCTTTTCACAATATAAACCAAGTTAAGGTTTCCAAACTAGTCGAGATTAGCGCACCTTACCAAAGTAATCATTTGATTTATTTCCCAATCCCAATCTATTTATCCCATGGAGCAAGACCGGTAATACTCCATATCTAACACTACGGTGTTATCGGTAAATTTAATTACCGTTTCACGTTCAAATCTAATTATAGATTTAATTATCGCTTGGAGTATAACTGGTAGTACTCCATTGTCAATCATTTCCCAAATTTGGTAATTTAAATTATCACATTCACATCTCAATCTAATTAAAGATTCAACAAAACTCCACTTAGTTTTAATCTTCCAACAATCATTTTAATGATTATTTAACTTTGGGAAATTAAACATGCTGCATCGACAATCTACACCGTACCATTGAATTCTGTCAATATATAACCTCTAAGCTCGTACATCTCAGAGAAGGATGTTAAGCAAGAGAGTAAATTCTCCGCCACCAAACAGATATATATTTAGTAGAGATCAACAATACAGTTTGAAATACAATGTTTGACATGTAATCCTATCTTTAACCGGGTTAAAGAACCAATGTCATTTAAAATACAGCAAACGATAAACCCGAAATCACATTCCATTAATTATGGAATCTTCACGGGAAACAGATCAATGTATAGTCGATATTAATTTCCGTATCCGATTGCTAATTTAAATAGAATAACGACAAAGCCTTTTATATTCCATATATATTAACACTGTTCCTCCATAGAAGCTCACTTCGATTATTACCAAATCGAATTCCATTCAATTCCAATTTAACATATTAAATTGGAAAACTTTACTTTGGAAAATTTCTACTAAATCTTAATAAAAGATTTATATATAATCCAAATCACATTTCACTATTAATCGGGTTAAAGAACGAATGTCGTTAAAAACATAGTTCATAATAAATCCAATTCACATTCCATTTTATTCCAATTACTAAATATAACTGGAAATTCTAATAATCTAAATTAAAAGATTTATTCTTTTCACACAGGGTTTAAGAACAGTGTTACTGAAGACACCATTCACGACAAACCCAAAATCCACTTTGATATCAAATATAAGGCTCTAAACAGAAATTATATCGGCTTACGTTCAATATCAAATTCTGAAACCAACATATATTGTATGGGGAATAACAATATACATCTATCTTCCAAATTCCTCCACAATATCCGTATAGTCATGGAATCCAATATCGAAATATCCCAAAGGTGATTTGTATTCAAATCCATTCCAATTCATACGTTGGAAAATCCTAGTTATATCAAAACCATTTCAAATCCAATTTATTTATGTAAAAACATTGGATTAATATTCTAGTTAATAACTAATTCATTTTGATAAAAATATATTTTTATCTTCATAAACATGGAAATTTTTACCCAAATTCTATCCAAATCTTTTATTATGATTTTACATCAATTATTAATATTTTTAATAATTCTGTCAAGGCCCGTATAGTCGGTTTCCAATAACGGCCCTCGAACTGCATCCATAGCGACCTTTTCCAAATTTGATTTGGACATAATTCTGAATCGAACCGTTATTTTTTAAATCTCTTATATTCGTTGGAAAGCACTTTCCGATACGAACCCAATGGTTCCGGATTTAGGAGAATCCAACAGTTGGATCTCCCATTGTGACGACCCCAAACTCCGTACTGACGGTGGCAAGGGTAATCTTTGGAATATAACACAGAAACAGATAATAGTAGAACATAAATAAATAAATACACCAGATAATGCACAAATAATACACTGGATAAACATAATCATCAGATTTACACAGTATACAGGATCATACTTAGTACAAATACAGTTCAGCTTTACATAAATGTCTACAGCGGAAAACAAAACATAATGTACAATAGGAGCTGAACAGCATAAAAAGAGATAAATGATAGAATCCATCTTCAGCTCCAGCTATCCAGAAAGAGCCGGCTAAAAGATGAATACAAGGCTGCCCGTGTAGAAAAAGGGGCACCCGAGTTTGCAAGTGAAACAAACTACGAGTCAGTCATGGGACTGGTATGAGAAATCTACTTAACACATTTATAATATGGCTAATCACAGGACCACGCCACTTTCGTGGAACGGGATTACTCCATCGGATTGCCAGTGCTTTAAAACAAATAATTCTTTTAAACATCACAATGCTTTTTATAAAAATGAAGCCATTATAAGACTCAGTTCCCATCACACAATGCAACGCAAACCGGAGGATAGAGTTTTTACCTTATAACGGCCAAAATATGCTTTATACGAATAAAACAAAAGCATTTGATATTATTACTAGTGTTTATATGTTTCAAAAACAATTTCAAATCATAACTATCAACCATAGACGACATTAATGCGCCATACCACTATGTCGCCATATATAGGTATACATTCAAAACTGCACAGTCACGTATTTGGATATTGGATTTCCGTCATGAACCGAGGCAAGGGACCGTCCTCACCGAATTCGAGACGTTCTAGCCCACCCCTCAGGAACAGCCGCAACTGCCCCTTGGATCGTCAGGGCCGGTCCACCGATGTGGATTATTATGCTTGAACACTGCGTTCCCCCGCCCTTTGGGGCGTAAATGAGCTAATGAATGGCTCCTTCGGCTTCACATAGTCACCGGTATATCCGAGGTGCCTCACAACAGCAACAACCACATAAGTGAAAATAATATAAATGTCAGCCAGTTTAAGCACCGACACCACCTCTAGCTAGAAAGAAACGCAGGCCCTCGCTGATGTCCTCTCCCGTTTCTGGTTCATACCGGGGTGTGAGGTTCGCGAATTCATGTTATACACAAAGCTACGCCACACAGGCGGTGCTCTGATCATCACCACAAGACTTTGCTTTTCAACAGAAGCCTTGATCATTTTCCACTTAGGCATGCCACACTAGCAATTCATGCCATGCGACTGATGTCCATCGATATACAACCTCTGAGCTCGTGCTTCTCAGTGAAGGGCGTTAAGCAAAAGAATAAATTCTCCGCCGCCAAACAGATGTATATTTAATAGAGATCAATCAACACAGAATAAAATCCAATGTCAGACACACACCCATCGATCTCCACGTACGTCTGGACAATCACCACTCTTTATCCATATTTCGGGATGCCTCCCAATTGGGACATCAGTTACCATCCAAACGAGGTGAAGATTTCCGGTCTCCAACCACCGTCTTCATCTTCGATTTCTTATCGTCGATTCAGTTATTCAGAATGGCATAAACCCGGTCTTTCTGAGCAACTCGCGTATATAATAAATAAGTGCTACAAAAACACAACATACACATCGTTTCATTTCATTAGTCACTAATCGTCAATAAGTAAGAGAACGATTTACCAAATATTAAGCCCGAAGACCGAAACCAACATCAGATCAAAACCCAGGAAATCATTCGACTTAGTCAACCTTCAGTTAGTTTCTAAATTTCACATCCATATCGTTTATAATATTTTATAACGATTTATCGCCATTTTTACTTAATTAAAATAGCCAATTTATTCAAACGACGCTTCGGGCCATAACGTGGCCGTGGCGCTGTTTTTCTTCAGATTTGATTTACACATATCTGAAAATCTAACCGTTGGATCTTCACAAAATTTATATCATTAGAAAGATCTTTTCAAAACGAATCCAATGGTTCCAGTTTCGGGAAAATCCGACAGTCGGATCTCCCGGTACAATCGTTCGATGTTTCGATTTCAAAATACGAACTGCAGCGTCATTATTCGATTTAATTTAATTAATTAATTATATATAAATATAATCGATTCTGGCGCTGTTTTTCTTCAAATTTGAATTGAACATTCTAGACAATCCAACCATTGGATCTCTACAAAGTTGGTATCATTGGAAAGATATTTCCAAAGCGAACCCAATGGTTTCAGTTTCGGGAAAATCCGATGGTCGGATCTCCCGCAGTAACCGTTTGAAATCACGGTTTCAAAACACGAACTACAGCTTCGTTATTCGATATATTTTAATTATATTTATATATATGAATATAAATATAATCGATTCTTCGATTTCAAAACTATATTATTTTCCTACATTTGATAAAAATGATATTTTTATCCAACCGACAATTATTTCAACACTTCGCTAGTTTTAAATATTCATGTATATAGCAAAAATGTGATTTTTATTGTAAAAACAATTTATTTCAAAACACGATTATTTTATATAGTTCATATAGGTGATAAAAATATGATTTTTATTATAAAACAATTTATTTCAAAACACGACTATTTTATATAGTTTGTATAGATGATAAAAATATGATTTTTATTATAAAACAATTTATTTCAAAACACGACTATTTTATATAGTTCATATAGACGATAAAAATATGATTTTTATTATAAAACAATTTACTTCAAAACACGAATACCATTCAACACATGAATTTCTATTCAACGAATGAATTTCTATTCAACACACCAATATAGTTTCAACACATGAAAATAATTCTAACACATGAATATTATTCAAAATTTCGGCAGCATAACAGCAGGGTAGTTAAAACCGAGGCCGTCCCTAGTACGGCTCCTCGCTCTACCTTAAAGCCTTGCAGCTTTTGGCAATGGGGATTCATGCATCTAGTTCGCACGCATGCGACATGTATATTTTTTTCATTTCCACAAACTAATCCTTTGTGGTTTTAACCAAATATTTCTCAACCACAAACGGGTATTTTTCAACCACATTCAATCAATTTCAACCACAAACAATTCTAATCAACCATTTGTAATCAAGTAATTTTCACACAAATCACAATCAATAAATATCGTCCATGGTTTGTGGACGAGGGGCGTATATATATATATATATATATATATATATATATATAAGCATTTCACTTCTATTTCAACACACACACACACACACACACACACACACATATATATATATATATATATATATACAACACATATATAACTTACATATCGAACGTACAACTTATACAACGCTTATACAAGAGGTGTACAACGCTGATATAACTCATACATCGACTATATAATTTATACATCGTCGTTTTCCATATCGTTTATAATTTAGAAATCTCACATTGAGTTCCACTCCACCAAAAATAGCAGAAGGCTCAGAAAAATATGCGGTCTCTTCTAGGATGTAGACGACGACCACACGAGACCAGTGTCTCTTGTTTCACTGAATTTCGTCAACAAACGAAAAAGATATGATTTTTTTCAGTGAAATAAAAAACCGTAGCGCTTAGAAGTGCTATAATATAGTTTAATTAATTTCAGCCGTAGCTTTTCTGAAATGGTTCCAAACTAGGTTTGGATTTTTCGATCAATCGGTGTAACGGTTCCACGATCGGGTTGCGCGAGGTCGAAGGAGGAGGAGAGGCGTAGGGATCAGTGGTGGAGCGGTCGGGTTCGGCAGCACTTGGCGATCTCGGCGGCGTTCGAAAGTTGCGGGTTTCAGAGAGGTGATTCTCTCACTTCAGGCAACGATACAGGCGGTGGTGGGTATGGATTTGAAGAGCTCGGGGAGATCTTCAAAAAGTTCTACTGGGGCACGAGCTAATTCGGCATGGATTCACCAGAAAATAGACAGGAAGCGAGGAGGTGGTTTCCGTCGTCGATCGGGGGAGGGGGGTTTCTGAGAATTTTTTTTAAAAAAATTCTGATTGGCCGGGAGCTTTTTAAAAGGGGGATTACTAACATGAACTCCAATCCGAACCCAACGACTGTTGTCCCCAGCGTTTTACCCCCATTCCGAACACAATGGGATATGTTTCGTTGGCCCATTCGACTGTTTTAGTCAGTTTTCCTTCAATTTAAAATATATAACATTCAATATTCGATTTGAACGTACATTTCAATTTGCCATGGCCACAAACTGATTCGAAAAATTCCAGAAAAATAAATCTAGCATTGTTTTGACGATACGGTCCCAACAAAACTAGTTTCGTCGGATTCTGAGACCGTTTGAAAAATGGCCCATTTCTGGTCGATCCAATTTAATAGAAATCAACCAAACGCATTTTCCTTTGCTACGCTCACATACTAGCTTCAAAAATTATGAAATTTGAAACCTAGCAATAATTTAACATCCTGGATCCAACAAAAGTGGTTTTGTCGAATTCCGAGGTCGTTTGCAAAATGGCCATTTTCACGGGCTATATAAACTCCATAGCGACCTTTCAGAAAATTCATTTAGCCATAACTTTTGCTTCCCGCTATGGAACTTCGATTTTTCAGATTCGTTAGAAAGGTATTCACTAATAGATTTAAAAAATTTTGGTTCCACTCAAATCCGTTTTGTTTTGCACCCGGTACAATCAGTCAAAGTTTGAATTCAAATTTTGAAACTACAGCGCCATTTCAGGCCTTGTTTATAATTAGATTAATTATATTCGTTTTCAAATGTTGTTTCAAACTTACTTTTCATCGTTATTATTTAAAATATTTATTTTAAATATTTAAAACCCACTAAAATAGCCAATTTTAAATTGGTTCAGATTTTCTGGGTCGTTACAATCTCCCCCACTTATAACTTTTCGTCCCTGAAAAGGAACAAAGTCGAAGGTGGTTCGATTAATCAAATCTACTTCCAATCTGGCTTTCATTCTCCAACTTTTCAATTTTTGAGAATTTTCAAATTCTTCAAAAATTTGGCTAACACCCGGAATTTTTGAAAAATTTCGCCAAAACCTCCTTTGTACGGGGAGGGGTTTGGAAATTTATTGGGTCGTATTAGGTACCTAATAAATCCTATAAAGCATACACATATTTATAGTGATATATTCTGGTGTTTACAGGGGAGCATGTATAGATTATAACTCCAGAGAATAAATTTTCGTCACCCTGTCAATGCCTGAGGGAGTGTGTATTTTTAATTGCTCCAGAGAATAAATTCTTGTAACTTCGTCCCGTGTGGGAAATAAATAATCCATGTGCCGTATCTAATGACTAGAGAGACGTGATTATTGTCAACTCCAGACCCGTGTGGGGTTTTTATTAATCTGGCAATTTATCGTTACAATTTATATGGTCCATACCAGTCATCAGTTCAACCTGTAAAATATAGTCATCGCCATACAAGCCTCTCGCTCGTATGGTAAATCTCCCACCTCGTCACACAAGCTCCAAATGCTTATGTGGTATATGATGAAGTATGCCTATCTTCAAGAAGTATGTCATGTAGTGTAGTTCAAAATTAATTGTTACTATCCTATGGCAATGTTTATTATTACACACAGAACAATCAGCACTCCGCATCCAATGGCATTCACAGGAGTTGATATAATAATATTTCGCATCCAACTCATTAAGGTTTACCTATTTGTCGGGCACGCAAATAATTTCTTTACTCAACAGCTAATCCATTTACCTATTGAAACACATATATGCACATGTATATATTTCTATCTATTTTTATATCAGTTCAATGTGTGATTTAATCGAATAAATTCTACCAATCATTCTCTTATTAATTAAATTAAATATCGTTTTAATAATTTAATTAATCAAATTCACAATCACACAACACACACAACAATCAAATTGTTTTTAACTTTCAAAAAATATATACTACTCGATTCCTATACTCTTTTAAAATCATTCAGACTATAGAATTAAAAGTGCACATCCATGGAAGGAAAATAACAACAGAGTAGAGAACTAAATGGAATTTTCAAAATAGGCTAAACGTACCTTGCACCGGAGTCAATCAGAGATATCTACTCGACACTTAGAATAGGCTTTCTGAATGCTCTCCTCAGTTTCCCAAGTACAATCTCGTGGATCTCCACTCCATTGCACTTTGAATAAGTGAACCTTCTTGTTCCTCAGCTCTTTGGTTTCTTTGCCGATAATCTTTAGCGGCTCTCTTCTAACAACTAATTCTGGAGTAATTTCAATATCCTGTGGAGATGCTTCTTCCACGATCACGTCTTGATCATGAACGTGCTTTCGAAGTTGAGATATGTGAAATACATCTTGCACTCCAGGCAACAAATCAGGTGATTTAACCCTATAAGCGAGAGTCCCAATCCGCTCAAGGATAGGAAATAGACCAATGAATTTGGGCGCCAATTTCCCTGTTTTACAAAACCGGATAACTCCTCTCATCGGCGATACTTTCAAATATACATAGTTGTCAACATCAAACGATATATCTCTCCTTCTCTTATCGGCATAGCTCTTCTGGCGGCTTTGAGCGGCGAGTAATCGTTTCTTAACGAAATCGACTTTGTCGGCATCCTCACGGATCATATCCGGTCCCAATACAAGTCTATTACTGGGTTCGACCCAACAAGCAGGAGATCGGCACGGTCTACCATACAACGCTTCGAATGGTGACATTGTTAGACTTGCCTGGTAGCTGTTGTTATATGAGAATTCAGCCAAATGCAGATGGTCTTCCCATGATCCACCAAAATCTAGAACACAAGCCCGCAATAGATCTTCTAAAATACGATTCGCCCTCTCAGTTTGACCATCTGTCTGAGGATGATAGGTGGTGCTCAAGTTCAGCTTTGTTCCCAGTTCTACTTGAAATGCCTCCTAGAACTTGCTAGTGAATATTGGATCTCTATCACTAACTATACTGATAGGCACTCCGTGTAGTCTAACAATTTCTTTGAAATATATCTACGCCAGACTCTGAGCAGTTTTGTTTGATCTAACATGTATGAAATGGGCGGTCTTCGTGAAGCGATCTACGATCACTCAAATACCGTCATTTCCTTTTTTGGTTCTGGGCAAACCATATATGAAGTCCATGGAAATATGTTCCCACTTCCAACCTGGAACGTCCAGCGGTTGCAATAATCCAGCTAGTTTCTGCTGGCCGCTTTTGACTAGTTGGCAAGTAGGGCATCGGCTAACATATATTGAAACGTCTCTTTTCATAGCCTTCCACCAGATTATTCGCTTGAGATCGTTATACATCTTGGCCACACCGGGATGTATACTAAGCTTGGATTTGTGACACTCGTCTAACACTTCCCTTTTGAGCTCGGGGATGCTAGGAACACAAATCCTTCCTTTCAATCTCAGGATTCCATCGTTATCTATTTGAAAACACGAGGGTTCGACTTTCTGAATCCTTTTGATCATATCCTTAATAAAATTATCATCCTTCTGAAGAATAGATATTTTGTCAATCAAGGAAGTCGTAGTTATAAAGCTGGCGATCATTACATTCTTTCTACTCAGTGCATCGGCCACGACATTGGCATTCCCTGGAGTGTATAGAATCTCAAAATCGTATGCTGCAAGGAACTCTAGCCAACGTTGCTGCCTCAGATTCAGGTCTTTCTGGGTGAGCAGATACTTTAACGACTGATGGTCTGTAAACAGTTCGAATTTCTCACCCAGAAGATAGTGTCTCCAGATTTTCAAAGCGAATACGATAGCCAACAACTCAAGATCATGCGTGACGAAGTTCTTTTCATGTGGCTTCAGCTGACGGCTAGCATAAGCATCAACCTGTCCTCTCTGCATTAATACTGCGCCAAGGCCTTCTCTAGAGGCATCCGTCCATACTTTCAAATCCTTATTGCCGTCGGTTATCGTTAACACTGGGGCAGTTGTTAATCTTAACTTTTGGCTCCTCAAAAGCCTCCTCACACTCTGGAGTTCACTTGAATTTTGCGTGTTTCTTTGTAAGCTTTGTTAAATGACCAAGTATCTTCGAAAAGTTTTTAATGAACTTCCAGTAATAACTTGCCAATCCAAGAAAACTTCGGACTTCTATGGGAGTACTAGGCTGTTTCCTATTTTGAATAGCCGTGATTTTACTTGGATCCACAGCAGTTCCTTCTTTCGATACGACGTGGCCAAGAAATTTCACTTCATCTTTCCATAATATACATTTGGACTGTTTGGCTTTCAATACATTCCTTCTCATAATTTCTAGAACCTGTTCCAAATGTTTTTCATGTTCGGCCTTCGATTTAGAGAAGATTAGAATATCATCGATAAAAAACAGAACAAACTTATTCAGGACTCCTCTGAACACTCTATTCATCAAATCGACGAAGTATGCTGGAGCGTTACATAAGCCGAACGACATTACTAACCACTCATAGAATAAGTCTGGACCTCTGAACGCTGTCATAGGAACACACTCTTCGGCAATACGAAGCTGATGGAAACCTATAGCTAGGTCCATCCTCGAAAATACTTGTGCTCCATTCAGACAATCCAATAAATCATCAATTCGCGGCAACGGATATTTTTTCTTTACTGTTTGTTTGTTCAAATCACGATAATCCACACATAGTCATAGAGTACCATCTGACTTTGGAACAAACACCACTGCTGCTCCCCAATCAGAGAAACTAGGCCTGATCAGACCCTTCTATACAAGCTGTCGTGTTTGATTGTCTAGTTCTTCTTTCTCCTCCGAATAGCGTGCACTACTGGCCTTGCGTTTGGAATTAAAGCGATCTTGAAATCTATTTCTCTCTACGGAGGTAAACTAACAACTTCTTCGAACACATCGACATAGTTTTTCATGACAGGAATATCTTTGATGAGGTCGGGAACATTCTCTGTGACTTCAGGGATATTTTCTATTTGAGCAGGAGAAACATCCAGAGCAGCCCAGAAGTCTTTTCTATTAGAATTCTGGCCTTCACATGGTATGGTTATATAATTCCCGGATTTTATCTTTTCCCTAACAACTCTCTCGGCGCATCTAACCTCTGCCTCATATTTGGTTAGCCAATCCAATCCCAAAATAAGATCGAATTTAGAAAAATTCATGACGATAGAGATGGTAGGGAACTTATAACAGGAAAAAGAGACATGTACCGCACAAATCCAGTTAAGATCGAGAGAACCCCCAACCGGATTATGGACAGTGATGGGTTCTCTGAGCTTCCTTAATTTCAAGTCCAACTTCTTGACCGCATTTCTGGCAATAAAGCTTCTTGACGCGCCTGTGTCAAACAATACTTTGACTGGAATGTTTTTGACAGTAAGCGTGCCTTCTAAAACATCTGGCCTTTCCTGAGCAGACGAAGATGCAGGCACTTCTGCCACTTCATTTACTTGAACCACATTGGTTTTTTTTAACATCCAGCAGTCTTGCTTTACGTGACCAGCCTGATGACAAAGATTACATTCTCGGGCTGAATGAAACTTGTTCTTGGATTTAGATCCATCCTTTCTTCGTTCGTTCGAAGACTTACAACTTAACGCCAAATGTCCCTGCCTGTTGCAACTTGAGCATGTGGCAGTCATTACTGGTTCTTTCTCAGATCTAGTCCTCTTTCTCTTGGCTCTGGGCTTCTTACTAGCCTCAGGACTATCAGTCATCGACTCTACTATATTACTCGAACCGACTTCCTCTTCATCGCGCAACATACCTTTCTTATAGAGGTCTTCGTACTGGTAAGCCATATAAATCATTTCTGAAAAAGGAAGCTTCACATTCTTCATTACACTATTCTGGTATTTTCTTTGCAGGCCATGAATGAACCTCAGATTCTTCCTCTCTGGATCTTGAATCAGATGCAGGGCAAAATGAGAGAGCTCATTGAATTTCTTATGATATTCTGGAATGGTCATATCTCCTTGTAACAAATAAGAAAATTCATTACATAATCGCTCAGTCGCTTCAGGAGGAGTAAATCTTTCTAGGAAAATCTCTTTGAATCTATCCCAGGTGATATCACCTTCTGGATTATCTTTGACGTTTGTTTCCCACTAGATTAAAGCTTCTTCTTTGAGCGACCAAGATGCCACTAATCTTTTCTGAACATCTCTCAGCCGGATACGCTGAAAAATTCTTCCGACAGAACTCATCCAAGCTTGAGTATGAATTATAGATTCATTGCCCGAGAATTGTGCTCCGCCCAGATTTCGATATCTCTTTAATAGAGCCTCTAGATCAGGTTCTGCATTCCTCCTGTTTCTAACACTCATTTTCTAGTACTTCTGCAAATAGCAGATCAAGTGTCAGGTCATAGAAAAGATATTTCAAAATATAGAGACATATACTTCAAATGTAAATGTGTCTATCGGGGTGTATTTCATTCTGCTTTACTCATACTAGGATATTACTGATCTTATCTGTAATGAGTTATTCATCCTAGAACTCTACTGGTTCTATTTCTGACGAGTTCGTTAATATGTTATATTCCAGCACTAAGCTTAAACAAAGCTCTGATACCACGTTGTAACGACCCCAAACCCCGTACTGACGGTGTCAAGGGTAATCATTGGAATATAACACAGAAACAGATAATAGCAGAACAGAAATAAATAAATACACCAGATAATGCACAAGTAATACACTGGATAAACGTAATCATCAGAGTTACACAGTATATGGGATCATACTTAGTACAAATACAGTTCAGCTATACATAAATGTCTATAGCGAAAAACAAAACATAATGTACAATAGGAGCTGAACAGCATAAAAAGAGATAAATGATAGAATCCATCTTCAGCTCCAGCTATCCAGAAAGAGCCAGCTAAAACCTGAATACAAGGCTGCCCATGTAGAAAAAGGGGCACCCGAGTTTGCAAGTGAAACAAACTACGAGTCAGTCATGGGACTGGTATGAGAAATCTACTTAACACATTTATAATATGGCTAATCATAGGACCACGCTACTTTCGTGGAACGGGTTTACTCCATCGGATTGCCAGTGCTTTAAAACAAATAATTCTTTTAAATATCGCAATGCTTTTTATAAAAATGAAGCCATTATAAGACTCAGTTCCCATCACACAATGCAACGCAAACCGGAGGATAGAGTTTTTACCTTATAACGGCCAAAATATGCTTGATACGAATAAAACAAAAGCATTTGATATTATTACTAGTGTTTATATGTTTCAAAAACAATTTCAAATCATAACTATCAATCATAGATGATATTAACGCCCCATACCACTATGTCGCCATATATAGGTATACAATCAAAACCGCACAGTCACGTATTTGGATATTGGATTTCCGTCATGAACCGAGGCAAGGAATCGTCCTCACCGAATTTGAGACGCTCTAGCCCGCCCCTCAGGAACAACCGCAACTGCCCCTTGGATCGTCAGGGCTAGTCCACCGATGTGTATTATTATGCCTGAACACTGCATTCCCCCGTCCTTTGGGGCGTAAATGAGCCAACGAATGGCTCCTTCGGCTTCACATAGTCACCGGTATATCCGAGGTGCCTCGCAACAGCAACAACCACATAGGTGAAAATAATATAAATGTCAGCCAGTTTAAGCACTGACACTACCTCTAGCTAGAAAGAAACGCAGGCCCTCCCTGATGTCCTCTCCCGTTTTTGGTTCATACCGGGATGTGAGGTTCGCGAATTCACGTTATACACAAAGCTATGCCACACAGGCGGTGCTCTGATCATCACCATAAGACTTTTCTTTTCAACAAAAGCCTTGATCATTTGCCACTTAGGCATGCCACACTAGCAATTCATGCCATAAGAAAGATGTCCATCGATATACAACCTCTGAGCTCGTGCGTCTCAGAGAAGGGTGTTAAGCAAAAGAATAAATTCTGCGCTGCCAAACAGATGTATATTTAATAGAGATCAATCAACATAGAATAAAATCCAATGTCAGACACACAGTCCATTTACAAGTTCGTTCCGGGTCTGAACGAAACCGGAGGCACTACATACCTCGCATACCCATCGATCTCCACGTACGTCTGGACGATCACCACTCATTATCCATATTTCGGGATACCTCCCAATCACGACTTCAGTTACCATCCAAACGAGGTGAAGATTTCCGGTCTCCAACCACCGTCTTCATCTTCGATTTCTTATCGTCGATTCAGTTATTCAGAATGGGATAAACCAGATCTTTCTGAGCAACTCGCGTATAAAATAAGCAAGTGCACAGAAACACAACATACGCATCGTTTCAATTCATTATTCACTAATCGTCAATCAGTAAGAGAACGATTTCCCAAATATTAACCCCGAAGGCCGAAACCAACATCACATCAAAACCCAGGAAATCATTCGACTTAGACAACCTTCAGTTAGTTTCTAAATTTCACATCTATATCGTTTATAATATTTTATAACGATTTATCGCTATTTTTATTTAATTAAAATAGCCAATTTATTCAAACGACGCTTCGGACCAGAACGCGACAGTGGCGCTGTTTTTCTTCAGATTTGATTTACACATATCTGAAAATCTAACCGTTGGATCTTCACAAAATTTATATCATTAGAACGATCTTTTCAAAACGAATCCAACGGTTCCAGTTTCGGGAAAATCCGAAGGTCGGATCTCCCGGTACAATTGTTCAAAATTTCGATTTCAAAATACGAACTTCAGCGTCGTTATTCGATTTAATTTAATTATATATATATATATTCAATTCTAGCATTGTTTTTCTTGAAATTTGAATTGAACATTCCAGACAATCCAACCGTTGGATCTTTACAAAGTTGGTGTCGTTGGAAAGATATTTCCAAAGCGAACCCAACGGTTTCGGTTTCGGGAAAATCCGATGGTCGGATCTCCCGCATAATCATTTGAAATCAAGGTTTCAAAACACACATTGCAGCTTCGTTATTCGATATATTTTAATTATATTTATATATATGAATATAAATATAATCGATTCTTCGATTTCAAAACTATATTCCTTACATTTGATAAAAATGATATTTTTATCCAACCGACAATTATTTCAACACTTCGCTATTTTTAAATATTCATGTATATAGTAAAAATGTGATTTTTACTGTAAACACAATTTATTTCAAAACATGATTATTTTATATAGTTCATATAGGTGATAAAAATATGATTTTTATTATAAAACAATTTATTTCAAAACACGACTATTTTATATAGTTCATATATATGATAAAAATATGATTTTTATTATAAAACAATTTATTTCAAAACATGACTATTTTATATAGTTCATATAGATGAAAAAAATATGATTTTTATTATAAAATAATTTACTTCAAAACACGAATACCATTCCATTCAACACATGAATTTCTATTCAACGAATGAATTTCTATTCAATACACGAATATAGTTTCAACACATGAAAATAATTCTAACACATGAATATTATTCAAAATTTCGGCAGCATAACGGCAGGGTAGTTAAAACCGGGGCCATCCCTAGTACGGCTCCTCGCTCTACCTTAAAGCCTCGCAGCTTTTGACAATGGGGATTCATGCATCTAGTTCGCACGCAGGCGACATGTATATTTTTTTCATTTCCACAAACTAATCCTATGTGGTTTCAACCAAATATTTCTCAACCACAAACGGGTATTTTTCAACCACAATCAATCAATTTCAACCACAAACAATTCTAATCAACCATTTGTAATCAAGCAATTTTCACACCAATCACAATCAACAAATATCGTCCATGGTTTGTGGACGAGGGGCGTATATATATATTTATATTTATATAAGCATTTCACTTCTATTTCAACACACACACAACCACACACACACACACACACACACACACACACACATATATATATATATTACAACACATATATAACTTACATATCGAACGTACAACTTATACAACGCTTATACAAGAGGTGTACAACGCTGATATAACTCATACATCGACTATATAATTTATACATCGTCGTTTTCCATATTGTTTATAATTTAGAAATCTCACATTGAGTTCCACTCCACCAAAAATAGCAGAAGGCTCAGAAAAATATGCGGTCTCATCTAGAATGTAGAAGACGTCCACACGAGTCCACTGTCTCTTGTTTCACTGAATTTCATCAAAAACGAAAAAGATATGATTTTTTCAGTGAAATCAAAAACCGTAGCGCTTAGAAGTGCTATAATATAGTTTAATTAATTTCAGCCATACCTTTTCTGAAATGGCTCCAAACTAGGTTAGGATTTTTCGATCAATCGGTGTAACGGTTCCACAATCGGGTTGAGCGAGGTCGAAGGGGGAGGAGAGGCGCAGGGATCGGTGGTGGAGCGATCAGGTTCGGCGGCGCCAGGCGATCTGGGCGGTGTACGAAAGTTGCGGGTTTCAGAGAGGTGATTCTCTCACTTCAGGCAACGATACAGGCGGTGGTGGATATGGATTTGAAGAGCTCGGGGAGATCTTCAAAAAGTTCTACTGGGGAACGAGCTAATTCGGCGTGGATTCGCTAGAAAATTGACAGGAAGCGAGGAGGTGGTTTCCGTCGTCGATCGGGGGGGGGGGGGGGGTTCTGATAATTTTCTATTTTTTTTTAATTCTAGTTGGCCGGGAGCTTTTTAAAAGGGGGTTTACTAACACGACCTCCAATCCGAACCCAACAACTGTCGTCCCCAGCGTTTTACCCCCATTCCGAACACAATGGGATATGTTTCGTAGGCCCATTCGACTGTTCAGTCAGTTTTCCTTCAATTTAAAATATATAACATTCAATATTCGATTTGAACGTACATTTCAATTTGCCAGGGCCACAAACTGATTCGAAAATTTCCAGAAAAATAAATCTAACTATGTTTGACGATACGGTCCCAACAAAACTAGTTTCGTCGGATTCTGAGACCGTTTGAAAAATGGCCCATTTATGGTCAATCCAATTTAATAGAAATCGACCAAACACATTTTCCTTTGCTACGCTCACATACTAGCTTCAAAAATTATGAAATTTGAAACCTAGCAATAATTTAACATCCCGGATCCAACAAAGTGGCTTCGTCGAATTCCGAGGTCGTTTGCAAAATGGCCATTTTCACGTGCTATATATAAACTCCATAGCGACCTTTCAGAAAATTCATTTAGCCATAACTTTTGCTTCCCATGATGGAACTTCGATTTTTCAGATTTGTTAGAAAGGTATTCACCAACATATTTAAATATTTTTGGTTCCACTCAAATCCGTTTTGTTTTGCACCCGGTACAGTCAGTCAAAGTTTGAATTCAAATTTTGAAACTACCGCGCCATTTAAGGCCTTGTTTATAATTAGAATTAATTATATTCATTTTCAAATGTCGATTCAAACTTACTTTGCATCGTTATTATTTTAAATATTTAAAACCCACTAAAAATGCCAATTTAAAAATTTTTAATTGGTTCAGATTTTCCGGGTCGTTACACCCAATAATCTCAATTCGAAGTCAATAGTCGAAATTTGCGAAGGTTGGCGGCGCGGCGCGTTCTATTCAGGCCATTAAATATGCAATATATATTATATGTAACAACCCGGAATTTCAGAACCAATATAAATTTTTTATTTTAGCTATTTTAATTGTTTTGAATATTTAAAATGATTTATTTTAAATAATAACAACTAAAAATTTATTTAAATCGAAGTTAGAACGTATAAATTTATTTTAAATATAACACGAGCCTGAAATGGCGCGGTAGTTTGAAAATTCTATTTCAAATTTTAAATGATTGTATAAGATTCAAAATAAATCAGATTTCAGTGAAACCAGAAATATTTAATACGTTTAATTATATCTTTCTAACGAATGTGAGAAATTGAGATCTCATAATAAGAATTGAAAGTTATGTCCAGTTTAAAATTTAAAATAGTCGCTATGGAATTTATATATATTTTATGTAATATATAACCCTTAAAAATAGTCATTTTGCAAACGACCTTCGTTTTTAATGAAACCACTTTTCTTGGATTCAGAATGTCAAATTAGTGATAGATTCCAACTTTCATAATTTTTGGAATTAATATGTGAGCGTGGTGAATTTAAACTTGTTTGATATTTTCAATTTGAATTTAAGCGACTGGAAGATGACCATTTTTCAAACGATCTTCAAATTCGATGAAATTAGTTTTGTTAGGGCCGTGTCGTCAAAACAAATCTAGATTTATTTTTCTGGAATTTTTGGAGTCATAATATGGTCCCGATAAATTAAATTGTACATCGAAACCAATTTTAATTGTTATATTAAATTATATTTTAATTTTAACAAAAATTGATTGAAACAGTCGAATTGGCTTACGAAAACATATGCCATTGTGTCTGGAATGTGGGTATTTAGCTAGTGGAGATAATCATTGGGTTTGATTTGGAGTTCGAATGTGAAATTCACTTTTTAGAATTAAATTAAATAATATAATAATTATTATAAATAACCCTCACTATTTTCCCTAAAGCCCTAAATTAATCCCGCCGCCACAAGAGAAACGAATGGCCAATATTCCCAGAAAATGAATCCCTAAATTCTTTCAAATGGTTTCGAATTAGACTACTACTCCAAAGCAAGAATTGTTCTACTTAGTGGGAGCTTCAAATCGAGAAGGGTATGATCGATTTTCGCCGAGTAATTAGTGAGGAATCGAGGCTCGAAGGCATGTCGTTTGATCGAGGTTCCTAGCCTCGAAGACAGCTCGAGCTCGACGTGGAACATGGTGGAGGATGGTGGCTCAAAGTCAGTCTGAATGGTGGCAGTTGATCGACGACTGGGCGGCTGTGGGTGACGCGTGACAGGAGGGAGCTGGTGGAGCTGATGGTTTCGAACACGATATAGGAAGAAAAGGAAGATGATGGGATGAAAAGTAATCACGGATTGAAATTAATTATTTGATTATAGTTAATTATATTCAAAATGTAATTAATGTATAGAATGCAATATCTTCTTCATTCGACGTCGGAATCTGACGATTTCAGTTGCGTTGGATTTTCAACAACAAACACTACGACATGGAACTGACCAAAACAGAAACGGAGCACATTGAATGTTTGAGCTAAATTAAACGATCATTTAATTTAGTTCAAAAATAAAATATTTAAATAAATAATGGCGGAGTGGATCCCAATGTGAGAACTCCTTCTCACTCTAATTATTTTAAAGTTAAACATATCCTAGGTTGCAGACGGGGTTTAGTAGCCCCCGACACTATTTGTTATACAAACCATGGATGTTTGTTTGGATTGAATTGTGGTGTAATTGACTGTATTTTGTGTTGATTGTGATAATGAATTTTTTAGATATTAAAAATAATTTAATATTATTTTGTGGTAGTTGAAATTAAATTATAAATATTTATTTATAATTTAACTAGTGAAAACTGGCTAATTAGAAAAATAATTCAAACCGGATTAGAATTGGTTAAATTTATTAACCAATGATTTCTTTAAATCGACTGTTGCTATTTGAAAACCCCACATGGGTGTTGGAATGGTATTTGATATACACTAATCCCAATAATTAGTGGTATGTCAATCTATGGGTTGACAGGCTGTGATGAGCGTTAATTATTTATTTTAATGTTTATACAGTTGTAAATTGCACTCTGGATGATAAATTATTGTTTATCATATTTGTTGTATACATGTGTTGTATGAAATCCATATAAATAACATTATATGGTAATTGACTGTGGCTGATTCCAATTTAGGAATAACGCATATTAAAAATAACGAATATTAAAAATAACGACTATTTTGTATAACAAATATTTAAAATAATGAATATTTAAAATAATAAATATTTTAAAATAATATTCAGTAAAGGATTAAAATGTGAATTTGATGCTCGATTTTGAATGAACACGAAAATATTGAAATATGTGAAGTTGTGTTTACTAATTTACGCCATTTTAACAAAAACGATATTTATATCGATTTTATTCATTTTTATAATGAATATCGAAAAGGAAAAGATTTCAAAATCTGATATTTTGAAAATATTATCATATAAATATTATAATGAAAAAGAATATTCAATTTTGATTTAAAATTGAAATGAAAGTGGGAATCATCTTAAAATGAATTTATAAATTATGTTTAAAAAGGAAATCGACGAAATATATATATATATATATATAATATATTTAATGGCCTAGATATAATGCGCCGCGAGCATTCGCGAATTTCGACCATTGACTTTAAATTGACAATACGGGAGATCCGACCGTCGGATTCTCCTAAAACCAGAACCTTTTGGTTCGTATCGAAAAGTGCTTTCCAATGAATATAAGAGATTTGAAATCTAACGGTTGGATTCTAAAATATATCCAAATCAATTTTGGAAAAGGTCGCTGTAAATGCAGTTCGATAACCGTTTATAGAAATCGACTGTAAGGGCCTTAATAAAATTATTAAAAATGTGGAAATATTATGTAAAATAATAATAAATGTTTTGGAAAGATTTTGAATGAAGAATTCCAATTTTGTAAAGATAAAAATATATTTTTATCGAAATGAAACTAGTTATTATCTTGTAATAAAAATCCAATATTTTTAAATAAATAAATAAATTGGATTGAAATGGTTTTAAAATAACCAGAATTTTCCAAGGTATGAGTTGGAATGGATTTAAATGGAAATAATCTTCGAAATATTTCGATATTGGATTCCGTGATTGTACGGATATTATTGAGGAATTTGGAAGATATATATATATATATCATTATTCCCAATACGATATTTGTTGATTTCAGAATTTGATATTGAATATAAGCCGAAATAATTTCTATTTAGAGCCTTGTATTTAAAATCGAATTGGATTTTGGGTTTGTCGTGAATGGTGTCTTAATTAACACTGTTCTTAAACCCCGATGAGAAAAGAATAAATCTTCTAAATAAGATTTAGAGAAGTTTACCAATTAATTAATATTTAATTGGAATTGAATTGAAATTGGATTTTTGGGTTTATCGTGAACTGTGTTTTAAATAACACTTGTTCTTTAACCCAATTAACAATGAAGATATGATTTGGAATTTATAAATCATTTTATTAAGATTTATTGGAAATTTTCCAAAGTAAAGTTTTCTAATTTAATAAAATAAATTGGAATGGAATGGAATTCGATTTGGTAGCAATCGAAATGGACTTCTGTGGAGGAAGACTGTTAATATAGATGGAATTTAAAAGGCATCGTCATTATTCCATTTATATTATTAGTCGATACGGAAATTGATATCGATTATATATTGATCTGTTCCGTGAAGATTCCATAATTAATGGAATGTGATTAGCGGTTTATCGTGAATTGTGTTTTAAATGACATTAGTTATTTAACCCAGTTAAAGATAGGATTACATGTCTAACATTGTATTTCGAACTGTATTGTTGATCTCTGCTAAATATATATCTATTTGGTGGCGGAGAATTTATTCTCTTGCTTAACACCCTTCTCTGAGACGTATGAGCTTAGAGGTTATATATCGGCAAAAATCAATGGTACGGTATAGATTGTCGATGGGACATGTTTGATTTCCCAAAGTTAAATAATAATTACTAATGATTTTTGGGAAGATTTAACCTAAGGGGAGTTTCAATGAAACTTTAATTAGATTGAAATGTGAATGTGATAATTTAAATTATCAAATTTCGGAAATGATCGAGAATGGAGTGTCACCAGTTTTGCTCTAAGCGATATTTAAATCTTTAATTAGATTTGAACGGGAAATGGTAATTAATTTTTACCAATAACATAGTGGTGTTAGATATGGAGTACAACTAGTTTTTCTCCATGGGATGAATAGGTTGGGATTGGTATAATAAATAAAAGAAATGATTAATTCGGCATGGCTCGTTAATCCCGACTAGTTGATAAACCTTAATTTGGTTTAGAATTGAAAAATAATGAAATCTTTTGAAATGAAATCCAATGGAAGATTAAAGAATAAATTTAAAAGAATTTATCTTTGATAAAATTAATAGGAACCTTTCCCTAATGATGTGAATATTTGAATAAAATAATGTTCTGAATTGGAATGAGGCGATGATGTGTTTTTATAGCACTTGTTTATAAGATACGCGAGTTATTCGGAAAGACCGGGTTTAACCCATTCCGAATAATTAATACAACGATAAGTCGACGACGATGAAGACGGCGGTTGAAGACTGGAGTTCTTCACATCGTTTGGATGATTATTGATGTCTTGAATGGGTTGTACATCCAAGACAAGGTAATAAGTGGTGATCGTCCAAACGTACTTGGAGATTGACCGGATATGCGAGGTCCTCTCTCCTCTATTGGACACATGGGATGAGGAATAAAGTGCCTCCGTTTTCGTTCAGACCCAGAACGAACTATGTTGATTGATTTCTATTAAATATATATCTGTTTGGTGGCGGAGAATTTATTCTCTTTCTTAACACCCTTCTTAGAGACGTACAAGCTTAGATATTATATATCGATAGACATAAGTCGCATGGCGTGAATTGTCAGTGTGGCATGCTGAGATACAAATGATCAAGGCTTCTATTGAAGAGCAGAGTCTTGTGGTTGATGATCAAAGCACGGCTTAAAATAGCATAGCTTTGTGTATAGCGATAATTTGCAAGCCTCATACCCCGGTATGAACCAGAAATAGGAGAGGACTGTAGGAAGAACATGCGTTTCTTTCTAGCTCGGAGTGGTGTCATGGTATGGAGCCCAGAATTTTGCTTATGTGGTTTTTGGAAAGTGAGGTACCTCGGATATATCGGTCATTAAGGGGCCGATGGATGATATGGTCGACATACTGACCAGACTTATGCCCTATAGGGCAGGGAAACATATTGTTCAGGAATTGCTAATCCACTACCGTAAGTGTGGACCGGCCCTGAAGATACAAGGTGCACTCGAGCTCTGTGCCTGAGACATGGTGCTAGATTGTCTCGAACCGTTAAGGATGAACCCTTGCCTTGGTTCATGATGGAAATCCAATTTCCAATACTCGACTTTTCGGTTTTAATTGTAGAACTAGTATGGCGACATGATATATGGTACCCATGCCATCTATGATTGATACATTTATATTTGAAGTTTTTTTTTGACACTATGTACTTAAAATAGTGTCAAATGATTTGTTTTAAATGTACCAAGCATGTTTGGCTATTATAAGGGAAAACTCTATCCTCCAGCTTGCGTTGCATTGTGTGATGGGACATGAGTCTTATAATAGCTTCATTTTTCGAAAAGCATTGTGCTGTTTATAAATTGTTTTATGCAGTGGTATTCTTGGGAGGAAACCCGTTCTGTGTTATACGACATGGTCCCTTGATTTTCTTTATTTTTAAAGTAAAGTTTTAAATAACTGTTTTAGTTCTCACGCCAGTCCCACGACTGGCTTGGAGTTTATTTTTTTAACCTAAAATCTGGGTGCCCATATTTTCAACACGGGCAGCTAGTAGTTTTGATTTTGCAGATATCTATTTTACAGGATGTTGGTTTACAGCTGGAGCTATATTCAGAAGGCTCTGTATCCGTGTATCTCTTTCATTTGTGTTATGTATTATTTTTCCACTGCAATGTAATGTATTTTAATCTCTGATATTTTTCTGATATATATTATTTATTCATACTCTGTTATATTCTTGTACTGTGATGTAAATTGTTGTAACAGCAACGAAATGTTCTTCTGTTTGTGTTCTGATTTGTCGTGTTCTCAACTCAATCCGGGCTTTCCCGTAAGGGCGAGCTTGGGTCGTTTCATTTTTGTATCGGAGCTTTGGTCTACAGAGCTTGAGAACAAGACACATTAGAACCGAACGAAAGACTCATCAGAGATTGGACTAGTAATATCCAGTAAGAACAACTCATAGAGATAGGATCAGTAGTATCCTAGAACGAGTGTGAAGAGTGTTATTTTTAAAATAAAAGTGAAAACAATTTTTTTTTGAAAATTTCACCATTATTATACATATTTGGGTATATTATTTATTTTATTTTATTTTGGACAATCGAGTATATGAAGATTTTGCATATACGCGTCATGAATGTATATTCGAAGTCTCAAATATACTGGATAGATTTGGAATCGCACTCTAGTCGCCCTATGATGGTTATGATGATCGGTATACCATCATCAGCATCTATGTTCGAGTTTCGAAAGTGTGATATCTGTATATTTCCAATTGACTGGTGTGAGAACCAAAACATAGTTAGAATTTATTGTTATGATTTGACACTAAAAAATGGATTTTTAAGTATATATTGAAAGATATATGTTTAACAAGATAATCAACAACTGGTTGTGTTGTATGATAATTAGTTTGACTAATTAAAATGTTGAACCAATATGTGAATGAAATGTAGATTTAGCCAAATCGAATCAAAAATTGAACTGAATCGAAAATTTTATTGGAATTGCATACATGTACATATATATGAGTGAACATGTCATAGCATGGAAGCTAAGAAGAGGAACAAAATTCTATGCCCGACAAATAGGCACATGTTTACCATTTTCTTGGGTTTTGATGATTTTATGAGTCGCTTGGTTTTTCATTTTCTTTTTGGATGATGAGGGCCCTGTGAGGCTAGTTGTGGTTTTAAAAATCTCCTCGTGCAAAGGAGGTTATGGCGAATTTTTTTGAAAATTTAGGTTGTTAGCCAAACTTTTGAGAAACTAGAAAATTCTTAGAAACTGAAAAATTAAAGAATGAAAGCCAAAATGAAAGCCAGAATGAAATTTGAGTTGGTTAATAAAACAACTTTCAGCTCCGTTCCTTTTTGAGGACGAAAAGATTTTAAGTGGGGGAAATTGTAACAACTCGGAATTTCGGAACCAATTTAAAAATTTTATTTTAGCTATTTTAATGGTTTTGAATATTTAAAATGATTAATTTTGAATAGTAACGACTAAAAATTTATTTAAATCGAAGTTAGAACGTATAAATTTATTTTAATTATAAAATGAGCCAAAAATGGCGCTGTAGTTTGAAAATTCGATTTCAAATTTCAAGTGAATGTACATGATTCAAAACAAATCAAATTCAGTAAAACCAGAAATATTTGAATCTGTTTAATTATATCTTTCTAACAAATGTGAAAAATTTAGATTTCATAATAAGAATTGAATGTTTTGTCCAGTTTAAAAATTAAAATAGTCGCTATGGAATTTATATATACTTTATATAGAGGTAATTAGGGAGAAGGACAAACTTTGCCGAAAATTTAGGCTGAAGGACACCAAGTATTATATATATAGTCTGAAGGACAAAATTTGAACCAAAATTAAGCTGAAGGAAAACGCTAAATGTAATTAGCATTATATTCATTTTTTTACACTACACAAAAATGCTAATTTTAACTAGCATTATTCAATTTTACAATGTCGAAAATGATAATTATATTTAGCATTGTCCTTCAGCCTATTTTTTTTCAAAGTTTGTCCTTTAGCTTAAAAATAAAACTTGACGTCCTTCAGACTAATTTTTTTTCCAAAGTTTGTCCTTATGCCTATTTTCCACTTATATTTATATAATATATAACCCTTAAAAATATATATTTTGCAAATGAGCTCCGTTTTCGATGAAACCACTTTTGTTGGATCCAGAATATCAAATTATTGCAAGATTCTAATTTTCACAATTTTTGGAATTAATATGTGAGCGTGGTGAATTTAAACGTGTTTGGTAATTTCAGTTTGAATTTAATCGACTGGAAAATGACCATTTTTCAAACGGTCTCCAAATTCAATGAAATTAGTTTTGTTAGAACTGTATCATCAAAACATAGCTAGATTTATTTTTTAGGAATTTTTGGAGTCAGTATGAGGCCCCGGTAAATTAAATTGTACGTCAAAACCAATTTTGAATGTTATATTGATTTATAATTTAATTTTTATGAAAATCGATCAAAACAGTCAAATTGGCTTACGAAACATATTCCATTGTGTTCGGAATGGGGGTATTTACCTAGGGGCGACATTCGTTGGACTTGATTTGGAGGTCGAATGTGAAATTCACTTTTTAGAATTAATTAAATTAAATAATATAATAATTATTATAAATACTCCTCACTATTTTCCCTAAAACCCTAAATTAATCCCACTGCCACAAAAGGAATGAACGGCCAATATTCATAGAAAATGAATCCCCATATTCTTTCAAATGGTTTCGGATTAGACTACCACTCCAAAGCAAGAATTGTTCTACTTGGTGAGAGCTTCAAATCAAGAAGGATATGATCGATTTTCGCTGAGTAATTAGTGTGCAATCTAGGCTCAAAGGCATGTCGTTCGATCTAGGTTCCTGGCCTCGAGGACAGCTCGAGCTCGACGTGGAACATGGTGGAGGATGGTGGCTCAAAGCCGGTCAGATTGGTGGTGGTTGATCGGCAATTGGGCAGTTGTGGGTGGCGCGTGACAGGAGAGAGAAGGCGAAGCTGATGGGTTCCGACACGATACAGGAAGAAAAGGAAGATGACAGGCTAAAAAGTAATTAGGGATTGAAATTAATTATTTAATTATAGTTAATTATATTCAAAATGTAATTAATGTATAAAATGCAATATCTTCTTCATACGAAGTCGGAATCTGACGATTCCAGTTGCATTGGATTCGCAACAATAAACACTACAACATGGAACTGACCAGAACAGAAATGGAGCACACTGAATTTTTGATCTAAATTAAACGATCATTTAATTTAGTTCAAAAATAAAATCTTCAAATAAAGAATGGCGGAGTCGATCCCAATGTGAGAACTCCTTCTCACTCTAATTATTTTACAGTTAAATATATCCTAGGTTGCAGACGGGGCTTAGTAGCCCAGGACACTATTTATTGTAAAAACAGTGGATGTTTGTTTGGATTAAATTATGGTGTAATTGACCGTATTGTGTGTAAATTGTGATACTGAAATGTTTAAATATTAAAAATAATTCAATATTATTTTGTGGTAGGTGAAATTAAATTATAAATATTAATTTATAATTTAAACAGTGAAAATTGGATAATTAAAAAAATAATTCAAACCAAATTAGAATTGGTTAAATTTATTAACCAATGAAGGTGTTTAGCGATGTGTGTTCATTTCAAATTTAATGAATGATTGTGGAATGATATTTTTCTTAAGTGAAAAGAATGTATTCCCGATTTTGGACAGGGGATGTTTTATAAAAATGTTTTATAAAACAGAAAGAATTTTGAGGGCTAAAACCCGATGATTTCGAAATGATTTGGAAATGTATTATGGTTTTACACTGTAGTTCATCACATATTTGATTATTTTCTATTAATGATGTATCTGTTTGGTGGCGGAGAATTTATTCTCTTACTTAACACCCTTCTTTGAGACGTACGAGCTCAAAGGTTATGTGATTAATAGTGACTGATCATATGTGTGAATTACTGATGTGAAGTACTATATTTTGAAAGTATTTGTGATTATTATGTTGTGAAATGATTTTCCCTACTTCGGGATATGAAATGATTTAGTATGTGGCTAATGATTTGGGTAACCCTGAGAATAAAAGTATGGGTGAGAGGGTGGTGTATGCTCTCCATGTGTGGGAGGTGCATCGTCGGTGTAGCCTGCTCCTATGTGGGGTAGGTGCACATTTCTATATCGAGTTCTAAGTGCGTACCCTTTGCCTTGTCGATGGGGAGCACAATATTTAGTTGCATACTTGTCTGTATGCATTGTTTTGTTTTGGAATTCATATTTCCAAACGATTTGATTTGAGATCCCGAAATGAAATCTACTTTGATATAGAAAGTTAGATATGTATTTCAAATGATTTAAAATAAGAAATAGGGAATAAAGTCCAAAGGAATAATTTCTGTAAATTGAATTGGATTTGGAAAATCTAAGTGTGGTGATTAATCTAAATGGGTAGATTGGGATATTGCATGTTGATTGATGAATAGTAGATCCATATATCTATATTGATTGTTGTTTATACACTGGCATTCATGGGGGGAAACCCATTCCGCATTAGCGGCGTAGTCCTGTTATTTGCCTTATCATTTTATATAAGTTAATTTTAACTGTAGAGTTTCTCACACTAGTCCCATGACTGACCTGTAGTTTGCTTCTCCCTTGCAAAGTCGGGTGCCCCTATTTTCCACACGGGCAGTCGATTAGTTTATGTTGCAGATATATGAGCAGGATTCTGGATTGAAGCTTAAAGCTGTGTCCAGAGCATTGATAGTCTTCCGCTGTGTTATTTTGTTTGTTTCCGCTATGCATTGTATTACATTTATTGAAAAAAAATCATCTTCCGCTGTATTGATTATATTTTGACATACTCTGATATTCTGTACTCTGACGTAACGTTATTATGGTGTTTATAGAAGTCTTCTATTATTTGTTCTGATGTGTTGTATACCCAGAGTTAGAATATGCGGGATTCGAACGGTCTTGGTCGATTTAGCGATCGATTAGGTCCGAGCGAAATCTATGTCGTTACAGCTGGTATCAGAGCTTTGGTTAAACTCAAATCTTTGGGGTACAACTTGTTAGAATAGAATAGAAGGACTCATCAGAGGTAGGATTAGTATTGTCCTATTAAAGAATCCGCATTAGTGATAGAATCAGTAGC
The DNA here is from genome assembly GCA_030737875.1 of Allium sativum. Taxonomy (NCBI): domain Eukaryota; kingdom Viridiplantae; phylum Streptophyta; class Magnoliopsida; order Asparagales; family Amaryllidaceae; genus Allium; species Allium sativum. The sequence continues at coordinate 163,956,438 of CM060913.1, forward strand.
ATTCTAGAATGAGCGACTCGTTAGAGATGGGGTTAGAAATGCCCTAGAATGAGTTGAGAGTCATATGTTTATAAATAACGTATTTGTGATTATATATATAATCTGGTTTTAAAAATAGGATTTTTGAGTATATATATAAAGTTATATATTTCAAAAGTTAATCAATAAATTGATTGCTGGTTGTGTTGTTTGATTTTTGGTTGATTAATTAGAATTTTGAACCATTTTGCCAAATTGAACAAATATTGAAGTATTGATAATTTGTTAGAATTGTATGCATATACATGTGTATACATTGAACAGGTCATAGCAAGGAGGCTAGAGAAGAGGAATAAAATTGTTTGCCCGACAAATAGGCACATGTTTATTCAATTTCTTGGGTTTTGGATGATTTTATGAGCCGATTGGCTAGCTGCTTGGCTTTTTCTTTTTCTTTTGGATTGGTGAAGGCCATGGGAGGCTATATGAAATATCCGAAGTCCCCGGTGTAGGGGAGGTTATGGCGAAATTTTTCGAAAATTTAAGGTGTTAGCCAAATTTTTGAAAAATTTGAAAAGTTCTTAGAAACTGAAAAGTTGAAGAACTTAAGCCGTATTGAAAATAATGGAAGTTGAGCAGATTAGTTAAATAACTTTCGGCTTCGTTCCTTTTCGAGGACAAAAAGTTTTAAGTGGGGGAGATTGTAATAACCCGGAAGTCCGAGCCAATTTAAAATGTTTATTTTGGCGATTTTAGTGAGTTTTGAATATTTAAAATGAACTATTTTAAATAATAACGACGGAAAATTTAATTTTGATGAAGTTAAAACGAATAAATCTATTTTAATTATATAACGAGCCTGAAATGGCGTGGTAGTTTGAAAAATCGATTTCGAATTTCAAATGAATATACAGAATTCGTTTTAAGTCGGAATTGGACGAAACTAGAAATATTTGAATCTGTTTAATCATATCTTTCTAACGGATGTAAGAAACTGAGATTTCGCTCTAGAAGTTGAAAGATATGTCCAGTTTAAATTCAGAAAAGTCGCTGTGGAATTTATATATATTTTAATATATATAAAGGCTTTTGAAAATGGAAATTTTGCAAACGACATTCGTATTCGACGAAACCACTTTTGTTGAATCCGGGATGTCAAATTATTACTAGGTTCCAAAATTCATAATTTTCTGAATCAATATGTGACCGTGGCGAGGTTAAACGTGTTTTAACAGTTTCAACCAATCTCGATCGACTAGAAAATGGCCATTTTTCAAAGGTCACAGAATTTGATGAAATTAGTTTCGTTGGGACCGTATCGTCAATAAGAAGCTAGAAAATATTTTTTGGGAATTTTTAGAGTCAGTATGTGGCCTGGTAAATTAAAATGTACATTTAAATTCAATATATATTGATTTATATTTTAATTTAAATAAAAACTGTTCGAAATGATCGAACTAGCTTACGAAACATATCTCGCTATGTCCGGAAAGGGGGTATTTAGCTTGGGGCAACAGTCGTTAGGGTTGATTTGGGGTTCGTATCGGTAATCATGTATTTTTGAAAATAATAGAATTAAATATTATTAAAAATTTAATATAAATAACCATTTCCCCCAACTAAACCATAGAAGCCGTCATTCACTGTCGAACGGTTGTAAGTGCTCAAAAACAAATCCACTACAATCTTCAAATCCGAAATGAATTGTGCTTAGGTTCCAAAGCGATTTCGATAGAGGTCTTCACCCTCTTCAAATCCGTTCTAGTATCAGAAGTTATCTTTCAGTGAGCATTGAGAATTTCCAGCTCAAATAGCTTCCGTTCAGCGCAAATTTCAGGGAGAAGCAGACCACCGGAGGCAACGTGATGGACAGGGGAGGAGGCTCTTGCGTAGGCGGTCGGAGGGGGGGTGCTTGGATGTGGTTCCGGTCTGGAGATGGAGTAGCGCCGACGATTTGTTCAATGCGATGGTTGGGTTCGACAATTTGAAGCAGTTAAACAATGGGGATGAAGTTAATTAAAGGTTAAGGAGTTAATTAATACTTAAATTTATTAATATAAATTGTGTATAAAGCTTGTAAAATAAATATCTAGGCCATACGATGTCGGAATTCGGAAATTTCAGTTGCGTTGGAATCAGGAAGATAGAACTTCCCAATAGAACTGACCATAATCAAAAAGGAGCAAATCAGAATTTCAGGAAAAATCAAAACGAAAATGAACGGAAATTCAGATAAAAACTAACGGAGTGGACACCCCAAAGTAAGAATTCTCTCACTTTAAATTTTCTATACAGTTATTTATTTTATAACTACATATATGAACTGCTCCCCGTCGTCCACAGACCATGGACGACTTGTTTGCTTGTATTCTGTGTGAAAATATATATGATGTGAAATGAAAACGAGATATATATATATATATATATGAAAAGTGAAAATATCGTATATATTGAAAGTTAAAATAGAGTATATATTGATAGTGAAAATATCGTATATATTGAAAGTGAAAATATCGTATATATTGAAAAGTGAAAATATCGTATATAGTGAAAGTGAAAATATCATATATATGAAAAGTGAAAATATTATATATATATATATATATGAAAAGTGAAAATATTATATATATGAAAGGTGGAAATAATATATATATATGAAATGAAAACGATATACATGAAATGAAAACGATATATATATGAAATGTGAAAACGATATATATATGAAATGAAAACGATATATAAATATGAAATGTGAAAACGTTGTATATATGAAATGAAAACGATATATATATATATATATATATATATATATGAAATGTGAAAATGATTTGATTATTAAAAATATAATTTTTAACATATATATACACTGTATAAAATTGTCGTGTATGTGGAATATTCAATTTTGATTAGAAATTGAATATGAAGTTGAAATCATTTTGAAAACAAATTTAAAACGATTTATAAAATAGGTTTTAAAAAGGAAATCGACGAAATATATATTATATATATAATATAATGGCCTGAATAGAACGCGCCGCGCTGCGGCAGTTCGCGAATTTGGACCATTAACTTCGAACGAACATTACGGGAGATCTGACTGTCGGATTCTCCTGAAATCGAAACCGTTGGGTTCGAATCAAAAAGAGCTTTCTAACGAATACAAGAAATTAGAAATCTATCTATTGGATTTGGAATTATGTCCAAATCAAATTTGGAAAAGGTCGCTGTAATTGCAGTTCGATGGCCTTTGATGGAAATCGACTATATGGGCCTTGATAAAATTATTAAAATTATTAATAATTTGTGTAAAATCATAATAAATGATTTGGAAAGAATTGGGTTGAAAAATCCCATATTTGAAAGGATAAAAACAGATTTTATCGAAATGAACTAGTTATTAAATAGAATAATGATTTATTTATTTTTAAATAAATAAATTGGATTTGAAATGGTTTTAAAAATAACCAGAATTTCCAATATATGAACTGGAATGGATTTGAATTGAAATTATCTTCGGAATATTTCGATGTTGGATTTTGTGATTATACAGATATGGTTGTGGAAATTTTAAAGATATATTAATATCGTTATTTCCAATACGATATTTGTTGGTTTCAGAATTTGATGTTGAATATAAGCCGATACTATTTTCTATTCAGAGCCTTGTGTTTAATATCAAATTGGATTTGGGGTTTGTCGTGAACTGTGTTTAAATGACATTAGTTCTTTAACCCACCTAAAAGCAGGATTAATTTCCAAAAAGTAGAACAATCAATATGAAATGATTTTAGAGATGAAACCAATTGGGGTTTGAATAAATCTTTAATTAGATTTGGATGAATGAATGGTGATTAAATTTACCAAAACACGTGATGTGATTAAACCAAATTTACTTAGTTGTTGATATTGATTGTGGTTGATTGATTGTTTGGATGGTGCTCGACCAGTTTATGAGCAGAATATGCTTTTACATTTAGCATTGGGTTGGGTAAAGATATCTGTCTGCTAAAACCTTGTGAAACACTTCACGATTTGACGATAAGGTGTTTAGCGATGTGTGTTCATTTCAAATTTAATGAATGGTTGTGGAATGATATTTTTCTTAATTGAAAAGAATGTATTCCCGAATTTGGACAGGGGATGTTATATAAAAATGTTTTATAAAACAGAAAGAATTTTGAGGGCTAAAACCCGATGATTTCGAAATGATTTGGAAATGTATTACGGTTTTACATTGTAGTTCATCACATATTTGATTAGTTGCTATTAATGATGTATCTATTTGGTGGCGGTGAATTTATTCTCTTTCTTAACACCCTTCTTTGAGACGTACGAGCTCAAAGGTTATGTGATTAATAGTGACTGATCATATGTGTGAATTACTCATGTGAAGTACTATATTTTGAAAGTACTTGTGATTATTATGTTGTGAAATGATTTTCCCTACTTCGGGATATGAAATGATTTAGTATGTGGCTAAAGATTCGGGTAACCCTGAGACTAAAAGTATGGGTGAGAGGGCGGTGTATGCTCTCCATGTGTGGGAGGTGCTTCGTCGGTGTAGCCTGCTCCTATGTGGGGTAGGTACACATTTATATATCGAGTTACTAGGTGCGTACCGTTCGCCTTGTCGATGGGGAGCACGATATTTAGTTGCTTACTTGTCTGTATGCATTGTTATGTTTTTGAATTCATATTTCCAAACGATTTGATTTGAGATCCCAAAGTGAAATCCACTTTGATATAGAAAGTTAGATATGTATTTCAAATGATTTGAAATAAGAAATCAGTAATAAAGTCCAAAGGAATAATTTTTGTAAATTGAATTGGATTTGGAAAATCTAAGTGTGGTGATTAATCTAAATGGGTAGATTGGGATATTGCACGTTGATTAATGCATTGTAGATCCATATATCTATATTGTTTGTTGTTTATACACTGGCATTCATGGGGGTAAACCTGTTCCGCGTTAGCGGCGTGGTCCTGTGATTTGCCTTATCATTTTATATAAGTTAATTTTAACTGTAGGGTTTCTCGCACTAGTCCCATGACTGACCTGTAGTTTGCTTTTCCCTTACAAACTCGAGTGCCCCTATTTTCCACACGGGCAGCCGAGTAGTTTATGTTGCAGATATATGAGCAGGATTCTGGATTGAAGCTTAAAGCTGTGTCCAGAGCATTGAAAGTCTTCCGCGGTGTTAGTTTATTTGTTTTCGTTGTGCATTGTATTACATTTATTAAAAAGTTCATCTTCCGCTGTATTGATTATATTTCGACAAACTCTGATATTCTGCACTCTGATGTAACATTATTATGATGCTTATAGAAGTCTTCTGTTATTTGTTCTGATGTGTTGTATACCCAGAGTTAGCATATGCGGGATTCGAACGGTCTTGGTCGATTTAGCGATCGATTAGGTCAGAGCGAAATCCGTGTCGTTACAAAAATCCCGACTACTTGCCTGCCCGTACAAATTTGGGCACCCAAGAGCTTAGGGGAAATAAACAAAATAAACTCTGGGTCAGTCATGGGACTGGTGTGAGTAAACTCCAACCATTTGTTTAACTTTAAAAACCCTTTCTAAAGAAATGATAATATTAAGACCAGCCCACACATAAACATGGTTGGTTTTTACCTTACTATAACCCAAGACACTTTGATACAAAAATCCAGTGATATTATAATAATGTCTACATCAAATAAATAGAATCTAGCGGAACGCTTGCATATCACGCTCCATATATAATATAAAATCAAAAACTGCAGGGCGCTTATTGGAGATTGGATTTCCAACATGACAAGCTATGGAACCACCTTCCAATAGTGTATCTCTAGAGCGGAATACACTGGGTTCAACAAGAACATCTTGCAACCCGGCCCACACATGACCGACCACTCATTTAGCTTGAGTGTATCGAATGTATATCACCAACGGTTGGGATCTGCAACTGTTTCCCGAATGGGACAGCATCGAATAGAATAAGATATTAAATGAATCTCTAGATAGGTGATTATACATCCTAATGGGAGCGACCCACATAGCCATGTTACCTGCCCGATTTTTGTCATTTCCCTGTTGTTGAGGCCTGAGGCTATGATTACTTTCTATTCATTGATAGCAGAATCACTTTGAATGCCACATCGTCAGATCCGTTAATCACTAGATGATTTGCACAAATATATTCTGGATATTATGCTAAGGGAATATATCCGTTGCCACCATATATATATATTTATACATACCAACATATTCGATCATTGGAAATACTTTGTCAGACATTCGTCCATATACATTCGTTCTGGGATTGAATGAAACCGAAGGCACAATTTCTATTAATAGAAAAATCCCTTGCACTTTATGCCGTCTTCGACTTCCTTCGTATAATCTGATTCGCAACGCTACTGCCAATACAGAGTGGTTCTCGGATAATAATCCAACCGGTCTCTCCATATTGACAACGCTATTGGCAATCACTTCGATAGTCGGTTATTTAACTATCGAAGAAAAATAAACAAACATCCATTCATCCCTAACATCAATCAATCACTGGGCCCCTTGATTACTATTCATTAATTAAATCACCCTTTCCATTTCCTTATCAATATTTGTTAAACAAATATTTTCAATTATCATTTCGGTCTCTTACATTCATTGGAAAATATTTCTATATCTCGCCTTCTTTTTTTTTCTACACTTAGAAAATATATTCTATTTGAAATTGAAACAATTTCAATCACTTATCTCCTCCCCGACTACTTTAATTATATTCAGGAAATATTTACTTTTATATTGCCAAAATTCCATCACTTGGGTTAAAACAAATGTTGTGTAAAACATCGTTACCACAACCCACAATATTTCACTCGACCAACTATTATTCAACACTTCTACTCGAGATTGGATCTTGCTATTCATCAATTAAAAATGAAATCAATCAAGTTGGGGTAAAATTACCTCTCAGACCTTGACTGAAAACATCATTAACTTCAAACAGACAAAACCACTTGTCCCGACTAATAACACCATACAAACAAATTATTCATTTTTTAACATATATATGTTTCTCTTTCTATTTCCAGCCTATCGATTTCCTTTTTGTTTATAACATTCTATTTTAAATTTGTTTCCTTATCAAATTCTGTATATATCGATACGTTTATTTGTAACTATCAAGTTTTTCTTAAAAATATTCTAACTCCTTAAATTCTCGGAAAAATTCGCCATAACCTCCCATGTACCGGGAGCATCGGGATATTTCAAATAGCTCCCATGGCCCTTACCAATCCAAAAGAAAAAGAAAAGGCCAAGCGGCTTGTCGATACGGCGCATAAAACCTCATATATGAATTTAAACATGTACCTTTTTGTCGGGCACATAAATTAAAATCTTCATATACTTCATCCCATACCTGTCTCCTGTATGTCTATACCTGTCCTACTATACCCGGTCGTTTTTAACTCAATTTGTTAATAAATTTGTTAATTAACTCATTAGTCTATTTTACTTTTATATTTGAACATAACATGTTCAAATATATTTTAATTAGTTTACAACTAATTTGAACTCCATTTTCAACTTACGCTTCATATTCAATTTCGAACATAAATCCTGAAATTCCCTTTACCTTTCAAAGTTCAACTTTAATTCAAAACTCCATCAACAAATTGCTAATTAACCGTTTGCCTATTTTCTTCTTTGTATTTGAATATTACATGTTCAAATATAAGTTTAACTTGTTTATAAACTAATTGAATTCCATTCTCAGCCTAAGTTTCATATTCGATTACGAATATAAAATTACTAACCCAATTCTCTTACCCAAAGTCAATATTCGATTCAAAATCACATTAACTAATTATTCTTCAATTAGTTAACTCTATTCAAAAATTCAAAATATGATTTTTGTCCCATAAATCATTTCGTTTACACAGCTTGAGCTCGTATTTATTTTGGATTTCAAATCTGGAATTTTCAAATGGAAAATCGGATTTAATTTGTTTGAAATCCTTATATTTATTTAAATAAATCGTTATGGTTTTTAAACGATTTTGGCGCTGCACTTTTCGAAATTTGATTTTGACATATCTCAAAATCTATTCGACGGAATCCAGATTTTTCTCTTCTATTAGAAAATTATTATTCAACCGGTCCCAACGGTTCTTGTTTCAAAGAATTCCAACTTCAATTGAGTTCTGTATACTCAGTTGAAGTTCGAATCGCCAATTTACGAACTACCGCACTGCGGCGAGCTCGTTTTAATTATATTTTTATATATAAACTTTTAAACTTCGTTTAAATAATTTCAACTCCATTCTGATATATTTTAATATATATCAAATCCATTTTTCCAATTCAACATAATATTTTCGATCTTCTAAATTCAAATTTCATTTCAATCCTATTTGAATTTCCTATAGTTAAACTCCATTTGAATTCTATTTTCAAATTTTATAGTTATACTTTATTTGAATGCTATTCTCAAATTCTATCTGATTTTTCTTTATTCAAATCCATTTGAATTCCTTTGAATTCAAATTCTATTTCAATTCCTTTTTATTCAAGTTCTATTTCAATTCAAACTGAATTTCCTATATTCAAATTCCATTTTCAATCTCCATTTGAATTTCGATATTCAATCTATTTTTAAACTTCATTTGAATTTCTATATTCAAATTCCATTTCAAATTCTATTTTGAAACTCTATTTTCCAATTCCATTTCAATCTATTTGAATTCTATATTCAAATTCCATATTTAAACTATTTGAGTTCTATATTCAAATTCTATATTTAAATTATTTGAATTTTATATTCAATTTTGTGACGACCCCATTTCCCGTACAGACGGAGACAAGGGTAATCTTTGGAATATAACACAGAAACAGATAATAGCAGAACAGGATTAAATAAATACACCAGATATTGAACAATAGAATATACTGGATAAAAGTAATCATCCACAAACAATCCCAATCAACCATTCGACTTAGCCAACCTTCAGTTAATTTCTAAATCACATCCATATCGTTATTAATATTTTATAACGATTTATCGCTATTTTTATTTATTTTAAAATAGCCATTTTATTCAAAACGACGCTTCGGGCCATAACACGGCCGTGGCGCTGTTTTTCTTCAGATTTGATTTACACATATCCGAAAATCGAATTGTTGGATTCGTTTTGAAAAGATCATTCGTGGTATCAGAGCGTCCCGAAGTCGGTAAGGGCTATCTTTTGCCTTGGTTCATGACGGAAATCCAATTTCCAAATATGACATCTTGCGGTTTTGATTGTATATCTATATATGGCGACATAGTGGTATGAGGCATTAATGCCGTCTATGATTGATAGTTATGATTTGAAATTGTTTTCAAAACATATAAACACTAGCAATAATATCAAATGCCTTGTTTTATTCGTATCAAGCATATTTTGGCCATTAGAAGGTAAAAACTCTATCCTCCGGTTTGCGTTGCATTGTGTGATGGGAACTGAGTCTTATAATGGCTTCATTTTTTATAGAAATCATTGCGATGTTTAAAAGAATGATTTGTTTTAAAGCACTGGCAATCCAATGGAGTAAACCCGTTCCACGAAAGTGGCGTGGTCCCGTGATAAGCCGTATTATTAAATAAGTTAATTATAACTATTTAGAGTTTCTCCCACCAGTCCCATGACTGACCTGTAGTTTGCTTTTCTCTTGCAAACTCGGGTGCCCCTATTTTCCACACGGGCAGTCGAGTAGTTTTATTTTGCAGATATATTGAGCAGGATTCTGGATCGAAGCTTAAAGCTGTGTCCAGTGCGTTTATCGTCTTCCGCTGTGTTATTCATTTATTTCCGCTGTGCACTGTATTACATTTAGTGTAAAATCATCTTCCGTTGTATTGATTATATTTCGATATACTCTGATATTCTGTTCTCTGATGTAACATTATTATGATGTTTATAAAAGTCTTCTGTTATTCGTTCTGATGTGTTGTATGCCCAGAGTTAGCGTATGCGGGATTCGAACGGTCTTGGTCGATTTAGCGATCGATTAGGTCCGGGCGAAATCCGTATCGTTACAAATTTCTATTTGAATTTTCCTTATTCAAATTCTATTTCAAACTTTCTTTATTCATTCTTTAAACAAGTCTCGATTTCAATTCCTTTTGAAATCGATATTTCTACTTTTGGAAAATAGATTTCCCTTTTCAATTTCACACTTGTATTTTTATTTCTGAATTATCCAATGATAATTCTTTTCACTTCATTTATAAACTTCATGTATAAAAGAACTATTTATAAACTTCATTTATGAAGGAACTACTTGTTTTATTTCTTTTAAAACAAGTTAATACTTCAAATCTATTTAAAGATTCAAATTCTATTTTAGAAAAATAGAATTTCGCTTTTAAATCTCAAATACCACTTTCAGGGTAATTTTTTTTATATAAATTAACGCTTAGGCCCAGTGATATTTAAAACAATCTAATCATCCAATTTTCAATCATTTGATTTTTTTAACACGTCATATATGAATATATATGAAATCGAGCAAACAAACAAACAGATAATATATTTTTGAGGAATCCAGTTGGATCCCTCCAACCTGTTTTTCCTGCATCCACAGACGTTAGTCAACAGAAATAATACCCATCTTGCTTCAAGGCAAGATATCGCGGTATAAAAGGGAACCCACTTATATACGTGGACGTAGGCTCATCCGCTAATGATACCACGGGCATCCGCTAATGATACTACGGGAATCAATCCAATCACCAACCAATATATATATATATAATAGTCAACCCTTAATAATTAATATATTTAAATCAACTAGAAAGCATTCAAACAAGCATCAAACAATTATTTTTAACGAATAAAAATAATTCTGAATAACAGGTGAGTGAGATTTACTCACCGGGATTTTATCTTGCACTCGTACCAATTTAAATTTCTTTCCATTGATTTCCGAGTCTTCGAACTCCATCCAAATGATTTTATTTGATTTATCCTTGCCTAAGAAAAATCCAAGTTTTATAATTTAGCAATTAAATTTTCTTAACAAGGTTTAATATCTAGAATACACTAAAATCAATTATTATTTCCCTGACTTCCTGGGTTTGAACAACTAACGATTTTAAATTTAAATATTTCATTCAAATTTTATATAATGATTCACTAACTAAAATTTTCTTTTTATTTTCTCAATCCAAGATTAGTAGTTAATGACATTTCTTTTCGATCAGTATAATATATTTTGGTTTTAACTAATATGCTAATTTAAAAAAAATAAAACAAGTAAGAATTTACCTTAATCCCCATTTTAAAAATTCTTCTTCTCCACTGCTCAAACACAGTAAACTCGCCCTGTCTCACCCTGAAAGCCACTTCATTCCGAGATCCTCTTTCCCCTTTCCTAATTCGTATTGTCAAGGGGTTCAACGTCATCACTAATTGTCACTGCTTTAATTTCCGACCACCCCAACTTTAACATTGATGCTACTGTCGAGGTCCCCATTTCATGACTTCCGAACCCTAATTTTGCCATGGAAAGCATCGCACCCCTCCTACCACCCACCACCGTGACCTTTAGATGCAAACACTTCTCATCGTTGACCCATCGCGACTTCCCAGTTGAGTTGAGATCCATAAATTTGATCGTGACTTCAAAGAATCGAAAAGCCCCAACTTCTCTCCCCCCCAAAACCGCGACTGTCGTGAACCACATCTCCCATCTTCGTGCCTTAAATAACCCAACGCAACCTTAGTACCACCCATCACCGTTCCCTATAAACGCGAATGAGTCGAGAGAGCTTCAGGGACTTCTAAAAATCAAATCGCGAACTCGGTTTTTGATTTGAATTGGTTTTGATTTTAAGGCATTTGCCATTTTCGATTTGGAGTTTTCGATTTTAGTTGTTAAGGATTTGGAGGAGCGAATGACATGGTTTTTATTGCTTTCTAAAAGAATGGATGGCAAAACAAATGAAGATTAAAGGAGGAAAAGGGGTCGCGATTCATATAGAAGAAGAATACTTGGTGTTAAGGAATAGGTGGTAGGTGAAGGTACACCGCCATAAATTTCGATTTGATTTCTATTTAATGCGATTTGAAATAAGGAGATTTTTATCCTTTTTAAATAGATATCAATTTGATTCTTGATTTGATTTCGACCTTATCCATTATTAATATCTCGGGGTTCACCATTAAAAATTGTGAACCTCTATTTTAGCGTATCGACCGCCGTTCCAATGTTATAGCGTTATACCGAACTCAACAGAATATTTTCTGAAATTCATTTTGAAGGTAAATTTAAAATAACCATATTAAATCAATATAATATAATTTAAATTCAAAAACAAATAAATTCCTTGTTAATAAATAATTTTATTATCATCTATATTCAAATACAACTAATACTGATCATCTGAATTGTTTTGATTTAATTCTAACTTCAAATTGAATTATTTTAAATTCTCGTATTACGATGATTATCAAAATAAATCGTATTTCGATTATTTAATCGATAACCCAATAAAATACCATTTATATTATAAATTCAATATTTAAAACCATACTAAATATTTAAAATAAATCGACCAAAAATCCGGGTCGTTACATTCTTTCCCCCTTAAAATAATTTCGTCCTCGAAATTGCTAAGGTAGGAAAAATACTATAAACCCATTAACTTTTAAAAACTCCCTTATGTTGAAACTCACCTCTTCATATTTCAACAAATTTAACTCTACCAAAACATTTGGTTTCCATTCACATAACACATCACCTATACTCACATTCATTTATTCTGAATGATTTATCACCAATTCATATTTCATTCAGATGTATTTAAATCCATTCAAATTGATTCTAATCAATTTATTTACTTCAATCCATTTGACTAGCTTAAGTTAAATTCCAGTTCCAGAATTCAAATCCTTGGGTTTTCATTTCAAATCCTTTTGAAATTACTTAAACATGTACATATATTTATAATCTTTTCAAATTAAAAATATTTGAATTTTCCAACTAAACTTGATTTCCTTCAAACAAATTCCCATCAAAACTTTTCTAAGGGAGCAACCCATCACTTAGAAACTCGAAAATGAACACTGATGAAGCTGCAGTCCTCATCAGAATTATTTTCCAGCCACTGAAGTGAATTCAGTGCTTAAACAATTTCAAAACCCATTCAAAATACTTTTAAAACAAAGCTATATTGTTCTAATATACTTCCAAAAATATTTCAAACTTCCCAGGATTTAAATTTCAAATTCTGGTATGAATTCAATTTTAATTCATCTCATTTGTATATTTAATTCATATACAAATTCTGTTTTGGTTATATATAATCATTTCAATTTTATAATCTCATTCGATTATAATCCTAACAATCAACTCAACTATTTAAAACAATATCGTGTCCAATCTTTTGTTCAAGTGTTTATAAACTCCTATCGACGTTGTGGCATCCACGATTCGATCAGAATTCATAATTCACTCAACAGACTAGTCAACACAATATAAAACAGTTTTTATATCAAATAACAAATACGCTCTCTCGTATATATATACACTCAACTCATTCTAGGGTACTACTGACCCTATCTCTAATGAGCACATTCCACCAAAGCCTAGGTATTCGCTCAACCTAAGCTCTGATACCAACTGTAAAGGCCCGCAAATTCGTACTATTCTAGTTGACTACATACATCACACGTCCAACCCAAATTGCACAGAAATATGAATCATTATTAGAAAGAAGTTAGAGGGTGAGAAATAGAAAGAATGAAATATTAGAATAGAAGAAAACAAAGATCACAAACTCACAGCGGAACGGATAAAATATATTTATATAACATAACTTTTGAAGTACAATCAGTAACTTTATATACATACCATCATTAGAGCACAACCATTATTCCTAGAACAGTTATAAACACCTATTTCCAGATACAACATAGTACACAGCGGAAATATGATAGTCTATAACTAACTGGTGAAGCCTCCTGCTTCCAGCTCCTCCCGATGAATCTGTAAAATCCCGACTACTTGCCCGCCCGTACAAATTGGGGCACCCAAGAGTTTAGGGAAAACAAACAAAATAAACTCTGGGTTAGTCATGGGACTGGTGTTAGGGGTGGGCATAAACCGCATCGTAATACGGAAACCGCCCAGACCGGACCGTATAAACGGTGCGGAAAACCACACTATATTTTCTCTCTGAAGCTAACAAGCCAAACTGAACCGACCCGCAATGATACGGTTCGGTTGCGGTTTGAACTGTTACCAAACCATATTAAACCGAACCGAACCGCATAGTTACACCGGTAATATTACGATAAAAAATAAAAAAATTCTATCTAACTTTTTATTTTAATTATATATATTCTATTTCAGCATATGTTGTAGTTATATCAATTCAAGATAACACTATGTGTTTTAAACTTCAGGTGACACAACGGCATACAATCATAAATTGATTGCTGATGAAGTAATTCTCTTGTTACATATTTAATACGGGTTCAACCCAAACCGAACCAAAACTGGACCATATTACATCAAACCGAACCAAAACCGAACCGTCTGAACGGTTAGTGTAATGGTTTGTATTTTTGATTAACCATTTGATGAGGTGCGAAAGCGGTTTGAGCTTCAAACCGCACCAAACCGAACCGCGCCCTACCCTAACTGGTGTGAGTAAACTCCAACCATTTGTTTAACTTTAAAAACCCTTTCTAAAGAAATGATAATAGTAAGACCAGCCCACACATATACATGGTTGGTTTTTACCTTACTATAACCTAAAACACTTTGATACAAAAATCCTGTGATATTATAATAATGTCTACATCAAATAAATAGAATCTAGCGGAATGCTTGCATCTCACGCTCCATATATAATATTAAATCAAAAACCATAGGGCGTTTATTGGAGATTGGATTTCCAACATGACAAGGTATGGAACCACCTTCCGATAGTGTATCTCTAGAGAGGAATACACTGGGTTCAACAAGAACATCTTGCAACCCGGCCCACACATGACCGACCACTCATTTCGCTTGAGTGTATCGAATGTATATCACCAACGGTTGGGATCAGCAACCGTTTCCCGAATGGGACAACATCGAATAGAATAAGAAATTAAATGAATCTCTAGATAGGTGATTATACATCCTAATGGGAGCGACCCACAAAGCCATGTTGCCTGCCCGATTTTTGTCATTTCCCGGTTGTTGAGGCCTGAGGCTACGATTACTTTCTATTCATTGATAGCACAATCACTTTGAATGCCACATCGTCAGATCCGTTAATCACTAGTTGATTTGCACAAATATATTCTGGATATTATGCTAAGGGAATAACTCCGTTGCCACTATATATATATATATTTATACATACCAACATATTCGATCATTGGAAATACTTTGTCAGACATTCGTCCATATACATTCATTCTGGGATTGAACGAAACCGAAGGCACAATTTCTATTAAAAGAAAAAGCCCTTGCACTTTACTCCGTCTTTGATTTCCTTCGTATAATCTGATTCGCAATGCTACTGCCAATACAGAGTGGTTCTCGGATAATAGTCCAACCGGTCTATCCATGTTGACAACGCTATTGGCAAACACTTCGATAGTCGGTTATTTAACTATCGAAGAAAAAATAAACAAACATCCATTCATCCCTAACATCAATCAATCACTGGTCCCCTTGATTACTATTCATTAGTTAAATCACTCTTTCCATTTCCTTATCAATGTTTGTTAAACAAATATTTTCAATTATCATTTCAGTCTCTTACATTCTTTGGAAAACATTTCTATATCTCGCCTTCTTTTATTTTCTACACTTAGAAAATATATTCTATTTGAAATTGAAACAATTTCAATCACTTATCTCCTCCCCGACTACTTTAATTATACTCAGGAAATATTTACTTTTATATTGCCAAAATTCCATAACCTGGGTTAAAACGAATGCTGTGTAAAACATCGTTACCACAACCCACAATATTTTACTCGACCAACTATTATTCACCACTTCTCCTCGAGATTGGATCTTGTTATTCATCAATTAAAAATGAAATCAATTAAGTTGGGATAATATTACCTCTCAGACCTTGACTGAAAACATCGTTAACTTCAATCAGACAAAACCACTTGTCCCGACTAATAACACATACAAACAAATTATTCATTTTTAAACGTATATATGTTTCTCTTTCTATTACCAGCCTATCGATTTCCTTTTTGTTTACAACATTCTATTTTAAATTCGTTTCCTTATCGAATTCTGTATATGTCGATACGTTTATTTGTAACTATCAAATTTTTCTTAAAAATATTCTAACTCCTTAAATTCCTGGAAAAATTCGCCATAATCTCCCACGTACCGGGAGCATCGGGATATTTCAAATAGCCTCCCATGGCCCTTACCAATCCAAAAGAAAAAGAAAAAGCCAAGCGGCTTGCCGTTACGGTGCATAAAACCTCATATATGAATTTAAACATGTACCTTTTTGTCGGGCACATAAATTAAAATCTTCATATACTTCACCCCATAACTGTCTCCTGTATGTCTATACCTGTCCAACTATACCCGATCGTTTTTTAATCAATTTGTTAATAAATTTGTTAATTAACTCATTAGCCTATTTTTCTTTTATATTTGAACATAATATGTTCAAGTATTTTAATTAGTTTACAACTAATTTGAACTCCATTTTCAACTTATGCTTCATATTCAATTTCGAACATAAATCCTCAATTTCGCTTTACCTTTCAAAGTTCAACTTTAATTCAAAACTCCATCAACTAATTGCTAATTAACCGTTTGCCTATTTTCTTCTTTGTATTTGAATATAACATGTTCAAACATAAGTTTAACTTGTTTATAAACTAATTGAATTCCATTCTCAGCCTAAGTTTCATATTCGGTTACGAATATAAAATTACTAACCCAATTCTCTTATCCAAAGTCAATGTTCGATTCGAAATCACATTAACTAATTATTCTTCAATTAGTTAACTCTATTCAAAAATTCAAAATATGATTTTTGTCCCAAAAATCATTTTGTTTACACAGCTTGAGCTCGTATATATTTTACATTTCAAATCTGGATTTTTCAACTGGAAACTCGGATTTAATTTGTTTAAAATCCTTATATTTATTTAAATAAATCCTTATGGTTTTTAAACGATTTTGGCGCTCCACTTTTAGAAATTTGATTTTGACATATCTCAAAATCTATTCGACGGAATCTAGATTTTTCTCTTCTATTAGGAAATAATTATTCAACCGGTCCCAACGGTTCTTATTTCAGAGAATTCCGACTTCAATTGAGTTATGTATATTCAATTGAAGTTCGAATCGCCAATTTACGAACTGTCGCGCTGGGACGAGCTCGTTTTAATTATATTTATATATATAAACTTTAAAACTTCGTTTAAATAATTTCAACTCTATTCTGATATATTTTAATATATATCAAATCCATTTTTCCAATTCAACATAATATTTTCAATCTTCTAAATTCAAATTTCATTTCAATCCTATTTGAATTTCCTATATTTAAACTCCATTTGAATTCTATTTTCAAATTTTATAGTTAAACTTCATTTGACTCCTATTCTCAAATTCTACTTGACTTTTATTTATTCAAATCCATTTGAATACCTTTGAATTCAAATTCTATTTCAATTCCATTTTATTCAAATTCCATTTCAATATAAATTGAATTTCCTATATTCAAATTCCATTTTCAATCTCCATTTGAATTTCTATATTCAATCTATTTTTAAACTTCATTCGAATTTCTATATTTTAATTCCATTTCAAAATCTATTTTGAAATTCTATTTTCCAATTCCATTTCAATCTATTTGAATTCTATATACGAATTCCATATTTAAACTATTTAAATTCTATATTCAAATTCTATATTTAAATTATTTGAATTCTATATTCAATTTCTATTTGAATTTTCCTCATTCAAATTCTATTTCAAACTTTCTTTATTCATTCTTTACACAAGTCTCGATTTCAATTCATTTTGAAATCGATATTTCTACTTTTGGAAAATAGATTTCCGTTTTCAATTTCAAACTTGTATTTTTATTTCTGAATTATCCAATGATAATTCTTTTCACTTCATTTATAAACTTCGTTTATAAAAGAACTATTTATAAACTTCGTTTATAAAGGAACTAATTGTTTTATTTCTTTTAAAACAAGTTAATACTTCAAATCTATTTAAAAATTCAAATTCTATTTAAGAAAAATAGAATTTCACTTTTAAATCTCAAATACCACTTTCAAGGTATTTTTTTTATAAATTAACACTTAGGCCCAGTGATATTTAAAACAATCAAATCATCCAATTTTCAGTCATTTGATTTTTTTAACACGTCATATATTAATATATATGAAATCAAGCAAACAAACAAACAGATAATATATTTTTGAGGAATCCAGTTGGATCCCTCTAACCTGTTTTTCCTACATCCACAGACGTTAGTCAACAGAAATAATACCCATCCTGCTTCAAGGTAGGATATCGTGGTATAAAAGGGGGTCCACTTATATACGTGGGCGTAGGGTCATCCGCTAATGATACTGCGGGCATCCGCTAATGATACTGCGGGATCCAATCACCAAACTAATATATATATAATAGTCAACCCTAAATAACTAATATATTTAAATCAACTAGAAAGCATTCAAACAAGCATCAAACAATTATTTTTAATGAATAAAAATAATTCTGAATAACAGGTGAGTGAGATTTACTCACCCGGATTTTATCTTGCACTCGTACCAATTTCAATCTCTTTCCATTGATTTCCGAGTCTTCGAACTCCATAAAAATGATTTTATTTGATTTATCCTTGCCTAAGAAAAATCCAAATTTTATAATTTAGCAATTGAATTTTCTTAACAAGGTTTAACATCCAGAACACACTAAAATCAATTATTATTTCCCTGACTTCCTGGGTTTGAACAACTAACGATTTTAAATTTAAATATTTCATTTAAATTTTATATAATGATTCACTAACTAAAATTTTATTTTTAGTTTCTCAATCCAAGATTAGTAGTTAATTACATTTCTTTTCGATCAGTATAATATATTTTGGTTTTAAATAATATGCTAATTAAAAAAAACAAGTAACAATTTACCTTAATCCCCGTTTTAAAAATCCTTCTTCTCCACTGCTCAAACACAGTAAACATGCCCTGTCTCACACTGAAAGCCACTTCATTCCCACATCATCTTTCCCCTTTCCTAATCCGCATTATCTAGGGGTTCAAGGTCATCACTAATTGTCACTGCTTTAATTTCCGACCACCCCAACTTTAACGTTGATGTTACTGTCGCGGTCCCCATTGCATGACTTCCAAACCCTAATTTTTCCACAGAAAGCATCGCACCTCTCCTGCCACCCACCATCGTGACCTTTAGCTGCAAACACTTCTCATCGTTGACCCATCGCGACTTCCTAGTTGAGTTGAGCTCCATAAATTTGATCGCGACTTCAAAGAATCGAAAAGCCCCAACATCTCTCCCCCCAAAACCGCGACTATCGTGAACCACATCTCCCATCGTCGTGCCTCAAATAACCCACTGCAACCTCAGTATCACCCATCACCATTCCCTACAAACGCGAACGAGTCGAGCGAGCTTCAGGGACTTCTAAAAATCAAATCGCGAACTCGGTTTTTTATTTGAATTGGTTTTGATTTTAAGGCATTTGCCATTTTCGATTTGAAGTTTTCAATTTTAGTTGTTAAGGATTTGGAGGAGCGAATGACATGGTTTGTAATGCTTTCTAAATGAACGGATGGCAAAACAAATGAAGATTAAAGGAGGAAAAGGGGTCGTGATTTATATAGAAGAAGAATACTTTGGTGTTAAGGAATAGGTGGTAAGTGAAGGTACACCGCCATAAATTTCGATTTGATTTCTATTTAATGCGATTTGAAATAAGGAGATTTTTATCCTTTTTAAATAGATATCGATTTGATTCTCGATTTGATTTCGATCTTATCCATTATAAATATCTTGGGGTTCACAATTAAAAATCGTGAACCGCTATTTTAGCGTACCGACCGTCGTTCCAATTTTATAGCGTTATACCGAACTCAACAGAATATTTTCTGAAATTTATTTTGAAAGTAAATTTAAAATAACCGTATTAATTCAATATAATATAATTTAAATTCAAAAACAAATAAATTCCTTGATAATAAATATTTTTATTATCATCTATATTCAAATACAACTAATACTGATCATCTGAATTGTTTTGATTTAATTCTAACTTCGAATTAAATTATTTTAAATTCTTGTATTACGATGATTATCAAAATAAATCGTATTTCGATTATTTAATCGATAACCCAATAAAATACCATTTGTATTATAAATTCAATATTTAAAACCATATTAAATATTTAAAATAAATCGACCAAAAATCCGGGTCGTTACATTCCATAATTAATGGAATGTGATTTTGGGTTTATCATGAACCGTGTTTTAAATTACATTAGTTCTTTAACCCAGTTAAAGACAGGGTTACATGTCTAACATTGTATTTCGAATTGTATTGTTGATCTCTGCTAAATATATATCCGTTTGGTGGCGGAGAATTTATTCTCTTGCTTAACACCCTTCTGTGAGACATAAGAGCTTAGAGGTTATATATCGGCAGAAATCAATGGTACCGTATAGATTGTCGGTGGGACATGTTTGATTTCCCAAAGTTAAATAATCATTAATAATGATTTTTGGGAAGATTAAAACTAAGAGGAGTTTTAATGAATCTTTAATTAGATAGAAATGTGAATGTGATAATTTAAATTATCAAATTTGGGAAATGATCGAGAATGGAGTATCACCAGTTTTTCTCTAAGCGATATTTAAATCTTTAATTAGATTTGAACAAGAAACGATAATTAATTTTTACCAATAACACAGTGGTGTTAGATATGGAGTACTACCAGTTTTGGTCCATGTGAGGAATAGGTTGGGATTGGGATAATAAATAAAAGAAATGATTACTTCTGTATGGCTCGTTAATACGGACTAGTTGATAAACCTTAATTTGGTTTCGAATTGAAAAGACAATGAAATCTTTTGAAATGACATCCAATGGAAGATTAAAGAATAAATTTAAAAGAATTTATCTTTGATAAAATTAATGGGAACCTTTCCTTAATGATGTGAATATTTGAATAAAATAATATTCTGATTTGGAATGAGGCATATGATGTGTTTTTATTGCACTTGCTTATAAGATATGCGAGTTAGTCGGAAAGACCGGGTTTAACCCATTCTGAATAATTAATACGACGATAAGTCGATGATGAAGATGGCGGTTGAAGACTGGAGTTCTTCACATTGTTTGGATGATTACTGATGTCTTGATTGGGCTGTACACCCAAGACAAGGTAATAAGTGGTGATCGTCCAGACGTACTTGGAGATCGACCGGATATGCGAGGACCTCTCTCTTGTATTGCACATATGGGACGAGGAATAAGGTGCCACCGGTTTCGTTCAGACCCAGAACGAACTAGTAAATGGATGAGTGTCTGACATTGGATTTTATTTTTTGTCGATTGATTTCTGTTAAATATATATCTGTTTGGTGGCGGAGAATTTTTATCTTTCTTAACACCCTTCTCTGAGATGTACGAGCTTTGAGGTTATATATCGATAGACATCAGTCGCATGGCTTGAATTTTCAGTGTCGCATGCTGAGATGCAAATAATCAACGCTTCTGTTGAAAAGAAGAGTCTTGTGGTTGATGATCAAAGCACGACTTTAAATAGCATAGCTTTGTCTATAGCGTTAATTCTTGTAACAACCCGGAAAATCCGAGCCAAATTAAAATTTTTATTTTGGCAATTTTAATGAATTTTGAATAT
Organism: Allium sativum; assembly: GCA_030737875.1. NCBI lineage: Eukaryota > Viridiplantae > Streptophyta > Magnoliopsida > Asparagales > Amaryllidaceae > Allium > Allium sativum. The sequence goes on from CM060913.1 coordinate 163,978,338, forward strand.
TTAAAATGAATTATTTTAAATAATAACGACTAGAAATTTATTTTGAATAGAATTAGAACGTATATATTTATTTGAATCGTCGTTAGAATATATATATTTATTTTATATTATAAAAGGAATTTAAAATGGCGCGGTAGTTTTAAAATTCGATTTCAAATTTCAAATGAATGTACAGGATTCAAAAAAAACCGGATTTTAGAGAAACCAAAAATATTAGAATCTGATTGAGAATATCTTTCTAATGAATCAGAAAAATTGAAATTTCATAGCAGAAATAAAAAGTTATGCCCAGTTGAAAATTCAGAATAGTCGCTATGGAATTTTGGCCCTTAAAAATAGAAATTTTGCAAATGACCACTATTTTCGTGTAACCTCTTTTGTTGAATCCGGAATGTTGACTTATTGCTAGATTCCAAAATTCATAATTTTTTGAATCAATATGTGATTGTGGCGAAGTAAAACGTGTTTTAACAGTTTCAGTCAATTTCGATTGACCAAAAAATGGCCATTTTTCAAATGATCTTAGAATTTGACAAAATTAGATTTGTTAGGACCGTATCGTCAATACAAATCTAGAAAATATTTTTCAGGAATCTTTAGAGTCCGTATGTGGCCCCGATAAATTAAAATGTGCGTTCAAATTCAATATATAGATTTATATTTTGATTTTGACGGAAACAGATCGAAATAGTCAAATCGGCTTACGATACATATCTCATTGTGTTCGGAATAGGGGTAATTAGCTACGGACGACAGGCGGTAGATCTCGTTTGGAGTTCGAAAATAAAAGTTGCTTTTTTGGGGATTTAAAAGAATTAAATATATATATATATTAAATTATATAAACCCCGCCTATACCCCCTTCTTTCAGTCAACCCCCTACCTTTACTATCGTTCAAAACGAATTAAAGAAAAAGAAAATAAAACCCTAGCCTAATCGACGATCGACGTCCAACCTCCACCATCGCTCAACCCGTCGCGACACACCCCCCCCCCCCCCCCCCACCGATCCTCATTCCTCGCGCGAGCGCCTCCACCATTTCCGTCGCCCCCATCCTTCGCTTCTTCTCCGTCTTCTCCTCCTCCTCCATCTAGAAACTGCGACTCAACGCTACCGTGGGCCCCAATAGCGCCGCCCGGACCAACTGAAGTCCGCCGATGGCCAGTTGCTGCTCTCCGGCGTGCTCCGCGCCTCCACAACCCTCCTCCGATCCAATCCTGAACGAAAACCGTGAGTTTTTTTTATTGATTTTAATTTCAGTTTAATATATGGTAACTTAGTTATAATATAAAGTGAGGATTTTTAACATAAAGTTTAGACTTTTATTTAACAAAAACATAAGATTTTTAGATTAGAAAAGTTTAGATTTTCATTTGTTTAAAGATTTGATTTTTAGTTGTTAAAAGATTGGATTTTTATATTGATAAAAATATAATTGTTATATCATAGAAAGAATAAAAATATGATTTTTATATCATAGAAAGAATAAAAATATGATTTTTATATCATAGAAAGAATAAAAAATATGATTTTTATATTATAGAGATAATAAAAAATATGATTTTTATATAGTAGAGATTGTAAAAATATGATTTTTATAAGATAGAGAATATAAAAATACGATTTTTATATATGTTGTAGCAAAATAAAAACTCGATTTTTATATGAGTGGCAAATTGAAAATAGAATTTTTATATAATAAGGAATATAAAAATATAATTTTTATATATGAGGCGAGATAAAAATCTGATTTTTATTATATATAGAGAAAAAAATGTGATTTTTATAGCGTCGAAATAAAAATTTGATCTTTATATATGAGGTAGAAATATAAAAATATAATTTTTATATAGGAAGGAGTGTTGTAATAATATCTGAAGTAGAAATAAAAATTAGATTTTTATTTATTGGAATGAAGCGATAAAAATATAATTTTTATTATGAACAGCGTGGTAAGGACTGCATGGGAATTTTAAACAAATCCAAACGGTTCAGAAGTAGAACTGGCGGAGTGGAACCCAGAGGTGAGAACTTCTCACTTTTAATTTATTATCTAGTTGAAATATATACTAGGATGCAGATGGTGCTTAGCAGCACCCGACACCCATCGTCCACAAACCATGGACGACTTGTTTGTTTGATTGATTCTGATGTGTAGTTGACTGTGTGATGTGGAATGGAAGTAAATATTTTATAGTTAGAAATATAATTTTTAACATGTATATAAAATAAAATAAATATTGATAAACAAATGAGATGATTTGTTTATGTACACACATTTGACTGATATTGATTGGGACGATAAATTTTACACATCGCGCAACTACACAAACAAAATCTGTGTTTGATTGTTTGAAACCCCATACGGGTGTTGGGATGATATTTAACGTACACTAATCCCAATTGTTTAGTGATATGTCAATCGATTGATCGACAGGCTGTTGTAAGCATTGAATATTCATATTTGATGCTTATGCAGTGTAGAATGCACTATGGATGATGGTTGATTGTGTTTGGTTGTTGTGGTGTACGTGTGTTGTATGAAATCCATATAATCAAAATATATGGTAAGTGACTGTGTCCGATTCCAGTTCAGAATTATCGAATATTTTAAAATAATATTTAGTGAATATTGAAATATGAAGCTGTGTTAAGTAGTTAAACGCTATTTTAACACAAACGGGAATTTTGTCGATTTTATTCGTTTTATAATGAATATCGAAAAGTGACTTCAAAATCGGATATTTTGAAAATTTAATTCGAATTAAATTGAATAGAATTGAAATTCGAATTAAATTGAATAGAATTGAAATTCGAATTAAATTGAATAGAATTGAAATTCGAATTAAGTTGAATAGAATTGAAATTCGAATTAAGTTGAATATAATTGGAATTCGAATTAAATTGAATAGAATTGAAATTCAGATTGAACTGAAATGAATTTAAAACGAATTTATAAGGAAAAAATCAATTTTGATTTGGATTCAAAATTGAAGTTGAAATTGTTTTTGAAACGAATTTAAAACGATTTATAAAATTCGTTTTAAATGGAAATCGACGAAATATATATTATATATGCTATATATATAATATAATGGCCTGAATAGAATGCGCCGCACTGCGGCAGTTCCCGAATTTCGACCATTGACTTCGAACGGACATTACGGGAGATCTGGCCGTCGGATTCTCCTAAAACCGGAATCGTTGGGTTAGTATTGGAAAGAGATTTCTAATGAATACAAGAAATTAGAAATCTAATGGTTGGATTTGGAATTATGTCCAAATCAACTTTGGAAAAGGTCGCTGTAAGTGCAGTTCGATGGCCGTTTATGGAAATCGACAGTACAGGCCTTGATAAAATTATCAAAAATAGCAATAATTTGTGTAAAATCATAAGAAATGATTTGGAAAGAATTGGTATGAAAATCCCATATTTGAAAAGATAAATTTTTTTTTTATCGAAATGAACTAGTTGTTAACCAGAAAAATAATATAATTATTTTTAGAAATAAATGAATTGGATTTGAAATGGTTTTAAAGATAACTAGAATTTCCAATATATAAATTGGGATGGATTTGAATCGAAATTATCATCGGAATATTTCGATGATTGGATTCAGGATTATACGGATGTTGTTATGGAAATTTGGAAGGTATATTTTATATCGTTATTTCCAAAGCAATATTTGTTGGTTTCAAAATTTGATAATGAATATTAGCCGATATATTTTCTACTCAGAACCTTGTATTTAATATCAAATGGGATTTGGGTTTGTCGTGAATGGTGTCTTCATAAATACCGATCTTAAACCTAGTTGAGAAAAGATTAAATCTTTTTATTTAGATTTAATGATGTATACCAATTAATTAATATATTTAATTGGAATTGAATTAGGATTGATTTTTGGGATTATCGTGAGTAGTGTTTTAAATAACACTTGTTCTTTAACCTGATTATAAGTGGAATGGGAACTGGGTTTATTGTGAACTGTGTTTTTGATGACATTCATTCTTTAACCCAATTTACAGTGAAATATGATTTGGAATTGATATATCTTTTTATAAAGATTTAATGGGATTTTTCAAAGTAACGTTTTCCAGTTTAATATATTGAATTGGAATTGAATGGAATTCGATCTGATAGTAATCGAAATGAAATTCTGTAGGGGAAGACTGTTAATACATATGAAATTTAAAAGGCTTTGCCGTTATTCCATTTATATTATTAGTTGGATACCAAAATTGATATCGATTAAATATTGATTGTTTTTCTATGAAGATTCCATCATTAATGTAATGGATTTGGGTTTATCGTGAACTTGTTTTAAATAACATGTAGTGACCAGAACTTCCCCGGTGAGGAAAGCCCGGATTACCTTGAGAAACACGACAAATTAGAATGCAGACAGAAGAACATTTCATTGTTATTACAAAAATTCCATCAGACAGAGTATAAATGAATATTACACCGAAATATCAGAGATTTAAATTACTTTTAAATACATCGCAACGGAAAATAATACAAAACACAACTAGAAGTAATACACGAATACAGATGTAACGACCCGCATTCTACGCATCATAGGATCGTAGAATATTTATTTCTTTCACATACGAAGTTGTATGGTCATGTAACTTTGGGAGACGACTATTGGGGTCATTTCCCATGTTCATGATTTTTCCCGATTTTTAAATGACCATTTTACCCCTAGTTGGTACTGTTTTGGCCATAACTTTTGACTGAAAATGAATTTTGATCTGAAACCACTTCCATAGGCTCCGAATGATGGCTTACGATTCCGTAGAGTGGTCACATTAGCCAAACGGACTCACCGTTTGGGAGATATGGCTGAAACAAGTTTCAGATGGTGAAAAACAGCTTAATTGGGCTTAACCGGGTGATTAGCAGCTAGGCCCAGAGGGGAATTTCGGGTTTAGGGGTATTTAGGGGCTGATTAGGGTTAGAAAACATTTCTTTAGACATTTTCCAGTCGCCACTTTCATTCTTTGACACTCTAACAATGGCCTCCTACATCTAAAACACCCCAAATCACTTTCTAATTGAGGATTAGGCTTAGCAACATCAAATTATGAAGAAAAAGCACCAAAGCAAGGTTAGAACTGCTGTTGGACATCAATATTTGCCCCAAATCAGAGGAATTTCAGTTCTGAGAATTTTGTTTGTGGCTAAGGTGAGTGATTCGCATGATTTCTCAGTAATTACGGGCGATTAAGGGGTAATTAGTGTTAATTAGCGAATTTATACACTAATAAATTCTGGAAAAATGTTTAGAAATTCTTAAATAATGTTTTATGCTTCTGTTGGAAATTTGGTTCGATTTGAGTAAGTTTCGTTAACCCTATGATCAGTTTTACTTAAACATGCTTAAGGGAAATTAAGGAGTTTTGGCCATTTTTGATCCATTTTGTTTCATTTGAGTTGTTGTTTGGTGTTTGTGGTTGCTATTATATGTTGCTATGACTCTATGGTGTGTTTTATGATTGATTAGAAGTGTTAGATTTGTCAAAAACGCCGTCGAATGGCGTAAGATAGTCGCTGGAAAACAAGTGCAGGAAATATACCGGATCGGATCGCCCTATGTACCACGATCCGCCCCTATCTTCCACGATCCGAACCGATGGCACGACTCGATCCGTCGAAGCTTGAAGACCGCGATCCGTTCCAGCCTGGGTGTCACGATCCGCCTGAAGGAACACGTCACGATCCCAGCAAGGTGGCACGACCCGAACCAATGGGTATTCACGATCCGACCCGATCTGAAGAGCACGACTCGATCCATCAGGGGTGACCACGACCCGATCCAGTGGAAGGAGCACGAGTTGACACCATGGACGATCCGCGAGTCGCGATCCGACCCAAGCGAGGGTGATGACCGCGACCCGAACCGAGAAGCTGACGATGACGACCTGAAGCAAAGTGAAGAGGAGAAATGAAAACCGATCCGGATGAAGGTGATGACAGAAACCCGAGATGCAAAGGTAGTCCAAATGGAAGTTAGAGCTCAGGATCCAATTGGGAACCGACGAGTTCACTTCATGAGTTGGTCTTTGCTGCGAGACGTGTGCCAAGGGGCAGTCGATGTTTATGACTTCGGATCACTATGTATGAGAAGTACGTGAACGGATTCAGGGCTGAAATGGCCTAGGTATGACTAAAGGCCTATAAACCAATGAAGTGGGGTCATTTATAAAGATTTGGTCATGACTCCATGTGGTAAGCTTGGTAGTAGCAGTAGTTGTACAAGCCGAACTCCGTCACTACTTCAATCGGTCTAGTGATTGACAGTGGTGGACATCGTATGCCTTACGCACTGAGTGAGAGATGTGAGGATGGTTGTTATGGTTGATTTGTTTGCTATCATTATGACATGCACACCCCACCCCCGTAATCTTACACTATTTACTATGGCACCTTAGAGTACTGTACGGTATGTGGTACTAACTCTTTGGTTGCAGGTTCAGGTTCAAGTATGGTTTAGTATACCTGTTATTATTCTGTTTAGATGCTTATCGCTCATACCAGGCTTTATGTCTGACCCAGAGTTTTATGTCTCCTCTTATTACTCTGGGTGCTCACACGAGCAGACTAGAGACAGGTTAGCTGGTGATGCACGGGTAGATGATCCGGAGACGAGCAGGAGGCTTCCACATAATATATATAGTATTCTCCCTGTGTTGTTGAAGATCACTGCTTGGGCATTGGTGGTGTATCTTCTACTTTGGCTTTCTTTTGTTTAGAGACAGTAGATTTTGAAAAGTTGTAATAAGCTGTATTCCGCTGCTTTGATGTTGATGTTGATTTTAGTTATCAACTTATGCACTGTCTCACCTGTTTTATGTCAAGTATGTTATTATTATTATATTTTATCTCATGCGCTGTGAGACATTCTACAGGTTTCTCGTTAGTTAATTTCCTTCTTTTCTTTCTTCTGACGACCGTCCCGTGCTAGTCGGGCATGTGTGCGGCGCACTTTCGGAGGAAAATGCAGGCTGGTGCGGGGCGGGCCGTCACACTTGGTATCAGAGCTCTAGGTTGCATAGTTAACCTAGGGAAGTTATCAGGGAGAGATAATATACGTATACGAGAGAGCGTATTTGTGATTACTTTGGTTTTAAAAAGCTTTATATATATACTATTAGTAGTATAAGAATGAAGTCGTACTGCACTAGCACCACTATGGGGTCGTTAATCGTTTCCTTTTTCAGATTGACGATGAGCCGATATACTAGAGGTGCTGGTAGGGGAGCCAATAATGGGAATGCTGCTGACATGAGGATGATGTTTACTGACCTCATGAGAGAGATGCTTAGAGATGTACAGAGGGCAGCTCCCAATGGTGGAAATGGTGGTGGTCCAATAGTGCAAGTGCCGAGGGTCGACTTCGCCAAACTAAATAAGGATTATACTAGCCTTGGTGGCAAGCCGTTTCACGGAACGGAGTCGGCCACAGATGTTCAGGATTGGTTGGATAGTTGCGAACGTATCTTCGAGGATTTGGGTATCGAGGATGCGATGAAGAGAAAGCTAGCGTCCCGTCAGCTGCAAGGACGGGCAATGAATTGGTGGAATGCTATAAAGGAAGCTACTCCCGAAGATCAGATTACTTGGGAACAGTTTAAAGCTCGCTTTAGCGAGAAGTTCATTCCGGCTGCTCAGAAGTCAGTGCTGTTTAAGAAATTCTTGGAGCTCAAGCAAAATGACAGAGCTGTCTCGGAGTATATTGCTGAATTCGACACTTTGTCGAAGTATGGGTTATCCCTTATTGATATTGCCGAGAAGAAGAATGAGAAATTCATAACTGGTTTGGATCAGTACTTGGGGGAAAGGCTTATAAACCACATCGATGAGACGTTTGAGTCGATTGTGGGAAAAACATTGAGGTCGGAGAGTCTCTACCCTAAGCCGAAGACTGAGGTTGCATCTGCAGAAGAGCCAAAACCACAAGCAAGTGGTGGAGGCAAAGGTGGTCCCCAGAATAAGAGAAAGCAGAATCAGACTAAGGATGGCCAAAAGAATAAGCAAGATGTTGAGTGCTTCAGCTGTGGTAAGAAGGGCCATTATGCTAGTAATTGTCGGGCCAAGCCAGCGGATAGGAAGTGCTTCAATTGTGGCCAAATGGGACATCACAAGGACAAGTGTCTGCAACCCCCTAAAGAAAAGCAAATGGTGAAAGCATACGCCCTTAATGCTATTCCTTCTTCGTCGAATGCCCCAACTGCGGCGGAGAAAGGAAAAAAAATGTCGTCATCCAAGGTATGCTTTCTGTTTACAATGTTCATGTTAGAGTTTTGTTTGATACCGGAGCTTCCAGTTCTTTCATATCTAGTGACCTGGTAGATAGGTTGGGATTGGAGCCCGAGATTGTCGATAGACCTTTAGTAGTGACGAACCCGATTGGTGGTTCTACTAGCCTTAGCATGATTTGTCGTAATGTGGTCTTATCGAGTCATGGATGCATGTTTGTTTGTGACTGCTTTGTTTTGGGCTTTACTGGGTTTGGCATTATTTTGGGAGTAGATTGGCTCCAAAGATACGGGGTGGTGGTAGACTGTGAGGGCTTTTTGGTGACAGCTAGAGCGGATGATGGGCGGAGGATAGTGTTTGGTGGTCTACCCAGTGTGGGGGTATTGGCTAGTTTTCTAAACTCCCTTGACATTCCGCATAGTGAGTTGTCAGGTTTGCCCGTGGTTGGCCAGTATCCGGATGTTTTCGAAGAAGTGACCGGACTTCCACCACACCGAGAGATTGAGTTCCGTATTTATTTGGTAAAAGATGTCAGGCCTATAGTGATGCCACTTCGTCGTATGGCACCAAGGGAGCAGCGAGAGCTCGAGGTGCAAGTCAGCGATCTTTTGAAGAAGGGATTTATCAGAAGGAGTGTTTCTGAATGGGGAGCACCAGTTGTGTTTGCTACCAAGGCGGATGGTTCCCTTCGTTTGTGTGTAGACTACCGCGAGTTGAATAAAGTAACGAGGAAGAACAAGTATCCTCTACCGCGGATAGATGATTTGTTCGATCAGTTGAGTGGCGCGAGAGTATTTTCTCAGTTAGATCTCGCGACAGGTTTTCATCAGCTTAGAGTGGAAGCTGAGAGTATAGCTAAAACGGCATTTCGGACGCCGTCTGGGTTTTATGAGTGGTTGGTCATGCCATTCGGGCTGACCAATGCCCCAGCATATTTTGTGGATCTTATGAATAGGGTATTCAGAGATCAGTTGAATAAGTTTGTCCTTGTGTTCGTTGATGATATTTTAGTCTACTCGAGGACAGAGGAAGAACACAGGGGACATTTAAGAATAGTGATGGAGGTGTTGAGAAAACACCAATTGAAAGCAAAGTTTTCTAAGTGTCACTTCTGGAAGAGGGAAGTGAGATTCTTGGGCCATGTTGTATCAGAGAATGGTATTGCCGTGGACCCGGCAAAGGTGGCTACAGTACAGGATTGGCCTACGCCCAAGAATGCAACAGACGTAAGAAGTTTCTTGGGATTAGCTGGATATTATCGTAAGTTTATCCAAGGTTTATCCAAAAAATAGCAGCACCATTGACCCAGTTGACCAAGAAGAATCAAGCTTTTGTCTGGGATGGAAGGTGCGAGAATGCATTCAAGAGTCTAAAGGACAAATTGATAAGCGCACCAGTGTTAGTCATTCCTAAGGGGAACGAAGAGATGACGGTATACACGGATGCCTGTGGTACCGGACTGGGTGCTGTATTAATGCAAGGAGGTAGGGTTGTTGCTTATGCAAGTCGGCAATTGAAACCGCACGAGAGAAGATACCCTACCCATGATTTGGAATTGACAGCGATTGTGTTCGCATTAAAGATGTGGAGACACTATCTCTTGGGAGAAAGATTTGAGCTGTTTACAGATCATAAGTCGTTGAAGTATCTCTTCTCCCAGAAGGATTTAAATCTCCGCAACAAAGGTGGTTAGAATTCTTGGCTTCCTATGATTTTGACATCGCATATACACCGGGAAAGGGTAATGCGGTGGCTGATGCATTGAGTAGGAGACATGCCAGCTTAGGCGCTATGTTTCTAGAATGGAAGCAACTGGAGTACATCGCTGGGTATGATTTCAGACCAAAGTGTGAATTGGATCCAGAAATGTTAGCAAGTTTGACGATCAGACCCACTTTGATAGAGCGGATTGGTTCTAGCCAGAGGGACGATCCTACTCTATTAGAAATCATCTCCAAGTTAGAGATGGGTATCGATGAGGAGGTGAATGTGTATGGGCTTGATCGAGACGGATGGCTTCGAAAGAATGGAAGACTAGTTGTGCCCAACGTGAATGGTTTGAGAGATGAAGTGCTTAGAGAATGTCATCACTCAAGACTGACTATACATCCTGGTGGTAATAAGATGTATCGAGACATTAGGCAGACTTACTACTGGGAGGGAATGAAAAGAGACGTTGGGAAGTTTATATCCAAATGCATGAATTGCCAGCTAGTTAAAGCCGAGCAAAAGAAGCCTAGTGGGTTGTTACAGCCATTAGAAATTCCCGAATGGAAATGGGAGCAAGTCTCGGTGGATTTCATCGATGGTTTACCAAGGACTAGATCGGGACATGATAGTATTTGGGTGATTGTGGACCGATTGACCAAAAATGCAAGATTTATACCAGTCAGATCGACCAGAACGGCAGCGAAGTTAGCAGAATTGTATATGAAGTGGGTAGTGAGATTCCATGGAGTACCTAAAAGCATTGTGAGTGACCGAGACCCGTTGTTCACTAGTGGGTTTTGGAAGAGCTTACAAGAGGCTCTAGGGTCAGAGTTACACCTCAGTACCGCATATCATCCTCAGACCGACGATCAGACGGAGAGGGTGAATCGTATTTTGGAAGATCTCTTGAGAGCATGTATATTGGATTTTGGTGGATCATGGGATGACCATTTGCATCTAGTAGAGTTTTCATATAATAATAGCTACCAATCCAGTATCGGTATGACTCCGTTTGAAGCTTTGTACGGAAGACCATGCAACTCACCATCATGTTGGATAGAGGCTGGCGAGAAGCTTGTGCTTGGACCAGATGTGGTGAGGGAAACTTCAGATAAAATCAAGACCATTCAACAACGAATGAAGGCTGCCCAAGATAGGCAGAAGAGTTATGCTGATAAGAGGAGAAGAGACTTAAAATTCTCCGTTGGCGACTTGGTGTTTGTCAAGATTTCTCCGTTGAAGAGCGTAATACGATTTGGCAGGAGAGGCAAGTTGGCACCAAGATTCGTTGGCCCATTCCCTATTCTCGAACTAGTCGGAAATTTGGCATATAGAATTGACTTACCAGAGAAAATGGCGGGAGTTCACAATGTATTTCATGTTTCCCAACTAAGGAAGTTCGTTCACGACCCAGATATAACTATTTCACCTGATCAGTTAGAGGACTTCGAAGTAGAACCCGAGGCGGTTGGAAACCGCAAGCCGGCCCGTATTGTCGAGCACGACAGGAAACAACTTCGAAGGAAGGCGGTGAAGCTAGTCAAGGTTCAGTGGGGCGAGGACGAGAATGATTGTACTTGGGAGACAGAGGAGAGCATTAGGAAGACTCATCCAGAATTCTTTGCCTGGTAAGATTTTGACTACGATTTAGTTTTCCGCATGCTAGGGTACGCTTGTTTGTTTGTTTTGCATGTTTGATTGTTGTATATGGCTGTTAGGCATGCGGGATCTTTTGTTTGTTTTGGGTTAAGGAATTTCGGGGACGAAATTTCTTAAGGGGGAGAGAGTGTAACGACCCGCATTCTACGCATCATAGGATCGTAGAATATTTATTTCTTTCACATACGAAGTTGTATGGTCATGTAACTTTGGGAGACGACTATTGGGGTCATTTCCCATGTTCATGATTTTTCCCGATTTTTAAATGACCATTTTACCCCTAGTTGGTACTGTTTTGGCCATAACTTTTGACTGAAAACGAATTTTGATCTGAAACCACTTCCATAGGCTCCGAATGATGGCTTACAATTCCGTAGAGTGGTCACATTAGCCAAACGGACTCACCGTTTGGGAGATATGGCTGAAACAAGTTTCAGATGGTGAAAAACAGCTTAATTAGGCTTAACCGGGTGATTAGCAGCTAGGCCCAGAGGGGAATTTCGGGTTTAGGGGTATTTAGGGGCTGATTAGGGTTAGAAAACATTTCTTTAGACATTTTCCAGTCGCCACTTTCATTCTTTGACACTCTAACAATGGCCTCCTACATCTAAAACACCCCAAATCACTTTCTAATTGAGGATTAGGCTTAGCAACATCAAATTAAGAAGAAAAAGCACCAAAGCAAGGTTAGAACTGCTGTTGGACATCAATATTTGCCCCAAATCAGAGGAATTTCAGTTCTGAGAATTTTGTTTGTGGCCAAGGTGAGTGATTCGCATGATTTCTCAGTAATTACGGGCGATTAAGGGGTAATTAGTGTTAATTAGCGAATTTATACACTAATAAATTCTGGAAAAATGTTTAGAAATTCTTAAATAATGTTTTATGCTTCTGTTGGAAATTTGGTTCGATTTGAGTAAGTTTCGTTAACCCTATGATCAGTTTTACTTAAACATGCTTAAGGGAAATTAAGGAGTTTTGGCCATTTTTGATCCATTTTGTTTCATTTGAGTTGTTGTTTGGTGTTTGTGGTTGCTATTATATGTTGCTATGACTCTATGGTGTGTTTTATGATTGATTAGAAGTGTTAGATTTGTCAAAAACGCCGTCGAATGGCGTAAGATAGTCGCTGGAAAACAAGTGCAGGAAATATACCGGATCGGATCGCCCTATGTACCACGATCCGCCCCTATCTTCCACGATCCGAACCGATGGCACGACTCGATCCGTCGAAGCTTGAAGACCGCGATCCGTTCCAGCCTGGGTGTCACGATCCGCCTGAAGGAACACGTCACGATCCCAGCAAGGTGGCACGACCCGAACCAATGGGTATTCACGATCCGACCCGATCTGAAGAGCACGACTCGATCCATCAGGGGTGACCACGACCCGATCCAGTGGAAGGAGCACGAGTTGACACCATGGACGATCCGCGAGTCGCGATCCGACCCAAGCGAGGGTGATGACCACGACCCGAACCGAGAAGCTGACGATGACGACCTGAAGCAAAGTGAAGAGGAGAAATGAAGACCGATCCGGATGAAGGTGATGACAGAAACCCGAGATGCAAAGGTAGTCCAAATGGAAGTTAGAGCTCAGGATCCAGTTGGGAACCAACGAGTTCACTTCATGAGTTGGGCTTTGCTGCGAGACGTGTGCCAAGGGGCAGTCGATGTTTATGACTTCGGATCACTATGTATGAGAAGTACGTGAACGGATTCAGGGCTGAAATGGCCTAGGTATGACTAAAGGGCTATAAACCAATGAAGTGGGGTCATTTATAAAGATTTGGTCATGACTCCATGTGGTAAGCTTGGTAGTAGCAGTAGTTGTACAAGCCGAACTCCGTCACTACTTCAATCGGTCTAGTGATTGACAGTGGTGGACATCGTATGCCTTACGCACTGAGTGAGAGATGTGAGGATGGTTGTTATGGTTGATTTGTTTGCTATCATTATGACATGCACACCCCACCCCCGTAATCTTACACTATTTACTATGGCACCTTAGAGTACTGTACGGTATGTGGTACTAACTCTTTGGTTGCAGGTTCAGGTTCAAGTATGGTTTAGTATAGCTGTTATTATTCTGTTTAGATGCTTATCGCTCATACCAGGCTTTATGTCTGACCCAGAGTTTTATGTCTCCTCTTATTACTCTAGGTGCTCACACGAGCAGACTAGAGACAGGTTAGCTGGTGATGCACGGGTAGATGATCCGGAGACGAGCAGGAGGCTTCCACATAATATATATAGTATTCTCCCTGTGTTGTTGAAGATCACTGCTTGGGCATTGGTGGTGTATCTTCTACTTTGGCTTTCTTTTGTTTAGAGACAGTAGATTTTGAAAAGTTGTAATAAGCTGTATTCCGCTGCTTTGATGTTGATGTTGATTTTAGTTATCAACTTATGCACTGTCTCACCTGTTTTATGTCAAGTATGTTATTATTATTATATTTTATCTCATGCGCTGTGAGACATTCTACAGGTTTCTCGTTAGTTAATTTCCTTCTTTTCTTTCTTCTGACGACCGTCCCGTGCTAGTCGGGCATGTGTGCGGCGCACTTTCGGAGGAAAATGCAGGCTGGTGCGGGGCAGGCCGTCACAACAGAGCTTTCTAAGTATCGTTCCAGCTGTAAATCGGGATCCTGTGAATATAAATCTGCAAAACCAAAACTTCTAGCTGCCCGGGTAGAAAATAGGGGCACCCAGAGTTTAGGTTAAAACAATAAACTCCAGGTCAGTCAAGTGATTAGTGTGAGAACTAAAACAGTTATTTAAAACTTTACTTTAAAAGATAGTAATTCAAGGGACCACGCCGTATAACACGGAACGGGTTTCCTCCTAAGAATACAAGTGCATATAACAAAACAGCGCAATGCTCTTTGGAAAAATGAAGCTATTATAAGACCCAGGTCCCACTACACAATGCAATGCAAGCCGGAGGATAGGGTTTTCCCTTATAATAGCCAAACATGTTTGGTACGTTTAAAATAAATCACTCGATACTATTATAGGTGTATAGTTTCAAAACAATTTCAATCATAAATATCAATCATAGACGGCATGGGTACCATATATCATGTCGCCATACTAGTTCTACAATTAAAACCGCAATATCACGTATTGGAAATTGGATTTCCGTCATGAGTCAAGGCAAGGGGCAAGCTCCTCTCCGATTCGAGACACTCTAGCAAATGTCTCAGGACCCCACTATGATCCTTTGGAACCTCCAAGGCCGGTCCTCTCTTACTTTTGAGGATTGGCAACTCCTGAACACAAGTTTCCCGGTCCTAACAGACCTATATCCGAGGCGCCTCGCAATCCAACAACCACATAGGTGAAAAGTATATATAAGTGTCAGCCAGTTTAAGCACTGACACCACCACTAGCTAGAAAGAAACGTCGTGCACTCCTTGGGTCCGTATCCCGTTTTGGACTCATACCGAGGTGTGAGGCTTGTGAATTCACGCTATACACAAAGCTACGCTACACAGGCCGTGCTTTGATCATCAACCATAAGACTTTGCTTTTCAACAGAAGCCTTGATCATTTGCCACTTAGGCGTGCCACACTGGCAATTCACTCCATGCGACTGATGTCCATCGATATACAACCTATGAGCTCGTACGTCTCAGAGAAGGGCGTTAAGCAAGAGAATAAATTCTTCGCCGCCAAACAGATGTATATTTAATAGAGATCAATCAACACAGAATAAAATCCAATGTCAAACACACAATCCATTTACAAGTTTGTTCTGGGTCTGAACGAAACCAGAGGCACTTTCCTCGCATATCAATCGATCTCCAAGTACGTCTGGACGATCACCAATTGATTCCCTCCTCTTGGGTGTACAGCCCAATCAAGATCATCTGTAATCACCTAAACGATGTGAAGACTTCCAGTCTTCAACCACCGTCTTCATCTTCGACTTATCATCGAATCGGTTATTCAGAATGGGTATAAACCCGGCCTTTCCAAATAACCCGCGCATATAATAAACACGTGTTACACAAACACAACATACACCTCATTCCAATTCAGAATATTTTTTTATTCAAATTTTCACATCATTAGGGAATAGGTTCCCATTAATTTTATCAAAGATAAATTCTTCTAAATTTATTCTTTAATCTTCCTTTGAATATCATTTCAAACCATATTATTGTTTTCCAAACTAGTCGGGATTAGCGAACCACACCGAAGTGATTATTTATTTTATTTCCCAATCCCAACCTATTCATCCCAAGGAGCAAAACTGGTAATACTCCATATCTAACACCATAGTGTTATTGGTAAAATTAATTACCATTTCACGTTCAAATCTAATTAAAGGTTTATATATCGCCTTGGAGTAAAACTGGTGACACTCCATTCTCGATCACTTTCCAATTTTGATAATTTAAATTATCAATTCGTATTTCAATTTAATTACAGATTCATTAAAACTCCACTTAGTTTTAATCTTCTCAAAAATCAATATCTTGTCCTTAACTGGATTAAAGAACCAATGTCACCTAAAACAAGATTCACGACAAACCCAAATCACATTTGATATTAAATACAAGCCTCTGAATAGAAAATATACTGGCTTATATTCAATATCAAATTCTGAAAACCAACAAATATCGTATTGGAAATAACGAATTGAATATATCTTTCAAATTCCCATAACAATATCTGTATAATCACGGAATCCAACATAGATTTATTCCAAAGACAATTTCGATTCAAATCCACTACCAATTTATTTATTGGAAATTCTAATTATTTTTAAAACCACTTTCAAATTCAATTTATTTATTTCAAAAATAAATTGATTTTAATTCCAGTTCAAAACTAGTTCATTTCGATAAAAATATATTTTTATCCTTTCAAATGTGGAATTTTTCATCCCAGTTCTTTCCAATTCACATATTATGATTTTACACAAATTATAGATATTTTTAATAATTTTATCAAGGCCCTTACAGTCGATTTCCATCAACGGCCATCGAACAACACTTACAACGACCTTTTCCTAGTATGATCTGGACATAATTCCAAATCCAACCATTAGATTTCAAATTTCTAATATTCATTGGAAAACTCTTTTCGATAGAACCCAATGGTTCCGGTTTCAGGAGGATCCGACGGTCGGATCTCCTGTAATGTCCATTCGAAGGCAATGATCGAAATTTACGAACTGCCTTGGCGCAGCATGTTCTATTCAGGCCATTATATATATAATATATATATATATGTATATGTATATATATATATATATATTATATTTCGTCAATTTCCTTTTAAAACGTATTTTATAAATCGTTTTAAATTCGTTTTCAAAATCATTTCAACTCTATATTCAATTTCATTACCATATAAATGATAATATTTTCAAAACGTTATATTTTGAAATCACTTCCTTTTCTATATTCATCATAAAAACGAATATAATCGATATAAATATCATTCACGTTAAAATAGCGCAACTCTAATCAACACGACTTTATATATTTCAATAAATTCGTTATTATATTCAACAAATGAATATTTATTCTATTCAACACATGAATCTATATTTCCTTCAACACATGACTAATCTCAACACATGAGTACTGTCAACAACGACTGTTTTTTTATGCAATATATTTTGTAAAATTATGGTATCTATCGTTTGATTTTTAGTCAGACTCCAACCGTAAAGTAGATTCTAATCTTAAATATGATAAAGATGTAAATTTTATTGTTAAAATATTTTACTCAACACATGAATAGTTTCAACACATGAATATTCTCAACACATGAGCATCGTCAACACATGAATATTTTTATATTCTAATATTCTTTATTTTCCCGACTGGAATGAGGCCCAATCAATTACCATATAATGTTAATTATATGGATTCCATACAACACATGTATATAATAGCAACGATAAACAATCAACCATCATCCAAAGTGCACCACGCAACTACATAAGCATCAAATATAAATAATTAAGGCTCACACAGCCTGTCGACCAATCGATCGACATAACACTAATTATTGGGATTAGTGTATGCCGTATTTTATCCCAATACCCGTGTGGGGTTTCAAATCAACAAACACATATTTTTATTTGTCCTGTTGGACGATGTGTAAAATTTATCGTCCCAATCAATATCCTTCAATGGGTGTACATAAACAAACCGTCCGGTTTGTAAATGAATATTTATTTGTTCACATTCACTATATTCGTATTCACGTTAAAAATTATATTTTTAACGATAATTAATTTATTTCAACCATTAACATTTTATTATGGATTTCACATCATTCCCGGATTGAGATGAAAACAAGCCACATCGGAACACTAACAAATTTCACAACACATCAAACAAGCATACAAGCCGTCCATGGTCTGTGGACGACGGGTGTTGGGTGCTACTAAGCACCGTCTGCATCCTAGTATATAATATAAACTAGAAAAGAAAATTAAAGTGAGAAGTTATCACCGACTATCTAAACCAACGCCACGACTCTTCATATGTAGAAATCTTCACCGTACTCGCCTTTTGTCAATTTTATTGCCCGTATTCACTACATATATAAAAATCACAATTTTATATTCTCTAGTGTATAAAAATCAGATTTTTAATCCGCTACATATATAAAAATTGAATTTTTATCTTCACTTCTTTATAAAAATTATATATTTTTATATCGCTCTTCTCCTAATAAAGATATATTTTTATTGTGCCCCGTATATAAAAATCGTATTTTTAATGTGCAACTAGTATAAAAATTATATCTTTAACTTCTTCGTTATATAAAAATTATATTTTTAACCTTTCTATATTATAAAAATTATATTTTTATACCGTTCTATACATTTTTATCGCTACTCTACATAGATAAAAATCAAATTTTTATTGTGCTAAGCATATGAAAACCATATTTTTAAAACAAATAAAGATCATATCTTTCATGTTTATAAAAATTAACTTTTTATGTTTATAAAAATCAAATTCTTATCCCGTTACCCAATAAGAAAATTATATTTTTATACCACTATCCATATAAGAACGATCCCGTTTTTCTATAAACAAAATTAGATTTTTATGCAAAGTGATATATACAAGAATCATAATTTCATATAGGTGAAAATCCAAGCTTTACATCGCCACTACACATATAAAGATCCAATTTTTATGTTGCCTTCATACGTATAAAAATCTTGTTTTTACTTTGCTACTTTTCAGATAAAAATCTAATTTTTACTTGTTAAACATAAAATAAAAATCGAATCTTTATACGTGGAAACTGAAAATAAAATCAACGTTTTATATATAAGAAACATATTTTTACAACACTATAAAATACACAAAAAAATTTAACTTTCCTAAATAAAAGATAAAGAAATGAAAAGTAGGAAAACTCACTATGTTCTACATTCAATCGGAGAGGGGGAAAGGGGAAATGGCGCTCGTTGGAGGTGGTCGGAGTGTCTGAAAAGGGAGAGGGGAGTTCTTCGCGGAAATCGAGGAGGAAGGGTTTCACATCGGGTGGCGGCCTTCGATATGGGTTAGGGCTTGCGTTGGGGGTTCGAGCGTTGAAAGCAAGAGGAGGGAGAGAGGTTTTTGCAGTGGGAAAAGGAGAGAGGGGGCGGAGCATCGTCTGTGGGTGGCCGTGGGGGGGGGGGTGTCTTCGGCGCTGGGTGTTCGGCTAGGGGAGCACACGGTGGAGAGAGAAGGAGGGACTGGAGGAGAGAGAGGGGGGTTCGAGTGTGGGGCGCGCCGAGATGGGGAGGTTGCGGTTGTAACGACCCGGAATTTTGGGGACAATTTAAAATTTTTATTTTAGAAATTTTAAGGGAATTTTAATATTTAAAATAATTTATTTTAAATAGGAACGACTAAAAATTTATTTTAAAACGAATAAATTCAATTTAATTATAAAAGGAGTTTAAAAACAGCGCTGCAGTTTGAAATTTTGAATTTGAACTTTGACTGACTGTACATGATTCATTTTAAATCAGAATTGAACGAAACCAGAAATATTTGAATCTGTTTAATCATATCTTTGTAAAGAATCTGAAAAATGGAAATTTCATTTTAAAAATCAAAAGTTATGTGTAGTTTAAAATTTAGAAAAGTCGCTGTAGAATTTGTATATATTTTAATTAAATATGTTGGCCTTGAAAATAGCCATTTTTCAAACGACCTCGGTTTTCGAGGAAACCACTTTTGTTGGAACCGGAATGTCAAATTATTGCTAAGTTTCAATTTTCATAATTTTTCGAATTAATATGTGAGCGTGGCAAAGGAAAACGTGTTTTGTCAGTTTCGGTCAAATTTAATCGACTAGAAAATGGCCATTTTTCCAACAGTCTCAGAATTCAATGAATTTAGTCTCGTTAGAACCGTATCATCAAAAAATAACTAGAAATAATTTTTCTATAATTTTTAGAGTCAGTATGTGGCCCCGGTAATTTAAAATGTACGTTTGAATTTAATAATTAAATGATTTTTAATTAAATTTAAAGAAAAACATATCGGGAAAGCCAAACTGGGTTACGAAACATAGTCCATTGTGTCCGGGACGGGGGTTATTAGCTAGGGGCAACACTCGTTGGGTTTGATTTGGGGTTAGCAGTGAGAAATTAATTAAAATAAAGTAAAATACGTTGTAAATACACCAGAAATACTGTATAAATATGCCGTATCTCTCCCAAACCCTAACTCCATCGTTCCAGCCGCCTTGTTCAAAATCGATGGCCAAAACTGTTCAAATCTTCTAGCCTCAAAATCTCTTCATCCGTACATTGAATCAAGGTAGTTCGTAGGGGATTATTGAAGAGGATCGAACAAGCTACACATCAGTACGGCGGGATTTGCTCAGGTGGAGTATTGGGTGCTAATCGGATTCCAGAAGACCCGCCTGCTCACCTCCGTTCTTCAGCCCCCTATCGCCACCGAGTTCGCCAGCGTGGGAGGAGGAGGCGCGGCCCTCTTAGGCGTAGACCGTGGTGACACCAGATCGAACTTCAATCATCTCTGGCGAGCACGAATCCGAACCCTTGGTTTGAAGGAAGCAGAAAAACAATCGGCCGATATGTTACAGGAAGAAGAAGAAAGGGATAGGTCCATAATTTGGTTAAGTGACTAATGAAGTTAATTAATTATTTAATTAAATTGTATCATCTTATAAAATCGATAACTTCTTCATATTTAATCAGAATTTCGCAAAACGAAATGCGTTGGAACCCTCTTGACGAGGTCTACACAATGAAACCAAATAGAGCCGAAATAGAGCAAATCAAAAATTCAAGGAAATTTCTGATCGGAATCGCACTGTGAGATTTCTATTTTTTAAATTAAAATTAATTGTTTATTTATTTTATTGTATTCATTCAGTATGAAATTCATGTTGTATGTATATACTCATTTAAATGTTGACTGTGCTGTGATTGTGATGGACGATTGATTTTGATTGTGTATTCATGTTGTTAGAAACTTTGTGTATACGATAAGACCATATTTTATCGTATATATTTGAATAATCAATTTCATAACATATATTTGAATAATCAATTTTGTCACATATATTTGAATATGACATTGTCATTTTAGTTATAATTGTCATTTTAGTTATATAAAAAAAATGTCATGTTAAATATCATTTTAGTTATACAATGTCACTTTAGTTATAATTGTCATGTTAGTGTAAAATTAACATTTTCGGTATAAAATGTGCATTAGAAAGAAATGACATATTTGGATTAGAAATTGTTTAGCAAAACAAAATATTCAATCCTTTGTTATATAAATTGTTAGAATAGAAAAATAACATTTTTATTTATGAATGTTAACATTAGAAAAGAAACATTTTTATGTATAAAATGTTTACATAATAAAATCTCGTTTTTATGTCGGTATATAAAAGAACATTTTATTTTATAAATGGTTAGCATATAGAAAGAAAAGTAACATTCCTAGTATATGAAATGTTAACATAATAAAATCTCATTTTTATGTATAAAATATTAACATAGGAAAAAGTAACATTTTATTTTATAAAATGTTAAAATTAGTAAAATCATCATTTTATCCTATAAGATGTTAACATTATAAAATCATCATTTTATCCTATAAGATGTTAACATTATAAAATCATCATTTTATTCTATAAGGTGTTAGCATTAGAAGAAAAAAAGATCATTTTTATTAAATAAAATATTAGTATAGAAAAGTAACAATTTTATTTTCTAAAGTGTTGCATAAGAAATAAAAGTTCATTTTTGTTAAAAATGATGCATTGGAAATAAAATCACATTTTTGATAAGATGTTGCTTTAAAATAAAACATTCTTTTTGTACATTTTATAAGAATAAAACAAAAACATTCATTTCGTTATTTTTAAAGAATAAATTGAGAACATTCATTTTTTTTTATGGATGTAAACAAACCATTCATTTTTACCAGTAAAGGAGAATGAGACAAAAATGTCCACTTTTGTCAAATTTAGAATTTACATATAAATTTGCCACTTTTGTCAAATTTAGAATTTACATCTAAATTTGTTACTATTGTTAAATTAGAATTGACAAAACAATAATGTTATTTTTGTTGAATTAGAAACGTCAAATATAAAAGTGTCATTTATGTTAAAAACAGGATAATAAACAAATAAAAACATTATTTTTATTTGTCATGTTAGTGTATAGACTTGTTTACATAAAAACATTATTTGTAGGTTACATGTTAAAAATAGAATTGCAAACAAATAAAAACATTAATATTATTTGTCTTGTTAATATATAATTTGTAGTCACATTAAAATAACATTTTTGTCTGCATTAAAGGTTTATAAACAGAATTCACATTTTGGTTTGCATTAAAAGTTTATAAACAAAATTTACATGTTTGTTAATTAAGGACAAAATAACATTTTTGGTATGAAATGTTACACTAGACATAAAATAACAATTTTTTTGTTATAAATGTTTATTGGATTAAAATCTGTTACTTTTGAAATGAATTAAAAATGAATATTTGTATACATTTTAATGGAATGAGTTAAGAAATGTATATTTTCTATACATTAAAAAGAATGAACTTGAAATGTATATTGTCTATTCATTAAAAAGAATGAAGACAAAAATAACATCTTTTGTTTACTTGAGAAGATTTGAAAAAATTGTCATATTTTTTACATTAAAAATGAATTAGACAAAATTATCATTTTTTGTACATTTGAATGAATCTGACAAATTATCATGTTTTGTACATCGAAAGGAACTAGACATAATTACTACATTTTTGTCACTTGGAAGGAATTAGAATAAAAGAGACATTTTTGAACAGAATAAAAAGAATTGAAATGAACGAATAGGTTTTTATTGTCATTTGTTCACAATAAAAAGAATTGAAATTTATGTCCGTGAGGTCGATGTGTTAATTATAATGTTGAGTATATTCAAACTGAATACTACACATCCATTTACAAGTCATCCAACTTGTTTATGTGATTTGGTCGATAATTTTTACACATCGCCCAAGTGCACAAATATGTTATCATTCGTATTGTTGGATGAAACCCCACACGGGTATTGGGATGATATTGGATACACATTAATCCCAATATTTAGTTATCTGTCAATCGATGGATTGACAGTCTATGAGGAGCGTCAGTTATTCACTTTAATGCTCACATAGTTATAGATTCCACTTTGGTCGTCATTTGGATGTTTTATTTATCATGATTGTTGATTTCATACAATATATGGTTGTTGATTGAATCACATTCCAATAAAGAATATTCTAGAAAAAGAATATCTTAGAAAATATATTTTTGAAAAGAATATTTTTGAAAGAGAATATATTTTAGGATAATTTATTTTTATTGAAATGCACTAGTTATCAACTAGAATAAATCATTAAATTTAGATTTAATAAAGTTTTTCCAATTTTGTCGATATTTAATTGGAATTAAATTAAATAAAGTGGATTTGGGTTTGTCGAGAATAGTGTCTTAAATAACACTGTTCTTAAAACCCATATGAAAGGATAATCTTTTAATTTAGCTTATTAAAGTTTTTAATTATATTTAGTAAATGAGAATAAAATAAAAGGTGAGTTGGGTTTATTGTGAACTGTGTTTCTAAGCGACATTTGCTCTTTAACCCAACTGACAGTGAAAATATGTTTTTGAATTTACGAACCTTTTATTAAGATGGAAATTTTCCAAAAGTAAAGTTTTCAACTTAATATATTAAATTGGAATTGAATGGAATTCGAGTTGATAATAACCAAGATAAGCTTCTGTAAAAGAAGACCGATACTACATATGGAATTTAAGAGGCTTTGCCGTTATTCCATTTATATTATTGGTCGGATACAGAAATTTATAACGATTATATATCGATTTGAATTCTGTGAAGATTCCATATTTTATGGAAGATGATTTTGGGTTTACCGTGAACAAAGTTTTAAATGACATTAGTTCTTTAACCCAGTTAAAGATAAGGTAAATTTCTTAAATTTAAATAATCATTGAATAATGATTTTTGTTTTTAAAACCAAATTGGGGGTTTAATAAATCTTTAAAATTTAAGAATAAATTTGAAGAACTTATCTTTGATAAGATAATGTGAGTATTTTATTTAAAAGCATATTATGAATTGGAATGAGGCGTTGGATGTGTTTTTATAGTACTCGATTTTTAATTATAAAAATACGAGAGTTATTCGGAATGACTGGGTTTAACCCATTCCGAATAATTTCTACGACGATGAAGAGTCGAAGATGAAGACGGTGGTTGAAGACCGACGATCTTCACATCGAACGGATATGTTGCTACAGAGACCCTTGATGGGAGTAGCTACCTTGAAGGGGCTTCAGTGGTGGTCGTCCGGACTATGGTTGATTGTTCGGATTTGGTTTTCGCTCAGACCCAGAGCATTAGCTAATAAATGGATGTGTGTCTGACATTGGATTTCGTTCCGTGTGAATTAAATCGATTTCTATTAATGTATGTCTGTTTGGTGGTGGAGGATTTAATCTCTACTTAACACCCTGGTATATGTTAACAGTGATTGATCGCATGGCGTGAATTGTCAATGTGGCACGCCAAGATGCAATTGATCAAGGCTTTTATTGAAAAGCAGAGACTTGTGGGATGATCAAAGCATAGCCTATTACGACATAGCTTTGTGTATATCGTGAGTTCGCGAGCCTCACACCCCGGTATGAGTCAAAAACGGGAGAAGGGACCGTAGGGAGTGCACATGTTTCTTTCTAGCTAGTGGTAGTGTCAGTGCTTAAACTGGCTGGCATTTTACTTATGTGGATGATGGATTTTGAGGCGCCTCGGATTTTTTTTTATAGGCCGTTAGTGGTCATACTATAGGTTCAAAGGAACCGGGAAACGTGTGCTCAGGCGTAACCAATCCACTGCTGATAGGCGGGGACCGGCCTTACCGCTCCAAGGGTTGCCCATCGGTGTGATCCTGAGGCATTTGCTAGAGTGTCTCGAATCGGTGAGGAGCTCCTCTCTAGCCTCGACTCATGATGGAAATCCAATTTCCAATACGACCTTGCGGTTTTGATTGTAGAACTAGTATGGCGACATAGTAGGATGGGGTACTATGCCGTCTATGATTAATACATTATGATTGAAATTGATTTTGAAATATATATACCCATAGATATACACACTAATATTAACTCCGTTTTATCGTATCAAGCATCCTTTGACCATTATAAGGTAAAACCCTATCCTCCGGTTTGCGTTGCATTGTGTGATGGGACTTGAGTCTTATAATGGTTTCATTTTTCTAAAAAGCATTGTGTTGTTTAACGTTTTTACTTTATTTTATGCACTGGCAATCCAATGGAGTAAACCTGTTCCGCGTTAGCGGCGTGGTCCTGTGATTAGCCTTATTATTAGATAAGTTAAGTTAAGATTTCTCATACCAGTCCCATGACTGACCTGTAGTTTGTTTCACTGGCAAACTCGGGTGCCCATATTTTCCACACGGGAAGTCGAGTAGCTTTTTGCAGATATATTTATAGGATCCTGGCTTACAGCTGAAGCGGTATTCAGAAAGCTCTGTATCCGTGTATTCCTTCCAGTTGTATATTTGTAATATTTTCCGCTGCTATTTAAATGTAATTTAAAACTCTGATATTATTGTATTTCCAATGTATATTATAAGTTCATACTCAGTTATATTCTTGTACTCTGGTGTAATTGTTGTAATCAGCAATAAAATGTTTTCAGTTTGTGATCTGATGTGTGTTGTTCTCAAAGCAATCCATGCTTTCCTTTACTGGGAAGTTTGGGTCGTTTCAGCGGCGCTGCTCCGCCACCTGCGGCGGTGATGGCGGGTGGAGCACGACAACGCTCTGCCTCTTTTTTTTTAATTTTTTATTTCCTTTCGATCTGCATCTGATTTGGACGGAAGAGAAATATGGAGGGTTGACCAAGGATATATATTCAAATATTTTATTATTTTTAATTACAAAAAGGTAACTTTTTAACGCGAACTCGAAATCAAGCCCACCGACTGTCGTCCCTAGCGAATTACCCCCATTCCAAACACAAAGGAATATGTATCGTAGGCCTATTTGACCGTTACGATCAATTTTCGTCAAAATCAAAATATAACTCTATATATTGAATTTGAACGCGCATTTCATCTTTCCGGGGTCACATACTAACTCTAAAAATTCCCGAAAAATATTTTCTAGCTTCGTATTCACGATACGGTACTAATAAAAATAGTTTCATCAAATTCCAAGACCGTTTGAAAAATGGCCATTTTCCAGTCGATTAAAATCAACTAAAACTGGTCAAACGCATTTTCCTTTGTCACACTCACATATTGATTCGAAAAATTATGAAATTTGAAACCTAGCAATAATTTGACGTCACGGATCCAACAAAAGTGGTTTCGTCGAAATCCGAGGTCGTTTGCAAATTTTCCATTTTTAAGGGCCTGAATTCCATAGCGACTATTCTGAATTTTCAACTGGGCGTATCTCTTTATTCCCGCTATGAAATTTCGATTTTTCGGATTCGTTGGAAAGATATTCTCAATTAGATTCTATTATTTTTGATTTTGCTAAAATCCGGTTTATTTTGCAACCGGTACATTCAATTGAAATTTGAAATCGAATTATCAAACTACCGCGCCATTTTCAATTCCTTTTATAATTTAAAATAAATATTTATATTCTAACGACGACGTATATAAATATATACATTCTAAATCTATTCGAAATAAATTTCTCCTCGTTATTATTTAAAATGATTCATTTTAAATATTCAAAATTCGCTAAAATTGCCAAAATAAAAATTTTAAATCGGCTCGCATTTCCGGGTTGTTACAATCTCCCCCACTTGAAACTTTTGGTCCTCGAAAAGGAACGAAGCCGAAAGTTGTTTTATAAATCAACTCAACTTCCATTATTTTCTTTACGGCTTAAGTTCTTCAACTTTTCAGTTTCTAAAAACTTTTCAAATTTTTCAAAAATTTGGCTAACACCCTAAATTTTCGAAAAATTTCGCCAAAACCTCCCCTGCACCGGGGACTTGGGGATATTTCATATAGCCTCCCATGGCGTTCTTCAATCAAAAAGAAAAGGCCTAGCGGCTAGCCAATCGACTCATAAAATCATCATCATCCGAACAAAACAGTAAATTATGGTAAACATGTAACTATTTGTCGGGCAAACAATTTTATTTCTCTGCTCTAGCCTCCTTGCTATGACCTGTTCAATGTAAGTACATGTATATGCATGCAATTGCAATCATTTTTCAATACAGTTCAATATTTGGTTCAATTTGGCCTAATGGTTCAAAATTTCAAATCAATAATCAAACAACACAATCAACAATCAATTAGTGGATTAACGTTTCAAATTCATAATTTTGATACATATACAGAAAATCATGTTTTTGCTGCCAAATCACAACAATAAATCTATATAGTTTCGGTTCTCACACCAATCTAATGGAAATATATAGATATCACACCTTCGTCACTCGAATATAAATACTGATAACGTTGCAGCCTTATTAGAATCATCCCCGGGCAACTAGATTGTGATTCTATATCTATCTAGTAAATTAAAACTTCAAATATACGTTCATGATGCGTATATGCAAATTTTTTATATATTGGATTGTCCAAATTCAATATAAATAAATATTCAAATACGTATAAAACGATATAAATTTTAAAACAATTTTTTTTCATTTGAAATATATACTCTTCACACTGGTTCTAGGATACTACTGATCCCATCTATAAGGAGTTATTCTAATTGGATATTACTAACCCAATATCTGAGGAATTCTTTTGTTCGGTTCTAATGTGTCTTGTTCTCGAGCTTTGTAAACCAAAGCTCTGTTACCAACTGTAGTGACCCGAACTTCCCCGGTGAGGAAAGCCCGGATTACCTTGAGAAACACGACAAATTAGAACGCAGAAAGAAGAACATTTCATTGTTATTACAACAATTCTACCAGATACAAGAATATACAGAGTATAAATGAATATTACACAGAAATATCAGAGATTTAAATTACATTTAAATACATTGCAGCGGAAAATAATACAAAACACAACTAGAAGTAATACACGGATATAGAGCTTTCCGAGTATCGTTCCAGCTGTAAATCAGGATCCTGTGAATATAAATCTGCAAAACCAAAACTACTAGCTGCCCGTGTAGAAAATAGGGGCACCCAGAGTTTAGGTTAAAACAATAAACTCCAGGTGAGTTATGTGACTGGTGTGAGAACTAAAACGGTTATTTAAAACTTTACTTTAAAAGAGAGTAATTCAAGGGACCACGCCGTATAACATGGAACGGGTTTCCTCCCAAGAATACTAGTGCATATAACAAAACAACGCAATGCTCTTTGGAAAAATGAAGCTATTATAAGACCCAGGTCCTATCACACAATGCAACGCAAGCCGGAGGATAGGGTTTTCCCTTATAATAGCCAAACATGCTTGGTACGTTTAAAACAAATCACTTGATACTATTATAGGTGTATAGTTTCAAAACAATTTCAATCATAAATATCAATCATAGACGACATGGGTACCATACATCATGTTGCCATACTAGTTCTACAATTAAAACCGTAATATCACGTATTGGAAATTGGATTTCCGTCATTAGTCGAGGCAAGGGGCAAGCTCCTCTCCGATTCGAGACACTCTAGCAAATGTCTCAGCACCCCAACTATGATCCTTTGGAACCTCCAAGACCGGTCCTCTCTTACTTTTGAGGATTGGCAATTCCGGAACACACGTTTCCCGCTCCTAACAGACCTATATCCGAGGCGCCTCGCATCCAACAAACATACAGGTGAAAAGTATATACAAATGTCAGCCAGTTTAAGCACTGACACCACCACTAGCTAGAAAGAAACGTCGTGCACTCCTTGGATCCGTATCCCGTTTTTGACTCATACCGAGGTGTGAGCCTCGCGAATTCACGCTATACACAAAGCTACGCTACACGGGCCGTGCTTTGATCATCAACCACAAGAATTTACTTTTCAACAGAAGCCTTGATCATTTTTCACTTAGGCGTGCCACACTGGCAATTCACTCCATGTGACTGATGTTCATCGATATACAACCTCTGAGCTCGTATGTCTTAGAGAAGGGCGTTAAGCAAGAGAATAAATTCTCCGCCGCCAAACAGATGTATATTTAATAGAGATCAATCAACACAGAATAAAATCCAATGTCAGACACACAATCCATTTACAAGTTCGTTCTAGGTCTGAGCGAAACCGAAGGCACTTTCCTTGCATATCCATCGATCTCCTAGTACGTCTGGAAGATCAGCAACTGATTCCTTCCTCTTGGGTGTACAACCCAATCAAGATCATCAGTAATCACCCAAACGGTGTGATGACTCCCGGTCTTCAACCACCGTCTTCATTTTCGACTTATCGTCGAATTGGTTATTCAGAATGGGTATAAACCCGGCCTTTCCAAATAACCCGCGTATATAATAAACGCGTGTTACACAAATACAACATACGCCTCATTCCAATTCAGAATATTCTTTTATTCAAATTTTCACATCATTAGGGAATAGTTTCCCATTAATTTTACCAAAGATAAATTCTTCTAAATTTATTCTTTAATCTTCCTTTGAATATCATTTCAAACCATATTATGGTTTTCCAAACTAGTCGGGATTAGCGAACCACACCGAAGTAATTATTTATTATATTTCCCAATCCCAAACTATTCAACCCATGGAGTAAAACTGGTAATACTCCATATCTAACACCACGGTGTTATTGGAAAAATTAATTACCATTTCACATTCAAATCTAATTAAAGGTTTAAATATCGCCTTGGAATAAAACTGGTGACACTCCATTCTCGATCACTTTCCAATTTTGATAATTTAAATTATCTATTCACATTCCAATTTAATACAGGTTCATTAAAACTCCAGTTAGTTTTAATCTTCTCAAAAATCAATATCTTGTCCTTAAATGGGTTAAAGAACCAATGTCACCTAAAACACGATTCACGACAAACCCAAATCACATTTGATATTAAATACAAGGCTCTGAATAGAAAATATATCGGCTTATATTCAATATCAAATTTTGAAAACCAACAAATATCGTATTGGAAATAACGATATGAATATATCTTTCAAATTCCCATAACAATATCTGTATAATCACAGAATCCAACATCGAAATATTCCAAAGACAATTTCGATTCAAATCCACTTCCAATTCAATTATTGGAAATTATGATTATTTTTAAAACCACTTTCAAATTCAATTTATTTATTTCAAAAATAAATTGATTTTAATTCTAGTTCAAAACTAGTTCATTTCGATAAAAATATTTTTTATCCTTTCAAATGTGGAATTTTTCATCCCAGTTCTTTCCAATTCACATATTAGATTTTACACAAATTATAGATATTTTTAATAATTTTATCAAGGTCCGTACAGTTGATTTCCATCAACAGCCATCGAATTGCACTTACAACGACCTTTTCCTAATTTGATTTGGACATAATTCCAAATACAACCGTTAGATTTCAAATTTCTAATATTCATTGAAAGCTCTTTTCGATACGAACCCAACGGTTCTGGTTTCAGGAGGATCCGACGGTCGGATCTCCCGTAATGTCTGTTCGAAGGCAATGGTCAAAATTCACGAACTGCCGCGACGCGGCGCGTTCTATTCAGGCCATTATATATAAATAATATATATATATATATATTATATTTCACCGATTTCCTTTTAAAACGTATATTATAAATCGTTTTAAATTCGTTTTCAAAACCATTTCAACTCTATATTCAATTTCATTACTATATAAATGATAATATTTTCAAAACGTTAGATTTTGAAATCACTACCTTTTCTATATTCATTATAAAAACGAATATAATCGATATAAATATTGTTCACGTCAAAATACCGCAACTCCAATCAACACGGCTTTATATATTTCAATAAATTCGTTATTCTATTCAACAAATGAATATTTATTCTATTCAACACATGAATCTATATTTCCTTCAACACATGACTAATATCAACACATGAGTACTGTCAACACAGGACTACTTTTGTTATGCAATAAATTTTATAAAATTATGGTATCTATCGTTTGATTTTTAATCAGACTCCAACCGTAAAGTAGATTCTAATCTTAAATATGATAAAGATGTAAATTTTATTGTTAAAATATTTTACTCTACACATGAATAGTTTCAACACATGAATATTCTCAACACATGAGCATCGTCAACACATGACTATTTTTATATTCTAATATTCTTTATTTTCCTGATTGGAATGAGGCCCAATCAATTACCATATAATGTTAATTATACGGATTCCATAAAACACATGTATATAATAGCAACGATAAACAATCAACCATCATCCAAAGTGCACCACGCAACTGCATAAGCATCAAATATAAATAATTAACGCTTACACAGCCTGTCGACCAATCGTTTGACATACAACTAATTAATGGGATTAGTGTATGCCATATTTTTCCAAATACCCGTATGGGGTTTCAAATCAACAAACACAGATTTTTATTTGTGCAGTTGGGCGATGTGTAAAATTTATCGTCCCAATCAATATCCTTCAAATGGGTGTACATAAACAAACCGTCCGGTTTGTAAATGAATATTTATTTGTTCACATTCACTATATTCATATTCACGTTAAAAATTATATTTTTAACGATAATTAATTTATTTCAACCATCAACATTTTATTATCGATTTCACTTCATTCCCGGATTGAGATGAAAACAAGCCACATCGGAACACAAACAAATTTCACAACACATCAAACAAGCATACAAGTCGTCCATGGTCTGTGGACGACAGGTGTCGGGTGCTACTAAGCATCGTATGCATCCTAGTATATAATTTAAACTAGAAAAGAAAATTTAAGTGAGAAGTTCTCATCGACTAGCTAAACCAACGCCACGACTCTTCATATGTAGAAATCTTCACCGTGCTCGCCTTTTGTCAATTTCGTTGCCCGTATTCACTACATATATAAAAATTTCATTTTTATATTCTCTAGTGTATAAAAATCAGATTTTTAATCCGCTACATATATAAAAATTAAATTTTTATCTTCATTTTTTTATAAAAATTATATATTTTTATATCGCTCTTCTCCTAATAAAGATTATATTTTTAATGTGCCCCGTATATAAAAATCGTATTATTAATGTGCCACTAGTATAAAAATTATATCTTTAACTTCTTCCTTATATAAAAAATATATTTTTAACCTTTCTATATTATAAAAATTATATTTTTATACCGTTCTATACATTTTTATCGCTACTCTACATAGATAAAAATCGAATTTTTATTGTGCTAAGCATATGAAAACCATATTTTTAAAACAAATAAAGATCATATCTTTCATGTTTATAAAAATTAAATTTTTATGTTTATAAAAATCAATCCCGTTATTCCTGTAAGAAAATTATATTTTTCTACCACTATCCATATAAGAACGATCCCATTTTTCTATAAGCAAAATTAGATTTTTATGCAAAGTGATATATACAAGAATCATAATTTCATATAGGTGAAAATCCTAGCTTTACATCGCCACTACACATATAAAGATCCAATTTTTATGTTGCCTTTATACGTATAAAAATCTAGTTTTTACTTTGCTACTTTTCAGATAAAAATCTAATTTTTACTTGTTAAACATAAAATAAAAATCGAATCTTTATACGCGGAAACTGAAAATAAAATCAACCTTTTATATATAAGAAACATGTTTTTAAAACACTATAAAATACATAAAAAAATAAATTTTCCTAAAAAAAAGATAAAGAAAAGAAAAGTAGGAAAACTCACTTTGTCCTACAGTCAATCGGAGAGGAGGAATGGGGAAATGGCGCTCGTTGGAGGTGGTCGGAGTGTCTGAAAAGGGGAAAGGGAGTTCTTCGCGGAAATGGAGGAGGAAGGGTTTCACGTTGTGTGGCGGCCCTCGATTTGTGTTAGGGCTTGCGTTGGGGGGTTCGAGCGTTGAAAGCAAGAGGAGGGAGAGAGGTTTTGGCAGCGGGAAAAGGAGAGAGGGGGCGGAGCATCGTCTGTGAGTGGCCGTGGGGGTGTCTCCGGCGCTGGGTGGTCGGCAAGGGGAGCACACGGTGGAGAGAGAAGGAGGGACTGGAGGAGAGAGAGGGGGGTTTGACGATGGGGCGCGCCGAGCTGGGGAGGTAGCGGCTCTGCTCCGCCACCTACGGCGGTGATGGCGGGTGGAGCGCGACAGCGCTCTACCCCTTTTTTTATTTTTTTTATTTTTTTATTTCCTTTCGATCTGCATCTAATTTGGACGGGAGAGAAATAGGGGTGGGGGTTGGCCAAGGATATATATTCAAATATTTTATTATTTTTAATTACAAAAAAGTAACTTTTTAACACGAATTCGAAATCAAGCCCACCGACTGTCGTCCCTAGCAAATTACCCCCATTCCGAACACAATGGGATATGTATCGCTGGCCAATTCGACCGTTACAATCAGTTTTCATCAAAATCAAAATATAACTCTATATATTGAATTTGAACGCGTATTTCAACTTACCGGGGTCACATACTAACTCTAAAATTTCCGAAAAATATTTTCTAGCTTCATATTGATTATACGGTCCTAATAAAACTAGTTTCATAAAATTCTGAGACCGTTTGAAAATGGCCATTTTCCAGTCGATTAAAATCAACTAAAACTGGTCAAACGCATTTTCCTTTGTCACACTCACATATTGATTCGAAAAATTACGAAATTTGATACCAAGCAATAATTTGACATCATGAATCCAACAAAAGTGGATTCATCGAAATCCGAGGTCATTTGCAAAATTTCCATTTTTAAGGGCCTTAATTCCATAGCGACTATTCTGAATTTTCAACTGGGCGTATCTTTTGATTCCCGCTATGAAATTTCGATTTTTCGGATTCGTTGGAAAGATATTCTCAATTAGATTCTATTATTTTTGGTTTTGCTAAAATTCGGTTTATTTTGCAACTGGTACATTCAATTGAAATTTGAAATCGAATTATCGAACTACCGCGCCATTTTCAATTCCTTTTATAATTTAAAATAAATATTTATATTCTAACGACGACGTATATAAATATATACGTTCTAAATCTATTCGAAATAAATTTCTCCTCGTTATTATTTAAAATGATTCATTTTAAATATTCAAAATTTGCTAAAATTGCCAAAATAAAATTTTAAATTGGCTCGCTTTTCCGGGTTGTTACATAACATTAGTTCTTTAACCCAGTAAAAGACAGGATTATATGTATGTTGTTGTATTTCAAACTGTATGGTTGATCTCTGCTTAATATATATCTGTTTAGTGGTGGAGAATTTATTCTCTTGCTTAACACCCTTCTCTGAGACGTACGAGCTCAGGGGTTACATATCGGTAGAAATCAATAGTGCAGTGTAGATTGTCTATGCGACATGTTTGATTTACCAAGGTTAAATAATCATTAATATTGATTTTTGAAAAGTTAAAACCAAATTGAGTTTTAATGATTCTTTAATTAGATTGAAAGGGGAATTGAGAATTTAAATAATCAATTTTGGAAAATGATCGAGAATGGAGTAGCTCCTAGCGATAGTTAAATCTTTAATTATATTTGAACGAGAAATGGTAAATAAATTTACCGATAACACCGTGGTGTTAGTTATGAGGTAATAATAGTTTTGCTACATGGGATGAATAGGTCGGGATTGGAAAATAAAATAAATAATTACTTCGGTGTGGTTCGCTAATCCCGACTATTTTGGAAAACCATAATGTGGTTTGGAATGAAATCCAAAGGAAGACTAAAGATTAAATTTTAAAGTATTTATCTTTGATAAAATTAATGGGAACCTTTCCCAAAAGATGTGAATATTTAAATAAAAGAATATTCAAAATTAGAATGAGGCATTTGTTGTGTTTTATAGCACTTGTTTATTATACACGCGAGTTGTTCGGAAAGACCGGGTCTATCCCATTCTTAATAACTGATTCGACGATAAGTCGAAGATGAAGAAGGTGGTTGAAGACCAGAGGTCTTCACATCACTTGAACGATTACCGGTGATCCTGATTGGGCTGTACACCCAAGAGAAGGGAAATAGTTGGTGATCGTCCAGACGTATTTGGAGATCGATGGATATGCGAGGTATAAAGTGCCTTCGGTTTCGTTCAGACCCAGAACGGACTTGTAAATGGATTGTGTGTCTGACATTGGATTTTATTATGTGTTGATTGATTTCTGTTAAATATACATCTGTTAGGCGGCGGAGAATTCATTCTCTTGCTTAACGCCCTTCTCTGAGATATACGAGCTCAGAGGTTATATATCGATAGATATCAGTCGCATGGCATGAATTGCCTGTGAGGCATGCCGAGATGCAGTGATCTAGGCTTTTGTTAAAAAGCAGAGTCTTGTGGTTGATGATCAAAGCACGGCTTTAATATAGCATAGCTTTGTGTATAGCGTTAATTCGCAAGTCACACACCTCGGTATGAGTTAAAAACGGGATAAGGACTGCAGGAGTGCACGAAGTTTCTTTCTAGCTATAGGTGGTGTCGGCGTTTTACTAGCCCTGACATCGTTGTTTATTATACCCTTGTGGATGTTGAATTGCAAGGCGCCTTGGATATATCGGTCTCTACGAAGCCGATTGATAGGTCCGATGGGACCAGGAAACGTGTGTTCAGGAATTGCCAATCCTCAAACATAAGAGAGGACCGGCCCTGAAGATCCAAGGGCTTCCCAGAGTGTGTAGTCCTGAGGCATTTACTAGAGTGTCTCGAAGTGGTGAGGAGCTTGCCCCTTGCCTCAACTCATGACAGAAATCCAATTTCCAATATGTGACATTTCGGTTTTGATTATAGATCCTGGTATAGTGACATAGTGGGATGGGGCACTTATGCCGTCTGTGATTGGTACTTATGATTGAAACTGTTTTGACACTATAC
Organism: Allium sativum; assembly: GCA_030737875.1. Classification (NCBI taxonomy): domain Eukaryota; kingdom Viridiplantae; phylum Streptophyta; class Magnoliopsida; order Asparagales; family Amaryllidaceae; genus Allium; species Allium sativum. The sequence goes on from CM060913.1 coordinate 164,014,494, forward strand.
ACTTATAGTAATAACAAAAGATAAAATTTCACGTACCAAGCATTTTTGGCTGTTACGAGGTAAAACCCTATCCTCCGACTTGCGTTGCATTGTGTGATGGGACCTGGGTCTTATAATAGCTTCATTGTTTTTTATTTAGCATTGCGCTGTTTGTTTTATGCACTGGTATTCTTGGAAGGAAACCCGTTCCGTGTTATACGGCATGGTCCCTTGATTTACCTAACTTTAAAAATAGAATTAAAAATTGTTTAATTCTTACACCAGTCATATGACTGACCTGGAGTTTATTGTTTTAACCTAAACTCTGGGTGCCCCTATTTTCGATAAGGGAAGCTAGTATTTTTGGTTTTGCTGATTTATATTCACAGGATGCTGATTTACAGCTGGAACGATGCTTGAAAAGCTTTGTAACCGTGTATTACTTTCAGTTGTGTTTTGTATTGTTTTTCCGCTGCTATGTAATTTATTGTAATCTCTAATGTTTAACGAATGTATTTTGTTTATTCATACTCTGTATATTCCTGTGTCTGATGGAATTGTTGTAATAAGCAATGAAATGTTCTTTTATTTGTGTTATGATGTGGCTTGTTCTCAACTCAATCCGTGCTTTCCTTCACGGGGAAGTTCGGGTCGTTTCAGGTGGTATCAGAGCTCTGGTTTACAGAGCTCGAGAACAAGACACGTTAGAACCATACGAAAGAATTCATCAGAGATTGGATTAGTAATATCCAATGAGAATGACTCGTTGGAGATGGGGTCAGTAGTATCCTAGAATGAGTGTGAAGAGTATATTTTTAAAATGAAAACAAATTGTTTTGAAGATTTAAACCTTATTCAACGTATTTGAATATTTATTTTAAATTGATTTGGATAATCCAGTGTATAAAGATTTTGCATATATGCCTTGCAAACGTATTTTTGAAGTTTTAATATACTGGATAGATATAGAATCACACTCTAGTCGCTCGGGGATTTCTGGTGATATCCGGACATCACCAGTATTTATGTTAGTGCTTCGAAAATGGGATGTCTATATATTTCCATTAGACTGGTGTGAGAACCAAAACTATATAGGGCTTATTGTTGTGATTTGGCATCAAAAACATGATTTTGTGTGTGTATATATATATATATATCAAAATTATGAATTTGAAATGACAATCAACTAATTGATTGATGGTTATATTGTGTGATTATTTATTTAAACCAACACATGTGAAAGAAAGGTAAATTTAGACCAAATTGAACCAAATATTGAACTGTATTGAATATTGTTTGGAAATTCATTCATGTACATATATATGTGTGAAAAGGTCATTGCAAGGAGGCTAGAGCAGAGGAATAAAATTGTTGCCCGACAAATATGTACATGTTTACTAATTTCTTGGGTTTCAGATGATTTTATGAGCCGATTGGCTAGCCGCTTGGCTGTTTCCTTTTCTTTTTGGATTGGGAAGGCCTGTATGGCAATTTCGGGATTTTCCCGGTGCTCCCGTGCAGGGGAGGTTATGGCCATTTTTTTTGAAAATTTAGGGTGTTATCCAAATTTTTGAAGAATTTGAAAAGTTCTTAGAAACTAAAAAGTTGAAGAACTTAAGCCATAATGAAAATAATGAAAGTTGAGTTCGTTTGTAAAACCACTTTCACCTTCGTTCCTTTTCGGGGACGCAAAGATTTTAAGTGGGGGAGATTGAAGCAACCCAGAAAATCCGAGCCAATTTAAAAATTTTATTTTGGCAATTTCACTGAATTTTGAATATTTAAAATGAATTATTTTAAATAATAACGAGAGAAATTTATTTTGAATAGAATTAGAACGTATATATTTATTTTAATCGTCGTTAGAATATAAATATTTATTTTATATTATAAAAGGAATTGAAAATGGCGCGGTAGTTTGAAAATTCGATTTCAAATTTCAAATGAATGTACATGATTCAAAATAAACCGGATTTTAGCGAAACCAAAAATATTAGAATATAATTGAGAATATCTTTCCAACGAATCAGAAAAATTGAAATTTCATAGCGGGAATAAAAAATTATGCCCAGTTGAAAATTCAGAATAGTCGCTATGGAATTTCGGCCCTTAAAAATAGAAATTTTGCAAACGACCTCTGTTTTCGATGAAACCACTTTTGTTGAATCCGGGATGGCAAATTATTGCTAGATTCCAAAATTCATAATTTTTCGAATCGATATATGAGCGTGGCGAAGTAAAACGTGTTTTAATAGTTTCAGTCAATTTCAATCGACTAGAAAATGGGCATTTTTCAAACGATCTCAGAATTTGACGCAATTAATTTTGTTAGGACCATATCGTCAATACAAAGCTAGAAAATATTTTTCGGGAATTTTTAGAGTCCGTATGTGGCCCCGGTAAAATGAAATGTGCGTTCAAATTCAATATAAAGATTTATATTTTGATTTTGACGAAAATAGATCGAAACAGTAGAATCGGCTTACGATATATATCCCATTGTGTTTGGAATGTGGGTAATTAGGTAGAGCGACAGGCGGTAGATCTCGTTTGGAGTTCAAAAATAAAAGTTGCTTTTTTGGGGATTTAAAAGAATTAAATATATATATATTAAATTATATAAACCCACCTATACTCCCTTCTTTCAGTCAACCCCCTCCCTTTACTATCATTCAAAACGAATTAAAGAAAATAAAAACCTAGCATAATCGACGATCGACATCCAGCCTCCACCATCGCTCAGCCCTTCGCGACACCCCCCAAACGATCCTCCTTCCTCGCGCGAGCGCCTCCACCTTTTTCGTCGCCCCCATCCTCCACTTCTTCTCCGTCTTCTCCTCCTCCTCCATTTGGAAACCGCGACTCAACGCCACCGTGGGCCCCAATAGCGTCGGCCCGACCAACTGAATACCGCCGCTGGCTAGCTGCTCCTCTCCGGCGTGCTCCGATGCCTCCACAGCCCTACTCCGATCCAATCCCGAATGAAAACCGTGAGTTTTATTTTATTTATTGATTTTACTTTCAGTTTAATATATGATAACTTAGTAATAATATAAGGTGAGGATTTTTAACATTAAGTTTAGACTTTTATTCAACAAAAACATAAGATTTGTATATTAGAAAAAGATTAGATTTTCAGCTGTTTAAAGATTTGATTTTTAGTTGTTAAAAGATTGTATTTTTATATTGATAAAAATATAATTTTTATATCATAGAAAGAATAAAAATATAATTTTTATATCATAGAAAGAATAAAAATATGATTTTTATATCATTGAAAGAATAAAATTATGATTTTTATATATTACAGAGATAATAAAAATATGATTTTTCTATAGTAGAGATTATAAAAATATGATTTTTATGAGATAAAGAATATGAAATTACTATTTTTATATATGTTGTAGCGATACCAAAATTCGATTTTTATATGAGTGGCAGATTGAAAATAGAATTTTTATATAATAGGAAATATAAAAATATAATTTTTATATATGCAGCGAGATAAAAATCTGATTTTTATTACATATATATATATATATATATATATTGAGATAAAAATGTGATTTTTATAGCATCGAAATAAAAATTCGATCTTTATATAAGAGGTAAAAATATAAAAATATAATTTTTATATAGGAAGGAGCGTTGTAAAAATATATGAACTAGAAAAAAAATTATGATTTTTATTTATTGGAATGAAGCGATAAAAATATAATTTTTATTATGAGCAGCGTGGTAAGGACTGCATGGGAATTTCAAACAAATCCAAATGGTTCAGAAGTTCAGAAGTAGAACTGGTGGAGTGGAACCCAAAGGTGAGAACTTGTGACTTTTAATTTATTTTCTAGTTGAAATATATACTAGGATGCAGACGATGCTTAGCAGCACCCGACACCTGTCGTCCACAAACCATTGACGACTTATTTGTTTGATTGATTTTGATGTGTAGTTGATTATGTGATGTGGAATGGAAATAAATATTTTATAGTTAAAAATATAATTTTTAACATGTATATAAAATAAAATAAATATTTATAAACAAATCGAATGATTTGTTTTTGTACACACATTTACTGATATTGACTGGGACGATAAATTTTACACATCGCCCAACTGCACAAATAAAATCTGTGTTTGATTGTTTGAAACCCCATACGGGTGTTGGGATGATATTTGACGTACACTAATCCCAATTGTTTAGTGACATGTCAATCGATTTTCGACAGGCTGTTGTAAGCAATGAATATTTATATTTGATGCTTATGCAGTGTAGAATGCACTATGGATGATGGTTGACTGTGTTTGGTTGTTGTGGTGTACATGTGTTGTATGAAATTCGTATAATCAAATTATATGGTAAGTGGCTGTGTCTGATTCCAGTTCAGAATTATCGAATATTTTAAAATAATATTCAGTGAATATTGAAATGTGGAGCTGTGTTAAGTAGTTAAACACCATTTTAACACGAACGGGAATTTTTTCGATTTTATTTGTTTTATAATGAATAACGAAAAGTGATTTCAAAATCGAATATTTTGAAAATATAATTCGAATTAAATTGAATAGAATTGAAATTCGAATTAAATTGAATAGAATTAAAATTCAAATTAAATTAAATAGAATTGAAATTCGAATTATATTGAATAGAATTGAAATTCGAATTAAATTGAATATAATTGAAATTCGAATTAAATTGAAATTCGAATTGAACTGAATTGAATTTAAAACGAATTTATAAGGAAAAATTCAATTTTGATTTGAATTTGAAATGGAAGTTAAAATTGTTTTTGAAACGAATTTAAAACGATTCATAAAATTCATTTTAAATGGAAATCAACAAAAAAAAATATTATATATTATATATATAATATAATGGCCTGAATAGAACGCGTAGCGCTGCGGCAATTCGCGAATTTCGACCATTGACTTCGAACGGACATTACGGGAGATCCAGCCGTCGGATTCTCCTAAAAACCGAACCTTTAGGTTTGTATCGAAAAGAGCTTTCTAACGAATACAAGAAATTAGAAATCTAACGGTTGGATTTGGAATTATGTCCAAATCAAATTTGGAAAAGGTCGTTGTAAGTGCAGTTCGATGGCCGTTTATGGAAATCGACTGTACGGGCCTTGATAAAATTATTAAATATAGCAATAATTTGTGTAAAATCATAAGAAACGATTTGGAAAGAATTGGGATGAAAATCCCATATTTGAAAAGATAAAAATATATTTTTATCGAAATGAACTATTTGTTAACTAGAAAAATAATATATTTATTTTTAGAAATAAATGAATTGGATTTGAAATGCTTTTAAAGATAACCAGAATTTCCAATATATAAATTGGGATGGATTTGAATCGAAATTATCATCGGAATATTTCGATAATTGGATTCGGGATTTTACGGATGTTGTTATGGAAATTTGGAAGATATATTTTATATCGTTATTTCCAAAGCAATATTTGTTGGTTTCAGAATTTGATATTGAATATAAGCTGATATATTTTCTACTCAAAGCCTTGTATTTAATATCAAATGGGATTTGGGTTTGTCGTGAATGGTGTCTTCATTAACACCGTTTTTAAACCCAGTTGAGAAAAGATTAAATCTTTTTATTTAGATTTAATGAAGTATACCAATTAATTAATATATTTAATTGGAATTGAATTAGAATTGATTTTTGGGTTTATCGTGAACAGTGTTTTAAATAACACTTGTTCTTTAACCCAATTATAAATAGAATGTGAACTGGGTTTATTGTGAACTGTGTTTTTAACGACATTTGTTCTTTAACCCGATTTACAGTGAAATATGATTTGGAATTTATAAATCTTTTTATAAAGATTTAATGGGATTTTCCGAAGTAACGTTTTCCAGTTCAATATGTTGAATTGGAATTGAATGGAATTCAATCTGGTAGTAATCAAAATGAAATTTTGTGGAGGAAGACTGTTAATACACATGGAATTTAAAAGGCTTTGTTGTTATTCCATTTGTATTATTAGTCGGATACGGAAATTGATATTGATTACATATTGATTGTTTTCCCGTGAAGATTCCATCATTAATGGAATTGATTTGGGTTTATCGTGAACTATGTTTTAAATGACATGTGATGGCAGGGAATTTCGCTCGATCTGAATCAGTCGTTAAACCGATCTAGACCGTTCGAAACCCCTGATCGTTTTGAGAACAGGACAAAATAGAATGCAGACAGAAGGACATTTCATTGCTATTACAACAATTCCATCAGATACAAGAATATACAGAGTATAAATGAATAAATTACATTCGATAAATATCAGAGATTACAATAAATTACATAGCAGCGGAAAATAATACAAAGCACAACTAAAGGTGATATACGGATACAGAGCTTTCCGGATATCATTCTAGCTGTAAACCAGGATCCTGTGAATATAAATATGCAAAACCAAAACTACTAGCTGCCCGTGTGGAAATAGGGGCAAGATCCTCTCCGCTTTCGAGACACTCTAGCAAAAGTCTCAAGACTACACACTCTGGGCAATCCTGGATGCTTCAGGGCCGGTCCTCACTTACGTTAGAGGATTAGTTATGCCTGAACACACGTTTCCCGGTCCTTACAGACCTAAAATCGAGGCGCCTCATCCAACAACCACATAGGTAAAAATTATATAAATGTCAGGGCTGGTAAGTCACTGACACCACCAAAGCTAGAAAGAAACGTCGTGCTCTCCCTACAGTCCCTATCCCGTTTTTGACTCACACCGAGGTGTGAGGCTCGCGGATTCATGCTATACACAAAGCTACACCATAAAGGTTGTGCTTTGATCATCAACCACAAGACTTTGCTATTCAACAGAAGCCTTGATCTATGCAACTTAGCATGCCACACAGGCAATTCATGCTATGCGATTGATATCTATCGATATATAACCTCTAAGCTCGTATGTCTCAGAGAAGGGCGTTAAGCAAGAGAATAAATTCTCCACCCCCAAACAGATATATATTTAACAGAAATCAATCAACACAGAATAAAATCCAATGTCAGACACACAATCCACTACATATATAAAAATCACATTTTTATACAGCTATTCAATATATAAAAATCGAATTTTTACTTCGCTATTCAATATTTAAAAATCGAATTTTTACTTCGATGCTATATAGATAAAATTCGATTTTTATATATTGAATAGCGAAGTAAAAATTCGATTTTTATATATTGAATAGCTATATAAAAATGTGATTTTTATATATGTAGTGGATTGTGTGTCTGACGTTGGATTTTATTCTGTGTTGATTGATTTCTGTTAAATATATATCTGTTTGGTGGCGGAGAATTTATTCTCTTGCTTAACGCCCTTCTCTGAGACATACGAGCTTAGAGGTTATATATCGATAGATATCAATCGCATAGCATGAATTGCCTGTGTGGCATGCTGAGTTGCATAGATCAAGGCTTCTGTTGAAAAGCAAAGTCTTGTGGTTGATGATCAAAGCAAGTCCTTTGTGGCGTAGCTTTGTGTATAGCGTGAATCCGCGAGCCTCATACCTCGGTATGAGTCAAAAACGGGATACGGACTGCAGGGAGAGCACGACGTTTCTTTCTAGCTTTGGTGGTGTCAATGACTTACCAGCCCTGACATTTATATACTTTTCACCTATGTGGTTATTGGATGAGGCACCTCGATTTTAGGTCTGCAAGGACCGGGAAACGTGTGTTCAGGCATTACTAATCCTCTAACGTAAGTGAGGACCGACCCTGAAGCATCCAGGATTGCCCAGAGTGTGTAGTTCTGAGACATTTGCTAGAGTGTCTCGAAAGCGGAGAGGATCTTGCCCCTATTTCCACACGGGCAGCTAGTAGTTTTGGTTTTGCAGATTTATATTCACAGGATCCTGGTTTACAGCTGGAATGATATCCGGAAAGCTCTGTATCCGTATATCACCTTCAGTTGTGCTTTGTATTATTTTCCGCTGCTATGTAATTTATTGTAATCTCTGATATTTATCGAAAGTAATTTATTCATTTATACTCTGTATATTCTTGTATCTGATGGTATTGTTGTAATAGCAATGAAATGTTCTTCCATCTGCGTTCTATTTTGTCCTATTCTCAAAACGATCAGGGGTTTCGAACGGTCTAGATCGGTTTAACGACTGATTCGGATCGAGCGAAATTCCCTGCTGTCACAATTGGTATCAGAGCTTTGGTTTACAGAGATCGAGAACAAGACACATCAGAACCGAACGAAAGAATTCATCAGATATTGGGTTAGTAATATCCAATTAGAATGACTCGTTAGAGATAGGATCAGTAGTATCCTAGAACGAGCGTGAAGAGTATATTTTTCAAATGAAAACAATTTTGTTTTGAAAATTTAAATCGTTTTATACGTATTTGAATATTTTATTTGTATTGAATTTGGACAATCCAATATATAAAGGTTTTGCATATACGCGTCATGAACGTATATTCGAAGTTTTAATATACTGGATAGATATAGAATCACATTCTAGACTCCTGGAGATGATTCTGATGATTGATATATCATCATCAGTATTTGTGTTCGTGTTTCGAAGGTATGATATCTATATATTTCTACTAGACTGGTGTGAGAACCAAAACTTATATAGATTTATTTGTTGAGTTTGGCATCAAAAACATGATTTTCAGTATATATATCAAAGTTATGAATTTGAAACGTTAATTCACTAATTGATTGATGATTGTGTTGTTTGTTTATTTGTTTGATAATTTTGAATCATTTAGCCTAATTGAACCGAATATTGAATTGTATTGAAAGTTGGTCGCATTTGCTTGCATATACATATATTTACATTGAACATGTCATAGCAAGGAGGCTAGTGCAGAGAATAAAATTTGTTTGCCCGACAAATAGGTACATGTTTACTATAATTTACTGTTTTGTTTGGGTGATGATGATTTTATGAGCCGATTTGCGAGCCGCTTGGCTTTTTCTCTTTCTTTTTGAGATCAGAAGGCATATATGGCAATTTCGGGATTTTCCCGTGGCTCCCGGTGCAGGTGAGGTTATGGCGAAATTTTTCGAAAATTTAGGGTGTTAGCCAAATTTTTGAAGAATTTGGAAATTCTCAGAAACTGAAAAGTTGGAGAATGGAAGCCAGATCGAACGTAGAGTTGATTAATCAAACCACTTTCGACTTTGTTCCTTTTCGGGGACGAAAAGTTTTAAGTGGGGGAGATTGTAACAACCCGAAAATCTGAGCCAGTTTAAAATTTTTATTTTGGCTACTTTAGCGAATGTTGAATATTTAAAATGAATTATTTTAAATAAAATCGACGAGAAATTTATTTTGAATATAATTCGAACGTATATATTTATACGCGTCGTCGTTAGAATATAAATAATTATATATAATTATAAATAGAATTGAAAATGGCGCGGTAGTTCGATAATTCGATTTCAAACTTCAATTGAATGTACCGGGAGCAAAACAATCCAGATTTTAGTGAAACCAAAAATAATGGGATATATTTGGGAATTTCTTTCCAACAAAGCCGAAAAATCGAGATTTCATAGCGGGAATCAAAAGATATGTCCAGTTGAAAATTCTGAATAGTCGCTATGGAATTCAGGCCCTTAAAAATGGGAATTTTGCAAACGACCTCAGAATTCGACGAAACCACTTTTGTTGGTTCCTTGATGTCAAATTATTGCTAGATTCCAAATTTCATTATTTTTCGAATCAATATGTGAGCGTGGCAAAGGAAAACGCGTTTGACCAGTTTCAGTTGATTTTAATCGACTGGAAAACGGCCATTTTTCCAACGGTCTCAGAATTCGACGAAACTAGTTTTGTTAGGACCGTATCGTCAATACGAAGCCAGAAAATATTTTCCTGGAATTTTTCTAGTTAGTATGTGGCCCCGGTAAATTGAAATACGCGTTCAAAATCAATATATAGAGTTATATGTTGATTTTAACGAAAACTGATCGAAACAGTCGAATCAACTTGCGGTACATATCCCATTGTGTTCGGAATGAGGGTAATTAGCTACGGACGACAGGCGGTGGGCCTTGTTTAGAGGTCGAAAATAAAAGTTGCTTTTTAGTGATAAATAAAATAATTAAATAATAAAAAAAAACCTCTCCTCCCTTATACTCTGCCCCCCCCCCCCCGATATCATTTCCAAACAGAACCCGAAAAAAAAAGGATAGAGAAAGGGGGAGCGACGATCGTCGCCCTCCCCGATGACCACCGCGCCGCCGCCTCAGACAGCCCCCCTGCCTCGCGTCGCCACCAAAGCCCGGAGCCCCCAAAACCGCCTCCAACCTGAAGACCGACGCCCCACACACCGCCTTCGAGGCCCTGAAACCCTAGAAAATTTTACTGTAAGTTTTTTTATTTTATTTTATAATTCATTAGTCACTAACCGTAAATCAGTAAGTGAGCAATTTCACAAATATTAACCTCGAAGGCCGAAACCAATATCAGATCAATACCCAGGAAACCATTCTTCTTAACTAACCTTCAGCTAGTTTCTAAATTTCAATTCTTAGGGAAAGGTTCCCATTAATTTTATCCAAGATAAATTCTTTAAAATTTATCCTTTAATCTTCTTTTGGATGTCATTTCAAAACAATTTATGGTTTTTCAAACTAGTCGAGATTAGCGAACCACACAGAAGTTTCTAAGGTTTCAGGGCCTCGAAGGGGGTGTGTGGGGCGTCGGTCTTCAGGTTGGAGGCGGTTTTGGGGGCTCCGGGCTTTGGTGGCGAAGCGAGGCTGGGGGGGGGGGGGGGGTGCTATTTGAGGCGGCGGCGCGGTGGTCATCGGGGAGGGCGACAATCGTCGCTCCCCCTTTCACTATCCTTTTTTTTTTCGGGTTCTTTTTTGAAATGATATCGGGGGGGGAGGGGGGCGGGTGTAGAGTATAAGGGAGGAGAGGGTTTTTTTTATTATTTAATTATTTTATTTATCACTAAAAAGCAACTTTTATTTTCGACCTCTAAACGAGGCCCACCGCCTGTCGTCCATAGCTAATTACCCCCATTCCGAACACAATGGGATATGTACCGCAAGCTGATTCGACTGTTTCGATCAGTTTTCGTTAAAATCAACATATAACTCTATATATTGAATTTGAACGCGTATTTCAATTTACCGGGGCCACATACTAACTAGAAAAATTCCAGGAAAATATTTTCTGGCTTCGTATTGACGATACGGTCCTAACAAAACTAGTTTCGTCGAATTCTGAGACCGTTGGAAAAATGGCCATTTTCCAGTCGATTAAAATCAACTAAAACTGGTCAAACGCGTTTTCCTTTGCCACGCTCACTTATTGATTCGAAAAATTATGAAATTTGGAATCTAGCAATAATTTGACATCACGGATCCAACAAAAGTGGTTTCGTCGATTTCTGAGGTCGTTTGCAAAATTCCCATTTTTAAGGGCCTGAATTCCATAGCGACTATTCAGAATTTTCAACTGGACATATCTTTTGATTCCCATTATGAAATCTCGATTTTTCGGCTTCGTTGGAAAGATATTCCCAAATAGATCCCATTGTTTTTGGTTTCACTAAAATCCGGATTGTTTTGCACCCGGTACATTCAATTGAAGTTTGAAATCGAATTATCGAACTACCGCGCCATTTTCAATTCTATTTATAATTATATATAATTATTTATATTCTAACGACGACGCGTATAAATATATACGTTCGAATTATATTCAAAATAAATTTCTCGTCCATTTTATTTAATATAATTCATTTTAAATATTCAACATTCGCTAAAGTAACCAAAATAAAAAATTTAAACTGGCTCAGATTTTCGGGTTGTTACATGACATTAGTTCTTTAACCCAGTAAAAGACAGGATTACATGTATGTTATTGTATTTCGAACTGTATGGTTGATCTCTGCTATATCTATATCTATTTGGTGGCGGAGAATTTATTCTCTTGCTTAACACCCTTCTCTGAGACGTACGAGCTCAGAGGTTATATATCGGCAAAAATCAATAGTGCAGCGTAGATTGTTGATGCGACATGTTTGATTTACCAAAGTTAAATAATCATTAATATTGATTTTTGAAAAGATTCTAAGTGGATTTTTAATGAATTTTTAATTAGATTGAAAGGTGAATTGATAATTTAAATTATCAAATTTGGAAAATGATCGAGAATGGAGTATCACCAGTTTTGCTTCTAGTGATCGTTAAATCTTTAATTAGATTTGAATGGGAAATGGTAATTAAATTTACCGATAACACTATGGTGTTAGTTATGGGATAATAACAGTTTTGCTCCGTGGGATGAATAGGTTGGGATTGGGAAATAAAATAAATAATTACTTCGGTGTGGTTCGCTAATCCCGACTAGTTTGGAAAACCATAATGTGGTTTGAAATGAAATCCAAAGGAAGATTAAAGAATATATTTTAAAGAATTTATCTCTGATAAAATTAATGGGAACCTTTCCCAAAAGATGCGAATATTTAAATAAAAGAATATTTAGAATTGGAATGAGGCGTATGTTGTATTTTATAGCACTTGTTTATTATATACGCGAGTTATTCGGAAAGACCAGGTCTATCCCATTCTTAATAACTGATTCGATGATAAGTCGAAGATGAAGAAGGTAGTTGAAGACCGGAGGTCTTCACATCGTTTGAACGATTACTGGTGATCCTGATTGGGCTGTACACCTAAGAGGAGGGAAATAGTTGGTTGTCGTCCAGGCGTATTTGGAGATCAATGGATATGCAAGGTATAAAGTGCCTCTTTTTTCGTTCAGACCCAGAACGGACTTGTAAATGGACTGTGTGTCTGACATTGGATTTTATTCTGTGTTGATTGATTTCTTTTAAATATATATCTGTTTGGTGGCGGAGAATTTATTCTCTTGCTTAACACCCTTCTCTGAGACGTATGAGCTCAGAGGTTATATATTGATAGATATAGTCGCATGGCATGAATTGCCTGTGTGGCATGCTGAGATGCAGTGATCAAGGCTTTTGTTGTAAAGAAGAGTCTTGTGGTTGATGATCAAAGCATGGCTTTAATACAGTGTAGCTTTGTGTATAGCGTTTATTCGCAAGCGTTACACCTCGGTAAGAGTTAAAAACGGGATACGGACTGCAGGGAGTGCCCGACGTTTCTTCTAGCTATGGGTGGTGTCAGCGTTTTACTAGCCCTGACATCGTTGTTTATTATACCCTTTGTGGATGTTGGATTGCGAGGTGCCTCAGATATATCGGTTTCTACGGAGCCAATTGATCGATCCGAAAGGACCGGGAAACGTGTGTTCAGGAATTGTCAATCCTCAAACGTAAGAGAGGACTGGCCCTGAAGATCCAAGGGTACACAGAGTGTGTGGTCCTGAGGCATTTACTAGAGTGTCTCGAAGCGGTGAGGAGCTTGCCCCTTGCCTCGACTCATGGCGGAAATCCAATTTCCAATATGTGACATTTCGGTTTTGATTGTAGAGCCTAGTATAGCGATATAGTGGGATGGGGCACTTATGCCGTCTATGATTGATACTTATGATTGAAATTGTTTTGACACTATACACTTATAGTAATAATAAAAGATGAAATTCACGTACCGAGCATTTTTGGCTATTATAAGGTAAAACCATATCCTCCGGCTTGCGTTGCATTGTGTGATGGGACCTGGGTCTTATAATAGCTTCATTGTTCTTTATTTAACAATGCGCTATTTGTTTTATGCACTGGTATTCTTGGGAAGAAACCCGTTCCGTGTTATACGGCGTGGTCCCCTGATTTACCTAACTTTAAAAATTGAATTAATAATTGTTTTAGTTCTCACACCAATCACATGACTGACCTGTAGTTTATTGTTTTAACCTAAACACTGGGTGCCGCTATTTTCGACACGTGGAGCTAGTAGTTTTGGTTTTGTAGATTTATATTCACTGATCCTGATTTACAGCTGGAATGATGCTCGGAAAGCTCTATATCCGTGTATTACTTTCAGTTTTGTTTTGTATTGTTTTTCCGCTGCTATGTAATTTATTGTAATCTCTGATATTTATCGAATGTATTTTGTTTATTCATACTCTGTATATTCTTGTATCTGATGGAATTGTTGTAATAAGCAATGAAATGTTCTTCTGTTTGTGTTCTGATGTGGCTTGTACTCAACTCAATCCGTGCTTTACTTTATGGGGAAGTTCGGGTCGTTTGAATTCGCGAGCCTCACACCCCGGTATGAACCAGAAACGGGAGAGGACTGCAGGGAGAACATGCGTTTCTTTCTAGCTAGGAGCGATGTCATGGTATGGAGCCCAGACATTTTACTTATGTGGTTGTTGCAAAGCGTGGTACCTTGGATATTTCGGTCTCTATGGGGACGAAGGATTGTATGGTCGACATGCTGACCAAATTAATGCCCTATAGGGCTGGGAAACGTATTGTTCAGGAGTAACTAATCCACTAACGTTAGTGTGGACCAGCCCTGAAGATACAAGGCGCACTCGAGCTCTGAGCCTATGACATGGTGCTAGATTGTCTCGAATCGGTAAGGATGATCCCTTGCCTTGGTTCACGATGGAAATCCAATTTCCAATTCGCGACTTTTCGATTTTAGTTGTAGAACTAGTATGGCGACATGATATATGGTACTCATGCTGTCTATGATTAATACATTTATAATTGAAGTTTTTATTTGACACTATGTACTTAAATAGTATCAAATGATTTTTTTTAAACGCACCAAGCATGCTTGGGTATTATAAGGGAAAACTTTATCCTCCGGCTTGCGTTGCATTGTGTGATGGGACCTGAGTCTTATAATAGCTTCATTTTTTGAAAAGCATTGCGCTGTTTATAAATTATTTTATGCACTGGTATTCTTGGGAGGAAACCCGTTCCGTGTTATACGGCATGGTCCCTTGATTTACTTTATTTTTAAAGTAAAGTTTTAATAACTATTTTAGTTCTCATGCCAGTCCCCCGACTGATCTGGAGTTTATTATTTTATCCTAAACTCTGGGTGCCCATATTTTCCACACGGGCAGTTGTAGTTTTGGTTATGTAGCTATCTATTTTACAGGATGCTGATTTACAGTTGGAGCTATATTCAGAAGGCTCTATATCCGTGTATATCTTTCAGTTGTGTTATGTATTAGTTTTCCGCTGCAATATAATGTATTTTAATCTCTGATATTTTTCTGGTGTATATTATTTATTCATACTCTGTTATATTCTTGTACTCTAATGTAAATTGTTGTAACAGCAATGAAATGTTCTTCTGTTTATGTTCTTATTTGTCGTGTTCTCAACTCAATCCGGGCTTTTCCGTAAGGGAGAGCTTGGGTCGTTTCATTTTGGTGTCCGAGATTTGGTTTACAAAGCACGAGAACAAGACACATTAGAACCGAATGAAAGACTCATCAGAGATTGGACTAGTCATATAAAATAAGAATGACTCGTTAGAGATAGGATCAGTAGTATCCTAGAATGAGTGTAAAGACTGTTGTTTTTAAAATAAAAGTGAAAACAAATCTTGTTTTGAAAATTTAAACCTTATTATACATATTTGGGTATTTTAATTTATTTCATTTTGGACATTCGAGTATATGAAGATTTTGCATATACGTGTCATGAACGTATATTCGAAGTCTCAAATATACTGGATATATATAGAATCGTACTCAAGTTGCCCAGAGATGGTTATGATGATCGGTATACCAACATTAACATCTATGTTCGAGTTTCGAAAGTGTGATATATGTATATTTCCAATTGACTGGTGTGAGAACCAAAACATAATTTGAATTTATTGTTGTGATTTGGCACTAAAAATTGGATTTTTAAGTATATATAGAAAGATACATGTTTGAAAAGTTAATCAACAAATTCATTGTTGGTTGTATTGTATGATAATTAGTTTAACTAATTAAAATGTTAAACCAATATGTGAATGAAAGGTAAATTTAGCCAGATCGAATCAAAAATTGAACCGAATTGAAAATTTTATTGGAATTGCATACATGAACATATATATGTGTGAACAAGTCATAGCATGGAAGCTAAGAAGAGGAATAAAATTGTTTGCCCGACAAATAGGTACATGTTTACCATTTTCTTGGGTTTTGATGATTTTATGAGCCGATTAGCTAGCCGCTTGGCTTTTTCTTTTTCTTTCTGAATGATGAGGGCCCTGAGAGGCTAGTTGCGGTTTTAAAGGTCTCCCCGTACAAAGGAGGTTAGGGAGAATTTTTTTAAAAAAATTTAGGGTATTAGGCAAATTTTTGAGAAAGTAGAAAATTCTTAGAAATTGAAAAATTGAAGAATGAAAGTTGAGTTGGTTAGTAAAACAACTTTCAGCTTCATTCCATTTCGAGGACGAAAAAATTTTAAGTGGGGGAGATTGTAATAACCCGGAATTTCATAACCAATTTAAAATTTTTATTTTAGCTATTTTAATGGTTTTGAATATTTGAAATGATTGATTTTAAATAATAACGACTAAAAAATTATTTAAATCGAAGTTAGAACGTATAAATATATTTTAATTATAAAATGAGCCTAAAATAGCGTGGTAGTTTGAAAAATCGATCTCAAAATTCAAATGAATGTACATGATTCAAAATAAATCGGATTTCAGTAAAACCAGAAATATTTGAATCTGCTTAATTATATCTTCCTAACGAGTGTGAAAATTTAAGATTTAATAATAAGAATTGAAAGGTATGTCCCGTTTAAAATTTAAAATAGTTGCAATGGAATTTATATATATTTTATATAATATATAGCCCTTAAAATAGCCATTTTGCAAACAACCTCCATTTTTGAGGAAACCACTTTTGTTGGATGCAGAATGTCCAATTATTGCTAGATTCCAATTTTCATAATTTTTGGAATTAATATATGAGCGTGGTGAATTTAAACGTGTTTGGTAATTTCAAATCTAACTAAAGATTTAACTATCGCCTGGAGTAAAGCTGGTAGTACTCCATTCTAGATCATTTCCCAAATTTGGTAATTTAAATTATCGCATTCACGTCTCAATCTAATTAAAGATTCATTAAAACTCCACTTAGTTTTAATCTTCCAACAATCATTTTTAATGATTATCTAACTTTGGGAAATCAAACATGCTGCATCAACAATCTACATCGTACCATTGTTTTCTATCGATATATAACCTCTAAGCTCGTACGTCTCAGAGAAGGGTGTTAAGCAAGAGAATAAATTCTCCACTATAACACAAATATATACTTAGTAGAGATCAACAATACAGTTCGAAATACAATGTTAGACATGTAATGCTGTCTTTATCTGGGTAAAGAACCAATGTCATTTAAAACACAGCTCAAGATAAACCCAAAATAACATTCCATTAATTATGGAATCTTCAATGGAAACACATAAATATATAATCGATATCAATTTCTGTATCCGATTGATAGTATAAATGGAATAATGACCAAGCCTTTTAAATTCCATATATAATTAACAGTCTTCCTCCACAGAAGCTCACTTCGATTATTACCAAATTGAATTCCATTCAATTCCAATTTAATATATTAAATTGGAAAACTTTACTTTAGAAAATTTCCATTAAATCTTAATAAAAGATTTATATATATTCCAAATCACATTTCACTGTTAATGGGGTTAAAGAACGAAGGTCATTAAAAACACAGTTCACAATAAACCCAATTCACATTTCATTTTATTCCCATTATTAAATGCAACTAGAAATTCTAATAATCTTGATTAAAAGATTTATTCTTTTCACACGGGGTTTAAGAATAGTGTTACTGAAGACACCATTCACGACAAACCCAAAATCCACTTTGATATTAAATATAAGGCTCTAAACAGAAATTATATCGGCTTACGTTCAATATCAAATTTTGAAACCAACATATATCGTATAGGGAATAACGATATATATCTATCTTCCGAATTCCTCCATAATATCCGTCTAGTCACGGAATACAATATCGAAATATCCTGAAGGTGATTTCTATTCAAATCCATTCCAATTCATATGTTGGAAAATCCTGGTTACATCAAAACCATTTCAAATCCAATTTATGTATGTAAAAACACTGGATTAATATTCTAATAAATAACTAGTTCATTTTGATAAAAAATATAATTTTTATCTTTACAAACGTGGAAATTTTCACCCAAATATTTTCCAGTTCATTTATTATGATTTTACGCAAATTATTAATATTTTTAACAATTTTATCAAGGCCCGTATAGTCAGTTTCCAATAACAGCCACCGAACTGCATGCATAGCGATCTTTTCCAAATTTGATTTGGACATAATACCGAATCCAACTGTTAGATTTCAAATCTCTTATATTCGTTGGAAATCTCTTTTCGATACGAACCCAACGGTTCCAGCTTCAGGAGAATCCGATGGTCGGATCTCCCGTAATGTCAATTTGAAGTCAATGGTCGAAATTCACGAACGGTCGCGGTGCGTTCTATTCAGCCCATTAAATATATAATGTATATGTTATATATATTTTGTCGATTTCCATTTAAAACATATTTAATAAATCGTTTATAAATTCATTTTAAAATGAATCCCACTTTCATTTCAAATTTAAATCAAAATTGAATACTCCTTATCATTATAATAATTAAATAATAATATTTTCAAAATTTCTGATTTTGAAATCGTTTCCTTTTTTATATTCATTATAAAAATGGATAAAATCGATATAAATATCGTTCACTTCCAAATGGCGCATATCTAATCAATACGGCTTCACACATGTCAATATTCTCGTGTCCTTCCAAAATCGGACATCAAATTCACATTTTTATCCTTTATAGAATATTATTTTAAGATATTCGTTATTTTAAAATATTCGTTCTTTCTGAATTGGAATTGGAATCGGACACAATAAATTACCATAAAATTTATTTCTATGGATTTCATACATCACATGTACAAAACAATAATGATAAACAATCAACCGTCATCCAGAGTGCATTACACAACTACATAAGCATTAAATATAAATGATTAATGCTTACAACAGTCTGTCAACCCATCATTTGACATATAACTAAACAATTGGGATTAGTATACGTTAATTATCATCCTAATATCCATGTGGGGTTGTAACAACCCGGAAAATGTGAGCCATTTTAAAATTTTAAAATTGGTTATTTTAAAAGAATTTAAACAATTGAAATAGAATATTTCAATAAAATAATGAATTGGAAATAGTGAGGCAGTTTGAAAATTTGAATTCAAACTTTGACTGACTGTACCAGGTGGAAAATATAACATATTTTAGCGAAACCAAAAATATTTAAATCTGTTTATGAATACCTTTCTAACGAATCTAAAAAATCGAAGTTTCATAGCGGGAATCAAAAGTTATGGCCAAATGAATTTTCAGAAAGGTCGCTATATAGGATATATAGCCCTTGAAAATAGACATTTTGCAAACGACCTCAGAATTTGACGAAACCACTTTTGTTGGGTCCGGGATGCCAAACTATTGCTAGGTTTCAAATTTCATAATTTTTGAAGCTAGTATGTGAGCATGGCAAAAGAAAATGTGATTGGTCAATTTTTGTTAAATGGGGTCGACCAGAAAATGGCCATTTTTCAAACGATCTCAGAATTCGACAAAACTAGTTTTGTTGGGACTGTATCGTCAAAACATAACTAGATTTATTTTTCTGGAATTTTTCGAATTAGTTTGTGGCCCTGGCAAATTAAAATGTACGTTCAAATTGAATATTAAATGTTTTATACTTTAATTTAAAAATTAACTGACTGTTACAGTCGAATTGGCCAACGAAACATATCCCTTGTGTCCGGGATGGGGGTATTTGGCTAAGGGCGACAGTCGTTGGATTTGAATTGGCGTCCTGTGGAGAAATACTATTTTGAAATTTAATAAGTTCATGGGCCAATAGAATTTCTTCTTCATAATTTTTAATATCAAAAAATCAAAAAAAATAACCCCGTCCCCTCGATTTTAATGGCGGAAGCTGCTCAAACTTTCCCGACCAGATCGTCGCTGCCTCAGGCCAAGCACGACCCGCCGCCACCCAGATTCGAAAGCCCTCCCTTCCCTCTTCAAATCCAACCAACCCTCGACCCCCTCGTCGCCTGTGTCTCGAGAACCACGCCCTCGAACCCCCGAACATTCCGCCGCCGCCACCTCCGATTAAAGCCACCGAGTTCGCCATCTCCACCACCGACCGACTCGCCTCTCTCCCCTCTTCCACGTGGTATAATCCGATCCTTCCATCGTTGCATGGATTTTCTGAGAAATTCGAACCCTAGTTCGAACCAACTTTGAAAGGTGATACCTTTATTATATTTGAACTGAAATGAACACTTTTAAGTGTCGCCAACTTTGAAAAATCGTATCTTTATGGTGTGTTAACGAAATTCGATGAAACAGGAAACATCGTGACCACAAGGAGGCTCTCTACCATCTAGAAGAGGCTGCGGATTTTTCAGAGCTATCTACGATTTTTAGCACCTCGAAAACCAATGTGAGGAATCTAAATTAAATTGTGTGAATGAAATCATGTTGTATAAATTATATAAGCGAAGTGTAAATTATATACGCATTGTATACCTCATGTACATGTGTTGTATAAGTTATATGAGCGATGTATAAATTATACAAGCGTTGTATGAAACATATATGCTTTGAATTGTGTTGAAATTAAAGTGAAATATATATATATATATATATATATATATATACACACTCCCCTCATCCACAAACCATGGACGATATTTATTGCTTGTGATTAGCATGAAAATATGTAGTATGACGAAAGGTTGAAAATAATTTTTGTATTTGATATTGTGGTTGAAAAATACCTCTTGTGGTTGAAAAATACTCTCTTGTGGTTGAAACAAATTAGAATAGAATTGTGGAAATGAAAACAAAACATGCCGCCTGCGTGCGAACTAGATGCATGAATCCCCATTGTCAAAAACCACGAGGTTTTAAGGTAGAGCGAGGAGCCGTACCAGGGATGGTCCCGGTTTTAACTACCCTGCCGTTATGCTACCGAAATTTACTGAAATATTCATGTGTTAGAATAATTTTCATTTGTTGAAATTATTTTCATATGTTGAAACCACATTCATGTGTTGAATAGAAATTCATTCGTTAAATAGAAATTCTTGTGTTGAATGGCGTTTGTATTTTAAATAAATAGCTTTAACAATAAAAATCACATTTTTATGTATATATATACAAACTATAAAAAACATTCATGTGTTGAATAGAAATTCATTCGTTGAATAGAAATTCATGTGTTGAATGGCATTCGTATTTTAAATAAATATCTTTAACAATAAAAACCACATATATATATATATATATATACAAACTATAAAGAACATTCATGTGTTGAATAGAAATTCGTTCGTTGAAAAGAAATTCATGTGTTGAATGGCGTTCGTATTTTAAATAAATAGCTTTAAAAATAAAAATCACATTTTTTATATATATACAAACTATAAAGAACATTCACGTGTTGAATAGAAATTCATTCGTTGAATAGAAATTCATGTGTTGAATGGCGTTCGTATTTTAAATAAATAGCTTTAACAATAAAAATCACATATATATACAAACTATAAAGAACATTCATGTGTTGAATAGAAATTCATTTGTTGAATAGAAATTCATGTGTTGAATGTTATTCGTATATTAAATAAATTGATTAAACAATAAAAATTACATTTTTACTGTGAATAGGAAGTGTTAAAAACATTCACGTGTTGAATAAATATTTCTGATGATAAAAATATTACTTTTATTAGGTATACGCCTCGCTAAAAATACACTCGTGTTGAAATAAATATTTGTTCGCTATAAATGTTTTTATTAGCTTTGTTCTGCATAAATATATATATATATATATATATATATATATATATATATACACATGTGTTGAACAGAAAAAATGGATTAGCTGTTGAGTAAAGAAATTATTTGCGTCCCCGACAAATAGGTAAGTCCTGATGAGTTGGCTGCGCAATTTTATTTTTATATCAACTCCTGTGAATGCCATTGGATGCGGAGTGCTGGTTATTCTGTGTGTAATAATAAACATCGCCATAGGATAGTAACAATTAATTTTGAACTACACTACATGGCGTACTTCATCATATACCACATAAGCATTTGGAGCTTATGTGACGAGATTGAAGATTTACCATACGAGCGAGAGGCTTGTATGGCGATGATTATATATTACAGGTTGAACTGATGACTGATATGGACTATATAAAATATAACGATAAATTGCCAGATTAATAAAAAACACCACACGGGTCTGGAGTTGACAATAATCACGTCTCTCTAGTTATTAGATATGGCACATGGATTATTTATTTCCCACACGGGATGAGGTGACGAGGATTTATCCTCTGGAGTAATTAAAAATACACACTCCCTCAGGCTTAGACAGGGTGACGATAATTTATTCTCTGGAGTTATTATCTATACACGCTCCCTTGTAAACCCCAGAATATATCACTATAAATATGTGTATGGTTTATAGGATTTATTGGGTACCTAATACGGCCCAATAAATTTCCAAACCCCTTCCCATACAAAGGAGGTTAGGGCAAAAAATTTCGAAATATAAGGAGTTAGTGAAATATTTGAAGTGAAAACAATATTGAAATCGCAGAATGAACTATATATATATATATAGAATTGAAAGGAATCGAGGCCGTGCAGTTCGTGTTTTGAAATCGTAATTTCAATTGATTAGTACGAGAGATCCGACCATCGGATTTTCCCGAAACCGCAACCGTTGGGTTCGCCTTGGAAATATCTTTCCAACGACACCAACTTTGTAAAAATCCAAGGGTTTGATTGTCTGCAATGTTTAATTCAAATCTGAAGAAAAACAGCGCCAGAATCGATTATATTTATATATAAATATGAATATAATTAAATTAAATCGAATAACGACGCTGCAGTTCATATTTAGAAACCATAACTTCAAACGACTAGTGTGGAAGATCCGACCATCAGATTTTCACGAAACTGGAACTGTTGGGTTCGCTTTTGGAATATCTTCCCAGTGATATAAACTTTGTAGAAATCTAATGATTAGAATTCCCGATATGTGTAAAACAAATTTGGGGAAAAACAGTGCCACGGCACGACCTGAAACGTCGTTTAATTAAATATGGCCATTTTTAAATAAATAAAAATGGAGAAAAATCTTTATAAAATATTATAAGCGACATGGATTGGAAATAAACCAATTTTGCTTGATTTGTTAAATATTTGATGGTTGTATGTGGTTGACATGAAAATTACACTAAAGAACTGAAATGGAAATGTCGAATAATATAACCATAGAAAGAATTAATTTGAATTCTAATTATACGTGAATTATTTGAAAAGGCCGAGCTAACCCTCATTTCAAATAATTGATCGAACGATTCGAAGTCGAAAACACGAAGACGGTTCAAGACCGACGATCTCCGTATCGGATGGATGGGCGCTGCTGAGGTTCCTGATTGGAGTAGCTACCTTGAAGGAACTGAAGTAGTAGCCGTCTGAATGTATGTGTTGATTGTACGGATATACGAGGAATATGGTGCCTCCGGTTTCGTTCAGACCCAGAATGGACTTGTAAATGGACTGTGTGTCTGACATTGGATTCTGTTCTGTACTGATTGATCTCTGTTAAATATATATTTTTTTGGTGGCGGAGAATTCATTCTCTTTCTTAACTCCCTTCTCTGAGACGTACGAGCTTAGAGGTTATATATCAATAGAAATTAGTCGTATGGAGTGGATTGCCTATGTGGCACGCCAAAATGTAGCGATCAAGGCTTCTGTCGCAAAGCAAAGTCTTGTGGTTGGTGATCAAAGCACGGCCTACGTGGCCTGAATTTGTGTATAGCGTGGATTCGCGAGCCTCACACCTCGGTATAAGTTAAAAACGGGATAAGGACTGCAGGGAGAGCATGACGTGGCCTCGATACTGCGTCTGTTAGGACCGGGAAACGTATGCTCAGGAATTGCCAATCCTCAAACGTAAGAGAGGACCGGCCCTGAAGATCCAAGGGTTACCCAGAGTGTGTAGTTCTGAGGCATTTGCTAGAGTGTCTCGAAGCAGAGAGGAGTTTGTCCCTTGCCTCGACTCATGACGGAAATCCAATTTCCAATACGAAATAACAGATTTGATTGTAGAACTAGTATGGCGACATAGTAGATGGTAGCTATGCAGCCTATGATTGATATTTACGATGATATTCGTTTTTGAAACATATATGCACCAGTAATAATATCAAATGATTTTTCTTTACACGTATTAAGCATATTTGGCCATTATAAGGTAAAACTCTATCTTCCGGTTTGCGTTGCATTGAATGATGGGACTTGAGTCTTATAACGGCTTCATTCTTTTTAAAAGCATTGCATTGTTTTAGAGAATTTACTTTGTTTTAAATGCACTGGCAATCACTTGAGTAAACCCGTTCCGCGAAAGTGGCGTGGTCCTATGATTTGCCTTGTTACTGTTGTTTAACCAGTCAAGTAGATTTCTCATACCAGTCCCATGACTGACTCCTTATTTGTTTCACTTTGCAAACTCGGGTGCCCTAATTTTCACACGGGCAGCCTAGTTGATAGATGACAGGTTGTTTTGGCTTAACACTGCAGTACGGAGTGCGCTTTTGGCTTGATGGCGAAGATTAGATTTGTATTTTGGCTATTGACTTTCCGCTATCCTTATCTCATGTATATGATTCCGCCTATGGCGATGCAGACTGTTTTACTTCTAGTATTTATTATATTATGTATATGTACCGCCGCAGGCGATGTAGGCTGATACCTTTATTATGTCTCACTGTAGGTATATATTCCGCCTATGGCGATGTTGACTGATCATTCCCCTTTTATTTACTAAGTTATATCCTACGTTGTGCTATTCTGATGTTGTTACATGTTATGATTCTGCTGCAATGTCTATGTCAAATTATCCTATTTATTGTTTTTGCTATTATCTGTACTCTGCTAATGATTGAAACACCCCACCTCCGTTAGGGTCACTCTCAAAGGGAATGCCCTAATTTTGGTGGAGGTTTATAAGTATAAGTCACAGATATACAAGACAGATATAAGAACACATATTTGTAAACAGCGGAAAATCAACAAACTTTTATTTCATAAAAGCAAATACGTGCTACAACAACATCACCATAATTGCCTTACATCTTTTCCAAAAACATACACTTTCATAATCTGTCTTGATTACATTATTTAAAGAAGCATAAATAAAACATAGATAAACTGCAAAAGCCCCATAGAGTTTGTCCAAAGCCATAGTTTCAAACGAAAAGGTCCAAGCAATACATTTCTCTTCTTCAAGCTGGATGTTAAGGCTGGTCAAGCTACAGTGTTCCCTCCCTGTGGACCTTAGGGGGGGGGGGAACGAAAGAAAAGAAGACGAAAGAAAAGTAGAGTCAGACATAAAGCCTGAGTAAGTCTAGTACTATTCTGTCTATGAATAAAGAACTGGGTATGATAAGTATAAACAAGAAGTGGGAAAGCACTATAAACTTGGTTAAGTTGTCTAGGGTCGAATATACTATCGTACCCCATGTTAATCTCTGAACCATATAAACTAGTTCCCAACTGGCACCCCATAAATCAGGGTGATGTGATCCATTCTATGATGATCGGCTCCTACTCGCATAGTTACATGTGTCTTACGGCCCCCGATGTTGTAGTTACCTATGCTGGTCCCACCATGGGGTGTATCAAGTCCCATGGCGGCGGCCCGACACAACCTTAGAATGCACAGGTATGCTACTGGTGCCCAGTGCTTTATTTTTCTGCGCCGGAGTGTGTGCACGCCCGCACCCCGTTAGAACCTACACTGCTACACCGCCGTCGATTTGACCTCTTACAATCAGCCCAGTAATCGTGCCCCACCCTGCCTAGTTTCAGGGTATCCTGATACACCTTCTAGGGTTATTGCTGAAAAGGGTCCCCCGTTACTAGGTTTTCTATGTCTAGCCAACATGCTAAGTTGGTTAAGTGTTTTCCTACCTAACCCCCACCAGTCCGTTTAGTTTAGCATGTTTCATTTTGATTAAGTTTTTAGTCCACTTATTCCTAACAATCCTGACTCAGCTTTAATTGTCTTATTAAAGCCTTGACCTCTCACATTAGACAGGTATTGTTGTGGCTGCCTGTTGCCGGTTGGTTCCGGGCAGTCTTACGCCACAACTCAGTCTAACCTCGGGTCCTTATTGGGCTTCATGTTTAACCTCCCACATTGGATAGGTATTATTGTGACTACTGGACAGCCGGGCGGTTCCGGGCAGGTTTACATCACAACTCAATCCAACCTCGGGTTAAACACATCGTATGTTCTACATTTACATATTTTTGTCTTTCTTCTTTATTTTCTTATATGTAAATATTTGCGGCCCATTATTAAGTTAATGGTGTAAAGGTTACACCAATCATGCGCCCAACCCATACTTGAATTTAGGCCCTTCTATTTTATATTTTCATTCATTAGTAATTTTTAACCCAACGTTATTTTCCCCCGTTTAACACGTCCGTTTATTATATATATGTTGGGCTTAGCCTTTTAAAGCTCAACATAGCCATGCGAAAAGGGGAGGCTTAAAGCGTGATTACATACACGAAAAGGGGAATGTGAACGCATGAACTTGCAATATGACATTGGAAATACAAGATAGAAACTGGTGTACTTGCATAGTAGTGACATATACTTTGGTCATAAAGCATAAGTGACATGAATCAAAGCATGTAAACCGGTAGTTAAGTTAAGAATATCACTATCGACACATAGGCTTTAACTACAACATAAACCTATATTTTTATTCAGGCATAATGTCAAACATAAGCAAATCATGTTCATAAGACTACTACATGTTTACAAAGGTGTCTACTTTTGTGACTAATACAAAAGTATAGTTAAATTTGTTCACATAACCATGGCATAAATATTTCTAACATGAAATCATGATTTTTACTTTAGTCATGCAAACTTGCAAAAAGGGATTTTGAATCTAACCTAGCTATGTACCACATATGTCATCATATAATTCTTGTAAACAATATAGACTTAATTATGCAAAATATCAATCATAGCCTAGTCATATTCATAAGTTTGCAAATAGGTTTTCTAGTACAAAAGCATGACTTAATACATAGATCATGATGCCAAATTTTCAACATAATTTCATATGGACTATGATAACCCAAACTTATTCCAATTACTTCACAAAAATGATGTTTGTATAAAAATACACATTAAGATGGCATAGTAGCAAAACCCCAAACTTGCATGAGTTTCAATTAAACAACTACATACATGTAGCTTCAACAAGGATTACATAATTTGCGAATATTCCAAACGTATACTTGCATAAAACTACCGCATGTAGTTTTTCATAACTGAATAACATAATTCGAGAATATCCAAACGTATACAATATTCCAAATCGATAAGAATCATAGTAACGCACAAATTATGAATTATTTATAACCACAACCAAGTATACAAACCAACACAGTTATTTGTTCATACCAAAATAATACTCTACTTACAATGGTGTGGCTTATTCTCAAATTTAGGGATTTGAAGATGCGGTTTGATTTGATTGAGTTGCTTTATGCCTTAGAATTTGCCTCCTAATCCTCTCTCCAATTGGTGGCTACCCCTAGTCGTTCCTCAGCAACATGGCGGCTTTGTTCTTATTTTTGAATGAATAGATTAGGGTTGAGTCTAGGGTCCTTTTTATAGGGGTAATGAACTGATTAGGGCCATTGATGTTGCTTGGATTGATCGTAGCCATTCATCCTAAGGAGAGACCAATTAGAGCCTGCCACCTAGCCCTAATGACAAAGCAGACTACAGAAAATCGACCAACATAGAATAGGCCAGCCAGGTTGGACTGGGTTCGACCTGGCTCTGGACCAGGTCGACATGCCTGTCGACAGCCCTGTCGACCTGGTTAGGCCAGGTCGACAGCCCAGTCGACCTGGGTGCGTTAGGCGGGTGTTTTTCCGCCCTGGCCCATTGGGTCCGATTTTGGAATTTTAAACTGTTTTATTCTGTTTGAATTTTAAACTTAATTCAGAAACTTCCGAAGGCCATATCTTCTTCATACGGACTCCGTTTTTCGAAAACTCGGACTCTATTTCGTGTATTTTTCCGAGACGAACGCAATGGCGTATCCCGTTTCCCTTACTTCTTTGATTTCAAATTAATTATACTTTGATTTGTTAATTTCACAGTTATAGAATTCGCGGGGTGTTACATTCTCCCCTACTTAAAAGGATTTCGTCCCCGAAATCTTCAAGTTAGGAGGAATGTATATCCTAACATCCAATCATCCATCTACTCATCCATCAAACACGAGCATCCATTGTCCTTAAAAGACTTCTAATGCTTCATGATCATATGCGAAGTGTGTGTGTACATGAACTTATCTAATGCAAAATCAGGCGGTCTACTGATTCAGTTGACCTCCTTAATGCGAATTATGTAAGTGCCATGAATCCATTATGTATGCAAATTTTCCTATTCATGATTCTACATGAGTGCACAATCATTCAATACAAATGCAACATCCACATGACAACACATTAGAGTTCAACCATGTACGAATGCAAACATATATGCATATGCAATATGAAGTGACTGAGCCGATCTAAACCCTAGATTGTGTGTGTATATGCAACCACGAGCAACCACTAGCAATCACTTGCAACCATCATCCATAACATGTTTCAATTACATGTTTCCATCCAAAGGGTTTCTACCTAAAAGATAAGGTCGAGGAAATATACCTAAAAAGATAGATAAAAGCGCAACTTAAGGAAAAGGAAAGATCAAGGATGTACCCTCGAACAGAAAAGGGTAGGCTGTACGGATTCTAGCTTCAGTTTCCCAAGTCGCGTCTCCCTCGGCGTCGCTCCACTGAACTTTGACGAGCTTGACTTCACGGTTGCGTAGTTTCTTCACTTCCGTTCCTAATATGCGGGTTGGAACTTTCCTTATGGTTGCTTCGCGTTCCACTTCGGCCTCTTCGAGGATATTTGGCTCTACCACTTCAGCAGACTCATGTAGACATTTTCGGAGATGTGAAACGTGAAAAACGTTGTGGACTCCAGCCAACTTCTCGGGTAGCTCTAATCTATAGGCCATTTTCCCGATTTTCTCGATGATGGGGAATGGCCCTACGAACCTTGGTGCTAGCTTTCCTGTGGTTCCAAAACGAACAACGTTTCTTAGTGGTGATACCTTGAGAAAAACTCTGTCTCCAACCTCGAATTCAAGGTCGGTCCTTCTCTTGTCGGCATAGGACTTTTGTCTGTCTTGGGCAATCTTCATCCTTCTTCGTATTAAGTCTACTTTCTCTGAAGTCTCTCGGACCATATCTAGTCCAAGTATGAGCTTATCAGTAGACTCCCACCAACAAGTGGGCGATCGGCACGGTCTTCCATATAAAGCTTCGAAGGGCGCCATTCCGATGGTTGCTTGATAACTGTTGTTGTAGGCAAATTCCACCAAAGGAAGGTGGTCTTCCCATGTCCCTCCAAAGTCGAGGACGCATAGCCTTAAAAGGTCTTCCAAAACTCTGTTCACTCTCTCTGTTTGGCCGTCGGTTTGGGGATGATAGGCTGTGCTCAAGCATAACTGCGTTCCTACTGCTTCTTGCAGACTCCGCCAAAACTCACTGGTGAAGATGGGGTCTCGGTCACTAACAATGCTAGATGGTATTCCATGGAGTCGAACGATTTCCTTAAGGTAAAGTGATGCTAGGGATGAGGCAGTTCTTTTACTTTTGACAGGTAAAAAGTGGGCGCTTTTAGTAAGCCTATCCACTATTACCCAAATGCTAGTGTTGCCTCTCCTAGACCTAGGCAGCCCATCGATGAAGTCCATTGAGATGCTATCCCACTTCCACTGCGGGACCTCTAGAGGATGTAGTAGTCCGCCAGGCTTTTTCTGTTCCGCCTTAACCTGTTGGCACACCATACACTTAGAAACGAACTCTGCCACGTCCTTTTTCATGCCGTTCCAGAAGAAAGTCCTTTTTATGTCTTTGTACATTTTATCTCCGCCTGGGTGTATCGTCATCTTGGAGTGATGTGCTTCCTCGAGAACCTTCTTTACTAAATCTTTTGTCTGTGGGACGCATAGTCTTCCGTCTCGCCTTAGCAACCCCTTATCGTCGATGGAGTATCTGTTGAGGTGACTTGAAGTCTCACCCCTAATTAGCCTATCAATTGTTTCCACAAGCTGAGGGTCTTCGCGTTGTGCTGTCCCTACTGAATCCACTAAAGTTGGGCGCACTTCGAGAGATGCTAGCAAGCCTGGTACGAAATCGGAGGAAGGCCTAAAGTCGAAGCTGGCTATAAACTCTAGGCTTTGTCTTTCAACAAACAACGGGCTTAGGGTCAATTTCTTTCGGCTCAACGCGTCTGCTACTACGTCGCCTTTGCCCGGAGTGTAGGAGATTTCGAAATCGTACAAGGCAAGAAACTCCATCCATCTTTGTTGCCTCAAGTTAAGATCCTTCTGCGAGAAAAGATATTTCAACGATTTATGGTCAGTGTAAAGTTCGAACTTCTCACCTAGGAGATAGTGTCGCCAAGACTTGAGTGCAAAGACGATGGCGGCTAACTCAAGATCGTGGGTTGGGTAGTTCTTTTCGTGCACCTTCAACTGCCTCCCGCCATAAGCTACTACCCTTCCTTCTTGCATTAAGACGGCGCCTAGCCCTGTCCCACATGCATCCGTATAAACAGTGAACATCTTGCTCCCATCTGGCAGCGTCAAAACTGGGGCTGTTGTGAGAGCCCTTTTCATTCGTTGGAAAGCAAACTCGCAATCCAAGTCCCAATTGAACACTAAATTCTTCTTGGTCAATTTCGTGAGCGGAGCTGAGATTTTCGCAAAATCCCTTATGAATTTTCGATAGAAACCCGCTAGTCCTAGAAAGCTTCGGACCTCAGTTGCATTCCTTGGTGTCTTCCAATCCTGTATCGCCACTACCTTAGCAGGGTCCACTGCTAACCCTTGTTTGGATATTATGTGCCCAAGGAACCTCACCTCTTCTCTCCAAAAGTGGCATTTGGAGAATTTGGCTTTTAGTTGATGGACTCGCAAAGTTTCCATGATTGCCCTTAAGTGCTGAGCATGTTCCTCTTCACTCTTTGAGAAGATAAGGATTTCGTCTACGAAGACTACTACGAATTTGTTGAGGAAATCTCTAAATACCCTACTCATTAGGTCCACGAAGTAAGCAGGTGCATTTGTCAAGCCGAAAGGCATGACAAGCCATTCAAAGAAGCCGTCTGGGGTTCTGAATGCCGTTTTATCGATGCTATCTTCAGCCACCCTTAGCTGATGAAAACCGGTTGCTAAATCGAGTTGGGAGAAAACAGACGCTCCTACAAGCTGGTCAAACAAATCGTCAATTCTAGGGAGAGGGTGCCTATTCTTTTTCGTTAGCTTGTTGAGCTCCCTATAGTCAACACATAGACGGAGTGAACCATCCGCCTTTGTAGCGAATACCACTGGAGCGCCCCATTCTGAAATGCTCCTCCTAATGAACCCCTTTTCTAGAAGCTCTTTAATCTGTTTACTGAGCTCTTTCCTTTCTTGTGGAGCCATGTGTCTAACGGGCAACGCAACGGGCTTTGCATTATCTACAAGATATATGCGGAAGTCTATTTCCCGCTTCGGAGGCAAGCCCTTCACCTCTTCGAAGACATCCGGATATTCCTGGACCACTTTAACTGATTGCAAATTTTCAACAGAGGCATCTAGCGATTCAAGATAACTAAGCATAACCGCATACGAGGGATTACAAGAAATTTCCAAAGTATTACCGAGCTGGGTTAGGAGCCTAACAACCCTTTTCTCACAATCAAGGATGGCCCCATTACTGGATAGCCAATCCATACCCAAAATCAAACCATAACCCGAAAAGCCCAAAACAAAGGCACTACATTGAAATTCTACACTTAGAATAGAAATTTTCAATCCCACACAGATCATAGACAAATGAGCTGGGCCCCCAATTGGGTTTGAAACAATTAAGGGGTCCTCTACCATACTAGTTTTTAGGTGCAGAGATTCTACTAAAGCAGACGAGATAAAGGAGT
Source organism: Allium sativum (assembly GCA_030737875.1). Taxonomy (NCBI): domain Eukaryota; kingdom Viridiplantae; phylum Streptophyta; class Magnoliopsida; order Asparagales; family Amaryllidaceae; genus Allium; species Allium sativum. Next base: position 164,046,637 of record CM060913.1, read on the forward strand.
GTGATGCGCCAGAGTCAAATAAAGTACGAACGGGGTAATCATAAAGATAAACTATACTTTCTACAGAAGTATTTATACCTCGCTGTTGCAGAGGTGGTGCTTCCAGCACATGGACCTATGCCCCTGGGGTGGATCCAGCCCTCTGCCCCTGTCCTCGTTTCTTTGGGCAGTCCTTAGCCCTATGGCCTGTCTCACCGCAAGAAAAGCACCCACCATTCTCCTTGGCCTTCTTTTTCCGGCAGTCCTTTACTAAGTGCCCCACTTTGCCACAGAAATTGCACTTCCTCTTCTCTTTGTTGCCTTTCCCGCCCTTCTTAAAGTCTGTCTTCTTAGGCTGCAAACCCTCTTTCTTCCCTTGAGAGCTTTCTGCCTTTGTCTCCTTCTTGCCCTTATCCTCTTCATTCAGCAATGCCATTTGCACCAATCTTTCATACGTGGCTCCCATGGGTATATGGGTCATGGCCAAACTGTGTAATGGCTCATTCAACCCTTTGACGAAACGGAGAGCCTTCTTGTGCGGGGTGTTGACTAGGTCAAGCCCAAACCTAGCCAGCTCATCGAACTGATTCACATATTCTCTGACTGTCTTGTCCCCTTGTTTAAGAAATAAGAATTTTTCCAACTGCAAACTTCTTTCCGCATCTGAGAGAAATTTAGTCTCAAACCTTGCCCTAAAGTCCTCACATGTCTCCACTGGTCTTTCAGCATTAGTGACTTCCCACCAGTAGGAAGCCTCGCCCTTCAATAGCCACACAGCCAATTGTACTTTTTGTCTATCCTCTACCTCAAAGATGATGAATAGGTCCTCAGTTTCTTTCAGCCAATTTCTAGCTGCCACGAAGGACTCAATTCCATGGAAATCCCTTCCTCCCATAGCTTTAAAATCTTTACATATCTTAGCAAATGTGTTTCCCCGAGGAGGAGGTGGAGGAAAAGGTGCCGCTGCAGCTGGATGATTTCCGGCAGCTGGGGGAGGAGGAACGGTAGGACCTGGCTGAGTGGCTCTTGCTTCTAAGAACCGTCTAAACCAACCAGGTATTGGCACCCCTTCCAGCAAGTTAAGGTCTTCAGACATGCTGAAACAAAAAGGATAGATTCAAAACGAAGGATAAGAGATAGTGCCTATGGCTTTGGGGGGGTGGACTTTGCCTTTTTAAAATAAAATAATATTTTTCTTTTAAAAATGCTTCTTTAAATTTCCTTTTTGAAAATAATTTTTCAAAACTTTTTATCTTATCTGGTAAACCTATGCTCTGATACCAAGTGAAACACCCCACCTCCGTTAGGGTCACTCTCAAAGGGAATGCCCTAATTTTGGTGGAGGTTTATAAGTATAAGTCACAGATATACAAGACAGATATAAGAACACATATTTGTAAACAACGGAAAATCAACAAACTTTTATTTCATAAAAGCAAATACGTGCTACAACAACATCACCATAATTGTCTTACATCTTTTCCAAAAACATACACTTTCATAATCTGTCTTGATTACATTATTTAAAGAAGCATAAATAAAACATAGATAAACTGCAAAAGCCCCATAGAGTTTGTCCAAAGCCATAGTTTCAAACGAAAAAGTCCAAGCAATACATTTCTCTTCTTCAAGCTGGATGTTAAGGCTGGTCAAGCTGCAGTGTTCCCTCCCTGTGGACCTGGGGGGGGGGGGGGGGAAACGAAAGAAAAGTAGAGTCAGACATAAAGCCTGAGTAAGTCTAGTACTATTCTGTCTATGAATAAAGAACTGGGTATGATAAGTATAAACAAGAAGTGGGAAAGCACTATAAACTTGGTTAAGTTGTCTAGGGTCGAATATACTATCGTACTCCATGTTAATCTCTGAACCCATATAAACTAGTTCCCAACTGGCAGCCCATAAATCAGGGTGATGTGATCCATTCTATGATGATCGGCTCCTACTCGCATAGTTACATGTGTCTTACGGCCCCCGATGTTGTAGTTACCTATGCTGGTCCCACCATGGGGTGTATCAAGTCCCATGGCGGCGGCCCGACACAACCTTAGAATGCACAGGTATGCTACTGGTGCCCAGTGCTTTATTTTTCTGCGCCGGAGTGTGTGCACGCCCGCACCCCGTTAGAACCTACACTGCTACACCACCGCCGTCGATTTGACCTCTTACAATCAGCCCAGTAATCGTGCCCCACCCTGCCTAGTTTCAGGGTATCCTGATACACCTTCTAGGGTTACTGCTGAAAAGGGTCCCCCGTTACTAGGTTTTCTATCTCTAGCCAACATACTAAGTTGGTTAAGTGTTTTCCTACCTAACCCCCACCAGTCCGTTTAGTTTAGCATGTTTCATTTTGATTAAGTTTTTAGTCCACTTAATCCTAACAATCCTGACTCAGCTTTAATTGTCTTATTAGAGCCTTGACCTCTCACATTAGACAGGTATTGTTGTGGCTGCCTGTTGTCGGTTGGTTCCGGGCAGTCTTACGCCACAACTCAGTCTAACCTCGGGTCCTTATTGGGCTCCATGTTTAACCTCCCACATTGGATAGGTATTATTGTGACTACTGGACAGCCGGGCGGTTCCGGGCAGGTTTACATCACAACTCAATCCAACCTCGGGTTAAACACATCGTATGTTCTACATTTACATATTTTTGTCTTTCTTCTTTATTTTCTTATATGTAAATATTTGCAGCCCATTATTAAGTTAATGGTGTAAAGGTTACACCAATCATGGGCCCAACCCATACTTGAATTTGGGCCCTTCTATTTTATATTTTCATTCATTAGTAATTTTTAACCCAACGTTATTTTCCCCCGTTTAACACGTCCGTTTATTATATATATGTTGGGCTTAGCCTTTTAAAGCCCAACTTAGCCATGCGAAAAGGGGAGGCTTAAAGCGTGATTACATACACGAAAAGGGGAATGTGAACGCATGAACTTGCAATATGACGTTGGAAATACAAGATAGAAACTGGTGTACTTGCATAGTAGTGACATATACTTTGGTCATAAAGCATAAGTGACATGAATCAAAGCATGTAAACTGGTAGTTAAGTTAAGAATATCACTATCGACACATAGGCTTTAACTACAACATAAACCTATATTTTTATTCAGGCATAATGTCAAACATAAGCAAATCATGTTCATAAGACTACTACATGTTTACAAAGGTGTCTACTTTTGTGACTAATACAAAAGTATAGTTAAATTTGTTCACATAACCATGACATAAATATTTCTAACATGAAATCATGATTTTTACTTTAGTCATGAAAACTTGCAAAAAGGGATTTTGAATCTAACCTAGCTATGTACCACATATGTCATCATATAATTCTTGTAAACAATATAGACTTAATTATGCAAAATATCAATCATAGCCTAGTCATATTCATAAGTTTGCAAATAGGTTTTCTAGTACAAAAGCATGACTTAATACATAGATCATGATGCCAAATTTTCAACATAATTTCATATGGACTATGATAACCCAAACTTATTCCAATTACTTCACAAAAATGATGTTTGTATAAAAATACACATTAAGATGGCATAGTAGCAAAACCCCAAACTTGCATGAGTTTCAATTAAACAACTACATACATGTAGCTTCAACAAGGATTACATAATTTGCGAATATTCCAAACGTATACTTGCATAAAACTACCGCATGTAGTTTTTCATAACTGAATAACATAATTCGAGAATATCCAAACGTATACAATATTCCAAATCGATAAGAATCATAGTAACGCACAAATTATGAATTATTTATCACCACAACCAAGTATACAAACCAACACAGTTATTTGTTCATACAAAAATAATACTCTACTTACAATGGTGTGGCTAATTCTCAAATTTAGGGATTTGAAGATGCGGTTTGATTTGATTGAGTTGCTTTATGCCTTAGAATTTGCCTCCTAATCCTCTCTCCAATTGGTGGCTACCCCTAGTCGTTCCTCAGCAACATGGCGGCTTTGTTCTTATTTTTGAATGAATAGATTAGGGTTGAGTCTAGGGTCCTTTTTATAGGGGTAATGAACTGATTAGGGCCATTGATGTTGCTTGGATTGATCGTAGCCATTCATCCTAAGGAGAGACCAATTAGAGCCTGCCACCTAGCCCTAATGACAAAGCAGACTGCAGAAAATCGACCAACATAGAATAGGCCAGCCAGGTTGGACTGGGTTCGACCTGGCTCTGGACCAGGTCGACATGCCTGTCGACAGCCCTGTCGACCTGGTTAGGCCAGGTCGACAGCCCAGTCGACCTGGGTGCGTAAGGCGGGTGTTTTTCCGCCCTGGCCCATTGGGCCCGATTTTGGAATTTTAAACTGTTTTATTCTGTTTGAATTTTAAACTTAATTCAGAAACTTCCGAAGGCCATATCTTCTTCATACGGACTCCGTTTTTCGAAAACTCGGACTCTATTTCGCGTATTTTTCCGAGACGAACGCAATGGCGTATCCCGATTCCCTTAGTTCTTTGATTTCAAATTAATTATACTTTGATTTGTTAATTTCACAGTTATAGAATTCGCGGGGTCTTACAATGATGATTAATGTGTTATATTCCAATGATTATCCTTGACATCGTCATATGGGTTTCGGGATCGTCACAGTTGGTATCAGATTTTTGGTTAACCTTAGTTCTGGAATTTAACACATTAAACACCTCGTCATAATAGAATCAGTAGTGTTCTAAGGTGAGTGGCTCATTAGAGATAGGACTAGTAATGTCCTAGAATGAGCTAAGCAGAATAGCAAAACAATTTGATCAGTACATCATTACCTTTCCTTATGTTCTCCTGCTTTATCATATATGAAACTTATCATTTCTATGAGCTTGACTCTTTTCTTGCTTATATAGTACTTGACTTGATGGCTACACGAGCAATTGCAGCCAGAGGCGGCCGAGGAGGTCGAGTAGGCAGAGCAGGAGGATGGGGGAATATCCCCGCAGCAGAATAGGGGTCTATGATACAGCCACCATGTAAAGACCCGCAAATCCCCACCCTTTAGATCGACCATAAACCACACAGGTGTGACCCAAAAAGTGAAAAATCTACGAATACTTTAATTTGGGAATACAACATATTAAAACAACAACAGAAGACTTTTATAACACTATAATAAATGTTACATCAGAGTACAAAATATACATATCAGAGTACATTGGAATATAATTACAGCGGAAGATAAATACAAAAAAAAGTAATATACTGCAACGGAAGAACACAGCGGAAGACTCTCTATCTCTGGGCACAGCTTTAAGCTTCAACCCAGAATCCTGCTTAATATATCTGCAAAAATAGCTACTCGACTGCCCGTGTGGAAAATATGGGCACCCGAGTTTGCCAGTGGACAAACTACAGGTCAGTCATGGGACTGGTGTGAGAATTCTACTTAACCTATATAATATAATAAGGCTAATCACAGGACCATGCCACTTTCGCGGAATGGGTTTTCTCCTATGGATTGCCAGTGCATGACTAAAGTAAATCGTCAAAATAACGTAATGTTTTTTAGAAAAATGAAGCCATTATAAGACCCAAGTCCCATCACACAATGCAACGCAAACCGGAAGATAGGGTTTTACCTTATAATGATCAAAAGATGCTTGATACGCATAAAACGGTATTATATAATAATAGTGTGCAACCAATTTGAAATACATCAAAGTAAATGTATTAATCCTAGACGGCATGAGTGCCCCATCCCACTATGTCGCCATATATAGGTATACAATCAAAACCGCGTGATGTCGTATTGGAAATTTGGGTTTCCATCTGAGTCAAGGCTAGGGAGGAGATCCTTACCGATTCGAGACATTCTAGCAATGCCCCAGGATTGGTACTCTGTCCAACCCTTGGATCCTGCAGGGCCGGTCCACACTTACTTTTGTGGATTAGAAATGCCTGAACACACGTTCCCCGATCCTTTTGGACCTATAATACGGCCAGTGGCGACCGCATAACCCGAGGCCTCGAAAAATCCAACAACCACAATGAATAAATGCCAGTGCTGGTAGGTCCCTGGCATCACTCTAGCTAGAAAGAAACGTGTGCACTCCCTGCGTTCCCTTCTCCCGTTTTAGACTCTACCGAGCTGTGAGGCTCGCGAAGTCACGATATACACAAAGCTATGCCTAAATAGACTGTGCTTTGATCATCAACCACAAGGCTCTGCTTTGCAACAATAAGCCTTGATCAAGTGCAACTTGGCATACCACATCAACAACTCATATCATGCGATTGGTAATTATTTAACATACAAAAGGGTGTTAAGCAAGAGAATAAATCCTCCGCCACCATGCATTTATATATTAAATAAAAACCAATTTAATTACATGAAATAAATTTCAATGTCAGGCATGCTATCCATTTACAAGTCCGTTCTAGGTCTGAACGAAACAACGTATCCGTCGATCTCCAGTACGTCTGGAAGATCATCACTTTTTACCTTGCCTTGGGGGATCAGTCCCAATTCAAGATATCAGTCACCATCAACCAAACGATGTGAAGCTCTCCGGTCTTCAGTCACCGTCTTCATCTTCGACTCTTGATCGTCGTGATGATTATTCAGAATGGGTTAGACCCGGTCTTTCTGAATAACTCACGTATTTGTAATTAAAATCAACCATACGCGACATTCCAACTTTGAATATCCTTTTAAATAAAAATTATTATTTATTAAAAGATTCTCATTAATTTTATCAAGATAAAATAAATTACATTTTAATCTTTCTAAAAAGATTTATTAATATTCCAATTTTGATTTTTAATACAAAAATCATCATTACAAGATTATTAATTTCAATAAACCAATCTTGTCTTAAATTGGATTAAAGAACTAGTGTCATTTAAAACACAGTTCACGATAAACCCAAAACCAAATGCCAAAATATGGAATTTCTATAGAAATCAAATCAACAAATAATCGTTATAAATTTCTGTATCTTTTAAATTTATAAAGTAGATTTACAAATTTCAAATAGTAATTTCAGTGTAAATTGGATTAAAGGATAAATGTTATTTAAAACATCGTCCACTGCAAATCCAATCTAATTATCAATCACCAAACATAAATGTTAAGATCTAATGATCTTAAATAAAAGATTTAACCTAAAAATATTTAAAATAATCAATAAAATATTATTTATGTAAAATATTCTTTATAATACAAAATCTTTTATTTTACAAAAATTCTTTTATTATGTAAACATTCTTTATTTAAAAAGAAATTCTGCATTGGAATGCGACTCAACCATGCACCATATAATTTGGGTCATATGGGTTTCATACATTTCATGTATAGGGTAATAACAGGAAATAATCCTCAATCCATCCATTAACAACCAGAGTGACAATGTCAACTGTGTGAGCATTAAAATAAAACAATAACGCTCATCGCAGCCTGTCGATCAATCGATAGACATATAATTAAACATTGGGATTCGTGTCAGTCAAGTATCGTCCGAATACCCGTGTGGGGTTTTCAGCCAACAACAGTTCATATAAATAAATAAATAAATAATTGGTTAATAGGTTTAACCAATTTCAATATCACTAAACATGTCACTTATATCGAGTAAAATATATTTTACTCGTATGACTTCCCTATATACTTCTAAAGTCACATAAACAGTAATTTATTTATATAGCTTTATTGCGGATGACAAATGGAATATAATTTTCATTATTCTTTATTTGTATGAAGTTTATTAACAGTACTTTTCAGTGTATATTTCGACCAACAATACAATTATATATTAGAATATAAATTCTAATGCAAGTTTTGCAAATAAAAATTGGATTTTATATTTGCGTATAAATTCTACTGTATATTATGCAAATAAAAGTGATTCTTATATTTTCACATAATTTCTGTTTTCAACAAAGATGAGTAAAAGTGATATACTCATTTCGTTAACAATTCTATTTCAACAAATACAATGTAAATAAAAGTGTGTTTCTAATCTTATACTTTTATTTGTACATAAAACAGAAATAAAAGTGTATCTCATGTATTTGTCTTTTTATTTGACAAAACAATGTTAATAAAAATGTTCTTTTATCTCTTGTACTTTTATTTAACAAAACAATGGTAAATAAAATGTCTTTTTAACTCTTTTACCTTTATTTAACAAAACAATGACAAATAAAAGTATAATTTTCTTTCTATGCTTTATTTGCAACTAAAAATGCAAATAAGAAATATAACTCTCTTTTTACTTTTTCTTTGCAATAGAAAATGTAAATAAAATGGTTCACAAAATTTTGTTCTTTTTCTTTACAATAGAAATTGTAAATAAAAGGATTCACATTATTTTGTTCTTTTTCATTTACAATAGAAAATGTAAATATGTGTATTTCTAAATTCCATTCTTCTTATTTACATAAGAAAATGTAAATAATTGTAATTTCAAATTCCATTCTTTTTTACTTACATAAGAAAATGTAAATAATATATTTTCCTAAATTTCATTCTTTTTACTTACATAGGAAAATGTAAATAATTGCATTGTATATGCGATGCGAATTTCACGTCTTTTAATTACATAAGAATGTAATTTTCCATATCATGCGAATTCTCAAATTTCTAGTTACATATAAAAGTGTAATTCTTAATTTACAATGCAAATCCTGATTTCTAATTACATAAAATGTAACTTTTTAATTCACGATGCAAATCCTCTTATCTCATTCCATAAAAATGTAATTTTTAATTTATTCGTGAATCTTACCTCTTTATTACATTATAAAAAATGTAATTTTTATTTTACATTATAAATTCATGTCCCAATTACATAAAGAAATGTAATTTTCATAATACAATACAAATTCATATTTTAATTTCATTGAAAAATAAAAATTTTATCACACCGTTATAACTCACATATAAATTACATAGAAAAATGTCATTTTTATTTTATTATTCTAATTCACATCTAAATTACATAGAAAATGTACCATTAACATCGCTATTTTTATTGCATCAAAAATGTCGAATAAAATGAATCACTAACATTGTCTATTTCTATCGCACCAAAAATGTCGATAAAAATGAATCACTAACATTGTCTATTTTTATCGCACCAAAAATGTCGATAAAAATGAATCACTAACATTGTCTATTTTTATCGCACCAAAAATGTCGATAAAAATGAATCACTAACATTGTCAATTTTTATCGCACCAAAAAAAATGTCGATAAAAATGACAACATTAACCATTCTATTTTCACCGCGTTCAAAATGACGATAAAATATTCAACATTAACAATTCTATTTTTACCGCATTCAAAATGACGATAAAATATTCAACATTAACAATTCTATTTTTATCGCATTCAAAATGACGATAAAATATTCAACATTAACAATTCTATTTTTCCTACATAGAAAATGTAAATAAATATATTTCTAAATTCTATTCTTTTTATTTATATAAGAAAATGTAAATAAATGTATCTCTAAATTCTATTCTTTTTATTTATATAAGAAAATGTAAATAAATGTATCTCTAAATTCTATTCTTTTTATTTATATAAGAAAATGTAAATAAATGTATCTCTAAATTCTATTCTTTTTATTTATATAAGAAAATGTAAATAAATGTATCTCTAAATTCTATTCTTTTTATTTATATAAGAAAATGTAAACAAATATATTTCTAAATTTTAACATTAACAAAAATGCTAACTTTGTCATACGATGAATTTCTAATTTTTAACATTAACAAAAAAATGCTAACTTTGTCATACGATGAATTTCTAATTTTTAACATTAACAAAAAAATGCAAACTTTGTCATACGATGAATTTCTAATTTTCAATATTTATGGCAAATCCAATTACATCGATGATTCAAAGAATAAAGGTGATCTATTCGAATTTACTATATACAAACAAATAGTTCATGTATATCAATAAACATGGTTGGTAAAATTATCTAACCATGATCATACAACTACAACTCAGGTTTTAACATTGAAATTTACAGATCTAGTGTCATAGCATCACAACAATTCAGATGTATAACATACACAACATACATCGCAGATTCACAACACGCAAGATTGATTAAACCATTTAATTTAATTAAAAGTGAATTCTCACCTTGACTGGATAAGAAAATAATAATAATCCAAATAATTTCAGAATGCTCCAATCAATCACAGCAGATCCTATTCGTTGTCACGGTCCTAACGGATCTGAAATTTTCAGATTCGAAGTTTGTATGTGTTAGTTATTGATGTTAGAACAGTTCTGACTTTTAACAACTGACTGTGTAACGCTTAAAAGCGTGACAAAACTGAAATCAAATTATACCTTTGAATTTTCAGAATGTTCAAAATTTCAATTCCAGTTTTCTCGATCTGTGGTCGATGGTTTCAGACACCGTTTGTTGGAGAAGGACCGGGGAAGAGAGGCCTTTGATCGGCCAGAGGGGGGATGGGCTCGGCGGCGCCTGGTGGGGCCCAGGGGGGCGCGACCGTCGGGTCTTCTCGGGCTCGGGGCGGCTTCAACAGGCGACGGGAGGTGATGGTTCAGGTACCAAATCGAAGAGCTTGCGAAGAGCTTCGAAACGGGTATTGGTACGAAGATTTTCGTTGAGTATCGGAGGAGAAATCGAAGCTCAAAGAATTGAGCAAATATGGGTTCTTGCGGCTGTGTAAAATGAAGAAGACGATGGCCCTGTAGCATACCGTATTTATACTAGTATTTAGGGTTTTTTTTATTAATTTAATTAATTAATTATAGAAAATAGTGTTTTCTCGTACGACCTCCAAACGAAGCTCAACGACTGTCAAACTTAATGTTTTGACATCTACTGAACGTGATGGCGCTACTACCAAGGTCTAATTCTGAGGTTACAGTCATGTTTTCTTTTATTTTTAAAATAAATCATTTAATTTAACTTCGAACGTACTTGTTAATTCCACTAGGGCCACATACTAGCTCAGAAAAATCCAGAAAAATTATTTTTGGCTTTCTTATGTCAATACGGTTCTAACAAAATTTATTTCGTCGGATTCTGAGACTTTTTGAAAAATGACTATTTTTAAGGCGTTTAAATTTAACTCAAATAGTCAAAACACATTTTCTTTTCCCACGTTCACATATTAATTCGAAAAATTCTGAAAATTGAAACCTAGCAATAATTTGACATTCCGGTTCCAACAAAAGTGATTTCGTCGAAAACCGAGGTCGTTTGAAAAATGACTATTTTTAAGGCCAATATATTTAATATTAAAAATACATTTTTAAACAAATAAATCCCGAAACTCAAAATATATAAGTGTTTACTGTTTTTCAATGTAGAAACATCATTCTGAACTCAATGGAAGTGGTTTCGAGTTCAAATTCCTTCGTATGCAAAAAGTAGCATTTTGACCTTTATAAATTTCATAGCGACCTTTCTAAATATTGAATTGGCCATAACTTTTGATTTCCGTTATGAATTTCAATTTTTCGGATTCGTTGGAAAGATATTTTTTAAATAGATTCTAATATTTTTGGTTTCACTAAAATCCGTTAAATTTTGCATCATGTACGGTCAGTCAAAGTTCAAGTTTGACTTTTCAAACTACCGCTTTATTTCCACCTCTTTTTATAATTAAAATTAAATTATTAATTCTAACTTCGATTTGAATCAAATTTGTGATCATTATTTTTTAAAATAGATTATTTAAATATCAAAACTCATTAAAATCACTTAAAATAAAATTTTAAATTGGCTCCAAAATTCCGGGTTGTTACAATCGCCCCCACTTAAAAACTTTTCGTCCTCGAAAAGGAACGTAGCTAAAAATTGTAAAATTAACTATCTTAATTTTAAATTTTAATGGTTGATTATCTTTTCAAAATATATATAACTTTATATATATATATATATATATATATATATATATATATATATAAATCATACTTCAACGAATAGATTATAAATATCAAAAATGCGTTAATTATAAATTCGTAACTCTTGACTCGTTCTAGGGCATTACTAACCCCATCTCTAACGAGCTTACTCATTCTAGGATAATGCTGATCCTATCTCTAATGAGTATTCTTATTGGACATTACTAATCCAATCTCTGATGAGTCTTTTGTTCAGTTCTAACAAGTTGTACCCCAAAGATTTGAGCTAACCAGAGCTCTGATACCAACTGTAAAGACCCGCAAATCCCCACCCTTTAGATCGACCATAAACCACACAGGTCTGATCCAAAAAGTGAAAAATCTACGAATACTTTAACTTTGGGAATACAACATATTAAAACAACAACAGAAGACTTTTATAACACTACAATAAATGTTACATCAGAGTACATAATAAACATATCAGAGTACATTGGAATATAATTACAGCGGAAGATAAATACAAAAAATGTAATATACTGCAACGGAAGAACACAGCGGAAGACTCTCAATCTCTGGACACAGCTTTAAGCTTCAACCCAGAATCCTGCTTAATATATCTGCAAAAATAGCTACTCGACTGCCCGTGTGGAAAATATGGGCACCCGAGTTTGCCAGTGGACAAACTACAGGTCAGTCATGGGACTGGTGTGAGAATTCTACTTAACCTATATAATATAATAAGGCTAATCACAGGACCACGCCACTTTCGCGGAACGGGTTTTCTCCTATGGATTGCCAGTGCATGACTAAAGTAAATCGTCAAAATAACGCAATGCTTTTTAGAAAAATGAAACCATTATAAGACCCAAGTCCCATCACATAATGCAACGCAAACCGGAGGATAAGGTTTTACCTTACAATGATCAAAAGATGCTTGATACGCATAAAACGGTATTATATAATAATAGTGTGCAACCAATTTGAAATACATCAAAGTAAATGTATTAATCCTAGACGGCATGAGTGCCCCATCCCACTATGTCGCCATATATAGGTATACAATCAAAACCGCGTGATGTCGTATTGGAAATTTGGGTTTCCATCGGAGTCAAGGCTAGGGAGGAGATCCTTACCGATTCGAGACATTCTAGCAATGCCCCAGGATTGGTACTCTGTCCAACCCTTGGATCCTGCAGGGTCGGTCCACACTTACTTTTGTGGATTAGAAATGCCTGAACACACGTTCCCCGGTCCTTTTGGACCTATAATACGGCCAGTGGCGACCGCATAACCCGAGGCCTCGAAAAATCCAACAACCACAATGAATAAATGTCAGCGCTGGTAGGTCCCTGGCATCACTCTAGCTAGAAAGAAACGTGTGCACTCCCTGCGTTCCCTTCTCCCGTTTTAGACTCTACCGGGCTGTGAGGCTCGCGAAGTCACGATATACACAAAGCTATGCCTAAATAGACTGTGCTTTGATCATCAACCACAAGGCTCTGTGTAACGACCCGCATTCTACGCATCATCGGATCGTAGAATATTTATTTCATTCACATACGAAGTCGTATGGTCATGTAACTTTGGGGGACGACTATTGGGGTCATTTCCCATGTTCATGATTTTTCCCGATTTTTAAATGACTATTTTACCCCTAGTTGGCACTGTTTTGGCCATAACTTTTGACTGGAAAGGAATTTTGACCAGAAACCACTTCCATTGGCTCCGGATGATGGTTTCTCTTTCCGTAGAGTGGTCACATTAGCCAAACGGACTCACCGTTTGGGAGATATGGCTGAAACAAGTTTCAGATGGTGAAAAACAGCTTAAATTGGGCTTAAACGGGTGATTAGCAGCTAGGCCCAAGGGGAATTTCGGGTTTAGGGGTATATAGGTGCTGATTAGGGTTAGAAAACATTTCTTTAGACATTTTCCAGCCGCCACTTTCATTTCCCTTAACCTAGCCATGGCCTCCACTCTCTAAATCTCTCTAAATCACCCAAAATCACTTCATAATCAAGGATTAAGGCTTAGAGGCATCAAATCAAGGGAGATTAGCACAAGGACTGAGGTAGGGCTGCTGTTACATATTGGAATTCGTGCAAATCAGAGGTTCACTTCAGATTTGGAAGTTTTATTGTGGCAAAGGTGAGTGATAGCATCATTTTGACACTAATTACGGTGATTAAGGGTAATTAGTGAAGATTAGCGAATTTATACGTAAATAAATTCTGGAAAAAAATCTTAAAATTCTAAAATAATGTTTTAAGGCTATGTTAGAAATTTGGGTTAATTTCGATGTGTTTTGCTAATCGTATGCTTAAACATGATTAAGAGGGATTATAGGAAAATGTGAGGTTTTGGCCACTTTTTATCCATTTTGATTCATTTAAATTGTTGTTTGTTGCTTGTGGTTGCTATTACATGTTGCTATGACTCTATGGCATGTTTTATGATTAATTAGAATAGCTAGATTGGTCAAAGACGCCGTCTTATGGCGCGAAACACTCGCTGGAAAAGCTGCAGGAAATGCTACAGAGATCCGGATCGGATCGGGTAGGGGATCAGATCGGGTAGGGATCGGATCGGACATATCCGAACCGGACCAGGGCGTGGTACTTTCTGGAGCATGACGTGAAGAGGCAACAAGGAAGGCCTGGTCGGATCGGAGGGGCGTAGCGTGGGATCGGAAGGAACAAGGAGGACTGAAGTGGAAGAAAGAGGAGCATGGATACCATATTCCGAACCGAATCGAGAGCAATACCCGAACCGAACTAATGCTGACGAGACGGAGAGTATCCGAACCGAACCGCCTCAGAATCACCGAACCGAACCGCATGAGGGAGAGCACCGAACCGAACCGCATGAGGGAGAAGGACCCGAACCCAGAGGATGGTGGCACTCCGAACCGAACCGCATGAGGGAGAAGGACCCGAACCCAGAGGATGGTGGCACTCCGAACCGAACCGGGGAACGTATCCGAACCGAACCGGGGAACGTATCCGAACCGAACCTAGCATGGGGAACTGGACGTGTACTTTTACTACTTCGTGATGACTCTTCTGAAGACCAACTCCAATTCGACCAAACCCGAGATGCAAAGGAAGTCCAAATGAGAAGTTAGAGCTCAAGATTCAGATGGGAATCAACGAGTTCGCTTCATGGTTGGGCCTTGCTGCGGGACGTGTGCCAAGGAGTTATCGACGTCTATAGCTTTGGACCACTATGGTAGGAGGTACGAAGGCGGATTCAGGGCCATTATGGCATCGGTAGAACCAAGGGCTACGACCAATGAAGTGGGTCATTGAAATGTTTGGTCATGACTCCAAGTGTTTGGCTTGGTCACAGCAGGGTTTCTACAAGTCGGGATTCGTCGTTACCTCAGTTTGTCTAGTGTTCCAAAGTGGTAGATGTCGTACGCTTTACGCACTGAGTGAGAGGTGTGAGGATGGTTGATATGGATGATTTGTTTGTTATCATTATGACATACACACCCCACCCCCGTATTCTTACACCATTTATTATGGCACCTTGGAGTATTGTACGGTATGTGGTACTAACTCTTTGGTTGCAGGTCCAGGTTCAGGTATGGTTTAGTATACCTGTTATCATTCTGTTTTGATGCTTATCGCTCATACCAGGCTTTATGTCTGACCCAGAGTTTTATGTCTCCTCTTATTACTCTGGGTGCTCACACGAGCAGACTAGAGACAGGTTAGCTGGTGATGCACGGGTAGATGATCCGGAGACGAGCAGGAGGCTTCCACGTACTATATACATAATATTCTCCCTGTGTTGTTGAAGATCACTGCTTGGGCATTGTTGGTGTATCTTCTACTTTAGCTTTCTTTGTTTAGAGACAGTAAATTTGGAAAATTGTAATAAGCTGTATTGGATTTCCGCTGCTTTGATGGTTGATGTTGATTTTAGTTATCAGCTTATGCACTGTCTCGCCTGTTTTATGTCAAGTATGTTATTATTATATTTTATCCCATGCGCTGTGAGACATTCTACAGGTTCCTTGATTAGTTCATTCCCTTCTTTCTTTTCTTCTGACGACCGTTCCGTGCTAGCTGGGCATGTGTACAGCGCACTTTTGGAGTAAATGCAGGCTGGTGCGGGGCGGGCCGTCACACTTGGTATCAGAGCTCTAGGTTGCGTAGTTAACCTAGGAAAGTTATCAGGGAGAGATAATACACGTATACGAGAGAGCGTATATGTGATTACTTTGGTTTTTAAAAGCTATATATATATATACTATTAGTAGTATAAGGATGAAGTCGTACTGCACTAGCACCACTATGGAGCCGTTAATCATTTCCTTTTTCAGATTGACGATGAGCCGATATGTTAGAGGTACCGGTAGGGGAGCCAATAATGGGAATGCTGCTGACATGAGGACGATGTTTACTGACCTCATGAGAGAGATGCTTAGAGATGTACAGAGGGCAGCTCCCAATGGTGGAAATGGTGGTGGTCCAATGGTGCAGGCGCCAAGAGTCGACTTCACCAAGCTGAATAAGGATTATACTAGCCTTGGTGGGAAGTCGTTCCACGGAACGGAGTCGGCTACGGATGTTCAGGATTGGGTGGATAGTTGCGAACGTATCTTCGAGGATTTGGGTATCGAGGATGCGATGAAGAGAAAGCTAGCGTCCCGTCAGCTGCAAGGGCGGGCAATGAATTGGTGGAATGCTATAAAGGCAGCTACTCCCGAAGATCAGATTACTTGGGAGCAGTTTAAGGCTCGCTTTAGTGAGAAGTTCATTCCAGCTGCTCAGAAGTCAATGTTGTTTAAGAGGTTCTTGGAGCTCAAGCAGAATGGCAGAGCTGTCTCAGAGTATATTGCTGAATTTGACACTTTGTCAAAATATGGGTTATCTCTTATTGATACTGCAGAGAAAAAGAATGAGAAATTCATAACTGGTTTGGATCAGTACTTGGGGGAAAAACTTATTAACCACATCGATGAGACGATTGAATCGATTGTGGGGAAAGCGTTAAGATCGGAAAGTCTCTACCCTAAGTCGAAGACTGAGGTTGCATCTGCAGAAGAGCCAAAACCACAAGCAATTGGTGGAGGCAAGGGTGGTTCCCAGAATAAGAGAAAGCAGAACCAAGCTAAGGATGGCCAGAAGAAAAAGAATAAGCAAGATGTGGAGTGCTTCAGCTGTGGTAAGAAGGGCCATTATGCTAGTAATTGTCGGGCCAAGCCAGCGGATAGGAAGTGCTTCAACTGTGGCCAAATGGGACATCACAAGGACAAGTGTCCACAGCCCCCTAAGGAGAAGCAAATGGTGAAAGCCTACGCTCTTAATGCTATTCCTTCTTCGTCGAATGCCCCAGCTGCGGCGGAGAAGGGAAAGAATGTCGTCATTCAAGGTATGCTTTCGGTTTATGATGTTCCTGTTAGAGTTTTGTTTGGTACCGGAGCTTCCAGTTCTTTCATATCTAGTGACCTGGTAGATAGGTTAGGATTGGAGCCCGAGATTGTCGATAGACCTTTAATAGTGACGAACCCGATTGGTGGTTCGACTAGCCTTAGCATGATTTGTCGCAATGTGGTCTTATCGAGTCATGGATGCATGTTTGTTTGTGATTGCTTTGTTTTGGGATTTACTGGGTTTGGCATTATTTTGGGAGTAGATTGGCTCCAAAGATACGGGGTGGTGGTAGACTGTGAGGGCTTGTTGGTGACAGCTAGAGCGGATGATGGGCGGAGGATAGTGTTTGGTGGTCTACCCAGTAAGGGGGTATTGGCTAGTTTTCTAAACTCCCTCGACATTCCGCATAGCGAGTTGTCAGGTTTGCCCGTGGTTGGCCAGTATCCGGATGTTTTCGAAGAAGTGACCGGACTTCCACCACACCGAGAGATTGAATTCCGTATTGATTTGGTAAAAGATGCCAGGCCTATAGTGATGCCACTTCGTCGTATGGCACCAAGAGAGCAGCGAGAGCTCGAGGTGCAAGTCAACGATCTTTTGAAGAAGGGATTTATCAGAAGGAGTGTTTCTGAATGGGGAGCACCAGTTGTGTTTGCTACCAAGGCGGATGGTTCCCTTCGTTTGTGTGTAGACTACCGCGAGTTGAATAAAGTGACGAGGAAGAACAAGTATCCTCTACCGCGGATATATGATTTGTTCGATCAGTTGAGCGGCGCGAGAGTATTTTCTCAGTTGGATCTCGCGACAGGTTTTCATCAGCTTAGAGTGGAAGCTGAGAGTATAGCTAAAACGGCATTTCGGACGCCGTCTGGGTTTTATGAGTGGTTGGTCATGCCATTCGGGCTGACCAATGCCCCAGCATATTTTGGGGATCTTATGAATAGGGTATTCAGAGATCAGTTGAATAAGTTTGTCCTTGTGTTCGTTGATGATATTTTGGTCTATTCGAGGACAGAGGAAGAACACAAGGAACATTTAGGAGTAGTGATGGAGGTGTTGAGAAAACACCAATTGAAAGCAAAGTTTTCGAAGTGTCACTTCTGGAAGAGGGAAGTGAGGTTCTTGGGCCATGTTGTATCAGAGAATGGTATTGCCGTGGACCCGGCAAAGGTGGCTACGGTACAGGATTGGCCTACGCCCAAGAATGCAACAGATGTAAGAAGTTTCTTGGGGCTAGCGGGATATTATCGTAAGTTTATCCAAAGTTTCTCCAAGTTAGCAGCACCATTGACCCAGTTGACCAAGAAGAATCAAGCTTTTGTCTGGGATGAAAGGTGCGAGAATGCATTTAAGAATCTAAAGGACAAGTTGACAAGCGCACCAGTGTTAGTCATTCCTAAGGGGGATGAAGAGATGACGGTATACACGGATGCCTGTGGTACCGGACTGGGTGCTGTATTGATGCAAGGCGGTAGGGTTGTAGCTTATGCAAGTCGACAATTGAAACCGCACGAGAGAAGATACCCTACCCATGATTTAGAATTGGCAGCGATCGTGTTCGCGTTAAAGATGTGGAGACACTATCTCTTGGGAGAAAGATTTGAGCTGTTTACAGATCATAAGTCGTTAAAATATCTCTTCTCCCAGAAGGATTTAAATCTCCGTCAGCAGAGATGGTTAGAGTTCTTAGCTTCCTATGATTTTGACATCGCATATACACCGGGAAAGGGCAATGCGGTGGCTAATGCATTGAGTAGAAGACATGCCAGCTTAGGGGCTATGTTCCTTGAATGGAAGCAACTGGAGTTTATCGCGGGGTTTGATTTTAGACCAAAGTGCGAATTGGATCCAGAAATGTTAGCAAGTTTGACGATCAGACCCACTTTGATTGAACGGATCGGCTCTAGTCAGAGGGACGATCCTAACCTATTGGAAATCATCTCCAAGTTAGAGATGGGTATCGATGAGGAGATGAACAAATATGGGCTTGATCGAGATAGATGGCTTAGAAAGAATGGAAAGCTTGTTGTACCAAATGTCAATGGATTGAGAGATGAAGTGCTTAGAGAATGTCATCACTCAAAGCTAAATATACACCCCGGTGGTAATAAGATGTATCGAGATATGAAGCAGACTTACTACTGGGAAGGGATGAAAAGAGACGTTGGGAAGTTTATATCCAAGTGCATGAATTGCCAGCTAGTTAAAGCCGAGCAAAAGAAGCTTAGTGGGTTGTTGCAACCATTGGAAATTCCCGAATGGAAATGGGAGCAAGTCTCGATGGATTTCATCGATGGTTTACCAAGGATTAGATCGGGACATGATAGCATTTGGGTAATTGTGGATCGATTGACTAAGAGCGCAAGATTTATACCAGTCAAATCGACCAGGACGGCGGCCAAGTTGGCAGAATTGTATATAAAGTGGGTAGTGAGATTTCATGGAGTACCTAAAGGCATTGTGAGCGACCGAGACCCGTTGTTCACTAGTGGGTTTTGGAAGAGCTTACAAGGGGCTCTAGGGTCAGAGTTACATCTCAGTACCGCTTATCATCCTCAGACCGACGGTCAGACGGAGAGGGTGAACCGTATCTTGGAAGACCTCTTGAGAGCATGTATATTGGATTTTGGTGGATCATGGGATGACCATTTGCATCTAGTAGAGTTTGCATATAATAATAGCTACCAATCCAGTATCGGTATGGCTCCATTTGAAGCTTTGTATGGAAGACCGTGCAACTCACCATCATGTTGGATAGAGACCGGCGAGAAGTTTATGCTTGGACCAGATGTGGTGAGGGAAACTTCAGATAAAATCAAGACCATTCAACAACGAATGAAGGCTGCCCAAGATAGGCAGAAGAGTTATGCTGATAAAAGGAGAAGGGACTTAAAATTCTCCGTTGGCGACTTGGTGTTTGTCAAGATTTCCCCGTTGAAGAGCGTAATACGATTTGGCAGGAGAGGCAAGTTGGCACCAAGATTTGTTGGTCCATTCCCTGTTCTTGAACCAGTCGGGAATTTGGCATACAGAGTTGACTTACCGAAGAAGATGGCGGGAGTTCACAACGTATTTCATGTTTCCCAACTAAGGAAGTTCGTTCAAGACTCAGATATGACTATTTCCCCTGATCAGTTAGAGAACTTCGAAGTAGAACCCGAGGCGGTTGGGAACCGCAAGCCGGCCCGTATTGTCGAGCACGACATGAAGCAACTTCGAAGGAAGGCGGTGAAGCTAGTCAAGGTACAGTGGAGCGAGGACGAGAGTGATTGTACCTGGGAGACAGAGGAGGACATTAGGAAGACACATCCAGAACTCTTTGCCTGGTAAGATTTTGACTTCGATTTAGTTTTCCGCATGCTAGGATAGGCTTGTTTGCTTGCTTTGCATGTTTGATTGTTGTACGTGGTTGTTAGGCATGCGGGATCCTTTGTATTTTTTTGGGTTAAGGAATTTCGGGGACGAAATTTCTTAAGGGGGGGAGAGTGTAACGACCCGCATTCTACGCATCATAGGATCGTAGAATATTTATTTCTTTCACATACGAAGTCGTATGGTCATGTAACTTTGGGGGACGACTATTGGGATCATTTCCCATGTTCATGATTTTTCCCGATTTTTAAATGACTATTTTACCCCTAGTTGGCACTGTTTTGGCCATAACTTTTGACTGGAAAGTAATTTTGACCAGAAACAACTTCCATTGGCTCCGGATGATGGTTTCTCTTTCCGTAGAGTGGTCACATTAGCCAAACGGACTCACCGTTTGGGAGATATGGCTGAAACAAGTTTCAGATGGTGAAAAACAGCTTAAATTGGGCTTAAACGGGTGATTAGCAGCTAGGCCCAAGGGGAATTTCGGGTTTAGGGGTATATAGGTGCTGATTAGGGTTAGAAAACATTTCTTTAGACATTTTCCAGCCGCCACTTTCATTTCCCTTAACCTAGCCATGGCCTCCACTCTCTAAATCTCTCTAAATCACCCAAAATCACTTCATAATCAAGGATTAAGGCTTAGAGGCATCAAATCAAGGGGGATTAGCACAAGGACTGAGGTAGGGCTGCTGTTACATATTGGAATTCGTGCAAATCAGAGGTTCACTTCATATTTGGAAGTTTTATTGTGGCAAAGGTGAGTGATAGCATCATTTTGACACTAATTACGGTGATTAAGGGTAATTAGTGAAGATTAGCGAATTTATACGTAAATAAATTCTGGAAAAAAATCTTAAAATTCTAAAATAATGTTTTAAGGCAATGTTAGAAATTTGGGTTAATTTCGATGTGTTTTGCTAATCGTATGCTTAAACATGATTAAGAGGGATTATAGGAAAATGTGAGGTTTTGGCCACTTTTGATCCATTTTGATTCATTTAAATTGTTGTTTGTTGCTTGTGGTTGCTATTACATGTTGCTATGACTCTATGGCATGTTTTATGATTAATTAGAATAGCTAGATTGGTCAAAGACGCCGTCTTATGGCGCGAAACACTCGCTGGAAAAGCTGTAGGAAATGCTACAGAGATCCGGATCGGATCGGGTAGGGGATCAGATCGGGTAGGGATCGGATCGGACATATCCGAACCGGACCAGGGCGTGGTACTTTCTGGAGCATGACGTGAAGAGGCAACAAGGAAGGCCTGGTCGGATCGGAGGGGCGTAGCGTGGGATCGGAAGGAACAAGGAGGACTGAAGTGGAAGAAAGAGGAGCATGGATACCATATTCCGAACCGAATCGAGAGCAATACCCGAACCGAACTAATGCTGACGAGACGGAGAGTATCCGAACCGAACCGCCTCAGAATCACCGAACCGAACCGCATGAGGGAGAGCACCGAACCGAACCGCATGAGGGAGAAGGACCCGAATCCAGAGGATGGTGGCACTCCGAACCGAACCGGGGAACGTATCCGAACCGAACCGGGGAACGTATCCGAACCGAACCTAGCATGGGGAACTGGACGTGTACTTTTACTACTTCGTGATGACTCTTCTGAAGACCAACTCCAATTCGACCAAACCCGAGATGTAAAGGAAGTCCAAATGAGAAGTTAGAGCTCAAGATTCAGATGGGAATCAACGAGTTCGCTTCATGGTTGGGCCTTGCTGCGGGACGTGTGCCAAGGAGTTATCGACGTCTATAGCTTTGGACCACTATGGTAGGAGGTACGAAGGCGGATTCAGGGCCATTATGGCATCGGTAGAACCAAGGGCTACGACCAATGAAGTGGGTCATTGAAATGTTTGGTCATGACTCCAAGTGTTTGGCTTGGTCACAGCAGGGTTTCTACAAGTCGGGATTCGTCGTTACCTCAGTTTGTCTAGTGTTCCAAAGTGGTAGATGTCGTACGCTTTACGCACTGAGTGAGAGGTGTGAGGATGGTTGATATGGATGATTTGTTTGTTATCATTATGACATACACACCACACCCCCGTATTCTTACACCATTTATTATGGCACCTTGGAGTATTGTACGGTATGTGGTACTAACTCTTTGGTTGCAGGTCCAGGTTCAGGTATGGTTTAGTATACCTGTTATCATTCTGTTTTGATGCTTATCGCTCATACCAGGCTTTATGTCTGACCCAGAGTTTTATGTCTCCTCTTATTACTCTGGGTGCTCACACGAGCAGACTAGAGACAGGTTAGCTGGTGATGCACGGGTAGATGATCCGGAGACGAGCAGGAGGCTTCCACGTACTATATACATAATATTCTCCCTGTGTTGTTGAAGATCACTGCTTGGGCATTGTTGGTGTATCTTCTACTTTAGCTTTCTTTGTTTAGAGACAGTAAATTTGGAAAATTGTAATAAGCTGTATTGGATTTCCGCTGCTTTGATGGTTGATGTTGATTTTAGTTATCAGCTTATGCACTGTCTCGCCTGTTTTATGTCAAGTATGTTATTATTATATTTTATCCCATGCGCTGTGAGACATTCTACAGGTTCCTTGATTAGTTCATTCCCTTCTTTCTTTTCTTCTGACGACCGTTCCGTGCTAGCTGGGCATGTGTACATCGCACTTTTGGAGTAAATGCAGGCTGGTGCGGGGCGGGCCGTCACACTTGGTATCAGAGCTCTAGGTTGCGTAGTTAACCTAGGAAAGTTATCAGGGAGAGATAATACACGTATACGAGAGAGCGTATTTGTGATTACTTTGGTTTTTAAAAGCTATATATATATATATACTATTAGTAGTATAAGGATGAAGTCGTACTGCACTAGCACCACTATGGAGCCGTTAATCATTTCCTTTTTCAGATTGACGATGAGCCGATATGTTAAAGGTACCGGTAGGGGAGCCAATAATGGGAATGCTGCTGACATGAGGACGATGTTTACTGACCTCATGAGAGAGATGCTTAGAGATGTACAGAGGGCAGCTCCCAATGGTGGAAATGGTGGTGGTCCAATGGTGCAGGCGCCAAGAGTCGACTTCGCCAAGCTGAATAAGGATTATACTAGCCTTGGTGGGAAGCCGTTCCACGGAACGGAGTCGGCTACGGATGTTCAGGATTGGGTGGATAGTTGCGAACGTATCTTCGAGGATTTGGGTATCGAGGATGCGATGAAGAGAAAGCTAGCGTCCCGTCAGCTGCAAGGGCGGGCAATGAATTGGTGGAATGCTATAAAGGCAGCTACTCCCGAAGATCAGATTACTTGGGAGCAGTTTAAGGCTCGCTTTAGTGAGAAGTTCATTCCAGCTGCTCAGAAGTCAATGTTGTTTAAGAGGTTCTTGGAGCTCAAGCAGAATGGCAGAGCTATCTCAGAGTATATTGCTGAATTTGACACTTTGTCAAAATATGGGTTATCTCTTATTGATACTGCAGAGAAAAAGAATGAGAAATTCATAACTGGTTTGGATCAGTACTTGGGGGAAAAACTTATTAACCACATCGATGAGACGTTTGAATCGATTGTGGGGAAAGCGTTAAGATCGGAAAGTCTCTACCCTAAGTCGAAGACTGAGGTTGCATCTGCAGAAGAGCCAAAACCACAAGCAAGTGGTGGAGGCAAGGGTGGTTCCCAGAATAAGAGAAAGCAGAACCAAGCTAAGGATGGCCAGAAGAAAAAGAATAAGCAAGATGTGGAGTGCTTCAGCTGTGGTAAGAAGGGCCATTATGCTAGTAATTGTCGGGCCAAGCCAGCGGATAGGAAGTGCTTCAACTGTGGCCAAATGGGACATCACAAGGACAAGTGTCCACAGCCCCCTAAGGAGAAGCAAATGGTGAAAGCCTACGCTCTTAATGCTATTCCTTCTTCGTCGAATGCCCCAACTGCGGCGGAGAAGGGAAAGAATGTCGTCATTCAAGGTATGCTTTCGGTTTATGATGTTCCTGTTAGAGTTTTGTTTGATACCGGAGCTTCCAGTTCTTTCATATCTAGTGACCTGGTAGATAGGTTAGGATTGGAGCCCGAGATTGTCGATAGACCTTTAATAGTGACGAACCCGATTGGTGGTTCGACTAGCCTTAGCATGATTTGTCGCAATGTGGTCTTATCGAGTCATGGATGCATGTTTGTTTGTGATTGCTTTGTTTTGGGCTTTACTGGGTTTGGCATTATTTTGAGAGTAGATTGGATCCAAAGATACGGGGTGGTGGTAGACTGTGAGGGCTTGTTGGTGACAGCTAGAGCGGATGATGGGCGGAGGACCCGGTCTTTCTGAATAACTCGCGTATTTGTAATTAAAATCAACCATACGCCACATTCCAACTTTGAATATCCTTTTAAATAAAAATTATTATTTATTAAAAGATTCTCATTAATTTTATCAAGATAAAATAAATTACATTTTAATCTTTCTAAAAAGATTTATTAATATTCCAATTTTGATTTTTAATACAAAAATCATTATTACAAGATTATTAATTTCAATAAACCAATCTTGTCTTAAATTGGATTAAAGAACTAGTGTCATTTAAAACACAGTTCACGATAAACCCAAAACCAAATGCCAAAATATGGAATTTCTATAGAAATCAAATCAACAAATAATCGTTATAAATTTCTGTATCTTTTAAATTTATAAAGTAGATTTACAAATTTCAAATAGTAATTTCAGTGTAAATTGGATTAAAGGATAAATGTTATTTAAAACATCGTCCACTGCAAATCCAATCTAATTATCAATCACCAAACATAAATGTTAAGATCTAATGATCTTAAATAAAAGATTTATCCTAAAAATATTTAAAATAATCAATAAAATATTATTTATGTAAAATATTCTTTATAATACAAAATCTTTTATTTTACAAAAATTCTTTTATTATGTAAACATTCTTTATTTAAAAAGAAATTCTGCATTGGAATGCGACTCAACCATGCACCATATAATTTGGGTCATATGGGTTTCATACATTTCATATATAGGGTAATAACAGGAATTAATCCTCAATCCATCCATTAACAACCAGAGTGACAATGTCAACTGTGTGAGCATTAAAATAAAACAATAACGCTCATCGTAGTCTGTCGATCAATCGATAGACATATAATTAAACATTGGGATTCGTGTCAGTCAAGTATCGTCCCAATACCCGTGTGGGGTTTTCAGCCAACAACAGTTCATATAAATAAATAAATAAATAATTGGTTAATAGGTTTAACCAATTTCAATATCACTAAACATGTCACTTATATCGAGTAAAATATATTTTACTCGTATGACTTCCCTATATACTTCTAAAGTCACATAAACAGTAATTTATTTATATATCTTTATTGCGGATGACAAATGGAATATAATTTCCGTTATTCTTTATTTGTATGAAGTTTCTTAACAGTACTTTTCAGTGTATATTTTGACCAACAATACAATTGTATATTAGAATATAAATTCTAATGCAAGTTTTGCAAATAAAAATTGGATTTTATATTTGCGTATAAATTCTACTGTATATTATGCAAATAAAAGTGATTCTTATATTTTCACATAATTTCTGTTTTCAACAAAGATGAGTAAAAGTGATATACTCATTTCGTTAACAATTCTATTTCAACAAATACAATGTAAATAAAAGTGTGTTTCTAATCTTGTACTTTTATTTGTACATAAAAAACAAATAAAAGTGTATCTCATGTATTTGTCTTTTTATTTGACAAAACAATGTTAATAAAAATGTTCTTTTATCTCTTGTACTTTTATTTAACAAAACAATGGTAAATAAAATGTCTTTTTAACTCTTCTACCTTTATTTAACAAAACAATGACAAATAAAAGTATAATTTTCTTTCTATGCTTTATTTGCAACTAAAAATGCAAATAAGAAATATAACTCTCTTTTTACTTTTTCTTTGCAATAGAAAATGTAAATAAAATGGTTCACAAAATTTTGTTCTTTTTCTTTACAATAGAAATTGTAAATAAAAGGATTCACATTATTTTGTTCCTTTTCATTTACAATAGAAAATGTAAATATGTGTATTTCTAAATTCCATTCTTCTTATTTACATAAGAAAATGTAAATAATTGTAATTTCAAATTCCATTCTTTTTACTTACATAAGAAAATGTAAATAATATATTTTCCTAAATTTCATTCTTTTTACTTACATAGGAAAATGTAAATAATTGCATTGTATATGCGATGCGAATTTCACGTCTTTTAATTACATAAGAATGTAATTTTCCATATCATGCGAATTCTCAAATTTCTAGTTACATATAAAAGTGTAATTCTTAATTTACAATGCAAATTCTGATTTCTAATTACATAAAATGTAACTTTTTAATTCACGATGCAAATCCTCTTATCTCATTCCATAAAAATGTAATTTTTAATTTATTCGTGAATCTTACCTCTTTATTACATTATAACAAATGTAATTTTTATTTTACATTATAAATTCATGTCCCAATTACATAAAGAAATGTAATTTTCATAATACAATACAAATTCATATTTTAATTTCATTGAAAAATAAAAATTTTATCACACCGTTATAACTCACATATAAATTACATAGAAAAATGTCATTTTTATTTTATCGTTCTAATTCACATCTAAATTACATAGAAAATGTACCATTAACATCGCTATTTTTATCGCATAAAAATGTCGAATAAAATGAATCACTAACATTGTCTATTACTATCGCACCAAAAATGTCGATAAAAATGAATCACTAACATTGTCTATTTTTATCGCACCAAAAATGTCGATAAAAATGAATCACTAACATTGTCTATTTTTATCGCACCAAAAATGTCGATAAAAATGAATCACTAACATTGTCAATTTTTATCGCACCAAAAAAAATGTCGATAAAAATGACAACATTAACCATTCTATTTTCACCGCGTTCAAAATGACGATAAAATATTCAACATTAACAATTCTATTTTTACCGCATTCAAAATGACGATAAAATATTCAACATTAACAATTCTATTTTTACCGCATTCAAAATGACAATAAAATATTCAACATTAACAATTCTATTTTTCCTACATAGAAAATGTAAATAAATATATTTCTAAATTCTATTCTTTTTATTTATATAAGAAAATGTAAATAAATGTATCTCTAAATTATATTCTTTTTATTTATATAAGAAAATGTAAATAAATGTATCTTTAAATTCTATTCTTTTTATTTATATAAGAAAATGTAAATAAATGTATCTCTAAATTCTATTCTTTTTATTTATATAAGAAAATGTAAATAAATGTATCTCTAAATTCTATTCTTTTTATTTATATAAGAAAATGTAAACAAATATATTTCTAAATTTTAACATTAACAAAAATGCTAACTTTGTCATACGATGAATTTCTAATTTTTAACATTAACAAAAAAATGCTAACTTTGTCATACGATGAATTTCTAATTTTTAACATTAACAAAAAAATGCTAACTTTGTCATACGATGAATTTCTAATTTTCAATATTTATGGCAAATCCAATTACATCGATGATTCAAAGAATAAAGGTGATCTATTCG
The DNA here is from genome assembly GCA_030737875.1 of Allium sativum. Classification (NCBI taxonomy): domain Eukaryota; kingdom Viridiplantae; phylum Streptophyta; class Magnoliopsida; order Asparagales; family Amaryllidaceae; genus Allium; species Allium sativum. Next base: position 164,074,822 of record CM060913.1, read on the forward strand.
AATTTACTATATACAAACAAATAGTTCATGAATATCAATAAACATGGTTGGTAAAATTATCTAACCATGATCATAGCAACTACAACTCAGGTTTTAACATTGAAATTTACAGATCTAGTGTCATAGCATCACAACAATTCAGATGTATAACATACACAACATACATCGCAGATTCACAACACGCAAGATTGATTAAACCATTTAATTTAATTAAAAGTGAATTCTCACCTTGACTGGATAAGAAAATAATAATAATCCAAATAATTTCAGAATGCTCCAATCAATCACAGCAAATCCTATTCGTTGTCACGGTCCTAACGGATCTGAAATTTTCAGATTCGAAGTTTGTATGTGTTAGTTATTGATGTTAGAACAGTTCTGACTTTTAACAACTGACTGTGTAACGCTTAAAAGCGTGGCAAAACTGAAATCAAATTATACCTTTGAATTTTCAGAATGTTCAAAATTTCAATTCCAGTTTTCTCGATCTGTGGTCGATGGTTTCAGACACCGTTTGTTGGAGAAGGACCGGGGAAGAGAGGCCTTTGATCGGCCAGAGGGGGGATGGGCTCGGCGGCGCCTGGTGGGGCCCAGGGGGACGCGACCATCGGGTCTTCTCAGGCTCAGGGCGGCTTCAACAGGCGACGGGAGGTGATGGTTCAGGTACCAAATCGAAGAGCTCGCGAAGAGCTTCGAAACGGGTATTGGTACGAAGATTTTTGTTGAGTATCGGAGGAGAAATCGAAACTCTAAGAATTGAGCAAATATGGGTTCTTGCGGCTGTGTAAAATGAAGAAGACGATGGCCCTGTAGCATACCGTATTTATACTAGTATTTACGGTTTTTTTTATTTAATTAATTAATTATAGAAAATAGTGTTTTCCCGTACGACCTCCAAACGAAGCTCAACGACTGTCAAACTTAATGTTTTGACATCTTCTGAACGCGATGGCGCTACTACCAAGGTCTAATTCTGAGGTTACAGTCATGTTTTCTTTTATTTTTAAAATAAATCATTTAATTTAACTTCGTACGTACTTGTTAATTCCACTAGGGCCACATACTAGCTCAGAAAAATCCAGAAAAATTATTTTTGGCTTTCTTATGTAAATACGGTTCTAACAAAATTTATTTCGTCGGATTCTGAGACTTTTTGAAAAATGACTATTTTTAAGGAGTTTAAATTTAACTGAAATAGTCAAAACACATTTTCTTTTCCCACGTTCACATATTAATTCGAAAAATTCTGAAAATTGAAACCTAGCAATAATTTGACAATCCGGTTCCAACAAAAGTGATTTCGTCGAAAACCGAGGTCGTTTGAAAAATGACTATTTTTAAGGCCAATATATTTAATATTAAAAATACATTTTTAAACAAATAAATCCCGAAACTCAAAATATATAAGTGTTTACTGTTTTTCAATGTAGAAACATCATTCTGAACTCAATGGAAGTGGTTTCGAGTTCCAATTCCTTCGTATGCAAAAAGTAGCATTTTGACCTTTATAAATTTCATAGCGACCTTTCTAAATATTGAATTGGCCATAACTTTTGATTTCCGTTATGAAATTTCAATTTTTCGGATTCGTTGGAAAGATATTTTTAAATAGATTCTAATATTTTTGGTTTCACTAAAATCCGTTAAATTTTGCATAATGTACGGTCAGTCAAAGTTCAAGTTTGACTTTTCAAACTACCGCGTTATTTCCACCTCTTTTTATAATATTCATTCTAACTTCGATTTGAATCAAATTTGTGATCATTATTATTTAAAATAGATTATTTAAATATCAAAACTCATTAAAATCACTTAAAATAAAATTTTAAATTGGCCCCAAAATTCAGGGTTGTTACACACCATCACCTCAGGATTTCGAGCTTGACAGAGTAGCAAAGAGGTTCAGAAACCTAGGAGGCAAACCCTTTTCTGGGCCTGGCACCGTGACAGAGGCTATAGCATGGCAGAAGATATGCAAGAAGATTTTTGGTGACATGAGACCGGGAACCCACGACAAAGCGCTTATATGCGCTTGGCTCTTACAGGAGGAGGCCAAGTTGTGTTGGGATGCCGTCACCTCTGAGGAGGAGGATACTGTTAGGACCTGGGAAGAGTTCAGGACCTTGTTCAAGGGGAAGTTCATCCCCGAGCAAGCATTAGAGCGTATGCGTTATGAGTTTGCTAATCTCCAGCAGGGAGACCGTTCTATTCAAGACTATCTCAACAAATTTACACAGCTATCACGCTATGCTCCAGAGCTTATTTTGACATCCAAAGCAAAGAACAAGAGGTTCAAATTGGGGCTGAAGCGCAAGTATCAGGACCAGGCCATGAGCAACATCAAACTTTCATTTTCAGAACTAGTAGAGATGGCTTGCAACTACGAAGATTTGGATGAGAGGAACTCCAATCTAGACCGCGCTAAGAGCTAGGCAGGAAACAAGCATAAAGTTTCAGGAGATCAGCCCGAGTCCAACAATGCAGCAGCCGCTACTCAGCAAGCTGGTAAGATACCCAAAGGAAGCTGCTACAATTGCGGAAAGAAGAGGCATTATTCGAATGTGTGCACCGCCCCAAAGAGACTGAAGGCAATTCCAGAAAGCTCAAATCCGAACCCCCGCAGCTCAGCTGAATGCTACAACTGCCATCAGAAAGGGCACTATAGCAGGAATTGTCCTTTGAAGAAGAATGCACTGGTGGCACATGTTTATGACGGGGAAAATCCGCTAGCTATCACCGATGGATCAGGTAAACCCGACGTCTTGGGAGGTACCCTTACTATTAAAAATATTCCTGTTTCTGTACTTTTTAACACTGGTGCATCACGTAGCTTCATTTCTAGTAACACTGTTCACAAGTTAAAATTGAATCAAAGGAAGCTTAACGAACCAATTAAAGTTCAAAACCCGATAGGAGGTTCTATTATTCTCAGTTCATATTGTAGAGTGCCTGTCTCTTATTCTTGCTACATGTTCTCTTTTGATTTGATCACCATGAACTTTTCCGAATTTGACGTTATACTCGGGCTAGACTGGTTGACAAAATGTAAGGCCGAAGTTAGATGTGCCGAAAGAATCGTTAAAGTTAAAACAAAATTTGGGCATATCACTATACCATGTCTCGGTTCAGATCCGGATACAAAAGAATTTTGGTCTTCTTTGGAAGTTATCCCCACTTCATTAGAAAAGATTTCGGTCATTAAAAACCTATGCGGATGTGTTTGAAGAAGTTGAAAACTTACCTCCGCAAAGAAAGATTGAATTCAAAATCGATCTAATTTCGAATGCCAGACCAGTAGTACATCCAATTCGAAGAATGGCCCCGAAAGAAAAAGAAGAGTTAGGCAGCCAAACTCGAGAATTGCTGTGGAAAGGTCTGATCAGACCAAGCTTTTCAGATTGGGGAGCAGCAGTAGTGTTTGTCCCGAAATCAGACGGTACTCTATGGCTTTGTGTTGATTACCGAGATCTCAATAAGCAGACACTGAAGAACAAATACCCCTTGCCGCGAATAGATGACTTGCTAGTTCAATTGAATGGCGCGAGAGTATTCTCCAGAATGGACCTAGCTACAGGTTTCCACCAATTACGTATAGCCAAAGACTGTGTTCCTTTGACAGCCTTCAGGGGTCCCGATTTATTCTACGAATGGTTAGTGATGCCGTTCGGCTTGTGTAACGCTCCAGCTTACTTCGTCGATCTTATGAACAGAGTGTTCCGTGGTGTCGTGAATAAATTTGTTCTGGTCTTCATCGAAGATATCTTAATCTACTCCAAGTCAGAAAGTGAGCATGCAAAACATTCAGAACAAGTGTTGGTAATTCTGAGGAGAAATGTCTTGAAAGCTAAATTTTCTAAGTGTATCTTCTGGCAAAATGAAGTTATGTTCCTTAGCCATGTCATATCAAAAGAAGGGATTGCTGTGGATCCAAGCAAAATTACAGCGATACAGGACTGTAAACATTCTACTACCCCACAGAAGTTCGAAGTTTTCTTGGATTGGCTAGTTACTATCGGAAATTCGTTAAGGATTTTTCAAAGATATCTGGTGTATTAACAAAGCTTACAAAGAAGCATGAGAAATTCAAATAAACTCCCGAATGTTAGGAAGCTTTCCAGGAGCTGAAACGGAAACTGACAACTGCTCCAGTATTAACAATTATAGAAGGCAACCAGGACTTGACTGTATGGATGGATGCTTCTATTAGAGGGATTGGCGCAGTATTGATGCAAAAAGGCCAAGTGGTCGCTTAAGCTAGCCGTCAGCTGAAGCCGCATGAAAGGAACTATGCAACTCATGATCTTAAGTTATTAGCTATCGTGTTTGCTTTGAGAATCTGGAGGCATTATTTGTTGGGTGAGAAGTTCGAACTATTTACTGATCATCAATCATTGAAGTATCTATTCACTCAGAAAGATCTAAACTTGAGACAACAGCGTTGGTTAGAATTCGTTGCAGCATACAATTTTGAGATTCTATACACTCCAGGGGAAAGCCAATGTTGTCGCAGATGCGCTCAGTAGAAAGAATGAAATCATCGCCAGTTTTATCATTACGTCTTCATTGATTGACAAGATTTCGGACCTGCAGAAAGAAGATGAATTTATTCAGAGAATCAATCAGAGAGTCAAGGGATGTGAATCCACAAGTTTCCATCTCGATGACAATGGAGCTCTCAGATTAAAGGGCAGAATTTGCATCCCAAATCTTCCAGAGCTTCAAAAAGAAGTCATGGATGAATGCCATAAGTCCAAACTCAGCATCCATCCCGGTGTGAGCAAAATGTATAATGATATCAAGCGCACATTCTGGTGGAGGGCATTAAAAAGGGACATTTCAATTTATGTTAGCCGGTGTCCCACCTGTCAACAAGTTAAGAGCGATCAGCAGAAACTGGTTGGATTATTACAACCATTAGGTATCCCAGGATGGACGTGGGAGCAGATTTCCATGGACTTCATAGATGGTTTGCCTCGAACTAATAGAGGAAACGACAGTATTTGGGTGATCGTAGATCGCTTCATGAAGACCGCCCATTTCATACCTGTCAGATCCAACAAAACGGCTCAAAGTTTAGCGTAGATTTACTTCAAAGAAATAGTTAAACTGCATGGAGTGCCGCTCAGTATAGTCAGTGATAGAGATCCACTATTTACTAGCAAATTCTGGGAAGCATTCCAGACCGAATTGGGAACCAAATTGAATCTAAGCACCGCTTATCACCCTCAGACAGACGGCCAAACTGAATGGGTGAATAGAATCCTAGAAGATTTACTTCGGGCTTGTATTATTGATTTTGGCGGGTCTTGGGAGGATCACTTACATTTGGCAGAATTCTCTTATAACAATAGCTATCAAGCAAGTTTGGAATGTCGCCATTTGAAGCATTATACGGTAGACCGTGCAGATCTCCCGCGTGTTGGGTAGAACCTAGCCACAGACTGGCGTTGGGGCCCGATATGATTAGAGAAGCATCTGATAAAGTCGATTTCATTATGAAGCGGTTGAAAACCGCAAAGCCAACAGAAAAGTTATACTGATTCTAGAAGAAGAGATTTATCATTTTCCGTAGGTGATTATGTCTATTTAAGAGTATCTCCGATGAGGGGAGTAATCAAATTCGGTAAAACTGGGAAGTTGGCACCGAGATTTATTGGTCCCTTTCCTATACTTGAACGAGAACTCTTGCTTATATGGTTTCATTAACTGATTGGTTGCTTGGGGTGCATGATGTGTTCCACGTATCTCAACTCAGAAAACATGTGCATGATCCAGATCTTGTTGTAGAAGAAGCAGCGCAACAGGACTTGGAAATTACTCCAGAATTAGCAGTCAGAAGAGAGCCATTTAAGATTGTTGGCAAAGAAACTAGAGAGCTAAGGAGCAAAAAGGTTCATTTAGTTAAAGTGCAATGGAGTAGTGATCCTAGAGACTGTACTTGGGAGACTGAGGAAAGCATTAAGCAAGCTTACCCGAAATGCAGAGTGGACATCTCTGACTAACTCCGGTGCAAGGTACCTTTACAATACTTTGCATTAACATTTTGTTTCCTACTGTACTGTTGTTTCCTTTTCGGGGACGAAAAGTTTTAAGTGGGGGAGATTGTAACAACCATGAAAATGCGAGCCAATTTAAAAAATTTTAATTGGTTATTTTAAAAGAATTTAAACAATTGAAACGGAATATTTCAATAAAATAATGAATTGGAAATAGTGAGGCAGTTTGAAAATTTGAATTCAAACTTTGACTGACCGTACTGGGTGGAAAATATAACATATTTTAGTGAAACCAAAAATATTTAAATCTGTTTATGAATACCTTTCTAACGAATCTGAAAAATCGAAGTTTCATAGTGGGAATCAAAAGTTATGGCCAAATGAATTTTCAGAAAGGTCGCTATATAGGATATATAGCCCTTGAAAATAGACATTTTGCAAACGACCTCAGAATTCGACGAAACCACTTTTGTTGGGTCCGGGATGCCAAACTATTGCTAGGTTTCAAATTTCATAATTTTTTAAGCTAGTATGTGAGCGTGGCAAAAGAAAATGTGATTGGTCAATTTCTATTAAATGGGGTCGACCAGAAAATGGCCATTTTTCAAACGATCTCAGAATTCGTTGAAACTAGTTTTGTTGGGACTGTATCGTCAAAACATAGCTAGAATTATTTTTCTGGAATTTTTCGAATCAGTTTGTGGCCCTGGCAAATTGAAATGTACGTTCAAATTGAATATTAAATGTTTTATACTTTAATTTGAAAAATAACTGACTGTTATAGTCGAATTGGCCAACGAAACATATCCCATTGTGTCCGAGATGGGGGTATTTAGCTAAGGGCGACAGTCGTTGGGTTTGAATTGGCGTCCATGTGGAGAAACACTATTTTGAAATTTAATAAGTTCATGGGCCAATAGAATTTCTTCTTCATAATTTTTAAAATCAAAAAATCAAAAAAAAAAAAACCTATCCCCTCCATTTTAACAGCGGAAGCTGCTCAGACTTTGCCGACCAGATCCCCGCCGCCTCAGGCTAAGCCCGACCCCGCTGCCACCCAGATTCGAAAGCCCTCCCTTCCCTCTTCAAATCCAACCAACCCTCGACCCCCCTCGTCGTCTGTGTCTCGAGAACCACGCCCTCAAACCCCCGAACTTTCCGCCGCCGCCACCTCCGATTAAAGCCACCGAGTTCGCCATCTCCACCACCGACCGACTCGCCTCTCTCCCCTCTTCCACGTGGTATAATCCGATCCTTCCATCGTTGCATGGATTTTCTGAAAAATTCGAACCCTAGTTCGAACCAACTTTGAAAGGTGAGACCTTTATTATATTTGAACTAAAATGAACACTTTTAAGTGTCGCCAACTTTGAAAAATCATATCTTTATGGTGTGTTAACGAAATTCGATGAAACATGAAACATCGTGACAGCAAGGAGGCTCTCTACCATCTAGAAGAGACCGTGGAATTTTCAGAGCTATCTACGATTTTTAGCACCTCGAAAACCAGTGTGAGAAATCTAAATTAAATTGTGTGAATGAAATTGTGTTGTATAAATTATATAAGCGAAGTGTAAATTATATACACATTCTATACCTCATGTACATGTGTTGTATAAGTTATATGAGCGATGTATAAATTATACAAGCATTGTATGAAACATATATGCTTTGAATTATGTTGAAATGAAAGTGAAAAATAATATATATATATATATATATATATATATATATATAGACTCCCCTCGTCCACAATCTATGGACGATATTTATTGCTTGTGATTGGCGTGAAAATATGTAGTATGACGAATGGTTGAAAATAATTGTTTGTGGTTGATATTGTGGTTGAAAAATACCTCTTGTGGTTGAAAAATACCCTTTTATGGTTGAAACAAATTAGAATATAATTGTGGAAATTAAAATAAAACATGTCGCCTGCTTGCGAACTAGATGCATGAATCCCCATTGTCAAAAACCGCGAGGTTTTAAGGTGGAGCGAGGAGCCGTACTAGGGACGGTCCCCGTTTTAACTACCCTGTCGTTATGCTGCCGATTTTTTTTGAAATATTCATGTGTTAGAATAATTTTCATTTGTTGAAATTATTTTCATATGTTGAAACCACATTCATGTGTTGAATAGAAATTCATTCGTTGAAAAGAAATTCATGTGTTGAATGGCGTTCGTATTTTAAATAAATAGCTTTAACTATAAAAATCACATTTATATATATATATATACAAACTATAAAGAACATTCATGTGTTGAATAGAAATTCATTCGTTACATAGAAATTCATGTGTTGAATGGCCTTCGTATTTTAAATAAATAGCTTTAACAATAAAAATCACATTTTTATATGTATATATACAAACTATAAAGAACATTCATGTGTTGCATTTTTATTATTAGCTTTGTTCTGCATATATATATATATATATATATATATATATATATATATATATATATAGATAGATATATATACACACACACACACACACACATGTGTTGAACAGAAAAAATGGATTACCTGTTGAGTAAAGAAATTATTTGCGTGCCTGACAAATAGGTAAGCCTTGATGAGTTGGCTGCGCAATTTTATTTTTATATCAACTCCTGTGAATGCCATTGGATGCAGAGTGCTGGTTATTCTGTGTGTAATAATAAACATCGCCATAGGATAGTAACAATTAATTTTTAACTACACTACATGGCATACTTCTTGACGATAGGCATACTTCATCATATACCACATAAGCATTTGGAGCTTGTGTGACGAGGTTGAAGATTTACCATACGAGCGAGAGGCTTGTATGGCGATGATTATATATTACAGGTTGAACTGATGACTGATATGGACTATATAAAATATAACGATGAATTGCCAGATTAATAAAAAAAACCACACGGGTCTAGAGTTGACAATAATCACGTCTCTTTAGTTATTAGATACGGCATATGGATTATTTATTTCCCACACGGGATGAGGTGATGAGGATTTATACTCTGGAGTAATTAAAAATACACACTCCCTCAGGCTTAGACGGGGTGACGAGAATTTATTCTCTGGAGTTATTATCTATACACGCTCCCCTGTAAACACCAGAATATATCACTATAAATATGTGTATGCTTTATAGGATTTATTGGGTACCTAATGCGGCCCAATAAATTTCCGAACCCCTTCCCGTACAAAGGAGATTATGGCGAAATTTTTCAAAATATAAGGGAGTTAATGAAATATTTGAAGTGAAAACAATATTGAAATCGTAGAATGAACTATATTTATATATGTATGTATAAATATAAATAGAATTGAAAGGAATCGAGGCCGTGCAATTCGTGTTTTGAAATTGTAATTTCAATCGATTAGTACGAGAGATCCGACCATCGGATTTTCCCGAAACCGCAACCGTTGGGTTCGCCTTGGAAATATCTTTCCAACGGCACCAACTTTGTAAAAATCCAACGGTTGGATTGTCTAGAATGTATAATTCAAATCTGAAGAAAAACAGCGCCAGAATCGATTATATTTATATATAAATATAAATATAATTATATTAAATCGAATAATGACGCTGTAGTTCATATTTTGAAACCATAACTTCAAACGACTAGTGTGGATGATCCGACTGTCGGATTTTAACGAAACTGGAACCGTTGGGTTTGCTTTGGGAATATCTCTCAGTGATATAAACTCTGTAGAAATCCAACAGTTAGATTTCCCGATATGTTTAAAACAAATTTGGGGAAAAACAGTGCCAGTGCCATGGCACGACCTGAAATGTCATTTAATTAAATATGGCCATTTTTAAATAAATAAAAATGGCGAAAAATCTTTATAAAATATTATAAGCTACATGGATTGGAAATAAACCAATTTTGCTTGATTTGTTAAATATTTGATGGTTGTATGTGGTTGACATGAAAATTACACTAAAGAACTGAAATGGAAATGTCGAATAATATAACAATAGAAAGAATTAGTTTGAATTCTAATTATACGTGAATTGTTTGAAAAGGCCGAGCTAACCCTCATTTCAAATAATTGATCGAACGATTCGAAGTCGAAAATACGAAGACGGTTCAAGACCGACTATCTTCATGTCGGATGGATGGGCGCTGCTGAGGTTCCTGATTGGAGTAGCTACCTTGAAGGAACGGAAGTAGTAGCCGTCTGAACGTATGTGTTGATTGTACGGATATACGAGGAATATGGTTCCTCCGGTTTCGTTTAGACCAAGAACGGACTTGTAAATGGACTGTGTGTCTGACATTGGATTTTGTTCTGTACTAATTAATCTCTGTTAAATATATATCTGTTTGGCGGCGGAGAATTTATTCTCTTGATTTACGCCCTTCTCTGAGACGTACGAGCTTAGAGGTTATATATCGATAGAAATCAGTCGTATGGAGCGGATTGCCTGTGTGGCACGCCATGATGCAGTGATCAAGGCTTCTGTTGCAAAGCAAAGTCTTGTGGTTGGTGATAAAAGCACGACCTACGTGGCCTGACTTTGTGTATAGCGTGGATTCACGAGCCTCACACCTCGGTATGAGTTAAAAACGGGATAAGGACTATAGGAAGAGCACGATGTTTCTTTCTAGCTAGCGGTAGTGTCAGTGCTTAAATTGGCTGACATTAATATTACTTTTTACCGATGTGGGTGTTGAATGAGGCGCCTCGATACTAGGTCTGTTAGGACCGGGAAACGTGTGCTCAGGAATTGCCAATCCTCAAACGTAAGAGCGGACCGGCCCTGAAGATCCAAGGGTTACCTAGATTGTGTAGTCCTACGGCATTTGTTAGATTGTCTCGAAGCGGAGAGGAGCTTGCCCCTTTCCTCGACTCATGACGAAAATCCAATTTCCAATACGAAATAACGGATTTGATTGTAGAACTAGTATGGCGACATAGTAGATGGTAGCTATGCCGCCTATGATTGATATTTATGATGATATTCGTTTTTGAAACATATATGCACTAGTAATAATATCAAATGATTTTGCTTTACACGTATTAAGCATATTTGGCCATTATAAGGTAAAACTCTATCCTCCGGTTTGCGTTGCATTGTATAATGGGACTTGAGTCTTATAACGGCTTCATTCTTTTTAAAAGCATTGCATTGTTTTAGAGAATTTACTTTGTTTTAAATGCACTGGCAATCACTTGAGTAAACCCGTTCCGCGAAAGTGGCGTGGTACTATGATTTGCCTTATTACTGTTGTTTAACCAGTTAAGTAGATTTCTCATACCAGTCCCATGACTGACTCGTTGTTTGTTTCACTTTGCAAACTCGGGTGCCCTTATTTTCACACGGGCAGCCTATTTGACAGATGACAGGTTGTTTTGGCTTAGCACTACAATACGGAGTGCGCTTTTGGCTTGATGGCGAGGATTAGATTTGTATTTTGGCTATTGACTTTCCGCTATCCTTATCTCATGTATATGATTCCGCCTATGGCGATGCAGACTGTTTTACTTATAGTATTTATTATCTTATGTATATGTACCGCCGCAGGCGATGTAGACTGATAACTTTATTATGTCTCACTGTATGTATATATTCCGCCTATGGTGATGTTGACTGATCATTCCCCTTTTATTTACTAAGTTATATCCTACGTTGTGCTATTATGATGTTGTTACTTGTTATGATTCCGCTGTCATATCTATGTCAAATTATCCTATTTTTTGTTTTTGCTATTATCTGTACTCTGCTAATGATGATTAATGTGTTATATTCCAATGATTATCCTTGACACCGTCCTACGGGTTTCGGGATCGTCACAGGGGTTTCAACCAACAAATACTGAATATTATTTGTGCAGTCGGGCGATGTGTAAAATTTATCATCCCAACGCATGTCAGTTAAATGAGTGTACATAAACAAATCGTCCAATTTGTAAATGAATATTTATTTTCATTTCAAGAGAAATTTTATGTCATTCACATATACATTAAAAATTATATTTTTAATGATAAAATATTTATTTCAACACATTAATATTTTCTATAGTCCATACATTCAATAAAAATGATATTATTATCATTCAACCATTTTATTCAACACATGAATATTTTATACAGTTAATATACACATTAAAAATTATATTTTTAATGAATAAATATTTATTTCAGAAAATTTTGGCAATATAACGGTGTGATATTAAAACCGAGTAATGTCTAGCATTACCCCTCTTCTGATACTGGCTCGCACCATACACAATATTCAATCCAATCAACCAAACCACAAAACAATCAATAACCACAATACTGTCAATTTTCCACAATACAATCCAAACAAGCAACCATGGTCTGTACAATAAATAGTGTCGGGGGCCACAAAGCCCCGTCTGCATCCTAGTATATATTTAACTATAAAATAATTAAGTGAGAAGGAGTTCTCACCTTGGTTTTCCACTCTGTCATTCATTAATTGGCGGATTTTGTCGCCGCGCTCCATTTTGTCGCTTTCGCCGACCAAATTTTCCGTTCTGCTTCTAACTTCTGCATACGAGCTCCAATCTTTGCCAAACTTTGTCAAAAGCACAAACGTGCCATTCCGGACAACTTTTTCCTAGAGGACTTACTTCCAAAAATGCACCAATTCGCCAGAAATAGCGAAAAATAGCAGTAGGTCCGCGATCTTTAGACGCATTTTGCGAGCAGCTCCGAACTCCAAAATTCGACTTCCATATACTCAAATCGAAGAGAAAATCGTGAAATACAACTTTTGTATGGTGGAGCTTTGGCTAGAAATGCATGGTTTGAGTGATATTGACTAAAGAAGGTCAGGGTATTATTTGCAAAACGAATTTTTTTGGGAAAAAGGTGATTTTGGCCATGTGGGGTCCACGGTCGGACTGGTGGCTGGGGGCGGCGTAGGGCTTGACTGATGTAGCGGGTGGTTCTGATGGGTGGCGGTGCTAGTGGAGGGGCCCACGGTGGTGGTGGTGGTGTGATTTAGGGCTAGGGTTCACAAATGAAGAGAGAGAGAAGAGGAGAGAGATAGGAGGAGGTGGTGGCCGGAGGTGGGTGGTGGCGTTGGTGGAGGAGGCGGTGGCTGGTGGAGGAGGGGCAGCAGTGGTTTTGGGAAGGAGCTCACCATTTTTGGAGAAAGTGGAAGAAAGAGGAAGGAGGAAAATAATGAAGTGTAAAGGAAGAGAAGTGGTTTATATGCCCGTTTCTCTCTTATCGCCCGAATGCAAACGATATCCGTTTGCCGCGGATTTCAGATACGAGATAGTAAACGTCAAGACGTGTCCAACGAAACAAGTTTCGTCGAATTCCGAGTTCGTTTGACCATCCTTTATAATTCACAATGATGCTCAAATAATGTTCAAAAATGTGATTTTAGCGCACATTTTCTTATTGTACGCACAAACGATAACTCCAAAAATCATGGCCCTTTGGATTTAGCCATTTTTAAACGATATGAATTCAAAAAAAAAAAACGGAATCGAATTCTGAGATCGTCTCCATAATGTTCTTTTATAAAATGACTATCTGTTTTCGGACAAATGGTTTTACTTCGCATGGCCACATACTGACTTCGTTCGACAAGCACTTGGAACCCAACAATGATTTGTCATTATGAATCCAAATTTTTTTATTTTGTCTAATTCTGAGCTAAAATGCAAAATTTCACTTTTTAAGGGCTAGGTTTGGCTAACTCAAAACCCAACCAAAATTCCATAATTCCGGATCTCGGAATATCGAAGTTTATACTTTTCAAAGTCATAAACGACATTTTGAACTTAATGGAAGTGGTTTCGAGTCCAAATTCATCCGTATGCAAAATATGACTTTTTGGGCTATACATAATATTGGAACATATATATACATATATATATATATACATATATATATACATATATATATATACATACATATATATATATATATACATACATATATATATATATATATTCCATAGCGACAATTCTAACTTTTCAAAATGAAGCTTATAAATCAATTTAATAATTTTATTGAGTTTATTTTAAGTCAAATAAAAGATAAAAACTAATTTTAAAGTTATTCTCAAATTTTATTTAGCAAAAAGAACCAATTTCTATTCGCCTATTCATTAAAATAGCTTAAATCAAAATTTTAAATTGGTTCTGAAAATATGGGCTGCTGCAATCTCACCCACATAAAATCATTTCGTCCCGAAAAAGGAACGGAGCTGAAAGTTGTTTAACCAACCAAATCAACTTTCATTCTGGCTTGAATTCTTCAACTTTTCAGTTTCTAAGAATTTTCAAATTTCTCAAAAATTTGGCTAACACCATAAATTTTCGAAAAATTTCTCCATATCCTCTTTTGCACGGGCTGATCGGTAAAATCGCAACTTGCCTCACAGGGCCATCATTAGTCAAAAGAAAAAGAAAAATCCAAGCGGCTCATAAAATCATCAAAACCCAAGAAATACAATAAACATGTACCTATTTGTCGGGCATACAATTTAACTGTTTGTCGGGCATACAATTTTATTCCTCTTCTTAGCTTCCATGCTATGACCTATTCATTATATACACATGTACATATTTGCAGTTTCAATCAATTTTCAATTCAGTTCAATATTTGATTCAATTTGGCTAAATTTCACATTCATTCTCTTATTGGTTTTATTAGTGGAATTATTAATCATACAACACAACCATCAATCTATTAGTTGGTTAACTTCTCAAATATGTAATTTTTAATATACTTAAAAATCATATTCCAGTGCCAAATCACAAACTGTAAATTCTATCTATGTTTTTGTTCTCACACCAGTCAATTGGAAATATATAGACATCCCACTTTCGAAACTCGACAATAAACTACTAATGATGTACAGTCATCTGTAGAATCATCCCCGGGAGACTAGAGTGTGATTTTATATCTATCCAGCATATTTAAGACTTTGAATATACGTTCATGACGCGTATACGTAAAATCTTCATATACTCAATTGTCCAAAATAAAATAAAATAATATACCCAAATACATATAATAAGGTTTAAATTTTCAAAAAAAAATTGTTTTCATTTTTATTTTAAAAATAACACTCTTTGAAACTCTTTCTAGGATACTACTGATCTCATCTCTAACGAGTCATTCTTATTGGATATTACTAATCCAATCTCTGATGAATTCTTTCATTCGCTTCTTGTAACAACCCACTTTTCTTAGGGATATTGAATTGGGAATCAACTAATTTATTTGGTAATTTAGAAAAAAATATATATAATAATGAATAAATAAATAAATAAAAGCGAAACATATATTTTGGGATGAGAGGAAAATACAAGTTTTCTGAAGTATTTTGCATATGCAATTATTGTAAAAGGTTGCATGTTTTATTGTAACAATGATGAAATTTATTGTTTTTTATTAAATAGAAAATTAAAAAG
This sequence comes from Allium sativum, assembly GCA_030737875.1. Lineage (NCBI taxonomy): Eukaryota > Viridiplantae > Streptophyta > Magnoliopsida > Asparagales > Amaryllidaceae > Allium > Allium sativum. Next base: position 164,090,221 of record CM060913.1, read on the forward strand.
GAAAGTTTTAATTGAAAAAAAAGCATTTGTTTTTTTATGATTACATAAAGAAGTTTTGCCTTTATGTTTGAGAAATTTAAATAACACACTATTTATGTATGTGTTAGTTTTCAGTGTGTGCATTTGAAAAAAAAGAACTTTTATATTAATTTAAAAGGAAAAAAATATAAACAAAATAAAAATAAGTATGCATTTTTGATGAATACTCTAGAAATAAATTAAATAAAGAGGGAAAGAAAAAATCTCCAAATGAGACAAAGTGTAATGATTGTGTTACATAAGAAAAAGAGAAAGGAAAATTTAAAAGTTTAAAAAGAAAGGGGAAAAAGGAGATTTTTATTAGAAGAACCTAGAGAAGGGGCTGAACATAAAATTCCTTCTCATTAAGCTCCTATTCTTCATTCCTCATTCAGTACGCATTTCTCTTTCTCAAAAACCAGAAACGTCACCGTAAAGAAAAGAGAAAAAAAATCAAATCTTTTCATCCCAATCAAAATAACGATTAGAAATTTGCAATCAAAAGTTGAAGTAAGATTCCCAATTCTTCAAGTAAGTATCCCTAGATCAATCCTACCTTGTAACGCACGGCCACTAAACCCATGCTACCTAAGAGAAACACTAAGTATTATTGTCGGAAAGCACGGAGAATGAGACTCGATAGGGCTAAACGCTGTACTCATTCCCTTGAACGAACACTGGCATTAGAATTTAAAACTTCTCAACTTACCCTTTGTACTTAGTATAAGTTCAAAGCAATGATGTAGGAAAATTTCCCAAGTTACATAGTACAAAATATAATAGAATCAAGCACAGCACAATGACAATAGCATAATACATAATACATATCATAACAGAGATGTCTGGATACAAAGTCCATAATACATAATATTACATCCCAAAATACATAATCGAGTACATCCATAATACTATTAGCTACTAACAGTCTGAAGCTGCATAGTCCAAAACCCCCAAAACGTGGAAAAGATAAGAATGCTGCTACAGTCCATGCAACCTAACCTGCATACAATCCTCAACAGGACCCGAGGATTGTGAAAACAAATCACACGGGTCAGACTATTTCTAGTGTGAGTGAAGTAAGTATCTATGGACATCGAAATTTGATATTAGAAGATAAATGATGCCACATGTATAAGTCAATATAAGGCGTATGAATGTTGCAATATATGAAAAAATTAGCATAATCATCGCATTGAATATGCCTTAATCCAGGCATCCGTACTGTATGTAACTCAATACAATACCAAAACAATTATCATATGTAAAGCAATACTCCATCATTAACTCCAACCACTGCTCCATCGTCATACGGGGAGGTCTTCCAGCTATCTTTCTCTCTATTTAGCATATAGTAAGATATATCATTAAGATGGAATTAAAGCAATACTCACATTAGAACGTTTAAAGATTGGGGTTTTGGTTTAGGCATGTACAACTATTATTATTGTAACACCCCACCTCCACTAGGGTCACTCACAAAGGGAATGCACTAGTTTTGGAGGGGTATTATCGAGATAACATCACAGAATTATCACAAGCCAGAACATAAATAAATTATTAAGTAAACAACGAAAGAATTTTTGAGCAAAACAGAACTTCATTTTATTCCAAAGTAAACCATGTCTCTTACAACTTCATTACAACTGTCTTGTAATAATAGCCAAAGAAGCAATAACTTAAAACAGAAAAACAGCTTATTCCCCAAGTGCAGTAACAAGAAGCAACCATAGCAAACCGTACATGCTGAGCCAAAGCAAGTGATATCCAAGCTAAGAGCTAGTGTTTCCTCCCTGAGAACCTGGGGGGGGGGGGGGGGGACGAAAGAAAAAGAGGCGAAAGGAAAAGGGTCAGTCATAAAGACTGAGTAAGTCCTAGTGACTTTCAGTGTAAAAACGGTTAAAACAACCTGTCATGTATGAACTGGAACTAAACTTAAGAATGGTGTCAAGGTGGACAAGATAGACTAAGGTGATCATGATAAGTCAAGACAAGTTAAATAAAGCATCACATGTTCAAGATTCGTTGCATCGACCGTACTAGTATACTAAGCCCATGTCACTAGTTAATCACGAAATAAATTCCACGGCCCAATATCATGAAATGACCCTGAAGCGGGGTATGACCCAAGTACGGGGTCCTACGGAGCGATTATCTAGTCGATCGGCTCCCTACAAGTTCTAGCTCGTCAAGTGTCTGTGTCATACGGCTAATCACGAATGTAGTCACCTGTGCTGGGTCCACCTTCGGGTGTATCAGCCCTAGGGTGTCAACCCCTGACACGATTCAAGATGCACAGATAAATCTACGGATACCCAATGTCCGCCCCGGAATACGTGCACGACCGTAGCCCACCGAACCTACACTGGCGTACCCCACTGCCGTCGTTCACCTCTTACAATCAGCCCAGTAATCGTGCCCCACCCGGCCTAGCCCCAGGGTACCTTGATACATCTAGAGGGTTACTGCTGAAAAGGGTCGTGTCTAGGGTTTCGCCTAATAGATTAAGTCATGTAATTCGTGACCTAACCCGCCTAACCGATTAAGTCATGTAATTCGTGACTTAATCTTTTTCCAGTCTAGTCATGTCAAGATGGTTAAGTATGTCATTTAAATTCGTGACTTAACCCGCCTACGTGTCATGTCAAGTTGGCTAAGTGTTGTCGTTTCAAGTTCATGACTTAGCCCTACAAATCGTGTTCAAGTTGGTTAAATTGTCTTTTCATGTTCATGACTTAACCCTAATTGGCATTAATTGATTCGTTAATGCATCGAACCACTCACATTGGATCCTATTGTTCGTAGCCACTGGATTTGCCGGGCGGTTCCGGGCAGGTTTACGCTACGAACTCAACCCAACCTCGGGTTTCAAGCGCGATATGACCAACTACCCACATTGGATTCTATTGTTAGTAGCAACTGGATTTGCCGGGCAGTTCCGGGCAGATTTACACTACAAACTCAACCCAACCTCGAGTTGGCCAATTTCTTGTTTTCTAAAGTCATGCCCATGTTCTTATCAAATTCGTGCTACTTTCATAGCATGTTCATATAAATTTTATGTCCAACTAAGGCATGTTTCAAGTCAAGTTATGGCATGTTCAAGTCAAGTTTTGGTGCCATATTTCATGTTCTACTTATGCCAAATTTCACGGTTTATGATTATAATCAATTCAAGTTTTGCCTATTCTACCCAATCGTATCCCCAACGTATATAAACGTACTTCGTTCGCAAGCATAAACAATTGAAGAGATAAAAGGGGAATAACACCAAACATGTGATAGGCATATGTGACAATTCCAACATCATTTGCATAATAAACAGGCTATAACATATCACATGGTTTCAATACTAACATGATGCTAACTTGGCATAATAATGGTTCCAACTTGGTTTAACATGATGATTTCAACTTTACATCATAGGCATAATAATCCTTGCGGGCATAATAATCATTTTATTACAAACATGAAACATTAAAGGCATGGTAATTCTAATAGGCATAGTGGATTTCAATTTAGCATTTTTAACATAATGATTCTCATCTAGCATTATAAACATAATGATTCCAACTTTTCATCATAACCTAGCAATTCCCAATTTGTCCTTAACATGATAGGTATATTAACATCACAGGCATAGTTTCATTAATATCAAAGACATGGTTTAATTAGCATCATAGGCATGGTTTAATCAACATGAGGATTTCGATGAACATAATGATTCCATGGACATGTATTTGTTCAACTTGCAATAAAATTAAGCCCAAGTGATTCATAACAACATCAACCTCATGATAAGTTTAACTTGCAACATTAACATAGCAATATTCCCAAATTTTGATTCAAAGTTAAACAATATAAACATGGATTAATAATAGTTCTTAAATCCGGTTTCAATTCATAGCATGTCCATGTTATTTTAGTGTTTTTGCCTAAAAAGTGACATAGAACTTACAATATGAAGCAAGTAATCCAAATCAAAACTTTAAATCAAATAGCCCCAAATCCGTTTTCTAAAGCGTCGTAGTTGTTGTAGCTTCTAGTTGTAGCCTTCAAGAATCGTCCTTCGTCTTCTTTAATTTTGTTCTTTGTATTTTTAATTTAGAGTTCTAAGGTTTAATGGCGGCTGCATGAGGCTAAAATGAAATAGTATGATTTAAGCTAGGTCTTAGGGTCTTTTTATAGTGTTTAGGATTAGTTTTAGCCATGGGATAAACCCTAGGATAGATCTGAGCCATCTAAAATCGTCACAAGCCCCCAAAACAGGACCCAGGAGCCAAGACAGGTGCACCAGGCCGACCTGGCCGACCAGGGAGGTCGAACCCCAGGTCGACACCCAGGTCGACTCCCCAGTCGACCTGGGGGGGGAGGTCGACCCCTAGGTCGACTCTAGTGTCGACCTAGTTGGGGGGGAGGTCGACCCTAGTGTCGACCCCCCTGTCGACCTGTCTGGGCGGGATTTTTCCCGCCTACCCTGAATTCTGAAAATTTGAATCTGTTTTTGAATTTGAATTTTTCGTGAAACTTTGCGAGGCCATATCTTGATCATACGGACTCCGATTTACGAAATTTCGGACTCTATTTCGCCTATTTTTCCGAGACGAACGCACTGGCGCATCCCGTTTTCCCTGATTCAGATATAAAAATTTAATTCTGCCCTGTTTTAAGTTATAATGTGTTGTTTAAAATACGGGTTGTTACATTCTCCCCTCCTTAAAGGATTTCGTCCCCGAAATCTTCAAGTTAGGAAGAACGTATCCTACCATCCATCATCCATCTACTCAAAGCATCATCCACAGGCAGTCATTGTCCTTAAAAGATTTCTAATGCTATATGAACATATGCAGAAAGTGTGTGTATATGTTCCTTATCTAATGCAAATGATCAGGCCTGATTGATCTTCTCAAATGCAAAATATGTTTAGTGAAATGAATCCAATATGTATGCAATTTTTTTTCCTATTATAATTCATAATTTTTACATGAGTTCTCAAACATTCAATCATATGCAACAACCAAATGATAGCACAACCAAGTTTCCAAAATAAACACTCATGCATATGCAACATGAAAATGTGTCTGAGCCGATCTAGTGCCTAATGTGTATTCATGCATCCACGAGAAACCACTTGCGACAACTTGCAACCATTTCGCAATCATAACATGTTTCAATTACATGTTTACATCCAAAAAGATTCTACCTATGGTTCCCAAGATAGGATCGAGGAGAGAAACAAGATAAAACAAAGCAACTAGAAAAAGAAGTTAACGATGTACCCCCAGAAGGTCCGGTCTGCTTCTTAGGGCAGTCCTTGCTGATGTGTCTAGTCTCCCCACAATGAAAACATTCACCTTGCTTTCTTTTCCTCTTTCTACAATCCTTGGCTATGTGCCCATCTGTACCACAGAAATTGCATTTCCTTTTATCACGTGAGTTGTCGTTCTTGCCTTCTTTCTCAGAGTCTACCTTCTTATTCTCAGAATCGTTGGGCTTGACCTCTTTCTTGCCCTTCTTATCTTTCTCATACAGTAGGGCCATATCCACCTAGCTTTCAAAGGTCGCCCACATGGGCACATGAGTCCTGGCCAAACCACGTAGTGGCTCGTTCAAGCCTTGTGCAAAACGTAGCGCCTTTCTCTGAGGAGTGTTGACTAACTCCAATCCGAAGCGAGCAAGCTGATTGAAACGGTTCACGTATTCTTTAACTGTCATATTTCCTTGTTTAAGGGCCAGAAACCGTTCCATTTGGAGACTCTCCTCTGCCGATGACAAGAACTTAAGCCCAAATCTCCCTCTAAAGTCCGCCCAAGTCTCAATGGGCCTAGTAGCGTTGGTGACTTCCCACCAATAAGAAGCTTCCTCTTTCATGAGCCACGCTGCCAACTGTACTTTCCTATTGTCCTCTACCTCAAAGATAACAAACAAGTCTTCGGTTTCCTTCAACCAATTCCGTGCCTCAACAAAAGTCTCAGTTCCTAGGAAATCCTTTCCGCCCATGGCCTTAAAGTCCTTGCATATCTTTGAAAAAGCAGTTTCTCGCGGAGGTTGAGGAGGATGAGGAGGAGGATTGGCTGGGCCTGTCACATTAGCCCGAGCCTCGAGGAAACGACGGAACCAAGTGGGTATATTGACACCCTCGGGAAGATTAAGATCGTCGGCCATGATAAGCTGAAAACGAAAAAGGAAAAGATTCAAACGAGGAAACAAAGATAGTGCTAATGGCTTTTTGGGGAATAGCCTTTTGAAATAAACCAACTTTTCTTGAAAAGTGCTTCTTTGTAAATGATTTTGAAAAAAAATAATTCAAAAGGTTTTTCAAAACTTTTGCCCAGTCTTTGTAACCTTCTGCTCTGATACCAAGTGTAACACCCCACCTCCACTAGGGTCACTCATAAAGGGAATGCACTAGTTTTGGAGGGGTATTATCGAGATAACATCACAGAATTATCACAAGCCAGAACATAAATAAATTATTAAGTAAACAGCGGAAGAATTTTTGAGCAAAACAGAACTTCATTTTATTCCAAAGTAAACCATGTCTCTTACAACTTCATTACAACTGTCTTGTAATAATAGCCAAAGAAGCAATAACTTAAAACAGAAAAACAGCTTATTCCCCAAGTGCAGTAAAAAGAAGCAACCATAGAAAACCGTACATGCTGAGCCAAAGCAAGTGATATCCAAGCCAAGAGCTAGTGTTTCCTCCCTGAGAACCTGGGGGGGGGGGGACGAAAGAAAAAGAGGCGAAAGAAAAAGGGTCAGTCATAAAGACTGAGTAAGTCCTAGTGACTTTCAGTGTAAAAACGGTTAAAACAACCTATCATGTATGAACTGGAACTAAACTTAAGAATGGTGTCAAGGTGGACAAGATAGACTAAGGTGATCATGATAAGTCAAGACAAGTTAAATAAAGCATCACATGTTCAAGATTCGTTGCATCGACCGTACTAGTATACTAAGCCCATGTCACTAGTTAATCACGAAATAAATTCCACGGCCCAATATCATGAAATGACCCTGAAGTGGGGTTTGACCCAAGTACGGGGTCCTACGGAGCGATTATCTAGTCGATCGGCTCCCTACAAGTTCTAGCTCGTCAAGTTTTTGTGTCATACGGCTAATCACGAATGTAGTCACCTGTGCTGGGTCCACCTTCGGGTGTATCAGCCCTAGGGTGTCAACCCCTGACACGATTCAAGATGCACAGATAAATCTATGGATACCCAATGTCCGTCCCGGAATACGTGCACGACCGTAGCCCACCGAACCTACACTGGCGTACCCCACTGCCGTCGTTCACCTCTTACAATCAACCCAGTAATCGTGCCCCACCCGGCCTAGCCCCAGGGTACCTTGATATATCTAGAGGGTTACTGCTGAAAAGGGTCGTGTCTAGGGTTTCGCCTAATAGATTAGGTCATGTAATTTGTGACCTAACCCGCCTAACCGATTAAGTCATGTAATTCGTGACTTAATCCTTTTCCAGTCTAGTCATGTCAAGATGGTTAAGTATGTCATTTAAATTCGTGACTTAACCCGCCTACGTGTCATGTCAAGTTGGCTAAGTGTTGTCGTTTCAAGTTCATGACTTAGCCCTACAAATCGTGTTCAAGTTGGTTAAGTTGTCTTTTCATGTTCATGACTTAACCCTAATTGGCATTAATTGATTCGTTAATGCACCGAACCACTCACATTGGATCCTATTGTTCGTAGCCACTGGATTTGCCGGGCGGTTCCGGGCAGGTTTACGCTACGAACTCAACCCAACCTCGGGTTTCAAGCGCGATATGACCAACTACCCACATTGGATTCTATTGTTTGTAGCAACTGGATTTGTCGGGCGGTTCCGGGCAGATTTACACTACAAACTCAACCCAACCTCGAGTTGGCCACTTTCTTGTTTTCTAAAGTCATGCCCATGTTCTTATCAAATTCGTGCTACTTTCATAGCATGTTCATATAAATTTTATGTCCAACTAAGGCATGTTTCAAGTCAAGTTATGGCATGTTCAAGTCAAGTTTTGGTGCCATATTTCATGTTCTACTTATGCCAAATTTCACGGTTTATGATTATAATCAATTCAAGTTTTGCCTATTCTACCCAATTGTATCACCAACGTATATAAACGTACTTCGTTCGCAAGCATAAACAATTCAAGAGATAAAAGGGGAATAACACCAAACATGTGATAGGCATATGTGACAATTCCAACATCACTTGCATAATAAACAGGCTATAACATATCACATGGTTTCAATACTAACATGATGATAACTTGGCATAATAATGGTTCCAACTTGGTTTAACATGATGATTTCAACTTTACATCATAGGCATAGTAATCCTTGCGGGCATAATAATAATTTTATTACAAACATGAAACATTAAAGGCATGGTAATTCTAATAGGCATAGTGGATTCCAATTTAGCATTTTTAACATAATGATTCTCATCTAGCATTATAAACATAATGATTCCAACTTTCCATCATAACCTAGCAATTCTCAATTTGTCCTTAACATGATAGGTATATTAACATCACAGGAATAGTTTCATTAATATCATAGACATGGTTTAATTAGCATCATAGGCATGGTTTAATCAACATGAGGATTTCGATGAACATAATGATTCCATGGAAATGTATTTGTTCAACTTGCAATAAAATTAAGCCCAAGTGATTCATATCAACATCAACCTCATGATAAGTTTAACTTGCAACATTAACATAGCAATATTCCCAAATTTTGATTCAAAGTTAAACAATATAAACATGGATTAATAATAGTTCTTAAATCCGGTTTCAATTCATAGCATGTCCATGTTATTTTAGCGTTTTTGCCTAAAAAGTGACATATAACTTACAATATGAAGCATGTAATCCAAATCAAAACTTTAAATCAAATAGCCCCAAATCCGTTGTCTAAAGCGTCGTAGTTGTTGTAGCTTCTAGTTGTAGCCTTCAAGAATCGTCCTTCGTCTTCTTTAATTTTGTTCTTTGTATTTTTAATTTAGAGTTCTAAGGTTTAATGGCGGTTGCATGAGGCTAAAATGAAATAGTATGATTTAAGCTAGGTCTTAGGGTCTTTTTATAGTGTTTAGGATTAGGTTTAGCCATAGGATAAACCCTAGGATAGATCTGAGCCATCTAAAATCGTCACAAGCCCCCAAAACAGGACCCAGGAGCCAAGACAGGTGCACTAGGCCGACCTGGCCGACCAAGGAGGTCAACCCCTAGGTCGACACCCAGGTCGACTCCCCAGTCGACCTGGGGGGGGGGGGGAGGTCGACCCCCAGGTCGATTCTAGTGTCGACCTGGTTGGGGGGGGGGGAGGTTGACCCTAGTGTCTACCCCCCGTCGACCTGTCTGGGCGGGATTTTTCCCGCCTACCCTGAATTCTGAAAATTTGAATCTATTTTTGAATTTGAATTTTTCGTGAAACTTTGCAAGGCCATATCTTGATCATACGGACTCCGATTTACGAAATTTCGGACTCTATTTCGCGTATTTTTCCGAGACGAACGCAATGGCACAACCCGTTTTCCCTGATTCAGAATTTAACATTTAATTCTGCCCTGTTTTAAGTTATAACGTGTTGTTTAAAATACGGGTTGTTACAATTATATGATGGGAGTGATACTGTAAAATATACAGACATGTATGATGTTTCTACTGTCTTGTGCTAATCCATGTTCTAATTATATTTTGTACTATGTCAAACCAGAGCTCTGATACCAAAGATGTAACGCCCGACCCCTAGACCCAAGCTACCCAAGAGCAACACTAAGTATTACTATAGGAAAGCACGGAGAATGGGACTCGATTGGGCTAAAGGTTGTACTCATTCCCTTGAACGAACACTGGCATGAGAACTTAAAACTTCTCAACATACCCTTTGTGCTCAGTATAAGTTCAAAGCAATGGTACAAGAAAATTTCCCAAGTTACATAGTACAAAATACAATAAATCAAGCGTAGCACAATGACAACAAAAGAATACATAATACATATCATAATAGATATGTATGGTAACAAAGTCCATAATACATAATATCACGTCCCAAAATACATAATAGTGTACATACCATAATACTGTTAGCTACTAATAGTCTGAAGCTGCATATTCCAAAACCCCCAAAACGTGGAAAATATAAGAATGCTGCTACAGTCCATGCAACCTAACCTGCATACAATCCTCAACCTGACCCGAGGATTGTAAAAACAAATCACACGGGTCAGACTATTTCTAGTGTGAGTGAAGTAAGTATCTATGGACATCAAAATTTGATAACAAAAGATTAATGATGCCACGTGTATAAGTCAACATGAGGCGTATAAATGTTGCAATATATGAACAATTTAGCATAATCATCGCATTGAATACGCCATAATCCCAAGCATCGGTATTGTATGTAACTCAATACAATACCAAAACGATTATCATATGTAAAGCAATATGATAATATAAAAAGTAAGATTAAAGGCATCGGTACTGTATGTAACTCAGTACAATACCAAAACAATTATCATATGTAAAACAATATGATAATATAAAAAACAAGATTCAAGGCACATGTATTGTATGTAACTCAATACAATACAAAAACAATTATCATATGTAAAACAATATGATAATCTAATAAGTAGGATAAAAAAGGCACTGGTATTGTATATAACACAATACAATACCAAAATAATTATCATATATAAACCAATATGATAATATAATAATTAAGCGTTGGTCAAAATACTTGGTTTTCAAATTAACTAGGGTAATATCCCATCATTATTCAAACAAATAAGAAGGTAATAAAGAATTATGGGAACTACGGGATAAATATAATATGACTCATAACAGATACGAAATAAACAGACACTATTATTGTAAAATCACAATGGTAGAGCTCAACCGCGCGCGGAGACATCAGCACCGTAACCTATTCTTAACGCCATAACGATACCTGGCGATCAACCCAAGATAACCAAGATTGTCTAAGGCGAAGGCCGCATGCTACCCGTTCACGGCACTACGCGTGGGACCACGACTCCTCCATCTGATGTAGTTCGTGACCCACAGATCGGGAATCCCGATCAAAAAAACAAAATTTCCCAATGTAGCAGACCGTTTGACCTTTGGTGGTAGATGGGCGGAAAATTAAAACCACCAAGATTCAGGTAGCGAACCTGAATTAGGTTAACTAAGCATTCTAGTCTTGAAAGTATTTTAACATACATGTAACATGCATGTTTGTTAAATTATCAATACCAATTTCCTACTTCTATTACTACATCATAATATCTTTTTCACATAATGGATATTGCAATTTCCATGCAAATCCAAGTTTTCAAGACCCCAAACAGTGAAATAAGGCATAAGGAATAAGCTATACAGCAATCATACACATAAATTTAATGTTTTTTATTACAAGCAATCCCAAAATTGTAAAAAGGGAAAAACTTCACTTACCTGCAACCCTAAAAAAGCAATCTTTTAGCTCTGAAATTAATTAGTCTCTTGGTTGAAGCCCTCTACAAAAAGGATTTGAATAGGAAAACAACCCTAAGATCTCTATTTACAAATATTTAAAGAACCCATGAAAATTAAATAGGTTTATGGAATACTTACTTAATTGGGAATCTTTTCTTCAATTGGTATAAAAACTTTGATTGAATAGCAAGATCAGTGATGAGAGAAAGATTTTAGTTTTTTGTTTTCTTCACGGTTGTTTCTGACTGAGGAGGAATTAAAAATATGTACTGTTGTTTTAATCGGGAGAATGAGGGGTTGTGGTATTTTTATTGTAAATCCCCTTTATAGATCCCTCTTAATAAAAATTTCCTTTTTCCCCCCTCTATTTATTTTTGTTTTTATTTCTCTCATGCAACATAATGATGGTTGTTTGTCCTATTGTAGATATTTTTCTTTTCCCACTTTATTTAATTTGATTCTAGAGTTTTCATCAAAATCTCTTTATAAAATGCATACTTATTTTTATTTTTATTTGTTTATATTTTTTCGTTTAAATTAGTATAAAAGTTCTTTCTCCCCCTTTTTTCCAAATGCACTCTTGAAAACTAACACACACAAAAATATTGTATTGTTTAAACTTCTCATACATAAATGCAAAACTTCATTATGTAATCATAAAAAATATTTTTAATTAAAATTTTCCTTTTTTAAAATTGTTATTTAAAACATGCAACCTTTCACAAAAATTACATACGCAAAATACTTTATAAAACATATACATTCCTCTCATCCCAAAATATATGTTTCGCTTTTATTTATTTATTTATTCATTCATTATTATTACTTTTTTCTTTATAAATTACCAAATCAATTAGTTGATTCCCAATTCAATATCCCTCAAAAACTGGGTTGTTACAGACTTCCCCCCTTACAAAAATTGCGTCCTCGCAATTTCTACATAAGGGATACATCAGTAACTAATTTATAGATTCAACTCAACATAATAGGACATGCCTTACTCAAGTGCCAAACAATTTAGGATAACGCCTCTGCATCGACTCTTGTGTTTCCCAAGTGCAGTCCTTTGGATTACTTGACCACTGCACCTTGACTAAAGGAACCACTTTACTACGAAGCTTCTTCGTCTTAGAGGCAATAATACGAATAGGCTCTCGAGTAAAAGTCATATTGGGAGAGATCTCAAGCTGCTGCAACTGCTTTGGCTCTATGACCTCTTTGGAATCCCTCAAACACTTCCTTAAGTGAGACACATGGAAGACGTTGTGCACACTTGATAAGTGTTCGGGTAAGGCAACTCTATAGGCAAGTTTTCCAATTCGCTCCACAATAGGATAAGGGCCAACAAATCTCGGAGCAAGCTTACCAGTCTTACTGAACCTCATTACTCCTTTTAAAGGAGTAACCTTCACGAATATATGATCTCCAACACTGAACTCCAAGTCCTTTCTTCGTCGATCTGCATAGGACTTTTGTCTATCCTGTGCTTCTTTCATCCTTCTTCTAATTAGGTCCACCTTCTCAGAAGCTTCACGCACTGTTACGGGGACCAAGCACCAACCTATCCCCAGGTTCAAGCCAACACAAAGGAGATCTACAGGGTCTTCGATACATTGCTTCAAAAGGAGCCATGCCTATACTGCATTTAAATCTATTACTATATGCTAATTAGACCAAGTATAGGTGGTCCTCCCAAGACCCACCAAAATCAAAGATACAAGAACGCAACAAATCTCCAATATCTTGTTAACCCGCTCAGTTTGCCCAACGGACTAAGGATGATATGCTAAGCTGATATTCAACTTCGTACCCAAGGCTGACTGTAAGCTCCTCCAGAATCCACTAGTAAATAGTGGATCCCTATCACAAACTATAGCACTAGGTACACCATGGAGACAAACAACTTCCTTCACATATAGCTTCGCCAAATAACGTGCAGTCCTTTTCGACTTGACTGGGAAAAATGAGCAGATTTAGTCAGACGATCCACCACTACCCATATGCTATCATGCCCTTGCTTCGACCTTGGCAATCCATTAATAAAGTCCATGGCTACCTAAACAAAGCATTAATATTTACAACATCACCGAAGGATCTAAGTATAAATGAACAATTTAGAATCTTAAGTTCACTTATACCTGATCCCATTTCCATAGAGGAATCTCCAATGGATGAAGAAGGCCGCTAGGCTTTTGGTGCTCGCACTTCACCAATTGGCAGGTAATACAATTCTTCACATACTCGCCTATATCGCACTTCATACCTTCCCAGTAATATAGACGTTTCATGTCCATATACATCTTAATGCCACCTAGATGAATGGTATATCGTGAATAATGGCAATCACTCATCACCTCATGCCTAGGACCTATAACATTAGGGACAAAGATCCTTCCCTTCTTCCTTAAACATCCCTGAGCATCCAACACAAATCCTTTCAAATCATCAGTATCATCTCCAATCGTCAACCAATGCAAACGCTCCAAAGCAATAGGATCTTCCATCTGAGCATGAGAAATCCTATCCATTAGGCTTGGTCTCATAACCAAACTGGCCAACATCCTTCCAGAGCTATGAGTGGGCATATTACAATAGATTCCACTATAAGCCAACACCTCCAAGTCTCTCCATTCACTTATCATCATCGATACCACTATTTGATGCTTACGGCTGAGAGCATCTGCTACACGATTACCTTTCCCGGGTGTATACTGAATGTCAAAATATTATGCTGCCAAATACTCCAACCACATTTGCTGGTGCATATTCAGCTCCTTTTGAGAAAAGACGTATTTCAAAGACTTATGTTTAGTATAAAGGACAAACTGCTAACCCATAAGATAATGTCGCCACAGCTTCAAAGCAAAAACTACAGCTGCCAGCTCCAGATCATGAACGACATATCTAACCTCATTGGGCCTTAATTGTCTAGATGCATAAGCCACGACTCGTCCTTTCTGCATAAGCACAACACCCAGTCCAGACCCACAAGCATCAGTATACACCACAAGATCTTGATTACCTTATGGAATCACGAAAACTGGTGCATTAGTGAGCATCTCCTTCAACTTAGAGAAAGCTTCTTCACACTTATCTGTCCACTCATACTTGACTCCATTCTTCGTCAGCCTTGTCAAAGGAGTGACAATCTTCGAAAAACCCTTAATAAAACGACGATAATATCCTGCTAGACAGAGGAAGCTTCGAATCTCAGTAATGGTCTCGGGTCTTTTCCAATTCAGTATTGCTTCTATCTTAGAAGGATCCACAACTAGACCGGCTTCAGATATAATATGACCCAAGAACCTTACCTCCTTCTGCTAAAAGTTACATTTAGAAAATTTTGCTTTCAGCTTATGTTCCCTCAAAGTCTCCAAAGTAATCCTCAAATGACCTTCAGGCTCTTGCTCAGATTTGGAATATACTAAGATATCATCAATGAAGACCAAGACAAATCTATCCAGATAGCTCCTGAATACACTATTCATCAAGTCTACAAAGTACGCAGGAGCATTCAAAAGCCCAAACGGCATTACCACCCATTCAAAAGAGCCATATCGAGTGCGAAAGGAAGTGAGAGGAATGATGTCTTCTGCTACTCGCAATTGATGGAATCCAGTGGCTAAGTCGAGCAGGGAAAAGACCTTTGCTCCACTTAACTGATCAAAAAGATCATCAATATGAGGTAGAGGGTACTTATTCTTTATAGTCAGCTCATTAAGCTTTCTATAATCAATGGACAAGTGGAGAGAGCCATCATCCTTCTTTACAAAGACTGCAGGTCCCCAAAGAGAGCTACTTGATCGGATGAACTGGTTCCCGTCCAATTCAGTCAACTGCTTCTAAAGCTCCTCTATCTCAACACGAGGCATACGATAAGGAGGTCTACTGACTGGTTGGGCTCCAGGGATAAGATCTATGCGAAACTCCACAGCCCTCTTAGGTGGTAAGCCTGTAACAGGCTCAAACATATCACCAAAATCCCTAACAACTATAACTCTGGCAATCTCATCATCTTCTCGTGATTCAATGGAATATAGAGAACCATGAACATTAGGGCCTTGCATATCAAGTGTTATATTAACGAGACCTTTAAACGATGGATGTCTTAAGGTAACAACTCTGTCTAGGCAAGAAAGATGAGCCTCATATCTCTCCAACCAATCCATCCCTAAGATAATATCAAAGCCAAGATATTCAAACACATGCAAATCACATGAGAAAGGATGTCTACCTAATAAAAGCTCAAGGTTCTTGCACAACATTCCAAGTGTTGCGGACCCACCAATGGGATTCACAACCCTTAGAGATGTGACAAGATAATCTACTTCCAAAGAATATTTATCAACTAAATCTTTAGATATAAAAGAGTGTGATGCACCAGTGTCAAAAAGTATGCTAATGGAAGTATCTCTAAATGGGATTGTACATTTCGTTACTTACTTTCCCATCCTCTGGCTCGGACCCTGATCTCCATCCATCACATGAAGCCTAGATGCTTGCTTCTTCTTCGTGAGTTGCGGACAATTGTTCCTTAGATGACCAATTTGGTGACACTCATAGCACTCCCTTTGAGGAAAAACATTGGCAAAATGCCCCTTTGCTCCACACTTATAGCATTCCACTCCACTTTTAACTTGCTTTTGTGAGCCTAAAGCTTGTCTCTTCTTTTGCTTCTTTTGAGAATTCTGCTTCTTCTAAGGGAAAAATGGAGCTTTCCTCTTAGGTGCATCATCATCTCACTCACGGTACAATTCCTCATGCCTCAAAGCCAAATCAACAATCTCATCAAAAGTAGAGCGAAGCTGACTCAAGAGTTGTTCCCTAAGTTTTCTACGTAGACCATCCACAAATTTCTGATTCTTTTTGAACTGGGTGTTGATCAAATCTGCACCATACTTAGAGAGGGAATTGAAGGTATTGACGTACTCATGAACTGACATATCCCTCTACTTAAGCTCAATAAATCTACGAGTAAGCATGGCCTTCTCTGCCACTGGAATGAATCTCAACTCAAATCGTTCCTTAAATCTTTCCCATGTGAGCTCTTCATCTCCCCTCTCAGCATTAACAATATCAAACCAATCAGAGGCATTGCCTTGGAGGAAGCTAGAAGCAATCTCGACCTTTTGACGGTCAGTCACACCCGTGTGTCACCTTGTGCTCTCATAGTTTAGATGTTATTCCCTTTTATTTTGGATTTGGATTTACTTGTAATCTAGATCGATTCTCGTTTACGTGCGATGGGAAAACTATTTGGGTAGATTAGGCAAAACATGAATTGGTTATGAACATGAATCATGAAACTTGACATGAAACTTGACATGAAACTTGCCATGAAACTTGACACGAACTTGACATGAAATTTGAACATGGACATGACACTAGAATGAATTTGAAAATGGCCAACTCGAGGTTGGGTTGAGTTTGCAGTGTAATTCTGCCCAGAACTGCCCGGCAAATCCAGTGACTGCAAACAATAGGATCCAATGTGGGTAGTTGGTCATATCGCGCTTGAAACCCGAGGTTAGACTGAGTTGTGGTGTAAATCTGCCGGAACCGCCCGGCATATCCAGTGACCACAACAATAGGTATGATGTGAGAGGTTGGGGTGCATTAATGAATTAATGCCACATGATATGGTTAAGTCATGAACATGAAAGACAACACTTAACCAACTTGACATACTAGACTGATAAGGGTTAACTCACGAATTTAAATGACAACACTTAACCTGTTGGATGGAAACCCTAGTTACGCGGTCCATTTCAGCAGTAACGCACTTAGATGTATCATGGTACCCTGGAACTAGGCAGGGTGGGCATGATTACTGAGCTGATTGTAAGCGACCAGAATGACGGCTGAGTTGGTGTGCCAGTGTAGGTTCAGTCGGACTATGGTCGTGCACGTAGTTCGGAGTTGAAAAAGTAGGCATTGGGCATCAGTAGGTTTACACTGTGCGGGCTTGATTCGTGTCGGTGGTTGGCACCCTAGGTCTTGATACACCCTATGGTGGACCTAGCACAGGTGACTGCATTTGTGATAGGGCCATGTGACACAGACACACGACGAGCTAGAACTTGTAGGGAGCCGATCGATTAATGAATCATTTCGTAGGACCCCGAAATAGGTCATTTCATGACATTGGGCTAAGGGATCATTTCAGGGTTAATATATAACATGGGTTTTGGATACTAGTACAGTTGGTGCAGCGAATCTTGAACATGCGACGCTATACTTGATTTATCATGTTATATTAGTCTATCTTGCCCATCTTGACAGCATCCTTATGTTTACATTCAGTTTATACATGTCATGTTACCATTACCTGTTTTTATGCTGAAAGTCACTAGGACTTACCAGTCTTTATGACTGACCCGTTTTCTTTCGCCTCTTTTTCTTTCGTTTCCCCCAAGGTTCTCAGGGAGGAAACTCTAGCACTTAGCTTGGATTTCTCTTGCTTTCGGTTCAGCTCATGTACGGTTTGATCTTGAGCTCAGCTATGGCTGCATTTCTGCTATCTTGGGGAATTATGTTATTTTTATTGTTTTAAGCTTTTATGCTTCTTTATTTATGCAAGACAGAATTTGTTGTAACGGAAAATGATGACTTCGGCTATTTGGTACTTTGGATGAAAAAGGCTTTGACTATTTCGAAAGTAATGAAATTTATCTTTTGACTCTTCCGTTGTTTTATTTATGTTTGTCTTGTAATATTTCTGTGATTGTTTACCTCGATAACGCTCCTCCAAAATTGTGCATTCCCTTTGTGAGTGACCCTAGCGGTGGTGGGGTGTTACACTTGGTATCAGAGCAGAAGGTTACTAGACTAGGCAAAAGTTTTTAAAAAAAACCTTCTAAAACTATTTTCAAACCCGTTTACAAAGAAGCATTTTTCAAGAAAAGTCTTGTTTTATTTAAAGTCTATTCCCCAAAATCCATTAGCACTATCCTTTGTTTCCTCGTTTGAATCTTTTCTTTTTCATTTCAGCATGTCTGGGAATCTTAACCTTCCAGAGGGTGTGCCAATACCTGGCTGGTTCAGGAGGTACTTAGAGGCTAGGGCCAATGATGCAGGCCCAGTAGATATTCCTCCTCCAGCTGCAGCGGTTCCTCCTCCTCGTGCAAATGCTTTCTCAAAGATCTGTAGAGATTTTAGAGCCATGGGTGGAAAGGATTTCGAGGGAACTGAATCATTCGTAGAAGCGAGGAACTGGCTCAAAGATACTGAGGATATGTTCGTTATCTTCGAGGTGGATGATAGGAAGAAGGTACAGTTGGCAGTATGGTTGCTCAAAGACGAAGCTTCCTATTGGTGGGAAGTCACTAACGCTGAAAGACCTGTTGACACATGGATGGATTTCAGGATAAGGTTTGAGATGAAAATCCTCTCACAAGCTGAACGAAGTCTACAACTGGAAAAGTTCTTATCTCTTAAGCAAGGAAGTATGACGGTCAAGGAGTACGTCAATCAATTCAATCAGCTGGCTCGGTTTGGACTGGACTTAGTGAATACTCCTCATAAGAAGGCACTCCGTTTTGTCAAGGGATTGAATGAGCCACTTCACAGCTTGGCTATGACCCACATACCTATGGGGGCTACTTACGAAAGGTTAGTAGTCATGACACTCTTAAATGAGGAAGACAAGGGAAAGAATGAGGCAAAAGCAGAAGTGCCTCAAGATAAGAAGGGGGAAGGGTCACAGAACAAGAAGTCTGATCCAAAGAAAGGCGGGAATAACATCAAACCCCATGAAAAGAGAAAGTGTAATTTCAATGGCATTCCTGGACATCTGGTCAAAGACTGCAGGAAGAAGAAAAGGAAGATGGGTGGCTGTTTCCACTGTGGTGAGACAAGACACATGGCTAGGGCCTGCCTAAGGAGGCAAGGGCAGGGAGCTGGGCCTTCTTCTGGAGGACAAGTCCACGCTCTCACGGTACCTCCGCAAGAACGAGGTAGAAATATTTCTATCGAAAGTTTAGTCTATCTTTTTTATCATCCTGTTCGAACCTTGTTTGATTCTGGTGCATCGCATACTTTTATTTCTTCTGATATTTTTGAAACTCTGCACCTAAGTACTAGTCTAGTTGAGGATCCCGTTATTGTCTCAAATCCAATTGGTGGCTCCGCTCATTTATCTGTGATTTGTGTGGATTTGAGGATTTCTATCTTAAGCGTAGAATTCACGTGTAATGCTGATGTTCTCGGAATTATGGGATACGGTTTGATTCTAGGCATGGGTTGGCTGTCCAACAACGAAGCCATTCTCGATTGTGAATGAAGGGTAGTTAGACTCGTGACTCGCCTTGGTAATACCTTTGAAATTTCTTGTAACCCTATGGGTCCTGTCATGTTGTGTTATCTAGAATCTCGTGACTCATCTATCGATGATTTGCAATCAGTAAAGGTAGTCCGAGAATATCCCGATGTCTTTGATGAGGTTAAGGGGTTACCCCCTAAGCGCGAGATAGATTTCCGTATATATCTTGTTTATAATTCTAAGCCAGTTGCATTGCCCGTTAAACACATGGCCGCGCGAGAGAGAAAAGAGCTTAGTAAGAAGTTAAGGAGTTGCTTGAGAAAAATTTCATTAGGCGAAGCATTTCTGAATGGGGTTCTCCGGTGGTATTCACTACTAAGGTGGATGGTTCGCTTCGTCTATGCATAGATTATCATGAGTTAAACAAACTGACTAAGAAGAATAGGCATCCATTATCGAGAATCGATGACTTGTTCGACCAGCTTGTAGGAGCGTCTGTTTTCTCTCAACTCGATCTAGCTACAGGATTCCATCAACTTAGAGTGGCTGAGGATAGCATTGATAAGACTGCGTTTAGGACATCGGATGGTTTCTTCAAATGGCTTGTCATGCCGTTTGGTTTGACGAATGCACCCGCGTACTTCGTAGACTTGATGAGTAGGGTGTTTAGGGAGTTCCTTAACAAGTTTGTGGTGGTCTTCATGGACGATATTTTGATCTTCTCAAAGGATGAGAAGAACAAGCTAGACATCTCAAGGAAGTCATGGATACACTTAGAGCACACAAGTTAAAGGCTAAGTTCTCCAAGTGTCATTTTTGGAGAAAAGAAGTTCGGTTTCTTGTACATGTAGTTTCTAAGCAAGGTATAGCTGTGGACCCCACAAAGGTAGTTGCGGTGCAAGACTGGAAAGTTCCTAAGAACGCAGCGGAAGTGAGAAACTTTCTCGGTTTGGCGGGCTACTATAGGAAGTTCATTAAGGACTTCGCTAAGATTCCAGCCCCTCTTACTAGGTTAATGAAGAAGAACATAGCTTTTGCATGGTACATAGAGTGTGACGTTGCTTTCCAAAGGCTTAAGAGAGCCCTTACCATAGCTCCAGTTTTGGCATTACCCGACGGAGGTAAGATGTTTACTGTAACACCTCGAATTTTCTGTTAACACTAAAGTTGCAAAAATAATAATAAGTGTATAAAGGGGGGATGTATCTAATGTGCAAACAAAAATAATAATAAGTGTGTAAAGGGGGGATGTATCTAATGTGCATACAAAAATAATAATAAGTGTGTAAAGGGGGGATGTATCTAATGTGCATACAAAAATAATAATAAGTGTGTAAAGGGGGGATGTATCTAATATGCATACAAAAATAATAATAAGTGTGTAAAGGGGGGATATATCTAATGTGCATACAAAAATAATAATAAGTGTGAAAAGGGGGGATGTATCTAATGTGTACGTATTTATATGGATTGACAAATAATAGTAAATGTACATTAAGAAAGAAATGGTGAACATAATTGGTTTCTCTTTAGAACGAACGACTAGAATTAATCTTGGCTTCATCGACGGCTCTCATTTACTTGCAACTCTATATAAACAGCCCCTAGCCTCATTCTCTTTACATCATTCTTCTCTAACCTTATGATGCATAAATTCTCGGTGGACATGGCTTCTTCTCCTCCTCTAAATTAAATAAAAAAAATAAAATATAAATCTAAGACGAGGAAATGCTTCTCAAATCTTTCAAGAGAAGATTCAAAACAAGTTAGGATTCAAGCGAAGATTCAAACGACTTCAACGACTGTTTTTCTACGAATCAAATCTCTGTAAGTTGGTTACTTTTTAGATCTGAACGCCTTTTTCTATTTGTGACATGAAATTAATGGATATAAGAAATATGCCTTATCATTTCATTGAATCTGTGCTTGTACATACCTTTGGATCTGATTCTTGATTTTGGCCTAGAACATATTGTGACTAAATTTCCAATGCCTAAGACTATGACTATGAAACTATGGACGTTGAAACCATATGCCTTTGACTATGAACATAAGCCTTTGAACATAAACCAATGCCTATGACTATGACAAAGACAATTGTGTATAATTACCTGTGATTCATGAGCATGATATTATTGCCTAGGATTATGACTGTGATATTGGATCTAAACCTGATTATCTATTCAATCTATTCTTAATTATCCTTGGATCTTGATTATGGGAATTTGTCTATTAAGTCAGATGTACCCATATACATGAACCTATGTTATTTATTCAACCCTTTCCATGTCATAATATTATCAGATCTATAGGCCTTCGATGCTTAAAATCAATTGATTCAGTGTAATTTGTTAGATCTGAAATTAGTAAATTATCATCCTATGCCAGTTATTATATTTATTTTTTCATGGCATTTTGGTTCATTCCCTTTTTTTCCACGAACCTAGATTTATCTATAATCTAGGATGAATCACGATTATACGAACGATGGGAATACGATTTGGGTATAACATGAAATTCATTTTAATTGGTATAATTTGGAATGTGTATTATGACATGCCTATTAAAACGCAAGTTGGGAAATTTGACATAAATGATGGAATATGACATATTAAATTTAGTAATTTCAAGTAAGCTAAATTTTAGGCATAAAACTGTAAACTAGAATAATAATTCTAGTTTTGCCATAAACTGTGAATTAGGTTGTTAAATCAGAATTGGCTAAATTAAAGTTAATTTGGCATAATAAGTATATTAGCTCAATTTTGAATTTAGTCATAATTGTGAGTAATTGTCATGTTTAGAATAATTATGGTTAGTGACACTTAATCTGGTATAATTTACATAACAAAAAATATAAATATGATAAATAGGAAAAAGGGGCCATAATAATAAATGTGACAATGTACATTAAAAGAGTAATAATGGAATAAGTAAATTAGGAGTAATTTACTTATAGAATTTGTCATAAACGATAAATTGTTCATAGACTAAGTTTTGGCCATAAATTATAAACTAGAATATTAAATCAAGTTTTGACAATGAAATAAGAATATTAGACCTAAGATGGCCTAAAACTGCATGTTGGGTTAAATAATAGGTAAGTCAAAACTTGGGCCTAGAATATAAGTATACTAATGGGCATGGAAAATGAATATAGTATAGGCCAAATTTATTTAAAAAAAATGGACTTTGAGGATAAATTGTTAACAATTTATTTATAGACAAAAGAAAGGTTTATTAATGACATCTCTTTTAATAAATACACCAGAAAGTTCTAGGGTGACAGAGAGGATAGTGTCTAGGCTTGGGTTTGGAAAATACAAGTTTCCTGCTCTCCCTGGCTATCCCTAACTGATCCGACGGACGGGATGGTTACTTTCAAAACCGGATTTGGAAATTAATCAAAACCCTTTTGAACTTAGAAAACACGAATACACCTAACCCGAGGTTAGACTGAGTTGCGATGTAAACCTGCCCGGAACCAACCGGCACATCGAGTAATCGCAACAATATCTGTCTAGTGTGAGTGGTAGCGGCTTTAATTTATTTAATTAAAGCTAGAACAAGAATGGTAGGGTTAAGTTAACTAAAACACTTAACCAATTCAACATGATAACTAAACCGATGGGTGGGGTTAGGTTCATACAGACACTTAACACAGTTAAGCAAGAATGGGAGGGTTAAGTCCATAGGAACACTTAACCAACTTAACACAGTTAAGCTAGAATGGGAGGGTTAAGTCCATAGGAACACTTAACCAAATTTAACATGTTAACTAGACTAGAGGTTGGGGTTAAGTATAGTTAATACACTTAGCAAATTTAACATGTTAACTAGACTAGAGGTTGGGGTTATGTAAATTTAATACACTTAGCCAACTTGATGTGTTAGCTGAACTAGACCGTAGGGTTAAGTAAACTTGAACACTTAACCATCAGAGTGTGATAAATGAATACGGTTAAGTTTAAAACATGAAGGGATAATACTTAACCATTAATATCATGTTAGTTAAAACAGATGGGCAAGGTTAAGTTGAAAAGGAACACTTAACCAATACAGGATGAATGGGTAGGGTTAAGTAATAAGAATTACTTAACCAACATAACTTGGTTTGTGGTGGGGTTAAGTCAACATGAATTACTGATAAAACTTAACTAGTTTAACAGGATAAATAAAGAGGGTTAAGTTAGCTTGATTAATGACACTTAACAAATCCAACTTGACGAAAACGAGAACTAAGTAGTAATTCTTAGTATAACACGAGAAAGAGCGAACGTCCAACTAATTTTAAAGAAGGCTCCAACGAATTGGGTTACGAAGCCCGAGGCTTCGAGGGGACGTGAGGGTACTCTTGGTATCCCTCTGTGAGGCTGCAGAAGTTTCTCCTGGGCTCACAGAGGTTAAGGTCTGCGTTAGAAGAACCGAGGGTATGCCTTGGTTGCAATATATGGCAACCTTAAGACTAGGATGGACCAGCGTGATTCGACGAGAAAACGGTAGCCCTGTGGTAGCAACTCGTTGTCTACTATCCATCTTCAGTCAATCGAGATACGTGAAGCGGGAAGGCGGAGAACTCCTACAGACCATATACTTGCTATCTAGTTATGGTTGCGGATGGCCATAGGTTAGTGGGGCATAATGAGCCTGCGTATAGTTCTCATTTTTCAAGGTGTGCCTTTCATTAGTTGAGGGAGGGGCCAAGTGGGACCATAGCCATTGGAATAAAAACAGACCTTAGCATCTGCATCGGCAGGTATCTGAAAGCTCCCGACCAAGTTCCGTATTTCTAGAGTAGCCCTGACACGGAACTCAGGCAGCACATTACAGGACATGTGCATCTAGACAAGCGATAACGATTCGCGATACATGCGTGGGGAAAGTTTAGGAACATATACCACTCTAGGTAGTGTATCCTAGACTAAGGGGCAATGTTCAGTAGATAGCATGAACCCTAGATTAAATCTAGGCAATAAACAATAAATGTATGCCTGAAGGCAACCGAAACAACCAGGATTGGGATCACGTTAACATTACTAGTCGGGACACTAGCTAGGTGGTGCAGAGACATAGAAACCATAATAACAAGTTAATAGCGAAGCGGAGAAAGTATTAAAGCATATCCAGATTATCATGTCTTAGCATACCTTGTGTTAATCTTATCTTATCTTGTTGACCCTATCATCATGGTATTGTCTTGTATTCAGTTAATTCATGTCGTTTTGTTTTTCCCTGTTCACATGCTGGAAGTAACTGAACTTACCAGACTTTATGTCTGACCCAGTTTTCTTTCGTCTTCTTTTCTTCCGTCCCCCCCCCCCCCAGGTAGTTAAGGAGGGGGTAGTATAGCTCAGATTAGTTTTGGGACGGTTGCTCTTTTCAAGCTTGAAGATTCTTGGATACCTCGGCTTTGGATTGCTATGGCTGGCTTATGTTACATTGGGGTATATAAATGTATTTTTATGCTTCTTTATTTTTTAAGACAGATGATACTCTGATATTGGAAAACAATTGTTGTACCAATTATTTTATCAATAAAGTGATGTTTTATTTTCCGCTGTTTTAATTTTGTCTGTCTTGTAATTTATCTGCATCTTTTACCCTAAAATGCTCCACAGAACTTAGTGCATTCCCTTTGTGATTGACACTAACAGATGTGGGGTGTTACACGTGGTATCAGAGCTGAAGGTTACCGGATCAGATAAAGATTTGAAAAATTATTTTTCAAAACAGTTTTTAAAGAAGCATTTTCAAAATAAAAGTTTTGTTTTAAAAGGCATATTCCCCAAAGCCATAAGCACTATCTTTTGATTCTCTGTTTGAATCCTCATTTCCTTCTTTCTTGAGTCTCTGGGGCTCCTGGCTTTCTGGGAGGTAACCTCATCGAAGGGAAAAGTAGTGCCCGACTTGCATCTATAGCCGTAGTAGTTTCACCTGCGGCCAGTTTTCTTTCAAGCTTTGTAGGGGATTCTGTACGATGGAGGCAGCTTTCGAGAGATTTGTCAACATGATTACATACGGAAGAGGATGAGGAGTTTGGCTAAGGAGCATAACCCAAGGATGAGGGATTATAAAACCTAAGACAAGAGGAAGTATCTTTACTAGGGTATAATAGGGCATATAATTAAGGACAAGGGCAAGAACGAGGAACAAGATTTTTAGAAGGGCAAGTACATACTTTCATCTCTAAGCGTACCTAGGAGAAAGGTAGTAAAGTTCTGTAGGAAGAGTCTAGTTTTTCTGTTCGTACTCTTTCGGTTTTAGCGCTTCGCATTTGTTCATGTCTACTTCCATAGTTGAGTCTCTGTACCTTCGTACTTGTATAGTAGAAAGATCCCACTAGAGTCTTAAATCCAATTGGTGGTTCGACCAATTTATTTTTGGTTAGTAGGGATTTGAGAGTAGCTATCGAGTTTTCTTATATCATCTCATGTAGATCGTCTAAATTCGGAGGAGATATTCCTTGGGTGCTTGTCTGATATTGGTTTAAGCCTTTGAGGCTTGTACTTGAAGAATGTCGAGTTCGACTAGGATGGTTTGCATGAAAGATGGATAGTTGTGGCAGGTGCTCTAAAGAGAAAAAAAAGAGACTAACCTTAAGAGAGGTAAAAAGTACGTAGTGACCTTTTGACCCTCATAGTTATGGCATGATGGATAAGCTAGGAGGAGAGACCTCTGATCATCCTAGTATATATATACACTTGGTACCATGGTTGACATCTTTTTATTTTGGAAATGGAGGTCAGAAACTTCACAATCGTGAAGTTAAACTAGATAAGGTACAGAATAGTGAAGCTCAAGAAGATGCGACTTAGAAGACTGAAGACTAGATACGCGCATCATACCCTTTTTTTTTAGGGTACATCCTTTATTTCTTTTTGTAGGAGCTTTACGCATACTTGTTTCCCTCTTTCCAAAGTATATCCTCTAGGACGTATCATCGATCCTTAGGTAGAAGCCAATGGACGAAAACATGTATTTGAAACATGTTATGATTGATGGTTGCAAGTGGTTGCTCGTGGATGCATATACACACCATAGGCACTAGATCGGCTCAATCACCTCATGTTGCATATATATGCGTGTTTATTTTTCGTTAATGGATGTATGATGGTTATGTTATCATATGGATGTTGCATTCGGATGAATGGTTGTGCACGCATGTAGAAATAATATGTATCATTAGGGTTCTTTTGCATACATAATGGATGCTTGGCACTATCATGGATTGCATTAAGGAGGTCAACTGAATTAGTAGACCGCCTGATTTTGCATTAGATAAGGACATGTACACATACTATGCATATGATCATGAAGCATTAAAAGTCTTTTTTTAAGGACAATGGATGTCTGTGATTGAATGGTTTAGTAGTTGGATGATTGGATGGCAGGACACATTCTTCCTAACTTGAAGATTTCGGGGACGAAATCCTAAAAGGAGGGGAGAATGTAACACCCCGAATTTTCTGTTAAGACTAAAGTTGCAAAAATAATAATAAGTGTGTAAAGGGGGGATGTATCTAATGTGCATACAAAAATAATAATAAGTGTGTAAAGGGGGGATGTATCTAATATGCATACAAAAATAATAATAAGTGTGTAAAGGGGGGATGTATCTAATGTGCATACAAAAATAATAATAAGTGTGTAAAGGAGGGATGTATCTAATGTGCATATAAAAATAATAATAAGTGTGTAAAGGGGGGATGTATCTAATGTGCATACAAAAATAATAATAAGTGTGAAAAGGGGGGATGTATCTAATGTGTACGTATTTATATGGATTGACAAATAATAGTAAATGTACATTAAGAAAGAAATGGTGAACATAATTGGTTTCTCTTTAGAACGAACGGCTAGAATTAATCTTGGCTTCATCGACGGCTCTCATTTACTTGCAACTCTATATAAACATCCCCTAGCCTCATTCTCTTTACATCATTCTTCTCTAACCTTATGATGCATAAATTCTCGGTGGACATGGCTTCTTCTCCTCCTCTAAAATAAATAAATAAAATAAAATATAAATCTAAGACGAGGAAATGTTGCTCAAATCTTTCAAGAGAAGATTCAAAACAAGTTAGGATTCTAGTGAAGATTCAAACGACTTCAACGACTGTTTTTCTACGAATCTAATCTCTGTAAGTTGGTTACTTTTTAGATCTGAACACCTTTTTCTATTTGTGACATGAAATTAATGGATATAAGAAATATGCCTTATCATTTCATTGAATCTGTGCTTGTACATACCTTTGGATCTGATTCTTGATTTTGGCCTAGAACATATTGTGACTAAATTTCCAATGCCTAAGACTATGACTATGAAACTATGGACGTTGAAACCATATGCCTTTGACTATGAACATAAGCCTTTGAACATAAACCAATGCCTATGACTATGACAAAGACAATTGTGTATAATTACCTGTGATTCATGAGCATGATATTATTGCCTAGGATTATGACTGTGATATTGGATCTAAACCTGATTATCTATTCAATCTATTCTTAATTATCCTTGGATCTTGATTATGGGAATTTGTCTATTAAGTCAGATGTACCCATATACATGAACCTATGTTATTTATTCAACCCTTTCCATGTCATAATATTATCAGATCTATAGGCCTTCGATGCTTAAAATCAATTGATTCAGTGTAATTTGTTAGATCTGAAATTAGTAAATTATCATCCTATGCCAGTTATTATATTTATTTTTTCATGGCATTTTGGTTCATTCCCTTTTTTTCCACGAACCTAGATTTATCTATAATCTAGGATGAATCACGATTATACGAACGATGGGAATACGATTTGGGTATAACATGAAATTCATTTTAATTGGTATAATTTGGAATGTGTATTATGACATGCCTATTAAAACGCAAGTTGGGAAATTTGACATAAATGATGGAATATGACATATTAAATTTAGTAATTTCAAGTAAGCTAAATTTTAGGCATAAAACTGTAAACTAGAATAATAATTCTAGTTTTGCCATAAATTGTGAATTAGGTTGTTAAATCAGAATTGGCTAAATTAAAGTTAATTTGGCATAATAAGTATATTAGCACAATTTTGAATTTAGTCATAATTGTGAGTAATTGTCATGTTTAGAATAATTATTGTTAGTGACACTTAATCTGGTATAATTTACATACCAAAAAATATAAATATGATAAATAGGAAAAAGGGGTCATAATAATAAAAATGACAATGTACATTAAAAGAGTAATAATGGAATAAGTAAATTAGGAGTAATTTACTTATAGAATTTGTCACAAACGATAAATTGTACATAGACTAAGAAGTTTTGGCCATAAATTGTAAACTAGAATATTAAATCTAGTTTTGACAATGAAATAAGAATATTAGACCTAAGTTGGCCTAAAACTGCAAGTTGGGTTAAATAATAGGTAAGTCAAGACTTGGGCCTAGAATATAAGTATACTAATGAGCATGGAAAATGAATATAGTATAGGCCAAATTTATTTTA
Organism: Allium sativum; assembly: GCA_030737875.1. Lineage (NCBI taxonomy): Eukaryota > Viridiplantae > Streptophyta > Magnoliopsida > Asparagales > Amaryllidaceae > Allium > Allium sativum. Next base: position 164,119,485 of record CM060913.1, read on the forward strand.
AAAAAAATGGACTTTGAGGATAAATTGTTAACAATTTATTTATAGACAAAAGAAAGGTTTATTAATGACATCTCTTTTAATAAATACACCAGAAAGTTCTAGGGTGACAGAGAGGATAGTGTCTAGGCTTGGGTTTGAAAAATACAAGTTTCCTGCTCTCCCTGGCTATCTCTAACTGATCCAACGGACGGGATGGTTAATTTCAAAACCGGATTTGGAAATTAATCAAAACCCTTTTGAACTTAGAAAACACGAATACACCTAACCCGAGGTTAGACTGAGTTGCGATGTAAACCTGCCCGGAACCAACCGGCACATCCAGTAATCGCAACAATATTTGTCTAATGTGAGTGGTAGCGGCTTTAATTTATTTAATTAAAGCTAGAACAAGAATGGTAGGGTTAAGTTAACTAAAACACTTAACCAATTCAACATGATAACTAAACCGACGGGTGGGGTTAGGTTCATACAGACACTTAACACAGTTAAGCTAGAATGGGAGGGTTAAGTCCATAGGAACACTTAACCAACTGAACACAGTTAAGCTAGAATGGGAGGGTTAAGTCCATAGGAACACTTAACCAAATTTAACATGTTAACTAGACTAGAGGTTGGGGTTAAGTAAAGTTAATACACTTAGCAAATTTAACATGTTAACTAGACTAGAGGTTGGGGTTATGTAAATTTAATACACTTAGCCAACTTGATGTGTTAGCTGAACTAGACCGTAGGGTTAAATAAACTTGAACACTTAACCATCAGAGTGTGATAAATGAATAAGGTTAAGTTTAAAACATGAAGGGATAATACTTAACCATTAATATCATGTTAGTTAAAACAGATGGGCAAGGTTAAGTTAAAAAGGAACACTTAACCAATACAGGATGAATGGGTAGGGTTAAGTAATAAGAATTACTTAACCAATATAACTTGGTTTGTGGTGGGGTTAAGTCAACATGAATGACTGATAACACTTAACCAGTTTAACAAGATAAATAAAGAGGGTTAAGTTAGCTTGACTAATGACACTTAACCAATCCAACTTGACGAAAAAGAGAACTAAGTAGTAATTCTTAGTATAACACGAGAAAGAGCGAACGTCCAACTAATTTTAAAGAAGGCTCCAACGAATTGGGTTACGAAGCCCGAGGCTTCGAGGGGACGTGAGGGTACTCTTGGTATCCCTCTGTGAGGCTGCAAAAGTTTCTCCTGGGCTCACAGAGGTTAAGGTCTGCGTTAGAAGAACCGAGGGTATGCCTTGGTTGCAATATATGGCAACCTAAAGACTAGGATGGACCAGCGTGATTCGATGAGAAAACGGTAGCCCTGTGATAGCAACTCGTCGTCTACTATCCATCTTCAGTCAATCGAGATACGTGAAGCGGGAAGGCGGAGAACTCCTATAGACCACATACTTGCTATCTAGTTATGGTTGCGGATGGCTATAGGTTAGTGGGGGCATAAGGGGCCTGCGTATAGTTCTCATTTTTCAAGGTGTGCCTTTCATTAGTTGAGGGAGGGGTCAAGTGGGACCATAGCCACTGGAATAAAAACAGACCTTAGCATCTGCATCGGCATATATCTGAAAGCTCCTGACCGAGTTCCATATTTCTAGAGTAGCCCTGGCATGGAACTCGGGCAGCACATTACAGGACATGTGCATCTAGACAAGCGATAACGATTCGCGATACATGCGTGGTGAAAGTTTAGGAACATATACTACTCTAGGTAGTGTATCCTAGACAAAGGGGCAACGTTCAATAGATAGCATGAACCCTAGATTAAATCTAGGTAATAAACAATAAATGTATGCCTGAAGGCAACCGAAACAACCGGGATTGGGATCACGTTAACATTACTAGTCGGGACACTAGTTAGGTGGTGCAGAGACATAGAAACCATAATAACAAGTTAATAGCGAAGCGGAGAAAGTATTAAAGCATATCCAGTTTATCTTGTCTTAGCATATCTTGTGTTAATCTTATCTTATCTTGTTGACCCTATCATCATGGTATTGTCTTGTATTCAGTTAATTCATGTCGTTTTGTTTTTCCCTGTTCACATGCTAGAAGTAACTAAACTTACCAGACTTTATGTCTGACCCAGTTTTCTTTCGTCTTCTTTTCTTCAGTTCCCCCCACCTCCCAGGTAGTTAAGGAGGGGATAGTATAGCTCAGATTAGTTTTGGGACGGTTGCTCTTTTCAAGCTAGAAGATTCTTGGATACATCGGCTTTGGATTGCTATGGCTGGCTTATGTTACATTGGGGAATATAGATGTATTTTTATTCTTCTTTATTTTGTAAGACAGATGATACTCTGATATTGGAAAACAATTGTTGTACCAATTATTTTGTCAATAAAGTGAAGTTTTATTTTCCGCTGTTTTAATTTTGTCTGTCTTGTAATTTATCTGCATCTTTTACCCTAAAATGCTCCACAGAACTTAGTGCATTCCCTTTGTGAGTTACACTAACGGATGTTGGGTGTTACATTTACGGTGTACACAGATGCGTGTGGGACAGGATTAGGCGCTGTCCTAAAGCAAAAAGGGAAAGTGATATGCTACGGGGGTAGACAACTTAAAATTCATGAGAAAAACTATATGCTACGGAGGTAGAAAACTTAAAATTCGTGAGAAAAACTATCCCACACATGACTTGGAATTGGCCGCAATTGTTTTTGCGCTTAAGTCTTGGTGCCACTATCTTCTAGGTGAGAAGTTCGAGTTGTATACCGATCACAAATCGCTTAAGTACCTCTTTTTGCAAAAAGATTTGAATCTAAGGCAACATAGGTGGATGGAATTCTTGGCATCGTATGACTTCGATATAGCTTATACCTCTGGCAAGGGTAATGTGGTGGCGGATGCGCTAAGTAGGAAAAGGTTGACTTTGAGTCCTTTGTTTGTTGAAAGGAAAAGTCTAGAGTTTATAGCAACCTTTGATTTCACACCTATTGTTGAGTCGTTGGCTAGCACATTAGCATCTCTTGAGTTAAGGCCTATGCTTCTAGACCAAGTAGGGATTTCACAGAAGGAAGACCCACAGATAGTCGAGATCATGGACAAGTTGATTAGAGGTGAGATGTCAAGTCACCTCAGTAGGTATGACATAGATGACAAGGGATGGTTAAGGCGTGATGGTAGACTATGTGTCCCACAAGTGGGAGAATTAGTAAAGAGAGTTCTCGAAGAGGCGCATCACTCGAAGATGACTATACATCCCGCAGGGGATAAAATGTACAAGGATATGAAGTGCATTTTCTTTTGGAACGGGATGAAAAAGGACGTGGCGGAATTCGTTTCTAAGTGCATGTTGTGTCAACAAGTAAAGGCCGAGTCGAAAAAGCCCGTGGGCTATTGCATCCTTTGGAGGTTCCGCAGTGGAAATGGGAGATTGTCTCGATGGATTTCGTGGATGGATTGCCTAAATCAAGGAAGGGCAATACTAGCATATGGGTTATAGTGGATAGACTCGTGAAGAGCACTCACTTCATTCTTGTGAAGAGCAAGAGGACCACATCATGGCTAGCGTCTATATACCTTCGAGAAATAGTATGGTTGCACGGAGTTACTTCTAGTATAGTCAGCAACCGTGACCCGATTTTCACTAGCGAATTTTGGAATATTTACAACAAGCAACGGGTACACGACTAAGTTCAAGCATGGCCTATCACCCATAGACGGATGTACAAACCGAAAGGGTAAATCGGGTACTAGAGGGTCTTTTGAGACTATGCATTCTTGACTTTGGTGGTACTTGGGAAGATCACCTACCTCTTGTTGAGTTTGCGTATAGTAATTGTTACCAAGCTAGCGTAGGAATGGCACCATTCGAAGCTTTATACGGAAGATCGTGCAAGTGACCAACTTGTTGGTGGGAGTCGACAGACAAGCTCATACTTGGACCCGACATGATAAGGGACACTTCCGAGAAGGTTGAGTTGATATGAAGACGGATGAAAACGGCCCAAGATAGACAGAAATCCTACACAGACAAAAGAAGGACAGACCTAAAGTTCAAAGTCGGAGATATGGTCTTTGTAAAAGTTTCTCCGTTACGCAATGTGGTTCGCTTTGGAGTGGTTGGAAAGTTAGCACCGAGGTTCGTAGGACCGTTCCCTATCATCGAGAGGGTTGGACAGACTGCCTATAAGGTAGAGTTCCCAAGAGGTTGGCCGGAGTACACAATGTCTTTCATGTTTCGCATCTCCGAAAGTGCTTACATGAGTCCGCCGAAGTGGTTGAGCCAAGCATCCTTAAAGGCGTAGAAGTGGAAAGGGAAGCAACATTGAGGCGAGTTCCGATTCGTATCTTAGGAACGGAGATCAAGAAGCTAAGGAATCGAGAAGTCAAGCTAGTTAAATTACAGTGGAGTGAAGCCCAAGAAGACGCAACTTGGGAAACCGAAGAGAAGATACGCGCGCTATACCTAATTCTTTTTTAGGATACATTCTCGATCTCTTTTTCCTATAAGTTTACATACCTTTCGTATCATGTACATGATTTAGCTATCCATGTTTGTCTTGTTATCTTCTCGATCTTATCTTGAGAACCTTAGGTAGAACCCTTTTAGATGTAAACATGTGATTGAAACATGTTATGGTTAATGACTGTAAGTGGTTGCAAGTGGGTGCTCATGGTTTCATAACACACATTAGGCACTAGATCGGCTCAGTCATATCTTTCATGTTGCATATGCATGAGTGCTTATACTTGTACATATATGGAAACTTGATATGCTATCATTTGGATGTTGCATATGAATGAATGTTTGTACATTCATGTAGAGATTATAAAGTATGTTAGGAATTTACATACATGTTGGACTCATTACACTAACATATTTTGCATTAAGGAGGTCTACTGAATCAGTAACCGCCTGATCTTTTGCATTAGACAAGTACATATACACACACTCTTGCGTAAGTTCATATAGCATTAGAAATCTTTTAAAGACAATGGTTTCTTGTGGACGATTGTTAAGTAGATGGATGATTGGATGATAGGATGCATTCTTCTTAACTTGAAGATTTTGTAACGGCACGATTTTTGACCCCTCGAAAACCGTGTCATTTTAGAAAGAAATTAGAGGATGAGATAGCAAAGATAGAACTAATAGAATAGAAGAATAAGAAGTTATCGGAAATCTCACAGCGGAATTTAAAAATACAAAATACATTACATCATAGGGTCTGATACATCATAGTACATCATCATATTACATCATCATAGTACATTAACATAATTATACATCATGATATGGGAATGCAAATCTAAACTGGATACATAGGTGTAGATAAAACTACTAGACTGGTCCTGCAACTTGAACTTCGTAAGGTTCCATTTGCCTACCTGAATTACTTGCCTACTCATAATAAATATTATGAGTACCTAAGAGTTTAGGGAAAACACAGAAAATAAACTCTGGGTCAGTCAGGGGATTGGTGTGAGTAAATACAGTCAAAAATATGTAAACAGGGATATAAGGAATAAGGTGTTTCGTTATAAATAGATTCAATTACTTTAGAAATCTTAAGCCCAACTCCATAACTAACATATGGAAAATGACCCTTGTATTTTGGTATCAAAACGTTTGATATTTACGATAGTATTTATCAAATAAATAATCATCTAGTGAATCGCTTGCATCTCACGTTCACGTACATAGAATAAAATCTAAAACCCGAGCGCTTATTGGAATTTGGTTTCTAACTGACAGGGTATGGGAGCACCCACCGATCCATGTACTCTAGAGAGGATACACTGGGGTTCAACAAGAACATCCTGCAACCCGGCCACACATGACTGTCCACTCATTTAGCTTGAGTGTAACGAATATATTACCACCTCCACGGTTGGGAATGACCCACCGATTACCGAAGTTACAGCAGTGAATATAAATTTAAGAAACAAAAGGAAATACTCTAGATAGTGATAATATACCCTGCTTGGGTATGACCCAACTAGCCATGCTGCCTAGCCCAACTATTGTCTTTCCGGGTTGTGAGGTTTGAAGTCACGTTTACCGTTGACGGATTATTCTTCAACGTCTTTGAATATCACACCGTCCTATCTGACAGATCACTCATTTGTTTCCACAAATATATTCTGGGTATAAGGCTAAAGAAACGAATCTCTCCGCCACCAACATAATACACTTATGTAAAGTCGATGTGTAAAATCTGATCGATATACGTTGTCAGATATCCGACTGTTCGGATCTGTTCTGGGATTGAACAGACCGTAGATACTATTTTGGAATAGTCCTTGCATTCTTCATTCTATATCGATTTCCGTTATACGTTGTAAAATTCCAGTCGAAGTGGAATGTTTATTCCGGACTCTTCGAAATGATGTACGAAATTTCTTTTATAGTCGATAATTGATTCTCAGCTTAACTATCTTTAATTTAGTTTACACATTCTGTATTTAGTTTATATATACAATATATAATCCTCTGGTTCATCTTGGATATGTAAAAATATATTTTATCATTGATCAGTTGAAGTGTGTACGTCATACACAAGTTGTTGTATAGCTTTTACAAATATTTGGTGAAGTATAGAAAAAGCCGGTGCTTCGCGCACAGTATTTTACCTCGCGTACCATCGACGTTGAGACGATGTTCTATACTACGATTCATTTTGTAAAGTATTTATTTCTTTTATTTAAACTTGAATACATTGTTTTATAACTTATTTAAATTGAATTATCTTTTAAAACTCAAGTTCTAACTCGACGAACTTCTTCGAACAACTTCGATTCTGGGACCTCACTGTCGTCCTGACTGTTTCACTGATCTATGCTATATTTAAATAAAAACTATATATTTATTTAAATAAATTAATTACTGATTAATTATATTTAATTATTTGATTTAATTAAATTCGATTTAATTAAATTCTTGCATTGGAAAACCGTTCTCGCTTGAATTTGCCAAGTTGGATTTCGGCCTCTCAAAATCGCCTTACCAACTCGTGTGAATCGCCTGGTTTTCCTTTATCAGCCTTGCGTCTCGCCTCCACTGGTTTACCAACTTACCAGCCTTCAAAACCCTTTACTAACCTCCTTTACTAGCTCGAAAACATGGCGAAACCACTCGAAATCATGGTGGATCCCTCGTGTCAAGTCCTCGTTTACCAGCCATGTGCCAAGTTCGAAAACCAGGGTGATCCATCGGTGGATCACCTCATTTCCATCGTGCCAGCCCCTCCTTCTTCTTCTCGATCACCCAGCTCCACCGTGCACTGGTGTGCACGTGCACACCTCCACCCGACGTCGAACCATCGCCGAACCACCACCCACAAACTTCACTTCCTCCACTGATCACGACTGACCCATCACCATCGCCCATCGTCGCCTCCTCCTCGATTTCGCCACTCCACCAAAACTTCAAGTACACAGCTCGAAAAGTGTACCACCCAAACCGAGCTCGACTCATCGCCTCCGACCAGCGGAACGCCTCGCACCGCCGCCGTTAGCTCCGCCAAGACCCAAAGCCGCTCCACGCCAAACTTCGGCCAACTCGATCGCCTGTGGATCCCCCACGTCACCGCCAAACGTTCAAACCCATTCAGCCATTAAAATCCTAAATCGAGATCGACAGCTCGATTCACCCAATGGAAAAATCATTTGACATTTTTCTCGAGTTCCCCGATGTGTGCAGCTCCTCCACGCTCCACGGCCCAACCCTCATCGTCGTCGATCGCCGGAATTTGGTCAAAGTGCCATTTTCGGTTATCTCAATCATTCTCCCTCATCTCAACATTAAAAATCGTTAAATTACTTTTAAAAATCATTATTTCCTATCACGATTGCATTCGAATCACTGTATTTCATTTCTACGACATTTGGATTTTCGGATTTTAATTGTTGATTACAGAGAACCTGCTACTTTCTGTTTCTTATTCTCAAACACATATATCTTGATGTTGTTCATACTATAAGGTTATATATATATATATATATATATTCGTATATAAGTATAACATATGTATACGTTTGTATACTTGTGATTTGTGATCTACCAGGTATTTTCATTTTGCAGAGTTTTGTTTTGACAGTAAACAAAACTGCAGAAATTCTTTGATCAAGATCAAAGTGATACCCATTTCTATTTCATCTATACTTGCAAATATATAGTTAAATGATGATATGAACTTGGTATATTAACACTATACTGGTGATAAAACATTTTGAACTTGCATTGATGATCATACATGAAAGCACACACAAACAGTTTACAGTAAACTTGCAATCTATCTTGACTTAAGTGAGGTTTTACTCACTTGTAAATAAGCTCCTGAATTCTTGTTTGAGATGGATAAAATTTCAGCACTTTCTTGTATTCTTTGTAAAGGCAAAGATCTCTGAAGTTTTCTACAGCAAACTCTCTTTTGCTTTCTTACCTACCCCCCTTTCTCTCTCTTCGAATGGCTCACATATGTTACAGCAAACATGTAAGTACCCTTCACAAGAGATGATTCCTACCAACCCTTATTTCCCTCTTCAAAGTACATGAGACTATGTTTGCATTTAATGCAAAGCTTACTTTCATTTAATGCCAAGCTCAACCCTTCAAATCAATATACAAGAGAATGGGTTTCCTCTCTTTGATATTTGTTTTGCATTCTTACAAATGTGCAGATATTATGTATGAGGTGATTAGGTGATGTTTAAGTCCAAATATACTACTAAATGACGGAGTTTGCACTTTCTTTTGTTTTGGATTAAACTCTCTTGTTTGTTGCTAATTGAAATGGTGTATACATGCATATATACATGCATATTTGGCCGTAACATATATATGTATGAATATATATATATATATATATAAACACATATACTTTTTCATGTTATACTCTTATATATATATATATATATATATATATAAGTGTTAATCTCCTTAAACTTGTTTGCCTTTATTTGCTTTTGATTTAAATCTCTATATTAAAATAGATATCAGAGGCTTGAAAAATCCTGCCATTACAGACTACCCCACTTAAAAGAATTTCGCCCCGAAATTACACAAGAAAGGTAGAAAGTTTCCAAAAGAAAATATTTCATAAACTGGTTGTTTTAGTACACATACGACTAGTTTTATACTAGCACTAATCTTGATACATACCATAATACTAGACTTGACTACTCAAGTTCTAAACTGCCCCAAAATACACATACGTAACTATCCTCCTCCAGTCTCTGTCCTACTACTCGTCGTCAGAGATATCTATTATCTCTACGACTTCCTCGTCATCAGATATATTAATGATTTCAACTACGTCTTCTGAATCTGTCTCCTCCTCGTCATCCTCTATATAAATCAGACCCACTGGTGGTAATAAATACAGCCTCACCACAGGATATCCGTACTCTCCAAATACTTGTACACCTCCCCCCACTGTGCAAAACTCAATGAGAACCTGTTCCAACCTGTTTCATACTTCTGCCCTTGGATCTATATGTTCCCCTTGCTGGTTTCCCGTAGCAATGACTGGAGTCCCAAGAACAACTTGGTCTTCTTCTTCTTCTTCTTCGTATTCTTCCTCTTCAGCGTCCATATACTCAACTTCTTCCACCTCATCATCACCCTCATCTCCTTCACCATAACCGTCAACACTTCCTTCATCTCCTATCACTTCATCCTCATCAGTAAAGTCTTGGTGTCCTCCATCTTGTTCTATTGGTTCGTTCCTGCCAAGCACTGATCCTTCTGATGATATGTGTGTACCCTCGTCGTCGAAGGGTGATCTCTCTCGGTTGTTGTCAGAATCTCCTACTCTTTGTCTCTTTGCTTGAAGCATAAGGAACTGGAGTGGTGTCATCCTCTTTCTTGCCATGGTCTTCCACAATGGTGCCATCTGGTAAGTAAACAAGAAAATAGAACTCATCAGTGATGTAAACATACAAGAGAGTTCATAAGTCCTAATAAACTGAATCCATAAAACACACATGCAAAAACTCACGGAAATGTAGAAATCGAAATTTCATTACATTTAACTATACCAAAGTAAATCATACCTAACCCGTAGGGAAATCTGGGTATAATTTCTTTATATGCTTCTCGGTCTCCCACGTACAGTCTTTCGGGTTTTCGCTACACTGGATCTTTAGTAGCCTCACCACTTTGTTGCGAAGTTGCTTTCCCTCTCGGTCAATAATACGATGTCTTATCACTGTCAAATCTGGCTCGATCTCTATCTCTTGCTGAACAGAGGGTTCCAGAATTAATGATGGATTGTGCATACATTTTCTCAAGTGTGATACGTGAAATACATTGTGAATTCCCGCCATAAATTCTGGTAATTCAACTTTATATGCTTGAAAACCGATTCTTTCTAAGATGCGGAAAGGTCCAACATATCTTGGTGCTAACTTTCCATATTTTCCAAATCTTACTACTCCCTTCATTGGTGAGATCTTCACAAAAACTAGATCTTCTATTTCGAATACTAAATCTCATCGCCTTTGATCGGCATAACTTTTCTGGCGATCCTGGGCTTCTTTCATTCTCAGTTTCACTAATTCCACTTTCGCTGTCGCTTCTAGTCTCATATCCGGACCAAGTACCAACTTGTTTCCGGACTCTACCCAACATGCTGGCGCTTTACAAGGTCTTCCATATAATGCTTCATATGGTGCCATCCGTATACTCGCCTGGTAACTGTTATTATATGAAAATTCTACTAGGTGTAAATGATCTTCCCACGACCATCCAAAATCTAAAATACACGCTCTTAGAAGATCCTCCAAAATACGATTAACTCTTTCCGTCTGACCGTCCGTTTGAGGATGGTAAGCTGTACTGAAATTCAATTTTGTTCCCAACGTTCTTTGCAAAGCTTCCCAAAATTTACTCGTAAAAATGGTATCTCTGTCGCTTACAATGCTTGTTGGAATTCCATGTAGACGTACTATCTCCCTCATGAATACTTCGGCTAATGTTATGGCAGGTGTGACGGCCCGCTCCGCACCAGCCTACATTTCCTTCGGAAGTGCGCTGTACACATGTCCCGACTAGCACGGAACGGTCGCCAAAGAAAGGAAAGAAAAGGAAATGAACTAATCAAGGAACCTGTAGAATGTCTCACAGCGCATGGAATAAAATATAATAATAACATACTTGACATAAAACAGGCGAGACAGTACATAAGCTGATAACTAATAATCAATGTCAACACCAATCATCAGAGCAGCGGAAATCCATATACAGCTTATTACAATTTTCCAAATTTACTGTCTCTAAGCAAAAGAAAGCTAAAGTAGAAGATACACCAACAATGCCCAAGCAGTGATCTTCAACAACACAGGGAGAATATTATGTATACAGTACGTGGAAGCCTCCTGCTCGTCTCCGGATCATCTACCCGTGCATCACCAGCTAACCTGTCTCTAGTCTGCTCGTGTGAGCACCCAGAGTAATAAGAGGAGACATAAAACTCTGGGTCAGACATAAAGCCTGGTATGAGCGATAAGCATCTAAACAGAGTAATAACAGGTATACTAAACCATACCTGAACCTGGACCTGCAACCAAAGAGTTAGTACCACATACCGTACAATACTCCAAGGTGCCATAATAAATAGTGTAAGAATACGGGGGTGGGGTGTGCGTGTCACAATGATAGCAAACAAATCCTCCATAGCAACTATCCTCACATCTCTCACTCAGTGCGTAAAGCGTACGACATCTACCACTTTGGAACACTAGACAAACTGAGGTAACGACGAATTCCGACTTGTAGAAACCCTGCTGTGACCAAGCCAAACACTTGGAGTCATGACCAAACATTTCAATGACCCACTTCATTGGTCGTAGCCCTTGGTTCTACCGATGCCATAATGGCCCTGAATCCGCCTTCGTACCTCCTACCATAGTGATCCAAAGCTATAGACGTCGATAACTCCTTGGCACGCGTCCCGCAGCAAAACCCAACCATGAAGCGAACTCGTTGATTCCCATCTGAATCTTGAGCTCTAACTTCTCATTTGGGCTTCCTTTGCATCTCGGGTTTCTGTCATCACCCTCCGGATCGGTCTTCATTCTGTTCGTAACTTCCTGGTTCGGTTCGCAGTCACCAGCTCGCAACCATCAACCTCGGATCGGTTCGGATCATCCTTCACGCTCGGGTCGGATCGCACCATTCTGGTTCGGACCGGTCGTGTTGAGCTTCCCCAGGTCGGGTCGGTTCAAGTTCCCCATCTCCATCGGATCGTGATCCTCAGGTCGTGGCGGCTCCCTCCAGTGCATAACTCCGGTTCGGGTCGTCTCGTGGTGCTCGGTTCGGTTCGAAAGTGACTACACGGGTCGGGTCGGAGTCTCCAAGTCGCATCGCCATCACTGGTTCGGGTCGCACTTTCTGGTCACGAGGAATTCGGATCGTGCAAGCGGGTCGGATCGTGGCGTGGTGCTACGATTCAAGATCTCCTTTGGTCATCATCTCGTGGAGGGGGGTTCGGGTAGTATAGCCTCCATCGATTCGTGCTCACCATCTTTCAGCGGATCGGGTCGGAGTCCTTACATCGGTTCGGTTCGGGTCTCCCTTATCCGATCCGATCCGGTTAGATTCCCTGCAGTTTTCTGCAACTTTCCAGCAACTGTTTATACGCCTCTCGACGGCGTTTTCGACCAATCTAACTATTGGAATCAATCACAAAGCATACCAAAGAGTCATAGCAACATATAACAACAACCACAAGCAGCAAACAACAATTTAAATGAATCAAAATGGATCAAAAGTGGCCAAAACCTCACATTTTCCTATAATCCCTCTTAATCATGTTTAAGCATACGATTAGCAAAACACATCGAAATTAACCCATATTTCTAACAGAGCCTTAAAACATTATTTTAGAATTTTAAGAATTTTTCCAGAATTTGTTTACGTATAAATTCGCTAATCTTCACTAATTACCCTTAATTAACTGTAATTAGTGTCAAAACGATGTTATCACTCACCTTTGCCACAATAAAACTTCCAAATCTGAAGTGAACCTCTGATTTGCACGAATTCCAATATATAACAGCAGCTCTACCTCGGTCCTTGTGCTAACCCTCCTTGATTTGAGGCCTCTAAGCCTTAATCCTTGATTAGGAAGTGATTTTGGGTGTTTTAGAGAGATTTAGAGAGTGGAGGCCATGGCTAGGTTAAGAGGAATAAAAGTGGCGGCTGGAAAATGTCTAAAGAAATGTTTTCTAACCCTAATCAGCACCTATATACCCCTAAACCCAAAATTCCCCTTGGGCCTAGCTGCTAATCACCCGGTTAAGCCCAATTAAGCTGTTTTTCCACCATCTGAAACTTGTTTCAGCCATATCTCCCAAACGGTAAGTCCGTTTGACTAATGTGACCACTCTACGGAAAGAGAAACAATCGTCCGAAGCCAATGGAAGTGGTTTCAGGTCAAAATTCCTTTCCAGTCAAAAGTTATGGCCAAAACAGTGATAACTAGGGGTAAAATGGTCATTTAAAAATCAGGAAAAATCATGAACATGGGAAATGACCCCAATAGTCGTCCCCCAAAGTTACATGACCATACGACTTCGTATGTGACAGAAATAAATATTCTACGATTCTATGATGCGTAGAATGCGGGTCGTTACAGCAGTGCGCGTTGGTTTTACTGGAATAAAGTGTGCACTCTTAGTTAACCGATCTACGATTACCCAAATCCCTTCGTAGCCTCTCCTTGTTCTTGGCAAACCATCGATGAAGTCCATCGATATCATTTCCCACTTACCAGTTGGGAATCTCTAATGGTCGTAATAGTCCAGTAGTTCTTTGATGGTCTCCCTTGACTTGCTGACAACATAGACATTCATTTACGAAAGTAATGATATCTTTATTCATTCCTGACCACCAGAATACTCGTCTCATATCGTGATTCATTTTATGAATTCCTGGATGGATGCTTAACTTTGATGCATGGCATTCTTTTAAAACCTCTTGTCTTATCCCATCCACGTCAGGTACGCATAACCTGTCGTTTATTCTCTACACTCCTTGATTGTCCAACTCGAAGTCAGTCTCTTTTCCGTTTGTGACTCCTCGAATAATCTTCTCCATTTTGGCATCCCTTTTCTGATTACTCATTATCCTTTCTTGGAGAGTCGGTGTGACTTCCAAAAGTGATAATATCGCATTTCTACTCAAGGCATCTGCCACTACGTTTGCTTTTCCCGGTGTATAAATGATATCCAAGTCATATGATGCAAGAAATTCTAACCACCGCTGTTGTATCAGATTTAAATCTTTTCGAGTGAACAGATACTTCAATGGTTTATAATCGGTGAAAAGTACGAATCTCTCACCCAGAAGATAATGTCTCCACATCTTTAATGCGAAAACAACTGCCAACAACTCTAGGTCGTGAGTTGCGTAATTCTTCTCGTGAATCTTTAACTGCCTACTTGCATATGCAATCACTTGTCCCTTCTGCATTAACACCGCTCCTACTCCCTTTCCACAAGCATCTGTGTAAACTGCAAATCCGCTCGTTCCATCGGGAACAGCTAATACTGGTGCTTCTGTTAATCTTTTCTTTAGTTCTTGAAACGATTCTTCACACTTTGGGTCCCAAATAAACTTTTGGCCCTTCTTTGTTAACCTGGTCAGATGTGACGATATTTTGGAGTAGTCTCGGATAAATCTTCGATAGTATCCCGCCAATCCTAGGAAACTACGAATATCGGTTGGTGTTTGAGGTTGTTTCCATAGTTGTACTGCATCTACTTTAACTGGGTCTACTGATATCCCATCTCTGTTTACTATGTGCCCCAAAAATCTTACTTCCGATTTCCAAAAGTGACATTTTGAAAACTTCGCCTTCAACACGTGTTTTCTTAAAGTTTCTAGCACTACTCTAAGATGACAACGGTGCTCTTGTTCAGTTTTTGAAAAGATTAAATCGTCAATGAAAACGAGAACGAATTTATTAAGAATTTTCCTAAAGACTTTGTTCATCATATCCACGAAGAAAGCTGGTGCGTTGGTTAGTCCGAACGGCATAACCAACCACTCATAAAAGAAATCCGGGCCTTTGAATGCTGTTAAAGGAATACAATCTTTAGAGATTCTCAATTGGTGAAATCCCGTTGCTAAATCCATCTGGGAGAATACCGTTGCTCCGTGCAATTGGTCGAAAAGGTCATCAATTCTTGGTAATGGATATCTATTTCGGATGGTTACTTCATTCAACTCTCTATAGTCTACACACAGTCGCAAAGATCCATCCGACTTCACTACAAAAACTACCGCAGAGCCCCAACTAGAAAAACTTGGTCGGATTAAGCCTTTGCTCAGCATATTCCGAGTTTGTTTCTCTAATTCCTGAACTTCCTTTGGAGCCATCCGTCTCTTCGGTTGAATCATCTGTCAAGCTCCTGGGACTAAATCAATTCGGAATTCCATCTCTCAATGCGGAGGTAAACTACCGATTCCTCGAATACGTCCTTGAATTCTCTAACTACTTCCAAAGTGTCGAGACTTTCTTGAGGTGCTTCTAAAGCGTATAGGAAACTACAGGTGTGAATTCCCGGTTTCCCACAAGTTATTCTAGCTTTTCGCTCTAAGCTAGTTATAAGGGTTATGATTTCTTTATCACATTTTATCTTGGCTTGGAACTTGCTTAACCAGTCTAATCCAAGTATAAATTTGAAACTTTTGAAATCTAGAACATAGAAGTCAAATCGAAAAGAGTGCGAGAGATATAAGAGAGTTATATCCTCACAACACATTTTAAGCTCAGTTTTTTCCCCTATGGGGTTTGATACGCAAATGGGGTTTGGTGAAATAATTGGTTTAAGGTCAAATTGATCTATGGTTTCGGCTGAAATAAAACTGTGTGAAGCGCCAGTATCAAATAAAACACGGAGGTAAATTCCATTAAACTGTAAAGTACCTTCCAGCACTCCCTTCCCTTTCACATTCTGAGAAGTAGACGGTTCATCCTTGATTGTAAAAACCCTAGGATGTGGTGCCCTCTTCATCAATGGACAGTCCTTCACCATATGTCCTGGTTGATGACAGTTGAAACAGAGATTCTTCACTACCATCTCGTTCCTCTGATTCTGGTTCTGGTTCTGATTCTGTTGCTGTTGCTGAGGTTTTTGTTGCTATCTTGGGTATTGATGGGGTTTCTGTTGCTGTTGCGGGTATTGCTGGGGTTTCTGGTTCCCCTTTTGTTTGCAAAATCGTCCAATGTGCCCCTTTTGCTTGCAGTTGTGACACACCATATTCTTAAATTTATCCCCCATTTTCTGCTGCCCTGCCTTACCTTGGCCTTGGTTTTCCGTCCAGTCTGGGTTGATCTTTCTTTTCAGATAATTCCCTCCACTTAACTCTCCGGTCTGAGCCTTTGCTACTGGCTTCTTAGCATCTAGTGCTTCGTGTCTGAGTGCAAAGTCTACTAATTCCACAAATGGATCCTTCAAATGTCCCATCATCCTTGCTTGCATATTATCTCTAAGACCAGCTACAAACATCTCATTCTTTTTCAAAAGATTATTTATCAGCTCCGGTCCAAAGATTGAAAGTGCGTTGAACTGGTTTTCGTACTCAGCGACAGACATGCTTTCCTGCTTTAAGTCAATGAAGTCTCGGTACATCCTTGTCCTTCCAGTATCAGGTAGACATTGACCTTTGAAAGCTTCTTTGAACATGGCCCAAGTAAAGTGTTCGTCAGGCGTGTTAGCAGTCTGGGCATCCCACCATATTGCTGCGGCTCCTTCCAGATTCCATGAAGCTAAGAGACGCTTATGCTCGTCATCCAACCTCAGTCCTTTAAAGATCTTCTCACATGACATAATCCATGCTTGGACTCCGACCAATGATTCAGTACCTCTGAAAATCTTCCCTCCCAGAGTTGTGTAATTCTTACAGATCATAGCAAAGTTAGGCTGAGTTGGTGCTCGGATTACTTCAGTAGTATCCACTTGGGTCTGGTTAACAGTGTGTCCGTTTGTCGTAGTTGCCCCGCTTGCTCCTCGGCCTCTTCCTCCACGAGAACTCATTTTCAACTCCCTGAGTACACGGATTGAAATTTTATTAACTAAATTGGAAAAATATGTCGATGGATTACCTATGTAACTACGATCTACCTATATTAAAAATATAGTTTTTAGTAAAAATACGCTCTCTTACTATCTCAAAGCCTAAAAGTTTCCGAAGAACATAAGCTCTGATACCAACTGTAACGACGCGATTTTCGACCCCTCGAAAACCATGTCATTTTAGAAAGAAATTAGAGGATGAGATAGCAAAGATAGAACTAATAGAATAGAAGAATAAGAAGTTACCAGAAATCTTACAGCGGAATTTAAAAATACAAAATACATTACATCATAGGGTCTGATACATCATAGTACATCATCATATTACATCATCATAGTACATTAACATAATTATACATCATGATATGGGAATACAAATCTAAACTGGATACATAGGTGTAGATAAAACTACTAGACTGGTCCTGCAACTTGAACTTCGTAAGGTTCCATTTGCCTACCTGAATTACTTGCCTACTCATAATAAATATTATGAGTACCCAAGAGTTTAGGGATAACACAGAAAATAAACTCCGGGTCAGTCAGGGGACTGGTGTGAGTAAATACAGTTAAAAAGATGTAAACAGGGAAATAAGGAATAAGGTGTTCCATTATAAATAGATTCAATTACTTTAGAAATCTTAAGCCCAACTCCATAACTAACATATGGAAAATGACCCTTGTATTTTGATATCAAAACGTTTGATATTTACGATAGTATTTATCAAATAAATAATCATCTAGTGAATCGCTTGCATCTCACGTTCACGTACATAGAATAAAATCTAAAACCCGAGCGCTTATTGGAATTTGGTTTCTAACTGACAGGGTATGGGAGCACCCACCGATCCGTGTACTCTAGAGTGGATACACTGGGGTTCAACAAGAACATCCTGCAACTCGGCCACACATGACCGTCCACTCATTTAGCTTGAGTGTAACGAATATATTACCACCTCCACGGTTGGGAATGACCCACTAATTACCGAAGTTACAGCAGTGAATATAGATTTAAGAAACAAAAGGAAATACTCTAGATAGTGATAATATACCCTGCTTGGGTATGACCCAACTAGCCATGCTGCCTAGCCCAACTATTGTCTTTCCGGGTTGTGAGGTTTGAAGTCACGTTTACCGTTGACGGATTATTCTTCAACGTCTTTGAATATCACACCGTCCTATCTAACAGATCACTCATTTGTTTCCACAAATATATTCTGGGTATAAGGCTAAAGAAACGAATCTCTCCGCCACCAACATAATACACTTATGTAAAGTCGATGTGTAAAATCTGATCGATATACGTTGTCAGATATCCGATTGTTCGGATCTGTTCTGGGATTGAACAGACCATAGATACTATTTTGGAATAGTCCTTGCATTCTTCATTCTTTATCGATTTCCGGTATACGTCGTAAAATTCGAGTCGAATGTTTATTCCGGACTCTTCGAAACGATGCACGAATTTTCTTTTATAGTCGATAATTGATTCTCAGCTTAACCGTCTTTAATTTAGTTTACACATTCTGTATTTAGTTTATATATACAATATATAATCCTCTGGTTCATCTTGGATATGTAAAAATATCTTTTATCATTGATCAGTTGAAGTGTGTACGTCGTACACAAGTTGTTGTATAGCTTTTACAAATATTTGGTGAAGTATAGAAAAAGCCCGTGCTTCGCGCACAGTATTTTACCTCGCGTACCATCGACGTTGAGACGATGTTCTATACCACGATTCATTTTGTAAAGTATTTATTTCTTTTATTTAAACTTGAATACATTGTTTTATAACTTATTTAAATTAAATTATCTTTTAAAACTCAAGTTCTAACTCGACGGACTTCTTCGAACAACTTCGATTCTGGGACCTCACTGTCGTCTTGACCGTTTCACTGATCTATGCTATATTTAAATAAAAACTATATATTTATTTAAATTAATTAATTACTGATTAATTATATTTAATTATTTAATTTAATTAAATTCAATTTAATTAAATTCTTGCATTGGAAAACCGTTCTCGCTTGAATTTGCCTAGTTCGATTTCGGCCTCTCAAAATCGCCTTACCAACTCGTGTGAATCGCCTGGTTTTCCTTTATCAGCCTTGCGTCTCGCCTCCACTGGTTTAAAAACTTACCAGCCTTCAAAACCCTTTACTAACCTCCTTTACTAGCTCGAAAACTTGGCGAAACCACTCGAAATCATGGTGGATCCCTCGTGTCAAGTCCTCGTTTACCAGCCTGTGCCAAGTTCGAAAACCAGGGTGATCCATCGGTGGATCACCTCATTTCCATCGTGCCAGCCCTTCCTTCTTCTTCTCGATCACCTAGCTCCACCGTGCACTGGTGTGCACGTGCACACCTCCACCCGACGTCGAACCATCTCCGAACCACCACCCACAAACTCCACTTCGTCCACTGATCACGACTGACCCATCACCAACGCCCATTGTCGCCTCCTCCTCGATTTCGCCACTCCACCAAAACTTCCAGTACACAGCTCGAAAAGTGTACCACCTAAACCGAGCTCGACTCATCGCCTCCGACCACCGGAACGCCTCGCACCGCCGTCGTTAGCTCCGCCAAGACCCAACGCCGCTCTACGCCAAACTTCGGCCAACTCGATCGCCTGTGGATCCCCCACGTCGCCGCCAAACGTTCGAACCCATTCAGCCATTAAAATCCTAAATCGAGCTCGATAGCTCGATTCACCCAATGGAAAAATCATTTGACATGTTTCTCGAGTTCCCCGATGTGTGCAGCTCCTCCACGCTCCACGGCCCGACCCTCATCGTCGTCGATCACCGGAATTTGGTCAAAGTGCCATTTTCGGTTATCTCAATCATTCTCCCTTATCTCAACATTAAAAATCGTGAAATTACTTTTAAAAATCATTATTTCCTATCACGATTGCATTCGAATCACTGTATTTTATTTCTACGACATTTGGATTTTCGGATTTTAATTGTTGATTACAGAGAACCTGCTACTTTCTGTTTCTTGTTCTCAAACACATATATCTTGATGTTGTTCATACTATAAGGTTATATATATATATATATATTCGTATATAAGTATAACATATGTGTATGTTTGTATACTTGTGATTTGTGATCTACCAGGTATTTTCATTTTGCAGAGTTTTGTTTTGACAGTAAACAAAACTGCAGAAATTCTTTGATCAAGATCAAAGTGATACCCATTTCTATTTCATCTATACTTGCAAATATATAGTTAAATGATGATATGAACTTGGTATATTAACACTATAATGGTGATAAAACATTTTGAACATGCATTGATGTTCATACATGAAAGCACACACAAACAGTTTACAGTAAACTTGCAATCTATCTTGACTTAATTGAGGTTTTACTCACTTGTAAATAAGCTCCTGAATTCTTGTTTGAGATGGATAAAATTTCAGCACTTTCTTGTATTCTTTGTAAAGAGAAAATGCATGGAATTGGACGTGTATTTATAGGCAAAGATCTCTAAAGTTTTCAACAGCAAACTCTCTTTTGCTTTCTTAACTACCCTCCTTTCTCTCTCTTCGAATGGCTCACATATGTTACAGCAAACATGTAAGTACCCTTCACAAGAGATGATTCCTACCAACCTTTATTTCCCTCTTCAAAGTACATGAGACTATGTTTGCATTTAATGCAAAGCTTACTTTCATTTAATGCCAAGCTCAACCCTTCAAATCAATATACAAGAGAATGGGTTTCCTCTCTTTGATATTTGTTTTGCATTCTTACAAATGCGCAGATATTATGTATGAGGTGATTAGGTGATGTTTAAGTCCAAATCTACTACTAAATGATGGAGTTTGCACTTTCTTTTGTTTTGGATTAAACTCTCTTGTTTGTTGCTAATTGAAATGGTGTATACATGCATATATACATGCATATTTGGCCGTAACATATATATGTATGAATATATATATACATATACTTTTTCATGTTATACTCTTATATATATATATATATATACATATAAGTGTTAATCTCCTTAAACTTGTTTGCCTTTATTTGCTTTTGATTTAAATCTCTATATTAAAATAGATATCAGAGGCTTGAAAAATCCCGCCATTGCAGTTTTCGGGAACGAAATCCTTTAAGGAGCGGAGAATGTAACAACCCACGTATGAGGGAGATATGACCCTCCGAAGTTTCAAGGATTTTCAGAACTGAAAAACAGCTCGAATTCGAATTCGAAATTCAAAATCAAACCCCAGCGTAGACTGGGCGGGAATTTTCCCGCCCAGGACCAGGTCGACCTAGGGGTCGACACCATGGTCGACCTCCCAGGGCCCAGGTCAACCCTATAGTCGACATGGGGGTCGACCTGGTGCCGAAACCCAGTTTTGAGCCTGGGTTCATTCTGATGTTTTTGGTCTCGTTTTCAGTCGAGATTCGTTCGCCTAGTCCTATATAAACAGCCCCCTAACCCCATTCTCCATACGCCATTTTATTATCTCCTTATGATGCCTCTGAAATAATTGAAATAAATAAATAAAAATAAAACACGAAGACTATTTCTTAAAGCCTACGGCTAGGAATTGCATATTGGGGTTGTTCGACTAGAGCTTCGATTCTTCTTTCTAAATTCTCGATCCACACACTGTAAGTTCTAGTTACTTTGAGATTTAAACTTGTTAATTGTATTTTGGACATGAGAAAAAGTGAAATTGGGTTTAAGTATGATAAGCGATTCACATATATTCTAGTTTCCATCTTGGATCTTGACATTTGGGAATATTGCTATGAAATCAGTTTGGACCTGTTCATGTTGTAAATCGAACTCCTTCATGTCCATAGTATTATCATGCCTGTGATGTTGAATCAATCTACTTTTCACAAGTTTGGATTATCACCTTTATCATGACTATCACCTTATTATGCTAGATATGTAATCCTAATGTTTTGGGACTATTATTCTATATGCCAGTGATGTTATAACCAATTATCTCAAGCTATATCATGCTAGATTTATCACCTTGTGCTCGTTCTTTTTCCTATCATAGTTTAGATCACTACAACAAAATGACCCTATTACAACGGTGGAACACCGTTGTAATAGGGTTTTTACAACGGTGGGCAAACCGTCGTGTCTTAAGAAGTTGTAATAGCCTAATATCTTTTACAACTTTTCTGCACTGTTGCAAGACCGTTGTAATATGTATATTTTACAACTTTTTTCCACCGTTGTAATAAGTTTATTACAACAGTTATGCACCGTTGTTGTTTTAATTTTTACATTTTATTACAATTTTTATATTTTACAATTGTAATATATCCACAAATTATATACATATTACTAATAAAAGAACTCATTGCAGAACATATTATCTACAAAACTGAAAATATCAAACAAACTTAAACCATGAACCAAAACAATATATTATTAATTTCAAACTCATCATTTTTTTTACATAATACATTGACAAAACTGAAGATACAAAGACTTTATAATAGTTCTAACTTTCTTCTGCTCCTGTTAATCTCCTTGTGCTCCTTTTTCTCCTTAATATCCATTCCTAAGAAAGAAATTATCAAACTGTTAGTGCTGCAGTATAGATTTATGCATGTAACAAAAATTGGAAAAATGTGAGTGCACAAAATAAACAGCTAATACAATGCATTCAAACCATTATATACGTAAATAACCTGACCATTATATACAATGCATGTAAAGTTGGATGATTCATTTTGTTATAAACAATGCACTGAAAAGCTTTGCCGTGGCAAAGCCATGCAGTGCAATCACTTTGCCGCGGCAAAGCTTTGCAGTGCAAAGCTTGCTGCGGCAAAGCTTTGCACTGCTACTTACAGTGCAAAGATTTGCTGCAGCAAAGCTTTGCACAGCAAAGCTTTGGCAAAGCTTTGCACAGTGTGCAAAGCTTTGCCGCAACAAAGCTTTGCACTGTAAATAGCAGTGCAAAGCTTTGCCGCGGCAAGCTTTGCACTGCAAAGCTTTGCCGCAACAAAGCTTTGGCAAAGCTTTTACATAGCAAAGCTTTGCGCTGCAAATAGCAGTGCAAAGCTTTGCCGCAGCAAAGCTTTGGCAAAGCTTTTGCACAGCAAAGCTTTGCCGCAGCAAAGCTTTGGCAAAGCTTTGCAATGCAAAGCTTAGGCAAAGCTTTGCAAGCTTAGGCAAAGCTTTGCAATGCAATCACTGCATAGCTATGCCGCAGCAAAGCTTTTTTGCATATTCATCAAGTTTATAAGCAAAATAGCCTCCTGTGCCTTGAATTAGAACACAAAATGCACAGACAAACCAAAATAAAACTTGCAAGAACAGATCACAATAATCCTGTGATAACCCCAAACTTCCACGGGTGAAAGCAAGGAGAAATCATTTTTGGAATACAACATAAATATAATAACACGGAACACAGATACAATATAGCATAGGAAATTCATAGAGTAACAACATCATAGCAGCGGAAAATATAATGTCATTAACCACAGAAAAACCACAGTCAAAGGAAACTAAGATTATTACAACAAGTTTATAAAAAGGAATAAGTTTCAAATCCAAAATAACATGGAATGGAAATAAGTCTGATGTCTGAAATCAAAAAGGAAAATGCGATAGAGCAAAAGATAAAGGTCCTCGAAGCTCCAAGTCATCACCTCTTCTCCAAAGCAAAGAATGAACCTGTCTACTTGGCTGCCCGTGTTGAAGAGAGGGCACCCAAGTTTGCAAAAAGGTGAAACAAACTATGGGTCAGTCGTGGGACTGGTGTGAGAAATCATAACTAGTTTAGTAATAATAATATGACACATCCAAAGACCACGCCGCTAATGCGGAACGGGTTTACTCAATGGATTGTCGTGCATAATTTAAAGTGTTAGAACGTACAACATCGCAATGCTTTTTAGAAAAATGGAATCACCATAAGACTCAAGTCCCATCACACAATGCAACGCACACCAGAGGATAGAGTTTTCCCTTATGGTGATTAAACATGCTAAATACGGCAAATACGAGTTTAATATTATTATTAGTGTATAATAAAAACATTTCAAAATAAATGTATCAATCCTAGGAAACATAGTACCCCATCCTACTATATCTCCATACTAGTAATACAATAAAAACCGCAGGGTCGTATTTGGAATTTGGATTTCCATCTGAGTCAAGGCTAGGGAGGAGATCCTTACCGATTCGAGACACTCTAGCAATGCCCCAGGATTGGTACTCTGTCCAACCCTTGGATCCTGCAGGGCCGGTCCATACGTTAACACTTAATGGATTGGCAATTCCTGAACACACGCTTCCCAGTCCTTTTGGACCTATAATACGGCCAGTGGCGACCGCATAAAACCGAGGCCTCGAACAATCCAACAACCACAATGAATAAATGCCAGCGCTGGTAGGTCCCTGGCACCACTCTAGCTAGAAAGAAACGTGTGCACTCCCTGCGTTCCCTTCTCCCGTTTTAGACTCCGCCGGTGTGTGAGGCTCGTGAAGTCACGTCATACACAAAGCTATGCCTAAACAGGCTATGCTTTGATCATCCCACAAGGCCTGCTTTTCAACAAGAAACCTTGATCATTGCATCTTAGTATGCCATACTGTCACTTCATACCATACCATTGCTTCTCCATCAATACATAAATGGGTGTTAAGTAGAGAATAAATTCTCCACCACCAATATTTATATATTAACAGAAAATCAACAATATGATATATAACGAAGTACGATGTCAGACACACCATCCATTTAAACTTATGCTCTGGGTCTGAACGAAAGTCAAATCCGTGAAACCAACACGTACGTCTGGGCAATTACCCCGACTCTTGAATTGGGAGCAAGCCAATTCAGAGTCTTGATCGTTGTCCATTCGAGGGAAGATTTACGGTCTTCATGCGCCGCCTTCATACTTGGATTCTTGAAATCATACGATCATTTGGAATGGGATTAACCCGGACTTTCCAAATTATCTCGCATACTTATAGTTTTGAAAAAAACTATTTTATGTCGTTATATTATTTTATAACGGCTAATTCTTGTCTTAATTTTTTTTTAAATAGTTAAACTTCTTACTTAACGACGAATTCTCAGAATCTTACTTTTATTTACATTAAATAAAATGTAACTTTTCATTACATGTCGCATTCTTATCTTATTTACATTTAATAAAATGTAAACTCGCCTTTACATGTCGCATTCTTATATATTATCATCAAAAATAATGTTAACTCATTCTCCAGTGTAATTCTTCTTTTAATATTAACATTTAAAATAAATGTTAACTTCCTACGATGTAAATTACATTTAATTTACATTAAGATAATGTAACTCATCCTATGTTAAGTTACTTTTTAATTAAAATAATATAATTTAATCCTACGGTCAATTCTCTTAAATTTACATTATAAATAATGTAACTTATCCTTTGATTAAACTTTCTTTATTATCTACATTAAAAATAATGTATATTAATCCTATCGTTAAACTCTTTTTAATATTAACATTAAAAATAAGGTTATTCTCATCCTACGGTGCAATTCTTCTTTTAATTTACATTATAAAGTAATGTAACTCATCCTACAGATAATTCTCTTTTTTATTTACATTATAAAATAATGTAAAATCATCCTACGGTGAAATTACTTTTATATTAACAAAAAAAAATGTTAAATAATCCTACAGTGAAATTACCTTTTTATATACATTGAAAACAATGTATACTCATCCTACGATGTTAATTTCTTTTTTTTTAAATAACATTAAAAACGATGTTACTCATCCTACGATGAAAATTTCTTTTTACGGTCAAAATTAGTATAATATTTACATTAAATAAAATGTAAGTTTTTCTATGGTGAATATTCCTATACTATTCACATTAAATAAAGTAATTTTTTATACATGTCACATTCCTACCTTTATTTACATTATATAAGAATGTAAATTTTAATTATATCGCCAAATCCCCTTCTTTGATTACATACAAAGATGTAATTTTTATTATACAATACAAACTTCTATTTTAATTACATAGACAATGTAAATTTTTATCATACAGTATAAATTAACATTTTAATTACATAAAAAAAAGTAATTTTTTTTTATCATGCGATGTATTTTCTCTTTTTATTTACATTAAATAATGTAGAATAGCATAAGGTGGATTTTCTTTTATATTACATTATTATAAAATAATGTCATATGGTGGAAATGCATTTTTTTTTTAACATTGAAAATAATGTTAATTTTACATACAATGCATTTTCTTTTATTAACATTGAAAATAAATGTCAATTTCCATACAATGCATTTTCTTTTATTAACATTGAAAATAAATGTCAATTTTCATACAATGCATTTACTTTTATTAACATTGAAAATAAATGTCAATTTCCATACAATGCATTTTCTTTTATTAACATTGAAAATAAATGTCAATTTTCATACAATGCATTTACTTTTATTAACATTGAAAATAAATGTCAATTTCCATACAATGCATTTTCTTTTATTAACATTGAAAATAAATGTCAATTTCCATACAATGCATTTACTTTTATTAACATTGAAAATAAATGTCAATCTCCATACAATGCATTTTCTTTTATTAACATTGAAAATAAATGTCAATTTCCATACAATGCATTTTCTTTTATTAACATTGAAAATAAATGTCAATTTCCATACAATGCATTTTCTTTTATTAACATTGAAAATAAATGTCAATTTCCATACAATGCATTTTCTTTTATTAACATTAAAAATAATGTCAACTTAACATAAGATGAATTTTTTTTTTACATATAAAAGTGAAATTCTATTTTTGCAATGCAAAGGTTCCTTCTTTTTTTATATACAAAAGTGAAATCGACATTACGGTATAAAATTCTATCTTTATAAATTACATTAAAAATGTAAATATAATTACCACGCTAAGTTTCATTCTTTTATTTATAAAAAAAAAATGTAAATAAGCATATTACGTTAAATTATAGTCTTTTAATGTCAACCAAATTTACCTTAACATACTAATCTTTTCAATGACAAAAAATTTACATTAAAACTCCAATCTTTTTAATGTCAACAAATTTACATCAAAACTCTAATCTCTCATTTACATTAAACATGTAAATAAAAATGCAACACTAAATTTCATTCTTTTTAATTCATTAAAATGAAACATAAAGTTCTAATCCGTTTAATTCATTAAAAGTGAAACATTAAATTTCAATCTTTTGTTTTACATGAAATTGCATATAAACGCATTAACAAAATCTAAGTTTTTTTTATTGGATATAAGAAGCATTGACAAAATATAATCTTTTTACTTACATATAAGATGCATTGACAAAATATAATCTTTTTCTTTACATATAAGATGCATTGACAAAATAAAATCTTTTTCTTTACATATAAGATGCATCGACAAAATAAAATCTTTTTACTTACATATAAGATGCATTGACAAAATATAATCTTTTTCTTTACATATAAGATGCATTGACAAAATAAAATCTTTTTACTTACATATAAGATGCATTGACAAAATATAATCTTTTTACTTACATAAAAAAAATATGAAAATAAAATCCTAATCTTTTTATTTTCAGTGAACATGCATGTAAAATATAACGTCAATTCTTATCTTTTAATTTCATTCAAACAGGCATGTAAATTTCATTGTCAAAATTTCTCTTTTTCATTTTCAATAAAAAGTTCATCTTTTTACATCGTCAATATTATTATTTTATTCTCAATAAAAATATTGAATCTTTACACATCGACATATTCCACCTTTTATTTTCAATAAAAAGATTGGATCTTTTCATACCTTTAACATTCTCATTTTTATTTCCAGATCCATTCAAATATACAGCAAATGTAATCACACCCCAACAGCAAGTCAACAAATAATCACAACATCGCAAATCAGAACTATTCAAATATACAGCATGATTTATGAGCAAGCGAAATAATTAAATTAGATATTAATTATTAAATTTGAATACTCACATTGGTTTGATTCTGATTTACAAGTTTTCTTTTTATACATAAAATAAAAATATAATTTTTATTCTATACGCAAGTCCTTGGCACACATGAATATAACATATTCTATATACACGATAATATATGATTTTATCGTATACACCAAAATCTAACAAACATGCATACACAATCACAATCACAACACAATCATCGTTTAAATAAATATGTACATACAACATAAATTTCATACTGAATGAATATAATAATATCAATAATTAATTTTAATTTTAAAAAAAAAATGGAAATCTCACCGATGGTTTCCACTCTGAATTTCGGTTCTGCTTTGAATTTAAATTCTCCTTTAAATTCTGATTTGCTCTATTTTGGTTCTGATTGGTTCCATTGTGTAGTGTTCTTCGCTGCGAATCCAATGCAACGTGAATCGTTCAATTCTGTCGTGATGATTCCAATGGATCTGAAATCCTTGAATTCTGATTTTATACGAATAAGTTATGGTCGTGTAAACATTAATTATGTAAAATAAACTAAATTTGATTAAGGTTTTTAATTAACCTTAACAATCCCTCTTTCTTCTATATTTGTTTGGAACCGTTCAAACCCATCAGCCCTATCTAGAATCGTCGTCCATCTCGCACGCCTCCTCCTTCTCAAAATCCGCACCCAACCCTTCCGTGTTTGAGCAGCAATTTCGACCATCTCAGGCGATGGTTTCCGATCATGGCCTTTGGTGTTGTCGAGCTCGAAGAGTACTATCAATTTCGCTTTGTAATTCAATTTGTTTGAGGAGATTTTAGTGGATTTAGTTCGGAGCTTTGGGAAGAAAAGATTTTTGAGGAAGAAGAGAGAAAAAAAAGAGTTGCGTGGAATGACAATATAAAGAGACGAATCACCGTAAAAAAAATCAAGTCACGGCTATATATTTTTAACGTTAATAAATTATCTCAATTCCCAAATTAATGAGCTGATGTGTCATAAGCTCTTTCATGAAGTTAAGTTAAATTAGGAATGATATAATCAAATTTTAACTGTTATTAATGCTCCCCATTTACTACCAATCAAATTTTAATTCAAACGTTGACGGATTTAAATGAAATAAATGTTCATAAAATTATAATTTCAAAGGAGAGTTATGGTAGAATTAATGGTAATTTATAGACAAGAAATTTCAATGGTTTAATTACTGAAGAAAACATTCCATCTTTTTTTTTTTTTTTTTTTTGTATTCATCACTAATTATCGTAAATAGATTAATTCTAATTCAAATTACGACTTATATAAATTATAGAAATAAAGTGCATATCAACTTTCCACAATTTAGATTGAGCAATTATTTATTTATTTATTTATGCACAGGAAACATTAATATCATTGCCATCTTTAATACGCAGGTTTTGAACATTGCCATCTTTCATTTTACATATATATATATATATATACATATATATATATCATGAAACGCTCAGCAGCACTAAGGGAAGAAAAATAATAATAATATATTATAACAAAATTTTCTTTTAACACGAACATACATGCATGCATAAATTTCTATTTACCTGTTGCCTTTTTATCCATTTGTTTGGTCTCACACCTATATACAAAATATGTTACATACGTGTATGGCAATATGACAATAAATTTTGTGTATTAATTGCAACTTACTTCCAATTTATCACCAATGAATTAAATAGCAACTGATTTCCTACACTAGTCAATTAATCTATTGCAATTCTTATTTTAAAATTAGTTAACATTCAATGTATTCCTAATTAATGTTATCATTTGTCTTACAATTTATACAAACAAAATTTCCAAATATATATATTACAACATAATGTAAAATACACATTAATTCATATATATATATATATATATATATATATATATATATATATATATATATCCTATGCATTGATTACTATGCTTCTCATTTAATTATAATATATTTGTAAAAATTTACAAAATTTGTTAATAACAAGATGTCAGTTACTGTCCAATAGCTTAACGGATGCTTTACGTAATAAAATTTGTTAACTCATTGAAATTAAACGTGAATTTCAAATTCATTAGTATATACATATATATTTCTCAATTCCATTGTTGGTTTTCTAATTGAAGGAAAGGGAAATTAATGGAAAAGAAATAAATAAAAGTTACGTGTTAATGAGGTATTTAATTTCAAAATAATTTGAACCGAGAATGAATTGGTTGAGATCCACAAATTGAGGTGATTAAGTTTAATGTCAAAACCATTTCAGCGCTACTATACCTATTATTTCCAACATGACATTATTAAATAAACGACGTTTCTTATATAATGACATTATCATGGCATTCCTAATAAAATGATATCTTTTCACAAAGATGACATTTTCTAATAAATAACACTTCTATAAACATGGTATTTCAAATGAAATGATATTTTTATATAAATAACATTTCCTAAACAAATGATATTTTTAATCTAATATAACATGTCTTAACAAAATGAACATTTTTAACATTTCTAGTCTTTATGATTTAAAATAAATTACTTTAAATATCAAAACCCATTAAAATAACTTAAAATAAATTTTTAGATTTACCCCAAAATTCAGGGTTATTACAGTCTCCCCCACTTAAAAACTTTTCGTCCTCGAAAAGGAAAAAGAAAAATAGAAGAGGAAGAATAAACACAGGGAATGTTTTTAACAGAGATGGTAACGTCTATAACATCAGCCTTTCCTCCTCCTTCAGTAAAAGCTGGCACTGAAGAAGTTGGTCCTTTCGCTCCTTCATACACATGGGCCACTTGAGCATCGCTACTTCTCTTAGTCTTCTTCGAATGCACGATCAAGGGAAGAGTCAAAACAACGGAAAAGGTGATTCTAAGGAATAGAAAAGATCGAAGGATGAATGAAAAGATGACGATAAAGTGACTGGCTATTATGTATCTCATGAACTGTTCGCCATAGAATATAGTGATTCTATGTAAACGAATTATTATAGATATGTTATATTCCGCTTTGTAAACCAAAGCTCTGATACCAACTGTGATAACCCCAAACTTCCACGGGTGAAAGCAAGGAGAAATCATTTTTGGAATACAACATAAATATAATAACACGGAACACAGATACAATATAGCATAGGAAATTCATAGAGTAACAACATCATAGCAGCGGAAAATATAATGTCATTAACCACAGAAAAACCACAGTCAATGGAAACTAAGATTATTACAACAAGTTTATAAAAAGGAATAAGTTTCAACTCCAAAATAACATGGAATGGAAATAAGTCTGATGTCTGAAATCAAAAAGGAAAATGCGATAGAGCAAAAGATAAAGGTCCTCGAAGCTCCAAGTCATCACCTCTTCTCCAAAGCAAAGAATGAACCTGTCTACTTGGCTGCCCGTGTTGAAGAGAGGGCACCCAAGTTTGCAAAAAGGTGAAACAAACTATGGATCAGTCGTGGGACTGGTGTGAGAAATCATAACTAGTTTAGTAATAATAATATGACACATCCAAAGACCACGCCGCTAATGCGGAACGGGTTTACTCAATGGATTGTCGTGCATAATTTAAAGTGTCAGAACGTACAACATCGCAATGCTTTTTAGAAAAATGGAATCACCATAAGACTCAAGTCCCATCACACAATGCAACGCACACCAGAGGATAGAGTTTTCCCTTATGGTGATTAAACATGCTAAATACGGCAAATACGAGTTTAATATTATTATTAGTGTATAATAAAAACATTTCAAAATAAATGTATCAATCCTAGGAAACATAGTACCCCATCCTACTATATCTCCATACTAGTAATACAATCAAAACCGCAGGGTCGTATTTGGAATTTGGATTTCCATCTGAGTCAAGGCTAGGGAGGAGATCCTTACCGATTCGAGACACTCTAGCAATGCCCCAGGATTGGTACTCTGTCCAACCCTTGGATCCTGCAGGGCCGGTCCATACGTTAACGCTTAATGGATTGGCAATTCCTGAACACACGCTTCCCAGTCCTTTTGGACATATAATACGGCCAGTGGCGACCGCATAAAACCGAGGCCTCGAACAATCCAACAACCACAATGAATAAATGCCAGCGCTGGTAGGTCCCTGGCACCACTCTAGCTAGAAAGAAACGTGTGCACTCCCTGCGTTCCCTTCTCCCGTTTTAGACTCCGCCGGTGTGTGAGGCTCGTGAAGTCACGTCATACACAAAGCTATGCCTAAACAGGCTATGCTTTGATCATCCCACAAGGCCTGCTTTTCAACAAGAAACCTTGATCATTGCATCTTAGTATGCCACACTGTCACTTCATACCATACCATTGCTTCTCCATCAATACATAAATGGGTGTTAAGTAGAGAATAAATTCTCCACCACCAATATTTATATATTAACAGAAAATCAACAATATGATATATAACGAAGTACGATGTCAGACACACCATCCATTTAAACTTATGCCCTGGGTCTGAACGAAAGTCAAATCCGTGAAACCAACACGTACGTCTGGGCAATTACCCCGACTCTTGAATTGGGAGCAAGCCAATTCAGAGTCTTGATCGTTGTCCATTCGAGGGAAGATCTACGGTCTTCATGCGCCGCCTTCATACTTGGATTCTTGAAATCGTACGATCATTTGGAATGGGATTAACCCGGACTTTCCAAATTATCTCGCATACTTATAGTTTTGAAAAAAACTATTTTATGTCGTTATATTATTTTATAACGGCTAATTCTTGTCTTAATTTTTTTTTAAATAGTTAAACTTCTTACTTAACGACGAATTCTCAGAATCTTACTTTTATTTACATTAATTAAAATGTAACTTTTCATTACATGTCGCATTCTTATCTTATTTACATTTAATAAAATGTAAACTCGCCTTTACATGTCGCATTCTTATATATTATCATCAAAAATAATGTTAACTCATTCTCCAGTGTAATTCTTCTTTTAATATTAACATTTAAAATAAATGTTAACTTCCTACGATGTAAATTACATTTAATTTACATTAAGATAATGTAACTCATCCTATGTTAAGTTACTTTTTAATTAAAATAATATAATTTAATCCTACGGTCAATTCTCTTAAATTTACATTATAAATAATGTAACTTATCCTTTGATTAAACTTTCTTTTATTATCTACATTAAAAATAATGTATATTAATCCTATCGTTAAACTCTTTTTAATATTAACATTAAAAATAAGGTTATTCTCATCCTACGGTGCAATTCTTCTTTTAATTTACATTATAAAGTAATGTAACTCATCCTACAGTTAATTCTCTTTTTTATTTACATTATAAAATAATGTAAAATCATCCTACGGTGAAATTACTTTTATATTAACAAAAAAAAATGTTAACTAATCCTACAGTGAAATTACCTTTTTATATACATTGAAAACAATGTATACTCATCCTACGATGTTAATTTCTTTTTTTTTTAAATAACATTAAAAATGATGTTACTCATCCTACGGTGAAAATTTCTTTTTACGGTCAAAATTAGTATAATATTTACATTAAATAAAATGTAAGTTTTTCTATGGTGAATATTCCTATACTATTCACATTAAATAAAGTAATATTTTATACATGTCACATTCCTACCTTTATTTACATTATATAAGAATGTAAATTTTAATTATATCGCCAAATCCCCTTCTTTGATTACATACAAAGATGTAATTTTTATTATACAATACAAACTTCTATTTTAATTACATAGACAATGTAAATTTTTATCATACAGTATAAATTAACATTTTAATTACATAAAAAAAAAGTAATTTTTTTTTATCATGCGATGTATTTTCTCTTTTTATTTACATTAAATAATGTAGAATAGCATAAGGTGGATTTTCTTTTATATTACATTATTATAAAATAATGTCATACGGTGGAAATGCATTTTTTTTTTTTTAACATTGAAAATAATGTTAATTTTACATACAATGCATTTTCTTTTATTAACATTGAAAATAAATGTCAATTTCCATACAATGCATTTTCGTTTATTAACATTGAAAATAAATGTCAATTTTCATACAATGCATTTACTTTTATTAACATTGAAAATAAATGTCAATTTCCATACAATGCATTTTCTTTTATTAACATTGAAAATAAATGTCAATTTTCATATAATGCATTTACTTTTATTAACATTGAAAATAAATGTCAATTTCCATACAATGCATTTTCTTTTATTAACATTGAAAATAAATGTCAATTTCCATACAATGCATTTACTTTTATTAACATTGAAAATAAATGTCAATCTCCATACAATGCATTTTCTTTTATTAACATTGAAAATAAATGTCAATTTTCATACAATGCATTTACTTTTATTAACATTAAAAATAAATGTCAATTTCCATACAATGCATTTTCTTTTATTAACATTTAAAATAAATGTCAATTTCCATACAATGCATTTTCTTTTATTAACATTGAAAATAAATGTCAATTTCCATACAATGCATTTTCTTTTATTAACATTAAAAATAATGTCAACTTAACATAAGATGAATTTTTTTTTACATATAAAAGTGAAATTCTATTTTTGCAATGCAAAGGTTCCTTCTTTTTTTATATACAAAAGTGAAATCGACATTACGGTATAAAATTCTATCTTTATAAATTACATTAAAAATGTAAATATAATTACCACGCTAAGTTTCATTCTTTTATTTATAAAAAAAAATGTAAATAAGCATATTACGTTAAATTATAGTCTTTTAATGTCAACCAAATTTACCTTAACATACTAATCTTTTCAATGACAACAAATTTACATTAAAACTCCAATCTTTTTAATGTCAACAAATTTACATCAAAACTCTAATCTCTCATTTACATTAAACATGTAAATAAAAATGCAACACTAAATTTCATTCTTTTTAATTCATTAAAATGAAACATAAAGTTCTAATCCGTTTAATTCATTAAAAGTGAAACATTAAATTTCAATCTTTTGTTTTACATGAAATTGCATATAAACGCATTAACAAAATCTAAGTTTTTTTTTATTGGATATAAGAAGCATTGACAAAATATAATCTTTTTACTTACATATAAGATGCATTGACAAAATATAATCTTTTTCTTTACATATAAGATGCATTGACAAAATAAAATCTTTTTCTTTACATATAAGATGCATCGACAAAATAAAATCTTTTTACTTACATATAAGATGCATTGACAAAATATAATCTTTTTCTTTACATATAAGATGCATTGACAAAATAAAATCTTTTTACTTACATATAAGATGCATTGACAAAATATAATCTTTTTACTTACATAAAAAAAATATGAAAATAAAATCCTAATCTTTTTATTTTCAGTGAACATGCATGTAAAATATAACGTCAATTCTTATCTTTTAATTTCATTCAAACAGGCATGTAAATTTCATTGTCAAAATTTCTCTTTTTCATTTTCAATAAAAAGTTCATCTTTTCACATCGTCAATATTATTATTTTATTCTCAATAAAAATATTGAATCTTTACACATCGACATATTCCACCTTTTATTTTCAATAAAAAGATTGGATCTTTTCATACCTTTAACATTCTCATTTTTATTTCCAGATCCATTCAAATATACAGCAAATGTAATCACACCCCAACAGCAAGTCAACAAATAATCACAACATCGCAAATCAGAACTATTCAAATATACAGCATGATTTATGAGCAAGCGAAATAATTAAATTAGATATTAATTATTAAATTTGAATACTCACATTGGTTTGATTCTGATTTACAAGTTTTCTTTTTATACATAAAATAAAAATATAATTTTTATTCTATATGCAAGTCCTTGGCACACATGAATATAACATATTCTATATACACGATAATATATGATTTTATCGTATACACCAAAATCTAACAAACATGCATACACAATCACAATCACAACACAATCATCGTTTAAATAAATATGTACATACAACATAAATTTCATACTGAATGAATATAATAATATCAATAATTAATTTTAATTTTAAAAAAAAAATGGAAATCTCACCGATGGTTTCCACTCTGAATTTCGGTTCTGCTTTGAATTTAAATTCTCCTTTAAATTCTGATTTGCTCTATTTTGGTTCTGATTGGTTCCATTGTGTAGTGTTCTTCGCTGCGAATCCAATGCAACGTGAATCGTTCAATTCTGTCGTGATGATTCCAATGGATCTGAAATCCTTGAATTCTGATTCCATACGAATAAGTTATGGTCGTGTAAACATTAATTATGTAAAATAAACTAAATTTGATTAAGGTTTTTAATTAACCTTAACAATCCCTCTTTCTTCTATATTTGTTTGGAACCGTTCAAACCCATCAGCCCTATCTAGAATCGTCGTCCATCTCGCACGCCTCCTCCTTCTCAAAATCCGCACCCAACCCTTCCGTGTTTGAGCAGCAATTTCGACCATCTCAGGCGATGGTTTCCGATCATGGCCTTTGGTGTTGTCGAGCTCGAAGAGTACTATCAATTTCGCTTTGTAATTCAATTTGTTTGAGAAGATTTTAGTGGATTTAGTTCGGAGCTTTGGGAAGAAAAGATTTTTGAGGAAGAAGAGAGAAAAAAAAGAGTTGCGTGGAATGACAATATAAAGAGACGAATCACCGTAAAAAAAATCAAGTCACGGCTATATATTTTTAACGTTAATAAATTATCTCAATTCCCAAATTAATGAGCTGATGTGTCATAAGCTCTTTCATGAAGTTAAGTTAAATTAGGAATGATATAATCAAATTTTAACCGTTATTAATGCTCCCCATTTACTACCAATCAAATTTTAATTCAAACGTTGACGGATTTAAATGAAATAAATGTTCATAAAATTATAATTTCAAAGGAGAGTTATGGTAGAATTAATGGTAATTTATAGACAAGAAATTTCAATGGTTTAATTACTGAAGAAAACATTCCATCTTTTTTTTTTGTATTCATCACTAATTAACGTAAATAGATTAATTCTAATTCAAATTACGACTTATATAAATTATAGAAATAAAGTGCATATCAACTTTCCACAATTTAGATTGAGCAATTATTTATTTATTTATTTATGCACAGGAAACATTAATATCATTGCCATCTTTAATACGCAGGTTCTGAACATTGCCATCTTTCATTTTACATATATATATATATATATATATATATATATATATACATATATATATATCATGAAACGCTCAGCAGCACTAAGGGAAGAAAAATAATAATAATATATTATAACAAAATTTTCTTTTAACACGAACATACATGCATGCATAAATTTCTATTTACCTGTTGCCTTTTTATCCATTTGTTTGGTCTCACACCTATATACAAAATATGTTACATACGTGTATGGCAATATGACAATAAATTTTGTGTATTAATTGCAACATACTTCCAATTTATCACCAATGAATTAAATAGCAACTGATTTCCTACACTAGTCAATTAATCTATTGCAATTCTTATTTTAAAATTAGTGAACATTCAATGTATTCCTAATTAATGTTATCATTTGTCTTAAAATTTATACAAACAAAATTTCCAAATATATATATTACAACATAATGTAAAATACACATTAATTCATATATATATATATATATATCCTATGCATTGATTACTATGCTTCTCATTTAATTATAATATATTTGTAAAAATTTACAAAATTTGTTAATAACAAGATGTCAGTTACTGTCCAATAGCTTAACGGATGCTTTACGTAATAAAATTTGTTAACTCATTGAAATTAAACATGAATTTCAAATTCATTAGTATATACATATATATTTCTCAATTCCATTGTTGGTTTTCTAATTGAAGGAAAGGGAAATTAATGGAAAAGAAATAAATAAAAGTTACGTGTTAATGAGGTATTTAATTTCAAAATAATTTGAACCGAGAATGAATTGGTTGAGATCCACAAATTGAGGTGATTAAGTTTAATGTCAAAACCATTTCAGCGCTACTATACCTATTATTTCCAACATGACATTATTAAATAAACGACGTTTCTTATATAATGACATTATCATGGCATTCCTAATAAAATGATATCTTTTCACAAAGATGACATTTTCTAATAAATAACACTTCTATTAACATGGTATTTCAAATGAAATGATATTTTTATATAAATAACATTTCCTAAACAAATGATATTTTTAATCTAATATAACATGTCTTAACAAAATGAACATTTTTAACATTTCTAGTCTTTATGATTTAAAATAAATTACTTTAAATATCAAAACCCATTAAAATAACTTAAAATAAATTTTTAAATTTACCCCAAAATTCAGGGTTATTACAAATCCCAAGCAGCAAAACCATAGAACCACAAGGCTGCAAAACCATAGAACCACAACAAACCCTTCGAAACTTCCTCAAAACCAACAACCAACTAACAGTTCCTCAAATTCCTCGATAACTCAATAAACCAATTCCAAAATCCACTCAACAAGCAAAGAACCCATCGAAAAAAGCAAAATAGACATACTGTAGCAGTGCAAAGCTTAATTCGTATCACACCCAATACGAAATCATATCTGAAATCAGACAATCTGATGGTC
Source organism: Allium sativum (assembly GCA_030737875.1). Taxonomy (NCBI): domain Eukaryota; kingdom Viridiplantae; phylum Streptophyta; class Magnoliopsida; order Asparagales; family Amaryllidaceae; genus Allium; species Allium sativum. Next base: position 164,158,135 of record CM060913.1, read on the forward strand.
GAACTATAGATCTAACCCAATACGAGCCCCATGGTTCTGAAATCACATGAATCGAAATATAGATCTAACCCAAATCAAACAAACAAAATATTACAGCTAATTTAAAACGAGTAAAAAGGAGAAACTTAGCTTAATTCGAGATCGCTCGTCGTGAAGGCTCGGGGGTTGGCTGGCGATGGCCGAACTGGTGGTCTGTGGGGGTTTAGGGTTGATGGCGAATCATTGAGGAGGTCGAAGGGGTAGTTGCGATGTCGGTTATCTCGTGTTACGAAGGAAGAAAAGAGGATCTAGGGTTTTTCATCAATTCGGTTTTGAGAAATTTGTGAGGCGGCTTGAGTGAATGAAGGGGGTTACGATGGAATTAGGGTTATAAGGGATGGCTGGTCGGGTACGTTTGGTTGGGCCGACGGATCATAAGGGTAAATATACTTGTTAATAGTATTAGATATTACTTTTTGTTATTAGTTATTACCTATTAATGTTACATATTAAATATTACTTATAAATGAAATATTAAATGTTAAATATTGATCATCAAACATTTGATGTTAAATATTAAATTATAAATAATGACGTGTATAAGTTATTATCAAGAAAAACCAATTATAAAAACCCTTTATTACAAATGTCGAGAAAAATCAATTTTTATAAATTTGTTATTGCAATTGTCGTCTATCGAACGTTGCAAATATTTAGTTAATTGTAATATGGTGATTAATTTTGAATTATTAAATATTTTGTTACTTATTGATTATTTATTAAATTTATTTTTTATAGTTATTATTAGTTAATAATTATTAAATTAAAAAATTACGTTCATCATACATTATAAACTAATTGGTACATCTTAAAAAAAACATACTTGAACCTCACACGCAAATACATGTGAACTCCAGACAGATGAATTATTTGTAAATTATTAATTAATTAAGTAATATTTATTTGTTTACTTATTATTGATTATTAATTATTATTTACTAATTAGTTATTAATTAAATGTTAATTATTAATTAGGATTATTTCATATTAACAATAGTTATTATTTAACTTTTACTTATTTCTACTTAGTTATAATCGAGTAATAACTATTAAAAGCTTATAATGTATATGTCACCTAAATATTAATTAATAAGCAGTTAACATTAACTATTAAACATTAATTACCACTTATTAACTATTAACTATTTAATAAATATTATTGATTCCTAAGTTTATTATTAATTATTAATTATTATTAAATATTAATATAATTAGTTATTAAATATAGATATTATAAACATGAAATTTGTAATGGGCATCTATTACAACTAACAAAACAAAAAGTTGTTAAAAATATGTTTATTACAACTTTAGGGAATACCACCGTTGTAAAAAACCATTTATTACAACGGTGCTTTTACCACCGTTGTAAAAAACCATTTATTACAACGGTGTCTTTACCACCATTGTAAAAAACCATTTATTACAACGGTGCGTTTACCACCGTTGTAAAATTAAAGTTGTAATATGGTGTTTTTGTTGTAGTGGATGTTATTCCATTTTATTTTGGATTTGGATTTACTTGTAATCTAGATCGATTCACGTTTACGTTTGATGGGAATACGATTTGGGTAGATTAGGCAAAACATGAATTGGTTATGAACATGAATCATGAAACTTGACATGAAACTAGACATGAAACTTGACATGAAACTTGACATGAAACTTGACACGAACTTGACATCAAATTTGAACATGGACAAGACACTAGAATGAGCTTGAAAATGGCCAACTCGAGGTTGGGTTGAGTTTGCAGTGTAATTCTTCCCGGAACCGCCCGACAAATCCAGTGACTACAAACAATAGGATCCAATGTGGGTAGTTGGTCATATCGTGCTTGAAACCCGAGGTCAGACTGAGTTATGGTGTAAATCTGCCTGGAACCACCCGGCATATCCAGTGACCACAACAACAGGTCTGATGTGAGAGGTTGGGGCGCATTAATGAATTAATGTCACATGATACGGTTAAGTCATGAACATGAAAGACAACACTTAACCAACTTGACTTACTAGACCGATAAGGGTTAAGTCATGAATTTAAATGACAACACTTAACCTGTTGGACGGAAACCCTAATTACGCGGTCCATTTCAGCGGTAATCCACTTACATGTATCATGGTACCCTGGAACTAGGCAGGGTATGGCACGATTACTGGGCTGATTGTAAGCGACCAGAACCACGGCTGATTTGGTGTGCCAATGTATTTTCAGGCGGACTATGGTCGTGCACGTAGTCCGGAGTTGAAAAAGCAGGCATTGGGCATCAGTAGGTTTACACTGTGCGTGCTTGATTCGTGTCGGTAGTTGGCACCCTAGGGCTTGATACACCCTATGGTGGACATAACACAGGTGACTACATTCGTGATAGGGCCGTATGACATAGACACACGACGAGCTAGAACTTGTAGGGAGCCAATCGATTAATGGATCATTCCGTAGGACCCCGAAATGGATCATTTCATGATATTGGGCCAAGGGATCATTTCATGGTTAATATATAACATGGGTTTGGGATACTTGTACAATTGGTGCAGCGAATCTTGAACATGCGATGCTATATTTGATTTATACTTGATTTATCATGTTATCTTTGTCTATCTTGCCCATCTTGATAGCATTCTTATGTTTACTTTCAGTTTATACATGTCATGTTACCTTTACCTATTTTTATGCTGAAAGTCATTAGGACTTACCTTTCTTTATGACTGACCCGTTTTCTTTCGCCTCTTTTTCTTTCGTTCCCCCCCAAGGTTCTCAGGGAGGAAACTCGAGCACTTAGCTTGGATTTCTCTTGCTTTCGGTTCAGCTCATGTACGGTTTGATCTTGAGCTCTACTATGGCTACATTTCTGCTATCATGGGGAATTATGCTATTTTTGCTGTTTTAAGCCTATGCTTCTTTATTTATGCAAGACAGAATTTGTTGTAATGGAAAATGATGACTTTGGCTATTTGGTACTTTGTATGAAAAAGGCTTTGACTATTTTGAAAGTAATGAAATTTATCTTTTGACTCTTCCGCTGTTTTATTTATGTCTGTCTTGTAATATTTCTGTGATTGTTTACCACGATAACGCTCCTCCAAAACTCGTGCATTCCCTTTGTGGGTGACCCTAGCGGAGGTGGGGTGTTACAGTTAGATTTCAAAGCTCTTATATTCGTTGGAAAGCTCTTTTCGATACGAACCCAATAGTTTCGGCTTTATGAGAACCCGATAGTTGGATCTCCCGTAATGTCAATTCGAAATCAATGGTCGAAATTCGCGAAAGGTCGCGGCGCATTCTATTCAGGCCATTAAATATATTATATATATATATATATAAATATATATATATTATACTTCACCAATTCCAATTTAAAACATATTCTATAAATCGTTTGTAAATTCATTTTAAAACGAACCCAACTTTCATTTCTTTTTTAAATCAAAACTGAATACTCCTTATCATTATAATATTTAAATGATAATATTTTCAAAATATATTATTTTTAAATCATTTCCTTTTTGATATTTATTATAAATTTAATCAAATTGATATAAATATCGTTCGTGTCAAAATGGCACATATCTAATCAACACGACTTCACACATTTCAATATTCTCGTGTCCATCCAAAATCGGACATCAAATTCACATTTTTATCCTTTACATAATATTATTTTAAAATATTCGTTCTTCCTGAATTAGAATCAGACCCAATCAATTACCATATAATTTATTTATACGGATTTCATACATCACATGTAGACAACAACAATGATAAACAATCAACCATCATCCAGAGTGCATTACACAACTGCATAAGCATTAAATATAAATAACTAACGCTTACAACAGTCTGTCAATCCATCGATTGACATACAACTAAACAATTGGAATTAGTGTACGTCAAATATCATCCTAATACCCGTGTGGGGTTTCAACCAACAAATATTGAATATTTATTCCAACACATGAATATTTTATATAGTCCATACTTCCAATAAAAATGATATTTTTATTGTTCAAACATTTTATTCAACATATGAATATTTTATACAGTTCATATACACATTAAAAATTATATTTTCAATGAATAAATATTTATTTCACAAAATTTCTGCATTATAACGTCGCGATATTAAAACCGAAGTAATGTCTAGTATTACCACTCTCCTGATATTGGCTCGCGCAATACATAATATTCAATCCAATCAACCAAACCACAATACTGTCAATTTTCCACAATACAATCTAAACAAACAACCATGGTTTTTACAATAAATAGTGTCGGGGGCTACTATGCCCCGTCTACATCCTAGTATATAATAAACTGTAAAATAATTAGTGTGAGAAGGAGTTCTCACCTTGGGTTTCCACTCTGTCATTCTTTAATTGGAGCATTTTGTCGTCATGCTCCGTTTTGTCGCTTTCGCCGTCCGAATTTGTTGTTCTACTTCTAACTACTGCATACGAGCTCCAATCTTTGCCAAACTTTGTCACTAGCACAAACACGCCATTCCGAACAACTTTTTCCTATGGACTTTCTTCAAAAAATGCTCCAATTAGCCAAAAATACGAAAAAAGCAGCAGGACCGCGATCTTTAGACGCGTTTTCCGAGCAACTTCAAACTCAAAAATTCGACTTCCATATACTTAAATTGAAGTGAAAATCGTGAACTACAACTCTGGTATAGTGGAGCTATGGCTATAAATGCATGGTTTAAGAGTTATTGGCTAAAGAAGGTTAGATGGTTATTTGCAAAATGAGAAATTTCGGGAAAAAGAGGATTTTGGCCATGTGGGGTCCATGGCCGGACTAGTGGTTGGTGTGATGACCCAAAACTTCCATAGTACGAAAGCAAGGATAATCATTGGAATATAACACATAAACAATAACAATAGAACAGAAATATAGAATTACAGCAGAAGTTGTACGTCAAATTACACTAGGAATAATATATCATCAGAGTTACACAGCATAATAGAATCATACTTAGTACATAATACCGTTTCAACTTAATATAAGATGTCTGTAGCGGAATAAACATAATATACTAAGCGAAGTCTGAATAGCATAATAGATATTGTAAGATCCATCTTAGCTCCATAGCAATCCAGAATGAGTCTGCTAAACCTGTACACAAGGTTGCCCATGTGGAAAAGAGGGCACCCGAGTTTGCAAAGTGAAACAAACTATGAGTCAGTCATGGGACTGGTATGAGAAATCTACTTAAACTAGTTAATAATAAGTCTAATCACAGGATCACGCCGCTAACGCGGAACGGGTTTACTCCATTGGATTTCCAGTGCATAAATAAAGTAAATCGGTAAAGAACGCAATGTTTTTTAGAAAAATGAAACCATTATAAGACTCAAGTCCCATCACACAATGCAACGCAAAACAAAGGATAGAGTTTTACCTTATAATGGTTAAAAATGCTTAATACGATAAAACGGAGTTGATATTATTATAGTGTATATATGTTTTCAAAAACATTTCAATCATAATATATCAATCATAGACGGCATAGCTACCATATACTATGTCGCCAAATATAGGTATACAATCAAAACCGTATGGGTCGTATCGGAAGTTGGATTTCCATCATGAACCAAGCTAAGAGATAGTACTTACCGAATTCAAGACAATCTAACCCATGTCTCAGGACTCAGACTCAGGTGAGCCCTTAGGAGCCATAGGGTCGGTCCACAATTAATGTTAGTGGATTATATATAATTCCTGAACAATACGTCTCTCCGCCCTATGGGGCGTAAATAGAGCCACTAGGGACCCAAGATCCGAGGTACCTCACTTTCCATCATCCACATAAGTAAAAATATTTGGGCTTGTAATACACAGACACCACTTCTAGCTAGAAAGAAACGCAAGTTCTCCCTGGATCCTTCTCCCGTTTCTTGTTCATACCGGGGTGTGAGGCTCGCGAAGTAACGTTATACACAAAGCTATGCTAGAATAAAGTTGTGCTTTGATCATCAACCTCAAGGCTCTGCTTTTCAATAATAAGCCTTGATCATTTTCATCTTGGCATGCCACACTGAAAATTCACGCCATGCGATCGATAATTATCCGTATATAACCTCTGAGCTCGTGCGTCTCACAGAAGGGTGTTAAGCAAGATAATACATTCTCCGCCACCATAGATATATATTAAATAGAAATCAATTTAATTACATGGGATGAAATCCAATGTCAGACACACATCCATTTACAAGTCCATTCTGGGTCTGAACGAAACCGAAGACACCTTATTCCTCGTCCCATATGTCCAATACGGAAGAGAGGTGCTCGCATATCCGAACGATCAACAAGTACGTCTGGATAACTACCACTGTAACCCTTTCCTGGTAGCAAATCTGTACAAAGCATCAGTAGTCATCCATTCGATGTGAAGATCGCCGGTCTTCAATCACCGCCTTCAAATCTTCGACTTCCAATCGTCGTATAATTATTTGAAATGAGATTTAACTTGGACTTTTCAAATAATTCTCGAATATATATCATTTAAATCATTCCGTATCATTTATAATATTTAATAATGATTTATTGCTATTTTTATTTATTTAAAGATAGCCATTTTCAATTAAACGAGGCTTCGGGTCATTAAATGGCCCTGGCGCTGTTTTCATCGAAACTTGATTTACAAATTTCTCTAAATCTAACCATTGGATCTTAGCAAATTTTATAACGCTGGAAAGATCTTTCCAAAACGAACCCAACGGTTCCAGTTTTGGGAAAATCCGACGGTCGGATTTTTCGGTATAATCGTTTGAAGTTACGATTTCAAAATGCGAACTGCAGCACGATTCGTTTTATTTTTAATATATATATATATCTGTGTGTGTGTGTATATATATAAATCGTTCAACGATTTCAAATCATTTCGATTCAATATTGGTTTGTTTATATTTGAAATCATATATTACATTGAAAATGAAATCTTAATATTTATCCCTATTGTTACATTGGCAAATGTAGGGTTTTACTTTAATGTCTAACTACATTGAAAAGGTAATCTTTTATTCCAATGTATTACTAAATTGAAAAATGTAACTCCTCACTTCTTTCTTTATTTACATATAAAAATGTAACTACCTATTTATTTACATAGAAAAATGTAAACTTTTTATTCATATTTTATTTACATTGAAAAATTGTAAACTTTTTATTCATATTTTATTTACATTGAAAAAATGTAAACTTTTTATTCATATTTTATTTACATTGAAAAAAATGTTAACTATTTATTCATATTTTATTTACATTAAAAAAATGTAAACTTTTTATTCATAATTTATTTACATTGAAAAAATGTAAACTTTTTATTCATATTTTATTTACATTGAAAAAAATATAAACTTTTTATTCATATTTTTTTTACATTGAAAAAATGTAAACTTTTTATTCATATTTTGTTTACATTGAAAAAAAATGTAAAAAATTTATTCATTCTTTGATTACAAACAAGAATGTAATTTCATTCTTTAATTTAATTACATATTAAAAATGTAACTTTCATTCTTTATTTAAAAATAAAGATAATGTAACTTCCTATTTCATTACTTTATTTACATTTGAAAAATGTAAACTTCTTTCATACTTAATTTACATTGAAAAAAATGTAAATATCTTTTATACTTTATTTACATTGAAAAAAAATGTAAATTTCTTTTCAAGGTGTTATTACATTGAAAAATGTACACTTTTATTTCATTATTTATCTACATTGAAAATGTACATCTTTATTTCATTATTATATCTACATTGAAAATGTACATCTTTATTTCATTATTATATCTACATTGAAAATGTACATCTTTATTTCATTATTATATTTACTAAAAACGTCAACTTGATTTCAATATAATATTTGCATTAAAAATGTCAATTTCTATTCCTTACTTTGATTACATATTAAAATGTAATTTTCATACCTCAATGTATTATTTCATTGAGAAATGTAAATTTTTATTTCAATGGATGATTATATTAAAAAATACTATTCTTCACTCCTATTTATGATTGCATTGGAAAATGCAACTTTCTATTCCAATATAATTGCACTTCTATTTAACAGTATCTATTTATAATGTTGCCTTACATTTAAAAATGTAAATTTTAATATAAATGCATCTCTATTTAACAAATTACTATTTTTAATCTTGCACTACATTGAAAAATGTATATTTCAAAGTAAAGAGATTTTAATATAACAATGGTCATTTTCAATGTTTTGTTTGCATTAAAAGAAAATGTTACTTTCAATGAAAACACTTTCTGCAATTTCACTAACCATTTTTAAAGTTTCACTTACATGAGAATGTAAAATTTTAATGTAAAACATTATTATCATAACAATGTTCATTTTAATGTAACACTTTTAAAATGTAAAATTTATTGTCAATACACTTTATATTGCCATGTAGTATTTTATTATTAACTTACATTTTACATAGTAATCTTTATTTTTAAATGTTTTATTTACATTAAAATGTAAGTTTTCCAAGGCAAACACAATTTCATTTATCACTGCTTATTTTCAATGTATCTTTTTCATTAAAAATGTAAATTCCAATGTCACAACATTTTTATTTCTCAATGCTTCATTTTAAATGTTGTATATACATTAAAAATGTAAAATTACATATAAATTCATTTTATAAGACAATGACCAATTTTTATTATATTGAAAATGTAAATTTAATGTGGACATATATAACGATCAATTTCATATATATATATATATATATATATATATATATATAAATTAAAAATCTGATTTTCATATTATTTAAGCAATTAATATACAACAACATGAATATTTTATAACACAAAAATATTTCAGAAAATTTCGGCAGCATAACGACAGGGTAATTAAAATCGGCACCGTCCCGACGTACGGCTCCTCGCGCGACCTTAAAGCCTCGTAGCTTTTGACAAGGGGGATTTCAGTAATCTATTTCGTATGCAGACGAATTTTTCCATAAACTAATCGTATTTGGTTTCAACCAAAATCAATCAAAATCAATGATCAACCATTCATAATATTCACCAAATTTCAAACCACAACTCAAACAAGTCGTCCATGGTTTGTAGACAACGGGTGTCAGGAGTTTCTAAACTCCGTCTGCACCCTAATATAATTTTATTTAACTTAATCGGGTTCAGAAATCTCACATCGTTGTTTCAATTCTTCAAAATTTGTCGAAGGCTCCAAAAATTATGTGGTCTCTTCCGAAATGTAGATCTTGTCGTTGTGATTCCAACACTTCCTGTTTTACCGAATTTCGTTATCATATGAGTAAATTATGATTTTTATACGATAATGACATATTTTTAAAATTTAATTATGGAATTAATTAAAAACATAACACCTTCTTCTTCAATTTGAAATAGCCATCAATTTTCTGAATTGGTTCCAACCTAGGTCAGGTTTTTGCGATCGACACAGAGCACGGGAGGGGGATCGACGACTGCCACGTCAGAGGGCTAGGGGTGGCGTGTCGGTCTGTGGGGGTGAAGCCCGACTCGGTGGTGATGGTTGGTCATGACAAAACAGGGAAAGGCGCAGCTTTCGAGGGCCAGAACACCCTCGATACACGATGAAAAATTCGGAAATCAGTAAGGTTTTGTAGCTAGTGAAGTTCTCTGCCAAAACCCCAACAGGCTTGATTGATTTCATTAAGCGATCAGAGAGTTATTGATGAGGGAACGAACGAGCTGTAACCGCCATTCGTTTTGAGGGTTATGGGTATAAGACGATGGAGATGTATACGATAAACGGTATATATACCGTATTTCAATTTTATTTAAATTTTTTAATTTCTATATCGCTCTTAAATCCAAGTCAAACCCAACGAGTGACTACCACAGCTAATTACCCCATTATGGACACAATGGGATATGTCTCGTAGGCCCATTCGACTGCTTCAGTCAGTTACCCTTCAAATTAAATAATAAAACATTTAATTATTTAATTTGATCGAACATTTTAAATTACCGGGCCCACAGACTGACTCTAAAAATTACCAAAAAATAAATCTAGCTATGTTTTGATGATACGGTCCAAACAAAACTAATTTTGTCGAATTTGGAGACCGTTGGAAAAATTGCCATTTTCAAGTCGATCGAAATTGATTGAAATTGTCAAAACACATTTTCTTTTGCCACGCTCACATACTGATTCCAAAAATTATGAAAATAGGATTCCAGCAATAATTTAACATTCCAGATCCAATAAAAGTGGTTTCGTCAAAACTGGAGGTCGTTTGAAAAATGGCTATTTATACGGGCCATATATTATATTAAATTCCATAGCGACTATTCTGAAAATTCAACTGACCATAACTTTTGATTCCTCTATGAAATTTCAATTTTTCGGATTTGTTGGAAAGATATTCTTAAACAGATTTAAATATTTCTAGTTACACTAAAATCCGATTAATTTTGCATCCTGTACAGTCAGTCAAAGTTTGAATTCAAAATCTCAAATTGTCGCGCTATTTCTAACTCCTTTTGAAATGAAAATAAATATATCCCTTCTTCTTGAATCTGCATAACTTTTCTGTCGGCTCTGAGCTGCTAGTAATCTCTTCTTAATAAAATCAACTTTGTCCGAAGCTTTACGGATCATGTCAGGACCCAATACTAGTCTATTGCCTGGTTCAACCCAACATACGGGAGATCTATAAGGCCTGCCATAAAATGCTTCGAATGGCGACATTTTCAAGCTTGCTTGGTAAATGTTGTTATAAGAGAACTCGACCAAATGCAAGTGGCCTTCCCATGATCCACCAAAGTCAAGAATACATGTCCGCAACAAGTCTTCTAGTATACGGTTCACCCTCTCAGTCTAGCCATCTGTTTGAGGATGATAAGCAGTGCTTAGATTTGAGGTTGTCCCCAACTCTTCTTGGAAAGCTTCCCAGAAATTACTAGTGAATACAGGGTCACGGTCACTAACAATGCTACTGGGAACTCCATGTAGTCGAAAAATTTCTTTAAAATAAATTTCCGCCAAGCTTTGAGCTATTCTGGTTGATTTGATGGGAATAAAATGGCAGATTTCGTGAAATGGTCAACGATTACCCAAATACTAACATTGCCTTTTCTAGTTCGAGGCAAGCCAACAACAAAATCCATTGAAATTTCATCCCATTTCCAACTTGGAACTTGTGGTGGTTATAACAAGCCGGCAGGTTTTTGCTGATCACTTTTGACTTGCTGGCAAGTAGAACACCTGCTGACATAAATGGAGATGCCTCTGTAACGACCCGTGTTTTTGCCCGTCGAATATTTTATTTAATTATTATTTTAAATATTATATATTGGGAATATAATGGTTTTTAAATATTTAATTCGTTATTAAAAACGAAGTTGAACGTTATAATTTATATATAATATAATTCGAGCTCGGAAATGGCGTGCAGTTCGTAATATTTGGTTTTGAACTTCAACTGAGAATACATAATTCGATTTAAGTCGGATTTCTGTAAAACAAGACACGTTGGGACCGTATTGACGATAATTTTCATATGAAAGAGAAAAATCTAGATTTCGTGTTATAGTTTGATAGTTATGGCCAAATCAAATTTTGAAATAGTCGCTATGGAAAATCGTTATTTAATTATAGGCCTTTAAAGTAGCCGTTTTGCAAACGGACTCTGTTTTTGACGAAACCAGTTCCGTTGAGTTCGTAGCGTCGATTATAGTCAGGATAGGTATATAGTTTGTTATTTTTAGAGATGGGAAAATTTGGTGTTAAAAGGGGTATAGCGGTTCGGGGTAAAAACAGCCTATCGGGCAAACAGTCTCAGAATGCGACGAAATTAGTGTCGTTGGGTTCGTATCGAAAAGTTATTGTCAGACTTCGCAGTTTCAAGCTGATCGGGTTTATCTGGTGATCGTGAAAAATTAAAATGCGTGTTTATTTCTGGTTTTATAAAGGAATTTTTTCCATACGACCTCGGATTTCGACGAAACTTGTTCCATTGGATCCGAAATATCTTTTTACACCAAGGTTAGCTTTTTTATCAGTAAACAGAGGTCGTTTGTAGTGGTTTCTGAGTGTTACTTCACCGTTAAGTATCGTTAATAATATTTTAATATTTCGTCCTCCTATAAATACCAAACCTTAACTCAAACCCTAAAATTTCGTTTGTCCCGGTCAACCCTAAAATGCCGTCGCCATCAAACAAAAAAAGGAACAAACCATATCGTTCAATCTTTCTTTCCTCTTTCCACAAATTTTATTGATCGATACTAGAAACCCCAATAGCGAAACTCTTAAACTCAACGAGGACCGGAAGTTCAACGGAGGGGATCGGCGTCAATCACGATAGCAGATGGAAATAGGCTCGAAAGCCGCGGCAGTTTCGGGGGACTGTGGGGTACTAGCGGCGCCGGACCTGACAGGGCGTTGAGCGAAGGATGGCGGCCCCTTGGAGCATCAGTCAGCGGAAATAGATCAACGGCAGGGGGAGGATTTGATGAGCAATGACGGTTTCTAGTTGGGAAGGCCGTTGTTTTTCTTCGTAAGCCAAGGTCAACGTAATAAACATGAATTAGTGATTAAGGAATTTACTTATATGCCATTATAATCACTAATCTCCTTGTTGAAAACAGTAGTTATATGGGAAAGGCACTGTACCGGAACCAGGAAACAAATCGAATGGGAAAAAAACAAGACTTGGCCTTGTCCTCCAAAGCAAATGGCAGCTTAAATATAAAGTAATTAATTTGACTAATTATAGTAATTAAGGATTTAAGTTTAACTAACTTATATTAACCAATTATCATATGAACAGGCGTGTCTTGGGGGGGATCTGAAACCTGAACCAACGGGCATAGGGAAGCCAGGAGCCCTTTAATTGGACTGAAATGTAATTAGTTAATTTGGAGACATTATTAAGTTTTAAAATTAGGGATTAGGAGAATCAATAAATTATTAATTTATTTGTATTAACCTCTAACTAATAATAACCATTGTGATATGTGATCAGAATCGGACATACGATATACAGTTGGAATCGTAATTTCAAGCAGAATATTTTGAAACAGTCTGGAACTAGTTTGAGCAGAACTAGAAGCAGATGGAAATTCTGGTTAAATTAAACGCTGTTTAATTTAACGGTGAACCGTTTCAACGACAACTCAAGGTGAGTTAAACTCACTTAGTTATTTTCCCATTTATATTTTATATAAATTGGGTTTTTATTTGTGTGCTCTGCTTGCTGATGATTGCCTGTTTGCTAGCTATACCTATTTGTTGATTTAACTGATGAAATTAAACTGTGTTTAATTTCAGTGAAGTACCAAATCGTTATTTTTAACGATTGATTCCAATAAAGGTAACTCACCTTGGTTGGTCACGTTTATTTATAAACGTGTTTAAATGGTTGAATCCTTTGAATTGCTTGTGGTTGATGTTGAATGGTTGCTATTTAGTGTTATCAGTTAAACAAAACTGAATGGTCTGATTTGAGGTAACCATTTGAATACAGGGAAGAACAGGTTGGAGGGACCCAACCGGATCCCTCAAATGTATTATTTATTTTCATATTATCATATATGAACTGATCTGTTTGTGTGATTTATTTGATGGTTGATTATTAATTGAATATTCAACATCTGTTTGGTTTGAACCAATAGGTGATATTGGTTAAGTGTTTGGCAGAGTATGGCCTTTAAAATCAATCGGGTTATAGACAGTGATTCACCGTCAGGTGAATCGATAGAGTTGAAGTTATAAAATTTACTTTATAACAGGAGTTAGATTTTGGGAAAAATGTATTATTTTGAACAAAAGTTATTAAAGATAATTAAATAAATATTTTATTTATTTAAGATTTGATTTGTTAGTAATTTATTTTATAAAGTAAATTCTGATGTTAATCAGATTTACAAAGAATGAGAATAGAGAATGAATCGAATGGTTAAACTTTGATAATTGTTTTGAAAAGAAAACAATTAATGGAAATGATTTAAATTAATTATATTTTTAATTAAAAGTGAAGGTTAAATGGGAATTAGTTTACGAGATAATCGAATTTTGACTTGACAAAATTGACCATTTAGACTGGAATCGAATATCAAATTAGTTTGTTTCGAAATTGCGAAATGAAATAGTTGAAGAATATTGTTTTAACTTTAAACAAGATCTTTAAAAAGGATTTTCTATTTATCTTAGTAAATAAAGAAATTAACTACTGAAGTTGTTAATGAGTAAAGAAAATTATGGTTTTAATAAGAATTTAGAAGACTACTTTTGAAAAGTAATCGAAGAGAAGTGTAATCCAAATTGGATTGTGAAAGGAATCTATGAGCGGGTTTTATATTTAAAGCTAAATGTTTATAATGATGTTAAAAAGAGGATTTCAAGTGAAGATGATAACTTAAATATAAGTGTTGTTTAATTATGTGAATTAAGGTAAAGGGTTTATATAAACCAGGGTCGTGTAAATGAGGTTTAATGTGTTAAGGCATTAATTTTATTTAACGTTACTTGAAAACAAGATCAAGTAAAAAGGAGAATTTTAAATGAGATTTCAAAATGGGAAAATGGTCGAATAATTTTGAAAGGAGATTGGAAATAAGCGAATCTGGGTAAAGAACTGAGTTATAGGGTTGTTTAACCAAATCCAATAGTTAAATGGAATTTGTTTGAGACTAGAATGAAATATTGATTTTGATTACAACTTATGTTTATCGAAGGATGAGAACGGTGTTGATCAAGGTCTGAGAGGTAATTAAAATACCCCAACTTGAACAACATCGGGATTATCTGAAGATAGTATTAGTTGGTAAATCGTAAGAGACGTTAGTGGATATGTTTTGAAAATCTAAACAGCGATTTTAGCGCTGTTGTTATAATATATGTCTTGTAAATCTAATATAGCGATTGTAGCGCTTTTGCTATAGTAAATGTTTTGTAAACCTAAAACAGCGATTATAGTGCTGTTGTTTGTAAATCTAAATAGTAATTATAACGCTATTGTTATAACATATGTGCTATAAATTTATTTGTTAAAACTAATGGATTTCCGAATTTAAAGAATGATTGGAAGGAAGATTTAAATGGGAAATTGAATATAGTTATTCAAGATAGAATTAGCCAAACATAATTATTCGGCTAAGTTGTCATTTCGTACGACTGCTAGCGTAATTCGTAGGGCTGCAGATGGCCTACGGCAGTCGGATGTTTCTTGAGGGAATCAGGCGTAACCATTGTGATCGCTGCGATCTAGGGTCAATCGAATGGATTTAAGTCGAGTATTAGTTAATCAATTAGAGTTAATCGATTAGAGTTAAATCGAATTAGAAGTATTCAAATATCGTATTTTTGAATATTTGAGGGAGTTAGAAGTTTTAATTTAACAAAAGTAAATCAGTTTAATTAAAGGCCAAGTGATGCTGAATACTGAACCAGTGAACTCATTGGAGTGTCATGTTTGAAAACACTGAGTATGTTGATAGTTAAAACACCGACTATCAAATAGGTCCAATGCGATTGTTGGTACGGAAAGTCCGGGATCGAATTTATATTCGAAAACCATTCCGTCCAATAAATACGTGAAGATATCAGAAGATGATCGAGATGGAGCATTGAAGACCGTGGATTTTCATAAATGGAAGAACCACTAATGTTCTCTGCCTGGCAAGCAGAGATAAACTGTGATTCTGTCGTGGTTGAAATCTATGGATTGCAAGGACTTCTCGCTACTGATCCATGGGGTGATTCCTATATTGGATGCAGTAGGAGAGTGCCTTCGGTTCATCCTATTCCTGGATGACGTATATGGACGGATGTCTGACAGAGTATTTCCAAAGGATCACGTACGTTGATTTCTTCAAACGTGCTATAGTGTTGGCGGAGAATCGCCGTTCTCTTAGCTTAACTGCTAGAGTATTTTTGTGGACGTCAATTAGTGATATCTGACGGATCTGACGATGTGGCATTCAAAGTGAATGGTGACCAGATGATCAGAAGTTAATTCTGGCCTCAAGCCTCATCAACCGGGAAATGACAAAAATCGGGCAGGCAGCATGGCTATGTGGGTCGCTCCCATTAGGGTGTAGAATCACCTATCTAGAGGAAGTCCTATTTGTTTCTTAAATCTATGTTTCGATGCTGTCCCTTTTCGGGAGACGGTTGCTGATCCCAACCGTCGGTGGTATACATTCGATACACTCAAGCGAAATGAGTGGTCGGTCATGTGAGGGCCGGGTTGCAAGAAGTTCTTGTTGAACCCAGTGTATTCGTCTCTAGAGATACACTATCGGAAGGTGGACCCATATCCTGTCAAGTCGGAATCCAATTCCCAATAAGCGCCTGCGGGTTTTGATTGTATACTATATATGTGGAGCGTGAGATGCAAGCGTTCCACTAGATTTCTATTTACTTGTGTTTAGACATTATTATAATATCAGACAAGATATTGGTTTCAAACTGTTTTGGGTTATCGTAAGGTAAAAACCGTCCGTATTTATGTGTGGATTTGGTCTTACGATTATCCTTTTCTTTTGAAAGGATTTTGAACTTTAAAATCATGATTGGATGGTTCACCCTTATTACTGTGCGAGTTTATCTCACTCTGGTTCACCAGACTGACCCGGTGTTTTGTAAATGCTCGGGTTAGACCGGGTTGTACAGGTTCAGGTTATCGACTGCTATGAAGAGACGAGCTGGAGTTGTTCGGACGTATGATATTACTACTATTCCGCTGTGTGTTGTATATGGGAACAGGCTATTATAACTGTCCCATGGTATGATGTACTCTGATACTGTAAGTATTTTAAAGCTTTCAATAAAGATTTATTTCTGTATTATATTTGTTCCGCTGCGATGTGAGACTCTGTGTTGTGTGGTGTTTCTTCTTCTTCTTCTATTCTAATATTTCTTTCTTTCTTATCTCACCCTCTAACTTCTTTCTATTAATGATCTGGAATGTTCGATGTCTGAATGGTCAACACGGTAGTTTGATGTTGATTTTCGGAGTCGAAAATCCCAGTTCGTTACAGTGGTATCAGAGCTGAAGGTTAAGTGATTACCTTGGCTCTGTGGCATAACTCAGTAGAGATGGGGTTAGTAATACCCTAGATTGAGTTTGAGTGTATATATACGAGTGAACGTATTTGTAGATTTTATAAAAGTTGTTTTATATTGTGGAGATTTATTGGTTGAGTTGTTTATGAGTTCTGGTCGATCAGTTTGATCCACTGTATCGATAAGGGTTTCTAAACACTCATGTACGATAAACCGACACAATATGTTTTTGTAAGAGGGTAAATGAAATAATTTTACCCAAATTATATTTTGATATAAAAGGATGATTAATATTTGAAGTATTATAGTATATTGGATGTGTTGGTTGATTATAATTAAAATGGTTATAGAAATAACCAATTAGAATTCGTATAATATAAAAGCAGATTAATTGAATCTGAATTAGATCAGAACTAGAATTAAAATGCTGAAACTGGGAAAAGTGTTCATAAAGGGATTTGAATTGAATATACGAGAATTTTAAAATCCTGGGAGATTTTAAATTATTTACAAGCATCGTGAATTTTATTTTGAAATAGATTTCAAAATGAAAGTGTTTAAAATTGATGTTTTGAAAAGATATAGTATTGAACTCACTTCGATAGCTGGGGAATAACTCTGAGGATGCTGGCCACATCATCAGTGTTCATTTCCGATTTCTAAGTGACGGATTACTACCAAAAAAAATCTTGTTTTTGAATTGCTTTGAGAAAAACAAGTTGTTTTGAATCCTGAAATGGGATATTTGATTTTTGAAAGAGCTGAACTGTTTAAAAAAAAAAACTCCCAGGAAAATTGTTTGAACAAAAACAAAATTAAATAGAAATTTGGAAAAGCGAATATGAATTGAATTGAAACCAATTAACTGGAAATTTAATTGAGATATAATATATCGAGTGGAATCAGATTTTGAATTAGGAGACAGGAATTTGAAATGGTGTTGGAATGATAAGTTAAGAGTTGAAATTGAAATGGATGGAAACTGAGTTAAGAATGGAATTTGGCTTGGACGCGTGAAGTATTTGGTTTGAGGGTAAAATTGGAATTTTGGTTGGAAATGCCTGTGTATATGCTGACAGGGTGGCAGATGGAAAGGATATAATGATATGCCCGACAAAAAGGTACACGTTTACTTTTATATGGGTTTGGTGATTTATGAGCCTATTTGGCAAGCCGCTTGGCTGTTTCATTTTTTTTTGGATTGGAGAAGGCCTAGAATGGCAAGTTGGAGTTGTACCGATTGAGCCGTACAGAGGAAGTGCTGGCAAAATTTTTCGGAAATTTAAGATGTTAGAAAATTTTCGATATTTTTTTAAAAAATATTTATTTACAGTATTGAATTGATTTTTGATTTAAACTAAATTGGATTTGAAAATCTATGGGTTTGTAACGTCCTTTCTTACCTTAGCAATTTCGAGGACGAAATTATTTTAAGGGGGAAAGAATGTAACGACCCGTGTTTTTGCCCGTCGAATATTTTATTTAATTATTATTTTAAATATTATATATTGGGAATATAATGGTTTTTAAATATTTAATTCGTTATTAAAAACGAAGTTGAACGTTATAATTTATATATAATATAATTCGAGCTTGGAAATGGCGTGCAGTTCGTAATATTTGGTTTTGAACTTCAACTGAGAATACATAATTCGATTTAAGTCGGATTTCTGTAAAACAAGACACGTTGGGACCGTATTGACGATAATTTTCATATGAAAGAGAAAAATCTAGATTTCGTGTTATAGTTTGATAGTTATGGCCAAATCAAATTTTGAAATAGTCGCTATGGAAAATCGTTATTTAATTATAGGCCTTTAAAGTAGCCGTTTTGCAAACGGACTCTGTTTTCAACGAAACCAGTTCCGTTGAGTTCGTAGCGTCGATTATAGTCAGGATAGGTATATAGTTTGTTATTTTTAGAGATGGGAAAATTTGGTATTAAAAGGGGTATAGCGGTTCGGGGTAAAAACAGCCTATCGGGCAAACAGTCTCAGAATGCGACGAAATTAGTGTCGTTGGGTTCGTATCGAAAAGTTATTGTCAGACTTCGCAGTTTCAAGTTGATCGGGTTTATCTGGTGATCGTGAAAAATTAAAATGCGTGTTTATTTCTGGTTTTATAAAGGAATTTTTTCCATACGACCTCGGATTTCGACGAAACTTGTTCCATTGGATCCGAAATATCTTTTTACACCAAGGTTAGCTTTTTTATCAGTAAACAGAGGTCGTTTGTAGTGGTTTCTGAGTGTTACTTCACCGTTAAGTATCGTTAATAATATTTTAATATTTCGTCCTCCTATAAATACCAAACCTTAACTCAAACCCTAAAATTTCGTTTGTCCCGGTCAACCCTAAAATGCCGTCGCCATCAAAAAAAAAGAGGAACAAACCATATCGTTCAATCTTTCCTTCCTCTTTCCGCAAATTTTATTGATCGATACTAGAAACCCCAGCAGCGAAACTCTTAAACTCAACGAGGACCGGAAGTTCAACGGAGGGGATCGGCGTCAGTCACGATAGCAAATGGAAATAGGCTCGAAAGCCGCGGCAGTTTCGGGGGACTGTGGGGTACTAGCGGCGCCGGACCTGACAGGGCGTTGAGCGAAGGATGGTGGCCCCTTGGAGCATCAGTCAGCAGAAATAGATCAACGGCAGGGGGAGGATTTGATGAGCAATGACGGTTTCTAGTTGGGAAGGCCGTTGTTTTTCTTCGTAAGCCAAGGTCAACGTAATAAACATGAATTAGTGATTAAGGAATTTACTTATATGCCATTATAATCACTAATCTCCTTGTTGAAAACAGTAGTTATATGGGAAAGGCACTGTACCGGAACCAGGAAACAAATCGAATGGGAAAAAAACAAGACTTGGCCTTGTCCTCCAAAGCAAATGGCAGCTTAAATATAAAGTAATTAATTTGACTAATTATAGTAATTAAGGATTTAAGTTTAACTAACTTATATTAACCAATTATCATATGAACAGGCGTGTCTTGGGGGGGATCTGAAACCTGAACCAACGGGCATAGGGAAGCCAGGAGCCCTTTAATTGGACTGAAATGTAATTAGTTAATTTAGAGACATTATTAAGTTTTAAAATTAGGGATTAAGAGAATCAATAAATTATTAATTTATTTGTATTAACCTCTAACTAATAATAACCATTGTGATATGTGATCAGAATCGGACATACGATATACAGTTGGAATCGTAATTTCAAGCAGAATATTTTGGAACAGTCTGGAACTAGTTTGAGCAGAACTAGAAGCAGATGGAAATTCTGGTTAAATTAAACGCTGTTTAATTTAATGGTGAACCGTTTCAACGACAACTCAAGGTGAGTTAAACTCACTCAGTTATTTTCCCATTTATATTTTATATAAATTGGGTTTTTATTTGTGTGCTCTGCTTGCTGATGATTGCCTGTTTGCTAGCTATACCTATTTGTTGATTTAACTGATGAAATTAAACTGTGTTTAATTTCAGTGAAGTACCAAATCGTTATTTTTAACGATTGATTCCAATAAAGGTAACTCACCTTGGTTGGTCACGTTTATTTATAAACGTGTTTAAATGGTTGAATCGTTTGAATTGCTTGTGGTTGATGTTGAATGGTTGCTATTTAGTGTTATCAGTTAAACAAAACTGAATGGTCTGATTTGAGGTAACCATTTGAATACAGGGAAGAACAGGTTGGAGGGACCCAACCGGATCCCTCAAATGTATTATTTATTTTCATATTATCATATATGAACTGATCTGTTTGTGTGATTGATTTGATGGTTGATTATTAATTGAATATTCAACATCTGTTTGGTTTGAACCAATAGGTGATATTGGTTAAGTGTTTGGCAGAGTATGGCCTTTAAAATCAATCGGGTTATAGACAGTGATTCACCGTCAGGTGAATCGATAGAGTTGAAGTTATAAAATTTACTTTATAACTGGAGTTAGATTTTGGGAAAAATGTATTATTTTGAACAAAAGTTATTAAAGATAATTAAATAAATATTTTATTTATTTAAGATTTGATTTGTTAGTAATTTATTTTATAAAGTAAATTCTGATGTTAATCAGATTTACAAAGAATGAGAATAGAGAATGAATCGAATGGTTAAACTTTGATAATTGTTTTGAAAAGAAAACAATTAATGGAAATGATTTAAATTAATTATATTTTTAATTAAAAGTGAAGGTTAAATGGGAATTAGTTTACGAGATAATCGAATTTTGACTTGACAAAATTGACCATTTAGACTGGAATCGAATATCAAATTAGTTTGTTTCGAAATTGCGAAATGAAATAGTTGAAGAATATTGTTTTAACTTTAAACAAGATCTTTAAAAAGGATTTTCTATTTATCTTAGTAAATAAAGAAATTAACTACTGAAGTAGTTAATGAGTAAAGAAAATTATGGTTTTAATAAGAATTTAGAAGACTACTTTTGAAAAGTAATCGAAGAGAAGTGTAATCCAAATTGGATTGTGAAAGGAATCTATGAGCGGGTTTTATATTTAAAGCTAAGATGTTTATAATGATGTTAAAAAGAGGATTTCAAGCGAAGATGATAACTTAAATATAAGTGTTGTTTAATTATGTGAATTAAGGTAAAGGGTTTATATAAACCAGGGTCGTGTAAATGAGGTTTAATGTGTTAAGGCGTTAATTTTATTTAACGTTACTTGAAAACAAGATCAAGTAAAAAGGAGAATTTTAAATGAGATTTCAAAATGGGAAAATGGTCGAATAATTTTGAAAGGAGATTGGAAATAAGCGAATCTGGGTAAAGAACTGAGTTATAGGGTTGTTTAACCAAATCCAATAGTTAAATGGAATTTGTTTGAGACTAGAATGAAATATTGATTTTGATTACAACTTATGTTTATCGAAGGATGAGAACGGTGTTGATCAAGGTCTGAGAGGTAATTAAAATACCCCAACTTGAACTACATCGGGATTATCTGAAGATAGTATTAGTTGGTAAATCGTAAGAGACGTTAGTGGATATGTTTTGAAAATCTAAACAGCGATTTTAGCGCTGTTGTTATAATATATGTCTTGTAAATCTAATATAGCGATTGTAGCGCTTTTGCTATAGTAAATGTTTTGTAAACCTAAAACAGCGATTATAGTGTTGTTGTTTGTAAATCTAAATAGTAATTATAACGCTATTGTTATAACATATGTGCTATAAATTTCTTTGTTAAAACTAATGGATTTCCGAATTTAAAGAATGATTGGAAGGAAGATTTAAATGGGAAATTGAATATAGTTATTCGAGATAGAATTAGCCAAACATAATTATTCGGCTAAGTTGTCATTTCGTACGACTGCTAGCGTAATTCGCAGGGCTGCAGATGGCCTACGGCAGTCGGATGTTTCCTGAGGGAATCAGGCGTAACCATTGTTGTAACAACCCGCATTCTACGCATCTAGGATCGTAGAATATTTATTTCATTTTCATATGAAGTCGTATGGTCATGTAACTTTGGGGGACGACTATTGGGGTCATTTCTCATGTTCATGATTTTTGCCAATTTTTAAATGACCGTTTTGCCCCTAGTTGATCTTGTTTCGTCCATAACTTTTGACTGGAAAGGAATTTTGACCTGAAACCACTTCCATTGGATTCGAATGATGGTTTCTCTTTCCGTAGAGTGGTCACATTAGTCAAACGGACTTACCGTTTGGGCTGTAGGGCTGAATTAAGGTTCAGAAGTGGAAAAACAGCTTAATTGGGCCAAACCGGGTGGTTAGCAACTAGGCCCAATGGGGGATTTCGGGTTTAGGGGTATATGAGGGCTGATAGGGTTAGAATTTCGGTTTCTTCTTCATTTTTCCAGCCGCCACTTGCTTTCCTTCAACCTAGTCATGGCCTCCAACATCTAGAATCATCCCAAATCACCTCTAAACACTTTCTAATTGAAGATTAAGCTAATTAGCATCAAACCAAGGCTAATCAACATCAAATCAGAGTTGGAGCTGCTGCTAAGCATCGGAATTCAACCCAAACAGAGAATCATTTCAGATCTATAGTTTATTTTGTGGCAAAGGTGAGTGATTAGCTTGCTTTTTCACTAATTATGGCTAGTTATGGTAATTAGCGGAGATTAGCGAAAATATAACTCAGAAAATTCTAGAAAAATTCCTAAAATTCTAAAACCTCATTTTATGCCTCTGATATGAATTTGGGTTAATTTCGACTAATTTTGCAAATCCCGGATTTTAGGGGATTAAGGGGTAATTAGTGATAATTAGCGAATTTGTGCATGATTAAAATCTGGAAAAATATTCAGAAATTCATAAATATTATTTTAGGTCTCTATTAGAAAAATTGGCTAATTTGGTTAAGTTTTGTTAATCCTATCCTCAGTTTTCCTTGAACATGCTTAAGGGGAAAATATGGGTTTTAGGCATGTTTGATCCATTTTACCATGTCATATTGTTGTTTTGGTGTTTGAGGTCACTTGTATGCGTTGCTATGACTCTTTGGTATGCTTTATGATTGGTTTTAATAGTTAGAATGGTCGAAAACGCCGTCGAGAGGCGTATAAACACTTGCTGGAAAGTTGCAGGAATTAGTGCAGGAAATCGGATCGGATCGCCCCCTACCCCGATCCGAACCGCCCATTTCTCTTCACCACGAACCGAACCGGATCGTTATAGCGAAGTAAGCTATGCCACGAGCTGAGGATCCAAACCGATCCGAGAAGTCGTGATCCAAGGCTTGGTGATTGAAGACTCCGACCCGACCCGCCTGGAGTGATAGCGACACGATCCGATCTGATCACCTTGAGGACAACGAACCGGAGACTTGAAGGAGGGCGAAGGGCTTGGAGCTATGACCAAGAGGCGTGACCCGAGCCGCGGCGTGGTGGAGAACCCGATCCGATTCAGGTGGGACTGGAAGCCACGAACCGATCCAGTGTATCATGAAGGACCCCGATCCGATCCAGATGGAACTGGAAGCCACGAATCGATGGTGTACTCCGATCCGACCCGAGGTAGCAGCCACGAACCGAGGTGATGGAGACCACGATCCCAATGATGATGGAAGGAATCCGAACCGATCCAATGGAGATCCATAACCCGAAATGCAAAGGTAGTTCAAGTGGAAGTTCGAGCTCAGGATCCAGACGGGAACCAATGAGTTCACTTCGTGATTGGGCTTTGCTGCGGGACGTGTGCTAAGGAGTTGTCGATGTCTATGACTTTGGATCACTAGGTGTTGGAGGTAGAGAGACAAACTCGGGCTTTGGATATGGTGCGACTAGGGAGCTACCTACCAATGGAGTGGGGTCATGGAAACGTTGGGCGTGATCCCATAGGTATGGCGTTGGTGGTAGTAGGAATGTACATAGTCGTACAAAGTCGAGTTCTGTCGTTTGAGTAAGGTGCTCTAGTGATCGAAGAAGTGGATGTCGTATGCTTTACACACTGAGTGTGAGATGCGAGGATGGTTGCTATGCTTGATTGTTTGACACACACATCCCCACCCCCGTATACTTATATTATGTGTTTGTGACATCATAGAGTGTTGTACCGTGTAGTACTAACTCTTTGGTTGCAGGTTCAGGTTCAGGTATGATTGGATTATACCTGTTATTGTTTGTTTAGTTGCTTATCACTCATACCAGACTTTTGTCTGACCCAGAGTTTTATGTCTCTTCTTATTACTCTGGGTGCTCACACGAGCAGACTAAAGGCAGGTTAGGTGGATGCACGGGTAGCTGTACTGGAGACGAGCAGGAGGCTTCCACGTATGAATTTATGTATTATCTCCCTGTGTCATCGATGGTCACTGCTTGGGCATTAGTAGTGTACCTTTTCCTTTCTTTTGCTTAGAGACAGTATTTTTGAAGTTGTAATAAGGATGTTGGATCATAAGCTGTATTTTGGATTTCCACTGCCATGTTAGACATGATTTAGTTTTCAGCTTATGCACTGTCTCGCCTGTTTTATGTCAAGTATTTTATTATTATATTTTATTCCATGCGCTGTGAGATGTGTTACAGGTTCTATGAAGGTTCATTGTTTCCTTTCCTTCTCCACTTTCTTTCTTTCTAACGATCCGTCCCGTATTGGCTGGGCATATCCTATGGATGTGACGGTTGGTGCGGGGCGGGTTGTCACACTTGGTATCAGAGCTCTAGGTTGCGAAGTTAACCTAGGGAAAGACACCAGGGAGAGATAGTATACGTATATGAGAGCGCGTATTTGCTATTATTTTGATTTTTCAAAATTGGTTTTCAAAGCTATATAGATATATATACTATTAGTATAGTTAAGGATGAAGTCGCACTGCACTAGTACCACCATGGAGATGGCTAATTCGTTCTCTTTACAGATTGAACGATGAACCGAAACTTGAGGAACAATGGTCGAAGGGGTAACAATGGAAATGACCCAGACTTGAGGACGATGTTCACCAACTTCATGAGGGATATGATTAGGGATGTTCAGGGAGCAGTCCCTAATGTTGTTAATGGTGGTGGCGTAGCGGTGCAGGCGCCTAGGGCCGATTTCGCCAAGCTGAGCAAGGATTATACTAACCTTGGTGGAAAGCCGTTCCACGGAACGGAATCGGCTACGGATGTTCAGAATTGGTTGGATAGCTGCGAGCGCATCTTTGAGGACTTGGGTATCGAGGATGCGATGAAGAGAAGGCTAGCATCCCGTTAGCTGCAAGGACGGGCAATGAATTGGTGGGATGCCATTAAAGCAGCTACTCCCGAGGATCAGATTACTTGGGATCAGTTCAAGGCTCGCTTTAGCGATAAGTTTATCCCAGCTGCTCAGAAATCAGAGTTGTTTAGGAAGTTTCTGGAGTTGAAGCAGAATGGCAGGGCTATCTCGGAGTACGTTGCTGAGTTCGACACTTTGTCGAAATATGGATTATCTTTGATTGATACTGCCGAGAAGAAGAATGAGAAGTTCATAACTGGCTTGGATGGATACTTGGGGGAAAGGCTTATAAACCACATCGATGAGACGTTTGACTCGATTGTGGGAAAAGCATTAAGGTCAGAGAGTCTTTACCCTAAGCCAAAGATTGAGGTTGCTATTACATCAGCAGAGGAACCAAAGCCGCAAGCAAGCGGTGGAGGTAAGGAGAATCCCCAGAACAAAAGGAAGCAGAATCAGGCCCAAGCTAAGGATGGTCCAAAGAAGAAAAGCAGGGAAGATTCTGAGTGTTTTAGCTGTGGCAAGAAGGGCCACTATGCTAGAGATTGTCGAGAAAAGCCTGGGGAAAGGAAGTGCTTCAATTGTGGGCAAGCGAGACATCACAAGAATGAATGTCCACAACCTCCTAGGGAGAAGCAGATCGTGAAAGCATATGTTATCAACGCCGTTCCTTCTTCGTCGAATGCCCCAACTGCGGCGCAGAAGGAAAAAGGTGTCGTTATTCGAGGTATGCTTTCTATTTATGATGTTCCTATTCTAGTTTTGTTTGATGTCGGGATTTTTCCATTCTTTTATGTCTAGTAACCTGGTGGATAAGTTGGAATTGGAACCCGATAGTCGATAGACCCCTAGTAGTGACAAACCCGATGGGTGGTTTGACTAACCTTTGTAGGATTTGTCGTAATTTGGTCTTATCGAGTCATGGATGTATGTTTGTTGTGATTTCTTTATTTCGAGCTTTACTAGGTTTGGCTTGATTTTTGGGAGCCGATTGACTCCAAAGGTATAGAGTGGTAGTAGATTGCGAAGAGTCTTTGACGACCGTTAGAGTGAATGATGGACGAAAGGTGGTATTGGATCGCCTACCTTATGATGAAGATGATAACGGGAGTTAGAGAAGCAAATGTACATTGGATGTACAGTAGTTTGGTCAGGACTTGGTCATGCGACCGACGATAGTTTCAAGCAAGATTGGCGAGGATAGCCAAAGTCGGTTATGGATGCTTGAATGTTTGGATGTTTTGCTCATATCATCTCACGTATATTGTCTGAACTCGGAGGAGATGTTCCTTGGGTGCTTGTCTGATATTGGTTTAGGCCTTTGGGGCTTGTGCTTGGGGAATGTCGAGGTCGACTAGGATGGTTAGCGTGAGAGATAAGTGGTTGTTGTGATTCTCATTGGATGATATCTTGGTGCACTCGAGGAGTGATGTACAACTCGTAACATGATAGGAATGTTCGATGGTATAGATTACCCGAGTTAGACTCAATAAGGTTATGAGATGACTCGAGTGGGACTCGAGAAAGATGCAAAGTGATGGATTGTTTAGGACCCTATGTTGATGTTCTTTTTGAAAGAATAGGATGTACTCGTTGATCATGGAAGATGCAACGAAGGTTGGGACGATTCGAGTTGGACTTGAACTCGTAAAATAAAATAGGCGTTTGATTGATCTTAGAGATGCAATAAATAGGGAGACGTCTCACGTTAGACTAGAGTTTGTCAATGATGAATACTCAAGACTGGGTCTGAGTTATAGATTGTCTCGGGTTAGACTCGAGAAGGCTGCAAGGAATTGGATTCGGCTCGAGTTGGACTCGAGAGGGCAGCAAGAAAATGGGTAGACTTGGGTTGGACTCAAGTATTTTAGGAGGACTAAAAGCAGGGGTGTATGGGGACGCCCATTACCTTGGATCCGTTGGACGTGATCTAGTTATCCTTGGAGGATAAACGTACGTTGGACGTACGGTAGTCCGTTTGGAGGCGGGGCTTCCATTAGTTTTAGTTATCCTTGGAGGATAAATGTATGTTGGACGTACGGTGGGTTGTTTGGAGGCGGGGCTTCCATTAGTTATTGATGTTGGTTAGACCAGACATACAGGTATAGACGTATTTATGGCTTTAGCAGGTGATGGATAGGATTTGTTTGATAGATGCTATGATTGCTATGTTTGTTCCTATCTTTCTTTTCTTAGGTAGACTGTCACCTGTAGGATCCTGTTGAATAGAAAATAGGATAAGTTTGTTGATCATGGTGATATGACGGGAGTAAGATACTTTACGTTAGACTTGAAGTATGTTTGGGAATTGTAGAGCGTCCGTTGATCTTGGAGATTCAGTGGATATAGGAGCTTCAAGTTGGACTTGGACTCATAGGTAGGGTACCTAGATTCATTGGATGAGTCTAGTTCACCTTTGGAAGGTGGATGTACGTTGGACGTGCAGTACAGATATAGGTAGAGTACCTAGATTCATTGGATGAGTCTAGTTCACCTTTGGAAGGTGAATGTACGTTGGACGTGCAGTACGAATGTGGGTAGGGTACCTAGATTTATTGGATGGATCTAGTTCACCTTTGGAAGGTGAATGTGCGTTAGACGTACAGTACGGATATGGATGTAGTGCCTAGGGTCATTGGATGGATCTAGTTTGCCTCTAGGAGGTGAATATACGTTGGACGTACAGTGTGGATGTAGGCAAGATTCGGGTTAGACTCGAAAGGATATTTGGAATGTGGTTGGTAATTTAACGTATATGGTTGGATTACCTAAGAAGATGACAGTATGGATGGATGCCGTAGTACCGGACTAGGTGCGGTAACTGATGCATTGGGTAGGAGACATGCCAGTTTAGAGGCTATGTTTTGGAATGAAAGCAACTAGAGTATATCATGGGATATAACTTCAGACCTAAGTGTGAATTGGATTCAGAAACGCTAGTAAGTTTGACGATTAGATCGATCTGGATTGAGTGGATCAGTTCCAGTCAGAGGGACGATCCTAACTTATTGGAAATCACCGCTAAGATTGAGATGGAGATCGATGGCGAGGGAACGACTGTACTTGGGAAGTAGAGAATAACATAAGAGAGTCGTATCCAAAGCTCTTCGCCTGATAAGACTTTAGCGGCGATGATTCTTCCTTTGTTAGAAAACCGCATGCTAGGATAGGTTTGTTGTACTATCATGTATGTTTGATTGTTGAAATTGGTTGATAGGCATGCGGGGTCCATTGCTTGTTTCTTAGTTAAAGAATTTCGGGGGCGAAATTTCTTAAGGAGGGAAGAATGTAACAACCCGCATTCTACGCATCTAGGATCGTAGAATATTTATTTCATTTTCATATGAAGTCGTATGGTCATGTAACTTTGGGGGACGACTATTGGGGTCATTTCTCATGTTCATGATTTTTGCCAATTTTTAAATGACCGTTTTGCCCCTAGTTGATCTTGTTTCGTCCATAACTTTTGACTGGAAAGGAATTTTGACCTGAAACCACTTTCATTGGATTCGAATGATGGTTTCTCTTTCCGTAGAGTGGTCACATAAGTCAAACGGACTTACCGTTTGGGCTGTAGGGCTGAATTAAGGTTCAGAAGTGGAAAAACAACTTAATTGGGCCAAACCGGGTGGTTAGCAACTAGGCCCAATGGGGGATTTCGGGTTTAGGGGTATATGAGGGCTGATAGGGTTAGAATTTCGGTTTCTTCTTCATTTTTCCAGCCGCCACTTGCTTTCCTTCAACCTAGTCATGGCCTCCAACATCTAGAATCATCCCAAATCACCTCTAAACACTTTCTAATTGAAGATTAAGCTAATTAGCATCAAACCAAGGCTAATCAACATCAAATCAGAGTTGGAGCTGCTGCTAAGCATTGGAATTCAACCCAAACAGAGAATCATTTCAGATCTATAGTTTATTTTGTGGCAAAGGTGAGTGATTAGCTTGCTTTTTCACTAATTATGGCTAGTTATGGTAATTAGCGGAGATTAGCGAAAATATAACTCAGAAACTTCTAGAAAAATTCCTAAAATTCTAAAACCTCATTTTATGCCTCTGATATGAATTTGGGTTAATTTCGACTAATTTTGCAAATCCCGGATTTTAGGGGATTAAGGGGTAATTAGTGATAATTAGCGAATTTGTGCATGATTAAAATCTGGAAAAATATTCAGAAATTCATAAATATTATTTTAGGTCTCTGTTAGAAAAATTGGCTAATTTGGTTAAGTTTTGTTAATCCTATCCTCCGTTTTGCTTGAACATGCTTAAGGGGAAAATATGGGTTTTAGGCATGTTTGATCCATTTTACCATGTCATATTGTTGTTTTGGTGTTTGAGGTCACTTGTATGCGTTGCTATGACTCTTTGGTATGCTTTATGATTGGTTTCAATAGTTAGAATGGTCGAAAACGCCGTCGAGAGGCGTATAAACACTTGCTGGAAAGTTGCAGGAATTAGTGCAGGAAATCGGATCGGATCGCCCCCTACCCCGATCCGAACCGCCCATTTCTCTTCTCCACGAACCGAACCGGATCGTTATAGCGAAGTAAGCTACGCCACGAGCTGAGGATCCAAACCGATCCGAGAAGTCGTGATCCAAGGCTTGGTGATTGAAGACTCCGACCCGACCCGCCTGGAGTGATAGCGACACGATCCGATCTGATCACCTTGAGGACAACGAACCGGAGACTTGAAGGAGGGCGAAGGGCTTGGAGCTATGACCAAGAGGCGTGACCCGAGCCGCGGCGTGGTGGAGAACCCGATCCGATCCAGGTGGGACTGGAAGCCACGAACCGATCCAGTGTACCATGAAGGACCCCGATCCGATCCAGATGGAACTGGAAGCCACGAATCGATGGTGTACTCCGATCCGACCCGAGGTAGCAGCCACGAACCGAGGTGATGGAGACCACGATCCCAATGATGATGGAAGGAATCTGAACCGATCCAATGGAGATCCATAACCCGAAATGCAAAGGTAGTTCAAGTGGAAGTTCGAGCTCAGGATCCAGACGGGAACCAATGAGTTCACTTCGTGATTGGGCTTTGCTGCGGGACGTGTGCTAAGGAGTTGTCGATGTCTATGACTTTGGATCACTAGGTGTTGGAGGTAGAGAGACAAACTCGGGCTTTGGATATGGTGCGACTAGGGAGCTACCTACCAATGGAGTGGGGTCATGGAAACGTTGGGCGTGATCCCATAGGTATGGCGTTGGTGGTAGTAGGAATGTACATAGTCGTACAAAGTCGAGTTCTGTCGTTTGAGTAAGGTGCTCTAGTGATCGAAGAAGTGGATGTCGTATGCTTTACGCACTGAGTGTGAGATGCGAGGATGGTTGCTATGCTTGATTGTTTGACACACACATCCCCACCCCCGTATACTTATATTATGTGTTTGTGACATCATAGAGTGTTGTACCGTGTAGTACTAACTCTTTGGTTGCAGGTTCAGGTTCAGGTATGATTGGATTATACCTGTTATTGTTTGTTTAGTTGCTTATCACTCATACCAGACTTTTGTCTGACCCAGAGTTTTATGTCTCTTCTTATTACTCTGGGTGCTCACACGAGCAGACTAGAGACAGGTTAGGTGGATGCACGGGTAGCTGTACTGGAGACGAGCAGGAGGCTTCCACGTATGATATTTATGTATTATCTCCCTGTGTCATCGATGGTCACTGCTTGGGCATTAGTAGTGTACCTTTTCCTTTCTTTTGCTTAGAGACAGTATTTTTGAAGTTGTAATAAGGATGTTGGATCATAAGCTGTATTTTGGATTTCCGCTGCCATGTTAGACATGATTTAGTTTTCAGCTTATGCACTGTCTCGCCTGTTTTATGTCAAGTATTTTATTATTATATTTTATTCCATGCGCTGTGAGATGTGTTACAGGTTCTATGAAGGTTCATTGTTTCCTTTCCTTCTCCACTTTCTTTCTTTCTAACGATCCGTCCCGTATTGGCTGGGCATATCCTATGGATGCGACGGTTGGTGCGGGGCGGGTTGTCACAATTGTGATCGCTGCGATCTAGGGTTAAGCGAATGGATTTAAGTCGAGTATTAGTTAATCAATTAGAGTTAATCGATTAGAGTTAAATCGAATAAGAAGTATTCAAATATCGTATTTTTGAATATTTGAAGGAGTTAGAAGTTTTAATTTAACAAAAGTAAATCAGTTTAATTAAAGGCCAAGTGATGCTGAATACTGAACCAGTGAACTCATTGGAGTGTCATGTTTGAAAACACTGAGTATGTTGATAGTTAAAACGCCGACTATCAAATAGGTCCAATGCGATTGTTGGTACGGAAAGTCCGGGATTGAATTTATATTCGAAAACCATTCCATCCAATAAATACGTGAAGATATCAGAAGATGATCGAGATGGAGCATTGAAGACCGTGGATTTTCATAAATGGAAGAACCACTAATGTTCTCTGCCTGGCAAGAAGAGATAAACTGTGATTCTGTCGTGGTTGAAATCTATGGATTGCAAGGACTTCTCGCTACTGATCCATGGGGTGATTCCTATATTGGATGCAGTAGGAGAGTGCCTTCGGTTCATCCTATTCCTGGATGACGTATATGGACGGATGTCTGACAGAGTATTTCCAAAGGATCACGTACGTTGATTTCTTCAAACGTGCTATAGTGTTGGGGAGAATCGCCGTTCTCTTAGCTTAACTGCTAGAGTATTTTTGTGGACGTCAATTAGTGATATCTGACGGATCTGACGATGTGGCATTCAAAGTGAATGGTGACCAGATGATCAGAAGTTAATTCTGGCCTCAAGCCTCATCAACCGGGAAATGACAAAAATCGGGCAGGCAGCATGACTATGTGGGTCGCTCCCATTAGGGTGTAGAATCACCTATCTAGAGGAAGTCCTATTTGTTTCTTAAATCTATGTTTCGATGCTGTCCCTTTTCGGGAGACGGTTGCTGATCCCAACCGTCGGTGGTATACATTCGATACACTCAAGCGAAATGAGTGGTCGGTCATGTGAGGGCCGGGTTGCAAGAAGTTCTTGTTGAACCCGGTGTATTCGTCTCTAGAGATACACTATCGGAAGGTGGACCCATACCTTGTCAAGTCGGAATCCAATTCCCAATAAGCGCCTGCGGGTTTTGATTGTATACTATATATGTGGAGCGTGAGATGCAAGCGTTCCACTAGATTTCTATTTACTTGTGTTTAGACATTATTATAATATCAGACAAGATATTGGTTTCAAACTGTTTTGGGTTATCGTAAGGTAAAAACCGTCCGTATTTATGTGTGGATTTGGTCTTACGATTATCCTTTTCTTTTGAAAGGATTTTGAACTTTAAAATCAAGATTGGATGGTTCACCCTTATTACTGTGCGAGTTTATCTCACTCTGGTTCACCAGACTGACCCGGTGTTTTGTAAATGCTCGGGTTAGACCGGGTTGTACAGGTTCAGGTTATCGACTGCTATGAAGAGACGAGCTGGAGTTGTTCGGACGTATGATATTACTACTATTCTGCTGTGTGTTGTATATGGGAACAGGCTATTATAACTGTCCCATGGTATGATGTACTCTGATACTGTAAGTATTTTAAAGCTTTCAATAAAGATTTATTTCTGTATTATATTTGTTCCGCTGCGATGTGAGACTCTGTGTTGTGTGGTGTTTCTTCTTCTTCTTCTATTCTAATATTTCTTTCTTTCTTATCTCACCCTCTAACTTCTTTCTATTAATGATCTGGAATGTTCGATGTCTGAATGGTCAACACGGTAGTTTGATGTTGATTTTCGGAGTCGAAAATCCCAGTTCGTTACAGCCTCTTTTCATAGACTTCCACCAGAATGTGCTCTTGAGATCATGATACATCTTGCTCACCCCTGGATTAATACAAAGCTTGGATTTATGACATTCTTCCATTACTTCTCTTCTGACCTCAGGAATATTTGGGATAGAAAATCGGCCTTTTAACCTCAGAACTCCCTTGTTATCAATTTGGAAACTCGAGGGTTCGCCTTACCGAACTCTTTTACTAATTCTCCATATAAATTCATCATACTTCTGAAGAGCTAAGATTTTGTTGATCAGTCTGGGTGTAATGACGAGATTGGCGATGATAAGATTGGCGACACTCGCATTCTTTCTGCTAAGCACATCCGCCACAATATTGGCTTTCCCTGGCGTATATAAGATGTCCAAATCATAAGCCGTAAGAAATTCTACCCAACGTTGCTGTCTTAAATTCAAGTCCCTTTGGGTGAAAAGATACTACAAGGATTTAAGGTCTGTATATAGTTCGAATTTCTCACCCAAAAGATAGTGTGTCCATATCTTCAAAGAAAATACGATGGCCATCAACTCAAGATCATGAGTGGGGTATTTCTTCTCGTGCATTTTCAATTGACGACTAGCGTAAGCAACTACTTTGCCTCTTTGCATTATTACCGCACCAATACCTTCTCTAGAAGCATCAGCCCAAACTTTCAAATCTTGGTTGCCATCAATAATAGTCAACGCTGAGCAGTGGTCAACCTCAATTTCAGCTCTTGGAAAGCTGCCTCACATTCAGGTGTCCAAATAAACTTGTTTACTTCTTTGTAAGCTTCATCAATGGACAAGCTAACCTCGAAAAATCTTTAACAAATTTCCAATAATAGCCAGCCAATCCTAGAAAACTTCTAACTTCAGTAGGAGTGCTAGGCTGCTTCCAATCTTTAATGGTTGTGATTTTACTGGGAT
This sequence comes from Allium sativum, assembly GCA_030737875.1. NCBI lineage: Eukaryota > Viridiplantae > Streptophyta > Magnoliopsida > Asparagales > Amaryllidaceae > Allium > Allium sativum. The sequence continues at coordinate 164,192,637 of CM060913.1, forward strand.
CTACTAAAATTCCTTCCTTCGATACTACACGATCGAGGAACTTCACTTCTTCTTGCCAGAATACACATTTAGAAATTTTGGCTTTTAATCCATTCTTTCTCATAATTTCCAAAACTTGTTCCAAATGCTTTTCATGCTCGGGTAGTTGATTTGGAGAAGATTAAAATGTCATCGATGAAAACCAGCACAAATTTGTTTAGGACATCACGGAATACTCGATTCATCCAATCGACAAAATAAGCTGGAGCATTGCATAAGCTCAACGGCATCACTAACCATTCATAAAATATGTCTGGACCTTTGAAAGCTGTCAAAGGAACATACTCTTCAGCAATACGCAGTTGATGGAAACCTGTAGCTAGGTCCATTTTAGAAAACACTTTTGCTCCATTTAGACGGTCTAACAAATCATATATACGAGGCAATGGATATTTATTCTTGAGTGTCTGCTTGTTTAAATCTCGGTAATCCACACACAGTCTGAGAGTACCGTCTGACTTTAGGACAAACACTACTACTGCACCCACTTCGAAAAACTAGGCCCAATCAGACCTTTCCATTAAAGCTGTTTAGTTTGATTACTCAACTCTTCTTTCTCTTTCCATATCATTCTCCGAATAGGATATACCACTATCCTTACATTTGAGACTAGATCAATCCTGAAGTCGATTTCTCTTCGCGGAGGTAAGCTATCAACTTCTTCGAACACATCCGCATAATTTTTGACTATAGGGGTATCTTCAATAGCAGTGGGAGGAACCTCAAAAGCAGCCCAGAATTCCTTTCTGTTTGAATCCAAGCCTTCACAGGGTATAACAATATTGGCAAGCTTGATTTAAACTTTAACCACTCTTTCTGCACATCTAACCTCGGCTTTATGTTTAGTTAACCACTCCAGCCCAAGAATGATGTCAAATTCAGAAAAGTCCATAATAATCAAGGTGCAAGGAAATTGATAATGGGAAAAAGAGACGGGCACTTTACAATACACACGGAGAATAATAGAACCTCCTATCGGATTATGAACTCTAACCGATTCCTTAAGGTTCCTTAGCTGTAACTTCAACTTCTTAATTGTATGGCTAGAGATAAAGCTTTGTGACGCGCCCGTATCAAACAATACTTTAACTGGAATATTGTTGACAGTGAGGGTGCCTTCTAAAACATTTGGCCTTTGCTGACTAGCTGAAGGTGCTGGATTTTCTGCTACTTCGTTTACATGAGCTACTACAGACTCCCTTGATAACTGGCAATTCTTCGCAATATGACCAGAATGGTGGCACTTATGGAATTTTCTGCCCTCTTGAGACTTTTTATTGGATTTGGATTCAACATTCCTTTTCCTCTTCGAAGATTTGCAATTCCTCAACAAATGCCCTGGCCTATTACAGTTATTGCATATGGCAGTCATTAACGGTTCTTCTTTAGATACAACCTTTTTCTTATCAGCTTTTGGCTTCATGCTGGCCTCAGGCTTTGTACTTGCCTCAGGGCTATCAGCTTCAAACTTTCTTTTGCTACTAGAACTGCTTTCTTCTTCATCCTCCGTACCATATTGTTTATCATTATACTCATAGCGGTAAGCCACTCGTATCATTTTAGAGAGTGGGAGATTCACATGAGCGAGTACTCTACCTTCATATTTCTTTTGAAATCCTTTGTTAAATCTCAGATTCTTCCTTATAGGATCTTGAACTAGTTTTGGGACAAAGCGAGAAAGTTCGTTGAATTTCTTTTGGTACTCCTGGATGGTCATATCTCCGTGTTTCAGATTGTAAAACTCATCATATAGTCGCTTAGTTGCTTCTGGAGGAATAAATCTTCCTTTAAACATTTCTTTGAATCTATCCCAGGTAATATTACCTTCTGGATTTTCCTCAATAATAATTTCCCACCAGATTAGAGCTTCGTTTTTGAGTGCCCAAGATGCTATTAATCTTTTCTGATCATCTCTCAACTTTAAGCCATCAAGAATTCTCTCAGTAGAACGCATCCATGCTTGTGTTTCAATCACGGATTCTTTGCCCGAGAATTGTACTCCACCCAGATTTCGATATTTCATTACTAGAGCTTCTAGATCTAGCTCTGGTTATGGGAGAACGATTGGTTTATTAGATTGTCGAACCATAGGATTAATTCTTCTATTTCTGCCACTCATTTCTACTATGTATGCAAATAAAAGACAAAGAGTCAGGCCAACAAAATAGATATTGTAAAGCATGGAGACATATATTTAAATGTAAATGATTATATGGGGGTGTGTTTTATTCTGCTATACTCACTCTAGGACATTGCTAGTCCTATCTATAATGACTTATTTGTTTTAGAATACTACTAATTCTATTTCTGTCCGGTTTATTTATACGTTATATTCCGAGCTAAGTTTAACCAAAGTTCTGATACCAACTATGATGGCCTCAGACATCCATAGTATGAAAGAAAGGATAATCATTGGAGTATAACACATAAACAATAACAAAAGAACAGAAATATAGAATTACAATAGAAATTATACATCAAATTAAACTAATAATAACATATCATCAGAGTTACACAACATAATAGGAACATACTTAGTACATAATACAGTTTCAACTTAATATAAGATGTCTGCAGTGGAATAAACATAATATACTAATGAAGTCTGAACATCATAATAGAAATGGTAAGATCCATCTTCAGCTCTATAGCTATCCAGAATGAGTCTGCTAAACCTGTACGAAAGGATTCCCGTGTGGAAAAGAGGGCACCCGAGTTTGCAAAGTGAAATAAACTATGAGTCAGTCAGGGAACTGGTATGAGAAATCTACTTAGCCTAGTTAATAATAAGGCTAATCACAAGACCACGTCGCTATCGCGGAACGGGTTCACTCCATTGGATTGCCAGTGCATAAATAAAGTAAATCTTTAAACAACGAAATGGTTTTTAGAAAAATGAAACCATTATAAGACGCTAGTCCTATCACACAATGCAACGCCAACCGGAGGATAGAGTTTTACCTTATAATGGTCAAAAATGCTTGATACGATAAAACAGAGTTGATATTATTATAGTGTATATATGTTTTCAAAAACATTTCAATCATAATATATCAATCATAGACGGCATAACTACCATATACTATGTCGCCAAATATAGGTATACAATCAAAACCGTATGGGTCGTATCGGAAGTTGGATTTCCATCATTAACCAAGGCAACAGATTGTCCTTACCGAATTCGAGACAATCTAGCCCATGCCTCAAGACTCAGACTCAGGTGAGCCCTTAGGAGCCATAGGGCCGGTCCACAACTAATGTTAGTGGATTATATATAATTCCTGAACAATACGTCTCCCCGCCCTCTGGGTCGTAAATAGAGCCACTACGGACTCAATATCCAAGGTACCTCGCTTTCCATCATCGACGTAAGTAAAAATATCTGGGCTTGTAAAACACAGACACCACTTCTAGCTAGAAAGAAACGCATGTTCTCCCTGGATCCTTCTCCCGTTTCTGGTTCATACCAGAGAGTGAAGCTCGCGAAGTAACGTTATACACAAAGCTAGGCAAGAATAAAGTTGTGCTTTGATCGTCAACCACAAGGCTCTGCTTTTCAGCAGTAAGCCTTGATCATTTGCATCTTGGCATGCCACACTGACAATTTACGTCATGCGGTCGATAACTATCCATATATAACCTCTGAGCTCGTGCGTCTCAGAGAAGGGTGTTAAGCAAGAGAATAAATTCTCCGCCACCACAGATACAGATTAAGTAAAAATCAATTTAATTACATGGAATGAAATCCAGTGTCAGACACACATCCATTTGCAAGTCCATTCTGGATCTGAACGAAACCGTAGACACCTTATTCCTCGTCCCATATGTCCAATACGAAAGAGAGGTGCTCGCATATCCGGACGATCAACAAGTACGTCCAGACAACTACCACTGTAACCCTTTCATGGGAGCAAATTAGTACAGGGCATCAGTAGTCATCCATTCGATGTGAAGATCGCCGGTCTTCAATCATCGTCTTCAAATCTTTGACTTCCAATCGTCGTATAATTATTTGAAATGAGAGTTAACTCGGAATTTTCAAATAATTCTCAAATATATATCATTTAAATCATTCCATATCATTTATAATATTTTATAACGATTTGTTGCTATTTTTATTTATTTAAAAATAGCAACTTTCAATTAAACGACGCTTCGGGTCATTACATAGCCCTTGCGCTGTTTTTATCGAAATTTGATTTACACATTTATCAAAATCTAACCGTTGGATCTTAGCAAATTTTATATCGTTGGAAATATCTTTCCAAAACGAACCCAACGGTTCCAGTTTTGGGGAAAATCCGATGGTTGGATCTTTCTGTATAATCGTTTGAAGTTACGAATTCAGAACGTGAATTGCAGCAGCGCAATTCATTTTATTTTTAATATACATATATAAATCGTTCGACGATTTCAAATCATTTCGATTCAATATTGGTTTCTTTTATATATGAAATTATATATTACATTGAAAATGAAATCTTAATATTTATTCATATTGTTACATTGGATAATGTAGACTTTATTTCAATGTATAACTACATTGAAAAGGTAAACTTTTAATCCAATGTATTACTACATCGAAAAATGTAACTTCTCACTTCTTTCTTTATTTACATATAAAAATGTAACTTCCTATTTATTTACATAGAAAAATGTAAACTTTTTATTCATATTTTATTTACATTTAAAAATGTAAACTTTTTATTTATATTTTATTTACATTGAAAAAATGTAAACTTTTTATTCATATTTTATTTACATTGAAAAAATGTAAACTTTTTATTCTTTTTTGATTTACATTGAAAAAATTGTAAACTTTTTATTCATTTTTTATTTACATTGAAAAAATGTACTTTTTATTCATATTTTATTTACATTGAAATAATGTAAAATTTTTGTTCATAATTTATTTACATTGAAAAAAATGTAAACTTTTTATTCATATTTTATTTACATTGAAAAAATGTAAACTTTTTATTCATATTTTATTTATATTGAAAAAAATGAAAACTTTTTATTCATTCTTTGATTACAAACAAGAATGTAATTTTATTTTTTGCTTTAATTACATATTAAAAATGTAACTTTCATTCTTTATTTACAAATAAAGATAATGTAACTTCCTATTTCATTACTTTATTTACATTTGAAAAATGTAAATTTCTTTCATACTTTATTTACATTGAAAAAATGTAAATATCTTTTATACTTTATTTACATTGAAAAAAAAATGTAAATTTCTTTTCAAGGTGTTATTACATTGAAAATGTACACTTTTATTTCATTATTTATCTACATTGAAAATGTACATCTTTATTTCATTATTATATCTATATTGAAAATGTACATCTTTATTTCAGTATTATATCTACATTGAAAATGTACAACTTTATTTCATTATTATATCAACATTTAAAATGTACAACTTTATTTCATTATTATATCTACATTGAAAATGTACATCTTTATTTCATTATTATATTTACATTAAAAATGTCAACTTTTATTTCAATATAGAATTTACATTAAAAATGTCAACTTCTATTCCTTACTTCGATTACATATAAAAATGTAATTTTCATACATCAATGTATTATTTCATTGAGAAATGTAACTTTTTATTTCAATGGATGATTATATTGAAAACTACAATTATTTACTCCTATTTGTGATTGCATTGGAAAATGCAACTTTCTATTCTAATATAAATGCACTTCTGTTTAATAGTATCTATTTATAATGTTGCCTTTCATTTAAAAATGTACATTTTAATATAAATGCATCTCTATTTAACAAACGACTATTTTTAATCTTGCATTACATTGAAAAATGTATATTTCAAAGTAAAGACATTTTAATATAACAGTGGTCATTTTCAATGTTTTGTTTGCATTAAAAGAAAATGTTACTTTCAACGAAAACACTTTTTGCAATTTCAATGACCATTTTTAAAGGTTCATTTACATGAGAATGTAAAACTTTAATGTAAAACATTATTATCATAACAATGTTCATTTTAATGTAACACTTTTAAAATGTAAAATCTATTGTCAATACATTTTATATAGCCATGTTGTATTTTATTATTAATTTACATTTTACATAGTAATGTTTATTTTTAAATGTTTTATTTACATTAACACGTATTTTTTCCAAGGCAAACACAATTTCATTCATCACTGCTTATTTTTAATGTTTCTTTTTCATTAAAAATGTAAATTCAAATGTTACAACATTTTTATTTTTGAATGCTTCATTTTAAATGTTGTATATACATTAATAATGTAAAATTACATATAAATTCATTTTATAAGACAATGACTAGTTTTGATTAAAATGAAAATGTAAATTTAATGTGGACATATAACGATAAATTTCATATATATATATATATATATATATATATATATATTAAAAATCTGATTTTCATATTATTCAAACAATTAATATAAACAACATGAATATTTTATAACACAAAAATATTACAAAAAATTTCGGCAGCATAATGTTAGGGTAATTAAAACTGGCACCATCCCGATGTATGGCTCCTCACACTACCTTAAAGCCTCGCAGCTTTTAACAAGGGGGATTTCGATAATCTATTTCCTACGCAGGCGAATTTTTCCATAAACTAATCCTATTTGGTTTCAACCAAAATCAATCGAAATCAACGATCAACCATTCATAATATTCACCAAATGTAACGAACAGGAATTTTCGACCCTGAAAAATCGACATAAATACGTTTACCGTAACTCATGCCGACCTTCCAAACACCGAAAATACTGGACGTTTTTAGAAAGAATTTAGAGGGTGAGATAAGAAAGAAAGAAATATTAGAATAAAAGAAGAAGGAGAAACAACACAACACAGAGTCTCACATCGCAGCGGAACAAAATATAATACAGAAATAAATCTTTATTGAGAGCTTTAAAAATACTTACAATATCAGAGTACATCATACAACGGGACAGTTATAATAACCTGTTCCCATATACAACACACAGCGGAAATAGTAGCCATATAATATCATACGTCTTCCAGCTCGTCCCTTCACTGCATTCGACAACCTGAACCTGTACAACTCGGTCTAACCCGAGCATTTACAAAACACCGGGTCAGTCTGGTGAACCAGAGTGAGAAAAACTCGCACAGTATTAATGGTGTCACACAACCTGATTTTAAAATTAAAAACTTTCAAAGAAAGGATAATCGTAAGACTGAATCCACACATAAACACGGATGGTTTTTACTTTACGATAACCCAAAACATTTTTGAAATCAATATCTTGTCTGATATTATAATAATGTCCAAATACAAGTAAATATAATCTAGTAGAACGCTTGCATCTCACGCTCTACATATATAGTATACAATCAAAAACCGCGGGCGCTTATTGGAGATTGGATTCCAACTATGACAAGGTATGGGACCACCTACCGATAGTGCATCTCTAGAGGCGAATACACTGGGTTCAACAAGAACGTCTTGCAACCCGGCCCTCACATGACCGACCACTCATTTCGCTTGAGTGTATCGAATGTATATTACCAACGGTGGTAGCTAGCCGCCATCTTCCCGAAAAGGGATAGCATCGATAGATTAAAGAAGCAAAAGGAATTTCTCTAGATAGGTGATTATACACCCTAATGGGAGCGACCCACATAGCCATGCTGCCTGCCCGATTTCTGTCATTTCCCGGTTGTGAGGCTTGAGGCCAGAATTTTCTTTGAAACATCTGATCGCCATTCACTTTGAATGCCACATCGTCAAATCCGTCAAGTCACTAATTGACGTCCACAAATATACTCTGGGTATAAAAGAAGTGCCCCTCTTTGCCACCACTCGGTATATTTGTAAAAATCAATGTACGTGGTTTCAGGAAATACTCTGTCAGACATTCGTCCATACAAGTCATCCAGGAACAGGATGAAACGAAGGCACCCTCCTACTACATCTCATATAGGAATCACCCCATGGATTAGTAGCGAGTAGTCCTTGCAACCCGTAGATACCAACCACGACAGAACCACAGTTTATCTCTGGCCGCTAAACTAGAGATTTTTAGTAGTTCTTCCGCTTATGAAAATCCACGATCTTCAATGCTCCATCTCGATCGTCTTTTGATATCTTCACGTATTTGTTGGTCGAAATGGTTTTCGAATATAAATTCGATCCCGGTCTTTCCGTACCAATAATCGTATTGGACAGATTTGATAGTCGGTGATTTAACTATCAAAATAAATAGTGTTTCAATCATGACAATCCAGTGATTTCACTGGTTCAGTATTCAACACCACTTGGCCTTTTTAATTAAAACAAATGTATATTCAACTCTTAAATCTTTCGATATACGAATATAGTTCTCTTGATTCTTATTCACATAAGATCATTCTATAAACAAATTCACTTTGTAATACTTGGGGAAATCTTATCATATTCAAATGTCTATTTTCAAATTCACATGTTAGCCATGTTAATGTAATATTTGGAAATCATTTAACTTTTTACTCGTAAAATATAACGTTACGAAATATCTTTATTTCATTACTTAAAACAATGATCTATACTTATCTTCTGAGAATAGTACTCAGCTTTTACGTTTCCTTTCTAATTCAAAATATCACTTTAACTTCCCATACTTTCCTTTTTGTTTCCTTTCTACTTTGAAAAACCTCATTATATATATCTATTATATATTTCCAATCTTCACCAAAAATGTTACGTTATTATTCTCTAATGAAATAATACATCGTTACTACCCTCTTTTACCGTTACAACCAATATCATCTTCAGATACTCCTGCTGACGTTCAAGTTGGGGTATTTTAATTACCTCTCAGACCTTGATCAACAACGTTCATATCTAAAGATAAATACCAGTTATAACCCACAAACCAATATCTCAAATCAAATCCCATTTAACTATTTTATTCAAAATACGATTTCAAAACCCTTCTTATTATTATGAAAATTTCTTTCTCGGCTATAACCATTTCTTCTTAATTCAATAATTAGCAACTTCTTATAAATCTCCACTTTTAACATCTCCTTCTTTTAAAGGGAATTCACTTTATAAATTGGATTGGTTATACAATCCTACGGCCCCCTTCGTTATTCAATTCACTTTTACCAATCTCACTTCCAAATTATTCAAACATTCTTGCTTTGGAAATCTTAATTCAACTTTCCAATTTTACTAAATCTCCATTTCTAAGTAACGTTAATTTAGAATTAACGATATAACCCTTCAAACCCTTTTTATATAACTTTGGTTAATTCTAAAACCTTTTTCTAAATTTCCTTTTTACTTAATTCAATTAATTAAATAACATTTAATTTAAGCTATAATATTCGCTTAAAAATCCCTCTTATAAACCCATTATTCACTTTTAAGCCGTTAGGATAATTTCCTTAATCTCACATTTTCAAATCTGATTAACATCAGGATTTCCTTTATAAAATCAATTTACAATTTATTATAAAAATAAATATTTATTTCCTTTAAATAAAGTTTTATACAAAATCATATATTCAAAAATCTATCTTCAGTTATAAAATAAATTTTATAACTTCATCTCTATCGACTCACCTGACGGTGAATCAATATAAACATAACGATTTACTTTTAGGCCATTTACTGCCGATTACTCAACCAATATAGCTCATTGGTTAAAACACAACACAGGTTGACTTTCCAATCAATGATCAATACTCAAATAAATCACCCAAACATGACAGTTCATATGATAATATGAAAATAAATAATATATTTGAGGAATCCGGTTGGATCCCTCCAATCTGTTCTTCCCTGTATACAAATGGTTATCTCCACACAGTTTAAAATAATTCAAACAGATCAAACAATCCAAACCATTAAACATGTTTACTGATAAACGTGACCAATAAGATAAGTTACCTTTATTGGAACCAATCATTAAAATAATGATTTGGTATTTCACTGAAATTAAATGACGGTTATATTTCATCGGTTAAATAATAAATAAATTATAACTAGCAAACAGTCAACCATAGCAAGCAGAGTACACAAAATAAAAACCCAATTTATATAAAAATATAAATGGGAAAAATATACTGAGTGAGTTTAACTCACCTTCAATTTCTTCCATTAAGATAACGACCGTTTCCAGTTAAATTAAACTGAAAATTCCAGCTGTACCCTAACGTATTCAAATCTGTTCCAGCATGAAACGCTCGTCAAGACAATTTCAATGTCTCGTGATTCGTCCATTTCTGTCAACATATGAGCTCGTTAAAAATCAATATACGATTAGGGTTTTTAGATTAAATTATTTTAATCTTAATTATGTATTTAGAATGAGTACACAGGTTGTGAACTCACGTTAGGCCCGATATACACTAGATTAGGCTAGAATATAAAGTTGAACTATATATCTAACCTCTAATAACAAAATTATATGTATAGGCTAATATTATATTTTAAAACAATACGGACTGCGGATATATGCACCATGATAAAATACATATCGACATTAGTTAGATATACATTTAAAATGATTAGACCTTTATTTCTGGTTAAGCCATGCTAACCGTTTATGGTTAGGGTCAACATAAAATCTGGTTCCTTATATATTAAGGTACAAAACCCGTTTTCTTTAAACCAATCTGGGTCATAAATACTATATTAAATCGGTCCAGGTTTTCAATGCACTGTAAAAATGGTTGACATATGACCAAGCGATACTTGAACAACTAATGCCCTTTTATATTAACAAAAATCGGTTAGGCATTTTTCAAAACAACTTCCCAGGTGCTTTATTATTACACTATATATATAACTAAACTTGTTTAATTAAAACTAAAGTAATTATTCATTTGTGATTTTGACAAAAAGAATTAGGCAAATGGTATAAACATCATTGGGTAGGGTATACATATAGGTATATATATGTGTACAGGTGTTATAAATAAATGAATAAAATTGGGTTTGGCACTTTATAATGATGCACCAGGTTCGGTTAAATTAATATATAATTAGCAAATATAGTTAACATTAGACTTGTTTAATATCTTTACTGTTTAGCTTCATATTTTAAAACAATACCTGCTCTGTTTCATATTTCCGAAGCGACTCCTCGTTCATTCATCATTCCTCACCTTGCTTTCATTCCAGACATGGAAAGTCTATTTCCACGCACCCCCTATAGCTTACAGTCCATCTTCTTCTACCAATATTTGAACCCATCGTCAGCAGTATTCGAACAACGCCATCTCCCAGTCCTCCATGCAACTCAACTGTTCACTTCTCTCTGCTGCTTTAAAACCAAACCCGTACCTCATGTCCCCCTTCCATGCATGAAGCCGTATGTCTAGACTCCTGCACTAAACCTCCACCACAAACGTTCATGCTCCACTGCACATGTCCTCGCTCCCTCTACCTACTTCATGCGAAAGGCCATCCTCCCACTTCTTTACTGTTTCGTATTTTTCTTTTTTTCTTTTCTTTTTCTTTTTTTTAATGCTTCACGCATTATCCACTAACACCGCAACATACCCTTCATTTTAAACCCCCACCTGACGCCTTGGACCCTCTGCATTGATCTCCATCAACAACACTATGGCCCTTCATACAAATCCATGCAACATTTTCTCCACTCCAAAATGAACGCTCCAACCTTGCTGTGCTCCCTACTCCGCAACTTGCCTTCTGTAGTGCGCCTCAAACCCCCAGCTTTCTCCTCCCTCTTCCAGTCCGACACAACACCCACCTCCGAACAACGTCCGGTCCCCTCTCATCGATCTCATCACTGCACCTAGCAAGCCCGCAATTTGCTGAACCAACTCACGCTCGTTACCCACTTCAGTTTTCACGTCCGCTACACTCTTTTCTTCTTCTCTTTTTTTTCTATCTTCCGTTCGTTTTTGCTTGCAGAGGAATGAATATGGAGCTGTGTATATATAGAGAAAAAGAGATGTCCTTTTCAATATACAGACCTTGGTCGGCACGGTTTCAAGCTGTCATTTTCATCTGTAAAACGTGGTTGGCAAGGTTCGATAATATATTGAAAAGGATGACATAGGCCCATACGTGCATAGGGTAAGTGATCAGCAGTGAATTTCCTTTTCAATGCAGAGAGTGAAACATCTTCGGGTAGCGTGCAGTACGTCTGTTGCTTCAGTATTAAGCCAACATGTATTTATTTAGCTGCATGCGTTTTTCTTCTTTATCTTTAGGTCGGATTGGTAGTACATGAAAACTGGCATTACGTTTGAAAGGCAGAGGGTCACCTTATTTAGTCTTCATAGGATGGTGCTTTGCGTAATGTAGCTGCACAACATTTTGATAAGACTATACACTAGATTTCCATTTCAAAATGATGTGTGCGCATTGTTTCCTCCAAGTTATTGGCTATGTGAGTGTAATTATATTGAGGACAAATTAATATTTTATTCCTAATGAAACTTCGCGGTGAGGTAGTTGATAAAAACTACAACAAAGGATGTCTGTTTACTGATAAAAAGGCTAATCTTAGTGTAAAAAGGTATTCCGGGCCCAATGGGACAAGTTTCATCGAAATCCGAGGTCGTATGAAAAAGTTTTCTTTATAAAACCAGAAATAAACACGCATTTAATTTTTTCACGATCACCAGATAAATCAAATCAACTTGAAACCTAGCAATCCTATAAAAATTCTTCGATACGAACCCAATGGCACTAGTTTCGTCGCATTCTGAGACTGTTTCCCCGGTAGGCTATTTTTACGCGCACCGCAATGCCATTCTGAACACCAAATTTGCCGACCTCTAAAAATAACAAACTATATACCTATCCTGGCTCTAATCGATGATACAAACTCAACGGAACAGGTTTCGTGGCCTAACTCGATCGTCTGCTCAAGTTGCACTCAAATAACCCTTTATTTAATTAATTACGCGCTATAAAATTTGAATGGGCGTTTGTGGCTGCCGTGGTCACATACGACATCAGTTTGCCACGCCATTCAACACTGTACAATAATTTAACGATATGGTCCCAATGAAACTGGTTTCGTCGAAATCTGAGTTTGTTTGCAAAATGGCTATTTTAAAGGCCTATATTTTAAATAACGAATTCTATAGCGACTATTTCAAAATTTGATTTGGCCATATCTAACAAATTATAACACGAAATCTGAATTTTTCTCTTTCATATGAAAATATCGTCAATACGGTTCTAAAATTTCTCGTTTCACATAAATCCGACTTATATCGGCTCCTGTATTCTCAGTTGAAGTTCAAAAATCAAATATTACGAACTGCACGCTATTTTCAAGCTCGATTTATATTATATATAAATATATAACATTTAAACTACCTTTTAAATAACGGATTAAAAATTAAATCCATTAATATTCCAAATAAAATATTTAAAATAATAAATTAAATAAAATATTTGGCGGCCAAAAATACGGGTCGTTACATTCTTCCCCCCTTAAAATAATTTCGTCCTCGAAATTGCTAAGGTAAGAAAGAACGTTACAAACCCATTATCTTTACAAAAATAATAAATTTAAAACTCGACTTTTATTTCCAAACTAATCTAATTATTTTTAAAAACCAATTTATTTCAAAATAAACGAATTTTCCAGAGATCTTCAAAAAAATTCTAACACCTTAAATTTTGTAAAATTTTTGGCAGAGTCTCCCCTGTACGAAGGACATCTGCAATATCGCAGATTCAAGAAATATGTATACATCGACCAATAGGGTCTGAAAAATTCAAAAACTAACTCAGAACCCAAATAAAAACCAAAATTTCATATTCTGCATAGGCGTACCTTTTTGCAAGCATTATTACGCGAAAAACGATAATTTATATTCGAGCTTGCTTGGTTATTATGCAGCTCTATTAAAACTGGATTCAATTAACTCCAGAAATTTCTCTTGGATGGATTTTAAAGCTGAATTAGCACTTCCGCACCTGTTCTCAACTTAAATAAATTTCATTAGTCCCCAAAACAACATCAATTCATGTCAAATATCCACATCGCACAATCCAACCATATCAGTCAAATCAACGAATCTAAATGATTGCCCATATTATAATAATTTGAGAAAATCAATACTTTTATTATAAAATAATTTAGGCAAAAATAATTTTAATATCAAATTACAAATACTCGCTCTCATATATATATATATATATATATATATATATATATATATATATATATATATATATATAACAAACTCAATCTAGGGTATTACTAACCCCATCTCTATTGAGTCACAACACAGAGCCAAGGTTATCACTAAACCAATAGCTCTGATACCACTGTAACGAACAGGAATTTTCGGCCCTGAAAAATCGACATAAATACCTTTACTAACTCATGCCGACCTTCCAAACACCGAAAATACTGGACGTTTTTAGAAAGAATTTAGAGGGTGAGATAAGAAAGAAAGAAATATTAGAATAGAAGAAGAAGGAGAAACAACACAACATAGAGTCTCACATCGCAGCAGAACAAAATATAATACAGAAATAATTCTTTATTGAGAGCTTTAAAAATACTTACAATAACAGAGTACATCATACAACGGGACAGTTATAATAACCTGTTCCCATATACAACACACAGCGGAAATAGTAGCCATATAATATCATACGTCTGGACTCTTCCAGCTCGTCCCTTCACTGCATTCGACAACCTGAACCTATACAACCCGGTCTAACCCGAGCATTTACAAAACACCGGGTCAGTCTGGTGAACCAGAGTGAAAAAAACTCGCACAGTATTAATGGTGTCACACAACCTGATTTTAAAGTTGAAAACTTTCAAAGAAAGGATAATCGTAAGACTGAATCCACACATAAACACGGACGGTTTTTACCTTACAATAACCCAAAACATTTTTGAAATCAATATCTTGTCTGATATTATAATAATGTCTAAATACAAGTAAATAGAATCTAGTAGAACGCTTGCATCTCACGCTCTACATATATAGTATACAATCAAAAACCGCGGGCGCTTATTGGAGATTGGATTCCAACTATGACAAGGTATGGGACCACCTGCCGATAGTGTATCTCTAGAGGCGAATACACTAGGTTCAACAAGAACGTCTTGCAACCCGGCCCTCACATGACCGACCACTCATTTCGCTTGAGTGTATCGAATGTATATCACCAACGGTGGTAGCTAGCCGCCATCTTCCCGAAAAGGGACAACATCGATAGATTAAAGAAGCAAAAGGAATTTCTCTAGATAGGTGATTATACACCCTAATGGGAGCGACCCACATAGCCATGCTGCCTGCCCGATTTCTGTCATTTCCTGGTTGTGAGGCTTGAGGCCAGAATTTTCTTTGAAACATCTGATCGCCATTCACTTTGAATGCCACATCGTCAAATCCGTCAAGTCACTAATTGACGTCCACAAATATACTCTGGGTATAAAAGAAGTGCCCCTCTTTGCCACCACTCGGTATATTTGTAAAAATCAATGTACGTGGTTTCAGGAAATACTCTGTCAGACATTCATCCATACAAGTTATCCAGGAACAGGATGAACCGAAGGCACCCTCATACTGCATCTCATATAGGAATCACCCCATGGATCAGTAGCGAGTAGTCCTTGCAACCCGTAGATTCCAACCACGACAGAACCAAAGTTTATCTCGGGCCGCTAAACTAGAGATTTTTAGTAGTTCTTCCGCTTATGAAAATCCACGGTCTTCAATGCTCCATCTCGATCGTCTTTTGATATCTTCACGTATTTGTTGGTCGAAATGGTTTTCGAATATGAATTCGATCCCGATCTTTCCGTACCAATAATCGTATTGGACAGATTTGATAGTCGGTGATTTAACTATCAAAATAAATAGTGTTTCAATCATGACAATCCAGTGAGTTCACTGGTTCAGTATTCAACACCACTTGGCCTTTTTAATTAAAACAAATGTATATTCAACTCTTAAATCTTTCGATATACGAATATAGTTCTCTCGAATCTTATTCACATAAGATCATTCTATAAACAAATTCACTTTGTAATACTTGGGGAAATCTTATCATATTCAAATGTCTATTTTCAAATTCACATGTTAGCCATGTTAATGTAATATTTGGAAATCATTTAACTTTTTACTCGTAAAGTATAACGTTACGAAATATCTTTATTTCATCACTTAAAACAATGATCTATACTTATCTTATGAGAATAGTACTCAGCTTTTACGTTTCCTTTCTAATTCAAAATATCACTTTAACTTCCCATACTTTCCTTTTTGTTTCCTTTCTACTTTGAAAAACCTCATTATATATATCTATTATATATTTCCAATCTTCACCAAAAATGTTACGTTATTATTCTCTAATGAAGTAATACATCGTTACTACCCTGTTTTATCGTTACAACCAATATCATCTTCAGATACTCCTGCTGACGTTCAAGTTGGGGTATTTTAATTACCTCTCAGACCTTGATCAACAACGTTCATATCTAAAGATAAATACCAATTATAACCCACAAACCAATATCTCAAATCAAATCCCATTTAACTATTTTATTCAAAATACGATTTCAAAACCCTTCTAATTATTATGAAAATTTCTTTCTCGGCTATAACCATTTCTTCTTAATTCAATAATTAGCAACTTCTTATAAATCTCCACTTTTAACATCTCCTTCTTTTAAAGGGAATTCACTTTATAAATTGGATTGGTTATACAATCCTACGGCCCCCTTCGTTATTCAATTCACTTTTACCAATCTCACTTACAAATTATTCAAACATTTTTGCTTTGGAAATCTTAATTCAACTTTCCAATTTTACTAAATCTCCATTTCTAAGTAACGTTAATTTAGAATTAACGATATAACCCTTCAAACCCTTTTTATATAACTTTGGTTAATTCTAAAACCTTTTTCTAAATTTCCTTTTTACTTAATTCAATTAATTAAATAACATTTAATTTAAGCTATAATATTCGCTTAAAAATCCCTCTTATAAACCCATTATTCACTTTTAAGCCGTTAGGATAATTTCCTTAATCTCACATTTTCAAATCTGATTAACATCAGGATTTCCTTTATAAAATCAATTTACAATTTATTATAAAAATAAATATTTATTTCCTTTAAATAAAGTTTTATACAAAATCATATATTCAAAAATCTATCTTCAGTTATAAAATAAATTTTATAACTTCATCTCTATCGACTCACCTGACGGTGAATCAATATAAACAAAACGATTTACTTTTAGGTCATTTACTACCGATTACTCAACCAATATAGCTCATTGGTTAAAACACAACACAGGTTGACTTTCCAATCAATGATCAATACTCAAATAAATCACCCAAACATGACAGTTCATATGATAATATGAAAATAAATAATATATTTGAGGAATCCGGTTGGATCCCTCCAATCTGTTCTTCCCTGTATACACCGTTTAAAATAATTCAAACAGGTTAAACAATCCAAACCATTAAACACGTTTACTGATAAACGTGACCAATAAGGTAAGTTACCTTTATTGGAACCAATCATTAAAATAATGATTTGGTATTTCACTGAAATTAAACGACGGTTAAATTTCATCGGTTAAATAATAAATAAATTATAACTAGCAAACAGTCAACCATAGCAAGCAGAGTACACAAAATAAAAACCCAATTTATATAAAAATATAAATGGGAAAAATATTGTAAGGACCCGTAACTTCCCCGTGAAGGAAAGCACGGATACATTGAGAACAACACACAAAAGGACGCATACGGAAGAACATTTCATTGTTATTACAACAATTCCATCAGATACAAGAATATACAGAGTATATATGAATAAATTACATTCGATAAATATCAGAGATTACAATAAATTACACAGCAGCGGAAAATAATACAAAATCACAACTGAAAATAATACACGGATACAGAGCTTTCCGAGCATCGTTCCAGCTGTAAATCAGGACCCTGTGAATATAAATCTGCAAAACCAAAACTACTAGCTGCCCGTGTGGAAAATAGGGGCACCCAGAGTTTAGGTTAAAACAATAAACTCCAGGTCAGTCATGGGACTGGTGTGAGAACTAAAACAGTTATAATTCTTTATTTTAAAGTTTGGTAAATCAAGGGACCACGCCGTATAACACGGAACGGGTTTCCTCCCAAGAATACCAGTGCATAAAACAAACAGCGCAATGCTAAATAAAGAAAAATGAAGCTGTTATAAGACCCAGGTCCCATCACACAATGCAACGCAAGCCGGAGGATAGGGTTTTTACCTTATAACAGCCAAAGCATGCTTGATACGTTTAAAACACATTAATTGATACTAGTATAGGTGTATAGTGTCAAAACAATTTCAATCATAAATATCAATCATAGGCGGCATGAATGACCCATACCACTATGTCGCCATAGTAGGTTCTACAATTAAAACCGCAATACACGTATTGGAAATTGGATTCCGTCATGAGCCGATGCAAGGGGCAAGCTCCTCTCCGCGTTCGAGACACTCTAGCAATGCCTCAGGACCCCACTCTGATCCTTTGGAACCTCCAAGGCCGGTCCTCTCTTACTTTTGAGGATTAGTTATTCCTGAACACACATTTCCCGGTCCTTACAGACCTATATCCGAGGCGCCTCATATCCAACAACCACACAGGTGAAAAGTATATAAATGTCAGGGCTGGTAGGTATCTGACACCACCCTAGCTAGAAAGAAATGTCGTGCACTCCTTGGGTCCGTATCCCGTTTTTGACTCATACCGAGGTGTGAGGCTCGCGAATTCACGTTATACACAAAGCTATGCCACACAGGCCGTGCTTTGATCATCAACCACAAGACTTTGCTTTTCAACAGAAGCCCTGATCAATTGCCACTTACGCATTCCACACTGGCAATTCACTCCATGCGACTGATGTCCATCGATATACAACCTCTGAGCTCGTACGTCTCAGAGAAGGGCGTTAAGCAAGAGAATAAATTCTCCGTCGCCAAACAGATGTATATTTAATAGAGATCAATCAACACAGAATAAAATCCAATGTCAGACACACAATCCATTTACAAGTTCGTTCTGGGTCTGAACGAAACCGGAGGCACTTTCCTCGCATATCCATCCATCTCCAAGTACGTCTGGAAGATCACCAACTGATTCCCTCATCCTGGGTGTACAGCCCAATCAAGATCATCAGTAATCACCCAAACGATGTGAAGACTTCCGGTCTTCAACCACCGTCTTCATCTTCGACATCTCGTCGAATCGGTTATTCAGAATGGGTATAACCCGGCCTTTCTGAATAACCCACGTATATAATTAACAAATGTTACACAAACACAACGAACGCCTCATACCAATTCAGAATATTCTTTTATTCACAAAATCACATTCTTAGGGAAATGTTCCCATTAATTTTATCAAAGATAAATTCTTCTAAATTCATCCTATAATCTTCCTTTGGATATCATTTCAAACTAGTCGGGATTAGCGAACCACACCGAAGTAATTATTTGTTTTATTTCCCAATCCCAACCTATATATCCCATGGAGCAAAACTGGTGATACTCCATATCTAACACCACGGTGTTATCGGTAAAATTAATTACCATTTCACGTTCAAATCTAATTAAAGATTTAACTATCGCTTTGGAGCAAAACTGGTGATACTCCACTCTCGATCACTTTTCAGATTTGATAATTTAAATTATCAATTCACATTTTAATCTAATTAAAGATTCATTAAAACTCCACTTAGTTTTAATCTTTTCAGAAATCGATATCCTGTTTTTAACTGGGTTAAAGAACCAATGTCATCTAAAACACGATTCACGATAAACCCAAATCACATTTGATATTAAATACAAGGCTCTAAATAGAAAATATATCGACTTACATTCAATACCAAATTCTGAAACCAACAAATATCGTATTGGAAATAACGATATTAAATATATCTTTCAAATTCCCATAACAATATCTGTATAGTCACGAAATCCAACATCGAAATATCCCGAAGATAATTTCGATTCAGCTCCAGTCCAATCCACGTATTGGAAATTATCGATTATTTTCAAAATCACTTTCAAATTCAATTTATTTATTTCAAAAATAAATTGATTTTAATTCTAGTTCAAAACTAGTTCATTTCGATAGAAATCTATTTTTACCTATTCAAATGTGGAATCTTCCAGCCCAATTCTTTCCAATTCACATATTATAATTTTACACAAATTATGAATATTTTTAATAATTTTATCAAGGCCCGTACAGTCGATTTCCATCTACGGCCATCGAACTGCACTTACAGCGACCTTTTTCGAATTTGATTTGAACATAATTCCAAATCCAACCGTTAGATTTCAAATTTCTAATATTCATTGGAAAGCTCTTTTCGATACGAACCCAACGGTTCTGGTTTTAGGAGAATCCGACGGTCGGATCTCCCGCAATGTCCGTTTGAAATAAATGGTCGAAATTCACGAACTGCCGCGGTGCGGCGCGTTCTATTCAGGCCATTAAATATATAATATATATATATATATATTATATATTTCGTCGATTTCCTTTTAAACGAATTTTATAAATCGTTTTAAATTCGTTTCAAAAGCAATTTCAACTTTCTTTTCAATTCAAATCAAAATTGAATTCTTCTTTATAAATTCGTTTTAAAATTCATTTCTATTCAATTCAAATTTTAATTCAATTTGAATTCATTTCAATTCACTTTCAATTCAATTCGAAATCGTTTTCAATTCAATTTATTTCGAAATCGTTTTCATTTCAACTCATTTCGAAATCGTTTTCAATTCAATTCATTTCGAAATCGTTTTCAATTCAATTCATTTCGAAATCGTTTTCAATTCAATTCATTTCGAAATCGTTTTCAATTCAATTCATTTCGAAATCGTTTTCAATTCAATTCATTTCGAAATCGTTTTCAATTCAATTCATTTCGAAATCGTTTTCAATTCATTTCGAAATCGTTTTCAATTCAATTCATTTCGAAATCGTCTTCAATTCAATTCATTTCGAAATCGTTTTCAATTCAATTCATTTCGAAATCGTTTTCAATTCAATTCATTTCGAAATCGTTTTCAATTCAATTCATTTCGAAATCGTTTTCAATTCAATTCATTTCGAAATCGTTTTCAATTCAATTCATTTCGAAATCGTTTTCAATTCAATTCATTTCGAAATCGTTTTAAAATCGATATAAATATCGTTCACGTCAAAATGGCGTCAATCTAATCATCACGGCTTCACATATTTCTATTTTCAAATATTCTATTTCAAATATTTTCTATTATCAAAATATTTGTTATTATCAAAATATTCTTTATTTTCACGATGGGAATGAGGCCCAATCAATTACCATATAAAGTTAATTATATGGATTTTCATACAACACATGTATATAATAGCAACGATAAATAATCAACCATCAACCAAAGTGCACTACACCGTATAAGCATCCAATATAAATATCTAATGCTTATAACAGCCTGTCAATCAATCGATTGACATATTTAATCTATCAGGATGAGTGAACTTCAAATTTCATCCCAACACCCGTGTGGGGTTTCAAACAATCAAACACAGATTTTAGTTGTGCAGTTGGGCGATGTGTAAAATTTATCGACCCAATCGATATCAGTCAAATCAGTGTACATAAACAAACCGTCCGGTCTGTAAATGAATATTTATTTATTCACATTCACGTTAAAAAAATTATATTTTCAACGTCAAAAATATTTATTTCAACACTTGAATTTCTATTCGGTTCATTTATTCAATAAAATGATATTTTTATTTTTCTAACATATTTTAGAAAATTTCGGCGGCATAACGGCACGATACTAGAAATGGGACGAGGCCTAGCCTTATCCCCGGTCTAGTGAAGGCCCACGCCATTCACACATCAATCAAATCACCAAACAACCAAATTCAAATCACATCATATAACTAATCTATGCAACCAAACAAAAAAGTCCATGGTCTGTGGACGATTGTGTCGGGTGCTACTAAGCACCGTCTGCATCCTAGTATATATATATGTAACTAGAAAAAGAAATTGAAAGGTGAGAAATTCTCACCTAAAGCTATCCAACTTCACGACACTCCTATTGTAGAGATCTTCGTCGTTCTCGCCCTTTTTGACCGCTTCGTTGTCGTAGCCACTACATATGTAAAAATCGAATTTTTACTTCGCTATTCAATATATAAAAATCGAATTTTCACTTTGCTATTCAATATATAAAAATCGAATTTTTACTTTGCTATTCAATATATAAAAATCGAATTTTTACTTTGCTATTCAATATATAAAAATCGAATTTTTACTTTGCTATTCAATATATAAAAATCAAATTTTTAATTTGCTATTCAATATATAAAAATCGAATTTTTACTTTGACGCTATATGGATAAAAATGCTATTTTTACACCGCTACCATATAGATAAAAATTCTATTTTTACATCATTATTCTATATATAAAGATCTCGCCTTTTTAACTATAAAGATTTCATCTTTATATATAAAAAAAAACAGCACTTTATTTCGACGTATAGAAAATAAAAATCAGATTTTTATTTTGCTACATACACAAAGATGATATTTTTATATTCTCTATCCTATAAAGATTATATTTTTAATACTTTAAAAATATAAAAATCATATTTTTAATATTTCTATATAGTAAAGATTATATTTTTAATACTTTAAAAATATAAAAATCATATTTTTATCACTTTAAAAATATAAAGATCATACCTTTTACCAAATAAAAATCCTATCTTTTCACCTTTCAAAATACGATCTTTTCACATTTCAAAATACGACCTTTTCACCTTTTAAAGTTCTAATCTTTTTCCATTTAAAATTCAAACCTTTTCTATTTTAAATTCTTTTTAAAATCAGTTTTAAATCTCTTTTAAAATCAGTTTTAAATTACTATATAAAATTAGTTTTTATAATCCCAAAAAAAAAAAACCGTTTTTAATATATATATATAAAAACAGTTATATATACAAAAATAATAAATAAGAAAAAAAAGGTAAAGGGACTTACAGCGGATGGAGGAGAAGAGGGGTCGGAGGGGTGGAGAACTTGCGGCAGAAGGAGGGAAGGGGGTCGCGGCACTTGGGGGAGGGCGAGGCGGCGGATTGGGGAGGGTTTTCAAGGGGGCGGGGCTCGCTTGGAGAGGGCGGCGACGTGGGTGGCTCGCGATGGATGGGGTTCGGCGGTGCTCGGTGGTTCGACGAGGAGAGGGATGCGGGGTTCTGTGGCTCGCGATGGAGGAGGAAGAAGGGGCAGATGCGAGAGAGGGGAAGAAGAGGAAGAGGCGGCGGCGACAGCACCAGGGGGAGGCGGCGAATTGGGGATTCCGATCTGCTTTTTTTTTTTTTTTTGGTTTCTGAAAATCGATTATGAAAGGGGGGGGGGCTGAGATTAAAAGTAAAGGGTTATATATATATATATATATATATATATATATATTTATTTATTTTCACCGAAAAGCAACTTTTATTTTCGACCTCAAAACGAGGCCCACCGCCTGTTGTTCTTAGCGTATTACCCCTATTCCGAACACAACGGGATATGTATCGTTGGCTGAATCGATCGTTTGAATCAGTTTCCGTTGAATTTACATTTAAATCACTTTATTGAATTCTAAACGTGCATTTCAAATTACCGGGGTCACATACTAACTAGAAAAATTCCAGAAAAATATTTTCTAGCTTCGTATTGACGATACAGTCCTAACAAAACTAGTTTCGTCGAATTCTGAGACCGTTGGAAAAATGGCCATTTTCCAGTCGATTAAAATCAACTGAAACTGGCCAAACGCGTTTTCCTTTGCCACGCTCACATATTGATTCGAAAAATTATGAAATTTAAAACCTAGCAATAACTTGACATCACGGATCCAACAAAAGTGGTTTCGTCGAAATCCGAGGTCGTTTGCAAAATGTCCATTTTTAAGGTCCTGAATTCCATAGCGACTATTCAGAATTTTCAACTGGACATATCTTTTGATTCCCACTATGAAATTTTGATTTGTCGGATTCGTTGGAAAGATATTATCAATTAGATCCTAATGTTTTTGGTTTCACTAAAATCTGGATCGTTTTGCACCCGATACATTCAATTGAAGTTTGAAATCGAATTATCGAACTACCGCGCCATTTTCAATTCTATTTATAATTATATATAAATATTTATATTCTAACGACGACGTATGAAATATATACGTCGAATTCTATTCAAAATAAATTTCTCGTCGATATTATTTAAAATAATCTATTTTAAATATTCAAAATTCGCTAAAATTGCCAAAATAAAAATTTTAAACTGGCCCAGATTTTCGGGTTATTACAAATATACTGAGTGAGTTTAACTCACCTTCAATTTCTTCCATTTAGATAACGACCGTTTCCAGTTAAATTAAACTGAAAATTCCAGCTGTACCCTAACGTATTCAAATCTGTTCCAACATGAAACGCTCGTCAAGACAATTTCAATGTCTCGTGATTCGTCCATTTCTGTCAACATACGAGCTCGTTAAAAATCAATATACGATTAGGGTTTTTAGATTAAATTATTTTAATCTTAATTATGTATTTAGAATGAGTACATAGGTTGTGAACTCACGTTAGGCCCGATATACACTAGATTAGGCTAGAATATAAAGTTGAACTATATATCTAACCTCTAATAACAAAATTATATGTATAGGCTAATATTATATTTTAAAACAATACGGACTGCGGATATATGCACCATGATAAAATACATATCGACATTAGTTAGATATACATTTAAAATGATTAGACCTTTATTTCTGGTTAAGCCATGCTAACCGTTTATGGTTAGGGTCAACATAAAATCTGGTTCCTTATATATTAAGGTACAAAACCCGTTTTCTTTAAACCAATCTGGGTCATAAATACTATATTAAATCGGTCCAGGTTTTCAATGCACTGTAAAAATGGTTGACATATGACCAAGCGATACTTGAACAACTAATGGCCTTTTATATTAACAAAAATCGGTTAGGCATTTTTCAAAACAACTTCCCAGGTGCTTTATTATTACACTATATATATAACTAAACTTGTTTAATTAAAACTAAAGTAATTATTCATTTGTAATTTTGACAAAAAGAATTAGGCAAATGGTATAAACATCATTGGGTAGGGTATACATATAGGTATATATATGTGTACAGGTGTTATAAATAAATGAATAAAATTGGGTTTGGCACTTTATAATGATGCACCAGGTTCGGTTAAATTAGTATATAATTAGCAAATATAGTTAACATTAGGCTTATTTAATATCTTTACTGTTCAGCTTCATATTTTAAAACAATAACTGCTCTGTTTCATATTTCCGAAGTGACTCCTCGTTCATTCATCATTCCTCACCTTGCTTTCATTCCAGACATGGAAAGTCTATTTCCACGCACCCCCTATAGCTTATAGTCCATCTTCTTCTACCAATATTTGAACCCATCGTCAGCAGTATTCAAACAACGCCATCTCCCAGTCCTCCATGCAACTCAACTGTTCACTTCTCTCTGCTGCTTTAAAACCAAACCCGTACCCCATGTCCCCCTTCCATGCATGAAGCCGTATGTCTAGACTCCTGCACTAAACCTCCACCACAAACGTTCATGCTCCACTGCACATGTCCTCGCTCCCTCTACCTAATTCATGCGAAAGGCCACCCTCCCACTTCTTTACTGTTTCGTATTTTTCTTTTTTTCTTTTTTTTTCTTTTTTTTTAATGCTTCACGCATTATCCACTAACACCGCAACATACCCTTCATTTTAAACCCCCACCTGACGCCTTGGACCCTCTGCATTGATCTCCATCAACAACACTATGGCCCTTCATACAAATCCATGCAACATTTTCTCCACTCCAAAATGAACGCTCCAACCTTGCTGTGCTCCCTACTCCGCAACTTGCCTTCTGTAGTGCGCCTCAAACCCCCAGCTTTCTCCTCCCTCTTCCAGTCCGACACAACACCCACCTCCGAACAACGTCCGGTCCCCTCTCATCGATCTCATCACTGCACCTAGCAAGCCCGCAATTTGCTGAACTAACTCACGCTCGTTACCCACTTCAGTTTTCACGTCTGCCACACTCTTTTCTTCTTCTCTTTTTTTTCTATCTTCCGTTCGTTTTTTCTTGCAGAGGAATGAATATGGAGCTGTGTATATATAGAGAAAAAGAGATGTCCTTTTCAATATACAGACCTTGGTCGGCACGGTTTCAAGCTATCATTTTCATCTGTAAAACGTGGTTGGCAAGGTTCGATAATATATTGAAAAGGATGGCATAGGCCCGTACGTGCATAGGGTAAGTGATCAGCAGTGAATTTCCTTTTCAATGCAGAGAGTGAAACATCTTCGGGTAGCGTGCAGTACGTCTGTTGCTTCAGTATTAAGCCAACATGTATTTATTTAGCTGCATGCGTTTTTTGTAACGACCCGGATTTTTCGAACAGTTATTTTGAATATTTAGTATCGTTTAAATATTGAATTAACAATATAAAAGAATTTTTATATTGAATTATCGATATAACTATCGTAATACGAGGATCTTAAGTAATTAAATTTGAAATGGAATCAAATTGATTTATATGAAGTTTTATTTGAATTTAAACGATAAAAAATAATAATTTGTTATCAAAGAATTCATTTGTTTGAATTTAAATAATATGATATTGATTTAAAATGGTTATTTTATATTACGTTCAAATTAAATTGTATAATCTGTTTCGTTGAGTTCAGAATAGTGAATAATGTTGGGAACATCAGTTGTTTTGCTGAAATTGTGGTTCGGTGTTTTGAATTAAAGGACCGCGATATAGTTTAGTTTTTTTAAAAAAAAAAAAACAAACTACCACCCTTCCTTTTTACAGGCCGACCTATTTAGTTTACATCGCAGACCTAGTATCCTCGAGTTGAATGTTCTGTTCCCTTTCTTCACTTCAAAGAAACAACTAATTAATGGTGTTGTACATTTTGTTTCTCCTTCGCATTCTATATAAACGAGCCAAGCCTCGTGTACTTCATTCCAAAACAACCAAGTTTCCTCCTCTATAAAAATCGAGCTGACCCCATCTTCCTTTTCCTCTGTATTTTTGATTCCATCTCGTTCATTTCAGTTCTTCTGTTTGATTTCAAATAAAATGGCCGAATTCATTCCTCTCGTTCCTCTTCTAATTTCTGTTTAATGAGATGAATTTCTAAATCAAAATCAAAATGGCCACCGCTAAATTGAAAACCCCTTTTCCATCTAAATTCCGAAATCTGGTCAGTTCGAGGCTTTTAAAGATGAATATCGCGAGGATTTAATCGCGATTACGGAACCACGATAACAACTTGGAGCTCGAAGACATCTTGGGGACAATTGCGATTCGGAAAAAAACTCTGAGGAACTCGACATCAGCAAGGCTCACGCTTGAGTCTGACGAACTCAGAAGGAGATCCGAGGTTCAATTCGAAGCAACTGTGTGGAAATTGAGGCATTTGGGGTTCGATCTTTGACTGAAGCTGGCGGATGGAACTTACGATTTAAGGTTGTTGAGGGAGCGAGGTCAGTAATTGGTGGATGATACGAACTGGTAACTAGGGTTGCGGAGGAAGTCTGATGTGATGGGAGAGGAGTATCGAATGGTAATGGTCAGTGGTGCATGGCCTGGTTTTCAGTTGAGTGGTGGTGAGTGCGGTTATTTTTGGTAGTACCGTAGTTGATGATTTTCTGGGCAAGGAATTGTAGTGATGGGAAATGAAGAGGGAGACGTTATTTTAGTATGATGTTGATGATGGATAAGGTGATATGATGATGCTTATTTAGTAGGAGTTCGAAGATTTTCCTATTCAATAAGAATTGGGTTAGTGAGTGAGGAAGAAATCATGGCTATGTGTTCAATGCTGCAGGATTTTGGGCATGTTTAATTCGGAGAGTAGTAGAAGAAAAAAAGAGGGAATTAAGGTAATTATTTTTAGTTAAGTAATCAATTTTTTTTTAAAAACTATTCCATAATTTATATAATAAATGCCATGTTAAATATATACGAGATATTTTCGAGTGGAATCAGTCGAGAACGTCGCTCCGGGATACGTAATTCAGCATTTAAGAATTGAATATCGAAGAGGAATCATCGGTGAGTAAATCTCACTCACCTTTTATTTATAATTATTTTTATTTCATTAAAAATAATTGTCTGTTGCTTGTGTGAATGTTTTATGGTTGTTTTATATATATTAGTTATTTAGGCTATATATATATATATATATTGGGTTGATTGATTGGTTGGATTCCCGCAGTCTCATTAGCGGATGCCCGCAGTTTCATAGCGGATGATTACCCTATACGCCCCCACGCTATGATTAGTGGATGACCTTCTATACCGCGATATTCTTCCACGAAGCAGAATGGGTATTATTTATGTGCTAACTTCTGTGGATGCAGGAAAACAGGTTGGAGGAATCCAACTGGATTCCTCAAAAATATATTATCTGTTTGTTGTTTGCTGATTTCATATATTCATATATGATGTGTTAAAAATAAAATGATTTGAAAATTGGGTGATTTGATTGTTTTAAATATCACTGGGCTAAGTGTTAATTTATTTAAAATATCGTGAAAGGATATTTGAGATTTTAAAAGGGGAAAATTCTATTTTTAAATAGAATTTGAATTTTTAATGGAAATAAAATATAAACTTGTTTTGAAAATAAAACAAGTAGTTTCTTCACAAACGAAATTTATAAATAGTTCTTTTATAACGAGGTTATAAAATGAAGAGAAAAGAATGATCATTTGATAATTCAGAAATAAAAATACAAGTGTGACATTGGAATGAGAAATCTATCTTCAAAGGAAAAATAGAAATATCGATTTCAAATGGAATTGAAGTCGAGACTTGTTTAAAGAAATTGGATATAAGAATTCAAATAGAAACAGACTTTGAAATATAGAATTTCAAAGAAGAATTGAATAGAATTTGAAATATAGAATTTCAAAGAAGAATTGAAATATGAAATTTGAATAGAGATTTGAAATGGAATTCAAATATGAAATTTGAATAGAGATTTGAAATAGAAATTCAAGTATTGAATTTGAACATGAAATTGAATATAGGAATTCAAGTAGAAATTTGAATATGGAATTTCAAAATAGAATTTGAAATAAACTTTGAAAGTAGGATTTCAAAGTAGGATTGAAATAGGATTTCAAAATAGGAAATCCAAATAGTTTTGAAATAGAATTTGAATTCAAGGGAATTGAAATAGAATTTGAATTCAAAGGAATTCAAATGGGATTGAAATAAAGGAAATTCAAAAAAAAAGGATTTCAAATAAAAGAAGAATGTAATTTGAAATATTGGGAATTTCAAATAAGAGAAAATGGAATTTGAAACATTTAGAATTTCAAATAGAATTTAAAAGGGAGTTTGAATATTTGAATTTCAAATGGAGGTGGTATATTCGAGAATTCAAATAGACTTTAAATATAGGAATTTCAAACAAAATTTGAGAATGGAGTTTAAATCCTGAATTGGAATTCAAGAGATATAAATCTAGAATTTGAATCCAAGGGATATAAATCTAGGATTTGAATTCAAGAGAAATTTAAATATGGCATTTGAATTCAAAGTGAAGTTTAATATGAGATTTGAAATTCTAATAGAATGAAAATAGATTTGAGTATAGAAATTTAAATGGAGATTGGAAATGGGATTTGAATAAGGAAATTCAAATGTAGAATTTCAAAGTAGAACTTGAATTAAAACTTTGAAAATAGAATTTCAAATAGAACTCGAAATAGAATTAACTATGGGATTTGAATATGGAATTCAAATGGAATTGAAACTATGGATTTGAATATATTAAAAACAGAATGGAATTGAATTTCATTCAAACGAAGTTTAAAAGTTTATATAAAAAAAATATATAATTAAAACGAACTCGCCGCAGCGCTGCAGTTCGTAAATTGGCGACTCGAACTTCAGTTGAGTATACAGAACTCAATTGGGGTCGGAATTCTTCGAAACAATAAACGTCAGGACCGATTTGATGATAGTTTTCTAATGAAGGAGAAAAATCTGGATTTCGTCGTATATATTTTGAGTTATATCAAAATCAAATTTCCAGAAAAGCAGCGCCAGAATTGTTTTAAAACCATAATGGTTTATTCATTTTATAAAAGGATTTTTAAGCAAATAAAATCCGAATTTCTATTTAGAAAATTTCAGAGTTGAGTTGTAAAATATATGCGAATTCAAGTTGTGTAAATGAATATGATTTTTGAAACAGGAACCAGATTTTGATTTATTGAATAGAATTAACTAAACTTAATAGAAATTAGTTAATGAGTTTTCGAAGGGATATTGGGGTTTGAATAAGTAAATTCGATTTGAAAATATATATTCGGAATCCAAAAGAAAACTAGAATTGGAATTGAAACGAAATTTGGTTATGAGCAAGTTAAATATTTTGTTTGAACATGTTGTGTTCAAACAAAGAAGTGAAATAGGCAAAAGGACTAATTAAAGAATAATTGAGCAAAACTGAATTCAAACGATTCAAAATTGAATTAAAACGATTGGATAGTGTTGAATTGAATTGAAAACAGGTGAACATGTGTAAGCAGGTTTGATATGAAGTATATGAGGATTTAAATTTATGTGCTCGACAAAAAGGTACATGTTTAATTCATATATGACATTTATGCGCCGTATCGGCAAGCCGCTTGGCTTTTTCTTTTTCTTTTTGAAATGAGAAGGTACCGGGAAGCTATTTAAAATTTCCCGATGCTCCCGATACAGGGGAGGTTATGGCGAATTTTTCCGGAAATTTAAGGAGTTAGAATATTTTTAAGAAATTTGACAATTAGAAATCTATATATATCGATATATATAGAATTCGATAAGGAAACGAAATCAAAAATAGCGAAAAGGGCCAATATGGTTATTGAAAATATTTGGGTAACAAATATTGATAGAGGAAATGGAAAAGAGATTTAATTAATGAAATATTAATTAAAGAGCCCAGTGATTTGTTTGATATGTTGGATGAACACTTGTTTTATTCGATAGTTAAATCACAGACTATCGAAGTTTTTGACCATCGTTGTCAATATGGAGAGACCGGTTGGATTATTATCCGAAGAACCACTCCGTATCGGCATAAGCGTTGCGAACCAAGTATGCTGAATATATTGAAGACGGAGTAAAGTGCAAGGGCTTTTCTATTTATAGAAATAGTGCCTTCGGTTTCGTTCAATCACAGAACGAACGTAAATGGACGAATGTCTGACAAAGTATTTCCAATGATCAAAAGAGTTGGTCTGTATGAATGTATATGGTTGCAACGGATTTATCCCTTAGCATAATATCCAAAATATTTGTGCAATCTCAACTAGTGATTAACGGATCTGACGATGTGGCATTCAAAGTGATTGTGTTATCAATGAATGGTAAGTATGTGTAGCCTCAGGCCTCAACAACCGGGAAAGGACAAAAATCGGGCAGGCAGCATGGCTATGTGGGTCGCACCCATTAGGGTGTATAATCACCTATCTAGAGAAATTCCTTTTGTTTCTAAATCTATCGATTCTGCCCATTCGGGAAACGGTGGTTTGAGTCCAACCGTTGGTGATATACATTCGATACACTCAAGCGAAATGAGTGGTCGGTCATGTGTGGGCCGGGTTGCAAGACGTTCTTGTTGAACCCAAGTGTATTCGCCTCTAGAGATACATCATCGGAAGGTGGTCCCATACCTTGTCATGTTAGAAATCCAATCTCCAATAAGCGCCATGCGGTTTTTGATTTTATCTATATATGTGGAGCGTGAGATGCAAGCGTTCTGCTATTTGGTTATTTACTTGATATAGACATTATTATAATATCACTGGATTTGATATCAAAGTGTTTTGGGTTATAGTAAGGTAAAAACCGTCCATGTTTATGTGTGGGCTGGTCTTACTATTATCTTTTCTTTCGGAAAGGATTTTGAAAGTTAAACAAGTGGTTGGAGTTTACTCACACCAGTCCCATGACTGACCCAGAGTTTTTTTGTTTTGTTTTTCCTAAACTCTTGGGTGCCCAAATTTGTACGGGCAGTCAAGTGTTTCAGGTTTTTTTTACAGATACACCTGGAGGAGCTTGAAGCAGGAGGCTTCAACGTTAGTTATTTAGAGTTACTTCCACTGGATCAAATGATATGTGTGCTCTGATGATGGTATGTATATATGTACAAAACAGATGTGTATTTCAAAGGTTATGTTATATAATATATTTTATTCGTTCCGCTGTGAGTTGTGATCTTCGTTTTCCTCTATTCTAATATTTCTTTCTTTCTATTTCTCATCCTCTAACTTCTTTCTAATAATGAGTCGTATTTTTGTGCAATTTGAGTTGGACGTGTGGTGTTTTTAGTCAACTCAGATAGCACGGATTTGCGGGTCGTTACAGTTGGTATCATAGCTTAGGTTGAGCGAACACCTAGGCTTGTGTGGCATGTGCTCATTAGAGATAGGGTCAGTAGTACCCTAGAATGAGTTGAGTGTATAGATACGAGAGAGCGTATTTGTTAGTTGATATAAAAAGTTGTTTTATATTGTGTTGACTAGTCTGTTGAGTGGTTTATGAATTCTGGTCGGATAGTGGGACGCCACAAAGTCGATAGGAATTTCTAAACACTTGAACAGGAGATTGAACACGATATTGTTTAAAGTGGGTGAAATTATTTTACCCAAAATTATATTTTGATATAGAAAGAATAATTTTCTGAAATTATTATATTATATGGTTGTGTTGATTGTTAGGATTATAATCAAACGAGATTATAGAAATTGGAATGGTTATTTATAACCAAATAGAATTTGTATAGGAATTATATATACCAGTGAGATGAAATAGAATTAAATTCAAACCAGAATTAAGAATTCAAAATCCTGGGAAGTTGAAAAAATATTTTTCAAAGTATATTAAAATAATATAGATTTGTTTTAAAGGATTTGAAAGAAAATCATGGATTTTGAAATAATAAGGCACTGAACTCACTTCAGTGGCTGGGAAATTATTCTGATGATGATTGCAACATCATCAGTGTTCATTTCCGAGTTTCTAAGTGATGAATTGCTACCTTAGAAAAAGTTTTTGATGGAAATTTGTTTGAAAGAAAACAAGTGGTTTGAAAATTCAAATGTTTCGAATTTGAAATAAAATAAATATATGTATATATTTATGGGATTTCAAAGGAATTTGAAAAGAAAACCCAGGGATTTGAATTCTGGAATTGAAATTTAACTTAAACAAGTTAAATGGGTCGAAGTGAATAAATTGATTAAAATCAATTTGAATTGGTTTAATAGAACATAGATTGGATATAAATGGATTGATCGTAGATCATTCAAATTAAATAAAGGAAGACCAAAAGTTTTGGTGAAATTAAATATGTTGAAATATAAGGAGGTGAGTTTCAACATAAAGGAGTTTGAAAGGTAATAGGTTTGTACCATTTTTCCTACCTTAGCAATTTCGAGGACGAAATTATTTTAAGGGGGGAAGAATGTAACGACCCGGATTTTTCGAACAGTTATTTTGAATATTTAGTATCGTTTAAATATTGAATTAACAATATAAAAGAATTTTTATATTGAATTATCGATATAACTATCGTAATACGAGGATCTTAAGTAATTAAATTTGAAATGGAATCAAATTGATTTATATGAAGTTTTATTTGAATTTAAACGATAACAAATAATAATTTGTTATCAAAGAATTCATTTGTTTGAATTTAAATTATATGATATTGATTTAAAATGGTTATTTTATATTACGTTCAAATTAAATTGTATAATCTGTTTCGTTGAGTTCAGAATAGTGAATCATGTTGGGAACATCGGTTGTTTTGCTGAAATTGTGGTTCGGTGTTTTGAATTAAAGGACCGCGATATAGTTTAGTTTTAAAAAAAAAAAACAAACTACCACCCTTCCTTTTTACAGGCCGACCTATTTAGTTTACATCGCAGACCTAGTATCCTCGAGTTGAATGTTCTGTTCCCTTTCTTCACTTCAAAGAAACAACTAATTAATGGTGTTGTACATTTTGTTTCTCCTTCGCATTCTATATAAACGAGCCAAGCCTCGTGTACTTCATTCCAAAACGACCAAGTTTCCTCCTCTATAAAAATCGAGCTGACCCCATCTTCCTTTTCCTCTGTATTTTTGATTCCATCTCGTTCATTTCAGTTCTTCTGTTTGATTTCAAATAAAATGGACGAATTCATTCCTCTCGTTCCTCTTCTAATTTCTCTTTAATGAGATGAATTTCTAAATCAAAATCAAAATGGCCACCGCTAAATTGAAAACCCCTTTTCCATCTAAATTCCGAAATCTGGTCAGTTCGAGGCTTTTAAAGATGAATATCGCGAGGATTTAATCGCGATTACGGAACCACGATAACAACTTGGAGCTCGAAGACATCTTGGGGACAATTGCGATTCGGAAAAAAACTCTGAGGAACTCGACATCAGCAAGGCTCACGCTTGAGTCTGACGAACTCAGAAGGAGATCCGAGGTTCAATTCGAAGCAACTGTGTGGAAATTGAGGCATTTGGGGTTCGATCTTTGACTGAAGCTGGCGGATGGAACTTACGATTTAAGGTTGTTGAGGGAGCGAGGTCAGTAATTGGTGGATGATACGAACTGGTAACTAGGGTTGTGGAGGAAGTCTGATGTGATGGGAGAGGAGTATCGAATGGTAATGGTCAGTGGTGCATGGCCTGGTTTTCAGTTGAGTGGTGGTGAGTGCGGTTATTTTTGGTAGTACCGTAGTTGATGATTTTCTGGGCAAGGAATTGTAGTGATGGGAAATGAAGAGGGAGACGTGATTTTAGTATGATGTTGATGATGGATAAGGTGATATGATGATGCTTATTTAGTAGGAGTTCGAAGATTTTCCTATTCAATAAGAATTGGGTTAGTGAGTGAGGAAGAAATCATGGCTATGTGTTCAATGCTGCAGGATTTTGGGCATGTTTAATTCGCAGAGTAGTAGAAGAAAAAAAGAGGGAATTAAGGTAATTATTTTTAGTTAAGTAATCAATTTTTTTTTAAAAACTTTTCCATAATTTATATAATAAATGCCATGTTAAATATATACGAGATATTTTCGAGTGGAATCAGTTGAGAACGTCGCTCCGGGATACGTAATTCAGCATTTAAGAATTGAATATCGAAGAGGAATCATCGGTGAGTAAATCTCACTCACCTTTTATTTATAATTATTTTTATTTCATTAAAAATAATTGTCTGTTGCTTGTGTGAATGTTTTATGGTTGTTTTATATATATTAGTTATTTAGGCTATATATATATATATATATATTGGGTTGATTGATTGGTTGGATTCCCGCAGTCTCATTAGCGGATTCCCGCAGTTTCATAGCGGATGATTACCCTATACGCCCCCACGCTATGATTAGTGGATGACCTTCTATACCGCGATATTCTGCCACGAAGCAGAATGGGTATTATTTATGTGCTAACATCTATGGATGCAGGAAAACAGGTTGGAGGAATCCAACTGGATTCCTCAAAAATATATTATCTGTTTGTTGTTTGCTGATTTCATATATTCATATATGATGTGTTAAAAATAAAATGATTTGAAAATTGGGTGATTTGATTGTTTTAAATATCACTGGGCTAAGTGTTAATTTATTTAAAATATCGTGAAAGGATATTTGAGATTTTAAAAGGGGAAAATTCTATTTTTAAATAGAATTTGAATTTTTAATGGAAATAAAATATAAACTTGTTTTGAAAATAAAACAAGAAGTTTCTTCACAAACGAAATTTATAAATAGTTCTTTTATAACGAGGTTATAAAATGAAGAGAAAAGAATGATCATTTGATAATTCAGAAATAAAAATACAAGTGTGACATTGGAATGAGAAATCTATCTTCAAAGGAAAAATAGAAATATCGATTTCAAAAGGAATTGAAGTCGAGACTTGTTTAAAGAAATTGGATATAAGAATTCAAATAGAAACAGACTTTGAAATATAGAATTTCAAAGAAGAATTGAATAGAATTTGAAACATAGAATTTCAAAGAAGAATTGAAATATGAAATTTGAA
Organism: Allium sativum; assembly: GCA_030737875.1. Taxonomy (NCBI): domain Eukaryota; kingdom Viridiplantae; phylum Streptophyta; class Magnoliopsida; order Asparagales; family Amaryllidaceae; genus Allium; species Allium sativum. Next base: position 164,228,837 of record CM060913.1, read on the forward strand.
TAGAGATTTGAAATGGAATTCAAATATGAAATTTGAATAGAGATTTGAAATAGAAATTCAAGTATTGAATTTGAACATGAAATTGAATATAGGAATTCAAGTAGAAATTTGAATATGGAATTTCAAAATAGAATTTGAAATAAACTTTGAAAGTAGGATTTCAAAGTAGGATTGAAATAGGATTTCAAAATAGGAAATCCAAATAGTTTTGAAATAGAATTTGAATTCAAGGGAATTGAAATAGAATTTGAATTCAAAGGAATTCAAATGGGATTGAAATAAAGGAAATTCAAAAAAAAGGATTTCAAATAAAAGAAGAATGTAATTTGAAATATTGGGAATTTCAAATAAGAGAAAATGGAATTTGAAACATTTAGAATTTCAAATAGAATTTAAAAGGGAGTTTGAATATTTGAATTTCAAATGGAGGTGGGATATTCGAGAATTCAAATAGACTTTAAATATAGGAATTTTCAAACAAAATTTGAGAATGGAGTTTAAATCCAGAATTGGAATTCAAGAGATATAAATCTAGAATTTGAATCCAAGGGATATAAATCTAGGATTTGAATTCAAGAGAAATTTAAATATGGCATTTGAATTCAAAGTGAAGTTTAATATGAGATTTGAAATTCTAATAGAATGAAAATAGATTTGAGTATAGAAATTTAAATGGAGATTGGAAATGGGATTTGAATAAGGAAATTCAAATGTAGAATTTCAAAGTAGAACTTGAATTAAAACTTTGAAAATAGAATTTCAAATAGAACTCGAAATAGAATTAACTATGGGATTTGAATATGGAATTCAAATGAAATTGAAACTATGGATTTGAATATATTAAAATCAGAATGGAATTGAATTTCATTCAAACGAAGTTTAAAAGTTTATATAAAAAAAATATAATTAAAACGAACTCGCCGCAGCGCTGCAGTTCGTAAATTGGCGACTCGAACTTCAGTTGAGTATACAGAACTCAATTGGGGTCGGAATTCTTCGAAACAAGAAACGTCAGGACAGATTTGATGATAGTTTTCTAATGAAGGAGAAAAATCTGGATTTCGTCGTATATATTTTGAGTTATATCAAAATCAAATTTCCAGAAAAGCAGCGCCAGAATTGTTTTAAAACCATAATGGTTTATTCATTTTATAAAAGGATTTTTAAGCAAATAAAATCCGAATTTCTATTTAGAAAATTTCAGAGTTGAGTTGTAAGATATATGCGAATTCAAGTTGTGTAAATGAATATGATATTTGAAACAGGAACCAGATTTTGATTTATTGAATAGAATTAACTAAACTTAATAGAAATTAGTTAATGAGTTTTCGAAGGGATATTGGGGTTTGAATAAGTAAATTCGATTTGAAAATATATATTCGGAATCCAAAAGGAAACTAGAATTGGAATTGAAACGAAATTTGGTTATGAGCAAGTTAAATATTTTGTTTGAACATGTTGTGTTCAAACAAAGAAGTGAAATAGGCAAAAGGACTAATTAAAGAATAATTGAGCAAAACTGAATTCAAACGATTCAAAATTGAATTAAAACGATTGGATAGTGTTGAATTGAATTGAAAACAGGTGAACATGTGTAAGCAGGTTTGATATGAAGTATATGAGGATTTAAATTTATGTGCTCGACAAAAAGGTACATGTTTAATTCATATATGACATTTATGCGCCGTATCGGCAAGCCGCTTGGCTTTTTCTTTTTCTTTTTGAAATGAGAAGGTACCGGGAAGCTATTTAAAATTTCCCGATGCTCCCGATACAGGGGAGGTTATGGCGAATTTTTCCGGAAATTTAAGGAGTTAGAATATTTTTAAGAAATTTGACAATTAGAAATCTATATATATCGATATATATAGAATTCGATAAGGAAACGAAATCAAAAATAGCGAAAAGGGCCAATATGGTTATTGAAAATATTTGGGTAACAAATATTGATAGAGGAAATGGAAAAGAGATTTAATTAATGAAATATTAATTAAAGAGCCCAGTGATTTGTTTGATATGTTGGATGAACACTTGTTTTATTCGATAGTTAAATCACAGACTATCGAAGTTTTTGACCATCGTTGTCAATATGGAGAGACCGGTTGGATTATTATCCGAAGAACCACTCCGTATCGGCATAAGCGTTGCGAACCAAGTATGCTGAATATATTGAAGACGGAGTAAAGTGCAAGGGCTTTTCTATTTATAGAAATAGTGCCTTCGGTTTCGTTCAATCCCAGAACGAACGTAAATGGACGAATGTCTGACAAAGTATTTCCAATGATCAAAAGAGTTGGTCTGTATGAATGTATATGGTTGCAACAGATTTATCCCTTAGCATAATATCCAGAATATTTGTGCAATCTCAACTAGTGATTAACGGATCTGACGATGTGGCATTCAAAGTGATTGTGTTATCAATGAATGGTAAGTATGCGTAGCCTCAGGCCTCAACAACCGGGAAAGGACAAAAATCGGGCAGGCAGCATGGCTATGTGGGTCGCACCCATTAGGGTGTATAATCACCTATCTAGAGAAATTCCTTTTGTTTCTAAATCTATCGATTCTGCCCATTCGGGAAACGGTGGTTTGAGACCAACCGTTGGTGATATACATTCGATACACTCAAGCGAAATGAGTGGTCGGTCATGTGTGGGCCGGGTTGCAAGACGTTCTTGTTGAACCCAGGTGTATTCGCCTCTAGAGATACATCATCGGAAGGTGGTCCCATACCTTGTCATGTTAGAAATCCAATCTCCAATAAGCGCCATGCGGTTTTTGATTTTATCTATATATGTGGAGCGTGAGATGCAAGCGTTCTGCTATTTGGTTATTTACTTGATATAGACATTATTATAATATCACTGGATTTGATATCAAAGTGTTTTGGGTTATAGTAAGGTAAAAACCGTCCATGTTTATGTGTGGGCTGGTCTTACTATTATCTTTTCTTTCGGAAAGGATTTTGAAAGTTAAACAAGTGGTTGGAGTTTACTCACACCAGTCCCATGACTGACCCAGAGTTTGTTTTGTTTTGTTTTTCCTAAACTCTTGGGTGCCCAAATTTGTACGGGCAGTCAAGTGTTTCAGGTTTTTTTTACAGATACACCTGGAGGAGCTTGAAGCAGGAGGCTTCAACGTTAGTTATTTAGAGTTACTTCCGCTGGATCAAATGATATGTGTGCTCTGATGATGGTATGTATATATGTACAAAACAGATGTGTATTTCAAAGGTTATGTTATATAATATATTTTATTCGTTCCGCTGTGAGTTGTGATCTTCGTTTTCCTCTATTCTAATATTTCTTTCTTTCTATTTCTCATCCTCTAACTTCTTTCTAATAATGAGTCGTATTTCTGTGCAATTTGAGTTGGACGTGTGGTGTTTTTAGTCAACTCAGATAGCACGGATTTGCGGGTCGTTACATTTTTCTTCTTTATCTTTAGGTCGGATTGGTAGTACATGAAAACAGACATTACTTTTGAAAGGCAGAGGGTCACCTTATTTAGTCTTCATAGGATAGTGCTTTGCGTAATGTAGCTGCACAACATTTTGATAAGACTATACACTAGATTTCCATTTCAAAATGATGTGTGCGCATTGTTTCCTCCAGGTTATTGGCTATGTGAGTGTAATTATATTGAGGACAAATTAATATTCTATTCCTAATGAAACTTTGCGGTGAGGTAGTTGATAAAAACTACAACAAAGGATGTCTGTTTACTGATAAAAAGGCTAATCTTAGTGTAAAAAGGTATTCCGGGCCCAATGGGACAAGCTTCATCGAAATCCGAGGTCGTATGAAAAAGTTTTCTTTATAAAACCAGAAATAAACACGCATTTAATTTTTTCACGATCACCAGATAAATCAAATCAACTTGAAACCTGGCAATCCTATAAAAATTCTTCGATACGAACCCAATGGCACTAGTTTCGTCGCATTCTGAGACTATTTCCCCGGTAGGCTATTTTTACGCGCACCGCAATGCCATTCTGAACACCAAATTTGCCGATCTCTAAAAATAACAAACTATATACCTATCCTGGCTCTAATAGACGATACAAACTCAACGGAACAGGTTTCGTGGCCTAACTCGATCGTCTGCTCATGTTGCACTCAAATAACCCTTTATTTAATTAATTACGCACTATAAAATTTGAATGGGCGTTTGTGGCTGCCGTGGTCACATACGACATCAGTTTGCCACGCCATTCAACACTGTACAATAATTTAACGATACGGTCCCAATGAAACTGGTTTCGTCGAAATCTGAGTTTGTTTGCAAAATGGCTATTTTAAAGGCCTATATTTTAAATAACGAATTCTATAGCGACTATTTCAAAATTTGATTTGGCCATATCTAACAAATTATAACACGAAATCTGAATTTTTCTCTTTCATATGAAAATTATCGTCAATACGGTTCTAAAATTTCTCGTTTCACATAAATCCGACTTATATCGGCTCCTGTATTCTCAGTTGAAGTTCAAAAATCAAATATTACGAACTGCACGCTATTTTCAAGCTCGATTTATATTATATATAAATATATAACATTTAAACTACCTTTTAAATAACGGATTAAATATTAAATCCATTAATATTCCAAATAAAATATTTAAAATAATAAATTAAATAAAATATTTGGCGGCCAAAAATACGGGTCGTTACACCAAATTTCAAACCACAACTCAAAAAAGTCGTCCATGGTTTGTGGACGGCGGGTGTCGGGAGTTTCTAAACTCCGTCTGCATCCTAATATAATTTTATTTAATTTAATCAAATTCAGAAATCTCACATCACTGTTTCAATTCTTCTAAATTTGTCGAAGGCTCGAAAAATTATGCCGTCTCTTCTGAAATGTAGATCTCGTCATTGTGATTCCAACGCTTCCTATTTCATCGAATTTCGTTATCGTATGAGTAAATTATGATTTTTATACGATAATGACATATTTTTAAATTTTAATTAAGGAATTAATTAAAAACAAAACACCTTCTTCTTCAATTTGAAACAACCTTCGATTTTCTAGAATTACTTCCAACCTAGGTCAGGTTTTTATGATTGACACAGGGCACGGGAGGGTTATCGGCCACTACCACGTCAAAGGGCTAGGGGTCGCGCGTCGCTCGATAGGGGGGAAGGCCTGCTTGGTGGCGGCGGTTGGTTGTGGCGGCGCAGGGAAAGGCGCAAATTTCGAGGGCCAGGACTCCCTCGATACGCGATGAAAAATTCGGAGATCGGTATGGTTTTGTAACTAGTGAAATTCTCTGCAAATACCCTAACAGGATTGATTGATTTCGTTGAGCGATCGGAGAGTTATTGATGATGGAATGAAGGAGCTGTAGCCGCCATTTGTTTTGAGGGTTACGGGTATAAGACGATCGAGATGTATACGGTATACGGTATATACACCGTATTTCAATTTTTTTTTAATTTTTTTTAATTTTTATATCGCTCTTAACTCCAAATCAAACCCAACGAGTGACACCACCAACCAATTACCCCCATTTCGGACACAATGGGATATGTCTCGTGGGCCCATTCGACTGTTTCAGTCAGTTATTCTTCAAATTAAATAATAAAATATTTAATTACTTAATTTGATCCAACATTTTAATTTACCGGGCCCACAGACTGACTCTAAAAATTCCTGAAAAATAAATCTACTATGCTTTGACGAAATTGACCGAAATTGTCAAAACACATTTTCTTTTGCCACGCTCACATATTGATTCCAAAAATTATGAAAATTGGAATCTTTCAATAATTTGACATTCCGGATCCAACAAAGTGGTTTCATCGAAAACGGAGGTCGTTTGAAAAAGGCTATTTATACGAGCCATATATTATATAAAATTCCATAGCGACTATTCTGAAAATTCAACTGACCATAACTTTTGATTCCCGCTATGAAATTTCAATTTTTCAGATTCGTTGGAAAGATATTCTTAAACGTATTTAAATATTTTTGGTCACACTAAAATCCGATTTATTTTGCATCCTATACAGTTAGTCAAAATTTGAATTCAAATTTTCAAACTACCGCACTATTTCTAACTCCTTTTGAAATGAAAATAAATATATTCATTCGAACATCGATTTAAACAAATTTTTAATCGTTATTATTTAAAATAAATTATTTTAACTATTCAAAATTCAATAAAATAGCCAAAATAAAAATTTTAAATTGGCCCGGATTTTCTGGGTTGTTACAGTTGGAGGGGGCGGCGTGGAGCCTGACTGACGTTGGGGTGGTGCTAGTGGGTGGCGGTGCTGGTGGAGGGGCCCATAGTGGCAGTGGTGGGATTTAGGGGCTAGGGTTCACAAATAGAGAGCGAGAAGAGGAGAGAGAAGAGGAGGGGTGGCCGAAGGTGGGTGGCGGCGCTGGTGGAGGCGACAGTGGCTCGTGTAGGAGGGGCAGCAGTGGTTTTGGGAGGGAGCTCCCCGTTTTTGGAGAAAGTGGAAGAAAGAAGAAGGAGGAAAATAATGAAGTGTAAAGGAAGAGAACTGGTTTATATGCCTATTTGTCTCCTATAACCTGAATGTAATCGATCTTCGTTTGCCGTGGATTTCGTACACAAGATATTAAACGTCAAGACGTGTCCAACGAAACAAGTTTCGTCGGATTCTGAGTTCATTTGACCATCCTTTAAAATTCACAAAGATGCTCAAATAATGTTCAAAATTGCGATTTTAGCACACCTTTTCTTCTTGTTCGCACAAACGATAACTCAGAAAATCATGGCCTTTTGGATTTAACCATTATTAGACGATACAAATCCAAAAAAAGGGAATCGAATTCTGAGATCGTCTCCATAATCTTCCTTCATAAAATGACTACCTATTTTTGGATAAATGGTTTTGCTTTGCTCGGCCACATGCTGACTCCGTTCGACGTGCACTTTGTAACCCAACAACGATTTGTCATTATGAATCCATAAAAATTTATTTTGTCTAATTCTGAGCTCATATGCAATTTCACTTTTTAAGGGCTAGGTTTGACTAACTCAAAACCCAACCAAAGTGCCACAATTCTGGATCTCGGAATATGTCGAAGTCTATACTTTTCGAAGTTGCAAATGACATTTTGAACTCAATGGAAGTGGTTTTTAGTCCAAATTAATTTGTATCGAAAATGTGACTTTTTGGGCTATACATAATATTGGAATATATATATATATATATATATATATATATATATATATATATATATTCCATAGCGATTATTCTAACTTTTCAAAACAAAGCTTATAAATCAATTTAATAATCTCTTACTGAGATTATTTTAAGTCAAATAAAAGTTAAAAACTAATTTTAAAATTATTCTGATATTTTATTTAGCAAAAATAATAAATATTTATTCGCATGTTCATTAAAATAGCTTAAATCAAAATTTTAAATTGGTTTTGAAAATACGGGTTGTTATAATCATGTTCAAAAGAATTTATTTTATCCTTTAACAATTCTAAACCAAATTAAGGTTTATAAAACTAGTCGGGATTATCGAGCCTTACCGAAGTAATCATTTATTTTATTTTACAATCTCAACCTATTCATCCCATGGAGCAAAACTGGTAATACTCCATATCTAACACCCATTGTGTTATCGGTAAAATTAATTACCATTTCACGTTCAAATCTAATTAAAGGTTCAACTATCGCCTGGAATAAAGCTGTTGGTACTCCATTCTCGATCATTTCTCTTGTTTGTTAAATTTATTTATCTCATTCGCATTCCAATCTAATTAAAGATTCATTAAAACTCCATTTTAGTTTTAATCTCCACAAATCATCACTTAATGGTTATTCAACCTTAGGAAAATTAATCATGTCTTTAAATGGGTTAAAGAACCAATGTCATTTAAAACGCAGTTCACGATAAACCCAAATCACCTACCATTAATTATGAAATCTTCCCAGAAAATAGATCAATATATAATCGATATAAATTTTCGTATCATACTAATAATATAAATGGAATAATGGCATAGCCTTTTAAATTCCATATATAGTACTGGTCTTCCTTCACAGAAGCTCGTATCGATTAATACCAAATTGAATTCCATTCAATTCCAATTTTATATATTAAATTGGAAAACTTTTCTTTGGAAAATTCCATTAATATTATTTAAAAGATTTATAAATTCCAAATCATAATTTCACAGTTAATTAGGTTAAAGAACGAATGTTATTTGAAATACAGTTCACGACTAATGCAACACCCCGTGATTTTAAATATTAAAATTAAAAAAATACTTAATTTCAAATTTTAGAATTAAGGGAAACAGGTTGCGCCATTGCGTTCGTCTTGGAATTTTGCTTGAGCTAGAGTCCGAGTTTGTGTTAATTGGACTTCGTATGAAGAAGTTGTGGCCTTCAGAAGTTTCAGAATTTAAATAAATTAAAAACAGCTCGAATCAGAAAATTTGAAATTCAAATTTCAAAACAGGGAAGCGGGTTGGGCGGGAAAATTCCCGCCAAAGGCCAGGTCGACCTCCCTATACAGGTCGACCAGGGGGTCGACCTGCCCCTAACCCCAGGAAGATCTGAAAGATGATGTTGTTTTGACTTGTTTCTTGGTCATTAAGGCTGAGGTGTTATTCTATCTTGACTGGATGGTCTTGATTGATTCTAGGTTAATCGGACGGCTCTTAATTAATTAAAATTCTATATAAGCAACCTAAATCTCAACCTAAAATCATACTAATTCATACCAAGAGCCGCCATGCCATCAATGGGGAACCTAGAGTTGCCGCCGTTCTCTTTCAACCCTAAAGCAAAATAGAAGCAAGAATCAAAATCAAATCTAAATCTTAATAATGATTAGTCTACATCAAAGGCGAGCAATTCAGTTTCAGAATACAGATTCCAGAAAAACAAAACCGTTCTTTTGTTTGTGAGTATAATATCATTCACAAAATAATTAATTAATTTAATTGTGATAAGTTATAATTGGATTATGAGAATATGACTTTGAATCATGTGATGTTGAATTATATGCTAGTTGTTATGTGAATCTTATGCAAGTTGAATCATATGCTAGTTCTTATGTGAATCTTATGCAAGTTTGTAATGTTGAATTATATGCTAATTCTTATGTGAATCCTATGCAAGTTTGGGATGTTGAATTATATGTTCTTATATGAATCTTATGCATGTTTGGGATGTTAAAAAAAATGTGAATCTTGTGCAAGTTTGGGATATTAAAACATATGTGAATCATGTATATACATATGTTAGTTTATGTGACCATAATCTACATGTTTAGATCCATATACTAGTTCACATCTTTATGTTTAGATCTATATTTAGATCCATGGCAGTACATAGTTATGCAAATTTATGTTCTAGTTTTGTATGTGAATCATATACTAGTTTGAATGAAATTCATATGCAAGTTATAGGAAAACCATATCCATTATGCAAGTTCACGATTACACGTTTAGATCTATATTTAGACCCAATGTAACTTATGTAAATTTATGTATATCCCTCTGTTTATGCGAGTTACTGGCTATACAAACCTATGTCATGATTCTTAGATCTATTTTATGTATTGTGCAAGTTGTGATGTTGCTTTTCTTTTATAAGTTAGACTATTTGCAAGTCTAACATATGTTATATTAAAACCGACGAGTAGCGTGAGGACAATGGGATAATATTAAATATACATAATTGTGAATTGGCATAAAATGGCCTTAAGAGGCATATGATTAAATTGAGACATTAATTGGTATAAATTATATACCTGAATTTATGGACATAATTTAGGTGACAATTATGGACATAAATAAATTTGGAATTTATTGACAAATTTGAATAGGAATATTAATCTAATTTGGGGTTAAATAATTATGTGTAATAATTAACCGCCTAAGACACGAGGTTAGACGTGTTTGTGGTGTAAGACTGCCCAGATCCGCCCGGCAAATCCAGCAACCACAAACGGTAGTCTAATGTGAGAGGTCAAAGGCACAAATTAAATGCGTAACAATTGTAAAGACACGAGGTTAGGCTCGTTTGTGGTATAAGACTTCCCGAACCCGCCCGGCAAATCCAGCAACCGCAAAAGGTAGTCTAATGTAGGAGGTCTTTATAAGGTCATAGTTCTAATGAATTAAGTAACACTTAACCAAATAAACATGTGGTGGTACATGGGGGTTAAGTGGGTGGCCTTGGGTGGCATGTGAAATACGATTAGAAACACTTAACCAAGTTGAAAACATGTTAGAAGACATGAATAAGAAGGGGTTAAGTGAGAAATTCTAGTGGGGACCAAGCATAGGTGGAAAGCTTGTGTCAAGTATGGGGACCCTTTTCAAACCAGTAACCCATTAAGTATCTTTCTGAGCTCGAGTTAAGATCAAGGACGGGACACGCTTACTGGGTTTGATTGTAAGAGGTCAAAACGGGTTAGCGATGGCAACACAAGTCCAACGGGGTTATGCCCATGCGTGGGCCCGGGCTGGTAGGTAAGACATTGTTGCACTGTGTAGATATAAGCTGTGCATCTTTAGTGGTATCGGGTTGCCACTTTGGGGAGTGATACACCCCACTATGGGACCAGCATGGGTATCTACGAGTTAGGGAGCAGATCGCCTGTGGGTAGTGGGTAATACTAGTAGAGATAGGGGCAGGCGGGACCTATGAAGGCAACTAGGGGTACAAGAAACTACCATTATCATTATTATGTTCTATAGGTGGGATCAACTTTTAGGGTGAATAGTAATGGTGTAGTGTAGTAATTATCCTATAGTGATTAGGAATGAGATTAACGCCAGAATATTGCTCTTGTTTGCTTTGTCATGCCCACTTGTTTCACAGTCATACCTTGTTTTACCAGTTTATGCCTTATGCTAATTACTTTAATAATTATATTGTTAAAGTTATTATACTCGCCAGACTTTATGTCTGCCCCCTTGTTTTCTCCTCTTTTCTTCCTTCCCTCCCCCTCCCAAGGTTCTCAGGGTGGGACTAGTACTAGTGGAGCTTGATCTTGGATCTCTTTCTCTCTCTTTTGGAAGTGCTTGGATTGCTGAAAGTAAAGTTCAGCTTATCTCTTTTATGGCTACTTGTGTCTGGGGTTATGCTTTTTACTTTATGTACTCAGAAAACAATTTGTTAAGATGGATGTTAAGTGTACTAGGTTTTACGGTTGGTTTATGAAGTTGTTGTAATCAAACTATTTCTCCGCTACAATAAAAGTTGTTTTAATTTTTTCAAGTTCAATATATGTATTTGTCTTGTTATATTCTGTTCTATACACTAAAAATGCTCCATGAAAGTTAATGCATTCCCTTTGAGAGTGACATTAATGGACGTGGGGTGTTACACGTGGTATCAGAGCTGAAGGTTACCAGAACAGATATGAATTTTGAAAAACTGTTTTTCAAAAACATTTTATAAAGAAATACTTTCAAAATTATGTTTTATGGAGAGTATTTTTAAGGGAAATGTTTGTTTTAAAACATAACCCCCGGAGCCATATATCTTTCCTTCGATTCTCCATTTTGAATCTCTTCCTTTTTCTTTTTCAGCATGTCTGGGGAACCGGAGATACCCGAGGGCATACCAATACAAGGCTGATTTAGAAGGTATCTGGAGGCTAGGGCCAATGCCGTAGGCCCAGCAAATGTTCCTCCTCCCCCAACTGCAGTCGCTCCTCCTCCTCCCCCGCCTCGCGTTGATACTTTTTTGAAGATATGCAAAGATTTTAGGGAAATGGGCGGGAAACCTTTTCACGGATCAGAGACGTTTGTTGAAGCTCGAAATTGGATGAAGGAGGTGGAAGATCTATTTGGTATTTTCGAGTTAGAAGATGGAAGGAAGGTCCAATTGGCTGCTTGGTTAATGAAGGACGAAACCTCGTTTTGGTGGAAAGTCACGAATGGAGAGTGTCCAATGGAGACATGGATGGATTTCAGACGTAGGTTTGAGATGAAATTTCTCTCACGAGCAGAAGATAATTTATATATGGAGAGGTTCTTAGCGCTGAAGCAACGAAATTTGTCAGTAAAGAGTTCATCAACAAGTTCAATCAATTGGCGAGATTTTGCTTAGACTTGGTGAACACACCTGAGAAGAAAGCTCTGAGGTTCGTTAAATGTTTGAATGAGCCGCTACATGGGTTGGCTATGACCCACTTTCCGATGGGGGCTACCTTTGAGAGATTGGTTGACACGGCGCTTATGAATGAAGAGGAGAAAGGTGCTAATGCTAATAAGGCACCAGAGAAAAAAGGGGATCAAAACAAATCACAACAGGAAAACAAGAAAGTGGTAAGGATAACAATAGCAAAGGAAAGAAAAGGTGCTTTAATTGTGGGACACCAGGCCATCTAAGCAAGGATTGTAGGAAAAAGAAGAAGACTAGCTGCTTCCACTGTGGAGAGGTAGGACATCTAATTAAAGATTACCCAAGGAAACAAGGGCAAGGGCAAAAGACGGGGTCCACTTCTGGAGGGAAGATTCAGGCTCTCATGGCACCAGGACAGGCAAGAGGGCAGGTTCATGCTCTCATGGCATCAGGACAGGAGAGAGGTAGAAACATTTCCGTTGAAAGTTTAGTTTTTCTGTTTGATCATCCTATTCATACTTTGTTTAACTCTGGCGCTTCACACTCGTTCGTATCTGCTTCGTTAGTTGAAACACTACACCTAAATACTAGTCTAGTTATGGATCCGATAGTAGTCTCAAATCCTATTGGTGGTTCGTCTCATCTTTCAATGATTTGTCGGGATTTGAGAGTGTCTATCTTGGGCATTGGGTTTGAATGCAACTCCTTCGTTCTTGACTTCAAGGGCTACGGCTTGATTATAGGCATGGATTGGCTAGCTAGATACGGTTCCATACTAGATTGTGAATGAAGGGTAGTTAGATTGTTGACTCGCTGTGGAAAGACCCTTGATATTTCTTATGACCCTAGAGGTCCGATGATGCTTAGCTACCTAGAATCTGTAGACACGTCCAACGATGATTTGGAGTCTATTTGTGTGGTCCGTGAATATGGTGACGTCTTCGATGAAGTTCGGGGTTTACCCCGAGGAGCGAGATAGACTTTCGAATATACCTAGTAGATAATGCAAAGCCAGTTGCATTACCGGTATGCCACATGGCTCTAAGAAAGAAAAGAGAACTCAGTAAGCAAAGGAGTTGCTTGAGAAGGGGTTCATAAGAAGAAATATTTCGAAATGGGGTGTTCCAGTTATTTTTGCTACGAAGGCTGATGGTTCACTTAGATTGTGCGTGGACTATAGAGAGCTGAATAAGCTCATAAAGAAGAACGGGCACCCATTACCGAGGATAGATGATTTATTCGATCAGTTGGTAGGTGCTTCGGTTTTCTCACAACTGGATTTGGCTGCAGTGTTTCATCAGCTAAGGGTGGCTGAAGATAGCATAGATAAGACTACATTTAGAATTCCTGACGGATTCTTCGAATGGCTCGTCATGCCTTTTGGTTAGACGAATGCACTCGCATACTTTTTTGACTTAATGAGTAGTGTGTTTAGGGAGTTTCTAAACAAGTTTGTGGTAGTCTTTGTGGACGATATCCTGATTTTCTCTAAAAATGAAGAAGAGCATGCCTTACATCTTAGGGAAGTCTTAGAGACCCTACGAGCGCATCAACTTAAAGCTAAGTTCTCTAAGTGCCATTTTTGGAGAAAAGAAGTGAGGTTCTTAGGACACGTGGTCTCTAAGGAAGGGATAGCCGTGGATCCCGCAAAGGTGGTTGCAATCCAAGATTGAAAAATTCCTAAGAATGCAACAGAAGTAAGCAGCTTTTTAGGGCTGGCTGGTTATTATAGGAAGTTCATTAAGGATTTCGCGAAGATATCAGCCCCACTTACTCGGTTAACGAAGAAGAGCTTGACTTTTGCTTGGGATGTTGACTGTGACGATGATTTCCAGCATTTGAAGATGGCTTTTGACAACAACTCTAGTTTTAGTTTTTTCAGATGGAAGTAAGCCATTCATAGTGTATACTGGTGCTTACGGGACAGGGCTTGGAGTAGTTTTCGATGCAAAAGGAAAAGGTGATATGCAAAAGGCGGTAAGTTCGAGCATCACTCATCATCCACAGACGGATGGACGAATAGAAAAGGGTGAATAAAATCCTTGAAGATCTTTTGAGATTATGTATCCTAGATTTTGGAGGGACATGAGAAGAGGCAACGAGCTTAGTAGTGTTCACGACATGTTCACGTATCGCCTTTGCGGAAGTGTTACAAGATACCGCGGAAGTAGTGGAGCCGAACATGCTTAGAGGAGTGGAAATAGAGTGAGATGCCACGATTAGACGAGCTCCTACATGCATCCTTGGGTCGGAGGTATAAAAGCTACGCAACAAAGAGGTCATGTTGGTCGAAGTCCATTGGGGAGATGATCAAGGAGATGCGATTTGGGAGGCAGAAGACAAGATGCGTACACTGTAACCTTTCCTTTTTGAGGGTATGTTTTTAACTTCTCCTTTCTCTACCACTTTGTTGATACTTGTCTTATCATTTAGTATTAACTTTACGATGACATCTTCGATCTTTAGTTAGGAAGAACCCTATGGTTACAAACATGTGTTTGAGACATGTTATGTTTGGTGGATGCAAATGGATGCAAGTGGTTGCTACTGGTTGCTCGTGGATGCATGTACACACACATAGGCACTAGATCGGCTCAATCACCTTCATATTACATATAAATGTGTGTGCATATCTATTTTATGGATGTATAATGGTTGCGTTATCATATGGATGCTGCATTTTGATGAATGATTGTGCACACATGTAGAAATAATATGTATCGATAGGATTCTTTCGCATACCTAATGGACGCATGACACTATCATGATTTGCATTAAGGAGGTCAACTGAATCACTAGACCGCCTGATTTTGCACTAGACAGGGAACATATACACACACTTTCTGCATATGTTCATATGGCATTAGAAATCTTGTAAGGACAATGGATGCCTGTGTTTGATGGTTGAGTAGATGGATGATTGGATGTTAGGATATACATTCTCCTTAACTTGGAGATTTTGGGGGCGAAATCCTTTAAGGAGGGGAGAATGTAACACCCCGTGATTTTAAATATTAAAATTAAAAAATACTTAATTTCAAATGTGAGTATTAAGGGAAACGGGATGCGCCATTGTGTTCATCTCGGAATTCTGCTTGAGATAGAGTCTGAGTTTGTGTGAATCCGACTTTGTATGTAGAAGTTACGGCCTTCAGAAGTTTTAGAATTTAAATAAATTAAAAACAGCTCTAATCAGAAAATTTGAAATTCAAATGTCAAAACAGGGAAGCAGGCTGGGCGGGAAAATTCCCACCCAAGGCCAGGTTGACAAGGGGGTCGACCTCCCTATACAGGTCGACCAGAGGGTCGACCTGCCCCCCCCCCCCCCCCCCCCGCGGGCAAATATGAAAGATGACGCTGTTTTGATTTGTTGCTGAGTCATTAGGGCTGAGGTGTTATTCTATTGTAACGACCCGGAACATCTGAACTAATTTAAAAATTTTAAATTGGCTATTTTAGTGGATTGTAAATATTTTAAATAAATATTTCAAATAATAACGCTGAAAAGTAAGTTTGAATCGACATTTGAAAATGAAAATAATTAATTCTAATTATAAACAAGGCCTGAAATTGCGCGACAGTTTCAAAAATTGAATTCAAACTTTGACTGACTGTACTAGGTGCAAAACAAAACGGAATTTGACGAAACCACTTTTGTTGGATCCGAGATCTGAAGTTATTGCTAGGTTTCAAATTTCATAATTTTTGAAGCTAGTATGTGAGCTTGGCAAAGGAAAATGTGTTTTGGTCAATTACAATTAAATTTGATCGAACAGAAATGGGCCATTTTGCAAACGACCTCAGAATTCGACGAAACTAATTTTGTTGGGACCGTATCGTCAAAACATAGCTAGATTTATTTTTTGGGAATTTTTTTGAATCAATATATAGCCCTGGCAAATTGAAATGTACGTTCAAATAAAATATTGAATGTTTTATATTTTAATTTGAAGGAAAACTGACTGAAACAGTCGAATGGGCCTTCGAAACATATCCCATTGTGTTCGGAATGGGGGTAATTAGCTAGGAGCGACAGTCGTTGGGTTTGATTTCGAGTTCGTATAGAGAAAACCCTATTTTTGAATTTAATATATATCGACCAATCAGATTTTTCCATTCATTAAATAAATAAATAAATAAAAGTCGCGCTCTCTCTCCCGTAACCAGCGATCGACGACGGAAGGGGGATCAGAACTTCCCGATTAATTTCCGGCCGCCACACATCTCATTGACCCCAAACCTTTGCAACATTTTGAAGATCTCCCCGAGCTCTTCAAATCCATAGCAGCCTCGACCCCCACCATCGCGTATCCATCGAGATCCGCCCCTCCAAACATCCGTCGTTCTTTGCTCCGCCGCCTCCACCTGGGACCATCGAACTGACTCACTCCCCTACGCGCCTGAGCGCCTCCCCTAGCTCGTCGACGCTGCGTAGGTCAATCTTCCTCTCGCTACACCATTTGATCGAAAATCGAGACCCTAGTTTTGAACCTTTCAGCTGAGAGGTACGGCTGTTTAATTAAAACTGTTTTTAACAGTTTAAAAGTGTCGCAAACTCTAATTTCACAATAAAAATCATATCATTTTCGTTTCCTGTCGAATTTCAGTGAAACAAGAGACTCCGGGACCGTGAGGACGTCTTCTACATTTTAGAAGAGACCGCATATTTTTCTGAGCCTTCTGCTATTGTTGGTGGAGTGGAACCCAATGTGAGATTTCTAATTTATAAACGATATGGAAAACGACGATGTATAAATTATATAGTCGATGTATGAGTTATATAAGCGTTGTACACCTCTTGTATAAGCGTTGTATAAGTTGTACGTTCGATGTAAAAGTTATATATGCGTTGTAAAAATTATATATGTGTTGAAATAGAAGTGAAATGCTATATATATATATATATATATATATATATACGCCCCTCGTCCACAAACCATGGACGATATTTATTGGTTGTGATTGGTGTGAAAATTGATTGATAGCGAATGGTTGATTGAAATTGTTTGTGGTTGATAATGATTGATTGTGGTTGAAAAATACCCGTTTGTGGTTGAGAAATATTTGGTTGAAACCACATAGGATTAGTTTGTGGAAATCAAAAAAAATATACATGCCGCCTGCGTGCGAACTAGATGCATGATTCCCCATTGTCAAAAGCTGCGAGGCTTTAAGGTAGAGCGAGGAGCCATACTAGGGACGGTCCCGGTTTTAACTACCCTGTCGTTATGCTGCCGAAATTTTGAATAATATTCATGTGTTAGAATTATTTTCCTGTGTTGAAATTATATTCGTCTGTTGAATAGAAAACCATCATGTGTTGAATAGAAATTCATTCGTTGAATCATATTCATGTGTTGAATGGTATTCGTATTTTAAATATAAAAATCACCTTTTTATCTATATATACAAACTATAGAAAACCTTCATTGTTGAATCGAAATTCATTCGTTAAATTGAAATTCATGTGTTGAATGGTATTCGTGTTTTAAATATAAAAATCACCTTTTTATCTATATATATAAACTATAGAAAACCTTCATGTGTTGAATCGAAATTCATTCGTTGAATTGAAATTCATGTGTTGAATGGTATTCATATTTTGAAAGAAAGTGTTTTATAATAAAAATCCAATTTTTATCATCGATATGAACTATATAAAATAATCTTGTTTTGAAATAAATTGTTTTATAATAAAAATCCTACTTTTATCACCTATATTAACCATATAAAATAGTCGATTTTTGAAATAAATTGTTTTACATTAAAAATCACATTTTTATTATATACATGAATTGTTAAAAATAGTGAAGTGTTGAAATAGAAAACAGTTAGATAAAAATATCATTTTTATCAAATGTAAGAAATTCATATAGTTTTGAAATCGAAGAATCGATATATATATATGTATATATATATATAAATAGAATTGAAATATATCGAATAACGAAGCTGCAGTTCGTATTTGAAACCGTGATTTCAAACGATTAGTGCGGGAGATCCGACCATCGGATTTTCCTGAAATCGCAACCGTTGGGTTCGCTTTGGAAATATCTTTCCAACGGCACCAACTTTGTAAAAATCCAATGGTTGGATTGTCTGGAATGTTTAATTCAAATCTGAAGAAAAATAGCGCCAGAATCGATTATATATTTATTTATATATATAATTATATTAAATCGAATAACGACGCTGTAGTTCGTATTTTGAAATCGAAACTTCAAACGATTATACCGGGAGATCCGACCGTTGGATTTTCCCGAAACTGGAACCGTTGGATTCGTTTTGAAAAGATCTTTCTAATGATGTAAATTTTTTGAAGATCCAACGGTTAGATTTTTAGATATGTGTAAATCAAATCTGAAGAAAAACAGCGCCACGGCTGCGTTATGGCCCAAAGCGTCGTTTTGAATAAATTGGATATTTTAAAATAAATAAAAATATCGATAAATCGTTATAAAATATTATAAACGATATGGATGTGAAATTTAGAAACTAACTGAAGGTTGGCTAAGTCGAATGGTTTCTTGGGTATTGATCTGATGTTGGTTTCGGCCTTCGGGGTTAATATTTGGAAAATCGTTCTCTTACTGATTGACGGTTATTGACTAATGAATTGAAATGATGCGTAATAGTGTTTGTGTAGCACTTGTTTATTATATATGCGAGTTGCTCAGAAAGACCGGGTTTATCCCATTCTAAATAACTGAATCGACGATAAGAAATCGAAGATGAAGACGGTGGTCGAAAACCGGAGATCTTCACCTCGTCTGGATGGTAACTGATGTCCTGATTGGGAGGCATCCCGAAATATGGATAATGAGTGGTGATCGTCCAGACGTACGTAGAGATCGATGGGTTTGCGAGGTATATAGTGCCTCCGGTTTCGTTCAGACCTAGAACGGACTTGCAAATGGACTGTGTGTCTGACATCGGAATTCATTCTGTGTGATTGATAGCCATCAGTTACATGGCGTGAATTGTCTGTGTGGCACGCTAAGATGCAGTGATCAGGGCTTCTATTGAAAAGCAAAGTCTTGTGGTGATGATTAAAGCACCGCCTGTGTGGCGTAGCTTTGTGTACAACGTGAATTCGCGAACCTCACACCCCGTTATGAACCAGAAACAGGAGAAAGGACCTCAGGGGGGCGTGCGTTTTCTTTCTAGCTAGAAGTGGCGTCAGTGGTTTTACACGCCCTGACGAGTTTGACTTATGTGGTTGTTACTGTTGCAAGGCGCCTCAGTTATATCGATCGATTCGGGACCGATGGAGTCATTCGTTGGCTCATTGATGCCCCAAACGGCAGAGAAACGCATTGTTCAGGCATTATAATCCACTTCGTGTGGACCGGCCCTGACGATCCACGGTACGGTTGCGGCTGTGCCTGAGACACGGGCTAGAGCTTCTCGAATTCGGTAAGGACTATCTTTTGCCTTGGTTCATGACGGAAATCCAATTTCCAAATATGTGACTGTGCGGTTTTGATTGTATACCTATATATGGCGACATAGTGGTATGGGGCATTAATGCTGTCTATGATTGATAGTTATGATTTGAAATTGTTTTTGAAACATATAAACATTAGTAATAATATCAAATGCTTTTGTTTTATTCGTATCAAGCATATTTTGGCCGTTATAAGGTAAAAACTCTATCCTTCGGTTTGCGTTGCATTGTGTGATGGGAACTGAGTCTTATAATGACTTCATTTTTATAAAAAGCATTGCGATGTTTAAAAGAATTATTTGTTTAAAAGCACTGACAATCTAATGGAGTAAACCCGTTCCACGAAAGTGGCGTGGTCCTGTGATTAGCCATATTTCAAATGTGTTGAGTAGATTTCTCATAACAGTCCCATGGCTGACTCGTAGTTTGTTTCACTTTCAAACTTGGGTGCCCCTTTTTCTACACGGGCAACCTTGTATTCAGGTTTTAGCAGGCTCTATCTGGATAGCTAGAGCTGAAGATGGATTCTATTATTTATCTCTTTTTATGCTATTCAGCTCCTATTGTACATTATGTTTGTTTCCGCTGTAGACATTTATGTATAGCTGAACTGTACTTGTACTAAGTATGATCCTGTATACTGTGTAACTCTAATGATTACGTTTATCCAGTATATTCTATTGTGCATTATCTGGTGTATTTATTAATTTCTATTCTGCTATTATCTGTTTATGTGTTATATTCCAAGGATTACCCTTGCCGCCGTCAGTACGACGTTTGGGGTCGTCTCATCTATCTTGACTGGATGGTCTTCATTGATTCTAGGTTAATCGGACGACTTTTAATTAATTAAAATTCTATATAAGCAACCTAAATCTCAACCTAAAATCATACTAATTCATACCAAGAGACGCCATGCCGTCATTGGGCAACCTAGAGTAGTCGTCGTTCTCTTTCAACCCTAAAGCAAGATAGAAGCAAGAATATAAATCAAATCTAAATCTTAATAACGATTAGTCTACATCAAAGGCGAGCAATTCAATTTTAGAATACAGATCCCAGAAAAACAAGACCGTTCTTTTGTTTGTGAGTATAATATCTTTCACAAAATAATTAATTAATTTAATTGTGATAAGTTATAATTGGATTATGAGAATATGACTTTGAATCATGTGATGTTGAATTATATGCTAGTTGTTATGTGAATCTTATGCAAGTTGAATCATATGCTAGTTCTTATGTGAATCTTATGCAAGATTATGATGTTGAAAAATAAACTAAATCTTATGTGAATCCTATGCAAGTTTGGGATGTTGAATTATATGTTCTTATATGAACATTATGCAAGTTTGGGATGTTAAAACATATGTGAACCTTATGCAAGTTTGGGATGTTAAAACATATGTGAATCATGTATATACATATGCTAGTTTGTGTGACCATAATCTACATGTTTAGATCCATATGCAAGTTCATATCTTTATGTTTACATCTATATTTAGATCCATAGCAGTACATAGTTATGCAAATTTATGTTCTAGTTTTGTATGTGAATCATATGCTAGTTTGAATGAAATTCATATGCAAGTTATAGGAAAACCATATCCATATATGCAAGTTCACGATTACATGTTTAGATCTATATTTAGATCCATGATAACTTATGTAAATTTATGTATATCCCTTTTCCTTTGCAAGTTATTGGCTATGCAAACCTATGTCATGATTCTTAGATCTACTTTATGTGTTGTGCAAGTTGTGATGTTGCTTTTCTTTTATAAGTTAGACTATTTGCGAGTCAAACATATGTTATATTAAAATGGAAGAATAGCGTGGGGACAATGGGATAATATTAAATATACGTAATTGTGAATGTTCATAAAATGGCCTTAAAAGGAATATGATTAAATTGAGACATTAATTGGTATAAATTATATACTGAATTTATGGACATAATTTAGGTGGCAATTATGGACATAAATAATTTGGAATTTATTGACAAATTTGAATAGGGATACTAATCCAACTTGGGGTTAAATAATTATGTGTAATAATTAACCGCCTAAGACATGAGGTTAGACATGTTTGTGGTGTAAGACTGCCCGGACCTGCCCGACAAATCCAGCAACCACAAACGGTAGTCTAATGTGAGAGGTCAAAAGCACAAACTAAATGCGTAACAATTGTAAAGACAAGAGGTTAGGCTCATTTGGGTATAAGACTGCCCGGACCCGCCCGATAAATCCAGCAACCGCAAACGGTAGTCTAATGTGGGAGGCCTTTATAAGGTTACAGTTTTACTGAATTAAGTAATACTTAACCAGATAAACATGTGGTGGGACATAGGGGTTAAGTGGTTGGCCTTGGGTGGCATGTGAAATTCGATTAGAAACACTTAACCAAGTTGGAAACATGTAAAAAGACATATATAAGAAGGGGTTAAGTGAGAAATTCTAGTGGGGACCAAGCACAGGTGGAAAGCTTGTGTCAAGTATGGGGACCCTTTTCAAACCAGTAACCCATTAAGTATCTTTCTGAGCTCGAGTTAAGATCGAGGACGGGACACGCTTACTGGTTTTGATTGTAAGAGGTCAAAACGGGTTAGCGATGGCAACGCAAGTCCCACGGGGTCATGTGCGTGCGTGGGCCCGGGCTGGTAGGTAAGACGTTGTTACATCGTGTAGATATAAGCCGTGCATCTTTAGTGGTATCAGGTTGCCACTTTGGGGAGTGATACACCCCACTGTGGGACCAGCACGGGTATCTACGAGTTAGGGAGCCGATCGCATGGGGGTAGTCGGTACTACTAGTGGAGATAGGGGCAGGCGACACCTATGAAGGCAACTAGGGGTACACGAAACTACCATTATCATTATTATGTTTTGTAGGCGTGATCAACTTTTAGGGTGACTAGTATTGGTGCAGTGTAGTAATTATCCTATAGTGATTAGGAACGAGATTAACGCCATAATATTCCTTTTGTTTGCTTTGTCATGCCCACTTGTTTCACAGTCATACCTTGTTTTACCAGTTTATGCCTTATCCTAATTACTTTAATAATTATATTTTTAAAGTTATTATACTCTCCAGACTTTATGTATGACCCCCTTGTTTTTACCTCTTTTCTTCCTTTCACCCCCCCAGGTTCTCAGGGTGGGACTAGTACTAGTGGAGCTTGATTTTGGACCTCTTTCTCTCTCTTTCGGAATTGCTTGAATTACTGAAAGTAATGTTCAGCTCATCTCTTTTATGGCTACTCGTGTTTGGGGTTATGCTTTTTTACTTTATGTACTTAGAAAACAATTTGTCAAGATGGATGTTAAGTGTACTTGGTTTTACTGTTGGTTTATGAAGTTGTTTTAATTAAACTATTTCTCCGCTGCAATAAAAGTTGTTTTAAAATTTTCAAGTACCAACATATGTATCTGTCTCGAAATATTCTGTTCTATAAACTAAAAATGCTCCATGAAAGTTAATGCATTCCCTTTAAGAGTGACATTAATGGATGTGGGGTGTTACAACTAACCCAAAATCCAATTTGATATTAAATATAAGGCTCTGAATAGGAATTATATCGGCTTATATTCAACATCAAATTCTGAAACCAATGGATATCGTATCGAGAATAGCGATATCTGTATCTTCCAAATTCCTCAATAATATCTGTATAATCACAGAATCCCATATCAAAATATTACGAAGATTATTTCCATTCAAATCCATTCCAATATATATTTGAAAATTCTGGTTATATTAAAACCATTTCAATTCAATTTATTATTTCTAAAAATCATTTGATTAATATTCTAGTTATTAACTAGTTCATTTTGATAAAAATATATTTTTATCTTTTTAAAACTTGAAATTTTCATCCAAAATCTTTCCAAATCATTTATTATGATTTTACATAATTTTTTCATCTTTTTAACAATTTTATTAAGGCCTTTGTAACAACCCGGAAATGCGAGCCAGTTTAAAATTTTTATTTTGGCAATTTTAGCGAAGTTTGAACATTTAAAATGAATTATTTTAAATAATATCGACAAGAAATTTATTTTGAATATATTTATAACGAATATATTTATATAGATCGTCGTTAGAATATAAATAATTATTTATAATTATAAAAGGAATTGAAAATGGCGCGGTAGTTCGATAATTCGATTACAAACTTCAATTGAACATACCGGGTGCAAAATAAACCGGATTTTAGTGAAACCAAAAATAATAGGATCTATTTGTGAATATCTTTCCAACGAACCCGAAAAATTGAAATTTCATAGCGAGGGTCAAAAGATATGTCCAGTTGAAAATTCTGAATAGTCGCTATGGAATTCAGGCCCTTAAAAATAGACATTTTGCAAACGATCTCGGATTTCGACGAAACCACTTTTTTTGGATCCGTGATGTCAAATTATTGCTAGATTCCAAATTTCATAATTTTTCGAATCAATATGTTAGCGTGGCAAAGGAAAACGCGTTTGACCAGTTTCAGTTGATTTTAATCGACTGGAAAATGGCCATTTTTCCAACAGTCTCAGAATTCGACGAAACTAGTTTTGTTAGGACTGTATCGTCAATACAAAGCTAGAAAATATTTTTCTGGAATTTTTCGAGTTAGTATGTAACCGGGGTAAATTGAAATGCGCGTTCAAAATCAATATATAAAGTTATATGTTGATTTTGACGAAAACTGATTGTAACGATCGAATCAGCCTACGATCCATATCCCATTGTGTTCGGAATGGGGGTAATTAGCTATGGATGACAGGCGGTAGGCCTCGTTTCGAGGACGAAATAAAAAGTACCTTTTTGAATTAAAAAAATTAAATTGAATATAAAACGAATTCGAATTGAATTGAATATAAAACGAATTCGAATTGAATTGAATATAAAACGAATTTGAATTGAATTGAATATATAACGAATTCGAATTGAATTGAATATATAACGAATTCGAATTGAATTGAATATATAATGAATTCGAATTGAATTGAATATAAAACAAATTCGAATTGAATTGAATATATAACGAATTCGAATTGAATTGAATATAAAACGAATTCGAATTGAATTGAATATAAAATGAATTCGAATTGAATTGAATATAAAACGAATTCGAATTGAATTGAATATAAAACGAATTCGAATTGAATTGAATATATAACGAATTCGAATTGAATTGAATATAAAATGAATTTGAATTGAATTGAATATAAAACGAATTCGAATTGAATTGAATATAAAACGAATTCGAATTGAATTGAATATAAAACGAATTCGAATTGAATTGAATATACAACGAATTCGAATTGAATATAAAACGAATTCGAACTGAATTGAAAACGAATTGAAATAGAATAAAAATCAATTTGAAATGAATTCAAATGGAATTGGAATTTGAATTGAATTGAAATGAATTTAAAACGAATTTATGAGGAAAAAATTCAATTTTGATTTGAATTTGAAATAAGAAGTTGAAATTGATTTGAAAAGGAATTTAAAACGATTTATAAAATTCGTTTTAAATAGAAATCGATGAAGTATATATTATATATATAATATAATGGCCTGAAAAGAACGCGCCGCGCCGCGGCAGTTCGCGAATTTCGGCCATTGACTTCGAACGGATATTACGGGAGATCCGACCTTCGGATTCTCCTAAAATCGGAACCGTCGGGTTCGTATCGAAAAGGTCTTTCTAACGAATATTAGAAATTTGAAATCTAACTGTTGGATTTGGAGATACGTCCAAATCAATTTTGGAAAAGGTCGCTGTAAGTGCCGTTCGATGGCCGTTGATGGAAATCGACTGTACGGGCCTTAATAAAATTATTAAAAATAGTAATAATTTGTGTAAAATCATTAGAAATGATTTGGGAAAAATTTGGATGAAAAACTTCATATTTGAAAAGTTAAAAATAGATTTTTATCGAAATGAACTAGTTTTGAACTGAAATTAAAACCCATTTATTTTTTAATAAATAAATTGGATTTGAAATGGGTTTTAAATAGAATTGATCTGTAGGTTTATCGTGAACTGTGTTTTAAATACCACTTGTTCTTTAACCCAATAATAAATGGAATGTGATTTGGGTTTATCGTGAACTGTGTTTTAAATGACATTAGTTCTTTAACCCAGAAAAGGGAGTTTTAATGAATCTGTAATTAGATTGAAATGTGAATGGATAATTTAAATTATCAAATATAGAAAGTGAGCGAGAATGGAGTATCACCTGTTTTGCTCCAAAGCGATAGTTAAATCTTTAATTAGATTTGAACGTGGAATGGTATTACCAGTTTTGCTTCATGGGATGAATAGGTTGGGATTGGGAAATAAAATAAATAATTACTTCGGTGTGGTTCGCTAATCTCGACTAGTTTGGAAAACCATAATTTGGTTTGAAATGACATCCAAAGGAAGATTAAAGAATAAATTCAAAGAATTTATCTTGGATAAAATTAATAGGAACCTTTCCCTAAGAATATGAAATTTAGAAACTAGCTGTAGGTTAGCTAAGAAGAATGGTTTCCTGGGTATTGATCTGATGTTGGTTTCGGCCTTCGGGGTTAATATTTGGGAAATTGTTCTCTTGTTGATTTACGGTTAGTAGCTACTGAATTGGAATGAGGCGTATGTTGTGTTTGTGTAACATTTGTTTTTAATATACGCAGGTTGTTCGGAAAGGCCGGGTTTATACCCATTCTGAATAACCGATTCGACGATAAGTCGAAGATGATGACGGTGGTCGAAGATCGGAAGTCTTCACATCGTTTGGATAATTACTGATGATCCTGATTGGGATGTACACCCAAGAGGATGGAAATAGTTGGTGGTCGTCCAGACGTACTTGGAGATCGATGGATATGCGAGGAAAGTACCTCCGGTTTCGCTCATACCCAGAACGAACTAGTAAATGGATTGTGTATCTGACATTGGATTTTATTCTGTGTTGTTTGATTTTTGTTAAATATATATCTGTTTGGCGGCGGAGAATTTATTCTCTTGCTTAACGCCCTTCTCTGAGACATACGAGCTTAGAGGTTATATATCGATAGATATCAATCGCATGGCATGAATTGCCTGTGTGGCACGCTGAGTTGCATGGATCAAGGCTTCTGTTAAAAAGCAAAGTCTTGTGGTTGATGATCAAAGCATGGCCTTTGGGGCGTAGCTTTGTGCATAACGTGAATTCGCGAGCCTCACACCTCGGTATGAGTTAAAAACGAGATAAGGACTGCAGGGAGAGCACGACGTTTCTTTCTAGCTTTGGTGGCGTCAGTGACTTACCAGCCCTGACATTTATATACTTTTCACCTATGTGGTTGTTGGATGAGGCGCCTCGATTTTAGGTCTGTAAGGACCGGGAAACGTGTGTTCAGGAATAATTAATCCTCAAACGTAAGAGAGGACCGGCCCTGAAGCATTCAGGGGTTACCTAGAGTGTGTAGTCCTGAGGCATTTGCTAGAGTGTCTCGAAGCGGAGAGGAGCTTGCCCCTTGCCTCGACTCATGACGGAAATCCAATTTCCAATACGTGTATTTCGGTTTTTTTTAGAGCCTAGTATGGCGACATAGTGGGATGGGGCACTTATGCCGTCTATGATTGATACTTATGATTTGAAGTTGTTTTATACATTATGCACTTATAATAGTATCAAATGATTTGTTTTAAACGTATCAAGCATTCCTGGCTATTATAAGGTAAAAACCCTATCCTCCGGCTTGCGTTGCATTGTGTGATGGGACCTGGGTCTTATAAAAGCTTCATTTTTCGGAAAAGCATTGCGATGTTTATTATATGCACTGGTATTCTTGGGAGGAAACCCGTTCCGTGTTATACAGCGTGGTCCCTTGAATTACTCTCTTTTAAAGTAAAGTTTAAATAACTGTTTTAGTTCTCACACCAGTCACATGACTGACCTGGAGTTTATTGTTTTAACCTAAACTCTGGGTGCCCTTATTTTCCGCACGGGCAACTAGTAGTTTTGGTTTTGCATATTTATATTCACAGGGTCCTGATTTACAGCTGGAACGATGCCCGGAAAGCTCTGTATCCGTGCATTATTTCTAGTTGTGCTTTTGTATTATTTTCGGCTGCTATGTAATTTATTGTAATCTCTGATATTTATCGAATGTAATTTATTCATTTATACTCTGTGTATTCTTGTATCTGATGGAATTGTTGTAGTAGCAATGAAATGTTCTTCCGTCTGCATTCCAATTTGTCCTGTTCTCAAAACGATCAGGGGTTTCGAACAGTCTTTGTCGGTTTACCGACCGATTCGGATCGAGCGAAATTCCCGGCCGTCACATTTGGTATCAGAGCTTTGGTTTACAGAGCTCGAGAACAAGACACATTAGAACCATACGAAAGAATTCATCAGATATCGGATTAGTAATATCCAATTAGAATGACTCGTTAGAGATAGGATCAGTAGTTTCCTAGAACGAGTGTGAAGAGTATATTTTTCAAGTGAAAACAATTTTGTTTTGAAATTTTAAACCATTTTATGCGTGTTTGAATATTTATTTATTTTGAATTTGGACAATCCAGTATATAAAGGTTTTGCATATACGCGTCATGAACGTATATTCGAAGTTTTAATATACTGGATAGATATAGAATCACATTCTAGACACCCGGAGATGATTCTGATGATTGATCGATCATCGTCAGAACTTATGTTCGTGTTTCGAAGGTGTGATATCTATATATTTCCATCAGACTGGTGTGAGAACCAAAACTTATATAGATAGATTTATTGATTGTGATTTAGCATCAAAAACATGATTTTCTGTATACATATCAAAATTATGAATTTGAAACGTTAATTCACAAATAGATTGATGGTTGTGTTGTTTGTTTATTTGTTTGATAATTTTGAAACATTTAGCCTAATTGAACCGAATATTGAACTGTATTGAAAATTAGTCGCATTTTCTTGCATATACATGTACTTACATTGAACAGGTCATAGCAAGGAGGCTAAAGCAAAGAATAAAATTTGTTTGCCCGACAAATAGGTACATGTTTACTATAATTTACTGTTTTGTTTGGGTGATGATGATTTTATGAGCCGATTGGCTAGCCGCTTGGCTTTTTCTTCTTCTTTTTGAGATCAGAAGGCCTGTATGGCAATTTCGGGATTTTCCCGGTGCTTCGGGTGCAGGGGAGGTTATGGCGAAATTTTTCGAAAATTTAGGGTGTTAGCCAAATTTTTGAAAATTTTGAAAAGTTTTTAGAAACTGAAAAGTTGAAGAACTTAAGCCGTAAAGAAAATACTGGAGGTTGAGTTGATTAGTTAAACAACTTTCAGCTTCGTTCCTTTTCGGGGATGAAAAGTTTTAAGTGGGGGAGATTGTAACAACCCGAAAATGCGAGCCAGTTTAAAATTTTTATTTTGGCAATTTTAGCGAAGTTTGAACATTTAAAATGAATTATTTTAAATAATATCGACAAGAAATTTATGTTGAATATATTTATAACGAATATATTTATATAGATCGTCGTTATAATATAAATAATTATTTATAATTATGAAAGGAATTGAAAATGGCGCGGTAGTTCGATAATTCGATTTCAAACTTCAATTGAACATACCGGGTGCAAAATAAACCGGATTTTAGTGAAACCAAAAATAATAGGATCTATTTGTGAATATCTTTCCAACGAACCCGAAAAATTGAAATTTCATAGCGGAGGTCAAAAGATATGTCCAGTTGAAAATTCTGAATAGTCGCTATGGAATTCAGGCCCTTAAAAATAGCCATTTTGCAAACAATCTCGGATTTCGACGAAACCACTTTTGTTGGATCCGTGATGTCAAATTTTTGCTAGATTCTGAATTTCATAATTTTTCGAATCAATATGTGAGCGTGGAAAAGGAAAACGCGTTTGACCAGTTTCAGTTGATTTTAATCGACTGGAAAATGGCCATTTTCCAACGGTCTCAGAATTCGACGAAACTAGTTTTGTTAGGACCATATCGTCAATACGAAGCTAGAAATTTTTTTTTTTGGAATTTTTCGAGTTAGTTATGTGACCCCGGTAAATTGAAATGCGCGTTCAAAATCAATATATAGAGTTATATGTTGATTTTGACGAAAACTGATTGTAACGATCAAATCAGCCTACGATACATATCCCATTGTGTTCGGAATGGGGGTAATTAGCTATGGACGACAGGCAGTAGGCCTCGTTTCGAGGTCGAAATAAAAAGTACCTTTTTGAATTAAAAAAATTAAATTGAATATAAAACGAAATCGAATTGATTTGAATATAAAACGAATTCGAATTGAATTGAATATAAAACGAATTCGAATTGAATTGAATAAAAAACGAATTTGAACTGAATTGAATATATAACGAATTCGAATTGAACTTAATATAAAATGAATTCGAATTGAATTGAATATAAAACGAATTCGAATTGAATTGAATATATAACGAATTCGAATTGAATTGAATATATAACGAATTCTAATTGAATTGAATATAAAACGAATTCGAATTGAATTGAATATACAACGAATTCGAATTGAATTGAATATAAAACGAATTCGAATTGAATTGAATATATAACGAATTCTAATTGAATTGAATATAATACGAATTCGAATTGAATTGAATATAAAACGAATTCGAATTGAATTGAATATATAACGAATTTGAATTGAATATAAAACGAATTCGAATTGAATTGAATATAAAACGAATTCGAATTGAATTGAATATAAAACGAATTCGAATTGAATTGAATATAATACGAATTCAAATTGAATTGAATATATAACAAATTCGAATTGAATTGAATATAAAACGAATTCGAATTGAATATAAAACAAATTCGAATTGAATTGAATATAAAACGAATTCGAATTGAATTGAATATATAACGAATTCGAATTGAATTGAATATAAAACGAATTCGAATTGAATTGAATATAAAACGAATTCGAATTGAATTGAATATAAAACGAATTCGAATTGAATTGAATATAAAACGAATTCGAATTGAATTGAATATAAAACGAATTCGAATTGAATTGAATATATAACGAATTCGAATTGAATTGAATATAAAACGAATTCGAACTGAATTGAAAACGAATTGAAATAGAATAAAAATCAATTTGAAAGGAGTTCAAATTGAATTGAAATTTGAATTGAATTGAAATGAATTTAAAACGAATTTATGAGGAAAAAATTCAATTTTGATTTGAATTTGAAATAAGAAGTTGAAATCGATTTGAAAAGGAATTTAAAACGATTAATAAAATTCGTTTTAAATAGAAATCGACGAAGTATATATTATATATATTATATATATAATATAATGGCCTGAATAGAACGCGCCGCGCCGCGGCAGTTCGTGAATTTCGACCATTGACTTCAAACGGATATTACGGGAGATCCGACCGTCGGATTCTCCTAAATCCGGAACCATCGGGTTCGTATCAAAAAGAGCTTTCTAACGAATATTAGAAATTTGAAATTTAACGGTTGGATTTGGAGATACGTCCAAATCAATTTTGGAAAAGGTCATTGTAAGTGCTGTTCGATGTTCGTTGATGGAAATCGACTGTACGGGCCTTGATAAAATTATTAAAAATAGTAATGATTTGTGTAAAATCATAAGAAATGATTTGGGAAAAATAGGGATGAAAAACTCCATATTTGAAAAGATAAAAATAGATTTTTATCGAAATGAACTAGTTTTGAACTAAAATTAAAACCCAATTATTTTTAAATAAATAAGTTGGATTTGAAATGGGTTTTAAATAGAATTGATCTGTGGGTTTATCATGAATAGTGTTTTAAATACCACTTGTTCTTTAACCCGATAATAAATGGAATGTGATTTGGGTCTATCGTGAACTATGTTTTAAATGACATTATTCTTTAACCTAGAAAAGGGAGTTTATTAAAAATAGTAAGGATTTGTGTAAAATCATAAGAAATGATTTGGGAAAAATTGGGAGGAAAAACTCCATATTTGAAAATATAAAAATAGATTTTTATCGAAATGAACTAGTTTTGAACTAAAATTAAAACCCAATTATTTTTAAATAAATAAATTGGATTTGAAATGGGTTTTAAATAGAATTGATCTGTGGGTTTATCGTGAATAGTGTTTTAAATACAACTTGTTCTTTAACTCGATAATAAATGGAATGTGATTTGGGTTTATCGTGAATTGTGTTTTAAATGACATTATTCTTTAACCCAGAAAAGGGAGTTGTAATGAATCTGTAATTAGATTGAAATGTGAATGGATAATTTAAATTACCAAATATAGAAAGTGAGCGAGAATGGAGTATCACCAGTTTTGCTCCAAAGCGATAGTTAAATCTTTAATTAGATTTGAACGTGGAATGGTAATAAATTTTACCGACAACACTGTGGTGTTAGATATGGAGTATTACCAGTTTTGCTTCATGGGATGAATAGGTTGGGATTGGGAAATAAAATAAATAATTACTTCGGTGTGGTTTGCTAATCTCGAATAGTTTGGAAAACCATAATTTGGTTTGAAATGACATCCAAAGGAAGATTAAAGAATAAATTCAAAGAATTTATCTTGGATAAAATTAATAGGAACCTTTCCCTAAGAATATGAAATTTAGAAACTAGCTGTAGGTTAGATAACAAGAATGGTTTCCTGGGTATTGATCTGATGTTGGTTTCGGCCTTCGGGTTAATATTTGGGAAATTGTTCTCTTGTTGATTTACGGTTAGTAGCTACTGAATTGGAATGAGGCGTATGTTGTGTTTGTGTAACATTTGTTTTTAATATACGCGGGTTGTTCGGAAAGGCCGGGTTTATACCCACTCTGAATAACCGATTCGACGATAAGTCGAAGATGAAGACGGTGGTCGAAGACCGGAAGTCTTCACATCGTTTGGATAATTACTGATGATCCTGATTGGGCTGTACACCCAAGAGGATGGAAATAGTTGGTGGTCGTCCAAACGTACTTGGAGATCGATGGATATGCGAGGAAAGTGCCTCCGGTTTTGTTCAGACCCAGAACGAACTAGTAAATGGATTGTGTGTCTGACATTGGATTTTATTCTGTGTTGATTGATTTCTTTTAAATATATATCTGTTTGGCGGCGGAGAATTTATTCTCTTGCTTAACGCCCTTCTCTAAGACGTACGAGCTTAGAGGTTATATATCGATAGATATCAATCGCATGGCATGAATTGCCATTATGGCACACTGAGTTGCATGGATCAAGGCTTCTGTTGAAAAGCAAAGTCTTATGGTTGATGATCAAAGCACGGCCTTTGGGGCGTAGCTTTGTGTATAATGTGAATTCGCGAGCCTCACACCTTGGTATGTGTTAAAAACGGAATAAGGACTGCAGGGAGAGCACGACGTTTCTTTCTAGCTTTGGTGGTGTCAGTGACTTACCAGCCCTGACATTTATATACTTTTCACCTATGTGGTTGTTGGATGAGGCGCCTCGATTTTAGGTCTGTAAGGACCGGGAAACGTGTGTTCAGGAATAATTAATCCTCTAACGTAAGAGAGGACCGACCCTGAAGCATCCAGTCCTGAGGCATTTGCTAGAGTGTCTCGAAGCGGAGAGGAGCTTGCCACTTGCCTCGACTCATGACGGAAATCCAATTTCCAATACGTGTATTTTGGTTTTATTTGTAGAGCCTAGTATGGCGACATAGTGGGATGGGGCACTTATGCCGTCTATGATTGATACATATGATTTGAAGTTGTTTTATACATTATGCACTTATAATAGTATCAAATGATTTGTTTTAAACGTATCAAGCATTCGTGGCTATTATAAGGTAAAAACCCTATCCTCTGGCTTGCGTTGCATTGTGTGATGGGACCTGGGTCTTATAATAGCTTCATTTTACGAAAAAACATTGCGCTGTTTATTCTATGCGCTGGTATTCTTGGGAGGAAACCCATTCCGTGTTATACGGCGTGGTCCCTTGAATTACTCCCTTTTAAAGTAAAGTTTAAATAACTGTTTATTTCTCACACCAGTCACATGACTGACCTGGAGTTTATTGTTTTAACCTAAACTCTGGGTGCCCTTATTTTCCGCACGGGCAGCTAGTAGGTTTGGTTTTGCAGATTTATATTCACAGGGTCCTGATTTACAGCTGGAACGATGCTCGGAAAGTTCTGTATCCGTGCATTATTTCTAGTTGTGCTTTTGTATTATTTTCCGCTGCTATGTAATTTATTGTAATCCCTGATATTTATCGAATGTAATTTATTCAATTATACTCTGTGTATTCTTGTATCATATGGAATTGTTGTAATAGCAATGAAATGTTCTTCCGTCTGCGTTCCAATTTGTCCTGTTCTCAAAACGATCAGGGGTTTCGAACGGTCTTTGTCGGTTTACCGACCGATTCGGATCGAGCGAAATTCCCGGCCGTCACAGCCTTTACAGTCGATTTCCAGTAACGGCCACCGAACTGCATCCATAGCGACCTTTTCTGAAATTGATTTGGACATAATTTGAAATCCAACCATTCAAATTTAAATCTCTTATACTCATTGGAAAGATCTTTTCGATACGAACCCAATAGTTTCGGTTTTTGGAGAATCCAACAGTCTGTTCTCCCGTTACATCAATTTGAAGTTAGTGGTTGAAATTCGTGAACAGTCACTGCGCGACGCATTCTATTCAAGCCATATATATAATATATACTTTTGTTGATCTCCATTCAAATCGTATTTTATAAATTCATTTCAAAACGATTTCAACTTCATTTTCAATTTTAAATTGAAATTGAATATTCCATATCATTATAATATTAGAATGATAATATTTTCAAAGTATCAGATTTTGAAATCCATTTCCTTTTCGTATTCACTATAAAATGAAAATCGCTAAACAAATCTGTTAGAGTTAAAAATGGCGTATATACTTAACTCGGCTTCCATATTTTTATATTTTCGTGTCCATCTCAAATCGGACATCAAAATCATATTTTGATTATTTTCTGAATATTATTTTAAAATAATCATTATTTTTAAATATTCGTTATTTCAAAATATTCATTCTTTTTGAATCGAAATGTGACTCAATCAATAATCATATAATTTCAATTATATGGATTTCGTACATCACATGTATTCCACAGTAATGATAAATAATCATTCAACATTCAAACATCATCTAGAGTGCAATTTACCACTTTATAAGCATTAAAATAAATATAATAATGCTCACCACAGCCTGTCAACCCATTGATTGACGTACAACTAAGTATTGGGATTGGTATATGTCAAATATCATTACAATACCCGTGTGGGGTTTTCAAACAACAACAATCAATTTAAATAAATTATTGGTTAATAAATTTAACCAATTCAAATTCGGTTTGAATTATTTTTCTAATTAATCAATTTCCACTGTTTAAATAATAAATGGATATTTATATCTCATTTCAAAAATAACAAAGTGTCGATCCACATTGTTTGAAATACGAGTGTCCTATATTCAAACAACGCTTCTTGTGCCGTGAATAGTTCATGTGTTGAACTCAAACAATATCACATACAACAGATAAAAATCATCACTGGCAATTTCTATACATTTACAGTTATAAAATGAATTAAATAATTGTACAAATATTTTATTGAGAGAATTCTCACATTGGGTTTCACTCCGCTATTCTTTATTTGAAGATCGTTTTAATAAAATTAAACAACCATTTAATTTTGTCAAAAATTCCAACTGTCTCCGTTTCCGTTCTACTCAGTTCCATGTTGTAGAGTTTCTGATCACGATTCCATTGCAATTGAAATCGTCGGATTCTAATGATGTATGAAAAAGATATGATATTATAAACTTTAATTACACTTTTAATATAATTAAACATAATTATCTCACTTAATTACGCTGTTAAGGTTGTTAATACTCTTCTCCTACGTCATTCTTGCAGGTTTGAATTCGAACCTTTCATCTCCATCAAAGTCTACTTGAGCGCACCAAACTTGGAGGCCGGAGGATCATCGGGAGGTGCCACCAGAGGCGGCGTGGCTCCGCCTTCCTCCGCCAGCCATGGGGCCCAGTTTGGCGCCCTTCTCTGTAACAATCAAGGTTTTTTCTCGGACCTAATCGATCGTGAAATCAACCAAAATCGTTCAAAAATCCGAATACGCTAACTTTGGGCATACAACACATCAAAACAAATAACAACAGACTTTTATAAACATTACAATAATGTTACATCAGAGTACAGAATATCAGGGTACACTGAATACAATACAGCGGAAGATAAATTTACAATAAATTTATACATCGCAGTGGAAACAAAATCTAACACAACGGGAGCCTATCAATGCTTTGGACATAGCTTTAAGCTTCGGTCCAAAATCCTGCTCAAAAGATAAGTATCTGCAAAGCAAATCACTCGACTGTCCGTGTGGTAGAAGGGCACCTGAGTTTGCAATTCAAACAAACTACAGGTCAGTCATGGGACTGGTATGAGAAATCTTACTTAACCTATTTAAATAATAAGGCTAATCACAAGACCACGCCGCTAACGCAGAATGGGTTTACTCCATTGGATTGCCAGTACATAAATAAGGTAAATCGTTAAACAACGCAATGCTTTTTAGAAAAAATGAAACCATTATAAGACTCAAGTCCCATCACACAATGCAACGCAAACAGGAGGATAGATTTTTACCTTATAATGGTCAAAAGATGCTTGATACGATAAAATGGATTTGATATTATTATTAGTGTATATATGTTTCAAAAACAATTTCAAACAGCATAACTACCATATACTATGTCGCCATACTAGTTTTACAATCAAAATTGCATGGTGTCGTATTGGAAGTTTGATTTCCATCATGAACCAAGGAAAAAGATAGTCCTTACCGAATTCGAGACACTCTAGCCCATGCCTCAGGATCAGAGCTCGAGTGACACTTGGATCTTCCGGGCCGGTCCACCAAAGTGCGATGGTTGGATTAGTTATGCCTGAACAATACGTTTCCCCGCACTATGGGGCGTAAATAGAGCCACTAGGGTCTCAAATAATTGAGGCGCCTCATTCCATCATCTAGATAAGTAAAAATGTCAGGTCAGGTAAGTCGCTGACACCAATTCTAGCTAGAAAGAAACGTATGTCCTCCCTGTAGTCGATACTCCCATTTTTGGTTCATACCGGGGTGTGAGGCTCGCGAAGTAACGCTATACACAAAGCTATGACTAAATAAGCCGTGTGAAACACCCCACGTTCATTAATGTCACTCACAAAGGGAATGCATTAACTTCAGTGAAGCGTTATAGGTAAGAGATGCAGTTAAATTACAAGATAGACAAATAAAGCAGCGGAAAATAAAGTCATTTTATAAGCAACGTAGTTCAGTCAAGCTTTTACAACAATTGACTCAATCATACTTAAAAGTATTACATAAAACTTCTATCTTGATTCAAAACTTCCAAGTATATAAGAAGCATTAAACATAGCAAAGTAGCATAATTCCCCAAATTAAAGTGCAATCACAGCCATGGAGAAAGATAAGAGGTTCCAAACCATACACCACAGAATCTCCAAGCGGAAACGGCCTAAACTAAGCTGAGCTATTCCCTCCTGACTACCTGAGGGGGGGAACGGAATAAAAGAAGATGAAAGAAAACAGGTTAGGCATAAGTCTGGTAAGCCCAGTGATTTTTCAGCATGTAAACAAGATAAAGGATCATGACATGAATAAACTAAAAATAGGACAATACCATAAAAAAAGATAACTTAAGACAAGATAAGGCAAGGTAAATTGAATGCTCTTCTACTCTTTCTCTGCTTTGCTTCTACCATGTTATTCTGATTTCTATATCTCTGGACAGCCTAACTAGTGTCCCTACTAGTAATATGTATAAAATGATAATATTACAACGTGATCCCAATCCCCGCAATTCTTGTAGCCTTCAAGTGTACATCTAGTATGAGGATCTTACCTCAATCAGCCTAATTGCCACAAGGATGTTAGATGTACTCTTACTATACTGTCGATCGCCTCCCTACTTGTATTAATGTTCCATGTGTCTGTGTCAATCGGCCCTCTCTTGCGTGTAGATACCATATGCTGGTCCCACCATAAGGTGTATCAATCTTTATGATAGCAACCCGACACAATTCAAGATGCACAGTGTGTAACTTCTGGCACCCAATGCCTGCTTTTTCCCACTCCGGAGTACGTGCACGCCCGTAAACCGTCGGAACCTACACTGACGTACCCCCTGCCGCTATTTTGACCGCTTATAATCAGCCCAGTAATCATGCCCCACCCTGCCTAGTTCACGATACCATTATGCATCTATGTGGGTTATTGTTGAAACGGGTCCCCGTTACTTGGGTTTCTTACTGGTTAAGTTTGTGCACCTATATATACAAATATTACCCACCTACACGGGATGTACTTTACCCTCCCACCGATTCAAGCATGTTTATTTAATGGTTAACTTTGTGGGCCTATATATACAAATATTACCCACCTACACGAGATGTACTTAAACCTCCCACGGATTCAAGCATGTTTATTTAACGGTTAAGTTTGTGGGCCTATATATACTAATATTACCCACCTACACGAGATGTACTTAACCCTCCCACTAATCGAGTCAATACTTATTTTTGGTTAAGCTTGCCTTAACCATATCCGCTTCATTCATGTAATATTGTTTTAGTGTTGTCCATTCATGTTAACTTAACCCACCCACACATCATGTTGTATTGGTTAAGTGTTTTCTATTAACTTAACCCCACTCATTCATCATGTTATATTGGTTAAGTGTTGCCCTCTTGTGTTACTTAACCCTATCATACATCATGTTATATATTGGTTAAGTGTTGCCATTGTTAACTTAACCCTATCATTTGTTTAGTTAACATGTTGTACTGGTTAAGTGTTGCCTTAGTTAACTTAACCCTACCATTCTTAGCATGTCTTGTTCATTAGCATTAATTTATTTATTAATGCACCAACCTCTCACATTAGATCTGTTTTGTTGCTGTTACTGGATGTGCCGGGCTGTTCCGGGCAGTTTTACACCACAACTCAATCTAAGCTTGAGTTTTTTTTGGGCATGATGCACGTACCTCTCACATTATATAGGTGTTGTTGTGGTTACTGGATGTGTCGGGCGGTTCCGGGAAGTTATACACCACAACTCAATCTAACCTCGGGTTAGGCATGTTCATCCTTTATTTAATTTACATATTCGTCATTTATGTCAAGTTTATATGTAAATTATCCACAAGTGTTGTCATGTCACATTTACTATTTAAATTATGTTCATAATTAATGGTATACAAATTATACCATTTCATGTTATTAATCATTCACATGATTATGAGCCGATCTATGCCATTAGCATGTAATTTAATGTTTTACCCCAACGTTTCCCCCTGTTATTCAATTGCATAATTTACATAGAACATTAGGCTTGCAAATTAGCCTAACTCATAAACAAAAGGGAAAAGAAAGGAACATGTAGCATTCCAACAGCTCAAAATAATATGAATATAACGAAGCATGTGTAATACAAATTTTTCATGAACAATATAAACTTAATCAAACATATCAATGTGAACTTGTACTTGAGTTAGATCCAACTAACATAGATCTTAAGCACATGAACAGGAATTTACATAGATCTTAAACATATTTATTAACTTGGATCTAAACATGTAGGCATGTAGATCTAAACATATAAGCATATATGAACATGACTTAGTTTATGAACATGTACATAACATAACATAAAGCATGCATGTAGATCTGAACATATAAGCATATATGAACATGACTTAGCTTATGAACATGTACATAACATTAAAGTATCACCAAATTAATATACAGTATGATAGGTCCAATTGTACAAATCACAATAGTCTCATAGGCATAGTTAATTTCAGATTTGTCACAAGGGTAAACATGAATCAGAATCAAAATTAGGCACATTTCTAGATTTGATTTATTTCAAGGCATGAATTTTATATTTTTAAATCCTAAATATAACTGAATTTACAGAAAAAGAACAGTTCTTGTATTCTAGAATATGATTTCTGAATTTTTTAAGCTATTCCTTTGATGTAGACTATTGATGTTCTTCTAATTGATTTCTAGGTGAAGAAAATATTCTAGTTTTAAGAAGATGGAGGCTACGCTAGTTCAGAGAGAGACAGCATGATGACTTCATAGAATGTGTTTATGCATTTTAGATTTAGGTTTTGGGTTGATTATATAGAAGTCTACGATTAATTCTAGCCATTAGATCAGTCTAGGGGTAATCAGAGCCATCCAAACCAAAGAGATTTTTCACTCAGCTAATCACAGTACGACACGTAAGCCCTAATACATCAGAATTCGTCACCGGGCTAACCAGAGAAGGCCACATCAGCTCAGAACTACAAAAATCGTCACAGGAACTGGATCTCGGAAGGGGTCTACCCCCCAATGGGGGTCGACACCTATGTCTACCCCCCTTAAGGGGGGTCGACACCATTTGAGCGGGATCTTTCCCGCTCACTCGTCTTTGACTTATTTTGGTTCTGGAGATGATTTTGTGTGTGTGTGTGTGTGTATATATATATATATATGCTTCCTTGTGTGTATGCAAAATTGTACGGCTTATAACTTCTTCATACGTTGTCCGATTTACGCAAACTCGGACTCTACCCCAAGCTGAATTCCGAGGCGAACACAATGGCATAATTCGTTTACCTTAATTTCCAATTTTAAAATTAAGTATTCTTTAACTCGTTTCTTTAATATTCACAGAAAATACGGGGTGTTACATTCTCCCGTCCTTAATGGATTTCGTCCCCAAAATCTCTAAGTTAAGAAGAATGTATCCTAACATCCAACATCTATCTACTCAACCATCAATCAAAGGCATTCATTGTCCTTAAAAATATTTCTAATGCTTTAATGATTATATTCATAGTGTGTGTACATGTCCTTATCTAATGCAAAATCAGGCGGTCTACTGATTGAGTTGACCTCCTTAATGCAAATCATGTCAGTGCCATGAGTCCATCATGTATGCAATTATTCCTAATCGTTCTTTGTATCTTCTATATGAGTGCTCAATCATTCATACAAATGCAACATCCATATGATAACACATCAAGTTTCAATCCATATACCAATACATATATGCATATGCAATATGAAAGTGACTGAGCCGATCTAGTGCCTAACGTCTGTGTATATGCATCCACAAGCAACCACTAACAAACAATTACATCCACTTTCATCCACCAAACATAACATGTGTTGAACACATGTTTACATCCATTGGCTTCTACCTAAGGATCGAGGATAGGACCGAGAGAATATACTTAAAAGATAAAGACTAGCATGCAAATAAACTTTACAGAAAAAGAGGAATCAAGTATATACCCTCAAAAAGGGTATGATGCGTGTATCTAGTCTTCAGTCTTCGAAGTTGCATCTTCTTGAGCTTCCCTCCATTGTGCTCTGACTGTCTTAACTTTACGATTGCGTAGCTTCTTAATTTATGTTTCCCAAATATAAGTTGGGACTCATTTCACTGTCGCCTCTCGTTCCACCTCTTCTCCTTCTAGTATACTTGGCACTACAACTTCTGCTGTGTCATGCTAACATTCCCAGAACTATCTCTTGAAAATAAACAGATGCTAACCATGTTACCAAGTGTATATACTAAGATGATTGGAGGTCTCACCTCTACTTAGCTTACCCATCATGTCACAAATCTGAGGGTCTTCATGTCACGCCGCTCCTATCCGATCCAATAGCGCAGGCCGCTCTTCTAGCGATGGTAACTAACTTAACCGAAGGTTTTAAAATCAAAGGTTGATATGTATTCTGAACTTTTCCTTTCCACATAAAGAGGACTTGAAGTCAACCTTTTTCTTCTTAAGGCATCCGCTACGACCTTACCCTTCCTTCTTATATCAAAATGACGCCTAGTCTCATGCCACATGCGTCCGTGTATACCGTAAACCTTTTTACTACCGTAAGGTAAAAGTCAAAACCGAGGCCGTTGTAAGAGTCTTCTTCGATCGTTGGAAAGCGACATCACAATCAAATCCCAAGCAAAAGTTAGATTCTTATTCTTCAATCTAGTAAGTGGGGCTAATACCTTCGCAAAGTCCTTAATGAACTTCCTATATTAGACCGCTAGTCCCAGAGAGCTTCTTACTTCTGTTGCATTCCTTGGGACCTTCCAGTCTTGCACCGCAACCACTTTTGCGGGATCTACTGCTATCCCTTCTTTGGACACCACATGTCCTAGAAACCTTACTTCTCTCCAAAAATGATATTTTTGGAGAACTTCGTCTTAAGTTGATGCGCTTGGAGGGTACCCGAGACTTTCGTAGATGCAAAGCATGTTCTTCCTCATTTTTAGAGGAAACCAAAATATCATATATGCACAAGCGAAGTGAACCATCCGCCTTTGTAATGAAAACGACTGGAGCACCCCATTCAGAAATACTTCGCCTTATGAACCCTTTTTCAAGTAACTCTTTTACTTGTTTACTGAGCCCTTCCTTTCCCTTGGATTCATGTGTCGTACAGGTAATGCAACTGGCCTTGCATTGTCAACTAGATATATGCGGAAGTCTATCTCGTGTTTTAGGGGACAAACCCCCAACCTAATCAAAAACATCTGCGTACACATGAACTACTCCAACGGATCGCAAATCGTCGATAGATGCATCAAGTGATTCTAGGTAGCTAAGACAAACTGATCCCTTAGGACCACACGAAATCTCGAGGGTATTCCCGAGGCAAGTCGAAAGTCTAACTACCCTCCTTTCACAATTACTAGCTAACCAATCCATGCCTAGAATACACCCATAGCCCATGAAACCAAAAACATAAGAATTACACTTAGACTCAATACTTAATATAGCTATTCTCAATTCCTTACAAACAAAAGATAAATGAGCCGAACCACCAGTTGGATTTGAGACAATAACGTGATCTTCTACTATACAAGCACTAAGGTGCAGAGACTCAACTATGGAAGAAGATATAAATGAATGTGAAACGCTAAAAAGAGTACTAACAGGATGATCAAAAAGAAAAACTAGATTTTTTTCAACAGAAACTTTATTACCTCTCTCTCAGGTACGCTGGCGGTGAGAGCATGCACTTGCCTCCAGAAAATCCTGTCCTTAGTTCTTGCCCTTGTCCTTAATTATATGACCCGTTATACCATAAAGACACTTCCTCTTGTCTTAGGTTTTCTTGTTCTTTCTTCCCTTCTTATCCTATGATTCTTCCACTTACTCCTCTTTCTTTTTACCTCCTTTATGAACCAAGTCTATATCCATGAGTTCCTCATCCTTGGGTTGTGCTCCTTAGCCAAACTCCCTCATTCTCATTTTTACCATCCTTGTGTAACATGTTGACAAGTTTCTCGAAAGCTGCCCCCATCGCATGGAAAACCCTAAAAAGCTTGAAAGAAAATTAGCCGTAGGTGAAACTACT
This sequence comes from Allium sativum, assembly GCA_030737875.1. Classification (NCBI taxonomy): domain Eukaryota; kingdom Viridiplantae; phylum Streptophyta; class Magnoliopsida; order Asparagales; family Amaryllidaceae; genus Allium; species Allium sativum. The sequence continues at coordinate 164,271,857 of CM060913.1, forward strand.
GCGGCTATATATGGAAGTTTGGCACGTCTTCGCCTTTTGACAGTTGTCGTAGTCTCATCAAGCCTACGGAACCATGCCGCGATGAGGTTACCTCCCAGAAAGCCAGGAGCCCCGGAGACTCAGTAAAGAAGGAAAACAAGGATTCAAACAGAGGATCAAAAGATAATGCATATGGCTTTGGGGAATATGCCTTTAAAAGAAAACTTTTCTTTAGAAAATGCTTCTTTTAAAACCGTTTTGAAAATAATTTTTCAAATCTTTTATCTGATCCAGTAACCTTCAGCTCTGATACCAAATGAAACACCCCACGTTCATTAATGTCACTCACAAAGGGAATGCATTAACTTCAGTGAAGCGTTATAGGTAAGATATGCAGATAAATTACAAGACATATAAATAAAGCAACGGAAAATAAAGTCATTTTATAAGAAAAATAGTTCAATCAAGCTTTTACAACAATTGACTCAATCATACTTAAAAGTATTACATAAAACTTCTGTCTCGATTCAAAAACTTCCAAGTGTATAAAAAGCATAAAACATAGCAAAGTAGCATAATTCCCCAAATTAAAGTGCAATCACAGCCATGGCCAAAGATAAGAGGTTCCAAGCCATACATCACAGAATCACCAAGCTTGGAAAGATAAACGGTCCAAACTAAGTTGAGCTATTCCCTCCCTGACTACCTTGGGGGGGGGGGGGGGGGGGGGGCGGAGGGATGGAAGAAAAGAAGACGAAAGAAAACAGATCAGACAAAAGTCTTGTAAGTCCAGTGATTTTTCATCATGTAAACAAGATAAAGGATCATGACATGAATAAACTAAAAATAGGACAATACCATAAAATAAGATAACTTAAGACAAGACAAGGCAAGTTAAATTGAATGCGTTCTGCTTTTTCTCTGCTTTGCTACTACCCTGTCATTCTGATTTCTATATCTCTGGACCGCCTAACTAGTGTCCCAACTAGTAATCTGTATAAAATGATAATATTACAACATGATCCCAATCCCTGCAATTGTGGTACCGTTCAGGTGTACGTCTAGTATGCGGATCTTACCTCAATCATCCTAATTGCAACGAAGATGTTAGATGTACTCTCACTACCCTATCGATCGACTCCCTACTTGTATTAATGTTCCATGTGTCTTTGTCAATCGACCCTCTCTTGCGTGTAGATACCCTGTGCTGGTCCGACCATAAGGTGTACCAATCCTTATGATAGCAACCCGACACGATTCATGATGCACAGTGTGTGACTACTGGTACCCAGTGCCTACTTTTTCCCACTCCGCAGTATGTGCACGCCCATAAACCGTCGGAACCTACCCTGATGTACCCCCTACCGCTATTTTGACCGCTTATAATCAGCCCAGTAATCATGCCCACCATGCGTAGTTCAGGGTACCATGATACATCTATGTGGGTTACTGCTGAAACAGGTCCCCGTTATAAGGGTTTCCTACTAGTTAAGTTTGTGGGCCTATATATACAAATATTACCCACCTACACGGGATGTACTTAACCCTCCCACCAATTCAAGCATGTTTATTTAAATGTTAAGTTTGTGGGCCTATATATACTAATATTACCCACCTACACGAGATGTACTTAACCCTCCCACCGATTCAAGCATGTTTATTTAACGGTTAAGTTTGTGGGCCTATATATACTAATATTACCCACCTACACGAGATGTACTTAACCCTCTCACTGATCAAGTCAATACGTATTATTGATTAAGCTTGCCTTAACCCTATCCGCTTCGTTCATGTAATATTGGTTAAGTGTTGTCCATTCACGTTAACTTAACCCATCCACACATCATGTTGTATTGGTTAAGTTTTTTCTATTAACTTAACCCCACTCGTTCATCATGTTATATTGGTTAAGTGTTGCCCTCTTGTGTCACTTAACCCTATCATACATCATGTTATATATTGTTTAAGTGTTGCCTTAGTTAACTTAACCCTACCATTTGTTTAATTAACATGTTGTACTGGTTAAGTGTTGCCTTAGTTAACTTAACCCTACCATTTGTTTAATTAACATGTTGTACTGGTTAAGTGTTGCCTTAGTTAACTTAACCCTACCATTCTTAGCATGTCTTGTTCATTAGCACTAATTGATTTAACGCACCAACCTCTCACATTAGATCTATGTTGTTGCGATTACTAGATGTGCCGGGCGGTTCCGGGCAGTTTTACACCACGACTCTATCTAATCTCTGGTTTTTCTTAGGCGTGATGCACTAACCTCTCACATTAGATAGGTGATGTTGCGGTTACCGGATGTGCCGGGCGGTTCCGGGTAGTTTTACACCACAACTCAATCTAACCTCGGGTTAGGCATGTTCATCCTTTTATTAATTTACATATTCATCATTTATGTCAATTTTATATGTAAATTATCCACAAGTGTTGTCATGTCACATTTACTATTTAAATTATGTTCATAATTAATGGTATACAAATTATACCATTTCATGCTATTAATCATTTACATGATTATGAGCCAATCTATGCCATTAGCATGTAATTTAATGTTTTACCCCAACATTTCCCCCCGTTATTCATTCGCATAATTTAAATAGAACGTTAGGCTTGCAAATTACCCTAACTCATAAACAAAAGGGAAAAGAAAGGAACATGCAGCATTTTAACAACTCAAAATAATATGAATCTAACTAAGCTTGTGTAATACAAAATTTCATGAACAATATAAACTTAATCGAACATATCAATGTGAACTTGTACTTGAGCTAGATCCAATTAACATAGATCTTAATCATATGAACAGGAATTTACATAGATCTTAAACATATGTATTAACTTGGATCTAAACATGTAAGCATGTAGATCTAAACATATAAGCATATATGAACATGTACATAACATAACATAAAAGCAAGCATGTAGATCTAAACATATAAGCATATATGAACATGACTTAGCTTATGAACATGTACATAACATAACATAAAAGCATCACCAAATTAATATATAATATGATAGGTCCAATTGTACAAATCACAATAGTCTCATAGGCATAGTTAATTTCAGATTTGTCACAAAGATAAAAACATGAATCAGAATCACAATTAGGCACATTTCTAGATTCGATTTATTTCATGTGATGACCCCAAACTTCCACGGAATGAAAGTAGGAGTAATCATTTTTGGAATACAACATAAATACAATAAAATAGAACACAGATACAATATAGCAAAGGAAATTCATAGAGTAATAACATTATAGCAGCGGAAAAATATAATGTCATCAATCACAGAAAATCCACAGTCACAGAATCTAAGCTATTACAACAAGTTGCAGAAAGAAATAAATTTGATGTCTAAAAAGAAAAGAAAAGATGCCATAGAAACAAAAGATAAATGTCTTCAAGCTCCAAGCCATCACCTCTCCACAAAAGCAAATCCAAGAGAGAGAATAAGCAGCTCCAAAGAAAAGACTCCAAGCAAAGAATGGACCTGTCTAATTGGCTGCCCGTGTGGAAAAGAGGGCACCCAAGTTTGCAAAAAGGTGAAACAAACTATGGGTCAGTCGTGGGACTGGTGTGAGAATTCTTAAGTAAAATAACTAGTAGATATAAGGCAAATCCAAAGTCCACACCGCTAACGCGGAACGGGTTTACTCTAATGGATTGCCGTGCATAATTTGAAGTGTCATAACAAATAAATAAGTACATCGTAAACCACGCAATGCTTTTTGGAAAAAAATGGAATCACCATAAGACCTAAGTCCCATCACACAATGCAACGCACTCCAGAGGATAGGGTTTTACCTTATGGTGATTAAACATGCTAAATACGGCAAATACGCATCTAATATTATTATTAGTGTATATGAAAGCATTTCAAAGTAAATGTATTAATCTTAGGAAGCATAGGTACCATATGCTATGCCTCCGTACTAGTAATACAATCAAATTCGTCGGTTCGTATTTGGATTTTGGTTTCCATCATGAGTCAAGGCTAGAGCGGAGCTCCTTACCGATTCGAGACACTTTAGCTAGTGCCTCAGGATTCCCCGCGGAGAACCCTTGGAAATGACAGGGCCGGTCCGCAAATACAGCTTAGCGGATTGGCAATTCCTAAGCACACGTTTCCCGGTCCTATAGGACCTATCTGAGGCGCGCCACATTCCATCATCCACATAAGTAAAGTATCAGCGCTGGGAGGTCCCTGACACTACTTCTAGCTAGAAAGAAACGTGTTGCTTTCCCTGCGTTCCCTTCGCCCGTTTTAGACTCTACCGGTTTGTGAGGCTCGTGAGGCTACGTAATACACAAAGCTCTGCTTATTCAAGCAGTGCTTTGATCGTCACCACAAGGTTCTGCTTTTCAACAAGAAACCTTGATCATTGCATCTTAGTATGCCACACTGTCACTCCATGCCATACCATTGCTTCTCCATCAATACATAAATGGGTGTTAAGTAGAGAATAAATTCTCCACCACCAATATTTATATATTAACAGAAAATCAACCATATGATTTATAACGAAGTACGATGTCAGACACACCATCCATTTAAACTTATGCTCTGGGTCTGAACGAAAGTCAAATCCGTGAAACCAACACGTACGTCTGGGCAATGACCTTGACCCATGAATTGGTAGCAAGTCAATTCAGGGTCTCGATCGCTGTCCATTCGAGGGAAGATTTACGGTCTTCATGCGTCGTCTTCTTACTTCGATCTTTAACGCCGCTGGATTAATTTGGGATGAGAATATCTCGGACTTCCCAGACAATCCTCGTATGTATATACATATATATATATCTTGAAAATCCTTCTTATTTGTCAATAATTATTTTTATTAACAATTCATTCTATTTTAATTATTTAAAATATTCAAACTTCTTATTTAACGACGCATTCTCAAAATCATATTTTTATTTACATTAATTAAAATGTAAACTTTCATTACATATCGCATTCTTGTTTTCTTTACATTTAATAAAATGCAAACTTGAAATTACATGTCACATTCTTACTTATTTACAATGAATAAAATGTAAACTTGCATTTACATGTCGCATTCTTACCTATTTACATTGAATAAAATGTAAACTTTCATTACATATCGCATTCTTGTTTTCTTTACATTTAATAAAATGCAAACTTGAAATTACATGTCACATTCTTACTTATTTACATTGAATAAAATGTAAACTCATCCTACGGTGGAATTCCTTTATTTTAACATTAAAATAATGTAAATTTTTCCCTATGGTATATACACTTTTTATATTAACATTTAGAATAATGTTAACTCATCCTACGATGCATATTTTCTTAATTTTAACATTAAAGATAATGTTGACTTATCCTATGGTTAAATTACCCTTTATTAACATTAAAAATAATGTTTACTCACCCTCTGGTGTTATTCCTTCTTAATTTCATAAAAAAAATGTAACATTCCTATGGTCAATTCTCTTTTATGTCAACATTATAAAATAATGTAAATTTTATCCTACGAAGTAATTCTCTTAATATTAACATTAAAAATAATGTTTATTAACCCTATGGTTAAATTATCCTTTATTAACATTAAAAATAATGTAATCTCATCCTATGTTAAGTTATTTTATTACTTTACATTAAAAATAATGTAGCTCAATCCTACGGTTAAGTTACTCTTTAATTTAACATTAAAATTATGTTAATTCAACCTACGGTTGAATTTCCTTTATTTTAACATAAACAAAATATAATGTTAATTCATACTACGGTGGAATTCACTATATATTAACATTAAAAACAATGATAATTCATCTTACGGTCAAATTCCTTATATACCAACATTATAAATAATGTTAATTACCCTATGGTGAAATTCTTTTATTTAAACATAAAAAATAATGTTAAATCCTTCTACGGTGAAATTCTTTTACTTTAACATTAAAAATAATGTTAATCATCCTACAATGTAAATTCTTTTTATTAAACATTAAATATAATGTTTATCATCCTACGGTGTAAATTCTTTTTATTAACATTAAAAATAGTGTTAATCATCCTACGATGTAAATTCATTTTATTAACATTAAAAATAGTGTTAATCATCCTACGATGTAAATTCTTTTTATTAACATTAAAAATAGTGTTAATCATCCTACGATGTAAATTCTTTTTATTAAACATTAAATATAATGTTAATCTTATCATACGTTTAAATTATGCATCATTAACATTAAAAATAAAGTTAATTTTATCATACGGTTAAATTTTCTTTATATTAACATTATAAATAATGTTAACTAAATCCTACGGTTGAAATTTCTAGTTAATTTACATTAAAAAATGTCCATTTCATCCTACAGTAAAATTACTATTTAATTGACATTAAAAATGTCCATTTTTCATGCATTGTAAATTACTTATTTTTTTTAACATCAAAAATAATATTAATTCCTCATACAACGTAAATTCTTATTTGTATCATTAACAAAATTGTTAATTTTCATTCGATGTGAATACTTATTTTTAACATTGACACAAAATTGTTAATTTATCATACGTTGTAAATACTTTTATTTTAACATTAAAAATGTTAATGACATCCTACGGTTAAAGTTTTATTATATTAACATTAAAAATGTTAATTACATCATACGGTGTTATCTTTAAAATTAAAAATGTTAGTTTACACATGCGGTGAAATTACTATTTAATTAACATTAAAAATAATGTTAATTGCTCATGCGGTGTAGTTTCTTATTATTAACATTAAAAATAATGTTACTTTCTCATACCATGTAAATTCCTTATATTTAACATTAAACAAAATGTTAATTTCTCATCACTTTAATTTTACATAATTCAATGTAAATTTCATGTTAACACAAATTCCTACTTTGGTTTTACATAATTAAATGTAAATTTATGTCATTCCAAATTTTATACCTTAATTTTACATAATTAAATGTAAATTTAATGTTAACACCAATTTCTACTTTAATTACATTGATAAAAATGTAATCTTTTTCCTACGGTGAAGCCCTTGAATATATTACATTAAAAAAATGTAAACTTTATTTACATATCACATTCTTAATAAAAGAAAACGTAAACTTTAGTTACATTTCACATTCTCAATTTGTTTACATAAAATAAAAGGTAAACTTTAGTTACATTTCACATTCTCAATTTGTTTACATAAAATAAAAGGTAAACTTTAGTTACATTTCTAAAAATTTAAATTTCACCTGCGGAGTAAATTCTTATATATATTACATTAATAAGAATGTATATTGTGCATACAGTTAAAATTACCATTTTATTCACATTACAATTTATTCACATTAATAAAAATGTGTTACATGTCTAATAATTTATTTTATTCACATAAGTAAAAATGTGAAATTTTACATGTCCAATATTTAATTTATAATATTAACATTAAAAATGTTAATGTCATCATTCGGTTGAATTTTTATAATATTAACATTAAAAATGTTAATTTCATCCTACGTATTATTTCTTTTTATATTAACATAAAAAAAAATGTTAATGTACACTTGCGGTAAAATTACTATTTAATTAACATTAAAAATGTTAATTTTTCATGCATTGAAAATTACTTATTAATAACACCAAAATAAATGTCAATTTTCCATACAACGTAAACATCAAAATAAATGTCAATTTTTCCCTATTTCAACTTTACAAAAAAAAAAATATGTAAATTTCATCACAAGTCTCGTTCTTATTTACATCAAATAAACTGTAAATTCTCATCACATCGCATAACAACATCCAAATACAACAATAGGATCAGATTCGATACTAACATCGAGGTAAATTGCAAGATGGGGTTTCACACAGCATATGTAAAATCAACATGTCATGGTTAAATAAACAACACATAATTAATTTTAATTAATTATGAATTCAGATTTAAGCCTAAAATTTCAGATCTAATCACATAGCACTATAGGCAATTTAGATTCCACATCATATGTTATGAACGGTTTAGATCTATGTTTAAACATCATGTCATATTAATTCTACTGTTAATAATCATGCAAATAATAATTAAATAAATTAAATTAAATTTAAAAAATAAAATTCTCACCCTAATCAGTCTCAGCAAAGCCTACTCGTCGCCACGGTCCTGTCGGATTTGAAATTTTCAGATTCGGGGTTCATGCGCATTAGTTATCAATGTTTGAATAATTCCGACTTTTAACAACTGCTGCAGCAACGCTTAAAAGCGTCGCAAAATCTGAAGCATGCCTTATTTTCAGAATATGTTCAAAACTTCAAATTCGATTTTCTGGAGTTGTAGTTGACGAAACGACGAGCCGTTTGTTGGAGAAGGACCGGCTACGAGAGAGCTACGCACGTCAGAAGGTGGCGAGGTGCGGCGGCGGCGTGGGGCCCAGGGGAGGCTGCGACCGGCGGCTCTTTGGAGGGACGGGGCGGGCGGATCGAGGCACGAGAATGGCTGAGGTTGGTACCAAATAGAAGAGCTCGGCGAGAGCTTCGAAACGAGTACTCACACGCCAAATTCCGTTAAGAAATGAGAGAGAAAACTGAGTTTGAATTTTCGAAGGGAGGTGGGTTCACTTGTGGCTGAAATGACGAAGAGGAAGACGAATGAACAGTAATTCCGAATTTTATAATATTATATTAGGTTTTCCTAATCATTATTTAATAATTTAATTAGCCCGTTAAGGCCCGTTTTGGTCCGAACCCCGATTTAAGCCTGCTTACTGTCGTTCTTAAGGTTTTGAGGCCTTCTGAACGCAATGGAACATGTTATAGGACCCAATTCCGAAATTTATTATGAGTTCTGGAATAATTATATTATTTTATTAATATTTTAATGTATACCGTACATGAAAATTCACCGAGGTCACAAATTAACTTCAAAAATTCTCAAAATATATATTTTGCTATGTTTTGATGCTGTGGACCTATGAAAATTAATTTCGTTCAATTCCGAGCCAGTATGAATTTTTAATGAATTTTTAAAGTCAAAAATTTGCCCGTTTACACTGAAAAATCAATTATAATTATATATTAATTCCAAAAATTACCGAAAAATATTTTTAGCTTTGTTTTGATGATACGAATCCAACAAAATTTATTTCGTTGAATTCTGAGACTTTTTGAAAAATGGCTATTTTCAAGGCGAATATATTTAATATTAAAAATACATTTTGAAACAAATATTTTTGGAAACTCGAAACATATAAGTGCTTACTATTTTTCAATGCAGAAACGTCATTCTGAAACCAATGGAAGTGGTTTCGAGTTCAAATTCCTTCGTATGCAAAAAGTAGCATTTTTGTCCTATGCAAATTACCCAACGACCTTTCTAAAAATTGAATTGGCCATAACTTTTGATTTTCGCTATGGAATTTCGATTTTTCGGATTCGTTGGAAAGATATTTTTAAATAGATTCTAAGGGTGCGTTTGGTTTACGTTTTGAGTTTTCAATTTTGAGTTTTCATGGTTGTTTTCAATTTTCCATTTTGAATATTTTCACTATTTCTCAAAACGCGTTTGGGTATCTTTTTTTCGAAAACAAATTTTCGAAACTAAAAATTAAAAAATGCGTTTGGTTTGAAATACAGTTTTCAAATTTTGAAATTTTGAGTTTTCGTTTTGGCAATTCAAATAAATTTTACATTTAAAGTATAATACGTAATATATACTATAGGAAAGTTTATTTAGACAAAAAATATAGATATAATTGATGATACAACAAATATTCACCATTCAATCACCCCATGAATTCAACTCTTTCATGTAAAGACAAAACGATTCAACGACCTAGATCACTTTTGTTACTTATTGTATCTAATTTATGTTCAAATAGTCGCCCTAATAATATATACTATTCATTTTTCATATTTACATGAACATATTGCATGTTGTAAATCAATCAGAAAACAAAACGAAAAATTCAAACATAAAGAATTTGAATAAAAACAACTGTGAATATATCGAGCTGCTATTTAAAAATTGATAACAGATGAAAGATTATAAGGTGAATTCTAAACACGATGATTAAACATTAAAGAGAATACAATATTTTAAACTACATGAGGTCAAATTGTCATGAATAAAATTACAATAAAAAAGTTCATAATACGGTTTCAAATATATGATATAAGAGATAAGCTAGATAAAGAGAAAGTTGAAAGAGAACTCAAGCATCATTCATAACAATATGATATTTATATCAGCCACAAATTTTGTAATCAACGCGCTTTTGATGTCTTCCAAGTCACATCTGCAATCGATAGTACAAAAGTCAAACATCTACTGAATCACAAAATAAAAGTAAATAAAAATAAGAGTACCTAAACTATTCAAATATGTTAGTGAAATAAAGATGGAATGAATTTCGAAATTGAAATAGAAATAAAATTGTACCTGAACTATAAACTGCTTTAATAGCAAACTCAAAATGACAGGGTTTTCATAAAAAAAATCTATTGCAGACAAACTGCTTTAGTAGCAAACTCAAAATGACAGTTATACGGAAAATATGCAAAAACCAAAAGTGGATTGGCTTAGAAACAGAGACCAATACTCCAAATTCTTTCATGCAACAGACAATAATTTAAATTAAATAACATTCATGAAAATCATTTCAGACAGTGCAAAAGAAAGGTTAGCCAACACAATTGATTTACAAGAGGTGAGGAAATGCAACATTTCAGATAGATGATAACAGCAATCTAGGACTAGATAGTTTCAATGCAAATTCAAATGAACCTCCTAGTGGAACTAGTACACAAGTAAACCGACCTTACAAATTGTTGACACAGGAAATTCAAAAGACATGAACAACAGCAAGGCCATTGAATGTCCACTCATACAACATAAACAAGAGTGGCTCGCAGCCCAAAACAAACCGGGCACAACCTCCTGGATGCACACAATGCAAGTGCACAAACCAGTGCAGCATGGCCATAAGGCACATGCACCAGCACAGACTTGCAACATTCAAGTTGCAGGAAGAAAACTAAGGGACCACAAACAATCTTAAGTTAGAGCCTAACCAAATTTGCATAATCAAGACCATATACATGCAACAGGTTTCTAACTAAAGCCTCAACTAAAATATATAAATACACATGTATAATTCATTCAGGCAACCTAATCCAGCTCAAAATTTGTGACAGATCACACATTCATGAGTGATAACTTAGCAAACCCAATACAAAACTTCACATGCATACTCCCAGGTCAAGGAAGAAGACTTCTAGTACACAGTAAGCTCCAACTTTAGAGTGTGTATATATATTTTTAAAAAGAAAAATGAAATGTGTTCAATTCTGTTCATATTTTAGTTATCAATTCTGTTCAATTTGACTAAACAGTAAATTGATAAGTTTTTTCTTATCAATTCTGTTCAATTTTAGTTAAAAGAAAAATGAAATGTGTTCATTTCTCTACTGTACTCACTGTTACCTTTCGAACATTAAATATGATGTTGCTTCAATGTAAAAGAACTAAATAATAATAATAAATATTTGATTTGTGGAACAAATTTGACTAAACATTAAATTGTAGAAAAACAGATAATAGAACAAGTATGAGCTAAGTGGCAATTATTACATTAATTTATATGTATAATCGTATTGGGACAGCAGAAAAATGTAAACTTAAGCAGTAAGTAGGAATTGCTTTCAGAAGCAACTGAACAAAACAGCAGTGCGTTTATTTTGCTGTATTGGAGTTATAAAATTTATATGGATTTATTTTGCTGTGCATTTATTTTGAATACATTTAAAAAATCATTACATTAATACAAAACAGCAGTGCATTTGTCCATAAAAATGTATTAATGCATTCAATATATTAATACATGTGGAGTTATAAAATTAATGTATGCAAATTTATAAAACTTATAAATTCCTATATACATCCACATATTCTATTAGTTAATCCACCCTAAAATTTAAGATGATTACCTTTTTTATGGTATTAATAATTAATTAAATTTGATTAGTTCATCCATAATATTTATATCTTCTTCTCACGGTTTCGTTGTCACCCACCTTTACGAAGTGTTGATTCGTGCTCATCTCCATCAGTAATATGCATGACGAGTGATGCTGTCGATTTGCTTCCGAACTAGGGTGTGATTATTTCAGTCTGAACTAAGGCGTGAAAGGGGAATAGAAACAGCCTTCATACCATGAACTAAATATTGAAAAGCTTTCCGAGCAGAGAAGAGATCCAAATGACAGAATCAGACGCATCACGTACTGAAACATGTTAATATCTGTATACCATCTTACGTTAACTTAGAGGAGCTACTATATTGAGATAAATGGCGTAGAGTTCTATATCTAAGATTATTCTAGTAACTATTTTATTATGCTTTTCGTAGACTTTTTAGTTGATAGCCGTGTTCTCTTGGTGCGCTGTGCTTCCTTAACTCACCAACGTTGTATATAATGTAGTGCGATCATGAGTAGTGTATCATTACCCATCCACTCTTCCAGGTCTAACTATTTGCTGCATGCAAATGAAAAGGAAAGAGCCAAGAGATGTTAGAATGATATTCATTATTGTATTGTTTAATGTAATATTTTTTTTTATTGTGATTTTTCCATTGTTAGTCAAATTGTCAACTGTGAATTCAAATTAATTATTGCCATTTGCTATGAAACAGATCATATGCAATTGATTTTCCATTTATTTATTGGTACTTTTCAGTTCAAACTGATATAATTTTCCTGTAACATGATTGGTCCAAAATCAAATAATATGAAGTAATTGTTGAGGTAGATTGTTTTAATGAGGAGAACATTAAGTCCCACATCACCAAGTCTTTTGGACTATCCCAAAATATATAACAAAGCCTTGTATATGATATTGTGAATTAAAATGACATGGGCTTGAGTATTGGCTTGGTTGGGTATGCATATGGGCTTGGGCCTATAAAATATTTATAGGTCAAAGATTGGGCACTTGGGCACTTGGGGCACGTGGGCGCGTGCGTGACCGTACAGAGGCGAATTGGGCTGAACGCAAACAGTCGCATTTTTTGAATTCGAACAGACGGACGCGTCTGTTTGAATGTGCCTATTCCAGAACGGTCATGCCTCTTTGTCTTTTATAAATACATCTCTTCTCGCCCAGACAGATCATCTTCTTCTCTCCTCTTGCATACTACAGTTTCTGTTTTATCTCCGAACAATAAAAATCCCATTAAACTCACAGGCATTGCCACGCCTCTGGGTTTAGGTTTTGTTGTATCCTGGGAAGCAGTCTGTCGTTCGACCCATTGGCAAACTCAGACGAGTGGGGACAGATATTGCTTTAAGGACAGCGAGCCCGCGCCTCAAAACCGACGACCATTGATTCTGCACTGCAGTGAATATAATCAACAATCTTAAAGCAATATCTGCTATGGAGAACAGTGCAGAATCCGCCTTCAAATTGATGAATCAGGACTTCGTCCGCCTTGACAGAATGGATGGAACAAATTTCACGCGATGGCAGGACAAAATGAAGTTCCTCCTTACTACCCTCAAAGTCTCGTACGTGCTTGATGAAAACCTTCCACCGATTCCTCCTCCAACAGACAAAGATACAGAAGAACTGAAGAAAAAGAGGATGAAACGCGAGGAAGATGAACTGCTGTGCCGAGGCCACATTCTAAATACATTATCCGATCGGTTGTACGATCTCTACACTCCACTGAAGTCGCCAAAAGAAATATGGGATGCGCTCGAAGCAAAGTACAAAACAGAGAAGATCGGAACAGATAAGTTTTTAACGTTACAGTATTTTGAATTTGAAATGAAAGATGATGTCTCTGTTATGGACCAAATGCATGACTTACAAGTTCTGGTTGGAAAACTTGCGGATTTAAAAGTGCAAATTCCAGAATCAATTCAGGTAGGGGCTATTATTGCTAAACTTCCACCTAGTTGGAATAATTATCGTAAAAAGCTCCTACACATGACTGAAGAACTCACGTTGGAACGGATTGGAAAACACATACGGATTGAAGAGGAAAACAGAATCCGTGATGGTGTTTTTCCAATAGCAAACGTGAACAATGTCAATTCTGGAAAGAAGAGGAAGAATGCTCAAAACCAGAACTTTAAGCCAAATAAGAAGACTAAGACGGATGGCAACTCTAATCCAAAGGATAAGAAAAACAAGGCTTGCTATAACTGCGGCAAACTTGGGCACTTCAAACGAGAGTGCAGGGCACCTCCAAAGCAAAAAGGCCAATCTAAAAATGCAAACATGGTTGAGAACGACGAAGTTCAAGAAATCATTGCTATGGTTTCAGATTTGCAGATTGGCATGATAACTGACTTGCACATGGCAATTGCGGAAACAAAATCTTCGGATTGGTGGTTTGATTCTTGTGCAACAGTTCATGTATGCAACAACAAAGGGCTGTTCAAGACCTACACAGAATTGGCAGAACAACAGGAAGTGCTTATGGGAAATGGAAATGGTGCAAAGGTTCTGGGGAAAGGAAATGTGGAGATTCATTTTACTTCCAACAAGAAGATCACTCTCACCAATGTACTTCATGTTCCTGATATTAAAAAGAATCTGGTTTCTGCATCAATCCTATGTAAGAATGGTGTCAAATCTGTCTTAGAGGCTGATAGTTTAATTCTGTCCAAGAATGGCATGTTTGTGGGTAAAGGTTATGCATGTAATGGGATGTTCAAACTCAGTATTAATGAAATAAATGAATGTTCTGCTTATACTGTTGACTCTTTATCATTATGGCATGCACGTTTAGGGCATTTAAATTATAGATCTTTGAAATATATGTCAAAACATGGTATTATTTCTGTTACTAATGATAAACATGATAAATGCGAGATATGTATACAAGCAAAGATTACAAAGAAACCATTCCCAACAGTTGAAAGAAACTCAGAACTCTTGGATTTAATTCATTCCGATATATGTGAATTAAATGGAATTTTAACCAGAGGTGGAAAAAGGTATTTCATTACCTTTATTGACGATTTTTCTAAATACACACATGTGTATTTGCTAAGAAATAAAGATGAAGCTTTTGACATGTTCAAACGCTATAAAACAGAAGTTGAAAATCAAAAGAGTAGGAAAATAAAGGTCCTACGTAGTGACAGAGGAGGAGAATACTTCTCCACTGAATTTTCTAACTTCTGTGAAGAACATGGAATTATTCATCAACAAACTGCGCCATACACACCACAACAAAATGGTTTGGCTGAAAGGAAAAACAGAACTCTGGTTGATATGGTAAATTCTATGTTATTAAATGCTAAATTGCCACTTAATTTGTGGGGAGAAGCATTATTATCTGCATGTCATTTGCACAATAGAATCACTTCAAGGAAAACTAAAGTTTCTCCTTATGAATTATGGAATGGTCGAAAACCTAATCTGCGATATCTAAAGGTGTGGGGGTGTATTGCCTTCTATAGGGTGACTGATCCAAAACGGACTAAACTAGGTCCAAGAGCATTGAAAAGCTTGTTTGTAGGATATGCTGAAAACTCTAAAGCATATAGACTACTAGATTTATCCTCAAACACGATTGTTGAATCAAGGGATGTTGAGTTTATTGAAAATAGATTCAAGGATGATTCAAACGCAAATCAGTCATTAAATCCCAACATTATTCAAACACCAACGGATGTTATTACGCCTTCTACTAGCAGTAAAAGGAAGATAACAAATGAACAGACAGAAATAAGAAGGACACAGAGAATCAGAAAAGAGAAATCTTTTGGTCCAGATTTTATATCATCTCAAGCTATGGCATTCCTTGTAGAAGGAACTCGAGATGAAGTTACTAACAAAATTCCTATAGTACTGAATATAGAAGATGATCCGAAAACATACAAAGAAGCTATAACTTCCAGAGATTCTGCTTTTTGGAAGGAGGCAATTAACGATGAAATGGATTCAATTTTATCAAATAATACTTGGGTATTGGTAGACTTGCCTCAAGGGTCAAAACCTATTGGTTGTAAATGGGTGTTTCGAAGAAAACGTAATAATGATGGTAGCGTGCAAACTTTCAAGGCTAGATTAGTAGCCAAAGGATTTCGGCAAAAGGAAGGAATTGATTTCTTTGATACATATGCTCCGGTTGCAAGAATTACATCAATTCGAGTACTAATAGCATTAGCATCAATCTATCAGTTGCATATCCACCAAATGGATGTCAAAACGGCCTTCCTTAATGGTGAACTTAACGAAGAAGTTTACATGGAACAACCAGAAGGTTTTATCCTTCCTGGGAATGAAAGAAAAGTTTGCAAATTGATAAGATCATTATACGGATTAAAACAAGCACCAAAACAGTGGCATGAGAAATTTGACTCGATTATACTTCAAAATGGCTTCACATATAATAGTGCAGACAAATGTATCTATTCCAAGTTTACAAAGGAATATGGAGTAATCATTTGTTTATATGTAGATGACCTATTAATATTCGGAACTAACATGAAAGGAATACAAGACACCAAGAATTATTTAACTTCAAAATTCAAAATGAAAGATTTAAATGAAGTTGATACAATTCTAGGTATAAAGGTTAGTAAAGATAGTGGGGGCTATGCACTAAATCAGTCACACTATATTCAAAAAGTGCTCCAGAAGTTTGGACATCTAAAAATTAAAGATGCCAGTACCCCAATAGACTCGAGTATAAATCTCAATAAAAATGAAGGAAGATGTATTGCTCAACTCGAATACGCAAGCGCTATTGGAAGTATAATGTATGCAATGCATTGTACAAGACCTGATATAGCATATGCAATATGCAAACTTGCCCGATATACTAGCAATCCTGGTATAGATCATTGGAAAGCAATTGAAAGATTACTTGGTTACCTAAAAAGAACCAATAATTTAGGGCTTTTTTACAATGGATTTCCAAGTGTATTAGAAGGATATACTGATGCAAGTTGGATAACTAGCGCCGGTGATAATAAATCTACTTCGGGTTGGATTTTCACATTAGGTGGAGGTGCTGTTTCTTGGGCATCAAAGAAACAAACTTGTATTTCACACTCCACAATGGAATCAGAATTTATAGCACTTGCTGCCGCAGGAAAGGAGGCAGAATGGCTACGAAATATGTTACTGGATATCAAGTTATGGCCAAAACCAATGCCAGCCATATCATTACGATGTGATAGTCAAGCCACTATGTCACGAGCATATAGTAACATATACAATGGAAAATCAAGACATATAAGTCTTAGACATGAATATGTTAGACAAATAATAAATGATGGAATTATTACTATTGTCTACATAAGATCCAATGATAATTTGGCAGACCCATTCACAAAAGCCTTGACTAGAGAAATGGTAAGATCCACGTCAGTCGGAATGGGACTTAAACCTTGCATTAATCAATGATAGTGGAAACCCAACCTTAATATTAATTAAATTAACTTTAAGGTTTAATGGGTAATAACAAACTATCATATGATTGGGAAGACACTAAGACAAATAGTGTAAACTGTTACATGTTTAAAGAGGCTGAGTTGAATAACTCTTAATAAAGTTCTAGTTAGTCTGGTAACAGAGACATTAAAAAGAAAAAGGAACTTTACCTTTATGAACTTGGAAGTGGTGCCGCTTCCAAACAAGAGTTTATAGGGTTTGCTCTTGTAAAAAGTTCATTAAGCTGGGATGGAGCACATGGCCATAACGGTGCTCACAGGTAGGGAAATTTATTGGTAAATTGAAATTACGTGTGTAGTATTTCCGACTTTATAATCCAACGGAGACTTGGTTTAAGTTAAGACCACCCAGCTCTTCATTAAAGTCTTGAGATACTCACACTAATACGTGGTTTAATCGAATAGATACCACATATGATGCGTAATTTCTAGTTAAGATAAAACTAAACAACATCAATAAAACAATCTAGTGGGGGATTGTTGAGGTAGATTGTTTTAATGAGGAGAACATTAAGTCCCACATCACCAAGTCTTTTGGACTATCCCAAAATATATAACAAAGCCTTGTATATGATATTGTGAATTAAAATGACATGGGCTTGAGTATTGGCTTGGTTGGGTATGCATATGGGCTTGGGCCTATAAAATATTTATAGGTCAAAGATTGGGCACTTGGGCACTTGGGGCACGTGGGCGCGTGCGTGACCGTACAGAGGCGAATTGGGCTGAACGCAAACAGTCGCATTTTTTGAATTCGAACAGACGGACGCGTCTGTTTGAATGTGCCTATTCCAGAACGGTCATGCCTCTTTGTCTTTTATAAATACATCTCTTCTCGCGCAGACAGATCATCTTCTTCTCTCCTCTTGCATACTACAGTTTCTGTTTTATCTCCGAACAATAAAAATCCCATTAAACTCACAGGCATTGCCACGCCTCTGGGTTTAGGTTTTGTTGTATCCTGGGAAGCAGTCTGTCGTTCGACCCATTGGCAAACTCAGACGAGTGGGGACAGATATTGCTTTAAGGACAGCGAGCCCGCGCCTCAAAACCGACGACCATTGATTCTGCACTGCAGTGAATATAATCAACAATCTTAAAGCAATATCTGCTATGGAGAACAGTGCAGAATCCGCCTTCAAATTGATGAATCAGGACTTCGTCCGCCTTGACAGAATGGATGGAACAAATTTCACGCGATGGCAGGACAAAATGAAGTTCCTCCTTACTACCCTCAAAGTCTCGTACGTGCTTGATGAAAACCTTCCACCGATTCCTCCTCCAACAGACAAAGATACAGAAGAACTGAAGAAAAAGAGGATGAAACGCGAGGAAGATGAACTGCTGTGCCGAGGCCACATTCTAAATACATTATCCGATCGGTTGTACGATCTCTACACTCCACTGAAGTCGCCAAAAGAAATATGGGATGCGCTCGAAGCAAAGTACAAAACAGAGAAGATCGGAACAGATAAGTTTTTAACGTTACAGTATTTTGAATTTGAAATGAAAGATGATGTCTCTGTTATGGACCAAATGCATGACTTACAAGTTCTGGTTGGAAAACTTGCGGATTTAAAAGTGCAAATTCCAGAATCAATTCAGGTAGGGGCTATTATTGCTAAACTTCCACCTAGTTGGAATAATTATCGTAAAAAGCTCCTACACATGACTGAAGAACTCACGTTGGAACGGATTGGAAAACACATACGGATTGAAGAGGAAAACAGAATCCGTGATGGTGTTTTTCCAATAGCAAACGTGAACAATGTCAATTCTGGAAAGAAGAGGAAGAATGCTCAAAACCAGAACTTTAAGCCAAATAAGAAGACTAAGACGGATGGCAACTCTAATCCAAAGGATAAGAAAAACAAGGCTTGCTATAACTGCGGCAAACTTGGGCACTTCAAACGAGAGTGCAGGGCACCTCCAAAGCAAAAAGGCCAATCTAAAAATGCAAACATGGTTGAGAACGACGAAGTTCAAGAAATCATTGCTATGGTTTCAGATTTGCAGATTGGCAT
Source organism: Allium sativum (assembly GCA_030737875.1). Lineage (NCBI taxonomy): Eukaryota > Viridiplantae > Streptophyta > Magnoliopsida > Asparagales > Amaryllidaceae > Allium > Allium sativum. Next base: position 164,291,326 of record CM060913.1, read on the forward strand.
GATAACTGACTTGCACATGGCAATTGCGGAAACAAAATCTTCGGATTGGTGGTTTGATTCTGGTGCAACAGTTCATGTATGCAACAACAAAGGGCTGTTCAAGACCTACACAGAATTGGCAGAACAACAGGAAGTGCTTATGGGAAATGGAAATGGTGCAAAGGTTCTGGGGAAAGGAAATGTGGAGATTCATTTTACTTCCAACAAGAAGATCACTCTCACCAATGTACTTCATGTTCCTGATATTAAAAAGAATCTGGTTTCTGCATCAATCCTATGTAAGAATGGTGTCAAATCTGTCTTAGAGGCTGATAGTTTAATTCTGTCCAAGAATGGCATGTTTGTGGGTAAAGGTTATGCATGTAATGGGATGTTCAAACTCAGTATTAATGAAATAAATGAATGTTCTGCTTATACTGTTGACTCTTTATCATTATGGCATGCACGTTTAGGGCATTTAAATTATAGATCTTTGAAATATATGTCAAAACATGGTATTATTTCTGTTACTAATGATAAACATGATAAATGCGAGATATGTATACAAGCAAAGATTACAAAGAAACCATTCCCAACAGTTGAAAGAAACTCAGAACTCTTGGATTTAATTCATTCCGATATATGTGAATTAAATGGAATTTTAACCAGAGGTGGAAAAAGGTATTTCATTACCTTTATTGACGATTTTTCTAAATACACACATGTGTATTTGCTAAGAAATAAAGATGAAGCTTTTGACATGTTCAAACGCTATAAAACTGAAGTTGAAAATCAAAAGAGTAGGAAAATAAAGGTCCTACGTAGTGACAGAGGAGGAGAATACTTCTCCACTGAATTTTCTAACTTCTGTGAAGAACATGGAATTATTCATCAACAAACTGCGCCATACACACCACAACAAAATGGTTTGGCTGAAAGGAAAAACAGAACTCTGGTTGATATGGTAAATTCTATGTTATTAAATGCTAAATTGCCACTTAATTTGTGGGGAGAAGCATTATTATCTGCATGTCATTTGCACAATAGAATCACTTCAAGGAAAACTAAAGTTTCTCCTTATGAATTATGGAATGGTCGAAAACCTAATCTGCGATATCTAAAGGTGTGGGGGTGTATTGCCTTCTATAGGGTGACTGATCCAAAACGGACTAAACTAGGTCCAAGAGCATTGAAAAGCTTGTTTGTAGGATATGCTGAAAACTCTAAAGCATATAGACTACTAGATTTATCCTCAAACACGATTGTTGAATCAAGGGATGTTGAGTTTATTGAAAATAGATTCAAGGATGATTCAAACGCAAATCAGTCATTAAATCCCAACATTATTCAAACACCAACGGATGTTATTACGCCTTCTACTAGCAGTAAAAGGAAGATAACAAATGAACAAACAGAAATAAGAAGGACACAGAGAATCAGAAAAGAGAAATCTTTTGGTCCAGATTTTATATCATCTCAAGCTATGGCATTCCTTGTAGAAGGAACTCGAGATGAAGTTACTAACAAAATTCCTATAGTACTGAATATAGAAGATGATCCGAAAACATACAAAGAAGCTATAACTTCCAGAGATTCTGCTTTTTGGAAGGAGGCAATTAACGATGAAATGGATTCAATTTTATCAAATAATACTTGGGTATTGGTAGACTTGCCTCAAGGGTCAAAACCTATTGGTTGTAAATGGGTGTTTCGAAGAAAACGTAATAATGATGGTAGCGTGCAAACTTTCAAGGCTAGATTAGTAGCCAAAGGATTTCGGCAAAAGGAAGGAATTGATTTCTTTGATACATATGCTCCGGTTGCAAGAATTACATCAATTCGAGTACTAATAGCATTAGCATCAATCTATCAGTTGCATATCCACCAAATGGATGTCAAAACGGCCTTCCTTAATGGTGAACTTAACGAAGAAGTTTACATGGAACAACCAGAAGGTTTTATCCTTCCTGGGAATGAAAGAAAAGTTTGCAAATTGATAAGATCATTATACGGATTAAAACAAGCACCAAAACAGTGGCATGAGAAATTTGACTCGATTATACTTCAAAATGGCTTCACATATAATAGTGCAGACAAATGTATCTATTCCAAGTTTACAAAGGAATATGGAGTAATCATTTGTTTATATGTAGATGACCTATTAATATTCGGAACTAACATGAAAGGAATACAAGACACCAAGAATTATTTAACTTCAAAATTCAAAATGAAAGATTTAAATGAAGTTGATACAATTCTAGGTATAAAGGTTAGTAAAGATAGTGGGGGCTATGCACTAAATCAGTCACACTATATTCAAAAAGTGCTCCAGAAGTTTGGACATCTAAAAATTAAAGATGCCAGTACCCCAATAGACTCGAGTATAAATCTCAATAAAAATGAAGGAAGATGTATTGCTCAACTCGAATACGCAAGCGCTATTGGAAGTATAATGTATGCAATGCATTGTACAAGACCTGATATAGCATATGCAATATGCAAACTTGCCCGATATACTAGCAATCCTGGTATAGATCATTGGAAAGCAATTGAAAGATTACTTGGTTACCTAAAAAGAACCAATAATTTAGGGCTTTTTTACAATGGATTTCCAAGTGTATTAGAAGGATATACTGATGCAAGTTGGATAACTAGCGCCGGTGATAATAAATCTACTTCGGGTTGGATTTTCACATTAGGTGGAGGTGCTGTTTCTTGGGCATCAAAGAAACAAACTTGTATTTCACACTCCACAATGGAATCAGAATTTATAGCACTTGCTGCTGCAGGAAAGGAGGCAGAATGGCTACGAAATATGTTACTGGATATCAAGTTATGGCCAAAACCAATGCCAGCCATATCATTACGATGTGATAGTCAAGCCACTATGTCACGAGCATATAGTAACATATACAATGGAAAATCAAGACATATAAGTCTTAGACATGAATATGTTAGACAAATAATAAATGATGGAATTATTACTATTGTCTACATAAGATCCAATGATAATTTGGCAGACCCATTCACAAAAGCCTTGACTAGAGAAATGGTAAGATCCACGTCAGTCGGAATGGGACTTAAACCTTGCATTAATCAATGATAGTGGAAACCCAACCTTAATATTAATTAAATTAACTTTAAGGTTTAATGGGTAATAACAAACTATCATATGATTGGGAAGACACTAAGACAAATAGTGTAAACTGTTACATGTTTAAAGAGGCTGAGTTGAATAACTCTTAATAAAGTTCTAGTTAGTCTGGTAACAGAGACATTAAAAAGAAAAAGGAACTTTACCTTTATGAACTTGGAAGTGGTGCCGCTTCCAAACAAGAGTTTATAGGGTTTGCTCTTGTAAAAAGTTCATTAAGCTGGGATGGAGCACATGGCCATAACGGTGCTCACAGGTAGGGAAATTTATTGGTAAATTGAAATTACGTGTGTAGTATTTCCGACTTTATAATCCAACGGAGACTTGGTTTAAGTTAAGACCACCCAGCTCTTCATTAAAGTCTTGAGATACTCACACTAATACGTGGTTTAATCGAATAGATACCACATATGATGCGTAATTTCTAGTTAAGATAAAACTAAACAACATCAATAAAACAATCTAGTGGGGGATTGTTGAGGTAGATTGTTTTAATGAGGAGAACATTAAGTCCCACATCACCAAGTCTTTTGGACTATCCCAAAATATATAACAAAGCCTTGTATATGATATTGTGAATTAAAATGACATGGGCTTGAGTATTGGCTTGGTTGGGTATGCATATGGGCTTGGGCCTATAAAATATTTATAGGTCAAAGATTGGGCACTTGGGCACTTGGGGCACGTGGGCGCGTGCGTGACCGTACAGAGGCGAATTGGGCTGAACGCAAACAGTCGCATTTTTTGAATTCGAACAGACGGACGCGTCTGTTTGAATGTGCCTATTCCAGAACGGTCATGCCTCTTTGTCTTTTATAAATACATCTCTTCTCGCCCAGACAGATCATCTTCTTCTCTCCTCTTGCATACTACAGTTTCTGTTTTATCTCCGAACAATAAAAATCCCATTAAACTCACAGACATTGCCACGCCTCTGGGTTTAGGTTTTGTTGTATCCTGGGAAGCAGTCTGTCGTTCGACCCATTGGCAAACTCAGACGAGTGGGGACAGATATTGCTTTAAGGACAGCGAGCCCGCGCCTCAAAACCGACGACCATTGATTCTGCACTGCAGTGAATATAATCAACAATCTTAAAGCAATATCTGCTATGGAGAACAGTGCAGAATCCGCCTTCAAATTGATGAATCAGGACTTCGTCCGCCTTGACAGAATGGATGGAACAAATTTCACGCGATGGCAGGACAAAATGAAGTTCCTCCTTACTACCCTCAAAGTCTCGTACGTGCTTGATGAAAACCTTCCACCGATTCCTCCTCCAACAGACAAAGATACAGAAGAACTGAAGAAAAAGAGGATGAAACGCGAGGAAGATGAACTGCTGTGCCGAGGCCACATTCTAAATACATTATCCGATCGGTTGTACGATCTCTACACTCCACTGAAGTCGCCAAAAGAAATATGGGATGCGCTCGAAGCAAAGTACAAAACAGAGAAGATCGGAACAGATAAGTTTTTAACGTTACAGTATTTTGAATTTGAAATGAAAGATGATGTCTCTGTTATGGACCAAATGCATGACTTACAAGTTCTGGTTGGAAAACTTGCGGATTTAAAAGTGCAAATTCCAGAATCAATTCAGGTAGGGGCTATTATTGCTAAACTTCCACCTAGTTGGAATAATTATCGTAAAAAGCTCCTACACATGACTGAAGAACTCACGTTGGAACGGATTGGAAAACACATACGGATTGAAGAGGAAAACAGAATCCGTGATGGTGTTTTTCCAATAGCAAACGTGAACAATGTCAATTCTGGAAAGAAGAGGAAGAATGCTCAAAACCAGAACTTTAAGCCAAATAAGAAGACTAAGACGGATGGCAACTCTAATCCAAAGGATAAGAAAAACAAGGCTTGCTATAACTGCGGCAAACTTGGGCACTTCAAACGAGAGTGCAGGGCACCTCCAAAGCAAAAAGGCCAATCTAAAAATGCAAACATGGTTGAGAACGACGAAGTTCAAGAAATCATTGCTATGGTTTCAGATTTGCAGATTGGCATGATAACTGACTTGCACATGGCAATTGCGGAAACAAAATCTTCGGATTGGTGGTTTGATTCTGGTGCAACAGTTCATGTATGCAACAACAAAGGGCTGTTCAAGACCTACACAGAATTGGCAGAACAACAGGAAGTGCTTATGGGAAATGGAAATGGTGCAAAGGTTCTGGGGAAAGGAAATGTGGAGATTCATTTTACTTCCAACAAGAAGATCACTCTCACCAATGTACTTCATGTTCCTGATATTAAAAAGAATCTGGTTTCTGCATCAATCCTATGTAAGAATGGTGTCAAATCTGTCTTAGAGGCTGATAGTTTAATTCTGTCCAAGAATGGCATGTTTGTGGGTAAAGGTTATGCATGTAATGGGATGTTCAAACTCAGTATTAATGAAATAAATGAATGTTCTGCTTATACTGTTGACTCTTTATCATTATGGCATGCACGTTTAGGGCATTTAAATTATAGATCTTTGAAATATATGTCAAAACATGGTATTATTTCTGTTACTAATGATAAACATGATAAATGCGAGATATGTATACAAGCAAAGATTACAAAGAAACCATTCCCAACAGTTGAAAGAAACTCAGAACTCTTGGATTTAATTCATTCCGATATATGTGAATTAAATGGAATTTTAACCAGAGGTGGAAAAAGGTATTTCATTACCTTTATTGACGATTTTTCTAAATACACACATGTGTATTTGCTAAGAAATAAAGATGAAGCTTTTGACATGTTCAAACGCTATAAAACAGAAGTTGAAAATCAAAAGAGTAGGAAAATAAAGGTCCTACGTAGTGACAGAGGAGGAGAATACTTCTCCACTGAATTTTCTAACTTCTGTGAAGAACATGGAATTATTCATCAACAAACTGCGCCATACACACCACAACAAAATGGTTTGGCTGAAAGGAAAAACAGAACTCTGGTTGATATGGTAAATTCTATGTTATTAAATGCTAAATTGCCACTTAATTTGTGGGGAGAAGCATTATTATCTGCATGTCATTTGCACAATAGAATCACTTCAAGGAAAACTAAAGTTTCTCCTTATGAATTATGGAATGGTCGAAAACCTAATCTGCGATATCTAAAGGTGTGGGGGTGTATTGCCTTCTATAGGGTGACTGATCCAAAACGGACTAAACTAGGTCCAAGAGCATTGAAAAGCTTGTTTGTAGGATATGCTGAAAACTCTAAAGCATATAGACTACTAGATTTATCCTCAAACACGATTGTTGAATCAAGGGATGTTGAGTTTATTGAAAATAGATTCAAGGATGATTCAAACGCAAATCAGTCATTAAATCCCAACATTATTCAAACACCAACGGATGTTATTACGCCTTCTACTAGCAGTAAAAGGAAGATAACAAATGAACAGACAGAAATAAGAAGGACACAGAGAATCAGAAAAGAGAAATCTTTTGGTCCAGATTTTATATCATCTCAAGCTATGGCATTCCTTGTAGAAGGAACTCGAGATGAAGTTACTAACAAAATTCCTATAGTACTGAATATAGAAGATGATCCGAAAACATACAAAGAAGCTATAACTTCCAGAGATTCTGCTTTTTGGAAGGAGGCAATTAACGATGAAATGGATTCAATTTTATCAAATAATACTTGGGTATTGGTAGACTTGCCTCAAGGGTCAAAACCTATTGGTTGTAAATGGGTGTTTCGAAGAAAACGTAATAATGATGGTAGCGTGCAAACTTTCAAGGCTAGATTAGTAGCCAAAGGATTTCGGCAAAAGGAAGGAATTGATTTCTTTGATACATATGCTCCGGTTGCAAGAATTACATCAATTCGAGTACTAATAGCATTAGCATCAATCTATCAGTTGCATATCCACCAAATGGATGTCAAAACGGCCTTCCTTAATGGTGAACTTAACGAAGAAGTTTACATGGAACAACCAGAAGGTTTTATCCTTCCTGGGAATGAAAGAAAAGTTTGCAAATTGATAAGATCATTATACGGATTAAAACAAGCACCAAAACAGTGGCATGAGAAATTTGACTCGATTATACTTCAAAATGGCTTCACATATAATAGTGCAGACAAATGTATCTATTCCAAGTTTACAAAGGAATATGGAGTAATCATTTGTTTATATGTAGATGACCTATTAATATTCGGAACTAACATGAAAGGAATACAAGACACCAAGAATTATTTAACTTCAAAATTCAAAATGAAAGATTTAAATGAAGTTGATACAATTCTAGGTATAAAGGTTAGTAAAGATAGTGGGGGCTATGCACTAAATCAGTCACACTATATTCAAAAAGTGCTCCAGAAGTTTGGACATCTAAAAATTAAAGATGCCAGTACCCCAATAGACTCGAGTATAAATCTCAATAAAAATGAAGGAAGATGTATTGCTCAACTCGAATACGCAAGCGCTATTGGAAGTATAATGTATGCAATGCATTGTACAAGACCTGATATAGCATATGCAATATGCAAACTTGCCCGATATACTAGCAATCCTGGTATAGATCATTGGAAAGCAATTGAAAGATTACTTGGTTACCTAAAAAGAACCAATAATTTAGGGCTTTTTTACAATGGATTTCCAAGTGTATTAGAAGGATATACTGATGCAAGTTGGATAACTAGCGCCGGTGATAAAAAATCTACTTCGGGTTGGATTTTCACATTAGGTGGAGGTGCTGTTTCTTGGGCATCAAAGAAACAAACTTGTATTTCACACTCCACAATGGAATCAGAATTTATAGCACTTGCTGCCGCAGGAAAGGAGGCAGAATGTCTACGAAATATGTTACTGGATATCAAGTTATGGCCAAAACCAATGCCAGCCATATCATTACGATGTGATAGTCAAGCCACTATGTCACGAGCATATAGTAACATATACAATGGAAAATCAAGACATATAAGTCTTAGACATGAATATGTTAGACAAATAATAAATGATGGAATTATTACTATTGTCTACATAAGATCCAATGATAATTTGGCAGACCCATTCACAAAAGCCTTGACTAGAGAAATGGTAAGATCCACGTCAGTCGGAATGGGACTTAAACCTTGCATTAATCAATGATAGTGGAAACCCAACCTTAATATTAATTAAATTAACTTTAAGGTTTAATGGGTAATAACAAACTATCATATGATTGGGAAGACACTAAGACAAATAGTGTAAACTGTTACATGTTTAAAGAGGCTGAGTTGAATAACTCTTAATAAAGTTCTAGTTAGTCTGGTAACAGAGACATTAAAAAGAAAAAGGAACTTTACCTTTATGAACTTGGAAGTGGTGCCGCTTCCAAACAAGAGTTTATAGGGTTTGCTCTTGTAAAAAGTTCATTAAGCTGGGATGGAGCACATGGCCATAACGGTGCTCACAGGTAGGGAAATTTATTGGTAAATTGAAATTACGTGTGTAGTATTTCCGACTTTATAATCCAACGGAGACTTGGTTTAAGTTAAGACCACCCAGCTCTTCATTAAAGTCTTGAGATACTCACACTAATACATGGTTTAATCGAATAGATACCACATATGATGCGTAATTTCTAGTTAAGATAAAACTAAACAACATCAATAAAACAATCTAGTGGGGGATTGTTGAGGTAGATTGTTTTAATGAGGAGAACATTAAGTCCCACATCACCAAGTCTTTTGGACTATCCCAAAATATATAACAAAGCCTTGTATATGATATTGTGAATTAAAATGACATGGGCTTGAGTATTGGCTTGGTTGGGTATGCATATGGGCTTGGGCCTATAAAATATTTATAGGTCAAAGATTGGGCACTTGGGCACTTGGGGCACGTGGGCGCGTGCGTGACCGTACAGAGGCGAATTGGGCTGAACGCAAACAGTCGCATTTTTTGAATTCGAACAGACGGACGCGTCTGTTTGAATGTGCCTATTCCAGAACGGTCATGCCTCTTTGTCTTTTATAAATACATCTCTTCTCGCCCAGACAGATCATCTTCTTCTCTCCTCTTGCATACTACAGTTTCTGTTTTATCTCCGAACAATAAAAATCCCATTAAACTCACAGGCATTGCCACGCCTCTGGGTTTAGGTTTTGTTGTATCCTGGGAAGCAGTCTGTCGTTCGACCCATTGGCAAACTCAGACGAGTGGGGACAGATATTGCTTTAAGGACAGCGAGCCCGCGCCTCAAAACCGACGACCATTGATTCTGCACTGCAGTGAATATAATCAACAATCTTAAAGCAATATCTGCTATGGAGAACAGTGCAGAATCCGCCTTCAAATTGATGAATCAGGACTTCGTCCGCCTTGACAGAATGGATGGAACAAATTTCACGCGATGGCAGGACAAAATGAAGTTCCTCCTTACTACCCTCAAAGTCTCGTACGTGCTTGATGAAAACCTTCCACCGATTCCTCCTCCAACAGACAAAGATACAGAAGAACTGAAGAAAAAGAGGATGAAACGCGAGGAAGATGAACTGCTGTGCCGAGGCCACATTCTAAATACATTATCCGATCGGTTGTACGATCTCTACACTCCACTGAAGTCGCCAAAAGAAATATGGGATGCGCTCGAAGCAAAGTACAAAACAGAGAAGATCGGAACAGATAAGTTTTTAACGTTACAGTATTTTGAATTTGAAATGAAAGATGATGTCTCTGTTATGGACCAAATGCATGACTTACAAGTTCTGGTTGGAAAACTTGCGGATTTAAAAGTGCAAATTCCAGAATCAATTCAGGTAGGGGCTATTATTGCTAAACTTCCACCTAGTTGGAATAATTATCGTAAAAAGCTCCTACACATGACTGAAGAACTCACGTTGGAACGGATTGGAAAACACATACGGATTGAAGAGGAAAACAGAATCCGTGATGGTGTTTTTCCAATAGCAAACATGAACAATGTCAATTCTGGAAAGAAGAGGAAGAATGCTCAAAACCAGAACTTTAAGCCAAATAAGAAGACTAAGACGGATGGCAACTCTAATCCAAAGGATAAGAAAAACAAGGCTTGCTATAACTGCGGCAAACTTGGGCACTTCAAACGAGAGTGCAGGGCACCTCCAAAGCAAAAAGGCCAATCTAAAAATGCAAACATGGTTGAGAACGACGAAGTTCAAGAAATCATTGCTATGGTTTCAGATTTGCAGATTGGCATGATAACTGACTTGCACATGGCAATTGCGGAAACAAAATCTTCGGATTGGTGGTTTGATTCTGGTGCAACAGTTCATGTATGCAACAACAAAGGGCTGTTCAAGACCTACACAGAATTGGCAGAACAACAGGAAGTGCTTATGGGAAATGGAAATGGTGCAAAGGTTCTGGGGAAAGGAAATGTGGAGATTCATTTTACTTCCAATAAGAAGATCACTCTCACCAATGTACTTCATGTTCCTGATATTAAAAAGAATCTGGTTTCTGCATCAATCCTATGTAAGAATGGTGTCAAATCTGTCTTAGAGGCTGATAGTTTAATTATGTCCAAGAATGGCATGTTTGTGGGTAAAGGTTATGCATGTAATGGGATGTTCAAACTCAGTATTAATGAAATAAATGAATGTTCTGCTTATACTGTTGACTCTTTATCATTATGGCATGCACGTTTAGGGCATTTAAATTATAGATCTTTGAAATATATGTCAAAACATGGTATTATTTCTGTTACTAATGATAAACATGATAAATGCGAGATATGTATACAAGCAAAGATTACAAAGAAACCATTCCCAACAGTTGAAAGAAACTCAGAACTCTTGGATTTAATTCATTCCGATATATGTGAATTAAATGGAATTTTAACCAGAGGTGGAAAAAGGTATTTCATTACCTTTATTGACGATTTTTCTAAATACACACATGTGTATTTGCTAAGAAATAAAGATGAAGCTTTTGACATGTTCAAACGCTATAAAACAGAAGTTGAAAATCAAAAGAGTAGGAAAATAAAGGTCCTACGTAGTGACAGAGGAGGAGAATACTTCTCCACTGAATTTTCTAACTTCTGTGAAGAACATGGAATTATTCATCAACAAACTGCGCCATACACACCACAACAAAATGGTTTGGCTGAAAGGAAAAACAGAACTCTGGTTGATATGGTAAATTCTATGTTATTAAATGCTAAATTGCCACTTAATTTGTGGGGAGAAGCATTATTATCTGCATGTCATTTGCACAATAGAATCACTTCAAGGAAAACTAAAGTTTCTCCTTATGAATTAAGGAATGGTCGAAAACCTAATCTGCGATATCTAAAGGTGTGGGGGTGTATTGCCTTCTATAGGGTGACTGATCCAAAACGGACTAAACTAGGTCCAAGAGCATTGAAAAGCTTGTTTGTAGGATATGCTGAAAACTCTAAAGCATATAGACTACTAGATTTATCCTCAAACACGATTGTTGAATCAAGGGATGTTGAGTTTATTGAAAATAGATTCAAGGATGATTCAAACGCAAATCAGTCATTAAATCCCAACATTATTCAAACACCAACGGATGTTATTACGCCTTCTACTAGCAGTAAAAGGAAGATAACAAATGAACAGACAGAAATAAGAAGGACACAGAGAATCAGAAAAGAGAAATCTTTTGGTCCAGATTTTATATCATCTCAAGCTATGGCATTCCTTGTAGAAGGAACTCGAGATGAAGTTACTAACAAAATTCCTATAGTACTGAATATAGAAGATGATCCGAAAACATACAAAGAAGCTATAACTTCCAGAGATTCTGCTTTTTGGAAGGAGGCAATTAACGATGAAATGGATTCAATTTTATCAAATAATACTTGGGTATTGGTAGACTTGCCTCAAGGGTCAAAACCTATTGGTTGTAAATGGGTGTTTCGAAGAAAACGTAATAATGATGGTAGCGTGCAAACTTTCAAGGCTAGATTAGTAGCCAAAGGATTTCGGCAAAAGGAAGGAATTGATTTCTTTGATACATATGCTCCGGTTGCAAGAATTACATCAATTCGAGTACTAATAGCATTAGCATCAATCTATCAGTTGCATATCCACCAAATGGATGTCAAAACGGCCTTCCTTAATGGTGAACTTAACGAAGAAGTTTACATGGAACAACCAGAAGGTTTTATCCTTCCTGGGAATGAAAGAAAAGTTTGCAAATTGATAAGATCATTATACGGATTAAAACAAGCACCAAAACAGTGGCATGAGAAATTTGACTCGATTATACTTCAAAATGGCTTCACATATAATAGTGCAGACAAATGTATCTATTCCAAGTTTACAAAGGAATATGGAGTAATCATTTGTTTATATGTAGATGACCTATTAATATTCGGAACTAACATGAAAGGAATACAAGACACCAAGAATTATTTAACTTCAAAATTCAAAATGAAAGATTTAAATGAAGTTGATACAATTCTAGGTATAAAGGTTAGTAAAGATAGTGGGGGCTATGCACTAAATCAGTCACACTATATTCAAAAAGTGCTCCAGAAGTTTGGACATCTAAAAATTAAAGATGCCAGTACCCCAATAGACTCGAGTATAAATCTCAATAAAAATGAAGGAAGATGTATTGCTCAACTCGAATACGCAAGCGCTATTGGAAGTATAATGTATGCAATGCATTGTACAAGACCTGATATAGCATATGCAATATGCAAACTTGCCCGATATACTAGCAATCCTGGTATAGATCATTGGAAAGCAATTGAAAGATTACTTGGTTACCTAAAAAGAACCAATAATTTAGGGCTTTTTTACAATGGATTTCCAAGTGTATTAGAAGGATATACTGATGCAAGTTGGATAACTAGCGCCGGTGATAAAAAATCTACTTCGGGTTGGATTTTCACATTAGGTGGAGGTGCTGTTTCTTGGGCATCAAAGAAACAAACTTGTATTTCACACTCCACAATGGAATCAGAATTTATAGCACTTGCTGCCGCAGGAAAGGAGGCAGAATGGCTACGAAATATGTTACTGGATATCAAGTTATGGCCAAAACCAATGCCAGCCATATCATTACGATGTGATAGTCAAGCCACTATGTCACGAGCATATAGTAACATATACAATGGAAAATCAAGACATATAAGTCTTAGACATGAATATGTTAGACAAATAATAAATGATGGAATTATTACTATTGTCTACATAAGATCCAATGATAATTTGGCAGACCCATTCACAAAAGCCTTGACTAGAGAAATGGTAAGATCCACGTCAGTCGGAATGGGACTTAAACCTTGCATTAATCAATGATAGTGGAAACCCAACCTTAATATTAATTAAATTAACTTTAAGGTTTAATGGGTAATAACAAACTATCATATGATTGGGAAGACACTAAGACAAATAGTGTAAACTGTTACATGTTTAAAGAGGCTGAGTTGAATAACTCTTAATAAAGTTCTAGTTAGTCTGGTAACAGAGACATTAAAAAGAAAAAGGAACTTTACCTTTATGAACTTGGAAGTGGTGCCGCTTCCAAACAAGAGTTTATAGGGTTTGCTCTTGTAAAAAGTTCATTAAGCTGGGATGGAGCACATGGCCATAACGGTGCTCACAGGTAGGGAAATTTATTGGTAAATTGAAATTACGTGTGTAGTATTTCCGACTTTATAATCCAACGGAGACTTGGTTTAAGTTAAGACCACCCAGCTCTTCATTAAAGTCTTGAGATACTCACACTAATACGTGGTTTAATCGAATAGATACCACATATGATGCGTAATTTCTAGTTAAGATAAAACTAAACAACATCAATAAAACAATCTAGTGGGGGATTGTTGAGGTAGATTGTTTTAATGAGGAGAACATTAAGTCCCACATCACCAAGTCTTTTGGACTATCCCAAAATATATAACAAAGCCTTGTATATGATATTGTGAATTAAAATGACATGGGCTTGAGTATTGGCTTGGTTGGGTATGCATATGGGCTTGGGCCTATAAAATATTTATAGGTCAAAGATTGGGCACTTGGGCACTTGGGGCACGTGGGCGCGTGCGTGACCGTACAGAGGCGAATTGGGCTGAACGCAAACAGTCGCATTTTTTGAATTCGAACAGACGGACGCGTCTGTTTGAATGTGCCTATTCCAGAACGGTCATGCCTCTTTGTCTTTTATAAATACATCTCTTCTCGCCCAGACAGATCATCTTCTTCTCTCCTCTTGCATACTACAGTTTCTGTTTTATCTCCGAACAATAAAAATCCCATTAAACTCACAGGCATTGCCACGCCTCTGGGTTTAGGTTTTGTTGTATCCTGGGAAGCAGTCTGTCGTTCGACCCATTGGCAAACTCAGACGAGTGGGGACAGATATTGCTTTAAGGACAGCGAGCCCGCGCCTCAAAACCGACGACCATTGATTCTGCACTGCAGTGAATATAATCAACAATCTTAAAGCAATATCTGCTATGGAGAACAGTGCAGAATCCGCCTTCAAATTGATGAATCAGGACTTCGTCCGCCTTGACAGAATGGATGGAACAAATTTCACGCGATGGCAGGACAAAATGAAGTTCCTCCTTACTACCCTCAAAGTCTCGTACGTGCTTGATGAAAACCTTCCACCGATTCCTCCTCCAACAGACAAAGATACAGAAGAACTGAAGAAAAAGAGGATGAAACGCGAGGAAGATGAACTGCTGTGCCGAGGCCACATTCTAAATACATTATCCGATCGGTTGTACGATCTCTACACTCCACTGAAGTCGCCAAAAGAAATATGGGATGCGCTCGAAGCAAAGTACAAAACAGAGAAGATCGGAACAGATAAGTTTTTAACGTTACAGTATTTTGAATTTGAAATGAAAGATGATGTCTCTGTTATGGACCAAATGCATGACTTACAAGTTCTGGTTGGAAAACTTGCGGATTTAAAAGTGCAAATTCCAGAATCAATTCAGGTAGGGGCTATTATTGCTAAACTTCCACCTAGTTGGAATAATTATCGTAAAAAGCTCCTACACATGACTGAAGAACTCACGTTGGAACGGATTGGAAAACACATACGGATTGAAGAGGAAAACAGAATCCGTGATGGTGTTTTTCCAATAGCAAACGTGAACAATGTCAATTCTGGAAAGAAGAGGAAGAATGCTCAAAACCAGAACTTTAAGCCAAATAAGAAGACTAAGACGGATGGCAACTCTAATCCAAAGGATAAGAAAAACAAGGCTTGCTATAACTGCGGCAAACTTGGGCACTTCAAACGAGAGTGCAGGGCACCTCCAAAGCAAAAAGGCCAATCTAAAAATGCAAACATGGTTGAGAACGACGAAGTTCAAGAAATCATTGCTATGGTTTCAGATTTGCAGATTGGCATGATAACTGACTTGCACATGGCAATTGCGGAAACAAAATCTTCGGATTGGTGGTTTGATTCTGGTGCAACAGTTCATGTATGCAACAACAAAGGGCTGTTCAAGACCTACACAGAATTGGCAGAACAACAGGAAGTGCTTATGGGAAATGGAAATGGTGCAAAGGTTCTGGGGAAAGGAAATGTGGAGATTCATTTTACTTCCAACAAGAAGATCACTCTCACCAATGTACTTCATGTTCCTGATATTAAAAAGAATCTGGTTTCTGCATCAATCCTATGTAAGAATGGTGTCAAATCTGTCTTAGAGGCTGATAGTTTAATTCTGTCCAAGAATGGCATGTTTGTGGGTAAAGGTTATGCATGTAATGGGATGTTCAAACTCAGTATTAATGAAATAAATGAATGTTCTGCTTATACTGTTGACTCTTTATCATTATGGCATGCACGTTTAGGGCATTTAAATTATAGATCTTTGAAATATATGTCAAAACATGGTATTATTTCTGTTACTAATGATAAACATGATAAATGCGAGATATGTATACAAGCAAAGATTACAAAGAAACCATTCCCAACAGTTGAAAGAAACTCAGAACTCTTGGATTTAATTCATTCCGATATATGTGAATTAAATGGAATTTTAACCAGAGGTGGAAAAAGGTATTTCATTACCTTTATTGACGATTTTTCTAAATACACACATGTGTATTTGCTAAGAAATAAAGATGAAGCTTTTGACATGTTCAAACGCTATAAAACAGAAGTTGAAAATCAAAAGAGTAGGAAACTAAAGGTCCTACGTAGTGACAGAGGAGGAGAATACTTCTCCACTGAATTTTCTAACTTCTGTGAAGAACATGGAATTATTCATCAACAAACTGCGCCATACACACCACAACAAAATGGTTTGGCTGAAAGGAAAAACAGAACTCTGGTTGATATGGTAAATTCTATGTTATTAAATGCTAAATTGCCACTTAATTTGTGGGGAGAAGCATTATTATCTGCATGTCATTTGCACAATAGAATCACTTCAAGGAAAACTAAAGTTTCTCCTTATGAATTATGGAATGGTCGAAAACCTAATCTGCGATATCTAAAGGTGTGGGGGTGTATTGCCTTCTATAGGGTGACTGATCCAAAACGGACTAAACTAGGTCCAAGAGCATTGAAAAGCTTGTTTGTAGGATATGCTGAAAACTCTAAAGCATATAGACTACTAGATTTATCCTCAAACACGATTGTTGAATCAAGGGATGTTGAGTTTATTGAAAATAGATTCAAGGATGATTCAAACGCAAATCAGTCATTAAATCCCAACATTATTCAAACACCAACGGATGTTATTACGCCTTCTACTAGCAGTAAAAGGAAGATAACAAATGAACAGACAGAAATAAGAAGGACACAGAGAATCAGAAAAGAGAAATCTTTTGGTCCAGATTTTATATCATCTCAAGCTATGGCATTCCTTGTAGAAGGAACTCGAGATGAAGTTACTAACAAAATTCCTATAGTACTGAATATAGAAGATGATCCGAAAACATACAAAGAAGCTATAACTTCCAGAGATTCTGCTTTTTGGAAGGAGGCAATTAACGATGAAATGGATTCAATTTTATCAAATAATACTTGGGTATTGGTAGACTTGCCTCAAGGGTCAAAACCTATTGGTTGTAAATGGGTGTTTCGAAGAAAACGTAATAATGATGGTAGCGTGCAAACTTTCAAGGCTAGATTAGTAGCCAAAGGATTTCGGCAAAAGGAAGGAATTGATTTCTTTGATACATATGCTCCGGTTGCAAGAATTACATCAATTCGAGTACTAATAGCATTAGCATCAATCTATCAGTTGCATATCCACCAAATGGATGTCAAAACGGCCTTCCTTAATGGTGAACTTAACGAAGAAGTTTACATGGAACAACCAGAAGGTTTTATCCTTCCTGGGAATGAAAGAAAAGTTTGCAAATTGATAAGATCATTATACGGATTAAAACAAGCACCAAAACAGTGGCATGAGAAATTTGACTCGATTATACTTCAAAATGGCTTCACATATAATAGTGCAGACAAATGTATCTATTCCAAGTTTACAAAGGAATATGGAGTAATCATTTGTTTATATGTAGATGACCTATTAATATTCGGAACTAACATGAAAGGAATACAAGACACCAAGAATTATTTAACTTCAAAATTCAAAATGAAAGATTTAAATGAAGTTGATACAATTCTAGGTATAAAGGTTAGTAAAGATAGTGGGGGCTATGCACTAAATCAGTCACACTATATTCAAAAAGTGCTCCAGAAGTTTGGACATCTAAAAATTAAAGATGCCAGTACCCCAATAGACTCGAATATAAATCTCAATAAAAATGAAGGAAGATGTATTGCTCAACTCGAATACGCAAGCGCTATTGGAAGTATAATGTATGCAATGCATTGTACAAGACCTGATATAGCATATGCAATATGCAAACTTGCCCGATATACTAGCAATCCTGGTATAGATCATTGGAAAGCAATTGAAAGATTACTTGGTTACCTAAAAAGAACCAATAATTTAGGGCTTTTTTACAATGGATTTCCAAGTGTATTAGAAGGATATACTGATGCAAGTTGGATAACTAGCGCCGGTGATAAAAAATCTACTTCGGGTTGGATTTTCACATTAGGTGGAGGTGCTGTTTCTTGGACATCAAAGAAACAAACTTGTATTTCACACTCCACAATGGAATCAGAATTTATAGCACTTGCTGCCGCAGGAAAGGAGGCAGAATGGCTACGAAATATGTTACTGGATATCAAGTTATGGCCAAAACCAATGCCAGCCATATCATTACGATGTGATAGTCAAGCCACTATGTCACGAGCATATAGTAACATATACAATGGAAAATCAAGACATATAAGTCTTAGACATGAATATGTTAGACAAATAATAAATGATGGAATTATTACTATTGTCTACATAAGATCCAATGATAATTTGGCAGACCCATTCACAAAAGCCTTGACTAGAGAAATGGTAAGATCCACGTCAGTCGGAATGGGACTTAAACCTTGCATTAATCAATGATAGTGGAAACCCAACCTTAATATTAATTAAATTAACTTTAAGGTTTAATGGGTAATAACAAACTATCATATGATTGGGAAGACACTAAGACAAATAGTGTAAACTGTTACATGTTTAAAGAGGCTGAGTTGAATAACTCTTAATAAAGTTCTAGTTAGTCTGGTAACAGAGACATTAAAAAGAAAAAGGAACTTTACCTTTATGAACTTGGAAGTGGTGCCGCTTCCAAACAAGAGTTTATAGGGTTTGCTCTTGTAAAAAGTTCATTAAGCTGGGATGGAGCACATGGCCATAACGGTGCTCACAGGTAGGGAAATTTATTGGTAAATTGAAATTACGTGTGTAGTATTTCCGACTTTATAATCCAACGGAGACTTGGTTTAAGTTAAGACCACCCAGCTCTTCATTAAAGTCTTGAGATACTCACACTAATACGTGGTTTAATCGAATAGATACCACATATGATGCGTAATTTCTAGTTAAGATAAAACTAAACAACATCAATAAAACAATCTAGTGGGGGATTGTTGAGGTAGATTGTTTTAATGAGGAGAACATTAAGTCCCACATCACCAAGTCTTTTGGACTATCCCAAAATATATAACAAAGCCTTGTATATGATATTGTGAATTAAAATGACATGGGCTTGAGTATTGGCTTGGTTGGGTATGCATATGGGCTTGGGCCTATAAAATATTTATAGGTCAAAGATTGGGCACTTGGGCACTTGGGGCACGTGGGCGCGTGCATGACCGTACAGAGGCGAATTGGGCTGAACGCAAACAGTCGCATTTTTTGAATTCGAACAGACGGACGCGTCTGTTTGAATGTGCCTATTCCAGAACGGTCATGCCTCTTTGTCTTTTATAAATACATCTCTTCTCGCCCAGACAGATCATCTTCTTCTCTCCTCTTGCATACTACAGTTTCTGTTTTATCTCCGAACAATAAAAATCCCATTAAACTCACAGGCATTGCCACGCCTCTGGGTTTAGGTTTTGTTGTATCCTGGGAAGCAGTCTGTCGTTCGACCCATTGGCAAACTCAGACGAGTGGGGACAGATATTGCTTTAAGGACAGCGAGCCGGCGCCTCAAAACCGACGACCATTGATTCTGCACTGCAGTGAATATAATCAACAATCTTAAAGCAATATCTGCTATGGAGAACAGTGCAGAATCCGCCTTCAAATTGATGAATCAGGACTTCGTCCGCCTTGACAGAATGGATGGAACAAATTTCACGCTATGGCAGGACAAAATGAAGTTCCTCCTTACTACCCTCAAAGTCTCGTACGTGCTTGATGAAAACCTTCCACCGATTCCTCCTCCAACAGACAAAGATACAGAAGAACTGAAGAAAAAGAGGATGAAACGCGAGGAAGATGAACTGCTGTGCCGAGGCCACATTCTAAATACATTATCCGATCGGTTGTACGATCTCTACACTCCACTGAAGTCGCCAAAAGAAATATGGGATGCGCTCGAAGCAAAGTACAAAACAGAGAAGATCGGAACAGATAAGTTTTTAACGTTACAGTATTTTGAATTTGAAATGAAAGATGATGTCTCTGTTATGGACCAAATGCATGACTTACAAGTTCTGGTTGGAAAACTTGCGGATTTAAAAGTGCAAATTCCAGAATCAATTCAGGTAGGGGCTATTATTGCTAAACTTCCACCTAGTTGGAATAATTATCGTAAAAAGCTCCTACACATGACTGAAGAACTCACGTTGGAACGGATTGGAAAACACATACGGATTGAAGAGGAAAACAGAATCCGTGATGGTGTTTTTCCAATAGCAAACGTGAACAATGTCAATTCTGGAAAGAAGAGGAAGAATGCTCAAAACCAGAACTTTAAGCCAAATAAGAAGACTAAGACGGATGGCAACTCTAATCCAAAGGATAAGAAAAACAAGGCTTGCTATAACTGCGGCAAACTTGGGCACTTCAAACGAGAGTGCAGGGCACCTCCAAAGCAAAAAGGCCAATCTAAAAATGCAAACATGGTTGAGAACGACGAAGTTCAAGAAATCATTGCTATGGTTTCAGATTTGCAGATTGGCATGATAACTGACTTGCACATGGCAATTGCGGAAACAAAATCTTCGGATTGGTGGTTTGATTCTGGTGCAACAGTTCATGTATGCAACAACAAAGGGCTGTTCAAGACCTACACAGAATTGGCAGAACAACAGGAAGTGCTTATGGGAAATGGAAATGGTGCAAAGGTTCTGGGGAAAGGAAATGTGGAGATTCATTTTACTTCCAACAAGAAGATCACTCTCACCAATGTACTTCATGTTCCTGATATTAAAAAGAATCTGGTTTCTGCATCAATCCTATGTAAGAATGGTGTCAAATCTGTCTTAGAGGCTGATAGTTTAATTCTGTCCAAGAATGGCATGTTTGTGGGTAAAGGTTATGCATGTAATGGGATGTTCAAACTCAGTATTAATGAAATAAATGAATGTTCTGCTTATACTGTTGACTCTTTATCATTATGGCATGCACGTTTAGGGCATTTAAATTATAGATCTTTGAAATATATGTCAAAACATGGTATTATTTCTGTTACTAATGATAAACATGATAAATGCGAGATATGTATACAAGCAAAGATTACAAAGAAACCATTCCCAACAGTTGAAAGAAACTCAGAACTCTTGGATTTAATTCATTCCGATATATGTGAATTAAATGGAATTTTAACCAGAGGTGGAAAAAGGTATTTCATTACCTTTATTGACGATTTTTCTAAATACACACATGTGTATTTGCTAAGAAATAAAGATGAAGCTTTTGACATGTTCAAACGCTATAAAACAGAAGTTGAAAATCAAAAGAGTAGGAAAATAAAGGTCCTACGTAGTGACAGAGGAGGAGAATACTTCTCCACTGAATTTTCTAACTTCTGTGAAGAACATGGAATTATTCATCAACAAACTGCGCCATACACACCACAACAAAATGGTTTGGCTGAAAGGAAAAACAGAACTCTGGTTGATATGGTAAATTCTATGTTATTAAATGCTAAATTGCCACTTAATTTGTGGGGAGAAGCATTATTATCTGCATGTCATTTGCACAATAGAATCACTTCAAGGAAAACTAAAGTTTCTCCTTATGAATTATGGAATGGTCGAAAACCTAATCTGCGATATCTAAAGGTGTGGGGGTGTATTGCCTTCTATAGGGTGACTGATCCAAAACGGACTAAACTAGGTCCAAGAGCATTGAAAAGCTTGTTTGTAGGATATGCTGAAAACTCTAAAGCATATAGACTACTAGATTTATCCTCAAACACGATTGTTGAATCAAGGGATGTTGAGTTTATTGAAAATAGATTCAAGGATGATTCAAACGCAAATCAGTCATTAAATCCCAACATTATTCAAACACCAACGGATGTTATTACGCCTTCTACTAGCAGTAAAAGGAAGATAACAAATGAACAGACAGAAATAAGAAGGACACAGAGAATCAGAAAAGAGAAATCTTTTGGTCCAGATTTTATATCATCTCAAGCTATGGCATTCCTTGTAGAAGGAACTCGAGATGAAGTTACTAACAAAATTCCTATAGTACTGAATATAGAAGATGATCCGAAAACATACAAAGAAGCTATAACTTCCAGAGATTCTGCTTTTTAGAAGGAGGCAATTAACGATGAAATGGATTCAATTTTATCAAATAATACTTGGGTATTGGTAGACTTGCCTCAAGGGTCAAAACCTATTGGTTGTAAATGGGTGTTTCGAAGAAAACGTAATAATGATGGTAGCGTGCAAACTTTCAAGGCTAGATTAGTAGCCAAAGGATTTCGGCAAAAGGAAGGAATTGATTTCTTTGATACATATGCTCCGGTTGCAAGAATTACATCAATTCGAGTACTAATAGCATTAGCATCAATCTATCAGTTGCATATCCACCAAATGGATGTCAAAACGGCCTTCCTTAATGGTGAACTTAACGAAGAAGTTTACATGGAACAACCAGAAGGTTTTATCCTTCCTGGGAATGAAAGAAAAGTTTGCAAATTGATAAGATCATTATACGGATTAAAACAAGCACCAAAACAGTGGCATGAGAAATTTGACTCGATTATACTTCAAAATGGCTTCACATATAATAGTGCAGACAAATGTATCTATTCCAAGTTTACAAAGGAATATGGAGTAATCATTTGTTTATATGTAGATGACCTATTAATATTCGGAACTAACATGAAAGGAATACAAGACACCAAGAATTATTTAACTTCAAAATTCAAAATGAAAGATTTAAATGAAGTTGATACAATTCTAGGTATAAAGGTTAGTAAAGATAGTGGGGGCTATGCACTAAATCAGTCACACTATATTCAAAAAGTGCTCCAGAAGTTTGGACATCTAAAAATTAAAGATGCCAGTACCCCAATAGACTCGAGTATAAATCTCAATAAAAATGAAGGAAGATGTATTGCTCAACTCGAATACGCAAGCGCTATTGGAAGTATAATGTATGCAATGCATTGTACAAGACCTGATATAGCATATGCAATATGCAAACTTGCCCGATATACTAGCAATCCTGGTATAGATCATTGGAAAGCAATTGAAAGATTACTTGGTTACCTAAAAAGAACCAATAATTTAGGGCTTTTTTACAATGGATTTCCAAGTGTATTAGAAGGATATACTGATGCAAGTTGGATAACTAGCGCCGGTGATAATAAATCTACTTCGGGTTGGATTTTCACATTAGGTGGAGGTGCTGTTTCTTGGGCATCAAAGAAACAAACTTGTATTTCACACTCCACAATGGAATCAGAATTTATAGCACTTGCTGCCGCAGGAAAGGAGGCAGAATGGCTACGAAATATGTTACTGGATATCAAGTTATGGCCAAAACCAATGCCAGCCATATCATTACGATGTGATAGTCAAGCCACTATGTCACGAGCATATAGTAACATATACAATGGAAAATCAAGACATATAAGTCTTAGACATGAATATGTTAGACAAATAATAAATGATGGAATTATTACTATTGTCTACATAAGATCCAATGATAATTTGGCAGACCCATTCACAAAAGCCTTGACTAGAGAAATGGTAAGATCCACGTCAGTCGGAATGGGACTTAAACCTTGCATTAATCAATGATGGTGGAAACTCAACCTTAATATTAATTAAATTAACTTTAAGGTTTAATGGGTAATAACAAACTATCATATGATTGGGAAGACACTAAGACAAATAGTGTAAACTGTTACATGTTTAAAGAGGCTGAGTTGAATAACTCTTAATAAAGTTCTAGTTAGTCTGGTAACAGAGACATTAAAAAGAAAAAGGAACTTTACCTTTATGAACTTGGAAGTGGTGCCGCTTCCAAACAAGAGTTTATAGGGTTTGCTCTTGTAAAAAGTTCATTAAGCTGGGATGGAGCACATGGCCATAACGGTGCTCACAGGTAGGGAAATTTATTGGTAAATTGAAATTACGTGTGTAGTATTTCCGACTTTATAATCCAACGGAGACTTGGTTTAAGTTAAGACCACCCAGCTCTTCATTAAAGTCTTGAGATACTCACACTAATACGTGGTTTAATCGAATAGATACCACATATGATGCGTAATTTCTAGTTAAGATAAAACTAAACAACATCAATAAAACAATCTAGTGGGGGATTGTTGAGGTAGATTGTTTTAATGAGGAGAACATTAAGTCCCACATCACCAAGTCTTTTGGACTATCCCAAAATATATAACAAAGCCTTGTATATGATATTGTGAATTAAAATGACATGGGCTTGAGTATTGGCTTGGTTGGGTATGCATATGGGCTTGGGCCTATAAAATATTTATAGGTCAAAGATTGGGCACTTGGGCACTTGGGGCACGTGGGCGCGTGCGTGACCGTACAGAGGCGAATTGGGCTGAACGCAAACAGTCGCATTTTTTGAATTCGAACAGACGGACGCGTCTGTTTGAATGTGCCTATTCCAGAACGGTCATGCCTCTTTGTCTTTTATAAATACATCTCTTCTCGCCCAGACAGATCATCTTCTTCTCTCCTCTTGCATACTACAGTTTCTGTTTTATCTCCGAACAATAAAAATCCCATTAAACTCACAGGCATTGCCACGCCTCTGGGTTTAGGTTTTGTTGTATCCTGGGAAGCAGTCTGTCGTTCGACCCATTGGCAAACTCAGACGAGTGGGGACAGATATTGCTTTAAGGACAGCGAGCCCGCGCCTCAAAACCGACGACCATTGATTCTGCACTGCAGTGAATATAATCAACAATCTTAAAGCAATATCTGCTATGGAGAACAGTGCAGAATCCGCCTTCAAATTGATGAATCAGGACTTCGTCCGCCTTGACAGAATGGATGGAACAAATTTCACGCGATGGCAGGACAAAATGAAGTTCCTCCTTACTACCCTCAAAGTCTCGTACGTGCTTGATGAAAACCTTCCACCGATTCCTCCTCCAACAGACAAAGATACAGAAGAACTGAAGAAAAAGAGGATGAAACGCGAGGAAGATGAACTGCTGTGCCGAGGCCACATTCTAAATACATTATCCGATCGGTTGTACGATCTCTACACTCCACTGAAGTCGCCAAAAGAAATATGGGATGCGCTCGAAGCAAAGTACAAAACAGAGAAGATCGGAACAGATAAGTTTTTAACGTTACAGTATTTTGAATTTGAAATGAAAGATGATGTCTCTGTTATGGACCAAATGCATGACTTACAAGTTCTGGTTGGAAAACTTGCGGATTTAAAAGTGCAAATTCCAGAATCAATTCAGGTAGGGGCTATTATTGCTAAACTTCCACCTAGTTGGAATAATTATCGTAAAAAGCTCCTACACATGACTGAAGAACTCACGTTGGAACGGATTGGAAAACACATACGGATTGAAGAGGAAAACAGAATCCGTGATGGTGTTTTTCCAATAGCAAACGTGAACAATGTCAATTCTGGAAAGAAGAGGAAGAATGCTCAAAACCAGAACTTTAAGCCAAATAAGAAGACTAAGACGGATGGCAACTCTAATCCAAAGGATAAGAAAAACAAGGCTTGCTATAACTGCGGCAAACTTGGGCACTTCAAACGAGAGTGCAGGGCACCTCCAAAGCAAAAAGGCCAATCTAAAAATGCAAACATGGTTGAGAACGACGAAGTTCAAGAAATCATTGCTATGGTTTCAGATTTGCAGATTGGCATGATAACTGACTTGCACATGGCAATTGCGGAAACAAAATCTTCGGATTGGTGGTTTGATTCTGGTGCAACAGTTCATGTATGCAACAACAAAGGGCTGTTCAAGACCTACACAGAATTGGCAGAACAACAGGAAGTGCTTATGGGAAATGGAAATGGTGCAAAGGTTCTGGGGAAAGGAAATGTGGAGATTCATTTTACTTCCAACAAGAAGATCACTCTCACCAATGTACTTCATGTTCCTGATATTAAAAAGAATCTGGTTTCTGCATCAATCCTATGTAAGAATGGTGTCAAATCTGTCTTAGAGGCTGATAGTTTAATTCTGTCCAAGAATGGCATGTTTGTGGGTAAAGGTTATGCATGTAATGGGATGTTCAAACTCAGTATTAATGAAATAAATGAATGTTCTGCTTATACTGTTGACTCTTTATCATTATGGCATGCACGTTTAGGGCATTTAAATTATAGATCTTTGAAATATATGTCAAAACATGGTATTATTTCTGTTACTAATGATAAACATGATAAATGCGAGATATGTATACAAGCAAAGATTACAAAGAAACCATTCCCAACAGTTGAAAGAAACTCAGAACTCTTGGATTTAATTCATTCCGATATATGTGAATTAAATGGAATTTTAACCAGAGGTGGAAAAAGGTATTTCATTACCTTTATTGACGATTTTTCTAAATACACACATGTGTATTTGCTAAGAAATAAAGATGAAGCTTTTGACATGTTCAAACGCTATAAAACAGAAGTTGAAAATCAAAAGAGTAGGAAAATAAAGGTCCTACGTAGTGACAGAGGAGGAGAATACTTCTCCACTGAATTTTCTAACTTCTGTGAAGAACATGGAATTATTCATCAACAAACTGCGCCATACACACCACAACAAAATGGTTTGGCTGAAAGGAAAAACAGAACTCTGGTTGATATGGTAAATTCTATGTTATTAAATGCTAAATTGCCACTTAATTTGTGGGGAGAAGCATTATTATCTGCATGTCATTTGCACAATAGAATCACTTCAAGGAAAACTAAAGTTTCTCCTTATGAATTATGGAATGGTCGAAAACCTAATCTGCGATATCTAAAGGTGTGGGGGTGTATTGCCTTCTATAGGGTGACTGATCCAAAACGGACTAAACTAGGTCCAAGAGCATTGAAAAGCTTGTTTGTAGGATATGCTGAAAACTCTAAAGCATATAGACTACTAGATTTATCCTCAAACACGATTGTTGAATCAAGGGATGTTGAGTTTATTGAAAATAGATTCAAGGATGATTCAAACGCAAATCAGTCATTAAATCCCAACATTATTCAAACACCAACGGATGTTATTACGCCTTCTACTAGCAGTAAAAGGAAGATAACAAATGAACAGACAGAAATAAGAAGGACACAGAGAATCAGAAAAGAGAAATCTTTTGGTCCAGATTTTATATCATCTCAAGCTATGGCATTCCTTGTAGAAGGAACTCGAGATGAAGTTACTAACAAAATTCCTATAGTACTGAATATAGAAGATGATCCGAAAACATACAAAGAAGCTATAACTTCCAGAGATTCTGCTTTTTGGAAGGAGGCAATTAACGATGAAATGGATTCAATTTTATCAAATAATACTTGGGTATTGGTAGACTTGCCTCAAGGGTCAAAACCTATTGGTTGTAAATGGGTGTTTCGAAGAAAACGTAATAATGATGGTAGCGTGCAAACTTTCAAGGCTAGATTAGTAGCCAAAGGATTTCGGCAAAAGGAAGGAATTGATTTCTTTGATACATATGCTCCGGTTGCAAGAATTACATCAATTCGAGTACTAATAGCATTAGCATCAATCTATCAGTTGCATATCCACCAAATGGATGTCAAAACGGCCTTCCTTAATGGTGAACTTAACGAAGAAGTTTACATGGAACAACCAGAAGGTTTTATCCTTCCTGGGAATGAAAGAAAAGTTTGCAAATTGATAAGATCATTATACGGATTAAAACAAGCACCAAAACAGTGGCATGAGAAATTTGACTCGATTATACTTCAAAATGGCTTCACATATAATAGTGCAGACAAATGTATCTATTCCAAGTTTACAAAGGAATATGGAGTAATCATTTGTTTATATGTAGATGACCTATTAATATTCGGAACTAACATGAAAGGAATACAAGACACCAAGAATTATTTAACTTCAAAATTCAAAATGAAAGATTTAAATGAAGTTGATACAATTCTAGGTATAAAGGTTAGTAAAGATAGTGGGGGCTATGCACTAAATCAGTCACACTATATTCAAAAAGTGCTCCAGAAGTTTGGACATCTAAAAATTAAAGATGCCAGTACCCCAATAGACTCGAGTATAAATCTCAATAAAAATGAAGGAAGATGTATTGCTCAACTCGAATACGCAAGCGCTATTGGAAGTATAATGTATGCAATGCATTGTACAAGACCTGATATAGCATATGCAATATGCAAACTTGCCCGATATACTAGCAATCCTGGTATAGATCATTGGAAAGCAATTGAAAGATTACTTGGTTACCTAAAAAGAACCAATAATTTAGGGCTTTTTTACAATGGATTTCCAAGTGTATTAGAAGGATATACTGATGCAAGTTGGATAACTAGCGCCGGTGATAATAAATCTACTTCGGGTTGGATTTTCACATTAGGTGGAGGTGCTGTTTCTTGGGCATCAAAGAAACAAACTTGTATTTCACACTCCACAATGGAATCAGAATTTATAGCACTTGCTGCCGCAGGAAAGGAGGCAGAATGGCTACGAAATATGTTACTGGATATCAAGTTATGGCCAAAACCAATGCCAGCCATATCATTACGATGTGATAGTCAAGCCACTATGTCACGAGCATATAGTAACATATACAATGGAAAATCAAGACATATAAGTCTTAGACATGAATATGTTAGACAAATAATAAATGATGGAATTATTACTATTGTCTACATAAGATCCAATGATAATTTGGCAGACCCATTCACAAAAGCCTTGACTAGAGAAATGGTAAGATCCACGTCAGTCGGAATGGGACTTAAACCTTGCATTAACCAATGATAGTGGAAACCCAACTTTAATATTAATTAAATTAACTTTAAGGTTTAGTGGGTAATAACAAACTATCATATGATTGGGAAGACACTAAGACAAATAGTGTAAACTGTTACATGTTTAAAGAGGCTGAGTTGAATAACTCTTAATAAAGTTCTAGTTAGTCTGGTAACAGAGACATTAAAAAGAAAAAGGAACTTTACCTTTATGAACTTGGAAGTGGTGCCGCTTCCAAACAAGAGTTTATAGGGTTTGCTCTTGTAAAAAGTTCATTAAGCTGGGATGGAGCACATGGCCATAACGGTGCTCACAGGTAGGGAAATTTATTGGTAAATTGAAATTACGTGTGTAGTATTTCCGACTTTATAATCCAACGGAGACTTGGTTTAAGTTAAGACCACCCAGCTCTTCATTAAAGTCTTGAGATACTCACACTAATACGTGGTTTAATCGAATAGATACCACATATGATGCGTAATTTCTAGTTAAGATAAAACTAAACAACATCAATAAAACAATCTAGTGGGGGATTGTTGAGGTAGATTGTTTTAATGAGGAGAACATTAAGTCCCACATCACCAAGTCTTTTGGACTATCCCAAAATATATAACAAAGCCTTGTATATGATATTGTGAATTAAAATGACATGGGCTTGAGTATTGGCTTGGTTGGGTATGCATATGGGCTTGGGCCTGTAAAATATTTATAGGTCAAAGATTGGGCACTTGGGCACTTGGGGCACGTGGGGGCGTGCGTGACCGTACAGAGGCGAATTGGGCTGAACGCAAACAGTCGCATTTTTTGAATTCGAACAGACGGACGCGTCTGTTTGAATGTGCCTATTCCAGAACGGTCATGCCTCTTTGTCTTTTATAAATACATCTCTTCTCGCCCAGACAGATCATCTTCTTCTCTCCTCTTGCATACTACAGTTTCTGTTTTATCTCCGAACAATAAAAATCCCATTAAACTCACAGGCATTGCCACGCCTCTGGGTTTAGGTTTTGTTGTATCCTGGGAAGCAGTCTGTCGTTCGACCCATTGGCAAACTCAGACGAGTGGGGACAGATATTGCTTTAAGGACAGCGAGCCCGCGCCTCAAAACCGACGACCATTGATTCTGCACTGCAGTGAATATAATCAACAATCTTAAAGCAATATCTGCTATGGAGAACAGTGCAGAATCCGCCTTCAAATTGATGAATCAGGACTTCGTCCGCCTTGACAGAATGGATGGAACAAATTTCACGCGATGGCAGGACAAAATGAAGTTCCTCCTTACTACCCTCAAAGTCTCGTACGTGCTTGATGAAAACCTTCCACCGATTCCTCCTCCAACAGACAAAGATACAGAAGAAATGAAGAAAAAGAGGATGAAACGCGAGGAAGATGAACTGCTGTGCCGAGGCCACATTCTAAATACATTATCCGATCGGTTGTACGATCTCTACACTCCACTGAAGTCGCCAAAAGAAATATGGGATGCGCTCGAAGCAAAGTACAAAACAGAGAAGATCGGAACAGATAAGTTTTTAACGTTACAGTATTTTGAATTTGAAATGAAAGATGATGTCTCTGTTATGGACCAAATGCATGACTTACAAGTTCTGGTTGGAAAACTTGCGGATTTAAAAGTGCAAATTCCAGAATCAATTCAGGTAGGGGCTATTATTGCTAAACTTCCACCTAGTTGGAATAATTATCGTAAAAAGCTCCTACACATGACTGAAGAACTCACGTTGGAACGGATTGGAAAACACATACGGATTGAAGAGGAAAACAGAATCCGTGATGGTGTTTTTCCAATAGCAAACGTGAACAATGTCAATTCTGGAAAGAAGAGGAAGAATGCTCAAAACCAGAACTTTAAGCCAAATAAGAAGACTAAGACGGATGGCAACTCTAATCCAAAGGATAAGAAAAACAAGGCTTGCTATAACTGCGGCAAACTTGGGCACTTCAAACGAGAGTGCAGGGCACCTCCAAAGCAAAAAGGCCAATCTAAAAATGCAAACATGGTTGAGAACGACGAAGTTCAAGAAATCATTGCTATGGTTTCAGATTTGCAGATTGGCATGATAACTGACTTGCACATGGCAATTGCGGAAACAAAATCTTCGGATTGGTGGTTTGATTCTGGTGCAACAGTTCATGTATGCAACAACAAAGGGCTGTTCAAGACCTACACAGAATTGGCAGAACAACAGGAAGTGCTTATGGGAAATGGAAATGGTGCAAAGGTTCTGGGGAAAGGAAATGTGGAGATTCATTTTACTTCTAACAAGAAGATCACTCTCACCAATGTACTTCATGTTCCTGATATTAAAAAGAATCTGGTTTCTGCATCAATCCTATGTAAGAATGGTGTCAAATCTGTCTTAGAGGCTGATAGTTTAATTCTGTCCAAGAATGGCATGTTTGTGGGTAAAGGTTATGCATGTAATGGGATGTTCAAACTCAGTATTAATGAAATAAATGAATGTTCTGCTTATACTGTTGACTCTTTATCATTATGGCATGCACGATTAGGGCATTTAAATTATAGATCTTTGAAATATATGTCAAAACATGGTATTATTTCTGTTACTAATGATAAACATGATAAATGCGAGATATGTATACAAGCAAAGATTACAAAGAAACCATTCCCAACAGTTGAAAGAAACTCAGAACTCTTGGATTTAATTCATTCCGATATATGTGAATTAAATGGAATTTTAACCAGAGATGGAAAAAGGTATTTCATTACCTTTATTGACGATTTTTCTAAATACACACATGTGTATTTGCTAAGAAATAAAGATGAAGCTTTTGACATGTTCAAACGCTATAAAACAGAAGTTGAAAATCAAAAGAGTAGGAAAATAAAGGTCCTACGTAGTGACAGAGGAGGAGAATACTTCTCCACTGAATTTTCTAACTTCTGTGAAGAACATGGAATTATTCATCAACAAACTGCGCCATACACACCACAACAAAATGGTTTGGCTGAAAGGAAAAACAGAACTCTGGTTGATATGGTAAATTCTATGTTATTAAATGCTAAATTGCCACTTAATTTGTGGGGAGAAGCATTATTATCTGCATGTCATTTGCACAATAGAATCACTTCAAGGAAAACTAAAGTTTCTCCTTATGAATTATGGAATGGTCGAAAACCTAATCTGCGTTATCTAAAGGTGTGGGGGTGTATTGCCTTCTATAGGGTGACTGATCCAAAACGGACTAAACTAGGTCCAAGAGCATTGAAAAGCTTGTTTGTAGGATATGCTGAAAACTCTAAAGCATATAGACTACTAGATTTATCCTCAAACACGATTGTTGAATCAAGGGATGTTGAGTTTATTGAAAATAGATTCAAGGATGATTCAAACGCAAATCAGTCATTAAATCCCAACATTATTCAAACACCAACGGATGTTATTACGCCTTCTACTAGCAGTAAAAGGAAGATAACAAATGAACAGACATAAATAAGAAGGACACAGAGAATCAGAAAAGAGAAATCTTTTGGTCCAGATTTTATATCATCTCAAGCTATGGCATTCCTTGTAGAAGGAACTCGAGATGAAGTTACTAACAAAATTCCTATAGTACTGAATATAGAAGATGATCCGAAAACATACAAAGAAGCTATAACTTCCAGAGATTCTGCTTTTTGGAAGGAGGCAATTAACGATGAAATGGATTCAATTTTATCAAATAATACTTGGGTATTGGTAGACTTGCCTCAAGGGTCAAAACCTATTGGTTGTAAATGGGTGTTTCGAAGAAAACGTAATAATGATGGTAGCGTGCAAACTTTCAAGGCTAGATTAGTAGCCAAAGGATTTCGGCAAAAGGAAGGAATTGATTTCTTTGATACATATGCTCCGGTTGCAAGAATTACATCAATTCGAGTACTAATAGCATTAGCATCAATCTATCAGTTGCATATCCACCAAATGGATGTCAAAACGGCCTTCCTTAATGGTGAACTTAACGAAGAAGTTTACATGGAACAACCAGAAGGTTTTATCCTTCCTGGGAATGAAAGAAAAGTTTGCAAATTGATAAGATCATTATACGGATTAAAACAAGCACCAAAACAGTGGCATGAGAAATTTGACTCGATTATACTTCAAAATGGCTTCACATATAATAGTGCAGACAAATGTATCTATTCCAAGTTTACAAAGGAATATGGAGTAATCATTTGTTTATATGTAGATGACCTATTAATATTCGGAACTAACATGAAAGGAATACAAGACACCAAGAATTATTTAACTTCAAAATTCAAAGTGAAAGATTTAAATGAAGTTGATACAATTCTAGGTATAAAGGTTAGTAAAGATAGTGGGGGCTATGCACTAAATCAGTCACACTATATTCAAAAAGTGCTCCAGAAGTTTGGACATCTAAAAATTAAAGATGCCAGTACCCCAATAGACTCGAGTATAAATCTCAATAAAAATGAAGGAAGATGTATTGCTCAACTCGAATACGCAAGCGCTATTGGAAGTATAATGTATGCAATGCATTGTACAAGACCTGATATAGCATATGCAATATGCAAACTTGCCCGATATACTAGCAATCCTGGTATAGATCATTGGAAAGCAATTGAAAGATTACTTGGTTACCTAAAAAGAACCAATAATTTAGGGCTTTTTTACAATGGATTTCCAAGTGTATTAGAAGGATATACTGATGCAAGTTGGATAACTAGCGCCGGTGATAATAAATCTACTTCGGGTTGGATTTTCACATTAGGTGGAGGTGCTGTTTCTTGGGCATCAAAGAAACAAACTTGTATTTCACACTCCACAATGGAATCAGAATTTATAGCACTTGCTGCCGCAGGAAAGGAGGCAGAATGGCTACGAAATATGTTACTGGATATCAAGTTATGGCCAAAACCAATGCCAGCCATATCATTACGATGTGATAGTCAAGCCACTATGTCACGAGCATATAGTAACATATACAATGGAAAATCAAGACATATAAGTCTTAGACATGAATATGTTAGACAAATAATAAATGATGGAATTATTACTATTGTCTACATAAGATCCAATGATAATTTGGCAGACCCATTCACAAAAGCCTTGACTAGAGAAATGGTAAGATCCACGTCAGTCGGAATGGGACTTAAACCTTGCATTAATCAATGATAGTGGAAACCCAACCTTAATATTAATTAAATTAACTTTAAGGTTTAATGGGTAATAACAAACTATCATATGATTGGGAAGACACTAAGACAAATAGTGTAAACTGTTACATGTTTAAAGAGGCTGAGTTGAATAACTCTTAATAAAGTTCTAGTTAGTCTGGTAACAGAGACATTAAAAAGAAAAAGGAACTTTACCTTTATGAACTTGGAAGTGGTGCCGCTTCCAAACAAGAGTTTATAGGGTTTGCTCTTGTAAAAAGTTCATTAAGCTGGGATGGAGCACATGGCCATAACGGTGCTCACAGGTAGGGAAATTTATTGGTAAATTGAAATTACGTGTGTAGTATTTCCGACTTTATAATCCAACGGAGACTTGGTTTAAGTTAAGACCACCCAGCTCTTCATTAAAGTCTTGAGATACTCACACTAATACGTGGTTTAATCGAATAGATACCACATATGATGCATAATTTCTAGTTAAGATAAAACTAAACAACATCAATAAAACAATCTAGTGGGGGATTGTTGAGGTAGATTGTTTTAATGAGGAGAACATTAAGTCCCACATCACCAAGTCTTTTGGACTATCCCAAAATATATAACAAAGCCTTGTATATGATATTGTGAATTAAAATGACATGGGCTTGAGTATTGGCTTGGTTGGGTATGCATATGGGCTTGGGCCTATAAAATATTTATAGGTCAAAGATTGGGCACTTGGGGCACGTGGGCGCGTGCGTGACCGTACAGAGGCGAATTGGGCTGAACGCAAACAGTCGCATTTTTTGAATTCGAACAGACGGACGCGTCTGTTTGAATGTGCCTATTCCAGAACGGTCATGCCTCTTTGTCTTTTATAAATACATCTCTTCTCGCCCAGACAGATCATCTTCTTCTCTCCTCTTGCATACTACAGTTTCTGTTTTATCTCCGAACAATAAAAATCCCATTAAACTCACAGGCATTGCCACGCCTCTGGGTTTAGGTTTTGTTGTATCCTGGGAAGCAGTCTGTCGTTCGACCCATTGGCAAACTCAGACGAGTGGGGACAGATATTGCTTTAAGGACAGCGAGCCCGCGCCTCAAAACCGACGACCATTGATTCTGCACTGCAGTGAATATAATCAACAATCTTAAAGCAATATCTGCTATGGAGAACAGTGCAGAATCCGCCTTCAAATTGATGAATCAGGACTTCGTCCGCCTTGACAGAATGGATGGAACAAATTTCACGCGATGGCAGGACAAAATGAAGTTCCTCCTTACTACCCTCAAAGTCTCGTACGTGCTTGATGAAAACCTTCCACCGATTCCTCCTCCAACAGACAAAGATACAGAAGAACTGAAGAAAAAGAGGATGAAACGCGAGGAAGATGAACTGCTGTGCCGAGGCCACATTCTAAATACATTATCCGATCGGTTGTACGATCTCTACACTCCACTGAAGTCGCCAAAAGAAATATGGGATGCGCTCGAAGCAAAGTACAAAACAGAGAAGATCGGAACAGATAAGTTTTTAACGTTACAGTATTTTGAATTTGAAATGAAAGATGATGTCTCTGTTATGGACCAAATGCATGACTTACAAGTTCTGGTTGGAAAACTTGCGGATTTAAAAGTGCAAATTCCAGAATCAATTCAGGTAGGGGCTATTATTGCTAAACTTCCACCTAGTTGGAATAATTATCGTAAAAAGCTCCTACACATGACTGAAGAACTCACGTTGGAACGGATTGGAAAACACATACGGATTGAAGAGGAAAACAGAATCCGTGATGGTGTTTTTCCAATAGCAAACGTGAACAATGTCAATTCTGGAAAGAAGAGGAAGAATGCTCAAAACCAGAACTTTAAGCCAAATAAGAAGACTAAGACGGATGGCAACTCTAATCCAAAGGATAAGAAAAACAAGGCTTGCTATAACTGCGGCAAACTTGGGCACTTCAAACGAGAGTGCAGGGCACCTCCAAAGCAAAAAGGCCAATCTAAAAATGCAAACATGGTTGAGAACGACGAAGTTCAAGAAATCATTGCTATGGTTTCAGATTTGCAGATTGGCATGATAACTGACTTGCACATGGCAATTGCGGAAACAAAATCTTCGGATTGGTGGTTTGATTCTGGTGCAACAGTTCATGTATGCAACAACAAAGGGCTGTTCAAGACCTACACAGAATTGGCAGAACAACAGGAAGTGCTTATGGGAAATGGAAATGGTGCAAAGGTTCTGGGGAAAGGAAATGTGGAGATTCATTTTACTTCCAACAAGAAGATCACTCTCACCAATGTACTTCATGTTCCTGATATTAAAAAGAATCTGGTTTCTGCATCAATCCTATGTAAGAATGGTGTCAAATCTGTCTTAGAGGCTGATAGTTTAATTCTGTCCAAGAATGGCATGTTTGTGGGTAAAGGTTATGCATGTAATGGGATGTTCAAACTCAGTATTAATGAAATAAATGAATGTTCTGCTTATACTGTTGACTCTTTATCATTATGGCATGCACGTTTAGGGCATTTAAATTATAGATCTTTGAAATATA
The DNA here is from genome assembly GCA_030737875.1 of Allium sativum. NCBI lineage: Eukaryota > Viridiplantae > Streptophyta > Magnoliopsida > Asparagales > Amaryllidaceae > Allium > Allium sativum. Next base: position 164,327,871 of record CM060913.1, read on the forward strand.
TGTCAAAACATGGTATTATTTCTGTTACTAATGATAAACATGATAAATGCGAGATATGTATACAAGCAAAGATTACAAAGAAACCATTCCCAACAGTTGAAAGAAACTCAGAACTCTTGGATTTAATTCATTCCGATATATGTGAATTAAATGGAATTTTAACCAGAGGTGGAAAAAGGTATTTCATTACCTTTATTGACGATTTTTCTAAATACACACATGTGTATTTGCTAAGAAATAAAGATGAAGCTTTTGACATGTTCAAACGCTATAAAACAGAAGTTGAAAATCAAAAGAGTAGGAAAATAAAGGTCCTACGTAGTGACAGAGGAGGAGAATACTTCTCCACTGAATTTTCTAACTTCTGTGAAGAACATGGAATTATTCATCAACAAACTGCGCCATACACACCACAACAAAATGGTTTGGCTGAAAGGAAAAACAGAACTCTGGTTGATATGGTAAATTCTATGTTATTAAATGCTAAATTGCCACTTAATTTGTGGGGAGAAGCATTATTATCTGCATGTCATTTGCACAATAGAATCACTTCAAGGAAAACTAAAGTTTCTCCTTATGAATTATGGAATGGTCGAAAACCTAATCTGCGATATCTAAAGGTGTGGGGGTGTATTGCCTTCTATAGGGTGACTGATCCAAAACGGACTAAACTAGGTCCAAGAGCATTGAAAAGCTTGTTTGTAGGATATGCTGAAAACTCTAAAGCATATAGACTACTAGATTTATCCTCAAACACGATTGTTGAATCAAGGGATGTTGAGTTTATTGAAAATAGATTCAAGGATGATTCAAACGCAAATCAGTCATTAAATCCCAACATTATTCAAACACCAACGGATGTTATTACGCCTTCTACTAGCAGTAAAAGGAAGATAACAAATGAACAGAGAGAAATAAGAAGGACACAGAGAATCAGAAAAGAGAAATCTTTTGGTCCAGATTTTATATCATCTCAAGCTATGGCATTCCTTGTAGAAGGAACTCGAGATGAAGTTACTAACAAAATTCCTATAGTACTGAATATAGAAGATGATCCGAAAACATACAAAGAAGCTATAACTTCCAGAGATTCTGCTTTTTGGAAGGAGGCAATTAACGATGAAATGGATTCAATTTTATCAAATAATACTTGGGTATTGGTAGACTTGCCTCAAGGGTCAAAACCTATTGGTTGTAAATGGGTGTTTCGAAGAAAACGTAATAATGATGGTAGCGTGCAAACTTTCAAGGCTAGATTAGTAGCCAAAGGATTTCGGCAAAAGGAAGGAATTGATTTCTTTGATACATATGCTCCGGTTGCAAGAATTACATCAATTCGAGTACTAATAGCATTAGCATCAATCTATCAGTTGCATATCCACCAAATGGATGTCAAAACGGCCTTCCTTAATGGTGAACTTAACGAAGAAGTTTACATGGAACAACCAGAAGGTTTTATCCTTCCTGGGAATGAAAGAAAAGTTTGCAAATTGATAAGATCATTATACGGATTAAAACAAGCACCAAAACAGTGGCATGAGAAATTTGACTCGATTATACTTCAAAATGGCTTCACATATAATAGTGCAGACAAATGTATCTATTCCAAGTTTACAAAGGAATATGGAGTAATCATTTGTTTATATGTAGATGACCTATTAATATTCGGAACTAACATGAAAGGAATACAAGACACCAAGAATTATTTAACTTCAAAATTCAAAATGAAAGATTTAAATGAAGTTGATACAATTCTAGGTATAAAGGTTAGTAAAGATAGTGGGGGCTATGCACTAAATCAGTCACACTATATTCAAAAAGTGCTCCAGAAGTTTGGACATCTAAAAATTAAAGATGCCAGTACCCCAATAGACTCGAGTATAAATCTCAATAAAAATGAAGGAAGATGTATTGCTCAACTCGAATACGCAAGCGCTATTGGAAGTATAATGTATGCAATGCATTGTACAAGACCTGATATAGCATATGCAATATGCAAACTTGCCCGATATACTAGCAATCCTGGTATAGATCATTGGAAAGCAATTGAAAGATTACTTGGTTACCTAAAAAGAACCAATAATTTAGGGCTTTTTTACAATGGATTTCCAAGTGTATTAGAAGGATATACTGATGCAAGTTGGATAACTAGCGCCGGTGATAATAAATCTACTTCGGGTTGGATTTTCACATTAGGTGGAGGTGCTGTTTCTTGGGCATCAAAGAAACAAACTTGTATTTCACACTCCACAATGGAATCAGAATTTATAGCACTTGCTGCCGCAGGAAAGGAGGCAGAATGGCTACGAAATATGTTACTGGATATCAAGTTATGGCCAAAACCAATGCCAGCCATATCATTACGATGTGATAGTCAAGCCACTATGTCACGAGCATATAGTAACATATACAATGGAAAATCAAGACATATAAGTCTTAGACATGAATATGTTAGACAAATAATAAATGATGGAATTATTACTATTGTCTACATAAGATCCAATGATAATTTGGCAGACCCATTCACAAAAGCCTTGACTAGAGAAATGGTAAGATCCACGTCAGTCGGAATGGGACTTAAACCTTGCATTAATCAATGATAGTGGAAACTCAACCTTAATATTAATTAAATTAACTTTAAGGTTTAATGGGTAATAACAAACTATCATATGATTGGGAAGACACTAAGACAAATAGTGTAAACTGTTACATGTTTAAAGAGGCTGAGTTGAATAACTCTTAATAAAGTTCTAGTTAGTCTGGTAACAGAGACATTAAAAAGAAAAAGGAACTTTACCTTTATGAACTTGGAAGTGGTGCCGCTTCCAAACAAGAGTTTATAGGGTTTGCTCTTGTAAAAAGTTCATTAAGCTGGGATGGAGCACATGGCCATAACGGTGCTCACAGGTAGGGAAATTTATTGGTAAATTGAAATTACGTGTGTAGTATTTCCGACTTTATAATCCAACGGAGACTTGGTTTAAGTTAAGACCACCCAGCTCTTCATTAAAGTCTTGAGATACTCACACTAATACGTGGTTTAATCGAATAGATACCACATATGATGCGTAATTTCTAGTTAAGATAAAACTAAACAACATCAATAAAACAATCTAGTGGGGGATTGTTGAGGTAGATTGTTTTAATGAGGAGAACATTAAGTCCCACATCACCAAGTCTTTTGGACTATCCCAAAATATATAACAAAGCCTTGTATATGATATTGTGAATTAAAATGACATGGGCTTGAGTATTGGCTTGGTTGGGTATGCATATGGGCTTGGGCCTATAAAATATTTATAGGTCAAAGATTGGGCACTTGGGCACTTGGGGCACGTGGGCGCGTGCGTGACCGTACAGAGGCGAATTGGGCTGAACGCAAACAGTCGCATTTTTTGAATTCGAACAGACGGACGCGTCTGTTTGAATGTGCCTATTCCAGAACGGTCATGCCTCTTTGTCTTTTATAAATACATCTCTTCTCGCCCAGACAGATCATCTTCTTCTCTCCTCTTGCATACTACAGTTTCTGTTTTATCTCCGAACAATAAAAATCCCATTAAACTCACAGGCATTGCCACGCCTCTGGGTTTAGGTTTTGTTGTATCCTGGGAAGCAGTCTGTCGTTCGACCCATTGGCAAACTCAGACGAGTGGGGACAGATATTGCTTTAAGGACAGCGAGCCCGCGCCTCAAAACCGACGACCATTGATTCTGCACTGCAGTGAATATAATCAACAATCTTAAAGCAATATCTGCTATGGAGAACAGTGCAGAATCCGCCTTCAAATTGATGAATCAGGACTTCGTCCGCCTTGACAGAATGGATGGAACAAATTTCACGCGATGGCAGGACAAAATGAAGTTCCTCCTTACTACCCTCAAAGTCTCGTACGTGCTTGATGAAAACCTTCCACCGATTCCTCCTCCAACAGACAAAGATACAGAAGAACTGAAGAAAAAGAGGATGAAACGCGAGGAAGATGAACTGCTGTGCCGAGGCCACATTCTAAATACATTATCCGATCGGTTGTACGATCTCTACACTCCACTGAAGTCGCCAAAAGAAATATGGGATGCGCTCGAAGCAAAGTACAAAACAGAGAAGATCGGAACAGATAAGTTTTTAACGTTACAGTATTTTGAATTTGAAATGAAAGATGATGTCTCTGTTATGGACCAAATGCATGACTTACAAGTTCTGGTTGGAAAACTTGCGGATTTAAAAGTGCAAATTCCAGAATCAATTCAGGTAGGGGCTATTATTGCTAAACTTCCACCTAGTTGGAATAATTATCGTAAAAAGCTCCTACACATGACTGAAGAACTCACGTTGGAACGGATTGGAAAACACATACGGATTGAAGAGGAAAACAGAATCCGTGATGGTGTTTTTCCAATAGCAAACGTGAACAATGTCAATTCTGGAAAGAAGAGGAAGAATGCTCAAAACCAGAACTTTAAGCCAAATAAGAAGACTAAGACGGATGGCAACTCTAATCCAAAGGATAAGAAAAACAAGGCTTGCTATAACTGCGGCAAACTTGGGCACTTCAAACGAGAGTGCAGGGCACCTCCAAAGCAAAAAGGCCAATCTAAAAATGCAAACATGGTTGAGAACGACGAAGTTCAAGAAATCATTGCTATGGTTTCAGATTTGCAGATTGGCATGATAACTGACTTGCACATGGCAATTGCAGAAACAAAATCTTCGGATTGGTGGTTTGATTCTGGTGCAACAGTTCATGTATGCAACAACAAAGGGCTGTTCAAGACCTACACAGAATTGGCAGAACAACAGGAAGTGCTTATGGGAAATGGAAATGGTGCAAAGGTTCTGGGGAAAGGAAATGTGGAGATTCATTTTACTTCCAACAAGAAGATCACTCTCACCAATGTACTTCATGTTCCTGATATTAAAAAGAATCTGGTTTCTGCATCAATCCTATGTAAGAATGGTGTCAAATCTGTCTTAGAGGCTGATAGTTTAATTCTGTCCAAGAATGGCATGTTTGTGGGTAAAGGTTATGCATGTAATGGGATGTTCAAACTCAGTATTAATGAAATAAATGAATGTTCTGCTTATACTGTTGACTCTTTATCATTATGGCATGCACGTTTAGGGCATTTAAATTATAGATCTTTGAAATATATGTCAAAACATGGTATTATTTCTGTTACTAATGATAAACATGATAAATGCGAGATATGTATACAAGCAAAGATTACAAAGAAACCATTCCCAACAGTTGAAAGAAACTCAGAACTCTTGGATTTAATTCATTCCGATATATGTGAATTAAATGGAATTTTAACCAGAGGTGGAAAAAGGTATTTCATTACCTTTATTGACGATTTTTCTAAATACACACATGTGTATTTGCTAAGAAATAAAGATGAAGCTTTTGACATGTTCAAACGCTATAAAACAGAAGTTGAAAATCAAAAGAGTAGGAAAATAAAGGTCCTACGTAGTGACAGAGGAGGAGAATACTTCTCCACTGAATTTTCTAACTTCTGTGAAGAACATGGAATTATTCATCAACAAACTGCGCCATACACACCACAACAAAATGGTTTGGCTGAAAGGAAAAACAGAACTCTGGTTGATATGGTAAATTCTATGTTATTAAATGCTAAATTGCCACTTAATTTGTGGGGAGAAGCATTATTATCTGCATGTCATTTGCACAATAGAATCACTTCAAGGAAAACTAAAGTTTCTCCTTATGAATTATGGAATGGTCGAAAACCTAATCTGCGATATCTAAAGGTGTGGGGGTGTATTGCCTTCTATAGGGTGACTGATCCAAAACGGACTAAACTAGGTCCAAGAGCATTGAAAAGCTTGTTTGTAGGATATGCTGAAAACTCTAAAGCATATAGACTACTAGATTTATCCTCAAACACGATTGTTGAATCAAGGGATGTTGAGTTTATTGAAAATAGATTCAAGGATGATTCAAACGCAAATCAGTCATTAAATCCCAACATTATTCAAACACCAACGGATGTTATTACGCCTTCTACTAGCAGTAAAAGGAAGATAACAAATGAACAGACATAAATAAGAAGGACACAGAGAATCAGAAAAGAGAAATCTTTTGGTCCAGATTTTATATCATCTCAAGCTATGGCATTCCTTGTAGAAGGAACTCGAGATGAAGTTACTAACAAAATTCCTATAGTACTGAATATAGAAGATGATCCGAAAACATACAAAGAAGCTATAACTTCCAGAGATTCTGCTTTTTGGAAGGAGGCAATTAACGATGAAATGGATTCAATTTTATCAAATAATACTTGGGTATTGGTAGACTTGCCTCAAGGGTCAAAACCTATTGGTTGTAAATGGGTGTTTCGAAGAAAACGTAATAATGATGGTAGCGTGCAAACTTTCAAGGCTAGATTAGTAGCCAAAGGATTTCGGCAAAAGGAAGGAATTGATTTCTTTGATACATATGCTCCGGTTGCAAGAATTACATCAATTCGAGTACTAATAGCATTAGCATCAATCTATCAGTTGCATATCCACCAAATGGATGTCAAAACGGCCTTCCTTAATGGTGAACTTAACGAAGAAGTTTACATGGAACAACCAGAAGGTTTTATCCTTCCTGGGAATGAAAGAAAAGTTTGCAAATTGATAAGATCATTATACGGATTAAAACAAGCACCAAAACAGTGGCATGAGAAATTTGACTCGATTATACTTCAAAATGGCTTCACATATAATAGTGCAGACAAATGTATCTATTCCAAGTTTACAAAGGAATATGGAGTAATCATTTGTTTATATGTAGATGACCTATTAATATTCGGAACTAACATGAAAGGAATACAAGACACCAAGAATTATTTAACTTCAAAATTCAAAATGAAAGATTTAAATGAAGTTGATACAATTCTAGGTATAAAGGTTAGTAAAGATAGTGGGGGCTATGCACTAAATCAGTCACACTATATTCAAAAAGTGCTCCAGAAGTTTGGACATCTAAAAATTAAAGATGCCAGTACCCCAATAGACTCGAGTATAAATCTCAATAAAAATGAAGGAAGATGTATTGCTCAACTCGAATACGCAAGCGCTATTGGAAGTATAATGTATGCAATGCATTGTACAAGACCTGATATAGCATATGCAATATGCAAACTTGCCCGATATACTAGCAATCCTGGTATAGATCATTGGAAAGCAATTGAAAGATTACTTGGTTACCTAAAAAGAACCAATAATTTAGGGCTTTTTTACAATGGATTTCCAAGTGTATTAGAAGGATATACTGATGCAAGTTGGATAACTAGCGCCGGTGATAATAAATCTACTTCGGGTTGGATTTTCACATTAGGTGGAGGTGCTGTTTCTTGGGCATCAAAGAAACAAACTTGTATTTCACACTCCACAATGGAATCAGAATTTATAGCACTTGCTGCCGCAGGAAAGGAGGCAGAATGGCTACGAAATATGTTACTGGATATCAAGTTATGGCCAAAACCAATGCCAGCTATATCATTACGATGTGATAGTCAAGCCACTATGTCACGAGCATATAGTAACATATACAATGGAAAATCAAGACATATAAGTCTTAGACATGAATATGTTAGACAAATAATAAATGATGGAATTATTACTATTGTCTACATAAGATCCAATGATAATTTGGCAGACCCATTCACAAAAGCCTTGACTAGAGAAATGGTAAGATCCACGTCAGTCGGAATGGGACTTAAACCTTGCATTAATCAATGATAGTGGAAACCCAACCTTAATATTAATTAAATTAACTTTAAGGTTTAATGGGTAATAACAAACTATCATATGATTGGGAAGACACTAAGACAAATAGTGTAAACTGTTACATGTTTAAAGAGGCTGAGTTGAATAACTCTTAATAAAGTTCTAGTTAGTCTGGTAACAGAGACATTAAAAAGAAAAAGGAACTTTACCTTTATGAACTTGGAAGTGGTGCCGCTTCCAAACAAGAGTTTATAGGGTTTGCTCTTGTAAAAAGTTCATTAAGCTGGGATGGAGCACATGGCCATAACGGTGCTCACAGGTAGGGAAATTTATTGGTAAATTGAAATTACGTGTGTAGTATTTCCGACTTTATAATCCAACGGAGACTTGGTTTAAGTTAAGACCACCCAGCTCTTCATTAAAGTCTTGAGATACTCACACTAATACGTGGTTTAATCGAATAGATACCACATATGATGCGTAATTTCTAGTTAAGATAAAACTAAACAACATCAATAAAACAATCTAGTGGGGGATTGTTGAGGTAGATTGTTTTAATGAGGAGAACATTAAGTCCCACATCACCAAGTCTTTTGGACTATCCCAAAATATATAACAAAGCCTTGTATATGATATTGTGAATTAAAATGACATGGGCTTGAGTATTGGCTTGGTTGGGTATGCATATGGGCTTGGGCCTATAAAATATTTATAGGTCAAAGATTGGGCACTTGGGCACTTGGGGCACGTGGGCGCGTGCGTGACCGTACAGAGGCGAATTGGGCTGAACGCAAACAGTCGCATTTTTTGAATTCGAACAGACGGACGCGTCTGTTTGAATGTGCCTATTCCAGAACGGTCATGCCTCTTTGTCTTTTATAAATACATCTCTTCTCGCCCAGACAGATCATCTTCTTCTCTCCTCTTGCATACTACAGTTTCTGTTTTATCTCCGAACAATAAAAATCCCATTAAACTCACAGGCATTGCCACGCCTCTGGGTTTAGGTTTTGTTGTATCCTGGGAAGCAGTCTGTCGTTCGACCCATTGGCAAACTCAGACGAGTGGGGACAGATATTGCTTTAAGGACAGCGAGCCCGCGCCTCAAAACCGACGACCATTGATTCTGCACTGCAGTGAATATAATCAACAATCTTAAAGCAATATCTGCTATGGAGAACAGTGCAGAATCCGCCTTCAAATTGATGAATCAGGACTTCGTCCGCCTTGACAGAATGGATGGAACAAATTTCACGCGATGGCAGGACAAAATGAAGTTCCTCCTTACTACCCTCAAAGTCTCGTACGTGCTTGATGAAAACCTTCCACCGATTCCTCCTCCAACAGACAAAGATACAGAAGAACTGAAGAAAAAGAGGATGAAACGCGAGGAAGATGAACTGCTGTGCCGAGGCCACATTCTAAATACATTATCCGATCGGTTGTACGATCTCTACACTCCACTGAAGTCGCCAAAAGAAATATGGGATGCGCTCGAAGCAAAGTACAAAACAGAGAAGATCGGAACAGATAAGTTTTTAACGTTACAGTATTTTGAATTTGAAATGAAAGATGATGTCTCTGTTATGGACCAAATGCATGACTTACAAGTTCTGGTTGGAAAACTTGCGGATTTAAAAGTGCAAATTCCAGAATCAATTCAGGTAGGGGCTATTATTGCTAAACTTCCACCTAGTTGGAATAATTATCGTAAAAAGCTCCTACACATGACTGAAGAACTCACGTTGGAACGGATTGGAAAACACATACGGATTGAAGAGGAAAACAGAATCCGTGATGGTGTTTTTCCAATAGCAAACGTGAACAATGTCAATTCTGGAAAGAAGAGGAAGAATGCTCAAAACCAGAACTTTAAGCCAAATAAGAAGACTAAGACGGATGGCAACTCTAATCCAAAGGATAAGAAAAACAAGGCTTGCTATAACTGCGGCAAACTTGGGCACTTCAAACGAGAGTGCAGGGCACCTCCAAAGCAAAAAGGCCAATCTAAAAATGCAAACATGGTTGAGAACGACGAAGTTCAAGAAATCATTGCTATGGTTTCAGATTTGCAGATTGGCATGATAACTGACTTGCACATGGCAATTGCGGAAACAAAATCTTCGGATTGGTGGTTTGATTCTGGTGCAACAGTTCATGTATGCAACAACAAAGGGCTGTTCAAGACCTACACAGAATTGGCAGAACAACAGGAAGTGCTTATGGGAAATGGAAATGGTGCAAAGGTTCTGGGGAAAGGAAATGTGGAGATTCATTTTACTTCTAACAAGAAGATCACTCTCACCAATGTACTTCATGTTCCTGATATTAAAAAGAATCTGGTTTCTGCATCAATCCTATGTAAGAATGGTGTCAAATCTGTCTTAGAGGCTGATAGTTTAATTCTGTCCAAGAATGGCATGTTTGTGGGTAAAGGTTATGCATGTAATGGGATGTTCAAACTCAGTATTAATGAAATAAATGAATGTTCTGCTTATACTGTTGACTCTTTATCATTATGGCATGCACGTTTAGGGCATTTAAATTATAGATCTTTGAAATATATGTCAAAACATGGTATTATTTCTGTTACTAATGATAAACATGATAAATGCGAGATATGTATACAAGCAAAGATTACAAAGAAACCATTCCCAACAGTTGAAAGAAACTCAGAACTCTTGGATTTAATTCATTCCGATATATGTGAATTAAATGGAATTTTAACCAGAGGTGGAAAAAGGTATTTCATTACCTTTATTGACGATTTTTCTAAATACACACATGTGTATTTGCTAAGAAATAAAGATGAAGCTTTTGACATGTTCAAACGCTATAAAACAGAAGTTGAAAATCAAAAGAGTAGGAAAATAAAGGTCCTACGTAGTGACAGAGGAGGAGAATACTTCTCCACTGAATTTTCTAACTTCTGTGAAGAACATGGAATTATTCATCAACAAACTGCGCCATACACACCACAACAAAATGGTTTGGCTGAAAGGAAAAACAGAACTCTGGTTGACATGGTAAATTCTATGTTATTAAATGCTAAATTGCCACTTAATTTGTGGGGAGAAGCATTATTATCTGCATGTCATTTGCACAATAGAATCACTTCAAGGAAAACTAAAGTTTCTCCTTATGAATTATGGAATGGTCGAAAACCTAATCTGCGATATCTAAAGGTGTGGGGGTGTATTGCCTTCTATAGGGTGACTGATCCAAAACGGACTAAACTAGGTCCAAGAGCATTGAAAAGCTTGTTTGTAGGATATGCTGAAAACTCTAAAGCATATAGACTACTAGATTTATCCTCAAACACGATTGTTGAATCAAGGGATGTTGAGTTTATTGAAAATAGATTCAAGGATGATTCAAACGCAAATCAGTCATTAAATCCCAACATTATTCAAACACCAACGGATGTTATTACGCCTTCTACTAGCAGTAAAAGGAAGATAACAAATGAACAGACAGAAATAAGAAGGACACAGAGAATCAGAAAAGAGAAATCTTTTGGTCCAGATTTTATATCATCTCAAGCTATGGCATTCCTTGTAGAAGGAACTCGAGATGAAGTTACTAACAAAATTCCTATAGTACTGAATATAGAAGATGATCCGAAAACATACAAAGAAGCTATAACTTCCAGAGATTCTGCTTTTTGGAAGGAGGCAATTAACGATGAAATGGATTCAATTTTATCAAATAATACTTGGGTATTGGTAGACTTGCCTCAAGGGTCAAAACCTATTGGTTGTAAATGGGTGTTTCGAAGAAAACGTAATAATGATGGTAGCGTGCAAACTTTCAAGGCTAGATTAGTAGCCAAAGGATTTCGGCAAAAGGAAGGAATTGATTTCTTTGATACATATGCTCCGGTTGCAAGAATTACATCAATTCGAGTACTAATAGCATTAGCATCAATCTATCAGTTGCATATCCACCAAATGGATGTCAAAACGGCCTTCCTTAATGGTGAACTTAACGAAGAAGTTTACATGGAACAACCAGAAGGTTTTATCCTTCCTGGGAATGAAAGAAAAGTTTGCAAATTGATAAGATCATTATACGGATTAAAACAAGCACCAAAACAGTGGCATGAGAAATTTGACTCGATTATACTTCAAAATGGCTTCACATATAATAGTGCAGACAAATGTATCTATTCCAAGTTTACAAAGGAATATGGAGTAATCATTTGTTTATATGTAGATGACCTATTAATATTCGGAACTAACATGAAAGGAATACAAGACACCAAGAATTATTTAACTTCAAAATTCAAAATGAAAGATTTAAATGAAGTTGATACAATTCTAGGTATAAAGGTTAGTAAAGATAGTGGGGGCTATGCACTAAATCAGTCACACTATATTCAAAAAGTGCTCCAGAAGTTTGGACATCTAAAAATTAAAGATGCCAGTACCCCAATAGACTCGAGTATAAATCTCAATAAAAATGAAGGAAGATGTATTGCTCAACTCGAATACGCAAGCGCTATTGGAAGTATAATGTATGCAATGCATTGTACAAGACCTGATATAGCATATGCAATATGCAAACTTGCCCGATATACTAGCAATCCTGGTATAGATCATTGGAAAGCAATTGAAAGATTACTTGGTTACCTAAAAAGAACCAATAATTTAGGGCTTTTTTACAATGGATTTCCAAGTGTATTAGAAGGATATACTGATGCAAGTTGGATAACTAGCGCCGGTGATAATAAATCTACTTCGGGTTGGATTTTCACATTAGGTGGAGGTGCTGTTTCTTGGGCATCAAAGAAACAAACTTGTATTTCACACTCCACAATGGAATCAGAATTTATAGCACTTGCTGCCGCAGGAAAGGAGGCAGAATGGCTACGAAATATGTTACTGGATATCAAGTTATGGCCAAAACCAATGCCAGCCATATCATTACGATGTGATAGTCAAGCCACTATGTCACGAGCATATAGTAACATATACAATGGAAAATCAAGACATATAAGTCTTAGACATGAATATGTTAGACAAATAATAAATGATGGAATTATTACTATTGTCTACATAAGATCCAATGATAATTTGGCAGACCCATTCACAAAAGCCTTGACTAGAGAAATGGTAAGATCCACGTCAGTCGGAATGGGACTTAAACCTTGCATTAATCAATGATAGTGGAAACTCAACCTTAATATTAATTAAATTAACTTTAAGGTTTAATGGGTAATAACAAACTATCATATGATTGGGAAGACACTAAGACAAATAGTGTAAACTGTTACATGTTTAAAGAGGCTGAGTTGAATAACTCTTAATAAAGTTCTAGTTAGTCTGGTAACAGAGACATTAAAAAGAAAAAGGAACTTTACCTTTATGAACTTGGAAGTGGTGCCGCTTCCAAACAAGAGTTTATAGGGTTTGCTCTTGTAAAAAGTTCATTAAGCTGGGATGGAGCACATGGCCATAACGGTGCTCACAGGTAGGGAAATTTATTGGTAAATTGAAATTACGTGTGTAGTATTTCCGACTTTATAATCCAACGGAGACTTGGTTTAAGTTAAGACCACCCAGCTCTTCATTAAAGTCTTGAGATACTCACACTAATACGTGGTTTAATCGAATAGATACCACATATGATGCGTAATTTCTAGTTAAGATAAAACTAAACAACATCAATAAAACAATCTAGTGGGGGATTGTTGAGGTAGATTGTTTTAATGAGGAGAACATTAAGTCCCACATCACCAAGTCTTTTGGACTATCCCAAAATATATAACAAAGCCTTGTATATGATATTGTGAATTAAAATGACATGGGCTTGAGTATTGGCTTGGTTGGGTATGCATATGGGCTTGGGCCTATAAAATATTTATAGGTCAAAGATTGGGCACTTGGGGCACGTGGGCGCGTGCGTGACCGTACAGAGGCGAATTGGGCTGAACGCAAACAGTCGCATTTTTTGAATTCGAACAGACGGACGCGTCTGTTTGAATGTGCCTATTCCAGAACGGTCATGCCTCTTTGTCTTTTATAAATACATCTCTTCTCGCCCAGACAGATCATCTTCTTCTCTCCTCTTGCATACTACAGTTTCTGTTTTATCTCCGAACAATAAAAATCCCATTAAACTCACAGGCATTGCCACGCCTCTGGGTTTAGGTTTTGTTGTATCCTGGGAAGCAGTCTGTCGTTCGACCCATTGGCAAACTCAGACGAGTGGGGACAGATATTGCTTTAAGGACAGCGAGCCCGCGCCTCAAAACCGACGACCATTGATTCTGCACTGCAGTGAATATAATCAACAATCTTAAAGCAATATCTGCTATGGAGAACAGTGCAGAATCCGCCTTCAAATTGATGAATCAGGACTTCGTCCGCCTTGACAGAATGGATGGAACAAATTTCACGCGATGGCAGGACAAAATGAAGTTCCTCCTTACTACCCTCAAAGTCTCGTACGTGCTTGATGAAAACCTTCCACCGATTCCTCCTCCAACAGACAAAGATACAGAAGAAATGAAGAAAAAGAGGATGAAACGCGAGGAAGATGAACTGCTGTGCCGAGGCCACATTCTAAATACATTATCCGATCGGTTGTACGATCTCTACACTCCACTGAAGTCGCCAAAAGAAATATGGGATGCGCTCGAAGCAAAGTACAAAACAGAGAAGATCGGAACAGATAAGTTTTTAACGTTACAGTATTTTGAATTTGAAATGAAAGATGATGTCTCTGTTATGGACCAAATGCATGACTTACAAGTTCTGGTTGGAAAACTTGCGGATTTAAAAGTGCAAATTCCAGAATCAATTCAGGTAGGGGCTATTATTGCTAAACTTCCACCTAGTTGGAATAATTATCGTAAAAAGCTCCTACACATGACTGAAGAACTCACGTTGGAACGGATTGGAAAACACATACGGATTGAAGAGGAAAACAGAATCCGTGATGGTGTTTTTCCAATAGCAAACGTGAACAATGTCAATTCTGGAAAGAAGAGGAAGAATGCTCAAAACCAGAACTTTAAGCCAAATAAGAAGACTAAGACGGATGGCAACTCTAATCCAAAGGATAAGAAAAACAAGGCTTGCTATAACTGCGGCAAACTTGGGCACTTCAAACGAGAGTGCAGGGCACCTCCAAAGCAAAAAGGCCAATCTAAAAATGCAAACATGGTTGAGAACGACGAAGTTCAAGAAATCATTGCTATGGTTTCAGATTTGCAGATTGGCATGATAACTGACTTGCACATGGCAATTGCGGAAACAAAATCTTCGGATTGGTGGTTT
Organism: Allium sativum; assembly: GCA_030737875.1. NCBI lineage: Eukaryota > Viridiplantae > Streptophyta > Magnoliopsida > Asparagales > Amaryllidaceae > Allium > Allium sativum. Next base: position 164,342,895 of record CM060913.1, read on the forward strand.
GATTCTGGTGCAACAGTTCATGTATGCAACAACAAAGGGCTGTTCAAGACCTACACAGAATTGGCAGAACAACAGGAAGTGCTTATGGGAAATGGAAATGGTGCAAAGGTTCTGGGGAAAGGAAATGTGGAGATTCATTTTACTTCTAACAAGAAGATCACTCTCACCAATGTACTTCATGTTCCTGATATTAAAAAGAATCTGGTTTCTGCATCAATCCTATGTAAGAATGGTGTCAAATCTGTCTTAGAGGCTGATAGTTTAATTCTGTCCAAGAATGGCATGTTTGTGGGTAAAGGTTATGCATGTAATGGGATGTTCAAACTCAGTATTAATGAAATAAATGAATGTTCTGCTTATACTGTTGACTCTTTATCATTATGGCATGCACGTTTAGGGCATTTAAATTATAGATCTTTGAAATATATGTCAAAACATGGTATTATTTCTGTTACTAATGATAAACATGATAAATGCGAGATATGTATACAAGCAAAGATTACAAAGAAACCATTCCCAACAGTTGAAAGAAACTCAGAACTCTTGGATTTAATTCATTCCGATATATGTGAATTAAATGGAATTTTAACCAGAGGTGGAAAAAGGTATTTCATTACCTTTATTGACGATTTTTCTAAATACACACATGTGTATTTGCTAAGAAATAAAGATGAAGCTTTTGACATGTTCAAACGCTATAAAACAGAAGTTGAAAATCAAAAGAGTAGGAAAATAAAGGTCCTACGTAGTGACAGAGGAGGAGAATACTTCTCCACTGAATTTTCTAACTTCTGTGAAGAACATGGAATTATTCATCAACAAACTGCGCCATACACACCACAACAAAATGGTTTGGCTGAAAGGAAAAACAGAACTCTGGTTGACATGGTAAATTCTATGTTATTAAATGCTAAATTGCCACTTAATTTGTGGGGAGAAGCATTATTATCTGCATGTCATTTGCACAATAGAATCACTTCAAGGAAAACTAAAGTTTCTCCTTATGAATTATGGAATGGTCGAAAACCTAATCTGCGATATCTAAAGGTGTGGGGGTGTATTGCCTTCTATAGGGTGACTGATCCAAAACGGACTAAACTAGGTCCAAGAGCATTGAAAAGCTTGTTTGTAGGATATGCTGAAAACTCTAAAGCATATAGACTACTAGATTTATCCTCAAACACGATTGTTGAATCAAGGGATGTTGAGTTTATTGAAAATAGATTCAAAGATGATTCAAACGCAAATCAGTCATTAAATCCCAACATTATTCAAACACCAACGGATGTTATTACGCCTTCTACTAGCAGTAAAAGGAAGATAACAAATGAACAGACAGAAATAAGAAGGACACAGAGAATCAGAAAAGAGAAATCTTTTGGTCCAGATTTTATATCATCTCAAGCTATGGCATTCCTTGTAGAAGGAACTCGAGATGAAGTTACTAACAAAATTCCTATAGTACTGAATATAGAAGATGATCCGAAAACATACAAAGAAGCTATAACTTCCAGAGATTCTGCTTTTTGGAAGGAGGCAATTAACGATGAAATGGATTCAATTTTATCAAATAATACTTGGGTATTGGTAGACTTGCCTCAAGGGTCAAAACCTATTGGTTGTAAATGGGTGTTTCGAAGAAAACGTAATAATGATGGTAGCGTGCAAACTTTCAAGGCTAGATTAGTAGCCAAAGGATTTCGGCAAAAGGAAGGAATTGATTTCTTTGATACATATGCTCCGGTTGCAAGAATTACATCAATTCGAGTACTAATAGCATTAGCATCAATCTATCAGTTGCATATCCACCAAATGGATGTCAAAACGGCCTTCCTTAATGGTGAACTTAACGAAGAAGTTTACATGGAACAACCAGAAGGTTTTATCCTTCCTGGGAATGAAAGAAAAGTTTGCAAATTGATAAGATCATTATACGGATTAAAACAAGCACCAAAACAGTGGCATGAGAAATTTGACTCGATTATACTTCAAAATGGCTTCACATATAATAGTGCAGACAAATGTATCTATTCCAAGTTTACAAAGGAATATGGAGTAATCATTTGTTTATATGTAGATGACCTATTAATATTCGGAACTAACATGAAAGGAATACAAGACACCAAGAATTATTTAACTTCAAAATTCAAAATGAAAGATTTAAATGAAGTTGATACAATTCTAGGTATAAAGGTTAGTAAAGATAGTGGGGGCTATGCACTAAATCAGTCACACTATATTCAAAAAGTGCTCCAGAAGTTTGGACATCTAAAAATTAAAGATGCCAGTACCCCAATAGACTCGAGTATAAATCTCAATAAAAATGAAGGAAGATGTATTGCTCAACTCGAATACGCAAGCGCTATTGGAAGTATAATGTATGCAATGCATTGTACAAGACCTGATATAGCATATGCAATATGCAAACTTGCCCGATATACTAGCAATCCTGGTATAGATCATTGGAAAGCAATTGAAAGATTACTTGGTTACCTAAAAAGAACCAATAATTTAGGGCTTTTTTACAATGGATTTCCAAGTGTATTAGAAGGATATACTGATGCAAGTTGGATAACTAGCGCCGGTGATAATAAATCTACTTCGGGTTGGATTTTCACATTAGGTGGAGGTGCTGTTTCTTGGGCATCAAAGAAACAAACTTGTATTTCACACTCCACAATGGAATCAGAATTTATAGCACTTGCTGCCGCAGGAAAGGAGGCAGAATGGCTACGAAATATGTTACTGGATATCAAGTTATGGCCAAAACCAATGCCAGCCATATCATTACGATGTGATAGTCAAGCCACTATGTCACGAGCATATAGTAACATATACAATGGAAAATCAAGACATATAAGTCTTAGACATGAATATGTTAGACAAATAATAAATGATGGAATTATTACTATTGTCTACATAAGATCCAATGATAATTTGGCAGACCCATTCACAAAAGCCTTGACTAGAGAAATGGTAAGATCCACGTCAGTCGGAATGGGACTTAAACCTTGCATTAATCAATGATAGTGGAAACTCAACCTTAATATTAATTAAATTAACTTTAAGGTTTAATGGGTAATAACAAACTATCATATGATTGGGAAGACACTAAGACAAATAGTGTAAACTGTTACATGTTTAAAGAGGCTGAGTTGAATAACTCTTAATAAAGTTCTAGTTAGTCTGGTAACAGAGACATTAAAAAGAAAAAGGAACTTTACCTTTATGAACTTGGAAGTGGTGCCGCTTCCAAACAAGAGTTTATAGGGTTTGCTCTTGTAAAAAGTTCATTAAGCTGGGATGGAGCACATGGCCATAACGGTGCTCACAGGTAGGGAAATTTATTGGTAAATTGAAATTACGTGTGTAGTATTTCCGACTTTATAATCCAACGGAGACTTGGTTTAAGTTAAGACCACCCAGCTCTTCATTAAAGTCTTGAGATACTCACACTAATACGTGGTTTAATCGAATAGATACCACATATGATGCGTAATTTCTAGTTAAGATAAAACTAAACAACATCAATAAAACAATCTAGTGGGGGATTGTTGAGGTAGATTGTTTTAATGAGGAGAACATTAAGTCCCACATCACCAAGTCTTTTGGACTATCCCAAAATATATAACAAAGCCTTGTATATGATATTGTGAATTAAAATGACATGGGCTTGAGTATTGGCTTGGTTGGGTATGCATATGGGCTTGGGCCTATAAAATATTTATAGGTCAAAGATTGGGCACTTGGGCACTTGGGGCACGTGGGCGCGTGCGTGACCGTACAGAGGCGGATTGGGCTGAACGCAAACAGTCGCATTTTTTGAATTCGAACAGACGGACGCGTCTGTTTGAATGTGCCTATTCCAGAACGGTCATGCCTCTTTGTCTTTTATAAATACATCTCTTCTCGCCCAGACAGATCATCTTCTTCTCTCCTCTTGCATACTACAGTTTCTGTTTTATCTCCGAACAATAAAAATCCCATTAAACTCACAGGCATTGCCACGCCTCTGGGTTTAGGTTTTGTTGTATCCTGGGAAGCAGTCTGTCGTTCGACCCATTGGCAAACTCAGACGAGTGGGGACAGATATTGCTTTAAGGACAGCGAGCCCGCGCCTCAAAACCGACGACCATTGATTCTGCACTGCAGTGAATATAATCAACAATCTTAAAGCAATATCTGCTATGGAGAACAGTGCAGAATCCGCCTTCAAATTGATGAATCAGGACTTCGTCCGCCTTGACAGAATGGATGGAACAAATTTCACGCGATGGCAGGACAAAATGAAGTTCCTCCTTACTACCCTCAAAGTCTCGTACGTGCTTGATGAAAACCTTCCACCGATTCCTCCTCCAACAGACAAAGATACAGAAGAACTGAAGAAAAAGAGGATGAAACGCGAGGAAGATGAACTGCTGTGCCGAGGCCACATTCTAAATACATTATCCGATCGGTTGTACGATCTCTACACTCCACTGAAGTCGCCAAAAGAAATATGGGATGCGCTCGAAGCAAAGTACAAAACAGAGAAGATCGGAACAGATAAGTTTTTAACGTTACAGTATTTTGAATTTGAAATGAAAGATGATGTCTCTGTTATGGACCAAATGCATGACTTACAAGTTCTGGTTGGAAAACTTGCGGATTTAAAAGTGCAAATTCCAGAATCAATTCAGGTAGGGGCTATTATTGCTAAACTTCCACCTAGTTGGAATAATTATCGTAAAAAGCTCCTACACATGACTGAAGAACTCACGTTGGAACGGATTGGAAAACACATACGGATTGAAGAGGAAAACAGAATCTGTGATGGTGTTTTTCCAATAGCAAACGTGAACAATGTCAATTCTGGAAAGAAGAGGAAGAATGCTCAAAACCAGAACTTTAAGCCAAATAAGAAGACTAAGACGGATGGCAACTCTAATCCAAAGGATAAGAAAAACAAGGCTTGCTATAACTGCGGCAAACTTGGGCACTTCAAACGAGAGTGCAGGGCACCTCCAAAGCAAAAAGGCCAATCTAAAAATGCAAACATGGTTGAGAACGACGAAGTTCAAGAAATCATTGCTATGGTTTCAGATTTGCAGATTGGCATGATAACTGACTTGCACATGGCAATTGCGGAAACAAAATCTTCGGATTGGTGGTTTGATTCTGGTGCAACAGTTCATGTATGCAACAACAAAGGGCTGTTCAAGACCTACACAGAATTGGCAGAACAACAGGAAGTGCTTATGGGAAATGGAAATGGTGCAAAGGTTCTGGGGAAAGGAAATGTGGAGATTCATTTTACTTCCAACAAGAAGATCACTCTCACCAATGTACTTCATGTTCCTGATATTAAAAAGAATCTGGTTTCTGCATCAATCCTATGTAAGAATGGTGTCAAATCTGTCTTAGAGGCTGATAGTTTAATTCTGTCCAAGAATGGCATGTTTGTGGGTAAAGGTTATGCATGTAATGGGATGTTCAAACTCAGTATTAATGAAATAAATGAATGTTCTGCTTATACCGTTGACTCTTTATCATTATGGCATGCACGTTTAGGGCATTTAAATTATAGATCTTTGAAATATATGTCAAAACATGGTATTATTTCTGTTACTAATGATAAACATGATAAATGCGAGATATGTATACAAGCAAAGATTACAAAGAAACCATTCCCAACAGTTGAAAGAAACTCAGAACTCTTGGATTTAATTCATTCCGATATATGTGAATTAAATGGAATTTTAACCAGAGGTGGAAAAAGGTATTTCATTACCTTTATTGACGATTTTTCTAAATACACACATGTGTATTTGCTAAGAAATAAAGATGAAGCTTTTGACATGTTCAAACGCTATAAAACAGAACTTGAAAATCAAAAGAGTAGGAAAATAAAGGTCCTACGTAGTGACAGAGGAGGAGAATACTTCTCCACTGAATTTTCTAACTTCTGTGAAGAACATGGAATTATTCATCAACAAACTGCGCCATACACACCACAACAAAATGGTTTGGCTGAAAGGAAAAACAGAACTCTGGTTGATATGGTAAATTCTATGTTATTAAATGCTAAATTGCTACTTAATTTGTGGGGAGAAGCATTATTATCTGCATGTCATTTGCACAATAGAATCACTTCAAGGAAAACTAAAGTTTCTCCTTATGAATTATGGAATGGTCGAAAACCTAATCTGCGATATCTAAAGGTGTGGGGGTGTATTGCCTTCTATAGGGTGACTGATCCAAAACGGACTAAACTAGGTCCAAGAGCATTGAAAAGCTTGTTTGTAGGATATGCTGAAAACTCTAAAGCATATAGACTACTAGATTTATCCTCAAACACGATTGTTGAATCAAGGGATGTTGAGTTTATTGAAAATAGATTCAAGGATGATTCAAACGCAAATCAGTCATTAAATCCCAACATTATTCAAACACCAACGGATGTTATTACGCCTTCTACTAGCAGTAAAAGGAAGATAACAAATGAACAGACAGAAATAAGAAGGACACAGAGAATCAGAAAAGAAAAATCTTTTGGTCCAGATTTTATATCATCTCAAGCTATGGCATTCCTTGTAGAAGGAACTCGAGATGAAGTTACTAACAAAATTCCTATAGTACTGAATATAGAAGATGATCCGAAAACATACAAAGAAGCTATAACTTCCAGAGATTCTGCTTTTTGGAAGGAGGCAATTAACGATGAAATGGATTCAATTTTATCAAATAATACTTGGGTATTGGTAGACTTGCCTCAAGGGTCAAAACCTATTGGTTGTAAATGGGTGTTTCGAAGAAAACGTAATAATGATGGTAGCGTGCAAACTTTCAAGGCTAGATTAGTAGCCAAAGGATTTCGGCAAAAGGAAGGAATTGATTTCTTTGATACATATGCTCCGGTTGCAAGAATTACATCAATTCGAGTACTAATAGCATTAGCATCAATCTATCAGTTGCATATCCACCAAATGGATGTCAAAACGGCCTTCCTTAATGGTGAACTTAACGAAGAAGTTTACATGGAACAACCAGAAGGTTTTATCCTTCCTGGGAATGAAAGAAAAGTTTGCAAATTGATAAGATCATTATACGGATTAAAACAAGCACCAAAACAGTGGCATGAGAAATTTGACTCGATTATACTTCAAAATGGCTTCACATATAATAGTGCAGACAAATGTATCTATTCCAAGTTTACAAAGGAATATGGAGTAATCATTTGTTTATATGTAGATGACCTATTAATATTCGGAACTAACATGAAAGGAATACAAGACACCAAGAATTATTTAACTTCAAAATTCAAAATGAAAGATTTAAATGAAGTTGATACAATTCTAGGTATAAAGGTTAGTAAAGATAGTGGGGGCTATGCACTAAATCAGTCACACTATATTCAAAAAGTGCTCCAGAAGTTTGGACATCTAAAAATTAAAGATGCCAGTACCCCAATAGACTCGAGTATAAATCTCAATAAAAATGAAGGAAGATGTATTGCTCAACTCGAATACGCAAGCGCTATTGGAAGTATAATGTATGCAATGCATTGTACAAGACCTGATATAGCATATGCAATATGCAAACTTGCCCGATATACTAGCAATCCTGGTATAGATCATTGGAAAGCAATTGAAAGATTACTTGGTTACCTAAAAAGAACCAATAATTTAGGGCTTTTTTACAATGGATTTCCAAGTGTATTAGAAGGATATACTGATGCAAGTTGGATAACTAGCGCCGGTGATAATAAATCTACTTCGGGTTGGATTTTCACATTAGGTGGAGGTGCTGTTTCTTGGGCATCAAAGAAACAAACTTGTATTTCACACTCCACAATGGAATCAGAATTTATAGCACTTGCTGCCGCAGGAAAGGAGGCAGAATGGCTACGAAATATGTTACTGGATATCAAGTTATGGCCAAAACCAATGCCAGCCATATCATTACGATGTGATAGTCAAGCCACTATGTCACGAGCATATAGTAACATATACAATGGAAAATCAAGACATATAAGTCTTAGACATGAATATGTTAGACAAATAATAAATGATGGAATTATTACTATTGTCTACATAAGATCCAATGATAATTTGGCAGACCCATTCACAAAAGCCTTGACTAGAGAAATGGTAAGATCCACGTCAGTCGGAATGGGACTTAAACCTTGCATTAATCAATGATAGTGGAAACCCAACCTTAATATTAATTAAATTAACTTTAAGGTTTAATGGGTAATAACAAACTATCATATGATTGGGAAGACACTAAGACAAATAGTGTAAACTGTTACATGTTTAAAGAGGCTGAGTTGAATAACTCTTAATAAAGTTCTAGTTAGTCTGGTAACAGAGACATTAAAAAGAAAAAGGAACTTTACCTTTATGAACTTGGAAGTGGTGCCGCTTCCAAACAAGAGTTTATAGGGTTTGCTCTTGTAAAAAGTTCATTAAGCTGGGATGGAGCACATGGCCATAACGGTGCTCACAGGTAGGGAAATTTATTGGTAAATTGAAATTACGTGTGTAGTATTTCCGACTTTATAATCCAACGGAGACTTGGTTTAAGTTAAGACCACCCAGCTCTTCATTAAAGTCTTGAGATACTCACACTAATACGTGGTTTAATCGAATAGATACCACATATGATGCGTAATTTCTAGTTAAGATAAAACTAAACAACATCAATAAAACAATCTAGTGGGGGATTGTTGAGGTAGATTGTTTTAATGAGGAGAACATTAAGTCCCACATCACCAAGTCTTTTGGACTATCCCAAAATATATAACAAAGCCTTGTATATGATATTGTGAATTAAAATGACATGGGCTTGAGTATTGGCTTGGTTGGGTATGCATATGGGCTTGGGCCTATAAAATATTTATAGGTCAAAGATTGGGCACTTGGGGCACGTGGGCGCGTGCGTGACCGTACAGAGGCGAATTGGGCTGAACGCAAACAGTCGCATTTTTTGAATTCGAACAGACGGACGCGTCTGTTTGAATGTGCCTATTCCAGAACGGTCATGCCTCTTTGTCTTTTATAAATACATCTCTTCTCGCCCAGACAGATCATCTTCTTCTCTCCTCTTGCATACTACAGTTTCTGTTTTATCTCCGAACAATAAAAATCCCATTAAACTCACAGGCATTGCCACGCCTCTGGGTTTAGGTTTTGTTGTATCCTGGGAAGCAGTCTGTCGTTCGACCCATTGGCAAACTCAGACGAGTGGGGACAGATATTGCTTTAAGGACAGCGAGCCCGCGCCTCAAAACCGACGACCATTGATTCTGCACTGCAGTGAATATAATCAACAATCTTAAAGCAATATCTGCTATGGAGAACAGTGCAGAATCCGCCTTCAAATTGATGAATCAGGACTTCGTCCGCCTTGACAGAATGGATGGAACAAATTTCACGCGATGGCAGGACAAAATGAAGTTCCTCCTTACTACCCTCAAAGTCTCGTACGTGCTTGATGAAAACCTTCCACCGATTCCTCCTCCAACAGACAAAGATACAGAAGAACTGAAGAAAAAGAGGATGAAACGCGAGGAAGATGAACTGCTGTGCCGAGGCCACATTCTAAATACATTATCCGATCGGTTGTACGATCTCTACACTCCACTGAAGTCGCCAAAAGAAATATGGGATGCGCTCGAAGCAAAGTACAAAACAGAGAAGATCGGAACAGATAAGTTTTTAACGTTACAGTATTTTGAATTTGAAATGAAAGATGATGTCTCTGTTATGGACCAAATGCATGACTTACAAGTTCTGGTTGGAAAACTTGCGGATTTAAAAGTGCAAATTCCAGAATCAATTCAGGTAGGGGCTATTATTGCTAAACTTCCACCTAGTTGGAATAATTATCGTAAAAAGCTCCTACACATGACTGAAGAACTCACGTTGGAACGGATTGGAAAACACATACGGATTGAAGAGGAAAACAGAATCCGTGATGGTGTTTTTCCAATAGCAAACGTGAACAATGTCAATTCTGGAAAGAAGAGGAAGAATGCTCAAAACCAGAACTTTAAGCCAAATAAGAAGACTAAGACGGATGGCAACTCTAATCCAAAGGATAAGAAAAACAAGGCTTGCTATAACTGCGGCAAACTTGGGCACTTCAAACGAGAGTGCAGGGCACCTCCAAAGCAAAAAGGCCAATCTAAAAATGCAAACATGGTTGAGAACGACGAAGTTCAAGAAATCATTGCTATGGTTTCAGATTTGCAGATTGGCATGATAACTGACTTGCACATGGCAATTGCGGAAACAAAATCTTCGGATTGGTGGTTTGATTCTGGTGCAACAGTTCATGTATGCAACAACAAAGGGCTGTTCAAGACCTACACAGAATTGGCAGAACAACAGGAAGTGCTTATGGGAAATGGAAATGGTGCAAAGGTTCTGGGGAAAGGAAATGTGGAGATTCATTTTACTTCCAACAAGAAGATCACTCTCACCAATGTACTTCATGTTCCTGATATTAAAAAGAATCTGGTTTCTGCATCAATCCTATGTAAGAATGGTGTCAAATCTGTCTTAGAGGCTGATAGTTTAATTCTGTCCAAGAATGGCATGTTTGTGGGTAAAGGTTATGCATGTAATGGGATGTTCAAACTCAGTATTAATGAAATAAATGAATGTTCTGCTTATACTGTTGACTCTTTATCATTATGGCATGCACGTTTAGGGCATTTAAATTATAGATCTTTGAAATATATGTCAAAACATGGTATTATTTCTGTTACTAATGATAAACATGATAAATGCGAGATATTTATACAAGCAAAGATTACAAAGAAACCATTCCCAACAGTTGAAAGAAACTCAGAACTCTTGGATTTAATTCATTCCGATATATGTGAATTAAATGGAATTTTAACCAGAGGTGGAAAAAGGTATTTCATTACCTTTATTGACGATTTTTCTAAATACACACATGTGTATTTGCTAAGAAATAAAGATGAAGCTTTTGACATGTTCAAACGCTATAAAACAGAAGTTGAAAATCAAAAGAGTAGGAAAATAAAGGTCCTACGTAGTGACAGAGGAGGAGAATACTTCTCCACTGAATTTTCTAACTTCTGTGAAGAACATGGAATTATTCATCAACAAACTGCGCCATACACACCACAACAAAATGGTTTGGCTGAAAGGAAAAACAGAACTCTGGTTGATATGGTAAATTCTATGTTATTAAATGCTAAATTGCCACTTAATTTGTGGGGAGAAGCATTATTATCTGCATGTCATTTGCACAATAGAATCACTTCAAGGAAAACTAAAGTTTCTCCTTATGAATTATGGAATGGTCGAAAACCTAATCTGCGATATCTAAAGGTGTGGGGGTGTATTGCCTTCTATAGGGTGACTGATCCAAAACGGACTAAACTAGGTCCAAGAGCATTGAAAAGCTTGTTTGTAGGATATGCTGAAAACTCTAAAGCATATAGACTACTAGATTTATCCTCAAACACGATTGTTGAATCAAGGGATGTTGAGTTTATTGAAAATAGATTCAAGGATGATTCAAACGCAAATCAGTCATTAAATCCCAACATTATTCAAACACCAACGGATGTTATTACGCCTTCTACTAGCAGTAAAAGGAAGATAACAAATGAACAGACAGAAATAAGAAGGACACAGAGAATCAGAAAAGAGAAATCTTTTGGTCCAGATTTTATATCATCTCAAGCTATGGCATTCCTTGTAGAAGGAACTCGAGATGAAGTTACTAACAAAATTCCTATAGTACTGAATATAGAAGATGATCCGAAAACATACAAAGAAGCTATAACTTCCAGAGATTCTGATTTTTGGAAGGAGGCAATTAACGATGAAATGGATTCAATTTTATCAAATAATACTTGGGTATTGGTAGACTTGCCTCAAGGGTCAAAACCTATTGGTTGTAAATGGGTGTTTCGAAGAAAACGTAATAATGATGGTAGCGTGCAAACTTTCAAGGCTAGATTAGTAGCCAAAGGATTTCGGCAAAAGGAAGGAATTGATTTCTTTGATACATATGCTCCGGTTGCAAGAATTACATCAATTCGAGTACTAATAGCATTAGCATCAATCTATCAGTTGCATATCCACCAAATGGATGTCAAAACGGCCTTCCTTAATGGTGAACTTAACGAAGAAGTTTACATGGAACAACCAGAAGGTTTTATCCTTCCTGGGAATGAAAGAAAAGTTTGCAAATTGATAAGATCATTATACGGATTAAAACAAGCACCAAAACAGTGGCATGAGAAATTTGACTCGATTATACTTCAAAATGGCTTCACATATAATAGTGCAGACAAATGTATCTATTCCAAGTTTACAAAGGAATATGGAGTAATCATTTGTTTATATGTAGATGACCTATTAATATTCGGAACTAACATGAAAGGAATACAAGACACCAAGAATTATTTAACTTCAAAATTCAAAATGAAATATTTAAATGAAGTTGATACAATTCTAGGTATAAAGGTTAGTAAAGATAGTGGGGGCTATGCACTAAATCAGTCACACTATATTCAAAAAGTGCTCCAGAAGTTTGGACATCTAAAAATTAAAGATGCCAGTACCCCAATAGACTCGAGTATAAATCTCAATAAAAATGAAGGAAGATGTATTGCTCAACTCGAATACGCAAGCGCTATTGGAAGTATAATGTATGCAATGCATTGTACAAGACCTGATATAGCATATGCAATATGCAAACTTGCCCGATATACTAGCAATCCTGGTATAGATCATTGGAAAGCAATTGAAAGATTACTTGGTTACCTAAAAAGAACCAATAATTTAGGGCTTTTTTACAATGGATTTCCAAGTGTATTAGAAGGATATACTGATGCAAGTTGGATAACTAGCGCCGGTGATAATAAATCTACTTCGGGTTGGATTTTCACATTAGGTGGAGGTGCTGTTTCTTGGGCATCAAAGAAACAAACTTGTATTTCACACTCCACAATGGAATCAGAATTTATAGCACTTGCTGCCGCAGGAAAGGAGGCAGAATGGCTACGAAATATGTTACTGGATATCAAGTTATGGCCAAAACCAATGCCAGCCATATCATTACGATGTGATAGTCAAGCCACTATGTCACGAGCATATAGTAACATATACAATGGAAAATCAAGACATATAAGTCTTAGACATGAATATGTTAGACAAATAATAAATGATGGAATTATTACTATTGTCTACATAAGATCCAATGATAATTTGGCAGACCCATTCACAAAAGCCTTGACTAGAGAAATGGTAAGATCCACGTCAGTCGGAATGGGACTTAAACCTTGCATTAATCAATGATAGTGGAAACCCAACCTTAATATTAATTAAATTAACTTTAAGGTTTAATGGGTAATAACAAACTATCATATGATTGGGAAGACACTAAGACAAATAGTGTAAACTGTTACATGTTTAAAGAGGCTGAGTTGAATAACTCTTAATAAAGTTCTAGTTAGTCTGGTAACAGAGACATTAAAAAGAAAAAGGAACTTTACCTTTATGAACTTGGAAGTGGTGCTGCTTCCAAACAAGAGTTTATAGGGTTTGCTCTTGTAAAAAGTTCATTAAGCTGGGATGGAGCACATGGCCATAACGGTGCTCACAGGTAGGGAAATTTATTGGTAAATTGAAATTACGTGTGTAGTATTTCCGACTTTATAATCCAACGGAGACTTGGTTTAAGTTAAGACCACCCAGCTCTTCATTAAAGTCTTGAGATACTCACACTAATACGTGGTTTAATCGAATAGATACCACATACGATGCGTAATTTCTAGTTAAGATAAAACTAAACAACATCAATAAAACAATCTAGTGGGGGATTGTTGAGGTAGATTGTTTTAATGAGGAGAACATTAAGTCCCACATCACCAAGTCTTTTGGACTATCCCAAAATATATAACAAAGCCTTGTATATGATATTGTGAATTAAAATGACATGGGCTTGAGTATTGGCTTGGTTGGGTATGCATATGGGCTTGGGCCTATAAAATATTTATAGGTCAAAGATTGGGCACTTGGGCACTTGGGGCACGTGGGCGCGTGCGTGACCGTACAGAGGCGAATTGGGCTGAACGCAAACAGTCGCATTTTTTGAATTCGAACAGACGGACGCGTCTGTTTGAATGTGCCTATTCCAGAACGGTCATGCCTCTTTGTCTTTTATAAATACATCTCTTCTCGCCCAGACAGATCATCTTCTTCTCTCCTCTTGCATACTACAGTTTCTGTTTTATCTCCGAACAATAAAAATCCCATTAAACTCACAGGCATTGCCACGCCTCTGGGTTTAGGTTTTGTTGTATCCTGGGAAGCAGTCTGTCGTTCGACCCATTGGCAAACTCAGACGAGTGGGGACAGATATTGCTTTAAGGACAGCGAGCCCACGCCTCAAAACCGACGACCATTGATTCTGCACTGCAGTGAATATAATCAACAATCTTAAAGCAATATCTGCTATGGAGAACAGTGCAGAATCCGCCTTCAAATTGATGAATCAGGACTTCGTCCGCCTTGACAGAATGGATGGAACAAATTTCACGCGATGGCAGGACAAAATGAAGTTCCTCCTTACTACCCTCAAAGTCTCGTACGTGCTTGATGAAAACCTTCCACCGATTCCTCCTCCAACAGACAAAGATACAGAAGAACTGAAGAAAAAGAGGATGAAACGCGAGGAAGATGAACTGCTGTGCCGAGGCCACATTCTAAATACATTATCCGATCGGTTGTACGATCTCTACACTCCACTGAAGTCGCCAAAAGAAATATGGGATGCGCTCGAAGCAAAGTACAAAACAGAGAAGATCGGAACAGATAAGTTTTTAACGTTACAGTATTTTGAATTTGAAATGAAAGATGATGTCTCTGTTATGGACCAAATGCATGACTTACAAGTTCTGGTTGGAAAACTTGCGGATTTAAAAGTGCAAATTCCAGAATCAATTCAGGTAGGGGCTATTATTGCTAAACTTCCACCTAGTTGGAATAATTATCGTAAAAAGCTCCTACACATGACTGAAGAACTCACGTTGGAACGGATTGGAAAACACATACGGATTGAAGAGGAAAACAGAATCCGTGATGGTGTTTTTCCAATAGCAAACGTGAACAATGTCAATTCTGGAAAGAAGAGGAAGAATGCTCAAAACCAGAACTTTAAGCCAAATAAGAAGACTAAGACGGATGGCAACTCTAATCCAAAGGATAAGAAAAACAAGGCTTGCTATAACTGCGGCAAACTTGGGCACTTCAAACGAGAGTGCAGGGCACCTCCAAAGCAAAAAGGCCAATCTAAAAATGCAAACATGGTTGAGAACGACGAAGTTCAAGAAATCATTGCTATGGTTTCAGATTTGCAGATTGGCATGATAACTGACTTGCACATGGCAATTGCGGAAACAAAATCTTCGGATTGGTGGTTTGATTCTGGTGCAACAGTTCATGTATGCAACAACAAAGGGCTGTTCAAGACTTACACAGAATTGGCAGAACAACAGGAAGTGCTTATGGGAAATGGAAATGGTGCAAAGGTTCTGGGGAAAGGAAATGTGGAGATTCATTTTACTTCCAACAAGAAGATCACTCTCACCAATGTACTTCATGTTCCTGATATTAAGAAGAATCTGGTTTCTGCATCAATCCTATGTAAGAATGGTGTCAAATCTGTCTTAGAGGCTGATAGTTTAATTCTGTCCAAGAATGGCATGTTTGTGGGTAAAGGTTATGCATGTAATGGGATGTTCAAACTCAGTATTAATGAAATAAATGAATGTTCTGCTTATACTGTTGACTCTTTATCATTATGGCATGCACGTTTAGGGCATTTAAATTATAGATCTTTGAAATATATGTCAAAACATGGTATTATTTCTGTTACTAATGATAAACATGATAAATGCGAGATATGTATACAAGTAAAGATTACAAAGAAACCATTCCCAACAGTTGAAAGAAACTCAGAACTCTTGGATTTAATTCATTCCGATATATGTGAATTAAATGGAATTTTAACCAGAGGTGGAAAAAGGTATTTCATTACCTTTATTGACGATTTTTCTAAATACACACATGTGTATTTGCTAAGAAATAAAGATGAAGCTTTTGACATGTTCAAACGCTATAAAACAGAAGTTGAAAATCAAAAGAGTAGGAAAATAAAGGTCCTACGTAGTGACAGAGGAGGAGAATACTTCTCCACTGAATTTTCTAACTTCTGTGAAGAACATGGAATTATTCATCAACAAACTGCGCCATACACACCACAACAAAATGGTTTGGCTGAAAGGAAAAACAGAACTCTGGTTGATATGGTAAATTCTATGTTATTAAATGCTAAATTGCCACTTAATTTGTGGGGAGAAGCATTATTATCTGCATGTCATTTGCACAATAGAATCACTTCAAGGAAAACTAAAGTTTCTCCTTATGAATTATGGAATGGTCGAAAACCTAATCTGCGATATCTAAAGGTGTGGGGGTGTATTGCCTTCTATAGGGTGACTGATCCAAAACGGACTAAACTAGGTCCAAGAGCATTGAAAAGCTTGTTTGTAGGATATGCTGAAAACTCTAAAGCATATAGACTACTAGATTTATCCTCAAACACGATTGTTGAATCAAGGGATGTTGAGTTTATTGAAAATAGATTCAAGGATGATTCAAACGCAAATCAGTCATTAAATCCCAACATTATTCAAACACCAACGGATGTTATTACGCCTTCTACTAGCAGTAAAAGGAAGATAACAAATGAACAGACAGAAATAAGAAGGACACAGAGAATCAGAAAAGAGAAATCTTTTGGTCCAGATTTTATATCATCTCAAGCTATGGCATTCCTTGTAGAAGGAACTCGAGATGAAGTTACTAACAAAATTCCTATAGTACTGAATATAGAAGATGATCCGAAAACATACAAAGAAGCTATAACTTCCAGAGATTCTGCTTTTTGGAAGGAGGCAATTAACGATGAAATGGATTCAATTTTATCAAATAATACTTGGGTATTGGTAGACTTGCCTCAAGGGTCAAAACCTATTGGTTGTAAATGGGTGTTTCGAAGAAAACGTAATAATGATGGTAGCGTGCAAACTTTCAAGGCTAGATTAGTAGCCAAAGGATTTCGGCAAAAGGAAGGAATTGATTTCTTTGATACATATGCTCCGGTTGCAAGAATTACATCAATTCGAGTACTAATAGCATTAGCATCAATCTATCAGTTGCATATCCACCAAATGGATGTCAAAACGGCCTTCCTTAATGGTGAACTTAACGAAGAAGTTTACATGGAACAACCAGAAGGTTTTATCCTTCCTGGGAATGAAAGAAAAGTTTGCAAATTGATAAGATCATTATACGGATTAAAACAAGCACCAAAACAGTGGCATGAGAAATTTGACTCGATTATACTTCAAAATGGCTTCACATATAATAGTGCAGACAAATGTATCTATTCCAAGTTTACAAAGGAATATGGAGTAATCATTTGTTTATATGTAGATGACCTATTAATATTCGGAACTAACATGAAAGGAATACAAGACACCAAGAATTATTTAACTTCAAAATTCAAAATGAAAGATTTAAATGAAGTTGATACAATTCTAGGTATAAAGGTTAGTAAAGATAGTGGGGGCTATGCACTAAATCAGTCACACTATATTCAAAAAGTGCTCCAGAAGTTTGGACATCTAAAAATTAAAGATGCCAGTACCCCAATAGACTCGAGTATAAATCTCAATAAAAATGAAGGAAGATGTATTGCTCAACTCGAATACGCAAGCGCTATTGGAAGTATAATGTATGCAATGCATTGTACAAGACCTGATATAGCATATGCAATATGCAAACTTGCCCGATATACTAGCAATCCTGGTATAGATCATTGGAAAGCAATTGAAAGATTACTTGGTTACCTAAAAAGAACCAATAATTTAGGGCTTTTTTACAATGGATTTCCAAGTGTATTAGAAGGATATACTGATGCAAGTTGGATAACTAGCGCCGGTGATAATAAATCTACTTCGGGTTGGATTTTCACATTAGGTGGAGGTGCTGTTTCTTGGGCATCAAAGAAACAAACTTGTATTTCACACTCCACAATGGAATCAGAATTTATAGCACTTGCTGCCGCAGGAAAGGAGGCAGAATGGCTACGAAATATGTTACTGGATATCAAGTTATGGCCAAAACCAATGCCAGCCATATCATTACGATGTGATAGTCAAGCCACTATGTCACGAGCATATAGTAACATATACAATGGAAAATCAAGACATATAAGTCTTAGACATGAATATGTTAGACAAATAATAAATGATGGAATTATTACTATTGTCTACATAAGATCCAATGATAATTTGGCAGACCCATTCACAAAAGCCTTGACTAGAGAAATGGTAAGATCCACGTCAGTCGGAATGGGACTTAAACCTTGCATTAATCAATGATAGTGGAAACCCAACCTTAATATTAATTAAATTAACTTTAAGGTTTAATGGGTAATAACAAACTATCATATGATTGGGAAGACACTAAGACAAATAGTGTAAACTGTTACATGTTTAAAGAGGCTGAGTTGAATAACTCTTAATAAAGTTCTAGTTAGTCTGGTAACAGAGACATTAAAAAGAAAAAGGAACTTTACCTTTATGAACTTGGAAGTGGTGCCGCTTCCAAACAAGAGTTTATAGGGTTTGCTCTTGTAAAAAGTTCATTAAGCTGGGATGGAGCACATGGCCATAACGGTGCTCACAGGTAGGGAAATTTATTGGTAAATTGAAATTACGTGTGTAGTATTTCCGACTTTATAATCCAACGGAGACTTGGTTTAAGTTAAGACCACCCAGCTCTTCATTAAAGTCTTGAGATACTCACACTAATACGTGGTTTAATCGAATAGATACCACATACGATGCGTAATTTCTAGTTAAGATAAAACAATCTAGTGGGGGATTGTTGAGGTAGATTGTTTTAATGAGGAGAACATTAAGTCCCACATCACCAAGTCTTTTGGACTATCCCAAAATATATAACAAAGCCTTGTATATGATATTGTGAATTAAAATGACATGGGCTTGAGTATTGGCTTGGTTGGGTATGCATATGGGCTTGGGCCTATAAAATATTTATAGGTCAAAGATTGGGCACTTGGGCACTTGGGGCACGTGGGCGCGTGCGTGACCGTACAGAGGCGAATTGGGCTGAACGCAAACAGTCGCATTTTTTGAATTCGAACAGACGGACGCGTCTGTTTGAATGTGCCTATTCCAGAACGGTCATGCCTCTTTGTCTTTTATAAATACATCTCTTCTCGCCCAGACAGATCATCTTCTTCTCTCCTCTTGCATACTACAGTTTCTGTTTTATCTCCGAACAATAAAAATCCCATTAAACTCACAGGCATTGCCACGCCTCTGGGTTTAGGTTTTGTTGTATCCTGGGAAGCAGTCTGTCGTTCGACCCATTGGCAAACTCAGACGAGTGGGGACAGATATTGCTTTAAGGACAGCGAGCCCGCGCCTCAAAACCGACGACCATTGATTCTGCACTGCAGTGAATATAATCAACAATCTTAAAGCAATATCTGCTATGGAGAACAGTGCAGAATCCGCCTTCAAATTGATGAATCAGGACTTCGTCCGCCTTGACAGAATGGATGGAACAAATTTCACGCGATGGCAGGACAAAATGAAGTTCCTCCTTACTACCCTCAAAGTCTCGTACGTGCTTGATGAAAACCTTCCACCGATTCCTCCTCCAACAGACAAAGATACAGAAGAACTGAAGAAAAAGAGGATGAAACGCGAGGAAGATGAACTGCTGTGCCGAGGCCACATTCTAAATACATTATCCGATCGGTTGTACGATCTCTACACTCCACTGAAGTCGCCAAAAGAAATATGGGATGCGCTCGAAGCAAAGTACAAAACAGAGAAGATCGGAACAGATAAGTTTTTAACGTTACAGTATTTTGAATTTGAAATGAAAGATGATGTCTCTGTTATGGACCAAATGCATGACTTACAAGTTCTGGTTGGAAAACTTGCGGATTTAAAAGTGCAAATTCCAGAATCAATTCAGGTAGGGGCTATTATTGCTAAACTTCCACCTAGTTGGAATAATTATCGTAAAAAGCTCCTACACATGACTGAAGAACTCACGTTGGAACGGATTGGAAAACACATACGGATTGAAGAGGAAAACAGAATCCGTGATGGTGTTTTTCCAATAGCAAACGTGAACAATGTCAATTCTGGAAAGAAGAGGAAGAATGCTCAAAACCAGAACTTTAAGCCAAATAAGAAGACTAAGACGGATGGCAACTCTAATCCAAAGGATAAGAAAAACAAGGCTTGCTATAACTGCGGCAAACTTGGGCACTTCAAACGAGAGTGCAGGGCACCTCCAAAGCAAAAAGGCCAATCTAAAAATGCAAACATGGTTGAGAACGACGAAGTTCAAGAAATCATTGCTATGGTTTCAGATTTGCAGATTGGCATGATAACTGACTTGCACATGGCAATTGCGGAAACAAAATCTTCGGATTGGTGGTTTGATTCTGGTGCAACAGTTCATGTATGCAACAACAAAGGGCTGTTCAAGACCTACACAGAATTGGCAGAACAACAGGAAGTGCTTATGGGAAATGGAAATGGTGCAAAGGTTCTGGGGAAAGGAAATGTGGAGATTCATTTTACTTCCAACAAGAAGATCACTCTCACCAATGTACTTCATGTTCCTGATATTAAAAAGAATCTGGTTTCTGCATCAATCCTATGTAAGAATGGTGTCAAATCTGTCTTAGAGGCTGATAGTTTAATTCTGTCCAAGAATGGCATGTTTGTGGGTAAAGGTTATGCATGTAATGGGATGTTCAAACTCAGTATTAATGAAATAAATGAATGTTCTGCTTATACTGTTGACTCTTTATCATTATGGCATGCACGTTTAGGGCATTTAAATTATAGATCTTTGAAATATATGTCAAAACATGGTATTATTTCTGTTACTAATGATAAACATGATAAATGCGAGATATGTATACAAGCAAAGATTACAAAGAAACCATTCCCAACAGTTGAAAGAAACTCAGAACTCTTGGATTTAATTCATTCCGATATATGTGAATTAAATGGAATTTTAACCAGAGGTGGAAAAAGGTATTTCATTACCTTTATTGACGATTTTTCTAAATACACACATGTGTATTTGCTAAGAAATAAAGATGAAGCTTTTGACATGTTCAAACGCTATAAAACAGAAGTTGAAAATCAAAAGAGTAGGAAAATAAAGGTCCTACGTAGTGACAGAGGAGGAGAATACTTCTCCACTGAATTTTCTAACTTCTGTGAAGAACATGGAATTATTCATCAACAAACTGCGCCATACACACCACAACAAAATGGTTTGGCTGAAAGGAAAAACAGAACTCTGGTTGATATGGTAAATTCTATGTTATTAAATGCTAAATTGCCACTTAATTTGTGGGGAGAAGCATTATTATCTGCATGTCATTTGCACAATAGAATCACTTCAAGGAAAACTAAAGTTTCTCCTTATGAATTATGGAATGGTCGAAAACCTAATCTGCGATATCTAAAGGTGTGGGGGTGTATTGCCTTCTATAGGGTGACTGATCCAAAACGGACTAAACTAGGTCCAAGAGCATTGAAAAGCTTGTTTGTAGGATATGCTGAAAACTCTAAAGCATATAGACTACTAGATTTATCCTCAAACACGATTGTTGAATCAAGGGATGTTGAGTTTATTGAAAATAGATTCAAGGATGATTCAAACGCAAATCAGTCATTAAATCCCAACATTATTCAAACACCAACGGATGTTATTACGCCTTCTACTAGCAGTAAAAGGAAGATAACAAATGAACAGACAGAAATAAGAAGGACACAGAGAATCAGAAAAGAGAAATCTTTTGGTCCAGATTTTATATCATCTCAAGCTATGGCATTCCTTGTAGAAGGAACTCGAGATGAAGTTACTAACAAAATTCCTATAGTACTGAATATAGAAGATGATCCGAAAACATACAAAGAAGCTATAACTTCCAGAGATTCTGCTTTTTGGAAGGAGGCAATTAACGATGAAATGGATTCAATTTTATCAAATAATACTTGGGTATTGGTAGACTTGCCTCAAGGGTCAAAACCTATTGGTTGTAAATGGGTGTTTCGAAGAAAACGTAATAATGATGGTAGCGTGCAAACTTTCAAGGCTAGATTAGTAGCCAAAGGATTTCGGCAAAAGGAAGGAATTGATTTCTTTGATACATATGCTCCGGTTGCAAGAATTACATCAATTCGAGTACTAATAGCATTAGCATCAATCTATCAGTTGCATATCCACCAAATGGATGTCAAAACGGCCTTCCTTAATGGTGAACTTAACGAAGAAGTTTACATGGAACAACCAGAAGGTTTTATCCTTCCTGGGAATGAAAGAAAAGTTTGCAAATTGATAAGATCATTATACGGATTAAAACAAGCACCAAAACAGTGGCATGAGAAATTTGACTCGATTATACTTCAAAATGGCTTCACATATAATAGTGCAGACAAATGTATCTATTCCAAGTTTACAAAGGAATATGGAGTAATCATTTGTTTATATGTAGATGACCTATTAATATTCGGAACTAACATGAAAGGAATACAAGACACCAAGAATTATTTAACTTCAAAATTCAAAATGAAAGATTTAAATGAAGTTGATACAATTCTAGGTATAAAGGTTAGTAAAGATAGTGGGGGCTATGCACTAAATCAGTCACACTATATTCAAAAAGTTCTCCAGAAGTTTGGACATCTAAAAATTAAAGATGCCAGTACCCCAATAGACTCGAGTATAAATCTCAATAAAAATGAAGGAAGATGTATTGCTCAACTCGAATACGCAAGCGCTATTGGAAGTATAATGTATGCAATGCATTGTACAAGACCTGATATAGCATATGCAATATGCAAACTTGCCCGATATACTAGCAATCCTGGTATAGATCATTGGAAAGCAATTGAAAGATTACTTGGTTACCTAAAAAGAACCAATAATTTAGGGCTTTTTTACAATGGATTTCCAAGTGTATTAGAAGGATATACTGATGCAAGTTGGATAACTAGCGCCGGTGATAATAAATCTACTTCGGGTTGGATTTTCACATTAGGTGGAGGTGCTGTTTCTTGGGCATCAAAGAAACAAACTTGTATTTCACACTCCACAATGGAATCAGAATTTATAGCACTTGCTGCCGCAGGAAAGGAGGCAGAATGGCTACGAAATATGTTACTGGATATCAAGTTATGGCCAAAACCAATGCCAGCCATATCATTACGATGTGATAGTCAAGCCACTATGTCACGAGCATATAGTAACATATACAATGGAAAATCAAGACATATAAGTCTTAGACATGAATATGTTAGACAAATAATAAATGATGGAATTATTACTATTGTCTACATAAGATCCAATGATAATTTGGCAGACCCATTCACAAAAGCCTTGACTAGAGAAATGGTAAGATCCACGTCAGTCGGAATGGGACTTAAACCTTGCATTAATCAATGATAGTGGAAACCCAACCTTAATATTAATTAAATTAACTTTAAGGTTTAATGGGTAATAACAAACTATCATATGATTGGGAAGACACTAAGACAAATAGTGTAAACTGTTACATGTTTAAAGAGGCTGAGTTGAATAACTCTTAATAAAGTTCTAGTTAGTCTGGTAACAGAGACATTAAAAAGAAAAAGGAACTTTACCTTTATGAACTTGGAAGTGGTGCCGCTTCCAAACAAGAGTTTATAGGGTTTGCTCTTGTAAAAAGTTCATTAAGCTGGGATGGAGCACATGGCCATAACGGTGCTCACAGGTAGGGAAATTTATTGGTAAATTGAAATTACGTGTGTAGTATTTCCGACTTTATAATCCAACGGAGACTTGGTTTAAGTTAAGACCACCCAGCTCTTCATTAAAGTCTTGAGATACTCACACTAATACGTGGTTTAATCGAATAGATACCACATATGATGCGTAATTTCTAGTTAAGATAAAACTAAACAACATCAATAAAACAATCTAGTGGGGGATTGTTGAGGTAGATTGTTTTAATGAGGAGAACATTAAGTCCCACATCACCAAGTCTTTTGGACTATCCCAAAATATATAACAAAGCCTTGTATATGATATTGTGAATTAAAATGACATGGGCTTGAGTATTGGCTTGGTTGGGTATGCATATGGGCTTGGGCCTATAAAATATTTATAGGTCAAAGATTGGGCACTTGGGCACTTGGGGCACGTGGGCGCGTGCGTGACCGTACAGAGGCGAATTGGGCTGAACGCAAACAGTCGCATTTTTTGAATTCGAACAGACGGACGCGTCTGTTTGAATGTGCCTATTCCAGAACGGTCATGCCTCTTTGTCTTTTATAAATACATCTCTTCTCGCCCAGACAGATCATCTTCTTCTCTCCTCTTGCATACTACAGTTTCTGTTTTATCTCCGAACAATAAAAATCCCATTAAACTCACAGGCATTGCCACGCCTCTGGGTTTAGGTTTTGTTGTATCCTGGGAAGCAGTCTGTCGTTCGACCCATTGGCAAACTCAGACGAGTGGGGACAGATATTGCTTTAAGGACAGCGAGCCCGCGCCTCAAAACCGACGACCATTGATTCTGCACTGCAGTGAATATAATCAACAATCTTAAAGCAATATCTGCTATGGAGAACAGTGCAGAATCCGCCTTCAAATTGATGAATCAGGACTTCGTCCGCCTTGACAGAATGGATGGAACAAATTTCACGCGATGGCAGGACAAAATGAAGTTCCTCCTTACTACCCTCAAAGTCTCGTACGTGCTTGATGAAAACCTTCCACCGATTCCTCCTCCAACAGACAAAGATACAGAAGAACTGAAGAAAAAGAGGATGAAACGCGAGGAAGATGAACTGCTGTGCCGAGGCCACATTCTAAATACATTATCCGATCGGTTGTACGATCTCTACACTCCACTGAAGTCGCCAAAAGAAATATGGGATGCGCTCGAAGCAAAGTACAAAACAGAGAAGATCGGAACAGATAAGTTTTTAACGTTACAGTATTTTGAATTTGAAATGAAAGATGATGTCTCTGTTATGGACCAAATGCATGACTTACAAGTTCTGGTTGGAAAACTTGCGGATTTAAAAGTGCAAATTCCAGAATCAATTCAGGTAGGGGCTATTATTGCTAAACTTCCACCTAGTTGGAATAATTATCGTAAAAAGCTCCTACACATGACTGAAGAACTCACGTTGGAACGGATTGGAAAACACATACGGATTGAAGAGGAAAACAGAATCCGTGATGGTGTTTTTCCAATAGCAAACGTGAACAATGTCAATTCTGGAAAGAAGAGGAAGAATGCTCAAAACCAGAACTTTAAGCCAAATAAGAAGACTAAGACGGATGGCAACTCTAATCCAAAGGATAAGAAAAACAAGGCTTGCTATAACTGCGGCAAACTTGGGCACTTCAAACGAGAGTGCAGGGCACCTCCAAAGCAAAAAGGCCAATCTAAAAATGCAAACATGGTTGAGAACGACGAAGTTCAAGAAATCATTGCTATGGTTTCAGATTTGCAGATTGGCATGATAACTGACTTGCACATGGCAATTGCGGAAACAAAATCTTCGGATTGGTGGTTTGATTCTGGTGCAACAGTTCATGTATGCAACAACAAAGGGCTGTTCAAGACCTACACAGAATTGGCAGAACAACAGGAAGTGCTTATGGGAAATGGAAATGGTGCAAAGGTTCTGGGGAAAGGAAATGTGGAGATTCATTTTACTTCCAACAAGAAGATCACTCTCACCAATGTACTTCATGTTCCTGATATTAAAAAGAATCTGGTTTCTGCATCAATCCTATGTAAGAATGGTGTCAAATCTGTCTTAGAGGCTGATAGTTTAATTCTGTCCAAGAATGGCATGTTTGTGGGTAAAGGTTATGCATGTAATGGGATGTTCAAACTCAGTATTAATGAAATAAATGAATGTTCTGCTTATACTGTTGACTCTTTATCATTATGGCATGCACGTTTAGGGCATTTAAATTATAGATCTTTGAAATATATGTCAAAACATGGTATTATTTCTGTTACTAATGATAAACATGATAAATGCGAGATATGTATACAAGCAAAGATTACAAAGAAACCATTCCCAACAGTTGAAAGAAACTCAGAACTCTTGGATTTAATTCATTCCGATATATGTGAATTAAATGGAATTTTAACCAGAGGTGGAAAAAGGTATTTCATTACCTTTATTGACGATTTTTCTAAATACACACATGTGTATTTGCTAAGAAATAAAGATGAAGCTTTTGACATGTTCAAACGCTATAAAACAGAAGTTGAAAATCAAAAGAGTAGGAAAATAAAGGTCCTACGTAGTGACAGAGGAGGAGAATACTTCTCCACTGAATTTTCTAACTTCTGTGAAGAACATGGAATTATTCATCAACAAACTGCGCCATACACACCACAACAAAATGGTTTGGCTGAAAGGAAAAACAGAACTCTGGTTGATATGGTAAATTCTATGTTATTAAATGCTAAATTGCCACTTAATTTGTGGGGAGAAGCATTATTATCTGCATGTCATTTGCACAATAGAATCACTTCAAGGAAAACTAAAGTTTCTCCTTATGAATTATGGAATGGTCGAAAACCTAATCTGCGATATCTAAAGGTGTGGGGGTGTATTGCCTTCTATAGGGTGACTGATCCAAAACGGACTAAACTAGGTCCAAGAGCATTGAAAAGCTTGTTTGTAGGATATGCTGAAAACTCTAAAGCATATAGACTACTAGATTTATCCTCAAACACGATTGTTGAATCAAGGGATGTTGAGTTTATTGAAAATAGATTCAAGGATGATTCAAACGCAAATCAGTCATTAAATCCCAACATTATTCAAACACCAACGGATGTTATTACGCCTTCTACTAGCAGTAAAAGGAAGATAACAAATGAACAGACAGAAATAAGAAGGACACAGAGAATCAGAAAAGAGAAATCTTTTGGTCCAGATTTTATATCATCTCAAGCTATGGCATTCCTTGTAGAAGGAACTCGAGATGAAGTTACTAACAAAATTCCTATAGTACTGAATATAGAAGATGATCCGAAAACATACAAAGAAGCTATAACTTCCAGAGATTCTGCTTTTTGGAAGGAGGCAATTAACGATGAAATGGATTCAATTTTATCAAATAATACTTGGGTATTGGTAGACTTGCCTCAAGGGTCAAAACCTATTGGTTGTAAATGGGTGTTTCGAAGAAAACGTAATAATGATGGTAGCGTGCAAACTTTCAAGGCTAGATTAGTAGCCAAAGGATTTCGGCAAAAGGAAGGAATTGATTTCTTTGATACATATGCTCCGGTTGCAAGAATTACATCAATTCGAGTACTAATAGCATTAGCATCAATCTATCAGTTGCATATCCACCAAATGGATGTCAAAACGGCCTTCCTTAATGGTGAACTTAACGAAGAAGTTTACATGGAACAACCAGAAGGTTTTATCCTTCCTGGGAATGAAAGAAAAGTTTGCAAATTGATAAGATCATTATACGGATTAAAACAAGCACCAAAACAGTGGCATGAGAAATTTGACTCGATTATACTTCAAAATGGCTTCACATATAATAGTGCAGACAAATGTATCTATTCCAAGTTTACAAAGGAATATGGAGTAATCATTTGTTTATATGTAGATGACCTATTAATATTCGGAACTAACATGAAAGGAATACAAGACACCAAGAATTATTTAACTTCAAAATTCAAAATGAAAGATTTAAATGAAGTTGATACAATTCTAGGTATAAAGGTTAGTAAAGATAGTGGGGGCTATGCACTAAATCAGTCACACTATATTCAAAAAGTTCTCCAGAAGTTTGGACATCTAAAAATTAAAGATGCCAGTACCCCAATAGACTCGAGTATAAATCTCAATAAAAATGAAGGAAGATGTATTGCTCAACTCGAATACGCAAGCGCTATTGGAAGTATAATGTATGCAATGCATTGTACAAGACCTGATATAGCATATGCAATATGCAAACTTGCCCGATATACTAGCAATCCTGGTATAGATCATTGGAAAGCAATTGAAAGATTACTTGGTTACCTAAAAAGAACCAATAATTTAGGGCTTTTTTACAATGGATTTCCAAGTGTATTAGAAGGATATACTGATGCAAGTTGGATAACTAGCGCCGGTGATAATAAATCTACTTCGGGTTGGATTTTCACATTAGGTGGAGGTGCTGTTTCTTGGGCATCAAAGAAACAAACTTGTATTTCACACTCCACAATGGAATCAGAATTTATAGCACTTGCTGCCGCAGGAAAGGAGGCAGAATGGCTACGAAATATGTTACTGGATATCAAGTTATGGCCAAAACCAATGCCAGCCATATCATTACGATGTGATAGTCAAGCCACTATGTCACGAGCATATAGTAACATATACAATGGAAAATCAAGACATATAAGTCTTAGACATGAATATGTTAGACAAATAATAAATGATGGAATTATTACTATTGTCTACATAAGATCCAATGATAATTTGGCAGACCCATTCACAAAAGCCTTGACTAGAGAAATGGTAAGATCCACGTCAGTCGGAATGGGACTTAAACCTTGCATTAATCAATGATAGTGGAAACCCAACCTTAATATTAATTAAATTAACTTTAAGGTTTAATGGGTAATAACAAACTATCATATGATTGGGAAGACACTAAGACAAATAGTGTAAACTGTTACATGTTTAAAGAGGCTGAGTTGAATAACTCTTAATAAAGTTCTAGTTAGTCTGGTAACAGAGACATTAAAAAGAAAAAGGAACTTTACCTTTATGAACTTGGAAGTGGTGCCGCTTCCAAACAAGAGTTTATAGGGTTTGCTCTTGTAAAAAGTTCATTAAGCTGGGATGGAGCACATGGCCATAATGGTGCTCACAGGTAGGGAAATTTATTGGTAAATTGAAATTATGTGTGTAGTATTTCCGACTTTATAATCCAACGGAGACTTGGTTTAAGTTAAGACCACCCAGCTCTTCATTAAAGTCTTGAGATACTCACACTAATACGTGGTTTAATCGAATAGATACCACATATGATGCGTAATTTCTAGTTAAGATAAAACTAAACAACATCAATAAAACAATCTAGTGGGGGATTGTTGAGGTAGATTGTTTTAATGAGGAGAACATTAAGTCCCACATCACCAAGTCTTTTGGACTATCCCAAAATATATAACAAAGCCTTGTATATGATATTGTGAATTAAAATGACATGGGCTTGAGTATTGGCTTGGTTGGGTATGCATATGGGCTTGGGCCTATAAAATATTTATAGGTCAAAGATTGGGCACTTGGGCACTTGGGGCACGTGGGCGCGTGCGTGACCGTACAGAGGCGAATTGGGCTGAACGCAAACAGTCGCATTTTTTGAATTCGAACAGACGGACGCGTCTGTTTGAATGTGCCTATTCCAGAACGGTCATGCCTCTTTGTCTTTTATAAATACATCTCTTCTCGCCCAGACAGATCATCTTCTTCTCTCCTCTTGCATACTACAGTTTCTGTTTTATCTCCGAACAATAAAAATCCCATTGAACTCACAGGCATTGCCACGCCTCTGGGTTTAGGTTTTGTTGTATCCTGGGAAGCAGTCTGTCGTTCGACCCATTGGCAAACTCAGACGAGTGGGGACAGATATTGCTTTAAGGACAGCGAGCCCGCGCCTCAAAACCGACGACCATTGATTCTGCACTGCAGTGAATATAATCAACAATCTTAAAGCAATATCTGCTATGGAGAACAGTGCAGAATCCGCCTTCAAATTGATGAATCAGGACTTCGTCCGCCTTGACAGAATGGATGGAACAAATTTCACGCGATGGCAGGACAAAATGAAGTTCCTCCTTACTACCCTCAAAGTCTCGTACGTGCTTGATGAAAACCTTCCACCGATTCCTCCTCCAACAGACAAAGATACAGAAGAACTGAAGAAAAAGAGGATGAAACGCGAGGAAGATGAACTGCTGTGCCGAGGCCACATTCTAAATACATTATCCGATCGGTTGTACGATCTCTACACTCCACTGAAGTCGCCAAAAGAAATATGGGATGCGCTCGAAGCAAAGTACAAAACAGAGAAGATCGGAACAGATAAGTTTTTAACGTTACAGTATTTTGAATTTGAAATGAAAGATGATGTCTCTGTTATGGACCAAATGCATGACTTACAAGTTCTGGTTGGAAAACTTGCGGATTTAAAAGTGCAAATTCCAGAATCAATTCAGGTAGGGGCTATTATTGCTAAACTTCCACCTAGTTGGAATAATTATCGTAAAAAGCTCCTACACATGACTGAAGAACTCACGTTGGAACGGATTGGAAAACACATACGGATTGAAGAGGAAAACAGAATCCGTGATGGTGTTTTTCCAATAGCAAACGTGAACAATGTCAATTCTGGAAAGAAGAGGAAGAATGCTCAAAACCAGAACTTTAAGCCAAATAAGAAGACTAAGACGGATGGCAACTCTAATCCAAAGGATAAGAAAAACAAGGCTTGCTATAACTGCGGCAAACTTGGGCACTTCAAACGAGAGTGCAGGGCACCTCCAAAGCAAAAAGGCCAATCTAAAAATGCAAACATGGTTGAGAACGACGAAGTTCAAGAAATCATTGCTATGGTTTCAGATTTGCAGATTGGCATGATAACTGACTTGCACATGGCAATTGCGGAAACAAAATCTTCGGATTGGTGGTTTGATTCTGGTGCAACAGTTCATGTATGCAACAACAAAGGGCTGTTCAAGACCTACACAGAATTGGCAGAACAACAGGAAGTGCTTATGGGAAATGGAAATGGTGCAAAGGTTCTGGGGAAAGGAAATGTGGAGATTCATTTTACTTCCAACAAGAAGATCACTCTCACCAATGTACTTCATGTTCCTGATATTAAAAAGAATCTGGTTTCTGCATCAATCCTATGTAAGAATGGTGTCAAATCTGTCTTAGAGGCTGATAGTTTAATTCTGTCCAAGAATGGCATGTTTGTGGGTAAAGGTTATGCATGTAATGGGATGTTCAAACTCAGTATTAATGAAATAAATGAATGTTCTGCTTATACTGTTGACTCTTTATCATTATGGCATGCACGTTTAGGGCATTTAAATTATAGATCTTTGAAATATATGTCAAAACATGGTATTATTTCTGTTACTAATGATAAACATGATAAATGCGAGATATGTATACAAGCAAAGATTACAAAGAAACCATTCCCAACAGTTGAAAGAAACTCAGAACTCTTGGATTTAATTCATTCCGATATATGTGATTTAATGGAATTTTAACCAGAGGTGGAAAAAGGTATTTCATTACCTTTATTGACGATTTTTCTAAATACACACATGTGTATTTGCTAAGAAATAAAGATGAAGCTTTTGACATGTTCAAACGCTATAAAACAGAAGTTGAAAATCAAAAGAGTAGGAAAATAAAGGTCCTACGTAGTGACAGAGGAGGAGAATACTTCTCCACTGAATTTTCTAACTTCTGTGAAGAACATGGAATTATTCATCAACAAACTGCGCCATACACACCACAACAAAATGGTTTGGCTGAAAGGAAAAACAGAACTCTGGTTGATATGGTAAATTCTATGTTATTAAATGCTAAATTGCCACTTAATTTGTGGGGAGAAGCATTATTATCTGCATGTCATTTGCACAATAGAATCACTTCAAGGAAAACTAAAGTTTCTCCTTATGAATTATGGAATGGTCGAAAACCTAATCTGCGATATCTAAAGGTGTGGGGGTGTATTGCCTTCTATAGGGTGACTGATCCAAAACGGACTAAACTAGGTCCAAGAGCATTGAAAAGCTTGTTTGTAGGATATGCTGAAAACTCTAAAGCATATAGACTACTAGATTTATCCTCAAACACGATTGTTGAATCAAGGGATGTTGAGTTTATTGAAAATAGATTCAAGGATGATTCAAACGCAAATCAGTCATTAAATCCCAACATTATTCAAACACCAACGGATGTTATTACGCCTTCTACTAGCAGTAAAAGGAAGATAACAAATGAACAGACAGAAATAAGAAGGACACAGAGAATCAGAAAAGAGAAATCTTTTGGTCCAGATTTTATATCATCTCAAGCTATGGCATTCCTTGTAGAAGGAACTCGAGATGAAGTTACTAACAAAATTCCTATAGTACTGAATATAGAAGATGATCCGAAAACATACAAAGAAGCTATAACTTCCAGAGATTCTGCTTTTTGGAAGGAGGCAATTAACGATGAAATGGATTCAATTTTATCAAATAATACTTGGGTATTGGTAGACTTGCCTCAAGGGTCAAAACCTATTGGTTGTAAATGGGTGTTTCGAAGAAAACGTAATAATGATGGTAGCATGCAAACTTTCAAGGCTAGATTAGTAGCCAAAGGATTTCGGCAAAAGGAAGGAATTGATTTCTTTGATACATATGCTCCGGTTGCAAGAATTACATCAATTCGAGTACTAATAGCATTAGCATCAATCTATCAGTTGCATATCCACCAAATGGATGTCAAAACGGCCTTCCTTAATGGTGAACTTAACGAAGAAGTTTACATGGAACAACCAGAAGGTTTTATCCTTCCTGGGAATGAAAGAAAAGTTTGCAAATTGATAAGATCATTATACGGATTAAAACAAGCACCAAAACAGTGGCATGAGAAATTTGACTCGATTATACTTCAAAATGGCTTCACATATAATAGTGCAGACAAATGTATCTATTCCAAGTTTACAAAGGAATATGGAGTAATCATTTGTTTATATGTAGATGACCTATTAATATTCGGAACTAACATGAAAGGAATACAAGACACCAAGAATTATTTAACTTCAAAATTCAAAATGAAAGATTTAAATGAAGTTGATACAATTCTAGGTATAAAGGTTAGTAAAGATAGTGGGGGCTATGCACTAAATCAGTCACACTATATTCAAAAAGTGCTCCAGAAGTTTGGACATCTAAAAATTAAAGATGCCAGTACCCCAATAGACTCGAGTATAAATCTCAATAAAAATGAAGGAAGATGTATTGCTCAACTCGAATACGCAAGCGCTATTGGAAGTATAATGTATGCAATGCATTGTACAAGACCTGATATAGCATATGCAATATGCAAACTTGCCCGATATACTAGCAATCCTGGTATAGATCATTGGAAAGCAATTGAAAGATTACTTGGTTACCTAAAAAGAACCAATAATTTAGGGCTTTTTTACAATGGATTTCCAAGTGTATTAGAAGGATATACTGATGCAAGTTGGATAACTAGCGCCGGTGATAATAAATCTACTTCGGGTTGGATTTTCACATTAGGTGGAGGTGCTGTTTCTTGGGCATCAAAGAAACAAACTTGTATTTCACACTCCACAATGGAATCAGAATTTATAGCACTTGCTGCCGCAGGAAAGGAGGCAGAATGGCTACGAAATATGTTACTGGATATCAAGTTATGGCCAAAACCAATGCCAGCCATATCATTACGATGTGATAGTCAAGCCACTATGTCACGAGCATATAGTAACATATACAATGGAAAATCAAGACATATAAGTCTTAGACATGAATATGTTAGACAAATAATAAATGATGGAATTATTACTATTGTCTACATAAGATCCAATGATAATTTGGCAGACCCATTCACAAAAGCCTTGACTAGAGAAATGGTAAGATCCACGTCAGTCGGAATGGGACTTAAACCTTGCATTAATCAATGATAGTGGAAACCCAACCTTAATATTAATTAAATTAACTTTAAGGTTTAATGGGTAATAACAAACTATCATATGATTGGGAAGACACTAAGACAAATAGTGTAAACTGTTACATGTTTAAAGAGGCTGAGTTGAATAACTCTTAATAAAGTTCTAGTTAGTCTGGTAACAGAGACATTAAAAAGAAAAAGGAACTTTACCTTTATGAACTTGGAAGTGGTGCCGCTTCCAAACAAGAGTTTATAGGGTTTGCTCTTGTAAAAAGTTCATTAAGCTGGGATGGAGCACATGGCCATAACGGTGCTCACAGGTAGGGAAATTTATTGGTAAATTGAAATTACGTGTGTAGTATTTCCGACTTTATAATCCAACGGAGACTTGGTTTAAGTTAAGACCACCCAGCTCTTCATTAAAGTCTTGAGATACTCACACTAATACGTGGTTTAATCGAATAGATACCACATATGATGCGTAATTTCTAGTTAAGATAAAACTAAACAACATCAATAAAACAATCTAGTGGGGGATTGTTGAGGTAGATTGTTTTAATGAGGAGAACATTAAGTCCCACATCACCAAGTCTTTTGGACTATCCCAAAATATATAACAAAGCCTTGTATATGATATTGTGAATTAAAATGACATGGGCTTGAGTATTGGCTTGGTTGGGTATGCATATGGGCTTGGGCCTATAAAATATTTATAGGTCAAAGATTGGGCACTTGGGCACTTGGGGCACGTGGGCGCGTGCGTGACCGTACAGAGGCGAATTGGGCTGAACGCAAACAGTCGCATTTTTTGAATTCGAACAGACGGACGCGTCTGTTTGAATGTGCCTATTCCAGAACGGTCATGCCTCTTTGTCTTTTATAAATACATCTCTTCTCGCCCAGACAGATCATCTTCTTCTCTCCTCTTGCATACTACAGTTTCTGTTTTATATCCGAACAATAAAAATCCCATTAAACTCACAGGCATTGCCACGCCTCTGGGTTTAGGTTTTGTTGTATCCTGGGAAGCAGTCTGTCGTTCGACCCATTGGCAAACTCAGACAAGTGGGGACAGATATTGCTTTAAGGACAGCGAGCCCGCGCCTCAAAACCGACGACCATTGATTCTGCACTGCAGTGAATATAATCAACAATCTTAAAGCAATATCTGCTATGGAGAACAGTGCAGAATCCGCCTTCAAATTGATGAATCAGGACTTCGTCCGCCTTGACAGAATGGATGGAACAAATTTCACGCGATGGCAGGACAAAATGAAGTTCCTCCTTACTACCCTCAAAGTCTCGTACGTGCTTGATGAAAACCTTCCACCGATTCCTCCTCCAACAGACAAAGATACAGAAGAACTGAAGAAAAAGAGGATGAAACGCGAGGAAGATGAACTGCTGTGCCGAGGCCACATTCTAAATACATTATCCGATCGGTTGTACGATCTCTACACTCCACTGAAGTCGCCAAAAGAAATATGGGATGCGCTCGAAGCAAAGTACAAAACAGAGAAGATCGGAACAGATAAGTTTTTAACATTACAGTATTTTGAATTTGAAATGAAAGATGATGTCTCTGTTATGGACCAAATGCATGACTTACAAGTTCTGGTTGGAAAACTTGCGGATTTAAAAGTGCAAATTCCAGAATCAATTCAGGTAGGGGCTATTATTGCTAAACTTCCACCTAGTTGGAATAATTATCGTAAAAAGCTCCTACACATGACTGAAGAACTCACGTTGGAACGGATTGGAAAACACATACGGATTGAAGAGGAAAACAGAATCCGTGATGGTGTTTTTCCAATAGCAAACGTGAACAATGTCAATTCTGGAAAGAAGAGGAAGAATGCTCAAAACCAGAACTTTAAGCCAAATAAGAAGACTAAGACGGATGGCAACTCTAATCCAAAGGATAAGAAAAACAAGGCTTGCTATAACTGCGGCAAACTTGGGCACTTCAAACGAGAGTGCAGGGCACCTCCAAAGCAAAAAGGCCAATCTAAAAATGCAAACATGGTTGAGAACGACGAAGTTCAAGAAATCATTGCTATGGTTTCAGATTTGCAGATTGGCATGATAACTGACTTGCACATGGCAATTGCGGAAACAAAATCTTCGGATTGGTGGTTTGATTCTGGTGCAACAGTTCATGTATGCAACAACAAAGGGCTGTTCAAGACCTACACAGAATTGGCAGAACAACAGGAAGTGCTTATGGGAAATGGAAATGGTGCAAAGGTTCTGGGGAAAGGAAATGTGGAGATTCATTTTACTTCCAACAAGAAGATCACTCTCACCAATGTACTTCATGTTCCTGATATTAAAAAGAATCTGGTTTCTGCATCAATCCTATGTAAGAATGGTGTCAAATCTGTCTTAGAGGCTGATAGTTTAATTCTGTCCAAGAATGGCATGTTTGTGGGTAAAGGTTATGCATGTAATGGGATGTTCAAACTCAGTATTAATGAAATAAATGAATGTTCTGCTTATACTGTTGACTCTTTATCATTATGGCATGCACGTTTAGGGCATTTAAATTATAGATCTTTGAAATATATGTCAAAACATGGTATTATTTCTGTTACTAATGATAAACATGATAAATGCGAGATATGTATACAAGCAAAGATTACAAAGAAACCATTCCCAACAGTTGAAAGAAACTCAGAACTCTTGGATTTAATTCATTCCGATATATGTGAATTAAATGGAATTTTAACCAGAGGTGGAAAAAGGTATTTCATTACCTTTATTGACGATTTTTCTAAATACACACATGTGTATTTGCTAAGAAATAAAGATGAAGCTTTTGACATGTTCAAACGCTATAAAACAGAAGTTGAAAATCAAAAGAGTAGGAAAATAAAGGTCCTACGTAGTGACAGAGGAGGAGAATACTTCTCCACTGAATTTTCTAACTTCTGTGAAGAACATGGAATTATTCATCAACAAACTGCGCCATACACACCACAACAAAATGGTTTGGCTGAAAGGAAAAACAGAACTCTGGTTGATATGGTAAATTCTATGTTATTAAATGCTAAATTGCCACTTAATTTGTGGGGAGAAGCATTATTATCTGCATGTCATTTGCACAATAGAATCACTTCAAGGAAAACTAAAGTTTCTCCTTATGAATTATGGAATGGTCGAAAACCTAATCTGCGATATCTAAAGGTGTGGGGGTGTATTGCCTTCTATAGGGTGACTGATCCAAAACGGACTAAACTAGGTCCAAGAGCATTGAAAAGCTTGTTTGTAGGATATGCTGAAAACTCTAAAGCATATAGACTACTAGATTTATCCTCAAACACGATTGTTGAATCAAGGGATGTTGAGTTTATTGAAAATAGATTCAAGGATGATTCAAACGCAAATCAGTCATTAAATCCCAACATTATTCAAACACCAACGGATGTTATTACGCCTTCCACTAGCAGTAAAAGGAAGATAACAAATGAACAGACAGAAATAAGAAGGACACAGAGAATCAGAAAAGAGAAATCTTTTGGTCCAGATTTTATATCATCTCAAGCTATGGCATTCCTTGTAGAAGGAACTCGAGATGAAGTTACTAACAAAATTCCTATAGTACTGAATATAGAAGATGATCCGAAAACATACAAAGAAGCTATAACTTCCAGAGATTCTGCTTTTTGGAAGGAGGCAATTAACGATGAAATGGATTCAATTTTATCAAATAATACTTGGGTATTGGTAGACTTGCCTCAAGGGTCAAAACCTATTGGTTGTAAATGGGTGTTTCGAAGAAAACGTAATAATGATGGTAGCGTGCAAACTTTCAAGGCTAGATTAGTAGCCAAAGGATTTCGGCAAAAGGAAGGAATTGATTTCTTTGATACATATGCTCCGGTTGCAAGAATTACATCAATTCGAGTACTAATAGCATTAGCATCAATCTATCAGTTGCATATCCACCAAATGGATGTCAAAACGGCCTTCCTTAATGGTGAACTTAACGAAGAAGTTTACATGGAACAACCAGAAGGTTTTATCCTTCCTGGGAATGAAAGAAAAGTTTGCAAATTGATAAGATCATTATACGGATTAAAACAAGCACCAAAACAGTGGCATGAGAAATTTGACTCGATTATACTTCAAAATGGCTTCACATATAATAGTGCAGACAAATGTATCTATTCCAAGTTTACAAAGGAATATGGAGTAATCATTTGTTTATATGTAGATGACCTATTAATATTCGGAACTAACATGAAAGGAATACAAGACACCAAGAATTATTTAACTTCAAAATTCAAAATGAAAGATTTAAATGAAGTTGATACAATTCTAGGTATAAAGGTTAGTAAAGATAGTGGGGGCTATGCACTAAATCAGTCACACTATATTCAAAAAGTGCTCCAGAAGTTTGGACATCTAAAAATTAAAGATGTCAGTACCCCAATAGACTCGAGTATAAATCTCAATAAAAATGAAGGAAGATGTATTGCTCAACTCGAATACGCAAGCGCTATTGGAAGTATAATGTATGCAATGCATTGTACAAGACCTGATATAGCATATGCAATATGCAAACTTGCCCGATATACTAGCAATCCTGGTATAGATCATTGGAAAGCAATTGAAAGATTACTTGGTTACCTAAAAAGAACCAATAATTTAGGGCTTTTTTACAATGGATTTCCAAGTGTATTAGAAGGATATACTGATGCAAGTTGGATAACTAGCGCCGGTGATAATAAATCTACTTCGGGTTGGATTTTCACATTAGGTGGAGGTGCTGTTTCTTGGGCATCAAAGAAACAAACTTGTATTTCACACTCCACAATGGAATCAGAATTTATAGCACTTGCTGCGGCAGGAAAGGAGGCAGAATGGCTACGAAATATGTTACTGGATATCAAGTTGTGGCCAAAACCAATGCCAGCCATATCATTACGATGTGATAGTCAAGCCACTATGTCACGAGCATATAGTAACATATACAATGGAAAATCAAGACATATAAGTCTTAGACATGAATATGTTAGACAAATAATAAATGATGGAATTATTACTATTGTCTACATAAGATCCAATGATAATTTGGCAGACCCATTCACAAAAGCCTTGACTAGAGAAATGGTAAGATCCACGTCAGTCGGAATGGGACTTAAACCTTGCATTAATCAATGATAGTGGAAACCCAACCTTAATATTAATTAAATTAACTTTAAGGTTTAATGGGTAATAACAAACTATCATATGATTGGGAAGACACTAAGACAAATAGTGTAAACTGTTACATGTTTAAAGAGGCTGAGTTGAATAACTCTTAATAAAGTTCTAGTTAGTCTGGTAACAGAGACATTAAAAAGAAAAAGGAACTTTACCTTTATGAACTTGGAAGTGGTGCCGCTTCCAAACAAGAGTTTATAGGGTTTGCTCTTGTAAAAAGTTCATTAAGCTGGGATGGAGCACATGGCCATAACGGTGCTCACAGGTAGGGAAATTTATTGGTAAATTGAAATTACGTGTGTAGTATTTCCGACTTTATAATCCAACGGAGACTTGGTTTAAGTTAAGACCACCCAGCTCTTCATTAAAGTCTTGAGATACTCACACTAATACGTGGTTTAATCGAATAGATACCACATATGATGCGTAATTTCTAGTTAAGATAAAACAATCTAGTGGGGGATTGTTGAGGTAGATTGTTTTAATGAGGAGAACATTAAGTCCCACATCACCAAGTCTTTTGGACTATCCCAAAATATATAACAAAGCCTTGTATATGATATTGTGAATTAAAATGACATGGGCTTGAGTATTGGCTTGGTTGGGTATGCATATGGGCTTGGGCCTATAAAATATTTATAGGTCAAAGATTGGGCACTTGGGCACTTGGGGCACGTGGGCGCGTGCGTGACCGTACAGAGGCGAATTGGGCTGAACGCAAACAGTCGCATTTTTTGAATTCGAACAGACGGACGCGTCTGTTTGAATGTGCCTATTCCAGAACGGTCATGCCTCTTTGTCTTTTATAAATACATCTCTTCTCGCCCAGACAGATCATCTTCTTCTCTCCTCTTGCATACTACAGTTTCTGTTTTATCTCCGAACAATAAAAATCCCATTAAACTCACAGGCATTGCCACGCCTCTGGGTTTAGGTTTTGTTGTATCCTGGGAAGTAGTCTGTCGTTCGACCCATTGGCAAACTCAGACGA
This sequence comes from Allium sativum, assembly GCA_030737875.1. NCBI lineage: Eukaryota > Viridiplantae > Streptophyta > Magnoliopsida > Asparagales > Amaryllidaceae > Allium > Allium sativum. Next base: position 164,382,998 of record CM060913.1, read on the forward strand.
GTGGGGACAGATATTGCTTTAAGGACAGCGAGCCCGCGCCTCAAAACCGACGACCATTGATTCTGCACTGCAGTGAATATAATCAACAATCTTAAAGCAATATCTGCTATGGAGAACAGTGCAGAATCCGCCTTCAAATTGATGAATCAGGACTTCGTCCGCCTTGACAGAATGGATGGAACAAATTTCACGCGATGGCAGGACAAAATGAAGTTCCTCCTTACTACCCTCAAAGTCTCGTACGTGCTTGATGAAAACCTTCCACCGATTCCTCCTCCAACAGACAAAGATACAGAAGAACTGAAGAAAAAGAGGATGAAACGCGAGGAAGATGAACTGCTGTGCCGAGGCCACATTCTAAATACATTATCCGATCGGTTGTACGATCTCTACACTCCACTGAAGTCGCCAAAAGAAATATGGGATGCGCTCGAAGCAAAGTACAAAACAGAGAAGATCGGAACAGATAAGTTTTTAACGTTACAGTATTTTGAATTTGAAATGAAAGATGATGTCTCTGTTATGGACCAAATGCATGACTTACAAGTTCTGGTTGGAAAACTTGCGGATTTAAAAGTGCAAATTCCAGAATCAATTCAGGTAGGGGCTATTATTGCTAAACTTCCACCTAGTTGGAATAATTATCGTAAAAAGCTCCTACACATGACTGAAGAACTCACGTTGGAACGGATTGGAAAACACATACGGATTGAAGAGGAAAACAGAATCCGTGATGGTGTTTTTCCAATAGCAAACGTGAACAATGTCAATTCTGGAAAGAAGAGGAAGAATGCTCAAAACCAGAACTTTAAGCCAAATAAGAAGACTAAGACGGATGGCAACTCTAATCCAAAGGATAAGAAAAACAAGGCTTGCTATAACTGCGGCAAACTTGGGCACTTCAAACGAGAGTGCAGGGCACCTCCAAAGCAAAAAGGCCAATCTAAAAATGCAAACATGGTTGAGAACGACGAAGTTCAAGAAATCATTGCTATGGTTTCAGATTTGCAGATTGGCATGATAACTGACTTGCACATGGCAATTGCGGAAACAAAATCTTCGGATTGGTGGTTTGATTCTGGTGCAACAGTTCATGTATGCAACAACAAAGGGCTGTTCAAGACCTACACAGAATTGGCAGAACAACAGGAAGTGCTTATGGGAAATGGAAATGGTGCAAAGGTTCTGGGGAAAGGAAATGTGGAGATTCATTTTACTTCCAACAAGAAGATCACTCTCACCAATGTACTTCATGTTCCTGATATTAAAAAGAATCTGGTTTCTGCATCAATCCTATGTAAGAATGGTGTCAAATCTGTCTTAGAGGCTGATAGTTTAATTCTGTCCAAGAATGGCATGTTTGTGGGTAAAGGTTATGCATGTAATGGGATGTTCAAACTCAGTATTAATGAAATAAATGAATGTTCTGCTTATACTGTTGACTCTTTATCATTATGGCATGCACGTTTAGGGCATTTAAATTATAGATCTTTGAAATATATGTCAAAACATGGTATTATTTCTGTTACTAATGATAAACATGATAAATGCGAGATATGTATACAAGCAAAGATTACAAAGAAACCATTCCCAACAGTTGAAAGAAACTCAGAACTCTTGGATTTAATTCATTCCGATATATGTGAATTAAATGGAATTTTAACCAGAGGTGGAAAAAGGTATTTCATTACCTTTATTGACGATTTTTCTAAATACACACATGTGTATTTGCTAAGAAATAAAGATGAAGCTTTTGACATGTTCAAACGCTATAAAACAGAAGTTGAAAATCAAAAGAGTAGGAAAATAAAGGTCCTACGTAGTGACAGAGGAGGAGAATACTTCTCCACTGAATTTTCTAACTTCTGTGAAGAACATGGAATTATTCATCAACAAACTGCGCCATACACACCACAACAAAATGGTTTGGCTGAAAGGAAAAACAGAACTCTGGTTGATATGGTAAATTCTATGTTATTAAATGCTAAATTGCCACTTAATTTGTGGGGAGAAGCATTATTATCTGCATGTCATTTGCACAATAGAATCACTTCAAGGAAAACTAAAGTTTCTCCTTATGAATTATGGAATGGTCGAAAACCTAATCTGCGATATCTAAAGGTGTGGGGGTGTATTGCCTTCTATAGGGTGACTGATCCAAAACGGACTAAACTAGGTCCAAGAGCATTGAAAAGCTTGTTTGTAGGATATGCTGAAAACTCTAAAGCATATAGACTACTAGATTTATCCTCAAACACGATTGTTGAATCAAGGGATGTTGAGTTTATTGAAAATAGATTCAAGGATGATTCAAACGCAAATCAGTCATTAAATCCCAACATTATTCAAACACCAACGGATGTTATTACGCATTCCACTAGCAGTAAAAGGAAGATAACAAATGAACAGACAGAAATAAGAAGGACACAGAGAATCAGAAAAGAGAAATCTTTTGGTCCAGATTTTATATCATCTCAAGCTATGGCATTCCTTGTAGAAGGAACTCGAGATGAAGTTACTAACAAAATTCCTATAGTACTGAATATAGAAGATGATCCGAAAACATACAAAGAAGCTATAACTTCCAGAGATTCTGCTTTTTGGAAGGAGGCAATTAACGATGAAATGGATTCAATTTTATCAAATAATACTTGGGTATTGGTAGACTTGCCTCAAGGGTCAAAACCTATTGGTTGTAAATGGGTGTTTCGAAGAAAACGTAATAATGATGGTAGCGTGCAAACTTTCAAGGCTAGATTAGTAGCCAAAGGATTTCGGCAAAAGGAAGGAATTGATTTCTTTGATACATATGCTCCGGTTGCAAGAATTACATCAATTCGAGTACTAATAGCATTAGCATCAATCTATCAGTTGCATATCCACCAAATGGATGTCAAAACGGCCTTCCTTAATGGTGAACTTAACGAAGAAGTTTACATGGAACAACCAGAAGGTTTTATCCTTCCTGGGAATGAAAGAAAAGTTTGCAAATTGATAAGATCATTATACGGATTAAAACAAGCACCAAAACAGTGGCATGAGAAATTTGACTCGATTATACTTCAAAATGGCTTCACATATAATAGTGCAGACAAATGTATCTATTCCAAGTTTACAAAGGAATATGGAGTAATCATTTGTTTATATGTAGATGACCTATTAATATTCGGAACTAACATGAAAGGAATACAAGACACCAAGAATTATTTAACTTCAAAATTCAAAATGAAAGATTTAAATGAAGTTGATACAATTCTAGGTATAAAGGTTAGTAAAGATAGTGGGGGCTATGCACTAAATCAGTCACACTATATTCAAAAAGTGCTCCAGAAGTTTGGACATCTAAAAATTAAAGATGCCAGTACCCCAATAGACTCGAGTATAAATCTCAATAAAAATGAAGGAAGATGTATTGCTCAACTCGAATACGCAAGCGCTATTGGAAGTATAATGTATGCAATGCATTGTACAAGACCTGATATAGCATATGCAATATGCAAACTTGCCCGATATACTAGCAATCCTGGTATAGATCATTGGAAAGCAATTGAAAGATTACTTGGTTACCTAAAAAGAACCAATAATTTAGGGCTTTTTTACAATGGATTTCCAAGTGTATTAGAAGGATATACTGATGCAAGTTGGATAACTAGCGCCGGTGATAATAAATCTACTTCGGGTTGGATTTTCACATTAGGTGGAGGTGCTGTTTCTTGGGCATCAAAGAAACAAACTTGTATTTCACACTCCACAATGGAATCAGAATTTATAGCACTTGCTGCCGCAGGAAAGGAGGCAGAATGGCTACGAAATATGTTACTGGATATCAAGTTATGGCCAAAACCAATGCCAGCCATATCATTACGATGTGATAGTCAAGCCACTATGTCACGAGCATATAGTAACATATACAATGGAAAATCAAGACATATAAGTCTTAGACATGAATATGTTAGACAAATAATAAATGATGGAATTATTACTATTGTCTACATAAGATCCAATGATAATTTGGCAGACCCATTCACAAAAGCCTTGACTAGAGAAATGGTAAGATCCACGTCAGTCGGAATGGGACTTAAACCTTGCATTAATCAATGATAGTGGAAACCCAACCTTAATATTAATTAAATTAACTTTAAGGTTTAATGGGTAATAACAAACTATCATATGATTGGGAAGACACTAAGACAAATAGTGTAAACTGTTACATGTTTAAAGAGGCTGAGTTGAATAACTCTTAATAAAGTTCTAGTTAGTCTGGTAACAGAGACATTAAAAAGAAAAAGGAACTTTACCTTTATGAACTTGGAAGTGGTGCCGCTTCCAAACAAGAGTTTATAGGGTTTGCTCTTGTAAAAAGTTCATTAAGCTGGGATGGAGCACATGGCCATAACGGTGCTCACAGGTAGGGAAATTTATTGGTAAATTGAAATTACGTGTGTAGTATTTCCGACTTTATAATCCAACGGAGACTTGGTTTAAGTTAAGACCACCCAGCTCTTCATTAAAGTCTTGAGATACTCACACTAATACGTGGTTTAATCGAATAGATACCACATATGATGCGTAATTTCTAGTTAAGATAAAACTAAACAACATCAATAAAACAATCTAGTGGGGGATTGTTGAGGTAGATTGTTTTAATGAGGAGAACATTAAGTCCCACATCACCAAGTCTTTTGGACTATCCCAAAATATATAACAAAGCCTTGTATATGATATTGTGAATTAAAATGACATGGGCTTGAGTATTGGCTTGGTTGGGTATGCATATGGGCTTGGGCCTATAAAATATTTATAGGTCAAAGATTGGGCACTTGGGCACTTGGGGCACGTGGGCGCGTGCGTGACCGTACAGAGGCGAATTGGGCTGAACGCAAACAGTCGCATTTTTTGAATTCGAACAGACGGACGCGTCTGTTTGAATGTGCCTATTCCAGAACGGTCATGCCTCTTTGTCTTTTATAAATACATCTCTTCTCGCCCAGACAGATCATCTTCTTCTCTCCTCTTGCATACTACAGTTTCTGTTTTATCTCCGAACAATAAAAATCCCATTAAACTCACAGGCATTGCCACGCCTCTGGGTTTAGGTTTTGTTGTATCCTGGGAAGCAGTCTGTCGTTCGACCCATTGGCAAACTCAGACGAGTGGGGACAGATATTGCTTTAAGGACAGCGAGCCCGCGCCTCAAAACCGACGACCATTGATTCTGCACTGCAGTGAATATAATCAACAGTAATAAGAAAAAGAAATTAAGTATTAAATATATTCTGCAAGCAGAAGCTATTAATGATTGTTTTTCAGACATACCGATCATCCGTATTTAAAATTTAAGAGTGTCTAGCCAGCCAAAAGCATACAAATTATACCTACATATGCTTGCTATTAGAACAGTTTCTTAGTCTGATATTAACATGTGCGTGTAGTATATTAACAAGTTTCGGTACGTGATGATAGCAGTTTCATCACGAAATCAAACTGCATATTTGGGGATGTTACTGGCTGAGGCCATTTTGCTTGTTTTGGCACTTCAACTATTCTGAATCCTTGACTTTTGTATAATCTCACCGCAGCAAGGTTGCTTACGTCACAATGCAATGCGATAGAGCGACAACACCAGCTTCTTGCTTTCGCTTCCGCTTTTGCTACTAGCATTTTGGCGATTCCTTTTCTTCTGTCTGTCTCTCGAACTGTTGCATTTGATATGTATGCTATTCCAGTTCTTCGTTGCCGAAATGGACCTTTCCTAGGCAGGAAATCTGCTACTGTGTCGACGGTTAAGATTCCAGCAACAGAACGTCTACTAAAACTGAATTTTCCTTCAAAGCCTCCAAATTTGATATCATCAGTTTCCATATAAATGTCATCGTTCCCCGGATTAGAACTTACAGCAACAAGACAAGCTCTAGTGCAACCTGGAGGTACAGAAAATTCAGAAAGAAGAGCCACAAATCTGTCAATTCTCAGTACCAAATCTACAGGAAAAGTGTAAGCCGGAAAGAAAAACTACAGCAAGTGTTTGCCACTTCCCAGCAGTCTTCCAGCCGTACATCTTGGATGACAATTTTAGCAAGTCGACAGCAGGACTCGACATGCATATTCCTGATGGAGATGAGCACGAATCAACACTTCGTCGGGTGACAGCGAAACCGTGAGAAGAAGATATAAATATTGTGGATGAACTAATCAAATTAAATTAATTATTAATACCATAAAATTAGGTAATCATCCTAAACTCTAGGGTGGATTAACTAATAGAATATGTGGATGTATACAAAATTTCCCATTCCAATACATTAATACAAATGTATTCAAATGTATTTATGTCCATAAGAAATGTTCGTTAACCAAAATAAATGCAAAGCAAATGACCAGATTTTGTTCATATGAAGTCACTAAATGACCAGAATTTGTTCAATGCATTACACCTCAAATAGTTGCATAGGATTGTTATATAATATAACAATTAATATATCCTACAATATTTGTTGACTGGCCAGCCAGAAATAGTTTATCCCAAAATATCCGTTGACCATCCAACAAATATACAGTCAATATTTCGCATCCAAGTTAATTTTATAGTTGACTGTGTTACCCAGCAAAATTTTGTTTTGTTTACCATTGTTACCTAACAAAAACCACTTGCGATAGTTTCTAAAATGACAACTGAAATCCACAGTAGAAAATAGTAAAATATGCAGGTAATTTTACTAGTGTCTGACTTTTATTCTTCAACTATTCACCTACTAACCAATACAAAAGGTTACCATGTACAAACTACCAAGTGAAAACTTGAAATTCTGAGCATAAGTCTTGATAAGAAATGACTTTACAGAAAAATATTCATTTTGAAACTTCCGTTTCACCAACCTAAACGACTTGGTACAAACTCCGGCCGATATTTTGCAAATTCTGAACATGACAAATTTATTTACGGAAATAATGATATTCATTGTAAAGATTTTGGTACAAAAAAGGAACAAAAATATATAGTCTGTTGCAATTAGGGATTCATTCTGTACTCCACCTCGCTCATTCACTATTAAACACTACTAAATTATAGTCTCATTATTGATTGTACGATAGTAACAAGAAGATATCGCATTCACTGAATAATCATCGAAGTCTCGATAAATTTCATCATATTCAAAAAGTATCACCATCACAAAACAGCTAGCTAACTTTAATTTGACTAACTCTTATGACTGATATTTTTAACATTCAATATTACAGAACTGACATATGTCATGCTCTTTGCAAATTGGGTGGGCCTTAAGTTTAAATTCAAACGTGCAGTTTTGTATCACTTTGCAAGCAAATTTTTGAAATTTATTATCATATCCTACAGTCTCCAATATTTCATTTTAATTCCGAAGACTTTTCTCAAGTATTGTATATAAACCAAATGAGTTGGCATAGAATCCTATATAAACAAGTTGGTAAATGCCATTAAAACTTCTTTTAAATTCATGGCAATTTGGTCATTACCCCTGCATTTGAGTTAAAAACTGAAAGTGAAAGTGAGTGACGTGAACAACAGAGAAATGGACTGGAAATGCAGCTTAGATGAAATGAAAGTGAGTGAGTGAACAACAGAGAAATGGACTGAAAAAAAAATACAACAGCAAACAAAAATGTGAAATGAAATGTGCAATTTTAACCAATGGATAGTTTGCAGTCAATCAACAGAGAAATGGATTGAACCTCTTCATTTATCTATTTATTATTTATTTTGGAAATGAAGATGATCTCACTTACAGAAACAAATCACCAGAACAAAGAAGCAAAGTGCACACATTATCCTTTTGCTAACATGATGCACACAAAAATATTGGAGATGCACCCAAAAATATTTTAAACAAAGAAGCAAAAGGATAACGTATTGGAGATGCACACAAAAATAGTTTACTGCGTTGTAGCATCCTATTGTTAATTCAGATTCATAAGTGCACACATAAGGGTTCACAAATAGTGAAGGCACGCATAAGAATGGTACACTATTTTATGTATTGAGCAAGGATGAAGTGTATGTGCAAGGAAACATCAACATGTCAAAGAAGGCGATACAGCAGTAGCTACTCATTTAACAGCAAGGTGAAATAACAATCATGCAAATTCAAGGTCAATGCACTACAAGCAGGTCAAAAGTATAAGTGCATGCCAAATTCAAATGCAGCTGGCAACAAGGATGTACATGCATACAACATCAGGGTTCCAGGCAGGTACAACAAGTAAATGCACTAAGATGTGAACAGACTCGACTGAACAATGAGGACCATAGCAAAAAAATAGAATTACTATTGTTGCTCTTCCTTAGAATATTTTATAGTATTATAGAATTTAATAATCAAATCCATATACAAAATAGAATATTATTGCTCTTCCTTAGAAAATCCATCTTTCTACAATTTGTACACAGATCACTAATTGATTAGCAGAAATCACTCAAAAGTAATATACAGATATATAGATATAATAATATTATCCTTGTTAATTATGTAAAAAAACTGAAAAATTAATCACCCTTAACTAAGCACTATGTAGTTGTTAACTTAGCAGTAACCACAAAGATAACATACCGCAATTAAAAATAAAACATCCATAGCAGTTAAATCCAACTGCAGGTTGAGAGAAGTTACAGTATGATGTAATGTTGAGAAGAAAATAGTGAGCAGTGGTCCCTAAATCAATACGTTGTCATTGTAAAAGGGATTCATAGCCATTATAACAAAAAAGGATACGATTTTACCTTGTAGCGGTTGAAACCGAAGTAGCTCGAATACAAGATAAAACCCTAACTCCTGCCGAAGAGAAGGAGAGACCGTCAAATTAAAACAATTGATGAACTAGTGAAATTGAATTAAAGGAGGCACGAGAGAAACAGAAAAAAATATGCGATTTTACCTGAATTCGTGATTATCGCCTAAAATGGGAGAAGAGAGATAGTGCGGCCTGAAAATAGATCAGGTGTTTTTAACGTGTTCGCCTTGTTTTTGGGCTTTTGGGTTTTCAGAATTTTCTGTTGGGCTTGAAAATGCGGAAAATGAATAAAAACTGTTTTTAGTTTCCTTTGTTTAGCCCATTTTGAAAAATAATCCATTTTTCAAAATGAATTTTTGAAAATGATAAAGCAAATGTGTTTTCATTGTTTTTCAAAATCGAAAACAGAAAACGAACCGAAAATGACAAACCAAACGCACTCTAATATTTTTGGTTTTACTAAAATCCGTTAAATTTTGCATCCTGTATGGTCAGTCAAAGTTCAAGTTTGACTTTTCAAACTACCGCGCTATTTCTAGCCCTTTTTATATTTAAATTAATTTATTCATTCTAACTTCGATTAAAATAAATAAATCATTAAAAATACTTTAAATTCATTAAAATAAAAATTTTAATTTGGCCCTAAAATTCCGGGTCGTTACAATCTCCCCCCTTAAGAACTTTTCGTCCACGAAAAGGAAAAAGAAAAATAGAAGAGGAAGAATAAACACAAAGAATGTTTTTAACAGACATGGTACCGTCTATAACATCAGGCTTTCCACCGAAGAAGTTGGTCCTTTCGTTCCTTCGTAAATATGTGCCAACTGAGCATCGCCACTTCACTTAGTCTTCTTCGAATGCACGATGAAAGGAAGAGTCAAAAAAACTGAAATGGTGATTCTAGGAGATAGAAAAGATCGAAGGATGGATGAAAAGATGACGATAAAGTGACTGACTATTATGTATCCCATGAAATGTTCGCCGTAGAATATAGAGATTCTACGTAAACGAATTATTATAGATATGTTATATTCCGCTTTGTAAACCAAAGCTCTGATACCAACTGTGATAGCCCGGACGAAATCCGGTAGGCTTTGCAACCATCCCTTCATCCCCCCAAAGCAGCAGGTAAAACCCACCGTGGCTCACAGTGGTCCCCCAGTACATCTTGTTTTACGGCGACCCTCTCGAGCCTCCCGGCCATTGCCTTACCAACCCTCAACAGGGACATGTGGGTGTAAGAGTCTCCCGTTCGCCACCAAACCGCGAAGCGTGAACCCCCCATCATGCTGCATCCTATTCCCGGCATGCTAAACAAGGACTGGTGTGAGAATTCTTAAGTAAAATAACTAGTAGATATAAGGCAAATCCAAAGTCCGCGCCGCTAACGCGGAACGGGTTTACTCTAATGGATTGTCGTGCATAATTTAAAGTGTCATAACAAATAAATAAGTACATCGTAAACCACACAATGCTTTTTGGAAAAAAATGGAATCACCATAAGACCCAAGTCCCATCACACAATGCAACGCTCCAGAGGATAGGGTTTTACCTTATGGTGATTAAACATGCTAAATACGGCAAATATGCATCTAATATTATTATTAGTGTATATGAAAGCATTTCAAAGTAAATGTATTAATCTTAGGAAGCATAGGTACCATATGCTATGCCTCCGTACTAGTAATACAATCAAATTCGTCGGTTCGTATTTGGATTTTGGTTTCCATCATGAGTCAAGGCTAGAGCGGAGCTCCTTACCGATTCGAGACACTCTAGCTAGTGCCTCAGGATTCCCCGCGGAGAACCCTTGGAAATGGCAGGGTCGGTCCGTAAATACAGCTTAGCGGATTGGCAATTCCTAAGCACACGTTTCCCGGTCCTATAGGACCTATCCGAGGCGCGCCACATTCCATCATCCACATAAGTAAAGTATCAGCGTTGGGAGGTCCCTGACACTACTTCTAGCTAGAAAGAAACGTGTTGCTTTCCCTGCGTTCCCTTCGCCCGTTTTAGACTCTACCGGTTTGTGAGGCTCGTGAGGCTACGTAATACACAAAGCTCTGCTTATTCAAGCAGGGCTTTGATCGTCACCACAAGGTTCTGCTTTTCAACAAGAAACCTTGATCATTGCATCTTAGTATGCCACACTGTCACTCCATGCCATACCATTGCTTCTCCATCAATACATAAATGGGTGTTAAGTAGAGAATAAATTCTCCACCACCAATATTTATATATTAACAGAAAATCAACCATATGATATATAACGAAGTACGATGTCAGACACACCATCCATTTAAACTTATGCTCTGGGTCTGAACGAAAGTCAAATTCGTGAAACCAACACGTACGTCTGGGCAATGACCTTGACCCATGAATTGGTAGCAAGTCAATTCAGGGTCTCGATCGCTGTCCATTCGAGGGAAGATTTACGGTCTTCATGCGTCGTCTTCTTACTTCGATCTTTAACGCCGCTGGATTAATTTGGGATGAGAATATCTCGGACTTCCCAGACAATCCTCGTATGTATATACATATATATATCTTGAAAATCCTTCTTATTTGTCAATAATTATTTTTATTAACAATTCATTCTATTTTAATTATTTAAAATAGTCAAACTTCTTATTTAACGACGCATTCTCAAAATCATATTTTTATTTACATTAATTAAAATGTAAACTTTCATTACATATCGCATTCTTGTTTTCTTTACATTTAATAAAATGCAAACTTGAAATTACATGTCACATTCTTACTTATTTACAATGAATAAAATGTAAACTTGCATTTACATGTCGCATTCTTACCTATTTACATTGAATAAAATGTAAACTTTCATTACATATCGCATTCTTGTTTTCTTTACATTTAATAAAATGCAAACTTGAAATTACATGTCACATTCTTACTTATTTACATTGAATAAAATGTAAACTCATCCTACGGTGGAATTCCTTTATTTTAACATTAAAATAATGTAAATTTTTCCCTATGGTATATACACTTTTTATATTAACATTTAGAATAATGTTAACTCATCCTACGATGCATATTTTCTTAATTTTAACATTAAAGATAATGTTGACTTATCCTATGGTAAAATTACCCTTTATTAACATTAAAAATAATGTTAACTCACCCTATGGTGTTATTCCTTCTTAATTTCATAAAAAAAAATGTAACATTCCTACGGTCAATTCTCTTTTATGTCAACATTATAAAATAATGTAAATTTTATCCTACGAAGTAATTCTCTTAATATTAACATTAAAAATAATGTTTATTAACCCTATGGTTAAATTATCCTTTATTAACATTAAAAATAATGTAATCTCATCCTATGTTAAGTTATTTTATTACTTTACATTAAAAATAATGTAGCTCAATCCTACGGTTAAGTTACTCTTTAATTTAACATTAAAATTATGTTAATTCAACCTATGGTTGAATTTCCTTTATTTTAACATAAACAAAATATAATGTTAATTCATACTACGGTGGAATTCACTATATATTAACATTAAAAACAATGTTAATTCATCTTACGGTCAAATTCCTTATATACTAACATTATAAATAATGTTAATTACCCTATGGTGAAATTCTTTTATTTAAACATTAAAAATAATGTTAAATCCTTCTACGGTGAAATTCTTTTACTTTAACATTAAAAATAATGTTAATCATCCTACAATGTAAATTCTTTTTATTAAACATTAAATATAATGTTAATTATCCTACGGTGTAAATTCTTTTTATTAACATTAAAAATAGTGTTAATCATCCTACGATGTAAATTCTTTTTATTAACATTAAAAATAGTGTTAATCATCCTACGATGTAAATTCTTTTTATTAAACATTAAATATAGTGTTAATCTTATCATACGTTTAAATTACGCATCATTAACATTAAAAATAAAGTTAATTTTATCATACGGTTAAATTTTATTTATATTAACATTATAAATAATGTTAACTAAATCCTACGGTTGAAATTTCTAGTTAATTTACATTAAAAAATGTCCATTTCATCCTACGGTAAAATTACTATTTAATTGACATTAAAAATGTCCATTTTTCATGCATTGTAAATTACTTATTTTTTTTAACATCAAAAATAATATTAATTCCTAATACAACGTAAATTCTTATTTGTATCATTAACAAAATTGTTAATTTTCATTCGATGTGAATACTTATTTTTAACATTGACACAAAAATGTTAATTTATCATACGTTGTAAATACTTTTATATTAACATTAAAAATGTTAATGACATCCTACGGTTAAAGTTTTATTATATTAACATTAAAAATGTTAATTACATCATACGGTGTTATCTTTAACATTAAAAATGTTAGTTTACACATGCGGTGAAATTACTATTTAATTAACATTAAAAATTATGTTAATTGCTCATGCGGTGTAGTTTCTTATTATTAACATTAAAAATAATGTTACTTTCTCATACCATGTAAATTCCTTATATTTAACATTAAACAAAATGTTAATTTCTCATCACTTTAATTTTACATAATTCAATGTAAATTTCATGTTAACACAAATTCCTACTTTGGTTTTACATAATTAAATGTAAATTTATGTCATTCCAAATTTCATACCTTAATTATACATAATTAAATGTAAATTTAATGTTAACACCAATATCTACTTTAATTACATTGATAAAAATGTAATCTTTTTCCTACGGTGAAGTCCTTGAATATATTACATTAAAAAAATGTAAACTTTATTTACATATCACATTCTTAATAAAAGAAAACGTAAACTTTAGTTACATTTCACATTCTCAATTTGTTTACATAAAATAAAAGGTAAACTTTAGTTACATTTCACATTCTCAATTTGTTTACATAAAATAAAAGATAAACTTTAGTTACATTTCTAAAAATTTAAATTTCACCTGCGGAGTAAATTCTTATATATATTACATTAATAAGAATGTATATTGTGCATACAGTTAAAATTACCATTTTATTCACATTAATAAAAATGTGTTACATGTCTAATAATTTATTTTATTCACATAAGTAAAAATGTGAAATTTTACATGTCCAATATTTAATTTATAATATTAACATTAAAAATGTTAATGTCATCATACGGTTGAATTTTTATAATATTAACATTAAAAATGTTAATTTCATCCCACGTATTATTTCTTTTTATATTAACATAAATAAAAAAAATGTTAATGTACACTTGCGGTAAAATTACTATTTAATTAACATTAAAAATGTTAATTTTTCATGCATTGAAAATTACTTATTAATAACACCAAAATAAATGTCAATTTTCCATACAACGTAAACATCAAAATAAATGTCAATTTTTCCCTATTTCAACTATAAAAAAAAAAAAAAAAGAATATGTAAATTTCATCACAAGTCTCGTTCTTATTTACATCAAATAAACTGTAAATTCTCATCACATCGCATAACAACATCCAAATACAACAATAGGATCAGATTTGATACTAACATCGAGGTAAATTGCAAGATGGGGTTTCACACAGCATATGTAAAATCAACATGGCATGGTTAAATAAATAACACATAATTAATTTTACTTAATTATGAATTCAGATTTAAGCCTAAAATTTCAGATCTAATCACATAGCACTATAGGCAATTTAGATTCCACATCATATGTTATGAACGGTTTAGATCTATGTTTAAACATCGTGTCATATTAATTCTACTGTTAATAATCATGCAAATAATAATTAAATAAATTAAATTAAATTTAAAAAATAAAATTCTCACCCTAATCAGTCTAAGCAAAGCCTACTCGTCGCCACGGTCCTGTCGGATCTGAAATTCTCAGATTCGGGGTTCATACGCATTAGTTATCAATGTTTGAATAATTCTGACTTTTAACAACTGCTGCAGCAACGCTTAAAAGCGTCGCAAAATCTGAAGCATACCTTATTTTCAGAGTTTGTTCAAAACTTCAAATTCGATTTTCTGGAGTTGTAGTTGACGAAACGACGAGCCGTTTGTTGGAGAAGGACCGGCTACGAGAGAGCTACGCACGGCCAGAAGGTGGCGAGGTGCGGCGGCGGCGTGGGGCCCAGGGGAGGCTGCGACCGGCGGCTCTTTGGAGGGACGGGGCGGGCGGATCGAGGCACGAGAATGGCTGAGGTTGGTACCAAATCGAAGAGCTCGGCGAGTGCTTCGAAACGAGTACTCACACGCCAAATTCCGTTAAGAAATGAGAGAGAAAACTGAGTTTGAATTTTCGAAGGGAGGTGGGTTCACTTGCGGCTGAAATGACGAAGAGGAAGACGAATGAACAGTAAATCCGAATTTTATAATATTATATTAGGTTTTCCTAATCATTATTTAATAATTTAATTAGCCCGTTAAGGCCCGTTTTGGTCCGAACCCCGATTTAAGCCTGCTTACTGTCGTTCTTAAGGTTTTGAGGCCTTCTGAACGCAATGGAACATGTTACAGGACCCAATTTCGAAATTTATTATGAGTTCTGGAATAATTATATTATTTTATTAATATTTTAATGTATACCGTACATGAAAATTCACCGAGGTCACAAATTAACTTCAAAAATTCTCAAAATATATATTTAGCTATGTTTTGATGCTGTGGACCTATGAAAATTAATTTCGTTCAATTCCGAGCCCGTATGAATTTTTAATGAATTTTTAAAGTCAAAAATTTGCCCGTTTACACTGAAAAATCAATTATAATTATATATTAATTCCAAAAATTACCGAAAAATCATTTTTAGCTTTGTTTTGATGATACGAATCCAACAAAATTTATTTCGTTGAATTCTGAGACTTTTTGGAAAATGGTTATTTTCAAGGCGAATATATTTAATATTAAAAATACATTTTGAAACAAATATTTTCTGTAACTCGAAACATATAAGTGCTTACTGTTTTTCAATGCAGAAACGTCATTCTGAAACCAATGGAAGTGGTTTCGAGTTCAAATTCCTTCGTATGCAAAAAGTAGCATTTTTGTCCTATGCAAATTACCCAACGACCTTTCTAAAAATTGAATTGGCCATAACTTTTGATTTCCGCTATGGAATTTCGATTTTTCGGATTCGTTGGAAAGATATTTTTAAATAGATTCTAATATTTTTGGTTTTACTAAAATCCGTTAAATTTTGCATCCTGTATGGTCAGTCAAAGTTCAAGTTTGACTTTTCAAACTACCGCGCTATTTCTAGCCCTTTTTATATTTAAATTAATTTATTCATTCTAACTTCGATTAAAATAAATAAGTCATTAAAAATACTTTAAATTCATTAAAATAAAAATTTTAATTTGGCCCTAAAATTCTGGGTCGTTACATTTCAAGTCATGACTTTTATATTTTTAAATCTGAAATATAACTGAAAGAAAAAAAACAGTTCTTGTATTCTGGAATCTGATTTATGAATTTGTTAAGTTATTCCTTTAATGTTGACTATTGATGTTCTTCTAATTGATTTTTAGTTGAAGAAGATAATCTAGTTTTAAGAAGATGGAGGCTACGCTAGTTCAGAGAGAGACAGCATGGCGGCTTCATAGAATGTGTTTATGTGTTTTATGTTTAGGGTTTGAGTTGATTATATAGAAATCTAGGATTAATTCTTGACTTCAGATCAGTCTAGGAGAAATCAGAGCCATCCAAACCAAAGAGATGTGTCACTCAGCCAATCACAGTATGACACATAAGCCCTAATACATCATAATTCGTCACAGGGCCAATCAGAGAAGGCCACATCAGCTCAGAACTACAGAAATCGTCACAGGAATTGGATCTCGGAAGGGGTCTACCCCCCTTAAGGGGGGTCGACACCTATGTCTAGCCCCTTAAGAGGGTCAACACCTACGTCTACACCCCTTAAGGGGGGTCGACGTCTATGTCGGCCCCCCTTAAGAGGGGTCGACACCATTTGAGCAGGATCTTTCCCGCTCACTCGTCTTTAACTTATTTTGGTTCTGGAGATGATTGTGTGTGTGTATATATATATATGCTTCCTTGCGCGTATACAAACTTCTACGGCTTATAACTTCTTCATACGTTGCCCAATTTACGCAAATTCTGCAGAAATTCCGAGACGAACGCAACGGCGTAACCCTTTTCCCTTAATTCCCACTTTTAAAATTAAGTATTTTTTTAATTCGTTACCTTAATATTCAAAGAAAATACGGGGTGTTACACCGTGCTTTGATCATCAACCATAAGCTCTGCTTTTCAACAAAAGCCTTCATCATTTGCATCTTGGCATGCCACATTGACAATCCATACCATACCATTGATTTCTAACAATATATAACCTCTAAGCTCGTGCATCTCAAAGAAGGATGTTAGACACCAAACATATATATATATATATATTTAGCAGAGATCAACAAATACAGCATAAAGGAATACAATGTCAGACGTACATCCATTTAGGAGTTCGCTCTGGGTCTGAACGAAACCGAAGACACCTTATTCCTCCCCATATGCCCAATACAGAAGAGAGGTTCTCGCATATCCATCGATCTCCAGGTACGTCTGGACGATCACCACTTATTACCTTGTCTTGGGTGGCCGCCCAATCAGGACATCAATAACCATCCAAACGATGTGAAGACCCCAGGTCTTCAACCACCGTCTTCATCTTCGGCTCTTAATCGTCGCAGTAATTATTTGGAATGGGTTAAACCCGGTCTTTCCGAATAACTCGCATATTTTATAATCAATAATAAAATACTGTAAAAGCACATCATACGCCTTATTCCAAATCAAAATATTCTTTTAAATAAATATTCACGACCTTAGGGAAAGGTTCCCATTAATTTTATCAAAGATAAATTCTTTAATTTATTCTTTAATCCTCTTTTTAAAGATTCATTAAAACCCCAATTTGGTTTTAATATCAAAAATCATTACTTTATGATTATTCAACTTTAAGAAATTAATCTTATCTTTAACTGGGTTAAAGAACCAATGTCATTTAAAACACAATTCACGATAAACCCAAAATCATCTTCCATTAAATAGGGAATTTTCATAGAAATCAAATCAATATATAATCGATATAAATTTCTGTATCAGACTAATAATACAAATGGAATAATGGCAAAGCCTTTTAAATTCCATATATATTGACGGTCTTCTTTCACAGAAGCTTATCTCGTTTATTATTATTAAATCGACTTCCATTCAATTCCAATTTAATATATTAAATTGGAAAATTTTACTTTGGAAAATTTCCATTTAAATCTTAATAAAAGTTTTATAAATTTTAAATTATATTTTCACTATTAATTGGATTAAAGAACAAATGTCGTTTAAAAACACAGTTCACGATAAACCCAATTCACATTTCATTATATTCCAATTACTAAATATAACGAAAACTCTAATAATCTTAATTAAAGGATTTATTCTTTTCATACGGGGTTTAAGAACAGTGTTATTTAAGACACCATTCACGACAAACCCAAAATCCAATTTATTTTGTTTAATTTCAATTAAATACTAACAAAATGGAACTTTTCATTAAATCTTAATTCAAAAGATTTATTCTAGTTAATAACTAGTTCATTTTGATAAAAATATATTTTATCTTTTCAAACATGGAATTTTTCATCCAAGTTCTTTTCAAATCATTTATTATGATTTTACATAATTTTTTCATATTTTTAATAATTTTATTAAGGCCTTCACAGTCGATTTCCAAAAACGGTCATCGAACTGCACTTATAGCGACCTTTTCAAATTTTATTTCGACATAATTCTAAATCCAACCGTTAGATTTCAAAACTCTTATATTCATTGGAAAGCTCTTTTCGATATGAACACAACAGTTCTGGTTTTAGGAGAATCCGACGGTCGGATCTCCCATTACATCAATTTGAAGTTAATGGTCGAAATTCGCGAACGGTCGCTGCGCGACACATTCCATTCAGGCCATTAAATAAATATATATAATATATCGTTGATTCCCATTTAAAACGTATTTTATAAATTGTTTATAAATTCATTTTAAAACGGTTTTAACTTCATTTTCAATTTTTAAGCAAAATAGAATATTCTATATTTTTATTGTATTAAAAAAAATTCAAAATATTATATTTTAAAATCACTTCTTTTCGATATTCAATTTAAAATGAATAAAATCGGTCGATAAACCCATTCGGGTTAAAATGGCGTTTGCTACTTAATTCGGTTTCACATTTTCACTGAATATTATTTTAAAATATTTATTATTAAAAAAATATTCTTTATCTAAAAGATTTCTTTATTTTAACATATTCAATATATATTAAAATATTCAATATCGATCAATTACCATATAATTTCAGTTATATGGATTTCATACATCGCATGTATATATTACAATGGTGATAAATAATCGTCAAAAAATCCATTTACATCCAGAGTGCAATTTACAATTGTGTGAGCACTAAAATAAATAAATAAATAAATAATGCTCATCATAAACTGTCAATACACTGATTGACATACGACAACATATTGGGACTAGTGCATGACAGTTGTCATCCCAATACCCGTGTAGGGTTTTCAAGCAACAACAGTTCGTCTAAATAAATCATTGGTTAATGAATTAACCAATTTTCACTTCTTAAATTATAAATAAATGTTTATAATTAAATTTCAACTGTCATATTAATATCAACATTATAATGAAAATGTTTTAATCTATCCCAAATCTTATTTTAACTTATGATCAATTTTCTAATAAAATGTCATTTTTATTTCAATATGGCATTTCTGGTAAAATGACATTTTCAATTTTAACATAAATGGCATTTTTATTTCATAGCATGATCCTAAACAAAAAAAAAAATTAATTCTAACATGTCATTTCTAACGAAAATGTTATTTTTATTCTAACATGTCATTTCTAATAAAAATGACATTTTTATTTTAACTTCACATTTTTAACAAAAATGGAATTTTTAATTTAATATAACATTTTTAATCTAATATAACATTTTAACTAAAATGACAATTTTATTTTAACATAACATTTTAATTAAAATGACAATTTTATTCAAATGAAACCTTTTACAACAAAATGTGATTTTTGTTCTAATGCAACCTTTTATATCAAAATATGATTTCATTTCTAATGCAACATTTGGTTAACAAAATGTGGTTTCATTTCTAATGCAACATTTTGATAACAAAACATGTTTTTATTTCTAATGCAACATTTTTATATTTTATCGACAAATCTAATTCAACAAAACAAATAAAAGTGATTTTTTGTCTTGTCGACAAATCTAACTCAACCAAACAAATAAAAGTGGTACTTTTTTTTTGTCGATAATTCTAACTCGACAAAATAAATAAAAGTGGTATTTTAATTTTGTTGACGACTCTACTTCAACAAAACACATCAAGGTGATATTTTTATTTGTGACTAAAAATGACAATTCAATATTTGATTAAAATGACAATTCTAAGTTTTTACTAAAATTGGCATTTCTAATATTTGACTAAAAATGACAATTTAATATGTGATTAAAATGACAATTCTAATATGTGATTAAAATGACATTTCTAATATGTCAATTCTAATGCAACAAAATGAACATTTCTTATTTTGCAAATTCTAATACAATAAAAAGGACATTTCTTATTTTGCCAATTCTCATATAGTAAAAAGGACATTTCATATTTACATGATATTTCTCAATAAAATGATGTTTTATAGTAACATGACAATTCTAACACAACTGATGTTTTTATTCAAATATGACAATTCTTACACAATTCATGTTTTTATTCAAATATGACAATTCTAACACAATTGATGTTTTTATTCAAATATGACAATTCTAACACAATTGATGTTTTTATTCAAATATGACAATTCTAAAACCATTGATGTTTTTATTCAAATATAACAATTCTAACACAATTGATGTTTTTATTCAAATATGATAACTCTAACACCAGTGATGTTTTTATTCAAATATGACACTTCATAACAACATGGTATTTTTATACTAATGCAATATTTTTAACTAAATTGACAATTTTATACTAAAGCAACATTTTTAGCTAGAATGACAATTGTATACCTATTATGACATATCTTAATAAAAATGTCATTTTTAATCTAATATAATATCTCTAACTAAAATGTTATTTTTAATTACATAATAAACTTCTAATAAAAATGTTATTTTTATTTACATAACAAATTTCTAACAAAATGTAAATTTTAAATGTCAACATAACATGGTCTAACCAAAAGGATATTCTAATGTTAACGTAACATGGCCTAACAACGATGATATTTTAATTTTGACATAACATGATCTAAACACGATGCTATTTTAATGCTACATGTTAAAGATTACATTTCTATCATACAACATTATAACTCTGCAAATCATCACAACCACAATCAATATAAATATAAATATATCTTTTTCTATATACATATATATTTTAATTTTAAATTTTAAATTTTAAATCGAGAAATCTCACCATGATTTTAATTCTGTACAGTTCAGATTTGAACTTTCCCCAAATTCGGATTTGCTCCGTTTCAGATCTGATTTGTTTCATTGTGAAGTGTTTGTTTCAAGGATTCCAACGCATCTTGAATTTCTTGATTTTGTTATCGTTTGAAAAAGATATGACCTTTTAAACTTTTAAACAATTAATATATAATTAACTAATAATTAAATTTTTATTTACATTGCTAATCTTTCTCTAATCCCCCTATCTACTGTAACAAAGCTGTCATCTTCCCCAATTAGCCTGGACCGCCGAACCCATAGCACGCCATCCATCTTCACCAAAACGTACCACTAACCAGCCCACCGTGCACTGATAGAACGACATCACTTCGAAGGCCTCGACAACCCATCCAACCACCGGTGATAGCCCCTGACTCGCACCCCCTATCCCTTGTAAATCGTCCCCAAATACGCCGCCTTCATCATCAAATTCTGGCCAAATTTCAAAGCAAGAATCGATTTAACCGTTGAGAATACTGATCTTATCGAGTTCTTCAATATTTGCTTTTATAAATCTCTAAAACTAGTGTGAGGATTGAGAGTTTTTATAAAATTTAATTCGGTTTTTTTTTTGCCATTGCTTTCATAGAAGCGGCGGCTGCTCTATATGTGTTAGGGTTTAGTATTCCTAGTGTATTTATACTATATTTTACATTATTTATTTATTTAATTCAAAAATAACTTGTTAAACCATCCGAACTTCAAACGAGACCCAACGACTGTCACCCCTAGCTAATTATCCCTATTCCGGACAAAATGGAATATGTCTCGTAACCCAATTTGGCTGTTACGACATGTTTTTCTTAAATTTAAAATATAAAACATTTACTTATTTAATTTGATCGTACATTTTAATTTACTGGGGCCACATACTGACTCTAAAAATTACAGAAAAATTATTTCTAGTTATGTTTTGATGATACGGTCCTAATAAAACTAATTTTATTGAATTTGGAGACCGTTTGAAAAATGGCCATTTTCTGGTCGATCCAATTTGACAAAAAATGTCAAAACACATTTTCTTTTGCCACGCTCACATATTAATTCCAAAAGTTAAGAAAATTGGAATTTAGCAATAATTTGACATCCAACAAAAGTGGTTTCATTGAAAACAGAGGTTGTTTGTAAAATGGCTATTTTTAATATTAAAATATATAAATAAATTCTATAGCGGCTATTTTGAATATTCAAGTGACCATAACTTTTGATTCTCGCTATGAAATTTCAATTTTTCGGATTTGTTGGAAAGATATATTTAAATAGATTTAAACAGATTTAAATATTTTTGGTTTCACTAAAATTCGGTTTATTTTGCATCCTATATATTTAGTCAAAGTTCAATTTCAAATTTTCAAACTACCGCTCTATCTCTAACTCCTTTGTAATTAAAATAAATATATTCGTTCGAACTTCAATTAAAATAAATTTTTTAATTGCTATTATTTAAAATAATTTATTGCAAATATCATAATCCATTAGAATTTCTAAAATAAAAAATTTTAATTGGTTCCAAAATTCCGAGTTGTTACATTCTCTGACCCATAAAAGACGTTCGAACGCCGGCTCTTTGAGCCTTGAATTCAAGAAAAACAATAAACGAAATCTGATCTTGAGGATATGAATTTGTAGAGGAGGGAAATCTCTATCATTTTGCTTTGGATTTGTGTTTTGATTCGGATCGGACTGAGGAAATTCGGGTCTCTAATCGGGACGATATCGGCCTTCAAAATGAACAAGGCGGCGTCTCCAAATTCTGAAAAGGAGTTAGAGTTTTAAGGAGTTAAAATGAATATATATATATATATACATACATACATATATATATATATATATACACACACACATATATATTATTTAATAATTAATTATTTCTAAAAATGTTTGTTTATCGTTACGAACTCTAAATCACACCCAACGACTGTCGTCCCTAACCAAATACCCCCATTCCGGACATAATGGGATATGTTTCGTAAGCCAATTGGACAGTTTCAGTCATTTTTTTCTCAAAATTAAAATATAAATTAATTTAATAGTTAATACTGAATTTGAACATACATTTCAATTTACCGGGGCCACATACTGACTCCAAAAATTATGAAAATTGAAATCTAGCTATGTTTTGACAATACGGTCCTAAAAATTAGTTTCATTGAATTTGGAGACCGTTTCAGTAGTGTCCTTTTAACTACTTATTAAATTTAAATTGAAATTACAAAAGACGTTTAAATTTAATACACTCACACATTAATTCCAAAAATTATGAAATTTGAAACCTAACAATAATATGACATTCCGGATCCAACAAAAGTGGTTTCGTTGAAAATGGAGATCATTTGCAAAATGGATATTTTTAAGGGCTATAAATTATATTAAATATATAAATCCCATTGCGATTATTTTGAATTTCAAACTAGATGTAACCCCCATGATTTTAAACATTAAAATCGAAGAATACTTAAATTCAAATGTGAGAATTAAGGGGAACGGGTTACGCCATTGCGTTCGGTTCGGAATTCTGGTTGAGATAGAGTCCTATTTTGCATGAATTGGACTTCGTATGAAGAAGTTATGGCTGTCGGAAGTTTTCAGAAAAATTCAAAATTTAAATTTAAACACAGAAGAGGGCAGGGCAGGAAAATTCCTGCCCCGGGCCAGGTCGACCACGGGGTCGACCCTAGTGTCGACCTACCCTACAGGTCGACTTGGAGGTCAACCTAGGGGTCGACCTGGGAGTCGACCTACCCCCCCCCCCCCTCCGGACAGATCTGAAAGATGACGCTATTATGACCTGTTGCTGAGTCATTACGGTTGAGGTGTTATTCTATATTGACTAGATGGTCTAGATTGATTCTAGTTTAATCGGACGGCTCTTATTCAATTAAAATTCTATATAAGCAACCTAAATCTTAACCTAAAATCATACTAATTCATACCAAGAGCCGTCATGCCGTCAATGGGGAACCTAGGGTGGTCGTCATCTCTTTCAACTCAAAGACAAGATAAAAGCTACATCAAAATCAAATCTAATCTTAACAATGAATTAGTTTACATCAAAGGCGAGCAATCCAGTTTCTGAATACGGATCCCAAAACTCAAGACTTTCTTTTGTTTGTGAGTATAATAGCTTTCACAAATTAATTAATTAATTTAATTATGATAAGTTATAATTGGGATCATGAGAATATGATTTTGAATCATGTGATGTTGAATTTTATGCATGTTTGTGATGTTGGGTTACATGTTCTTATATGCAAGTTTGTGATGTTCGGCTATATGTTCTTACATGAATCTTATGCAAGTTTGGGTGTTAAAACATATATGAATCTTATGCAAGTTTGGGATGTTAAAACATATGTGAATAATATAAATACATATGCTAGTTATATGCAAACATGTGACATAAATCTTTATGTTTAGATCCATATGCAAGTTCACACCTTTATGTTTAGAGCTATATTTAGATCCATATGCAAGTTCACATCTTTATGTTTAGATCCCTATGCAAGTTCACACCTTTATGTTTAGATCTATATTTAGATCCATGGAAGTACATAGTTATGCAAATTAACTATGCTGGTTTTGTATGTGAATCATACGCTAGTTTGTTCTTATGCAAGTTAAAGGAAAAACCACAGCCATATATGCAAGTTATTGGCTATGTAAACTTATGTCATGATTCTTAGATCTATTCTATGTGTTATGCAAGTTGTTATGTTGTTGTTCCTCTAATAAGTTAGACTATTTCGAGTCTAACATATGTTATATTAAAACGTATGAATAGCGTGGGGACGATGGGAAAATATTGTGTGTGTATATATATATAATTGTGAATTGGCATGAAAAGGCCTTAAAGGCATACAGTTAATTTGAGACATTAATTGGTATAATTGGTATTTATGAACATAATTTAGGTGACAATTATGGATATAAATAAATTTGGAAGTTGTTGACAAATTTGAATAGGGATATTAATCCAATTTGGGATTAAATAAAGATGTGTAATAATTAACTGCCTAAGACACGAGGTTAGACTCGTTTGTGGTATAAGACTGCCCGGACCCGCCCTTCAAATCCAGCAACCACAAACGATAGTCTAATGTGGGAGGTCAAAGGTACGAATTAAATGCGTAAAAATTATGAAGACATGAGGTTAGGCTCGTTTGCGGTATAAGACTGCCCGGACCGGGCCGCCAAATCCAGCAACCAAAAATGTCAGTCTAATGTGGGAGGTCTTTACAAGGTTACGGTTATAATTAATTAAGTAACACTTAACCAGATAAACATGTGGTGGGACATGGGGGTTAAGTGGGTGCATTGGGTGACATGTGAAATACAATTAAAAGACTTAACCAAGTTGGAAACATGTAAGAAGACATGAATAAGAATGGGGTTAAGTGGGAGACATTAGTTTGGACCAAGCTTAGGTGGAAAGCTTGTGCCAGGCATGGGGGCCCTTTTCAAACAAGTAACCCATAAAGTATCTGTGTGAGCTCGACCCAAGTCGAGGAAGGGACACGCTTACTGGGTTTGATTGTAAGAGGTCAAAACGGGTTAGCAGTGGCAACGCAAGTCCAACGGGGTCATATGCATGCGTGGGCCCGGGCTGGTAGGTATGAAGTTGTTGCATCGTGTAGATATAAGACGTGCATCTTTAGTTCTATCGAGTTGCCACTTTGGGGAGTGATACATCCCCACTGTGGGACCAGCACGGGTATCTATGAGTTAGGGAGCCGATCGCATGGGGGTAGTGGGTACAACTAGTGGAGATACGGGCAGGCGACACCTATGAAGGAAACTAGGGGTACACGATACTACCATTATCATTATTATGTTCGGTAAGCGGGATCAACTTTTAGAGTGACTAGTAATGGTACGGTGTGATTAGAATTGGTGCAGTATAGTAATTATCCTATAGTGATTAGGAACCAGATTAAAGCCAAAATATTCCTCCTGTTTGCTCTGTCAAGCCCACTTGTTTCACAGTCATACCTTGTTTTATAAGTTTATGCCTTATCCTAGTTACTTTAATAATTATATTGTTAAAGTTATTATACTCACCAGTCTTTATGTCTGACCCCCTTGTTTTCGCCTCTTTTCTTCCTTCCCCCCCGGTTCTCGGGGTGGGACTAGTGCTAGTGGAGCTTGATTTGGATCGCTTTATCTCTCTCTTTTGGAAGTGCTTGGATTGTTGAAAGTTAAGTTCAGATTATCTTCTTTATGGCTATTTATGTTGGGGTTATGCTTTTTTACTTTGTGTACTCAGAAAATAATTTGTCAAGATGGATGTTTAAGTGTACTTGGTTTTGTTGTTGATTTTTGAAGTTGTTGTAATCAAACTATTTCTCCGTTGCAATAAAAGTTGTTTTAAATTTTCCAAGTACAAATATATGTATCTGTCTTGTTATGTCCTGTTCTATACACCAATAATACTCCATGAATGTTAGTGCATTCCCTTTGTCAGTGACATTAATGGACATGGGGTGTTACACGTGGTATCAGAGCTGAAGGTTACCAGAACAGATAAGAGCTTTTGAAAAACTGTTTTTCAAAAGCATTTTTACAAAGGATACTTTCAGAAAAAAAATGTTTTAAGGAGATTATTTTCAAGAGAAAAGTTTATTTTAAAAACATAACCCCAAGAGCCATATATCTTTCCTTCGATTCTTTTGTTTTGAATCTTTCCTTTTTTGTTTCATCATGTCTGGGGATCTTAACCTAACTGAGGGCGTTCCGATACCTGGCTGGTTCAGAAGGTACCTAGAGGCTAGGGCTAATAATGCAGGCCCAGCAGACATTTCTCCTCCCCCAACTGCTCCCGCTCCTCCTCCTCCCCCTCCTCGCGTTGATACTTTTGCAAAGATTTGCAAGGACTTACGGGCAATGGGCGGAAAACCTTTTCACGGGTCAGAGACGTTTGTTGAAGCTTGAAAGTGGCTTAAGGAGGTGGAAGAATTGCTTGGCATCTTCGAGGTAGAAGATGGAAGGAAGGTCCAATTAGCTGCTTGGTTAATGAAGGACGAAGCCTCGTTTTGGTGGCAGGTCACTAATGGAGAGCGTCCAGTTGAGACATGGATGGATTTCAGGCGTAGGTTTGAGGCGAAATTTCACTCTCGAGTAGAAGAGAATCTATACATGGAAAGGTTCTTGGCATTGAAGCAGGGAAAACTTTCAGTAAAAGAGTACGTCAACAAGTTCAATCAGTTGGAGAGGTTTGGGTTAGACTTGGTGAACACACCTGAAAAGATTGCCCTGAGATTTGCTAAAGGCTTGAATGAGCCACTACATGGGTTGGCTATGACCCACATTCCTATGGGGGCCACCTTTGAGAAGCTGGTTGACATGGCACTTATGCATGAAGAGGAGAAAGGCACTAATGCTAATAAGGCACCAGAGAAGAAAGGGGATCAAAAGAAACCACAACAGCAAAACAAGAAGGGTGGTAAAGACAACAATGGCAAAGGAAAGAAAAGATGCTTTAATTGTAGGACACCAGGCGATCTGAGCAAAGACTGTAGGAAGAAAAGAAGACTAGTTGTTTTCACTGTGGCGAGGCAAGACATCAGATTAAGGACTGTCCGAGGAAAGGATAAAGGGCAGGGTCTACTTCTGGAGGGTAGGTTCAGGCTCTCATGGCACCAGGGCAGGCAAGAGGGTAGGTCCAGGCTCTCATGGCCCCGCCGCAAGAACGAGGTAGATCTATTTCTGTTGAGAGTTTAGTTTATTATTTTGATCATCCTGTTAGCACACTCTTTGATTCTGACGCATCACACTCTTTTATATCTACTGCTTTAGTTGAATCACTACACCTAGACACCAGTATAGTAGAGGATCCCTTGGTTGTTTCAAATCCAATTGGGGGCTCAGCTTATTTGTCAATGATTTGTTTGGATTTGGAAATTTCTATACTTAGCGTTAGGTTTAGATGTAATGCCTATGTTTTGAGCTTCACGAGCTATAGGTTGATTCTAGGCATGGACTGGTTATCCAGTAATGGTGTCGTCCTCGATTGTGAAAGGAGAGTGGTTAGGCTCATGACCCGCTTTGGTAACACTCTCGAAATCTCTTGTAATCCCATGAATTCTGTTATGCTAAGTTATATAGAATCTCTTAATGCGTCTGTTGAGAATTTGAAATCTGTTAGAGTGGTCCGTGAATACTCGGATGTGTTTGAGGAGGTGAAGGGCTTACCTCTGAAGCGGGAGATAGACTTCTGCATATACCTTGTTGATAACGCAAAACCCGTTGCCTTACCCGTTAGGCACATGGCTCCAAGGGAGAGAAAAGAGCTCAGCAAGCAAGTTAAAGAGCTGCTAGAAAAGGGTTTTATAAGGCGGAGTATTTCTGAATGGGTGCTCCTGTAGTATTCGCAACCAAAGCGGATGGTTCACTTCGCCTATGCGTTGATTATAGGGAGCTAAACAAGCTGACCAAGAAGAATAGGCACCCACTTCCCAGAATAGACGATTTGTTCGATCAGCTTGTAGGTGCATCAGTTTTCTCCCAACTAGATCTGGCTACTGGATTTCATCAGCTAAGAGTGGATGAAGACAGCATTGATAAGACCGCTTTCAAAACCCCGGATGGTTTCTTCGAATGGCTTGTCATGCCTTTCGGCGTGACAAACGCACCTGCTTATTTCGATGATTTGATGAGTAGGGTGTTCCGGGAATTCCTTAATAAATTTTTGGTGGTCTTCGTGGATGACATTTTGATCTTCTCAAAGAACGAGGAAGAGCATGCTTTGCATTTAAGGGAAGTCATGGTGTAACGACCCTGAATTTTGGGGCCAAGTTAAATTTATTTTAAGTGATTTTAAATGAGCTTTGATATTTAAAATAATCTATTTTAAATAATAAGGATCACAAATTTGGTTCAAATTGAAGTTAGAATGAATAAATTAATTTTAAATATAAAAAGAGCTAGAAATGGCGCGGTAGTTTGAAAAGTCAAACTTGAACTTTGACTAACCATACAGGATGCAAAATTTAACGGATTTTAGTAAAACCAAAAATATTAGAATCTATTTAAAAATATCTTTCCAACGAATCCGAAAAATCGAAATTTCATAGCGGAAATCAAAAGTTATGTCTGATTCAATTTTTAGAAAGGTCGGTGGGTAATTTGCATAGGACAAAAATGCTACTTTTCACATATGTAGGAATTTGAACTTGAAACCACTTCCATTGGTTTCAGAATGACGTTTCTGCATTGAAAAACAGTAAACACTTATATGTTTCGAGTTTCAGAAAATATTTGTTTAAAAATGTATTTTTAATATTAAAAATATTCGCCTTGAAAATAGCCATTTTTCAAAAAGTCTCAGAATCGAACGAAATAAATTTTGTTGGGTTCGTATCATCAAAACAAAGCTTAAAATGATTTTTTGGTAATTTTTAGAATTAATATATAATTATAATTGATTTTTCAGTGTAAACGGACAATTTTTGACTTTAAAATTCATTAAAAAATTCAAACGGGCTCAGAATTAAACGAAATTAATTTTCGTAGGTCCACAGCATCAAAACATAGCTAAGTATATTTTTCGAGAATTTTTGAAGTTAATTGGTGACCTGGGTGAATTTCTACGTACGTTTGAATTTAAAATAATGATTTATATTTAAAACTGAAAAACGAAGGCCAAGACGATCTCGTGGGCTGATGAGACATATCCAGATGAGTTCGGAACGGGGGCTAAATGGTATGAACGACAGTAAGCAGGCTTGAATCGGAGTTCGGGCCAAAACGGGCTTAAGCGGGCCAATTAAATAATGATTAGTTTAACCTAATATTTTAATATAAAAACACTATTCACGTCCATCTTCTTCCTCTTTGCTGAGCCGCACAAACCCATCATGGCTGAAAACTTCAAACCCTCATAACTCCTTCATTTCTCAACGAAAATTTGCGTGTGAGTACACGTTTCGAAGCTCTCGCCGAGCTCTTCGATCTCCGACAAGTCCCGTCCCTTTCCGTCGCCTGTGCCGCCCGCCCCGAGCCCGAGAAGATCCGCCGGTCACAGCCACGCCGGGCCCACCACGCTCGATCGAACTCCACCCTCTTCTGGCCGTGCAAAGATCTCTCCAAGGCGGTCATTCTCCAAAAAACGGCACCCAAAACCGTTCAGTAAATCAAAAGTTATCGCGATTTGAAGTTTTGAACAAATTCTGAAATTGAGGTATGCTTCAGATTTTGTAACGCTTTTAAGCGTGGCAGAAACAGTTGTTAAAAGTCTGTTTGATTTAAAACATCAATAACTTTTTCATATAAACACCGATTCTGAAAATTTCAGATCCGATGGAACCGTGACTTCGAATACAACTTTAATACAGAGCAATTGGGAACAAACTCTAATCTAATTGAGGTGAGAATCCTATTTATTTTATTTAAGTAATTATGTTTTAATTATGGATGTTCGCATTCATAATCATATATGTATGTGAATCTGCTATGATATAAACTGTATGTGAATCTGCTATGACTTAATCTGTATGCGTATGCTAGGACAAAACCCACTGTATGTTGAGATGTTACAATATAAAATTAAATATATTAAAATCGTTCATGTATGTTGTGTGACATGTTGATATGTCAAAATTAAATATATTAAAATCGTTCATGTATGTTGTGTGACATGTTTATATGTTAAAATTTAATATAACAAAATTGTTCATTGTATGTTATATTAACATTTTTATATATTAAAAATAGAAAATGTTGGAAATGTTCATCGTAGGATAAAACTGACATATTTTGTTCATTATTAAAATAAGAAAAGCACCGTATGTTAATGAATAATATTTTGTTCATTATTAAAATAAGAAAAGCACCGTATGTTAATGAATAATATTTTGTTCATTATAAAAATAAGAAAAGCACCGTATGTTAATGAATAATATTTTGTTCATTATTAAAAATAAGAATATGGCACTATATGAAATGAACTAATTTTTGTTCATTATAACATATAGAATATGCCACCGTATGTTGATGAACGCTATTTTTTTTTTTTTTTTGTATCATTATTAAAATAGTATTATACACCGTATGTTGATGAACGCTATTTTGTTCATTATTAAATTAGTATTACACACTGTATGTAAGAATGACAAATTTTGTTCAATACTTAAATAAAAATTGTCACTGTATGTTTATTAACAAATTCTGTCACTTTTAAAAATAGAATTGTCACTATATGTTAAGGAGCAATTTTATTTAATATAATGTCACCGTATGTTAATGAACGCTATTTTTGTATCATTATTAAAATAGAATTATATATCGTATGAGGATGGACTCTATTTTGTTCATTGTTAAAATAGAGATATCCATCGTATGAATGAATGACACTTTTGTTTAATGTTAAAATAGAAATATTCATCATATGAATGAATGGCACTTTGGTTTAATGTTAAGATAGAAATGTGCACTGTATGCAAATTGACATTTGGTCTAAGGTTAATAGAAATTTGTCACTGTATGTAAACTGATACTTTTGTTTAATGATAAATGAAAATTAATAAGATATGTTTTAAAAAAATTTACATGTAGGAGAAATTGACATTAAATTTATTTTTAATGTTAATATATGAAAATATACACCGTATGATTCATTAACATTATTTTTAATGTTATGTACTAAGAAAATGAACCGTATGAGATTAACATTTGTTTTTGTTAATATTAGAATTATAGAAAATTTTCACCGTATGTTGAATTAAAATTTTTGTTAATGTTATATGGAAAATTTTACCATATGATAATTTAGCATTTTTGTCATCTTAGAAAATGCATTGTATGGAAAAAGAATATATTTGTCATGTTATAAAATAGATAAAAAATAATGCATTGTATGTATTGCATATTATTTTTGTCCAAATAAAAGAATAATGCATTGTATGTATTGCATATTATTTTTGTCCAAATAAAAATAAAAATGCATTGTATGTAAAATAACATTTTTGTTTAATGTTAATATGGTAAAGATACACCGTAGGATGTCATTAACATTTTTGTTAATATAATAAAAGTAATTTTACCATATGATGAGATTAACATTTTTTTTTAAAAGATAATATTAAAGAAGATTTCACCGTAGGATGGTTGACATGATTTGCAATGATTAAAATGAGAGAATGTACACCACATGATAATTTAACATTATTTTAATGTTAAAATGAAAGAATGTACACCGTAGGATGATTCACCATTATTTTTAATGTTAAAAGAAAAAGAAATTCCACCGTATGACATTATTTTACTAATAATGTATAAGGAAATCCACCGTATGACAGTTAACATTATTTTATAATGTTATTATATAAAGAATTTGACCGTAGGGAAATTAACATTATTTTGTAATGTAAATATATAAAGAATTTGACCGTAGTATGTTATAACATTTATTTTCAATGTTAAATAAAAAGGAAATGAACCGTAGATAGGATTAACATTATTTATAATGTTAAATAAAAAGAAAGTGAATCTCATAGTAAGAATATACATTATTTATAATGTATATAAAAAGAGAACCTGACCGTAGGGAAAACACACATTTTTTTTTATGCATAATAAAAGGGAATTTACTCCATAAGAAAGTGTTCATTATTCATAATGAAATTGTTCATGAAGAAATATATAAAGAGATGAATGGAATGGTATGTTATAATTTACATTTTTCAAATGTAAATTATAAAATATAAAGATAAATAATAATGAATTAAAAAGGGAAGAATTATCGTCTAATCCTAAACTACGTTGTCATGTAAGTAGAAAGGTGAAAGTTAAGAGAAATGTGAGCTGCACGTAGGGACGATAAACTAAACGAATTATTTATATATATTTATATATATATAATTATAATATAACGAATCGAGCGCAGTAGTTCGCGTTTTGAAATCGAACTTTTAAACGAATATACCGGAAGTGTAATGTCCCGTATTTTCTGACCATTTATTTGAAATATTTTATTAATTTAAATTATTGATTTGAATTTATATAATGGGATTTGACCATTTTGAATATTTAAATTTATTTTATTTTCGAGATATTGGGAAATGTTGAATTTGCTGAGCAATTTAAAGTGGTTTAAATATGATTCATATTGAATTATATATATGGTATCGTTTAACCAAATTTCTAAATGTCGAGTTTTATCTGTCTTAGTCTTATTCGAAGTTTTCATTTTGAATATATTTGATAATATCGGTTTATTTTTATTCAATTAAAACTGTCTTAAATTTTATTTTGTATTGACATCATATGAGATTTAAAAATAAATGAACCTAAAACTCTGTTTATATTTTCAATATAAAGATAACGACATATTTATATATCTTATCTATACCAGTGCAAGAATCCAATGGACAAAGACAATGCAATTCAAATTTAATATAGCAAACATGTCATATTCCTTCCAGTAAAACTCAATTTCTCAATAAAAACAGTGATACGAACTGAAACAATAATCTAAATAGCTGTTGAACCTAAAGAAGTAGCATGAACAGATGAGAACAGCTAATAAAAATAGTAAATACAACAGTAATCTATATAACAGTTGAAACCTTTATATACAAAATCGTCAGTGAAATGAATAGTAAATTACATATACAAAGAAAATATATGAATTTATTAGAAACAAATCCACATACAAAATTAAACCAGATTTTAAATATATCATGTATACATCTAAAGCTATTCTAACCTACTGATACACAGAAAGAAAAAGAAATATGAAAAATCAAATTTTGTAAAAAGTCTTCCTTGGTTTGGGCGCAGCCATCACCCCTGTTATCAGCAAGATAAACCTGAAAAGAAAAGAGAAAAGCAAGAGCTATAAGTAGCTAGAAGAAAAATATATATTTTGATATATGAAAGTTGAAAGATTTGCAAAGGAGAAAACACCACATGGGAAACCCAATGTAGGTGTATATCTTACATGTGCTTTATAACCAAGAAATTCAACACCAAATCCAATAAAATCTGCATATATATTCAGGGAAAAAGAAAAGCAGTATGGATGCAACAAACAGCTAAGATATATAGCCTAACAGCTAGAATAACAAAACATGTTCATACATCCAATCCAAACAGCTAAAAAGAAAAGAAAGAGAACTGAAAATGTGACTAGAACTGGCGTACATGTTTGTACAATGCACGACAATTCTCGGCATGAATTGATACAGCAATACACCACATGAACAACTAGAGAAAATAGGTAATGCACAGCTAAATGAATAGCTCAACAACTAAAGAAAAGACATGAACAGCAAAAGGAAAATGAGATCATAAAATCTATATAGCCCTACCAAATCTATACATGAACAGCCCGATCAATGTATACATCTAAGCAGACAACCGTACAACACAAACCCACCAGTTCAAATCTACAAGGAGGACTAGACAACTCGAATACCAATTTTAATGTGAACAGACAATGGACAGGATGAACTGACAATACAATTCGAACAGGAAATAAACAGTACGCACAGATTTACTTCACCAAATTCACATGGGAACAGTTCAATTTTCGTACATATATCTAAGCATACAATACACGAAAAGCCAACTGGAAATCCTCATTATTCACTGTAAACATCACACGAAACCCATCAAACATATCATAGCAGAACCGTAGCACCTAGGATTAGGCACGGCTGAAGTTTAAACTAGATATAACAATTCATGAATCATTGTCACCATTCACTAGTATAAATACACAAGCAGGATAATAAAATGGCCACAACAAAACCAGATCGACACAAAGAGAAAAACCCGAACTCAAAAGAAAAAGAAATCAAAAACAGAAATTATAATTTAATTTAGAAAAAAAAAATATACTTAGCTTAGGTTCGGTTCGGCTTCGCTCTTCTCGTCTTCGTGGGTTGTCGGAGAACCTGAACAAGGTCGGGGCGAGGTAGAAGGGATGGCGGAGGAGCGGTTTTTCGCTGGATTGAGGGTTTTGATTTTCTCTGGTTTGGAGTGGCGGCGGAGGAAAATTTGTGAGGGTTTGAAGACTGAAGGTGGAACCGACGTTTTAGGGTTTAAATGAAGAGGGTGCGGGTTGGGTTATTTGAGTATTGGGCTGGACGGGTTAAGAGGTAAGGCCCATTTTATTTATTTATTTAAAGTTCTTCGTTTTCATGTTTTATAAAATTTCAAATGGTAATTTAAACCGCTCACGAAATCAGATTTCGACGAAACGAAAAACAGCCAGACCGTGAAAACCGGTACTACATGATGGATAAGGGCAGAGCAGGGCAGATAGCAACCAGATTTTTCAAATGAATTAAATACAGTTTAATTCGATTTGAATAAGCTGATCTATCGACGAACCAATCCCGGTGAGTTAAACTCACTCAGATCTATCCACTTATATTTTATATAAGCTGGTTTTATCATGTGTTATTGATTGTTCATGATTGTTGTGTTTGTTTGTTTATATATGCGTACAAATGGATTTAATTTCCTGAAATAAAACGTTGTTTAAATCCAATAATAAACCGAACCGTTATTTTGATCACTGGTTCAAAGTATTGGCCATATTTATAGAGTAAACCCAATCGACTGGATTGTGTGAATTGTTGTGATAGTATGAGATAGTTTGATTAACATTGAATCATCAGTTTGGATTGTTATGAAGCCATTATCCATTTGGATTGAATTGTTTTGATTGGATGGTACAAATACTGGGTTGTAATTCACTATTTGTTTGGTTGGAACAAATGTGCACCATTGGTGGAGTGATTGACGGTACATGGCCAATATTGATATACCGTTAAGTAAATTGCCGAGTTAAAGTTATAATAATTTGTTTTATAACTAAAATGGATTTTTAAATCTATTAATTGAATTAAAGTTTGTAAAAAGAGAATAAATATTTATTATTTATTAAATAAGTTTATAATTGGCTTTTAAATGATTTTATAAAGGATCGTTCTGATATTTATTAGATTTTTAAGTAAAGAAGCAGGAAAATTTATTTAATGGTATAAACTGGGATAATCGTTTTGGGTGAGATAAATAAAAGAAAATTCTAAGTAAATGCGAGGATTTTAATTAAGAAGAAAAGAAAGTGAAAATAAAGGATTATACAAAACCATGATTTATAAATGGAATTTATAAAAGGGAAATAATGTGAAATGTTACTTAAAGGTAGCATTAAGTGGGATTAGTCGAAAGGAGATCCCAAGCAAGAGATTTAAATGTAAATTTGGTAAGGGAGTGAGTGATAGGATTTTAACATCAATCCAAGGAAATAAATGAACCATTTAAGAAGTAAAGGAAAGTTTTCTAAATAAATGAATTAAGAAATAGGCATACTCGAGGAAAGTGGTTCTTAAAAGGGTAAGAGGACTAGATGAGATGTATTGGTAAATACTGGTTTGTGAATTACAACTAATGTCTACCTAAGGGTAGGAACGTTGTTGATCAAGGTCTGAGAGGTAATCAAATACCCCAACTTGAACGACTTCGGGAATATCTGAGGGTGACATTAGTTCGTAATGAAAGGTGAAGATAATCTGGTTCCGTACAAGAAAGGATAACGGAATATAAGGAAAAGGGTCGAGAGTTTATAAGTGGACGACCCAAGTAATGGAGGAAGGAAAATGTTGAGACTTATTATATGAGTTGTATTTCCTAAGTAAGGGAATAAAAAGAGAGTATATGAAAATCTGAAATGGTATTTCAAGATAACGGGAAATTGAAATGCTAGGTTTTGCGAATGGCTTATACTAAAGATAGTGGTTATTATATCTAGGCGATATAATAAAGAAGATTTCATAACGTTGTTCACTTGAAAAAGAGGAGTCAATTCCCAATATGATAAATGAGGAACAAAATAGTAAAAGGGGTTTTGATACGATAAGAAAATAAAGGATTTTGATATAATATGAAAGTGAAATAACTTTGAAAGGTTGAAATCGTATATATCAAATGAGTTGCATTTGAAATGATGAGATATTTAAAGAGTTGAGATTAAATATAGTTAATCGTTTTAAAAGGCCATGTAGTGTTAGTACTGTACTAGCAAACACATGTTGTTCACACAGTTATTTATTTGATAGTTAAAACACCGACTATCAAAGTTGACCCATACGATCGTTGGTACGGAAAGACCGGGATCGAATTTATATTCGAAAACCATTCCGACCAGCGTATACGTGAAAGAAGATCATTGAAGATAGAGCAGTTGAAGACCGTTGATCTTCATAAGCGGAAGAACTACTGATTGGATTTCTCTGGTTTAGCGGCCGGAGATATTTCAACAGTGATTCTGTCGTGGTTGGAAACTACGGATTGCAAGGATTTCTCGCTACTGATCTGTAGGGTGATTCCTAGGATGCAGTAGGAGGGTGCCTTCGGATCATCCTGTTCCTGGATGACTTGTATGGACGAGTGTCTGACAGAGTATTTCCAAAGGAATTACATGCGTTGATTTCTCCAAACGTACCATAGTTGATGGCGGAGAAATGGTTATTATCTAGCCAGATAAACTAGAGTATTTTTGTAGACGTCAATCAGTGTGATATCTGGCGGATCTGACGATGTGGCATTCAAAGTGAATGGTGGCCAAGTGCTGTAAGAGAAATTCTGACCTCAAGCCTCATCAACCGGAAGATGACAGAAATCGGGCAGGCAGCATGGCTATGTGGGTCGCTCCCATTAGGGTGTATGATCACCTATCTAGAGGAATTCCATTTGTTTCTTTAATCTATATTCGATGTTGTCCCTTGTCGGGAGGCGGTTGCTGATCCCAACCGTCGGTGATATACATTCGATACACTCAAGCGAAATGAGTGGTCGGTCATGTGTGGGCCGGGTTGCAAGATGTTCTTGTTGAACCCAGTGTATTCGTCTCTAGAGATACACTATCGGATGGTGGACCCATACCTTGTCAAGTCGGAATCCAATTCCCAATAAGCGCCTGCGGGTTTTTGATTGTATACTATATATGTGGAGCGTGAGATGCAAGCGTTCCACTAGATTGTTATTTACTTGTAATTAGACATTATTATAATATCAGACAAGATATGGGTTTCAAAAATGTTTTGGGTTATCGTAAGGTAAAAACCGTCCGTGTTTATGTGTGGATTTGGTCTTACGATTATCCTTTTCTTTCGAAAAGATTTTGAACTTTAAATCATGATTGGATGATTTACCCTTATACTGTGCGAGTTTTTCTCACTCTGGTTCACCAGACTGACCCGGTGTTTTGTAAATGCTCGGGTTAGGCCGGGTTGTACAGGTTCAGGTTATCGACTGCTATAAAGAGACGAGCTGGAAGAGTCAAGACGTATGATATTACTATTATTCCGCTGTGTTGTAGATGAGGACAGGTTATTATCACTGTCCAGATGTGTACTCTGATATTGTAAGTAATTTCAAAGTTCTCAATAAAGATTTACTTCTGTATTATATTTTGTTCCGCTGCGATGTGAGACTCTGTGTTGTGTTCTTCTTCTTCTTCTTCTATTCTTATATTTCTTTCTTTCTTATCTCGCCCTCTAATTTCTTTCATTGACAATCCGGCGTTCTCGGTGTTTGAAAGGTCGGCATGGGATACAGTACAGGTATTGATGTCGATTTTCGAGGTCGAAAACTGCTGGGTCGTTACAGTGGTATCAGAGCTATTGGTTTAGTGATAACCTTGGCTCTGTGGCGTAACTCGATAGAGATGGGGTTAGTAACACCCTAGATTGAGTTTAAAAGCATATATATGAGAGCGTATTTGTAAACTTTATATACAAATGTTTTGTATTGTGTTGTTCAATCGGTTCAAGTGTTGAAAAGCGTTGAACTGGTAAAGGAATACAAGATTGTTTTGTAAAAAGGGTAAATAAAATAATTTTACCCGAAATTTATTTTTGTATAAGAAATAATTTTCTCAAAATTATTTAGATATGATGTGTTGACTAATTTGAATGGAATTCAAAATGGGTTAAAATTTTGAATTGAACTTAACTAGGTTAAGTGAAATTGGATTTATAATGGTATTGAAAAATAAATTAAGAAATAGTGTTGAATTTAAACAAATTGAATGGAATTTGGAATTTTAATAAAGAATAATTAAATAGAAATCGATCGAATAAGTGGTTGATATTCAAAGAGGTTGAATTCAACTAAATAGTAAAATTGAATGTGAATTTTGTTGATTGACTAAGTTAATGGTGCCTTGGTTGTAGATTCATGGTTGATTGGTTGTTGGATTAATTGAATTAAATTCATAATGGGTTAAGGTAGAGCTAAACAAACTGAAACTCAGAAAGTGAAGTGTTATTTAAGTATATTTTAAAAATTACTGGAATTTACAGCATTTTTCTTACCTTAGCAATTTCGAGGACGAAATTATTTTAAGGGGGGAAGAATGTAATGTCCCGTATTTTCTGACCATTTATTTGAAATATTTTATTAATTTAAATTATTGATTTGAATTTATATAATGGGATTTGACCATTTTGAATATTTAAATTTATTTTATTTTCGAGATATTGGGAAATGTTGAATTTGCTGAGCAATTTAAAGTGGTT
Organism: Allium sativum; assembly: GCA_030737875.1. NCBI lineage: Eukaryota > Viridiplantae > Streptophyta > Magnoliopsida > Asparagales > Amaryllidaceae > Allium > Allium sativum. The sequence continues at coordinate 164,422,831 of CM060913.1, forward strand.
TAAATATGATTCATATTGAATTATATATATGGTATCGTTTAACCAAATTTCTAAATGTCGAGTTTTATCTGTCTTAGTCTTATTCGAAGTTTTCATTTTGAATATATTTGATAATATCGGTTTATTTTTATTCAATTAAAACTGTCTTAAATTTTATTTTGTATTGACATCATATGAGATTTAAAAATAAATGAACCTAAAACTCTGTTTATATTTTCAATATAAAGATAACGACATATTTATATATCTTATCTATACCAGTGCAAGAATCCAATGGACAAAGACAATGCAATTCAAATTTAATATAGCAAACATGTCATATTCCTTCCAGTAAAACTCAATTTCTCAATAAAAACAGTGATACGAACTGAAACAATAATCTAAATAGCTGTTGAACCTAAAGAAGTAGCATGAACAGATGAGAACAGCTAATAAAAATAGTAAATACAACAGTAATCTATATAACAGTTGAAACCTTTATATACAAAATCGTCAGTGAAATGAATAGTAAATTACATATACAAAGAAAATATATGAATTTATTAGAAACAAATCCACATACAAAATTAAACCAGATTTTAAATATATCATGTATACATCTAAAGCTATTCTAACCTACTGATACACAGAAAGAAAAAGAAATATGAAAAATCAAATTTTGTAAAAAGTCTTCCTTGGTTTGGGCGCAGCCATCACCCCTGTTATCAGCAAGATAAACCTGAAAAGAAAAGAGAAAAGCAAGAGCTATAAGTAGCTAGAAGAAAAATATATATTTTGATATATGAAAGTTGAAAGATTTGCAAAGGAGAAAACACCACATGGGAAACCCAATGTAGGTGTATATCTTACATGTGCTTTATAACCAAGAAATTCAACACCAAATCCAATAAAATCTGCATATATATTCAGGGAAAAAGAAAAGCAGTATGGATGCAACAAACAGCTAAGATATATAGCCTAACAGCTAGAATAACAAAACATGTTCATACATCCAATCCAAACAGCTAAAAAGAAAAGAAAGAGAACTGAAAATGTGACTAGAACTGGCGTACATGTTTGTACAATGCACGACAATTCTCGGCATGAATTGATACAACAATACACCACATGAACAACTAGAGAAAATAGGTAATGCACAGCTAAATGAATAGCTCAACAACTAAAGAAAAGACATGAACAGCAAAAGGAAAATGAGATCATAAAATCTATATAGCCCTACCAAATCTATACATGAACAGCCCGATCAATGTATACATCTAAGCAGACAACCGTACAACACAAACCCACCAGTTCAAATCTACAAGGAGGACTAGACAACTCGAATACCAATTTTAATGTGAACAGACAATGGACAGGATGAACTGACAATACAATTCGAACAGGAAATAAACAGTACGCACAGATTTACTTCACCAAATTCACATGGGAACAGTTCAATTTTCGTACATATATCTAAGCATACAATACACGAAAAGCCAACTGGAAATCCTCATTATTCACTGTAAACATCACACGAAACCCATCAAACATATCATAGCAGAACCGTAGCACCTAGGATTAGGCACGGCTGAAGTTTAAACTAGATATAACAATTCATGAATCATTGTCACCATTCACTAGTATAAATACACAAGCAGGATAATAAAATGGCCACAACAAAACCAGATCGACACAAAGAGAAAAACCCGAACTCAAAAGAAAAAGAAATCAAAAACAGAAATTATAATTTAATTTAGAAAAAAAAAATATACTTAGCTTAGGTTCGGTTCGGCTTCGCTCTTCTCGTCTTCGTGGGTTGTCGGAGAACCTGAACAAGGTCGGGGCGAGGTAGAAGGGATGGCGGAGGAGCGGTTTTTCGCTGGATTGAGGGTTTTGATTTTCTCTGGTTTGGAGTGGCGGCGGAGGAAAATTTGTGAGGGTTTGAAGACTGAAGGTGGAACCGACGTTTTAGGGTTTAAATGAAGAGGGTGCGGGTTGGGTTATTTGAGTATTGGGCTGGACGGGTTAAGAGGTAAGGCCCATTTTATTTATTTATTTAAAGTTCTTCGTTTTCATGTTTTATAAAATTTCAAATGGTAATTTAAACCGCTCACGAAATCAGATTTCGACGAAACGAAAAACAGCCAGACCGTGAAAACCGGTACTACATGATGGATAAGGGCAGAGCAGGGCAGATAGCAACCAGATTTTTCAAATGAATTAAATACAGTTTAATTCGATTTGAATAAGCTGATCTATCGACGAACCAATCCCGGTGAGTTAAACTCACTCAGATCTATCCACTTATATTTTATATAAGCTGGTTTTATCATGTGTTATTGATTGTTCATGATTGTTGTGTTTGTTTGTTTATATATGCGTACAAATGGATTTAATTTCCTGAAATAAAACGTTGTTTAAATCCAATAATAAACCGAACCGTTATTTTGATCACTGGTTCAAAGTATTGGCCATATTTATAGAGTAAACCCAATCGACTGGATTGTGTGAATTGTTGTGATAGTATGAGATAGTTTGATTAACATTGAATCATCAGTTTGGATTGTTATGAAGCCATTATCCATTTGGATTGAATTGTTTTGATTGGATGGTACAAATACTGGGTTGTAATTCACTATTTGTTTGGTTGGAACAAATGTGCACCATTGGTGGAGTGATTGACGGTACATGGCCAATATTGATATACCGTTAAGTAAATTGCCGAGTTAAAGTTATAATAATTTGTTTTATAACTAAAATGGATTTTTAAATCTATTAATTGAATTAAAGTTTGTAAAAAGAGAATAAATATTTATTATTTATTAAATAAGTTTATAATTGGCTTTTAAATGATTTTATAAAGGATCGTTCTGATATTTATTAGATTTTTAAGTAAAGAAGCAGGAAAATTTATTTAATGGTATAAACTGGGATAATCGTTTTGGGTGAGATAAATAAAAGAAAATTCTAAGTAAATGCGAGGATTTTAATTAAGAAGAAAAGAAAGTGAAAATAAAGGATTATACAAAACCATGATTTATAAATGGAATTTATAAAAGGGAAATAATGTGAAATGTTACTTAAAGGTAGCATTAAGTGGGATTAGTCGAAAGGAGATCCCAAGCAAGAGATTTAAATGTAAATTTGGTAAGGGAGTGAGTGATAGGATTTTAACATCAATCCAAGGAAATAAATGAACCATTTAAGAAGTAAAGGAAAGTTTTCTAAATAAATGAATTAAGAAATAGGCATACTCGAGGAAAGTGGTTCTTAAAAGGGTAAGAGGACTAGATGAGATGTATTGGTAAATACTGGTTTGTGAATTACAACTAATGTCTACCTAAGGGTAGGAACGTTGTTGATCAAGGTCTGAGAGGTAATCAAATACCCCAACTTGAACGACTTCGGGAATATCTGAGGGTGACATTAGTTCGTAATGAAAGGTGAAGATAATCTGGTTCCGTACAAGAAAGGATAACGGAATATAAGGAAAAGGGTCGAGAGTTTATAAGTGGACGACCCAAGTAATGGAGGAAGGAAAATGTTGAGACTTATTATATGAGTTGTATTTCCTAAGTAAGGGAATAAAAAGAGAGTATATGAAAATCTGAAATGGTATTTCAAGATAACGGGAAATTGAAATGCTAGGTTTTGCGAATGGCTTATACTAAAGATAGTGGTTATTATATCTAGGCGATATAATAAAGAAGATTTCATAACGTTGTTCACTTGAAAAAGAGGAGTCAATTCCCAATATGATAAATGAGGAACAAAATAGTAAAAGGGGTTTTGATACGATAAGAAAATAAAGGATTTTGATATAATATGAAAGTGAAATAACTTTGAAAGGTTGAAATCGTATATATCAAATGAGTTGCATTTGAAATGATGAGATATTTAAAGAGTTGAGATTAAATATAGTTAATCGTTTTAAAAGGCCATGTAGTGTTAGTACTGTACTAGCAAACACATGTTGTTCACACAGTTATTTATTTGATAGTTAAAACACTGACTATCAAAGTTGACCCATACGATCGTTGGTACGGAAAGACCGGGATCGAATTTATATTCGAAAACCATTCCGACCAGCGTATACGTGAAAGAAGATCATTGAAGATAGAGCAGTTGAAGACCGTTGATCTTCATAAGCGGAAGAACTACTGATTGGATTTCTCTGGTTTAGCGGCCGGAGATATTTCAACAGTGATTCTGTCGTGGTTGGAAACTACGGATTGCAAGGATTTCTCGCTACTGATCTGTAGGGTGATTCCTAGGATGTAGTAGGAGGGTGCCTTCGGATCATCCTGTTCCTGGATGACTTGTATGGACGAGTGTCTGACAGAGTATTTCCAAAGGAATTACATGCGTTGATTTCTCCAAACGTACCATAGTTGATGGCGGAGAAATGGTTATTATCTAGCCAGATAAACTAGAGTATTTTTGTAGACGTCAATCAGTGTGATATCTGGCGGATCTGACGATGTGGCATTCAAAGTGAATGGTGGCCAAGTGCTGTAAGAGAAATTCTGACCTCAAGCCTCATCAACCGGAAGATGACAGAAATCGGGCAGGCAGCATGGCTATGTGGGTCGCTCCCATTAGGGTGTATGATCACCTATCTAGAGGAATTCCATTTGTTTCTTTAATCTATATTCGATGCTGTCCCTTGTCGGGAGGCGGTTGCTGATCCCAACCGTCGGTGATATACATTCGATACACTCAAGCGAAATGAGTGGTCGGTCATGTGTGGGCCGGGTTGCAAGATGTTCTTGTTGAACCCAGTGTATTCGTCTCTAGAGATACACTATCGGATGGTGGACCCATACCTTGTCAAGTCGGAATCCAATTCCCAATAAGCGCCTGCGGGTTTTTGATTGTATACTATATATGTGGAGCGTGAGATGCAAGCGTTCCACTAGATTGTTATTTACTTGTAATTAGACATTATTATAATATCAGACAAGATATGGGTTTCAAAAATGTTTTGGGTTATCGTAAGGTAAAAACCGTCCGTGTTTATGTGTGGATTTGGTCTTACGATTATCCTTTTCTTTCGAAAAGATTTTGAACTTTAAATCATGATTGGATGATTTACCCTTATACTGTGCGAGTTTTTCTCACTCTGGTTCACCAGACTGACCCGGTGTTTTGTAAATGCTCGGGTTAGGCCGGGTTGTACAGGTTCAGGTTATCGACTGCTATAAAGAGACGAGCTGGAAGAGTCCAGACGTATGATATTACTATTATTCCGCTGTGTTGTAGATGAGGACAGGTTATTATCACTGTCCAGATGTGTACTCTGATATTGTAAGTAATTTCAAAGTTCTCAATAAAGATTTACTTCTGTATTATATTTTGTTCCGCTGCGATGTGAGACTCTGTGTTGTGTTCTTCTTCTTCTTCTTCTATTCTTATATTTCTTTCTTTCTTATCTCGCCCTCTAATTTCTTTCATTGACAATCCGGCGTTCTCGGTGTTCGAAAGGTCGGCATGGGATACAGTACAGGTATTGATGTCGATTTTCGAGGTCGAAAACTGCTGGGTCGTTACAGGAAGATCCGACCGTCGGATTTTCCCAAAACTGAAACCGTTAGGACCGTCGTGGAAAAATCTTTCCGACGATATAAGCTACGTTAAAATCCAACGGTTATATTTCGAGAAATGTGAAAATCAAATTTGATGGAAAACAGCGCCAAGGTCGCCCTTGACCTGAAGCGTCGTTAAATAAGGAAATTAATTATATTAAAATAATTAAGGCAAGAATTAATCGTTATAAAATAAAATAACGATATGAAATATGTTTTTCTCAAAATATATGAATGCGAGATTATTTGGGAAGTCCGGGTTAATCCCATTCCAAATGATCGTACGATTTCAAGAATTCAAGTATGAAGACGGCGTATGAAGACCGTAAATCTCCCCTCGAATGGACAACGATCAAGACTCTGAATTGGTTTGATCCCAATTCAAGGGTCGGGGTAATTGCCCAAACGTACGTGTTGATTTCACGGGTTTGACCCTAGTTCAGACCTAGAGCATGGGTATAAATGGATAGTGTGTCTGACATCGTACCCCACAAAATATTATATTGTTGATATTCAGTTAATATATAAACGATTGGTGGTAGAGAATTTATTCTCTACTTAACACCCGTTTATATAGTGACGGAAGATCAATAGTACGGTATGGAGTGACGGTGTGGCATACTAAGATGCAATGATCAAGGTTTCTTGTTGAAAAGCAGAACCTTGTGGTATGAAGAACATGACTTCACGAGCCTCACAAACCGGTAGAGTCTAAAAAGGGGGAAGGGAACGCAGGGAAAGTAGCACGTTTCTTTCTAGTTAGTAGTCATTTTACTTTTGGAGGATGATGAAATGAGGCGCCTCGGATAGGTCCTATAGGACCGGGGAACGTGTGCTTAGGAATTGCCAATCCTCTAAGCTGTATGTGAGGACCGGCCCTGCAGGATCCAAGGGTTAACTGCGGGTAATCCTGAGACGTTAACTAGAGCGTCTCGAATCGGTAAGGAGTCCTCCCTAGCCTGACTCATGATGGAAACCCAAATTGCCAATACGACCCCGACGGATTTGATTTGTATTACTAGTATTGGAGGCATAATATATGGTACCTATGCTTCCTAGGATTAATACATTGCTTTGAATTGTTTTAAAACATATACACCCTAATAATAGTATTAGTTTCGTATTTGGCGTATTTAGCATGTTTAACCACCATAAGGTAAAACTCTATCCTCTTGGTGTGCGTTGCATTGTGTGATGGGACCTGAGTCTTATGGTGGTTCCATTTTTCAAAGACATTGCGTTTTGTTACGTTTTACTTATCTGTATTGACACTATAGTTATGCACGGCAATCCATTGGTACAACCCGTTCCGCGTTAGCGGCGTGGTCTTTGGATTTGCCTTATTAGTATAAGTTATTTAAGAATTCTCACACCAGTCCCACGACTGACCCATAGTTTGTTTCACCTTTTTGCAAACTTGGGTGCCCTCTCTTCTACACGGGCAGCCAAGTAGACAGGTTCATTCTTTGCTTGGAGCTTTCCTTTGAAGCTGCTTATTTTCTCTCTCTTGGATTCTGCTTGGGAGAAGAGGTGATGACTTGGAGCTTGAAGACTTTTTGTTTCTATTGTCATCTTTTCTTTTCTTTTTAGACATCAAACTTATTTCTTTTCTGCAAACTTGTTGTAATAGCTTAGATTCTGTGACTGTGGATTTTCTGTGATTGATGACATTATATTTTTCCGCTGCTATAATGTTATTACTCTATGAATCTCCTTTGCTATATTGTATCTGTGTTCTGTTTTATTGTATTTATGTTGTATTCCAAAAATGATTTCTCCTGCTTTCACCCGTGGAAGTTTGGGGCCATCACACATGGATACTCTCCGTGCATATCAACTGAAAGCCAAATTCTCCAAATGCCACTTCTGGAGAGAGGAAGTAAGGTCTCTTGGACATGTAGTGTCCAAAGTGGAGTTATCCATGGACCCCGCAAAAGTAGTGGCGGTGCAAGACTGGAAGGTTCCACGGAATGCAACGGAAGTCCAAAGCTTACTTGGGCTGGCGAGCTTTTATCGAAAGTTCATCAAGGACTTTGAGAAAATCTCAGCTCCACTTACAAGGTTAACAATGAAGAACCTGACATTCACTTGGGATTTGGATTGTGATATTGCTTTCCAATGTTTGAAGAGGGCTTGACAACAGCCCCAGTTCTGACATTACCTGATGGGAGCTAGATGTTTACAGTATACACAGATGCATGCGGCACGGGACTAGGCGTTGTCTTGATGCAAGAAGGGAAGGTAGTAGCTTATGGTGGAAAGCAATTGAAAGTTCATGAGAAAAACTACCCAACCCACGATCTAGACTTGGCTGCCATAGTTTTTGCGCTTAAGTCTTGGCGCCATTATCTCCTAGGTGAGAAATTTGAATTGTATGCTGACCATAAATCGTTAAAGTACCTTTTCTCTCAGAAAGATCTCAATCTTAGACAATAAAGATGGATGGAGTTTCTTGCCTCATATGATTTTGAAATCTCCTATACTCCTGGCAACGGCAATGTGGTAGCAGACGCCTTGAGTAGAAAGAAGCTGACCTTATGTCCTCTCTTTGTAGAAAGGCAAAGCTTGGAGTTCATAACGAACTTTGACTTTAGACACTGTTGATTATGTGATTGGTTTGACGGCAATGCCAGAGGTGTGGCCTACTTTGTTGGACTCCATAGGAACCACGCAACGTGAAGACCCTCAGCTAGTTGATGTGATAGATAAGCTAATTAGGGGTGAGACTTCTAGTCACCTCGATAGATACTCCATCAATGATAAGGGTTGGTTGAGAAGGGATGGAAGACTATGCGTCCCACAGGTAAGGGATTTGGTGAAGTTGGTTCTCGAAGAGGCACACCATTCCAAGTTAACCATACACCCAGGTGGAGACAAGATGTATAAAGACATTAAAAGAGTTTTCTTTTGGAATGGCATGAAGAGGGATCTAGCTGAATTCGTTTCTAAGTGCATGATATGCCAGCAAGTCAAGGTGGAGCCGAGGAAGCCTGGAGGATTACTTCATCCTCTAGAGGTCCTACAATGGAAATGGGATAGCATTTCGATGGACTTTGATGATGGGTTGCCTAGGTCAAGAAGGGGCAATACCAGTATTTGGGTAATAGTGGATAGGCTCAAAAAAGCGCTCACTTTATACCTGTCAAGAGTAGGAGGACTGCCTCATCGTTAGCATCCATTTATCTTAAAGAGATAGTTCGACTCCATGGGATACCATCCAGCATAGTAAGTTATCGAGACACTATCTTTACGAGCGAGTTTTGGAAGAGTCTACAAGAGACTATAGGCACACAGCTATGCTTAAGCACGACCTATCACCCTCAAACCAATGGTCAGACGGAAAGGGTGAATAGAGTACTAGAAGATCTTTTGAGACTGTGCATTCTTGACTTTGGAGGAACATGGGAGGATCATCTTCCTTTGGTGGAATTCGCTTACAACAATAGCTAACAAGCCACCATAGGCATGACACCCTTCGAAACTTTATACGGAAGACCATGTCAATCACCAACTTGTTGGTGGGAGTCCACTGATAAACTCATACTTGGGCCAGACATGATAAGAGAGACTTTAGAGAAAGTGGACTTAATTACAAAGAAGAATGAAGACTGCCTAAGATAGACAGAAGTCCTACGCAGAAAAAAGAAGGACCGACCTTGAGTTTGAGGTTGGAGACAAAGTATTCCTTAAAGTATCTCCTTTGAGGAATGTCATTCGCTTTGGGTCCATAGGAAAGTTGGCACCAAGATTTGTAGGACCATTTCCTATCATTGGAAGGATTGGGGTGATGGCTTACAAAGTAGAGCTGCCCGACAGACTGGCTAGAGTTCATAACGTTTTTCATGTCTCTCAACTATGAAAGTGCTTACATGAGTTTGCGGAAGTTGTTGAGCCTAGCATACTAGAGGAGGTCAAAGTGGAACGAGAAGCGACTATGAGAAGAGTTCCAACTCATATCTTAGGAACGGAAGTCAAAAAGCTACGCAACCGATAAGTCAAGCTTGTTAAAGTGCAATGGAGCGATGCCGAGGAAGACACGACTTGGGAGACTGAGGCCAAAATACATGCAGCCTACCCTTTTCTTTTTGAGGGTACATCTTTGATCTCTTTCTCCTTAAGTTTATGCATGCTTGTACCGATCTTTTTAGTGTATCTTCTCAGCCACATTCTTTATCCTTAGGTAGAAACCAATGGATGTAAACATGTATTTGAAACATGTTATGATTGATGGATGCAAGTGGATGCAAGTGTTTTCCAGTGGTTGCTCGTGGATGCATGTACACACACATTAGGCACTAGATCGGCTCAGTCACTTTCATATTGCATATGAATATGTGTGCTTATTTAGGTTAATGGATGAATAATGGTTGTGTTATCATATGAATGCTGCATTCAGATGAATGGTTGTGCATGCATGTAGAAATAATATGTATCATTAGGAATCTTTTGCATACATAATGGACGCATGGCTCTATCATTGTTCGCATTAAGGAGGTCAACTAAATCAATAGACCGTCTGATTTTGCATTAGATAAGGACATGTACACACACTGTGCATATAAACAAGAAAGCATTAGAAGTATTTTAAGGACAATGGATGCATGTGTTTGATGGTTGAGTAGATGGATGATTGGAAGTTAGGATATACATTCTCCTTTACTTGGAGATTTCGGGGGCGAAATTATTTAAGGAGGGGAGAATGTAAAACCCGTGATTTTAAATATTAAAATCGAAGAATACTTAAATTCAAATTTGAGAATTAAGGGAAACGGGTTATGCCATTGCGTTCGTCTCTGAATTCTGGTTGAGATAGAGTCTGAGTTTGCGTGAATTGGACTTCGTATGAAGAAGTTATGGCTGTCGGAAGTTTTCAGAAAAATTCAAAATTCAAATTTAAACACAAAAGAGGGCAGGGCAGGAAAATTCTTGCCCCGGGTCAGGTCGACCAGGGGGTCGACCCTAGTGTCGACCTACCCTACATTTCGACCTGGGGGTCGACCTAGGGGTCAAACTAGGGTCGACCCCCCCCCCCCGAATAGATCTGAAAGATGACGCTATTCTGACCTGTTGCTGAGTCATTAGGGCTGAGGTGTTATTCTATCTTGACTAGATGGTCTATATTGATTCTATGTTAATCGGACGGCTCTTAATCAATTAAAATTCTATATAAGCAACCTAAATATTAACCTAAAATCATACTAATTCATACCAAGAGTCGTCATGTCGTCAATGGGGAACCTAGAGTAGCCGTCATCTCTTTTAACTCAAAGACATGATAAAAGCTACATCAAAATCAAATCAAATCTAATCTTAACAACGAATTAGTCTACATCAAGGCGAGCAATTTAGTTTTAGAGTACAGATCCCAGAACTCAAGACTTTCTTTTGTTTGTGAGTATAATAGCTTTCACAAATTAATTAATTAATTTAATTATGATAAGTTATAATTAGGATCATGAGAATATGATTTTGAATCATGTGATGTTGAATTTTATGCAAGTTTGTGATGTTGGATTACATGTTCTTATATGCAAGTTTGTGATGTTAGGCTATATGTTCTTACAAGAATCTTATGCAAGTTTGGGGTGTTAAAACATATATGAATCTTATGCAAGTTTGGGATGTTAAATAATACGTGAATCATATAAATACATATGCTAGTTATATGCAAACATGTTACATTAATCTTTATGTTTAGATCCATATGCAAGTTCATACCTTTATGTTTAGAGCTATATTTAGATCCATATGCAAGTTCACATCTTTATGTTTAGATCCCTATGCAAGTTCACACCTTTATGTTTAGATCTATATTTAGATCCATGGCAGTACATAGTTATGCAAATTACCTATGCTAGTTTTGTATGTGAATCATATGCTAGTATGTTCTTATGCAAGTTATAGGAAAACCACACCCGTATGTGCAAGTTATTGGCTATGTAAACTAATGTCATTATTCTTAGATCTATTCTATGTGTTATGCAAGTTGTTATGTTGTTGTTCCTTTTATAAGTTAGACTATTTCGAGTCTAACATATGTTGTATTAAAACATACGAATAGCATGGGGACGATGGGAAAATATTGTGTGTGTATATATATATATATATTTGTGAATTGGCATAAAAAGGCCTTAAAGTCATATAGTTAATTTGAGACATTAGTTGGTATAATTGGTATTTATGAACATAATTTAGATGACAATTATGGACATAAATAAATTTGGAAGTTGTTGACAAATTTGAATAGAGATATTAATCCAATTTGGGGTTAAATAAAGATGTGTAATAATTAACCGCCTAAGACACGATGTTAGACTCGTTTGTGGTATAAGACTGCCCGGACCTGCCCGGCAAATCCAGCAACCACAAACGGTAGTCTAATGTGAGAGGTCAAAGTCACGAATTAAATGCATAACAATTGTAAAGACACGAATTTAGGCATATTTGCAGTATAAGAATGCCCGGACCTGCCCGGCAAATCCAGCAACCACAAATGTCAGTCTAATGTGGGAGGTCTTTTCAAGGTTACGGTTATAATGAATTAAGTAACACTTAACCAGATAGACATGTGGTAGGACATGAGGGTTAAGTAGGTGCCTTGGATGGCATGTGAAATACAATTAGAAACACTTAACCAAGTTGGAAACATGTAAGAAGACATGAATAAGAATGGGGTTAAGTGGGAAACATTAGTGGGGACCAAGTTAGGTGGAAAGCTTGTATAAGGCATGGGGGCCCTTTTCAATCCAGTAACCCATTAAGTATCTGTGTGAGCTTGACCCAAGTCTAGGACGGGACACGCTTACTGGGTTTGATTGTAAGAGGTCAAAACGGGTTAGCGGTGGCATCGCAAGTCCAACGGGGTCATGTACGTGTGTGGGCCCGGGCTGCTAGGTAAGAAGTTGTTGCATCGTGTAGATATAAGCCGTGTATCTTTAGTGGTATCGAGTTGCCACTTTGGGTGTGATACACCCCACTTTGGGACCATCATGGGTATCTATGAGTTAGGGAGCCGATCGCATGGGGGTAGTGGGTAAAACTAGTGGAGATAGGGGAAGGCGGCACTTATGAAGGCAATTAGGGATACACAATAATACCATTATTATTATTATGTTCTGTAAGCGAGATCAACTTTTAGGGTGGCTCGTAATGGTGCGGTGTGATATAATTGGTGCAGTATAGTAATTATCCTATAGTGATTAGGAACGAGATTAATGCCAGAATATTCCTCCTGTTTGCTTAGTCTTGCCCACTTGTTTCACAGTCATACCTTGTTTTACCAATTTATGCCTTATCCTAGTTACTTTAATAATTATATTGTTAAAGTTAGTATCCTCGCCAGACTTTATGTTTGACCCCCTTGTTTTCGCCTCTTTTCTTCCTTCCCCCCCAAGGTTCTTAGGGTGGGACTAGTGCTAGTGAAGCTTGATTTGGATCGCTTTATCTCTCTCTTTTGGAATTGCTTGGATTGCTGAAAGTAAAGCTCAGCTTATCTTCTTTATGGCTATTTATGTTGGGGTTATGCTTTTTACTTTGTGTACTCAGAAAATAATTTGTCAAGATGGATGTTTAAGTGTACTTGGTTTTGTTGTTGGTTTTTGAAGTTGTTATAATCAAACTATTTCTCCGTTGCAATAAAAGTTGTTTTAAATTTTCCAAGTACCAATATATTTATCTGTCTTGTTATGTTCTGTTCTATACACCAATAATACTCCATGAATGTTAATGCATTCCCTTTGTGAGTGACATTAATGGACATGGGGGTGTTACACTAGACATAACTTATAATTTATAAAGTGAAATCTCAATTTCTTACATTCGTAGAAAGATATAGTTAAATAGATTCTAACGTTTCTTATTTCATCAAATTCTGGCTTATATTAAATTATGTATATTCAATTGAAATTTAAAATCGAATTTTCAAACTACCGCGCCATTTCCGACTCATTAAAAAATTAAAATAAATTTATACGTTCTAACTTCGATTTAAATAAATTTTAAATCGTTATTATTTAAAATAAATCATTTTAAATATTCAAAATCCATTAAAATAGCTAAAATAAATTTTTTAAATTGGTTTAGAAATTCTGGTTTGTTGTAATCTCCCCCACTTAAAATCTTTTCGTCCTCTAAAAGGAACTGAGCTGAAAGTTGTTTAACTAACAAACTCAACTTTCATTCTGGATTTCATTCTTCAACTTTTCAGTTTCTAAGAATCTTCTAATTTCTCAAAAATTTGTCTAACACCCTAAATTTTCAAAAAACTTCGCCATAACTTCCTTTGTACGGGTTGATCGGTAAAACCGCAACATGCTTCATAGGGCCCTCATCAATCAAAAAGAAAAAGAAAAAACCAAGCGGCTTGCCAATCGGCTCATAAAATCATCAAAACCCAAGAAATACAGTAAACGTGTACCTATTTGTCGGGCATACAATTTTATTACTCTTCTTTGCTTCCATGCTATGACCTGTTCAATATATATGCGTGTACATGTATCCGATTCCAGTCGATCTTCAATTCAGTTCAATATTAAGTTCGATTTGGCTAAATTTTACTTTTCATTTTCATATTGGTCTTATTGTTCCAATATTTTTATTGGCTATACTAATAATCGCACATTACAACCAGCAATCAATTAGTTGATTATCTTTTCAAATATATAACTTTCATATATACTCAAAAATCATATTTTCACTACTAAATCTGTAATAACTCAGAAATTCAGAACCAATTTAAAATTTTTATTTTAGCAATTTTGATGAATTTTTAATATTTAAAATGATTTATTTTAAATAATAACGACGAGAAATTTATTTTGAATAGAATTAGAACGTTTATATTTATTTGAATCGATGTTAGAAAATAAATATTTATTTTTAATTATAAAAGGAATTGAAAATTGAGCGGTAGTTTGAAAATTCGATTTCAAATTTCAAATGAATGTATAGAATTCAAAATAAACCGGATTTTAGCGAAACTAAAATTATTAGAATCTATTTGAAAATATCTTTCCAACGAATCTGAAAAATCGAAATTTCATAGTGGGAATCAAAAGTTATGGCCAATCATATTTTTTATAAAAAAATAAAATAAAAATCAAATTCTCTCTCCCTGATCTGCTGCGATGAACGGAGGCTCCCCCTTCAGTCCTTCTCCCCTCGTTTCTGGCGATTCCGTTCATTGATGCCCTTCGCCGTAATTGAAATTTTTAAGGCCTCTCATTCCTCTTTAAATATGTCCTAGCCTTGTCCTCCCTCATCGCGTCTTCATCAATGATCGATGCTCCAAAGTCCGGAAGTTTGAGCCGTCACCGCTCCCTCTGCTGGTGATCGAACGGAGTGCCACCACCAGCGCCGCCTGCGCCTCTCCTCCCTCTTTCACGTGGTGAAGTCTGATCGACGCAAAGATACACGGATTGGCCGATAAATTGAAACCTAGTTTTGAACAGGTTTGAAAAATATATGGCTTTATTTATTTTAACTCATTTCGACAAATAAAAGCATTGCAAACTTATAAAAATCATATCTCTTTGCTATGTTGTCGAAATCCAGTGAAACAGGAGACATTGGACTCGCGTCGACGTCTTCTTCATTCTAGAAAGGACCGGATATTTTTCTGAGCCTTCTACAATTTTTGGAGTAGTGGATCCCAAAGGTGAGAACTCCTCACTTTTATTTTATTTTCTAGTTAAAATATATACTAGGATGCAGACGGTGCTTAGCTGAAACACCCCACCACCTTTAAGCGTTCGCATAAATTACACAGAATGTTAGGCTTCCAATTTAGCCTAACTCAAAATCAAGAGGGGAAAAGGAAGAAACATGTAGCGTTCAAAACAAGCAAAATATGGATCCAACATATATCACATAAATTGACGTAGAATCAATATATGTTTAATTATGAACTTGCAAATTTTGGACCTAGTCAACATGAACCATAAGCATATAAATGGCAGTTTACATAGAACTACACAATTCCAATTAGTCATGTAAAGGTGGACTTGCATTGAATTTGATCTAATTAACATGGATTTAAACATATAAGGTTGTAGATCTAAACATATAGGCTTACATGATCATGACTTAGCCTATAATCTTGCATGTAACATATCATGATAGAATCACCAAACTTACATATAACATGATAGTTTTCATTCCCAAATTCCTATACAATATAATGGTTCATTCACCCAATTTTTTACACAATATGATAGGTTCAATAAACTGCAATATTATCACATGCATATATGATAGAATTACCACATGAATAGACATAAATCAACATCACTGTTAACAAACAACTTGGTACAATTCTAGTTTTCATTTTATTACAAATCATGTCTTTAATTTGTTCACATCTAAAAGATAACTAGACTTACAAACGAAAGGAAAATCTTGTTTTCTGGGATTTGTTTTCTGAAACTGAATAGCTCTCCTTTGATGTAAACTAATTGTTCTTCTAATTTAGATTTGATTTGATTCGTAGCTTCTATCTTGCTTTCTAGTAGAAGGAGAATGACGGCTACTCTAGGTTGACCATGGACAGCATGACGGCTCTAGGAATGAATTTTTGTGTGATTTAGGGTTAAGGGTTAGGGTTGTTTTTATAGAGTTTTAATTAAATAAGAGCTGTTAGACCAACCTAGAATTAATCCGGACCATCCAGACAAGATAGAGTTATCCAGAACAGCCACATCAGCCCTAATGACTCAGCAAAGAGTCAGACTCGTCACATTTTAGATCTGCCCTGGGGGGTAGGTCGACCCCCAGGTCGATCTGTATAAGGGAGGTCGACCCCCTGGTCGACCTGGCCTAGGGCGGGAAAATTCCTGCCCAGCCTGCTTCTGAGTTTGAATTCGAATTTTGAACTTTAATTTGAGCAGTTTTTGTTTATTTAAATTCTTGAAACTTCTGAAGGCCATAACTTCTTCATACAGAGTCCAATTCATGCAAATTCGGACTCTATCTCAAGTAGAATTCCGAGACGAACGCAATGGCGTAACCCCTTTCCCTTAATTCTCACATTTGAAATTAAGTATATTTAATTCGTTACTCTAGTGTTAATAGAAAATACAGGGTGTTACATTCTCCCCTCCTTTAAGGATTTCATCCCCGAAATCTTCAAGTCGAGAAGAACGTATATCTTACCATCCAATCGTCCATCTACTCAACCATCAAATACAGGCATCCATTGTCCTTAAAAAGACTTCTAATGCTTCCATGACAGTATGCATAGTGTGTGTACATGTCCTTATCTAATGCAAAATCAGGCGGTCTACTGATTCAGTTGACCTTCTTAATGCAAACTATGTAAGTGTCATGAGTCCATTATGTATGCAATTTTTCCTACTCATAATTATACATGAGAGCACAATCATTCATACAAGTGCGACACCCATATGATAACACATCAAGTTTCAGTCCATATATAAATACATATATGCATATGAAATATGAAAGTGACTGAGCCGATCTAACACCTAATGTGTGTGCATATGCATGCACAAGCAACCACTAGCAACAACTTGCAATCACTTGCAGCCATCAATCATAACATGTTTCAAATACATGTTTATATCCATTGGTTTCTACCTAAGGATGAAGGATAGAACCGAGGAGATACACTAGAAAGGTAGATACATGCATAAACTTATGAAAAAAGAGATCTAGGATGTACCCTCAAAAAGATAAGGGTAGGTTGCGCCTATCTTGGCCTCAGTCTCCCAAGTCGCGTCTTCCTCGGCGTTGCTCCATTGAACTTTAACAAGCTTGACTTCACGGTTGCGTAGCTTTTTGACTTCTGTTCCCAGGATATGAGTTGAAGCTCTCCTCACAGTTGCTTCTTGTTCTACTTCTACTTACTCTGGTATGCTTGGTTCCGCCACTTCCGCAGTCTCATGTTAGCAATTCCGTAGGTGAGAAAGATGAAAGACATTATGAATTCCAGCCAATCTTTCGAGCAACTCTACTCTATAAGCCATCTTCCCAATCTTCTCAATGATAGGAAACGGCCCTACAAATCTTGGTGCCAACTTTCCTGCGGATCCAAAACGAACGACGTTCCTTAAAGGAGATACTTTAAGGAAAACCCTGTCTCCAACCTCAAACTCAAGGTCGGTCCTTCTTTTATCTACGTAGGACTTCTGCCTATCTTGTGCGGTCTTCATTCGCCTTCGTATCAAGTCCACCTTTTTTGAAATTTCTCTGATCATGTCTGGTCCAAGTAGGAGCTTGTCTGTAGAATCCCACCAACAAGTTGGTGATCGACATGGTCTTCCATATAAAGCTTCGAAGGGTGCCATGCCTATGGTGGCTTGGTAGCTATTGTTGTAGGCGAATTCTAGCTAAGGAAGATGATCCTCCCATATCCCTCCAAAATCAAGAATACACAATCTCAAGAGGTCTTCTAATACTCTGTTAACCCTTTCCATCTGACCATCTATTTGGGGGTGATAGGTCGTGTTTAAGCTTAGCTGTGTGCCCACAGCCTCTTGCAGGCTCCTCCAAAACTCGCTCATAAAGATACAATCTCGATCACTCACTATGCTAGAGGGTATCCCATGGAGTTGAACTATCTCTTTAAGATAAATAGATGTTAACGATGTGGCAGTCCTCCTACTCTTGATGGGTATAAAGTGAGCGCTTTTTGTCAACCTGTCCACTATTACCCAAACACTGGTATTTCCCCTTCTTGACCTACGCAACCCATCAATAAAGTCCATCGAAATGCTATCCCATTTCCACTATGGGACCTCTAGAGGATGAAGCAAACCACCAGGCTTCTTTTTCTCCACCTTGACTTGCTGGCATATTAACCACTTAGAGACGAACTCAGCTACATCCCTCTTCATGCCATTCCAAAAGAAAACCCTTTTTATGTCTTTATACATTTTGTCTCCACCTGGGTGTAAGGTTAACTTAGAATGGTGTGCCTTTTCGAGAACCTTCTTCACCAAATCCCTTGCTTGTGCGACGCATAGTCTTCCATCCCACATCAACGAACCCTTATCATCGATGGAGTATCTATTGAGGTGACTAGAAGCCTCACCCCTAATTAGCTTATCCATCACATCAACTAGGTGAGGGTCTTCATGTTGTGCGGTTCCTATAGAGTCCAAAAGAGTAGGCCGCACCTCTAGTGATGCTAACAAACTAGTCACATGATCGACAGAGAGTCTAATGTCAAAGTTGGCTATGTACTCCAAGCTCTTCCTTTCTACAAAGAGAGGACTTAAGTTCAGCTTCTTTCTACTCAAGGCGTCTGGTACTACATTGCCCTTGCAAGGGGTATAGGAAATCTCGAAATCGTAGGATGCTAAGAACTCCATCCACCTTTGTTGCCTCATGTTAAGATCTTTCTGCGAGAAAAGGTACTTCAACGCTTCATGGTCAGTATACAATTCAAACTTCTCACCTAGGAGATAATGGCGCCAAGACTTAAGCGCAAAAACGATGGCAGCCAACTCTAGATTGGGAAGTCTACCTCCCGCTTTGGAGGTAAGCCCTTCACCTATTCAAACACATCAGAGTATTCACGGACTACTCTAACAGACTGCAAACTCTCAACAGACGCATCAAGAGATTCTAGATAGCTAAGCATAACAGAGCTCATGGATTACAAGAGATTTCGAGAGTGTTACCAAGGCGAGTCATGAGCCTAACCACTCTCTTTTCACAATCGAGGATGGCAACATTTCTGGATAGCCAATCCATGCCTAGAATCAACCCATAGCCCATGAGACCCAAAATATAGGCATTACATCTAAAACCAACGCTTAGTATAGAAATTTCCAAATCCAAACAAATCATCGATAAATAGGCCGAACTCCCAATCGGATTTGAAACAACCAAGGGATCCTCTACTATACAGGTGTCTAGGTGCAGAGATTCAACTAAAGCAGTAGATATAAAAGAGTGCGATGCGCCAGAATCAAAGAGTGT
The DNA here is from genome assembly GCA_030737875.1 of Allium sativum. Classification (NCBI taxonomy): domain Eukaryota; kingdom Viridiplantae; phylum Streptophyta; class Magnoliopsida; order Asparagales; family Amaryllidaceae; genus Allium; species Allium sativum. Next base: position 164,442,336 of record CM060913.1, read on the forward strand.
ACAAACAGGATGATCAAAAAGATAGACTAAACTCTCAACAGAAATATTTCTACCTCGTTCTTGTGGAGGTGCTATGAGAGCATGAACCTTCCCTCCAGAAGTAGACCCAGTCCTCTTCCCTTGCTCTTGCTTTCTTGGGCAGTCCTTAGCCATGTGTCCTGTCTCGCCGCAATGGAAACAACCACCCATCTTCCTCTTCTTCTTTCTGCAGTCCTTAATCAAATGTCCCGGAATGCCACAAAATTACACTTGCTCTTGTCATAGGATTTGTTGTTCTTCCCTCCTTTCTTTGAATCCGTCTTCTTATTCTGTGATCCCTCCACTTTCTTGTCTTGAGGTTCTTCCACTTTTACCACTTTCTTACCATCTTTGTCTTCCTCGTGTAACAGTGACATGTCCACCAGTCTTTCATAAGTTGCACCCATGGGTATATGGGTCATAGCTAGGCTGTGCAGTGGCTCGTTCAACCCTTTAGCAAAACAGAGAGCCTTCTTATGTGGAGTGTTTACTAACTCCAGTCCGAATCAAACCAGCTGATTGAATTGATTGATGTATTCTATGACCGTCATACTTCCCTGTTTGAGAGCTAAGAATTTCTCCACCTGTAGACTTCGTTCAGCTTATGAGAGGAATTTCATTTCAAACCTCATTTTGAAATCCTCCCAAGTTTCAACTGGTCTCTCAGCATTGGTAACTTCGCACCAATAAGAAGCTTTATCTTTAAGCAACCACACCGCCAAATGTGTCTTCTACCTATCGTCCACTTCAAAGATAACGAACAAATCCTCAATTTCTTTGAGCCAGTTCCTTGCTTCCATGAATGATTCAGTTCCATTAAAGTTCTTTCCACCCATGGCTCAAAAGTCTCTACATATCTTTGAGAAAACTTTTGCACTCGGAGGAGGAGGAGGAGGAACCGCTGCAACTGGAGGTGGAGGAACATCTGCTGGGCCTGCGTCATTAGCCCTAGCCTCTCGGTACCTTCTAAACCAGCCAGGTACCGGCACGCCCTCTTGAAGGTTAAGATTCACAAACATGCTGAAACGAAAAAGGAAAGATTCAAAACAAAGGATAGAAAGATAGTGCATATGGATTTGGGGATTATGCCTTTTAAAAACAACACTTTTTCTTGAAAAATGCTTCTTTAAACTTCTTTTTGAAAAACAGTTTTCAAAATTTTTTATCTGATCTAGTAAACCTTTGTTTTGATACCAATTAAAACATCCCACCTTTGTTAAGCGTTCGCATAAATTACACAGAATGTTAGGCTTCGCAATTTAGCCTAACTCATAATCAAGAGGGGAAAAGGAAGAAATATGTAGCATTCAAAACAAGCAAAATATGGACCCAACATATGTCTCATAAATTGACATAGAATCAATATACGTTTAATTATGAACATGCAAATTTTGAACCTAATCAACATGAACCATAAGCATATAAATGGGAGTTTACATAGAACTACACAATTCCAATTAGTCATGTAACGGTGGACTTGCATTGAATTTAATCTAATTAACATGGATCTAAACATATAAGGTTGTAGATATAAACATATAGGCTTACACGATCATGACTTAGCCTATAATCTTGCATGTAACATATCATGATAGAATCACCAAACTTACATATAACTTGATAGATTTCATTCCCAAATTCCTATAAAATATAATGGTTCATTCACCCAAATTTTTACACAACATGATAGGTTCAATAAACCGCAATAGTATCACATGCATATATGATAAAATTACCACACGAATAGACATAAATCAACATCACTATTACCATGCAACTTGGTACAATTCTAGTTTTCATTTTATTACAAATCATGTCTTTAATTTGTTCACATCTAAAAGATAACTGGACTTACAAACAAAAGGAAAATCATGTTTTCTGGGATCTGTTTTCTGAAACTGAATAGCTCTCCTATGATGTATACTAATTGTTCTTCTAATTTAGATTTAATTCGTAGCTTCTATCATGCTTTCTAGTTGATGGAGAATGGAGGCTACTCTAGGTTGACCATGGACAGCATGACGGCTCTAGGAATGAATTTTTGTGTGATTTAGGGTTGAGGGTTAGGATTGCTTTTATAGAGTTTTAATTAAATAAGGGCCGGTAAATCAACCTAGAATTAAATCCGGACCATCCAGGCAAGATATAGTTATCCAGAACAGCCACATCAGCCCTAATGACTTAGCCAAGAGTCAGAATCATCACATTTCAGATCTGCCCTAGGGGGAGAGAGGGTAGGTCGAACACTAGGTCGACCTGTATAGGGGAGGTCGACCCCCTGGTCGAACCCCTGGTCGACCTGGCCTAGGGCGGGAAAATTCCCTCCTAACCCGCTTCTGAGTTTGAATTCGAATTTTGAACTTTAATTTGAGTAGTTTTTATTTATTTAAATTCTTGAAACTTCTGAAGGCCATAACTTCTTCATACGAAGCCCAATTGTAACGACCTAGATTTTTAGCCATTGAATTCTGAATAATTAAATTTGTTTTAAATATTTTATTTGAATTATATATAGGAATTTATTTAATAAAACGATATTTAAATGTATAATTTATAATTAAACTATAAACGAGCTCGTAATGGTGCGGCAGTTCGTAATTTGACGTTTTGAACTTCAATTAGATATGCATAATCCAATGTAAGTCGGATTTCTGTGAAACAAGAAACGTGTGAATCTATTAAACAAGTGTTTATAACTGTTCCAGAGATAACTGTTGTGCTCTGATGATGGTATGTATATAAAGTTACTGATTTGTATTTTAAAAGTTATGTTATATAATATATTTTATTCGTCCCGCAGTGAGTTTTTGATCTTCATTTTCTTCTATTCTAATATTTCATTCTTTCTATTTCTCATCCTCTAACTTCTTTCTAATAATGATTCATATTTCTGTGTCATTTGGGTTGGACGTGTGCTGTTATTAGTCGACTCAAAGGGTATGGAAATTTGGGCCGTTACACCAATTCACGCAAACTTGGACTCTATCTCAAGCAGAATTCCGAGACGAACGTAATGACGTAACCTGTTTCCCTTAATTCTCACATTTGAAATTAAGTATCTTTAATTTGTTACTTTAGTGTTAACAGAAAATACGGGGTGTTACATGAGCAGCACCCGACACCCGTCGTCCACAGACCATGGATGACTTGTTTGTTTAACTGATGTGTTATGAAAGTTGATTGTGTGATGTGAAGTGGAATGAAATATTTTATATAGTTAAAAATATTTTATAGTTAAAAATATAATTTTAACGTGTATATGAATAAAATAAATACTTATAAACAAATCGGACGATTTGTTTATGTACACACAGTTGACTGATATTGAATGGAACGATAAATTTTACACATCGCCCAACTGCACAAATAAAATTCATTATTTGTTGATTGAAACCCCACATGGGTATTGGGATGATATTGGGCATACACTAATCCCAATATTTAGTTGTATGTCGATCGATTGATTGACAGGCTGTGTAAGCGTTGAATATTTATATTTAATGCTTATACAGTGTAGAATGCACTTTGGATGTTGGTTGATTGTTTATCATTGTTGTTGTACACATGTATTGTATAAAATCCATATAATCAAATTATATGGTTATTGACTGTGTTTGACTCCAGTTCAGAAGGAACGAATATTTTAAAATGACGAATATTTTAAAATAATATTCAGAAAAAATCAAAATCTGATTTTGATGTCCGATTTGGGAAGGACACGAATATATTTAAATATATAAGGCCGTGTTCATTAGATTAACGCCATTTGGACGTAAACGATATTTATATCGATTTTATTCATTTTTATAATGAATATCGAAAAGGAAATGATTTCAAAATCTAATGTTTTGAAAATACTATCATTTATATATCGATGATATTGAATATTCAATTTTGATTTGAAATTGAAATCGTTTTTGAAAACGAATGTAAAACAATTTAATAAATATGTTTCAGACGGAAATCGATAATATATATATATATATATATTCTATATATATATAATGGCCTGAATAGAATGCGCCGCGCCGCGGTAGTTCGCGAATTTCGACCATTGACTTCGAACGGACATTACGGGAGATCCGACCGTCGGATTCTCTAAAACTGGAACCGTTGGGTTGGTATCGAAAAGAGCTTTCTAACGAATATGAGAAATTAGTTGGATTTGGAATTATGTCCAAATCAAATTTGGAAGAGGTCGCTGTAAGTACAGTTCGATGGCCGTTTATGGAAATCGACTGTACGGGCCTTGATAAAATTACTAAAAATATCAATAATTAGTGTAAAATCATAATAAATGATTTGGAAAGAATTAGGATGAAAAATTCCATATTTGAAAAGATAAAAATAGATTTTTATCGGGATGAACTAGTTTTGAATTAGAATTATAATCCATTTATTTTTAAAATAAATAAATTGGATTTGAAATGGTTTTAAAAATAACCAGAATTTCCAATATATAAATTGGAAATTGATTTGAATCGAAATTGTCTTTGGGATATTTCGATGTTGAATTTCGTGATTATACAGATATTGTTATGGAAATTTGAAAGATATATTTACATTTTTATTTCCAATATGATGCTTGTTGGTCGTAGAATTTGATATTGAATATAAGCTGGTATAGTTTCTATTCAGAGCCTTTGTAACACCCAACATCCGTTAGTGTCACTCACAAAGGGAATGCACTAAGTTCTGTGGAGCATTTTAAGGTAAAAGATGCAGATGAATTACAAGACAGACAAAAATTTAAAACAGCGGAAAATAAAACTTTGCTTTATTGATAAAATAGTTTGTACAACGATTTCTTTACAATATCAGAGTATCATCTATCCTACAAAATAAAGAAGCATAAAACAACATTTATATTCCCCAATTGTAGCAAGAGCCAACCATAGCATCTGAAAAGAGAATCCAAGCAAAACTTCGAAAAATCTTCAAGCTGGGAAAGAGTGACAGTCCAACTTAACCTGAGCTATACTATTCCCTCCTTTACTACCTGAGGGGGAAAACGGAAGAAAAGAAGACGAAAGAAAAACAGAGTCAGACATAAAGCCTGAGTAAGTTCAGTTACTTCTAGCATGTGAACATGGAAAAACAAAACGACATGAATTAACTGAATACAAGATAACACCATGATGATAGGATCAGCAAGATTAGCCAAGATTAACATAAGATATGCTAAGACAAGATAAACTGGATATGCTCTAATACTTTCGCCGCTTCGTTATTTCCTTGTTATACTGGTTTCTATATCTCTGCACCACCTAAGAAGTGTCCCAACTAGTAACGATAACGTGATCCCAATTCCTGTATTTTCCATTGCCTTCAGGCATACATTTATTATTTATTACCTAGATTTAATCTAGGGTTTTCTATCAAGTGCTTTATAGATTCAACTAGAGTTAACGCTATCTGCTGAGCGCTTCTCGAATTCAGGGTTTATGCCACCTAGTCCAACTAGGGATTATGCTACCTGTCGAACGATGCCCCCAAGTCTAGGACACACTACCTAGAGTGGTATACGTTCCTAGACTTCCCCACGCATGTATCGCGAATCGTTATCGCTTGTCTAGATGCACATGTCCTGTAATGTGCGGCCCGAGTCCTATGGCAGGGCAAATCAAGAAACACAGGACTCGGTCGGGAGCTTTTAGATATCTGCCGATGCAGATGCTAAGGTCTGTTTTTATTCCAGTGGCTATGGTCCCACTCGACCCCTCCCTCAACTAATGAAAGGCACACCTTGAAAAATGAGAACTATACGCAGGCCACCTATGCCCCACTAACCTATGGCCATTCTCAAACATAACTAGATAGCAAGTATATGGTCTTTTGGAGTTCTCCGCCTTTCTGCTTCACGTATCTCGATTGACTCAAGATGGATGGTAGACGACGAGTTGTTATCACAGGGCTACCGGTTTCTCGCCGAATCACGTTGGTCCACCCTAGTCTTTCGGTTGCCATATTTTGCAACCAAGGCATACCCTTGGTTCTTCTACCGCAGACCTTAACCTCTGTGAGCCCAGGCGATCATCTGCAGCCTCATAGAGGGATACCAAGAGTACCCTCACGTCCCCTCGAAGCCTCGGGCTTCGTAACCCAATTCGTTGGAGCCTTCGTTTTAATCAGACGGACGTTCGCTCCTTCCTGTGTTATACTAAGAATTACTACTTAGTTTTGCTAACTAAGGTTTACCACTTAGTTTCCAGAATCGTTGTTTTCTTAACTAAGGTTTACTACTTAGTTCTCTTTCTCGTCAATTTGGATTGGTTAAGTGTCCTTAGTCAATTCAAGCTAACTTAACCCTCTTCATTTATCTTGATAAACTGGTTATGTGTTATCTATAATTCATGCTGACTTAACCCTACCACAAACCAAGTTATATTGGTTAAGTATTTCTTATTACTTAACCCTGTTCATTCATCCTGTATTGGTTAAGTGTTCCTTTTTATCTTAACCTTGCCCATCTATTTTAACTAACACTTTATTAATGGTTAAGTATTATCCCTTCATGTTTTAGACATAACCCTATTCATTTATCACAATCTGATGGTTAAGTGTTCAAGTTTACTTAACCCTACGGTCTAGTCCAGCTAACATATCAAATTGTGTAAGTGTATTAAATTTTACTTAACCCCAACCTCTAGTCTAGTTAACATGTTAATTTGGCTAAGTGTGTTAACTTTACTTAACCCCACCTTCTAGTCTAGTTAACATGTTAATTTGGATAAGTGTTTTCTTAGTTACTTAACCCCTACAAATCTTGTCTTGTTACGATGTTAAGTTTGGTTATCATGTTGAATTGGTTAAGTGTCTTAGTTAACTTAACCCAACCATTCTTTTTCTAGCTTTAACTAAATAAATTAAAGCCGCGACCACTCACATTAAACAGACATTGTTGCGATTACTGGATGTGCCGGTTGGTTCCAGGCAGGTTTACATTGCAACTCAGTCTAACCTCGGGTTAGGCATATTCGTGTTTTCTAAGTTCAAAAGGGTTTTGATTAATTTTCAAATCAGGTTTTGAAAGTAACCATCCCGTCCGTCGGATCAGTAAGGGATAGCCAGGGAGAGCAGGAAACTGGTATTTTCCAAACCTATGCCTAGACACTATCCTCTCTGTCACCCTAGAACTTTCTGGTGTGTTATTAAGAGATGTCGTTAATAAACCTTTAATTTGTCTAAATTTACATTTTCTCATTTAGGACAAATTCTATAAGTAAATTATTCCTAATTTCATAATTACTCTCTTAATGTAAATTGTCAACATTTATTATTATGGCCCATTTTCCCCTCTATATCATATTTATGCTTTTTGGTATGTAAACTATACCAAATTAAGTGTCACTAACCATGATTTTGCTAAACATGACAATTACTCACAATTATGGCCAATTTCAAATTTATACCAATATGCTTATTATGCCAAATTAGCTAATCCAATTCTGATTTAACATTTTAATTACAGTTCATGTCAAACTAGACTTATTATTCTAGTTCACAATTCATGTAAATGCTAGATTTACAAGTCAATACTAGATTCAAATTACACATCCTATAATTCATGTCAAATTTATCCAATTTGCATTTTTATAAACATGCCATAATACATGTTCCCAATTTATGCCAATTTCCAAGTTTATAACTACGTTTTAGTAAATTTCATATTTTGCCCAAATCGTATTCCCATCGTTCGTATAATCGTGATTCAATCTAGATTATAGATAAATCTAGATTCGTAGAAAATAGGGAATGAACCAAAGATGCTATGAAAAAGATAGACATAATAACTGGCATAAAATGACAAATTACTAATTACAGACCTAGCGAATTACACTGAAATAAATTGATCTAAAACATCGAAGGCCTATAGATATGAAAATGTTATGACATAAAAACGGTTGAATAACGATGTAGGTTCAAGAACATGGGTAGACCTAACTTAATAGGTAAATTCCCAAGATCAAAAACCAAAGAAAATAAAGAATAGACAGAATAGATAATCAGGTTTAGACCCAATTTCACAGTCACAAAACTTAAGCAACACTTTCCTAGTCATGAGTCATAGGTGTTTTAGTCACAGTTGTCCTTGTTATGTCATAGGCAATAGTTTATGTTTCCTAATCAAAGGCATAGGCTTGTGTTCATAGTCAAAGGAAATAATTCTCATATTCATGAGTCACAGTCATAGGCAATGTTCATAGTCATAGGCAATGTTCATAGTCAAAGAGGCATATGGTTTTAAGGCCATAGTTTCATAGTCATAGTCTTATTGGTCATCGAATCATAACAGTTCTTAATTAGGTCCAAGGATATAAGCACTGATTCGAACTGAAAGATTTGGCATATTCTTTTATTCCTTTAATTTCATGTCACGAATAGCGAAAAACGTTCAAATCTAAAAAGTAACCGACTTACAGAGATTAGATTAGATTCGTAGAAAAACAGTCATTGAAATCGTTTGAATCTTCACTTGAATCCTAGCTTGTTTTGAATCTCCTCTTGAAAGTCTTCAGCGGCATTTCCTCGTCTTGATTTATTTTACATATTATTTTATTTATTATTTAATTAAGAGGAGGAGAAGAAGCCATGTTCACCAAGAGTATTTGCCGCATAAGGTTAGAGAAGATTTGTGAATAGTGAAGGAGACTAGGGGCTGCTTATATAGGATTAGGCGGATGAATCTAGGCAGAAAACGAGACCAGGTACATCAGAATGCTCCCAGGCCCAAAAGTGGGTTTTGCACCTAGGTCGACACCCATGTCGACTAGTCTGTCGACCTGGTCAGGGGGGTCGACTACCCAGTCGACTCCCCAGTCGACCTGGATCCTGGGCTGGAATTTTCCCGCCCAGCCCGCTTCTGGGTTTGATTTCGAATTCGAATTTCGAGCTGTTTTCGATTCTGAAAAATCCTGAAAATTCGGAGGGTCATATCTCCCTCATCCGGACTCCGATTCTCGCAAACTCGGACTCGTTTCCAAGCAGAATTTCGAGACGAACGCAATGGCGCAATCTGTTTCCCTTGATTTTTATTTTAAAATTTAATTCTGCCTTGATTTGTGAATCCTAGTGTTACAGAATTACGGGGTGTTACATTCTCACCCACTAAAAAGGATTTCGTCCCCGAAATCTTCAATTTAGGAAGAATGTGTCCTACCATCCAATCACCCATCTACTCAACCATTCAATCACAAGCATTCATTGTCCTTAAAAGATTTCTAATGCTTTCATGTTTATATGCATAGTTTGTGTATATGTCTTTATCTAGTGCAAAATCAGGCGGTCTACTGATTCAGTCGACCTCCTTAATGCGAATCATGTCAGTGCCATGCGTCCAATCATGTATGCAAGCATCCCTAGTTATGTAAATACTACATGTGTGCATAGTTATTCATCCGTATGCAACATCCATATGATAACATATCAAGTTCAACTTACAAACAAATACATATCTCTAAATGCAATATGAAAGCGTCCGAACTGATCAAGGGCCTAATACGTATGTATATGCATTCACGAGCAACCATTAACAACCACTCGCAACCATCAACCATAACATGTTTCAAATACATGTTTACATCCAAAAGAGTTTTTACCTAAGGATCGAAGATACGACCTAGAGGATATACTTTGGAAAGAGAGAAACAATTATGCGTAAAGCTCCTACAAATAAAAGAAATCAAGGATGCACCCTTAAGGAAAAGGGTATGATGCTAGTATCTAGCCTTCTTGAGCTTTACTTCACTGTATCTTGACTAATTTAACTTCACGATTGTGAAGTTTCTGACCTCCATTTCCAAAATAAACAGATGTCAATCACGGTACCAAGTGTATGTACTAAGATGATTATAGGTCTCCCTCTTATCCACCATGACATAACTATAAGGGTCGAAAGGTCACTACGTACTTTTTAGAGTGTCTGCCACAACTATTCATCTCTCACGCAAACCATCCTAGTCGAACTCGACATTCCTGAAGTACAAGCCCCAAAGGCCTAAACCAATATCAGACAAGCACCCAAGGAATATCTCCTCCGAATTTAGACGATCTACGTGAGATGATATAAGAAAACTCGATAGCTATTCTCAAATCCCTACTAACCAAAAATAAACTGGTCGGACCACCAATTGGATTTGAGACTCTAGTGGGATCTTTCTACTATAAAAGTACTATGGTGCAGAGACTCAACTATGGAAGTGAATATGGACAAATGCGAAGCGCTAAAACCAAAGGAAAGAGTACGAACAGCAAAACTAGATTCTTCCAACAGAACTTTACTACCTTTCTCCTGGGTACGCTTGGGGGCGAAGGTAAGTACTTGCCCTTCTGAAAATCTTGTCCTTTGCCCTTAATTACAAGCCCTATTACACCATAGTAAAGATACTTCCTCTTGTCTTAGGTTTTATAATTCCTTCCTTCTTTGTGAGCTAAATCTACATCCATGAATTCCTCATCCTCTTCCGTGTGTAGTCATGTTGACAAATCTCTCGAAAGCTGCTTCCATCGTACAGAAAACCCTATAAGCTTGAAAGAAAACTGGACGTAGGTGAAACAACTATGGCTATGGATGGAAGCCAGGCACGACTTCGCCCATCGATGAGGTTACCTCCCAGAAAGCCAGGAGCCCCAGAGACTCAAGAAAGAAGGAGACAAGAATTCAAACAGAGGAAGAGAAGATAGTGCGTATGGCTTTGGGGAATATGCCTTTTAAACAAATCTTTTCTCTTGAAAATGCTTCTTTTAAAACCGTTTTGAAAATAATTTTTTTCAAATCCTTTATCTGATCTGGTAACCTTCATCTCTGATACCACGTGTAACACCCCGCATCCGTTAGTGTCACTCACAAAGGGAATGCACTAAGTTCTGTGGAGCATTTTAAGGTAAAAGATGCAGATGAATTACAAGACAGACAAAAAATTAAAACAGCGGAAAATAAAACTTTTCTTTATTGATAAAATAGTTTGTACAACGATTTCTTTACAATATCAGAGTATCATCTGTCCTACAAAATAAATAAGCATAAAACAACATTTATATTCCCCAATTGTAGCAAGAGCCAGCCATAGCATCTGAAAAGAGAATCCAAGCAAAACTTCGACAAATCTTCAAGCTAGGAAAGAGTGACAGTCCAACTTAACCTGAGCTATACTATTCCCTCCTTTACTACCTTGGGGGGGGGGACGGAAGAAAAGAAGAAGAAAGAAAAACAGAGTCAAACATAAATCTTGAGTAAGTTCAGTTACTTCTAGCATGTGAACATGGAAAAACAAAACGACATGAATTAACTGAATACAAGATAACACCATGATGATAGGATCAGCAAGATTAGCCAAGATTAACACAAGATATGCTAGGACAAGATAAACTGGATATGCTCTAATACTTTCGCTGCTTCGCTATTTCCTTGTTATACTGGTTTCTATATCTCTGCACAACCTAACTAGTGTCCCAACTAGTAACGATAACGTGATCCCAATCCCTGTATTTTCCATTGCCTTCAGGCATACATTTATTATTTATTACCTAGATCTAATCTAGGGTTTTCTATCAAGTGCTTTATAGATTCAACTAGAGTTAACGCTATCTGCTAAACGCTTCTCGGATTCAGGGTTTATGCCACCTAGTCCAACTAGGGATTATGCTACTTGTCGAGCGATGCCCCCAAGTCTAGGACACACTACCTAGAGTGGTATACGTTCCTAGACTTCCCCATGCATGTATCGTGAATCGTTATCGCTTGTGTAGATGCACATGTACTGTAATGTGCGGCCCGAGTCCTGTGGCAGGGCAAATCAAGAAACACAGGACTCAGTCGAGAGATTTCAGATATCTGCCGATGCAGATGCTAAGGTCTGTTTTTATTCCAGTGGCTATGGTTCCGGGCAGGTTTACATCGCAACTCAGTCTAACTTCGGGTTAGGCATATTCGTGTTTTCTAAGTTCAAAAGGGTTCTGATTAATTTTCAAATCAGGTTTTGAAAGTAACCATCCCGTCCATCAGATCAGTTAGGGATAGCCAGGGAGAGCAGGAAACTTGTATTTTCCAAACCTAAGCCTAGACACTATCCTCTCTGTCATCCTAGAACTTTCTGGTGTGTTATTAAGAAATGTCGTTAATAAACCTTTAATTTGTCTAAATTTACATTTTCTCATTTAGGACAAATTCTATAAGTAAATTATTCCTAATTTACTTATTTCATAATTACTCTCTTAATGTAAATTGTCAACATTTATTATTATGGCCCATTTTCCCCTCTATATCATATTTATGCTTTTTGGTATGTAAACTATACCAAATTAAGTGTCACTAACCATGATTTTGCTAAACATGACAATTACTCACAATTATGGCCAATTTCAAATTTATACCAATATACTTATTATGCCAAATTAGCTAATCCAATTCTGATTTAACATTCTAGTTACAGTTCATGTCAAACTAGACTTATTATTCTATTTCACAATTCATGTAAATGCTAGATTTACAAGTCAATACTAGATTCAAATTACACATCCTATAATTCATGTCAAATTTATCCAATTTGCATTTTTATAAACATGCCATAATACATGTTCCCAATTTATGCCAATTTCCAAGTTTATAACTACGTTTTAGTAAATTTCATATTTTGCCCAAATCGTATTCCCATCGTTCGTATAATCGTGATTCAATCAAGATTATAGATAAATCTAGATTCGTAGAAAATAGGGAATGAACCAAGGATGCTATGGAAAAGATAGACATAATAACTGGCATAAGATGACAATTTACTAATTACAGACCTAGTGAATTACACTGAAATAAATTGATCTAAAACATCGAAGGCCTATAGATATGAAAATGTTATGACATAAAAACGGTTGAATAACGATGTAGGTTCAAGAACATGGGTAGACCTAACTTAATAGGTAAATTCCCAAGATCAAAAACCAAAGAAAATCAAGAATAGACAGAATAGATAATCTGGTTTAGACCCAATTTCACAGTCACAAAACTTAAGCAACACTTTCCTAGTCATGAATCATAGGTGTTTTAGTCACAGTTGTCCTTGTTATGTCATAGGCAATAGTTTATGTTTCCTAATCAAAGGCATAGGCTTGTGTTCATAGTAAAAGGAAATAATTCTCATAGTCATGAGTCACAGTCATAGGCAATGTTCATAGTCAAAGAGGTATATGGTTTTAAGGTCCATAGTTTCATAGTCACAGTCTTATTGGTCATCGAATCATAACAGTTCATAATTAGGTCCAAGGATATAAGCACTGATTCGAACCGAAAGATTTGGCATATTCTTTTATTCCTTTAATTTCATGTCACGAATAGTGAAAAACGTTCAAATCTAAAAAGTAACCGACTTATAGAGATTAGATTAGATTCGTAAAAAAACAGTCGTTGAAGTCGTTTGAATCTTCACTTGAATCCTAGCTTGTTTTGAATCTCCTCTTGAAAGTCTTGAGCAGCATTTCCTCGTCTTTATTTATTTTACATTTTATTTTATTTATTATTTAATTAAGAGGAGGAGAAGAAGCCATGTTCACCAAGAGTCTTTGCAGCATAAGGTTAGAGAAGATTTGTGAATAGTGAAGGAGACTAGGGGCTGCTTATATAGGATTAGGCAGATGAATTTAGGCAGAAAACGAGACCAGGTACATCAGAATGCACCCAGGCCCAAAAGTGGGTTTTGCATCCAGGTCCACGCCCATGTCGACTGTGCAGTCGACCTAGTTAGGGGGGGTCGACTACCCAGTCGACTCCCTAGTCGACCTGGGTCCTGGGCGGGAATTTTCCCGCTCATCCCGCTTCTGGGTTTGAATTCGAATTTTGAATTTGAATTTCGAGCTGTTTTCGATTCTGAAAATTCCTTAAACTTCGGAGGGTCATATCTCCCTCATACGGACTCCGATTCTCGCAAACTCGGACTCGTTTCCAAGCAGAATTTCGAGACAAACGCAATGACGCAACCCGTTTCCCTTGATTTTGATTTTAAAATTTAATTCTGCCTTGATTTGTGAATCCTAGTGTTACAGAATTACGGGGTGTTACAGCCTTGTATTTAATATCAAATGGGATTTGGGTTTGTCGTGAATGGTGTCTTCATTAACACTGTTCTTAAACCCAGTTGAGAAAAAGATTAAATCTTTTTATCTAGATTTAATGAAGTATACCAATTAATTAATATTTAATTGGAATTGATTTTTGGGTTTATCGTGAAGGGTGTTTTAAATAACACTTGTTCTTTAACCCGGTAATTAATGGAATGTGAATGTGGTTTGTTGTGAACTGTGTTTTAGTGACATTCGTTCTTTAACCCGATTTATAGTGAAATGTGATTTGGAATTTATAAATCTTTTGTTAAGATTTAAAGGAAAATTTACAAAGCAAAATTTTCCAATTTAACATATTAAATTGGAATTGAATGGAATTCGATTTGGCAATGATCGAAGTGAACTTCTGTCGAGGAAGACTGTTATTATATATGGATTTAAAAGGCTTTGCCGTTATTCCATTTATAGTATCGGTTGGATATAGAAGTTCATGTCGATTATATATATTGATCTGTTTTCCGTGAAGATTCCATTGTTAATGGAATGTGATTGTGGGTTTATCATGAGCTGTGTTTTTAAATGACATTAGTTCTTTAACCCCGTTAAAGATAAGATTTATTTCTTAACTTTGAATAATCATTAAGTAATGATTTTTGAAAATTAATACTGAATTAGAGTATTAATGAATCTTTAAATAGATTGAAAGGTGAATTTGATAACTAAATTTATCAAATTCAGGAAATGATCGAGAATGGAGTATCACCAGTTTTGCTCCAAGCGGTAGTTAAATTTTTAATTAGATTTGATTGTGAAATGGTAATTAAATTTACCGATAACACCGTGGTGATAGATATGAAGTATTACTAGTTTTACTTCATGGGATGAATAGGTTGGGATTTGGAAATTAAACAAATGTTTACTTCGGTAAGGTTCGCTAATCCCGACTTGTTTGGATAAACCATAATTTGGTTTGAATTGATATTCAAAAGAAGATTAAAGAATAAATTTAAAGAATTTATCTTTCATAAAATTAATGGGAACCTTTCCCAAAATATAAGAATATTTGAATAAAGGAATATTCTAGATTGGAATGAGGCGTATGTTGTGTTTTATAACACTTGTTTATTATATACGCAAGTTATTCGGAAAGGCCGGGTTTATACCCATTCTGAATAACTGAATCGACGATAAGTCAATGATGAAGATGGTGGTTGAAGACCAGAGGCCTTCACATCGTTTGGATAATTACTGATGATCTTGATCGGGCTGTACGCCCAAAAGGATGGAATCTGTTGGTGATCGTCCATACGTACTTGGAGATCGATGGATATGCGATGAATAAGGTTCCTCCATTTTCGTTCAGACCCAGAACGGACTTGTAAATGGATGTGTGTCTGACATCGGATTTCATTCTGTGTGATTGATATACATCGGTTACATAGCGTGAATTTCCAGCGTGGTATGCTGAGATGCAAATGATCAGGGCTTCTATTGAAAAGCAGAGTCTTGTGGTTGATGATCAAAGCATGGCTTAAATACGGCGTAGCTTTGTGTAGCGTTAATTCACGAGCCTCACAGCCCGGTGTGAACCATAAATGGGAGAGGACTGCAGGGAGGGCAAGCATTTTCTTCTAGCTAGGAGTGGTGTCAGCGTTTTACATGCCCTGGCATTTTACTCATGTGGATGATGGATTGCGAGGCGCCTCGGTTATATTGATCGATCCGGGACCGATGGAGTCATTTGGCTCATTTATGCCCCATAGGGCGGGGAAACGCATTGTTCAGGCATTTTAATCCACATCGGGTGGACCGACCCTGAAGATCCAAAGTGCAGTTGCTGCTGTTCCTGAGACTCGGACTAGACAGTCTCGAAGCAGTAAGGACGATCCCTTGCCTTAGTTCATAGATGGAAATCCGACTTCCAGTACGACATTTTGCGGTTTTGATTGTAGAGCCTAGTATGGCGACATAATGGGATGGGGCACTTGTGCCGTCTATGATTAATACTTATGATTGAAATTGTTTTGACACTATACACTTATAGTAATAATAAAACATGAAATTTTATGTATCAAGCATTTTTGGCTATTATAAGGTAAAAACTCTATCCTCTGGCTTGCGTTGCATTGTGTGATGGGACCTGAGTCTTATAATAGCTTCATTGTTCTTTATTTAGCATTGCGCTGTTTGTTTTATGCACTGGTTTTTTTGGGGTAAACCCGTTACGTGTTATACGGCGTGGTCCCTTGATTTACCTAACTTTAAAAAAACAAATTTATAATTGTTTTAGTTCTCACACTAGTCACATGACTGACCTAGAGTTTATTGTTTTAACGTAAACTCTGGGTGCCCTTATTTTCAACGGGCAGCTAGTAGTTTTGGTTTTGCATATTTATATTCACAGGAACCTGGTTTACAGCTGGAATGATATTCGGAAAGCTCTTATCCGTTTATCTCTTTCAGTTGTGTTTTGTATAGTTTTTCCACTGCTATGTATTTAAATGTAATTTAAATCTCTGATGTTTATCAAATGTGTAATATTCATTCATACTCTGTATATTCTTGTATTCTGATGAAATTGTTGTAATAAGTAATGAAATGTTCTTTGTGTTCTGATTCGTCTTGTCCTCAATACAATCCATGATTTCCCGTAAGGGGGATTTTGGGTCCTTATAGTTTGGTATAAGATCTTTGGTTTATAGAGCTCGAGAACAAGACACATTAGAACTATACGAAAGAATTCATCAGAGATTGGATTAGTAATATCCATTGAGAATGACTCGTTAGAGATGGGATTGGTAGTATCCTAGAATTAGTGTGAAGAGTATATTTTAAAAAATGAAAACAATTTTTGTTTGAAAATTTAAACCTTATTCAACGTATTTGAATATTTATTTGTATTGAATTCGGACATTCCAATATATAAAGATTTTGCATATACGCCTTGCAAACATGTATTTGAAGTTTTAATATACTGAATAGATATAGAATTACACTATTGTCGCCCGGAGATGGTTCTGATGATCGCTATATTACGTACATCATCAAAATTTATATTCGAGTTTCGAAAGTGGGATTTCTGTATATTTCCAATTGACTGGTGTGAGAACCAAAACTAGATAGGGTTATTATTGTGACTTGGCATCAAAAACATGATTTTCTGTATATATATCAAAATTATGAATTTGAAATGTTAAATGCATTAATTGATTGATGGTTGTGTTGTATGATTAGTTGTTATCTAAATAAAACCATTATGTGAAAGAACGGTACGTATAACCAAACTGATCAAATATTGAACTGTATTAGAAAATTGTTTGGAAATGGATGCATGTACATATATAGATTGAACAAGTCATAGCAAGAGGCTAGAGAAGAGGAATAAAATTGTTTGCCCGACAAATAAGTACATGTTTATTGTATTTCTTAGGGTTTTTGATGATTTATGAGCCGATTGGCTAGCCGCTTGGCTGTTTCATTTTCTTTTTGGATTGGAGGGCCTGTATGGCGATTTCAGGATTTTCTCTGTGCTCCCGGGCAGGGGAGGTTATGGCGAAATTTTTCAAAAATTTAGGGTGTTAGCCAAATTTTAAAAGAATTTGGAGAGTTCTGAGAAACTGAAAAGTTGAAGAACTTAAGCCATAATGAAAATAATGAAAGTTGAGTTGATTAGTAAACAACTTTCAGCTTCGTTCCTTTTCGGAGACGAAAAGATTTTAAGCGTGGGAGATTGTAATAACCCATAACATCAGAACCAATTTAAAATATTTATTTTGGCAATTTTGATGAATTTTGAATATTTAAAATGATTTATTTTAAATAATAACGACGAGAAATTTATTTGAATAGAATTAGGACACATATATTTATTTGAATCGATGTTAGAAAATAAATATTTTTTTAATTATAAAAGGAATTGAAAATGGCGCGGTAGTTTGAAAATTTGATTTCAAATTTCAAATGAATGTACATGATTTAAAATAAACCTGATTTTAGCGAAACCAAAAATATTAGAATCTATTTGAAAATATCTTTCCAACGAATCTGAAAAATCGAAATTTCATTGTGGGAATCAAAAGTTATGGCCAATCATATTTTTTATAAAAAAATAAAATAAAAATCAAATTCTCACTCCCCGATCTGCTGCGATGAACGGCGGCTCCCCCTTCAATCCTTCTCCCCTCGTTTTTGGCGATTTCGTTCATCGATGCCCTTCACCGTAGTTGAACTTTTTGAAGGCCTCTCATTCCTCTTCAAATCCGTCCTAGCCTCGCCCTCCCTCATCTCGTCTTCAGCAAGGATCGATGCTCCAAAATTCAGAAGTTTGAGCTGCCGCCGCTCCCTCTGCTGGTGATCGAACGGAGCGCCACCACTAGCGCTGCCTGCGCCTCTCCTCCCTCTTTCATGTGGTGAAGTCTGATCGACGCAACGATACACAGATTGGTCGATAAATTAAAACCTAGTTTTGAACAGGTTGAAAAATATACGACTTTATTTATTTTAACTGATTTCGACAAATAAAAGCGTTGTAAACTTATAAAAATCATATCTTTTTGCTATGTTGTCGAAATCTAGTGAAACATGTGACATTGGACTCGTGTCGACGTCTTCTACATTCTAGGTGGGACCGGATATTTTTCTGAGCCTTCTACAATTTTTGGAGTAGTGGATCCCAAAGTTGAGAACTCCTCACTTTTATTTTATTTTCTAGTTAAAATATATACTACGATTCAGACGGTGCTCAGCAGCCCCCGACACCCGTCGTCCACAGACCATGGATGACTTGTTTGTTTGACTGATGTGTTGTGAAAGTTGATTATGTGATGTGAAATGGAATGAAGTATTTTATAGTTAAAAATATAATTTTTAACGTGCATATGAATGAAATAAATATTTATAAACAAATCGGAAAATTTGTTTATGTACACACAATTGACTGATATTGATTGGGACGACAAATTTTACACATCGCCCAACTGCACAAATAAAATTCATTATTTGTTGATTGAAACCCAATACGGGTATTGGGATGATATTGGGCATACAATAATCCTAATATTTAGTTGTATGCCGATCGATTGATTGACAGGCTGTGTAAGCATTGAATATTTATATTTAATGCTTATACAGTGTAGAATGCACTCTGGATGTTGGTTGATTGTTTATCATTGTTGTTATATACATGTATCGTATGAAATCCGTATAATCAAATTATATGGTAATTGAATGTGTCTGATTCCAGTTTAGAAGGAACAAATATTTTAAAATAAGGAATATATAAAATAATATTCAGAAATGATCAAAATCTGATTTTGATGTCCGATTTGGGATGGACACGAATATATTTAA
This sequence comes from Allium sativum, assembly GCA_030737875.1. Classification (NCBI taxonomy): domain Eukaryota; kingdom Viridiplantae; phylum Streptophyta; class Magnoliopsida; order Asparagales; family Amaryllidaceae; genus Allium; species Allium sativum. The sequence goes on from CM060913.1 coordinate 164,461,752, forward strand.
ATATATAAAGCCGTGTTGATTAGATTAACGCCATTTGGACATGAACGATATTTATATCGATTTTATTCATTTTTATAATGAATATCGAAAAGGAAATGATTTCAAAATCTAATGTTTTGAAGGTACTATCATTTATATATCTATGATATTGAATATTCAATTTTGATTTGAAATTGAATATGAAGTTGGAATCGTTTTTGAAAACGAATTTAAAACGATTTATAAAATATGTTTTAAATGGAAATCAACGAAATATAATATATATATATATATATATTATATATATAATGGCCTGAGTAGAACGCGCTGCGGCAATTCGCGAATTTCGACCATTGACTTCGAACGGACATTACGGGAGATCTGTCCGTCGGATTCTCCTAAAACCGGAACCATTAGGTTCGTATCGAATAGTGCTTTCTAACGAATATGAGAAATTAGAAATCTAATGGTTGGATTTAGAATTATGTTCAAATCAAATTTGGAAAAGGTCGCTATGAGTGCAGTTCGATGGCCGTTTATGGAAATCGACTGTACGAGCCTTGATAAAATTATTAAAAATATCAATAATTAGTGTAAAATCATAATAAATGATTTGGGAAAAACTGGGATGAAAAATTCCATATTTGAAAAGATAAAAATAGATTTTTATCGGAATGAACTAGTTTTGACCTAGAACTATAATCCATTTATTTTTAAAATAAATAAATTGGATTTGAAATGGTTTTAAAAATAACAAGAATTTCCAATATATAAATTGGAAACGGATTTGAATTGAAAATGTCTTTTGAATATTTTGACGTTGAATTTCGTGATTATACAGATATTGTTATGGAAATTTGAAAGATATATTTATATCATTATTTCCAATACGATATTTGTTGGTCGTAGAATTTGATATTGAATATTAGCCGATATATTTTCTATTCAGAGCCTTGTATTTAATATCACATGGAATATGGGTTTGTCGTGAATGGTGTCTTCATTAGCACTGTTTTTAAACCTAGTTGTGAAAAAGATTAAATCTTTTTATTTAGATTTAATGAAGTATACCAATTAATTAATATTTAATTGGAATTGAATTGGAATTGATTTTTGGGTTTATCGTGAATGGTGTTTTAAATAACACTTGTTCTTTAACCCGGTAATTAATGGAATGTGAATGGGGTTTGTTGTGAACAGTGTTTTAACGACATTCGTTCTTTAACCCAATTTACACTGAAATGTGATTTGGAATTTATAAATCTTTTGTTAAGATTTAAAGGAAATTTTCCAAAGTAAAGTTTTCCAATTTAACATATAAAATTGGAATTGAATGGAATTCGATTTGGCAATGATCGAAGTGAACTTCTGTCGAGGAAGACTGTTATTATATATGGAATTTAAAAGGATTTTCCGTTATTCCAGTTATAGTATCGGTTGGATATGGACGTTCATATCGACTATATATATTGATCTGTTTTCCGTGAAGAGTCCGTTGTTAATGGAATGTCATTGTAGGTTTATCATGAGCTGTGTTTTTAAATGACATTAGTTCTTTAACCCCATTGAAGATAAGATTTATTTCTTAACTTTGAATAATCATTAAGTAATGATTTTTGGAAATTAAAACTGAATTAGTGTTTTAATGAATCTTTAAATAGATTGAAAGGTGAATTTGATAACTAAATTTATTGAATTCAAGAAATGATCGAAAATGGAGTATCACCAGTTTTTCTCCAAGCGATAGTTAAATCTTTAATTAGATTTTAACGTGAAATGGTAATTGAATTTACTGATAACACCGTGGTGTTAGATATGAAGTATTACCAGTTTTACTTCATGGGATGAATAGGTTGGGATTGGGATATTAAACAAATGATTACTCCGGTAAGGTTCGCTAATCCCGACTAGTTTGGATAAACCATAATTTGGTTTGAATTGATATTCAAAAGAAGATTAAAGAATAAATTTAAAGAATTTATCTTTGATAAATTAGTTGGAACCTTTCCCAAAAAATAAAAATATTTGAATAAAGAAATATTCTGGATTGGAATGAGGGGTATGTTGTGTTTTATAACACTTGTTTATTATATACGCGAGTTATTCGGAAAGGCTGGGTTTATACCCATTCTGAATAACTGAATCGACGATACATCGATGATGAAGACGATGGTTGAAGACGATGGTTGAAGACCGAAGGTCTTCAAATCGTTTGGATAATTACTGATGATCTTGATTGGGCTGTACACCCAAGTGGAGGGAATCAGTTGGTGATCGTCTAGACGTACTTGGAGATCGATGGATGTGCGAGGAATAAGGTTCCTCCGGTTTCGTTCAGACCTAGAACAGACTTGTAAATGGATGTGTGTCTGACATCGGATTTCATTCTGTGTGATTGATATACATCGGTTGCATAGCGTGAATTGCATATGTGGCATGCTGAGATACAAATGATAAGGGCTTCTGTTGAAAAGTAGAGTCTTGTGGCTGATGATCAACGCACGACTTTAATACATCGTAGCTTTGTGTAGCAATAATTCTCGTGCCTCACAGCCTGGTGTGAACTAGAAACGGGAGAGGACTGAAGGGAGGGCATGCGTTTCCTTCTATCTAGGAGTGGTGTCAGCATTTTACATGCCCTGGCATTTTACTTGTGTGGATGATGGATTGTTAGGCACCTCGGTTATATCGATCGATCCGGGATCGATGGAGTCATTTGGCTCATTTACGCCCCATATGACGGGGAAACGCATTGTTAAGGCATTTTAATCCACATCGTGTGGACCGCCCCTAAAGATCCAAGGTGCAGTTGCGGTTGTTCCTGAGACTCGGGCTAGACAGTCTCGAAGCGGTAAGGACAATCCCTTACCTTGGTTCACGGATGGAAATCCAACTTCCAATACGACATTTTGCGGTTTTGATTATAGAGACTAGTATGGCGACAGAGTGGGATGGGGCACTTATGCCGTCTATGATTGATACTTATGATTGAAATTGTTTTGACACTATACACTTATAGTAAAAATAAAACATGAAATTTTACGTACCAAGCATTTTTGGCTATTATAAGGTAAAAAACTCTATCCTCCGGCTTGTGTTGCATTGTGTGATGGGACCTGAGTCTTATAATAGCTTCATTATTCTTTATTTAGCATTGAGCTGTTTGTTTTATGCATTGGTTTTCTTGGGGTTGAACCCGTTCCATGCTATACGGCATGGTCCCTTGATTTACCTAACTTTAAAAAAAAATTAATAACTGTTTTAGTTCTCACACTAGTCACATGACTGACCTGGAGTTTATTGTTTTAACCTAAACTCTGGGTGCCCTTATTTTCCACGGGCAGCTAGTAGTTTCGGTTTTGCAGATTTATATTCACAGGAACCTGGTTTACAGCTAGAATGATATTCGGAAAGCTCTGTATCCGTTCATCTCTTTCAATTGTGTTTTGTATTGATTTTCCGCTGCTATGTATTTAAATGTAATTTAAATCTCATATTAATTCATACTCTGTATATTCTTTTATTCTGATGAAATTGTTGTAATAAGCAATTAAATGTTCTTCGGCTTGTGTTCTTATTCGTCTTGTCCTCAGTACAATCTGTGATTTCCCGTAAGGCGGATTTCGGGTCCTTATAAAGTCAGAATCAGTAAATTCTAGCTAAGTTTTGGTTCTCGCACCAGTCAATTGGAAATATATAGATATCCCGCTTTCGAGACTCGAACATAAATGCTGATGATGCGATCGCTATCATCAGAATCATCTCCGGGCGACTTGAGTGTGATTCTATATCTATCCAGTATATTTGAGACTTCGAACACACGTTAATTACGTGTGTATTCAAGATCTTCTTATACTCGATAGTCCAGATTCAATATAAAATAAAATGGTCAAATATGTATAATAAGATATAATTTTCAAAACTAAATTTGTTTTTATAAATAGCACTCTTCAGTCTCATTCTAGGGTATTACTAACCCTATCTCTAGCGAGTCATTCTTATAGGATTTTACTAATCCTATCTCTGATGAATTCTCTCATTGGGTTCTAATGAGTCTTATTCTCGAGCTTTGTAAACCAGAGCTCTGATACCAACTGTGACGATCCGAAATCCCCAGGTCTCCAAAGAGAAGAGAAATAGCGGATTATTTGAGAACACGACGCATCAAAACACAAACAACAGAACATTTCATTGCTATTACAACGATTACATCAGAGTACAAGAATATATCTGAGTATGAATAAATAATTTATGCGGAAAATACCAGAGATTTAAATTACAAAACAACGAAAAATATATACATAACTATAATGTAGAAGAACAATCATCAACTAGCACAACTGAATGAAATACAGGGATACAAAGCTTTTCTAATATAGTTGAAGCTGTAATCCAGGATCTTGTGAAAAGAAATATCTGCAAACCAAAACTACTAGCTGCCCATATGGAAAATATGGGTACCCAGGGTTTAGGTAGAAAAAATAAACTCCGAGTCAGTCATGGGATTAGTGTGAGAAGTAAAATAGTTATTAATTCTTTAATTTAAAAGCGGGGAAATCATGGGACCATGCCATATAACACGGAACGTGTTTACTCCACATGAATCTCAATTTAAAATAAAACAATGCTACACTTTTTAGAAAATGAAGCTATTATTAGACTCAGGTCCCATCACACAATGCATCGCAAGCCAAAGGATATAGTTTCCCTTATAATAGCCAAACATGCTTGGTACGTTTAAATCAAATCATTTTTGATATTACTTTAAGTGCATAGTGTCAAAAAGAACTTCAATATAAATGCATCAATCCTAGACGACATAGGTACCATATGTTATACCGCCCTACATAGGTTTACAACTAAAACCGAAAAGTCACATATTGGAAATTGGATTTTTGTCATGAGTAAAGGCTAGAGATGGCTCCTTCCGATTTGAGACACTCTAACAAATGCCTTAGGATTACACACTATGGGCAACCCTTGGTTCCTCCAGGGTCGGCCCACACTTACTTGAGTGGATTGGTTATTCCTGAACACATATTTCCCGGTCCTGTAGGACCTACCACTTGGCCAGTAGTGACCAATATCCGAGGCGCCTCGCATTCCATCATCCACATAAGTAAAAATGTCTAAGCTCCATTCCATGACACCAGTTTTAGCTAGAAAGAAACGTCGTGCACTCCCTGTGTCCCTAATCCCGTTTTAGACTCATACCGAGGTGTGAGGCTCGCAAATTAACGCCATACACAAAGCTATGCTATTTAAATCCGTGCTTTGATCAACAACGACAAGACTCTGCTTTTGAACAAAAGCCTTGATCATTTGCATCTTAGCATGCCACATTGACAATTCACGCAATACAACTGATGTCTGTTAGTATATAACCTCCAAGCTCATACGTGTCAGAGAAGGGTGTTAAGCAAGAGAATAAGTTCTTTGCCACCAAATAGATATATAATTAACAAAAATAAATCAACACAGAATGAAATCCAATGTTAGATACACATCCATTTACAAGCCCGTTCTGGGTCTGAACGAAACCGAAGGCACCTTATTCTTCGTCCCACATATCCAATATAGGAGAGAGGTCCTCGCATATCCGGTCGATCTCCAAGTACATCTAGACGACCACCACTTATTACCTTGTCTTGGGTGTATAACCCAATCAAGACATCGGTAATCATCCAAACGATTTGAAGATCTCCGGTCTTCAACCATCGTCTTCATTGTCGACTTTTAGTCGTCGTATCAGTTATTCAAAATGGGATAAACCCTGTCTTTCTGAATAACTCATGCATTTTATAATCAATAAACAAGTGCTATGAAAACACATCATACGCTTCATTCCAATTCAGAATATTCTTTTATTCAAATATTCACATCTTTAGGGAAAGGTTCCCATTAATTTTATCAAAGATAAATTATTTTAAATTTATTCTTTAATCTTCCTTTGGATATCATGTTCAAAATATTTTATTTTATCCTTTAGCAATTCTAAACCAAATTAAGGTTTATAAAACTAGTCGGTATTATCGAGCCTTACCGAAGTAATCATTTATTTTATTTTCCAATCCCAATCTATTCATCCCATGGAGCAAAACTGGTAATACTCCATATCTAACACCCACTATGTTATCGGTAAAATTAATTACCATTTCACATTCAAATCTAATTAAAGATTCAACTATCGTTTGGAGTAAAACTGGTGGTACTCCATTCTCGCTCATTTCTCTTGTTTGATAAATTTATTTATCTCATTCACATTCCAATCTAATTAAAGATTCATTAAAACTCCATTTCAGTTTTAATCTCCACAAATCATCACTAAATGGTTATTCAACCTTAGGAAAATTAATCCTGTCTTTAACTGGGTTAAAGAACCAATGTCATTTAAAACACAATTCAAAATAAACCCAAATAACCTTCAATTAACTTTGAAATCTTCACGGAAAACAGATCAATATATAATCGATATAAATTTCCATATTATACTAATAATATAAATGGAATAACGACCTAGCCTTTTAAATTCCATATACGGTACCGGTCTTCCTTCATAGAGAAGCTCATCTCGATTAATACCAAATCGAATTCCATTCAATTCCAATTTTATATATTAAATTGGAAAACTTTTCTTTAGAAAATTCCATTAATCTTATTTAAAAGATTTATAAATTCCAAATCACAATTTCAATGTTAATTGGGTTATAGAATGAATGTTATTTAAAACACAGTTCACGGCAAACCCAAAATCCAATTCGATATTAAATATAAGGCTTTGAATAGAAATTATATCGGCTTATATTCAACATCGAATTCTGAAACCAACAGATATCGTATTAGGAATAAAGATATCTGTATCTACCAAATTCCCCAACAATATCCGTATAATCACAGAATCCCGTATTGAAATATTCCGAAGATTATTTCCATTCAAATCCATTCGAATTTATATTGGAAAATTATGGTTAAATTAAAACCATTTAAATTCAATTTATTATTTCTAAAAATCATTGGATTATTATACTAGTTATTAACTAGTTCATGTTGATAAAAATATATTTTTATCTTTTCAAAACTGAAATTTTTCATCCAAAATCTTTCCAAATCATTTACTATGACTTTACAGTATTTTTTCATATTTTTAATAATTTTATTAAGGCCTTTATAGTCGCTTTTCCAATAACGGCCACCGAATTGCATCCACAGCGACCTTTTCTGAAATTGATTTGGACATAATTTGAAATTCAACTGTTCAAATTTAAATCTATTATATTCATTGGAAAGATATTTTCGATACAAACCCAATTTGGTTTCGGTTTAAGGAGAATACGACGATCGGATCTCCCATTACATCAATTTGAAGTTAATGGTTGAAATTCTCGAACGGTCGCTGCGCGGCGCGTTCTATTCAAACCACACACACATATACATATATTCTATTAATTTCCACTCAAATTCTATTTTATAAATTCAAATATAAATTCATCTCAAAATGATTTCAACTTCATTTTCAATTTTAAATCAAAATTGAATACTCCATATCATTTTAATATTAAAATGATAATATTTTCGAATTTTTAGATTTGAAATCCATTTCCTTTAAGTATTCATTATAATATGAATAAAATCGATAAACAAATCTGTTCAAGTTAAAAATGTCGTATATACTTAAATTAGCTTCCATATTTTTATATTTTCGGGTCCATCCCAAATCGGACATCAAAATCATATTTTGATTCTTTTCTGAATATTATTTAAAATATTCATTCTTTTAAAATATTCATTCTTTCTGAATCGGAATGCGACTCAATCAATTACCATATAATTTCAGTTATATGGATTTCATACATCGCATGTATTCCACAATAATGATAAATAATTATTCAACATTAAAACAATCGATTGACATACAACTAAATATTGGGATTAGTGTACGTCAAATATCATCCCAATACTCGTATGGGGTTTTCAAACAACAACAGTCAGTTTAAATAGATTATTGGTTAATAAATTTAACCAATTCAAATTCAATTTGAATTATTTTTCTAATTAATCAATTTTCACTATTTAAACAATAAATGGATATTTATATCTCATTTCAACAATCATAAAGTGTCGATCCACATTGTTTGAAATACGAGTGTCATATATTCAAACAACGCTTCTTGTGTAGTTGAGTCGTGAATAGTTCATGTGTTGAACTCAAACAATCACATACAACAGATAAAAATAATCACTGGCAATTTCTGTACATTTATAGTTATAAATTAAATTAAATAACTATACAAATATTTTTGTGAGAGAATTTGTAACAACCCGAAAATCTGGGTCAGTTTAAAATTTTTATTTTGGCAATTTTAATGAATTTTGCACATTTAAAAATGAATTATTTTAAATAATATCAACCAGAAATCTATTTTGAATAGAATCGAACGTATATATTATATACGTCGTTGTTAGAATATAAATAATTATATATAATTATAAAAGGAATTGAAAATGGCGCGGTAGTTCGATAATTCGATTTCAAACTTCAATTGAACGTACCGGGTGCAAAATAAACCGGATTTTAGTGAAACCAAAAATATTTGAATCTAATTGAGGATATCTTTCCAACGAATCCGAAAAATCAAAATTTCATAGCAGGATTCAAAAGATACGTCCAGTTGAAAATTCTGAATAGTCGCTATGGAATTCAGGCCCTTAAAAATGGGAATTTTGCAAACGACCTAGGAATTCGACGAAACCACTTTTGTTGGATCCGTGATGTCAAGTTATTGCCAGATTCCCATTTTCATAATTTTTTGAATCAATATGTGAGTGTGGCAAAAGAAAACGCGTTTGACAAGTTTTAGTTGATTTTAATCGACTGGAAAATGGCCATTTTTCCAACGGTCTCAGAATTCGACGAAACTAGTTTTGTTAGGACCGTATCGTCAATACGAAGTTAGAGAATATTTTTCTGGAATTTTTAGAGTTCGTATGTGACTCCGGTAAATTGAAATGCGTGTTCAAATTTAATATACAGAGTTATATGTTGATTCTGACGAAAACTGATTGTAACGATCGAATCAGCTTATGATAGATATCCCATTGTGTTCGGAATGGGGGTAATTAGCTATGGACGACAGGCGGTGGGCCTCGTTTAGAGGTCGTACGAAAAAGTCAACTTTTTGTAAATTAAATAATTAAATAAATTAAAAACCCTCTCTCCTCCCCTTCAAAACCGCTGGCCCCCCTTTCATCGTTTCATTCAGAACGAGTAGAAAAAAAAAAGAGAAAGGGGGGACGCGATCGATCGCTGCCCCCCCCCCCCCGATCGGTTACCGCCACCGCCCAAGGTGGCGCAGGGTGGTTGAAGACCGGAAGTCTTCACATCGTTTGGGTGATTACTGATGATCTCGATTGGGCCGTACACCCAAGATGAGGGAAACAGTTGGTGATCGTCCAGACGTACTTGGAGATGGATGGATATGCGAGGAAAGTGCCCCCGGTTTCGTTCAGACCCAGAATGAACTTGTAAATGGATTGTGTGTCTGACATTGGATTTTATTCTGTGTTGATTGATCTCTATTAAATATACATCTGTTTGGCGGCGGAGAATTTATTCTTTTGCTTAATGCCCTTCTCTGAGACGTACGAGCTCAGAGGTTGTATATCGATGGACATCAGTCGCATGGAGTGAATTGCCAGTGTGGCATGCATAAGTGGCAATTGATCAGGGCTTCTGTTGAAAAGCAAAGTCTTGTGGTTGATGATCAAAGCACGGCCTGTGTGGCGTAGCTTTGTGTATAACGTGAATTCGCGAGCCTCACACCTCGGTATGAATCAAAAACGGGATTGTGACTGCAGGGAGAGCACGACGTTTCTTTCTAGCTAAGGTGGTGTCAGTGACCTACCAGCCTTGACATTTATATACTTTTCACCTGTGTGGTTGTTGGAATGCGAGGCGCCTCGGATATTGGTCTGTAAGGACCGGGAAACGTGTGTTCAGGAATTGCCAATCCTCAAAAGTAAGAGAGGACCGACCCTGAAGATCCAAGGATCATAGTGGGGTCCTGAGGCATTTGCTAGAGTGTCTCGAACGCGGAGAGGAGTTTGCCCCTTGCCTCGGCTCATGACGGAAATCCAATTTCCAATACGTGATAGTGCGGTTTTATTTGCAGAATCTAGTATGGCGACATAGTGGTATGGGTCATTCATGCCGCCTATGATTGATATTTATGATTGAAATTGTTTTGACACTATACCCTTATAATGGTATCAAATAATGTGTTTTAAACGTATCAAGCATGCTTCGGCTGTTATAAGGTAAAAACCCTATCCTCCGGCTTGCGCTGCATTGTGTGATGGGACCTGGGTCTTATAACAGCTTCATTTTTCTTTATTTAGCATTGCGCTGTTTGTTTTATGCACTGGTATTCTTGGGACGAAACCCGTTCCGTGTCATACGGCGTGGTCCCTTGATTTACCGAACTTTAAAAATAAAGATTAATAACTGTTTTAGTTCTCACACCAGTCACATGACTGACCTTGAGTTTATTGTTTTAACCTAAACTCTGGGTGCCCCTATTTTCCACACGGGCAGCTAGTAGTTTTGGTTTTGCAGATTTATATTCACAGGGTCCTGATTTACAGCTGGAACGATGCTCGGAAAGCTCTGTATCCGTGTATCACTTTCAGTTGTGTTTTGTATATTTTTCCGCTGTTATGTAATTTGTTGTAATCTCTGATATTTTTCGAATGTATATTCATTTATACTCTGCATATTCTTGTATCTGATGGAATTGTTGTAATAACAATGAAATGTTCTCCCGTGTGCGTCCTTTTGTGTGTTGTTCTCAAGGTAATCCGCTCTTTCCTTCACGGGGAAGTTACAGGTTGTTTCAATTTGGTATCAAAGCTTTGGTTTACAGAGCTCGAGAACAAGACACATTAGAACCATACGAAAGAATTCATCAGATATTGGATTAGTAATATCCAATTAGAATGACTCGTTAGAGATAGGATCAGTAGTATCCTAGAACGAGTGTAAAGAGTATATTTTTCAAATGAAAACAATTTTTGTTTTGAAATTTAAATCGTTTTATACGTATTTGAATAATTTTTTTATTTTGAATTTGGACAATCGAGTATATAAAGATTTTGCATATACGCATCATGAACGTATATTCGAAGTTTTAATATACTGGATAGATATAGAATCACATTCTAGACACCCGGGGACAATTCTGATGATGTGGCCACATCATCAGTATTTGTGTTCGTGTTTCGAAGGTGTGATTTCTATATATTTCCATTAGACTGGTGTGAGAACCAAAACTAATATAGCTAGAATACATTGTTGTGAACTGACATCAAAAACATGATTTTTTGTATATGTATCAAAATTATGAATTTGAAACGTTAATCCACTAATTGATTGATGTTTGTGTTGTTTGTTTATTTGTTTAATAATTTTGAACCATTTAGCCTAATTGAATCAAATATTGAATTGTATTGAAAAATGATTACAAATGCATGCATATACATGTACTTACATTGAACAGGTTATAGCAAGGAGGCTAGAGCAGAGAATAAAATTTGTTTGCCCGACAAATAGGTACATGTTTACTATATAATTTACCGTTTTGTTTGGGTGATGATGATTTTATGAGCCTATTGGCTAGCTGCTTGGCTTTTTCTTTTTCATTTTGAGATCAGAAGGCCTATATGGCAATTTCGGTATTTTCCCGTCGCTCCCGGTGCAGGGGAGGTTATGGCGAAATTTTTCGAAAATTTAGGGTGTTAGCCAAATTTTTGAAGAATTTGAAAATTCTCAGAAACTGAAAAGTTGGAGAATGGAAGCCAGATTGAACGTAGAGTTGATTAATCAAACCACTTTCGACTTTATTCCTTTTCGGGGACGAAAAGTTTTAAGTGGGGGAGATTGTAACAACCCGAAAATCTGGGCCAGTTTAAAATTTTCATTTTGGAAATTTTAATGAATTTTGCACATTTAAAAATGAATTATTTTAAATAATATCAACCAGAAATCTATTTTGAACAGAATTGAACGTGTATATTATATACGTCGTCGTTAGAATATAAATAATTATATATAATTATAAAACGATTTGAAAATGGCGCGGTAGTTCGATAATTCGATTTCAAACTTCAATTTAACGTACCGGGTGCAAAATAAACCGGATTTTAGTGAAACCAAAAATATTTTAATCTAATTGAGGATATCTTTCCAATGAATACGCAAAATCAAAATTTCATAGCGGGAATCAAAAGATATGTCTAGTTGAAAATTCTGAATAGTCGCTATGGAATTCAGGCCCTTAAAATTGGGAATTTTGCAAACCACCTAGGAATTCGACGAAACCACTTTTGTTGGATCCGTGATGTCAAGTTATTGCTAGATTCCAATTTTCAAAATTTTTCGAATCAATATGTGAGTGTGGCAAAAGAAAACGTGTTTGACCAGTTTAAGTTGATTTTAATCTACTGGAAAATGGCCATTTTTCCAACGGTCTCAGAATTCGACGAAACTAGTTTTGTTAGGACCGTATCGTCAATACGAAGCTAGAGAATATTTTTCTGGAATTTTTAGTGTTTGTATGTGACCCCGGTAAATTGAAATGCGTGTTCAAATTCAATATATAGAGTTATATGTTGATTTTGACGAAAACTGATTGTAACGATCGAATCAGCTTATGATACATATCCCATTGTGTTCGGAATGGGGGTAATTAGCTATGAACGACAGGCGGTGGGCCTCGTTTAGAGGTCGAATGAAAAAGTCAACTTTTTGTAAATTAAAAACCCTCTCTCCTTCCCTTCAAAACCGCTGGCCCCCCTTTCATCTTTTCATTCAGAACGATTAGAAAAAAAATAAAAAGAGAAAGGGGGGACGCGATCGATCGCCGCTCCCCCCCCCCCGATCGGTCACCGCCACCGCCTAAGGTGGCGCAGCCCACCGCGCCCCCTCCAGACCCCCTCCTCTCGCCGTCTTCCTCTCCTCTTCTTCCTCCTTCTCCTCCTTTTCTCCAACCGACGACGCGCACCGCCCTCCGGCTGTGGCCCCACATCGGCCATCTCCAGCCGCATCCCGACCTGCGCCCTCTCCCCACGCCACCTCAAGCCGACAGTCCACGTGTAGCCCCCCCTTTGAGTATAAAAATCCAAATTTTCTTGTATAAACCAGCGAACCCTTCTCCGATGCCGATTGGATGAAGCCACCAACGAGCTCCAACACCTCCGGCGATCTCCGACATCACTCCTCCATCTCCGTTAGCAAATGTGAGTTTGTTTTTGAATTTTATTATTTATTTTCTATGAGAGATAAATTAAAAAAATGATTTTTATAGAAAGAAAGTTTGAATTGTTATGTAAAGGAAGTTGGATTTTTATATGAATAGATTTGAAATAAAAATTCGATTTTTATATATGTATGAGATATAAAAATATGGTTTTTATTAAAGTAGAAATATAAAAATATAATTTTATATAGTTATGATAATAAAGGCAAAATCTTTATATTTGAAAAGGCGAAATCTTTATACGAAGGATAGCATGATAAAATATAATCTTTATTATATGAACATCGTTGTAAAAATAGAATTTTTATCTATATAGTAGCTTTATAAAAATAGAATTTTTATCTATATAGTAGCGTTATAAAAATAGAATTTTTATCTATACAGCATCGATGTAAAAATAGAATTTTTATCTATATAGTAGCGTTATAAAAATAGAATTTTTATCTATACAGCATTGATGTAAAAATAGAATTTTTATCCATATGGGGTGATTATAAAAATATGATTTTTATATACATAGCAACAATATAAAAATGTCATTTTTATATATGTAGCTGCTACGGGCAACAAAAGTGAAAAAAGGCGAGAACAGCGATGACTTCTACACAAGAAAAGTCGTGGTATTGGATTAGCTATTTGGTGAGAACTTCTCACTCTAAATTTCTTTTTCTAGTTATATATATACTAGGATGCAGACGGTGCTTAGCAGCACCTGACACCCGTCATCCAAAGACCATGGATGGCTTGTTTGTTTGATTGATGTGTTGTGAAAATTGTTTGTGATGTTGATGTGAAATCGATAATAAATTGTAGATGGTTGAATTAAAATATTTTATCGTTAAAAATATAATTTTTAACGTGAATGTGAATAAATGAACATTTATAAACAAATCTGCCGATTTGTTTATATACACAAATTTGACTGATATTGATTGGGTCGATAAATTTTACGCATCGCCCAACTGCACAGATAAAAATCTGTGTTTGTTGATTTGAAACCCCACACGGGTGTTGGGATGATATTTGAGTACACTAATCCCAATTATTTAATTGTATGTCGATCGATTGGTCGACAGACTGTGTAAGCGTTGATTATTTATATTTGATGCTTATGTAGTTGTGTGGTGCACTTTGGATGATGGTTGATTGTTGATCGTTGCTATTATATACATGTGTTGTATGGAATCCATATAATTAACATTATATGGTGATTGATTGGGCCTCATTCCAATCGGGAAAATAATGAATATTATAAAAGAAAATTCATGTGTTGAATATAAAAATAGTCGTGTGTTGACAGTACTCATTTGTTGAGATTAGTCAAGTGTTGAAAGAAATATAGACTCATGTGTTGAATAGAATAAATATTCATTTGTTGAATAGAATAACGAATTTATAGAAATATATAAAGTCGTGTTGATTAGAGTTGCGCTATTTTGACGTGAACGATATTTATATCAATCATATTCGTTTTTATAATGAATATTGAATAGTGATTGCAAAATTTAATATTTTGAAATGAAATTCAAATTAAATTAGATTAAAATTCAAGTTGAAATTTTATTGAATCAATATGAAATGAATTTGAATCGAATAGAAAATGAATTCGATTCGAATTGAATAGAAAGTGAATTTGAATTCAAATTGAATAGAAAGTGAATTTGAATTCAAATTGAATAGAAAGCGAATATGAATTTGAATTAAATAGAAATGAATTCAAATTGAATTAAATTGAAATTGAATTATAACGAATTGAAATCGTTTTGAATGAAATTTAAAACGAACTGAAATTGAATTGAAATCAATTTGAAATGAATTCGAATTGAATTAAATTGAAGGTAAATTCAAATTGAATTGAATTGAAACGAATTAGAATTTGAATTGAATTGAAACGAATTTGAATTTGAATTAAATAAAATTGAAATGAATTCGAATTGAATTGAAATCAAATCGATTTGAAATTGAAGATGAAGTTGAAATTGTTTTTGAAACGAATTTAAAACGATTTATAAAATACGTTTTAAAAAGGAAATCGACGAAATATATATAATATATATTATATATATAATGGCCTGAATAGAACGCGCCGCGCCGCGGTAGTTCGCGAATTTCGACCATTGACTTCGAATTGACGTTGCGGGAGATCCGACCGTCGGATTCTCCTAAAACCGGAACCGTTGGGTTCGTATCGAAAAGGGCTTTCCATTGAATATTAGAAATTTGAAATCTAACGGTTGGATTTGGAATTATGTCCAAATCAAATTTGGAAAAGGTCGCTGTAAGTGCAGTTCGATGGCCGTTGATGGAAATCGACTATACGGGCCTTGATAAAATTATTAAAAATATA
Source organism: Allium sativum (assembly GCA_030737875.1). Lineage (NCBI taxonomy): Eukaryota > Viridiplantae > Streptophyta > Magnoliopsida > Asparagales > Amaryllidaceae > Allium > Allium sativum. Next base: position 164,477,388 of record CM060913.1, read on the forward strand.
TATAATTTGTGTAAAATCCTAAGAAATGATTTCGGAAAAATTGAGCTGAAGAATTCCACATTTGAAAAGAAAAAAATAGATTTTTGTCGAAATGAACTAGTTTTGAACTAGAATTAAAATCAATTTATTTTTGAAATAAATGAATTGAATTTGAAAGTGATTTTAAAAATAATCAATATTCCCAATACGCGGATTGGACTGGAGTTGAATCGAAATTATCTTCGGAATATTTCGATGTTGGATTTCGTGACTATACAGATATTGTTATGGGAATTTGAAAGATATATTTTATATCGTTATTTCCAATACGATATTTGTTGGTTCCAGAATTTGATATTGAAAATAAGCCGATATTCTTTCTATTCAGAGCCTTGTATTTAATATCAAATGTGATTTTGGGTTTATCGTGAATTGTGTTTTAAATGACATTGGTTCTTTGACCCAATTAAAGACAGGATATTGATTTTTGAAAAGATTAAAACTAAGTGGAGTTTTAATGAATCTTTAGTTAGATTGAAATGTGAATTGATAATTTAAATTATCAAATTTGAAAGGTGATCGAGAATGGAGTGCCACCAGTTTTGCTCCAAAGCGATATATAAATCTTTAATTAGATTTGAACGTGAGATGGTAATTAATTTTACCGATAACACAGTGGTGTTAGATATGGAGTGTTACCAGTTTTGCTCCATGGGATGAATAGGTTGGGATTGGGAAATAAAATAAATAATTACTTCGGTGTGGTTCGCTAATCCCGACTAGTTTGAAATGATATCCAAAGGAAGATTAAAGAATAAATTTAGAAGAATTTATCTTGGATAAAATTAATGGGAACATTTCCCTAAGAATGTGATTTGTGAATAAAAGGATATTCCGAATTGGAATGAGGCGTTTGTTGTGTTTGTGAAACATTTGTTTATCATATACGTGGGTTATTCAGAAAGGACGGGTTATATCCATTCTGAATAACCGATTCGACGGGATGTCGAAGATGAAGACGGTGGTTGAAGACCGGAAGTCTTCACATCGTTTGGGTGATTACTGATGATCTCGATTGGGCTGTACACCCAAGACGAGGTAAACAGTTGGTGATCGTCCAGACGTACTTGGAGATGGATGGATATGCGAGGAAAGTGCCTCCGGTTTCGTTCAGACCCAGAACGAACTTGTAAATGGATTGTGTGTCTGACACTGGATTTTATTCTGTGTTGATTGATCTCTATTAAATATACATCTGTTTGGCGGCGGAGAATTTATTCTTTTGCTTAACGCCCTTCTCTGAGACGTACGAGCTCAGAGGTTGTATATCGATGGACATAAGTTGCATGGAGTGAATTGCCAGTGTGGCACGCATAAGTGGCAATTAATCAGGGCTTCTGTTGAAAAGCAAAGTCTTGTGGTTGATGATCAAGGCACGGCCTGTGCGGCGTAGCTTTGTGTATAACGTGAATTCGCGAGCCTCACACCTCGGTATGAGCCAAAAACGGGATAGTGACTGCAGGGAGAGCACGACGTTTCTTTCTAGCTAAGGTGGTGTCAGTGACCTACCAGCCCTGACATTTATATACTTTTCACCTGTGTGGTTGTTGGAATGCGAGGAGCCTCGGATATAGGTCTGTAAGGACCGGGAAACGTGTGTTCAGGAATTGCCAATCCTCAAAAGTAAGAGAGGACCGGCCCTGAAGATCCAATGATCATAGTGGGGTCCTGAGGCATTTGCTAGAGTGTCTCGAACGCGGAGAGGAGCTTGCCCCTTGCCTCGGCTCATGACGGAAATCCAATTTCCAATATGTGATAGTGCAGTTTTATTTGTAGAACCTAGTATGGCGACATAGTGATATGGGTCATTCATGCCGCCTATGATTGATATTTATGATTGAAATTGTTTTGACACTATACCCTTATAATAGTATCAAATAATGTGTTTTAAACGTATCAAGCATTCTTTGGCTGTTATAAGGTAAAAACCCTATCCTCCGGCTTGCGTTGCATTGTGTGATGGGACCTGGGTCTTATAACAGCTTCATTTTTCTTTATTTAGCATTGATCTTTTTTTTATGCACTGGTATTCTTAGGAGGAAACCCGTTCCGTGTCATACGGCGTGGTCCCTTGATTTACCGAACTTTAAAAATAAAGATTAATAACTGTTTTAGTTCTCACACCAGTCACATGACTGACCTAGAGTTTATTGTTTTAACCTAAACTCTGGGTGCCCCTATTTTCCACACGGGCAGCTAGAAGTTTTGGTTTTGCAGATTTATTTTCACAGGGTCCTGATTTACAGCTGGAACGATGCTCGGAAAGCTCTGTATCCGTGTATCACTTTCAGTCGTGTTTTGTATATTTTTCCGCTGCTATGTAATTTATTGTAATCTCTGATATTTATCGAATGTATATTCATTTATACTCTGCATATTCTTGTATCTGATAGAATTGTTGTAATAACAATGAAATGTTCTCCCGTGTGCGTCCTTTTGTGTGTTGTTCTCAAGGTAATCCGCTCTTTCCTTCACGGGGAAGTTACGGGTCGTCTCAGAATTCTCACATTGGGTTCCACTCCTCCATTCTTTGTTTTAAGATCGTTTTAACAAAATTAAACAGCTATTTAATTTTGTCAAAAATTCCAACTTACACCATTTCCGTTCTGGTCAGTTCCACATTGTAGAGTTTCTGATTACGATTCCAACGCAATTGAAATCGTCGGATTCTGCCGATGTACGAAAAAGATATGGTATTATAAACTTTAGTTACACATTTAATATAATTAAATATAATTAGCTCACTTAATTACGCTGTTAAGGGTTGTCAAAACCCTTCTCCTGCATCGTTCCTTGTAATGAACAAAAAAAAATTCGATGCTCGAATTTTTAACAATAATACATAACCCTGTATTACCTGCCAAAAATCCAAGTATAAAATTCCAGATTGTTAATAGAAAGAAGTTAGAGGGTGAGAGAAGAAAGAAAGAAATATTAGACTAGAAGAATAATAAGATCAGAATCTCACTACGGAATGGACGAAATATATTATATCACATACTTTATAAAAAAGAACTGTATATATGTTGCAACATCAGAGTATACATTCAAATCAATACAACACAACTGAAATAAACTAGTACCAGTAAATATATGGAATACGTCTCGACTTCAACACCTTCTCCAGAACTCCAAGTGAAACCTAACCTGGAAATATACTTGGTCCGACCTGAGCACATTTGAAGCAAAGCAAGGTTCATCCGGATCAGTCTAGAATACTTTCAGAGATAAATTCATAATACAAACAAGTTGTTCAACTTTGAAAAATCCTTTGGAAGAAAAGGATAATAGTAAGACCAGTCCACACATAAACACGGACGGTTTTTACATTACTATAACCCAAAACATTTTGATATATAAAAATCCAGTAATATTATAATAGTATCTATCAAATCACAAATAAATAACCATCTAGCAGAACGCTTGCATCTCACACTCTACATATTCGTTATATAACCAAAAACCGCAAGGTGCAAATTGGGGAATGGATTCCAACTATGACAAGGTATGGGACCACCTTTCGATCAGTGTACTCTAGAGGGTATACACTGGGGTTCAACAAGAACGTCTTGCAACCCGGCCCACACATGTCCGACCACTCATTTAGCTTGAGTGTATCGAATATATTTTCACCCATTACGGTTTTAAGGGCCCAACGTACATCCGTGGATATACAGAAAAATAAAAGAAGAACAAATGTGAATTTTCTCTAGATCAGTAACTATATACCCTACTTGGGAATGACCCACCTAGCCAACTCGCCTACCCGATTTTTTTCATTTCCCGGTTGATGAGGCTTGAGGTCTCGTTTAACTTTTTAGAACTTCCGACCATCATTCGCTTTGAAGGCCACATTGTCAGATCCGTCAAATCACTAATTGACGTCCACAAAAATACCCTAGTAGTTAAGCTAAGAGATGTGCCCCTCTCCGCCACCAACTATGGTACGTTTGTAAAAATCAACGTACGTGAGTTTTTAGGAAATACTCTGTCAGACATTCGTCCATACAAGTCATCCAGGAATAGGATGAACCAAAGGCACCATCCTACCACATCCTTATATAGGAATCACCCCGAGGATCAGTAGCGAGTAGTCCTTGCAATCCCTAACTTTCAGTCATGACAGAACCGTAGTGTATCTCTTTTGTGCGAGCTACCCAAAGATTATAAGTAGTTCTTCCGTTTCATGAAGATATATGGTCTTCAATGCTCCATTTTATTGCTGCAAGTTAGTTCAATCGCAGCGTTGAATCGAAGTGGTTTTGGGTCTAGATCATCCAACTTGTTCTTCCCTGCATAACATCAGTTAACAATATCTGAAATAAATATTTAATCTAGATCATCCAATTCAACATAAATAATATCATCAATCATTAACAACCAATAATCAATCAAGCAACCAATCATCCAATTTTATACTAACACTAATAAGTTAAAATATTATGAATTTAGTCACATCATAGTATTTCAGAGATCGTGAGAGTTATCTCACCTTGAAATTTTGATTTGATTTCAACGTTATTTCGTTTTATTTTAAATGAATGTTTAAAATTAAACAAAATCCCCAATTGTTTCCTAATTCATCCGAATTGGCTCAGCAACGTAGTGTTTCCCACCGTGATTCCAACATCCCTGATTTCATCAAATTATGGTCATGGAAACAAAAGATATTAATGTTTTAGTGATTTAATTTTTGTTTATAATTAACCAACTCTAAACTATATATTAACCTTAATTTTCTTAAACCGATTAAGCTAGACCGACACAGTTTCCTTCATTCTTTCCAGTACACCATGAACACGGTCTTCATTGTTCATTCCTGCTTCAAGTAATACCCAACGTAAGTTTGATTGATTAAAGTAACTAATTAATTCTTTAAATTAGTTAATTAGCAAACTAATCACATTAAAATTTCCCTTAACCTACCAATTAGTTTCTGACCCTTATTGTTCCTTTATGGGTTCCTTTGTCGGGTGATACCAGATTCAATGGCAACCCTGCGCAAATTATCTTCATTAAAGTTTAAATATTTTTTAACTGATATTTAAACTACGTTAATTTCTTGATTATAGTTGATTACCTAGTTGTTTCCCTACTTCACGCAACTGTTAATTCATTCCAAATTTCCAGGGAACATGTCCATTTCTTTAGCTACCACCTTCGTTCCTGTTATTAGCACTTCGATCCCGCTGAAGTCCTCAAAAAAATTACTAGCATAGTCAAACACAACACCACCCACATTTTCCGCAGTACCATCCCCTATATTCTTAAACCATCTTTACCCAGTAAGCCAACCTTCCTCATCGTGTGTTCATGAACCCCGCCTACCCTTACTTTTCCTTTCTCCACACACCATGGCCACTTATCCATGCGAGAACCATCACACCAATATATAGCCAAAACTCCTTCATCTTCTCCTCATTTAAAACCTTTATAGCATCCATCAACATCCCCTACGCCACCTTTACCAACTACCCCGAGCCACCTTATCAACTGAATCGCCATCGGAGACCGCCCTTATGAGCGCTTGACTGTCCTCTATCCACGCTGAGAACCACGAACCGTCCAGGCCCGCCAATCACCTATAGTGGCTCCAAAACCGCGACAGCTTCAAGCCTCTTATCCGACCACCTCAGCCCACCATAAAAGATCACAACCGTTTAGATTTCAGAGCTCAATTAGCTCAAGGATTTTGCAGTTAACGTCTCTTGGATGGATGAATAGATTTCGAGATATGTAGGGAGGAAGGTTGGGATGGATTCGACCGTTGGTTTATTGCTGTTCGAATGGGTACTGAAAAGAAGGATTAACATATGTATTTTATAGTATAGACAGCTTGGTTGGCAAGGAAGGAGAACACATGGGTGGTGTCAGACGTTTAATTTCGAAATGACCGGGTTTTGGAAAAAACGAAGGCTGCTGTGTTTTAATTAGGGGAAGCAACAGTATTTAACATGTTAAACCCCAAAGTTTTTGACCAAAAATGGTACTTCTTTTATTAGTATAAGGATATTGTCAGCACTTTGGCCGATAAGATATTGTGCAGATTTCAGAAAGTTTGATTTTCTATATTATTTTATTTGTTCACAGTATTTCCATTGGTTACAAAAGGTTATAATACAAGACCCATGGATATGTACTTTTATATTTTTATGTTATTATAAAGATTGGCACAATTGAAGGATAGAAATGACGTTAAATCGTATAGGGTATAACATGTACTTAGGGAAAAATAGGGTGGCAGATTGACGTTTATATTTTCTTTCATAGCTGAAATTTCGTTCAGCCCTTTGCATGTGCTCAGAATTTTTGTGAGATGGCAGAGATATTATTAGAGGCTTAGGTCTACTGCTGTGGCACGTGAGGGTATATAGGAGAAGATTTGGAACTGGATATTACACATGGCTGCATCTTCAACTTGGTTTGCACATGGTTCTTCGAAGGGCTTTGCCAGCGAGAAGACTTCTATCACATGCTGAAGACCTTTGATCAAGATCAGCTGCGATGTTTTGACAGTGTAACAATCCGGAAAATCCGAACCAATTTAAAATTTTTATTTTGGAAATTTTAATGGATTTTGAATATTTAAAATGATTTATTCTAAATAATAACGCCTAAAAAATTATTTAAATCGAAGTCAGAACGAATAAATTTATTTTAATTATATAACGAGTCTGAAATGGCGCGGTAGTTTGAAAATTCGATTTCAAATTTCCATTGAATGTACAGGATTCAAAATAAATCGGATTTTAGTGAAAACTAAAATATTTGAATCTGTTTGAAAATATCTTTCCAACTGATGTGAAAAATCCAGATTTCGTAACGGGAATAAAAAGTTATGTCCAGTTCAAAATTCAGAATAGTCGTTATAGAATTCTATATAATATATAGCCCTTAAAAATAGCCATTTTGCAAACGACCTCATTTCTCCTCCCTCCCCTCTCCATTCGATATCCCCAAAGCCTATCCGCCCAAAACCCTAGCCACCAGTCCCTTAGCCCGCTGCCGCCACCTAGCAACGCCCACCAACTACCGCCAGTAACCCCACGCCACCACCTTCGCCTCATGCGCCACCCTAGCAGCCCCCTCCCTCTTTGAGCAGCTAAAGTAAGTTTTTATTTTATTTTATTTTATTTATTTTTAGGTAATTGATTTGGTTAATTCGGAAATTGAACATTGTTTTTTGTTAAATCTGATTTTTTGTAGCGTTGTTTTAAAATGTAATTTATATATATAAATAGATTAGTATTAAAAAGATTTGATTTTTATTCATATGTAAATATAAAGTTTTGAATTTTATTTATATATATAGCATATAAAAATTTAATTTTTGTTTATATATATATAACATATAAAGATGTGATTTTTATTTATATATTAACAATATGAAATTTTTATTTTTATATATATAGCGAAGTGATAAAAAATGATCTTTATTATATAGAGAGGATAATAAAAATAGGATTTTTTTATATGAATAGAATAATAAAAATTTGATTTTTATATAGAAAGTAGCGATAGAAAAATATAATTTTTATATAGAAAGTAGCGATAATAAAAATATGATTTTTATATAATTAGGGTATTAAAAATGTGATCTTTATAATGTAAACATCGTTTTAAAAATGTGATTTTTATATATGAAGTAGCGAAATAAAAATGTGATTTTTATTTATAAGTTAGAAAGACAAAAATTCGATTTTTATATATATAATAGCAATATAAAAATATGATTTTTATATATAATAGCAATATAAAAACATCATATTAAAAATGTGATTTTTACTATGAACAGCGTGGAAAAGATTGCGTTGGAATTTTGGGCAAATCCAAACGGTTTAGTAATTTAGAAATAAAACTGGAGGAGTGGATCCCAAAGGTGAGAACTTCTCACTCTATTTTATTTTCTGTTAAATATATATACTAGGATGCATACGGTGCTTAGAAGCACCCGACACCTTTGTTTGAAACCATGGATGTTTGGTTATTTGTTTGGATTGACAAATTGGTTGAATTGGATTTGGGATGTAAATTGAATTGATTAGAATTTGGTTTGTATATATCGCGAGCCATTATTAGACGAGGGATAAGGCTAGACCGTATTCCGGTTCTAGTATCGCGCCGTTATGCTGCCGAACTTTTCTAAAAATGTTAGAACAATAAAAATATCATTTTTATTGTATAAATGAATTGCATAAAATACTCATGTGCTGAAATAAAAAATTTATCGTGAAAAGTATAATTTTTAGTGGGTAAACAAATGAAAATAAATATTCATTTACAAATCAGACGATTTGTTTATTTACACACATTTGACTGATACTGAATGGGACAATATATTTTACATAACGCCCAACTGCACAAATAAAATCGTTGTGTGTTGATCGTGTAACGACCCAGAAAATCTGAACCAATTTAAATTTTTTAAATTGGCTAAAATAATGGATTTTAAATATTTAAAATAAATATTTTAAATAATAGCAATGAAAACTGAGTTTGAATCGACAAATGAAAATGAATATAATTAATTCTAATTATAAACAAGGCATGAAATGGCGCTGCTGTTTCAAAAATTGAATTCAAACTTTGTCGGACTGTACCGGGTGCAAAACAAAACGGATTTGAGTGAAACCAAAAATATTTAAATTTGTTAGTGAATACCTTTCTAACAAATCTGAAAAATCGAATTTTCATAGCAGAAAGCAAAAGTTATGGCCAAATGAATTTTCGGAAAGGTCGCTATGGAATTTATATAGCCCGTGAAATTGGCCATTTTGCATACGACCTCGGAATTCGACGAAACCAGTTTTGTTGGATCTGGGATGAGAAGTTATTGCTAGGTTTCAAATTTCATAATTTTTGAAGCTAGTATGTGAGCGTGGCAAAGGAAAACGTGTTTTGGTCAATTACAATTAAATTGGATCGACCAGAAATGGGCCTTTTTGCAAACGATCTCGGGATTCGACGAAACTAGTTTGTTTGGGACCGCATCGTCAAAACATAGTCAGATTTATTTTTCTGGAATTTTTCGAATCAGTTTGTGGCCCAGGCAAATTGAAATGTACGTTCAAATCAAATATTGAATGTTATATATTTTAAATTGAATGGAAACTGACTGAAATAGTCGAATGGGCCTACGAAACATATCCCATTGTGTTCGGAATGGGGGTAAAACGCTAAGGACGACAGTCGTTGGGTTTGGATTGGGGTTCGTGTGTGAAAGGTGTATTTTAGAATTTTGAAAATATATAAAAAAAATAAAAAAAATTCATTGGCCAGTATCTTTTCTTCTCTCTCCCCGATTAGAACTGCGCACGACGGAAATGATGTCGCCACCTTCTCTCTTCGATTTCTCCCACGTTTCACAATGAAATCGAGTGATTCTTGATTCATTTCAAAGCTCTTCGTCTCCTCTTTAAATCCATCTAAGGTTTGCTAGTTATCATCAAGTGTGGAGGGAGATACGAGTCCTCAAAGTCAACGACTTTGGAGCGCCGCCGAGCCTTCAGGGCGCCACCGAACGGAGCGAAACCACCGGCGCCGGGAAGTTGGTTCGAAGCTCTTCGACGCTGTGTGAGCTGATTCTCCTATCGCGCAACAGTTTGATCGAAAGATCAAAACCTAGTTTTGAACCATCATGAAAGGTGGGTCCTTTATTACATCTGAACTTTGAAAAATCATATATTTTTCGTTTCTTGACAAAATTCGATGATACAGGAAACATCGTGACCGTGTGGACGTCTTCTACATTTTAGAAGAGACCGCATATTTTTCTGAGCCTTCTGCTATTTTTGGTGCAGTGGAACCCAATGTGAGATTTCTAATTTATAAACGATATGGAGAACGACGATGTATAAATTATATGGTCGATGTATGGGTTATATAAGCGTTGTACACCTCATGTATAAGCATTGTATAAGTTGTACGTTCGATATATAAGTTATATATGCGTTGTAAGAATTATATATATGTGTTGAAATAGAAGTGAATTGCTATATAAATATATATATATATATATATATATATATATATATATATATATATATACACACACACACACGCCCCTCGTCCACAAACCATGGACGATATTTATTGGTTGTGATTGGTGTAAAAATTGATTGATAGCGAATGGTTGTTTGGGATTGTTTGTCGTTGATATTGATTGATTGTGGTTGAAAAATACCCATTTGCGGTTGAGAAATATTTGGTTGAAACCACATAGGATTAATTTGTGGAAATGAAGAATATATACAAGCCGCCTGCGTGCAAACTAGATGCATGATTCCCCATTGTCAAAAACCGCGAGGTTTTAAGGTAGAGCGACGAGCCGTACTAGGGACAGTCCCGGTTTTAACTACCCTGCCGTTATGCTGCCGAAATTTTGAATAATATTCATGTGTTTGAATTATTTTCATTTGTTGAAACTATATTTATTCGTTGAATAGAAAACCTTCATGTGTTGAATCGATATTCATTCGTTGATTAGAAATTCATGTGTTGAATGGTATTCGTGTTTTAAATATAAAAATCACATTTTTATCTATATATATATATATATATATATATATATATATATAAACTATAGAAAACCTTCATGTGTTGAATTGAAATTCATTCGTTGGTTTGAAATTCATGTGTTGAATGGTATTCATATTTTGAAATAAATTGTTTTATAATAAAAATCACATTTTTATCATCTATATGAACTATATAAAATAATCTCGTTTTGAAATAAATTGTTTTATAATAAAAATCACATTTTCATCATCTATATGAACTATATAAAATAATCTAGTTTTGAAAGAAATTGTTTTATAATAAAAATCCTATTTTTATTACCTATATAAACTATATAAAATAATAGTGTTTTGAAATGAATTGTGTTGCAATAAAAATCACATTTTTATTATATACATGAATTGTTAAATATAGCGAAGTGTTGGAATAGAAGACAGTTAGATAAAAATATCAAATTTATCAAATGTATGAAAAGAATATAGCTTTGAAATCGAAGAATCGATATATATATATATATATATATATATATAAATGGATTTAAAATATATCGAATAACGACGCTGCAGTTCGTATTTTGAAACCGTGATTTCAAACGATTATACCGGGAGATCCGACCATCGGATTTTCCTGAAATCGCAACCGTTGGGTTCGCTTTGGAAAAATCTTTCCAACGGCGCCAACTTTGTAAAAATCTAACGGTTGGATTGTCTGGAATGTTTAATTCAAATCTGAAGAAAAACAGCGCCAGAATTGACTATATATATATATATATATATATATAATTATATTTAATCGAATAACGACGCTGCAGTTCGTATTTTGAAATCGAAACTTAAAACGATTATACCGGGAGATCCGACCGTCGGAATTTCCCGAAACTGGAACTGCTGGATTCGTTTTGAAAAGATCTTTCTAATGATGTAATTTTTGTGAAGATCCAACGGTTACATTTTTAGATATGTGTAAATCCTAGGTGTTGATCTGATGTTGGTTTCGGCCTTCAGGGTTAATATTTGGGAAATCGTTCTCTTACTGATTGACGGTTAGTGACTAATGAATTGAAATGATGCGTGTGTATGTTAGTGTTGCACTTGTTTATTATATACGCGAGTTGCTCAGAAAGACCGGGTTTATCCCATTCTGAATAACTGAATCGACGATAAGTAATCAAAGATGAAGACAATGGTCGAAGATCGGAGATCTTCACCTCGTTTGGATGGTAACCGAGGTCCTGATTGGGAGGCATCCCGAAATATGGATAATGAGTGGTGATCGTCCAGACGTACGTGGTGATTGATGGTTTTGCGAGGTATATAGTGCCTCCGGTTTCGTTCAGACCCAGAACGGACTTGCAAATTGATAGTGTGTCTAGCATTGGATTTTATTCTATATTGATTGATCTCTGTTAAATATACATCTGTTTGGCGGCGGAGAATTTATTCTTTTGCTTAACGCCCTTCTCTGAAACGCACGAGCTCAGAGGTTGTATATCAATGGATATCAGACGCATGGCATGAATTGATATTGTGGCATGCCTAAGTGGCAAATGATCAGGGCTTCTGTTGAAAAGCAAAGTCTTGTGGTGATGATCAAAGCACCGCCTGTGTGGCGTAGCTTTATATATAACGTGAATTCGCGAGCCTCACTTCCCGGTATGAACCAGAAACGGGAGAAGGACCTCAGGGAGGGCATGCGTTTCTTTCTAGCTAGAAGTTGTGTTGGTGTTTTTACACGGCCTGACATTTTACTTATGTGGTTGTTACTATTGCGAGGCGCCTCGGTTAGATCGGACGATCCGGATCCGATGGAGTCATTCTTTGGCTCATTTACGCCCCAAAGGGCGGGGAAACGTAGTGCTCAGGAATTTTAATCCACATCGGTGGACCGGCCCTGTCGCTCCAAGGGTCGATGCATTCTGATTCTGAGGGGCGGGCTAGAGCGTCTCGAATTCGGTAAGGACTATCTTTTGCCTTGGTTCATGACGGAAATCCAATTTCCAAATACGACATCGTGCGGTTTTGATTGTATATATATATATATGGCGACATGATATATGGTACCCATGCCGTCTATGATTGATAGTTATGATTTGAAATTGTTTTTGAAACATATAAACACTAGTAGTAATATCAAATGCTTTTGTTTTATTCGTATCAAGCATATTTTGGCCATTATAAGGTAAAACTCTATCCTCCGGTTTGCGTTGCATTGTGTGATGGGAACTGAGTCTTATAATGGCTTCATTTTTATAAAAAGCATTGCGATGTTTAAAAGAAAGATTTGTTTTAAAGCACTGGCAATCCAATGGAGTAAACCCGTTCCACGAAAGTGGCGTGGTCCCGTGATTAGCCATATTATAAATGTGTTGAGTAGATTTCTCATACCAGTCCCATGACTGACTCGTAGTTTGTTTCACTTTCAATGTAACAACCCGAAAATCTGGGCCAGTTTAAAATTTTTTATTTTGGCAATTTTAGCGAATTTTGGATATTTAAAATAGATTATTTTAAATAATATCGACGAGAAATTTATTTTGAATATAGTTCGAACGTATATATTATATACGTCGTTGTTAGAATATAAATAATTATATATATAATTATAAATAGAATTTAAAATGGCGCGGTAGTTCGATAATTCGATTTCCAACTTCTATTGAATGTACCGGGTGCAAAACAATCCAGATTTTAGTGAAACCAAAAACAATAGGATCTAATTGATGATATATTTCTAACGAACCCGGAAAATTGAAATTTTATAGCGGGAATCAAAAGATATGTCCAGTTGAAAATTCTGAATAGTCGCTATGGAATTCAGGCCCTCAAAAATAGACATTTTGCAAACGACCTTGGATTTCGACAAAACCACTTTTGTTGGATCCGTGATGTAAAGTTATTATTAGATTCCAAATTTCATAAATTTTCGAATCAATCTGTGAGCGTGGCAAAGGGAAACGCGTTTGACTCGTTTCAGTTGATTTTAATCGACAGGAAAATGGCCATTCTTCCAACGGTCTCAGAATTCGACGAAACTAGTTTTGTTAGGACCATATCGTCAATACGAAGCTAGATAAAAAATTTCTGGGATTTATAAAGTTCGTATGTGACCCCGGTAAATTGAAATGTGCATTCAAATTCAATATATAGAGTTATATGTTGATTTTGATGGAAACTGATCGAAACGATCGAATCAGCCTACGATACATATCCCATTGTGTTCGGAATGGGGGTAAAACGCTATGGACGACAGGCGGTGGGCCTCGTTTAGAGGTCGTATGTAAAAGTCAACTTTTTCATAATTAAATAATTAAATAAAAAAAATAACCCTCTCCCCTTCCTCCTTTATACTATCAGCCCCCCCCCCCCCCCCCGTTCGATTTAAAATCAAAACCAGAAAAGAAAAAAAACCCATCGACTTCCTCGAATCGCCCGCCGCCGCTCCTCCGACGAGAGCACGCCACCGCGCAGCAGGCGCGGCAACCTCCTGCTCCTCCGCCAGTCGTCGTCGCGCCTCAGGCGCGGGCTATCCTCCCCTCCCTCTCGCCTCCTCACCTCATCTGCTTCTTCCTCCTCTTCTATTGAACCCCGCGAGCCCCTCTTCCACCTCCCTTCCCCTACCAATCCCCTCCACCGAGCCTCACACCCCCTCCTTCTCTCTCCTCCGCTGTACACCGAACCCCGTGCACCTCTGCCGCAACCCACCTTCGAAGACCGCCCCATTTCACTGAGAAAAAATGTAAGTTTATATTTTTATTTTATCCATTTATTTTTTTAATTAATTCCTAAGGAAAAATATAGGACTTTTAGATTATTTTTAAATAAAGATTTGTATTTTTTTATCTTATAGAAAGAATAGATCTTTATTTTATGGAAAAAAATAGATTTTTAAAACAAGGAAGATCGGATTTTTAATGTCTAAAAGGAGTGATTTTATTTATACAAAGAAAGTTATGGGTTTTAAAAATATAATTTTTAGATTATACAAAGAATCAAAATACGATTTTTATCTATATAATAACGAAGTAAAAATTCGATTTTTATCTATATAATAACAAAGTAAAAATTCGATTTTTATATATTGAATAGCGAAGTAAAAAATTCAATTTTTATATATGTAGTGGCTACGGGCAGCGAAAGTGACAAAAGGCGAGAACGATGAAGATTTCTCTAAATGAAGAGTCGTGGTATTGGATAGCTATCGGTGAGAATTTCTCACTCTTCACTCTCTTTTTCTAGTTATATATATACTAGGATGCAGACGGTGTTTAGTAGCACCCGACACCTGTCATCCACAGACCATGGATGGCTTGTTTGTTTGATTGATGTGTTGTAAAAATTGTTTGTGTTGTTGATGTGAAATCGATAATATAAATTAATGTGTTGAAAGGAAATAAAATATTTATATAGTTCAAAATATTTTATCGTTAAAAATACAATTTTTAACGTGAATGTGAATAAATAAATATTTATAACCAAATCGACCGATTTGTTTATATACACTGATTTGACTGATTGATTGGGATGATAAATTTTACATATCGCCCAACTGCACAAATAAAATCTGTGTTTGATTGCTTGAAAACCCCACACGGGTATTGGGATAAAATACGGCATACACTAATCCCAATAATTAGTTGTATGCCGATCGATGGATCGACACGCTGTTATAAGCGTTAGATATCTATATTTGATGCTTATACAGTGTAGTGCACTTTGGATGATGGTTGATTATTTATCGTTGCTATTATATACATGTGTTGTATGAAAATCCATATAATTAACATTATATGGTGATTGATTGGGCCTCATTCCAATTTAGAAAATAAAGAATATTATAAAATAAAGGTTCATGTGTTGACCGTACTCATCCGTTGAGATTAGTCATGTGTTGAATGAAATATTTTAATAATAAAATTTACATCTTTATCAATATAAAATAAAGGTTCATGTGTTGACCATACTCATCCGTTGAGATTAGTCATGTGTTGAACGAAACATTTTAATAATAAAATTTACATCTTTATCAATATAAAATAAAGGTTCATGTGTTGACCGTACTCATCCGTTGAGATTAGTCATGTGTTGAACGAAATATTTAGAAAAAAATAGAAATATTTGTAATAGAAGTATTTGAAAGGGAAATATTTGAAATAGAATATTTGAAAATAGAAATATATGAAGCCGTGTTGATTAGATTGACGCCATTTTGACGTGAACGATATTTATATCGATTTTATTCATTTTAAAATGAATATTGAAAAGTGATTTCGAAATCGAATATTTTGAAGTGAAATTTGAATTGAATTGAATAGAAAACGAATTTGATTTGAATTGAATATATAACGAATTTGATTTGAATTGAATAGAAAACGAATTGGATTTGAATTGAATAGAAAACGAATTTGATTTGAATTGAATAGAAAACGAATTTGATTTGAATTGAATAGAAAACTAATTTGATTCGAATTGAATAGAAAACGAATTCGATTTGAATTGAAAAGAAAACGAATTCGAATTGAATTGAAAAGAAAATGAATTCGAATCGAATTAAAATCGATTTGAATTGAAATCAAATAGAAATGAAAGTAAAAAGGATTTATAACAGAAAATTCAATTTTGATTTGAATTTGAAATAAAGGTTGAAATTTTTTTTGAAACGGATTCAAAACTATTTATAAAATTCGTTTTAAATAGAAATCGATGAAATATATATTATATATATAATACAATGGCCTGAATAGAACGCGCCGCACCGCGGCAGTTCGTGAATTTCAACCATTAATTTCGAACGGACATTACGGGAGATCCGACCGTCGGATTCTCCTAAAACCGGAACCGTTGGGTTCGTATCGAAAAGAGCTTTCTAACGAATATTAGAAATTTGAAATCTAACGGTTGGATTTGGAGCTACGTCCAAATCAAATTTGGAAAAGGTCGCTGTATGTGCAGTTCGATGACCGTTGATGGAAATAGACTGTACGGGCCTTGATAAAATTATTAAAAATATGAATAATTTGTGTAAAATCATAAGAAATGATTTGGGAAAAATTGGGATGAAAAACTCCATATTTGAAAAGATAAAAATAGATTTTTATCGAAATGAACTAGTTTTGAACTAAAATTAAAACCCATTTATTTTTAAATGAATAAATTGGATTTGAAGCGGGTTTTAAATAGAAATGATTTGTGGGTTTATCGTGAACGGTGTTTTAAATAACACTAGTTCTTTAACCCGATAATAAATAGAATGTGAATTGGGTTTGTCGTGAACTGTGTTTTAAATGACATTAGTTCTTCAACCCAGTAAAAGGAGTTTTAATGAATCTGCAATTAGATTGAAACGTGAATTGATAATTTAAATTATCAAATTTAGAAAGTGAGCAAGAATGGAGTATCACCAGTTTTGCTCCAAGGCGATAGTTAAATCTTCAATTAGATTTGAACGTGAAATGGTAATTAATTTTACCGATAACACCGTGGTGTTAGATATGGAGTATTACTAGTTTTGCTTCATGGGATGAATAGGTTGGGATTGGGAAATTAAATAAATAATTACTTCGGCGTGGTTCGCTAATCTCGACTAGTTTGGTAAACCATAATTTGGTTTGATATGACATCCAAAGGAAGATTAAAGGATAAATTTTAAAGAATTTATCTTGGACAAAATTAATGGGAACCTTTCCCTAAGAATGTGATTTTGTGAATAAAAGAATATTCTGAATTGGAATGAGGCGTATGTTGAGTTTGTGTAACATTTGTTTTTAATATACGCGGGTTGTTCGGAAAGTCCGGGTTTATACCCATTCTGAATAACCGATTCGACGATATGTCGAAGATGAAGACGGTGGTCGAAAACCGGAAGTCTTCACATCGTTTGGATAATTACTGACGATCCTGATTGGGCTGTACACCCAAGAGGATGGAAATAGTTGGTGGTCGTCCAGACGTACTTGGAGATCGATGGATATGCGAGGAAAGTGCCTCCGGTTTCGTTCAGACCCAGAACGAACTTTTAAATGGATTGTGTGTTTGACATTGGATTTTATTCTGTGTTGATTGATTTCCGTAAAATATATATCTGTTTGGCGGCGGAGAATTTATTCTCTTGCTTAACGCCCTTCTCTGAGACGTACGAGCTTAGAGGTTATATATCGATAGATATCAATCGCATGGCATGAATTGCCTGTGTGGCATACTGAGTTGCATGGATCAAGGCTTTTGTTGAAAAGCAAAGTCTTGTGGTTGATGATCAAAGCACGGCCTTTGTGGCGTAGCTTTGTGTATAACGTGAATTCGCGAGCCTCACACCTCGGTATAAATTAAAAACGGGATACGGACCGTTGGGAGAACACGACGTTTCTTTCTAGCTTTGGTGGTGTCAGTGACTTACCATCCCTGACATTTATATATTTTTCACCTTTGTGGTTGTTGGAATGAGGCGCCTCGATTATAGGTCTGTAAGGACCGGGAAACGTGTGTTCAGGAATAAATAATCCTCAAACGTAAGAGAGGACCGGCCCAACCGATCCAAGTGGCTGCCCAGAGTGCGTAGTCCTGAGCATTTGCTAGAGTGTCTCGAAGCGGAGAGGATCTTGCCCCTTGCCTCGACTCATGATGGAAATCCAATTTCCAATACGTGTATTGCGGTTTTAATTGTAGAACTAGTATGGCGACATGATATATGGTACCCATGCCGTCTATAATTTATATTTATGATTGAAATTGTTTTGACACTATACACTTATTATAGTATCAAATGATTTGTTTTAAACGTACCAAACATGTTTGGCTATTATAAGGGAAAACCCTATCCTCCGGCATGCGTTGCATTGTGTGATGGGACCTGGGTCTTATAATAGCTTCATTTTTCGAAAAAGCATTTCGTTGTTTATTCTATGCACTGGTATTCTTGGGAGGAAACCCGTTTCGTGTTATACGGCGTGGTCCCTTGAATTACTCTCTTTTAAAGTAAAGCTTTAAATAACTGTTTTAGTTCTCACACCAGTCACATGACTGACCTGGAGTTTATTGTTTTAACCTAAACTCTGGGTGCCCCTATTTTCTACACGGGCAGCTAGTAGTTTTGGTTTTGCAGATTTATATTCACAGGATCCTGGTTTACAGCTGGAATGATATCCGGAAAGTTCTGTATCCGTATATCACCTTCAGTTGTGCTTTGTATTATTTTCCGCTGCTATGTAATTTATTGTAATCTCTGATATTAATCGAATGTAATTTATTCATTTGTACTCTGTATATTCTTGTATCTGATGGTATTGTTGTAATAAACAATGAAATGTTCTTCCGTTTCCGTTCTGATCTGTCCTGTTCTCAAAACGATCAAGGGTTTCGAACGGTCCAGATCGGTTTAACGACTGATTCGGATCGAGTGAAATTCCCGGCCGTCACATTCAAACTCAGGTGCCCCTTTTTCTACACGGGCAACCTTGTATTCAGGTTTAGCTGGTTCTTTCTGGATAGCTGGAGATGAAGATGGATTTTATCATTTATCTCTTTTTATGTTGTTCAGCTCCTATTGTACATATTTTGTTTGTTTCCGCTGTAGTCATTTATGTATAGCTGAACGGTATTGTACTAAGTATGATCCTGTATACTGTGTAACTCTGATGATTACTTTTATCCAGTATATTCTATTGTTCATTATCTGGTGTATTTATTTAATTCTTCTCTGCTGTTATCTGTTGATGTGTTATATTCCACGGATTACCCTTACCACCGCCAGTACGGGGTTTGGGGTCGTCTCAGATTGAAACCCTACACGGGTATTGGGATGATATTTGACATACACTAATCCCAATTGTTTAGTTGTATGTCAATCGATTGGTTGACAGGCTATTGTAAGTGTTAATTATTTATATTTAATGCTTATGCAATTGTGTAATGCTGTAACGACCCATACTTTTATGGATAATAAATAATTTATTTAATTATTTAATTAAAGGTTTGGTAATTTAAAATGACCAGAATTAAATAATAAGGAATATTTAATTAATATAATAATTAAATAATATATTTAAATTCCCGAATAGTCGGAAATAGTAGAATTCACAATACGATGTGAATTGGATCATATATAAGCTATAATTTAGTTTCGAATTTGATTTAGAATACCGAATATATTATTTGAATGACAGTTGAACATATAATTTATATTATAATTATAATTGAGCTCGAAATGGCGCGGCAGTTCGCTATTTGGCGACTCGAACTTCAATTGAATATACAGAATCCGTTTTAAATCGGATTTCTATGAAACAAGAAACGTTTGGAGCTAGGAAGTATATTTTTCTAATGGAAGAGAAAAATCGGGATTTCATTGTGTATATTTTGATTTATGTCAAAATCAAATTTTAGAATAGTCATTGTGGAATTCCTTTGAAATTTATAACGATTTATTTATATTTTAAAAAGGATTTAAATATAAATCGAATATCTATATAACTGAGAACTTTGAAATATCGAGTTATTAGTCCCATTGGAGCTGTATGATATTCTATTGTGAATATATACAATAATATTTATTTTTAAATTTTTAGTTTAATTATTTTTAAATATATTTATATATTTAAATGGGTTATTTAGAGCTTTCAAAATAGCCAATTTTGCAAACGACCTCCGTTTTCGATGAAACTAATTTTGTTGGATCCGTAATATTAAATTATTGTTAGATTTCGATTTCCATGATTTTTGGGGTCAGTATGTGGCCGTATGGATTTTTAATGTGAAAAATATTCGATATTTTGACAGTTAAAAATACGCTGTGTAAGCTTACGAAGTCGGAATTCGACGAAACTAGTTTCGTTAGGTCCGTAATGTCAAACTCTAGTCGTATGTCCATTTTCATGATTTTTGGTTATTGTAAGTGATTCTAGGAATTTTTAAACCACATATACAAATAGCGACAACTTAAAATTCAATATAATAATCGGATAAAAAAATATTTCTTTTATCCTATATAACATCATAACATGCTTTAACCCTTTCTCATTCTCACGCCCTGGTCAATGAAGTACAAATACACAGCAACCTCCAAAATCATTCTTCCAAAACTAATTAAAAATCAAAATCCAAAATGAAATCGACTTTTGTTTAATCTTTTGAAATCGCTGAAGTATGTGCTTCAATCTAGTATGGAATTGGGGGAGCTCGACACTACTGTCGTTCGCAAGTATCTTAGTAGCGAGCTATTGGAATTAGGGCTGAGGTTCTGACATGATTGGTGGCATCGGAAGGACATCTGAGGTCATAAGCAAGATCGTGGTGGCAAGGCGCACCGGACAAGGTGATTTCCGCGGATCTCAAGGCTCACTAGGGTGATGCGACATTCTGGGATTGGCAGCTGAAGGCAATCGATAGGAGCTCGAGTTGCACAACACCGGTATAGGGTGGAAGTGTTTTTAAGGACAAGAATTTTGGTAATTTTCGTATGAATGTAAAAGACGAGATATGGAGGCAAACTAGGTGCTAATGGCCATTGGTAGGAGATTTGTTTCACGGCCTGTAGAAGAAGAGGAGTGTGAGAAGCAGTTGTGTTGTATTGTAGAAGAAGGAGTCGTGTTGTATTTTTGAAGGAGTCACAGTATTGAAAACCTTGAGGGAGAAGTGTTATTTGAATTGTATTGCAAACTGTTTTCGAAGGGAAGAATACGATTTGGAGTTGAGGAAGAAGTGGGGTTCTTGTTTTTGCATTGTGCGTGGAAATGATGATTAAGGGAGAAGCTGGGTTGTTTTACTGATGTAAAGGAGGACGTGAGGTAGAAGTATGCGTCATTAGCGATTGGATTGTTCCAGGAATCCGCTCTACTTTAGAAAAGAAGAAGAAGGCTTAGTCTTATAAAAACACGATTAGAGAAGGTAGTAAGGTATTTATTTATAATTTGTTCAAAAAGGGTGATATCGGTTTTGTGAAATGGTTGTGACGACACGGTGTGATGCAGGAGGATGATGAAAGGCAGTTTGCTTCTGAGTTGTTTCCTTCAATGGTGGGTTCGAAATAATGTAGGTACAGAAGACATAATTTCTTTGGACTGAACTCAGTGAAGAAGGTGATGTTGGAATTGTATCAGAGATTACCATGAATACAAATTAGTTTAGCGCGATTCCGAGATCGTTGGAATTTATGGAAAAGGAAAATGCCTGAATGGAACTATCGACAATTTATCGTTATTTAACGATAACCAACCAAAGTGAGTAAAACTCACCAAATCTACCAGTTCATATTCTTATAACGTATATTTAGAACTGATAAATGATGACAGATATCTGTGTGTTGATTGTTTGATTGAATTGCTGATTGATTGGTTGAAAATATAAATAGAATTATATATAAAAGTCCTTGATCAAATATTGATTCTGTTTATCAGAATATTTCATATTGAAATGGAATTGATGTTAATTATATTGTTTAACATCTATGGATGCAGAGAAATAGGTCGGAGGAATCCAACTGGATTCCTCAACATTTATTTTACTGTTTTTCATATATTGTAATATATGATGTGATATTGAAAAGGGAAACATCTGTGTTGATTACGTGTGTTGAATGATATCGATCATTGTTATTTGGTATTTTAAATACTGTAAGAAATAATGGGACATAGAAAAGGGTATTTTCAAAGTGTATTTTGAAAATAAATTATTTATATAAAATCAATGGATTTTATATATAAAAGGAAAAGGATTTTATAAAAGGAAATAGTTATTAAATCAAAAAGGGTTTTTGAAAAGGAAATATTTATGGGAAATAAATAAATAAAATAGAAAGAGAAATATTTGTAAAACATTTACAGATAAAATAGAAAGAGAAATATTTGTAAAACATTTACAAATAAAATAGAAAGGGAAATATTTGTAAAACATTTACAAATAAAATTGAAAAGGAAATATATAGAAAATAAATAGAAAGATAAAAGGAAATATTATTTTGTTAAATAAATAGAATTGAAAAGGAAATATTTATTTGTTAAATAAACAAATAGTAAAGGGAATATTTGTAAAACCAATAGAAAAGGAAATATTTGTATAAACAAATAGAAAAAGGAAGTATTTGTAATCAAATAGTGTTAGTCGAATTAAAGTTAGTCGAATATTGGTTATTCGAAAAGAGTTATCGAATATTGGTTATTCGAAAAGAGATGACGAATATTGGTTATTCGAAAAGGAGTTATCGAATATTGGTTATTCGGAAAGGGTTATCGAATATTAGTTATTCGAATAAAGTTAAAGGAGTTAATCGAATACAGTTTATTTAAATAGAGAGAAGGAGTAATCGAATATAGTTTATTCGAAATGAATAAATCGAATATAGTTTATTCGAAAAGAGTTAATCGATTAGAGTTAATCCGATTGAGTTAATCGAATAGAGTTAATCCAACAAAGTTAATTGATAGAGTTAATGAAATAGAGTTAATTGATAGAGTTAATTGATAAGAGTTAATCAATTAGAATTAATCGAATAGAGTTAATTGAATAGAGTTATCGAATATAGTTTATTTGAAGGAAAGAGTTATCGAATAGAGATTATTCGAAAGAGAGTTACGTAAGGAAGTTTGTTAAAGATTTAGAAGGGTACTTTATCTATTTCGAAGTTAGAAATGTTGTTCAGTTAAGGCCTGAGAGGTAGTTATACCCCAACTTGATTGACTCCATTTTTAACTAGGGAATGGTTAGGGTTCAATAATGAAAGTTGGCTAAGTGAATTTAGTTAACGAAGGTAATGGTTTGAGTTGGCATAGTGATGTTTTATTTAAACATCTATTCAAAATCCAATGAAAGAGTTTTGGAAATGTTTTCCAAATAAGAATCAGAAATGTTTTCTAATATAGAAAATGAGAAAGGGAAGTAAATATGCAAATTTTCTCCAATGATTAATATCGTATATTTTCTAAATTTAGAGAAAAAGAATTTTTGTATATATATGGAAACAGGAAATAAAGAATGAATAAATTAATGATAAATTAATTTAAGAGATTAATGATGATTGATGATTGATCGATAGAATTTCCATCTGGAAATAATATTGTTGTTTGCACACATGTTTTTCTTTGATAGTTTACTCACCGAATATCGAAGTTTTTGACCATTTTTCCATCGTCAATACGGAGAGACCGGGATCAGATTCATGACCTGAAAACCACTATGTATGGGCGTTAGCGTTGCAAATCAAATATGATGAAGAAATTTGAAAATAGTTTATGCAAGGGCTGTTTTGACGATCCTAGGTAGCAATTTCCTAAGATGGATTTACAGAATAGTGCCTTCAGTTTGTCCAGTCTCAGGATGACCTGTATGGAAGAATGTCTGACGGAGTTTATTTAATAGATCGCATAAGTTGATCTCTTCAAACGTATGTACATTTGGTGGTGGAGGAATTCGTTTCTCTTAGCTGTATACCCGTTGTATTTTTTGGGAAATCAATTTGCGATTTGGCGGTATGATGATGTGACATTTAAAGTGAAAAAATGTGTGATCTGTCAGATATAAGCGTGACCTCTAGCCTCACAACCGGGAAATGACAAAAATCGGGCAGGCGGCATGGCTAAGAGGGTTGCTTCCAATTAGGGCGTATTGTCACCTGATCTAGAGTTTCATTTACTTCTTTAATCTATTCGATACTGTCCCATTCGGGAAATGGTTGCGGATCCCAACCGTTGGTGATATACATCCGATACACTCAAGCGAAATGAGTGGTCGGTCATGTGTGGTCGGGTTGCAAGATGTTCTTGTTGAACCCAGTGTATTCCTCTCTAGAGGTACACTATCGAAAGGTGGTTCCATACGTTGTCATAGTTGGAAATCCATTACCCAATAAATTGTAACACCCCATGTCCATTAATGTCACTCACAAAGGGAATGCATCAATATCCATGAAGCGTTATTGTTGTATAGAACAGATAAATTACAAGAATAAATAAATAAAACAACACAGCGGAAGATAAAACTTAAATCATAGCATCATAATTCAAAACAAGCTTACATAAGTAGTCTCCAAAACCATTACAACAGGATCAGTAGTATTTTCCAAAAACTTCAAAGTACATAAAGAAGCAAGTACTTTAAATAACATAAATGTATAAATCCCCACTGAGCATAAGCAAAGCCATAAAGATGAGAGAGTCCAAAGCGATACATCCACTCTCTTCAAGGAACTGGAAGAAATTGGCAGTAAGTTGTAGTATTCCCTCCTTGCAAACCTGGGAGGGGGGGGTCGGGGGAAAGGAAAGAAAAGAGGTGGAAACAAAATGGGTCAGACATAAAGTCTGGCGAGTTCAGTAATTTTAACAAATAATAGGTAAGATAAATGAACAAGACATAAACAGGCATCATGATATGGGTGTATCATAGATAAGGTAGATAAAAAGGATGGACAAGATGATTCCATTCCTAAGTACTAAGACAATCCTACACCTTGGCTAAGCGAACAACCCTCCAAGTACTAACCCCGAAGACCGAGGTCAACATCAGACTAGCACCCAAAGGACTATCCAACTCAACGAACATGTATTCCGTTACACCGCACTTTTACCACATTACTTAATTACACCGCACATCTACTAGTCTCTTTTACTCAAGGTTGATCCCTTCCTACTAACTGTACGCACATGACATACTTGGTAGTTACTTGTACCTAGCTGCTATCAAAGGTGCCGACTTGCTCTTACCACCGCTAAGGTACTCTTATTCTACCAATTCGATTGGCTCCCTAAACCTCGTAGGCACCCGTGCTGGCCCCATAGTGGGGTGTATCACTCCCCAAAGTGACAACCCCGATACCAACATGAAATGAACGACCATACCTACATGATGCAACAACGTCTTACCTACCAGCCCGGACCCATGCACGCACATGAACCCGTTGGACTTGCGTTTCCACCGCTAATCACGTTTTGACCTCTTATATTCAAGCCCAGTAAGCGTGCCCCAACCCCGGCCTAGTACCGGGCTCAATTAGATACTCAATCGGGTTACTAGTTGAAACGGGTCCCCATCCGACACAAGCCTCCCACCTATGCTTGGCCCCCATTAGGTTTTTTCGCCACTGAACCATTTTAATTTAAATGTCCATGTCTTACACATGCTATGGTTAAGTCCATACTTACATGTCATAATTTACATGTCTTATCTTATTCTGGTTAAGTTCATATTTACATGTCATAATTTACATGTCACCCCACTTAACCCTCTAAACATACCCATGTCTTATTATGGTTAGTATTCCTTAAATCATTCCTTATGACGAACGGTGCATGACCTCCCACATTAGACCAAACACTTTGTGGCCGCTGGATTTGTCGGGCGGTTCCGGGCAGTCTTACGCCACAAACCAGGTCGAACCTCGTGTCACCCATCGTTGCGCCTACAATTCATGCCTTTGACCTCTCTCATTAGACGTCCAATTGTGGCAGCTGGATTTGTCGGGTGGTTCCGAGCAGTCTTACACCACAATTGCGCCTAACCTCATGTCAAAGGTTTATTAATAATCGTATTTCACCCAAATCCCAATTTTTCATGTCACGTGTTTCCAATTCTACATATAATCATGTTTACACTTTTTGCCTATTCCAACTTGTCACTAATTACATATTAATTAGCCTCAATTACAAATTTTCAATTATAGGCAATTTCATCAATTCCATGTAATTCATACCCAAATATGCCAATTGCACATATTATCCAATTATCCAAAATATCCAATAATAAACAATTTTCCATATTTCACATATCCCCATCGTTCCCACATATTTGCATTCGCGCGTATTTTTAACATAGGCTCGAAGGTAGCCTAGATCGAAAAATAAAAAGAATAGGGATAAGAAGAGAGAATCAAATCACAGGAAATTGGAATTAACACAACATCATTAAATAAGGGGGCATATAAACTGGCATAGAGGCATAATGACAAATTCAACATGAATAAACAGATAAAAGGTATGAACTTTACATAGAAATATAAGCATATGATGACATGAATCAAAAAGGTGAAGACTTGGTGAGATTTTCATTACAAACATATATGAATCCTTCTTACAAATTTTCATGTTACTTTAATCCCATTAAATTTGTGAAAATAACTGTACTAACCTTTCGTGGTTAAAGAATAGGATTAACGAATTGAAATTGGTGTAGAAACGTTGCAGTGATGTTGATTGATCTTCTTTAATTGTTGTTGAAGCTCTAAACTTTGATGAGTTGAAGTTGAACAATTGAGATTTGATTTAGAGGCGGCGGCTAGGGTTTAAGAGAGAGTTTGACAGCATAATGGTGTCATAGCTAATATTTATGAATTAGGGTTGGGTCTTAGGGTGTATATATAGGTGTAGGAAGTTATTTAGGCCTTAGGATTAACTCTAGAACTGATCTGGACCATCAAAAATCGTCCCAGGCCCAAAATTTGCACCACACAGCAAACTGGCCGAACAAGGTTCATCCTCCCAAAAAGGGGGAGGTCGAACTGCACGGCCACGTTTCGTTTTAATTTTATTTATATTTATTTATTTATATAAATATAGTTCATTCGACGATTTCCATATCGTTTCCACTTCGAATATTTCACTAACGCCTTTAAATTTTGGAAAATTTCGCCATAACCTCCTTTGTACGGGAGGGGCTGGGAAAATTCCCAAATAACCACATGGGCGTCTCATGTCAAAAAGAAAAAGAAAAGGCCAAGCGGCTAGCCAACAGGCTCATAAAATCATCACCCAAACAAAACAGTAAACGTGTACCTATTTGTCGGGCACAAAATATTATTCCTCTTCTCTAGCCCCTTTGCTATAACCTGTTATACAATTTTTATCACTTATCATTTTCCATTCAACTTCATATTTGATTCACTTTGATTTAAAAACACCATTCATTCTAATGTTGCCTGCATAGGCAAAAATCATATCATTAGCTAATTAATGAATATTTCAACTCATGCATATTTATTTGAACAAGTGGCTATTTTTAACACTTCACATTTCAAAATTGATAATTATGCCAAACTAAAATATATTTCAACACATGACTATTTTATTTAGTTCCTATGCATGTTGAAAATAACATTTTATTCACAAATATTTATTTCAACGCTCGCATATCTTTAACATCTCACATATATGATAAAAAGTATATTTTTATCATTTAAAATATTTATTCAACAAATGAATGTTTTCAACACTTTATAATTTCAATAAAAATGTGATTTTTATTGTTCGATCATTTTATTCAACACATGAACTTTTCCAATACACACACTTCTCAACACATGAGCATTTCCACACATGGATATTTTATATATGTTGTTCATATAAGAAAGATGAAATTTTTATTGTTGAAACTATTTATATATAAGGCGAATATTTTTCATACTTCATATATATTATAAACATGTGATTTTTATTGTTTAAACACTTCATTCATTCATAAATGAATTTAATTTTCACACATCACTTTTCAACACATGAACATTTCCATATATGGATATAGTATTATTTCCATATATGGATGCAGTATCAACATATGACTTTAATTTCAACGCATGAAAATAATTTCAACATATGAAAACAATTCTAACACATAAATATTATTCAAAATTTCGGCAGCATAACGGCAGGGTAGTTAAAACCGGCACCGTCCCCAGTACGGCTCCTCGCTCTACCTTAAAACCTCGCGGTTTTTGTCAATGGGGATTCATGCATCTAATTCGCACGCGGTGGCATGTTTTATTTTTATTTCCACAATTTTTCCAATTCATTTCAATCACCAATGGGTATTTTTCAACCACAACCAAACAATATCAACCACAAACAATTATTCAACCATTCGCATTTTTCATCCAATATTTCACACCAATTCACAACAACAAATATCGTCCATGGTTTGTGGACGAGGGGAGTATATATATATATATATATATATATATATATATATATATATATATATATATATATATATATTATTGCTATATTTCACTTGCATTTCAACACATATATCAATTATTCTATGCATGTATAATTCATACTTCGCTTATATAACTTACACATCGCATGTACATGAGGTATACAACACGTGTGTAATTTATATTTCGCTTATATAATTTATACACGACATTTTCCATTCAAATTCAATTAATTTAGATTTCTCACATTGGTTTTCGGAGTGTTAAAAATCGTAGATGACTCAGAAAAATCGGCGATCTCTTCTATGTGGTAGAGAGCTTCCTTGCGGTCCCGATGTTTCCTGTTTCATCGAATTTCGTCAACACACCTTAAAGATATGATTTTTCAAAGTGCAAACATCAAAAAGAACTCACCTTTCTAAGTGGTTCGAAACTAGGGTTGCGGTTTTCGCGAAAATCGAGGCACGAGGGGACGATCGGAGGTGCTGACGTGGAAGAGGAAGGAGAGGCGGTCCTGTCGGTGGCGGTTTGAGGTGGCTTGGTGGTCGGTGGCGATCAGGGCAGAGCTGGGAAGTCGGCGACTTCCTGGGCCCGATTCAGGCGATACGGTGGTCGAGGGGGGGTGAGGGTTGGTCGGATTTGAAGAGCAGGAGGAGGCGCGTCGACGGGGGTAGGTGGCGGCGGCGATACGGGGCTGTGGCGGCGACGATCGGTTGGGGAAGTTTCGAACGGGTTTCGCCGTTCGTTTCGAAGGAAGCGGGTTTTTTTTTAATTTTAATTTATGAAAGAAAAATTATGATTGGCCTAGGGTTTTATTAAATTTTTAAATAGTGTTTTCTCCAACGAACTCCTTTTCAAGTCCAACGACTTTCGTCCCTAGCTAAATACCCCCATCTCGGACACAATGGGATATGTTTCGTTGGCCAATTCGACTGTTATAGTCAGTTATTTTTCAAATTAAAGTATAAAACATTTAATTTTTAACTTTGAACGTACATTTCAATTTGCCAGGGCCACAAACTGATTCGAAAAATTCCAGAAAAATAAATCTAGCTATGTTTTGACGATACGGTCCCAACAAAACTAGTTTCGTCGAATTCTGAGATCGTTTGAAAAATGGTCATTTTCTAGTCGATCCAATTTAACAGAAATTGACCAAACACATTTTCCTTTGCCACGCTCACATACTAGCATCAAAGGTTATGAAATTTGAAACCTAGCAATAATTTGACATCCCGGACCCAACAAAAGTGGTTTCGTCGAATTCCGAGGTCGTTTGCAAAATATCAATTTTCCAGGGCTATATATTCTATATAGCGACCTTTCTGAAAATTCATTCGGCCATAACTTTTGATTTCCGTTATGAAACTTCTATTTTTCAGATTCGTTAGAAAGGTATTGACTAACAGATTTAAATATTTTTGGTTTCGTTAAAATCCGTTATATTTTCCACCCTGCACAGTCAGTCAAAGTTTGAATTCAAATTTTCAAACTGACTAACTATTTCTAATTCACTATTTTATTGAAATATTCTATTTCAATTGTTCAAACTCCTTTGAAATGACCAATTTAAAATTTTTAAATTGGCTCGTATTTTCCTGTTTGTTACAATCTCCCCCACTTAAAACTTTTCGTCCTCGAAAAGGAAACAACAGTAAAGTAGGAAACAAAATGTAAATGCAAAGTATTGTAAAGGTTCCTTGCACCGGAGTTAGTCAGAGATATCCACACTGCATTTGGGGTAAGCTTGCTTAATGCTTTCCTCGGTCTCCCAAGTACAGTCTCTAGGATCATTACTCCACTGCACTTTAACTAAATGAACCCTTTTGCTTCTTAGTTCTCTAGTTTCTTTGCCAACAATCTTTAATGGCTCTTTTCTGAGTGCTAATTCTGGAGTTACGTCTATATCCTGTTGCGCTGCTTCTTCTACAACAAGATCCGGATCATGCACATGTCTTCTAAGTTGAGATATGTGAAATACATCATGCACTCCAGGCAACCAATCTGGTAATTGAACCCTATAAGCAAGAGTTCCAATTCGTTAAAGTATAGGAAAGGGACCAATAAATCTCGGTGCCAACTTCCCAGTTTTTCCAAATCTGATTACTCCTCTCATCGGGGAAACTTTCAAATAAACATGATCACCAACAGCAAATGTCAAATCTCTTCTTCTAGAATCTGCATAACTTTTCTGTCGGCTTTGCGCGGTTCTCAATCGCTTTTTGATAAGGTCGACTTTATCAGACGCTTCTCTAATCATATCGGGTCCTAACACAAGTCTGTTGCCAGGTTCTACCCAACATGCTGGAAATCTGCACGGTCTGCCATATAATGCTTCAAATGGCGACATTCCCAAACTTGCTTGATAGCTATTGTTATATGAGAATTCTGCCAAATGCAAGTGATCTTCCCATGACCCACCAAAATCAATTATACAAGCCCGCAATAAATCTTCTAGAATTCTATTCACCCGCTCAGTCTGGCCATCTGTTTGAGGGTGATAAGCGGTGCTCATATTCAGTTTCGTTCCCAACTCTGTCTAGAAAGCCTCCCAGAATTCGCTAGCAAATATTGGGTCTCTATCACTGACTATGCTGATGGGAATTCCATGTAGCTTAACGATTACTTTTAAATATATCTGTGCTAGACTTTGAGCGGTTCTATTGGATCTGACAGGTATAAAATGGGCAGTCTTCGTGAAGCGATCTACGATTACCCAAATGCTGTCATTACCTTTCCTGGTTCGCGGCAAACCATCTATGAAATCCATGGAAATCTGTTCCCATTTCCAACCCGGGACTTCCAACGGTTGCAACAATCCAGCTAGCTTCTGCTGGTCGCTCTTGACCAATTGACAAGTAGGGCATCTACTAACATTCAAAGAAATATCCCTCTTCAATGTCTTCCACCAGAAAGTGCATTTGATATCGTTGTACATTTTACTCACACCAGGATGGATGCAAAATTTGGATTTATGACATTCGTGTAGCACTTCTCTTTTGAGCTCAGGCATGTCGGGAACACATATTCTCCCATTCAATCTCAAAACTCCCTCACTATCCACTTGGAAACTGGAGCCTTCGCCCTTTTGAATCCTTCTTATCATTTCTTTTACAAAATTGTCACTTTTCTGAAGAACAGATATTTTATCAATCAATCCTGGCATAATTATAAGATTGGCAACGATTGCGGTTTTTCTACTAAGCGCATCTGCTACAACGTTAGCCTTTCCCGGCGTATACAGGATATCAAGATCATACGCTGCAAGAAATTCTAGCCAACGCTGCTGTCTCAAATTTAGATCTTTCTGGGTGTATAAATACTTCAATGATTGATGATCTGTGTACAGCACAAATTTCTCGCCCAATAAATAATGCCTCCAGACTTTCAAAGCAAAAACGATGGCTAGCAACTCAAGATCATGAGTTACATAATTCTTCTCATGCGGTTTCAATTGGCGGCTTGCATAAGCGACTACTTGGCCTCTTTGCATTAACATTGCACCAAGACCTCTAATAGAAGCATCTGTCCAAACCATTAAATCTTGATTGCCATCAATAATGTTTAACACTGGAGCAGTCGTCATTTTCGATTTCAATTCCTGGAAAGCTTCTTTACAGTCGGAATTTCACTTAAATTTCTCATGCTTCTTCGTGAGCTTCGTTAACGAACTGGATATCTTCGAAAAATCCTTAACGAACTTTCGATAATAACTAGCCAACGCCATAAAACTTCTAACCTCTGTGGGAGTAGTGGGTTGTTTCCAGTCTTGAATCGCTGTTATTTTGCTCGGATCTACAGAAATCCCTTTCTCGGACACGACATGGCCTAGAAACTTCACTTCTTCTTGCCAGAAGACACATTTAGAGAACTTGGCTTTGAAGACGTTCTTTCTTAGAATCTCCAATACTAGTTCTAAGTGTTTTTCATGCTCGGGTTTTGATTTGGAGTAGATTAAAATATCATCAATGAACACGAGGACAAATTTATTCAGAACTCCCCTGAACACTCTATTCATTAGATCGACAAAGTGTGCTGGAGCATTGCACAGGCCAAACGACATTACTAACCATTCATAAAATATGTCTGGACCTCTGAAATCTGTCAAAGGAACACACTCTTCTGCTATTCTCAATTGA
Source organism: Allium sativum (assembly GCA_030737875.1). Lineage (NCBI taxonomy): Eukaryota > Viridiplantae > Streptophyta > Magnoliopsida > Asparagales > Amaryllidaceae > Allium > Allium sativum. The sequence continues at coordinate 164,509,985 of CM060913.1, forward strand.
TGAAAACCTGTAGCTAGATCCATTCGGGAAAATACTTTCGCCCTATTCAATTGTTCTAGCAGATCGTCGATGCGGGGTAATGGATACTTGTTTTTGAGCATCTGTTTGTTGAGGTCTCGGTAATCAATGCATAATCGAAGAGTACCGTCTGACTTTGGGACAAACACAATAGCTGCACCCCAATTAGAAAAACTAGGTCTGATTAGACCCTTCCACAACAGTTGACGAGTTTGATCGGCTAATTCTTCTTTTTCCTTCGGAGTCATTCTGCAAATTGGGTGTACCACTGGTCTGGCATTGAGAATTAGATCGATTCTGAATTCTATTTCTCTTTGCGGAGGTAAGTTTTCAACTTCTTCAAACACATCCGCATAGTTTCTAACAATAGGAATCTTTTCCAGGGAAGTGGGGATAACTTCTAACGCCGACCAAAATTCTTCTCTATTCGGATTCGAACCATGACAGGGTACCGTAATATATCCAAGCTTCGTTAGAATTTTAATGATTCTTTCTGCACACTTTACCTCAGCTTCGTATTTCGTTAACCATTCTAACCCAAGGATAACGTCAAATTCGGGAAAATCCATAACGACTAAATTAATGGGAAATTTGTAGAAAGAATAAGAGATTGGCACTGTACAACATGAACTAAGAATAATATAACCCCCTATCGGGTTATGTACTTCAACCGATTCTTTAAGCTTTCTCTGTTTTAACTTTAATTTATGCACTGTGTTGCTAGCAATAAATCTATGTGACGCACCTGTGTCAAACAATATAGAGACATGAATATTTTTAATTGTAAGGGTACCTCCCAAAACATCGGGTTTACCTGCTCCATCGGAAGCAGCTGGCGGGCTCGACCCGTCATACACATGAGCTACTGCGGCCTTCTTCAACTGAGGACAGTCTTTGACTAGATGATCCGTCTTGCGGCAATTAAAGCAGGAGCGAGGATTCTGAGAACCCTGGCTTGAACCTTGTGAATTTGTCTTCTGCCTCTTCGGGGCTGTGCACACATTAGAGAAATGCCCCATTTTGCCACAGTTATAGCAACTTCCTCTCGGCGGCTTGCCAGTCTGAGGTTTCGAGGATGCTGCTTGGCTTGACTCAGCTTGATTCACAGCAGGCTTGCGTATGTTCCCGACTTGGCTTCTAGCGCGATCCTGCTCCAGATGCCTTTGGTTAAGGTCTTCGTAGTTGCATGTCATTTCCACCAATTCATTAAATTCCATCTTGACGTGGGCCATGGCTCTATCATGATACTGTCGCTTTAGCCCAAGGATAAACCTCTTATTTTTGGACTTTGCAGTGGCGACGAGTTCTGGAGCATAGGGGGACAACTGTGTAAATTTATTCAGATAATCTTGCACTGAAAGATCCCCTTGCTGGAGGTTGGCGAAGTCATCGTGCATTCGTTCTAGGGCTTGTTCCGGGACATATTTCTCTTTGAAGAGTTCTTTGAATCCATCCCATGTTCTTCCAGCTTCTCTATTCCCGGCGGTGAGAGATTCCCACCATAGTTCAGCTTGTTCCTGCATAAGCCAGGCACCCATAATAGCTTTATCTTGATCTCCAAGCCTTAGGCCTTCTAGTATTTTCTCGCACGTTTTGAGCCATGCAAGGGCCTCTATCACCGTGCCAGTTCCCGAGAAGGTCTTGCCTCCTAGGTTTTTGTATCTCTTAGCTACGCGGTCCAGCTCGAAGTATTGAGCGGCCGGGGGTTGTATCAAAGGTCCTTCTTCAATTGGGACTTCTCCCCGTCCTCTGCCACGGCCGGCTCGGCCTCCTCTAGCGCCGGCTGCTGTGGTAGCCATTTTTGAAATTCTGTATAAGCAAGAAAAGAGTCAGCTTACAGAAACGATAATTTATTGCATAGTTAAGCAGAAACTTTACGGAAAGATAGCGATGGACTGATCAAATTGTTTTTGCCATTCTGCTGGGCTCATTCTATGACTTTACTAGTCCCATCTCTAATGAGCTACACGCCTTAGAATACTACTGATTCTATTTTGACGAAGTGTTTAATGTGTTAGACTCCAGAACTAAGGTTAACCAAAGCTCTGATACCAGCTGTGACGATCCCAAAACCCTGTAACACGGTGTTAAGGATAATCATTGGAATATAACACATTAACCATCATTAGCAGATCACAGATAATAGCATAAACAGAAGATATAATAATTTACACACATATGACAACGGAATCATATAGATATCATCACATCAGAGAGCACAGTGCAGGATACAACTTAGTGCATAATAATACATAATCAGTCACCATCGCCTGAGGCGAAAACATACATAAAGAGTGCACAAAATAAATATCAGTCTACATCGCCAGTGGCGGAATCATAATACATATACTAAGATGGTGGAAAGAGTCAAAGTCAGCACGGTGTAGTCAAGCCTCGCCATGAACCAAAAGTGCGCCAGATACCTATAACTAGGCCGCCCATGTGAAAATGAGGGCACCCGAGTTTGCAAGGTGAAAACAAACTACGAGTCAGTCATGGGACTGGTATGAGAAATCTACTTAACTTATTAACAACAATAAGAAGGCAAATAAAAGGACCACGCCACTTTCGCGGAACGGGTTTACTTCAATGAGTGCTAGTGCATGAAATAAAGTAAATGATTAAATCATCGCAATGCTTTTTATAAAATGAAGCCATTATAAGACTCAGGTCCCATCACACAATGCAACGCAAGCCGGAGGATAGAGTTTTACCTTATAATGGCCAAAAATGCTTCTTACGAATAAAAAAAAAGTGTTTGATATTATTACTAGTGCTTATATATTTCAAAAGCGATTTCAATCATAAATATCAATCATATGCGGCATAAATGACCCATACCACTATGTCGTCGTACTAGTAATACAATCACGTCCGCATATTTCGTATTGGAAATTGGATTCCTTCATGAGTCGAGGCAAGGGGCAAGCTCCTCTCCGTTCGATACACTCAAGCAAATGCCTCGGGATCGCACACAGCAATCCCTGGATCCTCCAAGGCCGGTCCTCTATTACTTTTGAGGATTAATTATTCCTGAACACACGTTTCCCGGTCCTTACAGACCTATATCGAGATGCCTCGTATTCCAACAACCACACAGGTGAATAGTAGATATAAATGTCAGGGCTGGGAGGTCACTGACACCACCATAGCTAGAAAGAAACGTCGTGCACTCCTTGGGTCCTTCTCCCGTTTTTGACTCATACCGGGGTGTGAGGCTCGCGAATTCACGTTATACACAAAGCTACGTCACACAGACTATGCTTTGATCATCAACCACAAGACTTTTCTTTGCAACAGAAGCCTTGATCATATGCCACTTAGGCGTGCCACACAGGCAATCCACTCCATGTGACTGATTTCTATCAATACATAACCTCTGAGCTTGTACGTCTCAGAGAAGGGCGTTAAGCAAGAGAATAAATTCTCCGCCGCCAAACAGATATATATTTAAAAGAGATCAATCAACACAGAACAAAATCCAATGTCAGATACACAGTCCATTTACAAGTCCGTTTTGGGTTTGAACGAAACTGGAGGCACCAAATTCCTCGCATATCCGTATAATCAACAGTATGTTTGGATGGCTACTACTTCAGCTTCTTCAAGGTAGCTACTCCGATCACGAGCATCAGTAGCGCCCATCCATCCAATGTGAAGATCGTCGGTCTTCAACCTTCTTTGACTCTTCGACTTCTCAACGTCGATCGATTATTTGAAATGAGATGAACTCGGCCTTTTCAAATAACCCACGTATATTTAGATTTTCAAATCAATTTATCACATGGTTGGACTATTCAACATTCACATTTCAGTTCTTTAGTTATAATTTTCATGTTAGATATCTTCAACCATCACATATCAAGCAAACACAACAAAATTGGTTTATTTCAACTCTATATCGTCAATAGTACTTTATAACGATATATCGCCATTTTTATTTATTTTAAAACAGCCATATTTAATTAAACGACGTTTCAGGTCGTGCCGATGTACTGGCGCTGTTTTTCACTAATTTTGTTTTACACATATCTGAAAATCTAACCGTTGGATCTTCACAAATTTTATATCATTAGGAAGGTCATTTCAAAACGAATCCAACGGTTTCAGTTTTGGGAAAATCCGACAGTCGGATCTTCCACACTAGCCATTTGAAGTTACGGTTTCAATTTACGAACTGCAGCGTCGTTATTCGATTTAATTTAATTATATTTGTATATATAAATATAATCGTTTCTGGCGCTGTTTTTCTTCAGATTTGTATTAAACATTCCAGACAATCCAACCGTCGGATCTTCACAAAATTGGTGCCGTTGGAAACATTTTTCCAAGGTGAACCCAACGGTTGCGGTTTCGGGAAAATCCAATGGTCGGATTTCCCGAACTAGTCGTTTGAAATCACGGTTTCAAAACACGAACTGCACGACCACGTTTCGTTTTAATTTTATTTATATTTATATATTTATATAAATATAGTTCATTCGACGATTTCCATATTGTTTCCACTTCGAATATTTCAGTAACGCCTTTAAATTTTGGAAAATTTCGCCATAACCTCCTTTGTACGGGAGGGGCTGGGAAAATTCCCAAATAGCCACATGGGCGTCTCATGTCAAAAAGAAAAAGAAAAAGCCAAGCGGCTAGCCAACAGGCTCATAAAATCATCACCCAAACAAAACTGTAAACGTGTACCTATTTGTCGGACACAAAATTTTATTCCTCTTCACTAGCCCCTTTGCTATAACCTATTCAATAAATATGCATGTACATATATACAATTTTTATCACTTATCATTTTCCATTCAACTTCATATTTGTTTCACTTTGGTTAAAAAACACCATTCATTCTAATGTTGCCTGCATAGGCAAAAATCATATCATTAGCTAATTAATGAATATTTCAACTCATGCATGTTTATTTGAACAAGTGGCTATTTTTAACAATTCACATTTCAAAATTGATAATTTTGCCGAACTAAAATATATTTCAACACATGACTATTTTATTTAGTTCCTATGCATGTTAAAAATAATATTTCATTCACAAATATTTATTTCAACGCTCGCTATCTTTAACATCTCACATATATGATAAAAATGATGTTTTTATCATTTAAAATATTTATTCAACAAATGAATGTTTTCAACACTTTATAATTTCAATAAAAATGTGATTTTTATTGTTCGATCATTTTATTCAACACATGAACTTTTCCAATACACACTTCTCAACACATGAGCATTTAAACACATGGATATTTTATATATGTTGTTCATATAAGAAAGATGAAATTTTTATTGTTGAAACTATTTATATATAAGGCGAATATTTTTCATACTTCATATATATTATAAATATGTGATTTTTATTGTTTAAACACTTCATTCATTCACAAATGAATTTAATTTTCACACATCACTTTTCAACACATGAACATTTCCACACATGGATATAGTTTGAACATATGACTTTAATTTCCACGCATGAAGATAATTTCAACATATGAATACACATAAATATTATTCAAAATTTCGGCAGCATAACGGCAGGGTAGTTAAAACCGGCACCGTCCCTAGTACGGCTCCTCGCTCTACCTTAAAACCTCACGGTTTTTGACAATGGGGATTCATGCATCTAATTCGCACGAAGGCGGCATGTTTTATTTTTATTTCCACAATTTTTCCAATTCATTTCAATCACCAATGGGTATTTTTCAACCACAACCAAACAATATCAACCACAAACAATTATTCAACCATTCGCATTTTTCATCCAATATTTCACACCAATTCACAACAATAAATATCGTCCATGGTTTGTGGACGAGGGGAGTATATATATATATATATTTATTATTGCTATATTTCACTTGCATTTCAACACATATATCAATTATTTTATGCATGTATAATTCATACTTTGCTTATATAACTTACACATCGCATGTACATGTGGTATGCAACACGTGTATAATTTATTTTTCGCTTATATAATTTATACACGACATTTTCCATTCAAATTAAATTAATTTAGATTTCTCACATTGGTTTTCGGAGTACTAAAAATCGTAGATGACTCAGAAAAATCCGCGGTCTCTTCTATGTGGTAGAGAGCTTCCTTGCGGTCCCGATGTTTCATGTTTCACCGAATTTCGTCAACACACCATAAAGATATGATTTTTCAAAGTGCAAACAACAAAAAGAACTCACCTTTCTAAGTGGTTCGAAACTAGGGTTGCGGTTTTCGCGAAAATCGAGGCACGAGAGGATGGTCGGAGGTGCTGACGTGGAAGAGGAAGGAGAGGCGGTACAGTCGGTGGCAGTTTGTGGTGGCTCGATGGTCGGTGGCGATCAGGGCGGCGCTGGGAAGTCGGCGACTTCCTGGGCCCGATTCAGGCGATACGGTGGTCGGGGGGGTGAGGGTTGGTCGGATTTGAAGAGGAGGAGGAGGCGCGTCGACGAGGGTAGGTGGCGGCGGCGATAGGGGGCTGAGGCGACGGCGATCGGTCGGGAAAGTTTCGAACGGGTTTCGTCGTTCATTTCGAAGGAAGCGGTTTTTTATTTTATTTTAATTTATGAAAGAAAAATTCTGATTGGCCTAGGGTTTTATTAAATTTTTAAATAGTGTTTTCTCCAACGAACTCCTTTTCAAGTCCAACGACTGTCGTCTCCAGCTAAATACCCCCATCCCGGACACAATGGGATATGTTTCGTTGGCCAATTCGACTGTTACAGTCAGTTATTTTTCAAATTAAAGTATAAAACAATTAATTTTTAACTTTGAACGTACATTTCAATTTGCCAGGGCCACAAACTGATTCGAAAAATTCCAGAAAAATAAGTCTAGCTATGTTTTGACGATACAGTCCCAACAAAACTTGTTTCGTTGAATTATGAGATCGTTTGAAAAATGGCCATTTTCTGGTCGATCCAATTTAACAGAAATTGACCAAACACATTTTCCTTTGCCACGCTCACATACTAGCTTCAAAGATTATGAAATTTGAAACCTTGCAATAATTTGGCATCCCGGACCCAACAAAAGTGGTTTCGTCGAATTCCGAGGTCGTTTGCAAAATATCAATTTTCCAGGGCTATATATTCTATATAGCGACCTTTCTAAAAATTCATTCGGCCATAACTTTTGATTTCCGTTATGAAACTTCGATTTTTCAGATTCTTTAGAAAGATATTGACTAACAGATTTAAGTATTTTTGGTTTCGTTAAAATCCGTTATATTTTCCACCCTGTACAGTCAGTCAAAGTTTGAATTCAAATTTTCAAACTGACTCACTATTTCTAATTCACTATTTTATTAAAATATTCTATTTCGATTGTTCAAACTCCTTTGAAATGACCAATATAAAAAATTTAAATTGGCTCGTATTTTCCGGGTTGTTACAGATATAATTTCTATTTAGAGCCTTGTATTTAATATTGAATTGGATTTTGGGTTTTTCGTGAATGGTGTCTTCATTAACAATGTTCTTAAACCCAGTTGAGAAAAGAATAAATTTTTAATTAAGATTTAGTGAAGTATTTCCAGTTAATTAATATTTAATTGGAATTGAATAAAAGAATTGGATTTTGGGTTTGTCGTGAATGGTGTCTTAAAAACACTGTTCTTAAACCCCGTGTGAAAAGAATAAACCTTTTATTTAAGATTCCATAATAAAATGGAATGTCAATTGGGTTTATCATGAATGGTGTTTTAAATAACACTTGTTCTTTAAACCGATTAACAGTGAAATTAAAATTTGGGATTTCTAAATCTTTTATTAAGATTTAATGGAATTTTACAAAGTAAAGTTTTTCCAATTTAATATATTAAATTGGAATTGAATGGAATTCGATTTGGTAATAATCGAAGTGAGCTTTTGTGGAGGAAGACTGTTAATATATATTGAATTTAAAAGGCTTTGTCATTATTCCAGTTATATTATTAGTCGGATATGGAAATTTATATCGATTATATATTGATCTGTTTTCCGTGAAGATTCCATAATTAATGGAATGTAACTGGGGTTTATCGTGAACTGTGTTTTAAAGGACATTAGTTCTTTACCCCCATTTAAAGACAAGATTACATGTCTAACATTGAATTTCGAACTGTATGGTTGATCTCTGCTGAATATATATATGTTTGGTGGCAGAGAATTTATTCTTTTGCTTAACACGCTTCTCTAAGACGTACGAGCTTAGAGCTTATAGGCAGAAATCAATAGTACAGTGTAGATTATTGATGCGACATGTTTGATTTCCCAAAGTTAAATAATCATTAATATTGATATTTAGGAAGATTAAAACTAAGTGGAGTTTTAATGAATCTTTATGAAAAGAGAATGTGATAATTTAAATTATCAATTCGGAAAATGATCGAGAATGGAGTAGCTCCAGTTTGACTCCAAGCGCTAGTTAAATCTTTAATTAGATTTGAGCAGGGAATGGTAATTAATTTTATCGATAACACCGTGGGGTTAGATATGAAGTATTACCAGTTTTGCTTCATGGGGTGAGTAGGTTGGGATTGAGAAATAAAATAAATGATTACTTCGGTAAGGATCGCTAATACCAACTAGTTTGGATAAACCTTAATTTGGTTTAAATTGATATCCATAGGAAGATTAAAGAATGAATTTAAAGAATTTATCTTTGATAAAATTAATGGGAACCTTACCCAAAGGATATGAATATTTAAATAAAAGAATATTGTGAATTGGAATGAGGCGCATATTTGTTTTATAGCACTTTTTTATAATATACGCGAGTTACTCAGAAAGGCTGGGTTTATACCCATTCTGAATAACTAATTCGATGATAAGTCGACGATAAAGATGGTGGTTGAAGACCGGAGGTCTTTACATCGTTTGGATGATTACTGATGTCTTGATTGGGTTGTACACCCAAGACAAGGTAATAAGTGGTGATCGTCCAGACGTACTTGGAGATCAACCAGATATGTGAAGACCTCTCTCCTGCATTGGACATATGGGACGAGGAATAAGGTGCCTCCGGTTTCGTTCAGACCTGGAACGAACTTGTAAATGGATGTGTGTTTGACATTGGATTTTGTTTTGTGTTGATTGATCTCTATTAAATATATATTTGTTTGGCAACGGAGAATTTATTCTCTTGCTTAACGCCCTTCTCTGAGACGTTTGAGCTCAGAGATTATATATCGATAGACATCAGCCACATGGCGTGAATTTCCTGTGCATGCTGAGATGCAATGGATCAAGGATTCTATTGAAAAGCAGAGTCTTGTGGTTGATGATCAAAGCACGGCTTTAATGTAACATAGCTTTGTGTATAACGTTAATTTGCGAGCATCACACCTCGGTATGAGTTAAAAACGGGATAAGGGACCGTTGGGGGAACATGACGTTTCTTTCTAGCTATGCGTGGTGTCATGGTATGGAGCCCAGACATTTATATATTTACCTATGTTGATGACGGATAATGAGGCGACTCAGATATATCGGTTACTACAGAGCCGATGGATAGGTCCAACAGGACCGGAAAACGTGTGTTCAGGAATTGCTACTCAAACGTAAGAGAGGACCAGCCCAACCGATCCAAGGGCTGCCTGGAGTGCGTAGTCCTGAGATATTTGCTAGAGTGTCTCGAAGCTGTTAGGAGCACATCCTTTACCTCGACTCATGAAGGAAATCCAATTTTCAATACGTGACATTTCGGTTTTAATTGTACAAATAGTATGGCGACATGATATATGGTACATTTATATTTGAAGTCGTTTTAAACACTATGCACTTATAATAGTATCAAATGATTTGTTTTAAATGTACCAAGCATGTTTGGCTATTATATGGGAAAACCCTATCCTCCGGCTTGCGTTGCATTGTGTGATGGGACCAGGGTCTTATAATAGATTCATTTTTCCAAAAAGAATGGCGCTGTTTTTTTATGCACTGGTATTCTTGGGTGGAAACCCGTTCCGTGTTATATGGCGTGGTCCCTTGATTTACTTTAATTTTAAAGTAAAGATTTAATAACTGTTTTAGTTCTCACACTAGTCACATGATTGACCTGAAGTTTATTGTTTTAACCTAAACTCTGGGTGCCCCTATTTTCCGCACAGGCAACTAGTAGTTTTGGTTTTGCAGATATTATATTCACAGGATCCTGGTTTATAGCTGGAGCTATGTTCGGAATGCTCTGTATCCGTGTATTTCTTTCAGTTGTGTTTTGTATTATCTTCCGCTGCATAATAATTTGTAACTCTCTGACATTTATCAAATGTACATTATTTGTTAATACTCTGTATATTCTTGTACTCTAATGTAAATTGTTGTAATGAGCAATGAAATGTTCTTCTGTTTGTGTTATGATTTGTCGTGTTCTCAACTCAATATGGGCTTTCCGATATGGGCGAGTTTAGGTTGTTTCAGTTTGGTATCAGAGCTTTGGTTTACAGGGCTCGAGAACAAGACACATTAGAACCAAATGAAAGAATTCATCAGAGATTGGATTAGTAATATCCAATAAGTATGACTCGTTAGAGATGGGATCAGTAGTATCCTAGAATGAGTTGAAAGAGTGCTAGTTTTAAAATAAAAGTGAAAACAAATTTTGTTTTGAAAATTTAAGTCTTATTATGTGTATTTGATTATTTATGTTATATTGAATTTGGACAATCTAGTATATGAAGATTTTGCATATACGCCTTGCAAACGTGTATACGAAGCCTCAAATATACTGGATAGATATGGAATCACACTCTTGTCGCCCGGAGATGATTCTGATGATCGCTCGAGCGTCATCAGCATTTATGTTCGGGTTTCGAAAGTGGGATATCTATATATTTTCAATTGACTAGTGTGAGAACCAAAACTAGCTAGAATTTATTGTTCGTGATTTGACACACAATATTGGATTTTTGACTATGTAGAAAGTTATGTATTTGAAACGATAATCAACCAATTGATTGCTGATTGCTGATTATGTTGCATGATTATTCATTTAACCAATATGTAAATGAAAGGTAAATTTAGCCAAATTGTGTCAAATATTGAACCAACTTGAAATTTGATTGAAATTGCATACATGTACATGTATATGTGTGAACAGGTCGTAGCAGGGAAGCCAAGTAGAGGAATAAAATTGTATGCCTGACAAATAGGCACATATTTACTAATTTATCGGGTTTTGATGATTTTATGAGCCGCTTGGCATTTTCTTTTTGGATGATGAGGCCCCTGCGTGGCTAGCTGTAGTTTTAGATGTCTCCCCATACAAAGGAGGTTATGACGAAATTTTTCGAACATTTATGGTGTTAGCCAAATTTTTGAAGAATCTGAAAATTCTTAGAAACTGAAAAGTTGAAGAATGAAAGTTGAGTTGGTTAGTTAAACAACTTCCAAATCCATTCCCTTTCGAGGACGAAAAGATTTTAAGTGGGGGAGATTGTAATAACTCGGAAAATCGGAACCAATTTAAATTTTTTATTTTGGCTATTTTAATAGATTTTGAATATTTAAAATGATTTATTTTAAATAATAACGGCTAAAAATTTATTTAAATCGAAGTTAGAATGAATAAATTTATTTTAATTACATAACGAGCCTGAAATGACGCGGTAGTTTGAAAATTCGATTTTAAATTTCCATTGAATGTACAGGATTCAAAATAAACCGGATTTCAGTGAAACCAAAGATATTTGAATCGGTTTGAAAATATCTTTCCAACGGATGTGAAAAATCCAGATTTCCTAACGAGAATAAAAAGTTATGTCCAGTTGAAAATTCAAAATAGTCGCTATAGAATTCTATATAATATATAGCCCTTAAAAATAGCCATTTTGCAAACAACCTCCATTTTCGACGAAACCACTTTTGTTGGATCCGGAATGCCAAATTATTGCTTGATTCCAATTTTCATAATTTTTGGAATCAATATTTGAGCGTGGTGAATTTAAACATATTTGGTCAATTCAGTTTGAATTTAATCAACTGGAAAATCTCCATTTTTTCAAATGGCCTCCATATTCGACGAAATTAGTTTTGTTAGGACCGTATCGTCAAAACATAGCCAAATTTATTTTTCGGGAATTTTTGAAGTCCCTATGTGGGCCTATTAAATTAAAATGTACGTTTAAATTGAATATATACTAATTTAAATTTTAAATCTAAACGAAAACTAATCGAAACAGTCGAACTGGCTTGCGGAACATATCCCATTTTGCCCGGAATGGGGGTAATTAGCTAGGGGTGACAGTCGTTGGGTTCGATTCGGGGTTCGAATGAAAAACAAACTTTTTGGAGAATAAAATAATATAATAATTAAATTATTATATAAATTTAAACCCCTCCCCTATTCCCTCTTCTCTCTCCCCGATTTCAGATTAGAAAAACAAAACAAAATTGATTGGACGCACCACCATCGCGCTCCCCGCCGCCACTTGTGGAGCTCCACCATCGGACCCCCTCCACTCCTTCCTCCTCCTTCCTGTCTCCATTCGATATCCCCAAAGCCCATCCGCCCAAAACCGTAGCCGCCAGTCCCCTAGCTCGCCGCCGCCACCTAGCCACGCCCACCCACGCCCGCCAGCAATCCCATGCCACCACCTCTGCCTCATGTGCCGCCCTAGCAGCCCCTTCCCTCTTTGAACAGCTAAAGTAAGTTTTTATTTTATTTTATTTTATTTTATTTTAGGTAATTGATTTGGTTAATTAGGAAATTAAACATTGTTTTAAAAAAAAAACTGATTTTTTTATAGCATTGTTTTTAAATGTAAAAAATATATATATATATATATATATAAATAGATTAGTATTAAAAAGATGTGATTTTTATTAATATGTAAATACAAAGTTTTGATTTTTATTTATATATATAGCATACAAAGATGTGATTTTTATTTATATATTAACAATATGAAATTTTGATTTTTATATATGTAGCGAAGTTATAAAAAATATGATCTTTATTATATAGAGAGGATAATAAAAATAGGATTTCTTTTTATATGAATAGAATAATAAAATTTTGATTTTTATTGTTTTTATAGCATTGTAAAAATATAATTTTTATATAGAAAGTAGTGATATAAAAATATAATTTTTATACAGAAAGTAGCGCTAATAAAAATATGATTTTTATATATGTAGGGTATTAAAAATATGATCTTTATAATGTAAACATCGTTTTCAAAATGTGATTTTTATATATGAAGTAGCAGAATAAAAATGTGATTTTTATTTATAAGGTAGAAAGATAAAAATTCGATATATATATATATATAATAGCAATATAAAAATATGATTCTTATATATAACAACAATATAAAAACATCATATTAAAAATGTGATTTTTACTATGAACAGCATGGAAAAGATTGCATTGGAATTTCGGGCAAATCCAAACGGTTCAGAAATTCAGAAATAAAACTGGAGGAGTGGATCCCAAAGTTGAGAACTTCTCACTCTACTTTATTTTCTAGTTAAATATATATACTAAGATGCAGACGGTGCTTAGAAGCACCCGACACCTTTGTTTGAAACCATGGATGTTTGGTTGTTTGTTTGGATTGATAAATTGGTTGAACTGGATTTGGGATGTAAATTGAATTGATTAGAATTTGGTTTGTATATGGCACGAGCCATTATTAGGTGAGGGATAAGGCTAGACCTTATTCTGGTTCTGTTATCGCGCCGTTAAGCTGCCGAAATTTTCTAAAAATGTTAGAATAATAAAAATATCATTTTTATTGTATAAATGAACTGTATAAAATATTCATGTGTTGAAATTTATATTTTATCGTTAAATATATAATTTCTAATGGGTAAATGAATGAAAATAAATTCATTTACAGATCGGACGATTTGTTAATGTACACACATTTGACTGATATTGATTGGGACGATATATTTTACACATCGCTCAAATGCACAAATAAAATCGGTGTGTGTTGATTGAAACCCCACACGGCTATTGGGAAGATATTTAACATACAATAATACCAATTGTTTAGTTGTATGTCAATCGATTGGTTGACAGGCTGTTGTAAGTGTTAATTATTTATATTTAATGCTTATGCAGTTGTGTAATGCACTCTGGATGATGGATGCATGTGTTTGAATATTATTGTGTACATGTGTATATGAATTCCATTTAAATAAAATTATATGGTAATTGACTGTGTCTAATTCCAATTTAGAAAGAACGAATATTTTAAAATGATGAATAATGAGTATTATAAAATAACTAATATTTTAAAATAATATTCAGTAATGGATCAAAATATGATTTTGATGTCCGATTTGGGATGGGTACGAAAATATTTAAATATATAAAGCCGTGTTGATTAGACTAACGCCATTTTGACGTGAACGGTATTTATATCGATTTTATTTATTTTTATAATGAATATCGAAAAGGAAATGATTTCAAAATATGATACTTTGAAAATCTTATCATTTATATATTATAATGATAAGGAAAATTAATTTTTGATTCAAAATTGAAAATGAAATTAGAATCGTTTTCAAAACGAATTTAAAACGATTTATAAAATACGTTTTAAATGGAAATCAATGGAATATTTTATATATATATATATATATATATATATATATATATATATTGGCCTAAATAGAACGTGCCGCGCCGCGGTACGCGCCGCGGTAGATCGCGAATTTCGACCATTGACTTCGAATGGACATTAAGAGAGATCTGACCGTCGGATTCTCCTAAAACCGGAACCATTGTGTTTGTATCGAAAAGAGCTTTCCAACGAATATAAGAGATTTGAAATCTAATGGTGGGATTTGGAATTATGTCCAAATCAAATTAGGAAAAGGTCAATGTAAGTGCAGTTCGACGACCGTTTATGGAAATCGACTGTACGGGCCTTGATAAAATTATTAAAAATATTAATAATTTGTGTAAAATCATAATGATTGAAAAGAATTGGGATGAAAAATTCCGTATTTGAAAAGATAAAAATATAGTAACGACCCGCATTCTACGCATCATAGGATCGTAGAATATTTATTTCATCGTCATAGAGAGTCGTATGGTCATGTAACTTTGGGAGACGACTATTGGGGTCATTTCACATGTTCATGATTTTTCCTTATTTTTAAATGACCGTTTTGCCCCTAGCTGAACTATTTTGGCCGTAACTTTTGATTGGAAAGGAGTTTTGACCTGAAACCACTTTCGTTGGCTCCGGATGATGGCTTACAATTCCGTAGAGTGGTCACATTTGCCAAACGGACTCACCGTTTGGGAGATATGGCTGAAACAAGTTTCAGACGTTGAAAAACAACTTAATTGGGCTTAACCGGGTGATTAACAGCTAGGCCCAATGAGAGATTTTGGGATTAGAGGTATTTAAGGGCTGATAGGGTTAGGATTTCGATTTTTCACTCATTTTCCAACCGCCACAAACCCTCTCTTAACCTAGCCATGTCCTCGACTCTCTAGATCTCTTCAAAACACCTCTAAACCACTTTCCAATTGAAGATTAGCCTAATCTAAACCTAATTGAGGCGGATTAGCATAGAGATTGAGAAAGAGCTGCTGTGTTGCCTTGGGAACAACGCCAAAACAGAGAATCATTTCAGATTTGGTATTTTATTTGTGGCCAAGGTGAGTGATTTGCATGGTTTTGCACTAATTACAGTTAATTAAGGGTAATAAGTGAAGATTAACGAAATTAGACTTGATCAAATTTTGGAAAAATATTTAGAAATAAAAAAATATTGTTTTAGGCCTCTGTTAGAAAATTTGGCTAATTTGGTTAAGTTTTGCTTATCATACCATTAGTTTTGCTTAAACATGCTTAAGGGAAAATATGGGGTTCTGGCTATGTTTGATCCATTTTAACCTATCAAGTTGTTGTTTTGGTGTTTATGGTCACTTCTATTTGTTGCTATGACTGTATGGTGTCCTTTATGATTGCTTAGAAAAGTTAGAATAGTCGAAAACACCGTCGTATGGCGTAAAACAGTCGCTGGAAAATTTGCAGGAAATTTATGCAGGGTTTTGGATCGGATCGGTTGAAAGGGGTCGGGTCAGATAGTGGACTGGGCAAGGGAGCACCGAACCGAACTGGAACTTAGCACAAGGTAAATCACGGTGAAAAAGAAGGCCATTGGGATCGTGTTGGAGTTGGTATCGGGCTGAAGCTCAGCGTGGGGATCGGATTGGAGATAGAAAGTGGGATCGGATCGGAATGACAGGAGGGCATGGGATCGGATCAGACTAACTGGAGGGATAGAGGACCGAACCGTATCTAAGTAGAAGCACCTGAATCGAACCGAGTTGGAGGATGTCCCCCGAACCGAACCAAATTAAGGAGCTGAGCCAAACCACGATGGAGAATCCGAACCGAACCGAACGAGAAATCTGAGGATGATGTATAGCCGAACCAAACCAGACTTAAGCTACTTCTACTCGACGACTCTTTTGAAGACCAGCTCCAATTCGACCAATACCCGAGATGCAAAGGTAGTCCAAATGAGAAGTAGAACTCAGGATCCAGATGGGAACCAACGAGTCGACTTCATGAGTTGGGCTTTGCTGCGGGATGTGTGCTAAGGGGTTGTCGATGTCTATAACTTTGGATCACTATGTGTAGGGGGTACGTGAACGGATTTAGGGCCACAGTGGCCTAGTTTCGACTAAAGAGCTATAGACCAATGAGGTGGGGTCATTTGTAAAGATTTGGTCATGACTCCATGGGGTAAGCTTGGTAGTAGCAGTAGTTGTACAAGTCGAACTTCGTCACTACTTCGATGGGTCTAGTGGTTGACAGTGGTGGACATCGTATGCTTTACTCACTGAGCGATAGATGTGAGGATGGTTGCTATGTTTGAATTGTTTTCCATCATTATGACATGCACACCCCCACCCCCGTATTCTTTACACTATATGTTAGTGGCACCTTAGAGTATTGTATGGTATGTAGTGCAAATTCTTTAAGTTCAGGTTCAGGTATGGTTTAGTATACCTGTTATTGTTCTGTTTGCTGCTTATCGCTCATACCAGACTTTTTGTCTGACCTAGAGTTTTATGTCTCTTCTTATTACTCCGGGTGCTCTCACGAGCAAACTAGAGACAGGTTAGGAGGTATGCACGAGTAGCTGTACCGCAGACGAGCAGGAGGCTTCCACATATGATACATATATATAGATATTCTCCCTTTTTTGCTGCGGTCACTACTTTGGGCACTAGTAGTGTACCTTTCTTTCTTTTGTTTAGAGCAGTAATTTGGAAAGTTGTAATAAGCGGTATTTGGATTTCCGATACTCTGATGATGATGTTGATGTTGGTTTTAGTTATCAGCTTATGCACTGTCTCGCCTGTTTTGTGTCAAGTATATTATTATTATATTTTGTTCCATGCACCGTTAGACATTCTACGGGTTTTAGATTAGTTCATTCTCTTCTTTCCTTTCTTTGGCGACCGTTCCGTGCTAGTCAGGCATGTATAAAGCGCACTTTCGGAGGAAATGCCGGCTGGTGTGGGGCGGGCCGTTACACTTGGTATCAGAGCTCTAGGTTGCGTATATAACCTAGGGAAAGACACCAGGAGAGATAATACGTATATAAGTGCGCATATTTGTGATTATTTTGGTTTTTCAAAAGCTATATATATATATTATTAGTATAGTTAAGGATTAAGTCGCACTGCACTGGCACCACTATGGAGATGGTTAATCGTTTTCTCTGTGCAGATTAAACGATGAGCCGATATGCACGGGGTACCGGTAGAGGAGCCAATAATGGGAATGCTGCTAAGATGAGGACGATGTTTACTGACCTCATGAGGGAGATGCTTAGGGATGTGCATAGGGCAGCTCCCGATGCTGGTAATGGAGGTGGTCCAATAGTGCAGGCGCCTAGGGCTGATTTTGCCAAGCTGAATAAGGATTATACTAGTCTTGGTGGGAAGCCGTTCCATGGAACGGAGTCGGCTACGGATGTTCAAGATTGGTTGGATGGCTGTGAGCGTATCTTCGAAGACTTGGGTATCGAGGATGCGATGAAAAGAAAGCTAGCGTTCCGTCAGTTGCAAGGACGGGCAATGAATTGGTGGAATGCTATAAAGGCAGCTACTCCCGAGGATCAGATTACTTGGGATCAGTTTAAGGCCCGATTCGGTGAGAAATTTATCCCAGTTGCCTAGAAGTCAGAATTGTTTAGGAAATTCCTAGAGCTCAAGCAGAATGGTAGGGCAGTCTCGGAGTACATTGTAGAATTCGATACTTTATCGAAGTATGGATTATCCCTCATTGACACTCCCGAGAAGAAGAATGAGAAGTTTATAATAGGTTTGGATCAGTACTTGGGGAAAGGCTTATTAACCACATCGATGAGATGTTTGAATCGATTGCGGGGAAAGCATTGAGGTCAGAGAGTCTTTACCCTAAGTCGAAAACTGAGGTTGCATCTGCAGAGGAGCCAAAGCCGCAAGCAAACGGTGGAGGCAAGAATGGTTCTCAAAATAAGAGGAAGCAGAACAAGAATAAGGATGGCCAGAAGAAGAGGAAAGATGTTAAGTGCTTTAGCTGCGGAAAGAAGGGCCACTATGCTAGTAATTGTCGAGCAAAGCCAGCAGATAGGAAGTGCTTCAACTGTGGCCAAATGGGACATCACAAGGACAAGTGTCTGCAACCCTCTAAAGAAAAGCATATGGTTAAAGCATATGCCCTTAATGTTATTCCTTCTTCGTCGAATGCCCCAACTGATGCGGAGAAGGGAAAGAATGTCGTTATTCAAGGTATGCTTTATGTTTATGATGTTCCTGTTAGAGTTTTTTTTGATACCGGAGCTTCCAGTGCTTTCATATCTAGTGACCTGGTAGGTAGGTTGGGATTGGAGCCCGAGATTATCGATAGACCTTTAGTAGTGACAAACCCGATTGGTGGTTCGACTAGCCTTAGCATGATTTGTCGTAATGTGGTCTTATCGAGTCATGGATGCATGTTTGTTTGTGATTGCTTTGTTTTGGGCTTTACTGGGTTTGGCATTATTTAAGGAGTCGATTGGCTCCAAAGATACGGGGTGGTGGTAGACTGTGAGGGCTTTTTGGTGACAGCTAGAGCGGATGATGGGCGGAG
Source organism: Allium sativum (assembly GCA_030737875.1). Lineage (NCBI taxonomy): Eukaryota > Viridiplantae > Streptophyta > Magnoliopsida > Asparagales > Amaryllidaceae > Allium > Allium sativum. Next base: position 164,529,091 of record CM060913.1, read on the forward strand.
GGTAGTGTTTAGTGGTCTACCTAGTGATGGGGTAATGGCTAGTTTTCTAAATTCCCTCGACATCCCGCAAGGTGAGTTGTCAGGTTTGCCGGTGGTTGGCTAGTATCCGGACGTCTTTGAGGAAGTGACCGGGCTTCAACCACACCGAGAGATTGAGTTCCATATTGATTTAGTGAAAGACGCCAGACCTATAGTGATGCCACTTCGTCGTATGGCACCAAGGGAGCAGCGAGAGTTCGGGGTGCAAGTCATCGATCTTTTGAAGAAGGGATTTATTAGAAGGAGTGTTTCTGAATGGGGAGCATAGTTGTGTTTGCTACCAAGGCGGATGGTTCCCTTCGTTTGTTTGTAGACTACCGCGAGTTGAATAAAGTGACGAAGAAGAATAAGTATCCTCTACCGCGGATAGATGATTTGTTTGATCAGTTGAGTGACACAAGAGTATTCTCTCAGTTGGATCTCGCGACTGGTTTTCATCAGCTTAGAGTGGAAGCTGAGAGTATAGCTAAAACGACATTTCAGACGCCATCTGGATTTTATTAGTGGTTGGTCATGCCATTCGGGCTAGCCAATGCGCCAGCATATTTTGTGGATCTTATGAATAGGGTATTCAGAGATCTGTTGAATAAGTTTGTCCTTGTGTTCGTGGATGATATTTTGGTCTACTCGAGGATAGAGGAAGAACACACAGAACATTTAAGAATATTGATGGAGGTGTTGAGAAAACACCAATTGAAAGCAAAGTTTTCTAAGTGTCAGTTCTGGAGGTGGGAAGTGAGATTCTTGGGCCATGTTGTTTCAGAGAATGGTATTGCCGTGGATCCTGCGAAGGTGGCTACGGTACAAGACCGGTCTACGCCCAAGAATGCAACGGACATAAGAAGTTTCTTGGGATTAGCTGGATATTATCGTAAGTTTATCCAAGACTTCTCCAAGATAGCAGCACCGTTCACTCAATTGACCAAGAAGAATCAAGATTTCGTCTGGGATGAAAAGTGTGAAATTGCATTCAAGAGTCTAGAGGAAAAGTTGACATGTGCACCAGTGATAGTCACTCCTAAGGGTAATGAAGAGATGACGGTATATACGGATGCATGTGGTACCGGACTAGGTGCTGTGTTGATGCAATGAGGTAGGGTTGTAGCTTATGCATGTTGGCAATTGAAACCGCATGGAAAAAGATACCCTACCCATGATTTGGAACAAGCAGCGATCGTATTCGCATTGAACACGTGGAGACATTATCTCTTGGGAGAAAGATTCGAGTTGTTTACTGATCATAAATCGTTAAAATATCTCATCTCTCAGAAAGATCTAAATCTCCGACAGCAAAGATGGTTAGAATTCTTAGCTTCCTATGATTTCGATATCGCATAAACACCAGGAAAGGGCAATGCGGTAGCTGATGCATTGAGTAGAAGACATACCAGTTTAGGGGCTATGTTTCTAGAATGGAAACAACTGGAGTACATCGCTGGGTATGATTTCAGACCAAAGTGCGAATTGGATCCAGAAATGTTAGCAAGTTTGACGATCAGACCCACTTTGATTGAGCGGATTGGTTCCAGTAACAGGGACGATCCTAACCTATTGAAAATCATCTCAAAGTTAGAGATGGGAATCGACGGAGAGATGAACAAGTATGGGCTTGATCGAGATGGATGGCTTAGAAAGAATGGAAGAATTGTTGTACCCATGTCAATGGATTGAGAGATGAAGTGCTTAGAGAATGTCACCACTCAAAACTGACTATACATCCCGGTGGTAACAAGATGTACTGAGACATGAAGCATAACTACTACTGGGAAGGGATGAAAAGAGACGTTGGGAAGTTTATATCCAAATGCATTAATTGCCAGCTAGTTAAACCTGAGCAAAAGAAGCCTAGTGGTTTGTTGCAACCATTAGAAATTCCAGAGTGGAAATGGGAACAAGTCTCAACGGATTTCATTGATGGGTTACCAAGAACTAGATCGGGCCATGATAGCATTTAGGTGATTATGGACCGATTGACTAAGAGTGCAAGGTTTATACCCGTTAAGTCAAACAGGACGACAGCTAAGTTAGCCGAACTATATGTAAAGTGTGTAGTGAGATTTCATGGAATACCCAAAGGCATTGTGAGTGACCGAGATCCGTTGTTCACTAGTGGATTTTGGAAGAGCTTACAAGAGGTGTTAGGATTAGAATTACATCTCAGTACCGCGTATCTTCCTCAAACCGACGGTCAAACAGAGAGGGTGAATCATATATTAGAAGACCTCTTGAGAGCCTGTGTATTGGATTTTGGTGGATCATGGGATGACCATTTGCATCTAGTAGAGTTTGCATATAATAACAGTTATCAATCCAGTATTGGTATGGCTCCATCTGAAGCTTTGTACAGAAGACCGTGCAACTCACCATCATGTTGGTTACAAACTGGTGAGAAGTTTGTGCTTGGGCCAGATGTGATAAGAGAAACTTCAGCTAAAATTAAGGTTATCCAACAGCGAATGAATGCTGCCCAAGATAGGCAGAAAAGTTATACCGATAAGAGGAGATGAGAATTAAATTTCTCCATTGGCGACTTGGTGTTTGTCAAGATTTCTCCGTTGAAGAGCATGATACGATTTGGCAGGAGAGGCTAGTTAGCACCAAGATTTGTTGGTCCATTCCCACTTCTTGAGCAAATTGGGAATTTGGCATATAAAGTTGAATTACCACAGAAGATGGAAGGAGTTCATAACGTATTTCATGTTTCCCAGTTAAGGAAGTTCGTACATGTGATGGCTCGCCCCGCACCAGCCTGCATTTCCTCCGAAAGTGCGCTGTACACATGCCCGACTAGCACGGGACGGTCGTCAGAAGAAAAGAAAGAAGAGAATGAACTAATCAAGGAACCTGTAGAATGTCTCACAGCGCATGGAATAAAATATAATAATAACATACTTGACATAAAACAGGTGAGACAGTGCATAAGCTGATAACTAAAATCAACATCCATCATCAGAGCAGCGGAAATTCAAATACAGCTTATTACAATTTTCCAAATTTACTGTCTCTAAACAAAAGAAAGCTAAAGTAGAAGATGCACCACCAATGCCCAAGCAGTGATCTTCAACAACACAGGGAGAATACTATATATATTACGTGGAAGCCTCCTTCTCGTCTTCGGATCATCTACCCGTGCATCACCAGCTAACCTGTCTCTAGTCTGCTCGTGTGAGCACCCAGAGTAATAAGAAGAGACATAAAACTCTGGGTCAGACATAAAGCCTGGTGTGAGCGATAAGCATCTAAACAGAATGATAACAGGTATACTAAACCATACCTGAACCTGGACCTGCAACCAAAGAGTTAGTACCACATACCGTACAGTACTCTAAGGTGCCATAATGAATAGTGTAAAGAATACGGGGGTGGGGTGTGTATGTCATAATGATAGCAAACAAACCATCCATAGCAACCATCCTCACATCACTCACTCAGTACGTAAAGCATACGACATCTACCACCTTGGAATACTAGACAAATTGAGGTAACGACGGATCCCGACTTGTAGAAACCATGTTGTGACCAAGCTAAACATATGGAGTCATGACCAAACATTTCAATGACCCATTTCATTGATCGTAGCCCTTGGTTCTACCAATGCCATAATGGCCCTGAATCCGCCTCCGTACCTCCTACCATAGTGGTCCAAAGCTATAGACATCGTAAACCCCTTAGCACGCGTCCCGCAGCAAAGCCCAACCGTGAAGAGAACTCGTTGATTCCCATCTGAATCTTAAGCTCTAACTTCTCATTTGGACTTCCTTTGCATCTCGGGTTTGGTCGAATTGGAGTGGGTCTTCAGAAGAGTTGTCGTGCAGTAGCAGCCCTATAATACGGTTCGGTTGTTCGGGTCAGGAGTCATCACCTTCATTGGTTCGGGTCGGTCCTCCTTCCTTGTCATCTTTCCATTCGTTTGGGTCAGGTACTCCACTTCGGGTCGGGTCGGTGTCCTCCTCCGGGTCGGGTCGGGTGTCCTTCCTTCCAGTGCTCCGATCCGCTGGCTCATTTCCTCACGTATTCCGATCCGATCCCTCCTTGCCATCTGATCCGCGTGGCCTTCCCTCTTGCTAATTCTCCCAAATGTTTACTTCCGATCCGAGCCCTACGTCTCCAAGTCGATCCGATCTGGCCTCCAATTATTCTTCTGATCCGATCCCCTTGTCCACTCCAACTCTAAGAAAACGGCCTTCCTTCTCGCCAAGCCTCCTATGTGCCAAACTCCGGTTCGGGTCGGATTTTTTTCCCAGTTCACATATCCGATCCGAGCCCCCGTCCGATCCGATCCGAAGCCCTGCACAACTTTCTGCAACTTTTCCAGCAACTTGTTTACGCCGTTCGACGACGTTTTTGACAAATCTAACTATTCTAATCAATCACAATTCATGTCAAATAGTCACAACAACATATAAGAACAACCACAAACACCTAACAACAATTCAAATGAACCAAAATGGATCAAAAGTGGCTAAAACCTCACATTTTCCTATAATCCCTCTTAATCATGTTTAAGCATACGATTAGCAAAACACATCGAAATTAACCCAAATTTCTAACAAAGCCTTAAAACATTATTTTAGAATTTTAAGAATTTTTCCAGAATTTATTTACGTACAAATTCGCTAATCTTCACTAATTACCCTTAATCACCGTAATTAGTGCAAAAACTATGCAAATCACTCACCTTGGCCACAAATGAAACACCAAATCTGAAATACTCTCTGTTTGGGTCGAATTCCTATGTATAGCAGCAGCTCCAACCTTGCTTTGTTGCTATTTGGCCTTGCTTTGATGTAGTTTAGGCTTAATCTTCACTAAAAATGTGTTTTGGGATGGTTTTAGAGGATGGAAGCCATTACTAAGGTCTTAAGAAGGTTTGTGGCGGCTCAAAACTGAAATGAAAGTGATAACCTAACCCTAATCAGTCCTCCTATACCTCTAAACCCGAAATTCCCCTCTGGGCCTAGCTGCTAATCACCCGGCTAAGCCCAATTAAGCTGTTTTTCACCATCTGAAACTTGTTTCAGCCATATCTCCCAAACGGTGAGTCCGTTTGGCTAATGTGACCACTCTACGGAAAGAGAAACCATCATCCGGAGCCAATGGAAGTGGTTTCAGGTCAAAATTCTTTTCCAGTCAAAAGTTATGGCCAAAACAGTGCCAACTAGGGGTAAAATGGTCATTTAAAAATCGGGAAAAATCATGAACATGGGAAATGACCCCAAAAGTCGTCCCCCAAAGTTACATGACCATACGACTTCGTATGTGAAAGAAATAAATATTCTACGATCTTATGATGCATAGAATGCGGGTCGTTACACTCTCCCCCCCCTAAGAAATTTCGTCCCCGAAATTCCTTAACCCAAACATACAAAAGATCCCGCATGCCTAACAACCACATACAACAATCAAACATGCAAAACAAGCAACCAAGCCTATCCTAGCATGCGGAAAACTAAATCGAAGTCAAAATCTTACCAGGCAAAGAGTTCTGGGTGTGTCTTCCTAATGTCCTCCTCTGTCTCCCAAGTACAATCATTCTCGTCCTCGGCCCACTGAACCTCGACTAGCCTCACCGCCTTCCTTCGAAGTTGCTTCATGTCGTATTCGACAATACGGGCCGGCTTGCGGTTCCCAACCGCCTCGGGTTCTACTTCGAAGTCCTCTAACTGATCAGGTGAAATAGTCATATCTGAGTCGTGAACGAACTTCCTTAGTTGGGAAACATGAAATACGTTGTGAACTCCTGCCATCTTCTCTGGTAAGTCAATTCTATATGCCAAATTCCCGACTAGTTCAAGAACAGGGAATGGGCCAACAAATCTTGGTGCCAACTTGCCTCTCCTGCCAAATCGTATTACGCTCTTCAACGGAGAAATCTTGACAAACACCAAGTCGCCAACGGAGAATTTTAAGTCTCTTCTCCTCTTATCAGCATAACTCTTCTGCCTATCTTGGGCAGCCTTCATTCGTTGTTGAATGGTCTTGATTTTATCTGTAGTTTCCCTTACCACATCTGGTCCAAGCATAAACTTCTCGCCAGTCTCTATCCAACATGATGGTGAGTTGCACGGCCTTCCATACAAAGCTTCAAACGGAGCCATGCCGATACTGGATTGGTAGCTATTATTATATGCAAACTCTACTAGATGCAAATGGTCATCCCATGATCCACCAAAATCCAATATACATGCTCTCAAGAGATCTTCCAAAATACGATTCACCCTCTCCGTCTGACCGTCGGTCTGAGGATGATATGCGGTACTGAGATGTAACTCTGACCCTAGAGCCTCTTGTAAGCTCTTCCAAAACCCACTACTGAACAATGGGTCTCGGTCACTCACAATGCTTTTGGGTACTCCATGAAATCTCACTACCCACTTCATATACAATTCTGCTAACTTAGCTGCCGCTCTGGTCGATTTGACTGGTATAAACCTTGCACTTTTAGTCAGTCGATCTACAATTACCCAAATGCTGTCATATCCCGATCTAGTCCTTGGTAAACCATCGATGAAATCCATCGAGACTTGCTCCCATTTCCATTCGGGAATTTATAATGGTTGCAATAACCCACTAGGCTTCTTTTGCTCGGCTTTAACTAGCTGGCAATTCATGCACTTGGATATAAACTTCCCAACGTCTCTTTTCATCCCTTCCCAGTAGTAAGTCTGTCTCATGTCTCGATACATCTTATTACCACCAGGATGTATAGTCAGTTTTGAGTGATGACATCCTCTAAGCAGTTCATCCCTCAATCCATTGACATTGGGTACGACTAGTCTTCCATCCTTTCTAAGTCATCCATCTCGATCAAGCCCATACTTGTTCATCTCCTCATCGATACCCATCTCTAACTTGGAGATGATTTCCAATAGGTTAGGATCGTCCCTCTGACTAGAGCCGATCCGCTCAGTCAAAGTGGGTCTGATCATCAAACTTGCTAACATTTCTGGATCCAATTCGCACTTTGGTCTGAAATCAAACCCCGCGATATACTCCAGTTGCTTCCATTCAAGGAACATAGCCCCTAAGCTGGCATGTCTTCTACTCAATGCATCAGCCACCGCATTGCCCTTTCCTGGTGTGTATGCGATGTCAAAATCATAGGAAGCTAAGAACTCTAACCATCTCTGCTGACGGAGATTCAGATCTTTCTGAGAGAAGAGATACTTTAACGACTTATGATCTGTAAACAGCTCAAATCTTTCTCCCAAGAGATAGTGTCTCCACATCTTTAACGCGAACACGATCGCTGCCAATTCTAAATCATGGGTTGGGTATCTTCTCTCGTGCGGTTTCAATTGCCGACTTGCGTAAGCTACAACCCTACCGCCTTGCATCAATACAGCACCCAGTCCGGTACCATAGGCATCCGTGTATATCGTCATCTCTTCATCCCCCTTAGGAATGACTAATACTGGTGCGCTTGTCAACTTGTCCTTTAGACTTTTGAATGCATTCTCGCACCTTTTATCCCAGACAAAAGCTTGATTCTTCTTGGTCAACTGGGTCAATGGTGCTGCTATCTTGGAGAAACCTTGGATAAACTTACGATAATATCCCGCTAACCCCAAGAAACTTCTTACATCTGTTGCATTCTTGGGCGTAGGCCAGTCCTGTACCGTAGCCACCTTTGCCGGGTCCACGGCAATACCATTCTATGATACAACATGGCCCAAGAACCTCACTTCCCTCTTCCAGAAGTGACACTTAGAAAACTTTGCTTTCAATTGGTGTTTTCTCAACACCTCCATCACTACTATTAAATGTTCCTTGTGTTCTTCCTCTGTCCTCGAATAGACCAAAATATCATCAACGAACACAAGGACAAACTTATTCAACTGATCTCTGAATACCCTATTCATAAGATCCACAAAATATGCTGGGGCATTGGTCAGCCCGAATGGCATGACCAACCACTCATAAAATCCAGACGGCGTCCGAAATGCCGTTCTAGCTATACTCTCAGCTTCCACTCTATGCTGATGAAAACCTGTCGCGAGATCCAACTGAGAAAATACTCTCGCGCCACTCAACTGATCAAACAAATCATCTATCCGCGGTAGAGGATACTTGTTCTTCCTCGTCACTTTATTCAACTCGCGGTAGTCTACACACAAACGAAGGGAACCATCTGCCTTGGTAGCAAACACAACTGGTGCTCCCCATTCAGAAACACTCCTTCTGATAAATCCCTTCTTCAAAAGATCGTTGACTTGCACCTCGAGCTCTCGCTGCTCTCTTGGTGCCATACGACGAAGTGGCATCACTATAGGCCTGGCATCCTTTACCAAATCAATACGAAACTCAATCTCTCGGTGTGGTGGAAGTCCGGTCACTTCTTCGAAAACATCCGGATACTGGCCAACCACGGGCAAACCTGACAACTCACTATGCGGAATGTCGAGGGAGTTTAGAAAACTAGCCAATACCCCCTTACTGGGTATACCACCAAACACTATCCTCCGCCCATCATCCGCTCTAGCTGTCACCAACAAGCCCTCACAGTCTACCACCACCCCGTATCTTTGGAGCCAATCTACTCCCAAAATAATGCCAAACCCAGTAAAGCCCAAAACAAAGCAATCACAAACAAACATGCATCCATGACTCGATAAGACCACATTACGACAAATCATGCTAAGGCTAGTCGAACCACCAATCGGGTTCGTCACTACTAAAGATCTATCGACAATCTCGGGCTCCAATCCCAACCTATCTACCCGGTCACTAGATATGAAAGAACTGGAAGCTCCGGTATCAAACAAAACTCTAACAGGAACATCATAAACAGAAAGAATACCTTGAATGACGACATTCTTTCCCTTCTCTGACGCTGTTGGGGCATTCAACGAAGAAGGAATAGCATTAAGGGCGTAGGCTTTCACCATTTGCTTTTCCTTAGGGGGCTGTGGACACTTGTCCTTGTGATGTCCCATTTGGCCACAGTTGAAGCACTTCCTATCCGCTGGCTTGGCCCGACAATTACTAGCATAATGGCCTTTCTTACCACAGCTGAAGCACTCAACATCTTGCTTATTCTTTTTCTTCTGGCCATCCTTAGCTTGGTTCTGCTTTCTCTTATTCTGGGAACCACCCTTACCTCCACCACTTGCTTGTGGCTTTGGCTCATCTGCAGATGCAACCTCAGTCTTCGACTTAGGGTAGAGACTCTCTGATCTTAATGCTTTTCCCACAATCGATTCAAACGTCTCATCGATGTGGTTAATAAGTTTTTCCCCCAAGTACTGATCCAAACCAGTTATGAATTTCTCATTCTTCTTCCCGGCAGTATCAATAAGAGATAACCCATATTTTGACAAAGTGTCAAATTCAGCAATGTACTCCGAGACAGCTCTGCCATTCTGCTTGAGCTCCAAGAATTTCTTAAACAACACTGACTTCTGAGCAGCCGGAATGAACTTCTCGCTAAAGCAAGCCTTAAACTGCTCCCAAGTAATCTGATCTTCGGGAGTAGCTGCCTTTATAGCATTCCACCAATTCATTGCCCGCCCTTGCAGCTGACGGGACGCTAGCTTTCTCTTCATTGCATCCTCGATACCCAAATCCTCGAAGATACGTTCGCAACTATCCAACCAATCCTGAACATCCGTGGCCGACTCCGTTCCGTGGAACGGCTTCCCACCAAGACTAGTATAATCATTATTCAGCTTGGCGAAGTCGACTCTTGGCGCCTGCACTATTAGACCACCACCATTTCCACCATTGGGAGCTGCTCTCTGTACATCTCTAAGCATCTCTCTCATGAGGTCAGTAAACATCGTCCTCATGTCAGCAGCATTCCCATTATTGGCTCCCCTACCAGCGCCTCTAGTATATCGGCTCATCGTCAATCTGAAAAAGGAAACGATTAACGACTCCATAGTGGTGCTAGTGCAGTACGACTTCATCCTTATACTACTAATAGTATATATATATAGCTTTTAAAAACCTAAGTAATCACAAATACGCTCTCTCGTATACGTATATTATCTCTCCCTGATAACTTCCCTAGGTTAACTACGCAACCTAGAGCTCTGATACCAAGTGTGACGGCTCGCCCCGCACCAGCCTGCATTTCCTCCGAAAGTGCGCTGTACACATGCCCGACTAGCACGGGACGGTCGTCAGAAGAAAAGAAAGAAGAGAATGAACTAATCAAGGAACCTGTAGAATGTCTCACAGCGCATGGAATAAAATATAATAATAACATACTTGACATAAAACAGGTGAGACAGTGCATAAGCTGATAACTAAAATCAACATCCATCATCAGAGCAGCGGAAATTCAAATACAGCTTATTACAATTTTCCAAATTTACTGTCTCTAAACAAAAGAAAGCTAAAGTAGAAGATGCACCACCAATGCCCAAGCAGTGATCTTCAACAACACAGGGAGAATACTATATATATTACGTGGAAGCCTCCTGCTCGTCTCCGGATCATCTACCCGTGCATCACCAGCTAACCTGTCTCTAGTCTGCTCGTGTGAGCACCCAGAGTAATAAGAAGAGACATAAAACTCTGGGTCAGACATAAAGCCTGGTGTGAGCGATAAGCATCTAAACAGAATGATAACAGGTATACTAAACCATACCTGAACCTGGACCTGCAACCAAATAGTTAGTACCACATACCGTACAGTACTCTAAGGTGCCATAATGAAAAGTGTAAAGAATACGGGGGTGGGGTGTGTATGTCATAATGATAGCAAACAAACCATCTATAGCAACCATCCTCACATCACTCACTCAGTACGTAAAGCATACGACATCTACCGCCTTGGAATACTAGACAAATTGAGGTAACGACGGATCCCGACTTGTAGAAACCCTACTGTGACCAAGCTAAACATATGGAGTCATGACCAAACATTTCAATGACCCATTTCATTGATCGTAGCCCTTGGTTCTACCAATGCCATAATGGCCCTGAATCCGCCATCGTACCTCCTACCATAGTGGTCCAAAGCTATAGACATCGTAAACCCCTTAGCACGCGTCCCGCAGCAAAGCCCAACCGTGAAGAGAACTCGTTGATTCCCATCTAAATCTTAAGCTCTAACATCTCATTTGGACTTCCTTTGCATCTCGGGTTTGGTCGAATTGGAGTGGGTCTTCAGAAGAGTTGTCGTGCAGTAGCAGCCCTAGAATACGGTTCGGTTGTTCGGGTCGGGAGTCATCACCTTCATTGGTTCGGGTCGGTCCTCCTTCCTTGTCATCTTTCCATTCGGTTCAGGTCGGGTACTCCACTTCGGGTCGGGTCGGTGTCCTCCTCCGGGTCGGGTCGGGTGTCCTTCCTTCCAGTGCTCCGATCCGCTGGCTCATTTCCTCACGTATTCCGATCCGATCCCTCCTTGCCATCTGATCCGCGTGGCCTTCCCTCTTGCTAATTCTCCCAAATGTTTACTTCCGATCCGAGCCCTACGTCTCCAAGTCGATCCGATCTGGCCTCCAATTATTCTTCCGATCCGATCCCCTTGTCCACTCCAACTCTAAGAAAACGGCCTTCCTTCTCGCCAAGCCTCCTATGTGCCAAACTCCGGTTCGGGTCGGATTTCTTGCCCAGTTCACATATCCGATCCGAGCCCCCGTCCGATCCGATCCGAAGCCCTGCACAACTTTCTGCAACTTTTCCAGCAACTTGTTTACGCCGTTCGACGACGTTTTTGACAAATCTAACTATTCTAATCAATCACAATTCATGTCAAATAGTCACAACAACATATAAGAACAACCACAAACACCTAACAACAATTCAAATGAACCAAAATGGATCAAAAGTGGCTAAAACCTCACATTTTCCTATAATCCCTCTTAATCATGTTTAAGCATACGATTAGCAAAACACATCGAAATTAACCCAAATTTCTAACAGAGCCTTAAAACATTATTTTAGAATTTTAAGAATTTTTCCAGAATTTATTTACGTACAAATTCGCTAATCTTCACTAATTACCCTTAATCACCGTAATTAGTGCAAAAACTATGCAAATCACTCACCTTGGCCACAAATGAAACACCAAATCTGAAATACTCTCTGTTTGGGTCGAATTCCTATGTATAGCAGCAGCTCCAACCTTGCTTTGTTGCTATTTGGCCTTGCTTTGATGTAGTTTAGGCTTAATCTTCACTAAAAAATGTGTTTTGGGATGGTTTTAGAGGATGGAAGCCATTACTAAGGTCTTAAGAAGGTTTGTGGCGGCTCAAAACTGAAATGAAAGTGATAACCTAACCCTAATCAGTCCTCCTATACCTCTAAACCCGAAATTCCCCTCTGGGCCTAGCTGCTAATCACCCGGCTAAGCCCAATTAAGCTGTTTTTCACCATCTGAAACTTGTTTCAGCCATATCTCCCAAACGGTGAGTCCGTTTGGCTAATGTGACCACTCTACGGAAAGATAAACCATCATCCGGAGCCAATGGAAGTGGTTTCAGGTCAAAATTCCTTACCAGTCAAAAGTTATGGCCAAAACAGTGCCAACTTGGGGTAAAATGGTCATTTAAAAATCGGGAAAAAACATGAACATGGGAAATGACCCCAAAAGTCGTCCCCCAAAGTTACATGACCATACGACTTCGTATGTGAAAGAAATAAATATTCTACGATCTTATGATGCATAGAATGCGGGCCGTTACAGTACACGACCCAGATGTGACTATTTCACCTGATCAGTTGGAAGATATCGAGGTTGAACCCGAGGCGGTTGGGAACCGCAGGACTATGCGTATTGTTTGGAACGATACGAAGCAGCTTCGAAGGAAAGCGGTGAAATTAGTCAAAGTTCAGTGGGGCGAGAATGAAAATGACTGTACTTGGGAGACAGGGGAGAGCATTAGGAAGACGTATCCAGAAATCTTTACCTGGTAAGATTACAGTTTCAATTTAGTCTTTCCGCATGCTAGGATAAGTTTGTTTTGTTTGTTTTGCATAATTGATTATTGTATATGACTGGTAAGCATGCGGGATCCTTTGTATGTTTTGGGTTAAGGAATTTCGGGGACGAAATTTCTTAAGGGGGGAGAGTGTAAAGACCCGCATTCTACGCAACATAGGATCGTAGAATATTTATTTCATCGTCATATAGAGTCATATGGTCATGTAACTTTGGGAGACGACTATTGGGGTCATTTCCCATGTTCATGATTTTTCCCGATTTTTAAATGACCGTTTTGCCCCTAGCTAATCTTGTTTTAGCCATAACTTTTGATTAGAAAGGAGTTTTGACCTGAAACCACATACATTGGCTCCGGATGATGGTTTACAATTGCGTAGAGTGGTCACATTAGCCAAACAGACTCATCGTTTGGGAGATATGGCTGAAACAAGTTTCAGATGGTGAAAAACAGCTTAATTGGGCTTAATCGGGTGATTAACAGCTAGGCCCAATGGGGGATTTCGGGATTGGAGATATTTAATGGTTGTTAGGGTTAGGATTTTAGTTTTTCACTCATTTTCCAGCTGCCACAAACCTTCTCTTAACCTAACCATGGCCTCCACTCTCTATATCTCTTCAAAACACCTCTAAACCACTTTCTAATTGAAGATTGGCCTAATCTACATCAAATTGAGGCGGATTAGCATAGAGATTGAGATAGAGCTGCTGTGTTGCCTTGGGAACAACGCCAAAACAGAGAATCATTTCAGATTTGGTATTTTATTTGTGGCCAAGGTGAGTGATTTGCATGGTTTTGCACTAATTACAGTTAATTAAGGGTAATTAGTGAAGATTAACGAAATTAGACATGATAAAATTTTGGAAATATATTTAGAAATTCAAAAATATTGCTTTAGGCCTCTGTTAGAAAATTTGGTTAAGTTTTGCTAATCATATCATTAGTTTTGCTTAAACATGCTTAAGGGAAAATATGGGGTTTTGGCTATGTTTGATCCATTTTAACCTTTCAAGTTGTTGTTTTTTTTGTTTGTGGTCACTTCTATTTGTTTCTATGATTGTATGGTACCCTTTATGATTGCTTACAAAAGTTAGAATTGTCGAAAACGTCGTCGTATGGCGTAAAACAGTCATTGGAAAAGTCGCAGGAAAATTGTGCAGGGTTTTGGATCGGATCGATTGAAAGGGCCCGGGTCGGATACTGGACTTGGCAAGGGAGCACCAAACCGAACTAGAACTTAACCCAAGATAAAGCATGGTGAAAAGGAAGGCCATTGGGATCGTGTTGGAGTTGGGATCGGGCTGAAGCTCGGCGTGGGGATCGGATCAGATTGGAGCTAGAAAGTGGGGTCGTATCGGAATGACAGGAGGGCAAGGGATCGGATCAGACTAACTGGAGGGATAGAGGACCAAACCATATCTAAGTAGAACCACCCGTATCGAACTGAGTTGGAGGATTACCCCCGAACCGAACCGAATGAAGGAGCTGAGCCAAACCTCGATGGAGAATCCGAACCGAACCGAACGAGAAATCTGAGGATGATGTATAGCCGAACCGAACCAGACTTAAGCTACTTCTACTCGACGACTCTTTTGAAGACCAGCTCCAATTCAACCAATACCTGAGACACAAAGGTTATCGAAATGAGAAGTAGAACTCATGATCCAGATGGGAACCAACGAGTCAACTTCATGAGTTGGGCTTTGCTGCGGGATGTGTGCTAAGGGGTTGTCGATGTCTATAACTTTGGATCACTATGTGTAGGGGGTACGTGAACGGATTCAGGGCTACAGTGGCCTAGGTACGACTAAAGAGCTATAGACCAATGAGGTGGGGTCATTTGTAAAGATTTGGTCATGACTCCATGGGGTAAGCTTCGTAGTAGCAGTAGTTGTACAAGTCGAACTCCGTCACTACTTCGATGGGTCTAGTGATTGACAGTGGTGGACATCGTATGCTTTACGCACTGAGCGAGAGATGTGAGAATGGTTGCTATGTTTGACTTGTTTGCCATCATTATGACATGCACACCCCCACCCCTGTATTTTTTACACCATATGTTAGTGGCACCTTAGAGTTTTGTACGGTATGTAGTGCTAACTCTTTAGTTGCAGGTTCAGGTATGGTTTAGTATACCTGTTATTGTTCTGTTTGCTGCTTATCGCTCATACCAGACTTTTTGTCTGACCCAGAGTTTTATGTCTCTTCTTACTACTCTAGGTGCTCTCATGAGCAGACTAGAGACAGGTTAGGAGGTATGCACGAGTAGTTGTACCGGAGACGAGCAGGAGGCTTCCACGTATGATACATATATATAGATATTCTCCCTGTGTTGCTGTGGTCACTACTTTGAGCATTAGTAGTTTACCTTTCTTTCTTTTGTTTAGAGACAGTAATTTGGAAAGTTGTAATAAGATGTATTTGGATTTCCGCTACGCTGATGATGATGTTGATGTTGGTTTTAGTTATCAGCTTATGCACCGTCTCGCCTTTTTTATTTCAAGTATATTATTATTATATTTTGTTCCATGCGCCGTGAGACATTCTATAGGTTTTCAATTAGTTCATTCTCTTCTTTCCTTTCTTTGGCGACCGTTCCGTGCTAGTCGGGCATGTATAAAGTGCACTTTCGGAGGAAATTTCGGCTGGTGCGGGGTGGGCCGTCACAATTTCTATTGAAATGAACTAATTATGAACTAGAATTATAATCCAATATTTTTAAATAAATAAATTAGGTTTGAAATGGTTTTAAAAATAACCAGAATTTCCAATAAATGAATTGGAATGGATTTGAATCGAAATTATCTCCGGAATATTTCGATATTGGATTCCGTGATTATACGGATATTATGGAGGAATTTGGAAGATATATAAATCGTTATTCCCAATACGATATTTGTTGATTTCAGAATTTGATATTGAATACAAGCTGATATAATTTCTATTCAGAGCCTTGTATTTAATATTGAATTGGATTTTGGGTTTGTCATGAATGGTGTCTTCATTAACACTGTTCTTAAACCCAGTTAAGAAAAGAATAAATCTTTAATTAAGATTTAGTTAAGTTTTTCAAATTAATTAATATTTAATTGGAATTGAATAAAAGAATTGGATTATGGGTTTGTCGTGAATGGTGTCTTAAATAACACTGTTATGAAACCCCGTGCGAAAAGAATAAACCTTTTAATTAAAATTCCATAATAAAATGGAATGTGAATTGGGTTTATCGTGAATGGTGTTTTAAATAACACTTGTTCTTTAACCCGATTAATAGTGAAGTTAAAATTTGGGATTTATAAATCTTTTATTAAGATTTAATGGAATTTTCGAAAGTAAAGTTTTTCCAATTTAATATATTAAATTGGAATTGAATGGAATTCTATTTGGTAATAATCGAAGTGAGCTTCTGTGGAGGAAGACTGTTAATATATATGGAATTTGAAAGGCTTTGTCGTTATTCCATTTATATTTTTCGTCGGATATGGAAATTGATATCGATTATATATTGATCTGTTTAATGTGAAGATTCCATAATTAATGGAATGTGATTTGGGTTTATCATGAACTGTGTTTTAAAGGACATTAGTTTTTACCCCAGTTAAAGACAGGATTACATGTCTAACATTGTATTTCGAACTGTGTGGTTGATCTCTGCTACATATATATCTGTTTGGTGGCAGAGAATTTATTCTCTTGCTTAACACCCTTCCCTAAGATGTATGTGCTTAGAGGTTATATATAATCAGAAATCAATAGTACGGTGTAGATCGATGCGACATGTTTGATTTCCCAAAGTTAAATAATCATTAATATTGATTTTTGGGAAGATTAAAACTAAGTGCAGTTTTAATGAATCTTTAATTAGATTGAAAAGAGATTGTGATAATTTAAATTATCAAATTCGGGAAATGATCGAGAATGGAGTAGTACCAGTTTTACTCCAAGCGCTGGTTAAATCTTTAATTAGATTTGAACGGGAAATAGTAATAAATTTACCAATAACATCGTGGTGTTAGATATGAAGTATTACCATTTTTGCTTCATGGGATGAATAGGTTGGGACTGGGAAATAAAATAAATGGTTACTTCGGTAAGGATTGCTAATCCGGACTAGTTTGGGTAAACCTTAATTTGGTTTAAATTGACATCCAAAGGAAGATTAAAGAATAAATTTAAAGAATTTATCTTTGATAAAATTAATGGGAACCTTTCCCAAAGGATATGAATATTTAAATAAAAGAATATTAAGAATTCGATTGAGGCGTATGTTGTGTTTTATAGCACTTGTTTATAATATACACGAGTTATTCGGAAAGGCCAGGTTTATACCCATTCTGAATAACTGATTCGACGGTGAAGACGGTGGTTGAAGACCGGAGGTCTTCACTTCGTTTGGATGATTACTGATGTCTTGACTGGACTGTACACCCAAAACAAGGTAATAAGTGGTGATCGTCTAAATGTACTTGGAGATCAACCAGATATGCGAGGACCTCTCTCCTGTATTGGACATATCGGACGAGGAAGAAGGTGCCTCTAGTTTAGTTCAGACCAATAATGAAGTTGTAAATGGATGTGTGTCTGACATTGGGTTTTATTCTGTGTTGATTGATCTCTATTAAATATATATCTGTTTGGCGGTGGAGAATTTATTTTCTTTCTTAACTCCCTTCTCTGAGACGTACGAGCTCAGAGGTTGTATATCGATGGACATCGGTCGAATGGCGTGAATTGCCTGTGTGACATGCTGAGATGCAAAGGATCAAGGCTTCTATTGAAAAACAATGTCTTGTGGTTGATGATCAAAGCACGACTTTAATGTAGCATAGCTTTGTGTATAACGTTAATTTGCGAGCCTCACACCTCGGTATAAGTTAAAAACGGGATAATGGACCATTAGGAGAACATGACATTACTTTTTAGCTATGGGTAGTTTCATGGTATGGAGTCCAGACATTTATATTTTTACCTACGTGGATCATGGATAGCGAGGCACCTTGGATATATCGGTTACTACGAAGCCGATGGATAGGTCCGATAGGACCGGAAAACGTGTGTTCAGGAATTGCCAATCCTCAAACGTAAGAGAGGACCTGCCCAACCGATCCAAGGGTTGCCCAGAGTGCATAGTCCTGAGATATTTGCTAGAGTGTCTCTAAGCGATTAGGAGTACATCCCTTGCCTCGACTCATGATGGGAATCCAATTTTCAATATGTGACATTTCGGTTTTAATTGTAGAACGAGTATGGCGACATGATATATGGTCACCATGCCGTTTATGATTGATACATTTATATTTCAAGTTGTTTTATACACTATGCACTTATAATAGTATTAAATGATTTGTTTTAAAGATACAAAGCATGTTTGGATATTATAAGTGAAAACCCTATCCTCCAGCTTGCGTTGCATTGTATGATGGGACTTGGGTCTTATAATAGCTTCATTTTTCCAAAAAGCATGGCGTTGTTTGTTTATGCACTGGTATTCTTGGAAGGAAACCCGTTCCATGTTATACAGCGTGGTCCCTTGATTTACTTTATTTTTGAAGTAAAGATTTAATAATTGTTTTAGTTCTCACACCAGTCACATGACTGACTTGGAGTTTATTGTTTTAACCTAAACTCTGGGTGCCCCTATGTAATAACCCGGAAATCTGAGCCAATTAAAAAATTTTATTTTGGTAATTTTGATGAATTTTGAATATTTAAAATGAATTATTTTAAATAATAACGAAGAGAACTTTATTTTGAATAGAGATAGAATGTATATATTTATTAGAATAGACGTTAGAATATAAATAAATTATTTTAATTATAAAAGGAATTGAAAATGGCGTAGTAGTTCGAAAATTCGATTTCAAATTCCAAATGAATGTACAGGATTCAAAATAAACCGTATTTTGGCAAAACAAAATTATTAGAATCTAATTGAAAATATCTTTCCAACGAATCCGAAAAATCAAAATTTCTTAGCGTGGATAAAAAGTTATGCCTAGTTGAAAATTCAGAATAGTCGTTGTGGAATTCTGACCCTTAAAAATGGAAATTTTGCAAATGACCTCTATTTTCGAAAAACCACTTTTTTTGGATCTAGGATGTCGAGTTATTGCTAGATTCCAAAATTCGTAATTTTTTGAATCAATAAGTCAGTGTGGCGGAAGAAAACGTGTTTGACCAATTTCTGTTGAATTTGATCGACTGGAACATGGCCATTTTTCAAACGGTCTCAGAATTCGACGAAATTAGTTTTGTTAGGACCGTAACATCGATACGAAGCTAGAAATAATTTTTCGGGAATTTTTAGAGTCCGTATGTGGGCCTGGTAAATTGAAATGTGCGTTAAAATCAAGTTTGACTATTATATTTATTTATATTTTAAATTTGGTAAAAACCAATTGAAACGATAGAACCAGTTTGCGGGACATATCCCATTGTGTTTGGAATGGGGGTAATAAGCTAGGGACGACAGTCTGTGGGTTCGATTTAGAGTTCAAATTAGAAAGTTACTTTTCAGAATTCAAAATAATAATATAAATTATTAAATAAAGGTCAATCCTTATATTCTCTTTCCAATCCACATCGTTCAGAGAAAAATCGCGATTAAGAAAAAGAAAAAAAATGCGTCGTTCTCCTCCGACCTCCGCCTCTGGCGCGTCGCGCCACCAGCGCCGGCCTCCCCAGCGCCGGACCCCCTCCTACATCTCTCTCCTACGCCCTCTTCTTCCCCGTTCGAGCACCCATTTCCCCCAAATTCCCAAATCATGGAGGACCCATCGCCTGGCCCCCCTGACAGCCGCATCTGCCTGGCTCAGGGCGCCGCCGCGCTGTCGTGGCCCTCCCCTCTGATGAATGCCGCCCCCTCAGCCTCTTCTTCCTTCGATTTCCTTTTCTCAATTAAAACCCTAGCAATGTAAGTCCACCAAATTCTTTTTAATTCGTTTATTAACGTATGTTTTCTTTGTATTGAAAATAGCTATGGGTTTTCATGTAGGAAAGCTATGATTTTTAGTTTGAAAATAAAAATATAGTCTTTTTTGAATTGAATTGGTTAGATTTGGTTTGTTTTTATTTTTATAGCATAGAAAAATATGAACTTTTCTATATATGTAGCAAATTAAAAATATGAAAGGCGAGATAAAAATATGATCTTTATAAATAAGAAGTAGTGGTAAAAATTAGATTTTCATTTATAAAAGGTTTAGAATTTTTTAATATTATGAAGATTCGATTTTATGAATGAAAAGGTAAGATTTTTAACATATAAAAAAAGACGAGATTTTTAACATGTGAAAGACGAGATTTTTAACATATGAAAGACGAGATTTTTAAAATATAAAAATTTGATTTTTGAAATAGAAAAGATTTGATTTTGTTTATTTGAAAGGATAAGATTTTTATATTATAGAGATAATAAAAATGTGATTTGTATATTATAGGAATAATAAAAATATGATTTTTATAATATATAGATAATAAAAATTTCGTCTTTGTTTATATAGAGAAGGGAAAGGATTATATTGCTCTAATTCAAAATATTAGATTTTTAAAATTTAAAAGATCGTATTTTTGAAATTAAAAAGATCGTATTTTTCAAACTAAAAGGATCATATTTTTGAAATTAAAAGTATCGTATATTTGAAATTAAAAAGATCATATTTTTGAAATTAAATGGATTGTATTTTTGAAAGTAAAAGGATCGTATTTTTGAAATTAAAAGGATCGTATTTTTGAAATAAAAAAGGATTGTATTTTTGAACTTAAAAAGATCGTATTTTTGAAATTAGAAAGATGAGATTTTTAAATATGGAAAAATATAATCTTTTTTATATAAATAGCGTCGTAGAAATATATGACGTAGAAATAAAAATGTGATTTTTATTTATTGGAATGAAGCAATAAAAATATAATTTTTATTATGAACAGCGTGGTAAGGACTACATTGGAATTTCAAACAAATCCAAACAGTTCAGAAATTCAGAAGTTCAGAAGTAAAACTGGCGGAGTGGAACCCAAATGTGAGAACTACTCACTTTTATTTTGTTTTCTAGTTAAAATATATACTAGGATGCAGACGGTGCTTAGTAGCACCCGACACCTGCCGTCCACAGACCATGGATGACTTGTTTGTGTTGTGAAATTTGACTGCTTATTGTGATGTGAATAAAATATATATTCATGTGTTGAATAAAATATATATTTATGTGTTGAATAAAATATATATATTCATGTGTTGAATAAAATATATAATCACATGTTGAAATAAAAAAATATTCATTTACAAATCGAACGATTTGTTTATGTACACTGATTTGACTGATATTGATTGGGACGATAAATTTTACACATCGCCCAACTGCACAAATAAAACCTTTGTTTGATTGATTGAAACCCCACACGGGTATTGGGATGATATATGACATACACTAATCCCAATAATTAGTTGTATGTCGATCGATTGATGGACAAGCTGTTATAAGCGTTGAATATTTATATTCAACGCTTATACAGTGTAGAATGCACTCTAGATGATGGATTGATGTTTTCATTGTTGTTATACACATTTGTTGTGTGAAATCCATATAATCAGCATTATATGGTAATTGACTGTGTCTGATTCCAGTTGAGAATTATCGAATATTTTAAAATAATATTCAGTGAGTATTGAAATGTGAAGCCGTGTTAAGTTGTTAAACGCCATTCTAACACGAACGGGAATTTTGTCGATTTTATTCATTTTACAATGAATATCGAAAGTGATCTGAAAATCGAATATTTTGAAATTGAAATTCGAATTAAATTGAATAGAATTGAAATTCGAATTAAATTGAAATAGAATGGAAATCGTTTTGAATTGAATTTAAAACATATTGATATTGAACTGAAATCGATTTGAATCGAAATCGATTTGAATTGAAATCGATTTGAAATGAATTTAAAACGAATTTATATTGGAAAATTCAATTTTGATTTGAATTTGAAATGGAAGTTGAAATCATTTTGAAAACGAATTTAAAATGATTTATAAAATACGTTTTAAAAGGAAATCGACGAAATATATATTATATATATAATATAATGGCCTGAATAGAACGCGCCGCGCTGCGGCAGTTCGTGAATTTCGACCATTGACTTCGAGTGGACATTACGGGAGATTCGACCGTCGGATTCTCCTAAAACAGGAACCGTTGGGTTCGTATCGAAAAGAGATTTCTAACGAATATAAGAAATTAGAAATCTATCAGCTGTATTTGGAATTATGTCCAAAGCAAATTTGGAAAAGGTCGCTGTAAGTGCAGTTCGATGACCGTTGATGGAAATCGACAGTGCGGGCCTTGATAAAATTATTAAAAATATCAATAATTAGGGTAAAATCATAAGAAATGATTTGGAAAGAAGTGGGATGAAAAACTCCATATTTGAAAAGATAAAAATAGATTTTTATCGAAATGAACTAGTTTTGAACTAGAATTATAATCCCGTATATTTTTAAAATAAATAAATTGGATTTGAAATGGTTTTAAAAATTATCAAAATTCCCAATATATAATTGGAATGGATTTGAATTGAAATTGTCTTCGGAATATTTGATGTTGGATTTTGTGATTATACAGATATTGTTATAGAAATTTGAAAGATATATATATATATATATATATATATATCGTTATTTCCAATACGATATTTGTTGGTTATAGGATTTGATATTGAATATAAGCCGATATATTTTCTATTCAGAGCCTTGTATTTAATTTCAATTGTGATATGGGTTTGTCGTGAATGGTGTCTTCATTAACACTGTTCTTAAACCCAGTTGAGAAAAAGATTAATTCTTTTTATTTAGATTTAATGCAGTGTACCAATTAAATAATATTTAATTGGAATTGAATTGGAATTTATTTTTGGGTTTATCGTGAACGGTGTTTTAAATAACATTTGTTCTTTAACCCGATAATTAAAGGAATGTGATTTTGGGTTGTAGTGAATGGTATCTTTAATAATACTGTTCTTAGACCCAATGGAATTAAGAAAATCAAAAACTAACAGGAGATTAGTTAAGTTGAATGGTTTTCTGGGTATTGATCTGATGTTGGTTTCGGCCTTCGGGGTTATTACTTAGGGAATTGTTCACTTGCTAATTTACAGCTAAAGGCTGATGGAATAGAATGTGATTTTGGGTTTATCATGAACCGTGTTTTAAATGACATTGGTTCTTTAACCCAGTTAAAGACAGGATATGATTTTCCAAGTTAAACAATCATTAATATTGATTTTTGGGAAGATTAAAACCAAGTGGAGTTATAATGAATCTTTAATTATCGAGAATGGAGTATCACCAGTTTTGCTCCAAGCAATAGTTAAATCTTTAATTAGATTTGAACATGAAATGGTAATTGAATTTACCGATAACACCGTGATGTTAGATATGAAGTATTACCTGTTTTACTTCGTGGGATGAATAGGTTGGGGTTGGGAAATTTAACAATTGATTACTTCGGTAAGGTTCGTTAATCCCGACTAGTTTGGATAAACAGTAATTTGGTTTGAATTGATATTCAAAAGAAGATTAAAGAATAAATTTAAATAATTTATCTTTGATAAAATTAATGGGAACCTTTGCCTAAGAATGTGAATATTTGAATAAAAGAACAATCTGAATTGGAATGAGGCGTATGTTGTGTTTGTGTAACACTTGTTTATTATATATGCGAGTTATTCGAAAAGACCGAGTTTATCCCATTCTGAATAACTGATACGACGATAAGTCGAAGATGAAGACGGTGGTCAAAGACCGGAGGTCTTCACATCGTTCGGATAATTACTGATGATCTTGATTGGGCTGTACACCAAAGAGGAGGGAATCAGTTGGTGATCGTCCAGACGTACTTGAAGATCGATGGATATGCGAGGAATAAGGTTCCTCCCGTTTCGTTCAGATCCAGAACGGACTTGTAAATGGATGTGTATCTGACATCGGATATAATTTTGTGTGATTGATATTGGTTGCATAGCGTGAATTGTCTGTGTGGCATGCTGAAATGTAAATGATCAAGGCTTCTGTTGAAAAACAAAGTTTTGTGGTTGATGATCAAAGCACCGCCTATGTGGAATAGCTTTGTGTAGCGTTAATTCGCAAGCCTCACACCCCGGTTGTGAACCAGAAACGGGAGTGGACTTCGGGGAGAGCATGCGTTTCTTTCTAGTTAGTAGTGGTGTCAGTGTTTTACACGGCCTGACATTTTACTTATGTGGATGATGGATTGCGAGGCGCCTCGGTTAGATCAAACGATCCGGGTCCGACGGAGTCATTTGGCTTATTTACGCCCCATAGGGTGGGGAAACGCAGTGTTCAGGCATTTTTATCCACATCGGTGGACCGGCCCTGATGATCCAAGGGTCACTCGAGCTCTGATCCTGAGACATGGTAGGCTAGATTGTCTCGAAGCGGTGAGGACGATCCCTGGCCTCGGTTCACAGATGGAAATCCAACTTCCAATACGTGACTTTGCGGTTTTGATTGTAAACATATATATGGCAACATGATATATGGTACCCATGCCGTCTATGATTGATACTTATGATTGAAATTGTTTTGACACTATACACTTATAGTAATAATAAAAGACGAAATTTAGCGTATCGAGCATTCTTTGGCTATTATAAGGTAAAACCCTATCCTCCGGCTTGTGTTCCATTGTGTGATGGGACCTGGGTCTTATAATAGCTTCATCGTTCTTTATTTAGCATTGCGCTGTTGTTTTATGCACTGTTATTCTTGGGAGGAAACCCGTTCCGTGTTATACGGCGTGGTCCCTTGATTTACCTAACTTTAAAATCTGATTAATACCTGTTTTAATTCTCACACCAGTCACATGACTGACCCGGAGTTTATTGTTTTAACCTAAACTCTGGGTGCCCCTATTTCCGCGCGGGCAGCTAGTAGTTTTGGTTTTGCAGATTTATATTCATAGGATCCTGGTTTACAGCTAGAATGATATTCGGAAAGCTTTGTATCCGTATATCTCCTTCGGTTGTGTTTTGTATTATTTTCCGCTGTTATGTAATGTATTATAATCTCTGATATTTCATGATGTATATTATTTGTTCATACTCTGTATATTCTTGTATTCTGATGGAACTATTGTAATAAACAATGAAATGTTCTTCTGCTTGTGTTCTGATTTGTCGTGTTCTCAAAACAATCAGGGGCTTCGAACGGTCTTGGTCGGTTTAGCGATCGATTCGGATCGAGCGAAATTCCTTGTTGTCACATTTGGTATCAGAGATTTGGTTTACAAAGCTCAAGAACAAGGCAAATTAGAACCATACAAAAGAATTCATCAGAGATTGGATTAGTTATATCCAATGAGAATGGCTCGTTAGAGATAGGATCAGAAGTATCCTAGAACGAGTGTGAAGAGTATATTTTTAAAATAAAAACAAATTTTATTTTGAAAATTTACCCCTTATTCAACGTATTTGAATATTTATTTGTTTCGAATTTGGACAATCTAATATATAAAGATTTTGCATACACGTCAGATCCACGGGTATTCGAAGTTTTAATATACAGGATAGATATAGAATCACACTGTAGTCGCCCAGGAATGATTCTGATGATGGGTACCCATCATTAGTATTGTGTTCGAGTTTCGAAAGTGGGATTTCTATATGATTCCAATTGACTCGTGTGAGAACCAAAATATATTAGAATATATTGTTGTGATTTGGCATCAAAAATCTGTTTTTTGGACTATGTATCAAAATTATGAATTTGAAACATTAATTCACTAATTGATTGACGGTTATGTTGTTTGATTATTGGTTTGATATTTTTAACCATTTAGGCCAAATTGTATCAAATATTGAACTGTATTGAAAATTGTTTGAAATTGCATACATATACATGTGTATCCATTGAACAGGTCATAACAAGCAGGCTAGATAAGAGAAATAAAATTGTTTGCCCGACAAATAGGTACATGTTTATTGTATTTCTTGGGTTTTGGATGATTTTATGAGCCGATTGGCTAGTCGCTTGGCCTTTTCTTTTTCTTTTGGATTGGTGAGGGCCAGGGGAGGCTATTTGAAATATCCTGAAGCTCCCGGTGCAGGGGAGGTTATGGCGAAATTTTTCGAAAATTTAAGGTGTTAGCCAAATTTTTGAAAAACATGAAAAGTTCTTAGAAACTGAAAAGTTGAAGAACTTAGGCCATAATGAAAATAATGAAAGTTGAGTTGATTAGTTAAACAACTTTCAGCTTCGTTCCTTTTAGAGGACGAAAAGTTTTAAGTGGGGGAGATTGTAATAACCCGGAAATCTGAGCCAATATAAATTTTTATTTTGGCAATTTTGATGAATTTTGAATATTTAAATAATAATGATGAGAAATTTATTTTGAATAGTGATAGAATGTATATATTTATTTGAATAGACGTTAGAATATAAATAATTTATTTTAATTATAAAAGGAATTGAAAATGGCGCAGTAGTTCGAAAATTTGATTTCAAATTTCAAATGAATGTACAGGATTCAAAATAAACCAGATTTTAGCGAAAACAAAAATATTAGAATCTAATTGAAAATATCTTTCCAACGAATCCGAAGAATCAAAATTTCATAGCAGGGATAAAAAGATATGCCCAGTTGAAAATTCAGAATAGTGGCTGTGGAATTCTGGCCCTTAAAAATGGAAATTTTGCAAACGACCTCTATTTTCGATGAAACCACTTTTGTTGGATCCAGGATATCGATTTATTGCTAGATTCCAAAATTCGTAATTTTCTGAATCAATATGTGAGCGTGGCGAAAAAAAACGTGTTTGACCAATTTCAATTGAATTTAATCGACTGAAAAATGGACATTTTTCAAACGGTCTCAGAATTCGACGATATTAGTTATTTTAGGACCGTATCGTCAGTACGAAACTAGAAATAATTTTTTGGGAATTTATAGAGTCCGTATGTGGGCTTAGTAAATTAAAATGTGCGTCAAAATCAAGTTTGATTATTATATTAATTTATATTTTAAATTTGGTAAAAACCTATCGAAACGATAGAACCAGCTTGCGGGACATATCGAATTGTGTTCGGAATGGGGGTAATTAGCTTGGGACGACAGTCGATGGGTTCGATTTAGAGTTCAAATTTGAAAGTTACTTTTCGGAATTCAAAATAATAATATAAATTATTTAATAAAGGCCGACCCTTATATTCTCTTTCCACTCCACATCGTTCAGAGCAAAATCGCGATTAAGAAAAAGAAAAAAAACGCGTCGTTCTCCTCCGACCTCCGCCTCTTGAGCGTCGCGCCACCAGCGCCGGCCTCCCCAGCGCCGGACCCCCTCCCACTCCTCTCTCCTGCACCCTATTCTTCCCCGTTCGAGCACCTTATTTCCCCAAAATTCCCAAATCTGGGAGGACCCATCGCCTGGCCCCCCTGATAGCTGCATATGCCTGGCCTAGGGCGCCGTCGTGCTGTCGTGGCCCTCCCCTCTGATCAATGCCGCCCCCTCAACCTCTTCTTCCTTCGATTTCCTTTTCTCGATTAAAACCCTAGTAATGTAAGTCCTCCAAATTCTTTTTAATTCGTTTATTAACGTATGTTTTCTTTGCATTGAAAATAGCTATGGGTTTTCATGTAGGAAAGCTATGATTTTTAGTTTGAAAATAAAAATATAGTCTTTTTTGAATTGAATTGGTTAGATTTGGTTTTTATTTATTTTTATAGCATAGAAAAATATGAACTTTTCGATATATGTAGCGAATTAAAAATATGAAAGGCGAGTTAAAAATATGATCTTTATCAATATGAAGTGGCGTTAAAAATTAGATTTTCATTTATAAAAGGTTTAGATTTTTTAATATTATGAAGATTCGATTTTATGAATGAAAAGGTAAGATTTTTAACATATGAAAGACGAGATTTTTAACATGTGAAAGACGATATTTTTAACATGTGAAAGACGAGATTTTTAACATATGAAAGACGAGATTTTTAAAATATAAAAGATTTGATTTTTGAAAGAGAAAAGATTTGATTTTGTTTATTTGAAAGGATAAGATTTTTATATTATAGAGATAACAAAAATGTGATTTTTATATTATTGGAATAATAAAAATATGATTTTTATAATATATAGATAATAAAAATTTGATCTTTGTTTATATAGCGAAGGGAAAAGATTAGATTTTTAAAATTAAAAAGGTCGTATTTTTGAAATTAAAAAGATCATATTTTTGAAATTAAAAGGATCGTATTTTTGAAATAAAAAAGATTGTATTTTTGAAATTAAAAGGATCGTATTTTTGAAATTAAAAGGATCGTATTTTTGAAATTAAAAAGGATCATATTTTTGAAATTAGAAAGACGAGATTTTTAAATATGGAAAAATATAATCTTTTCTATATAAATAGCATCGTTGAAATATATGAAGTAGAAATAAAAATGTGATTTTTATTTATTGGAATGAAGCAATAAAAATATAATTTTTATTATGAACAGCGTGGTAAGGACTCCATTGGAATTTCAAACAAATCCAAACGGTTCAAAAGTTCAGAAGTTAAACTGGCGGAGTGGAACCCAAAGGTGAGAACTCCTCACTTTTATTTTGTTTTCTAGTTAAAATATATACTAGGATGCAGACGGTGCTTAGTAGCAACCGACAGCCGTCGTCCACAGACCATGGATGACTTGTTTGTGTTGTGAAATTTTACTGCTGATTGTGATGTCAATAAAAAATATATATATGTGTTGAATAAAATATATATTCATGTGTTGAGTAAAATATATATTCACGTGTTGAAATAAAATAAATATTCATTTACAAACCGAACGATTTGTTTATGTATACTGATTTAACTGATATTGATTAGGACGATAAATTTTACATATCGCCCAACTGCACAAATAAAACCTGTGTTTGATTGACTGAAACCCCACACAGGTATTGGGATGATATATGACATACATTAATCCCAATAATTAGTTGTATGTCGATCGATTGATGTACAAGCTGTTATAAGCGTTGAATATTTATATTCAATGCTTATACAGTGTAGAATGCACTCTAGATGATGGATTGATGCTTTCATTGTTGTTATACACATTAGTTGTGTGAAATCCATATAATAACATTATATGGTAATTGATTGTGTCTGATTCCAGTTCAAAATTATCGAATATTTTAAAATAATATTCTTTGAATATTGAAATGTGAAGCCGTGTTAAGTAGTTAAACGCCATTTTAACACGAATGGGAATATCGTTGATTTCATTCATTTTACAATGAATATTGAAAGTGATTTGAAAATCGAATATTTTGAAATTGAAATTAGAATTAAATTGAATAAAATTGAAATACGAATTAAATTGAATAGAATTGAAATTCGAATTAAATTGAAATAGAATTGAAATCATTTTGAATTGAATTTAAATTGTATTGAAATTGAACTGAAATCGATTTGAATCGAAATCGATTTGAATTGAAATCGATTTGGAATGAATTTAAAACGAATTTATATTGGAAAATTCAATTTTGATTTGAATTTGAAATGGAAGTTGAAATCGTTTTGAAAACGAATTTAAAACGATTTATAAAATATGTTTTAAAAGGAAATCGACAAAATATATATTATATCTTATATATATATATATATATATATATATATATATATATATAAATATAATGGCCTGAATAGAACGCGCCGCGCTGCGGCAGTTCGTGAATTTCGACCATTGACTTCGAGTGGACATTACGGGAGATCCGACCATCGGATTCTCTTAAAACCGGAACCGTTGGGTTCATATCGAAAAGAGCTTTCTAACTAATACAAGAAATTAGAAATCCAACTGTTGGATTTGGAATTATATCCAAAGAAAATTTGGAAAAGTTCGCTGTAAGTGCAGTTCGGTGACCGTTGATGGAAATCGATTGTACGGGCCTTGATAAAATTATTAAAAATATCAATAATTAGTGTAAAATAATAAGAAATGATTTGGAAAGAATTAGGATGAAAAACTCCATATTTGAAAAGATAAAAGTAGATTTTTATCGAAATGAACTAGTTTTGAACTAGAATTATAATCCCGTTTATTTTTAAAATAAATAAATTGGATTTGAAATGGTTTTAAAAATAACCAGAATTTCCAATATATAATTGGAATGGATTTGAATCGAAATTGTCTTCGGAATATTTCGATGTTGGATTTCGTGATTATACAGATATTGTTATAGAGATTTGAAAGATATTTATATATATTTATATATCGTTATTTCCAATACGATATTTGTTGGTTATTGGATTTGATATTGAATATAACCCGATATATTTTATATTCAGAGCCTTGTGTTTAATATCAAATGTGATTTGGGTTTGTCGTGAATGGTGTCTTCATTAACACTATTCTTAAACCCAGTTGAGAAAAAGATTAAATCTTTTTATTTAGATTTAATGTAGTGTACCAATTAAATAATATTTAATTGGAATTGATTTTTGGGTTTATCGTAAACGGTGTTTTAAATAACATTTGTTCTTTAACTCGATAACTAATGGAATGTGATTTTGGGTTGTAGTGAATGGTATCTTTAATAATACTGTTCTTAGACCCAATGGAGTTAAAAAAATCAGAAACTGACTAGAGATTAGTTAAGTTGAATGGTTTTCTGGGTATTGATCTGATGTTGGTTTCGGCCTTCGGAGTTATTACTTAGGGAATTGTTCACTTGCTAATTTACGGTTAAAGGCTGATGGAATAGAATGTGATTTTGGGATTATCGTGAACTGTTTTTTAAATGACATTGGTTCTTTAACCCAGTTAAAGACAGGATATGATTTCCCAAGTTAAACAATCATTAATATTGATTTTTGGGAAGATTAAAACCAAGTGGAGTTTTAATGAACCTTTAATTAGATTGAAATGATCGAGAATGGAGTATCACCAGTTTTGCTCCAAGCGATAGTGTAACAACCCGGAAAATCTGAACCAATTTAAAAATTTTAAATTGGCTATTTTAGTGAATTTGAAATATTTTAAATAATAACAATGAAAAGTAAGTTTGAATCGAAATTTGAAAATAAATAAAATTAATTCCAATTATAAACAAGGCCTGAAATGGCGCGGTAGTTTCAAAATTTGAATTCAAACTTTGACTAACTGTACCAGGTGCAAAACAAAACGGATTTGAGCGAAACCAAAAATATTTAAATCTGTTAGTGAATACCTTTCTAACGAATCTAAAAAATCGAAGTTTCATAGCGGGAAGCAAAAGTTATGGCCATATGAATTTTCAGAAAGGTCGCAATAGAGTTTATATAGCCTGTGAAAATGGCCATTTTGCAAACGACCTCAGAATTCGACGAAACCACTTTTGTTGGATCCGGGATGTTAAATTATTCCTAGGTTTCAAATTTCATAATTTTTGAAGTTAAAATGTGAGTGTGGCAAATGAAAACGTGTTTTGGTCAATTACAGTTAAATTGGATCGACCAGAAATGGGCCATTTTTCAAACTGTCTCAGAATTCGACGAAACTAGTTTTGTTGGGACCGTATCGTCAAAACATAGCTAGATTTATTTTTTGGGAATTTTTAGAATCAATATGTGGCCTCGACAAATTGAAATGTACGTTCAAATCAAATATTAAATGTTTTATATTTTAATTTGAAAGAAAACTGACTGAAACAGTCGAATGGGACTACGAAACATATCCCATTGTGTTCGGAATGGGGGTATTTAGCTAGGGACGACAGTCGTTGGGTCTGGATTGGGGTTCGTGTGTGAAAGAGGGTATTTTCGAGATTTTAAAAATATATAAATAAAAAAAATATCATTGGCCAGTGGATACTCTCTCCCCCCGATTAACCCTCGCGATATACGGCGGCAGAGCTTCAAACCTTCTCTCCTCGATTTCTCCTCAGTCCCTCAACAAAATCGAGCGCCACCACCCACGTTTTAAAGCCCTCTCCTCCCTCTTCAAATCCATACTTGATTCACCTCCCCTCGCTCCACAATTAGCTTGCATCGACCTCGTGAAGGTTCACCGTTCGAGCTGGAATTCCTCCTCTTTGGCGCGCGCGAGTTCGACGGGGTGGTACCCTCTCTAGAGGCGCCGTTCCTAGCTCTACAAGGGGGTGCTTCCTGATCTGGATGAAGTATAACAGATTTGGTTTAAAATCCAGACCTAGTTTTGAAGATTTAAAAGGAGGTAATGGCCTGTTTTAAATAAACTATATTATAGCACTTTAAAGAGCTATGGTTTTTGATTTCACTGTAAAAATCATATCTTTTTCGTTTGTTGATGAAATTCAATGAAACAAGAGACATTGGACTCGTGCGGACGTCTTCTACATTCTAGAAGAGACCGCATATTTTTCTAAGCCTTCTGCTATTTTTGGTGGAGTGGAACCCAATGTGAAATTTCCAAATTATAAACGATATGGAAAACGACGATGTATAAATTATATAGTCGATGTATGAGTTATATAAGCATTGTACACCTCATGTATAAGCGTTGTATAAGTTGTACGTTCCATATATAAGTTATATATGCGTTGTAAAAATTATATATGTGTTGAAATAGAAGTGAAATGCTTATATAAATATATATACGCCCCTCGTCCACAAACCATGGACGATATTTATTGGTTGTGATTGGTGTGAAAATTGGTTGATAGCGAATTGTTGACTAAATTTGTTTGTGGTTGAAATTGATTTATTGTGGTTGAAAAATACCCGTTTGTGGTTGAGAATTATTTGGTTGAAACCACATAGGATTAGTTTGTGGAAAAGAAAGAAAAATATACATGCCGCCTGCGTGCGAACTAGATGCATGAAATCCCCATTGTCAAAAGCTGCGAGGCTTTAAGGTAGAGCGAGGAGCCGTACTAGGGACAACCCCGGTTTTAACTACCCTACCGTTATGCTGCTGAAATTTTGAATAATATTCATGTGTTGAAACTATATTCGTGTGTTGAATAGAAAACCTTCATGTGTTGAATAGAAATTCATTCGTGGAATAGAAATTCATGTGTTGAATGGTATTCGTGTTTGAAATAAATTGTTTTATCATAAAAATCATATTTTTATCATCTATATGAACTATATAAAATAGTCGTGTTTTGAAATAAATTGTTTTGCAATAAAGATCACATTTTTACTATATATATAAAACTATAGAAAACCTTCATGTGTTGAATAGAAATTCATTCGTTGAATAGAAATTCATGTGTTGAATGGTATTCGTGCTTTGAAGTAAATTGTTTTATAATAAAAAACATATTTTTATCATATATATGAACTATATAAAATAGTCGTGTTTTGAAATAAATTGTTTTGCAATAAAAATCACATTTTTACTATATATATACAAACTATAGAAAACCTTCATGTGTTGAATAGAAATTCATTCGTTGAAAAGAAATTCATGTGTTGAATGGTATTCGTGTTTTGAAATAAATTGTTTTATAATAAAAATCATATTTTTATCATCTATATGAACCATATAAAATAGTTGTGTTTTGAAATAAATAGTTTTGCAATGAAAATCACATTTTTATCGTATACATGAATTGTTAAAAATAGTGAAGTGTTGAAATAGAAGTCAGTTGGATAAAAATATCATTTTTATCAAAGGTATGAAAAGAATATGGTTTTGAAATCGAAGAATCGATAATATATATATATATAATTAAAATAAATTGAATAACGAAGATGCAGTTCGTATTTTGAAACCGTGATTTCAAACAATTAGTGCGGGAGATTCGACCATCGGATTTTCCAGAAAACAAAACCGTTGGGTTCGCTTTGGAAATATCTTTCCAATGACACCAACTTTGTAAAAATCCAACGGTTGGATTGTCTGGAATGTTTAATTCAATTCTGAAGAAAAACAACGGCAGAATCGATTATATATATATATATATAATTAAAATAAATCGAATAACGTC
Organism: Allium sativum; assembly: GCA_030737875.1. Taxonomy (NCBI): domain Eukaryota; kingdom Viridiplantae; phylum Streptophyta; class Magnoliopsida; order Asparagales; family Amaryllidaceae; genus Allium; species Allium sativum. Next base: position 164,562,972 of record CM060913.1, read on the forward strand.
GCTGTAGTTCGTATTTTGAAATCGAAACTTCAAACGATTTACCGGGAGATCCGACCTTCGGATTTTCCCAAAACTTGAACCGTTGGATTCGTTTTGAAAAGATCTTTCTAATGATATAAATTTTTTGAAGATCCAACGGTTAGATTTTCAGATATGTGTAAATCAAATCAGAAGAAAAACAGCGCCACGGCCGTGTTATGGCCTGAAGCGTCGTTTGTATAAATAGGCTATTTTTAAATAAATAAAAATAGCGATAAATCGTTATAAAATATTATAAACGATATGGAATGTGAAATTTAAAAATTAACCGAAGGTTAGCTGAGTCGAATGGTTTCCTGGGTTTTGATCTGATGTTGGTTTCGGCCTTCGGGGTTAATATTTGGGAAATCGTTCTCTTACTGATTTACGGTTAGTGACTAATGAATGGGAATAAGGCGTATGTTGTGTTTGTTTAGCACTAGTTTATTATACACGCATGTTGCTCAGAAAGACCGAGTTTATCCCATTCTGAATAACTGAATTGACGATAAGAAATCGAAGAAGAGGACGGTGGTCGAAGACCGGAGATCTTCACCTCGTTTGGATGGTAACTGATGTCCTGATTGGGAGGCATCCCGAAATATGGATAATGATTGGTGATCAACCTGACGTACATGGAGATCGACGGGTATGCGAGGTATATAGTGCCTCTGGTTTTGTTCCGACCTAGAACGGACTTGTATATAGACTGTGTGTCTGACATTGGAATTCATTCTGTGTGATTGATAGCCATCAGTTACATGGTGTGAATTACCTGTGTGATATGCTAAGATGTAGTGATCAAGGCTTCTGTTGAAAAGCAAAGTCTTGTGGTTGATGATTAAAGCACCGCCTGTGTGGCACAACTTTGTGTATAACGTAAATTTGCGAGCCTCACACCCCGGTATGAACCAGAAACGGGAGAGGACATCAGGGAGGGCATGCGTTTCCTTCTAGTTAGAGGTGGTGTCGGTGCTTAAACTGGCTGACATATATATTATTTTCACCTGTGTGGTTGTTGCTGTTGCGAGGCGCCTCGGATATATCGGTGACTATGTGAAGCCGATGGAGCCATTTGTTGGCTCAATGACGCCCCAAAGGGCGGGGAAACGCAGTGTTCAGGCACAATAATCCACATCGGTGGACCGGCCCTGACGATCCAAGGGGCAGTTGTGGCTGTTCCTGAGACACGGGCTAAAACATCTCGAAGTCGGTAAGGACTATCTTTTGCCTTGGTTCATGACGGAAATCCAATTTCCAAATACATGACTTTGCGGTTTTGATTGTATACCGATATATGGCGACATAGTGGTATGGGGCATTAATGCCGTCTATGATTGATACTTATGATTCGAAATTGTTTTTGGAACATATAAACACTAGTTATAATATCAAATGCTTTTGTTTTATTCGTATCAAGCATATTTTGGCCATTATAAGGTAAAAACTCTATCCTCCGATTTTCGTTGCATTGTGTGATGAGAACCGAGTCTTATAATGGCTTCATTTTTATAAAAATCATTGCGATGTTTAAAAGAATTATTTGTTTTTAAAGCACTGGCAATACCATGGAGTAAACCCGTTCCACCAAAGTGGCGTGGTCCTGTGATTAGCCATATTGTAAATGTGTTAAGTAGATTTCTCATACGAGTCCCATGACTGACTCGTAGTTTGTTTCACTTGCAAACTCGGGTGCCCCTTTTTCTACACGGGCAGCCTTGTGTTCAGGTTTCAGCAGGCTCTTTCTGGATAGCTGGAGCTGAAGAGGGATTCTATCATTTATCTCTTTTAATGCTGTTCAGCTCCTATTGTACATTATGTTTTGTTTTCCGCTGTAGACATTTATGTATAGCTGAACTGTATTTGTACTAAGAATGATCCTATATACTGTGTAACTCTGATGATTTCGTTTATCCAGTGTATTATTTGTTCATTATCTGGTGTACTTATTTATTTCTGTTCTGCTATTATCTGTTTATGTGTTATATTCCAAAAATTACCCTTAACACCGTCAGTGCAGGTTTTGGAGTCGTCACAACGTGGTATTAGAGCTTTGGTTAAGCTTAGTGCTGGAATATAACATATTATCGAACTTGTCAGAAATAGAAACAGTAGTGTTCTAGGACGGGTAACTCATTACAGATAGGATCAGTAATATCCTAGTGTGAGTATAGCAGAATGAAAATACACCCCAATAGACACAGTTATATTTGAAGTGTATGTTTCTATGTTTTAAAATATCTTTTCTATGACCTGACACTTGATCTGCTATTTGCAGAAGTACTAGAAAATGAGTGTCAGAAACAGAAGAAATGCAGAACCAGATCTAGAGGCTCTATTAAAGAGATATCGAAATCTGGGTGGAGCACAATTCTCGGGAAATGAATCGATTATTCAAACTCAGGCATGGATGAGTTCTGCTGAAAGAATTTTTTAGCGTTTCCAGCTGAGAGATGATCAGAAAAGATTAGTAGCATCTTGGGCGCTCAAAGAAGAAGCTTTAATCTGGTGGGAAACAATCATCAAAGTGCAGGAATCGCCGATGAGAGGAGTTATCCGGTTCGGTAAAACAGGGAAATTGGCGCCCAAATTCATTGGTCCGTTTCCTATTCTTGAATGGGTTGGAACTCTCGCTTATAGAATTCAATTGCCAGATTGGTTGCCAAGAGTGCATGATGTATTTCACATATCTCAACTTCGAAAGCACGTTCATGATCCGGACTTGATCGTGGAAGAAGCAGCGCAACAGGATATTGATATTACTCCAGAATTGGCGGTGAGAAGAGAGACGCTAAAGATCATTGGCAAAGAAATAAAAGAACTGAGGAACAAGAAGGTTCACTTAGTCAAAGTGCAATGGAGTGGAGATCCGCGAGATTGTACTTGGGAAACTGAGGAGAGCATTCAGAAAGCCTATCCTAAGTGTCGAGTAGATATCTCTGATTGACTCTGGTGCAAGGTACATTTACCATACTATTACCATTTTGTTCTCTACTTGGTTGTTATTTTCTTTCCATGGAAGTGCACTTGTAATTCTATAGTCTAATTAATTTAAAAAAAAAGAGTGTATGAATTAATATGTATGATTTTGAAAAGTTAAAAACAAATTTTTTGTTGTTTGTGTTGTGTGATAGTGGATTTCATTAATTAAATTATTAAAATGATAGTTAATTAAATCACCCATTGAACTGATTTAAAAATAGATAGCAATATATACATGTGCATCATACATGTTTGAACAGGTAAATGGATAGCTGTTGAGTAAAGAAATTATTTGTGTGCCCAACAAATAGGTAAACCTTAATGAGTTTAATGCGCAATTTGATTATTATATCAAATCCTGTGAATGCCATTGGATGCGGAGTGCTGGTTATTCTGTGTGCAATAATAAACGTCGCCATAGGATAGTAACAATTAATTTTGAACTACGCTACATGGCATACTTCCTGAAGATAGGCATACTTCATCATATACCACATAAGTATTTGGAGCTTGTGTGACGAGGTGGAAGATTTACCATACGAGCGAGATACTTGTATGGCGATGACTATATTTTACAGGTTGAACTGATGACCGATATAGACCATATAAAATTGTAACGATAAATTGCCAAAACAATAAAAACCCTACACGGGTCTGGAGTTGACAATAATCACGTCTCTTTAGTTATTAGATACGGCACATGGATTATTTATTTCCCACATGGGACGAGGTGACGAGAATTTATTCTCTGGAGCAATTAAAAATACACACTCCCTCAGGCTTAGGCAGGGTGATGAGAATTTATTCTCTGGAGTTGTAATCTATACACAGTCCCCTGTAAACACCAGAATATATCACTATAAATATGTGTATGCTTTATAGGATTTATTGGGTACCTAATACGGCCCAATAAATTTCCAAACCCTCCCCGTACAAAGGAGGTTATGGCGAAATTTTTCGAAAATTCCGAGTGTTAGCCAAATTTTTGAAGAATTTGAAAATTCTCAGAAACTGAAAAGTTGGAGAATGCAAGCCAGATTGGAAGTAGAGTTGATTAATCAAACCACTTTCGACTTTGTTCCTTTTCGGGGACGAAAAGTTTAAGTGGGGGAGATTGTAACAACCCGGAAAATTTGAACTAATTAATTTTTTTTAAATTGGCTATTTTAGTGAATTTGAAGTATTTAAAATAAATATTTTAAATAATAACGCCGAAAAGTAAGTTTGAATCGATGTTTGAAAATAAATATAATTAATTCTAATTATAAACAAGGCCTGAAATGGCTCGGTAGTTTCAAAATTTGAATACAAACTTTGACTGACTGTACCGGGTGCAAAACAAAACGGATATGAGTGAAACCAAAAATATTTAAATCTGTTAGTGAATACCTTTCTAACGAATCTGAAAAATTGAATTTTCGTAACGGGAAGCAAAAGTTATGGCCAAATGAATTTTCAGAAAGGTCGCAATAGAGTTTATATAGCCCGTGAAAATGGCCATTTTGCAAACGACCTCAGAATTTGACAAAACCACTTTTGTTGGATCCGAGATGTTAAATTATTGCTAGGTTTCAAATTTCATAATTTTTGAAGTTAATATGTGAGCGCGGCAAAGGAAAACGTGTTTTGGTCAATTATAGTTAAATTGGATCGACTAGAAATGGGCCATTTTTCAAACGGTCTCAGAATTCGACGAAACTAGTTTTGTTGGGACCGTACCATCAAAACATAGCTAGATTTATTTTTCGGGAATTTTTAGAATCAGTATGTGGCCCCGACAAATTGAAATGTACGTTCAAATCAAATATTGAATGTTTTATATTTTAACTTGAAAGAAAACTGACTGAAATAGTCGAATGGGCCTACGAAACATATCCCATTATGTTCGGAATGGGGGTATTTAGCTAGGGACGACAGTCGTTGGGTCTGGATTGGGGTTCGTGTGTGAAAGAGGGTATTTTCGAGATTTTAAAAATATATAAATAAAAAAATATCATTGGCCGGTGGATTCTCTCTCTCCCCGATTAACCCTCGCAATATACAGCGGCGGGGCTTCAAACCTTCTCTCCGCGAATTCTCCTCCGTCCCTCAACGAAATCGAGCGCCACCACCCACGTTTTAAAGCCCTCTCCTCCCTCTTCAAATCCATACTTGATTCACCTCCCCTCGCTCCGCAATTAGCTCGCATCAACCTCGTGAAGGTTCGCCGTTCGAGCTGGAATTCCTCCTCCCTGGCGTGCGCGAGTTCGACGAGGTGGTACCCTCTAGAGGCGCCGTTCCTAGCTCTACAAGGGGGTGCTTCCTGATCTGGACGAAGTACAACAGATTTGGTTTAAAATCCAGACATAGTTTTGAAGATTTAAGAGGAGGTAATGGCCTATTTTAAATAAACTATATTATAGCATTTTAAAGCGCTACGGTTTTTTATTTCACTGTAAAAATCATGTTTTTTCCGTTTGTTGAAGAAATTCAGTGAAACAAGAGACAGTGAACTCGTGTGGACGTCTTCTACAATCTTGAAGAGACCGCATACTTTTCTGAGCTTTCTGCTGTTTTTGGTGGAGTGGAACCCAATGTGAGATTTCTAAATTATAAACGATATGGAAAACGACGATGTATAAATTATATAGTCGATGTATGAGTTATATAAGCGTTGTACACCTCACGTATAAGCGTTGTATAAGTTGTACGTTCGATATATAAGTTATATATGCGTTGTAAAAATTATATATGTGTTGAAATAGAAGTGAAATGCTTATATATATATATATATATATATATATATATACACGCCCCTCGTCCACAAACCATGGACGATATTTATTGGTTGTGATTGGTGTGAAAATTGGTTGATAGTGAATGGTTGATTAAAATTGTTTGTGGTTGAAATTGATTGATTGTGGTTGAAAATTACCTGTTTGTGGTTGAGAATTATTTGGTTGAAACCACATAGGACTAGTTTGTGGAAAAGAAAGAAAAATATAAATGTTGCCTGCGTGCGAACTAGATGCATGAAATCCCCATTGTCAAAAATTACGAGGCTTTAAGATAGAGCGAGGAGCCGTACTAGGGACGTCCCCGGTTTTATCTACCATGTCGTAATGCTACCGAAATTTTGAATAATATTCATGTGTTAGAATTTTTTCATGTGTTGAAACTATATTCGTGTGTTGAATAGAAAACCTTCATGTGTTGAATAGAAATTCATTCGTTGAATAGAAATTCATGTGTTGAATAGTATTCGTGTTTGAAATAAATTGTTTTATCATAAAAATCATATTTTTATCTTCTATATGAACTATATAAAATAGTCGTGTTTTGAAATAAATTGTTTTGCAATAAAAATCACATTTTTACTATATATATATAAACTATAGAAAACCTTCATGTGTTGAATTGAAATTCATTCGTTGAATAGAAATTAATGTGCTGAATGGTATTCATGTTTTGAAATAAATTATTTTATAATAAAAATCATATTTTTATCATCTATATGAACTATATAAAATAGTTGTGTTTTGAAATAAATTGATTTGCAATAAAAATCACATTTTTACTATATGTATATATGTATACAAACTATAGAAAACCTTCATGTGTTGAATAGAAATTTATTCATTGAATAGAAATTCATGTGTTGAATGGTATTCGTGTTTTGAAATAAATTGTTTTATAATAAAAATCATATTTTTATCATCTATATGAACTATATAAAATAGTCGTGTTTTCAAATAAATAGTTTTACAATGAAAATCACATTTTTATCATATACATGTATTGTTAAAAATAGTGAAGTGTTGAAATAGAAGTCAGTTGGATAAAAATATCATTTTTATCAAAGGTATGAAAAGAATATGGTTTTGAAATCGAAGAATCGATTATATATATATATATATAATTAAAATAAATTGAATAACAAAGCTACAGTTCGTATTTTGAAACGGTGATTTCAAACGATTAGTGCGGGAGATCCGACCATCGGATTTTTCTGAAACCGAAACCGTTGGGTTCGCTTTGGAAATATCTTTCCAACGACACCAACTTTGTAAAAATCCAACGGTTGGATTGTCTGGAATGTTTAATTCAAATATGAAGAAAAACAGCGCCAAAATCGATTATATATATATATATATATATATATATATATATAAATATAATTAAAATAAATCGAATAACGACGCTGCAGTTCGTATTTTGAAATCGAAACTTCAAACAATTATACTGGGAGATCCGACCGTCGGATTTTCCCAAAACTAGAACCGTTAGATTCGCTTTGAAAAGATGTTTCTAATGATATAAATTTTGTGAGGATCCAACGGTTAGATTTTCAGATATGTGTAAATCAAATCTGAAGAAAAACAGCGCCACGACCGCGTTATGGCCTGAAGCGTCGTTTGAATAAATAGGCTATTTTTAAATAAATAAAAATAGCGATAAATCATTATAAAATATTATAAAGGATATGGAATTGAAATTTAGAAATTAACTGAAGGTTAGCTGAGTTGAATGGTTTCCTGGGTTTTGATCTGATGTTGGTTTCGGCCTTCGGGGTAAATATTTGGGAAATCATTCTTTTACTGATTTACGGTTAGTGACTAATGAATTGGAATAAGGCGTATGTTGTGTTTGTCTAGCACTAGTTTATTATATACGCAAGTTGCTCAGAAAGACCGGGTTTATCCCATTCTGAATAACTGAATCGACGATAAGAAATCGAAGATGAAGACGATGGTCGAAGATCGGAGATTTTCACCTCGTTTGGATGGTAACCGATGTCCTGATTGGGAGGCATCCCGAAATATGGATAATGAGTGGTGATCGTCCAGACGTACTTGGAGATCGATGGGTATGCGAGGTATATAGTGCCTATGGTTTCGTTCTGACCCAGAACAGACTTGTAAATGGACTGTGTGTCTAACATTGGAATTCATTCTGTGTGATTGATAGTCATCAGTTACATGGTGTGAATTGCCTATGTGGCATGCTAAGATGCAGTGATCTAGGCTTCTGTTGAAAAGCAAAGTCTTGTGGTTGATGATCAAAGCACCGCCTGTGTGGCATAGCTTTGTGTATAACGTAAATTCACGAGCCTCACACCCCGGTATGAACCAGATGCGGGAGAGGACATCAGGGAGGGCATGCGTTTCCTTCTAGTTAGAGGTGGTGTCGGTGCTTAAACAGGATGACATATATATTATTTTCACCTGTGTGGTTGTTGCTGTTATGAGGCGCCTCGGATATATCGGTGACTATGTAAAGCCGATGGAGCTATTCGTTGGCTCATTGACGCTCCAAAGAGCGGGGAAACACAGTGTTCAGGCATAATAATCCACATCGGTGGACCGGCCCTGACGATCCAAGGGGCAGTTGCGGCTGTTCCTGAGACACGGGCTAGAGCGTCTCGAAGTCGGTAAGGACTATCTTTTGCCTTGGTTCATGACGGAAATCCAATTTCCAAATACGTGACTTTGCGGTTTTGATTGTATACGTATATATGGCGACATAGTGGTATGGGGCATTGATGTCGTCTATGATTGATACTTATGATTCGAAATTGTTTTTGAAACATATAAACACTAGTTATAATATCAAATGCTTTTGTTTTATTCGTATCAAGCATATTTTGGCCATTATAAGGTAAAAACTCTATCCTCCGGTTTGCATTGCATTGTGTGATGGGAACTGAGTCTTATAATGGCTTCATTTTTATAAAGAGCATTGCGATGTTTAAAAGAATTATTTGTTTTTAAAGCACTGGCAATACCATGGAGTAAACCCGTTCCACCAAAGTGGCGCGGTCCTGTGATTAGCCCTATTATAAATGTGTTAAGTAGATTTCTCATACGAGTCCCATGACTGACTCGTGGTTTGTTTCACTTGCAAACTCGGGTGCCCCTTTTTCTACATGGGCAGCCTTGTGTTCAGGTTTCAGCAGGTTTTTCTGGATAGTTGGAGCTGAAGAGGGATTCTATCATTTATCTCTTTTTATGTTGTTCAGCTCCTATTGTACATTATGTTTTGTTTTCCGCTGTTGACATTTATGTATAGCTGAACTATATTTGTACTAAGTATGATCCAGTATACTGTGTAACTCTGATGATTTCGTTTATCCAGTGTATTATTTGTTCATTATCTGGTGTACGTATTTATTTCTGTTCTGCTATTATCTGTTTATGTGTTATATTCCAAAGATTACCCTTAACACCGTCAGTACGGGTTTTGGGGTGGTCACAGATAGTTAAATCTTTAATTAGATTTGAATGTGAAATGGTAATTGAAATTACCGATAACACTGTGGTGTTAGATATGAAGTATTACCAGTTTTACTTCATGGGATGAATAGGTTGGGGTTGGGAAATTTAACAATTGATTACTTCGATAAGGTTCGTTTATCCTGACTAGTTTGGATAAACCATAATTTGGTTTGAATTGATATTCCAAAGAAGATTAAAGAATAAATTTAAATAATTTACCTTTGATAAAATTAATGGGATCCTTTCCCTAAGAATGTGAATATTTGAATAAAAGAACATTCTGAATTGGAATAAGGCGTATGTTGTGTTTGTGTAACACCTGTTTATTATATACGCGAGTTATTCGGAAAGACCGGGTTTATCCTATTCTTAATAACTGATACGACGATAAGTCGAAGATGAAGACGGTGGTCGAAGACCGGAGGTCTTCACCGCGTTTGGATAATTACTGATGATCTTGATTGGGCTGTCCACCCAAGAGGAGGGAATCAGTTGGTGATCGTCCAGACATACTTGGAGATCGATGCATATGCGAGGAATAAGGTCCCTCCGGTTTCGTTCAGACCCAGAATGGACTTGTAAATGGATGTGTGTTTGACATCGAATTTCATTCTATGTGATTGGTATCGGTTGCATAGCGTGAATTGCCTGTGTGGCATGCGGAGATGCAAATGATCAAGGCTTCTATTGAAAAGCAAAGTCTTGTGGTTGATGATCAAAGCACCGCCTGTGTGGCATAGCTTTGTGTAGCGTTAATTCGCGATTCGCACACCCCGGTTGTGAACTAGAAATGGGAGAGGACTTCAGGGAGAGCATGTGTTTCTTTCTAGCTAGGAGTGGTGTCAGTGTTTTAACGGCCTGACATTTTACTTATGTGGATGATGGATTGCGAGGCGCCTTGGTTAGATCGCACAATCCGGGTCCGATGGAGTCATGTGGCTCATTTACGCCCCATAGGGTGGGGAAACGCAGTATTTAGGCATTTTAATCCACATCGATGGACCGACCCTGACGATTCAAGGGTCACTCGAGCTCTGATCCTGAGACATGGTAGGCTAGATTGTCTCGAAGCGGTGAGGACGATCCCTGGCCTCGGTTCATAGATGGAAATCCAACTTCTAATACGCGACTTTGCGATTTTGATTGTAAACCTATATATGGCGACATGATATATGGTACCCATGCCGTCTATGATTGATACTTATGATTGAAATTGTTTCGACACTATACACTTATAGTAATAATAAAAGACGAAATTTAGCATATCAAGCATTCTTTGGCTATTATAAGGTAAAACCCTATCCTCCAGCTTATGTTGCATTGTGTGATGGGGCCTGGGTCTTATAATAGCTTCATTGTTCTTTATTTATCATTGCGCTGTTGTTTTATGCACTGGTATTCTTAGGAGGAAATCTGTTCCGTGTTATACGGTGTGGTCCCTTGATTTACCTAACTTTAAAATCAGATTAATAACTGTTTTAGTTCTCGCAATCACATGACTGACCTGGAGTTTATTGTTTTAACCTAAATTCGGGGTGCCCCTATTTCCACGTGGGCAGCTAGTAGTTTTGGTTTTGCAAATTTATATTCACAGGATTCTGCTTTACAGCTGGAATGATATTCGGAAACCTTTGTATCCGTTTATCTCCTTCAGTTGTGTTTTGTATTATTTTCCGCTGTTATGTAATGTATTGTAATCTCTGATATTTTATGATGTACATCATTTTTCATACTTTGCACATTCTTGTATTCTGATGGAATTATTGTAATAAGCAATGAAATGTTCTTCTGCTTGTGTTCTGATTTGTCGTGTTCTAAAAACAATCAGGGGTTTCGAACGGTCCGGGTCGGTTTAGCGATCGATTCGGATCGAGCGAAATTCCTTGTTGTCACAACCTATTTTCCACATGGGAAGCTAGTAGTTTTGGTTTTGCAGATATTATATTCATAGTATCCTGGTTTATAGCTGGAGCTATATTCAGAATGCTCTGTATCCGTGTATTTCTTTCAGTTGTGTTTTGTATTATTTTCCACTGCATAATAATTTGTAAATCTCTGACATTTATCAAATGTATATTATTTGTTCGTACTCTATATATTCTTGTACTTTTATTTAAATTGTTGTAATAAGCAATGAAATGCTCTTCTATTTATGTTCTGATTTGTCGTGTTCTCAACTCAATCCGGGCTTTCCCGTAAGGGCGAGTTTGGGTCGTTTCAGATAGGAAGCGTATAGATTGACATAGATTTTTTTTACTCTTTGCACATGTTTTCTGAAGCGAACATTTATTGCACATGGTATGGCAGAGTTCTTCGTTGCAGGGTGCACATGAGAAGCTAAAACATATGGCAGAGATTTTTCTCATGTCCTCAGACTTGCACATGGAAGGTGTGGAAAAGTATAGCATAAATCTTTCTGACAAAATGTATATGATAAATAAATCTGGCCGTAATTGTATGAGGAGACTGGAAAATACTTGATGAACGTCTCATTGTAACCAATATTAATTTTGCGCCACAATTTCCAAGATACAGCTAACATGAATGTAGGAATATTAAACTATCCTATGAATAGTGTAAGATTTAACTCCAAGATGAACATAAAGTATACAGTGAGGCAATGTACAAGCGCCAAACCTTTTCTGAGACTAAATGTAGACTATTGTAACGACCCGGAAAATCTGAACCAATTTAAAATTTTTAAATCGGCTATTTTAGTGGATTTTAAATATTCAAAATAAATATTTTAAATAATAACGATGAAAAGTAAGTTTGAGTCAACATTTGAAAACGAATATAATTAATTCTAATTATAAACAAGGCCTGAAACGGCGCGGTAGTTTCAAATTTTGAATTCAAACTTTGACTGACTGTACCGGGTGCAAAACAAAACGGATTTGAGTGAAACCAAAAATATTTAAATCTTTTAGTGAATATCTTTCTAATAAATCTGAAAAATCGAAGTTTCATTGCGGGAAGCAAAAGTTATGGCCAAATGAATTTTCTGAAAGGTCGCTATGGAGTTTATATAGCCCGAGAAATTGGCCATTTTGCAAATGGCCTCAGAATTCAACGAAACCACTTTTGTTGGATACGGGATGTCAAGTTATTGCTAGGTTTCAAATTTCATAATTTTTGAAGCTAGTATGTGAGCGTGGCAAAGGAAAATGTGTTTGGTCGATTTCTATTAAATTGGGTCGACCAGAAAATGACCATTTTGCAAACGACTTCAGAATTCGACGAAACCAATTTTGTTGGACCCGGGATGTCAAATTATTGGTAGGTATCAAATTTCATAATTTTTGAAGTTAATATGTGAGCGTGGCAAAGGAAAACGTGTTTTGGTCAATTATAGTTAAATTGGATCGACCAGAAAATGACCATTTTGCAAACGACCTCAGAATTCGACGAAACTAGTTTTGTTGGGACCCTATCATCAAAACATAGCTAGATTTAGTTTTCTGGGATTTTTCGAATCAGTTTGTGGCCCCGGCAAATTGAAATGTAGTTCAAATTGAATATTGAATATCTTATACTTTAATTTGAAGGAAAACTACTGAAACAGTCGAATGGGCCTACGAAACATATCCCATTGTGTTCGGAATGGGGGTAAAACGCTAGGGACGACAGTCGTTGGGTTTGGATTGGAGTTCGTAGGAGGCAAGGGGTATTTTTGGATTTTTAAAACTTTATTAATAAAAAAAATCTATTGGTCAAATCTATTTTTCTCTCTCCCCGTACTAGCAACGACGAACGACGACTGTTCTTCGATCCTTCCCTCCTCGTTTTCTCCCCCTACAAGCGAAATCATCCAATGCCCCAGTTGGGTTTTTTGAAGCGCCACCTCCCCTCTTTAAATCCGACCTAGCTTCGACCTCCCTCGCCTTGTCTTCGTCGAGAAAGGAGCTCGCAAAGTTCGACGGCATCGAACGTGATTCCGCCGCCACCTGGAACTCGAGCTGAGAAAGACTCACCTCATCGGGAAGCCCTCTCGTAGGCGGAGGACGTGGTCAACCCCGATCAGCCCCTAACGCAACAGATTTCGCAAGAGATCGAAACCTAGTTTCGAACAAAACAGTGAAGGTAACGGTGTAAATTATATTAAAACTATTCTATAGCACTTCTAAGCGCTACAGTTTTTGATTTCACTGTAAAAATCATATCTTTTTCGTTTGTTGACGAAATTCAGTGAAACGAGAGACAGTGGACTCGTGTGGACGTCTTCTACATTCTAGAAGAGACCGCATATTTTTTTGAGCCTTCTACTATTTTTGGTGGAGTGGAACCCAATGTGAGATTTCTAAATTATAAACGATATGGAAAACGATAATGTATAAATTATATAGTCGATGTATGAGTTATATGAGCGTTGTACACCTCTTGTATAAGCGTTGTATAAGTTGTACGTTCGATATATAAGTTATATATGCGTTGTAAAAATTATATATGTGTTGAAATAGAAGTGAAACGCTTATATATATATATATATATATATATATATATATATATATATATATATATATATGCCCCTCGTCCACAAACCATGGACGATATTTATTGGATGTGATTGGTGTGAAAATTGGTTGATTACGAATGGTTGATTAGAATTGTTTGTGGTTGAAATTGATAGATTGTGGTTGAAAAATACCCGTTTGTGATTGAGAATTATTTGGTTGAAACCACATAGGATTAGTTTGTGGAAATGAAAAAAATATACATGCCGCCTGCATGCGAACTAGATGCATGAAATCCCCATTGTCAAAAGCTGCGAGGCTTTAAGGTAGAGTGAGGAGTCGTATTAGGGATGGCCCCGGTTTTAACTACCCTGCCGTTATGCTGCCGAAATTTTGAATAATATTCATATGTTAGAATTATTTTCATGTGTTGAAATTATATTCGTGTGTTGAATAGAAAACCGTCATGTGTTGAATAGAAATTTATTCGTTGGATAATATTCATGTGTTGAATGGTATTTGTGTTTGAAGTAAATTGTTTTATAATAAAAATCATATTTTTACCATCTATATTAACTATATGAAATAGTCATGTTTTGAAAAAAATTGTTTGGCAATAAAAATCACATTTTTACTATATATATAAACTATAGAAAACCTTCATGTGTTGAATAGAAATTCATTCGTTGAATAATATTCATGTGTTGAATGGTATTCGTGTTTTAAATAAATTGTTTTAACAAAAAAAAAACACATCTTTATTTTATATATACGAACTATAGAAACCGTTCATGTGTTGAATAGAAATTCATTCATTGAATAATATTCATGTGTTGAATGGTATTCGTGTTTGAAATAAATTGTTTTATAATAAAAATCATATTTTTATCATTTATATTAACTATATAAAATAGTCATGTTTTGAAATAAATTGTCTTACATTAAAAATCACATTTTTATTACATACATGAATTGTTAAAAATGGTGAAGTGTTGAAATAGAAGACAGTTGGATAAAAATATCATTTTTATCATAGATATGAAAAGCATATAGTTTTGAAATCGAAGAATCGATTATATATATATATATAATTAAAATATAACAAATAACGAAGCTGTAGTTCGTGTTTTGAAACCGTGATTTCAAATGATTAGTGCGGGAGATCCGACCATCGGATTTTCCCGGAACCGAAACCATCGCGTTCGCTTTGGAAATATATTTCCAACGACACCAACTTTGTAAAGATCCAACGGTTGGATTGTCTGGAATGTTTAATTCAAATCTGAAGAAAAATAGCACCAGAATCGATTATATTTATATATATATAAAAATATAATTAAATTAAATCGAATAACAACGCTGAGTTCGTATTTTGAAATCGAAACTTCAAATGATTGTACCGGGAGATCCGACCGTCGGAATTTCCCAAACCTGGAACCGTTGGGTTCGTTTTGAAAAGATCTTTCTAATGATGTAAATTTTGTGAAGATCCAACGGTTAGATTTTTAGATATGTGTAAATCAAATCTGAAGAAAAACAGCAGCACGGCCGCGTTATGGCCTGAAGTATCGTTTGAATAAATTGGCTATTTTTAAATAAATAAAAATAGCGATAAATCGTTATAAAATTTTATAAACGATATGGAATGAGAAATTTATAAATTAACTGAAGGCTAGCTAAGTCGAATGATTTCCTGGGTTTTGATCTGATGTTGGTTTCGGCCTTCGGGGTTAATATTTGGGAAATCATTCTCTTACTAATTTACGGTTAGTGACTAATGAATTGAAAGAAGGCGTATGTGTATTTGAGTAGCACTTGTTTATTATATATACGCGAGTTTCTCAGAAAGACCAGTTTTATCCCATTCTGAATAACTAAATCGACGATAAGAAATCGAAGATGAAGACGGTGGTTGAAGACCGGAAATCTTCACCTCGTTTGGATGGTAACTGATGTCCAGACGTACATGGAGATCGATGGTTATGCGAGGTATATAGTGCCTCCGGTTTCGTTCAGACCCAGAACGGACTTGTAAATGGACTGTGTGTCTAACATTGGAATTCATTCTGTCTGATTGATAACCATCAGTTGCATGGTGTGAATTGCCTGTGTGGCATGCTAATATACAGTGATCAGGGCTTCTGTTGAAAAGCAAAGTCTTGTGGTTGATGATCAAAGCACCGCCTGTGTGGCATAACTTTGTGTATAACGTGAATTCGCAAACCTCACACCCCGGTATGAACCAGAAACGGGAGAGGACCTCAGGGAGGACATGCGTCTCTTTCTAGCTAGAGGTGGTGTCAGTGCATGAACTGGCTGACATTTATATTATATTCAACTGTGTGGTTGTTGTAGTTGCGAGGCGCCTCGGTTTTATTGGTCGATACGGGACCGATGGAGTCATTCGTTGGCTCATTTGCGCCCCATAGGGAGGGGAGACGAATTGTTCAGGCATAATAATCCACATCGGTGGACCGGCCCTGACGATCCAAGGGTCACTCGAGCTCTGATCCTGAGACATGGTATGCTAGATTGTCTCGAAGTCGGTCAGGACTGTCTTTTGCCTTGGTTCATGATGGAAATACAATTTCCAAATACGTGATTGTGCGGTTTGATTGTATACCTATATATGGCGACATAGTGGTATGGGGCATTAATGCCGTCTATGATTGATAGTTATGATTTGAAATTGTTTTTGAAACATATAAACACTAGTAATAATATCAAATACTTTTGTTTTATTCATATCAAGAATATTTTGGCCGTTATAAGGTAAAAACTCAATCCTCCAGTTTGCGTTGCATTGTGTGATGGGAACTGAGTCTTATAATGGCTTCATTTTTATAAAAAGCATTGCGATGTTTAAAAGAATTATTTGTTTTAAAGCACTGGCAATCCGATGGAGTAAACCCGTTCCACGAAAGTGGCGTGGTCCTGTGATTAGCCATATTTTAAATGTGTTAAGTAGATTTCTCATACTAGTCCCATGACTGACTCGTTGTTTATTCACTTGCAAACTCGGGTGACCCTTTTTTATACACTAGCAGCCTTGTGTTCAGGTTTTTAGCAGGCTTTTTCTGGATAGCTGGAGCTGAAGACGGATTCTATCATTTATCTCTTTTTATGCTGTTCAGCTCCTATTGTACATTATGTTTTGTTTTCCGTTGTAGACATTTATGTATATCTGAACTGTATTTGTACTAAGTATGATCCTGTGTACTATGTAACTTTGATGATTTCGCTTATCCAGTATATTCTATTGTGCATTATCTGGTGTATTTGTTTATTTCGGTCCTGCTATTATCTGTTTCTGTGTTATATTCCAAAGATTACACTTGTCACCGTCGATACGGGTTTTTGGGTCGTCACAATGTGGTATCAGATCTTTGGTTAAGCTTAGTTCTAGAATATAACATATTAACGAACTCGTCAGAAATAGAACCAGTAGTGTTCTAAGATGAAAAGCTCATTACAGATAGGATCAGTAATATCCTAGTATGTGTATAGCAGAATGAAATACACCCCAGTAGACACATTTACATTCAAGTATTTGTCTCTATATTTTGAAATATCTTTTCTGTTGACCTGACACTTTGTCTGCTAATTGTAGATGCACTAGAAAATGAGTGGTTGGAACAGAAGAAATAATCTTATGGCTCGACAAGCTAATGAGCCAGTTGTGCTCCCGCTACCAGAATCAGATAGTGATGGACAGAGGAAGAACACAAGGAACATTTGAGGATAGTATTGGAGGTGTTGAGAAAACACCAATTGAAAGAAAAGTTTTCTAAGTGTCACTTCTGGAGGAGGGAAGTGAGATTCTTGGGCCATGTTGTTTCAGAGAATGGTATTGCCGTGGATCTGTAACACCCCGTATTTTCTGTAATCGTATAAGTAACAAATCAGAGAATTAATTTTTAAAATAAGAATCAAGGGAAATAGGTTGCGCCATTGCATTCATCTTGAAATTCTGCTTGGAAACGAGTCCGAGTTTTCGAGAAACGGAGTCCGTACGAGGGAGATATGGCTCTCCGAAGTTTCAGAAAATTTCAGAATCGAAAACAGCTCGAAAATTCGAATTCAAATTCGAATTCAAACCCAGAAGCGGGCTGGCGGGAAATTTCCCGCCCAGGACCCAGGTCTACTGGGTGGTCGACTGGGTAGTCGACCTCCCCAGGGCCAGGTCGACCATAGTGTCGACCTGGGGGGGACCAGGTCGACCATAGTGTCGACCTGCTCCCGAAACCCACTTTCTGAACCTGATGCATTCTAATGTATTTAGACTCGTTTTCTGTCTAGATTCGTCCGCCTAATCCTATTTAAACACCCCAGACCTCACTTTCTCTCCACACCATTTCATTCTACCTATGCTCTGCCTCTGTTCTAATTGAAATAAAAAAAATGGCGTCGCTACTCTGCTGGAATATGAACTGGAACTAGGACTAAAGCATCTTCTTCCAAACTGATTGAAATTAAAAGAGAACAACTGCAGCTCTTCTTCTTCTTTAATCGAATCAAGGCAAGTACAGTTATTTTCCGCTATAAACGTTAATTATGATTGTGACATGAATTGTAAATTTGGATTTGAGGTTATGACTGTTCTGTTCTATTTAGATCTATCTTATTCTGTATCTCTTTCTTCTTTATGTCTATAGCCAGGCTACTACAAGCCTGCGCCAAATCTCATAAGAGATTAACACACAAACGCTAAACTTTGGGACAAAGAATGAACGATGGCACAATTGGACATGACTAATCTGTGACTAAATGGACATAGGTTGTAGACTAGATTTAGATCTATGCATATTCTGTGAGTTGGAAGAAGAGGAACCATTGTATGTTAACATGTGACTTGAGACATTGGACATAATGCATATTTTGAATTAAGGCCTGTTATAATTCAAAGTTCTAGATTGTTGGGCATATTGTTTATATAACAATTCATGACTGGAGATAAAAGGAGAATATGACTTAGGTGTGAAGATCTATATTAAGATTTGATAACTATTAAATGTGAATAACACCTAAGTGGGATATTTTTGAATATATGACATGCATTGAAATCGATGGCTATATTTGGTATAAATTATATGTGAATCTCTTGTACTAGGCAAGTTTAACTAAATTTGAGACATGTGTAATATGGTGAATTATGACCATAATCTGTTCCATGTAAATTCAATGCAAACGTGGGGAATATGATCACATTGTGAATCATGACAACTATTTAGGCATGCAAACTTAGGATAAGTTTATAATTAGGCAAGATATGTTGATGAAACTTTAAGGAATTATTAGTTCTATTATATTGCCTAATCTGCTAGTTCTGTTATATTGCCTAATCTGCTAGTTCTGTTATATTGCCTAATCTGCTAGTTCTGTTATATTGCCTAATTTACTAGTTCTGCTATATTGCCTAATCTGCTAGATCTGTTCATCTGCTAAATCTGTCATCTGCTAAGTCTGATGAAAATGCCTAATCTGTTATATGCTAAATCTGCTAAATTTCTTAATCTGCTAAACCCGTTAAGTCGCCCAATCTGCGAAATCTATTATCTGCCATATCTATTGAGTTGATATATTTAGTCTGTTATTGGAATAACCTGAATTGGCTATAGTTATGAATAATTGACATGTATATTAGGCATGGGCAAAAATGGTAAATTATTAATTAATTGGCCGCAAAGATAAACATGGCTAACTCGAGGTTAGAATGAGTTTGCAGCGTAATTCCGCCCGGAACCACCTGGCACATCCAGTGGCCGCAAAAAATAGGTTCTAATGTGAGAAGTTAGTCATAACGTGCTTGAAACCCGAGGTTAGACTCAGTTTGTGGCAGAAACCTTCCCGGAACCAACCGGCCTAACCAGTAGCCGCAAACGGTCAGTATAATGTGAGAGGTCTAGGCATTAATATTTAATTAATGAAAATCTGGATAAATATGATGTCTAAAACGTGTTGGGTGGATAGGGTTAAACCAACTAGACTGATGAAATTAATAAACCCATTTCATGAATTTGTAGGCCCAACACAAATTTAGACAATCTGTATTTCTGTTAATCTGTAACCGGTTAATCTGTAAGTCTGTTAAATCCGTATATCTGATCCGTTGGTCTTAAAACTTGTCTAATCTGTGAACTAGTTGATCTGAATTCTGTATGTCTGAACTTGTAAACAAGTTAATCTGAAATCTGTTAGTCTGGGGACACAAGATTAGGAGGGAAATTACTTGTGTCATTTGTTGTTTGGGACCCATATTAGTCAGTAACCCTTTCTGGTATCAAAACTTTGACCCAACAGTAGGTAGGGTCCGGGCACGCCTACTGAACTAATTATAAGTGGTTCATTCCGATAATGGCGAGGGGTGTTGATGGTGCGTTCCAACCGGGTCATGTGCGTGCATGGATCCCGGCCTACCTCTGTGGATGTAAGACGCCGTGACATCTGTAAGTAGGTCTGTGCCAATTGGTTGTCACTTTATGGATGAAACACCCTACTGTGGGGCCGACACGGGGTATTTATGTTTAGGGAGCCGATCGCTTGGGGTAGGGTTTTAGGTTACACTTAGTTCTGTCTGTTTCTATTGGTACCGTTTGTTTGTGTTGGGTAGCAACACCTGTCTGCATGGTACCATCTGTTCGGGTGTTAAAGGCCCATTTACTAGTGTTCCCCTAATTCTACATTCTGTTTCCGTAGGAATTAATCTGTTTCTGTTTCTGTCTGTTTCTATTCGGGTGGTAAAGGCCCATTATTAACATTATGTTTCTGTTTCTGTACCTTCTGTTCGGGTGGTAAAGGCCCATTATTAGTATTCTGTTTCTGTCTGTCTCTGTTCGGGTGGTAAAGGCCCATTATTAGCAATTCTGTTTCTGCCTGTTTCTGTTCGGGTGGTAAAGGCCCATTATTAGCAGTATGTTTCTGTTTGTTTCTGTTGGGGTGGTAAAGGCCCATTACTAGCATTCTCTTCTGTGGAGATTATTCCGTTCATGTTTCTGCTTCAGTTTAGACATTAGGGTGACACCTAATCCTGTTATACTAGTATTAGTGCAGAGAGATGAAAAGTAATATTATTATGTTTCTTCTGTTTAACCTAAGTACATCTGCTGCTCCTGTTACGGTTATCTCTCATCCAGTTTTATTTGCATGCCATGATTATTATTATATGTTCATATGCTGAAAGTCACTGGACTTGCCAGACTTTATGCCTGACCTTGCTTGTTTTCGCCCCTTTTCTTCCGTTCCTGTAACGACCCGCATTCTACGCATCATAGGATCGTAGAATATTTATTTCTTTCACATACGAAGTCGTATGGTCATGTAACTTTGGGAGACGACTATTGGGGTCATTTCCCATGTTCATGATTTTTCCCGATTTTTAAATGACCATTTTACCCCTAGTTGGCACTGTTTTGGCCATAACTTTTGACTGGAAAGGAATTTTGACCTGAAACCACTTCCATTGGCTTCGGATGATGGTTTCTCTTTCCGTAGAGTGGTCACATTAGCCAAACGGACTCACCGTTTGGGAGGTATGGCTGAAACAAGTTTCAGATGGTTAAAAACAACTTAATTGGGCTTAACCGGGTGATTAGCAGCTAGGCCCAAGGGGAATTTCGGGTTTAGGGGTATATGGAGGCTGATTAGGGTTAGAAAACATTTCTTTAGACATTTTCCAGCCGCCACTTTCATTCCCCTTAACCTAGCCATGGCCTCCACTCTCTAAATCTCTCTAAAACACCCAAAATCACTTCCTAATCAAGGATTAAGGCTTAGATGCATCAAATCAAGGAGGATTAGCACAAGGACCGAGGTAGAGCTGCTGTTATATATTGGAATTCGTGCAAATCAGAGGTTCACTTCAGATTTGGAAGTTTTATTGTGGCAAAG
Source organism: Allium sativum (assembly GCA_030737875.1). NCBI lineage: Eukaryota > Viridiplantae > Streptophyta > Magnoliopsida > Asparagales > Amaryllidaceae > Allium > Allium sativum. Next base: position 164,584,567 of record CM060913.1, read on the forward strand.
GTGAGTGATTTGCATAGTTTTTGCACTAATTACGGTAATTAAGGGTAATTAGTGAAGATTAGCGAATTTATACACTAATAAATTCTGGAAAAATGTTTAGAAATTCTTAAATAATGTTTTATGCCTCTGGTTGAAATTTGGTTCGGTTTAATTAAGTTTTGTTAACTCTATGACCAGTTTACTTAAACATGCTTAAGGGAAAATAAGGAGCTTTGGCCACTTTTGATCCATTTTGATTCATTTGAGTGATTGTTTGCTGTTGTGGTTGCTATTACATGTTGCTATGACTCTATGGTGTGTTTTGTGATTGCTTAGAAGTGTTAGTTTGGTCAAAAACGCCGTCGAATGGCGAGAAACTGTCGCTGGAACGAAGTGCAGGAATTTATCCGGATCGGATCGCCCCCATGCCCACGAACCGACCCGCCTTCTCGAACCGCGCCACATGCCAGAGCTCGGAGCCACGAAGGGAAGACCACGATCCGATCCGATGGCGCGACCCGATCCGCCGATGGCTGAAGACCCCGATCCGATGAGCCGATCCGATCCGTCTCTCGTGAGAATGAGCTACTCCGACCCGTTAAGAAGCTCCCGATCCGAACCGATGTTCCTCTACGACTGAAGGGAAGCACCACGATCCAGATGGGTAGCTCGACCCGAACCAGTGGGTTGCCACGAACTGACAAGCCCGAACCGACTCGACAAGGCGCCACGAGCTGACGAGGTGCGATCCATATGGTGCGACACGATCCGACCCGAGCGTGAAGGATGATCCGAACCGATCCGAGGTTGAAGGCTACGAGCTGGTGACTGCGAACCGAATCAGGGAGTTACATACAGAATGAAGACCGATCCGGAGGGTGATGACAGAAACCCGAGATGCAAAGGAAGTCCAAATGAGTAGTTAGAGCTCAAGATTCAGATGGGAATCAACGAGTTCACTTCATGAGTTGGGCTTTGCTGCGGGACGCGTGCCAAGGAGTTATCGACGTCTATAGCTTTGGACCACTATGGTAGGAGGTGCGAAGGCGAATTCAGGGCCATTATGGCATCGGTAGAATCAAGGGCTACGACCAATGAAGTGGGTCATTGAAATGTTTGGTCATGACCCCAAGTGTTTGGCTTGGTCACAGCAGGGTTTCTACAAGTCGGGATTCGTCGTTACCTCAGTTTGTCTAGTGTTCCAAAGTGGTAGATGTCGTACGCTTTACGCACTGAGTGAGAGATATGAGGATGGTTGCTATGGATGATTTGTTCGCTATCATTGTGACATGCACACCCCACCCCCGTATTCTTACACTATTTACTATTGGCACCTTGGAGTATTGTACGGTATGTGGTACTAACTCTTTGGTTGCAGGTCCAGGCTCAGGTATGGTTTAGTATACCTGTTATTATTCTGTTTAGATGCTTATCGCTCACACCAGGCTTTATGTCTGACCCAGAGTTTTATGTCTCTTCTTATTACTCTGGGTGCTCACACGAGCAGACTAGAGACAGGTTAGCTGGTGATGCACGGGTAGATGATCCGGAGACGAGCAAGAGGCTTCCACGTACTATATACATAATATTCTCCCTGTGTTGTTGAAGATCACTGCTTGGGCATTGGTGGTGTATCTTCCATTTTAGCTTTCTTTTGCTTTGAGACAGTTTGAAAGTTGTAATAAGCTGTATTCTGAATTTTCCGCTGCTATGATGTTTAGTTTTGATTTTCAGCTTATGCACTGTCTCTCCTGTTTTATGTCAAGTATGTTATTATTATATTTTATTCCATGCGCTGTGAGACATTCTACAGGTTCCTTGATTAGTTCATTCCCCTCTTTCTTTTCTTCTGACGACCGTTCTGTGCTAGCTGGGCATGTGTACAGCGCACTTTCGGAGGAAATGCAAGCTGGTGCGGGACGAGCCGTCACACTTGGTATCAGAGCTCTAGGTTGCGTAGTTAACCTAGGGAAGTTATCAGGGAGAGATAATATACGTATACGAGAGAGCGTATTTGTGATTACTTTGGTTTTTAAAAGATATATATATATACTATTAGTAGTATAAGAATGAAGTCGTACTGCACTAGCACCACTATGGAATCGTTAATCGTTTCCTTTTTCAGATTGACGATGAGCCGAGATACTAGAGGTGCTGGTAGAGGAGCCAATAATGGGAATGCTGCTGACATGAGGACGATGTTTACTGACCTCATGAGAGAGATGCTTAGAGATGTACAGAGGGCAGCTCCCAATGATGGAAATGGTGGTGGTCCAATAGTGCAGGCGCCAAGAGTCGACTTCGCCAAGCTGAATAAGGACTATACTAGTCTTGGTGGGAAGCCGTTCCACGGAACGGAGTCGGCCACGGATGTTCAAGATTGGTTGGATAGTTGCGAACGTATCTTCGAGGATTTGGGTATCGAGGATGCGATGAAGAGAAAGCTAGCGTCCCGTCAGCTGCAAGGGCGGGCAATGAATTGGTGGAATGCTATAAAAGCAGCTACTCCGGAAGACCAGATTACTTGGGTTCAGTTCAAGGCTCGCTTTAGCGAGAAGTTCATTCCAGCGGCCCAGAAGTCAGTGTTGTTCAAGAGGTTCTTGGAACTCAAGCAGAATGGAAGGGCAGTTTCTGATTATATTGCTGAATTCGACACTTTGTCAAAGTATGGGTTATCTCTTATTGATACTGCCGAGAAGAAGAATGAGAAATTCATAACTGGGTTAGATCAGTACTTAGGGGAAAGGCTTATTAACCACATCGATGAGACGTTTGAGTCGATTGTGGGGAAAGCATTAAGATCAGAGAGTCTCTACCCCAAGTCGAAGACTGAGGTTGCATCCGCAGATGAGCCAAAGCCACAAGCTAGTGGTGGAGGCAAAGGTGGTTCTCAGAATAAAAGAAAACAGAACCAGACTAAGGATGGCCAGAAGAAAAAGAATAAGCAGGATGTGGAGTGCTTCAGCTGTGGTAAGAAGGGCCATTATGCTAGTAATTGTCGGGCCAAGCCAGCGGATAGGAAGTGCTTCAATTGTGGCCAATTGGGACATCACAAGGACAAGTGTCCACAACCCCCTAAGGAAAAGCAAATGGTGAAAGCATATGCCCTTAATGCTATTCCTTCTTCGTCGAATGCCCCAACTGCGGCGGAGAAGGGAAAGAATGTCGTCATTCAAGGTATGCTTTCTGTTTATGATGTTCTTGTTAGAGTTTTGTTTGATACCGGAGCTTCCAGTTCTTTCATATCTAGTGACCTGGTAGATAGGTTGGGATTGGAGCCCGAGATTGTCGATAGACCTTTAATAGTGACGAACCCGATTGGTGGTTCGACTAGCCTTAGCATGATTTGTCGCAATGTGGTCTTATCGAGTCATGGATGCATGTTTGTTTGTGATTGCTTTGTTTTGGGCTTTACTGGGTTTGGCATTATTTTGGGAGTAGATTGGCTCCAAAGATACGGGGTGGTGGTAGACTGTGAGGGCTTGTTGGTGACAGCTAGAGCGGATGATGGGCGGAGGATAGTGTTTGGTGGTCTACCCAGTAAGGGGGTATTGGCTAGTTTTCTAAACTCCCTCGACATTCCGCATAGTGAGTTGTCAGGTTTGCCCGTGGTTGGCCGGTATCCGGATGTTTTCGAAGAAGTGACCGGACTTCCACCACACCGGGAGATTGAGTTTCGTATTGATTTGGTAAGGGATGCCAGGCCTATAGTGATGCCACTTCGTCGTATGGCACCAAGAGAGCAGCGAGAGCTCGAGGTGCAAGTCAGCGATCTTTTGAAGAAGGGATTTATCAGAAGGAGTGTTTCTGAATGGGGAGCACCAGTTGTGTTTGCTACCAAGGCGGATGGTTCCCTTCGTTTGTGTGTAGACTACCGCGAGTTGAATAAAGTGACGAGGAAGAACAAGTATCCTCTACCGCGGATAGATGATTTGTTTGATCAGTTGAGTGGCGCGAGAGTATTCTCTCAGTTGGATCTCGCGACAGGTTTTCATCAGCTTAGAGTGGAAGCTGAGAGTATAGCTAAAACGGCATTTCGAACGCCGTCTGGGTTTTATGAGTGGTTGGTCATGCCATTCGGGCTGACCAATGCCCCAGCATATTTTGTGGATCTTATGAATAGGGTATTCAGAGATCAGTTGAATAAGTTTGTCCTTGTGTTCGTTGATGATATTTTGGTCTATTCGAGGACAGAGGAAGAACACAAGGAACATTTAAGAGTAGCGATGGAGGTGCTGAGAAAACACCAATTGAAAGCAAAGTTTTCTAAGTGCCACTTCTGGAAGAGGGAAGTGAGGTTCTTGGGCCATGTTGTATCAGAAAATGGGATTGCCGTGGACCCGGCGAAGGTGGCTACGGTACAGGATTGGCCTACGCCCAAGAATGCAACAGATGTAAGAAGTTTCTTGGGGTTAGCGGGATATTATCGTAAGTTTATCCAAGGTTTCTCCAAGATAGCAGCACCATTGACCCAGTTGACCAAGAAGAATCAAGCTTTTGTCTGGGAGGAAAGGTGCGAGGATGCATTTAAAAGTCTAAAGGACAAGTTGACAAGCGCCCCAGTGTTAGTCATTCCTAAAGGGGATGAAGAGATGACGGTATACACGGATGCCTGTGGTACCGGACTGGGTGCTGTATTGATGCAAGGCGGTAGGGTTGTAGCTTATGCAAGTCGGCAATTGAAACCGCATGAGAGAAGATACCCTACCCATGATTTAGAATTGGCAGCAATTGTGTTCGCATTAAAGATGTGGAGACACTATCTCTTGGGAGAAAGATTTGAGTTGTTTACAGATCATAAGTCGTTAAAGTATCTATTCTCCCAGAAGGATTTAAATCTCCGTCAGCAGAGATGGTTAGAGTTCTTGGCTTCCTATGACTTTGACATCGCATACACACCAGGAAAGGGTAATGCGGTGGCCGATGCATTGAGTAGAAGACATGCCAGCTTAGGGGCTATGTTCCTTGAATGGAAGCAACTGGAGTTTATCGCGGGGTTTGATTTCAGACCAAAGTGCGAATTGGATCCAGAAATGTTAGCAAGTTTGACGATCAGACCCACTTTGATTGAGCGGATCGGCTCTAGTCAGAGGGACGATCCTAACCTATTGGAGATCATCTCCAAGTTAGAGATGGGTATCGATGAGGAGATGAACAAGTATGGGCTTGATCGAGATAGATGGCTTAGAAAGGATGGAAGACTAGTCGTACCCAATGTTAATGGATTGAGAGATGAAGTGCTTAGAGAATGTCAACACTCAAAGCTAACCATACACCCCGGTGGTAATAAGATGTATCGAGATATGAAGCAGACTTACTACTGGGAAGGGATGAAAAGAGACGTTGGGAAGTTTATATCCAAGTGCATGAATTGCCAGCTAGTTAAAGCCGAGCAAAAGAAGCCTAGTGGGTTGTTGCAACCATTAGAAATTCCCGAATGGAAATGGGAACAAGTCTCGATGGATTTCATCGATGGTTTACCAAGGACTAGATCGGGATATGATAGCATTTGGGTGATTGTAGACCGACTGACTAAAAGTGCAAGGTTTATACCAGTCAAATCGACAAGAACGGCAGCTAAGTTAGCAGAATTGTATATGAAGTGGGTAGTGAGATTTTATGGAGTACCTAAAAGCATTGTGAGCGACCGAGACCCTTTGTTCACTAGTGGGTTTTGGAAGAGCTTACAAGAAGCTCTAGGGTCAGAGTTACATCTCAGTACCGCATATCATCCTCAGACCGACGGTCAGACGGAGAGGGTGAATCGTATTTTGGAAGACCTCTTGAGAGCATGTGTATTGGATTTTGGTGGATCATGGGACGACCATTTGCATCTAGTAGAGTTTGCATATAATAATAGCTACCAATCCAGTATCGGTATGGCTCCGTTTGAAGCTTTGTACGGAAGACCGTGCAACTCACCAGCATGTTGGATAGAGACTGGCGAGAAGTTTGTGCTTGGACCAGATGTGGTGAGAGAAACGTCGGATAAGATTAAGATCATTCAGCAACGAATGAAAGCTGCTCAAGATAGGCAGAAGAGCTATGCTGATAAGAGGAGAAGAGACTTGAAATTCTCCGTTGGCGACTTGGTGTTTGTCAAGATTTCTCCGTTGAAGAGCGTAATACGATTTGGCAAGAAAGGCAAGTTGGCACCAAGATTCGTTGGCCCATTCCCAGTTCTTGAACTAGTCGGGAATTTGGCATATAGAATTGACTTACCAGAGAAGATGGCGGGAGTTCATAATGTATTTCATGTTTCCCAACTAAGGAAGTTCGTTCACGACTCAGATATGACTATTTCACCTGATCAGTTAGAGGACTTCGAAGTAGAACCCGAGGCGATTGGGAACCGCAGGCCGGCCCGTATTGTCGAGCACGACATGAAGCAACTTCGAAGGAAGGCGGTGAAACTAGTCAAGGTACAGTGGAGCGAGGACGAGGGTGATTGTACTTGGGAGACAGAGGAGGACATTAGGAAGACACACCCAGAACTCTTTGCCTGGTAAGATTTTGACTTCGATTTAGTTTTCCGCATGCTAGGATAGGCTTATTTGCTTGTTTTGCATGTTTGATTGTTGTATGTGGTTGTTAGGCATGCGGGATCCTTTGTATGTTTTGGGTTAAGGAATTTCGGGGGCGAAATTTCTTAAGGGGGGAGAGTGTAACGACCCGCATTCTACGCATCATAGGATCGTAGAATATTTATTTCTTTCACATACGAAGTCGTATGGTCATGTAACTTTGGGAGACGACTATTGGGGTCATTTCCCATGTTCATGATTTTTCCCGATTTTTAAATGACCATTTTACCCCTAGTTGGCACTGTTTTGGCCATAACTTTTGACTGGAAAGGAATTTTGACCTGAAACCACTTCCATTGGCTTCGGATGATGGTTTCTCTTTCCGTAGAGTGGTCACATTAGCCAAACGGACTCACCGTTTGGGAGGTATGGCTGAAACAAGTTTCAGATGGTTAAAAACAACTTAATTGGGCTTAACCGGGTGATTAGCAGCTAGGCCCAAGGGGAATTTCGGGTTTAGGGGTATATGGAGGCTGATTAGGGTTAGAAAACATTTCTTTAGACATTTTCCAGCCGCCACTTTCATTCCCCTTAACCTAGCCATGGCCTCCACTCTCTAAATCTCTCTAAAACACCCAAAATCACTTCCTAATCAAGGATTAAGGCTTAGATGCATCAAATCAAGGAGGATTAGCACAAGGACCGAGGTAGAGCTGCTGTTATATATTGGAATTCGTGCAAATCAGAGGTTCACTTCAGATTTGGAAGTTTTATTGTGGCAAAGGTGAGTGATTTGCATAGTTTTTGCACTAATTACGGTAATTAAGGGTAATTAGTGAAGATTAGCGAATTTATACACTAATAAATTCTGGAAAAATGTTTAGAAATTCTTAAATAATGTTTTATGCCTCTGGTTGAAATTTGGTTCGGTTTAATTAAGTTTTGTTAACTCTATGACCAGTTTACTTAAACATGCTTAAGAGAAAATAAGGAGCTTTGGCCACTTTTGATCCATTTTGATTCATTTGAGTGATTGTTTGCTGTTGTGGTTGCTATTACATGTTGCTATGACTCTATGGTGTGTTTTGTGATTGCTTAGAAGTGTTAGTTTGGTCAAAAACGCCGTCGAATGGCGAGAAACTGTCGCTGGAACGAAGTGCAGGAATTTATCCGGATCGGATCGCCCCCATGCCCACGAACCGACCCGCCTTCTCGAACCGCGCCACATGCCAGAGCTCGGAGCCACGAAGGGAAGACCACGATCCGATCCGATGGCGCGACCCGATCCGCCGATGGCTGAAGACCCCGATCCGATGAGCCGATCCGATCCGTCTCTCGTGAGAATGAGCTACTCCGACCCGTTAAGAAGCTCCCGATCCGAACCGATGTTCCTCTACGACTGAAGGGAAGCACCACGATCCAGATGGGTAGCTCGACCCGAACCAGTGGGTTGCCACGAACTGACAAGCCCGAACCGACTCGACAAGGCGCCACGAGCTGACGAGGTGCGATCCATATGGTGCGACACGATCCGACCCGAGCGTGAAGGATGATCCGAACCGATCCGAGGTTGAAGGCTACGAGCTGGTGACTGCGAACCGAATCAGGGAGTTACATACAGAATGAAGACCGATCCGGAGGGTGATGACAGAAACCCGAGATGCAAAGGAAGTCCAAATGAGTAGTTAGAGCTCAAGATTCAGATGGGAATCAACGAGTTCACTTCATGAGTTGGGCTTTGCTGCGGGACGCGTGCCAAGGAGTTATCGACTTCTATAGCTTTGGACCACTATGGTAGGAGGTGCGAAGGCGAATTCAGGGCCATTATGGCATCGGTAGAATCAAGGGCTACGACCAATGAAGTGGGTCATTGAAATGTTTGGTCATGACCCCAAGTGTTTGGCTTGGTCACAGCAGGGTTTCTACAAGTCGGGATTCGTCGTTACCTCAGTTTGTCTAGTGTTCCAAAGTGGTTGTCGTACGCTTTACGCACTGAGTGAGAGATGTGAGGATGGTTGCTATGGATGATTTGTTCGCTATCATTGTGACATGCACACCCCACCCCCGTATTCTTACACTATTTACTATTGGCACCTTGGAGTATTGTACGGTATGTGGTACTAACTCTTTGGTTGTAGGTCCAGGCTCAGGTATGGTTTAGTATACCTGTTATTATTCTGTTTAGATGCTTATCGCTCACACCAGGCTTTATGTCTGACCCAGAGTTTTATGTCTCTTCTTATTACTCTGGGTGCTCACACGAGCAGACTAGAGACAGGTTAGCTGGTGATGCACGGGTAGATGATCCGGAGACGAGCAAGAGGCTTCCACGTACTATATACATAATATTCTCCCTGTGTTGTTGAAGATCACTGCTTGGGCATTGGTGGTGTATCTTCCATTTTAGCTTTCTTTTGCTTTGAGACAGTTTGAAAGTTGTAATAAGCTGTATTCTGAATTTTCCGCTGCTATGATGTTTAGTTTTGATTTTCAGCTTATGCACTGTCTCTCCTGTTTTATGTCAAGTATGTTATTATTATATTTTATTCCATGCGCTGTGAGACATTCTACAGGTTCCTTGATTAGTTCATTCCCCTCTTTCTTTTCTTCTGACGACCGTTCTGTGCTAGCTGGGCATGTGTACAGCGCACTTTCGGAGGAAATGCAAGCTGGTGCGGGACGGGCCGTCACAGTTCCCCCCTCAGGTTTTCCAAGGAAGGAATACTTTAGCTTGATCCGGATTTCTTCTGCTTGAAGTACTTAGAGTGCTTAAAGTATGGCTTGGCTCCTTATGCTAGATTCTGTGGGGATTATGATTTTAAAGTTTTGTACTCTGATGATTTTCTGAACAAGACTGATATTTATGTACTTGAGTTTTTGGTAAAGATGTAACCAAACCGATTTCCGTTTTCCGTTGTAATAAAGTTATAGTATTGTTTTCTATCTTGTAAATTTATGTTCTATCTACTAAAATGCTCCACCAAAGTTAAGGCATTCCCTTTGTGAATGACCTTAATGGAGGTGGGGTGTTATAGGATCCTACGAAGGTGGCTACGGTACAAGATTGGTCTACGCCTAAGAATGCAACAGACATAAGAAGTTTCTTGGTATTAGCTAGATATTATCGTAAGTTTATCCAACACTTCTTCAAGATAGAAGCACCGTTGACTCAGTTGACCAAGAAGAATCAAGCTTTCGTCTGGGACGAAAAGTGCAAGAATGCATTTAAGAATATAAAGGACAAGTTGACATGTGCACCAGTGTTAGTCATTCCTAAGGGGAGTGAAGAGATGATGGTATACACAGACGCATGTGGTACCGGACTAGGTGCTGTATTGATGCAAGGTGGTAGGGTTGTAGCTTATACTAGTTGGCAATTGAAACCGCACGAGAGAAGATACCCTACCCATGATTTGGAATTAGCAGCGATCGTATTCGCATTGAAAAATGTGGAAACATTATCTCTTGGGAGAAAGATTTGAGTTGTTTACTGATTATAAGTCATTAAAGTATCTTTTCTCTCAAAAGGATCTAAATCTCTAACAACAAAGATGGTTAGAATTCTTGGCTTCCTATGATTTCGACATCGCATAGACACCAGGAAAGGGCAATGCGGTGGCTGATGCATTGAGTAGAGGACATGCCAGTTTAGGGGCTATGTTTCTATAATGGAAGCAACAGGAGTACATCGCGGGGTATGATTTCGGACAAAAGTGCGAATTGGATCCAGAAATGTTAGCAAGTTTGACGATCAGACCCACTTTGATTGAGTGGATTGGTTCCAGTCAGAGGAATGATCCTAACCTATTGGAAATCATCTCAAAGTTAGAGATGGGAATCGACGGAGAGATGAACAAGTATCGGTTTGATCGAGATGGATGGCTTAGAAAGAATGGAAGACTTATTGTGCCCAATGTCAATGGATTGGGAGATGAAGTGCTTAGAGAATGTCATCACTCAAAACTGACTATACATCCCAGTGGTAACAAGATGTACAGAGACATGAAGCAAACCTACTATTGGGAAGGGAAGAAAAGAGACGTTGGGAAATTTATATCCAAATGCATGAATTGTTAGCTGGTTAAAGCTGAGCATAAGAAGCCTAGTGGTTTAATAGAACCATTAGAAATTCCAGAATGGAAATGGGAACAAGTCTCGATGGATTTCATTGATGGGTTAGCAAGGACTAGATCGGGCCATGATAGCATTTGGGTGATTGTGGACCGATTGACTAAGAGTGCAAGGTTTATACCCGTCAATTCAAACAGGATGGCAGCTAAGTGAGCTGAACTATATGTAAAGTGGGTAGTGAGATTTCATGGAATACCCAAAGGCATTGTCAGTGACCAAGATCCGTTGTTCACTAGTGCATTTTGGAAGATCTTACAGGAGGCGTTAGGATCGGAATTACATCTCAGTATTGCTTATCATCCTCAAACTGACGGTCAAACAGAGAGGGTGAATCGAGTGTTAGAAGATCTCTTGAGAGCTTGCATATTTGATTTTGGTGGATCATGGGATGACCATTTGCATCTAGTAGAGTTTGCATATAATAAAAGTTATCAATTCAGTATTGGTATGGCTCCATTTGAAGCTTTGTACGCAAGACCGTGCAACTCACCGTCATGTTGGTTAGGAACTGGTGAGAAGTTTGTGCTTGGACCAAATGTGATAAGAGAAATTCAGCTAAGATTAAAGTTATCCAACAGCGAATGAAGGCTGCCCAAGATAGGCTGAAGAGTTATGCTGATAGAAGGAGAAAAGAATTAAAGTTCTCCATTGGTGACTTGGTGTTTGTCATGATTTCTCCGTTGAAGAGCGTGATACGATTTGGCAGGAGAGGCAAGTTAGCACCAAGATTTGTTGGTCCATTCCCAGTTCTTGAGCAAATTGTGAATTTGGCATATAAAGTTGAATTACCAGACAAGATGGCAGGAGTTCACAACGTGTTTCATGTTTCCCAGTTAAGGAAGTTCGTACACGACCCGGATGTGACTATTTCACCTGATCAGTTGGATGATATCGAAGTTGAAACCGAGGCGGTTGGGAACCGCAGGCCTATGCATATTGTTGGGAACGATACGAAGCAGCTTCGAAGGAAGGCTGTGAAATTAGTCAAAGTTCAGTGGGGCGAGAATGAGAATGATTGTACTTGGGAGACATGGGAGAGCATTAGGAAGACGTAAGCCTGGTAAGATTAAGTTTCGATTTAGTCTTTCCGCATGCTAGGATAGGTTTGTTTTATTTGTTTTGCATGTTTGATTGTTGTATATGATTGGTAGGCATGTGAGATCCTTTGTATGTTTTGGGTTAACGAATTTCGAGGACGAAATTACTTAGGGGGGGGGGGGGAGTGTAACGACCCGCATTCTACGCATCGAAGGGTCGTAGAATATTCATTTCTTTCACATACGAAGTCGTATGGTCATGTAACTTTGGGAGACGACTACTGGGGTCATTTCCCATGTTCATGATTTTTCTCGATTTTTAAATGACCGTTTTTCCCCTAGCTGATATTGTTTTGGCTATAACTTTTGATTGGTGAGGATTTTTGACCTGAAACCACTTCCATTTGCTGATATTTGTGGCAAAGGTGAGTGATTTGCATAGTTCCTCACTAATTATGGTTAATTAAGGGTAATTAGTGATAATTAGTGAAATTATACATGTTAAAAATTTGGAGAAATATTGATAAATTCTGAAATATTGTATTAGGCCTCTGTTATAAATTGGGTTTGATTTGGTTAAATTTTACTAATCATGTCATTAGTTTTGCTTAAACATGTTTAATGGAAAATATGGGGTTTTGGCTATGTTTGATCCGTTTTAACTTATCAAATTGATGTTTTGGTGTTTATGGTCATTTCTACATGTTGCTATGACTGTATGGTATGCTTTGTGATTGATTAGAATAGTTAGATTGGTCGAAAACGCCGTCGAATGGCGTAAAACAGGTTGCTGGAAGTCACAGGAAAATTGTGCAGGAAACCGGATCGGATCGCACCCCCGAACCGACCCGATCATGATAACCACACACGAACCGCTCCTCTGGGACGTTACACCTCCGCACCCTCCTCCGGCCGTGGACCTTCATCCATCAAAGATTGAATTTTTATAAGAAAAAAAGGTGAGTTTATTTAGTTTAATTAATTTATTTGAATACATAGTTTAAAAATCAGTTTCTAAGAATACAAATTTTATTTTCATATTTTAATATTAATAGTAATATTAGAAATTACACTTTTAAAATGGAAAAAGCATTGATTTTGAAATATATATTATAGCAATATAAAATTGTGATTTTTATATATATAATAGCAATATAAAAATGTGATTTATATATATAGTAGCAATATAAAAATGTGATTTTTATATGTACAGTAGCAATATAAAAATGTGATTTTTATATATATATATATAATAGCAATATAAAAATGTGAATTTCATATATATAGTAGCAATAAAAAAATGTGATTTTTTATATCTATAGTAGCGATATAAAAATGTGATTTTTAATATAAAACGCGTGAAACAGATTGCGCTGGAACCACGGTGAAGTACACTATGCACCGGAATCAAATCCAAATCCACACCGTTCAATAGAAGAATGACGAAGTGGGAACCAAAGGTGAGAACTCCTTCTCACTCTAATTATATTACAGTTAAATATACACTAGGATGCAGACGGGGCTTAGAATCCCCTGACACTATTTATTTACAAACCATGTTGTTTGATTTGGACTGTATTGTGGAAATTTGGATGTTGATTGTAAAATGGGTTGTGGAATTGTTTGAATTGTTTGTGATTCATGTGTATGGCGCGAGCTAGTATCAAGAGAGGGGTAGTGCTATGCATTACTCCGATTATAATATTGCGTCGTTATAATGTCGAAATTTCCTAAAGTAAATATTTATTCATTAAATATTTTTTTTAATGTGTATATGAACTACATAAATTATTCATGTGTTGAATAAAATGTTTGAACAATTAAAATATTATTTTTAGTGAATGTATGAACTATTAAAAATAGTGAAGTGTTGAAATAAATATTTTATTTTTAAAAATATAATTTTTAACGTATAAATAAATGGCACAAAATTCTCCTAAAATATATATTCATTTGCAAATCGGACGATTTATTTATGTACACTCATTTAACTGACATGGATTGGTACGATAAATTTTACACATCGCCCAACTGCACAAATAATATTCAGTATTTGTTGTTTGAAACCCCACACGATTATTGGGATGGTATTTGGCGTACACTAATCGCAATTGTTTAGTTGTATGTCAATCGATTAGTTGACAGACTGTTGTAAGTGTCAATTATTTTTATTTAATGCTTATGCAGTTGTGTAATGCACTTTGGATAATGGTTGACTGTGTATAATTATTGCTGTGTACATGTGTGTATGAAATCCATATAAGTAACATTGTATGGTAATTGACTGAGTCTGATTCCAATTCAGAAAGAACGAATAATTTAAAATAACAAATAATGAATATTTCAAAATAAGGAATATTTTAAAATAATTTTCAGTAAAGGATTAAAATATAATTTTGATGCCCGATTTGAGATGTACACGAAGCTATTGAAATGTGTGAAGCCGTTTTGATTAGACTATGCACCATTTTGATGTGAACGATATTTATATCGGTTTTATTCGTTTTTATAATGAATATCGAAAAGGAGTTGATTTCGAAATCTGATACTTTGAAAATATTATCATTTAAATATTATAATGATAAGGAGTATTCAATTTTGATTTAAAATTGAAATTAAAGTGGGAATCGTTTTAAAACGAATTTATAAACGATTTATAAAATACGTTTTAAATGGAAATCGATGAAATATATATATATTATATTATATATATTTAATGGGCTGAATAGAACGCACCGCGACCGTCCGCGAATTTCGACCATTTACTTCGAATTGACATTACTGGAGATCCGACCGTCGGATTCTCCTAAAACCTGAACCATTGGGTTCTTATCGAAAAGAGTTTTCAAACAAATATAAGAGATTTGAAATCTAATGGTTGGATTTAGAATTATGTCCAAATTAAATTTGGAAAAGGTCGATGTAAATGCAATTCGTTTATGGAAATCGACTGAAAAGGCATTTATAAAATTATTAAAAAATTAATTATTTGTGTAAAATCATAATAGATGATTTGGAAAGAAGTTGGATGAAAAATTCCATTTGTAAAGTTAAAAATATATTTTTATCAAAGTGAACTTGTTATTAACTAGAAAGATAATCCAACATTTTTAAAGAAATAAATTGGGTTTGAAACGGTTTTAAAAATGACCAAAATTTTCCAATGAATAAATCAGAATGGATTTGAGTAGAAATCATCTTCGAGAGATTTTGATATTGGATTCTGTGACTATACAGATACTACGAAGGAATTTGGAAGATAGATATATATTGTTATTCCCCATACAATACGTGTTGGTTTCAGAATTTAATATTGAATATAAGCCGATATAATTTTTGTTTGGAGCCTCATATTTAATATCAAAGTGGATTTTGGGTTTGTCATGAATGGCGTCTTCAGTAGCACTGTTCTTAAATCCCATGTGAAAAGAATAAATATTTTAATTAAGATTATTAGAGTTCCCAATTATATTTAGTAATTGGAATAAAAATGGAATGTGAGTTGGGTTTATTGTGAACTGTGTTTTTAACGACATTTGTTCTTTAACCCGATTAACAGTGAAATGTGATTTGGAATTTATAAATCATTTATTAAAATTTAATGCAAATTTTCCAAAGTAAAGTTTTCCAATTTAATAAAATAAATTGGGATTGGATGGAATTTGATTTGGTAATAATCGAAGTGAGCTTATGTGGTGGAAGACTGTTAATATATACGGAATTTAAAAGGCTTTGTCGTTATTCCTTTTATATTATTAGTTAGATAAGGAAATTGATATCGATAATATATTGATCTATTTTTCCATGAAAATTCCATAATTATTGGAATAGGATTTTGGGTTTAACGTGAACTGCGTTTTAAATGACATTGGTTCTTTAACCCAGTTAAAAACATGATTACATGTCTAACATTGTATTTCAAACTGTATTGTTTATCTCTGCTAAATATATATCTATTTGGTGGCGGAGAATTTATTCTCTTGCTTAACACCCTTCTTTGAGACGTACGAGCTTAGAGGTTATATATCGTCAGAAATCAATGGTACGGTGTAGACTGTCGATGCGGCATGTTTGATCTCCCAAAGTTAAATAATCATTAATAATGATTATTGGAAGATTAAAACTAAGTGGAGTTTTAATGAATCTTCAATTAGATTAATATGTGATAATTTAAATTATCAAATTTAGGAAATGATCGAGAATGGAGTACCACTAGTTTTACTAAAGGCGATAGTTAAATATTTAATTAGATTTGAATGTGAAATGGTAATTAAATTTACTGATAACACCATGGTGTTAGATATGGGTATTACCAGTTTTGCTCCATGGGACGAATAGGTTGGGATTGGGAAATAAAACAAATGATTACTTCGGTAAGGTGCGTTAATCTCGACTAGTTTGGATAAACCTTAATTTGGTTTAGAATTGATATCCAAAGGAAGATTAAAGAATAAATTTAAAAGAATTTATTTTTGAAAAAATTAATGGGAACCCTTCCGAAAGGATATGAATATTTGAATAAAAGAATATTCAGAATTGGAATGAGTTGTTTGTTGTGCTTTATTAGCACTTGATTATAAGATACATGAATTATTCGGCAAGGCCGAGTTTATACCCATTCTGAATAATTTATTCGACGATAAGTCATCAATGAAGACAGCGGTGGAAGACCGGAGTTCTTCACATCGTTTGAATGGTTACCGATGTCTTGATTAGGTTGTACACCCAAGATAAGGTAATAAGTGGTGATCGTCCAGACGTACTTGGAGATCAACTGGAATGTGAGGACCTCTCTCGTATATTGGACATATGGGACGAGGAATAAGGTGCCTCCGGTTTCATTCGAACCCAGAACGAACTAGTAAATGGGTGTATGTCTGACATTTGATTTTATTTTATGTTGATTAATTTCTATTAAATATTTATCTGTTTTGTAGCGGAGAATTTATTCTCTTGCTTAACACCCTTCTCTGAGATGTACGAGCTTAGAGGTTATATATCGATAGACATCAGTTGTATGGCATGAATTGCCTGTGTGGCATGCTGAGTTGCAAATGGTCAAGGCTTCTGTTGAAAAGCAGAGGTCTTGTGGTTGATGATCAAAATATAGCTTTAAATAATATAGCTTTGTGTATAGCATTAATTCGCGAGCCTCACACCTCGATATGAGTCAAAAACAGGATCGTGACTATAGGGAGTGCACGACGTTTCTTTCTAGCTATGGGTGGTGTCATGTTATGGAGCCCAGACATATATATTTTTGCCTATGTGGATGATGGATAGCAAGGCGCCTCAGTTATATCGGTCACTACGGGGTCGATGGATAGGTCTGATAGGACCAGGAAACGTGTGTTCAGGTATACTAATCCACTAAAGTAAGTGTGGACCAGCCCTGAAGATCAAGGGTTCACTGCGGGGGATCTTGACGCATTTTCTAGAGTGTCTCGAATCGATGAGGAGCCATCCCTGGCCTCGACTCATAGATGGAAACCAATTTCTAATACGTGACATTTCGGTTTTAATTCTATAGCCTAGTATGGCGGCATAGTAGCATAGGATACTATGTCGTCTATGATTGATACATTTAGATTTGAAGTTGTTTTGACATTATACACTTATAGTAATATCAAAATGTTTGTTTTAAATGTACCAAGCATGTTTGGGTATTATAAGGGAAAACTCTATCCTCTAGCATGCTTGCATTGTGTGATGGGACCTGAGTCTTATAATAGCTTCAATTTTCAATAAGCATTACGCTATTTGCTTCATGCACTAGTATTCTTGGGAGGAATCCCGTTCCGTGTTATACGGCGTGGTGCCTTGATTTACTTTATTTCTAAAGCAAATTTTTAAATAACTGATTTAGTTCTCGTACCAGTCCCATGACTAACCTAGAGTTTATTGTTTTAACATAAACTTTGGCTGCTTATATTTTCCACACGGGCAGCTAGTAGCTTTGGTTTTGCAGACTTCTTTCCCCAGGATCCTGGATTTACAGCTGGAGCTATATTCGGAAAGCTTTGTATCTATATATCTCTTCCAGTTGTGTTATGTATTATTTTTTCGATGTTATGTAATTTTAATCTCTGATATTTTTCTGATGTATATTATTTATTCATACTCTGTTATATTCTTGTACTCTGATGGAAATGTTGTAATAACAATGAAATGTTTTGTCGTTTGCATTCCGATTAGTCTTGTTCTCAAAGAAGTCCACCTTCATGTTCGGTTTAGGCTGGCCGGGAAGTTCGGGTCGCTACAACTATCTCCGGTTTTAACAAAAAATATCATTAACATTTTGGTGCTATAAGTAAGTCTTGAACCTCCGACCTTGTTGTTAACATCCACAACCATAACTGTGTTGTTCCGTCCCAGACTGGACTAAGCTTTGAAGAAGCAGAAATCATAAGTAGAAGATATCTATATGTAATTCCTGAATCCCCAATGCTTACATTAGACATTAATGAACTAAGGATCATTGAAGGACAAAGAATCAAGATGGAATCCTTGCATATCCGAAATAATGAGAAAGAAGTAGAGCCTTATGATCCCGATCATCGGAGCATTAAACCTTTCCATTTAGGACCAACCCCAATCTTTGCCCTAAGCAATTCTACGTCAAAGAAGTATAACTCATTTATCCATATAAAAGAATCCATTCAAGCACAGGCTAAGGTAACGGTATTTGGGAAAAGAGTGGAGAAATTTTTTAGTCTCCTCTCGACAAGAGGATTCAAGAAAGTTGCACCACAATCTCATAACACGGCAAAGCGAGAGGTTGAAAATAAAGAAGAAGCAATAAAGTTGAGTAACAAAAGGGCTAAGTTCCAACAACGAAAGGGGATCTTTGAGTCAAGATTGCTAAGGGAATGCAAACTTATAACATCCATTGAGAATATCTACTTTCAAAGCAAACATGAACTCAACTATTGGCCATCACAAAAGAAGAAACCTAAAAATGAGGGAAAATTGGGAGGGCCTTATTGCTAGTATCATATAATGAACGGGCATGAAATCAATCATGGCGAAGTCCTAGAAGGGATGGTCATCAATTTCTTTAGACAAGGGAAACTGTGTAGATATATAAAGAAAACATAGTCAACTATAACAACCAGTTCTTTAAGGAAAAAGCAGCTACATAACTAAGGGATGGAAACCCTCTCAAAAAATTAGGACAACCCAAAAGGGGCCAAATGAATAAATGGGTAAAAACCCTTGTCAACGCCAAGATAGCCAGGGCAAGGCACCCCTCGAAGAGGGATGGTGTGTAAGCCTTTCTCTATGCCCAAATCAGAAAGGCCAGGTTAAAACATCGAAAGCGTAAGCCTTCGATCCACACTACAAATGGTCGAGATAAAGCATCTAATTAGCATGCCCTACCTCTAATTACAGAAGAGTATGCGCTGCATCTACTATGAACTAAGTACGTCCTACCTCTACTTACAGAAGAGCAAGTCCTACCTTTGCTTATGTTCCTCGTTATTCTCAAAAGGGAAGGAAAACCCATATCCGTGCCTACACTGGCCAATTAAAGCACCCCATGAAGGGGTGGAGTGTAAACCCTTATCACTGCCTACGATGGCCAGGATAAAGAATCAAAAGAGTAAGCCTGAAAACTGCGTCTACGATGGCCCGGTGCAACGAACCAAAATTTTCGACATCAAAATATAAATTAATTCAGAATTTATCTCTCAAATAAATACTTATAGACGGTTTTGATATACAATTCGAAAATATTATTTATAGTCAAATATATTTATATTTGGATTCAATTTGAAATTTAGGCTAATTTTTTTATAATACGTATTTGAATAAACTTTTAAAGAAAATTCCTTTTGTAGAATTAAAATTTTAGTATGAATGTTTGTTAAAAGAAGTTCTATTAACATTTGTTAGGTAATTTGAATTTATTTGAATACTTAAAATTTAAATTAAATTGAGGTTTAATGTTGATGTGAATATTTGTACTTGGATTTTGAATTTATCTATTCGAATATAATTTGAGTTTTACCTTTGATTTAATCCTTTTGAAAATGGTTTGATATTATTAACAAAAATTGTGTTTGTGGCCTTGTATTCTTTCCATTTAATCTTAATGTAAACGGTTGCCGAAATTTAAAGTTTAAATTTAAGTTAATCTATCTATTTGCATATTTTGTTCTTCGTTTTATCCTAGCTCTTGGTATTTAAAACATCCCACTTTAGGATTTAATTAATTATTTTAATAGTTAAGGAATTTTACTTTCTTTGGTTTATACTTATTGATTTCGACTTATCTACTGTATACTAGAAGTATTTATTTTATAAATTTTTCTGCTTTACCTTAGCTATGTTTTCTAAATAATTGTATTTAGCTATTTTCTATTTTTCTATTTGTACAAAGCTTTCTAATCTTCTAAGTTATTTTCATATTTAACAAATTTACACAATATTTTAGCTTATAAAATTCTATTTCATTATTTAGTTGTATTTTGTCTTGACTATTGGTACTTAACCATTTTACTGCAAATATTAGCATTTTAATTTTGCTATCTTATCGATTTTAACGCAAATCCAGTTCTTGGTAAACCATTATATTCGCCGTCTTTATATTAGAAAGATCTATTGTTGGACCTAGTATTCACTGCTAAACTAAAAGTGCTTTTCTGAATTTATTTTCATAATGTAACGCGCTGTTGTGGTTTGCATCGTTAACAAATTTGAATAGTTAACGCTAGAATTCTCATGATGTGGTAATATGAACGTTATATATAAGATAAATGCATTTACAACAAAAATTGAACTTTTTAAATGAGTTATAATTCATTGTAATTGGAGAAGTGAAATTAATTTATTTTAAATATAGTTTGAATACTTTAGTTTAAAATGTTTAATTGATTTTGTTCGAATAAACCATTAGTGTATAGTTGGAAATTTTAAGTTCATTGGAACAAATAACGTTTTTCACTTCAGCCTAATATTACGATCAAACTCTTTTCCTCGTCCAGCTGACCATTCAAAACCATATCTGAAAAATCTAATTTAAAATCTTAACCAAGATTTGGCTATAGCACTCAGAGATTTTGTGCTGAAGTTTTCTTCCACCTGTCATTGTTCTCTATGAATGAATATACATTGATATTTGTTACTGGCTTCTGGTTCCCTAGTTTCTATTATAAAAACGGGTACCCTCTCTTCCCATCTTGGCACCACAATCCACCCTCTCTTCATTTTCTTTCATTTGTTAAAACAATATCCCCAAATTAATCTTGTCCCTTCCAATTCGATGGTAGCTGCCTTTTTCCACCGCAAATGGACGACTTCGCCCTCCTTGACACCACCTATCAGTCATCAAACAACGCACTAAACCACCATTGCAGCTCCACCTCCTTCGCACCATAAAACCGGTTTCCACCTTTCTCCATTCACCATGAGCTCCAACTCCAAACCGCCAACAAGATGAACAAAATTGAACTACCGCCGCTTCTAGAGGCGCCGCAGCCTCGAGCTTCCCTGATGAACTCTACTTTATGGGGTCTGAGCCTATCTCGTCGGCATTAGGGACATTTTTCCATGGACATGGGATTGAGTGTTGTTGCTACCTTTCAACAGTTCTTCGTCGTTCAGTCCATCGCTTACCGTACCGGTTGTTACAACCCAGTAGTGTCTGGATTGCTGCTGCTCACCCAGATTCCAGCATCGGTTGCGTCTAAGGCCAAGGACTGGTTGCTATTCTTCTTTCGTCATCGACTAAATGTAAGTTTTCTTACAAATTAAACCTCTTTCAAGTTCGCGACTTTAAATTCACTAAGTATAATTAGTTTGATTTGTTGTTAGCCATCGTGTTCACTGCCTTGGTGAGTTCAGTAATTGATTCAGTCATATGGTTATGGTGCTCTCTATGCATTTAGTTCCATATAAGATGCTCTTGTCCGCACTTGGTTGTTGTGGAGTTTCACCATATTAAGTTTGCATATGCCCGGTCTGTAAGTCTCGCATACCACATATACATGAGTGCCAATTTAACTTTGAGGGATCCTGCATGTATTGTGTTTTGGTGTTATGTCCCCCGCTCTTTCGTTAAGTATTGGATGCATGTTGCATGAACCCTCTTCTCACAGGTATCTACCAAATGTTATTCATATTTAATTTCCTAATTTACCTAAGTGTCTGCTACTCCGCTGGCTAGGTAAGCATACGGTCAGTTATATAGAGTACGGTTAGTTCACTAAAGAGGAATCCCGTCCTTCCTTTGCATGTAAAATTTTCTATTTGCATGTATGCTAGCTGCTGCCTTTAGCAACTCCATACGGGTATGTGCACCTACATCAACTGTTTTCGTACTACTATACGATCCATACTTGCGTCCTTCCAATTAATGACGCATGCATGGTTGCATTTGTCCCTTGTAGATTATATATAGGTTCTGTCCTTAACATTTTGGCATCAAAACTCCCATGTACAAATAATTGGCACCTACTTCATTATTTTGAGCGCAGTGAGAAAGGCATCAATATTGTTCATTATTTGGTCAAACTTGAACAATGACTCCACACCAGATAGTTATAGTGGTTGGGAAGTCTTAATATATTTAAATCAACTGAAGTACGCTAGTCTAAAAAATTTTGGGCTGATTTTAAGGGTGTACATCTTTATAGTATTGCAGTTGATCAATATGCCCTGCTGCATGTATAGAATGGGATGTTTTTCATATTTGTGCACCATGCACTTGGTTGCATTGTCTTAAAATAATTCAGTCTATTCCCTTTTGTTGTCCTTGTTATCTAGTACTATCAAGTTTACTATTATTAAGTTTAATGCCAAATTATTATATGCGTGGACTGTAAAATGACATACGCGAGCTTGGCCTTCCTTGTTCATGAAGATCTCGTTACTTAACCTGATCCTCTTTTAAATATTTATACCTGTCACCTTCTTTTGCTTCTGTTGAACCTGTCATATTGCCGGTACCCTTTAGACTTATGAGCGTGGTGAGGCATTTTGCATATATGAACCTTCTTTTGTTTTAAAGTGGCCCACTTGGATTGTTCATATTCTCGCATGATACATATGTGAAATACCCTATTTTAGATGGAATCTTGAGTATTTATGGCAAGCATACATGTCCCATTACCTTGCTAATTTCCATGGTTGTGGCTTTATTTCCAAGTTCATGTTTGATACCATTTCGCCTTATTATGTTCGCCTTGTTATGTTTGGCAGTTCATCGGTCATTTTACTCGTTTAATTAATTTGATTTGTTGAGACTTAACCAATCATATTTTGTGCTTATCGAAGTTTGCTTTATTGAAATAAGTTTAATCCTAACTCGGGTGTTTTGTGTATTTTGCATGGGACACTCGGGTCAGACCCTAAGTGTTCCAGGCTTAAAGATATCAGCTCGCAAACTGGAGAGGATGTGGAGAAGTGAAGACGCTCGCGCATGCTAAGCTTGACAAAAATGTAAATTTTTATTTAGACGAAAATTCATGTATACATTATATATTTTTCCGCTGTGCAAATATTGTGTACAACTCTGATATTTATACAAAAAATTTATTCCACTGCAATTTATGTACTATGTGATTCTGTATTGATTCTGTTTAACCCGTGTAAGCCAATAACAACCTGTCATTTTGAGCGTTTCTGTGACGACCCCAAACCCCCGTTCCATGGTGGCAAGGATAATCTTTGGAATATAACACATAAACAAATAACAGCAGAACAGAAATAAATAAATGTACCAGATTATGTACAACAGAAAAGGTATTATAAAGCATAGAGACATGTACTTGAATGCAAATATTTCTACTGGGGTGTATTTCATTTTGCTACACTCATTCTAGGATATTACTGATCCTATCTGAAATGAGTTATTTGTCTTAGAACACTACTGGTTATATTTCTGACAAGTTCGTTAATATGTTATATTCTCGAACTAAGCTTAACCAAAGCTCTGATACCACGCTGTGATGAACCCAAAACCCCCGTGGAACGTGGGGTTGGGGTTGTCACAGTTTCGAGTTGGTTTAATTACCAACTTGAGATGGGCAAAATGCCAGGTCATTACATCTGGTATCAGAGCCAGGTTTATAAAAAGCTTGACTTATTTGGTTTAAAACTCATTAGAGTTAAGGTAGAAATACCTTAGAATGAGTGGAATTAATGCTAGCATCAGCGGATTTTAAAAAAAAAACTTTGGAAGAAATTTCGAAAATAAATTATTTTTGAAGAAGATCCGGAAATAAAATGTTTTGAAGGAAATTATTTTCGAAAATAATAACTTCGTAAAAGCCCCTTTTTGTAGTAAAATTTTCCGAAAAGCATTGTCGAGTTATTTTAAATTTTCAAAGAAAATAAGCAACTATATTAATTGTGTTTTCACGTATATGAAATCATCCAAGTGATTTTTTTTGAAATACAAAAATCAAAGGCGAGTATGGATTTTTGAAAAATAACTTGACGAAGCGGAGTTGACGGTACTCGTTTAAGGGACGATGGTTGAAACGTAAGCTGAATCGGTATTGAATCTGACTCGGATCAAATTTAAATTTGGTAATAAATTACATATAATACATTCTATCTTTATTGGTTTGAAAGAAATCTTATTTTGCCAATTGTTTCAAGCTAAATACTACTGTTTTACTTAAACTATTTTACCAAAATATTTATTTTGTATGTGTGCTTAGTTTCCTACTTTTCTAAATTATTTATATTAAATCAATTTATTTGAACATATTATTTTACTAAATTAGTTAATTTAACTTTTATATTCTTTATTTTTCTTAAACTATTTTTGTATTTGTATTTAACCTTTTTATTTGGACTAAATTAGTTATATCTAACAATTTATACTTTTGAACTTATTTAACCTATTTATTTATCTCAAACTCAAATTAATTTCTTTGTAAATTATTGTATTTTCTTATGTTATACCAAAATATCTATTTTATTTTACTGTTGTACTTAAATTATTTTACCTAAATTACCGTATACCTAACTTTTTCGAAAGGTTTATAATTGGGGAAGCTTTTACCTTATGTTTTAGTCAATTTGATATTCCAACCTAGCACTACTTTTCTAAACTATTTTAGAAGGTATGCAGTTGATTCGAGCAAATTTGGCCCAAGTAATTTAATATGAAGACTCGAGTGAAAAGCGATACGTGCAGCGCATAAATCCAAATCAAATTAGAAGTTTAAAAGGGTTGATTTGCAAACGGAAAAAGAGAATATTTGAATCATGTTAAACTGAAATGAAATTGAAAATCGAATCGATTTGTAAAACCAAATTGTTATGAGATTGAAATGAAATTCCAAGGAAGTTAAGATGGGAAATTTTTACGAAACTAATGAACATGAGGGAGTGATTGATTTGGAAACGATTGCTTTGAAAATAAATATAAGACAAAAGCTTATATAAGGAAAATTTATGAAGGACGTGTTGAAAACATGATTTGGACATTTCATATGAATTTTATTCGAAACTTATAAATATGAAAGATTTGAATACTAATTCGATCTATAGTTTTGGGAAAATAATCAAAGTGCCCGAGAAACATATTTAAAATATCACCCCACATTTTAGATTTTGATAATGGCATGTCTAAGTGGGGGAGAAAACTATTTTCCCCAATTAAACAACAAAAATGAATTGGATGGAAGTTTCTTAACAAATGATGCAAAGAAAATGAAGAAAAATTTAATGAGTATCCCATGATTGAACTGCTGAAATTTGTATCTTTGCATGCGTTTGACTTTCCACATCTTGGCCTAGGATAATCATTTAAATTCGAACCGTCCGCTCTTGAGTAATGACTTCCGTACCTTTTTATCTTACGAATTCGGCCAAGCGTTTTGATTTGAGCCAACATACCTCTTGATACTCGTTTGATGTTGAACTTCTATTTTGGGCACATGGATTATTATTTGACCTATGTATGTATACACCTTCTATGCTGTGTGTCGAACGAAACCAAGATTGAAATCAGACTAGATAACTTTGATTTTTTCCAAGACGTTATGTAATGGAACCTTAAGGAACTTTCCATAGTAATTAAAAGTGTTTGAGATATAGAATCTAACTTATGCAAGACAATTGGATTTTAGAAAATATTAATTTTGAGAATTTGGTTTTGAAGAATTTTGATCGATGTTTTGGAATGTTTTACCACTACTAGTTTGAATATGTATACACATAATCAGAGTGCGCAGCGGAAGCGTCGCGGTATTTCGAAAAAAAGGAAAGAATAAAAGAAAAGAAAAAGAAGAAAAAATGTTCAGGATCTTTTCCAACTAAATTGATTAATGCAAAATTTTCAACAAGATTTGTCATTGAAATTTGAAAGAAAAGGTTATTTGACTATCTAAAATATAAATAATTTCCAAGATATTGATTTGAAACTCTTGAACATCTTATATTATGAGGATATGAAATTTATTTGGAAATTTGGAAATATTCAAAGCTAGTTAAACGAAATTTGATCTAAGGAAAGATTGATATGATTTGTGTATATTATAAATGATTTTATGAAGCTTTAAAAATTTGAAAAGCTTAATTGAGAAGGACGATAAGAAAATCGTACTGATCAAATTTGATTTCCAATTATTGAAAGAGAATTGTTGGCAACATGAACCTCTTAGAAGATATCAACTTATGTGTAATTGTGGAAAGAATATTTGAAAATAAATAGAAGTCTATCTTCATAAAGCTTGATATATAATGATCCCTGAAGTCGCTAATTTAAAGAATTTGAAAGACTTGAAATGTTCGATTAAGATCATTGATTTCGGAATATGAAAACATAAGCTGTATGGTATTTTCAATTGTTCGAAACTGTTTTTCCAAATTATTTTGGATATGATGAATAGTTTATAAATTGATTTATGAACTAAGAAAATTTCGACGACTTGAATCCCGATATTTGAAATGTTTGAAAAACAATAATACTATGGTTATAAGCATTTGTGAATTATTGTTGTGAAATAATTTACGACTTCGGGATATGAAATGATTTGATATATTTTCATTGATTCGGGGGACCTGTGACTAAAAGAGGGACGTGTGTGATTTAGGGTGAGCAACCTAGTCATATACGGTATCCGTATCTGGATGAAAAACCGAGTTATATGTGCTCCGCGATTTTGTACTTGGAGGTCCATGTCTGGACGAATGCCGGGAGATACACTTCGCTTGGGATCCCTCGATGATGGTATTTGGGAAGAGCAACTTAGGCATATACGATATCCGTGTCTGGATGAAAAACCGAGATATATATGCTCCGCGATTTTGTACTTGGAGGTCCGTGTCTGGACGAAAACCGTGACGTACACTTTAAATGAGAATCCCTGACGATGGTCTGCTTTAGGTGTCCAGAGCGAACTTAATTATCTATATTATTGCGTACGATAGGCTGCCCTTAGGCCTTGTCAACCCGAAACTTGAGGAAATGAACAAAATTTCAACTTTACGTTGAAACAAGTATATTTAATACTTGTATATTTTAGTCACGCGCCTGATCAACGCATTCTAAAGTTTGCAAGGACAACGGTGGACTTGTTGGGCTACGAGTTATCATATATGTTTGAAGTTTTGAAAGCGATTTTGGTTTTGAAATCCCGAAGTGAAGTATGATTCTGTATGAAAGAAACGTATTGTGCTTCAATGGTTTGAAATGAAATAGGATTCCAAGTTTGGAGAAATTATTTTGAGACTTTCAAATATTTTGAAATTTATAAATATAACAACTTATATAGTATTTTAATTTAAACAGCCTAACTTATTTAATTTACTTTACTTTTGGTTCCATAAAATTATTATATTTTGTGTTGTACCAATGATTATTTTCCATTCTAAGTTCTTTTACTTGTATTATTTTACTATTTTATTGAATTATCTATTTTCTATCAAGTATCTAAAATTACTTATATTTGATCATTTTATTGTAGCTTTTAAAGCTATCTTACCTTAAACCCTTTGAATTTTATTAAATCAACCTTTTATTTCAAAGCATTTTTATCATTTTAAACTACTTTCCCTTAAATTATCTTGTACTTTGAACATAGTCTTCTTCTACATTATATAGCAAATTTCCTTATCTAGTTATACAATGGTTTAAGTTTTGATATAAGAAGTTTTCCAATTTAGATGTATGGAAAAAATTTGTTAATCTATTAAGAGCCTTTCTATAAATTTCAAGCTTATTATAATTGTAAATACTTTGATTTGATAACTTCCAGTTATATTTGGTTTTAATAAATTCTATAAGTAAGATTTGTTTTACTTAAGTATAAATTCTACAACTTTCCTTTTCGAGGACAAAAAATTTTAAGTGGGGGAGGCTGTAATGAACCAGAATTTTCGATATTGAAATATAAATTAATTCAGAATTTATCGCTCAATTAAATACTTATAGTTGGGTTTTGATATACAATTTGAAAATATTATTTATAGTTGAATATATTTATATTTGGATTCAATTTGAAATTTGGGCTAAAAATTTTGTAATACGTATTTGAATAAACTTTTAAAGAAAAATCCTTTTGTAGATTTACTTTTTTAATATGAATGTTTGTTAAAAGAAGCATTAATATTGTTAGGTAATTTGAATTTATTGGGATAATTAAATTTTAAATTGAATTGAGGTTTAATGTTGATGTGAATATTTGTACTTGGATTTGGAATTTATCTATTCGAATATAATTTGAGTTTTACCTTTGATTTAATCCTTCTGAAAATGTTTTGATATTATTAACAAAAGTTGTGTTTGTGGCCTTGTATTCTTTCCATTTAATCTAAATGTAAATGGTTGTCGAAATTTAAAGTTTAAATTTAAGTTAATCTGTCTAAGGTTTTATTTTCATATTTTGTTCTTCGTTATATCCTAGCTCTTTGTATTTAAAATATCCTACATTTGGATTTAATTAATTATTTTAATAGTTACGGTATTTTACTTTCTTTGGTTTATACTCTTATTTTATTCATTTCGACTTATCTATTTTATACTAGAAGTACTTATTTTAAAAAAAATTCTCTTTACCTTAACTATGTTTTCTAAATTATTGTATTTAGCAATTTCTATTTTTCTATTTGTACAAAGCTTTCTAATCTTCTAAGTTATTTTTATATTTAACAAATTTATAATATATTTTAGCTTTTAAATTTCTATTTCATTATTTAGTTGTATTTTGTCTTGACTATTGATACTTAACCATTTTACTGCAAATATTAGCATTTTAATTTTGCTATCATATTGATTTTAACACAAATCCAATTCTTTGTAAACCATTGTATTTGCCGTCTTTATATTAGAAAATTCTATTGTTGGACCTAGTATTCACTGTTAAACTAAAAGTGCTCTTATGAAATTATTTTCCTAATGTAACGCGCTGTTGTGATTTGCATCGTTAACAAATTTGAATAATTAATGTTAGAATTCTCGTGATACGGTAATATGAAAGTTATATATAAGACAAATGCGTTTACAACAAAAGTTGAACTTTTTGAATGAATTATAATTCATTGTAATTGGAGAACTGAAATTAATTTACTTTAAATAATGTGACGACCCGCCATTTTGACCTTGCCAAATCGACAAAACATGTCAACTCGAATCATCCAAAACAATAGATTGTCATTAGCTTCAGAGGTAAATAGAATAAATCATAGAATCACAGATCACAGACATAGATACAGAGTAATATAATATCTCACAGCAGAAAATTTAAAATACAATAGTAGTTCATGAAGCTTTACATCAGAGTTTACATAAATAATACAGCAGAAGTCTAATACAATAAATAACAGATAACAATCTGAAACAGAATGATAGAAATAACTGGATGATTGGAACAACTGATCAACATGTAGATATAGGTGAGCAAAAATCCAATATAAGCTCCAAACTCCAAAGGTGAATCTCGAAAACTGATATACTCGATCTGACCCGAGCCATAATGCAAAACAAAACAACTCGGATCAGGACTAACATTCTCATACAAGTAAATCAACTTAAATGAAATGTTCGATGAAATGTAATAAGTAACTTAGAGGATGTTCGGGATCACCATCCTCTAAGGATCCGTCAAACTAATACTATATAGTATAATACGCTATATACAATAGTGTCTATCAGTAAAGTAAAAATATAAAAATAGCGTAAGTGGGATTACCATGACTACCCTTACACCGTTTATATATTCCCATAGTATATACAGTACCGTAATTCCTCCGTAAACTGGAGGTTGATCAGAGGGCACTCCATATAAAACAGTACAAAACAAAGTCGTAGTAGGCTCTTATAAGGCATTTGACAAGGCACACAAGGAATGCCAGGGTGGACTTACCATTTGCAGAGCCGGACTGGTGGTAACGCATAGTAGCTACTACCGCCCACCTCGATACACACTCCCATAATCAAAAGGGCACAAATCAAATCTCAACAGTAATAGAATATTATCGAAGAAGTGTGCTCGGTAAGAGGTATGACCTCACTTGGTCCGTGCATAGCTCCTGTTTTAGCCTGAAACGACCCGTAACTTCCCCGTAAAGGAAAGCGTCGGATAGTTCGAGAACAAGCCACAACAGAACGCATACAGGAGAAAATTTCATTGTATATTACAACAATGCATCAGATTACAAGAATATACAGAGTATAAATGAATATTACACAGAAATATCAGAGATTTAAATTACATTTAAATACATAGCAGCGGAAAATAATACAATGCACAACTAGAAGAGATATACGGATACAAAGCTTTCCGGATATCGTTCCAGCTGTAAACCAGGATCCTGTGAATATAAATCTGCAAAACCAAAACTACTAGCTGCCCGTGTCAAAATAAGGGCACCCAGAGTTTAGGTCAAAACAATAAACTCCAGGTCAGTCATGGGACTGGTGTGAGAACTAAACAGTTATTAATCTTTATTTTTAAAGTTAGGCAAATCAAGGGACCACGCCGTATAACACGGAACGGGTTTCCTCCCAAGAATACCAGTGCATAAAACAAACAGCGCAATGCTAAATAAAGAAAAATGAAGCTGTTATAAGACCCAGGTCCCATCACACAATGCAACGCAGTCGAGGATAGGGTTTTCCCTTATAACAGCCAAAGTATGCTTGATACGTTTAAAACAAATCATTTGATACTATTATAAGTGCATAGTGTATAAAACAACTTCAAATCATAAGTATCAATCATAGGCGGCATGGGTACCATATATCATGTCGCCATACTAGTTCTACAATTAAAACCGCACATGTCACGTATTTGGAAATTGGGTTTCCATCTATGAACCGAGGCAAAAGATAGTCCTCACCGACTTCGAGACTCTCTAGCCCGAGCCTCAGGCAAGTACTCAGTCAAGCCTTGGATCCTCAGGGCCAGTCCACCGATGTGGATTAAACTTAAACCCTGAACATGCATCTCCCCACCCTATGGGGTGTAAGTCTGGTCCGTCTGCCGACCAGAATGCATCGGCCGAAACCGATATAACCGAGGCGCCTCGCAACAGCAACAACCACATAAGTCAAACTCGTCAGGGCGTGTAAAACCACTGACGCTACTTCTAGCTAGAAAGAAACGCATGCCCTCCCTGACGTCCTCTCCCGTTTTTGGTTCACAACCGGGGTGCGAGGCTCGCGAATTCACGTTACACAAAGCTGTGCCACACAGGCTGTGCTTTGATCATCACCACAAGACTTTGCTTTTCAACAGAAGCCTCGATCAATTGCCACTTAGGCATGCCACACAGGCAATTCACTCCATGCGTTTGATATCCGTCAATATATAACCCCTGAGCTCGTACGTCTCAGAGAAGGGCGTTAAGCAAGAGAATAAATCCTCCGCCGCCAAACAGATATATATTTAATAGAGATCAATCGCACGGACTAAAATCCAATGTCAGACACACAGTCCATTTACAAGTCCGTTCTGGGTCTGAACGAAACCGGAGGCACCTAGTACCCCGCATATCCATCGATCTCCAAGCACGTCTGGACGATCACTAACTGTTTCCATCTTCTTGGGTGTACAGCCCAATCAAGATCATCAGTAATTACCCAAACGACGTGAAGACTTCCGGTCTTCGACCACCGTCTTCATCTTCGACACCACGTCGAATCAGTTATTCAGAATGGGATAAACCCGGTCTTTCTGAATAACTCGCGTATATATTATAAAAGTGTTACACAAACACAACATACGCCTCATTCCAATTCAGAATATTCTTTTATTCAAATATTCCTATACTTTGGGAAAAGTTCCCATTAATTTTATCCAAGATAAATTCTTTAAATTTATTCTTTAATCTCCTTTGAATATCAATTCAAACTAGTCGGGATTAGCGAACCACACCGAAGTAATCATTTATTTTATTTCCCAATCCCAACCTATTCATCCCATGAAGTAAAACTGGTAATACTTCATATCTAACACCACAGTGTTATCGGTAAATTCAATTACCATTTCACGTTCAAATCTAATTAAAGATTTAACCATCGCCTGGAGCAAAACTGGTGATACTCCATTTTCGATCATCTCAATCTAATTAAAGATTCATTAAAACTCCACTTAGTTTTAATCTTTAACTGGGTTAAAGAATCAGTGTCATTTAAAACACGGTTCACGATAAACCCAAAATCACATTCCATTAATTATCGGGTTAAAGAACAAGTGTTATTTAAAACACTGTTCACGATAAACCCAAAAATCAATACGAATTCAATTCCAATTAAATATCGTTTAATTGGTACACTTCATTAAATCTAAATAAAAAGATTTAATCTCATCACAACTAGGTTCAAGAACAGTGTTAGTGAAGACACCATTCGCGACAAACCCAAATCACATTTGATATTCAATACAAGGCTCTGAATAGAAAATATATCGGCTTATATTCAATATCAAATTCTACGACTAACAAATGTCGTATTAGAAATAACGATATAAATATATATCTTTCAAATTTCCATAACAACATCTGTATAATCACGAATTCCAACATCGAAATATTCCGAAGACAATTTCGATTCAAATCCACTCCAATGCAATCATTGGAAATTTTGGTTATTTTCAAAACCCTTTTCAAATTCAATTTATTTATTTAAAAATAAATAGAATTATAATTCTAGTTCAAAACTAGTTCATTTCGATAAAAATCTATTTTTATCTTTTTAAATATGGAGTTTTTCATCCCAAATCTTCACAAATCATTTCTTATGATTTTACACAAATTATTACAATTTTTAATAATTTTATCAAGGCCCGTACAGTCGATTTCCATCAATGGCCATCGAACTGCACTTATAGCGACCTTTTTCAAATTTGATTTGGACATAATTCCAAATCCAACCATTAGATTTCTAATTTCTAATATTCGTTAGAAAGCTCTTTTCGATACAAACCCAACGGTTCCGGTTTTAGGAGAATCCGACGGTCGGATCTCCCGTAATGTCCGTTTGAAATAAATGGTCGAAATTCACGAACTGCCGCGGCGCGGCGCGTTCTATTCAGGCCATTATATTATATATATAATATATATAATATATACTTCGTCGATTTCTATTTGAAACGAATTATATAAATAGTTTTGAATTCGTTTCAAAAACATTTTCAACTTCCTTTTCAATTCAAATCACAATTGAATTCTTCTTTATAGATTCGTTTTAAAATTCATTTCTATTCAATTCAAATTTCAATTCATTTCGAAATCGTTTTCGATTCACTTCATTTCGAAATCGTTTTCAATTCACTTCATTTCGAAATCGTTTTCAATTCACTTCATTTCGAAATCGTTTTCAATTCACTTCATTTCGAAATCGTTTTCAATTCAATTCATTTCGAAATCGTTTTCAATTCACTTCATTTCGAAATCGTTTTCAATTCAATTCATTTCGAAATCGTTTTCAATTCACTTCATTTCGAAATCGTTTTCAATTCAATTCATTTCGAAATCGTTTTCAATTCAATTCATTTTGAAATCGTTTTCATTACAATTCATTTCGAAATCGTTTTCAATTCAATTCATTTCGAAATCGTTTTCAATTCACTTCGAAATCGTCGATTTCGAAATCACTTTTCAATATTCATTTCGAAATCGTTTTCAATTCACTTCATTTCGAAATCGTTTTCAATTCAATTCATTTCGAAATCGTTTTCAATTCACCTCGAAATCGTCGATTTCGAAATCACTTTTCAATATTCATTTTAAAATGAATAAAGTCGATATAAATATCGTTCACGTCAAAATGGCGTCAATCTAATCAACACGGCTTCATAAATTTCTATTTTCAAATTTTCTTTATTTTTCAAATTGGAATGAGGCCCAATCAATTACCATATAAAATTAATTATATGGATTTCCATACAACACATGTATATAATAGCATTGAAAAATAATCAACCATCAACCAAAGTGCACTACACTGTATAAGCATCAAATATAGATATTCAACGCTTATAACAGCCTGTCAATCAATCGATCGACATATTTAATCAATCAGGATGAGTGAAATTCATATTTCATCCCAACACCCGTGTGGGGTTTCAAACAACCAAACACAGATTTTAGTTGTGCAGTTGGGCGATGTGTAAAATTTATCGTCCCAATCAATGTCATTCAAATAAGTGTACATAAACAAACCGTCTGGTTTGTAAATGAATATTTATTTATTCACATTCACGTTAAAAATTATATTTTTAACGATAAAACATTTTATTCCAACATATGAATTTCTATTCAATTCATTTATTCAATAAAAATGATATTTTTATTTTTCTAACATATTTTAGAAAATTTCGGCGGCATAACGGCACGATACTAGAAACGGGACAAGGCCTAGCCTTATCCCCGGTCTAGTGAAGGCCCACGCCATTCACACATCAATCAAATCACCAAACAACCAAATTCAAATCACATCATATAACTAATCTATGCAACCAAACAAACAAGTCCATGGTCTGTGGACGATTGTGTCGGGTGCTACTAAGCACCGTCTGCATCCTAGTATATATATATAACTAGAAAATAAAGTGAAAGGTGAGAAATTCTCACCTATAGCTATCCTAGCTCCACGGCACTTTATTTAGAGAAATCTTCTTCGTTATCCCATCTTCGCCATCTTCGTTGCCCGTAGTCACTATATATATAAAAATCACACATTTTATATTTGCTGATGTCTTAAAAATAAAAATCACATTTTTATTTATTCACTTTCAATTTAAAAGTCATATTTTTATAATCACTTCATATATTTAAAAATCGAATTTTTCTACGCTGCTCAATATATAAAAATCGAATTTTTACTATGCTATTCAATATATAAAAATAAGCATATTTTCACAACGCTACTATATAGATAAAAATTATATTTTTATCACCTTATTCTTTATATAAAAATTTCACCCTTTCAAAAATAAAGGTTTCACCCTTATAAAAATAAAGTTTTCGCCTTTATAAAAATAAAGTTTTCGCCTTTATAAAAATAAAGTTTTCATCATTATAAAAATTACCACTTTATCTCAACGTATATAAAATAAAAATCAGATTTTTATTTCGTTACATACACAAAGATGATATTTTTATATTCTCTATCCCATAAAGATTATATTTTTAATACTTTAAAAATATAAAAAACATATTTTTAATATTTCTATATAGTAAAGACTATATTTTTAATTCTTTAAAAATATAAAAACTATATTTTTATCACTTTAAAAATATAAAGATCATTCCTTTTTCCAAATAAAAATCCTATCTTTTCATCTTTTAAAGTTCTAATCTTTTTCCATTTAAAATTCAAACCTTTTCTAATTTTATATTGTTCAAAATCCTA
Source organism: Allium sativum (assembly GCA_030737875.1). Classification (NCBI taxonomy): domain Eukaryota; kingdom Viridiplantae; phylum Streptophyta; class Magnoliopsida; order Asparagales; family Amaryllidaceae; genus Allium; species Allium sativum. The sequence continues at coordinate 164,620,053 of CM060913.1, forward strand.
ATTGTTTTCCTTTTTTTTTTTTTTTTGCCTATCCATATCTCAATGAAAATAAAATAAAATAAAATAAAACAAGAAAGTAAAATAAAAATAAAAAACATACCAGCCGAGGGGGGGGTGATGGCCAGGCTCGGCGGCCTTTACTGGCGGAGGAGGGTTTCGCGGCTCACGGTGGCGCCAAGGGGAGGGGTGCATCGCGGCTTCGGGAGGAGGGGGTGGGGGCGAGTTCGACGTTGGAGGATAGGGGGAGGTGCCTGGTCTTCGGCGGTGGCCTGGTGGTCCTCCGCGATCGCTTCTGGCGAGGGGTGGGGGTCTGGGTGGCTCGCGGCACCGCTGAGGGGGTGGGGGTCTCGAGCGAGGTGGCGGTGGACCAAGCAAGTGGGCGGCGAGGGTTTCCCCCCTCCGTCGATCGCATTTCCTTTTTTTTATTTTTTTTTATTTTTGGTCAACGGTGAAATGAGGGGAGAGGATGAGTGTATATATTTAATTAATTAATTATTTTATTTCCTTTTAATTTCAAAAAGTTGTTTTTGCTATCGTACCCCAATCGAGATCCAACGACTGTCGCCCCTAGCGTTTTACCCCCATTCCGAACACAATGGGATATGTATCGCAAGCTGATTCGATCGTTTCGATCAGTTTCCGTTAAATTTACATTTAAATCACTATATTGAACTTTAAACGTACATTTCGAATTAACGGGGCCACATACGAACACGAAAATTCCAGAAAAATATTTTCTAGCTTCGTATTGACGATACGGTCCTAACAAGACTAGTTTCGTCGAATTCTGAGATCGTTTGAAAAATGGCCATTTTCCAGTCGATTAAAATCAACTGAAACTGGTCAAACGCGTTTTCCTTCGCCACGCTCACATATTGATTCGAAAAATTATGAAATTTGGAATCTAGCAATAACTTAACATCACGGACCCAACAAAACTGGTTTCGTCGAAATCCGAGGTCGTTTGCAAAATTGCTATTTTTAAGGGCCTTATATATATAAAAATATATATAAATTCCACAACGACTATTTCTAATTTTAAACTGGACATATCTTATCATTTCTAAGATGAAATCTCAGTTTGTTAACTTCGTTACAAAGATATAGTTATACAGATTCAAATATTTCTTGTTTCGTTCAATTCCGACTTATATTGAATTCTGTATATTCATTTGAAAATAGAAATCGAATTTTCGAACTACCGCGCCATTTTCAATTCCTTTTATAATTATATATAATTATTATATATTCTAACGACGACGTATATAATATATACGTTCGAATTATATTCAAAATAAATTTCTCGTCGATATTATTTAAAATAATTCATTTTAAATAATCAAAACTCGCTAAAATTGCCAAAATAAAAATTTTAAACTGGCCCAGAATTTCCGGGTTATTACAATCTCCCCCACTTAAAACTTTTCGTCCCCGAAAAGGAACAAAGTCGAAAGTGGTTTGATTAATCAGCTCTACATTCGATTTGGCTTCCATTCTCCAACTTTTCAGTTTCTGAGAATTTTCAAAATTTCAAAAATTTGGCTAACACCCTAAATTTTTGAAAAATTTCGCCATAACCTCCCCTGCACCGGGAGCATCGGGGAATTTCAAATAGCTTCCCCGGTCCTTCAGATCTCAAAAAGAAAAAGAAAAAGCCAAGCGGCTAGCCAATAGGCTCATAAAATCATCATCACACAAACAAAACTGGAAATTATGTAGTAAACACGTACCTATTTGTCGGGCAAACAAATTTTATTCTCTGCTCTAGCCTCCTTGCTATGACCTGTTCAATGATATACATGTATATGCAAGCAGATGTGACCAATTTTCAATACAATTCAATATTTGATTCAATTAGGCATAATAGTTCAAAATTAGCAAACAAATAAACAAACAACACAAACATCAATCAATTAGTGAATTTAACGTTTCAAATTCATAATTTGATATATATACAAAAAAATCATGTTTTGATGCCAAATCACAACAATGTATTCTAGCTATATATAAGTTTTGGTTCTCACACCAGCCTAATGGAAATATATAGAAAATCACACCTTCGAAACACGAACATAAATACTGATGATGTCATGACAATCATCAGTACCATCTCCGGGCGACTAGAATGTGATTCCATATCTATCCAGTATATTAAAACTTTGAATATACGTTTGCAAGGCGTATATGCAAATTCTTTATATACTGAATTGTCCAAAATCAATATAAACAAATAATCAAATACGAATAGTTGATTTAAATTTTCAAAACAAAAATGTTTTCATTTGAAAAATATACTCTTCACACCCGTTCTAGGATACTACCGATCCTATCTCTAACGAGTCATTCTAATTGGATATTACTAATCCAATATCTGATGAATTCTTTCGTAAGGTTCTAATGTGTCTTATTCTCTGCTTTGTAAACCAAAGCTCTGATACCAAATGAAACGACCCGTAACTTCCCCGTAAAGGAAAGCGTCGGATAGTTCGAGAACAAGCCACAACAGAACGCATACAGGAGAACATTTCATTGTATATTACAACAATGCATCAGATTACAAGAATATACAGAGTATAAATGAATATTACACAGAAATATCAGAGATTTAAATTACATTTAAATACATAGCAGCGGAAAATAATACAATACACAACTAGAAGAGATATACGGATACAAAGCTTTCCGGATATCGTTCCAGCTGTAAACCAGGATCCTGTGAATATAAATCTGCAAAACCAAAACTACTAGCTGCCCGTGTCAAAATAAGGGCACCCAGAGTTTAGGTCAAAACAATAAACTCCAGGTCAGTCATGGGACTGGTGTGAGAACTAAACAGTTATTAATCTTTATTTTTAAAGTTAGGCAAATCAAGGGACCACGCCGTATAACACGGAACGGGTTTCCTCCCAAGAATACCAGTGCATAAAACAAACAGCGCAATGCTAAATAAAGAAAAATGAAGCTGTTATAAGACCCAGGTCCCATCACACAATGCAACGCAGTCGAGGATAGGGTTTTCCCTTATAACAGCCAAAGTATGCTTGATACGTTTAAAACAAATCATTTGATACTATTATAAGTGCATAGTGTATAAAACAACTTCAAATCATAAGTATCAATCATAGGCGGCATGGGTACCATATATCATGTCGCCATACTAGTTCTACAATTAAAACCGCACATGTCACGTATTTGGAAATTGGGTTTCCATCTATGAACCGAGGCAAAAGATAGTCCTCACCGACTTCGAGACTCTCTAGCCCGAGCCTCAGGCAAGTACTCAGTCAAGCCTTGGATCCTCAGGGCCAGTCCACCGATGTGGATTAAACTTAAACCCTGAACATGCATCTCCCCACCCTATGGGGTGTAAGTCTGGTCCGTCCGCCGACCAGAATGCATCGGCCGAAACCGATATAACCGAGGCGCCTCGCAACAGCAACAACCACATAAGTCAAACTCGTCAGGGCGTGTAAAACCACTGACGCCACTTCTAGCTAGAAAGAAACGCATGCCCTCCCTGACGTCCTCTCCCATTTTTGGTTCACAACTGGGGTGCGAGGCTCGCGAATTCACGTTACACAAAGCTGTGCCACACAGGCTGTGCTTTGATCATCACCACAAGACTTTGCTTTTCAACAGAAGCCTCGATCAATTGCCACTTAGGCATGCCACACAGGCAATTCACTCCATGCGTTTGATATCCGTCAATATATAACCCCTGAGCTCGTACGTCTTAGAGAAGGGCGTTAAGCAAGAGAATAAATCCTCCGCCGCCAAACAGATATATATTTAATAGAGATCAATCGCACGGACTAAAATCCAATGTCAGACACACAGCCCATTTACAAGTCCGTTCTGGGTCTGAACGAAACCGGAGGCACCTAGTACCCCGCATATCCATCGATCTCCAAGCACGTCTGGACGATCACTAACTGTTTCCATCTTCTTGGGTGTACAGCCCAATCAAGATCATCAGTAATTACCCAAACGACGTGAAGACTTCCGGTCTTCGACCATCGTCTTCATCTTCGACACCACGTCGAATCAGTTATTCAGAATGGGATAAACCCGGTCTTTCTGAATAACTCGCGTATATATTATAAAAGTGTTACACAAACACAACATACGCCTCATTCCAATTCAGAATATTCTTTTATTCAAATATTCCTATACTTTGGGAAAAGTTCCCATTAATTTTATCCAAGATAAATTCTTTAAATTTATTCTTTAATCTCCTTTGAATATCAATTCAAACTAGTCGGGATTAGCGAACCACACCGAAGTAATCATTTATTTTATTTCCCAATCCCAACCTATTCATCCCATGATGTAAAACTGGTAATACTTCATATCTAACACCACAGTGTTATCGGTAAATTCAATTACCATTTCACGTTCAAATCTAATTAAAGATTTAACCATCGCCTGGAGCAAAACTGGTGATACTCCATTTTCGATCATCTCAATCTAATTAAAGATTCATTAAAACTCCACTTAGTTTTAATCTTTAACTGGGTTAAAGAATCAGTGTCATTTAAAACACGGTTCACGATAAACCCAAAATCACATTCCATTAATTATCGGGTTAAAGAACAAGTGTTATTTAAAACACTGTTCATGATAAACCCAAAAATCAATACCAATTCAATTCCAATTAAATATCGTTTAATTGGTACACTTCATTAAATCTAAATAAAAAGATTTAATATCATCACAACTAGGTTCAAGAACAGTGTTAGTGAAGACACCATTCGTGACAAACCCAAATCACATTTGATATTCAATACAAGGCTCTGAATAGAAAATATATCGGCTTATATTCAATATCAAATTCTACGACTAACAAATGTCGTATTAGAAATAACGATATAAATATATATCTTTCAAATTTCCATAACAACATCTGTATAATCACGAATTCCAACATCGAAATATTCCGAAGACAATTTCGATTCAAATCCACTCCAATGCAATCATTGGAAATTTTGGTTATTTTCAAAACCCTTTTCAAATTCAATTTATTTATTTAAAAATAAATAGAATTATAATTCTAGTTCAAAACTAGTTCATTTCGATAAAAATCTATTTTTATCTTTTTAAATATGGAGTTTTTCATCCCAAATCTTCACAAATCATTTCTTATGATTTTACACAAATTATTACTATTTTTAATAATTTTATCAAGGCCCGTACAGTCGATTTCCATCAATGGCCATCGAACTGCACTTATAGCGACCTTTTTCAAATTTGATTTGGACATAATTCCAAATCCAACCATTAGATTTCTAATTTCTAATATTCGTTAGAAAGCTCTTTTCGATACGAACCCAACGGTTCCGGTTTTAGGAGAATCCGACGGTCGGATCTCCCGTAATGTCCGTTTGAAATAAATGGTCGAAATTCACGAACTGCCGCGGCGCGGCGCGTTCTATTCAGGCCATTATATTATATATATAATATATATAATATATACTTCGTCGATTTCTATTTGAAACGAATTATATAAATAGTTTTGAATTCGTTTCAAAAACATTTTCAACTTCCTTTTCAATTCAAATCACAATTGAATTCTTCTTTATAGATTCGTTTTAAAATTCATTTCTATTCAATTCAAATTTCAATTCATTTCGAAATCGTTTTCGATTCAATTCATTTCGAAATCGTTTTCAATTCACTTCATTTCGAAATCGTTTTCAATTCACTTCATTTCGAAATCGTTTTCAATTCACTTCATTTCGAAATCGTTTTCAATTCACTTCATTTCGAAATCGTTTTCAATTCAATTCATTTCGAAATCGTTTTCAATTCACTTCATTTCGAAATCGTTTTCAATTCAATTCATTTCGAAATCGTTTTCAATTCAATTCATTTCGAAATCGTTTTCAATTCAATTCATTTCGAAATCGTTTTCAATTCACTTCGAAATCGTCGATTTCGAAATCACTTTTCAATATTCATTTCGAAATCGTTTTCAATTCACTTCATTTCGAAATCGTTTTCAATTCAATTCATTTCGAAATCGTTTTCAATTCACTTCGAAATCGTCGATTTCGAAATCACTTTTCAATATTCATTTTAAAATGAATAAAGTCGATATAAATATCGTTCACGTCAAAATGGCGTCAATCTAATCAACACGGCTTCATAAATTTCTATTTTCAAATTTTCTTTATTTTTCAAATTGGAATGAGGCCCAATCAATTACCATATAAAATTAATTATATGGATTTCCATACAACACATGTATATAATAGCATTGAAAAATAATCAACCATCAACCAAAGTGCACTACACTGTATAAGCATCAAATATAGATATTCAACGCTTATAACAGCCTGTCAATCAATCGATCGACATATTTAATCAATCAGGATGAGTGAAATTCATATTTCATCCCAACACCCGTGTGGGGTTTCAAACAACCAAACACAGATTTTAGTTGTGCAGTTGGGCGATGTGTAAAATTTATCGTCCCAATCAATGTCATTCAAATAAGTGTACATAAACAAACCGTCTGGTTTGTAAATGAATATTTATTTATTCACATTCACGTTAAAAATTATATTTTTAACGATAAAACATTTTATTCCAACATATGAATTTCTATTCAATTCATTTATTCAATAAAAATGATATTTTTATTTTTCTAACATATTTTAGAAAATTTCGGCGGCATAACGGCACGATACTAGAAACGGGACAAGGCCTAGCCTTATCCCCGGTCTAGTGAAGGCCCACGCCATTCACACATCAATCAAATCACCAAACAACCAAATTCAAATCACATCATATAACTAATCTATGCAACCAAACAAACAAGTCCATGGTCTGTGGACGATTGTGTCGGGTGCTACTAAGCACCGTCTGCATCCTAGTATATATATATAACTAGAAAATAAAGTGAAAGGTGAGAAATTCTCACCTATAGCTATCCTAGCTCCACGGCACTTTATTTAGAGAAATCTTCTTCGTTATCCCATCTTCGCCATCTTCGTTGCCCGTAGTCACTATATATATAAAAATCACACATTTTTATATTTGCTGATGTCTTAAAAATAAAAATCACATTTTTATTTATTCACTTTCAATTTAAAAGTCATATTTTTATAATCACTTCATATATTTAAAAATCGAATTTTTCTACGCTGCTCAATATATAAAAATCGAATTTTTACTATGCTATTCAATATATAAAAATAAGCATATTTTCACAACGCTACTATATAGATAAAAATTATATTTTTATCACCTTATTCTTTATATAAAAATTTCACCCTTTCAAAAATAAAGGTTTCACCCTTATAAAAATAAAGTTTTCGCCTTTATAAAAATAAAGTTTTCGCCTTTATAAAAATAAAGTTTTCATCATTATAAAAATTACCACTTTATCTCAACGTATATAAAATAAAAATCAGATTTTTATTTCGTTACATACACAAAGATGATATTTTTATATTCTCTATCCCATAAAGATTATATTTTTAATACTTTAAAAATATAAAAAACATATTTTTAATATTTCTATATAGTAAAGACTATATTTTTAATTCTTTAAAAATATAAAAACTATATTTTTATCACTTTAAAAATATAAAGATCATTCCTTTTTCCAAATAAAAATCCTATCTTTTCATCTTTTAAAGTTCTAATCTTTTTCCATTTAAAATTCAAACCTTTTCTAATTTTATATTGTTCAAAATCCTAATTGTTTTCCTTTTTTTTTTTTTTTGCCTATCCATATCTCAATGAAAATAAAATAAAATAAAATAAAACAAGAAAGTAAAATAAAAATAAAAAACATACCAGCCGAGGGGGGGGGTGATGGCCAGGCTCGGCGGCCTTTACTGGCGGAGGAGGGTTTCGCGGCTCACGGTGGCGCCAAGGGGAGGGGTGCATCGCGGCTTCGGGAGGAGGGGGTGGGGGCGAGTTCGACGTTGGAGGATAGGGGGAGGTGCCTGGTCTTCGGCGGTGGCCTGGTGGTCCTCCGCGATCGCTTCTGGCGAGGGGTGGGGGTCTGGGTGGCTCGCGGCACCGCTGAGGGGGTGGGGGTCTCGAGCGAGGTGGCGGTGGACCAAGCAAGTGGGCGGCGAGGGTTTCCCCCCTCCGTCGATCGCATTTCCTTTTTTTTATTTTTTTTTATTTTTGGTCAACGGTGAAATGAGGGGAGAGGATGAGTGTATATATTTAATTAATTAATTATTTTATTTCCTTTTAATTTCAAAAAGTTGTTTTTGCTATCGTACCCCAATCGAGATCCAACGACTGTCGCCCCTAGCGTTTTACCCCCATTCCGAACACAATGGGATATGTATCGCAAGCTGATTCGATCGTTTCGATCAGTTTCCGTTAAATTTACATTTAAATCACTATATTGAACTTTAAACGTACATTTCGAATTAACGGGGCCACATACGAACACGAAAATTCCAGAAAAATATTTTCTAGCTTCGTATTGACGATACGGTCCTAACAAGACTAGTTTCGTCGAATTCTGAGATCGTTTGAAAAATGGCCATTTTCCAGTCGATTAAAATCAACTGAAACTGGTCAAACGCGTTTTCCTTCGCCACGCTCACATATTGATTCGAAAAATTATGAAATTTGGAATCTAGCAATAACTTAACATCACGGACCCAACAAAACTGGTTTCGTCGAAATCCGAGGTCGTTTGCAAAATTGCTATTTTTAAGGGCCTTATATATATAAAAATATATATAAATTCCACAACGACTATTTCTAATTTTAAACTGGACATATCTTATCATTTCTAAGATGAAATCTCAGTTTGTTAACTTCGTTACAAAGATATAGTTATACAGATTCAAATATTTCTTGTTTCGTTCAATTCCGACTTATATTGAATTCTGTATATTCATTTGAAAATAGAAATCGAATTTTCGAACTACCGCGCCATTTTCAATTCCTTTTACAATTATATATAATTATTATATATTCTAACGACGACGTATATAATATATACGTTCGAATTATATTCAAAATAAATTTCTCGTCGATATTATTTAAAATAATTCATTTTAAATAATCAAAACTCGCTAAAATTGCCAAAATAAAAATTTTAAACTGGCCCAGAATTTCCGGGTTATTACAATCTCCCCCACTTAAAACTTTTCGTCCCCGAAAAGGAACAAAGTCGAAAGTGGTTTGATTAATCAGCTCTACATTCGATTTGGCTTCCATTCTCCAACTTTTCAGTTTCTGAGAATTTTCAAAATTTCAAAAATTTGGCTAACACCCTAAATTTTTGAAAAATTTCGCCATAACCTCCCCTGCACCGGGAGCATCGGGGAATTTCAAATAGCTTCCCCGGTCCTTCAGATCTCAAAAAGAAAAAGAAAAAGCCAAGCGGCTAGCCAATAGGCTCATAAAATCATCATCACACAAACAAAACTGGAAATTATGTAGTAAACACGTACCTATTTGTCGGGCAAACAAATTTTATTCTCTGCTCTAGCCTCCTTGCTATGACCTGTTCAATGATATACATGTATATGCAAGCAGATGTGACCAATTTTCAATACAATTCAATATTTGATTCAATTAGGCATAATAGTTCAAAATTAGCAAACAAATAAACAAACAACACAAACATCAATCAATTAGTGAATTTAACGTTTCAAATTCATAATTTGATATATATACAAAAAAATCATGTTTTGATGCCAAATCACAACAATGTATTCTAGCTATATATAAGTTTTGGTTCTCACACCAGCCTAATGGAAATATATAGAAAATCACACCTTCGAAACACGAACATAAATACTGATGATGTCATGACAATCATCAGTACCATCTCCGGGCGACTAGAATGTGATTCCATATCTATCCAGTATATTAAAACTTTGAATATACGTTTGCAAGGCGTATATGCAAATTCTTTATATACTGAATTGTCCAAAATCAATATAAACAAATAATCAAATACGAATAGTTGATTTAAATTTTCAAAACAAAAATGTTTTCATTTGAAAAATATACTCTTCACACCCGTTCTAGGATACTACCGATCCTATCTCTAACGAGTCATTCTAATTGGATATTACTAATCCAATATCTGATGAATTCTTTCGTAAGGTTCTAATGTGTCTTATTCTCTGCTTTGTAAACCAAAGCTCTGATACCAAATGAAACGACCCGTAACTTCCCCGTAAAGGAAAGCGTCGGATAGTTCGAGAACAAGCCACAACAGAACGCATACAGGAGAACATTTCATTGTATATTACAACAATGCATCAGATTACAAGAATATACAGAGTATAAATGAATATTACACAGAAATATCAGAGATTTAAATTACATTTAAATACATAGCAGCGGAAAATAATACAATACACAACTAGAAGAGATATACGGATACAAAGCTTTCCGGATATCGTTCCAGCTGTAAACCAGGATCCTGTGAATATAAATCTGCAAAACCAAAACTACTAGCTGCCCGTGTCAAAATAAGGGCACCCAGAGTTTAGGTCAAAACAATAAACTCCAGGTCAGTCATGGGACTGGTGTGAGAACTAAACAGTTATTAATCTTTATTTTTAAAGTTAGGCAAATCAAGGGACCACGCCGTATAACACGGAACGGGTTTCCTCCCAAGAATACCAGTGCATAAAACAAACAGCGCAATGCTAAATAAAGAAAAATGAAGCTGTTATAAGACCCAGGTCCCATCACACAATGCAACGCAGTCGAGGATAGGGTTTTCCCTTATAACAGCCAAAGTATGCTTGATACGTTTAAAACAAATCATTTGATACTATTATAAGTGCATAGTGTATAAAACAACTTCAAATCATAAGTATCAATCATAGGCGGCATGGGTACCATATATCATGTCGCCATACTAGTTCTACAATTAAAACCGCACATGTCACGTATTTGGAAATTGGGTTTCCATCTATGAACCGAGGCAAAAGATAGTCCTCACCGACTTCGAGACTCTCTAGCCCGAGCCTCAGGCAAGTACTCAGTCAAGCCTTGGATCCTCAGGGCCAGTCCACCGATGTGGATTAAACTTAAACCCTGAACATGCATCTCCCCACCCTATGGGGTGTAAGTCTGGTCCGTCCGCCGACCAGAATGCATCGGCCGAAACCGATATAACCGAGGCGCCTCGCAACAGCAACAACCACATAAGTCAAACTCGTCAGGGCGTGTAAAACCACTGACGCCACTTCTAGCTAGAAAGAAACGCATGCCCTCCCTGACGTCCTCTCCCATTTTTGGTTCACAACTGGGGTGCGAGGCTCGCGAATTCACGTTACACAAAGCTGTGCCACACAGGCTGTGCTTTGATCATCACCACAAGACTTTGCTTTTCAACAGAAGCCTCGATCAATTGCCACTTAGGCATGCCACACAGGCAATTCACTCCATGCGTTTGATATCCGTCAATATATAACCCCTGAGCTCGTACGTCTTAGAGAAGGGCGTTAAGCAAGAGAATAAATCCTCCGCCGCCAAACAGATATATATTTAATAGAGATCAATCGCACGGACTAAAATCCAATGTCAGACACACAGCCCATTTACAAGTCCGTTCTGGGTCTGAACGAAACCGGAGGCACCTAGTACCCCGCATATCCATCGATCTCCAAGCACGTCTGGACGATCACTAACTGTTTCCATCTTCTTGGGTGTACAGCCCAATCAAGATCATCAGTAATTACCCAAACGACGTGAAGACTTCCGGTCTTCGACCATCGTCTTCATCTTCGACACCACGTCGAATCAGTTATTCAGAATGGGATAAACCCGGTCTTTCTGAATAACTCGCGTATATATTATAAAAGTGTTACACAAACACAACATACGCCTCATTCCAATTCAGAATATTCTTTTATTCAAATATTCCTATACTTTGGGAAAAGTTCCCATTAATTTTATCCAAGATAAATTCTTTAAATTTATTCTTTAATCTCCTTTGAATATCAATTCAAACTAGTCGGGATTAGCGAACCACACCGAAGTAATCATTTATTTTATTTCCCAATCCCAACCTATTCATCCCATGATGTAAAACTGGTAATACTTCATATCTAACACCACAGTGTTATCGGTAAATTCAATTACCATTTCACGTTCAAATCTAATTAAAGATTTAACCATCGCCTGGAGCAAAACTGGTGATACTCCATTTTCGATCATCTCAATCTAATTAAAGATTCATTAAAACTCCACTTAGTTTTAATCTTTAACTGGGTTAAAGAATCAGTGTCATTTAAAACACGGTTCACGATAAACCCAAAATCACATTCCATTAATTATCGGGTTAAAGAACAAGTGTTATTTAAAACACTGTTCATGATAAACCCAAAAAACAATACCAATTCAATTCCAATTAAATATCGTTTAATTGGTACACTTCATTAAATCTAAATAAAAAGATTTAATATCATCACAACTAGGTTCAAGAACAGTGTTAGTGAAGACACCATTCGTGACAAACCCAAATCACATTTGATATTCAATACAAGGCTCTGAATAGAAAATATATCGGCTTATATTCAATATCAAATTCTACGACTAACAAATGTCGTATTAGAAATAACGATATAAATATATATCTTTCAAATTTCCATAACAACATCTGTATAATCACGAATTCCAACATCGAAATATTCCGAAGACAATTTCGATTCAAATCCACTCCAATGCAATCATTGGAAATTTTGGTTATTTTCAAAACCCTTTTCAAATTCAATTTATTTATTTAAAAATAAATAGAATTATAATTCTAGTTCAAAACTAGTTCATTTCGATAAAAATCTATTTTTATCTTTTTAAATATGGAGTTTTTCATCCCAAATCTTCACAAATCATTTCTTATGATTTTACACAAATTATTACTATTTTTAATAATTTTATCAAGGCCCGTACAGTCGATTTCCATCAATGGCCATCGAACTGCACTTATAGCGACCTTTTTCAAATTTGATTTGGACATAATTCCAAATCCAACCATTAGATTTCTAATTTCTAATATTCGTTAGAAAGCTCTTTTCGATACGAACCCAACGGTTCCGGTTTTAGGAGAATCTGACGGTCGGATCTCCCGTAATGTCCGTTTGAAATAAATGGTCGAAATTCACGAACTGCCGCGGCGCGGCGCGTTCTATTCAGGCCATTATATTATATATATAATATATATAATATATACTTCGTCGATTTCTATTTGAAACGAATTATATAAATAGTTTTGAATTCGTTTCAAAAACATTTTCAACTTCCTTTTCAATTCAAATCACAATTGAATTCTTCTTTATAGATTCGTTTTAAAATTCATTTCTATTCAATTCAAATTTCAATTCATTTCGAAATCGTTTTCGATTCAATTCATTTCGAAATCGTTTTCAATTCACTTCATTTCGAAATCGTTTTCAATTCACTTCATTTCGAAATCGTTTTCAATTCACTTCATTTCGAAATCGTTTTCAATTCACTTCATTTCGAAATCGTTTTCAATTCAATTCATTTCGAAATCGTTTTCAATTCACTTCATTTCGAAATCGTTTTCAATTCAATTCATTTCGAAATCGTTTTCAATTCAATTCATTTCGAAATCGTTTTCAATTCAATTCATTTCGAAATCGTTTTCAATTCAATTCATTTCGAAATCGTTTTCAATTCACTTCGAAATCGTCGATTTCGAAATCACTTTTCAATATTCATTTCGAAATCGTTTTCAATTCACTTCATTTCGAAATCGTTTTCAATTCAATTCATTTCGAAATCGTTTTCAATTCACTTCGAAATCGTCGATTTCGAAATCACTTTTCAATATTCATTTTAAAATGAATAAAGTCGATATAAATATCGTTCACGTCAAAATGGCGTCAATCTAATCAACACGGCTTCATAAATTTCTATTTTCAAATTTTCTTTATTTTTCAAATTGGAATGAGGCCCAATCAATTACCATATAAAATTAATTATATGGATTTCCATACAACACATGTATATAATAGCATTGAAAAATAATCAACCATCAACCAAAGTGCACTACACTGTATAAGCATCAAATATAGATATTCAACGCTTATAACAGCCTGTCAATCAATCGATCGACATATTTAATCAATCAGGATGAGTGAAATTCATATTTCATCCCAACACCCGTGTGGGGTTTCAAACAACCAAACACAGATTTTAGTTGTGCAGTTGGGCGATGTGTAAAATTTATCGTCCCAATCAATGTCATTCAAATAAGTGTACATAAACAAACCGTCTGGTTTGTAAATGAATATTTATTTATTCACATTCACGTTAAAAATTATATTTTTAACGATAAAACATTTTATTCCAACATATGAATTTCTATTCAATTCATTTATTCAATAAAAATGATATTTTTATTTTTCTAACATATTTTAGAAAATTTCGGCGGCATAACGGCACGATACTAGAAACGGGACAAGGCCTAGCCTTATCCCCGGTCTAGTGAAGGCCCACGCCATTCACACATCAATCAAATCACCAAACAACCAAATTCAAATCACATCATATAACTAATCTATGCAACCAAACAAACAAGTCCATGGTCTGTGGACGATTGTGTCGGGTGCTACTAAGCACCGTCTGCATCCTAGTATATATATATAACTAGAAAATAAAGTGAAAGGTGAGAAATTCTCACCTATAGCTATCCTAGCTCCACGGCACTTTATTTAGAGAAATCTTCTTCGTTATCCCATCTTCGCCATCTTCGTTGCCCGTAGTCACTATATATATAAAAATCACACATTTTTATATTTGCTGATGTCTTAAAAATAAAAATCACATTTTTATTTATTCACTTTCAATTTAAAAGTCATATTTTTATAATCACTTCATATATTTAAAAATCGAATTTTTCTACGCTGCTCAATATATAAAAATCGAATTTTTACTATGCTATTCAATATATAAAAATAAGCATATTTTCACAACGCTACTATATAGATAAAAATTATATTTTTATCACCTTATTCTTTATATAAAAATTTCACCCTTTCAAAAATAAAGGTTTCACCCTTATAAAAATAAAGTTTTCGCCTTTATAAAAATAAAGTTTTCGCCTTTATAAAAATAAAGTTTTCATCATTATAAAAATTACCACTTTATCTCAACGTATATAAAATAAAAATCAGATTTTTATTTCGTTACATACACAAAGATGATATTTTTATATTCTCTATCCCATAAAGATTATATTTTTAATACTTTAAAAATATAAAAATCATATTTTTAATATTTCTATATAGTAAAGACTATATTTTTAATTCTTTAAAAATATAAAAACTATATTTTTATCACTTTAAAAATATAAAGATCATACCTTTTTCCAAATAAAAATCCTATCTTTTCATCTTTTAAAGTTCTAATCTTTTTCCATTTAAAATTCAAACCTTTTCTAATTTTATATTGTTCAAAATCCTAATTGTTTTCCTTTTTTTTTTCCTATCCATATCTCAATGAAAATAAAATAAAATAAAACAAGAAAGTAAAATAAAAATAAAAAACATACCAGCCGAGGGGGGGGGTGATGGCCAGGCTCGGCGGCCTTTACTGGCGGAGGAGGGTTTCGCGGCTCACGGTGGCGCCAAGGGGAGGGGTGCATCGCGGCTTCAGGAGGAGGGGGTTGGGGCGAGTTCGACGTTGGAGGATAGGGGGAGGTGCCTGGTCTTCGGCGGTGGCCTGGTGGTCCTCCGCGATCGCTTCTGGCGAGGGGTGGGGGTCTGGGTGGCTCGCGGCACCGCTGAGGGGGTGGGGGTCTCGAACGAGGTGGCGGTGGACCAAGCAAGCGGGCGGCGAGGGTTTCCCCCCTCCGTCGATCGCATTTCCTTTTTTTTTTTTGGTCAACGGTGAAATGAGGGGAGAGGATGAGTGTATATATTTAATTAATTAATTATTTTATTTCCTTTTAATTTCAAAAAGTTGTTTTTGCTATCGTACCCCAATCGAGATCCAACGACTGTCGCCCCCAGCGTTTTACCCCCATTCCGAACACAATGGGATATGTATCGCAAGCTGATTCGATCGTTTCGATCAGTTTCCGTTAAATTTACATTTAAATCACTATATTGAACTTTAAACGTACATTTCGAATTAACGGGGCCACATACGAACACGAAAAATTCCAGAAAAATATTTTCTAGCTTCGTATTGACGATACGGTCCTAACAAGACTAGTTTCGTCGAATTCTGAGATCGTTTGAAAAATGGCCATTTTCCAGTCGATTAAAATCAACTGAAACTGGTCAAACGCGTTTTCCTTCGCCACGCTCACATATTGATTCGAAAAATTATGAAATTTGGAATCTAGCAATAACTTAACATCACGGACCCAACAAAACTGGTTTCGTCGAAATCCGAGGTCGTTTGCAAAATTGCTATTTTTAAGGGCCTTATATATATAAAAATATATATAAATTCCACAGCGACTATTTCTAATTTTAAACTGGACATATCTTATCATTTCTAAGATGAAATCTCAGTTTGTTAACTTCGTTACAAAGATATAGTTATACAGATTCAAATATTTCTTGTTTCGTTCAATTCCGACTTATATTGAATTCTGTATATTCATTTGAAAATAGAAATCGAATTTTCGAACTACCGCGCCATTTTCAATTCCTTTTATAATTATATATAATTATTATATATTCTAACGACGACGTATATAATATATACGTTCGAATTATATTCAAAATAAATTTCTCGTCGATATTATTTAAAATAATTCATTTTAAATAATCAAAACTCGCTAAAATTGCCAAAATAAAAATTTTAAACTGGCCCAGAATTTCCGGGTTATTACAATGCCACATCAAGCTGACTCAAGGTAGTCAGGGTCTCGTAATTAATATGAAATAAAATAAATGGAGTCGTTCACCAAATCATTCCCTTCATTCTGGAACTTCACCACGTACACATTTGTTAAAGTGGTTTTCGGTATTGGCAGAGGGTATGACAATAGCCGATCCCGGTCTCTTTAACAACCAAACGTTTACCATTTTCACACCGTGGTCACTATTTTATAAATCAATTATAATATAGTTTATATGAAATCTCATATTCGAATTTGAAATCAAAATTAAATATCTAACTTCGAATATATAAAATTTTGAAACCCATTCACTTAAATCGCCTAAATCGAATTGATTTCGAAATCATATCGTAAACATCTCAAGATATAGCATAAACTAGTACTATAACGTTTAACTTCGATTATGATTTCCAATAGTATTCCATAACAAATTTCGAATCTAGAGTCGACTCATATAAAACATATCTCAAATGTCGTTTAAATCAAAACTAAATGACATAACTTCGATGATATTTAGCTTGATTTATATTTGTCAAAATTTCAAGTTCAAATGATTAAGTCTACCTTTAATAAGAATTCCATTAAGTCGTTTCATATAAATCTAACATTCAATTTCAAAATATACAATTCAAGCCAAAATCTTCTATTTCGATTTATATAAATCAAAACAAATCATATATTTCAATTCCAACGACAATATTATATTTATAACCCAAGTCGAAAAATTCAATTTCATTACTTATAAATCCGAATCAATGCCTTACCTTTCAATTCAAACAACTCACTTAATTTTAAAACATGTATTTTAAAATTCGATTTCCCAAATTTCATAATTCAACCTGTATGATTTATAAAGTCAATTCCATATATAAAATCTATATATATTCCAATTCATATTCAGTTACTTTTAAAAAAACGAATTCATTTCATATCGATTATAAATTCAAATAAAATCAACTTACACCATTCTCGTTCATATCTTTTAAAGGTTTACAATTTAAACCAATTCAAAATTCGCGTTCAAATTCAGAAAACAATTTCACAATTCAAATTCATCTTTTATAAGTTCAAATTAATTCGAATTCGAATTCATATCTTATATTTTGCCCAATTCGTCTCTTCTAAAAGTTGTATCGATTCAAATTCATAACATAATATGAGTTCATTCATTTTTTCAATTATCGTTATATAAATTTACATCTTTAAACTTCGAATTTAAATCGCGAAATCTAACTTATCCATCTAAACTTTATTATTAAAGTTTATAAAATAAAATGTGCGTATATATATATGAAAATTAATTTTGAAAATAGATATGTATATATATATATAAGTTTATAAAACTCTAAAATTAATTAGAAATAGATTATAAACATATATAAATTTAAAATAATATAAAAATAGATTAACAGAAATATTTATTCTAAATAAAATTAAAATACTTAAAGTAATAAATTATATGGTTTAAAATAAATAAAATTGTAAGTAAAATCTTAAACAAACATTTAAATCTATATTTACCTATAAAATCATTTTAAACATAATTTAAAATTATACAATTTAAGTAAAAATGTTTAAAATATAAAATATAAATATATAAAATCTTAAATTAATATACAATTAAATTTCTCAAATTTGTTAACTTCAAAAACATGACCAACGGTGTCTGTATATAGTTTTCTACCTATGGTTAAGTAATACAGATATTTATCATTTCAATCCGTGATTTATAAAATTTCTACGGGCCTATCATTTCAACCCGCGATCCCAAGTTCAGTAAAAATCGTTCAGGTCTATCATTTCAACCCATAACAAAATTTTCCTATTCTGATGTCTGTTCAGGTATGTATCATTTCAACCCTTAGTGATTTTTCCTAAACAGGGGTATTAACAATCACAAACAACAATCAAATAGCAACAATCACAACATATATATCATCAGTGCAACTACGTGTCATATGAGTATCGTGTCAAATATTAAATGTGCATATATATATATATATATATCAAACCAACAATTTCTATCAGCAACCCTATACATTTCATATAAAAGTTCATTATTGATCTAATATCCATGAAATAAATGTGAGTCAGGTGTGAGATAAACTCACCTTTTGTAGCACAGAATTGAAGATGGCAAACTAATGAACACAGCATTGAAATAACAGTATCCAGGCACGACCCGAAATAAATTCAACTTTGTAACCGCTCAATATATATTTTTATTGAATACGAGGAGAACATATTGGTTCGGATATTGGATTTTTGGGACGGTACGGCTTCACGGAGTGGGTTCGAACTCGACAACAAATCCAACTCAAAATAAATCCAATAAATTCTCTTTTCTAAATATTATATATATTAAAATATACAGATACAAAAATAAATTTATAACATATATATTTTTTTAAAATTTTACGCACACCAAATATTTTTATAACTATAATATAAATTATAGAGCACCACAAAAAAAATATTTATACATAAATTATTAAACTATATATATATATTTATATTTCAAACAAATAAGTTTTCAAACTAATATATATATATATATATATATATATATATATATATATATACACACACACTTATATAACAACTCACACCAAAACACAACACAGTAAAACAACACACACAAAATCAGAACATAACACGGTTTGTATATACAAAATACACTCAGCGTTCACCAACACCCTCACGCAACTCGCAAACCAAAAGAAACCACACAGCACTTTAAAGCACTCACTCAGTTACATAAAATACACAGTAAATGACACACACTCAAGGATCCATCACGCCATAGCACACAACACTACATAGTGACACTCCCACTCACATCATTTACACAACGCACTCACACAGACAGAAAACTAGTGACAAGGCAGACTGGATGGGCTGGATGGGGAGGTCATACTTAACGGCTTGGACCTGGGCAGGAGTCTCGAGCTGGGTTGGCTTCAGATTGAATGCAAGGGGGACTGATGGAAAACGGACCAGCATGATCAAGATGAGGGAAGGACTCGGCTGAGGGGGTCAAGGTAGAGCGATTTGGTGGGCTGTCGGGTTGGACAGGAAAGTAGGTGTGGATCTCGGTGGCTTGGGCTAGTGAAGGCGGAAGGCTGCTACTGGGAGGTTTTATGGGAGGAACGGGAGTTTGTCGGAGGCGGGAAGATGAGATCGTCGAGAGGAAGAAAATTAAAGAGGAACTGAAATTTAAGGAAAGAAGAAGAAAAGGTGTTAGCAGCTTTATTTTGGGGAAGAGACGATAGGGACAAAATGAAGAAGAGAATAAAGAATACGTTTGAAATTAAGGCTCTGTGTCCACCTTTACTGCAATGAAGTGGCGAACGAGATGAGCAAAACAAGGAAATAGAACCGGTCATTTTAGAAATGGTCTTGCTACACGAGTGCTTTTTAGCACAATGGGAAACACATATTCGGATCTAAGAACGGATATTAGAACAGTGGAAATAGGGTTAAAAAAATGCATATATAATAAAATAAGGAACGTGGCCTTTAGTTGAAAAGTTGACATGTGTAACTGGAAACACAATGAACGTTGTCTTTGGAAAAAAAAATAAGAAGTGGGAACAAACTTGCATGCCTTTAGAAACTAAAAGGAACAAAGAACGTATGCTTTTGAAATCCAAAAAGTGGCGCATGCATTAAAATGCCATAGGAATAGTAATGTAATGTAACATGCATGCACTTACATACATGTGTGTGTCCTTCGGAAAAAAAATGGATGCTTTAGTGAAGCAAAAGGACACGTTTTGCAGACCCAAAATGTCTAGAAAAACATGCAGAGTCATAATAGGGACACGTTGAACGCAAATGACTCTGTTTCAAAAATGAACAGTGCAAGCTTTTTCACAATTACAGCGCAAACCGAGCACCGAAACTGACAAATGAATATATTGCGGAAACCAGCGCGACGAGATGGACACAATGGTATAAAATTTGTAGTGCCAGTATGCTCTGTTCAAAAATGCGTTACGGACCCCTTTTACTGTAAAAATGCGGATGGAAATCGAAGGTCAAAACATCCGATTTTCGCAAAACGAATTTCGCCATTGGATTACTGACAATGAGTAGAATATTTTTCATGCTTGTTCGAACAAATTCCGAAGAGATTTTAAAATCGCTAAAATTTGAACTGATATGCACAGCTTTGCCCTGAAAAATGATCGATTGCCAAACATTCAAATTTTCCAATGAAATTTTCACAGCGACTATATCTCACTGTACGTATTTCAAATTACAAATTTCCGTTATGGAAAACGATAGAATATTTTCAAATAAAATATTGATTTAAATCGGAATTTAAAACAAAAAAAATAACGGGTTGTTACATTCTCCCCCACTCAAAACTTTTCGTCCCCGAAAAGGAATGAGGCAGGGAAATAGTAATTAAATAATATAATATATATAAACCAATAGTTCATATTTATTCATATACGTATATATATATATATATAATTTGAAATACATATATATATATAAGTCAGAAGTAAAATATTTTCAAACATTTCAAAATATTTTTAAGTATTCACTCGACGTCTCAATTGGAAATATATTTCTATCCCACTTTCGAAACCTGAGAATAGATATTGATGATGCCGCGGTCATCACCAAAATCATTTTCAAGCGACTAGAGTGTGACTCTATATCTATCTAACACATATAGGATTTAACATATACGTTGATCAGACGTAAACCCAAATCACTAAGTATTCGATAGGCCAATTTTAACGTCAAATAAATACTCAAAACATCTTTTTATATTTAAATAGAATATATACCACATTCTAAATCATATATGATAAATAATATATTTCAAATCATTAAAATTTCAAGTAGGAAAAAATGTATCTCTCCCCTACTCATTTATTTGTTATAATTCATCTACAATTCTTAATAAATATACAACAATATTATTATTAAATCAAATATATAACAAAATCATTCTATACTATATCTAAATATTTTCAAATTCATGTTATCAATATTTAAACTTATTACACTTAATTAATTCTACAAGTTAACATATGAATACATTACACATAAAATCTTTACAAACCATTGGTATTACCAAATTATTTACAAATATCAAATTAAATAGTACATTAAGAAGATCTTATATAATAATATCTTTCAAAATATAAATTTCAAACCAATATTTAATAAAGACAGACTGGCTAGAAGACTTATACTCTTCTTCTACTTCTTACCTTGAAATGGACAAGTATAAAATAAAGAATTCAAGGTAAAAGCTGAAAGAACAAAAGAACCTAATCAAAGAGGATCTACGAAGGAAGATAGATTCAAATGGAAAGGAAACTCAGAAGAAGATTTAAATATTAAACAGAATTTTATATTCGAAATATTTATTTAAAAACATTTTAAAACCATTTTGAAAACTATTTTTACTTTAAAAATACGCTCTCTTAAGTAGGATTCTGCAACTGATTCCACTCACTCTAGGGTATCACTACCCTATCTCTAATGAGCTTTTACCCCGTAAGCTAATGCTTTGAATAAACCAAAGCTCTGATACCACATGAGACGACCCGCCGTTATGACCGTGCCGAATTGACAAAACATGTAAACTCGAATCGTCCAAAACAACAGATTGTCATTAGCTTCTGAGGTAAATAGAATAAATCACAGAATCACAGATCACAGGCACAAATACAAAGAAATATAATATCTCACAGCGGAAAATTTAAAATACGATAGTAGTTCATGAAGCTTTACATCAGAATTTACATAAATAATACAGCGGAAGTCTAATACAATAAATAACAGATAACAATCTAAAATAGAATGATAGAAATAACTGGATGACTGGAACAACTGATCAACATGTAGATATAGGTGAGCAAAAATCCAGTATAAGCTCCAAACTCCAAAGGTGAATCTCGAAAACTGATATACTCGATCTGACCCGAGCCATAATGCAAAACAAAACAACTCGGATCAGGACTAACATTCTCATAGAAGTAAATCACCTTAAATGAAATGTTCGATGAAATGTAATCAGTAACTTAGAGGATGTTTGGGATCACCATCCTCTAAGGATCCATCAAACAAATACTATATAGTATAATACGCTATATACAATAGTGTCTATCAGTAAAGTAAAAATATCAAAATAGCGTAAGTGGGATTACCATGACTACCCTTACACCGTTTATATATTCCCATAGTATATAAAGTACTGTAATTCCTCCGTAAACTGGAGGTTGATCAGAGGGCACTCCATATAAAACAGTACAAAACAAAGTCATAGTAGGCTCTTATAAGGCATTTGTCAAGGCACGCAAGGAATGCCAGGGTGGACTCACCATTTGCAGAGCCGGACTGGTGGTAACGCATAGTAGCAACTACCGCCCACCTCGAAACACACTCCCATAATCAAAAGGGCACAAATCAAATCTCAACAGTAATAGAATATTATCGAAGAAGTGTGCTCGGTAAGAGGTATGACCTCACCTGGTCCGTGCATAGCTACTGTTTTAGCCACATAAAGCTGACTCAAGGTAGTCAGGGTCTCGTAATTAATATGAAATAAAATAAATGGTGTCATTCGCCAAATCATTCCCTTCATTCTGGAACTTCACCGCGTACACAGTTGTTAAAGTGGTTTTCGGTATTGGTAGAGGGTATGACAATAGCCGATCCCGGTCTCTTTAACAACCAAACGTTTACATTTTTCACACCGTGGTCACTATTTTATAAATCACTTATAATATAGTTTATATGAAATCTCATATTCGAATTTGAAATAAAAATTAAATATCTAACTTCGAAACCGGAGGCACCAATTCCTCGCATATCCGTTCAATCAACAGTATGTCTGGACGGCTACTACTTCAGCTCCTTCACGGTAGCTACTCCAATCACGAGCATCAGTAGCGCCCATCCATCCAAAGTGAAGATCGTCGGTCTTCAACCGTCTTTGACTTTTCGACTTCTCAACGTCGATCGATTATTTAAAATGAGATGAACTCGGCGTTTTCAAATAACCCACGTATATTTAGATTTTCAAATCAATTTATCACATGGTTGCACTATTCAACATTCACATCTCAGCTCTTTAGTTATAATTTTCATGCTAAATACATTCAACCATCACATATCAAGCAATCACAACAAAATTGGTTTATTTCCAAACTATATCGTCTATAGTATTTTATAACGATATATCGCCATTTTTATTTATTTAAAACGGCCATATTTAATTAAACGACGATTCAGGTCGTGCCGATGCACTGGCGCTGTTTTTCACTAAATTTGTTTTACACATATCTGGAAATATAACCGTTGGATCATCACAAATTTTATATCATTAGGAAGGTCATTTGAAAACGAATCCAACGGTTTCAGTTTTGGGAAAATCCGATGGTCGGATCTTCCACACTAGCCATTTGAAGTTACAATTTCAATTTACGAACTGCAGCGTCGTTATTCGATTTAATTTAATTATATATATATAATCGTTTTTGGCGCTATTTTTCTTTAGATTTGAATTAAGCATTCCAGACAATCCAACCGTCGGATCTTCAAAAAGTTGGTGCCGGTGGAAAGATATTTCCAAGGTGAACCCAACGGTTGCGGTTTCGGGAAAATCCAATGGTCGGATTTCCCGCACTAGTCGTTTGAAATTACGGTTTCAAAACACGAACTGCACGGCCACGTTTCGTTTTAATTTTATTTATATTTATATAAATATAGTTCATTCAAAAATTCCTATATCGTTTCCACTTCAAATATTTCACTAACGCCTTTAAATTTTGGAAAATTTCGCCATAACCTCCTTTGTACGGGAGGGGTTGAGAAAATTACCAAATAGCCACACGGGCGTCTTATGTCAAAAAGAAAAAGAAAAAGCCAAGCGGCTAGCCAACAGGCTCATAAAATCATCACCCAAACAAAATAGTAAACGTGTACCTATTTGTCGGGCACAAAATTTTATTCCTCTTCTCTAGCCCCTTTGCTATAACCTGTTCAATAAATATGCATGTACATATATACAGTTCTTATCACTTATCATTTTCCATTCAACTTCATATTTGATTCAATTTGGTTTTAAAAATACCATTCATTCTAATGTTGCATGCATAGGCAAAAATCATATCATTAGCTAATTAATGAATATTTCAAGTCATGAATATTTATTTGAACGAGTGGCTATTTTTAACACTTCACACTTCAAAATTGATAATTTTGGCGGACTAAAATATATTTCAACACATGACTATTTTATTTAGTTCCTATGCATGTTAAAAATAATATTCATTTCACAAATATTTATTTCAACGCTCGCATATCTTTAACATCTCACATATATGATAAAAATGATGTTTTTATCATTTAAAATATTTATTCAACAAATGAATGTTTTCAACACTTTATAATTTCAATAAAAAATTTATTTTTATTGTTTAATTCCTTCACAAATGAATTTAAATTTTTACCCATCATGTAACACCCCACGTCCGTTAGTGTCACTCACAAAGGGAATGCACTAACTTCTGTGTAGCATTTAGGGTAAAAGATGCAGATAAATTACAAGACAGACAGAAATTAAACAACGGAAAATAAAACTTTGCTTTATTGATAAAATAGTTTGTACAATGGTTTCTTTACAATATCAGAGTATCATCTGTCTTACAAAATAAAGAAGCATAAAAACAACATTTATATTCCCCGATTTTAGCAAGAGCCAGCCATAGCGTCTGAAAAGAGAATCCAAGCAAACTTCGACAAATCTTCAAGTTGGGAAAGAGTGGCAGTCCAACTTAACTTGAGCTAAACTATTCCCTCCTTTACTACCTGGGGGGGGGGGGGGGGACGGAAGAAAAGAAGACGAAAGAAAAACAGAGTCAGACATAAAGCCTGAGCAAGTTCAGTAACTTCTAGCATGTGAACATAGAAAAACAAAACGACATGAATTAACTGAATACAAGATTACACCATGACGATAGGGTCAACAAGATTAGACAAGGTAGTCACAAGATATGCTAAGATAAGATAAACTGGATACGCTCTAATACATTCGCCGCTTCGTTATTTCCTTGTTATACTGATTTCTATATCTCTGCACCGCCTATCTAGTGTCCCAACTAGTAACGATAACATGATCCCAATCCCTGTATTTTCAATTGCCTTCCGGCATACATTCATTATTTATTACCTAGATCAAATCTAGGGTTTTCTATCAAGTTCTTTCTAGATTTAACTAGAGTTTACGCTATCTGCTGAACGCTTCTCGGATTCAGGATTTATGCTACCTAGTCCAACTAGGGATTATGCTACCTGTCGAACGATGCCCCCAAGTCTAGGACACACTACCTAGAGTGGTATATGTTCCTATACTTCCCCACGCATGTATCGCGAATAGTTATCGCTTTTCTAGATGCACATGTCCTGTAATGTGCGACCCGAGCCCTTTGTCAGGGCAGATCAAGGAATACAGAACTCGGTCGGGAGCTTTCAGATATCTGCCGATGCAGATGCTAAGGTCTGTTTTTATTCTAGTGGCTATGGTCCCACTTGACCCCTCCCTCAACTAATGAAAGGCACACCTTGTAAAATGAGAACTATACGCCGGCCCCCGGTGCCCTTCTATCCTATGGCCATCCTCACCCATAACTAGATAGCGGTTATATGGTCTTTTGGAGTTCTCCGCCTTTCCGCTTCACGTATCTCAATTGACTCAAGATGGATGGTAAACGACGAGTTGCTATCACAGGCTACCGTTTTCTCGTCGAATCACGCTGGTCCATCCTAGTCTTTAGGTTGCCATATATTGCAACCAAGGCATACCCCTGGTTCTTCTACGCAGACCTTAACCTCTGTGAGCCCAGGAGGATCATGTGCAGCCTCATAGAGGGATACCAAGAGTACCCTCACGTCCCTTGAAGCCTCGGGCTTCGTAACCCAATTCGTTGGAGCCTTCTTTCTACTCAGACGGACATTCGCTCCTTCCCGTGTTATACTAAGAATTACTACTTAGTTTTATTAACTAAGATTTACCACTTAGTTTCCAGAATCGTTGTTTTCTAAGGTTTTCTACTTAGTTCCCTTTCCCGTCAATTTGGATTGGTTAAGTGTCATTAGTCAATTCAAGCCAACTTAACCCTCTTCATTCATCCTGTTATACTGGTTAAGTGTTATCAGTAATTCATGTTGACTTAGCCACACCTCAAACCAAGTTGTATTGATTAAGTATTTCTTATTACTTAACCCTACCCATTCACCCTGTATTGGTTAATTGTTCCTTTTTAACTTAACCTTGCCCGTCTGTTTTAACTAACATGTTATTAACGGTTAAGTATTATCCCTTCATGTTTTAGACTTAACCCTATTCCTTTATCACAATCTAATGGTTAAGTGTTCAAGTTTACTTAACCTTACGGTCTAGCCCAGCTAACATATCAAACTGGCTAAGTGAATTAAATCTTACTTAACCCCAACCTCTAGTCTAGTTAACATGTTAATTTGGCTAAGTGTATTAACTTTACTTAACCCCACTTTCTAAACTAGTTAACATGTTAATTTGGCTAAGTGTTTCTTAGTTACTTAACCTCTACAAATCTTGTCTTGTTACCATGAGTTTGGTAAGTGTCCCTATGGACTTAGCCCTCCGTTCTAGCTTACTGTGTTAAGTTGGTTAAGTGTTCCTATGGACTTTACCCTCCCATTCTAGCTTAACTGTATGAACCTAACCCCACCTACCAGTCTTGTTATCATGTTGAGTAGGTTAAGTGTCTTAGTTAACTTAAGCATAGCATTCTTGTTCTAGCTTTAACTAAATAAATTAAAGCCGCTACCACTCACATT
Source organism: Allium sativum (assembly GCA_030737875.1). NCBI lineage: Eukaryota > Viridiplantae > Streptophyta > Magnoliopsida > Asparagales > Amaryllidaceae > Allium > Allium sativum. The sequence continues at coordinate 164,647,729 of CM060913.1, forward strand.
AGACAGATATTGTTGCGATTACTGGATGTGCCGGTTGGTTCCGGGCAGGTTTACATCACAACTCAGTCTAACCTCGGGTTAGGCATATTCATGTTTTCTAAGTTCAAAAGGGTTTTGAAAGTAACCATCCCGTCCGTCGGATCAGTTATGGATAGCCAGGGAGAGCAGGAAACTTGTATTTTCCAAACCTAAGCCTAGACACTATCCTCTCTGTCACTCTAGAACTTTCTGGTTTATTATTAAAAGAGATGTCGTTAATAAACCTTTAATTTGTCTAAATTCACATTTCCTCATTTAGGCCAGATTCTATAGGTAAATTATTCCTAATTTACTTATTTCCCAATTACTCTTTTAATGTAAATTGTCTACATTTATTTCTATGGCCTATTTCCCTTACTAAATCATATTTATGCTTTTTGGTATGTAAACTATACCAAATTAAGTGTCACTAACCATGATTTTTCTAAACCTGATAGTTATTCCCAATTATGGCCAATTTCACATTTATGCCAATATACTTACCGTGCCAAATTAGCTAATCCAATTCCGATTCAACATTCTAATTCACGTCAAACTAGACTTATTACTCTAGTTCACTATTCATGTAAATGCTAGATTTACATGTCAATACTAGATTCAAATTACGCATCCTATAATTCATGTCAAATTTATCCAATTTGCATTTCTATGAACATGCCATAATACGTGTTCCCAATTTATGCCAATTTCCTAGTTTATAACTATGTTTTTAGTAAATTTCATATTTTGCCCAAATCGTATTCCCACCGTTCGTATAATCGTAATTCAATCTAGATTATAGATAAATCTAGATCCGTAGAAAATAGGGAATGAACCAAAGATGTTATGAAAAGGATAGACATAACAACTGGCATAAAATGGTTTTGAATAACGATGTAGGTTCAAGAACATGGGTAGACCTAACTTAATAGGTAAATTCCCAAGGTCTAAAACCAAGGATAGACAGAATAGAGACGCAGGTTCAAGAACATGGGTAGACCTAACTTAATAGGTAAATTCCCATGGTCTAAAACCAAATAAAACCAAGGACAGGCAGAATAAATAATCGGTTTTAGATCCAATCTCATAATCACAGAACTTAAGCAACACTTTCCTAATCATGAATCATAGGTTTTTAATCACAGATGTCCTTGTTATGTCGTAGGCAGTAGTTTATGTTTTCTAATCAAAGGCATAGGTTTAGTCAAGGAAATAATCCTCATAGTCATAGTCACAGTCATAGGCAATGTTCATAGTCATAGGCAATGTCCATAATCACAGGCAAATGTTCATAGTCATAGGCATATGGTTTTAAGGTCCATAGTTTCATAATCACGGTCTTATTTGTCCTCGAGTCATAACAGTTCTTAATTAGGTTCAAGAGTATAGGCACTGATTCGAATAAAGAAAGAGAGAGAGATTTGGCATATTCTTTTATTCCTTTAATTTCATGTCACGAACAGAGAAAAACGTTCAAATCTAAAAATAACTGACTTACAGAGATTAGATTAGAACAGAAAGATGGCGTTGCTATGATTCGTAGAAAACAGTCGTTGCAGCCGTTCGAATCTTCACTTTAATTCTAGCTTGAATCTCCTCTTTGAAAGTCTTTGAGCAGCACCTCCTCGTCTTGATATATTTTATATATATTATTCTATTTATATTTTAATTAAGAGGAGGAGAAGAAGCCATGTTCACTAAGAATCTTTGCAGCATAAGGGTAGAGGAGAATTGTGAATAGAGAAGAAGACTAGGGCTGTTATATAGTGTTAGGTGGACGAACCTGGTCAGAAAACGTGACCAGATACATCAGAACGAACCAGGTGCAGAGAGCTGGAAAAAGCAGGGGGGTCGACCCCCAGGTCGACTACCCAGTCGACCTGGGTGCCTTGGGCGGGAAAATTCCCGCCCATCCCATTCTGGGTCCGATTTGAATTTTGAACCTGACCTGTTTTGAAATTTGAACTTCGCTGAATCTTCCGGAGGCCATATCTTCGCAAACTCGGACTCGTTTTCATGCAGAATTCTGAGACGAACGCAATGGGGCAGCCCGTTTCCCTTGATTTTGATTTTAACTTTTAATTCTGCCTTGATTTGTGAATCTTAGTGTTGTAGAATTACGGGGTGTTACATTCTCCCCCACTTAAAAGGATTTCGTCCCCGAAATCTTCAAGTTAGGAAGAATGTGTCCTACCATCCAATCACCCATCTACTAAACCATTCACTCACAGGCATCCATTGTCCTTAAAAGATTTCTAATGCTTTCTTGTTCATATGCATAGTGTGTGTATATGTCTTTATCTAATGCAAAATCAAGCAGTCTACTGATTCAGTTGACCTCCTTAATGCAAATCATGTCAGTGTCATGCGTCCAATCATGTATGCAAGCATCCCTAGTTATGTAAATACTACATGTGTGCATAACCATTCATCCATATGCAACATCCATATGATGTCATATCAAGTTCAACTTTCAAACAAATACATATCTGTAAATGCAATATGAAAGCGTCTGAACTGATCTAGTGCCTAATACGTATGCATATGCATTCACAAGCAACCATTAGCAACCACTTGCAACCATCAACCATAACATGTTTCAAATACATGTTTACATCCATTGGCTTCTACCTGAGGATCGAAGATACGACCTAAGTGATATACTTTGGAAAGAGAGAAACAATTATGCGTAAAGCTCCTAAAACAAAGAAATCAAGGATGCACCCTCAAGGAAAAGGGTATGATGCTAGTATCTAGCCTTCTTGAGCTTTACTCTACTGTATCTTAACTAATTTAACTTCACAATTGTGAAGTTCCGGACCTCCATTTCCAAAATAAACAGATGTCAATCAAAGTACCAGGTATACATACTAAGATGATTAGAGGTTTCCCTTTTATCCGCGATGCCATAACTATAAGAGTCGAAAGGTCACTACGTGCTCTTTGGAGTGCCTGCCACAACTATTCATCTCTCACGCAAACCATCCAAACCGAACTCGACATTCCTCAAGTACAAGCCCCAAAGGCCTAAACCAATATCAGACAAGCACCCAAGGAATATCTCCCCCGAATTTAGACGATCTACGTGAGATGATATAAGCAAACTCGATAGCTATTCTCAAATCCCTACTAACCAAAAAATAAACTGGTCGGACCACCAATTGGATTTGAGACTCTAGTGGGATCTTTCTACTATACAAGTCCTATGGTGCAGAGACCCAACTATGGAAGTGGATATGAACAAATGAGAAGCGCTAGAACCTAAGGAAATAACACGAACAGAAAACTAAACTCTTCCAACCGGACTACCTTTCTCCTAGGTACGCTTGGTGGCGAAAGCATGTACTTGTCCTTCTGAAAATATCGTCCTCGTCCTTGCCCTTATCCTTAAGTATATGCCCTATCATACCCTAGTAAAGATACTTCCTCTTGTCTTAGGTTTTATAATTTCTTCCTCCTTCATGAGCTAAATCTACACCCATGAATTCCTCATCCTAGGGTTGTGCTCCTTAGCCGAACTCCTCATCCCCTTCTGTGTGTAGTCATGTTGACAAATCTCTCGAAAGCTGCCTCCATCGTCCGGAAAACCCTATAAGCTTTGAAAGAAAACTGCCCGTAGATGAAACAACTACGGCTATGGATGGAAGCCAGGCACTACTTTGCCCTTCGATGAGGTTACCTCCCAGAAAGCCGGGAGCCCCAGAGACTCCAGAAAGAAGGAGACAAGAATTTAAACAGAGGAAGAGATGATAGTGCGTATGGCTTTGGGGAATATGTCTTTAAAACAAATCTTTTCTCTTGAAAATGCTTCTTTAAAAACCGATTTGAAAATAATTTTTCAAATCCTTTATCTGATCCGGTAACCTTCAGCTCTGATACCATGTGTAACACCCCACGTTCGTTAGTGTCACTCACAAAGGGAATGCACTAAGTTCTGTGGAGCATTTAGGGTAAAAGATGCAGATAAATTACAAGACAGACAGAAATTAAACAGGGGAAAATAAAACTTTTCTTTATTGATAAAATAGTTTGTACAATGGTTTCATTACAATATCAGAGTATCATCTGTCTTACAAAATAAAGAAGCATAAAAACAACATTTATATTCCCCGATTTTAGCAAGAGCCCGCCATAGCGTCTGAAAAGAGAATCCAAGCAAACTTCAACAAATCTTCAAGCTGGGAAAGAGTGGCAGTCCAACTTAACCTGAGCTAAACTATTACCTCCTTTACTACCTGGGGGGGGGGGGAACGGAAGAAAATAAGACGAAAGAAAAACAGAGTCAGACATAAAGCCTGAGCAAGTTCAGTAACTTCTAGCATGTGAACATAGAAAAACAAAACGACATGAATTAACTGAATACAAGATTACACTATGACGATAGGGTCAACAAGATTAGACAAGGTAGTCACAAGATATGCTAAGATAAGATAAACTGGATACGCTCTAATACATTCGCCGCTTCGCTATTTCCTTGCTATACTGGTTTCTATATCTCTGCACCGCCTATCTAGTGTCCCAACTAGTAACGTTAACATGATCCCAATCCCTGTATTTTCCATTGCCTTCCGGCATACATTCATTATTTATTACCTAGATCAAATCTAGGGTTTTCTATCAAGTGCTTTCTAGATTTAACTAGAGTTTACGCCATCTGCTGAACGCTTCTCGGATTCAGGATTTATGCCACCTAGTCCAACTAGGGATTATGCTACCTGTCAAACGATGCCCCTAAGTCTAGGACACACTACCTAGAGTAGTATATGTTCCTATACTTCCCCACGCATGTATCGCGAATCGTTATCGCTTGTCTGGATGCACATGTCCTGTAATGTGCGACCCGAGTCCTGTGTCAGGGCAGATCAAGGAATACAGAACTCGGTCCGGAGCTTTCAGATATCTGCCGATGCAGATGCTAAGGTCTGTTTTTATTCTAGTGGTTATGGTCCCACTTGACCCCTCCCTCAACTAATGAAAGGCACACCTTGTAAAATGAGAAATATACGCCGGCCCCCGGTGCCCTTCTATCCTATGGCCATCCTCACCCATAACTAGATAGCGAGTATATGGTCTTTTGGACTTCTCCGCCTTTCCGCTTCACGTATCTCGATTGACTCAAGATGGATGGTAGACGACGAGTTGCTATCACAGGGCTACCGTTTTCTCGCCTTTGAAAGTCTTTGAGCAGCACGTCCTCGTCTTGATTTATTATATATATATTATTCTATTTATATTTTAATTAAGAGGAGGAGAAGAAGCCATGTTCACTAAGAATCTTTGCAGCATATGGGTAGATGAGAATTGTGAATAGAGAAAAAGACTAGGGCTGTTTATATAGTGTTAGGTGGACGAACCTGGTCAGAAAACGTGACCAGATACATCAGAACGAACCAGGTGCAGAGAGCTGGAAAAAGCAGGGGGGTCGACCCCCAGGTCGACTACCCAGTCGACCTGGGTGACCCAGGTCGACTACCCAGTCGACCTGGGTGCCCTGGGCGGGAAAATTCCTGCCTAGCCCATTCTGGGTCCGATTTGAATTTTGAACCTGACCTGTTTTGAAATTTGAACTTCGCTGAATCTTCCGGAGGCCATATCTTCCTCATACGGACTCCGATTTACGCAAACTCGTACTCGTTTTCATGCAGAATTCCGAGACGAACACAATCGCTCAGCCCGTTTCCCTTGATTTTGATTTTAACTTTTAATTCTGCCTTGATTTGTGAATCTTAGTGTTGTAGAATTACGGGGTGTTACACATCACTTTTCATCACATGAACATTTCCATACATGGATATAGTTTCGATGTATTACTTTAATTTCAACGCATGAAGATAATTTCAACATATGAAAATAATTCTAACACATAAATATTATTCAAAATTTCGGCAGCATAACGGCAGGGTAGTTAAAACCGGCACCGTCCCTAGTACGGCTCCTTGCTCTACCTTAAAACCTCGCGGTTTTTGACAATGGGGATTCATGCATCTAATTCGCACGCAGGCATCATGTTTTATTTTTATTTCCACAATTTTTCCAATTCATTTCAATCACCAATGGGTATTTTTCAACCACAAACAATTATTCAACCATTCGTATTTTTCATCCAATGTTTCACACCAATTCACAACAATAAATATCGTCCATGGTTTGTGGACGAGGGGAGTATGTATATATATATATATTATTGCTACATTTCACTTGCATTTCAACACATATATCAATTATTCTATGCGTGTATAATTCATACTTCGCTTATATAGCTTACACATCGCATGTGCATGTATAATTTATACACGACATTTTCCATTCAAATTCATTTAATTTAGATTTCTCACATTGGTTTTCGGAGTGCTAAAAATCGTAGATGACTCAGAAAAATATGCGGCTTCTTTTATGTGGTAGAGAGCTTCCTTGCGGTCCCGATGTTTCATGTTTCATCGAATTTCGTCAACACACCATATAGATATGATTTTTCAAAGTGCAAACATCAAAAAGAACTCACCTTTCACGATGGTTCGAAACTAGGGTTGCGGTTTTCGCGAAAATCGAGGCACGAGGGGACGATCGGAGGTGCTGACGTGGAAGAGGAAGGAGAGGCGGTCATGTCGGTGGCGGTTTGGGGTGGCTTGGTGGTCGGTGGCGATCGGGGCGGCGCCGGGAAGTCGGTGACTTCCTGGGCCCGATTCAGGCGATACGATGGTCGAGGGGGCGGTGAGGGTTGGTCGGATTTGAAGAGGAGGAGGAGGCGCGTCGACGGGGGTAGGTGGCGGCAGAGATAGGAGGTTGAGGCGGCGGCGATCGGTCGGGGAAGTTTGGAACGGGTTTCACCGTTCGTTTCGAAGGAAGCGGCTTTTTTTTTATTTATGAAAGAAAAATTCTAATTGGGCTAGGGTTTTATTAAATTTTTAAATAGTGTTTTCTCCAACGAACTCCTTTTCAAGTCCAACGACTGTCGTCCCTAGCTAAATACCCCCATCCCGGACACAATGGGATATGTTTCGTTGGCCAATTCGACTGTTACAGTCAGTTATTTTTCAAATTAAAGTATAAAACATTTAATTTTTAACTCTGAACGTACATTTCAATTTTCCCGGGCCACAAACTGATTCGAAAAACTCCAGAAAAATAAATCTAGCTATGTTTTGACGGTACGGTCCCAACAAAACTAGTTTCGTCGAATTTTGAGATCGTTTGAAAAATGGTCATTTTCTGGTCGATCCAATTTAACAGAAATTGACCAAACACATTTTCTTTTGCCACGCTCACATACTAGCTTCGAAAATTATGAAATTTGAAACCAAGCAATAGTTTGACATCCCGGACCCAACAAAAGTGGTTTCGTCGAATTCCGAGATCGTTTGTAAAATATCAATTTTCCAGGGCTATATATTCTATATAGCGACCATTCTGAAAATTCATTTGGCCATAAATTTTGATTCCCGTTATGAAATTTCGATTTTTCAGATCCGTTAGAAGGGTATTGACTAACAGATTTAAATATTTTTGGTTTCACTAAAATCCGTTATATTTTCCACCCTGCACAGTCAGTCAAAGTTTGAATTCAAATTTTCAAGCTGACTCACTATTTCTAATTCACTATTTTATTGAAATATTCTATTTCAATTGTTCAAACTCCTTTGAAATGACCAATTTAAAATTTTTAAATTGGCTCATATTTTCTGGGTTGTTACAAATTTACATCTTTAAACTTCGAATTTAAATCGCGAAATCTAACTTATCCACCTTGACTTTATTATTAAAGTTTATGAAATAAAATGTGTGTGTGTGTATATGTATATATGAAACACCCCACCTCCGTTAGGGTCACTCTCAAAGGGAATGCCCTAATTTTGGTGGAGGTTTATAAGTACAAGTCACAGATATACAAACAGATATAAGAACACATATTTGTAAACAGCGGAAGAACAACAAACTTTATTTCACAAAGTCAAATACGTGTTACAACAACATCCCTTCCGGAAACATAACATAACACTTTCATAATCTGTCTTGAGTACATTATTCAAAGAAGCATAAATAAAACATAAGTAAACTGCAAAAGCCCCAGAGTGGATTGTCCAAAGCCATAGTTTAAAACAGGAAAGTCCAAGCAATACATTTCTCTTCTTCAAGCTGGATGTTGAGGATGGTCAAGCTATTGTGTTCCCTCCCTGAGGACCTGGGGGGGGGGGGAAACGGAAGAAAGAAGACGAAAGAAAAATAGAGTGAGACATAAAGCCTGAGTAAGTCTAGTACTACTTTGTCTATGAATAAAGAACTGGGTATGATAAGTATAAACAGGAAGTGGGCATGCACTATAAACTTGGTTAAGTTGTCTAGGGTCGAATATACTATCGTACCCCATGTTAATCTCTGAACCCCTATGAACTAGTTTTTCAACTGGCACCCCATAATCAGGGTGATGTGAACCATTCTATGACGATCGGCTCCTACTCGCAAAGTTACATGTGTCTTACGGCCCCCGATGTTGTAGTTACCTATGCTGGTCCCACCATGGGGTGTATCAAGTCCCATAGTGGCAACCCGACACAATCCTTAGAGTGCACAGGTATGCTACTGGTGTCCAGTGCCTTATTTTTCTGCACCGGAGTGTGTGCACGCCCGCACTCCGTTAGAACCTACACTGCTACACCACCGCCGTCGCTTTGACCTCTTACAATCAGCCCAGTAATTGTGCCCCACCCTGCCTAGTTTCACGGTATCCTGATACACCTTTTAGGGTTACTGCTGAAAAGGGTCCCCCGTTACTAGGTTTTCTATCTCTAGCCAACATGCTAAGTTGGTTAAGTGTTTTCTAACCTAACCCCACCAGTCCGTTTAGTTTAGCATGTTCCATTTTGATTAAGTCTTTAGTTCACTTAATCCTAACAATCCTGACTCAGCCTTAATTGTCTTATTAAGGCCCTGACCTCTCACATTAGACAGGTATTGTTGTGGCTGCCTGTTGCCGGTTGGTTCCGGGCAGTCTTACGCCACAACTCAGTCTAACCTCGGGTCCTTATTGGGCTCCATGTTTAACCTCCCACATTGGATAGGTATTGTTGTGACTACTGGACAGTCGGGCGGTTCCGGGCAGGTTTACATCACAACTCAATCCAACCTCGGGTTAAACACATCGTATGTTCTACATTTACATATTTTGTCATTCTTCTTTATTTCTTATATGTAAATATTTGCGGCCCATTATTAAGTTAATGGTGTAAAGGTTACACCAATCACGGGCCCAACCCATACTTGAATTTGGGCCCTCTATTTTATATTTTCATTCATTAATTAATTCTAACCCAACGTTATTTTCCCCCGTTTAACACGTCCGTTTATATATTTTGGGCTTGGCCTTTTAAAGCCCAAATTAGCCATGCGAAAAGGGGAGGCTTAAAGCGTGATTACATACACAAAGAGGGGAAGGTGAGCGTATGAACTTGCAATATGACGTTGGGAATACAAAATAGAAACTGGTGTACTTGCATAGTAGTGACATATACTTTGGTCATAAAGCATAGGTGACATGAATCAAAGCATGTGAACTTGCATAGGTTTAACTACAACATGAACCTATATCCTTATTTAGGCATAATGTCAAACATAAGCATGTCATAAATATTTCTAGCATAAGCATAGCATAATGTCAAACATAAGCATGGCATAAATACTTTTTAGCATAAACATGGCATAATGTCAAACATAAGCATGGCATAAATATTTCTAGCATAAACATAAACAAGTCATGTTCATAAGGTTTCTACATGTTTACAAAGGGGATACTTTGTTACTACACAAAAGCATAGTTCAACTTAATTCATGGTTTAAGTCTAATCACATAACGATGGTATAAACATACTTATGCATAAATATTCCTAAACATGGTGTTTGCTTTAAAACTTGCAAAAAGGCAAAAAGGGATTTTTGAGTCTAGCCTAGCCATGTCTCACATATGACATCATATAATTCTTTTAAACAAGATAGACTTAATCATAGATTTCAATTATGCCAAATATCATTCATAGCCTAGCCATATTCATAAGTTTTGCAAATACATGGATTATGGTGTCAAAATTCCAACATAGTTTCATATGAACTATAACAACCAAACTTGTTTCAATTACTTGCAAAATGATTTATACAAAAATATACATCATGATGGCATAATAACAAAGCCCCAAACTCGCATGAATTTCAATCAACTACATACATGTAGCTACAACATAGATTACATAATTTGCGAAATATTCCAAACGTTTACTTGCATAGAACTACCGCATGTAGTTCTTTATAACATGAATAACATAATTCAAGAATACCCAAACGTATACAAATTTATAAGAACGCACAAATATGAATTACTTCCATTGCCACAATTCAAGCATACACATCAACACAGTTGTTTATTTATACCAAAGTAATACTCTACTTACAATGGTTGCGGCGAATTTTCAAATTAAGAGATATGATTCCTTTGTTGAATTGATTGGCTTTAGGTTGCTTGAATTGCTTTAGGCTTTAGAACTTTCTTCCTAATCCTCTCTCTAGTTGGCAGCTACTCTTAGTCGTTCCTCAGCAACATGGCGGCTATGTTCTTAATTTGAATGAATAGATTAGGGTTTAGTCTAGGGTTGTTTATATAGAGGTTAGGAATTGATTAGGACCCTTGATGTTGCTTGGATAGATCGTAGCCATTCATTAGGAAGAGAGACCAATAAAAACCCGCCACCTAGCCCTAATGACAAAGCAGACCACAGAAATTCGACCACACACCGACCTGGCCAGCCAGGTTGACTGGGCTCGACCAGGTCGATACCCCTGTCGATAGGGCTGTCGACAGCCCTGTCGACATGGGTAGCCCAGGTCGACAGCCCAGTCGACCTGGGTGGCCCAGGCGGGTGTTCTTCCACCCTGGCCCATTGGGCCCCACTTCGGAATATTTAATTATTTAATTCTGTTTGAATTTTAAACTTAATTTTAAAAACTTCCGAAGGCCATATCTTCTTCATACGGACTCCGTTTTTCGAAAACTCGGACTCTATTTCGCGTATTTTTCCGAGACGAACGCAATGGCGTATCCCGTTTCCCTTAGTTCTTTGATTTCAAATTAATTATACTTTAATTTGTTAATTTCATAGTTATAGAATTTGCGGGGTGTTACATTCTCCCCCACTTAAAAGGATTTCGTCCCCAAAATCTTCAAGTTAGGAGGAATGTATATCCTAACATCCAATCATCCATCTACTCATCCATCAAACACGAGCATCCATTGTCCTTAAAAGACTTCTAATGCTTCATGATCATATGCGAAGTGTGTGTGTACATGAACTTATCTAATGCAAAATCAGGCGGTCTACTGATTCAGTTGACCTCCTTAATGCGAATTATGTAAGTGCCATGAATCCATTATGTATGCAAATTTTCCTATTCTTGATTCTACATGAGTGCACAATCATTCAATACAGATGCAACATCCACATGACAACACATTAAAGTTCAACCACATATGAAAGCAAACATATATGCATATGCAATATGAAGTGACTGAGCCGATCTAAACCCTAGATTGTGTGTGTATATGCAACCACGAGCAACCACTAGCAATCACTTGCAACCACTTGCAACCATCATACATAACATGTTTCAACTACATGTTTCCATCCAAAAAGATTCTATCTAAAAGATACGGTCGAGGAAATATACCTAAAAAGATAGATAAAAGCGCAACTTAAGGAAAAGGAAAGATCAAGGATGTACCCTCGAACAGAAAAGGGTAGGCAGTGCGGATTCTAGCTTCAGTTTCCCAAGTCGCGTCTCCCTCGGTGTCGCTCCACTGGACTTTGACGAGCTTGACTTCACGGTTGCGTAGCCTCTTCACTTCCGTTCCTAAGATGCGGGTTGGAACTCTCCTTATGGTTCCTTCGCGCTCCACTTCGGCCTCTTCGAGGATATTTGGCTCTACCACTTCAGCAGACTCATGTAGACATTTTCGGAGATGTGAAACGTGAAAAACATTGTGGACTCCAGCCAACTTCTCGGGTAGCTCTAATCTATAAGCCATTTTCCCAATCTTCTCGATAATAGGGAATGGCCCAACGAATCTTGGCGCTAGCTTTCCTGTGGTTCCAAAACGAACAACGTTCCTTAGCGGTGATACCTTGAGAAAAACTCTGTTTCCAACTTCAAATTCAAGGTCGGTCCTCCTCTTGTCGGCGTAGGACTTTTGTCTGTCTTGGGCCGTCTTCATCCTTCTTCGTATTAAGTCTACTTTCTCTGAAGTCTCTCGGATCATGTCTGGTCCAAGTATGAGCTTATCCGTGGACTCCCACCAACAAGTGGGTGATCGGCACGGTCTTCCATATAAAGCTTCGAAGGGCGCCATTCCGATGGTTGCTTGATAGCTGTTGTTGTAGGCAAATTCCACCAAAGGAAGGTGGTCTTCCCATGTCCCTCCGAAGTCAAGGACGCATAGCCTTAAAAGGTCTTCCAAAACTCTATTCACTCTCTCTGTTTGGCCGTCGGTTTGGGGATGATAGGCTGTGCTCAAGCATAACTGCGTTCCTATTGCTTCTTGCAGACTCCGCCAAAACTCACTGGTGAAGATGGGGTCTCGGTCACTAACAATGCTAGATGGTATTCCATGGAGTCGAACGATTTCCTTAAGGTAAAGTGATGCTAGGGATGAGGCGGTTCTTTTACTTTTGACAGGTAAAAAGTGGGCGCTTTTAGTAAGCCTATCCACTATTACCCAAATACTAGTGTTGCCTCTCCTAGACCTAGGCAGCCCATCGATGAAGTCCATTGAGATGCTATCCCACTTCCATTGCGGGACCTCTAGAGGATGTAACAGTCCGCCAGGCTTTTTCTGTTCCGCTTTAACTTGTTGGCAAACCATACACTTAGAAACGAATTCTGCCACGTCCTTTTTCATGCCGTTCCAGAAGAAAGTCCTCTTTATGTCTTTGTACATTTTATCTCCGCCTGGGTGTATCGTCATCTTGGAGTGATGTGCTTCCTCGAGAACCTTCTTTATTAAATTGTTTGACTGTGGGACGCATAGTCTTCCGTCTCGCCTTAGCAAACCCTTATCGTCGACGGAGTATCGGTTGAGGTGACTTGAAGTCTCACCCCTAATTAGCCTATCAATTATTTCCACAAGCTGAGGGTCTTCGCGTTGTGCTGTCCCTACTGAATCCACTAAAGTTGGGCGCACTTCGAGAGATGCTAGCAGGCCCGGTACGAAATCGGAGGAAGGCCTAAAGTCGAAGCTGGCTATAAACTCTAGGCTTTGTCTTTCAACAAACAACGGGCTTAGGGTCAATTTCTTTCGGCTCAACGCGTCTTCCACTACGTTGCCTTTGCCCGGAGTGTAGGAGATTTCGAAATCGTACGAGGCAAGAAACTCCATCCATCTTTGTTGCCTCAAGTTAAGATCTTTCTGCGAGAAAAGATATTTCAACGATTTATGGTCAGTGTAAAGTTCGAACTTCTCACCTAGGAGATAGTGTCGCCAAGACTTGAGTGCAAAGACGATGGCGGCTAACTCAAGATCGTGGGTTGGGTAGTTCTTTTCGTGCACCTTCAATTGCCTCCCGCCATAAGCTACTACCCTTCCTTCTTGCATTAAGACGGCGCCCAGACCTGTCCCACATGCATCCGTATAAACAGTGAACATCTTGCTCCCATCTGGCAGCGTCAAAACTGGGGCTGTTGTAAGAGCCCTTTTTAGTCGTTGGAAAGCAAACTCGCAATCCAAGTCCCAATTGAACACTAGATTCTTCTTAGTCAATTTCGTGAGCGGAGCTGAGATTTTCGCAAAATCCCTTATAAACTTTCGATAGAAACCTGCTAGTCCTAGAAAGCTTCGGACCTCAGTTGCATTCCTTGGTGTCTTCCAATCCTGTACCGCCACTACCTTCGCAGGGTCCACCGCTAACCCTTGTTTGGATACTATGTGCCCAAGGAACCTCACCTCTTCTCTCCAAAAGTGGCATTTGGAGAATTTGGCTTTTAGTTGATGGACTCGCAAAGTTTCCATGATTGCCCTTAAGTGTTGAGCATGTTCCTCTTCACTCTTTGAGAAGATAAGGATATCATCTACGAAGACCACTACGAATTTGTTGAGGAAATCTCTAAATACCCTACTCATCAGGTCCACGAAGTAAGCAGGTGCATTTGTCAAGCCGAAAGGCATGACAAGCCATTCAAAGAAACCGTCTGGGGTTCTGAACGCCGTTTTATCGATGCTATCTTCAGCCACCCTTAGCTGATGAAAACCGGTTGCTAAATCGAGTTGGGAGAAAACAGACGCTCCTACAAGCTGGTCAAATAAATCGTCAATTCTAGGGAGAGGGTGCCTATTCTTTTTCGTTAGCTTGTTGAGCTCCCTATAGTCAACGCATAGACGGAGTGAACCATCCGCCTTCGTAGCGAACACCACTGGAGCGCCCCATTCTGAAATGCTCCTCCTAATGAACCCCCTTTCTAGAAGCTCTTTAATCTGTTTACTGAGTTCTTTCCTTTCTCGTGGAGCCATATGTCTAACGGGCAACGCAACGGGCTTTGCATTATCTACAAGATATATGCGGAAGTCTATTTCCCGCTTTGGAGGCAAGCCCTTCACCTCTTCAAAGACATCCGGATATTCCCGGACCACTCTAACTGATTGCAAATTTTCAACAGAGGCATCTAGCGATTCAAGATAACTAAGCATAACCGCATACGAGGGATTACAAGAAATTTCCAAAGTATTACCGAGCTGGGTTAGGAGCCTAACAACCCTTTTCTCACAATCAAGGATGGCCCCATTACTGGATAGCCAATCCATACCCAAAATCAAACCATACCCCGAAAAGCCCAAAACAAAGGCACTACATTGAAATTCAACACTTAGAATAGAAATTTTCAATCCCAAACAGATCATAGACAAATGAGCTGGGCCCCCAATTGGGTTTGAAACAATTAAGGGGTCCTCTACCATACTAGTTTTTAGGTGCAGAGATTCTACTAAAGCAGACGAGATAAAGGAGTGTGATGCGCCAGAATCAAATAAAGTGCGAACGGGGTGATCATAAAGATAAACTACACTTTCTACAGAAGTATTTATACCTCGCTGTTGCAGAGGTGGCGCTTCTAGCACATGAACCTGTGCCCCTGGGGTGGATCCAGCCCTCTGCCCCTGTCCTCGTTTCTTTGGGCAGTCCTTAGCCCTATGGCCCGTCTCACCGCAAGAAAAGCACCCACCATTCTCCTTGGCCTTCTTTTTCCGGCAGTCCTTTACTAAGTGCCCCACTTTGCCACAGAAATTGCACTTCCTCTTCTCTTTGTTGCCTTTCCCGCCCTTCTTAAAGTCTGTCTTCTTGGGCTGCAAACCCTCTTTCTTCTTGCCCTTGTCCTCTTCATTCAGCAATGCCATTTGCACCAATCTTTCATACGTGGCTCCCATGGGTGTATGGCTCATGGCCAAACTGTGTAATGGCTCATTCAACCCTTTGACGAAACGAAGAGCCTTTTTGTGCGGGGTGTTGACTAGGTCAAGCCCAAACCTAGCCCAGCTCATCGAACTGATTCACATACTCTCTGACTGTCTTGTCTCCTTGCTTAAGAAATAAGAATTTTTCCAACTGCAAACTTCTTTCCGCATCTGAGAGAAATTTGGTCTCAAACCTTGCCCTAAAGTCCTCCCATGTCTCCACTGGTCTTTCAGCATTAGTGACTTCCCACCAGTAGGAAGCCTCGCCCTTCAATAGCCACACCGCCAGTTGTACTTTTTGTCTATCTTCTACCTCAAAGATGATGAATAGGTCCTCCGTTTCTTTCAGCCAATTTCTAGCTGCCACGAAGGACTCAGTTCCACGGAAATCCCTTCCTCCCATAGCTTTAAAATCTTTACATATCTTAGCGAACGTGCTTCCCCTAGGAGGAGGTGGAGGAAAAGGTGCTGCTGCAGCTGGATGATTTCCTTCCGCTGGGGGAGGAGGAATGGTAGGACCTGGCTGAGTGGCTCTTGCTTCTAAGAACCGTCTAAACCAACCAGGTATTGGCACCCCTTCCGGCAAGTTGAGTTCTTGGGACATGCTGAAACAAAAAGGATAGATTCAAAACGAAGGATAAGAGATAGTTCCTATGGCTTTGGGGAGTGGACTTTGCCTTTTAAAAATAAAATAATATTTTTCTTTTAAAAATGCTTCTTTAAATTTCCTTTTTGAAAATAATTTTTCAAAACTTTTTATCTTATCTGGTAAACCTATGCTCTGATACCAAGTGAAACACCCCACCTCCGTTAGGGTCACTCTCAAAGGGAATGCCCTAATTTTGGTGGAGGTTTATAAGTACAAGTCACAGATATACAAGACAGATATAAGAACACATATTTGTAAACAGCGGAAGAACAACAAACTTTATTTCACAAAGTCAAATACGTGTTACAACAACATCCCTTCCGGAAACATAACATAACACTTTCATAATCTGTCTTGAGTACATTATTCAAAGAAGCATAAATAAAACATAAGTAAACTGCAAAAGCCCCAGAGTGGATTGTCCAAAGCCATAGTTTAAAACAGGAAAGTCCAAGCAATACATTTCTCTTCTTCAAGCTGGATGTTGAGGATGGTCAAGCTGTTGTGTTCCCTCCCTGAGGACCTGGGGGGGGGGGGGAACGGAAGAAAGAAGACGAAAGAAAAATAGAGTCAGACATAAAGCCTGAGTAAGTCTAGTACTACTTTTTCTATGAATAAAGAACTGGGTATGATAAGTATAAACAGGAAGTGGGCATGCACTATAAACTTGGTTAAGTTGTCTAGGGTCGAATATACTATCGTACCCCATGTTAATCTCTGAACCCCTATGAACTAGTTTTTCAACTGGCACCCCATAATCAGGGTGATGTGAACCATTCTATGACGATCGGCTCCTACTCGCAAAGTTACATGTGTCTTATGGCCCCCGATGTTGTAGTTACCTATGCTGGTCCCACCATGGGGTGTATCAAGTCCCATAGTGGCAACCCGACACAATCCTTAGAGTGCATAGGTATGCTACTGATGTCCAGTGCCTTATTTTTCTGCACCGGAGTGTGTGCACGCCCGCACTCCGTTAGAACCTACACTGCTACACCACCGCCGTCGCTTTGACCTCTTACAATCAGCCCAGTAATCGTGCCCCACCCTGCCTAGTTTCACGGTATCCTGATACACCTTTTAGGGTTACTGCTGAAAAGGGTCCCCCGTTACTAGGTTTTCTATCTCTAGCCAACATGCTAAGTTGGTTAAGTGTTTTCTAACCTAACCCCACCAGTCCGTTTAGTTTAGCATGTTCCATTTTGATTAAGTCTTTAGTTCACTTAATCCTAACAATCCTGACTCAGCCTTAATTGTCTTATTAAGGCCCTGACCTCTCACATTAGACAGGTATTGTTGTGGCTGCCTGTTGCCGGTTGGTTCCGGGCAGTCTTACGCCACAACTCAGTCTAACCTCGGGTCCTTATTGGGCTCCATGTTTAACCTCCCACATTGGATAGGTATTGTTGTGACTACTGGACAGCCGGGCGGTTCCGGGCAGGTTTACATCACAACTCAATCCAACCTCGGGTTAAACACATCGTATGTTCTACATTTACATATTTTGTCATTCTTCTTTATTTCTTATATGTAAATATTTGCGGTCCATTATTAAGTTAATGATGTAAGGGTTACACCAATCACGGGCCCAACCCATACTTGAATTTGGGCCCTCTATTTTATATTTTCATTCATTAATTAATTCTAACCCAACGTTATTTTCCCCCGTTTAACACGTCCGTTTATATATTTTGGGCTTGGCCTTTTAAAGCCCAAATTAGCCATGCGAAAAGGGGAGGCTTAAAGCGTGATTACATACACAAAGAGGGGAAGGTGAGCGTATGAACTTGCAATATGACGTTGGGAATACAAAATAGAAACTGGTGTACTTGCATAGTAGTGACATATACTTTGGTCATAAAGCATAGGTGACATGAATCAAAGCATGTGAACTTGCATAGGTTTAACTACAACATGAACCTATATCCTTATTTAGGCATAATGTCAAACATAAGCATGTCATAAATATTTCTAGCATAAGCATAGCATAATGTCAAACATAAGCATGGCATAAATACTTTTTAGCATAAACATGGCATAATGTCAAACATAAGCATGGCATAAATATTTCTAGCATAAACATAAACAAGTCATGTTCATAAGGTTTCTACATGTTTACAAAGGGGATACTTTGTTACTACACAAAAGCATAGTTCAACTTAATTCATGGTTTAAGTCTAATCACATAACGATGGTATAAACATACTTATGCGTAAATATTCCTAAACATGGTGTTTGCTTTAAAACTTGCAAAAAGGCAAAAAGGGATTTTTGAGTCTAGCCTAGCCATGTCTCACATATGACATCATATAATTCTTTTAAACAAGATAGACTTAATCATAGATTTCAATTATGCCAAATATCATTCATAGCCTAGCCATATTCATAAGTTTTGCAAATACATGGATTATGGTGTCAAAATTCCAACATAGTTTCATATGAACTATAACAACCAAACTTGTTTCAATTACTTGCAAAATGATTTATACAAAAATATACATCATGATGGCATAATAACAAAGCCCCAAACTCGCATGAATTTCAATCAACTACATACATGTAGCTACAACATAGATTACATAATTTGCGAAATATTCCAAACGTTTACTTGCATAGAACTACCGCATGTAGTTCTTTATAACATGAATAACATAATTCAAGAATACCCAAACGTATACAAATTTATAAGAACGCACAAATATGAATTACTTCCATTGCCACAATTCAAGCATACACATCAACACAGTTGTTTATTTATACCAAAGTAATACTCTACTTACAATGGTTGCGGCGAATTCTCAAATTAAGAGATATGATTCCTTTGTTGAATTGATTGGCTTTAGGTTGCTTGAATTGCTTTAGGCTTTAGAACTTTCTTCCTAATCCTCTCTCTAGTTGGCGGCTACTCTTAGTCGTTCCTCAGCAACATGGCGGCTATGTTCTTAATTTGAATGAATAGATTAGGGTTTAGTCTAGGGTTGTTTATATAGAGGTTAGGAATTGATTAGGACCCTTGATGTTGCTTGGATAGATCGTAGCCATTCATTAGGAAGAGAGACCAATAAAAACCCGCCACCTAGCCCTAATGACAAAGCAGACCACAGAAATTCGACCACACACCGACCTGGCCAGCCAGGTTGACTGGGCTCGACCAGGTCGATACCCCTGTCGACAGGGCTGTCGACAGCCCTGTCGACATGGGTAGCCCAGGTCGACAGCCCAGTCGACCTGGGTGGCCCAGGCGGGTGTTCTTCCACCCTGGCCCATTGGGCCCCACTTCGGAATATTTAATTATTTAATTCTGTTTGAATTTTAAACTTAATTTTAAAAACTTCCGAAGGCCATATCTTCTTCATACGGACTCCGTTTTTCGAAAACTCGGACTCTATTTCGCGTATTTTTCCGAGACGAACGCAATGGCGTATCCCGTTTCCCTTAGTTCTTTGATTTCAAATTAATTATACTTTAATTTGTTAATTTCATAGTTATAGAATTTGCGGGGTGTTACAATATATATATAAGAAAATTAATTTTGAAAATAGATATGTATATATATAAGTTTATAAAACTCTAAAATTAATTAGAAATAGATTATAAATATATATAAGTTTAAAATAATATAAAAATAGATTAACGGAAATATTTATTCTAAATAAAATTAAAATACTTAAAGGAATAAATTATATGGTTTAAAATAAATAAAATTATAAGTAAAATCTTAAACAAACATTTAAATCTATATTTTCCTATAAAATCATTTTAAACATATAATTTAAAATTATACAATTTAAGTAAAAATGTTTAAAATATAAATATATAAAATCTTAAATTAATATACAATTAAATTTCTCAAATCAGTTAACTTCAAAAACATGACCAATGGCCATTCAGGTCTAACATTTCAACCCATAACAATTCTAATGTCCGTTCGGGTATGTATCATTTCAACCCTTTGTGATTTTTCCTAAACTGAGGTATTAACAATCACAAACAACAATCAAATAGCAACAATCACAGCATATATATCATCAGTGCAACTACGTGTCATATGAGTATCGTGTCACATATGAAATGTGCATATATATCAAACCCACAATTTCTATCAACAACCCTATACATTTCATATAACAGTTCATTATTGATCTAATATCCATGAAATAAATGTGAGTCTGGTGTGAGATAAACTCACCTATCGTAGCACAGAATTGAAGATGGCAAACTGATGAACACAGCATTGAAATGACAGTATCCAGGCACGACCCGAAATAAATTCAACTTTGTAACCGCTCAATATATATATTTTTATTGAATACGAGGAGAACAGATTGGTTCGGATGTTGGATTTTTAGGACGGTACGGCTTTACGGAGTGGGTTCGAACTCGACACCAAATCCAACTCAAAATAAATCCAATAAATTCTCTTTTCAAAATATTATATATATTAATATATACGGATACAAAAATAAAATTATAACATATATATGTTTTTAAAATTTGACGCACACCAAATATTTTTATAACTATAATATAAATTAAAGAACACCACAAAATAATATATATATTTATATATAAATTATTAAACTATATATATATTTATATTTCAAACAAATAAATTTTCAAAAATAATAAATTTTCTAACTAATATATATACACACACACACCTATATAACAAACTCACACCAAAACACAACACAGCAAAACAACACACACAAAATCAGAACACAACACGGTTCGTATATACAACATACACTCAGCATACACCTATACCCTCACGCAACTCGCAAACCAAAAGAAATCACATAGAACTTTAAAGCACTCACTCAGTTACACAAAATACATAGTAAATGACACACACTC
Organism: Allium sativum; assembly: GCA_030737875.1. Lineage (NCBI taxonomy): Eukaryota > Viridiplantae > Streptophyta > Magnoliopsida > Asparagales > Amaryllidaceae > Allium > Allium sativum. The sequence goes on from CM060913.1 coordinate 164,668,728, forward strand.
AAGGATCCATTACGCCATAACACACAACACTACACAGTAACACTCCCACTCACACCATTTACACAACGCACTCACACAGACAGAAAACTAGTGACAAGGCAGACCGGATAAGCCGGAGGGGGAGGTCAAACTTAACTGCATGGACCTGTGCAGGAGTCTCGATGTAACGACCCGTATTCGACGCATCATAGGATCGTAGGATATTTATTTCTTTCACATACGAAGTCGTATGGTCATGTAACTTTGTGGGACGACTATTGGGGTCATTTCCCATGTTCATGATTTTTCCCGATTTTTAAATGACCATTTTACCCCTAGTTGGTACTGTTTTGGCCATAACTTCTGACTGGAAAGGAATTTTGACCTGAAACCACTTCCATTAGCTCCGGACGATGGTTTCTCTTTCCGTAGAGTGGTCACATTAGCCAAACGGACTCACCGTTTGGGAGATATGGCTGAAACAAGTTTCAGATGGTGAAAAACAACTTAATTGGGCTTAACCGGGTGATTAACAGCTAGGCCTAAAGGGAAATTTCGGGATTAGGAGTTTAAAAGGTCTGTTAGGGTTTGGAGAATACCTTTTTCTCATTTTTCAGCCGTCACTATTCATTCCTCTTAACCTAGCCATGGCCTCCACCCTCTAAATCTCTTCAAAACACCTCTTAATCACTTTCTAATTGAAGATTAGGCTTAGCAAACATCAAATCAAGGAGTATTAGCACGAGAACCGAGGTAGAGCTGCTGTGTAAGATTGGGAACAGCGCCAAATCAGAGAATATTTCAGTTTTTGGGTTTTAGTTGTGGCAAAGGTGAGTGATTTGCATAGTTTTTGCACTAATTACGGTAATAAAGGGTAATTAGTGAAGATTAGCGAATTTATACACTAATAAATTCTGGAAAAATGTTTAGAAATTCTTAAATAATATTTTATGCTTCTGTTAGAAATTTGGTTCGATTTGATTAAGTTTTGTTAACCCTATGATTAGTTCTACTTAAACATGCTATGGGAAAATATGAAGTTTTAGTCACTTTTGATTCATTTTGATTCATTTGAATTGTTGTTTGCTATTTGTGGTTGCTATTACATGTTGCTATGACTCTATGGTATGTTTTATGATTGATTAGAATAGTTAAATTGGTCGAAAACGTCGTCGAATGGCGTAGAAAGCTCGCTGGAAAGTTGCAGAAATGTGCAGGTTCCTAACCGGTTCGGATCGGATGAGGGCTCGGATCGGATATGTGAACTGGGCAAGAAAACCGACCCGAACTGGATTTTGGCACATAGGAGACTTGGCAAAAAGGAAGGCCGTTTACTTAGAGTTGGAGTGGACAAGGGGATCGGATCGGAAGAATAATGGAGCCCAGATCGGATCGACTTAAGAATGGAAGGCTACGACTGGAGCAAGGCGAAGGGAGCGGATCGGATCGGAGTGGATGGAAAACGGGAGCGGATCGGATCGGAGTAGATGGAAACGAGGAAGCTGATCGAAGAAAACTGGAAGGAAGACAGTAACCCGACCCGACCCGGAGGAGGACACCGACCCGAACCGAAGTGGAGTATCCGACCTGAACCAAGCTAGACGAGGACCACCGATCCGAACCGATCAAGAAGGTTACACCGAACCGAACCAAGCTAGACGAGGAGCACCGAACCGACCCGTACGTAGGCTATTACTACTACGCGATGACTCTTCTGAAGACCCACTCCAATTCGATCAAAACCCGAGATGCAAAGGAAGTCCAAATGGGAAGTTAGAGCTCAAGATTTAGATGGGAATCAACGAGTTCGCTTCATGATTGGGCTTTGCCGCGGGATGCGTGTTAAGGGGTTATCGATGTCTACAGCTTTGGACCACTATGGTAGGAGGTACGAAGGTGGATTCAGGGCCATTATGGCATTGGTAGGACCAAGGGCTACGACCAATGTGATGGGTCATTGAAATGTTTGGTCATGACTCCATGTGTTTAGCTTGGTCATAGCAGGGTTTCTACAAGTCGGGATTCGTCGTTACCTCAATTTGTCTAGTGTTCTAAATTGGTAGATATCGTATGCTTTACGCACTGAGTGAGAGATGTGAGGATGGTTGCTATGGTTGATTTGTTTGCTATCATTGTGACATGCACACCCCACCCCGTATTCTTACACTATTTATTATGGCACCTTAGAGTATTGTACGGTATGTGGTACTAACTCTTTGGTTGCTGGTCCAGGTTCAGGTATGGTTTAGTATACCTGTTATCATTCTGTTTAGATTTTTATCGCTCATACCAGGCTTTATGTCCGACCCAGAGTTTTATGTCTCCTCTTATTACTCTGGGTGCTCACACGAGCAGACTAGAGACAGGTTAGCTGGTGATGCACGGGTAGATGATCCGGAGACGAGCAGGAGGCTTCCACGTACTATATACATAATATTCTCCCTGTGTTGTTGAAGATCACTGCTTGGGCATTGTTGGTGTATCTTCTACTTTAGCTTTCTTTTGTTTAGAGACAGTAAATTTGGAAAATTGTAATAAGCTGTATTTGGATTTCCGCTGCTCTGATGATTGATGTTGATTTTAGTTATCAGCTTATGCACTGTCTCACCTGTTTTATGTCAAGTATGTTATTATTATATTTTATTCCATGCGTTGTGAGACATTCTACAAGTTCCTTGATTAGTTCATTCCCTTCTTCCTTTTCTTCTGACAACCGTTCCGTGCTAGTCGGGCATGTGTACAGCGCACTTCCGGAGGAGATGCAGGCTGGTGCGGGGCGGGCCGTCACACTTGGTATCAGAGCTCTAGGTTGCGTAGTTAACCTAGGGAAGTTATCAGGGAGAGATAATATACGTATACGAGAGAGCGTATTTGTGATTACTTTGGTTTTCAAAAGCTATATATATATACTATTACTAGTATAAGGATGAAGTCGTACAGCACTAGCACCACTATGGAGTCGTTAATCGTTTCCTTTTTCAGATTGACGATGAGCCGATATACTAGAGGTGCTGGTAGGGGAGCCAATAATGGGAATGCTGCTGACGTGAGGACGATGTTTACTGACCTCATGAGAGAGATGCTTAGAGATGTACAGAGGGCAACTCCCAATGGTGGAAATGGTGGTGGTCCAATAGTGCAGGCGCCAAGAGTCGACTTCGCCAAGCTGAATAAGGATTATACCAGCCTTGGTGGGAAGCCGTTCCACGGAACGGAGTCAGCCACGGATGTTCAGGATTGGTTGGATAGTTGCGAACGTATCTTCGAGGATTTGGGTATCGAGGATGCAATGAAGAGAAAGTTAGCGTCCCGTCAGTTGCAAGGCCGGGCAATGAATTCGTGGAATGCTATAAAGGCAGCTACTCCCAAAGATCAGATTACTTGGGAGCAGTTTAAGGCTCGCTTTAGCGAGAAGTTCATTCCAGCTGCTCAGAAGTCAGTGCTGTTTAAGAAGTTCTTGGAGCTCAAGCAGAATGGCAGAGCTGTCTCGGAATATATTGCTGAATTTGACACTTTGTCAAAATATGGGTTATCCCTTATTGATACTACCGAGAAAAAGAATGAGAAATTCATAACTGGTTTGGATTAGTACTTGGGGGAAAAACTTATTAACCACATCGATGAGACGTTTGAATCGATTGTGGGGAAAGCATTAAGATCAGAAAGTCTCTACCCTAAGCCGAAGACTGAGGTTACATCCGCAGATGAGCCAAAGCCACAAGCAAGTGGTGGAGGCAAGGGTGGTTCCCAGAATAAGAGAAAGCAGAATCAGACTAAGGATGGCCAGAAGAAAAAGAATAAGCAAGATGTTGAGTGCTTCAGCTGTGGTAAGAAGGGCCATTATGCTAGTAATTGTCGGGCCAAGCCAGCGGATAGGAAGTGCTTCAACTGTGGCCAGATGGGACATCACAAGGACAAGTGTCCGCAACCCCCCAAAGAAAAGCAAATGGTGAAAGCATATGCTCTTAATGCTATTCCTTCTTCGTCGAATGCCCCAACTGCGGCGGAGAAAGGAAAGAATGTCGTCATTCAAGGTATGTTTTCTGTTTACGATGTTCCTGTTAGAGTTTTGTTTGATACCGGAGCTTCCAGTTCTTTCATATCTAGTGACCTGGTAGATAGGTTGGGATTGGAACCCGAGATTGTCGATAGACCTTTAGTAGTGACGTACCCGATTGGTGGTTCGACTAGCCTTAGCATGATTTGTCATAATGTGGTCTTATCGAGTCATGGATGCATGTTTGTTTGTGATTGCTTTGTTTTGGGCTTTACTGGGTTTGGCATTATTTTGGGAGTGGATTGGCTCCGAAGGTATGGGGTGGTGGTAGACTGTGAGGGCTTTTTGGTGACAGCTAGAGCGGATGATGGGCGGAGGATAGTGTTTGGTGGTCTACCCAGTAAGGGGGTATTGGCTAGTTTTCTAAACTCCCTTGACATTCCGCATAGTGAGTTGTTAGGTTTGCCCGTGGTTGGCCAGTATCCGGACGTTTTCGAAGAAGTGACCGGACTTCCACCACACCGAGAGATTGAGTTTCATATTGATTTGGTAAAAGATGCCAGACCTATAGTGATGCCACTTCGTCGTATGGCACCAAAAGAGCAGCGATAGCTCGAGGTGCAAGTCAGCGATCTTTTGAAGAAGGGATTTATCAAAAGGAGTGTTTCTGAATGGGGAGCACTAGTTGTGTTTGCTACCAAGGCGGATGGTTCCCTTCGTTTGTGTGTAGACTATCGCGAGTTGAATAAAGTGACGAGGAAGAACAAGTATCCTCTACCGCGGATAGATGATTTGATCGATCAGTTGAGTGGCGCGAGAGTATTTTCTCAGTTGGATCTCGCGATAGGTTTTCATCAGCTTAGAGTGGAAGCTGAGAGTATAGCTAAAACGGCATTTCGGACGCCGTCTGGATTTTATGAATGGTTGGTCATGCCATTCGGGCTGACCAATGCCCCAGCATATTTTGTGGATCTTATGAATAGGGTATTCAGAGATCAGTTGAATAAGTTTGTCCTTGTGTTCGTTGATGATATTTTGGTCTATTCGAGGACAGAGGAAGAACAAAAGGAACATTTAAGAGTAGCGATGGAGGTATTGAGAAAACACAAATTGAAAGCAAAGTTTTCTAAGTGTCACTTCTGGAAGAGGGAAGTGAGGTTCTTGGGCCATGTTGTATCAGAGAATGGTATTGCCGTGGACCCAGCAAAGGTGGCTACGGTACAGGATTAGCCTACGCCCAAGAATGCAACAGATGTTAGAAGTTTCTTGGGATTAGCTGGATATTATCGTAAGTTTATCCAAGGTTTCTCCAAGATAGCAGCACCATTGACCCAGTTGACCAAGAAGAATCAAGCTTTTGTCTGGGATGAAAGGTGCGAGAATGCATTCAAGAGTCTAAAGGACAAGTTGACGAGCGCACCAGTGTTAGTTATTCCTAAGGGGGATGAAGAGATGACGGTATACACGGATGCCTGTGGTACCGGACTGGGTGCTGTATTAATGCAAGGCGGTAGGGTTGTAGCTTATGCAAGTCGGCAATTGAAACCGCACGAGAGAAGATATCCTACCCATGATTTAGAATTGGCAGCGATCGTGTTCGCGTTAAAGATGTGGAGACACTATCTCTTGGGAGAAAGATTTGAGCTGTTTACAGATCATAAGTCGTTAAAGTATCTCTTCTCTCAGAAAGATCTGAATCTCCGTCAGCAGAGATGGTTAGAATTCTTGGCTTCCTATGATTTTGACATCGCATACACACCGGGAAAGGGCAATGCGGTGGCTGATGCATTGAGTAGAAGACATGTCAGCCTAGGGGCTATGTTCCTTGAATGGAAGCAACTGGAGTATATCGCGGGTTATGATTTCAGACCAAAGTGCGAATTCGATCCAGAAATGTTAGCAAGTTTGACGATCAGACCCACTTTAATTGAGCGGATCGGCTCTAGTCAGAGGGACGATCCTAACCTATTGGAAATCATCTCCAAGTTAGAGATGTGTGTCGATGAGGAGGTGAACAAGTATGGGCTTGATCGAGATGGATGGCTTAGAAAGAATGGAAAGCTTGTTGTACCCAATGTCAATGGATTAAGAGATGAAGTGCTTAGAGAATGTCATCACTCAAAGCTGACTATACACCCTGGTGGTAACAAGATGTATCGAGATATGAAGCAGACTTACTACTGGGAAGGGATGAAAAGAGACGTTGGGAAGTTTATATCCAAATGCATGAATTGCTAGCTAGTTAAAGCCGAGCAAAAGAAGCCTAGTGGGTTGTTACAGCCCATAGAAATTCCCGAATGGAAATGGGAGCAAGTCTCAATGGATTTTATTGATGGTTTACCAAGGACTAGATCGGGACACGATAGCATTTGGGTAGTTGTGGATCGACTGACTAAAAGTGCAAGATTTATACCAGTTAAATCGACCAGAACGGCAGCTAAATTAGCAGAATTGTATATGAAGTGGGTAGTGAGATTTCATGGAGTACCTAAAAGCATTGTAAGCGACCGAGACCCGTTGTTCACTAGTGGGTTTTGGAAGAGCTTACAAGAGGCTCTAGGGTCAGAGTTACATCTCAGTACCGCATATCATCCCCAGACCGACGGTCAGACGGAGAGGGTGAACCGTATTTTGGAAGACCTCTTGAGAGCATGTATATTGGATTTTGGTGGATCATGGGATGACCATTTGCATCTAGTAGATTTTGCATATAATAATAGCTACCAATCCAGTATCGGTATGGCTCCGTTTGAAGCTTTGTACGGAAGACCGTGCAACTCACCATAATGTTGGATAGAGACTGGCGAGAAGTTTATGCTTGGAGCAGATGTGGTGAGGGAAACTTCAGATAAGATCAAGATCATTCAACAACGAATGAAGGCTGCCCAAGATAGGCAGAAGAGTTATGCTGATAAGAGGAGAAGAGACCTACAATTCTCCGTTGGTGACTTGGTGTTTGTCAAGATTTCTCCGTTGAAGAGCGTAATACGATTTGGCAGGAGAGGCAAGTTGGCACCAAGATTCGTTGGCCCATTCCCTGTTCTTGAACTAGTCGGGAATTTGGCATATAGAATTGACTTACCAGAGAAGATGGCGGGAGTTCACAACGTATTTCATGTTTCCCAATTAAGGAAGTTCGTTCACGATTCAGATATGACTATTTCACCTGATCAGTTAGAGGACTTCGAAGTAGAACCCGAGTTGTTGGGAATCGCAAGCCGGCCCGTATTGTCGCGCACGACATGAAGCGACATCGAAGGAAGGCGGTGAAGCTAGTCAAGGTACAGTGGAGCGAGGACGAGAATGATTGTACTTGGGGGATAGAGGAGGACATTAGGAAGACGCACCCAGAACTCTTTGCCTGGTAAGATTTTGACTTCGATTTAGTTTTCCGCATGCTAGGATAGGCTTGTTTGCTTGTTTTGCATGTTTGATTGTTGTATGTGGTTGTTAGGTATGCAGGATCCGTTGTATATTTTGGGTTAAGGAATTCCGGGGACGAAATTTCTTAAGGGGGGAGAGTATAACGACCCGTATTCTACGCATCATAGGATCGTAGGATATTTATTTCTTTCACATACGAAGTCGTATGGTCATGTAACTTTGGGGGACGACTATTGGGGTCATTTCCCATGTTCATGATTTTTCCCGATTTTTAATTGACCATATTACCCCTAGTTGGTACTGTTTTGGCCATAACTTCTGACTGGAAAGGAATTTTGACCTGAAACCACTTCCATTAGCTCCGGACGATGGTTTCTCTTTCCGTAGAGTGGTCACATTAGCCAAACGGACTCACCGTTTGGGAGATATGGCTGAAAACAAGTTTCAGATGGTGAAAAACAGCTTAATTGGGCTTAACCGGGTGATTAACAGCTAGGCCCAAAGGGAAATTTCGGGATTAGGAGTTTAAAAGGGCTGTTAGGGTTTGGAGAATACCTTTTTCTCATTTTTCAGCCGTCACTATTCATTCCTCTTAACCTAGCCATGGCCTCCACCCTCTAAATCTTTTCAAAACACCTCTTAATCACTTTCTAATTGAAGATTAGGCTTAGCAAACATCAAATCAAGGAGTATTAGCACGAGAACCGAGGTAGAGCTGCTGTGTAAGATTGGGAACAACGCCAAATCAGAGAATATTTCAGTTTTGGGGTTTTAGTTGTGGCAAAGGTGAGTGATTTGCATAGTTTTTGCACTAATTACGGTAATTAAGGGTAATTAGTGAAGATTAGCGAATTTATACACTAATAAATTATGGAAAAATGTTTAGAAATTCTTAAATAATATTTTATGCTTCTGTTAGAAATTTGGTTCGATTTGATTAAGTTTTGTTAACCCTATGATTAGTTCTACTTAAACATGCTATGGGAAAATATGAAGTTTTAGTCACTTTTGATCCATTTTGATTCATTTGAATTGTTGTTTACTGTTTGTGGTTGCTATTACATGTTGCTATGACTCTATGGTATGTCTTATGATTGATTAGAATAGTTAAATTAGTCGAAAACGTCGTCGAATGGCGTAGAAAGCTCGCTGGAAAGTTGCAGAAATGTGCCGGTTCCTAACCGGTTCGGATCGGATGAGGGCTCGGATCGGATATGTGAACTGGGCAAGAAAACCGACCCGAACTGGAGTTTGGCACATAGGAGACTTGGCAAAAAGGAAGGCCGTTTACTTAGAGTTGGAGTGGTCAAGGGGATCGGATCGGAAGAATAATAGAGACCAGATCGGATCGACTCAAGAATGGAAGGCTACGACTGGAGCAAGGCGAAGGGAGCGGATCGGATCGGAGTGGATGGAAAACGGGAGCGGATCGGATCGGAGTAGATGGAAACGAGGAAGCTGATCGAAGAAAACTGGAAGGAAGACAGTAACCCGACCCGACCCGGAGGAGGACACCGACCCGAACCGAAGTGGAGTATCCGACCCGAACCAAGCTAGACGAGGACCACCGATCCGAACCGATCAGGAAGGTTACACCGAACCGAACCAAGCTAGACGAGGAGCACCGAACCGAACCGTACGTAGGCTATTGCTACTACGCGATGACTCTTCTGAAGACCCACTCCAATTCGATCAAAACCCGAGATGCAAAGGAAGTCCAAATGGGAAGTTAGAGCTCAAGATTTAGATGGGAATCAACGAGTTCGCTTCATGATTGGGCTTTGCTGCAGGACGCGTGTTAAGGGGTTATCGATGTCTACAGCTTTGGGCCACTATGGTAGGAGGTACGAAGGCGGATTCGGGGCCATTATGGCATTGGTAGGACCAAGGGCTACGACAAATGTGATGGGTCATTGAAATGTTTGGTCATGACTCCATGTGTTTAGCTTGGTCATAGCAGGGTTTCTACAAGTCGGGATTCGTCGTTACCTAAATTTGTCTAGTGTTCTAAAGTGGTAGATATCGTATGCTTTACGCACTGAGTGAGAGATGTGAGGATGATTGCTATGGTTGATTTGTTTTCTATCATTGTGACATGCACACCCCACCCCGTATTCTTACACTATTTATTATGGCACCTTAGAGTATTGTACGGTATGTGGTACTAACTCTTTGGTTGCAGGTCCAGGTTCAGGTATGGTTTAGTATACCTGTTATCATTCTGTTTAGATGCTTATCGCTCATACCAGGCTTTATGTCTGACCCAGAGTTTTATGTCTCCTCTTATTACTCTGGGTGCTCACACGAGCAGACTAGAGACAGGTTAGCTGGTGATGCACGGGTAGATGATCCGGAGACGAGCAGGAGGCTTCCACGTACTATATACATAATATTCTCCCTGTGTTGTTGAAGATCACTGCTTGGGCATTGGTGATGTATCTTCTACTTTAGCTTTCTTTTGTTTAGAGACAGTAAATTTGGAAAATTGTAATAAGCTGTATTTGGATTTCCGCTGCTCTGATGATTGATGTTGATTTTAGTCATCAGCTTATGCACTGTCTCACCTGTTTTATGTCAAGTATGTTATTATTATATTTTATTCCATGCGCTGTGAGACATTCTACATGTTCCTTGATTAGTTCATTCCCTTCTTCCTTTTCTTCTGACAACCGTTCCGTGCTAGTCGGGCATGTGTACAGCGCACTTCCGGAGGAGATGCAGGCTGGTGCGGGGCGGGCCGTCACACTCGAGCTGGGTTGACTTCGGTTTAGATTCAAGGGGGACTGATGGGAAACGGACCAGCATGATCAAGCGGAGGGAAGGACTCGGCTGAAGGGGTCAAGGTGGAGCGGTTTGGTGGGCTGTCGGGTTGGAGAGGAAAGTAGGTGCGGATCTCGGTGGCTTGGGCTAGTGAAGGCGGAAGGCTGCTATTAGGCGGTTTTATGGGAGGAACGTGAGTTTGTCGGAGGCGGGAAGATGAGATCGGCGAAAGGAAGAAAATGAAAGAGGAACTGAAATTTAAGGAAAGAAGAAGAAAAGGTGGTAGAAGCTTTTTTTTGGGGAAGAGACGACAGGGACAAAATGAAGAAGAGAATAAAGAATACGTTTGAAATTAAGGCTCTGTGTCCACCTTTACTGTTGTGAAGTGGCGAACGAGATGAGCAAAACAAGGAAATAGAATCGGTCATTTTAGAAATGGTCTTGCTACACGAGCGCTTTTTAGCACAATGGGAAACATAGATTCGGATCTAAGAGCGGATATTAGAACAGTGGAAATAGGGTTAAAAAAATGCATATACGATAAAATAGGGAACGTGGCCTTTAGTTGAAAAGTTGACATGTGTAACTGGAAACACAATGAACGTTATCTTTGGAAAAAAATGAAGTGGGAACAAACTTGCATGCCTTTAGAAACTAAAAGGAACAAAGAACGTATGCTTTTGAAATCCAAAAATTGGCGCATGCATTAAAATGCCATAGGAATAGTAATGTAATGTAACATGCATGCACTTACATACATGTGTGTGTCCTTCGAAAAAATAAATAAATGGGTTCTTTAGTGAAGCAAAAGGACACATTTTGCAGACCCAAAATGTCTAGAAAAACATGCAGAATCATAATAGGGACACGTTGAACTCAAATGATTCTGTTTCAAAAATGAACAGTGCAAGCTTTTTCACAATTACAGCGCAAACCGAGCACCGAAACTGACAAATGAATATATTGCGGAAACCAGCGCGACAAGACGGACACAATGGTAAAAAATTTGCCATGCCAGTATGCTCCGTTCAAAAATGCGTTACAGACCCCTTTTACCGTAAAAATGCGTATGGAAAACGAAGGTCAAAACATCCGATTTTCGCAAAACGAATTTCGCCGTTGGATTACTGACAATGAGTAGAATATTTTTCATGCTTGTTCGAACAAATTCTGAAGATATTTTAAAATCGTTAAAATTTGAACTGATATGCATAGCTTTGCCCTGAAAAATGCGCGATCGTCAAACATTCAAATTTTCCGATGAAATTTTCACAGCGGCTATATCTCACCGTACGTATTTCTAATTACAAATTTTCGTTATGGAAAATGATAGAATATTTTCAAAATAAAATATTGATTTAAATCGGAATTTAAAACGAAAAAAAATGGGTTGTTGCAAAATAAAGTTTGAATACTTTAGTTTAAAAGTTTAATTGATTTTGTTCGAATAAAACATTAGTGTATAGTTGAAAATTTTAAGTTCATTGGAACAAAAAATGTTGATCACTTCAACCTAATATTACGCTCAAACTCTTCTACTTGTTCAGCTAACCATTCAAACCCATATCAGAACAAATCTAATTTAAAATCTTAACCAAGATTTGGCTGCAGCACTCAGAGATTTTGTGCTGAAGTTTTCTTCTACCTGTCATTGTTTCTCTGTGAATGAATATATGTTGAGATTTGTTGCTGGCTTCTGGTTCCCTACTTTCTATTATAAAAACGCGTACCCTCTTTTCCCATCTTGGCACCACAATCCACCCTCTCTTCATTTTCTTTCATCTGTTAAAACGTTATCCCCAAATTAATCTTGTCCCTTCCTATTCAATGGTGGCTGCCTTTTTCCACCGCAAATGGATGATTTTGCCCTCCTTGAGACCACAACGCACTAAACCACCATAGCAGCTCCACCTCCTTCGCACCATAAAACCGGTTTCCACCTTTCTCCGTTCACCACAAGCCCCAACTCCAAACCCGCCAACAAGCTGAATGAAATTGAGCTGCCACTGCTTCTAGAGGCTCCGCAGCCTCGAGCTTCCCTGACGGACTTTGCTTTACAGGGTCCGAGCCTGTCTTGTCGGCATCAGGGTCATTTTTCCGCGTACATGGGATTCAGAGCTATTGCTGCCTTTCAACAATTCTCTATCGATTACCTAGCGGTTGTTAAAACCCAAATTCTTGCATCGGTTGCATCTATGGCCAAAAACTACAGTTGTTCTTCTTTTGCCATCGACCAAATGTAAGTTTTCTTATAGATTAAACCTCTTTCAAGTTCGCGACTTTGAATTCACCAAGTATAATCAGTTTGATCCATTGTTTTCCATCGTGTTGACTTCCTTGGTGAGTTCAGTAATTGATTCAGTCATATTGGTATAGTGCTCTCTTTGCATTTAGTTCCATATAAGAATCTCTTGTCTACACTTGGTTGTTGTGGAGTTTCACCATATTAATTTTGCATATGCCCGGTCTGTAAATCTCGCATACCACGTATACTTGAGTGCCAATTTACATTTGGGGGATCTTGCATGTATTGTGTTTTGATGTCATGTCCCCCGCTCTTTCATTAAGTATTGGATGCATGTTGTGTGAACCCTCTTCTCACGGGTATCTACCAAATGTTATTCATATTTAATTTCCTATTTTACCTAAGTGTTTGCTACTCCACTAGCTAGGTAAGCATACTGTCAGTTATATAGAGTACGGTTAGTTCACTAATGAGGAATCTCGTTGAAACGACCCAAACTTCCCCGTTAAGGAAGATTGTATTGCTTTGAGAACAACACACATCAGAACACAAACTGAAGAACATTTTTTTTGCTGATTACAACAATTACATCAGAGTACAAGAATATAACAGAGTATGAAAACTTATTACAAAAAAGGAATACAATAATATCAGAGGTTTAAATTACATTTAAGAATAGCAGCGGAAAAATAATACAAATATACAACCGAAAGGAATACACGGATACAGAGCTTTCCGAATATCGCCTCAGCTATAAACCATGATCCTGTAAATATATCTGCAAAAAGCTACTCGACTGCCCGTGTGGAAAATATGGGCATCCAAGTTTGCCAGTGAAACAAACTACAGGTCAGTCATGGGACTGGTATGAGAAATCTTAACTTAACTTATCTAATAATAAGGCTAATCACAGGACCACGCCGCTAACGCGGAACGGGTTTACTCCATTGGATTGCCAGTGCATAAAATAAAGTAAATCTTTAGACAACGCAATGACTTTTATAAAAATGAAACCATTATAAGACCCAAGTCCCATCACACAATGCAACACAAACCAGAGGATAGGGTTTTACCATATAATGGTCAAAAGATGCTTGATGCGATAAAAACGGATTTAATATTAGTGTGTATATATATAGGTATATATATTTCAAAAAAAACATTTCAATCATAATGTATCAATCATAGACGGCATAGTAGCCCATCCTACTATGTCGCCATACTATTTCTACAATCAAAACCGCAAGGTCGTATTGGAAATTGGATTTCCATCATGAGTCGAGGCTAGGGGCAAGCTCCTCTCTGAATCGAGACACGCTAGCAAATGCCTCAGGATCACCCGCAGTGAACCCTTGGATCTTCAGTGTCGGTCCCTACCTAAGGGTAGTGGATTAATTATGCCTGAACACATGCTTCCCGGTCCCTTTGGACCTATGGTATGACCACTAACGGCCTATAAAAATCCGAGGCGCCTCAAAATCCATCATCCACATAAGTAAAATGTCAGCCAGTTTAAGCACTGACACCACTCCTAGCTAGAAAGAAACGTGTGCACTCCCTGCAGTCCTAATCCCGTTTTTGACTCATACTGGGGTGTGAGGCTCGTGAAGTCACGCTATACACAAAGCTATGCCGTAATAGGCTATACTTTGATCATCCTACAAGGCCCTGTTTTCAACAAAAGCCTTGATCAATTGCATCTTGGCATGCCACATTGACAATTCATGCCATGCGATCAATCACGATTAATACATACCAGGGTGTTAAGCAGAGAATAAATTCTCCACCACCAATCAGGTATACACCAATAACAATAAATTTAATTCGCCTGGAACGAAATCCAATGTCAGACACGCATCCATTTATGAGCTTATGCTCTGGGTCTGAGCGAAAACCAAATCCGAACAATCAACAATAGTCCGGACGGCCACCACTGAAGCACCTTCAAGGTAGCTACTCCCATCATGGGTCTCAGTAGCAACACATCCATCTGATGTGAAGATCGTCGGTCTTCAACCATCATCTTCATCTTCGTCTCTTCATCGTCGTAGTGATTATTCGGAATGGGTTAAACCCGGCCTTTCCGAATAGCTCGTGTATTTTTATAATTAATAATCAAGCGCTATAAAAACACATCCAACGCCTTATTCCAATCCAGAATATTCTTTTAAATAAAATATTCACATTATCTTATCAAAGATAAATTCTTCAAATTTATTCTTAAATCTTTCTTTTAAAGATTTATTAAAACCCCAATTTGGTTTTAAATATCAAAAATCATTATTCAATGATTATTTAAATTTAAGAAATTAATCTTATCTTTAATTGGGTTAAAGAACTAATGTCATTTAAAACATAGTTCAGGGTAAACCCAAAATCGACTTCCAAGAAATATGGAATCTTTACAGAAATCAAATCAATATATAATCGTTATAAATTTCTGTATCCAACGAACAATATAAATGGAATAATGGTAAAGCCTCTTAAATTCCATATGCAGTATCGGTCCTCTTTTACAGAAGCTTATCTCGGTTATTATTAATTCGAATTCCATTCAATTCCAATTTAGTATATTAAATTGAAAAACTTTACTTTTGGAAAATTACCATTTAAATCTTAATAAAAGATTTATAATTTCCAAATCATATTTTTACTGTCAGTTGGGTTAAAGAACACATGTCACTTAAAAGCATGGTTCACAATAAACCCAACTCACATTTCATCTTATTCCAATTACTAAATATTATTGAAAGCTTTAAAAATCTTAATTAAAGGATTATTCTTTTCATACGGGGTTTAAGAACAGTGTTATTTAAGACACTATTCGCGACAAACCCAAAATGAAACGACCCAAACTTCCTAGTAAAGGAAAGGCTGGATTGCTTTGAGAACAACACACATTAGGACACATAACTGAAGAACATTTTATTGCTGATTACAACAATTACATCAAAGTACAAGAATGTAACAGAGTATGAATACTTATTACATAATAGGAATACAATAATATCAGAGTATCAAATTACATTTAAATAGCAGCGGAAAATAATACAAATATACAACCGAAAGGAATACACAGATACAGAGCTTTCCGAATACCGCTTCAGCTGTAAACCAGGATCCTGTAAATATATCTGCAAAAAGCTACTCGACTGGCCATGTGGAAAATAAGGGCACCCGAGTTTGCCAGTGAAACAAACTACAGGTCAGTCATGGGACTGGTATGAGAAATCCTACTTAACCTATCTAATAATAAGGCAAATCACAGGACCACGCCGTTAACACGGAACGGGTTTACTCCATTGGATTTCCAGTGCATAAAATAAAGTAAATCGTTAAACAACGCAATGCTTTTTAGAAAAATCAAACCATTATAAAACCCAAGTCCCATCACATAATGCAACGCAAACCGGAGGATAGGGTTTTACCTTATAATGGTCAAAAGATGCTTGATACGATAAAACGGATTTAATATTAGTGTGTATATGTTCTAATAAAAACATTTAAATCATAATGTATCAATCATAGACGGCATGGGTACCATATATCATGTCGCCATACTAGTTCTACATTCAAAGCCGCAAGGTCGTATTGGAAATTGGATTTCCATCATGAGTCGAGGCTAGGGGCAAGCTCCTCTCCGATTAGAGACACTCTAGCAAATGCCTCAGGATCACACCTATGGGCAACCCTTGGAGTGGTAGGGCCGATCCCTGCCTATCGGCAGTGGATTGGTAATGCCTGAACACACGTTTCTCGGTTCCTTTGAACCTATAGTATCACCACTACCTAGAAAGAAACGTGTGCACTCCCTACGGTCCATATCCCGTTTTTGACTCATACAGGGGTGTGAGGCTCGCGAAGTCACGATATACACAAAGCTATGCCGTAATAGGCTATACTTTGATCATCCCACAAGGCCCTGCTTTTCAACAAAAGCCTTGATCATTTGCATCTTGGCGTGCCACATTGACAATTCACTCCATGCGATCAATTACTATTAATATATACCATGGTGTTAAGCAGAGAATAAATTCTCCACCACCAATCAGATATACATTAATAAAAATTAACTTAATTCACATGGAACGAAATTCAATGTCAGACACGCATCCATTTACTAGCTTATGCTCTGGGTCTGAGCGAAAACCAAATCCTGACAATCAACAATAGTCCGTATGGCCACCACTGAAGCCCCTTCAAGGTAGCTACTCCCATCAGGGTCTCTGTAGCAACACATCCATTCGATGTGAAGATCGCCAGTCTTCAACCACTATCTTCATCTTCGACTCTTCATCGTCGTAGTAATTATTCGGAATGGGTTAAACCCGGTCTTTCTGAATAATTCATGTATTTTTATAATTAAAAAAATCAAGTACTATAAAAGCACATCCAACGTCTCATTCCAATTCCGTATATTCTCTTAAATAAAATATTCACATTATCTTATCAAAGATAAATTCTTTTACTTATCCATAAACCTTTTCTTTTAAAGATTTATTAAAAACCCAATTTGGTTTTAAATCTCACAAATCATTATTCAACGATTAATTAAATTTAAGAAATTAATCTTATATTTAACTGGGTTAAAGAACTAGTGGAATTTAAAACATAGTTCACGGTAAACCCAAAATCATCTTCCATAAAATATGGAATCTTCACAGAAATCAAATTAATATATAATCATTATAAATTTCTGTATCCGACCAACAATATAAATGGAATAACAGCAAAGCCTCTTAAATTCCATATGTAGTATCGGTGTTCTTCTACAAAAGCTTATCTTAGTTATTATAAATTCGAATTCCATTCAACTCCAATTTAATATATTAAATTGGGAAACTTGGGTTTTGGAAAATTCCACTAAAAATCTTAATAAAAGATTTATAAATTCCAAATCATATTTTTATTGTTAGTTGGGTTAAAGAACACATGTCACTTAAAAACACAGTTCACAATAAACCCAACTCACATTCCTTTTTATTCCAATTTCTAAATAAAATTGAAAACTTTAATAACCTAAATAAAAGATTATTCTTTTCATACGGAGTTTAAGAACAGTGTTATTTAAGACACTATTCACAACAAACCCAAAATCCAATTTATTTAATTTAACTTCAATTAAATATTCACTAATTGGAAAACTTCATTAAATCCTAATTTAACGATTTATTCTGGTTAATAACTAGTTCGTATCAATAAAAATATATTTTTCTAAAATATATTTTTTTCTAAAATATATTCTAAAATATTCTTTTTCTAGAATATCCTTTATTGGAATGTGACTCAATCAACAACCATATATTGTATGTAATCAACAATCATGATAAATAATCATCAAACATCCAAATAACAACCAGAGTGGATTTTATAACTATGTGAGCATAAAAGTAAATAACTAACGCTCATCGCAGACTGTCAATCCATCGATTGACATATAATTAAATATTGGGATTAGTGTATGTCAAAGGTCGTCCCAATACCCGTGTGGGGTTTCATCCATTAAACAAATAATAAATAATTTGTGTACTTGGGCGATGTGTGAAAATTTTCGTCCCATTCACATAAACAAGTCGGATAACTTGTAAATGGATGTGTAACATTTCAGTATCACGAACATATATAAGGATGAATCAATACTTATATATAATAAAAGAGAACATAAATTCTCATTTTAACATAATTTATCAAAAACAATAAATCTTTTCTACTGATTCATTTACATCCAAAAATGTGAATTCTAATGTTGACTCACTTGCAATGAGATAAACACTTTTCATTTTACATAAAAATGATATTCTTTTTACGTTGTATAAAGTGTGATTTTTATATTACATTAAAAATGATATTCTTTTTCTAAGTTTCTAAGATTAACATTAAAAATGTGTTTTAAATGTGAAACATATTTCATAATGAAAAATGTAAATTTCACTACTCTTTATGATATTAACATTAAAAGTGGGTTTTAATGTGAAACATATTTCATAATGAAATATGTATATTTCCCATTACATGATTTATTTTCAACAAGGGAATACAAATAAAAACATAACTTTTTATTCTATGCTTTATTTGCAACAAGGAATGCAAATAAAGATTTAACTTTCTACTTTTAGTTTTATTTACATCAAGGAATGTAAATAAAAGAAAAATGTAACATTTTACTTTCAATGTATATTTGCATTCGTGAATACAAATAAAAGAACAAATTCTACTTTCAATGTATATTTGCATTTATGAATGCAAATAAAAGAACAAACTTTATTTCCAATGTATAAATCCATTTGTGAATGCAAATAAAAGAACAAACCTTATATTTTAATATGTATTTGCATTTGTGAATGCAAATAAATGAACAAACTATATTTTTAATATGTATTTGCATTTGTGAATGCAAATAAAAGAACAAACTTTATTTTGAATACATATTTGCATCTCTAATCAAGTTTGACCAAAGATGTATATTTATTCCACTAATTCAAGTTTTGATAAAAGTGATTTCTATTACTAATCGAGTTTAACCAAAAATATGCTAATTTCTATCACTAATCAAGTTTAACACAAAAATGTTAATTTCTATTCACTAATCAAGTTTAACACAAAAATGGTAATTTCTATTCACTAACCAAATTTAACACAAAAACGTTAATTTCTATTCACTAATCAAGTTTAACACAAAAATGTTAATTTCTATTTACTAATCAAGTTTAACAAAATCAACATTCTTTTTTTATATAAAAATATACATTTTCAAATCTATTCTTTTTAATGCAATCAAATATGATGAATTTGTTTATTTACTTTTAATGTAAACAAAATAATGATTTTGTTTATTTACTTTTAATGCAACCAAAATGAGAATTTTGTTTACTTACTTTTAATGCAAACAAAATGATGATTTTGTTTATTTACTTTTAATGCAAACAAAATGATGATTTATTTTACTAACATGTTTTTAACAAAAATGACATTTTATCTCACTCTAATTTAACATAAAAAAAAATGTTTTAATTCATTTCTTCTAAAAAGACCAAAAAGAATGTTTAAATTTTCATTCTTATAAAATGAGTAAAAAGGAATGTTCTAATTTCATTCTTATAAAATCACCAAAAGGAATGTTTAATTCAACCGTGTGATTTCTAATTCTATGATCATGTTTTAATCAACAGTGTGATTTTCTAATTCTATAATCATTTTTTAATCAACAGTGTGATTTTCTTTCCTTTAATGTAAACAAAATAATGATTCTTGTCTAATCCTTTTTATGTAAACAAAATAACTATTTCATCTAACCTTTTTGAATAAACAAAAATGTTTCTTTTATCACATTTAACATTTTAAACAAAAATGTCCTTTTATCATATTTAACATTTTTAAACAAAAATGTCCTTTTCAATCCTATCTAACATTTCTAAGCAAAATGTCCTTTATACTAACAAATATAATATTGATAAAGGTGTATTTAAAATCTTATCCTTTTTATTAACAAATATAATGTTAATAAAAATGTATTTTTGACCTTTTTTATTAGCAAATAAGATGTCAATAAAAATGTGTTTATAATCTTATCCATTTTATTCTTTCCTTTACATTGAAAAAAAATGTAAATTCCTATTTATATTAACTATTTGCATCTAAACATGCAAATAAAAATAAAATAAAAATAAAAATCTTTTTCTAAGTTATTTATTTGCATCTAATCATGCAAATAAAAATGAAATCTTTATACTAATGTTTATGTCTAAAATGCAAATAAAAGAACATCTTTTAATTCTATTTTTATTTGCAATGAGGAATGCAAATAAAAGAACGTCGTTATAATTCTAGGTATGTTTACACTAGAGGATGCAAATAAAAGAACAATTTATTTTCAATGAATATATTTGCCTAAGAGAATACAAAGAAATGAAAATTTTATTTTCAATTGATATATTTGCATAAGGGGATACAAATAAATGGACAATTTATTTTCAATGTCAAATCAATATCAACTACATGTGATGACAACTAGTGTTTTGGTGTCAACATACGGTTACAATTCCACATTTCAATACATGAAATAAATCTAAGTTTGATGTTAATTAACACAAACCACAACAACCATCATCATCAACAAACAACGAATACAATACCATACATCACAGAATTGAATTTAATTAACATACATATATAGAACTGAAACAATGGAAGATAATTAAATTTTAATTATTTAAAAAAAAAGAAATCTCACCGTGCTTTTATTCAGATTCAGTATTTGGTCAAAATTGAATTTGATTAGAATCGGTCTTAGTCAGTTCAGGAGCGTAGATCTCGCCTCTACGATCGCGATGCTTCGAAAATCGTTGAATTCTGTTTCAGTTTGTGAAAGATATGATCGTTTGAAGATTTGATAATAATTAAATTAAACAATTAATTAAAATTCTTAATTACATTCATTAGCTAAACCATGGCCGCTAATCCTCTTCTTCTTCTATCGCATACTGTAAAAACTTCGAACCCACTTCGCCATCTTCAACCAATTCACGCCGCCACAACGCCAGACCGGAGCACCATCAAACATCACCCTAGTGTAGCCGCCGACCTCGCCTACCCCCTCCGTGAACCATGGCCCATTGGATGTCCGCTCCAGCGCTGGGACCTGCCGCGAAGTCAACGTGTTTGAGGGCGAAATCCAATCGAACCATTCCACTAAATTTAATCAAATCCGTATGGTTTCGAAGACCTTAGATTGCTCTTTCATCTTTGCTTTACAATCACTATCTAATTCGAGGTTATTTAGGAACGATTTGGGGAAGAAAAAGGAACAATATTGGCCATTGAAGGAAGCTTCTGGCGGCAGCAATGTGATAGAATTAGGGTTATACAGTATAGTGTATTTATACATGTATTTCTAATTTAATTTTTATTTATTTATTTCCAATAAATCTTGTTTAACGTTACGAACTCCGAATCGAACCCAACGAGTGTCATCACTAGCTAATTACCCCCGTCTCGGACACAATGGAACATGTTTCTTAACCCAGTTCGGTTGTTACGATATGTTTTTCTTAAATTTAAAATATAAATCATTTAATTATTAAATTTGAGCGTACATTTTAAATTACCGGGGCCACATACTACCTCTAAAATTTACAGAAAAATTATTTCTGGTTATGTTTTGACGATATGGTTCTAACAAGACTAATTTCGTCGAATTCTGATACTGTTTGAAAAATGGCCTTTTTCTAGTCGATTAAATCTTACCAAAATTGACAAAACACCTTATCCTCTGCCACGCTCACATATTAATTCGAAAAATTATGAAAATTGAAACTTAGCAATAATTTGACATTCCGGTTCCAACAAAAGTGGTTTCGTCAAAAACCGAGATCGTTTGCAAAATGGCTATTTTTAAGGCCAATATTTTATATTAAAATATATATAAATTCTACAGCGACTTTTCTAAATTTTAAACTGGTCATAACTTTTGATTTATAAAGTGAAATTTCAGTTTTTCAGATTCGTTAGAAAGATATGATTAAACAGATTTAAATATTTCTTGTTTCGCTCAATTCTGTTTTAAAATGAATCCTATACAGTCAGTCAAAGTTCAAATTCAAAATTTCAAACTACAGCGCTGTTTTAAACTCCTTTTATAATTAAATTAAATTTATTCGTTTTAAAGTAAATTTTTAGTTGTTATTAGTTAAAATAAATTATTATAAATATTTAAAATCCATTAAAATTTCTAAATTAAAAATTTTTAACTGGCCCCAAAATTCCAGGTTGTTACAATCGCCCCCACTTAAAATCTTTTCATCCTCGAAAAGGAACGTGGCTAAAAAGTTGTTTAATTAACTAACTTAACCTTAATTTTATTTGTTGGTTTCAATAATTTTGTTAGTTAAATTAATTATCATTTCTATACTTTAATTAGTTAAACTAATAATCAAACATCACAACCAGCAATCAATTGGGTGATTAACTTTTCAAATATATATCTTTTACGTATAGTCAAAAATCATATTTTTAGTGCAAATAAAAGAAAGGTGTACTAACTAAGTTTTGGTTCTCATACCAGTCAATGCAAATATATAGAAATCCCACCTTCGAGACTCGAACATAAATACTGGTGATGGTCGACCTATCCCAAGAATTACCTCCGGGCGACTATAGTGCGATTCTATATCTATCCAGTATATTAAAACTTCGAATATCCGTTAATTACTCGTATATACGAAAACTTTATATACTCGATTGTCCACATTAAAATATAATATACTCAAATACGTATATTAAGATGAAATTTTCAAAACTAAATTTGTTTTCATTTATTTTAAAGAAAATAATACTCTTCACACTCGTTCTAGGACACTACTAATCCCATCTCTAACGAGTAATTCTCATTGGATATTACTAATCCAATCTGTGATGAATTCTTTCATTCGGTTCTAATGTGTCTTGTTCTCGAGCTCTGTAAACCAAAGCTCTGATACCAAATGAAACGACACAAACTTCCCAGTAAAGGAAAGCCTGGATTGCTTTGAGAACAACACACATTATGACACATAACTGAAGAACTTTTTATTTCTGATTACAACAATTACATCGGATTACAAGAATGTAACAGAGTATGAATACTTATTACATAATAGGAATACAATAATATCAGAGTTTCAAATTACATTTAAATAGCAGCGGAAAATAATACAAATATACAACCGAAAGGAATACACGGATATAGAGCTTTCCGAATACCGCTTCAGGTGTAAACCAGGATCCTCTAAATATATCTGCAAAAAGCTACTCGACTGCCCGTGTGGAAAATAAGGGCACCCGAGTTTGCCAGTGAAACAAACTAAAGGTCAGTCATGGGATGGTATGAGAAATCCTACTTAACCTACCTAATAATAAGGCAAACCACAGGACCACGCCGCTAACGCAGAACGGGTTTACTCCATTGGATTGCCAGTGCATAAAATAAAGTAAATCGTTAAACAACGCAATGCTTTTTAGAAAAATGAAACCATTATAAGACCCAAGTCCCATCACACAATGCAACACAAACCGAAGGATAGGGTTTTACCTTATAATGGTCAAAAGATGCTTGATACGATAAAACGGATTTAATATTAGTGTGTATATGTTCTAATAAAAACATTTCAATCATAATGTATCAATCATAGACGGCATGGGTACCACATATCATGTCTCCATACTAGTTCTACATTCAAAACCGCAAGGTCGTATTGGAAATTGGATTTCCATCATGAGTTGAGGCTAGGGGCAAGCTCCTCTCCAATTCGGGACACTCTAGCAAATGCCTCAGGATCACACCTATGGGCAACCCTTGGAGCGGTAGGGCCGGTCCCTGCCTATCGACAGTGGATTGGTTATGCCTAAACACACGTTTCCCGGTTCCTTTGAACCTATAATATGACCACTAACGGCCTATAAAAATTCGAGGTGCCTCAAAATCCATCATCAACATAAGTAAAATGCCATCCAATTTAAACCCTGACACTACCACTAGCTAGAAAGAAACGTGTGCACTCCCTACGGTCCATATCCCGTTTTTGACTCATACCGGGGTGTGAGGCTCGCGAAGTCACGATATACACAAAGCTATGCCGTAATAGGCTATACGTTGATCATCCCACAAGGCCCTGCTTTTCAACAAAAGCCTTGATCATTTGCATCTTGGCATGCTACATTGACAATTCATGCCGTGCGATCAATTACTATTAATATATACCATGGTGTTAAGCAGAGAATAAATTCTCCACCACCAATTAGATATACATTAATAAAAATCAATTTAATTCACATGGAACGAAATCCAATGTCAGACACGCCTCCATTTACTAGCTTATGCTCTGGGTCTGAGCGAAAACCAAATCCTGACAATCAACAATAGTCCGTATGGCCACCACTGAAGCCCCTTCAAGGTAGCTACTCCCATCAGGGTCTCTGTAGCAACACATCCATTCGATGTGAAGATCGCCAGTCTTCAACCACTATCTTCATCTTCGACTCTTCATCGTCGTAGTAATTATTCGGAATGGGTTAAACCCGGTCTTTCCGAATAATTCACGTATTTTTATAATTAAAAAAATCAAGTACTGTAAAAGCACGTCCAACGTCTCATTCCAATTCCGAATATTCTTTTAGATAAAATATTCACATTATCTTATCAAAGATAAATTCTTTAACTTATCCTTAAACCTTTTCTTTTAAAGATTTATTAAAAACCCAATTTGGTTTTAAATCTCACAAATCATTATTCAATGATTAATTAAATTTAAGAAATTAATCTTATCTTTAACTGGGTTAAAGAACTAGTGTCATTTAAAACATAGTTCACGATAAACCCAAAATCATCTTCCATAAAATATGGAATCTTCACAGAAATCAAATTAATATATAATCGTTATAAATTTCTGAATCCGACCAACAATATAAATGGAATAACGGTAAAGCCTCTTAAATTCCATATGTAGTATCGGTCTTCTTCTACAAAAGCTTGTCTTAGTTATTATAAATTCGAATTCCATTCAACTCCGATTTAATATATTAAATTGGGAAACTTGGCTTTTGGAAAATTCCATTAAAAATCTTAATAAAAGTGTGAAGACCCCAAGCCCCGTACTGACGGTGGCAAGGGTAATCTTTGGAATATAACACAGAAACAGATAATCGCAGAACAAAAATAAATAAATACACCAGATAATGTACAAATAATACACTGAATAAACGTAATCATCAGAGTTACACAGTATATAGGATCATACTTAGTACAAATACAGCTCAGCTATACATAAATGTCTACAGCGGAAAACAAACATAATATGTACAATAGGAGCTGAACAACATAAAAAGAGATAAACGAAGAATCCATCTTCATCTCCACCTATCCAGAAAGAGCCAGATAAAACCTGAATACAAGGCTGCCCGTGTAGAAAGAGGGGCACCTGAGTTTGAAAGTGAAACAAACTACGAGTCAGTCATGGGACTGGTATGAGAAATCAACTCAACACATTTAAAATATGGCTAATCACAGGACCATGCCACTTTCATGGAACGGGTTTACTCCATCGGATTGCCAGTGCTTTAAAACAAATAATTATTTTAAACCTCACAATGCTTTTTATAAAAATGAAGCCATTTTAAGACTCAGTTCCCATCACACATAGCAACGCAAACCGGAGGATAGAGTTTTTACCTTATAACGGCCAAAATATGCTTGATACGAATAAAACAAAAGCATTTGGTATTATTACTAGTGTTTATAAGTTTTGAAAACAATTTCGAATCATAACTATCAATCATAGACGGCATTAATGCCCCATACCACTATGTCGCCATATATAGGTATACAATCAAAACCGCACAATCACGTATTTGGAAATTGGATTTCCGTCATGAACCAAGGCAAAAGATAGTCCTTACCGACTTCGAGACAATCTAGCCCATGTCTCAAGGTCAGAGTGCATCGACCCTTGGAGCGACAAGGCCGGTCCACACGGAGTGGATTATAATGCCTGAACACTATGTTTCCCAGCCCTTTGGGGCGTAAATGAGCCAACGAATGACTCCATCGGACCCGGATCGTTCGATTTAACCGATACGCCTCGCAACAGTAACAACCACATAAGTCAAACTCGTCAGGGCGTGTAAAACCACTGACTCCACTTCTAGCTAGAAAGAAACGCGTGTCGTCCCTGAGGTCCTCTCCCGTTTCTGGTTCATACCGGGGTGTGAGGTTCGCGAATTCACGTTATACACAAAGCTATGCCACACAGGAGGTGTTTTGATCATCACCACAAGACTTTGCTTTTCAACAGAAGCCTTGATCACTACATCTTAGCATGTCACATAGGCAATTCACGCCATGCAACTGATGGCTATCAATCACACAGAATAAATTCCAATGTCAGACACACAATCCATTTGCAAGTCCGTTCTGGGTCTGAACGAAACCGGAGGCACTAAATACCTCGCATATCAATCGATCCCCACGTACGCCTGGACGATCACCACTCATTATCCATATTTCGGGATGCCTCCCAATCAGGACATCAGTTACCATCCAAACGAGGTGAAGATCGGTCTTCAACCCCCGTCTTCATCTTCGATTTCTTTTCGTCGATTCAGTTATTCAGAATGGGATAAACCCGGTCTTTCTGAGCAACTCGCATATATAATAAACAAGTGCAACACAAACATACATACGCATCATTTCAATTCATTAGTCACTAACCGTCAATTAGTAAGAGAACAATTTCCCAAATATTAACCCCGAAGGCCGAAACCAACATCAGATCAAAATCCAGGAAACCATTCGACTTAGCAAACCTTCAGTTTATTTCTAAATTTCACAACCATATCGTTTATAATATTTTATAACGATTTATCGCTATTTTTATTTATTTTAAAATAGCCAATTTATTCAAAACGACACTTCGGGCCATAACGCGGCCGTGGCACTATTTTTCTTCAGATTTGATTTACACATATCTAAAATTCTAACCGTTGGATCTTCACAAAATTCATATCATTAGAAAGATCTTATCGAAACGAATCCAACGGTTCTAGTTTCGGGAAAATCCGACGATGGGATCTCCCGGTATAATCATTTGAAATTTCGATTTCAAAATACGAACTGCAGCATTGTTATTCGATTTAATATAATTATATATATATATAATCGATTCTAGCGCTGTTTTTCTTCAGATTTGAATTAAACATTCCAGACAATTCAACCGTTGGATTTTTACAAAGTTGGTGCCGTTGGAAAGATATTTCCAAAGCGAACCCAACGGTTGCGGTTTCGGGAAGATCCGATGGTCAGATCTCCCGCACTAATCATTTGAAATCACGATTTCAAAATACAAACTGCAGCTTCGTTATTCGATATATTTCAATTCTATATATATATATATATATATCGATTCTTCAATTTCAAAACTATATGATATTCATAATTTTGATAAAAATGATATTTTTTATCTACTGTCTTCTATTTCAACACTTCACTATTTTTAACAATTCATGTATATAATAAAAATGTGATTTTTAATGTAAAACAATTTATTTCAAAACACGACTATTTTATATAGTTCATATAGATGATAAAAATATGATTTTTATTATGAAACAATTTATTTCAAAACACGACTATTTTATAAAGTTCATATAGATGATACAAATATGTTTTTTATTAAAAAAAATTGTATTTCAAAACACGACTATTTTATATAGTTCATATAGATGATAAAAATATGATTTTTATTATAAAACCATTTATTTCAAAATATGAATACCATTCAACACATGAATTTCAATTCAACGAATGAATTTCGATTCAACACATGAAGGTTTCCTATAGTTTATATATATAGATAAAAAGGTGATTTTGATATTTAAAACACGAATACCATTCAACATATGAATTTCTATTCAACGAATGAATTTCAATTCAACACATGAAGGTTTTCTACAGTTTATATATATAGATAAAAAGGTGATTTTTATATTTAAAACAGGAATACCATTCAACACATGAATTTCTATTCAACGAATGAATTTCAATTCAACACATGAAGGTTTTCTATAGTTTATATATATAGATAAAAAGGTGATTTTTATATTTAAAACACGAATACCATTCAATACATGAATTTCTATTCAACGAAGGAATTTCAATTCAACACATGAAGATTTTCTATAGTTTGTATATATAGAGTAAAAATGTGATTTTTATTGTTAAAACAATTTATTTAAAACACGAATACCATTCAACACATGAATGTGATTCAACGAATGAATTTCTATTCAACACATGAAGGTTTTCTATTCAACAGACGAATACAGTTTCAACATAGGAAAATAATTCTAACACATGAATATTATTCAAAATTTCGGCAGCATAACGGCAGGGTAGTTAAAACAGGGACCGTCCCTAGTACGGCTCCTCGCTCTACCTTAAAGCCTCGTAGCTTTTGATAATGGGGAATCATGCATCTAGTTCGCACGCAGGCGGCATGTATATATTTTTCATTTCCACAAACTAATCCTATGTGGTTTCAACCAAATATTTCTTAACCACAAACGGGTATTTTTCAACCACAATCAATCAATTCCAACCCCAAACAATTTCAATCAACCATTCGCTGTCAATCAATTTTCACACCAATCACAACCAATAAATATCGTCCATGGTTTGTGGACGAGGGGCATATATATATATATATATATATAGCATTTCACTTCTATTTCAACACATATATAATTTTTACAATGCATATAAAACTTATACATCGAACGTACAACTTATACAACGCTTATACAAGAGGTGTACAACCCTTATATAACTCATACATCGACTATATAATTTATACATTGTCGTTTTCCATATCGTTTATAAATTAGAAATCTCACCTTGGGTTCCACTCCACCAAAAATAGCAGAAGGCTCAGAAAAATATGCGGTCTCTTCTAGAAGGTAGAAGACGTCCACACGAGTCCACTGTCTCTTGTTTCACTGAATTTCGTCAACAAACGAAAAGGATATGATTTATACAGTGAAATCATAAGCGGTAGTGCTTTTAAAATGCTATAATATAGTTTAATATATATAAACCGTTACCTCTCTGTTTGGTTCGAAACTAGGGTTGGGAATTTCGCGAAATCCGTGAAGCTAGAGGACGATCGGCCTTCGCAGCGTCGAAGGGCTAGGAGAGGCGTTTCCGCGCAGGGGGGTGTGGACCAGCTCGGTGGTCAGGGGAGCTCGCGGCGGCGGTTTGAAACGATGAACTTTGGGGCGGTGGTTCTCGTCGATGGCGCAACGATAGGAGGAGCAACTGGTATTGATTTGAAGAGCGGAGCGAGGGCTTCAAAAAGTTGTGAAGGGTCGGGGTCAATCGATGAACGGAGTCACCAGAATCTGAGCTGGAAGCTTTGAAGGGCTTTCCGCCTTCAATCGATCGGGGAGAGAGAAATTGGGGGGGGGGTCTGACGTGGCCCAATACCCTTTTTTTTAATTTATATTTTTTTTCCAAAAATATCCCCTTTCACACACGAACCCCTATCCAAACCCAACGACTGTCGTCCCTAGCGTTTTACCCCAATTCCGAACACAATGGGATATGTTTCGTAGGCCCATTCGACTGTTTTAGTCAGTTTTCCTTCAATTTAAAATATATAACGTTCAATATTCGATTTGAACGTACATTTCAATTTGCCAGGGCCACAAACTGATTCGAAAATTTCCAGAAAAATAAATCTAGCTATGTTTTGACGATATGGTCCCAACAAAACTAGTTTCGTCGAATTCTTAGACCGTTTGCAAAATGGCCCATTTCTGGTCGATCCAATTTAACTCTAATTGACCAAAACACATTTTCCTTTTCCACGCTCACATACTAGCTTCAAAAATTATGAAATTTAAAATCTAGCAATAACTTCACATCCCGGATCCAACAAAAGTGGTTTCGTCGAATTCCGAGGTCGTTTGCAAAATGGCCAATTTCACGGGCTATATAAATTCCATAGCGACCTTTCTGAAAATTCATTTGGCCATACCTTTTGCTTTCCGCTATGAAACTTCGATTTTTCAGATTCGTTAGAAAGGTATTCACTAAAAGATTTAACTATTTTTGGTTTCACTCAAATCCGTTTTGTGTTGCACCCGGTATAGTCAGTCAAAGTTTGAATTCAAATTTTGAAACTACCGCGCCATTTCAGGCCTTGTTTATAATTAGAATTAATTATATTCGTTTTCAAATGTCGATTCTAACTTACTTTTCATCGTTATTATTTAAAATATTTATTTTAAATATTTAAAATCCACTATTTTAGCCAATTTAAAAATTTTAATTTGGTTCAGATTTTCCGGGTCGTTACAATCTCCCCCACTTAAAACTTTTTGTCTCCGAAAAGGAACAAAGTCGAAAGTGGTTTGATTAATCAACTCTACATTCAATTTGGCTTCCATTCTCCAACTCTCCAATTTCTGAGAATTTTCAAATTCTTCAAAAATTTGGCTAACACCCGGAATTTTCGAAAAATTTCGCCATAACCTCCTTTGTACGGGGAGGGGTTTGGAAATTTATTGGGCCATATTAGGCACCCAATAAATCCTATAAAGCATACACATATTTATAGTGATATATTCTGGTGTTTACAGGGGAGCATGTATAGATAATAACTCCAGAGAATAAATTCTCGTCACGCTGTCAAAGCCCGAGGGAGTGTGTATTTTAATTGCTCCAGAGGTTAAATCCTCGTCACCTCGTCCCGTGTGGGAAATAAATAATCCATGCGCCATATCTAATGACTAGAGAGACGTGATTATTGTCAACTCCAGACACATGTGGTTTTTTTTATTAATCTGGCAATTTTATCGTTACATTTTAAATAGTCCATATCAGTCATCAGTTCAACCTGTAAAATATAGTCATCGCCATACAAGCCTCTCGCTCGTATGGTAAATCTTCCACCTCGTCACACAAGCTCCAAATGCTTATGTGGTATATGATGAAGTATGCCTATCTTCAGAAGTATGCCATGTAGTGTAGTTCAAAATTAATTGTTACTATCCTATGGCGAAGTTTATGATTACACACATAACAACCAGCACTCTACATCCAATGGCATTCACAGGAGTTGATATAATAATATTTCGCATCCAACTCATTAAGGTTTATCTATTTGTCGGGCACACAAATAAATTCTTTACTCAACAGCTATCCAATTACCTGTTCAAACATATATAATGCACAAGTATATATTTCTATCTATTCTATAATCAGTTCAATGTGTGATTTAATTGTAACACCCCATGTCCATTAATGTCACTCACAAAGGGAATGCATTAACTTCTATGGAGCGTTTTAAGTGAATATAGAATAGAAAATCACAACAAGACAGATATGAAATAGTACTTGAAAATTTAAAACTTTAATTATTGCAAAGGAAGGTAAATATGTTTGGTTACATCACCAAAACCCAATGACTAAAGTCAAGTACATAATATCCATCTTGACAAAATCAGAGTACATAATATAAAAAGCATAATCCCATAAATAGCCATAAAAGCGATAGGTTGAGCTTTACTTCAGCAATCCAAATCCAAGTGCTCCCAAAGAGATCCAAATCAAGCTTCCCACCCTAAGAACCTGGGGGGAAAAGGAAGAAAAGAGGTGGAAACAAAGGGGGTCAGACATAAAGTCTGGCAAGTCCGATAACTCCAACAATATAATTATCAAAGTAACTAGGATAAGACATAAGCTTGGTAAATAAGGAAATGACTGTGAATTAATGGCAAGACCAAGCAACCAAAAATAATAGGATGAGCAAAGATAACGTTAAAGGCGCTTCCTAATCAATATAGGGTAATTACTATACTCTACCGTACTGTACCGTACTGCACTGTACTATGTATCAACCCGAAAATCTGGGCCAGTTTAAAATTTTTATTTTGGCAATTTTATCGAAGTTTAAACATTTAAAATGAATTATTTTAAATAATAACAACGGAAAATTTATTTTGAATATAATTCGAGCACATATATTTATATGCGTCGTCGTTAGAATATAAATAATTATATATAATTATAAATAGAATTGAAAATGGCGCGGTAGTTCGATAATTCGATTTCAAACTTCAATTGAACGTACCGGGTGCAAAACAATCCGGATTTTAGTGAAACCAAAAATAATAGGATCTAATTGATGATATCTTTCCAACGAATCCGAAAAATCAAAATTTCATAACGGGAATCAAAAGATACGTCCAGTAGAAAATTCTGAATAGTCGCTATGGAATTCAGGCCCTTAAAAATGGGAATTTTGCAAACGACCTCGGATTTCGACGAAACCACTTTTGTTGGGTCCGTGATGTCAAGTTATTGCTAGATTCCAAATTTCATAATTTTTCGAATCAATATGTGAGTGTGGCAAAGGAAAACGCGTTTGACCAGTTTCAGTTGATTTTAATCGACTGGAAAATGGCGATTTTTCCAACGGTCCCAGAACTCGACGAAACTAGTTTTGTTAGGACCGTATCGCCAATACAAAGCTAGAAAATATTTTTCTGGGATTTATAGAGTTAGTATATGACCCCAGTAAATTGAAATGCACGTTCAAATTCAATATGTAGAGTTATATGTTGATTTTGACGAAAACTGATCGAAATGATCGAATCAGCTTACGATACATATCCCATTGTGCTCGGAATGGGGGTAATTAGCTATAGACGACAGGCGGTGGGCCTTGTTTCGAGGTCAAATAAAAAGTCAACTTTTTGAATTTTAAAATAAAATAAAATAAATAAATAAAACCTCTCTCCTGCTCCCCTTATCTTCATTCTGCCCCCCCCCCCATCGATCCCCCCTCCGATCTTCTCCCCCTCCCCGACGTCTCTCCTCCCTCCTTCTCTCTCCACGCCACCATCCAAAAACCGAACACCCCCAACCCTCAGAAAATCAGCCGCTTCCACCCAAGCACCCGCCGCCGCCTGCTGCTCCTGAAACCCTACGCCGCGCCCAGCCTCGCACCGACCGCCGCTGCCTCTTCTACTGCCACCACCACCAACGAACAAGAAAACCCCCCTCCGCTCCTCCTTAAAGCAATGTAAGCCCTTTCATTTATTTTGTTTTGATTAATTAATTTTAGCAATTAAAAATCTGAAATTTTATATTGTAGGAGGATAAAGATATAATCTTTTATATTGTAGAGAGTCCAAAATATAATTTTTATCGTATCTAAAGGTAGAAAATATATTTTTCATATTATATAGATGATAAAAATGTGATCTTTATATGGTAGGATATAAAAAGACGATATTTTTATGTAGTGAAAGATGATATTTTTAAAGTAGGAAAAGGAGAAATATTTATTTTTGAAAAGAAGAAATATTTGTATAGAGAATAGCGTGGTAAAAATAGAATTTTTATCTATATAGCATCGATACAAAAATAGAATTTTTATCTATATAGTAGCGTTGTAAAAATAGAATTTTTATCTATATAATAGCGGTGAGAAAATAGAATTTTTATCCATATAGCGTGATTATAAAAACTCGGTTTTTATATATTGAATAGCGAAGTAAAAATTCGATTTTTATATATTGAATAGCGAAGTAAAAATTCGATTTTTATATATTGAATAGCAAAGTAAAAATTCGATTTTTATATATTGAATAGCAAAGTAAAAATTCGATTTTTATATATTGAATAGTAAAGTAAAAATTCGATTTTTACATATGTAGAGAATACGGGCAACGAAGGTGACAAAAAGGCAAGAACGACAAGATTTTCTACATAGGAAGTGTCGTGGAGTTGGAATAGCTATTGGTGAGAACTTCTCACTCTAAATTTCCTTTTCTAGTTATATACATATACTAGGATGCAGACGGTGCTTAGTATCACCCGACACCGTCATCCACAGACCATGGATGGCTTGTTTGTTTGTTTGTTTGATGTGTTGTGAAATTTGTTTGTGTTGTTGATGTGAAATCGATAATAAAATGTAGATATGTTGAAATAAATATTTTATCGTTAAAAATATAATTTTTAACGTGAAAGTGAATAAATAAATATTTATAAACAAATCGACCGATTTGTTTATATACACTGATTTGACTGATATTGATTGGGTCGATAAATTTTGCACATCGCTCAACTGCACAAATAAAAAAATCTGTGTTTGTTGATTTGAAACCCCACACGGGTGTTGGGATGATATTTGAGTACACTAATCCCAATTATTTAATTGAATGTCGATCGATTGGTCGACAGGCTGTTTAAGCGTTAATTATTTATATTTGATGCTTATGCAGTTGTGTGGTACACCCTGGATGATGGTTGATTGTTTAACATTGCTACTATACATGTGTTGTATGGAATCCAAATAATTAACGTTATATGGTGATTGATTGGGCCTCATCCCAATCGGGAAAATAATGAATATTATAAAAGAAAATTCATGTGTTGAATATAAAAATGGTCATGTGTTGACGATGTTCATGTGTTGAAAATATTCGTGTGTTGAGTAAAATATTTTAATAATAAAATTTACATCTTTATCATATTTAAAATTAGAACTACTTTACGGTTGGAGTCTAATTAAAAATCAAACAATAGATACCATAATTTTATAAAATATTTTACATAACAAAATTAATGATGTGTTGACAGTACTCATGTGTTGAGATTAGTCGTGTGTTGAAAGAATATAGATCATGTGTTGAATAGAATAACGAATTTATTGAAATATATAAAGCCGTGTTGATTATAGTTGCGCTATTTTGAAGTGAACGATATTTATATCGATTTTATTCGTTTTACAATGAATATTGAAAAGTGATTTCAAAATTTAATATTTTGAAATGAAATTAAAATTAAATTAGATAAAAATTCGAATTGAAATTTTATTGAATCAAATTGAAATGAATTCGAATCGAATAGAAAATGAATTCGATTCGAATTGAATAGAAAGCGAATTTGAATTCAAATTGAATAGAAAGCGAATTTGAATTCGAATTAAATAAAATTGAAATGAATTCGAATTGAATTGAAATCAAATCGATTTGAGATTGAAGATGAAGTTGAAATTGTTTTTGAAACGAATTTAAAACGATTTATAAAATACGTTTTAAAAAGAAAATCGACGAAATATATAATATATATATATATTATATATATTGGCCTGAATAGAACGCGCCGCGCCGCGGCAGTTCGTGAATTTCGACCATTAATTTCGAATTGACGTTGCGGGAGATCCGACCGTCGGATTCTCCTAAAACCAGAACCGTTGGGTTCGTATCGAAAAGAGCTTTCCAATGAATATTAGAAATTTAAAATCTAACGGTTGGATCTGGAGTTATGTCCAAATCAAATTCGAAAAAGGTCGTTGTAGGTGTAGTTCAATGGCCGTTGTTGGAAATCGACTGTACGCGCCTTGATAAAATTATTAAAAATATTAATAATTTGTGTAAAATCATAATATGTGAATTGGAAAGAACTGGGATGAAAAACTCCACATTTGGAAATATAAAAATAGATTTTTATCGAAATGAACTAGTTTTGAACTAGAATTAAAATCAATTTATTTTTGAAATAAATAAATTGACTTTGAAAGTGAAAATAATCAATATTCCCAATACGTGGATTGGACTGGAGTTGAATCGAAATTATCTTCGGAATATTTCGATGTTGGATTTCGTGACTATACGGATATTGTTATGGGAATTTGAAAGATATATTATATATCATTATTTCCAATACGATATTTGTTGGTTTCAGAATTTGATATTGAATATAAGCCGGTATATTTTCTATTCAGAACCTTGTATTTAATATCATATGTGATTTGGGTTTATCGTGAATCGTGTTTTAGATGACATTGGTTCTTTAACCCAGTTAAAGACAGGATGTTGATTTTGAAAAGATTAAAACTAAGTGGAGTTTTAATGAATCTTTAATTAGATTGAAATGTGAATTGATAATTTAAATTATCAAATCTGAAAAGTGATCGAGTGTGGAGTATCACCAGTTTTGCTCCAAAGCGATAGTTAAATCTTTAATTAGATTTGAACGTGAAATGGTAACTAATTTTACCGATAACATCGCGGTGTTAGATATGGAGTATTACCAGTTTTGCTCCATGGGATGAATAGGTTGGGATTGGGAAATAAAATAAATAATTACTTCGGTGTGGTTCGCTAATCCCGACTAGTTTGAAATGATATCCAAGGGGAGATTATAGGATAAATTTAGAAGAATTTATCTTGGATAAAATTAATGGGAACGTTTCCCTAAGAATGTAATTTTGTGAATAAAAGAATATTCTGAATTGGAATGAGGAGTTTGTTGTGTTTGTGTAACATTTGTTTATCATATACATGGGTTATTCAGAAAGGCCGGGTTTATATCCATTCTGAATAACCGATTCGACGAGATGTCGAAGATGAAGACGGTGGTTGAAGACCGGAAGTCTTCACATCGTTTGGGTGATTACTGATGATCTTGATTGGCCTGTACACCCAAGATGAGGGAAATAGTTGGTGATCGTCCAGACGTACTTGGAGATCGATGGATATGCGAGGAAAGTGCCTCCGGTTTCGTTCAGACCCAGAATGAACTTGTAAATGAATTGTGTGTCTGACATTGTATTTTATTCTATGTTGATTGATCTCTATTAAATATACATCTGTTTGGCGGCGGAGAATTTATTCTCTTGCTTAACGCCCTTCTCTGAGACGTACGAGCTCAGAGGTTGTATATCGATGGACATCAGTTGTATGGAATGAATTGCAGTGTGGCACGCGTAAGTGGCAATTGATCAGGGCTTCTGTTGAAAAGCAGAGTCTTGTGGTTGATGATCAAAGCACGGCCTGTGTGGCGTAGCTTTGTGTATAACATGAATTCGCGAGCCTCACACCTCGGTATGAGTCCAAAATGGGAGACGGACCGCTGGGAGAGCACGACGTTTCTTTCTAGCTAGGGTGGTATCAGTGACCTACCAGCCCTGACATTTATATACTTTTCACCTGTGTGGTTGTTGGAATGCGAGGCGCCTCGGATATAGGTCTGTAAGGACCGGGATGTAACGACCCAACTTTCGAACACATCGGAAGTCGTGCCATTAATAAGAAATAAGAATAGGTAGAGGATAAAACACAGAAACATCAGAATCTCACAGCGGAATTTTTCACAAAAACAATACTTCATATTATTACACAGCGGAAAAATATTACATCAGGATATACTGAACTAGTGATACAACTCATTCATGGTACATCAGTGATTATACCGATCATAGATGATCAACCGACAGACTTAATTATATCGTAGATGGATGGACCGACACACAGCAAAATCTTCATTCCAGCTTCACAGGTTTATCCAAGTCCTGATTCACTTGTCTATTCATAACAAGTGTTATGAATACCCAAGAGTTTAAGGGAAAACACAGAAAAATAAACTCCGGGTCAGTCAGGGGACTGGTCTGAGTAAACAGTTCAAAGAAATTATCTCATAAGACCACGCCGTAAGTACAGAACGGTTTTTTTTACCTTATGAGATCGAAAACACTTTGTATACTTGAAATCAGATATTATCATAATATCAAGAGTTTTCACAAATAGTTTAGAAATCTAGGAGAATGCTTGCATCTCACATTCTCCGATATAACATACAAATAAAAACCGCTTGGCGATTAGGGAAATTGGATTTCCAACTTGACAAGGTATGGGTCCACATTCCGCTGATGTATCTCTAGAGGCAAATACATATGGGTTCAACAAGAACTTCTTGCAACCCGGCCCTCACATGACCGACCACTCATTTCTCTTGAGTGTATCGAGTGTATATCACCGATGGTTGTGTACGACAACCATCCCCGCATGGGCAGAATCGATAGATTAAGAAACAAAAGGAATTTCTCTAGATAGGTGATACTACACCCTAATGGGAGCGACCCACATAGCCATGCTGCCTGCCCGATTTTTGTCATTTCCTGGTTGTGAGGCTTGAGGCTAGACTTACGTTTCATCATCACTGGTTCATTCCTTTGAATGCCACATCGTCCTACCCGTCAGAAATACTCATTCGATTTCCCAAATATATCACGGGCAATAAAGCTAAGAGAAACGAATTTCTCCGCCACCAACGTAATATACTTACGTAAATTCGATGTGTAAAATCTGACTGATATACGTTGTCAGACACTCGTCCATTCAGGTTTGTTCTGGGACTGAACAGACCAATACATATTGTTTACGATCTTCTTGCACACCGTCGTCTTCAGCTTGAACATCTATGACGTGCGGCGTCTAATCAAATCAAGGTGGAAATTAATCCGGCCTCTTTGAAATGATTACGAACATTTTCTTTAAATTCTTTAATCTAACATGATTAAAATCAATTACATGTACAGTCAAGTCAAACAGTATATAATCATCTTGCTTATATATGATATTTTGATCAAATCTTAGAATTTGACAAATTTAGCGTGCGCGCTGCACGGGTTTTTCCTTCTATCTTGTTCGTCATTTCTGAAATTGAATCCTTATACTATTCTTTTTAGAAGTTAATCCTTCCTCGACTGCCTTTAATTCTGATTCTTTATAATGAATTAAATTTATAATTAAATTTCTCATTTACAACTCTTATACTGTATATTTGCAGTGTCAAATTCTTTTTGATTCCTTAACCGAATCTGCTGCTTCCTTTCTATAATTTAAACAAATTTTCTCCTTTTTAAATTATCAAACTATACAGAATAAATCAATGTTTATTTACACTAGCTCAGATAGTACAACATTATCCGTTATGTTGTGCCAGAGATTTTTGATTTACAGATTTGAACTCGGCAGTTCCAGTGTACATCAAATGCTCTTATTTTATTACTTTAAACCAAATATTTTAATCTGAATAAATTCAATTTTTAATTTTAAACTAAATCGATCACAAATCCCATTTCTGCATTTCTCGACGAAATTCCATCAGATCTATCTTGTCTGATTTACTCCTCCTTCCATTCTATACTGATAAAATTTCTCCTCTTTATTTATCAGCCTATAACACGACCAAATTACACTTTATTGTTCTTATTTCGACGAATACTGAACTGTACCTGACGGTTCTTGTACCCGGAAGTTACAGTTTTAAACGGTCACTTCTGTCGTATGTTATATTTGTTTTTCTTATCTCTTGGTTGTCTGAAAATCTAAATATTCGATTCACAACTAAATTCTGATTTAAATTATAAACTGAATTTATAATTTAACAAGATTTACAGTTTTTAGTTTGAAACCAAAATCCTGATTCACTTCTTTTAATAAAAATTCTATTAATTTCAATACAATTTAAATTAATACCCACTTAAAACTTAAACTAAACTTAAAATAAAAATCTTATTTTAACTTTACCTTTGTTTAACATAATCACTTATATTTAAAATCAACTAAAGTTTAAAACTTTATGTACCAGCTAAAGAACCAGGCCAAAGTGCCAAACCAAAACTAAGTGTTAAAAACAAGTGTCGCGCCTGGAAATCAAAGTGCCAAGATCTCGAAATTGCCAAAATACCAAGGCCTTGTATTTTGCCAAAGTACCAACACTGATATTACTGTGTTTCCAGCAAAAAAAACCCACGGCATCTCTCTTTGCAAACCACTGGGCGTTCTTCTCCTTCATCTACAGGGAGTTGTGCACGTGCACAAGCGCGTGGGCCCCCTCCAGCCACCAACGTCCGTCGTCGCACGTTGCTTGCCACCACATGATCACTCCTCCATCACCCGATCACCTCCCCTCGGCCCACATCAAAAAGTTGCCGTGCCACCTCTTTTCAGAGAAAAAAAACATCATCAAAGAAAACCGCTCCACCTCCTCCCACCGACCACCTGACGCCATCACCTCGCTGCCACATCACCACCGGACCAGGACGCCCCTATTCCCCCTATACCGCACCTCCCCCGTGCCTCCGATGAAGAGCAGCCACCATGTTTCCAACCGAACCCAATTACCACACAAAAACCCTATTTTTACCAATTCCTCAAAATCAAATCATTTAAAAAAAATTTCTAGCATTTTTCCTAGGTTGCCCAATCCCTGATGAAGCTCCTACTTCGATCCCCTGACCTAACGCAAGCTGGATGATCGGAATTTGGCAA
Organism: Allium sativum; assembly: GCA_030737875.1. Classification (NCBI taxonomy): domain Eukaryota; kingdom Viridiplantae; phylum Streptophyta; class Magnoliopsida; order Asparagales; family Amaryllidaceae; genus Allium; species Allium sativum. The sequence goes on from CM060913.1 coordinate 164,708,750, forward strand.
AATTGCATTTTTTGATCATCTCCAATTTTCCGACTATCCAGGCCACTAAAAATTACAAGATCACCTCCTAAAATCATCATTTCTTGCTGTGATTCGACTCATGTATTTAGTTTTATTAGATATCCACTTTGAGATTTTTGATATACAGAGAGTTTGAAGGGAAGCTACTGTGTTTCTGCTTAAACATCCAGTGACAGGTTTTCCAAGTTTTGCTTCCCTTTTTAAGTACTTATACACCTTATATCAAGGATTTAAAACATGGTACACTCCCTTTTTCAAAAGCCCTTATCCCCTGTTTACTAAACTTATAAGTGTTCCATCAAACAAAACGTGGTTTAATGACAAATACTGAAAACATAACTTTCAGCATAAGACCTTTAAGGTTCCTACATTCAAACCCGTGATCACTCCATCATTATCGAACAAGCAACACAACATGACAGTATATGTGAACAAGATCATAACAGAAAATGTAACACCCCGCGAATTCTATAACTGTGAAACTCACAAATTAAAGTATAATTAATTTCAAATCAAAGAACTAAGGGAAACGGGATATGCCATTGCGTTCGTTTCGGAAAAATACGCGAAATAGAGTCCGAGTTTTCGAAAAACGGATATCGTATGAAGAAGTTATGGACGAACGAAGTTGGGCGAAAAACCGAAAAAGGGCCAGAATGCACTGGCGCACTTGGGAAGTGCGCCAGAACAAAAATGAACTGGCGCACCTGTGAAGTGCGCCAGTACATTTTTGACCTGGCGCACCTGCCAAGTGCGCCCAGGTCAAAAATTACCTGCTGGCCAGGTCTGGTCTAGCCCTGGCTGGCCAGGTCGGTGTGTGGTCGAATTTCTGTGGTCTGCTTTGTCATTAGGGCTAGGTGGCGGGTTTTTATTGGTCTCTCTTCCTAATGAATGGCTACGATCTAACCTAGCAACATCAAGGGTCCTAATCAATTCCTAACCTCTATATAAACAACCCTAGACTAAACCCTAATCTATTCATTCAAAATAAGATTATAGCCGCCATGTTGCTGAGGAACGACAAAGATTAGCCGCCGACTAGAGAGAGAATTAGGAAGAAAGTTCTAAAGCCTAAAGCAATTCAAAAGCTAATCAATTCAACAAAGGAATCGTGCCTCTTAATTAGAGAATTCGCCGCAACCATTGTAAGTAGAGTATTACTTTGGTATAATAAACAACTGTGTTGATGTGTATGCTTGAATTGTGGCAATGGAAGTAATTCATGTTTGTGCAAAATTATGTTATTCATTATAAAGAACTACATGCGGTAGTTCTATGCAAATATACGTTTGGAATATTGCGCAAATTATGTAATCTATGTTGAAGCTACATGTATGTAGTTGAGTGAAATTTATGCAAGTTTGGGGCTTTGTTATTATGTCGTCATGATGTATACTTTGTGCATAAATCGTTTTGCAAGCAATTGAGACAAGTTTGGTTGTTATAGTTCATATGAAACTATGTTGGAATTTTGACACCATAATCCATGTATTAAGTCATGCTTATAAATATGGCTAGGCTATGAATGATATTTGGCATAATTGAAATCTATGATTAAGTCTATCTTGTTTAAAAGAATTATATGATGACATATGTGAGACATGGCTAGGTTAGACTCAAAAATCCCTTTTTGCAAGTTTAAAGCAAACACCATGGTTAGGAATATTTATGCATAAGTATATTTATACCATCGTTATGTGATTAGGCTTAAACCATGATTAAGTTGAACTATGCTTTTGTGTTAGTAACAAAGTATCCCCTTTGTAAACATGTAGAAACCTTATGAACATGACTTGTTTATGTTTATGCCATGAACAAATTGAACTTTACCTATGCCATGCTTATGTTTGACATTATGCCATGTTTATGCTAGAAGTATTTATGCCATGCTTATGTTTGACATTATGCCATGTTTATGCTAGAAGTATTTATGCCATGCTTATGTTTGACATTATGCCATGTTTATGCTAGGAATATTTATGCCATGCTTATGTTTGACATTATGCCATGTTTATGCTAGGAATATTTATGACATGCTTATGTTTGACATTATACCTAAATAAGAGTATAGGTTCATGTTGTAGTTAAACCTATGCAAGTTCACATGCTTTGATTCATGTCACCTATGTTACCACTATGCAAGTACACCAATTTCTATTTTGTATTTCCAACGTCGTATTGCAAGTTCATGCGCTCACCTTCCCCTCTTTGTGTATGTAATCTCGCCATAAGCCTCCCCTTTTCGCATGGCTAAATTGGGCTTTAAAAAGGCTAAGCCCAATATATATATATATAAACGGACGTGTAAAACGGGGGAAAATAACGTTGGGTTAAAAATTAACTAATGAATGAAAATATAAAATAGAAGGGCCCAAATTCAAGTATGGGTTGGGCCCATGATTGGTGTAACCTTTACACCATTAACTTAATGGGCCGCAAATATTTACATATAAGAAATAAAGAAGAATGACAAAATATGTAAATGTAGAACATACGATGTGTTTAACCGAGGTTGGATTGAGTTGTGATGTAAACCTGCCCGGAACCGCCCGGCTGTCCAGTAGTCACAACAATACCTATCCAATGTGGGAGGTTAAACATGGAGCCCAGCAAGGACCCGAGGTTAGACTGAGTTGTGGCGTAAGACTGCCCGGAACCAACCGGCAACAGGCAGCCACAACAATACCTGTCTAATGTGAGAGGTCAGGGCCTTAATAAGACAATTAAGGCTGAGTCAGGATTGTTAGGATTAAGTGAACTAAAGACTTAATCAAAATGGAACATGCTAAACTAAACAGACTGGTGGGGTTAGGTAGGGAACACTTAACCAACTTAACATGTTGGTTAGAGATAGAAAACCTAGTAACGAGGGACCCTTTTCAGCAGTAACCCTAAAAGGTGTATCAGGATACCCTGAAACTAGGCAGGGTGGGGCACGATTACTGGGCTGATTGTAAGAGGTCAAAGCGACGGCGGTGGTGTAGCAGTGTAGGTTCTAACGGGGTGCGGGCGTGCACACACTCCGGCGCAGAAAAATAAGGCACTGGACACCAGTAGCATACCTTTGCACTCTAAGGTTGTGTAGGGTTGCCACTATGGGACTTGATACACCCCATGGTGGGACCAGCATAGGTAACTACAGACATCGGGGGCCGTAAGACACATGTAACTATGCGAGTAGGAGCCGATCATCATTGAATGGATCACATCACCCTGATTATGGGGTGCAAATTGGAAACTAGTTTATATGGGTTCAGAGATTAACATGGGGTACGATAGTATATTCGACCCTAGATAACTTAACCAAGTTCATAGTGTTTGCCCACTTCCTGTTTTACTTATCATACCCAGTTCTTTATTCATAGACAAAGTAGTACTAGACTTACTCAGGCTTTATGTCTGACCCTATTTTTCTTTCGTCTTCTTTCTTCCGTTTCCCCCCCCCTCCCCCCAGGTCCTCAGGGAGGGAACACAGCAGCTTGACCAGCCTCAACATCCAGCTTGAAGAAGAGAAATGTATTGCTTGGACTTTCCTGTTTTGAACTATGGCTTTGGAAAATCCACTAAGGGGCTTTTGCAGTTTATCTATGTTTTATTTATGCTTCTTTAAATAATGTACTCAAGACAGATTCTGAAAGTGTTATGTTATGTTTTTGGAAAGGATGTTGTTGTAACACGTATTTGACTTAATGAAATAAAGTTTGTTGTTCTTCCGCTGTTTTACAAATATGTGTTCTTATATCTGTCTTGTATATCTGTGACTTGTACTTATAAACCTCCACCAAAAATTAGGGCATTCCCTTTGAGAGTGACCCTAACGGAGGTGGGGTGTTTCACTTGGTATCAGAGCATAGGTTTACCAGATAAGATAAAAAGTTTTGAAAAATTATTTTCAAAAAGGAAATTTAAAGAAGCATTTTTAAAAGAAAAATATTATTTTATTTTTAAAAGGCAAAGTCCACTCCCCAAAGCCATAGGGACTATCTCTTATCCTTCGTTTTGAATCTATCCTTTTTGTTTCAGCATGTCCCAAGATCTTAACTTGCCTGAAGGGGTGCCAATACCTGGTTGGTTTAGACGGTTCTTAGAAGCAAGGGCCACTCAGCCAGGTCCTACGATTCCTCCTCCCCCAGCGGAAGGAAACCATCCAGCTGCGGCAGCACCTTTTCACTCCTCCTCCTCCTCCACGTGAACCAGCAAGCGGAAGAGTCCCAGAGTAGGAAGACGAATAATAGTCAAACAAGAAAGGATCGTAACAGTAATAATAAGAAACGAGAAAAAAAAAGGAAGTGTAATTTTTGTGGCAAAGTGGGGCACTTAGTAAAGGACTGCCGGAAAAAGAAGGCCAAGGAGAATGGTGGGTGCTTCTCTTGCGGAGTGACAGGCCATAGGGCTAAGGACTGCCCAAAGAAACTAGGTATAAATACTTCTGTAGAAAGTGTAGTTTATCTTTGTGATCACCCTGTTCGCACTTTATTTGATTCTGGCGCATCACACTCCTTTATCTCGTCTGCTTTAGTAGAATCTCTGCACCTAAAAACTAGTATGGTAGAGGACCCCTTAATTGTTTCAAACCCAATTGGGGGCCCAGCTCATTTGTCTATGATCTATGTGGGATTGAAAATTTCTATTCTAAGTGTTGAATTTCAATGTAGTGCCTTTGTTTTGGGCTTTTCGGGTTATGGTTTCATTTTGGGTATGGATTGGCTATCCCGTAATGGGGCCATCCTTGATTGTGAGAAAAGGGTTGTTAGGCTCCTAACCCAGCTCGGTAATACTTTGGAAATTTCTTGTAATCCCTCGTATGCGGTTATGCTTAGTTATCTTGAATCGCTAGATGCCTCTGTTGAAAACTTGCAATCAGTTAGAGTGGTCCGGGAATATCCGGATGTCTTCGAAGAGGTGAAGGGCTTGCCTCCGAAGCGGGAAATAGACTTCCGCATATATCTTGTAGATAATGCAAAGCCCGTTGCGTTGCCCGTTAGACATATGGCTCCACGAGAAAGGAAAGAGCCAGTAAACAGATTAAAGAGCTTCTAGAAAAGGGGTTCATTAGGAGGAGCATTTCGGAATGGGGCGCTCCAGTGGTGTTCGCTACAAAGGCGGATGGTTCACTCCGTCTATGTGTTGACTATAGGGAGCTCAACAAGCTAACGAAAAAGAATAGGCACCCTCTCCCTAGAATTGACGATTTATTTGACCAGCTTGTAGGAGCGTCTGTTTTCTCCCAACTCGATTTAGCAACCAGTTTTCATCAGCTAAGGGTGGCTGAAGATAGCATCGATAAAACGGCGTTCAGAACCCCAGACGGCTTCTTTGAATGGCTTGTCATGCCTTTCGGCTTGACAAATGCACCTGCTTACTTCGTGGACCTGATGAGTAGGGTATTTAGAGATTTCCTCAACAAATTCGTAGTGGTCTTCGTAGATGATATCCTTATCTTCTCAAAGAGTGAAGAGGAACATGCTCAACACTTAAGGGCAATCATGGAAACTTTGCGAGTCCATCAACTAAAAGCCAAATTCTCCAAATGCCACTTTTGGAGAGAAGAGGTGAGGTTCCTTGGGCACATAGTATCCAAACAAGGGTTAGCGGTGGACCCTGCGAAGGTAGTGGCGGTACAGGATTGGAAGACACCAAGGAATGCAACTGAGGTTCGAAGCTTTCTAGGACTAGCAGGTTTCTATCGAAAATTTATAAGGGATTTTGCGAAAATCTCAGCTCCGCTCACGAAATTGACCAAGAAGAATCTAGTGTTCAATTGGGATTTGGATTGCGAGTTTGCTTTCCAACGACTAAAAAGGACTTTCTTTTGGAATGGCATGAAAAAGGACGTGGCAGAATTCGTTTCTAAATGTATGGTGTGCCAACAGGTTAAGGCGGAACAAAAAAAGCCTGGCGGATTACTGCATCCTCTGGAGGTCCCGCAGTGGAAGTGGGATAGCATCTCAATGGACTTCATCGATGGGCTGCCTAGGTCTAGGAGAGGCAACACTAGCATTTGGGTAATAGTGGATAGGCTTACTAAAAGCGCCCACTTTTTACCTGTCAAAAGTAAGAGAACTGCCTCATCCCTAGCATCACTTTACCTCAAGGAAATCGTTCGACTCCATGGAATACCATCTAGCATTGTTAGTGACCGAGACCCCATCTTCACCAGCGAGTTTTGGCGGAGTCTCCAAGAAGCAGTAGGAACGCAGTTATGCTTGAGCACAGCCTATCATCCCCAAACCGACGGCCAAACAGAGAGAGTGAATAGAGTTTTAGAAGACCTCTTAAGGCTATGCGTCCTTGACTTCGGAGGGACATGGGAAGACCACCTTCCTTTGGTGGAATTTGCCTACAACAACAGCTATCAAGCAACCATAGGAATGGCGCCCTTCGAAGCTTTATATGGAAGACCGTGCCGATCGCCCACTTGTTGGTGGGAGTCCACGGATAAGCTCATACTTGGACCAGATATGATCCGAGAGACCTCAGAGAAAGTAGACTTAATACGAAGAAGGATGAAGACGGCCCAAGACAGACAAAAGTCCTATGCCGACAAGAGGAGGACCGACCTTGAATTTGAGGTTGGAGACAGAGTTTTTCTCAAGGTATCACCACTAAGAAACGTTGTTCGCTTTGGAACCAAAGGAAAGCTGGCACCAAGATTCGTAGGGCAATTCCCTATTATCGAGAAAATTGGGAAAATGGCTTATAGATTAGAGCTACCCGAGAAGTTGGCTGGAGTCCACAACGTTTTTCACGGTTCACATCTCCAAAAATGTCTACATGAGTCTGCTGAAGTGGTAGAGCCAAACATCCTCGAAGAGGCCGAAGTGGAACGCGAAGCAACCATAAGAAAAGTTCCAACCCGCATATTAGGAACGGAAGTGAAGAAGCTACGCAACCGCGAAGTCAAGCTCGTCAAAGTTCAGTGGAGCGACGCCGAGGGAGACGCGACTTGGGAAACTGAAGCTAGAATACGCACTGCCTACCCTTTTCTGTTCGAGGGTACATCCTTGATCTTTCCTTTTCCTTAAGTTGCGCTTTTATCTATCTTTTTAGGTATATTTCCTCGACCTTATCTTTTAGGTAGAAACCCTTTTGATGGAAACATGTAATTGAAATATGTTATGGATGATGGTTGCAAGTGGTTGCAAGTGATTGCTAGTGGTTGCTCGTGGTTGCATATACACACACAATCTAGGTTTTAGATCGGCTCAGTCACTTCATATTGCATATGCATATATGTTTGCTTTCGTATGTGGTTGAACTTTAATGTGTTGTCATATGGATGCTGCATTTGTATTGAATGGTTGTGCACTCATGTAGAATCAAGAATAGGAAAATTTTGCATACATAATGGATTCATGGCACTTACATAATTCGCATTAAGGAGGTCAACTGAATCAGTAGACCGCCTGATTTTGCATTAGATAAGTCATGTACACACACACCTCGCATATGATCATGAAGCATTAGAAGTCTTTTAAGGACAATGGATGCTCGTGTTTGATGGATGAGTAGATGGATGATTGGATGTTAGGATATACATTCCTCCTAGCTTGAAGATTTCGGGGACGAAATCCTTTTAAGTGGGGGAGAATGTAACACCCCGCGAATTCTATAACTGTGAAACTCACAAATTAAAGTATAATTAATTTCAAATCAAAGAACTAAGGGAAACGGGATAAGCCATTGCGTTCGTCTCGGAAAAATACGCGAAATAGAGTCCGAGTTTTCGAAAAACGGATATCGTATGAAGAAGTTATGGACGAACGAAGTTGGGCGAAAAACCGAAAAAGGGCCAGAATGCACTGGCGCACTTGGGAAGTGCGCCAGAACAAAAATGAACTAGCGCACCTGTGAAGTGCGCCAGTACATTTTTGACCTGGCGCACCTGCCAAGTGCGCCCAGGTCAAAAATTACCTGCTGGCCAGGTCTGGTCTAGCCCTGGCTGGCCAGGTCGGTGTGTGGTCGAATTTCTGTGGTCTGCTTTGTCATTAGGGCTAGGTGGCGGGTTTTTATTGGTCTCTCTTCCTAATGAATGGCTACGATCTAACCTAGCAACATCAAGGGTCCTAATCAATTCCTAACCTCTATATAAACAACCCTAGACTAAACCCTAATCTATTCATTCAAAATAAGATTATAGCCGCCATGTTGCTGAGGAACGACAAAGATTAGCCGCCGACTAGAGAGAGAATTAGGAAGAAAGTTCTAAAGCCTAAAGCAATTCAAAAGCTAATCAATTCAACAAAGGAATCGTGCCTCTTAATTAGAGAATTCGCCGCAACCATTGTAAGTAGAGTATTACTTTGGTATAATAAACAACTGTGTTGATGTGTATGCTTGAATTGTGGCAATGGAAGTAATTCATGTTTGTGCAAAATTATGTTATTCATTATAAAGAACTACATGCGGTAGTTCTATGCAAATATACGTTTGGAATATTGCGCAAATTATGTAATCTATGTTGAAGCTACATGTATGTAGTTGAGTGAAATTTATGCAAGTTTGGGGCTTTGTTATTATGTCGTCATGATGTATACTTTGTGCATAAATCGTTTTGCAAGCAATTGAGACAAGTTTGGTTGTTATAGTTCATATGAAACTATGTTGGAATTTTGACACCATAATCCATGTATTAAGTCATGCTTATAAATATGGCTAGGCTATGAATGATATTTGGCATAATTGAAATCTATGATTAAGTCTATCTTGTTTAAAAGAATTATATGATGACATATGTGAGACATGGCTAGGTTAGACTCAAAAATCCCTTTTTGCAAGTTTAAAGCAAACACCATGGTTAGGAATATTTATGCATAAGTATATTTATACCATCGTTATGTGATTAGGCTTAAACCATGATTAAGTTGAACTATGCTTTTGTGTTAGTAACAAAGTATCCCCTTTGTAAACATGTAGAAACCTTATGAACATGACTTGTTTATGTTTATGCCATGAACAAATTGAACTTTACTTATGCCATGCTTATGTTTGACATTATGCCATGTTTATGCTAGAAGTATTTATGCCATGCTTATGTTTGACATTATGTCATGTTTATGCTAGAAGTATTTATGCCATGCTTATGTTTGACATTATGCCATGTTTATGCTAGGAATATTTATGCCATGCTTATGTTTGACATTATGCCATGTTTATGCTAGGAATATTTATGACATGCTTATGTTTGACATTATACCTAAATAAGAGTATAGGTTCATGTTGTAGTTAAACCTATGCAAGTTCACATGCTTTGATTCATGTCACCTATGTTACCACTATGCAAGTACACCAATTTCTATTTTGTATTTCCAACGTCGTATTGCAAGTTCATGCGCTCACCTTCCCCTCTTTGTGTATGTAATCTCGCCATAAGCCTCCCCTTTTCGCATGGCTAAATTGGGCTTTAAAAAGGCTAAGCCCAATATATATATATATATATAAACGGACGTGTAAAACGGGGGAAAATAACGTTGGGTTAAAAATTAACTAATGAATGAAAATATAAAATAGAAGGGCCCAAATTCAAGTATGGGTTGGGCCCATGATTGGTGTAACCTTTACACCATTAACTTAATGGGCCGCAAATATTTACATATAAGAAATAAAGAAGAATGACAAAATATGTAAATGTAGAACATACGATGTGTTTAACCCGAGGTTGGATTGAGTTGTGATGTAAACCTGCCCGGAACCGCCCGGCTGTCTAGTAGTCACAACAATACCTATCCAATGTGGGAGGTTAAACATGGAGCCCAGCAAGGACCCGAGGTTAGACTGAGTTGTGGCGTAAGACTGCCCGGAACCAACCGGCAACAGGCAGCCACAACAATACCTGTCTAATGTGAGAGGTCAGGGCCTTAATAAGACAATTAAGGCTGAGTCAGGATTGTTAGGATTAAGTGAACTAAAGACTTAATCAAAATGGAACATGCTAAACTAAACAGACTGGTGGGGTTAGGTAGGGAACACTTAACCAACTTAGCATGTTGGTTAGAGATAGAAAACCTAGTAACGAGGGACCCTTTTCAGCAGTAACCCTAAAAGGTGTATCAGGATACCCTGAAACTAGGCAGGGTGGGGCACGATTACTGGGCTGATTGTAAGAGGTCAAAGCGACGGCGGTGGTGTAGCAGTGTAGGTTCTAACGGGGTGCGGGCGTGCACACACTCCGGCGCAGAAAAATAAGGTACTGGACACCAGTAGCATACCTTTGCACTCTAAGGTTGTGTCGGGTTGCCACTATGGGACTTGATACACCCCATGGTGGGACCAGCATAGGTAACTACAGACATCGGGGGCCGTAAGACACATGTAACTATGCGAGTAGGAGCCGATCATCATTGAATGGATCACATCACCCTGATTATGGGGTGCAAATTGGAAACTAGTTTATATGGGTTCAGAGATTAACATGGGGTACGATAGTATATTCGACCCTAGATAACTTAACCAAGTTCATAGTGTTTGCCCACTTCCTGTTTTACTTATCATACCCAGTTCTTTATTCATAGACAAAGTAGTACTAGACTTACTCAGGCTTTATGTCTGACCCTATTTTTCTTTCGTCTTCTTTCTTCCGTTTCCCCCCCCCCCCCCAGGTCCTCAGGGAGGGAACACAGCAGCTTGACCAGCCTCAACATCCAGCTTGAAGAAGAGAAATGTATTGCTTGGACTTTCCTGTTTTGAACTATGGCTTTGGACAATCCACTAAGGGGCTTTTGCAGTTTATCTATGTTTTATTTATGCTTCTTTAAATAATGTACTCAAGACAGATTATGAAAGTGTTATGTTATGTTTGTGGAAAGGATGTTGTTGTAACACGTATTTGACTTAATGAAATAAAGTTTGTTGTTCTTCCGCTGTTTTACAAATATGTGTTCTTATATCTGTCTTGTATATCTGTGACTTGTACTTATAAACCTCCACCAAAAATTAGGGCATTCCCTTTGAGAGTGACCCTAACGGAGGTGGGGTGTTTCAGAAAACCCATAATTTCTTCATGTTATAACAGCAAAACTACAGTAGTGAAAACAGAAAATACAAGTGCAGTTTTACTCACTTTAAAGTTTCCAAAACTTTATTTTCTCTTTATATAACACTTAAGGTTTTATTTAACAAAACAAGAGTTTTTACTTCATGTTACACAGCAAACAACACATAATGATTTACTTGTACAAGAGCATACAAGAAATTCAAGACCAATTCATAGTTCAACAAACAAAACTGCAGTATTTTAAACAGAACAGAAATTGCAGGTTTACTCACTTATTTTGATGCTTGGAAACCTTGCTTTCTTTTGATGAAACTCTTGAACTTGCTGTGTTTGTGTGTGTATAAATATGTGCAGGGGTAGTTCTTTATATAGGGGTGAGGAATTGATAAAATACTGGTGCATTTAAGGTTTGATGTGAAAACAGAAAACAGTCCTTAGCATGACAAATGGTTGACAAATTTTAAAACTCTTTTCTCTCACCAAATCTTTGCATTCACTCATCAATTCACATGGCTTATCAAGCTAGATACCCCCTAAAACCCGTAGGCAATGTACAAAATAGTTCTTATTGGCCTCGCAAGAACATCAACCCAAATATGCTAGGTAGAACCAATCTTTTCTACCATCTTTTCTCTTGATTCAAATAACATATTGAGATCAATTTATATCAAAAATGTTCAGTTGTTATTGAGTTTTCAAATCATATCTTTCACACTTAAATTCTTGATTTTATAAAATATATTTAAACACAACCTTGCCTTCAAAGTATGAACAAAATCTGAAATTTCTGCTCAGATTTGCTCACGGCCATGTGAGTATTTGACATGGAAATTTTCAGGAAAATCATTCCTTTTAGTGCTTATCTAGGGTAGGAAAGATCAAGGTATGTTTGTACAAGATTGTGAAATCTTTTAGTACAAGTATTCATTGATAAAATGGCCAAAGTTTTGGGAATAGAGCAAGAGTTGTAATTTCAGAAATTAAATGAAAGAAAAGAAATGAGAGGATTTACAAAACTGAAAATATCTTCATTCTAAATGGATCTTGTCATGTGCCTACTACTCTTTCTAAAGGTTTTCTTGCTAGCATGATCTATAAGATCATAAAGTGAAAGCAACTTTGACAATACAAAATCTCTTGTTTCAATGCATATGCTATCATATCTATGAGATCATGTACTTGAAAGATATGAGAAAATACTTGTTTTATATTTTTAAATTCATATGAATTCAAAGATTTACTTGCATTTCATTTTAAGAACAAAAGAGTGATTTTACATGTCTTAGGCAAAGTGTTTAAAAGTAAAGAATTTACTAAAATAATGTTTTTTTAAAGCTTTTAAAAACATGAACAAGTATTTGCAAAGTCATAGCATTCAAAAATTGCTATGTAGAAGTGTTGCTTAACATACATTAAATATGAATTTAACAAGTGCTATTAAATACATGCCATCATATATACACGTGTAAAATAAAATTAAACAAACGCTATTAAATTTGTGCTATCATACCTTAATATATCAAAAATGGATTTTGATAAATGCTGCACATATACATGCTATTATATATATGTCAACAAATTCTGTAATTAATAAATTCAATTTTTAAATCGTATTTGAAAATACGTATTCACGATCAATTAACACTGTATCAGTGATCCGTGAAAATACCGGGTCATTACATTCTACCCCCCTTATAAAAATTTCGTCCCCGAAATTTGTAAGCAGTAGATTAGAGTTATCGACCTATATATATAAACACATATCAATAAATAAAACACATCTGCAATATCCTATTCAAAAATATCTGTCCAAGATTCCTTTCTCAACTCATTGGGCTATTTACTTAACTCTGATAAGTATTTCCCAAAATCTTCATCCATTTAATTGATGATCTCCATTCCGGGATACACACATATGATTTTATTTTATAAATCAACCCATTTCACTTTTCTTGAGTTCGTATCTAATAAAACCTCAAGCCCAGCCTTAATTCCAGGAAATCCAAATTTTTACTCAATTTAAGATTCTAACTCGATTTCCGGTATCAATATGAACGGACATTATCCTAATTTAATCCAACCATATTAAATTTTTCTCGAGGCTGGCCCTAGTTAATTAACTCCTTTTATCTAAAAAGAGTAACGTACCTTCTGAAACTCCTTCAACATTCTCAGAAGTTGATGACTTATTCATCAAAGCGTAGACCTTTGGTTGCTGTGCCTTCTCAAGTGGACAGTCTCTAACCAAGTGCCCAGGCTGATGACAGTTGTAGCATGAAAACTTCTGGGGAATAGCATCACTTGTTCCCTTTGGTTGAGGTTGCTCTGTTTGCTGAGTCTGTTGTGGCTTTTCTGCTGCTAGCTTGGTACAGAACTTGGCAATATGTCCTTTCTGCAAACAGTTGTGGCATATGGTATCTTTGAATCGTTCTTTGGCTTTTTCTCCCATCTTAGGTACTCCGTTGTTGTTGTTCCAGTTTGGGTTGAACTTCCTTTTGTTTGGATTCTCTCCACTAGATCCTCCTGTCTGTGCTGCTTTAGCAACTGGCTTTTTACCCTCCAGTGCTTCATAACGAACAACCATATCCACTAGATCAACGAATGGAATCTTGAGATGTCCAATCATCTGAACTTGCAGGCTATCCTTCAATCCAGCTATGAACATTTCATTTTTCTTAAGCGGAGTGTTGATCAGTTCTGGCCCGAAACAAGAAAGCGAGTTGAATCTGTTCTCATATTCTGATACTTTCATATTTCCCTGCTTGAGATCGATAAAATCTCTATACATTCTAGTCTTCCCTGCAGCAGGTAGAAACTGTGCTTCGAAAGCTTCTTTGAATTTTTCCCAAGTGAAATCTTCCTCAGGAACATTAGCAGTTTGAGCATCCCACCAGATCGCAGCAGTTTCTTGAAGTTTCTATGATGCCAAAAGACGTTTCTGATCATCATTCAACTTCAACCCTTTGAAAATCCTTTCACAAGACCTCATCCAAGCTTGAACTTCAGTAAACGACTCAGTTCCCTTGAAAACTTTACCTCCCGAAGTCGTATAATCCTTACAAATGGTCGCAAAGCTCTTATCCTGTTGAACTGGTGTGACTTCCTTTAATGTTTCCCCTTGGTCTTGGGATCCAGCAGTACGACCAGTAACAGTGGATGACCCCCTAGCTCGACCTCTTCGTGCACGGGTGCTCATTTTGATCACCTGACTATAACAGGTTGTTAATCGAGTCTCAATGGGGTATAACTATTTAGGTATAACATCCAAGTTGTTTTAAATTCATTTTAAATTTTATATAAAAATACGCTCTCTCACACTCACCCAAAGCCTAGGTAATCAGTAACCTAAGCTCTGATACCAACTGTAACGACACAACTTTCGAACACATCGGAAGTCGTGCCATTAATAAGAAATAAGAATAGGTAGAGGATAAAACACAGAAACATCAGAATCTCACAGCGGAATTTTTCACAAAAACAATACTTCATATTATTACACAGCGGAAAAATATTACATCAGGATATACTGAACTAGTGATACAACTCATTCATGGTACATCAGTGATTATACAGATCATAGATGATCAACTGACAGACTTAATTATATCGTAGATGGATGGACCGGCACACAGCAAAATCTTCATTCTAGCTTCACAGGTTTATCCAAGTCCTGATTCACTTGTCTATTCATAACAAGTGTTATAAATACCCAAGAGTTTAAGGGAAAACACAGAAAAATAAACTCTGGGTCAGTCAGGGGACTGGTATGAGTAAACAGTTCAAAGAAAATATCTCATAAGACCACGCCGTAAGTACGGAACGGTTTTTTTTTTTACCTTATGAGATCGAAAACACTTTGTATACTTGAAATCAGATATTATCATAATATCAAGAGTTTTCACAAATAGTTTAGAAATCTAGGAGAATGCTTGCATCTCACATTCTCCGATATAACATACAAATAAAAACCGCTTGGCGCTTAGGGAAATTGGATTTCCAACTTGACAAGGTATGGGTCCACCTTCCGCTGATATATCTCTAGAGGCAAATACATATGGGTTCAACAAGAACTTCTTGCAACCCGGCCCTCACATGACCGACCACTCATTTCTCTTGAGTGTATCGAGTGTATATCACCGATGGTTATGTACGGCAATCATCCCCGCATGGGCAGAATCGATAGATTAAGAAACAAAAGGAATTTCTCTAGATAGGTGATACTACACCCTAATGGGAGCGACCCACATAGCCATGCTGCCTGCCCGATTTTTGTTATTTCCTGGTTGTGAGGCTTGAGGCTAGACTTACGTTTAATCATCACTGGTTCATTCCTTTGAATGCCACATCGTCCTACCCGTCAGAAATACTCATTCGATTTCCCAAATATATCACGGGCAATAAAGCTAAGAGAAACGAATTTCTCCCCCACCAACGTAATATACTTACGTAAATTCGATGTGTAAAATCTGACTGATATACGTTGTCAGACACTCGTCCATTCAGGTTTGTTCTGGGACTGAACAGACCAATACATATTGTTTACGATCTTCTTGCACACCGTCGTCTTCAGCTTGAACATCTCCGACGTGCGGCGTCTAATCAAATCAAAGTGGAAATTAATCCGGCCTCTTTGAAATGATTACGAACATTTTCTTTAAATTCTTTAATCTAACATGATTAAAATCAATTACATGTACAGTCAAGTCAAACAGTATATAATCATCTTGCTTATATATGATATTTTGCTCAAATCTTAGAATTTGACAAATTTAGCGTGCGCGCTGCATGGGTTTTTCCTTCTATCTTGTTCGTCATTTCTGAAATTGAATCCTTATACTATTTTTTTTAGAAGTTAATCCTTCCTCGACTGCCTTTAATTCTGATTCTTTATAATGAATTAAATTTATAATTAAATTTCTCATTTACAGCTCTTATACTGTATATTTGCAGTGTCAAATTCTTTTTGATTCCTTAACCGAATCTGCTACTTCCTTTCTATAATTTAAACAAATTTTCTCCTTTTTAAATTATCAAACTATACTAAATAAATCAATGTTTATTTACACTAGCTCAGACAGTACAACATTATCCGTTATGTTGTGCCAGAGATTTTTGATTTACAGATTTGAACTCGGTAGTTCTAGTGTACATCAAATGCTCTTATTTTATTACTTTAAACCAAATATTTTAATTTGAATAAATTCAATTTTTAATTTTAAACTAAATCGATCACAAATCCCAGTTCTGCATTTCTCGACGAAATTCCACCAGATCTACCTTGTCTGATTTACTCCTCCTTCCATTCTATACTGATAAGTTTTCTCCTCTTTATTTATCAGCCTACAACACGACCAAATTACACTTTATAGTTCTTATTTCGACGAATACTGAACTGTACCTGACGGTTCTTGTATCCGGAAGTTACAGTTTTAAACGGTCACTTCTGTCGTATGTTATATTTGTTTTTCTTATCACTTGGTTGTCTGAAAATCTAAATATTCGATTCACAACTAAATTCTGATTTAAATTATAAACTGAATTTATAATTTAACAAGATTTACAGTTTTTAGTTTGAAACCAAAATCCTGATTCACTTCTTTTAATAAAAATTCTATTAATTTCAATATAATTTAAATTAATACCCACTTAAAACTTAAACTAAACTTAAAATAAAAATCTTATTTTAACTTCACCTTTGTTTAACATAATCACTTATATTTAAAATCAACTAAAGTTTAAAACTTTATGTACCAGCTAAAGAACTAGGCCAAAGTGCCAAACCAAAACTAAGTGTTAAAAACAAGTGTCGCGCCTGGAAATCAAAGTGCCAAGATCTCGAAATTGCCAAAATACCAAGGCCTTGTATTATGCCAAAGTACCAACACTGAGATTACTGTGTTTCCAGCAAAAAAAACCCACAGCATCTCTCTTTGCAAACCACGGGGCGTTCTTCTCCTTCATCTACAGGGAGCTATGCACGTGCACAAGCACGTGGGCCCCCTCCAGCCACCAACGTCCATCGTCGCACGTTGCTTGCCACCACCTGATCACTCCTCCATCACCCGATCACCTCCCCTCGGCCCACATCAAAAAGTTGCCGTGCCACCTCTTTTCAGAGAAAAAAAAATCATCAAAGAAAACCGCTCCACCTCCTCCACCGACCACCTGACGCCATCACTTCGCTGCCACATCACCACCGGACCAGGACGCCCCTATTCCCCCTATACCGCACCTCCCCCGTGCCTCCGATGAAGAGCAGCCACCATGTTTCCAACCGAACCCAATTACCACACAAAAACCCTATTTTTACCAATTCCTCAAAATCAAATCATTTAAAAAAAATCTAGCATTTTTCCTAGGTTGCTCAATCCCTGATGAAGCTCCTACTTCGATCCCCTGACCTAACGCAAGCTGGATGATCGGAATTTGGCAAAATTGCATTTTTTGATCATCTCCAATTTTCCGACTATCCAGGCCACTAAAAATTACAAGATCACCTCCTAAAATCATCATTTCTTGCTGTGATTCGACTCATGTATTTAGTTTTATTAGATATCCACTTTGAGATTTTTGATATACAGAGAGTTTGAAGGGAAGCTACTGTGTTTCTGCTTAAACATACAGTGACAGGTTTTCCAAGTTTTGCTTCCCTTTTTAAGTACTTATACACCTTATATCAAGGATTTAAAACATGGTACACTCCCTTTTTCAAAAGCCCTTATCCCCTGTTTACTAAACTTATAAGTGTTCCATCAAACAAAACGTGGTTTAATGACAAATACTGAAAACATAACTTTCAGCATAAGACCTTTAAGATTCCTACATTCAAACCCGTGATCACTCCATCATTATCGAACAAGCAACACAACATGACAGTATATGTGAACAAGATCATAACAGAAAACCCATAATTTCTTCATGTTATAACAGCAAAACTGCAGTAGTGAAAACAGAAAATACAAGTGCAGTTTTACTCACTTTAAAGTTTCCAAAACTTTATTTTCTCTTTATATAACACTTAAGGTTTTATTTAACAAAACATGGGTTTTTACTTCATGTTACACAGCAAACAACACATAATGATTTACTTGTACAAGAGCATACAAGAAATTCAAGACCAATTCATAGTTCAACAAACAAAACTGCAGTATTTTAAACAGAACAGAAATTGCAGGTTTACTCACTTATTTTGATGCTTGGAAACCTTGCTTTCTTTTGATGAAACTCTTGAACTTGCTGTGTTTGTGTGTGTATAAATATGTGCAGGGGTAGTTCTTTATATAGGGGTGAGGAATTGATAAAATAGTGGTGCATTTAAGGTTTGATGTGAAAACAGAAAACAGTCCTTAGCTTGACAAATGATTGACAAATTTTAAAACTATTTTCTCTCACCAAATCTTTGCATTCACTCATCAATTCACATGGCTTATCAGGCTAGATACCCCCTAAAACCCGTAGGCAATGTACAAAATAGTTCTTATTGGCCTTGCAAGAACATTAACCCAAATATGCAAGGTAGAACCAATCTTTTCTACCATCTTTTCTCTTGATTCAAATAACATATTGAGATCAATTTATATCAAAAATGTTCAGTTGTTATTGAGTTTTCAAATCATATCTTTCACACTTAAATTCTTGATTTTATAAAAATATATTTAAACACAACCTTGCCTTCAAAGTATGAACAAAATCTGAAATTTCTGCTCAGATTTGCTCACGGCCATGTGAGTATTTGACATGGAAATTTTCAGGAAAATCATTCCTTTTAGTGCTTATCTAGGGTAGGAAAGATCAAGGTATGTTTGTACAAGATTGTGAAATCTTTTAGTACAAGTATTCATTGATAAAATGGCCAAAGTTTTGGGAATAGAGCAAGAGTTGTAATTTCAGAAATTAAATGAAAGAAAAAAAATGAGAGGATTTACAAAACTGAAAATATCTTCATTCTAAATGGATCTTGTCATGTGCCTACTACTCTTTCTAAAGGTTTCCTTGCTAGCATGATCTATAAGATCATAAAGTGAAAGCAACTTTGACAATACAAAATCTCTTGTTTCAATGCATATGCTATCATATCTATGAGATCATGTACTTGAAAGATATGAGAAAATACTTGTTTTATATTTTTAAATTCATATGAATTCAAAGATTTACTTGCATTTCATTTTAAGAACAAAAGAGTGATTTTACATGTCTTAGGCAAAGTGTTTAAAAGTAAAGAATTTACTAAAATAATGTTTTTTTAAAGCTTTTAAAAACATGAACAAGTATTTGCAAAGTCATAACATTCAAAAATTGCTATGTAGAAGTGTTGCTTAACATACTTTAAATATGAATTTAACAAGTGCTATTAAATACATGCTATCATATATACACGTGTAAAATAAAATTAAACAAACGCTATTAAATTTTTGCTATCATACCTTAATATATAAAAAATGGATTTTGATAAATGCTGCACATATACATGCTATTATATATATGTCAACAAATTCTGTAATTAATAAATTCAATTTTTAAATCGTATTTGAAAATACGTATTCACGATCAATTAACACTGTATCAGTGATCCGTGAAAATACCGGGTCATTACACGGGAAATGTGTGTTCAGGAATAACTAATCCTCCAAAGTTAGGTGAGGACCGGCCCAGCCGATTCCAAGGATCAAAGTGGGGTCCTGGGACATTTGCTAGAGTGTCTCGAACGGAGAGGAGCTTGCCCCTTGCCTCGGCTCATGATGGAATCCAATTTCCAATACATGTGTTTCGGTTTTATTTGTAGAGCCTAGTAGGGCGACATAGTAGATGGTAGCTATGCCGTATATGATTTATATTTATGATTGAAATTGATTTGACACTATACACCTATAATAGTATCAAATAATGTGTTTTAAACGTATCAAACTTGCTTTGGCTGTTATAAGGTAAAAACCCTATCCTCCGGCTTGCGTTGCATTGTGTGATGGGACCTGGGTCTTATAACAGCTTCATTTTTCTTTATTTAGCATTGCGCTGTTTGTTCTATACACTGGTATTCTTGGGAGGAAACATGTTCCGTGTTATACGGCGTGGTCCCTTGATTTACCAAACTTTAAAACCAATATTAATAACTGTTTTAGTTCTCACACCAGTCACATGACTGACCTGGAGTTTATTGTTTTAACCTAAACTCTGGGTGCCCCTATTTTCGGCACGGGCAGCTAGTAGTTTTGGTTTTGCAGATATATATTCACAGGGTCCTGATTTACAGTTGGAAAGATGCTCGGAAAGCTCTGTATCCGTGTATTACTTTCAGTTGTGTTTTATATTTTTTTTCCGCTGCTATGTAATTTATTGTAATCTCTGATATTTTTCTGTGGTATAATATTTATTCATACTCTGTATATTCTTGTATTCTGATGGAATTGTTGTAATATACAATGAAAGGTTCTTCCGTCTGCGTTTTGATGTGTGTTGTTCTCAAAGTATCCGATCTTTCCTTCACGGGGAAGTTACGGGTCCTTACAGTGGTATCAGAGCTTTGGTTTACAGAACTCGAAAACAAGACACATTAGAACCATACGAAAGAATTCATCAGATATTGGATTAGTAATATCCAATTAGAATGACTCGTTAGAGATAGGATAAGTAGTATCCTAGAACGAGTGTGAAGAGTATATTTTTCAAAAGAAAACAATTTTGTTTTGAAATTTAAATCGTTTTATACGTATCTGATTATTTATTTATTTTGAATATGGACAATCGAGTATATATAGATTTCGCGTATACGCGTCATGAACGTATATTCGAAGTTTTAATATACTGGGTAGATATAGAATCACATTCTAGACATCAGGGGATGGTTCTGATGATGGTGCATCATCATCAGTATTCATATTCGAGTTTCGATGGTGTGATTTCTATATATTTCTATTAGACTGGTGTGAGAACCAAAACTAATATAGATAGATTTATTTCTTGTGAATTGGCATCAAAAACATGATTTTCTGTATATATATATCAAAATTATGAATTTGAAACTCTAATTCACTAATTGATTGATGTTTGTGTTGTTTGTTTATTTGTTTAATCATTTTGAACCATTTAGCCTAATTGTATCACATATTGAACTATATTGGAAATTGGTCGCATTTGATTGCATATACATGTACTTACAATGAACAGGTCATAGCAAGGAGGCTAGAGCAAAGAATAAAATTTGTTTGCCCGACAAATAGGTACATGTTTACTATAATTTACTGTTTTGTTTGGGTGATGATGATTTTATTAGCCTATTGGCTAGCCGCTTGGCTTTTTCTTTTTTCTTTTTGAGATCAGAAGGCCTGTATGGCAATTTCGGGATTTTCCCGTGGCTCCCGGTGCAGGGGAGGTTATGGCGAAATTTTTTGAAAATTCCGGGTGTTAGCCAAATTTTTGAAGAATTTGAAAATTCTCATAAACTGAAAAGTTGGAGAATAGAAGCAAGATCGAACGTAGAGTTGATTGATCAAACAACTTTTGACTTTATTCCTTTTCGGGGACAAAAAGTTTTAAGTAGGGGAGATTGTAACAACCCGAAAATCTGGGTCAGTTTAAAATTTTTATTTTGGCAATTTTAGCGAAGTTTGAACATTTAAAATGAATTATTTTAAATAATATCGACCGAAAATTTATTTTGAATATAATTCGAGCGCATATATTTATATATGTCGTCGTTAGAATATAAATAATTATATATAATTATAAATAGAATTGAAAATGGCGCTGTAGTTCGATAATTCGATTTCAAACTTCAATTGAACGTACCGGGTGCAAAATAATCTGGATTATAGTGAAACCAAAAATAATAGGATCTAATTGATGATATCTTTCCAACGAATCCGAAAAATCGAAATTTCATAACGGGAATCAAAAGATACGTCCAGTTGAAAATTCTGAATAGTCGCTATGGAATTCAGGCCCTTAAAAATGGGAATTTTGCAAACGACCTCGGATTTCGACGAAACCACTTTTGTTGGGTCCACGATGTCAAGTTATTGCTAGATTCCAAATTTCATAATTTTTCGAATCAATATGTGAGCGTGGCAAAGGAAAACGCGTTTGACCAGTTTTAGTTGATTTTAATCGACTGGAAAATGGCCATTTTTCCAACGGTCTCAGAACTCGACGAAACTAGTTTTGTTAGGACCGTATCGCCAATACGAAGCTAGAAAATATTTTTCTGGATTTATAGAGTTAGTATGTGACCCCAGTAAATTGAAATGCGCGTTCAAATTCAATATATAGAGTTATATGCTGATTTTGACGAAAACAGATCGAAATGATCGAATCAGCTTACGATACATATCCCATTGTGTTTAGAATGGGGGTAATTAGCTATGGACGACAGGCGGTGGGCCTCGTTTCGAGGTCGAATAAAAAATCAACTTTTTGAATTTTAAAATAAAATAAAATAAATAAATAAAACCTCTGTCCTGCTCCCCTTATCTTCATTCTGCCCCCCCCCCCTCCCGATTCATTTCTGAACGAAAGAAGAAAAAAGAAAAAAAATCAAATCACGTCGCCCCCATCGGCTGCCGCCGCCGCCGCTCGCCATCGAACCCCCCCTCCGATCTGCTCCCCCTCCCCGACGTCTCTCCTCCCTCCTTCTCTCTCCACGCCACCATCCAAAAACCCGAACACCCCCAACCCTCAGAAAATCCTCCGCGCCCACCCAAGCACCCGCCGCCGCCTGCTGCTCCTGAAGCCCTACACCGCGCCCAGCCTCGCACCGACCGCCACTACCTCTTCTTCTGCCACCACCACCAGCGAACAAGAAAACCCCCATCCGTTCCTCCTTAAAGCAATGTAAGCCCTTTCATTTATTTTGTTTTGTTTAATTAATTTTAGCAATTAAAAATTTGAAATTTTATATTGTAGTAGGATAAAAATATAATCTTTTATATTGTAGAGAGTTCAAAATATAATTTTTATCGTATGTAAAGGTAGAAAATATAATTTTCATATTATATAGATGATAAAAATGTGATCTTTATATGGTAGGATATAAAAAGACGATATTTTTATGTAGTGAAAGACGACATTTTTGAAGTAGGAAAAGGAGAAATATTTATTTTTGAAAAGAAGAAATATTTGTATAGAGAATAACGTGGTAAAAATAGAATTTTTATCTATATAGCATCGATATAAAAATATAATTTTTATCTATATAGTAGCGTTGTAAAAATAGAATTTTTATCTATATAGTAGCGGTGAGAAAATAGAATTTTTATCCATATAGCGTGATTATAAAAATTCGATTTTTATATATTGAATAGCGAAGTAAAAATTCGATTTTTATATATTGAATAGCGAAGTAAAAATTCAATTTTTATATATTGAATAGCGAAGTAAAAATTCGACTTTTATATATTGAATAGCAAAGTAAAAATTCGATTTTTATATATTGAATAGTAAAATAAAAATTCGATTTTTACATATGTAGAGAATACGGGCAACGAAGGTGACAAAAAGGCAAGAACAACAAGAATTTCTACATAGGAAGTGTCGTGGAGTTGGAATAGCTATTGGTGAGAACTTCTCACTCTAAATTTCCTTTTCTAGTTATATACATATACTAGGATACAGACGGTGCTTAGTAGCACCCGACACCATCATCCACAGACCATGGATGGCTTGTTTGTTTGTTTGATGTGATGTGAAATTTGTTTGTGTTGTTGATGTGAAATCGATAATAAAATGTTGATATGCTGAATTAAATATTTTATCGTTAAAAATATAATTTTTAACGTGAAAGTGAATAAATAAATATTTATAAACAAATCAACTGATTTGTTTATATACACTGGTTTGACTGATATTGATTGGGTCGATAAATTTTGCACATCGCCCAACTGCACAAATAAAAAAAATCTGTGTTTGTTGATTTGAAACCCCACACGGGTGTTGAGATGATATTTGAGTACACTAAGCCCAATTATTTAATTGAATGTCGATCGATTGGTCGACAGGCTGTGTAAGCGTTAATTATTTATATTTGATGCTTATGCAGTTGTGTGGTGCACCCTGGATGATGGTTGATTGTTTAACATTGCTACTATATACATGTGTTGTATGGAATCCAAATAATTAACGTTATATGGTGATTGATTGGGCCTCATCCCAATCGGGGAAATAATGAATATTATAAAAGAAAATTCATGTGTTGAATATAAAAATGGTCATGTGTTGACGATGTTCATGTGTTGAAAATATTCGTGTGTTGAGTAAAATATTTTAATAATAAAATTTACATCTTTATCATATTTAAAATTAGAACTACTTTACGGTTGGAGTCTAATTAAAAATCAAATGATAGATACCATAATTTTATAAAATATTTTACATAACAAAAATAATGATGTGTTGACAGTACTCATGTGTTGAGATTAGTCGTGTGTTGAAAGCAATGTAGATCATGTGTTAAATAGAATAAATATTCATTTGTTGAATAGAATAACGAATTTATTGAAATATATAAAGCCGTGTTGATTAGAGTTGCCCTATTTTGACGTGAACGATATTTATATCGATTTTATTCGTTTTACAATGAATATTGAAAAGTGATTTCAAAATTTAATATTTTGAAATGAAATGCAAATTAAATTAGATAAAAATTCAAATTGAAATTTTATTGAATCAAATTGAAATGAATTCGATTCAAATTGAATAGAAAATGAATTTGAATTCAAATTGAATAGAAAGCGAATTTGAATTCGAATTAAATAAAATTGAAATGAATTCGAATTGAATTGAAATCAAATCGATTTGAGATTGAAAATGAAGTTGAAATTGTTTTTGAAACGAATTTAAAACGATTTATAAAATACGTTTTAAAAAGGAAATCGACGAAATATATAATATATATATATATTATATATAATGGCCTGAATAGAACGCGCCGCGCCGCGGCAGTTCGTGAATTTCGACCATTAACTTCGAATTGACGGTGCGGGAGATCCGACCGTCGGATTCTCCTAAAACCGAAACCGTTGGGTTCGTATCGAAAAGAGCTTTCCAAGGAATATTATAAATTTGAAATCTAACAGTTGGATCTGGAGTTATGTCCAAATAAAATTCGAAAAAGGTCGCTGTAAGTGCAGTTCGATGGCCGTTGTTGGAAATCGACTGTACGGGCCTTGATAAAATTATTAAAAATATTAATAATTTGTGTAAAATCATAATATGTGAATTGGAAAGAACTGGGATGAAAAACTCCACATTTGAAAAGATAAAAATAGATTTTTATCGAAATGAACTAGTTTTGAACTAGAATTAAAATCAATTTATTTTTGAAATAAATAAATTGACTTTGAAAGTGATTTTAAAAATAATCAATATTCCCAATACGTGGATTGGACTGGAGTTGAATCGAAACTATCTTCGGAATATTTCGATGTTGGATTTCGTGACTATACAGATATTGTTATGGAAATTTGAAAGATATATTTTATATCATTATTTCCAATACGATATTTGTTGGTTTCAGAATTTGATATTGAATATAAGCCGATATATTTTCTATTCCGAACCTTGTATTTAATATCAAATGTGATTTGGGTTTATCGTGAATCGTGTTTTAGATGACATTGGTTCTTTAACCCAGTTAAAGACAGGATTTTGATTTTGAAAAGATTAAAACTAAGTGGAGTTTTAATGACTCTTTAATTAGATTGAAATGTGAATTGATAATTTAAATTATCAAATCTGAAAAGTGATCGAGAGTGGAGTATCACCAGTTTTGCTCCAAAGCGATAGTTAAATCTTTAATTAGATTTGAACGTGAAATGGTAATTAATTTTACCGATAACACCGTGTTGTTAGATATGGAGTATAACCAGTTTTGCTCCATGGGATGAATAGGTTGGGATTGGGAAATAAAATAAATAATTACTTCGGTGTGGTTCGCTAATCCCGACTAGTTTGAAATGATATCCAAAGGGAGATTATAGGATAAATTTAGAAGAATTTATCTTGGATAAAATTAATGGGAACCTTTCCCTAAGAATGTGATTTTGTGATTAAAAGAATATTCTGAATTGGAATGAGGAGTTTGTTGTGTTTGTGTAACATTTGTTTATCATATACGTGGGTTATTCAGAAAGGTCGGGTTTATACCCATTCTGAATAACCGATTCGACGAGATGTCGAAGATGAAGACGGTGGTTGAAGACCGGAAGTCTTCACATCGTTTGGGTGATTACTGATGATCTTGATTGGGCTGTACACCCAAGATGAGGGAAACAGTTGGTGATCGTCTAGACGTACTTGGAGATCGATGGATATGCGAGGAAAGTGCCTCTGGTTTCGTTCAGACCCAGAACGAACTTGTAAATGGATTGTGTGTCTGACATTGGATTTTATTCTATATTGATTGATCTCTATTAAATATACATCTGTTTGGCGGTGGAGAATTTATTCTCTTGCTTAACGCCCTTCTCTGAGACGTACGAGCTCAGAGGTTGTATATCGATGGACATCAGTCGTATGGAGTGAATTGCCAGTGTGGCACGCGTAAGTGGCAATTGATCAGGGCTTCTATTGAAAAGCAGAGTCTTGTGGTTGATGATCAAAGCACGGCCTGTGTGGCGTAGCTTTGTGTATAACGTGAATTCGCGAGCCTCACACCTCGGTATGAGTCAAAAACGGGAGACGGACCGCTAAGAGAGCACGACGTTTCTTTCTAGCTAGGGTGGTGTCAGTGACCTACCAGCCCTGACATTTATATACTTTTCACTTGTGTGGTTGTTGGAATGCGAGGCGGCTCGGATATAGGTCTGTAAGGACCGGGAAACGTGTGTTCAGGAATAACTAATCCTCCAAAGTTAGGTGAGGACCGGCCCAGCCGATTCCAAGGATCAAAGTGGGGTCCTGGGACATTTGCTAGAGTGTCTCGAACGGAGAGGAGCTTGCCCTTGCCTCGACTCATGATGGAACCCAATTTCCAATACGTGTGTTTCGGTTTTATTTGTAGAGCCTAGTAGGGCGACATAGTAGATGGTAGCTATGCCATCTATGATTTATATTTATGATTGAAATTGATTTGCCACTATACAACTATAATAGTATCAAATAATGTGTTTTAAACGTATCAAGCATGCTTTGGCTGTTATAAGGTAAAAACCCTATCCTCCGGCTTGCGTTGCATTGTGTGATGGGACCTGGGTCTTATAACAGCTTCATTTTTCTTTATTTAGCATTGCGCTGTTTATACACTGGTATTCTTGGGCGGAAACCCGTTCCGTGTTATACGGCGTGGTCCCTTGATTTACCAAACTTTAGAACCAATATTAATAACTGTTTTAGTTCTCACACCAGTCACATGACTGTCCTGGAGTTTATTGTTTTAACCTAAACTCTGGGTGCCCCTATTTTCGACACGGGCAGCTAGTAGTTTTGGTTTTGCAGATATATATTCACAGGGTCCTGATTTACAGCTGGAACGATGCTCGGAAAGCTCTATATCCGTGTATTACTTTCAGTTGTGTTTTATATTGTTTTTCCGCTGCTATGTAATTTATTTTAATCTCTGATATTTTTTTGTTGTATAATATTTATTCATACTCTGTATATTCTTGTATTCTGATGGAATTGTTGTAATATACAATGAAATGTTCTTCCGTCTGCGTTTCCATGTGTGTTGTTCTCAAAGTATCCACTCTTTCCTTCACGAGGAAGTTACGGGTCCTTACATACTAACACTAACTGCACCCATACTAGTCACTCTAGAAACTTGATCCCTCTTGACTAAATAGAATGATGATAGCTTCGTGTACTAATAGATGTACCCACTATCCCCATTAGATGTACCCCTTCAATGGTAATTCCATGTACTCCTAGCTGACGTCATAAGTGCCGCCTGCTCCTATCTCCACTAGGTGTACCCCTTTAATGATTAATTAATAATGGTAGCTTCGTGTACACCTAGCTGACTACGTAGGTGCCGTCTGCTCCTATCTCCACTAGATGTACCCACTACCCTGCCC
This sequence comes from Allium sativum, assembly GCA_030737875.1. Lineage (NCBI taxonomy): Eukaryota > Viridiplantae > Streptophyta > Magnoliopsida > Asparagales > Amaryllidaceae > Allium > Allium sativum. The sequence continues at coordinate 164,736,767 of CM060913.1, forward strand.
CATTCGATCGGCTCCCTAACTCGTAGATACCCGTGCAGGTCCCACAGTGGGGTGTATCACTCCTCAATATGGCAACCTTATACTACGCAAGGAATGCACGGCTTATACCTACACGATGCAACAACGTCTTACCTACCAGTCCGGGCCCACGCACGCACATGACCCCGTTGGACTTGCGTTGCCACCGCTAACCCATTTTGGCCTCTAACAATCAGGCCCAGTAGGCGTGTCCCGTCCTCGACTTGGGTCGAGCTCACAAAGATACTTAATGGGCTACTGGACTGAAAAGGGCCCCCACCAAGCTTCCCACCTAGGCTTGGTCCCCTCTAATACATCCCACTTAACCCCATGTCCACTTTTGTTTAATTTAACCTAGTCTCACCCTTTTGTTTAATTAACAGGTTGTATTGGTTAAGTCTGTGGGCTTATATACACAAATATTACCCACCTACCCAAGATTTACTTAACCCTCTCACTGGTACGGACATATTAAATTTACGGTTAAGTTTGTGGGCCTATATGTACTAATATTACCCACCTACCCAAGATTTACTTAACCCACTCATTCCGTATAACCCAGTTTATTTAACCCCCAATTTAAACTTAAGTTCTTACAATCCCTATGGATCAGATTTGGTTAAGTAGTCCATTTCATTTACCATGTCCATTTTTAATTAATTAATCAATTAATTAAAACCTTTCCCTTCATAGGTGTCAATACCTATTTTATCCAATAATTTGAATTACATGTCATAATTGTTTATATTCAAATTACTCCATTTTTCTAATCGTATTTCTCATGACATCCACATGTCACCCACATGTCACCCACTAGATTCCTCATGCCACCCAAGGAACCCACTTAACCCCCTCATGTCCCACTACATGCTTATCTGGTTAAGTATTTCTTAATTCATTAAGGTTGTAACCTTATAAATACCTCTCACATTAGACTGACATTTATGGCAGCTAGATTTGCTGGGCGGGTCCGGGCAGTCTTACACCATAAAAGAGCCTAACCTCGTGTCTTTACAACTATTACGCTTTTAATTTGGGCCTAGGACCTCTCACAATGGGCTACCATTTGTGAATACTGGATTTGCCGGGCAGGTCCGGGCAGTTTTATGTCACAAATGAGTCCAACCTCGTGTCCTAAGCATTGATTATCACTTATAATCCTTTACCTCAAATTGAATTATTTTCCCTATTCAAATTATCAATTAATTCCAAATTTAACGATGTCCATAATTGGTGAAACACCCCACCTCCGTTAGGGTCACTCTCAAAGGGAATGCCCTAATTTTGGTGGAGGTTTATAAGTACAAGTCACAGATATACAAGACAGATATAAGAACACATATTTGTAAACAGCGGAAGAACAACAAACTTTTATTTCATAAAAGCAAATACGTGTTACAAAACATCACCATGATTGTCTTACATCCTTTCCAAAATCATAACATAACACTTTCATAATCTGTCTTGAGTACATTATTTTAAAGAAGCATAAATAAAACATAGATAAACTGCCAAAGCCCCCATAGTGGATTGTCCAAAGCCATAGTTCAAAACAGGAAAGTCCAAGCAATACATTTCTCTTCTTCAAGCTGGATGTTGAGGTTGGTCAAGCTGCTGTGTTCCCTCCCTGAGGACCTGGGGGGGGGGGGGAACGGAAGAAAGAAGACGAAAGAAAAGTAGAGTCAGACATAAAGCCTGAGTAAGTCTAGTACTATTTTGTCTATGAATAAAGAACTGGGTATGATAAGTATAACAAGAAGTGGGCAAGCACTATAAACTTGGTTAAGTTGTCTAGGGTCGAATATACTATCGTACCCCATGTTAATCTCTGAACCCATATAAACTAGTTTCCAACTGGCACCCATAATCAGGGTGATGTGATCCATTCTATGATGATCGGCTCCTACTCGCATAGTTACATGTGTCTTACGGCCCCCGATGTTGTAGTTACCTATGCTGGTCCCACCATGGGGTATATCAAGTCCCATAGTGGCAACCCGACACAACCTTAGAGTGCACAGGTATGCTACTGGTGTCCAGTGCCTTATTTTTCTGCGCCGGAGTGTGTGCACGCCCGCACTCCGTTAGTACCTACACTGCTACACCACCGCCGTCGCTTTGACCTCTTACAATCAGCCCAGTAATCGTGCCCCACCCTGCCTAGTTTCAGGGTATCTTGATACACCTTTTAGGGTTACTGCTGAAAAGGGTCCCCCGTTACTAGGTTTTCTATCTCTAGCCAACATGCTAAGTTGGTTAAGTGTTTTCTAACCTAACCCCCACCAGTCCGTTTAGTTTAGCATGTTCCATTTTGATTAAATCTTTAGTTTACTTAATCCTAACAATCCTGACTCAGCCTTAATTGTCTTATTAAGGCCCTGACCTCTCACATTAGACAGGTATTGTTGTGGCTGCCTGTTGCCGGTTGGTTCCGGGCAGTCTTACGCCACAACTCAGTCTAACCTCGGGTCCTTATTGGGCTCCATGTTTAACCTCCCACATTGGATAGGTATTGTTGTGACTACTGGACAGCCGGGCGGTTCCGGGCAGATTTACATCACAACTCAATCCAACCTCGGGTTAAACACATCGTATTTTCTACATTTACATATTTTGTCATTCCTCTTTATTTCTTATATGTAAATATTTGCGGCCCATTATTAAGTTAATGGTGTAAAGGTTACACCAATCATGGGCCCAACCCATACTTGAATTTGGGCCCTTCTATTTTATATTTTCATTCATTAATTAATTTTAACCCAACGTTATTTTCCCCCGTTTTACACGTCCGTTTATATATATTGGGCTTAGCCTTTTAAAGCCCAATTTAGCCATGCGAAAAGGGGAGGCTTATGGCGTGATTACATACACAAAAAGGGGAAGGTGAGCGTATGAACTTGCAATATGACGTTGGGAATACAAAATAGAAACTGGTGTACTTGCATAGTAGTGACATATACTTTGGTCATAAAACATAGGTGACATGAATCAAGGCATGTGAACTTGTAATTGAGATATCATTATTGACACATGAACCTATATTTTTATTTAGGCATAATGTCAAACATAAGCATGGCATAAATACTTCTAGCATAAGCATAGCATAATGTCAAACATAAGCATGGCATAAATACTTCTAGCATAAACATGGCATAATGTCAAACATAAGCATGGCATAAGTATAGTTAAATTTGTTCATGGCATAAATATTTCTAACATGAAATCATGATTCTTACTTTAGTCATGTAAACTTAAAAAGGGACTTTTTGAACCTAACCTAGCCATGTACCACATATGTCATCATTTAATTCTTGTAAACAAGATAGACTTAATCATGGATTTCAATTATGCCAAATATCATTCATAGCCTAGCCATATTCATAAGTTTGCAAATAGGTTTTCTAGTACAAAAGCATGGCTTAATACATGATGCCAAATTCTCAACATAATTTCATATGGATTATAATAACCAAACTTGTTCTAATTACTTACAAAATGATTTATGCACAAAAATATACATCATGATGGCATAGTAGCAAAACCCCAAACTTGCATGAATTTAAATCAACTACATACATGTAGCTTCAACATGGATTACATAATTTGCGAAATATTCCAAACGTATACTTGCATAGAACTACCGCATGTAGTTCTTTATAATGAATAACATAATTCATAAATATCCAAACGTATATAATATTTCAAATTGATAAGAACGCACAAATATGAATTACTTTATTGCCACAATTCAAGCATACAAACCAACACAATTGTTTATTCATACCAAAGTAATACTCTACTTACAATGGTGTGATGAATTCTCAAATTTAGGGATTGAAGACGCAAATTCCTTTGTTGAATTGATTTGTTTAGGTTGCTTTTAGCTTTAGAATCTTCCTCCTAATCCTCTCTCCAATTTGGTGGCTACTCCTAGTCGTTTCTCAGCAACATGGCGGCTATGTTCTTATTTTGAATGAATAGATTAGGGTTTAGTCTAGGGTTGTTTATATAGAGGTTAGGAACTGATTAGGACCATTGATGTTGCCTAGATTGATCGTAGCCATTCATTCGATAGAGAGACCAATTAAAACTTGCCACCTAGCCCTAATGACAAAGCAGACCACAGAAAATCGACCACATAGAGAATAGGCCAGCCGGGTTAGACTGGGCTCGACCTGGGTCTGGACCAGGTCGACACCCCTGTCGACAGCCCTGTCGACAGGCCTGTCGACCTGGTTAGACCAGGTCGACAGCCCAGTCGACCTGGGTGCGTCAGGCGGGCGTTTTTCCGCCCTGGCCCATTGGGCCCATTTTCGAATTTAAACTTTATTTTATTCTGTTTGAATTTTAAACTTAATTCTCAATCTTCCGAAGGCCATATCTTCTTCATACGGACTCCGTTTTTCGAAAACTCGGACTCTATTTCGCGTATTTTTCCGAGACGAACGCAATGGCGTATCCCGTTTCCCTTAGTTCTTTGGTTTCAGATTAATTATACTTTAATTTGTTAATATCACAGTTCTAGAATTTTCGGGGTGTTACATTCTCCCCCACTTAAAAGGATTTCGTCCCCGAAATCTTCAAGTTAGGAGGAATGTATATCCTAACATCCAATCATCCATCTACTCATCCATCAAACACGAGCATCCATTGTCCTTAAAAGACTTCTAATGCTTCATGATCATATGCGAAGTGTGTGTGTACATGTACTTATCTAATGCAAAATCAGGTGGTCTACTGATTCAGTTGACCTCCTTAATGCGAATTATGTAAGTGCCATGAATCCATTATGTATGCAAATTTTCCTATTCGTGATTCTACATGAGTGCACAATCATTCAATACAAATGCAACATCCACATGACAACACATTAAAGTTCAACCATATACGAATGCAAACATATATGCATATGCAATATGAAGTGACTGAGCCGATCTAATATCTAGATTGTGCGTGTATATGCAACCACGAGCAACCACTAGCAATCACTTGCAACCACTTGCAACCATCATCCATAACATGTTTCAACTACATGTTTCCATCCAAAAAGATTCTATCTAAAAGATACGGTCGAGGAAATATACCTAAAAAAATGGATAAAAGCGCAACTTAAGGAAAAAGAAAGATCAAGGATGTACCCTCGAACAGAAAAGGGTAGGCTGTACGTATTCTAGCTTCAGTTTCCCAAGTCGCGTCTCCCTCGGCGTCGCTCCATTGAACTTTGACGAGCTTGACTTCACGGTTGCGTAGCTTCTTCACTTCCGTTCCTAAGATGCGGGTTGGAACTTTTCTTATGGTTGCTTCGCGTTCCACTTCGGCCTCTTCGAGGATATTTGGCTCTACCACCTCGGCTGACTCATGTAGACATTTTCGGAGATGTGAAACGTGAAAAACGTTGTGAACTCCAGCCAACTTCTCGGGTAGCTCTAATCTATAGGTCATTTTCCAAATTTTCTCAATGATAGGAAATGGTCCTACCTAAAGGTATAGTCGAATGATAGAAGCAAGTAAAAACTTTGTGCCCATTAGGCAATGTCAAAACTGAAAACCTATGCCACATATATATATATTGATTAGGAGAAGAACTCCCTAAGCATCAGCCCCGAAGACCGAAATCAACATCAGACTGACACCCAAAGAGTTACTCAACCCAATCACCATATATGATTCTAGGCAACTAAGCATGATGGACTCCTTTTAGGTCACAAGGGAGTCCCTTCCTAAGACCAATCTATATCCTATAAAACCCAAAAACTTTAGTCAAACCAATGAACACCCTCGAGCCCCCAACATGTGTTACTAACAGATGAGTCATACTCCCTATGTGGTTTGCAACAGAAATTGGATTGAGAATGGGACCGAGAGGTTATATAGAAAAGACACTATGCAAGTAAGCTCTACAGGAAGAGAGGGATCAAGGATATACCCTTAAGAAGAGATATTATGCACGAATCTAGTCTTCAATCTTCTAAGTCGCATTTCTTGAGCTTAACTCCATTATGCTTTGTCCGTCTTTAACTTCACAATTTCGTAGCTTCTTAATTCTTGTTTCCAAAATATGAGTTGGAACCTATTTCTCGTTCTTCTTTCACTTATTCTCCTTCTAGTATACTTGGCTCAAGCCTAACTGCGTACTCATGGTTCCATGCAAGCTCTCCAAAATTCACTAGTGAATCTTGGATCCTGTTCACTTACTAGAAGGTATTCCACATAGATGAATTATCTCTTGAAAATAAACAAATGTCAACTATGTTGCCAAATGTACTTACTAAGGTGATTCTTAACAACTCATGCATCAGCGAAATGAACCTTCAGCCTTAGTGGCGAACACTACTGGAGCGCCCTATTCTGAAATGCTCCTCCTAATGAACCCCTTTTTTAGTAGCTCTTTAATCTGTTTACTGAGCTCTTTCCTTTCTCGTGGAGCCATGTGTCTAACGGGCAACGCAACGGGCTTTACATTATCTACAAGATATATGTGGAAGTCTATTTCTCGTTTCGGAGTCAAGCCCTTCACCTCTTCGAAGACATCCGGATATTCCCGGACCACTCTAACTGATTGCAAATTTTCAACAGAGGCATCTAGCGATTCAAGATAACTAAGCGTAACCGCATACGAGGGATTACAAGAAATTTCCAAAGTATTACCGAGTTGGGTTAGGAGCCTAACAACCCTTTTCTCACAATCAAGGATGGCCCCATTACTGGATAGCCAATCCATACCCAAAATCAAACCATAACCCGAAAAGCCCAAAACAAAGGCACTACATTGAAATTCTACACTTAGAATAGAAATTTTCAATCCCACACAGATCATAGACAAATGAGCTGGGCCCCCAATTGGGTTTGAAACAATTAAGGGGTCCTCTACCATACTAGTTTTTAGGTGCAGAGATTCTACTAAAGCAGACGAGATAAAGGAGTGTGATGCGCCAGAATCAAATAAAGTGCGAACGGGGTGATCATAAAGATAAACTACACTTTCTACAGAAGTATTTATACCTCGCTGTTGCAGAGGTGGCGCTTCCAGCACATGAACCTGTGCCCCTGGGGTGGATCCAGCGCCCTGCCCCTGTCCCCGTTTCTTTGGGCAGTCCTTAGCCCTATGGCCCGTCTCACCGCAAGAAAAGCACCCACCATTCTCCTTGGCCTTCTTTTTCCGGCAGTCCTTTACTAAGTGCCCCACTTTGCCACAGAAATTACACGTCCTCTTCTCTTTGTTGCCTTCCCCGCCTTTTTTAAAGTCTGTCTTCTTAGGCTGCAAACCCTCTTTCTTCTTGCCCTTATCCTCTTCATTCAGCAATGCCATTTGCACCAATCTTTCATACGTGGCTCCCATGGGTATATGGGTCATGGCCAAACTGTGTAATGGCTCATTCAACCCTTTGACGAAACGGAGAGCCTTCTTGTGCGGGGTGTTGACTAGGTCAAGCCCAAACCTAGCCAGCTCATCGAACTGATTCACATACTCTCTGACTGTCTTGTCCCCTTGTTTAAGAAATAAGAATTTTTCCAACTGCAAACTTCTTTTCGCATCTGAGAGAAATTTTGTCTCAAACCTTGCCCTAAAGTCCTCCCATGTCTCCACTGGTCTTTCAGCATTAGTGACTTCCCACCAGTAGGAAGCCTCGCCCTTCAATAGCCACACTGCCAATTGTACTTTTTGTCTATCCTCTACCTCAAAGATGATGAATAGGTCCTCAGTTTCTTTCAGCCAATTCCTAGCTGCTACGAAGGACTCAGTTCCATGGAAATCCCTTCCTCCCATAGCTTTAAAATCTTTACATATCTTAGCAAACGTGTTTCCCCGTGGAAGAGGTGGAGGAAAAGGTGCCGCTGCGGCTGGATGATTTCCTTCAGCTGGGGGAGGAGGAATGGTAGGACCTGGCTGAGTGGCCCTTGCTTCTAAGAACCGTCTAAACCAACCAGGTATTGGCACCCCTTCCGGCAAGTTAAGTTCTTGGGACATGCTGAAACAAAAAGGATAGATTCAAAACGAAGGATAAGAGATAGTACCTATAGCTTTGGGGGGTGGACTTTGCCTTTTTAAAATAAAATAATATTTTATCTCTTAAAAATGCTTCTTTAAATTTCCTTTTTGAAAACAATTTTTCAAAACTTTTTATCTTATCTGGTAAACCTATGCTCTAATACCAAGTGAAACACCCCACCTCCGTTAGGGTCACTCTCAAAGGGAATGCCCTAATTTTGGTGGAGGTTTATAAGTACAAGTCAAAGATATACAAGACAGATATAAGAACACATATTTGTAAACAGCGGAAGAACAACAAACTTTTATTTCATAAAAGCAAATACGTGTTACAAAACATCACCACGATTGTCTTACATCCTTTCCAAAATCATAACATAACACTTTCATAATCTGTCTTGAGTACATTATTTTAAAGAAGCATAAATAAAACATAGATAAACTGCCAAAGCCCCCATAGTGGATTGTCCAAAGCCATAGTTCAAAACAGGAAAGTCCAAGCAATACATTTCTCTTCTTCAAGCTGGATGTTGAGGTTGGTCAAGCTGCTGTGTTCCCTCCCTGAGGACCGGGGGGGGGGGGGGGGAACGGAAGAAAGAAGACGAAAGAAAAGTAGAGTCAGACATAAAGCCTGAGTAAGTCTAGTACTATTTTGTCTATGAATAAAGAACTGGGTATGATAAGTATAACAAGAAGTGGGCAAGCACTATAAACTTGGTTAAGTTGTCTAGGGTCGAATATACTATCGTACCCCATGTTAATCTCTGAACCCATATAAACTAGTTTCCAACTGGCACCCATAATCAGGGTGATGTGATCCATTCTATGATGATCGGCTCCTACTCGCATAGCTACATGTGTCTTACGGCCCCCGATGTTGTAGTTACCTATGCTGGTCCCACCATGGGATGTATCAAGTCCCATAGTGGCAACCCGACACAACCTTAGAGTGCACAGGTATGCTACTGGTGTCCAGTGCCTTATTTTTCTGCGCCGGAGTGTGTGCACGCCCGCACTCCATTAGAACCTACACTGCTACACCACCGCCGTCGCTTTGACCTCTTACAATCAGCCCAGTAATCGTGCCCCACCCTGCCTAGTTTCAGGGTATCCTGATACACCTTTTAGGGTTACTGCTGAAAAGGGTCCCCCGTTACTAGGTTTTCTATCTCTAGCCAACATGCTAAGTTGGTTAAGTGTTTTCTAACCTAACCCCCACCAGTCCGTTTAGTTTAGCTTGTTCCATTTTGATTAAGTCTTTAGTTTACTTAATCCTAACAATCCTGACTCAGCCTTAATTGTCTTATTAAGGCCCTGACCTCTCACATTAGACAGGTATTGTTGTGGCTGCCTGTTGCCGGTTGGTTCCGGGCAGTCTTACGCCACAACTCAGTCTAACCTCGGGTCCTTATTGGGCTCCATGTTTAACCTCCCACATTGGATAGGTATTGTTGCGACTACTGGACAGCCGGGCGGTTCCGGGCAGATTTACATCACAACTCAATCCAACCTCGGGTTAAACACATCGTATTTTCTACATTTACATATTTTGTCATTCCTCTTTATTTCTTATATGTAAATATTTGCGGCCCATTATTAAGTTAATGGTGTAAAGGTTACACCAATCATGGGCCCAACCCATACTTGAATTTGGGCCCTTCTATTTTATATTTTCATTCATTAATTAATTTTAACCCAACGTTATTTTCCCCCGTTTTACACGTCCGTTTATATATATTGGGCTTAGCCTTTTAAAGCCCAATTTAGCCATGCGAAAAGGGGAGGCTTATGGCGTGATTACATACACAAAAAGGGGAAGGTGAGCATATGAACTTGCAATATGACGTTGGGAATACAAAATAGAAACTGGTGTACTTGCATAGTAGTGACATATACTTTCGTCATAAAACATAGGTGACATGAATCAAGGCATGTGAACTTGTAATTGAGATATCATTATTGACACATGAACCTATATTTTTATTTAGGCATAATGTCAAACATAAGCATGGCATAAATATTTCTAGCATAAGCATAGCATAATGTCAAACATAAGCATGGCATAAATACTTCTAGCATAAACATGGCATAATGTCAAACATAAGCATGGCATAAGTATAGTTAAATTTGTTCATGGCATAAATATTTCTAACATGAAATCATGATTCTTACTTTAGTCATGTAAACTTAAAAAGGGACTTTTTGAACCTAACCTAGACATGTACCACATATGTCATCATTTAATTCTTGTAAACAAGATAGACTTAATCATGGATTTCAATTATGCCAAATATCATTCATAGCCTAGCCATATTCATAAGTTTGCAAATAGGTTTTCTAGTACAAAAGCATGGCTTAATACATGATGCCAAATTCTCAACATAATTTCATATGGATTATAATAACCAAACTTGTTCTAATTACTTACAAAATGATTTATGCACAAAAATATACATCATGATGGCATAGTAGCAAAACCCCAAACTTGCATGAATTTAAATCAACTACATACATGTAGCTTCAACATGGATTACATAATTTGCGAAATATTCCAAACGTATACTTGCATAGAACTACCGCATGTAGTTCTTTATAATGAATAACATAATTCATAAATATCCAAACGTATATAATATTTCAAATTGATAAGAACGCACAAATATGAATTACTTTATTGCCACAATTCAAGCATACAAACCAACACAATTGTTTATTCATACCAAAGTAATACTCTACTTACAATGGTGTGATGAATTCTCAAATTTAGGGATTGAAGACGCAAATTCCTTTGTTGAATTGATTTGTTTAGGTTGCTTTTAGCTTTAGAATCTTCCTCCTAATCCTCTCTCCAATTTGGTGGCTACTCCTAGTCGTTCCTCAGCAACATGGCGGCTATGTTCTTATTTTGAATGAATAGATTAGGGTTTAGTCTAGGGTTGTTTATATAGAGGTTAGGAACTGATTAGGACCATTGATGTTGCCTGGATTGATCGTAGCCATTCATTCGATAGAGAGACCAATTAAAACTTGCCACCTAGCCCTAATGACAAAGCAGACCACAGAAAATCGACCACATAGAGAATAGGCCAGCCGGGTTAGACTGGGCTCGACCTGGGTCTGGACCAGGTCGACACCCCTGTCGACAGCCCTGTCGACAGGCCTGTCGACCTGGTTAGACCAGGTCGACAGCCCAGTCGACCTGGGTGCATCAGGCGGGCGTTTTTCCGCCCTGGCCCATTGGGCCCATTTTCGAATTTAAACTTTATTTTATTCTGTTTGAATTTTAAACTTAATTCTCAATCTTCCGAAGGCCATATCTTCTTCATACGGACTCCGTTTTTCGAAAACTCGGACTCTATTTCGCGTATTTTTCCGAGACGAACGCAATGGCGTATCCCGTTTCCCTTAGTTCTTTGGTTTCAGATTAATTATACTTTAATTTGTTAATTTCACAGTTATAGAATTTTCGGGGTGTTACAATTGGCTCAATTATGTCCATCCATTTATGGTATGCAAAATTATACCAATTTCGTCATAAATTTATTATATGCCATTAAAGGCCTTTTATCTCACTATTTAATATCCCTATTCAAATTCAAATTAATTTACATATATGACTCATTTACATTCCAATTCACATTTATTAACATAATATTTTCATTCCATATTTGGATTAATTATTCCTAATCAAATAAGTTAATAAAATTCCAATTATCTTTATGACCATAATTCACATTAATTATGTCCATATATAACTTTACCAATTAATATTTCAATTTACATATATGCCTCTTTTAAGGCCATTACATGCCAATTCACATTTATTAACATAATCAATATTTTTCCCCATAACCCCCGCGGCGTCCATTCGCATAGAATATATGATAGACTAAGAAATAGTCTAACACATGGAAAAGGAAAAAACACCACATATTCACATAACATACAAAATAGGCCTGACTTGCATATGAGAATTTACCACATAACCTGCATAAAATCATCGATCTAAACATAGGCCTAAAAGTATGAACCTACATGTTATGAACAAGATTTTCATCACAAAACTTACATAGGCAATAACCAAAAACTTGCATAACATGATTCATATTCCAAACTCATATTTTTATATAAACTTGCATATGTGATTTATGCAACATAACAATGGTGTAAATTTACCTCTAAATATACAAACTAGCATGTACAGATTTGGCATGTAACTTATGCATATCATAGCCTAACATTTGATCTAAAATAGGTGTCATAATATTAACTAACTTGCATGTGATTTACGTCTAAATCAACATCTAATCTTGTATACATACATATGATCTATCATATGAATCAACATAAACAAACTAGCATTTAAACAACATGATGATTTGATTACACGTAAGCCAATCGTAGAATTACAACATAGATCATAACTTTACAACATAGATGACAACATAAAATCATAGAATTTACAACATGTATGATAACATCACAATTTAACAACATAATCATATCATACGGTCAATAATTCACATCATATCCATATAATCCACAATTATATCTAATCTTACTTAATTTAATAATTATCTTGATTAGAGAAATCGAACTTGCCTTTCGTGGTTAAAGAATTATGAACAATTGATCAAACTTGATGCAGAATTGTTGTAGCGACGTTAGTTGATTCATTGTTGAAGCTCTAAGCTTGAATTAGGTTGAATTGATTAGTTATCTTCCTCTTTAGTTGGCGGCGGCTACACTGAGTTCCATGGTGGCGGCATAACGGCTTTGGTTCCAATTTTAATTAGGTTTAGGGTTAGCATTAGGATGTATTTATAGGTGTAGGAAGTTATTTAGGACCATTAGATTAACCCTGAACCATGAGAACCAATCAAATGCAAAATCTGCATTTGAGCGAATCGGCCCACGGGTTGACAGCCAAATACCCTGGGTTAACCCCTAGTCGACCCAGCAGAGCTCGGGTCGACCTCAAAAATGGGCCAGTTCGGTTATTCCCCCTCCTAATTCGTTGTTTTGAACTTTTTCGCATATTTATTTATTTAATTTTTAATATATATATATATATATCAATATATATATATATATATATATATATCAATATATATATATTTCTCTGCGCAACCCATTTCACTTAATTCTTTTCTAGAAATTAAGTATACTTTAATTTGTGAATTTTAATGTTATAAAATTACGGGGTGTTACATTCTCCCCTCCTTAATGGATTTCGTCCCCGAAATCTCCAAGTCAAGAAGAATGTATATCCTACCATCTAATCGTCCATCTACTCAACCATCAAACACCAGCATCCATTGTCGTTAAAAGAATTCTAATGCTTTAATGTTTATATGCACAGTGTGTGTATATGTCCATATCTAATGCAAAATTAGGCGGTCTACTGATTCAGTCGACCTCCTTAGTGCAATTCATGATAGTGCCATGCGTCCAATATGTATGCAAAAGATTCCTAATGATACATATTAATTCTATATGCGTGCACAACCATCCACCCGAATGCAGCAACCATATGATAATACAACCATTATACATCCATTTTACTAAATACATCCATATATATACAATATGCAATATGAAGTGACTGAGCTGATATGGTGCCTAATAGTGTGTGTATATGCATCCACGAGCAACCACTAGCGAACACTTGCATCCACTTTGCATCCGTCATACATAACATGTCTCAAACACATGTTTCAACCATAGGATTTCCCTAACTAAAGGTCAAAGATACTAGCGAGAGGACATACTAAAGATAAGATAAGCACAAGTTAAACGATAAAGGAGAAATTAAAAGACATACCCTCGAAAAGAAAAGGGTACAATGAACGCATTTTCTCTTCCGTCTCCCAAGTAGCGTTACTCTCATCGTCTCCCCATTGTACTTTGACTAGTCTGACCTCTCGATTTCTCAACTTCTTGATCTCCGACCCAAGAATGCATGTAGGAGCTCGTCGAATCGTCGCATCACGCTCTATTTCCACCTCTCTAAACAAGCTCGGCTCCACTACCTCCGTGGTCTCGTGTAAGCACTTCCTCAAATGTGATACATGGAATACGTCGTGTACACCACTAAGTCTCTCAGGCAACTCCCCTCTATACGCCATCTGACCAATCTTCTCCTTTATAGAAAACGACCCTACGAACCTTGGTGCTAATTTCCCAACAGACCCAAAGCGAACAACATTCCGTAATGGAGACACTTTGATAAAGACCATGTCCCCAACCTCAAACTCAAGATCTGTCCTCCTCTTATCCGCATAAGATTTCTGCCTATCTTGCGCTGCTTTCATCCTTCTTCGAATCAAATCAATCTTCTCCGAAGTCTCTCTAATCATATCGGGCACAAGTAAGATCTTATCCGTAGATTTCCACCAACATGTAGGTGAACGACAAGGTCGTCCATAAAGAGCTTCGAAAGGTGACATGCCAATGCTAGACTGAAAGCTATTATTATATGCGAACTCTACCAATGGAAGATGCTCTTCCCATGTACCTCCAAAGTCTAGGATACATAGCCTCAAAAGGTCCTCTAGAATACGATTCACCCTCTCGGTTTGGCCGTCCGTCTGAGGATGATATGAGGTGCTCAAACATAAGTGAGTCCCTACCGCTTCTTGTAAGCTCCTCCAAAATTCGCTAGTGAAGATAGGATCGCGGTCGCTTACTATGCTAGAAGGAACACCATGCAAACGAACTATCTCTCGGACGTATACAGAAGCTAACCATGGAGCAGTCCTCTTACTCTTCATGGGAATGAAATGGGCGCTCTTAGTAAGTCTATCTATTATAACCCAAATCCCTGTATTACCCTTCCTCGATCTTGGTAATCCATCAACAAAATCTATCGAGATACTATCCATGTGAACTCATCGCAACTATCCATCTCCCAAGCAAGCCGTCCTATTCGAACTTGATATCCCCTAAGCACAAGCCCCAAAGGCCTAAATCAATATCATACAAGCACCCAAGGAATACCTCCTCTGATTTCAGATAGTCTATGTGAGATGATACTAGCAAAACAAATAATTGGGCACTTAACCGACTCTGGCTGTCCTCGCCAGTCTTGCTTCAAAACCATCACTAATCACAAAACTAACTTTGCATTATCCCCTAGACACACACGAATACCTCGTGCCTCTAGGTAAACCCCGCACTTCATCGAAGACGTCACTGTACTCACGGACCACACGAAAAGATTCCAAATCACCGTTGGATACGTCAAGAGATTCTAGACAGCTAAAAGTCACTGAACCCCTAGGGTCACAAGAAATATGAGGGTCTTTCCATAATGAATCAATAGTCTAACTATCCTCCTTCACAATCTAGGATGGCACCCCGCCTGGGTAGCTAATCCACCCCTAGAATCAAACTATAGCCCGTGAAACCAAGGATGAAGGCGTTGCATTCAAATCCAACGTCCAAGATAGACACTCTCAAATCCCGACAAACCATTGAAGGATGAGCCGAACCACCAAAAATATTTGAGACTAGGATGGGATCCTTAACTAGACTAGTATTTAGGTGCAGTGTTTTCAACTAACGTAGCAGATACTAACGAGTATGAAGCGCCAGAATCAAACAAAGTTCGAACAGGATGATAAAGGAAACCAAATTTCTACCTGGACGGTCCTACCCCTATCAGGTATACCAGCCGTGAGGGAATATAACTACCATCAAGAAGATCCTGTACTTTGCCCTTGCCTCTTTGGACAATCCTAATAAGGTGTCCTATTTCTCCAAAAGGATAACTACTAGCCTTCTTGTTCACATTCCCCATTCGTGACCTTCCACCAAGATGACGTTTCGTCCTTCATTAACCAACAGCTATTTGAACCTTCCTCCCATCGTCTACCTTAAAGGTATCAACAAGCCCTCCACTTCCTTGAACTAACTTCTAGCCCGACAAACGTCTAAGTCCCTTGAAGTGGTTTTTCGTCCTTCGTATGGAAGTCCCTATTTATCTTGGAAAAAGCATCTATACGCGGAGGGGGAAATTCAAAAAAAAGAAAGAGGAAGAGATTCAAAACGGAGAATCGAAGGAAAGATATATGGCTCTTAGGGATTATGTTTTCAAAACAAACCTTTCTTTCAAAAATACTCTTCTACAAACATATATTTGAAAGTATTCTTTATAAAAATGCTTTTGAAAAATAGTTTCTCAAAATATCTTATCTGTTCTGGTAACCTTCAGCTCTGATATCACGTGTAACACCCCATGTCCATTAATGTCACCCACAAAGGGAATGCATTAACTTCTATGGAGCGTTTTAAGTGAATATAGAACAGAAAATCACAACAAGACAGATAAGAAATAGTACTTGAAAATTTAAAACTTTATTTATTGCAAAGGAAGGTAAATATGTTTGGTTACATCACCAAAACCCAAAGACTAAAGTCAAGTACATAATACCCATCTTGACAAAATCAGAGTACATAATATAAAAAGCATAATCCCATAAATAGCCATAAAAGAGATAGGTTGAGCTTTACTTCAGCAATCCAAATCCAAGTGCTCCTAAAGAGATCCAAATCAAGCTTCCCACCCTAAGAACCTAGGGGGGAAAAGGAAGAAAAGAGGTGGAAACAAAGGGGGTCAGACATAAAGTCTGGCAAGTCCGATAACTCCAACAATATAATTATCAAAGTAACAAGGATAAGACATAAGATTGGTAAATAAGGAAATGACTGTGAATTAATGGCAAGACCAAGCAACCAAAAATAATAGGATGAGCAAAGATAACATTAAATGCGCTTCCTAATCAATATAGGGTAATTACGATACTCTACCGTACTGTACCGTACTGCACTGTACTAACACTAACTATACCCATACTAGTCACTCTAGAAACTTGATCCCTCTTGACTAAATAGAATGATGATAGCTTCGTGTACTACTAGATGTACCCATTATCCCGACTAGATGTACCCCTTCAATGGTAATTCCATGTACTCCTAGCTGACGTCATAGGTGCCGCCTGTTCCTATCTCCACTAGGTGTACCCCTTTAATGATTAATTAATAATGGTAGCTTCGTGTACCCCTAACTGACTACATAGGTGCCGTCTGCTCCTATCTCCACTAGATGTACCCACTACCCTGCCCCATTCGATCGGCTCCCTAACTCGTAGATACCCGTGCAGGTCCCACAATGGGGTGTATCACTCCCCAATATGGCAACCTTATACTACGCAAGGAAAGCACGGCTTATACCTACACGATGCAACAACGTCTTACCTACCAGCCCGGGCCCACGCACGCACATGACCCCGTTGGACTTGCGTTGCCACCGCTAACCCATTTTGGCCTCTAACAATCAGGCCCAGTAGGTGTGTCCCGTCCTCGACTTGGGTCGAGCTCAAAAAGATACTTAATGGGCTACTGGACTGAAAAGGGCCCCCACCAAGCTTCCCACCTAGGCTTGGTCCCCTCTAATACATCCCACATAACCCCATGTCCACTTACATGTATAAATTTGGTTAAGTGTTTTCTAATTTAATCTAGTCTCACCCATTTGTTTAATTAACAGGTTGTATTGGTTAAGTCTGTGGGCTTATATACACAAATATTACCCACCTACCCAAGATTTACTTAACCCTCTCACTGGTTCGGACATATTTAATTTACGGTTAAGTTTGTGGGCCTATATGTACTAATATTACCCACCTTCCCAAGATTTACTTAACCCACTCATTCCGTATAACCCAGTTTACTTAACCCCAACTTAAACTTAAGTTCTTACAATCCCTAGGGATCAGATTTGGTTAAGTAGTCCATTTCATTTACCATGTCCATTTTTAATTAATTAATCAATTAATTAAAACCTTTCCCTTCATAGGTGTCAATACCTATTTTATCCAATAATTTGAATTACATGTCATTATTGTTTATATTCAAATTACTCCATTTTTCTAATCGTATTTCTCATGACATCCACATGTCACCCACTTGTCACCGACTAGATTCCTCATGCCACCCAAGGCACCCACTTAACCCCCTCATGTCCGACTACATGCTTATCTGGTTAAGTATTTCTTAATTCATTAAGGTCGTAACCTTATAAAGACCTCTCACATTAGACTGACATTTATGGCAGCTGGATTTGCCGGGCGGGTCCGGGCAGTCTTACACCATAAAAGAGCCTAACCTCATGTCTTTACAACTGTTACGCTTTTAATTTGGGCCCAGGACCTCTCACATTGGGCTACCACTTGTGACTACTGGATTTGTCGGGCGGGTCCGGGCAGTTTTACGTCACAAATGAGTCCAACCTCGTGTCCTAAGCATTGATTATCACTTATAATCCTTTACCTCAATTTGAATTATTTTCCCTATTCAAATTATCAATTAATTCCAAATTTAATGATGTCCATAATTGACTCAATTATGTCCATCCATTTATGGTATGCAAAATTATACCAATTTCGTCACAAATTTATTATATGCCATTAAAGGCCTTTTATCTCACTATTTAATATCCCTATTCAAATTCAAATTAATTTACATATATGACTCATTTACATTCCAATTCACATTTATTAACATAATATTTTTATCCCATATTTGGATTAATTATTCCTAATCAAATATGTTAATAAAATTCCAATTATCTTTATGACCATAATTCACATTAATTATGTCCATATATCACTTTACCAATTAATATTTCAATTTACATATATGCCTCTTTTAAGGCCATTACATGCCAATTCACATTTATTAACATAATCAATATTTTTTCCCATAACCCCCGCGGCGTCCATTCGCATAGAATATATGATAGACTAAGAAATAGTCTAACACATGGAAAAGGGAAAAACACCACATATTCACATAACATACAAAATAGGCCTAACTTGCATATGAGAATTTACTACACAACCTGCATAAAATCATCGATCTAAACATAGGCCTAAAAGTATGAACCTACATGTTATGAACAAGATTTTCATCACAAAACTTACATAGGCAATAATCAAAAACTTGCATAACATGATTCATATTCCAAACTCATATTTTTATATAAACTTGCATATGTGATTTATGCAACATAACAATGGTGTAAATTTACCTCTAAATATACAAACTAGCATGTACAGATTTGGCATGTAACTTATGCATATCATAGCCTAACTTTTTATCTAAAATAGATGTCATAATATTTACTAACTTGCATGTGATTTACGTCTAAATCAACATCTAATCTTGCATACATACATGTGATCTATCATATGAATCAACATAACCAAACTAGCATTTAAACAACCTGATGATTTGATTACACGTAAGCCAATCGTAGAATTACAACATAGATCATAACTTTACAACATAGATGACCACATAAAATCATAGAATTTACAACATGTATGATAACATCACAATTTAACAACATAATGTGACGACCCCAAATCCTGTTCAGACGGAGACAAGGGTAATCTTTGGAATATAACACAGAAACAGATAATAACAGAACAGAAATAAATAAATACACCAGATAATGAACAATAGAATATACTGGATAAACGTAATCATCAGAGGTATATAGGATCATACTTAGTACAAATACAGTTCAGCTATACATATATGTCTACAGCGGAAAACAAACATAATGTACAATAGGAGCTGAACAACATAAAAATAGATAAATGATAGAATCCATCTTCAGCTCCAGCTATCCAGAAAGAACCAGCTAAACCCGAATACAAGGCTGCCCATATAGAAAAAGGGGCACCCGAGTTTGAAAGTGAAACAAACTACGAGTCAGTCATGGGACTGGTATGAGAAATCTACTCAACACATTTATAATATGGCTAATCACAGGACCACGCCACTTTCTAGGAACGGGTTTACTCCATTGGATTGCCAGTGCTTTAAAAACAAATCATTCTTTTTAAACATCGCTATGCTATTTATAAAAATGGAGCCATTATAAGACTCAGTTCCCATCACACAATGCAACGCAAACCGGAGGATAGAGTTTTACCTTATAATGGCCAAAATATGATTGATACGAATAAAAAAAAGCATTTGATATTATTACCAGTATTTACATGTTTCAAAAACAATTTCAAATCATAACTATCAATCATAGGCGGCATGGTACCATATATCATGTCGCCATATATATATACAATCAAAACCGCACGATGTCGTATTTGGAAATTGGATTTCCGTCATGAACCAAGGCAAAAGATAGTCCTTACCGAATTCGAGACGCTCTAGTCCGTGTCTCAGGATCAGAACGCACCAACCCTTTAGATCGTCAGGGCCGGTCCACCGAGGTGGATTATTATACCTGAACAATACGTTTCCCCGCCCTTTGGGGCGTCAATGAGCCAACGAATGACGCCATCGGACCTGGATCGTCCAATCTAACCGAGGCTCCTCGCAGCAGCAACAACCACATAAGTCAAACTCGTCAGGGCGTGTAAAACCACTGATGCCACTTCTAACTAGAAAGAAACACATGTCCTCCTAGAGGTCCTTCCTCCCGTTTCTGGTTCATACCGGGTGTGAGGCTCGCGAATTCACGTTATACACAAAGCTACTCCACACGGGTGGTGCTTTGATCATCACCACAAGACTTTGCTTTTCAACAGAAGCCCTGATCATTTGCCACTTAGGCATGCCACACTAGCAATTCATGCCATGCGACAGATGTCCATCGATATACAACCTTTGAGCTCGTGCGTTTCAGAGAAGGGCGTTAAGGAAAAGAATAAATTCTCCGCCGCCAAACAGATGTATATTTAACAGAGATCAATCAACACAGAATAAAATCCAATGTCAGACACACAGTCCATTTACAAGTCCGTTCTGGGTCTGAACGAAGTCGGAGGCACTATATACCTCGCAAACCCATCGATCACCACGTACGTCTGGACGATCACCACTCATTATCCATATTTCGGGATGCCTCCCCATCAGGACCTCGGTTACCATCCAAACGAGGTGAAGATCTCTGGTCTTCGACCATCGTCTTCATCTTCGATTTCTTATCGTCGATTCAGTTATTCAGAATGGGATAAAACCCGGTCTTTCTGAGCAACTCGCGTATATAATAAACAAGTGCAACACTAACATACACACTCATCATTTCAATTCATTAGTCACTAACCGTCAATCAGTAAGAGAACGATTTCCCAAATATTAACTCCGAAGGCCGAAACCAACATCAGATCAACACCCAGGAAACCATTCGACTTAGCCAACCTTCAGTTAATTCCTAAATCACATCCATATCGTTTATAATATTTTATAACAATCTATCGCTATTTTTATTTATTTTAAAATAGCCAATTTATTCAAAACGACGCTTCGGGCCATAACGCGACCATGGCGTTGTTTTTCTTCAGATTTGATTTACACATATCTGAAAATCTAACCGTTGGATCTTCACAAAATTTACATCATTAGAAAGATCTTTTCAAAACGAATCCAACGGTTCAAGTTTCGGGAAATTCCGACGGTCGGATCTCCCGGTATAATCGTTTGAAGTTTCGATTTCAAAATACGAACTGCAGCGTCGTTATTCGATTAAATATAATTATATATATATATATATATATATATATATATATATATATAATCGATTCTGGCATTGTATTTCTTCAGATTTGAATTAAACATTCCAGACAATCCAACCGTTGGATTTTTACAAAGTTGGTGCCGTTGGAAAGATATTTCCAAAGCGAACCCAACGGTCGCGATTTCAGGAAAATCCGATGGTCGGATCTCCCGGTATAATCGTTTGAAATCACGGTTTCAAAATACGAACTACAGCGTCATTATTCAATATATTTTAATTCCATATATATATATATATATACATATATATATATATATATATATCGATTCTTCGATTTCAAAGCTACATTCTTTTCATACATTTGATAAAAATGATATTTTCATCTAACTGGCTTATATTTCAACACTTCACTATTTTTACCAATTCATGTATATAATAAAAATGTGATTTTTAATGTAAAACAATTTATTTCAAAACACAATTATTTTATATATTTCGTATAGGTGATAAAAATAGGATTTTTTATTATAAAACAATTTATTTCAAAATATGAATACCATTCAACACATGAATTTCTATTCAATGAATGAATATCGATTCAACACATGAAGGTTTTCTATAGTTTATATATATAGATAAAAATGTGATTTTTATATTTAAAACACGAATACCATTCAACATATGAATTTCTAATCAACGAATGAATATCGATTCAACACATGAAGGTTTTCTATAGTTTATATATATAGATAAAAATGTGATTTTTATATTTAAAACATGAATACCATTCAACACATGAATATTATCCAAAATTTCGGCAGCATAACGGCAGGGTAGTTAAAACCGGGACCGTCCCTAGTACGACTCCTCGCTATACCTTAAAACCTCGCGGTTTTTGACAATGGGGATCATGCATCTAGTTCGCACGCAGGCGGCATGTATATATTTATTTCATTTCCATAGACTAATCCTATGTGGTTTCAACCAAATATTTCTCAACTACAAATGGGTATTTTTCAACCACAATCAATCAATATCAACCACAAACGATTCCAAACAACCATTCGCTATCAATCCATTTTCACACCAATCACAACCAATAAATATCGTCCATGGTTTGTGGACGAGGGGCGTATATATATATATATTTATATATAGCAATTCACTTCTATTTCAACACATATATAATTTTTACAACGCATACATAACTTATACATCGAACGTACAACTTATACAATGCTTATACATGAGGTGTACAACGCTTATATAACTCATACATTGACTATATAATTTATACATCGTCGTTTTCCATATCTTTTATAAATTAGAAATCTCACATTGGGTTCCACTCCACCAAAAATAGCAGAAGGCTCAGAAAAATACGCGGTCTCTTCAAAAATGTAGAAGACGTCCTCACGGGTCCACTGTCTCTTGTTTCACTGAATTTCGACCACATAGCAAAAAGATATGATTTTTACAAGATGTGCAACGCTTTATAGTGTGAAAATCAGTTTAAAATTGATAAACCCGTACCTCAGTTCATGGGTTCAAAACTAGGTTTGAAGATTGCGATCAAACGGAGTAGTGGTTCGAGGATCGGGTTGCGCAGGGTTGAAGGCCTACGTGAGGCGCACGTGCGCCAGGGAGGAGGGCCAACTCGATGGTGGATCTCGGCCAGAAATCGAGGGGAAGACGGTGAACTTTCTGGGCTCGATCTGGGCGACTGGTGAGGCGAGGCGAGGTAAAGGTGTGTCGGATTTGTAGAGGGGGAGGAGGCGGATCGGGTTTGGGTGGTGGCGGCGGCTCTAGTGGCCTGTAGCGGCGGCGATGTGAAGGGGAAGGAGGGAGCGATGCTGATCGTCGAAATCGGCTGAGCGGGGAGAGAGAAAAAGGATTTTCTTTTTATAAAAATTCTGATTGGCCGATGGAGTTTTAAAGGGGTTTTCTAACACGACCACCAATCGAAACCCAATGACTGTCGTTCCTAGCGTTTTACCCCCATTCCGAACACAATGGGATATGTTTCGAAGGCCCATTCGAATGTTTCAGTCAGTCTTCCTTCAAATTAAAATATAAAACATTCAATATTTAATTTGAACGTGCATTTCAATTTGCCAGGGCCACAAACTGATTCGAAAAATTCCAAAAAAATAAATCTAGCTATGTTTTGACGATACGGTCCCAACAAAACTAGTTTCGTTGAATTCTGAGACCGTTTGCAAAAAGGCCCATTTCTGGTCGATCCAATTTAACTGTAATTGACCAAAACACGTTTTCCTTTGCCACGCTCACATATTAGCTTCAAAAATTATGAAATTTGAAACCTAGTAATAACATCACATCGCGGATCCAACAAAAGTGGTTTCGTCGAATTCCGAGGTCGTATGCAAAATGACCAATTTTACGGGCTATATAAATTCCATATCGACCTTTCTGAAAATTCATTTGGCCATAACTTTTGCTTTCCGCTATGAAAATTCGATTTTTTAGATTCGTTATAAAGGTATTCACTAACAGGTTTAAATATTTTTGGTTTCACTCAAATCAGTTTTGTTTTGCACCCGTACAGTCCGCCAAAGTTTGAATTCAAATTTTGAAACTGCAGCGCCATTTCTGGCCTTGTTTATAATTAGAATTAATTATATTTGTTTTCAAATGTCGACTCAAACTCACTTTTCATTGCCATTATTTAAAATATTTATTTAAAATCCATTATTTTAGCCAATTTAAATTTTTTTAAATTGGTTCAGATTTTCTGGATCGTTACAATCTCCCGCACTTAAAACTTTTCGTCCCCGAAAAGGAACAAAGTCGAAAGTGGTTTGATTAATCAACTCTACGTTCAATCTGCCTTCAATTCTCCAACTTTTTAGTTTCTGAGAATTTTCAAATTCTTCAAAAATTTGGCTAACACCCGGAATTTTCGAAAAATTTCGCCATAACCTCCTTTGTACGGGGAGGGGTTTGGAAATTTATTGGGCCGTATTAGGTACCAAATAAATCCTAATAAGCATACACATATTTATAGTGATATATTCTGGTTTTTACAGGGGAGCATGTATTGATAATAACTCTAGAGAATAAATTCTCGTCACCCTGCCCCGTGTGAGAAAAGGGGCACCCGAGTTTGAAAGTGAAACAAACTACGAGTCAGTCATGGGACTGGTATGAGAAATCTACTCAACACATTTATAATATGGCTAATCACAGGACCACGCCACTTTCGTGGAACGGGTTTACTCCATTGGATTGCCAGTGCTTTAAAAACAAATCATTCTTTTTAAACATCGCTATGCTTTTTATAAAAATGGAGCCATTATAAGACTCAGTTCCCATCAAACAATGCAACGCAAACCGGAGGATAGAGTTTTACCTTATAATGGCCAAAATATGATTGATATGAATAAAACAAAAGCATTTGATATTATTACTAGTATTTACATGTTTCAAAAACAATTTCAAATCATAACTATCGATCATAGGTAGCATGGGTACCATCTATCATGTCGCCATATATATATACAATCAAAACCACACGATGTCGTATTTGGAAATTGGATTTCCATCATGAACCAAGGCAAAAGATAGTCCTTACCGAATTCGAGACGCTCTAGTCTGTGTCTTAGGATCAGAACGCATCAACCCTTTAGATCGTCAGGGCCGGTCCACCGAGGCGGATTATTATGCCTGAACAATACGTTTCCCCGCCCTTTGGGGTGTCAATGAGCCAACGAATGACTCCATCGGACCCGGATCGTCCGATCTAACCGAGGCGCCTCGCAACAGCAACAACCACATAAGTCAAACTCGTCAGGGGGTGTAAAACCACTGACGCCACTTCTAACTAGAAAGAAACGCATGTCCTCCCTGAGGTCCTTCCTCCCGTTTCGGGTTCATACCAGGTGTGAGGCTCACGAATTCACGTTATACACAAAGCTACTCCTCACAGGCGGTGCTTTGATCATCACCACAAGACTTTGCTTTTCAACAGAAGCCCTGATCATTTGCCACTTAGGCATGCCACACTAGCAATTCATGCCATGCGACTGATGTCCATCGATACACAACCTCTGAGCTCGTGCGTTTAAGAGAATGGTGTTAAGCAAAAGAATAAATTCTCCGCCGCCAAACAGATGTATATTTAACAGAGATCAATCAACACAGAATAAAATCCAATGTTAGACATACAGTCCATTTACAAGTCCGTTCTGGGTCTGAACGAACCGGAGGCACTATATACCTGGCAAACCCATCGATCACCACGTACGTCTGGACGATCACCACTCATTATCCATATTTCGGGATGCCTCCCAATCAGGACCTCGGTTACTATCCGAACGAGGTGAAGATCTCCGGTCTTCAACCATCGTCTTCATCTTCGATTTCTTATCGTCGATTCAGTTATTCAGAATGGGATAAAACCCGGTCTTTCTGAGCAACTCACGTATATAATAAACAAGTGCAACACTAACATACACACGCATCATTTCAATTCATTAGTCACTAACCGTCAATCAGTAAGAGAACGATTTCCCAAATATTAACCCCGAAGGCCGAAACCTACATCAGATCAACACCCAGGAAACCATTCGACTTAGCCAACCTTCAGTTAATTCCTAAATCACATCCATATCGTTTATAATATTTTTAACGATTTATCGCAATTTTTATTTATTTTAAAATATCCAATTTATTCAAAACGACGCTTCGGGCCCTAACGCGACCGTGGCGTTGTTTTTCTTCAGATTTGATTTACACATTTCTGAAAATCTAACCGTTGGATCTTCACAAAATTTACATCATTAGAAAGATCTTTTCAAAACGAATCCAATGGTTCCAGTTTCGGGAAATTCCAACGGTCGGATCTCCCGGTATAATCGTTTGAAGTTTCGATTTGAACTGCAGCGTCGTTATTCGATTAAATATAATTATATTTATATATATATATATAATCGATTCTGGCGCTGTTTTTCTTCAGATTTGAATTAAACATTCCAGAAAATCCAACCGTAGGATTTTTACAAAGTTGTTGCCGTTGGAAAGATATTTCCAAAGCGAACACAACGGTCGCGATTTCAGGAAAATCCGATGGTCGGATCTCCCGGTATAATCGTTTGAAATCACGGTTTCAAAATACGAACTGCAGCGTCGTTATTCGATATATTTTAATTCCATTTATATATATATATCGATTCTTCGATTTCAAAGCTACATTCTTTACATACATTTGATAAAAATGATATTTTCATCTAACTGGCTTCTATTTTAACACTTCACTATTTTTACCAATTCATGTATATAATAAAAATGTGATTTTTAATGTAAAACAATTTATTTCAAAACACGATTATTTTATATATTTCGTATAGGTGATAAAAATAGGATTTTTTATTATAAAACAATTTATTTCAAAATATGAATACCATTCAACACATGAATTTCTATTCAACGAATGAATACGATTAAACACATGAAGGTTTTCTATAGTTTATATATATAGATAAAAATGTGATTTTTATATTTAAAACACGAATACCATTCAACACATGAATTTCTAATCAACGAATGAATATCGATTCAACACATGAAGGTTTTCTATAGTTTATATATATAGATAAAAATGTGATTTTTATATTTAAAACACGAATACCATTCAACACATGAATATTATTCAAAATTTCGGCAGCATAACGGCAGGGTAGTTAAAATCGGGACCGTCCCTAGTACGGCTCCTCGCTCTACCTTAAAACCTCGCGGTTTTTGACAATGGGGATCATGCATCTAGTTCGCACGCAGGCGGCATGTATATATTTATTTCATTTCCACAAACTAATCCTATGTGGTTTCAACCAAATATTTTTCAACCACAAATGGGTATTTTTCAACCACAATCAATCAATATCAACCACAAACAATTCCAATCAGCCATTCGCTATCAATCAATTTTCACACCAATCACAACCAATAAATATCGTCCATGGTTTGTGGACGAGGGGCGTATATATATATATATATATATATATATATATATATATATATATATAGCAATTCACTTCTATTTCAACACATATATAATTTTTACAACGCATATATAACTTATACATTGAACGTACAACTTATACAACGCTTATACATGAGGTGTACAACGCTTATATAACTCATACATCGACTATATAATTTATACATCGTCGTTTTCCATATCTTTTATAAATTAGAAATCTCACATTGGGTTCCACTCCACCAAAAAATAGCAGAAGGCTCAGAAAAATACGCGGTCTCTTCTAAAATGTAGAAGACGTCCTCACGGGTCCACTGTCTCTTGTTTCACTGAATTTCGACCACATAGCAAAAAGATATGATTTTTACAAGATTTGCAACGATTTATAGTGTGAAAATCAGTTTATAATTGATAAACCCATAACTCAGTTCATGGGTTCAAAACTAGGTTTGAAGATTGCGATCAAACGGAGTAGTGGTTCGAGGATCGGGTTGCGCAGGGTTGAAGGCCTACGTGAGGCGCACGTGCGCCAGGGAGGAGGGCTAACTCGGTGGTGGATCTCGGCTAGAAATCAAGGGGAAGACGGCGAACTTTCTAGGCTCGATCTGGGCGACTGGCGAGGCGAGGCAAAGGTGGGTCGGATTTGTAGAGGGGGAGGAGACGGATCGGGTTTGGGTGGTGGCGGCGGCTCTGGTGGCCTGTAGCGGCGGCGATGTGAAGGGGAAGGAGGGAGCGATGCTGATCGTTGAAATCGGCTGAGCGGGTAGAAAGAAAAAAGGATTTTCTTTTTTTTTATAAAAATTCTGATTGGCCAGTAGAGTTTTAAAGGGGTTTTCTGACACGGCCACCAATCGAAACCCAACGATTGCCGTCCCTAGCGTTTTACCCCCATTCCGAACACAATGGGATATGTTTCAAAGGCCCATTCGAATGTTTCAGTCAGTCTTCCTTCAAATTAAAATATAAAACATTCAATATTTAATTTGACGTGCATTTCAATTTGCCAAGGCCACAAACTGATTCGAAAAATTCCAGAAAAATAAATCTAGCTATGTTTTGACGATACGGTCCCAACAAAACTAGTTTAGTCGAATTATGAGACCGTTTGCAAAAAGGCCCATTTCTGGTCGATCCAATTTAATTGTAATTGACCAAAACACGTTTTCTTTTGCCACGCTCACATATTAGCTTCAAAAATTATGAAATTTGAAACCTAGCAATAACTTCACATCCTAGATCCAACAAAAGTGGTTTCGTCGAATTCCGAGGTCGTATGCAAAATGGCCAATTTTACGGGCTATATAAATTCCATAGCGACCTTTCTGGAAATTCATTTGGCCATAACTTTTGCTTTCCGCTATGAAAATTCGATTTTTCAGTTTCGTTAGAAAGGTATTCACTAACAGATTTAAATATTTTTGGTTTCACTCAAATCCGTTTTGTTTTGCACCCGGTACAGTCCGCCAAAGTTTGAATTCAAATTTTGAAACTGTAGCGCCATTTCTGGCCTTGTTTATAATTAGAATTAATTATATTCGTTTTCAAATGTCGACTCAAACTCACTTTTCATTGCCATTATTTAAAATATTTATTTTAAATATTTAAAATCCATTATTTTAGCCAATTTAAAAAAATTTAAATTGGTTCAGATTTTCTGGGTCATTACACATAATCATATCATACGGTCAATAATTCACATCATATCCATATAATCCACAATTATATCTAATCTTACTTAATTTAATAATTATCTTGATTAGAGAAATCGAACTTGCCTTTCGTGGTTAAAGAATTATGAACAATTGATCAAACTTGATGCAGAATTGTTGTAGCGACGTTAGTTGATTCGTTGGTGAAGCTCTAAGCTTGAATTAGGTTGAATTGATTAGTTATCTTCCTCTTTAGTTGGCGGCGGCTACACTGAGTTCCATGGCGGCGGCATAACGGCTTTGGTTCCAATTTTAATTAGGTTTAGGGTTAGCATTAGGATGTATTTATAGGTGTAGGAAGTTATTTAGGACCATTAGATTAACCCTGAACCAAAACCAATCAAATGCAAAATCTGCATTTGAGCGAATCGACCCACGGGTTGACAGCCAAACACCCTGGATTAACCCCTTGTCGACCCAGCAAGGCTCGGGTCGACCTCAAAAATGGGCCGGTTCGGTTATTCCCCCTCCCAATTCGCTGTTTTGAACTTTTTCACATATTTATTTATTTAATTTTTAATTTATATATATATATATATATATATATATATATATATATCAATATATATATATATATTTCTCTGCGCAACCCATTTCACTTAATTCTTTTCTAAAAATTAAGTATACTTTAATTTGTGAATTTTAATGTTATAAAATTACGGGGTGTTACATTAATCGAATAAATTCTACCATTCATTCTATTATTGATTAAATTAACTATCGTTTCAATAATTTAAATTAATCAAATCTACTATCACACAACACAAACAGCAATCAATTTGTTTTTAACTTTTCAAAATCATACAAATTAATTCATACACTCTTTTTAAAATCATTCAGACTATAGAATTAAAAATGCACATCCATGGAAAGAAAATAACAACAGAGTAGAGAACTAATTGGTAATGCAAAGTATGGTAAATGTACCTTGCACCGATGTCAATCAGAGATATCCACTCGACACTTAGGATAGGCTTTCTGAGTGCTCTCCTCAGTTTCCCAAGTACAATGTAACACCCCACCTCCGCTAGGGTCACTCACAACGGGAATGCACTAGATTTGGCGAAGCATTATCGAGGTAAACATGCACAGAAATATTACAAGACAGAACATATATAATAGCGGAAGTAAAATCAACTTTCACATCATTAATAAATAAGGTCTAAAGCCTTTTACATCAGAGAATTTCTTACATGGAAACCTATCTTGTATAGTAAAGAAGCATAAAAACCTTTTCATCAATTATTCCCCAAGTAAAACAATAAAATAGCCATAGCCAAGAAAAGTCCAAGCCATGTGTGATGACCTTCAAACAGAAGAAGTCCAAACTAACAATAGCATTTCCTCCCTGTAACCTGGGGGGTAAACGGAAGACAAGAGGCGAAACAAAACAGGGTCAGTCATAAAGACTGGTAAGCCCTATCTACTATCAGTATATAAACTAGTAAAGTTAACTGGCATGAGGAACTGAGATGAACCTAACTATGATGACAAGATAGACAAGCTAAACCAAAATAACAGGATGAACTACTGTACCAAGATACATGAGTATGTCATGATAAACTACGGTGTCGAGATAAATCAAGGTATCACATTTTCAGGTTTCTATCAAGTATACTATCCCAAGGTATTTATCCTGCATAACATCCCATGGTATATTTCTCCTGGTTCAAACATGTATATTTGCTCTGCACCTCTCGTACTAGTATCCCAACCCGAGTCATGTGTTAACTATGAATGTCCCTTGCCCAATGTCATGTAATGGTCCATGTCAACCTAAAATATAGCATATGTAGGTTTTCCCAACTCGTATGTTTCTTTCCATGTATAAGTTCAGTCCTTTGCCGTAGGCCATACGGGCTTTCCCATGTAAACGTTTTATCCTTGAAGTTATTTTGGACTGCTACCCTTGATCTGGTTATGTTTTCTTACCATGAACTATCGCGTGTCCACTTAGGATTTATGCCACCTAGGACCACTAGGGATTATGCAACCTAATGAACGTTTCCGTGTCTCGGTTTGGGTTCAGCCACCTAGGGCCACTAAGGATTATGCCACCCGTCAACCGCGCCCTTATCCCACGTATGTATCGTGAATCGTTTTCCATGTCTAGATGCACATGTTCCTCAATGTGCCACCCGAGTTCCGTGCCAGGGAAAATCAAGAAATACGGAACTCGGTCGGGAGCTTTAATTCGTCTGCTGATGCAGATATCAAGGTCTGTTTTTGTACCCGTGGCTATGGTCCCACGTGACCCATCCCTCAACTACTGAAAGGCAATCCAAGAAAAATCATGTATGAGAACTACACTAAGGCCCATCGATGCCCACTTCCAGATAGCCAACCTCACCCATAACTTGATAGCTAGTATATGGTCTTTTGGGAGTTCCCTGCCTTTCCGTACGTACACGATTGACTAAAGATGGTAGGTAGCCGGCGGCATGCTATCCCGGGGCAAAATCAAGTATCGTCGACTCCACGCTAATCCATCCCAGTCTTTAGGTCGCTCGCATAGCAACCAAGGCATACTCTTGGCTCTCCTACCGCAGACCTTAACCTCTGTGAGGCCGGGTTTCATGGACCACTTGCCACCTCACAGAGGGATACTAAGAGTACCCTCACGTTCCCCGAAGCTTCCGCTTCGTCACCCAGTTCGCTAGAGCTTTTATCCAAGTCAGATAACTTGCTCCTCCTCGTGTTTTAAGCGATGACCTACCGTACCGGGTTACTCATCTATTCATGAACTAGTCCCATGTCCTTGGCTAAGAATTATTACTTAGTCACACTTAACTAAGGTTTACCACTTAGCTTCCTTTCCCCGTTACCCTTGATCAACTACGATTTTCTACCTAGTTCCTCTACTAGGGTTTTGCTTATTGGGTTAAGTGTTGTTATTCAAGTTCATGACTTAACCCTCCTACGAATCATGTCAAGATTGGCTAAGTACTCAAGTTCAAGGCTTAGCCCTACAAGTTGGTTAAGTGTACCAAGAAGCCCATGACTTAACCCTATCAAGTCAAATTGCTTAAGTATTTATTCGTCTTAACCCTATCAGATTATCATGTTAGATTGATTAAGCATAGGTTATCTTAATCCCATCAGATTATCGAGTCGGATTGGTTAACCATGGGTTAGCTTAACCCCATCCACTAATCGTATTACAATGGTTAAGTTTATTTAAAAGATCTTGTGACTTAACCCTATCAGGTCCGCATATTAGATTGGTTAAGTATAGGTTACTCAACCTCATCAAATCATCATGTATAATTGGTTAAGTATAAGTTACTTAACCCCATTAAATTACCGTGTTAAGTTGGTTAAGTATTGGTTACTTAACCTCATTGAATTACCACGTTTAGATTGGTTAAGTGTTTAACTTAACCCCATCGAATTACCGTGTTTAGATTAGTTAAGTGAAGGTTACTTAACCCCATCTAATTACTGTGTTTATATTAGTTAAGTCTCAGTTACCTAACCCCATCTAATTACCGTGTTTAGATTAGTTAAGTCTAAGCTACTTAACCCCATTAAATTATCATGTTAGATTAGTTAAGTATGGATTACTTAACCTCATCGAATTTACCGTGTTTAGATTAGTTAAGTGTGGATTATTTAAACCCATCTAATTACCAAGTCGGATTAGTTAAGCGTAAATTACTTAACCCCATCCCCTAATTGCCTTGTATGGTTAAGTGTCATTAAGAAATCAAGCTCGGTCCCACTTAACCTACCCATTCGTGTCATATCGGTTAAGTGTCATTAGTCAAATTTACTTAACCTTATCATGTGGCATTAATTTAATTAATGCACTCTCAACCTCTCACATTAGACTTTGTTGTGGTTACTAGTTAAGTCGGGCGGGTCCGGGTAGATTTACACCACAACCTAGTCTAACCTCGGGTCTTAAGCGCGACATAACCAACTTCTCACATTGGATCCTATTGTTTGTAGCCACTAGTTAAGCCGGGCGGGTCCGGGTAGATTTATGTTACAAACTCAACCCAACCTTGAGTTGGCCATTTTCATGTTTGGTCTAGTGTCTTGTTACACTTACAACCCATACGTGTCAAGTTTCCAAGTCCCATGCTCATAGCCAAAGTTACATGTTGTCACGTTTATACCAACTTACCCAAATCATGTTTCATGTCATTAAAGTTTCCCCATAACCTAACCCCAACGCTTTTAAACTCGCATATACATTCACAACAACGCATAATGGATTTAAAGAAGGAACTTGGCAAAGGCATGACAAAAAGGGTATAAGGCCACAAGTTAAACATGGTGGAAATGAGGCATAGATGTGCTCACAAACTTGCATGTTACATTGTCAAGCCTCAAAAACATGCATAACATTCAAACTTGGCAAATAGGTGATACATGGTCATAGATGACATGAAATGATGACAAGTAACTCGCATATAACATCACATAAGGGTTATGACTTCATATGCAAGTTAACCTAAAGGTTATGAGGATTCTCATGTTGCATAATGCAACATTTCAACATAAAGGTTATAGCTTTTAACCCACAAGATCAAGGTAATGACTTTATAGACTTGCATAACATGATAGCATGTATCATACTTAATGATCAAACCCAAACTTGCAACATTCATTTAACTTTATAGTTAATATCTAAGAGTAGGAGGGGGCTTACAATGCTATGAAGGCACAAATCAACATATAAAACAAAGATTGAGACGAAGCCATTCATGCTATCACCCAAAAACCCCAAAAGAACAAGCTCCAAATGAAACCCTTGAGCATATATCAATAAAAATCCTTGCTTTGAAGAAGAAAGGTTTCGACTTTGCCTTTGAATGAAGCTTATGAGCTCTCATGCAAGATCCTTGCTTTTTGGTCAAGAAAAGGTTGCAACTTTGGCTAGAATGCAACTTATGAACTCTCATACAAACATGAAATCACTCAAATGATCATAGAATCTCTCATGAATGAAGAAAAGAGGCTCCTTTACTTTGAAACTAGCTTAGAACACTTAAGCTATCATGAAGAAGAAGATGGAGGCCATGGGTTGAAGTGGAGGCCATGATGAGGAATCATTTTGGCATAGTTTAGTTGTAGGATCAATTTATGTGGGTTTTAGGAGAGGGTTAGGGGTCGTTTTATAGAAGACTACGATAGTTTTAGCCATAGGATAAACCCTAGAACCAATCCTAGCCTTTAAAGCATGTCTTGGGGAAGAAGTCACACGTAGGAACCATTTAGGGCCTTTAGATTAAAGCTGAACCATGAGAACCATTCAAATGCAAAATCTGCATTCGAGCGAATCGGCCCACGGGTTGACAGCCAAACACCCTGGATTAACCCCTAGTCGACCCAGCGAGCTCGGTTCGACCTCAAAAATCGGCCGGTTCGGTTATTCCCCTCTCCCAATTCGCTGTTTTGAACATTTTTGCATATTTATTTATTAAATTTTCAATTATATATATATATATATCAATATATATATTTCTCTGCGCAACCCATTTTACTTAATTAAATATACTTTAATTTGTGAATTTTTATGTTCAAATTACGGGGTGTTACATTCTCCCCTCCTTAAAGGATTTCGTCCCTGAAATCTCTAAGTCAAGAAGAACGTATCCTACCAACCAAACAACCATTTACTCAAACCATCAAACACTGGCATCATTGTCCTTAGACGATTTCTAATGCCATATGAACATATGCAGAACGTGTGTGTATATGCTCCTTAGCTAATGCTAATGATCAAGCCTGAATGATCTTTCTAATGCAAAATATGTTTAGTGCCATGAGTCCAACATGTATGCGAATAGTCCTAGTCATATAAGTACTATATGCGTGCACAAACATTCATTCATATGCAACATCCGCATGACAACACATTCAATTTCATCCATAAACAAGTATAAATACTCGTGCATATGCAATATGAAATGTGACCGCGTCAATCTAGTATCTAATGTGTATTCGCGCATCCATGAGCAACCACTTGCAACCACTTGCAACCATATCAATCATAACATGTTTCAAATACATGTTTACATCTCTATCTAAGGTTCCCAAGATAAGACCGAGGGGATAAACAAGACAAACTCCTTACGGGGATTGTAACAGAAATAGGACCGAGAGGATATCCACCAAGCGATAACATGCAAGTAAGCTCTACAGGTGAACCAAGGATCAAAGATACACTCTTAAAAAGAGACATGATGCGCGCGTCTGAGCCGCATTTCCACGAACTTGATTCCATTGTGCCTTGACCGCCTTTGACTTCATGGTTTCGTAGCTCCTTGATTCCTATTTCCAAGGTATGAGTCGGAACTCTTTTCACTGTCGCCTCTCGTTCCACTTTCATTTATTCTTTCCCTAGTATACTTGGCTCAACCATATCTACGTACTCATGCAAGATCTCCAAAATTCACTAGTGAATTCTGGATCTCGTTTACCAATGCCAATCCATGTTACCACGTGCACTTACTAGGGTGGTTCCTGTAACCCATGCTCAAGTAGAATGAACCATCCGTCTTATTGGCGGACGTTACTCGATTGGATCAGAGATTTCCGATAAATGCATCAAGAGATTCTAGGTAATTAACCATGACAGAACCTAAAAGGTTACACGAGACTTCGAAGGTATTACCAAAGCAAGCCAAGAGTCTGACTGCCCTCTTTTCAAAACCGAGAATGGTATCCCTTACTGGATAACCACTTTACCCCTAAAATCCATCCATGGCTCACAATAGAAGTATTGCTTCTAATCTCAACACTTGGCATAGACGTTCTCAAATCCAACAAGTCATGAATAAATGGACCGACTCTCCAACCAGATTTTGAGACAAAAACTGGGATCCTCTACCATGCTAGTACTAAGGTGCAGAGACTCAACTATCCAAGCAGACTTAAATGATACGATGATCAAGACAAAGTCTGGATGGGATGATAGAAAAGAACGACTAAACCTTTACCAGAAACGGTACCATTTCTTTTAGGTACCCTAGAAATGGGAGCGTACAATTTCCCTCTACGATGATCTTGTCCTTGTCCTTCTTGATGGACTAAGCCATAGCAACAGTTGCTTATCCTTAAGCTCGCGTCCTTTATCCTTACTCTTATTATCCTTCCTTGTACCACGGCAACAGGTCTCTCGAGAACCACCTCCATCGTACGGAAAACACCTACGTGGCTAGAAAAAGATTAGTCACAGTTAGGACTACTGCGACTACCGATGGAGGAAAGAAAGGAAAGGAGATTCAATCAACGAATCAAAGGATAATGCTAATGGCCTTTGGGGAATAGCCTTTAAAAACTTTTCTTGAAAAATGCTTCTTTGTAAACGGTTTTTCAAATAGTTTTCAGAAGGTTTTAAAAACTTTTGCCCAGTCTGGTAACCTTCTGCTCTGATACCAAATGTAACACCCCACCTCCGCTAGGGTCACTCACAAAGGGAATGCACTAGGTTTGGTGAAGCATTATCGAGGTAAACATGCACAGAAATATTACAAGACAAAACATATATAATAGCGGAAGTATAATCAACTTTCACATCATTAATAAATAAGGTCTAAAAGCCTTTTACATCAGAGAATTTCTTACATGGAAACCTGTCTTGTAATAGTAAAGAAGCATAAAAACCTTTT
Organism: Allium sativum; assembly: GCA_030737875.1. Taxonomy (NCBI): domain Eukaryota; kingdom Viridiplantae; phylum Streptophyta; class Magnoliopsida; order Asparagales; family Amaryllidaceae; genus Allium; species Allium sativum. The sequence goes on from CM060913.1 coordinate 164,773,653, forward strand.
CAACAATTATTCCCCAAGTAAAACAATAAAATAGCCATAGCCAAGAAAAGTCCAAGCCATGCGTGATGATCTTCAAACAGAAGAAGTCCAAACTAACAATAGCATTTCCTCCCTGTAACCTGGGGGGAAACGGAAGACAAGAGGCGAAACAAAACATGGTCAGTCATAAAGACTGGTAAGCCCTATCTACTATCAGTATATAAACTAGTAAAGTTAACTGGCATGAGGAACTGAGATGAACCTAAGTATGATGACAAGATAGACAAGCTAAACCAAAATAACAGGATGAACTACTGTACCAAGATACATGAGTATGTCATGATAAACTACGTTGTCGAGATAAATCAAGGTATCACATTTTCAGGTTTCTATCAAGTATACTATCCCAAGGTATTTATCCTGTATAACATCCCACGGTATATTTCTCCTGGTTCTAACATGTATATTTGCTCTGCACCTCTCGTACTAGTATCCCAACCCGCGTCATGTGTTAATTATGAATGTCCCTTGCCCAATGTCATGTAATGGTCCATGTCAACCTAAAAAATAGCATATGTAGGTTTTCCCAACTCGTATGTTTCTTTCCATGTATAAGTTCAGCCTTTGCCGTAGGCCATACGGGCTTTCCCATGTAAACGTTTTATCCTTGAAGTTATTTTGGACTGCTACCCTTGATTTGGTTATGTTTTCTTACCATGAACTATCGCGTGTCCACTTAGGATTTATGCCACCTAGGATCACTAGGGATTATGCAACCTAATGAACGTTTTCGTGTCTCGGTTTGGGTTCAGCCACCTAGGGCCACTAGGGATTATGCCACCCATCAACCGCGCCCTTTATCCCACGTATGTATCGTGAATCGTTTTCCATGTCTAGATGCACATGTTCCTCAATGTGCCACCCGAGTTCCGTGCCAGGGCAAATCAAGAAATACGGAACTCGGTCGGGAGCTTTAAGTCGTCTGCTGATGCAGATATCAAGGTATGTTTTTGTACCCATGGCTATGGTCCCACGTGACCCCTCCCTCAACTACTGAAAGGCAATCCAAGAAAAATCATGTATGAGAACTACACTAAGGCCCATCGATGCCCACTTCCAGATAGCCAACCTCACCCATAACTTGATAGCTAGTATATGTTCTTTTGGGAGTTCCCTGCCTTTCCGTACGTACACGATTGACTAAAGATGGTAGGTAGCCGGCGACATGATATCCCGGGGCAAAATCAAGTATCGTCGACTCCACGCTAATCCATCCCAGTCTTTAGGTCGCTCGCATAGCAACCAAGGCATACTCTTGGCTCTCCTACCGCAGACCTTAACCTCTATGAGGCCGGGTTTCATGGACCACTTGCCACCTCACAGAGGGATACCAAGAGTACCCTCACGTTCCCCAAAGCTTCCGCTTCGTCACCCATTTCGCTGAAGCTTTTATCCAAGTCAGATAACTTGCTCCTCCTCGTGTTTTAAGCGATGACCTACCGTACCGGGTTACTCATCTATTCATGAACTAGTCCCATGTCCTTGGCTAAGAATTATTACTTAGTTACACTTAACTAAGGTTTACCACTTAGCTTCCTTTCCCCGTTACCCTTGATCAACTACGATTTTCTACCTAGTTCCTCTACTAGGGTTTTGCTTATTGGGTTAAGTGTTGTTATTCAAGTTCATGACTTAACCCTCCTACGAATCATGTCAAGATTAGCTAAGTACTCAAGTTCAAGGCTTAGCACTACAAGTTGGTTAAGTGTACCAAGAAGCCCATGACTTAACCCTATCAAGTCAAATTGCTTAAGTATTTATTCGTCTTAACCCTATCAGATTATCATGTTAGATTGATTAAGCATAGGTTATCTTAATCCCATCAGATTATCGAGTCGGATTGGTTAAGCATGGGTTAGCTTAACCCCATCCACTAATCGTATTACAATGGTTAAGGTTATTTAAAAGATCTTGTGACTTAACCCTATCAGGTCCGCATATTAGATTGGTTAAGTATAGGTTACTCAACCTCATCAAATCATCATGTATAATTGGTTAAGTATAAGTTACTTAACCCCATTAAATTACCGTGTTAAGTTGGTTAAGTATTGGTTACTTAACCTCATTGAATTACCACGTTTAGATTGGTTAAGTGTTTAACTTAACCCCATCGAATTACAGTGTTTAGATTAGTTAAGCGAAGGTTACTTAACCCCATCTAATTACCGTGTTTATATTAGTTAAGTCTCAGTTACCTAACCCCATCTAATTACCGTGTTTAGATTAGTTAAGTCTAAGCTACTTAACCCCATTAAATTATCATGTTAGATTAGTTAAGTATGGATTACTTAACCTTATCGAATTTACCATGTTTAGATTAGTTCAGTGTGGATTATTTAAACCCATCTAATTACCAAGTCGGATTAGTTAAGCATAAATTACTTAACCCCATCCCCTAATTGCCTTGTATGGTTAAGTGTCATTAAGAAATCAAGCTCGGTCCCACTTAACCTACCCATTCGTGTCATATCGGTTAAGTGTCATTAGTCAAATTTACTTAACCTTATCATGCGGCATTAATTTAATTAATGCACTCTCAACCTCTCACATTAGACTTTGTTGTGGTTACTAGTTAAGCCGGGCGGGTCCGGGTAGATTTACACCACAACCTAGTCTAACCTTGGGTCTTAAGCGCGACATGACCAACTTCTCACATTGGATCCTATTGTATGTAGCCACTAGTTAAGCCGGGCGGGTCCGGGTAGATTTATGCTACAAACTTAACTCAACCTCGAGTTGGCCATTTTCATGTTTGGACTAGTGTCTTGTTACACTTACAACCCATGCATGTCAAGTTTCCAAGTCCCATGCTCATAGCCAAAGTTACATGTTGTCACGTTTATACCAACTTACCCAAATCATGTTTCATGTCATTAAAGTTTCCCCATAACCTAACCCCAACGCTTTTAAACTCGCATATACATTCACAACAACGCATAATGGATTTAAAGAAGGAACTTGGCAAAGGCATGACAAAAAGGGTATAAGGCCACAAGTTAAACATGGTGGAAATGAGGCATAAATGTGCTCACAAACTTGCATGTTACATTGTCAAGCCTCAAAAACATGCATAACATTCAAACTTGGCAAATAGGTGATACATGGTCATAGATGACATGAAATGATGACAAGTAACTCGCATATAACATCACATAAGGGTTATGACTTCATATGCAAGTTAACCTAAAGGTTATGAGGATTCTCATGTTGCATAATGCAACATTTCAACATAAAGGTTATAGCTTTTAACCCACAAGATCAAGGTAATGACTTTATAGACTTGCATAACATGATAGCATGTATCATACTTAATGATCAAACACAAACTTGCAACATTCATTTAACTTTATAGTTAATATCTAAGAGTAGGAGGGGGCTCTTACAATGCTATGAAGGCACAAATCAACATATAAAACAAAGATTGAGACGAAGCCATTCATGCTATCACCCAAAAACCCCAAAAGAACAAGCTCCAAATGAAACCCTTGAGAAAATATCAATAAAAATCCTTGCTTTGAAGAAGAAAGGTTTCAACTTTGGCTTTGAATGAAGCTTATGAGCTCTCATGCAAGATCCTTGCTTTTTGGTCAAGAAAAGGTTACAACTTTGGCTAGAATGCAACTTATGAACTCTCATACAAACATGAAATCACTCAAATGATCATAGAATCTCTCATGAATGAAGAAAAGAGGCTCCTTTACTTTGAAACTAGCTTAGAACACTTAAGCTATCATGAAGAAGAAGATGGAGGCCATGGGTTGAAGTGGAGGCCATGATGAAGAATCATTTTGGCATAGTTTAGTTGTAGGATCAATTTATGTGGGTTTTAGGAGAGGGTTAGGGGTCTTTTTATAGAAGACTAGGATAGTTTTAGCCATAGGATAAACCCTAGAACCAATCCTAGCCTTTAAAGCATGTCTTGGGGAAGAAGTCACATGTAGGAACCATTTAGGGCCTTTAGATTAAAGCTGAACCATGAGAACCATTCAAATGCAAAATCTGCTTTCGAGCGAATCGGCCCACGGGTTGACAGCCAAACACCCTGGATTTACCCCTAGTCGACCCAGCGAGCTTGGGTCGACCTCAAAAATCGGCCGGTTCGGTTATTCCCCTCTCCCAATTCGCTGTTTTGAACATTTTTGCATATTTATTTATTAAATTTTCAATTATATATATATATATATATATATATATATATCAATATATATATTTCTCTACGCAACCCATTTCACTTAATTAAGTATACTTTAATTTGTGAATTTTTATGTTCAAATTACGGGGTGTTACATACAATCTCGCGGATCTCCACTCCATTGCACTTTGACTAAGTGAACCTTCTTGTTCCTCAGCTCTTTGGTTTCTTTGTCGATAATCTTGGGCGGCTCTCTTCTCACAGCTAATTCACGAGTAATTTCAATATCCTGTTGAGCTGCTTCTTCCACGATCAAGTCTGGATCATGAACGTGCTTTCGAAGTTGAGATATGTGAAATACATCATGCACTCCAGGCAACCAATCAGTCAATTTAACCCTATAAGCGAGAGTTCCGATCCGTTCCAGAATAGGAAACAAACCAATGAATTTGGGCGCCAACTTCCCAGTTTTACCGAACCGGATAACTCCTCTCATCGGCGATACTTTTAAATATACATAGTCGCCAACAGCAAATGATATATCTCTTCTTCTCCTATCGGCATAACTCTTTTGTCGGCTTTGAGCGGCAAGTAATCATTTCTTGATAAAATCGACTTTGTCGGCAGCTTCTCAAATCATATCTGGCCCTAACACAAGTCTATTACCGGGTTCGACCCAACAAGCAGGAGATCGGCACGGTCTACCATATAATGCTTCGAATGGCGACATTTTCAGGCTCGCGTGGTAGGTGTTGTTATATGAGAATTCAGCCAAATGTAGATGGTTTTCCCATGATCCACCGAAATCTTGAACACAAGCCCGCAACAGATCTTCTAAAATACGATTCACCCTCTCAGTCTGACCATCTGTTTGAGGATGATAGGCGGTGCTCAAGTTCAGCTTTGTTCCCAGCTCTACTTGAAATGCATCCCAGAATTTTCAAGTGAATATTGGATCTCTATCACTGACTATACTGAGCTGCACTCCATGTAGCCTTACAATTTCCTTGAAATATATCTGCGCCAGACTCTGAGCAGTTCTGTTTGATCTGACAGGTATGAAATGGTCGGTCTTCGTGAAGCGATCTACGATCACCCAAATACTGTCATTTCCTTTTCTGGTTCTGGGCAAACCATCTATGAAGTCCATGGAAATATGTTTCCAATTCCAACTTGGAACGTCCAGCGGTTGCAACAATCCAGCCAGTTTCTGTTGGTCGCTTTTGACTAGCTGGCAAGTAGGGCATCGGCTGACATATATTGAAACGTCTCTTTTCATAGCCTTCCACCAGAATGTTCGCTTGAGATCATTGTACATTTTGGCCACACCGGGATGGATACTCAGCTTGGATTTGTGACACTCGTCTAACACTTCCCTTTTTAACTCTGGATGTCTTGAACACAAATCCTTCCTTTCAATCTCAGGATTCCATCGTTATCTATTTGAAAACACGAGGATTCGCCTTTCTGAATCCTTTTGATCATATCCTTAATAAAGTTATCCTCCTTCTGAAGAATAGATATTTTGTCAATCAAGGAAGTCGTAATAATAAAGCTGGCGATCATTACATTCTTTCGACTCAGCGCATCGGCCACGACATTGGCTTTCCCTGGAGTGTATAGAACCTCAAAATCATATGCTGCAAGGAACTCTAGCCAATGTTGCTGGCTCAAATTCAGGCCTTTCTGGGTGAACAAATACTTCAATGACTGATGGTCTGTATACAGTTCGAATTTCTCACCCAGAAGATAGTGTCTCCCGATTTTCAAAGAGAATACGATAGCCAATAACTCAAGATCATGAGTTACATAGTTTTTCTCGTGCGGCTTCAGTTGGCGGCTTGCATAAGCAATCACTTGACCTCTTTGCATTAACACTGTGCCAAGGCCTTCTTTAGAAGCGTCAGTCCAGACTTTCAAGTCCTCATTGCCATCTATTATTGTTAACACTGGAGCAGTTGTCAGTTTTAATTTCAGCTCCTGGAAAACTTCCTCACATACCGGAGTCCAATTGGATCTCGAATGTTTCTTAGTCAGTTTTGTTAAGGAACTAGATGTCTTTGCGAAATCCTTAATGAATTGCCGAGAGTAACTAGCTAACCCGAAAAAACTTCTAACTTCTGTTGGCATACGAGGCTGTTTCCAATTCTGAATAGCAGTGATCTTACTGGGATCCACTGAAATTCCTTGCTTTGACACTACGTGGCCAAGAAATTTGACTTCTTCTTGCCAGAATATACATTTGGAAAACTTTTCTTTTATTACATTCCCTCTGAGGATTTCTAGAACCTGTTCCAAATGTTTTTCATGTTCGGCCTTTGATTTAGAGAAGATTAGAATATCGTCAATAAAAACCAAAACAAATTTATTCAAAACCCCTCTGAGCACTCTATTCATCAAATCGACGAAGTAAGCTGGAGCGTTACATAAGCCGAACGGCATTTCTAACCACTCATAGAATAAGTCTGGACCTCTAAATGCTGTCATTAGAACACACTCTTCAGCAATTCGAAGCTGATGGAAGCCTGTAGCTAGGTCCACCCTTGAAAATACCTATGCTCCATTCAGACGATCCAATAAATCATCGATTCGCAGCAATGGATATTTGTTCTTTATGGTCTGGTTGTTCAAATCAAGATAATCCACACATAGTCGTATAGTACCATCAGATTTTGGGACAAACACCACTGCTGCACCCCAATCAGAGAAACTAGGCCTGATCAGACCCTTCCATACGAGCTGTCGTGTTTGATTGTCTAATTCCTCTTTCTCTTTCAAGGACATTCTTCGAATAGCGTGAACTACCGTCCTTGCATTCGGAATCAAAGCAATCTTGAAATCTATTTCCCTCTACGGAGGTAAGCGAACAACTTCCTCGAACACTTCCGCATAGCTCTCGACGATAGGAATGTCTTTGATGAGGTCAGGAATATTCTCTGTAACTTCAGGGATATTTTCTATTTGAGCTGCAGAGACATCGAGAGCTGCCAGAAGTATTTTCTATTATTATTCTGACCTTCACAGGGAATGGTTATATAATTCCCTAATTGGGCCTTTGCCTTAACAACCCTCTCGGCGCATCTGACCTTTGCCTCATATTTGGTTAACCAATCCAGTCACAGAATAAGATCAAATTCAGTAAAATTAATGATGATAGAGATGGTAGGGAACTTATAACAGGAAAAAGAGACAGGTACCGCACAAATCCAGCTAAGATCGAGAGAACCCCCAACCGGATTTTAGACAGTGATGGGTTCTCTGAGCTTCCTTAATTTCAAGTCCAACTTCTTGACCGCATTCTTTGCAATAAAGCTTCGTGACGCGCCTGTGTCAAACAGTACTTTGACTGGAATGTTCTTGACAGTAAGCGTGCCTTCTAAAACATCAGATCTTCCCTGACCAACTGAGGGTGCTGAGGTTTCTGCCACTTCATTTACGTGAACTATTTCAGGCTTGTTTAAGAGCGGGCAATCCTTTGCAAAATGACCAGTCTTATAGCATAGTTTGCACTCCCTATTCTCTTGAAACTCCTCGTTAGATCTAAATCTCTTCTTCCTTTGCTTTTTGTTTCTTTAAAGACCTACAATTTCCTTGTAAATGCCCTTGCTTATGGCAGTTATTGCATACGACTGTCGTTACTGGTTCTTTCTCAGATCTGGCCCTTTTCCTCTTGGCACTAGGCTTCTTACTGACCTCAGGACTATCAGTCACAGACTCCACTTTGTTACTCGAGCTGACTTCCTCTTCGTCGCGCAACACACCTTTCTTATGGAGATCTTCATATTGATAAGCCATATAAATCATTTATGAAAAAGGGAGCTTCACATTCCTCATCACACTATTCTGATATCTCCTTTGCAGGCCATGAATAAATCTCAGATTCTTCCTCTTTGAATCTTGAATCAAAAGAGGAGCAAAGTGAGAAAGTTCGTTGAATTTCTTATGATATTCTGGAATGGTCATATCTCCTTGTATCAGATAGGAGAATTCATCACATAATCGCTCAGTCGCTTCAGAAGGAGTAAATCTTTCTAGGAAAATCTCTTTGAATCTGTCCCAAGTGATATCACCTTCTGGATTATCTTTGATGATTGTTTCCCACCAGATTAAAGCTTCGTCTTTGAGCTCCCAAGATGCTACTAATCTTTTCTGATCATCTCCCAACTGGATAAGTTCAAATATTCTTTCGACAGATCTCATCCAAGCTTGTGTCTGAATTATAGATTCATTGCCCGAGAACTGTGCTCTGTTCAGATTTCAATATCTCTTTAATAGAGCCTCTAGATCGGGTTATGCATTTCTTCTATTTCTGACACTCATTTTCTAGTACTTCTGCAAATAACAGATCAAGTGTCAGGTCACAGAAAAGATAATTTAAAATATAGAAACACATACTTCAAATGTAAATGTGTCTATCGAGGTGTAATTTCATTTTGCTTTACTCATACCAGGATATTACTGATCCTATCTGTAATGAGTTACCCGTCCTAGAACACACTGGTTCTATCTCTGACGAGTTCGTTAATATGTTATATTCCAGAACTAAGCTTAACCAAAGCTCTAATACCACGTTGTGACGACCCCAAGCCCTGTACTGACGGTGGCAAGGGTAATCTTTGGAATATAACACAGAAACAAATAATAGCAGAACAGAGATAAATAAATACACCAGATAATGTACAAATAATACACTGAATAAACGTAATCATCAGAGTTACACAGTATACAGGATCATACTTAGTACAAATACAGCTCGGCTATACATAAATGTCTACAGCGAAAAACAAAGATAATATGTACAATAGGAGTTGAACAACATAAAAAGAGATAAATGAAGAATCCATCTTCAGCTCCAGCTATCCAGAAAGAGCCAGATAAAACCTGAATACAAGGCTACCCGTATAGAAAGAGGGGCACCCGAGTTTGAAAGTGAAACAAACTACGAGTCAGTCATGGGACTGGTATGAGAAATCTACTCAACACATTTAAAATATGGCTAATCACAGGACCATGCCACTTTCGTGGAACGGGTTTACTCCATCGGATTGCCAGTGCTTTAAAACAAATAATTCTTCTAAACCTCGCAATGCTTTTTATAAAAATGAAGCTATTATAAGACTCATTTCCCATCACACAATGCAACACAAACCGGAGGATAGAGTTTTTACCTTATAACGGCCAAAGTATGCTTGATACGAATAAAACAAAAGCATTTGGTATTATTGCTAGTGTTTATAAGTTTTGAAAACAATTTCGAACCATAACTATCAATCATAGATGGCATTAATGCCCCATACCACTATGTCGCCATATATAGGTAAACAATCAAAACCGCACATTCACGTATTTGGAAATTGGATTTCCGTCATGAACCAAGGCAAAAGATAGTCCTTACCGACTTCGAGACAATCTAGCCCATGTCTCAGGGTCAGAGCGCATTGACCCTTGGAGTGACAGGGCCGGTCCACACGGAGTCGATTGTAATGCCTGAACACTACGTTTCCCCGCCCTTTGGGGCGTAAATGAGCCAACGAATGACTCCATCGGACCCGGATCGTCCGATTTAACCGAGGCGCCTCGCAACAGTAACAACCACATAAGTCAAACTAGTTAGGGCGTGTAAAACCACTGATGCCACTTCTAGCTAGAAAGAAACGCGTGTCCTCCCTGAGGTCCTCTCCCGTTTCTGGTTATACCGTGGTGTGAGGCTCGCGAATTGACGTTATACACAAAGCTATGCCACACAGGCGGTGCTTTGATCATCACCACAAGACTTTACTTTTCAACAGAAGCCTTGATCACTGCATCTTAGCATGTCACACAGGCAATTCACGCCATGCAACTGATGGCTATCAATCACACAAATAAATTTCAATGTTAGACACACAATCCATTTGCAAGTCCGTTCTGGGTCTGAACGAAACCGGAGGCACTAAATACCTCGCATATCCATCGATCCCCACGTATGCCTGGACGATCACCACTCATTATCCATATTTCGGGATGCCTCCCAATCAGGACATCAATTACCATCCAAACGAGGTGAAGATCGGTCTTCAACCCCCGTCTTCATCTTCGATTTCTTATCGTCGATTCAGTTATTCAGAATGGGATAAACCAGGTCTTTCTGAGCAACTCGCATATATAATAAACAAGTGCAACACAAACATATATACGCATCATTTCAATTCATTAGTCACTAACCGTCAATCAGTAAGAGAACGATTTCCCAAATATTAACCCTGAAGGCCGAAACCAACATCAGATCAAAATCCAGGAAACCATTTGACTTAGCAAACCTTCAGTTAATTTCTAAATTTCACAACCATATTGTTTATAATATTTTATAATGATTTATCGCTATTTTTATTTATTTTAAAATAGCCAATTTATTCAAAATGACGCTTCGGGCCATAACGCGGTCGTGGCGCTGTTTTTCTTCAGATTTGATTTACACATATCTGAAATTCTAACCGTTGGATCTTCACAAAATTCATATCATTAGAAAGATCTTTTCATAACGAATCCAACGAGTTTCGGGAAAATCCGACGGTCGGATCTCCCGGTATAATCGTTTGAAATTTCGATTTCAAAATATGAACTACAGCGTCGTTATTCGATTTAATATATATATATATATATATATATATATATATATATAATCGAATCTATGCTGTTTTTCTTCAGATTTGAATTAAACATTCCAAACAATCCAACCGTTGGATTTTTACAAATTTGGTGCCGTTGGAAAGATATTTCCAAAGCGAACCCAACGGTTGCGGTTTCGGGAAGATTCGATGGTCGGATCTCCCGCACTAATCGTTTGAAATCACGGTTTCAAAATACGAACTGTAGCTTCGTTATTCGATATATTTCAATTCTCTCTCTCTCTCTCTCTCTCTCTCTCTATATATATATATATATATATATATATATATATATATCGATTCTTCAATTTCAAAACTATATGATATTCATACTTTTGATAGAAATGATATTTTTTATCTATTGTCTTCTATTTCAACACTTCACTATTTTTAACAATTCATGTATATAATAAAAATGTGATTTTTAATGTAAAACAATTTATTTCAAAACACGACTATTTTATATAGTTTATATAAATGATAAAAATATGATTTTTATTATAAAACAATTTATTTCAAAAAACGACTATTTTATATAGTTCATATAGATGATAAAAATATGATTTTTATTATAAAACAATTTATTTCAAAACACGACTATTTTATATAGTTCATATAGATGATAAAAATATGATTTTTATTATAAAACAATTTATTTCAAAATATGAATACCATTCAACACATGAATTTCAATTCAACTAATGAATTTCGATTCAACACATGAAGGTTTTCTATAGTTTATATATATAGATAAAAAGGTGATTTTTATATTTAAAACACGAATACCATTCAACACATGAATTTCTATTCAATGAATGAATTTCAATTCAATACATGAAGGTTTTCTATAGTTTATATATATAGATAAAAAGGTGATTTTTATATTTAAAACACGAATACCATTCAACACATGAATTTCTATTCAACGAATGAATTTCAATTCAACACATGAAGGTTTTCTATAGTTTATATATATAGATAAAAAGGTGTTTTTATATTTAAAACACGAATACCATTCAACACATGAATTTCTATTCAACGAATGAATTTCAATTCAACACATGAAGTTTTCTATAGTTTGTATATATAGAGTAAAAATGTGACTTTTATTGTTAAAACAATTTATTTAAAACACGAATACCATTCAACACATGAATATGATTCAACGAAAGAATTTCTATTCAACACATGAAGGTTTTCTATTCAACAGACGAATATAGTTTCAACACAGGAAAATAATTCTGACACATGAATATTATTCAAAATTTCGGCAGCATAACGGCAGGTTAGTTAAAACTGGGATCGTCCCTAGTACGACTCCTCGCTCTACCTTAAAGCCTCGCAGCTTTTGACAATGGGAAATCATGCATCTAGTTCGCACGCAGGCGGCAGGTAAATTTTTTTCATTTCCACAAACTAATCCTATGTGGTTTCAACCAAATATTTCTCAACCACAAACGGGTATTTTTCAACCACAATCAATCAATTCCAACCACAAACAATTTCAATCAACCATTCGCTATCAATCAATTTTAACACCAATCACAACCAATAAATATCGTCCATGGTTTGTGGACGAGGAGCATATATATATATATATATATATATATATATATATATATATATATAGCATTTCACTTCTATTTCAACACATATATAATTTTTACAACGCATATACAACTTATACATCGAACGTACAACTTATACAACGCTTATACAAGAGGTGTACAACGCTATATAACTTATACATCGACTATATAATTTATACATCGTCGTTTTCCATATCGTTTATAAATTAGAAATCTCACCTTGGGTTCCACTCCACAAAAAATAGCAGAAGGCTCAAAAAAATATGCGGTCTCTTCTAGAAGGTAGAAGATGTCCACACGAGTCCACCGTCTCTTGTTTCACTAAATTTCGTCAACAAACAAAAAAGATATGATTTTTACAGTGAAATCATAAACGGTAGCGCTTTTAAAATGCTATAATATAGTTTAATATATAAACCGTTACCTCTCTGTTTGGTTCGAAACTAGGGTTGGGAATTTCGCTAAATCCGTGAAGCTAGAGGACGATCGGCCTTCGCAGCGTCGAAGGGCTAGGAGAGGCGTTTCCGCGCAGGGGGGTGTGGACCAGCTCGGTGGTCAGGGGAGCTCGTGGCGGCGGTTTGAAACGATGAACTTTGGGGCGGTGGTTCTCGTCGATGGCGCCACGATAGGAGGAGCAACTGGTATGGATTTGAAGAGGGGAGCGAGGGCTTCAAAAAGTTGGGAAGGGTCGGGGTCAATCGATGAATGGAGTTGCTGGAATCGGAGCTGGAAGCTTTGAAGGGATTTTCGCCTTCAATCGATCGGGGAGAGAGAAATGGGGGGGGGGGGGTTCTGACGTGGCCCAATACCCTTTTTTTATTTATATATATATTTTTTCCAAAAATACCGCCTTTCACACACGAACCCCAATCCAAACCGAACGACTGTCGTCCCTAGCGTTTTACCCCCATTCCGAACACAATGGGATATGTTTCGTAGGCCCATTCGACTGTTTCAGTCAGTGTTCCTTCAAATTAAAATATATAACATTCAATATTTGATTTGAACGTACATTTCAATTTGCCAGGGCCATAAACTGATTCGAAAAATTCCAGAAAAATAAATCTAGCTATGTTTTGACGATACGGTCCCAACAAAACTAGTTTCTTCGAATTCTGAGACCATTTGCAAATTGGCCCATTTCTGGTCGATCCAATTTAACTCTAATTGACCAAACACATTTTCCTCTGCCACGCTCACATACTAGCTTCAAAAATTATGAAGTTTGAAACTTAGCAATAACTTCACATCCCGGATCCAACAAAAGTGGTTTCGTCGAATTCCGAGGTCGTTTGCAAAATGGCCAATTTCACGGTCTATATAAATTCTATGACGACCATTCTTAAAATTCATTTGGCCATAACTTTTGCTTTCCGCTATGAAACTTCGATTTTTCAGATTCGTTAGAAAGGTATTCACTAACAGATTTAAATATTTTTGGTTTCACTCAAATCCGTTTTGTTTTGCACCGGTACAGTCAGTCAAAGTTTGAATTCAAATTTTGAAACTACCGCGCCATTTCAGGCCTTGTTTATAATTAGAATTAATTATATTCGTTCTCAAATGTCGATTCTAACTTACTTTTCATCTTTATTGTTTAAAATATTTATTTTAAATATTTAAAATCCACTATTTTAGCCAATTTAAAAAAAATTAATTGGTTCAGATTTTTTGGGTCGTTACAAAATGATTAATAAATTCCAAAACATATTTTTATTGTTAGTTGTGTTAAAGAACACATGTCACTTAAAAACATAGTTCACAATAAACCCAACTCACATTCCTTTTTATTCCAATTTCTAAATAAAATTGAAAACTTTAATAACCTAAATAAAAGATTATTCTTTTCATACGGGGTTTAAGAACAGTGTTATTTAAGACACTATTCATGACAAACCCAAAATCCAATTTATTTAATTTAACTTCAATTAAATATTCACTAATTGGAAAACTTCATTAAATCATAATTTAAAGATTTATTCTGGTTAATAACTTGTTCGTATCAATAAAAATATATTCTAAAATATTCTTTTTCTAGAATATCCTTTATTGGAATGTGACTCAATCAACAACCATATATTGTATGTAATCAACAATCATGATAAATAATCATCAAACATCCAAATAACAACCAGAGTGGATTTTATAACTGTGTGAACATAAAAGTAAATAACTAACGCTCATCACAGACTGTCATTCCATCGATTGACATATAATTAAATATTGGGATTAGTGTATGTCAAAGGTCGTCCTAATACCCGTGTGGGGTTTCATCCATTAAACAAATAATAAATAATTTGTGTACTTGGGCGATGTGTGAATATTTTCGTCCCAATCACATAAACAAGTCGGATAACTTGTAAATGGATGTGTAACATTTCAGTATCATGAACGTATATAAGGATGAATCATTACTTATATATAATAAAAGAGAACATAAGTTCTCATGTTAACATAATTTATCAAAAACAATAAATCTTTTCTACTGATTCATTTACATCCAAAAATGTGAATTCTAATGTTGACTCACTTGCAATGAGATAAACACTTTTCATTTTACATAAAAATGATATTCTTTTTACGTTGTATAAAGTGTGATCTTTATATTACATTAAAAATGATATTCTTTTTCTAAGTTTCTAAGATTAACATTAAAAATGTGTTTTAAATGTGAAACATATTTCGTAATGAAATATGTAAATTTCACTACTCTTTATGATATTAACATTAAAAGTGGGTTTTAATGTGAAACATATTTCATAATGAAATATGTATATTTCCCATTACATGATTTATTTTCAACAAGGGAATATAAATAAAAACATAACTTTTTATTCCATGCTTTATTTGCAACAAGGAATGCAAATAAAGATTTAACTTTCTACTTTTAGTTTTATTTACATCAAGGAATGTAAATAAAAGAAAAATGTAACACATTACTTTCATTGTATATTTGCATTTATGAATGCAAATAAAAGAACAAACTTTATTTCCAATGTATAATTACATTTGTGAATGCAAATAATAGAACAAACCTTAAATTTTAATATGTATTTGCATTTGTGAATGCAAATAAAAGAACAAACTTTATTTTTAATATGTATTTGCATTTGTGAATGCAAATAAAAGAACAAACTTTATTTTGAATACATATTTGCATCTCTAATCAAGTTTGACCAAAGATGTATATTTATTCCACTTATTCAAGTTTTGATAAAAGTGATTTCTATTACTAATCAAGTTTAACACAAAAATATTAATTTCTATTGTAACATACCGTCTTTCGTCCGCTTCAAGCTGGTAATTAAACCAACTCAAACCGTTCGAAATGACAGAATGTTATTAGCTTCTGAGGTAAATAGAATAAATCACAGAATCACATACACAGAAAAACAGAATATCTCGCAGCGGAATAAATAAATTATACAATAGTAGTTCATGAAGCTACTAAATAAAATCAAAGTTTATACATAATATCAGAGTTACAAAATTAAATACAGCGGAAGTCTAAATACAAGAATTTCTAATTCATAGAAGAAATAGCCAGAATCAACAGGTAGAGGTGATATCTTCAACCGTCCCCAGCTTCAAAAGGTGAAATCTCAACACTGCAATACTCGATCTGACCCGAGCAATAATGCAAAACAAAACAACTCGGATCAGGACTAACATTCTCATGGAAGTAAACCAACTTAAATGAAATATTAAATGAAATATTAAATGAAATGCATCAGTAACTTAGAGGATGTTTGGGATCACCATCCTCTAAGGATCCGTTAAACTAATATCATATAATATAATACGCTATTATAATAGTGTCTATGTTTAAATATACTATTGAAAATAGTGTAAGCGGAATTACCATTATTACCCTTACACCGTTTATACCGTTATCGTACAGTTTGCATATAACACACCAGTACGTCGGCGGATAGGGATGCGCCGTGATACGACAACGCTAAATCAAAAGCGTAGGGGGCTCGATCAGGATAATATGACAAGGCACACGAGGAATACCCATGGTAGGATTCTACCGATGCACGCCCGGACCGGTGGTAACGCATAGCCGCAACTACCGCCCACCTCGAACAACACTCCCATAATCAAGGGTGGCCACCAATCAAATCACAAAGTAATAGATATGGTTCGAAGAAGTGTGTCCGATGGAGGTGCGACCTCACTTAATCACGGTATAGCACCTCTTTTAGTCATTTTAATTATAACCCGAAGGTCAAGGCTATCCATCAACGTTCTCTTTCTTCAATCCAGTAATCGCCACCAAACCATCCTACTTCATTCTGGAACTCCACCGCGTACACAGTTGTTAAAGTGGTTTTCGGTATTGGCAGAGAGTATGACAATATCCGATCCCGGTCTCTTTAACAACCAAACGTTTACATTTTTCACACCGTGGCCATAAAATCATACCTTGAAATAAATTGATTTAAGAAATTTCTTTAATTCAAACCAAACAATTTATGAATCAATTCCATATATAAAATTATTTCAATTCATAGTTAGTCAATTCATAATCGAATTCAATTATAAATTCAAATTCCAATTAATTACACAGTTTACGTTCATTTCCTATACAGTTCAATATTTAAGTCAATTCAAAATTCGCATTTAGTTGATTTAAAAATCAAATTTATTAATTCAAGTATCGTTATGCAAATTTAAATCTTTAAACCTCGAATTTAAATTGCAAAATCAAAACTTATCCACCTATTAAGTTTATTATTAAAGTTTATAAAATATTTATAAAATAAGCATTGAAAATATTATTTATAAGTTATAAAATTTATATAGAAAATAGCTTTATAAACATATATAGGTTAAAATTAATTTAGAAATAGGTTTAAAAAGAATAATTTATTATAATATATTAATTTAAAGTTAAAAATATATATATGATTAAATTATATAGTTTAAAATAAATAAATTATAAGTAAAATCTTAAATAAGCATTTAAATACATTTTTACTTATAAAATCATTTAAAACATATAATTTATAATTTACAAAATTTAAGTATAAATCTTTATAATATAAATATAAAATATAAGATCTTAAATTAATATTATTACAATCAATTTTCCAAATCATTTTAATTCGAAAACATGACCAACGGTGTCCGTATATAGTTTTCTACCCTATGGTCAAGTGATACGGATATTTATCATTTCAACCCGCAATTTATAAAATTTCTACGGGTTTATCATTTCAACCTGCAATCCCAAATTCAGTAAAAAATCATTCAGGTCTATCATTTCAACCCATAACGATTTTTCCCTAATCTAATGTCCGTTCGGGTATATATCATATACAACATAACAAACCATCACATATAGGCAATCACATCATAGTCATATATAGTCAGTGTACATACATGTCATATGAATATCGTGTCACATATAAAAGTGTATATTTAAACAAACAATTTCTACTGACAATCCTATACATTTCATAACAGTTCATTTAGTTGATCTAACATCTATGAAGTAATGTGAGTCAGGTGTGAGATAAACTCACCTTTCGTGGTATAGTTTGGAGACATCAAATGGATTGATACAGAATTGAAACGACGATATCCCATCATGACTCGAAATGGATTCAACTCGGTAACCACTCAATATAATTTTATTTTACCAAAGGAGGTAAGGGAAATTCTCGATGGATCGGTTTGGCTATTGGGTTATTAGGAATGGGTCTCGAACTCAACACCAAATCCGAAAAATAAACACAACAAATTTCAAAACAAATTTATATAAAATGAAATAATATATATATTTAAAATCACACACACACCCAAAAACTATTATATACTTATATATATATAAATACACATACTATTATATATAAATATTTAGAAATAATAATTTTTCTTCAAAACAACTCAATTTTAAAAACACACATAAATATACCTGTACTCAACACGGATACAAAACAACATACATAACAAACTCACGCAGGCATCAACCCAATGCAAACATATATGTATATTGAAATTCACATACGCACACAAAAAGAAACTCACGCAAGCACGCACACAACACAAAAGCGCACACACACTCTCGCACCAGAAAACACACTCACGCACATAGCACACAAGGGATTCGGGTGCGGTTCAGTACATGTTTTGGAAGCGGTGAAGGGATGAGTTCGACTGGGATCTGAAATGGTGGCGCAGACGGTAATGGGCTTCAACATGGGTTCGGTGAGGGCAGCAGGTGGGTTCGGAAGCTTGGAGGGGGCGGAGGTTGGTAGGGGTCGGCTGTTGGTCTTGGGCGAGTCCGGAGGGAAAGAGGGGATGGAGGCGGCGGCCGAATTCAGTGCAGTTGGGCGGTGGCATGGATTGGTGAGAGGAGGGGAGGCAGAGCAGTAAGCTGGGCGGAGGAGCTCGGTCGGATCTTGGCGATGATGGCTTTTAGTGGAAGCAAGCGGTCTCCGGTTTTAAAGCTTAATTTTTTTTTTAATCAGAAGAGACGCAGAAAGAAAGGAGAAGCAAGAGGGAGGGGTAACAGCTGTTATACTTATATGCATATGTGAAGAAGAGAACGGGCGGAATGTGGATGGGTTTCTGTCCATTCGCCTTTTTGTTTTTTTTTAAGCAACGTAACCAAAGAAAATCTTGGGAACATGCTACCATGGCTCTTAGCCGAATCGTTGGTTTTAAATTCAAAAAGAAATAACTCACGTGCTTGGAAAAGCAATAGCAATGAACGGTTTGGCAAAAGAAAGAAGAAAAGGCACATGCACCGTATGAAAACAAAATGGACAACATGTAGAGAATATACATGGCTTTTGGATATAAATGAATGCATTTGGTTTTTGTAAAAACAAATAAAACGATGCACGGGAATGGGAAGTTGAATTGGAAATGAAAATGGCAACGCAACGCAATAAAAGAAAAAGGAACCAAATGCATGCATGTAAAAGTTATGTGAATGGCTTAGAAACATTTTGTCTATGGCATTATTATCCATTCAAGTGCCACACAAATTTTGTGAACTGGGTTTGCAGACCCAAAATAGCTAGAAAAATGTGTTGAATTCAAATAGGGACACGTTGAACTCAAATGGTTCTGTTTCAAAAATGAACTGTGCAAGGTTTTTCGCAATTACATTGCGAACCAAGCACCGAAACTGAAAAATGAACATATATCGATGATCAACTCGATGAGACGGTCGCAACGGTATATAATTTGCAGTGTCAGAATACTCCGTTCAAAAAGGCATTACGGACCGCTTTTAAAAGGAAAAATGGCACGAGAAAACAATTAAACGGAAGTCAAAACGTCCGAAATTTGCGAAAAGAATTTTACCGTTGGATTCGTGACAACGAATAGAATATTTTTCATGTTTGTCCGAACTGGTTTCGAAGAGATTTTACGGTCGCTAAAATTTGAACCGTTAGGCGCATCTTTCACTGAAAATGCGCGTCTGACAAATATTCAAATTTTCCGACGAAACTTTTACCACTGCTACATCTCACTGTACGTATTTCAAAATTCAAATTCCCATTACAAAAACTAAAAAAATATTTTCAAAATAAAAATTCAATTTAAATTAGAATTTAAATCGTTAAAAATAGCGGGATGTTACAGTCTCCCCCACTTAAAACTTTTCGTCCTCGAAAAGGAATGATGCAGAGAAACAGAAATTAAATAAATAATATTTAATCCAGATGGTTCATATTTATCCACATACATATATATAAAATTTGAAATATGTATAAATCAAAAATTAAAATATTTTCAAACCTATGTTAACTACATTTAACTTATAAAACTTGTCAAATTTCATAAGTTTAATATATAAACATCACAAAATAAAATCTTTATAAACCAATTTAAATTTACAAATTCCTATATATATATATATATATATATATATACATATATACATTTATAAGCAATAGCGATATAGATTTCAACCAAGAGAAATCATTTTCTTATAAAATTTATATAAAATATATGGTTTATAAAAAATCTTAAAGTATAAACATCAAATCTTTTAAAATATAGGTTTTACCAAACATAATGTTATTTAC
This sequence comes from Allium sativum, assembly GCA_030737875.1. Taxonomy (NCBI): domain Eukaryota; kingdom Viridiplantae; phylum Streptophyta; class Magnoliopsida; order Asparagales; family Amaryllidaceae; genus Allium; species Allium sativum. The sequence goes on from CM060913.1 coordinate 164,794,111, forward strand.
AACTATATATCAAAATTATATCAAGAAAATATCAATTTCAAACCAATATTCAATTAGAATGAACTCGCTAGAAAAATTATACGTTGCTTCTACTTTCTATCTTGTTAGTGACAAGGATAAATTATAGAATTCAAGTTGAAAGCTGAACGAATGGAAGAACCTAAGCAAAGAGGATCTACGAAGGAAGACGGATTCGAATGGAAAGGAAATTTCAGAGAAGATCTAAATATTAAACCAAGATTTATATCCGAAAATTATTGTTTTTAAAAACATTTAGAAATCATAAAAAATATATTTATACTTTCAAAAATACGCTCTCTGAAGAAGGATTCTGCGACTGATTCCACTCATTCTAGGGTATCACTACCCTATCTCTAATGAGCTTTTACCCCATAGGCTAAGCTTTGATAAACCAAAGCTCTGATACCAACTGTAACATACCGTCTTTCGTCCGCTTCAAGCTGGTAATTAAACCAACTCAAACCGTTCGAAATGACAGAATGTTATTAGCTTCTGAGGTAAATAGAATAAATCACAGAATCACATACACAGAAAAACAGAATATCTCGCAGCGGAATAAATAAATTATACAATAGTAGTTCATGAAGCTACTAAATAAAATCAAAGTTTATACATAATATCAGAGTTACAAAATTAAATACAGCGGAAGTCTAAATACAAGAATTTCTAATTCATAGAAGAAATAGCCAGAATCAACAGGTAGAGGTGATATCTTCAACCGTCCCCAACTTCAAAAGGTGAAATCTCAACACTGCAATACTCGATCTGACCCGAGCAATAATGCAAAACAAAACAACTCGGATCAGGACTAACATTCTCATGGAAGTAAACCAACTTAAATGAAATATTAAATGAAATGCATCAGTAACTTAGAGGATGTTTGGGATCACCATCCTCTAAGGATCCGTTAAACTAATATCATATAATATAATACGCTATTATAATAGTGTCTATGTTTAAATATACTATTGAAAATAGTGTAAGCGGAATTACCATTATTACCCTTACACCGTTTATACCGTTATCGTACAGTTTGCATATAACACACCAGTACGTCGGCGGATAGGGATGCGCCGTGATACGACAACGCTAAATCAAAAGCGTAGGGGGCTCGATCAGGATAATATGACAAGGCACACGAGGAATACCCACGGTAGGATTCTACCGATGCACGCCCGGACCGGTGGTAACGCATAGCCGCAACTACCGCCCACCTCGAACAACACTCCCATAATCAAGGGTGGCCACCAATCAAATCACAAAGTAATAGATATGGTTCGAAGAAGTGTGTCCGATGGAGGTGCGACCTCACTTAATCACGGTATAGCACCTGTTTTAGTCATTTTAATTATAACCCGAAGGTCAAGGCTATCCATCAACGTTCTCTTTCTTCAATCCAGTAATCGCCACCAAACCATCCTACTTCATTCTGGAACTCCACCGCGTACACAGTTGTTAAAGTGGTTTTCGGTATTGACAGAGAGTATGACAATATCCGATCCCGGTCTCTTTAACAACCAAACGTTTACATTTTTCACACCGTGGCCATAAAATCATACCTTGAAATAAATTGATTTAAGAAATTTCTTTAATTCAAACCAAACAATTTATGAATCAATTCCATATATAAAATTATTTCAATTCATAGTTAGTAATTCATAATCGAATTCAATTATAAATTCAAATTCCAATTAATTACACAGTTTACGTTCATTTCCTATACAGTTCAATATTTAAGTCAATTCAAAATTCGCATTTAGTTGATTTAAAAATCAAATTTATTAATTCAAGTATCGTTATGCAAATTTAAATCTTTAAACCTCGAATTTAAATTGCAAAATCAAAACTTATCCACCTATTAAGTTTATTATTAAAGTTTATAAAATATATATAAAATAAGCATTGAAAATATTATTTATTAGTTATAAAATTTATATAGAAAATAGCTTTATAAACATATATAGGTTAAAATTAATTTAGAAATAGGTTTAAAAAGAATAATTTATTATAATATATTAATTTAAAGTTAAAAATATATATATGATTAAATTATATAGTTTAAAATAAATAAATTATAAGTAAAATCTTAAATAAGCATTTAAATACATTTTTACTTATATAATCATTTAAAACATATAATTTATAATTTACAAAATTTAAGTATAAATCTTTATAATATAAATATAAAATATAAGATCTTAAATTAATATTATTACAATCAATTTTCCAAATCATTTTAATTCGAAAACATGACCAACGGTGTCCGTATATAGTTTTCTACCCTATGGTCAAGTGATACGGATATTTATCATTTCAACCCGCAATTTATAAAATTTCTACGGGTTTATCATTTCAACCTGCAATCCCAAATTCAGTAAAAAATCATTCAGGTCTATCGTTTCAACCCATAACGATTTTTCCCTAATCTAATGTCCGTTCGGGTATATATCATTTCAACCCTTAGTGATTTTCCTAAAGTAGAGGTATATACAACATAACAAACCATCACATATAGTCAATCACATCATAGTCATATATAGTCAGTGTACATACATGTCATATGAATATCGTGTCACATATAAAAGTGTATATTTAAACAAACAATTTCTACTGACAATCCTATACATTTCATAACAGTTCATTTAGTTGATCTAACATCTATGAAGTAATGTGAGTCAGGTGTGAGATAAACTCACCTTTCGTGGTATAGTTTGGAGACATCAAGTGGATTGATACAGAATTGAAACGACGATATCCCATCATGACTCGAAATGGATTCAACTTGGTAACCACTCAATATAATTTTATTTTACCAAAGGAGGTAAGGGAAATTCTCGATGGATCGGTTTGGCTATTGGGTTATTAGGAATGGGTCTCGAACTCAACACAAAATCCGAAAAATAAACACAACAAATTTCAAAACAAATTTATATAAAATGAAATAATATATATATTTAAAATCACACACACACCCAAAAACTATTATATACTTATATATATATATATATATATATATATAAATATATAAATACACATACTATTATATATAAATATTTAGAAATAGTAATTTTTCTTCAAAACAACTCAATTTTAAAAACACACATAAATATACCTGTACTCAACACGGATACAAAACAACATACATAACAAACTCACGCAGGCATCAACCCAATGCAAACATATATGTATATTGAAATTCACATACGCACACAAAAAGAAACTCACGCAAGCACGCACACAACACAAAAGCGCACACACACTCTCGCACCAGAAAACACACTCACGCACATAGCACACAAGGGATTCGGGTGCGGTTCAGTACATGTTTTGGAAGCGGTGAAGGGATGAGTTCGACTGGGATCTGAAATGGTGGCGCAGACGGTAATGGGCTTCAACATGGGTTCGGTGAGGGCAGCAGGTGGGTTCGGAAGCTTGGAGGGGGCGGAGGTTGGTAGGGGTCGGCTGTTGGTCTTGGGCGAGTCCGGAGGGAAAGAGGGGATGGAGGCGGCGGCCGAATTCAGTGCAGTTGGGCGGTGGCATGGATTGGTGAGAGGAGGGGAGGCAGAGCAGTAAGCTGGGCGGAGGAGCTCGGTCGGATCTAGGCGATGATGGCTTTTAGTGGAAGCAAGCGGTCTCCGGTTTTAAAGCTTAATTTTTTTTTAATCAGAAGAGACGCAGAAAGAAAGGAGAAGCAAGAGGGAGGGGTAACAGCTGTTATACTTATATGCATATGTGAAGAAGAGAACGGGCGGAATGTGGATGGGTTTCTGTCCATTCGCCTTTTTGTTTTTTTTAAGCAACGTAACCAAAGAAAATCTTGGGAACATGCTACCATGGCTCTTAGCCGAATCGTTGGTTTTAAATTCAAAAAGAAATAACTCACGTGCTTGGAAAAGCAATAGCAATGAACGGTTTGGCAAAAGAAAGAAGAAAAGGCACATGCACCGTATGAAAACAAAATGGACAACATGTAGAGAATATACATGGCTTTTGGATATAAATGAATGCATTTGGTTTTTGTAAAAACAAATAAAACGATGCACGGGAATGGGAAGTTGAATTGGAAATGAAAATGGCAACGTAACGCAATAAAAGAAAAAGGAACCAAATGCATGCATGTAAAAGTTACGTGAATGGCTTAGAAACATTTTGTCTATGGCATTATTATCCATTCAAGTGCCACACAAATTTTGTGAACTGGGTTTGCAGACCCAAAATAGCTAGAAAATTGTGTTGAATTCAAATAGGGACACGTTGAACTCAAATGGTTCTGTTTCAAAAATGAACTGTGCAAGGTTTTTCGCAATTACATTGCGAACCAAGCACCGAAACTGAAAAATGAACATATATCGATGATCAACTCGATGAGACGGTCGCAACGGTATATAATTTGCAGTGTCAGAACGCTCCGTTCAAAAAGGCATTACGGACCGCTTTTAAAAGGAAAAATGGCACGAGAAAACAATTAAACGGAAGTCAAAACGTCCGAAATTTGCGAAAAGAATTTTACCGTTGGATTCGTGACAACGAATAGAATATTTTTCATGTTTGTCCGAACTGGTTTCGAAGAGATTTTACGGTCGCTAAAATTTGAACCGTTAGGCGCATCTTTGCACTGAAAATGCGCGTCTGACAAATATTCAAATTTTCCGACGAAACTTTTACCACTGCTACATCTCACTGTACGTATTTCAAAATTCAAATTCCCGTTACAAAAACTAAAAAAATATTTTCAAAATAAAAATTCAATTTAAATTAGAATTTAAATCGTTAAAAATAGCGGGATGTTACAGTCTCCCCCACTTAAAACTTTTCGTCCTCGAAAAGGAACGATGCAGAGAAATAGAAATTAAATAAATAATATTTAAACCAGATGGTTCATATTTATCCACATACATATATATAAAATTTGAAATATGTATAAATCAAAAATTAAAATATTTTCAAACCTATGTTAACTACATTTAACTTATAAAACTTGTCAAATTTCATAAGTTTAATATATAAACATCACAAAATAAAATCTTTATAAACCAATTTAAATTTACAAATTCCTATATATATATATATATATATATATATATACATATATACATTTATAAGCAATAGCGATATAGATTTCAACCAAGAGAAATCATTTTCTTATAAAATTTATATAAAATATATGGTTTATAAAAAATCTTAAAGTATAAACATCAAATCTTTTAAAATATAGGTTTTACCAAACATAATGTTATTTACAACTATATATCAAAATTATATCAAGAAAATATCAATTTCAATCCAATATTCAATTAGAATGAACTCGCTAGAAAAATTATACGTTGCTTCTACTTTTTATCTTGTTAGTGACAAGGATAAATTATAGAATTCAAGTTGAAAGCTGAACGAATGGAAGAACCTAAGCAAAGAGGATCTACGAAGGAAGACAGATTCGAATGGAAAGGAAATTTCAGAGAAGATCTAAATATTAAACCAAAATTTACATCCGAAAATTATTGTTTTTAAAAACATTTAGAAACCATAAAAAATATATTTATACTTTCAAAAATACGCTCTCTGAAGAAGGATTCTGCGACTGATTCCACTCATTCTAGGGTATCACTACCCTATCTCTAATGAGCTTTTACCCCATAGGCTAAGCTTTGATAAACCAAAGCTCTGATACCAACTGTAACATACCGTCTTTCGTCCGCTTCAAGCTGGTAATTAAACCAACTCAAACCGTTCGAAATGACAGAATGTTATTAGCTTCTGAGGTAAATAGAATAAATCACAGAATCACATACACAGAAAAACAGAATATCTCACAGCGGAATAAATAAATTATACAATAGTAGTTCATGAAGCTACTAAATAAAATCAAAGTTTATACATAATATCAGTGTTACAAAATTAAATACAGCGGAAGTCTAAATACAAGAATTTCTAATTCATAGAAGAAATAGCCAGAATCAACAGGTAGAGGTGATATCTTCAACCGTCCCCAGCTTCAAAAGGTGAAATCTCAACACTGCAATACTCGATCTGACCCGAGCAATAATGCAAAACAAAACAACTCGGATCAGGACTAACATTCTCATGGAAGTAAACCAACTTAAATGAAATATTAAATGAAATGCATCAGTAACTTAGAGGATGTTTGGGATCACCATCCTCTAAGGATCCGTTAAACTAATATCATATAATATAATACGCTATTATAATAGTGTCTATGTTTAAATATACTATTGAAAATAGTGTAAGCGGAATTACCATTATTACCCTTACACCGTTTATACCGTTATCGTACAGTTTGCGTATAACACACCAGTACGTCGGCGGATAGGGATGCACCGTGATACGACAACGCTAAATCAAAAGCGTAGGGGGCTCGATCAGGATAATATGACAAGGCACACGAGGAATACCCACGGTAGGATTCTACCGATGCACGCCCGGACCGGTGGTAACGCATAGCCGCAACTACCGCCCACCTCGAACAACACTCCCATAATCAAGGGTGGCCACCAATCAAATCACAAAGTAATAGATATGGTTCGAAGAAGTGTGTCCGATGGAGGTGCGACCTCACTTAATCACGGTATAGCTCCTGTTTTAGTCATTTTAATTATAACCCGAAGGTCAAGGCTATCCATCAACGTTCTCTTTCTTCAATCCAGTAATCGCCACCAAACCATCCTACTTCATTCTGGAACTCCACCGCGTACACAGTTGTTAAAGTGGTTTTCGGTATTGGCAGAGAGTATGACAATATCCGATCCCGGTCTCTTTAACAACCAAACGTTTACATTTTTCACACCGTGGCCATAAAATCATACCTTGAAATAAATTGATTTAAGAAATTTCTTTAATTCAAACCAAACAATTTATGAATCAATTCCATATATAAAATTATTTCAATTCATAGTTAGTCAATTCATAATCGAATTCAATTATAAATTCAAATTCCAATTAATTACACAGTTTACGTTCATTTCCTATACAGTTCAATATCTAAGTCAATTCAAAATTCGCATTTAGTTGATTTAAAAATCAAATTTATTAATTCAAGTATCGTTATGCAAATTTAAATCTTTAAACCTCGAATTTAAATTGCAAAATCAAAACTTATCCACCTATTAAGTTTATTATTAAAGTTTATAAAATATATATAAAATAAGCATTGAAAATATTATTTATTAGTTATAAAATTTATATAGAAAATAGCTTTATAAACATATATAGGTTAAAATTAATTTAGAAATAGGTTTAAAAAGAATAATTTATTATAATATATTAATTTAAAGTTAAAAATATATATATGATTAAATTATATAGTTTAAAATAAATAAATTATAAGTAAAATCTTAAATAAGCATTTAAATACATTTTTACTTATAAAATCATTTAAAACATATAATTTATAATTTACAAAATTTAAGTATAAATCTTTATAATATAAATATAAAATATAAGATCTTAAATTAATATTATTACAATCAATTTTCCAAATCATTTTAATTCGAAAACATGACCAACGGTGTCCGTATATAGTTTTCTACCATACGGTCAAGTGATACGGATATTTATCATTTCAACCCGCAATTTATAAAATTTCTACGGGTTTATCATTTCAACCTGCAATCCCAAATTCAGTAAAAAATCATTCAGGTCTATCATTTCAACCCATAACGATTTTTCCCTAATCTAATGTCCGTTCGGGTATATATCATTTCAACCCTTAGTGATTTTCCTAAAGTAGGGGTATATACAACATAACAAACCATCACATATAGTCAATCACATCATAGTCATATATAGTCAGTGTACATACATGTCATATGAATATCGTGTCACATATAAAAGTGTATATTTAAACAAACAATTTCTACTGACAATCCTATACATTTCATAACAGTTCATTTAGTTGATCTAACATCTATGAAGTAATGTGAGTCAGGTGTGAGATAAACTCACCTTTCGTGGTATAGTTTGGAGACATCAAGTGGATTGATACAGAATTGAAACGACGATATCCCATCATGACTCGAAATGGATTCAACTCGGTAACCACTCAATATAATTTTATTTTACCAAAGGAGGTAAGGGAAATTCTCGATGGATCGGTTTGGCTATTGGGTTATTAGGAATGGGTCTCGAACTCAACACCAAATCCGAAAAATAAACACAACAAATTTCAAAACAAATTTATATAAAATGAAATAATATATATATTTAAAATCACACACACACCCAAAAACTATTATATACTTATATATATATATAAATACACATACTATTATATATAAATATTTAGAAATAATAATTTTTCTTCAAAACAACTCAATTTTAAAAACACACATAAATATACCTGTACTCAACACGGATACAAAACAACATACATAACAAACTCACGCAGGCATCAACCCAATGCAAACATATATGTATATTGAAATTCACATACGCACACAAAAAGAAACTCACGCAAGCACGCACACAACACAAAAGCGCACACACACTCTCGCACCAGAAAACACACTCACGCACATAGCACACAAGGGATTCGGGTGCGGTTCAGTACATGTTTTGGAAGCGGTGAAGGGATGAGTTCGACTGGGATCTGAAATGGTGGCGCAGACGGTAATGGGCTTCAACATGGGTTCGGTGAGGGCAGCAGGTGGGTTCGGAAGCTTGGAGGGGGCGGAGGTTGGTAGGGGTCGGCTGTTGGTCTTGGGCGAGTCCGGAGGGAAAGAGGGGATGGAGGCGGCGGCCGAATTCAGTGCAGTTGGGCGGTGGCATGGATTGGTGAGAGGAGGGGAGGCAGAGCAGTAAGCTGGGCGGAGGAGCTCGGTCGGATCTTGGCGATGATGGCTTTTAGTGGAAGCAAGCGGTCTCCGGTTTTAAAGCTTAATTTTTTTTTTAATCAGAAGAGACGCAGAAAGAAAGGAGAAGCAACAGGGAGGGGTAACAGCTGTTATACTTATATGCATATGTGAAGAAGAGAACGGGCGGAATGTGGATGGGTTTCTGTCCATTCGCCTTTTTGTTTTTTTTTAAGCAACGTAACCAAAGAAAATCTTGGGAACATGCTACCATGGCTCTTAGCCGAATCGTTGGTTTTAAATTCAAAAAGAAATAACTCACGTGCTTGGAAAAGCAATAGCAATGAACGGTTTGGCAAAAGAAAGAAGAAAAGGCACATGCACCGTATGAAAACAAAATGGACAACATGTAGAGAATATACATGGCTTTTGGATATAAATGAATGCATTTGGTTTTTGTAAAAACAAATAAAACGATGCACGGGAATGGGAAGTTGAATTGGAAATGAAAATGGCAACGTAACGCAATAAAAGAAAAAGGAACCAAATGCATGCATGTAAAAGTTACGTGAATGGCTTAGAAACATTTTGTCTATGGCATTATTATCCATTCAAGTGCCACACAAATTTTGTGAACTGGGTTTGCAGACCCAAAATAGCTAGAAAAATGTGTTGAATTCAAATAGGGACACGTTGAACTCAAATGGTTCTGTTTCAAAAATGAACTGTGCAAGGTTTTTCGCAATTACATTGCGAACCAAGCACCGAAACTGAAAAATGAACATATATCGATGATCAACTCGATGAGACGGTCGCAACGGTATATAATTTGCAGTGTCAGAACGCTCCGTTCAAAAAGGCATTACGGACCGCTTTTAAAAGGAAAAATGGCACGAGAAAACAATTAAACGGAAGTCAAAACGTCCGAAATTTGCGAAAAGAATTTTACCGTTGGATTCGTGACAACGAATAGAATATTTTTCATGTTTGTTCGAACTGGTTTCGAAGAGATTTTACGGTCGCTAAAATTTGAACCGTTAGGCGCATCTTTGCACTGAAAATGCGCGTCTGACAAATATTCAAATTTTTCGACGAAACTTTTACCACTGCTACATCTCACTGTACGTATTTCAAAATTCAAATTCCCGTTACAAAAACTAAAAAAATATTTTCAAAATAAAAATTCAATTTAAATTAGAATTTAAATCGTTAAAAATAGCGGGATGTTACATCTATTCACTAATCAAGTTTAACACAAAAATGTTAATTTCTATTCACTAATCAAGTTTAACACAAAAATGTTAGTTTCTATTCACTAATCAAGTTTAACACAAAAATGTTAATTTCTATTTACTAATCAAGTTTAACAAAATAAACATTTTTTTTATATATGAGAATATACATTTTCAAATCCATTCTTTTTAATGCAAACAAATATGATGAATTTGTTTATTAACTTTTAATGCAAACAAAATAATGATTTTGTTTATTTACTTTTAATGCAACCAAAATGAGAATTTTGTTTACTTACTTTTAATGCAAACAAAATGATGATTTTGTTTATTTACTTTTAATGAAAACAAAATGATGATTAATCTTATTAACATGTTTTTAGCAAAAATGATATTTTATCTCACTCTAATTTAACATAAAAAAATGTTTTAATTCATTTCTTCTAAAAAGACCAAAAAGAATGTTTAATTTTTCATTCTTATAAAATGAGTAAAAGGGAATGTTCTAATTTCATTCTGATAAAATCACCAAAAGGAATGTATAATTCAACCGTGTGATTTCTAATTCTATAATCATGTTTTAATCAACAGTGTGATTTTCTAATTCTATAATCATGTTTTAATCAACAGTGTGGTTTTCTTTTCTTTAATGTAAACAAAATAATGATTCTTGTCTAATCCTTTTTATGTAAACAAAATAACTATTTCGTCTAACCTTTTTGAATAAACAAAAATGTTTCTTTTATCACATTTAACATTTTAAACAAAAATGTCCTTTCATCATATTTAACATTTTTAAACAAAAATGTCCTTTTTAATCCTATCTAACATTTCTAAGCAAAATGTCCTTTTTATCAACAAATATAATACTGATAAAGGTGTATTTAAAATCATATCCTTTTTATTAACAAATATAATGTTAATAAAAATGTATTTTTGACCTTTTTTATTAGCAAATAAGATGTCAATAAAAATGTGTTTATAATCTTATCCATTTTGTTCTTTCCTTTACATTGAAAAAAATGTAAATTCCTATTTATATTAACTATTTGCATCTAAACATGCAAATAAAAATAAAATAAAAATAAAAATCTTCTTCTAAGTTATTTATTTGCATCTAATCATGCAAATAAAAATGAAATCTTTATACTAATGTTTATGCCTAAAATGCAAATAAAAGAACATCTTTTAATTTTATTTTTATTTGCAATGAGGAATGCAAATAAAAGAACGTCATTATAATTCTAGGTATGTTTGCACTAGAGGATGCAAATAAAAGAACAATTTATTTTCAATGAATATATTTGCCTAAGAGAATACAAAGAAATGAACAATTTATTTTCAATTGATACATTTGCATAAGGGGATACAAATAAGTGGACAATTTATTTTCATTGTCAAGTCAATATCAACTACATGTGATGACAACTAGTGTTTTGGTGTCAACATACGGTTACAATTCCACATTTCAATACATGAAATAAATCTAAGGTTGATGTTAATTAACACAAACCACAACAACCATCATCATCAACAAACAACGAATACAATACCATACATCAGAGAATTGGATTTAATTAACATACATATATAGAACTGAAACAATGGAAGATAATTAAATTTTAATTATTTTTAAAACAAAGAAATCTCACCGTGCTTTTATTCAGATTCACTATTTGGTCAAAATTGAATTTGCTTAGAATCAGTCTTAGTCAGTTCAGGAGCGTAGATCTCGCCTCTACGATTGCGATGCTTTGAAAATCGTTGAATTCTGTTTCAGTTTGTAAAAGATATGATCGTTTGAAGATTTGATAATAATTAAATTAAACAATTAATTAAAATTCTTAGTTACATTCATTAGCTAAACCGTGGCCGCTAATCCTCTTCTTCTTCTATCGCATACTGTAAAAACTTCGAACCCACTTCGCCATCTTCAACCAATTCACGCCGCCACAACGCCAGACCGGAGCAACATCAAACATCAACCCAGTGTAGCCGCCGACCTCACGAACCCCCTCCGTGAACCATAGCCCATTCGATGCCCCCTCCAGCGTTGGGACCTGCCGCGAAGTCAACGTGTTTGAGGGCGAAATCCAATCGAACCATTCCACTAAATTTAATCAAATCTGTATGGTTTCGAAGACCTGAGATTGCTCTTTCATCTTTGCTTTACAATCACTATCTAATTCGAGGTTATTTAGGAACGATTTGGGGAAGAAAAAGGAACGATATTGGCCATTGAAGGAAGCTTCTGGCGGCAGCAATGTGATAGAATTAGGGTTATACAGTATAGCGTATTTATACATGTATTTCTAATTTAATTTTTATTTATTTATTTCCAATAAATCTTGTTTAACATTACGAACTCCGAATCGAACCCAACGAGTGTCGGCCCCAGCTAATTACCCCCGCCCCGGACACAATGGAACATGTTTCGTAACCAAGTTCGACTGTTACGATATGTTTTTCTTAAATTTAAAATATAAATCATTTAATTATTAAATTTGAACGTACATTTTAAATTACCGGGGCTTTACAGAAAAATTATTTCTGGTTATGTTTTGACGACATGGTTCTAAAAAGACCAGTTTCATCGAATTCTGAGACTGTTTGAAAATTGGCCTTTTTCTAGTCGATTAAATCTTACCGAAACTGACAAAACACCTTTTCCTCCGCCACGCTCACATATTAATTCGAAAAATTATGAAAATTGAAACTTAGCAATAATTTGACATTCCGGTTCCAACAAAAGTGGTTTCGTCGAAAACCGAGGTTGTTTGCAAAATGGCTATTTTTAAGGCCAATATTTTATATTAAAATATATATAAATTCTACATCGACTTTTCTAAATTTTAAACTGGACATAACTTTTGATTTATAAAGTGAAATTTCAGTTTTTCAGATTCGTTAGAAAGATATGATTAAACAGATTTAAATATTTCTTGTTTCGCTCAATTCTGTATTAAAATGAATCCTGTACAGTCAGTCAAAGTTCAAATTCAAAATTTCAAACTGCAGCGCTATTTTAAACTCCTTTTATAATTAAAATAAATTTATTCGTTTTAAAGTAAATTTTTAGTCGTTATTAGTTAAAATAAATTATTTTAAATATATAAAATCAATTAAAATTTCTAGATTAAAATTTTTAAATTGGCCCCAAAATTCCGGGTTGTTACACTAAATCCAATTAATTCAATTTAATTTCAATTAAATATTAACTAATTGGAAAACTTTATTAAATATAAATTTAATGATTTACTCTAGTTAATAACTAGTTCAAATCAATAAATGTATTTTTCGAAAATATTCTTTTCCTAAGATATTTTCTAAAATGTTCTTTTTCTAGAATATTCTTTATTGGAATGTGACTCAATCAACAACCATATATTGCATGAAATCAATCATCATGATAAATAATTATCAAACATCCAAATACAGCCAGAGTGGATTCTACAACTAGATATTGGGACTAGTGTAGATCAAATATCATCCCAACACCCATGTGGGGTTTCATCCCATAATCAAATAATAAATTATTTTTGCACTTGGGCGATGTGTAAAAATTATCGTCCCAATCACATAAACAAGTCGGATGACTTGTAAATGGAAGTGTAATATTCAGTTTGAATATACTAACATTATGTTTAACACATCAAACATTCCGACATCACAAATATATATGTTTCAATTATTTTTATTGTGAACAAATGACAATAAAAATCTAGTCTTTTATACCCATTCTTTTTATTGTTTACAAGTGACAATAAAAATCTTAACTTTTATTTCTAATCTTTTGTGTAATCCTTTTTCAATGACCAAGTTTGAATATTTTTGATGAAATCCTTTTAAGTGACAAGAATGACCTTTTCATTTTAATTTACATTTTCGAACAGAAATGTACTTTTTATTCTAATATTCATTTTCTAGCAAAAATGTACTTTTTGTTCTAATATACATTTTCTAGGAAAAATGTACTTTTTGTTCTAATATAAATTTTCTAGCAAAAATGTACTTTTTTTTCTAATATAAATTTTCGAGTAAAAATGAACTTTTTGTTCTAATATAAATTTTCTGGCAAAAATGTACTTTTTGTTCTAATATAAATTTTATAGCAAAAACGTACTTTTTAAAGTGACAAAAATTGTAATTTTATCTAATTCCTTTTAATGTACAAAATATGATACTTTTGTTAAATTCTTTTCAATGTAAACAAAAATGTCATTTTTGTCTTCATTCTTTTAAAGTAAACAAAAATGCTAATTTTTCTTTAATCCTTTTTAATGATCATAATATAATCTTACTTCTAAATAAACAAAAATGTAAAATTTGGTTAAACTCTTTTTATGCATAGAAATGTTTAGTTTCATTTGATGTAATCCTTTTTCACTAATCAAGTTGTGACAAAAATGTTATTCTTTTTCATAAATCAAGTTTTGACCAAAATGTCATTTTTATTTATTTAAACAAAATATGATGGTTTTATTTAATATATTTCTATTCAACGAAAATATGAATTTTTTTTCCACTGGTTTTCTATACAACAAAAATGAGTATTTTTGAAAATTCCTTATTAAATGACCAAGATTAAATGTTTTGGTTTCATTCCTTATAAATGACAAAATGTGTATTTTTACTCATTCTTTTTAATGTGACAAAAGTGTCCATTACTAATTCATTCTTTTCAATGTATAAAAATATATATTTTTAACTCATTCTTTTTAATGTATAAAAATATACATTTTTAACTCATTCTCTTATGTATAAAAATATACATTTTATTTCATTTATGTCAAAGTGACAAAAAAATGTCCTTTTAATTTCATTCATCTTAAGGTGACAAAAATGTTCTTTTAATTTCATTCATTTCAAAGTGACAAAAATGTCCTTTTATCATATTTAACATTTTTAAACAAAAATGTCCTTTTATCATACAATAAACAAAATGTTAATTTTGTCCTTTTTAATGTATAAAAATATACATTTTCAATTTATACTTTTAAATGTATAAAAAAATATTTTTGTATAATTCCTTTTTAATGAACAAAGATATTCATTTTTTTTTGATTCACTAACCATCCCTTTTGACAAAAATGCGCTAATCTTTCTTTGACAAAAGTGTTATTTTATCGCTAATCTTTCTTTGACAAAAGTGTTCATCTCTTTAAATTGACAAACATAAATGTTTCCAATACACTTCTTTAAATTGACAAAAATGACTTTTCTTATTCATCCTTTCAAATATGACAAAAATGTATATTTTTGTTTGCAAAACACATTTCAAATAAAAATGTGATTTTATTTATATACATGTTTTAAATCAAAAATGCCATCTTTATATGCATAATACATTTCAAATAAAATGTTGTTTTTATCTAGCATAATTTAATTAACAAAAATGTTAATTTTGATCTAACAAGATTTAATTAACAAAAATGTTAATTCTACTTACTAATCAAATCTGGACCAAAAATGAAAACTCTATTCACTAATCATATTTTGACAGAAATATGTTGTTCTATTCATTAATCATATTTTGACAAAAATATGCTGATTTTATTCACTAATCAAATTTTGACAAAAATGTTGATTTTATTCACAAAAATGTGAATAATTATTTGATCTATTTAAATGTAAACAGAAATGAAAATCAGTTTAATTCGAATCTTTATTGTAAACAAATATGACAATAAAACATGATTTCTTTTTATTGAAAAGAATGGTACTTAAAAATCTGTTCTTTTGTTTGCGAAAGAATGTTTTAACAAAATTAATTGACAAAAGTGTTAAATTTGTTTAACATAATCTAATTAACACAAAATTGCTTAACATAATCTAATTAACACATACCACAACAACCATCATCATCAACAAACAACAAATACAATATCATACATCACAGAATTGAATTCAGTTAACATACATATATGGAATGAAACAATAAAAGATAAATAAATTTTAATTATTTTTATAAACAAAGAAATCTCACCGATGGTTTAATTCTGTACAGTTCAAATCTGAATTTCCTCTGAATTTTGGTTTGCTTTGTTTCAGTCCTTGTCTGTTCCATGGTCTAGATCTGGTCAAGGCGAATCCAACGCAACTGAAATCAATCATTTTCATTTCTGTTTGGAAAAGTAATCGCATTTTAAAGTTTAAATAATTTCATTACACAATTAACTAGATAATTAAGGTATTAATCACCCTTAAACACCTTTCTTCCATCGTTCCATTTACTGGAACAACCGACCCATCGTCACCGAAATACATCCCCAATCGCACCTCACTCCGGCCCTCCTGACTCAAATCATAGACCATCACTTCGAAGCCCTTCGAGCAAGCCACCCACGCCAGGAATCTCGCCCAGCTCGTCGCCCCCATGGTGCCACGAGTTGCGCCCAAATGCAGCCCTTTTGGGTGCTGTTTTCTTTCCCAACGTAACACAATAGATGATCATGACCGTATAGAATTGAAGTACAAATTAATCTCTTCGATTCTATGTCTAAAGTTCTTGAAATAATTTACTGGATTTAGAGATTTAGAGGGAAGAAGGAATGAAGTTTTCGGCCTTTGATTATGAATATGGTGGCTGGAAATTGTAAATTAGGGTTAGCGTATAAACCCCCGTATTTATACTGTATTTAGCGTATTTTTCTTGTTTTATTTAATTTCTTATTTCAAAAATTCATGTTAATCAATACGAACTTCAAATCAAACCCAACGAGTGTCGTCCCTAGCTAATAATCCCCGTCCCGGACACAATGGAATATGTTTCGTAACCCAGTTCGGCTGTTACGATATGTTTTTCTTTAAATTAATTATAAATCATTTAATTATTAAATTCAAACATACATGTTAAATTACCGGGGCTACATACGGACTCTAAAAATTACAGAAAAATTATTTCTAGTTATGTCTTGACGATATGGTTCTTACAAGATTAATTTCGTCGAATTCTGAGACCGTTCGAAAAATGCCCATTTTCAAGTCGATTAAAATTGACTAAATCTGACAAAACACGTTTTCTTTTGCCACACTCACACATTAATTCGAAAAATTATGAAAATTGAAACCTAGCAATAATTTGAATTCCGGTTCCAACAAAAGTGGTTTCGTCGAAAACCGAGGTCGTTTGAAAAATGGCTATTTTTAAGGCCAATATTTTTAATATATATATAAATTCTACAGCGACTTTTCTAAATTTTAAACTGGACATAACTTTCTATTTTCAAAGTGAAATTTCAGTTTCTTATATTCGTTAGAAAGATATGATTGAACAGATTTAAATATTTCTTGTTTCGTTCAATTCTTATTTAAAATGAATCCTGTACAGTCAGTCAAAGTTCAAATTCAAGTTTTCAAACTGCAGCGCTGTTTTAAACTCCTTTTATAATTAAATTTATTTGTTTTAAAATAAATTTTTAGTCGTTCTTATTTAAAATAAATTATTCTAAATATTAAAAATCCATTAAAATTTCTAAAATAAAAAAGTTTAAATTGGACCCAAAATTCCGGGTCGTTACAATCGCCCCCACTTAAAATCTTTTCGTCCTCGAAAAGGAACGTAGCTAAAAATTGTTTAACTAACCGACTCAACTTTAATTTTTATTTATTTATCGGTTTCAATAACTTATCATTCTAATATTTTAATTCATGAAACTAATTATCAAACATCACAACCAACAATCAATTAGGTGATTAACTTTTTAAATATATATACAACTTTTATATATAGTCAAAAATCATATTTTAGTGCACATCATAGCAATGTGTTCTAACTACGTTTTGGTTCTCATACCAGTTAATGGAAATATATAGATATACCAGTTTCGAAACTCGAACAGAATTTCGGATGATGTTTCGAACCACCATCAGAACATCTCCGGGCGACTAGAGTGTGATTCTATATCCATCCAGTATATTAAAACTTCGAATATCCGTTAATTACTCGTATATTCGAAATCTTTATATACTCGATTGTCCACATTAAAATAATAATATACTCAAATACGTAATTTAAGTTAAAATTTTCAAAACTAAATTTGTTTTTACTTTTATTTTTAAAGAAAATAATACTCTTCACACTCGTTCTAGGATGCTACTAACCCCATCTCCAACGAGTTATACTAATTGGATATTGCTAATTCAATCTCTGATGAATTCTTTCATTCAGTTCTAATGTGTCTTGTTCTCGAGCTCTGTAAACCAAAGCTCTGATACCAAATGAAACGACCCAAACTTCCCCGTTAAGGAAGACTTGATTGCTTTGAGAACAACACACATCAGAACACAAACTGAAGAACAATTTTTTTTTTGCTGATTACAACAATTACATCAGAGTACAAGAATATAACAGAGTATGAAAACTTATTACACAAAAGGAATACAATAATATCAGAGGTTTAAATTACATTTAAGAATAGCAGCGGAAAAATAATACAAATATACAACCGAAAGGAATACATGGATACAGAGCTTTCCGAATATCGCCTCAGCTGTAAACCAGGATCCTGTAAATATATCTGCAAAAAGCTACTCAACTGCCCGTATGGAAAATATGGGCACTTGAGTTTGCCAGTGAAATAAACTACAGGTCAGTCATGGGACTGGTATGAGAAATCTTAACTTAACTTATCTAATAATAAGGCTAATCACAGGACCACGCCGCTAACGCGGAACGGGTTTACTCTATTGGATTGCCAGTGCATAAAATAAAGTAAATCGTTAGACAACGCAATGCCTTTTATAAAAATGAAACCATTATAAGACCCAAGTCCCATTAACACAATGCAACGCAAACCGGAGGATAGGGTTTTGCCTTATAATTGTCAAAAGATGCTTGATACGATAAAAACGGATTTAATATTAGTGTGTATATATATGGGTATATATTTCAAAAAAAAACATTTCAATCATAATGAATCAATCATAGGCGGCATAGTACCCCATCCTACTATGTCGCCATACTAGTTCTACAATCAAAACCGCAAGGTCGTATTGGAAATTGGATTTCCATCATGAGTCGAGGCTAGGGGCAAGCTCCTCTCCGATTCGAGACACTCTAGCAAATACCTCAGGATCCCCCGCAGTGAACCCTTGGATCTTCAAGGTCGATCCCTTCCTAAGGGTAGTGGATTAATAATGCATGAACACACGCTTCCCGGTCACTTTGGACCTATGGTATGACCACTAACGGCCTATAAAAATCCGAGGCGCCTCAAAATCCATCATCCACTTAAGTAAAATGTCAGCCAGTTTAAGCACTGACACCACTACTAGCTAGAAAGAAACGTGTGCACTCCCTGTAGTCCTAATCCCGTTTTTGACTCATACCGAGGTGTGAGGCTCGCGAAGTCACGCTATACACAAAGCTATGCCGTAATAAGCTATACTTTGATCATCCCACAAGGCCCTGCTTTTCAAAAAACGCCTTGATCAATTGCATCTTGGCGTGCCACATTGACAATTCACGCCATGCGATCAATCACTATTAATACATACTAGGGTGTTAAGCAGAGAATAAATTCTCCACCACCAATCAGGTATACACCAATAACAATCAATTTAATTCGCCTGGAACGAAATCCAATGTCAGACACGCATCAATTTATAAGCTTATACTCAGGGTCTGAGCGAAAACCAAATCCGAACAATCAACAATAGTCCGGACGGGCACCACTGAAGCCCCTTCAAGGTAGCTAATACCATCATGGGTCTCAGTAGCAACACATCCATCTGATGTGAAGATCGTCGGTCTTCAACCATCATCTTCATCTTCGACACTTCATCGTCGTAGTGATTATTCGGAATGGGTTAAACCCGGCATTTCCGAATAACTCGCATATTTTTGTAATTAATAATCAAGCGCTATAAAAACACATCCAACGCCTCATTCCAATCCAGAATATTCTTTTAAATAAAATATTCACATTATCTTATCAAAGATAAATTCTTCAAATTTATTCTTAAATCTTTCTTTTAAAGATTTATTAAAACCCCAATTTGGTTTTAAATATCAAAAATCATTATTCAATGATTATTTAAATTAAGAAATTAATCTTATCTTTAACTGGGTTAAAGAACTAATGTCATTTAAAACATAGTTCACGGTAAACCCAAAATCGACTTCCAAGAAATATGGAATCTTTACAGAAATCAAATCAATATATAATCGTTATAAATTTCTATATCCAACCAACAATATAAATAGAATAACGACAAAGCCTCTTAAATTCCATATGTAGTATCGGTTTTCTTTTACAGAAGCTTATCTCGGTTATTATTAATTCGAATTCCATTCAATTCCAATTTAGTATATTAAATTGGAAAACTTTACTTTTGGAAAATTACCTTTTAAATCTTAATAAAAGATTTATAATTTCCAAATCATATTTTTACGGTCAGTTGGGTTAAAGAACACATGTCACTTAAAAGCATGGTTCACAATAAACCCAAATCACATTTCATCTTATTCCAATTACTAAATATAATTGAAAGCTTTAAAATTCTTAGTTAAAGGATTATTCTTTTCATACGGGGTTTAAGAACAGTGTTATTTAAGACACTATTCACGACAAACCCAAAATCCAATTTATTCAATTTAATTTCAATTAAATATTAACTAATTGGAAAACTTTATTAAATCTAAATTTAATGATTTACTCTAGTTAATAACTAGTTCAAATCAATAAATGTATTTTTCAAAAATATTCTTTTTCTGAGATATTTTCTAAAATATTCTTTTTCTAGAATATTCTTTATTGGAATTTGACTCAATCAACAACCACATATTGCATGAAATCAATCATCATGATAAATAATTATCAAACATCCAAATACAGCCAGAGTGGATTCTACAACTAGATATTGGGACTAGTGTAGATAAAATATCATCCCAACACCCGTGTGGGGTTTCATCGAATAATCAAATAATAAATTATTTTTGCACTTGGGCGATGTGTAAAAATTATCGTCCCAATCACATAAACAAGTTGGATGACTTGAATGGAAGTGTAATATTCAGTTTGAATATACTAACATTATGTTTAACACATCAAACATTCCGACATCATAGATATATATTTCAATTATTTTTATTGTGAACAAATGACAATAAAAATCTAGTCTTTTATTCCCATTCTTTTTATTGTTAACAAGTGACAATAAAAATCTTAACTTTTATTTCTAATCTTTTATGTAATCCTTTTTCAATGACCAAGTTTGAATATTTTTGATGAAATCCTTTTAAGTGACAAGAATGTCCTTTTCATTTTAATTTACGTTTTCTAACAGAAATGTACTTTTTATTCTAATATTCATTTTCTAGCAAAAATGTACTTTTTGTTCTAAAATACATTTTCTAGCAAAAGTGTACTTTTTGTTCTGATATAAATTTTCTAGCAAAAATGTACTTTTTGTTCTAATATACATTTTCTAGCAAAAATGTACTTTTTGTTCTAATATACATTTTCTAGCAAAAATGTACTTTTTGTTCTAATATACATTTTCTAGCAAAAATGTACTTTTTGTTCTAATATAAATTTTCTAGCAAAAATGTACTTTTTAAAGTGACAAAAATTGTAATTTTGTCTAATTCCTTTTAATGTACAAAATACGATACTTTTGTTAAATTCTTTTCAATGTAAACAAAAATGTCATTTTTGTCTTCATTCTTTTGAAGTAAACAAAAATGTTAATTTTTCATTAATCCTTTTTAATGATCAAAATATAATCTTCCTTCTAAATGAACAAAAATGTAAAATTTGGTTAAACTCTTTTTATGCATAGAAATGTTCATTTTCATTTGATGTAATCCTTTTTCACTAATCAATTTTGACAAAAATGTTATTCTTTGGTTTTGTTTAATCTATTTTTATTCAACAAAAATATGAATTTTTTTCCACTGGTTTTCTATACAACAAAAATGAGTATTTTTGAAAATTCCTTATTAAATGACCAAGAATAAATGTTTTGGTTTCATTCCTTATAAATGACAAAATGTGTATTTTTACTCATTCTTTTTAATGTGACAAAATTGTCCATTACTAATTCATTCTTTTCAATGTATAAAAATATACATTTTTAACTCATTTTTTTACTGTATAAAAATATACATTTTAACTCGCTCTCTTATGTGTATTTTTCATTCATCTTAAGGTGACAAAAATGTTCTTTTAATTTCATTCATTTCAAAGTGACAAAAATGTTCTTTTATCATATTTAACATTTTTAAACCAAAATATCCTTTTATCATACAATTAACCAAAATGTTAATTTTGTCCTTTTTAATGTATAAAAATATACATTTTCAATTTACACTTTTAAGTGTATAAAAAAATATTTTTGTATAATTCCTTTTTAATGAACAAAGATATTAATATTTTTTTTTTGATTCACTAACCATTCCTTTTGACAAAAATGCACTAATCTTTCTTTGACAAAAGTGTTATTTTATCTCTAATCTTTCTTTGACAAAAGAGTTCATCTCTTTAAATTGACAAATGTAAATGTTTTCAATACACTTCTTTAAATTGACAAAAATGACTGTTCTTATTCATCCTTTCAAATATGACAAAAATGTATATTTTTGTTTGCAAAAAACATTTCAAATAAAAATGTGATTTTATTTATATACATGTTTTAAATCAAAAATGTCATCTTTATATGCATAATACATTTCAAATAAAATGTTGTTTTTATCTAACATAATTTAATTAACAAAAATGTTAATTTTGATCTAACAAGATTTAATTAACAAAAATGTTAATTCTACTTACTAATCAAATCTGGACCAAAAATGAAAACTCTATTCACTAATCATATTTTGACAGAAATATGTTGTTCTATTCATTAATCATATTTTGACAAAAATATGCTGATTTTATTCACTAATCAAATTTTGACAAAAATGTTGATTTTATTCACAAAAATGTGAATAATTGTTTGATCTATTTAAATGTAAACAGAAATGAAAATCTGTTTAATTCTAATCTTTATTGTAAACAAATATGACAATAAAACATGATTTCTTTTTATTGAAAAGAATGGTACTTAAAAATCTGTTCTTTTGTTTGCAAAAGAATGTTTTAACAAAATCTAACTGACAAAAGTGTTAAATTTGTTTAACATAATCTAATTAACACAAAATTGCTTGACATAATCTAATTAACACATACCACAACAACCATCATCATCAACAAACAACAAATACAATATCATACATCAAAGAATTGAATTCAGTTAACATACATATTGGGAATTGAAACAATAAAAGATAATTAAATTTTAATTATTTTTATAAACAAAGAAATCTCACCGATGGTTTAATTCTGTATAGTTCAGATCTGAATTTCCTCTGAATTTTGGTTTGCTTTGTTTCAGTCCTAATCTGTTCCATGGTCTAGATCTGGTCAAGGCGAATCCAACGCAACTGAAATCAATCATTTTCGTTTATGTTTGGAAAAGTTATCGCATTTTAAAGTTTAAGTAATTTCATTACACAATTAACTAGATAATTAAGGTATTAATCACCCTTAAACATCTTTCTTCCATCGTTCCATTTACTGCAACAACCGAACCCATCGTCACCGAAATACATCCCCAATCGCACCTCACTCCGGCCCTCTTGACGCAAATCAGAGACCATCACTTCGAAGTCCTTCGAGCAAGCCACCCACGCCAGGAATCTCGCCCAGCTCGTCGCCCCCATGGTGTCGCAAGTTGAACCCAAACGCAACCCTTTTGGGTGTTGTTTTCTTTCCTAACGCAACACAATAGATGATCATGACCGTATAGAATTGAAGTACAGATTAATCTCTTCGATTCTATGTCTAAAGTTCTTGAAATTATTTACTAGATTTTGAGATTTAGAGGGAAGAAGGAATGAAGTTTTCGGCCTTTGATTATGAATATGGTGGCTGGAAATTGTAAATTAGGGTTAGCGTATAAACCCCCGTATTTATACTGTACTTAGCATATTTTTCTTGTTTTATTTAATTTCTTATTTCAAAAATTCATGTTAATCAATACGAACTTCAAATCAAACCCAATGAGTGTCGCCCCTAGCTAATAATCCCCGTCCCGGACACAATGGAATAAGTTTCGTAACCCAGTTTGGCTGTTACAATATGTTTTTCTTTAAATTAATTAAAAATCATTTAATTTTTAAATTCAAACATACATTTTAAATTACCAGGGCCACATACGGACTCGAAAAAATACAGAAAATTTATTTCTAGTTATGTCTTGATGATACGGTTCTAACAAGACTAATTTCATCGAATTTTGAGACCGTTCGAAAAATGGCCATTTTCAAGTCGATTAAAATATACTAAAACTGACAAAACACGTTTTCTTTTGCCACACTCACACATTAATTCGAAAAATTATGAAAATTGAAACCTAGCAATAATTTGACATTCCGGTTCCAACAAAAGTGGTTTCGTCGAAAACCGAGGTCATTTGAAAAATGGATATTTATAAGGCAAATATTTTTAATATATATAAAAATTCTACAGCGACTTTTCTAAATTTTAAACTGGACATAACTTTCTATTTTCAAATTGAAATTTCAGTTTCTTATATTCGTTAGAAAGATATGATTGAACAGATTTAAATATTTCTTGTTTCGTTCAATTCTGATTTAAAATGAATCCTGTACAATCAGTCAAAGTTCAAATTCATGTTTTCAAATTGCAGCGCTGTTTTATACTCCTTTTATAATTAAATTAAATTTATTTGTTTTAAATTAAATTTTTAATCGTTATTATTTAAAATAAATTATTCTAAATATTAAAAATCCATTAAAATTTCTAAAATATTTTTTTTTTAAATTGGACCCAAAATTCCGGGTCGTTACACTCGTCCTTCCTTTGCATGTCAAATTTTCTGTTTGCATGTATGCTAGTTGTTGCCTTTAGCAATGCCATACTAGTTTGTGCACCCTGATCAACTGTTTTCGTACGGCTCTACGATCCATACTTGCGTCCTTCCACCTAAGTGACGCATGCATGGTTGCATTTGTCACTTGTAGATCATACATAGGTTCTAACCTTGATATTTTGTCATCAAAACTCCCATGTACGAACATTTGGCACCTACTTCATTATTTTGAGCGTAGTGAGAAAGGCATCAGTATTGTTCATTATTTGATCAAACTTAAACAATGTCTCCTCACTAGACAGTTCTAGTGGTTGGGAAGTCTTAATATATTTAAATAAACCGAAGTACGCAAGTCTAAGAAATTTTGTGCTTATTTTAAGGGTGTACATCTTTATAGTATTGCATGTTGGTCATTATGCCCTGCTGCATGTATAGAATGGGATGTTTTCATATTTTTGCAAC
Organism: Allium sativum; assembly: GCA_030737875.1. Taxonomy (NCBI): domain Eukaryota; kingdom Viridiplantae; phylum Streptophyta; class Magnoliopsida; order Asparagales; family Amaryllidaceae; genus Allium; species Allium sativum. Next base: position 164,819,507 of record CM060913.1, read on the forward strand.
ATGCACTTGGTTGCATCAGCCTTAAAATAATTCATTCTATTCCCTTTTGCTGTCCTCGCTATCTAGTACTATAAGTTTACGATTATTTAGTTTAATGCCAAATTATTACGTGCGTGGACTGTAAAATGACATGCGAGCTTGGCCTTCCTTGGTCATGAAGATCTGGTTAATTAACCTGACGCTCTTCTAAAGATTTATACCTGTCACCTTCTTTTGCTTCTGTTGAAACTATCATATTGCTGGTACCCTTCAGACTTACGAGCATGGTGAGGCATTTTGCACATATGAACCTTCCTTTTGTTTTAAAGTGACCCACCCGGATTGTTCATATTCTGGCATGATACATATGTGAAATACCCTGTTTTAGATGGAACCTTAAGTATTTACGGTACGCATACATATCCCATTACCTTTCTAATTTCTTGGCAGTGGCTTTATTTCCAGTTCATGTTTGATACCATCTCGCCTTATTATGTTTGGCAGTTCATCGGCCATTTTAATCGTTTAATTAATTAGATTTGTTGGGAATTAACTATTTATATTTTGTGTTAATCGAAGTTTGCTTACTTGAAATAAGTTTAATCCTGACTCGGGTGTTTTGTGTATATTGCATGGGACATTCGGGTCAGGCCCTAAGTGTTCCAGGCTTCAAGATATCAGCTCGCAAACTGGAGAGGACGTGTTGAAGTGAAGACGCTCGCACATGCTAAGCTCGACAAAAATGTAAATTTTTATTTAGATGAAAATTCATGTATACATTATATATTTTTCCGCTATGCAAATATTGTATACAACTCTGATATTTATACAAAAAATTTATTCCGTTGTAATTTTTGTACTATGTGATTCTATATTGATTCTGTTTAAACTGTGTAAGTTAATAACAATTGTTATTTTGATTGTTTCGAGTTGGTTTAATTACTGACTTGAGATTGAAAAAATGTCAGGTCGTTACACCTGGTGTAAACGTCTAAGACCTTATCACCACCTATGATGGCTAAGGTAAGGCCTCTCCTGGAGGGAGGTTGGGTAAGTCCTTGGGCCCTATTTGAGAATAAGCTAGCAAAGCGCACCAGACGCACAGACCAAGTGAGTAGCCAACAAAGCACGTACATCATCTTCTTTGACAATCGCCCAGAAAGTGGCTCACGAATCACGTACATCTTGTAACACCCCGAATTTTAGCTAATACTAAATTCTCTAATCATAGGATAAATAATCTCAGATGTGGGAATTGGGGGTAACGGGCTGCGTCATTGCGTTCGTCTCGGAAAAATACGCGAAATAGAGTCCGAGTTTTCGAAAATCGGAGTCCGTATGGCCCGGTTATGGCCCAATGAAGTTTGCAGAAAAATTAAAGCTTAAAACAGATTTAGAAATTTAAATTAGGATTTGAAAATAGAACCAGCGGGGTCAGGCGGGAAAGTTCCCGCCCTAACCATGTCGACAGGGCTGTCGACAGGCCTGTCGATAGGGGTGTCGGCTTGCCTGTCGACTTGCCTGTCGACAGGGGCGCGGCGTCCAGAAACCTGGGTGCACCAGGTTGGGTTTTAGGCTGGCTTGGAGGGCTGGGTTCTAGAGATTTCCTAAATCTGACGGACCTAAACTAATCTAGGGTTAATCTAAGGGCCTAAAACACTACCTAATCCTATAAATAAGACCCTAACCCTACCCTAATTCATTCATAATTAGATCTTGTAACTAAACTATGGCAAAATGAAACTTGATCATGGCCTCCACAAATCAATGAAGAGAGTTGCAAGTTAATCAACCTCTAATCATCTTCCTCTTCATATTTGGCAACTAGTTCTACTACATAAGTTTGCTAATCTTGGTTTTGGTGAGTTCCTATGGCTTTAATAATCAATTGTTAAATTGATTATGGTAGGATGTGATAAGACATGGCTATGTTTGTGGATAAATGTGTTTATGCAAGTTTGTATGATATGTGATTTGCAAGTTTATGTTATATGCAAGGTTAATGCCATGTTTTATGATGCAAAACACTATGTTGAACATTTATGCATATGTAACATGTTATGCAAACTATATGTGAGAGTATATGCAAGTTATATGTAACATGATATGCAAGTTATGCATGTGATTTTATGCATGCTAAGTATTTGGTGTTATGCATGCTAAGTATTTGATTTTATGCATGCTAAGTATTTGATTTTATGCATGCTAAGTGTTTGGGTTTATGCAAGTTAAGTGGTGTGTGTATGCATAACAAGTAATTGATTCTATGCATGCTAAGTAAGTGGTTTTATGCATGCTAAGTGTTTGGTATTATGCATAAATCATGACATATAAGTTTACCCTTTTTAAATGTGATGCATACATATGCAAGATGTCACCTTTATATGCTATGCATGTTTACCCTCCTTTAAGATGCAAGTCATATATGCAAGCTCAACATGTTATGCAAGTTATGTGCATGATGTTATGTAAGTTATGTGCATGTTGTTATACAAGTTCATATGCAAGTTATGTGTATGAGGGTATGCAAGTTATGTGCATGGTGTTATGCAAGTTAAGTTTATGAGATTATGCAAGTTATGTGCATGATGTTATGCAAGTTATGTATATGCTTAAATGCAAGTTTAATGTGATATGCAAGTATGTGAATGCTTATGCAAGTATGTGAATGCCTATGCAAGTATGTGGATGCTTATGCAAGTTATGTGTAGGCTTAAATGCATGTTTAACATGTTATGCAAGTTATGAGAATGCTTATATGCAAGTTCAACATGTTATGCAAGATATGTGTATGATAATATGCAAGCTCATATGCAACATGTTATGCAAATCAGTGTATGATAATGTGCAAGTTTGGGTTAAATGTAGTTGGGTTAATATATGCTCATATATGCAAGTTGACATCCTCTTAACCCATGACAAAGTTGTATGCTAAACCCATGATATTTGTGATGATCTTCCCCTTTATTATGTCATGAAATGAGAACGATTTACGTGGGGAAACGACGGGGTTGGTAAATATGTTAATTAAAGTATGGTTGGGTATGATTAAGCATACCATAAAAATAAATTAACATAAGTGGGAATTTACCTATTGAGTTAGGTCTACCCCATGGGAATTTACCTATTGAGTTAGGTCTACCCATGTTATGAAAAACTTGATATTAATTAGGGATAATTAATATGGGGGTGATTAATTAGGAGTAATTAATCGACTAAGACACGAGGTTGGACTCATTTGTAGTGTAAAACTGCCCGGACCCGACCGGCCTAACCAGTTGCTATGAATGGCAGCCCAATGTGAGAGGTCTTGGCCATAAATTAAATACGTGATTAAAGTAAAGACACAAGGTTAGACTCTGTTGTGACGTAAGACTGCCCAGACCCTACCGGCTTAACCAGGCGGTCATAACAGCCAGTCTAATGTGGGAGGTCTTTATGGGAGATCACGGTCTTAATTAATTAAGAAACACTTAACCATATTAGCATGTAGTGGGACATGAGGGGTTAAGTGGGTGCCTTGGGTGGCATGTAGTAACTAGTGGGGGTGCCTTGGGTGGCATGAGGAAACTAGTGGGTTGCCTTGCGTGGCAATAGAAAATACGATTAGAATACTTAACCAAAGTGGAACATGTAATTAAACATGATTAAAGGGTTAAGTAAGTGCCTTGGGTGGCATGCGGAAATCTAGTGAGTGCCTTAAGTGGCAATTGAAATATAATTAGATGACTTAACCAAACCTTAACATGTAAGGGGGCATGATTATAAAGAGGGGTTAAGTGGGATACACTAGATTAAATGACAAGCTTAAGTAGTAGCTTGTGGGGGCCCATTTCAACCAATATCCCAAACGTATCTTTGTGGGCTCGACCCATGTCGAGTGACGGGACACGCATATTGGGCTTGATTATAAGAGGCCAAAACGGGTTAGCGGTGGCAACGCAAGTCCAACGGGTTTCATATGCGTGTGTGGGCCCGGGCTGGTAGATAAGCCGTTGTTGCATCGTGTAGATATAAAGCCGTGCACCGTTGATATTATCAGGTAGCCACTTTAGGGGAGTGATACACCCCACTGTGGGACTAGCACGGGTATCTACGGTAGGGAGCCGATCGCTGGGAGTAGTGGGTACACCTAGTAAAGATAGGGGCAGACGGCACCTATGTGGGGGTACACGAAACTACTGGGTAAAATCACTAAGTACACCTAGTGGAGATAGGGGCAGACGGCACCTATGTAGTGGGCTAGGGGTACACGAAATTACTGGAAAAAATTTCTAAGTCCTTAGGAGGGATCAACCTTTAAGTAGGAATTACTCTTGGTGGGTAGAACTGGTGTGGTGCAGTGTAGGAATTACCCTTGGGTGGGTAGATCTGGGGTGGTGTAAGCTAGTAATTATCCTTGGGTGGATAAATACGTCGTTTCGGTTATCGTAGTACATCCTGTGTTTTGTTGGCTACTTAGTGTAGTCATTATCCCCAGAGGTACCGTATCTTGTTTATATCATACCCTAATTACTTTAATGGTTGTATTGTTAGGGTTATAGGACTCACTCAGACTTATGTCTGACCCCGTTGTTGTTTATCTTTTTCCCCACCCTCAGATTATCAGAGTGGACCTAGCACTAGTGGGCTTGGACCAGATCGCTATATCTATCTTTTGGGGCTTGGACCGTAGAAGTAAAGCTCGGTTTATCTTTTGGCTATTATCTATGTAATGGGATTATGTACTTCTATTTTATCAGGATGGATATTATGTACTGGACTCTTGTTATGGTTTTGTGATGTAACCAAACATGTTTTGTTAATGAAATGATGTTTTAAATTTTCAAGTATTACTTATATCTGTCCTGTTGTAATTTTTTTGTTCTATACTCACTAAAAATACTCCACCAAAACTAAGGCATTCCCTTTGTGAGTGACCTTAGCGGGTGTGGGGTGTTACACGTGGTATCAGAGCTTAAGGTTACCGGAACATATAAAATTTTTAGAAAAACTATTTTCTAAGAATATTTTTGGAAAGGAGTATTTTCAAAAACATGTCTTTTGAGAGAAGAGTTTTTGAAAGAAAAGCATGATCCCCGATAGCCATATCTTTATCTTTCGAATTCTCCATTTTGAATCTCTTCCTTTCTCTCATTTTGAGTTTCCCCTCCGCGTATAGATGATCTTTCTAAGATAGATAAGGATGGAAAACCACTTCAAGGGACTTAGACGTTAATCAGATTAGAAGTTGGTTCAAGAAGGAGGAGGACTAGTAGGTACCTATAGGATAGACGATGAGAGGAAGGCTCAAATAGTTATTTGGTTAATGAAGGATGAAACCTCATTGGTGGGAGGTTATGAGTGGGGAATGGGGAAGAAGAAGGTTAGTAGTTATTCTTTTGGGAGGAATAGGACACCTTATTAGGATTGTCCAAAGAAGCAAGGGCAAGGTATGGAATTTTCTGGAGGGTAGTTGTATTCCCTCACGACTAAGGTACCAGATGGGGATAGGACCGTCTAGGTCGGAACTTGGATTTCTTTATTATCCGATCCGAACTTGTTTGATTCTGATGCATCGAGTTCGTTTATCTCATCCTTGTTAGTTGAGTCACTGCACTTAGACACCAGTTTGGTAGATGATCCCTTAGTTGTTTCAAACCCAATTGGGCTCCATGATGTGTTTGGGTTTGAAAGTTTCTATACTTAGCATTGAGTTTAGGTGTGATGCTTTTGGGCTTCACGGGCTATGGGTTAGTTTTGGGCATGGACTGGTTATCCAGTAGGGGTGCCGTTCTTGATTTTGAAGGGAGACTTGTTAGGCTTATGGACCGCCTGGGTAACACTCTCGAGATCTCTTGTAATCCCATAGAATCTGTTATGCTAAGGTATCTAGAATCGCTTGACACGTCGGTCTAGAGTCTGCGATCTGTTAGAGCGGTCCGGGAATACCCGGATGTGTGTGTAAGGAGGTGAAGGGCTTACCTCCGAAGCGGGAGATTGACTTCCGAATATATCTGGTGGATAATGCTAAACCAGTATCTTGGCCAGTGTGCCAAATAGCTCCTCGTGAGAGGAGGGAACTCCATAAGTAAGTAGGCGATTTGCTTGAGAAGGGGTTCATAAGACGAAGTATATCGGAGTGGGGCGCTCCAGTAGTTTTTGTCACGAAGGCGGATGGGTCCCTCAGACTTTGTGTAGGCTAAAGAGAACTAAATAAACTCACAAAGAAGAATGGACACCCATTGCTGAGGATTGATGATCTCTTTGATCAGTTGGCTGGCGCCTCAGTATTTTTGTAGTAGGACTTAGCCACGGGATTTCATCAGTTGAGAGTGGCTGAGGATAGTATAGAGAAGACTGTCTTTAGGACTCCGGATGATTTTTTTTGAATGGCTGGTGATGCCATTTGGTTTGACGAACGCCCCCGCATACTTTGTTGATTTGATGAGAAGGGTGTTCAGGGAGTACCTAAATAAGTTCGTGATGGTCTTTGTGGATGACATCTGGGTCTTTTCTAGGAAGCGAAATAAGTTTTCGTATGTGCTCAATGGGGTGAGCAAAAGCCAGTCATGGGGAAAACGGTGGTTTTGGGGCGAGACTGGCGAGGACATCCAGAGTTGGTCAAAGGCTTAATTGATTAGCCATTTTCTCTAGTATCATCTCACGTAGGTCGCCTGAACTCGAAGGAGATATCCCTTGGGTGTTTGTCTGATATTGGTTTAGGCCTTTGGGGCTTGCATTTGGGGGATGTCGAGTTCGACTAGGGTGGTCTGCGTGAGAGATGGACAGTTGTGATGATTTTGGATGATATCCTGGTGGAGAAGAGCATGCCCTACATCTTAGGGAAATGTTGGAGACTCTTCGAGCGCATAATCTTAGGACAGTAAAAGTGGATGGGATTCTTAGCATCCTATGAGTTTGAGATAGTGTATACCCCTGGCAAGGGTAACGTGGTGGCGGACGCCTTGAGCAGAAAGAGGTTGTCCATGAGTCCGTTGTCCGTGGAACAACGAAGCTTGGAATTTATCTCGATGTTTGATTTCAGACCTTCCGTTGATTATGTACCCGGTTTGCTAGCTTCCTTGGAAGTTAGACCTACTCTTTTGGGGCGGATTGGAGAAGTACAGAGCGACGACCCACAGTGGGTTGAGTTGGTGGAGAAGCTCATAAGGGGGGGAGTCGTCCAGCCATTTGAGTAGGTACACCCTAGACGATAGGGGGTGCTTGCGTAGAGACGGTAGACTTTGTGTACCGCAAGACGAGGGTTTGAGGAAGGTTATTTTTGATGATGCACACCGTTCTAGGATGACCATTCATCCCGGTGGGGACAAGATGTACCGAGACATGAAGAGGGTTTTCTTCTGGGCCGGTATAAAGAAGGATGTGGCCGAGTACGTCGCTCGATGCTTGGTGTGCCAACAAGAGAAGGCGGAGCAAAAGAAACCAGGTGGGTTGCTTCACCCATTGGAAGTTCCGCAATGGAAGTGGGATAGCATCTCGAAGGATTTTATTGACAGGTTACCAAGATCAAGGAAGGGTAATACGGGAATTTGGGTGGTAGTAGACAGGCTTACTAAGAGCGCCCATTGTATACCTGTGAAGAATAAAGAAACTGCTCCATGGCTAGCTTTTGTATATCTTCGAGAGATAGTTCGATTGCATGGGATACCCTCTAGCATAGTGAGTGATCGAGATCCTATCTTCACTAGAGAGTTTTGGAAGAGTTTGCAAGAGGCGGTAGGGACTCAGTTGTGTTTGAGTACCGCATATCATCCTCAGACGGACGGCCAGACCGAGAGGGTGAATCATGTTTTAGAAGACCTTTTGAGGCTATGTATCTTGGATTTTGGAGGCACATGGGAGGAGCATCTTCCATTGGTGGAGTTGCCCGACAGACTTAGTGGTGTACATGATGTATTCCATGGGAGGAAGTGCCTACATAAGACCGCAGAGGTGGTAGAGCCAAGTTTGCTTAGAGAAGTGGAAGCAGAGCGTGATGCGACGATTCGACGAGCTCCTACTTGCATCCTTGGGTCAGAGATTTGGAAGTTGAGAAACAGAGAGGTTCAACTAGTCAAAGTACAAAGGGGAGATGAAGAGAGTGACGCTACCTGGGAGACGGAAGCGAAGATGCGTTCGAGGTACCCTTTTCTTTCGGAGGGTATGTCCTTTTGCTTCTCCTTCATCGCATATCTTGTGCTTATCTTATCCTTAGTATGTCCTCTCGTTAGTACCTTTGACCTTCAGGTAGGATAGTCCTATGGTTGAAACATGTGTTTGAGACATGTTATGTATGATGGATGCAAGTGGATGCAAGTGTTTGCTAGTGGTTGCTCGTGGATGCATATACACACACTCTAGGCACTAGATCGGCTCAGTCACTTCATATTGCATATTGCATAAAATTGTGTGTAGGAAGCTATATCTATGGATGTATAATGATTGTGTTATCATATGGATGATGCATCTTGGTGAATGATTGTGCACTCATGTAGATATTGTATGTGTCGATAGGGTTCTCTTGCATACATAATGGATGCATGGCACTATCATGGTTTGCATATGTTCATACATTAGATAGGGAACATATACACACACTTTTTGCATATGCTCATACATCATTAGAAATTGTTTTAAGGACAATGGATGCCCGTGTTTTGATGGATTGAGTAGATGGTTGTTTGGATGGTAGGATATGCATTCTCCTTAGCTTAGAGATTTCGGGGACGAAATCCTTTAAGGAGGGGAGAATGTAACACCCCGAATTTTAGCTAATACTAAAATTCTCTAATCATAGAATAAATAATCTCAGATGTGGGAATTGGGGGTAACGGGCTGCGTCATTGCGTTCGTCTCGGAAAAATACGCGAAATAGAGTCCGAGTTTTCGAAAATCGGAGTCCGTATGGCCCGGTTATGGCCCAATGAAGTTTGCAGAAAAATTAAAGCTTAAAACAGATTTAGAAATTTAAATTAGGATTTGAAAATAGAACCAGCGGGGTCAGGCGGGAAAGTTCCCGCCCTAACCATGTCGACAGGGCTGTCGACAGGCCTGTCGACAGGGGTGTCGACTTGCCTGTCGACAGGGGCGCGGCGTCCAGAAACCTGGGTGCACCAGGTTGGTTTTTAGGCTGGCTTGGAGGGCTGGGTTCTAGAGATTTCCTAAATCTGACGGACCTAAACTAATCTAGGGTTAATCTAAGGGCCTAAAACACTACCTAATCCTATAAATAAGACCCTAACCCTACCCTAATTCATTCATAATTAGATCTTGTAACTAAACTATGGAAAAATGAAACTTGATCATGGCCTCCACAAATCAATGAAGAGAGTTGCAAGTTAATCAACCTCTAATCATCTTCCTCTTCATATTTGGCAACTAGTTCTACTACATAAGTTTGCTAATCTTGGTTTTGGTGAGTTCCTATGGCTTTAATAATCAATTGTTAAATTGATTATGGTAGGATGTGATAAGACATGGCTATGTTTGTGGATAAATGTGTTTATGCAAGTTTGTATGATATGTGATTTGCAAGTTTATGTTATATGCAAGGTTAATGCCATGTTTTATGATGCAAAACACTATGTTGAACATTTATGCATATGTAACATGTTATGCAAACTATATGTGAGAGTATATGCAAGTTATATGTAACATGATATGCAAGTTATGCATGTGATTTTATGCATGCTAAGTATTTGGTGTTATGCATGCTAAGTATTTGATTTTATGCATGCTAAGTATTTGATTGTATGCATGCTAAGTGTTTGGGTTTATGCAAGTTAAGTGGTGTGTTTATGCATAACAAGTAATTGATTCTATGCATGCTAAGTAAGTGGTTTTATGCATGCTAAGTGTTTGGTATTATGCATAAATCATGACATATAAGTTTACCCTTTTTAAATGTGATGCATACATATGCAAGATGACACCTTTATATGCTATGCATGTTTACCCTCCTTTAAGATGCAAGTCATATATGCAAGCTCAACATGTTATGCAAGTTATGTGCATGATGTTATGTAAGTTATGTGCATGTTGTTATACAAGTTCATATGCAAGTTATGTGTATGAGGGTATGCAAGTTATGTGCATGGTGTTATGCAAGTTAAATTTATGAGATTATGCAAGTTATGTGCATGATGTTATGCAAGTTATGTATATGCTTAAATGCAAGTTTAATGTGATATGCAAGTATGTGAATGCTTATGCAAGTATGTGAATGCCTATGCAAGTATGTGGATGCTTATGCAAGTTATGTGTAGGCTTAAATGCATGTTTAACATGTTATGCAAGTTATGAGAATGCTTATATGCAAGTTCAACATGTTATGCAAGATATGTGTATGATAATATGCAAGCTCATATGCAACATGTTATGCAAATCATGTGTATGATAATGTGCAAGTTTGGGTTAAATGTAGTTGGGTTAATATATGCTCATATATGCAAGTTGACATCCTCTTAACCCATGACAAAGTTGTATGCTAAACCCATGATATTTGTGATGATCTTCCCCTTTATTATGTCATGAAATGAGAACGATTTACGTGGGGAAACGATGCGGTTGGTAAATATGTTAATTAAAGTATGGTTGGGTATGATTAAGCATACCATAAAAATAAATTAACATAAGTGGGAATTTACCTATTGAGTTAGGTCTACCCCATGGGAATTTACCTATTGAGTTAGGTCTACCCATGTTATGAAAAACTTGATATTAATTAGGGATAATTAATATGGGGGTGATTAATTAGGAGTAATTAATCGACTAAGACACGAGGTTGGACTCATTTGTAGTGTAAAACTGCCCGGACCCGACCGGCCTAACCATTTGCTACAAATTGCAGCCCAATGTGAGAGGTCTTGGCCATAAATTAAATACGTGATTAAAGTAAAGACACGAGGTTAGACTCTGTTGTGACGTAAGACTGCCCGGACCCTACCGGCTTAACCAGGCGGTCATAACAGCCAGTCTAATGTGGGAGGTCTTTATGGGAGATCACGGTCTTAATTAATTAAGAAACACTTAACCATATTAGCATGTAGTGGGACATGAGGGGTTAAGTGGGTGCCTTGGGTGGCATGTAGTAACTAGTGGGGGTGCCTTGGGTGGCATGAGGAAACTAGTGGGTTGCCTTGGGTGGCAATAGAAAATACGATTAGAATACTTAACCAAAGTGGAACATGTAATTAAACATGATTAAAGGGTTAAGTAAGTGCCTTGGGTGGCATGCGGAAATCTAGTGAGTGCCTTAAGTGGCAATTGAAATATAATTAGATGACTTAACCAAACCTTAACTTGTAAGGGGGCATGATTATAAAGAGGGGTTAAGTGGGATACACTAGATTAAATGACAAGCTTAAGTAGTAGCTTGTGGGGGCCCATTTCAACCAATATCCCAAACGTATCTTTGTGGGCTCGACCCATGTCGAGTGACGGGACACGCATATTGGGCTTGATTATAAGAGGCCAAAACGGGTTAGCGGTGGCAACGCAAGTCCAACGGGTTTCATATGCGTGTGTGGGCCCGGGCTGGTAGATAAGCCGTTGTTGCATCGTGTAGATATAAAGCCGTGCACCGTTGATATTATCAGGTAGCCACTTTAGGGGAGTGATACACCCCACTGTTGGACCAACACGGGTATCTACGGTAGGGAGCCGATCGCTGGGAGTAGTGGGTACACCTAGTAAAGATAGGGGCAGACGGCACCTATGTGGGGGTACACGAAACTACTGGGTAAAATCACTAAGTACACCTAGTGGAGATAGGGGCAGACGGCACCTATGTAGTGGGCTAGGGGTACACGAAATTACTGGAAAAATTTTCTAAGTCCTTGGGAGGGATCAACCTTTAAGTAGGAATTACTCTTGGTGGGTAGAACTGGTGTGGTGCAGTGTAGGAATTACCCTTGGGTGGGTAGATCTGGGGTGGTGTAAGCTAGTAATTATCCTTGGGTGGATAAATACGTCGTTTCGGTTATCGTAGTACATCCTGTGTTTTGTTGGCTACTTAGTGTAGTCATTATCCCCAGAGGTACCGTATCTTGTTTATATCATACCCTAATTACTTTAATGGTTGTATTGTTAGGGTTATAGGACTCACTCAGACTTATGTCTGACCTCGTTGTTGTTTATCTTTTTCCCCACCCTCAGGTTATCAGAGTGGACCTAGCACTAGTGGGCTTGGACCAGATCGCTATATCTATCTTTTGGGGCTTGGACCGTAGAAGTAAAGCTCGGTTTATCTTTTGGCTATTATCTATGTAATGGGATTATGTACTTCTATTTTATCAGGATGGATATTATGTACTTTACTCTTGTTATGGTTTTGTGATGTAACCAAACATGTTTTGTTAATGAAATGATGTTTTAAATTTTCAAGTATTACTTATATCTGTCCTGTTGTAATTTTTCTGTTCTATACTCACTAAAAATACTCCACCAAAACTAAGGCATTCCCTTTGTGAGTGACCTTAGCGGGTGTGGGGTGTTACACATCTTCTGCTTCATAAATTAAACCCAAAGGGGGTAACGAAACTAACAGCCAGAAGTGAATCTCTGGTCTTCTAATTTTAAGTACCTGAATCTGGGTCGGATCGGGACAACTATCATTTCCAGAAGGGAATTTTTGGATTCCTATCAAATGCCTGAATATGGTTTAGTTCAGGACTTCTATTAATACCAGAAGAATTTTTTGGTCTTCCATAAAATACTCAACTCTGAGTTGGTTTGAAATTTCTAATTATTGCCAGATGGAGCGTTATGGACTTCTCTTATTAATACCCTAATCTAGGTCACGAGATTCTAATTCTTATCCTTAAAGGAAGGATCAACTATCTGCACTTGGGGTAATGACTTGAGTCTGCTACCTAGAAACCTTCAACCGAAGATTGTGATCTTCCATCTTGCTCAGGGAGATTTTCTTAACTAATGTATAGGCCAAGTCATTACTCATTATGCCTACAAAATATGTGATATGAATAACCATGTTACACAAAAACATAAGCTCAAGGAAGAGCTCGAGTGGTTATCTTAAGCTTTCCTAATAGAGCCTTATGATAAAGGCTACGCTTTTGCCAAATAGCTCACAAGGGGAGGTTCATTGAGAATATTAAATGGAGTTATTGTCCTTGATACGAGAAATGTGAATAAGCCCATCATCATGTCGTGCATTCATTTATTATATGAACGTTGTCTCGTGGAAAACAGACCAATCATCATACATATCCTATGAGGTTCATACCAAATGATGTGGGTTAATGTAACATCCTGTAATTCTGTTAATATTAATATCCACAAATTAAAGAATAACTAATCTCAGACGTGAGAATTGTGGGAAACAGGTTGCGCCATTGTGTTCGTCTCGGAATTCTGGTCGAAATAGAGTCCGAGTTTGAGTGAATTGGACTTCGTATGAAGAAGTTTTGGCCATCGGAAGTTTCAGAAAATTCAAAACAGATTCAGAAAATTCGAATTTCGAAAAGTTCAGCCCAAACAGGCTGGGCGGGAAAAATTCCCGCCCGGACCAGGTCGACCTGAGGGTCGACCTGGGGGTCGATCTGCCCACCAGGTCGACATGGGTGTTGACCTGGGGGTCGACCTGGGGGTCGACCTGCCCACCAGGTCGACAAGGGTGTCGACCCTGGGGTCGACCTGGGAGTCGACCTCCCTGGTCGAGCCCAGGCGACCTAGGTGCACCTGAATGGGTTTTTGGGCTGGGTTTTGGGGGCTGTGACGAAATCTGACGGCTCTAATCTATCCCAGGGTTTATCTAAAGGCCTAAAACAACTAACTACACCTATAAATACACCCTAAGACCTAGCCTCCTCTACACACATTTCTATTCTGCTTCTTCTCTGCATCTGTTCTAAATAAAAATAAAAATGGCATCGCTACTCTGCTGGAATCAAAACGAGAAGCTAATCAACGTCAACCTAAGCAACTCAATTCAAATTAGAGATTAAAGCTTCTGCAACAATTCTGCAACAACTAAAGTTCTTTCTTTAATCCAACCGAGGCAAGTGCAGTTATTTTTCGATATAAACGTTAATTTTGATTGTGACATGAATTATAAATCTGAATCTGAGGTTATATCTGTTCTATTCTGTTTGGATCTATCTTATTTTGTAACCCTTTCCTATTTCTGTTCTATAGCCAGGCTACCACGAGCCTGAGCCAATCTCATAAGAGATTAACATACGCTAAAATGTTTGGGACAATAAAATGAATGATGCATGAATTGGGCATGACCAATAAGTGACTGATTTGAGGAAAGAACATGGACTGTAGCTAGAACAAAATCTGAGACATATGACTGGACATGTTATATTTATAATATAAATTGTATTGAACATATGATTTGAGATAAAGAGAATATGGCTTAGGCATAAAGATTTACATGAGAATAGGGTATCTATTAATGTAAATAAACACCTAAGTAAGAGATCTTTGGGATATATGATATGCATAGTAATCAATGGCTATATTTGGTATAATTTATATAGGGATCTTCTGTACTATGCAAGTTTAATAAAAATTGAAACATATGATAAATGGTTAATTTATGACCATAATCTGTGTTATGTAAATTTAATGCAAACATAGGGTATATGATAATATTGTGAATCAAGAATATTATTTATGCATGTGAACTTATGCAAGATATGTTTGTGAAACTTTAAGAAATGATTAAATCTGTTATAATTGCCTAATTTGCTAGTTTTGTTACATTGCCTAGTCTGCTAGTTCTGTTATATTGCTTAATCTGCTAGTTCTGCTCTATCGCCTAGTCTGCTAGATCTGTTCATCTGCCAAATCTGTCATCTGCTAAGTCTGTCGATAGTGCTAAATCTGCTAGTTTGCTTAATCTGCTAAATTCGTTAAGTCGCCAAATCCGAAACATCTGTTATCTGCTATATCTGTTGAGTTGGTATAATTAGTCGCTATTGACATAATCTGAATTGGCTATAGTTATGAATAACTGACATGTATATTAGGCGTGGGCATAAATGGTGAATCATTAATTAATTGGTCACAAAGATAAACATGGCTAACTCGAGGTTAGAATGAGTTTGCGGCGTAATTCTGCCCGGAACCGCCCGGCAGATTCCAGTGGTCGCAAACAATAGGTTCTAATGTGAGAAGTTAGTCATAACGTGCTTGAAACCCGAGGTTAGACTCAGTTTGCGACAGAAACCTGCCCGGAACCAACCGGCCTAACCAGTAGCCGCAAACTGTCAGTCTAATGTGAGAGGTTTGGGCATTAATATTTAATTAATGAAAATCTGAGTTAATTATGATGTCTAAAACGTGTTGGGTAAGGTTAAAACCAATTGGACCAATGAATCTGATAAACCCATTTCGTGAATACGTAGGCCCAATACAAAGTTAGATAATCTGGAACCAGTTAATCTGTAAGCCTGTTAATCCGAACATCTGATCCGTTAGTCTGAAAACCTGTTAACTTGATTGTCTGATCTATGAACTAGTTAACCTAAATTTTGTATGTCTGAAACTCGTAGACAAGTTAAGCTGAAATCTGTTAGTCTAGGGACACAAGGTTAGGAGGGGAATTACTTGTGTCATCTGTTGTTTGGGACCCATATTAGTCAGTAACCCTTTCTGGTATCAAAACTTTGACCCAACAGTAACTAGGGTTCGGGCACGCTTACTGAACTAATTATAAGCGGTTCATTCTGATAATGGCGAGGGGTGTTGATGGTGCATTCCAACCGGGTCATGTGCGTGCATGGATCCCGGTCTGCCTCTGAGGATGTAAGACGCCGTGACATCTGTAAATAGGTCTATGCCAATTGGTTGTCACTTTAGGGAGTGATACACCCTACTGTGGGGCCGACACAGGATATTTATGTATTAGGGAGCCGATCGCTTGGGGTAGGGTTTTAGGGTACACTTAGTTCTGTCTGTTTCTGTTGGTACCGTCTGTTTCTGTTGGGTGGTAACACCTGTCTGTTTCTGCGTGGTACCGTCTGTTCGGGTGGTAAAGGCCCATTACTAGTGTACACCTAATTCTACATTCTGTTTCCGTAGGGATTAATTTGTTTCTGCTTCTGTCTGTTTCTGATCGGGTAGTAAAGGCCCATTATTAGCATTCTGTTTCTGTTAAATTATTCATTACCCGTTCCTGTTTCAGTTTAAACATTAGGGTGACACCTAATTCTGTTATACTAGTATTAGTGCAGAGAAGTGTAAAGCAATAGTTTATGTCATTCTGTTCTTCTGTTATATCTGCTACACCTGTTACAGTTATCTCTCATCCAGTTTTATGTTTATGTCATATTATTATTATCTGTTCATATGCTAAAAGTCACTGGACTTGCCAGACTTTTTGTCTGACCCTTGTTGTTTCGCCTCCTTTCTTCCGTTTCCCCCCCAGGTTATCCAAGGAGGGAATACTTTAGCTTGATCCGGATTTCTCTTTGCTTGAAGAGCTTAAAGTATGGCTTGGCTCTGCATAGCTTCCGTTCTATGGGAATTATGATTTTAAACCATGCATTTTGAAGGCCTTTGTACAAGACTGATATTTTGTACTTGAATTCTGAGATTTGAAAGGATGTAACCATATTGATTTCTGTTTCCGCTGTAATAAAGTTAAAAAATTTCAAGTATTGTTTTATCTGTCTTGTAAGTTTCTGTTCTGTTTACTAAAATGCTCCACCAAAGTTAAGGCATTCCCTTTGTGAGTGACCTTAATGGAGGTGGGATGTTACACTTGGTATCAGAGCTGAAGATTACCAGATTGGGTAAAGTTTTTGAAAACTATTTTCAAAAAGGTTTTGAAAGGAATTATTTTCAAAAATAAAGCTTATTTTTAAAAACATGATCCCCAGGAGCCATATATCTTTCTTTCGGTCCTTTTTGTATTGAACCTTTTCTTTTTTCGTTTCAGCATGTCTGAAGCATCTGAGATACTAGAGGGTGTTCATGTACCCGGTTGGTTTCGTCAATATCTTGAGGCTAGGACTGCCGCTGCAGGTCCAGCAAATGATCCCCCTCCCCCACCCCCTCCTCGTGCAATTGCTTTCTCAAAGATCTGTAGAGATTTTAGGGCCATGGGTGGGAAGGATTTCAAAGGAACTGAATCATTCGTAGAAGCGAGGAATTGGCTCAAAGAAACTGAGGATCTATTTGTTATCTTCGAGGTGGACGATAGGCAGAAGGTACAGTTGGCGGTATGGCTGCTCAAAGACGAAGCTTCCTACTGGTGGGAAGTCACTAACGTCGAGAGGCCAGTTGAGACATGGATGGATTTCAGAACAAGGTTTGAGACAAAGTTCCTCTCGCAAGCTGAACGAAGTTTACAATTGGAAAAGTTCTTATCTCTTAAGCAAGGAAGTATGACGGTCAAGGAATACGTTAACCAGTTCAACCAACTGGCTAGGTTCGGATTGGATTTATTCAACACTCAGCATAAAAAGGCTCTTCGTTTTGTTAAAGGATTGAACGAGCCACTGCACAGCCTAGCCATGACCCATGTACCCATGGGAGCAACTTACGAGAAATTGGTGGATATGGCACTACTACACGAGGAAGACAAGGGCCCGAAAGAGACAAAGAAGGAAGAACCACAGAATAAGAAAGCAGGGCCCAAAAAGGAAACACAAAGGAAGGATGAGAAGTCTGAAGATAAGAAGGGGAAAAAGTGCTTTACTTGTGGAAGCTCGACTCATCTGAACAAGGATTGCAGAAAAAGGAAGGGCGCTTGCTTCAACTATGGGGAGATGGGACACTTCACTAGGGACTGCCCAAAGAGACGAGGACAAGGAGGGCAGGCGAACACTCTTGAGGCTAGTGGCTAGGATAGAAATAGGAAAATTTCTATAGTAGGTTTAATTTCTTTATCTGATTATGGAGTCAAGACTTTTTTTTGATTCTGGTATTTTGATTTTGTAATCGATACTCTGCACTTTAATACTAGTATTATTTCTGAATTCCGCTGTAGACTCAAACCCATAAGGGTTATGGCTCATCTGTTTGAGATTGGGGTTTGAGGGATATCTGTGTTAGGCGTCAAGTATGACGCATACATTCTGAGTTTTCGTGGGATATGATTTTATCATGCTTAGCTCCCTAAGAATCATTAGGGAACCTGATCTGTACCAGTAGTCTGGAAATAATTGAATAATTCTGCTTTCCAGTTTTGACATTGGCTAAAGGAGGTAATCCTCTGGGTGTCAATCTGATGTTGATTTCGGTCTTCGGGGTTGATACTTAGGGGAATTATTTTCTCTACCAATGTCTAATGGGAACCAAGTCTTTGCCTTATCTGTACTCGCTTCCATCATTCGACTATATCCTGTCGATCGAATCTTCGAACTTTAGGTAGAAACTAATGGGTGTAAACATGTGTTTGAGACATGTTATGTTTGATGGTTGCAAGTGGATGCAAGTGGTTGCTAGTGGTTGCCTGTGGATGCATATACACACACTAGGCACTAGATCGGCTCGAAAACACTCTCATACTGCATATGGATTGGTAAGCATTTTTAAATTTTGTGGATGCAAAATGATTGACTCAGCACATGGATGTTGCATATGACTGAATGGTCGTGCACTCATATAGAAATGATATGTATCGAGTAGGAAAATTGCATACATAATGGACGCATGGCACTATCATGGTTTGCATTAGAGGAGGTCAACTGAATCAGTGGACCACCTGATTTTACATTAGATAGGGACATATACACACACTGTGCATTTAAACATGAAAGCATTAGAAGTCTATAAGGACAATGGATGCCTGTGTTTGATGGTTGAGTAGATGGTTGTTTGGATGATTAGGATATACATTCTTCTTGACTTGAAGATTTCGGGGACGAAATCCTTTAAGGAGGGGAGAATGTAACATCTCGTAATTCTGTTAATATTAATATCCACAAATTAAAGAATAACTAATCTCAGACGTGAGAATTGTGGGAAACGGGTTGCGCCATTGAGTTCGTCTCGGAATTCTGGTCGAAATAGAGTCTGAGTTTGCGTGAATTGGACTTCGTATGAAGAAGTTATGGCCATCGAAAGTTTCAGAAAATTCAAAACAGATTCAGAAAATTCAAATTTCGAAAAGTTCAGCCCAAACAGGCTAGGCGGGAAAAATTCCCGCCCGGACCAGGTCGACCTGCCCACCAGGTCGACATGGGTGTCGACCTAGGGGTCGACCTGCTCACCAGGTCGACATGGGTGTTGACCCTAGGGTCGACCTCCCTGGTCGAGCCCAGGCGACCTAGGTGCACCTGAATGGGTTTTTGGGCTGGGTTTTGGGGGCTGTGACGAAATCTGACGGCTCTAATCTATCCTAGGGTTTATCTAAAGGCCTAAAACAACTAACTGCACCTATAAATACACCCTAAGACCTAGCCTCCTCTACACACAATTCTATTCTGCTTCTTCTCTGCCTCTGTTCTGAATAAAAATAAAAATGGCGTCGCTACTCTGCTGGAATCAAAACTAGAAGCTAATCAACATCAACCTAAGCAACTCAATTCAAATTAGAGATTAAAGCTTCTGCAACAATTCTGCAACAACTAAAGTTCTTTCTTTAATCCAACCGAGGCAAGTGCAGTTATTTTCCGATATAAACGTTAATTTTGATTGTGACATGAATTATAAATCTGAATCTGAGGTTATATCTGTTCTATTCTGTTTGGATCTATCTTATTTTGTATCCCTTTCCTATTTCTGTTCTATAGCCAGGCTACCACGAGCCTGAGCCAATCTCATAAGAGATTAACATACGCTAAAATGTTTGGGACAATAAAATGAATGATGCATGAATTGGGCATGACCAATAGGTGACTGATTTGAGGAAAGAACATGGATTGTAGCTAGAACAAAATCTGAGACATATGACTGGACATGTTATATTTATAATATAAATTGTATTAAACATATGATTTGAGATAAAGAGAATATGGCTAAGGCATAAAGATTTACATGAGAATAGGGTATCTATTAATGTAAATAAACACCTAAATAAGAGATCTTTGGGATATATTGTAACGACCCGCATTCTACGCATCATAGGATCATAGAATATTTATTTCTTTCTCATACGAAGTCGTATGGTCATGTAACTTTGGGGGACGGCTATTTGGGTCATTTCCCATGTTCATGATTTTTCCCGATTTTTAAATGACCATTTTACCCCTAGTTGGCACTGTTTTGGCCATAACTTTTGACTGGAAAGGAATTTTGACCTAAAACCACTTCCATTGGCTCCGGATGATGGTTTCTCTTTCTGTAGAGTGGTCACATTAGCCAAACGGACTTACCGTTTGGGAGATATGGCTGAAACAAGTTTCAGATGGTGAAAAACAGCTTAATTGGGCTTAACCGGGTGATTAGCAGCTAGGCCCAGAGGGGAATTTCGGGTTTAGAAGTATATAGGGGCTGATTAGGGTTAGAAAACATTTCTTTAGACATTTTCCAGCCGCCACTTTCATTCCTCTTAACCTAGCCATGGCCTCCACTCTTTAAATCTCTCTAAAAACACCCAAAATCACTTCCTAATCAAGGATTAAGGCTTAGAGGCATCAAATCAAGGAGGATTAGCACAAGGACCGAGGTAGAGCTGCTGTTATATATTGGAATTCGTGCAAATCAGAGGTTCACTTCAGATCTGAAAGTTTTATTGTGGCAAAGGTGAGTGATTTGCATAGTTTTTGCACTAATTACGGTAATTAGTGAAGATTAGCGAATTTATACACTAATAAATTCTAGAAAAATGTTTAGAAATTCGAAAATAATATTTTATGCCTCTGTTAGAAATTTGGTTCGATTTGATTAAGTTTTGTTAACCCTATGATTCGATTTACTTAAAAATGCTTAAGGGAAAATTTGGGGTTTTGACCATGTTTGATCCACTTTACATGCTATGATTTGTGTTTTGGGTGTTTGTAGTCGATACTATATGTTGCTATGGCTGTATGATATGTCTTGTGATTGTCTGGAAGTGTTAGTTTGGTCAAAAACGCCGTCGAATGGCGAAAAACAGTTGCTGGAACGAAGTGCAGGAAATACACCGGATCGGATCGCCCGTTATGCTATGCGAACCGACCCGATCACAGCTCCGATCGCCACGTACTGATGAACCACGAACCGATTCGCCTATGGATGGTGACCACGAACCGATCCACTTCTGAAGTTCACGATCCGATCCGATGGAAACTGGAGACCACGATCCAAATAGAAGGCACGAACTGAACTGGCTTTCCGACCCGATCCACTTCAGAAGCACGACCCGAACCAGTGGGAGTGCCTCGACCCGATCCGAACTGGTGAAGGCGATGCGATCCGCGAACCGATCCGAGGTGGAACACGATCCGACGATGGCGACCCGATCTGGAGAGTATGCCACGATCCGAGCAGGGGGAGGAGGTTACTCACGATCCGACGGTGATGACTACGAACTGAATGAAGACCGATCCGGAAGTGAAGACTATAACCCGAGATGCAAAGGAAGTCCAAATGAGAAGTTAGAGCTCAAGATTCAGATGGGAATCAACGAGTTCGCTTCATGGTTGGGCTTTGCTGCGGGACGCGTGCCAAGGAGTTATCGACGTCTATAGCTTTGGACCACTATGGTAGGAGGTACGAAGGCGGATTCAGGGCCATTATGGCATCGGTAGAACCAAGGGCTACAACCAATGAAGTGGGTCATTGAAATGTTTGGTCATGACTCCATATGTTTAGCTTGGTCATAGCAGGGTTTCTACAAGTCGGGATTCGCGGTTACCTCAGTTTGTCTAGTGCTCCAAAGTGGTAGATGTCGTACACTTTACGCACTGAGTGAGAGACGTGAGGATGGTTGCTATGCTTGATTGTTTGACATACACACCCCACCCCCGTATTCTTACACTATTTATTATGGCACCTTAGAGCATTGTACGGTATGTGGTACTAACTCTTTGGTTGCAGGTCCAGGTTCAGGTATGGTTTAGTATACCTGTTATTATTCTGTTTAGATGCTTATCGCTCATACCAGACTTTATGTCTGACCCAGAGTTTTATGTCTCCTCTTATTACTCTGGGTGCTCACACGAGCAGACTAGAGACAGGTTAGCTGGTGATGCGCGGGTAGGTGATCCGGAGACGAGCAGGAGGCTTCCACGTAATATATATAGTATTCTCCCTGTGTTATTGAAGATCACTGCTTGGGCATTGGTAGTGCTTCTTCTAATTTAGCTTTCTTTTGTTTAGAGACAGTAAATTTGGAAAATTGTAATAAGCTGTATTTGAATTTCCGCTGCTCTGATGATGGATGTTGATTTTAGTTATCAGCTTATGCACTGTCTCACCTGTTTATGTCAAGTACGTTATTATTATATTTTATTCCATGCGTTGTGAGACATTCTACAGGTTCCTTGATTAGTTTATTCCCTTCTTTCCTTTCTTTGGCGACCGTTCCGTGCTAGTCGGGGCATGTGTACAGCGCACTTCCGGAGGAAATGCAGGCTAGTGCGGAGCGGGCCGTCACACTTGGTATCAGAGCTCTAGGTTGCGTAGTTAACCTAGGGAAGTTATCAGGGAGAGATAATATACGTATACGAGAGAGCGTATTTGTGATTACTTTGATTTTTAAAAGCTATATATATATATATACTATTAGTAGTATAATGATGAAGTCGTACTGCACTAGCACCACTATGGAGTCGTTAATCGTTTCCTTTTTCAGATTGACGATGAGCCGATATACTAGAGGTGCTGGTAGGGGAGCCAACAATGGGAATGCTGCTGACATGAGGACGATGTTTACTGACCTCATGAGAGAGATGCTTAGAGATGTACAGAGGGCAGCTCCCAATGGTGGAAATGGTGGTGGTCCAATAGTGCAGGCGCCAAGAGTCGACTTCGCCAAGCTGAATAAGGATTATACTAGCCTTGGTGGGAAGCCGTTCCACGGAACGGAGTCGGCTACAGATGTTCAAGATTGGTTGGATAGTTGCGAACGTATCTTCGAGGATTTGGGTATCGAGGATGCGATGAAGAGAAAGCTAGCGTCCCGTCAACTGCAAAGGCGGGCAATGAATTGGTGGAATGCTATAAAGGCAGCTACTCCCGAAGATCAGATTACTTGGGAATAGTTTAAAGCTCGCTTTAGCGAGAAGTTCATTCCGGCTGCTCAGAAGTCAGTGTTGTTTAAGAAATTCTTGGAGCTCAAGCAGAATGGCAGAGCTGTCTCGGAGTATATTGCTGAATTTGACACTTTGTCAAAATATGGGTTATCTCTTATTGATACTGCCGAGAAAAAGAATGAGAAATTCATAACTGGGTTGGATCAGTACTTGGGGGAAAAACTTATTAACCACATCGATGAGACATTTGAATCGATTGTGGGGAAAGCGTTAAGGTCAGAAAGTCTCTACCCTAAGCAGAAGACTGAGGTTGCATCCGCAGATGAGCCAAAGCCACAAGCAAGTGGTGGAGGCAAGGGTGGTTCCCAGAATAAGAGGAAGCAGAACCAAGCTAAGGATGGCCAGAAGAAAAGGAATAAGCAAGATGTTGAGTGCTTCAGCTGTGGTAAGAAGGGCCATTATGCTAGTAATTGTCGGGCCAAGCCAGCGGATAGGAAGTGCTTCAACTGTGGCCAAATGGGACATCACAAGGACAAGTGTCCGCAACCCCCCAAAGAAAAGCAAATGGTGAAAGCATATGCTCTCAATGCTATTCCTTCTTCGTCGAATGCCCCAACTGCGGCGGAGAAGGGAAAGAATGTCGTCATTCAAGGTATGCTTTATGTTTATGATGTTCCTGTTAGAGTTTTGTTTGATACCGGAGCTTCCAGTTCTTTCATATCTAGTGACCTGGTAGATAGGTTGGGATTGGAGCCCGAGATTGTCGATAGACCTTTAGTAGTGACGAACCTGATTGGTGGTTCGACTAGCCTTAGCATGATTTGTCGTAATGTGGTCTTATCGAGTCATGGATGCATGTTTGTTTGTGATTGCTTTGTTTTGGGCTTTACTGGGTTTGGCATTATTTTGGGAGTAGATTGGCTCCAAAGATACGGGGTGGTGGTAGACTGTGAGGGCTTGTTGGTGACAGCTAGGGCGGATGATGGGCGGAGGATAGTGTTTGGTGGTCTACCCAGTAAGAGGGTATTGGCTAGTTTTCTAAACTCTCTTGACATTCCGCATAGTGAGTTGTTAGGTTTGCCCGTGGTTGGCCAGTATCCGGATGTTTTCGAAGAAGTGACCGGACTTCCACCACACCGAGAGATTGAGTTTCGTATTGATTTGGTAAAGGATCCCAGGCCTATAGTAATGCCACTTCGTCGTATGGCACAAAGGGAGCAGCGAGAGCTCGAGGTGCAAGTCAGCGATCTTTTGAAGAAGGGATTTATCACAAGGAGTGTTTCTGAATGGGGAGCACCAGTTGTGTTTGCTACCAAGGCGGATGGTTCCCTTCGTTTGTGTGTAGACTACCGCGAGTTGAATAAAGTGACGAGGAAGAATAAGTATCCTCTACCGCGGATAGATGATTTGTTCGATCAGTTGAGTGGCGCGAGAATATTTTCTCAGTTGGATCTCGCGACAGGTTTTCATCAGCTTAGAGTGGAAGCTGAGAGTATAGCTAAAACGGCATTTCGAACGCCGTCTGGATTTTATGAATGGTTAGTCATGCCATTTGGGCTGACTAATGCCCCGACATATTTTGTGGATCTTATGAATAGGGTATTCAGAGATCAGTTGAATAAGTCTGTCCTTGTGTTCGTTGATGATATTTTGGTCTATTCGAGGACAGAGGAAGAACACAAGGAACATTTAAGAGTAGCGATGGAGGTGTTGAGAAAACACCAATTGAAAGCAAAGTTTTCTAAGTGTCACTTCTGGAAGAGGGAAGTGAGGTTCTTGGGCCATGTTGTATCAGAGAATGGTATTGCCGTGGACCCGGCGAAGGTGGCCACGGTACAGGATTGGCCTACGCCCAAGAACGCAACAGATGTAAGAAGTTTCTTGGGATTAGCTGGATATTATCATAAGTTTATCCAAGGTTTCTCCAAGATAGCAGCACCATTGACCCAGTTGACCAAGAAGAATCAAGCTTTTGTCTGGGATGAAAGGTGCGAGAATGCATTCAAAAGTCTAAAGGACAAGTTGACAAGTGCACTGTGTTAGTCATTCCTAAGGGGGATGAAGAGATGACGGTATACACGGACGCCTGTGGTACCGGACTGGGTGCTGTATTGATGCAAGGCGGTAGGGTTATAGCTTACGCAAGTCGGCAATTGAAACCACACGAGAGAAGATACCCTACCCATGATTTAGAATTGGCAGCGATCGTGTTCGCGTTAAAGATGTGGAGACACTATCTCTTGGGAGAAAGATTTGAGCTGTTTACAGATCATAAGTCGTTAAAGTATCTCTTCTCTCAGAAAGATCTGAATCTCCGTCAGTAGAGATGGTTAGAGTTCTTAGCTTCCTATGATTTTGACATCGCATACACACCGGGAAAGGGCAATGCGGTGGCCGATGCATTGAGTAGAAGACATGCCAGCTTAGGGGCTATGTTCCTTGAATGGAAGCAACTGGAGTATATCGCGGGGTTTGATTTCAGACCAAAGTGCGAATTGGATTCAGAAATGTTAGCAAGTTTGACGATCAGACCCACTTTGATTGAGCGGATCGGCTCTAGTCAGAGGGACGATCCTAACCTATTGGAAATCATCTCCAAGTTAGAGATGGGTATCGGTGAGGAGATGAACAAGTATGGGCTTGATCGAGATAGATGGCTTAGAAAGAATGGAAAGCTTGTTGTACCCAATGTCAATGGATTGAGGGATGAAGTGCTTAGAGAATGTCATCACTCAAAGCTGACTATACACCCCGGTGGTAACAAGATGTATCGAGATATGAAGCAGACTTACTACTGGGAAGGGATGAAAAGAGACGTTGGGAAGTTTATATCCAAGTGCATGAATTGCCAGCTAGTTAAAGCCGAGCAAAAGAAGCCTAGTGGGCTGTTACAGCCCTTAGAAATTCCCGAATGGAAATGGGAGCAAGTCTCGATGGATTTCATCGATGGTTTACCAAGGACTAGATCGGGATATGACAGCATTTGGGTAATTGTAGATCGACTGACTAAAAGTGCAAGGTTTATACCAGTCAAATCGACCAGAACGGCAGCTAAGTTAGCAGAATTGTATATGAAGTGGGTAGTGAGATTTCATGGAGTACCCAAAAGCATTGTGAGTGACCGAGACCCGTTGTTCACTAGTGGGTTTTGGAAGAGCTTACAAGAGGCTTTAGGGTCAAGATTACATCTCAGTACCGCATATCATCCTCAGACCGACGGTCAGACGGAGAGGGTGAATCGCATATTGGAAGATCTCTTGAGAGCTTGTATATTGGATTTTGGTGGATCATGGGATGACCAATTGCATCTAGTAGAGTTTGCATATAATAATAGCTACCAATCCAGTATCGGTATGGCTCCATATGAAGCTTTGTACGGAAGACCATGCAACTCACCATCATGTTGGATAGAGACTGGCGAGAAGTGTGTGCTTGGACCGGATGTGGTGAGAGAAACTTCCGATAAGATCAAGATCATTCAGCAACGAATGAAAGCTGCTCAAGATAGGCAGAAGAGTTATGTTGATAAGAGGAGAAGCGACTTGAAATTCTCCGTTGGTGACTTGGTGTTTGTCAAGATCTCTCCGTTGAAGGGCGTGATACGATTTGGCAGGAGAGGAAAATTGGCACCAAGATTTGTTGGGCCATTCCCTGTTCTTGAATTAGTCGGGAATTTGGCGTATAGAGTTGGCTTACCAGAGAAGATGACGGGAGTTCATAATGTGTTTCATGTTTCCCAACTAAGGAAGTTCGTTCACGACTCAGATATGACTATTTCACCTGATCAGTTAGAGGACTTCGAAGTAGAACCCGAGGCGGTTGGGAACCGCAAGCCGATTGGTATTGTGGGGCACGATACGAAGCAACTTCGAAGGAAGTCGGTGAAGCTAGTCAAGGTTCAGTGGGGCGAGAACGAGGATGATTGTACTTGGGAGACAGAGGAGGGCATTAGGAAGACGCACCCAGAACTCTTTGCCTGGTAAGATTTACTTTGCAATTTAGTTTTCCGCATGTTAAGATAGACTTGCTTTGCTTGTTTGCATGTTTGATTGTTGTTTTATGATTGATAGGCATGCGGGAATCTTTGTGTGTGTTTGGATTAGGGAATTTCAGGGGCGAAATTTCTTAAGGGGGGGAGAGTGTAACGACCCGCATTCTACGCATCATAGGATCGTAGAATATTTATTTCTTTCTCATACGAAGTCGTATGGTCATGTAACTTTGGGGGACGGCTATTTGGGTCATTTCCCATGTTCATGATTTTTCCCGATTTTTAAATGACCATTTTACCCCTAGTTGGCACTGTTTTGTCCATAACTTTTGACTGGAAAGGAATTTTGACCTGAAACCACTTCCATTGGCTCCGGATGATGGTTTCTCTTTCCGTAGAGTGGTCACATTAGCCAAACGGACTTACCGTTTGGGAGATATGGCTGAAACAAGTTTCAGATGGTGAAAAACAGCTTAATTGGGCTTAACCGGGTGATTAGCAGCTAGGCCCAGAGGGGAATTTCGGGTTTAGAAGTATATTGGGGCTGATTAGGGTTAGAAAACATTTCTTTAGACATTTTCCAGCCGCCACTTTCATTCCTCTTAACCTAGCCATGGCCTCCACTCTTTAAATCTCTCTAAAAACACCCAAAATCACTTCCTAATCAAGGATTAAGGCTTAGAGGCATCAAATCAAGGAGGATTAGCACAAGGACCGAGGTAGAGCTGCTGTTATATATTGGAATTCGTGTAAATCAGAGGTTCACTTCAGATCTGAAAGTTTTATTGTGGCAAAGGTGAGTGATTTGCATAGTTTTTGCACTAATTACGGTAATTAAGGGTAATTAGTGAAGATTAGCGAATTTATACACTAATAAATTCTGGAAAAATGTTTAGAAATTCGAAAATAATATTTTATGCCTCTGTTAGAAATTTGGTTCGATTTGATTAAGTTTTGTTAACCCTATGATTCGATTTACTTAAAAATGCTTAAGGGAAAATTTGGGGTTTTGACCATGTTTGATCCACTTTACATGCTATGATTTGTGTTTTGGGTGTTTGTAGTCGATTCTATATGTTGCTATGGCTGTATGATATGTCTTGTGATTGTCTGGAAGTGTTAGTTTGGTCAAAAACGCCGTCGAATGGCGAAAAACAGTTGCTGGAACGAAGTGCAGGAAATACTCCGGATCGGATCGCCCGTTATGCTATGCGAACCGACTCGATCACAGCTCCGATCGCCACGTACTGATGAACCACGAACCGATTCGCCTATGGATGGTGACCACGAACCGATCCACTTCTGAAGTTCACGATCCGATCCGATGGAAACTGGAGACCACGAACCGATCCACTTCTGAAGTTCACGATCCGATCCGATGGAAACTGGAGACCACGATCCAAATAGAAGGCACGAACTGAACTGGCTATCCGACCCGATCCACTTCAGAAGCACGACCCAAACCAGTGGGAGTGCCTCGACCCGATCCGAACTGGTGAAGGCGATGCGATCCGCGAACCGATCCGAGGTGGAACACGATCCGACGATGGCGACCCGACCTGGAGAGTATGCCACGATCCGAGCAGGGGGAGGAGGTTACTCACGATCCGACGGTGATGACTACGAACTGAATGAAGACCGATCCGGAAGCGAAGACTATAACCCGAGATGCAAAGGAAGTCCAAATGAGAAGTTAGAGCTCAAGATTCAGATGGGAATCAACGAGTTCGCTTCATGGTTGGGCTTTGCTGCGGGACGCGTGCCAAGGAGTTATCGACGTCTATAGCTTTGGACCACTATGGTAGGAGGTACGAAGGCGGATTCAGGGCCATTATGGCATCGGTAGAACCAAGGGCTACAACCAATGAAGTGGGTCATTGAAATGTTTGGTCATGACTCCATATGTTTAGCTTGGTCATAGCAGGGTTTCTACAAGTCGGGATTCGCCGTTACCTCAGTTTGTCTAGTGTTCCAAAGTGGTAAATGTCGTACACTTTACGCACTGAGTGAGAGACGTGAGGATGGTTGCTATGCTTGATTGTTTGACATACACACCACACCCCCGTATTCTTACACTATTTATTATGGCACCTTAGAGCATTGTACGGTATGTGGTACTAACTCTTTGGTTGCAGGTCCAGGTTCAGGTATGGTTTAGTATACCTGTTATTATTCTGTTTAGATGCTTATCGCTCATACCAGACTTTATGTCTGACCCAGAGTTTTATGTCTCCTCTTATTACTCTGGGTGCTCACACGAGCAGACTAGAGACAGGTTAGCTAGTGATGCGCGGGTAGGTGATCCGGAGACGAGCAGGAGGCTTCCACGTAATATATATAGTATTCTCCCTGTGTTGTTGAAGATCACTGCTTGGGCATTGGTAGTGCATCTTCTAATTTAGCTTTCTTTTGTTTAGAGACAGTAAATTTGGAAAATTGTAATAAGCTGTATTTGAATTTCCGCTGCTCTGATGATGGATGTTGATTTTAGTTATCAGCTTATGCACTGTCTCACCTGTTTATGTCAAGTATGTTATTATTATATTTTATTCCATGCGTTGTGAGACATTCTACAGGTTCCTTGATTAGTTTATTCCCTTCTTTCCTTTCTTTGGCGACCGTTCCGTGCTGGTCGGGGCATGTGTACAGCGCACTTCCGGAGGAAATGCAGGCTGGTGCGGAGCGGGCCATCACATATATGATATGCATAGTAATCAGTGGCTATATTTGGTATAATTTATATAGGGATCTTCTGTACTATGCAAGTTTAATAAAAATTGAAACATATGATAAATGGTTAATTTATGACCATAATCTGTGTTATGTAAATTTAATGCAAACATAGGGTATATGATAATATTGTGAATCAAGAATATTATTTATGCATGTGAACTTAGGCAAGATATGTTTGTGAAACTTTAAGAAATGATTAAATCTGTTATAATTGCCTAATTTGCTAGTTTTGTTACATTGCCTAGTCTGCTAGTTCTGTTATATTGCTTAATCTGCTAGTTCTGCTCTATTGCCTAGTCTGCTAGATCTGTTCATCTGCCAAATCTGTCATCTGCTAAGTCTGTTGAAAGTGCTAAATCTGCTAGTTTGCTTAATCTGCTAAATTCGTTAAGTCGCCTAATCTGAAACATCTGTTATCTGCTATATCTGTTGAGTTGGTATAATTAGTCCGCTATTGACATAATCTGAATTGGCTATAGTTATGAATAACTGACATGTATATTAGGCGTGGTTATAAATGGTGAATCATTAATTAATTGGTCGCAAAGATAAACATGGCTAACTCGAGGTTAGAATGAGTTTGCGGCGTAATTCTGCCCGGAACCGCCCGGCATATTCCAGTGGTCGCAAACAATAGGTTCTAATGTGAGAAGTTAGTCATAACGTGCTTGAAACCCGAGGTTAGACTCGGTTTGCGACAGAAACCTGCCCGGAACCAACCGGCCTAACCAGTAGCCGCAAACTGTCAGTCTAATGTGAGAGGTTTGGGCATTAATATTTAATTAATGAAAATCTGAGTTAATTATGATGTCTAAAACATGTTGCGTAAGGTTAAAACCAATTGGACCAATGAATCTGATAAACCCATTTCGTGAATACGTAGGCCCAATACAAAGTTAGATAATCTGGAACCAGTTAATCTGTAAGCCTGTTAATCCGAACATCTGATCCGTTAGTCTGAAAACCTGTTAACTTGATTGTCTGATCTATGAACTAGTTAACCTAAATTTTGTATGTTTGAAACTTGTAGACAAGTTAAGCTGAAATCTGTTAGTCTGGGGACACAAGGTTAGGAGGGGAATTACTTGTGTCATCTGTTGTTTGGGACTCATATTAGTCAGTAACCCTTTCTGGTATCAAAACTTTGACCCAATAGTAAGTAGGGTCCGGGCACGTTTACTGAACTAATTATAAGCGGTTCATTCTGATAATGGCGAGGGGTGTTGATGGTGCATTCGAACCGGGTCATGTGCGTGCATGGATCCCGGTCTGCCTCTTAGGATGTAAGACGCCGTGACATCTGTAAATAGGTCTATGCCAATTAGTTGTCACTATAGGGAGTGATACACCCTACTGTGGGGCCGACACAGGATATTTATGTATTAGAGAGCCGATCGCTTGGGGTACACTTAGTTCTGTCTGTTTCTGTTGGTACCGTCTGTTTCTGTTGGGTGGTAACACCTGTCTGTTTCTGCGTGGTACCGTCTGTTCGGGTGGTAAAGGCCCATTACTAGTGTACACCTAATTCTACATTCTGTTTCCGTAGGGATTAATTTGTTTCTGCTTCTGTCTGTTTCTGATCGGGTAGTAAAGGCCCATTATTAGCATTCTGTTTCTGTTAAATTATTCATTACCCGTTCCTGTTTCAATTTAAACATTAGGGTGACACCTAATTCTATTATACTAGTATTAGTGCAGAGAAGTGTAAAGCAATAGTTTATGTCATTCTGTTCTTCTGTTATATCTGCTACACCTGTTACAGTTATCTCTCATCCAGTTTTATGTTCATGTCATATTATTATTATCTGTTCATATGCTGAAAGTCACTGGACTTGCCAGACTTTTTGTCTGACCCTTGTTGTTTCGCCTCCTTTCTTCCGTTTCCCCCCAGGTTATCCAAGGAGGGAATACTTTAGCTTGATCTGGATTTCTCTTTGCTTGAAGCGCTTAAAGTATGGCTTGGCTCTGCATAGCTTCCGTTCTATGGGGATTATGATTTTAAACCATGCATTTTGAAGGCTTTTGTACAAGACCGATATTTTGTACTTGAATTCTGGGATTTGAAAGGATGTAACCATATTGATTCTGTTTCCGCTGTAATAAATTTAAAATTTTTCAAGTACTGTTTTATCTATCTTGTAAGTTTCTGTTCTATTTACTAAAATGCTCCACCAAAGTTAAGGCATTCCCTTTGTGAGTGACCTTAATGGAGGTGGGGTGTTACAGTTAAGTTTGTGCAGAATAGTGCGATAGGACTTGAAAAAAAAGCGTCCTTATCAAAAGCAAAAAAAACATATCAAGTGATGTCCACACAATCTACAAACTTGTTTAAAAGACCATTTCATAACTTACCACGAACAAAAAGTTATTATGTTAAATATTTTACATTTATGTCATTCGAATGCCATACCACATTTATCAAACAAAAGAAATTTCATAGTAACTAAGCCCTTTAATCTGAGTCAGGATGCTTTAAGGCATATTCTAAAGATCTATAATTTGATTCACCACCTTCCAACTTAATTTCTAATTCATCAACTCGCTGAAGCAATTTACTTATTTCTTCATCTGAATAGCTGAAGAATTAGCCTTTAGTGGCCTTTGCAACTCAAGAATAGTTTTATCCTTCTCTTTAAGTTGACCTTCTAAAGAGAATATTTATTCACCCTGGTTTCTAATCATCACCTTTTGGAGATAATAATATGTTCACACTTTGAGGCAGGGGCATCATTAAAAAGGCTTTTTGGCCTTACAATTTTTAATGAATCTTCTTCAAATTGAGATGTTAAAGCCTTAGGTTGACTTCCTTGTTCATGTAAAGGACAAATGCAATCATTTACAAATCCTGCCTTAGAAGGATAATATTGGTCAATTGTGATTCACATTAAAAGGGTTTACTGCGAATGTATGTGCATATTAGAGGTTACAACGCTAATACCATTAGCTGAAGTACATCATACATATACTAGGATCAATAAACTAAAAATTTAAGTTTCTTTTGGAATTGCTTCCCGTTCATCACTTAGACAACCTAGGGGAAATCCTTATGTAACAACCCGGAATTTCTAAACCAATTTAAAAATTTTATTTTACCTATTTTAATGGGTTCTTGATATTTAAAATGATTTATTTTAAATAATAGCGACTAAAAAGTTATTTAAATCGAAGTTAGAACATATAAATTTATTTTAATTATAAAACGAACTTGAAATAGCATGGTAGTTTGAAAATTCGATTTTTAATTTCTAGTGAATGTATAGGATTCAATATAAATCAGAATTTAATGAAATAAGAAACATTAGAATCTATTTAACTATACCTTTCTAACGGATGTAAGAAACTGAGATTTCACTTTATAAATCAAATGTTATGTCCAGTTTAAAATTGGAAATAGTCGCTATAGAATTTATATACATTTTAATAATATATAAGCCCTTAAAAATAGACATTTTGTTGGATCCGGAATGTCAAATTATTATCAGGTTTTAAATTTCATAATTTTTGGAATTAATATGTGAGCGCAGTAAATTTAAATGTAACAACCCGCACCTCCGTTCACGCAAGATATTTTCCCCAACTTACTTAGCCACCGTATAGGTGTGGGGTTTTGTTCCTCAAAAGGCCTCGGCTAAGTTTTGAGATACGCCAACACATGGCGTTGTAATACAGGCTGAGCCAACCTCCCTACTAACACCGATATTGTCCCTACTTTGCCACTTCTCAGGTGTAGGGTTTTCCATCACTAGGCCTCGGCATTAGTAAGAGATGGGCTCTACTATATAAGTACCAACTTCACACAGGCTTCCACGATGTGGGACATAGGGGTGTTACATTCTCCACTCCTACAGAGCCCAATGTTCGCGTTGGCTCACAAACACCTCCCCCAGTCGCTGTGGTCCACACAGGAGTCACAATTCCGGCTGGGTATTGGCTCTGATACCACTGTAACAACCCACACCTCCGTTCATGCAAGATATTGTCCCCAACTTAGCCACCGTATAAGTGTGGGGTTTTGTTCCTCAAAAGGCCTCGGCTAAGTTTTGAGATCCGCCAACACATCGCGTTGCAACACAGGCTGAACCAACCTCCCTACTAACACCGATATTGTCCCTATTTTTCCACCTCTTAGGTGTAGGGTTTTCCATCACTAGGCCTCGGCATTAGTAAGAGCTGGGCTCTACTATATAACTTCACACAGGCTTCCACGATGTGGGACTTAGGGGTGTTACATTAAACGCGATTTGAATTTTAGTTTGAATTTAATAAGCCAGTTAAAAGGCCATTTTTCAAACGGTCTCCAAATTAGACGAAACTAATTTTGTTAGGACCCTATCGTCAACACAAAGCTAGATTTCGATTTTCATAATTTTTGGAGTCATTATGTGGCCCCGTTAGATTAAAATTTACGTTCAAATTCAATGTTGACCATTATATTAATTTATATTTTAATTTTGATAAAAACTAATCAAAACAGTAGAATTAGTTTACGAAACATATCCTATTGTGTCTATAATGGGGGTATTTAGCTATGAACGACAGTCATTGGGTTTGTTTTGGAGTTCGTATCGATTAAACAAGTTATTTTACGAATAAAATAATATTAAATATTATTATATATATAAAAACCACACCCTAGCCCTCACTCCAGTTCCGCCGACCCTAGTTCTTCGAAGGATGAAAAGCTGCGGCCTATTCTCCATAAATTCTCCAAATCATTTCAATGATTTTGAAATATCCAAATACAAAATGAAAGAGCATCTCGAGATCTCTAAGATCAACGGACATGATCAATTAAAATGTTGTAATTTGGGTGTATTTCTGCCGTGAAGTCGTCGACTTTGGAAGAGGTTTTCGAGGTGGTTGGACCACCGAACTGGCGACGCTTCCAGGTGGAGGGACGTGGCGGTGGGCTCGTTCGACGTGGAGGGGTCAGATTACGTGCTGGCGCCGTAGTTGAAGAGCGGTGGTGAAGAGAGAAAGGGCGACGATGGGTTGTTGAGTTCGGTCAATTTCTTGGAGGGTTACAGCTTAAGGAGAAGGATTGGAGTATTTAATTTAATTATGTAGTTAGTTTAATAAATTTAATTAAAGTTTAAAATTTTGTATCTTATCCATATGGAAATAGAATCGAACGATTTCGGATCCGTTGGAATTATAGAAAATGGAGCTACAACAAGGAACTGACCAGAACGGAAATGAGACAAGTTTATTTTTGGGCTAAATTAAAAGCTTGTTTAATTCAGTTCAAAAATAAAAATCATCAACTAAAGAATGACGGAGTGGAAACCAAAGTGAGAACTCCTTCTCACTCAATATTTTATCATGTAGTAATTTTTGGAGTTCAACACACGAATATACACAAATCATTTGAATTGAAGCGATGTATAGAGAATAGCAACACTCGCATTTCATACTCTGCGGATGGCCACTTGTGGCACTGTAAATGGCATTGTGTAGTTGAGTATTTATTTATATGGATGAATTGGTGATTTGTGTATTGTGATTGTTATGTTAAACATATTAAAATAATGTTAATATTAAAGTGATAGTTGAAATCAAATTATAAATATTTATTTATAATTTAAACAGTGAAAGTTGGTTAAATAGAAAAATAATGCAAACCAAATTAGAATTTGTTAAATTTATTGACAAATGATTTATTTAAATAGACTGTTGTTGTTTGAAACCCCACATGGGTATTGGGATGATATTTGACATACACTAATCCCAATATTTATTTGTATGTTAATCGATTGGTTGACAGACTCTGGTAAACATTATTTATTTATTTTAATGTTTATATAATTGTAGAATGCACTCTGGATGATGTTTGAATGTTTAATGATTATTTGTCATTATTGTTGTATACATGCGATGTGTGGAATCCATATAACTGAAATTATATGGTAATTGATTGAGTCGCATTCCGATTCAGAATATGAATGAATAATTTAAAATAATATTTGGTAAAGAATCAAAATATGATTTTGATGTTCGATTTTGAATGGACACGAAAATATTGAAATAATTGCAGCTGAGTTAAGCAGTTCAACGTCATTTTAACTCGAACGGAATTTTCTGTCGATTCTATTTATTTTATCTAGAATATCAAAAAAGTTTGATTTCAAAATCTAATATTTTGAAAATATTATCATTTTAATATTATAATGATATAGAACATTCAATTTTGATGTAAAATTGAAAATGAACTTGAAACCATTTTGAAATGAATTTATAAATGATTTATAAAATACATTTTAAATGGAGATGGACGATATATATTACATATATTTAATGGCTTGAATAGAACACGTCGCGCAGCGACCATTCGCGAATTTCAACCATTAACTTCAAATTGATGTAACGGGAGATCCGATTTTCGAATACTCCTAAAACCGGAACCGTTGGGTTCGTATCGAAAAAATCTTTCCAGGGAATATAAGAGATTTAAATTTGAACGGGTGGATTTTAAATTATGTCCAAATCAATTTCAGAAAAGGTCGCTATGAATGTAGTTCAGTGGTCGATATTGGAAACCGACTGTAAGGGCCCAAATAAAATTATTAAAAATATGGAAAAATTGTGTAAAATCATAATAACTGATTTGGAAAGACTTAAGATAAAAATTCCAAGTTTAAAAAGATAAAAATATAATTTTATTGAAATGAACTAGTTAATAATTAGAATAATAATCCAATTATTTTTAGAAATAATAAATTGGATTGAAAAATGGGTTTTAAAATAACCAGAGTTTTCCAGTTCCTAAATTGGAATGGATTTGGAATGGAAATAATATTCGGAATATTTTGATATTGGATTCCGTGATTATACGGATATTGTTGAGGAATTTGGAAGATACAGATATCGTTATTCCTAATGCGATATTCATTGGTTTCAAAATTTGATATTGAATATAAGTCGATATTAGTTCTATTCAGATCCTTGTATTTAACATCAAATTGGATCTTGGGTTTGTCGTCAATGGTGTCTTAAATAACATTGTTCATAAACCAAGTTGAGAAATTAATAAATCTTTTAATTAAGATTTAGAGAAGTTTACCAATTAATTAATTTAATTGGAATTGAAATAGAAGATAATTTTGGGTTCATTTTGAATGATGTTTTAAATAACATTTGTTCTTAAAACCCAATTATCAATAAAGATATGATTCGGAATTTATCAATATTTTTATTAAGATTTAATGGAAGTTTTCCAAAGTAAAGTTTTCCAATTTAAGATATTGAATGGAATTCGATTTAATAATAATCGAGATGAGCTTCTGTGAATGAAGATCGTTGCTATATATGAAATTTAAAAGGCTTTGTCGTTATTCCATTAATATTATTAGTCTGATATGGAAATTTATATCGATTATAAATTGATCTTTTTTCGTGAAGATTCCATTTTGATGGAAGATGATTTTGGTTTTATCGTGAACTTTGTTTAAAAGACATTGGTTCTTTAACCCAGCTAAAGATAGGATTAATTTTCCTAAAGTTGAACAATCATGATGTAATGATTTTGAGATTAAAACTAGACTAGAGTTTTAATGAATCTTTAAGTAGATTGAAATGGGAATGGAATAATTAAATTTATCAAGTTCATGAAACGATCGAGAATGGAGTACCACGAGTTTTACTCCAGGCGATAGTTAAATATTTAATTAAATTTGAACGTGGAATGGTAATTAAAATTACTGATAACACTGTGGGTGTTAGATATGGAGTACTATCAGTTTGCTCCATGGGATGAATAGGTTGAGATTGGGATAATATAATAAATGATCACTTCGGTAAGGCTCGATAATCCCGACTAGTTTTATAAACCTTAATTTGGTTTAGAATTGTTAAAGGATAAAATATATCTTTTGAAATAATATCTAACTGATAATTAAAGAAATAGTTTAAACAAACTTATCTTTGATAAATTTAATGGGAACCTTTCCCTAAAGATGTGAATATTTGAATAAAAGAATATTCTGAATTGGAATGAGGCGTATGATGTGTTTTTATAGAACTTGATTATTGATTATAAAATACGCGAGTTATTCGGAAAGACCGGGTTTATCCCATTCTGAATAATAGATACAGCGACTAAAAGTCAACGATGAAGACGGTGGTTGAAGACCGGAAATCTTCACATCGTTTGGATTATTACTGATGTCTTGACTAGGTAGTACACCCAAGACAAGGTAATAAGTGGTGTGGTCCAGACGTACGTAGAGATCGACCGAATATGTGAGGGCCTCTCTCCTGTATTGGATATATGAGATGAGGAATATGGTGCCTCCATTTTCGTTTAGACCCAGCACAGACTTGCAAATGGATGGTATGTATGACATTGTATTCCTTTATATTGTATTCATTGAACTCTGCTAAATATATATATTTGTTTCGTGATGGAGAATTTATTCTCTTTCATAACACCCTTCTCTAAGACATACGAGCTTAAAGGTTATATATGGGTGGAAATCAATGGTACTTTATGGATTGACAATGTGGCATGCTAAGATGAAAATGATCAAGGCTTTTGTTAAAAAGAAAAATCTTGTGGGTGATGATCAAAACACGAATTTAAGTAGCATAACTTTGCGTATAGCGTTAACTCGCTAGCCTCACACCCGGTATGAGTCAAAAAGGGATAGTGACCGTAAGGAGTGCACGGCGTTTCTTTCTAGCTAGAAGTGGCATCATGGTATGGAGCCTATACATTTTTACTTATGTGGATGATGGAATGAGGCGCCTCAGATATTGACTCCCTAGTGGCTCAGAGCTAGATCCGATAGAACCGGGAAACATGTGTTCAGAAATAAATAATCCACTAAAGTAAGTGTGGACCAGCCCTACCGATCCCAAGGACTCACCATCGTCCGAGTCCTGAGGCATTTACTAGAGTGTCTCGAAACCAGTGAGGAGCTATCCCTTGCCTCAACTCATAGATGGAATCCAGTTTCCAATATGAGACTTTTCGGTTTTAGATGTAAACCAATATGGCGACATAGTAGAATGGGGTACTATGCCGTTTATGATTGATACATTTATATTTGAAGTTGACTTCTTCACTTATAGTAATAATAAAAGATAAATTTCGTGTACCAAGCATATTTGGCCATTATAAGATAAAACTCTATCCTCCGGCTTGCGTTGCATTGTGTGATGGGACCTGAGTCTTATAATGGCTTCATTTTTCCTTTTTAGCATTGCACTGTTTGTTTATGGTATTCTTGGTAGGAAACCCATTCCATATTATACGGCGTGGTCCCTTGATATACCCAACTTCAAAATAAAGTTAATAACTGTTTTATTTCTCACACAATTCCCATGACTGACTCAGAGTTTATTATTTCTACCTAAACTCTGGGTGCCCATATTTTCTACACGGGCAGCTAATAGTTTTGGTTTTTGCAGATATTTCTTTTCCCCGAATCCTGGATTACAGCTGGAACTATATTTGAAAAACATTGTATCCGTGTATTTCTTTCAGTTCTGTTAGATGATGTATTTTCCACTGTACATTTTATTTATACATTTTAAATTTGTGAATTTTAATCTCTGATATTTTTCCGTTGTATATTATTTATTTGAACTCAGATATCTCGTACTCTGATGTAGTTGTAATAGAAATGAAATGTTCTCGTGTTTGTGTTCTGATGCGTCATGTTTTGAAAACAATCCGGGCTCCTCTGTCTCTTCGGGGATCAGGAAGTCTGGGTCATTTCAGTTTGGTATCAGAGCTTTGGT
The DNA here is from genome assembly GCA_030737875.1 of Allium sativum. Lineage (NCBI taxonomy): Eukaryota > Viridiplantae > Streptophyta > Magnoliopsida > Asparagales > Amaryllidaceae > Allium > Allium sativum. The sequence continues at coordinate 164,859,029 of CM060913.1, forward strand.
TCACAAAGCTCAAGAACAAGACATGTTAGAACCAAACGAAAGAATTCATCGGAGATAGGATTAGTAAAATCCTATAAGAATGACTCGTTAGAGATATGGTTAGTAATGCCCTAGAATGAGTTTGAATACTGTTATTTCTAAAAATGAATTTAATTTTGAAAAGTATATTATATTATACGTATTTGAGTATTTTATTTTATATTTTATTTTGGACTTTCAAGCATAAGTATTTTATTTTATTTGGAAATCGTCTGCCCCACGCCACAGGGGTAGATTGATAGAAACCTCTAGTAAAATACCCACCAGTACCCGTAACCCATCGGATAAAGTACATTACATAGTACAGTTTAGGGATTGGCGACTTACCCATTTAGTGACTTTGGCACTGGACGTTCCCAAAATGGGTAATATCGGGTCGGGTGAATTATAGAATAGACAGACGCCTGTTGGCATTCCAGCTTTCCTTCTCTTTTCAGGGCCTATCCGAAAGAGAATCCAGTACCTCTTAGTTGTAAATAGGACGAACCACCTCTATGGATATTTTTGCTTCGGAACAAAACAATTCGAATTAGGCTCGGTCAACTGGAATATGTATTATCCATATGGGAGATCTTCCAATTGAGAAGATCCATTGACCTGAGACGAAGAGAAAGGTCTTTCTATTTTCTTTAGTTATTTAGTTAAACCAATGATTCGTTATTGGAGCAGATAGCAACAACTGTATCATCGGACATGTATATATTTTTTTCCAATGGATTTCCATGGTTTCATCAATGGAAATTCTTTGATGTAGTGAGTAATAGGCTCTGGTTGTTCACCGTTCAAGAATTCTTGTTTAGGCAGTTCATATCATCCATACATAGTGTTTTGATCTAAGATTTCAATTCTTTCATGCTTCAGCAGAAGCATATTGCTTCATGGAGCTAAGGTCTAAAATTTGGAATAAACAAGTGTTTCCATGACTCTACCACCTGGCGAATTCTATTCCACTTAATCCCCTTTTCATGGCTAGATATCTTTACGGCTAAGGAATGGGAAATCTTTCCCCTGTTACATGAATCAAATATTTCATTTTATCCAGGAAAAACCATCTCTTTCTCCACAATGTCTTTGCCATTTGATCCAATAGTGTTCCGTTAGATAGGAAGAGATTTGACAAAAACTGATAACTCTCGGATGGACTATTAGAACGGAAAGATCCATTAGATAATGAACTATTGGTTCTAAGCCATCTCTGGTGATGAATCAACAATTCGAAGTGCTTTTCTTGCATATTCTTGATGAACCAGTGTCTAGATATAGATGTTGAAGAATTTGTTTGGGAAGTAATAAGCCCCTTTGACATATCTTCATCTACAAAGAATTCTCGAAATGAAAACGTAGAGACAAAGGGCTGATCTTCGAATAGGAAAAAGAATGGATCTATAGGGTACCAAATGAATTGGCTTTTTCGAAAAAAGCCTTGTTCTTTGAACGATTTATCCCGTGTCTGGTACTGCATGGTTCCACTCTGCAAGAACACCAAATCATTCTCTTGAAGCTTATCCTTTTTATGATAAATGATCTGCTTGACCCGAAATGACCCGGCCCAGTAGGGAAGTCCCAATTCAGTGGAGCTTTTGGTACAATCAAATAGATTGCTGCAAGGGTGCCATATTCTAGAAGCCCAAACTATGTGATTGAATAAATCCTCCTCTATCTGTTATGGGTCGAGGGCTCCTTCCCCTTCTTCAAACTCCAATTCGTATTTTTCATTGAAAAATCTCTGATCAACGATAGAAAACGATCCATTTTGCATCATGTCTAATGGATTCCTTGGTTCCGACTGAAGAAGTAATGTCACTCGATTATTATCAAACTGACTGCAATCCTTTTCTGTCCTTGAGGATTCCGCCAGAGCGCCTTCTACTTCTTATAGGCCATGAACTAGATCAGAAGGATTCTCAACAAATCCATAAGAAGTGATCCAATTTTTTTCATCGGATCCGGGTGAAGACCAAAGATCTTGAGCGACCAATTCAGCTGAACAACTCAAAAGATAAAGAAGTATCGTTAATTTCTTCATGCTTGTTTTAAGTTTGAAGTACCATTTGTACAAATAGGAATCTCCTTCCTTATGTGATTTCTTCTTCATATAGATAGATATAGGATCTATGGGGCAATTACTTATGAGTACATTTTGTGCAACAACCCTCCTATCTGATAAAAAAAGACCCCATGATCCTGAACCGATCTTACTTGGGATCGCAAATTCCAAGTTTGTCTATGAAGAGCGGATCTAATTGTATTAGATTCTATAATTGATTTCTTCTGTGTAATACTAATTGATAGGGCCTCATTGATAGGTGCTATAAGATCTTGTGCATTAGAACCCATTGTTATGGACCCGAATCCGTTAGTATGGAACATTTTCTTTTCCAAGTGAAATCCCTTGGTATATGAAAGAATGAAAAAGTGCCTCCGTTGTTGTGGAATAAGAAGCCTTCATATCTTAATGCATGTATTTAATTTATTCGGAACTATTAGAGTGGGATCCACTTTTTGGGGAATATGAGACAAAGCAATAACAAGAATATTTCTAGTGGAACATCTTTCACAATCCCTGGAGAGATAGTTCTCTAATAGACAGAGGGAAAAGTAATTCGACTCATTCACATACAGATTATGAATGTTTGGAAACCATATTATGCAAGGAGACATTACTTTTTCTAATTCGAATTGAAGGGTGATATCAAATCGGTCTATTTTCGGCGTCATATACATAGTTAGCACATTCGTCATAGTTAGCAGCTCCGTATCAAGGTCATCATCAATATCGTCACTATCATCAATATGCATATCATCACTATCATCAATATCGATATCATCAATAAGATACTCTACAGGCTTGTCATCCAAGAACTTATTCGGAAATACCATAATGAAAGGAACATAGCAGTTTGCTGCTAGGTTTTTGGCCAAACAGAATCGTCTAGTTCTTATAGAACCCATCACTAAAATACCCCTAGAAGGGATAGGGCTTAGCGGAGCAAAAAGGGTTTTCCATAAGGTGGGAAATGAAAACTATTAGCCTTACATGAGGTTTCTGAATAAGTGATTGTCTGATAATGAGCAAGGAATATCCATCTTTCTGCTAAGTAGAATCTATTGAACTCATAATTCATTAGATACTTTTTCTGAATGTCAACTAAGTATCGTAAGTAAATTGATCCCAGTTGTTCAATCATTTGATAAGCCGAGTCATTCTTTGATAAAGGATCACTATGAGTCAGACTCAATAGAATTTGATCAATCCTTATTTCTGTAATTAAGGTTGGTTGCGAAATTTTATATATTATATAAACAACTGTGAGTGTTTTTGGATGCCTTGAGATGGTTATTTTGTGTGAGATTTAAAATATATGCCATAGGATAGCAACAAATAAATTATGAACTACACCGCATGGCATACTACAAGAAGACAGCATATCATACCATATTCCATATAAGAATTAGGTGCTTATATGGCGAGGATTGGATTACCATACGAGCGAGATACTAGTATGGCGATGACTGAATTACAGGTGGAACAGAAGACTAATTGTGGACTTAATAAAATACGTATAAAGGTGCTCGGGGCAGGATTTAATAAAAAACCTACACAGGTCTAGAGATGACAAAAATTCACGTCTCTTCGTTTTTAATTAAGACACATGGATTATTTTATTTCCAACACTGGGGTAAGGTATGAGATTTCGTCTTTTTACACGTCTCCCTTGGGCATAGATAGCTCACAAAAATTGTGTATGCTTTTATTTGATTTATTGGGTGCCAAATATGACCCAATAAAATTTTCAAACCCTCCCCGTACAAAGGAGGTTATGGTGAAAATTTTCGAAAATTTAGGGTGAGCCAAATTTTTGACAAATTAAAAAGTTCTTAGAAACTGCAAAGTTGAAGAACTCAAGCCAGAATGAAAGTTGAGTTGGTTAGTTAAACAACTTTCAGCTCCGTTCCTTTTCGAGGACGAAAAGATTTCAAGTGGGGGAGGTTGTAACAACCCAGAATTTCGGAACCAATTTAAAATTTTTATTTTAGCTATTTTAATGGGTTTTGGATATTTAATATGATTTATTTTAAATAATAACGACTAAAAAATTATTTAAATCGAAGTTAGAACGTATAAATTTATTTTAATTATAAAACGAACTTGAAATGGGACGGTAGTATGAAAATTCGATTTTTAATTTCAAATGAATGTATATGATCAATATAAACCAGAATTTAATGGAACAAGAAACGTTAAAATCTATTTAACAATATCTTTCTAATGAATATAAGAAACTGATATTTCACTTTATAAATTAAATGTTCTATCTAGTTTAAAATTGGAAATAGTCGCTATAGAATTTATATATTTTTTAATAATATATAAGCCCTTAAAAATAGCCATTTTGCAAACGACCTCCATTTTCGACAAAACCACTTTTGTTGGATCTAAAATGTCAAATTATTGTCAGGTTTAAAATTTCATAATTTTTGGAATTAATATGTGAGCGTAGTAAATTAAATGTGTTTTCAATTGTAGTTTAAATTTAATAAGCCAATTAAACGACCATTTTTCAAACAATCTCCAAATTCGACGAAACTAATTTTGTTAGGACCGTATCGTCAATACATAGCTAGATTTCAATTTCCATAAATTTTAGAGTCATTATGTAGCCTCGGTAGATTAAAATGTGCATTCATATTCAATGTAGACCATTATATTAATTTATATTTTAATTTTGATAAAAAATGATCAAAACAGCAGAGTTAGCTTATGAAACATATCTTATTGTGTCCGAAATGAGGGTATTTAGCTAGGAATGACAGACGTTGGGTTTGATTTGGAGTTCGTTATCGATTAAACAAGTTATTTTACGAATTAAATAATATTAAATATTATTATATATATAAAAACCACACCCTTATCCCTCATTCCAATACCGTCGACCCTAGTTCTTCGAAGGCTGAAAAGCTGTGACCGATTCTCCACAAATTCTCCAAATCGGTTCAATGATTTTGAAATCTCCAAATACAAAATGAAAGAGCATCTCGAGATCTCTAAGTCAACGGACTTGGTCAATTAAAACGTTGTAATTTGGGTGAATTTCTGTTGTGATGTCACCAACTTTGGATCAGGTTTTCGAGGTGGTTGGACCACCGAACTGGTGGCACTTCCAGGTGGAGGGACGTAGCGGTGGGCTCGTCGAAGTGGAGGGGTCGGATCACGTGCCGGTAACATGGTTGAGGAGGGATGGTGGAGAGAGAAAGGGAGGCGATGGTTTGTTGAGTTTGATCGATTTCCTGGAGGGTTACAATGTAAGGATAAGGGATTAAAGTATTTAATTTAATTTAATTTAATTATGCAATTAGTTTAATAAATGTAATTAAAGTTTAAAAATTTGTATCTTATCTATATGGAAACGGAATCGAACGATTTTGGATCCGTTGGAATCGTAGAAAAGAGAGCTACAACATGTAACTGACCAAAACGGAAATGGGACAAGTTTATTTTTAGGCTAAATTAAATGCTCGTTTAATATAGTTCAAAAATAAAATTCATCAATTAAAGAATGACGGAGTGGAAACCAAAGTAAGAACTCCTTCTCACTCAATATTTTATCATGTAGTAATTTTTGGAGTTTAACACAAGAATTCACACAAATCATTTGAATAGATGCGATGTATGGATATTAGCGACACTCGCATTTCATACTCCATGGATGGCCACTTATGGCGCCGTAAATGGCATTAGGTAGTTGAGTACTTATTTATATGGATGAATTAGTGATTTGTGTATTGTGATTGTAATGTTTAACATATTAAAATAATGTTAATATTAATGTGGTAGTTAAAATTAAATTATAAATATTTATTTATAATTTAAACAGTGAAAGTTAGTTAAATAGAAAAATAATGCAAACCGAATTGGAATTGGTTAAATTTATTAACTAATGATTTATTTAAATAGATTGTTGTTGTTTGTAACACCACATGGTTATTAGGATGATATTTGACATACACTAATTCCAATATTTAGTTATATGTCAATCGATTGGCTGACAGACTGTGGTAAGCATTATTTATTTATTTTAATGCTTATACAGTTGTAGAATGCACTCAGGATGATGTTTAATGACTATTTATCATTATTGTTGTATACATGCGATGTATAGAGTCCACATAACTGAAATTATATGGTGATTGACTGAGTTGCTTTTCAATTCAGAATATGAATGAATATTTTAAAATAGTATTCAGTAAAGAATCAAAATATGATTGTGATGTCCGATTTTGGATGGACACGAAAGTATTGAAATATTTGCAGCCGAGTTAAGTAGTTGGATGCCATTTTAACTCGAACGGAATTTTCTGTTTATTCTGTTTAATTTATCATGAATATCGAAAAGGTTTGATTTCAAAATCTGATATTTTGAAAATATTATCATATTAATATTATGATATAGAACATTCAATCTTGATATAAAATTGAAAATGAAGTTAAAACCATTTTGAAATGAATTTATAAACAATTTATAAAATACATTTTAAATGGAGATCGACGATATATATATTATATATTTAATGGCTTGAATAGAACGTGTCGCGCAGCGACCGTTCGCGAATTTCAACCATTAACTTCAAATTGATGTAATGGGAGATCCAACTGTCGGATTCTCCAAAAACCGTAACCGTTGGATTCATATCGGAAAGATCTTGGCAGCGAATATAAGAGATTTCAATTTGAATGGTTGTATTTTAAATTATGTCCGAATCAGTTTCATAAAAGGTCGCTACGAATGCAGTTTGGTGGCCGATATTGGAAACCGACTACAAGGGCCTAAATTAAATTATTATAAATATGGAAAAATTATGTAAAATCATAATAACTGATTTGGAAAGATTTTGGATGAAAATTCAAGTTTAAAAAGATAAAAATATCTTTTTATCGAAATGAACTAGTTAATAACTAGAATAATAATCCTATTATTTTGAGAAATAATAAATTAATTGAAATATGGGTTTTAAAATAACCAGAGTTTTCCAGTTCATAAATTAAATGGATTTGTAATGGAAATAATCTTCGAAATATTTCGATATTGGATTCCGTGATTATACAGATATTGTTGAGAAATTTGGAAGATACAAATATCGTTATTCCCAATGTGATATTCATTGGTTTCTGAATTTGATATTGAATATAAGCCGATATTATTTATATTCAGGGCCTTGTATTCAATATCAAATTAGATCTTGGGTTTGTCGTGAATGGTGTCTTAAATAACACTTTTCTTAAACCCAGTTGAGAAAGGAATAAATCGTTTAATTAAGATTTAGAGAAGTCTACCAATTAACTAATTTAATTGGAATTGAAATAGAAGATGATTTTGGGTTCATTTTGAACGATGGTTTAAATAACATTTACTCTTAAAACCCAATTAACAAAGAAGATATGATTTGGAATTTATAAAACTTCTTTTTAAGATTTAATGGAAATTTTCCAAAGTAAAGTTTTCCAATTTAAGTTAAAAAATTGGAATTGAATGGTGTTCGATTTAATAATAATCGGGATGAGCTTCTGTGAATGAAGACCATTACTATATATGGAATTTAAAAGGCTTTGTCGTTATTCCATTTATATTATTAGTCTGATATGGAAATTTATATCAATTATATATTGATCGGTTTTCCGTGAAGATTCCAATTTGATGGAAGATGATTTTGGGTTTATCGTGAAATTTGTTTAAAAGACATTGGCTCTTTAACCCAGCTAAATACATGATTAATTTTCCTCAAGTTGAACAATCATGAAGTAATGATTTTTGAAATTAAAATTAAACTAGAGTTTTAATGAATCTTTAAGTAGATTAAAATGAGAATGGAATAATTAAATTTATCGAATTCATGAAATGATCGAGAATGGAGTACCGCCAGTTTTACTCCAGGCGATAGTTAAATCTTTAATTAGATTTGAACGTGGAATGGTAAATAAAATTACCGATAAGACCGTGGGTGTTAGATATGGAGAACTACCAGTTTTGCTCCATAGGATAAATAGGTTGGGATTGGGATAATCCCGACTAGGTTTATAAACCTTAATTTGGTTTAGAATTGTTAAATGATAAAATATATCTTTTGAAATGTTATACAAACGAAGATTAAAGAAATAGTTTAAATAAATTTATCTTTGATAAAATTAATGGGAACATTTCCCTGAAGATGTGAATATTTAAATAAAAGAATATTTTGAATTGGAATGAGGCTTAGATGTGTTTTTATAGCACTTGGTTATTGATTACAAAATACGCGGGTTATTCGGAAAGACTGTGTAACACCCCATAATTTTATAACATTAAAATTCACAAATTAAAGTATACTTAATTTTTAGAAGAAGAATTCAGTGAAATGGGTTGCGTTATTATGTTCGTTTCAAATTTTTATCTATATAGTAGCGATGTAAAAATAGAATTTTTATCTATATAGTAGCGATGTAAAAATAGAATTTTTATCCATACAAAGCGAATTAAAAATATGATTTTTATATAAATAGCAACAATATAAAAATGTGATTTTTATATATGTGGTGGCTACGGGCAACGAAAGTGACAAAAGGCGAGAACGGCGAAGATTTCTACATAAGAAGAGTCGTGGTATTGGTTTAGCTAATCGGTGAGAACTCCTCATGTGACGACCTGGAAAATCTGAACCAGTTTGAAAATTTTAAATTGGATATTTTAGTGGATTTTAAATATTTAAAATAAATATTTTAAATAATAACGACGAAAAGTAAGTTTGAATCGACGTTTGAAAATAAATATAATTATTTCTAATTATATACAAGGCCTGAAATGGCGCGGTAGTTTCGAAATTTCAATTCAAACTTTGACTGACTGTACCGGGTGCAAATTAAAACGGATTTTAACGAAACCAAAAATATTTAAATCTGTTAGCGAATATCTTTCTAACGAATCTGAAAAATTGAAGTTTCGTAGTGAGAAGCAGAAGTTATGGCCAAATGAATTTTCAGAAGGTCGCTACAAAGTTTATATAGCCCGTGAAAATGGCCATTTTTCAAACGACCTCGGAATTCGACGAAACCCCTTTTGTTGTATCCAGGATGTCAAATTATTGCTAGGTTTCAAATTTCACAATTTTTGAAGCCAGTATGTGAGCGTGGCAAAGGAAAATGTGTTTGGTCGATTTATATTAAATTGGATCGACCAGAAATGGGCCATTTTTCAAACGGTCTCAGAATTCGACGAAACTAGTTTTGTTGGGACCGTATAATCAAAACATAGCTAGATTTATTTTTTGAGAATTTTTAGAATCAATATGTGGCCCCGGCAAGTGGAAATGTACGCTCAAATTAAATATTGAATGTTATATATTTTAATTTGATGGAAAACTGATTGAAACAGTCGAATGGGCCTACGAAACATATCCCATTGTGTTCGGAATGGGGGTATTTAGCTGGGGACGACAGTCGTTGGGTTTGGATTGGAGTTCGTATGTAACAAGGGGTATTTTGGAAATTTAAAAATATATAAATAAATAAAAATATCTCATTGGCCACTTCACTCTCTCTCTCCCCGACAATCCCCAAATCGAACAGCGCCTCCTTTTTCTTCCTTCTCTCCTCGATTTCTCCTTCCACACTCAGTAAAATCACTAGCTCCAGTTCAAGATTTTGTAGAGATTTGAATCAGCTCCAAATCAATACGGGTTTGATCGATTTCTACGGTGGGTTTCGTGAGATATCGCGACAGAAACATCCGCTTTTCAGGGCCAGAATCCTCCCTAGATCCGGCGTTGAGTTCGACGAGGGTGGTACCCCTAGGTGCGCCACACCTAGCCCGTCAACGAGGTATACTCCGATCGTCTTCAAAATTCGCGGATTGGATGATAGATTGAAACCCTAGTTTGAACAAATTTTGAAGGTATACGGCTGTTTTATATTAAACTATTTAATATCAGTTTAAAGCACTACGGTTTTTGATTTCACTGTAAAAATCATATCTTTTTCGTTTTTTGATGAAATTCAGTGAAAAAAGTGACAGTGGACTTGTGTGGACGCCTTCTACATTCTAGAAGAAACCACATATTTTTCTGAGCCTTCTACTATTTTTGGTGGAGTGGAACCCAAAAGTGAGATTTCTAAATTATAAACGATATGGAAAACGACGATGTATAAATTATATAGTCGATATATGAGTTATATAAGCGTTTTACAATTCATGTATAAGCGTTGTATCAGTTGAACGGTCGATGTATAAGTTATATATGCGTTGTAAAAATTATATATGTGTTGAATGGTATTCGTGTTTTAAATAAATTGTTTTAACAATAAAAATCACATTTTTATTTTATATATACGAACTATAGAAAACCTTCATGTGTTGAATAGAAATTCATGTGTTGAATGGTATTCGTGTTTTAAATAAATAGTTTTAACAATAAAAAAATCACGTTTTTATTTTATATTTACGAACTATAGAAAACCTTCATGTGTTGAATAGAAATTCATTCGTTGAATAGAAATTCATGTGTTGAATGGTATTCGTGTTTTAAATAAATGGTTTTAACAATAAAAATCGCGTTTTTATTTTATATATACGAACTATAGAAAACCTTCATATGTTGAATGGTATTCGTGTTTGAAATTGTTTATAATAAAAATTATATTTTTATCATCTATATGATCTACATAAAATAGTCGTGTTTTGAAAGAAATTGTTTTGTAATAAAAATCATATTTTTATCATCTATATGAACTATATAAAATAGTCGTGTTTTGAAAGAGACTGTTTTATAATAAAAATCATATTTTTATCATCTATATGAACTATATAAAATAGTCGTGTTTTGAAATAAATAGTTTTACAATGAAAATCACATTTTTGTTATATACATGAATTGTTAAAAATAGTGAAGTGTTGAAATAAAAGTCTATTGGATAAAAATATCATTTTTATCAAGGGTATGAAAAGAATATGGTTTTGAAATCGAAGAATCGATTATATATATATATATATAATTAAAATAAATCGAATAACGAAGCTGCAGTTCGTGTTTTAAAACCATGATATCAAACGATTAGTGCGGGAGATCCGACCATCGTATTTTCCCAAAACCGAGATCGTTGGGTTCGCTTTGGAAATATCTTTCCGATGACACCAACTTTGTGAAGATCCAACGGTTGGATTGTCTGGAATGTTTAATTCAAATCTGAAGAAAAACAGCGCCAGAATCGATTATATTTATATATATATATAATTAAATTAAATCGAATAACGACGCTGCAGTTCGTATTTTGAAATCGAAACTTCAAACGATTGTACCGGGAGATCCTACCATCGGATTTCCCCAAAACTGGAACCGTTGGATTCGTTTTGAAACGATCTTTCTAATGATATAAATTATTTGAAGATCCAACGGTTAGATTTTTAGATATGTTTAAATCAAATCTGAAGAAAAACAACGCCACGGCCGCGTTATGGCCCGATGCGTCATTTAAATAAATTGGCTATTTTTAAATAAATAAAAATAGAGATAAATCATTATAAAATATTATAAATGATATGGAATGTGAAATTTAGAAACTAACTGAAGGTTAGCTAAGTCGAATGGTTTCCTGGATTTTGATCTGATGTTGGTTTCGGCCTTCGGGGTTAATATTTGGGAAATCGTTCTCTTACTAATTTACGGTTAGTGACTAATGAATTGGAATATGGCGTATGTTGTGTTTGTGTAGCACTTGTTTATTATATACACGAGTTGCTCAGAAAGACTTGGTTTATCCCATTCTAAATAACTGAATCGACGATAAGAAGTCGAAGATGAAGACGGTGGTTGAAGACCGAAGATCTTCACCTCGTTTGGATGGTAACTGATGTCCTGATTGGGAGGCATCCCGAAATATGGATAATGAGTGGTGATCGTCCAGGCGTACGTGGAGATCGATGGGTATGCGAGGTATATAGTGCCTTCGGTTTCGTTCAGACCCAGAACGGACTTGCAAATGGACTGTGTGTTTGACATTGGAATTTATTATGTGCAATTGATAACCATCAGTTACATGGTGTGAATTGCCTGTGTGGCATGCTAGGATGCAGTGATCAAGGCTTCTGTTGAAAAGCAAAGTCTTGTGGTTGATGATCAAAGCACCGCCTGTGTGTCGTAGCTTTGTGTATAACGTTAATTCGCGAACCTCACACCCCGGTATGAACCAGAAACGGGAGAGGACAGTAGGGAGGGCATGCGTTTCCTTCTAGCTAGAGGTGGTGTTAGTGCTTAAACTGGATGACATTTATATTATTTTCACCTACGTGGTTGTTGCTGTTGCGAGGCGCCTCGGTTATATCGGTCGATCCGGGACCGATGGAGTCATTCGTTGGCTCATTTACGCCACAAAGGGCGGGGAAACGTATTGTTCAGGCACTATAATCCACTCCGTATGGACCGACCCTGACGATCCAAGGGGCAGTTGCGGCTGTTCCGGAGACATGGGCTAGATTGTCTTGAAGTCGGTAAGGACTATCTTTTGTCTTGGTTCATGACGGAAATCCAATTTCCAAATACGACACCGTGCGGTTTTGATTGTATATATATATGCGACATGATATATTGTACCCATGCCGTCTATGATTGATACATATGACTTGAAATTGTTTTTGAAACATATAAACACTAGCAATAATGCCAAATTCCTTTTTTTTTATTGTATCAAGCATATTTTGGCCATTATAAGGTAAAACTCTATCCTCCGGTTGTGTTGCATTGTGTGATAGGAACTGAGTCTTATAATGGCTTCATTTTTATAAAAAGCATTGCGATGTTTAAAAGAATTGTTTGTTTTAAAGCACTGGCAATCCAATGGAGTAAACCCGTTCCACGAAAGTGGCGTGGTCCTGTGATTAGCCATATCATAAAATGTGTTAAGTAGATTTCTTATACCAGTCCCATGACTGACTCATAGTTTGTTTCACTTGCAAACTCAGGTGCCTCTTTTTCTACACGGGCAGCCTTGTATTCAGGTTTTAGCTGGCTCTTTCTGGATAGCTGGAGATGAAGATGGATTCTATCCTTTATCTCTTTTTATGCTGTTCAGCTCCTATTGTACATATTATGTTTGTTTCCATTGTAGACATTTATATATAGCTGAACTGTATTTGTACTAAGTATGATCCTGTATACTGTGTAACTCTGATGATTATGTTTATCCAGTGTATTATTTGTTCATTATCTGGTGTATTTATTTAATTCTGTTCTGCTATTATTTGTTTATGTGTTATATTCCAAAGATTACCCTTAACACCGTCGTACGGGGCTTTGGGGTCGTCACATCTCACTTTTAAATTTATTTTCTAGTTTGAAATATATATTAGGATGCAGACGGTGTTTAGTAGCACCTGACTCCCGTCGTCCACAGACCATGGATGACTTGTTAGTTTGGTTCCTATGTTGTGAAATTTGATTGTGTGATGTGAAATGAAATAAAATATTTTATAGTGGAAAATATTTTATAGTTAAAAATATAATTTTTAACGTGTATATAAAATAAATATTTATAAACAAATCAGATGATTTATTTATATACACTGATTTGACTGATATTTGATTAGGACGATAAATTTTATACATCGTCCAACTGCACAAATAAAATCTGTGTTTGATTGTTTGAAACCCCACACGGGTGTTGGGATGAAATTGGACATACACTAATCCCAATAATTAGTTGTATGATCGATTGATTGACAGGCTGTTATAAGCGTTGAATATTTATATTTGATGCTTATACAGTGTAGAATGCACTCTGAATGATGGTTGATGATTTATCGTTGCTATTATATACATGTGTTGTAGGGAATCCATATAATTAACGTTATATGGTAATTGATTGGGCCTCATTCCAATTTGGAAAATAGAAAAAGAAAATTCATGTGTTGAATAGAGAAAATATTCATTTTTTGAATAGAATAACGAAGTTATTGAAATATAAAAAGCCGCGTTAATTAGATTGACGCCATTTTGATGTGAACGATATTTATATCGATTTTATTCATTTTTATAATGAATATAGAAAAGGAATTGATTTCAAAATACAACGTTTTGAAAATATTATCATTTGTATATCGATGATGTGGAATATTCAATTTTGATTAGAAATTGAATATGAAGTTGAAATCGTTTTGAAAACGAATTTAAAACGATTTATAAAATACGTTTTGAAAGGAAATCGACAAAATATATATAATATATATATATATATATATATATATATTTTACATATATAATGGCCTGAATAGAACGCGCCGAGCTGCGGTAGTTCGCGAATTTCGACCATTGACTTCGAATGGACATTGCGGGAGATCCGACCGTCGGATTCTCCTAAAACCAGAACCGTTTGCTTTGTATCGAAAAGAGCTTCCCAATGAATATTAGAGATTTGAAATCTAACGGTTGAATTTGGAGTTATGTCCAAATAAAATTTGGAAAAGGTCGCTGTAAGTGCAGTTCGATGGCCGTTGATGGAAATCGACTGTACGGGCCTTGATAAAATTATTCAAAATTGTAATTATTTGCGTAAAATCATAAGAAATGATTTGGGAAGAATTGGGATGAAAAACTGCATATTTGAATAGATAAAAGTAGATTTTTATCGAAATGAACTAGTTTTGAACTAGAATTATAATTCTATTTATTTTTAAAATAAATAAAGTGGATTTGAAATGGTTTTGAAAATAACCAGAAATTCCAATAATTGAATTGGAATGGATTTGAATCGAAATTGTCTTTGAAATATTTCGATGTTGGATTTCGTGATTATACAGATATTGTTATGGAAATTTGAAAGATATATTTATATCGTTATTTTCAATACGATATTTGTTGGTCGTAGAATTTGATATTGAATATAAGCCGATATATTTTCTATTCAGAGCCTTGTATTTAATATCTAATGTGATTTGGGTTTGTCGTGAATGGTGTCTTCATTAACACTGTTCTTAAACACAGTTGATAAAAAGATTAAATCTTTTATTTAGATTTAATGAAGTGTACAAATTAAATGGTATTTAATTGGAATTGAATTTGAATTGATTTTTGGGTTTATCGTGAACGGTGTTTTAAATAACACTTGTTCTTTAACCCGATAATTAATGGAATGTGATTTTGGGTAGTCGTGAACGGTATCTTCAATAATACTATTCTTAGACCCAACTGAGTTAAGAAAATCCAAAACAAACTGGAGATTAGTTAAGTTGAATGGTTTCCTGGGTATTGATCTGATGTTGGTTTCGGCCTTCGGGGTTAATACTTAGGGAATTGCTCACTTGCTATTTTACGGTTAAAAGCTGATAGAATGGAATGTGATTTTGGGTTAATCGTGAACCATGTTTTAAATGACATTGATTCTTTAACCCAGTTAAAGATTAAAACTAAGTGGAGTTTTAATGAATCTTTAATTAGATTGAAAAGATCGAGAATGGAGTATCACCAGTTTTGCTTCAGGCGATAGATAAATCTTTAATTGGATTTGAACGTGAAATGGTAATTGAATTTACCGATAACACCATGGTGTTAGATATGAAGTATGACCAGTTTTACTTCATGGGATGAATAGGTTGGGATTGGGAAATAAAATAAATGATTACTTCGGTGTGGTTCGCTAATCCCGACTAGTTTGATTTGATATTCAAAGGAAAATTAAAGAATAAATTTAAAAGAATTTATCTTTGATAAAATTAAAGGGAACCTTTCCCTAAAAATGTGAAATTTAGAAACTAACTGTCGGTTAGCTAAGAAGAATGGTTTCCTGGGTATTGATCTGATGTTGGTTTCGGCCTTCGGGGTTAATGTTTGGGGAATTATTCTCTGGCTAATTTACGGTTAGTGACTGATAAATTTGAATGAGGCGTATGTTGTGTTTGTGTAACACTTGTTTATTATATATGTGAGTTATTCGAAAAGATTGGGTTTATCCCATTCTGAATAACTGATATGACGATAAGTCGAAGGTGAAGACGGTGGTTGAAGACCGGAAGTCTTCACGTCGTTTGGATAATTACTGATGATCTTGATTGGGTCGTACACCCAAGAGGAGGGAATCAATTAGTGATCGTCCAGACGTACTTGGAGATCGATGGATATGCGGGGTAATAGGTGCCTCCGGTTCCGTTCAGACCCAGAATGGACTTGTAAATGGACTGTGTATCTGACATTGGATTTTATTCTGTGTGATTGATTTCTATTGAATATATATCTGTTTGGCGGTGGAGAATTTATTCTCTTGCTTAACGCCCTTCTCTGAGACGTACGAGCTCAGAGGTTATGTATTGATGGATATCAAACGCATGGAGTGAATTGCCTGTGTGGCATGCCTAAGTGGCAATTGATCGAGGCTTTTGTTGAAAAGCAAAGTCTTGTGGTTGATGATCAAAGCACCGCCTGTGTGGCATAGCTTTGTGTAACGTGAATTCGCGAGCCTCACACCCTGGTTGTGAACCAGAAACGGGAGAGGACCTCAGGGAGGGCATTCGTTTCTTTCTAGCTAAAAGTGGCGTCAATGGTTTTACACGCCCTAACGAGTTTGACTTATGTGGTTGTTGCTGTTGCGAGGCGCCTCGGATATATCGGTGACTATGTGAAGCCGATGGAGTCATTCGTTGACTCATTGATGCCCCAAAGGGCGGGGAAACGTAGTGTTCAGGCATAATAATCCACATCGGTGGACCGGCCCTGACGATCCAAGGGGCGGTTGCGGCTGTTCCTGAGGGGCGGGCTAGAGCATCTCGAATCGGTAGAGGACTATCTTTTGTCTCGGTTCACAGTTGGAAATTCAACTTCCAATACATGACATGTGCGGTTTTGATTGTAAACCTATATATGGTGACATAGTGGCATGGGACACTCATGTCGCCTATAATTGATTTTTATGATTGTATATTAAATCAGAAACTAACTGGAAACGAGCTAAGATGGGTGGTTTCCTGGGTATTAGTCTGATGTTGGTTTCGGCCTTCGGGGTTAATACTTAGGGAATCGTTCTCTTACTAATTTACAGTTGGAGTCTGATTAAAAATTTAAAACATGAAATTTAACGTATCAAGCATTCTTTGGCTATTATAAGGTAAAAACCCTATCCTCCGGCTTGCGTTGCATTGTGTGATGGGACCTGGGTCTTATAATAGCTTCATTGTTCCTTATTTAGCATTGCGCTGTTTGTTTTATGCACTGGTGTTCTTGGGAGGAAACTCGTTCCGTGTTATACGGCGTGGCCCCTTGATTTACCTAACTTTAAAATAAAGATAAATAACTCTTTTTGTTCTTACACCAGTCACATGACTGACCTGGAGTTTATTGTTTTAACCTAAACTCTGGGTGCCCTTATTTTGACACAGGCAGCTAGTAGTTTTGGTTTTGCAGATTTACATTCACAGGATCCTTGTTTACAGCAGGAATGATATCCGAAAAGCTCTGTATCCGTATATCTCCTTCAGTTGTGCTTTGTATTATTTTCCGCTGCAGTGATGTATTTAAATGTAATTTAAATCTCTGATATTTTCTGATGTGTATTATTTGTTTATACTCTGTATATTCTTGTATTCTGATGGAATTGTTGTAATAAACAATGAAATGTACCTCTATCCGCGTTCTTTTGTGTGTTGTTCTCAAAGTATCTGCTCTTTCCTTCACGGGGAAGTTACGGGTCTTTACAGTAATGGATTTCCAACTATGACAAGGTATGGAACCACCTTCAGCTGGTGTATCTCTAGAGGAGAATACACCGAGTTCAACAAGAACATCTTGCAACTCAGTCACACATGACCGACCACTCATTTCTCTTGAGTGTATCGAATGTATATCACCAACGGTTGGGATCAGCAACCGTTTTCCCGAATGGGACATAATTGAATAGAATAAGAAATTAAATGAATCTCTAGATAGGTGATTATACACCCTGATGGAAGCTACCCACATAGTCATGCTGCCTGCCCGATTTTTGTCATTCCCGGTTGTTAAGGCCAGAGGCTATGATTACTTCTCTCTTTGATAACACAATTACTTTGAATGTCACATTATCAGATCCTTTAATCATTAATTGGTTTACACAAATATTCTAGATGTTATGCTAAGGGAATAAATCCGTTGCAACCATATATATTTATACATACCAACCCATTCGATCATTGGAAATATTCTGTCAGACATTCGTCCATATACGTTCGTTCTGGGACTGAACGAAACCGAGGACACTATTCAGTACATCCATCCTAGGCAATCTCTACCTAGGACTTATACAAAAGCCCTTGCACTTTACTCCGTCTTCAATATCTTCAACATACTTGGTTCGCAATGCTTATGCCAATACGGAGTGGTTCTTTGGATAAGAATCCAACCGGTCTCTCCATGTTGACAACGATGGTCAAAAACTTCGATAGTCTGTGATTTAACTATCGAATAAAAATAAGTGTTTCGATAGTCGATGATTTAACTATCGAAGAGAACAAGTGTTCATTCAACATATCAAACAAATCACTGGGCTCTTTAATTAATATTTCATTAATTAAATCTCTTCTCCATTTCCTTATCAATATTTGTTAACCAAATATTTTCAATAACCATATTGGCCTTTTACGCTATTTGGAAAACATTTCCGAATATCGCCTTCCTTTATTTTCTTAAACTTAGAAAATATATGCTAGTTATAATTGGAAAATATTCCAATTACTTATCTCTTTTCCGATCTCGTTTATTTCTATACTTAGGAAATATTTATTATTGCATTTCTAAGTATACACTTATTTGGGTTAAAATGGATGTTGTGTAAAACATCGTTACGACAACCCAAATACTATATTCAACTAACTCTTATCCAACATTGATCTTCGAGCCTGAAATCTTACTATTTATTTGTTAATAATGAAATTAATCAAGTTCGGGTATAACTACCTCTCAGACCTTGACTGAATAACATTTATAACGTCAAAACAAATATGACTACTTACTCGAATAATCAATACCATACAACTACTTATTCACTTTTAAACATGTATACACTTTCTCTTTCTATTCTTACAAGATTTTAAGCCTGGTCTTCCTTTTTGATTATACTATTCTATTTTTAAGTTCGTTTTCTTATCAACCTTTATATATATTGATATATAGATTCTAATTATCAAACTTCTTAAAATTATTCTAACTCCTTAAATTTCTGGAAAAATTCTCCATAACGTCCTTTGTACCAGGGGCATCGAAATATTTCAAATAGCCTCCTATGGCCCTCACCAATCCAAAAGAAAAAGAAAAAGCCAAGCGGCTTGCCGATACGACGCATAAAATCTCCTATATGAATTAAATACGTACCTTTTTATCGAGCATTCTATTTATATACCTTCATACCTTATCCATACCTGTCTACTGTATATCTATACCTGTCCAATTTATTTCCAACTTAATCCAATCGTTTTACACAATTCGTTAATTAACTTGATAGTTTACTCCTTTTCCTGTTTTACTTTTATATGTGAACATAACATGTTCAAATAAAATTCTGACTCGCTTATAAATTCTTTGGATTCGATTTTTAATTTAAGTTTCATATTCGATTTTGAATATGAAATCCACACATCCAATTCACCTTTAAGGTTCAACTTCAAATTCAAAATTTCCATCAACTAGTTGCTAATTAATCGTTTTGCCTATTTCACCCTTTTTATTTAAATATAACTTGTTCAAATGTATGTTAACTTGTTTATACACTAATCAAATTCCATTCTCGACCTAAGTTTCATATTCGATTTCGACTATAAATTTACTAACCCAATTCTCTTATCCAAAGTCAAGTTCGATTCAAAATCCCATTAACTGATTATTCTTCAATTAGTTAACTTTATTCAAAAATTCAAAATATAATTTTTGTCCCAAAAACCATTTCATTTACACAGCTTGAGCTCGTATTTATTTCCCAATTCAAATATGGATTTTTCAAATGGAAACTCGGATTTTATTTGTTTAAAATCCTTATATTTATTTAAATAAACCCTTATGGTTTTATAAGGGTTCTGGCGCTGCAATTTTAGAAATTTGACTTTTGCATATCTCAAAATCTATTCGACGAAATCCAAATTTTTCTCCTCTATTAGAAAACTATTATTCAACCGGTCCCGACGATTCTTGTTTCAAAGAGTTTCGACTTAATTTGACTTCTATATACTAAATTGAAGTTCGAATCGCCAATTTACGAACTACCGCGCTGCGGCGAGTTCGTTTTAATTATATTTATAAATATAAACTTTTAAGCCTCGTTTAAAATAAACTCAACTTCATTTTGATATATTTTTGATATATATCAAATCCATTTTTCCAATTCAACATAATATTTCTGATCTTCTAAAATTTGTCGATTTTCCCTAACTCGGAAAAAAAATTATTTATACTTCGATCTTCTATATTCAAATTCCATTTCAATACCAATTGAATTTCCTATATTCAAATCTATTTTCAAACTTCATTTGAATTTCTATATTCAAATTTCAATTCTATTTGAATCCTATATCAAATTAAATTTTAACTCTATTTGAATCCTATGTTCAAATTCAATTTTAATTCTATTTGAATCCTATATTTAAATTCAATTTTAACTCTATTTGAATCCTATATTCAAATTCAATTTACATTCCTATGTTTAAATTCTATATTTGAATTTCCTTTAAATTTTCTATATTCAACATCTATTTGAATTTCTATATTCAAATTTTATATTTGAATTCTCTTTGAATTTCTATATTTGAATTCTCTTTGAATTTCTATATTCAAATTCTATATTTAAATTCTCTTTGAATTTCTATATTCAAATTCTATACTTAAATTCTATATTCAAATCCCGTTTGAATTTCTATATTCAAACTCCATTTAAATTTCTATATTCAAATTCTATATTTGAATTTCTTTTATTCCAATTCCATTTCCATTTCTTCTATTCAAATTTTATATTTGAATTTTCTTTATATTAAAATTCCATTTCAATTTCTATATTCAAATTCTATATTTGAATTCTCTTTGAATTTCTATATTAAACAAGTCTTGATTTCCAATTCAGTTGAAATCAATAATTTCTACTTTGGAAAAATAACATTCCCTTTTCAACTTTACACTTGTGTTTTTATTTCTGAATTGCCCAATGATGATTCTTTTCACTTCATTTATAAACTTCATTTATAAATGAATTACTTGTTTTTATTTTATTAAAACAAGTTAATATTTTTATTCCTTTCCAAAATTTCAAATTCTATTTTAAAAATAGAATTTTCCTTTTAAATCTTAAATACCCCTTTTCATGATATTTTTAAATATCAACACTTAGGCCCAGTGATATTTAAACACCAAACAACCAATTATTTATTTCAGGTTTTCTAACACATCATATATGACAGTATATATGCAAACAAATAAACAAACAGATAATATATTTTTGAGGAATTAGTTGGATCCCTCTAACATGTTTTTTAGCATCAACAGACGTTTGTCAACATAGTAATACACATCCTGCTTCGAGGTAGGATATCGCAGTATGAAGGTCATCCACTAATATATATTTGTGGGGCGCATAGGGAAATCATCCGCTATGAAACTGCGGGCATCCGCTAATGAGACTGCTGGAATCAATCCAACCATCAACCTAATATATATATATATATATATATATATATATATATATAATAGTCAACCCCAAATAACTAATATATTTAAATCAACCAAAAAAATCAAACAAGCAACAACAACTATTTTTAATGACATAAAAATAATTCTAATTAAGGTGAGTGAGATTTACTCACCGTGATTTTCCTTGTCGAACTAGCGATTTGTTTTCGATTAATGTTTAATTTAACCGGAAAAATCCAACTTTTTCCAAGAATCCCACAGTGTAGTTTTCGTCCATACCAATTCAACGGACTTTGTTACATTTGATTCTGATTTCGTACGAAAAATATATATACGCATTATAATTCTTTTTATATTAATCTAAATAATCAATAACAAGCTAAAAATAATATTCATACCTTAATCATATTTTATAAATACTGCTCTCCTCCTTATTTCAAACCCAATACCACTGTGGAGCCCATGATCTACAAACTCCATCATCAATCACCTCGTATCAACAAAGGACAGACTCCCTACAGCTACTGTCGAGCACTGGGTAATTACCAAAACAAAGATCGAACTCTTACATTCCTTACTGCTGAACTCTTACCACCCATTTCACTAATCAACCTACAACCTCCACCCTAAAATTCCAGATCGAACTCCGGTTGCACCAATGTCGATGTCAGCTGCTTCGAAATCTCACTACTCAACAACGCCCTTCCATTCAAATCGCAACAGGTTTCCCTCAATTCACCATCGCGATGCCTATTTCGAACCCCTGACAACCCTTAAACTGCATCGTACTGACAACTGACGGTCCCTCGATTGAAGCGCTCGCGTGATGTCCATCCTATAGGAGCTTGCAAAAATCACATTCGGGATTTAAGGGATTCCGATATCTTTGGTTTTGTCTTGGGAGAGATACGAATTTGCAAAAGAAGAGGAAGGGTGCGGATTCACAAAATGGTAAAAAGGTGGAAATTTTGTGTTGTTTCGTTCTGAAAAGAGAAAAGAGGAGCGATTTTAACTTTGAAGAAGGAGGAGTTTTTCTTTTACTTATAGAGTGAGCGGATGGAGGAGAAGAGGCTACGTTTGATTTCTCCTTGCGGTTGTGAAATGAAAAGGGAGGCCAAGGATTTGTGGAGGAGAGAAGCTCGCGTGTTTGACTTTTGTCCATACAAGAAAAGAATGAATTCACTTTATTTTGTTTTTCTTTGAATTAAACCGGTACCCTTTAATTTAAAAACCCATGATGCCGAACTCCTTTCTGAACCCAACAACTGTCAATTCTAGGGTAATACCACTATTCCGGACACACTGGAACAGGTTTCGAAGTTCAATTTGAT
The DNA here is from genome assembly GCA_030737875.1 of Allium sativum. Classification (NCBI taxonomy): domain Eukaryota; kingdom Viridiplantae; phylum Streptophyta; class Magnoliopsida; order Asparagales; family Amaryllidaceae; genus Allium; species Allium sativum. The sequence continues at coordinate 164,882,047 of CM060913.1, forward strand.
CATCTGGAGAAGATATTAATTTAATTTGACATAAATTAAATTTAAAACAATAAATTCTACGATAATAAATTAATGTTATTATTCGAATTCAAACAGAAGTCTGAACTGTATTTAATTTAGTTTTAAATCTCGAACTGAATTATATTTTCGCATTACGATGATTTAATATATCTGATATTAAATCGAAATTGATTATTAAATTAATAATTTAATATAAATATTCATTTATATTATCAACTCGATATTTAAATCCATATTAAATATTTAAAAATAAACTAACAAAGATCCAGGTCGTTACATTTTTCCCCTCTTAAAAGAATTTCGTCCCCGAAATTAGTAAGGTAGGGAAATGTTACTAACCTCATTAGCTTTTCAAAACTCATTTATGTTGAAACTCAACTCTTCATATTTCTACAACTTTTAGTTCTACCAAACTTTTTGGTTCTCGTTTATATTACACATCATCTATAGTCACATTCATTTATCCCGAATGATTTAATTCATATTCACTTCAATTTATTTCAAATTGATTCTAGTCAATTTATTCACCTCGAACCATTTAACTTGCTTAAGTTAAATTTTAATTCCAGCATCCAAATCCCTGGGTTTTCATTTCAAATCCTTTTTGAAATCACATAAATATATACACAAATATTTATTTCCATCTCAAATTCAAATCAATTGAATTTTCAAACCAGCTTGTTTTCTTTCAAACAAATATTTATCAAAACTTTTCTACGGTGGCAATTCATCACTTAGAAACTCGAAAATGAATACTGATGATGTTGCAAATATCATCAGAATTATTTTCCAGCAACTGAAGTGAGTTCAATGCTTAAACAATTTCAACATCCTTTTAAAACAAAGCTATATTGTTCTAATATACTTCAGAAAATATTTTCCAACTTCCCAGGATTTAAAATTCCAAATTCTGTTTTGAATTCAATTTCAATTTATCACATTTGTATATTTTATTTCTATACAAATTCTACTTGGTTATATATAACCATTCCAATTTTTATAATCTAATTTGATTATAATACCAACAACCAACTCATCCATATATAATAATTTCAGAAAATTATTCTTTTTCTATCAAAATAGAATTTTGGATAAAATTATTTCATCTACCCATTAAAACAATATCATGTCGAATTCTCTGTTCAAGTGTTCATAAATTCATATCGACTTCGTGGCGTCCCACGATTCGACCAAAATTTATAGTCCACTCAATAGACTAGGAAACACAATACAAATCATTTATTTTAATCAATTAACAAATACGCGCTCTCGTGTATATATATATACACACACACACACTCAACTCATTCTAAGGTACTACTGACCATATCTCTAATGAGCACATCCCACAAAGCCTAGGTGTTCACTCAACCTAAGCTCTGATACCAAGTGTAATGGCCCATAAATTCGTAATATCAGAGTTGACAATATACATCATATGTCTAAACCAAATATCACGAATATACGAATAATTTTTTTTTAGAAGAAAAAGATAGAAGAAGAACAGAAATAACAACACAGAATCTCACATCGCAGCGGAACAAAATATAATATTCCTGCTCCAAGCTCCTTTAGATAAATCCGTAAAATCCTGAACTACTTGACTGGCCGTACAAATTTAGGCTCCCAAGAGTTCAGGAAGAACAAAACAAAATAAACTCTAGGTCAGTCATGGGACTGGTATGAGTAAACAGTTTTAGAAACTAAATGATATCTCAAAAGACCACGCCGTATAAAACGGAACGGGTTTTTCCCTTATGAGAATCCAAACACTCGACTTAAATTTCAAACCCTTTTTGAAAGAAACGATAATCTTTATATCAAAACTCTTTTGATATTATAATATGTCTAAATCAAATAAATAGAGATCTAGTGGAACGTTTGCATCTCACGTTCCACATATATAATATACAATCAAAATCGCAAGCACTTATAGGGTAATGGATTTCCAACTATGACAAGGTATGGAACCACCTTCCGCTAGTGTATCTCTAGAGAAAAATACACCGAGTTCAACAAGAACATCTTGCAACTCAGCCACACATGACCGACCACTCATTTCTCTTGAGTGTATCGAATGTATATCACCAACGGTTGGGATCAGCAACCGTTTTCCCGAATGGGACAACATTGAATAGAATAAGAAATTAAATGAATCTCTAGACAGGTGATTATACACCCTAATGGAAGCTACCCACATACTCATGCTGCCTACCCTATTTTTGTCATTCTAGGTTGTTGAGGCCAGAGGCAACGATTACTTCTCTCATTGATAACACAATTACTTTGAATGCCACATTATCAGATCCGTTAATCATTAATTGGTTTACACAAATATTCTGGATGTTACGCTAAGGGAATAAATCCGTTGCAACCATATATATTTATGCAAACCAACCCATTCGATCATTGGAAATATTCTGTCAGAAATTCGTCTATATACGTTCGTTCTGGGACTGAACGAAACCGAGGGCACTATTCAGTACATCCATCCTAGGCAATCTCTACCGAGGACTTATACAACAGCCCTTACACTTTACTCCATCTTCAATATATTCAGCATACTTGGTTCGCAATGCTTATGCCAATATGGAGTGGTTCTTTGGATAAGAATCCAACCGGTCTCTCCATATTGACAACGATGGTCAAAAACTTCGATAGTCTGTGATTTAAATATCGAATAAAAACAAGTGTTTCGATAGTCGATGATTTAACTATCGAAGAAAACAAGTATTCATTCAACATATCAAACAAATCAATGGGCTTTTTAATTAATATTTCATTTATTAAATCTCTTCTCCATTTCCTTATCAATATTTGTTAACCAAATATTTTCAATAACCATATTGGCCTTTTCGCTATTTGGAAAACTTTTTCGAATATCGCCTTCCATTATTTTCTTAAACTTAGAAAATATATGCTAGTTATAATTGGAAAATATTCCAATTACTTATCTCTTTTCTGATCTTGTTTATTTCTATACTTAGGAAATATTTATTATTCTATTTCCAAGTTTACACTTATTTGGGTCAAAACGGATGTTGTGTAAAACATCGTTACGACAACCCAAATACTATATTCAACTAAGTCTTATCCAACATTGATCTTCGAGCCTGAAATCTTACTATTTATTTGTTAATAATGAAATCAATCAAGTTGGGGTATAACTACCTCTCTGACCTTGACTGAATAACATTTATAACGACAAAACAGATATGACTACTTACTCGAATAATCAATACCATACAACTACTTATTCACTTTTAAACACATATACACTTTCTCTTTCTATTCTTATGAGATTTTATTCCTAGTCTTCCTTTTTGATTATACTATTCTATTTTTAAGTTCGTTTTCTTATCGACTTCTATATATATTGATATATAGATTATAGTTATCAAACTTCTTAAAAATATTCCAGCTCCTTAAATTTTCGGAAAAATTCTCCATAACCTCCTTTGTACCGGGAGCATCGGGATATTTCAGATAGCCTCCCATGACCCTCACCAATCCAAAAGAAAAAGAAAAAGCCAAGCGGCTTGCCGATACGGCGCATAATTTCATATATGAATTAAATACATACCTTTTTGTCGAGCATTCTATTTATATACCTTCATACCTTATCCATACATGTCTCTTGTATATCTATACCTGTCCAATTTATTTCCAACTTAATCCAATCATTTTACTCAATTCGTTAATTAACTTGCTAGTTTACTCCTTTTCCTGTTTTACTTTTATATGTGAACATAACATGTTCAAATAAAATTCTAACTCGCTTATAAATTCTTTGTATTCGATTTTTAATTTAAGTTTCATATTCGATTTTGAATATGAAATCCACACATCCAATTAACCTTTCAAGGTTCAACTTCAAATTCAAAATTTCCATTAACTAGTTGCTAATTAACAGTTTTGCCTATTTCACCCTTTTTATTTGGATATAACTTGTTCAAATATATGTTAACTTGTTTATACACTAATCAAATTCCATTCTCGACCTAAGTATCATATTCGATTCCGAATATAAATTTCCTAACCCAATTCTCTTATCCAAAGTCAAGTTCGATTCAAAATCCCATTAACTGATTATTCTTCAATTAGTTGACTCTATTCAAAAATTCAAAATATGATTTTTGTCCCAAAAATCATTTCATTTACATAGCTTGAGCTCGTATTTATTTCCTAACTCAAATCTGGATTTTTCAAATGGAAACTCAGATTTATTTGTTTAAAATCCTTATATTTATTTAAATAAACCCTTATGGTTTTACAAGGGTTATGGCGCTGCACTTTTAGAAATTTGATTTTTGCATATCTCAAAATCCATTCGACGAAATCCATATTTTTCTCTTCTATTAGAAAACTATTATTAACAGGTCCCGACGATTCTTGTTTCAAAAAAATTTGACTTAATTTGACTTCTATATACTCAATTGAAGTTCGAATCGCCAATTTACGAACTACCGCGCTGCGGCGAGTTTGTTTTAATTATGTTTATAAATATAAACTTTTAAAACTCGTTTAAAATAAACTCAACTTCATTCTAATATATTTTTAATATATATCAAATCCATTTTTCCAATTCAACATTATATTTCCGATCTTCTAAAATTTGTCGATTTACCCTAACTCGGAAATAAATTTATTTATACTACAATCTTCTATATTCGATTTCCATTTCAATACCAATTGAATTTCCTATATTCAAATCTATTTTAAACTTCATTTGAATTTCTATATTCAAATCTATTTTCAATTCTATTTGAATCCTATATTCAGATTCAATTTTAACTCTATTTGAATCCTATATTCAATTTCAATTTTAACTCTATTTGAATCATATATTCAAATTCAATTTTAACTCTATTCGAATCCTATATTCAAATTCAATTTACATTCCTATAATCAAATTCTATATTTGAATGTCCGTTAAATTTTCTATAGTCAACTTCTATTTGAATTTCTATATTCAAATTCTATATTTGAATTCTCTTTGAGTTTCTATATTCAAATTCTATATTTGAATTCTCTTTGAATTTCTATATTCAAATTCTATATTTAAATTCTCTTTGAATTTCTATATTCAAAATCTATATTTAAATTCTATATTCAAATCCCGTTTGAATTTCTATATTCGAACTCCATTTAAATTTCTATATTCAAATTCTATATTTGAATTTCCTTTATTCCAATTCCATTTCCATTTCATCTATTCAAATTATATATTTGAATTTTCTTTATATTCAAATTCCATTTCAATTTCTATATTTAAATTCTATATTTGAATTTTCTTTGAATTTTTATATTAAACAAGTCTTGATTTCCAATTCAGTTGAAATCAGTAATTTCTACTTTGGAAAAATAACTTTCCCTTTTCAACTTCACACTTGTGTTTTTATTTCTGAATTACCCAATGATAATTCTTTTCACTTCATTTATAAACTTCGTTTATAAATGAATTTCTTGTTTTTATTTATTAAAACAAGTTAATATTTTTATTCCATTCTAAAATTTCAAACTCTATTTTAAAAAAAGAATTTTCCTTTTAAATCTCAAATACCACTTTTCATGATATTTTTAAATATCAACACTTAGGCCCCGTGATATTTAAACACCAAGCAACCAGTTATTTATTTCAGGTTTTCTAACACATCATATATGACAGTATATATGCAAAAAATTAAACAAACAGATAATATATTTTTGAGGAATCCAATTGGATCCCTCCAACCTGTTTTCCTGCATCCACATACGTTAGTCAACATAGTAATTACCCATCCTGCTTCGAGGCAGGATATCGCGGTATGAAGGCCATCCACTAATATATATTTGTGGGGCGCATAGGGAAATAATCCTCTATGAAACTGCGGGCATCCGCTAATGAGACTATGGGAATCAATCCAACCATCAACCCAATATATATATATATATATATATATATATATATATATATATATATATATATATATATATATAATAGTCAACCCTAAATAACTAATATATTTAAATCAACCATAAAAATCCAAACAAGCAACAACAACTATTTTTAATGGCATAAAAATAATTCTAATTAAGGTGAGTGAGATTTACTCACCGTGATTTTCCTTGTCGAACTAGTGATTTGTTTTCGATTAAATTAAACCGATGTTTAATTTGATCGGAAAAATCCAACTTCTTCCAAACTACTTCCAATAATCCCACAGTGTAGTTTTCGTCCATACCAATTCAACGGAGTTTGTTACATTTGATTCTGATTTCGTACGAAAAATATATATACGCATTATAATTCTTTTTATATTAATCTAAGTAATCAATAACAAGCTAAAAATAATATTCATACCTTAATCATATTTTATAAATACTGCTCTCCTCCTTATTTCAAACCCAATACCACTGTGGAGCCCATGATCTACAAACTCCATCATCAATCACCTCGTATCAACAAAGGACAGACTCCCTACAGCTACTGTCGAGCACTGGGTAATTACCAAAACAAAGATCGAACTCTTAAATTCCTTACTGCTGAACTCTTACCACCCATTTCACTAATCAACCTACAACCTCCACCCTAAAATTCCAGATCGAACTCCGGTTGCACCAATGTCGATGTCAGCTGCTTCGAAATCTCACTACTCAACAACGCCCTTCCATTCCAATCGCAACAGGTTTCCCTCAATTCACCATCGCGATACCTTTTTCGAACCCCTGACAACCCTTAAACTGCATCGTACTGACAACTAATGGTCCCCCGATTAAAGCGCTCTCGTGATGTCCATCCTACAGGAGCTTGCAGAAATCGTATCCGGGATTTAAGGGATTCCGATTTCTTTGGTTTTGTCTTGGGAGAGATACGAATTTGCAAAAGAAGAGGAATGGTGCGGATTTACAAAACGGTAAAAAGGTGGAAAATTTGTGTTGGTTTCATTCTGAAAAGAGAAAATAGGAGCAATTTTAACTTTGAAGAAGGAGGAGTTTTGCTTTTACTTATAGAGTGAGCGGATGGAGGAGAAGAGGCTACGTTTGATTTCTCTTTGCAGTTGTGAAATGAATAGGGAGGCCAAGGATTTGTGGAGGAGAGAAGCTCGCATGTTTGATTTTTGTCCATACAAGAAAAGAAAGAATTCACTTTATTTTGTTTTGCTTTGAATCAAACCAGTACCCTTTAATTTAAAAACCCATGATGTCGAACTCCTTTCTGAACCCAACAGCTGTCAATTCTAGGGTAATACCACTATTCTGGACACACTGGGACAAGTTCCGAAGTTCAATTTGATCATCTGGAGAAGATATTAATTTAATTTGACATAAATTAAATTTAAAATAATAAATTATGCGATAATAAATTAATGTTATTATTTGAATTCAAACAGAAGTCTGATGTAACACCCCACGTCCATTAATGTCACTCACGAAGGGAATGCATTAACTTCCATGGAGGTTATAAGTGAATATAGAACAGAAAATTTACAACAAGATAGATAGTAAATAGTACTTGGAAATATAAAACTTCATTTTATTGCAGCGGAAATTAAACATGTTTGTTACATCATAAAACCATAGATCATAACCAAGTACAATATCCATCTTCATAAAAACAAAATACATATTCCCATTACATAAATAGCCATTAAAAAGATAACAAGCTGGAGTTTACTTCAACGGTCCAAGCTTTCCAAAGAGAGATGAAGCAATTCAATCAAACTCCACTAGAGCTGGGCCCAACCTGAGGACCTGGAGGGGGAAAAGGATAGAAATAGAGGAGGGTCAGACATAAAGTCTGGCGAGTATGATAATTCTAACAATACTATTATCAAAATAACTAGACTAAGGCATAAGCTGGAAGACAAGTAAATGTCTATGAACTCTTAGGAAGATAAAGATAGCGTTTAAGATAACGTTAAAGATAACGGTAAAGGCACAACTAATTACTAACGAATGATTACTACACTGCACCACACATAACTACACTGCACCACACCAGTCACCCTATTGTTTGATCCCACTTGCTTCACACAGAAACTTTATAAATAGCCTTACGTACCCCTAGCTGACTACATAGGTGTCGTCTGCCCCTATCTACACTAGGTGTACCCCACTACCCACTTTCGATCGGCTCCCTACTCGTAGATACCCGTGCTGGCCCCATAGTGGGGTGTATCACTCCACTAAAGTGGCAACCCGATACAACTTGAGAATGCATGGCTTATACCTACACGATGCAACAACGTCTTACCTACCAGCCCGGGTCCACACACGCATATGAAACCCGTTGGACTTGCGTTGCCACCGCTCCCCGTTTTGGCCTCTTACAGTCAAATCCAGCATGCGTGTCACGTCCTCGACTTGGGTCGAGCCCACAAAGATACGTTTGGGATACTGGTCGAAATGGGCCCCCACAAGCTACCCACCAAAGCTTGTCACTAGTATATCCCACTTAACCCTCTTAGTCATGTTCATTTACATGTGTGTTTGGTTAAGTCTTACTAATCGTATTTCACATGCCACTAAGGGCACCCCCTAGATTCCTCATGCCACCCAAGGCACCTACTTCACCCCCATGTTCTACCTTACATGTTTATCTGGTTAAGTATTTCTTAATTCATTCAGGCCATAACCTCATAAAGACCTCTCACATTAGACTGGCATTTATGGCAGCTGGATTTGCCGGGCGGGTCCGGGCAGTCTTACACCATAAAAGAGTCTAACCTCGTGTCTTTACAACCGTTATGCTTTAGTTTAGGCCTAGGACCTCTCACATTGGGCTGACATTTGTGACCACTGGATTTGCCGGGCGGGTCCGGGCAGGTTTACGTCACAAACGAGTCCAACCTCGCGTCCTAAGCATTGATTAACACTTAAAATCTTTTACACCAGTTTTAATAATTCCCTATTCAAATTATTTATTAATTCAACTTTTAATGTTGTCCATAATTGACTCAATTATGGCCATCCACTTATGGCATGCAAAATCATATCAATTGCACCCCAACTTTTTAATATTAAATCCTTAATATTACCCATACCCCACGTTTATACGTTCGCTTATTCAACGCATAATATAGGCTAGACTTGTATAGTCTAACACCTAGCACAAAGATAAATTATCACAACATATAGACAATTAAAATAAATCTAATCATAATAGGGGTGAAACTTGCATAAACTACACATGTTAAGGATCAAAAGGTGTCAACTTGTTAAATGTCTCAATTTACATGATATGATCATAGCCCAAATCTATACATAAACTTGCATATGGGGTTTTTAGGCAATATAATGATGGTGTGAACTAGCATAGGATATCACATATGTCATAACATAATTCTAGATGTCATAATAGATGTCTTGGCATATGTTCATAACTTTTCTAATCAATCTAACTTGCATATGTGACTTGTCATATAGATCAACGTAACCCAAACATGATGATTTAATTAATATGAACTAACTAGCATAGATGGTAACATAATGGCCTTTTTAACATGTATGATTCATCACAACTTAGCATGGAAACTTTCAACATACATAACATCATCATAGCATGATTTACAACATATAAGATATCATCATCACATAACATTGGATTTACAATATACATGATAGCAAAAGGGGTTTACAACAACATATATGATAATTCACATCATCTACTCATAATCCATTCGTAACTCAACCTAATTAAAATGATAATAATCTTGTTAAGATCATCATACTCACAATTTAGAGAAGAAAAGAGAGAGTTTTGCTTTGCTTTAGGGTTGAGAGAATTAGAATTGATTTTGCTTTTCTTCTTTCTTAGTTGGCGGCGGCTCCATTGATTTCCATGGCGACGGTAACTATTCTATTTTAATTAGGTTTAGGGTTAGCATTAGGCTGTATTTATAGGTATAGGAAGTTATTTAGGACCATTAGATTAACCCTGAACCATGAGAACCAATCAAATGCAAATTCTGCATTTGAGCGAATCGGCCCACGGGTTGACAGCCAAACACCTGGATTAACCCCTAGTCGACCCAGCAGGGCTCAGGTCGACCTCAAAAACGGGTCGGTTCGGTTATTTCCCCTCCCAATTCGCTGTTTTGAACTTTTTCGCATATTTATTTATTTAATTTTTAATTTATATATATATATATATATATATATCAATACATATATATATATATATATATTTCTCTGCGCAACCCATTTCACTTAATTCTTTTCTACAAATTAAGTATACTTTAATTTGTGAATTTTAATGTTATAAAATTACGGGGTGTTACATTCTCCCCTCCTTAAAGGATTTCGTCCCCGAAATCTCCAAGTCAAGAAGAATGTATATCCTACCATCTAATCGTCCATCTACTCAACCATCAAACACCAGCATCCATTGTCCTTAAAAGACTTCTAATGCTTTAATGTTTATATGCACAGCGTGTGTATATGTCCATGTCTAATGCAAAATTAGGCGGTCTACTGATTCAGTCGACCTCCTTAGTGCAATTCATGATAGTGCCATGCGTCCAATATGTGTGCAAAAGATTCCTAATGATACATATTAATTCTATATGCGTGCACAACCATCCACCCGAATGCAGCAACTATATGATAATACAACCATTATACATCCATTTTACTAAATACATCCATATATATGCAATATGCAATATGAAGTGACTGAGCCGTTCTGGTGCCTAATAGTGTGTGTATATGCATCCACGAGCAACCACTATCAAACACTTGCATCCACTTTGCATCCACCATACATAACATGTCTCAAACACATGTTTCAACCATAGGATTATCCTAACTAAAGGTCAAAGATACTAGCGAGAGGATATACTAAAGATAAGATAAGTACAAGCTAAGCGATAAAGGAGAAATTAAAGGACATACCCTCAAAAAGAAAAGGGTATCGTGAACGCATCTTCTCTTCCGTCTCCCAAGTAGCGTTGCTCTCATCATCTCCCCATTGCACTTTGACTAGTCTGACCTCTCGATTCCTCAACCTCTTGATATCCGACCCAAGAATGCGCGTAGGAGCTCGTCGAATTGTCGCATCACGCTCTATCTCAACCTCTCTAAGCAAGCTCGGCTCTACCACTTCCGCGGTCTCGTGCAAGCACTTCCTCAAATGTGACACGTGGAATACGTCATGTACACCACTAAGTCTCTCGGGCAACTCCACTCTATACGCCATCCGTCCAATCCTCTCCTTAATAGGAAACGGCCCTACAAACCTTGGTGCTAATTTCCCAACGGACCCAAAGCGAACAACGTTTGGTAATGGAGACACTTTGACAAAGACCATGTCCCCAACTTCAAACTCGAGATCTATCCTCCTCTTATCCGCATAAGATTTCTACCTATCTTACACTGCTTTAATCCTCCTTCGAATCAAGTCGATCTTCTCCGAAGTCTCCCTAATCATATCGGGCCCAAGTAAGATCTTATCCGTAGATTCCCACCAACATGTAGGTGAACGACAAGGTCGTCCATATAGAGCTTCGAATGGTGCCATACCAATGTTGGACTGAAAGCTATTATTATATGCGAACTCAACCAATGGAAGATGCTCTTCCCATGTACCCCCAAAGTCTAGGATACACAGCCTCAACAGATCCTCTAGAATGCGATTCACCCTCTCAGTCTGGCCGTCCGTCTGAGGATGATATGCGGTGCTCAAACATAACTGAGTCCCTACTGCCTCTTGTAAGCTTCTCCAAAATTCGCTAGTGAAAATAGGATCGCGGTCACTAACTATGCTAGAAGGAACACCGTGCAAACGAACTATCTCTCGAACGTATACAGAAGCTAACCATGGAGCAGTCCTCTTACTCTTCACGGGAATAAAATGGGCGCACTTAGTAAGTCTATCTACTATAACCCAAATTCCCGTATTACCCTTCCTCGATCGCGGTAATCCATCCACAAAATCCATCGAGATGCTTTCCCATTTCCATAGTGGAACCTCCAATGGGAGAAGCAACCTGTAATGACCCGCATTGGTAGAGGTATTATAATTAATTTACTTAATTATTTAAAGGGTGATTAAAAGGATTTATTGGTCGTGGAATTCAATAATGGTGAATATTTAATTAAAATAATAATTAAATAATATATTTAATTCTGAAATAAACAGAATTGGCCGAAATGATGATATGGTGTGAACCGGATCATCTGCGATGTTTAATTCAGCTTGGAATTGAATTTGAATAACGAATATATTCAAATTGTCGACAGTTGAACGTATAGATTATAATATAATTAAAATTGAGCTTGAAATGGCGCTGCAGTTCGTAAATTGGTGATTCGAACTTCAACTGAATATTCAGAAGCCGTTTTAAATCGGATTTCTGTAAAACGAGAAACATGTGGAGCTGGTAGAGTATATCTTTCTAGTGGAAGAGAAAGATCGGGATTTCGTCGTGTAGATTTTGGGATATGTCCAAATCAAATTTCAGAAAAGTCGCTATGGAATCGTTTATCGACCATAACTGTTTATTCGATATAACTGGAGATCGGGTTTGAATTTAGACAAGGTCCTTTTGGGAAATAGTGATAATTTAATTTTTAGAATTTTATTGTAATTTTTAATTAATTAAATAAGCAACTTTTTATTTGGAGTATTTTGCACCCTGTAGTCAACATTTTGAAGTTTCAAAATATGAGTCCACCTACCGATATTATTATATTTTTGGGATTGTGACACCTCGGTCGTTACGACCATAACCTTATCTCTATCAGTAGCGGTACATAAACAAACAGAGTTTTACGTAACGGATATGCGAATCAATTTGGAAACAAGATATATACTCAAAGCAAATTAGAATAATCCTACTAACAAAATAAATATATAAATTTTTATTTCTTAGTCACGTACACCTTCTTTTCAACATACGGGGAAAAGGGTTGGTACATCTATCATATGGAGGTGATCACAACTCGTGGCATAATACCAACTTCACGCTGAAACTTCATATGGCATTTCTTTGAATCCAAATAGAAACCGCATCTCATAAAAAAATAAAAAGTGATCGTCCAAAATCCTTCTATAAAAGGGAGCCCTTAACCTAATTTATCGGTCAACCAAGTTCTGAGGTCGACCAAATCATTTTTCCGCCTCCATAACATTTCGATGGCTGGGAACTCCCTTTTTTCAAACCGATTTATCTCCGCCTCCATCATCTTAAATCAAAACTTGTCAACTACACAATGGTTCAGCTAAGGGGTCCTGCAGTCTGACCGAAGATGATCGGGGCTGAGCCTTTCTGGTGACCGGGATCTGCCCTTAAACATGTCGACGTTCAAAGGACATTGCTAGTGATTGGCGCAGCTATGGTAATCGAGACTTGGATCATAGGGATGAGGAAGCTTCGGCGCAGACCCTGGAAGACTCTGATCAATTTCCGGTCATCCGTCTAATGCGCGGTGGGGAAGGGCATCCGAATACTGCAAAGGGGAAGGGTATTCTGTGCTGCAAGTGGTTTCATATGTGTGTTATAGAAATGTGAAGTTGGGTTCAGGTGAACGTGGATGTATGGGAGTATGGAAGGGACGACATTGGTGTTTAAGGAGTACAACAGTGATTTCATTTTTCAGTAATGGATAGAAAATAATTACGTTGGCCATAAATACACACAGTAGCTTGAGACTTGTATTAGGGAAGAGTGTGTGAACAGAGTGAGGATCTGAGAAAGCAAGGCAAGGCGGAGGATTCAAGTGTTGAATACTGGAGGGTTAGTTCGAGAGGGAGGAGTTTGTTCGTGATCCTTATTCTGCATTTACGTTGAGTATTGGAAGAGATAGTTGAATTTAAGAGGGGTCACTAACGTTGATTTTTGGTTTTGGTAAAGTGAACGAGGCCGGTTTGGGCTGAAGGTAGTGGGCCGGAATTTAAAGTGGTGAGGCCTTCTAGTTTTAATAATCTAAGTTTGTTTTAAATTATATAAATGTATACGCGAACTTAGAAAATTTATATCTTCGTCATATGTTAACGAAAATCAGCAAAACAAGATCCGACGTGATCGTATGGATGGTGGCTACACCACGGAACTGACTGGGAGTGAATCCGAGCTCGTTACAATTTATGGCGAAATAAATTGTCCGACTGAATCAAATAACGCAAACTGTTATTTAACGATTAACGCGCCAAAGTGAGTAAATCTCACTAACTCTGAACAGTTTATAATTTCATGTTGTATTTTTAGAACTGTTAGATATTGGCTGATTGACTATGTGTTGACTGTTTTATTGAACTGCTAGTCAGTTAGTTGAATTTCTATATTGATGCTGTTTAACAGAATATATCATATGGAACTGAAAGTGATGTTATCTATATTGTTTAACATCTGTGATGCAGGGAAACAGGTTGGAGGAATCCTACTGGATTCCTCAACATTTATTTTACTGTTTTCATATATTGTGATATATGATGTGTTATATAATCTGTTATGGATTATGTGTGTTGGAATGATGTTGATCATTGTTGTTCGAGATTTTAAATATCATAAAAGACCCTGGGATGTAAAAAGAATTATTTCAATGTATATTGAAATAAAAGGGATTTTATAAAATCAACAGATTTTATAAAAGGAAATATTTTGAAAGTAAATAAAAGGGGAAAATGTTTTTAAACGAATAGAGTTTTATAAAAGGGAAATCATTTGTAAAGTGAAGAACTGTTACTAAAAGTAAATCTTTATCAATGAATAGTAATCGAGTTAAAAGGAGTTAATCGATGTTAGTTGATCGATGTTAGAGAATAAAGTTAAAAGGAGTTAATCGATGTTAGTTAAATTAAAAGGAGTTAATCGATGTTAGTTAATCGATTAGAGAATAAAGTTAAAAGGATTTAATCGATGTTAGTTAATCGATTAGAGAATAAAGTCTAAAGGAGTTAATCAATGTTAGTTAATCGGTTAGAGAATAAAGTCAAAAGGAGTTAATCGATGTTAGTTGACCGATGTTAGAGAATAAAGTTAAAAGGAGTTAATCGATGTTAGTTGATCGATGTTAGAGAATAAAGTTAAAAGGAGTTAATCGATGTGAGTTAATCGATTAGAGTTAAAGTAAAAGGAGTTAATCGATGTTAGTTAATCGATAAGAGTTAAAGTAAAAGGAGTTAATCGAATATAGTTTATTCGAAGAAAGTAAAAGGAGTTATCGAATATAGTTTATTCGAAAGGAGTTAAGTGAAATGAGTAAATCAATAGCGTTAGTCAAATAGAGTTAATCCAATAGTGTTAGTCCAATAGAGTTAATTGATAAGGGTTAATCGAATAGAGTTAAGTGAAAGGAGTCAATCGAATATAGCCATTCGAAGGAGGGTTAAGTAAGGAAGTTAGTAAAGGGATATAAAGTGAACTTTGTCTGTTTCAAAGTTAGAAATGTTGTTCAGTTAAGGTCTGAGAGGTAGTTCTACCCCAACTTGATTGGCTTCGTTTTTAGCTAAGGAATAGTTAAGGTTCGGCAGTAAAGGAAATGGTTTGACTTGGCTTCGCGATGGTTTGTTTAAACATCTGTCTAAGTCCAATGAAGAAGCTTTGGAAATGTTTTCCAAATAAGAAACCAGAAATGTTTTCCAATAAAGAAAACAAGAAATGGAAATGTTTTCCATTGTTAATAACGTATATTTTCCAAATTTAGAAAATAAGAAATATTGAATATAGGGAAACAGGAGATATGTAAATAAATTAAGAGATAAATGTTAAATGATGTTTGATCGATATAATTTCCATTTGGAAATAATATCGTTGTTTGCACACCTGTTTTTAATCGATAGTTAAATCACAGACTATCGAAGTTTTTGACCATTTTAACGTTGTTAATATGGAGAGACCGGTTGGATTTTTATCCAAAGAACCACTCTGTATTGGCATAAGCGTTGCGAATCATATATGCCAAAGGAAATTGAAGACGGTGTTATGCAAGGGCTATCCTATTTACAGAATAGTTCCTTCGGTTCATCCTGTTCCTGGATGACTTGTATGGACGGATGTCTGACAGAGTATTTCCAGACGATCACGTATATTGATTTCTCCAACCGTACCAAGAGTGGAAGCGGAGAAGGAAACTTCTTTAGCTAACACATAATGTATTGTTGAGGACGTCAATCGGTGATTTGATGGATTTGATGATGTGGCATTCAAAGTAAATCTGATGTGATGATGAAAGCGTAGCTTCTAGCCTCATCATCCGGTAAATGACAGAAATCGGGCAGGCGGCATGGCTAAGTCGGTCGCACCGAAGTAGGGTGTATAATCACCTGATCTAGAGTATCATTTACTTCTAAAAATCTATTGTTGATGTGGTCCCATTCAGGAAACGGTTGCTGATCCCAACCGTTGGTGATATACATTCGATACACTCAAGCGAAATGAGTGGTCGGTCATGTGTGGCTGGGTTGCAAGATGTTCTTGTTGAACCCAGTGTATTCCTCTCTAGAGGTACACAAGCGAAAGGTGGTTCCATACCTTGTCATAGTTGGAAATCCATTACCCAATACGTGCTTTCGGTTTTGATTGTATACTATATATGTAGAACGTGAGATGAAAGCGTTTCTGCTAGATGATTATTATATTGTGTTGATAGACATTATTATAATATCAAAAGGTTTTTGATATAAATATAATTTGGATTCTCATAAGGGAAAAACCCGTTCCGTTATGCGGCGTGGTCTTATGAGATATCGTTTACTTGTTCGAACTGTTTTTAAACTGTTTTACTCACACCAGCCCCATGACTGACCCGGAGTTTACTTTGTTGTTTTCCCTAAACTCTTGGGTGCCTAAATTTGTATGGGCAGTCAAGTAGTCGGGATTTTACAGATATAGTTGAAGAGCTGGAGCAGGAGGCTTCAGGATCATATAGCTGTAGTTATTTCCGCTGTGTTGTAAGTGATGTACTTTGATATTGATGTATATTCAAGTACAGATGTATATTTCAAGTTATGTTATATATATTATATGTTATTCGTTCCGCTGTGAGATTCGTGTTACTCTGATGTCGTGTTCTTCTTCTTCTTCTATTCTAATTTTCTATCTTATCTTTCCTCACCCTCTAATTTCTTTCACTAATTACCAGGATTTTTCGATGTTTTGGTTATCGACATCGAGTTTATGTCGATAACCAAAGTCGCTAGAAATCCGGGTCGTTACAGTTGGTATCAGAGCTTAAGTTAAGTGAATTACCTTGGCTCTGTCGCGTGACTCGGTAGAGATAGGGTTAGTAATACCCTAGACTGAGATTGAGTGTATATATACGAGTGAACGTATTTGTTATTGATATAAAAATTTGTTTTATATTGTGGAGATTCATTGGTTGAGTTGTTTATGGGTTCTGGTCGATCAGTTTGATCCACTGTATCGGTAGGAGTTGGTAAACACTTGAATACGATGAACCGTCAGGGTATGTTTTAAAAAGAGGGTAAACAATAATTTTACCCAAATTATATTTTTGATATAAAGGATTTATATTGGAATGATTATAATATATTGGATATATTGGTTGTGATTATAATCGAGTAAGATTATAAACTAAATGGTTATGTAAATAACCAATCAGAATTCATATAAGTGAAATACGTGAAATCAGATGAGTTAAATCTGAAATTTAAACCAGAAATGGAGTAAAACTCTGGAAAATTGGATAAGTGTTTGTAAATGGATTTGGATTAAAAATAAGGAAAATTTAAGATCTTGGGAGATTTTAAAATTGTTTTACAAGCAGTGTGAATTATATTTTGAAATAAATTTGAAAGTGGAAATGTTTAGAAATGGTTTTATAGTAGTGAACTCACTTCAATCACTCGAAAATAGATTCTGATGATGACAGCTGCATCATCAGTATTCATTTTCGAGTTGTAACTGACGAATTACTACCAGAGATACTGTTTTGAATTTGTTTTGGGAAAGACAAGTTGTGTTGAATTTCAAAATGGGATTTAAAATATAGAATTTGAATTTTGAAATAGATTTGAAATATTAACTTGTTTTAAAAGAATTAAAACGAGAAGTTCCTTTATAAACAAAGTTTATAAAAAGTTCTTTTATAAACGAAGTTTATAAATGAAGTGAAGAGAATTATCATTGGATAATTCAGAAATAAAAATACAAGTGTGTAGTTGAAAGGGAAACCTATTTTCCAAAAGGTAGTAATATCAATTTCAAAAGGAATTGAAATCGAGACTTATTTAAAGAATGAATAAAGAAAGTTTGAAAAGGAGTTTGAAGAAAGGAAGTTCAAACATAGAATTTGAATAAGAAAATTCAAAGAGGAATTGAATATAGAAAATTCAAAGGGGATTTGAATATAGAAATTCAAATGAGATTTGAATAAAGAAGATTTAAATAATGGAAAATTGAATATAGAATTCATATAGAGTAATAATGAAATTTGAATATAGAATTCAAATAGTTTGAAATGGAATTTGAATATAGAATTCAAATAGAGTTGAAATGGGAATTGGAATATATAATTCAATGGGAATTGGAATATATAATTCAATGGAGTTTGAATATAGGATTTGAATATCGAAAGTGAAATTCAAATTGAATATAGAAATTTAAAGGAGTTTAAATATATGAAATTCAAATAGAATTTGAATTAGGAAAATTCAAGTAGAGTTAAAAAGGAATTTGAATATAGGATTCAAATAGAATTCAAATGGAATTTGAATATAGCATTCAAAGGGGATTTGAGAATTTATATTCGAAATTGAATATGAAGCATAAGTTGAAAATGGAGTTCAAATTAGTTGTAAGCAAGTTAAAATATACATGAACATGTCATGTTCAATTATAAAAGTGAAATAGACTAAAGAGTTAATTAACAAATTAATTAACGAATTGAGTTAAAACGATCATGTATAGTTAAAATAGATTGGGCAGGTATAAATATACATGAGATGTGTATGGATAAGGTATGAAGTGAAATAAATAGAATGCTTGACGAAAAGGTATGTATTTAATTCATATATGAAATTTTATGCGCCGTATCGGCTAGCCGCTTGGCTTTTTCTTTTTCTTTTGGATTGGTGAGGGCCATGGGAGGCTATTTGAAATATCCCGATGCTCCTAGTACAAAGGAGGTTATGACGAATTTTTCCATAAATTTAAAGAGTTAGAATATTTTTAAGATAATTTGATAGTTAGAAATCAACGTATCGATATATATAGAAGTCGATAAGGAAACGAACATAGAAATAGAATAGTAAAATCAAAAAGGAAGTCTAGAATAAAATCTAGTAAGAATAAAAAGAGAAGGTGTATATATGTTTAAAAGTTAATCAGTAATTGTATGGTATTGATTATTCGAGTAAGTAGTCATATCTGTTTTGACGTTATAAATGTTATTCAGTCAAGGTCTGAGAGGTAGTTATACCCCAACTTGATTGATTTCATTATTAACAAACAAATAGTAAGATTTCAGGCTCGAAGATCAATGTTGAATAAGAGTTAGTTGAATATAGTATTTGGGTTGTCGTAACGATGTTTAACGCAACATCCGTTTTAACCCAAATAAGTGTAAGCTTGGAAATAATAAAGAATATTCCTAAGTATAGAAATAAACGAGATCGGAAAAGAGATAAATAATTGGAGTATTTTCGAATTATAAATAACATATATTTTCTGAAGTTTAGAAAATAAAGGAAGGCGATATTCGGAAATGTTTTCCAATTAACATAAAAGGCCAATATGGTTATTGAAAATATTTGGTTAACAAATATTGATAAAGAAATAGAGAAGTGAAATATTAATGAAGGCCTCAGTGACATGTTCAAAAAGGAAAATTTGATTTTTGAATAGAGTAAACTGTTTAAAAAACTCCCGGGGAAAGACTGTTTGAATTAAAAACAAATTTAATAGAAATTTGAGAAAGAAAATTTGAAGTAAAGTAAAGCCAGTAAAGTGGTAACTGAGATTGAATTAGAATGATATCAAGACCAATTGGATTGTGAGATTCAAATTTGTAGTGTAAGGTGATAATCAAGTTAAGAGTTGGGAATCGAGAAGAAACTCGAGTTGAAATGATATTTGGCTCGGATATAAGCGAATGGTTGTGTTGTAGAGCAGATTGGAATTTGATTGGGATGACATTGGTATATGCTGAATTAGCAGCAGATGTAAAGGATATCTTGATATGCCCAACAAAAAGGTACCAGTTTATATTATATATGGGTTTGAGATGTTGATGAGCCGAATTGGCAAACCGCTTGGCTGTTTGATTTTATCTTAGGATGGAGACGGCCCAGAGTGGCGAGTTGTGGTTTGACCGATTGACCAATACAAAAGGAGGTACTGGCAAAAAATTTCGAAAAATTAAGGCGTTAGAAAATTTTCAGGATTTTTGAAAATTTTCGTCGATAAGAATGAATTAATAATTTAATTAAATTGGTTCAGTTGAAACTGAAGTTAAGAAGTGAACAAATATGTTCTAACCAGTCGATAGGGTCGTCCTCTACCTTTAAGCAATTTTGAGGACGAAATTA
The DNA here is from genome assembly GCA_030737875.1 of Allium sativum. Classification (NCBI taxonomy): domain Eukaryota; kingdom Viridiplantae; phylum Streptophyta; class Magnoliopsida; order Asparagales; family Amaryllidaceae; genus Allium; species Allium sativum. The sequence goes on from CM060913.1 coordinate 164,902,538, forward strand.
TTTTAAGTGGGAAAGATTCTAATGACCCGCATTGGCAGAGGTATTATAATTAATTTATTTAATTATTTAAAGGGTGATTAAAAGGATTTATTGGTCGTGGAATTCAATAATGGTGAATATTTAATTAAAATAATAATTAAATAATATATTTAATTCTGAAATAAACAGAATTGGCCGAAATGACGATATGGTGTGAACCGGATCATCTGTGATGTTTAATTCAGCTTGGAATTGAATTTGAATAACGAATATATTCAAACTGTCGACAGTTGAAGGTATAGATTATAATATAATTAAAATTGAGCTTGAAATGGCGCTGCAGTTCGTAAATTGGTGATTCGAACTTCAACTGAATATACAGAAGCCGTTTTAAATCGGATTTCTGTGAAACGAGAAACATGTGGAGCTGGTAGAGTATATCTTTCTAATGGAAGAGAAAGATCGGGATTTCGTCGTGTAGATTTTGGGATATGTCCAAATCAAATTTCGGAAAAGTCGCTATGGAATCGTTTATCGACCATAACTGTTTATTCGATATAACTGGAGATCGGGTTTGAATTTAGACAAGGTCCTTTTGGGAAATAGTGATAATTTAATTTTTAGAACTTTATTGTAATTTTTAATTAATTAAATAAGCAACTTTTTATTTGGAATATTTTGCACCCTGTAGTCAACATTTTGAAGTTTCAAAATATGAGTCCACCTACCGAAATTATTATATTTTGGGATCGTGACACCTCGCTCGTTACGACCATAACCTTATTTCTGTTAGTAGCGGTACAAAAACAAACAGACTTTTACGTAACGGATATGCAAATCAATTTGGAAACAAGATATATACTCAAAGCAAATTAGAACAATCCTACTAACAAAATAAATATATAAATTTTTATTTCTTAGTCATGTACACCTTCTTTTCAACATACGGGGAAAATGGTTGGTACATCTATCATATGGAGGTGATCACAACTCGTGGCATAATACCAACTTCACGCTGAAACTTCGTATGGCATTTCTTTGAATCCAAATAGAAACCACATCTCAAAAAAAATAAAAAGTGATGGTCCAAAATCCTTCTATAAAAGGGAGCCGTTAACCTAATTTATCGGTCAACCAAGTTCTGAGGTCGACCAATTCATTTTTCCGCCTCCATAACATTTCGATGGCTGGGAACTCCCTCTTTTTCAAACTGATTTATCTCCGCCTCCATCATCTTAAATCAAAACTTGTCAACTACACAATGGTTCAGCTAAGGGTTCCTGCAGTCTGACCGAAGATGATCGGGGCTGAGCCTTTCTGGTGACCGGGATCTGCCCTTAAACATGTCGATGTTCAAAGGACATTGCCGGTGATTGGCGCAGCTATGGTAATCGAGACCTGGATCATTGGGATGAGGAAGCTTCGGCGCAGACCCTAGAAGACTCTGATCAGTTTCCGGTCATCCGTCTAATGCGCGGTGGGGAAGGGCATCTGAATACTGCAAAGGGGAAGGGTATTCTGTGCTTCAAGTGGTTTCGTATGTGTGTTATAGAAATGTGAAGTTGGGTTCAGGTGAACGTGGGTGTATGGGAGTATGGAAGGGACGACATTGGTGTTTAAGGAGTACAACAGTGATTTCATTTTTCAGTAATGGATAGAAAATAATTACGTTGGCCATAATTACACACAGTAGCTTGAGACTTGTATTAGGGAAGAGTGTGTGAACAGAGTGAGGATCTGAGAAAGCAAGGCAAGGCGGAGGATTCAAGTGTTGAATACTGGAGGGTTAGTTCGAGAGGGAGGAGTTTGTTCGTGGTCCTTATTCTGCATTTACATTGAGTATTGGAAGAGATAGTTGAATTTCAGAGGGGTCACTAACGTTGATTTTTGGTTTTGGTAAAGTGAACGAGGCCGGTTTGGGCTGAAGGTAGTGGGCCGGAATTTAAAGTGGTGAGGCCTTCTAGTTTTATTAATCCAAGTTTGTTTTAAATTATATAAATGTATACGCGAACTTAGAAAATTAATATCTTCGTCATATGTTAACGGGAATCAGCAAAACAAGATCCGACGTGATCGTATAGACGGTGGCAACACCACGGAACTGACTGGGAGTGAATCCGAGCTCGTTACAATTTATGGCGAAATAAATTGTCTGACTGAATCAAATAACGCAAACCGTTATTTAATGATTAACGCGCCAAAGTGAGTAAATCTCACTAACTCTGAACAGTTTATAATTTCATGTTGTATTTTTAGAACTGTTAGATATTGGCTGATTGACTGTGTGTTGACTGTTTTATTGAACTGCTAGTCAGTTAGTTGAATTTCTATATTGATGCTGTTTAACAGAATATATCATATGGAACTGAAAGTGATGTTATCTATATTGTTTAACATCTGTGATGCAGGGAAACAGGTTGGAGGAATCCTACTGGATTCCTCAACATTTATTTTACTGTTTTCATATATTGTGATATATGATGTGTTATATAATCTGTTATGGATTATGTGTGTTGGAATGATGTTGATCATTGTTATTCGAGATTTTAAATATCATAAAAGACCCTGGGATGTAAAAAGAATTATTTCAATGTATATTGAAATAAAAGGGATTTTATAAAATCAACAGATTTTATAAAAGGAAATATTTTGAAAGTAAATAAAAGGGGAAAATGTTTTTAAACGAATAGAGTTTTATAAAAGGGAAATCATTTGTAAAGTGAAGAACTGTTACTAAAAGTAAATCTTTATCAATGAATAGTAATCGAGTTAAAAGGAGTTGATCGATGTTAGAGAATAAAGTTAAAAGGAGTTAATCGATGTTAGTTAAATTAAAAGGAGTTAATCGATGTTAGTTAATCGATTAGAGAATAAAGTTAAAAGGAGTTAATCAATGTTAGTTAATCGATTAGAGAATAAAGTCAAAAGGAGTTAATCGATGTTAGTTAATCGGTTAGAGAATAAAGTCAAAAGGAGTTAATCGATGTTAGTTGATCGATGTTAGAGAATAAAGTTAAAAGGAGTTAATCGATGTTAGTTGATCGATGTTAGAGAATAAAGTTAAAAGGAGTTAATCGATGTGAGTTAATCGATTAGAGTTAAAGTAAAAGGAGTTAATCGATAAGAGTTAAAGTAAAAGGAGTTAATCGAATATAGTTTATTCGAAGAAAGTAAAAGGAGTTATCGAATATAGTTTATTCGAAAGGAGTTAAGTGAAATGAGTAAATCAATAGCGTTAGTCAAATAGAGTTAATCCAATAGTGTTAGTCCAATAAAGTTAATTGATAAGGGTTAATCGAATAGAGTTAAGTGAAAGGAGTCAATCGAATATAGCCATTCGAAGGAGGGTTAAGTAAGGAAGTTAGTAAAGGGATATAAAGTGAACTTTGTCTATTTCAAAGTTAAAAATGTTGTTCAGTTAAGGTTTGAGAGGTTGTTCTACCCCAACTTGATTGGCTTCGTTTTTAGCTAAGGAATAGTTAAGGTTCGGTAGTAAAGGAAATGGTTTGACTTGGCATCGCGATGGTTTGTTTAAACATCTGTCTAAGTCCAATGAAGAAGCTTTGGAAATGTTTTCCAAATAAGAAACCAGAAATGTTTTCTAATAAAGAAAACAAGAAATGGAAATGTTTTCCATTGTTAATAACGTATATTTTCCAAATTTAGAAAATAAGAAATATTGAATATAGGGAAACAGGAGATAAGTAAATAAATTAAGAGATAAATGTTAAATGATGTTTGATCGATATAATTTCCATTTGGAAATAATATCGTTGTTTGCACACCTATTTTTATTTGATAGTTAAATCACAGACTATCGAAGTTTTTGACCATTTTAACGTTGTTAATATGGAGAGACCGGTTGGATTTTTATCCAAAGAACCACTCTGTATTGGCATAAGCGTTGCGAATCATATATGCCAACGGAAATTGAAGACGGTGTTATGCAAGGGCTATCCTGTTTACGGAATAGTTCCTTCGGTTCATCCTATTCCCGGATGACTTGTATGGACGGATGTGTGATAGAGTATTTCCAGACGATCACGTATATTGATTTCTCCAACCGTACCAAGAGTGGAAGTGGAGAAGGAAACTTCTTTAGCTAACACGTAATGTATTGTTGAGGACGTCAATCGGTGATTTGATGGATTTGATGATGCGGCATTCAAAGTAAATCTGATGTGATGATGAAAGCGTAGCTTCTAGCCTCATCATCCGGTAAATGACAGAAATCGGGCAGACAGCATGGTTAAGTCGGTCGCACCGAAGTAGGGTGTATAATCACCTGATCTAGAGTTTCATTTACTTCTAAAAATCTATTGTTGATGCTGTCCCATTCAGGAAACGGTTGTTGATCCCAACCGTTGGTGATATACATTCGATACACTCAAGCGAAATGAGTGGTCGGTCATGTGTGGCCGGGTTGCAAGATGTTCTTGTTGAACCCAGTGTATTCCTCTCTAGAGGTACACAAGAGAAAGGTGGTTCCATACCTTGTCATAGTTAGAAATCCATTACCCAATACGTGCTTGCAGTTTTGATTGTATACTATATATGTAGAACGTGAGATGAAAGCGTTTCTGCTAGATGATTATTATATTGTGTTGATAGACATTATTATAATATCAAAAGGTTTTTGATATAAAGATAATTTGGATTCTCATAAGGGAAAAACCTGTTCCGTTATGCGGCGTGGTCTTATGAGATATCGTTTACTTGTTCGAACTGTTTTTAAACTGTTTTACTCACACCAGTCCCATGACTGACCCGGAGTTTACTTTGTTGTTTTCCCTAAACTCTTGGGTGCCTAAATTTGTATGGGCAGTCAAGTAGTCGGGATTTTACAGATATAGTTGAAGAGCTGGAGCAGGAAGCTTTAGGAGCATATAGCTATAGTTATTTCCGCTGTGTTGTAAGTGATGTACTTTGATATTGATGTATATTCAAGTACAGATGTATATTTCAAGTTATGTTATATATATTATATGTTATTCGTTCCGCTGTGAGATTCGTGTTACTCTGATGTCCTGTTCTTCTTCTTCTTCTATTCTAATTTTCTATCTTATTGAGACGACCCGATTTCCCGTTCTCACGGAAACAAGGTTATCTTTGGAATATAACACAGAAACAGATAATAGCAGAACAGAATTAAATAAATACACCAGAATGAACAACAAAATATACTGGATAAAAGTAATCATCAGAGTTACACAGTATACAGGATCTTACTTAGTACAAATACAGTTCAGCTATACATAAATGTCTACAGCGGAAATAAACAAAATATGTACAATAGGAGCTGAACAGCATAAAAAGAAATAAATGATAGAATCCATCTTCAGCTCCAGCTATCCAGAAGAGAACCAGCTAAACCTGAATACAAGGCTGCCCGTGTAGAAAAAGGGGCACCCGAGTTTGAGAGTGAAACAAACTACGAGTCAGTCATGGGACTGGTATGAGAAATCCACTCAACACATATATAATTGGCTAATCACAGGACCACGCCACTTTCGTGGAACGGGTTTACTCCATTGGATTGCCAGTGCTTTAAAACAAATCTTTCTTTTAAACATCGCTATGCTTTTTATAAAAATGAAGCCGTTATAAGACTCAGTTCCCATCACACAATGCAACGCAAACCGGAGGATAGAGTTTTTACCTTATAACGGCCAAAATATGCTTGATACGAATAAAACAAAGGCATTTGATATTATTGCTAGTGTATATATGTTTTGAAAACAATTTCAAATCATAACTATCAATCATAGACGGCATTAATGCCCCATACCACTATGTCGCCATATATAGGTATACAATCAAAACCGCACAATCACGTATTTGGAAATTGGATTTCCGTCATGAACCAAGGCAAAAGATAGTCCTTACCGAATTCGAGACGCTCTAGCCCGCCCCTCAGGAACAGCCGCAACTGCCCCCTGGATCGTCAGGGCCGGTCCACCGATGTGGATTATTATGCCTGAACAATACGTTTCCCCGCCCTTTGGGGCGTAAACGAGCCAACGAATGACTCCATCGGACCCGGATCGTCCGATCAAACCGAGGCGCCTCGCAACAGCAACAACCACATAGGTGAAAAGTATATAAATGTCAGGGCTGGTAGGTCACTGACACCACCCTAGCTAGAAAGAAACGCATGCCCTCCCTGAGGTCCTTCCTCCCGTTTTAGGTTCCTACCGGGGTGTGAGGCTCGCGAATTCACGTTACACACAAAGCTACGCCACACAGGCGGTGCTTTGATCATCACCACAAGACTTTGCTTTTCAACAGAAGCCCTGATCACTGCATCTTAGCATGCCACACAGAATAAATCCTATGTCAGACACACAGTCCATTTACAAGTCCGTTCTGGGTCTGAACGAAACCGGAGGCACTAAATACCTCGCAAACCCTTTGATCAACACGTACGTCTGAACGATCACCACTCATTATCCATATTTCGGGATGCCTCCCAATCAGGACCTCGGTTACCATCCAAACGAGGTGAAGATCTCCGGTCTTCGACCATCGTCTTCATCTTCGAATTTCAATCGTCGGTCGATTATTCGAAATGAGAATTAACTCGGCCTTTTCAAATAATTCACGTATATTCAGAATTTCAAATCGATTTATTTCAATGGTTAAATTATTCAACAACACCAATTGTGTTCTTTAATATAGTTTTCACACCAAACACATTCAACCATCAAACATCACATAAATCAAGCAAATTCAGTTTATTTCCATTCCATATCGCTTACGATATTTTATAACTATTTATCGCTATTTTTATTTATTTTAAAATAGCTAATATATTCAAAACGACGTTTCGGGCCATAACGTGGCCGTGGCGCTGTTTTTCTTCAGATTTGATTTACACATATCTGAAAATCTAACCGTTGGATCTTCACAAAATTTACATCATTAGAAATGTCTTTTCAAAACGAATCCAACGGTTCCAGTTTCGGGAAAATCCGACGGTCGGATCTCCCGGTACAATCGTTTGAAGTTTTGATTTCAAAATACGAACTGCAGCGTCGTTATTCGATTAAATATAATTTTATTTATATATATAAATAAATATAATCGTTTCTGGCGCTGTTTTTCTTCAGATTTGAATTAAACATTCCAGACAATCCAACCGTTGGATTTCTACAAGGTTGGTGCCGTTGGAAAGATTATTCCAAGGCGAACCCGACGGTTGAGGTTTCGGGAAAATCCAATGGTCGGATTTCCCGTACTAGTCGTTTGAAATTACGGTTTCGAAATACGAACTGCACGGCTTCGTTTCGTTTTAATTTTATTTATATTTATATAGTTATATAAATATAGTTCATTCAACGATTTCAATATCGTTTTAACTTCAAAAAATTTTCTAACTCCTTAAATTTTGGAAAAATTTCGCCATAACCTCCCCTGTACCGGGAGCGTCGGGAAATCGCAAATAGCGTCCCGGTCCTTCTAATCTCAAAAAGAAAAAAAAAAGAAAAAGCCAAGCGGCTAGCCAATAGGCTCAAAATCATCACCCAAACAAATCAGTAAATGTGTACCTATTTGTCGGGCACAAAATTTTATTCCTCTTCTCTAGCCCCTTTGCTATAACCTGTTCAAAGAATATTGCATGTACATATATATACAGTTCATATCATTTTTCATTTTCTATTCAACTTCATATTTGATTTCTATTAGGTTTTAAAAACACCATTCATTCTAATGTTACATAAATAGGTGCAAATCATTTCATTAGCTAATTAATGAATATTTCAACTCATATATGTTTATTTTGAACAAGTGGCTATTTTCAACATTTCACATTTCAACGATTTATGCATACAATAAAAATGTGATTTTTATTGTAAAACGATTCATTTCAAAACACTATTTTTCTATATAGTTCACATAGTCGATAAAAGGTGATATTTATTATCAAACAGTTTATTTCAAAATATGAATACCATTCAACACATGAATTTCTAAACAACGAATGAATATCAATTCAACACATGAATGTTTTCAATAGTTTTTATATATCGATAAAAATGTGATTTTTATTATCGAACGATTTATTTCAAAATATGAATACCATTCAACACATGAATTTCTAAACAACGAATGAATATCAATTCAACACATGAATGTTTTCAATAGTTTTTAGATATAGATAAAAATGTGATTTTTATTATCTAACAGTTTATTTCAAAATATGAATACCATTCAACACATGAATTTCTAAACAACGAATGAATATCAATTCAACACACGAATGTTTTCAATAGTTTTTAGATATAGATAAAAATGTGATTTTTATTATCTAACAGTTTATTTCAAAATATGAATACCATTCAACACATGAATTTCTAAACAACGAATGAATATCAATTCAACACACGAATGTTTTCAATATAAGGAATAAATATAGTTTAAGCATATGAAAATAATTCAAACACACAAATATTATTCAAAATTTCGGCAGCATAACGGCAGGGTAGTTACACCGGGACCGTCCCTAGTACGGCTCCTCGCTCTACCTTAAAACCTCGCGGTTTTTGACAATGGGAAACATGCATCTAGTTCGCACGCAGGCGGCATGTATATATTTTTATTCATTTCCACAAACTAATCCTAAGTGGTTTCAACCAAATATTTCACAACCACAAACGGGTATTTTTCAACCACAATCAACCAATATCAATCCCAAACAATCCCAAACAATCATTCAATTTTCACCACAATTTCAACCAATAAATAACGTCCATGGTTTGTGGACGAGGGGCGTATATATATATATATATATATAGATATTTATATATAGCAGTTCATTTTCAACTCATATATGTTTATTTATAAAAAGAATTTGAAGAGTGAGAAATCCTCACCAATAGCTATCCACTCACACGATTGTTCCTTAATAGAAACTTCGCCTACTTCGCCTTGTTGTTGCTTTCGTTTCCCGTATTCTCTACATAAGTAAAAATCGAATTTTTACCATGCTATTCAATATATATAAAAATATGATTTTTACTTTTGCTTTCACATATAAAAAATATGATTTTTGCTTTCACATATAAAAATATGATTTTTGCTTTCACATATAAAAACATGATTTTTACCTTCGCTTTCACATATAAAAACATGTTTTCTATTTTTGCTTTCACATATAAAAATATGTTTTCTATTTTATAAGTCATTTTTAAAATCAGTTTTTATATTCTTTAAAATTTCTTTAAAATCAAATCAGTTTTTCTCTTTTTTTTTTTTTTTATAAATGCAGTTTTATTTTATTTATTTTTTATTTCAAAAACAGGTTTTTATACTTTTTATAAAATTCAGTTTAATACTTATTAAACAAATCACAGTATTTAAAATCAGAACTTAAAACAAAAATAAAATAAATAAATCAAATTAAAAAAAACTTACAGTGCTTCGAAGAAGGGGGGGGGATGCTGATGTCGGCGGCGGCACTTCTGGGGGGGGGAAATGAAGGCGTCGGAGGAGGTGGGCGTTCGCTGGTTCGAACGGTGGTGTCGCGACTGGATTCGACGGGGGGTGCTCGAGGTGGAGGCGGAGGCTGCGGGGAGGCGGTGAGTGGCTTCGAGATGGGGGGTGGCGGCGTGAGTTCGTCGGCGGCTCGAGGTTGGGGGGGGGGCGGCTCCGATTAGATTTAGGTTTTTGGTTTTTTTTTTCTTTTTTTTTTTCTTCTGTTTCGAATTATAACTAACGGGGGGGGGGGCCAATCAGAAGGGAAAAAGGGGGAGAAAGAGTACCCTTTTTTTTTTTTTTTTTATTTAATTTAAATTTGCAAAAGGGTTGACTTTCATCCACGACCTCGAAACGGGGCCCACCGCCTGTCGCCCATAGCGTTTCACCCCCATTCCGAACACAATGGGATATGTATCGCAAGCTGGTTTGATCATTACAATCGGTTTCCTTTTGAATTTACATTTAAATCACTATATTGAATTTTAAACGCACATTTCAAATTACCGGGGTCACATACTAACTAGAAAAATTCCAGAAAAATATTTTCTAGTTTCGTATTGACGATTCGGTCCTAACAAAACTAGTTTCGTCGAATTCTGAGACCGTTTGAAAAATGGCCAATTTCCAGTCGATTAAATTCAATAGAAACTGGTCAAACGCGTTTTCTTTTGCCACGCTCACATATTGATTCGAAAAATTATGAAATTTGAAACCTAGCAATAACTTGACACTGCGGACCCAACAAAAGTGGTTTCGTCGAAATCCGAGGTCGTTTGCAAAATGTCCATTTTTAAGGGCCTGAATTCCATAGCGACTATTCAGAATTTTTAACTGGACATATCTTTTGATTCCCGCTATCAAATTCCGATTGGTTAGATTCGTTAGAAAGATATTACCAATAAGATCCTAATGTTTTTGGTCTCACTAAAATCCGGATTGTTTTGCACCCGGTATATTCAATTGAAGTTTGAAATCGAATTATCGAACTACCGCGCCATTTTCAATTCTATATATAATTATAATTAATTATATTCGTTTTCAAATGTCGATTCAAACTCAGTTTTCATCGTCATTAACTAAAATATTTATTTTAAATATTTAAAATCCATTATTTTAGCCAATTTAAAATTTTTAAATTGGTTCAGATTTTCTGGGTCGTTACAATCTCCCCCACTTAAAACTTTTCGTCCCCGAAAAGGAATAAAGTCGAAAGTGGTTTGATAATTCTACGATCACACAATACAACAACCAATTTGTTTTTAATATTCAGAGTATAGAATAAACAATGCACATCCATGGGAAGAAAATAGCAACAGAATAGAGAATTAAATGGTAATGCAAAGTAGGGTAAATGTACCTTGCACCGGAGTCAATCAGAGATATCTACTCGGCATCTAGGATAAGCTTTCTGAATGCTCTCCTCAGTTTCCCAAGTACAATCTCGCGGATCTCCACTCCATTGCACTTTGACTAAGTGAACCTTCTTGTTCCTCAGCTCTTTGGCTTCTTTGCCGATAATCTTTAGCGGCTCTCGCCTCACAGCTAATTCTGGAGTAATTTCTATGTCCTGCTGAGCTGCTTCTTCCACGATCAAGTCTGGATCATGAACGTGCTTTCGAAGTTGAGATATATGAAATACATCATGCACACCAGGCAACCAGTCAGGCAATTTGACCCTATAAGCGAGAGTTCCAATCCGTTCCAGAATAGGAAACGGACCAATAAATTTGGGTGCTAGCTTTCCAGTTTTACCGAACCTGATAACTCCTCTCATCGGCGATACTTTCAAATATACATAGTCGCCAACCTCAAAGGATATATCTCTTCTTCTTTTATCGGCATAGCTCTTTTGTCGGCTTTGAGCGGCGAGCAATCGTTTCTTAATAAAATCGACTTTGTCGGCCGCTTCTCGAATCATATCAGGACCCAACACAAGTCTATTTCCTGGTTCGACCCAGCAAGCAGGAGATCGGCAAGGTCTACCATACAATGCTTCGAATGGCGACATTGTCAGACTCACCTGGTAGCTGTTGTTATAAGAGAACTCAGCCAAATGTAGATTGTCTTCCCATGATCCACCGAAATCTATAACACAAGCCCGCAATAGATCTTCTAGAATGCGATTCACCCTCTCAGTCTGACCGTCTGTCTGAGGATGATAAGCGGTGCTCAAGTTTAACTTCGTTCCCAGCTCGACTTGAAATGCTTCCCAGAATTTACTAGTGAATATTGTATCTCTATCACTGACTATACTGAGCGGCACTCCATGCAGTCTAACTATTTCCCTGAAGTATATCTGCGCCAGACTCTGAGCAGTTCTGTTTGATTTGACAGGTATAAAATGGGCGGTCTTCGTGAAGCGATCTACGATCACCCAAATACTGTCATTTCCTTTTCTGGTTCTGGGCAAACCATCAATGAAATCCATGGAGATATGCTCCCACTTCCAACCAGGAACTTCCAGCGGTTGTAATAATCCAGCCAGTTTCTGTTGGTCGCTTTTAACTAGCTGGCAAGTAGGGCATCGACTAACATATATCGAAACGTCTCTTTTCATAGCCTTCCACCAGAAAGTTCTTTTGAGATCGTTATACATTTTGGCCACACCAGGATGGATACTCAGCTTGGACTTGTGACACTCGTCTAACACTTCCCTTTTTAACTCTGGGATGTCAGGAACACAAATCCTTCCTTTTAATCTCAAGGTCTCGTCGTTATCTATTTGAAAACACGAGGGTTCGCCTTTCTGAATCCTTTTGATCATATCTTTAATAAAGTTATCCTCCTTCTGAAGAATAGATATTTTGTCAATCAAGGAAGTCGTGATAATAAAGCTGGCGATCATTACATTCTTTCGACTCAGCGCATCGGCCACGACATTGGCTTTCCCTGGAGTATATATAATTTCAAAGTCATATGCTGCAAGAAACTCCAGCCAACGTTGCTGCCTCAAATTCAAGTCCTTCTGAGTGAACAGATACTTTAATGACTGATGATCTGTAAACAGTTCGAATCTCTCACCGAGAAGATAGTGTCTCCAGATTTTCAAAGAGAATATGATAGCCAATAACTCAAGATCATGAGTTACATAGTTTTTCTCGTGCGGCTTCAGTTGACGGCTAGCATAAGCAATTACTTGGCCTCTTTGCATTAACACTGCGCCAAGGCCTTCTCTAGAAGCATCAGTCCAGACTTTTAGATCCTGGTTGCCATCAATGATGGTTAACACTGGAGCTGTTGTTAATCTTAACTTTAGCTCTTCAAAAGCCTCCTCACTCTTTTCAGTCCATTTGAACTTAGAATGCTTCTTTGTAAGCTTCGTTAAGTGGCCAGATATCTTCGAAAAGTCTTTAACGAACTTCCGATAATAGCTAGCCAGTCCAAGAAAACTGCGAACTTCAGTGGGAGTACTGGGCTGTTTCCAATTTTGAATGGCTGTGATTTTGCTTGGATCCACAGCGATTCCATCTTTCGATACGACATGGCCCAGAAATTTCACTTCATCTTGCCAGAATATACATTTGGAAAACTTTGCTTTCAATACATTCCTTCTGAGGATTTCTAACACTTGTTCCAGATGCTTTTCATGTTCGGCCTTTGATTTAGAGAAGATTAGAATATCATCAATAAAAACCAGAACGAATTTATTCAAAACCCCTCTGAACACTCTATTCATCAGATCGACGAAATAAGCTGGAGCGTTACATAAGCCGAACGGCATTACTAACCACTCGTAGAATAAGTCGGGGCCTCTGAACGCTGTCATTGGAACACACTCTTCGGCAATTCGAAGTTGATGGAAACCTGTAGCTAGGTCCATTCGCGAAAATACTTGTGCTCCATTTAATCGATCCAACAAATCATCTATTCGCGGCAATGGATATTTGTTCTTTATGGTCTGCTTGTTCAAATCACGATAATCCACACATAGACGTAGAGTACCGTCAGATTTTGGGACAAACACCACTGCTGCACCCCAATCAGAGAAACTAGGCCTTATCAGACCTTTCCATACTAGTTGTCTTGTTTGATTGTCTAATTCCTCCTTCTCTTTCAAGGACATTCTTCGAATAGCGTGAACTACCGGCCTTGCATTCGGAATCAAAGCAATCTTGAAATCTATTTCTCTCTGCGGAGGTAAGCGAACAACTTCTTCGAACACATCCGCATAGTTCTTGACAACAGGAATGTCTTTGATGAGGTCAGGAATATTCTCTGTGACTTCAGGGATATTTTCTATTTGGGCTGGAGAAACATTCAAAGCTGCCCAGAAGTCCTTTCTATTAGCATTCTGACCTTCACAGGGAATGGTTATATAATCACCTGATTTAATCTTCGCCTTTACGACCCTCTCGGCGCATTTGACTTCAGCTTCATATTTGGTCAACCAGTCTAACCCCAAGATAAGATCAAACTCTTTGAAATTCATGACGACCGCGATGGTAGGAAACCGATAACGAGAGAAAGAAACCGGCACTCCACAAATCCAACTGAGATCAATGGAACCCCCAACTGGATTCTGGACAGTCATTGGTTCCTTGAGCTTCTTCAAATTCAAATCCAGTTTCTTAGCTGCATCTTTGGAAATGAAGCTTCGTGACGCGCCTGTGTCAAACAGTACTTTAACTGGGATGTCTTTGACAGTTAGCGTGCCTTCTAAAACATCTGGCCTTTCCTGAATAGCTGAGGGCTCAGAAGTTTCTGCCACTTCATTCACTTGAACTATCTCAGTCTTTTTCAACTGCCAGCAATCTTGCTTTACGTGACCAAACTGGTCGCATTGATTGCACCTTTGCTTTCCTTGAAAATCCTTCTTTGCTTTAGATCCACTCTTTCTTTGTTCGTTCCAAGATTTGCAACTTATCGCCAAATGTCCTTTTCTATTGCAGCTTGAGCACGTGGCGGTCATTATTCGTTCGTTCCCAGATTCAGCCCTTTTTCTCTTGGCACTGGGCCTCTTATTGACTTCAGACCTCGTACTGGTTTCAGGAATATCAGTTTCTGACCCTGTTTTGTCACTAGAACAGACTTCTTCTTCGTCGCGCAACATTCCTTTCTTATGGAGATCTTCGTACTGATAAGCCATATAAATCATTTCTGAGAAAGGAAGCTTCACATGCCCCAATACCTTATTCTGGTATTTCCTTTGAAGTCCGTGAATAAATCTCAGATTTTTCCTCTTCGGATTTTGAATTAGATGAGGAGCAAAGTGAGAAAGTTCATTAAATTTCTTATGATATTCGGGAATTGTCATGTCTCCTTGTATCAGATAAGAAAATTCGTCGCATAGTCGCTCTGTCGCTTCGGGAGGAGTAAATCTTTCTAAGAAAATCACTTTGAATCTGTCCCAGGTGATATCACCTTCTGGATTATCCTTAACAACAGAATCCCACCAGAACAAAGCTTCATCTTCCAGTGCCCAGGAGGCCAGTAATCTTTTCTGGTCATCCCTAAGCTTTAATGCTTCGAATATTTTCTCAACCGAACGAATCCAAGCTTGGGTTCTCATAATAGATTCTTCGCCCGAGAACGGCTTTCCACCCAGATTTCTATACTTCATGAATAGAGCTTCAATATCCGGGCTAGTATTACTTCTTCTGTTTCTGGCACTCATTTTCTAGTTCTTCTGCAAATAGCAGATCAAGTGTCAGGTCACAGAAAAGGTATTTTAAAATATAGAGACAAATACTTGAAGTGTAAATGTGTCTATCGAAGTGTATTCATTCTGCTTTACTCATACTAGGATATTGTTGATCCTATCTGTATTGAGTTACCCGTCCTAGAACACTACTGGTTCTATTTCTGACGAGTTCGTTCAAATGTTATATTCCAGAACTAAGCTTAACCAAAGCTCTGATACCACGTTGAGACGACCCGATTTCCCGTTCTCACGGAAACAAGGTTATCTTTGGAATATAACACAGAAACAGATAATAGCAGAACAGAATTAAATAAATACACCAGAATGAACAACAAAATATACTGGATAAAAGTAATCATCAGAGTTACACAGTATACAGGATCTTACTTAGTACAAATACAGTTCAGCTATACATAAATGTCTACAGCGGAAATAAACAAAATATGTACAATAGGAGCTGAACAGCATAAAAAGAAATAAATGATAGAATCCATCTTCAGCTCCAGCTATCCAGAAGAGAACCAGCTAAACCTGAATACAAGGCTGCCCGTGTAGAAAAAGGGGCACCCGAGTTTGAGAGTGAAACAAACTACGAGTCAGTCATGGGACTGGTATGAGAAATCCACTCAACACATATATAATTGGCTAATCACAGGACCACGCCACTTTCGTGGAACGGGTTTACTCCATTGGATTGCCAGTGCTTTAAAACAAATCTTTCTTTTAAACATCGCTATGCTTTTTATAAAAATGAAGCCGTTATAAGACTCAGTTCCCATCACACAATGCAACGCAAACCGGAGGATAGAGTTTTTACCTTATAACGGCCAAAATATGCTTGATACGAATAAAACAAAGGCATTTGATATTATTGCTAGTGTATATATGTTTTGAAAACAATTTCAAATCATAACTATCAATCATAGACGGCATTAATGCCCCATACCACTATGTCGCCATATATAGGTATACAATCAAAACCGCACAATCACGTATTTGGAAATTGGATTTCCGTCATGAACCAAGGCAAAAGATAGTCCTTACCGAATTCGAGACGCTCTAGCCCGCCCCTCAGGAACAGCCGCAACTGCCCCCTGGATCGTCAGGGCCGGTCCACCGATGTGGATTATTATGCCTGAACAATACGTTTCCCCGCCCTTTGGGGCGTAAACGAGCCAACGAATGACTCCATCGGACCCGGATCGTCCGATCAAACCGAGGCGCCTCGCAACAGCAACAACCACATAGGTGAAAAGTATATAAATGTCAGGGCTGGTAGGTCACTGACACCACCCTAGCTAGAAAGAAACGCATGCCCTCCCTGAGGTCCTTCCTCCCGTTTTAGGTTCCTACCGGGGTGTGAGGCTCGCGAATTCACGTTACACACAAAGCTACGCCACACAGGCGGTGCTTTGATCATCACCACAAGACTTTGCTTTTCAACAGAAGCCCTGATCACTGCATCTTAGCATGCCACACAGAATAAATCCTATGTCAGACACACAGTCCATTTACAAGTCCGTTCTGGGTCTGAACGAAACCGGAGGCACTAAATACCTCGCAAACCCTTTGATCAACACGTACGTCTGAACGATCACCACTCATTATCCATATTTCGGGATGCCTCCCAATCAGGACCTCGGTTACCATCCAAACGAGGTGAAGATCTCCGGTCTTCGACCATCGTCTTCATCTTCGAATTTCAATCGTCGGTCGATTATTCGAAATGAGAATTAACTCGGCCTTTTCAAATAATTCACGTATATTCAGAATTTCAAATCGATTTATTTCAATGGTTAAATTATTCAACAACACCAATTGTGTTCTTTAATATAGTTTTCACACCAAACACATTCAACCATCAAACATCACATAAATCAAGCAAATTCAGTTTATTTCCATTCCATATCGCTTACGATATTTTATAACTATTTATCGCTATTTTTATTTATTTTAAAATAGCTAATATATTCAAAACGACGTTTCGGGCCATAACGTGGCCGTGGCGCTGTTTTTCTTCAGATTTGATTTACACATATCTGAAAATCTAACCGTTGGATCTTCACAAAATTTACATCATTAGAAATGTCTTTTCAAAACGAATCCAACGGTTCCAGTTTCGGGAAAATCCGACGGTCGGATCTCCCGGTACAATCGTTTGAAGTTTTGATTTCAAAATACGAACTGCAGCGTCGTTATTCGATTAAATATAATTTTATTTATATATATAAATAAATATAATCGTTTCTGGCGCTGTTTTTCTTCAGATTTGAATTAAACATTCCAGACAATCCAACCGTTGGATTTCTACAAGGTTGGTGCCGTTGGAAAGATTATTCCAAGGCGAACCCGACGGTTGAGGTTTCGGGAAAATCCAATGGTCGGATTTCCCGTACTAGTCGTTTGAAATTACGGTTTCGAAATACGAACTGCACGGCTTCGTTTCGTTTTAATTTTATTTATATTTATATAGTTATATAAATATAGTTCATTCAACGATTTCAATATCGTTTTAACTTCAAAAAATTTTCTAACTCCTTAAATTTTGGAAAAATTTCGCCATAACCTCCCCTGTACCGGGAGCGTCGGGAAATCGCAAATAGCGTCCCGGTCCTTCTAATCTCAAAAAGAAAAAAAAAAGAAAAAGCCAAGCGGCTAGCCAATAGGCTCAAAATCATCACCCAAACAAATCAGTAAATGTGTACCTATTTGTCGGGCACAAAATTTTATTCCTCTTCTCTAGCCCCTTTGCTATAACCTGTTCAAAGAATATTGCATGTACATATATATACAGTTCATATCATTTTTCATTTTCTATTCAACTTCATATTTGATTTCTATTAGGTTTTAAAAACACCATTCATTCTAATGTTACATAAATAGGTGCAAATCATTTCATTAGCTAATTAATGAATATTTCAACTCATATATGTTTATTTTGAACAAGTGGCTATTTTCAACATTTCACATTTCAACGATTTATGCATACAATAAAAATGTGATTTTTATTGTAAAACGATTCATTTCAAAACACTATTTTTCTATATAGTTCACATAGTCGATAAAAGGTGATATTTATTATCAAACAGTTTATTTCAAAATATGAATACCATTCAACACATGAATTTCTAAACAACGAATGAATATCAATTCAACACATGAATGTTTTCAATAGTTTTTATATATCGATAAAAATGTGATTTTTATTATCGAACGATTTATTTCAAAATATGAATACCATTCAACACATGAATTTCTAAACAACGAATGAATATCAATTCAACACATGAATGTTTTCAATAGTTTTTAGATATAGATAAAAATGTGATTTTTATTATCTAACAGTTTATTTCAAAATATGAATACCATTCAACACATGAATTTCTAAACAACGAATGAATATCAATTCAACACACGAATGTTTTCAATAGTTTTTAGATATAGATAAAAATGTGATTTTTATTATCTAACAGTTTATTTCAAAATATGAATACCATTCAACACATGAATTTCTAAACAACGAATGAATATCAATTCAACACACGAATGTTTTCAATATAAGGAATAAATATAGTTTAAGCATATGAAAATAATTCAAACACACAAATATTATTCAAAATTTCGGCAGCATAACGGCAGGGTAGTTACACCGGGACCGTCCCTAGTACGGCTCCTCGCTCTACCTTAAAACCTCGCGGTTTTTGACAATGGGAAACATGCATCTAGTTCGCACGCAGGCGGCATGTATATATTTTTATTCATTTCCACAAACTAATCCTAAGTGGTTTCAACCAAATATTTCACAACCACAAACGGGTATTTTTCAACCACAATCAACCAATATCAATCCCAAACAATCCCAAACAATCATTCAATTTTCACCACAATTTCAACCAATAAATAACGTCCATGGTTTGTGGACGAGGGGCGTATATATATATATATATATATAGATATTTATATATAGCAGTTCATTTTCAACTCATATATGTTTATTTATAAAAAGAATTTGAAGAGTGAGAAATCCTCACCAATAGCTATCCACTCACACGATTGTTCCTTAATAGAAACTTCGCCTACTTCGCCTTGTTGTTGCTTTCGTTTCCCGTATTCTCTACATAAGTAAAAATCGAATTTTTACCATGCTATTCAATATATATAAAAATATGATTTTTACTTTTGCTTTCACATATAAAAAATATGATTTTTGCTTTCACATATAAAAATATGATTTTTGCTTTCACATATAAAAACATGATTTTTACCTTCGCTTTCACATATAAAAACATGTTTTCTATTTTTGCTTTCACATATAAAAATATGTTTTCTATTTTATAAGTCATTTTTAAAATCAGTTTTTATATTCTTTAAAATTTCTTTAAAATCAAATCAGTTTTTCTCTTTTTTTTTTTTTTTATAAATGCAGTTTTATTTTATTTATTTTTTTATTTCAAAAACAGGTTTTTATACTTTTTATAAAATTCAGTTTAATACTTATTAAACAAATCACAGTATTTAAAATCAGAACTTAAAACAAAAATAAAATAAATAAATCAAATTAAAAAAAACTTACAGTGCTTCGAAGAAGGGGGGGGGATGCTGATGTCGGCGGCGGCACTTCTGGGGGGGGGAAATGAAGGCGTCGGAGGAGGTGGGCGTTCGCTGGTTCGAACGGTGGTGTCGCGACTGGATTCGACGGGGGGTGCTCGAGGTGGAGGCGGAGGCTGCGGGGAGGCGGTGAGTGGCTTCGAGATGGGGGGTGGCGGCGTGAGTTCGTCGGCGGCTCGAGGTTGGGGGGGGGGCGGCTCCGATTAGATTTAGGTTTTTGGTTTTTTTTTTCTTTTTTTTTTTCTTCTGTTTCGAATTATAACTAACGGGGGGGGGGCCAATCAGAAGGGAAAAAGGGGGAGAAAGAGTACCCTTTTTTTTTTTTTTTTTATTTAATTTAAATTTGCAAAAGGGTTGACTTTCATCCACGACCTCGAAACGGGGCCCACCGCCTGTCGCCCATAGCGTTTCACCCCCATTCCGAACACAATGGGATATGTATCGCAAGCTGGTTTGATCATTACAATCGGTTTCCTTTTGAATTTACATTTAAATCACTATATTGAATTTTAAACGCACATTTCAAATTACCGGGGTCACATACTAACTAGAAAAATTCCAGAAAAATATTTTCTAGTTTCGTATTGACGATTCGGTCCTAACAAAACTAGTTTCGTCGAATTCTGAGACCGTTTGAAAAATGGCCAATTTCCAGTCGATTAAATTCAATAGAAACTGGTCAAACGCGTTTTCTTTTGCCACGCTCACATATTGATTCGAAAAATTATGAAATTTGAAACCTAGCAATAACTTGACACTGCGGACCCAACAAAAGTGGTTTCGTCGAAATCCGAGGTCGTTTGCAAAATGTCCATTTTTAAGGGCCTGAATTCCATAGCGACTATTCAGAATTTTTAACTGGACATATCTTTTGATTCCCGCTATCAAATTCCGATTGGTTAGATTCGTTAGAAAGATATTACCAATAAGATCCTAATGTTTTTGGTCTCACTAAAATCCGGATTGTTTTGCACCCGGTATATTCAATTGAAGTTTGAAATCGAATTATCGAACTACCGCGCCATTTTCAATTCTATATATAATTATAATTAATTATATTCGTTTTCAAATGTCGATTCAAACTCAGTTTTCATCGTCATTAACTAAAATATTTATTTTAAATATTTAAAATCCATTATTTTAGCCAATTTAAAATTTTTAAATTGGTTCAGATTTTCTGGGTCGTTACAATTATCTTTCCTCACCCTCTAATTTCTTTCACTAATTACAAGGATTTTTCGATGTTTTGGTTATCGACATCGAGTTTATGTCGATAACCAAAGTCGCTAGAAATTCGGGTCGTTACACAACCCACCGGGTTTATTTTGCTCCGCTTTTACTTGTTGGCACACCAAACATCTAGCGACTTACTCGGCCACGTCTTTCTTCATGCCGGCCCAAAAGTAAACTCTCTTCATGTCTTTGTACATCTTGTCCCCGCCGGGATGAATGGTCATCTTCGAATGATGTGCTTCGTCAAGAATAGTCTTCCTTAGGTCATCATCTTTTGGTACACAAAGTCTACCGTCCCTACGTAACCAACCCTTATCATCTAGGGTATACCTACGGAGATAGCTTGAGGACTCCCCTCCTTTGAGCTTTTCTACTAACTCAACTAACTGTGGGTCGTCTCGCCGTGCCTCGCCAATCCGTCCCAAAAGCGTAGGTCTGACCTCCAAGGATGCTAGCAAACCGGGTATGAAGTCAACGGAAGGTGTAAAGTCAAACATCGAAATGAATTCTAAACTTTGCCGCTCAACAAACAAAGGACTTAAGGATAATCTTTTTCTACTTAAGGCGTCTGCCACCACGTTACCCTTGCCAGGGGTATAGGCTATTTCGAAGTCGTAGGATGCTAAGAACTCCATCCACCTTTGCTGCCTTAAGTTCAAGTCCTTTTGAGAGAATAGGTATTTTAAAGACTTATGGTCAGTGAATAATTCGAATTTCTCGCCAAGAAGATAATGAAGCCAAGACTTAAGCGCGAAAACAATAGCGGCCAACTCTAGGTCATGTGTGCGGTAATTCTTCTCATGCGCTCTCAACTGCCTTCCACCATAGGCTATTACCCTGCCCTCTTGCATTAAGACTTTGCCTAGTCCTGTCCCACAAGCGTCATTATAAACGGTAAACGGCTTACTCCCGTCTGGCAATACTAAGACTGGGGCTGAAGTCAAAGCTCTCTTCAAACGTTGGAACGCATCATCACAATCTATGTCCCATGTGAAAACTAGGTTCTTCTTCGTCAAGCGTGTCAATGGAGCTGATATCTTTGCGAAGTCTTTGATAAACTTCCTATAGTAGCCAGCCAACCCCAAGAAACTTCTCACTTCGGTAGCATTTTTAGGAACCTTCCAATCTTGGATGGCCACCACCTTCGTGGGATCTACAGCTATCCCTTCTTTGGAAACCACGTGTCCCAAGAACCGTACTTCCTTCCTCCAAAAGTGACACTTAGAAAATTTAGCTTTAAGATTATGCGCTCGAAGAGTCTCCAACACTTCCCTAAGATTTAGGGCATGCTCCTCTTCATCCTTAGAAAAGATCAAGATGTCATCTACAAAGACTACCAAAAATTTGTTAATGTACTCCATAAACACCCTACTCATCAAATCAACAAAGTATGCAGGGGCGTTTGTCAAACCGAAGGGCATCACTAGCCATTCATAGAAACCGTCCGGAGTCCTAAAGGTAGTCTTGTCAATGCTATCCTCAGCCACTCTCAAATGATGGAAACCAGTGGCTAAGTCCAACTGCTAAAACACTGAGGCGCCAACTAACTGATCGATGAGATCGTCAATCCTCGGTAGTGGGTGTTTGTTCTTCTTTGTAAGTTTATTAAGTTCTCTGTAGTCCACACACAGTCTAAGGGACCCATCCGCCTTCGTGGCAAATACTACTGGAGCACCCCACTCCGATATACTTCGTCTTATGAACCCCTTCTCAAGCAACTCCTTCACTTGCTTACCGAGTTCCCTCCTTTCACGTGGAGCCATGTGGCGTACTGGCAAAGATACTGGTTTCGCATTATCCACAAGATATATTCGAAAATCTATCTCCCGCTTCGGAGGCAAGCCCTTCAACTCCTCAAACACATCCGAATATTCTCGGACCACTCTAACAGATCGTAGATTTTTCTCAGACGCGTCAAGCGATTCTAGATAACTTAGCATAACCGAATTTACGGGATTACAAAATATTTCGAGACTGTTGCCAAGGCGAGTCACGAGCCTAACTACTCTCCTTTCACAATCAAGAACGGCCCCATTTCTGGATAACCAATCCATTCCTAAAATTATCCCATAGCCCGTGAAGCCCAACACATAAGCATCACATCTAAATTCAACGCTAAGTATGGAAATTTTCAAATCCAAACACATCATAGACAAATAAGCTGAGCCCCCAATTGGATTCGAAACAACTAAGGGATCCTCTACTAAACTGGTGTTTAAGTGCAGTGATTCAACTAATGATGTAGAGATAAATGAATGTGATGCGCCCGAATCGAATAAGGTACGGACAGGATGATCTGACAGAAAAACTAAGCTTTCAACAGAAATAGTTCTACCTCGTTCTTGCAGCGGTGGGACCGCGAGAGCCTGAACTTGTCCCCTTGCCTGCCCTGGTGCCATAAGAGCCTGCACCTGTCCTCCCGAGTTAGCTCCTGCCCTCTGCCACTTCTTTGGGCAGCCCTTCACTAAATGTCCCGCATCGCCACAATGAAAAAAACCTGTCTTCTTTTTCTTTCGGCAATCCTTGCTGAGATGGCCTGGTGTCCCACAGTTAAACATTTCTTCTTTCCCTTGCCGTTATTGTCTTTACCACCCTTCTTGTTTTGCTATTGTGGTTTCTTCTGATCCCCCTTCTTCTCGGGTGCCTTATCAGCTTTAGCGCTTTTCTCCTCATGCATAAGCGCCATTTCTACTAACTTCTCAAAGGTGCCCCACATAGGGACGTGGGTCATAGCCAACCCTTGCAATGGTTCATTCAAGCCATTCATGAACCTTAAAGCCTTCTTCTCCGGTGTGTTTACAAATTCCAAGCCAAACCTTGCTAAATGATTAAATTTATTGACATATTCTTTCACTAATGAGCTTCCTTGCTTCAATGTCAAGAACCTTTCCATATATAGATTTTCTTCTGCCCTTGAGAGAAACTTCGCCTCAAACCTACGTCTGAAATCCGCCTAAGAGTCAACAGGACGCTCCCCATTAGTGACCTCCCACCAAAACGAGGCCTCTCCGTTCATCAACCAAGCTGCTAATCGAACTCTCCTCCCTTCTTCTACTTCAAAGATTTCTAGCAATTCTTCCACCTCCTTAAGCCAATCTTTAGCTTCCACAAACGTTTCTGACCCTTGAAATGGTTTTCCACCCATAGCCTTGAATTCCTTGCACGTCTTTGCAAAAGTATCTACGCGGGGAGGAGGAGGAGGAACGGGTGCAACTGGTGGTGGAGGAACATTGGCTGGACCTGCAGCGGCCCTAGCCTCCTATACCATCCTGGTATCGTTACACCGTCGGGTAGATTAAGATCTTCAGCCATGCTGAAACGAAAAAGGAAAGATTCAAAATGGAGAATTCGAAAGATAAAGATATGGGCTATTGGGGATTATGTTTTTTTTTTTAAACTTTTCTCTTTAAATTTCTCATTAAAACATGTTTTTGAAAGCACTTCTTCCAAAAATAACTATTTTTGTAAAGTATTTTTATCTGTTCTGGTAACCTTAAGCTCTGATACCACGTGTAAAACCCCACGCCCATTAAAGTCACTCACGAAGGGAATGCATTAACTTCCACGGAGGTTATAAGTGAATATAGAACAGAAAAATTACAACAAGACAGATAGTAAATAGTACTTGGAAATCTAAAACTTCATTTTATTGCAGCGGAAATTAAACATGTTTGTTACATCATAAAACCATAGATCATAACCAAGTACAATATCCATCTTCATAAAAACAAAATACATAATCCCATTACATAAATAGCCATTAAAAAGATAACAAGCTGGACTTTACTTCAACGGTCCAAGCTTTCCAAAGAGAGATGAAGCAATTCAATCAAACTCCACTAGAGCTGGGCCCAACCTGAGGACCTGGAGGGGGAAAAAGGATAGAAATAGAGGGGGGTCAGACATAAAGTCTGGCGAGTATGATAATTCTAACAATACTATTATCAAAATAACTAGACTAAGGCATAAGCTGGAAGACAAGTAAATGTCTATGAACTCTTAGGAAGATAAAGATAGCGTTTAAGATAATGTTAAAGATAACGGTAAAGGCACACCAAATTACTAACGAATGATTACTACACTGCACCGCACATTACTACACTGCACCACACCAGTCACCGTATTGTTTGATCCCACTTACTTCACACAGAAACTTTATAAATAGCCTTACGTACCCCTAGCTGACTACATAGGTGCCGTCTGCCCCTATCTCCACAAGGTGTACCCCACTACCCACTTTCGATCGGCTCCCTACTCGTAGATACCCATGCTGGCCCCAAAGTGGGGTGTATCACTCCCCTAAAGTGGCATCCCGATACAACTTGAGAATGCACGACTTATACCTACACGATGCAACAATGTCTTACCTACCAGCCCGGGTCCACACACGCATATGAAACCCGTTGGACTTGCGTTGCCACCGCTCCCTGTTTTGGCCTCTTACAGTCAAACCCAGCATGCGTGTCCCGTCCTCGACTTGGGTCGAGCCCACAAAGATACGTTTGGGATACTGGTCGAAATGGGCCCCCACAAGCTGCCCACCTAAGCTTGTCACTAGTATATCCCACTTAACCCTCTTAGTCGTGTTCATTTACATGTGTGTTTGGTTAAGTCTTACTAATCGTATTTCACATGCCACTAAGGGCACCCCCTAGATTCCTCATGCCACCCAAGGCACCTACTTAACCCCCATGTCCCACCTTACATGTTTATCTGGTTAAGTATTTCTTAATTCATTCAGGCCATAACCTCATAAAGACCTATCACATTAGATTGGCATTTATGGCAGCTGGATTTGCCGGGCGGGTCCGGGCAGTCTTACACCATAAAAGAGTCTAACCTCGTGTCTTTACAACTGTTATGCTTTAGTTTAGGCCTAGGACCTCTCACATTGGGCTGACATTTGTGACCACTGGATTTGCCGGGCGGGTCCGGGCAGGTTTACGTCACAAACGAGTCCAACCTCGTGTCCTAAGCATTGATTAACACTTAAAATCTTTTACCCCAGTTTTAATAATTCCCTATTCAAATTATTAATTAAGTCAACTTTTAATGATGTCCATAATTTACTCAATTATGGCCATCCACTTATGGCATGCAAAATCATATCAATTGCACCCCAACATTTTAATATTAAATCCTTAATATTACCCCTACCCCATGTTTACACGTTCGCTTATTCAACGCATAATATAGGCTAGACTTGTATAGTCTAACACCTAGCACAAAGATAAATTATCACAACATATAGACAATTAAAATAAATCTAATCATAATAGGGGTCAAACTTGCATAAACTACACATGTTAAGGATCAAAAGGTGTCAACTTTTTAAATGTCTCAATTTACATGATATGATCATAGCCAAAATCTATACATAAACTTGCATATGGGGTTTTTAGGCAACATAATGATGGTGTGAACTAGCATAGGATATCACATATGTCATAGCATAATTCTAGATGTCATAATAGATGTCTTGGCATATATTCATAACTTTTCTAATCAATCTAACTTGCATATGTGACTTGTCATATAGATCAACATAACCCAAACATGATGATTTAATTAATATGAACTAACTAGCATAGATGGTAACATCATGGCCTTTTTAACATGTATGATTCATCACAACTTAGCATGGAAACTTTCAACATACATAACATCATCATAGCATGATTTACAACATATAAGATATCATCATCACATAACATTGGATTTACAATATACATGATAGCAAAAGGGGTTTACAACAACATATATGATAATTCGCATCATCTACTCATAATCCATTCATAACTCAACCTAATTAAAATGATAATAATCTTGTTAAGATCATCATACTCACAATTTAGAGAAGAAAAGAGAGATTTTTGCTTTGCTTTAGGGTTGAGAGAATTAGAATTGAATTTGCTTTTCTTCTTTTTTAGTTGGCGGCGGCTCCATTGATTTCCATTGCGACGGTAACTATTCTATTTTAATTAGGTTTAGGGTTAGCATTTGGATGTATTTATAGGTGTAGGAAGTTATTTAGGACCGTTAGATTAACCCTGAACCATGAGAACCAATCAAATGCAAAATCTGCATTTGAGCGAATCGGCCCACGGGTTGACAGCCAAACACCCTGGATTAACCCCTAGTCGACCCAGCAGAGCTCAGGTCGACCTCAAAAATGGGTCAGTTCGGTTATTTCCCCTCCCAATTCGCTGTTTTGAACTTTTTCGCATATTTATTTATTTAATTTTTAATTTTTATATATATATATATATCAATATATATATATATATTTCTCTGCGCAACCCATTTCACTTAATTCTTTTCTACAAATTAAGTATACTTTAATTTGTGAATTTAATGTTATAAAATTACGGGGTGTTACATCTGAACTGTATTTAATTTAGTTTTAAATCTCGAACTGAATTATATTTTCGCATTACGATGATTTAATATATCCGATACTAAACCAAAATTGATTATCAAATTAATAACCTAATATAAATATTCATTTTTATTATCAGCTCGATATTTAAATCCGTATTAAATATTTAAAAATAAACTGATATAGATCCGGGTCGTTACAGGAATGGTGCCTCCATGCTCCTAAAACCTAAAGTCACCTAGCCTCCACCCTAATCAATCAATTCAAAAGAGAAGATAAAGATAACAAATCAATGCCTACATCAAAGGAAAGCTAAATCAACTCCAAAAAATCTGATCTCAGAACCGTTCTTCTCTTTCTTAAACCCCAATTTGTGAGTACAGTTATTTTCAGATTTGAAATTTAATTATTATCTTAACATTTTTGTGAATCTGGATCTGAGGTTATGCAAACTTTGATTTACCAGATCTGCTTTTCTGTGGATCTATCTTGTTAATATTATTGTGACTGTTCTGTATATGTTCCCTCTTTTCTTCCTTTTTGTTTATAGCCATGCTACCACGAGCCAGAGCCAAATTATCATAAGAGAAGAACACACGAACGCTAAATTTGGGATAATATTGAACGATGCATAATTACACATAGCTGATTTATGACTGATTTGAGAACACAACATATGTTATAATTCAAGATCTGATTTTGGGGACAAAAAGCATGTTATATTTTAAGATCTAAGTTTGGGCATATCTTATATCATGATATGTGACTTGAAAAAAAAGAGAATTACTTGTATATGACTTAGGCGTGAAGATCTATATTATAATAGGATAACTATTAAATGTGAATACGCCTAAACGGGGATAACTATTAATAAGTAACTTCCATCTGTAGCCATAGTAATTTCATCTACGGCTAATCTCTTTCGAGCTTCGTAGGGTTTTCCGCGCGATGGGGGCAACTTTAGAGAAAGACTTGTTAACATGTAAGAAGACTGTTTGTTTTCAGTGCGATGAGATAGGACATCTGAGCAAGGATTGCCCCAGAAGGCAAGGGCAAGGAGAAGAAACTTCTGGAAGGTATGCGAATACTCACGTATTTGGTGGACAGGATAAAGGTGGAAATTTTTCCGTAGAAAGTTTAATTTCCTTATCTGATCATTCTGGCATTTTTCTGTAGTTGAGTCTCTGGACTTTAATACTAGTCTTGTTTCTGATCCCACTATAGTCTCAAACCCATAAGGGTTACGACTAATCTGTTTGTGATAGGTTGGGATTTGAGGGTAT
Source organism: Allium sativum (assembly GCA_030737875.1). Classification (NCBI taxonomy): domain Eukaryota; kingdom Viridiplantae; phylum Streptophyta; class Magnoliopsida; order Asparagales; family Amaryllidaceae; genus Allium; species Allium sativum. The sequence goes on from CM060913.1 coordinate 164,931,138, forward strand.
CTGTGTTGGGCGTTAAGTTGACTATAACGCATACATTCTGGGTTTTGTGGGATATGGTAGGGTTTTATCATGCTTAGTTTATTAAGAATCATTTGATAATCTGATCTGTACCAGTAATCTGTAAGTATCTGAATATTTCTGAAAAGGATAGGGTTTTTTACTCAAAGCGTGAAGTAGATTTCCAGTTTGACATTTGTTTAATGGGAGTACTTCTCTGAGTGTCAATCTGATGTTGATTTCGGTCTTCAGGGTTGATACTTAGGGGGTTATTCTCTTAAACCGATGTCTAATGGGAACAAAGCTTTTGTTTTAATTGTACTTGTTTCTATCACTCGGCTGTATCCTATCGATCGAGTCTTCGACCTTTAGGTAGAAACTAATGGGTGTAAACATGTGTTTGAGGCATGTTATGTTTGATGGTTGCAAGTAGATGCAAGTGGTTGCTAGTGGTTGCTCGTGGATGCATATACACATACTAGGCACTAGATTGGCTCAAAAGCACTCTCATTCTGCACATGGATGTGTGTGCATTTTTCAATTTTTGTGGATGCAAAATGATTCACTCATCACATGGATATTGCATTTGGAAGAATAGTTATACACTCATATAGAAATGATGTGTATCAAATAGGATTTCTTGCATACATAATTGGACTCATGGCACTGACATAATTCGCATTGAGGAGGTCAACTGAATCATTAGACCGCCAGATCTTTGCATTAGAGAAGAGACATATACACACACTCTACATATGTTCATACGGCGTTAGAAACCTTTTACGGACAATGGATGCTTGTGGATGATGGTTGAGTAGATGGATGATTGGATGGTAGGATACATTCTTCTTAATTTGGAGATTTCGGGGACGAAATCCTTTAAGGAGGGGAGAATGTAACACCCCGTAATTTTATAACATTAAAATTCACAAATTAAAATATACTTAATTTTTAGAGAAGAATTAAGTGAAATGGGTTGCGCTATTATGTTCGTTTCAAAATTTTGGGTCAAGATAGACATTTCATTTGCACAAAATGCATACCTTATGAAGATGTTATTAAGCCTTGAAGTTTGTATGCATATGAGAGAAATATATATATATATATATAATTAAATAAATAAATATTCAAAAAAATTCAAAACACCGAATCGGGAGGGGGAATAGTCGAACCGCACCATTTTTGGAGTCGACCCGAGCTCTGCTGGGTCGACTAGGGGTCGATCCAGGGTGTTTAACTGTCAACCCGTGGCCCGATTCACCCTAAGGGCTGATGTGGCATCTGAGTGGTCCTGATGGTTTCTGGGTTAATCTAAGAGCTCTAATCGATCCTAGACATCTATATATACATAGCTAAACCTAAACCCTAATTCATTAACAAAGAGGAATGGTGCCACCATGCTCCTAAAACCTAAAGTGACCTAGCCTCCACCCTAATCAACCAATTCAAAAGAGAAGATAAAGATAACAAATCAATGCCTACATCAAAGGAAAGCTAAATCAACTCCAGAAAATCAGATCTCAGAACTGTTCTTCTCTTTCATAAACCCCAATTTGTGAGTACAGTTATTTTCAAATATGAAATTTAATTATTATCATGACATTTTTGTGAATCTGGATCTGAGGTTATGCATACTTTGATTTATCAGATCTACTTTTCTGTGGATCTATCTTGTTAATATTATTGTGACTGTTCTGTATCTGTTCCCTCTTTTCTTCCTTTTTGTTTATAGCCATGCTACCACGAGCCTGAGCCAAATTCTCATAAGAGAAGAACGCATGAACGCTAAATTTGGGAAAATATTGAACGATGCATAATTAGACATAGTTGATTTATGACTGATATGAGAACACAACATATGTTATAATTCAAGATCTGATTTTGGGGACAAAATGCATGTTATAATTTAAGATCTAGGTTTGGGCATGTTTTATATCATGATCTGTGACTTGAAAAAAAAGAGAATTATTTGTATATGACTTAGGCGTAAAGATCTATGTTATAATAGCATAACCATTAAATGTGAATACGCCTGAACGGGGATTTTTGGATATTTGGTATACGCTGAAATCAAAGACTATAATTTGGAACATGTAGTATGTGATAATTGTTAGGATGCAGTTTGGGGTAATTTGACATATGGAATATGTAATTTGGCATATTGAACATAGAATTGGCATGAACGAAAAAATATGAAATTGGCATATAAATCAAGTTTTGGGCATAATTGTTTTTGTTGCGAATTTGGTGTTTTTGGAGGATATTCTATATTGTGTAAATGTAACTGAAATTTGGGGCATATGCTATATTGTGAATTATTACTATAATTTAGGCATGTAAAATTAGGCTTAATTTTATAATTAGGCGAGGTTAGACTCTGTTTGCGGTAGAAGCCTACCCGGACCCAACCGACTTAACCAGCAACCGCAAACTGTCAATCTAATGTGAGAGGTCGTAGGCATAAAGATGCTTAGTCACGAGGTTAGGTCTGGCATATGGCAGAAGTCTGCCCGGAACTACCCGGCACATCCAACGGCCACAAGCTACCGACCTAATGTGAGAGGTATGTGTATTAATATTTAATTAATGCAAATCTAAGATAAATTTGATACCTAAAACGTGTTGGGTGGATAGGGTTATAACAACTGGACTGATGAATCTAATAAACCCATTTCAAAATCTGTACGCCCAATACAAAGTTAGGTAAAACAATCAGTAAGTCTGTTAATCTGTATATTTGATCCGTTAGTTTGAGAACTTGTAAATCTGTACATCTAATCCGTTAGTCTGAAAACCTATTAACTTGTATATCTGATCTGAAAACTAGTTAATCTGAACTTTGTACATCTGAAATCTGTAAAACAAGTTAATCTGAAATCTGTTAGTCTGGGGACACAAGGTTAGGAGGGGTAATTACTTGTGTCATCTGTTGTTTGGGACCCATATTAGTCAGTAACCCTTTCTGGTATCAAAACTATGACCCAACACTAAGAGGGGTCGGGGCACGCTTACTGAACTAATTGTAAGAGGTTCACTCTGATAATGGCGAGGGGTGTTGATGGCGCATTCCAACCGGGTCATGTGCGTGCATGGATCCGGTCTGCTCTGAGGATGTAAGACACCATGACATCTGTAAATAGGTCTGTATCTATAGGTTGCCACTTTAGGGAGTGATACACCCTTCTGTGGGGCCGGCACAGGGTATTTATGTATTAGGGTGTCGATCGCTTGGGGTAGAATTTAGGGTACACTTAGTTCTGTCTGTTTCTGTTGGGGTACAATCTGTCCTTGTTGGGGTTGTAACACCTGTCTGTTTCAGTGTGGTACCGTCTGTTGGGGTGGTAAAGGCCCATTACTAGTGTACACCTTATTTTAATATTTTGTTTCCGATTCCGTTCCTGCTTATGTTTCTATACGTCCGTCTCTGTTGGGGTGGTAAAGGCCCATTAACTGGGGTGGTAAAGGCCCATTATTAGCATTCTGTTTTTGTACCTTCTGTCTCTGTTCGGGTGGTAAAGACCCATTTCTAATATTCTGTTTCTACACCGTCAATCTATGTTCGGATGGTCAAGGCCCGTTACTAGCATCGTGTTTCTAAAGAGATCATTCTGTTTTCTATTTAGACAATAAGACAACACTTAATTCTGTTATACTAGTATTAGTGAAGAGAAGTGAAAACTAAGTAAGAAGCTTAGCTTAGCTTATATCATTCTGTTTCTTCTGTTAACCTTCTATTCCTGATACGGTTATCTCTCATCCAGTTTTATTTACATGTCATGATACTATTATCTGTTTATATGCTGAAAGTCACTGGACTCACCAAACTTATGTCTGACCTAGTTTGTTTCGCCTCTTTTCTTTTCGGTCCCCCCTCCAGGTGCTTTGGGTGGAAACATAGGAGCTTGATTCAAATTCTATCTGGTTGAAGTGTTTCAAGTATTGCTTGGCTTTGACTCTATCTTTCCATGGCAGTTTAAGTTGGGGATTATAGCTTTATAAAAACTATGCATTCTGAAGGCTTTTTTACAAGACCGATATTTATGTTCTTGAATTCCAGTATTATGGTTTTGAAAGATGTAACCAAACTTATTTCTTTTTCTACTGTAATAAAATCATAAATTTTTCAAGTGCTATTTTATCTATCTTGTAAATTTCTGTTCTGTTTACTTATAATGTTCCACCGAAGTTAAGGCATTCCCTTTGCGAGTGACCTTAACAGAAGTGGGGTGTTACAGACCGGGTTTACCCCATTCTGAATAATAGATACGGCGACTAAAATTCGACGATGAAGACGGTGGTTGAAGACCGGAGATATTCACATCGTTTGGATGATTACTGATGTCTTGATTGGGCTGTACACACAAGATAAGGTAATAAGTGGTGATCATCCAGATGTACTTGGAGATCGACTGGATATGTGAGGGCCTCTCTCCTGTATTGGATATATGCGACGAGGAAAAAGGTGCCTCCGGTTTTGTTCAGACCCAGAACGGACTTGCAGATGGATAGTGTGTCTGACATTGTATTCCTTTATACCGTATTTGTTGAACTCTGCTAAATATATATATGTTTGGTGGTGGATAATTTATTCTCTTGCTTAACATCCTTCTCTGAGACATACGACTTAGAGGTTATATATTGGTGGTACAGTATGGACTGACAATGTGGCATGCTAAGAGGCAAATGATCAAGGATTTTGTTGAAAAGAAAAGTCTTGTGGATGATGATCAAAGCACGACTTTAAGTAGCATAGCTTTGTGAATAACGTTAATTCGCGAGCCTCACACCCGGTATGTGTCAAAAACGGGATAGTGACCGTAGGGAGTGCACGACGTTTCTTTCTAACTAGAAGTGGAGTCATGGTATGGAGCTTAGGCATTTTTACTTAGGGGTGTGCGCGGTTCGGTTCGGTGCGGTTTGAAGCTCAAACTGCTTCCGCACCGCATCAAATGGTTGATCAAAAATAAAAAACCATTATACTAACCGTTCAAACGGTTCGGTTTCGATGTAATACGGTCCGGTTTCGATTCGGTCCGGTTTGAACCCGTATTAAATATGAAACAAGAAAATTACTTCCATCAACAATCAATTTACGATTGTATGACATTGTGTCACCTGAATGTTAAAACATAAAGTGTTATCATTAATTAATATAACTACCACATACGTTGAAAATAGAATATATATCCAAGTTAGATAGGAATTTGTTAAAAAATTTATTATAACATTGTCGGTGTAGCTATGCGGTTCGGTTCGGTTTAATATGGTTTGGTAAAATTTCAAACCGCAAACGAACCATATCATTGCGGATCAGTTCGGTTTTGGCTATTGCTTTAGAGAGAGAATCCAGTGCGGTTTTCCGCACCATTTTTGCGGTTCGGTCTGGGCGGTTTCCGCATTGCGGTGCGGTTTATGCCCACCCCTATTTTTACTTATGTGGATGATGGAATGAGGCACCTCAGATATTGAGTCCCTAATGGCTAAGAGATAGGTCCGATAGGAACGATAAACGTGTGTTCAGGAATAACTAATCCACTAAAGTATGTATGGTCCAGCCCTACCGATTCCAAGGGCTTGCCAGCGTCCGAGTCCTAAGGCATTTGCTAGAGTGTCTCCAAACCGGTGAGGATCTATCCCTTGCCTTGACTCATAGATGGAATCCAATTTCCAACATGCAACTTTTCGGTTTTAGTTGTAAACCTATATAGCGACATGGTAGGATAGGGTATTATGCCGTCTATGATTGATACATTTATATTTGAAGTTGATTTTTTCACTTATGGTAATAATAAAAGATAAATTTCGCATACCATGCATATTTGGCCATTGTAAGGTAAAAGTCTATCCTCCGGCTTGCGTTGCATTGTGTGATGGGACCTGAGTCTTATAATGACTTCATTTTTCCTTTTTAGCATTGCGCTGTTTGTTTATGGTATTCATTGGAGGAAACTCGTTCCGTGTTATACGATGTGGTCCCTCGATTTACCTAACTTTAAATAAGGTTAATAACTGTTTTAGTTCTTACCCCAGTCCCATGACTTACTCGGAGTTTATTATTTCTACCAAAATTTTAGGTGCCCATATTTTCCACTCGGGCAGCTAGTAGTTTTGGTTTTTGCAGATATTTATTTTCCCAAGATCCTGGATTACAACTGTAGCTATATTCGAAAAGCTTTGTATCCGTGTATTTATTTCAGTTGTGTTAGATGATGTATTTTTCACTGTACATTGTATTTATACATTTTAAATTTATGTATTTTAATCTATGATATTTTTCCGCTGTATATTATTTATTTGAACTTTGATAACTCGTACTCTGATGTAAATTGTTGTAATAGCAATAAAATGTTCTCATGTTTGTGTTCTGATGTGTCGTGTTCTCAAAACAATCCAGGCTCCTCCGTCTCTTCGGGGGTCGGGAAGTCTGCGTCGTTTCAACTTATTTCACACAAATATGACGAATGTTACATATTATAGGATCTCCTTCCAATGCATGTGTGATTTGAGGGACAGAGCGTGAGGAACACCCACTTATTAAGTTCAAATAAGAGTATAAGGCATCTCTTGAAAATATGTCCTCAAGTAAGATATAATTCTATCACAACACAAAACAAAACAAGAAGTCTGGGATATAAGAAATTATTTTAATCAAGACAAAGCTAAGTTTTATCCCTTTCCTGATTACTATCTATCGTCTCATCATACGGGCCAAATGTTGTTTTCCACTATTTTTGAACTATTGCAGGAATCCTACAACCCAAGAACGACAAGGTAGGAATAATATAGTTAAAGTAAGAACCATACCTGAGTAGTTGAAACCTCAGAAGGAACAGGATGCAACATTTCTTTTTTTTCCTTGAGCCTGAGGAACCACCACCTTTGGAAGAAATTTTAGCCAAGTTCGGATCAAAGGAAGCATTTGAAGGACCTGAAGCTACCTCTATAAAAGCATGAACATTCCCTATAGAAGGAGAAGCAGTGGATCTTCCTCTGTTCAAGTTCTCAGGAAGCTCCTTACCTTTGGGGATACGGTCACCATCATCATCCCAGTCATAATCTAAATCTGCGAATTCAGATTCCTCCGTACCTGAATCAAGCTCGTCAGAAGGTCCTTAATGTATAAAATATCTTCATGCTTGGACTTACCCTTTTGCGGAACCTCAACTTTCCGTCTGGCAAACTCAATCTTTTCCATAACTCTGCTTCGGATGGAAGGATGGACAAAAGGAAAGTCTATTTGAGGGAACTTTTTGAAGTTATCAGAAAATGCTAGGAAAAGGGCATCCTCGTAATATTCCAGTACAACTTTTTTGAAATGCTCTTTCAGAAATTCAAAGATCCTATTTTTGGCCTAGTATATTATACGCCTAGAAACTGACAGCTCATTCTGAACTTGGGAAAGTTGATCATCCTTCTCTTTTAGCCTTTTAGTATGGATAGATACCATCATGGCCTTCTCATCTTCGTCCTCCTGCTCACACAATTGGAGTGCTAACAACTGGTCATTCAAAAGGAACCTAGCTTTCCTCTCATCCTCTAACTCTGTAACACCCCATAATTCTGTAACACTAAGATTCACAAATCAAAGAAGAATTAAATTTTAAATTCAAAATCCAGGGAAACGGGGTGCACCATTGTGTTCGTCTCAGAATTCTGCATGAAAACGAGTCCGAGTTTGCGTAAATCGGAGTCCGTATGAGGAAGATATGGCCCTCGGAAGTTTCAGCGAAGTTCAAATTTCAAAACAGACCCAGAAGCGGGCTGGGCGGGAAATTTCCCGTCCAGGACCCAGGTCGACTAGGGGGTCGACCTGGGAGTCGACCTGGATACCTAGGTCGACCAGGGTGTCGACCTAGGGGTCGACCCCCCTAACCAGGTCAACTGGGTAGTCAACCTAGGGGTCGACCTGCTCCCGAAATCCAGATTTTGAACCTGGGTTCATTTTGATGTATCCAGACGCCATTCTGACCAGATTCGTCCGCCTAATCCTATATAAACAGCCTTAGTCTCCTTCTCTATTCACAATTCTTTTCTATCCTTATGCTGCAAAGATTCTTGGTGAAACATGGCTTCTTTTCCTCCTCTTAATTAAATAATAAATAAAATAATATGCAAAATAAATCAAGACGAGGAAATGTTGCTCAAGACTTTCAAGAGGGGATTCAAAACAAGCTAGGATTTAAATGAAGATTCAAATGACTACAACGACTGTTTTTCTACGAATCTAATCTAATCTCTGTAAGTTAGTTACTTTTTAGATTTGAATGTTTTCTCTATTCGTGACATGAAATTAAAGGAATAAAAGAATATGCCAAATCTCTCTATTCGAATCTGTGCCTATATCTTTGGACCTAATTAAGAACTGTTATATTTCGATGACCAATAAGACTGTGACTATGAAACTATAGACCTTAGAACCATATGCCTCTTTGACTATGGACATTGCCTATGACTATGAACATTTCCTATGACTGTGACTATGACTATGAGAATTATTTCCTTGACTATGAACACAGGCCTATGCCTCTGATTAGGAAACATAGACTATTGCCTATAACATAACAAGGACAATTGTGATTAAACACCTATGATTCCTGACTAGGAAAGTGTTGCTTAAGTTTTGTGACTATGAAATTGGGTCTAAACCTGATTATCTATTCTGTCTATTCTTGGTTTTCCTTGGTTTTAGATCTTGGGAATTTTCCTATTAAGTTAGGTCTACCCATGTTCTTGAACCTACGTCGTTATTCAATATTCTTGGTTTTCTTTGGTTTTAGATCTTGGGAATTTACCTATTAAGTTAGGTGTACCCAATGTTCTTGAACCTACGTCGTTATTCAACCCTTTTTATGGCATAAGATTTTCAAACCTATAGGCTTTCGATGTTTTAGATCAATTTCAGTGTAATTCGTTAGGTCTGTAATTGGTAAATTATCATTTTATGCCAGTTATTATGTCTATCTTTTTCATAGCATCTTTGGTTCATTCCCTATTTTCTACGAAGCAAGATTTATCTATAATCTAGATTGAATCACGATTATACGAACGATGGGAATACGGTTTGGGCAAAATATGAAATTTAATAAAAACATAGTTTTAAACTTGGAAATTGGCATAAATTGGGAACATGTATTATGGCATGTTAATAGAAATGCAAATTGGATAAATTTGACATGAATTACAGGATGTGTAATTTGAATCTGGTATTGACTTGTAAATCTAGCATTTACATGAATTGTGAACTAGAATAATAGGTCTAGTTGACATGAACTGTAATTAGAATGTTAAATCTGAATTGGATTAGCTAATTTAACATAACAAGTATATTGGTATAATTGTGAAATTGGCCATAATTGTGAGTAATTGTCATGTTTAGGAAAATCATGGTTAGTGACACTTAATTTGGTATAGTTTACATACCAAAAAGCCTAAATATGATATAGAGGGGAAAATGGGCCATAAGAATAAGTGTTGACGATTTACATTAAAAGAATAATTAGGAAATAAGTAAATTAGGAATAATTTACTTATAGAATTTGTCCTAAATGAGAAAATGTAAATTTAGACAAAAGAAAGGTTTATTAACAACATCTCTTTTAACAATACACCAGAAAGTTCTAGGGTGACAGAGAGGATAGTGTCTAGGCTTGGGTTTGGAAAATACAAGTTTATTGCTCTCCCTGGCTATCCCTAACTGATCCGACGGACGGGATGGTTACTTTCAAAACCTGATTTTAAAATAAAATCAAACCCTTTGAACTTAGAAAAACTCGAATATGCCTAACCCGAGGTTAGACTGAGTTGCGATGTAAATCTGCTTGGAACCAACCGACACATCCAGTAATCGCAACAATATCTGTCTAATGTGAGTGGTAGCGGCTTTAATTTGTTTAGTTAAAGCTAGAACAAGAAGGGTAGGGTTAAGTTAACTAAGACACTTAACCAATTCAACATGATAACCAAACCGGTGTGTGGGGTTAGGTTCATACAGACACATAACACAATTAAGCTAGAATGGGAGGGCTAAGTCCATAGGGACACTTAACCAACTTAACATGGTAACAAGACAAGATTTGTAGGGGTTAAGTAACTTAGAATACACTTAGCCAGATTAACATGTTAACTAGACTAGAGGTGGGGTTAAGTAAAGTTAATACACTTAGCCAAATTAACATGTTAACTAGACTAGAGGTTGGGGTTAAGTAAGATTTAATACACTTAGCCAATTTGATATGTTAGCTGGGCCAGCCGTAGGGTTAAGTAAACTTGAACACTTAACCATCAAATTATGATAAAGGAATAGGGTTAAGTCTAAAACGTGAAGGGATAATACTTAACCATTAATAACATGTTAGTTAAAACAGACGGGCAAGGTTAAGTTAAAAAGGAACACTTAACCAATACAGGATGAATGGGTAGGGTTAAGTAATAAGATATACTTAACCAATATAACTTGGTTTGTGGGAGGGTTAAGTCAACATGAATTACTGGTAGCACTTAACCAGTTTAACAGGATAAATGAAGAGGGTTAAGTTAGCTTGAATTGACTAATGACACTTAACCAATCCAAATTGACGGGAAAGAGAACTAAGTAATAAACCTTAGCTAAAAGTAGCTAAGTAGTAAACCTTAGTTAAGAAAACAACAATTCTGGAAACTAAGTGGCAATCCTTAGTTAGTAGAATTAAGTAGTAATTCTTAGTATAACACGGGAAGGAGCGAACATCCGTCTGATTAAAACGAAGGCTCCAACGAATTGGGTTACGAAGCACGAGGCTTCGACGGGACGTGAGGGTACTCTTGGTATCTCTCTGTGAGGCTGCAGATGATCCTCCTGGGCTCACAGAGGTTAAGGTCTGCGGTAGAAGAACCAAGGGTATGCCTTGGTTGCAAAATATGGCAACCTAAAGACTAGGATGGACCAGCGTGATTCGGCGAGAAATCGGTAGCCCTTTGATAGCAACTCGTCGTCTACCATCCATCTTAAGTCAATCGAGATACGTGAAGCGGAAAGGCGGAGAACTCCAAAAGACCATATACTTGCTATCTAGTTATGGTTGTGGATGGCCATTGGACAGTAGGGCATACGGGGCCTGCGTATAGTTCTCATTTTTCAAGGTGTGCCTTTCATTAGTTGAGGGAGGGGTCATGTGGGACCATAACCACTGGAATAAAAACAGACCTTAGCATCTGCATCGGCAGATATCTGAAAGCTCCCGACCGAGTCCTGTGTTTCTTGATTTGCCCTGCCACAGGACTCGGGCCGCACATTACAGGACATGTGCATCTAGACAAGCGATAATGATTCGCGATACATCCATGGGGAAGTATAGGAACATATACCACTCAAGGTAGTGTGTCCTAGACTTGGGGGCATCGTTCGACAGGTAGCATAATCCCTAGTTGGACTAGGTGGCATAAACCCTGAATCCGAGAAGCGTTGAGCAGATAGCGTAACTCTAGTTGAATCTAGAAAGCACTTGATAGAAAACCCTAGATTAGATCTAGGTAATAAATAATAAATGTATGCCTGAATGCAATGGAAACTATAGGGATCGGGATCACGTTATCGTTACTAGTTGGGACACTAGTTAGGTGGTGCAGAGATATAGAAATCAGTATAACAAGAAAATAGCGAAGCGGCAAAAGTATTAGAGCATATCCAGTTTATCTTATCTTAGCATATCTTGTGATTATCTTGTCTAATCTTGCTGACCCTATCATCATGGTGTTATCTTGTATTCAGTTAATTCATGTCGTTTTGTTTTTCCATATTCACATGCTAGAAGTTACTGAACTTACTCAGGCTTTATGTCTGACTCTGTTTTTATTTCATCTTCTTTTCTTCCGTTCCCCCCCCCCCCAAGGTAGTAAAGAAGGGAGTAGTATAGCTCAGGTTAAGTTGGATTGTCACTCTTTCCCAGCTTGAAGATTTGTCGAAGTTTTGCTTGGATTCTCTTTCCAGATGCCATGCCTGACTCTTGCTAAAATTGGGGAATATAAATGTTGTTTTATGCTTCTTTATTTTGTAAGACAGATGATACTCTGATATTGTAAAGAAATCATTGTACAAACTATTTTATCAATAAAAGCAAAGTTTTATTTTCCGCTGTTTAATTTCTGTCTGTCTTGTAATTTATCTGCATCTTTTACCCAAAATGCTCCACAGAACTTAGTGCATTCCCTTTGTGAGTGACACTAACGGATGTGGGGTGTTACACGTGGTATCAGAGCTGAAGGTTACCAGATCAGATAAAGGATTTGAAAAATTATTTTCAAAACGGTTTTAAAAGAAGCATTTTCAAAAGAAAAGATTTGTTTTAAAGGCATATTCCCCAAAGCCATAAGCACTATCTTCTCTTCCTCTGTTTAAATTCTTATCTCCTTCTTTCTTGAGTCTCTGGGGCTCCTGGCTTTCTGGGAGGTAACCTCATCGAAGGGTGAAGTAGTGCCCGACTTCCGTCTATAACCGTAGTAGTTTCACCTGCGGCTAGTTTTCTTTCAAGCTTATAGGGTTTTCTGTATGATGGATGCAACTTTCGAAAGATTTGTCAACATGACTACATACACGGAAGAGGATGAGGAATTCATGGATGTAGATTTACCTCACGAAGGAGGAAGAAATCATAAAACCTAAGACAAGAGGAAGTATCTTTACTAGGGTATGATAGGGCATATAATTAAGGACAAGGGAAATAACGAGGAACAAGATTTTTCAGAAGGGCAAGTACATACTTTCGCCACCAAGCGTACCTGGGAGAATGGTAGTAAAGTTCTGTTGGAAGAACCTAGTTTTGCTGTTCGTACTCTTTCCTTTGGTTTTAGCGCTTCGCATTTGTTCATATCCACTTCCATAGTTGAGTCTCTACACTATAGTACTTGTATAGTAAAAAGATCCCACTAGAGTCTCAAATCCAATTGGTGGTCCGACCAGTTTATTTTTGGTTAGTAGGGATTTGAGAATAGCTATCGAGTTTTCTTTTATCATCTCACGTAGATCGTCTAAATTCGGAGGAGATATTCCTTGGGTGCTTGTCTGATATTGGTTTAGGCCTTTGGGGCTTGTACTTGAGGAATGTCGAGTTCGACTAGGATGGTTTGCGTGAGAGATGAATAGTTGTGGCAGGCACTCCAAAAAGCACGTAGTGACCTTTCGACCCTTATAGTTATGGCATGGTGGATAAGAGGGAGACCTCTAATCATCTTAGTACATACACTTGGTACCGTAATTGACATCTGTTTATTTTGGAAATGGAGGTCAGAAACTTCACAATCGTGAAGTTAAATTAGTTAAGATACAGTGGAGTAAAGCTCAAGAAGGCTAGATACTAGCATCATACCCTTTTTCCTTAAGGGTGCATCCTTGATTTCTTTGGTAGGAGCTTTACGCATAATTGTTTCTCTCTTTCCAAAGTATATCCTCTAGGTCGTATCTTCGATCCTTAGGTAGAAACTCCTTTGGATGTAAACATGTATTTGAAACATGTTATGGTTGATGGTTGCAAGTAGTTGCTAATGGTTGCTCGTGAGTGCAAATACATACGTATTAGGCACTAGATCAGTTCGGACGCTTTCATATTGCATCTATAGATATGTATTTGTTTGTAAATTGAGCTTGATATGTTATCATATGGATGTTGCATATGGATGAATGGCTATGCACACATGTAGTATTTACATAACTAGGGATGCTTGCATACATGATTGAACGCATGGCACTGACATGATTCGCATTAAGGAGGTCAACTGAATCAGTAGACCGCCTGATTTTGCATTAGATAAAGACATATACACACACTATGCATATGAACATGACAGCATTAGAAATCTTTTAAGGACAATGAATGCCAGTGATTGAATGGTTGAGTAGATGGGTAATTTGATGGTAGACACATTCTTCCTAACTTGAAGATTTCGGGGACGAAATCCTTTTAAGTGGGGGAGAATGTAACACCCCGTAATTCTGTAACACTAAGATTCACAAATCAAAGCAGAATTAAATTTTAAAATCAAATTCAAGGGAAACGGGCTACGCCATTGCGTTCGTCTCGGAATTCTACATGAAAACGAGTCCGAGTTTGCGTAAATCGGAGTCCGTATGAGGAAGATATGGCCTCCGGAAGTTTCAGCGAAGTTCAAATTTTAAAACAGACCAAGAAGCGGGCTGGGCGGGAAATTTTCCGCCCAAGACCCAGGTCGACCATGGGGTCGACCTGGGAATCGAACTGGGTACCCAGGTCGACCAGGGTGTCGACCTAGGGGTCGACCCCCCGGACCAGGTCGACTGGGTAGTCGACCTGGGGGTCGACCTGCTCCCGAAATCCAGGTTTTGAACCTGGTTCATTTTGAATTATCCGGACGCCATTCTGACCAGATTCGTCCGCCTAATCCTATATAAACAGCCTTAGTCTCCTTCTCTATTCACAATTCTTTTCTATCCTTATGCTGTAATGATTCTTGGTGAAACATGGCTTCTTCTCCTCCTCTTAATTAAATAATAAATAAAATAATATGCAAAATAAATCAAGACGAGGAAATGCTGCTCAAGACTTTCAAGAGGAGATTCAAAACAAGCTAGGATTCAAGTGAAGAATCAAATGACATCAACGACTGTTTTTCTACGAATCTAATCTAATCTTTGTAAGTCGGTTACTTTTTAGATTTGAACGTTTTCTCTATTCATGACATGAAATTAAAGGAATAAAAGAATATGCCAAATCTCTCTATTCGAATCTGTGCCTATATCTTTGGACCTAATTAAGAACTGTTATGATTCGATGACCAATAAGACTGTGACTATGAAACTATGGACCTTAGAACCATATGCCTCTTTGACTATGGACATTGCCTATGACTATGAACATTGCCTATGACTGTGACTGTGACTATGAGAATTATTTCCTTGACTATGAACACAAGCCTATGCCTCTGATTAGGAAACATAGACTATTGCCTATGACATAACAAGGACAATTGTGATTAAACACCTATGATTCCAGACTAGGAAAGTGTTGCTTAAGTTTTGTGACTATGAAATTGGGTCTAAACCTGATTATCTATTCTGTCTATTCTTGGTTTTTTTTGGTTTTAGATCTTGGGAATTTACCTATTAAGTTAGGTCTATCCATATTCTTGAACCTACGTCGTTATTCAATATTCTTGGTTTTCTTTTGTTTTAGATCTTGGGAATTTACCTATTAAGTTAGGTCTACCTAATGTTCTTGAACCTACGTCGTTATTCAACCCTTTTTATGCCATAAGATTTTCAGACCTATAGGCTTTCGATGTTTTAGATCAATTTCAGTGTAATTCGTTAGGTCTGTAATTGGTAAATTATCATTTTATGCCAGTTATTATGTCTATCTTTTTCATAGCATCTTTTGTTCATTCCCTATTTTCTACGAAGCAAGATTTATCTATAATCTAGATTGAATCACGATTATACGAACGATGGGAATACGATTTGGGCAAAATATGAAATTTACTAAAAACATAGTTTTAAACTTGGAAATTGGCATAAATTGGGAACATGTATTATGGCATGTTCGTAGAAATGCAAATTGGATAAATTTGACATGAATTATAGGATGTGTAATTTGAATCTAGTATTGACTTGTAAATCTAGCATTTACATGAATTGTGAACTAGAATAATAGGTCTAGTTGACATGAACTATAATTAGAATGTTAAATCAGAATTGGATTAGCTAATTTAGCATAACAAGCATATTGGTATAATTGAGAAATTGGACATAATTGTGAGTAATTGTCATGTTTAGGAAAATCATGGTTAGTGACACTTAATTTGGTATAGTTTACATACCAAAAAGCCTAAATATGATATATAGGGGAAAATGGGCCATAAGAATAAGTGTTGACGATTTACATTAAAAGTGTAATTAGGAAATAAGTAAATTAGGAATAATTTACTTATAGAATTTGTCCTAAATGAGAAAATATAAATTTAGACAAAAGAAAGGTTTATTAACGACATCTCTTTTAACAATACACCAGAAAGTTCTAGGGTGACAGAGAGGATAGTGTCTAGGCTTGGGTTTGGAAAATACAAGTTTCATCCTCTCCCTGGCTATCCCTAACTGATCCGACGGACGGGATGGTTACTTTCAAAACCTGATTTGAAAATTAAATCAAACCCTTTGAACTTAGAAAAACTCGAATATGCCTAACCCGAGGTTAGACTGAGTTGCGATGTAAATCTGCCCGGAACCGACCGACACATCCAGTAATCGCAACAATATCTGTCTAATGTTGGTAGCAGCTTTAACTTATTTAGTTAAAGCTAGAACAAGAAGGGTAGGGTTAAGTTAACTAAGACACTTAACCAATTCAACATGATAACCAGACTGGTGGGTGGGGTTAGGTTCATACAGACACTTAACACAGTTAAGCTAGAATGGGAGGGCTATGTCCATAGGAACACTTAACCAACTTAACATGGTAACAAGACAAGATTTGTAGGGGTAAAGTAACTTAGAATACACTTAGCCAGATTAACATGTTAACTACACTAGAGGTGGGGTTAAGTAAAGTTAATACACTTAGCCAAATTAACATGTTAACTAGACTAGAGGTTGGGGTTAAGTAAGATTTAATACACTTAGCCAATTTGATATGTTAGCTGGGCTAGACCGTAGGGTTAAGTAAACTTGAACACTTAACCATCAGATTGTGATAAAGGAATAGGGTTAAGTCTAAAACGTGAAGCGATAATACTTAACCATTAATAACATGTTAGTTAAAACAAACGGGCAAGGTTAAGTTAAAAAGGAACACTCAACCAATACAAGATGAATGGGTAGGGTTAAGTTATAAGAAATACTTAACCAACATAACTTGGTTTGTGGGAGGGTTAAGTCAACATGAATTACTGATAACACTTAACCAGATTAACAGGATAAATGAAGAGGGTTAAGTTAGCTTGAATTGACTAATGACACTTAACCAATCCAAATTGACGGGAAAGAGAATTATGTAGTAAACCTTAGCTAAAAGGAGCTAAGTAGTAAACCTTAGTTAAGAAAACAACGATTCTAGAAACTAAGTGGTAAACCTTAGTTAGTAGAACTATGTAGTAATTCTTAGTATAACACGGGAAGGAGCGAACGTCCGTCTGATTAAAACGAAGGCTCCAACGAATTGGGTTACGAAGCCCGAGGCTTCGAGGGGACGCGAGGGTACTCTTGGTATCCCTCTGTGAGGCTGCAGATGATCCTCCTGGGATCACAGAGGTTAAGGTCTGCGGTAGAAGAACCAAGGGTATGCCTTGGTTGCAAAATATGGCAACCTAAAGACTAGGATTGACCAGCGTGATTCGGCGAGAAACCGGTAGCCCTGTGATAGCAACTCGTTGTCTACCATCCATCTTAAGTCAATCGAGATACGTGAAGCGGAAAGGCGGAGAACTCCAAAAGACCATATACTTGCTATCTAGTTATGGTTGCGGATGGCCATAGGACAGTGGGGCATAGGGGGCCTGCGTATAGTTCTCATTTTTCAAGGTGTGCCTTTCATTAGTTGAGGGAGGGGTCAAGTGGGACCTTTTCCATTGGTATAAAAACAGACCTTAGCATCTGCATCGGCAGATATCTGAAAGCTCCCGACCGAGTCCTGTGTTTCTTGATTCGCCCTGCCACAGGACTTGGGCCGCAGATTACAAGACATGTGCATCTAGACAAGCGATAACGATTCACAATACTTGTGTGGGGAAGTATAGGAACATATACCACTCAAGGTAGTGTGTCCTAGACATGGGGGCATCGTTCGACAGGTAGCATAATCCCTAGTTGGACTAGGCGGCATAAACCCTGAATCCGAGAAGCGTTAAGCTGATAGCGTAACTCTAGTTCAATCTAGAAAGCACTTGATAGAAAACCCTAGATTAGATCTAGGTAATAAATAATAAATGTATGCCTAAAGGCAATGGAAACTACAGGGATCGGGATCACGTTATCATTACTAGTTGGGACACTAGTTAGGTGGTGCAGAGATATAGAAATCAGTATAACAAGAAAATAGCGAAGCGGCAAAAGTATTAGAGCATATCCAGTTTATCTTATCTTAGCGTATCTTGTGATCATCTTGTCTAATCTTGCTGACCTTATCATCATGGTGTTATCTTGTATTCAGTTAATTCATGTCATTTTGTTTTTCCATGTTCACATGCTAGAAGTTACTGAACTTACTCAGGCCTGACTCTGTTTTTCTTTCGTCTCCTTTTCTCCGTTCCCCGCCCAGGTAGTAAAGAAGGGAATAGTATAGCTCAGGTTAAGTTGGATTGTCACTCTTTCCCAGCTTGAAGATTTGTCGAAGTTTTGCTTGGATTCTCTTTCCAGATGCTATGGCTGACTCTTGCTAAAATTGGGGAATATAAATGTTGTTTTATGCTTCTTTATTTTGTAAGACAGATGATACTCTGATATTGTAAAGAAATCATTGTACAAACTATTTTATCAATAAAAGAAAAGTTTTATTTTCCGCTGTTTAATTTCTGTCTGTCTTGTAATTTATCTGCATCTTTTACCCAAAATGCTCCACAGAACTTAGTGCATTACCTTTGTGAGTGACACTAACGTATGTGGGGTGTTACAAACTCCGACCTAACGCTCTCAAGAGACAACTTCAGTTCTGCATATTCTTTCTTGTGCCCCTCTGCCAAATACTCAGTTTATGAGTTAAGGTATTTTTCTCTTCCTTAAGTGTAGAAACGTCTAGGGAAAAGGAATTAAGCTTCTCTAGAAGAAGGAACCTTCTCTTAGAAATCTAAAATAGAAAATAAAAATCAGAACCTACGTAGAGGTGAAAATATAGAGAAACAAGGTCATACCAGTAGTTGGTGCTCAATAAGTGATTGTGGGACGCTCCTTAAGTCCAAAGATGAAGACAAAAGAGAATAGTTGGCCACTTCATCAGAAGAAAAGGAAATCTTTTTTATTTCATCAAAACTTAGGATTACTAGAGGAGGTATAGAGAAACAGGCATATCTGGGTGAAAAATGCATCATTAACTCGTGTTCGGTCATATTCAAAGATCCGGTTGTGTCAGTGTAACAACCCGGGAAGTCAGAACAAATTTAAAAAAATTTAGTTCGGCAATTTTAATGGACTTTGAATATATAAAATCACTTATTTTAAATAATAACGACTAAAAATTTATTTTAAATGAAGTTAGAACAAATAAATTTATTTTAGTTATATAACGAGCCTGAAATGGCGCGGTAGTTTGAAAATTCAATTTCAAATTTCAAATGAATGTACAGGATTCAAAACAAATCAGATTTCAGTAAAACCAGAAATATTAGCATCTATTTAAAAATATCTTCCCAACAAATGTGAAAAATCCAGATTTCATAACGGGAATAAAAAGTTATGTCCAGTTTAAAATTCAGAATAGTCGCTATGGAATTTATATATTTTTAATATAACAAATGGCGATTTTGCAAACGACCTCCGTTTTCGATGAAACCACTTTTGTTTGATCCTGAATATCAAATTATTGCTGGATTCCAATTTCCATAATTTTTGGAATCAATATGTGAGCGTGGCAGATTTAAACGTGTTTGGTAATTTTAGTTTGAATTTAATCGACTGGAAATTGACCATTTTTCAAACGGTCTCCAAATTCGACGAAATTAGTTTTCTAGGGCCGTATCGTCATAACTTAGGTAGATATATTTTTTTGGAATTTTTTGAGTCAATACATGGCCCAGTAAATTAAAATGTGCGTTCAAATTTGTAACGACCCGGAAAATCTGAACCAATTTAAATTTTTTTAATTGGCTATTATAGTGGATTTTAAATATTTAAAATAAATATTTTAAATAATAACGATGAAAAGTAAGTTGTATCGACATTTGGAAATGAATAGAATTAATGCTAATTATAAACAAGGCCTGAAATGGCGTGGTAGTTTCAAAATTTGAATTCAAACTTTGACTGATTGTACCGGGTGCAACACAAAACGGATTTGAGTGAAACCAAAAATATTTAAAGCTGTTAGTGAATACCTTTCTAACGAATCTGAAAAATCGAAGTTTCATAGTGGGAAGCAAAAGTTATGGCCAAATGAATTTTCTGAAAGGTCGCTATGGAGTTTATATTGCCCGTAAAAATGCCCATTTTGCAAACGACCTCGGAATTCGACGAAACCACTTTTGTTGGATCCGGGATGTCAAATTTTTGCTAGGTTTCAAATTTCATAATTTTTGAAGCTAGTATGTGAGCGTAGAAAAGGAAAATGTGTTTTGGTCAATTATAGTTAAATTGGATCGACCAGAAAAGGGCCATTTTACAAACGACCTCAGAATTCGATGAAACTAGTTTTGTTGGGACAATATCGTAAAAACACAGCTAGATTTATTTTTCGGGAATTTTTAGAATCAGTATGTGGCCTCGGCAAATTGAAATGTACGTTCAAATTAAATATTGAATGTTTTATATTTTAATTTGAAGAATAACTGACTGAAACAGTCGAATTGGCCTACGAAACATATTCCATTGTGTTCAGAATGGGAGTATTTAGCTAGGGACGATAGTCATTGGGTTTGGATTGGAGTTCGTGTGTGGAAGGGGGTATTTTCGGATTTTATAAAATAAATAAATATAAAAAAATAGGGGCGGACAATCATATTCTTCCTTCTGTTTTCTCTCTCCCCGATAGCCCCCTCGCGACAGACGGAATACGCTTGCCCCCTTCTCTCCACCTTTCCTCCTCCTACACGCATCTAAACCCCATGCCGTTTTGGAGTTATTTGAAGAGCTCGAGACAAGCTTCAGATCCATAGCAATTTCGGATTTTATCGTGGAGTGAATCGCCCGGATCGACGTCAGGAAGTTGCGACCTTTCAACCACCACCGTGGCCACGTCAGACCACCGGAGCTGACGCCACCACCGCGCGTAGAGGCGCCACCCACCCCTCTTCGACGCTGTGTGCTCCGATCGCCCTACCCCTCCACGGATCCGACAAAAAATCTGAACCCTTGTTTGAACACTCAACTGAAAGGTGAGGGTATATTTATTTAAACTGATTTCAACTTCTGAAAGCATCGCAAAGTGATTTAATCTTGTAAAAATCATATCTTTTTCGTTTGTAGATGAAATTCAGTGAAACAAGAGACAGAGGACTCGTGTGTACGTCTTCTACATTTTAGAAGAGATCGCATATTTTTCTAAGCCTTCTGCTATTTTTAGTGGAGTGGAACCCAATGTGAGATTTCTAAATTATAAACGATATGGGAAATGACGATGTGTAAATTATATAGTCGATGTATGAGTTATATAAGCGTTGTACACCTCATGTATAAACGTTGTATAAGTTGTACGTTCGATATATAAGTTATATATGCGTTGTAAAAATTATATATGTGTTGAAATAGAAGTGAAATGCTTATATATAAATATATATATATATATTTATTTATGTATGTATGTATATATACGCCCCTCGTATACAAACCATGGACGATATTTATTGGTTGTGATTGGTGTGAAAATTGGTTGATTACAAATGGTTGATTAGAATTGTTTGTGGTTGAAATTGATTGATTGTGGTTGAAAGATACCCGTTTGTGGTTGAGAATTATTTGGTTGAAACCACATAGGATTAGTTTGTGGAAATGAAAAAATATACATGTCGCCTGCGCGCGAACTAGATGCATGATTCCCCATTGTCAAAAGCTGCGAGGCTTTAAGGTAGAGCGAGGAGCAGTACTAGGGACGACCCCGGTTTTAACTACCCTGCCGTTATGCTGCCGAAATTTTGAATAATATTCATGTGTTAGAATTATTTTCATTTGTTGAAACTATATTTATTCGTTGAATAGAAATTCATGTGTTGAATGGTATTCGTGTTTTAAATATAAAAATCACCTTTTTATCTATATATATAAACTGTAGAAAACCTTCATGTGTTGAATTGAAATTCATTCGTTGAATAGAAATTCATGTGTTGAGTGGTATTCGTGTTTTAAATATAAAAATCACCTTTTTATCTATATATATAAACTATAGAAAACCTTCATGTGTTGAATCGAAATTCATTCGTTGAATTGAAATTCATGTGTTGAATGGTATTCATATTTTGAAAGAAATTGTTTTATAATAAAAATCCTATTTTTATCATCAATATGAACTATATAAAATAATCTTGTTTTGAAATAAATTGTTTTAAAATTAAAATCATATTTTTATTACCTATATGAACTATATAAAATAATCGTGTTTTGAAATGAATTGCTTTACAATAAAAATCACATTTCTACTGTACACATGAGTTGCTAAAAATAGTGAAGTGTCGAAGTGAATGTTTGTTGGATAAAAATACCATTTTATCAAATGTATGAAAAGAATATAGCTTTGAAATCGAAGAATCGATATATATATATATATATATATATATATACAAATGGAATTGAAATATATCGAATAACGAAGCTGCAGTTCGTGTTTTGAAACCGTGATTTCAAACAATTAGTGCGGGAGATCCGACCATCGGATTTTCCCAAAACCGAAACCGTTGGGTCCGCTTTGGAAATATCTTTCCAACGACACCAACTTTGTAAAGATCCAACGGTTGGATTGTATGGAATGTTAATTCAAATCTGAAGAAAAACAGCGCCAGAATCGATTATATATATATATATATATATATATAATTATAATTATATTAAATCGAATAACGACGCTGCAGTTCGTATTTTGAAATCGAAACTTCAAACGATTGTACCGAGAGATCCGACCGTCGGATTTTCCCAAAACTGGAACCGTTGGATTCGTTTTGAAAAGATCTTTCTAATGATATAAATTTTGTGAAGATCCAACGGTTAGATTTTCTGATATGTGTAAATCAAATCTAAAGAAAAACAGCGCCATGGTCGCGTTATGGCCCGAAGCGTCGTTTGAATAAATTGGCTATTTTAAAATAAATAAAAATGGCGATAAATCGTTACAAAATATTATAAACGAAATGGACGTGAAATTTAGAAACTAACTGAAGGTTGGCTAAGTCGAATGGTTTCCAGGGTGATGATCTGATTTTGGTTTTGGCCTTCGGGGTTAATATTTGGAAAATCGTTCTCTTACTGATTTACGGTTAGCGACTAATGAATTGAAATGATGCGTATGTGTGTTTGTGTTGCACTTGTTTATTATATACGCCAGTTGCTCAGAAAGACCTGGTTTATCCCATTCTGAATAACTGAATCGACGATAAGAAATCGAAGATGAAGACGGTGGTCGAAGACCGGAGATTTTCACCTCGTTTGGATGGTAACTGATGTCCTGATTGGGAAGCATCTCGAAATATGGATAATGAGTGGTGATCGTCTAGACGTACGTGGAGATCGATGGGTTTGCAAGGTATATAGTGCCTCCGGTTTCGTTCCGACCCAGAACGGACTTGCAAATGGACTGTGTGTCTGACATTGGAATTCATTCAGTGTGATTGATAACCATCAGTTACAAGGTGTGAATTGCCTGTGTGGCATGCTAAAATGCAGTGATCAGGGCTTCTATTGAAAAGCAAAGTCTTGTAGTTGATGATCAAAGCACCGCCTCTGTGGCGTAGCTTTGTGTATAACGTGAATTTGCGAGCCTCACACCCCGGTATGAACCAGAAATGGGAGAGGACATCAGGGAGGGCATGCGTTTCCTTCTAGTTAGAGGTGGTGTCGGTGCTTAAACTGGCTGACATTTATATTATTCACCTATGTGGTTGTTGCTGTTGCGAGGCGCCTCGGTTATATCGGTCGATCCGAGACCGATGGAGTCATTCATTGGCTCATTAACGCCCCATAGGGCGGGGAAACACATTGTTCAGGCATAATAATCCATATCGGTGGACCGGCCCTGGCGATCCAAGGGGCAGTTGCGGCTGTTCCTGAGACACGGGCTAGAGCATCTCGAATTCGGTAAGGACTAACTTTTGCCTTGGTTCATGACGGAAATCCAATTTCCAAATACGTGACTGTGCGGTTTTGATTGTATACCTATATATGGCGACATAGTGGTATGGGGCATTAATGTCGTCTATGATTGATACTTATGATTTGAAATTGCCTTTGAAACATATAAACACTAGTAGTAATATCAAACACTTTTGTTTTATTTGTATCAAGCATATTTTGGACATTATAAGGAAAAAACTCTATCCTCCGGTTTGCGTTGCATTGTGTGATGGGAACTGAGTCTTATAATGGCTTCATTTTTATAAAAAGCATTGCGATGTTTAAAGATTTACTTGTTTTAAAACACTGACAATCCAATGGAGTAAACCCGTTCCACGAAAGTGGTGTGGTCCAGTGATTAGCCATATTGTAAATGTGTTAAGTAGATTTTCATACCAGTCCCATGACTGACTCGTAGTTTGTTTCGCTTGCAAACTCGGGTGCCCCTCTTTCTACACGGTCAGCCTTATATTTAGGTTTTAGCAGGCTCTTTCTGGATTGCTGGAGCTGAAGATGGATTCTATCATTTGTCTCTTTTTATGTTGTTCAGCTCCTATTGTACATATTTTGTTTGT
The DNA here is from genome assembly GCA_030737875.1 of Allium sativum. Lineage (NCBI taxonomy): Eukaryota > Viridiplantae > Streptophyta > Magnoliopsida > Asparagales > Amaryllidaceae > Allium > Allium sativum. Next base: position 164,955,669 of record CM060913.1, read on the forward strand.
TTTCCGCTGTAGACATTTATGTATAGCTAAACTGTATTTGTACTAAGTATGATCCTGTATGCCGTGAAACTCTAATGATTACGTTTATCCAGTATAAACTATTGTTCATTATCTGGTGTATTTATTTATTTCTGTTCTGCTACTATCTGTTTATGTGTTATATTCCAAAGATTACCCTTGCCACCGTCAGTACGGGGTTCGGGGTCATCTCAAAATTTGATATGTATTGAATTATATTTTAATTTAAACGAAAACTGATCATAACAGTCGAATTGGCTTACTGGACATATCTGTGTCCAGAATGGGAGTAATTAGCTATGGGTGACAGTAGTTGGGTCTCATTTGGAGTTCGAATATAAAAGTTGCTTTTTATGGAAATTAATGTGTATATATATATATATATATATATATATATATATATATATATATCTAACCCTAGTTTTCATTAGAAAAAAATATTAAAAAAATCCGAAACCCCCGTAGCTCAACCCCCCTTTTTTTCTCTCGTCGTATTTGTTTGGATCCGCTGCCGCCCGTTTCAGGGTCGTCGTGCCCCACGCTAGCGTCACCGCCTCTGGTTGGCCTCCACCCCGCTCCCCCTTCGCCACCAACCATCCCTTCCCCCAGCGCTGGCCCTCCGTTCAAAACCCCACATCGATTGAAAATAGTTCCCCTTTTTCGCCACCCCCGGCGCCTCTCCCCGCCACCTCAGCGGGCAGCAGCCCCTCCCCTCTCCCAAATTTCAGCTGTAAGTTTTTATTTATTTATTTTTGTTTATTTATTTTTATTTATTTAAGGTAATTGATTTTTTGAGATAAAAATCAGTTTTTTTATGAAATAGATGTTATAAAATGCGAATTCTAATTATAAATATCATTTATAAAAATATGATTTTTATTTAAATAACATCATATTAAAAATGTGATCTTTATAATGTAAACATCGTAATAAAATTTTGATTTTTGTATATATCGCTTTAGAATAAAAAAATAATTTTTATTATATGAATAAATATATAAAAATATAATTTTTATATATATGGTAGCGGCATAAAAATATGATTTTTATTATCTAGAGAGCGAAATAAAAATAAGATTTTTATTATCTAGAGAGCGAAATAAAATAATGATTTTTATTATATAAAGAGCGTTATAAAAATATGATTTCTATATATAAAGTAGAATTATAAAAATATAATTTATATATATATATATACTAGCAAGATAAAAATTCGATTTATATATATATAATATCATTACAAAAATTTGATTTATAAATATATATATAGCATTATAAAAATGCTATTTTTAACTACATGAACATCGTATTAAAAATGTGATTTTTACTATGAACAGCGTGAAAAAGAATGCGTTGGAATTTCAGGTAAATCCAAACTGTTCAGAGATTTAGAAATAAAACCGACGGATTGGAAACCAAAGGTGAGAACCTTTTCTCACTCAACTTTTAATTAAGTTATTATATTCTAGGATTCAGACGATGCTTAGTAGCACCCGACACCTTTGATTGAAACCATGCTTGTTCGGTTGTTTGTTTGATTGGTTTATTTGTTTGAATTTTGTTTGAGAAGTGAAATGAATTGATTGGGATTGATATGTGTATGCCGCAAGCCAGTATTAGGCGAGGGATAAGGCTAGACCTTATTCCAGTTCTAGTATCGCGCCGTTATGCTGCCAAAATTTTCTAAAACTGTTAGAGCAATAAAAATATAATTTTTATTGAATGCATGAACTATATAAAATATTCATATGTTTAATAAAATATTTTATCGTTAAAAATATAATTTTTAACGTGTATATAAATAAAATAAATATTCATTTACAAATCGGACGATTTGTTTATGTACACACATTTAACTGATGTTGTTTGGGGCGATAAATTTTACATATCGCCCAAATGCACAAACAACATTCGATATTTGTTGGTTGAAACCCCACACGGGTATTGGGATGATATTTGACGTACACTAATCCCAATTATTTTGTTGTATGTCAATCGATTGGTTGATATACTGTTGTAAGCGTTAATGATTTATATTTAAGGCATATGTAGTTGTGTGATGCACTCTGGATGATAGTTGATTGATTTTGATTGGTGTTGCATACATGTGTTGTATGAAATCCATATAAATAACAATATTTGGTAATTGACTGTGTCTAGTTTCAATACTATATTTGTTGATTTCAGAATTTGATATTGAATGTAAGCCCATATAATTTCTATTCGGAGCCTTGTATTTAATATTGAATTGGATTTTGGGTTTGTTGTGAATGGTGTCTTCATTAACACTGTTCTTAAACCCATTCGAGGAAAGAATAAATCTTTTAATTAAGATTTTGTGAAGTTTTCCAATTAATTAATATTTAATTGGAATTGAATAATAGAATTGGATTTTGGGTTTGTCATGAATGGTGTCTTAAATAAAACTACTCTTAAACCCCGTGTGAAAAGAATAAATCTTTAGATTAAGATTTTTAGTGTTTCTAGTTAAAGACAAGATTACATGTCTATCATTGTATTTCGAATTGTATGGTTGATCTCTGCTAAATATATGTTTGTTTGGTGGTGAAGAATTTATTCTCTTGCTTAACACCCTTCTCTAAGACGTACGAGCTTAGAGGTAATATATAGGCAGAAATCAATAGTACGATGTAGATTGTCAATGCGGCATGTTTGATTTTCCAAAGTTAAATAGTCACTAAAATTGATTTTTGGGAAAATTAAAACCAAGTGGAGTTTTAATGAATCTTTAATTAGATTGAAGTGCGAATGTGATAATTTAAATTATCAAATGTAACGACCCGTATTCTACGCATCATAGGATCGTAGGATATTTATTTCTTTCACATATGAAGTCGTATGGTCATGTAACCTTGGGGGACGACTATTGGGGTCACTTCCCATGTTCATGATTTTTCCCGATTTTTAAATGACCATTTTACCCTAGTTGGTACTGTTTTGGCCATAACTTCTGACTGGAAAGGAATTTTGACCTGAAATCACTTCCATTAGCTCCGGACGATGATTTCTCTTTCCGTAGAGTGGTCACATTAGCCAAACGGATTCACCGTTTGGGAGATATGGCTGAAACAAGTTTCAGATGGTGAAAAACAGCTTAATTGGGCTTAACCGGGTGATTAACAGCTAGGCCCAAAGGGAAATTTCGGGATTAGGAGTTTAAAAGGGCTGTTAGGGTTTGGAGAATACCTTTTTCTCATTTTTCAGCCGTTACTATTCATTCCTCTTAACCTAGCCATGGCCTCCACCCTCTAAATCTCTTCAAAACATCTATTAATCACTTTCTAATTGAAGATTAGGCTTAGCAAACATCAAATCAAGAAGTATTGGCACGAGAACCGAGGTAGAGCTGCTGTGTAAGATTGGGAACAACGCCAAATCAGAGAATATTTCAGTTTTGGGGTTTTAGTTGTGGCAAAGGTGAGTGATAGCATCGTTTTGACACTAATTACAGTTAATTAAGGGTAATTAGTGAAGATTAGCGAATTTATACACTAATAAATTCTGGAAAAATGTTTAAAAATTCTTAAATAATATTTTATGCCTCTGTTAAAAAATTTAGACGATTTGGTTAAGTTTTACTAAGTATGTGCCTAAACATGATTAAGAGAGGTTATGGGAAAATGTGGGGTTTTGGCCACATTTGATCCATTTTGATTCATTTGAATTGTTGTTTGATGTTTGTGGTTGCTCTTACATGTTGTTATGGCTACTTGACATGATTTGTGATTGGTTAGAATAGTTAGATTTGTCAAAAACGTCGTCGAACGTCGTAAACAAGTTGCTGGAAAAGTTGCAGAAAGTTGTGCAGGTTCCGAACCGGATCGGATCGGAGTAGGGGGTCGGATCGGATTTGTGAACTGACCGAGGGAATTCGAACTGGATTGGAACTTGTCACTGGAGGAAGCTTGGCGAGAAGGAAGGCCGTTTACTTTGAGTTGGAGTGGACGAGGGGATCGGATCGGAACTATAGAGAGCGGGTCGGATCGGAGTTGGCTAGAGGGCGGATCGGATCGGGGTAGGCTAGAGGGCGGATCGGATCGGGGTAAGCTAGGGAGCGGATCGAGGGAGCGGATCGGGCAAACGGAGAAGAACAGGATCGGAGAATAGGCACTACACTTCCGAACCGAACCGAGAAGAGATGGAGCATTGACTCAGGCATGGACTAAGACCACCGAACCGAACCGATCAGGAAGGTTACACCAAACCGAACCAAGCTAGACGAGGAGCACCGAACCGAACCGTACGTGGGCTATTACTACTACGCGATGACTCTTCTGAAGACCCACTCCAATTCGATCAAAACCCGAGATGCAAAGGAAGTCCAAATGGGAAGTTATAGCTTAAGATTTAGATGGGAATCAACGAGTTCGCTTCATGATTGGGCTTTGCTGCGGGACGCGTGTTAAGGGGTTATCAATGTCTACAGCTTTGGACCACTATGGTAGGGGGTACGAAGGCGGATTCAGGGCCATTATGGCATTGGTAGGACCAAGGGCTACGACCAATGTGGTGGGTCATTGAAATGTTTGGTCATGACTCCATGTGTTTAGCTTGGTCATAGCAGGGTTTCTACAAGTCGGGATTCGTCGTTACCTCAATTTGTCTAGTGTTCTAAGTGGTAGATATCGTATGCTTTACGCACTGAGTGAGAGATGCGAGGGTGGTTGCTATGGTTGATTTGTTTGCTATCATTATGACATGCACAACCCACCCCCGTATTCTTACACTATTTATTATGGCACCTTAGAGTATTGTACGGTATGTGGTACTAACTCTTTGGTTGCAGGTCCAGGTTCAGGTATGGTTTAGTATACCTATTATTATTATGTTTAGATGCTTATCGCTCATACCAGGCTTTATGTCTGACCCAGAGTTTTATGCCTCCTCTTATTACTCTGGGTGCTCACACGAGCAGACTAGAGACAGGTTAGCTGGTGATGCACGGGTAGATGATCCGGAGACGAGCAGGAGGCTTCCACGTAATATACATAGTATTCTCCCTGTGTTGTTGAAGATCACTGCTTGGGCATTGGTGGTGCATCTTCTACTTTAGCTTTCTTTTGTTTAGAGACAGTAAATTTGGAAAATTGTAATAAGCTGTATTTGGATTTCCGCTGCTCTGATGATTGATGTTGATTTTACTTATCAGCTTACACTGTCTCACCTGTTTTATGTCAAGTATGTTATTATTATATTTTATTCCATGCGCTGTGAGACATTCTACAGGTTCCTTGATTAGTTCATTCCCTTCTTTCTTTTCTTCTGACAACCGTTCCGTGCTAGTCGGGCATGTGTACAGCGCACTTCCGGAGGAGATGCAGGCTGGTGCGGGGCGGGCCGTCACACTTGGTATCAGAGCGAGGTTGCGTAGTTAACCTAGGGAAGTTATCAGGGAGAGATAATATACGTATATGTACCGACCCGTATTCTACGCATCATAGGATCGTAGGATATTTATTTCTTTCACATACGAAGTCGTATGGTCATGTAACTTTGGGAGACGACTATTGTGGTCATTTCCCATGTTCATGATTTTTCCCGATTTTTAAATGACCATTTTACCCCTAGTGGCACTGTTTTGGCCATAACTTTTGACTGGAAATGAATTTTGACCTGAAACCACTTCCATTGGCTCCGGATGATGGTTTCTCTTTCCGTAGAGTGGTCACATTAGCCAAACGGACTCACCGTTTGGGAGATATGGCTGAAACAAGTTTCAGATGGTGAAAAACAGCTTAATTGGGCTTAACTGGGTGATTAACAGCTAGGCCCAAAGGGAGATTTCGGGATTAGGAGTTTAAAAGGGCTGTTAGGGTTTGGAGAATACCTTTTTCTCATTTTTCAGCCGTCACTATTCATTCCTCTTAACCTAGCCATGGCCTCCACCCTCTAAATCTCTTCAAAACACCTCTTAATCACTTTCTAATTGAAGATTAGACTTAGCAAACATCAAATTAAGAAGAAAAAGCACCAAAGCAAGGTTAGAGCTGCTGTGGGACATCGGTATTCGCCCCGAATCAGAGGAGTTTCAGTTCTGAGAATTTGGTTTGTGGAAAAGGTGAGTGATAGCACCGTTTTGACACTAATTACAGTTAATTAAGGGTGATTAGTGAAGATTAGCGAATTTGTACACTAATAAATTCTGGAAAAATGTTTAGAAATTCTTAAATAATATTTCATGCTTCTGTTAGAAATTTGGTTCGATTTGATTAAGTTTTGTTAACCCTATGATTAGTTCTACTTAAACATGCTATGGAAAAATAGGAAGTTTTAGTCACTTTTGATCCATTTTGATTCATTTGGATTGTTGTTTGCTGTTTGTGATTGCTATTACATGTTGCTATGACTCTATGGTATGTTTTATGATTGATTGGAATAGTTAAATTGGTCGAAAACGTCGTCGAAAGGCGTAGAAAGCTCGCTGGAAAGTTGCAGAAATGTGCAGGTCCCTAACCGGTTCGGATCGGATGAGGGCTCGGATATGTGAACTGGGCAAGAAACCCGACCCGAACTGGAGTTTGGCACATAGGAGGCTTGGCGAGAAGGAAGGCCTTTTGCTTAGAGTTGGAGTGGACAAGGAGATCGGATCGGAAGAAATATGGAGCAGGATCGGACCGGAGTGGGCTAGGGAGCGAGATCGGATCGGAGGAGGCAAGCGAAGGGGGATCGGATCGGGCTATGGAGCAGGACCGGATCAGAGTAGGCCAGCGAACGAGATCGGATCGGAGCAGGCAAGCTGGAGGAGGGACGAACCGAACCGATTGGGGCGTGACACCCGAACCGAACCGACGTCCAAGGGGAAGGATCACCGAACCGATCAGAAAAAAATTACACCGAACCGAACCGAGCTAGACGAGGAGCACCGAACCGAACCGTATATGGGCTATTACTACTACGCGATGACTCTTCTGAAGACCCACTCCAATTCGACCAAACCCGAGATGCAAAGGAAGCCCAAATGGGAAGTTAGAGCTCAAGATTCAGATGGGAATCAACGGGTTCACTTCATGGTTGGGCTTTGCTGCGGGACGCGTGCCAAGGAGTTATCTACGTCTATAGCTTTGGATCACTATGGTAGGAGGTACGAAGGCGGCTTCAGGGCCATTATGGCATCGGTAGGACCAAGGGCTACAACCAATGAAGTGGGTCATTGAAATGTTGGTCATGACCCCATATGTTTAGCTTGGTTATAGCAGGGTTTCTACATGTTGGGATTCGTCGATACCTCAGTTTGTCTATTGTTCCAAAGTGGTAGATATCGTATGCTTTACGCACTGAGTGAGAAATGTGAGGATGGTTGCTATGGATGATTTGTTTGCTATCATTATGACATGCACACCCCACCCCCGTATTCTTACACCATTTATTATGGCACCTTAGAGTATTGTACGGTATGTGGTACTAACTCTTTGGTTGTAGGTCCAGGTTCAGGTATGGTTTAGTATGCCTATTGTTATTCTGTTTAGATGCTTATCGCTCACACCAGGCTTTATGTCTGACCCAGAGTTTTATGTCTCTTCTTATTACTCTGGGTGCTCACACGAGCAGACTAGAGACAAGTTAGCTGGTGATGCACGGGTAGATGATCCGGAGAAGAGCAGGAGGCTTCCACGTAATATATATATATATATAGTATTCTCCCTGTATTGTTGAAGATCACTGCTTGGGCATTGGTTGTGCATCTTCTACTTTAGCTTTCTTTTGTTTAGAGACAGTAAACTTGGAAAATTGTAATAAGTTGTATTTGAATTTCAGCTGCTCTGATGATTGATGTTGATTTTAGTTATCAGCTTATGCACTGTCTCACCTGTTTTATGTCAAGTATGTTATTATTATTATATTTTATTCCATGCGCTGTGAGACATTCTACAGGTTCCTTGATTTGTTCATTTCCTTCTTTCCTTTCTTTGGCGACCGTTCCGTGCTAGTCGGGCATGTGTACAGCGCACTTCCGAAGGAAATGCAGGTTGGTGCGGAGCGGGCCGTCACACTTGGTATCAGAGCTCTAGGTTGCGTAGTTAACCTAGGGAAGTTATCAGGGAGAGATAATATACGTATACGAGAGAGCGTATATGTGATTACTTTGGTTTTCAAAAGCTATATATACTACTACTAGTATAAGGATTAAGTCGTACTGCACTAGCACCACTATGGAGTCGTTAATCGTTTCCTTTTTCAGATTGACGATGAGCCGATATGTTAGAGGTACCGGTAGAGGAGCCAATAATGGGAATGCTGCTGACATGAGGACGATGTTTACTGACCTCATGAGAGAGATGCTTAGAGATGTACAGAGGGAAGCTCCCAATGGTGGAAATGGTGGTGGTCCAATAGTGTAGGCGCCAAGAGTCGACTTCGCCAAGCTGAATAAGGATTATACCAGTCCTGGTGGGAGGTCATTCCACGGAACGGAGTCGGCTACGGATGTTCAGGATTGGTTGGATAGTTGCGAACGTATCTTCGAGGATTTGGGTATCGAGGATGCGATGAAGAGAAAGCTAGCGTCCCGTCAGCTGCAAGGGCGGGCAATGAATTGGTGGAATGCTATAAAGGCAGCTACTCCCGAAGATCAGATTACTTGGGAGTAGTTTAAGGCTCGCTTTAGCGAGAAGTTCATTCCAGCCGCTCAAAAGTCAGTGCTGTTTTAGAAGTTCTTGGAGCTCAAGCAGAATAGCAGAGCTGTCTCGGAGTATATTGCTGAATTTGACACCTTGTCAAAATATGGGTTATCTCTTATTGATACTGCCGAGAAAAAGAATGAGAAATTCATAACTGGTTTGGATCAGTACTTGGGGGAAAAACTTATTAACCACATCGATGAGACGTTTGAATCGATTGTGGAGAAAGCATTAAGATCGGAAAGTCTCTACCCTAAGCCGAAGACTGAGGTTGCATCCGCAGATGAGCCAAAGCCACAAGCAAGTGGTGGAGGCAAGGGTGGTTCCTAGAATAAAAGAAAGCAGAGTCAGACTAAGGATGGCCAGAAGAAGAAGAATAAGCAAGATGTGGAGTGCTTCAGCTGTGGTAAGAAGGGCCATTATGCTAGTAATTGTCGGGCCAAGCCAGCGGATAGGAAGTGCTTCAACTGTGGCCAAATGGGACATCACAAGGACAAGTGTCCACAGCCCCCTAAAGAAAAGCAAATGGTGAAAGCATACGCTCTTAATGCTATTCCTTCTTCGTCGAATGCCCCAACTGCTGCGGAGAAAGGAAAGAATGTCGTCATTCAAGGTATGCTTTCTGTTTATGATGTTCCTGTTAGAGTTTTGTTTGATACCGGAGCTTCCAGTTCTTTCATATCTAGTGACCTGGTAGATAGGTTGGGATTGGAGCCCGAGATTGTCGATAGACCTTTAGTAGTGACGAACCCGATTGGTTGTTCGACTAGCCTTAGCATGATTTGTCGTAATGTGGTCTTATCGAGTCATGGATACATGTTTGTTTGTGATTGCTTTGTTTTGGGCTTTACTGGGTTTGGCATTATTTTGGGAGTAGATTGGCTCCGAAGGTATGGGGTGGTGGTAGACTGTGAGGGCTTTTTTGTGACAGCTAGAGTGGATGACGGGCGGAGGATAGTGTTTGGTGGTCTACCCAGTAAGGGGGTATTGGCTAGTTTTCTAAACTCCCTCGACATTCCGCATAGTGAGTTGTCAGGTTTGCCCGTGGTTGGCCAGTATCCGGATGTTTTCGAAGAAGTGACCGGACTTCCACCACACTGAGAGATTGAGTTTCGTATTGATTTAGTAAAGGATGCCAGGCCTATAGTGATGCCACTTCGTCGTATGGCACTAAGGGAGCAGCTAGAGCTCGAGGTGCAAGTCAGCGATCTTTTGAAGAAGGGATTTATCAGAAGGAGTGTTTCTGAATGGGGTGCACCAGTTGTGTTTACTACCAAGGCGGATGGTTCCCTTCGTTTGTGTGTAGACTACCGCGAGTTGAATAAAGTGACGAGGAAGAATAAGTACCCTCTACCGCGGATAGATGATTTGTTCGATCAGTTGAGTGGCGCGAGAATATTTTCTCAGTTGGATCTCGCGACAGGTTTTCATCAGCTTAGAGTGGAAGCTGAGAGTATAGCTAAAACGGCATTTCGAACGCCGTCTGGATTTTATGAGTGGTTGGTTATGCCATTTGGGCTGACCAATGCCCCAGCATATTTTGTGGATCTTATGAATAGGGTATTCAGAGATCAGTTGAATAAGTCTGTCCTTGTGTTCGTTGATGATATTTTGGTCTATTCAAGGACAGAGGAAGAACACAAAGAACATTTTAGAGTAGCGATGGAGGTGTTGAGAAAACACCAATTGAAAGCAAAGTTTTCTAAGTGTCACTTCTGGAAGAGGGAAGTGAGGTTCTTGGGCCATGTTGTATCAGAGAATGGTATTGCCGTGGACCCAGCAAAGGTGGCTACGGCACAAGATTGGCCTACCCCAAGAATGCAACAGAAGTAAGAAGTTTCTTGGGATTAGCTGGATATTATCGTAAGTTTATCCAAGGTTTCTCCAAGATAGCAGCACCATTGACCCAGTTGACCAAGAAGAATCAAGCTTTTGTCTGGGATGAAAGGTGCGAGAATGCATTTAAAAGTCTAAAGGACAAGTTGACAAGCGCACCAGTGTTAGTCATTCCTAAGGGGGATGAAGAGATGACGGTATACACGGATGCCTGTGGTACCGGACTGGGTGCTGTATTGATGCAAGGCGGTAGGGTTGTAGCTTATGCAAGTCGGCAATTGAAACCGCACGAGAGAAGATACCCTACCCATGATTTAGAATTGGCAGCGATCGTGTTCGCGTTAAAGATGTGGAGACACTATCTCTTGGGAGAAAGATTTGAGTTGTTTACAGATCATAAGTCGTTAAAGTATCTCTTCTCTCAGAAAGATCTGAATCTCCGTCAGCAGAGATGGTTAGAATTCTTAGATTCCTATGATTTTGACATCGCATACACACCGGGAAAGGGCAATGCGGTGGCTGATGCATTGAGTAGAAGACATGCCAGCTTAGGGGCTATGTTCCTTGAATGGAAGCAACTGGAGTATATCACGGGTTTTGATTTCAGACCAAAGTGCGAATTGGATCCAGAAATGTTAGCAAGTTTGACGATCAGACCCACTTTAATTGAACGGATCGGCTCTAGTCAGAGGGACGATCCTAACCTATTGGAAATCATCTCCAAGTTAAAGATGGATATCAATGAGGAGATGAACAAGTATGGGCTTGATCGAGATGGATGGCTTAGAAAGAATGGAAAGCTTGTTGTACCCAATGTCAATGGATTGAGAGATGAAGTGCTTAGAGAATGTCATCACTCAAAGCTGACTATACACCCTGGTGGTAACAAAATGTATCGAGATATGAAGCAGACCTACTACTGGGAAGGGATGAAAAGAGACGTTGGGAAGTTTATATCCAAATGCATGAATTGCCAGCTAGTTAAAGCAGAGCAAAAGAAGCCTAGTGGGTTGTTACAACCATTAGAAATTCCCGAATGGAAATGGGAGCAAGTCTCGATGGATTTCATCGATGGTTTACCAAGGACTAGATCGGGACATGATAGCATTTGGGTGATTGTGGACCGACTGACTAAAAGTGCAAGATTTATACCAGTTAAATCGACCAGAACGGCAGCTAAATTAGCAGAATTGTATATGAAGTGGGTAGTGAGATTTCATGGAATACCTAAAAGCATTGTGAGTGACCGAGACCCGTTGTTCACTAGTGGGTTTTGGAGGAGCTTACAAGAGGCTCTAGGGTCAGAGTTACATCTCAGTACCGCATATCATCCTCAGACCAACGGTCAGACGGAGAGGGTGAACCGTATTTTGGAAGACCTCTTGAGAGCATGTATATTGGATTTTGGTGGATCATGGGATGACCATTTGCATCTAGTAGAGTTTGCATATAATAATAACTACCAATCCAGTATTGGTATGGCTCCATTTGAAGCTTTGTACGGAAGACCGTGTAACTCACCATCATGTTGGATAGAGACTGGCGAGAAGTTTATGCTTGGACCTGATGTGGTGAGGGAAACTTCAGATAAAATCAAGATCATTCAACAACGAATGAAGGCAGCCCAAGATAGAAAGAAAAGTTATGGTGATAAGAGAAGAAGAGACTTAAAATTCTACGTTGGTGACTTGGTGTTTGTCAAGATTTCTCCGTTGAAGAGCGTAATACGATTTGGCAGGAAAGGCAAGTTGGCACCAAGATTTGTTGGCCCATTCCCTGTTCTTGAACTAGTCGGGAATTTGGCATATAGAATTGAATTACCAGAGAAGATGGCGGGAGTTCACAACGTATTTCATGTTTCCCAACTAAGGAAGTTCGTTCACGACTCAGATATGACTATTTCACCTGATCAATTAGAGGACTTCGAAGTAGAACCCGAGGCGGTTGGGAACAGCAAGCCGGCCTGTATTGTCGCACACGACATGAAGCAACTTCGAAGGAAGGCGGTGAAGCTAGTCAAGGTACAGTGGAGCGAGGACGAGAATGATTGTACTTGGGAGACAGAGGAGGACATTAGGAAGACGCACCCAGAATGTGACGACTCCAAGCTTCCACAAGGGAAAGCAAGGAGAAATCATATGGAATACAACATAAATATAGTACAACAAGTCACAGAAAACAACATCGCACAGGAAATCCATATAATAACAACATTATAGCAGCGGATATATAATGTCATCAGCAATAGAAAATCCACAGTCACAGAATCTAAATTATTACAGCAAGTTTTCAGAGAATTGCATAAGTTCCAACTCCAAATAAAAGAACGTGGAATGGAAATAAGTCTGAAAGAAAGAAAAATGCGATAAGCGAAAAGATAGGTCTTCAAAGCTCCATCACCTTATCTTCACCCAAAAGAAACTCCAAGCGAAAAGATAAAAGTAGCTCCAAAGAAACTCCAAGCAGAAAAAGAACCTGTCTACTTGGCTGCCCGTGTAGAAGAGAGGGCACCCAAGTTTGCAAAAAGGTGAAACAAACAATGGGTCAGTCGTGGGACTGGTGTGAGAATTCTTAACTAAAATTACTCATACTAATAAGGCAAATCCAAGGACCACGCCGCTAACGCGGAACGGGTTGTACCAATGGATTGCCGTGCATAACTACAGTGTCAGTACAAATAAATAAAACGTAACACAGCACAATGTCTTTTGAAAAATGGAACCACCATAAGACTCAGGTCCCATTACACAATGCAACGCACACCAAGAGGATAGAGTTTTACCTTATGGTGGTTAAACATGCTAAATACGCCAAATACGAAACTAATATTATTATTAGGGTGTATATGTTTTAAAACAATTCAAAGCAATGTATTAATCCTAGGAAGCATAGGTACCATATATTATGCCTCCAATACTAGTAATACAAATCAAATCCGTCGGGGTCGTATTGGAAATTTTGGGTTTCCATCATGAGTCCAGGCTAGGGAGGACTCCTTGCCGATTCGAGACACTCTAGTTAATGCCCCAGGATTACCCGCAGTTAACCCTTGGAAATGGCAGGGCCGGTCCTCACATACAGCTTAGAGGATTAGTTATTCCTAAGCACACGTTTCCCGGTCCTATAGGACCTATCCGAGGCGCCTCATTTCATCATCCTCCAAAAAGTAAAATGATTACTAACTAGAAAGAAACGTGCTACTTTCCCTGCGTTCCCTTCCCCCTTTTTAGACTCTACCGTTTTGTGAGGCTCGTGAGGTCGTGTATACCATACCACAGGATTTTGCTTTTCAACAAGAAACCCTGATCATTTCATCTTAGCATGCCACACCATCATTCCATACCGTACCATCGACCGTCTGCCAACATATAAACGGGTGTTAAGTAGAGGATGAATTCTCTACCACCAACATTTTTACATTAGCAGAAAATCGACAACATGATATTTAATGGGATACGGTGTCAGACATACCATCCATTTACACCCATGCTCTAGGTCTGAACTAGGGTCAAACCCGTGAAATCAACGCGTACGTTTGGGCAATTACCCCGACTCGTAAATCGGGAGCTACCCAATTCAGAGTCTTGGTCGTTATCCATTCGAGGGAAGATTTACGGTCTTCATACGTCGTCTTCGTATTTAGATTCTTGAAATCGTAAAATCGTTTGGAATGGGATGAACCCGGACTTCCCAAACAATCTCGCGTTCCTAATTTAGAGAAAACCCATTTCATGTCGTTATGTTGTCTTCTAACGATAAATCCTTGCCTTAATTATTTAATATAATTAATTTCTTTAATTAACGATGCTTCAGGTCAAAGGCGACTCTGGCGCCGTTTTCCATCCATTTTGATTTTTTTTTTTTACTTTTCTCAAGATCTAACCGTTGGATTTTAGCGTAGCTTATATCGTTGGAAAGATATTTCCAAGACGGTCATAGCGGTTTCAGGTTTGTGAAAATCTGACGGTCGGATCTTCCGGTATAATCATTTGAAAGTTCGATTTCAAAACGCGAACTACCGCGCTCGATTCGTTATTTTTTTGATTATTTATATAAATATAAATATATATATATATATAATTAGTTCGTTTAACTCATCGCCCTTATATATATAATCTCCTTTCCCTCTTAACTTTTGCTTTTCTACTTGCATTACAATTTATTTTAGAATTAGACGATGATCCTTTTCTTTTAATCTACCACTATTATTATTTATTTTAATATTTTATAATTTACATTTGAAAATGTAAATTATAACGTACCATTCTTTTAATTCCTTGTACATTTCTTTTCCCATTACATTTTGAACAATGGACATTTTCTATGGTGTAACCCTCATACATTATAAATAATGTAAATCTTTCTCCTACGTTTCATTTCTTTTTATTTGACATAAAAAAAAAGTTAATTCTTGCATGTAGTTTCATTTCTTTTATTTGACATAAAATAAATGTTAATTTTTCCTATGGGGTGAATACTCTTTTTATTTACATTATAAATATGTATTTTATCTTACCCTGCAATTTCTATATCGTTGACATGACAAAAATATTCTTTTTCCTACGATGCCTTTTCTATTCTTACTAACATGACAAAATATCATTTTATGCAATGCAAATTTCTATTTTTCTATTTTGACAAAATATCATTTTATGCAAATGCAAATTCTATTTTTCTAACTTGACAAAATATCATTTTATGCAAATGCAAATTCTATTTTTCTAACTTGACAAAATATCATTTTATGCAAATGCAAATTCTATTTTTCTAACTTGACAAAATATCATTTTATGCAAATGCAAATTCTATTTTTCTAACTTGACAAAATATCATTTTATGCAAATGCTCATTGCACAATATATAGTGACAATTTCTCATCATGTCGTAACATCAAACAATTCATGGTGACAATTTTTATCGTTATAGCATCGCAAATATAATGGTATCAATTCCATCGTTATAGCATAGCAAATATAATGGTATCAATTCCATCGTTATAGCATAGCAAATATAATGGTATCAATTCCATCGTTATAGCATAGCAAATGATTGTGATGTCCAATTTCTAACCACATATACACTTAACAATTTGTTTATTCAAAAATAAATTTGTGGTTTAGATCTCTCACCTCAAACAAAGCAAATCCAAAAATCTAAATCACTTCAGAAATTCCCCGAATCAGTCCTGGAACGTAGCCTTCTGAATTACGAATCCGTCGGATCTGAAAATTTCAGAATCCGAGTTCATATGAATAAGTTAGCAATGTTTTAATAGATCTGACTTTTCACAACTGTTTCTGTCACGACCAGAAGCGTTACAAAATCTGAACTAAAATATACCTTTGAATTTTCAGAATTCTTTCAAATCTTTGGATCCAGTTTTCGCGAGCTACAGGCGATGAAATCGCGAACCGTTTGTTGGACATCGACCGGCTACGAGAGAGCTACGCGCGCCGGAAAGAGGAGGGGGTGCGGCTGGACGTGGTGGGGCCCACGGCCGTGCGTGCGGCGGCCCTTTGGGCGCACGGTGGCGGCTCGACGGTCAACGAGGGCGAGCGAAACTGGTACCCACTTGAAGGCCTTGGTTTCCTCTTCGATTTGAGCACAAGTTTGCAGGAATCCGTTGAGAGACGAGAGAGAAAAGTGGGTTTGAAATTTTGATCAAATATGGGTTTCGGCGGCTTTACTATGCGGAGGAAGAAGACGACGTATACCCGTATACGAGCGTATTTATATAGGTATTTTAGGGTTTTCTAATTATTAATTAATTAATTAATTTATTTATCCGAGAAATTACATTTCTCTCATATGATCTTTGATTCGCGCTCAACGACTGTCGATCTTAACATTTTCACGCCTTCTGAACGCGATGGTGCTATCCCCATGGTCCAATTCTGAAGTTACAGACTGGTTTTATTTTATTTTCAAATGAAGTTCTTAAATTTAAATTCGAACGTACATTTTAATTTCCTGAGGCCACATACTGACTCGGAAAAATCCAGAAAAATTATTTTTGGCCTCGTGATGACGATACAGTTCTAACAAAGCCAGTTTCATCGAATTCTGAGACTGTTCGAAAAATGGCTATTTTCAAGCTGTTCAATTTCAACTGCTTTTGACCAAACACAGTTTCTTACGCCACGCTCACATATTAAATCGAAAAATTCTAAAAATTGAAACTTAGCCATATTATGACATTCCGGATCCAATGAAAGTGGTTTCGTCGGATTCCGAGGTCGTTTGCAAAATGGTCATTTTCAACTGCTTCAAAGTTATTTAAAATTTGAAATTTGAAATTTTGACTCAAAAACCCAACAAAACATCTTAAAATAAAATTTTCAAACTGGTTCAGAATTTCGGGTCATTACAATCTTCCCTCCTTAAGAACTTTTCGTCCTCGAAAAGGAAAAAGGAAAACAGAAGAGTAGGAATCAGCACCGAAAATACTGAAATGATTAAGCGTACCTCAAAATAAAATCTACCCTGAGATATCCACTCTGCATTTGGGATAAGCCTTTTTGAAACTCTCTTCAGTCCCCCAAGTGCAGTCCCTAGGATCGCCACTCCACTGCACTTTGACTAGGTTGATTCTTTTATTCCTCAGAGCTCGGGTTTCTTTGCCAATAATCTTTATCGGCTCTTTCCTCACCGTTAGACTTGGAGTAATATCCATGACTTGCTGATTTAGCTCATCTTCAATCAAATCTGGGTCATGCACATGCTGGCGGAGTTGGGACACATGAAACACATCATGCACTCCTGGCAGCCAGTCGGGCAGCTGCACTCGATAAGCCAGAGTACCAATCCTTTCGAGAATAGGGAATGGACCAATGAATCTTGGCGCCAATTTCCCAAACTTCCCAAATCGAATCACACCCCTTAGTGGAGAAACCTTCAAGTACACATGATCACCAACAGAGAATTGCAAATCTCTTCTACGCTTGTCTGCATAGCTTTTCTGTCGGCTTTGAGCAGCCAGCAACCGCTTCTTAATTTTATCAACTTTGTCTGAAGCTTCTCGGATCATGTCTGGACTTAAAACAAGGCGATCTCCTTTTTCAATCCAACAGGCTGGCGATCTACATGGCTTATCATATAAGGCTTCGAACGGAGCCATCTTCAAACTTGCCTGATAGCTATTGTTATATGAGAATTCAACTAAATGCAAGTGATCCTCCCAAGAACCTCCATAATCGAGTATGCAAGCTCGCAACAAATCTTCAAGAATGTGATTCACCCTCTCAGTTTGGCCGTCTGTCTGAGGGTGGTATGCGGTGCTGAGATTTAATTTTGTTCCCAATTCATTTTGGAATGCCTCCCAAAACTTGCTAGTGAAGATAGGATCACGATCACTAACAATGCTGCTAGGAACACTGTTTAAAACAAAAGATTTTCTTTGATTAGACATGCAGATTACCATTTAGAAAATGATGAAAAAGGAAAGATTTAGTCTTAATACCCATATAGCCTGACTATTTCCTTGAGATAAATTTGTGCCAGACTTTGAGCAGTTCTGGTGGACTTGACAGGTATGAAATGAGCGACCTTGGTGAAGCGGTCCACGATCACCCAAATGCTGTCATTCCCTTTCTTAGTACGGGGCAAACCATCTATAAAATCCATGGAGACTTGGTCCCACTTCCCTTCGGGTACCGGCAATGGCTGCAACAATCCTGCAGGCTTTTGTTGATCGCTCTTTACTCGCTGACATGTAGGACATCTACTCACGTAAATGGATATATCCCTCTTCATATCTTTCCACCAAAACGTGCGCTTTAGATCATGATACATCTTGCTAACGCCTGGGTGGATGGAAAGCTTTGATTTGTGCCCTTCATTTAAAACTTCCCTGATGAGCTCTGGGATTTTTGGAACACAGATCCTCCCTTGCAACCTAAGGGCTCCCTTTTTATCTATTTGAAAGCTCGTGCTCTCTCCTTCTTGAATACACTTAATCATTCTTTGAATAAACTTATCTTCCTTTTGAAGGGTAGAAATTTTATCAATCAAAGAAGGGGTAACTATAAAGTTTGCGACCATGGCAGCTTTTCTACTGAGTGCGTCTGCCACAACATTGGCTTTCCCTGGCGTATACAAGATGTCGAGATCATACGCCGCAAGAAATTCTAGCCACCTCAGCTGCCTTAAATTCAAGTCCTTTTGATCGAAGAGATATTTCAAAGATTGATGGTCTGTGAATAATTCGAATTTTTCGCCCAGGAGGTAATGCCTCCAAATTTTTAAAGCAAAAACTATGGCTAAAAGTTCTAGGTCATGGACACGATAATTTTTCTCATGCGGCTTTAGTTGACGGCTTGCATATGCAACAACTTTGCCCCTTTGCATCAATACTGCGCCAAGACCCCCACTTTGAGAAGCATCGGTATAGACAGCTAAATCTTGGTTGCCATCGATGATGGTTAACACGGGAGCAGTGGTCAAACTCACCTTTAGCTTTTGGAAGGACTCCTCACACTCTGCTGTCCAAATGAACTTGGTGTTTTTCTTTGTGAGCTGTCTTAAAGGGCCAGATAGCTTGGCAAAGTTTTGGACGAACTTTCTGTAATATCCAGCCAACCCTAGGAAACTTCTTACTTCAGTGGGTGTAGTGGGCTGCTTCCAATCTTGAATGGCGGAAATTTTGCTTGGGTCCACAGCAATTCCTTCTTTTGACACAACATGGCCCAAGAATTTTACCTCCTCTTGCCAAAATGTGCATTTTGAAAATTTTGCTTTTAGAACATTTCTTTGCAGAATCTCTAGCACTTCTTTTAGATGCCCTTCATGCTCCTCCTTGGTTTTAGAAAAAATCAAGATATCATCAATGAAGACTAGGACAAATTTATTCAAGACCTCTCTGAAGACCCTATTCATCAAGTCAACAAAATAGGCTGGAGCATTGCACAGACCGAACGGCATTACCAACCATTCGTAGAATAGGTCAGGCCCTCTGAAAGCGGTCAAAGGGATGCATTCTTCGGCTATGCGAAGTTGGTGGAAACCTGTGGCTAGGTCCATCTTCGAAAACACCTTGGCTCCATTTAAATTATCCATCAGATCATCTATACGAGGCAAGGGATATTTGTTCTTTAAGGTTTGCTTATTGAGATCGCGGTAATCCACACAGAGCCTCAGAGTGCCGTCAGATTTGGGGACAAACACCACAGCTGCACCCCAATTGGAAAAGCTAGGCCGTATTAATCCCTTCTTTAGGAGCTGTTTGGTTTGAGTACTCAACTCTTCTTTTTCTTTAGGAGTCATTCTTCGAACAGCATGAACTACAGGCCTTGCATTAGGGACAAGATCAATTCTGAAATCGATTTCCCTTCGCGGTGGTAAACTATCTACTTCTTCAAATACGTCCCCATAATCCTTGACAATGGGAATATTCTCTGAAGATATGGGCGTGACTTCTAAGGAAGACCAAAAAGCTTTCCTGTCTGGCTTTAAGCCCTGGCAAGGTATAGCAACGGTGCTTCCGAAACCTGGTTTTGCCTTCACTACTCTTTCAGAACATAGTACTTCAGCGTCATATTTTGTTAGCCAATCAAGACCAAGGATAATATCAAATTCGGAAAAATCCATGATGATCAAGTTAAATGGAAATTTGAAACGAGAGTAGGATACTGGCACTTTACAGAATAATCCTAGAGAGATGGAATCTCCTACAGGATTATGAACATTAATTAGCTCTTTAAGGCTTCGTTGTTTTATTCTCAACTTTTTAACTGCGTTGCTAGAAATAAAACTCCTTGACGCACCCATGTCAAATAAAGCAGTAACAGGAATATTTTTAATAGAAACAGTACCATCCAGAACATCAGACTTACCTCCCTCAGTAGGTGCAGAGGAAGATGGTGTACCCGCTCCCTCATAGACATGTGCAATCTGAGCTCCTTTCAACAGTGGGCAATTGGCCTTGATATGGCCCTTTTTATGGCAGTTGTAGCAATCTTTGTTATCATCACCTCTGGCCCTCTTCGGACCCCTGCAGTCTTTGCTATAATGCCCAAACTTCTGACAGTTGTAACACTGGACCTTGGATTTGTCAAATGTCTTAGCAGCTCCAGAATTACTGCCTTCAGCTTTCTTCTCTGGTTGTTTCCTTTTGTTGTTGTTGTTGTTGTTGTTGGCTAAGCTCCTCTCCCTGTCCTGCTGAGAAACCTTC
Source organism: Allium sativum (assembly GCA_030737875.1). Taxonomy (NCBI): domain Eukaryota; kingdom Viridiplantae; phylum Streptophyta; class Magnoliopsida; order Asparagales; family Amaryllidaceae; genus Allium; species Allium sativum. The sequence continues at coordinate 164,976,330 of CM060913.1, forward strand.
TTGTCATTCTCTTCATAACGGCAAGCGAACTCCACCATCTTATTGAAGGAAAGGTCGACGTGGGCAGTGACTCTGTCAATATATTTTCTTGCAAGGCCATTTATGAATCTCTTATTCTTCTGAAAGTCATCACGAATCAGTTCAGGTGCGTAATGGGAAAGGTCCTCGAACCTACGAACATACTCTGAAATGGACTTGTCGCCTTGCCTCAGATTGGCGAATTCGTCGTGTAGCCTTTCTACCTCCTGCCTCGGAATGTATTTGTCGTTGAAGAGCTCTTTAAATCTATCCCAAGACATATTATCTTCGTCGCCTCCAATGTTGACTACCTCCCACCAGTTCTGCGCTTCACCTTGAAGATGCCATGCTGCAGTGAATCTCTTTCTCTGATCATCAAGTCCCAGTCCTCCAAATATCTTTTCACAATTTTTCAGCCACGCCTGAGCTTGTACCACGGTCTCAGAACCGGTGAATGGAACTCCACCCAAATTCTTGAACTTCTTTGCCACCTTGTCCAAGTCAAAGGGTGGCGGCGGTGGTGGTGGTTGTTGTTGGACAGTGGGCTCCTCAGTTTCAGTGGTATTTTGCCTTCTCCTAGCGGCTCTAGCAGCTCTTGCAGCAGCGGTACTCATTCTAGTTAGTTCTGTACAATCAAGGGAAGAGTCAGAACAACCTTAATGACGATGATTTTTAAGAAGTGATAAGGAAAAGGGATAGATGAAAGATGATGATAAAGTGACCGACTATTATGTATTCTTATGAAATGTTCGCCGTAGAATAATGTGATTCTACGTAAACGAGTTACTATAAATATGTTATATCCCGCTTTGTAAACCAAAGCTCTGATACCAACTGTGACGACTCCAAGCTTCCACAAGGGAAAGCAAGGAGAAATCATATGGAATACAACATAAATATAGTACAACAAGTCACAGAAAACAACATCGCACAGGAAATCCATATAATAACAACATTATAGCAGCGGATATATAATGTCATCAGCAATAGAAAATCCACAGTCACAGAATCTAAATTATTACAGCAAGTTTTCAGAGAATTGCATAAGTTCCAACTCCAAATAAAAGAACGTGGAATGGAAATAAGTCTGAAAATAAAAGGAAAGAAAAATGCGATAAGCGAAAAGATAGGTCTTCAAAGCTCCATCACCTTATCTTCACCCAAAAGCAACTCCAAGCGAAAAGATAAAAGTAGCTTCAAAGAAACTCCAAGCAGAAAAAGAACCTGTCTACTTGGCTGCCCGTGTAGAAGAGAGGGCACCCAAGTTTGCAAAAAGGTGAAACAAACAATGGGTCAGTCGTGGGACTGGTGTGAGAATTCTTAACTAAAATTACTCATACTAATAAGGCAAATCCAAGGACCACGCCGCTAACGCGGAACGGGTTGTACCAATGGATTGCCGTGCATAACTACAGTGTCAGTACAAATAAATAAAACGTAACACAGCGCAATGTCTTTTGAAAAATGGAACCACCATAAGACTCAGGTCCCATCACACAATGCAACGCACACCAAGAGGATAGAGTTTTACCTTATGGTGGTTAAACATGCTAAATACGCCAAATACGAAACTAATATTATTATTAGGGTGTATATGTTTTAAAACAATTCAAAGCAATGTATTAATCCTAGGAAGCATAGGTACCATATATATTATGCCTCCAATACTATTAATACAAATCAAATCCGTCGGGGTCGTATTGGAAATTTTGGGTTTCCATCATGAGTCCAGGCTAGGGAGGACTCCTTACCGATTCGAGACACTCTAGTTAATGCCCCAGGATTACCCGCAGTTAACCCTTGGAAATGGCAGGGCCGGTCCTCACATACAGCTTAGAGGATTAGTTATTCCTAAGCACACGTTTCCCGGTCCTATAGGACCTATCCGAGGCGCCTCATTTCATCATCCTCCAAAAAGTAAAATGATTACTAACTAGAAAGAAACGTGCTACTTTCCCTGCGTTCCCTTCCCCCTTTTTAGACTCTACCGTTTTGTGAGGCTCGTGAGGTCGTGTATACCATACCACAGGATTTTGCTTTTCAACAAGAAACCCTGATCATTTCATCTTAGCACGCCACACCGTCATTCCATACCGTACCATCGACCGTCTGCCAACATATAAACGGGTGTTAAGTAGAGGATGAATTCTCTACCACTAACATTTTTACATTAGCAGAAAATCGACAACATGATATTTAATGGGATACGGTGTCAGACATACCATCCATTTACACCCATGCTTTAGGTCTGAACTAGGGTCAAACCCGTGAAATCAACGCGTACGTTTGGGCAATTACCCCGACTCGTAAATCGAGAGCTACCCAATTCAGAGTCTTGGTCGTTATCCATTCGAGGGAAGATTTACGGTCTTCATACGTCGTCTTCGTATTTAGATTCTTGAAATCGTAAAATCGTTTGGAATGGGATGAACCCGGACTTCCCAAACAATCTCGCGTTCCTAATTTAGAGAAAACCCATTTCATGTCGTTATGTTGTCTTCTAACGATAAATCCTTGCCTTAATTATTTAATATAATTAATTTCTTTAATTAACGATGCTTCAGGTCAAAGGCGACTCTGGCGCCGTTTTCCATCCATTTTGATTTTTTTTTACTTTTCTCAAGATCTAACCGTTGGATTTTAGCGTAGCTTATATCGTTGGAAAGATATTTCCAAGACGGTCATAGCGGTTTCAGGTTTGTGAAAATCCGACGGTCGGATCTTCCGGTATAATCATTTGAAAGTTCGATTTCAAAACGCGAACTACCGCGCTCGATTCGTTATTTTTTTGCTTATATATATATATATATATATATATATATATATAATTAGTTCGTTTAACTCATCGCCCTTATATATATAATCTCCTTTCCCTCTTAACTTTTGCTTTTCTACTTGCATTACAATTTATTTTAGAATTAGACGATGATCCTTTTCTTTTAATCTACCACTATTATTATTTATTTTAATATTTTATAATTTACATTTGAAAATGTAAATTATAACGTACCATTCTTTTAATTCCTTGTACATTTCTTTTCCCATTACATTTTGAACAATGGACATTTTCTATGGTGTAACCCTCATACATTATAAATAATGTAAATCTTTCTCCTACGTTTCATTTCTTTTTATTTGACATAAAAAAAAAAGTTAATTCTTGCATGTAGTTTCATTTCTTTTATTTGACATAAAATAAATGTTAATTTTTCCTACGGGGTGAATACTCTTTTTATTTACATTATAAATATGTATTTTATCTTACCCTGCAATTTCTATATCATTGACATGACAAAAATATTCTTTTTCCTACGATGCCTTTTCTATTCTTACTAACATGACAAAATATCATTTTATGCAATGCAAATTTCTATTTTTCTATTTTGACAAAATATCATTTTATGCAAATGCAAATTCTATTTTTCTAACTTGACAAAATATCATTTTATGCAAATGCAAATTCTATTTTTCTAACTTGACAAAATATCATTTTATGCAAATGCAAATTCTATTTTTCTAACTTGACAAAATATCATTTTATGCAAATGCAAATTCTATTTTTCTAACTTGACAAAATATCATTTTATGCAAATGCTCATTGCACAATATATAGTGACAATTTCTCATCATGTCGTAACATCAAACAATTCATGGTGACAATTTTTATCGTTATAGCATCGCAAATATAATGGTATCAATTCCATCGTTATAGCATAGCAAATATAATGGTATCAATTCCATCGTTATAGCATAGCAAATATAATGGTATCAATTCCATCGTTATAGCATAGCAAATGATTGTGATGTCCAATTTCTAACCACATATACACTTAACAATTTGTTTATTCAAAAATAAATTTGTGGTTTAGATCTAACACCTCAAACAAAGCAAATCCAAAAATCTAAATCACTTCAGAAATTCCCCGAATCAGTCCTGGAACGCAGCCTTCTGAATTACGAATCTGTCGGATCTGAAAATTTCAAAATCCGAGTTCATATGAATAAGTTAGCAATGTTTTAATAGATCTGACTTTTCACAACTGTTTCTGTCACGACCAGAAGCGTTACAAAATCTGAACTAAAATATACCTTTGAATTTTCAGAATTCTTTCAAATCTTTGGATCCAGTTTTCGCGAGCTACAGGCGATGAAATCGCGAACCGTTTGTTGGACGTCGACCGGCTACGAGAGAGCTACGCGCGCCGGAAAGAGGAGGGGGTGCGGTTGGACGTGGTGGGGCCCACAGCCGTGCGTTCGGCGGCCCTTTGGGCGCACGGTGGCGGCTCGACGGTCAACGAGGGCGAGCGAAACTGGTACCCACTTGAAGGCCTTGGTTTCCTCTTCGATTTGAGCACAAGTTTTCAGGAATCCGTTGAGAGACGAGAGAGAAAAGTGAGTTTGAAATTTTGATCAAATATGGGTTTCAGCGGCTTTACTATGCGGAGGAAGAAGACGACGTATACCCGTATACGAGCGTATTTATATAGGTATTTTAGGGTTTTCTAATTATTAATTAATTAATTAATTAATTAATTTATCCGAGAAATTACAATTCTCTCATATGATCTCTGATTCGCGCTCAACGACTGTCGATCTTAACATTTTCACGCCTTCTGAACGCGATGGTGCTATCCCCATGGTCCAATTCTGAAGTTACAGACTGGTTTTATTTTATTTTCAAATTAAGTTCTTAAATTTAAATTCGAACGTACATTTTAATTTCCTGAGGCCACATACTGACTCGGAAAAATCCAGAAAAATTATTTTTGGCCTCGTGATGACGATACGGTTCTAACAAAGCCAGTTTCATCGAATTCTGAGACTGTTCGAAAAATGGCTATTTTCAAGCTGTTCAATTTCAACTGCTTTTGACCAAACACAGTTTCTTACGCCACGCTCACATATTAAATCGAAAAATTCTAAAAATTGAAACTTAGCCATATTATGACATTCCGGATCCAATGAAAGTGGTTTCGTCGGATTCCGAGGTCGTTTGCAAAATGGTCATTTTCAACTGCTTCAAAGTTATTTAAAATTTGAAATTTGAAATTTTGACTCAAAAACCCAACAAAACATCTTAAAATAAAATTTTCAAACTGGTTCAGAATTTCGGGTCATTACACAGAACTCTTTGCCTGGTAAGATCTTGACTTCGATTTAGTTTTCCGCATGCTAGGATAGGCTTGCTTGCTTGTTTTGCATGTTTGATTGTTGTATGTGGTTGTTAGGCATGCGGGATCCTTTGTATGTTTTGGGTTAAGGAATTTCGGGGGCGAAATTTCTTAAGGGGGGGAGAGTGTAACGACCCGTATTCTACGAATCATAGGATCGTAGGATATTTATTTCTTTCACATACGAAGTCGTATGGTCATGTAACTTTGGAAGACGACTATTGTTGTCATTTCCCATGTTCATGATTTTCCCCGATTTTTAAATGACCATTTTACCCCTAGTGGCACTGTTTTGGCCATAACTTTTGACTGGAAATGAATTTTGACCTAAAACCACTTCCTTTGGCTCCGGATGATGGTTTCTCTTTCCGTAGAGTGGTCACATTAGCCAAACGGACTCACCGTTTGGGAGATATGGCTGAAACAAGTTTCAGATGGTGAAAAACAGCTTAATTGGGCTTAACTGGGTGATTAACAGCTAGGCCCAAAGGGAGATTTCGGGATTAGGAGTTTAAAAGGGTTGTTAGGGTTTGGAGAATACCTTTTTCTCATTTTTCAGCCGTCACTATTCATTCCTCTTAACCTAGCCATGGCCTCCACCCTCTAAATCTCTTCAAAACACCTCTTAATCACTTTCTAATTGAAGATTAGACTTAGCAAACATCAAATTAAGAAGAAAAAGCACCAAAGCAAGGTTAGAGCTGCTGTGGGACATCGGTATTCACCCCAAATCAGAGGAATTTCAGTTCTGAGAATTTGGTTTGTGGCAAAGGTGAGTGATAGCACCGTTTTGACACTAATTACAGTTAATTAAGGGTGATTAGTGAAGATTAGCGAATTTATACACTAATAAATTCTGGAAAAATGTTTAGAAATTCTTAAATAATATTTCATGCTTCTGTTAGAAATTTGGTTCGATTTGATTAAGTTTTGTTAACGCTATGATTAGTTCTACTTAAACATGCCATGGGAAAATATGAAGTTTTAGTCACTTTTGATCCATTTTGATTCATTTGGATTGTTGTTTGCTGTTTATGATTGCTATTACATGTTGCTATGACTCTATGGTATGTTTTATGATTGATTGGAATAGTTAAATTGGTCGAAAACGTCGTCGAAAGGCGTAGAAAGCTCGCTGGAAAGTTGCAGAAATGTTCAGGTCCCTAACCGGTTCGGATCGGATGAGGGCTCGGATCGGATATGTGAACTGGGCAAGAAACCCGACCCGAACTGGAGTTTGGCACATAGGAGGCTTGGCGAGAAGGAAGGCCTTTTGCTTAGAGTTGGAGTGGACAAGGAGATCGGATCAGAAGAAATATGGAGCAGGATCAGATCGGAGTGGACTAGGGAGCGAGATCAGATCGGAGGAGGCAAGCGAAGGGGGATCGGATCGGGCTATGGAGCAGGACCGGATCAGAGTAGGCCAGGGGACGAGATCGGATCGGAGCAGGCAAGCTGGAGGAGGGACGAACCGAACCGACTGGAGCGTGACACCCGAGCCGACGTCCAAGGGGAAGGATCAACGAACCGAACCGATCAGAAAAAAATTACACCGAACCGAGCTAGACGAGGAGCACCGAACCGAACCGTATGTGGGCTATTACTACTACGCAATGACTCTTCTGAAGACCCACTCCAATTCGACCAAACCCGAGATGCAAAGGAAGCCCAAATGGGAAGTTAGAGCTCAAGATTCAGATGGGAATCAACGGGTTCGCTTCATGGTTGGGCTTTGCTGCGGGACGCGTGCCAAGGAGTTATCGACGTCTATAGCTTTGGATCACTATGGTAGGAGGTACGAAGGCGGGTTCAGGGCCATTATGGCATCGGTAGGACCAAGGGCTACAACCAATGAAGTGGGTCATTGAAATGTTGGTCATGACCCCATATGTTTAGCTTGGTTATAGCAGGGTTTTTACAAGTCGGGATTCGTCGTTACCTCAGTTTGTTTAGTGTTCCAAAGTGGTAGATATCGTATGCTTTATGCACTGAGTGGGAAATATGAGGATGGTTGCTATGGATGATTTGTTTGCTATCATTATGACATGCACACCCCACCCCCGTATTCTTACACCATTTTTTATGGCAACTTAGAGTATTGTACGGTATGTGGTACTAACTCTTTGGTTGCAGGTCCAGGTTCAGGTATGGTTTAGTATGCCTGTTGTTATTCTGTTTAGATGCTTATCGCTCACACCAGGCTTTTTGTCTGACCCAGAGTTTTATGTCTCTTCTTATTACTCTGGGTGCTCACACGAGCAGACTAGAGACAGGTTAGCTGGTGATGCACGGGTAGATGATCTGGAGACGAGCAGGAGGCTTCCACGTAATATATATATATATATATATATATATATATATATAGTATTCTCCCTGTATTGTTGAAGATCGCTGCTTGGGCATTGGTGGTGCATCTTCTACTTTAGCTTTCTTTTGTTTAGAGACAGTAAACTTGGAAAATTGTAATAAGCTGTATTTGAATTTCCGCTGCTCTGATGATTGATGTTGATTTTAGTTATCAGCTTATGCACTGTCTCAGCTATTTTATGTCAAGTATGTTATTATTATTATATTTTATTCCACGCGCTGTGAGACATTCTACAGGTTCCTTGATTTGTTCATTTCCTTCTTTCCTTTCTTTGGCGACCGTTCCGTGCTAGTCGGGCATGTGTACAGCGCACTTCCGGAGGAAATGCAGGTTGGTGCGGAGCGGGCCGTCACAGTATACGAGAGAGCGTATTTGTGATTACTTTGGTTTTTAAATGCTATATATATACTACTACTAGTATAAGGATGAAGTCGTACTGCACTAGCACCACTATGGAGTCGTTAATCGTTTCCTTTTTCAGATTGACGATGAGCCGATATACTAGAGTTGCTGGTAGGGGAGCCAATAATGGGAATGCTGCTGACATGAGGACGATGTTTACTGACCTCATGAGAGAGATGCTTAGAGATGCACAGAGGGAAGCTCCCAATGGCGGAAATGGTGGTGGTCCAATAGTGCAGGCGCCAAGAGTCGACTTCGCCAAGCTGAATAAGGATTATACTAGTCTTGGTGGGAAGTCATTCCACGGAACGGAGTCAGCCACGGATGTTCAGGATTGGTTGGATTGTTGCGAACGTATCGTCGAGGATTTGGGTATCGAGGATGCGATGAAGAGAAAGCTAGCATCCCGTCAGTTGCAAGGGCGGGTAATGAATTGGTGGAATGCTATAAAGGCAGCTACTCCCGAAGATCAGATTACTTGGGAGCAGTTTAAGGCTCGCTTTAGCGAGAAGTTCATTCCAGCTGCTTAGAAGTCAGTGTTGTTTAAGAAGTTCTTGGAGCTGAAGCAGAATGGCAGAGCTGTCTCGGAGTATATTGCTGAATTTGACACTTCGTCAAAATATGGGTTATCTCTTATTGATACTGCCGAGAAAAAGAATGAGAAATTCATAACTGGTTTGGATCAGTACTTGGGGGAAAAACTTATTAACCACATCGATGAGACGTTTGAATCAATTGTGGGGAAAGCATTAAGATCAGAAAGTCTCTACCCTAAGCCGAAGACTGAGGTTGCATCCGCAGATGAGCCAAAGCCACAAGCAAGTGGTGGAGGCAAGGGTGGTTCCCAGAATAAGAGAAAGCAGAATCAGACTAAGGATGGCCAGAAGAAAAAGAATAAGCAAGATGTGGAGTGCTTCAGCTGTGGTAAGAAGGGCCATTATGCTAGTAATTGTCGGGCCAAGTCAGCGGATAGGAAGTGCTTCAACTGTGGCCAGATGGGACATTACAAGGACAAGTGTCCGCAACCCCCCAAAGAAAAGCAAATGGTGAAAGCATATGCCCTTAATGCTATTCCTTCTTCGTCGAATGCCCCAACTGCGGTGGAGAAAGGAAAGAATGTCGTCATTCAAGGTATGCTTTCTGTTTACGATGTTCCTGTTAGAGTTTTGTTTGATACCGGAGCTTCCAGTTCTTTCATATCTAGTGACCTGGTAGATAGGTTGGGATTGGAGCCCGAGATTGTCGATAGACCTTTAGTAGTGACGAACCCGATTGGTGGTTCGACTAGCCTTAGCATGATTTGTCGTAATTTGGGCTTATCGAGTCATGGATGCATGTTTGTTTGTGATTGCTTTGTTTTGGGATTTACGGGGTTTGGCATTATTTTGGGAGTAGGTTGGCTCCAAAGATACGGGGTGGTGGTAGACTGTGAGGGCTTTTTGGTGACAGCTAGGGCGGATGATGGGCGGAGGATAGTGTTTGGTGGTCTACCCAGTGAGGGGGTATTGGCTAGTTTTCTAAACTCCCTCGACATTCCGCATAGTGAGTTGTCAGGTTTGCCCGTGGTTGGCCAGTATCCGGATGTTTTCGAAGAAGTCACCGGACTTCCACCACACCGAGAGATTGAGTTCCGTATTGATTTGGTAAAAGATGCCAGATCTATAGTGATGCCACTTCGTCGTATGGCACCAAAAGAGCAGCGAGAGCTCGAGGTGCAAGTCAGTGATCTTTTGAAGAAGGGATTTATCAGAAGGAGTGTTTCTGAATGGGAGCACCATTTGTGTTTGCTACCAAGGCGGATGGTTCCCTTCGTTTGTGTGTAGACTACCACGAGTTGAATAATGTGACGAGGAAGAATAAGTATCCTCTACCGCGGATAGATGATTTGTTCGATCAGTTGAGTGGCGCGAGAATATTTTCTCAGTTGGATCTCACGACAGGTTTTCATCAGCTTAGAGTGGAAGCTGAGAGTATAGCTAAAACGGCATTTCGAACGCCGTCTGGATTTTATGAATGGTTGGTTATGCCATTTGGGCTGACTAATGCCCCGGCATATTTTGTGGATCTTATGAATAGGGTATTCAGAGATCAGTTGAATAAGTCTGTCCTTGTGTTCGTTGATGATATTTTGGTCTATTCAAGGACAGAGAAAGAACACAAGGAACATTTAAGAGTAGCGATGGAGGTGTTGAGAAAACATCAATTGAAAGCCAAGTTTTCTAAGTGTCACTTCTGGAAGAGGGAAGTGAGGTTCTTGGGCCATGTTGTATCAGAGAATGGTATTGCCGTGGACCCGGCGAAGGTGGCTACGGTACAAGATCGGCCTACGCCCAAGAACGCAACAGATGTAAGAAGTTTCTTGGGATTAGCCGGATATTATCGTAAGTTTATCCAAGGGTTCTCCAAGATAGCAGCACCATCGACCCAGTTGACCAAGAAGAATTAAGCTTTTGTCTGGGATGAAAGGTGCGAGAATGCATTCAAAAGTCTAAAGGACAAGTTGACGAGCGCACCAGTGTTAGTCATTCCTAAGGGGGATGAAGAGATGACGGTATACACGGATGCCTGTGGTACCGGACTGGGTGCTGTATTGATGCAAGGCAGTTGGGTTGTAGCTTACGCAAGTCGGCAATTGAAACCGCACGAGAGAAGATACCCTACCCATGATTTAGAATTGGCAGCGATCGTGTTCGCGTTAAAGATGTGGAGACACTATCTCTTGGGAGAAAGATTTGAGCTGTTTACAGATCATAAGTCGTTAAAGTATCTCTTCTCTTAGAAAGATCTGAATCTCCGTCAGCAGAGATGGTTAGAGTTCTTAGCTTCCTATGATTTTGACATCGCATACACACCGGGAAAGGGCAATGCGGTGGCTGATGCATTGAGTAGAAGACATGCCAGCTTAGGGGCTATGTTCCTTGAATGGAAGCAACTAGAATATATTGCGGGGTTTGATTTCAGACCAAAGTGCGAATTGGATCTAGAAATGTTAGCAAGTTTGACGATCAGACCCACTTTAATTGAGCGGATCGGCTCTAGTCAGAGGGACGATCCTAACCTATTGGAAATCATCTCCAAGTTAGAGATGTGTGTCGATGAGGAGGTGAACAAGTATGGGCTTGATCGAGATGGATGGCTTAGAAAGAATGGAAAGCTTGTTGTACCCAATGTCAATGGATTGAGAGATGAAGTGCTTAGAGAATGTCATCACTCAAAGCTGACTATACACCCCGGTGGTAACAAGATGTATCGAGATATGAAGCAGACTTACTACTGGGAAGGGATGAAAAGAGACGTTGGGAAGTTTATATCCAAGTGCATGAATTGCCAGCGAGTTAAAGCCGAGCAAAAGAAGCCTAGTGGGTTGTTACAGCCCTTAGAAATTCCCGAATTGAAATGGGAGCAAGTCTCGATGGATTTCATTGATGGTTTACCAAGGACTAGATCGGGACATGATAGCATTTGGGTAGTTGTGGATCGACTGACTAAAAGTGCAAGATTTATACCAGTCAAATCGACCAGAACGGCGGCTAAGTTAGCAGAATTGTATATGAAGTGGGTAGTGAGATTTCATGGAGTACCAAAAAGCATTGTGAGCGACCGAGACCCGTTGTTCACTAGTGGGTTTTGGAAGAGCTTACAAGAGGCTTTAGGGTCAGAGTTACATCTCAGTACTGCATATCATCCTCAGACCGACGGTCAGACGGAGAGGGTGAATCGTATTTTGGAAGATCTCTTGAGAGCGTGTATATTGGATTTTGGTGGATCATGGGATGACCATTTGCATCTAGTAGAGTTTGCATATAATAATAGCTACCAATCTAGTATCGGTATGGCTCCGTTTGAAGCTTTATACGGAAGACCATGCAACTCACCATCACGTTGGATAGAGACTGGCGAGAAGTTTATGCTTGGACCAGATGTGGTGAGGGAAACTTCAGATAAGATCAAGATCATTCAACAACGAATGAAGGCTGCCCAAGATAGGCAGAAGAGTTATGCTGATAAGAGGAGAAGAGACCTAAAATTCTCCGTTGGTGACTTGGTGTTTGTCAAGAATTCTCCGTTGAAGAGCGTAATACGATTTGGCAGGAGAGGCAAGTTGGCAAAAAGATTTGTTGGCCCATTCCCTGTTCTTGAACTAGTCGGGAATTTGGCATACAGAATTGACTTACCGGAGAAGATGGCGGGAGTTCACGACGTATTTCATGTTTCCCAACTAAGGAAGTTCGTTCACGACTCAGATATGACTATTTCACCTGATCAGTTGGAGGACTTCGAAGTAGAACCCGAGGCGGTTGGGAACCGCAAGCCGGCCCGTATTGTCGCGCACGACATGAAGCAACTTCGAAGGAAGGCGGTGAAGCTAGTCAAGGTATAGTGGAGCGAGGACGAGAATGATTGTACTTGGGAGACAGAGGAGGACATTAGGAAGACGCACCCAGAACTCTTTGCCTGGTAAGATTTTGACTTCGATTTAGTTTTCCGCGTGCTAGGATAGGCTTGTTTGCTTGTTTTGCATGTTTATTGTTGTATGTGGTTGTTAGACATGCGGGATCCCTTGTATGTTTTGGGTTAAGGAATTTCGGGGACGAAATTTCTTAAGGGGGGGAGAGTGTAACGACACGTATTCTACACATCATAGGATCGTAGGATATTTATTTCTTTCACATACGAAGTCGTATGGTCATGTAACTTTGGGGGACGACTATTGGGGTCATTTCCCATGTTCATGATTTTTCCCGATTTTTAAATGACCATTTTACCCCTAGTTGGTACTGTTTTGGCCATAACTTCTGACTGGAAAGGAATTTTGACCTAAAACCACTTCCATTAGCCCCGGACGATGGTTTCTCTTTCCGTAGAGTGGTCACATTAGCCAAACGGACTCACCGTTTGGGAGATATGGCTGAAACAAGTTTCAGATGGTGAAAAACAGCTTAATTGGGCTTAACCGGGTGATTAACAGCTAGGCCCAAAGGGAAATTTCGGGATTAGGAGTTTAAAAGGGCTGTTAGGGTTTGGAGAATACCTTTTTCTCATTTTTCAGCCGTCACTATTCATTCCTTTTAACCTAGCCATGGCCTCCACCCTCTAAATCTCTTCAAAACACCTCTTAATCACTTTCTAATTGAAGATTAGGCTTAGCAAACATCAAATCAAGGAGTATTAGCACGAGAACCGAGGTAGAGCTGCTGTGTAAGATTGGGAACAACGCCAAATCAGAGAATATTTCAGTTTTGGGGTTTTAGTTGTGGGAAAGGTGAGTGATAGCATCGTTTTGACACTAATTACAGTTAATTAAGGGTAATTAGTGAAGATTAGCGAATTTATACACTAATAAATTCTGGAAAAATGTTTAGAAATTCTTAAATAATATTTTATGCCTCTGTTAGAAAATTTAGACGATTTGGTTAAGTTTTACTAAGTATGTGCCTAAACATGATTAAGAGAGGTTATGGGAAAATGTGGGGTTTTGGCCACTTTTGATCCATTTTGATTCATTTGAATTGTTGTTTGACGTTTGTGGTTGCTCTTACATGTTGTTATGGCTACTTGACATGATTTGTGATTGGTTAGAATAGTTAGATTTGTCAAAAACGTCGTCGAACGGCGTAAACAAGTTGCTGGAAAAGTTGCAGAAAGTTGTGCAGGTTCCGAACCGGATCGGATCGGAGTAGGGGGTCGGATCGGATTTGTGAACTGACCGAGAGAATTCGAACTGGATTGGAACTTGTCACTGGAGGAGGCTTGGCGAGAAGGAAGGCCGTTTACTTTGAGTTGGAGTGGACGAGGGGATTGGATCGCAACTATAGAGAGCGGGTCGGATCGGAGTTGGCTAGAGGGCGGATCGGATCGGGGTAGGCTAGAGGGCGGATCGGATCGGGGTAAGCTAGGGAGCGGAGCGGATCGGAGGGAGCGGATCGGGCAAACGGAGAAGAACAGGATCGGAGAATAGGCACTACACTTCCGAACCGAACCGAGAAGAGATGGAGCATTGACTCGGGCATGGACTAAGACCACCGAACCGAACCGATCAGGAAGGTTACACTGAACCGAACCAAGCTAGACGAGGAGCACCGAACCGAACTGTACGTGGGCTATTACTACTACGCGATGACTCTTCTGAAGACCCACTCCAATTCGATCAAAACCCGAGATGCAAAGGAAGTCCAAATGGGAAGTTAGAGCTCAATATTTAGATGGGAATCAACGAGTTCGCTTCATGATTGGGCTTTGCTGCGGGACGCGTGTTAAGGGGTTATCGATGTCTACAGCTTTGGACCACTATGGTAGGGGGTACGAAGGCGGATTCAGGGCCATTATGGCATTGGTAGGACCAAGGGCTACGACCAATGTGGTGGGTCATTGAAATGTTTGGTCATGACTCCATGTGTTCAGCTTGGTCATAGCAGGGTTTCTACAAGTCGGGATTCGTCGTTACCTCAATTTGTCTAGTGTTCTAAGTGGTAGATATCGTATGCTTTACGCACTGAGTGAGAGATGTGAGGGTGATTACTATGGTTGATTTGTTTGCTATCATTATGACATGCACAACCCACCCCCGTATTCTTACACTATTTATTATGGCACCTTAGAGTATTGTACGGTATGTGGTACTAACTCTTTGGTTGCAGGTCCAGGTTCAGGTATGGTTTAGTATACCTGTTATTATTCTGTTTAGATGCTTATCGCTCATATCAGGCTTTATGTCTGACCCAGAGTTTTATGCCTCCTCTTATTACTCTGGGTGCTCACACGAGCAGACTAGAGACAGGTTAGCTGGTGATGCACGGGTAGATGATCCGGAGACGAGCAGGAGGCTTCCACGTAATATACATAGTATTCTCCCTGTGTTGTTGAAGATCACTGCTTGGGCATTGGTGGTGCATCTTCTACTTTAGCTTTCTTTTGTTTAGAGACAGTAAATTTGGAAAATTGTAATAAGCTGTATTTGGATTTCCGCTGCTCTGATGATTGATGTTGATTTTAGTTATCAGCTTATGCACTGTCTCACCTGTTTTATGTCAAGTATGTTATTATTATATTTTATTCCATGCGCTGTGAGACATTCTACAGGTTCCTTGATTAGTTCATTCCCTTCTTTCTTTTCTTCTGACAACCGTTCCGTGTTAGTCGAGCATGTGTACAGCGCACTTCCGGAGGAGATGCAGGCTGGTGCGGGGCGGGCCGTCACATCAAATTTGGCAAATGATCGAGAGTGGAGAACCTCCAGTTTTGCTCTATGTAATTGTTAAATCTTTAATTAGATTTGAACGGGTAAAGGTAATTAATTTTACCAATAACACCGTGGTGTTAGATATGGAGTATGACCAGTTTTGCTCCATGGTATGAATAGGTTGGGATCGGGAAATTAAACTAATAATTACTTCGGTAAGGTGCGCTAGTCCAGACTAGTTTAGAAAACCTTAAAATGGTTTGAACTGATATCCAATGGAAGATTAAAGAATAAATTTAAAATAATTTATCTTTGATAAAATTAATGGGAACCATTCCCTAAAAATGTGAATATTTGAATAAAAGAATATTTTGGATTGGAATGAGGCATATGTTGTGTTTTTATAGCACTTGTTTATAAGATACGCGGGTTATTCAAGAAGACCTGGTTTATCCCATTTTGAATAACTGATTCGACGATAAGTCGACGATGAAGACGGTTGTTGAAGACCGGAGTTCTTCACATCGTTTGGATGATTACTGATGTCTTGATTGCGCTGTACACCCAAGACAAGGTAATAAGTGGTGATCGTCCGGACGTACTTGGAGATCGAACGGATATGCAAGAACCTCTCTCCTATATTGGACATATGAGACGAGGAATAAGGTTCCTCCGGTTTCGTTTAGACCCATAATGAACTTGTAAATGGATGTGTGTCTGACATTGGATTTTATTCTATGTTGATTGATCTTTATTAAATATATATCTGTTTGGTGGCGGAGAATTTATTCTCTTGCTTAACACCCTTCTCTGGGACGTACAAGCTCAGAGGTTATATGTCGATAGACATCACTCGCATGGCATGAATTTCCTGTGTGGCATGCTGAAATGCAAATGAGCAAGGCATCTATTGAAAAGTAGAGTTTTCTGGTTGATGATCAGAGCATGGCCTTAAATGCATAGCTTTGTGTATAACATTAATTCGCGAGCCTCACACCCCGGTGTGAACTAGAAACGGGAGAGGACCTAAGGGAGGACATGCGTTTCTTTCTAGTTAGGAGTGGTGTCATGGTATGGAGCCCAAACATTTTACTCATGTGGATGTTGCATATTATTTGATGGATAGCGAGGCGCCTCGGTTATATGGTCACTACAGGACCGATGGATGACATGGTCGACATACTGACCAGAATTATGCCCCATAGGGCGGGGAAACGTATTGTTCAAGTATTATTAATCCACTTAAAATGTGGACCAGCCCCGACGATCCAGGTGTAGTTGCGGCTGAATCCTAAGGTACGGGCTAGAGTGTCTCGAATCGGAAAGACGATCCCTTGCCTTGGTTCACAGATGGAAATCCAACTTCCAATACGACATTTCAGTTTTAATTATAGGACTAGTTTGGCGACATGATAGATGGTACCCATGCCGCCTATGATTGATACATTTATATTTGAAGTTGATTTCTTCACTTATATTAATAAAAGATAAAATTTCACGTACCAAGCATTATTTGGCTATTGTAAGGTAAAACTATATCCTCCAGCTTGCATTGCATTGTGTGATGGGACCTGAGTCTTGTAATAGCTTCATTTTCTTTAATTAGCATTTAGTTGTTTGTTTCATGCACTGGTATTCTTGGGGGTAAAGCCGTTCCGTGTTATACGGCGTGGTCCCTTGATTTTCTTAACTTAAAAATCAAGTTAATAATTGTTTTAATTCTCACACCAGTCACATGACCGACCTGGAGTTCATTGTTTTAACCTAAACTTTGGGTGCCCTTATATTCCACACGGGCAGCTAGTAGTTTTGGTTTTTGCAGATTTATTTTTACAGGATCCTGGTTTACAGTTGGAGCTATATTCGGAACGCTCTGTATCCATGTATTTCATTCATTTGTGTTTTGTATTATTTTACGCTGCATTGTGATTCGTAAATCTCTAATATCTATCAAATGTATACTTGTTCATACACTGTATATTCTTGTACTCTGATGTAAATTGTTGCAATAGCAATGAAATGTTCTTCTGTTTGTGTTCGGATTTGTCGTGTTCTCAACTTAATCTGGGTTTCCCGAACGGGCGAGTTTAGGTCATTTCATCGTCGTATCAGAGCTTTGGTTTACAGAGCTCGAGAACAAGACACATTAGAACCGAATGAAAGAATTCATCAGAGATTGGATTAGTAATATCCAATGAGAATGACTCGTTAGAGATGGGATCAGTGGTATCCTAGAATGAGTCCGAAGAGTGTTATTCTTAAAATAAAAATGAAAACAAATTTTTGTTTTGAAAATTTATATTATATTATATTATTAGAATATTTATTTTAGAATGATTTGGGCAATCGAGTATATGGAGATTTTGAATATACGCATAATTAACGTGTATTCGAAGCTTGAAATATACTGGATAGATATACAATCACACCCCAGTCGCCCGGGGATGATTCTGATGTTGTGGCCACATCATCAGCATCTGTGCTCGAGTTTTGAAGGTGGAATATCTATATATTTCCAATTGACTGGTGTGACAACCAAAATTAGATAGGATTTATTTATTGTGATTCGACATCAGAAATGGATTTTTAGTACATGTAACAATTTATGTGTTTGAAACGATAACCAACTAACTGATTGTTGATTGTGTTGTGCGGTTATTCATTTAAATCAGCATGTGACGAAAGGTAAATTTAGCCAAATCGAGCGAATGTTGAAATGAATTGAAAATCGTTTGAAATTGCATACATGTACATATATATGTATGAATAGGTCATAGCAAGGAGGCTAGAGAAGAGGAATAAAATTGTATACCCGACGAATAGGTACATGTTTACTAATTTATTGGGTTTTGATGATTTTATGAGCCGATTGGCTTTTTCTTTTTCTTTGGGATTGGTGAGGGCCCTGTGAGGCAAGTTGTAGTTTTAAATGTCTCCCCGTACAAAGGAGGTTATGGCGAAATTTTTTAAAAAATTAGGGTGTTAACCAAATTTTTGAAAAAATAGAAAATTCTTAGAAACTGAAAAGTTGAAGAATAAAAGTTGAGTTGATTAGTTAAACAACTTTCAGCTCCGTTCCATTTCGAGGACGAAAAGATTTTAATTGGGGGAGAGTGTAACAACCCGGAAAATCAGAACCAATTTAAAATTTTTAATGGATTTTGAATATTTAAAATGATTTATTTTAAATAATAACAACTAAAAATTTATTTTAAATGAAGTTATAACGAATAAATTTTATTTAATTATATAACGGGCCTGAAATGGTGTGGAAGTTTGAAAATTCGATGTCAAATTTCAAATGAATGTACAAGATTCAAAACAAATCAGATTTCAGTAAAACCAAAAATATTTGAATCTGTTTAAAAATATCTTCCCAATGAATGTGAAAAATCCAGATTTCATAACGGGAATAAAAAGTTATGTCCAGTTTAAAATTCAGAATAATCGCTATGGAATTTATTTATTTTTTAATATAACAAATAGCGATTTTGCAAACGACCTTCGTTTTCGACAAAACCAATTTTGTTGGATCCGGTGTAACAACCCGCATTCTACGCATTGGAGGATTGTAGAATATTTATTTCTTTCTTATATGAAGTCGTATGGTCATGTGGCTTTGGGAAACGACCATTGGGGTCATTTACCATGTTCTTGACTTTTGCCGATTTTTAAATGACCATTTTGCCCCTAGCTAATACTGTTTTGGCCATAACTTTTGATTGGAAAGGAATTTTGACCTGAAACCACTTTCATTTGCTCCAGATGATGGTTTACCTTTCTGTAGAGTGGTCACTTTAGCCAAACGGACTCACCCTTTAGGAGATATGGCTGAAACAAGGTTTAGAAGGTGAGAAACAGCTTAGCCGGGCCTAATTAGGGTGATTAGCAAGAGGGCCCATGAACCATTTCAGGATTAGAGATGTATAGGGGCAGATTAGGGTTAGAAAAAATTTCTTTCAGCTGCCACTTTCATTCTTGGAGCCCTAGCAATGGCCTCCAACACCCAAATCAACTTCTAATCACTTTCTAATCAAGTTTTGGCTTAATCTACATCAAATCAAAGAAGTCTTCACCAAATCAGTATTACAGCTGTTGTTAGACACCAGTATTCGCCCAAATCAACAAGATTTCAGTTCTGAAAATTTTATTTGTGGCCAAGGTGAGTGATTAGCATTGTTTTGACACTAATTACAGTTCATTAAGTGTAATTAGTGAAGATTAGCGAATTTATACACTAATAAATTCTGGAAAAATATTTATAAATTCGAAAATAATGTTTTAGACCTCTGTTAGAAATTTAGTTTGATTTGGTTTAGTTTTACTAATCATATCATTAGTTTTTCCTAAACATGCTTAAGGGAAAATATGGGGTTTTGGGTATGTTTGATCCATTTTACATGTTATGATTATTATTTTGGTGTTTGTGAATGATTATACGTGTTGCTATGACTGTATGGTATGCTTTGTGATTGTCTAGAAGTGATAGATTGTCCGAAAACGCCATCGAATGGCGTAAAACAATCGCTGGAAAGTTGCAGGAAATGTGCAGGGTTCCCAACCGGATTGGATCGGATTATGGGCTCGGATCGGATTAGTGGATCGGGCAAGGAGAATACGAACTGGATCGGAACTTGGCACTAACTGAGCCTTGGCGAGAAGGAAGGCCATTTGCTTAAAGTAGGGGTTGGGCAGGGGATCGGATCGGAGAGACCAAAGGGATCGAAGCGGAAGAGAATGAGGAAGTGGATCGGACCATGACCAGGAACCCGAACCGAACTACGAGGGGAGCACCGAACCGAACCAATGGAGCAAGAACCGAACCGATGTGGCATAAGGACCCCATACACCGAACCGAACCGAATGACCAAATGTTTCTACTATCACGCGACGACTCTTTTGAAGACCAACTCCAATTCGACCAAAACCCGAGATGCAAAGGAAGTCCAAATGAGGAGCTTTGACTCAGGATCCAGTGGGGAACCAATGAGTGATCTTCATGATTGGGCTTTGCTGCGGGACGTGTGCTAAGGGGTTTTCGATGTCTGTAACTTTGAATCATTATGTGTAGGGAGTACGTGAACGGATTCTGGGCCACAGTCTCCTAGGTACGACTAAAGAGCTAATAGACCAATGAAGTGGGGTCATTTGTAAAGATTTGGTCATGACTCCATGTGGCAAGCTTGGTAGTAGCAGTAGTTGTACAGGTCGAACTCCATCACTACTTCGATGGGTCTAGTGATTGACAGTGGTGGACATCGTATGCTTTACGCACTAAGTGAGAGATGTGAGGATGGCTGCTATGCCTGACTTGTTTGTCATCATTATGACATTCATGCCCCACCCCCGTTATCTTTACACCATTTGTTTTGTGGCACCTTAGAGTATTATATGGTATGTAGTGCTAACTCTTTGGTTGCAGGTCCAGGTTCAGGTAAGGTTTAGTATACCTGTTATTGTTCTGTTTAGCTGCTTATCGCTCATACCAGACTTTTTGTCTGACCCAGAGTTTTATGTCTCTTCTAATTACTCTGGGTGCTCTCACGAGCATACTAGAGACAGGTTAGCTGGGTATGCACGGGTAGCTGATCCGGAGACGAGCAGGAGGCTTCCACGTATGATATATATAGTATTCTCCCTATGTTGTTGAAGATCACTGCTTGGGCATTAGTAGTGCATCTTCTTGTTTAGCTTTCTTTTGTTTTAGAGACTGTAAATTTGGAAAGTTGTAATAAGCTGTATTTGGATTTCCGCTGCTATGTTGGTTTAGTTTTCAGCTTATGCACTTTCTCGCCTGTTTTATGTCAAGATTATGTAATTATTATATTTTGTTCCATGCGTTATGAGACATTCTACAGGTTCCTTGTTAGTTCATTCTCTTCTTTCCTTTCTTTGGCGACCGTTCCGTGCTAGTCGGGCATTTATATAGCGCACCTTCGGAGGAAATGCAGGCTAGTGCGGGGCGGGTCGTCGCATTTGGTATAAGAGCTCTAGGTTGCGTAGTTAACCTAGGGAAGTTATCATGGAGAGACAATATACGTATATGAAAGCGCGTATTTGTGATTATTTTTGTTTTCAGAAGCTATAGATATATATATATATATATATATATATATATACTATTAGTATAGCTAAGGATGAAGTCGTACTGCACTAGCACCGCTATGGAGATGGTTAATCGTTTTCTCTTTACAGATTGAACGATGAGCCGATACGTAAGAGGTGCCGGTAGAGGAGCCAATAATGGGAATGCTGCTGACATGAGGACGATGTTTACTGACCTCATGAGGGAGATGCTTAGGGATATGCAGAGGGAAGCTCCCAATGGTGGTAATGGTGGTGGTCCAATAGTGCAAGCACCTAGGGCTGATTTCGCCAAGCTGAATAAGGATTATACTAGTCTTGGTGGGAAGCCGTTCCACGGAACGGAGTCGGCTACGGATGTTCAGGATTGGTTGGATAGCTGCCAGCGTATCTTTGAAGATTTGGGTGTCAAGGATGCGACGAAGAGAAGGCTAGCATCCCGTCAGTAGCAAGGACGGGCAATAAATTGGTGGAATGCTATAAAGGCAGCTACTCTTGAGGATCAGATTACTTGGGAGCAGTTTAAGGTTCGCTTTAGCGAGAAGTTCATTCCAGCTGCTCAGAAGTCAGTGTTGTTTAAGAGATTCTTGGAACTCAAGCAGAATGGCAGAGCTGTCTTGGAGTATATTGCCGAATTCGACACTTTGTCGAAGTATGGGTTATCTCTTATTGATACTGCCGAGAAGAAGAACGAGAAGTTCATAACTGGTTTGGATCGGTACTTGGGGGAAAGGCTATTAACCACATCGATGAGATGTTTGAATCGATTATGAGGAAAGCATTGAGGTCAGAGAGTCTTTACCCTAAGCTGAAGACTGAGGTTGCATCTACAGCGGAGCCAAAGCCGCAAGTGAGTGGTGGAGGCAAGAGTAGTTCTCAGAATAAGAGGAAGCAGAACCAGAATAAGGATGGCCAGAAAAAGAATAAGAACGATGTTGAGTGCTTCAGCTGTGGTAAGAAGGGCCATTATGCTAGTAATTGTCGGGCCAAGCCAGCGGATAGGAAGTGCTTCAACTGTGGCCAAGTGGGACATCACAAGGACAAGTGTCTGCAATCCCCTAAAGAAAAGTAGATGGTGAAAGCATATGCCTTTAATGCTATTCCTTCTTCGTCGAATTCCCCAACTGCGGTGGAGAAGGGAAAGAATGTTGTTATTCAAGGTATGCTTTTTGTTTATGATGTTCCTGTTAGAGTTTTGTTTGATACCGTGGCTTCCAGTTCTTTCATATCTAGTGACCTGGTAGATAGGTTGGGATTGGAGCCCGAGATTCCCAATAGACCTTTAGTAGTGACGAACCCGATTGGTGGTTCGACTAACCTTAGCATGATTTGTCGTAATGTGGTCTTATCGAGTCATGGATGCATGTTTGTTTGCGATTGCTTTGTTTTGGGCTTTACTGGGTTTGGCATTATTTTGGGAGTCGATTGGCTCCAAAGATACAGGGTGGTGGTAGACTGTGAAGGCTTTTTGGTGACAGCTAGAGCGGATGATGGGCAGAGGGTAGTGTTTGGTGGTCTACCCAGTGATGGGGTAATGGCTAGTTTTCTAAATTCCCTCGACATCCTGCATAGTGAGTTGTCAGGTTTGCTCGTGGTTGGCTAGTATCCGGATGTCTTCGAGGAAGTGACCGGGCTTCCACCACACCGAGAGATTGAGTTCCGTATTGATTTGGTGAAAGATGTCAGACCTTTAGTGATGCCACTTCGTCGTATGCACCAAGGGAGCAGCGAGAGCTCGAGGTGCAAGTCAAGGATCTTTTGAAGAAGGGATTTATCAGAAGGAGTGTTTCTGAATGGGGAGCACCAGTTGTGTTTGCTACCAAGGCGGATGGTTCCCTTCATTTGTGTGTAGACTACCGCGAGTTGAATAAAGTGATGAGGAAGAACAAGTATCCTCTACCGCGGATAGATGAATTGTTTGATCAGTTGAGTGGCGCGAGAGTACTTTCTCAGTTGGATCTCGCGATAGGTTTTCATCAGCTTAGAGTGGAAGCTGAGAGTATAGCTAAAACAGCATTTCGGACGCTGTCTGGATTTTATGGGTGGTTGGTCATGCCATTCGGGCTGACCAATGCCCCAGCATATTTTGTGGATCTTATGAATAGGGTATTCAGAGATCAGTTGAATAAGTTTGTCCTTGCGTTAGTGGATGATATTTTGGTCTATTTGAGGACAGAGGAAGAACACAAGGAACATTTGAGGATAGTGATGGAGGTGTTGAGAAAACACCAGCTGAAAGCAAAATTCTCTAAGTGTCACTTCTAGAGGAGGGAAGTGAGATTCTTGGGCCATGTTGTTTCAGAGAATGGTATTGCCGTGGACCCTGCGAAGGTGACTACGGTACAAGATTGGTCTACGGCCAAGAATGCAACGGACATAAGAAGTTTCTTGGGATTAGCTAGATATTATCGTAAGTTTATCCAAGATTTCTCAAAGATAGCAGCACCGTTGACTCAGTTGACCAAGAAGAATCAAGCCTTCGTCTGGGACGAAAGGTGCGAGAATGCATTCACGAGCCTAAAGGAAAAGTTGGCATGTGCACCAGTGTTAGTCATTCCTAAGGGGAATGAAGAAATGACGGTATATACGGATGCAAGTGGTACCAGACTAGGTGTTGTATTGATGCAAGGAGGTAGAGTTGTAGCTTATGCAAGTCGGCAACTAAAACCACATGAGAAAAGATACCCTACCCATGATTTGGAATTGGAAGCGATCGTGTTCGCATTGAAGATGTGGAGACATTATCTCTTGTGAGAAAGATTCGAGTTGTTTACCGATCATAAATCGTTAAAGTATCTTTTCTCCCAAAAGGATCTAATCTCCGACAGCAAAGATGGTCAGAATTCTTGGCTTCCTATGATTTCGATATCGCATACACACCAAGAATGGGTAATGCGGTAGCTAATGCATTGAGTAGAAGACATGTCAGTTTAGGGGCTATGTTTCTAGAATGGAAGCAACTGGAGTACATCGCTGGGTATGATTTCAGACCAAAGTGCGAGTTGGATCCAGAAATGTTAGCAAGCTTGACGATCAAACCCACTTTGATTGAGCGGATTGGTTCTAGTCAGATGGACGATCCTAATATATTAGAAATCATCTCCAAGTTAGAAATGAATATCGACGGTAAGGAAATGAATTTGTATGGGCTTGATCGAGAAGGATGGCTTTGAAAGAATGGAAAACTAGTTGTACCCAACGTGAATGGTTTGAGAGATGAAGTGCTTAGGGAATGTCATCACTCAAAACTGACTATACACCCCGGTGGTGATAAGATGTATCAAGACATGAAACAGACTTACTACTGGGAAGGGATGAAAAGAGACGTTGGGAAATTTATATCCAAGTGCATGAATTGCCAGCTAGTTAAAGCCGAGCAAAAGAAGCCTAGTGGTTTGTTGCAGCCATTAGAAATTCCCGAATGGAAATGGGAGCAAGTCCGGATGGATTTCATTGATGGTTTACCAAGGACTAAATCGGGACATGATAGCATTTGGGTAACTATGGATTGATTGACCAAGAGTGCAAGATTTATACCAGTCATATCCACCAGAACGACAGCTAAGTTAGCAGAACTGTGTATGAAGTGGGTAGTGAGATTTCATGGAGTACCTAAAAGCATTGTGAGTGACCGAGACCCATTGTTTACTAGTGGGTTTTGGAAGAGCTTACAAGAGGCTCTAGGGTCGGAATTATATCTCAATACTGCGTATCATCCTCAAACCGACGGTCAGACAGAGATGGTGAATCGTATATTGGAAGATCTCTTGAGAGCTTGTATATTGGATTTGGTGGATCGTGGGACGACCATTTGCATCTAGTAGAGTTTTCATATAATAATAGCTACCAATCCAAAATCGGTATAACTCCATATGAAGCTTTATACGGAAGACCATGCAACTCAGCATCTTGTTGGATAGAGACCGATGAGAAGTTTGTGCTTGGAACAAATGTGGTAAGGGAAACTTCAGATAAAATTAAGATCATTCAACAACGAATGAAGGCTGCCCAGGATAGGCAGAAGAGCTATGCTGATAAGAGGAGAAGAGACTTAAAATTCTCTGTTGGTGACTTGGTGTTTGTCAAGTGTAAAGACCCGGGCTTTGCCCGACCCGATCGATCGCAAAATCGACCAAGACCGTTCAAATCCCGAATACTTTAACTTTGGGAATACAACAATCATCAGAACAAAACAGCAGACTTTTATAAACAGTACAAAATGTTTACATCAGAGTACAGAATATTAGAATACATCGAATAAATATAATTGCAGCGGAAGATAAATTTTACATTTAATTTATAATACATTGCAGCTGAACAAAACTAATACAGCGGAAGTCTTTTCTATATTCTGGACACAGCTTTATGCTTCAATCCAGTATCCTGCTCAAGAGATAAACCTGTAGACAAACTACTCGACTGCCCGTGTGGAAAAGAGGGCACCCGAGTTTGCAAAGGTGGAAACAAACAACGGGTCAGTCGTGGGACTGGTGTGAGAATTCTTAACTAACATAACTACTAATAAGGCAAATCCAAGGACCACGCCGCTAACGCGGAACGGGTTTACTCCAATGGATTGTTGTGCATAACAGTAAAGTAAATCGTCAAATAACGCAATGCTTTTTAGAAAAATGAAATCACCATAAGACTCAGGTCCCATCACACAATGCAATGCACACCAGAGGATAGAGTTTTACCTTATGGTGATTAAAAGATGATAAATACGTAAAAACGATATTATTATTAGTTTGTATATGTTTAATAAAACATTTCAATCATAATATCAATCCTAGGAAGCATAGGTACCATATATTATGCCTCCGTACTAGTAATACAATCAAAACCGCATGGGGCGTATTGGAGATTTGGATTTCCATCATGAGTCAAGGCTAGAGCGGAGCTCCTTACCGATTCGAGACACTCTAGCTAATGTCCCAGGATTACCCGCAGTTAACCCTTGGAAATGGCAGGGCCGGTCCTCAAATACAGCTTAGAGGATTGGCAATTCCTAAGCACACGTTTCCCGGTCCTATAGGACCTATCCGAGGCGCGCCTCATTCCATCATCCACATAAGTAAAATGTCAGGCCGTGATAAAACCCAAACACCACTTCTAGCTAGAAAGAAACGTGCTGCTCTCCCTGCGTTCCCTTCGCCCGTTTTAGACTCTACCGGTTTGTGAGGCTCGCGAAGTTACGTCATAACCACAAGGCCTGCTTTTCAACAAAGCCTTGATCATCTTCATCTTAGCGTGCCACATTGTCAATCCATACCGTGCCATTGATCGTCCATCAATATATAAACGGGTGTTAAGTAAAGAATAAATTCTTCACCACCAATCATTTGTATAGACAGAAAATCAATAACATGATATTAACGGAGTACAACGTCAGACACACAATCCATTTAAAACTTATGCTCTAGGTCTGAGCGAAAGTCAAATCCGTACAAATCAACACTACGTCCGGACGGCAACCACTGTAGCCCTTTCAAGGTAGCTACTCCAATCATGGGCATCAGCAGTCGTCGTCCATTCGATGTGAAGACCGTCGGTCTTCTATGGTCGTCTTTAAATCTTCAATTTTTAAACGTCGTTTAAATTGTTTGGAATGAGATAAACTCGGACTTCCCAAACAATTCTCGTGTATATATAAGTTGGAAATCATTTCATATCGTTTGATTTTAAATTTTTATATATATAATTCCTCCATCCATTTCATCTTACTATATTTTCCTAACAACCAATCTTCTTATTTATATGCAATAACTCATCACACCAAACAATGGTTTCTTTTATTAATGTTCTTCAATTTCCATACATATCCTACATACAAAAATGTATTTTGTGTATCATTCCAATTACAACCAAAAATGAATATTTTTGTACGTCCTTCATAATTTAACAAAAAATGAGTATTTTTGTGTCATTTCAATTCCTAGCCAAAACGAAATATATTTTGGTGTTAACTTCATTTCTATACGAAAGAATATATTTCTTATCTCTTTCAATGCAAACAAAAAAAAAATGGTTTTTGCTATTTTATATTGGCAATGCAAATTTCCTTCTTAGGTGACGTCATGCAAATATAATTTTTAATATAAAATATAATATCATACCTTAATTACATAATAAGAATGTAATTCTAATTTACAGTGCAAATCCTCATTTATAGTTACATAAATAAAAGTGTAAATTTTATTCGCTTACCACATTTCATATCATAGTTTCAAATAAAAGTGTAATTTTAATTAATAAAATGTCCTTCTTATCCTAAATAACCTCTTTTAAACAAAAGGGACATGTTTATCTAGTTTAACACTTCTAATATAAGTGACATTCCAATCATATAATTACATATAAAAAATGTAATTCTCATTTCTTTTTATTTTGATCACATGAAATGTAATTTCCTTTAACAAAACTTGTCAGTACAAAACAATGTCAACTTAATTTTTAACAAATGAATATTTTGTCATCCTTTTTCGTTTGATAAAATGCATATTTCTTACTCTTGACAAATGAGTATCTTGTCATCCTTATATTTTCTATCTTTCTTTTATATTTGAGAAAATGAATGTTTTGCCATTCTTTTTATCTATTTTTATAAAAATGAATCTTTCTTTTATTCTATCCATATAAAAATAATCTCTCTTTTTCCAATGACGTATACAACTATGAATGTACATGTTAACAAACCTTCCATTACAATTGACATATAAACTGAATGTATATGTAAACAAATTTTACTTCATTTCTCTCCTTACATATAAAAGTGAATTAATATATACGCAAGCTTATTTCATCTCTCTCTTTACAAATAAAAAGGAATTTGTCGCTATTCTTTACCTTAACAAAAATTGAAGTTGTCATACTCTTTACATTAACCAAAATAAATATATTTCATTTCATATGCAATGCTATGCAACGTTAACAAAATAAATATATATCATTCATATGCAATGCTATGCAACGTTAACAAAATAAATATATATCATTCATATGCAATGCTATGTCATTAACAAAATAAATATATATCATTCATATGCAATGCTATGTCATTAACAAAATAAAAGTATTTCATTCATATGCAATGCTATGTCATTAACAAAATAAATATATATCATTCATATGCAATGCTATGTCATTAACAAAATAAAAGTATTTTCTTTTATTACATTAAATAAAAATGAAATTTCTATTGTCATTCTTCTTCAATTGTCAAAATGAATCTTTTGTTATTTTAATCTTTCTTCTACATTTACAAAAATATGATTTTTGTCGCTACTTCAATATATTGAAAAAAGTGATTTTTGTCGCTACTTAATTATGTTGACAAAAGTGAATTTATCGCTACTTAATTATATTGACAAAAGTGATTTTTGTCGCTATTTAATTATATTGACAAAAGTGATTTTTGTCGCTACTTCAATATATTGACAAAAGTGAATTCATCGCTACTTAATTGTATTGACAAAAGTGTCTGTTTTAATCTAATATTAACATTCCTTATGAAAATGGCATGTGTAATTTACTAAATAAATGACATGTTTATTCTGTCAATTTTATATACAACATAAATGACACATCCATTTTGTTCATATTAATACAATGACAGTTTTTATATTAACATAACATTATTAACACAAGCGATGTTCTTATGTTAGCATAATGTTATTGTAAAGACCCAGAAATTCCCACTCTTTGAATCGACCATAAACCACACAGGTCTGACCCAAAGGTTGGAAATCTTCGAATACTTTAACTTTGGGAATACAATACATCAGAACAATAACAGCAGACTTTTATTACATTATAATAATGTTACATCAGAGTACAGAATATATCAGAGTACATTGAAATAAAATTACAGCGGAAGATAAAATTACAATACTTTTAATACATTAAACAGCGGAAGACTACAAAGCTCTGGACACAGCTTTAGGCTTCAATCCAGGGTCCTGCTAAAGAGAAAGATATCTGCAAAAAGCTACTCGACTGCCCGTGTGGAAAAGAGGGCACCCGAGTTTGCCAGTGAACAAACTACAGGTCAGTCATGGGACTGGTGTGAGAATTCTAAACTAATATAACTAATAAGACAAATCCAAGGACCACGCCACTTTCGCGGAACGGGTTTACTCCTATGGATTGTCAGTGCATAAACCAAAGTAAATCGAGGAATAACGCAATGTCTTTTTGGAAAAATGAAACCATTATAAGACCCAAGTCCCATCACACAATGCAACGCACACCAGAGGATAGGGTTTTACCTTATAATGGTCAAAAGATGCTTGATACGTATAAAACGGATTTGATATTATTATTAGTGTATATATGTTTTAATAAAAAGATTTGAATCATAAGTATCAATCCTAGACGGCATGGTTACCATATAGCATGTCGCCAATACTAGTTCTACAATCAAAACCGCAAGGGCGTATTGGAAATTTGGATTCCATCATGAGTCGAGGCTAGGGGCAAGATCCTCTCCGATTCGAGACACTCTAGCAAATGCCTCAGGATTCCCCGCAGTGAACCCTTGGAAGCGGTAGGGCCGGTCCCCGCCTATGGGCAGTGGATTAGTTATGCCTGAACACACGTTTCCCGGTCCCTTTGGACCTATAGTATGACCACCATCGGCCTATAAAAATAACGAGGCGCCTCAAAATCCATCATCCACATAAGTAAAATGTCAGGGCTGGTAGGTCACTGACACCACTCTAGCTAGAAAGAAACGTGTGCACTCCCTACGGTCCGTATCCCGTTTTTGACTCATACCGGGGTGTGAGGCTCGCGAAGTCACGCTACACAAAGCTACGCCTAAACAGGCCGTGCTTTGATCATCAACCACAAGGCCTGCTTTTCAACAAAAGCCTTGATCAATGCATCTTAGCATGCCACGTTGTCAGTCCATACCATACCATTGATTTCTACCAATATATAACCTCTAAGCTCGTACGTCTCAGAGAAGGGTGTTAACCACCAAACAGATATATATTAAGAGAGATCAACGAATGTAGTATAAAGGACTACAACGTCAGACATACATTCCATTTATAAACTTATGCCCTGGGTCTGGACGAAAGTCAAATCCGTACAAATCAACACTACGTCCGGATAACTACCATCTTAGCCCCGTCTTGGGAGCAAATCAATCAAGGACCTCAACACTAGTTACCTATTCGATGTGAAGATCGTCGGTCTTCAATCGCCGTCTTCAACTCTTAGATTTAGAACGTCGTGTAATCATTTGAAATGAGATTGAACTCGGTCTTTTCAAATGATTCTCGCATATATATATATATATATATATATATATATATATATATATATAATTTGAAAACATTTCATATCGTTATTAATATTTGATAACAACATATCGCTGTTTTTTATTTATATAAAAATAGCCTAAATTAATTTAACGACGCTTCGGGTAAATGGGCGACCCTTGCGTTGTTTTCAACCAAATTTGATTTACACATATTTTGAAATCTAACCGTTGGATTTTGGCGAAATTTATGTCATTGGAAAGATCTTCCCAAAGCGGTCCAAACGGCTCCAGTTTTGGGAAAATCCGACGGTCGGATCTCTCTGTATAACCGTTTAAAGTTACGATTGCCGATACGCGAACTGTCGCGCGCGTTCCGTTTAATTTATAATTTATATTTATATATATAAATATAAATCGTTTGACTATTCCAATTTCAAAAGTCTATTCATTTTATTGCATCTAAAATGACGATAAAAATATCACTTTTAATAACTCTGTTTTGTTTACACTAAATGTAAATAAATTATACTTTTTCCTATATTTTGTTTTATTTACCTAAATGTAAATAAATTATATTCTTTCTATGTTTTAATTTATTTACCTTAAATGTAAATAAATTACATTCTTTTTCTTACCCTATTTATTACCTAAATGTAAATAAATGTATTCTTATCTTTTTCTTACTTATTTACCTAAATGTAAATAAATGTTTTACTTTTACTTTTGTTATATTTACTTACATTAATTGTAAATAAATGTACCTAATTTCTTATTCATATTTATTTACACTATTTGTAAATAAATGGTTTCAATTTCCTTTGCAAATCCTATTTACATAGCAAATGTAAATAATTGTATTTCTTTAATTCCTTTCTAATATTCCCTTTTAACATAAAAAGAATATCTTATGTAAGTTCTTTTCTAACCTTTCTTTTTATTATTTACATAAGAAAATGTAAATAATTACCATTTACAAATTGATTCTTTTTGTTTACATAAGAAAAATGTAAATAAATACTTATTCACATAATTATTATTTTTAATCTTTTTATTTACATAGGAAAATGTAAATAAATTTTAATTCACATATTTGTTCTATAATTTCTATTTATTCTTAATTACATAAAATGTAATTTTATTTTTTATAATCATAATTACATAAAATGTAATTTTCTTTACAGTGTAAAATATATTCTTTTAATTACATATAAAAAATGTAATTTATTCAATCTCTTATTTACCTAATGTAAATATATATGTTTTCCTTTGTCTACATTTTATTTATTTATCATAAATATTTTGAAGTAATTTACATATATAAAATGTAAATTTATAAAATTAATATATATGCTTTAACCTCTCACATTGGATAGGTATTGTTGTGACTACTGGACAGCCGGGCGGGTCCGGGCAGATTTACATGACAACTCAATCCAACCTCGGGTTTAAGCATTCTTTTTCTTCATATTGAATAATGTAATTCTTTTTATTCCTTTCTAATTACATTGAAAAATATAATTCTTATCTTACTATTTCATTAATTCTATTTAAACAAAATGGATATTTTGTTTCTCACATTTCTATTTACCTAAATGTTTATTTTTACATAAAGCATATTTTTGTCCGCAAACTCTAATGCGACAAAAGTAATAATTTAACTAATGTATGTTATTGCATAAAGCATATTTTTGTCCGCAAACTCTAATGCGACAAAATTTATGGTTTAACTATGCATACATTTTAAAAAGTATATTTTTAAACCATGTATATTCTTATATAAGAAATTATACATTCAATTTTAATTTTCCTTTACATAAGGAAATATACATTTAACTTTATTTTCTTTACATTAGAAAATAATATTCATTTTCTTTATTTTCTTCACATTAGAAAAATAATATAACTTTTACCTCTTTTACTTTACATTGGAAAAATGTAACTTTTATTCTCTTTTACCTTACATTAGAAAATGTACATGTTTTCCTTTTCTTTATAATAAAGAAAAAAAAATGTTTTCTTTCTTTTCTTTTGACAAGGAAAATGTTTTACCTTCTTATTTTCTTTCTTTTTCTTTTAACAAAGAAAATGTTTACTTTCTTATTTTCTTTTAACAAAGAAAATGTTTACATTTGATTCTTTTTCTTTAACAAAGAAAATTGTATATATTTGATTTTTTCTTTAACAAAGAAAAATGTATATATAACTTTACTTACATTTAAATAACAAAAATGTACCTTTAACTTTTATTACATTTTTAATACATAAAAATGTATTTTAACTTTTATTACATTTTTAATACATAAAAATGTATTTTATCCTTTATTATATTTTTAATACATAAAAACGTATTTTAACTTCTATTTTCCTTTACATTATAAAATGTACTTATTCGCTTTCATTTTCTTTTAAATAAGAAAATATTCACGTTTGCTTTTATTCTCTTTCACATAAGAAAATATTCACGTTTGTATCATAATTCTTAACGGTGAACAATTTGGGTGTCACCACAACAATATTAACACAACCACATAAATTTTGTGTCGTTAACATAATAGTGAAATTTTGGGTGTCACTACAAGTACATCAACATGACGATGGTATTTGGCGTCGTTAATCATGACAATAATATTTGGTGTATACTTTGGGTGTCATTACAGTAATATCAACATGATGATAGCATTTGGCTTATACTTTTGATGAATCACAAATAAAGGCCTCATCTTTATTTTATTTGTAAATCAAATAAAATATTTTATCTTTGTTTTATTTTGTAAATGAAAATAAAGGTGTAAACTAACGTTTGATTTTGTCCATAAAATGAGGGTAAAATTTGTCTTTCACTTTGTTTACAAAATAGATGTAAAAACTTTGCCTCTTTATTTTGTTTACAGAGTGTGTTAAAAATTATGTCTTTTGTTTTAACAACAAAATTTGAGTAAAAATGCCTTTTTGTTTTAATAAACAAAATTGAGTAAAAATGCCTTTCTGTTTTAATAAACAAATTAAGTAAAAATGTCTTTTTGTTTACCAAACAAATTTAAAAAAAATGTCCTTTTGTTTTGTAAACAAAATCATATGTTAAAATAGTCTTTTTATTATGTCAACAAAGATTTGTCTTTTATTATGTAAAAAAAAAACAATTCTTTTTATTATGTAGAAATAATTCTTTTTGTTTACAAAAATTCGTCTTTTCTTATGTACACAAAATAACATGAAAATAATTCTTTTTTTTCTATGTTTACAAAATACCCATCAAATAATCCTTTTTACTATGTTTACAAAATAAACATAAAATATGAAATAAATTGGTACTTTATTTTGTTTACCAACATAAAAATAAAATTTGTCATTTTATTTTGTTTACATAAAGAAAAGTAAAATTATTCATTTTATTTAGTTTACAAAATGAAGGTAAAAATTTGTGTTTCTTTTGTAGACAAAATTATGGTAGAAACTGCTTTTGATTTGTAATAAGAATAACCAAAATACAAATTTAATGTTTTTATTTTTATGTAAGAAATAAAAAAAAAATAATAATAATAATAATAACGATGAGAATTTTATTGGGAATACATCAAGAAGTACAGATCTAAACAGACAAGCTATATCATGTCATCATAGCATTACAAATCACAATCAATCATACATTACAGTCACAGCACAATCAACATCCAAATGAATATATACAACATAAATTTCATGCTGAGTGGGTACAATAAAATAAATAAATAAATAATTTTAATTTTAAAAATAGGAATCTCACTGTGATTTGGAATTCCTCAGAAATTATCGATCGATCTAAATTACCCTGCTCGCTTCTAGAATGCCGTGTATGATTCCATGAGTCCAATGTTTCCTCTTCTTCCTCCCGACACTTTTCGGCTCCGAATCGCTTCAAACTCATACCAATCGAAGCTCATACTCATATGAGTTCAAAGAACTCAGCTTTGCAATTTATAGATTTTTCCTTGAATTGTTTTTTTTTTTTTTTTTTTTTTTAGAAGTTTTACATAATGGAGGCGGAGAATAGGGAATGGAGTTGTGAGATTTGGTGTTGGATAGAAAGTGTATTCATAAGGGAGGCAGAATAATTTATGCCCTTAAATTTTAGAGATTTTTTTTTTTTTTTTTAAATATATTGATTGGCTGATGTGTCAATCAATGCCTAACTAATTTCTAAACGTGCGTAATTAATGGTATATTAACCTAAAGACTTCTCTTTATATGCACATAGTTAGGGAAATTCAAAATCATATTAATTAATTACTAGAATGTGCTTACTATATATATAAAAAAAATATAGAAACCTTTAAATGTCTAATAAATCAAAACTTTAAATATAGAATTTGAACATTAATTGTATTTTGTCAAAAAGACATGTCGTCAATGCATAATTAATACACACACGCGCGCACACACACATATATACCTATCATACATATATATGCATATATATCTAGAATTTGAAAACCATGTTAATTAGTGGGCAATTAACCCGCGTAATTATATTCCTTGTTTGCTCACACGGTTAAGGGGACAAAAGTTAAATTTCTTCTTATTTGTTTATTTATTTATTTCTTTTGTTTATTATTATACGGTCTAAATTGGTGTTCACACTGTAAATTTTCTACTGTTACTTCATGGTTCAAATTTGCGTTAATTATTTATTTTCTTCCTTATTTGGCTAACACGGTTAAAGGAATAAAAATTAATTCTTTCTCATTTATTATTTTTGATTATTTATTCGTATGAACAGACAACGCAGCGAACGTGCGAACGCTAATTCGTTTTACGCACATTTTAACTACGCGTGCTACGTTTATGCAACGCTAAATAGACTAATGCAAAATATTGGACGATAAATTCAGAAATTTAATTAAAGAAAAGTTTTATTTAAAAAATTTAAATTTTACTAAATTTGTGAAATTGTCACTAGTGAACGACACATGATGATATTGGACACATTGTTTACTCGTCTTGAACATGTCATGAATTCCAAAATTTATTAACAATGAAATAATTTAATCTCTTTGTTTTGTCAACCGATATATATTGAAATCTTAAATTTATATTTACCAAATTAATATCAAATCCATATTAAAATAAATTAGCTTCTTTAATTGTAAACAACTTGAAATAGTATTCAAAATAAATTACATTGCGAAACAAATCTCTTAACACTTTGCTTTCAAACAAACTTTAAAATAAGTTAGCTTCTTTAAATTTGTAAATATATATCAATATATACTTTTCGAAGAAATTCAATTAATTAACAGCAGTAGTAACGCTGGTTTCTATAACATTCATATCAACACAACAAAAGGATTACAACATTCCATCTTAGTTAATAATGTAAATCGCGCTTGCTTGATCAACATCAATAGTCAAAAGTTAATTATTACAAATATACAATAATTTCCATTGTTATAAATCAACGTTTATCTAATTACAAGTTTCCTCCACAAATAACATCATAAAATTTATTTTAAGAAAACCCCGTTAAATTTAATAATTTAATTTAAAAAAAGAAAACTTTAAATTCTGACGCATTTCCCTAAAAAAAAAATACATATATATTAAAAATGGGTTCCAAAATTTCGGGTTGTTACAATCTCCCCCACTTAAAATCTTTTCGTCCTCGAAAAGGCACTAAGGTAAAAGTTGTTTAATTTTAATTTTCTTTTATTAATTTGATTTGTTAGCTAACTTTTCAAATATATATACTCTTATATATATAAAAATCATATTTCCAAAAATAGATTATATAATCAAAAATACGCTAATTATAAACTTGTTACTCTTAACTCATTCTAGGGTATTGCTAACCCCATCTCTAACGAGTTTTCTCATTCTAGGACACTGCTGGTCCTATCTCTAATGAGTATTCTTATTGGACATTACTAATCCAATCTCTGATGAGTCTTTTGTTCAGTTCTTACGAGTTGTATCCCAAAGATTTGAGCTAACCAGAGCTCTGATACCACCTGTAAAGACCCGGAAATTCCCACTCTTTGAATCGACCATAAACCACACAGGTCTGACCCAAAGGTTGGAAATCTTCGAATACTTTAACTTTGGGAATACAATACATCAGAACAATAACAGCAGACTTTTATTACATTATAATAATGTTACATCAGAGTACAGAATATATCAGAGTACATTGAAATAAAATTACAGCGGAAGATAAAATTACAATACTTTTAATACATTAAACAGCGGAAGACTACAAAGCTCTGGACACAGCTTTAGGCTTCAATCCAGGGTCCTGCTAAAGAGAAAGATATCTGCAAAAAGCTACTCGACTGCCCGTGTGGAAAAGAGGGCACCCGAGTTTGCCAGTGAACAAACTACAGGTCAGTCATGGGACTGGTGTGAGAATTCTAAACTAATATAACTAATAAGACAAATCCAAGGACCACGCCACTTTCGCGCAACGGGTTTACTCCTATGGATTGTCAGTGCATAAACCAAAGTAAATCGAGGAATAACGCAATGTCTTTTTGGAAAAATGAAACCATTATAAGACCCAAGTCCCATCACACAATGCAACGCACACCAGAGGATA
Source organism: Allium sativum (assembly GCA_030737875.1). NCBI lineage: Eukaryota > Viridiplantae > Streptophyta > Magnoliopsida > Asparagales > Amaryllidaceae > Allium > Allium sativum. The sequence continues at coordinate 165,013,389 of CM060913.1, forward strand.
GGGTTTTACCTTATAATGGTCAAAAGATGCTTGATACATATAAAATGGATTTGATATTATTATTAGTGTATATATGTTTTAATAAAAAGATTTGAATCATAAGTATCAATCCTAGACGGCATGGTTACCATATAGCATGTCGCCAATACTAGTTCTACAATCAAAACCGCAAGGGCGTATTGGAAATTTGGATTCCATCATGAGTCGAGGCTAGGGGCAAGATCCTCTCCGATTCGAGACACTCTAGCAAATGCCTCAGGATTCCCCGCAGTGAACCCTTGGAAGCGGTAGGGCCGGTCCCCGCCTATGGGCAGTGGATTAGTTATGCCTATAAAAATAACGAGGCGCCTCAAAATCCATCATCCACATATGTAAAATGTCAGGGCTGGTAGGTCACTGACACCACTCTAGCTAGAAAGAAACGTGTGCACTCCCTACGGTCCGTATCCCGTTTTTGACTCATACCGGGGTGTGAGGCTCGCGAAGTCACGCTACACAAAGCTACGCCTAAACAGGCCGTGCTTTGATCATCAACCACAAGGCCTGCTTTTCAACAAAAGCCTTGATCAATGCATCTTAGCATGCCACGTTGTCAGTCCATACCATACCATTGATTTCTACCAATATATAACCTCTAAGCTCGTACGTCTCAGAGAAGGGTGTTAACCACCAAACAGATATATATTAAGAGAGATCAACGAATGTAGTATAAAGGACTACAACGTCAGACATACATTCCATTTATAAACTTATGCCCTGGGTCTGGACGAAAGTCAAATCCGTACAAATCAACACTACGTCCGGATAACTACCATCTTAGCCCCGTCTTGGGAGCAAATCAATCAAGGACCTCAACACTAGTTACCCATTCGATGTGAAGATCGTCGGTCTTCAATCGCCGTCTTTAACTCTTAGATTTAGAACGTCGTGTAATCATTTGAAATGAGATTGAACTCGGTCTTTTCAAATGATTCTCGCATATATATATATATATATATATATATATATATATATATATATATATAATTTGAAAACATTTCATATCGTTATTAATATTTGATAACAACATATCGCTGTTTTTTATTTATATAAAAATAGCCTAAATTAATTTAACGACGCTTCGGGTAAATGGGCGACCCTTGCGTTGTTTTCAACCAAATTTGATTTACACATATTTTGAAATCTAACCGTTGGATTTTGGCGAAATTTATGTCATTGGAAAGATCTTCCCAAAGCGGTCCAAACGGCTCCAGTTTTGGGAAAATCCGACGGTCGGATCTCTCTGTATAACCGTTTAAAGTTACGATTGCCGATACGCGAACTGTCGCGCGCGTTCCGTTTAATTTATAATTTATATTTATATATATAAATATAAATCGTTTGACTATTCCAATTTCAAAAGTCTATTCATTTTATTGCATCTAAAATGACGATAAAAATATCACTTTTAATAACTCTGTTTTGTTTACACTAAATGTAAATAAATTATACTTTTTCCTATATTTTGTTTTATTTACCTAAATGTAAATAAATTATATTCTTTCTATGTTTTAATTTATTTACCTTAAATGTAAATAAATTACATTCTTTTTCTTACCCTATTTATTACCTAAATGTAAATAAATGTATTCTTATCTTTTTCTTACTTATTTACCTAAATGTAAATAAATGTTTTACTTTTACTTTTGTTATATTTACTTACATTAATTGTAAATAAATGTACCTAATTTCTTATTCATATTTATTTACACTATTTGTAAATAAATGGTTTCAATTTCCTTTGCAAATCCTATTTACATAGCAAATGTAAATAATTGTATTTCTTTAATTCCTTTCTAATATTCCCTTTTAACATAAAAAGAATATCTTATGTAAGTTCTTTTCTAACCTTTCTTTTTATTATTTACATAAGAAAATGTAAATAATTACCATTTACAAATTGATTCTTTTTGTTTACATAAGAAAAATGTAAATAAATACTTATTCACATAATTATTATTTTTAATCTTTTTATTTACATAGGAAAATGTAAATAAATTTTAATTCACATATTTGTTCTATAATTTCTATTTATTCTTAATTACATAAAATGTAATTTTATTTCTTATAATCATAATTACATAAAATGTAATTTTCTTTACAGTGTAAAATATATTCTTTTAATTACATATAAAAAATGTAATTTATTCAATCTCTTATTTACCTAATGTAAATATATATGTTTTCCTTTGTCTACATTTTATTTATTTATCATAAATATTTTGAAGTAATTTACATATATAAAATGTAAATTTAGAAAATTAATATATATGCTTTAACCTCTCACATTGGATAGGTATTGTTGTGACTACTGGACAGCCGGGCGGGTCCGGGCAGATTTACATCACAACTCAATCCAACCTCGGGTTTAAGCATTCTTTTTCTTCATATTGAATAATGTAATTCTTTTTATTCCTTTCTAATTACATTGAAAAATATAATTCTTAAATTCTTATCTTACTATTTCATTAATTCTATTTAAACAAAATGGATATTTTGTTTCTCACATTTCTATTTACCTAAATGTTTATTTTTACATAAAGCATATTTTTATCCGCAAACTCTAATGCGACAAAAGTAATAATTTAACTAATGTATGTTATTGCATAAAGCATATTTTTGTCCGCAAACTCTAATGCGACAAAATTTATGGTTTAACTATGTATACATTTTAAAAAGTATATTTTTAAACCATGTATATTCTTATATAAGAAATTATACATTCAATTTTAATTTTCCTTTACATAAGGAAATATACATTTAACTTTATTTTCTTTACATTAGAAAATAATATTCATTTTCATTATTTTCTTCACATTAGAAAAATAATATAACTTTTACCTCTTTTACTTTACATTGGAAAAATGTAACTTTTATTCTCTTTTACCTTACATTAGAAAATGTACATGTTTTCCTTTTCTTTATAATAAAGAAAAAAAATGTTTTCTTTCTTTTCTTTTGACAAGGAAAATGTTTTACCTTCTTATTTTCTTTCTTTTTCTTTTAACAAAGAAAATGTTTACTTTCTTATTTTCTTTTAACAAAGAAAATGTTTACATTTGATTCTTTTTCTTTAACAAAGAAAATTGTATATATTTGATTTTTTCTTTAACAAAGAAAAATGTATATATAACTTTACTTACATTTAAATAACAAAAATGTACCTTTAACTTTTATTACATTTTTAATACATAAAAATGTATTTTAACTTTTATTACATTTTTAATACATAAAAATGTATTTTATCCTTTATTATATTTTTAATACATAAAAACGTATTTTAACTTCTATTTTCCTTTACATTATAAAATGTACTTATTCGCTTTCATTTTCTTTTAAATAAGAAAATATTCACGTTTGCTTTTATTCTCTTTCACATAAGAAAATATTCACGTTTGTATCATAATTCTTAACGGTGAACAATTTGGGTGTCACCACAACAATATTAACACAACCACATAAATTTTGTGTCGTTAACATAATAGTGAAATTTTGGGTGTCACTACAAGTACATCAACATGACGATGGTATTTGGCGTCGTTAATCATGACAATAATATTTGGTGTATACTTTGGGTGTCATTACAGTAATATCAATATGATGATAGCATTTGGCTTATACTTTTGATGAATCACTAATAAAGGCCTCATCTTTATTTTATTTGTAAATCAAATAAAATATTTTATCTTTGTTTTATTTTGTAAATGAAAATAAAGGTGTAAACTAACGTTTGATTTTGTCCATAAAATGAGGGTAAAATTTGTCTTTCACTTTGTTTACAAAATAGATGTAAAAACTTTGCCTCTTTATTTTGTTTACAGAGTGTGTTAAAAATTATGTCTTTTGTTTTAACAACAAAATTTGAGTAAAAATGCCTTTTTGTTTTAATAAACAAAATTGAGTAAAAATGCCTTTTTGTTTTAATAAACAAATTAAGTAAAAATGTCTTTTTGTTTACCAAACAAATTTAAAAAAAATGTCCTTTTGTTTTGTAAACAAAATCATATGTTAAAATAGTCTTTTTATTATGTCAACAAAGATTTGTCTTTTATTATGTAAAAAAAAACAATTCTTTTTATTATGTAGAAATAATTCTTTTTGTTTACAAAAATTCGTCTTTTCTTATGTACACAAAATAACATGAAAATAATTCTTTTTTTTCTATGTTTACAAAATACCCATCAAATAATCCTTTTTACTATGTTTACAAAATAAACATAAAATATGAAATAAATTGGTACTTTATTTTGTTTACCAACATAAAAATAAAATTTGTCATTTTATTTTGTTTACATAAAGAAAAGTAAAATTATTCATTTTATTTAGTTTACAAAATGAAGGTAAAAATTTGTGTTTCTTTTGTAGACAAAATTATGGTAGAAACTGCTTTTGATTTGTAACAAGAATAATAACCAAAATACAAATTTAATGTTTTTATTTTTATGTAAGAAATAAAAATAATAATAATAATAATAATAATAACGATGAGAATTTTATTGGGAATACATCAAGAAGTACAGATCTAAACAGACAAGCTATATCATGTCATCATAGCATTACAAATCACAATCAATCATACATTACAGTCACAGCACAATCAACATCCAAATGAATATATACAACATAAATTTCATGCTGAGTGGGTACAATAAAATAAATAAATAAATAATTTTAATTTTAAAAATAGGAATCTCACTGTGATTTGGAATTCCTCAGAAATTATCGATCGATCTAAATTACCCTGCTCGCTTCTAGAATGCCGTGTATGATTCCATGAGTCCAATGTTTCCTCTTCTTCCTCCCGACACTTTTCGGCTCCGAATCGCTTCAAACTCATACCAATCGAAGCTCATACTCATATGAGTTCAAAGAACTCAGCTTTGCAATTTATAGATTTTTCCTTGAATTGTTTTTTTTTTTTTTTTTTTTTTAGAAGTTTTACATAATGGAGGCGGAGAATAGGGAATGGAGTTGTGAGATTTGGTGTTGGATAGAAAGTGTATTCATAAGGGAGGCAGAGTAATTTATGCCCTTAAATTTTAGAGATTTTTTTTTTTTTTTTTTTAAATATATTGATTGGCTGATGTGTCAATCAATGCCTAACTAATTTCTAAACGTGCGTAATTAATGGTATATTAACCTAAAGACTTCTCTTTATATGCACATAGTTAGGGAAATTCAAAATCATATTAATTAATTACTAGAATGTGCTTACTATATATATAAAAAAAATATAGAAACCTTTAAATGTCTAATAAATCAAAACTTTAAATATAGAATTTGAACATTAATTGTATTTTGTCAAAAAGACATGTCGTCAATGCATAATTAATACACACACGCGCGCACACACACATATATACCTATCATACATATATATATGCATATATATCTAGAATTTGAAAACCATGTTAATTAGTGGGCAATTAACCCGCGTAATTATATTCCTTGTTTGCTCACACGGTTAAGGGGACAAAAGTTAAATTTCTTCTTATTTGTTTATTTATTTATTTCTTTTGTTTATTATTATACGGTCTAAATTGGTGTTCACACTGTAAATTTTCTACTGTTACTTCATGGTTCAAATTTGCGTTAATTATTTATTTTCTTCCTTATTTGGCTAACACGGTTAAAGGAATAAAAATTAATTCTTTCTCATTTATTATTTTTGATTATTTATTCGTATGAACAGACAACGCAGCGAACGTGCGAACGCTAATTCGTTTTACGCACATTTTAACTACGCGTGCTACGTTTATGCAACGCTAAATAGACTAATGCAAAATATTGGACGATAAATTCAGAAATTTAATTAAAGAAAAGTTTTATTTAAAAATTTTAAATTTTACTAAATTTGTGAAATTGTCACTAGTGAACGACACATGATGATATTGGACACATTGTTTACTCGTCTTGAACATGTCATGAATTCCAAAATTTATTAACAATGAAATAATTTAATCTCTTTGTTTTGTCAACCGATATATATTGAAATCTTAAATTTATATTTACCAAATTAATATCAAATCCATATTAAAATAAATTAGCTTCTTTAATTGTAAACAACTTGAAATAGTATTCAAAATAAATTACATTGCGAAACAAATCTCTTAACACTTTGCTTTCAAACGAACTTTAAAATAAGTTAGCTTCTTTAAATTTGTAAATATATATCAATATATACTTTTCGAAGAAATTCAATTAATTAACAGCAGTAGTAACGCTGGTTTCTATAACATTCATATCAACACAACAAAAGGATTACAACATTCCATCTTAGTTAATAATGTAAATCGCGCTTGCTTGATCAACATCAATAGTCAAAAGTTAATTATTACAAATATACAATAATTTCCATTGTTATAAATCAACGTTTATCTAATTACAAGTTTCCTCCACAAATAACATCATAAAATTTATTTTAAGAAAACCCCGTTAAATTTAATAATTTAATTTAAAAAAAGAAAACTTTAAATTCTGACGCATTTCCCTAAAAAAAAAAATACATATATATTAAAAATGGGTTCCAAAATTTCGGGTTGTTACAGTTATTAACCAAATGAACATACTTATGTTGACGGTTCTAATTCAACATAACATAAAAATGAATATTTTATGTGGGTAATTCATAAAATGAAAATTCCAACATGATAAACAAAGAATACTTTTTTTTTTCTTCACAATATATAAATTCCCTTTCTAACATGTAACATCTCCGTTATATATATACACAATATAAATATATGATTTTTATGGTTTGCACAAATTTTTCTTTTACAAACATGAATATTATACATTTTATATATTAACTAAAATGTTTGTCTTCGTCGTGCACACAAAATCATGTCAACATAAATACGCACAATCATCACAAACAATCAACATGGAAATAATCATACATGCAGCAACAACATGAATTTCATATGATATGAATATAGATTTTGCAGTGAATTAAATATATAAATAATTTTATTTTAAAAATAGAATTCTCACTTTGATTTTTGCCAAAAATTTGACTGTCTCGGATTCAGCTCTGGTCTGCGCCATCGCGAAGAGCTCGGAAAGACGAGTCCAACGCAATTTACGGTTCGTCAATCGGACCTCGTACGAGAGAGTTATGATTTATTAAAGTTGGACATAATTAAATAATTAATTAATATTCGTGAAAATACCTAAAAATTTCACTGTCTCAGAATTGGACAAAATTAGTGTCCACGCGTCCATCTCGTCGCCACGATCCCAACGCACCTGAAATCGTCGATTTTCGACTTCGTATGAGTGAGTTATGCAATTTTAAAGTTCTGGAAATTAATTAAATAAATTAAAAATAAAATAGAAAATACCCTGAGCCCATTGACCGCGAAACACTGTTCACCGCAGAACTTTGACCGCAATTTGCCGCTGCTTCAGGCGACCTGACGCCACGGGACCACCGCCAACGTCTTCGTCTTGGCGATACGCACCACCACCAGAAAGAGCCGCCCCTAAAGCTTCTCCGATCATCGGGAAATCGCCTACGAACGGATTTCGCCTCGCGGGTCCCACAGGCCGCCTCACACCTCCAAACTGCCTGAAATTTTTTGAGCATCTTTGTCTTGCGTAGACGAAGAACTTCCGTGTTCGTCACTTCCTCCAGTTCTCGCTAGATTCGCGGGAAATTTGTGATTTAGGTTTTGAGCTTTATGGGTTCGATTTTCAGCGAGCTTTGAGACGAGATTCCGGCGAATCCGTGCGCTGTTTGACGAAACCGACGACTCCATTAGCTTCGTATCGTCGATACCTTCGAGTGAACATATAATTTGCTATGTTTTGAAGAAATTTTATTTTCGACAAATTTTTGATTGAAGAAGAAGACAGCCATTGACAAGAGGAGGAAGGAAGGGAAAAAAAGATGGCTGCTGTACAATTTCGAATTTCAGCCTAAATTCTGAGGAAAAAGATAATATATACTATGGGTCTAATTTTGGTTTGGGCCCAAATATCATTACGTGTCCAATTACTAAATTTTCAACTGTTTTTTTCAATTCAAAAATTCTTATAAATACATGCTGATTTCAAAATTAATAAAATTTTAAACATAATTATTTCAGGTCATTACGAATCCAACGAACCTGATTTCGTAATTTTCCGAGTCCGTATGAATTTATTATGAATTTCCGAAGTCTGAAAATATGCTATTTTTCACTGTAAAAATTATACCGGCCACAAAATAATTCCAAAAATTATAAATTTTAGAATTTAACCTTATTTTAATATTCCGAATCCATAGAAACTGGTCTCGTCGAATTCGGAGTTCGTTTGCAAAAATTCCATTTTTCAGGCTTATATTTTTAATATTTAAAAATACCAAAAATAGTGGAATTTTTTCGAAACTCAAAAATATAAGTTCTTATAGTCATTTTTATATGTAAACAACATTCTGAAACCAATGGAGATGGTTTCGGGTCCTAATTCCTTATTCTGCAAAAAATTTACGTTTCGGGCCTTATATATAATATATACGAATTCTATAGCGTTTTTCTGAAAATTTAATTTTCTCATAACTTACAATTTATAAACTGGAATCTTAATTTCTGAAACTCTTTGGAAAGATATTTTCAATACGGTCCTAGCGTTTCTTGTTTCGTCCAATTCCGATTTATATTTTATTTAATTTTTCAAAGTTGGAATTTCAAATCTGAAATTACCGCGCCGTTTTCAGGCTCGGAATGGATTTAATATAAATTTCAAGATCGCGCTCGAAATAAAATAAGTTTTTCATCGTTATTATTTAAAATAAATAATTTTAAATATATTCATTCATTAAAATTTCTTAAAATAAAATTTTAAAATTAACCCCAAAAATCAGGGCTGTTACAGTCGCCCCCACTTAAAATCTTTTCGTCCTCGAAAAGGAACTAAGGTAAAAGTTGTTTAATTAACTAACTAAATTTTAATTTCTCTTATTAATTTCATTTGTTGACTAACTTATCAAATATACATATACTTTTATATATTCAAAAATCTTATTTTCAAAAATAGATTATATAATCAAAAATATGCTAATCATAAGCTTATCACTCTGAACTCATTCTAAGGCATTACTAACCCCATCTCTAATGAGTTTTCTCATTCTAGGATACTGCTGATCCTATCTCTAATGAGTATTCTTATTGGACATTACTAATCCAATTCTCTGATGAGTCTTTTGTTCAGTTCTAACGAGTTGTACCCCAAAGATTTGAGCTAACCAAAACTCTGATACCAACTGTAAAGACTCGGGCTTTGCCCGACCCGATCGATCGCAAAATCGCCAAAACCGTTCAAATCCCGAATACTTTAACTTTGGGAATACAACAATCATCAGAGCAAAACAGCAGACTTTTATAAACAGTACAAAATGTTTACATCAGAGTACAGAATATCAGAGTACATCGAATAAAAAGAATTGCAGCAGAAGATAAATTTTACATTTAATTTATAATACATTGCAGCTGAACAAAACTAATACAGCGGAAGTCTTTTCTATATTCTGGACACAGCTTTATGCTTCAATCCAGTATCCTGCTCAAGAGATAAACCTGTAGACAAACTACTCGACTGCCCGTGTGGAAAAGAGGGCACCCGAGTTTGCAAAGGTGGAAACAAACAACGGGTCAGTCGTGGGACTGGTGTGAGAATTCTTAACTAACATAACTACTAATAAGGCAAATCCAAGGACCACGCCGCTAACGCGGAACGGGTTTACTCCAATGGATTGCTGTGCATAACAGTAAAGTAAATCGTCAAATAATGCAATGCTTTTTAGAAAAATGAAATCACCATAAGACTCAGGTCCCATCACACAATGCAACGCACACCAGAGGATAGAGTTTTACCTTATGGTGATTAAAAGATGATAAATACGTAAAAACGATATTATTATTAGTTTGTATATGTTTTAATAAAACATTTCAATCATAATATCAATCCTAGGAAGCATTGGTACCATATATTATGCCTCCGTACTAGTAATACAATCAAAACCGCATGGGGCGTATTGGAGATTTGGATTTCCATCATGAGTCTAGGCTAGAGCGGAGCTCCTTACCGATTCGAGACACTCTAGCTAATGTCCCAGGATTACCCGCAGATAACCCTTGGAAATGGCAGGGCCGGTCCTCAAATACAGCTTAGAGGATTGGCAATTCCTAAGCACACATTCCCCGGTCCTATAGGACCTATCCGAGGCGCGCCTCATTCCATCATCCACATAAGTAAAATGTCAGGCCGTGATAAAACCCAAACACCACTTCTAGCTAGAAAGAAACGTGCTGGTCTCCCTGCGTTCCCTTCGCCCGTTTTAGACTCTACCGATTTGTGAGGCTCGCGAAGTTACGTCATAACCACAAGGCCTGCTTTTCAACAAAGCCTTGATCATCTTCATCTTAGCGTGCCACATTGTCAATCCATACCGTGCCATTGATCGCCCATCAATATATAAACGGGTGTTAAGTAAAGAATAAATTCTTCACCACCAATCATTTATATATATACAGAAAATCAATAACATGATATTAACGGAGTACAACGTCAGACACACAATCCATTTAAAACTTATGCTCTGTGTCTGAGCGAAAGTCAAATCCGTACAAATCAACACTACGTCCGGACGGCAACCACTGTAGCCCCTTCAAGGTAGCTACTCCAATCATGGGCATCAGCAGTCGTCGTCCATTCGATGTGAAGACCGTCGGTCTTCTATGGTCGTCTTTAAATCTTCAATTTTTAAACGTCGTTTAAATTGTTTGGAATGAGATAAACTCGGACTTCCCAAACAATTCTCGTGTATATATAAGTTGGAAATCATTTCATATCGTTTGATTTTAAATTTTTATATATATAATTATATATATAATTCCTCCATCCATTTCATCTTACTATATTTTCCTAACAACCAATCTTCTTATTTATATGCAATAACTCATCACACCAAACAATGGTTTCTTTTATTAATGTTCTTCAATTTCCATACATATCCTACACACAAAAATGTATTTTGTGTATCATTCCAATTACAACCAAAAATGAATATTTTTGTACGTCCTTCATAATTTAACAAAAAATGAGTATTTTTGTGTCATTTCAATTCCTAGCCAAAACGAAATATATTTTGGTGTTAACTTCATTTCTATACGAACGAATGTATTTCTTATCTCTTTCAATGCAAACAAAAAAAAAATGATTTTTGCTATTTTATATTGGCAATGCAAATTTCCTTCTTAGGTGACGTCATGCAAATATAATTTTTAATATAAAATATAATATCATACCTTAATTACATAATAAGAATGTAATTCTAATTTACAGTGCAAATCCTCATTTATAGTTACATAAATAAAAGTGTAAATTTTATTCGCTTACCACATTTCATATCATAGTTTCAAATAAAAGTGTAATTTTAATTAATAAAATGTCCTTCTTATCCTAAATAACCTCTTTTAAACAAAAGGGACATGTTTATCTAGTTTAACACTTCTAATATAAGTGACATTCCAATCATATAATTACATAAAAAAATGTAATTCTCATTTCTTTTTATTTTGATCACATGAAATGTAAATTCCTTTAACAAAACTTGTCAGTACAAAACAATGTCAACTTAATTTTTAACAAATGAATATTTTGTCATCCTTTTTCGTTTGATCAAAATGCATATTTCTTACTCTTGACAAATGAGTATCTTGTCATCCTTATATTTTATATCTTTCTTTTATATTTGACAAAATGAATGTTTTGCCATTCTTTTTATCTATTTTTATAAAAATGAATCTTTCTTTTATTCTATCCATATAAAAATAATCTCTCTTTTTCCAATGACATATACAACTATGAATGTACATATTAACAAACCTTCCATTACAATTGACATATAAACTGAATGTATATGTAAACAAATTTTACTTCATTTCTCTCCTTACATATAAAAGTGAATTAATATATACGCAAGCTTATTTCATCTCTCTCTTTACATATAAAAAGGAATTTGTCGCTATTCTTTACCTTAACAAAAATTGAAGTTGTCATACTCTTTACATTAACCAAAATAAATATATTTCATTTCATATGCAATGCTATGCAACGTTAACAAAATAAATATATATCATTCATATGCAATGCTATGCAACGTTAACAAAATAAATATATATCATTCATATGCAATGCTATGTCATTAACAAAATAAATATATATCATTCATATGCAATGCTATGTCATTATCAAAATAAATATATATCATTCATATGCAATGCTATGTCATTAACAAAATAAAAGTATTTCATTCATATGCAATGCTATGTCATTAACAAAATAAATATATATCATTCATATGCAATACTATGTCATTAACAAAATAAAAGTATTTTCTTTTATTACATAAAATAAAAATGAAATTTCTATTGTCATTCTTCTTCAATTGTCAAAATGAATCTTTTGTTATTTTAATCTTTCTTCTACATTTACAAAAATATGATTTTTGTCGCTACTTCAATATATTGACAAAAGTGATTTTTGTCGCTACTTAATTATATTGACAAAAGTGAATTCATCGCTACTTAATTATATTGACAAAAGTGATTTTTGTCGCTACTTAATTATATTGACAAAAGTGATTTTTGTCGCTACTTCAATATATTGACAAAAGTGAATTCATCGCTACTTAATTATATTGACAAAAGTGTCTGTTTTAATCTAATATTAACATTCCTTATGAAAATGGCATGTGTAATTTACTAAATAAATGACATGTTTATTCTGTCAATTTTATATACAACATAAATGACACATCCATTTTGTTCATTTTAATACAATGATAGTTTTTATATTAACATAACATTATTAACACAAGCGATGTTCTTATGTTAGCATAACATTATTAACCAAATGAACATACTTATGTTGACGGTTCTAATTCAACATAACATAAAAATGAATATTTTATGTGGGTAATTCATAAAATGAAAATTCCAACATGATAAACAAATAATACTTTTTTTCTTCTTCACAATATATAAATTCCCTTTCTAACATGTAACATCTCCGTTATATATATACACAATATAAATATATGATTTTTATGGTTTGCACAAATTTTTCTTTTACAAACATGAATATTATACATTTTATATATTAACTAAAATGTTTGTCTTCGTCGTGCACACAAAATCATGTCAACATAAATACGCACAATCATCACAAACAATCAACATGGAAATAATCATACATGCAGCAACAACATGAATTTCATATGATATGAATATAGATTTTGCAGTGAATTAAATAAATAAATTTATTTTAAAAATAGAATTCTCACTTTGATTTTTGCTGAAAATTTGACTGTCTCGGATTCAGCTCTGGTCTGCGCCATCGCGAAGAGCTCGGAAATACGAGTCCAACGCAATTTACGGTTCGTCAATCGGACCTCGTACGAGAGAGTTATGATTTATTAAAGTTGGACATAATTAAATAATTAATTAATATTCGTGAAAATACCTAAAAATTTCACTGTCTCAGAATTGGACAAAATTAGTGTCCACGCGTCCATCTCGTCGCCACGATGCCAACGCACCTGAAATCGTCGATTTTCGACTTCGTATGAGTGAGTTATGCAATTTTAAAGTTCTGGAAATTAATTAAATAATTTAAAAATAAAATAGAAAATACCCTCAGCCCATTGACCGCGAAACACTGTTCACCGCAGAACTTTGACCGCAATTTGCCGCTGCTTCAGGCCACCTGACGCCACGGGACCACCGCCAACGTCTTCGTCTTGGCGATACGCACCACCACCAGAAAGAGCCGCCCCTAAAGCTTCTCCGATCATCGAGAAATCGCCTACGAACGGATTTCGCCTCGCGGGTCCCACAGGCCGCCTCACACCTCCAAACTGCCTGAAATTTTTTAAGCATCTTTGTCTTGCGTAGACGAAGAACTTCCGTGTTCGTCACTTCCTCCAGTTCTCGCTAGATTCGCGGGAAATTTGTGATTTAGGTTTTGAGCTTTATGGGTTCGATTTTCAGCGAGCTTTGAGACGAGATTTCGGCGAATCCGTGCGCTGTTTGACGAAACCGACGACTCCATTAGCTTCGTATCGTCGATACCTTCGAGTGGACATATAATTTGCTATGTTTTGAAGAAATTTTATTTTCGACAAATTTTTGATTGAGGAAGAAGACAGTCATTGACAAGAGGAGGAAGGAAGGGAAAAAAAGATGGCTGCGGTACAATTTCGAATTTCAGCCTAAATTCTGAGGAAAAAGATAATATATACTATGGGTCTAATTTTGGTTTGGGCCCAAATATCATTACGTGTCCAATTACTAAATTTTCAACTGTTTTCTTCAATTCAAAAATTCTTATAAATACATGCTGATTTCAAAATTAATAAAATTTTAAACATGATTATTTCAGGTCATTACGAATCCAACGAACCTTATTTCGTAATTTTCCGAGTCCGTATGAATTTATTATGAATTTCCGAAGTCTGAAAATATGCTATTTTTCACTGTAAAAATTATACCGGCCACAAAATAATTCCAAAAATTATAAATTTTAGAATTTAACCTTATTTTAATATTCCGAATCCATAGAAACTGGTCTCGTCGAATTCGGAGTTCGTTTGCAAAAATTCCATTTTTCAGGCGTATATTTTTAATATTTAAAAATACCAAAAATAGTGGAATTTTTCCGAACTCAAAAATATAAGTTCTTATAGTGATTTTTATATCTAAACAACATTCTGAAACCAATGGAGATGGTTTCGGGTCCTAATTCCTTATTCTGCAAAAATTTTACGTTTCGGGCCTTATATATAATATATACGAATTCTATAGCGTTTTTCTGAAAATTTAATTTTCTCATAACTTACAATTTATAAACTGAAATCTTAATTTCTGAAACTCTTTGGAAAGATATTTTCAATACGGTCCTAGCGTTTCTTGTTTCGTCCAATTCCGATTTATATTTTATTTAATTTTTCAAAGTTGGAATTTCAAATCTGAAATTACCGCGCCGTTTTCAGGCTCGGAATGGATTTAATATAAATTTCAAGTTCGCGCTCGAAATAAAATAAGTTTTTCATCGTTATTATTTAAAATAAATAATTTTAAATATATTCATTCATTAAAATTTCTTAAAATAAAATTTTAAAATTAACCCCAAAAATCAGGGTTGTTACATCAAGATTTCTCCGTTGAAGAGCGTGATACGATTTGGCAGGAGAGGCAAGTTGGCACCAAGATTTGTTGGCCCATTCCCAGTTCTCGAACAAGTTGGGAATTTGGCGTATAGAGTTGACTTACCCGAGAAGATGGTGGGAGTTCACAACGTATTTCATGTTTCCCAGTTAAGGAAGTTTGTGCACAATCCAGATGTGACTATTTCACCTGATCAATTGGATGATATCGAAGTTGAACCCGAGGCGGTTGGGAACTGCAAACCTATGTGTATTTTTGGGAACGATCCGAAGCAACTTCGAAGGAAAGCAGTGAAATTAGTCAAAGTCCTGTGGGGCGAGAATGAGAATGACTGTACTTGGGAGACAGAGGAGAGCATTAGGAAGATGCATCCAGAACTCTTCGCCTGGTAAGATTTTACCTCTAATTTAGTCTTTCCACATGCTAGGATAGGCTTGTTTGGTTGTTTTGCATGGTTGATCGTTGTATTTGATTGGTAGGCATGCGGGATCCTTTGTATGTTTTGGGTTAAGTAATTTCGGGGACGAAATTTCTTAAGGGGGGAGAATGTAACAAGCCGCATTCTACACATCGGAGGATCGTAGAATATTTATTTCTTTCTTATATGGAGTCGTATGGTCATGTGGCTTTGGGAAACGACAATTGGGGTCATTTCCCATGTTCATGACTTTTGTCGATTTTTAAATGACCAGTTTGCCCCTAGCTGGTACTGTTTTGGCCATTACTTTTGATTGGAAAAGGAATTTTGAACTCAAACCACTTCCATTGTCTCCGGATGATGGTTTACCTTTCCGTAGAGTGGTCACGTTAGCCAAACGGACTCACTGTTTGGGAGATCTGGCTGAAACAAGGTTTAGAAGGTGAAAAACAGCTTAACCGGGCCTAATTAGGGTGATTAGCAAGAAGGCCCATGACCCATTTCGGGATTAGAGACGTATAGGGGCTGAATAAGGTTAGAAAACATTTCTTTCAGCCGCCACTTTCATTCTTGGAACCCTAGCAATGGCCTCCAACACCCAAATCAACTTCTAATCACTTTCTAATCAAGTTTTGGCTTAATCTACATCAAATCAAAGAAGATCTTCACCAAATCAGTATTAGAGCTGCTGTTAGACACCAGTATTCGCCCAAATCAACGAGATTTCAGTTCTGAAAATTTTATTTGTGGCCAAGGTGGGTGATTAGGATTGTTTTGACTCTAATTACAGTTAATTAAGGGTTATTAGTGAAGATTAGCGAATT
Organism: Allium sativum; assembly: GCA_030737875.1. Lineage (NCBI taxonomy): Eukaryota > Viridiplantae > Streptophyta > Magnoliopsida > Asparagales > Amaryllidaceae > Allium > Allium sativum. Next base: position 165,029,882 of record CM060913.1, read on the forward strand.
TATACACTAATAAATTCTGGAAAAATATTTATAAATTCGAAAATAATGTTTTAGACCTCTCTTAGAAATTTATTTTGATTTGGTTAAGTTTTACTAATCATATCATTAGTTTTTCCTAAACATGCTTAAGGGAAAATATGGGGTTTTGGGTATGTTTGATCCATTTTACATGTTATGATTATTGTTTTGGTGTTTGTGAATGATTATACGTGTTGTTATGACTGTATGCTATGCTTTGTGATTGTCTAGAAGTGATAGATTGTCCGAAAACGCGATTGAATGGCATAAAAACAGTTGCTGGAAAGTTGCAGGAAATGTGCAGGGTTCCAAACCGGATCAGATCGGATTATGGGCTCGTATCGGATTAGTGGATCGGGCAAGGAGAAAACGAACCGGATCGCAACTTGGCATTAACTGAGCCTTGGAGAGAAGGAAGGCCATTTGCTGAAAGTTGGAGTTGGGTAGGGGATCGGATCGGAATAGAATGAGGAAGTGGATCGGACCATGACCAGGAACCCGAACCGAACTAGGAGGGGAGCACCGAACCGATGGAGCAAGAACCGAACCGATGTAGCATGAAGGATCACATACACCGTACCGAACCGATTGACCAAATGTTTATACTATCACGCGACGACTCTTTTGAAGACCAACTCCAATTCGACCAAAACCCGAGATGCAAAGGAAGTCCTAGTGAGGAGCTCTGACTCAGGATCCAGTGGGGAACCAATGATTGAGCTTCATGATTTGGCTTTGCTGCGGGACGTGTGCTAAGGGGTTGTTAATGTCTGTAACTTTGAATCACTATGTGTAGCGAGTACGTGAACGGATTCAGGGCCACAGTCTCCTAGGTACGACTAAAGAGCTAATAGACCAATGAAGTGGGGTCATTTGTAAAGATTTGGTCATGACTCCATGTGGCAAGCTTGGTAGTAGCAGTAGTTGTACAGGTCGAACTCCATCACTACTTCGATGGATCTAGTGATTGACAGTGGTGGACATCGTATGCTTTATGCACTGAGTGAGAGATGTGAGGATGGCTGCTATGCTTGACTTGTTTGTCATCATTATGACATGCATGCCCCACCCCCGTTATCTTTACACCATTTGTTTTGTGGCACCTTAGAGTATTGTACGGTATGTAGTGCTAACTCTTTGGTTTCAGGTCCAGGTTCAGGTATGGTTTAGTATACCTGTTATTGTTCTGTTTAGCTGCTTATCGCTCATACCAGACTTTTTGTAAGAACCCGTAACTTCCCCGTGAAGGAAAGCACGAATACTTTGAGAACAACACACAAAAGGACGCAGACGGAAGAACATTTCATTGTTATTACAACAATTCCATCAGATACAAGAATATACAGAGTATAAATGAATAAATTACATTCGATAAATATCAGAGATTACAATAAATTACATAGCAGCGGAAAATAATACAAAAGCACAACTGAAAGTAATGCACGGATACAGAGCTTTCCGAGCATCGTTCCAGCTGTAAATCAGGACCCTGTGAATATAAATCTGCAAAACCAAAACTACTAGCTGCCCGTGCGGAAAATAGGGGCACCCAGAGTTTAGGTCAAAACAATAAACTCCAGGTCAGTCATGGGACTGGTGTGAGAACTAAAACAGTTATTAATCTTTATTTTTAAAGTTAGGTAAATCAAGGGACCACGCCGTATAACACGGAACGGGTTTCCTCCCAAGAATACCAGTGCATAAAACAAACAGCGCAATGCTAAATAAAGAAAAATGAAGCTGTTATAAGACCCAGGTCCCATCACACAATGCAACGCAAGCCGGAGGATAGGGTTTTTACCTTATAACAGCCAAAGCATGCTTGATACGTTTAAAACACATTATTTGATACTATTATAGGTGTATAGTGTCAAAACAATTTCAATCATAAATATCAATCATAGGCGGCATGAATGACCCATACCACTATGTCGCCATACTAGGTTCTACAAATAAAACCGCACTATCACGTATTGGAAATTGGATTCCATCATGAGTCGAGGCAAGGGGAAAGCTCCTCTCCGCGTTCGAGACACTCTAGCAATGCCTCAGGACCCCACTCTGATCCTTTGGAACCTCCAAGGCCGGTCCTCTCTTACTTTTGAGGATTAGTTATTCCTGAACACACGTTTCCCGGTCCTTACAGACCTATATCCGAGGCGCCTCGTATCCAACAACCACACAGGTGAAAAGTATATAAATGTCAGGGCTGGTAGGTCACTGACACCACCCTAGCTAGAAAGAAACGTCGTGCACTCCTTGGGTCCGTATCCCGTTTTTGACTCATACCGAGGTGTGAGGCTCGCGAATCCACGTTACACACAAAGCTACGCCACACAGGCCATGCTTTGATCATCAACCACAAGACTTTGCTTTTCAACAGAAGCCTTGATCAATTGCCACTTACGCATGCCACATTGGCAATTCACTCCATGCGACTGATGTCCATCGATATACAACCTCTGAGCTTGTATGTCTCAGAGAAGGGCGTTAAGCAAGAGAATAAATTCTCCGCCGCCAAACAGATGTATATTTAATAGAGATCAATCAACACAGAATAAAATCCAATGTCAGACACACAATCCATTTACAAGTTCGTTCTGGGTCTGAACGAAACCGGAGGCCCTTTCCTCGCATATCCATCCATCTCCAAGTACGTCTGGACGATCACCGACTGTTTCCCTCATCTTGGGTGTACAGCCCAATCAAGATCATCAGTAATCACCCAAACGATGTGAAAACTTCCGGTCTTCAACCACCGTCTTCATCTTCGACATCTCGTCGAATCGGTTATTCAGAATGGGTATAAACCCGGCCTTTCTGAATAACCCACGTATATAATAAACGAATGTTACACAAGCACAACAAACGCCTCATTCCAATTCAGAATATTCTTTTATTCACAAAATCACATTCTTAGGGAATGTTCCCATTAATTTTATCCAAGATAAATTCTTCTAAATTCATTCTTTAATCCTCCTTTGGATATCATTTCAAACTAGTCGGGATTAGCGAACCACACCGAAGTAATTATTTATTTTATTTCCCAATCCCAACCTATATATCCCATGGAGAAAACTGGTAATACTCCATATCTAACACCATGGTGTTATCGGTAAAATTAATTACCATTTCACGTTCAAATCTAATTAAAGATTTAACTATCGCTTTGGAGAAAAACTGGTGGTACTCCATTCTCGATCACCTTCCAGATTTGATAATTTAAATTATCAACTCACATTTTTAATCTAATTAAAGATTCATTAAAACTCCACTTAGTTTTAATCTTCTCAAAAATCAATATCTTGCCTTTAACTGGGTTAAAGAACCAATGTATTCTAAAACACGATTCACGACAAACCCAAATCACATTTGATATTAAATACAAGGCTCTGAATAGAAAATATATCGGCTTATATTCAATATCAAATTCTGAAACCAACAAATATCGTATCGGAATTAACGATATAAAATATATCTTTCAAATTCCCACAACAATATCTGTATAGTCACGAAATCCAACATCGAAATATCCCGAAGATAATTTCGATTCAACTCCAGTCCAATCCACGTATTGGGAATATTGATTATTTTTAAAAATCACTTTCAAATTCAATTTATTTATTTCACTAATAAATTGATTTTAATTCTAGTTCAAAACTAGTTCATTTCGATAAAAATCTATTTTTATCTTTTCAAATGTGGAATTTTCCAGCCCAATTCTTTCCAATTCACATATTATAATTTTACACAAATTATAGATATTTTTAATAATTTTATCAAGGCCCGTACAGTCGATTTCCATCAACGGCCATCGAACTGCACTTACAGCGACCTTTTTCAAATTTGATTTGGACATAATTTCAAATCCAACCGTTAGATTTCAAATTTCTAATATTCATTGGAAAGCTCTTTTCGATACGAACCCAACGGTTCCGGTTTTAGGAGAATCCGACGGTCGGATCTCCCGCAATGTCCGTTTGAAATAAATGGTCGAAATTCACGAACTACCGCGGCGCGGCGTGTTCTATTCAGGCCATTATATTATATATATAATATATATAATATATATTTCGTCGATTTCTATTTAAAACGAATTTTATAAATCGTTTCAAAAGCAATTTCAACTTTCTTTTCAATTCAAATCAAAATTGAATTCTTCTTTATAAATTCATTTTAAAATTCATTTCTATTCAATTCAAATTTTAATTCAATTTGAATTTATTTCAATTCACTTTCAATTCAATTTGAATTCGTTTTCAATTCAATTCATTTCGAAATCGTTTTCAATTCAATTCATTTCGAAATCGTTTTCAATTCAATTCATTTCGAAATCGTTTTCAATTCAATTCATTTCGAAATCGTTTTCAATTCAATTCATTTCGAAATCGTTTTCAATTCAATTCATTTCGAAATATTCGATTTCGAAATCACTTTTCAATATTCATTTTAAAATGAATAAAATCGATATAAATATCGTTCACGTCAAAATGGCGTCAATCTAATCAACACGGCTTCATAAATTTCTATTTTCAAATATTCTATTTCAAATATTCTTTTTTCAAAATAGTTGTTATTATCAAAATATTTCGTTCAACACATGACCAATCTCAATGGATGAGTACTGTCAACACATGAACCTTTATTTTATAATATTCTTTATTTTTCAAATTGGAACGAGGCCCAATCAATAACCATATAATGTTAATTATATGGATGCCATACAACACATGTATATAATAGCTTTGAAAAATAATCAACCATCAACCAAAGTGCACCACACAACTGCATAAGCATCAAATATAAATAATCGACGCTTACACAGTCTGTCGACCAATCGATCGACAATAATTAAATAATTGGGATTAGTGTACGCCAAATATCATCCCAACACCCGTGTGGGGTTTCAAATCAACAAACACACATTTTTGTTTGTGCAGTTGGGCGATGTGTAAAAATTTTCGACCCAATCGATATCAGTCAAATCAGTGTAAATAAACAAATCGGCCGATTTGTCTATAAATATCTATTTACTCACTTTCACGTTAAAAATTATATTTTTAGCGACAAAAATATTTATTTCAACACTTGAATTTCTATTAGTTCATTTATACAATAAAAATGATATTTTTATTTTTCTAACATATTTTAGAAAATTTCGGCGGCATAACGGCACGATACTAGAAACGGGATGAGGCCTAGCCTTATCCCCGGTCTAGTGAAGGCCTACGCCATTCACTCATCAATCAAATCAATTTCATTTCACCAAACAATTCAATTCAAACCAAATGAACTAACCAACTATACTTCCAAACAATTAAACAAACAAGCCATCCATGGTCTGTGGATGACGGGTGTCGGGTGCTACTAAGCACCGTCTGCATCCTATTATATATATATTACTAGAAAAAGAGAATTTGAGTGAGAAGTTCTCACCGAAAGCTATCCAATACCACGACACTCCTATTGTAGAGATCTTCGTCGTTCTCGCCTTTGTATCACCTTCGTTGCCCGTAGTCACTACATATATAAAAATCACACATTTTTATATTTTGATGTCTTTAAAATAAAAAACCACATTTTTATTTATTCACTTTCAATTTAAAATTCATATTTTCATAATCACTTTGTATATTTAAAAATGGAATTTTTTATTCCGTTATTCAATATATAAAAATCGAATTTTTTTCTACGTTGTTCAATATATAAAAATAAGCATATTTCACAACGCTACTATATAGATAAAGATTATATTTTTATCACCTTATTCTTCATATAAAGATTTCGCCCTCTCAAAAATAAAGTTTTCGCCTTTATAAAAATAAAGTTTTCGCCTTTATAAAAATAAAGTTTTCACCTTTATAAAAATAAAGTTTTCGCCTTTATAAAAATAAAGTTTTCACCTTTATAAAAATCTCATTTTTATTTCCCTACACATATAAAGATGATATTTTTAATATTCCTATCATGTAAAAATTATATTTTTACTTCACTACTCATCTCAAAATATCGTCTTTTATGTTTTAAAAATATCGTCTTTTATGTTTTAAAAATATCGTCTTTTATGTTTTAAAAATCTAATCTTTTCTAATTTAAAAATCAAATCCTTTCTTCTCTTTAAAAAAATAAAATCAAACTTCTCTTTTAAAAATAAAATCAAACTTCTCTTTTAAAAATAAAATCAAACTTCTCTTTTACTTCCAAAACAATGTTATGATATATAAAAATCACAACAACTAAAAAGAGACAGGAAAATAAAAATAAATAAAAGCAAAAAGAGGACTCACAACATACGAAGAGGAGAGGGGGGGTTTGTTTGGCGTCGGTGGTGGTAGCAGGGCGGCGGGCTGGTGGTCGAGGTTGACCAGAGGGGGCGGCGGCCGTTGTGGGGCTAGGGTTTGGCTCGGGCATCCTCTGGTGGCGCTAGGGTTTAAAAAGGGAGGGGGGGGGGGCTGCAAGGTCTGAACGGAGGAAGGGGACGCGGAGGATCGGAAACGCCAGGGGGGCGGAGCATCGTCGGTGAGAGGCGGCGGAGGCTGGAGCTGCATCGCGAGGCTCGAGTTCGTTTTTTTTTTCCTCTGTTGAAATGAATTTGGACGGGGGGGGGGGGGGGCAACGGGTTAAAGGAGAGGAGGGGTTTTTATTTATTTATTTATTTATTTAATTATTTTTCAAAAAGTTGACTTTTACATACGACCTCGAAACGAGGTCCACCGCCTGTCGTCCATAGCGTATTACCCCCATCCCGAACACAATGGGATATGTATCGTAGGTTGATTTGATCGTTTGAATCAGTTTCCGTTAAATTTACATTTAAATCATTATATTGAATTTTAAACGTACATTTCAAATCACTGGGGTCACATACTAACTAGAAAAATTCCAGAAAAATATTTTCTAGCTTCGTATTGACGATACGGTCCTAACAAAACTAGTTTCATCGAATTCTGAGACCGTTGGAAAGATGGCCAATTTCCAGTCGATTAAAATCAACTGAAATGGTCAACGCGTTTTCCCTTGCCACGCTCACATATTGATTCGAAAAATTATGAAATTTGGAATCTAGCAATAATTTAACATCACGGATCCAACAAAAGTGGTTTCGTCGAAATCCGAGGTCGTTTGCAAAATGTCCATTTTTAAGGGCCTGAATTCCATAGCGACTATTCAGAATTTTCAACTGGACATATCTTTTGATTCCCGTTATGAAATCTTGATTTTTCGGATTCGTTGGAATGATATCCTCATATAGATCCTATTATTTTTGGTTTCACTAAAATCCGGATTGTTTTGCACCCGGTACATTCAATTGAAGTTTGAAATCGAATTATCGAACTACCGCGCCATTTTCAATTCTATTTATAATTATATATAAATATTTATATTCTAACGACGATGCGTATAATATATACGTTCTATTATATTCAAAATAAATTTCTCATCGATTTTATTTAAAATAATCTATTTTAAATATTCAAAATTCGCTAAAATTGCCAAAATAAAAATTTCAAACTGGCTCGCATTTTCGGGTTATTACAATCTCCCCCACTTAAAACTTTTCGTCCCCGAAAAGGAACAAAGTCGAAAGTGGTTTGATTAATCAACTCTACGTTCGATCTGGCTTCCATTTTCCAACTTTACAGTTTCTAAAAATTTTCAAATTCTTCAAAAATTTGGCTAACTCCCTAAATTTTCGAAAAATTTCGCCATAACCTCCCCTGCACCGGGAGCATCGGGGAATTTCAAATAGCTTCCCCGGTCCTTCAGATCTCAAAAAGAAAAAGAAAAAGCCAAGCGGCTAGCCAATAGGCTCATAAAATCATCATCACCCAAACAAAACAGTAAATTATAGTAAACATGTACCTATTTGTCGGGCAAACAAATTTTATTCTCTGGCTCTAGCCTCCTTGCTATGACCTGTTCAATGTAAGTATATGTATATGCAAGCAAATGCGACCAATTTTCAATATAATTCAATATTTGATTCTATTAGGCATAGTGGTTAAAAATTATCAAACAAATGAACAAACAACACAAACATCAATCAATTAGTGAATTAGAGTTTCAAATTCATAATTTTGATACATATATATACAAAAATCATGTTTTTGATAACAATTCACAACAATGTATTTTAGCTATATAAGTTTGGTTCTCACACCAGTCTAATGGAAATATATAGAAATCACACCTTCGAAATTCGAATATGAATACTGATGATGATGCACCATCATCAGAATCATCCCCGGATGTCTGGAATGTGATTCTATATCTACCCAGTATATTGAAACTTCGAATATACGTTCATGACGCGTATACGCGAAATATATATATACTCGATTGTCCATATTCAAAATAAATAAATAATCAAATACGTATAAAACGATTTAAATTTTTAAAACAATATTGTTTTCATTTGAAAAATATACTCTTCACACTCGTTCTAGGATACTACTGATCCTATCTCTAACGAGTAATTCTAATTGGATTTTGCTAATCCAATATCTGATGAATTCTTTCGTATGGTTCTAATGTGTCTTGTTCTCGAGCTCTGTAAACCAAAGCTCTGATACCAAACTGTAAGAACCCGTAACTTCCCCGTGAAGGAAAGCACGAATACTTTGAGAACAACACACAAAAGGACGCAGCCGGAAGAACATTTCAATTTTATTACAACAATTCCATCAGATACAAGAATATACAGAGTATAAATGAATAAATTACATTCGATAAATATCAGAGATTACAATAAATTACATAGCAGCGGAAAATAATACAAAAGCACAACTGAAAGTAATGCACGGATACAGAGCTTTCCGAGCATCGTTCCAGCTGTAAATCAGGACCCTGTGAATATAAATCTGCAAAACCAAAACTACTAGCTGCCCGTGCGGAAAATAGGGGCACCTAGAGTTTAGGTCAAAACAATAAACTCCAGGTCAGTCATGGGACTGGTGTGAGAACTAAAACAGTTATTAATCTTTATTTTTAAAGTTAGGTAAATCAAGGGACCACGCCGTATAACACGGAACGGGTTTCCTCCCAAGAATACCAGTGCATAAAACAAACAGCGCAATGCTAAATAAAGAAAAATGAAGCTGTTATAAGACCCAGGTCCCATCACACAATGCAACGCAAGCCGGAGGATAGGGTTTTTACCTTATAACAGCCAAAGCATGCTTGATACGTTTAAAACACATTATTTGATACTATTATAGATGTATAGTGTCAAAACAATTTCAATCATAAATATCAATCATAGGCGGCATGAATGACCCATACCACTATGTCGCCATACTAGGTTCTACAAATAAAACCGCACTATCATGTATTGGAAATTGGATTCCATCATGAGTCGAGGCAAGGGGCAAGCTCCTCTCCGCGTTCGAGACACTCTAGCAATGCCTCAGGACCCCACTCTGATCCTTTGGAACCTCCCAGGCCGGTCCTCTCTTACTTTTGAGGATTAGTTATTCCTGAACACACGTTTCCCGGTCCTTACAGACCTATATCCGAGGCGCCTCGTATCCAACAACCACACAGGTGAAAAGTATATAAATGTCAGGGCTGGTAGGTCACTGACACCACCCTAGCTAGAAAGAAACGTCGTGCACTCCTTGGGTCCGTATCCCGTTTTTGACTCATACCGAGGTGTGAGGCTCGCGAATCCACGTTACACACAAAGCTACGCCACACAGGCCGTGCTTTGATCATCAACCACAAGACTTTGCTTTTCAACAGAAGCCTTGATCAATTGCCACTTACGCATGCCACATTGGCAATTCACTCCATGCGACTGATGTCCATCGATATACAACCTCTGAGCTCGTATGTCTCAGAGAAGGGCGTTAAGCAAGAGAATAAATTCTCCGCCGCCAAACAGATGTATATTTAATAGAGATCAATCAACACAGAATAAAATCCAATGTCAGACACACAATCCATTTACAAGTTCGTTCTGGGTCTGAACGAAACCGGAGGCCCTTTCCTCGCATATCCATCCATCTCCAAGTACGTCTGGACGATCACCGACTGTTTCCCTCATCTTGGGTGTATAGCCCAATCAAGATCATCAGTAATCACCCAAACGATGTGAAAACTTCCGGTCTTCAACCACCATCTTCATCTTCGACATCTCGTCGAATCGGTTATTCAGAATGGGTATAAACCCGGCCTTTCTGAATAACCCACGTATATAATAAACGAATGTTACACAAGCACAACAAACGCCTCATTCCAATTCAGAATATTCTTTTATTCACAAAATCACATTCTTAGGGAATGTTCCCATTAATTTTATCCAAGATAAATTCTTCTAAATTCATTCTTTAATCCTCCTTTGGATATCATTTCAAACTAGTCGGGATTAGCGAACCACACCGAAGTAATTATTTATTTTATTTCCCAATCCCAACCTATATATCCCATGGAGAAAACTGGTAATACTCCATATCTAACACCACGGTGTTATCGGTAAAATTAATTACCATTTCACGTTCAAATCTAATTAAAGATTTAACTATCGCTTTGGAGAAAAACTGGTGGTACTCCATTCTCGATCACCTTCCAGATTTGATAATTTAAATTATCAACTCACATTTTTAATCTAATTAAAGATTCATTAAAACTCCACTTAGTTTTAATCTTCTCAAAAATCAATATCTTGCCTTTAACTGGGTTAAAGAACCAATGTCTTCTAAAACACGATTCACGACAAACCCAAATCACATTTGATATTAAATACAAGGCTCTGAATAGAAAATATATCGGCTTATATTCAATATCAAATTCTGAAACCAACAAATATCGTATCGGAAATAACGATATAAAATATATCTTTCAAATTCCCACAACAATATCTGTATAGTCACGAAATCCAACATCGAAATATCCCGAAGATAATTTCGATTCAACTCCAGTCCAATCCACGTATTGGGAATATTGATTATTTTTAAAAATCACTTTCAAATTCAATTTATTTATTTCACTAATAAATTGATTTTAATTCTAGTTCAAAACTAGTTCATTTCGATAAAAATCTATTTTTATCTTTTCAAATGTGGAATTTTCCAGCCCAATTCTTTCCAATTCACATATTATAATTTTACACAAATTATAGATATTTTTAATAATTTTATCAAGGCCCGTACAGTCGAATTCCATCAACGGCCATCGAACTGCACTTACAGCGACCTTTTTCAAATTTGATTTGGACATAATTTCAAATCCAACCGTTAGATTTCAAATTTCTAATATTTGTTGGAAAGCTCTTTTCGATACGAACCCAACGGTTCCGGTTTTAGGAGAATCCGACGGTCGGATCTCCCGCAATGTCCGTTTGAAATAAATGGTCGAAATTCACGAACTGCCGCGGCGCGGCGTGTTCTATTCAGGCCATTATATTATATATATAATATATATAATATATATTTCATCGATTTCTATTTAAAACGAATTTTATAAATCGTTTTAAAATCGTTTCAAAAGCAATTTCAACTTTCTTTTCAATTCAAATCAAAATTGAATTCTTCTTTATAAATTCGTTTTAAAATTCATTTCTATTCAATTCAAATTTTAATTCAATTTGAATTCATTTCAATTCACTTTCAATTCAATTTGAATTCGTTTTCAATTCAATTCATTTCGAAATCGTTTTCAATTCAATTCATTTCGAAATCGTTTTCAATTCATTTCATTTCGAAATCGTTTTCAATTCAATTCATTTCGAAATCGTTTTCAATTCAATTCATTTCGAAATCGTTTTCAATTCAATTCATTTCGAAATCGTTTTCAATTCAATTCATTTCGAAATCGTTTTCAATTCAATTCATTTCGAAATCGTTTTCAATTCGATTCATTTCGAAATATTCGATTTCGAAATCACTTTTCAATATTCATTTTAAAATGAATAAAATCGATATAAATATCGTTCACGTCAAAATGGCGTCAATCTAATCAACACGGCTTCATAAATTTCTATTTTCAAATATTCTATTTCAAATATTCTTTTTTCAAAATAGTTGTTATTATCAAAATATTTCGTTCAACACATGACCAATCTCAATGGATGAGTACTGTCAACACATGAACCTTTATTTTATAATATTCTTTATTTTTCAAATTGGAACGAGGCCCAATCAATAACCATATAATGTTAATTATATGGATGCCATACAACACATGTATATAATAGCTTTGAAAAATAATCAACCATCAACCAAAGTGCACCACACAACTGCATAAGCATCAAATATAAATAATCGACGCTTACACAGTCTGTCGACCAATCGATCGACAATAATTAAATAATTGGGATTAGTGTACGCCAAATATCATCCCAACACCCGTGTGGGGTTTCAAATCAACAAACACACATTTTTGTTTGTGCAGTTGGGCGATGTGTAAAAATTTTCGACCCAATCGATATCAGTCAAATCAGTGTAAATAAACAAATCGGCCGATTTGTCTATAAATATCTATTTACTCACTTTCACGTTAAAAATTATATTTTTAGCGACAAAAATATTTATTTCAACACTTGAATTTCTATTAGTTCATTTATACAATAAAAATGATATTTTTATTTTTCTAACATATTTTAGAAAATTTCGGCGGCATAACGGCACGATACTAGAAACGGGATGAGGCCTAGCCTTATCCCCGGTCTAGTGAAGGCCTACGCCATTCACTCATCAATCAAATCAATTTCATTTCACCAAACAATTCAATTCAAACCAAATGAACTAACCAACTATACTTCCAAACAATTAAACAAACAAGCCATCCATGGTCTGTGGATGACGGGTGTCGGGTGCTACTAAGCACCGTCTGCATCCTAGTATATATATTACTAGAAAAAGAGAATTTGAGTGAGAAGTTCTCACCGAAAGCTATCCAATACCACGACACTCCTATTGTAGAGATCTTCGTCGTTCTCGCCTTTGTATCACCTTCGTTGCCCGTAGTCACTACATATATAAAAATCACACATTTTTATATTTTGATGTCTTTAAAATAAAAAACCACATTTTTATTTATTCACTTTCAATTTAAAATTCATATTTTCATAATCACTTTGTATATTTAAAAATCGAATTTTTTATTCCGTTATTCAATATATAAAAATCGAATTTTTTTCTACGTTGTTCAATATATAAAAATAAGCATATTTCACAACGCTACTATATAGATAAAGATTATATTTTTATCACCTTATTCTTCATATAAAGATTTCGCCCTTTCAAAAATAAAGTTTTCGCCTTTATAAAAATAAAGTTTTCGCCTTTATAAAAATAAAGTTTTCACCTTTATAAAAATAAAGTTTTCGCCTTTATAAAAATAAAGTTTTCACCTTTATAAAAATCTCATTTTTATTTTCCTACACATATAAAGATGATATTTTTAATATTCCTATCATGTAAAAATTATATTTTTACTTCACTACTCATCTCAAAATATCGTCTTTTATGTTTTAAAAATATCGTCTTTTATGTTTTAAAAATATCGTCTTTTATGTTTTAAAAATCTAATCTTTTCTAATTTAAAAATCAAATCCTTTCTTCTCTTTAAAAAAATAAAATCAAACTTCTCTTTTAAAAATAAAATCAAACTTCTCTTTTAAAAATAAAATCAAACTTCTCTTTTAAAAATAAAATCAAACTTCTCTTTTACTTCCAAAACAATGTTATGATATATAAAAATCACAACAACTAAAAAGAGACAGGAAAATAAAAATAAATAAAAGCAAAAAGAGGACTCACAACATACGAAGAGGAGGGGGGGTTTGTTTGGCGTCGGTGGTGGTAGCAGGGCGGCTGGCTGGTGGTCGAGGTTGACCAGAGGGGGCGGCGGCCGTTGTGGGGCTAGGGTTTAAAAAGGGGGGGGGCTGCAAGGTCTGAACGGAGGAAGGGGACGCGGAGGATCGGAAACGCCAGGGGGGCGGAGCATCGTCGGTGAGAGGCGGCGGAGGCTGGAGCTGCATCGCGAGGCTCGAGTTCGTTTTTTTTTTTCTCTGTTGAAATGAATTTGGACGGGGGGGGGGGGGGGGGGGGGGGCAACGGGTTAAATGAGAGGAGGGTTTTTTTTTATTTTATTTTATTTATTTAATTAATTATTTTTCAAAAAGTTGACTTTTACATACGACCTCGAAACGAGGTCCACCGCCTGTCGTTCATAGCGTATTACCCCCATCCCGAACACAATGGGATATGTATCGTAGGTTGATTTGATCGTTTGAATCAGTTTTCGTTAAATTTACATTTAAATCATTATATTGAATTTTAAACGTACATTTCAAATCACTGGGGTCACATACTAACTAGAAAAATTCCAGAAAAATATTTTCTAGCTTCGTATTGACGATACGGTCCTAACAAAACTAGTTTCATCGAATTCTGAGACCGTTGGAAAGATGGCCAATTTCCAGTCGATTAAAATCAACTGAAATGGTCAAACGCGTTTTCCCTTGCCACGCTCACATATTGATTCGAAAAATTATGAAATTTGGAATCTAGCAATAATTTAACATCACGGATCCAACAAAAGTGGTTTCGTCGAAATCCGAGGTCGTTTGCAAAATGTCCATTTTTAAGGGCCTGAATTCCATAGCGACTATTCAGAATTTTCAACTGGACGTATCTTTTGATTCCCGTTATGAAATCTTGATTTTTCGGATTCGTTGGAAAAATATCCTCATATAGATCCTATTATTTTTGGTTTCACTAAAATCCGGATTGTTTTGCACCCGGTACATTCAATTGAAGTTTGAAATCGAATTATCGAACTACCGCGCCATTTTCAATTCTATTTATAATTATATATAAATATTTATATTCTAACGACGACGCGTATAATATATACGTTCTATTATATTCAAAATAAATTTCTCGTCGATTTTATTTAAAATAATCTATTTTAAATATTCAAAATTCGCTAAAATTGCCAAAATAAAAATTTCAAACTGGCTCGCATTTTCGGGTTATTACACTTTTTGTCTGTCCCAGAGTTTTATGTCTCTTCTTATTACTCTGGGTGCTCTCACGAGCAGACTAGAGACAGGTTAGCTGGGTATGCATGGGTAGCTGATCCGGAGACGAGCAGGAGGCTTCCACTTATGATATATATAGTATTCCCCCTGTGTTGTTGAAGATCACTGCTTGGGCATTAGTAGTAGTGCATCTTCTACTTTAGCTTTCTTTTGTTTTAGACACATTAAATTTGGGAAGTTGTAATAAGCTGTATTTGGATTTCAGCTGCTATGTTGGTTTAGTTTTCAGCATATGCACTATCTCGCCTGTTTTATGTCAAGATTATGTAATTATTATATTTTGTTCCATGCGCTGTGAGACATTCTACAGGTTCCTTGTTAGTTCATTCTCTTCTTTCCTTTCTTTGGCGACCATTCCATGCTAGTCAGGCATGTGCACAACGCACCTTCGGAGGAAATGAATGCTAGTACGGGGCTGGCCGTCACATCCGGAATGTCAAATTATTGCTAGATTCCAATTTTCATAATTTTTGGAATCAATATATGAGCGTGGCGGATTTAAATGTGTTTGGTAATTTCAGTTTGAATTTATTCGACTCGAAATTGTTCATTTTTCAAACGGTCTCCAAATTCGATGAAATTAGTTTTGTTAAGGCTGTATCATCAAAACACAGATAGGTTTATTTTTCTGGAATTTTTGGAGTCAATACGTGGCCCCAGTAAATTAAAATGTGCATTCAAATTTGATATATATTGAATTATATTTTAATTTAAACGAAAATTGATCGTAAAAGTCGAGTTGGCGGCTTACAAAACATATCCCATTGTGACCGGAATGGGGTAATTAGCTGGGGGTAACAGTCGTTGGGTCTCATTTGGAGTTCGAATATAAAAGTTGCATTTTATGGAAATTAATATATATATTTAAATATCTCTAACCCTAGTTTTCATCAGAAAACAAATATTAAAAAATCCCAGACCCCCGTAGCTCAGCCCCTCCTTTTTCTCTCCTGTCGCCCTCGTTTGGATCCGTCGCCGCCCAGTCTCAGGGCCGTTGTGCCCCATGCCAACGCCGCAGCCTCTGGCTGTCCTCCATCCCCCCTTCGCTTCCGACCATCCCTTCACCTAGCTCCTCCCTTCTCTGTTCAAAACCCCACATCGATTGAAAATAGGCGCCGCCGCACCTTTTTCGCCACCACCAGCCAGTGCAGCCACCCCCAACGCCTCTCCCCACCTCCTCAGCGCGCAGGAGCCCCTCCCCTCTCCCAAATTTCAATTTTAAGATTTTATTTATTTTTGTTTATTTATTTTAATTATTTAAGGTAATTGATTCTATGAGATAAAAATCTGTTTTTTTATGAAATAGAAGTTATAAAAATGCGATTTCTATTTATAAGTATCGTTTATAAAATATGATTTTTATTTACATAGCATCATATTAAAAATGTGATCTTTATAATGTAAACATCGTAGTAAAAATTTGATTTTTTTATTTACCGTTTTAGAATAAAAATATAATTTTTATTATATGAATAATGATGTAAAAATATAATTTTTATATTTATGGTAGCGACATTAAAATATGATTTTTATTATCTAGATAGTGAAATAAAATTATGATTTTTATTATCTAGAGAGCGAAATAAAAATAATATTTTTATTATATAAAGAGCGTTATTAAATATGATTTTTATATATATACTATCAAGATAAAAAATCGATTTTTATATATACAATATCAATATAAAATTTTGATTCATATATATATAGCGTTATAAAAATGCGATTTTTAAACATATGAACATCATATTTAAAATGTGATTTTTACTATGAACAGCGTGAAATAGATTGCGTTGGAATTTCGGGAAAAACCAAACTATTCAGAAATTCCGAAATAAAACTGGCGGAGTGGCAACCAAAGGCGAGAACATTTTCTCACTCAACTTTTAATTAAGTTATTATATTCTAGGATGCAAACGGTGCTTAGTAGCATCCAAAACCTTTGATTGAAACCATGTTTGTTTGGTTGTTTATTTGATTGGTTTGTTTGTTTGAATTTGGTTTGGGAAGTGAAATGAATTGATTGAAACTGGTATGTGTATGGCGCGAGCCAGTATTAGGCCCGGGATAAGGCTAGACCTTATGTAGTGGCCCGTAAATCCGTACTATCTGAGCTGACTAAAACAACACACGTCTAACCCAAATATACAAAAATACGAGATATTACGGATTATAGAATAATAAGATAGAAGAAGAACAGAAATAACAAAAAAACAAAATCTCACAGTGGAACAAATAAAATATAATATATAACATAACTTTGAAATACAAAATTTTGTATCACATACACATACCATTATCAGAGATCAACATATACACAACGCAGCGGAAATAATTCTAAATAACTAACGGTGACGCCTCCTGCTTCCAGCTCCTCCAAGTGTATCTGTAAAATCCTGCAACACTTGACTGCCTGTACAAATTTGGGCACCCAAGAGTTTAGGAAAACACAAACAACATAAACTCTGGGTCAGTTATGGGACTGGTGTGAGTAAACTCTAACCAATTTGTTTAACTTTGAAAAATCCTTTGAAAGAAAAGGTAATAGTCAGACCAGCCCACACGTAAACACGGACGGTTTTTACCTTACTATAACCAAACCATTTTTGATATCAAAATCCAATGGTATTATAATAATGTCTAATCAAATAAATAACCAAATAGCAAAACGCTTACATCTCATGCTCTACATATATAGTATAAAATCAAAAACAGCAGGGTGCTTATTGGAGATTGGATTCCAACTATCACAAGGTATGGGACCACCTCCCGGTCAGTGTACTCTAGAGGGGATACACTGGGGTTTAACAAGAACATCTTGCAACCCGGCCCACACATGACCGCCTACTCATTTAGCTTGAGTGTAATGAATATATTTTCACCCACGGTTGTCGGCCGTCTAATAGTAATCCGTAAGATATAGAATCGAAAGAAGAAAAAACAATGAATTTTCTCTAGATCGGTGACAAATATACCCTGCTTAGGAATGACCCACCTAGCCATGCTGCCTGCCCGATTTTTTCATTTCCTATTTGTGAGGCTTGAGGCTACGCTAATCTTTTTAGAACATCTGGTCACCATTCACTTTGAATGCCACATCGTCAAACCCGTCAAATCACTAGTTGATCTTCCCAAAGTATTACGGGTATAAAATCTAAGAGATACGAATTTCTCCGCCACCAGACGTAATACTCGAAAAGATCGTCTTATTGATATATTAGGAGTATTCTGTCAGACATTCGTCCATACAAGTTGTCATGGGTCTGGACATGTGACGATCCCAAAACCTCGTGACACGGTGTTAAGGATAAACATTGGAATATAACACATTAATCATCATTAGCAGAGTACAGATAATAGCATAAACAAGAAAATAGAATAATTTACACAAATATGACAGCGGAATCATATATATCACCACATCAGAGAGCATAGTGCAGGATACAACTTAGTGCATAATAGTACATATTCAGTCAACATCGCCGGAGGCGGAATCATAATACATAGAGAGTACATAACTAAATATCAGTCTACATCGCCAGTGGCGGAATCATAATACATATACAATAATGGCGGAAAAAGTCATAGTCATCACGGTGTAGTCAAGCCTCGCCATGAGCCAAAAGCGCACCTCTACTGCGGTGCCACGCCAAAATATACCGGATACCTGTAACTAGGCTGCCCGTGTGAAAATGAGGGCACCCGAGTTTGCAAGGTGAATCAAACTACGAGCAAGTCATGGGAATGGTATGAGAAATATACTTAACTTATTAAACAACAATAATAAGGAAAATCAAAGGACCACGCCACTTTCGTGGAACGGGTTTACTCCAATGTGTGCTGGTGCATGAAATAAAGTAAATGATTAAATCATCGCAATGCTTTTTATAAAAATGAAGTCATTATAAGATTCAGGTCCCATCACACAATGCAACGCAAGCCGGAGGATAGAGTTTTACCTTATAATGGCCAAAAATGCTTCATACGTATAAAACGGAAGTGTTTGATATTATTACTAGTGCATATATGTTTCAAAAGCGATTTCAATCATAAATATCAATCATAGGCGGCATAAATGACCCATACCACTATGTCACCATACTAGTAATACAATCACATCCGTAATTTCGTATCGGAAATTGGATTCCATCATGAGTCGAGGCAAGGAGCAAGCTCCTCTCCGTTCGAGACACTCTAGCAAATGCCTCAGGACCGCACACAGCAATCCCTGGATCTTCAGGGCCGGTTCTCTCTTACTTTTGAGGATTGGCAATTCCTGAACACACGTTTCCCGGTCCTTACAGACCTATAATCGAGGCGCCTCACATTCCAACAACCACAGAGGTGAAAAGTATATATAATGTCAGGGCTGGTAGGTCACTGACACCACCTTAGCTAGAAAGAAACGCCGTGCTCTCCCTGCAGCACTATCCCTTTTTGACTCATACCGAGGTGTGAGGCTCGCGAATCCACGTTATACACAAAGCTACGTCACGCAGACTATGTTTTGATCATCAACCACAAGACTTTGCTTTGCAACTGAAGCCTTGATCATATGCCACTTAGGCGTGCCACACAGGCAATCCACTCCATACGACTGATTTCTATAAATACATAACCTCTGAGCTCGTACGTCCCAAAGAAGGGCGTTAAGCAAGAGAATAAATTCTCCGCCGCCAAACAGATATATATTTAACAGAGATCAATCAACACAGAACAAAATATAATGTCAGACACACAGTCCATTTACAAATTCGTTCTGGGTTTGAACGAAACTGGAGGCACCAAATTCCTCGCATGTCCGCACAATCAGCAATATGTCCGGACGACTACTACTTCAGCTCCTTCAAGGTAGCTACTCCAATCATGAGCATCAGTAGCGCCCATCCATCCAATGTGAAGATCGTCGGTCTTAAACTGTCTTCATCTCTTTGACTTCCCACCGTCGATCGATTATTTGAAATGAGAATTAACTCTGCCTTTTCAAATAATCCACATATATTTAGATTTTCAAATCAATTATTTACATGGTTAAATTACCCAACATTCACATTTCAGTTCCTTAGTATATTTCCATGTCAAATACATTCAACCATCACATATCAAGCAAACACAGCAAAATTTGTTTATTTCCACTCTATATCGTCTATAATATTTTATAACGATATATCGCCATTTTTATTTATTTAAAATGGCCATATTTAATTAAACGACGTTTCAGGTCGTGCCGAGGCACTGGCGCTGTTTTTCACTAAATTTGTTTTACACATATCTGAAAACCCTAACCGTTGGATTTTCACAAATTTTATTTCATTAGGAAGATCTTTTCAAAACGAACCCAACGGTTTTAGTTTTGGGAAAATCTGACGGTCGGATTTCCCACACTAGTCGTTTAAAGTTACGATTTCAAAATACGAACTGCCGCGTCGTTATTCGATTTAATTTAACTATATATATATATTAATATAATCGATTCTGGCGCTGTTTTTCTTCAAATTTGAATTAAACATTCCAGACAATCAAACCGTCGGATCTTTACAAAGTTGGTGTCGTTGGAAAGATATTTCCAAGGCGAACCCAATGGTCGCGGTTTCGGGAAAATCTGATGGTCGGATTTCCCGCACTAAGTGTTTGAAATCATGGTTTCAAAACATGAACTACACGGCCATGATTCGTTTTAATTTTATTTATATTTATATATTTATATAAATATAGTTCATTTGAAAATTCCTATATCGTTTTCACTTCAAATATTTCACTAACGCCTTTAAATTTTGGAAAAATTCGCCATAACCTCCTTTGTGCGGGAGGGGCTGGGAAAATTCCCAAATAGCCACACGGGCGTCTCATCTCAAAAAGAAAAAGAAAAAGCCAAGCGGCTAGCCAACAGGCTCATAAAATCATCACCCAAGCAAAACAGTAAACGTGTACCTATTTGTTGGGCAAACAATTTTAATCCTCTTCTCTAGCCTCTTTGCTATAACCTGATCAATAAATATGCATGTACATATGTGCAATTTTTTATCACTTATCATTTCCCATTCAACTTCATATTTTATTCAATTTGGTTTAAAGACACCATTCATTCACATGTTGCATACACAAGCAAAAATCATATCATTAGCTAACTAATGAATATTTCAACTCATGCATATTTATTTGAACAAATGGTTATTTTTAACCTTCATTTCAAAAATGATAATTTTGGCGAACTAAAATATATTTCAACACATGACTATTTTATTTAGTTCCTATGCATGTTAAAAATAATATTTCTTTCACAAATATTTATTTCAACGCTCGCATATTTTTCCTTTAGCAAATCACATATACGATAAAAATGGTATTTTTATCATCTAAAATATTTATTCAACACAAGAATGTTTTTAACACATCATAATTTCAATAGAAATGTAATTTTTTATTGTTCGATCTTTTATTCAACATGTGAACCTTTCCAACACACACACTTCTCAACACATTAGCATTTCCACAGATGGGTATTTTATATAGTTTGTTCATATAGGAAAGATGAAATTTTTATTGTTGAAACTATATAGATATAAGGGGAATATTTTACATACTTCATATATATTATAAAAAGGTGATTTTTATTGTTTAAACACTTTATTCATTCACACATGAATTTAATTTTCACACATCACTTCTCAACACATGAGCATTTCCACACATGGATATAGTTTCAACACATGCCTTTAATTTCAACGCATGAAAATAATTTCAACATATGAAAATAGTTCTAACACATGTATATTATTCAAAATTTTGGCAGCATAACGGCAGGGTAGTTAAAACCGGCACCGTCCCGAGTACGGCTCCTCGCTCTACCTTAAAACCTCGGGGTTTTTAACAATGGGGATTCATGCATCTAATTCGCACGCAGGCGGCATGTTCTATTTTCATTTCCACAATTATTTCCAATTTGTTTCAATCTCCAATGGGTATTTTTCAACCACAACCAAACAATATCAACCACAAAAAATTATTCAACCGTTCGCATTTTTCACCCAATTTTTCACACCAATTCACAACAATAAATATCGTCCATGGTTTGTGGACGAGGGGAGTGTATATATATATATATATATATTATTTCTATATTTCACTTGCATTTCAACACACATATCATTTATACTATGCATGTATAATTCATACTTCGCTCATATAGCTTACACAACACATGTACATGAGGTATACAACACGTGTATAATTTATATTTCGCTTATATAATTTATACATGACAATTTCCATTCACATTTCATTTAATTTAGATTTCTCACATTGGTTTTCGGAGTGCTAAAAATCGTAGATGGCTCAGAAAAATCCACGGTCTCTTCTATATGGTAGAGAGCCTCCTTGCGGTCCTGATGTTTCCTGTTTCATCGAATTTCGTTAACACATCATAAATATATGATTTTTCAAAGTTCAGATATAATAAAGGACTCACCTTTCACGATTGTACAAAACTAGGTTTTAAGTTTTCGCGAAAACCGAGGCACGATACGATGATCGGAGGGTACAGCGTGGAAGAGGGAAGAGAGGGGAGTTGGTCGGTGGTGGTTGGAGGCAGTCCAGTGGTCGGATCTGGTCGGGGCGGCGATGGGAAGTGTCGGACTTTGGAGAGGTCGTGCTCGACGATGGAGAGGAGGTGGAAGGTGAAAGTGGGTCGGATTTGTAGAGGGGAGGCGACGCCGTCGACTGCAGGTGGTGGCGAGGTCGGCAAGGGGCTGAGGTGGTCGGAAATCGCCTGGGAAGGTTGGAGCTCGCGTCGCCGTCGATGTCGAGAGAGAGCGAGGATTTCTGAGCGTTTTTTTATTTTTAATTTATGAATGGAATTTTCTGATTCGCCAATATATATATTATTCAGAAAATTAGGGTTTTCACTTACGAACCCCAATTCAAACCGAACGTCTGTCGCCCCTAGCTAAATACCCCCATCCCGGATACAGTGGGATATGTTTCATAGGCCCATTCCACCATTATAGTCAGTTATTTCTCAAATTAAAGTATAATACATTTTATATTCAATTTGAATGTACATTTCAATTTGCCAGGGCCACAAACTGATTCGAAAAATTCCAGAAAAATAAATCTAGCTATGTTCTGACGCTACGGTCCCAATAAAACTAGTTTCGTCGAATTCTGAGATTGTTTGAAAATTGGCCCTTTTCTGTTCGATCCAATTTAACAGAAATTGACCAAACACATTTTCTTTTGCTACGCTCACATACCAGCTTCAAAAATTATGAAATTTGGAACCTAACAATAGTTTGACATCCCGGACCCAATTAAAGTATTTTCGTTGAATTCCGAGGTGGTTTGCAAAATGTCTATTTTCAAGGGCTATATATTCTATATAGCGACCTTTCTGAAAATTCATTTGGCCATAACTTTTTATTCCCGCTATGAAACTTCGATTTTTCGGAATCGTTAGAAAGGTATTCACTAACAGATTTAAATATTTTGGGTTTCACCAAAATCCGTTATATTTTGCACCCAGTGCAGTCAGTCAAAGTTTGAATTCAAATTTTCAAACTGACACACTATTTCTAATTCATATTTTTATTGAAATATTCTATTTCAATTGTTCAAATTCCTTTGAAATAACCAATTTAAATTTTTTTAAATTGGCTCGTATTTTCCGGGTTGTTACGGGACAAACACAACAGCCTTTGCATTTTACTCTGTCTTCGATTATCTTCAGCATAATCTAATTTGTAACGCCTATGCCTATACGGAGTGGTTTTCGGATATTAAATCCAACTGGTCTCTCCGTATTGACAACGATGGAAAATAAATCTTTGACAGCCGATGATTTAACTATCAAAGGAAAAACAAACATCCATCAATAATCAAACAATCACTGGCCCCTTTTAATTAATATTCATTCATTAACTATATTTCCAATTTCCTTATCAAATTCTATATATTTCGATATATTGATTTCTATTTTTAAAGTTTCTTAAAAATATTCTAAATCCTTAAATTTCTGAAAAATTTCGCCACTACCTCCCCTGTACCGGTCAATCATTCAAACCCTAACTCGCCTCTCTAAGCCCTTTCCATTCAAAAATAAAATCAAAAAGCCAACTGGCTCGCCGATTTGGCTCATAAAACCTCATATGGAAATTTAAACATGTAACTTTTTGTCGGGCACATAAATAAAAATCTTCATACTCTTCATAACATTCATCCCATACCTATTAACCTATACACGCCTACCTTTCATTTATTTAAATCAACATAACCTTTTTGGATTATTTACCTTCAATTCTACTACTTAATTCCCAAATTGCTTCATTAACTCAGTTTGGATCGACAATGTTCAAATACATTTTAATTCGCTTGTAAACAAATTGAATTCCATTTCTAATTCGAGTTCGTATTCAATTTCAGAATTTAACCTACAAATTGCAATTTACTTAACCCAAGTTAAATTCGATCCAAAACCCGTTTAATGAATTAATTTCTAATTAGTTAACCTTATTCAATAATTAAAAATCTGATTTTTGTTTTCAAAATCAATCCATTTACTCAACTGAGTTTATAGTTAATCTGTATCTCAACTCCGGATTTTTCTGATGGAAATTCAGATTTTTAATCACTGAAAATCCTTTTGTTTAATTAAACAAACCATTATGGTTTTAAAAAGATTATGGCACTGTTTTTCGAAAAATTTGATTTTGACATAACTCAAAATCTACACGACGAAATTTGGATTTTTCTCTTTATTAGAAAACTATTAATCAATAGGTCTGAAGGTTTCTTGTTTCATTGAATTTCGACTTATATTGAGTTCTGTATACTTAGTTGAAGTCTGATTTGTTAAATTACGAACTACAGCGTTGCGGGAAAACTCATTCTTATTAAATTTAAATATAAACTTTAAACTTCGTTATTTAAATAAATTTCAACTTCAATCTTCCATATTTTAATGTAAATCGGACCAGTTTCCCTAATCTAACTTAAACGTTTCGATAATTCAAAAGCGTTGTTTATTTCCTTCAAAGTTTCATAACTCAGTTTTAAATTATACACAACTCAATTAAATTCCAACTTCCTTTGACATAAGTTATTTTATAAATATTTGAAATAATCGAATTCAAATATTAAATTCCCTTTTATGGAAATAATCCATTAATTCAACATCATTACCATTACAAACTTATACCATCCCTTGATAATAGCGAAGCCGTTCAAGTTGGGGTATTTTATTTACCTCTCATACCTTGACCGACAATGTTCTTATCTTGAAACAGATACAAGCTTGTAATACAAAAACTCGATTTAAATCCCACCTTTTCATTCCATTTCTTGCATTAAATTTCCAAATTACTCAATGAAAATTTTCTTCATCATACTTATAAATGTTGTTTATAAATTAACTAGCTTATAAAAACAATCTTCTACTTTATAATCTTTTTAAACTCGATCCTCATTTTGGAATAGTATATTTTTATAATTTATATATATACATACATGGAATTTTATTTCCATTTTAGTTTTACTCAAAGTAATCCCAATATCTTATTTGGAAAATAATTTATTTGTTTAATAAATTCAACATGATCAAACTCTAATTATAAATCTGCACGTATTTATTTCAGATCATTTTACATTCTGAATATCGGAATAATTTCATCATTCCCTTTCCTGAAAGGATTCCAAATTAAAAATCCATTTTTACTCTCATATTAAAATTTCAATAATCAAATTTCTCATGATAATTATTTATAAATGTTGTTTAGAAAATTTACTCCTTGTTTTAAATATTTAAAGCAAGTTCCTATTTCAAATCTTATTTGAAATCCAATTTCCATTCTAGAAAATAAAATTTCCTTTTAAACTCAGATTTGAATTTAAAATCCAATATTATTAACGATGATATTTCTTTCCATTATATTTTTTTTATAAATTCAGCTACTTGTTTTCATTATTAAAAACAAGTTAATATTTCTCAGTTTGTTCGAAATTCCATTTGTATTTTGAAAATTAAATTTTCCCTTTTTAAATCTAAAAATCCCTTTATATTATATTTTTAAATATAAAGATCTAGGCTAGTGATATTCATCATCTGAACACAAATGATTAATCCAATTCAACACATCACACATGAACATGTAAACAATAATAATAAAATTTGAGGAATCCATTTGGATCCCTCCAACCTGTTATCCTGCATCCGCAGATGTTAGTAAACAACAATAATAATACCAATCCTACTTCAAGGTAGGATATCGCAGTATGAAGGTCATCCGCTATATATATTGTGGGGCGCATAGGGAAATCATCCACTAATGATATTGCGGGCATCCGCTAATGGTACTGCAGGAACATCCATATATATATATATATATATATATATATATATATATATATATATATGTATGTATATATATATAATAGCGACAACCACAAAGCCTAAATAACTAATATATTTAATAACCAAGATTGATTAACAATTTATAAATGCAACCAAGCATCCAACAAATCATTTTTATGATAAAAATAATTTTTAAGTGAGATTTACCACCTGATTTTATTTGCTCTGAATATCCCGTTAAATGTCATATCTTCGCGGCCATGAATCGATTCGAATGAAATTTACTTTTCACCTATGATAAATTAAATCCTTATTCATCAATTTGAACTATTTTTTTAAACTACTTAAATAAATTATCTTAAAAGAATTAACTAATTATATATATATATATTAAATTAACCATTTCTAATTAATTTAATTAACTTAACATTTTACCTTAAACACCCTTTAACATCCTGCTACTGCTGTTGCTACCATCTGAAACACTTCGGCTTCCTCCTAACCATCTTGTCATCATCGGACAACCATCGATACCTTCTGAAATGCTCCAAACCCTCATCTTTCCACTGTCTTGATAACCCCTCCAAATTGCAATGCACCAACACCTTAGACTTCAACCTTTTTCAATAATTCATTTTAGTCTCCTACTTCCCCAAGATAACAAAGATCAAATTTTCCATCAACCAAATTCTGAACAAACTCCCAGTTCCCCATCAATAAAGCAAAACTCCATCAATGCATCACATTCATCCCTCACATGATCGAACCCCAAACCGAGCCTCTACGCCTTCTCCTCAACTTCCACTGTTCAATCAAGAAAATGAACTCCAGTCATTAACCTACAACAACAATTTGCATCCCCTCCACCAACGATTTTCATCACCTACAGATAACCCTAAACCAATCAGTCCATCCATCAGATCATCGCACCAGTATCCGAACTTCACATGTAATAACCCGGAAATTTGAGCCAATTTAAAATTTTTATTTTGGCAATTTTAGCGAATTTTGATTATTTAAATTGAATTATTTTAAATAATAACGATGGAAAATTTATTTTCGACGAAGTTAAAACGAATAATTTTATTTTAATTATATAACGAGCCTGAAATGGCGCGGTAGTTCGAAAATTCAATTTTAAATTTCAAATGAATATACATGATTCGTTTTAAGTCGGAATTGGGCGAAACAAGAAATATCTGAATCTGTTTAATCATATCTTTCTAACGGATGTAAGAAACTGAAATTTCACTTTATAGAGTGTAAGATATGTCCAGTTTAAAATTCAGAAAAGTTGTTGTGGAATTTATATATATTTTAATATATATAAAGGCCCTTAAAAATATAAATTTTGCAAATGACCTTGGTTTTCGATGAAACCACTTTTGTTGGATCCGGGACGTCAAATTATTGTTAGGTTATAATTTGCATAATTTTCTGAATCAATATGTGAGCGTGGCGAAGTTAAACGTGTTTTGACAGTTTCAGTCAAATCGGGTCGACTAGAAAATGACTATTTTTCAAATGGTCTCAGAATTTGACGAAATTAGTTTTGTTAGAACCGAATCATCAATACAAAGCTAGAAATATTTTTTCTGGAATTTTTAGGGTCCGTTTGTGACCCCAGTAAATTGAAATATACGTTTAAAATTCAATATAATTGATTTATATTTTAATTTAAAGAAAAAATAGTCAAAACATTAGAATTGGCTTGCGAAACATATCTTATTGTGTTCGGAATATGGGTATATGGATAGGGGCGGCAGTCGTTGGGTTCGGATTGGAGTTCGTATCAATATGTGGGTAATTTTGGAATTTAAAAATAATATAAATTTTATATAAAACCCCACCCATTCTTTTCAGAAACCTAATTCCCAAATTGGGCCGCCGCCGTTCAAAACCTGAAGAGGAAAGCTGCTCGTGATTTCTCTCCTCAAATTCACGCAAACTAACTTGAATTTGATCAAGATCCAAATAAAAATGAAAGAGAACTTCAATCTCTTCAAAACCATATGGTCATGACCCAGTTACAGTTCGCGAATCGCTCCAAATTGGGTCCCAAATCGACCAGGTTCGAGCGTCGTTGATAGTGGAGGTGGCCACCGAGCCGCTTGAGATGGCTGGCGTTGGTAGGCGCCGTGAAGGCGCGCGATGTGGGACCCTCTGATGATCATCCGGACGTTGGTGGTGGCCGTGGTTTAAATCCCTACGTTTTGAGCAATGGTTCGTAGGCAGCGTGATTACCAGAAGAGGAAGATAGCAAGAAAGAGGGTACGGGGTTCTTTCAGTTCTGGAAGAAGAAACAAGTGCCAGATTTAATCAAGGTTTTTTTTCTTTATTTAAACCAGTTATTTTATTTAAATAATTGCATTTTAAAATATTGTTTTTAAAAATAAACAACATTGTTTAAAAACTGATTTTCTTTATTATAGATACATTACATAAAAATACGATTTTTTTTTCCTATATAACTTTGTTTCTAAAATATGGTTATAAAAATATAAAATAACATTGTATTTTCTTAAGTAGTTTTAAAAGAATATAAATATCAGATTTTTAATAAGAAATAACATTGATTGTAGATTTGTTTTGAAAAATATAAAATACCCTTTGTTTAGAATATAAAATACACTTTGTTTAGAATATAAAATACACTTTGTTTAGAATAGAAAATATACTTTGTTTAGAATAGAAATAAAGATGATTTTTTTATAGAATAGAGATAAAGATATAATTTTTATAGGAATGCCATAGAATATTCAACGCTTATAATTTTTACATATATGAAGTAGCAAATTAGAAATATGATTTTTATATACTAGAGAATATAAAAATGTGATTTTTATATATGTAGCGAATACGGGCGACGAAAGTGACAAAGGGGCGAGTACAACGAAGATTTTCTACATATGAAGAGTCGTGGCATTTGGTCTAGCTTTTGGTAAGAACTTATCACCTTTAATTTAAATTTTTATTTAAAATATATACTAGGATGCAGACGGTGTTTAGTAGCACCCGACACCCGTCGTCCACCGACCATGGACGGCTTGTTTATTTGTTTGATTTTGATGTGTAGTTGATTGTGTGATGTGGAATGGAATAAAATATTTATATAGTTAAAATAGTTAAAAATAGAATTTTTAACGTGTATATAAAATGAAATAAATAAATATAAACAAATCGGACGATTTGTTTATATACATACATTTGGTTGATATTGATGGAACGATAAATTTTACACATCGCCCAACTGCACAAATAAAATCTGTGTTTGATTATTTGAAACCCCACACGGGTATTGGGAAGATATGTGACATACACTAATCCCAATAATTAGCTGTATGTCGATCGATTGATTGACACACTGTTATAAGCGTTGAATATTTATATTTGATGCTTATACAGTGTAGAACGCACTTTGGATGATGGTTGATTGTTTATCGTCGTTGTTATATATATGAATTGGATGAAATCCATATAACTGAAATTATATGGTAATTTACTGTGTCTGATTCCAGTTCAAAATTATCGAATAATTTAAAATAATATTCCATGAAAATTGAATTGGGAAGCTATGTTAAGTAGTTAAACGCCATTTCAACGCGAATGTGAATTTTATCGATTTTATAATAAATATTAAATGAATTTGAATTGAAAATAAAATGAATTTGAATTGAATTGAATATTTTGAAATGAATTTGAATTAAATGGAATAGAAATGAATTCAAATTGAAATTGAATATAAAATGAATTCGAATTGAATTGAATAGAAAATGAATTCGAATTGAATTGAAAATAAAACGAATTTGAATTAAATTGAATAGAAATGAATTTGAATTGAAATTGAATAGAAAATGAATTCGAATTGAATTGAATAGAAAATGAATTCGAATTGAAATGAATTTGAAATTTGAATTGAACCGAAATGAATTTAAAACGAATTTATAAGGAAAAATTCAATTTTGATTTAAAATTGAATAGGAAGTTGAAATTGTTTTGTAAAACGAATGTGAAACGAATTATAAAATACGTTTTGGAAGGAAATCGACGAAATATATATAATATATATATTATATATATAATGGCCTGAATAGAACGCGCCGCGCTGCGGCAGTTCATGAAATTCGACCATTGACTTCGAATGGACATTGCAGGAGATCTGACCGTCGGATTCTCCTAAAACTGGAACCGTTGGGTTTGTATCGAAAAGAGCTTTCTAAAGAATGTTAGAGATTTGAAATCCAACGGATGGATTTGGAATTATGTCCAAATCAAATTTGGAAAAGGTCGCTGCAAGTGCAGTTCGATGGCCGTTGATGGAAATCGACTGTACGGACCTTGATAAAATTATTAAAAATAGTAATAATTTGTGTAAAATCATATGAAATGATTTGTGAAGAATTAGGATGAAAAACTACATATTTGAAAAGATAAAAATAGATTTTTATCGAAATGAACTAGTTTTGAACTAGAATTATAATTCTATTTATTTTTAAAATAAATAAAGTAAATTTGAAATGGTTTTGAAAATAAACAGAATTTTCAATAATTGAAGTGGAAATGGATTTGAATCGAAATTGTCTTTGGAATATTTCGATGTTGGATTTTGTGATGAAACAGATATTGTTACAGGAATTTGAAACATATATTAATATCGTTATTTCCAATATGATATTTGTTGGTCGTAGAATTTGTTATTGAATATAAGCCGATATATTTTCTATTCAGAGCCTTGTATTTAATATCAAATGTGATTTGGGTTTGTCGTGAATGGTGTCTTCATTGACACTGTTCTTAAACCCAGTTGAGGAAAAAATTAAATCTTTTTATTTAGATTCAATGAAGTGTACCAATTAAATAATATTTAATTGGAATTGAAATGGGATTGATTTTGGGGTTTATCGTGAACGGTGTTTTAAATAAAACTGGTTCTTTAACCCATTAATTAATGGAATGTGATTTTGGGTTGTCGTGAACGGTATCTTCAATAATACTGTTCTTGAGTTAAGAAAATCAGAAACTAACTGGAGATTGTTAAGTTGGATGGTTTCTTGGGTATTGATCTGATGTTGGTTTCGGCCTTCGAGGTTAATACTTAGGGAATTGCTCACTTGCTATTTTATGTTTAAAAGCTGATAGAATGGAATGTGATTTTGGGTATATCGTGAACCGTGTTTTAAGTGACATTGGTTCTTTAACCCAGTTAAAGATTAAAACCAAGTGGAGTTTTAATGAATCTTTAATTAGATTGAAATGATCGAGAATGGAGTATCACTAGTTTTGCTCCAGGCGATAGTTAAATCTTTAATTAGATTTAAACGTGAAATGGTAATTGAATTTGCCGACAACACTGTGGTATTAGATATGGAGTATTACCAGTTTTACTCCATGGGATGAATAGGTTGGGATTGGCAAATAAAATAAATAATTACTTCGGTGTGGTTCGCTAATCCCGACTAGTTTGAAGTGATATTCAAAGGAAGATTAAAGAATAAATTTAAAAGAATTTATCTTTGATAAAATTAATAGGAACGTTTCCCTAAGAATGTGAAATTTAGAAACTAACTGTAGGTTAGCTAAGAAGAATGGTTTCTCGTGTATTGATCTAATGTTGGTTTCGGCCTTCGGGGTTAATGTTTAGGGAATTATTCTCTTGCTAATTTGCGGTTAGTGACTGATGAATTGGAATGAGGCGTATGCTGTGTTTGTGTAACACTTGTTTATTATATACGCGAGTTATTCAGAAAGACCGGGTTTATCCCATTCTGAATAACTGATTCGATGTGGTGTCGAGGATGAAGACGGTGGTCGAAGACGGTGGTCGAAGACCGGAGGTCTTCACGTCGTTTGGGTGATTACTGATTATCATGATTGGGACGTACACCCAAGAGGCGGGAATCAATTAGTGATCGTCCAGACGTACTTAGAGATCGATGGATATGCGGGGTACTAGGTGCCTCCACTTTCGTTCAGACCTAGAACGAACTTTTAAATGGACTGTGTGTCTGACATTGGATTTTATTCTGTGAGGTTGATTTCTATTAAATATATATCTGTTTGGCGGTGGAGAATTTATTCTCTTGCTTAACGCCCATCTCTGAGACGTACGAGCTCAGGGGTTATATACTAATGGATATCGAACGCATAGAGTGAATTGCCTATGTGGCATGCCTAAGTGGCAAATGATCAAGGCTTCTGTTGAAAAGCAAAGTCTTGTGGTTGATGATCAAAGCACGACCTTTGTGGCATAGCTTTGTATAACGTTTAATTTGCGAGTTTCGCACCCGGTATGAACCAAAAACGGGAGAAGGACCTCAGGGAGGGCATGCGTCTCCTTCTAGTTAGAAGTGGCGTCAGTGGTTTTGCACGCCCTGACGAGTTTGACTTATGTGTTTGTTGCTGTTGCGAGGCGGCTCGGATATATCGGTGACTATGTGAAGCTGATGGAGTCATTTGTTGGCTCATTGACGCCCCAAAGGGCGAGGAAACGCAGTGTTCAGGCATTTTAATCCACATTGGTGGACTGGCCCTTTCGCTCTAAGGGTCTCTCGAGCTTTGATCCTGAGACACAGGCTAGAGCGTCTCGAATCGGTGAGGACGATCCCTAGCCTCGGTTCATATCATAAATGATAATCCAACTTCAAATACGACATTTTGCGGTTTTGATTGTGTACCTATATATGGCGACATAGTGGTATGGGACATTCATGCCGCCTATGATTGATATTTGTGATTGTATATAAAATCAGAAACTAACTGGAAACGAGCTATGATGGGTGGTTTCCTAGGTATTGGTATGATGTTTGTTTCGGCCTTCGGGGTTATTACTTAGGGAATCGTTCTCTTACTAATTTCTATTTGGAGTCTGATTAAGAATCAAAAGATGAAATTTAGCGTATCAAGCATTCTTTGGCTATTATAAGGTAAAACTCCTATCCTCCGGCTTGCGTTGCATTGTGTGATGGGACCTGGGTTTTATAATAGCTTCATTTTTATTTATTTAGCATTGCGCTGTTGTTTTATGCACTGGTATTCTTGGGAGGAAACCCGTTCCGTGTTATACGGCATGGTCCCTTGATTTACCTAACTTTAAAATAAAGATAAATAACTGTTTTAGTTCTCACACCAGTCACATGACTGACCTGGAGTTTATTGTTTTAACCTAAACTCTGGGTGCCCTTATTTCGACACGGGCAGCTAGTAGTTTCGGTTTTGCAGATTTATTTTGACAGGATCCTGATTTACAGCTGGAACGATACTCGGAAAGCTCGGTATCCGCGTATTACTTCAAGTTATGTATTGTATTATTTTTCGCTGCTATGTAATGTATTGTAATCTCTGATATTTTTCTGTTGTACATTATTTGTTTATACTATGTATATTCTTATATTCTGATGAATTGTTGTAAATAACAATGAAATGTTCTTCTGTCTGCGTTCTTTTGTGTGTTGTTCTCAAAGTATCTGCTCTTTCCTTCACGGGGAAGTAACGGGTCCTCACAGTGGTATCAGAGCTTTGGTTTACAGAGCTCAGAGAACAAGACACACTTGAACCAAACGAAAGAATTCATCAGAGATTGGATTAATAATATCCAATGGGAATGACTCGTTAGAGATGGGATCTGTAGTATCCTAGAATGAGTGTGAAGAGTATACTTTTAAAGTGAAAACAATTTTTGTTTTAAAAATTTAAATCATTTTATTCGTATTTGATTATTTATTTATATTGATTTGGACTATCCAGTATATACAGATTTTGCGTATACGTCTGATCCGCGTGTGTTCGAAGTTTTGATATATTAGGTAGGTATAGAATCACACTGTAGTCGCCCGGAGATGATTCTGATGATTGATCGATCATCATCAGAATTTATGTTCGAGTGAAGAAAGTGAAATTTCTATATATTTCCAATTGACTGGTGCGAGAACCAAAATTAGATAGGGTTTATTATTGTGATTTGGCATCAAAAATCTGAATTTTTGACTATATATCAAAGTTATGAATTTGAAAAGCTAACCAACTAATTGATTGATGATTGTGTTGTTTGATTATAGTTGGATTAATTAAAATGTTGAACCTTTAGCCAAATTATATCAAATAGTGAATTGTATTGAAAATTAGTCTCATTTGCATACATATACATGTACTTACATTGAACAGGTCATAGCAAGGAGGCTAGAGAAGAGGAATAAAATTGTTTGCCCTACAAATAGGTACATGTTTATTGTATTTCTTTGGGTTTGGATGATTTTATGAGCCGATTGGCTAGCCGCTTGGCTTTTTCCTTTTCTTTTGGATTGAAGAAGGTCATGGGAGGCTATATGAAATATCCCGAAGTCCCCGGTGTAGAGGAGGTTATGGCGAAATTTTTCAAAAATTTATGGTGTTAGCCAAATTTTTGAAAAATTTGGAAAGTTATTAGAAACTGAAACGTTGAAGAACTTAAGCCGTAATGAAAATACTGAAGGTTGAGTTGATTAGTTAAACAACTTTCGACTTCGTTCCTTTTCAAGGACGAAAAGTTTTTAGTGGGGGAGATTGTAATAACCCGGAAATCTGAGCCAATTTAAAATTTTTATTTAGGCAATTTTAGTGAATTTTGATTATTTAAAATGAATTATTTTAAATAATAACGATGGAAAATTTATTTTCGATGAAATTAAAACGAATAATTTTATTTTAATTATATAACGAGCCAGAAATGGCGTGGTAGTTCGAAAATTCGATTTTAAATTTCTAATGAATACACAGGATTCGTTTTAAGTCGGAATTGGACGAAACAAGAAATATCTGAATCTGTTTAATCATATCTTTCTATCGGATGTAAGAAACTGAGATTTCACTTTATAGAGTGTAAGATATGTCCAGTTTAAAATTCAGAAAAGTCGCTGTGGAATTTATATATATTTTAATATATATAAGGGCCCTTAAAAATAGAAATTTAGCAAACGACCTCGGTTTTCGACGAAACCACTTTTGTTGGATCCGGTTAGTTAAATTATTGTTCGGTTGTAATTTGTAAAATTTTCTAAATCAATATGTGAGCGTGGCAAAGTTAAACGTGTTTTGACAGTTTCAGTCAAATCGGGTCGACTAGAAAATGACTATTTTTCAAACAGTCTCAGAATTTGACGAAACTAGTTTTGTTAGGACCGTATCGTCAATACGAAGCTAGAAACAATTTTTCTGGAATTTTTAGGGTCCATATGTGACCCCAGTAAATTGAAATATACGTTTAAAATTCAATATAGTTGATTTATATTTTAATTTAAAGAAAAACAAGTCAAAACATTAGAATTGGCTTGCGAAACATATCCCATTGTGTTCGGAATGGGGGTATTTGGCTAGGGGCGGCAGTCGTTGGGTTCGGATTGGAGTTCATATCAATAGGGGGTAATTTTGGAATTTACAAATAATATAAATTTTATATAAAACCCCCCATTCTTTTCAGAAACCTAACTCCCAAATTGGGCCGCCGCCGTTCAAAACCTGAAGCGGAAAGCTGCTTGTGATTTCTCTCCTCAAATTCACGCAAATTAACTCGAATTAGATCAAGATCCAAATCAAAAATGAAAGAGAACTTCAATCTCCTCAAAACCATATGGTCATGACCCGGTTACAGTTCGTGAATCGCTCCAAATTGGGTCCCAAATCGACCGGGTTTGAGCGTCGTTGGACAGTGGAGGTGGCCACCGAGCCGCCTAAGATGGCTGGCGTTAGTAGGCGCCGTGAAGGCACGCGATGTGGGACCCTCTGTTGATCATCCGGACATGGGTGGTGGTCGTGGTTTAAATCCCTACGGTTTGAGCAATGGTTCATAAGCAGCGTGATTACCAGAAGAGGAAGATGGCAAGAAAGAGGGTACGGGGTTCTTTCAGTTCCGGAAGAAGAAACAAGGGCCAGATTTAATCAAGGTTTTGTTTTCTTTATTTAAACCAATTATTTTATTTAAATAATTGCATTTTAAAAAATGGTTTCTAAAAATAAACAATATTGTTTAAAAACTGATTTTTTTTATTATAGATACATTACATAAAAATACGATTTTTTTTCCTATATAACTTTGTTTTTAAAATATGGTTATAAAAATATAAAATAACATTGTATTTTCTTAAGTAGTTTGAAAAGAATACAAATATCAGATTTTTTATAAGAAATAACATTGATTGTAGATTTGTTTTGAAAAATATAAAATACAATTTGTTTAGAATATAAAATACACTTTGTTTAGAATAGAAAATACACTTTGTTTAGAATAGAAAATATACTTTGTTTAGAATAGAAATAAATTTGAAATTTTTATATAATAGAAATAAAGATATAATTTTTATAGGAATGCCATAGAATAAAGATTTGATTTTTATATGTGAAAGGCAGGAATAAAGATACGATCCTTAGTTAGATAAAAATTCGATTTTTACATATATGAAGTAGCGAATTAAAAAGATGATTTTTATATACTAGAGAATATAAAATTGTGATTTTTATATATGTGGCAAATACGGGCGACGAAAGTGACAAAGTGGCGAGCATGACGAAGATTTTCTACATATGAAGAGTCGTGGCATTTGGTCTAGCTCTTGGTGAGAACATATCACCTTTAATTTAACTTTCTAGTTAAAATATATACTAGGATGCAGACGGTGTTTAGTAGCACCCGACACCCGTCGTCCATAGACCATGGACGGCTTGTTTGTTTGTTTGATTTTGATGTATAGTTGATTGTGTGATGTGGAATGGAATAAAATATTAATATAGTTAAAATTGTTAAAAATAGAATTTTTAACGTGTATATAAAATGAAATAAATAAATATAAACAAATCGGACGATTTGTTTATATACACACATTTGGCTGATATTGATTGGGACGATAAATTTTACACATCCTCCAACTGCACAAATAAAATCTGTGTTTGATTGTTTGAAGCCCCACACGGGTATTGGGATGATATGTGACATACACTAATCCCAATAATTAGCTGTATGTCGATCGATTGATTGACAGACTGTTATAAGCGTTGAATATTTATATTTGATGCTTATACGGTGTAAAACGCACTTTGGATGATGGTTGATTGTTTATCGTCATTGTTGTATATATGAATTGGATGAAATCCATATAACTGAAATTATATGGTAATTGACTGTGTCTGATTCTAGTTCAAAATTATCGAATAATTTAAAATAATATTCCATGAAAATTTAATTGGGAAGCCGTGTTAAGTAGTTAAACGCCATTTCAACGCGAATGTGAATTTTGTCGATTTTATAATGAATATCGAGACGTGATTTCAAAATCGAATATTTTGAAATGAATTCGAATTAAATCGAATATTTTGAAATGAATTCGAATTGAAAATAAAATGAGTTCGAATTGAATTGAATATTTTGAAATGAATTTGAATTAAATTGACTAGAAATGAATTCGAATTGAAATTGAATATAAAATGAATTCGAACTGAATTGAATATTTTTAAATGAATTTGAATTGAAAATAAAATGAATTCGAATTGAATTGAATAGAAAATGAATTCGAATTGAATTGAAAATAAAATGAATTTGAATTAAATTGAATAGAAATGAATTTGAATTGAAATTGAATAGAAAATGAATTCGAATTGAAATGAATAGAAAATGAATTCGAATTGAAATGAATTTGAAATTTGAATTGAACCGAAATGAATTTAAAACGAATTTATAAGGAAAAATTCAATTTTGATTTAAAATTAAATAGGAAGTTGAAACTATTTTGTAAAACAAATGTGAAACGAATTATATAATACGTTATGAAAGGAAATCGATGAAATATATATAATATATATATTATATATATAATGGTCGGAATAGAACGCGCCGCGCTGTGGTAGTTCGTGAATTTTGACCATTGACTTCGAATGGACATTGCGGAAGATCCGACTATCGGATTCTTCTAAAACCGGAAACGTTGGGTTCGTATCGAAAAGAGCTTTCTAACGAATATTAGAGATTTGAAATCTAATGGTTGGATTTGGAATTATGTCCAAATCAAATTTGGAAAAGGTCGTTGTAAGTGCAGTTCGATGGTCGTTGATGGAAATCGACTCTACGGGCCTTGATAAAATTATTAAAAATAGTAATAATTTGTGTAAAATCATAAGAAATGATTTGTGAAGAATTGGGATGAAAAACTCCATATTTAAAAAGATAAAAATAGATTTTTATCGAAATGAACTAGTTTTGAACTAGAATTATAATTCTATTTATTTTTAAAATAAATAAAGTAAATTTGAAATGGTTTTGAAAATAAATAGAATTTCCTATAATTGAAGTGGAAATGGATTTGAATCGAAATTGTCTTTGGAATATTTCGATGTTGGATTTCGTGATGAAACATATATTGTTAGGGGAATTTGAAAGACATATTAATATCGTTATTTCCAATACGATATTTGTTGGTTGTAGAATTTGATATTGAATATAAGCCGATATATTTTCTATTCAGAGCCTTGTATTTAATATCAAATGTGATTTGGGTTTGTTGTGAATGGTGTCTTCATTGACACTTTTCTTAAACCCAGTTGAGGAAAAGATTAAATCTTTTTATTTAGATTTAATGAAGTGTACCAATTAAATAATATTTAATTGGAATTGCAATGGGATTGATTTTGGGGTTTATCGTGAACGGTGTTTTAAATAACATTGGTTCTTTAACCCGTTAATTAATGGAATGTGATTTTGGGTTGTCTTGAACGGTATCTTCAATAATACTGTTCTTAGACCCAAAGGAGTTAAGAAAATCAGAAACTAACCGGAGATTGTTAAGTTGAATGGTTTCTTGGGTATTGATCTGATGTTGGTT
Organism: Allium sativum; assembly: GCA_030737875.1. NCBI lineage: Eukaryota > Viridiplantae > Streptophyta > Magnoliopsida > Asparagales > Amaryllidaceae > Allium > Allium sativum. The sequence goes on from CM060913.1 coordinate 165,069,129, forward strand.
TCGGCCTTCGGGGTTAATACTTAGGGAATTGCTCACTTGCTATTTTATGGTTAAAAGCTGATAGAATGGAATGTGATTTTGGGTTTATCGTGAACCGTGTTTTAAGTGAAATTGGTTCTTTAACCCAGTTAAAGATTAAAAACAAGTGGAGTTTTAATGAATCTTTAATTAGGTTGAAATGATCGAGAATGGAGTATCACTAATTTTGCTCCAGGCGATAGTTAAATCTTTAATTAGATTTAAACGTGAAATGGTAATTGAATTTACCGATAACACCGTGGTGTTAGATATGGAGTATTACCAGTTTTGCTCCTTGGGATGAATAGGTTGGGATTGGGAAATAAAATAAATAATTACTTCGGTGTGGTTCGCTAATCCTGACTAGTTTGAAGTGATATTCAAAGGAAGATTAAAGAATAAATTTAAAAGAATTTATCTTTGATAAAATTAATGGGAACCTTTCCCTAAGAATGTGAAATTTAGAAACTAACTGTAGGTTAGCTAAGAAGAATGGTTTCTCGGGTATTAATCTAATGTTGGTTTCGGCCTTTGGGGTTAATGTTTGGGGAATTATTCTCTTGCTAATTTGTGGTTAGTGACTGATGAATTGGAATGAGGCATATGTTGTGTTTGTGTAACACTTGTTTATTATATACGCGAGTTATTCAGAAAGACCAGGTTTATCCCATTCTGAATAATTGATTCGATGTGGTGTCGAGGTTGAAGACGGTGGTCGAAGACCGGAGGTCTTCGCGTCTTTTGGGTGATTACTGATGATCTTGATTGGGCCGTACACCTAAGAGGAGGGAATCAGTTAGTGATCGTCCAGACGTATTTGGAGATTGATGGATATGCGGGGTACTAGGTGCCTCCGGTTTCGTTCAAACCCAGAACAAACTTGTAAATGGACTGTGTGTCTGACATTGGATTTTATTCTGTGTAATTTATTTCTATTAAATATATATTAATTTAGCGGCGGAGAATTTGTTCTCTTCTTAACGCCCTTCTCTGAGACGTACGAGCTTAGGGGTTATATACTGATGGATATCAAACGCATAGAGAGAATTGCCTGTGTGGCATGCCTAAGTGGAAAATGATCAAGCTTCTGTTGAAAAGCAAAGTCTTGTGGTTGATGATCAAAGCACGACTTTTGTGGCAAAGCTTTGTGTAACGTTTAATTCGCGAGTTTTACACCCGTTATGAACCAAAAATGGGAGAAGGACCTCAGGGAGGGCATGCGTTTCCTTCTAGTTAGAAGTGGCGTCAGTGGTTTTACACGCCCTGACGAGTTTGACTTATGTGGTTGTTGCTGTTGCGAGGCGCCTTTGATATATCGGTGACTATGTGAAGCCGATGGAGTCATTTGTTGGCTCATTGACGCCCCCAACGGGCGGGGAAACGCAATGTTCAGGCATTTTAATCCACATCGGTGGACCGGCCCTGTCGCTCCAAGGGTCACTCGAGCTCTGATCCTGAGACACGGGCTAGAGCGTCTCGAATCGGTGAGGACGATCCCTAGCCTCGGTTCATATCATAAATGATAATCCAACTTCCAATACGACATTTTGCGGTTTTGATTGTATACCTATATATGGCGACATAGTGGTATGGGACATTCATGCCGCCAATGAATGATATTTGTGATTGTATATAAAATCAGAAACAAACTGGAAACGAGCTAAGATGGGTGGTTTCCTGGGTATTGGTCTGATGTTGGTTTCGGCCTTCGGGGTTAATACTTAGGGAATCGTTCTCTTACTAATTTATAGTTGGAGTCTGATTAAGAATTAAAAGATGAAATTTAGCGTATCAAGCATTCATTGGCTATTATAAGGTAAAAACCCTATCCTCCGGCTTGCGTTGCATTGTGTGATGGGACATGGGTCTTATAATAGCTTCATTTTTCTTTATTTAGCATTGCGCTATTGTTTTATGCACTGGTACTCTTGGGAGGAAACCCGTTCCGTGTTATACGGAGTGGTCCCTTGATTTACCTAACTTTAAAATAAAGATAAATAACTGTTTTAGTTCTCACACCAGTCACATGACTGACCTGGAGTTTATTGTTTTAACCTAAACTCTGGGTGCCCTTATTTCGACACAGGCAGCTAGTAGTTTTGGTTTTGCAGATTTATTTTGACAGGATCCTGATTTACAGCTGGAACGATACTCGGAAAGCTCGGTATCCGCGTATTACTTCTAGCTGTGTATTGTATTATTTTCCGCTGCTATGTAATATATTGTATTCTCTGATATTTTTCTATTGTACATTATTTGTTTATACTCGGCATATTCCTATATTCTGATGAATTGTTGTAATTAACAATGAAATGTTCTTCTGTCTGCAATCTTTTGTGTGTTGTTCTCAAAGTATCCGCTCTTTCCTTCACGGGGAAGTAACGGGTCCTCACATCACTCCTGTCGCATTAGCCCCAACGTCATCCTCCACTCATTAATCCCCCGAAATCGCAGTGGCGCAAACTAGTCAATCGCACCCTACCGGCCTCTCCAACATCGCGCATTTCAGAATAGAATCCGAACTCCTCCAACTTGCGACGCCACAGTCCATCAATTCGAGCGCCTCCCTAAAATAGTAACACCCCTTTGCAACGTCGCTACAAGAGATACCCGTATCATAACCAGGTAGAAGTCGGGCCCTTTCTGAATAGTTCGAGCTTTAAGCCCCCGCGATACCCTAATCCATTTCCTTTTTGCCCCATTTTTTTGCTTTATTGCAAGTCGATTTCGATTTTGAAAGAAGAGATGGGAAATCTGTGAAAAGGAATATAAAAGGAAAGGTTTTGAAAGTGGTTCTGTTGGATTTGGGAATGAGGGTAAAATGGAAGCGATGAGTTAATCTATAGATGAACGAGACGACCATTCGTACTCACCATTAATTTACTGTCTTCCTTCATAGTGAAGCAGGGGAACATAATATTTGGCTCGAGAAAATTGGCTGCTTAATTTTATTTCTTTTAGTTCTGCGCTGAGAAGAAGAGGTCGGCTTATATATGAATATAGGGTGACTTTATTTTAAATGATAGGTGTTTGCTGATTTGATTTAAATTTTGTTTTTAATTAAAAACCAGAATATCTCATGTCCCTTAATTCATAATCTCGAATCGATATTTTAACGTAACGACCGATGTTATAAGGTCATAACATTATTCTGGAATTAACGGAGCGGGTTCAGAAATTAAATTCGATTATATAGAAAAGATAGCAATTTAAAATTAAATTCAAATTAAAAATATAATCGATTTCAAACAATTAAACTCATCAATAATAAATAATTAAATTTATTGAAAATAAATAATTATTATTAGCCTGATTCAATATAGAATTTATATTGGTCAACTGAACTGTTTAAATTCATTTTAACTCCTAATTCAATTATGTGTTGTGTGACGGCCCGCCCAGCACCAGTCGACATTTCCAATGAAAATGCGTTGTGCCAATGCCCGACCAGCACGGGACAGTCGCCAAAGAAAGGAAAAGAAAGGAATTTGAACTAACAAGGAACCTGTAGAATGTCTCGCAGCGCATGGAATAAAATATAATAATAACATACTTTGACATAAACAGGCGAGACAGTGCATAAGCTGAAAACTAAACATCATAGCAGCGGAAAATCCAAATACAGCTTATGTTCCACATCATCATTATTACAACTTTAAAACTATCTCTAAAGCAAAAGAAAGAAAAGGTACACTACTAATGCCCAAAGTAGTGACCAGCAGCGACACAGGGAGAATATCTATATATATCATACGTGGAAGCCTCCTGCTTGTCTCCGGTACAGCTACACGTGCATACCACCTAACCTATCTCTAGTCTGCCCGTTTAAGAGCACCTAGAGTAATAAGAAGAGACATAAAACTCGGGGTCAGACAAAAGTCTGGTATGAGCTATAAGCAGCAAAACAGAATAATAACAGTTATACTAAACCATACCTGAACCTGGACCTGCAACCAAAGAGTTAGCACTACATATTGTACAATACTCTAAGGTGCCACTAACATAAGGTGTAAGGAATACGGGGGTGGGGGTGTACATGACATAGTGATGTCAAAAAAAACCAAGCATAGCAACCATCCTCACGTCTCTCACTCAGTGCGTAAAGCATACGATATCCACTGCTTTGATCACCCAAATCCTTGCTATGATCACTCTGCCCCATGGAGTCACGATGACACCACTGCACTGATCCATAGCCACTAGTCCTTTCTATGTCCACTTTTCCCCATGAAGTCATAACAACTCCACTGCACTGGCTCATAGCCATGCTACAAACACTCTGCCCCATGGAGTAATAACTACCCCACTACAATGATACGTAGCCTAACATCCGTCTTGGTGGTGAATCAAAGCTATGGACGTCGAAAACTCCTTTTCACACGTCCCGCAGCAAAGCCCAACTCATGAAGTTGACTCGTTGGTTCCCAATTGGATCCTGATTACAAACTTCCAATTTGGACTACCTTTATATCTCGGGTTTTGGTCTTTATCTCCTCCGGATCGGTTCGGTTCTTCACTTCACTTTGCTTCAGAACGTGCTCCTTGAAGTAGACGTGTTCGTTATCATCCATATCGGGTCGGGTTGGATTTCTGCACCCAAGTCGGTTCGGTTTGGTCCCCTTCATCTCGTGCTCAACACATCGGCTCATGGCACCCCTCTGGTTTTGCTCCAATTCGTGAGTGGCATCGGTTCGGGTCGGGGCTCCCTCTCTCAAGCGGGTCGGGTTGTGGTGCCAACTCCATTGGGTTCGGATCGGATGATGCAATGGTTCGTGACTTGCTTTCCCGGGCGATTCATGGTGCTCAAGCTGAAGCGGTTCGGGTTGAGTGACGTGGTTCGGATCGGGCTTCATTATCATGAGCGAGTCGGGCCGGAGAGGCAGGGATGATCCGATCCGGTTCCTGCATATTTTCTACAACTTTTCCAATGACCTGTTTACGCCGTTTGTCGGCGGTTTCGACCAATCTAGCTTTTCTAAACAATCACAAATCATTCCAAACAGTCATAGCAATATGTATAATTGACCACAAAACACTAAAACAATAATTTGATATGTTAAAACGGATCAAACATAGCCAAAACCCCATATTTTCCCTTAAGCATGTTTAAGCAAAACTAATGATAAGATTAACAAAACTTAACCACATAAACTTCTACCAGCGGTCTAAAATAATATTTAAGAATTTCTAAACATTTTTCTAGAATTTAATCTTGCATAATTTCGTTAATTGACACTAATTACCCTTAATTAACTGTAATTAGTGAGGAACTATGCAAATCACTCACCTTTGCCACAAGTAGAATATCAAATCTGAAATTATCCTCTATTTGGCGCTGTTCCCAAGGCCACTCAGCAGTTCCAACCTTGCTTTAGTGCTATTTCTCCTTAATTTGACGTAGATAAGGCTAATACTTGATTAGAAAGTGATTAGAGGTGATTCTAGATGTTGGAGGCCATTGTTAGGGTTCTTAGGAGGTAAACGGCGGCTAGAAAACTGAAATGAAATGAAAACCGAACTCATTTCAGCATCCCCATAACCCTAATCCCGAAATGGGTTATGGGCCCATTCACTAATCACCTCATTTAGCCCGATTAAGCAGTTTTTCATCTTCCAAACCTTATTTCAGCCATATCTTCCAAACAGTCATCCCGTTTGGCTAATGTGACCAATCAACGGAAAGGTAAACCATCATCCGGACCTAATGAAAGCTGTTTCAGGTCAAATCTCCTTTCCTATCAAAAGTTATGGCCAAAACAAGATCAGCTAGTGGCAAAATGGTCAATTAAAAATTGGCAAAAATCGTGAACATGGGAAATGACTCCAATAGTTTTTCCCAAAGTTACACGACCATACGACTTCATATGTGGAAGAAATAAATATTATACGATCCTTCGATGCGTAGAATGCGAGTCGTTACATTCTTCCCCCTTAAGAAATTTCGTCCTCGAAATTCCTTAACCCAAAACATACAAAGAATCTCGGATGCCTACCAGCCGTACACAATAATCAAACATGCAAAACTAACAAAACAAACCTATCCTAGCATGCGGAAAGACTAAATCGAAACTGAAATCTTACCAAGCAAAGAGTTCTGGATATGTCTTCCTAATGCTCTCCTCTGTCTCCCAAGTACAGTCATTCTCATTCTCGCCCTACTGAACCTTGACAAGATTCACCGCTTTCCTTTGAAGTTTCTTTGTATTGTGCTAAACAATACGAATCGGCTTGCGGTTGTCGACCGCCTTGGGTTCTACTTCGATATCATCCAACTGATCAGGTGAAGTAGACACATCGGGGTCGTGCATGAACTTCCTTAACTGGGAAACATGAAATACATTATGAACTTCTGCCATCTTCTCTGGTAATAAACTTTATATGCCAAATTCCCAATTTGCTCAAGAACTGGGAATGTTCCAATGAATCTTGGTGCTAACTTGTCTCTCCTGCCAAATCGAATCACGCTCTTTAACGGAGAAATATTGACAAAAACCAAGTCGCCAATGGAGAATTTTAAATCTCTTCTCCTCTTATCAGCATAACTCTTCTGCCTATCTTGGGCAGCCTTCATTCGTTGTCGGATGATCTGGATCTTATCTGAGGTTTTTCTTATTACATCTGGCCCAAGCACAAACTTCTCACCGGTTTCCAACCGATATGATGGTGAGTTACACGGTCTTCCATACAAAGCTTCAAATGGAGCCATACCAATAATGGATTGATAACTGTTATTATAGGCAAACTCTACTAGATGTAAATGGTCATCCCATGATCCTCCAAAATTCAATATGCAAGCTCTCAAGAGATCCTCTAATACTCAATTCACCTCTCTGTCTGACCATCGGTTTAAGGATGATACGCGGTACTGAGATATAATTTTGATCCTAACACCTCTTGTAAGCTCTTCCAAAATCCACTAGTGAACAACGGATCTCGGTCACTCACAATGCTTTTAGATACTCCATGAAATCTCACTACCCACTTCATATATAGTTCAGCTAACTTAGCTGCCGTTCTATTCGACTTGACTGGTATAAACCTTGCACTCTTAGTCAATCGGTCCACAATCACCCAAATGCTATCATGGCCCGACCAAGTTCTTGGTAACCCATCGATGAAATCCATTGAAACTTTCTCCCATTTCCATTCGGGAATTTCTAATGGTTGCAACAAACCACTAGGTTTCTTTTGCTCAACTTTAACTAACTGGCAGTTCATGCCTTTCCATATAAACTTCCCAACGTCTCTTTTCATCCCTTCCCAGTAGTAGGTCTGCTTCTTGTCTCGATACATTTTGTTACCACAGGGATGTATAGTCAGTTTGGAGTGATGACATTTTCTAAGCACTTCATCTCTCAATCCGTTGACATTGGGTACAACTAATCTTCTGTTCTTTCTAAGCCATCCATCTCGATCAAGCTCATACTTGTTCATCTCCTCATCGATACCCATCCCTAACCTGGAGATGATTTCCAATAGGTTAGGAGCGTCCCTTTGATCGGAACCAATCCGCTGAATTAAAGTGGGTCTGATCGTCAAACTTGCTAACATTTCTGGATCCAATTCGCACTTTGGTCTGAAATCATACCCAGCGATGTACTCCAGTTGCTTCCACTCAAGAAATATAGCCCCTAAATTGGCATGTCTCCTACTCAATGCATTAGCTACCGCATTGCCCTTTCCTGGTGTATATGCGATATCGAAATCATATGAAGTCAAGAACTCTAACCATCTTTGTTGACGGAGATTTAGATCCTTCTGAGAGAAATGATAATTTAGTGACTTATGATCAGTGAACAACTCAAATCTTTCTCCCAGGAGATAATGTCTACACATCTTCAATGCGAAAACGATCGCTGCCAATTCCAAATCATGGGTAGGGTATCCTTTCTCATGTGTTTTCAGTTGCCGACTTGCATAAGCTACAACCCTACCTCCTTGCACCAGTACAGCACCTAGTCTGGTACCACAAGCATCCGTGTATACCATCATCTCTTCATTCCCCTTAGGAATGACTAACACTGGTGCACATGTCAACTTTTCCTTTAGACTCTTGAATGCATTCTCGCACTTTTCGTCCCAGACGAAAGCTTGATTCTTCTTGGTCAACTGAGTCAACGGTGCTGCTATCTTGGAGAATCCTGGACAAACTTACGATAATATCTGGCTAATCCCAAGAAACTTCTTATGTCTGTTGCATTCTTGGGCGTAGACTAATCTTGTACTGTAGCCACCTTCGCAGGGTCCACGACAATACCATTCTCTTAAACAACATGGCCCAAGAATCTCACCTCCCTCCTCCAGAAGTGACATTTAGAAAACTTCGCTTTCAATTGGTGTTTTCTTAACACCTCCATAACTATCCTCAAATGTTCCTTGTGTTCTTCCTTTGTCCTCGAGTAGACCAAAATATCATCCACGAACACAAGAACAAACTTATTCAACTGATCTCTGCATACCCTATTAATAAGATCCAAAAAATATGTTGGTGCATTGGTCAACCCGAATGGCATGACCAACCACTCATAGAATCCAGACGGCGTCCGAAATGTCCTTTTAGCTATACTTTCAGCTTCCACTCTAAACTGATGAAAACCTGTCGCGAGATCCAAATGGGAGAACACTCTCACGCCACTCAATTGATCAAACAAATCATCGATCCGCGGTAGAGGATACTTATTCTTCCTCGTCACCTTATTCAACTCGCGATAGTCTACACACAATCGAAGGGAACCATCTGCCTTGGTAGCAAACACAACTGGTGCTCCCCATTCATAAACACTTCTTCTGATAAATCCATTCTTCAAAAGATCACCACTTACACCCTGAGCTCTCGCTGCTCCCTTCGTGCCATACGACGAAGTGGCATCACTATAGGTCTGGCATTTTGCACTAAATCAATACGGAACTCAATCTCTTGGTGTGGTGGAAGTCTGGTCACTTCCTCGAAGACGTCCGGATACTGGCCAGCCACGGGCACATCTGACAACTCATCATGCGGGATGTCGAGGGAATTTAGAAAACTAGCCATTACCCCATCACTAGGTAGACCACCAAACACTACCCTCCGCCCATCATCCGCTCTAACTATCACCAAAAAGCCCTCACAGTCTACCACCATCCCGTATCTTTGCAGCCAATCGACTCCCAAAATAATGCCAAAACCAGTAAAGCCCAAAACAAAGCAATCACAAACAAACATGCATCCAGGACTCGATAAGACCACATTACGACAAATCATGCTAAGGCTAGTCGAATCACCAATCGGGTTCGTCACCACTAAATGTCTATCGACAATCTCGGGCTCCAATCCCAACCTATCTACCAGGTCACTGGATATGAAGGAACTGGAAGCTCTGGTATTAAACAATACTCGAACAGGAACATCATAAAAAGAAAGCATATCTTGAATAACAACATTCTTTCCTTTCTCCACCGCGGTTGGGGCATTCGACGAAGAAGGAACAACATTGATAGCATATGCTTTCACAATCTGCTTTTCTTTAGGGGGTGGCGGACACTTTTCCTTGTGATGTCCCACTTGGCCATAGTTGAAGCACTTCCTATCCGCTGGCTTGGCCCGACACTCTCTAGCATAGTGGCCCTTCTTACCACAGCTGAAGCACTCAACATCTTTCTTATTTTTCTTTTTCTGGCCATCCTTGGTCTGATTCTGCTTTCTCTTATTCTGAGAACCATTCTTGCCTCCATCGCTTGCTTGCGGCTTTGGCTCTTCTGCAGATGCAACCTCAGTCTTTGACTTGGGTATAGGATCTCTGATCTCAAAGCTTTCCCCACAATCGACTCAAACGTCTCATCGATGTGGTTAATAAGCCTTTCCCCCAAGTACTGATCAAAGCCTGTTATGAACTTCTCATTCTTCTTCTCGGGAGTGTCAATGAGGGATGACCCATACTTCGATAAAGTATCAAACTCAGTAATATACTCCGAGACTGCTCTACCGTTCTGCTTAAGCTCAACAAATTTTCCAAACAACTCTGATTTCTGAGCAGCTGGGATAAACTTATCACTGAAGCGGGTCTTGAACTGATCCCAAGTAACTTGATCCTCTGGAGTAGCTGCCTTAATAGCATTCCACCAATTCATCGCCTGTCCTTGCAGCTGACGGGATGCTAACTTTCTCTTCATCGCATCCTCGATACCCAAATCTTCAAAGATGCGCTCACAGCTATCCAACCAATCTTGAACATCCATGGCCGACTCCGTTCCATGGAACGACTTCCCACCAAGGCTAGTGTAATACTTACAGAGCTTGGCGAAATCGGCCCTAGGCACCTGCACCTCTACAACATCACCATTAGCAGCATTGGGAACTGCCCTCTGGACATCCCTAAGCATCTCTCTCATGAAGTCAGTGAACATAGTCCTCATGTCAGGAGCATTCCCATTATTAGCTCCTCTATCAGTATTCCTCGTGTATCGGCTCATCGTTCGATCTGTAAGGAGAAAACGATTAACCATCTCTTCAGTTGTGCCAGTGCAGTGCGACTCCATCCTTAGATATACAAATAATGTATATATATATATATATATATATATATATGTATATAACTTTCGAAAACCAAAATAATCACAAATGCGCACTCTCATATACGTACTATCTTTCCCTGCCGTCTTTCCCTAGGTTAACTACGCAACCTAGAGCTCTGATACCAAATGTGATGGCCCGCCCCGCACCAGTCGACATTTCCAATGAAAGTGCGCTGTGCCAATGCCCGACCAGCACGGGATGGTCGCCAAAGAAAGGAAAAGAAAGGAATTGGAACTAACAAGGAACCTGTAGAATGTCTCACAGCGCATGGAATAAAATATAATAATAACATACTTTGACATAAACAGGCGAGATAGTGCATAAGCTGAAAACTAAACATCATAGCAGTGGAAAATCCAAATACAGCTTATGTTCCACATCATCATTATTACAACTTTAAAACTGTCTCTAAATCAAAAGAAAGAAAAGGTACACTACTAATGCCCAAAGTAGTGACCAGCAGCGACACAGGGAGAATATCTATATATATCATACGTGGAAGCCTCCTGCTCGTCTCCAGTACAGCTACTCATGCATACCACCAAACCTGTCTCTAGTCTGCCCATTTAAGAGCAACCAGAGTAATAAGAAGAGACATAAAACTCTGGGTCAGACAAAAGTCTGGTATGAGCGATAAGTAGTAAAACAGAATATTAACAGGTATACTAAACCATACCTGAACTTGGACCTATAACCAAAGAGTTAGCACTACATAATGTACGATACTCTAAGGTGCCACTAACATTTGGTGTTAGGAATACGAGGGTGGGGGTGTACATGACAAAATGATGTCCAAAAAAAATCAAGCAAAGCAACCATCCTCACGTTTCTCACTCAGTGCGTAAGGCATACGATATCCACTGCTTTGATCACCCAAATCCTTGCTATGATCACTCTGCCCCATGGAGTCATGATGACACCACTGCACTGATCCATAGCTACTAGTCCTTGCTGTGTCCACTCCATCCCATGACGTCATAACAACTCCACTGCACTGGCTCATAGCCATGTCACGATCACTCTGCCCCATGGAGTAATAACTACCCCACTGCACTGATACGTAGCCTAACATCCATCTTAGTGGTGAATCAATGCTATGGACGTCGATAACTCCTTTGCACACATCCCGCAGCAAAGCCCAACTCATGAAGTTGACTCGTTGGTTCCCAACTGGATCCTGAGTACAAAATTCCCATTTGGACTACCTTTGCATCTTGGGTTTTGGTCTTCATCTCCACTGGATCGGTTTGGTTCTTCACTTCACTTTGCTTCAGATCGTGCTCCTTGAAGTAGTTTTGTTCATGATCATCCACATCGGGTCGGGTCAGATTTCTCCACCCAAGTCGGTTCGGTTTGGTCCCCTTCAGCCCGTGCTCAAAACATCGGCTCATGGAACCCTTCTAGGTTCGGTTCGGATTGGTCCAATTCGTGAGTGGCATCAGTTCGGGTCGGGGCTCCCTCTCTCAAGCGGGTCGGGGTGCCACCTCCATTGGGTTCGGATCGGACGAAGCAATGGTTCGTGACTTGCTTTCCCGGCGGTTCATGGTGCTCAAGCTGAAGCGGTTCGAGTAGAGTGACGTGGTTTGGATCGGGCTTCATTATCATGAGCGAGTCGGGTTGGAGAGGCGAGGACGATCTGATCCGGTTCCTGCATATTTTCTGCAACTTTTCCAGCGACCTGTTTACGCCATTCGAAGGCGTTTTCGACCAATCTAGCTTTTCTAAACAATCACAAATCATTCCAAACAGTCATACCAATATCTATAATTGACCACAAAACACTAAAACAATAATTTGATATGTTAAAACGGGTCAAACATAGCCAAAACCCCATATTTTCCCTTAAGCATGTTTAAGCAAAACTAATGATAGGAATAACAAAACTTAACCAAATCAACCCATACTTCTAACAATGGTCTAAAATAATATTTAAGAATTTCTAAACATTTTTCCGGAATTTAATCTTGCATAATTTCGTTAATTAACACTAATTACCCTTAATTAACTATAATTAGTGAGGAACTATGCAAATCACTTACCTTTGCCACAAATAGAATATCAAATCTGAAATTATCCTCTGCTTGGTGCTGTTTCCAAGGCTACTCAGTAGCTCCAACCTTACTTTGGTGCTATTTCTCCTTAATTTGATGTATATTAGGCTAATATTAATTAGAAAGTGATTAGAGGTGATTCTAGATGTTGGAGGCCATTGTTGGGGTTCTTAGGAGGTAAATGGCGGCTAGAAAACTGAAATAAAATGAAACTCTAACTCATTTCAGCTTCCCCATAACACTAATCCTGAAATGGGTTATGGGCCCATTCACTAATCACCTCATTTGGCCCGGTTAAGCAGTTTTTCATCTTCCAAACCTTATTTCAGCCATATCTCCCAAACGGTGAGTCCGTTTGGCAATTGTGACCACACTACGGAAAGGTAAACCATCATTCGGACCTAATGGAAGTGGTTTCAGGTCAAAACTCCTTTCCAATCAAAAATTATGGCCAAAACAAAATCAGCTAGGGGCAAAATGGTCATTTAAAAATCAACAAAAATCGTGAACATGGGAAATGACTCCAATAGTTGTTTCCCAAAGTTACACGACCATACGACTTCATATGTGAAAGAAAAAAATATTATACGATCCTTCAATGCGTAGAATGCGGGTTGTTACATGTTGATAATTCGATATATTAAAAATTAAATCATATATCGATTAGTAACTTGATAAATTCAATATAAATTTTATTTATAATTCCAATTAAATATTTAAAACTAAATTTAAATATTCATTATAAATGGCTAAAAATCAGGGATGTTACATTCCTTCCCCCTTAAAAGAATTTCGTCCCCGAAATTACTTACGCAGGAGAAATGCTATAGACCCGTTAGCTTTTTCAAAAGCCCTATTTGTTATAATTCAGCGTTTCATATTCTATAACTCAAATTCCATACAACTTTAAGTGTTCGTGGGGATATTCAATTTTAGTTCATTTAACTGATTTTCATCATTTCGATTTATTTAACTTGCTTAATTTAAATTTTAGATTTCAAAAATTCAAATTCCTGAGTTTTTATTCAAAGTCCTTTTTGAAATTATATAGTTATATTCATAAGCATCACAAATTCAAAACATTTGAATTTTCAAACCAAATTGTTTTTTTTCAAACAAATTCTCATCAAAACTTTTCTAAAGTAACAATCCATCACTTAAAAACTCGAAAAAGAACACCGCTGATGGCGCGCTTCATCATCGGAATTATTTTCCAGTGACCAAAGTGAATTCAATGCTTTATTACTTTAAAAATTCCATTCAAAATGATTTTTATTCAAAATCCATCCAAAACATAGCCATACTATTTCAGAAAATATTTTTCGAACATCCGGGATTTAAATTCCAAATTTTAGTTTCAATCTAATTTTAATTTATCCCATTTGTATATTTAGTTCTTATTTGGTTACATATAACCATTTCAATAATCTGATTTGATTATAACAATAACATCCAACACAACCACATTTTATAAAAATTACGGAAAATTATTCCTTTTATATAAAAATATAGTTTTGGATAAAATTATTTCATTTACCCAGCTTTTAAAACAGTACTTTGTCAATTTACTCTATTAAAGTGTTTATAAATCCCTATCGGCCATGTCAGCTAAACGCATCGATGTGAAATTTATGTACCACTCAATAGATCAATTAGCACAATATAAAACAGTTTTTATACAAATCTAAAAATACGCTCTCTTATTTTTATACTCCACTCATTCTAGGTTACTACTGACCCTATCTCTAATGATTAAACCCCCACCAAAGCCTAGGTGTTCGCTCAACCTAAGCTCTGATACCAACTGTAGTGGCCCGCAAATCCGTACTATCTGAGTTGACTAAAACAACACACGTCCAACCCGAATAATACAGAAATATTGTAACACCCTGTAATTTTATAACATTAAAATTCACAAATTAAAGTATACTAAATTTTTAGAAAAGAATTAAGTGAAATGGATTGCGCAGAGAAATATATATATTGATATATATATAAAAATTAAAAATTAAATAAATAAATATGCGAAAAAGTTCAAAACAACGAATTGGGAGGGGAAATAACCGAACCAGCCCATTTTTGAGGTCGACCCGAGCCCCGCTGGATCGACTAGGGGTTAATCCAAGGTGTTTGGCTGTCAACCCGTGGGCCGATTCGCTCAAATGCAGATTTTGCATTTGATTGGTTCTCATGGTTCAGGGTTAATCTAATGGTCCTAAATAACTTCCTACACCTATAAATACATCCTAATGCTAACCCTAAGCCTAATTAAAATAGAATAGTTATCGTCGCCATGGAAATCAATGGAGCCGCCGCCAACTAAGAAAGAAGAAAAGCAAATTCAATTCTAATTCTCTCAACCCTAAAGCAAAGCAAAACTCTCTCTTTTCTTCTCTAAATGGTGAGTATGATGATCTTAACAAGATTATTATCATTTTAATTAGGTTGAGTTATGAATGGATTATGAGTAGATGATGTGAATTATCATATAGGTTGTTGTAAACCCCTTTTTCTATCATGTATATTGTAAATCCAATGTTATGTGATGATGATATCTTATATGTTGTAAATCATGCTATGATGATGTTATGTATGTTGAAAGTTTCTTTGCTAAGTTGTGATGAATCATACATGTTAAAAAGGCCATGATGTTACCATCTATGCTAGTTAGTTCATATTAATTAAATCATCATGTTTGGGTTATGTTGATCTATATGACAAGTCACATATGCAAGTTAGATTGATTAGAAAAGTTATGAAAATATGCCAAGACATCTATTATGACATCTAGAATTATGCTATGACATATGTGATATCCTATGCTAGTTCACACCATCATTATGTTGCCTAAAAACCCCATATGCAAGTTTATGTATAGATTTGGGCTATGATCATATCATGTAAATTGAGACATTTAACAAGTTGACAACTTTTGATCCTTAACATGTGTAGTTTATGCAAGTTTCACCCCTATTATGATTAGATTTATTTTAATTGTCTATATGTTGTGATAATTTATCTTTGTGCTAGGTGTTAGACTATACAAGTCTAGCCTATATTATGCGTTGAATAAGCGAGCGTATAAACGTGGGGTAGGGGTAATATTAAGGATTTAATATTAAAAAGTTGGGGTGCAATTGATATGATTTTGCATGCCATAAGTGGATGGCCATAATTGAGTCAATTATGGACATAATTAAAAGTTGACTTAATTAATAATTTGAATAGGGAATTATTAAAACTGGGGTAAAAGATTTTAAGTGTTAATCAATGCTTAGGACACGAGGTTGGACTCGTTTGTGACGTAAACCTGCCCGGACCCGCCCGACAAATCCAGTGGTCACAAATGTCAGCCCAATGTAAGAGGTCCTAGGCCTAAACTAAAGCATAACGGTTGTAAAGACACGAGGTTAGACTCTTTTATGGTGTAAGACTGCCCGGACCCGCCCGGCAAATCCAGCTGCCATAAATGCCAGTCTAATGTGAGACGTCTTTATGAGGTTATGGCCTGAATGAATTAAGAAATACTTAACCAGATAAACATGTAAGGTGGGGCATGGGGGTTAAGTAGGTTCCTTGGGTGGCATGAGGAATCTAGGGGGTGCCCTTAGTGGCATGTGAAATGCGATTAGTAAGACTTAACCAAACACACAAGTAAATGAACATGACTAAGAGGGTTAAGTGGGATATACTAGTGACAAGCTTAGGTGGGTAGCTTGTGGGGGCCCATTTCGACCAATATCCCAAACGTATCTTTGTGGGCTCGACCCAAGTCGAGGACGGGACACACATGCTGGGTTTGACTGTAAGAGGCCAAAACACGGAGCGGTGGCAACGCAAGTCCAACGGGTTTCATATGCGTGTGTGGACCTGGGCTGGTAGCTAAGACGTTGTTGCATCGTGTAGGTATAAGCCGTGCATTCTCAAGTTGTATCGGGTTGCCACATTAGGGGAGTGATACACCCCACTGTGGGGCCAGCACGGGTATCTACGAGTAGGGAGCCGATCGAAAGTGGGTAGTGGGGTACACCTAGTGGAGATAGGGGCAGACGGCACCTATGTAGTCAGCTAGGGGTACATAAGGCTATTTATAAAGTTTTTGTGTGAAGCAAGTGGGATCAAACAATAGGGTGACTGGTGTGGTGCAGTGTAGTAATGTGCGGTGCAGTGTAGTAATCATTCGTTAGTAATTAGGTGTGCCTTTACCGTTATCTTTAACGTTATCTTAAACGTTATCTTTATCTTCCTAAGAGTTCATAAACATTTACTTGTCTTCCAGCTTATGCCTTAGTCTAGTTATTTGGATAATAGTATTGTAAGAATTATCATACTCGCCAGACTTTATGTCTGACCCCCTCTATTTCTATCCTTTTTCCCCCTCCAGGTCCTCAGGTTGGGCCCAGCTCTAGTGGAGTTTGATTGAATTGCTTGATCACTCTTTGGAAAGCTTGGACCGTTGAAGTAAAGTCCAGCTTGTTATCTTTTTAATGGCTATTTATGTAATGGGATTGTGTATTTTGTTTTTATGAAGATGGATATTGTACTTGGTTATGATCTATGGTTTTATAATATAACAAACATGTTTAATTTCCGCTGCAATAAAATGAAGTTTGTGATTTCCAAGTACTATTTACTATCTGTTTTGTTGTAAATTTTCTGTTCTATATTCACTTATAACCTCCATGGAAGTTAATGCATTCCCTTCGTGAGTGACATTAATGGACGTGGGGTGTTACACGTGGTATCAGAGCTTAAGGTTACCAGAACAGATAAAAATACTTTAGAAAAATAGTTATTTTTGGATGAAGTGCTTTCAAAAACATGTTTTAATGAGAAATTTAAAGAGGAAAGTTTTTAAGAAAAAAACATAATCCCCAATAGCCATATATCTTTATCTTTCGAATTCTCCATTTTGAATCTTTCCTTTTTCGTTTCAGCATGGCTGAAGATCTTAATCTACCCGACGGTGTAACGATACCAAGATGGTATAGGAGGTTATTAGAGGCTAGGGCCGCTGCAGGTCCAGCCAATGTTCCTCCACCACCAGTTGCACCCGTTCCTCTTCCTCCTCCTCGCGTAGATACTTTTGCAAAGACGTGTAAGGAATTCAAGGCTATAGGTGGAAAACCATTTCAAGGGTCAGAAAAGTTTGTGGAAGCTAGAGATTGGCTTAAGGAGGTGGAAGAATTGCTAGAAATCTTTGAAGTAGAAGAAGGGAGGAAAGTTCGATTAGCAGTGTTTGCGAACAAATTATACAATTGTAAACAACTGTAAAATCCGTTCGGTTTTCCTAAACAACAAGGATTGTTGTAGAGGGTGTCGAACTCTAGGACCAAAAATATTTTAATTAATAAAACCAATCAAGTTATTCCAGAATTTTGATTGATTGAAAACACAGAAAATAAAAGCAATAAAATTAAAAAAAGAGATTTATCTAATAAGAGAAAGCAATTAGGGGATAATGACATAGATTAGATTCACACTCATCAATAGCCAACAAATAAATATAGATCTAATTCATGTTTTTGTCACAAATACGAGTCAACGATAAATAGATTTTTAGAAACAAATAAGTAAACAACGACAAGCATAGCCTATGCAGGAGCTGAGCTCTTAAACAACCATAGACTATCAGGACAGATTGACAAATTAATTTCTAAAAACCTAAAATTAGATCTAAATCTGATAATTGTTAGATCGAACATGAATATACCCTGTGAAGGAGCATAGCTCTTAAACGACATAGAATATGAAGGTTCAGATCTAACCCTTGATCATATCCAGATCTACATGTATAAAGTCCTCATCTATTTGCTATGTGATTCATGTTGAATCATATCTATTAGCGTCATCACCCCCTAATCGAAGGGGATTAGCTAGACATAGCTAAAGAAGAAGAAAAACAGAAATTAAATAACATTAACTTAAATAAAACTAAAACTAAATAGAACAGAGGAAGAAGAGTTTTATTCCAAGAGAAAGATTACAAAATAAAATTAAGTGTGTTTTTACAATGAATGAGATAAAAGGTATTTATAGCTGATATGACAAAGACTACTTGGCAAATTCCACAATGTGGGACTAAAGAATTAGCCCAAATAACACATAAGCTAGTGTGAACGGGGTTGTAGAGTAAGAGGCCTTGTAAGGGAGTCAGTGTGTACGCGTGCAGTGCATGAATGAGAAGCCTTGCAAAGGAGCTAATGTGAACGCTACATGAGTGAAATGGTCTGCAATTGAGCCAATGTGAACACAATATGAGTCTTTAGTGAGCCAAATCTACCCAACTAAACTCTATTTGCAAACGTTCTTCAAGCTTTAAACTCTTCAAGCTTTAGTAATTTTAAGTTCACTATTTTTCAGCAAATTCTTCATGCTTTATTCATCAAATGCTCTAAACCATGATTCTCGTCAACAATCTGAAAACACAGCTATAAATACACAATATCAATTATTTAAAAGATAAAATAACATAAATATGCGGATAAAATATACACATTTACGTGTATATCAAATACCCCCACACTTATCTTTTTATTCGTCCTCGAATAAACTAAACTAAGATATGTCACACTTTCGTAGGAAACACGATTGCATTTAGCGTATGCAACAAGCCATTAAACCTCTGGGTGTCCCCAGTTGGACGAGTGTTGTCTCGTGAGGGGTTTCAGCGGATACTACCCACAAAATCCAAAGCGTCTTATGTACGCAGATTAATCAAACAATATATTTAAGGTCTTTCACATTCCAAGGATTTTACCTAACTTTAGTAATAACGGTTTAGCCCCAAATTGTCCATCCCATAATTAGTGCAAAAATGAACAAAAATTTTCAAGCTGAATCGTAATTCCTTGATAATACTGTAATTGTCTTGAAGGTTAAGAGTGTGGTGTCAACCAAAGTTCTACACATCGACAATGTGGACCCAATCATTTCTTCATTCTTTTTTTTTTTGAATAATTTTGCACCAATGTAACTGTAATGTATTGGATATGAGTTATGCATAGATGAAGGAAAATTTTGTAAGTTCTAAAAATATTCTAGATAAGAGGGCAAGTGTATTAGTTGAATTTCAAGCTACAAAAGATAAAGTAATACTAAGGCACATATGGACATTTTGTTTCCTTTCATCTCCTCAACTACAATCCTTGCTTCTAAGTACGGTATGATGGATGTGGATGGAATAGAAATGGATGCTTCATAGTCAGGAATGATGAAGACTATTTTATTCAGAGAGACTCTCTCTTTATTTCATTTTTTTTTCCTTTTCTTTTCTTTTTCTCTTTTTTCTTTCTTTCTTTCTTCTTTCTTCATTTTTTTTAAAATAGAACAGAGGAATGATGAATGGAGATGGAATGATGCCGTATATGATTTCATTTGATTCCTCCTCTACTACCAACACTTCATGAAAGGAAAGTTTTGTGCCCTAGTTACTCTACTTCTATAACCTTAATTCAACACACAAGTCTAGATTGATGTTATACAAAAAGCTGAAAGGAATGATAAGCAAAGTTTCGTAAGATAGATAACCCATATAAAATAAGATGTGGTATATGGTTATCCTACCTTAAAACAAATACGGAGTGGGTGGTGTAATATTGGTATAAAAAGTGACGTTTTTGACCTTTAAACAAAGGTTCTTGAGTATACCAATATAAGATAAACTTGTCGAAACATGGATGTAAATCGACTAAAACTTGGGTTTGAATAATGTGGGGTATCGAAGAAGAACACTACAATGAGTCATTTCTCCTTAACTGGGCCAAGTGGATTTTAGAACTTACGATTTTGAAAATTTGAGTGAAAAGAAAATATTATGCATGAAAACGAACTCAGAAAATCCAATGTAAGTGCAAAATCATTATTATTTGACTTCTTTTTTTTTGATTATTTTTACTTGCACGTTCTAACATGTATAACAAAGGTTGACACGCTTACTCCAGAACACGACTAACGTCTGCACTGTCTCAAGCTAGCATCTTAAAAAGACACATTACGATTCAATGAATAAATAATGTTCATTCTCATCACCCAACAATTCAACTTATCAAACAAGAACCAAGGTGTTATTTATGAATTTTAAGTTAATCCTTGTTCAATGAATGACCTACTTCATAAAATTTGATTGCTGATGTAATGTAAATCACCCCCACACTTGAGTGTGACTGTGTCCTCACAGTCATTAATCAGACATATCTTAGTGAAAGAGAAATAAAATAAGAGGGTCAGCACGGCTTACCGGGTACACGGGCAGAAAATACGCAGTCATCGAATAGATGAACCGGCCCATAATGGACCAACGGATCAGCCTCATCAAGATTATAAGACACAGCTGAAGCATAGAAAACCAAATCATAAAGGATTTTATATTACGTGTCAGATTTGGAAAAACAAATCTTGTTTTTTTAGAAGTTTGAGTTGCTAATTTTAAAATTTTGAGCTTACAATTGATCCTAAAATCAAATTGAATTTCTGTAGCAACTAAAGAGAGGTCATCGAGCTGGGGTTTAGTAAAAGTTTCAAAAACAAAATTTGATTTTTTCAGATGATGTATAAACTGAGAGACGTGTGCATCATTCTCACCCCCACACTTGTTTTGAGATATATTGTTCGGTTTTGCTTTGATATTTGAAATTTTGTTAACTAAAGGTTCATTCGTAAACCTAAAGTCAAAACCAAACAAATGAATTTTCAGTAAATTTTGAAATCGTGTTTTCTCAAAAACAGTATTATTCCAAAAAGAGTCCATATACTGCAAAAATTTGTCATTGAAAAACAAGTGATAAAAGTGAGGTTCAGTTGAAATGATCAAGTCGAAAGGAGTTTCAACAGTTTCAGAAAAAATGTCATTGTGCTTGAGATCACATTCAGCAGTTTCGTTGTTTTCAACCACAAGAATTTCAAAGTTTTCAAATTTTTTATTTTCGGTTTCATACCCAACAACATTATCGTCAATCAGTTCAAGAAGTTTTCGCTCATCAAAGTCGTACCCACCTAAACAGTTGTTAACAACTTCATCATTTTTGTCATGTTGACAATCTAAAGTTGCTAACTTTTCGGAATTTTCAGAATTTGAGATAGGAAGATCAAATTGAAGATTGACATCTTTGTTTTCAAGAGAATTTAAATTCAAATCAATCACAGAGCTTTCAACATCTTCATTAAGATTTTCATCAATTTCAAAAGTTGTTAATTGAAAATTTTCGATTTCAGTAAGAGTTGAATTTTCAGAAGAAGCATCAGTTTGAGTCTGAATTTCTGTTTCGCAGAAAACAATGTTTTGCACAAGAGATTTTCCAAAATTTTCATCATCGGTCATATCGTCAGAATCATCAATAATCGTTATGTAATGTTGTGACGAAGTTACTGGCTGATTATTTGGTTCAAAAGAGACGTTGGCAGAAACTTGTTTCTTGCTAGATTGAGATTTATAGTTGTTGAAAAAGTTTGTAACTTCAGTTTGAAGAAGAGAAATTTGATAAACAATCCGATAAGAAACTTGTTCGCTATTGTCCATTCTTTGAGCCAGTTCTTCGATGTAAGTCAAGCCAAGTTTCATGGAATCCTCGAAGTCATCAACATCATCAATTCCCTCAAGTAACTGTTTTTCAAGATTTTGCCAAAATTCAATAGTGTATTGAGTCAGTTGTTCAATGATACGCTTGTTTTCAATATCTTTATTTTCAGAAGCTTGTTTTTCATCTAAAATTCGTGCCCATTCCTTGATGTCCTCGCGACAATTCCAAATGTCATGCATTAATTGATCAATTTCACTTAGGCTCTCTTCTATCAAATTGGTAAACACACCAGACTTCAAAATGTTATTTTTTAGATTCGTCGTTTCTATGTGTTCCTCACTGGTTGACCTTAAAAATTCATCCACCTCGTCTCTTAGAAGTCGTCCATTATTTATTCTCCAAAACCAACATCGCCAAAAATTTAGCTTGTTCGCAACACATTTTTCACACTCGATAACCAACATTTGACATTCACTCGTATTATGAAAATCATTTTGGTTTTCAAAAATTTCGTTTAAACCCGTATTGTAATTGTTTTGATTTTCAGCACTTTGCTTCGCCATTTGCGCTAACAGTTGTCTCGCCTCAGATAAATTCTCATTAATCATAGAATGATAGTTTTCATATTGGGGTACAACCGTTTGATGAGATTGGTGAAAACCAAAATCATTAAAAGTTTGAAAAGAATTGCATTTTTGGTTGTACATGGGGCAAGCACGCATGTACTAGAAGTAGAGAGTTCTTCGTCGAAAAATCAGTTGCAAAGTTGTGGCTCTAAAGAAGCTCCTAAAAAATATGTTAAAATTAACAACTTCGGATTATATAAATACAAGTCTGGGCCAGGTTCGGACAGGGATTATCAGTGTGCCACGAATCACCGTAGAAACACGACTGAAGGTTTAAGAACCTGTTTGAGTTCTAGACTCTACCGTTCCTTAGACACCTCAGAGAGTATCAATCCTAATTGTCAATTTAACGAATATTTTGTCCTATGAGCTTTGGGGAATCCTCGATTCGATTTCAAAAATAAACTTTTCAATTAATCCCACGTTCGTTTTAAAATTTAAACCACACATCAACAGGCAAAATATTCAGTCACAGAATGAACAGTCTCAGAACAGGAAATTGCAGAAATAATTGTTTTTACAAGCAAGCCTATCTCCTGCAGAAGATTTTTACAAGCGATTTCTATATACTTTTCTCTGCAGCAACCCTGTAGAGTTAGAAATTATACAATTGTAAACAATTGTAAAATCCGTTCAGTTTTCCTAAACAACAAGGATTGTTGTAGAGGGTGTCAAACTCTGGGACCAAAAATATTTTAATTAATAAATCCAATCAAGTTATTCCAGAATTTTGATTGATTGAAAACACAGAAAATAACAGCAAGTTAGAGAATATTTTTCTGGAATTTTTAGAGTTCGTATGTGACCCCGGTAAATTGAAATGCGTGTTCAAATTTAATACACAGAGTTATATATTGATTCTGACGAAAACTGATTGTAACGACCGAATCAGCTTATGATAGATATCCCATTGTGTTCGGAATGGGGGTAATTAGCTATGGACGACAGGCGGTGGGCCTCGTTTAGAGGTCGTATGAAAAAATCAACTTTTTGTAAATTAAATAATTAAATAAATTAAAAACCCTCTCTCCTCCCCTTCAAAACCGTTGGCCCCCCTTTCATCGTTTCATTCAGAACGAGTAGAAAAAAAAAGAGAAAGGGGGGACGCGATCGATCGCCGCCCCCCCCCCCTCGATCGGTTACCGCCACCGCCCAAGGTGGCGCAGGGTGGTTGAAGACCGGAAGTCTTCACATCGTTTGGGTGATTACTGATGATCTCGATTGGGCCGTACACCCAAGATGAGGGAAACAGTTGGTGATCGTCCAGACGTACTTGGAGATGGATGGATATGCGAGGAAAGTGCCCCCGGTTTCGTTCAGACCCAGAACGAACTTGTAAATGGATTGTGTGCCTGACATTGGATTTTATTCTGTGTTGATTGATCTCTATTAAATATACATCTGTTTGGCGGCGGAGAATTTATTCTTTTGCTTAATGCCCTTCTCTGAGACGTACGAGCTCAGAGGTTGTATATCGATGGACATCAGTCGCATGGAGTGAATTGCCAGTGTGGCATGCATAAGTGGCAATTGATCAGGGCTTCTGTTGAAAAGCAAAGTCTTGTGGTTGATGATCAAAGCACGGCCTGTGTGGCGTAGCTTTGTGTATAACGTGAATTCGCGAGCCTCACACCTCGGTATGAATCAAAAACGGGATTGTGACTGCAGGGAGAGCACGACGTTTCTTTCTAGCTAAGGTGGTGTCAGTGACCTACCAGCCCTGACATTTATATACTTTTCACCTGTGTGCTTGTTGGAATGCGAGGCGCCTCGGATATAGGTCTGTAAGGACCGGGAAACGTGTGTTCAGGAATTGCCAATCCTCAAAAGTAAGAGAGGACCGGCCCTGAAGATCCAAGGATCATAGTGGGGTCCTGAGGCATTTGCTAGAGTGTCTCGAACGCGGAGAGGAGTTTGCCCCTTGCCTCGGCTCATGACGGAAATCCAATTTCCAATACGTGATAGTGCGGTTTTATTTGTAGAATCTAGTATGGCGACATAGTATTATGGGTCATTCATGCCGCCTATGATTGATATTTGTGATTGAAATTGTTTTGACACTATACCCTTATAATAGTATCAAATAATGTGTTTTAAACGTATCAAGCATGCTTCGGCTGTTATAAGGTAAAAACCCTATCCTCCGGCTTGCGTTGCATTGTGTGATGGGACCTGGGTCTTATAACAGCTTCATTTTTCTTTATTTAGCATTGCGCTGTTTGTTTTATGCACTGGTATTCTTGGGAGGAAACCCGTTCCGTGTCATACGGCGTGGTCCCTTGATTTACCGAACTTTAAAAATAAAGATTAATAACTTTTTTAGTTCTCACACCAGTCACATGACTGACCTTGAGTTTATTGTTTTAACCTAAACTCTGGGTGCCCCTATTTTCCACACGGGCAGCTAGTAGTTTTGGTTTTGCAGATCTATATTCACAGGGTCCTGATTTACAGCTGGAACGATGCTCGGAAAGCTCTGTATCCGTGTATCACTTTCAGTTGTGTTTTGTATATTTTTCCGCTGTTATGTAATTTGTTGTAATCTCTGATATTTTTCGAATGTATATTCATTTATACTCTGCATATTCTTGTATCTAATGGAATTGTTGTAATAACAATGAAATGTTCTCCCGTGTGCGTCCTTTTGTGTGTTGTTCTCAAGGTAATCCGCTCTTTCCTTCACGGGGAAGTTACAGGTTGTCTCAATTTGGTATCAGAGCTTTGGTTTACAGAGCTCGAGAACAAGACACATTAGAACCATACGAAAGAATTCATCAGATATTGGATTAGTAATATCCAATTAGAATGACTCGTTAGAGATAGGATCAGTAGTATCCTAGAACGAGTGTAAAGAGTATATTTTTCAAATGAAAACAATTTTTGTTTTGAAATTTAAATCGTTTTATACGTATTTGAATAATTTTTTTATTTTGAATTTGGACAATCGAGTATATAAAGATTTTGCATATACGCATCATGAACGTATATTCGAAGTTTTAATATACTGGATAGATATAGAATCACATTCTAGACACCCGGGGATAATTCTGATGATGTGGCCACATCATCAGTATTTGTGTTCGTGTTTCGAAGGTGTGATTTCTATATATTTCCATTAGACTGGTGTGAGAACCAAAACTAATATAGCTAGAATACATTGTTGTGAACTGGCATCAAAAACATGATTTTTTGTATATGTATCAAAATTATGAATTTGAAACGTTAATCCACTAATTGATTGATGTTTGTGTTGTTTGTTTATTTGTTTAATAATTTTGAACCATTTAGCCTAATTGAATCAAATATTGAATTGTATTGAAAAATGATTACAAATGCATGCATATACATGTACTTACATTGAACAGGTTATAGCAAGGAGGCTAGAGCAGAGAATAAAATTTGTTTGCCCGACAAATAGGTACATGTTTACTATATAATTTACTGTTTTGTTTGGGTGATGATGATTTTATGAGCCTATTGGCTAGCTGCTTGGCTTTTTCTTTTTCTTTTTGAGATCAGAAGGCCTATATGGCAATTTCGGTATTTTCCCGTCGCTCCCGGTGCAGGGGAGGTTATGGCGAAATTTTTCGAAAATTTAGGGTGTTAGCCAAATTTTTGAAGAATTTGAAAATTCTTAGAAACTGAAAAGTTGGAGAATGGAAGCCAGATTGAACAACCCGAAAATCTGGGCCAGTTTAAAATTTTCATTTTGGCAATTTTAATGAATTTTGCACATTTAAAAATGAATTATTTTAAATAATATCAACCAGAAATCTATTTTGAACAGAATTGAACGTGTATATTATATACGTCGTCGTTAGAATATAAATAATTATATATAATTATAAAAGGATTTGAAAATGGCGCGGTAGTTCGATAATTCGATTTCAAACTTCAATTGAACGTACCGGGTGCAAAATAAACCGGATTTTAGTGAAACCGAAAATATTTTAATTTAATTGAGGATATCTTTCCAATGAATCCAAAAAATCAAAATTTCATAGCGGGAATCAAAAGATATGTCTAGTTGAAAATTCTGAATAGTCGCTATGGAATTCAGGCCCTTAAAAATGGGAATTTTGCAAACGACCTAGGAATTCGACGAAACCACTTTTGTTGGATCCGTGATGTCAAGTTATTGCTAGATTCCAATTTTCATAATTTTTCGAATCAATATGTGAGTGTGGCAAAAGAAAACGCGTTTGACCAGTTTAAGTTGATTTTAATCGACTGGAAAATGGCCATTTTTCCAACGGTCTCAGAATTCGACGAAACTAGTTTTGTTAGGACTGTATCGTCAATACGAAGCTAGAGAATATTTTTCTGGAATTTTTAGAGTTTGTATGTGACCCCGGTAAATTGAAATGCGTGTTCAAATTCAATATATAGAGTTATATGTTGATTTTGACGAAAACCGATTGTAACGATCGAATCAGCTTATGATACATATCCCATTGTGTTCGGAATGGGGGTAATTAGCTATGGACGACAGGCAGTGGGCCTCGTTTAGAGGTCGAATGAAAAAGTCAACTTTTTGTAAATTAAATAATTAAATAAATTAAAAACCCTCTCTCCTCCCCTTCAAAATCGCTGGCCCCCCCTTTCATCTTTTCATTCAGAACGAGTAGCAAAAAAAATAAAAAGAGAAAGGGGGGACGCGATCGATCGCCCCCCCCCCCCCCCCCGCTCGGTCACCGCCACCGCCTAAGGTGGCGCAGCCCACCGCGCCCCCTCCAGACCCCCTCCTCTCGCCGTCTTCCTCTCCTCTTCTTCCTCCTTTTCTCCAACCGACGACGCGCACCGCCCTCCGCCTGTGGCCCCACATCGGCCATCTCCAGCCGCATCCCGACCTGCGCCCTCTCCCCACGCCACCTCAAGCCGACAGTCCATGTGTAGCCCCCCCCTTCGAGTATAAAAATCCAAATTTTCTTGTATAAACCAGCGAACCCTTCTCCGATGCCGATTGGATGAAGCCACCAACGAGCTCCAACACCTCCGGCGATCTCCGACATCACTCCTCCATCTCCGTTAGCAAATGTGAGTTTGTTTTTGAATTTTATTATTTATTTTCTATGAGAGATAAATTAAAAAAATGATTTTTATAGAAAGAAAGTTTGAATTGTTATGTAAAGGAAGTTGGATTTTTATATGAATAGATTTGAAATAAAAATTCGATTTTTATATATGTATGAGATATAAAAATATGGTTTTTATTAAAGTAGAAATATAAAAATATAATTTTATATAGTTATGATAATAAAGGCGAAATCTTTATATTTGAAAAGGCGAAATCTTTATATGAAGGATAGCGTGATAAAATATAATCTTTATTATATGAACATCGTTGTAAAAATAGAATTTTTATCTATATAGTAGCGTTATAAAAATAGAATTTTTATCTATATAGTAGCATTATAAAAATAGAATTTTTATCTATACAGCATCGATGTAAAAATAGAATTTTTATCTATATAGTAACGTTATAAAAATAGAATTTTTATCTATACAGCATTGATGTAAAAATAGAATTTTTATCCATATGGAGTGATTATAAAAATATGATTTTTATATACATAGCAACAATATAAAAATGTCATTTTTATATATGTAGCTGCTACGGGCAACAAAAGTGAAAAAAGGCGAGAACAGCGATGACTTCTACACAAGAAAAGTCGTGGTATTAGATTAGCTATTTGGTGAGAACTTCAGGTGCTGCTAAGCACCGTCTGCATCCTAGTATATGGTGATTGATTGGGCTTCATTCCAATCGGGAAAATAATGAATATTATAAAAGAAAATTCCTGTGTTGAATATAAAAATAGTCGTGTGTTGACAGTACTCATTTGTTGAGATTAGTCAAGTGTTGAAAGAAATATAGACTCATGTGTTGAATAGAATAAATATTCATTTGTTGAATAGAATAACGAATTTATAGAAATATATAAAGTCGTGTTGATTAGAGTTGCGCTATTTTGACGTGAACGATATTTATATCAATCATATTCGTTTTTATAATGAATATTGAATAGTGATTGCAAAATTTAATATTTTGAAATGAAATTCAAATTAAATTAGATCAAAATTCAAGTTGAAATTTTATTGAATCAATATGAAATGAATTTGAATCGAATAGAAAATGAATTCGATTCGAATTGAATAGAAAGTGAATTTGAATTCAAATTGAATAGAAAGTGAATTTGAATTCAAATTGAATAGAAAGCGAATATGAATTTGAATTAAATAGAAATGAATTCAAATTGAATTAAATTGAAATTGAATTATAACGAATTGAAATCGTTTTGAATGAAATTTAAAACGAACTGAAATTGAATTGAAATCAATTTGAAATGAATTCGAATTGAATTAAATAGAAGGTAAATTCAAATTGAATTGAATTGAAACGAATTAGAATTTGAATTGAATTGAAACGAATTTGAATTTGAATTAAATAAAATTGAAATGAATTCGAATTGAATTGAAATCAAATCGATTTGAAATTGAAGATGAAGTTGAAATTGTTTTTGAAACGAATTTAAAACGATTTATAAAATACGTTTTAAAAAGGAAATCGACGAAATATATATAATATATATTATATATATAATGGCCTGAATAGAACGCGCCGCGCCGCGGCAGTTCGCGAATTTCGACCATTGACTTCGAATTGACGTTGCGGGAGATCCGACTGTCGGATTCTCCTAAAACCGGAACCGTTGGGTTCGTATCGAAAAGAGCTTTCCAATGAATATTAGAAATTTGAAATCTAACGGTTGGATTTGGAATTATGTCCAAATCAAATTTGGAAAAGGTCGCTGTAAGTGCAGTTCGATGGCCGTTGATGGAAATCGACTATACGGGCCTTGATAAAATTATTAAAAATATATATAATTTGTGTAAAATCATAAGAAATGATTTCGGAAAAATTGAGCTGAAGAATTCCACATTTGAAAAGAAAAAAATAGATTTTTGTCGAAATGAACTAGTTTTGAACTAGAATTAAAATCAATTTATTTTTGAAATAAATGAATTGAATTTGAAAGTGATTTTAAAAATAATCAATATTCCCAATACGCAGATTGGACTGGAGTTGAATCGAAATTATCTTCGGAATATTTCGATGTTGGATTTCGTGACTATACAGCTATTGTTATGGGAATTTGAAAGATATATTTTATATCGTTATTTCCAATACGATATTTGTTGGTTCCAGAATTTGATATTGAAAATAAGCCGATATTCTTTCTATTCAGAGCCTTGTATTTAATATCAAATGTGATTTTGGGTTTATCGTGAATTGTGTTTTAAATGAAATTGGTTCTTTGACCCAATTAAAGACAGGATATTGATTTTTGAAAAGATTAAAACTAAGTGGAGTTTTAATGAATCTTTAGTTAGATTGAAATGTGAATTGATAATTTAAATTATCAAATTTGAAAGGTGATCGAGAATGGAGTGCCACCAGTTTTGCTCCAAAGCGATATATAAATCTTTAATTAGATTTGAACGTGAGATGGTAATTAATTTTACCGATAACACAGTGGTGTTAGATATGGAGTGTTACCAGTTTTGCTCCATGGGATGAATAGGTTGGGATTGGGAAATAAAATAAATAATTACTTCGGTGTGGTTCGCTAATCCCGACTAGTTTGAAATGATATATATCCAAAGGAAGATTAAAGAATAAATTTAGAAGAATTTATCTTGGATAAAATTAATGGGAACATTTCCCTAAGAATGTGATTTGTGAATAAAAGGATATTCGGAATTGGAATGAGGCGTTTGTTGTGTTTGTGAAACATTTGTTTATCATATACGTGGGTTATTCAAAAAGGCCGGGTTATATCCATTCTGAATAACCGATTCGACGGGATGTCGAAGATGAAGACGGTGGTTGAAGACTGGAAGTCTTCACATCGTTTGGGTGATTACTGATGATCTCGATTGGGCTGTACACCCAAGACGAGGTAAACAGTTGGTGATCGTCCAGACGTACTTGGAGATGGATGGATATGCGAGGAAAGTGCCTCCGGTTTCGTTCAGACCCAGAACGAACTTGTAAATGGATTGTGTGTCTGACACTGGATTTTATTCTGTGTTGATTGATCTCTATTAAATATACATCTGTTTGGCGGCGGAGAATTTATTCTTTTGCTTAATGCCCTTCTCTGAGACGTACGAGCTCAGAGGTTGTATATCGATGGACATAAGTTGCATGGAGTGAATTGCCAGTGTGGCACGCATAAGTGGCAATTGATCAGGGCTTCTGTTGAAAAGCAAAGTCTTGTGGTTGATGATCAAGGCACGGCCTGTGCGGCGTAGCTTTGTACATAACGTGAATTCGCGAGCCTCACACCTCGGTATGAGTCAAAAACGGGATAGTGACTGCAGGGAGAGCACGACGTTTCTTTCTAGCTAAGGTGGTGTCAGTGACCTACCAGCCCTGACATTTATATACTTTTCACCTGTGTGGTTGTTGGAATGCGAGGAGCCTCGGATATAGGTCTGTAAGGACCGGGAAACGTGTGTTCAGGAATTGCCAATCCTCAAAAGTAAGAGAGGACCGACCCTGAAGATCCAAGGATCATAGTGGGGTCCTGAGGCATTTGCTAGAGTGTCTCGAACGCGGAGAGGAGCTTGCCCCTTGCCTCGGCTCATGACGGAAATCCAATTTCCAATACGTGATAGTGCAGTTTTATTTGTAGAACCTAGTATGGCGACATAGTGATATGGGTCATTCATGCCGCCTATGATTGATATTTATGATTGAAATTGTTTTGACACTATACCCTTATAATAGTATCAAATAATGTGTTTTAAACGTATCAAGCATTCTTTGGCTGTTATAAGGTAAAAACCCTATCCTCCGGCTTGCGTTGCATTGTGTGATGGGACCTGGGTCTTATAACAGCTTCATTTTTCTTTATTTAGCATTGCTTTTTTTTATGCACTGGTATTCTTAGGAGGAAACCCGTTCCGTGTCATACGGCGTGGTCCCTTTATTTACCGAACTTTAAAAATAAAGATTAATAACTGTTTTAGTTCTCACACCAGTCACATGACTGACCTGGAGTTTATTGTTTTATCGAGTGACATTACTTCTTCGGTCCGAACCAAGGAATCCGTTAGATATGATGCAAAATGGATCTTTTTCTATCGTTGATCAGAGATTTTTCTATGAAAAATACGAATCGGAGTTTGAAGAAGGGGAAGGAGCCCTCGACCCGCAACAGATAGAGGAGGATTTATTCAATCACATAGTTTGGGCTCCTAGAATATGGCGCCCTTGTGGCAATCTATTTGATTGTATCGAAAGGTCCACTGAATTGGGATTTCCCTATTGGGCCGGGTCATTTCGGGGCAAGCGGATCATTTATCATAAAAAGGATGAGCTTCAAGAGAATGATTCGGAGTTCTTGCAGAGTGGAACCATGCAGTACCAGACACGAGATAGATCGTCCAAAGAACAAGGCTTTTTTCGAATAAGCCAATTCATTTGGGACCCTGCAGATCCATTCTTTTTCCTATTCAAAGATCAGCCCTTTGTCTCTGTGTTTTCACGTCGAGAATTCTTTGCAGATGAAGAGATGTCAAAGGGGCTTATTACTTCCCAAACAAATTCTTCTACATCTATATCTAGACACTGGTTCATCAAGAATACGCAAGAAAAGCACTTAGAATTAACCTAAACTCTGGGTGCCCCTATTTTCCACACGGGCAGCTAGTAGTTTTGGTTTTGCAGATTTATATTCACAGGCTCCTGATTTACAGCTGGAACGATGCTCGGAAAACTCTGTATCCGTGTATCACTTTCAGTCGTGTTTTGTATATTTTTCCGCTGCTATGTAATTTATTGTAATCTCTAATATTTATCGAATGTATATTCATTTATACTCTGCATATTCTTGTATCTGATGGAATTGTTGTAATAACAATGAAATGTTCTCCCGTGTGCGTCCTTTTGTGTGTTGTTCTCAAGGTAATCCGCTCTTTCCTTCACGGGGAAGTTACGGGTCGTCTCAGAATTCTCACATTGGGTTCCACTCCGCCATTCTTTATTTTAAGATCGTTTTAACATAATTAAACAGCTATTTAATTTTGTCAAAAATTCCAACTTACACCATTTCCGTTCTGGTCAGTTCCACATTGTAGAGTTTCTGATTACGATTCCAACGCAATTGAAATCGTCGAATTCTGGCGATGTACGAAAAAGATATGGTATTATAAACTTTAGTTACACATTTAATATAATTAAATATAATTAGCTCACTTAATTACGCTGTTAAGGGTTGTCAAAACCCTTCTCCTACATCGTTCCTTGTAATGAACCAAAAAAAATTCGATGCTCGAATTTTTAACAATAATACATAACCCTGTATTACCTGCCAAAAATCCAAGTATAAAATTCCAGATTGTTAATAGAAAGAAGTTAGAGGGTGAGAGAAGAAAGAAAGAAATATTAGACTAGAAGAATAATAAGATCAGAATCTCACTACGGAATGGACGAAATATATTATATCACATACTTTATAAAAAAGAACTGTATATATGTTGCAACATCAGAGTATACATTCAAATCAATACAACACAACTGAAATAAACTAGTACCAGTAAATATATGGAATACGTCTCGACTTCAACACCTTCTCCAGAACTCCAAGTGAAACCTAACCTGGAAATATACTTGGTCTGACCTGAGCACATTTGAAGCAAAGCAAGGTTCATCCGGATCAGTCTAGAATACTTTCAGAGATAAATTCATAATACAAACAAGTTGTTCAACTTTGAAAAATCCTTTGGAAGAAAAGGATAATAGTAAGACCAGTCCACACATAAACACGGACGGTTTTTACATTACTATAACCCAAAACATTTTGATATATACAAATCCAGTAATATTATAATAGTATCTATCAAATCACAAATAAATAACCATCTAGCAGAACGCTTGCATCTCACACTCTACATATTCGTTATATAACCAAAAACCGCAAGGTACAAATTGGGGAATGGATTCCAACTATGACAAGGTATGGGACCACCTTTCGATCAGTGTACTCTAGAGGGTATACACTGGGGTTCAACAAGAACGTCTTGCAACCCGGCCCACACATGTCCGACCACTCATTTAGCTTGAGTGTATCGAATATATTTTCACCCATTACGGTTTTAAGGGCCCAACGTACATCCGTGGATATACAGAAAAATAAAAGAAGAACAAATGTGAATTTTCTCTAGATCAGTAACTATATACCCTACTTGGGAATGACCCACCTAGCCAACTCGCCTGCCCGATTTTTTTCATTTCCCGGTTGATGAGGCTTGAGGTCTCGTTTAACTTTTTAGAACTTCCGACCATCATTCGCTTTGAAGGCCACATTGTCAGATCCGTCAAATCACTAATTGACGTCCACAAAAATACCCTTGTAGTTAAGCTAAGAGATGTGCCCCTCTCCGCCACCAACTATGGTACGTTTGTAAAAATCAACGTACGTGAGTTTTTAGGAAATACTCTGTCAGACATTCGTCCATACAAGTCATCCAGGAATAGGATGAACCAAAGGCACCATCCTACCACATCCTTATATAGGAATCACCCCGAGGATCAGTAGCGAGTAGTCCTTGCAATCCGTAACTTTCAGTCATGACAGAACCGTAGTGTATCTCTTTTGTGCGAGCTACCCAAAGATTATAAGTAGTTCTTCCGTTTCATGAAGATATATGGTCTTCAATGCTCCATTTTATTGTTGCAAGTTAGTTCAATCGCAACGTTGAATCGAAGTGGTTTTGGGTCTAGATCATCCAACTTGTTCTTCGCTGCATAACATCAGTTAACAATATCTGAAATAAATATTTAATCTAGATCATCCAATTCAACATAAATAATATCATCAATCATTAACAACCAATAATCAATCAAGCAACCAATCATCCAATTTTATACTAACACTAATAAGTTAAAATATTATGAATTTAGTCACATTATAGTATTTCAGAGATCGTGAGAGTTATCTCACCTTGAAATTTTGATTTGATTTCAACGTTATTTCGTTTTATTTTAAATGAATGTTTAAAATTAAACAAAATCCCCAATTGTTTCCTAATTCATCCGAATTGGCTCAGCAACGTAGTGTTTCCCACCGTGATTCCAACATCCCTGATTTCATCAAATTATGGTCATGGAAATAAAAGATATTAATGTTTTAGTGATTTAATTTTTGTTTATAATTAACCAACTCTAAACTATATATTAACCTTAATTTTCTTAAACCGATTAAGCTAGACCGACACAGTTTCCTTCATTCTTTCCAGTACACCATGAACACGGTCTTCATTGTTCATTCCTGCTTCAAGTAATACCCAACGTAAGTTTGATTGATTAAAGTAACTAATTAATTCTTTAAATTAGTTAATTAGCAAACTAATCAAATTAAAATTTCCCTTAACCTACCAATTAGTTTCTGACCCTTATTGTTCCTTTATGGGTTCCTTTGTCGGGTGATACCAGATTCAATGGCAACCCTGCGCAAATTATCTTCATTAAAGTTTAAATATTTTTTAACTGATATTTAAACTACGTTAATTTCTTGATTATAGTTGATTACCTAGTTGTTTCCCTACTTCACGCAACTGTTAATTCATTCCAAATTTCCAGGGAACATGTCCATTTCTTTAGCTACCACCTTCGTTCCTGTTATTAGCACTTCGATCCCGCTGAAGTCCTCAAAAACATTACTAGCACAGTCAAACACAACACCACCCACATTTTCCGCAGTACCATCCCCTATATTCTTAAACCATCTTTACCCAGTAAGCCAACCTTCCTCATCGTGTGTTCATGAACCCCGCCTACCCTTACTTTTCCTTTCTCCACACACCATGGCCACTTATCCATGCGAGAACCATCACACCAATATATAGCCAAAACTCCTTCATCTTCTCCTCATTTAAAACCTTTATAGCATCCATCAACATCCCCTACGCCACCTTTACCAACTACCCCGAGCCACCTTATCAACTGAATCGCCATCGGAGACCGCCCTTATGAGCGCTTGACTGTCCTCTATCCACGCTGAGAACCACGAACCGTCCAGGCCCGCCAATCACCTATAGTTGCTCCAAAACCGCGACAGCTTCAAGCCTCTTATCCGACCACCTCAGCCCACCATAAAAGATCACAACTGTTTAGATTTCAGAGCTCAATTAGCTCAAGGATTTTGCAGTTAACGTCTCTTGGATGGATGAATAGATTTCGTAGGGAGGAAGGTTGGGATGGATTCGACCGTTGGTTTATTGCTGTTCGAATGGGTACTGAAAAGAAGGATTAACATATGTATTTTATAGTATAGACAGCTTGGTTGGCAAGGAAGGAGAACACATCGGTGGTGTCAGACGTTTAATTTCGAAATGACCGGGTTTTGGAAAAAACGAAGGCTGCTGTGTTTTAATTAGGGGAAGCAACAGTATTTAACATGTTAAACCCCAAAGTTTTTGACCAAAAATGGTACTTCTTTTATTAGCATAAGGATATTGTCAGCACTTTGGCCGATAAGATATTGTGCAGATTTCAGAAAGTTTGATTTTCTATATTATTTTGTTCACAGTATTTCCATTGGTTACAAAAGGTTATAATACAAGACCCATGGATATGTACTTTTATATTTTTATGTTATTATAAAGATTGGCACAGTTGAAGGATAGAAATGACGTTAAATCGTATAGGGTATAACATGTACTTAGGGAAAAATAGGGTGGCAGATTGACGTTTATATTTTCTTTCATAGCTGAAATTTCGTTCAGCCCTTTGCATGTGCTCAGAATTTTTGTGAGATGGCAGAGATATTATTAGAGGCTTAGGTCTACTGCTGTGGCACGTGAGGGTATATAGGAGAAGATTTGGAACTGGATATTACACATGGCTGCATCTTCAACTTGGTTTGCACATGGTTCTTCGAAGGGCTTTGCCAGCGAGAAGACTTCTATCACATGCTGAAGACCTTTAATCAAGATCAGCTGCGATGTTTTGACAGTGTAACAATCCGGAAAATCCGAACCAATTTAAAAATTTTATTTTGGAAATTTTAATGGATTTTGAATATTTAAAATGATTTATTCTAAATAATAACGCCTAAAAAATTATTTAAATCGAAGTCAGAACGAATAAATTTATTTTAATTATATAACGAGTCTGAAATGGCGCGGTAGTTTGAAAATTCGATTTCAAATTTCCATTGAATGTACAGGATTCAAAATAAATCGGATTTTAGTGAAAACTAAAATATTTGAATCTGTTTGAAAATATCTTTCCAACTGATGTGAAAAATCCAGATTTCATAACGGGAATAAAAAGTTATGTCCAGTTCAAAATTCAGAATTGTCGTTATAGAATTCTATATAATATATAGCCCTTAAAAATAGCCATTTTGCAAACGACCTCATTTCTCCTCCCTCCCCTCTCCATTCGATATCCCCAAAGCCTATCCGCCCAAAACCCTAGCCACCAGTCCCTTAGCCCGCTGCCGCCACCTAGCAACGCCCACCAACTACCGCCAGTAAACCCACGCCACCACCTCCGCCTCATGCGCCACCCTAGCAGCCCCCTCCCTCTTTGAACAGCTAAAGTAAGTTTTTATTTTATTTTATTTTATTTATTTTTAGGTAATTGATTTGGTTAATTCGGAAATTGAACATTGTTTTTTTTTAAATCTGATTTTTTATAGCGTTGTTTTAAAATGTAATTTATATATATAAATAGATTAGTATTAAAAAGATTTGATTTTTATTCATATGTAAATATAAAGTTTTGAATTTTATTTATATATATAGCATATAAAAATTTAATTTTTGTTTATATATATATAACATATAAAGATGTGATTTTTATTTATATATTAACAATATGAAATTTTTATTTTTACATATATAGCGAAGTGATAAAAAATGATCTTTATTATATAGAGAGGATAATAAAAATAGGATTTTTTTATATGAATAGAATAATAAAAATTTGATTTTTATATAGAAAGTAGCGATAGAAAAATATAATTTTTATATAGAAAGTAGCGATAATAAAAATATGACTTTTATATAATTAGGGTATTAAAAATGTGATCTTTATAATGTAAACATCGTTTTAAAAATGTGATTTTTATATATGAAGTAGCGAAATAAAAATGTGATTTTTATTTATAAGTTAGAAAGACAAAAATTCGATTTTTATATATATAATAGCAATATAAAAATATGATTTTTATATATAATAGCAATATAAAAACATCATATTAAAAATGTGATTTTTACTATGAACAGCGTGGAAAAGATTGCGTTGGAATTTTGGGCAAATCCAAACGGTTTAGTAATTTAGAAATAAAACTGGAGGAGTGGATCCCAAAGGTGAGAACTTCTCACTCTATTTTATTTTCTGTTAAATATATATACTAGGATGCATACGGTGCTTAGAAGCACCCGACACCTTTGTTTGAAACCATGGATGTTTGGTTATTTGTTTAGATTGACAAATTGGTTTAATTGGATTTGGGATGTAAATTGAATTGATTAGAATTTGGTTTGTATATATCGCGAGCCATTATTAGACGAGGGATAAGGCTAGACCGTATTCCGGTTCTAGTATCGCGCCGTTATGCTGCCGAACTTTTCTAAAAATGTTAGAACAATAAAAATATCATTTTTATTGTATAAATGAATTGCATAAAATACTCATGTGTTGAAATAAAAAATTTATCGTGAAAAGTATAATTTTTAGTGGGTAAATAAATGAAAATAAATATTCATTTACAAATCAGACGATTTGTTTATTTACACACATTTGACTGATACTGAATGGGACAATATATTTTACACATCGCCCAACTGCACAAATAAAATCGTTGTGTGTTGATTGTGTAACGACCCAGAAAATCTGAACCAATTTAAAAATTTTAAATTGGCTAAAATAATGGATTTTAAATATTTAAAATAAATATTTTAAATAATAGCAATGAAAAATGAATTTGAATCGACAAATGAAAACGAATATAATTAATTCTAATTATAAACAAGGCGTGAAATGGCGCTGCTGTTTCAAAAATTGAATTCAAACTTTGTCGGACTGTACCGGGTGCAAAACAAAACGGATTTGAGTGAAACCAAAAATATTTAAATTTGTTAGTGAATACCTTTCTAACAAATCTGAAAAATCGAATTTTCATAGCGGAAAGCAAAAGTTATGGCCAAATGAATTTTCGGAAAGGTCGCTATGGAATTTATATAGCCCGTGAAATTGGCCATTTTGCATACGACCTCAGAATTCAACGAAACCACTTTTGTTGGATCTGGGATGAGAAGTTATTGCTAGGTTTCAAATTTCATAATTTTTGAAGCTAGTATGTGAGCGTGGCAAAGGAAAACGTGTTTTGGTCAATTACAATTAAATTGGATCGACTAGAAATGGGCCTTTTTGCAAACGGTCTCGGAATTCGACGAAACTAGTTTGTTTGGGACCGCATCGTCAAAACATAGTCAGATTTATTTTTCTGGAATTTTTCGAATCAGTTTGTGGCCTAGGCAAATTGAAATGTACGTTCAAATCAAATATTGAATGTTATATATTTTAAATTGAATGGAAACTGACTGAAATAGTTGAATGGGCCTACGAAACATATCCCATTGTGTTCGGAATGGGGGTAAAACGCTAAGGACGACAGTCGTTGGGTTTGGATTGGGGTTCGTGTGTGAAAGGTGTATTTTAGAATTTTGAAAATATATAAAAAAAATAAAAAAATTCATTGGCCAGTATCTTTTCTTCTCTCTCCCCGATTAGAACTGCGCACGACGGAATTGATGTCGCGACCTTCTCTCTTCGATTTCTCCCACGTTTCACAATGAAATCGAGTGATTCTTGATTCATTTCAAAGCTCTTCGTCTCCTCTTTAAATCCATCTATGGTTTGCTAGTTATCATCAAGTGTGGAGGGAGATACGAGTCCTCAAAGTCAACGACTTTGGAGCGCCGCCGAGCCTTCAGGGCGCCACCGAATGGAGCGAAACCACCGGCGCCGGGAAGTTGGTTCGAAGCTCTTCGACGCTGTGTGAGCTGATTCTCCTATCGCGCAACAGTTTGATCGAAAGATCAAAACCTAGTTTTGAACCATCGTGAAAGGTGGGTCCTTTATTACATCTGAACTTTGAAAAATCATATATTTTTCGTTTCTTGACAAAATTCGATGAAACAGGAAACATCGTGACCGTGTGGACGTCTTCTACATTTTAGAAGAGACCGCACATTTTTCTGAGCCTTCTGCTATTTTTGGTGCAGTGGAACCCAATGTGATATTTCTAATTTATAAACGATATGGAAAACGACGATGTATAAATTATATGGTCGATGTATGGGTTATATAAGCGTTGTACACCTCATGTATAAGCATTGTATAAGTTGTACGTTCGATATATAAGTTATATATGCGTTGTAAGAATTATATATATGTGTTGAAATAGAAGTGAATTGCTATATATAAATATATATATATATACACACACGCCCCTCGTCCACAAACCATGGACGATATTTATTGGTTGTGATTGGTGTAAAAATTGATTGATAGCGAATGGTTGTTTGGGATTGTTTGTGGTTGATATTGATTGATTGTGGTTGAAAAATACCCATTTGCGGTTGAGAAATATTTGGTTGAAACCACATAGGATTAATTTGTGGAAATGAAGAATATATACATGCCGCATGCGTGCAAACTATATGCATGATTCCCCATTGTCAAAAACCGCGAGGTTTTAAGGTAGAGCGACGAGCCGTACTAGGGACAGTCCCGGTTTTAACTACCCTGCCGTTATGCTGCCGAAATTTTGAATAATATTCATGTGTTTGAATTATTTTCATTTGTTGAAACTATATTTATTCGTTGAATAGAAAACCTTCATGTGTTGAATCGATATTCATTCGTTGATTAGAAATTCATGTGTTGAATGGTATTCGTGTTTTAAATATAAAAATCACATTTTTATCTATATATATATATATATATAAACTATAGAAAACCTTCATGTGTTGAATTGAAATTCATTCGTTGGTTTGAAATTCATGTGTTGAATGGTATTCATATTTTGAAATAAATTGTTTTACAATAAAAATCACATTTTTATCATCTATATGAACTATGTAAAATAATCTCGTTTTGAAATAAATTGTTTTATAATAAAAATCACATTTTTATCATCTATATGAACTATATAAAATAATCTAGTTTTGAAAGAAACTGTTTTATAATAAAAATCCTATTTTTATTACCTATATAAACTATATAAAATAATAGTGTTTTGAAATGAATAGTGTTGCAATAAAAATCACATTTTTATTATATACATGAATTGTTAAATATAGCGAAGTGTCGGAATAGAAGACAGTTAGATAAAAATATCAAATTTATCAAATGTATGAAAAGAATATAGCTTTGAAATCGAAGAGTCGATATATATATATATATATATATATATATATGGAATTAAAATATATCGAATAACGACGCTGCAGTTCGTATTTTGAAACCGTGATTTCAAACGATTATACCGGGAGATCCGACCATCGGATTTTCCTGAAATCGCAACCGTTGGGTTCGCTTTGGAAAAATCTTTCCAACGGCGCCAACTTTGTAAAAATCTAACGGTTGGATTGTCTGGAATGTTTAATTCAAATCTGAAGAAAAACAGCGCCAGAATCGACTATATATATATATATATATATATAATTATATTTAATCGAATAACGACGCTGCAGTTCATATTTTGAAATCGAAACTTAAAACGATTATACCGGGAGATCCGACCGTCGGAATTTCCCGAAACTGGAACTACTGGATTCGTTTTGAAAAGATCTTTCTAATGATGTAAATTTTGTGAAGATCCAACGGTTACATTTTCAGATATGTGTAAATCCAATCTGAAGAAAAACAGCGCCACGGCCGCGTTATGGCCCGAAGCGTCGTCTTGAATAAATTGGCTATTTTAAAATAAATAAAAATAGTGATAAATCGTTATAAAATATTATAAACAATATAGATGTGATTTAGAAATTAACTGGAGGTTGGCTAAGTCGAATGTTTTCCTAGGTGTTGATCTAATGTTGGTTTCGGCCTTCGGGGTTAATATTTGGGAAATCGTTCTCTTACTGATTGACGGTTAGTGACTAATGAATTAAAATGATGCGTGTGTATGTCAGTGTTGCACTTGTTTATTATATACGCGTGTTGCTCAGAAAGACCGGGTTTATCCCATTCTGAATAACTGAATCGACGATAAGTAATCAAAGATGAAGACAATGGTCGAAGACCGGAGATCTTCACCTCGTTTGGATGGTAACCGAGGTCCTGATTGGGAGGCATCCCGTAATATGGATAATGAGTGGTGATCGTCCAGACGTACGTGGTGATCGATGGGTTTGCGAGGTATATAGTGCCTCCGGTTTCGTTCAGACCCAGAACGGACTTGCAAATTGATAGTGTGTCTAGCATTGGATTTTATTCTATATTGATTGATCTCTATTAAATATACATCTGTTTGGCGGCGGAGAATTTATTTTTTTCTTAACGCCCTTCTCTGAAACGCACGAGCTCAGAGGTTGTATATCAATCGATATCAGACGCATGGCATGAATTGATAGTGTGGCATGCCTAAGTGGCAAATGATCAGGGCTTCTGTTGAAAAGCAAAGTCTTGTGGTGATGATCAAAGCACCGCCTGTGTGGCGTAGCTTTATATATAACGTGAATTCGCGAGCCTCACTTCCCGGTATGAACCAGAAACGGGAGAAGGACCTCAGGGAGGGCATGCGTTTCTTTCTAGCTAGAAGTTGTGTTGGTGTTTTTACACGGCCTGACATTTTACTTATGTGGTTGTTACTGTTGCGAGGCGCCTCGGTTAGATCGGACGATCCGGATCCGATGGAGTCATTCTTTGGCTCATTTACGCCCCAAAGGGCGGGGAAATGTAGTGCTCAGGAATTTTAATCCACATCGGTGGACCGGCCCTGTCGCTCCAAGGGTCGATGCGTTCTGATCCTGAGGGGCGGGCTAGAGCGTCTCGAATTCGGTAAGGACTATCTTTTGCCTTGGTTCATGACGGAAATCCAATTTCCAAATACGACATCGTGCGGTTTTGATTGTATATATATATGGCGACATGATATATGGTACCCATGTCGTCTATGATTGATAGTTATGATTTGAAATTGTTTTTGAAACATATAAACACTAGTAGTAATATCAAATGCTTTTGTTTTATTCGTATCAAGCATATTTTGGCCATTATAAGGTAAAACTCTATCCTCCGGTTTGCGTTGCATTGTGTGATGGGAACTGAGTCTTATAATGGCTTCATTTTTATAAAAAGCATTGCGATGTTTAAAAGAAAGATTTGTTTTAAAGCACTGGCAATCCAATGGAGTAAACCCGTTCCACGAAAGTGGCGTGGTCCCGTAATTAGCCATATTATAAATGTGTTGAGTAGATTTCTCATACCAGTCCCATGACTGACTCGTAGTTTGTTTCACTTTCAATGTAACAACCCGAAAATCTGGGCCAGTTTAAAATTTTTTATTTTGGCAATTTTAGCGAATTTTGGATATTTAAAATAGATTATTTTAAATAATATCGACGAGAATTTTTTTTTGAATATAATTCGAACGTATATATTATATACGTCGTTGTTAGAATATAAATAATTATATATATAATTATAAATAGAATTGAAAATGGCGCGGTAGTTCGATAATTCGATTTCCAACTTCTATTGAATGTACCGAGTGCAAAACAATCCGGATTTTAGTGAAACCAAAAATAATAGGATATAATTGATGATATCTTTCTAACGAACCCGGAAAATTGAAATTTCATAGCGGGAATCAAAAGATATGTCCAGTTGAAAATTCTGAATAGTCGCTATGGAATTCAGGCCCTCAAAAATAGACATTTTGCAAACGACCTCGGATTTCGACAAAACCACTTTTGTTGGATCCGTGATGTAAAGTTATTGTTAGATTCCAAATTTCATAAATTTTCGAATCAATATGTGAGCGTGGCAAAGGGAAACGCGTTTGACTCGTTTCAGTTGATTTTAATCGACAGGAAAATGGCCATTTTTCCAACGGTCTCAGAATTCGACGAAACTAGTTTTGTTAGGACCATATCGTCAATACGAAGCTAGATAAAAAAAATCTGGGATTTATAAAGTTCGTATGTGACCCCGATAAATTGAAATGTGCATTCAAATTCAATATATAGAGTTAAATGTTGATTTTGTTGGAAACTGATCGAAACTATCGAATCAGCCTACGATACATATCCCATTGTGTTCGGAATGGGGGTAAAACGCTATGGACGACAGGCGGTGGGCCTCGTTTAGAGGTCGTATGTAAAAGTCAACTTTTTCATAATTAAATAATTAAATAAAAAAAATAACCCTCTCCCCTTCCTCCTTTATACTATCAGCCCCCCCCCCCCCCCCGTTCGATTTAAAATCAAAACCAGAAAAGAAAAAAAAACCATCGACTTCCTCGAATCGCCCGCCGCCGCTCCTCCG
The DNA here is from genome assembly GCA_030737875.1 of Allium sativum. Lineage (NCBI taxonomy): Eukaryota > Viridiplantae > Streptophyta > Magnoliopsida > Asparagales > Amaryllidaceae > Allium > Allium sativum. Next base: position 165,113,474 of record CM060913.1, read on the forward strand.
ACGAGAGCGTGCCACCGCGCAGCAGGCGCGGCAACCTCCTGCTCCTCCGCCAGTTGCCGTCGCGCCTCAGGCGCTGGCCATCCTCCCCTCCCTCTTGCCTCCTCACCTCATCCGCTTCTTCCTCCTCTTCTATTGAACCCTGCGAGCCCCTCTTCCACCTCCCTTCCCCTACCAATCCCCTCCACCGAGCCTCACACCCCCTCCTTCTCTCTCCTCCGCTGTACACCGAACCTCGTGTGCCTCTGCCGCAACCCACCTTCGAAGACCGCCCCATTTCGCTGAGAAAAAAATGTAAGTTTATATTTTTATTTTATCCATTTCTTTTTTTAATTAATTCCTAAGGAAAAATATAGGACTTTTAGATTATTTTTAAATAAAGATTTGTATTTTTTTATCTTATAGAAAGATTAGATCTTTATTGTATGGAAAAAAATAGATTTTTAAAACAAGGAAGATCGGATTTTTAATGTCTAAAAGGAGTGATTTTATTTATACAAAGAAAGTTTTGGGTTTTAAAAATATAATTTTTAGATTATACAAAGAATCAAAATACGATTTTTATCTATATAATAACGAAGTAAAAATTCGATTTTTATCTATATAATAACAAAGTAAAAATTCGATTTTTATATATTGAATAGCGAAGTAAAAAAATTCAATTTTTATATATGTAGTGGCTACGGGCAGCGAAAGTGACAAAAGGCGAGAACGATGAAGATTTCTCTAAATGAAGAGTCGTGGTATTGGATAGCTATCGGAGAGAATTTCTCACTCTTCACTCTCTTTTTCTAGTTATATATATACTAGGATGCAGACGGTGTTTAGTAGCACCCGACACCCGTCATCCACAGACCATGGATGGCTTGTTTGTTTGATTGATGTGTTGTAAAAATTGTTTGTGTTGTTGATGTGAAATCGATAATATAAATTAATGTGTTGAAAGGAAATAAAATATTTATATAGTTCAAAATATTTTATCGTTAAAAATACAATTTTTAACGTGAATGTGAATAAATAAATATTTATAACCAAATCGACCGATTTGTTTATATACACTGATTTGACTGATTGATTGGGATGATAAATTTTACACATTGCCTAACTGCACAAATAAAATCTGTGTTTGATTGCTTGAAAACCCCACACGGGTATTGGGATAAAATACGGCATACACTAATCCCAATAAAATCTGTGTTTGACAGGCTGTTATAAGCGTTAGATATCTATATTTGATGCTTATACAGTGTAGTGCACTTTGGATGATGGTTGATTATTTATCGTTGCTATTATATACATGTGTTGTATGAAAATCCATATAATTAACATTATATGGTGATTGATTGGGCCTCATTCCAATTTAGTAAATAAAGAATATTATAAAATAAAGGTTCATGTGTTGACCGTACTCATCCGTTGAGATTAGTCATGGGTTGAACGAAATATTTTAATAATAAAATTTACATCTTTATCAATATAAAATAAAGGTTCATGTGTTGACCATACTCATCCGTTGAGATTAGTCATGATTTGAACGAAACATTTTAATAATAAAATTTACATCTTTATCAATATAAAATAAAGGTTCATGTGTTGACCGTACTCATCCGTTGAGATTAGTCATGTGTTGAACGAAATATTTAAAAAAAATAGAAATATTTGTAATAGAAGTATTTGAAAGGGAAATATTTGAAATAGAATATTTGAAAATAGAAATATATGAAGCCGTGTTGATTAGATTGACGCCATTTTGACGTGAACGATATTTATATCGATTTTATTCATTTTAAAATGAATATTGAAAAGTGATTTCGAAATCGAATATTTTGAAGTGAAATTTGAATTGAATTGAATAGAAAACGAATTTGATTTGAATTGAATATATAACGAATTTGATTTGAATTGAATAGAAAACGAATTTGATTTGAATTGAATAGAAAACGAATTTGATTTGAATTGAATAGAAAACGAATTTGATTTGAATTGAATAGAAAACGAATTGGATTTGAATTGAATAGAAAACAAATTCGATTTGAATTGAAAAGAAAACGAATTCGAATTGAATTGAAAAGAAAATGAATTCGAATCGAATTAAAATCGATTTGAATTGAAATCAAATAGAAATGAAAGTAAAAAGGATTTATAACAGAAAATTCAATTTTGATTTGAATTTGAAATAAAGGTTGAAATTGTTTTTGAAACGAATTCAAAACTATTTATAAAATTCGTTTTAAATAGAAATCGACGAAATATATATTATATATATATAATATAATGGCCTGAGTAGAACGCGCTGCACCGCGGCAGTTCGTGAATTTCGACCATTAATTTCGAACGGACATTACGGGAGATCCGACCGTCGGATTCTCCTAAAACCGGAACCGTTGGGTTCGTATTGAAAAGAGCTTTCTAACGAATATTAGAAATTTGAAATCTAACAGTTGGATTTGGAGATACGTCCAAATCAAATTTGGAAAAGGTCGCTGTAAGTGCAGTTCGATGACCGTTGATGGAAATTGACTGTACGAGCCTTGATAAAATTATTAAAAATATCAATAATTTGTGTAAAATCATAATAAATGATTTGGGAAAAATTGGGATGAAAAACTCCATATTTGAAAAGATAAAAATAGATTTTTATCGAAATGAACTAGTTTTGAACTAAAATTAAAACCCATTTATTTTTAAATGAATAAATTGGATTTGAAGCGGGTTTTAAATAGAAATGATTTGTGGGTTTATCATGAATGGTGTTTTAAATAACACTAGTTCTTTAACCCGATAATAAATAGAATGTGATTTGGGTTTGTTGTGAACTGTGTTTTAAATGACATTAGTTCTTCAACCCAGTAAAAGGAGTTTTAATGAATCTGCAATTAGATTGAAACGTGAGTTGATAATTTAAATTATCAAATTTAGAAAGTGAGCGAGAATGGAGTATCACCAGTTTTGCTCCAAGGCGATAGTTAAATCTTCAATTAGATTTGAACGTGAAATGGTAATTAATTTTACCGATAACACCGTGGTGTTAGATATGGAGTATTACCAGTTTTGCTTCATGGGATGAATAAGTTGGGATTGGGAAATTAAATAAATAATTACTTCGGTGTGGTTCGCTAATCTCGACTAGTTTGGAAAACCATAATTTGGTTTGATATGACATCCAAAGGAAGATTAAAGGATAAATTTTAAAGAATTTATCTTGGATAAAATTAATGGGAATCTTTCCCTAAGAATGTGATTTTGTGAATAAAAGAATATTCTGAATTGGAATGAGGCGTATGTTGAGTTTGTGTAACATTTGTTTTTAATATACGCGTGTTTGTTCGGAAAGTCCGGGTTTATACCCATTCTGAATAACCGATTCGACGATATGTCGAAGATGAAGACGATGGTCGAAGACCGGAAGTCTTCACATCGTTTGGATAATTACTGACGATCCTGATTGGGCTGTACACCCAAGAGGATGGAAATAGTTGGTGGTCGTCCAGACGTACTTGGAGATCGATGGATATGCGAGGAAAGTGCCTCCGGTTTCGTTCAGACCCAGAACGAACTTTTAAATGGATTGTGTGTTTGACATTGGATTTTATTCTGTGTTGATTGATTTCCGTAAAATATATATCTGTTTGGCGGCGGAGAATTTATTCTCTTGCTTAACGCCCTTCTCTGAGACGTACGAGCTTAGAGGTTATATATCGATAGATATCAATCGCATGGCATGAATTGCCTGTGTGGCATACTGAGTTGCATGGATCAAGGCTTCTATCGAAAAGCAAAGTCTTGTGGTTGATGATCAAAGCACAACCTTTGTGGCGTAGCTTTGTGTATAACGTGAATTCGCGAGCCTCACACCTCGGTATGAGTTAAAAAGGGGATACGGACCATTGGGAGAACACGACGTTTCTTTCTAGCTTTGGTGGTGTCAGTGACTTACCAGCCCTGACATTTATATACTTTTCACCTTTGTGGTTGTTGGAATGAGGCGCCTCGATATAGGTCTGTAAGGACCGGGAAACGTGTGTTCAGGAATAAATAATCCTCAAACGTAAGAGAGGACCGGCCCAACCGATCCAAGTGGCTGCCCAGAGTGCTTAGTCCTGAGCATTTGCTAGAGTGTCTCGAAGCGAAGAGGGTCTTGCCCCTTGCCTCGACTCATGACGGAAATCCAATTTCCAATACGTGTATTGCGGTTTTAATTGCAGAACTAGTATGGCGACATGATATATGGTACCCATGTCGTCTATGATTTATATTTATGATTGAAATTGTTTTGACACTATACACTTATTATAGTATCAAATGATTTGTTTTAAACGTACCAAGCATGTTTGGCTATTATAAGGGAAAACCCTATCCTCCGGCTTGCATTGCATGGTATGATGGGACCTGGGTCTTATAATAGCTTCATTTTTCGAAAAAGCATTGCGTTGTTTATTCTATGCACTGGTATTCTTGGAAGGAAACCCGTTCCGTGTTATACGGCGTGGTCCCTTGAATTACTCTCTTTTAAAGTAAAGCTTTAAATAACTGTTTTAGTTCTCACACCAGTCACATGATTGACCTGGAGTTTATTGTTTTAACCTAAACTCTGGGTGCCCCTATTTTCTACACGGGCGGCTAGTAGTTTTGGTTTTGCAGATTTATATTCACAGGATCCTGGTTTACATCTGGAATGATATCCGAAAAGCTCTGTATCCGTATATCACCTTCACTTGTGCTTTGTATTATTTTCCGCTGCTATGTAATTTATTGTAATCTTTGATATTTATCAAATGTAATTTATTCATTTGTACTCTGTATATTCTTGTATCTGATGGTATTATTGTAATAAACAATGAAATGTTCTTCCGTCTGCGTTCTGATCTGTCCTGTTCTCAAAACGATCAAGGGTTTCGAACGGTCCAGATCGGTTTAACGACCGATTCGGATCGAGTGAAATTCGCGGCCGTCACATTTGGTATCAGAGCTTTGGTTTACAGAGCTCGAGAACAAGACACATTAGAACCATACGAAAGAATTCATCAAATATTGGATTAGTAATATCCAATTAGAATGACTCGTTAGAGATAGGATCAATAGTATCCTAGAACGAGTGTGAAGAGTATATTTTTCAAATGAAAACAATTTTTGTTTTGAAATTTAAATCACTTTATACGTATTTGATTATTTATTTATTTTGAATTTGGACAATCGAGTATATAAAGATTTTGCATATACGTGTCATGAACGTATATTCGAAGTTTTAATATACTGGATAGATATAGAATCACATTCTAGTCGCCCGGAGATGTTCTGATGGTGGTTCGAAACATCATGAGCATTTATTTTCGAGTGACGAAGGTGTGATATCTATATATTTCCATTAGACTGGTGTGAGAACCTAAACTTATATAGATAGATTTATTTGTTGTGAATTGGCATCAAAAACATGATTTTCTGTATATGTATCAAAATTATGAATTTGAAACATTAAATTCACTAATTGATTGATGTTTGTGTTGTTTGTTTATTTGTTTGATAATTTTAAACCATTATGCCTAATTGAATCAAATATTGAATTGTATTGAAAATTGGTCGCATTTGCTTGCATATACATATACTTACACTGAACAGGTCATAGCAAGGAGGCTAGAGCAGAGAATAAAATTTGTTTGCCCGACAAATTGGTACATGTTTACTATAATTTACTGTTTTGTTTGGGTGATGATGATTTTATGAGCCGATTGGCTAGCCGCTTGGCTTTTTCTTTTTCTTTTTGAGATCAGAAGGCCTTTATGGCAATTTCGGGATTTTCCCGTGGCTCTCGGTGCAGGGGAGGTTATGGCGAAATTTTTCGAAAATTTAGGGTGTTAGCCAAATTTTTGAAAATTCTCAGAAACTGAAAAGTTGGAGAATGAAAGCCAGATCGAACGTAGAGTTGATGAATCAAACCACTTTCGACTTCGTTCCTTTTCGGGGACGAAAAGTTTTAAGTGGGGGAGATTGTAACAACCCGAAAATCTGGGCCAGTTTAAATTTTTTTATTTTAGCGAATTTTGGATATTTAAAATAGATTATTTTAAATAATATCGACGAGAAATTTATTTTGAATATAATTCGAACGTATATATTATATACGTCGTCGTTAGAATATAAATAATTATATATATAATTATAAATAGAATTGAAAATGGCGCGGTAGTTCGATAATTCGATTTCCAACTTCTATTGAATGTACCGGGTGCAAAACAATCCGGATTTTAGTGAAACCAAAAACAAAAGGATCTAATTGATGATATCTTTCCAACGAACCCGGAAAATTGAAATTTCATAGCGGGAATCAAAAGATATGTCCAGTTGAAAATTCTGAATAGTCGCTATGGAATTCAGGCCATTAAAAATAGACATTTTGCAAACGACCTCGGATTTCGACAAAACCACTTTTGTTGGATCCATGATGTCAAGTTATTGCTAGATTCCAAATTTCATAATTTTTCGAATTAATATGTGAGCGTGGCAAAGGAAAACGCGTTTGACCCGTTTCAGTTGATTTTAATCGTCTGGAAAATGGCCATTTTTCCAACGGTCTCAGAATTCGACGAAACTAGTTTTGTTAGGACCATATCGTCAATACGAAGCTAGAAATATTTTTCTGGGATTTATAAAGTTCGTTTGTGACCCTGGTAAATTGAAATGCGCGTTCAAATTCAATATATAGAGTTATATGTTGATTTTGATGGAAACTGATCGAAACGATCGAATCAGCCTACGATAAATATCCCATTGTGTTCGGAATGGGGGTAAAACGCTATGGACGACAGGCGGTGGGCCTTGTTTAGAGGTCGTATGTAAAAGTCAACTTTTTCATAATTAAATAATTAAATAAAAAAATAACCCTCTCCCCTTCCTCCTTTATACTATCAGCCCCCCCCCCCCCCCCGTTCGATTTAAAATCAAAACCAGAAAAAAAAAACCATCGACTACCTCGAATCGCCCGCCGCCGCCCCCAGGGCTTTGCCGCCGCTCCTCCGACGAGAGCGCGCCACCGCGCAGCAGGCGCGGCAACCTCCTGCTCCTCCGCCAGGCGCCGTCGCGCCTTAGGCGCTGGCCATCCTCCCCTCCCTCTCGCCTCCTCACCTCATCTGCTTCTTCCTCCTCTTCTATTAAACCCCGCGAGCCCCTCTTCCACCTCCCTTCCCCTACCGATCCCCTCCACCGAGCCTCGCACCCCCCTCCTTCTCTCTCCTCCGCTGTACACCGAACCCCGTGCGCCTCTGCCGCAACCCACCTTCGAAGACCGCCCCATTTCGCTGGGAAAAAAATGTAAGTTTATAATTTTATTTTATCCATTTTTTTTAATTAATTCCTAAGGAAAAATATAGGACTTTTAGATTATTTTTAAATAAAGATTTGTATTTTTTATCTTATAGAAAGAATAGATCTATATTTTATGGAAAAAAATAGATTTTTAAAACAAGGAAGATCGGATTTTTAATGTCTAAAAGGAGTGATTTTATTTATACAAAGAAAGTTATGGGTTTTAAAAATATAATTTTTAGATTATACAAAGAATCAAAATACGATTTTTATCTATATAATAACGAAGTAAAAATTCGATTTTTATCTATATAATAACAAAGTAAAAAATTCGATTTTTATATATTGAATAGCGAAGTAAAAAATTCAATTTTTATATATGTAGTTGCTACGGGCAACGAAAGTGACAAAAGGCGAGAACGATGAAGATTTCTCTAAATGAAGAGTCGTGGTATTGGATAGCTATCGGTGAGAATTTCTCACTCTTCAATCTCTTTTTCTAATTATATATATACTAGGATGCATACGGTGTTTAGTAGCACCCGACACCCGTCATCCATAGACCATGGATGGCTTGTTTGTTTGATTGATGTGTTGTAAAAATTGTTTGTGTTGTTGATGTGAAATCGATAATATAAATTAATGTGTTGAAAGGAAATAAAATATTTATATAGTTCAAAATATTTTATCGTTAAAAATACTATTTTAAACGTGAATGTGAATAAATAAATATTTATAACCAAATCGACCGATTTGTTTATATACACTGATTTGACTGATTGATTGGGATGATAAATTTTACACATCGCCCAACTGCACAAATAAAATCTGTGTTTGATTGCTTGAAAACCCCACACGGGTATTGGGATAAAATACGGCACACACTAATCCCAATAATTAGTTGTATGTCGATCGATGGATCGACAGGCTGTTAAAAGCGTTAGATATCTATATTTGATGCTTATATAGTGTAGTGCACTTTGGATGATGGTTGATTATTTATCGTTGCTATTATATACATGTGTTGTATGAAAATCCATATAATTAACATTATATGGTGATTGATTGGGCCTCATTCCAATTTAGAAAATAAAGAATATTATAAAATAAATGTTCATCTGTTGACCGTACTCATCCGTTGAGATTAGTCATGGGTTGAACGAAATATTTTAATAATAAAATTTACATCTTTATCAATATAAAATAAAGGTTCATGTGTTGACCGTATTCATCCGTTGAGATTAGTCATGTGTTGAACGAAACATTTCAATAATAAAATTTACATCTTTATCAATATAAAATAAAGGTTCATGTGTTGACCGTACTCATCCGTTGAGATTAGTCATGTGTTGAACGAAATATTTAAAAAAATAAATAGAAATATTTGTAATAGAAGTATTTGAAAGGGAAATATTTGAAAAAGAAATATTTGAAATAGAATATTTGAAAATAGAAATATATGAAGCCGTGTTGATTAGATTGACGCCATTTTGACGTGAACGATATTTATATCGATTTTATTCATTTTAAAATGAATATTGAAAAGTGATTTTGAAATCGAATATTTTGAAATGAAATTTGAATTGAATTGAATAGAAAACGTATTTGATTTGAATTGAATATATAACGAATTTGATTTGAATTGAATAGAAAACGAATTTGATTTGAATTGAATAGAAAACGAATTTGATTTGAATTGAATAGAAAACGAATTTGATTTGAATTGAATAGAAAACGAATTTGATTTGAATTGAAAAGAAAACGAATTCGAATCGAATTGAAAAGAAAATGAATTTGAATCGAATTAAAATCGATTTGAATTGAAATCAAATAGAAATGAAAGTAAAAAGGATTTATAATAGAAAATTCAATTTTGATTTGAATTTGAAATAAAGGTTGAAATTGTTTTTGAAACGGATTCAAAACTATTTATAAAATTCGTTTTAAATAGAAATCGACGAAATATATATTATATATATAATACAATGGCCTGAATAGAACGCGCCGCACCGCGGCAGTTCGTGAATTTCGACCATTAATTTCGAACGGACATTACGGGAGATCCGACCGTCGGATTCTCCTAAAACCGGAACCGTTGGGTTCGTATCGAAAAGAGCTTTCTAACGAATATTAGAAATTTGAAATCTAACGGTTGGATTTGGAGCTACGTCCAAATCAAATTTGGAAAAGGTCGCTGTATGTGCAGTTCGATGACCGTTGATGGAAATAGACTGTACGGGCCTTGATAAAATTATTAAAAATATGAATAATTTGTGTAAAATCATAAGAAATGATTTGGGAAAAATTGGGATGAAAAACTCCATATTTGAAAAGATAAAAATAGATTTTTATCGAAATGAACTAGTTTTGAACTAAAATTAAAACCCATTTATTTTTAAATGAATAAATTGGATTTGAAGCGGGTTTTATATAGAAATGATTTGTGGGTTTATCGTGAACGGTGTTTTAAATAACACTAGTTCTTTAACCCGATAATAAATAGAATGTGATTTGGGTTTGTCGTGAACTGTGTTTTAAATGACATTAGTTCTTCAACCCAGTAAAAGGAGTTTTAATGAATCTTCAATTAGATTGAAACGTGAATTGATAATTTAAATTATCAAATTTAGAAAGTGAGCGAGAATGGAGTATCACCAGTTCTGCTCCAAGGCGATAGTTAAATCTTCAATTAGATTTGAACGTGAAATGGTAATTAATTTTACCGATAACACCGTGGTGTTAGATATGGAGTATTACCAGTTTTGCTTCCTGGGATGAATAGGTTGGGATTGAGAAATTAAATAAATAATTACTTCGGTGTGGTTCGCTAATCTCGACTAGTTTGGTAAACCATAATTTGGTTTGATATGACATCCAAAGGAAGATTAAAGGATAAATTTTAAAGAATTTATCTTGGACAAAATTAATGGGAACCTTTCCCTAAGAATGTGATTTTGTGAATAAAAGAATATTCTGAATTGGAATGAGGCGTATGTTGAGTTTGTGTAACATTTGTTTTTAATATACGCTGGTTGTTCGGAAAGTCCGGGTTTATACCCATTCTGAATAACCGATTCGACGATATGTCGAAGATGAAGACGGTGGTCGAAAACCGGAAGTCTTCACATCGTTTGGATAATTACTGACGATCCTGATTGGGCTGTACACCCAAGAGGATGGAAATAGTTGGTGGTCGTCCAGACGTACTTGGAGATCGATGGATATGCGAGGAAAGTGCCTCCGGTTTCGTTCAGACCCAGAACGAACTTGTAAATGGATTGTGTGTCTGACATTGGATTTTATTCTGTGTTGATTGATTTCCGTTAAATATATATCTGTTTGGCGGCGGAGAATTTATTCTCTTGCTTAACGCCCATCTCTGAGACGTACGAGCTTAGAGGTTATATATCGATAGATATCAATCACATAGCATGAATTGCCTGTGTGGCATACTGAGTTGCATGGATCAAGGCTTCTGTTGAAAAGCAAAGTCTTGTGGTTGATGATCAAAGCACGGCCTTTGTGGCGTAGTTTTGTGTATAACGTGAATTCGCGAGCCTCACACCTCGGTATAAGTTAAAAACGGGATACGGACCGTTGGGAGAACACGACGTTTCTTTCTAGCTTTGGTGGTGTCAGTGACTTACCATCCCTGACTTGTGTTTGTGGTTGTTGGAATGAGGCGCCTCGATTATAGGTCTGTAAGGACCGGGAAACATGTGTTCAGGAATAAATAATCCTCAAACGTAAGAGAGGACTGGCCCAACCGATCCACGTGGCTGCCAAGAGTGCGTAGTCCTGAGCATTTGCTAGAGTGTCTTGAAGCGGAGATGATCTTGCCCCTTGCCTCGACTCATAATGGAAATCCAATTTCCAATACGTGTATTGCGGTTTTAATTGTAGAACTAGTATGGCGACATGATATATGGTACCCATGCCGTCTATAATTTATATTTATGATTGAAATTGTTTTGACACTATACACTTATTATAGTATCAAATGATTTGTTTTAAACGTACCAAGCATGTTTGGCTATTATAAGGGAAAACCCTATCCTCCGGCTTGCGTTGCATTGTGTGATGGGACCTGGGTCTTATAATAGCTTCATTTTTCGAAAAAGCATTGCGTTGTTTATTCTATGCACTGGTATTCTTGGGAGGAAACCCGTTTCGTGTTATACGGCGTGGTCCCTTGAATTACTCTCTTTTAAAGTAAAGCTTTAAATAACTGTTTTAGTTCTCACACCAGTCACATGACTGACCTGGAGTTTATTGTTTTAACCTAAACTCTGGGTGCCCCTATTTTCTACACGGGCAGCTAGTAGTTTTGGTTTTGCAGATTTATATTCACAGGATCCTGGTTTACAGCTGGAATGATATCCGGAAAGTTCTGTATCCGTATATCACCTTCAGTTGTGCTTTGTATTATTTTCCGCTGCTATGTAATTTATTGTAATCTCTGATATTTATCGAATGTAATTTATTCATTTGTACTCTGTATATTCTTGTATCTGATGGTATTGTTGTAATAAACAATGAAATGTTCTTCCGTCTGCGTTCTGATCTGTCCTGTTCTCAAAACGATCAGGGGTTTCGAACGGTCTAGATCGGTTTAACGACTGATTCGGATCGAGCGAAATTCCCGGCCATCACATTCAAACTCAGGTGCCCCTTTTTCTACACGGGCAACAAACCTTGTATTCAGGTTTAGCTGGTTCTTTCTGGATAGCTGGAGATGAAGATGGATTCTATCATTTATCTCTTTTTATGTTGTTCAGCTCCTATTGTACATATTTTGTTTGTTTCCGCTGTAGACATTTATGTATAGCTGAACTGTATTGTACTAAGTATGATCTTGTATACTGTGTAACTCTGATGATTACTTTTATCCAGTATATTCTATTGTTCATTATCTGGTGTATTTATTTAATTCTGCTCTGCTGTTATCTGTTGATGTGTTATATTCCACGGATTACCCTTACCACCGCCAGTACGGGGTTTGGGGTTGTCTCAGATTGAAACCCTACACGGGTATTGGGATGATATTTGACATACACTAATCCCAATTGTTTAGTTGTATGTCAATCGATTGGTTGACAGGCTATTGTAAGTGTTAATTATTTATATTTAATGCTTATGCAATTGTGTAATGCTTTAACGACCCATACTTTTATGGATAATAAATAAATTATTTAATTAAAGGTTTGGTAATTTAAAATGACCAGAATTAAATAATAAGGAATATTTAATTAATATAATAATTAAATAATATATTTAAATTCCCGAATAGTCGGAAATAGTAGAATTCACAATACGATGTGAATTGGATCATATATAAGCTATAATTTAGTTTGGAATTTGATTTAGAATACCGAATATATTATTTGAATGACAGTTGAACATATAATTTATATTATAATTATAATTGAGCTCGAAATGGCGCGGCAGTTCGCTATTTGGCGACTCGAACTTCAATTGAATATACAGAATCCGTTTTAAATCGGATTTCTATGAAACAAGAAACATTTGGAGCTAGGAAGTATATTTTTCTAATGGAAGAGAAAAATCGGGATTTCATTGTGTATATTTTGATTTATGTCCAAATCAAATTTTAGAATAGTCATTGTGGAATTCCTTTGAAATTTATAACGATTTATTTATATTTTAAAAAGGATTTAAATATAAATCGAATATCTATATAACTGAGAACTTTGAAATATCGAGTTATTAGTCCCATTGGAGCTGTATGATATTCTATTGTGAATATATACAATAATATTTATTTTTAAATTTTTAGTTTAATTATTTTTAAATATATTTATATATTTAAATGGGTTATTTAGAGCTTTCAAAATAGCCAATTTTGCAAACGACCTCCATTTTCGACGAAACTAATTTTGTTGGATCCGTAATATTAAATTATTGTTAGATTTCAATTTCCATGATTTTTGGGGTCAGTATGTGACCGTATGGATTTTTAATGTGAAAAATATTCGATATTTTGACAGTTAAAAATACGCTGTGTAAGCTTACGAAGTCGGAATTCGACGAAACTAGTTTCGTTAGGTCCGTAATGTCAAACTCTAGTCGTATGTCCATTTTCATGATTTTTGGTTATTGTAAGTGATTCTAGGAATTTTTAAACCACATATACAAATAGCGACAACTTAAAATTCAATATAATAATCGGATAAAAAAATATTTCTCTTATCCTATATAACATCATAACATGCTTTAACCCTTTCTCATTCTCACGCCCTGGTCAATGAAGAACAAATACACAGCAACCTCCAAAATCATTCTTCCAAAACTAATTAAAAATCAAAATCCAAAATGAAATCGACTTTCGTTTAATCCTTTGAAATCGCTGAAGTATGTGCTTCAATCTAGTATGGAATTGGGGGAGCTCGACACTACTGTCGTTCGCAAGTATCTTAGCAGCGAGCTATTGGAATTAGGGCTGAGGTTCTGACATGATTGGTGGCATCGGAAGGACATCTGAGGTCATAAGCAAGCTCGTGGTGGCAAGGCGCACCAGACTAGGTGATTTCCGCGGATCTCAAGGCTCACTAGGGTGATGCGACATTCTGGGATTGGCAGCTGAAGGCAATCGACAGGAGCTCGAGTTGCACAACACCGGTATAGGGTGGAAGTGTTTTTAAGGACAAGAATTTTGGTAATTTTCGTATGAATGTAAAAGACGAGATATGGAGGCAAACTAGGTGCTAATGGCCATTGGTAGGAGATTTGTTTCACGGCCTGTAGAAGAAGAGGAGTGTGAGAAGCAGTTGTGTTGTATTGTAGAAGAAGGAGTCGTGTTGTATTTTAGAAGGAGTCACAGTATTGAAAACCTTGAGGGAGAAGTGTTATTCGAATTGTATTGCAAACTGTTTTCGAAGGGAAGAATACGATTTGGAGTTGAGGAAGAAGTGGGGTTCTTGTTTTTGCATTGTGCGTGGAAATGATGATTAAGGGAGAAGCTGGGTTGTTTTACTGATGTAAAGGAGGACGTGAGGTAGAAGTATGCGTCATTAGCGATTGGATTGTTCCAGGAATCCGCTCTACTTTAGAAAAGAAGAAGAAGGCTTAGTCTTATAAAAACACGATTAGAGAAGGTAGTAAGGTATTTATTTATAATTTGTTCAAAAAGGGTGATATCGGTTTTGTGAAATGGTTGTGACGACACGGTGTGATGCAGGAGGATGATGAAAGGCAGTTTGCTTCTGAGTTGTTTCCTTCAATGGTGGGTTCGAAATAATGTAGGTACAGTAGACATAATTTCTTTGGACTGAACTCAGTGAAGAAGGTGATGTTGGAATTGTATCAGAGATTACCATGAATACAAATTAGTTTAGCGCGATCCGAGATCGTTGGAATTTATGGAAAAGGAAAATGCCTGAATGGAACTATCGACAATTTATCGTTATTTAACGATAACCAACCAAAGTGAGTAAAACTCACCAAATCTACCAGTTCATATTCTTATAACGTATATTTAGAACTGATAAATGATGACAGATATCTGTGTGTTGATTGTTTGATTGAATTGCTGATTGATTGGTTGAAAATATAAATAGAATTATATATAAAAGTCCTTGATCAAATATTGATTCTGTTTATCAGAATATTTCATATTGAAATGGAATTGATGTTAATTATATTGTTTAACATCTATGGATGCAGAGAAACAGGTCGGAGGAATCCAACTGGATTCCTCAACATTTATTTTACTGTTTTTCATATATTGTAATATATGATGTGATATTGAAAAGGGAAACATCTGTGTTGATTACGTGTGTTGAATGATATCGATCATTGATATTTGGTATTTTAAATACTGTAAGAAATAATGGGACGTAGAAAAGGGTATTTTCAAAGTGTATTTTGAAAATAAATTATTTATATAAAATCAATGGATTTTATATATAAAAGGAAAAGGATTTTATAAAAGGAAATAGTTATAAAATCAAAAAGGGTTTTTGAAAAGGAAATATTTATGGGAAATAAATAAATAAAATAGAAAGAGAAATATTTGTAAAACATTTACAGATAAAATAGAAAGAGAAATATTTGTAAAACATTTACAAATAAAATAGAAAGGGAAATATTTGTAAAACATTTACAAATAAAATTGAAAAGGAAATATATAGAAAATAAATAGAAAGATAAAAGGAAATATTATTTTGTTAAATAAATAGAATTGAAAAGGAAATATTTATTTGTTAAATAAACAAATAGTAAAGGGAATATTTGTAAAACCAATAGATAAGGAAATATTTGTATAAACAAATAGAAAAAGGAAGTATTTGTAATCAAATAGTGTTAGTCGAATTAAAGTTAGTCGGATATTGGTTATTCGAAAAGAGTTATCGAATATTGGTTATTCGAAAAGAGATGACGAATATTGGTTATTCGAAAAGGAGTTATCGAATATTGGTTATTCGGAAAGGGTTATCGAATATTAGTTATTCGAATAAAGTTAAAGGAGTTAATCGAATACAGTTTATTTAAATAGAGAGAAGGAGTAATCGAATATAGTTTATTCGAAAGGAATAAATCGAATATAGTTTATTCGAAAAGAGTTAATCGATTAGAGTTAATCCGATTGAGTTAATCGAATAGAGTTAATCCAACAAAGTTAATTGATAGAGTTAATGAAATAGAGTTAATGAAATAGAGTTAGTTGATAGAGTTAATTGATAAGAGTTAATCAATTAGAATTAATCGAATAGAGTTAATTGAATATAGTTTATTTGAAGGAAAGAGTTATCGAATAGAGATTATTCGAAAGAGAGTTACGTAAGGAAGTTTGTTAAAGATTTAGAAGGGTACTTTATCTATTTCGAAGTTAGAAATGTTGTTCAGTTAAGGCCTGAGAGGTAGTTATACCCCAACTTGATTGACTCCATTTTTAACTAAGGAATGGTTAGGGTTCAATAATGAAAGTTGGTTAAGTCAATTTAGTTAATGAAGGTAATGGTTTGAGTTGGCATAGTGATGTTTTATTTAAACATCTGTTCAAAATCCAATGAAAGAGTTTTGAAAATGTTTTCCAAATAAGAATCAGAAATGTTTTCTAATATAGAAAATGAGAAAGGGAAGTAAATATGCAAATTTTCTCCAATGATTAATATCGTATATTTTCTAAATTTAGAGAAAAAGAATTTTTGTATATATATGGAAACAGGAAATAAAGAATGAATAAATTAATGATAAATTAATTTAAGAGATTAATGATGATTGATGATTGATCGATAGAATTTCCATCTGGAAATAATATTGTTGTTTGCACACATGTTTTTCTTTGATAGTTAACTCACCGAATATCGAAGTTTTTGACCATTTTTCCATCGTCAATACGGAGAGACCGGGATCGGATTCATGACCTGAAAACCACTATGTATGGGCGTTAGCGTTGCAAATCAAATATGATGAAGAAATTTGAAAATAGATTTATGCAAGGGCTGTTTTGACGATCCTAGGTAGCAATTTCCTAAGATGGATTTACAGAATAGTGCCTTCAGTTTGTCCAGTCTCAGGATGACCTGTATGGAAGAATGTCTGACGGAGTTTATTTAATAGATCGCATAAGTTGATCTCTTCAAACGTATGTACATTTAGTGGTGGAGGAATTCGTTTCTCTTAGCTGTATACCCGTTGTATTTTTTGGGAAATCAATTTGCGATATGGCGGTATGATGATGTGACATTTAAAGTGAAAAAATGTGTGATCTGTCAGATATAAGCGTGACCTCTAGCCTCACAACCGGGAAATGACAAAAATCGGGCAGGCGGCATGGCTAAGCGGGTTGCTTCCAATTAGGGCGTATTGTCACCTGATCTAGAGTTTCATTTACTTCTTTAATCTATTCGATACTGTCCCATTCGGGAAATGGTTGCGGATCCCAACCGTTGGTGATATACATCCGATACACTCAAGCGAAATGAGTGGTCGGTCATGTGTGGTCGGGTTGCAAGATGTTCTTGTTGAACCCAGTGTATTCCTCTCTAGAGGTACACTATCGAAAGGTGGTTCCATACGTTGTCATAGTTGGAAATCCATTACCCAATAAATTGTAACACCCTATGTCCATTAATGTCACTCACAAAGGGAATGCATCAATATCCATGAAGCGTTATTGTTGTATAGAACAGATAAATTACAAGAATAAATAAATAAAACAACACAGCGGAAGATAAAACTTAAATCATAGCATCATAATTCAAAACAAGCTTACATAAGTAGTCTCCAAAACCATTACAACATGATCAGTAGTATTTTCCAAAAACTTCAAAGTACATAAAGAAGCAAGTACTTTAAATAACATAAATGCATAAATCCCCACTGAGCATAAGCAAAGCCATAAATATGAGAGAGTCCAAAGCGATACATCCACTCTCTTCAAGCAACTAGAAGAAATTGGCAGTAAGTTGTAGTATTCCCTCCTTGCAAACCTGGGAGGGGGGGGTCGGGGGAAAGGAAAGAAAAGAGGTGGAAACAAAATGGGTCAGACATAAAGTCTGGCGAGTTCAGTAATTTTAACAAATAATAGGTAAGGTAAATGAACAAGACATAAACAGGCATCATGATATGGGTGTATCATAGATAAGGTAGATAAAAAGGATGGACAAGATGATTCCATTCCTAAGTACTAAGACAATCCTACACCTTGGCTAAGCGAACAACCCTCCAAGTACTAACCCCGAAGACCGAGGTCAACATCAGACTAGCACCCAAAGGACTATCCAACTCAACGAACATGTATTCCGTTACACCGCACTTTTACCACATTACTTAATTACACCGCACATCTACTAGTCTCTTTTACTCAAGGTTGATCCCTTCCTACTAACTGTACGCACATGACATACTTGGTAGTTACTTGTACCTAGCTGCTATCAAAGGTGTCGACTTGCTCTTACCACCGCTAAGGTACTCTTATTCTACCAATTCGATTGGGTCCCTAAACCTCGTAGGCACCCGTGCTGGCCCCATAGTGGGGTGTATCACTCCCCAAAGTGACAAACCCGATACCAACATGAAATGAACGACCATACCTACATGATGCAACAACGTCTTACCTACCAGCCCGGACCCATGCACGCACATGAACCCGTTGGACTTGCGTTTCCACCGCTAATCACGTTTTGACCTCTTATATTCAAGCCCAGTAAGCGTGCCCCAACCCCGGCCTAGTACCGGGCTCAATTAGATACTCAATCGGGTTACTAGTTGAAACGGGTCCCCACCGACACAAGCCTCCCACCTATGCTTGGCCCCCATTAGGTTTTTTCCCCACTTAACCATTTTAATTTAAATGTCCATGTCTTACACATGCTATGGTTAAGTCCATACTTACATGTCATAATTTACATGTCTTATCTTATTCTGGTTAAGTTCATATTTACATGTCATAATTTACATGTCACCCCACTTAACCCTCTAAACATACCCATGTCTTATTATGGTTAGTATTCCTTAAATCATTCCTTATGACGAACGGTGCATGACCTCCCACATTAGACCAAACACTTTGTGGCCGCTGGATTTGTCGGGCGGTTCCGGGCAGTCTTACGCCACAAACCAGGTCGAACCTCGTGTCACCCATCGTTGCGCCTACAATTCATGCCTTTGACCTCTCTCATTAGACGTCCAATTGTGGCAGCTAGATTTGTCGGGTGGTTCCGAGCAGTCTTACACCACAATAGCGCCTAACCTCATGTCAAAGGTTTATTAATAATCGTATTTCACCCAAATCCCAATTTTTCATGTCACGTGTTTCCAATTCAACATATAATCATGTTTACACTTTTTCCCTATTCCAACTTGTCACTAATTACATATTAATTAGCCTCAATTACAAATTTTCAATTATAGGCAATTTCATCAATTCCATGTAATTCATACCCAAATATGCCAATTGCACATATTATCCAATTATCCAAAATATCCAATAATAAACAATTTTCCATATTTCACATATCCCCATCGTTCCCACATATTTGCATTCGCGCGTATTTTTAACATAGGCTCGAAGGTAGCCTAGATCGAAAAATAAAAAGAATAGGGATAAGAAGAGAGAATCAAATCGCAGGAAATTGGAATTAACACAACATCATTAAATAAGGGGGCATATAAACTAGCATAGAGGCATAATGACAAATTCAACATGAATAAACTGATAAAAGGTATGAACTTTACATAGAAATATAAGCATATGATGACATGAATTAAAAAGGTGAAGACTTGGTGAGATTTTCATTACAAACATATATGAATCCTTCTTACAAATTTTCATGTTACTTTAATCCCATTAAATTTGTGAAAATAACTGTACTAACCTTTCGTGGTTAAAGAATAGGATTAACGAATTGAAATTGGTGTAGAAACGTTGCAGTGATGTTGATTGATCTTCTTTAATTGTTGTTGAAGCTCTAAACTTTGATGAGTTGAAGTTGAACACTTGAGATTTGATTTAGAGGCGGCGGCTAGGGTTTAAGAGAGAGTTTGACAGCATAATGGTGTCATAGCTAATATTTATGAATTAGGGTTAGGTCTTAGGGTGTATATATAGGTGTAGGAAGTTATTTAGGCCTTAGGATTAACTCTAGAACTGATCTGGACCATCAAAAATCGTCCCAGGCACAAAATTTGCACCACACAGCAAACTGGCCGAACAAGGTTCATCCTCCCAAAAAGGGGGAGGTCGAACTGCACGGCCACGTTTCGTTTTAATTTTATTTATATTTATTTATTTATATAAATATAGTTCATTCGACGATTTCCATATCGTTTCCACTTCGAATATTTCACTAACGCGTTTAAATTTTGGAAAATTTCGCCATAACCTCCTTTGTACGGGAGGGGCTGGGAAAATTCCCAAATAACCACATGGGCGTCTCATGTCAAAAAGAAAAAGAAAAGGCCAAGCGGCTAGCCAACATGCTCATAAAATCATCACCCAAACAAAACAGTAAACGTGTACCTATTTGTCGGGCACAAAATTTTATTCCTCTTCTCTAGCCCCTTTGCTATAACCTGTTCAATAAATATGCATGTACGTATATACAATTTTTATCACTTATCATTTTCCATTCAACTTCATATTTGATTCACTTTGATTTAAAAACACCATTCATTCTAATGTTGCCTGCATAGGCAAAAATCATATCATTAGCTAATTAATGAATATTTCAACTCATGCATATTTATTTGAACAAGTGGCTATTTTTAACACTTCACATTTCAAAATTGATAATTATGCCAAACTAAAATATATTTCAACACATGACTATTTTATTTAGTTCCTATGCATGTTGAAAATAACATTTTATTCACAAATATTTATTTCAACGCTCGCATATCTTTAACATCTCACATATATGATAAAAAGTATATTTTTATCATTTAAAATATTTATTCAACAAATGAATGTTTTCAACACTTTATAATTTCAATAAAAATGTGATTTTTATTGTTCGATCATTTTATTCAACACATGAACTTTTCCAATACACACACTTCTCAACACATGAGCATTTCCACACATGGATATTTTATATATGTTGTTCATATAAGAAAGATGAAATTTTTATTGTTGAAACTATTTATATATAAGGCGAATATTTTTCATACTTCATATATATTATAAACATGTGATTTTTATTGTTTAAACACTTCATTCATTCACAAATGAATTTAATTTTCACACATCACTTTTCAACACATGAACATTTCCATATATGGATATAGTATTATTTCCATATATGGATATAGTATCAACATATGACTTTAATTTCAACGCATGAAAATAATTTCAACATATGAAAACAATTCTAACACATAAATATTATTCAAAATTTCGGCAGCATAATGGCAGGGTAGTTAAAACCGGCACCGTCACTAGTACGGCTCCTCGCTCTACCTTAAAACCTCGCGGTTTTTGTCAATGGGGATTCATGCATCTAATTCGCACGCGGCGGCATGTTTTATTTTTATTTCCACAATTTTTCCAATACATTTCAATCACCAATGGGTATTTTTCAACCACAACCAAACAATATCAACCACAAACAATTATTCAACCATTCGCATTTTTCATCCAATATTTCACACCAATTCACAACAACAAATATCGTCCATGGTTTGTGGACGAGGGGAGTATGTATATATATATATATATATATATATTATTGCTATATTTCACTTGCATTTCAACACATATATCAATTATTCTATGCATGTATAATTCATACTTCGCTTATATAACTTACACATCGCATGTACATGAGGTATACAACACGTGTGTAATTTATATTTCGCTTATATAATTTATACACGACATTTTCCATTCAAATTCAATTAATTTAGATTTCTCACATTGGTTTTCGGAGTGCTAAAAGTCGTAGATGACTCAGAAAAATCGGCGGTCTCTTCTATGTGGTAGAGAGCTTCCTTGCGGTCCCGATGTTTCCTGTTTCATCGAATTTCGTCAACACACCTTAAAGATATGATTTTTCAAAGTGCAAACATCAAAAAGAACTCACCTTTCTAAGTGGTTCGAAACTAGGGTTGCGGTTTTCGCGAAAATCGAGGCACGAGGGGACGATCGGAGGTGCTGACGTGGAAGAGGAAGGAGAGGTGGTCCTGTCGGTGGCGGTTTGAGGTGGCTTGGTGGTCGGTGGCGATCAGGGCAGAGCTGGGAAGTCGGCGACTTCCTGGGCCCGATTCAGGCGATACGGTGGTCGAGGGGGGGTGAGGGTTGGTCGGATTTGAAGAGCAGGAGGAGGCGCGTCGACGGGGGTAGGTGGCGGCGGCGATACGGGGCTGAGGCGGCAGCGATCGGTTGGGGAAGTTTCGAACGGGTTTTGCCGTTCTTTTCGAAGGAAGCGGGTTTTTTTTTAATTTTAATTTATGAAAGAAAAATTATGATTGGCCTAGGGTTTTATTAAATTTTTAAATAGTGTTTTCTCCAATGAACTCCTTTTCAAGTCCAACGACTTTCGTCCCTGGCTAAATACCCCCATCTCGGACACAATGGGATATGTTTCGTTGGCCAATTCGACTGTTACAGTCAGTTATTTTTCAAATTAAAGTATAAAACATTTAATTTTTAACTTTGAACGTACATTTCAATTTGCCAGGGCCACAAACTGATTCGAAAAATTCCAGAAAAATAAATCTAGCTATGTTTTGACGATACGATCCCAACAAAACTAGTTTCGTCGAATTCTGAGATCGTTTGAAAAATGGTTATTTTCTAGTCGATCCAATTTAACAGAAATTGACCAAACACATTTTCCTTTGCCACGCTCACATACTAGCATCAAAGGTTATGAAATTTGAAACCTAGCAATAATTTGACATCCCGGACCCAACAAAAGTGGTTTCGTCGAATTCCGAGGTCGTTTGCAAAATATCAATTTTCCAGGGCTATATATTCTATATAGCGACCTTTCTGAAAATTCATTCGGCCATAACTTTTGATTTCCGTTATGAAACTTCTATTTTTCAGATTCGTTAGAAAGGTATTGACTAACAGATTTAAATATTTTTGGTTTCGTTAAAATCCGTTATATTTTCCACCGTGCACAGTCAGTCAAAGTTTGAATTCAAATTTTCAAACTGACTAACTATTTCTAATTCACTATTTTATTGAAATATTCTATTTCAATTGTTCAAACTCCTTTCAAATGACCAATTTAAAATTTTTCAATTGGCTCGTATTTTCCGGTTTGTTACAATCTCCCCCACTTAAAACTTTTCGTCCTCGAAAAGGAAACAACAGTAAAGTAGGAAACAAAATGTAAATGCAAAGTATTGTAAAGGTACCTTGCACCGGAGTTAGTCAGAGATATCCACACTGCATTTGGGGTAAGCTTGCTTAATGCTTTCCTCGGTCTCCCAAGTACAGTCTTTAGGATCACTACTCCACTGCACTTTAACTAAATGAACCCTTTTGCTTCTTAGTTCTCTAGTTTCTTTGCCAACAATCTTTAATGGCTCTTTTCTGAGTGCTAATTCTGGAGTTACGTCTATATCCTGTTGCGCTGCTTCTTCTACAACAAGATCCGGATCATGCACATGTCTTCTAAGTTGAGATATGTGAAATACATCATGCACTCCAGACAACCAATCTGGTAATTGAACCCTATAAGCAAGAGTTCCAATTCGTTAAAGTATAGGAAAGGGACCAATAAATCTCGGTGCCAACTTCCCAGTTTTGCCAAATCTGATTACTCCTCTCATCGGGGAAACTTTCAAATAAACATGATCACCAACAGCAAATGTCAAATCTCTTCTTCTAGAATCTGCATAACTTTTCTGTCGGCTTTGCGCGGTTCTCAATCGCTTTTTGATAAGGTCGACTTTATCAGACGCTTCTCTAATCATATCGGGTCCTAACACAAGTCTGTTGCCAGGTTCTACCCAACATGCTGGAAATCTGCACGGTCTGCCATATAATGCTTCAAATGGCGACATTCCCAAACTTTCTTGATAGCTATTGTTATATGAGAATTCTGCCAAATGCTAGTGATCTTCCCATGACCCACCAAATCAATTATACAAGCCCGCAATAAATCTTCTAGAATTCTATTCACCCGCTCAGTCTGGCCATCTGTTTGAGGGTGATAAGCGGTGCTCATATTCAGTTTCGTTCCCAACTCTGTCTGGAAAGCCTCCCAGAATTTGCTAGCAAATATTGGGTCTCTATCACTGACTATGCTGATGGGAATTCCATGTAGCTTAACGATTACTTTTAAATATATCTGTGCTAGACTTTGAGCGGTTCTATTGGATCTGACAGGTATAAAATGGGCAGTCTTCGTGAAGCGATCTACGATTACCCAAATGCTGTCATTACCTTTCCTGGTTCGCGGCAAACCATCTATGAAATTCATGGAAATCTGTTCCCATTTCCAACCCAGGACTTCCAACGGTTGCAACAATCCAGCTAGCTTCTGCTGGTCGCTCTTGACCAATTGACAAGTAGGGCATCTACTAACATACAAAGAAATATCCCTCTTCAATGCCTTCCACCAGAAAGTGCATTTGATATCGTTGTACATTTTACTCACACCAGGATGGATGCAAAATTTGGATTTATGACATTCGTGTAGCACTTCTCTTTTGAGCTCAGGCATGTTGGGAACACATATTCTCCCATTCAATCTCAGAACTCCCTCACTATCCACTTGGAAACTGGAGCCTTCGCCCTTTTGAATCCTTCTTATCATTTCTTTTACAAAATTGTCACTTTTCTGAAGAACAGATATTTTATCAATCAATCCTGGCATAATTATAAGATTGGCAACGATTGCGGTTTTTCTACTAAGCGCATCTGCTACAACGTTAGCCTTTCCCGGCGTATACAGGATATCAAGCTCATACGCTGCAAGAAATTCTAGCCAACGCTGCTGTCTCAAATTTAGATCTTTCAGGGTGTATAAATACTTCAATGATTGATGATCTGTGTACAGCACAAATTTCTCGCCCAATAAATAATGCCTCCAGACTTTCAAAGCAAAAACGATGGCTAGCAACTCAAGATCATGAGTTACATAATTCTTCTCATGCGGTTTCAGTTGGCGGCTTGCATAAGCGACTACTTGGCCTCTTTGCATTAACATTGCACCAAGACCTCTAATAGAAGCATCTGTCCAAACCATTAAATCTTGATTGCCATCAATAATGGTTAACACTGGAGCAGTCGTCATTTTCGATTTCAATTCCTGGAAAGCTTCTTTACAGTCGGAATTTCACTTAAATTTCTCATGCTTCTTCGTGAGCTTCGTTAACGAACCGGATATCTTCGAAAAATCCTTAATGAACTTTCGATAATAACTAGCCAACGCCATAAAACTTCTAACCTCTGTGGGAGTAGCGGGTTGTTTCCAGTCTTGAATCGCTGTTATTTTGCTTGGATCTACAGAAATCCCTTTCTCGGACACGACATGGCCAAGAAACTTCACTTCTTCTTGCCAGAAGACACATTTAGAGAACTTGGCTTTGAAGACGTTCTTTCTTAGAATCTCCAATACTAGTTCTAAGTGTTTTTCATGCTCGGGTTTTGATTTGGAGTAGATTAAAATATCATCGATGAATACGAGGACAAATTTATTCAGAACTCCCCTGAACACTCTATTCATTAGATCGACAAAGTGTGCTGGAGCATTGCACAGGCCAAACGACATTACTAACCATTCATAAAATATGTCTGGACCTCTGAAATCTGTCAAAGGAACACACTCTTCTGCTATTCTCAATTGATGAAAACCTGTAGCTAGGTCCATTCGGGAAAATACTTTCGCCCCATTCAATTGTTCTAGCAGATCATCGATGCGGGGTAATGGATACTTGTTTTTGAGCGTCTGTTTGTTGAGGTCTCGGTAATCAATGCATAATCGAAGAGTACCGTCTGACTTTGGGACAAACACAATAGCTGCACCCCAATTAGAAAAACTAGGTTTGATTAGACCCTTCCACAACAGTTGACGAGTTTGATCGGCTAATTCTTCTTTTTCCTTCGGAGTCATTCTGCAAATTGGGTGTACCACTGGTCTGGCATTGAGAATTAGATCGATTCTGAATTCTATTTCTCTTTGCGGAGGTAAGTTTTCAACTTCTTCAAACACATCCGCATAGTTTCTAACAATAGGAATCTTTTCCAGGGAAGTGGGGATAACTTCTAACGCCGACCAAAATTCTTCTCTATTCGGATTCGAACCATGACAGGGTACCGTAATATATCCAAGCTTCGTTAGAATTTTAATGATTCTTTCTGCACACTTTACCTCAGCTTCGTATTTCGTTAACCATTCTAACCCAAGGATAACGTCAAATTCGGGAAAATCCATAACGACTAAATTAATGGGAAATTTGTAGAAAGAATAAGAGATTGGCACTGTACAACATGAACTAAGAATAATATAACCCCCTATTGGGTTATGTACTTCAACCGATTCTTTAAGCTTTCTCTGTTTTAACTTTAATTTGTGCACTGTGTTGCTAGCAATAAAACTATGTGACGCACCTGTGTCAAACAATATAGAGACATGAATATTTTTAATTGTAAGGGTACCTCCCAAAACATCGGGTTTACCTGCTCCATCGGAAGCAGCTGGCGGGCTCGACCCGTCATACACATGAGCTACTGCGGCCTTCTTCAACTGAGGACAGTCTTTGACTAGATGATCCGTCTTGCGGCAATTAAAGCAAGAGCGAGGATTCTGAGAACCCTGGCTTGAACCTTGTGAATTTGTCTTCTGCCCCTTCGGGGCTGTGCACACATTAGAGAAATGCCCCATTTTGCCACAGTTATAGCAGCTTCCTCTCGGCGGCTTGCCAGTCTGAGGTTTCGAGGATGCTGCTTGGCTTGACTCAGCTTGATTCACAGCAGGCTTGCGTATGTTCCCGACTTGGCTTCTAGCGCGATCCTGCTCCAGATGCCTTTGGTTAAGGTCTTCGTAGTTGCATGTCATTTCCACCAATTCATTAAATTCCATCTTGGCGTGGGCCATGGCTCTATCATGATACTGTCGCTTTAGCCCAAGGATAAACCTCTTATTTTTGGACTTTGCAGTGGCGACGAGTTCTGGAGCATAGGGGGACAACTGTGTAAATTTATTCAGATAATCTTGCACAGAAAGATCCCCTTGCTGGAGGTTGGCGAAGTCATCGTGCATTCGTTCTAGGGCTTGTTCCGGGACATATTTCTCTTTGAAGAGTTCTTTGAATCCATCTCATGTTCTTCCAGCTTCTCTATTCCCGGCGGTGAGAGATTCCCACCATAGTTCAGCTTGTTCCTGCATAAGCCAGGCACCCATAATAGCTTTATCTTGATCTCCAAGCCTTAGGCCTTCTAGTATTTTCTCGCACGTTTTGAGCCATGCAAGGGCCTCTATCACCGTGCCAGTTCCCGAGAAGGTCTTGCCTCCTAGGTTTTTGTATCTCTTAGCTACGCGGTCCAGCTCGAAGTATTGAGCGGCCGGGGGCTGTATCAAAGGTCCTTCTTCAACTGGGACTTCTCCCCGTCCTCTGCCACGGCCGGCTCGGCCTCCTCTAGCGCCGGCTGCTGTGGTAGCCATTTTTGAAATTCTGTATAAGCAAGAAAAGAGTCAGCTTACAGAAACGATAATTTATTGCATAGTTAAGCAGAAACTTTACGGAAAGATAGCGATGGACTGATCAAATTGTTTTTGCCATTCTGCTGGGCTCATTCTATGACTTTACTAGTCCCATCTCTAATGAGCTACACGCCTTAGAATACTACTGATTCTATTTTGACGAAGTGTTTAATGTGTTAGACTCCAGAACTAAGGTTAACCAAAGCTCTGATACCAGCTGTGACGATCCCAAAACCCTGTAACACGGTGTTAGGATAATCATTGGAATATAACACATTAACCATCATTAGCAGATCACAGATAATAGCATAAACAGAAGATATAATAATTTACACACATATGACAGCGGAATCATATAGATATCATCACATCAGAGAGCACAGTGCAGGATACAACTTAGTGCATAATAATACATAATCAGTCACCATCGCCTGAGGCGAAAACATACATAAAGAGTGCACAAAATAAATATCAGTCTACATCGCCAGTGGCGGAATCATAATACATATACTAAGATGGCGGAAAGAGTCAAAGTCAGCACGGTGTAGTCAAGCCTCGCCATGAACCAAAAGTGCGCCAGATACCTATAACTAGGCCGCCCATGTGAAAATGAGGGCACCCGAGTTTGCAAGGTGAAAACAAACTACGAGTCAGTCATGGGACTGGTATGAGAAATCTACTTAACTTATTAACAACAATAAGAAGGCAAATAAAAGGACCACGCCACTTTCGCGGAACGGGTTTACTTCAATGAGTGCTAGTGCATGAAATGAAGTAAATGATTAAATCATCGCAATGCTTTTTATAAAATGAAGCCATTATAAGACTCAGGTCCCATCACACAATGCAACGCAAGCCGGAGGATAGAGTTTTTACCTTATAATGGCCAAAAATGCTTCTTACGAATAAAACAAAAGTGTTTGATATTATTACTAGTGCTTATATATTTCAAAAGCGATTTCAATCATAAATATCAATCATATGCGGCATAAATGACCCATACCACTATGTCGTCGTACTAGTAATACAATCACGTCCGCATATTTTGTATTGGAAATTGGATTCCTTCATGAGTCGAGGCAAGGGGCAAGCTCCTCTCCGTTCGATACACTCAAGCAAATGCCTCGGGATCGCACACAGCAATCCCTGGATCCTCCAAGGCCGGTCCTCTATTACTTTTGAGGACTAATTATTCCTGAACACACATTTCCCGGTCCTTACAGACCTATATCGAGGCGCCTCGTATTCCAACAACCACACAGGTGAATAGTAGATATAAATGTCAGGGCTGGGAGGTCATTGATACCACCATAGCTAGAAAGAAACGTGCACTCCTTGGGTCCTTCTCCCGTTTTTGACTCATACCGGGGTGTGAGGCTCGCGAATTCACGTTATACACAAAGCTACGTCACACAGACTAACATGTTATTAACGGTTAAGTATTATCCCTTCATGTTTTAGACTTAACCCTATTCCTTTATCACAATCTAATGGTTAAGTGTTCAAGTTTACTTAACCCTACGGTCTAGGCCAGCTAACATATCAAACTGGCTAAGTGTATTAAATCTTACTTAACCCCAACCTCTAGTCTAGTTAACATGTTAATTTGGCTAAGTGTATTAACTTTACTTAACCCCACTTTCTAGACTAGTTAACATGTTAATTTGGCTAAGTGTTTTCTTAGTTACTTAACCTCTACAAATCTTGTCTTGTTACCATGAGTTTGGTTAAGTGTCCCTATGGACTTAGCCCTCCGTTCTAGCTTAACTGTGCTAAGTTGGTTAAGTGTTCCTATGGACTTAACCCTCCCATTCTAGCTTAACTGTATGAACCTAACCCCACCTACCAGTCTTGTTATCATGTTGAGTTGGTTAAGTGTCTTAGTTAACTTAACCCTAGCATTCTTGTTCTAGCTTTAACTAAATAATTTAAAGCCGCTACCACTCACATTAGACAAATATTGTTGCGATTACTGGATGTGTCGGTTGGTTCCGGGCAGGTTTACATCGTAACTCAGTCTAACCTCGGGTTAGGCATATTCGTGTTTTCTAAGTTCAAAAGGGTTTTGAAAGTAACCATCCCGTCCGTCGGATCAGTTAGGGATAGCCAGGGAGAGCAGGAAACTTGTATTTTCCAAACCCAAGCCTAGACACTATCCTCTCTGTCACCCTAGAACTTTCTGGTTTATTATTAAAAGAGATGTCGTTAATAAACCTTTAATTTGTCTAAATTCACATTTCCTCATTTAGGCCAGGTTCTATAGGTAAATTATTCCTAATTTACTTATTTCCCAATTGCTCTTTTAATGTAAATTGTCTACATTTATTTCTATGGCCTATTTCCCTTCCTAAATCATATTTATGCTTTTCGTATGTAAACTATACCAAATTAAGTGTCACTAACCATGATTTTTCTAAACCTGACTGAAACAACCCACCTCCGTTAGGGTCACTCTCAAAGGGAATGCCCTAATTTTGGTGGAGGTTTATAAGTACAAGTCACAGATATACAAGACAGATATAAGAACACATATTTGTAAACAGCGGAAGAACAACAAACTTTATTTCACAAAGTCAAATACGTGTTACAACAACATCCTTTCCAAAAACATAACAGAACACTTTCATAATCTGTCTTGAGTACATTATTTAAAGAAGCATAAATAAAACATAGATAAACTGCAAAAGCCCCATAGTGGATTGTCCAAAGCCATAGTTCAAAACAGGAAAGTCCAAGCAATACATTTCTCTACTTCAAGCTGGATGTCAAGGCTGATCAAGCTGCTGTGTTCCCTCCCTGAGGACCTGGGGGGGGGGGAACGGAAGAAAGAAGACGAAAGAAAAATAGAGTCAGACATAAAGCCTGAGTAAGTCTAGTACTATTTTGTCTATGAATAAAGAACTGGGTATGATAAGTATAAACAAGAAGTGGGCAAGCACAATAAACTTGGTTAAGTTGTCTAGGGTCGAATCTACTATCGTACCCCATGTTAATCTCTGAACCATATAAACTAGTTTCCAATTTGCACCCCATAATCAGGGTGATGTGATCCATTCTATGATGATCGGCTCCTACTCG
The DNA here is from genome assembly GCA_030737875.1 of Allium sativum. Classification (NCBI taxonomy): domain Eukaryota; kingdom Viridiplantae; phylum Streptophyta; class Magnoliopsida; order Asparagales; family Amaryllidaceae; genus Allium; species Allium sativum. Next base: position 165,143,974 of record CM060913.1, read on the forward strand.
CATAGTTACATGTGTCTTACGGCCCCCGATGTCTGTAGTTACCTATGCTGGTCCCACCATGGGGTGTATCAAGTCCCATAGTGGCAACCTGACACAACCTTAGAGTGCACAGGTATGCTACTGGTGTCCAGTGCCTTATTTTTCTGCGCCGGAGTGTGTGCACGCCCGCACTCCGTTAGAACCTACACTGCTACACCACCGCCGTCGCTTTGACCTCTTACAATCAGCCCAGTAATCGTGCCCCACCCTGCCTAGTTTCAGGGTATCCTGATACACCTTTTAGGGTTACTGCTGAAAAGGGTCCCCCCCCCCCCGTTACTAGGTTTTCTATCTCTAGCCAACATGCTAAGTTGGTTAAGTGTTTTTCTAACCTAACCCCACCAGTCCGTTTAGTTTAGCATGTTCCATTTTGATTAAGTCTTTAGTTCACTTAATCCTATCAATCCTGACTCAGCCTTAATTGTCTTATTAAGGCCCTGACCTCTCACATTAGACAGGTATTGTTGTGGCTGCCTGTTGCCGGTTGGTTCCGGGCAGTCTTACGCCACAACTCAGTCTAACCTCGGGTCCTTATTGGGCTCCATGTTTAACCTCCCACATTGGATAGGTATTGTTGTGACTACTGGACAGCCGGGCGGTTCCGGGCAGGTTTACATCACAACTCAATCCAACCTCGGGTTAAACACATCGTATTTTCTACATTTACATATTTTGTCATTCTTCTTTATTTCTTATATGTAGATATTTGCGGCCCATTTTAAGTAAATGGTGTAAAGGTTACACCAATCATGGGCCCAACCCATACTTGAATTTGGGCCCTTCTATTTTATATTTTCATTCATTAATTAATTTTAACCCAACGTTATTTTCCCCCGTTTTACACGTCCGTTTATATATTGGGCTTAGCCTTTTAAAGCCCAATTTAGCCATGCGAAAAGGGGAGGCTTATGGCGTGATTACATACACAAAAAGGGGAAGGTGAGCGCATGAACTTGCAATACGACGTTGGAAATACAAAATAGAAATTGGTGTACTTGCATAGTGGTAACATAGGTGACATGAATCAAAGCATGTGAACTTGCATAGGTTTAACTACAACATGAACCTATATTCTTATTTAGGCATAATGTCAAACATAAGCATGTCATAAATATTTCTAGCATAAGCATAGCATAATGTCAAACATAAGCATGGCATAAATACTTTAAGCATAAACATGGCATAATGTCAAACATAAGCATGGCATAAGTAAAGTTAAATTTGTTATTGGCATAAACATAAACAAGTCATGTTCATAAGGTTTCTACATGTTTACAAAGGGGATACTTTGTTACTAACACAAAAGCATAGTTCAACATAATCATGATTTAAGCCTAATCACATAACGATGGTATAAATATACTTATGCATAAATATTCCTAATCATGGTGTTTGCTTTAAACTTGCAAAAAGGGATTTTTGAGCCTAACCTAGCCATGTCTCACATATGTCATCATATAATTCTTTTAAACAAGATAGACTTAATCATGGATTTCAATTATGCCAAATATCATTCATAGCCTAGCCATATTCATAAGTTTGCAAAAGCATGACTTAATACATGGATTATGGTGTCAAAATTCCAACATAGTTTCATATGAACTATAACAACCAAACTTGTTTCAATTACTTGCAAAATGATTTATGCACAAAAATATACATCATGATGGCATAATAACAAAGCCCCAAACTTGCATGAATTTCAATCAACTACATACATGCAGCTTCAACATAGATTACATAATTTGCGCAATATTCCAAACATATACTTGCATAGAACTACCGCATGTAGTTCTTTATAATGAATAACATAATTTTGCACAAATATGAACTACTTTATTATCCCAATTCAAGCATACAAATCAATACAGTTGTTTATTCATACCAAAGTAATACTCTACTTACAATGGTTGCGGCGAATTCTCTAATTAAGAGATATGGTTCCTTTGTTGAATTGATTGGCTTTAGGTTGCTTGAATTGCTTTAGGCTTTAGAACTTTCTTCCTAATCCTCTCTCTAGTTGGCGGCTACTCTTAGTCGTTCCTCAGCAACATGGCGGCTATGTTCTTAATTTTGAATGAATAGATTAGGGTTTAGTCTAGGGTTGTTTATATAGAGGTTAGGAATTGATTAGGACCCTTGATGTTGCTAGGTTAGATCGTAGCCATTCATTAGATAGAGAGACCAATTAGAACCCGCCACCTAGCCCTAATGACAAAGCAGACCACGGAAATTCGACCAAACACAGACCTGGCCAGCCAGGTTGACTCGGCTCGACCAGGTCGACACCCCTGTCGACAGGGCTGTCGACAGCCCTGTCGACATGGGTAGCCCAGGTCGACAGCCCAGTCGACCTGGGTGGCCTAGGCGGGTGTTTATCCGCCCTGGCCCATTGGGCCCGATTTTTAATTATTTTATTCTGTTTGAATTTTTAAATTCAAAACTTCCGAAGGCCATATCTCCTTCATACGGACTCCGTTTTTCGAAAACTCGGACTCTATTTCGCGTATTTTTCCGAGACGAATGCAATGGCTTATCCCGTTTCCCTTAGTTCTTTGATTTCAAATTAATTATACTTTAATTTGTTAATTTCACAGTTATAGAATTTTCGGGGTGTTACATTCTCCCCCACTTAAAAGGATTTCGTCCCCGAAATCTTCAAGCTAGGAGGAATGTATATCCTAACATCCAATCATCCGTCTACTCATCCATCAAACACGAGCATCCATTGTCCTTAAAAGACTTCTAATGCTTTATGATCATATGCGAAGTGTGTGTGTACATGAACTTATCTAATGCAAAATCAGGCGGTCTACTGATTCAGTTGACCTCCTTAATGCGAATTATGTAAGTGCCATGAATCCATTATGTATGCAAATTTTCCTATTCATGATTCTACATGAGTGAACAATCATTCAATACAAATGCAGCATCCACATGTCAACACATTAAAGTTCAACCATATACGAATGCAAATATATATGCATATGCAATATGAAGTGACTGAGCCGATCTAAAACCTAGACTGTGTGTGTATATGCAACCACGAGCAACCACTAGCAATCACTTGCAACCACTTGCAACCATCATCCATAACATGTTTCAACTACATGTTTCCATCCAAAAGGATTCTACCTAAAAGATACGGTCGAGGAAATATACCTAAAAAGATAGATAAAAGCGCAACTTAAGGAAAATGAAAGATCAAGGATGTACCCTCGAACAGAAAAGGGTAGGCTGTACGGATTTTAGCTTCAGTCTCCCAAGTCGCGTCTCCCTCGGCGTCGCTCCACTGAACTTTGACGAGCTTGACTTCGCGGTTGCGTAGCTTCTTCACTTCCGTTCCTAAGATGCGGGTTGGAACTTTTCTTATGGTTGCTTCGCGTTCCACTTCGGCCTCTTCGAGTATATTTGGCTCTACCACTTCAGCAGACTCATGCAGACATTTTCGAAGATGTGAAACGTGAAAAACGTTGTGGACTCCAGCCAACTTCTCGGGTAGCTCTAATCTATAAGCCATTTTCCCAATCTTCTCGATGATAGGGAATGGCCCTACGAACCTTGGTGCTCGCTTTCCTGTGGTTCCAAAACGAACAACGTTTCTTAGTGGTGATACCTTGAGAAAAACTTTGTCTCCAACCTCAAATTCAAGGTCGGTCCTCCTCTTGTCGGCATAGGACTTTTGTCTGTCTTGGGCCGTCTTCATCCTTCTTTGTATTAAGTCTACTTTCTCTGAAGTCTCTCGGATCATGTCTGGTCCAAGTATGAGTTTATCAGTAGACTCCCACCAACAAGTGGGCGATCGGCACGGTCTTCCATATAAAGCTTCGAAGGGCGCCATTCCGATGGTTGCTTGATAGCTGTTGTTGTAGGCAAATTCCACCAAAGGAAGGTGGTCTTCCCATGTCCCTCTGAAGTCAAGGACGCATAGCCTTAAAAGGTCTTCCAAAACTCTGTTCACTCTCTCTGTTTGGCCATCGGTTTGGGGATGATAGGCTGTGCTCAAGCATAACTGCGTTCCTACTGCTTCTTGGAGACTCCGCCAAAACTCACTGGTGAAGATGGGGTCTCGGTCACTAACGATGCTAGACGGTATTCCATGGAGTCGGACGATTTCCTTGAGGTAAAGTGATGCCAGGGATGAGGCAGTTCTCTTACTTTTGACAGGTAAAAAGTGGGCGCTTTTAGTAAGCCTATCCACTATTACCTAAATGCTAGTGTTGCCTCTCCTAGACCTAGGCAGCCCATCGATGAAGTCCATTGAGATGCTATCCCACTTCCACTGCGGGACCTCCAGAGGATGTAGCAGTCCGCCAGGCTTTTTCTGTTCTGCCTTAACCTGTTGGCACACCATGCACTTAGAAACGAATTCTGCCACGTCCTTTTTCATGCCGTTCCAAAAGAAAGTCCTCTTTATGTCTTTGTACATTTTATCTCCGCCTGGGTGTATCGTCATCTTGGAGTGATGTGCTTCCTCGAGAACCTTCTTTACTAAATCTTTTGTCTGTGGGACGCATAGTCTTCCGTCTCGCCTTAGTAAACCTTTATCGTCAATGGAGTATCTGTTGAGGTGACTTGAAGTCTCACCCCTAATTAGCCTATCAATCATTTCCACAAGCTGAGGGTCTTCGCGTTGTGCTGTCCCTACTGAATCCACTAAAGTTGGGCGCACTTCGAGAGATGCTAGCAACCCTGGTACGAAATCGGAGGAGGGCCTAAAGTCGAAGCTGGCTATAAACTCTAGGCTTTGTCTTTCAACAAACAACGGGCTTAGGGTCAATTTCTTTCGGCTCAACGCATCTGCCACTACGTTGCCTTTGCCCGGAGTATAGGAGATTTCGAAATCGTACGAGGCAAGAAACTCCATCCATCTTTGTTGCCTCAAGTTAAGATCTTTCTGCGAGAAAAGATATTTCAACGATTTATGGTCAGTGTAAAGCTCGAACTTCTCACCTAGGAGATAGTGTCGCCAAGACTTGAGTGCAAAGACGATGGCGGCTAACTCAAGATCGTGGGTTGGGTAGTTCTTTTCGTGCACCTTCAACTGCCTCCCGCCATAAGCTACTACCCTTCCTTCTTGCATTAAGACGGCGCCTAGCCCTGTCCCACATGCATCCGTATAAACAGTGAACATCTTGCTCCCATCTGGCAGCGTCAAAACTGGTGCTGTTGTGAGAGCCCTTTTTAGCCGTTGGAAAGCAAACTCGCAATCCAAATCCCATTTAAACACTAGATTCTTCTTAGTCAATTTTGTGAGCGGAGCTGAGATTTTCGCAAAATCCCTTATAAATTTTCGATAGAAACCTGCTAGTCCTAGAAAACTTCGGACCTCAGTTGCATTCCTTGGTGTCTTCCAGTCCTGTACCGCCACTACTTTAGCAGGGTCCACTGCTAACCCTTGTTTGGATACTATGTGCCCAAGGAACCTCACCTCTTCCCTCCAAAAGTGGCATTTGGAGAATTTGGCTTTTAGTTGATGGACTCGCAAAGTTTCCATGATTTCCCTTAAGTGCTGAGCATGTTCCTCTTCACTCTTTGAGAAGATAAGGGTATCATCTACGAAGACCACTACGAATTTGTTGAGGAAATCTCTAAATACCCTACTCATCAGGTCCACGAAATACGCAGGTGCATTTGTCAAGCCGAAAGGCATGACAAGCCATTCAAAGAAGCCGTCTGGGGTTCTGAACGCCGTTTTATCGATGCTATCTTCAGCCACCCTTAGCTGATGAAAACCGGTTGCTAAATCGAGTTGGGAGAAAACAGACGCTCCTACAAGCTGGTCAAATAAATCGTCAATTCTAGGGAGAGGGTGCCTATTCTTTTTCGTTAGCTTGTTGAGCTCCCTATAGTCAACACATAGACGGAGTGAACCATCCGCCTTCGTAGCGAACACCACTGGAGCGCCCCATTCTGAAATGCTCCTCCTAATGAACCCCTTTTCTAGAAGCTCTTTAATCTGTTTACCGAGCTCTTTCCTTTCTCGTGGAGCCATGTGTCTAACGGGCAACACAACGGGCTTTGCATTATCTACAAGATATATGCGGAAGTCTATTTCCCGCTTCGGAGGCAAGCCCTTCACCTCTTCGAAGACATCCGGATATTCCCGGACCACTCTAACTGACTTCAAATTTTCAACAGAGGCATCTAGCGATTCAAGATAACTAAGCATAACCGCATACGAGGGATTACAAGAAATTTCCAAAGTATTACCGAGTCGGGTTAGGAGCCTAACAACCCTTTTCTCACAATCAAGGATGGCCCCATTGCTGGATAGCCAATCCATACCCAAAATCAAACCATACCCCGAAAAGCCCAAAACAAAGGCACTACATTGAAATTCTACACTTAGAACAGAAATTTTCAATCCCACACAGATCATAGACAAATGAGCTGGGCCCCCAATTGGGTTTGAAACAATTAAGGGGTCCTCTACCATACTAGTTTCTAGGTGCAGAGATTCTACTAAAGCAGACGAGATAAAGGAGTGTGATGCGCCAGAATCAAACAAAGTGCGAACGGGGTGATCATAAAGATAAACTACACTTTCTACAGAAGTATTTATACCTCGCTGTTGCAGAGGTGGCGCTTCTAGCACATGGACATGTGCCCCTGGGGTGGATCCAGCCCTCTGCCCCTGTCCTCGTTTCTTTGGGCAGTCCTTAGCCCTATGGCCCGTCTCACCGCAAGAAAAGCACCCACCATTTTCCTTGGCCTTCTTTTTCCGGCAGTCCTTTACTAAGTGCCCCACTTTGCCACTGAAATTGCACTTCCTCTTCTCTTTGTTGCCTTTCCCGCCCTTCTTAAAGTCTGTCTTCTTGGGCTGCAAACCCTCTTTCTTCTTGCCCTTATCCTCTTCATTCAGCAATGCCATTTGCACCAATCTTTCATACGTGGCTCCCATGGGTATATGGGTCATGGCCAAGCTGTGTAATGGCTCATTTAACCCTTTGACGAAACGGAGAGCCTTCTTGTGCGGGGTGTTGACTAGGTCAAGCCCAAACCTAGCCAGCTCATCGAACTGATTCACATATTCTCTGACTGTCTTGTCCCCTTGCTTAAGAAATAAGAATTTTTCCAACTGCAAACTTCTTTCCGCATCTGAGAGAAATTTAGTCTCAAACCTTGCCCTAAAGTCCTCCCATGTCTCCACTGGTCTTTCAGCATTAGTGACTTCCCACCAGTAGGAAGCCTCGCCCTTCAGTAGCCACACTGCCAACTGTACTTTTTGTCTATCTTCTACCTCAAAGATGATGAATAGGTCCTCCGTTTCTTTCAGCCAATTTCTAGCTGCCACGAAGGACTCAGTTCCATGGAAATCCCTTCCTCCCATAGCTTTAAAATCTTTGCATATCTTAGCGAATGTGTTTCCCCGAGGAGGAGGTGGAGGAAAAGGTGCCGCTGCAGCTGGATGATTTCCTTCCGCTGGGGGAGGAGGAATGGTAGGACCTGGCTGAGTGGCCCTTGCTTCTAAGAACCGTCTAAACCAACCAGGTATTGGTACCCCTTCCGGCAAGTTAAGTTCTTGAGACATGCTGAAACAAAAAGGATAGATTCAAAACGAAGGATAAGAGATAGTTCCTATGGCTTTGGGGGGTGGACTTTGCCTTTTTAAAATAAAATTAATAATTTTCTTTTTAAAAATGCTTCTTTAAATTTCCTTTTTTTTTTTCGAAAATAATTTTCCAAAACTTTTTATCTTATCTGGTAAACCTATGCTCTGATACCAAGTGAAACACCCCACCTCCGTTAGGGTCACTCTCAAAGGGAATGCCCTAATTTTGGTGGAGGTTTATAAGTACAAGTCACAGATATACAAGACAGATATAAGAACACATATTTGTAAACAGCGGAAGAACAACAAACTTTATTTCACAAAGTCAAATACGTGTTACAACAACATCCTTTCCAAAAACATAACAGAACACTTTCATAATCTGTCTTGAGTACATTATTTAAAGAAGCATAAATAAAACATAGATAAACTGCAAAAGCCCCATAGTGGATTGTCCAAAGCCATAGTTCAAAACAGGAAAGTCCAAGCAATACATTTCTCTACTTCAAGCTGGATGTCAAGGCTGATCAAGCTGCTGTGTTCCCTCCCTGAGGACCTGGGGGGGGGGGGGAACGGAAGAAAGAAGACGAAAGAAAAATAGAGTCAGACATAAAGCCTGAGTAAGTCTAGTACTATTTTGTCTATGAATAAAGAACTGGGTATGATAAGTATAAACAAGAAGTGGGCAAGCACAATAAACTTGGTTAAGTTGTCTAGGGTCGAATCTACTATCGTACCCCATGTTAATCTCTGAACCATATAAACTAGTTTCCAATTTGCACCCCATAATCAGGGTGATGTGATCCATTCTATGATGATCGGCTCCTACTCGCATAGTTACATGTGTCTTACGGCCCCCGATGTCTGTAGTTACCTATGCTGGTCCCACCATGGGGTGTATCAAGTCCCATAGTGGCAACCCGACACAACCTTAGAGTGCACAGGTATGCTACTGGTGTCCAATGCCTTATTTTTCTGCGCCGGAGTGTGTGCACGCCCGCACTCCGTTAGAACCTACACTGCTACACCACCGCCGTCGCTTTGACCTCTTACAATCAGCCCAGTAATCGTGCCCCACCCTGCCTAGTTTCAGGGTATCCTGATACACCTTTTAGGGTTACTGCAGAAAAGGGTCCCCCCCCCCCGTTACTAGGTTTTCTATCTCTAGCCAACATGCTAAGTTGGTTAAGTGTTTTTCTAACCTAACCCCACCAGTCCGTTTAGTTTAGCATGTTCCATTTTGATTAAGTCTTTAGTTCACTTAATCCTATCAATCCTGACTCAGCCTTAATTGTCTTATTAAGGCCCTGACCTCTCACATTAGACAGGTATTGTTGTGGCTGCCTGTTGCCGGTTGGTTCCGGGCAGTCTTACGCCACAACTCAGTCTAACCTCGGGTCCTTATTGGGCTCCATGTTTAACCTCCCACATTGGATAGGTATTGTTGTGACTACTGGACAGCCGGGCGGTTCCGGGCAGGTTTACATCACAACTCAATCCAACCTCGGGTTAAACACATCGTATTTTCTACATTTACATATTTTGTCATTCTTCTTTATTTCTTATATGTAGATATTTGCGGCCCATTTTAAGTAAATGGTGTAAAGGTTACACCAATCATGGGCCCAACCCATACTTGAATTTGGGCCCTTCTAATTCACGTCAAACTAGACTTATTACTCTAGTTCACTATTCATGTAAATGCTAGATTTACATGTCAATACTAGATTCAAATTACGCATCCTATAATTCATGTCAAATTTATCCAATTTGCATTTCTATGAACATGCCATAATACGTGTTCCCAATTTATGCCAATTTCCTAGTTTATAACTATGTTTTTAGTAAATTTCATATTTTGCCCAAATCGTATTCCCACCGTTCGTATAATCGTAATTCAATCTAGATTATAGATAAATCTAGATCCGTAGAAAATAGGGAATGAACCAAAGATGTTATGAAAAGGATAGACATAACAACTGGCATAAAATGGATTTGAATAACGATGTAGGTTCAAGAACATGGGTAGACCTAACTTAATAGGTAAATTCCCACGGTCTAAAACCAAGGATAGATAGAATAGAGACGCAGGTTCAAGAACATGGGTAGACCTAACTTAATAGGTAAATTCCCATGGTCTAAAACCAAAGAAAACCAAGGACAGGCAGAATAAATAATCGGTTTTAGATCCAATCTCATAATCACAGAACTTAAGCAACACTTTCCTAATCATGAATCATAGGTGTTTAATCACAGATGTCCTTGTTATGTCGTAGGCAAATAGTTTATGTTTTCTAATCAAAGGCATAGATTTAGTCAAGAAAATAATCCTCATAGTCATAGTCACAGTCATAGGCAATGTCCATAGTCATAGGCAATGTCCATAATCACAGGCAAATGTTCATAGTCATAGGCATATGGTTTTAAGGTCCATAGTTTCATAATCACGGTCTTATTTGTCCTCGAGTCATAACAGTTCTTAATTAGGTTCAAGAGTATAGGCACTGATTCGAATAGAGAAAGAGAGAGAGATTTGGCATATTCTTTTATTCCTTTAATTTCATGTCACGAACAGAGAAAAACGTTCAAATCTAGAAATAACTGACTTACAGAGATTAGATTAAAATAGAATGATGGCGTTGCTATGATTCGTAGAAAACAGTCGTTGCAGCCGTTCGAATCATCACTTGAATTCTAGCTTGGATCTCCTCTTTGAAAGTCTTTGAGCAGCACCTCCTCGTCTTGATTTATTATATATATATTATTCTATTTATATTTTAATTAAGAGGAGGAGAAGAAGCCATGTTCACTAAGAATCTTTGCAGCATATGGGTAGATGAGAATTGTGAATAGAGAAGAAGACTAGGGCTGTTTATATAGTGTTAGGTGGACGAACCTGGTCAGAAAACGTGACCAGATACATCAGAACGAACCAGGTGCAGAGAGCTGGAAAAAGCAGGGGGGTCGACCCCCAGGTCGACTACCCAGTCGACCTGGGTGACCCAGGTCGACTACCCAGTCGACCTGGGTGCCCTGGGCGGGAAAATTCCTGCCTAGCCCATTCTGGGTCCGATTTGAATTTTGAACCTGACCTGTTTTGAAATTTGAACTTCGCTGAATCTTCCGGAGGCCATATCTTCCTCATACGGACTCCGATTTACGCAAACTCGAACTCGTTTTCATGCAGAATTCCGAGACGAACACAATCGCTCAGCCCGTTTCCCTTGATTTTGATTTTAACTTTTAATTCTGCCTTGATTTGTGAATCTTAGTGTTGTAGAATTACGGGGTGTTACACATCACTTTTCATCACATGAACATTTCCATACATGGATATAGTTTCGATGTATTACTTTAATTTCAACGCATGAAGATAATTTCAACATATGAAAATAATTCTAACACATAAATATTATTCAAAATTTCGGCAGCATAACGGCAGGGTAGTTAAAACCGGCACCGTCCCTAGTACGGCTCCTTGCTCTACCTTAAAACCTCGCGGTTTTTGACAATGGGGATTCATGAATCTAATTCGCACGCAGGCGTCATGTTTTATTTTTATTTCCACAATTTTTCCAATTCATTTCAATCACCAATGGGTATTTTTCAACCACAAACAATTATTCAACCATTCGTATTTTTCATCCAATGTTTCACACCAATTCACAACAATAAATATCGTCCATGGTTTGTGGACGAGGGGAGTATGTATGTATATATATATATATATTATTGCTATATTTCACTTGCATTTAAACACATATATCAATTATTCTATGCGTGTATAATTCATACTTCGCTTATATAGCTTACACATCGCATGTGCATGTATAATTTATACACGACATTTTCCATTCAAATTCATTTAATTTAGATTTCTCACATTGGTTTTCGGAGTGCTAAAAATCGTAGATGACTCAGAAAAATCTGCGGCTTCTTTTATGTGGTAGAGAGCTTCCTTGCGGTTCCGATGTTTCATGTTTCATCGAATTTCGTCAACACACCATAAAGATATGATTTTTCAAAGTGCAAACATCAAAAAGAACTCACCTTTCACGATGGTTCGAAACTAGGGTTGCGGTTTTCGCGAAAATCGAGGCATGAGGGGACGATCGGAGGTGCTGACGTGGAAGAGGAAGGAGAGGCGGTCATGTCGGTGGCGGTTTGGGGTGGCTTGGTGGTCGGTGGCGATCGGGGCGGCGCCGGGAAGTCGGTGACTTCCTGGGCCCGATTCAGGCGATACGGTGGTCGAGGGGGGGTGAGGGTTGGTCGGATTTGAAGAGGAGGAGGAGGCGCGTCGACGGGGGTAGGTGGCGGCAGCGATAGGAGGTTGAGGCGGCGACGATCGGTCGGGGAAGTTTGGAACGGGTTTCGCCGTTCGTTTCGAAGGAAGCAGTTTTTTTTTTAATTTATGAAAGAAAAATTCTGATTGGGCTAGGGTTTTATTAAATTTTTAAATAGTGTTTTCTCCAACGAACTCCTTTTCAAGTCCAACGACTGTCGTCCCTAGCTAAATACCCCCATCCCGGACACAATGGGATATGTTTCGTTGGCCAATTCGACTGTTACAGTCAGTTATTTTTCAAATTAAAGTATAAAACATTTAATTTTTAACTCTGAACGTACATTTCAATTTTCCAGGGCCACAAACTGATTCGAAAAACTCCAGAAAAATAAATCTAGCTATGTTTTGACGGTACGGTCCCAACAAAACTAGATTCGTCGAATTCTGAGATCGTTTGAAAAATGGTCATTTTCTGGTCGATCCAATTTAACAGAAATTGACCAAACACATTTTCTTTTGCCACGCTCACATACTAGCTTCGAAAATTATGAAATTTGAAACCAAGCAATAGTTTGACATCCCGGACCCAACAAAAGTGGTTTCGTCGAATTCCGAGATCGTTTGTAAAATATCAATTTTCCAGGGCTATATATTCTATATAGCGACCATTCTGAAAATTCATTCGGCCATAAATTTTGATTCCCGTTATGAAATTTCGATTTTTCAGATCCGTTAGAAAGGTATTGACTAACAGATTTAAATATTTTTGGTTTCACTAAAATCCGTTATATTTTCCACCCTGCACAGTCAGTCAAAGTTTGAATTCAAATTTTCAAGCTGACTCGCTATTTCTAATTCACTATTTTATTGAAATAATCTATTTCAATTGTTCAAACTCCTTTGAAATGACCAATTAAAATTTTTTAAATTGGCTCGTATTTTCTGGGTTGTTACAAATTTACATCTTTAAACTTCGAATTTAAATCGCGAAATCTAACTTATCCACCTTGACTTTATTATTAAAGTTTATGAAATAAAATGTGTGTGTGTATATGTATATATATATAAGAAAATTAATTTTGAAAATAGATATGTATATATATAAGTTTATAAAACTCTAAAATTAATTAGAAATAGATTATAAATATATATAAGTTTAAAATAATATAAAAATAGATTAACGGAAATATTTATTCTAAATAAAATTAAAATACTTAAAGGAATAAATTATATGGTTTAAAATAAATAAAATTATAAGTAAAATCTTAAACAAACATTTAAATCTATATTTTCCTATAAAATCATTTTAAACATATAATTTAAAATTATACAATTTAAGTAAAAATGTTTAAAATATAAATATATAAAATCTTAAATTAATATACAATTAAATTTCTCAAATCAGTTAACTTCAAAAACATGACCAATGGCCATTCAGGTCTAACATTTCAACCCATAACAATTCTAATGTCCGTTCGGGTATGTATCATTTCAACCCTTAGTGATTTTTCCTAAACTGGGGTATTAACAATCACAAACAACAATCAAATAGCAACAATCACAGCATATATATCATCAGTGCAACTACGTGTCATATGAGTATCGTGTCACATATGAAATGTGCATATATATCAAACCCACAATTTCTATCAGCAACCCTATACATTTCATATAACAGTTCATTATTGATCTAATATCCATGAAATAAATGTGAGTCTGGTGTGAGATAAACTCACCTGTCGTAGCATAGAATTGAAGATGGCAAACTGATGAACACAGCATTGAAATGACAGTATCTAGGCACGACCCGAAATAAATTCAACTTTGTAACCGCTCAATATATATACATTTTTATTGAATACGACGAGAACAGATTGGTTCGGATGTTGGATTTTTAGGACGGTACGGCTTTACGGAGTGGGTTCGAACTCGACACCAAATCCAACTCAAAATAAATCCAATAAATTCTCTTTTCAAAATATTATATATATTAATATATACGGATACAAAAATAAAATTATAACATATATATGTTTTTAAAATTTGACGCACACCAAATATTTTTATAACTATAATATAAATTATAGAACACCACAAAATAATATATATATTTATATATAAATTATTAAACTATATATATATTTATATTTCAAACAAATAAATTTTCAAAAATAATAAATTTTCTAACTAATATATATACACACACACCCCTATATAACAAACTCACACCAAAACACAACACAGCAAAACAACACACACAAAATCAGAACACAACACGGTTCGTATATACAACATACACTCAGCATACACCAATACCCTCACGCAACTCGCAAACCAAAAGAAATCACATAACACTTTAAAGCACTCACTCAGTTACACAAAATACATAGTAAATGACACACACTCAAGGATCCATTACGCAATAACACACAACACTACACAGTAACACTCCCACTCACACCATTTACACAACGCACTCACACAGACAGAAAACTAGTGACAAGGCAGACTGGATAAGCCGGAGGGGGAGGTCAAACTTAACTGCATGGACCTGGGCAGGAGTCTCGATGTAACGACTCGTATTCTACGCATCATAGGATCGTAGGATATTTATTTCTTTCACATACGAAGTCGTATGGTCATGTAACTTTGGGGGACGACTATTGGGGTCATTTCCCATGTTCATGATTTTTCCCGATTTTTAAATGACCATTTTACCCCTAGTTGGTACTGTTTTGGCCATAACTTCTGACTGGAAAGTAATTTTGACTTGAAACCACTTCCATTAGCTCCGGACGATGGTTTCTCTTTCCGTAGAGTGGTCACATTAGCCAAACGGAGTCACCGTTTGGGAGATATGGCTGAAACAAGTTTCAGATGGTGAAAAACAGCTTAATTGGGCTTAACCGGGTGATTAACAGCTAGGCCTAAAGGGAAATTTCGGGATTAGGAGTTTAAAAGGGCTATTAGGGTTTGGAGAATACCTTTTTCTCATTTTTCAGCCGTCACTATTCATTCCACTTAACCTAGCCATGGCCTCCACCCTCTAAATCTCTTCAAAACACCTCTTAATCACTTTCTAATTGAAGATTAGGCTTAGCAAATATCAAATCAAGGAGTATTAGCACGAGAACCGGGGTAGAGCTGCTGTGTAAGATTGGGAACAGCGCCAAATCAGAGAATATTTCAGTTTTGGGGTTTTAGTTGTGGCAAAGGTGAGTGATTTGCATAGTTTTTGCACTAATTAAGGTAATTAAGGGTAATTAGTAAAGATTAGCGAATTTATACACTAATAAATTCTGGAAAAATGTTTAGAAATTCTTAAATAATATTTTATGCTTCTGTTAGAAATTTGGTTCGATTTGATTAAGTTTTGTTAACCCTATGATTAGTTCTACTTAAACATGCTATGGGAAAATATGAAGTTTTAGTCACTTTTGATTCATTTGAATTGTTGTTTGCTGTTTGTGGTTGCTATTACATGTTGCTATGACTTTATGGTATGTTTTATGATTGATTAGAATAGTTAAATTGGTCGAAAACGTCGTCGAATGGCGTAGAAAGCTCGCTGGAAAGTTGCAGAAATGTGCAGGTTCCTAACCGGTTCGGATCGGATGAGGGCTCGGATCGGATATGTGAACTGGGCAAGAAAACCGACCCGAACTGGAGTTTGGCACATAGGAGACTTGGTAAAAAGGAAGGCCGTTTACTTAGAGTTGGAGTGGACAAGGGGATCGGATCGGAAGAATAATGGAGCCCAGATCGGATCGACTCAAGAATGGAAGGCTACGACTGGAGCAAGGAGAAGGGAGCGGATCGGATCGGAGTGGATGGAAAACGGGAGCGGATCGGATCGGAGTAGATGGAAACGAGGAAGCTGATCGAAGAAAACTGGAAGGAAGACAGTAACCCGACCCGACCCGGAGGAGGACACCGACCCGAACCGAAGTGGAGTATCCGACCCGAACCAAGCTAGACGAGGACCACCGATCCGAACCGATCAAGAAGGTTACACCGAACCGAACCAAGCTAGACGAGGAGCACCGAACCGAACCGTACGTAGGCTATTACTACTACGCGATGACTCTTCTGAAGACCCACTCCAATTCGATCAAAACCCAAGATGCAAAGGAAGTCCAAATGGAAAGTTAGAGCTCAAGATTTAGATGGGAATCAACGAGTTCGCTTCATGATTGGGCTTTGCCGTGGGATGCGTGTTAAGGGGTTATCGATGTCTACAGCTTTGGACCGCTATGATAGGAGGTACGAAGGCGGATTCAGGGCCATTATGGCATTGGTAGGACCAAGGGCTACGACCAATGTGATGGGTCATTGAAATGTTTGGTCATGACTCCATGTGTTTAGCTTGGTCATAGCAGGGTTTCTACAAGTCGGGATTCGTCGTTACCTCAATTTGTCTAGTGTTCTAAATTGGTAGATATCGTATGCTTTACGCACTGAGTGAGAGATGTGAGGATGGTTGCTATGGTTGATTTGTTTGCTATCATTGTGACATGCACACCCCACCCCGTATTCTTACGCTATTTATTATGGCACCTTAGAGTATTGTACGATATGTGGTACTAACTCTTTGGTTGCTGGTCCAGGTTCAGGTATGGTTTAGTATACCTGTTATCATTCTGTTTAGATTTTTATCGCTCATACCAGGCTTTATGTCTGACCCAGAGTTTTATGTCTCCTCTTATTACTCTGGGTGCTCACACGAGCAGACTAGAGACAGGTTAGCTGGTGATGCACGGGTAGATGATCCGGAGACGAGCAGGAGGCTTCCACGTACTATTACATAATATTCTCCCTGTGTTGTTGAAGATCACTGCTTGGGCATTGGTGGTGTATCTTCTACTTTAGCTTTCTTTTGTTTAGAGACAGTAAATTTGGAAAATTGTAATAAGCTGTATTTGGATTTCCGCTGCTCTGATGATTGATGTTGATTTTAGTTATCAGCTTATGCACTGTCTCACCTGTTTTATGTCAAGTATGTTATTATTATATTTTATTCCATGCGTTGTGAGACATTCTACAGGTTCCTTGATTAGTTCATTCCCTTCTTCCTTTTCTTCTGACAACCGTTCCGTGCTAGTCGGGCATGTGTACAACGCACTTCCGGAGGAGATGCAGGCTGGTGCAGGGCGGGCCGTCACACTTGGTATCAGAGCTCTAGGTTGCGTAGTTAACCTAGGGAAGTTATCAGGGAGAGATAATATACGTATACGAGAGAGCGTATTTGTGATTACTTTGGTTTTCAAAAGCACTAGCACCACTATGGAGTCGTACTGCACTAGCACCACTATGGAGTCGTTAATCGTTTCCTTTTTCAGATTGGCGATGAGCCGATATACTAGAGGTGCTGGTAGGGGAGCCAATAATGGGAATGCTGCTGACGTGAGGACGATGTTTACTGACCTCATGAGAGAGATGCTTAGAGATGTACAGAGGGCAACTCCCAATGGTGGAAATGGTGGTGGTCCAATAGTGCAGGCGCCAAGAGTCGACTTCGCCAAGCTGAATAAGGATTATACCAGCCTTGGTGGGAAGCCGTTCCACGGAACGGAGTCAGCCACGGATGTTCAGGATTGGTTGGATAGTTGCGAACGTATCTTCGAGGATTTGGGTATCGAGGATGCAATGAAGAGAAAGTTAGCGTCCCGTCAGTTGCAAGGGCGGGCAATGAATTGGTGGAATGCTATAAAGGCAGCTACTCCCAAAGATCGGATTACTTGGGAGCAGTTTAAGGCTCGCTTTAGCGAGAAGTTCATTCCAGCTGCTCAGAAGTCAGTGCTGTTTAAGAAGTTCTTGGAGCTCAAGCAGAATGGCAGAGCTGTCTCGGAATATATTGCTGAATTTGACACTTTGTCAAAATATGGGTTATCCCTTATTGATACTGCCGAGAAAAAGAATGAGAAATTCATAACTGGTTTGGATTAGTACTTGGGGGAAAAACTTATTAACCACATCGATGAGACGTTTGAATCGATTGTGGGGAAAGCATTAAGATCAGAAAGTCTCTACCCTAAGCCGAAGACTGAGGTAACATCCGCAGATGAGCCAAAGCCACAAGCAAGTGGTGGAGGCAAGGGTGGTTCCCAGAATAAGAGAAAGCAGAATCAGACTAAGGATGGCCAGAAGAAAAAGAATAAGCAAGATGTTGAGTGCTTCAGCTGTGGTAAGAAGGGCCATTATGCTAGTAATTGTCGGGCCAAGCCAGCGGATAGGAAGTGCTTCAACTGTGGCCAGATGGGACATCACAAGGACAAGTGTCCGCAACCCCCCAAAGAAAAGCAAATGGTGAAAGCATATGCTCTTAATGCTATTCCTTCTTCGTCGAATGCCCCAACTGCGGCGGAGAAAGGAAAGAATGTCGTCATTCAAGGTATGCTTTCTGTTTACGATGTTCCTGTTAGAGTTTTGTTTGATACCGGAGCTTCCAGTTCTTTCATATCTAGTGACCTGGTAGATAGGTTTGGATTGGAACCCGAGATTGTCGATAGACCTTTAGTAGTGACGAACCCGATTGGTGGTTCGACTAGCCTTAGCATGATTTGTCATAATGTGGTCTTATCGAGTCATGGATGCATGTTTGTTTGTGATTGCTTTGTTTTGGTCTTTACTGGGTTTGACATTATTTTGGGAGTGGATTGGCTCCGAAGGTATGGGGTGGTGGTAGACTGTGAGGGCTTTTTGGTGACAGCTAGAGCGGATGATGGGCGGAGGATAGTGTTTGGTGGTCTACCCAGTAAGGGGGTATTGGCTAGTTTTCTAAACTCCCTTGACATTCCGCATAGTGAGTTGTCAGGTTTGCCCGTGGTTGGCCAGTATCCGGACGTTTTCGAAGAAGTGACCGGACTTCCACCACACCGAGAGATTGAGTTTCATATTGATTTGGTAAAAGATGCCAGACCTATAGTGATGCCACTTCGTCGTATGGCACCAAAAGAGCAGCGAGAGCTCGAGGTGCAAGTCAGCGATCTTTTGAAGAAGGGATTTATCAGGAGTGTTTCTGAATGGGGAGCACTAGTTGTGTTTGCTACCAAGGCGGATGGTTCCCTTCGTTTGTGTGTAGACTACCGCGAGTTGAATAAAGTGACGAGGAAGAACAAGTATCCTCTACCGCGGATAGATGATTTGTTCGATCAGTTGAGTGGCGCGAGAGTATTTTCTCAGTTGGATCTCGCGACAGGTTTTCATCAGCTTAGAGTGGAAGCTGAGAGTATAGCTAAAACGGCATTTCGGACGCCGTCTGGATTTTATGAATGGTTGGTCATGCCATTCGGGCTGACCAATGCCCCAGCATATTTTGTGGATCTTGTGAATAGGGTATTCAGAGATCAGTTGAATAAGTTTGTCCTTGTGTTCGTTGATGATATTTTGGTCTATTCGAGGACAGAGGAAGAACAAAAGGAACATTTAAGAGTAGCGATGGAGGTATTGAGAAAACACCAATTGAAAGCAAAGTTTTCTAAGTGTCACTTCTGGAAGAGGGAAGTGAGGTTCTTGGGCCATGTTGTATCAGAGAATGGTATTGCCGTGGACCCAGCAAAGGTGGCTACGGTACAGGATTGGCCTATGCCCAAGAATGCAACAGATGTTAGAAGTTTCTTGGGATTAGCTGGATATTATCGTAAGTTTATCCAAGGTTTCTCCAAGATAGCAGCACCATTGACCCAGTTGACCAAGACGAATCAAGCTTTTGTCTGGGATGAAAGGTGCGAGAATGCATTCAAGAGTCTAAAGGACAAGTTGACGAGCGCACCAGTGTTAGTTATTCCTAAGGGGGATGAAGAGATGACGGTATACACGGATGCCTGTGGTACCGGACTGGGTGCTGTATTGATGCAAGGCGGTAGGGTTGTAGCTTATGCAAGTCGGCAATTGAAACCGCACGAGAGAAGATACCCTACCCATGATTTAGAATTGGCAGCGATCGTGTTCGCGTTAAAGATGTGGAGACACTATCTCTTGGGAGAAAGATTTGAGCTGTTTACAGATCATAAGTCGTTAAAGTATCTCTTCTCTCAGAAAGATCTGAATCTCCGTCAGCAGAGATGGTTAGAATTCTTGGCTTCCTATGATTTTGCCATTGCATACACACCGGGAAAGGGCAATGCGGTGGCTGATGCATTGAGTAGAAGACATGCCAGCCTATGGGCTATGTTCCTTGAATGGAAGCAACTGGAGTATATCGCGGGTTTTGATTTCAGACCAAAGTGCGAATTGGATCCAGAAATGTTAGCAAGTTTGACGATCAGACCCACTTTAATTGAGCGGATCGGCTCTAGTCAGAGGGACGATCCTAACCTATTGGAAATCATCTCCAAGTTAGAGATGTGTGTCGATGAGGAGGTGAACAAGTATGGGCTTGATCGAGATGGATGACTTAGAAAGAATGGAAAGCTTGTTGTACCCAATGTCAATGGATTGAGAGATGAAGTGCTTAGAGAATGTCATCACTCAAAGCTGACTATACACCCTGGTGGTAACAAGATGTATCGAGATATGAAGCAGACTTACTACTGGGAAGGGATGAAAAGAGACGTTGGGAAGTTTATATCCAAATGCATGAATTGCCAGCTAGTTAAAGCCGAGCAAAAGAAGCCTAGTGGGTTGTTACAGCCCATAGAAATTCCCGAATGGAAATGGGAGCAAGTCTCGATGGATTTTATTGATGGTTTACCAAGGACTAGATCGGGACACGATAGCATTTGGGTAGTTGTGGATCGACTGACTAAAAGTGCAAGATTTATACCAGTTAAATCGACCAGAACGGCAGCTAAATTAGCAGAATTGTATATGAAGTGGGTAGTGAGATTTCATGGAGTACCTAAAAGCATTGTGAGCGACCGAGACCCGTTGTTCACTAGTGGGTTTTGGAAGAGCTTACAAGAGGCTCTAGGGTCAGAGTTACATCTCAGTACCGCATATCATCCCCAGACCGACGGTCAGACGGAGAGGGTGAACCGTATTTTGGAAGACCTCTTGAGAGCATGTATATTGGATTTTGGTGGATCATGGGATGACCATTTGCATCTAGTAGAGTTTGCATATAATAATAGCTACCAATCCAGTATCGGTATCGCTCCGTTTGAAGCTTTGTACGGAAGACCGTGCAACTCACCATCATGTTGGATAGAGACTGGCGAGAAGTTTATGCTTGGAGCAGATGTGGTGAGGGAAACTTCAGATAAGATCAAGATCATTCAACAACGAATGAAGGCTGCCCAAGATAGGCAGAAGAGTTATGCTGATAAGAGGAGAAGAGACCTACAATTCTCCGTTGGTGACTTGGTGTTTGTCAAGATTTCTCCGTTGAAGAGCATAATACGATTTGGCAGGAGAGGCAAGTTGGCACCAAGATTCGTTGGCCCATTCCCTGTTCTTGAACTAGTCGGGAATTTGGCATATAGAATTGACTTATCAAAGAAGATGGCGGGAGTTCACAACGTATTTCATGTTTCCCAATTAAGGAAGTTCGTTCACGATTCAGATATGACTATTTCACCTGATCAGTTAGAGGACTTCGAAGTAGAACCCGAGTTGTTGGGAATCGCAAGCCGGCACGTATTGTCGCGCACGACATGAAGCGACTTCGAAGGAAGGCGGTGAAGCTAGTCAAGGTACAGTGGAGCGAGGACGAGAATGATTGTACTTGGGGGATAGAGGAGGACATTAGGAAGACGCACCCAGAACTCTTTGCCTGGTAAGATTTTGACTTCGATTTAGTTTTCCGCATGCTAGGATAGGCTTGTTTGCTTGTTTTGCATGTTTGATTGTTGTATGTGGTTGTTAGGCATGTAGGATCCTTTGTATATTTTGGGTTAAGGAATTCCGGGGACGAAATTTCTTAAGGGGGGAGAGTATAACGACCCGTATTCTACGCATCATAGGATCGTAGGATATTTATTTCTTTCACATACGAAGTCGTATGGTCATGTAACTTTGGGGGACGACTATTGGGGTCATTTCCCATGTTCATGATTTTTCCCGATTTTTAATTGACCATTTTACCCCCAAGTTGGTACTGTTTTGGCCATAACTTCTGACTGGAAAGGAATTTTGATCTGAAACCACTTCCATTAGCTCCGGACGATGGTTTCTCTTTCCGTAGAGTGGTCACATTAGCCAAACGGACTCACCGTTTGGGAGATATGGCTGAAAACAAGTTTCAGATGGTGAAAAACAGCTTAATTGGGCTTAACCGGGTGATTAACAGCTAGGCCCAAAGGGAAATTTCGGGATTAGGAGTTTAAAAGGGCTGTTAGGGTTTGGAGAATACCTTTTTCTCATTTTTCAGCCGTCACTATTCATTCCTCTTAACCTAGCCATGGCCTCCACCCTCTAAATCTCTTCAAAACACCTCTTAATCACTTTCTAATTGAAGATTAGGCTTAGCAAACATCAAATCAAGGAGTATTAGCACGAGAACCGAGGTAGAGCTGCTGTGTAAGATTGGGAACAGCGCCAAATCAGAGAATATTTCAGTTTTGGGGTTTTAGTTGTGGCAAAGGTGAGTGATTTGCATAGTTTTTGCACTAATTACGGTAATTAAGGGTAATTAGTGAAGATTAGCGAATTTATACACTAATAAATTCTGGAAAAATGTTTAGAAATTCTTAAATAATATTTTATGCTTCTGTTAGAAATTTGGTTCGATTTGATTAAGTTTTGTTAATCCTATGATTAGTTCTACTTAAACATGCTATGGGAAAATATGAAGTTTTAGTCACTTTTGATCCATTTTGATTCATTTGAATTGTTGTTTACTGTTTGTGGTTGCTATTACATGTTGCTATGACTCTATGGTATGTTTTATGATTGATTAGAATAGTTAAATTGGTCGAAAACGTCGTCGAATGGCGTAGAAAGCTCGCTGGAAAGTTGCAGAAATGTGCAGGTTCCTAACCGGTTCGGATCGGATGAGGGCTCGGATCGGATATGTGAACTGGGCAAGAAAACCGACCCGAACTGGAGTTTGGCACATAGAAGACTTGAAAAAAAGGAAGGCCGTTTACTTAGAGTTGGAGTGGTCAAGGGGATCGGATCGGAAGAATAATGGAGACCAGATCGGATCGACTCAAGAATGGAAGGCTACGACTGGAGCAAGGCGAAGGGAGCGGATCGGATCGGAGTGGATGGAAAATGGGAGCGGATCGGATCGGAGTAGATGGAAACGAGGAAGTTGATCGAAGAAAACTGGAAGGAAGACAGTAACCCGACCCGACCCGGAGGAGGACACCGACCCGAACCGAAGTGGAGTATCCGACCCGAACCAAGCTAGACGAGGACCACCGATCCGAACCGATCAGGAAGGTTACACCGAACCGAACCAAGCTAGACGAGGAGCACCGAACCGAACCGTACGTAGGCTATTGCTACTACGCGATGACTCTTCTGAAGACCCACTCCAATTCGATCAAAACCCGAGATGCAAAGGAAGTCCAAATGGGAAGTTAGAGCTCAAGATTTAGATGGGAATCAACGAGTTCGCTTCATGATTGGGCTTTGCTGCGGGACGCGTGTTAAGGGGTTATCGATGTCTACAGCTTTGGGCCACTATGGTAGGAGGTACGAAGGCGGATTCGGGGCCATTATGGCATTGGTAGGACCAAGGGCTACGAAAAATGTGATGGGTCATTGAAATGTTTGGTCATGACTCCATGTGTTTAGCTTGGTCATAGCAGGGTTTCTACAAGTCGGGATTCGTCGTTACCTCAATTTGTCTAGTGTTCTAAAGTGGTAGATATCGTATGCTTTACGCACTGAGTGAGAGATGTGAGGATAGTTGCTATGGTTGATTTGTTTTCTATCATTGTGACATGCACACCCCACCCCGTATTCTTACACTATTTATTATGGCACCTTAGAGTATTGTACGGTATGTGGTACTAACTCTTTGGTTGCAGGTCCAGGTTCAGGTATGGTTTAGTATACCTGTTATCATTCTGTTTAGATGCTTATCGCTCATACCAGGCTTTATGTCTGACTCAGAGTTTTATGTCTCCTCTTATTACTCTGGGTGCTCACACGAGCAGACTAGAGACAGGTTAGCTGGTGATGCACGGGTAGATGATCCGGAGACGAGCAGGAGGCTTCCACGTACTATATACATAATATTCTCCCTGTGTTGTTGAAGATCACTGCTTGGGCATTGGTGGTGTATCTTCTACTTTAGCTTTCTTTTGTTTAGAGACAGTAAATTTGGAAAATTGTAATAAGCTGTATTTGGATTTCCGCTGCTCTGATGATTGATGTTGATTTTAGTTATCAGCTTATGCACCGTCTCACCTGTTTTATGTCAAGTATGTTATTATTATATTTTATTCCATGCGCTGTGAGACATTCTACATGTTCCTTGATTAGTTCATTCCCTTCTTCCTTTTCTTCTGACAACCGTTCCGTGCTAGTCGGGCATGTGTACAGCGCACTTCCGGAGGAGATGCAGGCTGGTGCGGGGCGGGCCGTCACACTCGAGCTGGGTTGACTTCGGTTTAGATTCAAGGGGGACTGATGGGAAACGGACCAGCATGATCAAGCGGAGGGAAGGACTCGGCTGAAGGGGTCAAGGTGGAGCGGTTTGGTGGGCTGTCGGGTTGGAGAGGAAAGTAGGTGCGGATCTCGGTGGCTTGGGCTAGTGAAGGCGGAAGGCTGCTATTGGGCGGTTTTATGGGAGGAACGTGAGTTTGTCGGAGGCGGGAAGATGAGATCAGTGAAAGGAAGAAAATGAAAGAGGAACTGAAATTTAAGGAAAGAAGAAGAAAAGGTGGTAGAAGCTTTTTTTTGGGGAAGAGACGACAGGGACAAAATGAAGAAGAGAATAAAGAATACGTTTGAAATTAAGGTTCTGTGTCCACCTTTACTGTTGTGAAGTGGCGAACGAGATGAGCAAAACAAGGAAATAGAATCGGTCATTTTAGAAATGGTCTTGCTACACGAGCGCTTTTTAGCACAATGGGAAACATAGATTCGGATCTAAGAGCGGATATTAGAACAGTGGAAATAGGGTTAAAAAAATGCATATACGATAAAATAAGGAACGTGGCCTTTAGTTGAAAAGTTGACATGTGTAACTGGAAACACAATGAACGTTATCTTTGGAAAAAAATGAAGTGGGAACAAACTTGCATGCCTTTAGAAACTAAAAGGAACAAAGAACGTATGCTTTTGAAATCCAAAAATTGGCGCATGCATTAAAATGCCATAGGAATAGTAATGTAATGTAACATGCATGCACTTACATACATGTGTGTGTCCTTCGAAAAAATAAATAAATGGATTCTTTAGTGAAGCAAAAGGACACGTTTTGTAGACCCAAAATGTCTAGAAAAACATGCAGAATCATAATAGGGACACGTTGAACTCAAATGATTCTGTTTCAAAAATGAACAGTGCAAGCTTTTTCACAATTACAGCGCAAACCGAGCACCGAAACTGACAAATGAATATATTGCGGAAACCAGCACGACAAGACAGACACAATGGTAAAAAAATTTGCCATGCCAGTATGCTCCGTTCAAAAATGCGTTACGGACCCCTTTTACCGTAAAAATGCGTATGGAAAACGAAGGTCAAAACATCCGATTTTCGCAAAACGAATTTCGTCGTTGGATTACTGACAATGAGTAGAATATTTTTCATGCTTATTCGAACAAATTCCGAAGATATTTTAAAATCGTTAAAATTTGAACTGATATGCATAGCTTTGCCCTGAAAAATGCGCGATCGACAAACATTCAAATTTTCCGATGAAATTTTCACAGCGGCTATATCTCACCGTACGTATTTCAAATTACAAATTTTCGTTATAGAAAATGATAGAATATTTTCAAAATAAAATATTGATTTAAATCGGAATTTAAAACGAAAAAAATGGGTTGTTGCAAAATAAAGTTTGAATACTTTAGTTTAAAAGTTTAATTGATTTTGTTCGAATAAAACATTAGTGTATAGTTGAAAATTTTAAGTTCATTGGAACAAAAAATGTTGATCACTTCAACCTAATATTACGCTCAAACTCTTCTACTTGTTCAGCTAACCATTCAAACCCATATCAGAACAAATCTAATTTAAAATCTTAACCAAGATTTGGCTGCAGCACTCAGAAATTTTGTGCTGAAGTTTTCTTCTACCTGTCATTGTTTCTCTGTGAATGAATATATGTTGAGATTTGTTGCTGGCTTCTGGTTCCCTACTTTCTATTATAAAAACGCGTACCCTCTTTTCCCATCTTGGCACCACAATCCACCCTCTCTTCATTTTCTTTCATCTGTTAAAACGTTATCCCCAAATTAATCTTGTCCCTTCCTATTCAATGGTGGCTGCCTTTTTCCACCGCAAATGGATGATTTTGCCCTCCTTGAGACCACAACGCACTAAACCACCATAGCAGCTCCACCTCCTTCGCACCATAAAACCGGTTTCCACCTTTCTCCGTTCACCACAAGCCCCAACTCCAAACCCGCCAACAAGCTGAATGAAATTGAGCTGCCACTGCTTCTAGAGGCTCCGCAGCCTCGAGCTTCCCTGACGGACTCTGCTTTACAGGGTCCGAGCCTGTCTTGTCGGCATCAGGGTCATTTTTCCGTGTACATGGGATTCAGAGCTATTGCTGCTTTTCAACAATTCTCCATCGATTACCTAGCGGTGGTTAAAACCCAAATTCTTGCATCGGTTGCATCTATGGCCAAAAACTACAGCTGTTCTTCTTTTGCCATCGACCAAATGTAAGTTTTCTTATAGATTAAACCTCTTTCAAGTTCGCGACTTTGAATTCACCAAGTATAATCAGTTTGATCCATTGTTTTCCATCGTGTTGACTTCCTTGGTGAGTTCAGTAATTGATTCAGTCATATTGGTATAGTGCTCTCTTTGCATTTAGTTCCATATAAGAATCTCTTGTCTACACTTGGTTGTTGTGGAGTTTCACCATATTAATTTTGCATATGCCCGGTCTGTAAATCTCGCATACCACGTATACTTGAGTGCCAATTTACATTTGGGGGATCCTGCATGTATTGTGTTTTGATGTCATGTCCCCCGCTCTTTCATTAAGTATTGGATGCATGTTGTGTGAACCCTCTTCTCACGGGTATCTACCAAATGTTATTCATATTTAATTTCCTATTTTACCTAAGTGTCTGCTACTCCACTAGCTAGGTAAGCATACTGTCAGTTATATAGAGTACGGTTAGTTCACTAATGAGGAATCTCGTTGAAACGACCCAAACTTCCCCATTAAGGAAGACTGTATTGCTTTGAGAACAACACACATCAGAACACAAACTGAAGAACATTTTTTTTTGCTGATTACAACAATTACATCAGAGTACAAGAATATAACAGAGTATGAAAACTTATTACAAAAAAGGAATACAATAATATCAGAGGTTTAAATTACATTTAAGAATAGCAGCGGAAAAATAATACAAATATACAACCGAAAGGAATACACGGATACAGAGCTTTCCGAATATCGCCTCAGCTATAAACCATGATCCTGTAAATATATCTGCAAAAAGCTACTCGACTGCCCGTATGGAAAATATGGGCACCCAAGTTTGCCAGTGAAACAAACTACAGGTCAGTCATGGGACTGGTATGAGAAATCTTAACTTAACTTATCTAATAATAAGGCTAATCACAGGACCACGCCACTAACGCGGAACGGGTTTACTCCATTGGATTGCCAGTGCATAAAATAAAGTAAATCTTTAGACAACGCAATGCCTTTTATAAAAATGAAACCATTATAAGACCCAAGTCCCATCACACAATGCAACGCAAACCAGAGGATAGGGTTTTACCTTATAATGGTCAAAAGATGCTTGATGCGATAAAAACGGATTTAATATTAGTGTGTATATATATAGGTATATATATTTCAAAAATAACATTTCAATCATAATGTATCAATCATAGACGGCATAGTACCCCATTCTACTATGTCGCCATACTATTTCTACAATCAAAACCGCAAGGTCGTATTGGAAATTGGATTTCCATCATGAGTCGAGGCTAGGGGCAAGCTCCTCTCTGAATCGAGACACGCTAGCAAATGCCTCAGGATCACCCGCAGTGAACCCTTGGATCTTCAGTGTCGGTCCCTACCTAAGGGTAGTGGATTAATTATGCCTGAACACACGCTTCCCGGTCCCTTTGGACCTATGGTATGACCACTAACGGCCTATAAAAATCCGAGGCGCCTCAAAATCCATCATCCACATAAGTAAAATGTCAGCCAGTTTAAGCACTGACACCACTCCTAGCTAGAAAGAAACGTGTGCACTCCCTGCAGTCCTAATCCCGTTTTTGACTCATACTGGGGTGTGAGGCTCGTGAAGTCACGCTATACACAAAGCTATGCCGTAATAGGCTATACTTTGATCATCCTACAAGGCCCTGCTTTTCAACAAAAGCCTTGATCAATTGCATCTTGGCGTGCCACATTGACAATTCATGCCATGCGATCAATCACTATTAATACATACCAGGGTGTAAAGCAGAGAATAAATTCTCCACCACCAATCAGGTATAAACCAATAACAATAAATTTAATTCGCCTGGAACGAAATCCAATGTCAGACACGCATCCATTTATGAGCTTATGCTCTGGGTCTGAGCGAAAACCAAATCCGAACAATCAACAATAGTCCGGACGGCCACCACTGAAGCACCTTCAAGGTAGCTACTCCCATCATGGGTCTCAGTAGCAACACATCCATCTGATGTGAAGATCGTCGGTCTTCAACCATCATCTTCATCTTCGTCTCTTCATCGTCGTAGTGATTATTCGGAATGGGTTAAACCCGGCCTTTCCGAATAGCTAGTGTATTTTTATAATTAATAATCAAGCGCTATAAAAACACATCCAACGCCTCATTCCAATCCAGAATATTCTTTTAAATAAAATATTCACATTATCTTGTCAAAGATAAATTCTTCAAATTTATTCTTAAATCTTTCTTTTAAAGATTTATTAAAACCCCAATTTGGTTTTAAATATCAAAAATCATTATTCAATGATTATTTAAATTTAAGAAATTAATTTTATCTTTAACTGGGTTAAAGAACTAATGTCATTTAAAACATAGTTCAGGGTAAACCCAAAATCGACTTCCAAGAAATATGGAATCTTTAAAGAAATCAAATCAATATATAATCGTTATAAATTTCTGTATCCAACGAACAATATAAATGGAATAATGGCAAAGCCTCTTAAATTCCGTATGTAGTATCGGTCCTCTTTTACAGAAGCTTATCTCGGTTATTATTAATTCGAATTCCATTCAATTCCAATTTAGTATATTAAATTGAAAAACTTTACTTTTGGAAAATTACCATTTAAATCTTAATAAAAGATTTATAATTTCCAAATCATATTTTTACTGTCAGTTGGGTTAAAGAACACATGTCACTTAAAAGCATGGTTCACAATAAACCCAACTCACATTTCATCTTATTCCAATTACTAAATATTATTGAAAGCTTTAAAAATCTTAATTAAAGGATTATTCTTTTCATACGGGGTTTAAGAACAGTGTTATTTAAGACACTATTCGCGACAAACCCAAAATGAAACGACCCAAACTTCCCAGTAAAGGAAAGGCTGGATTGCTTTGAGAACAACACACATTAGGACACATAACTGAAGAACATTTTATTGCTGATTACAACAATTACATCAGAGTACAAGAATGTAACAGAGTATGAATACTTATTACATAATAGGAATACAATAATATCAGAGTTTCAAATTACATTTAAATAGCAGCGGAAAATAATACAAATATACAACCGAAAGGAATACACAGATACAGAGCTTTCCGAATACCGCTTCAGCTGTAAACCAGGATCCTGTTAATATATCTGCAAAAAGCTACTCGACTGGCCGTGTGGAAAATAAGGGCACCCGAGTTTGCCAGTGAAACAAACTACAGGTCAGTCATGGGACTGGTATGAGAAATCCTACTTAACCTATCTAATAATAAGGCAAATCACAGGACCACGCCGTTAACGCGGAACGGGTTTACTCCATTGGATTTCCAGTGCATAAAATAAAGTAAATCGTTAAACAACGCAATGCTTTTTAGAAAAATCAAACCATTATAAAACCCAAGTCCCATCACACAATGCAACGCAAACCGGAGGATAGAGTTTTACCTTATAATGGTCAAAAGATGCTTGATACGATAAAACGGATTTAATATTAGTGTGTATATGTTCTAATAAAAACATTTCAATCATAATGTATCAATCATAGACGGCATGGGTACCATATATCATGTCGCCATACTAGTTCTACATTCAAAGCCGCAAGGTCGTATTGGAAATTGGATTTCCATCATGAGTCGAGGCTAGGGGCAAGCTCCTCTCCGATTCGAGACACTCTAGCAAATGCCTCAGGATCACACCTATGGGCAACCCTTGGAGCGGTAGGGCCGATCCCTGCCTATCGGCAGTGGATTGGTAATGCCTGAACACACGTTTCTCGGTTCCTTTGAACCTATAGTATCACCACTACCTAGAAAGAAACGTGTGCACTCCCTACGGTCCATATCCCGTTTTTGACTCATACAGGGGTGTGAGGCTCGCGAAGTCACGATATACACAAAGTTATGCCGTAATAGGCTTTATTTTGATCATCCCACAAGGCCCTGCTTTTCAACAAAAGCCTTGATCATTTGCATCTTGGCGTGCCACATTGACAATTCACTCCATGCGATCAATTACTATTAATATATACCATGGTGTTAAGCAGAGAATAAATTCTCCACCACCAATCAGATATACATTAATAAAAATTAACTTAATTCACATGGAACGAAATCCAATGTCAGACACGCATCCATTTACTAGCTTATGCTCTGGGTCTGAGCGAAAACCAAATCCTGACAATCAACAATAGTCCGTATGGCCACCACTGAAGCCCCTTCAAGGTAGCTACTCCCATCAGGGTCTCTATAGCAACACATCCATTCGATGTGAAGATCGCCAGTCTTCAACCACTATCTTCATCTTCGACTCTTCATCGTCGTAGTAATTATTCGAAATGGGTTAAACCCGGTCTTTCTGAATAATTCATGTATTTTTATAATTAAAAAAATCAAGTACTATAAAAGCACATCCAACGTCTCATTCCAATTCCGTATATTCTCTTAAATAAAGTATTCACATTATCTTATCAAAGATAAATTCTTTTACTTATCCATAAACCTTTTCTTTTAAAGATTTATTAAAAACCCAATTTGGTTTTAAATCTCACAAATCATTATTCAACGATTAATTAAATTTAAGAAATTAATCTTATCTTTAACTGGGTTAAAGAACTAGTGGCATTTAAAACATAGTTCACGGTAAACCCAAAATCATCTTCCATAAAATATGGAATCTTCACAGAAATCAAATTAATATATAATCATTATAAATTTCTGTATCCGACCAACAATATAAATGGAATAACAGCAAAGCCTCTTAAATTCCATATGTAGTATCGGTGTTCTTCTACAAAAGCTTATCTTAGTTATTATAAATTCGAATTCCATTCAACTCCAATTTAATATATTAAATTGGGAAACTTGGGTTTTGGAAAATTCCACTAAAAATCTTAATAAAAGATTTATAAATTCCAAATCATATTTTTACTGTTAGTTGGGTTAAAGAACACATGTCACTTAAAAACACAGTTCACAATAAACCCAACTCACATTCCTTTTTATTCCAATTTCTAAATAAAATTGAAAACTTTAATAACCTAAATAAAAGATTATTCTTTTCATACGGAGTTTAAGAACAGTGTTATTTAAGACACTATTTACAACAAACCCAAAATCCAATTTATTTAATTTAACTTCAATTAAATATTCACTAATTGGAAAACTTCATTAAATCCTAATTTAACGATTTATTCTGGTTAATAACTAGTTCGTATCAATAAAAATATATTTTTCTAAAATATATTTTTTTCTAAAATATATTCTAAAATATTCTTTTTCTAGAATATCCTTTATTGGAATGTGACTCAATCAACAACCATATATTGTATGTAATCAACAATCATGATAAATAATCATCAAACATCCAAATAACAACCAGAGTGGATTTTATAACTGTGTGAGCATAAAAGTAAATAACTAACGCTCATCACAGACTGTCAATCCATCGATTGACATATAATTAAATATTGGGATTAGTGTTTGTCAAAGGTCGTCCCAATACTCGTGTGGGGTTTCATCCATTAAACAAAAAATAAATAATTTGTGTACTTGGGCGATGTGTGAAAATTTTCGTCCCATTCACATAAACAAGTCGGATAACTTGTAAATGGATGTGTAACATTTCAGTATCATGAACATATATAAGGATGAATCAATACTTATATATAATAAAAGAGAACATAAGTTCTCATGTTAACATAATTTATCAAAAACAATAAATCTTTTCTACTGATTCATTTACATCCAAAAATGTGAATTCTAATGTTGACTCACTTGCAATGAGATAAACACTTTTCATTTTACATAAAAATGATATTCTTTTTACGTTGTATAAAGTGTCATTTTTATATTACATTAAAAATGATATTCTTTTTCTAAGTTTCTAAGATTAACATTAAAAATGTGTTTTAAATGTGAAACATATTTCATAATGAAAAATGTAAATTTCACTACTCTTTATGATATTAACATTAAAAGTGGGTTTTAATGTGAAACATATTTCATAATGAAATATGTATATTTCCCATTACATGATTTATTTTCAACAAGGGAATACAAATAAAAACATAACTTTTTATTCTATGCTTTATTTGCAACAAGGAATGCAAATAAAGATTTAACTTTCTACTTTTAGTTTTATTTACATCAAGGAATGTAAATAAAAGAAAAATGTAACATTTTACTTTCAATGTATATTTGCATTCGTGAATACAAATAAAAGAACAAATTCTACTTTCAATGTATATTTGCATTTATGAATGCAAATAAAAGAACAAACTTTATTTCCAATGTATAAATCCATTTGTGAATGCAAATAAAAGAACAAACCTTATATTTTAATATGTATTTGCATTTGTGAATACAAATAAATGAACAAACTATATTTTTAATATGTATTTGCATTTGTGAATGCAAATAAAAGAACAAACATTATTTTGAATACATATTTGCATCTCTAATCAAGTTTGACCAAAGATGTATATTTATTCCACTAATTCAAGTTTTGATAAAAGTGATTTCTATTACTAATCGAGTTTAACCAAAAATATGCTAATTTCTATCACTAATCAAGTTTAACACAAAAATGTTAATTTCTATTCACTAATCAAGTTTAACACAAAAATGGTAATTTCTATTCACTAACCAGATTTAACACAAAAATGTTAATTTCTATTCACTAATCAAGTTTAACACAAAAATGTTAATTTCTATTTACTAATCAAGTTTAACAAAATCAACATTCTTTTTTTTATATAAAAATATACATTTTCAAATCTATTCTTTTTAATGCAATCAAATATGATGAATTTGTTTATTTACTTTTAATGTAAACAAAATAATGATTTTGTTTATTTACTTTTAATGCAACCAAAATGAGAATTTTGTTTACTTACTTTTAATGCAAACAAAATGATGATTTTGTTTATTTACTTTTAATGCAAACAAAATGATGATTTATTTTACTAACATGTTTTTAACAAAAATGATATTTTATCTCACTCTAATTTAACATAAAAAAAAAATGTTTTAATTCATTTCTTCTAAAAAGACCAAAAAGAATGTTTAAATTTTCATTCTTATAAAATGAGTAAAAACGAATGTTCTAATTTCATTCTTATAAAATCACCAAATGGAATGTTTAATTCAACCGTGTGATTTCTAATTCTATGATCATGTTTTAATCAACAGTGTGATTTTCTAATTCTATAATCATTTTTTAATCAACAGTGTGATTTTCTTTCCTTTAATGTAAACAAAATAATGATTCTTGTCTAATCCTTTTTATGTAAACAAAATAACTATTTCATCTAACCTTTTTGAATAAACAAAAATGTTTCTTTTATCACATTTAACATTTTAAACAAAAATGTCCTTTTATCATATTTAACATTTTTAAACAAAAATGTCCTTTTCAATCCTATCTAACATTTCTAAGCAAAATGTCCTTTTTACTAACAAATATAATATTGATAAAGGTGTATTTAAAATCTTATCCTTTTTATTAACAAATATAATGTTAATAAAAATGTATTTTTGACCTTTTTTATTAGCAAATAAGATGTCAATAAAAATGTGTTTATAATCTTATCCATTTTATTCTTTCCTTTACATTGAAAAAAAATGTAAATTCCTATTTATATTAACTATTTGCATCTAAACATGCAAATAAAAATAAAATAAAAATAAAAATCTTTTTCTAAGTTATTTATTTGCATCTAACCATGCAAATAAAAATGAAATCTTTATACTAATGTTTATGTCTAAAATGCAAATAAAAGAACATCTTTTAATTCTATTTTTATTTGCAATGAGGAATGCAAATAAAAGAACGTCGTTATAATTCTAGGTATGTTTACACTAGAGGATGCAAATAAAAGAACAATTTATTTTCAATGAATATATTTGCCTAAGAGAATACAAAGAAATGAAAATTTTATTTTCAATTGATATATTTGCATAAGGGGATACAAATAAATGGACAATTTATTTTCAATGTCAAATCAATATCAACTACATGTGATGACAACTAGTGTTTTGGTGTCAACATACGGTTACAATTCCACATTTCAATACATGAAATAAATCTAAGTTTGATGTTAATTAACACAAACCACAACAACCATCATCATCAACAAACAACGAATACAATACCATGCATCACAGAATTGAATTTAATTAACATACATATATAGAACTGAAACAATGGAAGATAATTAAATTTTAATTATTAAAAAAAAAGAAATCTCACCGTGCTTTTATTCAGATTCAGTATTTGGTCAAAATTGAATTTGATTAGAATCGGTCTTAGTCAGTTCAGGAGCGTAGATCTCGCCTCTACGATCGCGGTGCTTCGAAAATCGTTGAATTCTATTTCAGTTTGTGAAAGATATGATCGTTTGAAGATTTGATAATAATTAAATTAAACAATTGATTAAAATTCTTAATTACATTCATTAGCTAAACCATGGTCGCTAATCCTCTTCTTCTTCTATCGCATACTGTAAAAACTTCGAACCCACTTCGCCATCTTCAACCAATTCACGCCGCCACAATGCCAGACCGGAGCACAATCAAACATCTCCCCAGTGTAGCCGCCGACCTCGCCTACCCCCTCCGTGAACCATGGCCCATTGGATGTCCCCTCCAGCGCTGGGACCTGCCGCGAAGTCAACGTGTTTGAGGGCGAAATCCAATCGAACCATTCCACTAAATTTAATCAAATCCGTATGGTTTCGAAGACCTTAGATTGCTCTTTCATCTTTGCTTTACAATCACTATCTAATTCGAGGTTATTTAGGAACGATTTGGGGAAGAAAAAGGAACAATATTGGCCATTGAAGGAAGCTTCTGGCGGCAGCAATGTGATAGAATTAGGGTTATACAGTATAGTGTATTTATACATGTATTTCTAATTTAATTTTTATTTATTTATTTCCAATAAATCTTGTTTAACGTTACGAACTCCGAATCGAACCCAACGAGTGTCGTCCCTAGCTAATTACCCCCGTCTCGGACACAATGGAACATGTTTCTTAACTCAGTTCGGTTGTTACGATATGTTTTTCTTAAATTTAAAATATAAATCATTTAATTATTAAATTTGAACGTACATTTTAAATTACCGGGGCCACATACTACCTCTAAAATTTACAGAAAAATTATTTCTGGTTATGTTTTGACGATATGGTTCTAACAAGACTAATTTCGTCGAATTCTGAGACTGTTTGAAAAATGGCCTTTTTCTAGTCGATTAAATCTTACCAAAATTGACAAAACACCTTATCCTCTGCCACGCTCACATATTAATTCGAAAAATTATGAAAATTGAAACTTAGCAATAATTTGACATTCCGGTTCCAACAAAAGTGGTTTCGTCGAAAACCGAGTTCGTTTGCAAAATGGCTATTTTTAAGGCCAATATTTTATATTAAAATATATATAAATTCTACAGCGACTTTTCTAAATTTTAAACTGGTCATAACTTTTGATTTATAAAGTGAAATTTCAGTTTTTCAGATTCGTTAGAAAGATATGATTAAACAGATTTAAATATTTCTTGTTTCGCTCAATTCTGTTTTAAAATGAATCCTGTACAGTCAGTCAAAGTTCAAATTCAAAATTTCAAACTACAGCGTTGTTTTAAACTCCTTTTATAATTAAATTAAATTTATTCGTTTTAAAGTAAATTTTTAGTTGTTATTAGTTAAAATAAATTATTATAAATATTTAAAATCCATTAAAATTTCTAAATTAAAATTTTTTAACTGGCCCCAAAATTCCGGGTTGTTACAATCGCCCCCACTTAAAATCTTTTCGTCCTCGAAAAGGAACGTGGCTAAAAAGTTGTTTAATTAACTAACTTAACCTTAATTTTATTTGTTGGTTTCAATAATTTTGTTAGTTAAATTAATTATCATTTCTATACTTTAATTAGTTAAACTAATAATCAAACATCACAACCAGCAATCAATTGGGTGATTAACTTTTCAAATATATATCTTTTACGTATAGTCAAAAATCATATTTTTAGTGCAAATAAAAGAAAGGTGTACTAAGTAAGTTTTGGTTCTCATACCAGTCAATGGAAATATATAGAAATCCCACCTTCAAGACTCAAACATAAATACTGGTGATGGTCGACCTATCCCCAGAATTACCTCCGGGCGACTATAGTGTGATTCTATATCTATCCAGTATATTAAAACTTCGAATATCCGTTAATTACTCGTATATACGAAAACTTTATATACTCGATTGTCCACATTAAAATATAATATACTCAAATACGTATATTAAGATGAAATTTTCAAAACTAAATTTGTTTTCATTTATTTTAAAGAAAATAATACTCTTCACACTCGTTCTAGGACACTACTAATCCCATCTCTAACGAGTAATTCTCATTGGATATTACTAATCCAATCTCTGATGAATTCTTTCGTTCGGTTCTAATGTGTCTTGTTCTCGAGCTCTGTAAACCAAAGCTCTGATACCAAATGAAACGACCCAAACTTCCCAGTAAAGGAAAGCCTGGATTGCTTTGAGAACAACACACATTAGGACACATAACTGAAGAACATTTTATTTCTGATTACAACAATTACATCGGAGTACAAGAATGTAACAGAGTATGAATACTTATTACATAATAGGAATACAATAATATCAGAGTTTCAAATTACATTTAAATAGCAGCGGAAAATAATACAAATATACAACCGAAAGGAATACACGGATACAGAGCTTTCCGAATACCGCTTCAGGTGTAAACCAGGATCCTCTAAATATATCTGCAAAAAGCTACTCGACTGCCCGTGTGGAAAATAAGGGCACCCGAGTTTGCCAGTGAAACAAACTAAAGGTCAGTCATGGGATGGTATGAGAAATCCTACTTAACCTATCTAATAATAAGGCAAACCACAGGACCACGCCGCTAACGCGGAACGGGTTTACTCCATTGGATTGCCAGTGCATAAAATAAAGTAAATCGTTAAACAACGCAATGCTTTTTAGAAAAATGAAACCATTATAAGACCCAAGTCCCATCACACAATGCAACACAAACCGAAGGATAGGGTTTTACCTTATAATGGTCAAAAGATGCTTGATACGATAAAACGGATTTAATATTAGTGTGTATATGTTCTAATAAAAACATTTCAATCATAATGTATCAATCATAGATGGCATGGGTACCACATATCATGTCTCCATACTAGTTCTACATTCAAAACCGCAAGGTCGTATTGGAAATTGGATTTCCATCATGAGTTGAGGCTAGGGGCAAGCTCCTCTCCAATTCGGGACACTCTAGCAAATGCCTCAGGATCACACCTATGGGCAACCCTTGGAGCGGTAGGGCCGGTCCCTGCCTATCGGCAGTGGATTGGTTATGCCTAAACACACGTTTCCTGGTTCCTTTGAACCTATAATATGACCACTAACGGCCTATAAAAATTCGAGGTGCCTCAAAATCCATCATCAGCATAAGTAAAATGCCATCCAATTTAAGCCCTGACACTACCACTAGATAGAAAGAAACGTGTGCACTCCCTACGGTCCATATCCCCTTTTTGACTCATACCGGGGTGTGAGGCTCGCGAAGTCACGATATACACAAAGCTATGCCGTAATAGGCTATACGTTGATCATCCCACAAGGCCCTGCTTTTCAACAAAAGCCTTGATCATTTGCATCTTGGCGTGCTACATTGACAATTCATGCCGTGCGATCAATTACTATTAATATATACCATGGTGTTAAGCAGAGAATAAATTCTCCACCACCAATTAGATACACATTAATAAAAATCAATTTAATTCACATGGAACGAAATCCAATGTCAGACACGCCTCCATTTACTAGCTTATGCTCTGGGTCTGAGCGAAAACCAAATCCGAACAATTAACAATAGTCCGGATGGCCACCACTGAAGCCCCTTCAAGGTAGCTACTCCCATCAGGGTCTCTGTAGCAACAAATCCATTCGATGTGAAGATCATCGGTATTCAACCATCATCTTCATCTTCGACTCTTCATCGTCGTAGTAATTATTCGGAATGGGTTAAACCCGGTCTTTCCGAATAATTCACGTATTTTTATAATTAAAAAAATCAAGTACTGTAAAAGCACGTCCAACGTCTCATTCCAATTCCGAATATTCTTTTTGATAAAATATTCACATTATCTTATCAAAGATAAATTCTTTAACTTATCCTTAAACCTTTTCTTTTAAAGATTTATTAAAAACCCAATTTGGTTTTAAATCTCACAAATCATTATTCAATGATTAATTAAATTTAAGAAATTAATCTTATCTTTAACTGGGTTAAAGAACTAGTGTCATTTAAAACATAGTTCACGATAAACCCAAAATCATCTTCCATAAAATATGGAATCTTCACAGAAATCAAATTAATATATAATCGTTATAAATTTCTGTATCCGACCAACAATATAAATGGAATAACGGTAAAGCCTCTTAAATTCCATATGTAGTATCGGTCTTCTTCTACAAAAGCTTGTCTTAGTTATTATAAATTCGAATTCCATTCAACTCCGATTTAATATATTAAATTGGGAAACTTGGCTTTTGGAAAATTCCATTAAAAATCTTAATAAAAGTGTGAAGACCCCAAGCCCCGTACTGACGGTGGCAAGGGTAATCTTTGGAATATAACACAGAAACAGATAGTAGCAGAACAAAAATAAATAAATACACCAGATAATGTACAAATAATACACTGAATAAACGTAATCATCAGAGTTACACAGTATACAGGATCATACTTAGTACAAATACAGCTCAGCTATACATAAATGTCTACAGCGGAAAACAAACATAATATGTACAATAGGAGCTGAACAGCATAAAAAGAGATAAATGAAGAATCCATCTTCATCTCCACCTATCCAGAAAGAGCCAGATAAAACCTGAATACAAGGCTGCCCGTGTAGAAAGAGGGGCACCTGAGTTTGAAAGTGAAACAAACTACGAGTCAGTCATGGGAATGGTATGAGAAATCTACTCAACACATTTAAAATATGGCTAATCACAGGACCACGCCACTTTCGTGGAACGGGTTTACTCCATCGGATTGCCAGTGCTTTAAAACAAATAATTATTTTAAACCTCACAATGCTTTTTATAAAAATGAAGCCATTATAAGACTCAGTTCCCATCACACATAGCAACGCAAACCGGAGGATAGAGTTTTTACCTTATAACGACCAAAATATGCTTGATATGAATAAAACAAAAGCATTTGGTATTATTGCTAGTGTTTATAAGTTTTGAAAACAATTTCGAATCATAACTACCAATCATAGACGGCATTAATGCCCCATACCACTATGTCGCCATATATAGGTATACAATCAAAACCGCACAATCACGTATTTGGAAATTGGATTTCCGTCATGAACCAAGGCAAAAGATAGTCCTTACCGACTTCGAGACAATCTAGCCCATGTCTCAAGGTCAGAGCGCATCGACCCTTGGAGCGACAAGGCCGGTCCATACGGAGTGGATTATAATGTCTGAACACTACGTTTCCCAGCCCTTTGGGGCGTAAATGAGCCAACGAATGACTCCATCGGACCCGGATCGTTCGATTTAACCGATACGCCTCGCAACAGTAACAACCACATAAGTCAAACTCGTCAGGGCGTGTAAAACCACTGACTCCACTTCTAGCTAGAAAGAAACGCGTGTCGTCCCTGAGGTCCTCTCCCGTTTCTGGTTCATACCGGGGTGTGAGGCTCGCGAATTCACGTTATACACAAAGCTATGCCACACAGGAGGTGTTTTGATCATCACCACAAGACTTTGCTTTTCAACAGAAGCCTTGATCACTACATCTTAGCATGTCACATAGGCAATTCACGCCATGCAACTGATGGCTATCAATCACACAGAATAAATTGCAATGTCAGACACACAATCCATTTGCAAGTCCGTTCTGGGTCTGAACGAAACCGGAGGCACTAAATACCTCGCATATCAATCGATCCCCACGTACGCCTGGACGATCACCACTCATTATCCATATTTCGGGATGCCTCCCAATCAGGACATCAGTTACCATCCAAACGAGGTGAAGAACGGTCTTCAACCCCCGTCTTCATCTTCGATTTCTTTTCGTCGATTCAGTTATTCAGAATGGGATAAACCCGGTCTTTCTGAGCAACTCGCATATATAATAAACAAGTGCAACACAAACATACATACGCATCATTTCAATTCATTAGTCACTAACCGTCAATTAGTAAGAGAACAATTTCCCAAATATTAACCCCGAAGGCCGAAACCAACATCAGATCAAAATCCAGGAAACCATTCGACTTAGCAAACCTTCAGTTTATTTCTAAATTTCACAACCATATCGTTTATAATATTTTATAACGATTTATCGCTATTTTTATTTATTTTAAAATAGCCAATTTATTCAAAACGACACTTCGGGCCATAACGCGGCCGTGGCACTATTTTTCTTCAGATTTGATTTACACATATCTAAAATTCTAACCGTTGGATCTTCACAAAATTCATATCATTAGAAAGATCTTATCGAAACGAATCCAACGGTTCTAGTTTCGGGAAAATCCGACGATGGGATCTCCCGGTATAATCATTTGAAATTTCGATTTCAAAATACGAACTGCAGCATTGTTATTCGATTTAATATAATTATATATATATATATATATATATATATATATATATATATATATATATATAATCGATTCTAGCGCTGTTTTTATTCAGATTTGAATTAAACATTCCAGACAATTCAACCGTTGGATTTTTACAAAGTTGGTGCCGTTGGAAAGATATTTCCAAAGCGAACCCAACGGTTGTGGTTTCGGGAAGATCCGATTGTAACGACCCGTATTCTACGCATCATAGGATCGTAGGATATTTATTTTTGTCACATACTAAGTCGTATGGTCATGTAACTTTGGGGGACGACTATTGGGGTCATTTCCCATGTTCATGATTTTTCCCGATTTTTAAATGACTATTTTACCCCTAGTTGGCACTGTTTTGGCCATAACTTTTGACTGGAAAGGAATTTTGACCTGAAACCACTTCCATTGGCTCCGGATGATGGTTTCTCTTTCCGTAGAGTGGTCACATTAGCCAAACGGACTCACCGTTTGGGAGATATGGCTGAAACAAGTTTCAGATGGTGAAAAACAGCTTAAATTGGGCTTAAACGGGTGATTAGCAGCTAGGCCCAAGGGGAATTTCGGGTTTAGGGGGTATATAGGTGCTGATTAGGGTTAGAAAACATTTCTTTAGACATTTTCCAGCCGCCACTTTCATTTACCTTAACCTAGCCATGGCCTCCACTCTCTAAATCTCTCTAAATCACCCAAAATCACTTCATAATCAAGGATTAAGGCTTAGAGGCATCAAATCAAGGGGGATTAGCACAAGGACTGAGGTAGGGCTGCTGTTACATATTGGAATTCGTGCAAATCAGAGGTTCACTTCAGATTTGGAAGTTTTATTGTGGCAAAGGTGAGTGATAGCATCATTTTGACACTAATTACGGTGATTAAGGGTAATTAGTGAAGATTAGCGAATTTATACGTAAATAAATTCTGGAAAAAAATCTTAAAATTCTAAAATAATGTTTTAAGGCTATGTTAGAAATTTGGGTTAATTTCGATGTGTTTTGCTAATCGTACGCTTAAACATGATTAAGAGGGATTATAGGAAAATGTGAGGTTTTGGCCACTTTTGATCCATTTTGATTCATTTAAATTGTTGTTTGTTGCTTGTGGTTGCTATTACATGTTGCTATGACTCTATGGCATGTTTTATGATTAATTAGAATAGCTAGATTGGTCAAAGACGCCGTCTTATGGCGCGAAACACTCGCTGGAAAAGTTGCAGGAAATGCTATAGAGATCCGGATCGGATCGGGTAGGGGATCAGATCGGGTAGGGATCGGATCGGACATATCCGAACCGGACCAGGGCGTGGTACTTTCTGGAGCATGACGTGAAGAGGCAACAAGGAAGGCCTGGTCGGATCGGAGGGGCGTAGCGTGGGATCGGAAGGAACAAGGAGGACTGAAGTGGAAGAAAGAGGAGCATGGATACCATATTCCGAACCGAATCGAGAGCAATACCCGAACCGAACTAATGCTGACGAGACGGAGAGTATCCGAACCAAACCGCCTCAGAATCACCGAACCGAACCGCATGAGGGAGAGCACCGAACCGCATGAGGGAGAAGGACCCGAACCCAGAGGATGGTGGCACTCCGAACCGAACCGGGGAACGTATCCGAACCGAACCTAGCATGGGGAACTGGACGTGTACTTTTACTACTTCGTGATGACTCTTCTGAAGACCAACTCCAACTCGATCAAAACCCGAGATGCAAAGGAAGTCCAAATGAGAAGTTAGAGCTCAAGATTTAGATGGGAATCAATGAGTTCGCTTCATGGTTGGGCTTTGCTGCGGGACGTGTGCCAAGGAGTTATCGACGTCTATAGCTTTGGACCACTATGGTAGGAGGTACGAAGGCGGATTCAGGGCCATTATGGCATCGGTAGAACCAAGGGCTACGACCAATGAAGTGGGTCATTGAAATGTTTGGTCATGACTCCAAGTGTTTGGCTTGGTCACAGCAGGGTTTCTACAAGTCGGGATTCGTCGTTACCTCAGTTTGTCTAGTGTTCCAAAGTGGTAGATGTCGTACGCTTTACGCACTGAGTGAGAGGTGTGAGGATGGTTGATATGGATGATTTGTTTGTTATCATTATGACATACACACCCCACCCCCGTATTCTTACACCATTTATTATGGCACCTTGGAGTATTGTACGGTATGTGGTACTAACTCTTTGGTTGCAGGTCCAGGTATGATTTAGTATACCTGTTATCATTCTGTTTTGATGCTTATCGCTCATACCAGGATTTATGTCTGACCCAGAGTTTTATGTCTCCTCTTATTACTCTGGGTGCTCACACGAGCAGACTAGAGACAGGTTAGCTGGTGATGCACGGGTAGATGATCCGGAGACGAGCAGGAGGCTTCCACGTACTATATACATAATATTCTCCCTGTGTTGTTGAAGATCACTGCTTGGGCATTGTTGGTGTATCTTCTACTTTAGCTTTCTTTGTTTAGAGACAGTAAATTTGGAAAATTGTAATAAGCTGTATTGGATTTCCGCTGCTTTGATGGTTG
The DNA here is from genome assembly GCA_030737875.1 of Allium sativum. Classification (NCBI taxonomy): domain Eukaryota; kingdom Viridiplantae; phylum Streptophyta; class Magnoliopsida; order Asparagales; family Amaryllidaceae; genus Allium; species Allium sativum. The sequence goes on from CM060913.1 coordinate 165,187,787, forward strand.
ATGTTGATTTTAGTTATCAGCTTATGCACTGTCTCGCCTGTTTTATGTCAAGTATGTTATTATTATATTTTATCCCATGCACTGTGAGACATTCTACAGGTTCCTTGATTAGTTCATTCCCTTCTTTCTTTTCTTCTGACGACCGTTCCGTGCTAGCTGGGCATGTGTACAGCGCACTTTTGGAGTAAATGCAGGCTGGTGCGGGGCGGGCCGTCACACTTGGTATCAGAGCCAGGTTGCGTAGTTAACCTAGGAAAGTTATCAGGGAGAGATAATACACGTATACGAGAGAGCGTATTTGTGATTACTTTGGTTTTTAAAAGCTATATATATATATATATACTATTAGTAGTATAAGGATGAAGTCGTACTGCACTAGCACCACTATGGAGTCGTTAATCATTTCCTTTTTCAGATTGACGATGAGCCGATATGTTAGAGGTACCGGTAGGGGAGCCAATAATGGGAATGCTGCTGACATGAGGACGATGTTTACTGACCTCATGAGAGAGATGCTTAGAGATGTACAGAGGGCAGCTCCCAATGGTGGAAATGGTGGTGGTCCAATGGTGCAGGCACCAAGAGTCGACTTCGCCAAGCTGAATAAGGATTATACTAGCCTTGGTGGGAAGCCGTTCCACGGAACGGAGTCGGCTACGGATGTTCAGGATTGGGTGGATAGTTGTGAACGTATCTTCGAGGATTTGGGTATCGAGGATGCGATGAAGAGAAAGCTAGCGTCCCGTCAGCTGCAAGGGCGGGCAATGAATTGGTGGAATGCTATAAAGGCAGCTACTCCCGAAGATCAGATTACTTGGGAGCAGTTTAAGGCTCGCTTTAGTGAGAAGTTCATTCCAGCTGCTCAGAAGTCAATGTTGTTTAAGAGGTTCTTGGAGCTCAAGCAGAATGGCAGAGCTGTCTCGGAATATATTGCCGAATTTGACACTTTGTCAAAATATGGGTTATCTCTTATTGTTACTGCCGAGAAAAAGAATGAGAAATTCATAACTGGTTTGGATCAGTACTTGGGGGAAAAACTTATTAACCACATCGATGAGACGTTTGAATCGATTGTGGGGAAATCGTTAAGATCGGAAAGTCTCTACCCTAAGTCGAAGACTGAGGTTGCATCTGCAGAAGAGCCAAAACCACAAGCAAGTGGTGGAGGCAAGGGTGGTTCCCAGAATAAGAGAAAGCAGAACCAAGCTAAGGATGGCCAGAAGAAAAAGAATAAGCAAGATGTGGAGTGCTTCAGCTGTGGTAAGAAGGGCCATTATGCTAGTAATTGTCGGGCCAAGCCAGCGGATAGGAAGTGCTTCAACTGTGGCCAAATGGGACATCACAAGGACAAGTGTCCACAGCCCCCTAAGGAGAAGCAAATGGTGAAAGCCTACGCTCTTAATGCTATTCCTTCTTCGTCGAATGCCCCAACTGCGGCGGAGAAGGGAAAGAATGTCGTCATTCAAGGTATGCTTTCGGTTTATGATGTTCCTGTTAGAGTTTTGTTTGATACCGGAGCTTCCAGTTCTTTCATATCTAGTGACCTGGTAGATAGGTTAGGATTGGAGCCCGAGATTGTCGATAGACCTTTAATAGTGACGAACCCGATTGGTGGTTCGACTAGCCTTAGCATGATTTGTCGCAATGTGGTCTTATCGAGTCATGGATGCATGTTTGTTTGTGATTGCTTTGTTTTGGGCTTTACTGGGTTTGGCATTATTTTGGGAGTATATTGGCTCCAAAGATACGGGGTGGTGGTAGACTGTGAGGGCTTGTTGGTGACAGCTAGAGCGGATGATGGGCGGAGGATAGTGTTTGGTGGTCTACCCAGTAAGGGGGTATTGGCTAGTTTTCTAAACTCCCTCGACATTCCGCATAGTGAGTTGTCAGGTTTGCCCGTGGTTGGCCAGTATCCGGATGTTTTCGAAGAAGTGACCGGACTTCCACCACACCGAGAGATTGAATTCCGTATTGATTTGGTAAAAGATGCCAGGCCTATAGTGATGCCACTTCGTCGTATGGCACCAAGAGAGCAGCGAGAGCTCGAGGTGCAAGTCAACGATCTTTTGAAGAAGGGATTTATCAGAAGGAGTGTTTCTGAATGGGGAGCACCAGTTGTGTTTGCTACCAAGGCGGATGGTTCCCTTCGTTTGTGTGTAGACTACCGCGAGTTGAATAAAGTAACGAGGAAGAATAAGTATCCTCTACCATGGATAGATGATTTGTTCGATCAGTTGAGTGGCGCGAGAATATTTTCTCAGTTGGATCTCGCGACCGGTTTCCATCAGCTTAGAGTGGAAGCTGAGAGTATAGCTAAAACGTCATTCCGAACGCCGTCTGGATTTTATGAATGGTTGGTTATGCCATTTGGGTTGACTAATGCCCCGGCATATTTTGTGGATCTTATGAATAGGGTATTCAGAGATCAGTTGAATAAGTTTGTCCTTGTGTTCGTTAATGATATTTTGGTCTATTCGAGGACAGAGGAAGAACACAAGGAACATTTAGGAGTAGTGATGGAGGTGTTGAGAAAACACCAATTGAAAGCGAAGTTTTCGAAGTGTCACTTCTGGAAGAGGGAAGTGAGGTTCTTGGGCCATGTTGTATCAGAGAATGGTATTGCCGTGGACCCGGCAAAGGTGGCTACGGTACAGGATTGGCCTACGCCCAAGAATGCAACAGATGTAAGAAGTTTCTTGGGGCTAGCGGGATATTATCGTAAGTTTATCCAAAGTTTCTCCAAGTTAGCAGCACCATTGACCCAGTTGACCAAGAAGAATCAAGCTTTTGTCTGGGATGAAAGGTGCGAGAATGCATTTAAGAATGTAACGGACAAGTTGACAAGCGCACCAGTGTTAGTCATTCCTAAGGGGGATGAAGAGATGACGGTATACACGGATGCCTGTGGTACCGGACTGGGTGCTGTATTGATGCAAGGCGGTAGGGTTGTAGCTTATGCAAGTCGACAATTGAAACCGCACGAGAGAAGATACCCTACCCATGATTTAGAATTGGCAGCGATCGTGTTCGCGTTAAAGATGTGGAGACACTATCTCTTGGGAGAAAGATCTGAGCTGTTTACAGATCATAAGTCGTTAAAATATCTCTTCTCCCAGAAGGATTTAAATCTCCGTCAGCAGAGATGGTTAGAGTTCTTAGCTTCCTATGATTTTGACATCGCATATACACCGGGAAAGGGCAATGCGGTGGCTGATGCATTGAGTGGAAGACATGCCAGCTTAGGGGCTATGTTCCTTGAATGGAAGCAACTGGAGTTTATCGCGGGGTTTGATTTTAGACCAAAGTGCGAATTGGATCCAGAAATGTTAGCAAGTTTGACGATCAGACCCACTTTGATTGAACGGATCGGCTCTAGTCAGAGGGACGATCCTAACCTATTGGAAATCATCTCCAAGTTAGAGATGGGTATCGATGAGGAGATGAACAAATATGGGCTTGATCGAGATAGATGGCTTAGAAAGAATGGAAAGCTTGTTGTACCAAATGTCAATGGATTGAGAGATGAAGTGCTTAGAGAATGTCATCACTCAAAGCTAACTATACACCCCGGTGGTAATAAGATGTATCGAGATATGAAGCAGACTTACTACAGGGAAGGGATGAAAAGAGACGTTGGGAAGTTTATATCCAAGTGCATGAATTGCCAGCTAGTTAAAGCCGAGCAAAAGAAGCCTAGTGGGTTGTTGCAACCATTAGATATTCCCGAATGGAAATGGGAGCAAGTCTCGATGGATTTCATCGATGGTTTACCAAGGACTAGATCGGGATATGACAGCATTTGGGTAATTGTAGATCGATTGACTAAAAGTGCAAGGTTTATACCAGTCAAATCGACCAGAACGGCAGCTAAGTTAGCAGAATTGTATATGAAGTGGGTAGTGAGATTCCATGGAGTACCTAAAAGCATTGTGAGTGACCGAGACCCGTTGTTCACTAGTGGGTTTTGGAAGAGCTTGCAAGAGGCTCTAGGGTCAAGATTACATCTCAGTACCGTATATCATCCTCAGACCGACGGCCAGACGGAGAGGGTGAATCGCATATTGGAAGATCTCTTGAGAGCTTGTATATTGGATTTTGGTGGATCATGGGATGACCATTTGCATCTAGTAGAGTTTGCATATAATAATAGCTACCAATCCAGTATCGGTATGGCTCCATTTGAAGCTTTGTATGGAAGACCGTGCAACTCACCATCATGTTGGATAGAGACTGGCGAGAAGTTTATGCTTGGACCAGATGTGGTGAGGGAAACTTTAGATAAAATCAAGACCATTCAACAACGAATGAAGGCTGCCCAAGATAGGCAGAAGAGTTATGCTGATAAAAGGAGAAGAGACTTAAAATTCTCCGTTGGCGACTTGGTGTTTGTCAAGATTTCTCCGTTGAAGAGCGTAATACGATTTGGAAGGAGAGGCAAGCTGGCACCAAGATTTGTTGGCCCATTCCCTGTTCTTGAACTAGTCGGGAATTTGGCATATAGAATTGACTTACCAGAGAAGATGGCGGGAGTTCATAACGTATTTCATGTTTCCCAACTAAGGAAGTTCGTTCACGACTCAAATATGACTATTTCACCTGATCAGTTAGAGGACTTCGAAGTAGAACCCGAGGCGGTTAGGAACCGTAAGCCGGCCCGTATTGTCGAGCACGACATGAAGCAACTTCGAAGGAAGGCGGTGAAGCTAGTCAAGGTACAGTGGAGCGAGGACGAGAGTGATTGTACTTGGGAGACAGAGGAGGACATTAGGAAGACACACCCAGAACTCTTTACCTGGTAAGATTTTGACTTCGATTTAGTTTTCCGCATGCTAGGATAGGCTTGTTTGCTTGTTTTGCATATTTGAATGTTGTATATGGTTGTTAGGCATGCGGGATCCCTTGTATGTTTTGGGTTAAGGAATTTCGGGGACGAAATTTCTTAAGGGGGGGAGAGTGTAACGACCCGTATTCTACGCATCATAGGATATTTATTTCTGTCACATACGAAGTCGTATGGTCATGTAACTTTGGGGGACGACTATTGGGGTCATTTCCCATGTTCATGATTTTTCCCGATTTTTAAATGACTATTTTACCCCTAGTTGGCACTGTTTTGGCCATAACTTTTGACTGGAAAGGAATTTTGACCTGAAACCACTTCCATTGGCTCCGGATGATGGTTTCTCTTTCCGTAGAGTGGTCACATTAGCCAAACGGACTCACCTTTTGGGAGATATGGCTGAAACAAGTTTCAGATGGTGAAAAACAGCTTAAATTGGGCTTAAACGGGTGATTAGCAGCTAGGCCCAAGGGGAATTTCGGGTTTAGGGGTATATAGGTGCTGATTAGGGTTAGAAAACATTTCTTTAGACATTTTCCAGCCGCCACTTTCATTTCCCTTAACCTAGCCATGGCCTCCACTCTCTAAATCTCTCTAAATCACCCAAAATCACTTCATAATCAAGGATTAAGGCTTAGAGGCATCAAATCAAGGGGGATTAGCACAAGGACTGAGGTAGGGCTGCTGTTACATATTGGAATTCGTGCAAATTAGAGGTTCACTTCAGATTTGGAAGTTTTATTGTGGCAAAGGTGAGTGATAGCATCATTTTGACACTAATTACGGTGATTAAGGGTAATTAGTGAAGATTAGCGAATTTATACGTAAATAAATTCTGGAAAAAATCTTAAAATTCTAAAATAATGTTTTAAGGCTATGTTAGAAATTTGGGTTAATTTCGATGTTGTTTTGCTAATTGTACGCTTAAACATGATTAAGAGGGATTATAGGAAAATGTGAGGTTTTGGCCACTTTTGATCCATTTTGATTCATTTAAATTGTTGTTTGTTGCTTGTGGTTGCTATTACATGTTGCTATGACTCTATGGCATGTTTTATGATTAATTAGAATAGCTAGATTGGTCAAAGACGTCGTCTTATGGCGCGAAACACTCGCTGGAAAAGCTGCAGGAAATGCTACAGAGATCCGGATCGGATCGGGTAGGGGATCAGATCGGGTAGGGATCGGATCGGACATATCCGAACCGGACCAGGGCGTGGTACTTTCTGGAGCATGACGTGAAGAGGCAACAAGGAAGGCCTGGTCGGATCGGAGGGGCGTAGCGTGGGATCGGAAGGAACAAGGAGGACTGAAGTGGAAGAAAGAGGAGCATGGATACCATATTCCGAACCGAATCGAGAGCAATACCCGAACCGAACTAATGCTGACGAGACGGAGAGTATCCGAACCGAACCGCCTCAGAATCACCGAACCGAACCGCATGAGGGAGAGCACCGAACCGAACCGCATGAGGGAGAAGGACCCGAACCCAGAGGATGGTGGCACTCCGAACCGAACCGGGGAACGTATCCGAACCGAACCTAGCATGGGGAACTGGACGTGTACTTTTACTACTTCGTGATGACTCTTCTGAAGACCAACTCCAACTCGATCAAAACCCGAGATGCAAAGGAAGTCCAAATGAGAAGTTAGAGCTCAAGATTTAGATGGGAATCAATGAGTTCGCTTCATGGTTGGGCTTTGCTGCGGGACGTGTGCCAAGGAGTTATCGACGTCTATAGCTTTGGACCACTATGGTAGGAGGTACGAAGGCGGATTCAGGGCCATTATGGCATCGGTAGAACCAAGGGCTACGACCAATGAAGTGGGTCATTGAAATGTTTGGTCATGACTCCAAGTGTTTGGCTTGGTCACAGCAGGGTTTCTACAAGTCGGGATTCGTCGTTACCTCAGTTTGTCTAGTGTTCCAAAGTGGTAGATGTCGTACGCTTTACGCACTGAGTGAGAGGTGTGAGGATGGTTGATATGGATGATTTGTTTGTTATCATTATGACATACACACCCCACCCCCGTATTCTTACACCATTTATTATGGCACCTTGGAGTATTGTACGGTATGTGGTACTAACTCTTTGGTTGCAGGTCCAGGTTCAGGTATGGTTTAGTATACTTGTTATCATTCTGTTTTGATGCTTATCACTCATACCAGGCTTTATGTCTGACCCAGAGTTTTATGACTCCTCTTATTACTCTGGGTGCTCACACGAGCAGACTAGAGACAGGTTAGCTGGTGATGCACGGGTAGATGATCCGGAGACGAGCAGGAGGCTTCCACGTACTATATACATAATATTCTCCCTGTGTTGTTGAAGATCACTGCTTGGGCATTGTTGGTGTATCTTCTACTTTAGCTTTCTTTGTTTAGAGACAGTAAATTTGGAAAATTGTAATAAGCTGTATTGGATTTCCGCTGCTTTGATGGTTGCTGTTGATTTTAGTTATCAGCTTATGCACTGTCTCGCCTGTTTTATGTCAAGTATGTTATTATTATATTTTATCCCATGCGCTGTGAGACATTCTACAGGTTCCTTGATTAGTTCATTCCCTTCTTTCTTTTCTTCTGACGACCGTTCCGTGCTAGCTGGGCATGTGTACAGCGCACTTTTGGAGTAAATGCAGGCTGGTGCGGGGCGGGCCGTCACACCGATGGTCGGATCTCCCGCACTAATCATTTGAAATCACGATTTCAAAATACAAACTACAGCTTCGTTATTCGATATATTTCAATTCTATATATATATATATATATATATATATATATATATATATATCGATTCTTCAATTTCAAAACTATATGATATTCATACTTTTGATAAAAATGATATTTTTTATCTACTGTCTTCTATTTCAACACTTCACTATTTTTAACAATTCATGTATATAATAAAAATGTGATTTTTAATGTAAAACAATTTATTTCAAAACACGACTATTTTATATAGTTCATATAGATGATAAAAATATGATTTTTATTATGAAACAATTTATTTCAAAACACGACTATTTTATATAGTTCATATAGATGATACAAATATGTTTTTTATTAAAAAAAATTGTATTTCAGAACACGACTATTTTATATAGTTCATATAGATGATAAAAATATGATTTTTATTATAAAACCATTTATTTCAAAATATGAATACCATTCAACACATGAATTTCAATTCAACGAATGAATTTCGATTCAACACATGAAGGTTTCCTATAGTTTATATATATAAATAAAAAGGTGATTTTGATATTTAAAACACGAATACCATTCAACATATGAATTTCTATTCAACGAATGAATTTCAATTCAACACATGAAGGTTTTCTACAGTTTATATATATAGATAAAAAGGTGATTTTTATATTTAAAACACGAATACCATTCAACACATGAATTTCTATTCAACGAATGAATTTCAATTCAACACATGAAGGTTTTCTATAGTTTATATATATAGATAAAAAGGTGATTTTTATATTTAAAACACGAATACCATTCAATACATGAATTTCTATTCAACGAAGGAAATTCAAATCAACACATGAAGATTTTCTATAGTTTGTATATATAGAGTAAAAATGTGATTTTTATTGTTAAAACAATTTATTTAAAACACAAATACCATTCAACACATGAATGTGATTCAACGAATGAATTTCTATTCAACACATGAAGGTTTTCTATTCAACAGACGAATACAGTTTCAACATAGGAAAATAATTCTAACACATGAATATTATTTAAAATTTCGGCAGCATAATGGCAGGGTAGTTAAAACAGGGACCGTCCCTAGTACGGCTCCTCGCTCTACCTTAAAGCCTCGCAGCTTTTGATAATGGGGAATCATGCATCTAGTTCGCACGCAGGCGGCATGTATATATTTTTCATTTCCACAAACTAATCCTATGTGGTTTCAACCAAATATTTCTTAACCACAAACGGGTATTTTTCAACCACAATCAATCAATTCCAACCCCAAACAATTTCAATCAACCATTCGCTGTCAATCAATTTTCACACCAATCACAACCAATAAATATCGTCCATGGTTTGTGGACGAGGGGCATATATATATATATAGCATTTCACTTCTATTTCAACACATATATAATTTTTACAACGCATATAAAACTTATACATCGAACGTACAACTTATACAACGCTTATACAAGAGGTGTACAACCCTTATATAACTCATACATCGACTATATAATTTATACATTGTCGTTTTCCATATCGTTTATAAATTAGAAATCTCACCTTGGGTTCCACTCCACCAAAAATAGCTGAAGGCTCAGAAAAATATGCGGTCTCTTCTAGAAGGTAGAAGACGTCCACACGAGTCCACTGTCTCTTGTTTCACTGAATTTCGTCAACAAACGAAAAGGATATGATTTATACAGTGAAATCATAAGCGGTAGTGCTTTTAAAATGCTATAATATAGTTTAATATATATAAACCGTTACCTCTCTGTTTGGTTCGAAACTAGGGTTGGGAATTTCGCGAAATCCGTGAAGCTAGAGGACGATCGGCCTTCGCAGCGTCGAAGGGCTAGGAGAGGCGTTTCCGCGCAGGGGGGTGTGGACCAGCTCGGTGGTCAGGGGAGCTCGCGGCGGCGGTTTGAAACGATGAACTTTGGGGCGGTGGTTCTCGTCGATGGCGCAACGATAGGAGGAGCAACTGGTATGGATTTGAAGAGCGGAGCGAGGGCTTCAAAAAGTTGTGAAGGGTCGGGGTCAATCGATGAACGGAGTCACCGGAATCTGAGCTGGAAGCTTTGAAGGGCTTTCCGCCTTCAATCGATCGGGGAGAGAGAAATTGGGGGGGGGGGGGTCTGACGTGGCCCAATACCCTTTTTTTAATTTATATTTTTTTACCAAAAATATCCCCTTTCACACACGAACCCCTATTGTAACGACCCACCATTTCGAACCATTCAAATCGACAATAATCCACACATGTCAGACTTGAATTGCTCAAAACGATAGATTGTTAATAAAAATTGGCAAATAACAGCATATATAGTAAATAAATCAATCACAGATCACAGACACAGAGTAATAAAATACTACACAGCGGAATAGATAGAATAGTACTCCATAAGCTACTACATAACCATAGAGTCTAAAGCAAATACAATAGAGTGCCAAACATAGATAAGTCTGCTAATGCATAAGAAAATAATAGAGTCTGAAATAGGAAATAACTGAAATAACTGGAAGGCTGAAATAACTGCAACGACTGAATAAGTGATAGATAGATCCAAGCAAAGCTCCAAGCTCCAGGTGAACCAAGAAAGCTGATATCCTCAAGCTGACCCGAGTATCCATGTAAAACAAACACACTCGAGTCAGGATTAACATTCTTATTTAAATGATAACTCAAGTGTATCGATTACCGAAATGCAAAGTAACTTAAAGGATGTTGGGATGACCATCCTTTAAGGATCCGTCAAACTAATACTATATATTATAATATGCTATATACAATAGTGTCTATCAGTAAAGTAAATATCAAAATAGCGTAAGCGGGGTTACCATGATTACCCTTACACCGTTTATATATTCCCATAGTATATACAGTACCGTAATTCCTCCGTAAACTGGAGGGCTATCAGAGGGCACTCCATATAAAATGGTACAAAACAAAATCGTATGGGGCTCGTATAAGGCATGTGACAAGGCACACGAGGAATGCCAGGGTGGATTCACCGTTTGCATAACCGGACTGGTGGTAACGCATAGCAGCAACTACCGCCCACCTCGAGACACACTCCCATATCAAGGGTGCGCACCAATCGAATCACAAAAGTAATAGAATGGTTTCGAAGAAGCATGCTCGATAGGAGGAATGACCTCACTTGGTCTCGGTGTAGCACCTGTTTTAGCCACATCAAGCTGACTCAAGGTAGTCAGGGTCTCGTAATTGATATGAAATAGAAAATAGAGTCAATCGCCAAGCCATCCTACTTCATTCTGGAACTCCACCGCATACACAGTTGTTAAAGTGGTTTTCGGAATTGGCAGAGAGTATGACAATTCCGATCCCGGTCTCTTTAACAACCAATCGTTTAAAATTTTCACACCGTGGTCATTTTATAATTCTTACTTAAATAACTGTCAAAATATAATATAAATCAAATACTTCCAAAAATCATAACATATACTATTCATTATTTTAAGTTTATAAAATATACAAGTTTATAAAATAAAATGAATAAAATATAAAGATATTTAGCAATAAAATTTATAGAAGTACTATATATAAAATATGTAGTTATTTTGTAAATCTTTAAAACAATTAAAATATAAGTAAAACTTAAATGTAATTTAAATTCGTATTTACTTATAAATTAACTTTTCAAAACATTTCCAAAATAAGTTTATCATTTAAATCAAACTATATATATTACTATTATTGAAAATACGTGAATTAAATTTCCAAAAATCAATCTTTCCAAATCATATAATTGTGATTTCAAAATATGACCAACGGTGTCCGTATATAATTTTCTATCCTATGGTCAAGTGATACGGATATATATCATTTCAATCCGTTTATATTTCAAGTACGGGTATATATCATTTCAACCCGAAATCCCAAATTCAATAAAAATCGCTTGGGTCTATCATTTCAACCCATAACGATTTTTCCCTATTCTATCAAGTCGTTCGAGTATGTATCATTTCAACCCATTGTGATTTCCTAAACTAAAGGAACTTGCAATATAAAATCAAACATAACAAAATCAATCATCGACACATAATATCGATCCGTGCATGTCACACAGGCACATCCGTACACATTCATATTACATCTAAATGCTAATCGTGCACGTTAAATGTCATTTATTTGGACATGCATGCGTAGAGTATATTTGTGCGTGTATCCGTGTGCATGTCACATATACTATCGTGCATGTCACATTCCCACATATCAAATTACATGCACGCTACACTGAACGTATTATATCCATATAAATTTCATTTTTCATGTCCGAACGTATTTACACGTAATATCAACATATGTAGCTAGAATGTGTCACATATCACATACGCAGATCCATATATATATCGTATATCACCAATTCACATAACAAACAAATAATAGGTCACTTGTATAAAATAGTGTCCATATGTGAATAATGAAATCTCTAGAGCAATCCTAGCAATTCAGGTAATCAATTCACATGTTTATGCACCGAAATATGAATGTAAATCGTGAGTGAGGGGTACTCACCTTTCATAGCAAAAGAAATAAAGAAGATGATGAGAGCGAGCGAACGATGAACGGACTTTATTTTCCTTTATTACCAACTTCACCAACTGGAAACAAAATAATAAAATTATAAAGTTTGCATAAATACAATAAAAATCAACTTTGTATATTTTTTTTCAAACCCCGCATATAATACACAATCGACAAAACCAGAAATCCGACTTCAGAAAGCTTTATATATTCCAAAAAACAACATACATGATTTCAAATAAGCTTTGTAAAACCAGAAAGTTCTCACGCAAAATGAAAGGAGGACTCACGCAACAACAGAAAAAAATGCAAACTTAAATTTCCTTTTTTTTTTATATATATACATGCATACGCATGCAACGCATGCTTCATAAGAAGAAAACCAAATGAAAATAATGAGGACTCACGCACGTACATATATATAATACGATACTTTTTTTTTTTTTTTGAAACCAGTTTTGTACCCATAAAAAGAAATGTTTGTAATCATTTTCAAACAAATTTGCATAAGCAGAAAGCCTATGCTTTAAAAGGAAGAACCCAAAAACATGAAGGAGAAACTCGCGCACATGGATGAAAGGTTTTAACATTTTTTTTTATATGAAAGCATGCTACGCATGCATGTTCCCAAAAAAAAAAGAAAAAAGAAAAATAGGAATATTGAAGGAGACTCACGCAACCGGAAAATGGAATGGATGCAAAGTTTTCAAAAAGATTTTTTTTATTATTATTATACATACATGAGCATGCTGAAACCAAAGAAGAGAGACAAAAACAATAAAAAAAAGCATTGAAAGAAAGAAGTAAAGGAGACTGACAAAAGTATGTATGCAATTTTTTTTTTTTTTTTTTGTATATATATAACCATACGCATGGAAATAAAGAAGAGAGCAAATGGAATCTAAAAGAGAAGGGACTCAAGCAAGAAGAAGGAAAAATGGATGCAACATTGGCTACTAGAAGAGGCCTTCCTTCTTTGCACGTTGGAAGAGAGATTGCAAATATGTAAGCTACAGGAAGGTGCTTTTCATCATTTGTTTTGTTCCTTTTTGTCCCATATTTTTCCTTTTCAAAAGAGAATGCAAAGTTTTTTTTTTTCTAGACCGAGAGAAACAAAAGTTTTGAAGAGAAGCGAGCAGATGAAGATGTAAATGAAATGAGGCGGAGCATGAAACGAATGGGTACAAGATGTAAAAGAAGCAGTGGGAGAACCGAATAGCTATGTCTATTCATTGTTCAAAGACTGTTCCATTTCTTTTACCGTCATTCACAGACCAAGTCCTAATAGCTAAAATGAATGGACATAAATATGTACCGGTATCAAAATTGTTGCACATCTATTTTAATTTTTATTGCAAACCGGACGCCAAAACTGATAAATAAATATACTACGGTGATCAGTGCGACGATACGGATGCAATGGTATAAAAATATCAGTGTCACGACACTTCGATCAAAAACTCATTACGGACACCTTTTACATGCAAATAAAATAAAACTAAGGTTGAAATGTACGAATTTCACGAAACGGATTGTGCCGCCGAATTCAGAATAAGCAAAAGAATTTTCTAACGCTGAATCATCAGTATTCTGGACAAAACTTTACGGACGCCAATTTTGAACTGATATGTACAGAAAATTTCACAATCAACGAACTTGCATATTTTTCGATGAAACTTGACCGACTGCTACGTCTAAATGGGCGTATTCCAAATATCAAGTTCTCGTTGTGAAAAATTTTAAGCTAAATTTTCAAAATAAAAAGAAATTGATCGAAAAATCGAGTTTTAAATCGTTGAAAATAACTGATTGTTACACCTATCCAAACCCAACGACTGTCGTCCCTAGCGTTTTACCCCAATTCCGAACACAATGGGATATGTTTCGTAGGCCCATTCGACTGTTTTAGTCAGTTTTCCTTCAATTTAAAATATATAACGTTCAATATTCGATTTGAACGTACATTTCAATTTGCCAGGGCCACAAACTGATTCGAAAATTTCCAGAAAAATAAATCTAGCTATGTTTTGACGATATGGTCCCAACAAAACTAGTTTCGTCGAATTCTTAGACCGTTTGCAAAATGGCCCATTTCTGGTCGATCCAATTTAACTCTAATTGACCAAAACACATTTTTCTTTTCCACGCTCACATACTAGCTTCAAAAATTATGAAATTTAAAATCTAGCAATAACTTCACATCCCGGATCCAACAAAAGTGGTTTCGTCGAATTCCGAGGTCGTTTGCAAAATGGCCAATTTCACGGGCTATATAAATTCCATAGCGACCTTTCTGAAAATTCATTTGGCCATACCTTTTGCTTTCCGCTATGAAACTTCGATTTTTCAGATTCGTTAGAATGGTATTCACTAAAAGATTTAAATATTTTTGGTTTCACTCAAATCCGTTTTGTTTTGCACCCGGTATAGTCAGTCAAAGTTTGAATTCAAATTTTGAAACTACCGCGCCATTTCAGGCCTTGTTTATAATTAGAATTAATTATATTCGTTTTCAAATGTCGATTCTAACTTACTTTTCATCGTTATTATTTAAAATATTTATTTTAAATATTTAAAATCCACTATTTTAGCCAATTTAAAAATTTTAATTTGGTTCAGATTTTCCGGGTCGTTACAATCTCCCCCACTTAAAACTTTTTGTCTCCGAAAAGGAACAAAGTCGAAAGTGGTTTGATTAATCAACTCTACATTCAATTTGGCTTCCATTCTCCAACTCTCCAGTTTCTGAGAATTTTCAAATTCTTCAAAAATTTGGCTAACACCCGGAATTTTCGAAAAATTTCGCCATAACCTCCTTTGTACGGGGAGGGGTTTGAAAATTTATTGGGCCATATTAGGCACCCAATAAATCCTATAAAGCATACACATATTTATAGTGATATATTCTGGTGTTTACAGGGGAGCATGTATAGATAATAACTCCAGAGAATAAATTCTCGTCACGTTGTCAAAGCCCGAGGGAGTGTGTATTTTAATTGCTCCAGAGGATAAATCCTCGTCACCTCGTCCCCAGTGGGAAATAAATAATCCATGCGCCATATCTAATGACTAGAGAGACGTGATTATTGTCAACTCCAGACACATGTGGTTTTTTTTATTAATCTGGCAATTTTATCGTTACATTTTAAATAGTCCATATCAGTCATCAGTTCAACCTGTAAAATATAGTCATCGCCATACAAGCCTCTCGCTCGTATGGTAAATCTTCCACCTCGTCACACAAGCTCCAAATGCTTATGTGGTATATGATGAAGTATGCCTATCTTCAGAAGTATGCCATGTAGTGTAGTTCAAAATTAATTGTTACTATCCTATGGCGAAGTTTATGATTACACACATAACAACCAGCACTCTACATCCAATGGCATTCACAGGAGTTGATATAATAATATTTCGCATCCAACTCATTAAGGTTTACCTATTTGTCGGGCACACAAATAAATTCTTTACTCAACAGCTATCCAATTACCTGTTCAAACATATATAATGCACAAGTATATATTTCTATCTATTCTATAATCAGTTCAATGTGTGATTTAATTGTAACACCGCATGTCCATTAATGTCACTCACAAAGGGAATGCATTAACTTCTATGGAGCGTTTTAAGTGAATATAGAACAGAAAATCACAACAAGACAGATATGAAATAGTACTCGAAAATTTAAAACTTTAATTATTGCAAAGGAAGGTAAATATGTTTGGTTACATCACCAAAACCCAATGACTAAAGTCAAGTACATAATATCCATCTTGACAAAATCAGAGTACATAATATAAAAAGCATAATCCCATAAATAGCCATAAAAGCGATAGGTTGAGCTTTACTTCAGCAATCCAAATCCAAGTGCTCCCAAAGAGATCCAAATCAAGCTTCCCACCCTAAGAACCTGGGGGGAAAAGGAAGAAAAGAGGTGGAAACAAAGGGGGTCAGACATAAAGTCTGGCAAGTCCGATAACTCCAACAATATAATTATCAAAGTAACTAGGATAAGACATAAGCTTGGTAAATAAGGAAATGACTGTGAATTAATGGCAAGACCAAGCAACCAAAAATAATAGGATGAGCAAAGATAACGTTAAAGGCGCTTCCTAATCAATATAGGGTAATTACTATACTCTACTGTACTGTACCGTACTGCACTGTACTATGTATCAACCCGAAAATCTGGGCCAGTTTAAAATTTTTATTTTGGCAATTTTAGCGAAGTTTGAACATTTAAAATGAATTATTTTAAATAATAACGACAGAAAATTTATTTTGAATATAATTCGAGCACATATATTTATATACGTCGTCGTTAGAATATAAATAATTATATATAATTATAAATAGAATTGAAAATGGCGCGGTAGTTCGATAATTCGATTTCAAACTTCAATTGAACGTACCGGGTGCAAAACAATCCGGATTTTAGTGAAACCAAAAATAATAGGATCTAATTGATGATATCTTTCCAACGAATCCGAAAAATCAAAATTTCATAACGGGAATCAAAAGATACGTCCAGTAGAAAATTCTGAATAGTCGCTATGGAATTCAGGCCCTTAAAAATGGGAATTTTGCAAACGACCTCGGATTTCGACGAAACCACTTTTGTTGGGTCCGTGATGTCAAGTTATTGCTAGATTCCAAATTTCATAATTTTTCGAATCAATATGTGAGTGTGGCAAAGGAAAACGCGTTTGACCAGTTTCAGTTGATTTTAATCGACTGGAAAATGGCGATTTTTCCAACGGTCCCAGAACTCGACGAAACTAGTTTTGTTAGGACCGTATCGCCAATACGAAGCTAGAAAATATTTTTCTGGGATTTATAGAGTTAGTATATGACCCCAGTAAATTAAAATGCACGTTCAAATTCAATATATAGAGTTATATGTTGATTTTGACGAAAACTGATCGAAATGATCGAATCAGCTTACGATACATATCCCATTGTGTTCGGAATGGAGGTAATTAGCTATAGACGACAGGCGGTGGGCCTTGTTTCGAGGTCGAATAAAAAGTCAACTTTTTGAATTTTAAAATAAAATAAAATAAATAAATAAAACCTCTCTCCTGCTCCCCTTATCTCCCCCCCCCCCCCCCCCCCGCGCTCGCCATCGAACCCCCCTCCGATCTGCTCCCCATCCCCGACGTCTCTCCTCCCTCCTTCTCTCTCCACGCCACCATCCAAAAACTGAACACCCCCAACCCTCAGAAAATCAGCCGCTTCCACCCAAGCACCCGCCGCCGCCTGCTGCTCCTGAAACCCTACGCCGCGCCCAGCCTCGCACCGACCGCCACTGCCTCTTCTTCTGCCACCACCACCAACGAACAAGAAAACCCCCCTCCGGTCCTCCTTAAAGCAATGTAAGCCCTTTCATTTATTTTGTTTTCATTAATTAATTTTAGCAATTAAAAATCTGAAATTTTATATTGTAGGAGGATAAAGATATAATCTTTTATATTGTAGAAAGTCCAAAATATAATTTTTATCGTATGTAAAGGTAGAAAATATATTTTTCATATTATATAGATGATAAAAATGTGATCTTTATATGGTAGGATATAAAAAGACGATATTTTTATGTAGTGAAAGATGATATTTTTAAAGTAGGAAAAGGAGAAATATTTATTTTTGAAAAGAAGAAATATTTGTATAGAGAATAGCGTGGTAAAAATAGAATTTTTATCTATATAGCATCGATACAAAAATAGAATTTTTATCTATATAGTAGCGTTGTAAAAATAGAATTTTTATCTATATAGTAGCGGTGAGAAAATAGAATTTTTATCCATATAGCGTGATTATAAAAACTCGATTTTTATATATTGGATAGCGAAGTAAAAACTCGATTTTTATATATTGAATAGCGAAGTAAAAACTCGATTTTTATATATTGAATAGCAAAGTAAAAATTCGATTTTTATATATTGAATAGCAAAGTAAAAATTCAATTTTTATATATTGAATAGTAAAGTAAAAATTCGATTTTTACATATGTAGAGAATACGGGCAACGAAGGTGACAAAAAGGCAAGAACGACAAGATTTTCTACATAGGAAGTGTCGTGGAGTTGGAATAGCTATTGGTGAGAACTTCTCACTCTAAATTTCCCTTTCTAGTTATATACATATACTAGGATGCAGACGGTGCTTAGTAGCACCCGACACCGTCATCCACAGACCATGGATGGCTTGTTTGTTTGTTTGTTTGATGTGTTGTGAAATTTGTTTGTGTTGTTGATGTGAAATCGATAATAAAATGTAGATATGTTGAAATAAATATTTTATCGTTAAAAATATAATTTTTAACGTGAAAGTGAATAAATAAATATTTATAAACAAATCGACCGATTTGTTTATATACACTGATTTGACTGAAATTGATTGGGTCGATAAATTTTGCACATCGCCCAACTGCACAAATAAAAAAAATCTGTGTTTGTTGATTTGAAACCCCACACGGGTGTTGGGATGATATTTGAGTACACTAATCCCAATTATTTAATTGAATGTCGATCGATTGGTCGACAGGCTGTTTAAGCGTTAATTATTTATATTTGATGCTTATGCAGTTGTGTGGTACACCCTGGATGATGGTTGATTGTTTAACATTGCTACTATATACATGTGTTGTATGGAATCCAAATAATTAACGTTATATGGTGATTGATTGGGCCTCATCCCAATCGGGAAAATAATGAATATTATAAAAGAAAATTCATGTGTTGAATATAAAAATGGTCATGTGTTGACGATGTTCATGTGTTGAAAATATTCGTGTGTTGAGTAAAATGTTTTAATAATAAAATTTACATCTTTATCATATTTAAAATTAGAACTACTTTACGGTTGGAGTCTAGTTAAAAATCAAACAATAGATACCATAATTTTATAAAATATTTTACATAACAAAATTAATGATGTGTTGACAGTACTCATGTGTTGAGATTAGTCGTGTGTTGAAAGCAATATAGATCATGTGTTGAATAGAATAAATATTCATTTGTTGAATAGAATAACGAATTTATTGAAATATATAAAGCCGTGTTGATTATAGTTGCGCTATTTTGAAGTGAACGATATTTATATCGATTTTATTCGTTTTACAATGAATATTGAAAAGTGATTTCAAAATTTAATATTTTGAAATGAAATTCAAATTAAATTAGATAAAAATTCGAATTGAAATTTTATTGAATCAAATTGAAATGAATTCGAATCGAATAGAAAATGAATTCGATTCGAATTGAATAGAAAGTGAATTTGAATTCAAATTGAATAGAAAGCGAGTTTGAATTCGAATAAAATAAAACTGAAATGAATTCGAATTGAATTGAAATCAAATCGATTTGAGATTGAAGATGAAGTTGAAATTGTTTTTGAAACGAATTTAAAACGATTTATAAAATACGTTTTAAAAAGAAAATCGACGAAATATATAATATATATATATATTATATATATTGGCCTGAATAGAACGCGCCGCGCCGCGGCAGTTCGTGAATTTCGACCATTAACTTCGAATTGACGTTGCGGGAGATCCGACCGTCGGATTCTCCTAAAACCCGAACTGTTGGGTTCGTATCGAAAAGAGCTTTCCAATGAATATTAGAAATTTAAAATCTAACGGTAGGATCTGGAGTTATGTCCAAATCAAATTCGAAAAAGGTCGTTGTAGGTGCAGTTCAATGGCCGTTGTTGGAAATCGACTGTACGGGCCTTGATAAAATTATTAAAAATATTAATAATTTGTGTAAAATCATAATATGTGAATTGGAAAGAACTGGGATGAAAACTCCACATTTGGAAATATAAAAATAGATTTTTATCGAAATGAACTAGTTTTGAACTAGAATTAAAATCAATTTATTTTTGAAATAAGTAAATTGACTTTGAAAGTGAAAATAATCAATATTCCCAATACGTGGATTGGACTGGAGTTGAATCGAAATTATCTTCGGAATATTTCGATGTTGGATTTCGTGACTATACGGATATTGTTACGGGAATTTGAAAGATATATTTTATATCGTTATTTCCAATACGATATTTGTTGGTTTCAGAATTTGATATTGAATATAAGCCGGTATATTTTCTATTCAGAACCTTGTATTTAATATCAAATGTGATTTGGGTTTATCGTGAATCGTGTTTTAGATGACATTGGTTCTTTAACCCAGTTAA
The DNA here is from genome assembly GCA_030737875.1 of Allium sativum. Classification (NCBI taxonomy): domain Eukaryota; kingdom Viridiplantae; phylum Streptophyta; class Magnoliopsida; order Asparagales; family Amaryllidaceae; genus Allium; species Allium sativum. The sequence goes on from CM060913.1 coordinate 165,208,087, forward strand.
AGACAGGATGTTGATTTTGAAAAGATTAAAACTAAGTGGAGTTTTAATGAATCTTTAATTAGATTGAAATGTGAATTGATAATTTAAATTATCAAATCTGAAAAGTGATCGAGTGTGGAGTATCACCAGTTTTGCTCCAAAGCGATAGTTAAATCTTTAATTAGATTTGAACGTGAAATGGTAACTAATTTTACCGATAACACCGCGGTGTTAGATATGGAGTATTACCAGTTTTGCTCCATGGGATGAATAGGTTGGGATTGGGAAATAAAATAAATAATTACTTCGGTGTGGTTCGCTAATCCCGACTAGTTTGAAATGATATCCAAGGGGAGATTATAGGATAAATTTAGAAGAATTTATCTTGGATAAAATTAATGGGAACGTTTCCCTAAGAATGTAATTTTGTGAATAAAAGAATATTCTGAATTGGAATGAGGAGTTTGTTGTGTTTGTGTAACATTTGTTTATCATATACATGGGTTATTCAGAAAGGCCGGGTTTATATCCATTCTGAATAACCGATTCGACGAGATGTCGAAGATGAAGACGGTGGTTGAAGACCGGAAGTCTTCACATCGTTTGGGTGATTACTGATGATCTTGATTGGGCTGTACACCCAAGATGAGGGAAATAGTTGGTGATCGTCCAGACGTACTTGGAGATCGATGGATATGCGAGGAAAGTGCCTCCGGTTTCGTTCAGACCCAGAACGAACTTGTAAATGAATTTTGTGTCTGACATTGGATTTTATTCTATGTTGATTGATCTCTATTAAATATACATCTGTTTGGCGGCGGAGAATTTATTCTCTTGCTTAACGCCCTTCTCTGAGACGTACGAGCTCAGAGGTTGTATATCGATGGACATCAGTCGTATGGAATGAATTGCAGTGTGGCACGCGTAAGTGGCAATTGATCAGGGCTTCTGTTGAAAAGCAGAGTCTTGTGGTTGATGATCAAAGCACGGCCTGTGTGGCGTAGCTTTGTGTATAACGTGAATTCGCGAGCCTCACACCTCGGTATGAGTCAAAAATGGGAGACGGACCGCTGGGAGAGCACGACGTTTCTTTCTAGCTAGGGTGGTATCAGTGACCTACCAGCCCTGACATTTATATACTTTTCACCTGTGTGGTTGTTGGAATGCGAGGCGCCTTGGATATAGGTCTGTAAGGACCGGGATGTAACGACCCAACTTTCGAACACATCGGAAGTCGTGCCATTAATAAGAAATAAGAATAGGTAGAGGATAAAACACAGAAACATCAGAATCTCACAGCGGAATTTTTCACAAAAACAATACTTCATATTATTACACAGCGGAAAAATATTACATCAGGATATACTGAACTAGTGATACAACTCATTCATGGTACATCAGTGATTATACAGATCATAGATGATCAACCGACAGACTTAATTATATCGTAGATGGATGGACCGGCACACAGCAAAATCTTCATTCCAGCTTCACAGGTTTATCCAAGTCCTGATTCACTTGTCTATTCATAACAAGTGTTATGAATACCCAAGAGTTTAAGGGAAAACACAGAAAAATAAACTCCGGGTCAGTCAGGGGACTGGTCTGAGTAAACAGTTCAAAGAAAATATCTCATAAGACCACGCCGTAAGTACGGAACGGTTTTTTTTACCTTATGAGATCGAAAACACTTTGTATACTTGAAATCAGATATTATCATAATATCAAGAGTTTTCACAAATAGTTTAGAAATCTAGGAGAATGCTTGCATCTCACATTCTCCGATATAACATACAAATAAAAACCGCTTGGCGCTTAGGGAAATTGGATTTCCAACTTGACAAGGTATGGGTCCACCTTCCGCTGATGTATCTCTAGAGGCAAATACATATGGGTTCAACAAGAACTTCTTGCAACCCGGCCCTCACATGACCGACCACTCATTTCTCTTGAGTGTATCGAGTGTATATCACCGATGGTTGTGTACGACAACCATCCCCGCATGGGCAGAATCGATAGATTAAGAAACAAAAGGAATTTCTCTAGATAGGTGATACTACACCCTAATGGGAGCGACCCACATAGCCATGCTGCCTGCCCGATTTTTGTCATTTCCTGGTTGTGAGGCTTGAGGCTAGACTTACGTTTCATCATCACTGGTTCATTCCTTTGAATGCCACATCGTCCTACCCGTCAGAAATACTCATTCGATTTCCCAAATATATCACGGGCAATAAAGCTAAGAGAGACGAATTTCTCCGCCACCAACGTAATATACTTACATAAATTCGATGTGTAAAATCTGACTGATATACGTTGTCAGACACTCGTCCATTCAGGTTTGTTCTGGGACTGAACAGACCAATACATATTGTTTACGATCTTCTTGCACACCGTCGTCTTCAGCTTGAACATCTCTGACGTGCGGCGTCTAATCAAATCAAAGTGGAAATTAATCCGGCCCCTTTGAAATGATTACGAACATTTTCTTTAAATTCTATAATCTAACATGATTAAAATCAATTACATGTACAGTCAAGTCAAACAGTATATAATCATCTTGCTTATATATGATATTTTGCTCAAATCTTAGAATTTGACAAATTTAGCGTGCTCGCTGCATGGGTTTTTCCTTCTATCTTGTTCGTCATTTCTGAAATTGAATCCTTATACTATTCTTTTTAGAAGTTAATCCTTCCTCGACTGCCTTTAATTCTGATTCTTTATAATGAATTAAATTTATAATTAAATTTCTCATTTACAGCTCTTATACTGTATATTTGCAGTGTCAAATTCTTTTTGATTCCTTAACCGAATCTGCTGCTTCCTTTCTATAATTTAAACAAATTTTCTCCTTTTTAAATTATCAAACTATACAGAATAAATCAATGTTTATTTACACTAGCTCAGACAGTACAACATTATCCGTTATGTTGTGCCAGAGATTTTTGATTTACAGATTTGAACTCGGTAGTTCTAGTGTACATCAAATGCTCTTATTTTATTACTTTAAACCAAATATTTTAATTTGAATAAATTCAATTTTTAATTTTAAACTAAATCGATCACAAATCCCAGTTCTGCATTTCTCGACGAAATTCCATCAGATCTACCTTGTCTAATTTACTCCTCCTTCCATTCTATACTGATAAGTTTTCTCCTCTTTATTTATCAGCCTACAACACGACCAAATTACACTTTATAGTTCTTATTTCGACGAATACTGAACTGTACCTGACGGTTCTTGTATCCGGAAGTTACAGTTTTAAACGATCACTTCTGTCGTATGTTATATTTGTTTTTCTTATCACTTGGTTGTCTGAAAATCTAAATATTCGATTCACAACTAAATTCTGATTTAAATTATAAACTGAATTTATAATTTAACAAGATTTACAGTTTTTAGTTTGAAACCAAAATCCTGATTCACTTCTTTTAATAAAAATTCTATTAATTTCAATATAATTTAAATTAATACCCACTTAAAACTTAAACTAAACTTAAAATAAAAATCTTATTTTATCTTTACCTTTGTTTAACATAATCACTTATATTTAAAATCAACTAAAGTTTAAAACTTTATGTACCAGCTAAAGAACTAGGCCAAAGTGCCAAACCAAAACTAAGTGTTAAAAACAAGTGTCGCGCCTGGAAATCAAAGTGCCAAGATCTCGAAATTGCCAAAATACCAAGGCCTTGTATTTTGCCAAAGTACCAACACTGAGATTACTGTGTTTCCAGCAAAAAAAACCCACGGCATCTCTCTTTGCAAACCACGGGGCGTTCTTCTCCTTCATCTACAGGGAGCTGTGCACGTGCACAAGCGCGTGGGCCCCCTCCAGCCACCAACGTCCGTCGTCGCACGTTGCTTGCCACCACCTGATCACACCTCCATCACCCGATCACCTCCCCTCGGCCCACATCAAAAAGTTGCCATGCCAACTCTTTTCAGAGAAAAAAAAACATCATCAAAGAAAACCGCTCCACCTCCTCCACCGACCACCTGACGCCATCACTTCGCTGCCACATCACCACCAGACCAGGACGCCCCTATTCCCCCTATACCGCACCTCCCCCGTGCCTCCGATGAAGAGCAGCCACCATGTTTCCAACCGAACCCAATTACCACACAAAAACCCTATTTTTACCAATTCCTCAAAATCAAATCATTTAAAAAAAATTCTAGCATTTTTCCTAGGTTGCCCAATCCCTGATGAAGCTCCTACTTCGATCCCCTGACCTAACGCAAGCTGGATGATCGGAATTTGGCAAAATTGCATTTTTTGATCATCTCCAATTTTCCGACTATCCAGGCCACTAAAAATTACAAGATCACCTCCTAAAATCATCATTTCTTGCTGTGATTCGACTCATGTATTTAGTTTTATTAGATATCCACTTTGAGATTTTTGATATACAGAGAGTTTGAAGGGAAGCTACTGTGTTTCTGCTTAAACATACAGTGACAGGTTTTCCAAGTTTTGCTTCCCTTTTTAAGTACTTATACACCTTATATCAAGGATATAAAACATGGTACACTCCCTTTTTCAAAAGCCCTTATCCCCTGTTTACTAAACTTATAAGTGTTCCATCAAACAAAACGTGGTTTAATGACAAATACTGAAAACATAACTTTCAGCATAAGACCTTTAAGGTTCCTACATTCAAACCCGTGATCACTCCATCATTATCGAACAAGCAACACAACATGACAGTATATGTGAACAAGATCATAACAGAAAACCCATAATTTCTTCATGTTATAACAGCAAAACTGCAGTAGTGAAAACAGAAAATACAAGTGTAGTTTTACTCACTTTAAAGTTTCCAAAACTTTATTTTCTCTTTATATAACACTTAAGGTTTTATTTAACAAAACAAGGGTTTTTACTTCATGTTACACAGCAAACAACACATAATGATTTACTTGTACAAGAGCATACAAGAAATTCAAGACCAATTCATAGTTCAACAAACAAAACTGCAGTATTTTAAACAGAACAGAAATTGCAGGTTTACTCACTTATTTTGATGCTTGGAAACCTTGCTTTCTTTTGATGAAACTCTTGAACTTGCTGTGTTTGTGTGTGTATAAATATGTGCAGGGGTAGTTCTTTATATAGGGGTGAGGAATTGATAAAATATTGGTGCATTTAAGGTTTGATGTGAAAACAGAAAACAGTCCTTAGCTTGACAAATGATTGACAAATTTTAAAACTCTTTTCTCTCACCAAATATTTGCATTCACTCATCAATTCACATGGCTTATCAGGCTAGATACCCCCTAAAACCCGTAGGCAATGTACAAAATAGTTCTTATTGGCCTTGCAAGAACATTAACCCAAATATGCTAGGTAGAACCAATCTTTTCTACCATCTTTTCTCTTGATTCAAATAACATATTGAGATCAATTTATATCAAAAATGTTCAGTTGTTATTGAGTTTTCAAATCATATCTTTCACACTTAAATTCTTGATTTTATAAAAATATATTTAAACACAACCTTGCCTTCAAAGTATGAACAAAATCTGAAATTTCTGCTCAGATTTGCTCACGGCCATGTGAGTATTTGACATGGAAATTTTCAGGAAAATCATTCCTTTTAGTGCTTATCTAGGGTAGGAAAGATCAAGGTATGTTTGTACAAGATTGTGAAATCTTTTAGTACAAGTATTCATTGATAAAATGGCCAAAGTTTTGGGAATAGAGCAAGAGTTGTAATTTCAGAAATTAAATGAAAGAAAAAAATGAGAGGATTTACAAAACTGAAAATATCTTCATTCTAAATGGATCTTGTCATGTGCCTACTACTCTTTCTAAAGGTTTCCTTGCTAGCATGATCTATAAGATCATAAAGTGAAAGCAACTTTGACAATACAAAATCTCTTGTTTCAATGCATATGCTATCATATCTATGAGATCATGTACTTGAAAGATATGAGAAAATACTTGTTTTATATTTTTAAATTCATATGAATTCAAAGATTTACTTGCATTTCATTTTAAGAACAAAAGAGTGATTTTACATGTCTTAGGCAAAGTGTTTAAAAGTAAAGAATTTACTAAAATAATGTTTTTTTAAAGCTTTTAAAAACATGAACAAGTATTTGCAAAGTCATAACATTCAAAAATTGCTATGTAGAAGTGCTGCTTAACATACATTAAATATGAATTTAACAAGTGCTATTAAATACATGCTATCATATATACACGTGTAAAATAAAAGTAAACAAACGCTATTAAATTTGTGCTATCATACCTTAATATATCAAAAATGGATTTTGATAAATGCTGCACATATACATGCTATTATATATATGTCAACAAATTCTGTAATTAATAAATTCAATTTTTAAATCGTATTTGAAAATACGTATTCACGATCAATTAACACTGTATCAGTGATCCGTGAAAATACCGGGTCATTACACGGGAAATGTGTGTTCAGGAATAACTAATCCTCCAAAGTTAGGTGAGGACCGGCCCAGCCGATTCCAAGGATCAAAGTGGGGTCCTGGGACATTTGCTAGAGTGTCTCGAACGGAGAGGAGCTTGCCCCTTGCCTCGGCTCATGATGGAATCCAATTTCCAATACATGTGTTTCGGTTTTATTTGTAGAGCCTAGTAGGGCGACATAGTAGATGGTAGCTATGCCGTATATGATTTATATTTATGATTGAAATTGATTTGACACTATACACCTACAATAGTATCAAATAATGTGTTTTAAACGTATCAAGCATGCTTTGGCTGTTATAAGGTAAAAACCCTATCCTCCGGCTTGCGTTGCATTGTGTGATGGGACCTGGGTCTTATAACAGCTTCATTTTTCTTTATTTAGCGTTGCGCTGTTTGTTCTATACACTGGTATTCTTGGGAGGAAACCTGTTCCGTGTTATACGGCGTGGTCCCTTGATTTACCAAACTTTAAAACCAATATTAATAACTGTTTTAGTTCTCACACCAGTCACATGACTGACCTGGAGTAAATTGTTTTAACCTAAACTCTGGGTGCCCCTATTTTCGGCACGGGCAGCTAGTAGTTTTGGTTTTGCAGATATATATTCACAGGGTCCTGATTTACAGTTGGAACGATGCTCGGAAAGCTCTGTATCCGTGTATTACTTTCAGTTGTGTTTTATATTGTTTTTCCGCTGCTATGTAATTTATTGTAATCTCTGATATTTTTCTGTATATTCTTGTATTTTGATGGAACGATGCAGATATTTATTCATACTCTGTATATTCTTGTATTTTGATGGAATTGTTGTAATATACAATGAAATGTTCTTCCGTCTGCGTTTCGATGTGTGTTGTTCTCAAAGTATCCGATCTTTCCTTCACGGGGAAGTTACGGGTCCTTACAGTGGTATCAGAGCTTTGGTTTACAGAACTCGAAAACAAGACACATTAGAACCATACGAAAGAATTCATCAGATATTGGATTAGTAATATCCAATTAGAATGACTCGTTAAAGATAGGATCAGTAGTATCCTAGAACGAGTGTGAAGAGTATATTTTTCAAAAGAAAACAATTTTGTTTTGAAATTTAAATCATTTTATACGTATCTGATTATTTATTTATTTTGAATATGGACAATCGAGTATATATAGATTTCGCGTATACGCGTCATGAACGTATATTCGAAGTTTTAATATACTGGGTAGATATAGAATCACATTCTAGACATCAGGGGATGGTTTTGATGATGGTGCATCATCATCAGTATTCATATTCGAGTTTCGATGGTGTGATTTCTATATATTTCTATTAGACTGGTGTGAGAACCAAAACTAATATAGATAGATTTATTTCTTGTGAATTGGCATGAAAAACATGATTTTCTGTATATATATCAAAATTATGAATTTGAAACTCTAATTCACTAATTGATTGATGTTTGTGTTGTTTGTTTATTTGTTTAATCATTTTGAACCATTTAGCCTAATTGTATCACATATTGAACTATATTGGAAATTGGTCGCATTTGCTTGCATATACATGTACTTACAATGAACAGGTCATAGCAAGGAGGCTAGAGCAGAGAATAAAATTTGTTTGCCCGACAAATAGGTACATGTTTACTATAATTTACTGTTTTGTTTGGGTGATGATGATTTTATTAGCCTATTGGCTAGCCGCTTGGCTTTTTCTTTTTTCTTTTTGAGATCAGAAGGCCTGTATGGCAATTTCGGGATTTTCCCGTGGCTCCCGGTGCAGGGGAGGTTATGGCGAAATTTTTCGAAAATTCCGGGTGTTAGCCAAATTTTTGAAGAATTTGAAAATTCTCATAAACTGAAAAGTTGGAGAATGGAAGCAAGATCGAACGTAGAGTTGATTGATCAAACAACTTTCGACTTTGTTACTTTTCGGGGACAAAAAGTTTTAAGTGGGGGAGATTGTAACAACCCGAAAATCTGGGCCAGTTAAAATTTTTTATTTTGGCAATTTTAGCGAAGTTTGAACATTTAAAATGAATTATTTTAAATAATAACGACCGAAAATTTATTTTGAATATAATTCGAGCGCATATATTTATATATGTCGTCGTTAGAATATAAATAATTATATATAATTATAAATAGAATTGAAAATGGCGCTGTAGTTCGATAATTCGATTTCAAACTTCAATTGAACGTACCGGGTGCAAAACAATCCGGATTTTAGTGAAACCAAAAATAATAGGATCTAATTGATGATATCTTTCCAATGAATCCGAAAAATCGAAATTTCATAACGGGAATCAAAAGATACATCCAGTTGAAAATTCTGAATAGTCGCTATGGAATTCAGGCCCTTAAAAATGGGAATTTTGCAAACGACCTCGGATTTCGACGAAACCACTTTTGTTGGGTCCATGATGTCAAGTTATTGCTAGATTCCAAATTTCATAATTTTTCGAATCAATATGTGAGCGTGGCAAAGGAAAACGCGTTTGACCAGTTTTAGTTGATTTTAATCGACTGGAAAATGGCCATTTTTCCAACGGTCTCAGAACTCGACAAACTAGTTTTGTTAGGACCGTATCGCCAATACGAAGCTAGAAAATATTTTTCTGGATTTATAGAGTTAGTATGTGACCATAGTAAATTGAAATGCGCGTTCAAATTCAATATATAGAGTTATATGTTGATTTTGACGAAAACAGATCGAAATGATCGAATCAGCTTACGATACATATCCCATTGTGTTTAGAATGGGGGTAATTAGCTATGGACGAGAGGCGGTGGGCCTCGTTTCGAGGTCGAATAAAAAATCAACTTTTTGAGTTTTAAAATAAAATAAATAAATTAAACCTCTGTCCTGCTCCCCTTATTTTCATTCTGCCCCCCTCCCGATTCATTTCTGAACGAAAGAAGAAAAAAGAAAAAAAATCAAATCACGTCGCCCCCATCAGCTGCCGCCGCCGCCGCTCGCCATCGAACCCCCCCCCCCTCCGATCTGCTCCCCCTCCCCTAAGTCTCTCCTCCCTCCTTCTCTCTCCACGCCACCATCCAAAAACCCGAACACCCCCAACCCTCAAAAAATCCTCCGCGCCCACCCAAGCACTCGCCGCCGCCTGCTGCTCCTGAAGCCCTACACCGCGCCCAGCCTCGCACCGACCGCCACTGCCTCTTCTTCTGCCACCACCACCAGCGAACAAGAAAACCCCCCTCCGCTCCTCCTTAAAGCAATGTAAGCCCTTTCATGTATTTTGTTTTGTTTAATTAATTTTAGCAATTAAAAATCTGAAATTTTATATTGTAGTAGGATAAAAATATAATCTTTTATATTGTAGAGAGTCCAAAATATAATTTTTATCGTATGTAAAGGTAGAAAATATAATTTTCATATTATATAGATGATAAAAATGTGATCTTTATATGGTAGGATATAAAAAGACGATATTTTTATGTAGTGAAAGACGACATTTTTGAAGTAGGAAAAGGAGAAATATTTATTTTTGAAAAGAAGAAATATTTGTATAGAGAATAGCGTGGTAAAAATAGAATTTTTATCTATATAGCATCGATATAAAAATATAATTTTTATCTATATAGTAGCGTTGTAAAAATAGAATTTTTATCTATATAGTAGCGGTGAGAAAATAGAATTTTTATCCATATAGCGTGATTATAAAAATTCGATTTTTATATATTGAATAGCGAAGTAAAAATTCGATTTTTATATATTGAATAGCGAAGTAAAAATTCGATTTTTATATATTGAATAGCGAAGTAAAAATTCGATTTTTATATATTGAATAGCGAAGTAAAAATTCGACTTTTATATATTGAATAGTAAAATAAAAATTCGATTTTTACATATGTAGAGAATACGGGCAACGAAGGTGACAAAAAGGCAAGAACAACAAGAATTTCTACATAGGAAGTGTCGTGGAGTTGGAATAGCTATTGGTGAGAACTTCTCACTCTAAATTTCCTTTTCTAGTTATATACATATACTAGGATGCAGACGGTGCTTAGTAGCACCCGACACCATCATCCACAGACCAAGGATGGCTTGATTGTTTGTTTGATGTGTTGTGAAATTTGTTTGTGTTGTTGATGTGAAATCGATAATAAAATGTAGATATGCTGAATTAAATATTTTATCGTTAAAAATATAATTTTTAACGTGAAAGTGAATAAATAAATATTTATAAACAAATCAACTGATTTGTTTATATACACTGGTTTGACTGATATTGATTGGGTCGATAAATTTTGCACATCGCCCAACTGCACAAATAAAAAAAATCTGTGTTTGTTGATTTGAAACCCCACACGGGTGTTGGGATGATATTTGAGTACACTAATCCCAATTATTTAATTGAATGTCGATCGATTGGTCGACAGGCTGTGTAAGCGTTAACTATTTATATTTGATGCTTATGCAGTTGTGTGGTGCACCCTAGATGATGGTTGATTGTTTAACATTGCTACTATATACATGTGTTGTATGGAATCCAAATAATTAACGTTATATGGTGATTGATTGGGCCTCATCCCAATCGGGGAAATAATGAATATTATAAAAGAAAATTCATGTGTTGAATATAAAAATGGTCATGTGTTGACGATGTTCATGTGTTGAAAATATTCGTGTGTTGAGTAAAATATTTTAATAATAAAATTTACATCTTTATCATATTTAAAATTAGAACTACTTTACGGTTGGAGTCTAATTAAAAATCAAATGATAGATACCATAATTTTATAAAATATTTTACATAACAAAAATAATGATGTGTTGACAGTACTCATGTGTTGAGATTAGTCGTGTGTTGAAAGCAATATAGATCATGTGTTGAATAGAATAAATATTCATTTGTTGAATAGAATAACGAATTTATTGAAATATATAAAGCCGTGTTGATTAGAGTTGCCCTATTTTGACGTGAACGATATTTATATCGATTTTATTCGTTTTACAATGAATATTGAAAAGTGATTTCAAAATTTAATATTTTGAAATGAAATTCAAATTAAATTAGATAAAAATTCAAATTGAAATTTTATTGAATCAAATTGAAATGAATTCGAATCGAATAGAAAATGAATTCGATTCGAATTGAATAGAAAGTAAATTTGAATTCAAATTGAATAGAAAGCGAATTTGAATTCGAATTAAATAAAATTGAAATGAATTCGAATTGAATTGAAATCAAATCGATTTGAGATTGAAAATGAAGTTGAAATTGTTTTTGAAACGAATTTAAAACGATTTATAAAATACGTTTTAAAAAGGAAATCGACGAAATATAATATATATATATATATATATATTATATATAATGGCCTGAATAGAACGCGCCGCGCCGCGGCAGTTCGTGAATTTCGACCATTAACTTCGAATTGACGGTGCGGGAGATCCGACCGTCGGATTCTCCTAAAACCGAAACCGTTGGGTTCGTATCGAAAAGAGCTTTCCAATGAATATTAGAAATTTGAAATCTAACAGTTGGATCTGGAGTTATGTCCAAATAAAATTCGAAAAAGGTCGCTGTAAGTGTAGTTCGATGGCCGTTGTTGGAAATCGACTGTACGGGCCTTGATAAAATTATTAAAAATATTAATAATTTGTGTAAAATCATAATATGTGAATTGGAAAGAACTGGGATGAAAACTCCACATTTGGAAATATAAAAATAGATTTTTATCGAAATGAACTAGTTTTGAACTAGAATTAAAATCAATTTATTTTTGAAATAAATAAATTGACTTTGAAAGTGATTTTAAAAATAATCAATATTCCCAATATGTGGATTGGACTGGAGTTGAATCGAAACTATCTTCGGAATATTTCGATGTTGGATTTCGTGACTATACAGATATTGTTATGGAAATTTGAAAGATATATTTTATATCATTATTTCCAATACGATATTTGTTGGTTTCAGAATTTGATATTGAATATAAGCCGGTATATTTTCTATTCCGAACCTTGTATTTAATATCAAATGTGATTTGGGTTTATCGTGAATCGTGTTTTAGATGACATTGGTTCTTTAACCCAGTTAAAGACAGGATGTTGATTTTGAAAAGATTAAAACTAAGTGGAGTTTTAATGACTCTTTAATTAGATTGAAATGTGAATTGATAATTTAAATTATCAAATCTGAAAAGTGATCGAGAGTGGAGTATCACCAGTTTTGCTCCAAAGCGATAGTTAAATATTTAATTAGATTTGAACGTGAAATGGTACTTAATTTTACCGATAACACCGTGGTGTTAGATATGGAGTATAACCAGTTTTGCTCCATGGGATGAATAGGTTGGGATTGGGAAATAAAATAAATAATTACTTCGGTGTGGTTCGCTAATCCCGACTAGTTTGAAATGATATCCAAAGGGAGATTATAGGATAAATTTAGAAGAATTTATCTTGGATAAAATTAATGGGATCCTTTCCCTAAGAATGTGATTTTGTGATTAAAAGAATATTCTGAATTGGAATGAGGAGTTTGTTGTGTTTGTGTAACATTTGTTTATCATATACGTGGGTTATTCAGAAAGGTCGGGTTTATACCCATTCTGAATAACCGATTCGACGAGATGTCGAAGATGAAGACGGTGGTTGAAGACCGGAAGTCTTCACATCGTTTGGGTGATTACTGATGATCTTGATTGGGTTGTACACCCAAGATGAGGGAAACAGTTGGTGATCGTCTAGACGTACTCGGAGATCGATGGATATGCGAGGAAAGTGCCTCTGGTTTCGTTCAGACCCAGAACGAACTTGTAAATGGATTGTGTGTCTGACATTGGATTTTATTCTATGTTGATTGATCTCTATTAAATATACATCTGTTTGGCGGTGGAGAATTTATTCTCTTGCTTAACGCACTTCTCTGAGACGTACGAGCTCAGAGGTTGTATATCGATGGACATCAGTCGTATGGAGTGAATTGCCAGTGTGGCACGCGTAAGTGGCAATTGATCAGGGCTTCTGTTGAAAAGCAGAGTCTTGTGGTTGATGATCAAAGCACGGCCTGTGTGGCGTAGCTTTGTGTATAACGTGAATTCGCGAGCCTCACACCTCGGTATGAGTCAAAAACGGGAGACGGACCGTTGGGAGAGCACGACGTTTCTTTCTAGCTAGGGTGGTGTCAGTGACCTACCAGCCCTGACATTTATATACTTTTCACCTGTGTGGTTGTTGGAATGCGAGGCGGCTCGGATATAGGTCTGTAAGGACCGGGAAACGTGTGTTCAGGAATAACTAATCCTCCAAAGTTAGGTGAGGACCGGCCCAGCCGATTCCAAGGATCAAAGTGGGGTCCTGGGACATTTGCTAGAGTGTCTCGAACGGAGAGGAGCTTGCCCTTGCCTCGACTCATGATGGAACCCAATTTCCAATACGTGTGTTTCGGTTTTATTTGTAGAGCCTAGTAGGGCGACATAGTAGATGGTAGCTATGCCATCTATGATTTATATTTATGATTGAAATTGATTTGCCACTATACACCTATAATAGTATCAAATAATGTGTTTTAAACGTATCAAGCATGCTTTGGCTGTTATAAGGTAAAAACCCTATCCTCCGGCTTGCGTTGCATTGTGTGATGGGACCTGGGTCTTATAACAGCTTCATTTTTCTTTATTTAGCATTGCGCTGTTTGTTCTATACACTGGTATTCTTGGGAGGAAACCCGTTCCGTGTTATACGGCGTGGTCCCTTGATTTACCAAACTTTAGAACCAATATTAATAACTGTTTTAGTTCTCACACCAGTCACATGACTGTCCTGGAGTTTATTGTTTTAACCTAAACTCTGGGTGCCCCTATTTTCGACACGGGCAGCTAGTAGTTTTGGTTTTGCAGATATATATTCACAGGGTCCTGATTTACAGCTGGAACGATGCTCGGAAAGCTCTGTATCCGTGTATTACTTTCAGTTGTGTTTTATATTGTTTTTCCACTGCTATGTAATTTATTTTAATCTCTGATATTTTTTTGTTGTATAATATTTATTCATACTCTGTATATTCTTGTATTCTGATGGAATTGTTGTAATATACAATGAAATGTTCTTCCGTCTGCGTTTCGATGTGTGTTGTTCTCAAAGTATCCGCTCTTTCCTTCACGAGGAAGTTACGGGTCCTTACATACTAACACTAACTGCACCCATACTAGTCACTCTAGAAACTTGATCCCTCTTGACTAAATAGAATGATGATAGCTTCGTGTACTACTAGATGTACCCACTATCCCCATTAGATGTACCCCTTCAATGGTAATTCCATGTACTCCTAGCTGACGTCATAGTTGCCGCCTGCTCCTATCTCCACTAGGTGTACCCCTTTAATGATTAATTAATAATGGTAGCTTCGTGTACCCCTAGCTGACTACATAGGTGCCGTCTGCTCCTATCTCCACTAGATGTACCCACTACCCTGCCCCATTCGATCGGCTCCCTAACTCGTAGATACCCGTGCAGGTCCCACAGTGGGGTGTATCACTCCTCAATATGGCAACCTTATACTACGCAAGGAATGCACGGATTATACCTACACGATGCAACAACGTCTTACCTACCAGTCCGGGCCCACACACGCACATGACCCCGTTGGACTTGCGTTGCCACCGCTAACCCATTTTGGCCTCTAACAATCAGGCCCAGTAGGCGTGTCCCGTCCTCGACTTGGGTCGAGCTCACAAAGATACTTAATGGGCTACTGGACTGAAAAGGGCCCCCACCAAGCTTCCCACCTAGGCTTGGTCCCCTCTAATACATCCCACTTAACCCCATGTCCACTTACATGTATAAATTTGGTTAAGTGTTTTCTAATTTAACCTAGTCTCACACTTTTGTTTAATTAACAGGTTGTATTGGTTAAGTCTGTGGGCTTATATACACAAATATTACCCACCTACCCAAGATTTACTTAACCCTCTCACTGGTTCGGACATATTAAATTTACGGTTAAGTTTGTGGGCCTATATGTACTAATATTACCCACCTACCCAAGATTTACTTAACCCACTCATTCCGTATAACCCAGTTTATTTAACCCCCAACTTAAACTTAAGTTCTTACAATCCCTATGGATCAGATTTGGTTAAGTAGTCCATTTCATTTACCATGTCCATTTTTAATTAATTAATCAATTAATTAAAACCTTTCCCTTCATAGGTGTCAATACCTATTTTATCCAATAATTTGAATTACATGTCATAATTGTTTATATTCAAATTACTCCATTTTTCTAATCGTATTTCTCATGACATCCACATGTCACCCACATGTCACCCACTAGATTCCTCATGCCACCCAAGGAACCCACTTAACCCCCTCATGTCCCACTACATGCTTATCTGGTTAAGTATTTCTTAATTCATTAAGGTTGTAACCTTATAAATACCTCTCACATTAGACTGACATTTATGGCAGCTGGATTTGCTGGGCGGGTCCGGGCAGTCTTACACCATAAAAGAGCCTAACCTCGTGTCTTTACAACTATTACGCTTTTAATTTGGGCCTAGGACCTCTCACATTGGGCTACCATTTGTGAATACTGGATTTGCCGGGCGGGTCCGGGCAGTTTTATGTCACAAATGAGTCCAACCTCGTGTCCTAAGCATTGATTATCACTTATAATCCTTTACCTCAATTTGAATTATTTTCCCTATTCAAATTATCAATTAATTTCAAATTTAACGATGTCCATAATTGGCTCAATTATGTCCATCCATTTATGGTATGCAAAATTATACCAATTTCGTCACAAATTTATTATATGCCATTAAAGGCCTTTTATCTCACTATTTAATATCCCTATTCAAATTCAAATTAATTTACATATATGACTCATTTACATTCCAATTCACATTTATTAACATAATATTTTCATTCCATATTTGGATTAATTATTCCTAATCAAATAAGTTAATAAAATTCCAATTATCTTTATGACCATAATTCACATTAATTATGTCCATATATCACTTTACCAATTAATATTTCAATTTACATATATGCCTCTTTTAAGGCCATTACATGCCAATTCACATTTATTAACATAATCAATATTTTTCCCCATAACCCCCGCGGCGTCCATTCGCATAGAATATATGATAGACTAAGAAATAGTCTAACACATGGAAAAGGGAAAAACACCACATATTCACATAACATACAAAATAGGCCTAACTTGCATATGAGAATTTACCACATAACCTGCATAAAATCATCGATCTAAACATAGACCTAAAAGTATGAACCTACATGTTATGAACAAGATTTTCATCACAAAAGATTTTCATCACAAAACTTACATAGGCAATAACCAAAAACTTGCATAACATGATTCATATTCCAAACTCATATTTTTATATAAACTTGCATATGTGATTTATGCAACATAACAATGGTGTAAATTTACCTCTAAATATACAAACTAGCATGTACAGATTTGGCATGTAACTTATGCATATCATAGCCTAACATTTGATCTAAAATAGGTGTCATAATATTAACTAACTTGCATGTGATTTACGTCTAAATCAACATCTAATCTTGTATACATACATATGATCTATCATATGAATCAACATAAACAAACTAGCATTTAAACAACATGATGATTTGATTACACGTAAGCCAATCGTAGAATTACAACATAGATCATAACTTTACAACATAGATGACAACATAAAATCATAGAATTTACAACATGTATGATAACATCACAATTTAACAACATAATCATATCATACGGTCAATAATTCACATCATATCCATATAATCCACAATTATATATAATCTTACTTAATTTAATAATTATCTTGATTAGAGAAATCGAACTTGCCTTTCGTGGTTAAAGAATTATGAACAATTGATCAAACTTGATGCAGAATTGTTGTAGCGACGTTAGTTGATTCGTTGTTGAAGCTCTAAGCTTGAATTAGGTTGAATTGATTAGTTATCTTCCTCTTTAGTTGGCGGCGGCTACACTGAGTTCCATGGTGGCGGCATAACGGCTTTGGTTCCAATTTTAATTAGGTTTAGGGTTAGCATTAGGATGTATTTATAGGTGTAGGAAGTTATTTAGGACCATTAGATTAACCCTGAACCATGAGAACCAATCAAATGCAAAATCTGCATTTGAGCGAATCGGCCCACGGGTTGACAGCCACATACCCTGGGTTAACCCCTAGTCGACCCAGCAGAGCTCGGGTCGACCTCAAAAATGGGCCAGTTCGGTTATTCCCCCTCCCAATTCGTTGTTTTGAACTTTTTCGCATATTTATTTATTTAATTTTTAATTTATATATATATATATCAATATTCTCTGCGCAACCCATTTCACTTAATTCTTTTCTAGAAATTAAGTACACTTTAATTTGTGAATTTTAATGTTATAAAATTACGGGGTGTTACATTCTCCCCTCCTTAATGGATTTCGTCCCCGAAATCTCCAAGTCAAGAAGAATGTATATCCTACCATCTAATCGTCCATCTACTCAACCATCAAACACCAGCATCCATTGTCCTTAAAAGACTTCTAATGCTTTAATGTTTATATGCACAGTGTGTGTATATGTCCATATCTAATGCAAAATTAGGCGGTCTACTGATTCAGTCGACCTCCTTAGTGCAATTCATGATAGTGCCATGCGTCCAATATGTATGCAAAAGATTCCTAATGATACATATTAATTCTATATGCGTGCACAACCATCCACCCGAATGCAGCAACCATATGATAATACAACCATTATACATCCATTTTACTAAATACATCCATATATATACAATATGCAATATGAAGTGACTGAGCTGATATGGTGCCTAATAGTGTGTGTATATGCATCCACGAGCAACCACTAGCGAACACTTGCATCCACTTTGCATCCGTCATACATAACATGTCTCAAACACATGTTTCAACCATAGGATTTCCCTAACTAAAGGTCAAAGATACTAGCGAGAGGACCATACTAAAGATAAGATAAGCAAAAGCTAAACGATAAAGGAGAAATTAAAAGACATACCCTCGAAAAGAAAAGGGTACAATGAACGCATTTTCTCTTCCGTCTCCCAAGTAGCGTTACTCTCATCGTCTCCCCATTGTACTTTGACTAGTATGACCTCTCGATTTCTCAACTTCTTGATCTCCGACCCAAGAATGCATGTAGGAGCTCGTCGAATCGTCGCATCACGCTCTATTTCCACCTCTCTAAACAAGCTCGGCTCCACTACCTCCGCGGTCTCGTGTAAGCACTTCCTCAAATGTGATACATGGAATACGTCGTGTACACCACTAAGTCTCTCAGGCAACTCCCCTCTATACGCCATCTGACCAATCTTCTCCTTTATAGGAAACGACCCTACGAACCTTGGTGCTAATTTCCCAACAGACCCAAAGCGAACAACATTCCGTAATGGAGACACTTTGATAAAGACCATGTCCCCAACCTCAAACTCAAGATCTGTCCTCCTCTTATCTGCATAAGATTTCTGCCTATCTTGCGTTGCTTTCATCCTTCTTCGAATCAAATCAATCTTCTCCGAAGTCTCTCTAATCATATCGGGCACAAGTAAGATCTTATCCGTAGATTCCCACCAATAAAGAGCTTCGAAAGGTGACATGCCAATGCTAGACTGAAAGCTATTATTATATGCGAACTCTACCAATGGAAGATGCTCTTCCCATGTACCTCCAAAGTCTAGGATACATAGCCTCAAAAGGTCCTCTAGAATACGATTCACCCTCTCGGTTTGACCGTCCGTCTGAGGATGATATGAGGTGCTCAAACATAAGTGAGTCCCTACCGCTTCTTGTAAGCTCCTCCAAAATTCGCTAGTGAAGATAGGATCGCGGTCGCTTACTATGCTAGAAGGAACACCATGCAAACGAACTATCTCTCGGACGTATACAGAAGCTAACCATGGAGCAGTCCTCTTACTCTTCACGGGAATGAAATGGGCCCTCTTAGTAAGTCTATCTATTATAAACCAAATCCCTGTATTACCCTTCCTCGATCTTGGTAATTCATCAACAAAATCTATCGAGATACTATCCATGTGAACTCATCGCAACTATCCATCTCCCACGCAAGCCGTCCTATTCGAACTTGATATCCCCTAAGCACAAGCCCCAAATGCCTAAATCAATATCATACAAGCACACAAGGAATACCTCCTTTGATTTCAGATAGTCTACGTGAGATGATACTAGCAAAACAAATAATTGGGCACTTAACCGACTCTGGCTGTCCTCGCCAGTCTTGCTTCAAAACCATCACTAATCACAAAACTAACTTTGCATCATCCCCTAGACACACACGAATACCTCGTGCCTCTAGGTAAACCCCACACTTCATCGAAGACGTCACTGTACTCACGGACCACACGAAAAGATTCCAAATCACCGTTGGATACGTCAAGAGATTCTAGACAGCTAAACGTCACTGAACCCCTAGGGTCACAAGAAATATGAGGGTCTTTCCATAATGAATCAATAGTCTAATTACCCTCCTTTCACAATCTAGGATGGCACCCCGCCTGGGTAGCTAATCCACCCCTAGAATCAAACTATAGCCCGTGAAACCAAGGATGAAGGCGTTGCATTCAAATCCAACGTCCAAGATAGACACTCTCAAATCCCGACAAACCATTGAAGGATGAGCCGAACCACCAAAAATATTTGAGACTAGGATGGGATCCTTAACTAGACTAGTATTTAGGTGCAGTGTTTTCAACTAACGAAGCAGATACTAACGAGTATGAAGCGCCAGAATCAAACAAAGTTCGAACAGGATGATAAAGGAAACCAAATTTCTACCTGGACGGTCCTACCCCTATCAGGTATACCAGCCGTGAGGGAATATAACTACCATCAAGAAGATCCTGTACTTTGCCCTTGCCTCTTTGGACAATCCTAATAAGGTATCCTATTTCTCCAAAAGGATAACTACTAGCCTTCTTGTTCACATTCCCCATTCGTGACCTTCCACCAAGATGAGGTTTCGTCCTTCATTAACCAACAGCTATTTGAACCTTCCTCCCATCGTCTACCTTAAAGGTATCAACAAGCCCTCCACTTCCTTGAACTAACTTCTAGCCCGACAAACGTCTAAGTCCCTTGAAGTGGTTTTTCGTCCTTCGTATGGAAGTCCCTATTTATCTTAGAAAAAGCATCTATACGCGGAGGGGGAAATTCAAAAAAAAGAAAGAGGAAGAGATTCAAAACGGAGAATCGAAGGAAAGATATATGGCTCTTAGGGATTATGTTTTCAAAACAAACCTTTCTTTCAAAAATACTCTTCTACAAACATATATTTGAAAGTATTCTTTATAAAAATGCTTTTGAAAAATAGTTTCTCAAAATATCTTATCTGTTCTAGTAACCTTCAGCTCTGATATCACATGTAACACCCCATGTCCATTAATGTCACCCACAAAGGGAATGCATTAACTTCTATGGAGCGTTTTAAGTGAATATAGAACAGAAAATCACAACAAGACAGATAAGAAATAGTACTTGAAAATTTAAAACTTTATTTATTGCAAAGGAAGGCAAATATGTTTGGTTACATCACCAAAACCCAAAGACTAAAGTCAAGTACATAATACCCATCTTGACAAAATCAGAGTACATAATATAAAAAGCATAATCCCATAAATAGCCATAAAAGAGATAGGTTGAGCTTTACTTCAGCAATCCAAATCCAAGTGCTCCTAAAGAGATCCAAATCAAGCTTCCCACCCTAAGAACCTAGGGGGGAAAAGGAAGAAAAGAGGTGGAAACAAAGGGGGTCAGACATAAAGTCTGGCAAGTCCGATAACTCCAACAATATAATTATCAAAGTAACAAGGATAAGACATAAGATTGGTAAATAAGGAAATGACTGTGAATTAATGGCAAGACCAAGCAACCAAAAATAATAGGATGAGCAAAGATAACGTTAAAGGCGCTTCCTAATCAATATAAGGTAATTACGATACTCTACCGTACTGTACCGTACTGCACTGTACTAACACTAACTATACCCATACTAGTCACTCTAGAAACTTGATCCCTCTTGACTAAATAGAATGATGATAGCTTCGTGTACTACTAGATGTACCCATTATCCCCACTAGATGTACCCCTTCAATGGTAATTCCTTGTACTCCTAGCTGACGTCATAGGTGCCGCCTGTTCCTATCTCCACTAGGTGTACCCCTTTAATGATTAATTAATAATGGTAGCTTCGTGTACCCCTAACTGACTACATAGGTGCCGTCTGCTCCTATCTCCACTAGATGTACCCACTACCCTGCCCCATTCGATCGGCTCCCTAACTCGTAGATACCCGTACAGGTCCCACAATGGGGGTGTATCACTCCCCAATATGGCAACCTTATACTACGCAAGGAATGCACGGCTTATACCTACACGATGCAACAACGTCTTACCTACCAGCCCGGGCCCACGCACGCACATGACCCCGTTGGACTTGCGTTGCCACCGCTAACCCATTTTGGCCACTAACAATCAGGCCCAGTAGGCGTGTCCCGTCCTCGACTTGGGTCGAGCTCAAAAAGATACTTAATGGGCTACTGGACTGAAAAGGGCCCCCACCAAGCTTCCTACCTAGGCTTGGTCCCCTCTAATACATCCCACTTAACCCCATGTCCACTTACATGTATAAATTTGGTTAAGTGTTTTCTAATTTAACTTAGTCTCACCCATTTGTTCAATTAACAGGTTGTATTGGTTAAGTCTGTGGGCTTATATACACAAATATTACCCACCTACCCAAGATTTACTTAACCCTCTCACTGGTTCGGACATATTTAATTTACGGTTAAGTTTGTGGGCCTATATGTACTAATATTACCCACCTACCCAAGATTTACTTAACCCACTCATTCCGTATAACCCAGTTTACTTAACCCCAACTTAAACCTAAGTTCTTACAATCCCTAGGGATCAGATTTGGTTAAGTAGTCCATTTCATTTACCATGTCCATTTTTAATTAATTAATCAATTAATTAAAACCTTTCCCTTCATAGGTGTCAATACCTATTTTATCCAATAATTTGAATTAATTGTCATTATTGTTTATATTCAAATTACTCCATTTTTCTAATCGTATTTCTCATGACATCCACATGTCACCCACTTGTCACCGACTAGATTCCTCATGCCACCCAAGGCACCCACTTAACCCCCTCATGTCCCACTACATGCTTATCTGGTTAAGTATTTCTTAATTCATTAAGGTCGTAACCTTATAAAGACCTCTCACATTAGACTGACATTTATGGCAGCTGGATTTGCCGGGCAGGTCCGGGCAGTCTTACACCATAAAAGAGCCAACCTCATGTCTTTACAACTGTTACGCTTTTAATTTGGGCCCAGGACCTCTCACATTGGGCTACCATTTGTGACTACTGGATTTGTCGGGCGGGTCCGGGCAGTTTTACGTCACAAATGAGTCCAACCTCGTGTCCTAAGCATTGATTATCACTTATAATCCTTTACCTCAATTTGAATTATTTTCCCTATTCAAATTATCAATTAATTCCAAATTTAACGATGTCCATAATTGACTCAATTATGTCCATCCATTTATGGTATGCAAAATTATACCAATTTCGTCACAAATTTATTATATGCCATTAAAGGCCTTTTATCTCACTATTTAATATCCCTATTCAAATTCAAATTAATTTACATATATGACTCATTTACATTCCAATTCACATTTATTAACATAATATTTTTATCCCATATTTGGATTAATTATTCCTAATCAAATATGTTAATAAAATTCCAATTATCTTTATGACCATAATTCACATTAATTATGTCCATATATCACTTTACCAATTAATATTTCAATTTACATATATGCCTCTTTTAAGGCCATTACATGCCAATTCACATTTATTAACATAATCAATATTTTTTCCCATAACCCCCGCGGCGTCCATTCGCATAGAATATATGATAGACTAAGAAATAGTCTAACACATGGAAAAGGGAAAAACACCACATATTCACATAACATACAAAATAGGCCTAACTTGCATATGAGAATTTACTACATAACCTGCATAAAATCATCGATCTAAACATAGGCCTAAAAGTATGAACCTACATGTTATGAACAAGATTTTCATCACAAAACTTACATAGGCAATAATCAAAAACTTGCATAACATGATTCATATTCCAAACTCATATTTTTATATAAACTTGCATATGTGATTTATGCAACATAACAATGGTGTAAATTTACCTCTAAATACACAAACTAGCATGTACAGATTTGGCATGTAACTTATGCATATCATAGCCTAACTTTTTATCTAAAATAGATGTCATAATATTTACTAACTTGCATGCGATTTACGTCTAAATCAACATCTAATCTTGCATACATACATATGATCTATCATATGAATCAACATAACCAAACTAGCATTTAAACAACCTGATGATTTGATTACACGTAAGCCAATCGTAGAATTACAACATAGATCATAACTTTACAACATAGATGACAACATAAAATCATAGAATTTACAACATGTATGATAACATCACAATTTAACAACATAATGTGACGACCCCAAATCCTGTTCAGACGGAGACAAGGGTAATCTTTGGAATATAACACTGAAACAGATAATAGCAGAACAGAAATAAATAAATACACCAGATAATGAACAATAGAATATACTGGATAAACGTAATCATCAGAGGTATATAGGATCATACTTAGTACAAATACAGTTCAGCTATACATATATGTCTACAGCGGAAAACAAACATAATGTACAATAGGAGCTGAACAGCATAAAAAGAGATAAATGATAGAATCCATCTTCAGCTCCAGCTATCCAGAAAGAACCAGCTAAACCTGAATACAAGGCTGCCCATGTAGAAAAAGGGGCACCCGAGTTTGAAAGTGAAACAAACTACGAGTCAGTCATGGGACTGGTATGAGAAATCTACTCAACACATTTATAATATGGCTAATCACAGGACCACGCCACTTTCTTGGAACGGGTTTACTCCATTGGATTGCCAGTGCTTTAAAAACAAATCATTCTTTTTAAACATCGCTATGCTATTTATAAAAATGGAGCCATTATAAGACTCAGTTCCCATCACACAATGCAACGCAAACCGGAGGATAGAGTTTTACCTTATAATGGCCAAAATATGATTGATACGAATAAAAAAAAGCATTTGATATTATTACTAGTATTTACATGTTTCAAAAACAATTTCAAATCATAACTATCAATCATAGGCGGCAAGGTACCATATATCATGTCGCCATATATATATACAATCAAAACCGCACGATGTCGTATTTGGAAATTGGATTTCCGTCATGAACCAAGGCAAAAGATAGTCCTTACCGAATTCGAGACGCTCTAGTCCGTGTCTCAGGATCAGAACGCACCAACCCTTTAGATCGTCAGGGCCGGTCCACCGAGGTGGATTATTATGCCTGAACAATACGTTTCCCCGCCCTTTGGGGCGTCAATGAGCCAACGAATGACTCCATCGGACCTGGATCGTCCAATCTAACCGAGGCTCCTCGCAACAGCAACAACCACATAAGTCAAACTCGTCAGGGCGTGTAAAACCACTGATGCCACTTCTAACTAGAAAGAAACACATGTCCTCCCAGAGGTCCTTCCTCCCGTTTCTGGTTCATACCGGGTGTGAGGCTCGCGAATTCACGTTATACACAAAGCTACTCCACACAGGTGGTGCTTTGATCATCACCACAAGACTTTGCTTTTCAACAGAAGCCCTGATCATTTGCCACTTAGGCATGCCACACTAGCAATTCATGCCATGCGACTGATGTCCATCGATATACAACCTCTGAGCTCATGCGTTTCAGAGAAGGGCGTTAAGGAAAAGAATAAATTCTCCGCCGCCAAACAGATGTATATTTAACAGAGATCAATCAACACAGAATAAAATCCAATGTCAGACACACAGTCCATTTACAAGTCTGTTCTGGGTCTGAACGAAGCCGGAGGCACTATATACCTCGCAAACCCATCGATCACCACGTACGTCTAGACGATCACCACTCATTATCCATATTTCGGGATGCCTCCCCATCAGGACCTCGGTTACCATCCAAACGAGGTGAAGATCTCTGGTCTTCGACCATCGTCTTCATCTTCGATTTCTTATCGTCGATTCAGTTATTCAGAATGGGATAAAACCCGGTCTTTCTGAGCAACTCGCGTATATAATAAACAAGTGCAACACTAACATACACACTCATCATTTCAATTCATTAGTCACTAACCGTCAATCAGTAAGAGAACGATTTCCCAAATATTAACCCCGAAGGCCGAAACAAACATCAGATCAACACCCAGGAAACCATTCGACTTAGCCAACCTTCAGTTAATTCCTAAATCACATCCATATCGTTTATAATATTTTATAACAATCTATCGCTATTTTTATTTATTTTAAAATAGCCAATTTATTCAAAACGACGCTTCGGGCCATAACGCGACCATGGCGTTGTTTTTCTTCAGATTTGATTTACACATATCTGAAAATCTAACCGTTGGATCTTCACAAAATTTACATCATTAGAAAGATCTTTTCAAAACGAATCCAACGGTTCCAGTTTCGGGAAATTCCAACGGTCGGATCTCCCGGTATAATCGTTTGAAGTTTCGATTTCAAAATACAAACTGCAGCGTCGTTATTCGATTAAATATAATTATATATATATATATAATCGATTCTGGCATTTTTTTTCTTCAGATTTGAATTAAACATTCCAGACAATCCAACCGTTGGATTTTTACAAAGTTGGTGCCGTTGGAAAGATATTTCCAAAGCGAACCCAACGGTCGCGATTTCAGGATAATCCGATGGTCGGATCTCCCGGTATAATCGTTTGAAATCACGGTTTCAAAATACGAACTACAGCGTCATTATTCAATATATTTTAATTCCATTTATATATATATATATATATATATATATATATATATATATATCGATTCTTCGATTTCAAAGCTACATTCTTTTCATACATTTGATAAAAATGATATTTTCATCTAACTGGCTTATATTTCAACACTTCACTATTTTTACCAATTCATGTATATAATAAAAATGTGATTTTTAATGTAAAACAATTTATTTCAAAACACGATTATTTTATATATTTCGTATAGGTGATAAAAATAGGATTTTTTATTATAAAACAATTTATTTCAAAATATGAATACCATTCAACACATGAATTTCTATTCAACGAATGAATATCGATTCAACACATGAAGGTTTTCTATAGTTTATATATATAGATAAAAATGTGATTTTTATATTTAAAACACGAATACCATTCAACATATGAATTTCTAATCAACGAATGAATATCGATTCAACACATGAAGGTTTTCTATAGTTTATATATATAGATAAAAATGTGATTTTTATATTTAAAACATGAATACCATTCAACACATGAATATTATCCAAAATTTCGGCAACATAACGGCAAGGTAGTTAAAACCGGGACCGTCCCTAGTACGGCTCCTCGCTATACCTTAAAACCTCGCGGTTTTTGACAATGGGGATCATGCATCTAGTTCGCACGCAGGCGGCATGTATATATTTATTTCATTTCCACAAACTAATCCTATGTGGTTTCAACCAAATATTTCTCAACTACAAATGGGTATTTTTCAACCACAATCAATCAATATCAACCACAAACGATTCCGAACAACCATTCGCTATCAATCAATTTTCACACCAAACACAACCAATAAATATCGTCCATGGTTTGTGGACGAGGGGCGTGTGTATATATATATATATATATATATATAGCAATTCACTTCTATTTCAACACATATATAATTTTTACAACGCATACATAACTTATACATCGAACGTACAACTTATACAATGCTTATACAGGAGGTGTACAACGCTTATATAACTCATACATCGACTATATAATTTATACATCGTTGTTTTCCATATCTTTTATAAATTAGAAATCTCACATTGGGTTCCACTCCACCAAAAATAGCAGAAGGCCCAAAAAAATACGCGGTCTCTTCTAAAATGTAGAAGACGTCCTCACGGGTCCACTGTCTCTTGTTTCACTGAATTTCGACCACATAGCAAAAAGATATGATTTTTACAAGATGTGCAATGCTTTATAGTGTGAAAATCAGTTTAAAATTGATAAACCCGTACCTCAGTTCATGGGTTCAAAACTAGGTTTGAAGATTGCGATCAAACGGAGTAGTGGTTCGAGGATCGGGTTGCGCAGGGTTGAAGGCCTACGTGAGGCGCACGTGCGCCAGGGAGGAGGGCCAACTCGGTGGTGGATCTCGGCCAGAAATCGAGGGGAAGACGGTGAACTTTCTGGGCTCGATCTGGGCGACTGGTGAGGCGAGGCGAGGCAAAGGTGGGTCGGATTTGTAGAGGGGGAGGAGGCGGTTCGGGTTTGGGTGGTGGCGGCGGCTCTGGTGGCCTGTAGCGGCGGCGATGTGAAGGGGAAGGAGGGAGCGATGCTGATCGTCGAAATCGGCTGAGCGGGGAGAGAGAAAAAAGGATTTTCTTTTTATAAAAATTCTGATTGGCCGATGGAGTTTTAAAGGGGTTTTCTAACACGACCGCCAATCGAAACCCAATGACTGTCGTTCCTAGCGTTTTACCCCCATTCCAAACACATTGGGATATGTTTCGAAGGCCCATTCGAATGTTTCAGTCAGTCTTCCTTCAAATTAAAATATAAAACATTCAATATTTAATTTAAACGTGCATTTCAATTTGCCAGGGCCACAAACTGATTCGAAAAATTCCAAAAAAATAAATCTAGCTATGTTCTGATGATACGGTCCCAACAAAACTAGTTTCGTTGAATTCTGAGACCGTTTGCAAAAAGGCCCATTTCTGGTCGATCCAATTTAACTGTAATTGACCAAAACACGTTTTCCTTTGCCACGCTCACATATTAGCTTCAAAAATTATGAAATTTGAAACCTAGTAATAACTTCACATCGCGGATCCAACAAAAGTGGTTTCGTCGAATTCCGAGGTCGTATGCATAATGACCAATTTTACGGGCTATATAAATTCCATAGCGACCTTTCTGAAAATTCATTTGGCCATAACTTTTGCTTTCCGCTATGAAAATTCGATTTTTTAGATTCGTTATAAAGGTATTCACTAACAGATTTAAATATTTTTGGTTTCACTCAAATCAGTTTTGTTTTGCACCCGGTACAGTCCGCCAAAGTTTGAATTCAAATTTTGAAACTGCAGCGCCATTTCTGGCCTTGTTTATAATTAGAATTAATTATATTTGTTTTCAAATGTCGACTCAAACTCACTTTTCATTGCCATTATTTAAAATATTTATTTAAATTATTTAAAATCCATTATTTTAGCCAATTTAAATTTTTTTAAATTGGTTCAGATTTTCTGGATCGTTACAATCTCCCGCATTTAAAACTTTTCGTCCTCGAAAAGGAACAAAGTCGAAAGTGGTTTGATTAATCAACTCTACGTTCAATCTGCCTTCAATTCTCCAACTTTTCAGTTTCTGAGAATTTTCAAATTCTTCAAAAATTTGGCTAACACCCGGAATTTTCGAAAAATTTCGCCATAACCTCCTTTGTACGGGGAGGGGTTTGGAAATTTATTGGGCCGTATTAGGTACCAAATAAATCCTAATAAGCATACACATATTTATAGTGATATATTCTGGTGTTTACAGGGGAGCATGTATTGATAATAACTCTGGAGATTAAATTCTCGTCACCCTGCCCCGTGTGGGAAAAGGGGCACCCGAGTTTGAAAGTGAAACAAACTACGAGTCAGCCATGGGACTGGTATGAGAAATCTACTCAACACATTTATAATATGGCTAATCACAGGACCACGCCACTTTCGTGGAACGGGTTTACTCCATTGGATTGCCAGTGCTTTAAAAACAAATCATTCTTTTTAAACATCGCTATGCTTTTTATAAAAATGGAGCCATTATAAGACTCAGTTCCCATCAAACAATGCAACGCAAACCGGAGGATAGAGTTTTACCTTATAATGGCCAAAATATGATTGATACGAATAAAACAAAAGCATTTGATATTATTACTAGTATTTACATGTTTCAAAAACAATTTCAAATCATAACTATCGATCATAGGTAGCATGGGTACCATATATCATGTCGCCATATATATATACAATCAAAACCGCACGATGTCGTATTTGGAAATTGGATTTCCGTCATGAACCAAGGCAAAAGATAGTCCTTACCGAATTCGAGACGCTCTAGTCTGTGTCTCAGGATCAGAACGCATCAACCCTTTAGATCGTCAGGGCCGGTCCACCGAGGTGGATTATTATGCCTGAACAATACGTTTCCCCGCCCTTTGGGGCGTCAATGAGCCAACGAATGACTCCATCGGACCCGGATCGTCCGATCTAACCGAGGCGCCTCGCAACAGCAACAACCACATAAGTCAAACTCGTCAGGGCGTGTAAAACCACTGACGCCACTTCTAACTGGAAAGAAACGCATGTCCTCCCTGAGGTCCTTCCTCCCGTTTCTGGTTCATACCAGGTGTGAGGCTCGCGAATTCACGTTATACACAAAGCTACTCCACACAGGCGGTGCTTTGATCATCACCACAAGACTTTGCTTTTCAACAGAAGCTCTGATCATTTGCCACTTAGGCATGCCACACTAGCAATTCA
Source organism: Allium sativum (assembly GCA_030737875.1). Taxonomy (NCBI): domain Eukaryota; kingdom Viridiplantae; phylum Streptophyta; class Magnoliopsida; order Asparagales; family Amaryllidaceae; genus Allium; species Allium sativum. The sequence continues at coordinate 165,238,279 of CM060913.1, forward strand.
TGCCATGCGACTGATGTCCATCGATACACAACCTCTGAGCTCGTGCGTTTCAGAGAATGGTGTTAAGCAAAAGAATAAATTCTCCGCCGCCAAACAGATGTATATTTAACAGAGATCAATCAACACAGAATAAAATCCAATGTTAGACATACAGTCCATTTACAAGTCCGTTCTGGGTCTGAACGAACCGGAGGCACTATATACCTGGCAAACCCATCGATCACCACGTACGTCTGGACGATCACCACTCATTATCCATATTTCGGGATGCCTCCCAATCAGGACCTCGGTTACTATCCGAACAAGGTGAAGATCTCCGGTCTTCGACCATCGTCTTCATCTTCGATTTCTTATCGTCGATTCAGTTATTCAAAATGGGATAAAACCCGGTCTTTCTGAGCAACTCACGTATATAATAAACAAGTGCAACACTAACATACACACGCATCATTTCAATTCATTAGTCACTAACCGTCAATCAGTAAGTGAACGATTTCCCAAATATTAACCCCGAAGGCCGAAACCAACATCAGATCAACACCCAGGAAACCATTCGACTTAGCCAACCTTCAGTTAATTCCTAAATCACATCCATATCGTTTATAATATTTTTAACGATTTATCGCTATTTTTATTTATTTTAAAATAGCCAATTTATTCAAAACGACGCTTCGGGCCATAACGCGACCGTGGCGCTGTTTTTCTTCAGATTTGATTTACACATTTCTGAAAATCTAACCGTTGGATCTTCACAAAATTTACATCATTAGAAAGATCTTTTCAAAATGAATCCAATGGTTCCAGTTTCGGGAAATTCCGACGGTCGGATCTCCCGGTATAATCGTTTGAAGTTTCGATTTGAACTGCAGCGTCGTTATTCGATTAAATATAATTATATATATATAAATATATATATATATATATATATATATATATAATCGATTCTGGCGCTGTTTTTTTTCAGATTTGAATTAAACATTCCAGACAATCCAACCGTAGGATTTTTACAAAGTTGTTGCCGTTGGAAAGATATTTCCAAAGCGGACACAACGGTCGCGATTTCAGGAAAATCCGATGGTCGGATCTCCCGGTATAATCGTTTGAAATCACGGTTTCAAAATACGAACTGCAGCGTCGTTATTCGATATATTTTAATTCCATTTATATATATATATCGATTCTTCGATTTCAAAGCTACATTCTTTACATACATTTGATAAAAATGATATTTTCATCTAACTGGCTTCTATTTTAACACTTCACTATTTTTACCAATTCATGTATATAATAAAAATGTGATTTTTAATGTAAAACAATTTATTTCAAAACACGATTATTTTATATATTTCGTATAGGTGATAAAAATAGGATTTTTTATTATAAAAAAATTTATTTCAAAATATGAATACCATTCAACACATGAATTTCTATTCAACGAATGAATACGATTAAACACATGAAGGTTTTCTATAGTTTATATATATAGATAAAAATGTGATTTTTATATTTAAAACACGAATACCATTCAACACATGAATTTCTAATCAACGAATGAATATCGATTCAACACATGAAGGTTTTCTATAGTTTATATATATAGATAAAAATGTGATTTTTATATTTAAAACACGAATACCATTCAACACATGAATATTATTCAAAATTTCGGCAGCATAACGGCAGGGTAGTTAAAACCGGGACCGTCCCTAGTACGGCTCCTCGCTCTACCTTAAAACCTCGCGGTTTTTGACAATGGGGATCATGCATCTAGTTCGCACGCAGGCGGCATGTATATATTTATTTCATTTCCACAAACTAATCCTATGTGGTTTCAACCAAATATTTTTCAACCACAAATGGGTATTTTTCAACCACAATCAATCAATATCAACCACAAACAATTCCAATCAGCCATTCGCTATCAATCAATTTTCACACCAATCACAACCAATAAATATCGTCCATGGTTTGTGGACGAGGGGCGTATATATATATATATAGCAATTCACTTCTATTTCAACACATATATAATTTTTACAATGCATATATAACTTATACATTGAACGTACAACTTATACAACGCTTATACATGAGGTGTACAACGCTTATACAACTCATACATCGACTATATAATTTATACATCATCGTTTTCCATATCTTTTATAAATTAGAAATCTCACATTGGGTTCCACTCCACCAAAAAATAGCAGAAGGCTCAGAAAAATACGCGGTCTCTTCTAAAATGTAGAAGACGTCCTCACGGGTCCACTGTCTCTTGTTTCACTGAATTTCGACCACATAGCAAAAAAATATGATTTTTACAAGATTTGCAACGATTTATAGTGTGAAAATCAGTTTATAATTGATAAACCCGTAACTCAGTTCATGGGTTCAAAACTAGGTTTGAAGATTGCGATCAAACGGAGTAGTGGTTCGAGGATCGGGTTGCGCAGGGTTGAAGGCCTACGTGAGGCGCACGTGCGCCAGGGAGGAGGGCTAACTCGGTGGTGGATCTCGGCTAGAAATCAAGGGGAAGACGGCGAACTTTCTAGGCTCGATCTGGGCGACTGGCGAGGCGAGGCGAGGCAAAGGTGGGTCGGATTTGTAGAGGGGGAGGAGGCGGATCGGGTTTGGGTGGTGGCGGCGGTTCTGGTGGCCTGTAGCGGCGGCGATGTGAAGGGGAAGGAGGGAGCGATGCTGATCGTCGAAATCGGCTGAGCGGGTAGAGAGAAAAAAGGATTTTCTTTTTTTTTTTATAAAAATTCTGATTGGCCGGTAGAGTTTTAAAGGGGTTTTCTGACACGACCACCAATCGAAACCCAACGATTGTCGTCCCCAGCGTTTTACCCCCATTCCGAACACAATGGGATATGTTTCAAAGGCCCATTCGAATGTTTCAGTCAGTCTTCCTTCAAATTAAAATATAAAACATTCAATATTTAATTTGACGTGCATTTCAATTTGCCAGGGCCACAAACTGATTCGAAAAATTCCAGAAAAATAAATCTAGCTATGTTTTGACGATACGGTCCCAACAAAACTAGTTTCGTCGAATTATGAGACCGTTTGCAAAAAGGCCCATTTCTGGTCGATCCAATTTAACTGCAATTGACCAAAACACGTTTTCTTTTGCCACGCTCACATATTAGCTTCAAAAATTATGAAATTTGAAACCTAGCAATAACTTCACATCCCGGATCCAACAAAAGTGGTTTCGTCGAATTTCGAGGTCGTATGCAAAATGGCCAATTTTACGGGCTATATAAATTCCATAGCGACCTTTCTGGAAATTCATTTGGCCATAACTTTTTCTTTCCGCTATGAAAATTCGATTTTTCGGTTTCGTTAGAAAGGTATTCACTAACAGATTTAAATATTTTTGGTTTCGCTCAAATCCGTTTTGTTTTGCACCCGGTACAGTCCGCCAAATTTTGAATTCAAAATTTGAAACTGTAGCGCCATTTCTGGCCTTGTTTATAATTAGAATTAATTATATTCGTTTTCAAATGTCGACTCAAACTCACTTTTCATTGCCGTTATTTAAAATATTTATTTTAAATATTTAAAATCCATTATTTTAGACAATTTAAAAAAAATTAAATTGGTTCAGATTTTCTGGGTCGTTATACATAATCATATCATACGGTCAATAATTCACATCATATCCATATAAACCACAATTATATCTAATCTTACTTAATTTAATAATTATCTTGATTAGAGAAATCGAACTTGCCTTTCGTGGTTAAAGAATTATGAACAATTGATCAAACTTGATGCAGAATTGTTGTAGCGACGTTAGTTGATTCGTTGGTGAAGCTCTAAGCTTGAATTAGGTTGAATTGATTAGTTATCTTCCTCTTTAGTTGGCGGCGGCTACACTGAGTTCCATGGCGGCGGCATAACGGCTTTGGTTCCAATTTTAATTAGGTTTAGGGTTAGCATTAGGATGTATTTATAGGTGTAGGAAGTTATTTAGGACCATTAGATTAACCCTGAACCAAAACCAATCAAATGCAAAATCTGCATTTGAGCGAATCGACCCACGGGTTGACAGCCAAACACCCTGGATTAACCCTTAGTCGACCCAGCAAGGCTCGGGTCGACCTCAAAAATGGGCCGGTTCGGTTATCCCCCCTCCCAATTCGCTGTTTTGAACTTTTTCGCATATTTATTTATTTAATTTTTAATTTATATATATATATATCAATATATATATATATTTCTCTGCGCAACCCATTTCACTTAATTCTTTTCTAAAAATTAAGTATACTTTAATTTGTGAATTTTAATGTTATAAAATTACGGGGTGTTACATTAATCGAATAAATTCTACCATTCATTCTATTATTGATTAAATTAACTATCGTTTCAATAATTTAAATTAATCAAATCTACTATCACACAACACAAACAACAATCAATTTGTTTTTAACTTTTCAAAATCATACAAATTAATTCATACACTCTTTTTAAAATCATTCAGACTATAGAATTAAAAATGCACATCCATGGAAAGAAAATAACAACAGAGTAGAGAACTAATTGGTAATGCAAAGTATGGTAAATGTACCTTGCACCGAAGTCAATCAGAGATATCCACTCGACACTTAGGATAGGCTTTCTGAGTGCTCTCCTCAGTTTCCCAAGTACAATGTAACACCCCACCTCCGCTAGGGTCACTCACAAAGGGAATGCACTAGGTTTGGCGAAGCATTATCGAGGTAAACATGCATAGAAATATTACAAGACAGAACATATATAATAGCGGAAGTAAAATCAACTTTTACATCAGAGAATTTCTTACATGGAAACCTGTCTTGTAATTGTAAAGAAGCATAAAAACCTTTTCATCAATTATTCCCCAAGTAAAACAATAAAATAGCCATAGCCAAGAAAAGTCCAAGCCATGTGTGATGACCTTCAAACAGAAGAAGTCCAAACTAACAATAGCATTTCCTCCCTGTAACCTGGGGGGTAAACGGAAGACAAGAGGCGAAACAAAACAGGGTCAGTCATAAAGACTGGTAAGCCCTATCTACTATCAGTATATAAACTAGTAAAGTTAACTGGCATGAGGAACTGAGATGAACCTAACTATGATGACAAGATAGACAAGCTAAACCAAAATAACAGGATGAACTACTGTACCAAGATACATGAGTATGTCATGATAAACTACGGTGTCAAGATAAATCAAGGTATCACATTTTCAGGTTTCTTTCAAGTATACTATCCCAAGGTATTTATCCTGCATAACATCCCACGGTATATTTCTCCTGGTTCTAACATGTATATTTGCTCTGCACCTCTCGTACTAGTATCCCAACCCGCGTCATGTGTTAACTATGAATGTCCCTTGCCCAATGTCATGTAATGGTCCATGTCAACCTAAAATATAGCATATGTAGGTTTTCCCAACTCGTATGTTTCTTTCCATGTATAAGTTCAGTCCTTTGCCGTAGGCCATACGGGCTTTCCCATGTAAACGTTTTATCCTTGAAGTTATTTTGGACTGCTACCCTTGATCTGGTTATGTTTTCTTACCATGAACTATCGCGTGTCCACTTAGGATTTGTGCCACCTAGGACCACTAGGGATTATGCAACCTAATGAACGTTTCCGTGTGTCGGTTTGGGTTCAGCCACCTAGGGCCACTAGGGATTATGCCACCCGTCAACCGCGCCCTTTATCCCACGTATGTATCGTGAATTGTTTTCCATGTCTAGATGCACATGTTCCTCAATGTGCCACCCGAGTTCCGTGCCAGGGCAAATCAAGAAATACGGAACTCGGTCGGGAGCTTTAAGTCGTCTGCTGATGCAGATATCAAGGTCTGTTTTTGTACCCGTGGCTATGGTCCCACGTGACCCCTCCCTCAACTACTGAAAGGCAATCCAAGAAAAATCATGTATGAGAACTACACTAAGGCCCATCGATGCCCACTTCCAGATAGCCAACCTCACCCATAATTTGATAGCTAGTATATGGTCTTTTGGGAGTTCCCTGCCTTTCCGTACGTACACGATTGACTAAAGATGGTAGGTAGCCGGCGGCATGCTATCCCGGGGCAAAATCAAGTATCGTCGACTCCACGCTAATCCATCCCAGTCTTTAGGTCGCTCGCATAGCAACCAAGGCATACTCTTGGCTCTCCTACCGCAGACCTTAACCTTTGTGAGGCCGGGTTTCATGGACCACTTGCCACCTCACAGAGGGATACCAAGAGTACCCTCACGTTCCCCGAAGCTTCCGCTTCGTCACCCAGTTCGCTAGAGCTTTTATCCAAGTCAGATAACTTGCTCTTCCTCGTGTTTTAAGCGATGACCTACCGTACCGGGTTACTCATCTATTCATGAACTAGTCCCATGTCCTTGGCTAAGAATTATTACTTAGTTACACTTAACTAAGGTTTACCACTTAGCTTCCTTTCCCCGTTACCCTTGATCAACTACGATTTTCTACCTAGTTCCTCTACTAGGGTTTTGCTTATTGGGTTAAGTGTTGTTATTCAAGTTTATGACTTAACCCTCCTACGAATCATGTCAAGATTGGCTAAGTACTCAAGTTCAAGGCTTAGCCCTACAAGTTGGTTAAGTGTACCAAGAAGCCCATGACTTAACCCTATCAAGTCAAATTGGTTAAGTATTTATTCGTCTTAACCCTATCAGATTATCATGTTAGATTGATTAAGCATAGGTTATCTTAATCCCATCAGATTATCGAGTCGGATTGGTTAAGCATGGGTTAGCTTAACCCCATCCACTAATCGTATTACAATGGTTAAGTTTATTTAAAAGATCTTGTGACTTAACCCTATCAGGTCCGCATATTAGATTGGTTAAGTATAGGTTACTCAACCTCATCAAATCATCATGTATAATTGGTTAAGTATAAGTTACTTAACCCCATTAAATTACCGTGTTAAGTTGGTTAAGTATTGGTTACTTAACCTCATTGAATTACCACGTTTAGATTGGTTAAGTGTTTAACTTAACCCCATCGAATTACCGTGTTTAGATTAGTTAAGTGAAGGTTACTTAACCCCATCTAATTACCGTGTTTATATTAGTTAAGTCTCAGTTACCTAACCCCATCTAATTACCGTGTTTAGATTAGTTAAGTCTAAGCTACATAACCCCATTAAATTATCATGTTAGATTAGTTAAGTATGGATTACTTAACCTCATCGAATTTACCGTGTTTAGATTAGTTAAGTGTGGATTATTTAAACCCATCTAATTACCAAGTCGGATTAGTTAAGCGTAAATTACTTAACCCCATCCCCTAATTGCCTTGTATGGTTAAGTGTCATTAAGAAATCAAGCTCGGTCCCACTTAACCTACCCATTCGTGTCATATCGGTTAAGTGTCATTAGTCAAATTTACTTAACCTTATCATGTGGCATTAATTCAATTAATGCACTCTCAACCTCTCACATTAGACTTTGTTGTGGTTACTAGTTAAGCCGGGCGGGTCCGGGTAGATTTACACCACAACCTAGTCTAACCTCGGGTCTTAAGCGCGACATAACCAACTTCTCACATTGGATCCTATTGTTTGTAGCCACTAGTTAAGCCGGGCGGGTCCGGGTAGATTTATGCTACAAACTCAACCCAACCTCGAGTTGGCCATTTTCATGTTTGGTCTAGTGTCTTGTTACACTTACAACCCATACGTGTCAAGTTTCCAAGTCCCATGCTCATAGCCAAAGTTACATGTTGTCACGTTTATACCAACTTACCCAAATCATGTTTCATGTCATTAAAGTTTCCCCATAACCTAACCCCAACGCTTTTAAACTCGCATATACATTCACAACAACGCATAATGGATTTAAAGAAGGAACTTGGCAAAGGCATGACAAAAAGGGTATAAGGCCACAAGTTAAACATGGTGGAAATGAGGCATAAATGTGCTCACAAACTTGCATGTTACATTGTCAAGTCTCAAAAACATGCATAACATTCAAACTTGGCAAATAGGTGATACATGGTCATAGATGACATGAAATGATGACAAGTAACTCGCATATAACATCACATAAGGGTTATGACTTCATATGCAAGTTAACCTAAAGGTTATGAGGATTCTCATGTTGCATAATGCAACATTTCAACATAAAGGTTATAGCTTTTAACCCACAAGATCAAGGTAATGACTTAATAGACTTGCATAACATGATAGCATGTATCATACTTAATGATCAAACCCAAACTTGCAACATTCATTTAACTTTATAGTTAATATCTAAGAGTAGGAGGGGGCTTACAATGCTATGAAGGCACAAATCAATATATAAAACAAAGATTGAGACGAAGCCATTCATGTTATCACCCAAAACCCCCAAAAGAACAAGCTCCAAATGAAACCCTTGAGCATATATCAATAAAAATCTTTGCTTTGAAGAAGAAAGGTTTCAACTTTGCCTTTGAATGAAGCTTATGAGCTCTCATGCAAGATCCTTGCTTTTTGGTCAAGAAAAGGTTGCAACTTTGGCTAGAATGCAACTTATGAACTCTCATACAAACATGAAATCACTCAAATGATCATAGAATCTCTCATGAATGAAGAAAAGAGGCTCCTTTACTTTGAAACTAGCTTAGAACACTTAAGCTATCATGAAGAAGAAGATGGAGGCCATGGGTTGAAGTGGAGGCCATGATGAGGAATCATTTTGGCATAGTTTAGTTGTAGGATCAAATTATGTGGGTTTTAGGAGAGGGTTAGGGGTCTTTTTATAGAAGACTAGGATAGTTTTAGCCATAGGATAAACCCTAGAACCAATCCTAGCCTTTAAAGCATGTCTTGGGGAAGAAGTCACACGTAGGAACCATTTAGGGCCTTTAGATTAAAGCTGAACCATGAGAACCATTCAAATGCAAAATCTGCATTCAAGCGAATCGGCCCACGGGTTGACAGCCAAACACCCTGGATTAACCCCTAGTCGACTCAGCGAGCTCGGGTCGACCTCAAAAATCGGCCGGTTCGGTTATTCCCCTCTCCCAATTCGCTTTTTTGAACATTTTTGCAAATTTATTTATTAAATTTTCAATTATATACATATATATATATATATCAATATATATATTTCTCTGCGCAACCCATTTCACTTAATTAAATATACTTTAATTTGTGAATTTTTATGTTCAAATTACGGGGTGTTACATTCTCCCCTCCTTAAAGGATTTCGTCCCTGAAATCTCTAAGTCAAGAAGAACGTATCCTACCAACCAAACAACCATCTACTCAAACCATCAAACACTGGCATCATTGTCCTTAGACGATTTCTAATGCCATATGAACATATGCAGAACGTGTGTGTATATGCTCCTTAGCTAATGCTAATGATCAGGCCTGAATGATCTTTCTAATGCAAAATATGTTTAGTGCCATGAGTCCAACATGTATGCGAATAGTCCTAGTCATATAAGTACTATATGCGTGCACAAACATTCATTCATATGCAACATCCGCATGACAACACATTCAATTTCATCCATAAACAAGTATAAATACTCGTGCATATGCAATATGAAATGTGACCGCGTCAATCTAGTATCTAATGTGTATTCGCGCATCCACGAGCAACCACTTGCAACCATTTGCAACCATATCAATCATAACATGTTTCAAATACATGTTTACATCTCTATCTAAGGTTCCCAAGATAAGACCGAGGGGATAAACAAGACAAACTCCTTACGGGGTTTGTAACAGAAATAGGACCGAGAGGATATCCACCAAGCGATAACATGCAAGTAAGCTCTACAGGTGAACCAAGGATCAAAGATACACTCTTAAAAAGAGACATGATGCGCGCGTCTGAGCCGCATTTCCACGAACTTGATTCCATTGTGCCTTGACCGCCTTTGACTTCATGGTTTCGTAGCTCCTTGATTCCTATTTCCAAGGTATGAGTCGGAACTCTTTTCACTGTCGCCTCTCGTTCCACTTTCATTTATTCTTTCCCTAGTATACTTGGCTCAACCATATCTACGTACTCATGCAAGCTCTCCAAAATTCACTAGTGAATTCTGGATCTCGTTTACCAATGCCAATCCATGTTACCACGTGCACTTACTAGGGTGGTTCCTGTAACCCATGCTCAAGTAGAATGAACCATCCGTCTTATTGGCGGACGTTACTCGATTGGATCAGAGATTTCCGATAAATGCATCAAGAGATTCTAGGTAACTAACCATGACAGAACCTAAAAGGTTACACGAGACTTCGAAGGTATTACCAAAGCAAGCCAAGAGTCTGACTGCCCTCTTTTCAAAACCGAGAATGATATCCCTTACTGGATAACCACTTTACCCCTAGAATCCATCCATGGCTCACAATAGAAGTATTGCTTCTAATCTCAACACTTGGCATAGACGTTCTCAAATCCAACAAGTCATGAATAAATGGACCGACTCTCCAACCAGATTTTGAGACAAAAACTGGGATCCTCTACCATGCCAGTACTAAGGTGCAGAGACTCAACTATCCAAGCAGACTTAAATGATACGATGATCAAGACAAAGTCTGGATGGGATTATAGAAAAGAGCGACTAAACCTTTACTAGAAACGGTACCATTTCTTTTAGGTACCCTAGAAATGGGAGCGTACAATTTCCCTCAACGATGATCTTGTCCTTGTCCTTCTTGATGGACTAAGCCATAGCAACAGTTGCTTATCCTTAAGCTCGCGTCCTTTATCCTTACTCTTATTATCCTTCCTTGTACCACGGCAACAGGTCTCTCGAGAACCACCTCCATCGTACGGAAAACACCTACGTGGCTAGAAAAAGATTAGTCACAGTTAGGACTACTGCGACTACCGATGGAGGAAAGAAAGGAAAGGAGATTCAATCAAGGAATCAAAGGATAATGCTAATGGGCTTTGGGGAATAGCCTTTAAAAACTTTTCTTGAAAAATGCTTCTTTGTAAACGGTTTTTCAAATAGTTTTCAGAAGGTTTTAAAAACTTTTGCCCAGTCTGGTAACCTTCTGCTCTGATACCAAATGTAACACCCCACCTCCGCTAGGGTCACTCACAAAGGGAATGCACTAGGTTTGGTGAAGCATTATCAAGGTAAACATGCACAGAAATATTACAAGACAGAACATATATAATAGCGGAAGTATAATCAACTTTCACATCATTAATAAATAAGGTCTAAAAGCCTTTTACATCAGAGAATTTCTTACATGGAAACCTGTCTTGTAATAGTAAAGAAGCATAAAAACCTTTTCATCAATTATTCCCCAAGTAAAACAATAAAATAGCCATAGCCAAGAAAAGTCCAAGCCATGCGTGATGACCTTCAAACAGAAGAAGTCCAAACTAACAATAGCATTTCCTCCCTGTAACCTGGGGGGGAAACGGAAGACAAGAGGCAAAACAAAACAGGGTCAGTCATAAAGACTGGTAATCCCTATCTACTATCAGTATATAAACTAGTAAAGTTAACTGGCATGAGGAACTGAGATGAACCTAAGTATGATGACAAGATAGACAAGCTAAACCAAAATAACAGGATGAACTACTGTACCAAGATACATGAGTATGTCATGATAAACTACGGTGTCGAGATAAATCAAGGTATCACATTTTCAGGTTTCTATCAAGTATACTATCCCAAGGTATTTATCCTGTATAACATCTCACGGTATATTTCTCCTGGTTCTAACATGTATATTTGCTCTGCACCTCTCGTACTAGTATCCCAACCCGCGTCATGTGTTAACTATGAATGTCCCTTGCCCAATGTCATGTAATGGTCCATGTCAACCTAAAAAATAGCATATGTAGGTTTTCCCAACTCGTATGTTTCTTTCCATGTATAAGTTCAGCCTTTGCCGTAGGCCATACGGGCTTTCCCATGTAAACGTTTTATCCTTGAAGTTATTTTGGACTGCTACCCTTGATTTGGTTATGTTTTCTTACCATGAACTATCGCGTGTCCACTTAGGATTTATGCCACCTAGGATCACTAGGGATTATGCAACCTAATGAACGTTTTCGTGTCTCGGTTTGGGTTCAGCCACCTAGGGCCACTAGGGATTATGCCACCCATCAACCGCGCCCTTTATCCCACGTATGTAACGTGAATCGTTTCCCATGTCTAGATGCACATGTTCCTCAATGTGCCACCCGAGTTCCGTGCCAGGGCAAATCAAGAAATACGGAACTCGGTCGGGAGCTTTAAGTCGTCTACTGATGCAGATATCAAGGTCTGTTTTTGTACCCGTGGCTATGGTCCCACATGACCCCTCCCTCAACTACTGAAAGGCAATCCAAGAAAAATCATGTATGAGAACTACACTAAGGCCCATCGATGCCCACTTCCAGATAGCCAACCTCACCCATAATTTGATAGCTAGTATATGTTCTTTTGGGAGTTCCCTGCCTTTCCGTACGTACACGATTGACTAAAGATGGTAGGTAGCCGGCGACATGCTATCCCGGGGCAAAATCAAGTATCGTCGACTCCACGCTAATCCATCCCAGTCTTTAGGTCGCTCGCATAGCAACCAAGGCATACTCTGGGCTCTCCTACCGCAGACCTTAACCTCTATGAGGCCGGGTTTCATGGACCACTTGCCACCTCACAGAGGGATACCAAGAGTACCCTCACGTTCCCCGAAGCTTCCGCTTCGTCACCCAGTTCGCTGGAGCTTTTATCCAAGTCAGATAACTTGCTCCTCCTCGTGTTTTAAGCGATGACCTACCGTACCGGGTTACTCATCTATTCATGAACTAGTCCCATGTCCTTGGCTAAGAATTATTACCTAGTTACACTTAACTAAGGTTTACCACTTAGCTTCCTTTCCCCGTTACCCTTGATCAACTACGATTTTCTACCTAGTTTCTCTACTAGGGTTTTGCTTATTGGGTTAAGTGTTGTTATTCAAGTTCATGACTTAACCCTCCTACGAATCATGTCAAGATTGGCTAAGTACTCAAGTTCAAGGCTTAGCCCTACAAGTTGGTTAAGTGTACCAAGAAGCCCATGACTTAACCCTATCAAGTCAAATTGGTTAAGTATTTATTCGTCTTAACCCTATCAGATTATCATGTTAGATTGATTAAGCATAGGTTATCTTAATCCCATCAGATTATCGAGTCGGATTGGTTAAGCATGGGTTAGCTTAACCCCATCCACTAATCGTATTACAATGGTTAAGTTTATTTAAAAGATCTTGTGACTTAACCCTATCAGGTCCGCATATTAGATTGGTTAAGTATAGGTTACTCAACCTCATCAAATCATCATGTATAATTGGTTAAGTATAAGTTACTTAACCCCATTAAATTACCGTGTTAAGTTGGTTAAGTATTGGTTACTTAACCTCATTGAATTACCACGTTTAGATTGGTTAAGTGTTTAACTTAACCCCATCGAATTACCGTGTTTAGATTAGTTAAGTGAAGGTTACTTAACCCCATCTAATTACCGTGTTTATATTAGTTAAGTCTCAGTTACCTAACCCCATCTAATTACCGTGTTTAGATTAGTTAAGTCTAAGCTACTTAACCCCATTAAATTATCATGTTAGATTAGTTAAGTATGGATTACTTAACCTTATCGAATTTACCGTGTTTAGATTAGTTAAGTGCGGATTATTTAAACCCATCTAATTACCAAGTCGGATTAGTTAAGCGTAAATTACTTAACCCCATCCCCTAATTGCCTTGTATGGTTAAGTGTCATTAAGAAATCAAGCTCGGTCCCACTTAACCTACCCATTCGTGTCATATCGGTTAAGTGTCATTAGTCAAATTTACTTAACCTTATCATGTGGCATTAATTTAATTAATGCACTCTCAACCTCTCACATTAGACTTTGTTGTGGTTACTAGTTAAGCCGGACGGGTCCGGGTAGATTTACACCACAACCTAGTCTAACCTCGGGTCTTAAGCGCGACATGACCAACTTCTCACATTGGATCCTATTGTTTGTAGCCACTAGTTAAGCCGGGTGGGTCCGGGTAGATTTATGCTACAAACTTAACCCAACCTCGAGTTGGCCATTTTCATGTTTGGTCTAGTGTCTTGTTACACTTACAACCCATACATGTCAAGATTCCAAGTCCCATGCTCATAGCCAAAGTTACATGTTGTCACGTTTATACCAACTTACCCAAATCATGTTTCATGTCATTAAAGTTTCCCCATAACCTAACCCCAACGCTTTTAAACTCGCATATACATTCACAACAACGCATAATGGATTTAAAGAAGGAACTTGGCAAAGGCATGACAAAAAGGGTATAAGGCCACAAGTTAAACATGGTGGAAATGAGGCATAAATGTGCTCACAAACTTGCATGTTACATTGTCAAGCCTCAAAAACATGCATAACATTCAAACTTGGCAAATAGGTGATACATGGTCATAGATGACATGAAATGATGATAAGTAACTCGCATATAACATCACATAAGGGTTATGACTTCATATGCAAGTTAACCTAAAGGTTATGAGGATTCTCATGTTGCATAATGCAACATTTCAACATAAAGGTTATAGCTTTTAACCCACAAGATCAAGGTAATGACATTATAGACTTGCATAACATGATAGCATGTATCATACTTAATGATCAAACACAAACTTGCAACATTCATTTAACTTTATAGTTAATATCTAAGAGTAGGAGGGGGCTTACAATGCTATGAAGGCACAAATCAACATATAAAACAAAGATTGAGACGAAGCCATTCATGCTATCACCCAAAAACCCCAAAAGAACAAGCTCCAAATGAAACCCTTGAGCAAATATCAATAAAAATCCTTGCTTTGAAGAAGAAAGGTTTCATCTTTGGCTTTGAATGAAGCTTATGAGCTCTCATGCAAGATCCTTGCTTTTTGGTCAAGAAAAGGTTGCAACTTTGGCTAGAATGCAACTTATGAACTCTCATACAAACATGAAATCACTCAAATGATCATAGAATCTCTCATGAATGAAGAAAAGAGGCTCCTTTACTTTGAAACTAGCTTAGAACACTTAAGCTATCATGAAGAAGAAGATGGAGGCCATGGGTTGAAGTGGAGGCCATGATGAGGAATCATTTTGGCATAGTTTAGTTGTAGGATCAATTTATGTGGGTTTTAGAAGAGGGTTAGGGGTCTTTTTATAGAAGACTAGGATAGTTTTAGCCATAGGATAAACCCTAGAACCAATCCTAGCCTTTAAAGCATGTCTTGGGGAAGAAGTCACATGTAGGAACCATTTAGGGCCTTTAGATTAAAGCTGAACCATGAGAACCATTCAAATGCAAAATCTGCTTTCGAGCGAATCGGCCCACGGGTTGACAGCCAAACACCCTGGATTTACCCCTAGTCGACCCAGCGAGCTCGGGTCGACCTCAAAAATCGGCCGGTTCGGTTATTCCCCTCTCCCAATTCGCTGTTTTGAACATTTTTGCATATTTATTTATTAAATTTTCAATTATATATATATATATATCAATATATATATTTCTCTACGCAACCCATTTCTCTTAATTAATTATACTTTAATTTGTGAATTTTTATGTTCAAATTACGGGGTGTTACATACAATCTCGCGGATCTCCACTCCATTGCACTTTGGCTAAGTGAACCTTCTTGTTCCTCAGCTCTTTGGTTTCTTTGCCGATAATCTTGGGCGGCTCTCTTCTCACAGCTAATTCACGAGTAATTTCAATATCCTGTTGAGCTGCTTCTTCCACGATCAAGTCTGGATCATGAACGTGCTTTCGAAGTTGAGATATGTGAAATACATCATGCACTCCAGGCAACCAATCAGTCAATTTAACCCTATAAGCGAGAGTTACGATCCGTTCCAGAATAGGAAACAAACCAATGAATTTGGGCGCCAACTTCCCAGTTTTACCGAACCGGATAACTCCTCTCATCGGCGATACTTTTAAATATACATAGTCGCCAACAGCAAATGATATATCTCTTCTTCTCCTATCGGCATAACTCTTTTGTCGGCTTTGAGCGGCAAGTAATCATTTCTTAATAAAATCGACTTTGTCGGCAGCTTCTCAAATCAAATCTGGCCCTAACACAAGTCTATTACCGGGTTCGACCCAACAAGCAGGAGATCAGCACGGTCTACCATATAATGCTTCGAATGGCGACATTTTCAGGCTCGCGTGGTAACTGTTGTTATATGAGAATTCAGCCAAATGTAGATGGTTTTCCCATGATCCACCGAAATCTTGAACACAAGCCCGCAACAGATCTTCTAAAATACGATTCACCCTCTCAGTCTGACCATCTGTTTGAGGATGATAGGCGGTGCTCAAGTTCAGCTTTGTTCCCAGCTCTACTTGAAATGCATCCCAGAATTTTCTAGTGAATATTGGATCTCTATCACTGACTATACTGAGCTGCACTCCATGTTGCCTTACAATTTCCTTGAAATATATCTGCGCCAGACTCTGAGCAGTTCTGTTTGATCTGACAGGTATGAAATGGTCGGTCTTCGTGAAGCGATCTACGATCACCCAAATACTATCATTTCCTTTTCTGGTTCTGGGCAAACCATCTACGAAGTTCATGGAAATATGTTTCCAATTCCAACCTGGAACGTCCAGCGGTTGCAACAATCCAGCCAGTTTCTGTTGGTCGCTTTTGACTAGCTGGCAAGTAGGGCATCGGCTGACATATATTGAAACGTCTCTTTTCATAGCCTTCCACCAGAATGTTCGCTTGAGATCATTGTACATTTTGGCCACACCGGGATGGATACTCAGCTTGGATTTGTGACACTCGTCTAACACTTCCCTTTTTAACTCTGGATGTCGGGAACACAAATCCTTCCTTTCAATCTCAAGATTCCATCGTTATCTATTTGAAAACACGAGGATTCGCCTTTCTGAATCCTTTTGATCATATCCTTAATAAAGTTATCCTCTTTCTGAAGAATAGATATTTTGTCAATCAAGGAAGTCGTAATAATAAAGCTGGCGATCATTACATTCTTTCGACTCAGCGCATCGGCCACGACATTGGCTTTCCCTGGAGTGTATGGAACCTCAAAATCATATGCTGCAAGGAACTCTAGCCAATGTTGCTGGCTCAAATTCAGGCCTTTCTGGGTGAACAAATACTTCAATGACTGATGGTCTGTATACAGTTCGAATTTCTCACCCAGAAGATAGTGTCTCCCGATTTTCAAAGAGAATACGATAGCCAATAACTCAAGATCATGAGTTACATAGTTTTTCTCGTGCGGCTTCAGCTGGCGGCTAGCATAAGCAATCACTTGACCTCTTTGCATTAACACTGCGCCAAGGCCTTCTTTAGAAGCATCAGTCCAGACTTTCAAGTCCTCATTGCCATCTATTATTGTTAACACTGGAGCAGTTGTCAGTTTTAATTTCAGCTCCTGGAAAACTTCCTCACATACCGGAGTCCAATTGGATCTCGAATGTTTCTTAGTCAGTTTTGTTAAGGAACTAGGTGTCTTTGCGAAATCCTTAATGAATTGCCGAGAGTAACTAGCTAACCCGAAAAAACTTCTAACTTCTGTTGGCATACGAGGCTGTTTCCAATTCTGAATAGCAGTGATCTTACTGGGATCCACTGAAATTCCTTGCTTTGACACTACGTGGCCAAGAAATTTGACTTCTTCTTGCCAGAATATACATTTGGAAAACTTTTCTTTTAATACATTCCTTCTGAGGATTTCCAGAACCTGTTCCAAATGTTTTTCATGTTCGGCCTTTGATTTAGAGAAGATTAGAATATCGTCAATAAAAACCAAAACAAATTTATTCAAAACCCCTCTGAGCACTCTATTCATCAAATCGACGAAGTAAGCTGGAGCGTTACATAAGCCGAACGGCATTTCTAACCACTCGTAGAATAAGTCTGGACCTCTAAATGCTGTCATTAGAACACACTCTTCAGCAATTCGAAGCTGATGGAAGCCTGTAGCTAGGTCCACCCTTGAAAATACCTATGCTCCATTCAGACGATCCAATAAATCATCGATTCGCAGCAATGGATATTTGTTCTTTATGGTCTGGTTGTTCAAATCAAGATAATCCATACATAGTCGTATAGTACCATCAGATTTTGGGACAAACACCACTGCTGCACCCCAATCAGAGAAACTAGGCCTGATCAGACCCTTCCATACGAGCTGTCGTGTTTGATTGTCTAATTCCTCTTTCTCTTTCAAGGACATTCAATAGCGTGAACTACCGTCCTTGCATTCGGAATCAAAGCGATCTTGAAATCTGTTTCCCTCTACGGAGGTAAGCGAACAACTTCCTCGAACACATCCGCATAGCTCTCGACGACAGGAATGTCTTTGATGAGGTCAGGAATATTCTCTGTGACTTCAGGGATATTTTCTATTTGAGCTGCAGAGACATCGAGAGCTGCCAGAAGTATTTTCTATTATTATTCTGACCTTCACAGGGAATGGTTATATAATTCCCTAATTGGGCCTTTGCCTTAACAACCCTCTCGGCGCATCTGACCTTTGCCTCATATTTGGTTAACCAATCCAGTCACAGAATAAGATCAAATTCAGTAAAATTCATGATGATAGAGATAGTAGGGAACTTATAACAGGAAAAAGAGACAGGTACCGCACAAATCCAGCTAAGATCGAGAGAACCCCCAACCGGATTTTAGACAGTGATGGGTTCTCTGAGCTTCCTTAATTTCAAGTCCAACTTCTTGACCGCATTCTTTGCGATAAAGCTTCGTGACGCGCCTGTGTCAAACAGTACTTTGACTGGAATGTTCTTGACAGTAAGCGTGCCTTCTAAAACATCAGATCTTCCCTGACCAACTGAGGGTGCTGAGGTTTCTGCCACTTCATTTACCTGAACTATTTCAGGCTTGTTTAAGAGCGGGCAATCCTTTGCAAAATGACCAGTCTTATGGCATAGTTTGCACTCCCTATTCTCTTGAAACTCCTCGTTAGATCTAAATCTCTTCTTCCTTTGCTTTTTGTTTCTTTAAAGACCTACAATTTCCTTGTAAATGCCCTTGCTTATGGCAGTTATTGCATACGGCTGTCGTTACTGGTTCTTTCTCAGATCTGGCCCTTTTCCTCTTGGCACTAGGCTTCTTACTGACCTCAGGACTATCAGTCACAGACTCCACTTTGTTACTCGAGCTGACTTCCTCTTCGTCGCGGAACACACCTTTCTTATGGAGATCTTCATATTGATAAGCCATATAAATCATTTATGAAAAAGGGAGCTTCACATTCCTCATCACACTATTCTGATATCTCCTTTGCAGGCCATGAATAAATCTCAGATTCTTCCTCTTTGAATCTTGAATCAGAAGAGGAGCAAAGTGAGAAAGTTCGTTGAATTTCTTATGATATTCTGGAATGGTCATATCTCCTTGTATCAGATAGGAGAATTCATCACATAATCGCTCAGTCGCTTCAGGAGGAGTAAATCTTTCTAGGAAAATCTCTTTGAATCTGTCCCAAGTGATATCACCTTCTGGATTATCTTTGATGATTGTTTCCCACCAGATTAAAGCTTCGTCTTTGAGCTCCCAAGATGCTACTAATCTTTTCTGATCATCTCCCAACTGGATAAGTTCAAATATTCTTTCGACAGAACTCATCCAAGCTTGTGTCTGAATTATAGATTCATTGCCCGAGAACTGTGCTCTGTTCAGATTTCGATATCTCTTTAATAGAGCCTCTAGATCGGGTTATGCATTTCTTCTATTTCTGACACTCATTTTCTAGTACTTCTGCAAATAGCAGATCAAGTGTCAGGTCACAGAAAAGATAATTTAAAATATAGAAACACATACTTCAAATGTAAATGTGTCTATCGAGGTGTAATTTCATTCTGCTTTACTCATACCAGGATATTACTGATCCTATCTGTAATGAGTTACCCGTCCTAGAACACTACTGGTTCTATCTCTGACGAGTTCGTTAATATGTTATATTCCAGAACTAAGCTTAACCAAAGCTCTAATACCACGTTGTGACGACCCCAAGCCCTGTACTGACGGTGGCAAGGGTAATCTTTGGAATATAACACAGAAACAAATAATAGCAGAATAGAGATAAATAAATACACCAGATAATGTACAAATAATACACTGAATAAACGTAATCATCAGAGTTACACAGTATACAGGATCATACTTAGTACAAATACAGCTCGGTTATACATAAATGTCTACAGCGAAAAACAAAGATAATATGTACAATAGGAGTTGAACAACATAAAAAGAGATAAATGAAGAATCCATCTTCAGCTCCAGCTATCCAGAAAGAGCCAGATAAAACCTGAATACAAGGCTACCCATATAGAAAGAGGGGCACCCGAGTTTGAAAGTGAAACAAACTATGAGTCAGTCATGGGACTGGTATGAGAAATCTACTCAACACATTTAAAATATGGCTAATCACAGGACCATGCCACTTTCGTGGAACGGGTTTACTCCATCGGATTGCCAGTGCTTTAAAACAAATAATTCTTTTAAACCTCGCAATGCTTTTTATAAAAATGAAGCTATTATAAGACTCATTTCCCATCACACAATGCAACACAAACCGGAGGATAGAGTTTTTACCTTATAACGGCCAAAGTATGCTTGATACGAATAAAACAAAAGCATTTGGTATTATTGCTAGTGTTTATAAGTTTTGAAAACAATTTCGAACCATAACTATCAATCATAGATGGCATTAATGCCCCATACCACTATGTCGCCATATATAGGTAAACAATCAAAACCGCACAGTCACGTATTTGGAAATTGGATTTCCGTCATGAACCAAGGCAAAAGATAGTCCTTATCGACTTCGAGACAATCTAGCCCATGTCTCAGGGTCAGAGCGCATTGACCCTTGGAGTGACAGGGCCGGTCCACACGGAGTCGATTGTAATGCCTGAACACTACGTTTCCCCGCCCTTTGGGGCGTAAATGAGCCAACGAATGACTCCATCGGACCCCGATCGTCCGATTTAACCGAGGCGCCTCGCAACAGTAACAACCACATAAGTCAAACTAGTTAGGGCGTGTAAAACCACTGATGCCACTTCTAGCTAGAAAGAAACGCGTGTCCTCCCTGAGGTCCTCTCCCGTTTCTGGTTATACCGTGGTGTGAGGCTCGCGAATTGACGTTATACACAAAGCTATGCCACACAGGCGGTGCTTTGATCATCACCACAAGACTTTACTTTTCAACAGAAGCCTTGATCACTGCATCTTAGCATGTCACACAGGCAATTCACGCCATGCAACTGATGGCTATCAATCACACAGAATAAATTTCAATGTTAGACACACAATCCATTTGCAAGTCCGTTCTGGGTCTGAACGAAACCGGAGGCACTAAATACCTCGCATATCCATTGATCCCCACGTACGCCTGGATGATCACCACTCATTATCCATATTTCGGGATGCCTCCCAATCAGGACATCAATTACCATCCAAACGAGGTGAAGATCGGTCTTCAACCCCCGTCTTCATCTTCGATTTCTTATCGTCGATTCAGTTATTCAGAATGGGATAAACCAGGTCTTTCTGAGCAACTCGCGTATATAATAAACAAGTGCAACACAAACATACATACGCATCATTTCAATTCATTAGTCACTAACCGTCAATCAGTAAGAGAACGATTTCCCAAATATTAACCCTGAAGGCCGAAACCAACATCAGATCAAAATCCAGGAAACCATTTGACTTAGCAAACCTTCAGTTAATTTCTAAATTTCACAACCATATTGTTTATAATATTTTATAACGATTTATCGCTATTTTTATTTATTTTAAAATAGCCAATTTATTCAAAATGACGCTTCGGGCCATAACGCGGTCGTGGCGCTGTTTTTCTTCAGATTTGATTTACACATATCTGAAATTCTAACCGTTGGATCTTCACAAAATTCATATCATTAGAAAGATCTTTTCATAACGAATCCAACGGTTCCAGTTTCGGGAAAATCCGACGGTCGGATCTCCCTGTATAATCGTTTGAAATTTCGATTTCAAAATATGAACTACAGCGTCGTTATTCGATTTAATATAAATATATTTATATATATATATATATATATATAAATATAATCGAATCTATGCTGTTTTTCTTCAGATTTGAATTAAACATTCCAAACAATCCAACCGTTGGATTTTTACAAATTTGGTGCCGTTGGAAAGATATTTCCAAAGCGAACCCAACGGTTGCGGTTTCGGGAAGATCCGATGGTCGGATCTCCCGCACTAATCATTTGAAATCACGGTTTCAAAATACGAACTGTAGCTTCGTTATTCGATATATTTCAATTCTCTCTCTCTCTCTCTCTCTCTCTCTCTCTCTATATATATATATATATATATATATATATATATATATATATATATATATCGATTCTTCAATTTCAAAACTATGTGATATTCATACTTTTGATAGAAATGATATTTTTTATCTATTGTCTTCTATTTCAACACTTCACTATTTTTAACAATTCATGTATATAATAAAAATGTGATTTTTAATGTAAAACAATTTATTTCAAAACACGACTATTTTATATAGTTTATATAAATGATAAAAATATGATTTTTATTATAAAACAATTTATTTCAAAACACGACTATTTTATATAGTTCATATAGATGATAAAAATATGATTTTTATTATAAAACAATTTATTTCAAAACACGACTATTTTATATAGTTCATATAGATGATAAAAATATGATTTTTATTATAAAACAATTTATTTCAAAATATGAATACCATTCAACACATGAATTTCAATTCAACTAATGAATTTCGATTCA
Organism: Allium sativum; assembly: GCA_030737875.1. Classification (NCBI taxonomy): domain Eukaryota; kingdom Viridiplantae; phylum Streptophyta; class Magnoliopsida; order Asparagales; family Amaryllidaceae; genus Allium; species Allium sativum. The sequence continues at coordinate 165,261,067 of CM060913.1, forward strand.
ACACATGAAGGTTTTCTATAGTTTATATATATAGATAAAAAGGTGATTTTTTTATTTAAAACACGAATACCATTCAACACATGAATTTCTATTCAATGAATGAATTTCAATTCAACACATGAAGGTTTTCTATAGTTTATATATATAGATAAAAAGGTGATTTTTATATTTAAAACACGAATACCATTCAACACATGAATTTCTATTCAATGAATGAATTTCAATTCAACACATGAAGGTTTTCTATAGTTTATATATATGGATAAAAAGGTGTTTTTATATTTAAAACACGAATACCATTCAACACATGAATTTCTATTCAACGAATGAATTTCAATTCAACACATGAAGGTTTTCTATAGTTTGTATATATAGAGTACAAATGTGACTTTTATTGTTAAAACAATTTATTTAAAACACGAATACCATTCAACACATGAATATGATTCAACGAATGAATTTCTATTCAACACATGAAGGTTTTCTATTCAACAGACGAATATAGTTTCAACACAGGAAAATAATTCTGACACATGAATATTATTCAAAATTTCGGCAGCATAACGGCAGGTTAGTTAAAACCGGGAACGTCCCTAGTACGGCTCCTCGCTCTACCTTAAAGCCTCGCAGCTTTTGACAATGGGAAATCATGCATCTAGTTCGCACGCAGGCGGCAGGTAAATTATTTTCATTTCCACAAACTAATCCTATGTGGTTTCAACCAAATATTTCTCAACCACAAACGGGTATTTTTCAACCACAATCAATCAATTCCAACCACAAACAATTTCAATCAACCATTCGCTATCAATCAATTTTAACACCAATCACAACCAATAAATATCGTCCATGGTTTGTGGACGAGGAGCATATATATATATATATATATATATATATATATATATATATATATATATATAGCATTTCACTTCTATTTCAACACATATATAATTTTTACAATGCATATACAACTTATACATCGAACGTACAACTTATACAACGCTTATACAAGAGGTGTACAACGCTATATAACTCATACATCGACTATATAATTTATACATCGTCGTTTTCCATATCATTTATAAATTAGAAATCTCACCTTGGGTTCCACTCCACAAAAAATAGCAGAAGGCTCAAAAAAATATGCGGTCTCTTCTAGAAGGTAGAAGATGTCCACACGAGTCCACCGTCTCTTGTTTCACTAAATTTCGTCAACAAACAAAAAAGATATGATTTTTACAGTGAAATCATAAACGGTAGCGCTTTTAAAATGCTATAATATAGTTTAATATATAAACCGTTACCTCTCTGTTTGGTTCGAAACTAGCGTTGGGAATTTCTCTAAATCCGTGAAGCTAGAGGACGATCGGCCTTCGCAGCGTCGAAGGGCTAGGAGAGGCGTTTCCACGCAGGGGGGTGTGGGCCAGCTCGGTGGTCAGGGGAGCTCGTGCCGGCGGTTTGAAACGATGAACTTTGGGGCGGTGGTTCTCGTCGATGGCGCCACGATAGGAGGAGCAACTGGTATGGATTTGAAGAGGGGAGCGAGGGCTTCAAAAAGTTGGGAAGGGTTGGGGTCAATCGATGAATGGAGTTGCTGGAATCGGAGCTGGAAGCTTTGAAGGGATTTTCGCCTTCAATCGATCGGGGAGAGAGAAATGGGGGGGGGGTTCTGACGTGGCCCAATACCCTTTTTTTATTTATATATATATTTTTTTTCCAAAACTACCGCCTTTCACACACGAACCCCAATCCAAACCCAACGACTGTCGTCCTTAGCGTTTTACCCCCATTCCGAACACAATGGGATATGTTTCGTAGGCCCATTCGACTGTTTCAGTCAGTGTTCCTTCAATTTAAAATATATAACATTCAATATTTGATTTGAATGTACATTTCAATTTGCCAGGGCCACAAACTGATTCGAAAAATTCCAGAAAAATAAATCTAGCTATGTTTTGACGATACGGTCCCAACAAAACTAGTTTCTTCGAATTCTGAGACCATTTGCAAATTGGCCCATTTCTGGTCGATCCAATTTAACTGTAATTGACCAAACACATTTTCCTCTGCCACGCTCACATACTAGCTTCAAAAATTTTGAAGTTTGAAACTTAGCAATAACTTCACATACCGGATCCAACAAAAGTGGTTTCGTCGAATTCCGAGGTCGTTTGCAAAATGGCCAATTTCACGGGCTATATAAATTCTATGACGACCATTCTTAAAATTCATTTGGCCATAACTTTTGCTTTTCGCTATGAAACTTCAATTTTTCAGATTCGTTAGAAAGGTATTCACTAACAGATTTAAATATTTTTGGTTTCACTCAAATCCGTTTTGTTTTGCACCGGTACAGTCAGTCAAAGTTTGAATTCAAATTTTGAAACTACCGCGCCATTTCAGGCCTTGTTTATAATTAGAATTAATTATATTCGTTTTCAAATGTCGATTCTAACTTACTTTTCATCTTTATTGTTTAAAATATTTATTTTAAATATTTAAAATCCACTATTTTAGCCAATTTAAAAAAAATTAATTGGTTCAGATTTTTTGGGTCGTTACAAAATGATTAATAAATTCCAAAACATATTTTTATTGTTAGTTGTGTTAAAGAACACATGTCACTTAAAAACATAGTTCACAATAAACCCAACTCACATTCCTTTTTATTCCAATTTCTAAATAAAATTGAAAACTTTAATAACCTAAATAAAAGATTATTCTTTTCATACGGGGTTTAAGAACAGTGTTATTTAAGACACTATTCACGACAAACCCAAAATCCAATTTATTTAATTTAACTTCAATTAAATATTCACTAATTGGAAAACTTCATTAAATCATAATTTAAAGATTTATTCTGGTTAATAACTAGTTCGTATCAATAAAAATATATTTTTCTAAAATATATTCTAAAATATTCTTTTTCTAGAATATCCTTTATTGGAATGTGACTCGATCAACAACCATATATTGTATGTAATCAACAATCATGATAAATAATCATCAAACATCCAAATAACAACCAGAGTGGATTTTATAACTGTGTGAACATAAAAGTAAATAACTAACGCTCATCACAGACTGTCAATCCATCGATTGACATATAATTAAATATTGGGATTAGTGTATGTCAAATGTCGTCCTAATACCCGTGTGGGGTTTCATCCATTAAACAAATAATAAATAATTTGTGTACTTGGGCGATGTGTGAATATTTTCGTCCCAATCACATAAACAAGTTGGATAACTTGTAAATGGATGTGTAACATTTCAGTATCATGAACATATATAAGGATGAATCATTACTTATATATAATAAAAGAGAACATAAGTTCTCATGTTAACATAATTTATCAAAAACAATAAATCTTTTCTACTGATTCATTTACATCCAAAAATGTGAATTCTAATGTTGACTCACTTGCAATGAGATAAACACTTTTCATTTTACATAAAAATGATATTCTTTTTACGTTGTATAAAGTGTGATCTTTATATTACATTAAAAATGATATTCTTTTTCTAAGTCTCTAAGATTAACATTAAAAATGTGTTTTAAATGTGAAACATATTTCGTAATGAAATATGTAAATTTCACTACTCTTTATGATATTAACATTAAAAGTGGGTTTTAATGTGAAACATATTTCATAATGAAATATGTATATTTCCCATTACATGATTTATTTTCAACAAGGGAATATAAATAAAAACATAACTTTTTATTCCATGCTTTATTTGCAACAAGGAATGCAAATAAAGATTTAACTTTCTACTTTTAGTTTTATTTACATCAATGAATGTAAATAAAAGAAAAATGTAACACATTACTTTCATTGTATATTTGCATTTATGAATGCAAATAAAAGAACAAACTTTATTTCCAATGTATAATTACATTTGTGAATGCAAATAATAGAACAAACCTTAAATTTTAATATGTATTTGCATTTGTTAATGCAAATAAAAGAACAAACTTTATTTTTAATATGTATTTGCATTTGTGAATGCAAATAAAAGAACAAACTTTATTTTGAATACATATTTGCATCTCTAATCAAGTTTGACCAAAGATGTATATTTATTCCACTAATTCAAGTTTTGATAAAAGTGATTTCTATTACTAATCAAGTTTAACACAAAAATATTAATTTCTATTCACTAATCAAGTTTAACACAAAAATGTTAATTTCTATTCACTAATCAAGTTTAACACAAAAATGTTAATTTCTATTCACTAATCAAGTTTAACACAAAAATGTTAATTTCTATTTACTAATCAAGTTTAACAAAATAAACATTTTTTTTATATATGAGAATATACATTTTCAAATCCATTCTTTTTAATGCAAACAAATATGATGAATTTGTTTATTAACTTTTAATGCAAACAAAATAATGATTTTGTTTATTTACTTTTAATGCAACCAAAATGAAAATTTTGTTTACTTACTTTTAATGCAAACAAAATGATGATTTTGTTTATTTACTTTTAATGAAAACAAAATGATGATTAATCTTATTAACATGTTTTTAGCAAAAATGATATTTTATCTCACTCTAATTTAACATAAAAAAATGTTTTAATTCATTTCTTCTAAAAAGACCAAAAAGAATGTTTAAATTTTCATTCTTATAAAATGAGTAAAAGGGAATGTTCTAATTTCATTCTTATAAAATCACCAAAAGGAATGTATAATTCAACCGTGTGATTTCTAATTCTATAATCATGTTTTAATCAACAGTGTGATTTTCTAATTCTATAATCATGTTTTAATCAACAGTGTGATTTTCTTTTCTTTAATGTAAACAAAATAATGATTCTTGTCTAATCCTTTTTATGTAAACAAAATAACTATTTCGTCTAACCTTTTTGAATAAACAAAAATGTTTCTTTTATCACATTTAACATTTTAAACAAAAATGTCCTTTCATCATATTTAACATTTTTAAACAAAAATGTCCTTTTTAATCCTATCTAACATTTCTAAGCAAAATGTCCTTTTTATCAACAAATATAATATTGATAAAGGTGTATTTAAAATCATATCCTTTTTATTAACAAATATAATGTTAATAAAAATGTATTTTTGACCTTTTTTATTAGCAAATAAGATGTCAATATAAATGTGTTTATAATCTTATCCATTTTGTTCTTTCCTTTACATTGAAAAAAATGTAAATTCCTATTTATATTAACTATTTGCATCTAAACATGCAAATAAAAATAAAATAAAAATAAAAATCTTCTTCTAAGTTATTTATTAGCATCTAATCATGCAAATAAAAATTTAATCTTTATACTAATGTTTATGCCTAAAATGCAAATAAAAGAACATCTTTTAATTCTATTTCTATTTGCAATGAGGAATGCAAATAAAAGAACGTCATTATAATTCTAGGTATGTTTGCACTAGAGGATGCAAAGAAATGAACAATTTATTTTCAATTGATACATTTGGATAAGGGGATACAAATAAGTGGACAATTTATTTTCATTGTCAAGTCAATATCAACTACATGTGATGACAACTAGTGTTTTGGTGTCAACATACGGTTACAATTCCACATTTCAATACATGAAATAAATCTAAGTTTGATGTTAATTAACACAAACCACAACAACCATCATCATCAACAAACAACGAATACAATACCATACATCAGAGAATTGGATTTAATTAACATACATATATAGAACTGAAACAATGGAAGATAATTAAATTTTAATTATTTTTAAAACAAAGAAATCTCACCGTGCTTTTATTCAGATTCACTATTTGGTCAAAATTGAATTTGCTTAGAATCAGTCTTAGTCAGTTCAGGAGCGTAGATCTCGCCTCTACGATTGCGATGCTTTGAAAATCGTTGAATTCTGTTTCAGTTTGTAAAAGATATGATCGTTTGAAGATTTGATAATAATTAAATTAAACAATTAATTAAAATTCTTAGTTACATTCATTAGCTAAACCGTGGCCGCTAATCCTCTTCTTCTTCTATCGCATACTGTAAAAACTTCGAACCCACTTCGCCATCTTCAACCAATTCACGCCGCCACAACGCCAGACCGGAGCAACATCAAACATCAACCCAGTGTAGCCGCCGACCTCAGGAACCCCCTCCGTGAACCATGGCCCATTCGATGCCCCCTCCAGCGTTGGGACCTGCCGCGAAGTCAACGTGTTTGAGGGCGAAATCCAATCGAACCATTCCACTAAATTTAATCAAATTTGTATGGTTTCGAAGACCTGAGATTGCTCTTTCATCTTTGCTTTACAATCACTATCTTATTCGAGGTTATTTAGGAACGATTTGGGGAAGAAAAAGGAACGATATTGGCCATTGAAGGAAGCTTCTGGCGGCAGCAATGTGATAGAATTAGGGTTATACAGTATAGCGTATTTATACATGTATTTCTAATTTAATTTTTATTTATTTATTTCCAATAAATCTTGTTTAACATTACGAACTCCGAATCGAACCCAACGAGTGTCGGCCCCAGCTAATTACCCCCGCCCCGTACACAATGGAACATGTTTCGTAACCAAGTTCGGCTGTTACGATATGTTTTTCTTAAATTTAAAATATAAATCATTTAATTATTAAATTTGAACGTACATTTTAAATTACCGGGGCTTTACAGAAAAATTATTTCTGGTTATGTTTTGACGACATGGTTCTAAAAAGACCAGTTTCATCGAATTCTGAGACTGTTTGAAAATTGGCCTTTTTCTAGTCGATTAAATCTTACCGAAACTGACAAAACACCTTTTCCTCCGCCACGCTCACATATTAATTCGAAAAATTATGAAAATTGAAACTTAGCAATAATTTGACATTCCGGTTCCAACAAAAGTGGTTTCGTCGAAAACCGAGGTCGTTTGCAAAATGGCTATTTTTAAGGCCAATATTTTATATTAAAATATATATAAATTCTACATCGACTTTTCTAAATTTTAAACTGGACATAACTTTTGATTTATAAAGTGAAATTTCAGTTTTTCAGATTCGTTAGAAAGATATGATTAAACAGATTTAAATATTTCTTGTTTCGCTCAATTCTGTATTAAAATGAATCCTGTACAGTCAGTCAAAGTTCAAATTCAAAATTTCAAACTGCAGCGCTATTTTAAACTCCTTTTATAATTAAAATAAATTTATTCGTTTTAAAGTAAATTTTTAGTCGTTATTAGTTAAAATAAATTATTTTAAATATATAAAATCAATTAAAATTTCTAAATTAAAATTTTTAATTTGGCCCCAAAATTCCGGGTTGTTACACTAAATCCAATTTATTCAATTTAATTTCAATTAAATATTAACTAATTGGAAAACTTTATTAAATATAAATTTAATGATTTACTCTAGTTAATAACTAGTTCAAATCAATAAATGTATTTTTCGAAAATATTCTTTTCCTAAGATATTTTCTAAAATGTTCTTTTTCTAGAATATTCTTTATTGGAATGTGACTCAATCAACAACCATATATTGCATGAAATCAATCATCATGATAAATAATTATCAAACATCCAAATACAGCCAGAGTGGATTCTACAACTAGATATTGGGACTAGTGTAGATCAAATATCATCCCAACACCCATGTGAGGTTTCATCCCATAATCAAATAATAAATTATTTGTGCACTTGGGCGATGTGTAAAAATTATCGTCCCAATCACATAAACAAGTCGGATGACTTGTAAATGGAAGTGTAATATTCAGTTTGAATATACTAACATTATGTTTAACACATCAAACATTCCGACATCACAAATATATATGTTTCAATTATTTTTATTGTGAACAAATGACAATAAAAATCTAGTCTTTTATACCAATTCTTTTTATTGTTTACAAGTGACAATAAAAATCTTAATTTTTATTTCTAATCTTTTGTGTAATCCTTTTTCAATGACCAAGTTTGAATATTTTTGATGAAATCCTTTTAAGTGACAAGAATGTCCTTTTCATTTTAATTTACATTTTCGAACAGAAATGTACTTTTTATTCTAATATTCATTTTCTAGCAAAAATGTACTTTTTGTTCTAATATACATTTTCTAGGAAAAATGTACTTTTTGTTCTAATATAAATTTTCTAGCAAAAATGTACTTTTTTTTCTAATATAAATTTTCTAGTAAAAATGAACTTTTTGTTCTAATATAAATTTTCTGGCAAAAATGTACTTTTTGTTCTAATATAAATTTTATAGCAAAAACGTACTTTTTAAAGTGACAAAAATTGTAATTTTATCTAATTCCTTTTAATGTACAAAATATGATACTTTTGTTAAATTCTTTTCAATGTAAACAAAAATGTCATTTTTGTCTTCATTCTTTTAAAGTAAACAAAAATGCTAATTTTTCTTTAATCCTTTTTAATGATCATAATATAATCTTACTTCTAAATAAACAAAAATGTAAAATTTGGTTAAACTCTTTTTATGCATAGAAATGTTTATTTTCATTTGATGTAATCCTTTTTCACTAATCAAGTTGTGACAAAAATGTTATTCTTTTTCATAAATCAAGTTTTGACCAAAATGTCATTTTTATTTATTTAAACAAAATATGATGGTTTTATTTAATATATTTCTATTCAACGAAAATATGAATTTTTTTTCCACTGGTTTTCTATACAACAAAAATGAGTATTTTTGAAAATTCCTTATTAAATGACCAAGATTAAATGTTTTGGTTTCATTCCTTATAAATGACAAAATGTGTATTTTTACTCATTCTTTTTAATGTGACAAAAGTGTCCATTACTAATTCATTCTTTTTAATGTATAAAAATATATATTTTTAACTCATTCTTTTTAATGTATAAAAATATACATTTTTAACTCATTCTCTTATGTGTAAAAATATACATTTTATTTCATTTATGTCAAAGTGACAAAAAAATGTCCTTTTAATTTCATTCATCTTAAGGTGACAAAAATGTTCTTTTAATTTCATTCATTTCAAAGTGACAAAAATGTCCTTTTATCATATTTAACATTTTTAAACAAAAATGTCCTTTTATCATACAATAAACAAAATGTTAATTTTGTCCTTTTTAGTGTATAAAAATATACATTTTCAATTTATACTTTTAAATGTATAAAAAAATATTTTTGTATAATTCCTTTTTAATGAACAAAGATATTCATTTTTTTTTTTGATTCACTAACCATCCCTTTTGACAAAAATGCGCTAATCTTTCTTTGACAAAAGTGTTATTTTATCGCTAATCTTTCTTTGACAAAAGTGTTCATCTCTTTAAATTGACAAACATAAATGTTTCCAATACACTTCTTTAAATTGACAAAAATGACTTTTCTTATTCATCCTTTCAAATATGACAAAAATGTATATTTTTGTTTGCAAAACACATTTCAAATAAAAATGTGATTTTATTTATATACATGTTTTAAATCAAAAATGCCATCTTTATATGCATAATACATTTCAAATAAAATGTTGTTTTTATCTAGCATAATTTAATTAACAAAAATGTTAATTTTGATCTAACAAGATTTAATTAACAAAAATGTTAATTCTACTTACTAATCAATTCTGGACCAAAAATGAAAACTCTATTCACTAATCATATTTTGACAGAAATATGTTGTTCTATTCATTAATCATATTTTGACAAAAATATGCTGATTTTATTCACTAATCAAATTTTGACAAAAATGTAGATTTTATTCACAAAAATGTGAATAATTAATTGATCTATTTAAATGTAAACAGAATGGAAAATCAGTTTAATTCGAATCTTTATTGTAAACAAATATGACAATAAAACATGATTTCTTTTTATTGAAAAGAATGGTACTTAAAAATCTGTTCTTTTGTTTGCGAAAGAATGTTTTAACAAGATTAATTGACAAAAGTGTTAAATTTGTTTAACATAATATAATTAACACAAAATTGCTTAACATAATCTAATTAACACATACCACAACAACCATCATCATCAACAAACAACAAATACAATATCATACATCACAGAATTGAATTCAGTTAACATACATATATGGAATGAAACAATAAAAGATAAATAAATTTTAATTATTTTTATAAACAAAGAAATCTCACCGATGGTTTAATTCTGTACAGTTCAAATCTGAATTTCCTCTGAATTTTGGTTTGCTTTGTTTCAGTCCTTGTCTGTTCCATGGTCTAGATCTGGTCAAGGCGAATCCAACGCAACTGAAATCAATCATTTTCATTTCTGTTTGGAAAAGTAATCGCATTTTAAAGTTTAAATAATTTCATTACACAATTAACTAGATAATTAAGGTATTAATCACCCTTAAACACCTTTCTTCCATCGTTCCATTTACTGGAACAACCGAACCCATCGTCACCGAAATACATCCCCAATCGCACCTCACTCCGGCCCTCCTGACGCAAATCATAGACCATCACTTCGAAGCCCTTCGAGCAAGCCACCCACGTCAGGAATCTCGCCCAGCTCGTCGCCCCCATGGTGCCACGAGTTGCGCCCAAATGCAGCCCTTTTGGGTGCTGTTTTCTTTCCCAACGTAACACAATAGATGATCATGACCGTATAGAATTGAAGTACAAATTATTCTCTTCGATTCTATGTCTAAAGTTCTTGAAATAATTTACTGGATTTAGAGATTTAGAGGGAAGAAGGAATGAAGTTTTCGGCCTTTGATTATGAATATGGCGGTTGGAAATTGTAAATTAGGGTTAGCGTATAAACCCCCGTATTTATACTGTACTTAGCGTATTTTTCTTGTTTTATTTAATTTCTTATTTCAAAAATTCATGTTCAATACGAACTTCAAATCAAACCCAACGAGTGTCGCCCCTAGCTAATAATCCCCGTCCCGGACACAATGGAATATGTTTCGTAACCCAGTTCGGCTGTTACGATATGTTTTTCTTTAAATTAATTATAAATCATTTAATTATTAAATTCAAACATACATTTTAAATTACCGGGGCCACATACGGACTCTAAAAATTACAGAAAAATTATTTCTAGTTATGTCTTGACGATATGGTTCTTACAAGATTAATTTCGTCGAATTCTGAGACCGTTCGAAAAATGCCCATTTTCAAGTCGATTAAAATTGACTAAAACTGACAAAACACGTTTTCTTTTGCCACACTCACACATCAATTCGAAAAATTATGAAAATTGAAACCTAGCAATAATTTGAATTCTGGTTCCAACAAAAGTGGTTTCGTCGAAAACCGAGGTCGTTTGAAAAATGGCTATTTTTAAGGCCAATATTTTTAATATATATATATAAATTCTACAGCGACTTTTCTAAATTTTAAACTGGACATAACTTTCTATTTTCAAAGTGAAATTTCAGTTTCTTATATTCGTTAGAAAGATATGATTGAACAGATTTAAATATTTCTTGTTTCGTTCGATTCTTATTTAAAATGAATCCTGTACAGTCAGTCAAAGTTCAAATTCAAGTTTTCAAACTGCAGCGCTGTTTTAAACTCCTTTTATAATTAAATTTATTTGTTTTAAAATAAATTTTTAGTCGTTCTTATTTAAAATAAATTATTCTAAATATTAAAAATCCATTAAAATTTCTAAAATAAAAAAGTTTAAATTGGACCCAAAATTCCGGGTCGTTACAATCGCCCCCACTTAAAATCTTTTCGTCCTCGAAAAGGAACGTAGCTAAAAATTGTTTAAGCAACTTTAATTTTTATTTATTTATCGGTTTCAATAACTTATCATTCTAATATTTTAATTCATGAAACTAATTATCAAACATCACCACCAACAATCAATTAGGTGATTAACTTTTTAAATATATATACAACTTTTATATATAGTCAAAAATCATATTTTAGTGCACATCATAGCAATGTGTTCTAACTAAGTTTTGGTTCTCATACCAGTTAATGGAAATATATAGATATACCACTTTCGAAACTCGAACAGAATTTCGGATGATGTTTCGAACCACCATCAGAACATCTCCGGGCGACTAGAGTGTGATTCTATATCCATCAAGTATATTAAAACTTCGAATACCCGTTAATTACTCGTATATTCGAAATCTTTATATACTCGATTGTCCACATTAAAATAATAATATACTCAAATACGTAATTTAAGTTAAAATTTTCAAAACTAAATTTGTTTTTACTTTTATTTTTAAAGAAAATAATACTCTTCACACTCGTTCTAGGATGCTACTGATCCCATCTCTAACGAGTTATACTAATTGGATATTGCTAATTCAATCTCTGATGAATTCTTTCATTCAGTTCTAATGTGTCTTGTTCTCGAGCTCTGTAAACCAAAGCTCTGATACCAAATGAAACGACCCAAACTTCCCCGTTAAGGAAGATTTGATTGCTTTGAGAACAACACACATCAGAACACAAACTGAAGAACAATTTTTTTTTTGCTGATTACAACAATTACATCAGAGTACAAGAATATAACAGAGTATGAAAACTTATTACACAAAAGGAATACAATAATATCAGAGGTTTAAATTACATTTAAGAATAGCAGCGGAAAAATAATACAAATATACAACCGAAAGGAATACATGGATACAGAGCTTTCCGAATATCGCCTCAGCTGTAAACCAGGATCCTGTAAATATATCTGCAAAAAGCTACTCAACTGCCCGTATGGAAAATATGGGCACTTGAGTTTGCCAGTGAAATAAACTACAGGTCAGTCATGGGACTGGTATGAGAAATCTTAACTTAACTTATCTAATAATAAGGCTAATCACAGGACCATGCAGCTAACGCGGAACGGGTTTACTCTATTGGATTGCCAGTGCATAAAATAAAGTAAATCGTTAGACAACGCAATGCCTTTTATCAAAATGAAACCATTATAAGACTCAAGTCCCATCAACACAATGCAACGCAAACCGGAGGATAGGGTTTTACCTTATAATTGTCAAAAGATGCTTGATACGATAAAAACGGATTTAATATTAGTGTGCATATATATGGGTATATATTTCAAAAAAAAACATTTCAATCATAATGTATCAATCATAGGCGGCATAGTACCCCATCCTACTATGTCGCCATACTAGTTCGACAATCAAAACCGCAAGGTCGTATTGGAAATTGGATTTCCATCATGAGTCGAGGCTAGGGGCAAGCTCCTCTCCGATTCGAGACACTCTAGCAAATGCCTCAGGATCCCCCGCCGTGAACCCTTGGATCTTCAAGGTCGATCCCTTCCTAAGGGTAGTGGATTAATTATGCATGAACACACGCTTCCCGGTCACTTTGGACCTATGGTATGACCACTAACGGCCTATAAAAATCCGAGGCGCCTCAAAATCCATCATCCACTTAAGTAAAATGTCAGCCAGTTTAAGCACTGACACCACTACTAGCTAGAAAGAAACGTGTGCACTCCCTGTAGTCCTAATCCCGTTTTTGACTCATACTGAGGTGTGAGGCTCGCGAAGTCACGCTATACACAAAGCTATGCCGTAATAAGCAATACTTTGATCATCCCACAAGGCCCTGCTTTTCAACAAAAGCCTTGATCAATTGCATCTTGGCGTGCCACATTGACAATTCACGCCATGCGATCAATCACTATTAATACATACTAGGGTGTTAAGCAGAGAATAAATTCTCCACCACCAATCAGGTATACACCAATAACAATCAATTTAATTCGCCTGGAACGAAATCCAATGTCAGACACGCATCAATTTTTAAGCCTATACTCAGGGTCTGAGCGAAAACCAAATCCGAACAATCAACAATAGTCCGGACGGGCACCACTGAAGCCCCTTCAAGGTAGCTAATCCCATCATGGGTCTCAGTAGCAACACATCCATCTGATGTGAAGATCGTCGGTCTTCAACCATCATCTTCATCTTCGACTCTTCATCGTCGTAGTGATTATTCGGAATGGGTTAAACCTGGCATTTCCGAATAACTCGCATATTTTTGTAATTAATAATCAAGCGCTATAAAAACACATCCAACGCCTCATTCCAATCCAGAATATTCTTTTAAATAAAATATTCACATTATCTTATCAAAGATAAATTCTTCAAATTTATTCTCAAATCTTTCTTTTAAAGATTTATTAAAACCCCAATTTGGTTTTAAATATCAAAAATCATTATTCAATGATTATTTAAATTAAGAAATTAATCTTATCTTTAACTGGGTTAAAGAACTAATGTCATTTAAAACATAGTTCACGGTAAACCCAAAATCGACTTCCAAGAAATACGGAATCTTTACAGAAATCAAATCAATATATAATCGTTATAAATTTCTATATCCAACCAACAATATAAATAGAATAACGACAAAGCCTTTTAAATTCCATATGTAGTATCGGTTTTCTTTTACAGAAGCTTATCTCGGTTATTATTAATTCGAATTCCATTCAATTCCAATTTAGTATATTAAATTGGAAAACTTTACTTTTGGAAAATTACCTTTTAAATCTTAATAAAAGATTTATAATTTCCAAATCATATTTTTACGGTCAGTTGGGTTAAAGAACACATGTCACTTAAAAGCATGGTTCACAATAAACCCAAATCACATTTCATCTTATTCCAATTACTAAATATAATTGAAAGCTTTAAAAATCTTAGTTAAAGGATTATTCTTTTCATACGGGGTTTAAGAATAGTGTTATTTAAGACACTATTCACGACAAACCCAAAATCCAATTTATTCAATTTAATTTCAATTAAATATTAACTAATTGGAAAACTTTATTAAATCTAAATTTAATGATTTACTCTAGTTAATAACTAGTTCAAATCAATAAATGTATTTTTCAAAAATATTCTTTTTCTGAGATATTTTCTAAAATATTCTTTTTCTAGAATATTCTTTATTAGAATTTGACTCAATCAACAACCACATATTGCATGAAATCAATCATCATGATAAATAATTATCAAACATCCAAATACAGCCAGAGTGGATTCTACAACTAGATATTGGGACTAGTGTAGATAAAATATCATCCCAACACACGTGTGGGGTTTCATCCAATAATCAAATAATAAATTATTTTTGCACTTGGGCGATGTGAAAAAATTATCGTCCCAATCACATAAACAAGTTGGATGACTTGAATGGAAGTGTAATATTCAGTTTGAATATACTAACATTATGTTTAACACATCAAACATTCCGACATCATAGATATATATTTCAATTATTTTTATTGTGAACAAATGACAATAAAAGTCTAGTCTTTTATTCCCATTCTTTTTATTGTTAACAAGTGACAATAAAAATCTTAACTTTTATTTCTAATCTTTTATGTAATCCTTTTTCAATGACCAAGTTTGAATATTTTTGATGAAATCCTTTTAAGTGACAAGAATGTCCTTTTCATTTTAATTTACATTTTCTAACAGAAATGTACTTTTTATTCTAATATTCATTTTCTAGCAAAAATGTACTTTTTGTTCTAAAATACATTTTCTAGCAAAAGTGTACTTTTTGTTCTGATATAAATTTTCTAGCAAAAATGTACTTTTTGTTCTAATATAAATTTTCTAGCAAAAATGTACTTTTTGTTCTAATATACATTTTCTAGCAAAAATGTACTTTTTGTTCTAATATACATTTTCTAGCAAAAATGTACTTTTTGTTCTAATATAAATTTTCTAGCAAAAATGTACTTTTTGTTCTAATATAAATTTTCTAGCAAAAATGTACGTTTTAAAGTGACAAAAATTGTAATTTTGTCTAATTCCTTTTAATGTACAAAATATGATACTTTTGTTAAATTCTTTTCAATGTAAACAAAAATGTCATTTTTGTCTTCATTCTTTTGAAGTAAACAAAAATGTTAATTTTTCATTAATCCTTTTTAATGATCAAAATATAATTTTCCTTCTAAATGAACAAAAATGTAAAATTTGGTTAAACTCTTTTTATGCATAGAAATGTTCATTTTCATTTGATGTAATCCTTTTTCACTAATCAAGTTTTGACAAAAATGTTATTCTTTGGTTTTGTTTAATCTATTTCTATTCAACAAAAATATGAATTTTTTTCCACTGGTTTTCTATACAACAAAAATGAGTATTTTTGAAAATTCCTTATTAAATGACCAAGAATAAATGTTTTGGTTTCATTCCTTATAAATGACAAAATGTGTATTTTTACTCATTCTTTTTAATGTGACAAAAGTGTCCATTACTAATTCATTCTTTTCAATGTATAAAAATATACATTTTTAACTCATTCTTTTTAATGTATAAAAATATACATTTTAACTCGTTCTCTTATGTATAAAAATATACAATTTATTTCATTCATGTCAAAGTGACAAAAAAAATGTCCTTTTAATTTCATTCATCTTAAGGTGACAAAAATGTTCTTTTAATTTCATTCATTTCAAAGTGACAAAAATGTCCTTTTATCATATTTAACATTTTTAAACCAAAATATCCTTTTATCATACAATTAACCAAAATGTTAATTTTGTCCTTTTTAATGTATAAAAATATACATTTTCAATTTACACTTTTAAGTGTATAAAAAAATATTTTTGTATAATTCCTTTTTAATGAACAAAGATATTAATTTTTTTTTGATTCACTAACCATTCCTTTTGACAAAAATGCACTAATCTTTCTTTGACAAAAGTGTTATTTTATCTCTAATCTTTCTTTGACAAAAGCGTTCATCTCTTTAAATTGACAAACGTAAATGTTTTCAATACACTTCTTTAAATTGACAAAAATGACTGTTCTTATTCATCCTTTCAAATATGACAAAAATGTATATTTTTGTTTGCAAAAAACATTTCAAATAAAAATGTGATTTTATTTATATACATGTTTTAAATCAAAAATGTCATCTTTATATGCATAATACATTTCAAATAAAATGTTGTTTTTATCTAACATAATTTAATTAACAAAAATGTTAATTTTGATCTAACAAGATTTAATTAACAAAAATGTTAATTCTACTTACTAATCAAATCTGGACCAAAAATGAAAACTCTATTCACTAATCATATTTTGACAGAAATATGTTGTTCTATTCATTAATCATATTTTGACAAAAATATGCTGATTTTATTCACTAATCAAATTTTGACAAAAATGTTGATTTTATTCACAAAAATGTGAATAATTGTTTGATCTATTTAAATGTAAACAGAAATGAAAATCTGTTTAATTCGAATCTTTATTGTAAACAAATATGACAATAAAACATGATTTCTTTTTATTGAAAAGAATGGTACTTAAAAATCTGTTCTTTTGTTTGCAAAAGAATGTTTTAACAAAATCTAACTGACAAAAGTGTTAAATTTGTTTAACATAATCTAATTAACACAAAATTGCTTGACATAATCTAATTAACACATACCACAACAACCATCATCATCAACAAACAACAAATACAATATCATACATCAAAGAATTGAATTCAGTTAACATACATATTGGGAATTGAAACAATAAAAGATAATTAAATTTTAATTATTTTTATAAACAAAGAAATCTCACCGATGGTTTAATTCTGTATAGTTCAGATCTGAATTTCCTCTGAATTTTGGTTTGCTTTGTTTCAGTCCTAATCTGTTCCATGGTCTAGATTTGGTCAAGGCGAATCCAACGCAACTGAAATCAATCATTTTCGTTTATGTTTGGAAAAGTTATCGCATTTTAAAGTTTAAGTAATTTCATTACACAATTAACTAGATAATTAAGGTATTAATCACCCTTAAACATCTTTCTTCCATCGTTCCATTTACTGCAACAACCGAACCCATCGTCACCGAAATACATCCCCAATCGCACCTCACTCCGGCCCTCTTGACGCAAATCAGAGACCATCACTTCGAAGTCCTTCGACCAAGCCACCCACGCCAGGAATCTCGCCCAGCTCGTCGCCCCCATGGTGTCGCAAGTTGAACCCAAACGCAACCCTTTTGGGTGCTGTTTTCTTTCCTAACGCAACACAATAGATGATCATGACCGTATAGAATTGAAGTACAGATTAATCTCTTCGATTCTATGTCTAAAGTTCTTGAAATTATTTACTAGATTTTGAGATTTAAAGGGAAGAAGGAATGAAGTTTTCGGCCTTTGATTATGAATATGGTGGCTGGAAATTGTAAATTAGGGTTAGCGTATAAACCCCCGTATTTATACTGTACTTAGCGTATTTTTCTTGTTTTATTTAATTTCTTATTTCAAAAATTCATGTTAATCAATACGAACTTCAAATCAAACCCAATGAGTGTCGCCCCTAGCTAATAATCCCCGTCCCGAACACAATGGAATAAGTTTCGTAACCCAGTTCGGCTGTTACAATATGTTTTTCTTTAAATTAATTAAAAATCATTTAATTTTTAAATTCAAACATACATTTTAAATTACCAGGGCCACATACGGACTCGAAAAAACACAGAAAATTTATTTCTAGTTATGTCTTGATGATACGGTTCTAACAAGACTAATTTTATCGAATTTTGAGACCGTTCGAAAAATGGCCATTTTCAAGTCGATTAAAATATACTAAAACTGACAAAACACGTTTTCTTTTGCCACACTCACACATTAATTTGAAAAATTATGAAAATTGAAACCTAGCAATAATTTGACATTCCGGTTCCAACAAAAGTGGTTTCGTCGAAAACCGAGGTCATTTGAAAAATGGCTATTTATAAGGCAAATATTTTTAATATAAATAAAAATTCTACAACGACTTTTCTAAATTTTAAACTGGACATAACTTTCTATTTTCAAATTGAAATTTCAGTTTCTTATATTCGTTAGAAAGATATGATTGAACAGATTTAAATATTTCTTGTTTCGTTCAATTCTGATTTAAAATGAATCCTATACAGTCAGTCAAAGTTCAAATTCATGTTTTCAAACTGCAGCGCTGTTTTATACTCCTTTTATAATTAAATTAAATTTATTTGTTTTAAAATAAATTTTTAATCGTTATTATTTAAAATAAATTATTCTAAATATTAAAAATTCATTAAAATTTCTAAAATAAAAAAATTTTAAATTGGACCCAAAATTCCGGGTCGTTACACTCGTCCTTCCTTTGCATGTCAAATTTTCTGTTTGCATGTATGCTAGTTGTTGCCTTTAGCAATGCCATACTAGTATGTGCACCCTGATCAACTGTTTTCGTACGGCTCTACGATCCATACTTGCGTCCTTCCACCTAATGATGCATGCATGGTTGCATTTGTCACTTGTAGATCATACATAGGTTCTAACCTTGATATTTTGGCATCAAAACTCCCATGTACGAACATTTGGCACCTACTTCATTATTTTGAGCGTAGTGAGAAAGGCATCAGTATTGTTCATTATTTGATCAAACTTAAACAATGTCTCCTCACTAGATAGTTCTAGTGGTTGGGAAGTCTTAATATATTTAAATAAACCGAAGTACGCAAGTCTAAGAAATTTTGTGCTTATTTTAAGGGTGTACATCTTTATAGTATTGCATGTTGGTCATTATGCCCTGCTGCATGTATAGAATGGGATGTTTTCATATTTTTGCAACATGCACTTGGTTGCATCAGCCTTAAAATAATTCATTCTATTCCCTTTTGCTGTCCTCGCTATCTAGTACTATAAGTTTACGATTATTTAGTTTAATGCCAAATTATTACGTGCGTGGACTGTAAAATGACATATGCGAGCTTGGCCTTCCTTGGTCATGAAGATCTGGTTAATTAACCTGACGCTCTTCTAAAGATTTAAACCTGTCACCTTCTTTTGCTTCTGTTGAAACTATCATATTGCTGGTACCCTTCAGACTTACGAGCATGGTGAGGCATTTTGCACATATGAACCTTCCTTTTGTTTTAAAGTGACCCACCCGGATTGTTCATATTCTGGCATGATACATATGTGAAATACCCTGTTTTAGATGGAACCTTAAGTATTTACGGTACGCATACATATCCCATTACCTTTCTAATTTCTTGGCAGTGGCTTTATTTCCAGTTCATGTTTGATACCATCTCGCCTTATTATGTTTGGCAGTTCATCGGCCATTTTAATCGTTTAATTAATTAGATTTGTTGGGACTTAACTATTTATATTTTGTGTTAATCGAAGTTTGCTTACTTGAAATAAGTTTAATCCTGACTCGGGTGTTTTGTGTATATTGCATGGGACATTCAGGTCAGGCCCTAAGTGTTCCAGGCTTCAAGATATCAGCTCGCAAACTGGAGAGGACGTGTTGAAGTGAAGACGCTCGCACACGCTAAGCTCGACAAAAATGTAAATTTTTATTTAGATGAAAATTCATGTATACATTATATATTTTTCCGCTATGCAAATATTGTATACAACTCTGATATTTATACAAAAAATTTATTCCGTTGTAATTTTTGTACTATGTGATTCTGTATTGATTCTGTTTAAACTGTGTAAGTTAATAACAATTGTCATTTTGATTGTTTCGAGTTGGTTTAATTACTGACTTGAGATTGAAAAAATGTCAGGTCGTTACACCTGGTGTAAGCGTCTAAGACCTTATCACCACCTATGATGGCTAAGGTAAGGCCTCTCCTGGAGGGAGGTCGGGTAAGTCCTTGGGCCCTATTTGAGAATAAGCTAGCAAAGCGCACCAGACGCACAGACCAAGTGAGTAGCCAACAAAGCACGTACATCATCTTCTTTGACAATCGCCCAGATAGTGGCTCACGAATCACGTACATCTTCTGCTTCATAAATTAAACCCAAAGGGGGTAACGAAACTAACAGCCAGAAGTGAATCTCTGGTCTTCTAATTTTAAGTACCTGAATCTGGGTCGGATCGGGACAACTATCATTACCAGAAGGGAATTTTTGGATTCCTATCAAATGCCTGAATATGGTTTAGTTCAGGACTTCTATTAATACCAGAAGAATTTTTTGGTCTTCCATAAAATACTCAACTCTGAGTTGGTTTGAAATTTCTAATTATTGCCAGATGGAGCGTTATGGACTTCTCTTATTAATACCCTAATCTGGGTCACGAGATTCTAATTCTTATCCTTAAAGGAAGGATCAACTCTCTGCACTTGGGGTAATGACTTGAGTCTGCTACCTAGAAACCTTCAACCGAAGATTGTGATCTTCCATCTTGCTCAGGGAGATTTTCTTAACTAATGTATAGGCCAAGTCATTACTCATTATGCCTACAAAATATGTGATATGAATAACCATGTTACACAAAAACATAAGCTCAAGGAAGAGCTCGAGTGGTTATCTTAAGCTTTCCTAACAGAGCCTTATGATAAAGGCTACGCTTTTGCCAAACAGCTCACAAGGGGAGGTTCATTGAGAATATTAAATGGAGTTATTGTCCCTGATACGAGAAATGTGAATAAGCCCATCATCATGTCGTGCATTCATTTATTATATGAACGTTGTCTCATGGAAAACAGACCAATCATCATACATATCCTATGAGGTTCATACCAAATGATGTGGGTTAATGTAACATCCTGTAATTCTGTTAATATTAATATCCACAAATTAAAGAATAACTAATCTCAGACGTGAGAATTGTGGGAAACAGGTTGCGCCATTGTGTTCGTCTCGGAATTCTGGTCGAAATAGAGTCCGAGTTTGCGTGAATTGGACTTCGTATGAAGAAGTTATGGCCATCGGAAGTTTCAGAAAATTCAAAACAGATTCAGAAAATTCGAATTTCGAAAAGTTCAGCCCAAACAGGCTGGGCGGGAAAATTCCCGCCCGGACCAGGTCGACCTAGGGGTCGATCTGCCCACCAGGTCGACATGGGTGTCGACCTGGGGGTCGACCTGGGGGTCGACCTGCCCACCAGGTCGACAAGGGTGTCGACCCTGGGGTCGACCTGGGAGTCGACCTCCCTGGTCGAGCCCAGGCGACCTAGGTGCACCTGAATGGGTTTTTGGGCTGGGTTTTGGGGGCTGTGACGAAATCTGACGGCTCTAATCTATCCTAGGGTTTATCTAAAGGCCTAAAACAACTAACTACACCTATAAATACACCCTAAGACCTAGCCTCCTCTACACACATTTCTATTCTGCTTCTTCTCTGCCTCTGTTCTAAATAAAAATAAAAATGGCGTCGCTACTCTGCTGGAATCAAAACGAGAAGCTAATCAACGTCAACCTAAGCAACTCAATTCAAATTAAAGATTAAAGCTTCTGCAACAATTCTACAACAACTAAAGTTCTTTCTTTAATCCAACCGAGGCAAGTGCAGTTATTTTTCGATATAAACGTTAATTTTGATTGTGACATGAATTATAAATCTGAATCTGAGGTTATATCTGTTCTATTCTATTTGGATCTATCTTATTTTGTATCCCTTTCCTATTTCTGTTCTATAGCCAGGCTACCACGAGCCTGAGCCAATCTCATAAGAGATTAACATACGCTAAAATGTTTAGGACAATAAAATGAATGATGCATGAATTGGGCATGACCAATAAGTGACTGATTTGAGGAAAGAACATGGACTGTAGCTAGAACAAAATCTGAGACATATGACTGGACATGTTATATTTATAATATAAATTGTATTGAACATATGATTTGAGATAAAGAGAATATGGCTTAGGCATAAAGATTTACATGAGAATAGGGTATCTATTAATGTAAATAAACACCTAAGTAAGAGATCTTTGGGATATATGATATGCATAGTAATCAATGGCTATATTTGGTATAATTTATATAGGGATCTTTTGTACTATGCAAGTTTAATAAAAATTGAAACATATGATAAATGGTTAATTTATGACCATAATCTGTGTTATGTAAATTTAATGCAAACGTAGGGTATATGATAATATTGTGAATCAAGAATATTATTTATGCATGTGAACTTAGGCAAGATATGTTTGTGAAACTTTAAGAAATGATTAAATCTGTTATAATTGCCTAATTTGCTAGTTTTGTTACATTGCCTAGTCTGTTAGTTCTGTTATATTGCTTAATCTGCTAGTTCTGCTCTATCGCCTAGTCTGCTAGATCTGTTCATCTGCCAAATCTGTCATCTGCTAAGTCTGTTGAAAGTGCTAAATCTGCTAGTTTGCTTAATCTGCTAAATTCGTTAAGTCGCCTAATCCGAAACATCTGTTATCTGCTATATCTGTTGAGTTGGTATAATTAGTTCGCTATTGACATAATCTGAATTGGCTATAGTTATGAATAACTGACATGTTTATTAGGCGTGGGCATAAATGGTGAATCATTAATTAATTGGTCGCAAAGATAAACATGGCTAACTCGAGGTTAGAATGAGTTTGCGGCGTAACTCTGCCCGGAACCGCCCGGCAGATTCCAGTGGTCGCAAACAATAGGTTCTAATGTGAGAAGTTAGTCATAACGTGCTTGAAACCCGAGGTTAGACTCAGTTTGCGACAGAAACCTGCCCGGAACCAACCGGCCTAACCAGTAGCCGCAAACTGTCAGTCTAATGTGAGAGGTTTGGGCATTAATATTTAATTAATGAAAAACTGAGTTAATTATGATGTCTAAAACGTGTTGGGTAAGGTTAAAACCAATTGGACCAATGAATCTGATAAACCCATTTCGTGAATACGTAGGCCCAATACAAAGTTAGATAATCTGGAACCAGTTAATCTGTAAGCCTGTTAATCCGAACATCTGATCCGTTAGTCTGAAAACCTGTTAACTTGATTGTCTGATCTATGAACTAGTTAACCTAAATTTTGTATGTCTGAAACTTGTAGACAAGTTAAGCAGAAATCTGTTAGTCTAGGGACACAAGGTTAGGAGGGGAATTACTTGTGTCATCTGTTGTTTGGGACCCATATTAGTCAGTAACCCTTTCTGGTATCAAAACTTTGACCCAACAGTAACTAGGGTTCGGGCACGCTTACTGAACTAATTATAAGCGGTTCATTCTGATAATGGCGAGGGGTGTTGATGGTGCATTCCAACCGGGTCATGTGCGTGCATGGATCCCGGTCTGCCTCTAAGGATGTAAGACGCCGTGACATCTGTAAATAGGTCTATGCCAATTGGTTGTCACTTTAGGGAGTGATACACCCTACTATGGGGCCGACACAGGATATTTATGTATTAGGGAGCCGATCGCTTGGGGTAGGGTTTTAGGGTACACTTTGTTCTGTCTGTTTCTGTTGGTACCGTCTGTTTCTGTTGGGTGGTAACACCTGTCTGTTTCTGCGTGGTACCGTCTGTTCGGGTGGTAAAGGCCCATTACTAGTGTACACCTAATTCTACATTCTGTTTCCGTAGGGATTAATTTGTTTCTGCTTCTGTCTGTTTCTGATCGGGTAGTAAAGGCCCATTATTAGCATTCTGTTTCTGTTAAATTATTCATTACCCGTTCCTGTTTCAGTTTAAACATTAGGGTGACACCTAATTCTGTTATACTAGTATTAGTGCAGAGAAGTGTAAAGCAATAGTTTATGTCATTCTGTTCTTCTGTTATATCTGCTACACCTGTTACAGTTATCTCTCATCCAGTTTTATGTTCATGTCATATTATTATTATTTGTTCATATGCTGAAAGTCACTGGACTTGCCAGACTTTTTGTCTGACCCTTGTTGTTTCGCCTCCTTTCTTCCGTTTCCCCCCAGGTTATCCAAGGAGGGAATACTTTAGCTTGATTCGTATTTCTCTTTGCTTGAAGGGCTTAAAGTATGGCTTGGCTCTGCATAGCTTCCGTTCTATGGGGATTATGATTTTAAACCATGCATTTTGAAGGCCTTTGTACAAGACTGATATTTTGTACTTGAATTCTGAGATTTGAAAGGATGTAACCATATTGATTTCTGTTTCCGCTGTAATAAAGTTAAAAATTTTCAAGTACTGTTTTATCTGTCTTGTAAGTTTCTGTTCTGTTTACTAAAATGCTCCACCAAAGTTAAGGCATTCCCTTTGTGAGTGACCTTAATGGAGGTGGGATGTTACACTTGGTATCAGAGCTGAAGATTACCAGATTGGGTAAAGTTTTTGAAAACTATTTTCAAAAAGGTTTTGAAAGGAAGTATTTTCAAAAATAAAGCTTATTTTTAAAAACATGATCCCCAAGAGCTATATATCTTTCTTTCGGTCCTTTTTGTATTGAACCTTTCCTTTTTCGTTTCAGCATGTCTGAAGCATCTGAGATACTAGAGGGTGTTCATGTACCCGGTTGGTTTCGTCAATATCTTGAGGCTAGGACTGCCGCTGCAGGTCCAGCAAATGATCCCCCTCCCCCACCCCCTCCTCGTGCAATTGCTTTCTCAAAGATCTGTAGAGATTTTAGGGCCATGGGTGGGAAGGATTTCAAAGGAATTGAATCATTCGTAGAAGCGAGGAATTGGCTCAAAGAAACTGAGGATCTATTTGTTATCTTCGAGGTGGACGATAGGCAGAAGGTACAGTTGGCGGTATGGCTGCTCAAAGACGAAGCTTCCTACTGGTGGGAAGTCACTAACGTCGAGAGGCCAGTTGAGACATGGATGGATTTCAGAACAAGGTTTGAGACAAAGTTCCTCTCGCAAGCTGAACGAAGTTTACAATTGGAAAAGTTCTTATCTCTTAAGCAAGGAAGTATGACGGTCAAGGAATACGTTAACCAGTTCAACCAACTGGCTAGGTTCGGATTGGATTTAGTCAACACTCAGCATAAAAAGGCTCTTCGCTTTGTTAAAGGATTGAACGAGCCACTGCACAGCCTAGCCATGACCCATGTACCCATGGGAGCAACTTACGAGAAATTGGTGGATATGGCACTACTACACGAGGAAGACAAGGGCCCGAAAGAGACAAAGAAGGAAGAACCACAGAATAAGAAAGCAGGGCCCAAAAAGGAAACACAAAGGAAGGATGAGAAGTCTGAAGATAAGAAGGGGAAAAAGTGCTTTACTTGTGGAAGCTCGACTCATCTGAACAAGGATTGCAGCAAAAGGAAGGGCGCTTGCTTCAACTGTGGGGAGATGGGACACTTCACTAGGGACTGCCCAAAGAGACGAGGACAAGGAGGGCAGGCGAACACTCTTGAGGCTAGTGGCTAGGATAGAAATAGGAAAATTTCTATAGTAGGTTTAATTTCTTTATCTGATTATGGAGTCAAGACTTTTTTTTGATTCTGGTATTTTGATTTTGTAATCGATACTCTGCACTTTAATACTAGTATTATTTCTGAATTCCGCTGTAGACTCAAAACCATAAGGGTTATGGCTCATCTGTTTGAGATTGGGGTTTGAGGGATATCTGTGTTAGGCGTCAAGTATGACGCATACATTCTGAGTTTTCGTGGGATATGATTTTATCATGCTTAGCTTCCTAAGAATCATTAGGGAACCTGATCTGTACCAGTAGTCTGTAAATAATTGAATAATTCTGCTTTCCAGTTTTGACATTGGCTAAAGGAGGTAATCCTCTGGGTGTCAATCTGATGTTGATTTCGGTCTTCGGGGTTGATACTTAGGGGAATTATTTTCTCTACCAATGTCTAATGGGAACCAAGTCTTTGCCTTATCTGTACTCGCTTCCATCATTCGACTATATCCTATCGATCGAATCTTCGAACTTTAGGTAGAAACTAATGGGTGTAAACATGTGTTTGAGACATGTTATGTTTGATGGTTGCAAGTGGTTGCCTGTGGATGCATATACACACACTAGGCACTAGATCGGCTCGAAAACACTCTTATACTGCATATGGATTGGTAAGCATTTTTAAATTTTGTGGATGCAAAATGATTGACTCAGCACATGGATGCTGCATATGACTGAATGGTCGTGCACTCATATAGAAATGATATGTATCGAGTAGGAAAATTGCATACATAATGGACGCATGGCACTATCATGGTTTGCATTAGAGGAGGTCAACTGAATCAGTGGACCACCTGATTTTACATTAGATAGGGACATATACACACACTGTGCATTTAAACATGAAAGCATTAGAAGTCTATAAGGACAATGGATGCCTGTGTTTGATGGTTGAGTAGATGGTTGTTTGGATGATTAGGATATACATTCTTCTTGACTTGAAGATTTCGGGGACGAAATCCTTTAAGGAGGGGAGAATGTAACATCCCGTAATTCTATTAATATTAATATCCACAAATTAAAGAATAACTAATCTCAGACGTGAGAATTGTGGGAAACGGGTTGCGCCATTGAGTTCGTCTCGGAATTCTGGTCGAAATAGAGTCTGAGTTTGCGTGAATTGGACTTCGTATGAAGAAGTTATGGCCATCGGAAGTTTTAGAAAATTCAAAACAGATTCAGAAAATTCAAATTTCGAAAAGTTCAGCCCAAACAGGCTAGGCGGGAAAAATTCCCGCCCGGACCAGGCCGACCTGGGGGTCGACCTGCCCACCAGGTCGACATGGGTGTCGACCTAGGGGTCGACCTGCTCACCAGGTCGACATGGGTGTCGACCCTAGGGTCGACCTCCCTGGTCGAGCCCAGGCGACCTAGGTGCACCTGAATGGGTTTTTGGGCTGGGTTTTGGGGGTTGTGACGAAATCTGACGGCTCTAATCTATCCTAGGGTTTATCTAAAGGCCTAAAACAACTAACTACACCTATAAATACACCCTAAGACCTAGCCTCCTCTACACACAATTCTATTCTGCTTCTTCTCTGCCTCTGTTCTGAATAAAAATAAAAATGGCGTCGCTACTCTGCTGGAATCAAAACTAGAAGCTAATCAACATCAACCTAAGCAACTCAATTCAAATTAGAGATTAAAGCTTCTGCAACAATTCTGCAACAACTAAAGTTCTTTCTTTAATCCAACCGAGGCAACTGCAGTTATTTTCCGATATAAATGTTAATTTTGATTGTGACATGAATTATAAATCTGAATCTGAGGTTATATCTGTTCTATTCTGTTTGGATCTATCTTATTTTGTATCCCTTTCCTATTTCTGTTCTATAGCCAGGCTACCACGAGCCTGAGCCAATCTCATAAGAGATTAACATACGCTAAAATGTTTGGGACAATAAAATGAATGATGCATGAATTGGGCATGACCAATAGGTTACTGATTTGAGGAAAGAACATGGACTGTAGCTAGAACAAAATCTGAGACATATGACTGGACATGTTATATTTATAATATAAATTGTATTAAACATATGATTTGAGATAAAGAGAATATGGCTAAGGCATAAAGATTTACATGAGAATAGGGTATCTATTAACGTAAATAAACACCTAAGTAAGAGATCTTTGGGATATATGATATACATAGTAATCAATGGCTATATTTGGTATAATTTATATAGGGATCTTCTGTACTATGCAAGTTTAATAAAAATTGAAACATATGATAAATGGTTAATTTATGACCATAATCTGTGTTATGTAAATTTAATGCAAACGTAGGGTATATGATAATATTGTGAATCAAGAATATTATTTATGCATGTGAACTTAGGCAAGATATGTTTGTGAAACTTTAAGAAATGATTAAATCTGTTATAATTGCCTAATTTGCTAGTTTTGTTACATTGCCTAGTCTGCTAGTTCTGTTATATTGCTTAATCTGCTAGTTCTGCTCTATTGCCTAGTCTGCTAGATCTGTTCATCTGCCAAATCTGTCATCTGCTAAGTCTGTTGAAAGTGCTAAATCTGCTAGTTTGCTTAATCTGCTAAATTCGTTAAGTCGCCTAATCTGAAACATCTGTTATCTGCTATATCTGTTGAGTTGGTATAATTAGTCCGCTATTGACATAATCTGAATTGGCTATAGTTATGAATAACTGACATGTATATTAGGCGTGGTTATAAATGGTGAATCATTAATTAATTGGTCACAAAGATAAACATGGCTAACTCGAGGTTAGAATGAGTTTGCGGCGTAATTCTGCCCGGAACCGCCCGGCATATTCCAGTGGTCGCAAACAATAGGTTCTAATGTGAGAAGTTAGTCATAACGTGCTTGAAACCCGAGGTTAGACTCAGTTTGCGACAGAAACCTGCCCGGAACCAACCGGCCTAACCAGTAGCCGCAAACTATCAGTCTAATGTGAGAGGTTTGGGCATTAATATTTAATTAATGAAAATCTGAGTTAATTATGATGTCTAAAACATGTTGCGTAAGGTTAAAACCAATTGGACCAATGAATCTGATAAACCCATTTCGTGAATACGTAGGCCCAATACAAAGTTAGATAATCTGGAACCAGTTAATCTGTAAGCCTGTTAATCCGAACATCTGATCCGTTAGTCTGAAAACCTGTTAACTTGATTGTCTGATCTGTGAACTAGTTAACCTAAATTTTGTATGTCTGAAACTTGTAGACAAGTTAAGCTGAAATCTGTTAGTCTGGGGACACAAGGTTAGGAGGGGAATTACTTGTGTCATCTGTTGTTTGGGACCCATATTAGTCAGTAACCCTTTCTGGTATCAAAACTTTGACCCAATAGTAAGTAGGGTCCGGGCACGTTTACTGAACTAATTATAAGCGGTTCATTCTGATAATGGCGAGGGGTGTTGATGGTGCATTCGAACCGGGTCATGTGCGTGCATGGATCCCGGTCTGCCTCTGAGGATGTAAGACGCCGTGACATCTGTAAATAGGTCTATGCCAAATGGTTGTCACTATAGGGAGTGATACACCCTACTTTGGGACCGACACAGGATATTTATGTATTAGAGAGCCGATCGCTTGGGGTAGGGTTTTAGGGTACACTTAGTTATGTCTGTTTCTGTTGGTACCGTCTATTTCTGTTGGGTGGTAACAGCTGTCCGTTTCTGCGTGGTACCGTCTGTTCGGGTGGTAAAGGCCCATTACTAGTGTACACCTAATTCTACATTCTGTTTCCGTAGGGATTAATCTGTTTCTGCTTCTGTCTGTTTCTGATCGGGTAGTAAAGGCCCATTATTAGCATTCTGTTTCTGTTAAATTATTCAGTACCCATTCCTGTTTCAGTTTAAACGTTAGGGTGACACCTAATTCTGTTATACTAGTATTAGTGCAGAGAAGTGTAAAGCAATAGTTTATGTCATTCTGTTCTTCTGTTATATCTGCTACACCTGTTACAGTTATCTCTCATCCAGTTTTATGTTCATGTCATATTATTATTATCTGTTCATATGATGAAAGTCACTGGACTTGCCAGACTTTTTGTCTGACCCTTGTTGTTTCGCCTCCTTTCTTCCGTTCCCCCCCCCCCAGGTTATCCAAGGAGGGAATACTTTAGCTTGATCTGGATTTCTCTTTGCTTGAAGCGCTTAAAGTATGGCTTGGCTCTGCATAGCTTCCGTTCTATGGGGATTATGATTTTAAACCATGCATTTTGAAGGCTTTTGTACAAGACCGATATTTTATACTTGAATTCTGGGATTTGAAAGGATGTAACCATATTGATTTCTGTTTCCGCTGTAATGAAGTTAAAATTTTTCAAGTACTGTTTTATATGTCTTGTAAGTTTCTGTTCTATTTACTAAAATGCTCCACCAAAGTTAAGGCATTCCCTTTGTGAGTGACCTTAATGGAGGTGGGGTGTTACAGTTAAGTTTGTGCAGAATAGTGCGATAGGACTTGAAAAAAAAGCGTCCTTATCAAAAGCAAAAAAAACATATCAAGTGATGTCCACACAATCTACAAACTTGTTTAAAAGACCATTTCATAAGTTACCACGAACAAAAAGTTATTATGTTAAATATTTTACATTTATGTCATTCGAATGCCATACCACATTTATCAAACAAAAGAAATTTCATAGTAACTAAGCCCTTTAATCTGAGTCAGGATGCTTTAAGGCATATTCTAAAGATCTATAATTTGATTCACCACCTTCCAACTTAATTTCTAATTCATCAACTCGCTGAAGCAATTTACTTATTTCTTCATCTGAATAGCTGAAGAATTAGCCTTTAGTGGCCTTTGCAACTCAAGAATAGTTTTATCCTTCTCTTTAAGTTGACCTTCTAAAGAGAATATTTATTCACCCTGGTTTCTAATCATCACCTTTTGGAGATAATAATATGTTCACACTTTGAGGCAGGGGCATCATTAAAAAGGCTTTTTGGCCTTACAATTTTTAATGAATCTTCTTCAAATTGAGATGTTAAAGCCTTAGGTTGACTTCCTTGTTCATGTAAAGGACAAATGCAATCATTTACAAATCCTGCCTTAGAAGGATAATATTGGTCAATTGTGATTCACATTAAAAGGGTTTACTGCGAATGTATGTGCATATTAAAGGTTACAACGCTAATACCATTAGCTGAAGTACATCATACATATACTAGGATCAATAAACTAAAAATTTAAGTTTCTTTTGGAATTGCTTCCCGTTCATCACTTAGACAACCTAGGGGAAATCCTTATGTAACAACCCGGAATTTCTAAACCAATTTAAAAATTTTATTTTACCTATTTTAATGGGTTCTTGATATTTAAAATGATTTATTTTAAATAATAGCGACTAAAAAGTTATTTAAATCGAAGTTAGAACATATAAATTTATTTTAATTATAAAACGAACTTGAAATAGCATGGTAGTTTGAAAATTCGATTTTTAATTTCTAGTGAATGTATAGGATTCAATATAAATCAGAATTTAATGAAATAAGAAACATTAGAATCTATTTAACTATACCTTTCTAACGGATGTAAGAAACTGAGATTTCACTTTATAAATCAAATGTTATGTCCAGTTTAAAATTGGAAATAGTCGCTATAGAATTTATATACATTTTAATAATATATAAGCCCTTAAAAATAGACATTTTGTTGGATCCGGAATGTCAAATTATTATCAGGTTTTAAATTTCATAATTTTTGGAATTAATATGTGAGCGCAGTAAATTTAAATGTAACAACCCGCACCTCCGTTCACGCAAAATATTTTCCCCAACTTACTTAGCCACCGTATAGGTGTGGGGTTTTGTTCCTCAAAAGGCCTCGGCTAAGTTTTGAGATACGCCAACACATGGCGTTGTAATACAGGCTGAGCCAACCTCCCTACTAACACCGATATTGTCCCTACTTTGCCACTTCTCAGGTGTAGGGTTTTCCATCACTAGGCCTCAGCATTAGTAAGAGATGGGCTCTACTATATAAGTACCAACTTCACACAGGCTTCCACGATGTGCGACATAGGGGTGTTACATTCTCCACTCCTACAGAGCCCAATGTTCGCGTTGGCTCACAAACACCTCCCCCAGGCGATGTGGTCCACACAGGAGTCACAATTCCGGCTGGGTATTGGCTCTGATACCACTGTAACAACCCGCACCTCCGTTCATGCAAGATATTGTCCCCAACTTAGCCACTGTATAAGTGTGGGGTTTTGTTCCTCAAAAGGCCTCGGCTAAGTTTTGAGATCCGCCAACACATCGCGTTGCAACACAGGCTGAACCAACCTCCCTACTAACACCGATATTGTCCCTATTTTTCCACCTCTTAGGTGTAGGGTTTTCCATCACTAGGCCTCGGCATTAGTAAGAGCTGGGCTCTACTATATAAGTACTAACTTCACACAGGCTTCCACGATGTGGGACTTAGGGGTGTTACATTAAACGCGATTTGAATTTTAGTTTGAATTTAATAAGCCAGTTAAAAGGCCATTTTTCAAACGGTCTCCAAATTAGACGAAACTAATTTTGTTAGGACCCTATCGTCAACACAAAGCTAGATTTCGATTTTCATAATTTTTGGAGTCATTTTGTGGCCCTGTTAGATTAAAATTTACGTTCAAATTCAATGTTGACCATTATATTAATTTATATTTTAATTTTGATAAAAACTAATCAAAACAGTAGGATTAGTTTACGAAACATATCCTATTGTGTCTATAATGGGGGTATTTAGCTATGAACGACAGTCATTGGGTTTGTTTTGGAGTTCGTATCGATTAAACAAGTTATTTTACGAATAAAATAATATTAAATATTATTATATATATAAAAACCACACCCTAGCCCTCACTCCAATTCCGCCGACCCTAGTTCTTCGAAGGATGAAAAGCTGCGGCCTATTCTCCATAAATTCTCCAAATCATTTCAATGATTTTGAAATATCCAAATACAAAATGAAAGAGCATCTCGAGATCTCTAAGATCAACGGACATGATCAATTAAAATGTTGTAATTTGGGTGTATTTCTGCCGTGAAGTCGTCGACTTTGGAAGAGGTTTTCGAGGTGGTTGGACCACCGAACTGGCGACGCTTCCAGGTGGAGGGACGTGGCGGTGGGCTAATTCAACGTGGAGGGGTAAGATTACGTGTTGGCGCCGTAGTTGAAGAGCGGTGGTGAAGAGAGAAAGGGCGACGATGGGTTGTTGAGTTCGGTCAATTTCTTGGAGGGTTACAGCTTAAGGAGAAGGATTGGAGTATTTAATTTAATTATGTAGTTAGTTTAATAAATTTAATTAAAGTTTAAAATTTTGTATCTTATCCATATGGAAATAGAATCGAACGATTTCGGATCTGTTGGAATTACAGAAAATGGAGCTACAACAAGGAACTGACCAGAACGGAAATGAGACAAGTTTATGTTTGGGCTAAATTAAAAGCTTGTTTAATTCAGTTCAAAAATAAAAATCATCAACTAAAGAATGACGGAGTGGAAACCAAAGTGAGAACTCCTTCTCACTCAATATTTTATCATGTAGTAATTTTTGGAGTTCACACGAATTCACACAAATCATTTGAATTGAAGCGATGTATAGAGAATAGCAACACTCGCATTTCAT
Source organism: Allium sativum (assembly GCA_030737875.1). Classification (NCBI taxonomy): domain Eukaryota; kingdom Viridiplantae; phylum Streptophyta; class Magnoliopsida; order Asparagales; family Amaryllidaceae; genus Allium; species Allium sativum. The sequence goes on from CM060913.1 coordinate 165,294,720, forward strand.
ACTCTGCGGATGGCCACTTGTGGCACTGTAAATGGCATTGTGTAGTTGAGTATTTATTTATATGGATGAATTGGTGATTTGTGTATTGTGATTGTTATGTTAAACATATTAAAATAATGTTAATATTAAAGTGATAGTTGAAATTAAATTATAAATATTTATTTATAATTTAAACAGTGAAAGTTGGTTAAATAGAAAAATAATGCAAACCAAATTAGAATTTGTTAAATTTATTGACAAATGATTTATTTAAATAGACTGTTGTTGTTTGAAACCCCACATGGGTATTGGGATGATATTTGACATACACTAATCCCAATATTTATTTGTATGTTAATCGATTGGTTGACAGACTCTGGTAAACATTATTTATTTATTTTAATGTTTATATAATTGTAGAATGCACTCTGGATGATGTTTGAATGTTTAATGACTATTTGTCATTATGGTTGTATACCGCATGTATGGAATCCATATAACTGAAATTATATGGTAATTGATTGAGTCGCATTCCGATTCAGAATATGAATGAATAATTTAAAATAATATTTGGTAAAGAATCAAAATATGATTTTGATGTTCGATTTTGAATGGACACGAAAATATTGAAATAATTGCAGCTGAGTTAAGCAGTTCAACGTCATTTTAACTCGAACAGAATTTTCTGTCGATTCTATTTATTTTATCTGGAATATCAAAAAAGTTTGATTTCAAAATCTAATATTTTGAAAATATTATCATTTTAATATTATAATGATATAGAACATTCAATTTTGATGTAAAATTGAAAATGAACTTGAAACCATTTTGAAATGAATTTATAAATGAATTATAAAATACATTTTAAATGGAGATGGACGATATATATTACATATATTTAATGGCTTGAATAGAACACGTCGCGCAACGACCATTCGCGAATTTCAACCATTAACTTCAAATTGATGTAACGGGAGATCCGATTTTCGAATACTCCTAAAACCGGAACCGTTGGGTTCGTATCGAAAAAATATTTCCAGGGAATATAAGAGATTTAAATTTGAACGGGTGGATTTTAAATTATGTCCAAATCAATTTCAGAAAAGGTCGCTATGAATGTAGTTCAGTGGTCGATATTGGAAACCGACTGTAAGGGCCCAAATAAAATTATTAAAAATATGGAAAAATTGTGTAAAATCATAATAACTGATTTGGAAAGACTTTGGATAAAAATTCCAAGTTTGAAAAGATAAAAATATAATTTTATTGAAATGAACTAGTTAATAATTAGAATAATAATCCAATTATTTTTAGAAATAATAAATTGGATTGAAAAATGGGTTTTAAAATAACCAGAGTTTTCCAGTTCCTAAATTGGAATGGATTTGGAATGGAAATAATATTCGGAATATTTTGATATTGGATTCCGTGATTATACGGATATTGTTGAGGAATTTGGAAGATACAGATATCGTTATTCCTAATGCGATATTCATTGGTTTCAAAATTTGATATTGAATATAAGCCGATATTAGTTCTATTCAGATCCTTGTATTTAACATCAAATTGGATCTTGGGTTTGTCGTCAATGGTGTCTTAAATAACATTGTTCATAAACCAAGTTGAGAAATTAATAAATCTTTTAATTAAGATTTAGAGAAGTTTACCAATTAATTAATTTAATTGGAATTGAAATAGAAGATAATTTTGGGTTCATTTTGAATGATGTTTTAAATAACATTTGTTCTTAAAACCCAATTAACAATAAAGATATGATTCGGAATTTATCAATATTTTTATTAAGATTTAATGGAAGTTTTCCAAAGTAAAGTTTTCCAATTTAAGATATTGAATGGAATTCGATTTAATAATAATCGAGATGAGCTTCTGCGAATGAAGATCGTTGCTATATATGAAATTTAAAAGGCTTTGTCGTTATTCCATTAATATTATTAGTCTGATATGGAAATTTATATCGATTATAAATTGATCTTTTTTCGTGAAGATTCCATTTTGATGGAAGATGATTTTGGTTTTATCGTGAACTTTGTTTAAAAGACATTGGTTCTTTAACCCAGCTAAAGATAGGATTAATTTTCCTAAAGTTGAACAATCATGATGTAATGATTTTGAGATTAAAACTAGACTAGAGTTTTAATGAATCTTTAAGTAGATTGAAATGGGAATGGAATAATTAAATTTATCAAGTTCATGAAACGATCGAGAATGGAGTACCACGAGTTTTACTCCAGGCGATAGTTAAATATTTAATTAAATTTGAACGTGGAATGGTAATTAAAATTACTGATAACACTGTGGGTGTTAGATATGGAGTACTATCAGTTTGCTCCATGGGATGAATAGGTTGAGATTGGGATAATATAATAAATGATCACTTCGGTAAGGCTCGATAATCCCGACTAGTTTTATAAACCTTAATTTGGTTTAGAATTGTTAAAGGATAAAATATATCTTTTGAAATAATATCTAACTGATGATTAAAGAAATAGTTTAAACAAACTTATCTTTGATAAATTTAATGGGAACCTTTCCCTAAAGATGTGAATATTTGAATAAAAGAATATTCTGAATTGGAATGAGGCGTATGATGTGTTTTTATAGAACTTGATTATTGATTATAAAATACGCGAGTTATTCGGAAAGACCGGGTTTATCCCATTCTGAATAATAGATACAGCGACTAAAAGTCAACGATGAAGACGGTGGTTGAAGACCGGAAATCTTCACATCGTTTGGATGATTACTGATGTCTTGACTAGGCAGTACACCCAAGACAAGGTAATAAGTGGTGTGGTCCAGACGTACTTAGAGATCGACCGAATATGTGAGGGCCTCTCTCCTGTATTGGATATATGAGATGAGGAATATGGTGCCTCCATTTTCGTTTAGACCCAGCACGGACTTGCAAATGGATGGTATGTATGACATTGTATTCCTTTATATTGTATTCATTGAACTCTGCTAAATATATATATATTTGTTTCGTGATGGAGAATTTATTCTCTTTCATAACACCCTTCTCTAAGACATACGATCTTAAAGGTTATATATGGGTGGAAATCAATGGTACTTTATGGATTGACAATGTGGCATGCTAAGATGAAAATGATCAAGGCTTTTGTTAAAAAGAAAAATCTTGTGGGTGATGATCAAAACACGAATTTAAGTAGCATAACTTTGCGTATAGCGTTAACTCGCTAGCATCACACCCGGTATGAGTCAAAAAGCGATAGTGACCGTAAGGAGTGCACGGCGTTTCTTTCTAGCTAGAAGTGGCATCATGGTATGGAGCCTATACATTTTTACTTATGTGGATGATGGAATGAGGCGCCTCGGATATTGACTCCCTAGTGGCTCAGAGCTAGATCCGATAGAACCGGGAAACATGTGTTCAGAAATAAATAATCCACTAAAGTAAGTGTGGACCAGCCCTACCGATCCCAAGGACTCACCATCGTCCGAGTCCTGAGGCATTTACTAGAGTGTCTCGAAACCAGTGAGGAGCTATCCCTTGCCTCAACTCATAGATGGAATCCAGTTTCCAATATGAGACTTTTCGGTTTTAGTTGTAAACCAATATGGCGACATAGTAGGATGGGGTACTATGCCGTTTATGATTGATACATTTATATTTGAAGTTGACTTCTTCACTTATAGTAGTAATAAAAGATAAATTTCGCGTACCAAGCATATTTGGCCATTATAAGATAAAACTCTATCCTCCGGCTTGCGTTGCATTGTGTGATGGGACCTGAGTCTTATAATGGCTTCATTTTTCCTTTTTAGCATTGCACTGTTTGTTTATGGTATTCTTGGTAGGAAACCCATTCCATATTATACGGCGTGGTCCCTTGATATACCCAACTTCAAAATAAAGTTAATAACTGTTTTATTTCTCACACAATTCCCATGACTGACTCAGAGTTTATTATTTCTACCTAAACTCTGGGTGCCCATATTTTCTACACGGGCAGCTAATAGTTTTGGTTTTTGTAGATATTTCTTTTCCCCGAATCCTGGATTACAGCTGGAACTATATTCGAAAAACATTGTATCCGTGTATTTCTTTCAGTTCTGTTAGATGATGTATTTTCCACTGTACATTTTATTTATACATTTTAAATTTGTGAATTTTAATCTCTGATATTTTTCCGTTGTATATTATTTATTTGAACTCTGATATCTCGTACTCTGATGTAGTTGTAATAGAAATGAAATGTTCTCGTGTTTGTGTTCTGATGCGTCATGTTTTGAAAACAATCCGGGCTCCTCTGTCTCTTCGGGGATCAGGAAGTCTGGGTCATTTCAGTTTGGTATCAGAGCTTTGGTTCACAAAGCTCAAGAACAAGACATGTTAGAACCAAACGAAAGAATTCATCGGAGATAGGATTAGTAAAATCCTATAAGAATGACTCGTTAGAGATATGGTTAGTAATGCCCTAGAATGAGTTTGAATACTGTTATTTCTAAAAATGAATTTAATTTTGAAAAGTATATTATATTATACGTATTTGAGTATTTTATTTTATATTTTATTTTGGACTTTCAAGCATAAGTATTTTATTTTATTTGGAAATCGTCTGCCCCACGCCACAGGGGTAGATTGATAGAAACCTCTAGTAAAATACCCACCAGTACCCGTAACCCATCGGATAAAGTACATTACATAGTACAGTTTAGGGATTGGCGACTTACCCATTCAGTGACTTTGGCACTGGACGTTCCCAAAATGGGTAATATCGGGTCGGGTGAATTATAGAATAGACAAACGCCTGTTGGCATTCCAGCTTTCCTTCTCTTTTCAGGGCCTATCCGAAAGAGAATCCAGTACCTCTTAATTGTAAATAGGACGAACCACCTCTATGGATATTTTTGCTTCGGAACAAAACAATTCGAATTAGGCTCGGTCAACTGGAATATGTATTATCCATATGGGAGATCTTCCAATTGAGAAGATCCATTGACCTGAGACGAAGAGAAAGGTCTTTCTATTTTCTTTAGTTATTTAGTTAAACCAATGATTCGTTATTGGAGCAGATAGCAACAACTGTTTCATCGGACATGCATATATTTTTTTCCAATGGATTTCCATGGTTTCATCAATGGAAATTCTTTGATGTAGTGAGTAATAGGCTCTGGTTGTTCACCGTTCAAGAATTCTTGTTTAGGCAGTTCATATCATCCATACATAGTGTTTTGATCTAAGATTTCAATTCTTCCATGCTTCAGCAGAAGCATATTGCTTCATGGAGCTAAGGTCTAAAATTTGGAATAAACAAGTGTTTCCATGACTCTACCACCTGGCGAATTCTATTCCACTTAATCCCCTTTTCATGGCTAGATATCTTTACGGCTAAGGAATGGGAAATCTTTCCCCTGTTACATGAATCAAATATTTCATTTTATCCAGGAAAAACCATCTCTTTCTCCACAATGTCTTTGCCATTTGATCCAATAGTGTTCCGTTAGATAGGAAGAGATTTAACAAAAACTGATAACTCTCGGATGGACTATTAGAACGGAAAGATCCATTAGATAATGAACTATTGGTTCTAAGCCATCTCTGGTGATGAATCAACAATTCGAAGTGCTTTTCTTGCATATTCTTGATGAACCAGTGTCTAGATATAGATGTTGAAGAATTTGTTTGGGAAGTAATAAGCCCCTTTGACATATCTTCATCTACAAAGAATTCTCGAAATGAAAACGTAGAGACAAAGGGCTGATCTTCGAATAGGAAAAAGAATGGATCTATAGGGTACCAAATGAATTGGCTTTTTCGAAAAAAGCCTTGTTCTTTGAACGATTTATCCCGTGTCTGGTACTGCATGGTTCCACTCTGCAAGAACACCAAATCATTCTCTTGAAGCTTATCCTTTTTATGATAAATGATCTGCTTGACCCGAAATGACCCGGCCCAGTAGGGAAGTCCCAATTCAGTGGAGCTTTCGGTACAATCAAATAGATTGCTGCAAGGGTGCCATATTCTAGAAGCCCAAACTATGTGATTGAATAAATCCTCCTCTATCTGTTATGGGTCGAGGGCTCCTTCCCCTTCTTCAAACTCCAATTCATATTTTTCATTGAAAAATCTCTGATCAACGATAGAAAACGATCCATTTTGCATCATATCTAATGGATTCCTTGGTTCCGACTGAAGAAGTAATGTCACTCGATTATTATCAAACTGACTGCAATCCTTTTCTGTCCTTGAGGATTCCGCCAGAGCGCCTTCTACTTCTTATAGGCCACGAACTAGATCAGAAGGATTCTCAACAAATCCATAAGAAGTGATCCAATTTTTTTCATCGGATTCGGGTGAAGACCAAAGATCTTGAGCGACCAATTCAGCTGAACAACTCAAAAGATAAAGAAGTATCGTTAATTTCTTCATGCTTGTTTTAAGTTTGAAGTACCATTTGTACAAATAGGAATCTCCTTCCTTACGTGATTTCTTCTTCATATAGATAGATATAGGATCTATGGGGCAATTACTTATGAGTACATTTTGTGCAACAGCCCTCCTATCTGATAAAAAAAGACCACATGATCCTGAACCGATCTTACTTGGGATCGCAAATTCCAAGTTTGTCTATGAAGAGCGGATCTAATTGTATTAGATTCTATAATTGATTTCTTCTGTGTAATACTAATTGATAGGGCCTCATTGATAGGTGCTATAAGATCTTGTGCATTAGAACCCATTGTTATGGACCCGAATCCGTTAGTATGGAACATTTTCTTTTCCAAGTGAAATCCCTTGGTATATGAAAGAATGAAAAAGTGCCTCCGTTGTTGTGGAATAAGAAGCCTTCATATCTTAATGCATGTATTTAATTTATTCGGAACTATTAGAGCGGGATCCACTTTTTGGGGAATATGAGACAAAGCAATAACAAGAATATTTCTAGTGGAACATCTTTCACAATCCCTGGAGAGATAGTTCTCTAATAGACAGAGGGAAAAGTAATTCGACTCATTCACATACAGATTATGAATGTTTGGAAACCATATTATGCAAGGAGACATTACTTTTTCTAATTCGAATTGAAGGGTGATATCAAATCGGTCTATTTTCGGCTTCATATACATAGTTAGCACATTCGTCATAGTTAGCAGCTCCATATCAAGGTCATCATCAATATCGTCACTATCATCAATATGCATATCATCACTATCATCAATATCGATATCATCAATAAGATACTCTACAGGCTTGTCATCCAAGAACTTATTCGGAAATACCATAATGAAAGGAACATAGCAGTTTGCTGCTAGGTTTTTGGCCAAACAGAATCGTCTAGTTCTTATAGAACCCATCACTAAAATACCCCTAGAAGGGATAGGGCTTAGCGGAGCAAAAAGGGTTTTCCATAAGGTGGGAAATGAAAACTATTAGCCTTACATGAGGTTTCTGAATTAGTGATTGTCTGATAATGAGCAAGGAATATCCATCTTTCTGCTAAGCAGAATCTATTGAACTCATAATTCATTAGATACTTTTTCTGAATGTCAACTAAGTATCGTAAGTAAATTGATCCCAGTTGTTCAATCATTTGATAAGCCGAGTCATTCTTTGATAAAGGATCACTATGAGTCAGGCTCAATAGAATTTGATCAATCCTTATTTCTGTAATTAAGGTTGGTTGCGAAATTTTATATATTATATAAACAACTTTGAGTGTTTTTGGATGCCTTGAGATGGTTATTTTGTGTGAGATTTAAAATATGTGCCATAGGATAGCAACAAATAAATTATGAACTACACCGCATGGCATACTACAAGAAGACAGCATATCATACCATATTCCATATAAGAATTAGGTGCTTATATGGCGAGGATTGGATTACCATACGAGCGAGATACTAGTATGGCGATGACTGAATTACAGGTGGAACAGAAGACTAATTATGGACTTAATAAAATACGTATAAAGGTGCTCGGGGCAGGATTATTAAAAAAACTACACAGGTCTAGAGATGACAAAAATTCACGTCTCTTCGTTTTTAATTAAGACACATGGATTATTTTATTTCCAACACTGGGGTAAGTTATGAGATTTCGTCTTTTTACACGTCTCCCTTGGGCATAGATAGCTCACAAAAATTGTGTATGCTTTTATTTGATTTATTGGGTGCCAAATATGACCCAATAAAATTTTCAAACCCTCCCCGTACAAAGGAGGTTATGGTGAAAATTTTCGAAAATTTAGGGTGAGCCAAATTTTTGACAAATTAAAAAGTTCTTAGAAACTGCAAAGTTGAAGAACTCAAGCCAGAATGAAAGTTGAGTTGGTTAATTAAACAACTTTCAGCTCCGTTCCTTTTCGAGGACGAAAAGATTTCAAGTGGGGGAGGTTGTAACAACCCAGAATTTCGGAACCAATTTAAAATTTTTATTTTAGCTATTTTAATGGGTTTTGGATATTTAATATGATTTATTTTAAATAATAACGACTAAAAAATTATTTAAATTGAAGTTAGAACGTATAAATTTATTTTAATTATAAAACGAACTTGAAATGGGACAGTAGTATGAAAATTCGATTTTTAATTTCAAATGAATGTATATGATCAATATAAACCAGAATTTAATGGAACAAGAAACGCTAAAATCTATTTAACAATATCTTTCTAATGAATATAAGAAACTGATATTTCACTTTATAAATTAAATGTTCTATCCAGTTTAAAATTGGAAATAGTCGCTATCGAATTTATATATTTTTTAATAATATATAAGCCCTTAAAAATAGCCATTTTGCAAACGACCTCCATTTTCGACAAAACCACTTTTGTTGGATCTAAAATGTCAAATTATTGTCAGGTTTAAAATTTCATAATTTTTGGAATTAATATGTGAGCGTAGTAAATTAAATGTGTTTTCAATTTTAGTTTAAATTTAATAAGCCAATTAAACGACCATTTTTCAAACAATCTCCAAATTCGACGAAACTAATTTTGTTAGGACCGTATCGTCAATACATAGCTAGATTTCAATTTCCATAAATTTTAGAGTCATTATGTAGTCTCGGTAGATTAAAATGTGCATTCATATTCAATGTAGACCATTATATTAATTTATATTTTAATTTTGATAAAAAATGATCAAAACAGCAGAGTTAGCTTATAAAACATATCTTATTGTGTCCGAAATGAGGGTATTTAGCTAGGAATGACAGACGTTGGGTTTGATTTGGAGTTCGTTATCGATTAAACAAGTTATTTTACGAATTAAATAATATTAAATATTATTATATATATAAAAACCACACCCTTATCCCTCATTCCAATATCGTCGGCCCTAGTTCTTCGAAGGCTGAAAAGCTGTGACCGATTCTCCACAAATTCTCCAAATCGGTTCAATGATTTTGAAATCTCCAAATACAAAATGAAAGAGCATCTCGAGATCTCTAAGTCAACGGACTTGGTCAATTAAAACGTTGTAATTTGGGTGAATTTCTGTTGTGATGTCACCAACTTTGGATCAGGTTTTCGAGGTGGTTGGACCACCGAACTGGTGGCACTTCCAGGTGGAGGGACGTAGCGGTGGGCTCGTCGAAGTGGAGGGGTCGGATCACGTGCCGATACCATGGTTGAGGAGGGATGGTGGAGAGAGAAAGGGAGGCGATGGTTTGTTGAGTTTGATCGATTTCCTGGAGGGTTACAATGTAAGGATAAGGGATTAAAGTATTTAATTTAATTTAATTATGCAATTAGTTTAATAAATGTAATTAAAGTTTAAAAATTTGTATCTTATCTATATGGAAACGGAATCGAACGATTTTGGATCCGTTGGAATCGTAGAAAAGAGAGCTACAACATGTAACTGACCAAAACGGAAATGGGACAAGTTTATTTTTGGGCTAAATTAAATGCTCGTTTAATATAGTTCAAAAATAAAATTCATCAATTAAAGAATGACGGAGTGGAAACCAAAGTAAGAACTCCTTCTCACTCAATATTTTATCATGTAGTAATTTTTAGAGTTCAACACAAGAATTCACACAAATCATTTGAATAGATGCGATGTATGGATATTAGCGACACTCGCATTTCATACTCCGTGGATGGCCACTTATAGCGCCGTAAATGGCATTAGGTAGTTGAGTACTTATTTATATGGATGAATTGGTGATTTGTGTATTGTGATTGTAATGTTTAACATATTAAAATAATGTTAATATTAATGTGGTAGTTAAAATTAAATTATAAATATTTATTTATAATTTAAACAGTGAAAGTTAGTTAAATAGAAAAATAATGCAAACCGAATTGGAATTGGTTAAATTTATTAACTAATGATTTATTTAAATAGATTGTTGTTGTTTGTAACACCACATGGTTATTAGGATGATATTTGACATACACTAATCCCAATATTTAGTTATATGTCAATCGATTGGCTGACAGACTGTGGTAAGCATTATTTATTTATTTTAATGCTTATACAGTTGTAGAATGCACTCAGGATGATGTTTAATGATTATTTATCACTATTGTTGTATACATGCGATGTATAGAGTCCACATAACTGAAATTATATGGTGATTGACTGAGTTGCTTTTCAATTCAGAATATGAATGAATATTTTAAAATAGTATTCAGTAAAGAATCAAAATATGATTGTGATGTCCGATTTTGGATGGACACGAAAGTATTGAAATATTTGCAGCCGAGTTAAGTAGTTGGATGCCATTTTAACTCGAACGGAATTTTCTGTTTATTCTGTTTAATTTATCATGAATATCGAAAAGGTTTGATTTCAAAATCTGATATTTTGAAAATATTATCATATTAATATTATGATATAGAACATTCAATTTTGATATAAAATTGAAAATGAAGTTAAAACCATTTTGAAATGAATTTATAAACAATTTATAAAATACATTTTAAATGGAGATCGACGATATATATATTATATATTTAATGGCTTGAATAGAACGTGTCGCGCAGCGACCGTTCGCGAATTTCAACCATTAACTTCAAATTGATGTAATGGGAGATCCAACTGTCGGATTCTCCAAAAACCGTAACCATTGGATTCATATCGGAAAGATCTTTGCAGCGAATATAAGAGATTTCAATTTGAATGGTTGTATTTTAAATTATGTCCGAATCAGTTTCATAAAAGGTCGCTACGAATGCAGTTTGGTGGCCGATATTGGAAACCGACTACAAGGGCCTAAATAAAATTATTATAAATATGGAAAAATTATGTAAAATCTTAATAACTGATTTGGAAAGATTTTGGATGAAAATTCAAGTTTAAAAAGATAAAAATATCTTTTTATCGAAATGAACTAGTTAATAACTAGAATAATAATCCAATTATTTTGAGAAATAATAAATTAGATTGAAATATGGGTTTTAAAATAACCAGAGTTTTCCAGTTCATAAATTAAATGGATTTGTAATGGAAATAATCTTCGAAATATTTCGATATTGGATTCCGTGATTATACAAATATTGTTGAGAAATTTGGAAGATACAAATATCGTTATTCCCAATGTGATATTCATTGGTTTCTGAATTTGATATTGAATATAAGCCGATATTATTTATATTCAGGGCCTTGTATTCAATATCAAATTAGATCTTGGGTTTGTCGTGAATGGTGTCTTAAATAACACTTTTCTTAAACCCAGTTGAGAAAGGAATAAATCGTTTAATTAAGATTTAGAGAAGTCTACCAATTAACTAATTTAATTGGAATTGAAATAGAAGATGATTTTGGGTTCATTTTGAACGATGGTTTAAATAACATTTACTCTTAAAACCCAATTAACAAAGAAGATATGATTTGGAATTTATAAAACTTCTTTTTAAGATTTAATGGAAATTTTCCAAAGTAAAGTTTTCCAATTTAAGTTAAAAAATTGGAATTGAATGGTGTTCGATTTAATAATAATCGGGATGAGCTTCTGTGAATGAAGACCGTTACTATATATGGAATTTAAAAGGCTTTGTCGTTATTCCATTTATATTATTAGTCTGATATGGAAATTTATATCAATTATATATTGATCGGTTTTCCGTGAAGATTCCAATTTGATGGAAGATGATTTTGGGTTTATCGTGAAATTTGTTTAAAAGACATTGGCTCTTTAACCCAGCTAAATACATGATTAATTTTCCTCAAGTTGAACAATCATGAAGTAATGATTTTTGAAATTAAAATTAAACTAGAGTTTTAATGAATCTTTAAGTAGATTAAAATGAGAATGGAATAATTAAATTTATCGAATTCATGAAATGATCGAGAATGGAGTACCACCAGTTTTACTCCAGGCGATAGTTAAATCTTTAATTAGATTTGAACGTGGAATGGTAAATAAAATTACCGATAAGACCGTGGGTGTTAGATATGGAGAACTACCAGTTTTGCTCCATGGGATAAATAGGTTGGGATTGGGATAATCCCGACTAGGTTTATAAACCTTAATTTGGTTTAGAATTGTTAAATGATAAAATATATCTTTTGAAATGTTATACAAACGAAGATTAAAGAAATAGTTTAAATAAACTTATCTTTGATAAAATTAATGGGAACATTTCCCTGAAGATGTGAATATTTAAATAAAAGAATATTTTGAATTGGAATGAGGCTTAGATGTGTTTTTATAGCACTTGGTTATTGATTACAAAATACGCGGGTTATTCGGAAAGACTGTGTAACACCCCGTAATTTTATAACATTAAAATTCACAAATTAAAGTATACTTAATTTTTAGAAGAAGAATTCAGTGAAATGGGTTGCGCTATTATGTTTGTTTCAAAATTTTGGGTCAAGATAGACATTTGGTTTGCACAAAACGGATACCTTATGAAGATGTTATTAAGCCTTGAAGTTTGTATGCATATGAGAGAAATATATATATAGATATATACATATATGAAAGTTTTAATTAGGGTTTTCTGAATGATTTAGCAGCGGTAAAACTAAACCCTAAAAGGATCTATTACAAAATTAACAGATCGAATTAAAATCATACCTAATTCAAGTCGAATCCGCGAATTTGAGATGTGGATTGGGGATTAATCGAATCTAACAGCGCGTCAATTGTCGCACCTCCATAAGTATCCACTTGAACGCCACTCCTTCGATCTGAATTGAAGAAGAGAGAATGAGAAGCGTTGCCAGCCGCAATGACTCATTTTCTAGGGTTAGGGTATATATATTTCTATCGAGTCAGCCCCATATTTTCTTTTAGATATCTGTATATATTTACGGTAATGCCAAGTATCATCTATTTAAAGGGAAATCAAATGTCCCCTTTAAAATCAGGCTTTGACCATAGAAATAGGAACCAACTAAATACCGATTCAAACCCCAAATAAAGTATCAACAAATTGATGTTTTATTTGTTAGAAAATAGTTTCTCCTTCGTAACGTTCAATTGTGTGACCCTATAGGTTACTACAACGTTGGCAATGAATTTAAATCATATTTAAAATCACAAACAGTGATTGGCATCTAGCAATACGTCGCTGCTACCCAAGTTGTAATAAGATCAATGATTCGATATAACCTTTCTATGACCAGTGTATCAATATAATATAATCCTTTTAACCAATATATCCAGGATTAAACTAGAGGCAAGGATCGTATCATCCTCATTATAATTTAATTCGTTTTCTTGATCGATGAGTAGACTGTTTAAAACAAATCAATATTTGAGCACGACCATGAATTTCACAGTCTCACTCAATCAAGAGGCCCATGGATATCAATATGAATATATCGTAGGGTTAAATTCCATCTGGATCATTCATAATTTTCATTCGATTCAAGATATATCCAATGATCACCGTTATCATTACTCTGTTACGAAATAACTTTAGATGATATCAAAACACAAATATCCTCGAATAAAATTATAATGATTTTAGGTCTGAGGACCATTACATCACTGTCACTATGAGAACAACTTATGATACTATTGAATATATTCCACGTAGTTATCTCACTGTGGGTCAGCCCAATACGTTATTCTCTAATACGTATTTATATCTTTGCTTTAATATCACGTATATTAATGATCAATGAGATGTGAACATCAGTCAATCAATATACTAGTCTCAACGCTTTATTGTTGTCCAATATAAACAATAAAACTCGACTAGGGACATTTAAGAATTATAATACTTATCACATTATATAATCTCAAGTTCAGTCTTACTTGAACTATATAATTCCGTATTATTATTCTAAGGACTTCTATTATGTTAATATTTATATTACACAGTAAATATAACATGATAGAATATTTTATTTTATTTCAAATAAAATAATAACATCAACAGTGTTATCTATCTCATCAAATGAATTGCCTCTTGGGCATAAACTCTAACAACATATAAAAAATTAAATAAATAAATATTCAAAAAAAGTTCAAAACAGCGAATCGGGAGGGGGAATAGTCGTACCGCACCATTTTTGGAGTCGACCCGAGCCTTGCTGGGTCGACTAGGGGTCGATCCAGGGTGTTTAACTGTCAACCCGTGGCCCGATTCGCCCTAAGGGCTGATGTGGCATCTGAGTGGTCCTGATGGTTTCTGGGTTAATCTAAGAGTTCTAATCTACCCTAGACATCTATATATACATAGCTAGACCTAAACCCTAATTCATTAACAAAGAGGAATTGTAATGGCCCATAAATCCGTAATATCAGCGTTGACTATATACATCATATGTCCAACCCAAATATCCCGAAAATACGAATCAATTTTTATTTAGAAGAAAAAGATAGAAGAAGAACATAAATAACAACACAGAATCCCACATCGTAGCTGAACAAAATATAATATATCATATCTTTGAAATACAAATCTTAACTGTATAACATACACTTATCAGAGTACAACACTTACAACACAGAGGAACAAAACTCTATATAACTAACGTCGAAGCCTCCTGCTCCAAGCTCCTTTAGATAGATCTGTAAAATCCTGAACTACTTGACTGCCCGTACAAATTTAGGCATCCAAGAGTTTAGGTAGAAAAAAAAACTCCGGGTCAGTCATGGGACTAGTATGAGTAAACAGTTTCAGAAACTAAATGATATCTCATAAGACCACGCCATATAACACGGAACGGGTTTTTCCCATACGAGAATCGAAACACTCGACTTAACTTTCAAATTCTTTTTGAAAGAAACGATAATCTTTATATCAAAACTCTTTTGATATTATAATAATGTCTAAATCAAATAAATAGAGATCTAGTGGAACGTTTGCATCTCACGTTCCACATATATAATATACAATCAAAACCGCAAGCACTTATTGGTTAATTGTAATAACCCGGAAATCTGAGCCAATTTAAAATTTTTATTTTAGCGATTTTAGCGAATTTTTGTTATTTAAAATAAATTATTTTAAATAATAGCAACGAGAAATTTATTTGAATAGAATTAGAACTTATATATTTATATAGATCGTCGTTAGAATATAAATATTTATTTTAAATTATAAAAGGAATTGAAAATGGCGTGGTAGTTCGATAATTCGATTTCAAAGTTCAAATGAATGTACAGGATTCAAAATAAACCGGATTTTAGTGAAACCAAAAATATTTGAATCTAATTGAGAATATCTTTCCAACGAATCTGAAGAATCGAAATTTCATAGCGGGAATCAAAAGATATGTCCAGTTGAAAATTCAGAATAGTTGCTATGGAATTCAGGACCTTAAAAATGAAAATTTTGCAAATGACCTCGGTTTTCGACGAAACCACTTTTGTTGGATCCGTGATGTCAAGTTACTGCTAGATTCCAAAATTCGTAATTTTTTGAATCAATATGTGAGCATGGCGAAGTAAAATGCGTTCGACCAGTTTAAGTTGATTTTAATCGATTGGAAAATGGCCATTTTTCAAACGGTCTCAAAATTTGATGAAGATCAGTTTAAGTTGATTTTAATCGATTGGAAAATGGCCATTTTTCAAACGGTCTCAGAATTTGACGAAACTGGTTTTATTAGGACCGTATCGTCAATACGAAGCTAGAAAATATTTTTCTGGGATTTTTCGAGTTAGTACGTGGCCCCTGTAAATTGAAATGTGCATTCAAATTCGGTATATAGAGTTATATTTTGATTTTGTCGAAAACTGATCGAAACAGTCGAATCAGCCTACGATAAATATCCCATTGTGTTCGGAATGGGGGTAATTAGCCATGGACGACAGTCGGTGTGCCTCGTTTCGAAGTCGAAATAAAAAGTTGCTTTTTGAAATTAAATAATTAATTAAATAAATATATATATATATATATTAATATAATCCCTCCTCTCCCCTTTCATTCGTTCAGAAGAAGTTAAAGTAAAAAAAAGAGAAAGAAAAAAACATCACGCCCTAGCGCGATAATTCCCCTCACCGCCACCGCCGATCGACGGCGCTCCCCCCTCCTCTCGCCGACCTTCTCTTCTTCCCCCTTCCTCCACGCGCGAGGCGCGACCCTCTTCCCGATGTCCCCACTCATGAAGTGAAAACCCCCATCGCCCTAGCCCACCACACTTCGAGCACCGCACCAGTGAGCACCGCAACTCCTGGCCCCACCTCTAGACACCGCAGTTTCCCCCGCCTCCAACTGACTCCGGCGAGCCCCCTACTGATCGACGCGCACAGCTACCCCCCTTTCTTCCATTTGAACGATGTAAGTTTATTCTTTTCTTTTTATCATTCATTTATTTTATTTGTTTTAAAACTAAAAATATAATATTTTGAAAACTGGAAACATGTGATTTTTATATAGTTAATCGAATAGAAAAGGTCAGATTTTATATAGTTAATCGAATAGAAAAGGTCGGATTTTTATATAGTTAATCGAATAGAAAATGTCGGGTTTTTATAGAGTTAATCGAATAGAAAAGGTCGTATTTTTATATAGTTAATCGAATAGAAAAGGTCAGATTTTTATATAGTTAATCGAATAGAAAAGGTCGGATTTTTATATTAGAAAAGTTTGAATCTTTATATGGTTGAAATGGTCTACATAAGAAGAGTCGCGGTATTGGTTTAGCTAATCGGTGAGAACTCCTCATGTGACGACCTGGAAAATCTGAACCAGTTTGAAAATTTTAAATTGGATATTTTAGTGGATTTTAAATATTTAAAATAAATATTTTAAATAATAACGACGAAAAGTAAGTTTGAATCGACGTTTGAAAATAAATATAATTATTTCTAATTATATACAAGGCCTGAAATGGCGCGGTAGTTTCGAAATTTCAATTCAAACTTTGACTGACTGTACCGGGTGCAAATTAAAACGGATTTTAACGAAACCAAAAATATTTAAATCTGTTAGCGAATATCTTTCTAACGAATCTGAAAAATCGAAGTTTCGTAGTGAGAAGCAGAAGTTATGGCCAAATGAATTTTCAGAAGGTCGCTACAAAGTTTATATAGCCCGTGAAAATGGCCATTTTTCAAACGACCTCGGAATTCGACGAAACCACTTTTGTTGGATCCAGGATGTCAAATTATTGCTAGGTTTCAAATTTCACAATTTTTGAAGCTAGTATGTGAGCGTGGCAATGGAAAATGTGTTTGGTCGATTTATATTAAATTGGATCGACCAGAAATGGGCCATTTTTCAAACGGTCTCAGAATTCGATGAAACTAGTTTTGTTGGGACCGTATAATCAAAACATAGCTAGATTTATTTTTTGAGAATTTTTAGAATCAATATGTGGCCCCGGCAAGTGGAAATGTACGCTCAAATTAAATATTGAATGTTTTATATTTTAATTTGATGGAAAACTGATTGAAACAGTCGAATGGGCCTACGAAACATATCCCATTGTGTTCGGAATGGGGGTATTTAGCTGGGGACGACAGTCGTTGGGTTTGGATTGGAGTTCGTATGTAACAAGGGGTATTTTGGAAATTTAAAAATATATAAATAAATAAAAATATCTCATTGGCCACTTCACTCTCTCTCTCCCCGACAATCCCCAAATCGAACGGCGCCTCCTTTTTCTTCCTTCTCTCCTCGATTTCTCCTTCCACACTCAGTAAAATCACTAGCTCCAGTTCAAGATTTTGTAGAGATTTGAATCAGCTCCAAATCAATACGGGTTTGATCGATTTCTACGGTGGGTTTCGTGAGATATCGCGACAGAAACATCCGCTTTTCAGGGCCAGAATCCTCCCTAGATCCGGCGTTGAGTTCGACGAGGGTGGTACCCCTAGGTGCGCCACACCTAGCCCGTCAACGAGGTATACTCCGATCGTCTTCAAAATTCGCGGATTGGATGATAGATTGAAACCCTAGTTTGAACAAATTTTGAAGGTATACGGCTGTTTTATATTAAACTATTTAATAGCAGTTTAAAGCACTACGGTTTTTGATTTCACTGTAAAAATCATATCTTTTTCGTTTCTTGATGAAATTCAGTGAAACAAGTGACAGTGGACTTGTGTGGACGCCTTCTACATTCTAGAAGAAACCACATATTTTTCTGAGCCTTCTACTATTTTTGGTGGAGTGAAACCCAAAAGTGAGATTTCTAAATTATAAACGATAAGGAAAACGACGATGTATAAATTATATAGTCGATGTATGAGTTATATAAGCGTTTTACAACTCATGTATAAGCGTTGTATCAGTTGAACGGTCGATGTATAAGTTATATATGCGTTGTAAAAATTATATATGTGTTGAATGGTATTCGTGTTTTAAATAAATTGTTTTAACAATAAAAATCACATTTTTATTTTATATATACGAACTATAGAAAACCTTCATGTATTGAATAGAAATTCATGTGTTGAATGGTATTCGTGTTTTAAATAAATAGTTTTAACAATAAAAAAATCACGTTTTTATTTTATATATACGAACTATAGAAAACCTTCATGTGTTGAATAGAAATTCATTCGTTGAATAGAAATTCATGTGTTGAATGGTATTCGTGTTTTAAATAAATGGTTTTAACAATAAAAATCACGTTTTTATTTTATATATACGAACTATAGAAAACCTTCATGTGTTGAATGGTATTCGTGTTTGAAATTGTTTATAATAAAAATTATATTTTTATCATCTATATGAACTACATAAAATAGTCGTGTTTTGAAAGAAATTGTTTTGTAATAAAAATCATATTTTTATCATCTATATGAACTATATAAAATAGTCGTGTTTTGAAAGAGACTGTTTTATAATAAAAATCATATTTTTATCATCTATATGAACTATATAAAATAGTCATGTTTTGAAATAAATAGTTTTACAATGAAAATCACATTTTTGTTATATACATGAATTGTTAAAAATAGTGAAGTGTTGAAATAAAAGTCTATTGGATAAAAATATCATTTTTATCAAGGGTATGAAAAGAATATGGTTTTGAAATCGAAGAATCGATTATATTTATATATATATATATATATATATATAATTAAAATAAATCGAATAACGAAGCTGCAGTTCGTGTTTTAAAACCATGATATCAAACGATTAGTGCGGGAGATCCGACCATCGTATTTTCCCAAAACCGAGATCGTTGGGTTCGCTTTGGAAATATCTTTCCGATGACACCAACTTTGTGAAGATCCAACGGTTGGATTGTCTGGAATGTTTAATTCAAATCTGAAGAAAAACAGCGCCAGAATCGATTATATTTATATATATATATATATATATATATATATATAATTAAATTAAATCGAATAACGACGCTGCAGTTCGTATTTTGAAATCGAAACTTCAAACGATTGTACCGGGAGATCCTACCATCGGATTTCCCCAAAACTGGAACCGTTGGATTCGTTTTGAAAAGCTCTTTCTAATGATATAATTTTTTTGAAGATCCAACGGTTAGATTTTTAGATATGTGTAAATCAAATCTGAAGAAAAACAACGCCACGGCCGCGTTATGGCCCGATGCGTCATTTAAATAAATTGGCTATTTTTAAATAAATAAAAATAGCGATAAATCATTATAAAATATTATAAATGATATGGAATGTGAAATTTAGAAACTAACCGAAGGTTAGCTAAGTCGAATGGTTTCCTGGATTTTGATCTGATGTTGGTTTCGGCCTTCGGGGTTAATATTTGGGAAATCGTTCTCTTACTAATTTACGGTTAGTGACTAATGAATTGGAATATGGCGTATGTTGTGTTTGTGTAGCACTTGTTTATTATATACACGAGTTGCTCAGAAAGACTTGGTTTATCCCATTCTAAATAACTGAATCGACGATAAGAAGTCGAAGATGAAGACGGTGGTTGAAGACCGAAGATCTTCACCTCGTTTGGATGGTAACAGATGTCCTGATTGGGAGGCATCCCGAAATATGGATAATGAGTGGTGATCGTCCAGGCGTGCGTGGAGATCGATGGGTATGCGAGGTATATAGTGCCTTCGGTTTCGTTCAGACCCAGAACGGACTTGCAAATGGACTGTGTGTTTGACATTGGAATTTATTCTGTGCAATTGATAACCATCAGTTACATGGTGTGAATTGTGACAACAAGGAATTTCGCTCGATCCGAATCAGTCGCTAAACTGATCTAGACCTTTCGAAACACCTGATTGTTTGAGAACACGACAAAATAGAACACAAACAGAAGAACATTTCATTGTTTATTACAACAATTCCATCAGAATACAAGAATATACAGAGTATAAATGAATAAATTACATTCGATAAATATCAGAGATTACAATAAATTACATAGCAGCGGAAAACAATATAAAACACAACTGAAAATAATGCATGGATACAGAGCTTTCCGAACATCGTTCCAGCTGTACATCAGGATCCTGTGAATATAAATCTGCAAAACCGAAACTACTAGCTGCCCGTGTGGAAAATAGGGGCACTCAGAGTTTAGGTTAAAACAATAAACTCCAGGTCAGTCATGTGACTGGTGTGAGAACTAAAACAGTTATCAATATTTGCTTTTAAAGTTAGGTAAATCAAGGGACCACGCCGTATAACACGGAACGGGTTTCCTCCCAAGAATACCAGTGCAGAAAACAAACAGCGCAATGCTAAATAAAGAACAATGAAGCTATTATAAGACCCAGGTCCCATCACACAATGCAACGCAAGCCGGAGGATAGGGTTTTCCCTTATAATAGCCAAATATGCTTGATACGCGAAATTTCATCTTATATTATTACTATAAGTGAAGAAAACAACTTCAAATATAAATGTATCAATCATAGACGACATGGGTACCATATATCATGTCGCCAATACTAGGCTCTACAATCAAAACCGCAAAATGTCATATTTGGAAATTGGATTTCCATCATGGTGACTCCTGATTCGAAAGATCGATCGCGTAGTGCCATCTCAACGGCTTACGTCTCGGCTAGAGAAAACACCGTAATGCACATCCGCACTTTTGGGAAATCGAGTATCACTGCGGCTTACGTCCCGGCGAGAGAAAACACCGCTTACCCTATCCCTCTGAGCACTAAGCTCACTCTCGGTCGACCGAATCCACGACACCACGAAGGTGCCCATCCACGAAAAAGCATACTGATCAAACCATCAGTTTACCACCATACCGGGGTGTGAGGCTCGCGAATCAACGCTATACACAAAGCCATGCTATATTAAAGCTGCGCTTTGATCATCATCCACCAAACTTTGCTTTTCAACAAAAGTCTGGATCACTGCATCTCAGCATGCCACACTATCAATTCATATCGTACCACTGATTTCTACCAATATATAACCTCTAAGCTCGTATGTCTCAGAGAAGGGCGTTAAGCAAGAGAATAAATTCTCCGCCGCCAAACAGATATATATTTAGCAGAGATCAACGAATACAATATAAAGGAATACAATGTCAGACACACCATCCATTTACAAGTCCGTTCTGGGTTTGAACGAAACCGGAGGCACTTTCCTCGCATATCCGTCGACCTCCAAGCACGTCCGGACGGCTACCACTTCAGCCCCCTTCAAGGTAGCTACTCCCATCGTGAGCGTCAATAGCACCCATCCATTCGATGTGAAGATCGTCGGTCTTGCACCATCTTCAACCTCTTCGAC
The DNA here is from genome assembly GCA_030737875.1 of Allium sativum. Classification (NCBI taxonomy): domain Eukaryota; kingdom Viridiplantae; phylum Streptophyta; class Magnoliopsida; order Asparagales; family Amaryllidaceae; genus Allium; species Allium sativum. Next base: position 165,316,748 of record CM060913.1, read on the forward strand.
TTATCGTCGAATCGGTTATTCAGAATGGGTATAGACCCGGACTTTCTGAATAACCCACGTATATAATAAACAATTGTTATACAAACACAACATACGCCTCATTCCAATTCAGATATTCACACTCCTAGGGAAAGGTTCCCATTAATTTTATCAAAGATAAATTCTTTTAAATTTATTCTTTAATCTTCCTTTGGATATCATTTCAAACCATATCATGGTTTTCCAAACTAGTCGGGATTAGCGAACCACACCGAAGTAATTATTTATTTTATTTCCCAATCCCAACCTATTTATCCCATGGAGCAAAACTGTTATTACCCCTTAACTAACACCACGGTGTTATCGGTAAATTTAATTACCATTTCACGTTCAAATCTAATTAAAGATTTAACTATCGCTTTGGAGCAAAACCAGTAATACTCCATTCTCGCTCAATTTCTAAATTTGGTAATTCAGATTATCAATTTACATTTCAATTTAATTGCAGATTCACTAAAACTCCTTTTACTGGGTTAAAGAACTAGGTGTTATTTAAAACACAGTTCACAACAAACCCAAATCACATTCTATTTATTATCGGGTTAAAGAACTAGTGTTATTCAAAACACCGTTCACGATAAACCCATTTCAAATCCAATTCCGATTATTTAAAACCCCTTTTTAAATCTAATTTCTTTATTTAAAAATAATTGGGTTTTAAATTTAGTTCAAAACTAGTTCATTTCGATAAAAATCTATTTTTATCTTTTCAAATATGGAGTTTTTCATCCCTAATTTTCCCAAGTCATTTCTTATGATTTTACACTAATTATTACTATTTTTAATAATTCTATCAAGGCCCGTACAGTCGATTTCCAACAATGGCCATCGAACTGCACTTACAGCGACCTTTTTCAAATTTGATTTGGACGTATCTCCAAATCCAACCGTTAGATTTCGAATTTCTAATATTCGTTAGAAAGCTCTTTTCGATACGAACCCAACGGTTCCGTTTTTAGGAGAATCCGACGGTCGGATCTCCCGTAATGTCCGTTTGAAATAAATGGTCGAAATTTACGAACTGCCGCGGCGCGGCACGTTCTATTCAGGCCATTATATTATATATATAATATATATAATATATATTTCGTCGATTTCTATTTAAAACGAATTATATGAATAATTTTAAATTCGTTTCAAAAACAATTTCAATTTCCATTTCAATTTAAATCAAAATTGAATTCTTCTTTATAAATTCGTTTTAAAATTCATTTCTATTCAATTCAAATTTAAATTAAATTTGAATTCATTTCAATTCGCTTTCAATTCAATTTGAATTCGTTTTCAATTCAATTTGAATTCGTTTTCAATTCAATTTGAATTCGTTTTCAATTCAATTCAATTCAAATTGGTTTTCTATTCGATTCAAATTCATTTCCTATTCAAATCAAATTCGTTTTGTTTTCTATTTGAATCAAATTCACTATATATTCAATTGAAATCAAATTGGTTTTCTATTCCATTCAATTCGAAATCGTTTTATATTCAATTCAAATCGAAATCGTTATATATTCAATTTATTTCGAAATCGTTATATATTCAATTTATTTCGTTTTCTATTTAATATGCTTCAAATTTCATTTCAAAATATTCGATTTCGAATTCACTTTTCAATATCATTTTAAAATGAATAAAATCGATATAAATATCGTTCACGTCAAAATGGCGTCAATCTAACCAACACGGCTTCATATATTTCTATTTTCAAATATTCTATTTCAAATATTTCCTATTATCAAAATATTTGTTATTATCAAAATATTTCGTTCAACACATGACTAACCTCAACGGATGAGTACAGTCAACACATGAACCTTTGTTTTATATTATATTTTTTTTATTTTCTAAATTGAAATGAGGCCCAATCAATCACCATATAATGTTAATTATATGGATTTTCATACATCACACGTATATAATAGCATTGAAAAATAATCAACCACCAACCAAAGTGCACTACACTGTATAAGCATCAAATATAGATATCTAACGCTTATAACAGCCTGTCAATCAATCGATCGATATATTTAATCAATCAGGATGAGCGAACTTCAAATTTCATCCCAACACCCGTGTGGGGTTTCAAACAATCAAACACATATTTTATTTGTGCAGTTGGGCGATGTGTAAAATATATCAACCCAATAATGTCAGTCAAATAGGTGTACAAAAACAAATCGGCTGATTTGTTTATAAATATTTATTTCACGGTACAAATTTTTCTAACACTTTTTTCTTTTTTTTAGAAAATTTCGGCAGCACAACGGCACTATACCAAAATTAGAGTAAGGTCTAACCTAGCCTTACTCCTTCGCCTTATCACGGCGCACGACTAATCCTAATAAATTATTCGATTCGTTATTCAAACCACAAACTGGGGTAAGTTCTATCCTAGCCTTACACCCTTCGCCTTATAACGGCGCACGTCTAGTCCTAACCCATTATCGATTCGATTTCTAACCACAAACCACATTCAAACCAATATTCCCATCAATTCAACAAATATAGCAACCAAACAAACAAGTCGTCCATGGTTTGTGGACGACGGGTGTCAGGTGTTACTAAACACCGTCAAGCATCCTAGTATATAATTAACTAGAAATAAAATTTAGAGTGAGAAGTTCTCACAGAGGGTTCCACTCCACCGTGCTTTGCTTTTGAACTGTTGAACCTTTTCGATCTGCTTGAAATTCCAACGCAGTTCTTTTCACGCTGTTCAAATATAAAAATTATATTTTTATCGCTTCATTTCAAAATAAAAATCATATTTTTATTTCTACTTCATATATATTTACAACGCTTCTTTCTATATATATATATATATATATATATATATATATATATATATATATAAAAGAATTATATTTCCAATATAAAGATCAAATTTTTTTCTTTACGACACATATAAAAATTATATTTTTATATCTCCACATATATAGAAGTTATATTTTTAACCTTTCTGTAGTATAAAAATTATAGTTCTAACCTTTCTATAATATAAAAATTATATTTTTATTATCTACATATAATAAAAATCATAGTTTTATTATTCTAAAAATCTAAAGATCGTATTTTTATCATGTTAATCCTATAATAAAGATCACCTCTTTATACTATCGCTACTCGTATTAAAACCATTTCTTTTTCATGTTAACAAACTTATTTTTAACAATTTAAAAATCTGAACTTTTTCTACATAAAAATATAAGCTTTTCCTTTTAAATAAAATCTAATGTTTTACCTTTAAAAGGATTCACAAATATATAACAAAACAATGTTTTAATGGAAAAGAAAGAAAGAGGGCTCACTGTGTTCGAAGAACTGAGAGGAGGGGGGGGGGGGGGAAGAAATCGTGGCGCTGGTGGTGGGGGGTCTGACCTGCGGTGGCGTGGGCGTGGGCCAGGGTAGTAGCGGGCGGAGGCTTCTTTGCGTCGTGGGGGCTTTAGGTGCTTTGACTGCGGAGGAGAGAGAAGCGAGAGGGGGAAGGGAAGGAGGGGGATCGGAGAAGAGGAGGTGGGGGCGGTGAATGACGGCGGCGCCGGGGAGGGAGCGCGATGGTGGATCGGAAGAGAAGAGCGGGGTTTTTTTTTATTATTATTATTTTTATTTTTTTTTCTCGGAGTTGACTGAAATGAGGGAGGAAGAAAAAGGGAGGGTGTAGTTATATATTTAATTATATTATTTATTATTTTAATTTGAAAAGTACCTTTTTATTTCGAACTCAAAACGAAACCCACCGCCTGTCGTCCCTAGCTAACTACTCCCATTCCGAACACAATGGGATATGTTTCACAAGCTAATTCGACCGTTACGATTAGTTTCCATTGAATTTAAAATATAAATCTTTATATATTCAATTTAAACGCACATTTCAATCTACCGGGGTCACATACTGTCTCTAAAAATTCCATAAAAATATTTTCTAGCTTCGTATTGACGATACGGTCCTAACAAAACTAATTTCGACGAATTCTGAGACCGTTTGAAAAATGGCTAATTTCCAGTCGATTAAAATCAACTGAAACTGGTCAATCGCGTTTTCCCTTGCCACGCTCACATATTGATTCGAAAAATTATGAAATTTGGAATCTAGCAATAACTCGACATCACGGACCAAACAAAAGTAGTTTCGTCGAAATCCGAGGTCGTTTGCAAAATTCCCATTTTTAAGGGCCCGAATTTCATAGCGACTATTCAGAAATTTCAACTGGACATATCTTTTGATTCCCGCTATGAAATCTTGATTTTCCAGATTCGTTGGAAAGATATTCATGAATAGATCCTAATGTTTTTGGTTTCACAAAAATCCGGATTGTTTTGCACCCGGTACGTTCAATTGAAGTTTGAAATCTAATTATCGAACTACCGCGCCATTTTCAATTCTATTTATAATTATATATAATTATTTATATTCTAACGACGACGCGTATAATATATACGTTCTAATTTTATTCAAAATAAAGTTTTCGTCGAAATTATTTAAAATAATCTATTTTAAATATTCAAATTCAGCTAAAATTGCTAAAATAAAAATTTCAAACTGGCTCGCATTTTACGGGTTGTTATAATCTCCCCCACTTAAAACTTTTCGTCCCCGAAAAGGAACAAAGTCGAAAGTGGTTTGATCAATCAACTCTACGTTTGATCCGGCTTCCATTCTCCAACTTTTCAGTTTCTGAGAGTTTTCAAAAACTTCAAAAATTTGGCTAACACCCTAAATTTTCGAAAAATTTCGCCATAACCTCCCCTGCACCGGGAGCATCGGGAAATCTCAAATAGCTTCCCCGGTCCTTCAGATCTCAAAAAGAAAAAGAAAAAGCCAAGCGGCTAGCCAATAGGCTCATAAAATCATCATCACCCAAACAAAACAGTAAATTATGTAGTAAACATGTACCTATTTGTCGGGCAAACAAATTTTATTCTCTGCTCTAGCCTCCTTGCTATGACCTGTCCAATGTAAGTATATATATATGCGAGCAAATGCGATAAATTTTCAATACAGTTCGATGTTTGGTGCTAAATTCAACTTGGTTCAACATTTTCTTACCTTAGTTATATTATACAATACTAGTACATTTTAAAACAAAAAGCATAATTACGTTCATACAAGCATCATGCATACATACATATATCCAAAACGCTAGTTAATTGCATTAAAACCCATCTTTCTAGGAAGTCGTGCCTTCTTCTTGCATGATTTCCAAAGTTGATAGCTCCTTTCCCTTGGATTTCTTATCACCCTTCTTTAACGGGCAATCTCGGGCTAGATGCCCTACTTCTTTGCATTGAAAGCACTTCTTTTCCTTTCCTAAATTTGTGGGTTTCTTCTTTATCTTCGGACACTTATGTACGAAATGCCCCGTCTCTTTGCATTTGAAGCACACTATGTCCATTCTCATCATTTTCTCCCTGCTTTTCTTTCGCTCAGGGCACCGAACGGCATAATGTCCTTCTTTTCTGCATATGCGGCAATAAATACCCACGTACGTTCCTAAGTTCAACTCACGTTCTTTTTCTGCTTTCTGGTGAGCCCTCCTCGCTTCTTTCGGGGTCATCCAGAATTCAGTATGAGATAAGCCATAGTCGTCCATATCCTATATAATATTTTTAGGATTTTTGTCAAGAGAGTTTGCATTATTTTTCACTTAATAATCATCTTGATTATACTTCATTTATCATTCCAGAAAAAAAAAATTCAGTTGAATCAATAAACAAACATCACAGCCATCAATCAATTTGTTGATTAGATTGTCAAATATATATGATTTTTATATACTCAAAAATCAGATTTCAGTGTCAAGTCACAAACAGAAAATTTCAGTTAAGTTTTGTTCTCACACCAGTCGATTGGAAATATATAGAAATCTCACTTTCGAAACTCGAAAATAAATACTGGCGACGGTGCCCCATCACCAGAATTATTCCCGGCCAACTAGAGTATGATTCGATATCTATCCAGTATATTAAAACCTCGATACACGCTTGCAAGGCGTATATGCAAAATCTTTATATATTGGATTGTCCAAATCAATTTAAAATAAATAGTCAAACACGTATGATATGATTTAAATTTCAAAACAAAAATGGTTTTCATTTTAAAAATATACTCTTCACACTCGTTCTAGGATACTACTGATCCTATCTCTAACGAGTCATTCTCATTGGATATTACTAATCCAATTTCTGATGAATTCTTTCGTTTGGTTCTAATGTGTCATGTTCTCTAGCTCTGTAAACCAGAGCTCTGATACCAACGGTGACAACAAGGAATTTCGCTCGATCCGAATCAGTCGCTAAACTGATCTAGACCTTTCGAAACACCTGATTGTTTGAGAACACGACAAAATAGAACACACACAGAAGAACATTTCATTGTTTATTACAACAATTCCATCAGAATACAAAAATATACAGAGTATAAATGAATAAATTACATTCGATAAATATCAGAGATTACAATAAATTACATAGCAGCGGAAAACAATATAAAACACAACTGAAAATAATGCACGGATACAGAGCTTTCCGAACATCGTTCCAGCTGTACATCAGGATCCTGTGAATATAAATCTGCAAAACCGAAACTACTAGCTGCCCGTGTGGAAAATAGGGGCACCCAGAGTTTAGGTTAAAACAATAAACTCCAGGTCAGTCATGTGACTGGTGTGAGAACTAAAACAGTTATCAATATTTGCTTTTAAAGTTAGGTAAATCAAGGGACCACGCCGTATAACACGGAACGGGTTTCCTCCCAAGAATACCAGTGCAGAAAACAAACAGCGCAATGCTAAATAAAGAACAATGAAGCTATTATAAGACCCAGGTCCTATCACATAATGCAACGCAAGCCGGAGGATAGGGTTTTCCCTTATAATAGCCAAATATGCTTGATACACGAAATTTCATCTTATATTATTACTATAAGTGAAGAAAACAACTTCAAATATAAATGTATCAATCATAGACGACATGGGTACCATATATCATGTCGCCAATACTAGGCTCTACAATCAAAACTGCAAAATGTCATATTTGGAAATTGGATTTCCATCATGGTGGCTCCTGATTCGAAAGATCGATCGCGTAGTGCCATCTCAACGGCTTACGTCTCGGCTAGAGAAAACACCGTAATGCACATCTGCACTTTTGGGAAATCGAGTATCACTGCGGCTTACGTCCGGGCGAGAGAAAACACCGCTTACCCTATCCCTCTGAGCACTAAGCTCACTCTCGGTCGACCGAATCCACGACACCACGAAGGTGCCCATCCACGAAAAAGCATACTGATCAAACCATCAGTTTACCACCATACCGGGGTGTGAGGCTCGCGAATCAACGCTATACACAAAGCCGTGCTATATTAAAGCTGCGCTTTGATCATCATCCACCAAACTTTGCTTTTCAACAAAAGTCTGGATCACTGCATCTCAGCATGCCACACTATCAATCCATATCGTACCACTGATTTCTACCAATATATAACCTCTAAGCTCGTATGTCTCAGAGAAGGGCGTTAAGCAAGAGAATAAATTCTCCGCCGCCAAACAGATATATATTTAGCAGAGATCAACGAATACAATATAAAGGAATACAATGTCAGACACACCATCCATTTACAAGTCCGTTCTGGGTTTGAACGAAACCTGAGGCACTTTCCTCGCATATCCGTCGACCTCCAAGCACGTCCGGACGGCTACCACTTCAGCCCCCTTCAAGGTAGCTACTCCCATCGTGAGCGTCAGTAGCACCCATCCATTCGATGTGAAGATCGTCGGTCTTGCACCATCTTCAACCTCTTCGACTTATCGTCGAATCGATTATTCAGAATGGGTATAGACCCGGCCTTTCTGAATAACCCACGTATATAATAAACAATTGTTATACAAACACAACATACGCCTCATTCCAATTCAGATATTCACACTCCTAGGGAAAGGTTCCCATTAATTTTATCAAAGATAAATTCTTTTAAATTTATTCTTTAATCTTCCTTTGGATATCATTTCAAACCATATCATGGTTTTCCAAACTAGTCGGGATTAGCGAACCACACCGAAGTAATTATTTATTTTATTTCCCAATCCCAACCTATTTATCCCATGGAGCAAAACTGTTATTACCCCTTAACTAACACCACGGTGTTATCGGTAAATTTAATTACCATTTCACGTTCAAATCTAATTAAAGATTTAACTATCGCTTTGGAGCAAAACCGGTAATACTCCATTCTCGCTCAATTTCTAAATTTGGTAATTCAGATTATCAATTCACATTTCAATTTAATTGCAGATTCACTAAAACTCCTTTTACTGGGTTAAAGAACTAGGTGTTATTTAAAACACAGTTCACAACAAACCCAAATCACATTCTATTTATTATCGGGTTAAAGAACTAGTGTTATTCAAAACACCGTTCACGATAAACCCATTTCAAATCCAATTCCGATTATTTAAAACCCCTTTTTAAATCTAATTTCTTTATTTAAAAATAACTGGGTTTTAAATTTAGTTCAAAACTAGTTCATTTCGATAAAAATCTATTTTTATCTTTTCAAATATGGAGTTTTTCATCCCTAATTTTCCCAAGTCATTTCTTATGATTTCACACTAATTATTACTATTTTTAATAATTCTATCAAGGCCCGTACAGTCGATTTCCAACAATGGCCATCGAACTGCACTTACAGCGACCTTTTTCAAATTTGATTTGACGTATCTCCAAATCCAACCGTTAGATTTCGAATTTCTAATATTCGTTAGAAAGCTCTTTTCGATACGAACCCAACGGTTCCGGTTTTAGGAGAATCCGACGGTCGGATCTCCCGTAATGTCCGTTTGAAATAAATGGTCGAAATTTACGAACGACCGCGGCGCGGCGCGTTCTATTCAGGCCATTATATTATATATATAATATATATAATATATATTTCGTCGATTTCTATTTAAAACGAATTATATGAATAGTTTTAAATTCGTTTCAAAAACAATTTCAACTTCCATTTCAATTTAAATCAAAATTGAATTCTTCTTTATAAATTCGTTTTAAAATTCATTTCTATTCAATTCAAATTTAAGTTAAATTTGAATTCATTTCAATTCGCTTTCAATTCAATTTGAATTCGTTTTCAATTCAATTTGAATTCGTTTTCAATTCAATTTGAATTCGTTTTCAATTCAATTTGAATTCGTTTTCAATTCAATTTGAATTCGTTTTCAATTCAATTTGAATTCGTTTTCAATTCAATTCAATTCAAATTGGTTTTCTATTCGATTCAAATTCATTTCCTATTCAAATCAAATTCGTTTCGTTTTCTATTTGAATCAAATTCACTATATATTCAATTGAAATCAAATTGGTTTTCTATTCCATTCAATTCGAAATCGTTTTATATTCAATTCAAATCGAAATCGTTATATATTCAATTTATTTCGAAATCGTTATATATTCAATTTATTTCGAAATCGTTATATATTCAATTTATTTCGTTTTCTATTTAATATGATTCAAATTTCATTTCAAAATATTCAATTTAGAATTCACTTTTCAATATCATTTTAAAATGAATAAAATCGATATAAATATCGTTCACGTCAAAATGGCGTCAATCTAACCAACACGGCTTCATATATTTCTATTTTCAAATATTCTATTTCAAATATTTCCTATTATCAAAATATTTGTTATTATCAAAATATTTCGTTCAACACATGACTAACCTCAACGGATGAGTACAGTCAACACATGAACCTTTGTTTTATATTTTTTTTTTTCCTAAATTGAAATGAGGCCCAATCAATCACCATATAATGTTAATTATATGGATTTTCATACATCACACGTATATAATAGCATTGAAAAATAATCAACCACCAACCAAAGTGCACTACACTGTATAAGCATCAAATATAGATATCTAACGCTTATAACAGCCTGTCAATCAATCGATCGACATATTTAATCAATCAGGATGAGTGAACTTCAAATTTCATCCCAACACCCGTGTGGGGTTTCAAACAATCAAACACATATTTTATTTGTGCAGTTGGGCGATGTGTAAAATATATCAACCCAATAATGTCAGTCAAATAGGTGTACACAAACAAATCGGCTGATTTGTTTATAAATATTTATTTCACGGTTCAAATTTTTCTAACACTTTTTTCTTTTTTTTAGAAAATTTCGGCAGCACAACGGCACTATACCAAAATTAGAGTAAGGTCTAACCTAGCCTTACTCCTTCGCCTTATCACGGCGCACGTCTAATCCTAATAAATTATTCGATTCGTTATTCAAACCACAAACTGGGGTAAGTTCTATCCTAGCCTTACACCCTTCGCCTTATAACGGCGCACGTCTAGTCCTAACCCATTATCGATTCGATTTCTAACCACAAACCACATTCAAACCAATATTCCCATCAATTCAACAAATATAGCAACCAAACAAACAAGTCGTCCATGGTTTGTGGACGACGGGTGTCAGGTGTTACTAAACACCGTCAAGCATCCTAGTATATAATTAACTAGAAATAAAATTTAGAGTAAGAAGTTCTCACAGAGGGTTCCACTCCACCGTGCTTTGCTTTTGAACTGTTGAACCTTTTCGATCTGCTTGAAATTCCAACGCAGTTCTTTTCACGCTGTTCAAATATAAAAATTATATTTTTATCGCTTCATTTCAAAATAAAAATCATATTTTTATTTCTACTTCATATATATTTACAACGCTTCTATATATATATATATATATATATATATATATATATAAAAGAATTATATTTCCAATATAAAGATCAAATTTTTTTCTTTACGACACATATAAAAATTATATTTTTTTATCTCCACATATATAGAAGTTATATTTTTAACCTTTCTGTAGTATAAAAATTATAGTTCTAACCTTTCTATAATATAAAAATTATATTTTTATTATCTACATATAATAAAAATCATAGTTTTATTATTCTAAAAATCTAAAGATCGTATTTTTATCATGTTAATCCTATAATAAAGATCACCTCTTTATACTATTGCTACTCGTATTAAAACCATTTCTTTTTCATGTTAACAAACTTATTTTTAACAATTTAAAAATCTCAACTTTTTCTACATAAAAATATAAGCTTTTCCTTTTAAATAAAATCTAATGTTTTACCTTTAAAAGGATTCACAAATATATAACAAAACAATGTTTTAATGGAAAAGAAAGAAAGAGGGCTCACTGTGTTCGAAGAACTGAGAGGAGGGGGGGAAGAAATCGTGGCGCTGGTGGTGGGGGGTCTGACCTGCGGTGGCGTGGGCGTGGGCCAGGGTAGTAGCGGGCGGAGGCTTCTTTGCGTCGTGGGGGCTTTGGGTGCTTTGACTGCGGAGGAGAGAGAAGCGAGAGGGGGAAGGGAAGGAGGGGGATCGGAGAAGAGGAGGTGGGGGCGGTGAATGACGGCGGCGCCGGGGAGGGAGCGCGATGGTGGATCGGAAGAGAAGAGCGGGTTTTTTTTTTTTCTCGGAGTTGACTGAAATGAGGGAGGAAGAAAAAGGGAGGGTGTAGTTATATATTTAATTATATTATTTATTATTTTAATTTGAAAAGTACCTTTTTATTTCGAACTCAAAACGAAACCCACCACCTGTCGTCCCTAGCTAACTACTCCCATTCCGAACACAATGGGATATGTTTCACAAGCTAATTCGACCGTTACGATTAGTTTCCATTGAATTTAAAATATAAATCTTTATATATTCACTTTAAACGCACATTTTAATCTACCGGGGTCACATACTGTCTCTAAAAATTCCATAAAAATATTTTCTAGCTTCGTATTGACGATATGGTCCTAACAAAACTAATTTCGACGAATTCTGAGACCGTTTGAAAAATGGCTAATTTCCAGTCGATTAAAATCAACTGAAACTGGTCAATCGCGTTTTCCCTTGCCACGCTCACATATTGATTCGAAAAATTATGAAATTTGGAATCTAGCAATAACTCGACATCACGGACCCAACAAAAGTAGTTTCGTCGAAATCCGAGGTCGTTTGCAAAATTCCCATTTTTAAGGGCCCGAATTTCATAGCGACTATTCAGAAATTTCAACTGGACATATCTTTTGATTCCCGCTATGAAATCTTGATTTTCCAGATTCGTTGGAAAGATATTCACGAATAGATCCTAATGTTTTTGGTTTCACTAAAATCCGGATTGTTTTGCACCCGGTACGTTCAATTGAAGTTTGAAATCTAATTATCGAACTACCGCGCCATTTTCAATTCTATTTATAATTATATATAATTATTTATATTCTAACGACGATGCGTATAATATATACATTCTAATTTTATTCAAAATAAAGTTTTCGTCGAAATTATTTAAAATAATCTATTTTAAATATTCAAATTCAGCTAAAATTGCTAAAATAAAATTTTCAAACTGGCTCGCATTTTACGGGTTGTTACATGAATTGCCTGTGTGGCATGCTAGGATGCAGTGATCAAGGCTTCTGTTGAAAAGCAAAGTCTTGTGGTTGATGATCAAAGCACCGCCTGTGTGTCGTAGCTTTGTGTATAACGTTAATTCGCGAACCTCACACCCCGGTATGAACCAGAAACGGGAGAGGACATTAAGGAGGGCATGTGTTTCCTTCTAGCTAGAGGTGGTGTTAGTGCTTAAACTGGATGACATTTATATTATTTTCACCTATGTGGTTGTTGCTGTTGCGAGGCGCCTCGGTTATATCGGTCGATCCGGGACCGATGGAGTCATTCGTTGGCTCATTTACGCCACAAAGGGCGGGGAAACGTATTGTTCAGGCACTATAATCCACTCCGTATGGACCGACCCTGACGATCCAAGGGGCAGTTGCGGCTGTTCCGGAGACATGGGCTAGATTGTCTTGAAGTCGGTAAGGACTATCTTTTGTCTTGGTTCATGACGGAAATCCAATTTCCAAATACGACACCGTGCGGTTTTGATTGTATATATATATATGCGACATGATATATTGTACCCATGCCGTCTATGATTGATACATATGATTTGAAATTGTTTTTGAAACATATAAACACTAGCAATAATGCCAAATTCCTTTTTTTTTATTGTATCAAGCATATTTTGGCCATTATAAGGTAAAACTCTATCCTCCGGTTGTGTTGCATTGTGTGATAGGAACTGAGTCTTATAATGGCTTCATTTTTATAAAAAGCATTGCGATGTTTAAAAGAATTGTTTGTTTTAAAGCACTGGCAATCCAATGGAGTAAACCCGTTCCACGAAAGTGGCGTGGTCCTGTGATTAGCCATATCATAAAATGTGTTAAGTAGATTTCTCATACCAGTCCCATGACTGACTCATAGTTTGTTTCACTTGCAAACTCAGGTGCCTCTTTTTCTACATGGGCAGCCTTGTATTCAGGTTTTAGCTGGCTCTTTCTGGATAGCTGGAGATGAAGATGGATTCTATCCTTTATCTCTTTTTATGTTGTTCAGCTCCTATTGTACATATTATGTTTGTTTCCATTGTAGACATTTATATATAGCTGAACTGTATTTGTACTAAGTATGATCCTGTATACTGTGTAACTCTGATGATTATGTTTATCCAGTGTATTATTTGTTCATTATCTGGTGTATTTATTTAATTCTGTTCTGCTATTATTTGTTTATGTGTTATATTCCAAAGATTACCCTTAACACCGTCGTACGGGGCTTTGGGGTCGTCACATCTCACTTTTAAATTTATTTTCTAGTTTGAAATATATATTAGGATGCAGACGGTGTTTAGTAGCACCTGACTCCCGTCGTCCACAGACCATGGATGACTTGTTAGTTTGGTTCCTATGTTGTGAAATTTGATTGTGTGATGTGAAATGAAATAAAATATTTTATAGTGGAAAATATTTTATAGTTAAAAATATAATTTTTAACGTGTATATAAAATAAATATTTATAAACAAATCAGATGATTTATTTATATACACTGATTTGACTGATATTTGATTAGGACAATAAATTTTATACATCGTCCAACTGCACAAATAAAATCTGTGTTTGATTGTTTGAAACCCCACACGGGTGTTGGGATGAAATTGGACATACACTAATCCCAATAATTAGTTGTATGTCGATCGATTGATTGACAGGCTGTTATAAGCGTTGAATATTTATATTTGATGCTTATACAGTGTAGAATGCACTCTGAATGATGGTTGATGATTTATCGTTGCTATTATATACATGTGTTGTAGGGAATCCATATAATTAACGTTATATGGTAATTGATTGGGCCTCATTCCAATTTGGAAAATAGAAAGAAAATTCATTTGTTGAATAGTAAAGAAAAATCATTTGTTGAATTGTAAAAGAAAATTCATTTGTTGAATAGTAAAGAAAATTCATTTGTTGAATAGTAAAGAAAATTCATGTGTTGAATAGAGAAAATATTCATTTTTTGAATAGAATAACGATGTTACTGAAATATAAAAAGCCGCGTTAATTAGATTGACGCCATTTTGATGTGAACGATATTTATATCGATTTTATTCATTTTTATAATGAATATAGAAAAGGAATTGATTTCAAAATACAACGTTTTGAAAATATTATCATTTGTATATCGATGATGTGGAATATTCAATTTTGATTAGAAATTGAATATGAAGTTGAAATCGTTTTGAAAACGAATTTAAAACGATTTATAAAATACGTTTTGAAAGGAAATCGACGAAATATATATAATATATATATTGTACATATATAATGGCCTGAATAGAACGCGCCGAGCTGCGGTAGTTCGCGAATTTCGACCATTGACTTCGAATGGACATTGCGGGAGATCCGACCGTCGGATTCTCCTAAAACCGGAACTGTTTGCTTTGTATCGAAAAGAGCTTCCCAATGAATATTAGAGATTTGAAATCTAACGGTTGAATTTGGAGTTATGTCCAAATAAAATTTGGAAAAGGTCGCTGTAAGTGCAGTTCGACGGCCGTTGATGGAAATCGACTGTACGGGCCTTGATAAAATTATTCGAAATTGTAATTATTTGCGTAAAATCATAAGAAATGATTTGGGAAGAATTGGGATGAAAAACTCCATATTTGAATAGATAAAAGTAGATTTTTATCGAAATGAACTAGTTTTGAACTAGAATTATAATTCTATTTATTTTTAAAATAAATAAAGTGGATTTGAAATAGTTTTGAAAATAACCAGAAATTCCAATAATTGAATTGGAATGGATTTGAATCGAAATTGTCTTTGAAATATTTCGATGTTGGATTTCGTGATTATACAGATATTGTTATGGAAATTTGAAAGATATATTTATATCGTTATTTTCAATACGATATTTGTTGGTCGTAGAATTTGATATTGAATATAAGCCGATATATTTTCTATTCAGAGCCTTGTATTTAATATCTAATGTGATTTGGGTTTGTCGTGAATGGTGTCTTCATTAACACTGTTCTTAAACACAGTTGATAAAAAGATTAAATCTTTTATTTAGATTTAATGAAGTGTACCAATTAAATGGTATTTAATTGGAATTGAATTTGAATTGATTTTTGGGTTTATCGTGAACGGTGTTTTAAATAACACTTGTTCTTTAACCCGATAATTAATGGAATGTGATTTTGGGTAGTCGTGAACGGTATCTTCAATAATACTATTCTTAGACCCAACTGAGTTAAGAAAATCCAAAACAAACTGGAGATTAGTTAAGTTGAATGGTTTCCTGGGTATTGATCTGATGTTGGTTTCGGCCTTCGGGGTTAATACTTAAGGAATTGCTCACTTGCTATTTTACGGTTAAAAGCTGATAGAATGGAATGTGATTTTGGGTTAATCGTGAACCATGTTTTAAATGACATTGATTCTTTAACCCAGTTAAAGATTAAAACTAAGTGGAGTTTTAATGAATCTTTAATTAGATTGAAAAGATCGAGAATGGAGTATCACCAGGTTTGCTTCAGGCGATAGATAAATCTTTAATTAGATTTGAACGTGAAATGGTAATTGAATTTACCGATAACACCATGGTGTTAGATATGAAGTATGACCAGTTTTACTTCATGGGATGAATAGGTTGGGATTGGGAAATAAAATAAATGATTACTTCGGTGTGGTTCGCTAATCCCGACTAGTTTGATTTGATATTCAAAGGAAAATTAAAGAATAAATTTAAAACAATTTATCTTTGATAAAATTAAAGGGAACCTTTCCCTAAGAATGTGAAATTTAGAAACTAACTGTCGGTTAGCTAAGAAGAATGGTTTCCTGGGTATTGATCTGATGTTGGTTTCGGCCTTCGGGGTTAATGTTTGGGGAATTATTCTCTGGCTAATTTACGGTTAGTGACTGATAAATTTGAATGAGGCGTATGTTGTGTTTGTGTAACACTTGTTTATTATATACGTGAGTTATTCGAAAAGATTGGGTTTATCCCATTTTGAATAACTGATATGACGATAAGTCGAAGGTGAAGACGGTGGTTGAAGCCCGGAAGTCTTCACGTCGTTTGGATAATTACTGATGATCTTGATTGGGTCGTACACCCAAGAGGAGGGAATCAGTTAGTGATCGTCCAGACGTACTTGGAGATCGATGGATATGCGGGGTAATAGGTGCCTCCGGTTCCGTTCAGACCCAGAATGGACTTGTAAATGGACTGTGTATCTGACATTGGATTTTATTCTGTGTGATTGATTTCTATTGAATATATATCTGTTTGGCGGTGGAGAATTTATTCTCTTGCTTAACGCCCTTCTCTGAGACGTACGAGCTCAAAGGTTATGTATTGATGGATATCAAACGCATGGAGTGAATTGCCTGTGTGGCATGCCTAAGTGGCAATTGATCGAGGCTTTTGTTGAAAAGCAAAGTCTTGTGGTTGATGATCAAAGCACCGCCTGTATGGCATAGCTTTGTGTAACGTGAATTCGCGAGCCTCACACCCTGGTTGTGAACCAGAAACGGGAGAGGACCTCAGGGAGGGCATGCGTTTCTTTCTAGCTAAAAGTGGCGTCAATGGTTTTACACGCCCTAACGAGTTTGACTTATGTGGTTGTTGCTGTTGCGAGGCGCCTCGGATATATCGGTGACTATGTGAAGCCGATGGAGTCATTCGTTGACTCATTGATGCCCCGAAGGGTGGGGAAACGTAGTGTTCAGGCATAATAATCCACATCGGTGTACCGACCCTGACGATCCAAGGGGCGGTTGCGGCTGTTCCTGAGGGGCGGGCTAGAGCATCTCGAATCGGTAGAGGACTATCTTTTGCCTCGGTTCACAGTTGGAAATTCAACTTCCAATACGTGACATGTGCGGTTTTGATTGTAAACCTATATATGGTGACATAGTGGCATGGGCCACTCATGTCGCCTATGATTGATTTTTATGATTGTATATTAAATCAGAAACTAACTGGAAACGAGCTAAGATGGGTGGTTTCCTGGGTATTAGTCTGATGTTGGTTTCGGCCTTCGGGGTTAATACTTAGGGAATCGTTCTCTTACTAATTTACAGTTGGAGTCTGATTAAAATTTTAAAACATGAAATTTAACGTACCAAGCATTCTTTGGCTATTATAAGGTAAAAACCCTATCCTCCGGCTTGCGTTGCATTGTGTGATGGGACCTGGGTCTTATAATAGCTTCATTGTTCCTTATTTAGCATTGCGCTGTTTGTTTTATGCACTGGTGTTCTTGGGAGGAAACTCGTTCCGTGTTATACGGCGTGGCCCCTTGATTTACCTAACTTTAAAATAAAGATAAATAACTGTTTTTGTTCTCACACCAGTCACATGACTGACCTGGAGTTTATTGTTTTAACCTAAACTCTGGGTGCCCTTATTTTGACACAGGCAGCTAGTAGTTTTGGTTTTGCAGATTTATATTCACAGGATCCTTGTTTACAGCACGAATGATATCCGAAAAGCTCTGTATCCGTATATCTCCTTCAGTTGTGCTTTGTATTATTTTCCGTTGCAGTGATGTATTTAAATGTAATTTAAATCTCTGATATTTTCTAATGTGTATTATTTGTTTATACTCTGTATATTCTTGTATTCTGATGGAATTGTTGTAATAAACAATGAAATGTACCTCTGTCCGCGTTCTTTTGTGTGTTGTTCTCAAAGTATCTGCTCTTTCCTTCACGGGGAAGTTACGGGTCTTTACAGTAATGGATTTCCAACTATGACAAGGTATGGAACCACCTTCAGCTGGTGTATCTCTAGAGGAGAATACACCGAGTTCAACAAGAACATCTTGCAACTCAGTCATACATGACCGACCACTCATTTCTCTTGAGTGTATCGAATGTATATCACCAACGGTTGGGATCAGCAACCATTTTCCCGAATGGGACATAATTGAATAGAATAAGAAATTAAATGAATCTCAAGATAGGTGATTATACACCCTGATGGAAGCTACCCACATAGTCATGCTGTCTGCCCGATTTTTGTCATTCCCGGTTGTTAAGGCCAGAGGCTACGATTACTTCTCTCTTTGATAACACAATTACTTTGAATGTCACATTATCAGATCCGTTAATCATTAATTGGTTTACACAAATATTCTAGATGTTATGCTAAGGGAATAAATCCGTTGCAACCATATATATTTATACAGACCAACCCATTCGATCATTGGAAATATTCTGTCAGACATTCGTCCATATACGTTCGTTCTGGGACTGAACGAAACCGAGGGCACTATTCAGTACATCCATCCTAGGCAATCTCTACCTAGGACTTATACAAAAGCCCTTGCACTTTACTCCGTCTTCAATATCTTCAGCATACTTGGTTCGCAATGCTTATGTCAATACGGAGTGGTTCTTTGGATAAGAATCCAACCGGTCTCTCCATATTGACAACGATGGTCAAAAACTTCGATAGTCTGTGATTTAACTATCGAATAAAAATAAGTGTTTCGATAGTCGATGATTTAACTATCGAAGAGAACAAGTGTTCATTCAACATATCAAACAAATCACTGGGCTCTTTAATTAATATTTCATTAATTAAATCTCTTCTCCATTTCCTTATCAATATTTGTTAACCAAATATTTTCAATAATCATATTGGCCTTTTACGCTATTTGGAAAACATTTCCGAATATCGCCTTCCTTTATTTTCTTAAACTTAGAAAATATATGCTAGTTATAATTGGAAAATATTCCAATTACTTATCTCTTTTCCGATCTCGTTTATTTCTATACTTAGGAAATATTTATTGTTGCATTTCTAAGTATACACTTATTTGGGTTAAAATGGATGTTGTGTAAAACATCGTTACGACAACCCAAATACTATATTCAAGTAACTCTTATCCAACATTGATCTTCGAGCCTGAAATCTTACTATTTATTTGTTAATAATGAAATTAATCAAGTTTGGGTATAACTACCTCTCAGACCTTGACTGAATAACATTTATAACGTCAAAACAGATATGACTACTTACTCGAATAATCAATACCATACAACTACTTATTCACTTTTAAACACGTATACACTTTCTCTTTCTATTCTTACAAGATTTTAAGCCTAGTCTTCCTTTTTGATTATACTATTCTATTTTTAAGTTCGTTTTCTTATCGACCTTTATATATATTGATATATAGATTCTAATTATCAAACTTCTTAAAAATATTCTAACTCCTTAAATTTCTGGAAAAATTCTCCATAACGTCCTTTGGACCAGGGGCATCGGAATATTTCAAATAGCCTCCTATGGCCCTCACCAATCCAAAAGAAAAAGAAAAAGCCAAGCGGCTTGCCGATACGACGCATAAAATCTCCTATATGAATTAAATACGTACCTTTTTATCGAGCATTCTATTTATATACCTTCATACCTTATCCATACCTGTCTACTGTATATCTATACCTGTCCAATTTATTTCCAACTTAATCCAATCGTTTTACTCAATTCGTTAATTAACTTGATAGTTTACTCCTTTTCCTGTTTTACTTTTATATGTGAACATAACATGTTCAAATAAAATTCTGACTCGCTTATAAATTCTTTGGATTCGATTTTTAATTTAAGTTTCATATTCGATTTTGAATATGAAATCCACACATCCAATTCACCTTTAAGGTTCAACTTCAAATTCAAAATTTCCATCAACTTGTTGCTAATTAATCGTTTTGCCTATTTCACCCATTTTATTTAAATATAACTTTTTCAAATGTATGTTAACTTGTTTATACACTAATCAAATTCCATTCTCGACCTAAGTTTCATATTCGATTTCGACTATAAATTTACTAACCCAATTCTCTTATCCAAAGTCAAGTTCGATTCAAAATCCCATTAACTGATTATTCTTCAATTAGTTAACTTTATTCAAAAATTCAAAATATAATTTTTGTCCCAAAAACCATTTCATTTACACAGCTTGAGCTTGTATTTATTTCCCAATTCAAATATGGATTTTTCAAATGGAAACTCGGATTTTATTTGTTTAAAATCCTTATATTTATTTAAATAAACCCTTATGGTTTTATAAGGGTTCTGGCGCTGCAATTTTAGAAATTTGATTTTTGCATATCTCAAAATCTATTCGACGAAATCCAAATTTTTCTCTTCTATTAGAAAACTATTATTCAACCGGTCCCGACGATTCTTGTTTCAAAGAATTTCGACTTAATTTGACTTCTATATACTAAATTGAAGTTCGAATCGCCAATTTACGAACTACCGCGCTGCGGCGAGTTCGTTTTAATTATATTTATAAATATAAACTTTTAAGCCTCGTTTAAAATAAACTCAACTTCATTCTGATATATTTTTGATGTATATCAAATCCATTTTTCCAATTCAACATAATATTTCTAATCTTCTAAAATTTGTCGATTTTCCCTAACTCGGAAAAAAAAATATTTATACTTCGATCTTCTATATTCAAATTCCATTTCAATACCAATTGAATTTCCTATATTCAAATCTATTTTTAAACTTCATTTGAATTTCTATATTCAAATCTATTTTCAATTCTATTTGAATCCTATATCAAATTAAATTTTAACTCTATTTGAATCCTATGTTCAAATTCAATTTTAACTCTATTTGAATCCTATATTTAAATTCAATTTTAACTCTATTTGAATCCTATATTCAAATTCAATTTACATTCCTATGTTCAAATTCTATATTTGAATTTCCTTTAAATTTTCTATATTCAACATCTATTTGAATTTCTATATTCTAATTTTATATTTGAATTCTCTTTGAATTTCTATATTTGAATTCTCTTTGAATTTCTATATTCAAATTCTATATTTAAATTCTCTTTGAATTTCTATATTCAAATTCTATACTTAAATTCTATATTCAAATCCCGTTTGAATTTCTATATTCAAACTCCATTTAAATTTCTATATTCAAATTCTATATTTGAATTTCCTTTATTCCAATTCCATTTCCATTTCTTCTATTCAAATTTTATATTTGAATTTTCTTTATATTCAAATTCCATTTCAATTTCTATATTCAAATTCTATATTTGAATTCTCTTTGAATTTCTATATTAAACAAGTCTTGATTTCCAATTCAGTTGAAATCAATAATTTCTACTTTGGAAAAATAACATTCCCTTTTCAACTTTACACTTGTGTTTTTATTTCTGAATTGCCCAATGATGATTCTTTTCACTTCATTTATAAACTTCATTTATAAATGAATTACTTGTTTTTATTTTATTAAAACAAGTTAATATTTTTATTCCTTTCCAAAATTTCAAATTCTATTTTAAAAATAGAATTTTCCTTTTAAATCTTAAATACCCCTTTTCATGATATTTTTAAATATCAACACTTAGGCCCAGTGATATTTAAACACCAAACAACCAATTATTTATTTCAGGTTTTCTAACACATCATATATGACAGTATATATGCAAACAAATAAACAAACAGATAATATATTTTTGAGGAATCAGTTGGATCCCTCTAACATGTTTTCCAGCATCCACAGACGTTAGTCAACATAGTAATACACATCCTGCTTCGAGGCAGGATATCGCGGTATGAAGGTCATCCACTAATATATATTTATGGGGCGCATAGGGAAATCATCCGCTATGAAACTGCGGGCATCCGCTAATGAGACTACTGGAATCAATCCAACCATCAACCCAATATATATATATATATATATATATATATAATAGTCAACCCCAAATAACTAATATATTTAAATCAACCAAAAAAATCAAACAAGCAACAACAACTATTTTTAATGACATAAAAATAATTCTAATTAAGGTGAGTGAGATTTACTCACCGTGATTTTCCTTGTCGAACTAGCGATTTGTTTTCGATTAATGTTTAATTTAACCGGAAAAATCCAACTTTTTCCAAGAATCCCACAGTGTAGTTTTCGTCCATACCAATTCAACGGACTTTGTTACATCTGATTCTGATTTCGTACAAAAAATATATATACGCATTATAATTCTTTTTATATTAGTCTAAATAATCAATAACAAGCTAAAAATAATATTCATACCTTAATCATATTTTATAAATACTGCTCTCCTCCTTATTTCAAACCCAATACCACTGTGGAGCCCATGATCTACAAACTCCATCATCAGTCACCTCGTATCAACAAAGGACAGACTCCCTACAGCTACTGTCGAGCACTGGGTAATTACCAAAACAAAGATCGAACTCTTACATTCCTTACTGCTGAACTCTTACCACCCATTTCACTAATCAACCTACAACCTCCACCCTAAAATTCCAGATCGAACTCCGGTTGCACCAATGTCGATGTCAGCTGCTTCGAAATCTCACTACTCAACAACGCCCTTCCACTCAAATCGCAACAGGTTTCCCTCAATTCACCATCGCGATACCTATTTCGAACCCCTGACAACCCTTAAACTGCATCGTACTGACAAGTGACGGTCCCTCGATTGAAGCGCTCGCGTGATGTCCATCCTATAGGAGCTTGCAAAAATCACATTCGGGATTTAAGGGATTCCGATTTCTTTGGTTTTGTCTTGGGAGAGATACGAATTTGCAAAAGAAGAGGAAGGGTGCGGATTCACAAAATGGTAAAAAGGTGGAAATTTTGTGTTGTTTCGTTCTAAAAAGAGAAAAGAGGAGCGATTTTAACTTTGAAGAAGGAGGAGTTTTTCTTTTACTTATAGAGTGAGCGGATGGAGGAGAAGAGGCTACGTTTGATTTCTCCTTGCGGTTGTGAAATGAAAAGGGAGGCCAAGGATTTGTGGAGGAGAGAAGCTCGCGTGTTTGACTTTTGTCCATACAAGAAAAGAATGAATTCACTTTATTTTGTTTTTCTTTGAATTAAACCGGTACCCTTTAATTTAAAAACCCATGATGCCGAACTCCTTTCTGAACCCAACAACTGTCAATTCTAGGGTAATACCACTATTCCGGACACACTGGAACAGGTTTCGAAGTTCAATTTGATCATCTGGAGAAGATATTAATTTAATTTGACATAAATTAAATTTAAAACAATAAATTCTACAATAATAAATTAATGTTATTATTCGAATTCAAACAGAAGTCTGAACTGTATTTAATTTAGTTTTAAATCTCGAACTGAATTATATTTTCGCATTACGATGATTTAATATATCTGATATTAAATCGAAATTGATTATTAAATTAATAATTTAATATAAATATTCATTTATATTATTAACTCGATATTTAAATCCATATTAAATATTTAAAAATAAACTAACAAAGATCCAGGTCGTTACATTCTTCCCCTCTTAAAAGAATTTCGTCCCCGAAATTAGTAAGGTAGGGAAATGTTACTAACCTCATTAGCTTTTCAAAACTCATTTATGTTAAAACTCAACTCTTCATATTTCTACAACTTTTAGTTCTACCAAACTTTTTGGTTCTCGTTTATATTACACATCATCTATAGTCACATTCATTTATCCCGAATGATTTAATTCATATTCACTTCAATTTATTTCAAATTGATTCTAGTCAATTTATTCACCTCGAACCATTTAACTTGCTTAAGTTAAATTTTAATTCCAGCATCCAAATCCCTGGGTTTTCATTTCAAATCCTTTTTGAAATCACATAAATATATACACATATATTTATTTCCATCTCAAATTCAAATCAATTGAATTTTCAAACCAGCTTGTTTTCTTTCAAACAAATATTTATCAAAACTTTTCTAAGGTAGCAATTCATCACTTAGAAACTCGAAAATGAATACTGATGATGTTGCAAATATCATCAGAATTATTTTCCAGCAACTGAAGTGAGTTCAATGCTTAAACAATTTCAACATCCATTTAAAACAAAGCTATATTGTTCTAATATACTTCAGAAAATATTTTACAACTTCCCAGGATTTAAAATTCCAAATTCTGTTTTGAATTCAATTTCAATTTATCACATTTGTATATTTTATTTCTATACAAATTCTACTTGGTTATATATAACCATTCCAATTTTTATAATCTAATTTGATTATAATACCAACAACCAACTCATCCATATATAATAATTTCAGAAAATTATTCTTTTTCTATCAAAATAGAATTTTGGATAAAATTATTTCATCTACCCATTAAAACAATATCATGTCGAATTCTCTGTTCAAGTGTTCATAAATTCATATCGACTTCGTGGCGTCCCACGATTCGACCAAAATTTATAATCCACTCAATAGACTAGGAATCACAATACAAATCATTTATTTTAATCAATTAACAAATACGCGCTCTCGTGTATATATATACACACACACACACACACACTCAACTCATTCTAAGGTACTACTGACCATATCTCTAATGAGCACATCCCACAAAGCCTAGGTGTTCACTCAACCTAAGCTCTGATACCAAGTGTAATGGCCCATAAATCCGTAATATCAGAGTTGACAATATACATCATATGTCTAAACCAAATATCACGAATATACAAATAAATTTTTTTTAGAAGAAAAAGATAGAAGAAGAACAGAAATAACAACACAGAATCTCACATCGCAGCGGAACAAAATATAATATTCCTGCTCCAAGCTCCTTTAGATAAATCCGTAAAATCCTGAACTACTTGACTGGCCGTACAAATTTAGGCTCCCAAGAGTTTAGGAAGAACAAAACAAAATAAACTCTAGGTCAGTCATGGGACTGGTATGAGTAAACAGTTTCAGAAACTAAATGATATCTCAAAAGACCATGCCGTATAAAACGGAACGGGTTTTTCCCTTATGAGAATCCAAACACTCGACTTAAATTTCAAACCCTTTTTGAAAGAAACGATAATCTTTATATCAAAACTCTTTTGATATTATAATATGTCTAAATCAAATAAATAGAGATCTAGTGGAACGTTTGCATCTCACGTTCCACATATATAATATACAATCAAAATCGCAAGCACTTATAGGGTAATGGATTTCCAACTATGACAAGGTATGGAACCACCTTCCGCTAGTGTATCTCTAGAGAAAAATACACCGAGTTCAACAAGAACATCTTGCAACTCAGCCACACATGACCGACCACTCATTTCTCTTGAGTGTATCGAATGTATATCACCAACGGTTGGGATCAGCAACCGTTTTCCCGAATGGGACAACATTGAATAGAATAAGAAATTAAATGAATCTCTAGACAGGTGATTATACACCCTAATGGAAGCTACCCACATACTCATGATGCCTACCCTATTTTTGTCATTCTAGGTTGTTGAGGCCAGAGGCAACGATTACTTCTCTCATTGATAACACAATTACTTTGAATGCCACATTATCAGATCCGTTAATCATTAATTGGTTTACACAAATATTCTGGATGTTACGCTAAGGGAATAAATCCGTTGCAACCATATATATTTATACAGACCAACCCATTCGATCATTGGAAATATTCTGTCAGAAATTCGTCTATATACGTTCGTTCTGGGACTGAATGAAACCGAGGGCACTATTCAGTACATCCATCCTAGGCAACCTCTACCGAGGACTTATACAACAGCCCTTACACTTTACTCCATCTTCAATATATTCAGCATACTTGGTTCGCAATGCTTATGCCAATATGGAGTGGTTCTTTGGATAAGAATCCAACCTGTCTCTCCATATTGACAACGATGGTCAAAAACTTCGATAGTCTGTGATTTAAATATCGAATAAAAACAAGTGTTTCGATAGTCGATGATTTAACTATCGAAGAAAACAAGTATTCATTCAACATATCAAACAAATCACTGGGCTCTTTAATTAATATTTCATTTATTAAATCTCTTCTCCATTTCCTTATCAATATTTGTTAACCAAATATTTTCAATAACCATATTGGCCTTTTCGCTATTTGGAAAACTTTTTCGAATATCGCCTTCCATTATTTTCTTAAACTTAGAAAATATATGCTAGTTATAATTGGAAAATATTCCAATTACTTATCTCTTTTCTGATCTTGTTTATTTCTATACTTAGGAAATATTTATTATTCTATTTCCAAGTTTACACTTATTTGGGTCAAAACGGATGTTGTGTAAAACATCGTTACGACAACCCAAATACTATATTCAACTAAGTCTTATCCAACATTGATCTTCGAGCCTGAAATCTTACTATTTATTTGTTAATAATGAAATCAATCAAGTTGGGGTATAACTACCTCTCAGACCTTGACTGAATAACATTTATAACGACAAAACAGATATGACTACTTACTCGAATAATCAATACCATACAACTACTTATTCACTTTTAAACACATATACACTTTCTCTTTCTATTCTTATGAGATTTTATTCCTAGTCTTCCTTTTTGATTATACTATTCTATTTTTAAGTTCGTTTTCTTATCGACTTCTATATATATTGATATGTAGATTATAGTTATCAAACTTCTTAAAAATATTCCAGCTCCTTAAATTTTCGGAAAAATTCTCCATAACCTCCTTTGTACCGGGAGCATCGGGATATTTTAGATAGCCTCCCATGACCCTCACCAATCCAAAAGAAAAAGAAAAAGCCAAGCGGCTTGCCGATACGGCGCATAATCTCATATATGAATTAAATACATACCTTTTTGTCGAGCATTCTATTTATATACCTTCATACCTTATCCATACCTGTCTCTTGTATATCTATACCTGTCCAATTTATTTCCAACTTAATCCAATCGTTTTACTCAATTCGTTAATTAACTTGCTAGTTTACTCCTTTTCCTGTTTTACTTTTATATGTGAACATAACATGTTCAAATAAAATTCTAACTCGCTTATAAATTCTTTGTATTCGATTTTTAATTTAAGTTTCATATTCGATTTTGAATATGAAATCCACACATCCAATTAACCTTTCAAGGTTCAACTTCAAATTCAAAATTTCCATTAACTAGTTGCTAATTAACAGTTTTGCCTATTTCACCCTTTTTATTTGAATATAACTTGTTCAAATATATGTTAACTTGTTTATAGACTAATCAAATTCCATTCTCGACCTAAGTTTCATATTCGATTCCGAATATAAATTTCCTAACCCAATTCTCTTATCCAAAGTCAAGTTCGATTCAAAATCCCATTAACTGATTATTCTTCAATTAGTTAACTCTATTCAAAAATTCAAAATATGATTTTTGTCCCAAAAATCATTTCATTTACACAGCTTGAGCTCGTATTTATTTCCTAACTCAAATCTGGATTTTTCAAATGGAAACTCAGATTTATTTGTTTAAAATCCTTATATTTATTTAAATAAACCCTTATGGTTTTACAAGGGTTATGGCGCTGCACTTTTAGAAATTTGATTTTTGCATATCTCAAAATCCATTCGACGAAATCCATATTTTTCTCTTCTATTAGAAAACTATTATTAACAGGTCCCGACGATTCTTGTTTCAAAAAAAATTGACTTAATTTGACTTCTATATACTCAACTGAAGTTCGAATCGCCAATTTACGAACTACCGCGCTGCGGCGAGTTTGTTTTAATTATGTTTATAAATATAAACTTTTAAAACTCGTTTAAAATAAACTCAACTTCATTCTAATATATTTTTAATATATATCAAATCCATTTTTCCAATTCAACATTATATTTCCGATCTTCTAAAATTTGTCGATTTACCCTAACTCGGAAATAAATTTATTTATACTACAATCTTCTATATTCGATTTCCATTTCAATACCAATTGAATTTCCTATATTCAAATCTATTTTCAAACTTCATTTGAATTTCTATATTCAATCTATTTTCAATTCTATTTGAATCCTATATTCAAATTCAATTTTAACTCTATTTGAATCCTATATTCAATTTCAATTTTAACTCTATTTGAATCATATATTCAAATTCAATTTTAACTCTATTCGAATCCTATATTCAAATTCAATTTACATTCCTATACTCAAATTCTATATTTGAATGTCCGTTAAATTTTCTATAGTCAACTTCTATTTGAATTTCTATATTCAAATTCTATATTTGAATTCTCTTTGAGTTTCTATATTCAAATTCTATATTTGAATTCTCTTTGAATTTCTATATTCAAATTCTATATTTAAATTCTCTTTGAATTTCTATATTCAAAATCTATATTTAAATTCTATATTCAAATCCCGTATGAATTTCTATATTCGAACTCCATTTAAATTTCTATATTCAAATTCTATATTTGAATTTCCTTTATTCCAATTCCATTTCCATTTCATCAATTCAAATTATATATTTGAATTTTCTTTATATTCAAATTCCATTTCAATTTCTATATTTGAATTTTCTTTGAATTTTTATATTAAACAAGTCTTGATTTCCAATTCAGTTGAAATCAGTAATTTCTACTTTGGAAAAATAACTTTCCCTTTTCAACTTCACACTTGTGTTTTTATTTCTGAATTACCCAATGATAATTCTTTTCACTTCATTTATAAACTTCTTTTATAAATGAATTACTTGTTTTTATTTATTAAAACAAGTTAATATTTTTATTCCATTCTAAAATTTCAGACTCTATTTTAAAAAAAGAATTTTCCTTTTAAATCTCAAATACCACTTTTCATGATATTTTTAAATATCAACACTTAGGCCCAGTGATATTTAAACACCAAGCAACCAGTTATTTATTTCAGGTTTTCTAACACATCATATATGACAGTATATATGCAAAAAATTAAACAAACAGATAATATATTTTTGAGGAATCCAATTGGATCCCTCCAACCTGTTTTCCTGCATCCACATACGTTAGTCAACATAGTAATTACCCATCTTGCTTCGAGGCAGGATATCGCGGTATGAAGGCCATCCACTAATATATATTTGTGGGGCGCATAGGGAAATAATCCACTATGAAACTGCGGGCATCCGCTAATGAGACTATGGGAATCAATCCAACCATCAACCCAATATAAATATATATATATAATAGTCAACCCTAAATAACTAATATATTTAAATCAACCAAAAAAATCCAAACAAGCAACAACAACTATTTTTAATGGCATAAAAATAATTCTAATTAAGGTGAGTGAGATTTACTCACCGTGATTTTCCTTGTCGAACTAGTGATTTGTTTTCGATTAAATTAAACCGATGTTTAATTTGATCGGAAAAATCCAACTTCTTCCAAACTACTTCCAATAATCCCACAGTGTAGTTTTCGTCCATACCAATTCAACGGACTTTGTTACATTTGATTTTGATTTCGTACGAAATATATATATATATATATATATATATATATATATATATATGCATTATAATTCTTTTTATATTAATCTAAATAATCAATAACAAGCTAAAAATAATATTCATACCTTAATCACATTTTATAAATACTGCTCTACTCCTTATTTCAAACTCAATACCACTGTGGACCCCATGATCTACAAACTCCATCATCAATCTCCTCGTATCAACAAAGGACAGACTCCCTACAGCTACCGTCGAGCACCAGGTAATTACCAAAACAAAGATCGAACTCTTACATTCCTTACTGCTGAACTCTGACCACCCATTTCACTAATCAACCTGCAACCTCCACCCTAAAATTCCAGATCGAACTCCAGTTGCAGCCACGTCGATGTCAGCTGCTTCGAAATCTCACTACTCAACAACGCCCTTCCATTCCAATCGCAACGGGTTTCCCTCAATTCACCATCGCGATACCTTTTTCGAACCCCTGACAACCCTTAAACTGCATCGTACTGACAACTGATGGTCCCCCGATTAAAGCGCTCGCGTGATGTCCATCCTACAGGAGCTTGCAGAAATCGTATCTGGGATTTAAGGGATTCCGATTTCTTTGGTTTTGTCTTGGGAGAGATACGAATTTGCAAAAGAAGAGGAATGGTGCGGATTTACAAAACGGTAAAAAGGTGGAAAATTTGTGTTGGTTTCATTCTGAAAAGAGAAAATAGGAGCAATTTTAACTTTGAAGAAGGAGGAGTTTTGCTTTTACTTATAGAGTGAGCGGATGGAGGAGAAGAGGCTACGTTTGATTTCTCTTTGCAGTTGTGAAATGAATAGGGAGGCCAAGGATTTGTGGAGGAGAGAAGCACGCATGTTTGATTTTTGTCCATACAAGAAAAGAAAGAATTCACTTTATTTTGTTTTGCTTTGAATCAAACCAGTACCCTTTAATTTAAAAACCCATGACGTCGAACTCCTTTCTGAACCCAACAACTGTCAATTCTAGGGTAATACCACTATTCTGGACACACTGGGACAAGTTCCGAAGTTCAATTTGATCATCTGGAGAAGATATTAATTTAATTTGACATAAATTAAATTTAGAATAATAAATTATGCGATAATAAATTAATGTTATTATTTGAATTCAAACAGAAGTCTGATGTAACACCCCACGTCCATTAATGTCACTCACGAAGGGAATGCATTAACTTCCATGGAGGTTATAAGTGAATATAGAACAGAAAAATTACAACAAGATAGATAGTAAATAGTACTTGGAAATCTAAAACTTCATTTTATTGCAGCGGAAATTAAACATGTTTGTTACATCATAAAACCATAGATCATAACCAAGTACAATATCCATCTTCATAAAAACAAAATACATATTCCCATTACATAAATAGCCATTAAAAAGATAACAAGCTGGAGTTTACTTCAACGGTCCAAGCTTTCCAAAGAGAGATGAAGCAATTCAATCAAACTCCACTAGAGCTGGGCCCAACCTGAGGACCTAGAGGGGGAAAAAGGATAGAAATAGAGGAGGGTCAGACATAAAGTCTGACGAGTATGATAATTCTAACAATACTATTATCAAAATAACTAGACTAAGGCATAAGCTGGAAGACAAGTAAATGTCTATGAACTCTTAGGAAGATAAAGATAGCGTTTAAGACAACGTTAAAGATAACGGTAAAGGCACAACTAATTACTAACGAATGATTACTACACTGCACCACACATAACTACACTGCATCACACCAGTCACCCTATTGTTTGATCCCACTTGCTTCACACAGAAACTTTATAAATAGCCTTACGTACCCCTAGCTGACTACATAGGTGCCGTCTGCCCCTATCTACACTAGGTGTACCCCACTACCCACTTTCGATCGGCTCCCTACTCGTAGATACCCGTGCTGGCCCCATAGTGGGGTGTATCACTCCACTAAAGTGGCAACCCGATACAACTTGAGAATGCACGGCTTATACCTACACGATGCAACAACGTCTTACCTACCAGCCCGGGTCCACACACGCATATGAAACCCGTTGGACTTGCGTTGCCACCGCTCCCCGTTTTGGCCTCTTACAGTCAAACCCAGCATGCGTGTCCCGTCCTCGACTTGGGTCGAGCCCACAAAGATACGTTTGGGATACTGGTCGAAATGGGCCCCCACAAGCTACCCACCTAAGCTTGTCACTAGTATATCCCACTTAACCCTCTTAGTCATGTTCATTTACATGTGTGTTTGGTTAAGTCTTACTAATCGTATTTCACATGCCACTAAGGGCACCCCCTAGATTACTCATGCCACCCAAGGCACCTACTTAACCCCCATGTTCTACCTTACATGTTTATCTGGTTAAGTATTTCTTAATTCATTCAGGCCATAACCTCATAAAGACCTCTCACATTAGACTGGCATTTATGGCAGCTGGATTTGCCGGGCGGGTCCGGGCAGTCTTACACCATAAAAGAGTCTAACCTCGTGTCTTTACAACCGTTATGCTTTAGTTTAGGCCTAGGACCTCTCACATTGGGCTGACATTTGTGACCACTGGATTTGCCGGGCGGGTCCGGGCAGGTTTACGTCACAAACGAGTCCAACCTCGTGTCCTAAGCATTGATTAACACTTAAAATCTTTTACCCCAGTTTTAATAATTCCCTATTAAAATTATTTATTAATTCAACTTTTAATGTTGTCCATAATTGACTCAATTATGGCCATCCACTTATGGCATGCAAAATCATATCAATTGCACCCCAACTTTTTAATATTAAATCCTTAATATTACCCATACCCCACGTTTATACGTTCGCTTATTCAACGCATAATATAGGCTAGACTTGTATAGTCTAACACCTAGCACAAAGATAAATTATCACAACATATAGACAATTAAAATAAATCTAATCATAATAGGGGTGAAACTTGCATAAACTACACATGTTAAGGATCAAAAGGTGTCAACTTGTTAAATGTCTCAATTTACATGATATGATCATAGCCCAAATCTATACATAAACTTGCATATGGGGTTTTTAGGCAACATAATGATGGTGTAAACTAGCATAGGATATCACATATGTCATAGCATAATTCTAGATGTCATAATAGATGTCTTGGCATATGTTCATAACTTTTCTAATCAATCTAACTTGCATATGTGACTTGTCATATAGATCAACGTAACCCAAACATGATGATTTAATTAATATGAACTAACTAGCATAGATGGTAACATAATGGCCTTTTTAACATGTATGATTCATCACAACTTAGCATGGAAACTTTCAACATACATAACATCATCATAGCATGATTTACAACATATAAGATATCATCATCACATAATATTGGATTTACAATATACATGATAGCAAAAGGGGTTTACAACAACATATATGATAATTCACATCATCTACTCATAATCCATTCGTAACTCAACCTAATTAAAATGATAATAATCTTGTTAAGATCATCATACTCACAATTTAGAGAAGAAAAGAGAGAGTTTTGCTTTGCTTTAGGGTTGAGAGAATTAGAATTGATTTTGCTTTTCTTCTTTCTTAGTTGGCGGCGGCTCCATTGATTTCCATGGCGACGGTAACTATTCTATTTTAATTAGGTTTAGGGTTAGCATTAGGCTGTATTTATAGGTATAGGAAGTTATTTAGGACCATTAGATTAACCCTGAACCATGAGAACCAATCAAATGCAAATTCTGCATTTGAGCGAATCGGCCCACGGGTTGACAGCCAAACACCTGGATTAACCCCTAGTCGACCCAGCGGGGCTCAGGTCGACCTCAAAAACGGGTCGGTTCAGTTATTTCCCCTCCCAATTCGCTGTTTTGAACTTTTTCGCATATTTATTTATTTAATTTTTAATTTATATATATATATATATATATCAATACATATATATATATATATTTCTCTGCGCAACCCATTTCACTTAATTCTTTTCTACAAATTAAGTATACTTTAATTTGTGAATTTTAATGTTATAAAATTACGGGGTGTTACATTCTCCCCTCCTTAAAGGATTTCGTCCCCGAAATCTCCAAGTCAAGAAGAATGTATATCCTATCATCTAATCGTCCATCTACTCAACCATCAAACACCAGCATCCATTGTCCTTAAAAGACTTCTAATGCTTTAATGTTTATATGCACAACGTGTGTATATGTCCATATCTAATGCAAAATTAGGCGGTCTACTGATTCAGTCGACCTCCTTAGTGCAATTCATGATAGTGCCATGCGTCCAATATGTGTGCAAAAGATTCCTAATGATACATATTAATTCTATATGCGTGCACAACCATCCACCCGAATGCAGCAACTATATGATAATACAACCATTATACATCCATTTTACTAAATACATCCATATATATGCAATATGCAATATGAAGTGACTGAGCCGTTCTGGTGCCTAATAGTGTGTGTATATGCATCCACGAGCAACCACTATCAAACACTTGCATCCACTTTGCATCCACCATACATAACATGTCTCAAACACATGTTTCAACCATAGGATTATCCTAACTAAAGGTCAAAGATACTAGCGAGAGGATATACTAAAGATAAGATAAGTACAAGCTAAGCGATAAAGGAGAAATTAAAGGACATACCCTCAAAAAGAAAAGGGTATCGTGAACGCATCTTCTCTTCCGTCTCCCAAGTAGCGTTGCTCTCATCATCTCCCCATTGCACTTTGACTAGTCTGACCTCTCGATTCCTCAACCTCTTGATATCCGACCCAAGAATGCGCGTAGGAGCTCGTCGAATTGTCGCATCACGCTCTATCTCAACCTCTCTAAGCAAGCTCGGCTCTACCACTTCCGCGGTCTCGTGCAAGCACTTCCTCAAATGTGACACGTGGAATACGTCATGTACACCACTAAGTCTCTCGGGCAACTCCACTCTATACGCCATCCGTCCAATCCTCTCCTTAATAGGAAACGGCCTTACAAACCTTGGTGCTAATTTCCCAACGGACCCAAAGCGAACAACGTTTGGTAATGGAGACACTTTGACAAAGACCATGTCCCCAACTTCAAACTCGAGATCTATCCTCCTCTTATCCGCATAAGATTTCTGCCTATCTTGCACTGCTTTAATCCTCCTTCGAATCAAGTCGATCTTCTCCGAAGTCTCCCTAATCATATCGGGCCCAAGTAAGATCTTATCTGTAGATTCCCACCAACATGTAGGTGAACGACAAGGTCGTCCATATAGAGCTTCGAATGGTGCCATACCAATGTTGGACTGAAAGCTATTATTATATGCGAACTCAACCAATGGAAGATGCTCTTCCCATGTACCCCCAAAGTCTAGGATACATAGCCTCAACAGATCCTCTAGAATGCGATTCACCCTCTCAGTCTGGCCGCCCGTCTGAGGATGGTATGCGGTGCTTCCCTACTGCCTCTTGTAAGCTTCTCCAAAATTCGCTAGTGAAAATAGGATCGCGGTCACTCACTATGCTAGAAGGAACACCGTGCAAACGAACTATCTCTCGAACGTATACAGAAGCTAACCATGGAGCAGTCCTCTTACTCTTCACGGGAATAAAATGGGCGCTCTTAGTAAGTCTATCTACTATAACCCAAATTCCCGTATTACCCTTCCTCGATCGCGGTAATCCATCCACAAAATCCATCGAGATGCTTTCCCATTTCCATAGTGGAACCTCCAATGGGTGAAGCAACCTGTAATGACCCGCATTGGCAGAGGTATTATAATTAATTTACTTAATTATTTAAAGGGTGATTAAAAGGATTTATTGGTCGTGGAATTCAATAATGGTGAATATTTAATTAAAATAATAATTAAATAATATATTTAATTCTGAAATAAACAGAATTGGCCGAAATGATGATATGGTGTGAACCGGATCATCTGCGATGTTTAATTCAGCTTGGAATTGAATTTGAATAACGAATATATTCAAATTGTCGACAGTTGAACGTATAGATTATAATATAATTAAAATTGAGCTTGAAATGGCGCTGCAGTTCGTAAATTGGTGATTCGAACTTCAACTGAATATTCAGAAGCCGTTTTAAATCGGATTTCTGTAAAACGAGAAACATGTGGAGCTGGTAGAGTATATCTTTCTAGTGGAAGAGAAAGATCGGGATTTCGTCGTGTAGATTTTGGGATATGTCCAAATCAAATTTCAGAAAAGTCGCTATGGAATCGTTTATCGACCATAACTGTTTATTCGATATAACTGGAGATCGGGTTTGAATTTAGACAAGGTCCTTTTGGGAAATAGTGATAATTTAATTTTTAGAATTTTATTGTAATTTTTAATTAATTAAATAAGCAACTTTTTATTTGGAGTATTTTGCACCCTGTAGTCAACATTTTGAAGTTTCAAAATATGAGTCCACCTACCGATATTATTATATTTTTGGGATCGTGACACCTCGCTCGTTACGACCATAACCTTATCTCTATCAGTAGCGGTACATAAACAAACAGAGTTTTGCATAACGGATATGCGAATCAATTTGGAAACAAGATATATACTCAAAGCAAATTAGAATAATCCTACTAACAAAATAAATATATAAATTTTTATTTCTTAGTCACGTACACCTTCTTTTCAACATACGGGGAAAAGGGTTGGTACATCTATCATATGGAGGTGATCACAACTCGTGGCATAATACCAACTTCACGCTGAAACTTCGTATGGCATTTCTTTGAATCCAAATAGAAACCGCATCTCATAAAAAAATAAAAAGTGATCGTCCAAAATCCTTCTATAAAAGGGAGCCCTTAACCTAATTTATCGGTCAACCAAGTTCTGAGGTCGACCAAATCATTTTTCCGCCTCCATAACATTTCGATGGCTGGGAACTCCCTTTTTTCAAACCGATTTATCTCCGCCTCCATCATCTTAAATCAAAACTTGTCAACTACACAATGGTTCAGTTAAGGGGTCCTGCAGTCTGACCGAAGATGATCGGGGCTGAGCCTTTCTGGTGACCGGGATCTGCCCTTAAACATGTCGACGTTCAAAGGACATTGCTAGTGATTGGCGCAGCTATGGTAATCGAGACTTGGATCATAGGGATGAGGAAGCTTCGGCGCAGACCCTGGAAGACTCTGATCAGTTTCCGGTCATCCGTCTAATGCGCGGTGGGGAAGGGCATCCGAATACTGCAAAGGGGAAGGGTATTCTGTGCTGCAAGTGGTTTCGTATGTGTGTTATAGAAATGTGAAGTTGGGTTCAGGTGAACGTGGATGTATGGGAGTATGGAAGGGACGACATTGGTGTTTAAGGAGTACAATAGTGATTTCATTTTTCAGTAATGGATAGAAAATAATTACGTTGGCCATAAATACACACAGTAGCTTGAGACTTGTATTAGGGAAGAGTGTGTGAACAGAGTGAGGATCTGAGAAAGCAAGGCAAGGCGGAGGATTCAAGTGTTGAATACTGGAGGGTTAGTTCGAGAGGGAGGAGTTTGTTCGTGATCCTTATTCTGCATTTACGTTGAGTATTGGAAGAGATAGTTGAATTTAAGAGGGGTCACTAACGTTGATTTTTGGTTTTGGTAAAGTGAACGAGGCCGGTTTGGGCTGAAGGTAGTGGGCCGGAATTTAAAGTGGTGAGGCCTTCTAGTTTTAATAATCCAAGTTTGTTTTAAATTATATAAATGTATACGCGAACTTAGAAAATTAATATCTTTGTCATATGTTAACGGAAATCAGCAAAACAAGATCCGACGTGATCTTATGGATGGTGGCTACACCACGGAACTGACTGGGAGTGAATCCGAGCTCGTTACAATTTATGGCGAAATAAATTGTCCGACTGAATCAAATAACGCAAACCGTTATTTAACGATTAACGCGCCAAAGTGAGTAAATCTCACTAACTCTGAAAGTTTATAATTTCATGTTGTATTTTTAGAACTGTTAGATTTTGGCTGATTGACTGTGTGTTGACTATTTTATTGAACTGCTAGTCAGTTAGTTGAATTTCTATATTGATGCTGTTTAACAGAATATATCATATGGAACTGAAAGTGATGTTATCTATATTGTTTAACATCTGTGATGCAGGGAAACAGGTTGGAGGAATCCTACTGGATTCCTCAACATTTATTTTACTGTTTTCATATATTGTGATATATGATGTGTTATATAATCTGTTATGGATTATGTGTGTTGGAATGATGTTGATCATTGTTATTCGAGATTTTAAATATCATAAAAGACCCTGGGATGTAAAAAGAATTATTTCAATGTATATTGAAATAAAAGGGATTTTATAAAATCAACAGATTTTATAAAAGGAAATATTTTGAAAGTAAATAAAAGGGGAAAATGTTTTTAAACGAATAGAGTTTTATAAAAGGGAAATCATTTGTAAAGTGAAGAACTGTTACTAAAAGTAAATCTTTATCAATAAATAGTAATCGAGTTAAAAGGAGTTAATCGATGTTAGAGAATAAAGTTAAAAGGAGTTAATCGATGTTAGTTAAATTAAAAGGAGTTAATCGATGTTAGTTAATCGATTAGAGAATAAAGTTAAAAGGATTTAATCGATGTTAGTTAATCGATTAGAGAATAAAGTCAAAAGGAGTTAATCAATGTTAGTTAATCGGTTAGAGAATAAAGTCAAAAATAGTTAATCGATGTTAGTTGACCGATGTTAGAGAATAAAGTTAAAAGGAGTTAATCGATGTTAGTTGATCGATGTTAGAGAATAAAGTTAAAAGGAGTTAATCGATGTTAGTTAATCGATTAGAGTTAAAGTAAAAGGAGTTAATCGATGTTAGTTAATCGATAAGAGTTAAAGTAAAAGGAGTTAATCGAATATAGTTTATTCGAAGAAAGTAAAAGGAGTTATCGAATATAGTTTATTCGAAAGGAGTTAAGTGAAATGAGTAAATCAATAGCGTTAGTCAAATAGAGTTAATCCAATAGTGTTAGTCCAATAGAGTTAATTGATAAGGGTTAATCGAATAGAGTTAAGTGAAAGGAGTCAATCGAATATAGCCATTCGAAGGAGGGTTAAGTAAGGAAGTTAGTAAAGGGATATAAAGTGAACTTTGTCTGTTTCAAAGTTAGAAATGTTGTTCAGTTAAGGTCTGAGAGGTAGTTCTACCCCAACTTGATTGGCTTCGTTTTTAGCTAAGGAATAGTTAAGGTTCGGCAGTAAAGGAAATGGTTTGACTTGGCTTCGCGATGGTTTGTTTAAACATCTGTCTAAGTCCAATGAAGAAGCTTTGGAAATGTTTTCCAAATAAGAAACCAGAAATGTTTTCCAATAAAGAAAACAAGAAATGGAAATGTTTTCCATTGTTAATAACGTATATTTTCCAAATTTAGAAAATAAGAAATATTGAATATAGGGAAACAGGAGATAAGTAAATAAATTAAGAGATAAATGTTAAATGATGTTTGATCGATATAATTTCCATTTGGAAATAATACCGTTGTTTGCACACCTGTTTTTAATCGATAGTTAAATCACAGACTATCGAAGTTTTTGACCATTTTAACGTTGTTAATATGGAGAGACCGGTTGGATTTTTATCCAAAGAACCACTCTGTATTGGCATAAGCGTTGCGAATCATATATGCCAAAGGAAATTGAAGACGGTGTTATGCAAGGGCTATCCTATTTACAGAATAGTTCCTTCGGTTCATCCTGTTCCTGGATGACTTGTATGGACGGATGTCTGACAGAGTATTTCCAGACGATCACGTATATTGATTTCTCCAACCGTACCAAGAGTGGAAGCGGAGAAGGAAACTTCTTTAGCTAACACATAATGTATTGTTGAGGACGTCAATCGGTGATTTGATGGATTTGATGATGTGGCATTCAAAGTAAATCTGATGTGATGATGAAAGCGTAGCTTCTAGCCTCATCATCCGGTAAATGACAGAAATCGGGCAGGCGGCATGGCTAAGTCGGTCGCACCGAAGTAGGGTGTATAATAACCTGATCTAGAGTATCATTTACTTCTAAAAATCTATTGTTGATGTTGTCCCATTCAGGAAACGGTTGCTGATCCCAACCGTTGGTGATATACATTCGATACACTCAAGCGAAATGAGTGGTCGGTCATGTGTGGCTGGGTTGCAAGATGTTCTTGTTGAACCCAGTGTATTCCTCTCTAGAGGTACACAAGCGAAAGGTGGTTCCATACCTTGTCATAGTTGGAAATCCATTACCCAATACGTGCTTTCGGTTTTGATTGTATACTATATATGTAGAACGTGAGATGAAAGCGTTTCTGCTAGATGATTATTATATTGTGTTGATAGACATTATTATAATATCAAAAGGTTTTTGATATAAATATAATTTGGATTCTCATAAGGGAAAAACCCGTTCCGTTATGCGGCGTGGTCTTATGAGATATCGTTTACTTGTTCGAACTGTTTTTAAACTGTTTTACTCACACCAGTCCCATGACTGACCCGGAGTTTACTTTGTTGTTTTCCCTAAACTCTTGGGTGCCTAAATTTGTATGGGCAGTCAAGTAGTCGGGATTTTACAGATATAGTTGAAGAGCTGGAGCAGGTGGCTTCAGGATCATATAGCTATAGTTATTTCCGCTGTGTTGTAAGTGATGTACTTTGATATTGATGTATATTCAAGTACAGATGTATATTTCAAGTTATGTTATATATATTATATGTTATTCGTTCCGCTGTGAGATTCGTGTTACTCTGATGTCGTGTTCTTCTTCTTCTATTCTAATTTTCTATCTTATCTTTCCTCACCCTCTAATTTCTTTCACTAATTACCAGGATTTTTCGATGTTTTGGTTATCGACATCGAGTTTATGTCGATAACCAAAGTCGCTAGAAATTCGGGTCGTTACAGTTGGTATCAGAGCTTAAGTTAAGTGAATTACCTTGGCTTTGTCGCGTGACTCGGTAGAGATAGGGTTAGTAATACCCTAGACTGAGATTGAGTGTATATATACGAGTGAACGTATTTGTTATTGATATAAAAATTTGTTTTATATTGTGGAGATTCATTGGTTGAGTTGTTTATGGGTTCTGGTCGATCAGTTTGATCCACTGTATCGGTAGGAGTTGGTAAACACTTGAATACGATGAACCGTCAGGGTATATTTTGAAAAGAGGGTAAACAATAATTTTACCCAAATTATATTTTTGATATAAAGGATTTATATTGGAATGATTATAATATATTGGATATATTGGCTGTGATTATAATCGAGTAAGATTATAAACTAAATGGTTATGTAAATAACCAATCAGAATTCATATAAGTGAAATACGTGAAATCAGATGAGTTAAATCTGAAATTTAAACCAGAAATGGAGTAAAACTCTGGAAAATTGGATAAGTGTTTGTAAATGGATTTGGATTAAAAATAAGGAAAATTTAAGATCTTGGGAGATTTAAAAATTGTTTTACAAGCAGTGTGAATTATATTTTGAAATAAATTTGAAAGTGGAAATGTTTAGAAATGGTTTTATAGTAGTGAACTCACTTCAATCACTCGAAAATAGATTCTGATGATGACAGCTGCATCATCAGTATTCATTTTCGAGTTGTAAGTGACGAATTACTACCAGAGATACTGTTTTGAGTTTGTTTTGGGAAAGACAAGTTGTGTTGAATTTCAAAATGGGATTTAGAATATAGAATTTGAATTTTGAAATAGATTTGAAATATTAACTTGTTTTAAAAGAATTAAAACGAGAAGTTCCTTATTAAACAAAGTTTATAAAAAGTTCTTTTATAAACGAAGTTTATAAATGAAGTGAAGAGAATTATCATTGGATAATTCAGAAATAAAAATACAAGTGTGTAGTTGAAAGGGAAACCTATTTTCCAAAAGGTAGTAATATCGATTTCAAAAGGAATTGAAATCGAGACTTATTTAAAGAATGAATAAAGAAAGTTTGAAAAGGAATTTGAAGAAAGGAAGTTCAAACATAGAATTTGAATAAGAAAATTCAAAGAGGAATAGAATATAGAAAATTCAAAGGGGATTTGAATATAGAAATTCAAATGAGATTTGAATAAAGAAGATTTAAATAATGGAAAATTGAATATAGAATTCATATAGAGTAATAATGAAATTTGAATATAGAATTCAAATGGTTTGAAATGGAATTTGAATATAGAATTCAAATAGTTTGAAATGGAATTTGAATATAGAATTCAAATAGAGTTGAAATGGGAATTGGAATATATAATTCAATGGGAATTGGAATATATAATTCAATGGAGTTTGAATATAGGATTTGAATATCGAAAGTGAAATTCAAATTGAATATAGAAATTTAAAGGAGTTTAAATATATGAAATTCAAATAGAATTTGAATTAGGAAAATTCAAATAGAGTTAAAAAGGAATTTGAATATAGGATTCAAATAGAATTCAAATGGAATTTGAATATAGCATTCAAAGGGGATTTGAGAATTTATATTCGAAATTGAATATGAAGCATAAGTTGAAAATGGAGTTCAAATTAGTTGTAAGCAAGTTAAAATATACATGAACATGTCATGTTCAATTATAAAAGTGAAATAGACTAAAGAGTTAATTAACAAATTAATTAACGAATTGAGTTAAAACGATCATGTATAGTTAAAATAGATTGGGCAGGTATAAATATACATGAGATGTGTATGGATAAGGTATGAAGTGAAATAAATAGAATGCTTGACGAAAAGGTATGTATTTAATTCATATATGAAATTTTATGCGCCGTATCGGCTAGCCGCTTGGCTTTTTCTTTTTCTTTTGGATTGGTGAGGGCCATGGGAGGCTATTTGAAATATCCCGATGCTCCTAGTACAAAGGAGGTTATGGCGAATTTTTCCATAAATTTAAAGAGTTAGAATATTTTTAAGATAATTTGATAGTTAGAAATCAACGTATCGATATATATAGAAGTCGATAAGGAAACGAACTTAGAAATAGAATAGTAAAATCAAAAAGGAAGTCTAGAATAAAATCTAGTAAGAATAAAAAGAGAAGGTGTATATGTGTTTAAAAGTTAATCAGTAATTGTATGGTATTGATTATTCGAGTAAGTAGTCATATCTGTTTTGACGTTATAAATGTTATTCAGTCAAGGTCTGAGAGGTAGTTATACCCCAACTTGATTGATTTCATTATTAACAAACAAATAGTAAGATTTCAGGCTCGAAGATCAATGTTGAATAAGAGTTAGTTGAATATAGTATTTGGGTTGTCATAACGATGTTTAACGCAACATCCGTTTTAACCCAAATAAGTGTAAGCTTGGAAATAATAAAGAATATTCCTAAGTATAGAAATAAACGAGATCGGAAAAGAGATAAATAATTGGAGTATTTTCCAATTATAAATAACATATATTTTCTGAAGTTTAGAAAATAAAGGAAGGCGATATTCGGAAATGTTTTCCAATTAACATAAAAGGCCAATATGGTTATTGAAAATATTTGGTTAACAAATATTGATAAAGAAATAGAGAAGTGAAATATTAATGAAGGCCTCAGTGACATGTTCAAAAAGGAAAATTTGATTTTTGAAAAGAGTAAACTGTTTAAAAAACTCCCGGGGAAAGACTGTTTGAATTAAAAACAAATTTAATAGAAATTTGAGAAAGAAAATTTGAAGTAAAGTAAAGCCAGTAAAGTGGTAACTGAGATTGAATTAGAATGATATCAAGACCAATTGGATTGTGAGATTCAAATTTGTAGTGTAATGTGATAATCAAGTTAAGAGTTGGGAATCGAGAAGAAACTCGAGTTGAAATGATATTTGGCTCGGATATAAGCGAATGGTTGTGTTGTAGAGCAGATTGGAATTTGATTGGGATGACATTGGTATATGCTGAATTAGCAGCAGATGTAAAGGATATCTTGATATGCCCAACAAAAAGGTACCAGTTTATATTATATATGGGTTTGAGATGTTGATGAGCCGAATTGGAAAACCGCTTGGCTGTTTGATTTTATCTTGGGATGGAGACGGCCCAGAGTGGCGAGTTGTGGTTTGACCGATTGACCAGTACAAAAGGAGAACTGGCAAAAAATTTCGAAAAATTAAGGCGTTAGAAAATTTTCAGGATTTTTGAAAATTTTCGTTGATAAGAATGAATTAATAATTTAATTAAATTGGTTCAGTTGAAACTGAAGTTAAGAAGTGAACAAATATGTTCTAACCAGTCGATAGGGTCGTCCTCTACCTTTAAGCAATTTTGAGGACGAAATTATTTTAAGTGGGAAAGATTGTAATGACCCGCATTGGCAGAGGTATTATAATTAATTTATTTAATTATTTAAAGGGTGATTAAAAGGATTTATTGGTCGTGGAATTCAATAATGGTGAATATTTAATTAAAATAATAATTAAATAATATATTTAATTCTGAAATAAACAGAATTGGCCGAAATGACGATATGGTGTGAACTGGATCATCTGTGATGTTTAATTCAGCTTGGAATTGAATTTGAATAACGAATATATTCAAACTGTCGACAGTTGAAGGTATAGATTATAATATAATTAAAATTGAGCTTGAAATGGCGCTGCAGTTCGTAAATTGGTGATTCGAACTTCAACTGAATATACAGAAGCCGTTTTAAATCGGATTTCTGTGAAACGAGAAACATGTGGAGCTGGTAGAGTATATCTTTCTAGTGGAAGAGAAAGATCGGGATTTCGTCGTGTAGATTTTGGGATATGTCCAAATCAAATTTCAGAAAAGTCGCTATGGAATCGTTTATCGACCATAACTGTTTATTCGATATAACTGGAGATCGGGTTTGAATTTAGACAAGGTCCTTTGGGGAAATAGTGATAATCTAATTTTTAGAATTTTATTGTAATTTTTAATTAATTAAATAAGCAACTTTTTATTTGGAGTATTTTGCACCCTGTAGTCAACATTTTGAAGTTTCAAAATATGAGTCCACCTACCGAAATTATTATATTTTGGGATCGTGACACCTCGCTCGTTACGACCATAACCTTATTTCTGTTAGTAGCGGTACATAAACAAACAGACTTTTACGTAACGGATATGCGAATCAATTTGGAAACAAGATATATACTCAAAGCAAATTAGAACAATCCTACTAACAAAATAAATATATAAATTTTTATTTCTTTGTCATGTACACCTTCTTTTCAACATACGGGGAAAAGGGTTGGTACATCTATCATATGGAGGTGATCACAACTCGTGGCATAATACCAACTTCACGC
The DNA here is from genome assembly GCA_030737875.1 of Allium sativum. Lineage (NCBI taxonomy): Eukaryota > Viridiplantae > Streptophyta > Magnoliopsida > Asparagales > Amaryllidaceae > Allium > Allium sativum. The sequence continues at coordinate 165,361,689 of CM060913.1, forward strand.
TGAAACTTCGTATGGCATTTCTTTGAATCCAAATAGAAACCGCATCTCATAAAAAAATAAAAAGTGATGGTCCAAAATCCTTCTATAAAAGGGAGCCGTTAACCTAATTTATCGGTCAACCAAGTTCTGAGGTCGACCAATTCATTTTTCCGCCTCCATAACATTTCGATGGCTGGGAACTCCCTCTTTTTCAAACCTATTTATCACCGCCTCCATCATCTTAAATCAAAACTTGTCAACTACACAATGGTTCAGCTAAGGGTTCCTGCAGTCTGACCGAAGATGATCGGGGCTGAGCCTTTCTGGTGACCGGGATCTTCCCTTAAACATGTCGATGTTCAAAGGACATTGCCGGTGATTGGCGCAGCTATGGTAATCGAGACCTGGATCATTGGGATGAGGAAGCTTCGGCGCAGACCCTGGAAGACTCTGATCAGTTTCCGGTCATCCGTCTAATGCGCGGTGGGGAAGGGCATCCGAATACTGCAAAGGGGAAGGGTATTCTGTGCTTCAAGTGGTTTCGTATGTGTGTTATAGAAATGTGAAGTTGGGTTCAGGTGAACGTGTGTGTATGGGAGTATGGAAGGGACGACATTGGTGTTTAAGGAGTACAACAGTGATTTCATTTTTCAGTAATGGATAGAAAATAATTACGTTGGCCATAATTACACACAGTAGCTTGAGACTTGTATTAGGGAAGAGTGTGTGAACAGAGTGAGGATCTGAGAAAGCAAGGCAAGGCGGAGGATTCAAGTGTTGAATACTGGAGGGTTAGTTCGAGAGGGAGGAGTTTGTTCGTGGTCCTTATTTTGCATTTACATTGAGTATTGGAAGAGATAGTTGAATTTAAGAGGGGTCACTAACGTTGATTTTTGGTTTTGGTAAAGTGAACGAGGTCGGTTTGGGCTGAAGGTAGTGGGCCGGAATTCAAAGTGGTGAGGCCTTCTAGTTTTATTAATCCAAGTTTGTTTTAAATTATATAAATGTATACGCGAATTTAGAAAATTAATATCTTCGTCATATGTTAACGGAAATCAGCAAAACAAGATCCGACGTGATCGTATAGACGCTGGCTACACCACGGAACTGACTGGGAGTGAATCCGAGCTCGTTACAATTTATGGCGATATAAATTGTCCTACTGAATCAAATAACGCAAACCGTTATTTAACGATTAACGCGCCAAAGTGAGTAAATCTCACTAACTCTGAACAGTTTATAATTTCATGTTGTATTTTTAGAACTGTTGGATATTGGCTGATTGACTGTGTGTTGACTGTTCTATTGAACTGCTAGTCAGTTAGTTGAATTTCTATATTGATGCTGTTTAACAGAATATATCATATGGAACTGAAAGTGATGTTATCTATATTGTTTAACATCTGTGATGCAGGGAAACAGGTTGGAGGAATCCAACTGGATTCCTCAACATTTATTTTACTGTTTTCATATATTGTGATATATGATGTGTTATATAATCTGTTATGGATTATGTGTGTTGGAATGATGTTGATCATTGTTATTTGAGATTTTAAATATCATAAAAGACCCTGGGATGTAAAAAGAATTATTTCAATGTATATTGAAATAAAAGGGATTTTATAAAATCAACATATTTTATAAAAGGAAATATTTTGAAAGTAAATAAAAGGGGAAAATGTTTTTAAACGAATAGAGTTTTATAAAAGGGAAATCATTTGTAAAGTAAAGAACTGTTACTAAAAGTAAATCTTTATCAATGAATAGTAATCGAGTTAAAAGGAGTTAATCGATGTTAGTTGATCGATGTTAGAGAATAAAGTTAAAAGTAGTTAATCGATGTTAGTTAAATTAAAAGGAGTTAATCGATGTTAGTTAATCGATTAGAGAATAAAGTTAAAAGGAGTTAATCGATGTTAGTTAATCGATTAGAGAATGAAGTCAAAAGGATTTAATCGATGTTAGTTAATCGGTTAGAGAATAAAGTCAAAAGGAGTTAATCGATGTTAGTTGATCGATGTTAGAGAATAAAGTTAAAAGGAGTTAATCGATGTTAGTTGATCGATGTTAGAGAATAAAGTTAAAAGGAGTTAATCGATGTGAGTTAATCGATTAGAGTTAAAGTAAAAGGAGTTAATCGATGTTAGTTAATCGATAAGAGTTAAAGTAAAAGGAGTTAATCGAATATAGTTTATTCGAAGAAAGTAAAAGGAGTTATCGAATATAGTTTATTCGAAAGGAGTTAAGTGAAATGAGTAAATCAATAGCGTTAGTCAAATAGAGTTAACCCAATAGTGTTAGTCCAATAAAGTTAATTGATAAGGGTTAATCGAATAGAGTTAAGTGAAAGGAGTCAATCGAATATAGCCATTCGAAGGAGGGTTAAGTAAGGAAGTTAGTAAAGGGATATAAAATGAACTTTGTCTATTTCAAAGTTAGAAATGTTGTTCAGTTAAGGTCTGAGAGGTTGTTCTACCCCAACTTGATTGGCTTCGTTTTTAGCTAAGGAATAGTTAAGGTTCGGCAGTAAAGGAAATGGTTTGACTTGGCATCGCGATGGTTTGTTTAAACATCTGTCTAAGTCCAATGAAGAAGCTTTGGAAATGTTTTCCAAATAAGAAACCAGAAATGTTTTCTAATAAAGAAAACAAGAAATGGAAATGTTTTCCATTGTTAATAACGTATATTTTCCAAATTTAGAAAATAAGAAATATTGAATATAGGGAAACAGGAGATAAGTAAATAAATTAAGAGATAAATGTTAAATGATGTTTGATCGATATAATTTCCATTTGGAAATAATATCGTTGTTTGCACACCTATTTTTATTCGATAGTTAAATCACAGACTATCGAAGTTTTTGACCATTTTAACGTTGTTAATATGGAGAGACCGGTTGGATTTTTATCCAAAGAACCACTCTGTATTGGCATAAGCGTTGCGAATCATATATGCCAAAGGAAATTGAAGACGGTGTTATGCAAGGGCTATCCTGTTTACGGAATAGTTCCTTCGGTTCATCCTATTCCCGGATGACTTGTATGGACGGATGTGTGATAGAGTATTTCCAGACGATCACGTATATTGATTTCTCCAACCGTACCAAGAGTGGAAGTGGAGAAGGAAACTTCTTTAGCTAACACATAATGTATTGTTGAGGACGTCAATCGGTGATTTGATGGATTTGATGATGTGGCATTCAAAGTAAATCTGATGTGATGATGAAAGCGTAGCTTCTAGCCTCATCATCCGGTAAATGACAGAAATCGGGCAGGCAGCATGGCTAAGTCGGTCGCACCGAAGTAGGGTGTATAATCACCTGATCTAGAGTTTCATTTACTTCTAAAAATCTATTGTTGATGCTGTCCCATTCAGGAAACGGTTGCTGATCCCAACCGTTGGTGATATACATTCGATACACTCAAGCGAAATGAGTGGTCGGTCATGTGTGGCCGGGTTGCAAGATGTTCTTGTTGAACCCAGTGTATTCCTCTCTAGAGGTACACAAGCGAAAGGTGGTTCCATACCTTGTCATAGTTAGAAATCCATTACCCAATACGTGCTTGCAGTTTTGATTGTATACTATATATGTAGAACGTGAGATGAAAGCGTTTCTGCTAGATGATTATTATATTGTGTTGATAGACATTGTTATAATATCAAAAGGTTTTTGATATAAAGATAATTTGGATTCTCATAAGGGAAAAACCTGTTCCGTTATGCGGCGTGGTCTTATGAGATATCGTTTACTTGTTCGAAATGTTTTTAAACTGTTTTACTCACACCAGTCCCATGACTGACCCGGAGTTTACTTTGTTCTTTTCCCTAAACTCTTGGGTGCCTAAATTTGTATGGGCAGTCAAGTAATCGGGATTTTACAGATATAGTTGAAGAGCTGGAGCAGGAAGCTTTAGGATCATATAGCTATAGTTATTTCCGCTGTGTTGTAAGTGATGTACTTTCATATTGATGTATATTCAAGTACAGATGTATATTTCAAGTTATGTTATATATATTATATGTTATTCGTTCCGCTGTGAGATTCGTGTTACTTTGATGTCCTGTTCTTCTTCTTCTTCTATTCTAATTTTCTATCTTATCTTTCCTCACCCTCTAATTTCTTTCACTAATTACAAGGATTTTTCGATGTTTTGGTTATCGACATCGAGTTTATGTCGATAACCAAAGTCGCTAGAAATTCGGGTCGTTACACAACCCACCGGGTTTCTTTTGCTCCGCTTTTACTTGTTGGCACACCAAGCATCTAGCGACATACTCGGCCACGTCTTTCTTCATGCCGGCCCAAAAGTAAACTCTCTTCATGTCTTTGTACATCTTGTCCCCGCCGGGATGAATGGTCATCTTCGAATGATGTGCTTCGTCAAGAATAGTCTTCCTTAGGTCATCGTCTTTTGGTACACAAAGTCTACCGTCCCTACGTAACCAACCCTTATCATCTAGTGTATACCTACGGAGATAGCTTGAGGACTCCCCTCCTTTGAGATTTTCTACTAACTCAACTAACTGTGGGTCGTCTCGCCGTGCCTCGCCAATCCGTCCCAAAAGCGTAGGTCTGACCTCCAAGGATGCTAGCAAACCGGGTATGAAGTCAACGGAAGGTGTAAAGTCAAACATCGAAATGAATTCTAAACTTTGTCGCTCAACAAACAAAGGACTTAAGGATAATCTTTTTCTACTTAAGGCGTCTGCCACCACGTTACCCTTGTCAGGGGTATAGGCTATTTCGAAGTCGTAGGATGCTAAGAACTCCATCCACCTTTGCTGCCTTAAGTTCAAGTCCTTTTGAGAGAATAGGTATTTTAAAGACTTATGGTCAGTGAATAATTCGAATTTCTCGCCAAGAAGTTAATGACGCCAAGACTTAAGCGCGAAAACAATAGCGGCCAACTCTAGGTCATGTGTGCGGTAATTCTTCTCATGCGCTCTCAACTGCCTTCCACCATAGGCTATTACCCTGCCCTCTTGCATTAAGACTTCGCCTAGTCCTGTCCCATAAGCGTCATTATAAACGGTAAACGGCTTACTCCCGTCTGGCAATACTAAGACTGGGGCTGAAGTCAAAGCTCTCTTCAAACGTTGGAACGCATCATCACAATCTACGTCCCATGTGAAAACTAGGTTCTTCTTCGTCAAGCGTGTCAATGGAGCTGATATCTTTGCGAAGTCTTTGATAAACTTCCTATAGTAGCCAGCCAATCCCAAGAAACTTCTCACTTCGGTAGCATTTTTAGGAACCTTCCAATCTTGGATGGCCACCACCTTCGTGGGATCTACAGCTATCCCTTCTTTGGAAACCACGTGTCCCAAGAACCGTACTTCCTTCCTCCAAAAGTGACACTTAGAAAATTTAGCTTTAAGATTATGCGCTCGAAGAGTCTCCAACAGTTCCCTAAGATTTAGGGCATGCTCCTCTTCATCCTTAGAAAAGATCAAGATGTCATCTACAAAGACTACCAAAAATTTGTTAATGTACTCCATAAACACCCTACTCATCAAATCAACAAAGTATGCAGGGGCGTTTGTCAAACCGAAGGGCATCACTAGCCATTCATAGAAACCGTCCGGAGTCCTAAAGGTAGTCTTGTCAATGCTATCCTCAGCCACTCTCAAATGATGGAAACCAGTGGCTAAGTCCAACTGCTAAAACACTGAGGCGCCAACTAACTGATCGATGAGATCGTCAATCCTCGGCAGTGGGTGTTTGTTCTTCTTTGTAAGTTTATTAAGTTCTCTGTAGTCCACACACAGTCTAAGGGACCCATCCGCCTTCGTGGCAAATACTACTGGAGCACCCCACTCCGATATACTTCGTCTTATCAACCCCTTCTCAAGCAACTCCTTTACTTGCTTACCGAGTTCCCTCCTTTCACGTGGAGCCATGTGGCGTACTGGCAAAGATACTGGTTTCGCATTATCCACAAGATATATTCGAAAATCTATCTCCCGCTTCGGAGGCAAGCCCATCAACTCCTCAAACACATCCGAATATTCTCGGACCACTCTAACAGATCGTAGATTTTTCTCAGACGCGTCAAGCGATTCTAGATAACTTAGCATAACCGAATTTACGGGATTACAAAATATTTCGAGACTGTTGCCAAGGCGAGTCACGAGCCTAACTACTCTCCTTTCACAATCAAGAACGGCCCCATTTCTGGATAACCAATCCATTCCTAAAATTAGCCCATAGCCCGTGAAGCCCAACACATAAGCATCACATCTAAATTCAACGCTAAGTATGGAAATTTTCAAATCCAAACACATCATAGACAAATAAGCTGAGCCCCCAATTGGATTCGAAACAACTAAGGGATCCTCTACTAAACTGGTGTTTAAGTGCAGTGATTCAACTAGTGATGTATAGATAAACGAATGTGATGTGCCCGAATCGAATAAGGTACGGACAGGATGATCTGACAGAAAAACTAAGCTTTCAACAGAAATAGTTCTACCTCGTTCTTGCAGCGGTGGGACCGCGAGAGCCTGAACTTGTCCCCTTGCCTGCCCTGGTGCCATAAGAGCCTGCACCTGTCCTCCCGAGTTAGCTCCTGCCCTCTGCCCCTTCTTTGGGAAGTCCTTCACTAAATGTCCCGCATCGCCACAATGAAAAAAACCTGTCTTCTTTTTCTTTCGGCAATCCTTGCTGAGATAGCCTGGTGTCCCACAGTTAAAACATTTCTTCTTTCCCTTGCCGTTATTGTCTTTACCACCCTTCTTGTTTTGCTATTGTGGTTTCTTCTGATCCCCCTTCTTCTCGGGTGCCTTATCAGCTTTAGCGCTTTTCTCCTCATGCATAAGCGCCATTTCTACTAACTTCTCAAAGGTGCCCCACATAGGGACGTGGGTCATAGCCAACCCTTGCAATGGTTCATTCAAGCCATTCATGAACCTTAAAGCCTTCTTCTCCGGCGTGTTTACTAATTCCAAGCCAAACCTTGCTAAATGATTAAATTTATTGACATATTCTTTCACTGATGAGCTTCCTTGCTTCAATGTCAAGAACCTTTCCATATATAGATTTTCTTCTGCCCTTGAGAGAACCTTCGCCTCAAACCTACGTCTGAAATCCGCCTAAGAGTCAACAGTACGCTCCCCATTAGTGACCTCCCACCAAAACGAGGCCTCTCTGTTCATCAACCAAGCTGCTAATCGAGCTCTCCTCCCTTCTTCTACTTCAAAGATTTCTAGCAATTCTTCCACCTCCTTAAGCCAATCTCTAGCTTCCACAAACGTTTCTGACCCTTGAAATGGTTTTCCAGCCATAGCCTTGAATTCCTTGCACGTCTTTGCAAAAGTATCTACGCGGGGAGGAGGAGGAGGAACGGGTGCAACTGGTGGTGGAGGAACATTGGCTGGACCTGCAGCGGCCCTAGCCTCTAATAACCTCCTATACCATCCTGGTATCGTTACACCGTCGGATAGATTAAGATCTTCAGCCATGTTGAAACGAAAAAGGAAAGATTCAAAATGGAGAATTCGAAAGATAAAGATATGGGCTATTGGGGATTATGTTTTTTTTTTTAAACTTTTCTCTTTAAATATCTCATTAAAACATGTTTTTGAAAGCACTTCTTCCAAAAATAACTATTTTTGTAAAGTATTTTTATCTGTTCTGGTAACCTTAAGCTCTGATACCACGTGTAAAACCCCACGCCCATTAAAGTCACTCACGAAGGGAATGCATTAACTTCCACGGAGGTTATAAGTGAATATAGAACAGAAAAATTACAACAAGACAGATAGTAAATAGTACTTGGAAATCTAAAACTTAATTTAATTGCAGCGGAAATTAAACATGTTTGTTACATCATAAAACCATAGATCATAACCAAGTTCAATATCCATCTTCATAAAAACAAAATACATAATCCCATTACATAAATAGCCATTAAAAAGATAACAAGCTGGACTTTACTTCAACGGTCCAAGCTTTCCAAAGAGAGATGAAGCAATTCGATCAAACTCCACTAGAGCTGGGCCCAACCTGAGGACCTGGAGGGGGAAAAAGGATAGAAATAGAGGGGGGTCAGACATAAAGTCTGGCGAGTATGATAATTCTAACAATACTATTATCAAAATAACTAGACTAAGGCATAAGCTGGAAGACAAGTAAATGTCTATGAACTCTTAGGAAGATAAAGATAGCGTTTAAGATAATGTTAAAGATAACGTTAAAGGCACACCAAATTACTAACGAATGATTACTACACTGCACCGCACATTACTACACTGCACCACACCAGTCACTGTATTGTTTGATCCCACTTGCTTCACACAGAAACTTTATAAATAGCCTTACGTACCCCTAGCTGACTACATAGGTGCCGTCTGCCCCTATCTCCACAAGGTGTACCCCACTACCCACTTTCGATCGGCTCCCTACTCGTAGATACCCACGTTGGCCCCAAAGTGGGGTGTATCACTCCCCTAAAGTGGCAACCCGATACAACTTGAGAATGCACGACTTATTCCTACACGATGCAACAACGTCTTACCTACCAGCCCGGGTCCACACACGCATATGAAACCCGTTGGACTTGCGTTGCCACCGCTCCCCGTTTTGGCCTCTTACTGTCAAACCCAGCATGCGTGTCCCGTCCTCGACTTGGGTCGAGCCCACAAAGATACGTTTGGGATACTGGTCGAAATGGGCCCCCACAAGCTACCCACCTAAGCTTGTCACTAGTATATCCCACTTAACCCTCTTAGTCGTGTTCATTTACATGTGTGTTTGGTTAAGTTTTACTAATCGTATTTCACATGCCACTAAGGGCACCCCCTAGATTCCTCATGCCACCCAAGGCACCTACTTAACCCCCATGTCCCACCTTACATGTTTATCTGGTTAAGTATTTCTTAATTCATTCAGGCCATAACCTCATAAAGACCTATCACATTAGATTGGCATTTATGGCAGCTGGATTTGTCGGGCGGGTCCGGGCAGTCTTACACCATAAAAGAGTCTAACCTCGTGTCTTTACAACTGTTATGCTTTAGTTTAGGCCTAGGACCCTCTCACATTGGGCTGACATTTGTGACCACTGGATTTGCCGGGCGGGTCCGGGCAGGTTTACGTCACAAACGAGTCCAACCTCGTGTCCTAAGCATTGATTAACACTTAAAATCTTTTACCCCAGTTTTAATAATTCCCTATTCAAATTATTAATTAAGTCAACTTTTAATGATGTCCATAATTTACTCAATTATGGCCATCCACTTATGGCATGCAAAATCATATCAATTGCACCCCAACATTTTAATATTAAATCCTTAATATTACCCCTACCCCATGTTTACACGTTCGCTTATTCAACGCATAATATAGGCTAGACTTGTATAGTCTAACACCTAGCACAAAGATAAATTATCACAACATATAGACAATTAAAATAAATCTAATCATAATAGGGGTCAAACTTGCATAAACTACACATGTTAAGGATAAAAGGTGTCAACTTGTTAAATGTCTCAATTTACATGATATGATCATAGCCAAAATCTATACATAAACTTGCATATGGGGTTTTTAGGCAACATAATGATGGTGTGAACTAGCATAGGATATCACATATGTCATAGCATAATTCTAGATGTCATAATAGATGTCTTGGCATATGTTCATAACTTTTCTAATCAATCTAACTTGCATATGTGACTTGTCATATAGATCAACATAACCCAAACATGATGATTTAATTAATATGAACTAACTAGCATAGATGGTAACATCATGGACTTTTTAACATGTATGATTCATCACAACTTAGCATGGAAACTTTCAACATACATAACATCATCATAGCATGATTTACAACATATAAGATATCATCATCACATAACATTGGATTTACTATATACATGATAGCAAAAGGGGTTTACAACGACATATATGATAATTCGCATCTTCTACTCATAATCCATCCATAACTCAACCTAATTAAAATGATAATAATCTTGTTAAGATCATCATACTCACAATTTAGAGAAGAAAAGAGAGAGTTTTGCTTTGCTTTAGGGTTGAGAGAATTAGAATTGAATTTGCTTTTCTTCTTTCTTAGTTGGCGGCGGCTCCATTGATTTCCATTGCGACGGTAACTTTTCTATTTTAATTAGGTTTAGGGTTAGCATTTGGATGTATTTATAGGTGTAGGAAGTTATTTAGGACCATTAGATTAACCCTGAACCATGAGAACCAATCAAATGCAAAATTTGCATTTGAGCGAATCGGCCCACGGGTTGACAGCCAAACACCCTGCATTAACTCCTAGTCGACCCAGCAGAGCTCAGGTCGACCTCAAAAATGGGTCAGTTCGGTTATTTCCCCTCCCAATTCGCTGTTTTGAACTTTTTCGCATATTTATTTATTTAATTTATATATATATATATATCAATATATATATATATATTTCTCTGCGCAACCCATTTCACTTAATTCTTTTCTACAAATTAAGTATACTTTAATTTGTGAATTTTAATGTTATAAAATTACGGGGTGTTACATCTGAACTGTATTTAATTTAGTTTTAAATCTCGAACTGAATTATATTTTCGCATTACGATGATTTAATATATCTGATACTAAACCAAAATTGATTATCAAATTAATAACCTAATATAAATATTCATTTTTATTATCAGCTCGATATTTAAATCCGTATTAAATATTTAAAAATAAACTGATATAGATCCGGGTCGTTACAGGAATGGTGCCTCCATGCTCCTAAAACCTAAAGTCACCTAGCCTCCACCCTAATCAATCAATTCAAAAGAGAAGATAAAGATAACAAATCAATGCCTACATCAAAGGAAAGCTAAATCAACTCCAAAAAATCTGATCTCAGAACCGTTCTTCTCTTTCTTAAACCCCAATTTGTGAGTACAGTTATTTTCAGATTTGAAATTTAATTATTATCTTAACATTTTTGTGAATCTGGATCTGAGGTTATGCAAACTTTGATTTACCAGACCTGCTTTTCTGTGGATCTATCTTGTTAATATTATTGTGACTGTTCTGTATATGTTCCCTCTTTTCTTCCTTTTTGTTTATAGCCATGCTACCACGAGCCAGAGCCAAATTATCATAAGAGAAGAACACACGAACGCTAAATTTGGGATAATATTGAACGATGCATAATTACACATAGCTGATTTATGACTGATTTGAGAACACAACATATGTTATAATTCAAGATCTGATTTTGGGGACAAAAAGCATGTTATATTTTAAGATCTAAGTTTGGGCATATCTTATATCATGATATGTGACTTGAAAAAAAAAAGAATTACTTGTATATGACTTAGGCGTGAAGATCTATATTATAATAGGATAGCTATTAAATGTGAATACGCCTAAACGGGGATAACTATTAATAAGTAACTTCCATCTGTAGCCATAGTAATTTCATCTACGGCTAATCTCTTTCGAGCTTCGTAGGGTTTTCCGCGCGATGGGGGCAACTTTAGAGAAAGACTTGTTAACATGTAAGAAGACTGTTTGTTTTCAGTGCGATGAGATAGGACATCTGAGCAAGGATTGCCCCAGAAGGCAAGGGCAAGGAGAAGAAACTTCTGGAAGGTATGCGAATGCTCACGTATTTGGTGGACAGGATAAAGGTGGAAATTTTTCCGTAGAAAGTTTAATTTCCTTATCTGATCATTCTGGCATTTTTCTGTAGTTGAGTCTCTGGACTTTAATACTAGTCTTGTTTCTGATCCCACTATAGTCTCAAACCCATAAGGGTTACGACTAATCTGTTGTGATAGGTTGGGATTTGAGGGTATCTGTGTTGGGCGTTAAGTTGACTATAACGCATACATTCTGGGTTTTGTGGGATATGGTAGGGTTTTATCATGCTTAGTTTCCTAAGAATCATTTGATAATCTGATCTGTACCAGTAATCTGTAAGTATCTGAATATTTCTGAAAAGGATAGGGGTTTTTACTCAAAGCGTGAAGTAGATTTCCAGTTTGACATTTGTTTAATGGGAGTACTTCTCTGAGTGTCAATCTGATGTTGATTTCGGTCTTCGGGGTTGATACTTAGGGGGTTATTCTCTTAAACCGATGTCTAATGGGAACAAAGCTTTTGTTTTAATTGTACTTGTTTCTATCACTCGGCTGTATCCTATCGATCGAGTCTTCGACCTTTAGGTAGAAACTAATGGGTGTAAACATGTGTTTGAGGCATGTTATGTTTGATGGTTGCAAGTAGATGCAAGTGGTTGCTAGTGGTTGCTCGTGGATGCATATACACATACTAGGCACTAGATTGGCTCAAAAGCACTCTCATTCTGCATATGGATGTGTGTGCATTTTTCAATTTTTGTGGATGCAAAATGATTCACTCATCACATGGATATTGCATTTGGATGAATAGTTATACACTCATATAGAAATGATGTGTATCAAATAGGATTTCTTGCATACATAATTGGACTCATGGCACTGACATAATTCGCATTGAGGAGGTCACTGAATCATTAGACCGCCAGATCTTTGCATTAGAGAAGAGACATATACACACACTCTGCATATGTTCATACGGCGTTAGAAACCTTTTACGGACAATGGATGCTTGTGGATGATGGTTGAGTAGATGGATGATTGGATGGTAGGATACATTCTTCTTAATTTGGAGATTTCGGGTACGAAATCCTTTAAGGAGGGGAGAATGTAACACCCCGTAATTTTATAACATTAAAATTCACAAATTAAAATATACTTAATTTTTAGAAGAAGAATTAAGTGAAATGGGTTGCGCTATTATGTTCGTTTCAAAATTTTGGGTCAAGATAGACATTTCATTTGCACAAAACGGATACCTTATGAAGATGTTATTAAGCCTTGAAGTTTGTATGCATATGAGAGAAATATATATATATATATATATATATATATATAAATAAATAAATATTCAAAAAATTCAAAACACCGAATCGGGAGGGGGAATAGTCGAACCGCACCATTTTTGGAGTCGACCCGAGCTCTGCTGGGTCGACTAGGGGTCGATCCAGGGTGTTTAACTGTCAACCCGTGGCCCGATTCACCCTAAGGGCTGATGTGGCATCTGAGTGGTCCTGATGGTTTCTGGGTTAATCTAAGAGCTCTAATCGATCCTAGACATCTATATATACATAGCTAAACCTAAACCCTAATTCATTAACAAAGAGGAATGGTGCCACCATGCTCCTAAAACCTAAAGTGACCTAGCCTCCACCCTAATCAACCAATTCAAAAGAGAAGATAAAGATAACAAATCAATGCCTACATCAAAGGAAAGCTAAATCAACTCCAGAAAATCAGATCTCAGAACTGTTCTTCTCTTTCATAAACCCCAATTTGTGAGTACGGTTATTTTCAAATATGAAATTTAATTATTATCATGACATTTTTGTGAATCTGGATCTGAGGTTATGCATACTTTGATTTATCAGATCTACTTTTCTGTGGATCTATCTTGTTAATATTATTGTGACTGTTCTGTATCTGTTCCCTCTTTTCTTCCTTTTTGTTTATAGCCATGCTACCACGAGCCTGAGCCAAATTCTCATAAGAGAAGAACGCATGAACGCTAAATTTGGGAAAATATTGAACGATGCATAATTAGACATAGTTGATTTATGACTGATATGAGAACACAACATATGTTATAATTCAAGATCTGATTTTGGGGACAAAATGCATGTTATAATTTAAGATCTAGGTTTGGGCATGTTTTATATCATGATCTGTGACTTGAAAAAAAAGAGAATTATTTGTATATGACTTAGGCGTAAAGATCTATGTTATAATAGCATAACCATTAAATGTGAATACGCCTGAACGGGGATTTTTGGATATTTGGTATACGCTGAAATCAAAGACTATAATTTGGAACATGTAGTATGTGATAATTGTTAGGATGCAGTTTGGGGTAATTTGACATATGGAATATGTAATTTGGCATATTGAACATAGAATTGGCATGAACGAAAAAATATGAAACTGGCATATAAATCAAGTTTTGGGCATAATTGATTTTGTTGCGAATTTGGTGTTTTTGGAGGATATTCTATATTGTGTAAATGTAACTGAAATTTGGGGCATATGCTATATTGTGAATTATGACTATAATTTAGGCATCTAAAATTAGGCTTAATTTTATAATTAGGCGAGGTTAGACTCTGTTTGCGGTAGAAGCCTACCCGGACCCAACCGACTTAACCAGCAACCGCAAACTGTCAATCTAATGTGAGAGGTCGTAGGCATAAAGATGCTTAGACACGAGGTTAGGTCTGGCATATGGCAGAAGTCTGCCCGGAATGCCCGGCACATCCAACGGCCACAAGCTACCGACCTAATGTGAGAGGTATGTGTATTAATATTTAATTAATGCAAATCTAAGATAAATTTGATACCTAAAACGTGTTGGGTGGATAGGGTTATAACAACTGGGCTGATGAATCTAATAAACCCATTTCAAAATCTGTACGCCCAATACAAAGTTAGGTAAAACAATCAGTAAGTCTGTTAATCTGTATATTTGATCCGTTAGTTTGAGAACTTGTAAATCTGTACATCTAATCCGTTAGTCTGAAAACCTATTAACTTGTATATCTGATCTGAAAACTAGTTAATCTGAACTTTGTACATCTGAAATCTGTAAAACAAGTTAATCTGAAATCTGTTAGTCTGGGGACACAAGGTTAGGAGGGGTAATTACTTGTGTCATCTGTTGTTTGGGACCCATATTAGTCAGTAACCCTTTCTGGTATCAAAACTAAGACCCAACACTAAGAGGGGTCGGGGCACACTTACTGAACTAATTGTAAGAGGTTCACTCTGATAATGGCGAGGGGTGTTGATGGCGCATTCCAACCGGGTCATGTGCGTGCATGGATCCGGTCTGCTCTGAGGATGTAAGACACCATGACATATGTAAATAGGTCTGTATCTATAGGTTGCCACTTTAGGGAGTGATACACCCTTCTGTGGGGCCGGCACAGGGTATTTATGTATTAGGGAGTCGATCGCTTGGGGTAGAATTTAGGGTACACTTAGTTCTGTCTGTTTCTGTTGGGGTACCATCTGTCCTTGTTGGAGTTGTAACACCTGTCTGTTTCAGTGTGGTACCGTCTGTTGGGGTGGTAAAGGCCCATTACTAGTGTACACCTTATTTTAATATTTTGTTTCCGTTTCCGATTCCGTTCCTGCTTATGTTTCTATACGTCCGTCTCTGTTGGGGTGGTAAAGGCCCATTAACTGGGGTGGTAAAGGCCCATTATTAGCATTCTGTTTTTGTACCTTCTGTCTCTGTTCGGGTGGTAAAGACCCATTTCTAATATTCTGTTTCTACACCGTCAATCTCTGTTCGGATGGTTAAGGCCCGTTACTAGCATCGTGTTTCTAAAGAGATCATTCTGTTTTCTGTTTAGACAATAAGACAACACTTAATTCTGTTATACTAGTATTAGTGCAGAGAAGTGAAAACTAAGTAAGAAGCTTAGCTTAGCTTATATCATTCTGTTTCTTCTGTTAACCTTCTATTCCTGTTACGGTTATCTCTCATCCAGTTTTATTTACATGTCATGATACTATTATCTGTTTATATGTTGAAAGTCACTGGACTCACCAAACTTATGTCTGACCTAGTTTGTTTCGCCTCTTTTCTTTTCGGTCCCCCCTCCAGGTGCTTTGGGTGGAAACGTAGGAGCTTGATTCAAATTCTATCTGGTTGAAGTGTTTCAAGTATTGCTTGGCTTTGACTCTATCTTTCCATGGCAGTTTAAGTTGGGGATTATGGCTTTATAAAAACTATGCATTCTGAAGGCTTTTTTACAAGACCGATATTTATGTTCTTGAATTCCAGTATTATGGTTTTGAAAGATGTAACCAAACTTTTTTTTGTTTCTACTGTAATAAAATCATAAATTTTTCAAGTGCTATTTTATCTGTCTTGTAAATTTTTGTTCTGTTTACTTATAATGTTCCACCGAAGTTAAGGCATTCCCTTTGCGAGTGACCTTAACAGAAGTGGGGTGTTACAGACCGGGTTTACCCCATTCTGAATAATAGATACGGCGACTAAAATTCGACGATGAAGACGGTGGTTGAAGACCGGAGATATTCACATCGTTTGGATGAATACTGATGTCTTGATTGGGCTGTACACACAAGATAAAGTAATAAGTGGTGATCATCCAGATGTACTTGGAGATCGACTGGATATGTGAGGGCCTCTCTCCTGTATTGGATATATGCGACGAGGAAAAAGGTGCCTCCGGTTTTGTTCAGACCCAGAACGGACTTGCAGATGGATAGTATGTCTGACATTGTATTCCTTTATACCGTATTTGTTGAACTCTGCTAAATATATATATGTTTGGTGGTGGATAATTTATTCTCTTGCTTAACATCCTTCTCTGAGACATACGACTTAGAGGTTATATATTGGTGGTACAGTATGGACTGACAATGTGGCATGCTAAGAGGCAAATGATCAAGGATTTTGTTGAAAAGAAAAGTCTTGTGGATGATGATCAAAGCACGACTTTAAGTAGCATAGCTTTGTGAATAACGTTAATTCGCGAGCCTCACACCCGGTATGTGTCAAAAACGGGATAGTGACCGTAGGGAGTGCACGACGTTTCTTTCTAACTAGAAGTGGAGTCATGGTATGGAGCTTAGGCATTTTTACTTAGGGGTGTGCGCGGTTCGGTTCGGTGCGGTTTGAAGCTCAAACTGCTTCCGCACCGCATCAAATGGTTGATCAAAAATAAAAAACCATTATACTAACCGTTCAAACGGTTCGGTTTCGATGTAATACGGTTCGGTTTCGGTTCGGTCCGGTTTGAACCCGTATTAAATATGAAACAAGAAAATTACTTCCATCAACAATCAATTTACGATTGTATGACATTGTGTCACCTGAATGTTAAAACATAAAGTGTTATCATTAATTAATATAACTACCACATACGTTGAAAATAGAATATATATCCAAGTTAGATAGGAATTTGTTAAAAAATTTATCATAACATTGTCGGTGTAGCTATGCAGTTCGGTTCGGTTTAATATGGTTTGGTAAAATTTCAAAGCGCAAACGAGCCATATCATTGCGGATCAGTTCGGTTTTGGCTACTGCTTTAGAGAGAGAATCCAGTGCGGTTTTCCGCACCATTTTTGCGGTTCGGTCTGGGCGGTTTCCGCATTGCGGTGCGGTTTATGCCCACCCCTATTTTTACTTATGTGGATGATGGAATGAGGCACCTCAGATATTGAGTCCCTAATGGCTCAGAGATAGGTCTGATAGGAACGATAAACGTGTGTTCAGGAATAACTAATCCACTAAAGTATGTATGGTCCAGCCCTACCGATTCCAAGGGCTTGCCAGCGTCCGAGTCCTAAGGCATTTGCTAGAGTGTCTCCAAATTGGTGAGGATCTATCCCTTGCCTTGACTTATAGATGGAATCCAATTTCCAATATGCAACTTTTCGGTTTTAGTTGTAAACCTATATAGCGACATGGTAGGATAGGGTATTATGCCGTCTATGATTGATACATTTATATTTGAAGTTGATTTTTTCACTTATGGTAATAATAAAAGATAAATTTCGCATACCATGCATATTTGGCCATTGTAAGGTAAAAGTCTATCCTCCGGCTTGCGTTGCATTGTGTGATGGGACCTGAGTCTTATAATGACTTCATTTTTCCTTTTTAGCATTGCGCTGTTTGTTTATGGTATTCATTGGAGGAAACTCGTTCCGTGTTATACGATGTGGTCCCTCGATTTACCTAACTTTAAATAAGGTTAATAACTGTTTTAGTTCTTACCCCAGTCCCATGACTTACTCGGAGTTTATTATTTCTACCAAAATTTTGGGTGCCCATATTTTCCACTCGGGCAGCTAGTAGTTTTGGTTTTTGCAGATATTTATTTTCCCAAGATCCTGGATTACAACTGTAGCTATATTCGAAAAGCTTTGTATCCGTGTATTTATTTCAGTTGTGTTAGATGATGTATTTTTCGCTGTACATTGTATTTATACATTTTAAATTTATGTATTTTAATCTATGATATTTTTCCGCTGTATATTATTTATTTGAACTTTGATATCTCGTACTCTGATGTAAATTGTTGTAATAGCAATAAAATGTTCTCATGTTTGTGTTCTGATGTGTCGTGTTCTCAAAACAATCCAGGCTCCTCCGTCTCTTCGGGGGTCGGGAAGTCTGCGTCGTTTCAACTTATTTCACACAAATATGACGAATGTTACATATTATAGGATCTCCTTCCAATGCATGTGTGATTTGAGGGACAGCGCGTGAGGAACACCCACTTATTAAGTTCAAATAAGAGTATAAGGCATCTCTTGAAAATATGTCCTCAAGTAAGATATAATTCTATCACAACACAAAACAAAACAAGAAGTCTGGGATATAAGAAATTATTTTAATCAAGACAAAGCTAAGTTTTATCCCTTTCCTGATTACTATCTATCGTCTCATCATACGGGCCAAATGTTGTTTTCCACTATCTTTGAACTATTGTAGGAATCCTACAACCCAAGAACCACAAGGTAGGAATAATATAGTTAAAGTAAGAACCATACCTGAGTAGTTGAAACCTCAGAAGGAACAGGATGCAACATTTCTTTTTTTTCCTTGAGCCTGAGGAACCACCACCTTTGGAAGAAATTTCAGCCAAGTTCGGATCAAAGGAAGCATTTGAAGGACCTGAAGCTACCTCTATAAAAGCATGAACATTCCCTATAGAAGGAGAAGCAGTGGATCTTCCTCTGTTCAAGTTCTCAGGAAGCTCCTTACCTTTGGGGATACGGTCACCATCATCATCCCAGTCATAATCTAAATCTGCGAATTCAGATTCCTCCGTACCTGAATCAAGCTCGTCAGAAGGTCCTTAATGTATAAAATATCTTCATGCTTGGACTTACCCTTTTGCGGAACCTCAACTTTCCGTCTGGCAAACTCAATCTTTTCCATAACTCTGCTTCGGATGGAAGGATGGACAAAAGGAAAGTCTATTTGAGGGAACTTTTCGAAGTTATCAGAAAATGCTAGGAAAAGGGCATCCTCGTAATATTCCAGTACAACTTTTTTGAAATGCTCTTTCAGAAATTCAAAGATCCTATTTTTGGCCTAGTATATTATACGCCTAGAAACTGATAGCTCATTCTGAACTTGGGAAAGTTGATCATCCTTCTCTTTTAGCCTTTTAGTATGGATAGATACCATCATGGCCTTCTCATCTTCGTCCTCCTGCTCACACAATTGGAGTGCTAACAACTGGTCATTCAAAAGGAACCTAGCTTTCCTCTCATCCTCTAACTCTGTAACACCCCATAATTCTTTAACACTAAGATTCACAAATCAAAGAAGAATTAAATTTTAAATTCAAAATCAAGGGAAACGGGGTGCGCCATTGCGTTCGTCTCAGAATTCTGCATGAAAACGAGTCCGAGTTTGCGTAAATCGGAGTCCGTATGAGGAAGATATGGCCCTCGGAAGTTTCAGCGAAGTTCAAATTTCAAAACAGACCCAGAAGCGGGCTGGGCGGGAAATTTCCCGCCCAGGACCCAGGTCGACTAGGGGGTCGACCTGGGAGTCGACCTGGATACCTAGGTCGACCAGGGTGTCGACCTAGGGGTCGACCCCCCTGACCAGGTCAACTGGGTAGTCAACCTAGGAGTCGACCTGCTCCCGAAATCCAGGTTTTGAACCTGGGTTCATTTTGATGTATCCGGACGCCATTCTGACCAGATTCGTCCGCCTAATCCTATATAAACAGCCTTAGTCTCCTTCTCTATTCGCAATTCTTTTCTATCCTTATGCTGCAAAGATTCTTGGTGAAACATGGCTTCTTTTCCTCCTCTTAATTAAATAATAAATAAAATAATATGCAAAATAAATCAAGACGAGGAAATGTTGCTCAAGACTTTCAAGAGGGGATTCAAAACAAGCTAGGATTTAAATGAAGATTCAAATGACTACAACGACTATTTTTCTACGAATCTAATCTAATCTCTGTAAGTTAGTTACTTTTTAGATTTGAATGTTTTCTCTATTCGTGACATGAAATTAAAGGAATAAAAGAATATGCCAAATCTCTCTATTCGAATCTGTGCCTATATCTTTGGACCTAATTAAGAACTGTTATATTTCGATGACCAATAAGACTGTGACTATGAAACTATAGACCTTAGAACCATATGCCTCTTTGACTATGGACATTGCCTATGACTATGAACATTTCCTATGACTGTGACTATGACTATGAGAATTATTTCCTTGACTATGAACACAGGCCTATGCCTCTGATTAGGAAACACAGACTATTGCCTATGACATAACAAGGACAATTGTGATTAAACACCTATGATTCCTGACTAGGAAAGTGTTGCTTAAGTTTTGTGACTATGAAATTGGGTCTAAACCTGATTATCTATTCTGTCTATTCTTGGTTTTCCTTGGTTTTAGATCTTGGGAATTTTCCTATTAAGTTAGGTCTACCCATGTTCTTGAACCTACGTCGTTATTCAATATTCTTGGTTTTCTTTGGTTTTAGATCTTGGGAATTTACCTATTAAGTTAGGTCTACCTAATGTTCTTGAACCTACGTCGTTATTCAGCCCTTTTTATGCCATAAGATTTTCAAACCTATAGGCTTTCGATGTTTTAGATCAATTTCAGTGTAATTCGTTAGGTCTGTAATTGGTAAGTTATCATTTTATGCCAGTTATTATGTCTATCTTTTTCATAGCATCTTTGGTTCATTCCCTATTTTCTACGAAGCAAGATTTATCTATAATCTAGATTGAATCACGATTATACGAACGATGGGAATACGGTTTGGGCAAAATATAAAATTTAATAAAAAACATAGTTTTAAACTTGGAAATTGGCATAAATTGGGAACATCTATTATGGCATGTTCATAGAAATGCAAATTGGATAAATTTGACATGAATTATAGGATGTGTAATTTGAATCTGGTATTGACTTGTAAATCTAGCATTTACATGAATTGTAAACTAGAATAATAGGTCTAGCTGACATGAACTGTAATTAGAATGTTAAATCAGAATTGGATTAGCTAATTTAACATAACAAGTATATTGGTATAATTGTGAAATTGGCCATAATTGTGAGTAATTGTCATGTTTAGGAAAATCATGGTTAGTGACACTTAATTTGGTATAGTTTACATACCAAAAAGCCTAAATATGATATAGAGGGGAAAATGGGCCATAAGAATAAGTGTTGACGATTTGCATTAAAAGAGTAATTAGGAAATAAGTAAATTAGGAAATTTGTCCTAAATGAGAAAATGTAAATTTAGACAAAAGAAAGGTTTATTAACAACATCTCTTTTAACAATACACCAGAAAGTTCTAGGGTGATAGAGAGGATAGTGTCTAGGCTTGGGTTTGGAAAATACAAGTTTCTTGCTCTCCCTGGCTATCCCTAACTGATCCGACGGACGGGATGGTTACTTTCAAAACCTGATTTGAAAATTAAATCAAACCCTTTGAACTTAGAAAAACTCGAATATGCCTAACCCGAGGTTAGACTGAGTTGCGATGTAAATCTGCCCGGAACCAACCGGCACATCCAGTAATCACAACAATATCTGTCTAATGTGAGTGGTAGCGGCTTTAATTTGTTTAGTTAAAGCTAGAACAAGAAGGGTAGGGTTAAGTTAACTAAGACACTTAACCAATTCAACATGATAACCAAACCGGTGTGTGGGGTTAGGTTCATACAGACACATAACACAATTAAGCTAGAATGGGAGGGCTAAGTCCATAGGGACACTTAACCAACTTAACATGGTAACAAGACAAGATTTGTAGGGGTTAAGTAACTTAGAATACACTTAACCAGATTAACATGTTAACTAGACTAGAGGTGGGGTTAAGTAAAGTTAATACACTTAGCCAAATTAACATGTTAACTAGACTAGAGGTTGGGGTTAAGTAAGATTTAATACACTTAGCCAATTTGATATGTTAGCTGGGCCAGCCGTAGGGTTAAGTAAACTTGAACACTTAACCATCAAATTATGATAAAGGAATAGGGTTAAGTCTAAAACGTGAAGGGATAATACTTAACCATTAATAACATGTTAGTTAAAACAGATGGGCAAGGTTAAGTTAAAAAGGAACACTTAACCAATACAGGATGAATGGGTAGGGTTAAGTAATAAGATATACTTAACCAATATAACTTGGTTTGTGGGAGGGTTAAGTCAACATGAATTACTGGTAGCACTTAACCAGTTTAACAGGATAAATGAAGAGGGTTAAGTTAGCTTGAATTGACTAATGACACTTAACCTATCCAAATTGACGGGAAAGAGAACTAAGTAGTAAACCTTAACTAAAAGGAGCTAAGTAGTAAACCTTAGTTAAGAAAACAACAATTCTGGAAACTAAGTGGCAATCCTTAGTTAGTAGAATTAAGTAGTAATTCTTAGTATAACACGGGAAGGAGCGAACGTCCGTTTGATTAAAACGAAGGCTCCAACGAATTGGGTTACGAAGCACGAGGCTTCGACGGGACGTGAGGGTACTCTTGGTATCTCTCTGTGAGGCTGCAGATGATCCTCCTGGGCTCACAGAGGTTAAGGTCTGCGGTAGAAGAACCAAGGGTATGCCTTGGTTGCAAAATATGGCAACCTAAAGACTAGGATGGACCAGCGTGATTCGGCGAGAAATCGGTAGCCCTTTGATAGCAACTCGTCGTCTACCATCCATCTTAAGTCAATCGAGATACGTGAAGCGGAAAGACGGAGAACTCCAAAAGACCATATACTTGCTATCTAGTTATGGTTGTGGATGGCCATTGGACAGTGGGGCATACGGGGCCTGCGTATAGTTCTCATTTTTCAAGGTGTGCCTTTCATTAGTTGAGGGAGGGGTCATGTGGGACCATAACCACTGGAATAAAATTAGACCTTAGCATCTGCATCGGCAGATATCTGAAAGCTCCCGACCGAGTCCTGTGTTTCTTGATTTGCCCTGCCACAGGACTCGGGCCGCACATTACAGGACATGTGCATCTAGACAAGCGATAATGATTCGCGATACATCCATGGGGAAGTATAGGAACATATACCACTCAAGGTAGTGTGTCCTAGACTTGGGGGCATCGTTCGACAGGTAGCATAATCCCTAGTTGGACTAGGTGGCATAAACCCTGAATCCGAGAAGCGTTCAGCAGATAGCGTAACTCTAGTTGAATCTAGAAAGCACTTGATAGAAAACCCTAGATTAGATCTAGGTAATAAATAATAAATGTATGCCTGAATGCAATGGAAACTATAGGGATCGGGATCTCGTTATCGTTACTAGTTGGGACACTAGTTAGGTGGTGCAGAGATATAGAAATCAGTATAACAAGAAAATAGCGAAGCGGCAAAAGTATTAGAGCATATCCAGTTTATCTTATCTTAGCATATCTTGTGATTATCTTGTCTAATCTTGCTGACCCTATCATCATGGTGTTATCTTGTATTCAGTTAATTTATGTCGTTTTGTTTTTCCATATTCACATGCTAGAAGTTACTGAACTTACTCAGCCTTTATGTCTGACTCTGTTTTTATTTCATCTTCTTTTCTTCCGTTCCCCCCCCCCCCCAAGGTAGTAAAGAAGGGAGTAGTATAGCTCAGGTTAAGTTGGATTGTCACTCTTTCCCAGCTTGAAGATTTGTTGAAGTTTTGCTTGGATTCTCTTTCCAGATGCCATGCCTGACTCTTGCTAAAATTGGGGAATATAAATGTTGTTTTATGCTTCTTTATTTTGTAAGACAGATGATACTCTGATATTGTAAAGAAATCATTGTACAAACTATTTTATCAATAAAAGCAAAGTTTTATTTTCCGCTGTTTAATTTCTGTCTGTCTTGTAATTTATCTGCGTCTTTTACCCAAAATGCTCCACAGAACTTAGTGCATTCCCTTTGTGAGTGACACTAACGGATGTGGGGTGTTACACGTGGTATCAGAGCTGAAGGTTACCAGATCAGATAAAGGATTTGAAAAATTATTTTCAAAACGGTTTTAAAAGAAGCATTTTCAAAAGAAAAGATTTGTTTTAAAGGCATATTCCCCAAAGCCATAAGCACTATCTTCTCTTCCTCTGTTTAAATTCTTATCTCCTTCTTTCTTGAGTCTCTGGGGCTCCTGGCTTTCTGGGAGGTAACCTCATCGAAGGGCGAAGTAGTGCCCGACTTCCATCTATAACCGTAGTAGTTTCACCTGCGGCTAGTTTTCTTTCAAGCTTATAGGTTTTTCTATACGATGGAAGCAACTTTCGTAAGATTTGTCAACATGACTACATACACGGAAGAGGATGAGGAATTCATGGATGTAGATTTACCTCACGAAGGAGGAAGAAATCATAAAACCTAAGACAAGAGGAAGTATCTTTACTAGGGTATGATAGGGCATATAATTAAGGACAAGGGCAATAACGAGGAACAAGATTTTTCAGAAGGGCAAGTACATACTTTCGCCACCAAGCATACCTGGGAGAAAGGTAGTAAAGTTCTGTTGGAAGAACCTAGTTTTGCTGTTCGTACTCTTTCCTTTGGTTTGAGCGCTTCGCATTTGTTCATATCCACTTCCATAGTTGAGTCTCTACACTATAGTACTTGTATAGTAAAAAGATCCCACTAGAGTCTCAAATCCAATTGGTGGTCCGACCAGTTTATTTTTGGTTAGTAGGGATTTGAGAATAGCTATCGAGTTTTCTTATATCATCTCACGTAGATCGTCTGAATTCGGAGGAGATATTCCTTGGGTGCTTGTCTGATATTGGTTTAGGCCTTTGGGGCTTGTGCTTGAGGAATGTCGAGTTCGACTAGGATGGTTAGCGTGAGAGATGAATAGTTGTGGCAGGCACTCCAAAAAGCACGTAGTGACCTTTCGACCCTTATAGTTATGGCATGGTGGATAAGAGGGAGACCTCTAATCATCTTAGTACATACACTTGGTACCGTAATTGACATCTGTTTATTTTGGAAATGGAGGTCAGAAACTTCACAATCGTGAAGTTAAATTAGTTAAGACACAGTGGAGTAAAGCTCAAGAAGGCTAGATACTAGCATCATACCCTTTTTCCTTAAGGGTGCATCCTTGATTTCTTTGGTAGGAGCTTTACGCATAATTGTTTCTCTCTTTCCAAAGTATATCCTCTAGGTCGTATCTTCGATCCTTAGGTAGAAACTCCTTTGGATGTAAACATGTATTTGAAACATGTTATGGTTGATGGTTGCAAGTAGTTGCTAATGGTTGCTCGTGAGTGCAAATACATACGTATTAGGCACTAGATCAGTTCGGACGCTTTCATATTGCATCTATAGATATGTATTTGTTTGTAAATTGAGCTTGATATGTTATCATATGGATGTTGCATATGGATGAATGGCTATGCACACATGTAGTATTTACATAACTAGGGATGCTTGCATACATGATTGAACGCATGGCACTGACATGATTCGCATTAAGGAGGTCAACTGAATCAGTAGACCGCCTGATTTTGCATTAGACACACACTATGCATATGAACATGAAAGCATTAGAAATCTTTTAAGGACAACGAATGCCTGTGATTGAATGTTTGAGTAGATGGGTAATTTGATGGTAGGACACATTCTTCCTAACTTGAAGATTTCGGGGACGAAATCCTTTTAAGTGGGGGAGAATGTAACACCCCGTAATTCTGTAACACTAAGATTCACAAATCAAAGCAGAATTAAATTTTAAAATCAAATTCAAGGGAAACGGGCTACGCCATTGCGTTCGTCTCGGAATTCTACATGAAAACGAGTCCGAGTTTGCGTAAATCGGAGTCCGTATGAGGAAGATATGGCCTCCGGAAGTTTCAGCAAATTTCAAATTTCAAAACAGACCCAGAAGCGGGCTGGGCGGGAAATTTCCCGCCCAAGACTCAGGTCGACCATGGGGTCGACCTGGGAGTCGAACTGGGTACCCAGGTCGACCAGGGTGTCGACCTAGGGGTCGACCCCCCCCGGACCAGGTCGACTGGGTAGTCGACCTGGGGGTCGACCTGCTCCCGAAATCCAGGTTTTGAACCTGGGTTCATTTTGAATTATCCGGACGCCATTCTGACCAGATTCGTCCTCCTAATCCTATATAAACAGCCTTAGTCTCCTTCTCTATTCACAATTCTTTTCTATCCTTATGCTGTAAAGATTCTTGGTGAAACATGGCTTCTTCTCCTCCTCTTAATTAAATAATAAATAAAATAATATGCAAAATAAATTAGGACGAGGAAATGCTGCTCAAGACTTTCAAGAGGAAATTCAAAACAAGCTAGGATTCAAGTGAAGAATCAAATGACATCAACGACTGTTTTTCTATGAATCTAATCTAATCTTTGTAAGTCGGTTACTTTTTAGATTTGAACGTTTTCTCTATTCATGACATGAAATTAAAGGAATAAAAGAATATGCCAAATCTCTCTATTCGAATCTGTGCCTATATCTTTGGACCTAATTAAGAATTGTTATGATTCGATGACCAATAAGACTGTGACTATGAAACTATGGACCTTAGAACCATATGCCTCTTTGACTATGGACATTGCCTATGACTATGAACATTGCTTATGACTGTGACTGTGACTATGAGAATTATTTCCTTGACTATGAACACAAGCCTATGCCTCTGATTAGGAAACATAGACTATTGCCTATGACATAACAAGGACAATTGTGATTAAACACCTATGATTCCAGACTAGGAAAGTGTTGCTTAAGTTTTGTGACTATGAAATTGGGTCTAAACCTGATTATCTATTCTGTCTATTCTTGGTTTTTTTTGGTTTTAGATCTTGGGAATTTACCTATTAAGTTAGGTCTATCCATATTCTTGAACCTACATCGTTATTCAATATTCTTGGTTTTCTTTTGTTTTAGATCTTGGGAATTTACCTATTAAGTTAGGTCTACCTAATGTTCTTGAACCTACGTCGTTATTCAACCCTTTTTATGCCATAAGATTTTCAGACCTATAGGCTTTCGATGTTTTAGATCAATTTCAGTGTAATCCGTTAGGTTTGTAATTGGTAAATTATCATTTTATGCCAGTTATTATGTCTATCTTTTTCATAGCATCTTTTGTTCATTCCCTATTTTCTACGAAGCTAGATTTATCTATAATCTAGATTGAATCATGATTATATGAACGATGGGAATACGATTTGGGCAAAATATGAAATTTACTAAAAACATAGTTTTAAACTTGGAAATTGGCATAAATTGGGAACATGTATTATGGCATGTTCATAGAAATGCAAATTGGATAAATTTGACATCAATTATAGGATGTGTAATTTGAATCTAGTATTGACTTGTAAATCTAGCACTTACATGAATTGTGAACTAGAATAATAGGTCTAGTTGACATGAACTGTAATTAGAATGTTAAATCAGAATTGGATTAGCTAATTTAGCATAACAAGTATATTGGTATAATTGAGAAATTGGCCATAATTGTGAGTAATTGTCATGTTTAGGAAAATCATGGTTAGTGACACTTAATTTGGTATAGTTTACATACCAAAAAGCCTAAATATGATATAGAGGGGAAAATGGGCCATAAGAATAAGTGTTGACGATTTACATTAAAAGTGTAATTAGGAAATAAGTAAATTAGGAATAATTTACTTATAGAATTTGTCCTAAATGAGAAAATATAAATTTAGACAAAAGAAAGGTTTATTAACGACATCTCTTTTAACAATACACCAGAAAGTTCTAGGGTGACAGAGAGGATAGTGTCTAGGCTTGGGTTTGGAAAATACAAGTTTCATCCTCTCCCTGGCTATCCTAACTGATCCGACGGACGGGATGGTTACTTTCAAAACCTGATTTGAAAATTAAATCAAACCCTTTGAACTTAGAAAAACTTGAATATGCCTAACCCGAGGTTAGACTGAGTTGCGATGTAAATCTGCCCGGAACCGACCGACACATCCAGTAATCGCAACAATATCTGTCTAATGTTGGTAGCAGCTTTAACTTATTTAGTTAAAGCTAGAACAAGAAGGGTAGGGTTAAGTTAACTAAGACACTTAACCAATTCAACATGATAACCAGACTGGTGGGTGGGGTTAGGTTCATACAGACACTTAACACAGTTAAGCTAGAATGGGAGGGCTAAGTCCATAGGAACACTTAACCAACTTAACATGGTAACAAGACAAGATTTGTAGGGGTTAAGTAACTTAGAATACACTTAGCCAGATTAACATGTTAACTAGACTAGAGGTGGGGTTAAGTAAAGTTAATACACTTAGCCAAATTAACATGTTAACTAGACTAGAGGTTGGGGTTAAGTAAGATTTAATACACTTAGCCAATTTGATATGTTAGCTGGGCTAGACCGTAGGGTTAAGTAAACTTGAACACTTAACCATCAGATTGTGATAAAGGAATAGGGTTAAGTCTAAAACGTGAAGGGATAATACTTAACCATTAATAACATGTTAGTTAAAACAAACGGGCAAGGTTAAGTTAAAAAGGAACACTTAACCAATACAAGATGAATGGGTAGGGTTAAGTTATAAGAAATACTTAACCAATATAACTTGGTTTGTGGGAGGGTTAAGTCAACATGAATTACTGATAACACTTAACCAGATTAACAGGATAAATGAAGAGGGTTAAGTTAGCTTGAATTGACTAATGACACTTAACCAATCCAAATTGACGGGAAAGAGAATTATGTAGTAAACCTTAGCTAAAAGGAGCTAAGTAGTAAACCTTAGTTAAGAAAACAACGATTCTAGAAACTAAGTGGTAAACCTTAGTTAGTAGAACTATGTAGTAATTCTTAGTATAACACGGGAAGGAGCGAACGTCCGTCTGATTAAAACGAAGGCTCCAACGAATTGGGTTACGAAGCCCGAGGCTTCGAGGGGACGCGAGGGTACTCTTAGTATCCCACTGTGAGGCTGCAGATGATCCTCCTGGGATCACAGAGGTTAAGGTCTGCGGTAGAAGAACCAAGGGTATGCCTTGGTTGCAAAATATGGCAACCTAAAGACTAGGATTGACCAGCGTGATTCGGCGAGAAACCGGTAGCCCTGTGATAGCAACTCGTTGTCTACCATCCATCTTAAGTCAATCGAGATACGTGAAGCGGAAAGGCGGAGAACTCCAAAAGACCATATACTTGCTATCTAGTTATGGTTGCGGATGGCCATAGGACAGTGGGGCATAGGGGGCCTGCGTATAGTTCTCATTTTTCAAGGTGTGCCTTTCATTAGTTGAGGGAGGGGTCAAGTGGGACCTTTGCCATTGGTATAAAAACAGACCTTAGCATCTGCATCGGCAGATATCTGAAAGCTCCCGACCGAGTCCTGTGTTTCTTGATTCGCCCTGCCACAGGACTTGGGCCGCACATTACAAGACATGTGCATCTAGACAAGCGATAACGATTCATAATACATGTGTGGGGAAGTATAGGAACATATACCACTCAAGGTAGTGTGTCCTAGACATGGGAGCATCGTTCGACAGGTAGCATAATCCCTAGTTGGACTAGGTGGCATAAACCCTGAATCCGAGAAGCGTTAAGCTGATAGCGTAACTCTAGTTCAATCTAGAAAGCACTTGATAGAAAACCCTAGATTAGATCTAGGTAATAAATAATAAATGTATGCCTAAAGGCAATGGAAACTATAGGGATCGGGATCACGTTATCATTACTAGTTGGGACACTAGTTAGGTGGTGCAGAGATATAGAAATCAGTATAACTAGAAAATAGCGAAGCGGCAAAAGTATTAGAGCATATCCAGTTTATCTTATCTTAGCATATCTTGTGATTATCTTGTCTAATCTTGCTGACCTTATCATCATGGTGTTATCTTGTATTCAGTTAATTCATGTCATTTTGTTTTTCCATGTTCACATGCTAGAAGTTACTGAACTTACTCAGGCTTTATGTCTGACTCTGTTTTTCTTTCGTCTTCTTTTCTCCGTTCCCCGCCCAGGTAGTAAAGAAGGGAATAGTATAGCTTAGGTTAAGTTGGATTGTCACTCTTTCCCAGCTTGAAGATTTGTCGAAGTTTTGCTTGGATTCTCTTTCCAGATGCTATGGCTGACTCTTGCTAAAATTGGGGAATATAAATGTTGTTTTATGCTTCTTTATTTTGTAAGACAGATGATACTCTGATATTGTAAAGAAATCATTGTACAAACTATTTTATCAATAAAAGCAAAGTTTTATTTTCCGCTGTTTAATTTCTGTCTGTCTTGTAATTTATCTGCATCTTTTACCCAAAATGCTCCACAGAACTTAGTGCATTACCTTTGTGAGTGACACTAACGTATGTGGGGTGTTACAAACTCCGACCTAACGCTCTCAAGAGACAACTTCAGTTCTGCATATTCTTTCTTGTGCCCCTCTGCCAAATACTCAGTTTATGAGTTAAGGTATTTTTCTCTTCCTTAAGTGTAGAAACGTCTAGGGAAAAGGAATTAAGCTTCTCTAGAAGAAGGAACCTTCTCTTAGAAATCTAAAATGGAAAATAAAAATCAGAACCTACGTAGAGGTTAAAATATAGAGAAACAAGGTCATACCAGTAGTTGGTGCTCAATAAGTGATTGTGGGACGCTCCTTAAGTCCAAAGATGAAGACAAAAGAGAAAAGTTGGCCACTTCATCAGAAGAAAAGGAAATCTTTTTTATTTCATCAAAACTTAGGATTACTAGAGGAGGTATAGAGAAACAGGCATATCTGGGTGAAAAATGCATCATTAACTCGTGTTCGGTCATATTCAAAGATCCGGTTGTGTCAGTGTAACAACCCGGGAAGTCAGAACAAATTTAAAAAAATTTAGTTCGGCAATTTTAAAGGACTTTGAATATATAAAATGACTTATTTTAAATAATAACGACTAAAAATTTATTTTAAATGAAGTTAGAACAAATAAATTTATTTTAGTTATATAACGAGCCTGAAATGGCGCGGTAGTTTGAAAATTCAATTTCAAATTTCAAATGAATGTACAGGATTCAAAACAAATCAGATTTCAGTAAAACCAGAAATATTAGCATCTATTTAAAAATATCTTCCCAACAAATGTGAAAAATCCAGATTTCATAACGGGAATAAAAAGTTATGTCCAGTTTAAAATTCAGAATATTTGCTATGGAATTTATATATTTTTAATATAATAAATGGCGATTTTGCAAACGACCTCCGTTTTCGATGAAACCACTTTTGTTTGATCCTGAATATCAAATTATTGCTGGATTCCAATTTCCATAATTTTTGGAATCAATATGTGAGCGTGGCAGATTTAAACGTGTTTGGTAATTTTAGTTTGAATTTAATCGACTGGAAATTGACCATTTTTCAAACGGTCTCCAAATTCGACGAAATTAGTTTTGCTAGGGCCGTATCGTCATAACTTAGGTAGGTATATTTTTTTGGAATTTTTTGAGTCAATACATGGCCTAGTAAATTAAAATGTGCGTTCAAATTTGTAACGACCCGGAAAATCTGAACCAATTTAAATTTTTTTAATTGGCTATTATAGTGGATTTTAAATATTTAAAATAAATATTTTAAATAATAACGATGAAAAGTAAGTTGTACCGACATTTGGAAATGAATAGAATTAATGCTAATTATAAACAAGGCCTGAAATGGCGCGGTAGTTTCAAAATTTGAATTCAAACTTTGACTGATTGTACCGGGTGCAACACAAAACGGATTTGAGTGAAACCAAAAATATTTAAAGCTGTTAGTGAATACCTTTCTAACGAATCTGAAAAATCGAAGTTTCATAGTGGGAAGCAAAAGTTATGGCCAAATGAATTTTCTGAAAGGTCGCTATGGAGTTTATATTGCCCGTGAAAATGCCCATTTTGCAAACGACCTCGGAATTCGACGAAACCACTTTTGTTGGATCCAGGATGTCAAATTATTGCTAGGTTTCAAATTTCATAATTTTTGAAGCTAGTATGTGAGCGTAGAAAAGGAAAATGTGTTTTGGTCAATTATAGTTAAATTGGATCGACCAGAAAAGGGCCATTTTACAAACGACCTCAGAATTCGATGAAACTAGTTTTGTTGGGACAATATCGTAAAAACACAGCTAGATTTATTTTTCGGGAATTTTTAGAATCAGTATGTGGCCTCGGCAAATTGAAATGTACGTTCAAATTAAATATTGAATGTTTTATATTTTAATTTGAAGAATAACTGGCTGAAACAGTCGAATTGGCCTACGAAACATATTCCATTGTGTTCGGAATGGGGGTATTTAGCTAGGGACGATAGTCATTGGGTTTGTATTGGAGTTCGTGTGTGGAAGGGGGTATTTTCGGATTTTATAAAATAAATATAAAAAAATAGGGGTGGACAATCATATTCTTCCTTCTGTTTTCTCTCTCCCCGATAGCCCCCTCGCGACAGACGGAATACGCTTGCCCCCTTCTCTCCACCTTTCCTCCTCCTACACGCATCTAAACCCCATGCCGTTTTGGAGTTATTTGAAGAGCTCGAGACAAGCTTCAGATCCATAGCAGTTTCAGATTTTATCGTGGAGTGAATCGCCCGGATCGACGTCAGGAAGTTGCGACCTTTCAACCGCCACCGTGGCCACGTCAGACCACCGGAGCTGACGCCACCACCGCGCGCAGAGGCGCCACCCACCCCTCTTCGACGCTGTGTGCTCCGATCGCCCTACCCCTCCACGGATCCGACAAAAAATCTGAACCCTTGTTTGAACACTCAACTGAAAGGTGAGGGTATATTTATTTAAACTGATTTCAACTTCTGAAAGCATCGCAAAGTGATTTAATCTTGTAAAAATCATATCTTTTTCGTTTGTAGACGAAATTCAGTGAAACAAGAGACAGAGGACTCGTGTGTACGTCTTCTACATTTTAGAAGAGATCGCATATTTTTCTAAGCCTTCTGCTATTTTTAGTGGAGTGGAACCCAATGTGAGATTTCTAAATTATAAACGATATGGAAAACGACGATGTGTAAATTATATAGTCGATGTATGAGTTATATAAGCGTTGTACACCTCATGTATAAACGTTGTATAAGTTGTACGTTCGATATATAAGTTATATATGCGTTGTAAAAATTATATATGTGTTGAAATAGAAGTGAAATGCTTATATATAAATATATATATATATATGTATGTATGTATATATACGCCCCTCGTATACAAACCATGGACGATATTTATTGGTTGTGATTAGTGTTAAAATTGGTTGATTACGAATGGTTGATTAGAATTGTTTGTGGTTGAAATTGATTGATTGTGGTTGAAAGATACCCGTTTGTGGTTGAGAATTATTTGGTTGAAACCACATAGGATTAGTTTGTGGAAATGAAAAAATATACATGTCGCCTGCGCGCGAACTAGATGCATGATTCCCCATTGTCAAAAGCTGCGAGGCTTTAAGGTAGAGCGAGGAGCAGTACTAGGGACGGCCCCGGTTTTAACTACCCTGCCGTTATGCTGCCGAAATTTTGAATAATATTCATGTTTTAGAATTATTTTCATTTGTTGAAACTATATTTATTCGTTGAATAGAAATTCATGTGTTGAATGGTATTCGTGTTTTAAATATAAAAATCACCTTTTTATCTATATATATAAACTGTAGAAAACCTTCATGTGTTGAATTGAAATTCATTCGTTGAATAGAAATTCATGTGTTGAGTGGTATTCGTGTTTTAAATATAAAAATCACCTTTTTATCTATATATATAAACTATAGAAAACCTTCATGTGTTGAATCGAAATTCATTCGTTGAATTGAAATTCATGTGTTGAATGGTATTCATATTTTAAAAGAAATTGTTTTATAATAAAAATCCTATTTTTATCATCAATATGAACTATATAAAATAATCTTGTTTTGAAATAAATTGTTTTAAAATTAAAATCATATTTTTATTACCTATATGAACTATATAAAATAATCGTGTTTTGAAATGAATTGCTTTACAATAAAAATCACATTTCTACTGTACACATGAGTTGCTAAAAATAGTGAAGTGTCGAAGTGAATGTTTGTTGGATAAAAATACCATTTTATCAAATGTATGAAAAGAATATAGCTTTGAAATCGAAGAATCGATATATATATATATATATATATATATATATATATATATATATATATATACACACAAATGGAATTGAAATATATCGAATAACGAAGCTGCAGTTCGTGTTTTGAAACCGTGATTTCAAACAATTAGTGCGGGAGATCCGACCATCGGATTTTCCCAAAACCGAAACCGTTGGGTCCGCTTTGGAAATATCTTTCCAACGACACCAACTTTGTAAAGATCCAACAGTTGGATTGTATGGAATGTTTAATTCAAATCTGAAGAAAAACAGCGCCAGAATCGATTATATTTATATATATATATAATTATAATTATATTAAATCGAATAACGACGCTGTAGTTTGTATTTTGAAATCGAAACTTCAAACGATTGTACCGAGAGATCCGACCGTCGGATTTTCCCAAAACTGGAACCTTGGATTCGTTTTGAAAAGATCTTTCTAATGATATAAATTTTGTGAAGATCCAACGGTTAGATTTTCTTATATGTGTAAATCAAATCTGAAGAAAAACAGCGCCATGGTCGCGTTATGGCCCGAAGCGTCGTTTGAATAAATTGGCTATTTTAAAATAAATAAAAATAGCGATAAATCGTTATAAAATATTATAAACGAAATGGATGTGAAATTTAGAAACTAACTGAAGGTTGGCTAAGTCGAATGGTTTCCAGGGTGATGATCTGATGTTGGTTTTGGCCTTCGGGGTTAATATTTGGAAAATCGTTCTCTTACTGATTTACGGTTAGCGACTAATGAATTGAAATGATGCGTATGTGTGTTTGTGTTGCACTTGTTTATTATATACGCCAGTTGCTCAGAAAGACCGGGTTTATCCCATTCTGAATAACTGAATCGACGATAAGAAATCGAAGATGAAGACGGTGGTCGAAGACCGGAGATTTTCACCTCGTTTGGATGGTAACTGATGTCCTAATTGGGAAGCATCTCGAAATATGGATAATGAGTGGTGATCGTCTAGACGTACGTGGAGATCGATGGGTTTGCGAGGTATATAGTGCCTCCGGTTTCGTTCCGACCCAGAACGGACTTGCAAATGGACTGTGTGTCTGACATTGGAATTCATTCAGTGTGATTGATAACCATCAGTTACAAGGTGTGAATTGCCTGTGTGGCATGCTAAAATGCAGTGATCAGGGCTTCTATTGAAAAGCAAAGTCTTGTAGTTGATGATCAAAGCACCGCCTCTGTGGCGTAGCTTTGTGTATAACGTGAATTTGCGAGCCTCACACCCCGGTATGAATCAGAAATGGGAGAGGACATCAGGGAGGGCATGCGTTTCCTTCTAGTTAGAGGTGGTGTCGGTGCTTAAACTGGCTGACATTTATATTATTCACCTATGTGGTTGTTGCTGTTGCGAGGCGCCTCAGTTATATCGGTCGATCCGAGACCGATGGAGTCATTCATTGGCTCATTAACGCCCCATAGGGCGGGGAAACACATTGTTCAGGCATAATAATCCACATCGGTGGACCGGCCCTGGCGATCCAAGGGGCAGTTGCGGCTGTTCCTGAGACACGGGCTAGAGCATCTCGAATTCGGTAAGGACTAACTTTTGCCTTGGTTCATGACGGAAATCCAATTTCCAAATACGTGACTGTGCGGTTTTGATTGTATACCTATATATGGCGACATAGTGGTATGGGGCATTAATGTCGTCTATGATTGATACTTATGATTTGAAATTGCCTTTGAAACATATAAACACTAGTAGTAATATCAAACACTTTTGTTTTATTAGTATCAAGCATATTTTGGACATTATAAGGAAAAAACTCTATCCTCCGGTTTGCGTTGCATTGTGTGATGGGAACTGAGTCTTATAATGGCTTCATTTTTATAAAAAGCATTGCGATGTTTAAAGATTTACTTGTTTTAAAACACTGACAATCCAATGGAGTAAACCCGTTCCACGAAAGTGGTGTGGTCCAGTGATTAGCCATATTGTAAATGTGTTAAGTAGATTTCTCATACCAGTCCCATGACTGACTCGTAGTTTGTTTCGCTTGCAAACTCGGGTGCCCCTCTTTCTACACGGTCAGCCTTATATTTAGGTTTTAGCAGGCTCTTTCTGGATAGCTGGAGCTGAAGATGGATTCTATCATTTGTCTCTTTTTATGCTGTTCAGCTCCTATTGTACATATTTTGTTTGTTTTCCGCTGTAGACATTTATGTATAGCTAAACT
Organism: Allium sativum; assembly: GCA_030737875.1. Classification (NCBI taxonomy): domain Eukaryota; kingdom Viridiplantae; phylum Streptophyta; class Magnoliopsida; order Asparagales; family Amaryllidaceae; genus Allium; species Allium sativum. Next base: position 165,398,039 of record CM060913.1, read on the forward strand.
GTATTTGTACTAAGTATGATCCTGTATGCCGTGAAACTCTAATGATTACGTTTATCCAGTATATGCTATTGTTCATTATCTGGTGTATTTATTTATTTCTGTTCTGCTACTATCTGTTTATGTGTTATATTCCAAAGATTACCCTTGCCACCGTCAGTACGGGGTTCGGGGTCGTCTCAAAATTTGATATGTATTGAATTATATTTTAATTTAAACGAAAACTGATCATAACAGTCGAATTGGCTTACCGGACATATCTGTGTCCAGAATGGGCGTAATTAGCTATGGGTGACAGTTGTTGGGTCTCATTTGGAGTTCGAATATAAAAGTTGCTTTTTATGGAAATTAATGTGTGTATATATATATATATATATATATATATATATATATCTAACCCTAGTTTTCATTAGAAAAAAAATATTAAAAAAATCCGAAACCCCCGTAGCTCAACCCCCCTTTTTTTCTCTCGTCGTATTTGTTTGGATCCGCTATCGCCCGTTTCAGGGTCGTCGTGCCCCACGCTAGCGTCACCGCCTCTGGTTGGCCTCCACCCCGCTCCCCCTTCGCCTCCAACCATCCCTTCCCCCAGCGCTGGCCCTCCGTTCAAAACCCCACATCGATTGAAAATAGTTCCCCTTTTTGGCCACCCCCGGCGCCTCTCCCCGCCACCTCAGCGGGCAGCAGCCCCTCCCCTCTCCCAAATTTCAGCTGTAAGTTTTTATTTATTTATTTTTGTTTATTTATTTTTATTTATTTAAGGTAATTGATTTTTTGAGATAAAAATCAGTTTTTTTATGAAATAGATGTTATAAAATGTGAATTCTAATTATAAATATCATTTATAAAAATATGATTTTTATTTAAATAACATCATATTAAAAATGTGATCTTTATAATGTAAACATCGTAATAAAATTTTGATTTTTGTATATATCGCTTTAGAATAAAAATATAATTTTCATTATATGAATAACGATATAAAAATATAATTTTTATATATATGGTAGCGGCATAAAAATATGATTTTTATTATCTAGAGAGCGAAATAAAAATAAGATTTTTATTATCTAGAGAGCGAAATAAAATAATGATTTTTATTATATAAAGAGCGTTATAAAAATATGATTTCTATATATAAAGTAGAATTATAAAAATATAATTTATATATATATATACTAGCAAGATAAAAATTCGATTTATATATATATAATATCATTACAAAAATTTGATTTATAAATATATATATAGCATTATAAAAATGCTATTTTTAACTACATGAACATCGTATTAAAAATGTGATTTATACTATGAACAGCGTGAAAAAGAATGCGTTGGAATTTCAGGTAAATCCAAACTGTTCAGAGATTTAGAAATAAAACCGACGGATTGGAAACCAAAGGTGAGAACATTTTCTCACTCAACTTTTAATTAAGTTATTATATTCTAGGATTCAGACGATGCTTAGTAGCACCCGACACCTTTGATTGAAACCATGCTTGTTCGGTTGTTTGTTTGATTGGTTTATTTGTTTGAATTTTGTTTGAGAAGTGAAATGAATTGATTGGGATTGATATGTGTATGCCGCAAGCCAGTATTAGGCGAGGGATAAGGCTAGACCTTATTCCAGTTCTAGTATCGCGCCGTTATGCTGCCAAAATTTTCTAAAACTGTTAGAGCAATAAAAATATATTTTTTATTGAATGCATGAACTATATAAAATATTCATATGTTTAATAAAATATTTTATCGTTAAAAATATAATTTTTAACGTGTATATGAATAAAATAAATATTCATTTACAAATCGGACGATTTGTTTATGTACACACATTTAACTGATGTTGTTTGGGGCGATAAATTTTACATATCGCCCAAATGCACAAACAACATTCGATATTTGTTGGTTGAAACCCCACACGGGTATTGGGATGATATTTGACGTACACTAATCCCAATTATTTTGTTGTATGTCAATCGATTGGTTGACATACTGTTGTAAGCGTTAATGATTTATATTTAAGGCATATGTAGTTGTGTGATGCACTCTGGATGATAGTTGATTGATTTTGATTGGTGTTGCATACATGTGTTGTATGAAATCCATATAAATAACAATATTTGGTAATTGACTGTGTCTAGTTTCAATACTATATTTGTTGATTTCAGAATTTGATATTGAATGTAAGCCGATATAATTTCTATTCGGAGCCTTGTATTTAATATTGAATTGGATTTTGGGTTTGTTGTGAATGGTGTCTTCATTAACACTATTCTTAAACCCATTCGAGGAAAGAATAAATCTTTTAATTAAGATTTTGTGAAGTTTTCCAATTAATTAATATTTAATTGGAATTGAATAATAGAATTGGATTTTGGGTTTGTCATGAATGGTGTCTTAAATAACACTACTCTTAAACCCCGTGTGAAAAGAATAAATCTTTAGATTAAGATTTTTAGTGTTTCTAGTTAAAGACAGGATCACATGTCTATCATTGTATTTCGAATTGTATGGTTGATCTCTGCTAAATATATGTTTGTTTGGTGGTGAAGAATTTATTCTCTTGCTTAACATCCTTCTCTAAGACGTACGAGCTTAGAGGTAATATATAGGCAGAAATCAATAGTACGATGTAGATTGTCAATGCGGCATGTTTGATTTTCCAAAGTTAAATAGTCACTAAAATTGATTTTTGGGAAAATTAAAACCAAGTGGAGTTTTAATGAATCTTTAATTAGATTGAAGTGCGAATGTGATAATTTAAATTATCAAATGTAACGACCCGTATTCTACGCATCATAGGATCGTAGGATATTTATTTCTTTCACATATGAAGTCGTATGGTCATGTAACTTTGGGGGACGACTATTGGGGTCACTTCCCATGTTCATGATTTTTCCCGATTTTTAAATGACCATTTTACCCCTAGTTGGTACTGTTTTGGCCATAACTTCTGACTGGAAAGGAATTTTGACCTGAAACCACTTCCATTAGCTCCGGACGATGGTTTCTCTTTCCGTAGAGTGGTCACATTAGCCAAACGGACTCACCGTTTGGGAGATATGGCTGAAACAAGTTTCAGATGGTGAAAAACAGCCTAATTGGGCTTAACCGGGTGATTAATAGCTAGGCCCAAAGGGAAATTTCGGGATTAGGAGTTTAAAAGGGCTGTTAGGGTTTGGAGAATACCTTTTTCTCATTTTTCAGCCGTCACTATTCATTCCTCTTAACCTAGCCATCCACCCTCTAAATCTCTTCAAAACACCTCTTAATCACTTTCTAATTGAAGATTAGGCTTAGCAAACATCAAATCAAGGAGTATTAGCACGAGAACCGAGGTAGAGCTGCTGTGTAAGATTGGGAACAACGCCAAATCAGAGAATATTTCAGTTTTGGGGTTTTAGTTGTAGCAAAGGTGAGTGATAGCATCGTTTTGACACTAATTACAGTTAATTAAGGGTAATTAGTGAAGATTAGCGAATTTATACACTAATAAATTCTGAAAAAATGTTTAAAAATTCTTAAATAATATTTTATGCCTCTGTTAGAAAATTTAGACGATTTGGTTAAGTTTTACTAAGTATGTGCCTAAACATGATTAAGAGAGATTATGGGAAAATGTGGGGTTTTGGCCACTTTTGATCCATTTTGATTCATTTGAATTGTTGTTTGATGTTTGTGGTTGCTCTTACATGTTGTTATGGTTACTTGACATGATTTGTGATTGGTTAGAATAGTTAGATTTGTCAAAAATGTCGTCGAACGGCGTAAACAAGTTGCTGGAAAAGTTGCAGAAAGTTGTGCAGGTTCCGAACCGGTTCGGATCGGAGTAGGGGGTCGGATCGGATTTGTGAACTGACCGAGGGAATTCGAACTGGATTGGAACTTGTCACTGGAGGAGGCTTGGCGAGAAGGAAGGCCATTTACTTTGAGTTGGAGTGGACGAGGGGATCGGATCGGAACTATAGAGAGCGGGTCGGATCGGAGTTGGCTAGAGGGCGGATCGGATCGGGGTAGGCTAGAGGGCGGATCGGATCGGGGTAAGCTAGGGAGCGGAGCGGATCGGAGGGAGCGGATCAGGCTAACGGAGAAGAACAGGATCGGAGAATAGGCACTACACTTCCGAACCGAACCGAGAAGAGATGGAGCATTGACTCAGGCATGGACTAAGACCACCAAACCGAACCGATCAGGAAGGTTACACCGAACCGAACCAAGCTAGACTAGGAGCACCGAACCGAACCGTACGTGGGCTATTACTACTACGCGATGACTCTTCTGAAGAGCCACTCCAATTCGATCAAAACCCGAGATGCAAAGGAAGTCCAAATGGGAAGTTAGAGCTCAAGATTTAGATGGGAATCAACGAGTTCGCTTCATGATTGGGCTTTGCTGCGGGACGCGTGTTAAGGGGTTATCGATGTCTACAGCTTTGGACCACTATGGTAGGGGTACGAAGGCGGATTCAGGGCCATTATGGCATTGGTAGGACCAAGGGCTACGACTAATGTGGTGGGTCATTGAAATGTTTGGTCATGACTCCATGTGTTTAGCTTGGTCATAGCAGGGTTTCTACAAGTCGGGATTCGTCGTTACCTCAATTTATCTAGTGTTCTAAGTGGTAGATATCGTATGCTTTACGCACTGAGTGAGAGATGCGAGGGTGGTTGCTATGGTTGATTTGTTTGCTATCATTATGACATGCACAACCCACCCCCGTATTCTTACACTATTTATTATGGCACCTTAGAGTATTGTACGGTATGTGGTACTAACTCTTTGGTTGCAGGTCCAGGTTCAGGTATGGTTTAGTATACCTGTTATTATTCTGTTTAGATGCTTATCGCTCATACCAGGCTTTATGTCTGACCCAGAGTTTTATGCCTCCTCTTATTACTCTGGGTGCTCACACGAGCAGACAAGAGACAGGTTAGCTGGTGATGCACGGGTAGATGATCCGGAGACGAGCAGGAGGCTTCCACGTAATATACATAGTATTCTCCCTGTGTTGTTGAAGATCACTGCTTGGGCATTGGTGGTGCATCTTCTACTTTAGCTTTCTTTTGTTTAGAGATAGTAAATTTGGAAAATTGTAATAAGCTGTATTTGGATTTCCGCTGCTCTGATGATTGATGTTGATTTTAGTTATCAGCTTACACTGTCTCACCTGTTTTATGTCAAGTATGTTATTATTATATTTTATTCCATGCGCTGTGAGACATTCTACAGGTTCCTTGATTAGTTCATTCCCTTCTTTCTTTTCTTCTGACAACCATTCCGTGCTAGTCGGGCATGTGTACAGCGCACTTCCGGAGGAGATGCAGGCTGGTGCGGGGCGGGCCGTCACACTTGGTATCAGAGCGAGGTTGCGTAGTTAACCTAGGGAAGTTATCAGGGAGAGATAATATACGTATATGTAACGACCCGTATTCTACGCATCATAGGATCGTAGGATATTTATTTCTTTCACATACGAAGTCGTATGGTCATGTAACTTTGGTTCGATTTGATTAAGTTTTGTTAACCCTATGATTAGTTCTACTTAAACATGCCATGGAAAAATAGGAAGTTTTAGTCACTTTTGATCCATTTTGATTCATTTGGATTGTTGTTTGCTGTTTGTGATTGCTATTACATGTTGCTATGACTCTATGGTATGTTTTATGATTGATTGGAATAGTTAAATTGGTCGAAAACGTCGTCGAAAGGCGTAGAAAGCTCGCTGGAAAGTTGCAGAAATGTGCAGGTCCCTAACCGGTTCGGATCGGATGAGGGCTCGGATCGGATATGTGAACTGGGCAAGAAACCCGACCCGAACTGGAGTTTGGCACATAGGAGGCTTGGCGAGAAGGAAGGCCTTTTGCTTAGAGTTGGAGTGGACAAGGAGATCGGATCGGAAGAAATATGGAGTAGGATCGGACCGGAGTGGGCTAGGGAGCGAGATCGGATCGGAGGAGGCAAGCGAAGGGGGATCGGATCGGGCTATGGAGCAGGACCGGATCAGAGTAGGCCAGGGCACGAGATCGGATCGGAGCAGGCAAGCTGGAGGAGGGACGAACCGAACCGATTGGAGCGTGACACCCGAACCGAACCGACGTCCAAGGGGAAGGATCACCGAACCGAACCGATCAGAAAAAAATTACACCGAACCGAACCGAGCTAGACGAGGAGCACCGAACTGAACCGTATGTGGGCTATTACTACTACGCGATGACTCTTCTGAAGACCCACTCCAATTTGACCAAACCCGAGATGCAAAGGAAGCCCAAATGGGAAGTTAGAGCTCAAGATTCAGATGGGAATCAACGGGTTCACTTCATGGTTGGGCTTTGCTGCGGGACGCGTGCCAAGGAGTTATCTACGTCTATAGCTTTGGATCACTATGGTAGGAGGTACGAAGGCGGGTTCAGGGCCATTATGGCATCGGTAGGACCAAGGGCTACAACCAATGAAGTGGGTCATTGAAATGTTGGTCATGACCCCATATGTTTAGCTTGGTTATAGCAGGGTTTCTACAAGTTGGGAATCGTCGTTACCTCAGTTTGTCTATTGTTCCAAAGTGGTAGATATCGTATGCTTTACGCACTGAGTGAGAAATGTGAGGATGGTTGCTATGGATGATTTGTTTGCTATCATTATGACATGCACACCCCACCCCCGTATTCTTACACCATTTATTATGGCACCTTAGAGTATTGTACGGTATGTGGTACTAACTCTTTGGTTGCAGGTCTAGGTTCAGGTATGGTTTAGTATGCCTGTTGTTATTCTGTTTAGATGCTTATCGCTCACACCAGGCTTTATGTCTGACCCAGAGTTTTATGTCTCTTCTTATTACTCTGGGTGCTCACACGAGCAGACTAGAGACAAGTTAGCTGGTGATGCACGGGTAGATGATCCGGAGACGAGCAGGAGGCTTCCACGTAATATATATATATAGTATTCTCCCTGTATTGTTGAAGATCACTGCTTGGGCATTGGTGGTGCATCTTCTACTTTAGCTTTCTTTTGTTTAGAGACAATAAACTTGGAAAATTGTAATAAGTTGTATTTGAATTTCCGCTGCTCTGATGATTGATGTTGATTTTAGTTATCAGCTTATGCACTGTCTCACCTGTTTTATGTCAAGTATGTTATTATTATTATATTTTATTCCATGCGCTGTGAGACATTCTATAGGTTCCTTGATTTGTTCATTTCCTTCTTTCCTTTCTTTGGCGACCGTTCCGTGCTAGTCGGGCATGTGTACAGCGCACTTCCGGAGGAAATGCAGGTTGGTGCGGAGCGGGCCGTCACACTTGGTATCAGAGCTCTAGGTTGCGTAGTTAACCTAGGGAAGTTATCAGGGAGAGATAATATACGTATACGAGAGAGCGTATTTGTGATTACTTTGGTTTTCAAAAGCTATATATACTACTACTAGTATAAGGATGAAGTCGTACTGCACTAGCACCACTATGGAGTCGTTAATCGTTTCCTTTTTCAGATTGACGATGAGCCGATATGTTAGAGGTACCGGTAGATGAGCCAATAATGGGAATGCTACTGACATGAGGACGATGTTTACTGACCTCATGAGAGAGATGCTTAGAGATGTACAGAGGGCAGCTCCCAATGGTGGAAATGGTGGTGGTCCAGTAGTGCAGGCGCCAAGAGTCGACTTCGCCAAGCTGAATAAGGATTATACCAGTCCTGGTGGGAAGTCATTCCACGGAACGGAGTCGGCTACGGATGTTCAGGATTGGTTGGATAGTTGCGAACGTATCTTCGAGGATTTGGGTATCGAGGATGCGATGAAGAGAAAGCTAGCGTCCCGTCAGCTGCAAGGGCGGGCAATGAATTGGTGGAATGCTATAAAGGCAGCTACTCTCGAAGATCAGATTACTTGGGAGCAGTTTAAGGCTCGCTTTAGCGAGAAGTTCATTCCAGCTGCTCAAAAGTCAGTGCTGTTTTAGAAGTTCTTGGAGCTCAAGCAGAATGGCAGAGCTGTCTCGGAGTATATTGCTGAATTTGACACCTTGTCAAAATATGGGTTATCTCTTATTGATACTGCCGAGAAAAACAATGAGAAATTCATAAGTGGTTTGGATCAGTACCTGGGGGAAAAACTTATTAACCACATCGATGAGACGTTTGAATCGATTGTGGAGAAAGCATTAAGATCGGAAAGTCTCTACCCTAAGCCGAAGACTGAGGTTGCATCCGCAGATGAGCCAAAGCCACAAGCAAGTGGTGGAGGCAAGGGTGGTTCCCAGAATAAAAGAAAGCAGAGTCAGACTAAGGATGGCCAGAAGAAGAAGAATAAGCAAGATGTGGAGTGCTTCAGTTGTGGTAAGAAGGGCCATTATGCTAGTAATTGTCGGGCCAAGCCAGCGGATAGGAAGTGCTTCAACTGTGGCCAAATGGGACATCACAAGGACAAGTGTCCACAGCCCCCTAAAGAAAAGCAAATGGTGAAAGCATACGCTCTTAATGCTATTCCTTCTTCGTCGAATGCCCCAACTGCGGCGGAGAAAGGAAAGAATGTCGTCATTCAAGGTATGCTTTCTGTTTATGATGTTCCTGTTAGAGTTTTGTTTGATACCGGAGCTTCCAATTCTTTCATATCTAGTGACCTGGTAGATAGGTTGGGATTGGAGCCCGAGATTGTCGATAGACCTTTAGTAGTGACGAACCCGATTGGTTGTTCGACTAGCCTTAGCATGATTTGTCGTAATGTGGTCTTATCGAGTCATGGATGCATGTTTGTTTGTGATTGCTTTGTTTTGGGCTTTACTGGGTTTGGCATTATTTTGGGAGTAGATTGGCTCCGAAGGTATGGGGTGGTGGTAGACTGTGAGGGCTTTTTTGTGACAGCTAGAGCGGATGACGGGCGGAGGATAGTGTTTGGTGGTCTACCCAGTAAGGGGGTATTGGCTAGTTTTCTAAACTCCCTCGACATTCCGCATAGTGAGTTGTCAGGTTTGCCCGTGGTTGGCCAGTATCCGAATGTTTTCGAAGAAGTGACCGGACTTCCACCACACTGAGAGATTGAGTTTCGTATTGATTTAGTAAAGGATGCCAGGCCTATAGTGATGCCACTTCGTCGTATGGCACCAAGGGAGCAGCGAGAGCTCGAGGTGCAAGTCAGCGATCTTTTGAAGAAGGGATTTATCAGAAGGAGTGTTTCTGAATGGGGTGCACCAGTTGTGTTTGCTACCAAGGCGGATGGTTCCCTTCGTTTGTGTGTAGACTACCGCGAGTTGAATAAAGTGACGAGGAAGAATAAGTACCCTCTACCGCGGAAAGATGATTTGTTCAATCAGTTGAGTGGCGCGAGAATATTTTCTCAGTTGGATCTCGCGACAGGTTTTCATCAGCTTAGAGTGGAAGCTGAGAGTATAGCTAAAACGGCATTTCGAACGCCGTCTGGATTTTATGAGTGGTTGGTTATGCCATTTGGGCTGACGAATGCCCCAGCATATTTTGTGGATCTTATGAATAGGGTGTTCAGAGATCAGTTGAATAAGTCTGTCCTTGTGTTCGTTGATGATATTTTGGTCTATTCAAGGACAGAGGAAGAACACAAAGAACATTTAAGAGTAGCGATGGAGGTGTTGAGAAAACACCAATTGAAAGCAAAATTTTCTAAGTGTCACTTCTGGAAGAGGGAAGTGAGGTTCTTGGGCCATGTTGTATCAGAGAATGGTATTGCCGTGGACCCAGCAAAGGTGGCTACGGTACAAGATTGGCCTACCCCAAGAATGCAACAGAAGTAAGAAGTTTCTTGGGATTAGCTGGATATTATCGTAAGTTTATCCAAGGTTTCTCCAAGATAGCAGCACCATTGACCCAGTTGACCAAGAAGAATCAAGCTTTTGTCTGGGATGAAAGGTGCGAGAATGCATTTAAAAGTCTAAAGGACAAGTTGACAAGCACACCAGTGTTAGTCATTCCTAAGGGGGATGAAGAGATGACGGTATAAACGGATGTCTGTGGTACCGGACTGGGTGCTGTAATGATGCAAGGCGGTAGGGTTGTAGCTTATGCAAGTCGGCAATTGAAACCGCACGAGAGAAGATACCCTACCCATGATTTAGAATTGGCAGCGATCGTGTTCGCGTTAAAGATGTGGAGACACTATCTCTTGGGAGAAAGATTTGAGCTATTTACAGATCATAAGTCGTTAAAGTATCTCTTCTCTCAGAAAGATCTGAATCTCCGTCAGCAGAGATGGTTAGAATTCTTAGCTTCCTATGATTTTGACATCGCATACACACCGGGAAAGGGCAATGCGGTGGCTGATGCATTGAGTAGAAGACATGCCAGTAGGGCTGTCAATGAATATCCGAAATATCCGAAATCCGTCCGCATCCGTATCCGAAAAGCGGATAAATATCCGATATCCGGGGAAGCGGATACGGATGCGGATATAGGCATATCCGTATCCGAAAATTATCCGTCCGCTTTTTTTTTCGATTATAGCTTAAATTATGTGTATTTTAAACATAATTAAATATGCTAATTTATTAATTTGCAAAATTGAAAGTCTACTAAACGCATGTTAATTGCTCAAAATTATGTATTATCATCATATTTATTTGTTTTTAGCAATTTAGTAATCAATTAGGTTGAAAAAGATTAATATTAAGCTAAAAAAATTCATTTATATTCATTGATTTATCGATTGTTGGCGGAGCGGATAATTATCCGATATCCGTCTGTATCCGCGGATACGGATATCCGATATCCGAAAATGGTTTCGGATGCGGATACGGATATGGCACTATCCGTATCCGAAAGTATCCGTTGACAGCCCTACATGCCAGCTTAGGGGCTATGTTCCTTGAATGGAAGCAACTGGAGTATATCGCGGGTTTTGATTTCAGACCAAAGTGTGAATTGGATCCAGAAATGTTAGCAAGTTTGACGATCAGACCCACTTTAATTGAACGGATCGGCTCTAGTCAGAGGGACGATCCTAACCTATTGGAAATCATCTCCAAGTTAAAGATGGATATCAATGAGGAGATGAACAAGTATGGGCTTGATCGAGATGGATGGCTTAGAAAGAATGGAAAGCTTGTTGTACCCAATGTCAATGGATTGAGAGATGAAGTGCTTAGAGAATGTCATCACTCAAAGCTGACTATACACCCTGGTGGTAACAAGATGTATCGAGATATGAAGCAGACCTACTACTGAGAAGGGATGAAAAGAGACGTTGGGAAGTTTATATCCAAATGCATGAATTGCCAGCTAGTTAAAGCAGAGCAAAAGAAGCCTAGTGGGTTGTTACTACCATTAGAAATTCCCGAATGGAAATGGGAGCAAGTCTCGATGGATTTCATCGATGGTTTACCAAGGACTAGATCGGGACATGATAGCATTTGGGTGATTGTGGACCGATTGACTAAAAGTGCAAGATTTATACCAGTTAAATCGACCAGAACGGCAGCTAAATTAGCAGAATTGTATATGAAGTGGGTAGTGTGATTTCATGGAATACCTAAAAGCATTGTGAGTGACCGAGACCCGTTGTTCACTAGTGGGTTTTGGAGGAGCTTACAAGAGGCTCTAGGGTCAGAGTTACATCTCAGTACCGCATATCATCCTCAGACCGACGGTCAGACGGAGAGGGTGAACCGTATTTTGGAAGACCTCTTGAGAGTATGTATATTGGATTTTGGTGGATCATGGGATGACCATTTGCATCTAGTAGAGTTTGCATATAATAATAACTACCAATCCAGTATCGGTATGGCTCCGTTTGAAGCTTTGTACGGAAGACCTTGTAACTCACCATCATCTTGGATAGAGACTGGCGAGAAGTTTATGCTTGGACCAGATGTGGTGAGGGAAACTTCAGATAAAGTCAAGATCATTCAACAACGAATGAAGGCAGCCCAAGATAGGCAGAAAAGTTATGGTGATAAGAGAAGAAGAGACTTAAAATTCTCCGTTGGTGACTTGGTGTTCGTCAAGATTTCTCCGTTGAAGAGCGTAATACGATTTGGCAGGAAAGGCAAGTTGGCACCAAGATTTGTTGGCCCATTCCCTGTTCTTGAACTAGTCGGGAATTTGGCATATAGAATTGACTTACCAGGGAAGATGGCGGGAGTTCACAACGTATTTCATGTTTCCTAACTAAGGAAGTTCGTTCACGACTCAGATATGACTATTTCACCTGATCAATTAGAGGACTTCGAAGTAGAACCCGAGGCGGTTGGGAACAGCAAGCCGGCCTGTATTGTCGCACACGACATGAAGCAACTTCGAAGGAAGGCGGTGAAGCTAGTCAAGGTACAGTGGAGCGAGGACGAGAATGATTGTACTTGGGAGACAGAGGAGGACATTAGGAAGACGCACCCAGAACTCTTTGCCTGGTAAGATCTTGACTTCGATTTAGTTTTCCGCATGCTAGGATAGGCTTGCTTGCTTGTTTTGCATGTTTGATTGTTGTATGTGGTTGTTAGGCATGCGGGATCCTTTGTATGTTTTGGGTTAAGGAATTTCGGGGGCGAAATTTCTTAAGGGGGGGAGAGAGTGTAACGACCCGTATTCTACGAATCATAGGATCGTAGGATATTTATTTCTTTCACATACGAAGTCGTATGGTCATGTAACTATGGGAGACGACTATTGTTGTCATTTCCCATGTTCATGATTTTTCCCGATTTTTAAATGACCATTTTACCCCTAGTGGCACTGTTTTGGCCATAACTTTTGACTGGAAATGAATTTTGATCTAAAACCACTTCCATTGGCTCCGGATGATGGTTTCTCTTTCCGTAGAGTGGTCACATTAGCCAAACGGACTCACCGTTTGGGAGATATGGCTGAAACAAGTTTCAGATGGTGAAAAACAGCTTAATTGGGCTTAACTGGGTGATTAACAGCTAGGCCCAAAGGGAGATTTCGGGATTAGGAGTTTAAAAGGGCTCTTAGGGTTTGGAGAATACCTTTTTCTCATTTTTCAGCCGTCACTATTCATTCCTCTTAACCTAGCCATGGCCTCCGCCCTCTAAATCTATTCAAAACACCTCTTAATCACTTTCTAATTAAAGATTAGACTTAGCAAACATCAAATTAAGAAGAAAAAGCACCAAAGCAAGGTTAGAGCTGCTGTGGGACATCGGTATTCGCCCCAAATCAGAGGAGTTTCAGTTCTGAGAATTTGGTTTGTGGCAAAGGTGAGTGATAGCACCGTTTTGACACTAATTACAGTTAATTAAAGGTGATTAGTGAAGATTACCGAATTTATACACTAATAAATTCTGGAAAAATGTTTAGAAATTCTTAAATAATATTTCATGCTTCTGATAGAAATTTGGTTCGATTTGATTAAGTTTTGTTAACCCTATGATTAGTTCTACTTAAACATGCCATGGGAAAATATGAAGTTTTAGTCACTTTTGATCCATTTTGATTCATTTGGATTGTTGTTTGCTGTTTGTGATTGCTATTACATGTTGCTATGACTCTATGGTATGTTTTATGATTGATTGGAATAGTTAAATTGGTCGAAAACGTCGTCAAAAGGCGTTGAAAGCTCGCTGGAAAGTTGCAGAAATGTTCAAGTCCCTAACCGGTTCGGATCGGATGAGGGCTCGGATCGGATATGTGAACTGGGCAAGAAACCCGACCCGAACTGGAGTTTGGCACATAGGAGGCTTGGCGAGAAGGAAGGCCTTTTGCTTAGAGTTGGAGTGGACAAGGAGATCGGATCAGAAGAAATATGGAGCAGGATCGGATCGGAGTGGGCTAGGGAGCGAGATCGGATCGGAGGAGGCAAGCGAAGGGGGATCGGATCGGGCTATGGAGCAGGACCGGATCAGAGTAGGCCAGGGGACGAGATCGGATCGGAGCAGGCAAGCTGGAGGAGGGACGAACCGAACCGACTAGAGCGTGACACCCGAACCGAACCGACGTCCAAGGGGAAGGATCACCGAACCGATCAGAAAAAATTACACCGAACCGAACCGAGCTAGACGAGGAGCACCGAACCGAACCGTATGTGGGCTATTACTACTACGCGATGACTCTTCTGAAGACCCACTCCAATTCGACCAAACCCGAGATGCAAAGGAAGCCCAAATGGGAAGTTAGAGCTCAAGATTCAGATGGGAATCAACGGGTTCGCTTCATGGTTGGGCTTTGCTGCGGGACGCGTGCCAAGGAGTTATCGACGTCTATAGCTTTGGATCACTATGGTAGGAGGTACGAAGGCGGGTTCAGGGCCATTATGACATCGGTAGGACCAAGGGCTACAACCAATGAAGTGGGTCATTGAAATGTTGGTCATGACCCCATATGTTTAGCTTGGTTATAGCAGGGTTTCTACAAGTCGGGATTCGTCGTTACCTCAGTTTGTCTAGTGTTCCAAAGTGGTAGATATCGTATGCTTTACGCACTGAGTGAGAAATGTGAGGATGGTTGCTATGGATGATTTGTTTGCTATCATTATGACATGCACACCCCACCCCCGTATTCTTACACCATTTATTATGACAACTTAGAGTATTGTACGGTATGTGGTACTAACTCTTTGGTTGCAGGTCCAGGTTCAGGTATGGTTTAGTATGCCTGTTGTTATTCTGTTTAGATGCTTATCGCTCACACCAGGCTTTATGTCTGACCCAGAGTTTTATGTCTCTTCTTATTACTCTGGGTGCTCACACGAGCAGACTAGAGACAGGTTAGCTGGTGATGCACGGGTAGATGATCCGGAGACGAGCAGGAGGCTTCCACGTAATATATATATATATATATAGTATTCTCCCTGTATTGTTGAAGATCACTGCTTGGGCATTGGTGGTGCATCTTCTACTTTAGCTTTCTTTTGTTTAGAGACGGTAAACTTGGAAAATTGTAATAAGCTGTATTTGAATTTCCGCTGCTCTGATGATTGATGTTGATTTTAGTTATCAGCTTATGCACTGTCTCAGCTATTTTATGTCAAGTATGTTATTATTATTATATTTTATTCCATGCGCTGTGAGACATTCTACAGGTTCCTTGATTTGTTCATTTCCTTCTTTCCTTTCTTTGGCGACCGTTCCGTGCTAGTCGGGCATGTGTACAGCGCACTTCCGGAGGAAATGCAGGTTGGTGCGGAGCGGGCCGTCACAGTATACGAGAGAGCGTATTTGTGATTACTTTGGTTTTTAAAAGCTATATATATATATACTACTAGTATAAGGATGAAGTCGTACTGCACTAGCACCACTATGGAGTCGTTAATCGTTTCCTTTTTCAGATTGACGATGAGCCGATATACTAGAGGTGCTGGTAGGGGAGCCAATAATGGGAATGCTGCTGACATGAGGACGATGTTTACTGACCTCATGAGAGAGATGCTTAGAGATGCACAGAGGGAAGCTCCCAATGGCGGAAATGGTGGTGGTCCAATAGTGCAGGCGCCAAGAGTCGACTTCGCCAAGCTGAATAAGGATTATACTAGTCTTGGTGGGAAGTCATTCCACGGAACGGAGTCAGCCACGGATGTTCAGGATTGGTTGGATTTGGGTATCGAGGATTTGGGTATCGAGGATGCGATGAAGAGAAAGCTAGCGTCCCGTCAGTTGCAAGGGCGGGTAATGAATTGGTGGAATGCTATAAAGGCAGCTACTCCCGAAGATCAGATTACTTGGGAGCAGTTTAAGGCTCGCTTTAGCGAGAAGTTCATTCCAGCTGCTCAGAAGTCAGTGCTGTTTAAGAAGTTCTTGGAGCTCAAGCAGAATGGCAGAGCTGTCTCGGAGTATATTGCTGAATTTGACACTTTGTCAAAATATGGGTTATCTCTTATTGATACTGCCGAGAAAAAGAATGAGAAATTCATAACTGGTTTGGATCAGTACTTGGGGGAAAAACTTATTAACCACATCGATGAGACGTTTGAATCAATTGTGGGGAAAGCATTAAGATCAGAAAGTCTCTACCCTAAGCCGAAGACTGAGGTTGCATCCGCAGATGAGCCAAAGCCACAAGCAAGTGGTGGAGGCAAGGGTGGTTCCCAGAATAAGAGAAAGCAGAATCAGACTAAGGATGGCCAGAAGAAAAAGAATAAGCAAGATGTGGAGTGCTTCAGCTGTGGTAAGAAGGGCCATTATGCTAGTAATTGTCGGGCCAAGTTAGCGGATAGGAAGTGCTTCAACTGTGGCCAGATGGGACATCACAAGGACAAGTGTCCGCAACCCCCCAAAGAAAAGAAAATGGTGAAAGCATATGCCCTTAATGCTATTCCTTCTTCGTCGAATGCCCCAACTGCGGCGGAGAAAGGAAAGAATGTCGTCATTCAAGGTATGCTTTCTGTTTACGATGTTCCTGTTAGAGTTTTGTTTGGTACCGGAACTTCCAGTTCTTTCATATCTAGTGACCTGGTAGATAGGTTGGGATTGGAGCCCGAGATTGTCGATAGACCTTTAGTAGTGACGAACCCGATTGGTGGTTCGACTAGCCTTAGCATGATTTGTCGTAATGTGGGCTTATCGAGTCATGGATGCATGTTTGTTTGTGATTGCTTTGTTTTGGGCTTTACGGGGTTTGGCATTATTTTGGGAGTAGATTGGCTCCAAAGATACGGGGTGGTGGTAGACTGTGAGGGCTTTTTGGTGACAGCTAGGGCGGATGATGGGCGGAGGATAGTGTTTGGTGGTCTACCCAGTGAGGGGGTATTGGCTAGTTTTCTAAACTCCCTCGACATTCCGCATAGTGAGTTGTCGGGTTTGCCCGTGGTTGGCCAGTATTCGAATGTTTTCGAAGAAGTCACCGGACTTCCACCACACCGAGAGATTGAGTTCCGTATTGATTTGGTAAAAGATGCCAGATCTATAGTGATGCCACTTCGTCGTATGGCACCAAAAGAGCAGCGAGAGCTCGAGCTGCAAGTCAGTGATCTTTTGAAGAAGGGATTTATCAGAAGGAGTGTTTCTGAATGGGAGCACCAGTTGTGTTTGCTACCAAGGCGGATGGTTCCCTTCGTTTGTGTGTAGACTACCACGAGTTGAATAAAATGACGAGGAAGAATAAGTATCCTCTACCGCGGATAGATGATTTGTTCGATCAGTTGAGTGGCGCGAGAATATTTTCTCAGTTGGATCTCGCGACAGGTTTTCATCAGCTTAGAGTGGAAGCTGAGAGTATAGCTAAAATGGCATTTCGAACGCCGTCTGGATTTTATGAATGGTTGGTTATGCCATTTGGGCTGACTAATGCCCCAACATATTTTGTGGATCTTATGAATAGGGTATTCAGAGATCAGTTGAATAAGTCTGTCCTTGTGTTCGTTGATGATATTTTGGTCTATTCGAGGACAGAGGAAGAACACAAGGAACATTTAAGAGTAGCGATGGAGGTGTTGAGTAAACACCAATTGAAAGCCAAGTTTTCTAAGTGTCACTTCTGGAAGAGGGAAGTGAGGTTCTTGGGCCATGTTGTATCAGAGAATGGTATTGCCGTGGACCCGGCGAAGGTGGCTACGGTACAAGATTGGCCTACGCCCAAGAACACAACAGATGTAAGAAGTTTCTTGGGATTAGCCGGATATTATCGTAAGTTTATCCAAGGGTTCTCCAAGATAGCAGCACCATCGACCCAGTTGACCAAGAAGAATTAAGCTTTTGTCTGGGATGAAAGGTGCGAGAATGCATTCAAAAGTCTAAAGGACAAGTTGACGAGCACACCAGTGTTAGTCATTCCTAAGGGGGATGAAGAGATGACGGTATACACGGATGCCTGTGGTACCGAACTGGGTGCTGTATTGATGCAAGGCGGTTGGGTTGTAGCTTACGCAAGTCGGCAATTGAAACCGCACGAGAGAAGATACCCTACCCATGATTTAGAATTGGCAGTGATCGTGTTCGCGTTAAAGATGTGGAGACACTATCTCTTGGGAGAAAGATTTGAGCTGTTTACAGATCATAAGTCATTAAAGTATCTCTTCTCTCAGAAAGATCTGAATCTCCGTCAGCAGAGATGGTTAGAGTTCTTAGCTTCCTATGATTTTGACATCGCATACACACCGGGAAAGGGCAATGCGGTGGCTGATGCATTGAGTAGAAGACATGCCAGCTTAGGGGCTATGTTCCTTGAATGGAAGCAACTAGAGTATATCGCGGGGTTTGATTTCAGACCAAAGTGCGAATTGGATCCAGAAATGTTAGCAAGTTTGACGATCAGACCCACTTTAATTGAGCGGATCGGCTCTAGTCAGAGGGACGATCCTAACCTATTGGAAATCATCTCCAAGATAGAGATGTGTGTCGATGAGGAGGTGAACAAGTATGGGCTTGATCGAGATGGATGGCTTAGAAAGAATGGAAAGCTTGTTGTACCCAATGTCAATGGATTGAGAGATGAAGTGCTTAGAGAATGTCATCACTCAAAGCTGACTATACACCCCGGTGGTAACAAGATGTATCGAGATATGAAGCAGACTTACTACTGGGAAGGGATGAAAAGAGACGTTGGGAAGTTTATATCCAAGTGCATGAATTGCCAGCTAGTTAAAGCCGAGCAAAAGAAGCCTAGTGGGTTGTTACAGCCCTTAGAAATTCCCGAATGGAAATGGGAGCAAGTCTCGATGGATTTCATTGATGGTTTACCAAGGACTAGATCGGGACATGATAGCATTTGGGTAGTTGTGGATCGACTGACTAAAAGTGCAAGATTTATACCAGTCAAATCGACCAGAACGGCGGCTAAGTTAGCAGAATTGTATATGAAGTGGGTAGTGAGATTTCATGGAGTACCTAAAAGCATTGTGAGCGACCGAGACCCGTTGTTCACTAGTGGGTTTTGGAAGAGCTTACAAGAGGCTTTAGGGTCAGAGTTACATCTCAGTACTGCATATCATCCTCAGACCGACGGTCAGACGGAGAGGGTGAATCGTATTTTGGAAGATCTCTTGAGAGCGTGTATATTGGATTTTGGTGGATCATGGGATGACCATTTGCATCTAGTAGAGTTTGCATATAATAATAGCTACTAATCTAGTATCGGTATGGCTCCGTTTGAAGCTTTGTACGGAAGACCATGCAACTCACCATCACGTTGGATAGAGACTGGCGAGAAGTTTATGCTTGGACCAGATGTGGTGAGGGAAACTTCAGATAAGATCAAGATCATTCAACAACGAATGAAGGCTGCCCAAGATAGGCAGAAGAGTTATGCTGATAAGAGGAGAAGAGACCTAAAATTCTCCGTTGGTGACTTGGTGTTTGTCAAGAATTCTCCGTTGAAGAGCGTAATACGATTTGGCAGGAGAGGCAAGTTGGCAAAAAGATTTGTTGGCCCATTCCCTGTTCTTGAACTAGTCGGGAATTTGGCATACAGAATTGAGTTACCGGAGAAGATGGCGGGAGTTCACGACGTATTTCATGTTTCCCAACTAAGGAAGTTCGTTCACGACTCAGATATGACTATTTCACCTGATGAGTTGGAGGACTTCGAAGTAGAACCCGAGGCGGTTGGGAACCGCAAGCCGGCCCGTATTGTCGCGCACGACATGAAGCAACTTCGAAGGAAGGCGGTGAAGCTAGTCAAGGTACAGTGGAGCGAGGACGAGAATGATTGTACTTGGGAAACAGAGGAGGACATTAGGAAGACGCACCCAGAACTCTTTGCCTGGTAAGATTTTGACTTCGATTTAGTTTTCCGCATGCTAGGATAGGCTTGTTTGCTTGTTTTGCATGTTTAATTGTTGTATGTGGTTGTTAGGCATGCGGGATCCCTTGTATGTTTTGGGTTAAGGAATTTCAGGGACGAAATTTCTTAAGGGGGGGTGAGTGTAACGACCCGTATTCTACACATCATAGGATCGTAGGATATTTATTTCTTTCACATACGAAGTCGTATGGTCATGTAACTTTGGGGGACGACTATTGGGGTCATTTCCCATGTTCATGATTTTTCCCGATTTTTAAATGACCATTTTACCCCTAGTTGGTACTGTTTTGGCCATAACTTCTGACTGGAAAGGAATTTTGACCTGAAACCACTTCCATTAGCCCCGGACGATGGTTTCTCTTTCCGTAGAGTGGTCACATTAGCCAAACGGACTCACCGTTTGGGAGATATGGCTGAAACAAGTTTCAGATGGTGAAAAACAGCTTAATTGGGCTTAACCGGGTGATTAACAGCTAGGCCCAAAGGGAAATTTCGGGATTAGGAGTTTAAAAGGGCTGTTAGGGTTTGGAGAATACCTTTTTCTCATTTTTCAGCCGTCACTATTCATTCCTCTTAACCTAGCCATGGCCTCCACCCTCTAAATCTCTTCAAACCACCTCTTAATCACTTTCTAATTGAAGATTAGGCTTAGCAAACATCAAATCAAGGAGTATTAGCACGAGAACCGAGGTAGAGCTGCTGTGTAAGATTGGGAACAACGCCAAATCAGAGAATATTTCAGTTTTGGGGTTTTAGTTGTGGGAAAGGTGAGTGATAGCATCGTTTTGACACTAATTACAGTTAATTAAGGGTAATTAGTGAAGATTAGCGAATTTATACACTAATAAATTCAGGAAAAATGTTTAGAAATTCTTAAATAATATTTTATGCCTCTGTTAGAAAATTTAGACGATTTGGTTAAGTTTTACTAAGTATGTGCCTAAACATGATTAAGAGAGGTTATGGGAAAATGTGGGGTTTTGGCCACTTTTGATCCATTTTGATTCATTTGAATTGTTGTTTGAAGTTTGTGGTTGCTCTTACATGTTGTTATGGCTACTTGACATGATTTGTGATTGGTTAGAATAGTTAGATTTGTCAAAAACGTCGTCGAACGGCGTAAACAAGTTGCTGGAAAAGTTGCAGAAAGTTGTGCAGGTTCCGAACCGGATCGGATCGGAGTAGGGGGTCGGATCGGATTTGTGAACTGACCGAGAGAATTCGAAGTGGATTGGAACTTGTCACTGGAGGAGGCTTGGCGAGAAGGAAGGCCGTTTACTTTGAGTTGGAGTGGACGAGGGGATCGGATCGGAACTATAGAGAGCGGGTCGGATCGGAGTTGGCTAGAGGGCGGATCGGATCGGGGTAGGCTAGAGGGCGGATCGGATCAGGGTAAGCTAGGGAACGGAGCGGATCGGAGGGAGCGGAGCGGATCGGAGGGAGCGGATCGGGCAAACGGAGAAGAACAGGATCAGAGAATAGGGACTACACTTCCGAACCGAACCGAGAAGAGATGGAGCATTGACTCGGGCATGGACTAAGACCACCGAACCGAACCGATCAGGAAGGTTACACCGAACCGAACCAAGCTAGACGAGGAGCACCGAACCGAACCGTATGTGGGCTATTACTACTACGCGATGACTCTTCTGAAGACCCACTCCAATTCGATCAAAACCCGAGATGCAAAGGAAGTCCAAATGGGAAGTTAGAGCTCAATATTTAGATGGGAATCAACGAGTTCGCTTCATGATTGGGCTTTGCTGCGGGACGCGTGTTAAGGGGTTATCGATATCTACAGCTTTGGACCACTATGGTAGGGGGTACGAAGGCGGATTCAGGGCCATTATGGCATTGGTAGGACCAAGGGCTACGACCAATGTGGTGGGTCATTGAAATGTTTGGTCATGACTCCATGTGTTTAGCTTGGTCATAGCAGGGTTTCTACAAGTCGGGATTCGTCGTTACCTCAATTTGTCTAGTGTTCTAAGTGGTAGATATCGTATGCTTTACGCACTGAGTGAGAGATGTGAGGGTGGTTACTATGGTTGATTTGTTTGCTATCATTATGACATGCACAACCCACCCCCGTATTCTTACACTATTTATTATGGCACCTTAGAGTATTGTACGGTATGTGGTACTAACTCTTTGGTTGCAGGTCCAGGTTCAGGTATGGTTTAGTATACCTGTTATTATTCTGTTTAGATGCTTATCGCTCATATCAGGCTTTATGTCTGACCCAGAGTTTTATGCCTCCTCTTATTACTCTGGGTGCTCACACGAGCAGACTAGAGACAGGTTAGCTGGTGATGCATGGGTAGATGATCCGGAGACGAGCAGGAGGCTTCCACGTAATATACATAGTATTCTCCCTGTGTTGTTGAAGATCACTGCTTGGGCATTGGTGGTGCATCTTCTACTTTAGCTTTCTTTTGTTTAGAGACAGTAAATTTGGAAAATTGTAATAAGCTGTATTTGGATTTCCGCTGCTCTGATGATTGATGTTGATTTTAGTTATCAGCTTATGCACTGTCTCACCTGTTTTATGTCAAGTATGTTATTATTATATTTTATTCCATGCGCTGTGAGACATTCTACAGGTTCCTTGATTAGTTCATTCCCTTCTTTCTTTTCTTCTGACAACCGTTCCGTGTTAGTCGGGCATGTGTACAGCGCACTTCCGGGGGAGATGCAGGCTGGTGCGGGGCGGGCCGTCACATCAAATTTGGCAAATGATCGAGAGTGGAGAACCTCCAGTTTTGCTCTATGCGATTGTTAAATCTTTAATTAGATTTGAACGGGTAAAGGTAATTAATTTTACCAATAACACCGTGGTGTTAGATATGGAGTATGACCAGTTTTGCTCCATGGTATGAATAGGTTGGGATCGGGAAATTAAACTAATAACTACTTCGGTAAGGTGCGCTAGTCCAGACTAGTTTAGAAAACCTTAAAATGGTTTGAATTGATATCCAATGGAAGATTAAAGAATAAATTTAAAATAATTTATCTTTGATAAAATTAATGGGAACCATTCCCTAAAAATGTGAATATTTGAATAAAAGAATATTTTGGATTGGAATGAGGCATATGTTGTGTTTTTATAGCACTTGTTTATAAGATACGCGGGTTATTCAAGAAGACCTGGTTTATCCCATTTTGAATAACTGATTCGACGATAAGTCGACGATGAAGATGGTTGTTGAAGACCGGAGTTCTTCACATCGTTTGGATGATTACTGATGTCTTGATTGCGCTGTACACCCAAGACAAGGTAATAAGTGGTGATCGTTCGGACGTACTTGGAGATCGAACGGATATGCAAGAACCTCTCTCCTATATTGGACATGTGAGACGAGTAATAAGGTTCCTCCGGTTTCGTTTAGACCCATAATGAACTTGTAAATGGATGTGTGTCTGACATTGAATTTTATTCTATGTTGATTGATCTCTATTAAATATATATCTGTTTGGTGGCGGAGAATTTATTCTCTTGCTTAACACCCTTCTCTGGGACGTACAAGCTCAGAGGTTATATGTCGATAGACATCACTCGCATGGCATGAATTTCCTGTGTGGCATGCTGAAATGCAAATGAGCAAGGCATCTATTGAAAAGTAGAGTTTTCTGGTTGATGATCAGAGCATGGCCTTAAATGCATAGCTTTGTGTATAACATTAATTCGCGAGCCTCACACCCCGGTGTGAACTGGAAACGGGAGAGGACCTAAGGGAGGACATGCGTTTCTTTCTAGTTAGGAGTGGTGTCATGGTATGGAGCCCAAACATTTTACTCATGTGGATGTTGCATATTATTTGATGGATAGCGAGGCGCCTCGGTTATATGGTCACTACAGGACCGATGGATGACATGGTCGACATACTGACCAGAATTATGCCCCATAGGGCGGGGAAACGTATTGTTCAAGTATTATTAATCCACTTAAAATGTGGACCAGCCCCGACGATCCAGGTGTAGTTGCGGCTGAATCCTAAGGTACGGGCTAGAGTGTCTCGAATCGGAAGGACGATCCCTTGCCTTGGTTCACAGATGGAAATCCAACTTCCAATATGACATTTCGGTTTTAATTATAGGACTAGTTTGGTGACATGATAGATGGTACCCATGCCGCCTATGATTGATACATTTATATTTGAAGTTGATTTCTTCACTTATATTAATAAAAGATAAAATTTCACGTACCAAGCATTATTTGGCTATTGTAAGGTAAAACTATATCCTCCAGCTTGCATTGCATTGTGTGATGGGACCTGAGTCTTGTAATAGCTTCATTTTCTTTAATTAGCATTTAGTTGTTTGTTTCATGCACTGGTATTCTTGGGGGTAAAGCCGTTCCGTGTTATACGGCGTGGTCCCTTGATTTTCTTAACTTAAAAATCAAGTTAATAATTGTTTTAATTCTCACACCAGTCACATGACCGACCTGGAGTTCATTGTTTTAACCTAAACTTTGGGTGCCCTTATATTCCACACGGGCAGCTAGTAGTTTTGGTTTTTGCAGATTTATTTTTACAGGATCCTGGTTTACAGTTGGAGCTATATTCGGAACGCTCTGTATCCATGTATTTCATTCATTTGTGTTCTGTATTATTTTACGCTCCATTGTGATTCGTAAATCTCTAATATCTATCAAATGTATACTTGTTCATACACTGTATATTCTTGTACTCTGATGTAAATTGTTGTAATAGCAATGAAATGTTCTTCTGTTTGTGTTCGGATTTGTCGTGTTCTCAACTCAATCTGGGTTTCCCGAACGGGCGAGTTTGGGTCATTTCATCGTCGTATCAGAGCTTTGGTTTACAGAGCTCGAGAACAAGACACATTAGAACCGAACGAAAGAATTCATCAGAGATTGGATTAGTAATATCCAATGAGAATGACTCGTTGGAGATGGGATCAGTGGTATCATAGAATGAGTCCGAAGAGTGTTATTCTTAAAATAAAAATGAAAACAAATTTTTGTTTTGAAAATTTATATTATATTATATTATTAGAATATTTATTTTAGATTGATTTGGGCAATCGAGTATATGGAGATTTTGAATATACGCATAATTAACGTGTATTCGAAGCTTCAAATATACTGGATAGATATACAATCACACCCTAGTCGCCCGGGGATGATTCTGATGTTGTGGCCACATCATCAGCATCTGTGCTCGAGTTTTGAAGGTGGAATATCTATATATTTCCAATTGACTGGTGTGACAACCAAAATTAGATAGGATTTATTTATTGTGATTCGGCATCAGAAATGGATTTTTAGTACATGTAACAATTTATGTGTTTGAAACGATAACCAACTAACTGATTGTTGATTGTGTTGTGCGGTTATTCATTTAAATCAGCATGTGAACGAAAGGTAAATTTAGCCAAATCGAGCGAACGTTGAAATGAATTGAAAATCGTTTGAAATTGCATACATGTACATGTATATGTATGAATAGGTCATAGCAAGGAGGCTAGAGAAGAGGAATAAAATTGTATACCCGACGAATAGGTACATGTTTACTAATTTATTGGGTTTTGATGATTTTATGAGCCGATTGGCTTTTTCTTTTTCTTTGGGATTGGTGAGGGCCCTGTGAGGCAAGTTGTAGTTTTAAATGTCTCCCTGTACAAAGGAGGTTATGGCGAAATTTTTTAAAAAATTAGGGTGTTAACCAAATTTTTGAAAAAATAGAAAATTCTTAGAAACTGAAAAGTTGAAGAATGAAAGCCAGAATGAAAGTTGAGTTGATTAGTTAAACAACTTTCAGCTCCGTTCCATTTCGAGGACGAAAAGATTTTAATTAGGGGAGAGTGTAACAACCCGGAAAATCAGAACCAATTTAAAATTTTTAATGGATTTTGAATATTTAAAATGATTTATTTTAAATAATAACAACTAAAAATTTATTTTAAATGAAGTTATAACGAATAAATTTTATTTAATTATATAACGGGCCTGAAATGGTGTGGAAGTTTGAAAATTCGATGTCAAATTTCAAATGAATGTAGAAGATTCAAAACAAATCAGATTTCAGTAAAACCAAAAATATTTGAATCTGTTTAAAAATATCTTCCCAACGAATGTGAAAAATCCAGATTTCATAACGGGAATAAAAAGTTATGTCCAGTTTAAAATTCAGAATAATCGCTATGGAATTTATTTATTTTTTAATATAACAAATAGCGATTTTGCAAACGACCTTCGTTTTCGACAAAACCAATTTTGTTGGATCCGGTGTAAAACCCGCATTCTACGCATTGGAGGATTGTAGAATATTTATTTCTTTCTTATATGAAGTCGTATGGTCATGTGGCTTTGGGAAACGACCATTGGGGTCATTTACCATGTTCTTGACTTTTGCCGATTTTTAAATAACCATTTTGCCCCTAGCTAATACTGTTTTGGCCATAACTTTTGATTGGAAAGGAATTTTGACCTGAAACCACTTTCATTTGCTCTAGATGATGGTTTACCTTTCCTTAGAGTGGTCACTTTAGCCAAACGGACTCACCCTTTGGGAGATATGGCTGAAACAAGATTTAGAAGGTGAGAAACAGCTTAGCCGGGCCTAATTAGGGTGATTAGCAAGAGGGCCCATGAACCATTTCAGGATTAGAGATGTATAGGGGCTGATTAGGGTTAGAAAAAATTTCTTTCAACTGCCACTTTCATTCTTGGAACCCTAACAATGGCCTCCAACACCCAAATCAACTTCTAATCACTTTCTAATCAAGTTTTGGCTTAATCTACATCAAATCAAAGAAGTCTTCACCAAATCAGTATTACAGCTGCTGTTAGACACCAGTATTCGCCCAAATCAACAAGATTTCAGTTCTGAAAATTTTATTTGTGGCCAAGGTGAGTGATTAGCATTGTTTTGACACTAATTACAGTTCATTAAGTGTAATTAGTGACGATTAGCGAATTTATACACTAATAAATTCTGGAAAAATATTTATAAATTCGAAAATAATGTTTTAGACCTCTGTTAGAAATTTAGTTTGATTTGGTTTAGTTTTACTAATCATATCATTAGTTTTTCCTAAACATGCTTAAGGGAAAATATGGGGTTTTTGGTATGTTTGATCCATTTTACATGTTATGATTATTATTTTGGTGTTTGTGAATGATTATACGTGTTGCTATGACTGTATGGTATGCTTTGTGATTGTCTAGAAGTGATAGATTGTCCGAAAACGCCATCGAATGGCGTAAAACAATCGCTGGAAAGTTGCAGGAAATGTGCAGGGTTCCAAACCGGATCGGATCGGATTATGGGCTCGGATCGGATTAGTGGATCGGGCAAGGAGAATACGAACTGGATCGGACCTTGGCACTAACTGAGCCTTGGCGAGAAGGAAGGCCATTTGCTTAAAGTAGGGGTTGGGCAGGGGATCAGATCGGAGAGACCAAAGGGATCGAAGCGGAAGAGAATGAGGAAGTGGATCGGACCATGACCAGGAACCCGAACCGAACTACGAGGGGAGCACCGAACCGAACCGATGGAGCAAGAACCGAACCGATGTGGCATAAGGACCCCATACACCGAACCGAACCGAATGACCAAATGTTTCTACTATCACGCGACGACTCTTTTGAAGACCAACTCCAATTCGACCAAAACCCGAGATGCAAAGGAAGTCCAAATGAGGAGCTTTGACTCAGGATCCAATGGGGAACCAATGAGTGAGCTTCATGATTGGGCTTTCCTGCGGGACGTGTGCTAAGGGGTTTTCGATGTCTGTAACTTTGAATCATTATGTGTAGGGAGTACGTGAACGGATTCTGGGCCACAGTCTCCTAGGTACGACTAAAGAGCTAATAGACCAATGAAGTGGGGTCATTTGTAAAGATTTGGTCATGACTCCATGTGGCAAGCTTGGTAGTAGCAGTAGTTGTACAGGTCGAACTCCATCACTACTTCGATGGGTCTAGTGATTGACAGTGGTGGACATCGTATGCTTTACGCACTAAGTGAGAGATGTGAGGATGACTGCTATGCCTGACTTGTTTGTCATCATTATGACATGCATGCCCCACCCCCGTTATCTTTACACCATTTGTTTTGTGGCACCTTAGAGTATTGTATGGTATGTAGTGCTAACTCTTTGGTTGCAGGTCCAGGTTCAGGTAAGGTTTAGTATACCTGTTATTGTTCTGTTTAGCTGCTTATCGCTCATACCAGACTTTTTGTCTGACCCGGAGTTTTATGTCTCTTCTAATTACTCTGGGTGCTCTCACGAGCATACTAGAGACAGGTTAGCTGGGTATGCACGGGTAGCTGATCCGGAGACGAGCAGGAGGCTTCCACGTATGATATATATAGTATTCTCCCTATGTTGTTGAAGATCACTGCTTGGGCATTAGTAGTGCATCTTCTAGTTTAGCTTTCTTTTGTTTTAGAGACTGTAAATTTGGAAAGTTGTAATAAGCTGTATTTGGATTTCCGCTGCTATGTTGGTTTAGTTTTCAGCTTATGCACTATCTCGCCTGTTTTATGTCAAGATTATGTAATTATTATATTTTGTTCCATGCGTTATGAGACATTCTACAGGTTCCTTGTTAGTTCATTCTCTTCTTTCCTTTCTTTGGCGACCGTTCCGTGCTAGTCGGGCATTTATATAGCGCACCTTCGGAGGAAATGCAGGCTAGTGCGGGGCGGGTCGTCGCATTTGGTATAAGAGCTCTAGGTTGCGTAGTTAACCTAGGGAAGTTATCATGGAGAGACAATATACGTATATGAAAGCGCGTATTTGTGATTATTTTTGTTTTCAGAAGCTATAGATATATATATACTATTAGTATAGCTAAGGATGAAGTCGTACTGCACTAGCACCGCTATGGAGATGGTTAATCGTTTTCTCTTTACAGATTGAACGATGAGCCGATATGTAAGAGGTGTCGGTAGAGGAGCCAATAATGGGAATGCTGCTGACATGAGGACGATGTTTACTGACCTCATGAGGGAGATGCTTAGGGATATGCAGAGGGAAGCTCCCAATGGTGGTAATGGTGGTGGTCCAATAGTGCAAGCACCTAGGGCTGATTTCGCCAAGCTGAATAAGGATTATACTAGTCTTGGTGGGAAGCCGTTCCACGGAACGGAGTCGGCTACGGATGTTCAGGATTGGTTGGATAGCTGCCAGCGTATCTTTGAAGATTTGGGTGTCAAGGATGCGACGAAGAGAAGGCTAGCATCCCGTCAGTAGCAAGGACGGGCAATAAATTGGTGGAATGCTATAAAGGCAGCTACTCTTGAGGATCAGATTACTTGGGAGCAGTTTAAGGTTCGCTTTAGCGAGAAGTTCATTCCAGCTGCTCAGAAGTCAGTGTTGTTTAAGAGATTCTTGGAACTCAAGCAGAATGGCAGAGCTGTCTTGGACTATATTGCCGAATTCGACACTTTGTCGAAGTATGGGTTATCTCTTATTGATACTGCCGAGAAGAAGAACGAGAAGTTCATAACTGGTTTGGATCGGTACTTGGGGGAAAGGCTATTAACTACATCGATGAGATGTTTGAATCGATTATGAGGAAAGCATTGAGGTCAGAGAGTCTTTACCCTAAGCTGAAGACTGAGGTTGCATCTACAGCGGAGCCAAAGCCGCAAGTGAGTGGTGGAGGCAAGAGTAGTTCTCAGAATAAGAGGAAGCAGAACCAGAATAAGGATGGCCAGAAAAAGAATAAGAACGATGTTGAGTGCTTCAGCTGTGGTAAGAAGGGCCATTATGCTAGTAATTGTCGGGCCAAGCCAGTGGATAGGAAGTGCTTCAACTGTGGCCAAGTGGGACATCACAAGGACAAGTGTCTGCAATCCCCTAAAGAAAAGTAGATGGTGAAAGCATATGCCCTTAATGTTATTCCTTCTTCGTCGAATTCCCCAACTGCGGTGGAGAAGGGAAAGAATGTTGTTATTCAAGGTATGCTTTTTGTTTATGATGTTCCTGTTAGAGTTTTGTTTGATACCGTGGCTTCCAGTTCTTTCATATCTAGTGACCTGGTAGATAGGTTGGGATTGGAGCCTGAGATTCCCAATAGACCTTTAGTAGTGACGAACCCGATTGATGGTTCGACTAACCTTAGCATGATTTGTCGTAATGTGGTCTTATCGAGTCATGGATGCATGTTTGTTTGCGATTGCTTTATTTTGGGCTTTACTGGGTTTGGCATTATTTTGGGAGTCGATTGGCTCCAAAGATACGGGGTGGTGGTAGACTGTGAAGGCTTTTTGGTGACAGCTAGAGCGGATGATGGGCAGAGGGTAGTCTTTGGTGGTCTACCCAGTGATGGGGTAATGGCTAGTTTTCTAAATTCCCTCGACATCCTGCATAGTGAGTTGTCAGGTTTGGCCGTGGTTGGCTAGTATCCGGATGTCTTCGAGGAAGTGACCGGGCTTCCACCACACCGAGAGATTGAGTTCCGTATTGATTTGGTGAAAGATGTCAGACCTTTAGTGATGCCACTTCGTCGTATGCACCAAGGGAGCAGCGAGAGCTCGAGGTGCAAGTCAAGGATCTTTTGAAGAAGGGATTTATCAGAAGGAGTGTTTCTGAATGGGGAGCACCAGTTGTGTTTGCTACCAAGGCGGATGGTTCCCTTCGTTTGTGTGTAGACTACCGCGAGTTGAATAAAGTGATGAGGAAGAACAAGTATCCTCTACCGCGGATAGATGAATTGTTTGATCAGTTGAGTGGCGCGAGAGTACTTTCTCAGTTGGATCTCGCGATAGGTTTTCATCAGCTTAGAGTGGAAGCTGAGAGTATAGCTAAAACAGCATTTCGGACGCCCTCTGGATTTTATGGGTGGTTGGTCATGCCATTCGGGCTGACCAATGCCCTAGCATATTTTGTGGATCTTATGAATAGGGTATTCAGAGATCAGTTGAATAAGTTTGTCCTTGCGTTAGTGGATGATATTTTGGTCTATTTGAGGACAGAGGAAGAACACAAGGAACATTTGAGGATAGTGATGGAGGTGTTGAGAAAACACCAGCTGAAAGAAAAATTCTCTAAGTGTCACTTCTGGAGGAGGGAAGTGAGATTCTTGGGCCATGTTGTTTCAGAGAATGGTATTGCCGTGGACCCTGCGAAGGTGACTACGGTACAAGATTGGTCTACGGCCAAGAATGCAACGGACATAAGCAGTTTCTTGGGATTAGCTAGATATTATCGTAAGTTTATCCAAGATTTTTCAAAGATAGCAGCACCGTTGACTCAGTTGACCAAGAAGAATCAAGCCTTCGTCTGGGATGAAAGGTGCGAGAATGCATTCACGAGCCTAAAGGAAAAGTTGACATGTGCACCAGTGTTAGTCATTCCTAAGGGGAATGAAGAAATGACGGTATATACGGATGCATGTGGTACCAGACTAGGTGTTGTATTGATGCAAGGAGGTAGAGTTGTAGCTTATGCAAGTCGGCAACTAAAACCACATGAGAAAAGATACCCTACCCATGATTTGGAATTGGAAGCGATCGTGTTCGCATTGAAGATGTGGAGACATTATCTCTTGTGAGAAAGATTCGAGTTGTTTACCGATCATAAATCGTTAAAGTATCTTTTCTCCCAAAAGGATCTAATCTCCGACAGCAAAGATGGTCAGAATTCTTGGCTTCCTATGATTTCGATATCGCATACACACCAAGAAAGGGTAATGCGGTAGCTAATGCATTGAGTAGAAGACATGTCAGTTTAGGGGCTATGTTTCTAGAATGGAAGCAACTGGAGTACATCGCTGGGTATGATTTCAGACCAAAGTGCGAGTTGGATCCAGAAATGTTAGCAAGCTTGACGATCAAACCCACTTTGATTGAGCGGATTGGTTCTAGTCAGATGGACGATCCTAATATATTAGAAATCATCTCCAAGTTAGAAATGAATATCGACGGTAAGGAAATGAATTTGTATGGGCTTGATCGAGAAGGATGGCTTTGAAAGAATGGAAGACTAGTTGTACCCAACGTGAATGGTTTGAGAGATGAAGTGCTTAGGGAATGTCATCACTCAAAACTGACTATACACCCCGGTGGTGATAAGATGTATCAAGACATGAAACAGACTTACTACTGGGAAGGGATGAAAAGAGACGTTGGGAAATTTATATCCAAGTGCATGAATTGCCAGCTAGTTAAAGCCGAGCAAAAGAAGCCTAGTGGTTTGTTGCAGCCATTAGAAATTCCCGAATGGAAATGGGAGCAAGTCCGGATGGATTTCATTGATGGTTTACCAAGGACTAAATCGGGACGTGATAGCATTTGGGTAACTGTGGATCGATTGACCAAGAGTGCAAGATTTATACCAGTCATATCCACCAGAACGACAGCTAAGTTAGCAGAACTGTGTATGAAGTGGGTAGTGAGATTTCATGGAGTACCTAAAAGCATTGTGAGTGACCGAGACCCATTGTTTACTAGTGGGTTTTGGAAGAGCTTACAAGAGGCTCTAGGGTCGGAATTATATCTCAATACTGCGTATCATCCTCAAACCGATGGTCAGACAGAGATGGTGAATCGTATATTGGAAGATCTCTTGAGAGCTTGTATATTGGATTTGGTGGATCGTGGGACGACCATTTGCATCTAGTAGAGTTTTCATATAATAATAGCTACCAATCCAAAATCGGTATAACTCCATATGAAGCTTTATACGGAAGACCGTGCAACTCACCATCTTGTTGGATAGAGACCGATGAGAAGTTTGTGCTTGGAACAAATGTGGTAAGGGAAACTTCAGATAAAATTAAGATCATTCAACAACGAATGAAGGCTGCCCAGGATAGGCAGAAGAGCTATGCTCATAAGAGGAGAAGAGACTTAAAATTCTCTGTTGGTGACTTGGTGTTTGTCAAGTGTAAAGACCCGGGTTTTGCCCGACCCGATCGATCGCAAAATCGACCAAGACCGTTCAAATCCCGAATACTTTAACTTTGGGAATACAACAATCATCAGAACAAAACAGCAGACTTTTATAAACAGTACAAAATGTTTACATCAGAGTACAGAATATTAGAGTACATCGAATAAAAATAATTGCAGCGGAAGATAAATTTTACATTTAATTTATAATACATTGCAGCTGAACAAAACTAATACAGCGGAAGTCTTTTCTATATTCTGGACACAGCTTTATGCTTCAATCCAGTATCCTGCTCAAGAGATAAACCTGTAGACAAACTACTCGACTGCCCGTGTGGAAAAGAGGGCACCCGAGTTTGCAAAGGTGGAAACAAACAACGGGTCAGTCGTGGGACTGGTGTGAGAATTCTTAACTAACATAACTACTAATAAGGCATATCCAAGGACCACGCCGCTAACGCGGAACGGGTTTACTCCAATGGATTGCTGTGCATAACAGTAAAGTAAATCGTCAAATAACGCAATGCTTTTTAGAAAAATGAAATCACCATAAGACTCAGGTCCCATCACACAATGCAATGCACACCAGAGGATAGAGTTTTACCTTATGGTGATTAAAAGATGATAAATACGTAAAAACGATATTATTATTAGTTTGTATATGTTTTAATAAAACATTTCAATCATAATATCAATCCTAGTAAGCATAGGTACCATATATTATGCCTCCGTACTAGTAATACAATGAAAACCGCATGGGGCGTATTGGAGATTTGGATTTCCATCATGAGTCAAGGCTAGAGCGGAGCTCCTTACCGATTCGAGACACTCTAGCTAATGTCCTAGGATTACCCGCAGTTAACCCTTGGAAACGGCAGGGCCGGTCCTCAAATACAGCTTAGAGGATTGGCAATTCCTAAGCACACGTTTCCCGGTCCCATAGGACCTATCCGAGGCGCGCCTCATTCCATCATCCACATAAGTAAAATGTCAGGCCGTGATAAAACCCAAACACCACTTCTAGCAAGAAAGAAACGTGCTGCTCTCCCTGCGTTCCCTTCGCCCGTTTTAGACTCTACCGGTTTGTGAGGCTCGCGAAGTTACGTCATAACCACAAGGCCTGCTTTTCAACAAAGCCTTGATCATCTTCATCTTAGCATGCCACATTGTCAATCCATACCGTGCCATTGATCGTCCATCAATATATAAACGGGTGTTAAGTAAAGAATAAATTCTTCACCACCAATCATTTATATATAGACAGAAAATCAATAACATGATATTAACGGAGTACAACGTCAGACACACAATCCATTTAAAACTTATGCTCTGGGTCTGAGCGAAAGTCAAATCCGTACAAATCAACACTACGTCCGGACGGCAACCACTGTAGCCCCTTCAAGGTAGCTACTCTTATCATGGGCATCAGCAGTCGTGGTCCATTCGATGTGAAGACCGTCGGTCTTCTGTGGTCGTCTTTAAATCTTCAATTTTTAAACGTCGTTTAAATTGTTTGGAATGAGATAAACTCGGACTTCCCAAACAATCCTCGTGTATATATAAGTTGGAAATCATTTCATATCGTTTGATTTTAAATTTTTATATATATAATTATATATATAATTCCTCCATCCATTTCATCTTACTATATTTTCCTAACAACCAATCTTCTTATTTATATGCAATAACTCATCACACCAAACAATGGTTTCTTTTATTAATGTTCTTCAATTTCCATACATATCCTACACACAAAAATGTATTTTGTGTATCATTCCAATTACAACCAAAAATGAAT
The DNA here is from genome assembly GCA_030737875.1 of Allium sativum. Lineage (NCBI taxonomy): Eukaryota > Viridiplantae > Streptophyta > Magnoliopsida > Asparagales > Amaryllidaceae > Allium > Allium sativum. The sequence goes on from CM060913.1 coordinate 165,432,353, forward strand.
ATTTTTGTACGTCCTTCATAATTTAACAAAAAATGAGTATTTTTGTGTCATTTCAATTCCTAGCCAAAACGAAATATATTTTGGTGTTAACTTCATTTCTATACGAACGAATATATTTCTTATCTCTTTCAATGCAAACAAAAAAAAAAATGATTTTTGCTATTTTATATTGGCAATGCAAATTTCCTTCTTAGGTGACGTCATGCAAATATAATTTTTAATATAAAATATAATATCATACCTTAATTACATAATAAGAATGTAATTCTAATTTACAGTGCAAATCCTCATTTATAGTTACATAAATAAAAGTGTAAATTTTATTCGCTTACCACATTTCATATCATAGTTTCAAATAAAAGTGTAATTTTAATTAATAAAATGTCCTTCTTATCCTAAATAACCTCTTTTAAACAAAAGGGACATGTTTATCTAGTTTAACACTTCTAATATAAGTGGCATTCCAATCATATAATTACATAAAAAAAATGTAATTCTCATTTCTTTTTATTTTGATCACATGAAATGTAATTTCCTTTAACAAAACTTGTCAGTACAAAACAATGTCAACTTAATTTTTAACAAATGAATATTTCGTCATCCTTTTTCGTTTGATCAAAATGCATATTTCTTACTCTTGACAAATGAGTATCTTGTCATCCTTATATTTTCTATCTTTCTTTTATATTTGACAAAATGAATGTTTTGCCATTCTTTTTATAAAAATGAATCTTTCTTTTATTCTATCCATATAAAAATAATCTCTCTTTTTCCAATGACATATACAACTATGAATGTACATGTTAACAAACCTTCCATTACAATTGACATATAAACTGAATGTATATGTAAACAAATTTTACTTCATTTCTCTCCTTACATATAAAAGTGAATTAATATATACGCAAGCTTATTTCATCTCTCTCTTTACATATAAAAAGGAATTTGTCGCTATTCTTTACCTTAACAAAAATTGAGGTTGTCATACTCTTTACATTAACCAAAATAAATATATTTCATTTCATATGCAATGCTATGCAACGTTAACAAAATAAATATATATCATTCATATGCAATGCTATGTCATTAACAAAATAAATATATATCATTCATATGCAATGCTATGTCATTAACAAAATAAATATATATCATTCATATGCAATGCTATGTCATTAACAAAATAAAAGTATTTCATTCATATGCAATGCTATGTCATTAACAAAATAAATATATATCATTCATATGCAATGCTATGTCATTAACAAAATAAAAGTATTTTCTTTTATTACATTAAATAAAAATGAAATTTCTATTGTCATTCTTCTTCAATTGTCAAAATGAATCTTTTGTTATTTTAATCTTTCTTCTACATTTACAAAAATATGATTTTTGTCACTACTTCAATATATTGACAAAAGTGATTTTTGTCGCTACTTAATTATATTGACAAAAGTGAATTCATCGCTACTTAATTATATTGACAAAAGTGATTTTTGTCGCTACTTAATTATATTGACAAAAGTGATTTTTGTCGCTACTTCAATATATTGACAAAAGTGAATTCATCGCTACTTAATTATATTGACAAAAGTGTCTGTTTTAATCTAATATTAACATTCCTTATGAAAATGGCATGTGTAATTTACTAAATAAATGACATGTTTATTCTGTCAATTTTACATAAATGACACATCCATTTTGTTCATTTTAATACAATGACAGTTTTTATATTAACATAACATTATTAACACAAACGATGTTCTTATGTTAGCATAACGTTATTAACCAAATGAACATACTTATGTTGACGGTTCTAATTCAACATAACATAAAAATGAATATTTTATGTGGGTAATTCATAAAATGAAAATTCCAACATGATAAACAAAGAATACTTTTTTTCTTCTTCACAATATATAAATTCCCTTTCTAACATGTAACATCTCCGTTATATATATACACAATATAAATATATGATTTTTATGGTTTGCACAAATTTTTCTTTTACAAACATGAATATTATACATTTTATATATTAACTAAAATGTTTGTCTTCGTCGTGCACACAAAATCATGTCAACATAAATACGCACAATCATCACAAACAATCAACATGGAAATAATCATACATGCAGCAACAACATGAATTTCATATGATATGAATATAGATTTTGCAGTGAATTAAATAAATAAATAAATTTATTTTAAAAATAGAATTCTCACTTTGATTTTTGCTGAAAATTTGACTGTCTCGGATTCAGCTCTGGTCTGCGCCATCGTGAAGAGCTCGGAAAGACGAGTCCAACGCAATTTACGGTTCGTCAATCGGACCTCGTACGAGAGAGTTATGATTTATTAAAGTTGGACATAATTAAATAATTAATTAATATTCGTGAAAATACCTAAAAATTTCACTGTCTCAGAATTGGACAAAATTAGTGTCCAAGCGTCCATCTCGTCGCCACGATGCCAACGCACCTAAAATCGTCGATTTTCGACTTCGTATGAGTGAGTTATGCAATTTTAAAGTTCTGGAAATTAATTAAATAATTTAAAAATAAAATAGAAAATACCCTGAGCCCATTGACCGCGAAACACTGTTCACCGCAGAACTTTGACTGCAATTTGCCGCTGCTTCAGGCCACCTGACGCCACGGGACCACCGCCAACGTCTTAGTCTTGGCGATACGCACCACCACCAGAAAGAGCCGCCCCTAAAGTTTCTCCGATCATCGGGAAATCGCCTACGAACAGATTTCGCCTCGCGGGTCCCACAGGCCGCCTCACACCTCCAAACTGCCTGAAATTTTTTGAGCATCTTTTTCTTGCGTAGACGAGAACTTCCGTGTTCGTCACTTCCTCCAGTTCTCGCTAGATTCGCGGGAAATTTGTGATTTAGGTTTTGAGCTTTATGGGTTCGATTTTCAGCAAGCTTTGAGACGAGATTCCGGCGAATCCGTGCGCTGTTTGACGAAACCGACGACTCCATTAGCTTCGTATCGTCGATACCTTCGAGTGGACATATAATTTGCTATGTTTTGAAGAAATTTTATTTTCGACAAATTTTTGATTGAGGAAGAAGACAGCCATTGACAAGAGGAGGAAGGAAGGGAAAAAAAGATGGCTACTGTACAATTTCGAATTTCAGCCTAAATTCTGAAGAAAAAGATAATATATACTATGGGTCTAATTTTGGTTTGTGCCCAAATATCATTACGTGTCCAATTACTAAATTTTCAACTGTTTTCTTCAATTCAAAAATTCTTATAAATACATGCTGATTTCAAAATTAATAAAATTTTAAACATAATTATTTCAGGTCATTACGAATCCAACGAACCTGATTTCGTAATTTTCCGAGTCCGTATGAATTTATTATGAATTTCCGAAGTCTGAAAATATGCTATTTTTCACTGTAAAAATTATACCGGCCACAAAATAATTCCAAAAATTATAAATTTTAGAATTTAACCTTATTTTAATATTCCGAATCCATAGAAACTGGTCTCGTCGTATTCGGAGTTCGTTTGCAAAAATTCCATTTTTCAGGCGTATATTTTTAATATTTAAAAATACCAAAAATAGTGGAATTTTTCCGAAACTCAAAAATATAAGTTCTTATAGTCATTTTTATATTTAAACAACATTATGAAACCAATGGAGATGGTTTCGGGTCCTAATTCCTTATTCTACAAAAAATTTACGTTTCGGGCCTTATATATAATATATACGAATTCTATAGCGTTTTTCTGAAAATTTAATTTTCTCATAACTTACAATTTATAAACTGGAATCTTAATTTCTGAAACTCTTTGGAAAGATATTTTCAATACGGTCCTAGCGTTTCTTGTTTCGTCCAATTCCGATTTATATTTTATTTAATTTTTCAAAGTCGGAATTTCAAATCTGAAATTACCGCGTCGTTTTCAGGCTCGGAATGGATTTAATATAAATTTCAAGTTCGCGCTCGAAATAAAATAAGTTTTTCATCGTTATTATTTAAAATAAATAATTTTAAATATATTCATTCATTAAAATTTCTTAAAATAAAATTTTAAAATTAACCCCAAAAATCAGGGCTGTTACATCAAGATTTCTCCGTTGAAGAGCGTGATACGATTTGGCAGGAGAGGCAAGTTGGCACCAAGATTTGTTGGCCCTTTCCCAGTTCTCGAACAAGTTGGGAATTTGGCGTATAGAGTTGACTTACCCGAGAAGATGGTGGGAGTTCACAACGTATTTCATGTTTCCCAGTTAAGGAAGTTCGTGCACAATCCAGATGTGACTATTTCACCTGATCAATTGGATGATATCGAAGTTGAACCCGAGGCGGTTGGGAACCGCAAACCTATGTGTATTATTGGGAACGATCCGAAGCAACTTCGAAGGAAAGCAGCGAAATTAGTCAAAGTCCTGTGGGGCGAGAATGAGAATGACTGTACTTGGGAGACAGAGGAGAGCATTAGGAAGATGCATCCAGAACTCTTCGCCTGGTAAGATTTTACCTCTAATTTAGTCTTTCCACATGCTAGGATAGGCTTGTTTGGTTGTTTTGCATGGTTGATCGTTGTATTTGATTGGTAGGCATGCAGGATCCTTTGTATGTTTTGGGTTAAGGAATTTCGGGGACGAAATTTCTTAAGGGGGGAGAATGCAACAAGCCGCATTCTACACATCGGAGGATCGTAGAATATTTATTTCTTTCTTATATGGAGTCGTATGGTCATGTGGCTTTGGGAAACGACAATTGGGGTCATTTCCCATGTTCATGACTTTTGTCGATTTTTAAATGACCAGTTTGCCCCTAGCTGGTACTGTTTTGGCCATTACTTTTGATTGGAAAAGGAATTTTGAACTCAAACCACTTCCATTGTCTCCGGATGATGGTTTACCTTTCCGTAGAGTGGTCACGTTAGCCAAACGGACTCACTGTTTGGGAGATCTGGCTGAAACAAGGTTTAGAAGGTGAAAAACAGCTTAACCGGGCCTAATTAGGGTGATTAGCAAGAAGGCCCATGACCCATTTCGGGATTAGAGACGTATAGGGGCTGAATAGGGTTAGAAAACATTTCTTTCAGCCGCCACTTTCATTCTTGGAACCCTAGCAATGGCCTCCAACACCCAAATCAACTTCTAATCACTTTCTAATCAAGTTTTGGCTTAATCTACATCAAATCAAAGAAGATCTTCACCAAATCAGTATTAGAGCTGCTGTTAGACACCAGTATTCGCCCAAATCAACGAGATTTCAGTTCTGAAAATTTTATTTGTGGCCAAGGTGGGTGATTAGGATTGTTTTGACTCTAATTACAGTTAATTAAGGGTTATTAGTGAAGATTAGCGAATTTATACACTAATAAATTCTGGAAAAATATTTATAAATTCGAAAATAATGTTTTAGACCTCTCTTAGAAATTTATTTTGATTTGGTTAAGTTTTACTAATCATATCATTAGTTTTTCCTAAACATGCTTAAGGGATAATATGGGGTTTTGGGTATGTTTGATCCATTTTACATGTTATGATTATTGTTTTGGTGTTTGTGAATGATTATACGTGTTGTTGTGACTGTATGCTATGCTTTGTGATTGTCTAGAAGTGATAGATTGTCCGAAAACGCGATTGAATGGCATAAAAACTGTTGCTGGAAAGTTGCAGGAAATGTGCAGGGTTCCAAACCGGATCAGATCGGATTATGGGCTCGTATCGGATTAGTGGATCGGGCAAGGAGAAAACGAACCGGATCGGAACTTGGCATTAACTGAGCCTTGGCGAGAAGGAAGGCCATTTGCTGAAAGTTGGAGTTGGGCAGGGGATCGGATCGGAGAGACCAAAGGGGATCGGATCGGAATAGAATGAGGAAGTGGATCGGACCATGACCAGGAACCCGAACCGAACTAGGAGGGGAGCACCGAACCGATGGAGCAAGAACCGAACCGATGTAGCATGAAGGATCACATACACCGTACCGAACCGATTGACCAAATGTTTCTACTATCACGCGACGACTCTTTTGAAGACCAACTCCAATTCGACCAAAACACGAGATGCAAAGGAAGTCCTAGTGAGGAGCTCTGACTCAGGATCCAGTGGGGAACCAATGATTGAGCTCATGATTTGGCTTTGCTGCGGGACGTGTGCTAAGGGGTTGTTAATGTCTGTAACTTTGAATCACTATGTGTAGCGAGTACGTGAACGGATTCAGGGCTACACTCTCCTAGGTACGACTAAAGAGCTAATAGACCAATGAAGTGGGGTCATTTGTAAAGATTTGGTCATGACTCCATGTGGCAAGCTTGGTAGTAGCAGTAGTTGTACAGGTCGAACTCCATCACTACTTCGATGGATCTAGTGATTGACAGTGGTGGACATCGTATGCTTTATGCACTGAGTGAAAGATGTGAGGATGGCTGCTATGCTTGACTTGTTTGTCATCATTATGACATGCATGCCCCACCCCCGTTATCTTTACACCATTTGTTTTGTGGCACCTTAGAGTATTGTACGGTATGTAGTGCTAACTCTTTGGTTGCAGGTCCAGGTTCAGGTATGGTTTAGTATACCTGTTATTGTTCTGTTTAGCTGCTTATCGCTCATACCAGACTTTTTGTATGACCCAGAGTTTTATGTCTCTTCTTATTACTCTGGGTGCTCTCACGAGCAGACTAGAGACAGGTTAGCTGGGTATGCATGGGTAGCTGATCCGGAGACGAGCAGGAGGCTTCCACTTATGATATATATAGTATTCCCCCTGTGTTGTTGAAGATCACTGCTTGGGCATTAGTAGTGCATCTTCTACTTTAGCTTTCTTTTGTTTTAGACACATTAAATTTGGGAAGTTGTAATAAGTTGTTGAAGATCACTGCCTGTTTTAACGCCCATCTCTGAGACGTACGAGCTCAGGGGTTATATACTAATGGATATCGAACGCATAGAGTGAATTGCCTATGTGGCATGCCTAAGTGGCAAATGATCAAGGCTTCTGTTGAAAAGCAAAGTCTTGTGGTTGATGATCAAAGCACGACCTTTGTGGCATAGCTTTGTATAACGTTTAATTCGCGAGTTTCGCACCCGGTATGAACCAAAAACGGGAGAAGGACCTCAGGGAGGGCATGCGTTTCCTTCTAGTTAGAAGTGGCGTCAGTGGTTTTACACGCCCTGACGAGTTTGACTTATGTGTTTGTTGCTGTTGCGAGGCGGCACGGATATATCGGTGACTATGTGAAGCTGATGGAGTCATTTGTTGGCTCATTGACGCCCCAAAGGGCGAGGAAACGCAGTGTTCAGGCATTTTAATCCACATTGGTGGACTGGCCCTTTCGCTCTAAGGGTCTCTCGAGCTTTGATCCTGAGACACAGTCTAGAGCGTCTCGAATCGGTGAGGACGATCCCTAGCCTCGGTTCATATCATAAATGATAATCCAACTTCAAATACGACATTTTGCGGTTTTGATTGTGTACCTATATATGGCGACATAGTGGTATGGGACATTCATGCCGCCTATGATTGATATTTGTGATTGTATATAAAATCAGAAACTAACTGGAAACGAGCTATGATGGGTGGTTTCCTAGGTATTGGTATGATGTTTGTTTCGGCCTTCGGGGTTATTACTTAGGGAATCGTTCTCTTACTAATTTACATTTGGAGTCTGATTAAGAATCAAAAGATGAAATTTAGTGTATCAAGCATTCTTTGGCTATTATAAGGTAAAACCCCTATCCTCCGGCTTGCGTTGCATTGTGTGATGGGACCTGGGTTTTATAATATCTTCATTTTTCTTTATTTAGCATTGCGCTGTCTTTTTATGCACTGGTATTCTTGGGAGGAAACCCGTTCCGTGTTATACGGCATGGTCCCTTGATTTACCTAACTTTAAAATAAAGATAAATAACTATTTTAGTTCTCACACCAGTCACATGACTGACCTGGAGTTTATTGTTTTAACCTAAACTCTGGGTGCCCTTATTTCGACACGGGCAGCTAGTAGTTTCGGTTTTGCAGATTTATTTTGACAGGATCCTGATTTACAGCTGGAACGATACTCGGAAAGCTCGGTATCTGCGTATTACTTCAAGTTATGTATTGTATTATTTTTCGCTGCTATGTAATGCATTGTAATCTTTGATATTTTTCTGTTGTACATTATTTGTTTATACTATGTATATTCTTATATTCTGATGAATTGTTGTAAATAACAATGAAATGTTCTTCTGTCTGCGTTCTTTTGTGTGTTGTTCTCAAAGTATCTGCTCTTTCCTTCACGGGGAAGTAACGGGTCCTCACAGTGGTATCAGAGCTTTGGTTTACAGAGCTCAGAGAACAAGACACACTTGAACCAAACGAAAGAATTCATCAGAGATTGGATTAATAATATCCAATGGGAATGACTCGTTAGAGATGGGATCTGTAGTATCCTAGAATGAGTGTGAAGAGTATACTTTTAAAGTGAAAACAATTTTTGTTTTAAAAATTTAAATCATTTTATTCGTATTTGATTATTTATTTATATTGATTTGGACTATCCAGTATATACAGATTTTGCGTATACGTCTGATCCGCGTGTGTTCGAAGTTTTGATATATTAGGTAGGTATAGAATCACACTGTAGTCGCCCGGAGATGATTCTGATGATTGATCGATCATCATCAGAATTTATGTTCGAGTGACGAAAGTGAAATTTCTATATATTTCCAATTGACTGGTGCGAGAACCAAAATTAGATAGGGTTTATTGTTGTGATTTGGCATCAAAAATCTGAATTTTTGACTATATATCAAAGTTATGAATTTGAAAAGCTAACCAACTAATTGATTGATGATTGTGTTGTTTGATTATAGTTGGATTAATTAAAATGTTGAACCTTTAGCCAAATTATATCAAATAGTGAATTGTATTGAAAATTAGTCTCATTTGCATACATATACATGTACTTACATTGAACAGGTCATAGCAAGGAGGCTAGAGAAGAGGAATAAAATTGTTTGCCCTACAAATAGGTACATGTTTATTGTATTTCTTTGGGTTTGGATGATTTTATGAGCCGATTGGCTTTTTCCTTTTCTTTTGGATTGAAGAAGGTCATGGGAGGCATTATGAAATATCCCGAAGTCCCCGGTGCAGAGTAGGTTATGGCGAAATTTTTCAAAAATTTATGGTGTTAGCCAAATTTTTGAAAAATTTGGAAAGTTATTAGAAACTGAAACGTTGAAGAACTTAAGCCGTAATGAAAATACTGAAGGTTGAGTTGATTAGTTAAACAACTTTCGACTTCGTTCCTTTTCAAGGACGAAAAGTTTTTAGTGGGGGAGATTGTAATAACCCGGAAATCTGAGCCAATTTAAAATTTTTATTTAGGCAATTTTAGTGAATTTTGATTATTTAAAATGAATTATTTTAAATAATAACGATGGAAAATTTATTTTCGACGAAATTAAAACGAATAATTTTATTTTAATTATATAACGAGCCTGAAATGGCGTGGTAGTTCGAAAATTCGATTTTAAATTTCAAATGAATATACAGGATTCGTTTTAAGTCGGAATTGGACGAAATAAGAAATATCTGAATCTGTTTAATCATATCTTTCTATCGGATGTAAGAAACTGAGATTTCACTTTATAGAGTGTAAGATATGTCCTGTTTAAAATTCAGAAAAGTCGCTGTGGAATTTATATATATTTTAATATATATAAGGGCCCTTAAAAATAGAAATTTAGCAAACGACCTCGGTTTTCGACGAAACCAGTTTTGTTGGATCCGGTTAGTCAAATTATTGTTCGGTTGTAATTTGTAAAATTTTCTAAATCAATATGTGAGCGTGGCAAAGTTAAACGTGTTTTGACAGTTTCAGTCAAATCGGGTCGACTAGAAAATGACTATTTTTCAAACAGTCTCAGAATTTGACGAAACTAGTTTTGTTAGGACCGTATCGTCAATACGAAGCTAGAAACAATTTTTCTGGAATTTTTAGGGTCCATATGTGACCCCAGTAAATTGAAATATACGTTTAAAATTCAATATAGTTGATTTATATTTTAATTTAAAGAAAAACAAGTCAAAACATTAGAATTGGCTTGCGAAACATTTCCCATTGTGTTCGGAATGGGGGTATTTGGCTAGGGGCGGCAGTCGTTGGGTTCGGATTGGAGTTCATATCAATAGGGGGTAATTTTGGAATTTACAAATAATATAAATTTTATATAAAACCCCCCCATTCTTTTCAGAAACCTAACTCCCAAATTGGGCCGCCGCCGTTCAAAACCTGAAGCGGAAAGCTGCTTGTGATTTCTCTCCTCAAATTCACGCAAATTAACTCGAATTAGATCAAGATCCAAATCAAAAATGAAAGAGAACTTCAATCTCCTCAAAACCATATGGTCATGACCCGGTTACAGTTCGTGAATCGCTCCAAATTGGGTCCCAAATCGACCGGGTTCGAGCGTCGTTGGACAGTGGAGGTGGCCACCGAGTCGCCTGAGATGGCTGGCGTTAGTAGGCGCCGTGAAGGCACGCGATGTGGGACCCTCTGTTGATCATCCGGACATGAGTGGTGGTCGTGGTTTAAATCCCTACGGTTTGAGCAATGGTTCATAAGCAGCGTGATTACCAGAAGAGGAAGATGGCAAGAAAGAGGGTACGGGGTTCTTTCAGTTCCGGAAGAAGAAACAAGGGCCAGATTTAATCAAGGTTTTGTTTTCTTTATTTAAACCAATTATTTTATTTAAATAATTGCATTTTAAAAAATGGTTTTTAAAAATAAACAATATTGTTTAAAAACTGATTTTCTTTATTATAGATACATTACATAAAAATACGATTTTTTTTCCTATATAACTTTGTTTTTAAAATATGGTTATAAAAATATAAAATAACATTGTATTTTCTTAAGTAGTTTTAAAAGAATACAAATATCAGATTTTTTATAAGAAATAACATTGATTGTAGATTTGTTTTGAAAAATATAAAATACAATTTGTTTAGAATATAAAATACACTTTGTTTAGAATAGAAAATACACTTTGTTTAGAATAGAAAATATACTTTGTTTAGAATAGAAATAAATTTGAAATTTTTATATAATAGAAATAAAGATATAATTTTTATAGGAATGCCATAGAATAAAGATTTGATTTTTATATGTGAAAGGCAGGAATAAAGATACGATCCTTAGTTAGATAAAAATTCGATTTTTACATATATGAAGTAGCGAATTAAAAAGATGATTTTTATATACTAGAGAATATAAAATTGTGATTTTTATATATGTAGCAAATACGGGCGACGAAAGTGACAAAGTGGCGAGCATGACGAAGATTTTCTACATATGAAGAGTCGTGGCATTTGGTCTAGCTCTTGGTGAGAACATATCACCTTTAATTTAATTTTCTAGTTAAAATATATACTAGGATGCAGACGGTGTTTAGTAGCACCCGACACCCGTCGTCCATAGACCATGGACGGCTTGTTTGTTTGTTTGATTTTGATGTATAGTTGATTGTGTGATGTGGAATGGAATAAAATATTAATATAGTTAAAATTGTTAAAAATAGAATTTTTAACGTGTATATAAAATGAAATAAATAAATATAAACAAATCGGATGATTTGTTTATATACACACATTTGGCTGATATTGATTGGGACGATAAATTTTACACATCCTCCAACTGCACAAATAAAATCTGTGTTTGATTGTTTGAAGCCCCACACGGGTATTGGGATGATATGTGACATACACTAATCCCAATAATTAGCTGTATGTCGATCGATTGATTGACAGACTGTTATAAGCGTTGAATATTTATATTTGATGCTTATACAGTGTAAAACGCACTTTGGATGATGGTTGATTGTTTATCGTCATTGTTGTATATATGAATTGGATGAAATCCATATAACTGAAATTATATGGTAATTGACTGTGTCTGATTCTAGTTCAAAATTATCGAATAATTTAAAATAATATTCCATGAAAATTTAATTGGGAAGCCGTGTTAAGTAGTTAAACGCCAATTCAACGCGAATGTGAATTTTGTCGATTTTATAATGAATATCGAGAAGTGATTTCAAAATCGAATATTTTGAAATGAATTCGAATTAAATCGAATATTTTGAAATGAATTCGAATTGAAAATAAAATGAGTTCGAATTGAATTGAATATTTTGAAATGAATTTGAATTAAATTGACTAGAAATGAATTCGAATTGAAATTGAATATAAAATGAATTCGAACTGAATTGAATATTTTTAAATGAATTTGAATTGAAAATAAAATGAATTCGAATTGAATTGAATAGAAAATGAATTCGAATTGAATTGAAAATAAAATGAATTTGAATTAAATTGAATAGAAATGAATTTGAATTGAAATTGAATAGAAAATGAATTCGAATTGAAATGAATAGAAAATGAATTCGAATTGAAATGAATTTGAAATTTGAATTGAACCGAAATGAATTTAAAACGAATTTATAAGGAAAAATTCAATTTTGATTTAAAATTAAATAGGAAGTTGAAACTATTTTGTAAAACAAATGTGAAACGAATTATATAATACGTTATGAAAGGAAATCGATGAAATATATATAATATATATATTATATATATAATGGTCGGAATAGAACGCGCCGCGCTGTGGTAGTTCGTGAATTTCGACCATTGACTTCGAATGGACATTGCGGAAGATCCGACTATCGGATTCTTCTAAAACCGGAAACATTGGGTTCGTATCGAAAAGAGCTTTCTAACGAATATTAGAGATTTGAAATCTAATGGTTGGATTTGGAATTATGTCCAAATCAAATTTTGAAAAGGTCGTTGTAAGTGCAGTTCGATGGTCGTTGATGGAAATCGACTCTACGGGCCTTGATAAAATTATTAAAAATAGTAATAATTTGTGTAAAATCATAAAAAATGATTTGTGATGAATTGGGATGAAAAACTCCATATTTAAAAAGATAAAAATAGATTTTTATCGAAATGAACTAGTTTTGAACTAGAATTATAATTCTATTTATTTTTAAAATAAATAAAGTAAATTTGAAATGGTTTTGAAAATAAATAGAATTTCCTATAATTGAAGTGGAAATGGATTTGAATCGAAATTGTCTTTGGAATATTTCGATGTTGGATTTCGTGATGAAACATATATTGTTAGGGGAATTTGAAAGACATATTAATATCGTTATTTCCAATACGATATTTGTTGGTTGTAGAATTTGATATTGAATATAAGCCGATATATTTTCTATTCAGAGCCTTGTATTTAATATCAAATGTGATTTGGGTTTGTTGTGAATGGTGTCTTCATTGACACTTTTCTTAAACCCAGTTGAGGAAAAGATTAAATCTTTTTATTTAGATTTAATGAAGTGTACCAATTAAATAATATTTAATTGGAATTGCAATGGGATTGATTTTGGGGTTTATCGTGAACGGTGTTTTAAATAACATTGGTTCTTTAACCCGTTAATTAATGGAATGTGATTTTGGGTTGTCTTGAACGGTATCTTCAATAATACTGTTCTTAGACCCAAAGGAGTTAAGAAAATCAGAAACTAACCAGAGATTGTTAAGTTGAATGGTTTCTTGGGTATTGATCTGATGTTGGTTTCGGCCTTCGGGGTTAATACTTAGGGAATTGCTCACTTGCTATTTTATGGTTAAAAGATGATAGAATGGAATGTGATTTTGGGTTTATCGTGAACCGTGTTTTAAGTGAAATTGGTTCTTTAACCCAGTTAAAGATTAAAAACAAGTGGAGTTTTAATGAATCTTTAATTAGATTGAAATGATCGAGAATGGAGTATCACTAATTTTTCTCCAGGCGATAGTTAAATCTTTAATTAGATTTAAACGTGAAATGGTAATTGAATTTACCGATAACACCGTGGTGTTAGATATGGAGTATTACCAGTTTTGCTCCTTGGGATGAATAGGTTGGGATTGGGAAATAAAATAAATAATTACTTCGGTGTGGTTCGCTAATCCTGACTAGTTTGAAGTGATATTCAAAGGAAGATTAAAGAATAAATTTAAAAGAATTTATCTTTGATAAAATTAATGGGAACCTTTCCCTAAGAATGTGAAATTTAGAAACTAACTGTAGGTTAGCTAAGAAGAATGGTTTCTCGGGTATTAATCTAATGTTGGTTTCGGCCTTTGGGGTTAATGTTTGGGGAATTATTCTCTTGCTAATTTGTGGTTAGTGACTGATGAATTGGAATGAGGCGTATGTTGGGTTTGTGTAACACTTGTTTATTATATACGCGAGTTATTCAGAAAGACCAGGTTTATCCCATTCTGAATAATTGATTCGATGTGGTGTCGAGGTTGAAGACGGTGGTCGAAGACCGGAGGTCTTCGCGTCGTTTGGGTGATTACTGATGATCTTGATTGGGCCGTACACCCAAGAGGAGGGAATAAGTTAGTGATCGTCCAGACGTATTTGGAGATTGATGGATATGCGGGGTACTAGGTGCCTCCGGTTTCGTTCAAACCCAGAACAAACTTGTAAATGGACTGTGTGTCTGACATTGGATTTTATTCTGTGTAATTTATTTCTATTAAATATATATTAATTTAGCGGCGGAGAATTTATTCTCTTGCTTAACGCCCTTCTCTGAGACGTACGAGCTTAGGGGTTATATACTGATGGATATCAAACGCATAGAGAGAATTGCCTGTGTGGCATGCCTAAGTGGAAAATGATCAAGCTTCTGTTGAAAAGCAAAGTCTTGTGGTTGATGATCAAAGCACGACTTTTGTGGCAAAGCTTTGTGTAACGTTTAATTCGCGAGTTTCACACCCGGTATGAACCAGAAATGGGAGAAGGACCTCAGGGAGGGCATGCGTTTCCTTCTAGTTAGAAGTGGCGTCAGTGGTTTTACACGCCCTGACGAGTTTGACTTATGTGGTTGTTGCTGTTGCGAGGCGCCTCAGATATATCGGTGACTATGTGAAGCCGATGGAGTCATTTGTTGGCTCATTGACGCCCCCAAAGGGCGGGGAAACGCAATGTTCAGGCATTTTAATCCATATCGGTGGACGAGCCCTGTCGCTCCAAGGGTCACTCGAGCTCTGATCCTGAGACACGGGCTAGAGCGTCTCGAATCGGTGAGGACGATCCCTAGCCTCGGTTCATATCATAAATGATAATCCAACTTCCAATACGACATTTTGCGGTTTTGATTGTATACCTATATATGGCGACATAGTGGTATGGGACATTCATGCCGCCAATGAATGATATTTGTGATTGTATATAAAATCAGAAACAAACTGGAAACGAGCTAAGATGGGTGGTTTCCTGGGTATTGGTCTGATGTTGGTTTCGTCCTTCGGGGTTAATACGTAGGGAATCGTTCTCTTACTAATTTATAGTTGGAGTCTGATTAAGAATCAAAAGATGAAATTTAGCGTATCAAGCATTCATTGGCTATTATAAGGTAAAAACCCTATCCTCCGGCTTGCGTTGCATTGTGTGATGGGACATGGGTCTTATAATAGCTTCATTTTTCTTTATTTAGCATTGCGCTGTTGTTTTATGCACTGGTACTCTTGGGAGGAAACCCGTTCCGTGTTATACGGAGTGGTCCCTTGATTTACCTAACTTTAAAATAAAGATAAATAACTGTTTTAGTTCTCACACCAGTCACATGACTGACCTGGAGTTTATTGTTTTAACCTAAACTCTGGGTGCCCTTATTTCGACACAGGCAGCTAGTAGTTTTGGTTTTGCAGATTTATTTTGACAGGATCCTGATTTACAGCTGGAACGATACTCGGAAAGCTCGGTATCCGCATATTACTTCTAGCTGTGTATTGTATTATTTTCCGCTGCTATGTAATATATTGTAATCTCTGATATTTTTCTGTTGTACATTATTTGTTTATACTCGGCATATTCCTATATTCTGATGAATTGTTGTAATTAACAATGAAATGTTCTTCTGTCTGCGTTCTTTTGTGTGTTGTTCTCAAAGTATCCGCTCTTTCCTTCACGGGGAAGTAACGGGTCCTCACATCACTCCTGTCGCATTAGCCCCAACGTCATCCTCCACTCATTAATCCCCCGAAATCGCAGTGGCGCAAACTAGTCAATCGCACCCTACCGGCCTCTCCAACATCGCGCATTTCAGAATAGAATCCGAACTCCTCCAACTTGCGACGCCACAGTCCATCAATTCGAGCGCCTCCCTAAAATAGCAACACCCCTTTGCAACGTCGCTACGGAGATACCCGTATCATAACCAGGTAGAAGTCGGGCCCTTTCTGAATAGTTCGAGCTTTAAGCCCCCGCGACACCCTAATCCATTTCCTTTTTACCCCATTTTTTTGCTTTATTGCAAGTCGATTTCGATTTTGAAAGAAGAGATGGGAAATCTGTGAAAAGGAATATAAAAGGAAAGGTTTTGAAAGTGGTTCTGTTGGATTTGGGAATGAGGGTAAAATGGAAGCGATGAGTTAATCTATAGATGAACGAGACGACCATTCGTACTCACCATTAATTTACTGTCTTCCTTCATAGTGAAGCAGGGGAACATAATATTTGGCTCGAGAAAATTGGCTGCTTAATTTTATTTGTTTTAGTTCTGCGCTGAGAAGAAGAGGTCGGCTTATATATGAATATAGGGTGACTTTATTTTAAATGATAGGTGTCTACTGATTTGATTTAAATTTGGTTTTTAATTAAAAACCAGAATATCTCGTGTCCCTTAATTCATAATCTCGAATCGATATTTTAACGTAACGACCGATGTTATAAGGTCATAACATTATTCTGGAATTAACGGAGCGGGTTCAGAAATTAAATTCGATTATATAGAAAAGATAGCAATTTAAAATTAAATTCAAATTAAAAATATAATCGATTTTAAACAATTAAACACATCAATAATAAATAATTAAATTTATTGAAAATAAATAATTATTATTAGCCTGATTCAATATAGAATTTATATTGGTCAACTGAACTGTTTAAATTCATTTTAACTCCTAATTCAATTATGTGTTGTGTGACGGCCCGCCCAGCACCAGTCGACATTTCCAATGAAAGTGCGTTGTGCCAATGCCCGACCAGCACGGGACAGTCGCCAAAGAAAGGAAAAGAAAGGAATTTGAACTAACAAGGAACCTGTAGAATGTCTCGCAGCGCATGGAATAAAATATAATAATAACATACTTTGACATAAACAGGCGAGACAGTGCATAAGCTGAAAACTAAACATCATAGCAGCGGAAAATCCAAATACAGCTTATGTTCCACATCATCATTATTACAACTTTAAAACTGTCTCTAAAGCAAAAGAAAGAAAAGGTACACTACTAATGCCCAAAGTAGTGACCAGCAGCGACACAGGGAGAATATCTATATATATCATACGTGGAAGCCTCCTGCTTGTCTCCGGTACAGCTACACGTGCATACCACCTAACCTATCTCTAGTCTGCCCGTTTAAGAGCACCTAGAGTAATAAGAAGAGACATAAAACTCGGGGTCAGACAAAAGTCTGGTATGAGCGATAAGCAGCAAAACAGAATAATAACAGTTATACTAAACCATACCTTAACCTGGACCTGCAACCAAAGAGTTAGCACTACATACTGTACAATACTCTAAGGTGCCACTAACATAAGGTGTAAGGAATACGGGGGTGGGGGTGTACATGACATAGTGATGTCAAAAAAAACCAAGCATAGCAACCATCCTCACGTCTCTCACTCAGTGCGTAAAGCATACGATATCCACTGCTTTGATCACCCAAATCCTTGCTATGATCACTCTACCCCATGGAGTCACGATGACACCACTGCACTGATCCATAGCCACTAGTCCTTTCTATGTCCACTTTTCCCCATGAAGTCATAACAACTCCACTGCACTGGCTCATAGCCATGCTACAAACACTCTGCCCCATGGAGTAATAACTACCCCACTACAATGATACGTAGCCTAACATCCGTCTTGGTGGTGAATCAAAGCTATGGACGTCGAAAACTCCTTTTCACACGTCCCGCAGCAAAGCCCAACTCATGAAGTTGACTCGTTGGTTCCCAATTGGATCCTGATTACAAACTTCCAATTTGGACTACCTTTGTATCTCGGGTTTTGGTCTTTATCTCCTCCGGATCGGTTCAGTTCTTCACTTCACTTTGCTTCAGAACGTGCTCCTTGAAGTAGACGTGTTCGTTATCATCCATATCGGGTCGGGTCGGATTTCTGCACCCAAGTCGGTTCGGTTTGGTCCCCTTCATCTCGTGCTCAACACATCGGCTCATGGCACCCCTCTGGTTTTGCTCCAATTCGTGAGTGGCATCGGTTCGGGTCGGGGCTCCCTCTCTCAAGCGGGTCGGGTTGTGGTGCCAACTCCATTGGGTTCGGATCGGATGATGCAATGGTTCGTGACTTGCTTTCCCGGGCGATTCATGGTGCTCAAGCTGAAGCGGTTCAGGTCGAGTGACGTGGTTCGGATCGGGCTTCATTATCATGAGCGAGTCGGGCTGGAGAGGCAGGGATGATCCGATCCGGTTCCTGCATATTTTCTGCAACTTTTCCAATGACCTGTTTACGTCGTTTGTCGGCGGTTTCGACCAATCTAGCTTTTCTAAACAATCACAAATCATTCCAAACAGTCATAGCAATATGTATAATTGACCACAAAACACTAAAACAATAATTTGATATGTTAAAATGGATCAAACATAGCCAAAACCCCATATTTTCCCTTAAGCATGTTTAAGCAAAACTAATGATAAGATTAACAAAACTTAACCACATAAACTTCTACCAGCGGTCTAAAATAATATTTAAGAATTTCTAAACATTTTTCCAGAATTTAATCTTGCATAATTTCGTTAATTGACACTAATTACCCTTAATTAACTATAATTAGTGAGGAACTATGCAAATCACTCACCTTTGCCACAAATAGAATATCAAATCTGAAATTATTCTCTATTTGGCGCTGTTCCCAAGGCCACTCAGCAGTTCCAACCTTGCTTTAGTGCTATTTCTCCTTAATTTGACGTAGATTAGGCTAATACTTGATTAGAAAGTAATTAGAGGTGATTCTAGATGTTGGAGGCCATTGTTAGGGTTCTTAGGAGGTAAACGGCGGCTAGAAAACTGAAATGAAATGAAAACCTAACTCATTTCAGCATCCCCATAACCCTAATCCCGAAATGAGTTATGGGCCCATTCACTAATCACCTCATTTAGCCCGATTAAGCAGTTTTTCATCTTCCAAACCTTATTTCAGCCATATCTTCCAAACAGTCATCCCGTTTGGCTAATGTGACCAATCAACGGAAAGGTAAACCATCATCCGGACCTAATGAAAGCTGTTTCAGGTCAAATCTCCTTTCCTATCAAAAGTTATGGCCAAAACAAGATCAGCTAGTGGCAAAATGGTCAATTAAAAATTGGCAAAAATCGTGAACATGGGAAATGACTCCAATAGTTTTTCCCAAAGTTACACGACCATACGACTTCATATGTGGAAGAAATAAATATTATACGATCCTTCGATGCGTAGAATGCGAGTCGTTACATTCTTCCCCCTTAAGAAATTTCGTCCTCGAAATTCCTTAACCCAAAACATACAAGGAATCTCGGATGCCTACCAGCCATACACAATAATCAAACATGCAAAACTAACAAAACAAACCTATCCTAGCATGCGGAAAGACTAAATCGAAACTGAAATCTTACCAGGCAAAGAGTTCTGGATATGTCTTCCTAATGCTCTCCTCTGTCTCCCAAGTACAGTCATTCTCATTCTCGCCCTACTGAACCTTGACAAGATTCACCGCTTTCCTTTGAAGTTTCTTTGTATTGTGCTAAACAATACGAATCGGCTTGCGGTTGTCAACCGCCTTGGGTTCTACTTCGATATCATCCAACTGATCAGGTGAAGTAGACACATCGGGGTCGTGCATGAACTTCCTTAACTGGGAAACATGAAATACATTATGAACTTCTGCCATCTTCTCTGGTAATAAACTTTATATGCCAAATTCCCAATTTGCTCAAGAACTGGGAATGTTCCAATGAATCTTGGTGCTAACTTGCCTCTCCTGCCAAATCGAATCACGCTCTTTAACGGAGAAATATTGACAAAAACCAAGTCGCCAATGGAGAATTTTAAATCTCTTCTCCTCTTATCAGCATAACTCTTCTGCCTATCTTGGGCAGCCTTCATTCGTTGTCGGATGATCTGGATCTTATCTGAGGTTTTTCTTATTACATCTGGCCCAAGCACAAACTTCTCACCGGTTTCCAACCGATATGATGGTGAGTTACACGGTCTTCCATACAAAGCTTCAAATGGAGCCAGACCAATAATGGATTGATAACTGTTATTATAGGCAAACTCTACTAGATGTAAATGGTCATCCCATGATCCTCCAAAATTCAATATGCAAGCTCTCAAGAGATCCTCTAATACTCAATTCACCTCTCTGTCTGACCATCGGTTTAAGGATGATACGCGGTACTGAGATATAATTTTGATCCTAACACCTCTTGTAAGCTCTTCCAAAATCCACTAGTGAACAACGGATCTCGGTCACTCACAATGCTTTTAGATACTCCATGAAATCTCACTACCCACTTCATATATAGTTCAGCTAACTTAGCTGCCGTTCTATTCGACTTGACTGGTATAAACCTTGCACTCTTAGTCAATCGGTCCACAATCACCCAAATGCTATCATGGCCCGACCAAGTTCTTGGTAACCCATCGATGAAATCCATTGAAACTTTCTCCCATTTCCATTCGGGAATTTCTAATGATTGCAACAAACCACTAGGTTTCTTTTGCTCAACTTTAACTAACTGGCAGTTCATGCCTTTCCATATAAACTTCCCAACATCTCTTTTCATCCCTTCCCAGTAGTAGGTCTGCTTCATGTCTCGATACATTTTGTTACCACAGGGATGTATAGTCAGTTTGGAGTGATGACATTTTCTAAGCACTTCATCTCTCAATCCGTTGACATTGGGTACAACTTATCTTCCATTCTTTCTAAGCCATCCATCTCGATCAAGCTCATACTTGTTCATCTCCTCATCGATACCCATCCCTAACCTGGAGATGATTTCCAATAGGTTAGGAACGTCCCTCTGATCGGAACCAATCCGCTGAATTAAAGTGGGTCTGATCGTCAAACTTGCTAACATTTCTGGATCCAATTCGCACTTTGGTCTGAAATCATACCCAGCGATGTACTCCAGTTGCTTCCACTCAAGAAATATAGCCCCTAAATTGGCATGTCTCCTACTCAATGCATTAGCTACCGCATTGCCCTTTCCTGGTGTATATGCGATATCGAAATCATATGAAGTCAAGAACTCTAACCATCTTTGTTGACGGAGATTTAGAACCTTCTGAGAGAAATGATAATTTAGTGACTTATGATCAGTGAACAACTCAAATCTTTCTCCCAGGAGATAATGTCTACACATCTTCAATGCGAAAACGATCGCTGCCAATTCCAAATCATGGGTAGGGTATCCTTTCTCATGTGTTTTCAGTTGCCGACTTGCATAAGCTACAACCCTACCTCCTTGCACCAGTACAGCACCTAGTCTGGTACCACAAGCATCCGTGTATACCATCATCTCTTCATTCCCCTTAGGAATGACTAAGACTGGTGCACATGTCAACTTTTCCTTTAGACTCTTGAATGCATTCTCGCACTTTTCGTCCCAGACGAAAGCTTGATTCTTCTTGGTCAACTGAGTCAACGGTGCTGCTATCTTGGAGAATCCAGGACAAACTTACGATAATATCTGGCTAACCCCAAGAAACTTCTTATGTCCGTTGCATTCTTGGGCGTAGAATAATCTTGTACTGTAGCCACCTTCGCAGGGTCTATGGCAATACCATTCTCTTAAACAACATGGCCCAAGAATCTCACCTCCCTCCTCCAGAAGTGACATTTAGAAAACTTCGCTTTCAATTGGTGTTTTCTTAACACCTCCATAACTATCCTCAAATGTTCCTTGTGTTCTTCCTTTGTCCTCGAGTAGACCAAAATATCATCCATGAACACAAGAACAAACTTATTCAACTGATCTCTGAATACCCTATTAATAAGATCCAAAAAATATGTTGGTGCATTGGTCAACCCGAATGGCATGACCAACCACTCATAGAATCCAGACGGCGTCCAAAATGTCCTTTTAGCTATACTTTCAGCTTCCACTCTAAACTGATGAAAACCTGTCGCGAGATCCAACTGGGAGAACACTCTCACGCCACTCAATTGATCAAACAAATCATCGATCCGCGGTAGAGGATACTTATTCTTCCTCGTCACCTTATTCAACTCGCGATAGTCTACACACAATCGAAGGGAACCATCTGCCTTGGTAGCAAACACAACTGGTGCTCCCCATTCAGAAACACTTCTTCTGATAAATCCATTCTTCAAAAGATCACCACTTACAGCCTGAGCTCTCGCTGCTCCCTTCGTGCCATACGACGAAGTGGCATCACTATAGGTCTGGCATTTTGCACTAAATCAATACGGAACTCAATCTCTTGGTGTGGTGGAAGTCTGGTCACTTCCTCGAAGACGTCCGGATACTGGCCAGCCACGGGCACATCTGACAACTCATCATGCGGGATGTCGAGGGAATTTAGAAAACTAGCCATTACCCCATCACTAGGTAGACCACCAAACTCTATCCTCCGCCCATCATCCGCTCTAACTATCACCAAAAAGCCCTCACAGTCTACCACCATCCCGTATCTTTGGAGCCAATCGACTCCCAAAATAATGCCAAAACCAGTAAAGCCCAAAACAAAGCAATCACAAACAAACATGCATCCAGGACTCGATAAGACCACATTACGGCAAATCATGCTAAGGCTAGTCGAATCACCAATCGGGTTCGTCACCACTAAATGTCTATCGACAATCTCGGGCTCCAATCCCAACCTTTCTACCAGGTCACTAGATATGAAGGAACTGGAAGCTCAGGTATTAAACAATACTCGAACAGGAACATCATAAAAAGAAAGCATATCTTGAATAACAACATTCTTTCCTTTCTCCACCGCGGTTGGGGCATTCGACGAAGAAGGAACAACATTGATAGCATATGCTTTCACAATCTGCTTTTCTTTAGGGGGTAGCGGACACTTTTCCTTGTGATGTCCCACTTGGCCATAGTTGAAGCACTTCCTACCCGCTGGCTTGGCCCGACACTCTCTAGCATAGTGGCCCTTCTTACCACAGCTGAAGCACTCAACATCTTTCTTATTTTGGCCATCCTTGGTCTGATTCTGCTTTCTCTTATTCTGAGAACCATTCTTGCCTCCATCGCTTGCTTGCGGCTTTGGCTCTTCTGCAGATGCAACCTCAGTCTTTGACTTGGGTATAGGATCTCTGATCTCAAAGCTTTCCCCACAATCGACTCAAACGTCTCATCGATGTGGTTAATAAGCCTTTCCCCCAAGTACTGATCAAAGCCTGTTATGAACTTCTCATTCTTCTTCTCGGGAGTGTCAATGAGGGATGACCCATACTTCGATAAAGTATCAAACTCAGCAATATACTCCGAGACTGCTCTACCGTTCTGCTTAAGCTCAACAAATTTTCCAAACAACTCTGATTTCTGAGCAGCTGGGATAAACTTATCACTGAAGCGGGTCTTGAACTGATCCCAAGTAACTTGATCCTCTGGAGTAGCTGCCTTAATAGCATTCCACCAATTCATCGCCTGTCCTTGCAGCTGACGGGATGCTAACTTTCTCTTCATCGCATCCTCGATACCCAAATCTTCAAAGATGTGCTCACAGCTATCCAACCAATCTTGAACATCCATGGCCGACTCCGTTCCATGGAACGACTTCCCACCAAGGCTAGTGTAATACTTACAGAGCTTGGCGAAATCGGCCCTAGGCACCTGCACCTCTACAACACCACCATTAGCAGCATTGGGAACTGCCCTCTGGACATCCCTAAGCATCTCTCTCATGAAGTCAGTGAACATAGTCCTCATGTCAGGAGCATTCCCATTATTAGCTCCTCTATCAGTATTCCTCGTGTATCGGCTCATCGTTCGATCTGTAAGGAGAAAACGATTAACCATCTCTTCAGTTGTGCCAGTGCAGTGCGACTCCATCCTTAGATATACAAATAGTATATATATATATATATATATATATGTGTGTGTATATAACTTTCGAAAACCAAAATAATCACAAATGCGCACTCTCATATACGTACTATCTTTCCCTGCCGTCTTTCCCTAGGTTAACTACGCAACCTAGAGCTCTGATACCAAATGTGATGGCCCGCCCCGCACCAGTCGACATTTCCAATGAAAGTGCGTTGTGCCAATGCCCGACCAGCACGGGATGGTCGCCAAAGAAAGGAAAAAAAGGAATTGGAACTAACAAGGAACCTGTAGAATGTCTCACAGCGCATGGAATAAAATATAATAATAACATACTTTGACATAAACAGGCGAGATAGTGCATAAGCTGAAAACTAAACATCATAGCAGCGGAAAATTCAAATACAGCTTATGTTCCACATCATCATTATTACAACTTTAAAACTGTCTCTAAATCAAAAGAAAGAAAAGGTACACTACTAATGCCCAAAGTAGTGACCAGCAGCGACACAGGGAGAATATCTATATATATCATACGTGGAAGCCTCCTGCTCGTCTCCAGTACAGCTACTCGTGCATACCACCAAACCTGTCTCTAGTCTGCCCATTTAAGAGCACCCAGAGTAATAAGAAGAGACATAAAACTCTGGGTCAGACAAAAGTCTGGTATGAGCGATAAGTAGTAAAACAGAATATTAACAGGTATACTAAACCATACCTGAACTTGGACCTATAACCAAAGAGTTAGCACTACATAATGTACGATACTCTAAGGTGCCACTAACATTTGGTGTTAGGAATACGAGGGTGGGGGTGTACATGACAAAATGATGTCCAAAAAAAATCAAGCAAAGCAACCATCCTCACGTTTCTCACTCAGTGCGTAAGGCATACGATATCCACTGCTTTGATCACCCAAATCCTTGCTATGATCACTCTGCCCCATGGAGTCATGATGACACCACTGCACTGATCCATAGCTACTAGTCCTTGCTATGTCCACTCCATCCCATGAAGTCATAACAACTCCACTGCACTGGCTCATAGCCATGCCACGATCACTCTGCCCCATGGAGTAATAACTACCCCACTGCACTGATACGTAGCCTAACATCCATCTTAGTGGTGAATCAATGCTATGGACGTCGATAACTCCTTTGCACACATCCCGCAGCAAAGCCCAACTCATGAAGTTGACTCGTTGGTTCCCAACTGGATCCCGAGTACAAAATTCCCATTTGGACTACCTTCGCATCTTGGGTTTTGGTCTTCATCTCCACTGGATCGGTTTGGTTCTTCACTTCACTTTGCTTCAGATCGTGCTCCTTGAAGTAGTTTTGTTCATGATCATCCACATCGGGTCGGGTCGGATTTCTCCACCCAAGTCTGTTCGGTTTGGTCCCCTTCAGCCCGTGCTCAACACATCGGCTCATGGAACCCTTCTAGGTTCGGTTCGGATTGGTCCAATTCGTGAGTGGCATCAGTTCGGGTCGGGGCTCCCTCTCTCAAGCGGGTCGGGGTGCCACCTCCATTGGGTTCGGATCGGACGAAGCAATGGTTCGTGACTTGCTTTCTCGGCGGTTCATGGTGCTCAAGCTGAAGCGGTTCGAGTCGAGTGACGTGGTTTGGATCAGGCTTCATTATCATGAGCGAGTCGGGTTGGAGAGGCGAGGACGATCTGATCCGGTTCCTGCATATTTTCTGCAACTTTTCCAGCAACCTGTTTACGCCATTCGAAGGCGTTTTCGACCAATCTAGCTTTTCTAAACAATCACAAATCATTCCAAACAGTCATACCAATATCTATAATTGACCACAAAACACTAAAATAATAATTTGATATGTTAAAACGGGTCAAACATAGCCAAAACCCCATATTTTCCCTTAAGCATGTTTAAGCAAAACTAATGATAGGAATAACAAAACTTAACCAAATCAACCCATACTTCTAACAATGGTCTAAAATAATATTTAAGAATTTCTAAACATTTTTCCAGAATTTAATCTTGCATAATTTCGTTAATTAACACTAATTACCCTTAATTAACTATAATTAGCGAGGAACTATGCAAATCACTTACCTTTGCCACAAATAGAATATCAAATCTGAAATTATCCTCTGCTTGGTGCTGTTTCCAAGGCTACTCAGTAGCTCCAACCTTGCTTTGGTGCTATTTCTCCTTAATTTGACGTATATTAGGCTAATATTAATTAGAAAGTGATTAGAGGTGATTCTAGATGTTGGAGGCCATTGTTGGGGTTCTTAGGAGGTAAATGGCGGCTAGAAAACTGAAATAAAATGAAACTCTAACTCATTTCAGCTTCCCCATAACACTAATCCTGAAATGGGTTATGGGCCCATTCAATAATCACCTCATTTGGCCCAGTTAAGCAGTTTTTCATCTTCCAAACCTTATTTCAGCCATATCTCCCAAACGGTGAGTCCGTTTGGCAATTGTGACCACACTACGGAAAGGTAAACCATCATTCGGACCTAATGGAAGTGGTTTCAGGTCAAAACTCCTTTCCAATCAAAAATTATAGCCAAAACAAAATCAGCTAGGGGCAAAGTGGTCATTTAAAAATCAACAAAAATCGTGAACATGGGAAATGACTCCAATAGTTGTTTCCCAAAGTTACACGACCATACGACTTCATATGTGAAAGAAATAAATATTATACGATCCTTCAATGCGTAGAATGCGGGTTGTTACATGTTGATAATTCGATATATTAAAAATTAAATCATATATCGATTAGTAACTTGATAAATTCAATATAAATTTTATTTATAATTCCAATTAAATATTTAAAACTAAATTTAAATATTCATTATAAATGGCTAAAAATCAGGGATGTTACATTCCTTCCCCCTTAAAAGAATTTCGTCCCCGAAATTACTTACGCAGGAGAAATGCTATAGACCCGTTAGCTTTTTCAAAAGCCCTATTTGTAATAATTCAGCGTTTCATATTCTATAACTCAAATTCCATACAACTTTAAGTGTTCATAGGGATATTCAATTTTAGTTCATTTAACTGATTTTCATCATTTCGATTTATTTAACTTGCTTAATTTAAATTTTAGATTTCAAAAATTCAAATTCCTGAGTTTTTATTCAAAGTCCTTTTTGAAATTATATAGTTATATTCATAAGCATCACAAATTCAAAACATTTGAATTTTCAAACCAAATTGTTTTTTTTCAAACAAATTCTAATCAAAACTTTTCTAAAGTAACAATCCATCACTTAAAAACTCGAAAATGAACACCGCTGATGGCGCGCTTCATCATCGGAATTATTTTCCAGTGACCAAAGTGAATTCAATGCTTTATTACTTTAAAAATTCCATTCAAAATGATTTTTATTCAAAATCCATCCAAAACATAGCCATACTATTTTAGAAAATATTTTTCGAACATCCGGGATTTAAATTCCAAATTTTAGTTTCAATCTAATTTTAATTTATCCCATTTGTATATTTAGTTCTTATTTGGTTACATATAACCATTTCAATAATCTGATTTGATTATAACAATAACATCCAACACAACCACATTTTATAAAAATTACGGAAAATTATTCCTTTTATATAAAAAAATAGTTTTGGATTAAATTATTTCATTTACCCAGCTTTTAAAACAGTACTTTGTCAATTTACTCTATTAAAGTGTTTATAAATCCCTATCGGCCATGTCAGCTAAACGCATCGATGTGAAATTTATGTACCACTCAATAGATCAATTAGCACAATATAAAACAGTTTTTATACAAATCTAAAAATACGCTCTCTTATTTTTATACTCCACTCATTCTAGGTTACTACTGACCCTATCTCTAATGATTAAACCCCCACCAAAGCCTAGGTGTTCGCTCAACCTAAGCTCTGATACCAACTGTAGTGGCCCGCAAATCCGTACTATCTGAGCTGACTAAAACAACACACGTCCAACCCGAATAATACAGAAATACTGTAACACCCCATAATTTTATAACATTAAAATTCACAAATTAAAGTATACTAAATTTTTAGAAAAGAATTAAGTGAAATGGATTGCGCAGAGAAATATATATATTGATATATATATATATAAATTAAAAATTAAATAAATAAATATGCGAAAAAGTTCAAAACAACGAATTGGGAGGGGAAATAACCGAACTGGCCCATTTTTGAGGTCGACCCGAGCCCCGCTGGATCGACTAGGGGTTAATCCAAGGTGTTTGGCTGTCAACCCGTGGGCCGATTCGCTCAAATGCAGATTTTGCATTTGATTGGTTCTCATGGTTCAGGGTTAATCTAATGGTCCTAAATAACTTCCTACACCTATAAATACATCCTAATGCTAACCCTAAGCCTAATTAAAATAGAATAGTTACCGTCGCCATGGAAATCAATGGAGCCGCCGCCAACTAAGAAAGAAGAAAAGCAAATTCAATTCTAATTCTCTCAACCCTAAAGCAAAGCAAAACTCTCTCTTTTCTTCTCTAAATGGTGAGTATGATGATCTTAACAAGATTATTATCATTTTAATTAGGTTGAGTTATGAATGGATTATGAGTAGATGATGTGAATTATCATATAGGTTGTTGTAAACCCCTTTTTCTATCATGTATATTGTAAATCCAATGTTATGTGACGATGATATCTTATATGTTGTAAATCATGCTATGATGATGTTATGTATGTTGAAAGTTTCTTTGCTAAGTTGTGATGAATCAAACATGTTAAAAAGGCCATGATGTTACCATCTATGCTAGTTAGTTCATATTAATTAAATCATCATGTTTGGGTTATGTTGATCTATATGACAAGTCACATATGCAAGTTAGATTGATTAGAAAAGTTATGAAAATATGCCAAGACATCTATTATGACATCTAGAATTATGCTATGACATATGTGATATCCTATGCTAGTTCACACCATCATTATGTTGCCTACAAACCCCATATGCAAGTTTATGTATAGATTTGGGCTATGATCATATCATGTAAATTGAGACATTTAACAAGTTGACAACTTTTGATCCTTAACATGTGTAGTTTATGCAAGTTTCACCCCTATTATGATTAGATTTATTTTAATTGTCTATATGTTGTGATAATTTATCTTTGTGCTAGGTGTTAGACTATACAAGTCTAGCCTATATTATGCGTTGAATAAGCGAGCGTATAAACGTGGGGTAGGGGTAATATTAAGGATTTAATATTAAAAAGTTGGGGTGCAATTGATATGATTTTGCATGCCATAAGTGGATGGCCATAATTGAGTCAATTATGGACATAATTAAAAGTTGACTTAATTAATAATTTGAATAGGGAATTATTAAAACTGGGGTAAAAGATTTTAAGTGTTAATCAATGCTTAGGACACGAGGTTGGACTCGTTTGTGACGTAAACCTGCCCGGACCCGCCCGACAAATCCAGTGGTCACAAATGTCAGCCCAATGTAAGAGGTCCTAGGCCTAAACTAAAGCATAACGGTTGTAAAGACACGAGGTTAGACTCTTTTATGGTGTAAGACTGCCCGGACCCGCCCGACAAATCCAGCTGCCATAAATGCCAGTCTAATGTGAGACGTCCTTATGAGGTTATGGCCTGAATGAATTAAGAAATACTTAACCAGATAAACATGTAAGGTAGGGCATGGGGGTTAAGTAGGTTCCTTGGGTGGCATGAGGAATCTAGGGGGTGCCCTTAGTGGCATGTGAAATGCGATTAGTAAGACTTAACCAAACACATATGTAAATGAACATGACTAAGAGGGTTAAGTGGGATATACTAGTGACAAGCTTAGGTGGGTAGCTTGTGGGGGCCCATTTCGACCAATATCCCAAACGTATCTTTGTGGGCTCGACCCAAGTCGAGGACGGGACACACATGCTGGGTTTGACTGTAAGAGGCCAAAACGCGGAGCGGTGGCAACGCAAGTCCAACGGGTTTCATATGCGTGTGTGGACCTGGGCTGGTAGGTAAGACGTTGTTGCATCGTGTACGTATAAGCCGTGCATTCTCAAGTTGTATCGGGTTGCCACTTTAGGGGAGTGATACACCCCACTGTGGGGCCCGCACGGGTATCTACGAGTAGGGAGCCGATCGAAAGTGGGTAGTGGGGTACACCTAGTGGAGATAGGGGCAGACGGCACCTATGTAGTCAGCTAGGGGTACATAAGGCTATTTATAAAGTTTTTGTGTGAAGCAAGTGGGATCAAACAATAGGGTGACTGGTGTGGTGCAGTGTAGTAATGTGCGGTGCAGTGTAGTAATCATTCGTTAGTAATTAGGTGTGCCTTTACCGTTATCTTTAACGTTATCTTAAACGTTATCTTTATCTTCCTAAGAGTTCATAAACATTTACTTGTCTTCCAGCTTATGCCTTAGTCTAGTTATTTTGATAATAGTATTGTTAGAATTATCATACTCGCCAGACTTTATGTCTGACCCCCTCTATTTCTATCCTTTTTCCCCCTCCAGGTCCTTAGGTTGGGCCCAGCTCTAGTGGAGTTTGATTGAATTGCTTCATCTCTCTTTGGAAAGCTTGGACCGTTGAAGTAAAGTCCAGCTTGTTATCTTTTTAATGGCTATTTATGTAATGGGATTGTGTATTTTGTTTTTATGAAGATGGATATTGTACTTGGTTATGATTTATGGTTTTATGATATAACAAACATGTTTAATTTCTGCTGCAATAAAATGAAGTTTGTGATTTCCAAGTACTATTTACTATCTGTCTTGTTGTAATTTTTCTGTTCTATATTCACTTATAACCTCCATGGAAGTTAATGCATTCCCTTCGTGAGTGACATTAATGGACGTGGGGTGTTACACGTGGTATCAGAGCTTAAGGTTACCAGAACAGATAAAAATACTTTAGAAAAATAGTTATTTTTGGAAGAAGTGCTTTCAAAAACATGTTTTAATGAGAAATTTAAAGAGGAAAGTTTTTAAGAAAAAACATAATCCCCAATAGCCATATATCTTTATCTTTCGAATTCTCCATTTTGAATCTTTCCTTTTTCGTTTCAGCATGGCTGAAGATCTTAATCTACCCGACGGTGTAACGATACCAAGATGGTATAGGAGGTTATTAGAGGCTAGGGCCGCTGCAGGTCCAGCCAATGTTCCTCCACCACCAGTTGCACCTGTTCCTCTTCCTCCTCGCATAGATACTTTTGCAAAGACGTGTAAGGAATTCAAGGCTATAGGTGGAAAACCATTTCAAGGGTCAGAAACGTTTGTGGAAGCTAGAGATTGGCTTAAGGAGGTGGAAGAATTGCTAGAAATCTTTGAAGTAGAAGAAGGGAGGAAAGTTCGATTAGCAGTGTTTGCGAACAAATTATACAATTGTAAACAACTGCAAAATCCGTTCGGTTTTCCTAAACAATAAGGATTGTTGTAGAGGGTGTCGAATTCTGGGACCAAAAATATTTTAATTAATAAATCCAATCAAGTTATTCCAGAATTTTGATTGATTGAAAACACAGAAAATAAAAGCAATAAAAAAAAAAAAAAGAGATTTATCTAATAAGAGAAAGCAATTAGGGGATAATGACATAGATTAGATTCACACTCATCAATAGCCAACAAATAAATATAGATCTAATTCATGTTTCTGTCACAAACACGAGTCAACGATAAATAGATTTTTAGAAACAAATAAGTAAACAACGACAAGCATAGCCTATGCAGGAGCTGAGCTCTTAAACAACCATAGACTATCAGGACAGATTGACAAATTAATTTCTAAAAAACTAAAATTAGATCTAAATCTGATAATTGTTAGATCGAACATGAATATACCCTGTGAAGGAGCATAGCTCTTAAACGACATAGAATTTGAAGGTTCAGATCTAACCCTTGATCATATCCAGATCTACATGTATAAAGTCCTCATCTATTTGTTATGTGATTCATGTTGAATCATATCTATTAGCGTCATCACCCCCTAATCGAAGGGGATTAGCTAGACATAGCTAAAGAAGAAGAAAAACAGAAATTAAATAACATTAACTTAAATAAAACTAAAACTAAATAGAATAGAGGAAGAAGAGTTTTATTCCAAGAGAAAGATTACAAAATAAAATTAAGTGTGTTTTTACAATGAATGAGATAAAAGGTATTTATAGCTGATATGACAAAGACTACTTGGCAAATTCCACGATGTGGGACTCAAGAATTAGCCCAAATAACACATAAGCTAGTGTGAACGGGGTTGTAGAGTAAGAGGCCTTGTAAGGGAGTCAGTGTGTACGCGTGTAGTGCATGAATGAGAAGCCTTGCAAAGGAGCTAATGTGAACGCTACATGAGTGAAATGGTCTGCAATTGAGCCAATGTGAACACAATATGAGTCTTTAGTGAGCCAAATCTACCCAACTAAACTCTATTTGCAAACGTTCTTCAAGCTTTAAACTTTTCAAGCTTTAGTAATTTTAAGTTCACTATTTTTCAGCAAATTCTTCATGCTTTATTCATCAAATGCTCTAAACCATGATTCTCGTCAACAATCTGAAAACACAGCTATAAATACACAATATCAATTATTTAAAAGATAAAATAACATAAATATGCGGATAAAATATACACATTTACGTGTATATCAAATACCCCCACACTTATCTTTTTATTCGTCCTCGAATAAACTAAACTAAGATATGTCACACTTTCGTAGGAAACACGATTGCATTTAGCGTATGCAACAAGCCATTAAACCTCTGGGTGTCCTCAGTTGGACGAGTGTTGTCTCGTGAGGGGTTTCAGCGGATACTACCCACAAAATCCAAAGCGTCTTATGTACGCAGATTAATCAAACAATATATTTAAGGTCTTTCACATTCCAAGGATTTTACCTAACTTCAGTAATAACGGTTTAGCCCCAAATTGTCCATCCCATAATTAGTGCAAAAATGAACAAAAATTTTCAAGCTGAATCGTAATTCCTTGATAATACTGTAATTGTCTTGAAGGTTAAGAGTGTGGTGTCAACCAAAGTTCTACACATCGACAATGTGGACCCAATCATTTCTTCATTCTTTTTTTTTTGAATAATTTTGCACCAATGTAACTGTAATGTATTGGATATGAGTTATGCATAGATGAAGGAAAATTTTGTAAGTTCTAAAAATATTCTAGATAAGAGGGCAAGTGTATTAGTTGAATTTCAAGCTACAAAAGATAAAGTAATACTAAGGCACATATGGACATTTTGTTTCCTTTCATCTCCTCAACTACAATCCTTGCTTCTAAGTACGGTATGATGGATGTGGATGGAATAGAAATGGATGCTTCATAGTCAGGAATGATGAAGACTATTTTATTCAGAGAGACTCTCTCTTTATTTCATTTTTTTTTCTTTTCTTTTCTTTTTCTCTTTTTTCTTTCTTTCTTTCTTCTTTCTTCATTTTTTTTAAATAGAACAGAGGAATGATGAATGGAGATGGAATGATCCGTATATGATTTCATTTGATTCCTCCTCTACTACCAACACTTCATGAAAGGAAAGTTTTGTGCCCTAGTTACTCTACTTCTATAACCTTAATTCAACACACAAGTCTAGATTGATGTTATACAAAAAGCTGAAAGGAATGATAAGCAAAGTTTCGTAAGATAGATAACCCATATAAAATAAGATGTGGTATATGGTTATCCTACCTTAAAACAAATACGGAGTGGGTGGTGTAATATTGGTATAAAAAGTGACGTTTTTGACCTTTAAACAAAGGTTCTTGAGTATACCAATATAAGATAAACTTGTCGAAACATGGATGTAAATCGACTAAAACTTGGGTTTGAATAATGTGGGGTTTCGAAGAAGAACACTACAATGAGTCATTTCTCCTTAACTGGGCCAAGTGGATTTTAGAACTTACGATTTTGAAAATTTGAGTGAAAAGAAAATATTATGCATGAAAACGAACTCAGAAAATCCAATGTAAGTGCAAAATCATTATTATTTGACTTCTTTTTTTTTATTATTTTTACTTGCACGTTCTAACATGTATAACAAAGGTTGACACGTTTACTCCAGAACACGACTAACGTCTGCACAGTCTCAAGCTAGCATCTTAAAAAGACACATTACGATTCAATGAATAAATAATGTTCATTCTCATCACCCAACAATTCAACTTATCAAACAAGAACCAAGGTGTTATTTATGAATTTTAAGTTAATCCTTGTTCAATGAATGACCTACTTCATAAAATTTGATTGCTGATGTAATGTAAATCACCCCCACACTTGAGTGTGACTGTGTCCTCACAGTCATTAATCAGACATATCTTAATGAAAGAGAAATAAAATAAGAGGGTCAGCACGGCTTATCGGGTACACGGGCAGAAAATACGCAGTCATCGAATAGATGAACCGGCCCATAATGGACCAATGGATCAGCCTCATCAAGATTATGAGACACAGCTGAAGCATAGAAAACCAAATCATAAAGGATTTTATATTACGTGTCAGATTTGGAAAAACAAATCTTGTTTTTTTAGAAGTTTGAGTTGCTAATTTTAAAATTTTGAGCTTACAATTGATCCTAAAATCAAATTGAATTTCTGTAGCAACTAAAGAGAGGTCATCGAGCTGGGGTTTAGTAAAAGTTTCAAAAACAAAATTTGATTTTTCCAGATGATGTATAAACTGAGAGACGTGTGCATCATTCTCACCCCCACACTTGTTTTGAGAAATATTGTTCGGTTTTGCTTTGATATTTGAAATTTTGTTAACTAAAGGTTCATTCGTAAACCTAAAATCAAAACCAAACAAATGAATTTTCAGTAAATTTTGAAATCTTGTTTTCTCAAAAACAGTATTATTCCAAAAAGAGTCCATATACTGCAAAAATTTATCATTGAAAAACAAGTGATAAAAGTGAGGTTCAGTTGAAATGATCAAGTCGAAAGGAGTTTCAACAGTTTCAGAAAAATTTCATTGTGCTTGAGATCACATTCAGCAGTTTCGTTGTTTTCAACCACAAGAATTTCAAAGTTTTCAAATTTTTTATTTTCGGTTTCATACCCAACAACATTATCGTCAATCAGTTCAAGAAGTTTTCGCTCATCAAAGTCGTACCCACCTAAACAGTTGTTAACAACTTCATCATTTTTGTCATGTTGACAATCTAAAGTTGCTAACTTTTCGGAATTTTCAGAATTTGAGATAGGAAGATCAAATTGAAGATTGACGTCTTTGTTTTCAAGAGAATTTAAAATTCAAATCAATCACAGAGCTTTCAACATCTTCATTAAGATTTTCATCAATTTCAAAAGTTGTTAATTGAAAATTTTCGATTTCAGTAAGAGTTGAATTTTCAGAAGAAGCATCAGTTTGAGTCTGAATTTCTGTTTCACAGAAAACAATGTTTTGCACAAGAGATTTTCCAAAATTTTCATCATCGGTCATATCGTCAGAATCATCAATAATCGTTATGTAATGTTGTGACGAAGTTACTGGCTGATTATTTTGTTCAAAAGAGACGTTGGCAGAAACTTGTTTCTTGCTAGATTGAGATTTATAGTTGTTGAAAAAGTTTGTAACTTCAGTTTGAAGAAGAGAAATTTGATAAACAATCCGATAAGAAACTTGTTCGCTATTGTCCATTCTTTGAGCCAGTTCTTCGATGTAAGTCAAGCCAAGTTTCATGGAATCCTCGAAGTCATCAACATCATCAATTCCCTCAAGTAACTGTTTTTCAAGATTTTGCCAAAATTCAATAGTGTATTGAGTCAGTTGTTCAATGATACGCTTGTTTTCAATATCTTTATTTTCAGAAGCTTGTATTTCATCTAAAATTCGTGCCCATTCCTTGATGTCCTCGCGACAATTCCAAATGTCATGCATTAATTGATCAATTTCACTTAGGCTCTCTTCTATCAAATTGGTAAACACACCAGACTTCAAAATGTTATTTTTTAGATTCGTCGTTTCTATGTGTTCCTCACTGGTTGACCTTAAAAATTCATCCACCTCGCCTCTTAGAAGTCGTCCATTATTTATTTTCCAAAACCAACATCGCAAAAAATTTAGCTTGTTCGCAACACATTTTTCACACTCAATAACCAACATTTGACATTCACTCGTATTATGAAAATCATTTTGGTTTTCAAAAATTTCGTTAAAACCCGTATTTTAATTGTATTGATTTTCAGCACTTTGCTTCGCCATTTGCGCTAACAGTCGTCTCGCCTCAGATAAATTCTCATTAATCATAGAATGATAGTTTTCATATTGGGGTACAACCGTTTGATGAGATTGGTGAAAACCAAAATCATTAAAAGTTTGAAAAGAATTGCATTTTTGGTTGTACATGGGGCAAGCGCGCATGTACTAGAAGTAGAGAGTTCTTCGTCGAAAAATCAGTTGCAAAGTTGTGGCTCTAAAGAAGCTCCTAAAAAATATGTTAAAATTAACAACTTCGGATTATATAAATACAAGTCTGGGCCAGGTTCGGACAGGGATTATCAGTGTGCCACGAATCACCGTAGAAACACGACTGAAGGTTTAAGAACCTGTTTGAGTTCTAGACTCTACCGTTCCTTAGACACCTCAGAGAGTATCAATCCTAATTGTCAATTTAACGAATATTTTGTCCTATGAGCTTTGGGGAATCCTCGATTCGATTTCAAAAATAAACTTTTCAATTAATCCCACGTTCGTTTTAAAATTTAAACCACACATCAACAGGCAAAATATTCAGTCACAGAATGAACAGTCTCAGAACAGGAAATTGCAGAAATAATTTTTTTGTACAAGCAAGCCTATCTCCTGCAGAAGATTTTTACAAGCGATTTCTATATACTTTTCTCTGCAGCAACCCTGTAGAGTTAGAAATTATACAATTGTAAACAATTGTAAAATCCGTTCAGTTTTCCTAAACAACAAGGATTGTTGTAGAGGGTGTCGAACTCTGGGACCAAAAATATTTTAATTAATAAATCCAATCAAGTTATTCCAGAATTTTGATTGATTGAAAACACAGAAAATAACAGCAATAAAATAAAAAAAAAGATTTATCTAATAAGAGAAAGCAATTAGGGGATAATGACATAGATTAGATTCACACTCATCAATAGCCAACAAATAAATATAGATCTAATTCATGTTTCTGTCACAAACACGAATCAACGATAAATAGATTTTTAGAAACAAATAAGTAAACAACGACAAGCATAGCCTATGCAGGAGCTGAGCTCTTAAACAACCATAGACTATCAGGACATATTCACAAATTAATTTCTAAAAACCTAAAATTAGATCTAAATCTGATAATTGTTAGATCGAACACGAATATACCCTGTGAAGGAGCATAGCTCTTAAACGACACAGAATATGAAGGTTCAGATCTAACCCTTGATCATATCCAGATCTACATGTATAAAGTCCTCATCTATTGGCTATGTGATTCATGTTGAATCATATCTATTAGCGTCATCACCCCCTAATCGAAGGGGATTAGCTAGACATAGCTAAAGAAGAAGAAAAACAGAAATTAAATAACATTTAACTTAAATAAAACTAAAACTAAATAGAACAGAGGAAGAAGAGTTTTATTCCAAGAGAAAGATTACAGAATAAAACTAAGTGTGTTTTTACAATGAATGAGATAAAAGGTATTTATAGCTGATATGACAAAGACTACTTGGCAAATTCCACAATGTGGGACTAAAGAATTAGCCCAAATAACACATAAGCTAGTGTGAAGGTTGTAGAGTAAGAGGCCTTGTAAGTGAGTCAGTGTGAACGCATGCAGTGCATGAATGAGAAGCCTTGCAAAGGAGCTAATGTGAACGCTACATGAGTGAAATGGTCTGCAATTGAGCCAATGTGAACACAATATGAGTCTTTAGTGAGCCAAATCAACCCAACTAAACTCTATTTGCAACTGTTCTTCAAGCTTTAAACTTTTCAAGCTTTAGTAATTTTAACTTCACTCTTTTTCAGCAAATTCTTCATGCTTTATTCATCAAATGCTCTAAACCATGATTCTTGTCAACAATCTGAAAACACAGCTATAAATACACAATATCAATTATTTAAAAGATAAAATAAGACAAATATGCGGATAAAATATACACATTTACGTGTATATCAAGCAGCTCAGTTGATGAAGGGAGAGGCATCGTTTTGGTGGGAGGTCACTAATGGGGAGCGTCCTGTTGACTCTTGGGCGGATTTCAGATGTAGGTTCGAGGCGAAGTTTCTCTCAAGGGCGGAAGAAAATCTATATATGGAAAGGTTCTTGACATTGAAGCAAGGAAGCTCATCAGTGAAAGAATATGTCAATAAATTTAATCAGTTAGCAAGGTTTGGCTTGGACTTAGTGAACACGCCGGAGAAGAAGGCGCTGAGGTTCGTGAATGGCTTGAATGAACTATTGCAAGGGTTGGCTATGACCCACATCCCTATGGGGGCCACCTTTGAGAAGTTAGTAGAAATGGCGCTTATGCATGAGGAGAAAAGCGCTAAAGCTGATAAGGCACCCAAGAAGAAGGGTGATCAGAAGAAACCACAACAACAAAACAAGAAGGGTGGTAAAGACAATAACGGCAATGGGAAGAAGAAATGTTTTAACTGTGGGACACCAGGCCATCTCAGCAAGGATTGTCGAAAGAAAAAGAAGACATGTTGTTTTCATTGTGGCAATGCGGGACATTTAGTGAAGGACTGCCCAAAGAAGGGGCAGAGGGCAGGAGCTACCTCAGGAGGACAGGTGCAGGCTCTTATGGCACTAGGGCAGGCAAGGGGACAAGTTCAGGCTCTCGCGGTCCCACCGCAGCAAGAACAAGGTAGAACCATTTCTGTTGAAAGCTTAGTTTTTCTGTTTGATCATCCTGTCCGTACCTTATTCGATTCGGGCGCATCACATTCGTTTATCTCTACATCATTAGTTGAATCACTGCACTTAAACACCAGTTTAGTAGAGGATCCCTTAGTTGTTTCGAATCCAATTGGGGGCTCAGCTTATTTGTCTATGATGTGTTTGGATTTGAAAATTTCCATACTTAGCGTTGAATTTAGATGTAATGCTTATGTGTTGGGCTTCACGGGCTATGGGCTAATTTTAGGAATGGATTGGTTATCCAGAAATGGGGCCGTTCTTGATTGTGAAAGGAGAGTAGTTAGGCTCGTGACTCGCCTTGGCAACACTCTCGAAATCTTTTGTAATCCCATAAATTCGGTTATGCTAAGTTATCTAGAATCGCTTGACGCGTCTGAGGAAAATCTACGATCTGTTAGAGTGGTCCGAGAATATTCGGATGTGTTTGAGGAGGTGAAGGGCTTGCCTCCGAAGCGGGAGATAGATTTTCGAATATATCTTGTGGATAATGCGAAACTAGTATCTTTGCCAGTACGTGAAAGGAGGGAACTCGGTAAGCAAGTGAAGGAGTTGCTTGAGAAGGGGTTCATAAGACGAAGTATATCGGAGTGGGGTGCTCCAGTAGTATTTGCCATGAAGGCGGATGGGTCCCTTAGACTTTGTGTGGACTATAGAGAACTTAATAAGCTTACTAAGAAGAACAGACATCCACTACCGAGGATTGACGATCTCTTCGATCAGTTAGTTGGCGCCTCAGTGTTTTCGCAGTTGGACTTAGCCACTAGTTTCCATCAGTTGAGAGTGGCTGAGGATAGCATTGACAAGACTGCCTTTCGGACTCCGGACGGTTTCTATGAATGGCTAGTGATGCCCTTCGGTTTGACAAACGCCCCCGCATACTTTGTTGATTTGATGAGTAGGGTGTTTAGGGAGTACCTTAACAAATTTGTGGTAGTCTTTGTAGATGACATCTTGATCTTTTCTAAGGATGAAGAAGAGCATGCCCTACATCTTAGGGAAGTGTTGGAGACCCTACGAGCGCATAGCCTTAAGGCTAAATTTTCTAAGTGTCACTTCTGGAGGAAGGAAGTACGGTTCTTAGGACACGTGGTTTCCAAAGAAGGGATAGCAGTAGATCCCGCGAAGGTGGTGGCCATCCAAGATTGGAAGGTTCCTAAAAATGCTACCGAAGTGAGAAGTTTCTTGGGGTTGGCTGGCTACTATAGGAAGTTTATCAAAGATTTCGCAAAGATATCAGCTCCATTGACACGCTTGACGAAGAAGAACCTAGTTTTCATATGGGACGTAGATTGTGATGATGCGTTCCAACGTTTGAAGAGAGCTTTGACTTCAACCCCAGTCTTAGTATTGCCAGACGGGAGTAAGCTGTTTACCATTTATACTGACGCTTATGGGACAGGACTAGGCGCAGTCTTAATGCAAGAGGGTAGGGTAATAGCCTATGGTGGAAGGCAGTTGAGCATGAGAAGAATTACCCCACACATGACCTAGAGTTGGCCGCTATTGTTTTCGCGCTTAAGTCTTGGCCTCATTATCTTCTTGGCGAGAAATTCGAATTATTCACTGGCCACAAGTCTTTAAAATACCTATTCTCTCAATAGGACTTGAACTTAAGGCAGCAAAGGTGGATGGAGTTCTTAGCGTCCTACGACTTTGAGATAGCATATACCCCTGGCAAGGGTAACGTGGTGGCCGATGCCTTAAATAGAAAAAGATTATCCTTAAGTCCTTTGTTTGTTGAGCAGCAATGTTTAGAATTCATTTCGATGTTTGACTTTAGACCTTCTGTTGACTTCGTACCCGGTTTGCTAGCATCCTTGGAGGTCAGACCTACGCTTTTGGAACGGATTGGCGAGGCACAACGAGACGACCCACAGTTAGTTGAGTTAGTAGAAAAGCTCAAAGGAGGGGAGTCATCAAGCTATCTCTGTAGGTATACCCTAGATGATAAGGGTTGGTTACATAGGGACGGTAGACTTTGTGTACCAAAAGACGATGACCTAAGGAAGACTATTCTTGACGAAGCACATCATTCGAAGACGACCATTCATCCCGGCGGGGACAAGATGTACAAAGACATGAAGAGAGTTTACTTTTGGGCCGGCATGAAGAGAGACGTGGCCGAGTATGTCGCTAGATGCTTGGTATGCCAACAAGTAAAAGCGGAGCAAAAGAAACCTGGTGTGTTGCTTCACCCATTGGAGGTTCCACTAGGAAGTGGGAGAGTGTCTCGATGGATTTTGTGGATGGATTACCGCAATCAAGGAAGGGTAATACGGGAATTTGGGTTATAGTAGATAGACTTACTAAGAGCGTCCATTTTATTCCCGTGAAGAGTAAGAGGACTGCTCCATGGTTAGCTTCTGTATACGTTCGAGAGATAGTTCGTTTGCACGGTGTTCCTTCTAGCATAGTGAGCGACCGCGGTCCTATTTTCACTAGCGAATTTTGGAGAAGCTTACAAGAGGCGGTAGGGACTCAGATATGTTCGAGCACCGCATATCATCCTCAGACGGACGGCCAGACCGAAAGGGTGAATCGCATTCTGGAGGATCTGTTGAGGCTATGTATCCTAGACTTTGGGGGTACGTGGGAAGAGCATCTTCCATTGGTGGAGTTCGCATATAATAACTGCTTTCAGTCCAGCATTGGTATGGCACCATTCGAAGCTCTTTATGGACGACCTTGTCGATCACCTACATGTTTGTGGGAATCTACGGATAAGATCTTACTTGGGCCTGATATGATTAGGGAGACTTCGGAGAAGATCGACTTGATTCGAAGGAAGATGAAAGCAGCGCAAGATAGGCAGAAATCTTATGCGGATAAGAGGAGGACAAATCTCGAGTTTGAAGTTGGGGACATGGTCTTTGTCAAAGTGTCTCCATTACGAAACGTTGTTCGCTTTGGGTCCATTGGGAAATTAGCACCAAGGTTTGTAGGGCCGTTTCCTATTAAGGAGAGGATTGGACGGATGGCGTATAGAGTGGAGTTGCCCGAGAGACTTAGTGGTGTACATGACGTATTCCATGTGTCACATTTGAGGAAGTGCTTGCACGAGACCACGGAAGTGGTAGAGCCGAGCTTGCTTAGAGAGGTGGAAATAGAGCGTGATGCGACAATTCGACGAGCTCCTATGCGGATTCTTGGGTCGGAGATCAAGAGGTTGAGGAATCGAGAGGTCAGACTAGTCAAAGTGCAATGGGGAGATGAGGAGAGCAATGCTACTTGGGAGACGGAAGAGAAGATGCGTTCATGATACCCTTTTCTTTTTGAGGGTATGTCCTTTAATTTCTCCTTTATCGCTTAGCTTGTACTTATCTTATCTTTAGTTAGGATAATCCTATGGTTGAAACATGTGTTCGAGACATGTTATGTATGGTGGATGCAAAGTGGATGCAAGTGTTTGCTAGTGGTTGCTCGTGGATGCATATACACACACTATTAGGCACCAGATCGGCTCAGTCACTTCATATTGCATATTGCATATATATGGTTGTATTTAGTAAAATGGATGTATAATGGTTGTATTATCATATAGTTGTTGCATTCGGGTGGATGGTTGTGCACGCATATAGAATTAATATGTATCATTAGGAATCTTTTGCATACATATTGGATGCATGGCACTATCATGAATTGCACTAAGGAGGTCGACTGAATCAGTAGACCGCCTAATTTTGCATTAGATATGGACATATACACACACTGTGCATATAAACATTAAAGCATTAGAAGTCTTTTAAGGACAATGGATGATGGTGTTTGATGGTTGAGTAGATGGACGATTAGATGGTAGGATATACATTCTTCTTGACTTGGAGATTTCGGGGACGAAATCCTTTAAGGAGGTGAGAATGTAACACCCCGTAATTTTATAACATTAAAATTCACAAATTAAAGTATACTTAATTTTTAGAAAAGAATTAAGTGAAATGGGCTCCGCAGAGAAATATATATATTGATATATATATATATATATATATATATAAATTAAAAAATAAATAAATAAATATGCGAAAAAGTTCAAAACGGCTAATTGGGAGGGGAAATAACCGAACCGGCCCATTTTTGAGGTCGACCCGAGCCCCGCTGGATCGGCTAGGGGTTAATCCAGGGTGTTTGGCAGTCAACCCGTGGGCCGATTCGCTTAAATGCAGATTTTACATTTGATTGGTTCTCATGGTTCAGGGTTAATCTAATGGTCCTAAATAACTTCGTACACCTATAAATACATCCTAATGCTAACCCTAAACCTAATTAAAATAGAATAGTTACCGTCGCCATGGAAATCAATGGAGCCACCGCCAACTAAGAAAGAAGAAAAGCAAATTCAATTCTAATTCTCTCAACCCTAAAGCAAAACAAAACTCTATCTTTTCTTCTCTAAATGGTGAGTATGATGATCTTAATAAGATTATTATCATTTTAATTAGGTTGAGTTATGAATGGATTATGAGTAGATGATGTGAATTATCATATAGGTTGTTGTAAACCCCTTTTTCTATCATGTATATTGTAAATCCAATGTTATGTGATGATGATAACTTATATGTTGTAAATCATGCTATGATGATGTTATGTATGTTGAAAGTTTCTATGCTAAGTTGTGATGAATCATACATGTTAAAAAGGCCATGATGTTACCTTCTATGATAGTTAGTTCATA
Source organism: Allium sativum (assembly GCA_030737875.1). NCBI lineage: Eukaryota > Viridiplantae > Streptophyta > Magnoliopsida > Asparagales > Amaryllidaceae > Allium > Allium sativum. The sequence continues at coordinate 165,475,997 of CM060913.1, forward strand.
TTAATTAAATCATCATGTTTGGGTTATGTTGATCTATATGATAAGTCACATATGCAAGTTAGATTGATTAGAAAAGTTATGAACATATGACAAGACATCTATTATGACATCTAGAATTATGCTATGACATATGTGATATCCTATGCTAGTTCACACCATCATTATGTTGCCTAAAAACCCCATATGCAAGTTTATGTATAGATTTGGGCTATGATCATATCATGTAAATTGAGACATTTAACAAGTTGACACCTTTCGATCCTTAACATGTGTAGTTTATGCAAGTTTCACCCCTATTATGATTAGATTTATTTTAATTATCTATATGTTGTGATAATTTATCTTTGTGCTAGGTGTTAGACTATACAAGTCTAGCCTATATTATGCGTTGAATAAGCGAGCATATAAACGTGGGGTAGGGGTAATATTAAGGATTTAATATTAAAAAGTTGGGGTGTAATTGATATGATTTTGCATGCCATAAGTGGATGGCCATAATTGAGTCAATTATGGACATAATTAAAAGTTGACTTAATTAATAATTTGAATAGGGAATTATTAAAACTGGGGTAAAAGATTTTAAGTGTTAATCAATGCTCAGAACACGAGGTTGGACTCGTTTGTGACGTAAACCTGCCCGGACCCGCCCGGCAAATCCAGTGGTCACAAATGTTAGCCCAATGTGAGAGGTTCTAGGCCTAAACTAAAGCATAACGGTTGTAAAGACACGAGGTTAGACTCTTTTATGGTGTAAGACTGCCCGGACCCGCCCGGCAAATCCAGCTGCCATAAATGCCAGTCTAATGTGAGAGGTCTTTATGAGCTTATGGCCTGAATGAATTAAGAAATACTTAACCAGATAAACATGTAAGGTGGGACATGGGGGTTAAGTAGGTGCCTTGGGTGGCATGAGGAATCTAGGGAGTGCCCTTAGTGGCATGTGAAATACGATTAGTAAGACTTAACCAAACACACATGTAAATGAACATGACTAAGAGGGTTAAGTGGGATATACTAGTGACAATCTTAGGTGGGTAGCTTGTGGGGGCCCATTTCGACAAGTATCCCAAACGTATCTTTGTGGGCTCGACCCAAGTCGAGGATGGGACACGCATGCTGGGTTTGACTGTAAGAGGCCAAAACGGGGAGCGGTGGCAACGCAAGTCCAACGGGATTCATATGCCTGTGTGGACCCGGGCTGGTAGGTACGACGTTGTTGCATCGTGTAGGTATAAGCCGTGCAATCTCAAGTTGTATCGGGTTGCCACTTTAGGGGAGTGATACACCCCTCTGTGGGGCCAGCACGGGTATCTACGAGTAGGGAGCCGATCGAAAGTGGGTAGTGGGGTACACCTAGTGGAGACAGGGGCAGACGACACCTATGTAGTCAGCTAGGGGTACGTAAGGCTATTTATAAAGTTTTTGTGTGAAGCAAGTGGGATCAAACAATAGGGTGACTGGTGTGGTGCAGTGTAGTAATGTGCGGTGCAGTAATCATTCGTTAGTAATTAGGTGTGCCTTTACCGTTATCTTTAACGTTATCTTAAACACTATCTTTATCTTCCTAAGAGTTCATAGACATTTACTTTTCTTCCAGCTTATGCCTTAGTCTAGTTATTTTGATAATAGTATTGTTAGAATTATCATACTCGCCAGACTTTATGTCTGACCCCCTCTATTTCTATCCTTTTTCCCCCTCCAGGTCCTCAGGTTGGGCCCAGCTCTAGTGGAGTTTGATTGAATTGCTTCATCTCTCTTTGGAAAGCTTGGACCGTTGAAGTAAAGTCCAGCTTGTTATCTTTTTAATGGCTATTTATGTAATGGGATTATGTATTTTGTTTTTATGAAGATGGATATTGTACTTGGTTATGATCTATGGTTTTATGATGTAACAAACATGTTTAATTTCCGCTGCAATAAAATGATGTTTTAGATTTCCAAGTACTATTTACTATCTGTCTTGTTGTAATTTTTCTGTTCTATATTCACTTATAACCTCCATGGAAGTTAATGCATTCCCTTCGTGAGTGACATTAATGGACGTGGGGTGTTACAAATACGAGACATTACGGGTTAATGAATAATAAGACAGAAGAAGAACATAAATAACAAAAAAACAGAATCTCACAGCGGAACGAATAAAATATAATATATAACATAACTTTGATATACAAAATTTTGTATCACATACACATACCATTATCAGAGATCAACATATACACAACACAGCGGAAATAATTCTAAATAACTAACGGTGAATCCTCCTGCTTCCAACTCCTCCAAGTGTATCTGTAAAATCCTGCAACACTTGACTGCCCCTACAAATTTGGGCACCCAAGAGTTTAGGAAAAAACAAACAAAATAAACTCTGGGTCAGTTATGGGACTAGTGTGAATAAACTCCAACCAATTTGTTTAACTTTGAGAAATTCTTTGAAATAAAAGGTAATAGTAAGACCAGCCCACACATAAACACAGACAGTTTTTACCGTACAATAACCAAACCATTTTTGGTATCAAAATCCAATGATATTATAATAATGTCTAATCAAATAAATAACCAAATAGTAGAACGCTTGCATCTCACGCTCTATATAGTATAAAATCAAAAACCGTAGGGCGCTTATAGGAGATTGGATTCCAACTATGACAAGGTATGAGACCGCCTCCCGGTCAGTGTACTCTAAAGGGGATACACTGGGGTTCAACAAGAACATCTTGCAACCCGACCCACACTTAACCGACCCCTCATTTAGCTTGAGTGTAACGAATATATTGTCAACCACGGTTGTCGGCCGTCCAACCATAATCCGTAAGATACAGAATCAAAAGAAGAATAAATAATGAATTTTCTCTAGATCGGTGACAAATATACCCTTTTTAGGAATGACCCACCTAGCCATGCTGCCCGCCCGATTTTTGTCATTTCCTGATTGTGAGGCTTGAGGCTACATTAATCTTTTTAGAACATCTGGTCACCATTCACTTTGAATGCCACATCGTCAAACCCGTCAAATCACTATTTGATCTTCCCAAAATATAACGGGTACAAAATGTGACGGCCTGCCCTGCACCAGTCGACATTTACCCGAAATGCGCTGTACCGATGTCCGACCAGCACGGGACGGTCGCAAAAAGGAAAGGAAAGGAATTTAAAGCGATGAACCAGTATAAGGGACCTGCTGTATATCTCACAATGCATGAGATAAAATATAATAATAACATAACTTTGACATAAAATAGGTGAGACAGTGCATAAGCTAAAAACTAAACATCATAGCAGCGGAAAATCTAAATACAGCTTATGTTCCACATCATCATTATTACAACTTTTGAAAATTGTCTCTAAAGCAAAATAGGGAAGGTACACTACTAATGCCCAAGGTAGTGACCAGCTGCGACACAGGGAGAATATCTATATATATCATATATGGAAGCCTCCTACTCGTCTCCGGTACAGCTACCCGTGCATACCACCTATCCTGTCTCTAGTCTGCCCATTTAAGAGCACCAAGAGTACTAAGAAGAGACATAAAACTCTGGGTCATACAAAAGTCTGGTATGAGCCATAAGCAGCAAAACAGAACAATAACAGGTATACTAAACCATACCTGAATCTGTACCTGCAAGCAAAGAGTTAGCACAACAGGATGTACGATACTCTAAGGTGACACTAACATATAGTGTAAAGATACGGGGGAGGGGTATGCATGTCATAGTGATGTCAAACAATCAAGCATAGCAATCATCCTCACATCTCTCACTCAGTGCGTAAAGCATACGATATCCACTACTTTGACCACCCAAATCCTTGCTATGATCACTCTACCCCATGGAGTCATGGTGACTCCACTGCACTGATCCATAGCCACTAGTCCTTGCTATGTCCACTCTGCCCCCATGAAGCCATGACGACTCCACTGCACTGGCTCATAGGCATGCTACGATCACCCTCCCACATGGAGTAATAACTACCGCACTGCACTGATCCGTAGCCTAACATCCGTCTTGGTGGTGAATCAAAGTTATGGACGTCGATAACCCCTTAGCACACGTCCCGCAGCAAAGTCCAATCATGAAGTTAACTCGTTGGTTCCCAACTGGATTCTGAGTTACAACCTCTCATTTGGACTACCTTTGCATCTCAGGTTTTGGTCTCCTTCGGATTGGTCTTCATTTGGTTCGTACTTCATGTCTCACGTCCAAAATCCTATGTTCGGTTCGGTCGTGATGCTCCATCCAGGTCGACTTGTGATCTTCTTGTGAGTTCGGATCGTGATCTCCCCTCCGGGTCGGGTCGGGTTCCTCCTCTTGGTCGGCTCGTGATCTCCGTCCAGTCCAATTCGTAGTACATCGGTTCAGGTCATGAAAGGACTTCCATGTTGTGCTGGGTTCCTTCGGTTTGGTCCCCTTGTGGTGCTATAGTTCGTAGTTGGTACATTGGTTCGTGGACACCAGAAGGTTCGGGTTAGTCCTCTTGGCTCGAGCGGCGACTCATGGAGTTCTCTTGGTGAGCGGGTCAGGTCGTGGAATGCTCCACGAGCGGGTAGAGCGATCCGATCCGGATCCTACATAGTTTTCTGCAACTTTTTCCAACGCCTGTTTTACGCCATACGGTGGCGTTTTCGACCATTCTAACTATTCTAATCAATCACAAAGCATTCCATACAGTCGTAGCAACATATAGAATTGACCACTAACACCAAAACAACAATTTGATATGTCAAAACAGATCAAGCATACCCAAAACCCATATTTTCCCTTTAAGCATGTTTAAGCAAATCTAATGATAGGATTAGCAAAGCTTAACCAAATTAAACCAAACTTCCAAAAGAGGTCTAAAACGGTGTTTAAGAATTTCTAAACATTTTTCCAGAATTTAATCATGTATAAATTTGTTAATTAACACTAATCACCGCTAATTAGCCGTAATTAGTGTAGAAACAATGCTAATCACTCACCTTGGCCACAAATAAATCTTAGATCGAAACTATCCTCTGATTTGGTTCGAATACCAAGACAACACAACAGCTCTTCTTCCAATCTGATGTTATTTCTCCTTGATTTGGCGTAGATTGGCTTAATCTTCAATTAGAAAGCGATTAGGAACGATTTGGGATGAAATTAGAAGGTGGAGGCCATGGCTAGGGTTAGAGAAACGTTTTAGGCGGCTGAAAAGTGAAATAAAATTCGTTTCCTAACTGTTCTCAGCCTCCCCATAACCCTAATCCCGAAATGGGTTATGGGCTCTCTTACTAATCACCCTAATTAGGCCCAGTTAAGCTGTTTTTCACATTCTAAACATTGTTTCAGCCATATCTCCCAAATGGTGTATCCATTTGGCTAATGTGACCACTCTACTGAAAGGTAAACCATCATACGGATCCAATGGAAGTGGTTTCAGGTCAAAACTCCTTACCAATGAAAAGTTATGGCCGAAACAAGATCAGCTAGGGGCAAAACGGTCATTTAAAAATTGGCAAAAATCATGAACATGAGAAATGACCCCAATAGTCGTTCCCCAAAGTTACATGACCATACAACTTCGTATGAGAAAGAAATAAATATTCTACGATTCTTCGATGCGTAGAATGCGGGTCGTTACATTCTCCGCACCTTAAGAAATTTCGCCCCCAAAATTCCTTAACTAAGAAACAAGCAAAGGATCCCGCATGCCTATCAACCGTTCACAACAGTCAAACATACAAAAACAAACAAGTCTATCCTAGCATGCAGAAAACTAAGTCGCAATTAAAATCTTACCAGGCAAAGAGTTCTGGATACGCCTTCCTAATGCTCTTCTCTGTCTCCCAAGTACAGTCATTCTCATTCTCGCCCCACTGAACTTTGACTATATTCACCGCTTTCCTTTGAAGTTGCTTCGTATCGTGCTCGACAATACAAATCGGCTTGCGGTTCCCAACTGCCTTGGGTTCTACTTCGATATCATCCAACTGATCAGGTGAAATTTTCATATCGGGGTCGTGCACGAATTTCCTTAACTGGGAAACATGAAATACGTTATGAACTCCTGCCATCTTCTTTGGTAATTCAACTTTATATGCCAAATTTCCAACTTGTTCAAGAACTGGGAATGGACCAACAAATCTTGGTGCCAGCTTTCCTCTCTTTCCAAATCGAATAACATTCTTTAATGGCGAGATCTTGACAAATACTAGGTCGCCAACAGAGGATTTTAAATCCTTTCGCCTCTTATCAGCATAACTCTTCTGCCTATCTTGGGCAGCCTTCATTCGTTATTGAATGATCTTAATCTTGTCTGATGTTTCTCTTATCACATCTGGTCCAAGTACAAACTTCTCATCAATTTCTAACCAACATGACGGTGAGTTGCACGGTCTTCCGTACAAAGCTTCAAATGGAGCCATACCAATACTGGATTGATAACTATTATTATATGCAAACTCTACTAGATGCAAATGGTCATCCCATGATCCACCAAAATCCAATATGCAAGCTCTCAAGAGATCTTCTAATATACGATTCACCCTCTCTGTTTGACCATCAATTTGAGGATGATGCGCTGTACTGAGATATAATTCTGACCTTAGAGCCTCTTGTAAGCTCTTCCAGAACCAACTAGTAAACAACGGGTCTCAGTCACTCACAATGCTTTTAGGTACTCCATGAAATCTCACTACCCACTTCATATACAGTTCTACTAACTTAGGTGCTGTTCTATTTGATTTGATCGGTATGAACCTTGCACTTTTAGTTAATCGATCTACTACTATCGTGGCCTGATATAGTCCTTGGTAAACCGTCGATGAAATCCATCGAGACTTGTTCCCATTTCCATTCGGGAATTTCCAATGGCTGCAACAAACCATTAGGCTTCTTTTGCTCAGCTTTAACTAGCTAGCAGTTCATGCACTTGGATATAAACTTCCCAACATCTCTTTTCATCCCTTCCCAGTAGTAGATCTGCTTCATGTCTTGATACATTTTGTTACCACCGGGATGTATAGTCAGTTTTGAATGATGACATTCTCTAAGCACTTCATCTCTCAATCTATTAACATTGGGTACAACCAGTCTTCCATTCTTTCTAAGCCATCCACCTCGATCAAGCCCATGCTCGTTCATCTCCTCATCGATACCCATCTCCAACTTAGAGATGATTTTCAATAAGTTAGAATCATCCCTCTGGCTGGAACCAATCCGCTCAATCAAAGCGTGTCTGATCGTTAAACTTGCTAACATTTCTGGATCCAATTCGCACTTTGGTCTGAAATCGTACCCAGCGATGTACTCTAGTTGCTTCCATTCCAGAAACATAGCCCCTAAACTGGCATGTCTCCGACTCAAGGCATCAGCTACCGCATTGCCCTTTCATGGTGTATATGTGATGTCGAAATCGTAGGAAGCCAAGAATTCTAACCATCTCTGCTAACGGAGATTTAAATCCTTCTGAGAGAAGAGATACTTTAACGATTTATGATCAGTAAACAACTCGAATCTTTCTCCCAAGAGATAATGTCTCCACTTCTTCAATGCGAACACGGTCGCTGCCAATTCCAAATCGTGGGTAGGTATATTTTCTCATGCGGTTTCAGTTGCCGACTTGCATAACCTACAATCCTACCTCCTTGCATTAATACAGCACCTAGTCCTGTACCACATGCATCCGTGTATACTGTCATCTCTTCATTCCCTTTAGGAATGACTAACATTGGCGCATGCGTTAACTTTTCTTTTAGACTCTTGAATGCATTCTCGATCTTTTCGTCCCAGACGAAAGCTTGATTCTTCTTGGTCTACTGAGTCAACGGTGATGCTATCTTGGAGAAGTCTTGGATAAATTTACGAGAATATCCAGCTAATCCCAAGAAACTTCTTACGTCTATTGCATTCTTGGACGTAGACCAATCTTGTACCATAGCCACCTTCGTAGGATACGCGGCAATACCGTTCTCTGAAATAACATGGCCCAAGAATCTCACTTCCCTCCTCCAGAAGTGGCACTTAAAAACTTTGCTTTCAATTGGTGTTTTCTTAACACCCCCATCACTATTCTCAAATGTTCCTTGTGTTCTTCCTCTATCCTCGAATAAACCAAGATATCGTCCACGAACAAAAGAACAAACTTATTCAGTTGATCTCCGAATACCTTATTCATAAGATCCACAAAATATGTCGGTGCATTGGTCAACCAGAATGGCATGACCAACCACTAATAGAATCCAGACGGCGTCCGAAATGCCGTTTTAGCTATACTCTCAGCTTCCACTCTAAGCTGATGAAAACATTTCGCAAGATCCAACTGGGAGAACACTCTCGCGTCACTTAACTGATCAAACAAATCATCTATCCATGGTAGAGGTACTTATTCTTCCTCATCACCTTATTCAACTTACGGTAGTCCACACACAATCGAAGGGAACCATCTTCCTTGGTAGCAAACACAACTGGTGCTCCCCACTCAGAAACACTTCTTCTGATAAATCCCTTCTTCAAAAGATCGCTCACTTGCACCCCGAGCTCTCGCTGCTTTGTAACGACCCAGAAATTTGGAACCAATTTAAAATTTCCAAATTTCATAAAGTCAGAATTAATTTAGATTTGGGTACGAATAAAATTGAAATAATTCCAATAGGAATGAATTTTGGATTAAAAATAGTATGTTTACAAAGGAAGTAGTAGCTAACGAACTCGGATTTTGATGGAATCGGTTTCATTAAATTTGGAATGATGAAATTAGGTAACCAACCAAGATACGTCAAAAATGGCATTCGTTAGATATGGTAAATTTGCAAAAGATTCAAAATTTGAACTAAACGATTTTGAGGATATCTTGAGAACGGAATATTGCTAGATCGTGAGACCACCTCTATTGTAACACCCCGTATTTCTGTTAACACAAAAGTAACAAATTAAAGAATAAATAATCTCAGATGTGAGAACTAAGGGAAACGGGTTGCGCCATTGTGTTCGTCTCGGAATTCTGGTTGAGATAGAGTCAGAGTTTGCGTGAATTGTGCTTCGTGTGAAGAAGTTATGGCCATCGGAAGTTTCAGAAAATTCAAAACAGATTTCGAAAATTCAAATTTCAAAGTCAGATGGGTTAGGCAGGAAAATTCCCGTCGGGGCCAGGTCGACCATAGGGTCGACCTGGGGGTCAACCTACCCTGACCAGGTTGACCATAGGGTCGACCTAGGGGTTGACCTGCCCCCCCTCCCCCCCCCCCCCCCGGGCAGATTTGATTAGTGACATGTTAATGACTGTATGCTGACTCATTAGGGTGTCTGATCTGCTCTGATTGGCTGGGATTAATTCTGGGTTGATTGGACGGCTTAAACTAATCCTAAGCTCTATAAAAACACCTATAGACTCAAACCCTAAAATCAAATTAAAATTAGATTCATGGCCTCCATGCCGTCACCTTGCAACTCAGAATAGCCGCCACCAATTAGAGACGAAGAAAGATAATCAAATTCAATTCTATTCAACTCTAACAACAAATCTACTTCAAAGGAAAGCTAATACAACTTCAGAACTCAGAATTCAGAACTCAAGACCTTCTTTGAGTTGTGAGTTCGATTTCTTTAATAAAATAATTAGCAATTTAATTGGATTAAGTTATGATGTGGATTATATGGATATGATGTGAATTATTGACCGCATGTATGAATTATGTTGTAAAATTGTGATGTTATCATATATGTTGTAAATTCTATGATGTTATGTTGTGACCTTATCATCTATGTTGTAAAGTTATGATGCTATCATCTATGTTGTAATTCTATGATTGGATTATGTATAATCAAATCATCATGTTGTTCATATGCTAGTTTAGTTATGTTGATTCATATGATAAATCATATGTAAATATGCAAGTTTAGATATTGATTTAGACATGAACCATATGCAAGTTAGTAAAGATTATGTATAACCTTACATGTTTCATGACATCTATTTTAGATCTAAAGTTAGGATATGACATGTGTGAGTTATATGCTAAATTCTACATGCTAGTTTACATGTTTAGATGTAAGTTTACACCATTGTTATGTTGCATAAATCACATATGCATGTTTATATAAATATATGAGTTTGGAATATGAATCATGTTATGTAAGTTTGTGGTCATTGCCTATGCAAGTTTACACCTTTAGATGTAGATCTATGACATATATGATTTATGCAAGTTTGTGACTACTACCTAAACAAGTTTACGCTTTAGATTTGGATCTATGACATATGTAGTTTTATGCAAGTTGTAACTTTGGCCTATGCAAGTTTTAGATGTAGAACATCATTCACACATGCAAGTTCACCCCTTATGTTTAGATCTCGATTTAATTATATGTATGTTGTGATGTTTTCTCTTTATTCCATGAGTTAGACTATTCGAGTCTATCGTATATTTTACGTTAAACGAACAAACGTACAACATGGGTTAATTGGATAATATTAAAAGATTCAATATTGAGAATTGGCATAAATCCCTTAAATGGCATAAAATAAATTTATGATGATAATTGGTATGATTTTACATACCACAAATAGATGGACATAATTGAGTCAATTATGGCCATAATTAAATTTGGAATTGATTGATAATTTGAATAGAGAAATTAATTCAAATTGGGGAATGATTAATTAGGAGTAATTAATCGTCTAAGATACGAGGTTAGGCTCTTTTGTGGTGTAAGACTGCCTGGACCCTCCCGGCAAATCCAGCTGCCAAAAATGCCGGTCTAATGTGGGATGTCTTAGGCATAAATTAAATGCGTAACAGTTGTAAAGACACGAGGGTAGGCTCTTTTGTGGTGTAAGACTGCCCAGACCCGCCCGACAAATCCATCTGTCACAAGTGCCAGTCTAATGTGGGAGGTCTTAGGCATAAATTAAATGCGTGACAGTTGTAAAGACACGAGGTTAGGCTCTTTGTGGTGTAAGACTGCCTGGACCAACCCGGCAAATCCAGCTGCCACAAATGCCAGTCTAATGTGAGAGGTCTTTATAAGGTTACAGTCTTAATGAATTAAGAAACACTTAACCAGATAAATATGTAGTGGGACATGTGGGGTTAAGTGGGTGCCTTGGGTGGCATGTGGAATCTAGTGGGCGCCCTGGGTGGCATTGGAAATACGATTAGAAATACTTAACCAAAATTTAAACATGTAAGTGAACATGAATAAGAAGAGGGTTAAGTGGGATGTACTAGAGGGGACCAAGCTTAGGTGGATAGCTTGTGTCAAGTAATGGGGGCCCGTTTCAAACCAGTAACCCATACGTATCTTTGTGGGATCGACCCAAGTCGAGTACGGGACACGCATACTAGGCTTGACTGTAAGAGGCCAAACCGGGTTAGCGGTGGCAACACAAGTCCAACGGGTTCATATGCGTGTGTGGACCCGGGCTGGTAGGTAAGACGTTGTTGCATCGTGTAGGTATAATTCGTGCATTATTGGTGGTATTGGGTAGCCACATTGGGGAGTGATACACCCCACTGTGGGGCCAGCACGGGTATCTACGAGTTAGGGAGCCGATCGAATGGGGGTAGTGGGTACACCTAGTGGAGATAGGGGCAGGCGGCACCTATGAAAGCAACTAGGGGTGCACAAAACTACCATTATCATATTTAAGTTCTATAGGCGGGATCAACCTTAGGGTGACTAGTGGTGGTGCAGTATAGTAATTATCTTATAGTTGTTTAGGTGAGCCTTTAACGTTATCTTAGTTCAACCTTATTTCCTTGTTTACTTTGCCATACTCAATTGTTCACAGTCATTTCCTGATTTTCCAACTTATGCCTTTGCCTAGTTATTTTGGTAATTATATTGTTAAAGATATCGCACTCGCCATACTTTATGTCTGACCCCCTTTGTTTCCTCCTCTTTTCTTCCTCCCCCCCCCCCCCCAGGTGTTCAGCTTGGAACTAGCACTATTGGAGCTTGATTTTGGACAGCTGTATCTCTTGCTTTTAGAAGTTGCTTGGATCGCTGAAGTAAAGTTCAGCCTCTCTTATTTATGGCTATTTTGTACTGGGGTTATGTCTTTCAATTTATGTACATTGATTTAGTCAAGATAGATATTATATACTTTGACTCTGGTTTTTGATGATGTAATCAAGCTTATGTATTTACCGCTGCAACGAATAAAGTTTTAAAGTTTTAAGTACTGTTTATATCTGCCTTTTTGTTAAGTTTCTGTTCTATACACACTTAAAATGCTTCATGGAAGTTAATGCATTCCCTTTGTGAGTGACATTAATGGACGTGGGGTGTTACACTTGGTATCAGAGCTGAAGGTTAACAGAACAGATATGAATTTTGAAAAGTGTTTTTGAAAAACAACTTTTATAAAGAAGTACCTTCAAAAGTACGTATTAAGGAAAGTATTTTCAAGAGAAAAGCTTATTTTAGAAAGCATAACCCCAAGAGCCATATATCTTTCCTTCGGTTCTTTTGTATTGAATCTTTCCTTTTTCATTTCAGCATGTGTGGAATTCCCGAGATACATGAGGGGATACCAATACCAGGATGGTTTAGGAGGTATTTGGAGACTAGGGCCGCCACCGCAGGTCCAGTAAATTCTCCTCCTCCTCCCCTTCCTCCTCCTCGCGTCGATACTTTTGCTAAGATATGTAAGGACTTTCGAGCAATGGGTGGAAAACCTTTTCACTGGACGAAGACATTTGTTGAAGCACGAAATTGGCTAAAGGAGGTGGAAGAATTGTTTGGGATCTTTGAAGTGGAAGATGGAAGAAAGGTCCAGTTAGTTGCCTGTCAAATGAAGGATGAGGCCTCGTTTTGGTGGGAGGTCACTAATGGAGAACGTCCAGTTGATACATGGCCAGATTTTAGGCGGAGGTTTGAGGCGAAGTTTCTCTCACGGGCTGAATAGAGTCTCTACATGGAAAGGTTTCTAGCATTGAAGCAGGGGAATCTATCGGTGAAAGAATACGTCAACCAATTCAATCAGTTGGCGAGATTTGGCTTGGACTCGATGAATATACTAGAAAAGAAGGCCCTGAGATTTGTTAAGGGTTTGAACAAACCGCTTGATGGGTTAGCTATGACCCACATCCCTATGGGGGCTACTTTTGAGAGACTAGTTGACATGCCGCTTATGCATGAAGAGGAGAAGGGCGCCAATGCTAATAAGGCACCCGAGAAGAAAGGGGATCAAAAGAAGCCGCAACAGCAACAACAGAACAAGAAAGGTGGTAAAGGCAACAATGGTAAGGGAAAGAAGAAATGCTTTAACTGTGGGACACCATGCCATCTAAGCAAAGATTGTGGGAAGAAAAAGAATACTGGCTGATTCCAATGTGGGGAAGCAGGACATCTGATTAAGGACTTCCCGAAGAAAGGGCAGAGGGCAGGGTCTACCTCGGGAGGACATGTGCAGGCTCTTATGGCACCAGGGCAGGCAACGTGGCAAGTTCAGGCTCTCGAGGTCCCACCGCTGCAAGAACGAGGTAGAGCAATTTCCGTTGAAAGTTTAGTTTTTCTGTTTGATTATCATGTCCATACTTTATTCGATTCTGGCACATCACATTCGTTTATCTCTACAACATTAGTTGAAACACTGCACCTAGATACTAGTCTAGTTATGGATCCCTCAGTAGTCTCAAATCCTATTGGTGGTTCGGCTCATCTTTCTATGATATGTCGGGATTTGAGAGTGTTTATCTTGGGCGTTGAGTTTGAATGCAACGCCTTTGTTCTTGGCTTTATGGGCTATGGCTTAATTCTAGGTATGCATTGGCTAACTAGATACGGGGCCATCCTAGATTGTGAAAGAAGGGTAGTAAGATTGTTGACTCGTTGTGGAAAGACCCTTGATATTTCTTGTGACCCTAGAGGTCTAGTAATACTCGGCTACCTAGAATCCCTTGACGCATCCGATGATGATTTACATTATGTTCGTATAGTCCGTGAATATGTGGATGTCTTTGATGAGGTGAGGGGTTTACCCCCAAAACGTGAGATAGACTTTTGAATATATCTAGTAGATAATGCAAAGCCAGTTGCATTGCCAGTGCGCCACATGGCTCCAAGAGAGAGAAGAGAACTCAGTAAGCAAGTGAAAGAATTGCTTAAGAAGGGATTCATAAGACGAAGTATATCGGAGTGGGGTGCTCCAGTAGTATTTGCCACGAAGGCGGATGGGTCCCTTAGACTTTTTGTGGACTATAGAGAACTTAATAAGCTTACTAAGAAGAATAGACACCCACTGCCGAGGATTGACGATCTCTTCGATCAGTTAGTTGGCGCCTCAGTGTTTTCGCAGTTAGACTTAGCCACGGGTTTCCATCAGTTGAGAGTGGTTGAGGATAGCATAGACAAGACAGCCTTTAGGACTCCAGACGGTTTCTTCGAGTGGCTTGTGATGCCCTTCAGTTTGACAAACGCCCCGCATACTTTGTTGACTTGATGAGTAGGGTGTTTAGGGAGTACCTTAATAAATTCGTGTTAGTCTTTGTGGACGACATCTTGATCTTTTCTAAGAGCAAGGAGGAGCATGCCCTACATCTTAGGGAAGTGTTGGAGACTCTTCGAGCACATAGCCTTAAAGCTAAATTTTCTAAATGTCACTTTTGGAGGAAGGAAGTGCGATTCTTAGGGCACATGGTTTCCAAAGAAGGGATAACTGTGGATCCCGCGAAGGTAGTGGTCATTCATGATTGGAAGGTCCCTAAAAATGCTACCGAGGTGAGGAGTTTCTTAGGGTTGGCTGGCTACTATACGAAGTTTATCAAAGACTTTGCAAAAATATCAGCCCCATTAACACGCTCCACGAAGAAGAACTTAGTTTTCACATGGGATGTAGATTGTGATGATGCGTTCCAACGTTTAAAGAGAGCTTTGACCACAGCCCCAGTCTTAGTGTTTCCAGATGGGAGTAAGACATTTACCGTTTATACCGATGCTTGTGGGACAGGACTAGGCGCAGTCTTAATGCAAGAGGGAAGGGTAATAGCATATGGTGGAAGGCAGTTGAGAGTGCATGAGAAAAAATACCCTACACAAGACCTAGAGTTGGCTGCTATTGTTTTCGCACTTAAGTCTTGGCGCCATTATCTTCTTGGTGAGAAATTCGAATTGTTCACTGACCACAAATCGCTAAAATACTTGTTCTCTCAGAAGGACTTGAACTTAAGGCAGCAAAGGTGGATGAAATTCTTAGCATCCTACGATTTCGAGATAGCATATACCCCTGGCAAGGGTAGCATGGTGGCAGATGCCTTAACTAGGAAAAGGTTGTCCTTGAGTCCGTTGTTTGTTGAGCGGCGAAGCTTAGAGTTCATCTCTACATTTGACTTTAGACCTTCCATTGACTTTGTACCCGGTTTGCTAGCATCCTTAGAGGTCATACCTATGCTTTTAGGATGGATTGGTGAGGCACAACGAGATGACCCACAGCTGGTTGAGTTAGTAGAGAAGCTCAAAAGGGGGAATCATCGAGCCATCTCAGTAGGTATACCCTAAACGATAAGGGTTGGTTAAGTAGGGACGGTAGACTTTGTGTACCACGGGACGAGAACTTGAGGAAGACCATTCTTGATGATGCACATCGTTCGAAGATGACCATTCATCCCGGCAGGGACAAGATGTACATGGACATGAGATGAGTTTACTTTTGGGCCGGTATGAAGAGGGATGTGGCAGAATTTGTCGCTAGATGCTTGGTGTGCCAACAAGTAAAAGCAGAGCAAAAGAAGCCCGATGGGTTGCTTCACCCATTGGAGGTCCCACAATGGAAGTGGGAAAGTGTCTCGATAAGACTTTATTGATGGGTTATCGAGATCGAGGAAGGGTAATACGGGGATTTGGGTCAAAGACAGGCTTACGAAGAACGCCCATTTCATTCTCGTGAAGAGTAAGAGGACTGCTCCATGGTTAGCCTCCGTATACATTCGAGAGATAGTTCGTTTGCACGGTGTTCCTTCTAGCATAGTGAGCGGCCGCGATCCTATCTTCATTAACGAGTTTTGGAAGAGCTTACAAGAGGCGGTAGGGACTCAGTTATGTTTGAGCACCGCATATCATCCTCAGACGGACGGCCAGACCAAGAGGGTGAATCGTATTCTAGAGGACCTATTGAGGTTGTGTGTCTTAGACTTTGGAGGTACATGGGAGGAACATCTTCCATTGGTGGATTTTGCATATAATAATAGCTTTCAGTCTAGCATCCGCATGGCACCGTTCGAAGCTCTTTAGGACGGCCGTGTCGTTCGCCTACATGTTTGTGGGAGTCTACGGATAAGATCTTACTTTGGCCTGATATGATTAAGGAGACTTCGGAAAAGATCGATCTGATTCGAAGGAGGATGAAGACGGCACAAGATAGGCAGAAATCTTATGCGGACAAGAGGAGGACAGATCTTGAGTTTGATATTGGGGATATGGTCTTTGTCAAGGTGTCTCCATTACGAAATGTGATTGGCCTTGGGTCCATTGGGAAGTTAGCACCAAGGTTTGTAGGGCCGTTTCCTATTAATGAGAGGATTGGGCAGATGGCGTATAGAGTGGAGTTGCCCGAGAGACTTAGTGGTGTACACGATGTATTCCATGTATCACATTTGAGGAAGTGCTTGCACGAGACCGCGGAAGTGGTAGACCCGAGCTTGCTTAGAGAGGTGGAGATAGAGCGTGATGCGACGATTCGACGAGCTCCTACGTGTATTCTTGGGTCGGAGATTAAGAAGTTGAGGAATCAATAGGTCAAGCTAGTCAAAGTGCAATGGGGAGATGACGAGAGCAACGCTACTTGGGAGACGGAAGAGAATATGCGTTAATTGTACCCTTTTCTTTTCGAGGGTATGTTCTTTAATTTCTCCTTTATCGCTTAGCTTGTACTTCTTTTATCTTTAGTATGTCCTCTCGCTAGTATCTTTAACCTTTAGAAAGGGTAATCTTATGGTTGAAACAAGTGTTTGAGACATGTTATGTATGATGGATGCATGTGGATGCAAGTGTTTGCTAGTGGTTGCTCGTGGATGCATATACACACACTTTAGGCACTAGATCGGCTCAGTCACTTCATATTACATATTGCATATAAATGTGTGTACATATTTAAGTAATGGATGTATAATGGTTGTGTTATCATATGGATGCTACATTTTGGTGAATGGTTGTGCACACATGTAGAAATAATATGTATCGATAGGATTCTTTCGCATACATAATGGACGCATGACACTATCATGGTTTGCATTAAGGAGGTCAACTGAATCAGTAGACCGCCTGATTTTGCATTAGATAAAGAACATATACACACACTTCTTGCATATGTTCATACAACATTAGGAATTTTATAAGGACAACGGATGGTTGTGTTTGATGGTTGAGTAGATGGTTATTTAGATATTTGGATATGCATTCTACTTAACTTGGAGATTTCGGGGGCGAAATCCTTTAAGGAGGGGAGAATGTAACACCCCGTATTTCTGTTAACACTAAAGTAACAAATTAAAGAATAACTAATCTCGGATGTGAGAATTAAGGGAAACGGGTAGCGCCATTGTGTTTGTCTCGGAATTCTGGTTGAGATAGAGTCCGAGTTTGCATGAATTGGACTTCGTATGAAGAACTTATGGCCGTCGGAAGTTTCAGAAAATTCAAGACAAATTTTGAAAATTCAAATTTCAGAGTCAGATGGTCTAGACGGGAAAATTCCCGCCAGGGCCAGGTCGACCATAGGGTCGACCTGAGGGTCGACCTACCCTGACCAGGTCGACCATAGGGTCGACCTGCCGCCCTCCCCAGGCAGATTTGATTAGTGACCTGTTAATGACTGTGTGCTGACTCATTAGGGTTTCTGATCTGCTCTGATTGGCTGGGATTAATTCTGGGTTGATCGGATGGCTTAAACTTAAAAACACCTATAGACTCAAACCCTAAAATCAAATTAAAATTAGATTCATGGCCTCCATGCCGTCAACATGCAACTCAGAATAGCCGCCACCAATTAGAGAGGAAGAAAGCTAATCAAATTCAATTCAATTCAACTCTAACAACGAATCTACTTCAAAGGAAAGCCAATTCAACTTCAGAACACAGAATTTAGAACTCAAGAACTTCTTTGAGTTGTGAGTTCGATTTGTTTAATAAAATAATTAGCAATTTAATTGGATTAAGTTATGATGTGGATTATATGGATATGTGAATTATTGACCGCATGTTATAATTATGTTGTAAAATTGTGATGTTATCATATATGTTGTAAATTCTATGATGTTATGTTGTGATGTTATCATCTATGTTGTAAAGTTATGATGCTATCATCTATGTTGTAATTCTATGATTGGCTTATGTATAATCAAATCATCATGTTGTTCATATGCTAGTTTGTTTATGTTGATTCATATGATAAATCATACGTAAGTATGCAAGTTTAGATATTGACTTAGACATGAACCATATGCAAGTTAGTAAAGATTATGTATAACCTTACATGTTTCATGACATCTATTTTAGATCTAAAGTTGGGATGTGACATGTGTGAGTTGTATGCTAAATTCTACATGCTAGTTTACATGTTTAGATGTAAGTTTACACCATTGTTATGTTGTATAAATCACATATGCAAGTTTATATAAGTATATGAGTTTGGAATATGAATCACGTTATGTAAGTTTGTGGTTATTGCATATGCAAGTTTACACCTTTAGATGTAGATCTATGACATACATGATTTATGCAAGTTTGTGACTACTACCTAAACAAGTTTACACTTTAGATTTGGATCTATGACATATGTAGTTTTATGCAAGTTGTAACTTTGGCCTATGCAAGTTTTATATGTAGAACATCATTCACACATGCAAGTTCACCCCTTATGTTTAGATCTAGTTTTAATTATATGTATGTTTTGATGTTTTCTCTTTATTCCATGAGTTAGACTATTCGAGTCTAACATATATTTTACGTTAAACGAACAAACGTACAACGTGGGATAAGGGGATAATATTAAAATATTCAATATTGAGAATTGGCATAAATGCATTAAATGGCATAAAATAAATTTGTGATGATAATTGGTTTGATTTTACATACCATAAATAGATGGACATAATTGAGTCAATCATGGCCATAGTTAAATTTGGAATTGATTGATAATTTGAATAGGTAAATTAATTCAAATTGGGGAATGATTAATTAGGAGTAATTAATCGTCTGAGACACGAGGTTAGGCTCTTTTGTGGTGTAAGACTGCCTGGACCTGCCCGGCAAATCCAGCTGCCACAAATGCCAGTCTAATGTGGGAGGTCTTAGGCATAAATTAAATGCGTAACAGTTGTAAAGACAGGAGGTTAGGCTCTTTTGTTGTGTAAGACTGCCCGGACCCGCCCGACAAATCCAGCTTCCACAAATGTCAGTCTAATGTGGGAGGTCTTAGGCATAAATTAAATGCGTAACAGTTGTAAAGACACGAGGTTAGGCTCTTTTGTGGTGTAAGACTGCCCGGACCCACCCGGCAAATCCAACTGCCACAAATGCCAGTCTAATGTGAGAGGTCTTTATAAGGTTACGGTCTTAATGAATTAAGAAACACTTAACCATATAAACATGTAGAGGGACATGAGGGGGTTAAGTGGGTGCCTTGGGTGGCATGTGGAATCTAGTGGGTGCCTTGGGTGGCATTGGAAATACGATTAGAAACACTTAACCAAAATTTAAACATGTAAGTGAACATGAATAAGAAGAGGGATAAGTGGGATGTACTAGAGGGGACCAAGCTTAGGTGGATAGCTTGTGTCACGTAATGGGGGCCTATTTCAACCAGTAACCCATACGTATCTTTATGGGCTCGACCCAAGTCGACGACGGGACACGCATACTGGGCTTGATTGTAAGAGGCCAAACCGGGTTAGAGGTGGCAACGCAAGTCCAACGGGTTCATATGTGTGTGTGGACCCGAGCTGGTAGGTAAGACGTTATTGCATCATGTAGGTATAAGTCGTGCATTATTGGTGGTATCGGGTTGCCACTTTGCGGAGTGATACACCCTACTGTGGGGCCAGCACATGTATCTACGAGTAAGGGAGCCGATCGAATGGGGGTAGCGGGTACACCTAGTGGAGATAGGGGCAGGCGGCACCTATGAAAGCAACTAGGGGTGCACGAAACTACCATTATCATATTTAAGTTCTATAGGCGGGATCAACCTTAGGGTGACTAGTGGTGGTGCAGTATAGTAGTGGTGGTGCAGTATAGTAATTATCTTATAGTGGTTTAGGTGCGCCTTTAACGTTATCTTAGTTCAACCTTATTTCCTTGTTTACTCTGCCATACTCAATTGTTCATAGTCATTTCCTTATTTTCCAACTTATGCCTTAGCCTAGTTATTTTGGTAATTATATTGTTAAAGTTATCGCACTCTCCAGACTTTATGTCTGACCCCCTTTGTTTCCTCCTCTTTTCCTCCTCCCCCCCCCCCCCCCGGTTGCTCAGGTTGGAACTAGCACCAGTGGAGCTTGATTTTGGACAGTTGTATCTCTTGCTTTTAGAAGTTGCTTGGATCGCTGAAGTAAAGTTCAACCTCTCTTATTTATGGCTATTTTGTACTGGGGTTATGTCTTTCAATTTATGTACTTTGATTTAGTCAGGATAGATATGATGGACTTTGACTCTGGTTTTTGATGATGTAATCAAACTTATGTGTTTACCGCTGCAATGAATAAAGTTTTAAAGTTTTAAATACTGTTTATATCTGTCTTGTTGTTAAGTTTATGTTCTATACACACTTAAAATGCTCCATGGATGTTAATGCATCCTTTGTGAGTGACATTAATGGACGTGGGGTGTTACATCTGTTGGATCCGAAATAGTGAATTTTAGTACTCAGGGAAGTTTCGCGCAAAACGGCATCCGTATGGGGAAAAGAAAAAAATAAAAGGCCAAAATTTGAACTAAATTTTGATGATAATTGGAATTTGATTATCCTAACGGCAAAATTGGAACAAGAGACCTATCCAGGAAAATTCTAAACATAGAATATTAGCTATGTATGAAGTCTGGGAAAATCCCGTAACGGGTATAAAAAGTTATTAAGAAAACAAAAGTAAAATAAATTATTTGAAAATCCAAACGAACTTCGGTTTTGGATTTGGACACATAGGATTGAAGTACGTTAGAAACCAAATGATATGGTGAAAGAATTTCTGAAAACCGTTATAGTTTGATACTCCGACGCGAGGCCGGAAGGTGCTTGAGAAAGCACACTTTACTATTTGAATGGATAAGGATGAATTATATCCATTCATTTTCCATCCGATTTTGGATCTGAACACATAGGATTGAAGTACGTTAGAAACCGGACAATATGGTGAAAGAATTTCTGAAAATCGTTATCGTTTGATACTCCGACGAGAGATCGGAAAGTGCTTAAGAAAACACACTTCACTATTCCTAAGGATAAGGATGAATTATATCCATTAATTTTCCATCCTTATCTCTTAGGACACGTGTCTTCTATCCATGAAATTGAGCTTCCTTATAAATACCCTCCACCCTTATCTTCCTTACCATTTCATTTCTTGAAAATTTTCTTCTTCCTCCCCTCTCCATGAATTTCCCACGTTTTTCCCTTAAAATAAATTAAAGAAAAGATTTTTCAAGAAAATAAAGAAGAAAGAAGGAAGAAAAGCTTGTAGAAGGATCTATATATCCTACGCGAAGTTCTGGAAGCTTTTAGGTGAGAAAAACTAAACTATTAAAGGGTTTTTGTTGCTTGATTTACTGATTGCATATAAGGTGTTTGTTGAAATGTTTCTTAGAGTATTTGTAACGACCCACCTTTTTGCCCGATTTTCGCCGGTAATTAAACCGACTTAAACCGTTCACAAAGATGAATTGTTATGCGTACATACATATATTGAAAAAAAACAACGGGACTTTTATTTCATTACAAAATATTACATCAGAGTTATCAAGAATATATCAGAGTACATCGATTTTCACAGCGGAAGAAATACTAAACAAAAATCTCAGCGGAAGAACAAAACACAGCGGAAGCTTGAACTATATCGTGGACTCCAATTCAGAAAGCGCTCCAAATCTTGCTCCAACGAACTAAAACTGCAAAACTAAACTACAGGCTGCCCGTGTGGAAATTAATGGGCACCCAGAGTTTAGAAAGGAACAATAAACTCCAGGTCAGTCGTGGGACTGGTGTGAGAACTCAAAAATAGTTATTTTTAGATTTTATTTTAAAGTTGGGAAATTCACCGGACCACGCCGCTAACGTGGAACGGGTTTACTCCATGTGAATACCCATGCATGTAAATTCGTAATGACTTTTGGAAAATGAAGCTATCATAAGCTCGTCCCACATCACACAATGCAAGCGCGTAACAGATGGGCGAGTTTTATCTTATGATAACCAAACATGCTTTCATACGTGAAAATCATCTTTAAATATTATCATATAGTGTGGAAAACAATTTCACAAATAAAGTATTAATCCTAGACGACATAATACCCATAATATTATGTCGCCATATATATACATACAATCAAAATCGTATGGCTCGTATTGGAGATTGAATTTCCAACTTGATGATTCCTGGCACGAAAGATCAATCAGGGATACAAAACGAAGTGCCTCAATGGCTTTTTCGTCCATTCGCGGACACCAACTACACATTGTCAGGGCAGATCAACGGTTTTCGACCAGACACGGCCCCCCGAACATACCCAACTTCCCCAGGTTCATAAGTGGTTTCCCACCGCTGCACAGCTTCATCATCAATTTATATTTAAGTATAAAACCTAACCGCCAGTTTCTCATCAATCCGGGGTGTGAGGTTTGTCGATGTCACGTCATACACAAAGCGATGCTTCAATAAGCCATTCTTTGATCATCATTAGCTCGTTTCATAACTCGGGTATGCCACATTGACAATTCATGACATATCACCGATTTAAATCAATGTATACGCTCTAAGTTCATATGACTTAGAGATGACGATAATATATTGCCACAAATCCGATATACATTAATGGAAATCAGTGCTATGCGGTCAATTTCAACGTCAGACACACCATCCATGCAAATCCGTTCTGGGTCTGAACGGAAAAACAACCCGAAAATACATAAATATGTTCAGGACTCATGTAACTCATACCTCGTATCGGCGGCCTACCTAACCGAGATATCAATCATCAATTAATCTAAGCAATTCAAATATTCCCGGTCTTCATTCGTCGTTCACCAAGTCGTGAATTGTTTCATAACGTCATATTATTACTTGGAATGGTTTTCGAACATATGCTCGGTCTCGGTCTTTCCAAGTAATAAGCGTACTTTAAACAGTAGCTATGGTTCACACAGGCTTTTCAATTCAAATCTCCTTCCACATAGTTACCAATTCATTTATGACTCAAGATTTGAATTACTTTAAATTCATATATCTCGTTATCATCTTAAACTCTTCTTTGAAATCAAAGATCATACTTTCGCTTTAATTTCTTATCTTTGATTCCCTCAAATCAAAGATTTGATTAAATCCCCAATTACGATATGAATTTCCACCATTCAATCTCATCGGGTTTCAAGAATGATATTATTAAAGATACGATTCACGACAAAACCCAAATCAATCGATATTGAATCATAAATTACACAGAAATTTTTATCCACTTATATTCGATATAAATTCTCATAATCAACGAATACTATAAGTGGAATAACGATATAATAATATCTTCCAAATTCCCCAGATAGTATTCATTTACACCGTGAAATTTTATACCAAATATCGAAGATTATTTCTATCTAACTTATTTCAATCAGGTGGAAAACCCATATCTTAATTAAAAATTTTATTCAATTCTTTGACATTAGATCTGGATAGAAATACCATCAACTTATCTTCAATATTAATTACCGTATCCAACTCATATTATAAGCGGAATAACGGTGAACTACCTTTTAAATTCCTCCAATAGTAAGAGTCATCATCTACTGGATTAATATCAAACATCCGAAGATTTATCTCCAACTATACCCAATTATTAAAAACCCGTTTTAATATTAAATAAATCAATTTGAATTCCATATAAAGTATTTCCAATACTTTTGAACTTTTGAAAACATTCCACCAATCATTTAAAAATGATTACATATAGTTCAGAAAATAATTTGCAGGTTAAAACTTCAAAATAGATTATTTTCGAATGAAGCGTTACAATAGCATTTCAAAAGTGTTACAAAAGCGTTACAAAACAGTTATCTTAACTATTTTGATCAAAATATCATTTATCTTAGCCAAAACTTAAACTTTACAATTCAAAACACCTTTTCATAATTTGTAATGATTTTACAAAAAATTTCCATATTTTTAAAACATTTAAAAATAGCTGTTTATAGTTATGGTCAACAATTGTTCTTACATCGATCTTTTCCAAAGCGGTTTCAAACATAACTTGAAAATTATAACTCGAATTTAAAATCTGCTTTCACTCATTTGAAAGTTCTTATTAATATAAATTAAATTTTTTCGTTTCATGGAAATCCGATTTAGATTGCAAAAGTTATAAGTGTTTAAAGTTTGCATCTAAAATACGTAAATTGTCGTTATGCGACAAGCTCTATTTTTACCATAATAACCATTATTCTATGATACTTCAAAATACCTTAGAAAATCATTATATCCTTATATAACCCTTTAAAAATCATTTAAATTTACTTTCCAAATTATTTTGGATCTAAAATTCAACTTCCATAAATTCCAATTCATTTCTGAATTCAAATAACTTCAAATTAACCTTCCCATTCGTCGGATCAGTTAGGGATAGCCAGGGAGAGCAGGAAACTTCATTTCCAAACCCAAGCCTTGACACTATCCTCTCTGTCATCCTAGAACATTCTGGTGTATATTCTATTAATATAAAGAGACATCGTTCATATTCAAATTTCAAAATCTCATTTCGAATTTAAATTGAAAAAAATATTTTTTTCCAAAACTAGTTAAAGATCGTTATACAAAATCAATACATAATTCAAATCATTTTCAAATCCTAATTCAATATTTAATTCAAAAAAATAATATTTTAAATATTATTTAATAATTAAATAAAATCGTATATAGGAAGGAGATTTTAAATCGATCACCCATATATTTCCACAACCACGGTGTGTGTGTGTGTCTAATATCATGCAATGCAATCATATTTATCCAAATGAACCATAAGATCAGATGGACACGAATTCATTCATCACAAACAAACATTTTTACTGTGCACAAGCGTTACAGACAATAACGCTTATTAGTGTTCAGTGTATTATCTAATTCATGAACAACCATTCAAACATCAACATCCATCATCAACTAATTATAATTAATCTCAGCAAACTATAATTAACTAATTTAAATTAGAAGTTATCACCTAACAGCTCTCCAAATTTTCACGGTAGTTGAGTGAATCGTCGGACAGTATTTCGGCGCAACGTCTTCTTCACAAAAATATATAATATGATATACACTAATCTCTCTTATATTATAAGAGGAGGAGGAGGAGAATGACGAACTTTGGTAAAGTGGTGGTGGAAAAGAGTAAGACTTATGCCATGGAAACCATGGCCATAAGCTTTAAGAAGAAGGTGGAAAGGAGGAAATGGAAATGGAATGGTAAAAATGGAGAAAGAGCCTCCTTATATAGGAAAGGAGGATTAAGGAGGTAAAGACACATAAGGGGGCAAGTGGCAATCATGCATGAAAGGGAGCATGCATAAAGACATGTGTCTTAACACTTGTCTTAAGAAGAGATGGCGAACTTTTGGTAGCATTTTCCCTTAAATGCTATGAAAACTAGAGGCAACACTTAATTCTAACGCTACTAATTCATGTTATAGTTTGACAAATCCGATCGAACGACAAATAGTATCAATAAATCCAAACTTATTAATAATCATTCTCATTTATAATTCAAGTAAAACTTATCATATAGCTTATCAAAATAAATGAAAATAATAATAATTATTCTTGTAAAATCATAAAATAAATTATCCTTTACCAAATTCATATTTTACAAATCAATATTATCAAAATCAGAAAATATCATTACTTAAACATGAATCTTATAATTATAATTTTCAAAATAAGTTTTCTTATAAAAATCATAATAAATAAAAGAAAATACTTATATAAAGTTAAAATTCGTATTTAAACCTAATAAAATCATTTTATATTCAGAAAATCCAAAATTATATTAATAAAAATCCAAATCAAATATAGTTAAAATTCTGGGATGTTACATTCACCCCCCCCTTAGAAACTTTTCGTCCTCGAAAAGGAAGTCGAGTAAATTTAAACTCCTTCACAAATTTTAAATTCCAATTTCTCCCTCAACCTATCAGGACGAACAAGCCAACGATCACTGACTCCGTTACTCGAACTATTTTCTTCCTCAAATCCCATTTCTCTCTTAACATATCGGAAATGTAATGATCACATTCAAGGCTCATATCATTCTCAAGGTACTCTATCTAATTCTTACTAAAGGTAGAGTCCAAGGAAACTTCTATAATTTTCTGATTAATAGGGTCGTCACCGTCTTGTTCAAAATCGAATTCTCTGAGTTAGACTCAGAGCTGCTATCCTACCACTAAGGAGAACTAGGATAGATACTGTCTAGTACTTAGAGGTCTTCAACCCTAAAAAAAATTTAAAGTTTGGAAATTATCATCCTAACTTACTCTTACGGAACCCATGAGTTTCTTATCAATTCTAAGACCAAGTGCTTAAATTAGAAATTTAAATCTAAATTCTCAAATAATTTTTCCTTTAAATCATCTTGCAAAAATAACATCTTGGCTAAATTCAGTATTAGAAATTCTATTTCTCTCAATACATATTCAAGTTCAATTTTAGAGATAATTCCAAATACTGGTTTCAAAAACCAAATTAATTCACTTGTCCATGGCTTTATCAGAGCAGGGAAAAAGGAAGAATTCAGAGATAAAGTTGGACAGTTAAATTCTAAGCACGACAATTTGGGGTGATATTCAAAAGATGACAATGGGTCGAACAAGACCCAGCGACAAGGGAAGGGATAGAATTATATTTACGAAACACTCATTCTATTTCAAATTTTTATTCCAATCGTTTCCCAATATAATCTCATATTAACTCATTTAATATAAATATTTAGTTGTCATATTCACCTAATCGAATAACACTTTCTCTAAATCCACCGTAAAATCAAAATATATATAACTCTTTTTCGTTCTTGTTTAGAAAATTTCCTTTACTCAACTGGTTGAAAAATCTCTTAAAACAGTTTTATTTAAAATACCATCACGCTTCCTCTGCCCACTCTGATTATGCGTACACAGGTTCAAGCTAGGGTTGTTTCAAATATTAATCTTTACATTTTCAAAACTTGCTTCTTTAATATTTCAAAGATCCAAATTTTCCTACTTCGATGTTTGTTATGATTTAAATTAAATTTTTAAACTCATTCCTAACTTAAGTCAAAATCATCTCTTTAAACAAATTCTTAACTTAAGTCTAAGTCATCTTCAGATTTCTTAAGGGGTTTTGATAGCTAAGATATTCTTGGATATTCTCATTTACAATTCATGTTATGGATTTATCCAAATCTATTGCTTACATTAACATATTAACATTCTTTGAGAAATATAATATCTTTTCTGATTACAACTTATTAAATCATATTCAAACATTTGTTATGACTTGAAGTATAGGAGCTATTTTTGACATAATTTCTTAATGTATTATCTTATTTCCCAACATTCGCTTCCAAATCTTTAAGTGGATTTACCTCAAAATCCTTCTGGTTATTAGAATAGTTTGATTTGTATTTATAACATATTAAATTCCCTCTTAATAGTTCCAACCTATCGAAATAATTCAAGTATCCCTTGACATCTTAACTGGAGTCATATAGTCATCCCACTTTCGAAACTCGAAAATGAGTACTGATGATGTTGCAATCATCATCAGATCATCCCCGGGCGACTAGAGTGTGACTATATATCTATCTAGCATATGTTGGGCTTCACATATACGTTGATCACACGTATATTCAAAACCCTTACATACTCGATAGTCCAATCGTGATGTCGAATAAAACACTCGAAATCCTTATTTTCAATTATATTTCAAAATATATTTCAAGTAATCATCGTTTCAAAATGGTTTACTTGTTCAAAAATACCTTATATAGGTTTCAAAAATACGCTCTCTCGTCATAATATTCCGAGATCTCATTCTAGGGTATTTCTAACTCTATCTCTAATGAGATAATATAACTCTGAGGAGTCCTATTCTTTTGTCCAAATATGTACGTACCCCATAGCTTTGTATAACCAAAGCTCTGATACCACATGTAACGACCTACCTTTTTGCCCGATTTTCGCCGGTAATTAAACCGACTTAAACCGTTCACAAAGATGAATTGTTATGGGTACATACATATATTGAAAAAAAAAATAGGACTTTTATTTCATTACAAAATATTACATCAGAGTTATCAGGAATATATCAGAGTACATCGATTTTCACAGCGGAAGAAATACTAAACAAAAATCTCAGCGGAAGAACAAAACACAGCGGAAGCTTGAACTCTATCGTGGACTCCAATTCAGAAAGCGCTCCAAATCTTGCTCCAACGAACTAAAACTGCAAACTAAACTACAGGCTGCCCGTGTGGAAATTAATGGGCACCCAGAGTTTAGAAAGGAACAATAAACTCCAGGTCAGTCGTGGGACTGGTGTGAGAACTCAAAAATAGTTATTTTTAGATTTTATTTTAAAGTTGGGAAATTCACCGGACCACGCCGCTAACATGGAACGGGTTTACTCCATGTGAATACCCGTGCATGTAAATTCGTAATGACTTTTGGAAAATGAAGCTATCATAAGCTCGTCCCACATCACACAATGCAAGCGCACAACAGATGGGCGAGTTTTATCTTATGATAACCAAACATGCTTTCATACGTGAAAATCCTCTTTAAATATTATCATATAGTGTGGAAAACAATTTCGCAAATAAAGTATGAATCCTAGACGACATAATACCCATAATATTATGTCGCCATATATATACATACAATCAAAATCGTATGGCTCATATTGGAGATTGAATTTCCAACTTGATGATTCCTGGCACGAAAGATCAATCAGGGATACAAAACGAAGTGCCTCAATGGCTTTTTCGTCCATTCGCGGACACCAACTACACATCGTCAGGGCAGATCAACGGTTTTCCACCAGACACGGCCCCCCGAACATACCCAACTTCCCCAGGTTCATAAGTGGTTTCCCACCGCTGCACAGCTTCATCATCAATTCATATATAAGTATAAAACCTAACCGCCAGTTTCTCATCAATCCGGGGTGTGAGGTTTGTCGATGTCACGTCATACACAAAGCGATGCTTCAATAAGCCATTCTTTGATCATCATTAGCTCGTTTCATAACTCGGGTATGCCACATTGACAATTCATGACATATCACCGATTTAAATCAATGTATACCCTCTAAGTTCATATGACTTAGAGATGAGGATAATATATTGCCACAAATCCGATATACATTAATGGAAATCAGTGCTATGCGGTCAATTTCAACGTCAGACACACCATCCATGCAAATCCGTTCTGGGTCTGAACGGAACAACAACCCGAAAATACTTAAATATGTTCAGGTCTCATGTAACTCATACCTCGTATCGGCAGCCTACCTAACCGAGATATCAATCATCAATCAATCTAAGCAATTCAAATATTCCCGGTCTTCATTCGTCGTTCACCAAGTCTTGAATTGTTTCATAACGTCGTATTATTACTTGGAATGGTTTTCGAACATATGCTCGATCCTGGTCTTTCCAAGTAATAAGCGTACTTTAAACAGTAGCTATAGTTCACACAGGCTTTTCAATTCAAATCTCCTTCCACATAGTTACCAATTCATTTATGACTCAAGATTTGAATTACTTTAAATTCATATATCTCGTTATCATCTTAAACTCTTCTTTGAAATCAAAGATCATACTTTCGCTTTAATTTCTTATCTTTAATTCCCTCAAATCAAAGATTTGATTAAATCCCCAATTACGATATGAATTTCCACCATTCAATCTCATCGGGTTTCAAGAATGATATTATTAAAGATACGATTCACGACAAAACCCAAATCAATTGATATTGAATCATAAATTACACAGAAATTTTTATATACTTATATTCGATATAAATTCTCATAATCAACGAATACTATAAGTGGAATAACGATATAATAATATCTTCCAAATTCCCCAGATAGTATTCATTTACACCGTGAAATTTTATACCAAATATCGAAGATTATTTCTATCTAACTTATTTCAATCAGGTGGAAAACCCATATCTTAATTAAAAGATTTATTCAATTCTTTGACATTAGATCTGGATAGAAATACCATCAACTTATCTTCAATATTAATTACCGTATCCAACTCATATTATAAGCGGAATAACGGTGAACTACCTTTTAAATTCCTCCAATAGTAAGAGTCATCATCTACTGGATTAATATCAAACATTCGAAGATTTATCTCCAACCATACCCAATTATTAAAAACCCGTTTTAATATTAAATAAATCAATTTGAATTCCATATAAAGTATTTCCAATACTTTTGAACTTTTGAAAACATTCCACCAATCATTTAAAAATGATTACATATAGTTCAGAAAATAATTTGCAGGTTAAAACTTCAAAATAGATTATTTTCGAATAAAGCGTTACAATAGCATTTCAAAAGCGTTACAAAAGCATTACAAAACAGTTATCTTAACTATTTTGATCAAAATATCATTTATCTTAGCCAAAACTTAAACTTTACAATTCAAAACACCTTTTCATAATTTGTAATGATTACAAATTTTTTCCATATTTTTAAAACATTTAAAAATAGATGTTTATAGTTATGGTCAACAATTGTTCTTACATCGATCTTTTCCAAAACGGATTCAAACATAACTTGAAAATTATAACTCGAATTTAAAATCTGCTTTCACTCATTTGAAAGTTCTTGTTAATATAAATTAAATGTTTTTCGTTTCATGGGAATCCGATTTAGATTGCAAAAGTTATAAGTGTTTAAAGTTTGCATCTAAAATACGTAAATTGTCGTTATGCGACAAGCTCTATTTTTACCATAATAACCATTATTCTATGATACTTCAAAATATCTTAGAAAATCATTATATCCTTATATAACCCTTTAAAAATCATTTAAATTTACTTTCCAAATTATTTTGGATTTAAATTCAACTTTCATAAATTCCAATTCATTTCTGAATTCAAATAACTTCAAATTAACCTTCCCATTCGTCGGATCAGTTAGGGATAGCCAGGGAGAGCAGAAAACTTCATTTCCAAACCCAAGCCTTGACACTATCCTCTCTGTCATCCTAGAACGTTCTGGTGTATATTCTATTAATATAAAGAGACATCATTCATATTCAAATTTCAAAATCTCATTTCGAATTTAAATTGAAAAAAATATTTTTTTCCAAAACTAGTTAAAGATCGTTATACAAAATCAATACATAATTCAAATCATTTTCAAATCCTAATTCAATATTTAATTCAAAAAAAATAATATTTTAAATATTATTTAATAATTAAATAAAATCATATATAGGAAGGAGATTTTAAATCGATCACCCATATATTTCCACAACCACGGTGTGTGTGTGTCTAATATCATGCAATGCAATCATATTTATCCAAATGAACCATAAGATCAGATGGACACGAATTCATTCATCACAAACAAACATTTTTACTGTGCACAAGCGTTACAAACAATAACGCTTACTAGTGTTCAGTGTATTATCTAATTCATGAACAACCATTCAAACATCAACATCCATCACACAATCATCATCAACTAATTATAATTAATCTCAGCAAATTATAATTAACTAATTTAAATAAATATTTAAATTAGAAGTTCTCACCTAACAGCTCTCCAAATTTTCACGGTAGGCGAGCCTAGTTGAGTGAATCGTCGGACAGTATTTCGGCGCAACGTCTTCTTCACCAAAATATATAATATGATATACACTAATCTCTCTTATATTATAAGAAGAGGAGGAGGAGAATGACGAACTTTGGTAAAGTGGTGGTGGAAAAGAGTAAGACTTATGCCATGGAATCCATGGCCATAAGCTTTAAGAAGAAGGTGGAAAGGAGGAAATGGATATGGAATGGTAAAAATGGAGAAAGAGCCTCCTTATATAGGAAAGGAGGATTAAGGAGGTAAAGACACATAAGGGGGCAAGTGGCAATCATGCATGAAAGGGAGCATGCATAAAGACATGTGTCTTAACACTTGTCTTAAGAAGAGATGGCGAACTTTTGGTAGCATTTTCCCTTAAATGCTATGAAAACTAGAGGCAACACTTAATTCTAACGCTACTAATTCATGTTATAGTTTGACAAATCCGATCGAACGACAAATAGTATCAATAAATCCAAACTTATTAATAATCATTCAAGTAAAACTTATCATATAGCTTATCAAAATAAATGAAAATAATAATAATTATTCTTGTAAAATCATAAAATAAATTATCCTTTACCAAATTCATATTTTACAAATCAATATTATCAAAATCAGAAAATATCATTACTTAAACATGAATCTTATAATTATAATTTTCAAAATAAGTTTTCTTATAAAAATCATAATAAATAAAAGAAAATACTTATATAAAGTTAAAATTCATATTTAAACCTAATAAAATCATTTTATATTCAGAAAATCCAAAATTATATTAATAAAAATCCAAATCAAATATAGTTAAAATTCTGGGATGTTACATTCACCCCCCCTTAGAAACTTTTCGTCCTCGAAAAGGAAGTCGAGTAAATTTAAACTCCTTCACAAATTTTAAATTCCAATTTCTCCCTCAACCTATCAGGACGAACAAGCCAACGATCACTGACTCCGTTACTCGAACTATTTTCTTCCTCAAATCCCATTTCTCTCTTAACATATCGGAAATGTAATGATCACATTCAAGGCTCATATCATTCTCAAGGTACTCTATCTAATTCTTACTAAAGGTAGAGTCCAAGGAAACTTCTATAATTTTCTGATTAATAGGGTCGTCACCGTCTTGTTCAAAATCGAATTCTCTGAGTTAGACTCAGAGCTGCTATCCTACCACTAAGGAGAACTAGGATAGATACTGTCTAGTACTTAGAGGTCTTCAACCCTAAAAAAAATTTAAAGTTTGGAAATTATCATCCTAACTTACTCTTACGGAACCCATGAGTTTCTTATCAATTCTAAGACCAAGTGCTTAAATTAGAAATTTAAATCTAAATTCTCAAATAATTTTTCCTTTAAATCATCTTGCAAAAATAACATCTTGGCTAAATTCAGTATTAGAAATTCTATTTCTCTCAATACATATTCAAGTTCAATTTTAGAGATAATTCCAAATACTGGTTTCAAAAACCAAATTAATTCACTTGTCCATGGCTTTATCAGAGCAGGGAAAAAGGAAGAATTCAGAGATAAAGTTGGACAGTTAAATTCTAAGCACGACAATTTGGGGTGATATTCAAAAGATGACAATGGGTCGAACAAGACCCAGCGACAAGGGAAGGGATAGAATTATATTTACGAAACACTCATTCTATTTCAAATTTTTATTCCAATCGTTTCCCAATATAATCTCATATTAACTCATTTAATATTCATATTTAGTTGTCATATTCACCTAATCGAATAACACTTTCTCTAAATCCACCGTAAAATCAAAATATATATAACTCTTTTTCGTTCTTGTTTAGAAAATTTCCTTTACTCAACTGGTTGAAAAATCTCTTAAAACAGTTTTATTTAAAATACCATCACGCTTCCTCTGCCCACTCTGATTATGCGTACACAGGTTCAAGCTAGGGTTGTTTCAAATATTAATCTTAACATTTTCAAAACTTGCTTCTTTAATATTTCAAAGATCCAAATTTTCCTACTTCGATGTTTGTTATGATTTAAATTAACTTTTTAAACTCATTCCTAACTTAAGTCAAAATCATCCCTTTAAACAAATTCTTAACTTAAGTCTAAGTCATCTTCAGATTTCTTAAGGGGTTTTGATAGCTAAGATATTCTTGGATATTCTCATTTACAATTCATGTTAAGGATTTATCCAAATCTATTGCTTACATTAACATATTAACATTCTTTGAGAAATATAATATCTTTTCTGATTACAACTTATTAAATCATATTCAAACATTTGTTATGACTTGAAGTATAGGAGCTATTTTTGACATAATTTCTTAATGTATTATCTTATTTCCCAACATTCGATTCCAAATCTTTAAGTGGATTTACCTCAAAATCCTTCTGGTTATTAGAATAGTTTGATTTGTATTTATAACATATTAAATTCCCTCTTAATAGTTCCAACCTATCGAAATAATTCAAGTATCCCTTGACATCTTAACTGGAGTCATATAGTCATCCCACTTTCGAAACTCGAAAATGAGTACTAATGATGTTGCAATCATCATCAGATCATCCCTGGGCGAATAGAGTGTGACTATATATCTATCTAGTATATGTTGGGCTTCACATATACGTTGATCACACGTATATTCAAAACCCTTACATACTCGATAGTCCAATCGTGACGTCGAATAAAACACTCGAAATCCTTATTTTCAATTATATTTCAAAATATATTTCAAGTAATCATCGTTTCAAAATGGTTTACTTGTTCAAAAATACCTTATATAGGTTTCAAAAATACGCTCTCTCGTCATAATATTCCGAGATCTCATTCTAGGGTATTTCTAACCCTATCTCTAATGAGATAATATAACTTTGAGGAGTCCTATTCTTTTGTCCAAATATGTACGTACCCCATAGCTTTGTATAACCAAAGCTCTGATACCACATGTAACGACCTACCTTTTTGCCCAATTTTCGTCGGTAATTAAACCGACTTAAACCGTTCACAAAGATGAATTTTTATGGGTACATACATATATTGAAAAAAAACCAACAGGACTTTTATTTCATTACAAAATATTACATTAGAGTTATCAGGAATATATCAGAGTACATCGATTTTCACAGCGGAAGAAATACTAAACAAAAATCTCAGCGGAAGAACAAAACACAGCGGAAGCTTGAACTCTATCGTGGACTCCAATTCAGAAAGCGCTCCAAATCTTGCTCCAACGAATTAAAACTGCAAAACTAAACTACAGGCTGCCCGTGTGGAAATTAATGGGCACCCAGAGTTTAGAAAGGAACAATAAACTCCAGGTCAGTCGTGGGACTGGTGTGAGAACTCAAAAATAGTTATTTTTAGATTTTATTTTAAAGTTGGGAAATTCACCGGACCACGCCGCTAACGTGGAACGGGTTTTCTCCATGTGAATACCCGTGCATGTAAATTCGTAATGACTTTTGGAAAATGAAGCTATCATAAGCTCGTCCCACATCACACAATGCAAGCGCACAACAGATGGGCGAGTTTTATCTTATGATAACCAAACATGCTTTCATACGTGAAAATCCTCTTTAAATATTATCATATAGTGTGGAAATCAATTTCGCAAATAAAGTATTAATCCTAGACGACATAATACCCATAATATTATGTCGCCATATATATACATACAATCAAAATCGTATGGCTCGTATTGGAGATTGAATTTCCAACTTGATGATTCCTGGCACGAAAGATCAATCAGGGATACAAAACGAAGTGCCTCAATGGCTTTTTCGTCCATTCGCGGACACCAACTACACATCGTCAGGGCAGATCAACGGTTTTCGACCAGACACGGCCCCCCGAACATACCCAACTTCCCCAGGTTCATAAGTGGTTTCCCACCGCTGCACAGCTTCATCATCAATTTATATTTAAGTATAAAACCTAACCGCCAGTTTCTCATCAATCCGGGGTGTGAGGTTTGTCGATGTCACGTCATACACAAAGCGATGCTTCAATAAGCCATTCTTTGATCATCATTAGCTCGTTTCATAACTCGGGTATGCCACATTGACAATTCATGACATATCACCGATTTAAATCAATGTATACGCTCTAAGTTCATATGACTTAGAGATGAGGATAATATATTGCCACAAATCCGATATACATTAATGGAAATCAGTGCTATGCGGTCAATTTCAACGTCAGACACACCATCCATGCAAATCCGTTCTGGGTCTGAACGGAACAACAACCCGAAAATACTTAAATATGTTCAGGTCTCATGTAACTCATACCTCGTATCGGCGACTTACCTAACCGAGATATCAATCATCAATCAATCTAAGCAATTCAAATATTCCCAGTCTTCATTCGTCGTTCACCAAGTCTTGAATTGTTTCATAACGTCGTATTATTACTTGGAATGGTTTTCGAACATATGCTCGATCCCTGTCTTTCCAAGTAATAAGCGTACTTTAAACAGTAGCTATGGTTCACACAGGCTTTTCAATTCAAATCTCCTTCCACATAGTTACCAATTCATTTATGACTCAAGATTTGAATTACTTTAAATTCATATATCTCGTTATCATCTTAAACTCTTCTTTGAAATCAAAGATCATACTTTCTCTTTAATTTCTTATCTTTAATTCCCTCAAATCAAAGATTTGATTAAATCCCCAATTACGATATGAATTTCCACCATTCAATCTCATCGGGTTTCAAGAATGATATTATTAAAGATACGATTCATGACAAAACCCAAATCAATTGATATTGAATCATAAATTACACAGAAATTTTTATCCACTTATATTCGATATAAATTCTCATAATCAACGAATACTATAAGTGGAATAACGATATAATAATATCTTCCAAAATCCCCAGATAGTATTCATTTACACCGTGAAATTTTATACCAAATATCGAAGATTATTTCTATCTAACTTATTTGAATCAGGTGGAAAACCCATATCTTAATTAAAAGATTTATTCAATTCTTTGACATTAGATCTGGATAGAAATACCATCAACTTATCTTCAATATTAATTACCGTATCCAACTCATATTATAAGCGGAATAACGGTGAACTACCTTTTAAATTCCTCCAATAGTAAGAGTCATCATCTACTGGATTAATATCAAACATTCGAAGATTTATCTCCAACCATACCCAATTATTAAAAACCCGTTTTAATATTAAATAAATCAATTTGAATTCCATATAAAGTATTTCCAATACTTTTGAACTTTTGAAAACATTCCACCAATCATTTAAAAATGATTACATATAGTTCAGAAAATAATTTGCAGGTTAAAACTTCAAAATAGATTATTTTCGAATGAAGCGTTACAATAGCATTTCAAAAGCGTTACAAAATAGTTATCTTAACTATTTTGATCAAAATATCATTTATCTTAGCCAAAACTTAAACTTTACAATTCAAAACACCTTTTCATAATTTGTAATGATTACAAATTTTTTCCATATTTTTAAAACATTTAAAAATAGTTGTTTATAGTTATGGTCAACAATTGTTCTTACATCGATCTTTTCCAAAACGGATTCAAACATAACTTGAAAATTATAACTCGAATTTAAAATCTGCTTTCACTCATTTGAAAGTTCTTGTTAATATAAATTAAATGTTTTTCGTTTCATGGGAATCCGATTTAGATTGCAAAAGTTATAAGTGTTTAAAGTTTGCATCTAAAATATGTAAATTGTCGTTATGCGACAAGCTCTATTTTTACCATAATAACCATTATTCTATGATACTTCAAAATATCTTAGAAAATCATTATATCCTTATATAACCCTTTAAAAATCATTTAAATTTACTTTCCAAATTATTTTGGATCTAAAATTCAACTTCCATAAATTCCAATTCATTTCTGAATTCAAATAACTTCAAATTAACCTTCCCATTCGTCGGATCAGTTAGGGATAGCCAGGGAGAGCAGGAAACTTCATTTCCAAACCCAAGCCTTGACACTATCCTCTCTGTCATCCTAGAACGTTCTGGTGTATATTCTATTAATATAAAGAGACATCGTTCATATTCAAATTTCAAAATCTCATTTCGAATTTAAATTGAAAAAATATTTTTTTCCAAAACTAGTTAAAGATCGTTATACAAAATCAATACATAATTCAAATCATTTTCAAATCCTAATTCAATATTTAATTCAAAAAAAATAATATTTTAAATATTATTTAATAATTAAATAAAATCGTATATAGGAAGGAGATTTTAAATCGATCACCCATATATTTCCACAACCACGGTGTGTGTGTGTCTAATATCATGCAATGCAATCATATTTATCCAAATGAACCATAAGATCAGATGGACACGAATTCATTCATCACAAACAAACATTTTTACTGTGCACAAGCGTTACAGACAATAACGCTTACTAGTGTTCAGTGTATTATCTAATTCATGAACAACCATTCAAACATCAACATCCATCACACAATCATCAACAACTAATTATAATTAATCTCAGCAAATTATAATTAACTAATTTAAATAAATATTTAAATTAGAAGTTCTCACCTAACAGCTCTCCAAATTTTCACGGTAGGCGAGCCTAGTTGAGTGAATCGTCGGACAGTATTTCGGCGCAACGTCTTCTTCACAAAAATATATAATATGATATACACTAATCTCTCTTATATTATAAGAGGAGGAGGAGGAGAATGACGAACTTTGGTAAAGTGGTGGTGGAAAAGAGTAAGACTTATGCCATGGAAACCATGACCATAAGCTTTAAGAAGAAGGTAGAAAGGAGGAAATGGATATGGAATGGTAAAAATGGAGAAAGAGCCTCCTTATAT
This sequence comes from Allium sativum, assembly GCA_030737875.1. Lineage (NCBI taxonomy): Eukaryota > Viridiplantae > Streptophyta > Magnoliopsida > Asparagales > Amaryllidaceae > Allium > Allium sativum. Next base: position 165,514,815 of record CM060913.1, read on the forward strand.
AGGAAAGGAGGATTAAGGAGGTAAAGACACATAAGGGGGCAAGTGGCAATCATGCATGAAAGGGAGCATGCATAAAGACATGTGTCTTAACACTTGTCTTAAGAAGAGAAGGTGAACTTTTGGTAGCATTTTCCCTTAAATGCTATGAAAACTAAAGGCAACACTTAATTCTAACGCTACTAATTCATGTTAAAGTTTGACAAATCCGATCGAACGACAAATAGTATCAATAAATCCAAACTTATTAATAATCATTCTCATTTATAATTCAAGTAAAACTTATCATATAGCTTATCAAAATAAATGAAAATAATAATAATAATTCTTGTAAAATCATAAAATAAATTATCCTTTACCAAATTCATATTTTACAAATCAATATTATCAAAATCAGAAAATATCATTACTTAAACATAAATCTTATAATTATAATTTTCAAAATAAGTTTTCTTTTAAAAATCATAATAAATAAAAGAAAATACTTATACAAAGTTAAAATTCATATTTAAACCTAATAAAATCAATTTATATTCAGAAAATCAAAAATTATATTAATAAAAATCCAAATCAAACATAGTTAAAATTCTGGGATGTTACAGTATTAGTGGTAAATTCATGGATGATTTGATGTTGTATGATTGCTAAAAATCCCTAAATATGTTCATGAAGGAAAACTGGCAATTTGTTTGGAGTTTGGAGTGAAATCCTTTATGTTAGGTTCACAAAGTTGCACCTTTATGGAATATCGTAAACATACATGACTTGATTTAATTTTGGCAATATGTTTGTTAGAAAATGATGTTAAACTCCTAACGGTTCATTCTTTATGGATTAATTCACATAAAGATGTGATTTTGATTATGAATTCACAATTATATAAAGGAAACCATGACCTTTTATTTAAATTCATGAAATTGAACCTTATGTGATAAATACTTGAGTTAATAGCTAAGGTAATGAACATCAAAAACTTATAACATGAGTTTTAGCACCATAACATGATGTGAATTTATAGCTAATAAATATGAAATTATTATTCATGTTTGGAAGATGTTGGATGAATTTGATTTAGTTTGGATGTTTGATTTGGTTGATCAATGGTTATGAATATCGTTTGGTTGTTAATTAATAAAATGGAACCCATCTATGACATCGACATCTGATCTTAAATAACTAACAAGTTTAGTTACAACTCGTTAGACACATGACATCTTGTTTATGTTTATTGGATGTTTGTAAACACCCAAATTTTCGGGTTATACGGGAGTTGAATATGTCTCATTCCAAAAATTGGATTTTAAATGATTATTTTAATAATAAAATAATCAAGGAAAAATGAAAGTATTTTGGATAATGATTTGAATAAATATAAACACCTATTTTGGGTTGAATATGCGGAAACCACGAGTAAGTCTGCCCCGATTGTGAGATCCGAAAAGATAAACGGGGTGTTGAACAAGGTAAGGGATGCAGCAACCAGTGCGCTGAACTTACCTGGCCAACGTTTATTTATCTGGGCGAGGATCGGAATGGATCGGAAGGAAAGCACGGATGTTCATTTAATAGTTTATTAAACATTAAATGTGAGGTAGATATTCAGTTTTGTATAGTGAATTCGAAATTAAGATAAGTGAACACTGGAGCATTCCAATTAGTTAAATTAAATTGGAATTAACTGGAAACCGTATTGATTAACGGTTGAGATAAGTCTCCACAGATGAAGATTTAGACTATTTGAGGAATTTGAAAGGCGCTAGCCAATATTCCGCTTATAGTGTTGGTTGGATACGGAGATTAATATCAATTGTAAGCAGATATGATTTCCGTGAAGATTCCATTTTAAATGGAAGATGATTTTGGGTTTATCGTGAACTGTGTTTTAAAAGACATCGATTTTTTAATGTAGTTAAAAGAAGGATTAATTTTCCTAAAAGTTGAACAATCATTAAGTAGTGATTTTAGAGATTGAAACCAATTGGAGTTTAATGAATCTTTAAATAAATTGGAATGAATAGATAGTAACTAAAATTTACCCAAACACGAGATGTGATTGAACCAAATATACTTGGTTGCTTGCTGAGATTGATTATGATTGATCGATTGTTTGGATTGCGCTTGACCAGTTTATGAGCAAATAATTGCTTTAATATTTAACATGGGTAGATAATACTTGTATGCTAACACCTTGTGAAACACTTCACGATTTTACTATGACGTGTTTAGCAATGTTGTTTGGTTCATTTCAAATTTAATGAATGATTTTGAAATGATATTTTTCTTAAGAGAAAAGGAATGTTTTCCCGATTTTGGACAGCGAAAGTTTTATAAAAATGTTTTATAAAGAAGAAAGAATTTCGAGGGCTAAACCCAACGATTTCGAAATGATTTGGAAATGTATTATGGTTTTACATTGTGATTCATCGCGTATCCGATTAGTTGCTATTGATGATGTTTCTGTTTGGTGGCGGAGAATTTATTCTCTTGTTTAACACCCTTCTTTGAGACGTACGAGCTCAAAGGTTACGTGATTAATAGTGACTAATCATATGTGTGAATTGCTGATGTGAAGTACTATAGTTTGAAAGTACTTGTGATTATTATGCTGTGAAATAGTTTTCCCCACTTCAGGATATAAAAATGATTTCTATGTGTTACCAGTGATCGGGTAACGATGCTAGTGATGAAAAGTCGGGATGTAAGGTATGGTTCGCTCTCGAGGTGGAGAGAGGACGTACCTGGATTATTATCGTGACGGTAAGGTGTACTTGGAGCCTGGTCATCAGGAGGATCTCTCGACCAGGTGGCATATATATTGATATGCTTGTATAGTAGATATTTGAGGTTTTCAAATAAGTTTTGGGTTGAGATCTCAAAGTGAATGCTAATTTGATATGAAACCTATATATGCATTTCAAATGATTTAAAATAATAAATCTGGTATAAAGTCCAAAGAAGTAACTTCTGTAAAGTTAATTGGATTTTGAAAATCTAAATTTGGGAATTAAACCTAAATGGGTAGATTGAGGAACTGCATCTTGTTTGTTGCATTGTTAGCTTCAGTTTTGGTTGTTATGGTTGTGCACGTATCCTTGGGAGGAAACCCGTTCCGCGACATGCGGCGTGGTCCCAAAGTACCTTATTCAAAATAAGGCTAAGTATATGATTAGTTAATAAAGTTTTCTCACACCAGTCCCATGACTGACTCGTAGTTTGTTTTTCCCTTACAAACTGCGGGTGCCCATAATCTCCACATGGGTAGTCTGTTATTTTGTTTTTTAGTTTTCGAGATCGGGCTTAAGCCTGAAGATTTGGAGTTTCAGAGAGAATTGAAGTTTCATACAAAGGCCGGATGTACAATATAATCGGTATATTATGTTAAATCTTCATGAAGTAATGGTATGTAAAATCATATATGTATTCAAAAATGTTTCCGCTGCAATAATATATTCTATTATTTTATTTGTTTCGCTGTGAGCTTTGTATTCCGCCGTGTTTGCTCTGATAAACCCTAACGAAACATACTTTTGCTTACCTTGAATCGACGTATGTGTTCAGATCTCAATTTCATGGAAAATGAATGGATATAATTCATCCTTATCATTAGGAATAGTGAAGTGTGTTTTCTCAAGCACTTTCCAATCTCTCGTCGGAGTATCAAACGATAATGAATTTCAAAAATTCTTTCACCATATTGTCCGGTTTCTAACGTACTTCAATCCTATGTGTTCACATCCAAAATCGAATGGAAAATGAATGGATATAATTCGTCCTTATCCATTCAAATAGTAAAGTGTGTTTTCTCAAGCACCTTCCGGCCTCGCGTCAGAGTATCAAACGATAATGGTTTTCAGAAATTCTTTCACCAAATAGTCTAGTTTCTACCGTACTTCAATCCTATATGTCCAAATCCAAAATCGATGTTCATTTGGATTTTCAAATAATTTATTTTACTTTTATTTTCTTAATAACTTTTTATACCCATTATGGGATTTTCCCAGATTTCATACACAGCTAATATCCAATGTCTTAAATTTTTCTGGATAGGTCTCAGGTTCCGGTTTTTCCATTAGGATAATCAAATTCCAATTATCGTCAAAATTTAGTTCAAGTTTTGGCCTTTTATTTTTTCTTTTCCCCATACGGATGTCGTTTTGCGCGAAACTTCCTTGAGTACTAAAATTCACTATTCCGCATCCAACGGAGGTGGTCTCATGTTCTAACGATATTGCAGTCTCAAGATATCCTCAAAATCGTCCGTTTTTAGTTCAAATTTTGAATCTTTTGTGAATTTAGAATATCTAACGGATGCCATTTTTGACGTAACTTAGTTGGTTACCTAATTTCATCATTCCAAATTTTATGAAACCATTCCATCATAATACGAATTCGTTAGCTAGTACTTCCTTTGTAAACATACTATTTTTAATCCAAAATTCATTCTTTTTGGACTATTTCAATTTTATTCCGGTCCAAATCCAAATTAATTCTGATCCTTATGAAATTTGGAAATTTTAAATTGGTTCCAAATTTCCGTATAGATTCCATATGAAATGAAAGATTATTTTGGGTTTATCGTGAACAATGTTTTGAACGACATATCAAAATATATGCCATGTAATCGAGAGATCCTCCTGATGACCAGGCTCTAGGTGCACCTTACCGTCACGATAATAATCCAGGTACGTCCTCTATCCACCTCGAGAGCGAACCATACCTTACATCCCAACTTTTCATCACCAGCACCGTTACCTGATCATTGGTAACATATAGAAATCATTTTTATATCCCGAAGTGGGGAAAATTATTTCACAACATAATAATCACAAGTACTTTCAAACTACAATACTTCACATCAGCAATTCGCATATATGATCAATCACTAGTAATCACGTAACCTTTGAGCTCGTACGTCTCAATGAAGGGTGTTAAGCAAGAGAATAAATTCTCCGCCACCAAACAGATACATCATCAATAGCAACTAATCAGTTATGTGATGAACTACAATGTCAAGCGCATTTTTATAAAACATCGGGTTTAGCCCTCGAAATTCTTTCTACTTTATAAAACATTTTTATAAAACTTTCCCTGTCCAAAATCGGGAAAACATTCCTTTTCTCTTAACAAAATCCCATTTCAAAACATTCATTAAATTGAAATGAACCCAAAAACATCGCTAAACACCACATAGTCAAATCGTGAAGTGTTTCACAAGGTGTTAGCATACAAGTATTATCTACCCATGCTAAATATAAAAGCAATTATTTTCTCATAAACTGGTCGAGCACAATCCAACCAATCAATCAATCATAATAATGAACTTGTATTATCAACCACTAATGATAATATAATTCATATAAGTTCCTGGTGTTCATAATCATAGCTATTGTTAACGCGAAGATTCATCAACTAAGAGCTAACTTCACAAATTCCTACCCAAACATTGGATTTTTCTTTATTATTGTGCATATATACTTAAAGATCACACCTTTATACGTAATTTCATATATAGCTCGAGCCTATAAGGGTTCAATCTCTCTTTTACCAACCTAAATCACAGTTATTAACCCACAAATTCTTCACATAAGATCCAACTCCTTGAATTTCAATTAAATGCCTAATCTTTTCTTGCATAAACACAAATTTGCACCTACAGATCATACCTTTACATATGATTTCACATAAAGATCGAATCTTAGGGATTTAACGCCCTTAACCATATCGAGTCATTTGCGAATAACTCAAACATACCACCAAAATTTAATCAAAGCATGGATCTACCAAATATTCCATAAAGGTGCAACTTCATGAACCTAACACAAATGTTTTCCCTCCAAACTCCTAAAAAGTTACCATTTTTACTTCATGAACCTATTCAGGGATTTTTAGAAATTATATACCATCAAATCGTCCATGAATTCACCACCAAAACTCTAAGAAAGATTTCAAAAAACACCTTACATGCAATCATCAAATCAAGCAACAAGACCCATTAAAAGTTTAGTTTTTCACTCCTAAAAGCTTCCAGAACTTCGCCTAAGATGCATAGATCCTTCTCCTAGCTTTTCTCCTTCCTTTCTTCTTTATTTTCTTGAAAAATCTATATATATTTTTTAATTTTTTTTAAAGGAAAAACATGGGAAATTGATGGAGAGCTGAGGAAGAAGATTAGAGAAGGTGGAAGTGAGATTAAAATGGAGGCGGAAGGTCCTTTTACAGCCTAAAAAGTCACATGGATTGGTGACATGTCACAAATCTAAGGGAAGAGAAATGGATGGCTTATATTCATCCTTATCCATTTTCGTCCTTATCCTTTTGAATAGTAAAGTGTGTTTTCTCACACACTTTCCAGCTTCGAATCGGAGCATCAAACGATAACTGTTTTCAGAAATTCTTTCACCATATCATTCAGTTTCTAACGTACTTCAACCCTATGTGTTCAGAACTCATTATAAAAACTTTTTGGTAAAATATTAAATGATGTAGGGTAGGGATAAATGTGGTCTAACCTAGATAATGAGTCAAAAACAAAAGAGAATGATTTATAAGCAGATAGAAGAAGAAAATGGGTTGGACCTACACAAGTATATTTATAGTTACTCCAGGAAAGACAAGAATAAAGGAAAATTTGTGGATGTTTGCGCTTATAAATGCAATAAAGAGGAACATTATGCAGTTCTATGCCCAATGAATAAATAGTTAGATAGTGGAGTTAACCAACAAAAGCTCTAGGGTTAATAATCAAGGTATTAGTTAAGTATATAACCATTAGTTCCGACTTCGATTTCGAGGACGAAATCATTTTAAGTAGGGGAGAATGTAACGACCCGGAAATTTGGAACCAATTTAAAATTTCCAAATTTCATAAAGATCAGAATTAATTTGGACTTGGGTAGGAATAAAATTGAAATAATCCCAATAGGAATGAATTTTGGATTAAAAATAGTAAGTTTACAATGGAAGTAGTAGCTAACGAACTCGGGCTTCGATGGAATCGGTTTCATTAAATTCGGAATGATGAAATTAGGTGACCAACCAAGATACATCAAAATGGCATTCGTTAGATATGTTAAATTTGCAAAAGATTCAAAATTTGAACTAAACGATTTTGAAGATATCTTGAGAATAGAATATCGCTAGATCATGAGACCACCTCCGTTGGATCCGAAATAGTGAATTTTAGTACTCAAGGAAGGTTCGCGCAAAACGGCATTCGTATGGGGAAATGAAAAAAATAAAAGGCCAAAATTTGAACTAAATTTTGACGATAATTAGAATTTGATTATCCTAACGGCAAAATTGGAACTTGATACCTATCTAGAAAAATTTTAAACATAGAATATTAGCTATTTATGAAATCTGGGAAAATCCAATAACGGGTATAAAAAGTTATTAAGAAAACAAAAGTAAAATAAATTATTTGAAAATCCAAACGAACTCCGATTTTGGATTTGGACACATAGGATTGAAGTACGTTAGAAACCAGACTATATGGTGAAAGAATTTCAAAAAACCGTTATCGTTTGATACTCCGACGCAAGACCGGAAGTTGCTTGAGAAAACACACTTTACTATTTGAATGGATAAGGACGAATTTTATCCATTCATTTTTCCATCTGATTTTGGATCTAAACACATAGGATTGAAGTACGTTAGAAACCGGACAATATGGTGAAAGAATTTCCGAAAATCGTTATCGTTTGATACTCCGACGAGAGATTGGAAAGTGCTTGAGAAAACACACTTCACTATTCCTAAGGATAAGGATGAATTATATCCATTCATTTTCCATGCTTATCTCTTAGGACACATGTCTTCCATCCATGAAATTGAGCTTCCTTATAAATACCCTCCACCCTTATCTTCTTTACCATTTCATTTCTTCTTTCCTTGAAAATTTTCTTCTTCCTCCTCTGTCCATGAATTTCCCATGTTTTTTCCTTAAAATAAATTAAAAAAAAATCAAGAAAATAAAGAAGAAAGAAGGAAGAAAAGCTAGGAGAGGGATCTATATATCCTAGGCGAAGTTCTGAAAGCTTTTAGGTGAGAAAAACAAAACTTTTAAAGGATTTTTGTTGCTTGATTTAGTGATTGCATATAAGGTGTTTGTTGAAATGTTTCTTAGGGTATTAGGGGTAAATTCATGGATGATTAGATGTTGTATGATTGCTAAAAATCCCTAAATAGGTTCATGAAGGAAAAATGGCAATTTGTTTGGAGTTTGGAGTGAAAGCCTTTAGGTTAGGTTCACAAAGTTGCACCTTTATGGAATATCATAAACATACATGACTTGATTTAATTTTGGTAATATGTTGGTTAGAAAATGATGATAAACTCCTAAAGGTTCATTCTTTATGGATTAATTCACATAAAGATGTGATTTTGGTTATGAATTCACAATTATATAAAGGAAACCCAGAACTTTTATTTAAATTCATGAAATTGAACCTCATGTGATAAATACTTGAGTTGATAGCTAAGGTAATGAACATCAAAAACTTATAACATGGGTTTTAGCACCATAACATGATGTGAATTTCTAGCTAATAAATATGAAATTATTATTCATGTTTGGAAGATGTTGGATGAATTTGATTTAGTTTGGATGTTTGATTTAGTTGATCAATTGTTATGAATGTCGTTTGGTTGTTAATTAATAAAATGGAACCCAACTACGACACTGACATCTGATCTTAAATAACTAACGAGTTTAGTTACAACTCGTTAGACATATGACATCTTATTTATGTTTATTGGATGTTTGTAAACACCTAAATTTTTGGGTTATACGGGAGTTGAATGTGTCTCATTCAAGAAATTGGATTTTAAATGATTATTTTTATAATAAAATAATCAGTTAAAAATAAAAGTATTTTGGACAATGATTTGAATAAATATAAACACCTATTTTGGGTTGAATATGCGGAAACCACGAGTAAGTCTGTCCCGATTGTGAGATCCGGAAAGATAAACGGGGTGTTGAACAAGGTAAGGGATGCGACAACCAGTGCGCTGAACTTACCTGGCCAACGTTTATTTATCTGGGCGAGGATCGGAATGGATCGAAAGGAAAGCCTGGATGTTCATTTAACAGTTTATTAGACATTAAATGTAAGGTAGATATTCATTTTTGTATAGTGAAACTGAAATTAAGATAAGTAAACACTGGAGTTTTCCAATTAGTTAAATTAAATTGGAATTAAATGGAAACTGTATAACGGTTGAGATAAGTCTACATAAATGAAGACTTAGAGTATTTGAGGAATTTGAAAGGCGCTAGCCAATATTCCGCTTATAGTGTTGGTTGGACACGGAGATTAATATCAATTGTAAGCAGATATGATTTCCGTGAAGATTCCATTTTAAATGGAAGATGATTTTGGGTTTATTGTGAACTGTGTTTTAAAAGACATTGGTTCTTTAACCTAGTTAAAAGCAGGATTAATTTTCCTAATAGTTGAACAATCATTAAGTAGTGATTTTAGAGATTGAAACCAATTGGAGATTAATAAATCTTTAAATAAATTGGAATGAATAGATAGTAACCAAAATTTACCCAAAGACGAGATGTGATTGAACCCAATATACTTGGTTGCTGATATTGATTGTGATTGATCGATTGTTTGGATTGTTCTCGACCAGTTTATGAGAAAATAATTGCTTTAATATTTGACATGGGTAGATAATACTTGTATGCCAACAACTAGTGAAACAATTCACGATTTGACTATGAGGTGTTTAGCAATGTTGTTTGGTTCATTTCAAATTAAATGAATGATTTTGAAATGATATTTTTCTTAAGAGAAAAGGAATTTTTTCCGGATTTTGGACAGGGAAAGTTTTATAAAAATGTTTTATAAAGAAGAAAGAATTTCGAGGGCTAAACCCGACGATTCGAAATGATTTGGAAATGTATTATGGTTTTACATTGTGATTCATCGCATATCCGATTAGTTGCTATTAATGATGTATCTATTTGGTGGCGGAGAATTTATTTTCTTGCTTAACACCCTTCTTTGAGGCATATGAGCTCAAAGGTTACGTGATCAATAGTGACTGATCATATGTGTGAATTGCTGAGGTGAAGTACTATAGTTTTAAAGTACTTGTGATTATTATGCTGTGAAATAATTTTCCCCACTTCGGGATATAAAAATGATTTCTATGTGTTACCAGGGATCGGGTAACTGCGCTGGTGATGAAAAGTCGGGATGTAAGGTATGGTTCGCTCTCGAGGTGGAGAGATGACGTACCTGGATTATTATCGTGACGGTAAGGTGTACTTAGAGCCTGGTCATCAGGAGGATCTCTCGATCAGGTGGCATATATGTTGATATGCTTGTATAATAGATATTTGAGGTTTTCAAATATGTTTTGGTTTGAGATCCCAAAGTGAAAGCTAATTTGATATGAAACCTAGATATGCATTTCAAATGATTTAAAATAATAAATCGGGTATAAAGTCCAAAGAAATAACTTTTGTAAAGTTAATTGGATTTTGAAAATCTAAATTTGGGGATTAAACCTAAAAGGGTAGATTGAGGAACTGCATCTTGTTTGTTGCATTGTTAGCTTCAGTTTTGGTTGATATGGTTGTGCACGTATCCGTGGGAGGAAACCCGTTCTGTGACATGCGGCGTGGTCCCAAGATACCTTATTCAAAATAAGGCTAAGTATAAGATTAGTTAATAAAGTTTTCTCACACCAGTCCCAAGACTGACTCGTAGTTTGTTTTTCCCTTGCAAACTGCGGGTGCCTATAATTTCCACACGGGTAGTCTATTAGTTTGTTTTTCAGTTTTCAGACCGGGCTCAAGCTTGAAGATTTGGAGTTCTAGAGAGAATTGATGTTTCATATGAAGGCCGGACGTACCGTACAATCTGTATATTTTGTTAAATCTTCATGAAGTAATGGTATGTAAAATTATATATGTATTCAAAAATGTTTCCGCTGCAATAATATATTCTTACTATTTTATCTGTTCCGTTGTGAGCTTTGTATTCTGCTGTGTTTGCTATGATAAACCCTAACGAAACATACTTTTGTTTACCTTGAACCGACGTGGGTTTCTGGTTATTGGTCGATTTGAAGTGAGTGGAAGTGCAGGTCGTCACATGCTCCCTTGGCACCATACGACGAGGTGGCATTACTATACGTTTGGCATCTTTCACTAAATCAATGCGAAACTCAATCTCTCGTTGTAGTGGAAGTGCGGTCACTTCCTCGAAGATATCTGAATACTGGCCAACAACAGGAATTCCTGCTAACTCGTCCTACGAGATGTCGAGGGAATTTAGAAAACTAGCCATCACCTCTTCACTAGGTAGGCCACCAAACACTACCCTCAGCCTATCATCCGCCCTAATAGTCACCGAAATTCCCTCACAATCTACCACCACCCCATATCTTTGGAGCCAATCGACACCCAAAATAATGCCAAACCCAGTAAAGCCCAAAACAAAGCAATCACAAGCAAACATACGTCCATGCCTCGATAAGACCACATTACGACAAATCATACTAAGGCTAGTCGAACCACCAATCGGGTTCGTCACCGCTAAAGGTCTATCGACTATCTCGGGTTCCAATCCCAACCTATCTACTAGGTCACTAGATATGAAGGAACGAGAAGCCCTAGTATCAAACAGTACTTGAACAGGAACATCATAAACAGAAAGCAAACCTTGGATAACGAAATTCTTTCCTTTCTCCGCCGCAGTTGGGGCATTCGACGAAGAAGGGACAGCATTGATGGCATATTCTTTCACAATCTGCTTCTCTTTAGGGAGTTGCGGACATTTATCCTTGTGATGTCCCTCTTGGCCACAGTTGAAGCACTTCCTGTCCGTTGGCTTTGCTCGACATTCTTTAGCATAATGGCACTTCTTGCCACAGCTAAAGCACTCAACATCTTTCTTACTCTTCTTCTTCTAGCCATCCTTGGTCTGATTCAGCTTTCTATTACTCTGAGAACCATTCTTGCCTCCACCGCTTTCTTGCAGCTTTGGCCCCTCTACAGATGCAACAGCGACCTCAGTCTTGGGCCTAGGATAAAGGCTCTTTGATCTCAATGCTTTCCCAATAATCTATTTAAAATTCTCATCAATATGATTTATAAGCCTTTCCCCCAAGTACTGATCTAAGCCTATTATGAACTTCTCATTCTTCTTCTCAGGAGTGTCAATGAGGGATAATCCATATTTCGATAAAGTATCAAACTCAGCAATATATTCCGAGACTGCCCTACCATTCTGCTTAAGCTCCAAAAACTTCCTAAACAATTCCGATTTCTGAGCAGCAAGGATAAACTTTTCACTGAATCGTGCCTTAAACTATTCCCATGTAACTTGATCCTCTGGAGTAGGTGCCTTAATAGCATTCCACCAATTCATCTCCCGTCCTTGCAGCTAACGGGATGCTAACTTTCTCTTCATCGCATCCTCGATACCCAAGTCTTCGAAGATACGCTCACAGATGTCCACCAATCCTGAACATCCATAGCGAACTCCGTTTCGTGGAACGGCTTCCCACCAAGACTAGTGTAGTCCTTACAGAGCTTGGCGAAATCGGCCATAGGCGCCTGCACCGCTGCACCACCACCATTAGCAAAATTAGGAACTTCTCCTTGCACATCTCTAAGCATCTCTCTCATGAAGTCAGTGAACATCTTCCTCATATCAGGAGCATTCCCATTATTAGCTCCTATACCAGTACCCCTCGTATGTCGGATCATCGTTCAATCTGTAAGAAGAAAATGATTAACCATCTCTTCAGTGGTGCCAGTGCAGTGCGACTCCATCCTTAGATATACAAATAATATATATATATATATATATAGCTTTTGAAAACGAAAATATCACAAATAGGCGCTCTCATATACGTACTATCTCTCCCTGGTGTCTTACCTTAGGTTAGCTACGCAAATTAGAGCTCTGATACCAAATGTGACGGCCTGCCCTGCACCAGCCGACATTTCCCAGAAATGCGCTGTATCGATATCCGACCAGCACGGGACGGTCGCCAAAAGAAAAGAAAAGGAATTTAAAGCAATGAATCAGTACAAGGAACCTGTAGCATATCTCACAGCGCATGGGATAAAATATAATAATAACATGACTTTGACATAAAACAGGTGAGACAGTGCATAAGCTAAAAACTAAACATCATAGCAGTGGAAAATCTAAATACAGCTTATGTTCCACATCATCATTATTACAACTTTTGAAAACTTTCTCTAAAGAAAAATAAGGAAGGTACACTACTAATGCCCAAGGTAGTGACCAGCTGCGACACAGGGAGAATATCTATATCTACATACATACATATATATATATATATATATATATATATATATATATATCATACGTGGAAGCCTGTCTCCGGTACAGCTACTTGTGCATATTATCTATCCTGTCTCTAGTTTGCCCATTTAAGAGGACCCAGAGTAATAAGAAGAGACATAAAACTCTAGGTCAGACAAAATTCTGGTATGAGCGATAAGCAGCAAAACAGAACAATAACAGGTATACTAAACCATACCTGATCCTGGACCTGCAACCAAAGAGTTAGCACAACAGGTTGTACGATACTCTAAGGTGACACTAACATATGGCGTAAAGATACGTGGGAGGGATGTGCACGTCGTAGTGATGTCAAACAATCAAGCATAACAATCATCCTCACATCTCTCACTCAGTGCGTAAAGCATACGATATCCACTACTTTGACCACCCAAATCCTTGTTGTGATCATTCTGCCCCATGGAGTTATGGCGACTCCACTGCACTGATCTAGCCACTAGTCCTTGCTATGTCTACTCTGCCCCCATGAAGCCATGACGACTCCACTTCACTGTCTCATAGCCATGCTACGATCACCCTGCCCTATGGAGTAATAACTACCCCACTGCACTGATCCATAGCCTAAAATCCGTCTTAGTGGTGAATCAAAGTTATAAACGTCGATAACCCCACAGCACACGTCCTGCAGCAAAGCCCAATCACGAAGTTAACTCATGGTTCCCAAATGGATCCTGAGTTACAACCTCTCATTTGGACTACCTTTGCATCTCGGGTTTTGGTCTCCTTCGGATCGGTCTTCATTTGGTTCGTAGTTCATGTCTCGCGTCCAAACTCCTTGGTTCGGTTTGGTTGTGATGCTCCATCCAGGTCGACTTGTGATCTTCTTATGAGTTCGGATTGTGATCTCCCCTCCGGGTCGGGTTGGGTTCCTCCTCCGGGTCGGCTCTTGGTCTCCGTCCAGTCCAGTTCGTAGTACATCGGTTCGGGTCATCAAAGGACTTCTGGGTCGGGTTGGGTTCCTTCGGTTTGGTCCCCTCGTGGTGCTCCAGTTCTTAGTTGGTACATCATTTCGTGGACACCAGAAGGTTCGGGTCAGTCCTCTTGGCTCGAGCGGCGACTCGTGGAGTTCTCCTGGTGTGACGACCCAAACTTCCCCGTAATGGAAAGTATAGATTGCTTTGAGAACAACACTCATCAGAACATAAACAGAAGAACATTTCCATTACTATTACAACAATTACATCAGACTACAAGAATATAACAGAGTATGAATAAATATTTTTACATTTGATAAATACAATAACAGAGATTTAAATTACACTTTAAATAGCAGTGGAAAAGTAATACAAAATACAACTGAAAGAAATATATGGCTATAGAGCTTTCGGAATATCACTTCAGCTATAAACCAAGATCCTGTGAGTATAATATCTGCAAAACCCAAACTACTAGCTGCCCATGTGGAAAATATGGGCACCCAGAGTTTAGGTTAAAACAATAAACTCCAGATCAGTCATGGGACTGGTGTGAGAACTAAAACAGTTATTAGCTTGATTTTAAAGTGAGTTTAAAATAAATCAACGCAATGCTTTTTGAAAAAATGAAGCTATTATAAGACTCAGGTCCCATCACATAATGAACGCAATCGGAGGATAGAGTTATCCCTTATAATAGCCAAAAATGCTTGATACGCGAAATTTGATCTTTTATTATTACTATAAGTGAAGAAATCAATTTCGAATATAAATGTATTTATCATAGGCGGCGTAGGTACCATTATATTACGTCGCCGTAATATATTTACAACTAAAACCGAATATCGGGATTGGAGATTGGGTTTCCATCTATGAACCGAGGGAAGAGATTATCCCCACCGATTCGAGACTCTCTAGCCCGAGTTTCAGGATACAGCCACGACTGCACCTGCGGTTATCAACAGGGCCGGTCATCCGTCGATGATTGGCAATACCGTAAACTATATGTTAGCCTACCCTATAGGGGCATAAAATAACCTGGTCAGTAATGTCGACCAGAGCATCCATCGGTCCCGTAGTGACCGATATAAATATGTATCCGAGGCGCCTCTCTATCCATCAAGTAATAAGCAACATCCATATGAGTTAACAGTCTGAGCTCCATACCATGACTTTACTCCTAGCTAGAAACTAACATATGTCCATTTCCCTGCAGTCCTCATCCCGTTTTTGGTTCATGCCGAGGTGTGAAGCTCGCGAAGTAACGCCATACACAAAGCTATGCCTAAATAGGCTTGATCATCAACCATAAGGCTCTGCTTTTCAACAAAAAGCCTTGATCATTTGCATCTTAGCATGCCACATTATCAGTCCATACCATACCAATGATTTCTGCCAATATATAACCTCTAGTCTCAGAGAAGGGTGTTAAGCAAGAGAATAAAATTCTCCGCCACTAAACAGATACATGTTTAGCAAAGATCAACGAATACATCATAAAGGAATACAACGTCAGACATACCATCCATTAACAAGTCCATTCTAGGTCTGAACGAAACCGGAGGCACGTTATTCCTCGCATATTCATCGATCTCCAAGTACGCTTGGATGATCACCACTTATTACCTTGTCTTGGGTGTACGGCCCAATCAAGACATCAGTAATCACCCAAACGATGTGAAGATCTCCGGTCTTCAACCACCGTCTTCATCTTCGACTCTTGATCGTCGTAGTAATCATTCAGAATGGGTTAAACCCCGTCTTTCCGAAAAATTCGCGTATTTTATAATCAAGTGATATAAAAAACACATCATACGCCTCATTCCAATTCAGAATATTCTTTAAATAAAATATTCATATTATTAGGGAAAGGTTCCCATTAATTTAATCAAAGATAAATCCCTTTTAAATTTATTCCTTAATCTTCCTTTGAATATCATATTCAAAAGATTTATTTAACTAGTCGGGATTAGTGAACCTTACCAGAGTAATCATTTATTATTAATCCTAATCCCAACCTATTCATCCCATGGAGAAAAACTTGCGGCACTCCATATCTAACACCCACTGTGTTTTCAATAAATTTAATTACCATTTCACGTTCAAATCTAATTAAAGGTTTAACTATCGTCTAGAGTAAAATGGGCGGTACTCCATTTTCGATCATTTCAAGAATTTGATAAATCTAATTATCTCGTTTCCATTTCAATCTAATTAAAGATTCATTAAAACTCTAGTTTAGTTTAATGACAAAATCATTACTTAATGATTACTCAAATTTAAGAAATTTATCTTATCTTTTAACTGGGTTAAAGAACAAATATTATTTAAAAACATTGTTCACAATAAACCCAAAATCATCTTCCATCCAAAAGGAATCTTCATAGAAATCAGCTCAATGTATAATCGATATAAATTTCCGTATCAGACTAATAATATAAATTCAAAAACGACAAAGCCTTTTAAGTTCCATATATAGTATCGGTCTTCATTCACAATGGCTCATCTCGATTATTATTAAATCAAATTCCATTCAATTCCAATTTAATATATTAATTTGCAAAACTTTACTTTGGAAATTTCCATTTAAATCTTAATAAAATGATTTATAAATTCCACATTATATTTCCACTATCAATTGGGTTAAAGAACCAATGTCATTAAAAACACAGTTCACGATAAACCCAATTCACATTTCATTTTGTTCCAATTACCAAAGGTAATTGGAAACTCCAATAATCTTAATTAAAAAGGTTTATAAATTCATTGATTATATTCTATTTAATTCCAATTTAATATTGATTGGAAAACTTCATCAAATCCTATTTAAAAGATTTATTCATTTCTAATCGGGGCTTAAGAACAATGTTATTAAAGACACTGTTCACGACAACTCCAATATATTCTCTTTAATTCCAATGAAATATTAATTAATTGGGTTTTTATTCTATTTAATAACTAGTTCATTGTTGATATTTTTACCTTTATAAAATTGGAATTTTCATCGTAAATCTTTCCAAATCATTTATTATGATTTAACATAATTTTTCCATATTTTTAATAATTTTATTATCGCCCATACAGTTGGTTTCCAATAACGGCCATCGAATTGCATCCATAGCGACCTTTTCTGAAATTGATTTGGACATATCTCCAAATCTAACCATTAGATTTCAAACTCCTTATATTTATTGGAAAGCTCTTTTCGATACGATCCCAATGGTTCTGGTTTTAGGAGAATCCGACGGTCGGATCTCCCGTTATATCAATTTGAAGTTAATGGTCGAAATTCGCGAACGGTCATAGTGCGGCGCGTTCTATTCAGGCCATTTATATATATATATATATATATATCGTTGATCTCCCTTTAAAATGTATTTTACATATCGTTTATAAATTCGTTTCAAAACGATTTCAATTCGTTTATCAATTTTAAATCAGCATTGAATATTTTGTATTTTTATCATGTTAAAATGATAATGTTTTCAAAATATTATATTTTAAAATCATTTCTTTTCAACATTCATTATAAAATGAATTAAAATCGATCGATAAACCCATTCAGGTTAAAATGGCTTTTGCTACTTAACACGGCTTCATATTTTTGTATTTTTGTGCCCATCTAAAAACGGACATCGAAATCATGATTTTATTCTTCACTGAATATTATTTTAAAATATTCGTTATTTTAAAATACTCTTTATTTTTAAAGATTCTTTATTCTATATTATCCCTTATATTGAAATGTTCTTTACATTAAAATGTTCTTTACATTAAAATGATTCTTTTACATAAAAATATACTTTTCATCATAATGATTCTTTTATATAAAAATGTTGCTTTTACATAAAAATGATGCTTTACATTGAAAAATGACTATTTACATTAAAATGATTTCTTTCATTAAAAATGATTCTTTACGTTAAAAATGATTCTTTTCATTAAAAATGTTAATTACATAAAATGTTTCGTTACATAAAATGTTTCATTACTTAAAATGTATCATTACATAAAATGTTTCATTACATTAAAATATTTCATTTCTATAAAAGGTTTCATTACATTAGAATATTTCATTACCTTAAAATGTCTCATTACATTTAAATATCTCATTACATTAAAAATATTATTTTGCATTAGAAATGTTATTTTACATTATAAATGTGCTTTTTCATTAGAAATGTTTCTTTAACATAACAATGATTCTTTTAACATAAAACATTATTTATAAAATATGTTTATAAAATATGTTTATAAAACATATTTATAAAACCTTATTTATTTCTGAATCAGAATGAGACTCAAACATTTACCATATAATTTTAGTTATATGGGTTTTATACATCGTTTTGCATGCAACAATAATGACAAGTAATCATTAAACATTACATTCACATCCAGAGTGAAATTTACAACTATGTGAGCATTAAAATAAATAAATAAATAAATAACGCTCATCATAGACTATCAATCCATCGATTGACATATAAATAAATTCAAGGGAGATGTGAACAAATTATCATCCCCTGACCCTTGTGGGGTTTTCAAACAACAACAATTTATTTACAAAAAATATTGGTTAATAAATTTAACCAAATTTCACATTTCGAATTATAAATAAATATTTATAATCTGATTTCAACCACCAAATTTATGTTAACATTATTTTTAATCATTTCAACATCACAAACAACATACAATATAGTCAATTTAAATCGTCCATGGTTTGTGGACGAGGGGAGTGATCTAATCAAACACAGTGTACAGTTTATACGGATTAAACTGATAAAAATCTAAATTGGCAATCATATATATTTTTCAGTTATAAAAGTAATTAAATAACTGTATAGAAATTTTAGTGATGAGTTCTCACCTTCGTTTTCACTCCATCAGTTTTGTTTTTGAATTTCTGAACAGCTTGGATTTGCCCAAAATTCCAACGTAGTCCTTTCACGTTGTTCATGGTAAAAAACAAATTTTAGTATGATGTTCATATATTTAAAAAATCACATTTTTAAACCTCTCTATATATATTAGAAATCATATTTTTATTCCAAATCTAAATTATAAAAATCATATTTTTAATTTGATGATCTTATATATATAAAAATTAAATTTTAATATTGCCATTTCTATTTTTAAAACAATGCAAATTATATTTCAAAAGCAATGCAAATTATATTTCAAAAGCAATGCAAATTATATTTCAAAAATAAGGCGATCTTTGTATTAAAAACAAGGCGATCTTTTATTAAAAACAAGGCGATCTTTTATTTTAAAAACAATGTTTACTTTTCTTTTTCATATTATCAAAACCATGTTATTTTCTCTTATCAAAAATGATGTTATTTTTATTTATCAAAACCATGTTATTTTCTTTTATTAAAAACAGTGTTATTTTTTATTTATCAAAACCATGTTATTTTCTTTTGTCAAAAACGATGATGTTTTTATTTTCAAAACAATGATGTTTTTCTTTTCAAACAAAACAATGCTATGTTTTTCCTTTTAAACAAAACAATGTTATGATTTTCCTTTTAAAACCAATGTATATTTATTTTGTAGTAACAATATTATTTATTTTGTAGAAACAATGTTATTTATTTTGTAGAAACAATGTTATTTTATTATAAAATATTTCTATGTTTATTATAAAACAATTCTATGTTTATTATCACTTTAATTACCATCCCACAAGTATGAGCCGTTCATTCCATGATCCAAGGTCCCTGGCCCATTTCTTCTTCTTCGTATTCAACTCCAGGATGCGGTCGTTGCTTTAGAAAACACTCAGGTGCTAGGGTTTAAAACCGTTTGAGATATAAAGCACTAGTCGACGATCTGTATGTGCCACGCCGTTGGCCTTGTGAAGAGCCACCACCGCTTGGCACCGTGCTCCGTTCACGCTCGATTTGACTGTGAACGATGCCTGTTTGGGGAGAAAAAACTCGTGAACCATCACGCCAGAATTCATCATCTCCGTATCACATGAAAGTTCGTGGAAAACTCAACAATTTTCACTCATGAATTGGAGGTTAATTCATATTAGTTTGGGAGATTTTAAAGATCAAAATTGGGATGAAATCGTCCATTAAAATTGATGGTGGGGGCGGCCTCAATTTAGACTAGGGTTTTAGAAGGAATACGGTGTACAGTGTATTTATGTACGTATTTTATTATTATTTAATTATTTAATTCAACAATAACTTGTTAAACCATCCGAACTCCAAATGAGACCCAACGAATGTCGCCCCTAGCCAAATACCCCTGTTCTGGACACAATGGAACATATCCGGTAAGCTAATTCGATGTTTCGATAGTTTTTTCTTAAAAATTAAAATATAAATCAAAGTATATTTAATTTAAACGTACATTTTAATTTACCGGGGCCACATACTGACTCTAAAAATTCCATAAAAATCATATCTAGATTTGTTTTGATGATACAGTCCTATCAAAACTAATTTCATCGAATTTGAAGACCGTTTGAAAAATGGCCATTTTCTGATCGATCCAATTTGATTAAAACAGTCAAAACGCGTTTTCTTTTTCCATGCTCACATATTAATTCTAAAAATTATGAAAATTGAAACCTAGCAATAATTTGACATTCCGGCTCCAACAAAAGTGGTTTAGTCGAAAACGGAGGTCGTTTGTAAAATGGCTATTTTTAAGGGCCATACATTATATTTAAAATATATATAAATTCTACAGTGGCTTTTTTGAATTTTAAACTGGGCATAATTTTCAATTTATAAAGTGAAATCTCAGTTTCTTACATTCGTTAGAAAGATATTGTTAAACAGAATCAAATATTTCTTGTTTCGTTTAATTTTGATTTAAAATGAATTTTGTATATTAAATTGAAATTAGAAATTGAATTTTCAAAATGCCGTGCCATTTTCAAAATTGAATTTTCGAAATGCCAAGTCTCAGGATACAGCCGCGACTACACCTGCAGTTATCAACAGGGCCGGTCATCTGTCGATGATTGGCAATACCGTAAACTATATGTTAGCCTGCCCAATGGGGCATAAAATAATCTGGTCAATAATATCGACCGGAGCATCCATCGGTCCCGTAGTGACCGATATAAATATATATCCAAGACGCCTCTCTATCCATCAAGTAATAATCAACATCCACATGGGTAAACAGTCTTAACTCCATACCTGACATTACTCCTAGCTAGAAACTAACATATGTCTATTTCCCTGCAGTCCTCATCCCGTTTTTGGTTCATACTGGGGTGTGAAGCTCGCAAAGTAAAGCTATACACAAAGCTATGCCTAAATAGGCTTGATCATCAACCATAAGGCTCTGCTTTTCATCAAAAAGTCTTGATCATTTGCATCTTAGCATGCCACATTGTCAATCCATACCATACCTGAAACGACCCGCAAATCCGTACCCTTTGAGTCGACTAATAACACCACATGTCCAACTCAAATTGCACAGAAATACGAACCATTATTAGAAAGAAGTTAGAGGATGAGAAATAGAAAGAAAGAATTATCAGAATAGAAGAAAACGAAGATCACAAACTCACAGCGGAACGAATAAAATATATTAGATAACATAACTTTGAAGCACAAATCAATATTTGTATATACGTACCATTATCAGAGTACAACACTTTCATCACAGCGGAATAATCAATAGCTAGAAAAATCTTGAAGCCTCCTGCTCCAAGCTCTTCAAGCATACCTGTAAATCCTGACAACTTGACTGCCCGTACAAATTTGGGCACCCAAGAGTTTAGGGAAAACAAAACAAAATAAACTCTGGGTCAGTCATGGGACTGGTGTGAGTAAACTCAAATCATTTGGTTTAACTTTCAAAATCCTTTTCAAAAGAAAAGATAATCGTAAGACCAATCCACTCATAAATACGGATGGCTTTTACCTTACGATAACCCAAAACACTTTGGAAATCATATATTATCTGATATTATAATAATGTCTAATCACAAGTAATTAAAATATAGTAGAACGCTTGCATCTCACGCTCTACATATATAATATACAATCAAACTCGCAGGCACTTATTGGAGATTGGATTCACACTTGACAAGGTATGGGACCACCTTCCGAACGTGTATCTCTAGAGGCAAATACACTGGGTTCAACAAGAACATCTTGTAACCCGGCCCACACATGACCGACCACTCATTTCGCTTGAGTGTATCGAATGTATATCACCGACGGTTGGGATCAGCAACCGCCTTCCGATAAGGGACATCATCGATAGACTTAAGAACAAAAGGAATTTCTCTAGATAGGTGATCATACATCCTAATGGGTGCGACCCACATAGCCATGCTGCCTGCCCGATTTTTGTCCTTTCCTGGTTGATGAGGCTTGAGGTCATAACGTATCTCTTGACAGATCCCACCTCCATTTCTTTGAATGCCACATCGTCATACCCGCCAAACCACAAATTGATTTCACCAAAAATACCACGGGTATACAGCTAAGAGAAACGAATTCCTCCGCCACCAAACGTAAGTACGTTTGAAGAGATCAACTTATGCGATCTATTGGATATACTCTGTCAGACACTCGTCCATTTACGTTTGTCCTGGGACTGGACAAACCGAAGGCACTATTCAGTACATCCATCTTAGGCACTGTTATCTAAGACTTATACAATAGCCCTTGCACTTCACTCCGTCTTCAAGATATTCAGCATACTTGATTCGCAACGCTTATGCCAATACGGAGTGGTTCTCTGGATAATAATTCAACCGGTCTCTCCATATTAACAACGTTAAAATGGTCAAAACTTTGATAGTCGATGATTTAACTATCAAATGAAAACATGTCGGTGTGCAAACAATGATATTATTTCCAGATGGAAATTCTATCGAACAATCATCATTTCATTTATTCGGCCATTCCCTATTCCTGTTGTTTAATGTTTCTTATTCACTATATTTAGAAAATATATATCATTATCATTGGAAAACTTTTCCAACTCTTGTTTCTATATTCAGAAAACAATTCTGCTTGAAAACATTCCCAAACCTCTTTCATTTGATTAAACAGATGTTTGAATAAACATCACTATGCCAAATCTCCTTCATTTGGTTTCCACTTAACCACTTTCCACTATCGAACCTTAACCATTTCTTAGTTAAAACGAAGTCAATCAAGTTGGGGTATAATTACCTCTCAGACCTTAACTGAGCAACATTTCTAACTTCGAAATAGACAAGGTTCATCTTTCCAATCTTTTAACACGCTTCCTTACGTTGCTCTCGGATTCGATTATGAATCCACTTCCTTTTCAGGAATCACTTGATTATAACAATGGTGTTATAATTCCCTGCATCCGAAATATAATAACCTTAATATGACTTTTATTTCCTAACTTGAATATCGGAAAAACATTTCCAATATATAATTCCTTTATTGAGAAATCATCTTTTATTCCAGTTAGAAAACATTTCTAAATCCTTTGAATTTACTGATGTTATAAACATCGTTATTATGACTTAAATCATAAATCATTCGTTAATTAACGATATCACTAACCAACCCTTGCTATCATTCACCTTGAAATATTCAGAGCTCACAACTTTAAACCAAACATTGTTTTCAACAACAGCGTTAAAACCGCTATCTAGCATTATAAACACTTATCATAACCATAGCATTAAGATTGCTATTAAAACAGTTATTATAACGGCAGCGTTAAAATTGCTATTTAGATTTACCAAGACATTTATTATAACAGCAGCGTCTAAAATTTGCTGTATAGATTTACAACATCTATTATAACAACAGCGCTAAAATCGCTATTTAGTTTTATAAAATCATTTCTTACAAAGACAGCGTTAAAATCGCTGTTTAAAATTTAAAAAAAAACATTTCTTATAACAACAGCGTTATGATTGCTGTTTTGAATAAAATACCGTGTGCGACGCACACGCTTCCGTTGTTCATTTATAAACTTGTTTATTTTAAACAATTCGAGTTCTTCTTTAAACATATTTATAAACTATACGTTCTTCTAACCACCTAATTCGATTTCTATAAATCCCCTTTTTATATACATTTTATTTGCAAAATATTTCCTTGTTTAAACTACTATTCTTTTACTTTAAGCATTTGAAAATCTTTCTTTAAACTTCCCTCTGTAATTTGCTAAATTCAAATCCATTTCAAATATTGGTTTCAAAATCGATACTCACATTCAAATATACATTCATATTTGGACTCACCCTTTAATTTATCCAATGGTTAATGATCCACTTAATTTATATCTTTATTTATAACATTTTTCTTGGTTTACCCAATGGAATAGGTTTCCATTTGCAACCCAATGAAAAAGAAATTATTTCTAATTTGGAAATAAACTCTGCTTTTAAATTCAAATTTCCTTTTTCACATTCGATGATATTTTACGGTATCTAAAATACCAGGTTCCTAAGGCCAGGGTAAATCAAACACACAAATTCAACCATGGATAATGTAGCATAACATATATCACTATTAAATAAAACAGTAAATAAAATGTTGAGGGATCCAGTTGGATCCCTCCAACTTGTTTCCCTGCATCCACAGATGTTAGTAACATCAATAATATTGCATTAATGAAAAATCAATCAACGATGTGATTATATCAATCCATTTATCAACTATTCAACCAAGCAACCATTTCACATTATAAAATAATTTTAAACAAGTGAGTTTACTCACCTTGTTTAGCAGTTGACGGCTTTGCCTTTGTTTCGTTTGAAATCAAACAGAATTTGATTTTATCTTGAAATTCCTGTAGCTTAGTTCTCAGCGAACTCGGTTCCATAATGAAGACCTCGTTGCCATGATTCTAATGTGACCGAACTTGTTTGATTCATTTTAATATAATAAGTTTGGATTAGTCGCGCTTAATCCTCCTCAGCTAATCCTCGTTTCTTTCCCCGTGAAATAGTTGGAAGTTTGCTGCTAAAATATTTTTTCCTTTGTTGTTTGCCATTCGAATCTTTGCCAACTTCCTTTGTAGTTCTTCACAGCCAATAGCTTCGTCACTTCACTAACCTTACTAACTCCAACACTAAAAAATATTTTTATTATTATTTTCTTTTTATTAAATCCTTCCTCATAAAACACGCAACACCGTACCAACAAGGGTCAGCTTCCCCTTTCTCATGCCACTGCTGTTGGGACCATTTGCTTAGATAATCACCACACCCAAGGTTCCAGTCATCCACCACGCCACATTGATTTCTTTTAATCGCCACCTTAATCACTTTTTAAACTAATTATCACAAGGCCACCTAATCCTTGTTATTAACAAAACCATTCATTGCTAAAGCTTCTTCTTCCCAGAACAAAGAAATAACTCGATAATACTCCAGTAAAAGAAACCCATGTTACTCTCGCCTGACTGCCGCTACTCCCTCTTGCACCTTCTCCATCTATATTCTTCCCTCACGAAATAAATACTGGAACTGTCGCTTTAGTCTTCCCCGGTAATAACTTCAGTTTTTGAAACCGAAACCACCAAGTGTCACTACTGTGAGCCACCGGAGGCTGACCGCGACACCGACCCTCCCTACGTCAATGAGTACACACTAGAACTGCTCCTGTTTGCGTCCTCCTCCAGCCTCGACTAAGGCCTCCTCCATCGAAGAAACACCAGTCAGAAGCAAACCGCCCAGCACCCACCAGACCCACTGTTGTTCCTCCTACAATCGCCTTAGGTCGCCACGCTCTCAAGCCTTAACCACGCTGTGTTCACATATGAAACAGTTTTCGAACTCAAGGTAAATGATTTCAGTAAGAAGCTTGCGCATACACCAGTCCATCAGAACGAATGAAATCGGATTTTAATGTGCCAGTAAAACTTGCGACTCAGAAAAAGAGAAGAAAAAGAGTATCGGTCAAGAATGGTATGGAGCTGTTTACATGTGTATTTATAGTTGTGAACCCGTGATATGCAAGGAATTTATAAAGGGGAAAGTTTGGTGGCCACGCAATTGAAAATAGCTGCAGAAATAGGGACAAGTAGACCGGTGATTTACATTGCTTTGTCTGTACGATTCTAAAACCTTGGCGACAAAGGAATTTGATAATAGCTGTGGATAGGTCGGCTTGGAGTGTCATCTCACATTCCGTAGGACATTGAAAACACGTACCACAAATGTTTGGTCTGTACTACGTTTTAAATATAGAGTGGCATTTTATTTTATTTTTATATTATACGAAGCTTAGCGATGAAATATCAAGTAAAACTAACCACAGCCGACTTCTATTTACTGATAAAAAAACTAATCTTGGTGTAAAAAGGTATTCTAAACCCAATGGGACAAGTTTCGTCGCATTCTGAGATCGTATGAAAAATTTTCCTTTATAAAACCAAAAATCAACACGCGTTTAAATTTTTCAAGATCACCAGATAAATCAAATCAACTTGAAACTGCGAACACCGACAATAACTTTTCGATACGAATCCAACGGCACTAGTTTCGTCGCATTCTGAGACTGTTGCCCCGGTAGGCTGTTTTTGGCGCGTACCGCACTGCCCTTCTGAACACCAAATTTGCCGATCGCTAAAAATAACAAACTATATACCTATCCTGACTCTAATCGACGATACGAACTCAACGGAACTGGTTTCGTGGCCTGATTCGATCGTCTGTTCAAGTTACACTCTAATATCTCTTTATTCAGTTGAATTAATTTAATTGCACTGAACGAGCGTTTATGGCTACCGTGGTTACATACGACATCGGTTTTCCACGTAATTCAACACCATACAATAATTTAACGATACGGTCCCAATGAAACTGATTTCGTCGAAATCTGAGTCCGTTTGCAAAACGGTTATTTTAACGCGTATATTTTAAATAACGATTTCCACAGCGACTATTTCAAAATTTGATTTGACCATAACTAACAAATTATAACACGAAATCTAGATTTTTCTCTTTCATATGAAAATTATAATCAAAATGGTTCCAACATGTCTTGTTTCACAGAAATCCGACTTATATCGGATCTTGTATCTTCAGTTGAAGTTCAAAACTCTATATTACGAACTGCCGCGCGATTTCGAGCTCGTTTTATATTATATTATAATTTATACGTTCAAACTTCGTTTTATAAAATAAATTCATTATAAATCCCTATATATAATTCAAATAAAATATTTAAACCAATTTAAATATTCAGAATTCAACGGTTGAAAAATCCGGGTCGTTACATTCCTTCCCCCTTAAAATAATTTCGTCCTCGAAATTGCTAAGTAGGAAAAGACACCACATACCCTATTAACTCGATCCACAAATCCCTTTTGTTCCCTTCTTAACTTTAGTTTAACTGGGCCAATTTAAAAAAAAATATTTATTTATTCTTACTAACGAACATTTTCAAGAATTCTGAAAATTTTCTAACACTTTAAATTCTGAAAAATTTCGGCAGCATCTCCTCTGCACGGCTCAATCGGCATAATCACAACTCGCCTTTCTAGGCCTTCTCCAATCCAAAGAAAATCAAAAAGCCAAGTGGCTTGCCCCATAGGCTCATAAAATCATAAACCCAAACAATATTGTAAACATGTACCTTTTTGTCGAGCATAATTCTATCTCTTGCATTTGCTTCCATTCTGCTCAGCATACATATATCATTTCCACTTGGTTTAAAATCAATCCAACTTCCAGTTTGTAACTCTCTAATCAACTTCTGATTAGTTTACTTCCATTCACTAATCCAAACTGAAATCTATTTCCAAAAACCAACCTTCTCATTCTGTTTGAGTTCACTTCCATCAAGGTTTTATTCCGAATAACACCCAATATATATTCATCTTGTTCATGTATAAGTCGAATTCATATTAATATTTCGAATTCCAACATTCTCATTTATTTAATCCCATTCGGAATTACTTCTAATTCAATCCAGTTTTATTTAACTTAAGTTAAATCCCAATTCATTGATTTACTTCCACCATTTCAATTTCTACAACTTACACAAGTTAAACTTTAATTCAGGATTCAAATTCCCGAGTTTTATTTTAAATTAGTTTGAAAATCATATATATTTATATACGTTATAATCAACTCAATTCAAAACATTTGAATTTCTAAAACAACTTTATATTTTCCAAACAAATTTCCATTAACAAACCTATTATGGTAGCAATCCATCACTTAGAAACTCGAAAATGAATACCGATAATGCTGCAGTCCATTATCAGAATTATTTTCTCGCCACTGAAGTGGTTTTAGTGCTTAATCACTTTTAAAACTCATTAAAAATCATTCTCATTCAAAAATACCGTCAAGTAATGCTATATTACCTTTATAATACTTCAGAAAATATTTTCTAAATACCCGGGATTTAAATCCACAAATTTTTGGTTTGAATCCAATTCCAATTCAGCTTATTTGTATATCTCATTCATATACAAATTCAATTTGGTTTTATATAACCATTTCAATATTTTATAATTTTCTTTGATTGTAATAACAATCGACACATTCGATAATTTCAGAAAATTATCCCTTTATATCAAAAATATACTTTGGGTAAAATTATATCATTTACCCATCTTTAAAACAATATTGTGTCAAATTGTTCTGTTCGAGCGTTTAGAAACACCTATCGATACAGTTGTACATTCTGTATCGACTAGAGTTCATAAACCACTCAACAAACCAGACAACACAATATAAAACAAATTTATATCAAATCTACAAATACGCTCTCTCGTATATATACTCAAACTCAATCTAGAGTATCACTAACCCCATTTCTATTGAGTTACGCCACAGAGCCAAGGTAATCATTCAACCTTCAGCTCTGATACCAAATGAAACGACCCGCAAATCCGTACCCTTTGAGTCGACTAATAACACCACACGTCCAACTCAAATTGCACAGAAATACGAACCATTATTAGAAAGAAGTTAGAGGATGAGAAATAGAAAGAAAGAATTATCAGAATAGAAGAAAACGAAGATCACAAACTCACAGCGGAACGAATAAAATATATTAGATAACATAACTTTGAAGCACAAATCAGTATTTGTATATACGTACCATTATCAGAGTACAACACTTTCATCACAGCGGAATAATCAATAGCTAGAAAAATCTTGAAGCCTCCTGCTCCAAGCTCTTCAAGCATACCTGTAAATCCTGACAACTTGACTGCCCGTACAAATTTGGGCACCCAAGAGTTTAGGGAAAACAAAACAAAATAAACTCTGGGTCAGTCATGGGACTGGTGTGAGTAAACTCAAATCATTTGGTTTAACTTTCAAAATCCTTTTCAAAAGAAAAGATAATCGTAAGACCAATCCACTCATAAATACGGATGGCTTTTACCTTACGATAACCCAAAACACTTTGGAAATCATATATTATCTGATATTATAATAATGTCTAATCACAAGTAATTAAAATATAGTAGAACGCTTGCATCTCACGCTCTACATATATAATATACAATCAAACTCGCAGGCACTTATTGGAGATTGGATTCACACTTGACAAGGTATGGGACCACCTTCCGAACGTGTATCTCTAGAGGCAAATACACTGGGTTCAACAAGAACATCTTGTAACCCGGCCCACACATGACCGACCACTCATTTCGCTTGAGTGTATCGAATGTATATCACCGACGGTTGGGATCAGCAACCGCCTTCCGATAAGGGACATCATCGATAGACTTAAGAACAAAAGGAATTTCTCTAGATAGGTGATCATACATCCTAATGGGTGCGACCCACATAGCCATGCTGCCTGCCCGATTTTTGTCCTTTCCTGGTTGATGAGGCTTGAGGTCATAACGTATCTCTTGACAGATCCCACCTCCATTTCTTTGAATGCCACATCGTCATACCCGCCAAACCACAAATTGATTTCACCAAAAATACCACGGGTATACAGCTAAGAGAAACGAATTCCTCCGCCACCAAACGTAAGTACGTTTGAAGAGATCAACTTATGCGATCTATTGGATATACTCTGTCAGACACTCGTCCATTTACGTTTGTCCTGGGACTGGACAAACCGAAGGCACTATTCAGTAAATCCATCTTAGGCACTGTTATCTAAGACTTATACAATAGCCCTTGCACTTCACTCCGTCTTCAAGATATTCAGCATACTTGATTCGCAACGCTTATGCCAATACGGAGTGGTTCTCTGGATAATAATTCAACCGGTCTCTCCATATTAACAACGTTAAAATGGTCAAAACTTTGATAGTCGGTGATTTAACTATCAAATGAAAACATGTCGGTGTGCAAACAATGATATTATTTCCAGATGGAAATTCTATCGAACAATCATCATTTCATTTATTCGGCCATTCCCTATTCCTGTTGTTTAATGTTTCTTATTCACTATATTTAGAAAATATATATCATTATCATTGGAAAACTTTTCCAGCTCTTGTTTCTATATTCAGAAAACAATTCTGCTTGAAAACATTCCCAAACCTCTTTCATTTGATTAAACAGATGTTTGAATAAACATCACTATGCCAAATCTCCTTCATTTGGTTTCCACTTAACCACTTTCCACTATCGAACCTTAACCATTTCTTAGTTAAAACGAAGTCAATCAAGTTGGGGTATAATTACCTCTCAGACCTTAACTGAGCAACATTTCTAACTTCGAAATAGACAAGGTTCATCTTTCCAATCTTTTAACACGCTTCCTTACGTTGCTCTCGGATTCGATTATGAATCCACTTCCTTTTCAGGAATCACTTGATTATAACAATGGTGTTATAATTCCCTGCATCCGAAATATAATAACCTTAATATGACTTTTATTTCCTAACTTGAATATCGGAAAAACATTTCCAATATATAATTCCTTTATTGAGAAATCATCTTTTATTCCAGTTAGAAAACATTTCTAAATCCTTTGAATTTACTGATGTTATAAACATCGTTATTATGACTTAAATCATAAATCATTCGTTAATTAACGATATCACTAACCAACCCTTGCTATCATTCACCTTGAAATATTCAGAGCTCACAACTTTAAACCAAACATTGTTTTCAACAACAGCGTTAAAACCGCTATCTAGCATTATAAACACTTATCATAACCATAACATTAAGATTGCTATTAAAACAGTTATTATAACGGCAGCGTTAAAATTGCTATTTAGATTTACCAAGACATTTATTATAACAGCAGCGTCTAAAATTTGCTGTATAGATTTACAACATCTATTATAACAACAGCGCTAAAATCGCTATTTAGTTTTATAAAATCATTTCTTACAAAGACAGCGTTAAAATCGCTGTTTAAAATTTAAAAAAAAACATTTCTTATAACAACAGCGTTATGATTGCTGTTTTGAATAAAATACCGTGTGCGACGCACACGCTTCCGTTGTTCATTTATAAACTTGTTTATTTTAAACAATTCGAGTTCTTCTTTAAACATATTTATAAACTATACGTTCTTCTAACCACCTAATTCGATTTCTATAAATCCCCTTTTTATATACATTTTATTTGCAAAATATTTCCTTGTTTAAACTACTATTCTTTTACTTTAAGCATTTGAAAATCTTTCTTTAAACTTCCCTCTGTAATTTGCTAAATTCAAATCCATTTCAAATATTGGTTTCAAAATCGATACTCACATTCAAATATACATTCATATTTGGACTCACCCTTTAATTTATCCAATGGTTAATGATCCACTTAATTTATATCTTTATTTATAACATTTTTCTTGGTTTACCCAATGGAATAGGTTTCCATTTGCAACCCAATGAAAAAGAAATTATTTCTAATTTGGAAATAAACTCTGCTTTTAAATTCAAATTTCCTTTTTCACATTCGATGATATTTTACGGTATCTAAAATACCAGGTTCCTAAGGCCAGGGTAAATCAAACACACAAATTCAACCATGGATAATGTAGCATAACATATATCACTATTAAATAAAACAGTAAATAAAATGTTGAGGGATCCAGTTGGATCCCTCCAACCTGTTTCCCTGCATCCACAGATGTTAGTAACATCAATAATATTGCATTAATGAAAAATCAATCAACGATGTGATTATATCAATCCATTTATCAACTATTCAACCAAGCAACCATTTCACATTATAAAATAATTTTAAACAAGTGAGTTTACTCACCTTGTTTAGCAGTTGACGGCTTTGCCTTTGTTTCGTTTGAAATCAAACAGAATTTGATTTTATCTTGAAATTCCTGTAGCTTAGTTCTCAGCGAACTCGGTTCCATAATGAAGACCTCGTTGCCATGATTCTAATGTGACCGAACTTGTTTGATTCATTTTAATATAATAAGTTTGGATTAGTCGCGCTTAATCCTCCTCAGCTAATCCTCGTTTCTTTCCCCGTGAAATAGTTGGAAGTTTGCTGCTAAAATATTTTTTCCTTTGTTGTTTGCCATTCGAATCTTTGCCAACTTCCTTTGTAGTTCTTCACAGCCAATAGCTTCGTCACTTCACTAACCTTACTAACTCCAACACTAAAAAATATTTTTATTATTATTTTCTTTTTATTAAATCCTTCCTCATAAAACACGCAACACCGTACCAACAAGGGTCAGCTTCCCCTTTCTCATGCCACTGCTGTTGGGACCATTTGCTTAGATAATCACCACACCCAAGGTTCCAGTCATCCACCACGCCACATTGATTTCTTTTAATCGCCACCTTAATCACTTTTTAAACTAATTATCACAAGGCCACCTAATCCTTGTTATTAACAAAACCATTCATTGCTAAAGCTTCTTCTTCCCAGAACAAAGAAATAACTCGATAATACTCCAGTAAAAGAAACCCATGTTACTCTCGCCTGACTGCCGCTACTCCCTCTTGCACCTTCTCCATCTATATTCTTCCCTCACGAAATAAATACTGGAACTGTCGCTTTAGTCTTCCCCGGTAATAACTTCAGTTTTTGAAACCGAAACCACCAAGTGTCACTACTGTGAGCCACCGGAGGCTGACCGCGACACCGACCCTCCCTACGTCAATGAGTACACACTAGAACTGCTCCTGTTTGCGTCCTCCTCCAGCCTCGACTAAGGCCTCCTCCATCGAAGAAACACCAGTCAGAAGCAAACCGCCCAGCACCCACCAGACCCACTGTTGTTCCTCCTACAATCGCCTTAGGTCGCCACGCTCTCAAGCCTTAACCACGCTGTGTTCACATATGAAACAGTTTTCGAACTCAAGGTAAATGATTTCAGTAAGAAGCTTGCGCATACACCAGTCCATCAGAACGAATGAAATCGGATTTTAATGTGCCAGTAAAACTTGCGACTCAGAAAAAGAGAAGAAAAAGAGTATCGGTCAAGAATGGTATGGAGCTGTTTACATGTGTATTTATAGTTGCGAACCCGTGATATGCAAGGAATTTATAAAGGGGAAAGTTTGGTGGCCACGCAATTGAAAATAGCTGCAGAAATAGGGACAAGTAGACCGGTGATTTACATTGCTTTGTCTGTACGATTCTAAAACCTTGGCGACAAAGGAATTTGATAATAGCTGTGGATAGGTCGGCTTGGAGTGTCATCTCACATTCCGTAGGACATTGAAAACACGTACCACAAATGTTTGGTCTGTACTACGTTTTAAATATAGAGTGGCATTTTATTTTATTTTTATATTATACGAAGCTTAGCGATGAAATATCAAGTAAAACTAACCACAGCCGACTTCTATTTACTGATAAAAAAACTAATCTTGGTGTAAAAAGGTATTCTAAACCCAATGGGACAAGTTTCGTCGCATTCTGAGATCGTATGAAAAATTTTCCTTTATAAAACCAAAAATCAACACGCGTTTAAATTTTTCAAGATCACCAGATAAATCAAATCAACTTGAAACTGCGAACACCGACAATAACTTTTCGATACGAATCCAACGGCACTAGTTTCGTCGCATTCTGAGACTGTTGCCCCGGTAGGCTGTTTTTGGCGCGTACCGCACTGCCCTTCTGAACACCAAATTTGCCGATCGCTAAAAATAACAAACTATATACCTATCCTGACTCTAATCGACGATACGAACTCAACGGAACTGGTTTCGTGGCCTGATTCGATCGTCTGTTCAAGTTACACTCTAATATCTCTTTATTCAGTTGAATTAATTTAATTGCACTGAACGAGCGTTTATGGCTACCGTGGTTACATACGACATCGGTTTTCCATGTAATTCAACACTATATAATAATTTAACGATACGGTCCCAATGAAACTGATTTCGTCGAAATCTGAGTCCGTTTGCAAAACGGTTATTTTAACGCGTATATTTTAAATAACGATTTCCACAGCGACTATTTCAAAATTTGATTTGACCATAACTAACAAATTATAACACGAAATCTAGATTTTTCTCTTTCATATGAAAATTATAATCAAAATGGTTCCAACGTGTCTTGTTTCACAGAAATCCGACTTATATCGGATCTTGTATCTTCAGTTGAAGTTCAAAACTCTATATTACGAACTGCCGCGCGATTTCGAGCTCGTTTTATATTATATTATAATTTATACGTTCAAACTTCGTTTTATAAAATAAATTCATTATAAATCCCTATATATAATTCAAATAAAATATTTAAACCAATTTAAATATTCAGAATTCAACGGTTGAAAAATTCGGGTCGTTACAATACCATTGATTTCTGCCAATATATAACCTCTAGTCTCAGAGAGGGGTGTTAAGCAAGAGAATAAATTCTTTGCCACCAAACAAATACATATTTAGCAGAGATCAACGAATACAACATAAAGGAATAAAACGTCAGACATACCATCCATTTACAAGTCCGTTCTAGGTCTGAACGAAACCGGAGGCACCTTATTCCTCGCATATCCATTGATCTCCAAGTACGCTTGGACGATCACCACTTATTACCTTGTCTTGGGTGTACGGCCCAATCAAGACATCAGTAATCACCCAAACAATGTGAAGATATCTGGTCTTCAACGGCCGTCTTCATCTTCGACTCTTGATCGTCATAGTAATCAATCATAATGGGTTAAACCCGGTCTTTCGGAATAATTCACGTATTTTATAATCAAGTGATATAAAAAACACATCATACGCCTCATTCCAATTCAGAATATTCTTTAAATAAAATATTCATATTATTAGGGAAAGGTTCCCATTAATTTTATCAAAGATAAATCACTTTTAAATTTATTCCTTATTCTTCCTTTGAATATCATTTTCTAAAGATTTATTTAACTAGTAGGGATTAGCGAACCTTACCGAAGTAATCATTTATTATTAATCCCAATCCTAACCTATTCATCCCATGGAGCAAAACTGGCAGTACTCCATATCTAACACCCACTGTGTTTTCGATAAATTTAATTACCATTTCACGTTCAAATCTAATTAAAGATTTAATTATCGTCTGGAGTAAAACGGGCGGTACTCCATTTTCGATCATTTCGAGAATTTGATAAATCTAATTATCTCATTTCCATTTCAATCTAATTAAAGATTCACTAAAATTCTAGTTTTGTTTTAATGACAAAATCATTACTTAGTGATTACTCAAATTTAAGAAATTTATCTTATCTTTTAACTGGGTTAAAAAACAAATGTTATTAAGAAACATTGTTCACGATAAACCCAAAATCATCTTCCATCAAAATGGAATCTTCACAGAAATCAGCTCAATATATAATCGATATAAATTTCCGTATCAGACTAATAATATAAATGGAATAACGGCAAAGCCTTTTAAATTTCATATATAGTATTGGTCTTCATTCACAGAGGCTCATCTCGATTATTAAATCGAATTCCATTCAATTCCAATTTAATATATTAAATTGGAGAACTTTACTTTGGAAATTTCCATTTAAATCTTAATAAAAAGATTTATAAATTTCAGATTATATTTCCATTGTCAATTGGGCTAAAGAACCAATGTCATTAAAAACACAGTTCACGATAAACCGAATTCACATTTCATTTTATTCCAATTACCAAAGGTAATCGGAAACTCCAATAATCTTAATTAAATAGATTTATAAATTCCAGAATTATATTCTATTTAATTCCAATTTAATAATTATTGGAAAACTTTATCAAATCCTATTTAAAAGATTTATTTTTTTTCTAATCGGGGCTTAAGAACAATGTTATTAAAGACACCATTCACGACAACCTAAATTCCAATTTATTCTCTTTAATTTCAATTAAATATTAATTAATTGGATTTTTATTCTAGTTAATAACTAGTTCAGTGTTGATAAAATATATTTTTATCATTATAAAATTGGAATTTTAATCGTAAATATTTCCATATCATTTATTATGATTTTACATAACTTTTCCATATTTTTAATAATTTTATTATCGCTCGTACAGTTGGTTTTCAATAACGGCCACCGAACTGCATCCATAACGAACTTTTATGAAACAGATTTGGACATATGTCCAAAACTAACCGTTATATTTCAAACTTCTTATATTTATTGGAAAGCTCTTTTCGAAACGAACCCAATGGTTTCAGTTTTAGGAGAATCTGACGGTCGGATCTCCCTTTATATCAATTTGAAGTTAATGGTCGAAACTCGCGAATGGTCGCAGCGCGGCGCGTTCTATTCAGGCCATTTAAATATATATATATATATATATATATATATATATATATATATATATATATATATTTCGTTGATTTCCTTTTAAAAGGTATTTTATATATCATTTATAAATTTGTTTCAAAACGATTTCAATTCGTTTTTCAATTTTAAATCAACATTGAATATTCTGTATCTTTATCATGTTAAAATGATTATATTTTCAAAACATTATATTTTAAAATCATTTCTTTTCAACATTCATTATAAAATGAATTAAAATTGATCGATAAACCCGTTCGGGTTAAAATGGCGTTTGCTACTTAATAAGGCTTCATATTTTTGTGCCCATCTAAAAACGGACATTGAAATCCTGATTTTATTCTTCACTGAATATTATTTTAAAATATTCTTTATTTTTAAAGATTCTTTATTTTATATTATCCCTTATATTAAAATGTTCTTTACATTAAAATGATCTTTACATTAAAATGATTCTTTTACATAAAAATATACTTTTCATTAAAATGATTCTTTTATATAAAAATGTTTCTTTTACATAAAAATGATTGTTGACATTGAAAAATGATTATTTACATTAAAATGATTCCTTTCATTAAAAATGATTCTTTACATTAAAAATGATTCTTTTCATTAAAAATGTTCATTACATAAAATGTTTCATTACATAAAATGTTTCATT
Source organism: Allium sativum (assembly GCA_030737875.1). Lineage (NCBI taxonomy): Eukaryota > Viridiplantae > Streptophyta > Magnoliopsida > Asparagales > Amaryllidaceae > Allium > Allium sativum. Next base: position 165,552,358 of record CM060913.1, read on the forward strand.
ACTTAAAATGTTTCATTACATAAAATGTTTCATTACAAAAAATGTTTATTTCATAAAATGTTTCATTACATTAAAATAATTCATTACATTAAAATATTTCATTTCATTAAAAGGTTTCATTATATTAGAATATTTCATTACCTTAAAATGTCTCATTACATGAAATATTTATTTCATAAAATATATCGTTTTAATGTTTCATTACATTAAAATATCTCAATACGTTAAAAATATTATTTTGCATTAGAAATGTTATTTTACATTATAAATGTTCTTTTTCATTAGAAATGTTTCTTTAACATAACAATGATTCTTTTAACATAAAACATTATTTATAAAACATTATTTATAAAATATGTTTATAAAATATGTTTATAAAACATATTTATAAAACCTTATTTATTTCTGAATCGGAATGCAACTCAAACAATTACCATGCGATTTTAGTTATATAGGTTTCATACATCGTTTTGCATGCAACAATAATGACAAATAATCATTAAAAAGACCATTCACATCCAGAGTGAAATTTACAACTGTCTGAGCATTAAAATAAATAAATAACGCTCATTACAGACTGTCAATCCATCGCTTGACATATGAATAAATTCAAGGGAGATGTGAACAAATTATCATCCCCTGACCCGTGTGGGGTTTTCAAACAACAACCGTTTATTTACACAATTTATTGGTTAATAAATTTAACCAAATTTCACTGTTCGAATTATAAATAAATATTTATAATCTAATTTCAACCACCAAATTTATATTAACATTAGTTTTAATCATTTCAACATCACAAACAACATACAATACAGCCAATTGAAATCGTCCATGGTTTGTGGACGAGGGGAGTGATCTAATCAAACATAGTGTACAGTTTATAGTGATTAAACTGATAAAAATCTAAACTGGCAATCATATATATTTTTCAGTTATAAAAGTAAATAAATAACTATGTAGAAATTTTAGTGAGGAATTCTCACCATCGTTTCCACTCCGTCAGTTTTGTATCTGAATTTCAGAACAGCTTAGATTTGCCCGAAATTCCAACGCAGTCCTTTCACACTATTCATGGTAAAAATCAAATTTGAGTATGACGTTCATATATTTAAAAATTCACATTTTTAAACCTTTCTATATATATCAAATGTAACAACCCGGAAATGTGAGCCAGTTTAAAATTTTTATTTTGGCAATTTTAGCGAATTTTGAATATTTAAAATAGATAATTTTTAATAATATCGACGAGAAATTTATTTTGAATAGAATTGGACTTATATATTTATATAGATCGTCGTTAGAATATAAATAATTATTTATAATTATAAAAGGAATTGAAAATGGCGTGGTAGTTCGATAATTCGATTTCTAATTTCAATTGAATATACCGGGTGCAAAATAAATCGGATTTTAGTGAAACCAAAAATATTTGAATCTAATTGAGGATATCTTCCAACGAATCCGAAAAATCAAAATTTCATAACGGGAATCAAAAGATATGTCCAGTTGAATTTTCAGAATAGTCGCTATGGAATTCTGGCCCTTAAAAATAACCATTTTGCAAACGACCTCGGTTTTCGACGAAACCACTTTTGTTAGATCTGCGATGCTAGTTTCAAAATTTGTAATTTTTCGAATCAGTATGTGAGCGTGGCAAAGGAAAACGCGTTTGACCAGTTTAAGTTGATTTTAATCGACTGAAAAATGGCCATTTTTCAAACGGTCTCAGAATTCGACGAAATTAGTTTAGTTAGGACCGTATCGTCAATACGAAGCTAGAAAATGTTTTTCTGGAATTTTTCGAGTTAGATGTGGCCTCGGTAAATTGAAATGCGCGTTCAAATTCAATATATAGAGTTATATGCGGATTTTGACGGAAACCTATCGTAACGGCCGAATCAGCCTACATGGCATATCCCATTGTGTTCGGAATGGGGTTAATTAGCTAGGGATGACAGTCAGTGGGTTTGATTTCGAGTTCAAAATAAAAACGTACTTTTTGAAATTAAATAATAAAATAAAATAAAGGGTGCGTTTTTTACAGGTCCCTGTTAAGGTTTTAAATTAGGCTCACATCCGGTCATAAACTTATTGTAAATTAGGTCCCTATTTTCTGAAAATTCATCAAAAAATATAAAAAAATATAAAAAAATCACGTAAATTCGTAATTAATTAAAATAATTATTCGGGAAAAAAATTAGACCTAAAAAACATCAAAAACAACATCAAAATAAAGAATTACGTAAAAAACAACGAAATGCAGAAAAATGCATCAAACGATGCATATAATTCAATAAGTTGCATACATGTATGCATTAATTTTAATTCTACGTCACAACTACAGTAAAAACTCATACATGTATGCATATATTGTAAAAACATGCATCTATCCATGCAATTATTTGAAAGCAGCGAACTGTGGAGAAACTTTTCAATTTTGCATATATTTTCACCTGTATGCATACATATATGCAGTTATACAAAAAAACTGCATATATGTATGTAGATATTCAATAGGAGGGTTTGCCTACGTGCAAGTATATTCAAATAGTTGCATATATGTACGCAACTAATAGCAATAGTTGCATACATGTATGCAACAATTTTTTTTTCTTTGCGTGGACTTCTGGGATTACTTCAAGATTTTAGAATTTTTTTTTTTTTAATTCATAGCCGCCTTTTTTTTTGCCAGAAAATGAAAAATGCGAAGCATGTAAAATGGGAAGGCGGAAGTACCTGAAAATGTGGAGGCGGCAGCAAAACAGGGGGCGGGTTTGAATATTAAACTATGGCTGGATGTGAGGTGTATTAAGTTTGGAAATAGGGATGTGAGCCTAATATTCACTGAAATAAAACTCTCTCTCTCTTTATACTCTCTCCCCCTCGTTGACTTTTCAGAACAAATCAGAATAAAAAAAACCTAGCCTGCCTATCGACGACGAATGCCGCCCTCGTTCTCAGACGTGCCACAACCTCGCGCGCCTCCCTAGGCAGCGCCGCCCTCCCCCAGACACCCTCTGATCTCCCCCTCATCCTCCGCGTCTCCCTCCTCGAAAACCCTTCCGCCGTTCAACCCCCAACCGCGCGCCCACGTGGACCCCAATCCGAACTCAGCCCTCCCCTCGACCATCCTCCTCCCTGCCGACTCCTCTCTCGTGCTCCCTCCTCTTCCAGACTGAAAACCGCGAGCCCCTCTTCCTTCTTCGAACCGGCGAACAACAAAACCCCCTTCGACAGCGAGCTTCAGCACCTCGACGTAGCCCCGGACTCCGCCTTCACCTCCTCCGAGCGAAAACGATGTGAGTTTGATTTTTCGATTTTTATCATATGTAGTTAGTGATAAAAACACGATCTTTTTTTTATGAATTAGTGATAATAATATTATCTTTATTATGGGAATAACGATATAAAGATGTTATTTTTATATATAAAGTAACGAGATTTTTATTATAGTAAAGATACGATTTTTAATTCATTAAAGACAAGATTTTTAATTAGAGAAAGGCTGGATTTTTAATTTCATAAAAATATAATTTTTATAATAGTAGAAGATTAAAAATATAATTTTTATATTATAGAAGGAATAAAATTATAATCTATTTGAAAAGGCGAAATCTTTATATAGAGAATGGCGATATAAAAATATGATTTTTACTAAGGTGAGCATTAAAAATATGATTTTTATATGATGTAGATATTAAAAATTTGATTTTTATATTATAGGAATTATAAAAATAGGATTTTTATAATTTCAAGAGCGATAGGAAAATATGATATTTTATTGTATGTGAAGATAAAACTATCATTTTTGTATAATCAAAGGCGAGATTTTTTATGATATAGAGAGAATAAAAATACGATTTTTATAGTATATAGATAGTAAAAATTCGATCTTTATATATGAAGTAGAAATAATAAAAATATAATTTTTATTTGAACAGCGTGAAAATGACTGCATTAGAATTTCAAGCAGGTCCAGACAGTTCAACAGTTCAAAAGCAAAGCACGGCGGAGTGGAACCCTCTATGAGAACTTCTCACATTAAATCTTCTTTTCTAGTTAAAATCTATACTAGGATGCAGAAGGTGCTTAGTAGCACCCGACACCCATCGTCCACAGACCATGGATGGTTTGTATGTTTGATTGTTTGTTATGGTGAAAATTTATTGTGTGATGTGAAAGGAAATAAAATATTTATATAGTTAAAAATATTTTATCATTAAAAATATAACTTTTAACGGGTCTGTGAATGAATAAGAAACTGTGTTTGATTGTTTGAAACCCCACACAGGTGTTGGGATGACATTTGAAGTCCACTCATCCCGATTGACTAGTTATATGTCGATCGATTGATTGACCAGCCGTTATAAGCGTTAATTATTTATATTTAATGCTTATGCAGTTGTGTAGTGCACTTTGGATGATGGTTGATTATTTATCGTTGCTATTATATACATGTGTTGTATGGAATCCATATAATTAACATTATATGGTGATTGATTGGGCCTCATTCCAATTGGGAAATAATGAATATTATAAAAGAAAATTCATGTGTTGAATAGAATAAATAGTCATGTGTTGACGATGCTCATGTGTTAAGAATTCATGTGTTGATAGTGTATGCATGTGTTGAATAAAATATTTATACAATAAAATTTAACTTTTTATTGTAATTAAGAAGAAATATAGATTCATGTGTTGAATAGAATAAATATTCATTTGTTGAATAGAATAACGAATTTATTGAAATATATAAAGCCGTGTTGATTATAGTTGTGCTATTTTGACGTGAACGATATTTATATCGATTATATTCGTTTTTATAATGAATATAGAAAAGGAAGTGATTTCAAAATATAACGTTTTGAAAATATTATCATTTATATAGTAATGATATGAAATATTCAATTTTGATTCAAAATTGAATATGAAGTTGAAATCGTTTCGAAAATGAATTTAAAACGATTTATAAAATACGTTTTAAAAAGAAATCGATGAAATATATAATATATATATTATATATATATATATTATATATATATATATATATATATAATGGCCTGAATAGAACGTGTCGCGCCGCGGAAGTTCGTGAATTTCGACCATTGACTTCGAATTGACGTTGCGGGAGATCCGACCGTCGGATTCTCCTAAAACTGAAACCGTTTGGTTCGTATCGAAAAGAGCTTCCCAATGAATATTAGAAATTTGAAATCTGACGGCTGGATTTGGAATTATGTCCAAATCAATTTTGGAAAAGGTCGTTGTAAGTGCAGTTCATGGCCGTTGATGGAAATCGACTGTACAGGCCTTGATAAAATTATTAAAAATTTCAATAATTAGTGTAAAATCATAAGAAATGATTTGAAAAGAACTGGGATGAAAAACTCCATATTTGAAAAGATAAAAATAGTTTTTTATCGAAATGAACTAGTTTTGAACTAGAATTATAATTCGATTATTTTTGAAATAAATAAATTGAATTTGAACTGGTTTTGAAAATAACCGGAATTTCCAATATATATAAAGTGGAAGTGGATTTGAATTGAAATTGTCTTTGGAATATTTCGATGTTGGATTCCGTGATTATACAGATATTGTTATGGGAATTTGAAAGATATATCTATATCGTTATTTCCAATACGATATTTGTTGGTTTCAGAATTTGATAATGAATATAAGCCGGTATATTTTCTATTCAGAGTCTTGTATTTAATATCAAATGTGATTTGGGTTTGTCGTGAATCGTGTTTTAGGTGACATTTGTTCTTTAACCTAGTTAAAGACGGGATATTGATTTTTGAGAAGATTAAAACTAAGTGGAATTTTAATGAATCTGTAATTAAATTGAAATGTGAAATGATAATTTAAATTATCAAATTTGGAAAGTGATCGAAAATGGGGTATCACCAGTTTTGCTCCAAGGCGATAATTAAATCCTTTATTAGATTTGAACGTGAAATGGTAATTAATTTTACCGATAAAACCATGGTGTTAGATATGGAGTATTACCAGTTTTGCTCCATGGGATAAATAGGTTGGGATTGGGAAATAAAATAAATAATTACTTCGGTGTGGTTCGCTAATCTCGACTAGTTTGGAAAACCATAATATGGTTTGAAATGATATCCAAAGGAAGATTAAAGAATAAATTTAGAAGAATTTATCTTTGATAAAATTAATGGGAACCTTTCCCTAAGAGTGTGAAAATTTGAATAAAAGAATATTCTGAATTGGAATGAGACGTATGTTGTGTAACGACCCGGAAAATCTGAACCAATTTAAAAAATTTAAATTGGCTATAATAGTGGATTTTAAATATTTAAAATAATTATTTTAAATAATAAAGATGAAAACTGAGTTTGAATCGACAATTGAAAAGGAATATAATTAATTCTAATTATAAACAAGGCCTGAAATGGCGCGGTAGTTTCAAACTTTGACTGACTGTATCGGGTGCAAAACAAAACGGATTTGAGTGAAACCAAAAATATTTAAATCTGTTAGTGAATATCTTTCTAACGAATCTGAAAAATCGAAGTTTCATAGCGTGAAGCAAAAGTTATGGCCAAATGAATTTTCAGAAAGGTCGCTGTAGAAATTATATAGCCCGTGAAAATGACCATTTTGCAAACGACTTCAGAATTCAACGAAACCAATTTTGTTGGATCCGGGATGTCAAATTATTGCTAGGTTTCAAATTTCATAATTTTTGAAGGTAGTATGTGAGCGTGGCGAAGGGAAATGTGTTTTGGTCAATTATAGTTAAATTGGATCGACCAGAAAAGGGCCAATTTGCAAACCACCTCAGAATTCGACGAAACTAGTTTTGTTGGGACCGTGTAGTAACATAGTTAGAATTTTTTTTCGGTAATTTTTAGAATTAGTATGTGGCCCCGACAAATTGAAATGTACATTCAAATTAAATATTGAATATTTTATATTTTATTTTAAGTGAAAACTGACTGAAACATTCGAATGGGCCTTCGAAACATATCCCATTGTGTTCGGGATGGGGGTAATTAGCTAGGGGTGATAGTCGTTGGGTTTGATTTCTAGTTCGTCAGAGAAAACCCCAAATTTTCAAAATATATAAATATTGGCTAATCAGAAAATTCCTTTATAAAAAAAAAATCGCTCATTTCTCTCTCCCCGCTCCAGCGCACGGCGGAAACAACCTCCCACCTTCCCTCCTCTTTTCCGGCCGCCATGCTCACCAAATCCACCCCCTCCTTTGGAGCTTTTTGAAGATCTCGCCTCCTTCTTCAAATCCATACCAGAATCGCCCCTCCTCGTTGCTCCTCCACCGAGAATCACCCCTCCCAAGTTCGGAGCTTCAGGCCGCCGCCGCCATCAGCAGGGACCACCGAAGTGGGCCCCCTTCCAGGCGTAGGTGCGCCCCTCCATCCTCCTCGACGCGGCGCCCTCCGATCGTCGTAACACTTCACGGATCGGGAGAAAATTACAACCCTAGTTTCGAACAATTTGCTGAGGTAATCAAATTTGATTTTTTTTGAACTGTTTAACATTTAAAAGTGTTGCAAATTTTGATTTCACTGTAAAAATCATATCTTTTTCGTTTCATGACGAAACTCAGTGAAACAAGAAACAGTGGACTCGTGTGGACGTCTTCTACATTCTAAAAGAGACCGCATATTTTTCTGAGCCTTCTGCTATTTTTGGTGGAGTGGAACCCAATGTGAGATTTCTAATTTATAAACGATATGGAAATCGACGATGTATAAATTATATAGTCGATGTATGAGTTATATAAGCGTTGTACACCTCTTGTATAAGCGTTGTATAAGTTGTACGTTCGATGTATAAGTTATATATGCATTGTAAAAATTATATATACGTTGAAATAGAAGTGAAATGCTTATATAAATATATATATATATATATACGCCCCTCGTCCACAAACCATGGACGATATTTATTGGTTGTGATTGATGTGAAAATTGGTTGATTACGAATGGTTGATTATAATTGTTTGTGGTTGAAATTGATTGATTGTGGTTGAAAAATACCCGTTTGTGGTTGAGAAATATTTGGTTGAATACACATAGGATTAGTTTGTGGTAATGAAAAAATATACATGCCGCCTGCGTGCGAACTAGATGCATGATTCCCCATTATCAAAAGCTGCGAGGCTTTAAGGTAGAGCGAGGAGCCGTCGTACTAGGGACGGTCCCGGTTTTAACTACCCTACAGTTATGCTACCGAAATTTTGAATAATATTCATGTGTTAGAATTATTTTCATTTGTTGAAACTATATTTATTCGTTGAATAGAAAACCTTCATGTGTTGAATAGAAATTCATTCATTGAATCATATTCATGTGTTGAGTGGTATTCGTGTTTTAAATAAATTGTTTTAACAATAAAAATCACCTTTTTATCTATATATACAAACTATAGAAAACCTTCATATGTTGAATTGAATTTCAATCGTTGAATAGAAATTCATGTGTTGAATGATATTCGTGTTTTAAATATAAAAATCACCTTTTTATCTATATATACAAACTATAGAATACCTTCATGTATTGAATTGAAATTCATTCGTTGAATAGAAATTCATGTGTTGAATGGTATTCGTATTTTAAATATAAAAATCACCTTTTTATATGTATGTATAAACTATAGAAAACCTTCATGTGTTGAATCGAAATTCATTCGTTGAATTGAAATTCATGTATTGAATGGTATTCATATTTTGAAATAAATTGTTTTATAATAAAAATCATATTTTTATCATCTATATGAACTATATAAAATAGTCGTGTTTTGAAAGAAATTATTTTATAATAAAAATCATATTTTTATCATCTATATGAACTATATAAAATAGTCTGTTTTGAAAGAAATTGTTTTATAATAATAATCATATTTTTATCATCTATATGAACTATATAAAATAGTCGTGTTTTGAAATAAATCGTTTTACAATAAAAATCACATTTTTATCTTATACATGAATTGTTAAAAATAGTGAAGTGTTGAAATAGAAAATAGTTAGATAAAAATATCATTTTTTATCAAAGGTATGAAAATCATATAGTTTTGAAATCGAAGAATCGATATATATATATATATATATATATATATATATATATATATATATATATATATATATATATATAGAATTGTAATATATCGAATAACGAAGCTGCAGTTCGTATTTTGAAACCGAAATTTCAAACGATTAGTGCGGGAGATCCGACCATCGGATTTTCCCGAAACCGCAACCTTGGGTTCGCTTTGGAAATATCTTTCCAACGGCACCAACTTTGTAAAAATCCGGATTGTCTGGAATGTTTAATTCAAATCTGAAGAAAAACAGTGCCAGAATTGATTATATATATATATATATATATATATATATATAATTATATTTAATCGAATAACGACGCTGCAGTTCGTATTTTGAAATCGAAACTTCAAACAATTATACCGGGAGATCTGACCGTCGGATTTTCCCGAAACTAGAACGGTTGGATTCGTTTTGAAAAGATCTTTCTAAAGATGTAAATTTTTTGAAGATCCAACAGTTAGATTTTCAGATATGTGTAAATCAAATCCAAAGAAAAACAGCGCCACGGCCGCGTTATGGCCCGAAGCGTCGTTTGAATAAATTGGCTATTTTAAAATAAATAAAAATAGCGATAAATCGTTATAAAATATTATAAATGATATGGATGTGAAATTTAGAAATTAACTGAAGGTTAGCTAAGTCGAATGGTTTCCTGGATTTTGATCTGATGTTGGTTTCGGCCTTCGGGGTTAATATTTGGGAAATCGTTCTCTTACTGATTGACGGTTAGTGACTAATGAATTGAAATGATGCGTATGAAGTGTTTATGTAGCACGTGTTTATTATATACGCGAGTTGCTCAGAATGACCGTGTTTATCCCATTCTGAATAACTGAATCGACGATAAAAAATCGAAGATGAAGACGGTGGTTGAAGACCGGAAATCTTCACCTCGTTTTGATGGCAACTGATGTCCTGATTGGGAGGCATCCCGAAATATGGATAATGAGTGGTGGTCGTCCAGACGTACGTGGAGATCGATGGGTTTGCGAGGTATATAGTGCCTCCGGCTTCGTTCCGACCCAGAACGGACTTGTAAATGGATTGTGCGTCTGACATTGGAATTTATTCTATGTGATTGATAGCCATCAGTTGCATGGTGTGAATTGCCTGTGTGACATACTAAGATGTAGTGATCAGGGCTTCTGTTGAAAAGCATAGTCTTGTGATTGATGATCAAAGCACCGCCTGTGTGGCGTAGCTTTGTGTAAAACGTGAATTCGTGAACCTCACACCCTGGTATGAACTAGAAACGGGAGAGGACATCAGGGAGGGCCTGCGTTTCTTTCTAGCTAGGAGTTGTGTCAGTGTTTTTACACGGCCTAACATTTTACTTACGTGGATGATGGATAGCGAGGCGCCTCGGTTATATCAGTAGACCCGGGACCGATGGAGTCATTCGTTGGCTCATTTACGCCCCATAGGGCGGGGAAACGTAGTGTTCAGGCATAATAATCCACATCGGTGGACCAACCCTGACGATCCAAAGGGTTGATGTGTTCTGATCCTGAGGCCCGGGCTAGAGAGTCTCGAAGTCGGTAAGGACTATCTTTTTCCTTGGTTTATGATGGAAATCCAATTTCCAAATACGTGACTGTGCGGTTTTGATTGTATACCTATATATGGCGACATAGTGGTATGTGGCATTAATGTCGTCTATGATTGATACTTATGATTTGAAATGGTTTTTGAAACATATAAACACTAGTAGTAATATCAAATGCTTTTTTTTATTCGTATCAAACATATCTTGGCCATTATAAGGTAAAAACTCTATCCACCGGTTTGCGTTGCATTGTGTTATGGGAACTGAGTCTTATAATGGCTTCATTTTTATAAAAAGCATTGTGATGTTTCATAGAAAGATTTGTTTTTAAAGCACTGGCAATCCAATGGAGTAAACCTGTTCCACGAAAGTGGCGTGGTCCAGTGATTAGCCATATAATAAATGTGTTGAGTAGATTTCTCATACCAGTCCCATAACTGACTCGTAATTTGTTTCAATTTCTAACTCGGGTGCCCCTTTTTCTACACGGGCAGCCTTGTATTCAGGTTTTAGCTGGCTTTCTCTGGATAGCTGGAGCTGAAGATGGATTCTATCATTTATCTCTTTTTATGCTGTTCAGCTCCTATTGTACATTATGTTTGTTTTTCCGCTGTAGACATATATGTATAGCTGAACTATATTAGTACTAAGTATGATCTTGTATACTGTGTAACTCTGATGATTATGTTTATCCAGTATAATCTATTGTGCATTATCTGGTGTATTTATTTAATTCTGTTCTGCTGTTATCTGTTTATGTGTTATATTCCAAAGATTACCCTTGCCACCGTCAGTACGGGGTTTGGGGTCGTCTCAATTTGGTATCAGAGCTTTGGTTAAGCTTAGTTCCGAAATATAACATATTAACGAATTCTTCAGAAATAGAACCAGTAGTGTTCTAGGATGAGTAACTCATTACAGATAGGATCAGTAATATCCTAGTATGAGTAGCAGAATGAAATAACACCTCGATAGATACATTTACATTCAAGTATATGTTTCTATGTTTTAAAATATATTTTCTGTGACCTAACACTTGATCTGCTATTTGCAGAAGTACTAGAAAATGAGTGTCAGAAACAGAAGGAATGCAGAACCGGATATTGAGGCCCTATTAATCAAGTATCGAAATATGGGTGGATTACCATTCTCTGGTGAAGAATCTATTATGAAGACACAGGTTTGGATTCGTTCTACTGAGAAAATCTTTGAGGGTTTAAAGCTGAGGGATGATCAGAAAAGATTACTGGCCTCCTGGGCACTCAAAGACGAAGCTTTGTTCTGGTGGGATTCGGTTATTAAGGATAATCCAGAAGGTGATATCACCTAGGACAGATTCAAAGTGATTTTCCTGGAAAGATTTACTCCTCCGGAAGCGACTGAGCGATTATGTGATGAATTTTCTTATCTGATACAAGGAGATATGACCATTCCAGAATATCATAAGAATTTCAACGAACTTTCTCACTTTGCTCCCCATCTAATTCAAAATACGAAGAGAAAGAATCTGAGATTTATTAACGGGCTTCAAAGGAAATACCAGAATAAAGTAATGGGGCATGTGAAGCATCTTTTTTCTGAAATGATATACATGGCTTACCAGTACGAAGATCTAGACAAGAAAGGTATGTTACGCTAGAAGAGGAAGTCAGTTCTAGTAATAAAGTTGAGTCTGAAACTGATCGTCCTGAGGCCAGTACGATGTCTGAGGTCAGTAAAAAGCCCAGTGCCAAGAGAAAAAGGGCTAAATCTGAGAAGGGGCCAGTAGCGACAACTGTATGCTCTAACTGCAATAGGCATGGACATCTCTCGATAAGTTGCCGATCTCTCAAGAAACGAATAAAGAGTGGATCTAAATCCAAGGAGAATTTTCAAGAGAAAAGGGGTTGCAGTAAATGCCATCAGATTGGTCATCTTGCAAAGGATTGCTGGCTCTTAAAGAAGCCTGGAATGGTACAAGTGAATGAAGTGGCAGAAACTTCAGCACCCTCAGCTAGTCAGGGAAGGTCTGATGTTTTGGAAGGCACGCTTACTGTTAAGAACATTTCAGTTAAAGTACTATTTGATACAGGCGCGTCAAGAAGCTTTATTGCTAAGAATGCAGTTAAAAAGTTGGATTTGAAATTGAGGAAGCTTAAAGAACCCATCACTGTACAAAATCCGGTTGGAGGGTCTCTCGATCTTAACTTGATTTGTGCAGTGCCCATCTCTTTTTCCTGTTATAATTCCCCACCATCTCTATCATCATGAATTTTAAGGAGTTTGATCTTATCTTGGGGTTAGACTGGTTGACCAAATATGAAGCTGAGGTTAAATGCGCCGACAGAGTTGTTAAGGCAAAGATAAAATCCGGTTATTATATAACCATTCCCTGTGAAGGCCAGAATTCATATAGAAAAGACTTATGGGCAGCGTTGGATGTTTCTCCTGCTCAAATAGAAAATATCCCTGAAGTTACAGAGAATATTCCCGACCTCGTAAAAGATATTCTTGTCATCATGAATTATGCGGATGTGTTTGAAGAAGTTGTTCGCTTACCTCCGCAGAGAGAAATAGATTTCAAGATCGCTTTGATTCCGAATGCAAGGCCGGTAGTTCACGCTATTCGAAGAATGTCCTTGAAAGAGAAAGATGAATTAGACAATCAAACAAGATAGCTCATATGGAAGGGTCTAATCAGGCCTAGTTTCTCTGATTGGGGAGCAGCAGTGGTGTTTGTCCCACAATCTGACGGTACTCTACGGCTATGTGTGCATTATCGTGATTTGAACAAGCAGACAATAATGAACAAATATCCATTGTCGTGAATCGACGATTTATTGGATCGTCTGAATGGAGCACAAGTATTTTCAAGGATGGACCTAGCTACAGGCTTCCATCAGCTTCGAATTGCCGAAGAGTGTGTTCCAATGACAGCATTCAGAGGTCCAGACTTATTCTACGAGTTGTTAGTAATGTCGTTCGGCTTATGTAACGCTCCAGCTTACTTCGTCGATCTGTTGAATAGAGTGTTCAAAGGGGTTTTGAATAAATTTATTCTGGTTTTTATTGACGATACTCTAATCTTCTCTAAATCAAAGGCCGAACATGAAAAACATTTGGAACAGGTTCCAGAAATTCTGAGAAAGAATGTATTGAAAGCCAAACTGTCCAAATGTATATTCTGGCAAGATAAAGTGAAATTTCTAGGCCATGTCGTATCAAAAGAAGGAATTGCTGTGGATCCAAGTAAAATCACAGCTATTCAGAATTGGAAACAGCCCAGTACCCCTACAGAAGTCCGCAATTTTCTCGGATTGGCTAGTTATTACCGGAAGTTCGTTAAAAACTTTTCGAAGATATCTGGTCACTTAACGAAGCTTACAAAGAAGCACTCAAAATTCAAATGGTGTAACGACCCAAGGATTTTCGGTCCCGAAAATCGACATAAATACCTTTACCGTAACTCATGCCAACCTAACACCGAAAACACTGGAACGTTATTAGAAAGAAATTAGAGGGTGAGGTAAGAAAGAAAGAAATATTAGAATAGAAGAATAAGAAGAACCAACACAACACAGAGTCTCACATCGCAGCGGAATAAAATATAATATATAAATAAACTTTATTGAGAGATTGAAATAATACTTACAACATCAGAGTACATCAATTCACCTGGACAGTTATAATAGTCAGTCCTCGTATATATAACACACAGCGAAATAATAACGGTTGAACACCATACGTCTGAACTCTTTCATCTCGTCTTTGGACTTCGAATCATCTGGTAACCTGAACCTGTACACCCCGGTCTAACCCGAGCATTTACAAAACACCGGGTCAGTCTGGTGAACCAGAGTGAGATAAACTCGCACAGTATTAAGGGGGATCATCCAACTTGATTTTAAAGTTCAAAAATCTTTTCGAAAGTAAAGGATAATCGTAAGACTGAATCCACACATAAACACGGACGGTTTTTACCTTACGATAACCCAAAACAGTTTTGAAAACCAATATCTTTTCTGATATTATAATAGTGTCTAAATACAAGTAAATAACAATCTAGTGGAACGCTTGCATCTCACGCTCCACATATATAGTATACAAACAAAAACCGCGGGCGCTTATTGGAGATTGGATTCCGACCTTGACAAGGTATGGGACCACCTTCCGATGATGTATCTCAAGAGGCGAATACACCTGGGTTCAACAAGAACGTCTTGCAACCCGGCCCTCACATGACCGACCACTCATTTCGCTTGAGTGAATCGAATGTATATCACCAACGGTTGGGCTCAAACCACCGTTTCCCGAAAAGGGACAGCATCAATAGATTTAAGAAGCAAAGGAATTTCTCTAGATAGGTGATTATACACCCTAATGGGAGCGACCCACATAGCCATGCTGCCTGCCCGATTTTTGTCATTTCCCGGTTGTGAGGCTTGAGGTTTGAATTTCCCTTTGGAATATTTGGTCACCATTCACTTTGAATGCCACATCGTCAAATCCACCAGATATCACTAGTTGACGTCCACAAAAATACTCTAGCAGTTAAGCTAAGAGAACGGCCATCCTCCGCCAACCACTATAGCACGTTTGAAGAAATCAACGTACGCGATCCTTTTGGAAATACTCTGTTAGACATCTGTCCATACAAGTCATCCAGGAACAGGATGAACCGAAGGCACTCTCCTACTGCATCTCATATAGGAATCACCCCATGGATCAGTACCGAGAAGTCCTTTGCAACCCGTAGATTCCAACTACGACAGAACCACAGTTTATCTCTGGCCGCTAAACCGGAGATTATTAGCAGTTCTTCCGCTTATGAAAATCCACGGTCTTCAATGCTCCATCTCGACCGTCTTCTGATATCTTCACGTATTTGTTGGTCGGAAAGGTTTTCGAATAAAAATTCGATCCCGGTCTTTCCTTGCCAACAAGCGTATTGGATAGATTTGATAGTCGGTGATTTAACTATCAAAATAATAAGTGTTTCAATCATGACAACCCAGTGAGTTCACTGGTTCAGTATTCAGCACCACTTGGCCTTTTAATTTAAAACAAAATGTAAATTTAAAACCTTATATCTTTTGATCTTATAAATATAATTTCGCTTCTTATTTAATCATAAGATAACTCTTTAAACGAATGCATTTAAAACTATTTCAAATACATTAGAATTCATTCTATACATATATATTCCCAACCTTATTTTTTTACGAATTCACGTAAACCATTGTTATTTGACAACAATATCAAATCTTCATTCTCAGAATAAACTCATTCAAAGACGTACCCTTTTGATTTCCTTTTTCTTAGGAACTCTCGTTATAAATATATTTTCCAAATTTCCACCAAGAATGTTGCGTTACTATTTCACTGATGAAATAAACTACTATTAACCTCTTTCACCATTACAACTAATATTATCTTCAGATAATTCCGAAGTCGTTCAAATTGGGGTATTTTAATTACCTCTCAGACCTTGATCAACAACGTTCATACCTCAAGATGGATACGAGTTGTAATTCAAACACCAATATTCCATTCCGTACTCAAATCAAATTCATCACTTCATTTTATTCAAACATGGTTTCATAAAACCTTTTTGTCAATCCTTTCCCAAATCATTCAACCCTTTTCCCCCTTTTGATAACTTTTATTTGAAATTATACATTTCAAATCTATCTCCAGTTATAAATTTAATTTTATAACTTCATTTCCATCGACTCATCTGACGGTGAATCAATATTAAAAAAAACGATTGATTTTATAAGCCATATGTCGCCAAATACTTCAACCAATATCGCCCATTGGTTTAAACTAAACAAATGTTGAATATTCAGTCAATAATCAAAAATCAAATCAATCACCCTAAACAGGACAGTTCATATGTTGATAATATGAAATAAATAATATATTGAGGAATCCGGTTGGATCCCTCCAACCTGTTCTTCCCTGTATTCACAATAGTTGTCATAGACCAGATCACTTCATTTAACTGATAATTATAAATAATGCCCATTTAACATCAACCACAAGCAAGTCAAAACAATTCAATCAGTTCAAACAATTCAAACAAAACACGTTTATTTTATAAACGTGACCAACAAGGTAAGTTACCTTTTGTAAAGACCCGCAAATTCCCACCCTTTTGAATCGACCATAAACCACACAGGTCTGACCCAAAAAGTGAAAATCTACGAATACTTTAACTTTGGGCATACAACACATTACAACAGATAACAGAAGACTTTTATAACACTATAATAAATGTTACATCAGAGTACAGAATATACATATCAGAGTACATTAGAATACAATTACAGCGGAAGATAAATACAATAATTAAATATATTGCAGCGGAAGAAACACAGCGGAAGACTCTCTATCTCTGGACACAGCTTTAAGCTTCAACCCAGAATCCTGCTTAATATATCTGCAAAAAATAGCTACTCGACTGCCCGTGTGGAAAATATGGGCACCCGAGTTTGCCAGTGGACAAACTACAGGTCAGTCATGGGACTGGTGTGAGAATTCTACTTAACCTATATAATATAATAAGGCTAATCACAGGACCACGCCACTTTCGCGGAACGGGTTTTCTCCTATGGATTGCCAGTGCATGACTAAAGTAAATCGTCAAAATAGCGCAATGCTTTTTAGAAAAATGAAACCATTATAAGACCCAAATCCCATCACACAATGCAACGCAAACCAGAGGATAGGGTTTTACCTTATTATGATCAAAAGATGCTTGATACGATAAACACGATATTATATAATAATAATGTGCAACCAATTTGAAATACATCAAAGTAAATGTATCAATCCTAGACGGCATGAGTGCCCCATCCCACTATGTCGCCATATATAGGTATACAATCAAAATCGCGTGATGTCGTATTGGAAATTTGGGTTTCCATCTGAGTCAAGGCTAGGGAGGAGATCCTTACCGATTCGAGACACTCTAGCAATGCCCCAGGATTGATACTCGGTCCAACCCTTGGATCCTGCAGGGCCGGTCCATACGTTAACGCTTAATGGATTGACAATTCCTGAACACACGCTTCCCGGTCCTTTTGGACCTATACTATGGCCAGTGGCGACCGCATAAACCGAGGCCTCGAAAAATCCAACAACCACAATGAATAAATGCCAGCGCTGGTAGGTCCCTGGCACCACTCTAGCTAGAAAGAAACGTGCGCACTCCCTGCGTTCCCTTCTCCCGTTTTAGACTCTACCGGGCTGTGAGGCTCGTGAGGTCACGTAACACAAAGCTATGCCTAAATAGACTATGCTTTGATCATCCCACAAGGCTCTGCTTTGCAACAATAAGCCTTGATCAAGTGCAACTTGGCATACCACATCAACAACTCATATCATGCGATCGGTAATTATTTAACATACAAAAGGGTGTTAAGCAAGAGAATAAATCCTCCGCCACCATGCATTTATATATTAAATAAAAACCAATTTAATTACATGAAATAAATTTCAATGTCAGGCATGCTATCCATTTACAAGTCCGTTCTGGGTCTGAACGAAACAATGTATCCGTCGATCTCCAGTACGTCTGGAAGATCATCACTTTTACCTTGCCTTGGGGGATCAGTCCCAATTCAAGATATTAGTCACCATCAACCAACCGATGTGAAGCTCTCCGGTCTTCAGTCACCGTCTTCATCTTCGACTCTTGATCGTCGTGATGATTATTCAGAATGGGTTAGACCCGGTCTTTCTGAATAACTCGCGTATTTGTAATTAGAATCAACCATACGCCACATTCCAACTTTGAATATCCTTTTAAATAAAAATTATTATTTATGTTAAAAGGTCCTCATTAATTCTATCAAAGATAAAATAAATTACATTTTAATCTTTCTAAAAAGATTTATTAATATTCCAATTTTGATTTAATTTATAAAATAGATTTATAAATTTCAAATAGTAATTTCAATGTAAATTGGAT
The DNA here is from genome assembly GCA_030737875.1 of Allium sativum. Taxonomy (NCBI): domain Eukaryota; kingdom Viridiplantae; phylum Streptophyta; class Magnoliopsida; order Asparagales; family Amaryllidaceae; genus Allium; species Allium sativum. Next base: position 165,570,958 of record CM060913.1, read on the forward strand.
TAAAGGATAAATGTTATTTAAAACATCGTCCACTACAAATCCAATTCACATATCAATCACCAAACATAATTGTTAAGATCTAATGATTTTAAATAAAATATTTATCTTAAAGATATTAATTCATTACTATATAAAAAAACACATTTTAAAATAATCAATAAAATATTCTATATATAAAAGATTCTGAATGTAAAATATACTTTATAATACAAAATCTTTTATTTTACAAAAATTCTTTTATTATAAAAAAATTCTTTATTTAAAAGAAATTCTGCATTGGAATGCGACTCAACCATGTACCATATAATTTGGGTCATATGGGTTTCATACATTTCATGTATAGGGTAATAACAAGAAATAATCCTTAATCCATCCATTAACAACCAGAGTGACGATGTCAACTGTGTGAGCATTAAAATGAAACAATAACGCTCATCGCAGTCTGTCGATCAATCGATAGACATATAATTAAACATTGGGATTTGTGTCAGTCAAGTATCGTCCCAATACCCGTGTGGGGTTTTCAGCCAACAAACAAATAATAAATTATTTGTGCACTTGGGCGATGTGTAAAAATAATCGTCCCAATCACATAAACAAGTCGGATGACTTGTAAATGGAAGTGTAATATTCAATTTTAAATATACTAACATCACTTTTAACACATCAAAATACAACATCACAGGCAAATATTTCAATACTCTTTATTATGAGCATATGACAATAAAAATCGTGACTTTTATTTACCAAAAGTGCATATTTTGGTCTCATTCATTTTAATGACAAAATGAATATTTGACTTCATTCTTTTTAATGTATAAAAATATACATCCTTAATTCATTCTCTTTAATGTATGAAAACATACATTTTACATCCATTCTTTTTCTCAACATAAACAAATATGATGATTTTGTTCCTTAACCTCTAATGCAACAAAATGAGAATTTTGTCTAATCCTTTTCAATGAATAAAGATGTCTATTTTTACTTCATTCATTTTAATGTGCCAAAAATGTCCATTTGTCTAATTTACTTTTAATACACAAAAATGAGTATTTTGTTTTAATCTCTTTTCTTATGCATAAAAAAATGTTTAATTTATTCTTTCTTTTTTATTTAATGACACCAAGTGTTCATTTCTAATTAATCCTTTTTACTGACACAAATATTCATGTCTAATTAATCTTTTTTTTTTTATGACACAAAATGTTCATTTTTAACTAATCCTTTTAATGTATAGAAAAGTTCATTTTCTAATTTGCTGACATGTTAACTCAAAATGAAAATTTAAATTCACTAATCAAGTCTTGACAAGAATGTTGTTCTTTTTCATTTACAATAGAAAATGTAAATATGTGTTTTTCTACATTCCATTCTTCTTATTTACATAAGAAAATGTAAATAATTGTAATTTCAAATTCCATTCTTTTTACTTACATAAGAAAATGTAAACAAATATATTTCTAAATTTTTACCATACCGTTATAACTCATATATAAATTACATAGAAAAATGTCATTTTTATTTTATCGTTCTAATTCACCTCTACATTACATAGAAAAATGTAATCTTTATTATGCGATGGGAATTCATATTTTAATTACATAGAAAAATGTAATTCCTATCATACGACATAGATTCATATTTAAATTACATTTAAAAATGTAGTTTTTATCCTATAGTGCAAATACACATTTTTATTACATGTAAAAAATGTAATTTTCATTCTACCGTTATTTTTCATCTCTAAATTACATTGAAAAATGTAATTTTAATCATGCAATGTAAATTTACATTTTTATATCATAGAAAAATGCAATTTTTGTCATACAGTGCAAATTCATATATAAATTACATATAAAAATGTAACCTTTGTTATGCAAAGTAAATTCACCTTTTTAATTACGTATAAAAATGTAATTTTATTCATACGGTGGAAGTTCATTCATAAATAACATACAAAAAATGTAATTTATTTCATACGATGAAAAATCATTCATAAATAACATATAAAAATGTGTTTCATCCATACAATGTAAAAACATCTTCTTTTTTTTATGTACAATGCAAAAATATCATCTTTTTTTAGTTATAATATATTAGCTTTACTATTTTACGATGTAAAAATATGATCTTTTATATTTTACAATGTAAAAATATCAACTTTACTATTTTACAATGTAAAAATATAATCTTTTCTATTTTACAATGTAAAAATATTCATTTTCCTATTTTGCAATGTAAAAATATGTTTTTTTCTATTTTGCAATGAAAATAATAACTTCTTTCTTCATTCTTTCATTACATATAAATGTAATCTTTTTTATTTATTACAATGAATAAAATTTCAATAAAAATGTAATCTTATCTTATGAACTTTTCATTGCAACAAAATGAAAAATAAAAATAAAATCTTTTTATTTTCATCTTTACAGTGAAAACTACATCACATTAAAAATATCATCTTTAATGCAACATCTTTCTATTGAAAACAATGAACACATAAAAATATAATCTTTTACATTGCTTCTTTTATTTGAAATCACTATTACCTTACAAATGAAGTTCTTTATATTACTTCTTTAATCAAAAACAATATTTCATTAAAAATGAGATTTTTAATGTTACAGCCTTTATTGAAATCAAAGTGACAAATAGTATGTCATTTTATTGAAATCACTATTATTGAAAACAATAGGCAATAAGAATCAAATCTTTAATTTCAATCCTAATATGAAAAAAAAAATGTAATCTTTTAATTTCATTCTTTTTAATGAAACAATTTCATATTGAAAATATATGCTTTTTAATTTACTCTTCTTAATGTAACAAATTTACATTAAGAATATATTCTTCTTAATTCATTCCTTTTAATTTAAACAAATAGAAAATGTATTTTATTCATTGTTCAAATTCTATTGTAAATAAACAAATAAAAATAATATTTTATTTGTTGTTCTAATTCTATTGTTGAATCAATAAATAAAAATAATATTTAATTTATACAAAATAAATTTCAACATCTAGATCTGAATAAATACGATTAAATCTGACATAACTATGTTTTAGATCTAATTTTAGATCTAATTCTCTAACTGAAAATAAATTTAATAATATCTGCAATTTCAATGCGAATCTAACACATCGTACACAACAAATCATATCACAAGCACAATCAATAATTCACACAACATAGAATATTTCAGAATTGAATAAATATAGTAATACAATTATTTTAACGCGAGAAAACAATATATAATTAATTAAATAATCAAAATTAGCATTCTCACCTAGATTTTTGGCCAAAATTTTACTGTCTTCTTTTCAGCTGCGGTCTACGCCATCGCGAAGCTCTTAATTTTGTGATTCCAACGCAATTTACGGTTCGTCAAACGGACCTCGTATGAAAGAGTTATGAATTTTTAAAGATCGGGTAATTAAATAATTAATTAATATTCGTGAAAATACCTAAAAATTTCACTGTCTCAGAATTGGACAAAATTAGTGTCCATGCGTCCATCTCGTCGCCACGATCCCAACGCACCTGAAATCGTCGATTTTCGACTTCGTATGAGTGAGTTATGCAATTTTAAAGTTCTGGAAATTAATTAAATAATTTAAAAATAAAATAGAAAATACCCTCAGCCCATTGACCGAAAAACACTGTTCACCGCCGAACTTTGACCGCACTTTGCCGCTGCCTCGGGCCACCTGACGCCACGGGACCACCGCCAATGTCTTCGTCTTGGCGAGACGCACCACCACCAGAAAGTGCCGCCCCTAAAGCTTCTCCGATCATCGGGAAATCGCCTAAAAAGGATTTCGCCTCGCGGGTCCCACATGCCTCCTCACACCTCCAAACTGCCTGAAATTTTCTGAGCATCTTCGTCTTGCGTAGACGAAGAACTTCCGTGTTCGTGACTTCGTCTAATTCTTCCTCGATTCACGGGAATTTCTTGATTTACGTTTTGAGCTTCTGAATTTCGAAAACAGCGAGCTTTAAGACGAGATTCCGGCGAATCCGAGCGCTGTTTGACAAAACCGAATACACCATTAGCTTCGTATCGTCGAGACCTTCGAGAAAACATATAATTTGCTATGGTTTGAAGAGATTTTATTTTTCGACAAATTTTAGAGGAAGAGAGAGCCGCCATGGAAATTGAGAAAAATGATAGAAAAGAGAAGTGGCTGCTGTGTATTTCGAATTTCAGCCCTAAATTCTGAGGAAAAAGATAATATATACTATGGGTTTAATTTTGGTTTGGGCCCAAATATCATTACGTGTCCAATTACTAAATTTTCAACTGTTTTCTTCAATTCAAAAATTCTTATAAATACATGCTGATTTCAAAATTAATAAATTTTAAACATAATTATTTCAGGTCATTACGAACCCAACGAACCTGATTTCGTAATTTTCCGATTCCGTATGAATTTATTATAAATTTCCGAAGTCTGAAAATAGGCTGTATTTCCACTGTAAAAATTATACAGGCCACAAAATAATTCCAAAAATTATAAATTTTAGTATTTAACCTTAATTTAATATTCCGAATCCATAGAAACTAGTTTCGTCGAATTCGGAGTTCGTTTGCAAAAATTCTATTTTTCAGGTGTATATTTTAATATTTAAAAATACAAAAATAGTGGAATTTTTCCGAAACTCAAAAATATAAGTTCTTATAGTCATTTTTATATGTAAACAACATTCTAAAACCAATGGAGATGGTTTCGGGTCCTAATTCCTTATTCTGCAAAATGTAGCATTTTGGCCCTTATAAATTTCATAGCGACCTTTCTAAATATTGAATTGGCCATAACTTTTGATTCCCGTTATGAAATTTCGATTTTTCGGATTCGTTGGAAAGATATTTTTAAATAGATTCTAATATTTTTGGTTTCACTAAAATCCGTTAAATTTTGCATCCTGTACGGTCAGTCAAAGTTCAAGTTTGACTTTTCAAACTACCGCGTTATTTCTAACTTTTGTTAATTAAAATTAAATCATTCATTCTAACTTCGATTTAAATCAAATTTGTGATCATTATTATTTAAATAAATTATTTCATATTGTCAAAATTCATTAAAATTTTCTAAAATAAAATTTTTAAATTGGTCCTGATTTTGCTGGTTGTTACAATCGTCCCCACTTAAAAACTTTTCGTCCTCGAAAAGGAACGTAGCTAAAAATTGTAAAATTAACTATCTTAATTTTAAATTTTAATGGTAGATTATCTTTTCAAAATATACATAACCTTATATATATAGAAATCATATTTCACAAAATATATTATAAATATCAAAAATACGTTAATTATAAATTCGTAACTCTGAACTCGTTCTAAGGCATTACTAACCCCATCTCTAACGAGTTTACTCATTCTAGGATACTACTGATCCTATCTCTAATGAGTATTCTTATTGGACATTAATAATCCAATCTCTGATGAGTCTTTTGTTCAGTTCTAATGAGTTGTACCCCAAAGATTTGAGGTAACCAGAGCTCTGATACCAACTGTAAAGACCCGCAAATTCCCACCCTTTTGAATCGACCATAAACCACACAGGTCTGACCCAAAAAGTGAAAATCTACGAATACTTTAACTTTGGGCATACAACACATTACAACAGATAACAGAAGACTTTTATAACACTATAATAAATGTTACATCAGAGTACAGAATATACATATCAGAGTACATTAGAATACAATTACAGCGGAAGATAAATACAATAATTAAATATATTGCAGCGGAAGAAACACAGCGGAAGACTCTCTATCTCTGGACACAGCTTTAAGCTTCAACCCAGAATCCTGCTTAATATATCTGCAAAAAATAGCTACTCGACTGCCCGTGTGGAAAATATGGGCACTCGAGTTTGCCAGTGGACAAACTACAGGTCAGTCATGGGACTGGTGTGAGAATTCTACTTAACCTATATAATATAATAAGGCTAATCACAGGACCACGCCACTTTCGCGGAACGGGTTTTCTCCTATGGATTGCCAGTGCATGACTAAAGTAAATCGTCAAAATAGCGCAATGCTTTTTAGAAAAATGAAACCATTATAAGACCCAAATCCCATCACACAATGCAACGCAAACCAGAGGATAGGGTTTTACCTTATTATGATCAAAAGATGCTTGATACGATAAACACGATATTATATAATAATAGTGTGCAACCAATTTGAAATACATCAAAGTAAATGTATCAATCCTAGACGGCATGAGTGCCCCATCCCACTATGTCGCCATATATAGGTATACAATCAAAACCGCGTGATGTCGTATTGGAAATTTGGGTTTCCATCTGAGTCAAGGCTAGGGAGGAGATCCTTACCGATTCGAGACACTCTAGCAATGCCCCAGGATTGATACTTTGTCCAACCCTTGGATCCTGCAGGGCCGGTCCATACGTTAACGCTTAATGGATTGGCAATTCCTGAACACACGCTTCCCGGTCCTTTTGGACCTATACTATGGCCAGTGGCGACCGCATAAACCGAGGCCTCGAAAAATCCAACAACCACAATGAATAAATGCCAGCGCTGGTAGGTCCCTGGCACCACTCTAGCTAGAAAGAAACGTGCGCACTCCCTGCGTTCCCTTCTCCCGTTTTAGACTCTACCGGGCTGTGAGGCTCGTGAGGTCACGTAACACAAAGCTATGCCTAAATAGACAATGCTTTGATCATCCCACAAGGCTCTGCTTTGCAACAATAAGCCTTGATCAAGTGCAACTTGGCATACCACATCAACAACTCATATCATGCGATCGGTAATTATTTAACATACAAAAGGGTGTTAAGCAAGAGAATAAATCCTCCGCCACCATGCATTTATATATTAAATAAAAACCAATTTAATTACATGAAATAAATTTCAATGTCAGGCATGCTATCCATTTACAAGTCCGTTCTGGGTCTGAACGAAACAATGTATCCGTCGATCTCCAGTACGTCTGGAAGATCATCACTTTTACCTTGCCTTGGGGGATCAGTCCCAATTCAAGATATCAGTCACCATCAACCAAACGATGTGAAGCCCTCCGGTCTTCAGTCACCGTCTTCATCTTCGACTCTTGATCGTCGTGATGATTATTCAGAATGGGTTAGACCCGGTCTTTCTGAATAACTCGCGTATTTGTAATTAAAATCAACCATACGCCACATTCCAACTTTGAATATCCTTTTAAATAAAAATTATTATTTATGTTAAAAGGTCCTCATTAATTCTATCAAAGATAAAATAAATTACATTTTAATCTTTCTAAAAAGATTTATTAATATTCCAATTTTGATTTAATTTATAAAATAGATTTATAAATTTCAAATAGTAATTTCAATGTAAATTGGATTAAAGGATAAATGTTATTTAAAACATCGTCCACTACAAATCCAATTCACATATCAATCACCAAACATAATTGTTAAGATCTAATGATTTTAAATAAAATATTTATCTTAAAGATATTAATTCATTACTATATAAAAAAACACATTTTAAAATAATCAATAAAATATTCTATATATAAAAGATTCTGAATGTAAAATATACTTTATAATACAAAATCTTTTATTTTACAAAAATTCTTTTATTATAAAAAAAATTCTTTATTTAAAAGAAATTCTGCATTGGAATGCGACTCAACCATGTACCATATAATTTGGGTCATATGGGTTTCATACATTTCATGTATAGGGTAATAACAAGAAATAATCCTTAATCCATCCATTAACAACCAGAGTGACGATGTCAACTGTGTGAGCATTAAAATGAAACAATAACGCTCATCGCAGTCTGTCGATCAATCGATAGACATATAATTAAACATTGGGATTTGTGTCAGTCAAGTATCGTCCCAATACCCGTGTGGGGTTTTCAGCCAACAAACAAATAATAAATTATTTGTGCACTTGGGCGATGTGTAAAAATAATCGTCCCAATCACATAAACAAGTCGGATGACTTGTAAATGGAAGTGTAATATTCAATTTTAAATATACTAACATCACTTTTAACACATCAAAATACAACATCACAGGCAAATATTTCAATACTCTTTATTATGAGCATATGACAATAAAAATCGTGACTTTTATTTACCAAAAATGCATATTTTGGTCTCATTCATTTGAATGACAAAATGAATATTTGACTTCATTCTTTTTAATGTATAAAAATATACATCCTTAATTCATTCTCTTTAATGTATGAAAACATACATTTTACATCCATTCTTTTTCTCAACATAAACAAATATGATGATTTTGTTCCTTAACCTCTAATGCAACAAAATGAGAATTTTGTCTAATCCTTTTCAATGAATAAAGATGTCTATTTTTACTTCATTCATTTTAATGTGCCAAAAATGTCCATTTGTCTAATTTACTTTTAATACACAAAAATGAGTATTTTGTTTTAATCTCTTTTCTTATGCATAAAAAAAATGTTTAATTTATTCTTTTTTTTTTATTTAATGACACCAAGTGTTCATTTCTAATTAATCCTTTTTACTGACACAAATATTCATGTCTAATTAATCTTTTTTTTTTATGACACAAAATGTTTATTTTTAACTAATCCTTTTAATGTATAGAAAAGTTCATTTTCTAATTTGCTGACATGTTAACTCAAAATGACAATTTAAATTCACTAATCAAGTCTTGACAAGAATGTTGTTCTTTTTCATTTACAATAGAAAATGTAAATATGTGTTTTTCTACATTCCATTCTTCTTATTTACATAAGAAAATGTAAATAATTGTAATTTCAAATTCCATTCTTTTTACTTACATAAGAAAATGTAAACAAATATATTTCTAAATTTTTACCATACCGTTATAACTCATATATAAATTACATAGAAAAATGTCATTTTTATTTTATCGTTCTAATTCACCTCTACATTACATAGAAAAATGTAATCTTTATTATGCGATGGGAATTCATATTTTAATTACATAGAAAAATGTAATTCCTATCATACGACATAGATTCATATTTAAATTACATTTAAAAATGTAGTTTTTATCCTATAGTGCAAATACACATTTTTATTACATGTAAAAAATGTAATTTTCATTCTACCGTTATTTTTCATCTCTAAATTACATTGAAAAATGTAATTTTAATCATGCAATGTAAATTTACATTTTTATATCATAGAAAAATGCAATTTTTGTCATACAGTGCAAATTCATATATAAATTACATATAAAAATGTAACCTTTGTTATGCAAAGTAAATTCACCTTTTTAATTACGTATAAAAATGTAATTTTATTCATACGGTGGAAGTTCATTCATAAATAACATACAAAAAATGTAATTTATTTCATACGATGAAAAATCATTCATAAATAACATATAAAAATGTGTTTCATCCATACAATGTAAAAACATCTTCTTTTTTTTATGTACAATGCAAAAATATCATCTTTTTTTAGTTATAATATATTAGCTTTACTATTTTACGATGTAAAAATATGATCTTTTATATTTTACAATGTAAAAATATCAACTTTACTATTTTACAATGTAAAAATATAATCTTTTCTATTTTACAATGTAAAAATATTCATTTTCCTATTTTGCAATGTGAAAATATGTTTTTTTCTATTTTGCAATGAAAATAATAACTTCTTTCTTCATTCTTTCATTACATATAAATGTAATCTTTTTTATTTATTACAATGAATAAAATTTCAATAAAAATGTAATCTTATCTTATGAACTTTTCATTGCAACAAAATGAAAAATAAAAATAAAATCTTTTTATTTTCATCTTTACAGTGAAAACTACATCACATTAAAAATATCATCTTTAATGCAACATCTTTCTATTGAAAACAATGAACACATAAAAATATAATCTTTTACATTGCTTCTTTTATTTGAAATCACTATTACCTTACAAATGAAGTTCTTTATATTACTTCTTTAATCAAAAACAATATTTCATTAAAAATGAGATTTTTAATGTTACAGCCTTTATTGAAATCAAAGTGACAAATAGTATGTCATTTTATTGAAATCACTATTATTGAAAACAATAGGCAATAAGAATCAAATCTTTAATTTCAATCCTAATATGAAAAAAAAAAAAAATGTAATCTTTTAATTTCATTCTTTTTAATGAAACAATTTCATATTGAAAATATATGCTTTTTAATTTACTCTTCTTAATGTAACAAATTTACATTAAGAATATATTCTTCTTAATTCATTCCTTTTAATTTAAACAAATAGAAAATGTATTTTATTCATTGTTCAAATTCTATTGTAAATAAACAAATAAAAATAATATTTTATTTGTTGTTCTAATTCTATTGTTGAATCAATAAATAAAAATAATATTTAATTTATACAAAATAAATTTCAACATCTAGATCTGAATAAATACGATTAAATCTGACATAACTATGTTTTAGATCTAATTTTAGATCTAATTCTCTAACTGAAAATAAATTTAATAATATCTGCAATTTCAATGCGAATCTAACACATCGTACACAACAAATCATATCACAAGCACAATCAATAATTCACACAACATAGAATATTTCAGAATTGAATAAATATAGTAATACAATTATTTTAACGCGAGAAAACAATATATAATTAATTAAATAATCAAAATTAGCATTCTCACCTAGATTTTTGGCCAAAATTTTACTGTCTCCTTTTCAGCTGCGGTCTACGCCATCGCGAAGCTCTTAATTTTGTGATTCCAACGCAATTTACGGTTCGTCAAACGGACCTCGTATGAAAGAGTTATGAATTTTTAAAGATCGGGTAGTTAAATAATTAATTAATATTCGTGAAAATACCTAAAAATTTCACTGTCTCAGAATTGGACAAAATTAGTGTCCATGCGTCCATCTCGTCGCCACGATCCCAACGCACCTGAAATCGTCGATTTTCGACTTCGTATGAGTGAGTTATGCAATTTTAAAGTTCTGGAAATTAATTAAATAATTTAAAAATAAAATAGAAAATACCCTCAGCCCATTGACCGAAAAACACTGTTCACCGCCGAACTTTGACCGCACTTTGCCGCTGCCTCGGGCCACATGACGCCACGGGACCACTGCCAATGTCTTCGTCTTGGCGAGACGCACCACCACCAGAAAGTGCCGCCCCTAAAGCTTCTCCGATCATCGGGAAATCGCCTAAAAAGGATTTCGCCTCGCGGGTCCCACATGCCTCCTCACACCTCCAAACTGCCTGAAATTTTCTGAGCATCTTCGTCTTGCGTAGATGAAGAACTTCCGTGTTCGTGACTTCGTCTAATTCTTCCTCGATTCACGGGAATTTCTTGATTTACGTTTTGAGCTTGTGAATTTCGAAAACAGCGAGCTTTAAGACGAGATTCCGGCGAATCCGAGCGCTGTTTGACAAAACCGAATACACCATTAGCTTCGTATCGTCGAGACCTTGGAGAAAACATATAATTTGCTATGGTTTGAAGAGATTTTATTTTTCGACAAATTTTAGAGGAAGAGAGAGCCGCCATGGAAATTGAGAAAAATGATAGAAAAGAGAAGTGGCTGCTGTGTATTTCGAATTTCAGCCCTAAATTCTGAGGAAAAAGATAATATATACTATGGGTTTAATTTTGGTTTGGGCCCAAATATCATTACGTGTCCAATTACTAAATTTTCAACTGTTTTCTTCAATTCAAAAATTCTTATAAATACATGCTGATTTCAAAATTAATAAATTTTAAACATAATTATTTCAGGTCATTACGAACCCAACGAACCTGATTTCGTAATTTTCCGATTCCGTATGAATTTATTATAAATTTCCGAAGTCTGAAAATAGGCTGTATTTCCACTGTAAAAATTATACAGGCCACAAAATAATTCCAAAAATTATAAATTTTAGTATTTAACCTTAATTTAATATTCCGAATCCATAGAAACTAGTTTCGTCGAATTCGGAGTTCGTTTGCAAAAATTCTATTTTTCAGGTGTATATTTTAATATTTAAAAATACAAAAATAGTGGAATTTTTCCGAAACTCAAAAATATAAGTTCTTATAGTCATTTTTATATGTAAACAACATTCTAAAACCAATGGAGATGGTTTCGGGTCCTAATTCCTTATTCTGCAAAATGTAGCATTTTGGCCCTTATAAATTTCATAGCGACCTTTCTAAATATTGAATTGGCCATAACTTTTGATTCCCGTTATGAAATTTCGATTTTTCGGATTCGTTGGAAAGATATTTTTAAATAGATTCTAATATTTTTGGTTTCACTAAAATCCGTTAAATTTTGCATCCTGTACGGTCAGTCAAAGTTCAAGTTTGACTTTTCAAACTACCGCGTTATTTCTAACTTTTGTTAATTAAAATTAAATCATTCATTCTAACTTCGATTTAAATCAAATTTGTGATCATTATTATTTAAATAAATTATTTTATATTGTCAAAATTCATTAAAATTTTCTAAAATAAAATTTTTAAATTGGTCCTGATTTTGCGGGTTGTTACACCTTTATTGGGTCCAATCGTTAAAAATAACGATTTGGTAATTCACTGAAGGTTAAATCAACAAATAAATATATAACTGGCAAACAGTCAACCATTAGCAAGTAGAGCACACAAAATAAAAGCCCAATTTATATAAAATATAAATGGGGAAAAACTGAGTGAGTTTAACTCACATTGTTTTGGTTTGACGTTGAACGTTAGTTCAGTTGATTCCAATGCGTCCAAACCAGCTCCGAACGGTTACGTCCGTCGATACGGACCCCGACGCCTTTTGTTTTGTTCCACTCTGTTCATATACGAATAAATTATATGTTTAATATTTTAAATAATTAATTTTTAATTAAAACAAATCAACACTGTTCAATTTTAACTGATAAATACGGTGCCTTAATCTCCTTTTGTTTCGTTAGAACCCGATTGGACAGTTTAAGAACTTGTATACATTTATACAAACTGCACGGCATGGTTTTAAAGATCCAGTTATAAGACTAACAAACTTAACATATTTGTTATCACTAATTCAACATATATTTAATCATTGGGGTTAGCAACTAAGTTTAATTCAGTACACTACTGACTTACTACTAACTGGTTATCGTATACGTTTTTCACAAATTAGCGTACTCAACAAATTTGGTCTGTGTATAACTAACAAGTGGTCCGTATATCTAAACCGTATTGTTTAATTCTTTTACCTGCTCCGAAATTTCTTTCCACTGCTTCGCATGTCCTCCTTGTTCCAAAACAACCCTCACGCTCCGCATTTTCTCTAGTTACGCCTCACCGTACTCAACTCCGATCTTCACATTGGACCCCATATGCAAGTGGACCCGAAACTACACCTGATATATTAAATAATCCCAATAGTATAACTCTTTCCATTTCTTAATTAAATTTTACTAACTGCTTATTATAAAAAAATCATGATTATATAAATAGAACACATTTTGGCACTTTCAATATAATTAGGTACTTGTTAATTATAGATATAGTTTTATTGTTCACCTTCTCAATACTCGCTGTTAGTACCATCGCTTATCGCCGCTGTTCCATTAGCTACCGCACCCACCTGAGGGCGCACCACCTCTACTCAATGCTCCACGCCTCCACCCATGGAGTTCCGTATGCTCCACAACATCAAAAGGCTTCCACCGTTCGCATTCTCCCAACGCCTCCAATCTCTCTCCACCGAAAGATATCACCGAAGTTTGAACCCGCTTCTTCATGCAATGCTCCTCACGTACTCACTCCGCTGTCCGCATTTCCCTAAACCTCCTGCATCAAAAACTGACGCACCAACCATTTTCCGCCTTCTGTTCTCACACCTCCCTTCTTTCTCTATACTAAAAACAAAACTACCCGCTCCCTTCATAGTACAGAAAGAACTCAATGTCAGTACAAACAAACCCATGCAAATCCCTCACGTGCCACGTCAATTCCAACGCCTAGTTCAAAGAAGAGAGTGACTGAAACTTGGGGTGCTGAATTCGCAGAAAGAATAGATGGTGAAAGAAATGGTCGGATCTGGAAAGATTGGAAGAAGTAAAGAAAAACCGTTCATTTACTTTTATTCTCAAATGGAGCCTTTAGTTGTTCGTAGCAGGGAATGGAGATCCGCGTATATATAGAAGAAGTGGGCAGGGATAAGAACAGCGTCGCTTTCGAACGTACGAAGTAGGCTTAAGCTTAGGTCCGCGAAAGTCTGCATGTCTTTTCTTTTCTATTAGACAGTTATTGACTCTGCCATGTAGGTCTGTGCATGGCATAGCTTAGCTTGCAGATGGGTGTAGCATGTGCCTGTCATCTCTGATGGAAACTAAAGAAAGTAAGGACCGAAAGCTGCTTCTCTTATCTGATGTAGACCGAACAGAGTTGTACAATATCGGGTAGATTTAGGTCTGCCTGCATGGGTTTAAAAGTGAAAAGGGTAGGTCTGTGATTGATTGTCTTCTACGTTACGTCGTATCATACTGGAAAGATAGCTGTTTGAGCTTTTCACTCCTCAATAGCAATTGTGTTAGGTGCAGAATGAAGACTAGGGTTTGCAAAATATTTATATTTGAGGACAAATTAATATTTAATTATTCGCGAAACTTCACCGCTAAGTATCACGTTAAAACCACCCCTAAACGATTTCTGTTATCTGACAAAACGACCAATCTTGATGTAAAAAGGTATTCCGAACCAAATGAGACAAGTTTCGCCGAAATCCGAGGTCGTATGAAAAAATTTCCTTTATAAAACCAGAAATAAACATGCGTTTAATTTTTTCACGATCACCAGATAAATCAAATCAACTTGAAACCTTGCAATCCTATAATAATTTTTCAATACGAACCCAACGGCACTAGTTTCATCGCATTCTGAGACTGTTTCCCCGGTAGGCTATTTTTACGCGCACCGCAATGCCCTTTTGAACACCAAATTAGTCGATCTCTAAAAAAACAAATTATATACTTATCCTGGCCCTAATTGACGATACAAACTCAATGGAACTGGTTTCGTGGCCTAATTCGATCGTCTGCTCAAGTTATACCCAAATATCTCTCGATTAAATTAACTACGCGCTATAGAAATTGAACGGGCGTTTACGGTTGCCGTGGACACATACGACATCGGTTTGCCACGCAATTTGATTTTCTGACAATAATTTGACGATACAGTCCCAATGAAACTAATTTCATTGAAAACAGAGTTTGTTTGCAAAATGGCTATTTTAAAGGCCGATAACGATTTCCATAGCGTTTATTTCAAAATTTGATTTGGCCATATCTAACAATCTACAACACGGAATCTGGATTTTTCTCTTTCATATGGAAACTATCGTCACTACGGTTCCAACGTTTCTCGTTTCACAAAAATCCGACTTATATCGGACTCTGTATATTCATTTGAAGTTCAAAACTCCAAATTACGAACTGCACGCCATTTTCAAGCTTGATTTATATTATATATGAATATATATCGTTCAACTTCGTTTAAATAGCGATTTAAATATTAAAATCCATTCATATTCCAAATAAAATATTTAAAACCAATTTAAATATTCAGATTCAAATGGTCGAAAAACACGGGTCGTTACATTCTTCCCCCCTTAAGATAATTTCGTCCTCGAAATTGCTAAGGTAAGAAAGAACGTAATAAACCCATTAACTTTATAAAAATATTTAAATAAAACTCGATTTTTATTTTTCAAAACTAATCTACTCGGTTTTAAAACCAAATTAATTCAAATAGCAAAATTTCCAAAAATCTTCAAAAAATTTCTAACACCTTAAATTTTGAAAAAATTTGGTAGAGTCTCCCCTGCACGGAGGACATCTGCAATATCGCAGGAACAAATAATATATATTCATCGACCAATGGTCGGAAAAAAAAAAAAAATCAAAACCCCAAAATCCAAAATTTTATATTTTCGCGTAGACGTACCTTTTACGAGCGCTATTGAGCATACTGGCTCAACGTATATGCAATTTACTCAACCCATATCAATTTGCCTAGCCATCGGTACCTGTACTCACTCAATTCAGATATGAGTAACAAATATATGAATTTCTTAAGTAATATTTCACTAATCCACAAGTATAACAACCCAAATTCCAAAATCAAACAGATGGCATCACTTTATTTTCAAATACAGGGTCAAATCTAAATCTCAATTCATATTCACTTTTATTCCAGTTAAATTATACTAGAAATTATTCTTTAGTTTATAATCCATTCAGTTCCATTTAATTATTGATTATTTCCAATCAAACCGTCATCCAACAACAAACAATTCACAATCAGCAACCAATACACGACCAAATCAACCAAATCAATTTAATTTACATCAATATTAATATTTTATTTTGGTTTCATAGATTTGATTATTATTTATCCATTTAATTTCCAATTTCCAAATCGGTTTTATTTAATTTCGATATCATTCTTAATTTAACTTCACTTAACCAATTTAAGTATCAATTCAAATTCCAATCAAATTTGGATTTTATTCAAATCGATCAAACACCTCAAACACACTATCATCTTCATAATTTGATAAAATTATTTCTTCTCTATATAAAATATAATTTGGGTACAATTATTTCATTTACGTCCTTTACAAAACAATACTGTATCTATCGCCAGTTCTATGCTTTTCTACACTTGAACCGACAAACAAACACAATACAAAACGTTAATATATGAAATTTACAATTACGCTCTCATATACACTCAATCTCGATCTAGGGTATTTCTAACCCAATCTCTATCGAGTTTCACCACAGAGCCAAGGTTATTACTAAACCAATAGCTCTAATACCACTGTAACGACCCAAGGATTTTCGGTCCCGAAAATCGACGTAAATACCTTTACCGTAACTCATGCCAACCTTTCAAACACCGAAAACACTGGAACGTTATTAGAAAGAAATTAGAGGGTGAGGTAAGAAAGAAAGAAATATTAGAATAGAAGAATAAGAAGAACCAACACAACACAGAGTCTCACATCGCAGCGGAATAAAATATAATATATAAATAAACTTTATTGAGAGATTGAAATAATACTTACAACATCAGAGTACATCAATTCACCTGGACAGTTACAATAGTCTGTCCTCGTATATATAACACACAGCGGAATAATAACGGTTGAACATCATACGTCTGAACTCTTTCATCTCGTCTTTGGACTTCGAATCATCTAGTAACCTGAACCTGTACACCCCGGTCTAACCCGAGCATTTACAAAACACCGGGTCAGTCTGGTGAACCAGAGTGAGATAAACTCGCACAGTATTAAGGGGGATCATCCAACTTGATTTTAAAGTTAAAAAATCTTTTCGAAAGTAAAGGATAATCGTAAGACCGAATCCACACATAAACACGGACGGTTTTTACCTTACGATAACCCAAAACAGTTTTGAAAACCAATATCTTTTCTGATATTATAATAGTGTCTAAATACAAGTAAATAACAATCTAGTGGAACGCTTGCATCTCACGCTCCACATATATAGTATACAAACAAAAACCACGGGCGCTTATTGGAGATTGGATTCCGACCTTGACAAGGTATGGGACCACCTTCCGATGATGTATCTCTAGAGGCGAATACACCTGGGTTCAACAAGAACGTCTTGCAACCCGGCCCTCACATGACCGACCACTCATTTCGCTTGAGTGTATCGAATGTATATCACCAACGGTTGGGCTCAAACCACCGTTTCCCGAAAAGGGACAGCATCGATAGATTTAAGAAGCAAACGAATTTCTCTAGATAGGTGATTATACACCCTAATGGGAGCGACCCACATAGCCATGCTGCCTGCCCGATTTTTGTCATTTCCCGGTTGTGAGGCTTGAGGTTTGAATTTCCCTTTGGAATATTTGGTCACCATTCACTTTGAATGCAACATCGTCAAATCTGCCAGATATCACTAATTGACATCCACAAAAATACTGTAGCAGTTAAGCTAAGAGAACGGCCATCCTCCGCCAACCACTATAGCACGTTTGAAGAAATCAACGTACGCGACCCTTTTGGAAATACTCTGTCAGACATCTGTCCAAACAAGTCATCCAGGAACAGGATGAACCGAAGGCACTCTCCTACTGCATCTCATATAGGAATCACCCCATGGATCAGTACCGAGAAGTCCTTGCAACCCGTAGATTCCAACTACGACAGAACCACAGTTTATCTCTGGCCGCTAAACCGGAGATTATTAGCAGTTCTTCCGCTTATGAAAATCCACGGTCTTCAATGCTCCATCTCGACCGTCTTCTGATATCTTCACGTATTTGTTGGTCGGAAATGTTTTCGAATAAAAATTCGATCCCGGTCTTTCCTTGCCAACAAGCGTATTGGATAGATTTGATAGTCGGTGATTTAACTATCAAAATAATCAGTGTTTCAATCATGACAACCCAGTGAGTTCACTGGTTCAGTATTCAGCACCACTTGGCCTTTTAATTTAAAACAAAATGTAAATTTAAAACATTATATCTTTTGATCTTATAAATATAATTTCGCTTCTTATTTAATCATAAGATAACTCTTTAAACGAATGCATTTAAAACTATTTCAAATACATTAGAATTCATTCTATACATATATTTTTCCAACCTTATTTTTTTACGAATTCACGTAAACCATTGTTATTTGACATCAATATCAAATCTTCATTCTCAGAATAAACTCATTCAAAGATGTACCCTTTTGATTTCCTTTTTCTTAGGAACTCTCGTTATAAATATATTTTCCAAATTTCCACCAAGAATGTTGCGTTACTATTTCACTGATGAAATAAACTACTATTAACCTCTTTCACCATTACAACTAATATTATCTTCAGATAATTCCGAAGTCGTTCAAATTGGGGTATTTTAATTACCTCTCAGACCTTGATCAACAACGTTCATACCTCAAGATGGATACGAGTTGTAATTCAAACACCAATATTCCATTCCGTACTCAAATCAAATTCATCACTACATTTTATTCAAACATGGTTTCATGAAACCTTTTTGTCAATCCTTTCCCAAATCATTCAACCCTTTTCCCTCTTTTGATAACTTTTATTTGAAATAATACATTTCAAATCTATCTCCAGATATAAATTTAATTTTATAACTTCATTTCCATCGACTCATCTGACAGTGAATCAATATTTAAAAAAAAAACGATTGATTTTATAGGCCATATGTCGCCAAATACTTCAACCAATATCGCCCATTGGTTTAAACTAAACAAATGTTGAATATTCAGTCAATAATCAACAATCAAATCAATCACCCCAAACAGGACAGTTCATATGTTGATAATATGAAATAAATAATATATTGAGGAATCCGGTTGGATCCCTCCAACCTGTTATTCCCTGTATTCACAATAGTTGTCATAGACCAGATCACTTCATTTAACTGATAATTATAAATAATGCCCATTTAACATCACCACAAGCAAGTCAAAACAATTCAATCAGTTCAAACAATTCAAACAAAACACATTTATTTTATAAACGTGACCAACAAGGTAAGTTACCTTTATTGGGTCTAATCGTTAAAAATAACGATTTGGTAATTCACTGAAGGTTAAATCAACAAATAATATATAACTGGCAAACAGTCAACCATTAGCAAGCAGAGCACACAAAATAAAAGCCCAATTTATATAAAATATAAATGGGGAAAAACTGAGTAAGTTTAACTCACATTGTTTTGGTTTGACGTTGAATGTTAGTTCAGTTGATTCCAATGCGTCCAAACCAGCTCCGAACGGTTCCGTCCGTCGATACGGACCCCGACGCCTTTTCTTTTGTTCCACTCTGTTCATATACGAATAAATTATATGTTTAATATTTTAAATAATTAATTTTTAATTAAAACTAATCAACACTGTTCAATTTGAACTGATAAATACGGTGCCTTAATCTCCTTTTGTTTCGTTAGAACCCGATTGGACAGTTTAAGAACTTGTATACATTTATACAAACTGCACGGCATGGTTTTAAAGATCCAGTTATAAGACTAACCAACTTAACATATATGTTATCACTAATTCAACATATATTTAATCATAGGGGTTAGCAACTAAGTTTAATTCAGTACACTACTGACTTACTACTAACTGGTTATCGTATACGTTTTTCACAAATTAGCGTACTCAACAAATTTGGTCTGTGTATAACTAACAAGTGGTCCGTATATCTAAACCGTATTGTTTAATTCTTTTACCTGCTCCGAAATTTCTTTCCACTACTTCGCATGTCCTCCTTGTTCCAAAACAACCCTCACGCTCCTCATTTTCTCCAGTCACGCCTCACCGTACTCAACTCCAAACTTCACGTTGGACCCCATATGCAAATGGACCCGAAACTACACCTGATATATTAAATCATCCCAATAGTATAACTCTTTCCATTTCTTAATTAAATTTTACTAACTGCTTATTATAAAAAAATCATGATTATATAAATAGAACACATTTTGGCACTTTCAATATAATTAGGTACTTGTTAATTATAGATATAGTTTTACTGTTCACCTTCTCAATACTCGCTGTCAGTACCATCGCTTATCGCCGCTGTTCCATTAGCTACCGCAACCACCTGAGGGCGCACCACCTCTACTCAATGCTCCACGCCTCCACCCATGGAGTTCTGTATGCTCCACAACAACAAAAGGCTTCCACCATTCGCATTCTCCCAACGCCTCCAATCTCTCTCCACCGAAAGATATCACCGAAGTTTGAACCCGCTTCTTCATGCAATGCTCCTCACGTACTGACTCCGCTGTCCACATTTCCCCAAACCTCCTGCATCAAAAACTGACGCACCAACCATTTTCCGCCTTCTGTTCTTACGCCTCCCTTCTTTCTCTATACTAAAAACAAAACTACCTGCTCCCTTCATAGTACAGAAAGAACTCAATGTCAGTACAAAAAAACCCATGCAAATCCCTCACGTGCCACGTCAATTCCAACGCCTAGTTCAAAGAAGAGAGTGACTGAAACTTGGGGTGCTGAATTCGCAGAAAGAATAGATGGTGAAAGAAATGGTCGGACCTGGAAAGATTGGACGAAGTAAAGAAAAACCGTTCATTTACTTTTATTCTCAAATGGAGCCTTTAGTTGTTCGTAGCAGGGAATGGAGATCCGCGTATATATAGAAGAAGTGGGCAGGGATAAGAACAGCGTCGCTTTCGGACGTACGAAGTAGGCATAAGCTTAGGTCCGCGAAAGTCTGCATGTCTTTTCTTTTCTATTAGACTGTTAGTGACTCTCCCATGTAGGTCTGTGCATGGCATAGCTTAGCTTGCAGATGGGTGTAGCATGTGCCTGTCAGCTCTGATGGAAACTAAAGAAAGTAAGGACCGAAAGCTGCTTCTCTTATCTGATGTAGACCGAACAGAGTTGTACAATATCGGGTAGATTTAGGTCTGCCTGCATGGGTTTAAAAGTGAAAAGGGTAGGTCTGTGATTGATTGGCTTCTACGTTACGTCGTATCATACTGGAAAGATAGCTGTTTGAGCTTTTCACTCCTCAATAGCTGTTGTGTTAAGTGCAGAATGAAGACTAGGGTTTGCAAAATATTTATATTTGAGGACAAATTAATATTTAATTATTCGCGAAACTTCACCGCTAAGTATCGCGTTAAAACCACCCCTAAACGATTTCTGTTATTTGACAAAACGACCAATCTTGATGTAAAAAGGTATTCCGAACCAAATGAGACAAGTTTCGCCGAAATCCGAGGTCGTATGAAAAAATTTCCTTTATAAAACCAGAAATAAACACGCGTTTAATTTTTTCACGATCACTAGATAAATCAAATCAACTTGAAACCTTGCAATCCTATAATAATTTTTCAATACGAACCCAACGGTACTAGTTTCATCGCATTCTGAGACTGTTTCCCCGGTAGGCTATTTTTACGCGCACCGCAATGCCCTTTTGAACACCAAATTAGTCGATCTCTAAAAATAACAAATTATATACTTATCCTAGCCCTAATTGACGATACAAACTCAATGGAACTGGTTTCGTGGCCTAATTCGATCGTCTGCTCAAGTTATACCCAAATATCTCTCGATTAAATTAACTACGAGCTATAGAAATTGAACGGGCGTTTACGGTTGCCGTGGACACATACGACATCGGTTTGCCATGCAATTTGATTTTCTGACAATAATTTGACGATACAGTCCCAATGAAACTAATTTCATTGAAAACAGAGTTTGTTTTCAAAATGGCTATTTTAAAGGCCGATAACGATTTCCATAGCGTTTATTTCAAAATTTGTTTTGGCCATATCTAACAATCGACAACACGGAATCTGGAATTTTCTCTTTCATATGGAAACTATCGTCACTACGGTTCCAACGTTTCTCGTTTCACAAAAATCCGACTTATATCGGACTCTGTATATTCATTTGAAGTTCAAAACTCCAAATTACGAACTGCACGCCATTTTCAAGCTTGATTTATATTATATATGAATATATATCGTTCAACTTCGTTTAAATAGCGATTTAAATATTAAAATCCATTCATATTCCAAATAAATTATTTAAAACCAATTTAAATATTCAGATTCAAATGGTTGAAAAACACGGGTTGTTACATTCTTCCCCCCTTAAGATAATTTCGTCCTCGAAATTGCTAAGGTAAGAAAAAACGTAATAAACCCATTAACTTTATAAAAATATTTAAATAAAACTCGATTTTTATTTTTCAAAACTAATCTACTCGGTTTTAAAACCAAATTAATTCAAATAGCAAAATTTCCAAAAATCTTCAAAAAATTTCTAACACCTTAAATTTTGAAAAAATTTGGTAGAATCTCCCCTGCACGGAGGACATCTGCAATATCGCAGGAACAAATAATATATATTCATCGACCAACGGTCGGAAAACAAAAAAAAATCAAAACCCCAAAATCCAAAATTTTATATTTTCCCGTAGACGTACCTTTTACGAGCGCTATTGAGCATACTGGCTCAACGTATATGCGATTTACTCAACCCATATCAATTTGCCTAGCCATCGGTACCTATACTCACTCAATTCAGATATGAGTAACAAATATATAAATTTCTTAAGTAATAGTTCACTAATCCACAAGTATAACAACCCAAATTCCAAAATCAAACAGATGGCATCACTTTATTTTCAAATACAGGGTCAAATCTAAATCTCAATTCATATTCACTTTTATTCCAGTTAAATTATACTAGAAATTATTCTTTAGTTTATAATCCATTCAGTTCCATTTAATTATTGATTATTTCCAATCAAACCATCATCCAACAACAAACAATTCACAATCAGCAACCAATACACGACCAAATCAATTTAATTTACATCAATATTAATATTTTATTTTGGTTTCATAGATTTGATTATTATTTATCCATTTAATTTCCAATTTCCAAATCGGTTTTATTTAATTTCGATATCATTCTTAATTTAACTTCACTTAACCAATTTAAGTATCAATTCAAATTCCAATCAAATTTGGATTTTATTCAAATCGATCAAACACCTCAAACACACTATCATCTTCATAATTTGATAAAATTATTTCTTCTATATATAAAATATAATTTGGGTACAATTATTTCATTTACGTCCTTTACAAAACAATACTGTATCTATCGCCAGTTCTATGCTTTTCTACACTTGAACCGACAAACAAACACAATACAAAACGTTTTTATATGAAATTTACAATTACGCTCTCATATATATACACTCAATCTCGATCTAGGGTATTTCTAACCCAATCTCTATCGAGTTTCACCACAGAGCCAAGGTTATTACTAAACCAATAGCTCTGATACCACTGTAACGACCCAAGGATTTTCGGTCCCGAAAATCGACATAAATACCTTTACCGTAACTCATGCCAACCTTTCAAACACCGAAAACACTGGAACGTTATTAGAAAGAAATTAGAGGGTGAGGTAAGCAAGAAAGAAATATTAGAATAGAAGAATAAGAAGAACCAACACAACACAGAGTCTCACATCGCAGCGGAATAAAATATAATATATAAATAAACTTTATTGAGAGATTGAAATAATACTTACAACATCAGAGTACATCAATTCACCTGGACAGTTATAATAGTCTGTCCTCGTATATATAACACACAGCGGAATAATAACGGTTGAACATCATACGTCTGAACTCTTTCATCTCGTCTTTGGACTTCGAATCATCTGGTAACCTGAACCTGTACACCCCGGTCTAACCCGAGCATTTACAAAACACCGGGTCAGTCTGGTGAACCAGAGTGAGATAAACTCGCACAGTATTAAGGGGGATCATCCAACTTGATTTTAAAGTTCAAAAATCTTTTCGAAAGTAAAGTATAATCGTAAGACCGAATCCACACACAAACACGGACGGTTTTTACCTTACGATAACCCAAAACAGTTTTGAAAACCAATATCTTTTCTGGTATTATAATAGTGTCTAAATACAAGTAAATAACAATCTAGTGGAACACTTGCATCTCATGCTCCACATATATAGTATACAAACAAAAACCGCGGGCGCTTATTGGAGATTGGATTCCGACCTTGACAAGGTATGGGACCACCTTCCGATGATGTATCTCTAGAGGCGAATACACCTGGGTTCAACAAGAACGTCTTGCAACCCGGCCCTCACATGACCGACCACTCATTTCGCTTGAGTGTATCGAATGTATATCACCAACGGTTGGGCTCAAACCACCGTTTCCCGAAAAGGGACAGCATCGATAGATTTAAGAAGCAAAGGAATTTCTCTAGATAGGTGATTATACACCCTAATGGGAGCGACCCACATAGCCATGCTGCCTGCCCGATTTTTGTCATTTCCCGGTTGTGAGGCTTGAGGTTTGAATTTCCCTTTGGAATATTTGGTCACCATTCACTTTGAATGCCACATCGTCAAATCCGCCAGATATCACTAATTGACATCCACAAAAATACTCTAGCAGTTAAGCTAAGAGAACGACCATCCTCCGCCAACCACTATAGCACGTTTGAAGAAATCAACGTACGCGATCCTTTTGGAAATACTCTGTCAGACATCTGTCCATACAAGTCATCCAGGAACAGGATGAAACGAAGGCACTCTTCTACTGCATCTCATATAGGAATCACCCCATGGATCAGTACCGAGAAGTCCTTGCAACCCGTAGATTCCAACTACGACAGAACCACAGTTTATCTCTGGCCGCTAAACCGGAGATTATTAGCAGTTCTTCCGCTTATGAAAATCCACGGTCTTCAATGCTCCATCTCGACCGTCTTCTGATATCTTCACGTATTTGTTGGTCGGAAAGGTTTTCGAATAAAAATTCGATCCCGGTCTTTCCTTGCCAACAAGCGTATTGGACAGATTTGATAGTCGGTGATTTATCTATCAAAATAATCAGTGTTTCAATCATGACAACCCAGTGAGTTCACTGGTTCAGTATTCAGCACCACTTGGCCTTTTAATTTAAAACAAAATGTAAATTTAAAACCTTATATCTTTTGATCTTATAAATATAATTTCGCTTCTTATTTAATCATAAGATAACTCTTTAAACGAATGCATTTAAAACTATTTCAAATACATTAGAATTCATTCTATACATATATATTCCCAACCTTATTTTTTTACGAATTCATGTAAACCATTGTTATTTGACAACAATATCAAATCTTCATTCTCAGAATAAACTCATTCAAAGACGTACCCTTTTGATTTCCTTTTTCTTAGGAACTCTCGTTATAAATATATTTTCCAAATTTCCACCAAGAATGTTGCGTTACTATTTCACTGATGAAATAAACTACTATTAACCTCTTTCACCATTACAACTAATATTATCTTCAGATAATTCCGAAGTCGTTCAAATTGGGGTATTTTAATTACCTCTCAGACCTTGATCAACAACGTTCATACCTCAAGATGGATACGAGTTGTAATTCAAACACCAATATTCCATTCCGTACTCAAATCAAATTCATCACTACATTTTATTCAAACATGGTTTCATGAAACCTTTTTGTCAATCCTTTCCCAAATCATTCAACCCATTTCCCCCTTTTGATAACTTTTATTTGAAATAATACATTTCAAATCTATCTCCAGTTATAAATTTAATTTTATAACTTCATTTCCATCGACTCATCTGACGGTGAATCAATATTAAAAAAAAACGATTGATTTTATAGGCCATATGTCGCCAAATACTTCAACCAATATCGCCCATTGGTTTAAACTAAACAAATGTTGAATATTCAGTCAATAATCAACAATCAAATCAATCATCCCAAACAGGACAGTTCATATGTCGATAATATGAAATAAATAATATATTGAGGAATCCGGTTGGATCCCTCCAACCTGTTCTTCCCTGTATTCACAATAGTTGTCATAGACTAGATCACTTCATTTAACTGATAATTATAAATAATGCCCATTTAACATCAACCACAAGCAAGTCAAAACAATTCAATCAGTTCAAACAATTCAAACAAAACACGTTTATTTTATAAACGTAACCAACAAGGTAAGTTACCTTTATTGGGTCTGATCGTTAAAAATAACGATTTGGTAATTCACTGAAGGTTAAATCAACAAATAATTATATAACTGGCAAACAGTCAACCATTAGCAAGCAGAGCACACAAAATAAAAGCCCAATTTATATAAAATATAAATGGGGGAAAACTGAGTGAGTTTAACTCACATTGTTTTGGTTTGACGTTGAACGTTAGTTCAGTTGATTCCAATGCGTCCAAACCAACTCCGAATGGTTACGTCCGTCGATACGGACCCCGACACCTTTTGTTTTGTTCCACTCTGTTCATATACGAATAAATTATATGTTTAATATTTTAAATAATTAATTTTTAATTAAAACTAATCAACACTGTTCAATTTTAACTAATAAATACGGTGCCTTAATCTCCTTTTGTTTCGTTAGAACCCGATTGGACAGTTTAAGAAGTTGTATACATTTATACAAACTGCACGACATGGTTTTAAAGATCCAGTTATAAGACTAACCAACTTAACATATATGTTATCACTAATTCAACATATATTTAATCATAGGGGTTAGCAACTAAGTTTAATTCAGTACACTACTGACTTACTACTAACTGGTTATCGTATACGTTTTTCACAAATTAGCGTACTCAACAAATTTGGTCTGTGTATAACTAACAAGTGGTCCGTATATCTAAACCGTATTGTTTAATTCTTTTACCTGCTCCGAAATTTCTTTCCACTGCTTCGCATGTCCTCCTTGTTCCAAAACAACCCTCACGCTCCGTATTTTCTCCAGTCTCGCCTCACCGTACTCAACTCCGAACTTCACGTTGGACCCCATATGCAAGTGGACCCGAAACTACACCTGATATATTAAATAATCCCAATAGTATAACTCTTTCCATTTCTTAATTAAATTTTACTAACTGCTTATTATAAAAAAAATCATGATTATATAAATAGAACACATTTTGGCACTTTCAATATAATTAGGTACTTGTTAATTATAGATATAGTTTTACTGTTCACCTTCTCAATACTCGCTGTCAGTACCATCGCTTATCGCCGCTGTTCCATCAGCTACCGCAACCACCTGAGGGCGCACCACCTCTACTCAATGCTCCACGCCTCCAACCATGGAGTTCCGTATGCTCCACAACATCAAAAGGCTTCCACCATTCGCATTCTCCCAACGCCTCCAATCTCTCTCCACCGAAAGATATCACCGAAGTTTGAACCCGCTTCTTCATGCAATGCTCCTCACGTACTCACTCCGCTGTCCGCATTTCCCCAAACCTCCTGCATCAAAAACTGACGCACCAACCATTTTCCGCCTTCTGTTCTCACGCCTCCCTTCTTTCTCTATACTAAAAACAAAACTACCCGCTCCCTTCATAGTACAGAAAGAACTCAATGTCAGTACAAACAAACCCATGCAAATCCCTCACGTGCCACGTCAATTCCAACGCCTAGTTCAAAGAAGAGAGTGACTGAAACTTGGGGTGCTGAATTCGCAGAAAGAATAGATGGTGAAAGAAATGGTCGGACCTGGAAAGATTGGAAGAAGTAAAGAAAAACCGTTCATTTACTTTTATTCTCAAATGGAGCCTTTAGTTGTTCGTAGCAGGGAATGGAGATCCGCGTATATACAGAAGAAGTGGGCAGGGATAAGAACAGCGTCGCTTTCGAACGTACGAAGTAGGCTTAAGCTTAGGTCCGCGAAAGTCTGCATGTCTTTTCTTTTCTATTAGACTGTTAGTGACTCTGCCATGTAGGTCTGTGCATGGCATAGCTTAGCTTGCAGATGGGTGTAGCATGTACCTGTCAGCTCTGATGGAAACTAAAGAAAGTAAGGACCGAAAGCTGCTTCTCTTATCTGATGTAGACCGAATAGAGTTGTACAATATCGGGTAGATTTAGGTCTGCCTGCATGGGTTTAAAAGTGAAAAGGGTAGGTCTGTGATTGATTGGCTTCTACGTTACGTCGTATCATACTGGAAAGATAGCTGTTTTAGCTTTTCACTCCTCAATAGCTGTTGTGTTAGTTGCAGAATGAAGACTAGGGTTTGCAAAATATTTATATTTGAGGACAAATTAATATTTAATTATTCGCGAAACTTCACCGCTAAGTATCGCGTTAAAACCACCCCTAAACGATTTCTGTTATTTGACAAAACGACCAATCTTGATGTAAAAAGGTATTCCGAACCAAATGAGACAAGTTTCGCCGAAATCCGAGGTCGTATGAAAAAATTTCCTTTATAAAACCAGAAATAAACACGCGTTTAATTTTTTCACGATCACCAGATAAATCAAATCAACTTGAAACCTTACAATCCTATAATAATTTTTTAATACGAACCCAACGGCACTAGTTTCATCACATTCTGAGACTGTTTCCCCGGTAGGCTATTTTTACGCGCACCGCAATGCCCTTTTGAACACCAAATTAGTCGATCTCTAAGAATAACAAAATATATACTTATCCTGGCCCTAATTGACGATACAAACTCAATGGAACTGGTTTCGTGGCCTAATTCGATCGTCTGCTCAAGTTATACCCAAATATCTCTCGATTAAATTAACTACGCGCTATAGAAATTGAACGGGCGTTTACGGTTGCCGTGGACACATACGACATCGGTTTGCCACGCAATTTGATTTTCTGACAATAATTTGACGATACAGTCCCAATGAAACTAATTTCATTGAAAACAGAGTTTGTTTGCAAAATGGCTATTTTAAAGGCCGATAACGATTTCCATAGCGTTTATTTCAAAATTTGATTTGGCCATATCTAACAATCTACAACACGGAATCTGGATTTTTCTCTTTCATATGGAAACTATCGTCACTACGGTTCCAACGTTTCTCGTTTCACAGAAATCCGACTTATATCGGACTCTGTATATTCATTTGAAGTTCAAAACTCCAAATTACGAACTGCACGCCATTTTCAAGCTTGATTTATATTATATATGAATATATATCGTTTAACTTCGTTTAAATAGCGATTTAAATATTAAAATCCATTCATATTCCAAATAAAATATTTAAAACCAATTTAAATATTCAGATTCAAATGGTCGAAAAACACGGGTCGTTACAAATGGACTCCAGAATGTGAAGAGGCTTTTGAAGAGCTAAAGTTAAGATTAACGACAGCTCCAGTGTTAATCATCGTCGATGGCAATCAGGATTTGAAAGTCTGGACAGATGCTTCTAGAGAAGGCCTTGGCGCAGTGTTAATGCAAAGAGGTCAAGTGATTGCTTATGCTAGCCGTCAGCTAAAGCCGCATGAGAAAAACTACGTAACTCATGATCTTAAGTTATTGGCTATAGTATTCGCTTTGAAAATCTGGAGACACTATCTTTTGGGTGAGAAATTCGAGATGTATACAGACCATCCGTCACTGAAGTATCTGTTCACCCAGAAAGACTTGAATCTGAGGCAGGAACGTTGGCTGGAGTTCCTGGCAGCATACGATTTTCAGATTCTATACACTCCAGGGAAAGCCAATGTCGTGGCCTTTGCGTTAAGCCGAAAGAATGTAATGATCGCCAGCTTTATTATTACAACTTCCTTGATTGACAAAATATCTATTCTTCAGAAGGAGGATAACTTTATTAAGGATATGATCAAAAGGAATCAGAAAGACGAACCCTCGTGTTTTCAAATAGATAACGACGGAATCCTGAGATTAAAAGGAAGGATTTGTGTTCCTGGCATCCCCGAGCTAAAAAGGGAAGTGTTAGACGAGTGTCACAAGTCCAAGTTGAGTATCCATCCTGGTGTGGCCAAAATGTATAACGATCTCAAGCGAACATTCTGGTGGAAGGCTATGAAAAGAGACATTTCAATGTATGTCAGCCGATGCCCTATTTGCCAGCTAGTCAAAAGCGACCAACAAAAACATGCTGGATTATTGCAACCGCTAGACGTTCCTGGTTGGAAGTGGGAACATATTTCCATGGATTTCATAGATGGTTTGCCCAGAACCAGAAAAGGAAATGACTGTATTTGGATGATCGTAGATCGCTTCACGAAGACCGCCCATTTCATACCTGTCAGATCAAATAGAACTGCTCAGAGTCTGGCGCAGATATACTTCAAGGAAATTGTTAGACTACACGGAGTGCCAGTCAGTATAGTTAGTGATAGAGATCCAATATTCACTAGCAAATTCTGGGAGGCATTTCAAGTAGAACTGGGAATAAAGCTAAACTTGAGCACCGCCTATCATCCTCAGACAGATGGTCAGACTGAGACGGTGAATCATATTTTAGAAGATCTATTACGGGCTTGTGTTCTAGATTTTGGTGGATCATGGGAAGACCATCTGCATTTGGCTGAATTCTCATATAACAACAGCTACCAGGCGAGCCTAACAATGTCACCATTCGAAGCATTATATGGTAGACCGTGCCGATCCCCTGCTTGTTGGGTCGAACCCGGTGATAGGCTTGTATTAGGGCCTGATATGATCCGAGAAGCTGGTGACAAGTCGATTTCGTTAAGAAACGATTACTCGCCGCTCAAAGCTGATAAAAGAGCTATGCCGATAGGAGAAGAAGAGATATATCGTTTGCTGTTGGCGACTATGTATATTTGAAAGTATCGCCGTTGAGAGGAGTCATCCGGTTCGGTAAAACTGGGAAGTTGGCGCCCAAATTCACTGGTCTGTTTCTTATTCTGGAACGGATCAGGACTCTTGCTTATAGGGTTAAATTGCCTGATTGGCTGCCTGGAGTGCATGATGTATTTCACATATCTCAACTTCGAAAGCACGTTCATGATCCAGACTTGATCGTGGAAGAAGCAGCTCAACAAGATATTGAAATTACTCCAGAATTAGCTATGAGAAGAGAGCCGCTAAAGATCATTGGCAAAGAAACCAGAGAGCTGAGGAACAAGAAAGTTCACTTAGTCAAAGTGCAATGGAGTGGAGATTCGCGAGATTGTACTTGGGAAACTGAGGAGAGCATTCAGAAAGCCTATTCTAGATGTCGAGTAGATATCTCTGATTGACTCCGGTGCAAGGTACATTTACCATACTTTGCATTACCAATTAGTTCTCTACTTTGTTGTTATTTTCTTTCCATGGATGTGCACTTTTAATTCTATAGTCTGAATGATTTTAAAAGAGTATAGAAATTGATTAGTATATTTTTGAAAAGTTAAAAACAAATTGCTTGTTGTTTGCATTGTGTGGTAGTAGATTTGATTAATTAAAATTATTGAAACAATAGTTAATTTAATCAATAGAAGAATGAATGGTAGAATTTATTCGATTAAATCACACATTGAACTGATTAGAAAATATATAGAAATATATACATGTGCATTATATACGTTTGAACAGGTAATTGGATAGCTGTTGAGTAAAGATTTTATTTGCGTGCCCGACAAATAGGTAAACCTTAATGAGTTGGATGCGAAATATTATTATATCAACTCCTGTGAATGCCATTGGATGCGGAGTGCTGGTTATTCTGTGTGGAAAAAAATTAATGTCGCCATAGGATAGTAACAATTAATTTTGAACTACACTACATGGCATACTTCTTGAAGATGGGCATACTTCATCATATACCACATAAGCATTTGGAGCTTGTGTGACGAGGTGGAAGATTTACCATACAAGTGAGAGGCTTGTATGGCGATGACTATATTTTACATGTTGAACTGATGA
This sequence comes from Allium sativum, assembly GCA_030737875.1. Taxonomy (NCBI): domain Eukaryota; kingdom Viridiplantae; phylum Streptophyta; class Magnoliopsida; order Asparagales; family Amaryllidaceae; genus Allium; species Allium sativum. Next base: position 165,603,182 of record CM060913.1, read on the forward strand.
CTGATATGACCATATAAAATTGTAACGATAAATTGCCAGATTAATAAAAACCCCACACGGGTCTGGAGTTGACAATAATCATGTCTCTCTAGTCATTAGATACGGCACATGGATTATTTATTTCCCACACGGGACGAGGTGACGAGGATTTATCCTCCGGAGCAATTAAAATACACACTCCCTCAGGCTTTGACAGGGTGACGAGAATTTATTCTCTGGAGTTATTATCTATACACGCTCCCCTGTAAACACCAGAATATATCACTATAAATATGTGTATGCTTTATAGGATTTATTGGGTACCTAATACAGCCTAATAAATTTCCAAACCCCTCCCCGTCCAAAGGAGGTTATGGCGAAATTTTTCGAAAATTCCGAGTGTTAGCCAAATTTTTGAAGAATTAGAAAATTCTCAGAAACTGAAAATTTGGAGAACGGAAGACAGATTGAACGTAGAGTTGATTAATCAAACCACTTTCGACTTTGTTCCTTTCGGGGACGAAAAGTTTTAAGTGGGGGAGATTGTAACGACCCGGAAAATCTAAACCAATTAAAATTTTTTAAATTGTCTATAATAGTGGATTTTAAATATTTAAAATAAATATTTTAAATAATAAAGATGAAAACTAAGTTTGAATCGACAATTGAAAAGGAATATAATTAATTCTAATTATAAACAAGGCCTGAAATGGCGCGGTAGTTTCAAACTTTGACTGACTATACCGGGTGCAAAACAAAACGGATTTGAGTGAAACCAAAAATATTTAAATCTGTTAGTGAATATCTTTCTAACGAATCTGAAAAATCGAAGTTTCATAGCGGGAAGCAAAAGTTATGGCCAAATGAATTTTCAGAAAGGTCGTTTTAGAAATTATATAGCCTGTGAAAATGGCCATTTTGCAAACGACTTCAGAATTCGACGAAACCTCTTTTGTTGGGTCTGGGATGTCAAATTATTGCTATGTTTCAAATTTCGTAATTTTTGAAGGTAGTATGTGAGCGTGGCGAAGGGAAATGTGTTTTGGTCAGTTATAGTTAAATTGGATCGACCAGAAAAGGGCCATTTTGCAAACGACCTCAGAATTCGACGAAACTAGTTTTGTTGGGACCGTATAGTCAAAACATAGCTAGCTTTATTTTTCAGGAATTTTTAGAATCAGTATGTGGCCCCGGCAAATTGAAATGTACGTTCAAATTAAATATTGAATGTTTTATATTTTAATTTGAATGAAAACTGACTGAAACATTCGAATGGCCCTTCGAAACATATCCCATTGTGTTCGGGATGGGGGTGATTAGCTAGGGGTGACAGTCATTGGGTTTGATTTGGAGTTCATCGGAGAAAACCCCAAATTTTCAAAATATATAAATATTGGCCAATCAGAAAATTCCTTTATAAAAAAAAATCGCTCCTTTCTCTCTCCCCGCTCCAGCGCACGGTGGAAACAACCTCCCACCTTCCCCCCTCTTTTCCGGCCGCCATGCTCACCAAATCCACCCCCTCCTTTGGAGCTTTTTGAAGATCTCGCCTCCCTCTTCAAATCCATACCAGAATCGCCCCTCCTCGTTGCTCCTCCACCGAGAATCGCGCCTCCCAAGTTCGGAGCTTCAGGCCGCCGCCGCCATCAGCAGGGACCACCGAAGTGGGCCCCCTTCCAGGCGTAGGTGCGCCCGTCCGTCCTCCTCGATGCGGCGCCCTCCGATCGTCGTAACACTTCACGGATCGGGAGAAAATTACAACTGAAACGACCCAAACTTCCCAGTGAAGGAAAGCATGGATTGCTTTGAGAACAATACACATCAGAACACAAACTGAAGAACATTTCATTGCTGATTACAACATTTACATCAGAGTACAAGAATATAACTGAGTATGAATTTATTACACAATAGAAATACAATGATATCAGAGATTTAAATTACATTTAAATAGCAGCGGAAAAATAATACAAATATACAAATGAAAGGAATACACGGATACAGAGCTTTCCGAATACCGCTTCAGCTGTAAACCAGGATCCTGTAAATAGATCTGCAAAAGCTACTCGACTACCCGTGTGGAAAATATGGGCACCCGAGTTTGCCAGTGAAACAAACTACGAGTCAGTCATGGGACTGATATGAGAAATCTTAATTTAACTACCTAATAATAAGGCTAATCACAGGACCACGCCGCTAACGCGGAACGGGTTTACTCCATTGGATTGCCAGAGCATAAAATAAAGTAAATCGTTAAACAACGCAATGCTTTTTAGAAAAATGAAACCATTATAAGACCCAAGTCCCATCACATAATGCAACGCAAACCGGAGGATAGGGTTTTACCTTATAATGGTCAAAAGATGCTTGATACGATAAAGACGGATTTAATATTAGTGTGTATATGTTCTAATACAAACCTTTCAATCATAATGTATAAATCATAGACGGCATGGGTACCATATATCATGTCGTCATACTAGTTCTACAATCAAAACCGCAAGGTGGTATTGGTAATTGGATTTCCATCATGAGTCGAGGCTAGGGCCAAGCTCCTCTCCGATTCGAGACACTCTAGCAAATGCCTCAGGATCCCCCGTAGTGAACACTTGGATGCGGTAGGGCCGGTCCCCGCCTATCGGCAGCGGATTGGTTATGCCTGAACACACGTTTCCCGGTTCCTTCGAACCTATAATATGACCACTATCGGCCTATAAAAATCTGAGGCGCCTCAAAATCCATCATCCACATTAGTAAAATGTCAGGCCGTGTTAAAGCACTGACACTACCACTAGCTAGAAAGAAACTTGTGCACTCCCTACGGTCCATATCCCGTTTTTGACTCATACCGGGGTGTGAGGCTCGCGAAGTCACGATATACACAAAGCTATGCCGTAATAGGCTATGCTTTGATCATCCCACAAGGGCCTGCTTTTCAACAAAAGCCTTGATCATATGCATCTTGGCTTGCCACATTGACAAATCACGCCATGCGATCAATCACTATTAATATATACCAGGATGTTAAGTAGAGGGTAAATCCTTTACCACCAAACAGACGTACATTAACAGAAATCGATTTAATTCACATGGAACGAAATCCAATGTCAGACACGCATCCATTTACTAGCTTATGCTCTTGGTCTGAGCAAAAACCAAATCCGAACAATCAACAATAGTCCGGACGGCCACCACTGAAGCCCCTTCAAGATAGCTACTCCCATCACGGGTCTCTGTAGCAACACATCCGTTCGATGTGAAGATCGTCGGTCTTCAACCCCCGTCTTCATCTTCGACTCTTCATCGTCGTAGAAATTATTCGGAATGGGTTAAACCGGTCTTTCCGAATAACTCTCGTATTTTTATAAAAAAAAAATCGAGTACTATAAAAACACATCCAACGTCTCATTCCAATTCAGAATATTCTTTTATAGAATATTTATAATAAAGGGAAAAGTTCCCATGAATTAAATCAAAGATAAATTCTTATAAATTTATTCTTTTTCTTAAACATTCATTAAATATCCAATTTGATTTTAATATCAAAATCATTATTTATGATTATTCCAATTTAAGAAATAAATCTTATCTTTAATTGGGTTAAAGAATCAATGTCATTCAAAAACATAGTTCACAATAAACCCAAAGTCGTCTTTCAATAAATATGGATTTTTCATAGAAATCGAGTCAAAATATAATCGATATAAATTTCTGTATCAGATCAATAATATGTATGGAATAACGGAAAGCCTTTTAAATTCCATCTATAGTATCAATCTTCTTTTACAGAAGCCTATTTCGATTTTTATCAAACCGAATTTATAATCAATTCCAATTTTATTAATATTAAATTGGAAAACTTTTCTTTTAGAAAAATTCTTTTTAAATCTTAATAAAAAGATTTATAATTTCTAAATCATATTTTTACCGTAAATTGGGTTAAAGAACAAATGTCGTTTAAAAACATAGTTCACAATAAACCCAATTCACATTATCATTTATTCCAATTTCTAAATATACTTGAATTCTAGAAATCTTAATTAAAAGATTTATTCTTAAATACAGGGTTTAAGCATAGTGTTATTTAAGACACCATTCACGATAACCCGAATTTCTAATTCTTTTATTTAATTTCAAATAAATATTAAATAAATTAGAAGACTTCATTAAATCTTAATTTAAAAGATTTATCCTAGTTACTAACTAGTTTACTTTAACAAAAATATATTTTCTATCTTTTGTCCATTCAAGAACGGACATAGAAATCATTATTTTATTCTTTGTTAAATATTATCTTAAAGTATTAGTTGTTTAAAAATTATTCTTTAAATAAAAAGATTCTTTATATAAAATATTCTTTATTTAAAAAAATCCTGGACTGGAATGTGACTCAATCAGTTACTATATAACTTTGGTCATACGGGTTTCACACATCGTATAAATATGACAACAAATGATACATAATTATCAAACATCCATTCACAATCAGAGTGAAGTTTATAACTGGGTGAGTATTAAAATGAAATAATAACACTCATCGCAGCCTGTGAATCTATCGATCGACATACAACTAAATATTGGGACTAGTATGTGTCAATTCATCCCAACACCCGTGTGGGGTTTTCAGCCAATAACAGATCACAAAAATAATTGATTGGTTAAAGAATTTAACCAATTTAATTCTATTAACATGTTGATGATAATGAACTAACATGTTATTATAATCCTAATGTCGAGTAAAAATGTATTTTTACTCAAATAATTTCCCTATACATTTCTAATCTTTCAGATATTAGCATCAAAAATGTGTTTTTAAAGTGAAACATATTCCGTAGTGAAATATGAATATTTCCTAATCTTTCAAATATTAACATTAAAAATGTGTTTTAATGAATCATAGAAATGTAACTCTTAATTTCGTATTTTATTTACTAGTTTTATTTGCGCAATGGAATGCAAGTAAAAATTGTACTTTCCTTTCATGTCTATTTACACCGAGGGATGTAAATACAAATATGAAACTTTTATTTCTAAGTTTCATTTGTAACAAAGACCATAACTAAAAGACGGACTTAATTTTCTATACTATATTTGCATTGGAGAAATGCAAATACAAAGATAAACTTTTATTTATATTAGAGAGTACAAATGAAAGATGCACTTTCTTTCTATGTAATATTTGGGTTAAAAAACACAAATAAAAGATGTGATTATTTTTGCTATGTCCTATTTGTGTTAAGAGAAAAAAAAGAACATTTCATTTCAGTAGTTTATATTTGTGTTAAGAACACAAATAAAAAGGACATTTCTTTTTCTATGTTTATATTTGTGTTGAAATCACAAATAAAAAAGGTAATTCAATTTCTATGTTTATATTTGTGTTGGAAACACAAATAAAAAGATAAACCTTTACTTCTATGTCATATTTGTATTGAGAAATACAAATAAAAGGTGAACTTAATTTCTATGTTATATTTGTATTGAAAAATACAAATAAAAAGATGAACTTAATTCTAATGTTTTACTCGCATTGTGAATACGAACAAAAATGTAAATTTTATTTTTATACGTTTTGTTTGCATTGTGGGATGCAAAACCAAAATGTGCATTTTATTTCCAATATTTTGTTTGCATTGTGGAATGCAACGAAAAAATGTAAATTTTATTTTCATATTATATATGCATTGTGAAGTACAAACAGAAAAGTAACCTTTTTATTTTCATGTCAGTTTACATTGTGAATTGCATATTAAAAAGTAAGTTTTATTCTCATGTTATATTTGCATTATAAAATGCAAATAAAAAGGTAAGTTTATTTTCATGTTGTATTTGCATTATAAAATGCAAATAAGAAAAGTAAGTTTTATTTCCAAGTTATATTTGCATTATAAAGCGCAAATAAAAATGTAAGTTTTGTTTTCAAGTTATATTTGTGTTTGAGAACACAAATAAAAATGGTGTTAATCAATTGTGTCTTTTTATTTACAAACAAAATGTAAAAAACAGCGTAAATTCTAAATAAGTCTTTTTTTTACAAATAGAATGTAAATAAAGATATGTTCTCTAAATTTGTTCTTTTAAAAAAAAAGAATGTACATAAAAACATATTTTCTAAATTTGTTCTTTTGTTTTACAAAAGAAATGTAAATAAAAAAACATGCCTTTTACATTTGTTATTTTATTTACAAAAGAAATGTAAATAAAAACATGTCTTTTATATTTGTGCTTTTATTTACAAAAGAAATGTAAATAAAAACATGTTTTCTAAACCTTAATCTTTTATTCACAATCAAAATGTGGATAAAAATATATAAGAACAAATTTTTATCCAATTTTGACAACTTTATTCCATACAACACTATATTCAATACGATATACAATTTTGTATATCATAAAATAAAAATAAACTATATGATAATTTAATTTAGATTAAAAATCCTAATCTAATTCACCAATATCGACAATCTTGGTTGGATGCATACAGATCTACAGTTACAATGATAGATCTAAACAATTTAATACAATACAGCACAAAACCATTTATCACATCAACAATCACAATACAACACAACACAGATCAGATCAACATACAAATAATCATTCAACATCGATAAAATAATTATTTAATTTAATTAGATAATTAAATCATAGATTCTCACATCGATGGTTCCCATTCTGAATTTCTGTTCGCGTTCAATTCGACTGAATTTTCAAAGTGCTCGGTTTTGGTCCTGGTCAGTTTCATCGCGTAGATCTGGTTTTTCTGATTCCAACGCATTTCGTTTTTCTGAATTTCGATCATCAGATAAAAAGTTACAAACATTTGAACTATTAATTACAGTTATTAAATAATTAACTTATTGATAATTGGATAAATTAACTTAACTAATTCCCATCGTCTTCTTCCATTTGACGCTCTCCAGTATTCAGCCGAACCCATCATCATCACCAAACTTCACGTCGCGCCCCCCTTCAAGCCACCGGCCGCCGATCAAGACCCGCCTCCTGAAGCGCCTCGTCACCCTCGACCAACGCCCCAACCAGGGTGAAGCTCGGTCATCCCTAGTGTAACAACCCGGAAATTGAGGATAAATTTAAAAAATTTATTTCATAAAATTTTGTTTGAAAATACGGGAGAATTTAAAAATTCTATTTTTAAATTAAAATAATAATAGTAGTTGAATCCTTGATTTTATTTTAAAGGTTCAATATAATTTTTAATAAGAAATTGACACTAAGTTGAGTGTCAACTATAAGATATGTTTGATTTGAGAAATTAAATGATAAAATCTATTTGTTTATTTATATAGTAAATTTCATGTCGCATGTGATAGACAAAGTAACGTTCGTTAATTAATGTTGACATTAATAAACAAATAAATCATGCACATTCATATCATAAATGCCATGTTTATTCTTTCCAAATCATGCCTGCATGTATCTTTATTTCAACCTGGTAACTTTTCATTTTCTTAACTCACTATGCATTCAAAAAAAAAAAAAAAAGTTTGGATCTTTGTTGGTTTTGTTCTGTGAAATAATGAAATTTGAGAAAATAGAGTACAATCTTTATTTGGTTTTATGGAACGATGCAATTATAAAATAAAGTTGGGATTTTTATGTAACATGGAAATTGAAAGTAAAGTTGGAATCTTTATTTATGAAACATTGAAAGGGAATAAAGTTTTAATTTTTATTTTAATTTAAAACTAATAAATGTTTTCATGTAATCTAGTTTCAAAAATTACATGTTTTGTTTCAAAATAAAATCACATGTTTGTGTCAAATTAAATTACATGTTTTGATTTGTGTTTCAAACTAGGATTACAAGTTTCGTTGTCACTTTCTTTTGAAAACAAAATATTACATTTTTTTTTGTAAATTTTAGTTTCAAAAAAATATTACATTTTATTGTTAATTTTAATTTCAACTAAATAATTCATGTACGCTACATTTTTAAATTAACATACATTACAAATGAAATTAATGTACCTTAGCTAGTAATTAATGTATGTCAAAATAAGAAAGAATGGAATTGGAAATTTCCACAAGAATATATAATGTTAATTAGTCTTATATATTTGAAGTTTGAATTCTGTAAATATAAATAAAAGGTAAATATATGACGAAAGAATTAAGGAAGGGTAATGAAACAGGTTACAAATTAGTGTTGTAATTAATGTAAAGAAAACAGTCGACTAAGTAAAAAATTATGAATGACAATAATCAAGTTGATTTCATAGTAAAATGTAAGTTTGTACATTTCGTATTTATTTACACTAATGGTTAAACAATTGTGATTTAAATAGTAATTCACATAAATCGACTAAGACAAAAATTAGCAATTTACATAGGAATGAAGTTATAAATATAAATTGTAATGGACCTACGTGTATATTTCTATTCCTTTTATTCCTATCTATCCAATTGAAAACCTTCCCATTTTTCCCTTTTCTTATTTTGAAATTTGAATAGGAGGAACGGGCCTTAAAGGTTCAATTAATAATATAACACTATAATAAGTATTAGAAAATAAACAAAGACTAATCTATATTTTATCAGCCGCCGCCATGTTCTTCAAACCAATGGCCGACGTGCTCTAGCCTTCTCCTCCTCTTTTCTTCAAATCTACACCATGAATTCAAGCACTTCCAACAACAAAATCAAAGAGCTCCATGAGCTCTACAATCCCAACGGTGATGATCAGTTCTTGATCATCGTGGCGGCCTCTGACAGATGGCGATGGTGGAGGTTTTGGGAGAAGAACGATGGATTTCGGAGATGTAGCATAGCAGGAAGAAGGATTAGTTCAAGCCATAAATTGTTCGAACGAACACGGAATCGAGCAAACTCAAAAGAGGTGAAATCGTAATTTCTTGATATACAACATGGAACTAACAGAACTGTGATTTGGAGCAGATCAGAATGGAGTAAAAATCAATGTGAGATATTCTGAATTTAATTAAATTAAATTAAATTAAATTTAATTATCTTTCTTGGATAATAAATCTGTATATGTGAGATCTCTAGCTTTTATTAAATAATAATTTAATTAAAAGTTGTTATGTGAATCCCTGCATGTAATCTTTGATGTGGTGATTATGATTTATTTTCTGTTTGTGTGATTGATATGTTGTATGATATCATGTTGTGGCCTGTTGTTTAAATCTGTAATTCTGGATGTATGCTCAACGAAGCTCTCATCGTTATTGTTTTATTTTATTTTATTTCTCATTTTAAAATTAAAACCATGTAATCAATTGTTATGTTTATTTTGTTAACATAAATAAAAGAACAATTGTTATGTTTATTTTGTTAACATAAATAAAAGTACAATTGTTATGTTTATTTTGTTACCATGAATAAAAGGACAATTTTTATCTTCGTTTTGTCTACAAAATGAAAAGCAATTTTTATCTTTATTTTGTTTACAAAAATAAAAAGCAAGTGTTCATCTTTATTCTTATGCACAAACCAAAATGCCAATTCTTACCTTTATTTTTGCGAACAAGATAAAATACCAATTTTATCTTCAATTTTGTTAATGTAATAAAAAGCAAGTTTTTATTTTTACTTGATTTTGTTAACAAGTTTTTACCTTGTTTTTATTAACATAATAAGACGTGAGTTTTATCTTCATTTTGTTTACAAAATAAATAACAAGTTTTTACCTTTATTTTTGTTTACAAAATAAAAGACAAAATTTTACCTTTATTTTGTTTACATAGTAAAATGCAAGTTTAATTTTTATTTTTATTTATTAAATAATATGCAAGTTTTAATCTTTATTTTTTATTTACAAAATAAAATGAAGATGAGACCTTTTGTTGAGATTGTCCAATTATACACCCATATGTGTGTTGTATGTATGACTTTGAAATTTCATCGTTGTGTAAATATGAATATTATGACACCAATTTCAGCGTTGTGTTAAATTAAATATTATGACACCAATTTCAGCGTTGTGTTAAATTAAGTATTATGACACCAAATTTCAGCGTTGTGTTAAATTAAGTATTATGACCCCAATTTCAGCGTTGTGTTAAATTAAGTATTATGACACCAAATTTCAGCGTTGTGTTAAATTAAATATTATGACACCAATTTCAGCGTTGTGTTAAATTAAATATTATGACACCAATTTCAGCGTTGTGTTAAATTAAGTATTATGACACCAAATTTCAGCGTTGTGTTAAATTAAGTATTATGACACAAATTTCATCGTTGTGTAAATATGAGTATCATGACACAAAATTCATCGTTGTGTTAATTTAGTTGAAATGACAAAATTTCATCGTCATGTTATATGATTGAAGTGAATCAAATATTGGCATTGGGAAATATAGTTATTTTTGAAATGTTGACACTAGAAAGGACGTTTAAATTAGAAATAAGTTTGCCTTTGCATTTGCATCCTAAAATGCAAATATTACATAGAAATAGTAAATTTACATTTTTTTTTCCAATGTAAAGATTAAAAAGTAAATAGAAAAGAAACATTATTTTCTATGTTAAGAAAAATATAAAAGAAACATTATTCTCTATGTTAAGAAAAATAGAAAAGAAACATTATTTTCTATGTTAAGAAAAAATAGAAAAGAAACATTATTTTCTATGTTAAGAAAAATAGAAAAGAAACATTATTTTCTATGTTAAGAAAAATAGAAAAGAAACATTATTTTCTATGTTAAGAAAAATAGAAAAAAAACATTATTTTATATGTTAAGGAAAATAGAAAAGAAACATTATTTTCTATGTTAAGAAAAGAGAAGAAACATTATTTTCTATGTTAAGGAAATAAATAGGAAACATTATTTTCTATGGAAAATAAAAAGAAAAGTTACATTTTTCTATGTAAAGAAAAATAAAAAGGAAGAGTTACATTTTCAATGTAAAGGAAGAAGAAATAAAAGATATTTATATTTTATTTGTAAATATAAAGGAAAAGATTATTTTTATACAATATAAAATATGCATAGTTAAAAACATTGTTTTTGTCGCATTAGAATTGGCGGGCAAAAATATCATTTTTATTTAATATAAAAATATGCATAGTTAAAAACATTGTTTTTGTCGCATTAGAATTGGCAGACAAAAATATCATTTTTATTTAATATAAAAATATGCATATTTAAAAACATTGTTTTTGTCGCATTAGAATTTGGCGGACAAAATAGCATTTTATATAAATATAAAATATACTTAGTTGAAAACTTTATTTTTGCCGCATTAGAATCGGCGGACAAAAATATAAATGTAATGATTTAAAGTAATAAATTATAATAGTGGAAAGCGCTACATGGTCTATATATATTTATATTTATATATATATAATATAAATTAAAACTAAGCGAAACACGCGCGGTAGTTCGCGTTTTGAAATCATTACTTTAAACGGTTATACCGAAAGATCCGACAGTCGGATTTTCCCAAAACTGGAACCGTTAGGACCGCTTTGGGAAGATCTTTCCAACGATATAAATTTCGTCAAAATCCAACGGTTAGATTTCAGGATATGAGTAAATCAAAATTGGCTGAAAACAGCGCCAGGGTCGCCCATCGACCCGAAGCGTCGTTAAATTATTTAGGCTATTTTTATATAAATAAAAATAGCGATTGGTCGTTATCAAATATTAATAACGATATGAAATGTTTTCAAATTATATATATATATATATATATATATATGCGAGAATCATTTGAGAAGACCGAGTTCAATCTCATTTCAAATGATTATACGACGTTCTAAATCTAAGAGTTGAAGACGGCGATTGAAGACCGACGATCTTCACATCGAATGGGTAACTAGCGTTGAGGTCCTTGATTGATTTGCTCCCAAGACGGGGCTAAGATGGTGGTTATCCGGACGTAGTATTGATTTGTACGGATTTGACTTTCGCTCAGACCCAGAGCATAAGTTTATAAATGGAATGTATGTCTGACGTTGTAGTCCTTTATACTACATTCGTTGATCTCTGTTAATATATATCTGCTTGGTGGTTAACACCCTTCTCTGAGACATATGAGCTTAGAGGTTATATATTGGCATAAATCGATGGTATAGTATGGACTGACAATGTGGCATGCTAAGATGCATTGGTCAAGGCTTTTGTTGAAAAGCAGCCTTGTGGTTGATGATCAAAGCACGACCTGTTTAGGCATAGCTTTGTGTAGCATGACTTCGCGAGCCTCACACCCCGGTATGAGTCAAAAACGGGATACGGACCGTAGGGAGTGCACACGTTTCTTTCTAGCTAGAGTGGTGTCAGTGACCTACCAGCCCTGACATTTTACTTATGTGGATGATGGATTTTGAGGCGCCTCGAATTTTTATAGGCCGATAGTGGTCATATTATAGGTTCAAAGGAACCGGGAAGCGTGTGTTCAGGCATAACCAATCCACTGCCGATAGGCGGGGACCGGCCCTACCGCATCCAAGGGTTCACTGCGGGGGATCCTGAGGCATTTGCTAGAGTGTCTCGAATCGGAGAGGAGCTTGCCCCTAGCCTCGACTCATGATGGAAATCCAATTTCCAATACGACCTTGCGGTTTTGATTGTAGAACTAGTATGGCGACATAGTAGGATGGGGTACTATGCCGTCTATGATTGATACATTATGATTTAAATGTTTATTATATATATAACCATATATATACACGCTAATAATAATAATATCGTTTTCACGTATCAAGCATCTTTTGACCATTATAAGGTAAAACCCTATCCTCTGGTGTGCGTTGCATTGTGTGATGGGACCTGGGTCTTATAATGGTTTCATTTTTCCAAAAAGCATTGCGCTGTTTGACGATTTCCTTTATTATTATGCACGACAATCCATTGGGGTAAACCCGTTCCGCGTTAGCGGCGTGGTCCTTGGATTTGCCTTATTACTATTAGTTAAACTAGTTAAGAATTCTCACACCAGTCCCATGACTGACCCGTAGTTTGTTTTCACCTTGCGAACTCGGGTGCCCTCTTTCCACACGGGCAGTCGAATAGCTTTTTGCAGATATCTTTATCTCTTTAGCAGGATCTTGGATCGAAGCTTAAAGCTATGTCCTGAGCGTTGAAGTCTTCCGCTGTGTATTGTATTAATTTCTTGTAATATAATCTTCTGCTGTAATATATTTATTCGATGTACTCTGATATTCTGTACTCTGATGTAACGTTATTATAATGTTAGAAAAGTCTTTTGTTATTTGTTCTGATGTTGTAGTATGCCCAGAGTTAATGCATTCGAGAATTTCTAACTTTTGGGTCAGACCTGTGTGGTTTATGGTCGATCCAACGGGTGGGAATTTTCGGGTCATTACATATGGTATCAGAGCTCTGGTTAGCTCAAATCTTTGGGAGTACAACTCGTTAGAACTGAACAAAAGACTCATCAGAGATTGGATTAGTAATATCCAATATGAATACTCATTAGAGGTAGGATTAGCGGTATCCTAGAATGAGAAAACTCATTAGAGATGGGGTTAGTAATGCCCTAGAATGAGTTCAGAATAAGTTGATAATTAACGTCTTTGAGATTCTATATGATTCGATGTTTGGAAATATGATTTTAAATATATAAAAGTATATATATATATATTTTTGATAAGTTAGCCAACAAATGAAATTAATAAAAGAATTAAAATTTAGTTAGTTAATTAAACTACTTTTAGCCTAGTTTCTTTTCGAGGACGAAAAGATTTTAAGTGGGGGAGATTGTAACAACCCGGAAATTGAGGATAAATTTAAAAAATTTATTTCATAAAATTTTGTTGGAAAATACGGGAGAATTTAAAAATTCTATTTTTAAATTAAAATAATAATAGTAGTTGAATCCTTGATTTTATTTTAAAGGTTCAATATAATTTTTAATAAGAAATTGACACTAAGTTGAGTGTCAACTATAAGATATGTTTGATTTGAGAAATTAAATGATAAAATCTATTTGTTTATTTATATAGTAAATTTCATGTCGCATGTGATAGATAAAGTAACGTTCGTTAATTAATGTTGACATTAATAAACAAATAAATCATGCACATTCATATCATAAATGCCATGTTTATTCTTTCCAAATCATGCCTTCATGTATCTTTATTTCAACCTGGTAACTTTTCATTTTCTTAACTCACTATGCATTAAAAAAAAAAAAGTTTGGATCTTTGTTGGTTTTGTTCTATGAAATAATGAAATTTGAGAAAATAGAGTACAATCTTTATTTGGTTTTATGGAACGATGCAATTATAAAATAAAGTTGGGATTTTTATGTAACATGGAAATTGAAAGTAAAGTTGGAATCTTTATTTATGAAACATTGAAAGGGAAATAAAGTTTTAATCTTTATTTTAATTTAAAACTAATAAATGTTTTCATGTAATCTAGTTTCAAAAATTACATGTTTTGTTTCAAAATAAAATCACATGTTTGTGTCAAATTAAATTACATGTTTTGATTTGTGTTTCAAACTAGGATTACAAGTTTCGTTGTCACTTTCTTTTGAAAACAAAATATTACATTTTTTTTTGTAAATTTTAGTTTCAACAAAATATTACATTTTATTGTTAATTTTAATTTCAACTAAATAATTCATGTACGTTACATTTTTAAATTAACATACATTACAAATGAAATTAATGTACCTTAGCTAGTAATTAATGTATGTCAAAATAAGAAAGAATGGAATTGGAAATTTCCACAAGAATATACAATGTTAATTAGTCTTATATATTTGAAGTTTGAATTCTGTAAATATAAATAAAAGGTAAATATATGACGAAAGAATTAAGGAAGGGTAATGAAACAGGTTACAAATTAGTGTTGTAATTAATGTAAAGAAAACAGTCGACTAAGTAAAAAATTATGAATGACAATAATCAAGTTGATTTCATAGTAAAATGTAAGTTTGTACATTTCGTATTTATTTACACTAATGGTTAAACAATTGTGATTTAAATAGTAATTCACATAAATCGGCTAAGACAAAAATTAGCAATTTACATAGGAATGAAGTTATAAATATAAATTGTAATGGACCAACGTGTATATTTCTATTCCTTTTATTCCTGTCTATCCAATTGAAAACCTTCCCATTTTTCTCTTTTCTTATTTTGAAATTTGAATAGGAGGAACGGGCCTTAAAGTTTCAATTAATAATATAACACTATTATAAGTATTAGAAAATAAACAAAGACTAATCTATATTTTATCAGCCGCCGCCATGTTCTTCAAACCAATGGCCGACGTGCTCTAGCCTTCTCCTCCTCTTTTCTTCAAATCTACACCATGAATTCAAGCACTTCCAACGACAAAATCAAAGAGCTCCATGAGCTCTACAATCCCAACGGTGATGATCAGTTCTTGATCATCGTGGCGGCCTCTGACAGATGGCGATGGTGGAGGTTTTGGGAGAAGAACGATGGATTTCGGTGATGTAGCATAACAGGAAGAAGGATTAGTTCAAGCCATAAATTGTTCGAACGAACACGAAATCGAGCAAACTCAGAAGAGGTGAAATCGTACTTTCTTGATCTACAACATGGAACTAACAGAACTGTGATTTGGAGCAGATCAGAATGGAATAAAAATCAATGTGAGATATTCTAAATTTAATTAAATTTAATTATCTTTCTTAGATAATAAATCTGTATATGTGAGATCTCTAGCTTTTATTAAATAATAATTTAATTATAAGTTGTTATGTGAATCCCTGCATGTAATCTTTGATGTGGTGATTATGATTTATTTTATGTTTGTGTGATTGATATGTTGTATGATATCATGTTGTGGCCTGTTGTTTAAATCTGTAATTCTGGATGTATGCTCAACGAAGCTCTCATCGTTATTGTTTTATTTTATTTTATTTCTCATTTTAAAATTAAAACCATGTAATCAATTGTTATGTTTATTTTGTTAACATAAATAAAAGAACAATTGTTATGTTTATTTTGTTAACATAAATAAAAGTACAATTGTTATGTTTATTTTGTTACCATGAATAAAAGGACAATTTTTATCTTCGTTTTGTCTACAAAATGAAAAGCAATTTTTATCTTTATTTTGTTTACAAAAATAAAAAGCAAGTGTTTATCTTTATTCTTATGCACAAACAAAAATGCCAATTCTTACCTTTATTTTTGCGAACAAGATAAAATACCAATTTTATCTTCAATTTTGTTAATGTAATAAAAAGCAAGTTTTTTTTTACTTGATTTTGTTAACAAGTTTTTACCTTGTTTTTATTAACATAATAAGACGTGAGTTTTATCTTCATTTTGTTTACAAAATAAATAACAAGTTTTTACCTTTATTTTTGTTTACAAAATAAAAGACAAATTTTTACCTTTATTTTGTTTACATAGTAAAACGCAAGTTTAATTTTTATTTATATTTATTAAATAATGTGCATGTTTTAATCTTTATTTTTTATTTACAAAATAAAATGAAGAGGAGACCTTTTGCTGAGATTGTCCAATTATACACCCATATGTGTGTTGTATGTATGACTTTGAAATTCCATCGTTGTGTAAATATGAATATTATGACACCAATTTCAGCGTTGTGTTAAATTAAATATTATGACACCAATTTCAGCGTTGTGTTAAATTAAGTATTATGACACCAAATTTCAGCGTTGTGTTAAATTAAGTATTATGACCCCAATTTCAGCGTTGTGTTAAATTAAGTATTATGACACCAAATTTCAGCGTTGTGTTAAATTAAATATTATGACACCAATTTCAGCGTTGTGTTAAATTAAGTATTATGACACCAATTTCAGCGTTGTGTTAAATTAAGTATTATGACACCAAATTTCAGCGTTGTGTTAAATTAAGTATTATGACACAAATTTCATTGTTGTGTAAATATGAGTATCATGACACAAAATTCATCATTGTGTTAATTTAGTTGAAATGACATAAAATTTCATCGTCATGTTACATGATTGAAGTGAATCAAATATTGGCATTGGGAAATATAGTTATTTTTGAAATGTTGACACTAGAAAGGACGTTTACATTAGAAATAAGTTTGCTTTTGCATTTGCATCCTAAAATGCAAATATTACATAGAAATAGTAAATTTACATTTTTTTTCCAATGTAAAGATTAAAGAGAAAATAGAAAAGAAACATTGTTTTCTATGTTAAGAAAAATAGAAAAGAAACATTATTTTCTATGTTAAGAAAAATAGAAAAGAAACATTATTTTCTATGTTAAGAAAAATAGAAAAGAAAACATTATTTTCTATGTTAAGGAAAATAGAAAAGAAACATTATTTTCTATGTTAAGAAAATAAAAGAAACATTATTTTCTATGTTAAGGAAATAAATAGGAAACGTTATTTTCTATGGAAAATAAAAAGAAAAGTTACATTTTTCTATGTAAAGAAAAATAAAAAGGAAGAGTTACATTTTCAATGTAAAGGAAGAAGAAATAAAAGACATTTATATTTTATTTGTAAATATAAAGGAAAAGATTATTTTTATACAATATAAAATATGCATATTTAAAAACATTGTTTTTGTCGCATTAGAATTGGCGGGCAAAAATATCATTTTTATTTAATATAAAAATATGCATAGTTAAAAACATTGTTTTTGTCGCATTAGAATTGGCGGAAAAAAATATCATTTTTATTTAATATGAAAATATGCATAGTTAAAAACATTGTTTTTGTCGCATTAGAATTTGGCGGACAAAATAGCATTTTATATAAATATAAAATATACTTAGTTGAAAACTTAATTTTTGCCGCATTAGAATCAGCGGACAAAAATATAAATGTAATGATTTAAAGTAATAAATTATAATAGTGGAAAGCGCTACATGGTCTATATATATATATATATATATATATATATATATATATATATATATAATATAAATTAAAACTAAGCGAAACACGCGCGGTAGTTCGCGTTTTGAAATCATAACTTTAAACGGTTATACTGAAAGGTCCGACAATCGGATTTTCCCAAAACAGGAACCGTTAGGACCGCTTTGGGAAGATCTTTCCAACGATATAAATTTCGTCAAAATCCAACGGTTAGATTTCAGGATATGTGTAAATCAAAATTGGCTGAAAACAGCGCCAGGGTCGCCCATTAACCCGAAGCGTCGTTAAATTATTTAGGCTATTTTTATATAAATAAATATAGCGATAGGTCGTTATCAAATATTAATAACGATATGAAATGTTTTCAAATTATATATATATATGCGAGAATCATTTGAGAAGACCGAGTTCAATCTCATTTCAAATGATTATACGACGTTCTAAATCTAAGAGTTGAAGACGGCGATTGAAGACCGACGATCTTCACATCGAATGGGTAACTAGCGTTGAGGTCCTTGATTGATTTGCTCCCAAGACGGGGCTAAGATGGTGGTTATCCGGACGTAGTATTGATTTGTACGGATTTGACTTTCGCTCAGACCGAGAGCATAAGTTTATAAATGGAATGTATGTCTGACGTTGTAGTCCTTTATACTACATTGGTTGATCTCTGTTAATATATATCTGCTTGGTGGTTAACACCCTTCTCTGAGACATATGAGCTTAGAGATTATATATTGGCAGAAATCGATGGTATAGTATGGACTGACAATGTGTCATGCTAAGATGCATTGATCAAGGCTTTTGTTGAAAAGCAGGCCTTGTGGTTGATGATCAAAGCACGGCCTGTTTAGGCATAGCTTTGTGTAGCGTGACTTCGCAAGCCTCACACCCCGGTATGAGTCAAAAATGGGATACGGACCGTAGGGAGTGCACACGTTTCTTTCTAGCTAGAGTGGTGTCAGTGACCTACCAGCCCTGACATTTTACTTATGTGGATGATGGATTTTGAGGCGCCTCGAATTTTTATAGGCCGATAGTGGTCATATTATAGGTTCAAAGGAACCGGGAAGCGTGTGTTCAGGCATAACCAATCCACTGCCGATAGGCGGGGACCGGCCCTACCGCATCCAAGGGTTCACTGCGGGGGATCCTGAGGCATTTGCTAGAGTGTCTCGAATCGGAGAGGAGCTTGCCCCTAGCCTCGAATCATGATGGAAATCCAATTTCCAATACGACCTTGCGGTTTTGATTGTAGAACTAGTATGGCGACATAGTAGGATGGGGTACTATGCCGTCTATGATTGATACATTATGATTTAAATGTTTATTATATATATACCCATATATATACACGCTAATAATAATAATATCGTTTTCACGTATCAAGCATCTTTTGACCATTATAAGGTAAAACCCTATCCTCTGGTGTGCGTTGCATTGTGTGATGGGACCTGGGTCTTATAATGGTTTCATTTTTCCAAAAAGCATTGCGCTGTTTGACGATTTCCTTTATTATTATGCACGGCAATCCATTAGAGTAAACCCGTTCCGCGTTAGCGGCGTGGTCCTTGGATTTGCCTTATTACTATTAGTTAAACTAGTTAAGAATTCTCACACCAGTCCCGTGACTGACCCGTAGTTTGTTTTCACCTTGCGAACTCGGGTGCCCTCTTTCCACACGGGCAGTCGAGTAGCTTTTTGCAGATATCTTTATCTCTTTAGCAGGATCTTGGATCGAAGCTTAAAGCTGTGTCATGAGCATTGAAGTCTTCCGCTGTGTATTGTATTAATTTCTTGTAATATAATCTTCTGCTGTAATATATTTATTCGATGTACTCTGATATTCTGTACTCTGATGTAACGTTATTATAATGTTATAAAAGTCTTTTGTTATTTGTTCTGATGTTGTAGTATGCCCAGAGTTAATGCATTCGAGAATTTCTAACTTTTGGGTCAGACCTGTGTGGTTTATGGTCGATCCAACGGGTGGGAATTTTCGGGTCATTGCACCTAGGTCGCGGAAATCAACCGCAAACCAGCCGACTTCCTCACCAAATTCCGGCCATCCCATCGACCTTCAGGCGATCTCTACCGTTGAGTGTGTAGGCCACTCCTAGGTCTTCGATTTCTAACTAGAAGTTTGTTCTAATTCGAAGTGGATATGAAGTTTTAATCATTTGAATTTAGGAGCATGGTGGCCATTAAAAACTGTATACGGCGGCTACTGTATTAGGGTTTAGGACTAGCGTATAAGAACAGTATTTATATTGCATATTTTTATTTTTATTTAATTATTAAATCCTATAATTCCTGTTTATTCACACGAACTCCAAACCGAACCCAACGAGTGTCGCCCCCAGCCAAATACCCCCGTCCCGGACACAATGAAATATGTTTCGTAACCCAGTTCGGCTGTTACGATGTGTTTTTCTTAAATTTATAATTATAAATCATTAAATTATTAAATTCAAACGTACATTTTAAATTACCGAGGCCACATACGAACTCTAAAAATTACAGAAAAATTATTTCTAGTTATGTTTTGACGATACGGTCCTAACGAGACTAATTTCGTCGGATTCTGAGACCGTTTGAAAAATGGCCATTTTCAAGTTGATTAAATTTGACTGTAATTGACAAAACACGTTTGCCTTTGCCACGCTCACATATTAATTCAAAAAATTATGAAAATTAAAACCTAGCAATAATTCGACCTTCCGGTTCCAACAAAAGTGGTTTCATCGAAAACCGAGGTCGTTTGACAAATGACTATTTTCAAGGCCAATATATTATATTAAAATATATATAAATTCTACAGCGACTTTTCTAAATTTTAAACTGAGCATAACTTTTGATTGTTAAAATGAAATTTCAATTTTTCAGATTCGTTAGAAAGGTATGATTAAACAGATTTAAATATTTCTTGTTTCGCTCAATTCTGATTTAAAATGAATCCAGTACAGTCAGTTAAAGTTCAAATTCAAATTTTCAAACTGCAGCGCTGTTTTAAACTCCTTTTATAATTAAATTGAATTTATTCATTTTAAAATAAATTTTTAGTCATTATTAGTTAAAATAAATTATTTTAAATATATAAAATCCATTAAAATTTCTAAATTAAAAATTTTAAATTGGCCCCAAAATTCCGGGTCGTTGCAATCGCCCCCACTTAAGATCTTTTCGTCCTCGAAAAGGAATGTAGCAAAAAGTTTGTTTAATTAACTAACTTAACTAGATTTTTATTTATTGGTTTCTTATCATTCCATTAATATACTAGTTAAACTAATAATCAAACATCACAACCATCAATCAATTAGGTGATTAACTTTTCAATTATATATAACTTTTATATATAGTCAAAAATCATATTTTGAGTGCAAATCACAGCAACGTGTCTTGACTAAGTGTTGGTTCTCATACCAGTCAATGGAAATATATAGAAATCCCACTTTCGAGACTCGAACATAAAGTCTGATGATGATGCATCAACCATCAGAATCATCTCCGGGCGACTAGAGTGTGATTCTATATCTATCGAGTACGTTAAAACTTCAAATATCCGTTAATTACTCGTATATTCAAAATCCTTATATACTCGATTGTCCACATTAAAATATAATAATATACTCAAATACGTATTTTTAGATAAAATTTTCAATACTCTTCACACTCGTTCTAGGACACTACTGATCCCATCTCTAACGAGTTATTCTTATTGGATATTACTAATCCAATCTCTGATGAATTCTTTCGTTCGGTTCTAATGTGTTTTGTTCTCGAGCTTTGTAAACCTAGCTCTGATACCAACTGAAACGACCCAAACTTCCCAGTGAAGGAAAGCATGGATTGCTTTGAGAACAATACACATCAGAACACAAACTGAAGAACATTTTATTGTTGATTACAACATTTACATCAGAGTACAAGAATATAACTGAGTATGAATTTATTACACAATAGAAATACAATGATATCAGAGATTTAAATTACATTTAAATAGCAGCGGAAAAATAATACAAATATACAACTGAAAGGAATACACGGATACAGAGCTTTCTGAATACCGCTTCAGCTGTAAACCAGGATCCTGTAAATATATCTGCAAAAGCTACTCGACTGCCCGTGGGGAAAATATGGGCACCCGAGTTTGCCAGTGAAACAAACTACGGGTCAGTCATGGGACTGGTATGAGAAATCTTAATTTAACTACCTAATAATAAGGCTAATCACAGGACCTCGCCGCTAACGCGGAACGGGTTTACTCCATTGGATTGCCAGTGCATAAAATAAAGTAAATCGTTAAACAACACAATGCTTTTTAGAAAAATGAAACCGTTATAAGACCCAAGTCCCATCACACAATGCAACGCAAACCGGAGGATAGGGTTTTACCTTATAATGGTCAAAAGATGCTTGATACGATAAAGACAGATTTAATATTAGTGTGTATATGTTCTAATAAAAACCTTTCAATCATAATGTATTAATCATAGACAGCATGGGTACCAAATATCATGTCGCCATACTAGTTCTACAATCAAAACCGCAAGGTCGTATTGGTAATTGGATTTCCATCATGAGTCGAGGCTAGGGGCAAGCTCCTCTCCGATTCGAGACACTCTAGCAAATGCCTCAGGATCCCCCGTAGTGAACCTTGGATGCAGTAGGGCCGGTCCCCGCCTATTGGCAGTGGATTGGTTATGCCTGAACACACGTTTCCCGGTTCCTTTGAACCTATAATATGACCACTATCGGCCTATAAAAATACGAGGCGCCTCAAAATCCATCATCCACATAAGTAAAATGCCAGGCCGTGTTAAAGCACTGACACTACCACTAGCTAGAAAGAAACGTGTGCACTCCATACGGTCCATATCCCGTTTTTGACTCATACCAGGGTGTGAGGCTCGCAAAGTCACGATATACACAAAGCTATGTCGTAATAGGCTATGCTTTGATCATCCAACAAGGCCCTGCTTTTCAACAAAGGCCTTGATCATATGCATCTTGGCGTGCCACATTGAAAAATCACGCCATGCGATCAATCACTATTAATATATACCAGGGTGTTAAGTAGTGGGTAAATCCTTTACCACCAAACAGACATACATTAACAGAAATCGATTTAATTTACATGGAACGAAATCCAATGTCAGACACGCATCCATTTACTAGCTAATGCTCTGGGTCTGAGCGAATACCAAATCCGAACAATCAACAATAGTCCGGACGGCCACCACTGAAGCCCCTTCAAGGTAGCTACTCCCATCAAGGGTCTCTGTAGCAACACATCCGTTCGATGTGAAGATCGTCGGTCTTCAACCCCCGTCTTCATCATTGACTCTTCATCGTCGTAGAAATTATTCGGAATGGGTTAAACCGGTCTTTCCGAATAACTCTCGTATTTTTATGAATAAAAAAAATCGAGTACTATAAAAACACATCCAACGTCTCATTCCAATTCAGAATATTCTTTTGTAGAATATTTATAATAAAGGGAAAAGTTCCCATGAATTAAATCAAAGATAAATTCTTATAAATTTATTCTTTTTCTTAAACATTTATTAAATATCCAATTTGATTTTAATATCAAAATCATTATTTATGATTATTCCAATTTAAGAAATAAATCTTATCTTTAATTGGGTTAAAGAATCAATGTCATTCAAAAACATAGTTCACAATAAACCCAAAGTCGTCTTTCAATAAATATGGAATTTTCATAGAAATCGAGTCAAAATATAATCGATATAAATTTCTGTATCAGATCAATAATATGTATGGAATAACGGAAAGCCTTTTAAATTCCATATATAGTATCAATCTTCTTTTACAGAAGCCTATTTCGATTTTTATCAAATCGAATTTATACTCAATTCCAATTTTATTAATATTAAATTGGAAAACTTTTCTTTTAGAAAAATTCTTTTTAAATCTTAATAAAAAGATTTATAATTTCTAAATCATATTTTTACTGTAAATTGGGTTAAAGATGTCGTTTAAAAACATAGTTCACAACAAAACCAATTCACATTATCATTTATTCCATTTTCTTAATATACTTGAATTCTAGAAATCTTAATTAAAAGATTTATTCTTAAATACAGGGTTTAAGCATAGTGTTATTTAAGACACCATTCACGATAACCCGAATTTCTAATTCTTTTATTTAATTTCAAATAAATATTAAATAAATTAGAAGACTTCATTAAATCTTAACTTAAAATATTTATCCTAGTTACTAACTAGTTTACTTTAATAGAAATATATTTTCAATCTTTTGTCCATTCAAGAACGGACATAGAAATCATTATTTTATTCTTTGTTAAATATTATCTTAAAGTATTAGTTGTTTAAAAATTATTCTTTAAATAAAAAGATTCTTTATATAAAATATTCTTTATTTAAAAGAAATCCTGGACTGGAATGTGACTCAATCAGTTACTATATAACTTTGTTCATACGGCGATGAAATTTTGATTTTTCGGATTCGTTGGAAAGATATTACCAATTAGATCCAAATGTTTTTGGTTTCACTAAAATCCGGATTGTTTTGCACCCGGTACATTCAATTGAAGTTTGAAATCGAATTATCGAACTACTGCGCCATTTTCAATTCCTTTTATAATTATATAATTATTATATTCTAACGACGACGTATATAATATATACGTTCGAATTCTATTCAAAATAAATTTCTCGTCGATATTATTTAAAATAATTCATTTTTAATAATCAAAATTCGTTAAAATTGCCAAAATAAAAAATTTTAAACTGGCCCAGATTTTCGGGTTGTTACAATCTCCCCCACTTAAAACTTTTCGTCCCCGAAAAGGAACAAAGTCGAAAGTGGTTTGATTAATCAACTCTACGTTCGATCTGGCTTCCATTCTCCAACTTTTCAGTTTCTGAGAATTTTCAAATTTTTCAAAAATTTGGCTAACACCCTAAATTTTCGAAAAATTTCGCCATAACCTCCCCTGCACCGGGAGCCACGGGAAAATCCCGAAATTGCCATATAGGCCTTCTGATCTCAAAAAGAAAAAGAAAGAGTCAAGCGGCTAGCCAATAGGCTCATAAAATCATCATCACCCAAACAAAACAGTAAATTATGTAGTAAACATGTACTTATTTGTCGGGCAAACAAATTTTATTCTTCGGCTCTAGCCTCCTTGCTATGACCTGTTCAATGTAAGTATATGTATATGCAAGCAAATGCGACTAATTTTCAATATAATTCAATATGTGATTCAATTAGGCTAAATGGCTAAAAATTAGCAAACAAATAAACAAACACCACAAACATCAATCAATTAGTGAATTAGAGTTTCAAATTCATAATTTTGATACATATACTAAAATCATGTTTTTGATGCCAAATCACAACAATAGGCCCTATCTAATTTTGGTTCTCACACCAGTCAATAGGAAATATATAGAAAGTCCACCTTCGTCACACGAACATAAATTCTAATGATGTAGCTCCATCATCAAAATCATCTCCGGGCGATTAGAGTGTAATTCTATATCTATCCAGTATATTAAAACTTCAAATACACGTTTGCAAGGCGTATATGAAAAATCTTTATATACTGGACTGTCCAAATCAATACAAATAAATAATCAAATACGAATAATTGATTTAAATTTTCAAAACAAAATTGGTTTTCATCTTAAAAATATACTCTTCACACTCGTTCTAGGATACTACTGATCCCATCTCTAACGAGTCATTCTCGCTGGATATTACTAATCCAATATCTGATGAATTCTTTCATATTGTTCTAATGTGTCTTGTTCTCTGAGCTTTGCAAACCAAAGCTCTGATACCACGATGAAATTTTGATTTTTCGGATTCGTTGGAAAGATATTACCAATTAGATCCAAATGTTTTTGGTTTCACTAAAATCCGGATTGTTTTGCACCCGGTACATTCAATTGAAGTTTGAAATCGAATTATCGAACTACCGTGCCATTTTCAATTCCTTTTATAATTATATAATTATTATATTCTAACGACGACGTATATAATATATACGTTCGAATTCTATTCAAAATAAATTTCTCGTCGATATTATTTAAAATAATTCATTTTAAATAATCAAAATTCGTTAAAATTGCCAAAATAAATTTTTTTAAACTGGCCCAGATTTTCGGGTTGTTACAATACGGGTTTCACACATCGTATAAATATGACAACAAATGATGCATAATTATCAAACATCCATTCACAATCAGAGTGAAGTTTATAACTGGGTGAGTATTAAAATGAAAAAATAACACTCATCGCAGCTTGTCAATCTATCGATCGACATATAACTAAATATTGGGACTAGTATGTGTCAATTCATCCCAACACCCGTGTGGGGTTTTCAGCCAATAACAGATCACAAAAATAAATCATTGGTTAAAGAATTTAACCAATTTAATTCTATTAACATGTTGATGATAATGAACTAACATGTTATTATAATCCTAATGTCGAGTAAAAATGTATTTTTACTCAAATATTTTCCCTATACATTTCTAATCTTTCAGATATTAGCATCAAAAATGTGTTTTTAAAGTGAAACATATTCCATAGTGAAATATGAATATTTCCTAATCTTTCAAATATTAACATTAAAAATGTGTTTTAATGAATCATAGAAATGTAACTCTTAATTTCGTATTTTATTTACCAGTTTTATTTGCGCAATGGAATGCAAGTAAAAATTGTACTTTCCTTTCATGTCTATTTACACCGAGGGATGTAAATAAAAAATATGTAACTTTTATTTCTAAGTTTCATTTGTAATAAAGACCATAACTAAAAGATGGACTTATTTTTCTATACTATATTTGCATTGGAGAAATGCAAATACAAAGATAAACTTTTATTTATATTAGAGAGTACAAATGAAAGATGCACTTTATTTCTATGTCATATTTGGGTTAAAGAAAACAAATAAAAGATGTGATTATTTTTGCGATGTCCTATTTGTGTTAAGAGAAAAAAAAAAGAACATTTCATTTCACTAGTTTATATTTGTGTTAAGAACACAAATAAGAAGGACATTTCTTTTTTTTATGTTTATATTTGTGTTGAAATCACAAATAAAAAAGGTAATTCAATTTCTATGTTTATATTTGTGTTGGAAACACAAATAAAAAGATAAACCTTTACTTCTATGTCATACTTGTATTGAGAAATACAAATAAAATGTGAACTTAATTTCTATGTTATATTTGTATTGAAAAATACAAATAAAAAGATGAACTTAATTCTAATGTTTTACTCGCATTGTGAATACGAACAAAAATGTAAATTTTATTTTTATACGTTTTGTTTGCATCGTGGGATGCAAAACCAAAATGTGCATTTTATTTCCAATATTTTGTTTGCATTGTGGAATGCAACGAAAAAATGTAAATTTTATTTTCATATTATATCTGCATTGTGAAGTATAAACAGAAAAGTAACCTTTTTATTTTCATGTCAGTTTACATTGTGAATTGCATATAAAAAAGTAAGTTTTATTCTCATGTTATATTTGCATTATAAAATGCAAATAAAAAGGTAAGTTTTATTTTCATGTTGTATTTGCATTATAAAATGCAAATAAGAAAAGTAAGTTTTATTTCCAAGTTATATTTGCGATATAAAGTGCAAATAAAAATGTAAGTTTTGTTTACAAGTTATATTTGTCCTTGAGAACACAAATAAAAATAGTGTTAATCAATTGTGTCTTTTTATTTACAAACAAAATGTAAATAACAGCGTAAATTTTAAATAAGTCTTTTTATTTACAAATAGAATGTAAATAAATATATGTTCTCTAAATTTGTTCTTTTAAAAAAAAGAATGTGCATAAAAACATATTTTCTAAATTTGTTCTTTTGTTTTACAAAAGAAATGTAAATAAAAAAAACATGCCTTTTACATTTGATATTTTATTTACAAAAGAAATGTAAATAAAAACATGTCTTTTATATTTGTGCTTTTATTTACAAAAGAAATGTAAATAAAAACATGTTTTCTAAACCTTAATCTTTTATTCACAATCAAAATGTGGATTAAAATATATAAGAACAAATTTTTATCCTAATTTGACAACTTTATTCCATACAACACTATATTCAATATGATATACAATTTTGTATATCATAAAATAAAAATAAACTATATGATATTTTAATTTAGATTAAAAATCCTAATCTAGTTCACCAATATCGACAATCTTGGTTGGATGCATATAGATCTACAGTTACAAAGATAGATCTAAACAATTTAATCCAATATAGCGCAAAACCATTTATCACATCAACAATCACAATACAACACAACACAGATCAGATCAACATACAAATATCATTCAACATCGATAAAATAATTATTTAATTTAATTAGATAATTAAATCAGAGATTCTCACATCGATGGTTTCTATTCTGAATTTCTGTTCGCGTTCAATTCGGCTGAATTTTCAAAGTGCTCGGTTTTGGTCCTGGTCAGTTTCATCGCGTAGATCTGGTTTTTCTAATTCCAACGCATTTCGTTTTTCTGAATTTTGATCATCAGATAAAAAGTTATAAACATTTGAACTTTTAATTACAATTATTAAATAATTAACTTATTGATGATTGGATAAATTAACTTAACTAATTCCCATCGTCTTCTTCCATTTGACGGTCTCCAGTATTCAGCTGAACCCATCATCATCACCAAACTTCACATCGCCCCCCCCCCCTTCAAGCCACCGGCAGCCGATCTAGACCCGCCTCCTGAAGCGCCTCGTCACTCTTGACCAACGCCCCAACCAGGGTGAAGCTCGGTCATCCCTAGGTCGCAGGAATCAACCGCAAACCCGCCGACTTCCTCACCAAATTCCGGCCATCCCATCGACCTTCAGGCGATCTCCACCGTTATGTGTGTAGGCCACTCCTAGGTCTTCGATTTCTAACTAGAAGTTTGTTCTAATTCGAAGTGGATATGACGTTTTAATCGTTTGAATTTAGGAGCATGGTGGCCATTAAAAACTGTATACGGCGGCTACTGTATTAGGGTTTAGGACTAGCGTATAAGAACAGTATTTATACTACATATTTTTATTTTATTTTAATTATTAAATCCTATAATTCCCGTTTATTCACACGAACACCAAACCGAACCCAACGAGTGTCGCTCGCAGCCAAATACCCCCGTCCCGGACACAATGAAAGATGTTTCGTAACCCAATTCGGCTGTTACGATATGTTTTTCTTAAATTTATAATTATAAATCATTAAATTATTAAATTCAAACGTACATTTTAAATTACCGAGGCCACATACGGACTCTAAAGATTACAGAAAAATTATTTCTAGTTATGTTTTGATGATACGGTCCTAACGAGATTAATTTCGTTGGATTTTGAGACCGTTTGAAAAATGGCCATTTTCAAGTCGATTAAATTTGACTATAATTGACAAAACACGTTTTCCTTTGCCACGCTCACATATTAATTCGAAAAATTATGAAAATTGAAACCTAGCAATAATTCGACATTCCGGTTCCAACAAAAGTGGTTTCGTCGAAAACCGAAGTCGTTTGAAAAATGACTATTTTCAAGGCCAATATATTATATTAAAATATATATAAATTCTACAGCGACTTTTCTAAATTTTAAACTGAGCAAAACTTTTGATTTTTAAAATTAAATTTCAATTTTTCAGATTCGTTAGAAAGGTATGATTAAACAGATTTAAATATTTCTTGTTTCGCTTAATTCTGATTTAAAATGAATCCAGTACAGTCAGTTAAAGTTCAAATTCAAATTTTCAAACTGCAGCGCTGTTTTAAACTCCTTTTATAATTAAATTGAATTTATTTGTTTTAAAATAATTTTTTAGTCATTATTAGTTAAAATAAATTATTTTAAATATATAAAATCCATTAAAATTTCTAAATTAAAATTTTAAATTGGCCCCAAAATTCCGGGTCGTTACAACAACCCTAGTTACGAACAATTTGCTGAGATAATCGGCTTTGATTTTTTTTGAACTGTTTTAACATTTAAAAGTATTGCAAATTTTGATTTCATTGTAAAAATCATATCTTTTCGTTTCTTGACGAAACTCAGTGAAACAAGAAACAGTGGACTCATGTGGACGTCTTCTACATTTTAGAAGAGACCGCATATTTTTCTGAGCCTTCTGCTATTTTTGGTGGAGTGGAACCCAATGTGAGATTTCTAATTTATA
The DNA here is from genome assembly GCA_030737875.1 of Allium sativum. NCBI lineage: Eukaryota > Viridiplantae > Streptophyta > Magnoliopsida > Asparagales > Amaryllidaceae > Allium > Allium sativum. Next base: position 165,633,212 of record CM060913.1, read on the forward strand.
AACGATATGGAAAACGACGATGTATAAATTATATAGTCGATGTATGAGTTATATAAGCATTGTACACCTCTTGTATAAGCGTTGTATAAGTTGTACGTTCGATGTATAAGTTATATATGCATTGTAAAAATTATATACGTGTTGAAATAGAAGTGAAATGCTTATATAAATTTTTATATATATATATATATATATATATATATATATATATATATATATATATATACGCCCCTCGTCCACAAACCATGGACGATATTTATTGGTTGTGATTGATGTGAAAATTGGTTGATTACGAATGGTTGATTAGAATTGTTTATGGTTGAAATTGATTGATTGTGGTTGAAAAATACCCGTTTGTGGTTGAGAAATATTTGGTTGAAACCACATAGGATTAGTTTGTGGAAATGAAAAAAATATACATGCCGCCTGCGTGCGAACTAGATGCATGATTCCCCATTGTCAAAAGCTGCGAGGCTTTAAGGTAGAGCGAGGAGCCGTACTAGGGACGGTCCCGGTTTTAACTACCCTGCCATTATGCTACCGAAATTTTGAATAATATTTATGTGTTAGAATTATTTTCATTTGTTGAAACTATATTTATTCGTTGAATAGAAAACCTTCATGTGTTGAATAGAAATTCATTCGTTGAATCATATTCATGTGTTGAGTGGTATTCGTGTTTTAAATAAATTGTTTTAACAAAAAAAATCACCTTTTTATCTATAAATACAAACTATAGAAAACCTTCATGTGTTGAACTGAAATTCATTCGTTGAATAGAAATTCATGTGTTGAATGATATTCGTGTTTTAAATATAAAAATCACCTTTTTATCTATATATACAAACTATAGAAAACCTTCATGTGTTGAATTGAAATTCATTCGTTGAATAGAAATTCATGTGTTGAATGGTATTCGTGTTTTAAAAATAAAAATCACATTTTTATCTGTATATATAAACTATAGAAAACCTTCATGTGTTGAATCGAAATTCATTCGTTGAACTGAAATTCATGTGTTGAATGGTATTCATATTTTGAAATAAATTGTTTTATAATAAAAAACATATTTTTATCATCAATATGAACTATATAAAATAGTCGTGTTTTGAAAGAAATTGTTCTATAATAAAAATCATATTTTTATCATCTATATGAACTATATAAAATAGTCATGTTTTGAAAGAAATTGTTTTATAATAAAAATCATATTTTTATCATCTATATGAACTATATAAAATAGTCGTGTTTTGAAATAAATCATTTTACAATAAAAATCACATTTTTATCATATACATGAATTGTTAAAAATAGTGAAGTGTTGAAATAGAAGACAGTTAGATAAAAATATCATTTTTATCAAAAGTATGAAAATCATATAGTTTTGAAATCGAAGAATCGATATATATATATATATATATATATATATAAATAGAATTGAAATATATCGAATAACGAAGCTGCAGCTCGTATTTTGAAACCGAAACTTCAAACGATTAGTGCGGGAGATCCGACCATCGGATTTTCCCGAAACCGCAACCGTTGGGTTCGCTTTGGAAATATCTTTCCAACGGCACCAACTTTGTAAAAATCCAACGGTTGGATTGTCTGGAATGTTTAATTCATATCTGAAGAAAAACAGCGCCAGAATCGATTATATATATATATATATATATATAATTATATTTAATCGAATAACGACGCTGCAGTTCGTAATTTGAAATCGAAACTTCAAACGATTATACCGGGAGATCCGACCATCGGATTTTCCCGAAACTGGAACGGTTGGATTCGTTTTGAAAAGATCTTTCTAAAGATGTAAATTTTGTGAAGATCCAATAATTAGATTTTCAGATATGTGTAAATCAAATCTGAAGAAAAACAGCGCCACGACCGCGTTATGGCCCGAAGAGTCGTTTGCATAAATTGGCTATTTTAAAATAAATGAAAAAATGTGATAAATCGTTATAAAATATTATAAACGATATGGAAGTGAAATTTAGAAATTAACTGAAGGTTAGCTAAGTCGAATGGTTTCCTGGATTTTGAACTGATGTTGGTTTCGGCCTTCGGGGTTAATATTTGGGAAATCTTTCTCTTACTGATTGACGGTTAGTGACTAATGAATTGAAATGATGCGTATGTAGTGTTTATGTAGCACGTGTTTATTATATACGCGAGTTGCTCAGAAAGATCGGGTTTATCCCATTCTGAATAACTGAATCGACGATGTAACACCCCGAAAATTCTATAACTGTGAAATTAACAAATTAAAGTATAATTAATTTGATATCAAAGAACCAAGGGAAACGGGATACGCCATTGCGTTCGTCTCGGAAAAATACGCGAAATAGAGTCCGAGTTTTCGAAAAACGGAGTCCATATGAAGAAGATATGGCCTTTGGAAGTTTTGAATTAAATTTAAAATTCAAACAGAATAAAATAATTAAAAAAAATCGGGCCCAGTGGGCCAGGGCAGATAAACACCCGCCTAGGCCACCCATGTCGACTAGGCTGTCGACCTGGGCTACCCATGTCGACAGGGCTGTCGACAGCCCTGTCGACCTGGTCGAGCCCAGTCAACCTGGCTGGCCAGGTCTGTGTTTGGTCGAATTTCTGTGGTCTGCTTTGTCATTAGGGCTAGGTGGCGGGTTCTAATTGGTCTCTCTATCTAATGAATGGCTACGATCTAACCTAGCAACATCAATGGTCCTAATCAGTTCCTAACCTCTATATAAACAACCCTAGACTAAACCCTAATCTATTCATTCAAAATTAAGAACATAGCCGCCATGTTGCTGAGGAACGACTAAGAGTAGCCGCCAACTAGAGAGAGAATTAGGAAGAAAGTTCTAAAGCCTAAAGCAATTCAAGCAACCTAAAGCCAATCAATTCAACAAAGGAATCATATCTCTTAATTAGAGAATTCGCCGCAACCATTGTAAGTAGAGTATTACTTTGGTATGAATAAACAACTGTATTGATTTGTATGCTTGAATTGGGATAATAAAGTGGTTCATATTTGTGCAAAACCATGTTATTCATTATAAAGAACTACATGCGGTAGTTCTATGCAAGTATACGTTTGGAATATTGCGCAAATTATGTAATCTATGTTGAGGCTACATGTATGTAGTTGATTGAAATCCATGCAAGTTTGGGGCTTTGTTATTATGTCATCATGATGTATATTTTTGTGCATAAATCATTTTGCAAGTAATTGAAACAAGTTTGGTTGTTATAGTTCATAAGAAACTATGTTGGAATTTTGACACCATAATCCATGTATTAAGTCATGCTTTTGCAAACTTATGAATATGGCTAGGCTATGAATGATATTTGGCATAATTGAAATCCATGATTAAGTCTATCTTGTTTACAAGAATTATATGATGACATATGTGAGACATGGCTAGGTTAGACTCAAAAATCCCTTTTTGCAAGTTTAAAGCAAACACCATGATTAGAAATATTTATGCCATGCTTATGTTTGACATTATGCCATGTTTATGCTAGAAATATTTATGCCATGCTTATGATTGACATTATGCCATGTTTATGCTAGAAATATTTATGCCATGCTTATGTTTGACATTATGCCATGCTTATGCTAGAAATATTTGTGCCATGCTTATGTTTGACATTATGCATAAATAAGAATATAGGTTCATGTTGCAGTTAAACCTATGCAAGTCCACATGCTTTGATTCATGTCACCTATGCTTTATGACCAAAGTATATATATGCAAGTACACCAGTTTCTATTATGTATTTCCAACGTCATATGCAAGTTCATGCGCTCACCTTCCCCTCTTTGTGTATGTAATCACGCTTTAAGCCTCCCCTTTTCGCATGGCTAAATTGGGCTTTAAAAGGCTAAGCCCAATATATATAAACGGACGTGTAAAACGGGGGAAAATAACGTTGGGTTAAAATTAATTAATGAATGAAAATATGAAATAGAAGGGCCCAAATTCAAGTATGGGTTGGGCCCATGATTGGTGTAACCTTTACACCATTAACTTAATAATGGGCCGCAAATATTTACATATAAGAAATAAAGAAGAATGACAAAATATGTAAATGTAGAACATACGATGTGTTTAACCCGAGGTTGGATTGAGTTGTGATGTAAACCTGCCCGGAACTGCCCGGCTGTCCAGTAGTCACAACAATACCTATCCAATGTGGGAGGTTAAACATGGAGCCCAATAAGGACCCGAGGTTAGACTGAGTTGTGGCGTAAGACTGCCCGGAACCAACCGGCAACAGGCAGCCACAACAGTACCTGTCTAATGTGAGAGGTCAGGGCCTTAATAAGACAATTAAGGCTGAGTCAGGATTGTTAGGATTAAGTGAACTAAAGACTTAATCAAAATGGAACATGCTAAACTAAACGGACTGGTGGGGGTTAGGTAGGAAACACTTAACCAACTTAGCATGTTGGCTAGAGATAGAAAACCTAGTAACGGGGGACCCTTTTCAGCAGTAACCCTAAAAGGTGTATCAGGATACCCTGAAACTAGGCAGGGTGGGGCACGATTACTGGGCTGATTGTAAGAGGTCAAAGCGACGACGGTGGTGTAGCAGTGTAGGTTCTAACGGAGTGCGGGCGTGCACACACTCCGGCGCAGAAAAATAAGTCACTGGACACCAGTAGCATACCTGTGCACTCTAAGGTTGTGTCGGGTTGCCACTATGGGACTTGATACACCCCATGGTGGGACCAGCATAGGTAACTACAGACATCGGGGGCCGTAAGACACATGTAACTATGCGAGTAGGAGCCGATCGTCATAGAATGGTTCACATCACCCTGATTATGGGGTGCCAGTTGAAAAACTAGTTCATATGGGTTCAGAGATTAACATGGGGTACGATAGTATATTCGACCCTAGACAACTTAACCAAGTTTATAGTGCATGCCCACTTCCTGTTTATACTTATCATACCCAGTTCTTTATTCATAGACAAAGTAGTACTAGACTTACTCAGGCTTTATGTCTGACTCTACTTTTCTTTCGTCTTCTTTCTTCCGTCCCCCCCCCCCCCCAGGTCCTCAGGGAGGGAACACAGCAGCTTGACCTACCTCAACATCCAGCTTGAAGAAGAGAAATGTATTGCTTGGACTTTCCTGTTTTAAACTATGGCTTTGGACAATCCACTCTGGGGCTTTTGCAGTTTATCTATGTTTTATTTATGCTTCTTTAATAATGTACTCAAGACAGATTATGAAAGTGTTATGTTATGTTTTTGGAAAGGATGTTGTTGTAACACGTATTTGACTTTATGAAATAAAAGTTTGTTGTTCTTCCGCTGTTTACAAATATGTGTTCTTATATCTGTCTTGTATATCTGTGACTTGTACTTATAAACCTCCACCAAAATTAGGGCATTCCCTTTGACAGTGACCCTAACGGAGGTGGGGTGTTTCACTTGGTATCAGAGCATAGGTTTACCAGATAAGATAAAAAGTTTTGAAAAATTATTTTCAAAATTCAAAAAAGAAATTTAAAGAAGCATTTTTAAAAAAGAAAAATGTTATTTTAGTTTAAAAAGACAAAGTCCACACCCCAAAGCCATAAGAACTATCTCTTATCCTTCGTTTTGAATTTATCCTTTTTTTTTCAGCATGTCCCAAGAACTTAACTTGCCGGAAGGGTGCCAATACCTGGTTGGTTTAGACGGTTCTTAGAAGCAAGGGCCACTCAGCCAGGTCCTACCATTCCTCCTCCCCCAGCGGAAGGAAATCATCCAGCTGCAGCAGCACCTTTTCCTCCACCTCCTCCTCGGGGAAACAATTTTGCTAAGATATGTAAAGATTTTAAAGCTATGGGAGGAAGGGATTTCCATGGAACTGAGTCCTTCGTAGCAGCTAGAAATTGGCTGAAGGAAACGGAGGACCTATTCATCATCTTTGAGGTAGAAGATAGACAAAAAGTACAACTGGCAGTGTGGCTATTGAAGGGCGAGGCTTCCTACTGGTGGGAAGTCACTAATGCTGAAAGACCAGTGGAGACATGGGAGGACTTTAGGGCAAGGTTTGAGACCAAATTTCTCTCAGATGCGGAAAGAAGTTTGCAGTTGGAAAAATTCTTATTTCTTAAACAAGGGGACAAAACAGTCAGAGAATACGTGAATCAGTTCGATGAGCTGGCTAGGTTTGGGCTTGACCTAGTCAACACCCTGCACAAGAAGGCTCTCCGTTTCGTCAAAGGGTTAAATGAGCCATTACACAGTTTGGCCATGACCCATATACCCATGGGAGCCACGTATGAAAGATTGGTGCAAATGGCATTGCTGAATGAAGAGGATAAGGGCAAGAAAGAGACAAGGCAGAAAGCTCTCAAGGGAAGAAAGAGGTTTTGCAGCCTAAAAAGACAGACTTTAAGAAAGGCGGGAAAGGCAACAAGGAGAAGAGGAAGTGCAATTTCTGTGGCAAAGTGGGGCACTTAGTAAAGGACTGCCGGAAAAAGAAGGCCAAGGAGAATGGCGGGTGCTTTTCTTGCGGTGAGACAGGCCATAGGGCTAAGGACTGCCCGAAGAAACGAGGACAGGGGCAGAGGGCTGGATCCACCCCAGGGGCACAGGTCCATGTGCTAGAAGCGCCACCTCTGCAACAGCGAGGTATAAATACTTCTGTAGAAAGTGTAGTTTATCTTTATGATCACCCCGTTCGCACTTTATTTGATTCTGGCGCATCACACTCCTTTATCTCGTCTGCTTTAGTAGAATCTCTGCACCTAAAAACTAGTATGGTAGAGGACCCCTTAATTGTTTCAAACCCAATTGGGGGCCCAGCTCATTTGTCTATGATCTGTGTGGGATTGAAAATTTCTATTCTGAGTGTAGAATTTCTATGTAGTGCCTTTGTTTTGGGCTTTTCGGGTTATGGTTTGATTTTGGGTATGGATTGGCTATCCAGTAATGGGGCCATCCTTGATTGTGAGAAAAGAGTTGTTAGGCTCCTAACCCAGCTCGGTAATACTTTGGAAATTTCTTGTAATCCCTCGTATGCGGTTATGCTTAGTTATCTTGAATCGCTAGATGCCTCTGTTGAAAATTTGCAATCAGTTAGAGTGGTCCGGGAATATCCGGATGTCTTCGAAGAGGTGAAGGGCTTGCCTCCGAAGCGGGAAATAGACTTCCGCATATATCTTGTAGATAATGCAAAGCCCGTTGCGTTGCCCGTTAGACACATGGCTCCACGAGAAAGGAAAGAGCTCAGTAAACAGATTAAAGAGCTTCTAGAAAAGGGGTTCATTAGGAGGAGCATTTCAGAATGGGGCGCTCCAGTGGTGTTCGCTACAAAGGCGGATGGTTCACTCCGTCTATGTGTTGACTATAGGGAGCTCAACAAGCTAACGAAAAAGAATAGGCACCCTCTCCCTAGAATTGACGATTTGTTTGACCAGCTTGTAGGAGCGTCTGTTTTCTCCCAACTCGATTTAGCAACCGGTTTTCATCAGCTAAGGGTGGCTGAAGATAGCATCGATAAAACGGCATTCAGAACCCCAGACGGTTTCTTTGAATGGCTTGTCATGCCTTTCGGCTTGACAAATGCACCTGCTTACTTCGTGGACCTGATGAGTAGGGTATTTAGAGATTTCCTCAACAAATTCATAGTGGTCTTCGTAGATGATATCCTTATCTTCTCAAAGAGTGAAGAGGAACATGCTCAGCACTTAAGGGCAATCATGGAAACTTTGCGAGTCCATCAACTAAAAGCCAAGTTCTCCAAATGCCACTTTTGGAGAGAAGAAGTGAGGTTCCTTGGGCACATAGTATCCAAACAAGGGTTAGCAGTGGACCCTGCTAAAGTAGTGGCGGTACAGGACTGGAAGACACCAAGGAATGCAATTGAGGTCCGAAGCTTTCTAGGACTAGCAGGTTTCTATCGAAAATTTATAAGGGATTTTGCGAAAATCTCAGCTCCGCTCACAAAATTGACTAAGAAGAATCTAGTGTTTAATTGGGATTTGGATTGCGAGTTTGCTTTCCAACGACTAAAACGGGCTCTCACAACAGCCCCAGTTTTGACGCTGCCAGATGGGAGCAAGATGTTCACTGTTTATACGGATGCATGTGGGACAGGGCTAGGCGCCGTCTTAATGCAAGAAGGAAGGGTAGTAGCTTATGGCGGGAGGCAGTTGAAAGCGCACGAAAAGAACTACCCAACCCACGATCTTGAGTTAGCCGCCATCGTCTTTGCACTCAAGTCTTGGCGACACTATCTCCTAGGTGAGAAGTTCGAACTTTACACTGACCATAAATCGTTGAAATATCTTTTCTCGCAGAAAGATCTTAACTTGAGGCAACAAAGATGGATGGAGTTTCTTGCCTCGTACGATTTCGAAATCTCCTACACTCCGGGCAAAGGCAACATAGTGGCAGACGCGTTGAGCCGAAAGAAATTGACCCTAAGCCCGTTGTTTGTTGAAAGACAAAGCCTAGAGTTTATAGCCAGCTTCGACTTTAGGCCTTCCTCCGATTTCGTACCGGGCTTGCTAGCATCTCTCGAAGTGCGCCCAACTTTAGTGGATTCGGTAGGGGCAGCACAACGCGAAGACCCTCAGCTTGTGGAAATAATTGATAAGCTAATTAGGGGTGAGACTTCAAGTCACCTCAACAGATACTCCATCGACGATAAGGGTTTGCTAAGGCGAGACGGAAGACTTTGCGTCCCACAGACAAAAGATTTAATAAAGAAGGTTCTCGAGGAAGCACATCACTCCAAGATGACGATACACCCAGGCGGAGATAAAATGTACAAAGACATAAAAAGGACATTCTTCTGGAACGGCATGAAAAAGGACGTGACAGAGTTCGTTTCTAAGTGTATGGTGTGCCAACAGGTTAAAGCGGAACAGAAAAAGCCTGGCGGACTGCTACATCCTCTGGAGGTCCCGCAGTGGAAGTGGGATAGCATCTCAATGGACTTCATCGATGGGCTGCCTAGGTCTAGGAGAGGCAACACTAGTATTTGGGTAATAGTGGATAGGCTTACTAAAAGCGCCCACTTTTTACCTGTCAAAAGTAAAAGAACTGCCTCATCCCTAGCATCACTTTATCTCAAGGAAATCGTTCGACTCCATGGAATACCATCTAGCATTGTTAGTGACCGAGACCCCATCTTCACCAACGAGTTTTGGCGGAGTCTGCAAGAAGCAGTAGGAACGCAGTTATGCTTGAGCACAGCCTATCATCCCCAAACCGACGGCCAAACAGAGAGAGTGAATAGAGTTTTGGAAGACCTCTTAAGACTATGCGTCCTTGACTTCGGAGGGACATGGGAAGACCACCTTCCTTTGGTAGAATTCGCCTACAACAACAGCTATCAAGCAACCATCGGAATGGCGCCCTTCGAAGCTTTATATGGAAGACCGTGCCGATCGCCCACTTGTTGATGGGAGTCCACGGATAAGCTCATACTTGGACCAGACATGATCCGAGAGACTTCAGAGAAAGTAGACCTAATACGAAGAAGGATGAAGACGGCCCAAGACAGACAAAAGTCCTATGCCGACAAGAGGAGGACCGACCTTGAATTTGAGGTTGGAGACAGAGTTTTTCTCAAGGTATCACCACTAAGAAACGTTGTTCTCTTTGGAACCACAGGAAAGCTAGCACCAAGGTTCGTAGGGCCATTCCCAATCATCGAGAAAATTGGGAAAATGGCCTATAGATTAGAGCTACCCGAGAAGTTGGCTGGAGTCCACAACGTTTTTCACGTTTCACACCTCCGTAAATGTCTTCATGAGTCCGCTGAAGTGGTAGAGCCAAATATCCTCGAAGAGGCCGAAGTGGAGCGCGAAGCAACCATAAGAAAAGTTCCAACCCGCATCTTAGGAACGGAAGTGAAGAAGCTACGCAACCGTGAAGTCAAGCTCGTCAAAGTTCAGTGGAGCGACGCCGAGGAAGACGCGACTTGGGAAACTGAAGCTAGAATCCGTACAGCCTACCCTTTTCTGTTCGAGGGTAAATCCTTGATCTTTCATTTTTCCTTAAGTTGCGCTTTTATCTATCTTTTTAGGTATATTTCCTCGACCGTATCTTTTAGGTAGAAATCTTTTTGGATGGAAACATGTAGTTGAAACATGTTATGGATGATGGTTGCAAGTGGTTGCTAGTGGTTGCTCGTGGTTACATATACACACACAATCTAGGTTTTAGATCGGCTCAGTCACTTCATATTGCATATGCATATATGTTTGCATTCGTATGTGGTTGAACTCTAATGTGTTGACATGTGGATGCTGCATTTGTATTGAATAATTGTGCACTCATGTAGAATCATGAATAGGAAAAATTTGCATACATAATGGATTCATGACACTTACATAATTCGCATTAAGGAGGTCAACTGAATCAGTAGACCGCCTGATTTTGCATTAGATAAGTACATGTACACACACACTTCGCATATGATCATGAAGCATTAGAAGTCTTTTAAGGACAATGGATGCTCGTGTTTGATGGATGAGTAGATGGATGATTGGATGTTAGGATATACATTCCTCCTAACTTGAAGATTTCGGGGACGAAATCCTTTTAAGTGGGGGAGAATGTAACACCCCGAAAATTCTATAACTGTGAAATTAACAAATTAAAGTATAATTAATTTGAAATCAAAGAACCAAGGGAAACGGGATACGCCATTGCGTTCGTCTCGGAAAAATACGCGAAATAGAGTCCGAGTTTTCGAAAAACGGAGTCCATATGAAGAAGATATGGCCTTCGGAAGTTTTGAATTAAATTTAAAATTCAAACAGAATAAAATAATTAAAAAAAATTGGGCCCAGTGGGCCAGGGCAGATAAACACCCGCCTAGGCCACCCAGGTCGACTGGGCTGTCGACCTGGGCTACCCATGTCGACAGGGCTGTCGACAGCCCTGTCGACCTGGTCGAGCCCAGTCAACCTGGCTGGCCAGGTCTGTGTTTGGTCGAATTTCTATGGTCTGCTTTGTCATTAGGGCTAGGTGGCGGGTTCTAATTGGTCTCTCTATCTAATGAATGGCTACGATCTAACCTAGCAACATCAATGGTCCTAATCAGTTCCTAACCTCTATATAAACAACCCTAGACTAAACCCTAATCTATTCATTCAAAATTAAGAACATAGCCGCCATGTTGCTGAGGAACGACTAAGAGTAGCCGCCAACTAGAGAGAGAATTAGGAAGAAAGTTCTAAAGCCTAAAGCAATTCAAGCAACCTAAAGCCAATCAATTCAACAAAGGAATCATATCTCTTAATTAGAGAATTCGCTGCAACCATTGTAAGTAGAGTATTACTTTGGTATGAATAAACAACTGTATTGATTTGTATGCTTGAATTGGGATAATAAAGTGGTTCATATTTGTGCAAAACCATGTTATTCATTATAAAGAACTACATGCGGTAGTTCTATGCAAGTATACGTTTGGAATATTGCGCAAATTATGTAATCTATGTTGAGGCTACATGTATGTAGTTGATTGAAATCCATGCAAGTTTGGGGCTTTGTTATTATGTCATCATGATGTATATTTTTGTGCATAAATCATTTTGCAAGTAATTGAAACAAGTTTGGTTGTTATAGTTCATAAGAAACTATGTTGGAATTTTGACACCATAATCCATGTATTAAGTCATGCTTTTGCAAACTTATGAATATGGCTAGGCTATGAATGATATTTGGCATAATTGAAATCCATGATTAAGTCTATCTTGTTTACAAGAATTATATGATGACATATGTGAGACATGGCTAGGTTAGACTCAAAAATCCCTTTTTGCAAGTTTAAAGCAAACACCATGATTAGAAATATTTATGCCATGCTTATGTTTGACATTATGCCATGTTTATGCTAGAAATATTTATGCCATGCTTATGATTGACATAATGCCATGTTTATGCTAGAAATATTTATGCCATGCTTATGTTTGACATTATGCCATGCTTATGCTAGAAATATTTGTGCCATGCTTATGTTTGACATTATGCATAAATAAGAATATAGGTTCATGTTGCAGTTAAACCTATGCAAGTCCCCATGCTTTGATTCATGTCACCTATGCTTTATGACCAAAGTATATATATGCAAGTACACCAGTTTCTATTACGTATTTCCAACGTCATATGCAAGTTCATGCGCTCACCTTCCCCTCTTTGTGTATGTAATCACGCTTTAAGCCTCCCCTTTTCGCATGGCTAAATTGGGCTTTAAAAGGCTAAGCCCAATATATATAAACGGACGTGTAAAACGGGGGAAAATAACGTTGGGTTAAAATTAATTAATGAATGAAAATATGAAATAGAAGGGCCCAAATTCAAGTATGGGTTGGGCCCATGATTGGTGTAACCTTTACACCATTAACTTAATAATGGGCCGCAAATATTTACATATAAGAAATAAAGAAGAATGACAAAATATGTAAATGTAGAACATACGATGTGTTTAACCCGAGGTTGGATTGAGTTGTGATGTAAACCTGCCCGGAACCGCCCGGCTGTCCAGTAGTCACAACAATACCTATCCAATGTGGGAGGTTAAACATGGAGCCCAATAAGGACCCGAGGTTAGACTGAGTTGTGGCGTAAGACTGCCCGGAACCAACCGGCAACAGGCCGCCACAACAATACCTGTCTAATGTGAGAAGTCAGGGCCTTAATAAGACAATTAAGGCTGAGTCAGGATTGTTAGGATTAAGTGAACTAAAGACTTAATCAAAATGGAACATGCTAAACTAAACGGACTGGTGGGGGTTAGGTAGGAAACACTTAACCAACTTAGCATGTTGGCTAGAGATAGAAAACCTAGTAACGGGGGACCCTTTTCAGCAGTAACCCTAAAAGGTGTATCAGGATACCCTGAAACTAGGCAGGGTGGGGCACGATTACTGGGCTGATTGTAAGAGGTCAAAGCGACGGCGGTGGTGTAGCAGTGTAGGTTCTAACGGAGTGCGGGCGTGCACACACTCCGGCGCAGAAAAATAAGGCACTGGACACCAGTAGCATACCTGTGCACTCTAAGGTTGTGTCGGGTTGCCACTATGGGACTTGATACACCCCATGGTGGGACCAGCATAGGTAACTACAGACATCGGGGGCCGTAAGACACATGTAACTATGCGAGTAGGAGCCGATCGTCATAGAATGGTTCACATCACCCTGATTATGGGGTGCCAGTTGAAAAACTAGTTCATATGGGTTCAGAGATTAACATGGGGTACGATAGTATATTCGACCCTAGACAACTTAACCAAGTTTATAGTGCATGCCCACTTCCTGTTTATACTTATCATACCCAGTTCTTTATTCATAGACAAAGTAGTACTAGACTTACTCAGGCTTTATGTCTGACTCTACTTTTCTTTCGTCTTCTTTCTTCCGTTTCCCCCCCCCCCCCAGGTCCTCAGGGAGGGAACACATCAGCTTGACCTACCTCAACATTCAGCTTGAAGAAGAGAAATGTATTGCTTGGACTTTCCTGTCTTAAACTATGGCTTTGGACAATCCACTCTGGGGCTTTTGCAGTTTATCTATGTTTTATTTATGCTTCTTTAATAATGTACTCAAGACAGATTATGAAAGTGTTATGTTATGTTTTTGGAAAGGATGTTGTTGTAACACGTATTTGACTTTATGAAATAAAAGTTTGTTGTTCTTCCGCTGTTTACAAATATGTGTTCTTATATCTGTCTTGTATATCTGTGACTTGTACTTATAAACCTCCACCAAAATTAGGGCATTCCCTTTGAGAGTGACCCTAACGGAGGTGGGGTGTTTCAGACGATAAGAAATCGAAGATGAAGACGGTGGTTGAAGACCGGAAATCTTCACCTCGTTTGGATGGCAACTGATGTCCTGATTGGGAGGCATCCTGAAATATGGATAATGAGTGGTGGTCATCCAGACGTACGTGGAGATCGATGGGTTTGCGAGGTATATAGTGCCTCCGGCTTCGTTCCGACCCAGAACAGACTTGTAAATGGATTGTGCGTCTAACATTGGAATTTATTCTATGTGATTGATAGCCATCAGTTGCATGGTGTGAATTGCCTGTGTGACATACTAAGATGCAGTGATCAGGGCTTCTGTTGACAAGCAAAGTCTTGTAATTGATGATTAAAGCACCGCCTGTGTGGCGTAGCTTTGTATATAACGTGAATTCGCGATCCTCACACCCTGGTATGAAGCAGAAATGGGAGAGGACATCAGGGAGGGCCTGCGTTTCTGTCTAGCTAGGAGTTGTGTCAGTGTTTTTACACGGCCTGATATTTTACTTATGTGGATGATGGATAGCGAGGCGCCTCGGTTATATCGGTCGACCCGGGACCGATGGAGTCATTCGTTGGCTCATTTACGCCCCATAGGGCGGGGAAACGTAGTGTTCAGGCATAATAATCCACATCGGTGGACCGGCCCTGACGATCCAAAGGGTTGATGTGTTCTGATCTTGAGGCTCAGGCTAGAGAGTCTCGAAGTCGGTAAGGACTATCTTTTGCCTTGGTTCATGACGGAAATCCAATTTCCACATACTTGACTGCGCGGTTTTGATTGTATACCTATATATGGCGACATAGTGTATGGGGCACTAATGTCGTCTATGATTGATACTTATAATTCGAAATGGTTTTTGAAACATATAAACACTAGTAGTAATATCAAATGCTTTTGTTTTATTCGTATCAAACATATCTTGGCCATTATAAGGTAAAAACTCTATCCTCCGGTTTGCATTGCATTGTGTGATGGGAACCGAGTCTTATAATGGCTTCATTTTTATAAAAAGCATTGTGATGTTTCAATGAAAGATTTGTTTTTAAAGCACTGGCAATCCAATGGAGTAAACCCGTTCCACGAAAGTGGCGTGGTCCTGTGATTAGCCATATTATAAATGTGTTGAGTAGATTTCTCATACCAGTCCCATGACTGACTCGTAGTTTGTTTCACTTTCAAACTCGGGTACCCCTTTTTCTACACGGGCAACCTTGTATTCAGGTTTTAGCTGGCTTTCTTTGGATAGCTGGAGCTGAGGATGGATTCTATCATTTATTTTTTATGCTATTCAGCTCCTATTGTACATTATGTTTGTTTTTCCGCTGTAGACATATATGTATAGCTGAACTGTATTTGTACTAAGTATGATCCTGTATACTGTGTAACTCTGATGATTACGTTTATCCAGTATATTCTATTGTGCATTATCTGGTGTATTTATTAAATTCTGTTCTGCAGTTATCTGTTTATGTGTTATATTCCAAAGATTACCCTTGCCACCGTCAGTACAGGGTTTGGGGTCATCTCATGTTGTGTTTGTGTAACACGTGTTTATTATATACGCGGGTTATTCGGAAAGGCAGGGTTTATACCCATTCTGAATAACCGATTCGACGATATATCGAAGATGAAGACGGTGTTTGAAGACCGGAAGTCTTCACATCGTTTGGGTGGTTACTGATGATCTTGATTGGGTTGTACACCCAAGATGAGGGAATCAGTTGGTGATCATTCAGACGTACTTGGAGATCGATGGGTATGCGAGGAAAGTGCCTCCGGTTTCGTTCAGAACAAGAACGAACTTGTAAATGGACTGTGTGTCTGACATTGGATTTTATTCTGTGTTGATTGATCTCTATTAAATATACATCTGTTTGGCAGCGGGGAATTTATTCTCTTGCTTAACGCCCTTCTCTGAGACGTACGAGCTCAGAGGTTGTATATTGATGGACATCAGTCGCATGTAGTAAATTACCTGTGTGGCACGCCTAAGTGGCAGATGATCAGGGCTTCTGTTGAAAAGCAAAGTCTTGTGGTTGATGATCAAAGCACGGTCTGTGTGGCGCAGCTTTGTGTTTAGCGTGAATTCGCGAGCCTCACACCTCGGTATGAGTCAAAAAGGGATAAGGACCCAAGGAGTGCACGGCGTTTCTTTCTAGCTATGCGTGGTGTCAGTGCTTAAACTGGCTGACATTTATATACTTTTCACATGTGTGGTTGTTGGAATGCGAGGCGCCTCGGATATAAGTCTGTTAGGACCGGGAAACGTGCGTTCAGGAATAACTAATCCTCAAAAGTAAGAGAGGACCGGCCTTGGAGGTTCCAAAGGATCATAGTGGGGTCCTGAAACATTTACTAGAGTGTCTCGAATCGGAGAGGAGCTTGATCATAGTGGAGACTCATGACGGAAATCCAATTTCCAATATGTGATATTGCGGTTTTATTTGTAGAGCCTAGAATGGTGACATGATAGATGGCTCCCATGCCGCCTAGGATTGATATTTATAATTGAAATTGTTTTGACACTATACACTTATAATAGTATCAAATGATTTGTTTTAAACTTACCAAGCATGTTTGGCTATTATAAGGGAAAACCCTATCCTCCGGCTTGCGTTGCATTGTGTGATGGGACCTAGGTCTTATAATAGCTTCATTTTTCGAAAAAGCATTGCACTGTTTTGTTATATGCGCTAGTGTTCTTTGGAGGATACCTGTTCCGTGTTATACGGCGTGGTCCCTTGAATTACTCTCTTTTAAAGTAAAGTTTTAAATGACTATTTTAGTTCTCACACCAGTCACATGACTGACCTGGAGTTTATTGTTTTAACCTAAACTCTGGGTGCCCTTATTTTCTACACGGCAGCTAGTAGCTTTGGTTTTGCAGATTTATATTCACAGGATCCTGATTTACAGCTGGAACGATGCTCGGAAAGCTCTGTATCCGTGTATTACTTTAAGTTGTTTTCTGTATTATTTTCCGCTGCTTTGTAATTTATTGTAATATCTGATATTTGTTGAATGTATATTTATTCATACTCTGTATATTCTTGTATTCTGATGGAATTGTTGTAATAAACAATGAAATGTTCTTCCGTCTGTGTTCTTTTGTGTTTTGTTCTCAAAGTATCCGCTCTTTCCTTCATGGGGAAGTTACGGGTCCTTACAGTGGTATCAGAGCTTTGGTTTACAGAGCTCGAGAACAACGCACATTAGAACCGAACAAAAGAATTCATCAGATATTGGATTAGTAATATCCAATTAGAATGACTCGTTAGAGATAGGATCAGTAGTATCCTAGAACGAGTGTGAAGAGTATATTTTTCAAATGAAAACAATTTTGTTTTGAAATTTAAATCATTTTATACGTATTTGAATATTTTATTTATATTGAATTTGGACAATCCAATATATAAAGATTTCGCGTATACGCGTCATGAACGTATATTCGAAGTTTTAATATACTGGATAGATATAGAATCACATTCTAGACACCCAGGGATGATTCTGGTGATATGGCCACATCATCAGTATTTATGTTCGTGTTTCGAAGGTGTGATTTCTATATATTTCCATTAGACTGGTGTGAGAACCAAAATATAACTAGAATACATTGTTGTGAATTGGCATCAAAAACATGATTTTCTGTATATATATATATCAAAATTATGAATTTGAAATTCTAATTCACTAATTGATTGATAATTGTGTTGTTTGTTTATTTGTTTGATAATTTTGAACCATTTAGCCTAATAGAATCAAATATTGAATTGTTTGAAATTAGTCGCATTTGCTTGCATATACATGTACTTACATTGAACAGGTCATAGCAAGGAGGCTAGAGCAGAAGAATAAATTGTTTGCCCGACAAATAGGTACATGTTTACCATAATTTACTGTTTTGTTTGGGTGATGATGATTTTATGAGCAGATTGGCTAGCCGCTTGGCTTTTTATTTTTATTTTTGATTGAAGAAGGCCATGGGAGGCTATATGAAATATCCCGAAGTCCCCGGTGCAGGGGAGGTTATGGCGAAATTTTTCAAAAATTTAGGGTGTTAGCCAAAATTTTGAAGAATTTGAAAGGTTCTTAGAAACTGAAAAGTTGAAGAACTTAAGCCGTAAAGAAAATAATGGAAGTTGAGTTGATTTGTTAAACAACTTTCGACTTCGTTGCTTTTCAGGGACGAAAAGTTTTAAGTGGGGGAGAATGTAACAACCCGGAAATGCGAGCAAGTTTAAAATTTTTATTTTGGCAATTTTAGCGAATTTTGAATATTTAAAATAGATTATTTTAAATAATATTGACGAGAAATTTATTTTGAATAGAATTGAACTTATATACTTATATAGATCGTTGTTATAATATATATCATTATTTATAATTATAAAAGGAATTGAAAATGGCGTGGTAGTTCGATAATTCGATTTCAAATTTCAATTGAATGTACCGGGTGCAAAATAAACCGGATTTTAGTGAAACCAAAAATATTTGAATCTAATTGAGGATATCTTTCCAACGAATCCGAAAAATCAAAATTTCATAGCGGGAATCAAAAGATATATCCAGTTGAATTTTCAGAATAGTCGCTATGGAATTCTGGCAATTAAAAATAGCCATTTTGCAAACGACCTCGGTTTTCGACGAAACCACTTTGGTTGGATCCGGGATGTAAAGTTATTGCTAGGTTTCAAAATTCGTAGTTTTTCGAATCAATATGTGAGCATGGCAAAGGTAAACGCGTTTGACCAGTTTAAGTTGATTTTAATCAGCTGGAAAATGACCATTTTTCAAACGGTCTCAGAGTTCGACGAAAATAGTTTTGTTAGGACCGTATCATCAATATGAAGCTAGAAAATATTTTTCTGGAATTTTTCGAGTTAGTATGTGGCCCCGGTAAATTGAAATGCGCGTTCAAATTCAATATATAGAGTTATATTTGGATTTTGATGGAAACCTATCGTAACGGCCGAATCAGCCTACATGGCATATCCCATTGTGTTCGGAATGGGGGTAATTAGCTAGGGATGATAGTCGGTGGGTTTGATTTCGAGTTCGAAATAAAAAGGTACTTTTTGAAATTAAATAATTAAATAATAAAATAAAATAAAACTCTCTCTCTCTCTCTTTGTACTCTCTGCCCCTCGTTGACTTCTCAGAACAAATCAAAATATAAAAAAACCCTAGCCTGCCTATCGACGACGAATGCCGCCCCCGTTCTCCGACGCGCCACCGCCTCGTGCGCCTCCCTCCCCCACACACCCTCCGATCTCCCCCTCAGCCTCCGCGTCACCCTCCTCGAAAATCCTTCCGCCGTTCAACCCCCAACCGCACGCCCACGTGGACCCCAATCCGAACTCAGCCCTCACCTCGACCATCCTCCTCCCTGCCGACTCCTCTCTCGTGCTCCCTCCTCTTCCCGACTGAAAACCGCAAGCCTCTCTTCCCTCTTCGGACCGGCGAGCAACAAAACCCCCTTCGACAGCGAGCTTCAGCACCTCGACGCAGTCCCGGACTCCGCCTTCACCTCCTCCGAGCGAAAATGATGTGAGTTTGATTTTTTGATTTTTATCATATGTAGTTAGTGATAAAAACACGATTTTTTTTTATGAATTAGTGATAATAATATAATCTTTATTATGGGAATAACGATATAAAGATGTTATTTTTATATATAAAGTAACGAGATTTTTATTATAGTAAAGATACGATTTTTAATTCATTAAAGACTAGATTTTTAATTAGAGAAAGGCTGGATTTTTAATTTCATAAAAATATTTTTTTTTTATAGTAGAAGATTAAAAATATAATTTTTATATTATAGAAGAAATAAAATTATAATCTTCATATTTGAAAAGGCGAAATCTTTATATAGAGAATGGCGATATAAAAATATGATTTTTACTTAGGTAGAGCATTAAAAATATGATTTTTATATGATGTAGATATTAAAATTTTGATTTTTATATTGTAGGAATTATAAAAATATGATTTTTATAATTTGAAGAGTGATAGGAAAATATGATTTTTTTATTGTATGTGAAGATAAAACTATCATTTTTATATAATCAAAGGCGAGATTTTTTATGATATAGAGAGAATAAAAATACGATTTTTATATTATATAGATAGTAAAAATTTGATCTTTATATATGAAGTAGAAATAATAAAAATATAATTTTTATTTGAACAGCGTGAAAAGGACTGCATTGGAATTTCAAGCAGGTCCAGACAGTTCAACAGTTCTAAAGAAAAGCACGGCGGAGTGGAACCCTCTGTGAGAACTTCTCACTTTAAATCTTCTTTTCTATTTAAAATATATACTAGGATGCAGACGGTGCTTAGTAGCACCCGACACCTGTCGTCCACAGACCATGGATGGCTTGTATGTTTGATTGTTTTTTATAGTGAAAATTTATTGTGTGATGTGAAAGGAAATAAAATATTTATATAGTTAAAAATATTTTATCGTTAAAAAAATATTTTTTAACGGGTCTGTGAATGAATAAGAATATGTATTTGATTGTTTGAAACCCCACACAAGTGTTGGGATGATATTTGAAGTCCACTCATCCCGATTGACTAGTTATATGTCGATCAATTGATCGACCAGCTGTTATAAGCGTTAATTATTTATATTTAGTGCTTATGCAGTTGTGTAGTGCACTTTGGATGATGGTTGATTATTTGTCGTTGCTATTATATACATGTGTTGTATGGAATCCATATAATTAACATTATATGGTGATTGATTGGGCCTCATTCCAATTAGGAAATAATGAATATTATAAAAGAAAATTCATGTGTTGAATAGAATAAATTGTCATGTGTTGACGATGCTCATGTGTTAAGAATTCATGTGTTGAAAGTGTATGCATGTGTTGAATAAAATATTTATACAATAAAATTTACCTTTTTATTGTAAGTAAGTAGAAATATAGATTCATGTGTTGAATAGAATAAATATTCATTTGTTAAATAGAATAACAAATTTATTGAAATACATAAAGCTGTGTTGATTATAGTTGCTCTATTTTGACGTGAACGATATTTATATCGATTATATTCGTTTTTATAATGAATATAGAAAAGGAAGTGATTTCAAAATATAACTTTTTGAAAATATTATCATTTATATAGTAATGATATGAAATATTCAATTTTGATTCAAAATTGAATATGAAGTTGAAATCGTTTCGAAAACAAATTTAAAACGATTTATAAAATACGTTTTAAAAGGAAATCGATGAAATATAATATAATATATATATATATATATATATATTATATAATGGCCTGAATAGAACGCGCCGCGCCGCGGCAGTTCGTGAATTTCGACCATTGACTTCGAATTGACATTGCGGGAGATCCGACAGTCGGATTCTCCTAAAACCGAAACCGTTGGGTTCGTATCGAAAAGAGCTTCCCAATGAATTTTAGAAATTTGAAATCTGACGGTTGGATTTGGAATTATGTCCAAATCAAATTTGGAAAAGGTCGCTGTAAGTGCAGTTCGATGACCGTTGATGGAAATCGACTGTACGGTCCTTGATAAAATTATTAAAATTTTCAATAATTAGTGTAAAATCATAAGAAATGATTTGAAAAGAACTGGGATGAAAAACTACATATTTGAAAAGATTAAAATAGTTTTTTATCGAAATGAACTAGTTTTGAACGAGAATTATAATTCGATTATTTTTGAAATAAATAAATTGAATTTGAATTGGTTTTGAAAATAACCAGAATTTCCAATATATATAAAGTGGAAGTGGATTTGAATCGAAATTGTCTTTGGAATATTTCGATGTTGGATTCCGTGATTATACAGATATTGTTATGGGAATTCTATAGATATGTCTATATCGTTATTTCCAATACGATATTTGTTGGTTTCAGAATTTGATATTGAATATAAGCCGGTATATTTTCTATTCAGAGCCTTTTATTTAATATCAAATGTGATTTGGGTTTGTCGTGAATCGTGTTTTAAGTGACATAGGTTCTTTAACCCAGTTAAAGACAGGATATTGATTTTTGAGAAGATTAAAACTAAGTGGAATTTTAATGAATCTGTTATTAAATTGAAATGTGAAATGATAATTTAAATTATCAAATTTGGAAAGTGAACGAAAATGTGGTATCACCAGTTTTGCTCTAAGGCGATAATTAAATCTTTCATTAGTTTTGAACGTGAAATGGTAATTAATTTTACCGATAAAACCATGGTGTTAGATATGGAGTATTACCAGTTTTGCTCCATGGGATAAAGAGGTTGGGATTGGGAAATAAAATAAATAATTACTTCGGTGTGGTTCGCTAATCCTGACTAGTTTGGAAAACCATAATATGGTTTGAAATGATATCCAAAGGAAGATTAAAGAATAAATTTAGAAGAATTTATCTTTGATAAAATTAATGGGAACCTTTCCCTAAGAGTGTGAAAATTTGAATAAAAGAATATTCTGAATTGGAATGAGGCGTATGTTGTGTTTGTGTAACTTGTGTTTATTATATACGCGGGTTATTCGGAAAGGCTTGGTTTATACCCATTCTGAATAACCGATTCGACGATATGTCGAAGATGAAGACAGTGGTTGAAGACCGGAAGTCTTCACATCGTTTGGGTGGTTACTGATGATCTTGATTGGGTTGTACACCCAAGATGAGGGAATCAGTTGGTGATCATCCAAACGTACTTGGAGATCGATGGATATGCGAGGAAAGTGCATCCGGTTTCGTTCAGACCCAGAACGAACTTGTAAATGGACTGTGTGTCTGACATTTGATTTTATTCTGTGTTGATTGATCTCTATTAAATATACATCTGTTTGGCGGCGGAGAATTTATTCTCTTTCTTAACGCCCTTCTCTGAGACGTACGTGCTTAGAGGTTGTATATAGATGGACATCAGTCGCATGGAGTGAATTGCCTGTGTGGCGCGCCTAAGTGGCAGATGATCAGGGCTTTTGTTGAAAAGCAAAGTCTTGTGGTTGATGATCAAACCACGGCCTGTCTGGCGCAGCTTTGTGTATAGCGTGAATTCGCGAGCCTCACACCTCGGTATGAGTCAAAAAGGGATAAGGATCCAAGGAGTGCACGACGTTTCTTTTTACCTATGGGTGGTATCAGTGCTTAAACTGGCTGACATTTATATACTTTTCACCTGTGTGGTTGTTGGAATGCGAGGTGCCTCGGATATAGATCTGCTAGGACCAGGAAACGTGTGTTCAGGAATAACTAATCCTCAAAAGTAAGAGAGGACCGGCCTTGGAGGTTCCAAAGGATCATAGTGGGGTCCTGAGACATTTGCTAGAGTGTCTCGAATCAGAGAGGAGCTTGCCCCTTGCCTCGACTCATGACGGAAATCCAATTTCCAATATGTGATATTGCGGTTTTATTTGTAGAGCCTAGTATGGCGACATGATAGATGGTACCCATGCTGCCTGGGATTGATATTTATGATTGAAATTGTTTTGACACTATACACTTATAATAGTATCAAATGATTTGTGTTAAACGTACCAAACATGTTTGGCTATTATAATGGAAAACCCTATCCTCCGGCTTGCGTTGCATTGTGTGATGGGACCTGGGTCTTATAATAGCTTCATTTTTCGAAAAAGCATTGCGCTGTTTTGTTATGTGCACTAGTGTTCTTGGGAGGAAACCCGTTCTGTGTTATACGGCGTGGTCCCTTGAATTACTCTTTTAAATTAAAGTTTTAAATGACTGTTTTAGTTCTCACACCAGTCACATGACTGACCTGGAGTTTATTGTTTTAACCTAAACTCTGGGTGCCCCTATTTTCTACATGGGCAGCTAGTAGTTTTGGTTTTGCAGATTTATATTCACAGGATCCTGATTTACAGCTGGAACGATGCTCGGAAAGCTCTTTATCTGTGTATTACTTCCAGTTGTGTTTTGTATTATTTTCCGCTGCTTTGTAATTTATTGTAATCTCTGATATTTGTCGAATGTATATTTATTCATACTCTGTATATTCTTATATTCTAATGGAATTGTTGTAATAAAGAATGAAATGTTCTTCTGTTTGCGTTCTGATTGGTCTTGTCCTCAACGCAATCCGGGCTTTCCTTACCGGGGAAGTTCGGGTCGTCTCATCAAAAATCATATTTTTATTCCAAATCTAAATTATAAAAATCATATTTTTAATTTGATGATCTTATATATATATATATATATATATAAATTAATATTGTCATTTCTATTTTTAAAACAATGCAAATTATATTTCAAAAGCAATGCAAATTATAATTCAAAAACAAGGCGATCTTTGTATTAAAAACAAGGCGATCTTTTATTAAAAACAAGGCGATCTTTTATTAAAATCAACGCGATCTTTTATTAAAAAAGGCGATCTTTTATTTTAAAGACAATGTTTTTTTTCTTTTTCATATTATCAAAACCATGTTATTTTCTTTTACCAAAAATGATGTTATTTTTATTTATCAAAACCATGTTATTTACTTTTATCAAAAACGATGTTAATTTTTATTTATCAAAACTAGTTAAAAAAACGATGATGTTCTTCTTTTCAAAATAATGATGTTTGTAACAACCCGGAAAATCTGAGCCTGTTTAAATTTTTTAATTTGGCTATTTTAGTGGATTTTTATTATTTAAAATAAATATAATTATTTTGAGTTATAAACAAGGCCTGAAATGGATTAAAAACGTTTGAAAATAAATATAATTATTTTGAATTATAAACAAGGCCTGAAATGGCGCAGTAGTTTCAAAATTTCGATTCAAACTTCGACTGACTGTACATGGTGCAAAATAAAATGGATTTTAGTGAAACCAAAAATATTTAAATCTGTTTATGAATATCTTTCTAACGAATATGAAAAATCGAAGTTTCAAAGCGGGAGTCAAAAGTTACGGCCAAATGAATTTTCAGAAAGGTCGTTATAGTGAATATATCGCCCTTGAAAATAGACATTTTGCAAACGACCTCAGAATTCGACGAAACCACTTTTGTTGGATCTGGGATGTCAAATTATTGCTAGGTTTCAAATTCCATAATTTTTGAATTTAATATGTGAGCGTGGCAAAAGAAAATGTGTTTGGACGATTTCAGTTAAATTGGATCGACCAGAAAATGGCCATTTTTTAAACAGTCTCAGAATTCGATGAAACTAGTTTTGTTGGGATCGTATTGTTAAAACATAGCTATATTCATTTTTTGGGAACATTTAGAATCAGTATGTGGGCCCGACAAATTGAAATGTACGTTCAAATTAAAAATTGAATGTTTTATATTTTAATTTGAAGAGAAACTGACTGAAACAGTCGAATGGGCCTACGAAACATATCCTATTGTGTTCGGAATGGGGGTATTTAGATAAGGATGACAGTCGTTGGGTCTGGATTGGAGTTCTATGAGGTAATGGGTATTTAGAATTTTAAAAATATATAAATTAAATAAAAAAATCTGATTGGGCCAACACAAATTCTCTCTCCTCGTTTTCCTCTTTCTCCCTCGCGATAAACAGCGGTTGCCATTCCTTCCTCATGCATAAGTGCTTTAAAGCGCTACGGTTTATGATTTTGAAGAAAATAGAGAGGTATACAGCAGTATATTATTTTAATTGTTTATAGCGCTTTAAAGCGCTATGGTTTTTGATTTTACAATAAAAATCATATCTTTTTGCTATGTGGTCGAAATCCAGTGAAACAAGAGACAATGGACTCATGAGGACGTCTTCTACATTCTAGAAGAGATCGCATATTTTTCTGAGCCTTCTGCTATTTTTGGTGGAGTGGAACCTAATGTGAGATTTCTAATATTATGAACGATATGGAAAACAACGATGTATAAATTATATAGTCGATGCATGAGTTATATAAGAGTTGTACACCTCATGTATAAGCGTTGTATAAGTTGTATGTTCGATGTATAAGTTATATATGCGTTGTAAAAATTATATATGCGTTGAAATAAATTGAAATGAAATTGAAATATAGTTATATACGTATTTCTGTATATATTGGTTGTGATATTGTTTGGATTATTGGTTGATGTGAAATTTGGTGAATATCATGAATGGTTTATTTGAAATGATTGATTGTGGTTAAAATCCCAATAGGACTAGTATATGGGAAAATTCGTCTGCGTACGAACTAGATATTGAAAATCCCCATTGTCAAAAACCGCGAGGTTTTAAGGTAGAGCGAGGAGCCATACTAGGGACGGTGCCAGTTTTAACTACCTTGTCGTTATGTCGCCGAAATTTTCAATAATATTCATGTGT
The DNA here is from genome assembly GCA_030737875.1 of Allium sativum. NCBI lineage: Eukaryota > Viridiplantae > Streptophyta > Magnoliopsida > Asparagales > Amaryllidaceae > Allium > Allium sativum. The sequence continues at coordinate 165,659,254 of CM060913.1, forward strand.
TAGAATTATTTTCATGTGTTGAAACTATATTCGTGTGTTGAATAGAAATTCATGTGTTGAATGAGTTCATGTGTTGAGTAAATTATTTGAAAGATAAAAATCTCATTTTTATTATATATATAACCTATATAAAATATTAGTATTTTAAATAAATTGTTTTAACACCAAAAGTTACATTTTTACCTTATGTATAAACTATATGAATTAAACGTGTTTTGAAATAAATTGTTTTACAATAAAAATCACATTTTTATTATATATATAAACTATAGAAAATATTCATGTGTTGAATAAAGGATTAGAACGATAAAAATCATATTTTTATCATAGGTGCGAAGTCAAAAACACTCATATGTTGAATATATAGATTGAACAATAAAATCTACATTTTTATAGTGAATATGAAGTGCTAAAAATATTCATGTGTTGAATAAATATTTTTGATGATAAAAATATCATTTTTATCAAATATATGAAATGAATATAGTTTTGAAATCGAAAAATGAATTATATTTATATATATTTATATAGATATAATTAAAATAAATCGAATAACGAAGCTGCAGTTCGTGTTTTGAAACCGTGATTTCAAATGATTAGTGCGGGAGATCCGACCATCGGATTTTCCCGTAACCACAACCGTTGGGTTCGCTTTGGAAATATCTTTCCAACGACACCAACTTTGTAAAGATCCAACAATTGGATTGTATGGAATGTTTAATTCAAATCTGAAGAAAAATAGCTCCAGAATCGATTATATTTATATATAAATATAAATATAATTAAATTAAATCGAATAACGACGCTGCATTTCGTATTTTGAAATCGTAACTTCAGACGATTGTGTCGGGAGATCCGACCGTCGGATTTTCCCAAAACTGAAACTGTTGGATTCGTTTTGAAAAGATCTTTCTAATGATATAAAATTTGTGAAGATCCATTGGTAAGATTTTCAAATATGTGTATATCAAATCTGAAGAAAAACAGGGCCACGGCCGCATTATGGCCTGAAGCGTCATTTGAATGAATTGGCTATTTTTAAATAAATAAAAATAGCGATAAATCCTGATAAAATATTATAAATGATATGGAATGGAAATAAACTGAATTTGCTTGGTTTATGTGATATTTGATGGTTGAATGTGTTTGGCGTGAAATTACATTAAAGAACAGAATTAATGATGTCGAATAATTTAACCATTGAAGTTAACTGGTTCGAAATTCTAAATATACGTGAATTATTTGAAAAGGCTGAGTTAATTCTGATTTCAAATAATTATTCGACGATTGAAAGTTGAAGATATGAAGACGGTGCAAGACCGATGATCTTCACGTCGAATGGAGGGGTGCGACTAATGCTCATGATAGGAGTAGTGAAACGACCCGAAATCCCCCTTATGGGAAATCACAGATTGAGTTGAGAACAAGCCACATCGGAACGCAAACAGAAGAACATTTCATTGCTTATTACAACAATTCCATCAAAATACAAGAATATGCAGAGTACTAATAAATATTACACATTAAATAAATATCAGAGATTACAATACATTTCATAGCAGCGGAAAATAAAACAATACACAACTAGAAGTAATACACGGTTACAGAGCTTTCTGAGTATCTTTCCAGCTATAAATCAGGATCCTGTTAATATAAATCTACAAAACCAAAACAACTAGCTGCCCGTGTCGAAATAAGGGCACCCAGAGTTTAGGTTAAAACAATAAACTCCAGGTCAGTCATGGGACTGGTGTGAGAACTAAAATAGTTATTAATCTTTATTTTTAAAGTTCGGTAAATCAAGGGACCACGCTGTATAACACGGAACGGGTTTCCTCCCAAGAATACCAGTGCATAAAACAACAGCGCAATGCTAAATAAAGAACAATGAAGCTATTATAAGATCCAGGTCCCATCACACAATGCAACACAAACCGGAGGATAGGGTTTTCCCTTATAATAGCCAAAGCATGCTTGATATGGTTAAAACAAGTCATTTGATACTATAATAAGTGTATAGTGTTTAAAACAATTTCAATCTTAAGTATCAATCATAGACGGCATGGGTACCATATATCACGTCGCCATACTAGGCTCTACAATCAAAACCGCAGAGTCACGTATTGGAAATTGGATTTCCATCTGTGAACCGAGGCAAAACATAGTCCTCTACCGATTCGAGACGCTCTAGCCCGCCCCTCAGGATCCAGAATCAGGTAGGCCCTTGGATCATCAGGGTCGGTCCACCGATGTGGATTAAAATGCCTGAACACTGCGTTTCCCCACCCTTTGGGGTGTCAATGAGTCCACTGACTCCATTGGCTCCACATAGTCACTGATATATCCGAGGCGGCCTCGCAACAGCAACAACCACATAAGTCAAACTCGTCAGGGCGTGTAAAACTACTGACGCCACTTCTAGCTAGATGGAAACGCATGCCCTCCCTGATGTCCTCTCCCGTTTCTAGTTCACAACCGGGGTGTGATGCTCGCGAATCAACGCTACACAAAGCTATGCCACACAGGCCGTGCTTTGATCATCAACCACAAGACTCTGCTTTTCAACAGAACCCTTAATCATATTGCCACTTAGGCATGCCACACAGGCAATTCACTCCATGTGTTTGATATCCATCAATATATAACCTCTAAGCTCATACGTCTCAAAGAAGGGCGTTAAGCAAGAGAATAAATTCTCCGCCGCCAAACAGATATATATTTAATAGAAATCAATCACACAGAATAAAATCCAATGTCAGACACACAATCCATTTACAAGTTCGTTCTGGGTCTGAACGAAACCGGAGGCACCTGGTACCCCGCATATCCATCGATCTCCAAGTACGTCTGGACGATCTCTAACTGATTCCCTCCTCTTGGGTGTATGACCCAATCAAGATCATCAATATTATACAAATGACGTGAAGACCTCCGGTCTTCAACCACCGTCTTCCTCTTCGACACCACGTCGAATCAGTTATTCAGAATGGGATAAACCCGGTCTTTCTGAATAACTCGCGTATATAATAAACAAGTGTTACACAAACGCAACATACGCCTCATTCCAATTCATCATCCACTAACCATAAATTAGCAAGAGAATAATTCCCCAAACATTAACCCCGAAGGCCGAAACCAACATCAGATCAACACCCAGGAAACCATTCTTCTTAACTAACCTACAGTTAGTTTCTACATTTCACATTCTTAGGGAAATGTTCCCATTAATTTTTTCAAAGATAAATTCTTTTAAATTTATTCTTTAATCTTCCTTTGAATATCACTTCAAACTAGTCGGGATTAGCGAACCACACCGAAGTAATTATTTATTTTATTTCCCAATCCCAACCTATTCATCCCAAGGAGCAAAACTGGTAATACTCCATATCTAACACGACGGTGTTATCGGTAAAGTTAATTACCATTTCACGTTCAAATCTAGTTAAAGATTTAGCTATCGCTTGGAGCAAAACTGGTGATACTCCATTCTCGATCATTTCAATCTAATTAAAGATTCATTTAAACTCCACTTAGTTTTAATCTTTAACTAGGTTAAAGAACCGATGTCATTTAAAACACGGTTCACGATAAACCCCAAAATCACATCACATTTTAATCAGTCCCTAACCGTAAATTAGTAAGAGGACAGTTCCCTAAAATATTAACCCCGAAGGCCGAAACCAACATCAGATCAATATCCAAGAAACCATCCAACTTAATTGATCCCTAGTTAGTTCTTAATTTTCTTAACTCCATTTGGGTTTAAGAACAGTATTATTAAAGATACCGTTCACGACAACCCAAAATCCCATTTGATATTAAACACAAGGCTCTAAATAGAAATATACCGGCTTATATTCAATATCAAATTCTACAACAAACAAATATCGTATTGGAAATAACGATATTAATATATCTTTCAAATTCCCATAACAATATCTGTGTCATCATGAAATCCAACATCAAAATATTCCGAAGACAATTTCGATTCAAATCCATTCCAAACCAATTATTGGAAATTCTGGTTACTTTTAAAACCCTTTCAAATCTAATTTATTTATTTAAAAATAAATAAATTATTATTCTAGTTCAAAACTAGTTCATTTTGATAAAAATCTATTTTTATCTTTTCAAATATGGAAAATTTCATCCCAATTCTTCCCAAATCATTTCTTATGATTTTACACAAATTATCACTATTTTTAATAATTTTATCAAGGCCCGTACAGCCGATTTCCATCAACGGCCATCGAACTGCACTTACAGCGACCACTTCCAAATTTGATTTGGTCATAATTCCAATTCCAACCGTTAGATTTCAAATCTATAATATTCATTAGAAAGCTCTTTTCGATACGAACCCAACGGTTCTGGTTTTAGGAGAATCCGACGGTCGGATCTCCCGTAATATCAATTCGAAGTTAATGGTCGAAATTCACGAACTGCCGCGGCGCGGCGCGTTCTATTCAGGCCATTATGTAAGTATATATATATATATATATAATACATATATTATATATATTTCGTCGATTTCCTTTTTAAAACGTATTATATAAATCATTTTAAATTCGTTTTCAAAACGATTTTAACTTCATATTCAATTTTAAATCAAAATTGAATATTCCACATCATCGATATACAAATGATAATATTTTCAAAATGTTATATTTTGAAATCACTTTCTTTTCTATATTCATTATAAAAATGAATAAAATCGATATAAATATCGTTCACGTCAAAATGGCGTCAATCTAATCAACACGGCTTTATATGTATTTCAATAACTTCGTTATTCTATTCAAAAAATGAATATTTTCTTCAACACATGAATTTTCATTTTTCTATTCAACACATGGTTATTTATTTTTCTATTCAACACATGAATATATATTTCTCTATTCAACACATGAATATATATTTCTATTCAACACATGAATTTATATTTCTTATTTTCCAAATTGGAATAAGGCCCAATCAATTACCATATGACGTTAATTATATGGATTCCCTGCAACACATGTATATAACACCAATGATAAACCATCAACCATCATCCAGAGTGCACCACACAACTGCATAAGCATTAAATATAAATAATTAACGCTTACACAGCCTGTCAATCCGTCGATTGACATACCACTAAACAATCGGGATTAGTGTACTTCAAATCTCATCCCAATACCCATGTGGGGTGTCAAATCAGCAAACACATATTTTATTTGTGCAGTTGGGCGATGTGTAAAATTTATCGTCCCAATCAATATCAGTCAAATCAGTGTATATAAACAAATCTTCCGATTTGTTTATAAATATTTATTTTATATACATGTTAAAAATTATATTTTTAACCATAAAATAATTTTCCACTATAAAATATTTTATTTCATTCCACATCACACAATCAAATTTCACAACATAGCAACCAAACAAACAAGTCATCCATGGTCTGTGGACGACGTGTGTCGGGTGCTGCTAAGCACCGTCTGCATCCTAGTATATATTTCAACTAGAAATTAAAATAAAAGTGAGGAGTTCTCACTGACTAGCTAAACCAAACGCCACGACTCTTCTTATGTAAAAATCTCCGTCGTGCTCGCCATTTATCAATTTCGTTGCCCGTAGCCTACATATATAAACTCAACCTTTCTTTGTTATAAAAATTCAACCTTTACTATTATAAAAATTCGACCTTTGTAAGATAAAAATCGCTACTTTCCTATGATAAAAATCTCTACTTTTCTATGGTAAAAATCTAAACTTGTTCATTATCTTCTCTTTATACATACATATATATATATATTTCTTTTCAAAACAATGTTTGTATTTTATTTTATTTAAAGTTATTTACTTTAAAAACAACGCTGATATTATTTGAAAAAGTCAATGCTAATTATATTTTCAAAGATAATTCTAGTTATATTTTCAAAAATAATTGCTAATTATAATTAAAGACCATATTTTTATTTATACTATTGTTTATATTTTAAAACCCATATTTTTATTTCAAATTGAATTTTAACTTCTGTTTTTAATTTTAAAACTGTTAAACCAAAAATAAATAGATAGGAAAACTCACGATATAACCATTTGGACATCTTCAAAGGGGAGCCGCCACCTAGGTTTCCTCTCAGCCTCGTCATCGCCGCACTGGAGGGTGATTGCCGGAGCTCACGAGAACCACCTTCGAAAGCCGCACCCGCTCCAGAACATCCGGTGAACTCGACCTCCTCTTGGTGGCGGAAATCGCCACTATACGGCATCACTTCATGGCCTTCAATCTCACGACTCACTCCACTAAACTCGATCAAAGTCGAATGAAGTGGAAGAGCAAACATTGCTCTTCAATTTTGTTTTTATAATTTCTTGAAGTTGCTGAATGGATTGGAGTGAAAAGGGTTGGGAAGATGGGAGCGTCGGGTTCGTTCAATTTTGAAGAGGAGCGGCGGAAATCAGTTTGACCGCGGATTTGAAAGTGATAGGGGTTTTGACCCTTTGACCAATATATATTTATATTTTTTTAATTTATTTAATTTCCATTAATACCCTCGTATCCATAAAAACTCCAAATCAAACCCAACGACTGTCGCCCCTTGCTAATTACCCCTATTCCGAACACAATGGGATATGTTTCGTAACTCAATTCGGCTGTTACGATTAGATTCCATCAAATTCAAAATATAAATCTATATATAATCAATTTGAATGCACATTTCAATTTACCGGGGCCATATACGAACTCTAAAAATTCCCGAAAAATATTTTCTAGCTTCGTATTGATGATACGGTCCTAATAGAACTAATTTCATCGAATTCTAAGATCGTTTGAAAAATGACCATTTTCCAGTCGATTAAAATCAACTAAAACTGCCAAAACACGTTTTCCTTTGCCACGCTCACATATTGATTCAGAAAATTACGAATTTTGAATCCAAGCAGTAAATTGACATCATGGATCCAACAAAAGTGGTTTCGTCGAAAACCGAGGTCTTTTGCAAAATTTCCATTTTTTAGGGCCGGAATTCCATAGCGACTATAATGAACTTTCAACTGGGCATAACTTTTTATCCCCGCTATGAAATTTCAATTTTTCGGATTCGTTGGAAAGATATTCTCAAATAGATTCTAATATTTTTGGTTTCACTAAAATCCGGTTTATTTTGAATCCTGTACATTCATTCAAACTTTGAAATCGAAATTTCAAACTACCGTGCCATTTTCAACTCCTTTTTATAATTTAAAATAAATATTTATATTCAAATGACTATCTATATAAATATATACGTTCTAATTTTATTAAAAATAAATTTCTCGTCGTTATTATTTAAAATAATTCATTTTAAATAATAAAAATTCGCCAAAATAGCCAAAATAAAATTTTTAAATTGGCTCCGATTTCCAGGTTATTACAATTAGCTACCTTGAAGGGGCTGAAGTAGTAACCGTCAGGACGTACTTCTTGATTTTACGGATATGCGAGGTATTGAGTCCCTCCGGTTTCGTTCAGACCCAGAACGAACATGCAAATGGACTATGTGTCTGACATTGGATTTTGTTCTATGCTGATTGATCTCTATTAAATATATATCTTTTTGACGGAGAAGAATTTATTCTCTTGCTTAACATCCTTCTCTCAAACGTACGAGCTCCGAGGTTATATATCGATAGAAATCAGTCGCATGGAGTGAATTGCCTGTGTGGCATGCCTAAGCGGCAGACGATCAAGGCTTCTGTTGAAAAACAAAGTCTTGTGATTGATGATCAAAGCGCGGCCTGTGTGGCATAGCTTTGTGTATAGCGTTGTTTCGCGAGCCTCACACCCCAGTTATGAGCCAGAAATGGGAGAGGACATCAGGTAGGACATGCGTTTCCTTCTAGCTAGGAGTGGTGCTTTGTGTTTTGCATGCCCAGGTATTTTGCTTGTGTGGATGATTGAAAGCGAGGCGTCGGTTTGCTTCGGTCTCTTTGGAGCTGATGGTGTGGTCGGATATGACTAGTGACGCCCCATAGGGCGGGAAAACGCAGTGTTCAGGAATTTTAACCACATCGGTGGACTGGCCCTGAGGATCCAAGGCTTGCCTGCGCACTTGCCTGAGACACGGGCAAAGTGTCTCGAATTCGGTAAGGACTATCTTTTGCCTTAGTTCATGACAGAAATCCAATTTCCAAATACAATACCGTGCGGGTTTTATTGTATACTAATATATGACGACATAGTGGTATGGGGCATTAATGCCGTCTATGATTGATACTTATGATTGAAATTGTTTTTGAAACATATATACACTAGCAATAATATCAAATGATTTGTTTTGCTCGTATCAAGCATATTTTGGCCCTTATAAGGTAAAACTCTACCCTCCGGCTTGTGTTGCATTGTGTGATGGAAATTGAGTCTTATAATGGCTTCATTTTTTTATAAAAAGCATTGCGATGTTTAAAAGATTTACCTGTTTTAAAGCACTGGCAATCCAATGGAGTAAACCCGTTCCGTGAAAGTGGCATGGTCCTGTGATTGGCCATATTATGAAATGTGTTAAGTAGATTTCTCATACCAGTCCCATGACTGACTCGTAGTTTGTTTCACTTGCAAACTCGGGTGCCCCTTTTTCTACACGGGCAGCCTTGTATTCAGGTTTCAGCAGGCTCTTTCTGGATAGCTGGAGCTGAAGATAGATTCTATCATTTATCTCTTTTTATGCTCCTCAGCTCCTATTGTACATATTATGTTTTATTTTCCGCTGTAGACATTTATGTATAGCTGGACTGTATTTGTACTAAGTATGATCCTATATACTGTGCAACTCTGATGATTATGTTTATCCGCTGTATTCTATTGTACATTATCTGGTGTATTTATTTATTTATGTTCTGCTATTATTTGTTTATGTATTATATTCCAAAGATTACCCCTGCCACCGTCTTATGGGGTTTGGGTTCGTCACAAACGTGGTATTAGAGCTTTGGTTAAGCTTAGTTTTGGAATATAACATATTAACGAACTCGTCAGAAATAGAACCAGTAGTGTTCTAGGACGAATAACTCATTATAGATAGGATCAGTAATGTCCTAGTATGAGTATAGCAGAATCAGAATAACTCGTTAGAGATGGGGTCAGAAATGCCCCAGAACGAGTTGAGAGTTATATGTTTATAAATAACGTATTTGTGATTATATATATAGTCTGTTTTAGAAATATGATTTTTGAATATATAAAAGATATATATTTGAAAAGTTAAAAACAAATTGATTGTTGTTTGTGTTGTTTGATCGAGAATTTGATTAATTAAATAATTAGAATGATAGTTAATTAAATCAATAAGAGAAGGAAGTTAAATGTATGCAATTGATCAAGTATTGAACTGATTTAAAATTAGATAGAAATATATACATGTGCGTTATATATGTTTGAACAGGTAAATGATTAGCTGTTGAGTAAAGAATTTATTTGCGTGCCGGACAAATAGGTAAACCTTAATGATTGGATGCACAATTTTATTATTATATCAACTCCTGTGAATGCCATTGTATGCGGAGTGCTGGTTGTTCTATGTGTAGTAATAAACGTCGCCATAGGATAGTAACAATTAATTTTGAACTACACTACATGGCATACTTCTTGAAGATACAATACTTCATCATATACCACATAAGCATTTGGAGCTTGTGTGACGAGGTTGAAGATTTACCATACGAGCGAGAGGCTTGTATGGCGATGACTATATTTTACAAGGGGAACTAATGACTATATGGACAATATAAAATGTAACGGTAAATTGCCAGATTAATAAAAACCCCACACGGGTCTGGAGATGACAATAAACACGTCTCTCTGGTCATTAAGGCACAAAAACCATTTATAGGGTGACGAGAATTTATTCTCAGGAGTTATGATCTATACACTCTCCCCTGTGGACACCGGAATATATCACTATAAATATTTGCATGCTTATTAGGATTTATTGGGTACCCGATACGGCCCAATAAATTTCCAAACCCCTCCCCGTACAAAGGAGGTTATGGCGAAATTTTTCGAAAATTTAGGGTGTGCCAAATTTTTGAAGAATTTGAAAATTCTTAGAAACTGAAAAGTTGAAGGATAGAAGCGAGATTGAAAGTAGAGTTGATTTGTAAAACAACTTTCGACTTTGTTCCTTTTTGGGGACGAAAAGTTTTAAGTGGGGGAGATTGTAACAACCCGGAAAATCTGAGCCAGTTTAAAAATTTTAATTTGGCTATTTTAGTGGATTTTTAATATTTAAAATAAATTATTTTAAATAATAACAACGAAAAGTATGTTTGAATCGATGTTTGAAAATAAATATAATTATTTTGAATTATAAACAAGGCGTGAAATGGCGCGGTAGTTTCAAGATTTCACTTCAAAATTTGACTGACTCTACTGGGTGCAAAATAAAACGAATTTTGGTGAAACCAAAAATATTTAAATATGTTTATGAATATCTTTCTAACGAATCTAGAAAATCGAAGTTTCATAGCGGGAGTCAAAAGTTATGGCCAAATGAATTTTCAGAAAGGTCGCTATAGTGAATATATCGCCCTTGAAAATAGACATTTTGCAAACGACATCAGAATTCGACGAAAACACTTTTGTTTGATCCAGGATGTCAAATTATAGCTAGGTTTCAAATTCCATAATTTTTGAAGTTAATACGTGAGCGTGGAAAATGAAAATGTGTTTGGATGATTTCAGTTAAATTGGATCGACCAGAAAATGGCCATTTTTCAAACGGTCTCAGAATTCGACGAAACTAGTTTTGTTGGGACCGTATCATTAAAACATAGCTAGATTTATTTTTCGGGAATTTTTAGAATCAGTATGTGGCCCCGGAAAATTGAAATGTACGTTCAAATTAAATATTGAATGTTTTATATTTTAATTTGAAGAGAAACTGACTGAAACAGTCGAATGGGCCTATGAAACATATCCCATTGTGTTCGAAATGGGGGTATTTAGCTAGGGACGATAGTCGTTGGGTTTGGATTGGAGTTCGTATGAGATAAGGGGTATTTTAGAATTTTAAAAATATATAAATTAAATAAAAAATCTGATTGGGCCAACACAAATTCTCTCTCCCCGTTTTCCTCTTTCTTTCTCGCGATAAACGGTGGCTGCCATTCCTTCCTTCTCTCCTCCCTATCTCCTTCCACACTCATTAAAAGCGAGAGCCTCTATTGTGGATTATGAAGAGCATCACGAGGGCTTCAGATCCATACAAGATTTGTATTTTTCCATCGCCTGAATCGCTCGAATCAAAGCCACGAAGTCCGCCGTTTGCAACCGTCGCCGCTGCTTCTTCTGAACGTCAAACTAAAGGTGGTTGCCAGGGCCGAGAAGCTGGTTCGAAGCCCTATGCTGTGGTAAAGGCCGATCATCATATCGCTACATGGATTGCACGAAAATCGCAAACCTAGTTTTGAAGAAAATAGAGAGGTATAAGGCAGTATATTATTCTAATTGTTTATAGTGCTTAAAAGCGCTACGGTTTATGATTTTACAATAAAAATCATATCTTTTTGCTATGTGGTCGAAATCCAGTGAAACAAGAGACATTGGACTCGTGAGGACGTCTTCTACATTTTAGAAGAGATCGCATATTTTTCTGAGCCTTCTGCTATTTTTGGAGGAGTGGAACCCAATGTGAGATTTCTAATATTATAAACGATATGGAAAACAACAATTTATAAATTATATAGTCGATGTATGAGTTATATAAGCGTTGTGCACCTCATGTATAAGCGTTGTATAAGTAGTATGTTCGATGTATAAGTTATATATGCGTTGTAAAAATTATATATGCGTTGAAATAAATTGAAATGATATTGAAATGAAATTGAAATATAGTTATATACGTATATTTATATATATATATATATACACACACTCCCCTCGTCAACAAACCATGGACGATATATATTGGTTGTGATATTGTTTGGATTATTGGTTGATGTGAAATTTGGTGAATATCATGAATGGTTGATTTGAAATGATTGATTGTGGTTGAAATCCCAATAGGATTAGTAAATGGAAAAATTCGTCTGCATACGAACTAGATATTTAAAATCTCCATTGTCAAAAACCGCGAGGTTTTAAGGTAGAGCGAGGAACCATACTAGGGGCGGTGCCGGTTTTAACTACCCTGCCATTGTGCTGCCGAAGTTTTCAATAATATTCATGTGTTAAAATTATTTTCATGTGTTGAAACTATATTCATGTGTTGAATAGAAATTCATGTGTTGAGTAGAAATTCATGTGTTGAATAAGTTCATGTGTTGAGTAAATTATTTGAAAGATAAAAATCACATTTTTATTATATATATATATAGCCTATATAAAATATTAGTATTTTAAATAAATTGTTTTAACACCAAAAATTACATTTTTACCTTATGTATAAACTATATGAAATAATCGTGTTTTGAAATAAATTGTTTTACAATAAAAATCACATTTTTATTGTGTATATAAACTATACAAAATATTCATGTGTTGTATAAAGGACTAGAACGATAAAAATCATATTTTTATCGTAGGTGTGAATTCAAAAACATTCATTTGTTAAATATATAGATTTAACAATAAAATCTACATTTTTATAGTGAATATGAAGTGCTAAAAAATATTCATGTGTTGAATAAATATTTTTGATGATAAAAATATCATTTTTATCAAAGATATGAAACGAATATAGTTTTGAAATCGAAAAATGAATTATATTCACATATATTTATATAAATATTATTAAAATGAATCGAATAACGAAGCTGCAGTTCGTGTTTTGAAACCGTGATTTCAAACGATTAGTGCGGGAGATCCGACAATCGGATTTTCCCGAAACCACAACCATTGGGTTCGCTTTGGAAATATCTTTCCAGTGACACCAACTTTGTAAAGATCCAACGATTGGAATTTCTGGAATGTTTAATTCAAATCTGAAGAAAAACAGCACCAGAATTAATTATATTTATATATAAATATAATTAAATTAAATCGAATAACGACACTGCAGTTCGTATTTTGAAATCGTAACTTCAAACGATTGTACCGAGAGATCCGACCATCGGATGTTTCCCAAAACTGAAACCGTTGGATTCGTTTTGAAAAGATCTTTCTAATGATATAAAATTTGTGAAGATCCAACGGTTAGATTTTCAGATATGTGTAAATCAAATCTGAAGAAAAACAGCGCCACGGCCGCATTATGGCCAGAAGGGTCATTTGAATGAATTGACTATTTTTAAATAAATAAAAATAGCGATAAATCATGATAAAATATTATAAACGATATGGAATGGAAATAAACTGAATTTGCTCGGTTTATGTGATATTTGATGGTTGAATGTGTTTGGCGTGAAATTACATTAAAGAACAGAATTAGTGATGTCGAATAATTTAACCATTAAAGTAAATTGATTTGAAATTCTAAATATACGTGAATTATTTGAAAAGGCCGAGTTAATTCTCATTTCAAATAATTGATCGACGATTGAAAGTCGAAGATATGAAGACGTTGCAAGACCGATGATCTTCACGTCGAATGGAGGGGTGCTACTGATGCTCATGATAGGAGTAGCTACCTTGAAGGGGCTGAAGTAGTAGCCGTCCAGACGTACTTGTTGATTGTACGGATATGCAAGGTATTGAGTGCCTCCGGTTTCGTTCAGACCCAAAACGAACTTGCAAATGGACTGTGTGTCTGACATTGGATTTTGTTCAGTGCTGATTGATCTCTATTAAATATATATCTGTTTGACGGCGTAGAATTTATTCTCTTGCTTAACGTCCTTCCCTGGGACGTGCGAGCTCGGAGGTTATATATCGATAGAAATCAGTCGAATGGAGTGAATTGCCTGTGTGGCATGCCTAAGTGGCAAATGATCAAGGCTTCTGTTGAAAAACAAAGTCTTGTGGTTGATGATCAAAGTGTGGCCTGTGTGGCATAGCTTTGTGTATAGTGTTGTTTCGCGAGCCTCACACCCCAGGTATGAGCCAGCAATGGGAGAGGACGTCAGGGAGGACATGCGTTTCCTTCTAGCTAGAAGTGGTGCTTTGGGTTTTGCACGCCCATGTATTTTACTTCTGTGGATGATGGAAAGCGAGGCCTCGGTTTGCTTCGGTCTCTTCGGAGCCGATGGTGTGGTCGGATATGACAAGTGACGCCCAATAGGGTGGGGAAACGCAGTGTTCAGGAATTTTAATCCACATCGGTAGACCGGCCCTGACGAGCCAAGGCTTGCCTGCGCGCTTGCCTGAGACACGGGGTAGAGCGTTTCGAATTCGGTAAGGAATATCTTTTGCCTTGGTTCATGACGGAAATCCAATTTCCAAATACAATAACATGCGAGTTTGATTGTATACTTATATATGGCGACATAGTGGTATGGGGCATTAATGCCATCTATGAATGATACTTATTATTGAAATTGTTTTTGAAACATATATACAATAGCAATAATATCAAATGATTTGTTTTGCTCGTATCAAGCATATTTTGTGTGACGGCCGGGAATTTTGCTCGATCTGAATCAGTCGATAAACCGATCTAGACCGTTCGAAACCCCTGAACGTTTGGGAACAGGACAAATCAGAATGCAGACGGAAGAACATTTCATTGCTATTACAACAATTCCATCAGATACAAGAATATACAGAGTATAAATGAATAAATTACATTCGATAAATATCAGAGATTACAATAAATTACATAGCAGCGGAAAAGTAATACGAAGCACAACTGAAGGTGATATACGGATACAGAGCTTTCTGGATATCATTCCAGTTGTAAACCAGGATCCTGTGAATATAAATCTGCAAAACCAAAACTACTAGCTGCCCGTGTCGAAAATAAGGGCACCCAGAGTTTAGGTTAAAACAATAAACTCCAGGTCAGTCATGTGACTGGTGTGAGAACTAAAACAGTTATTTAAAACTTTACTTTAAAAGAGTGTAATTCAAGGGACCACGCCGTATAACACAGAACGGGTTTCCTCCCAAGAATACCAGTGCATATCAATAAACAACGCAATGCTTTTTCGAAAAATGAAGCTATTATAAGACCCAGGTCCCATCACACAATGCAACGCAAGCCGGAGGATAGGGTTTTCCCTTATAATAGCCAAACATGCTTGGTACGTTTAAAACAAATCATTTGATAGTATAATAAGTGTATAGTGTCAAAACAATTTCAATCATAAATATCAATTATAGACGGCATAGCATCCCATGCTACTATGTCGCCATACTAGGCTCTACAAATAAAACCGAAACATCTGGTATTGGAAATTGGATTTCCGTCATGATTCGAGGCAAGGGGCAAGCTCCTCTGCGCTTTCGAGACACTCTAGCAAATGTCTCAGGGCTACGCACTCTGGGAAACCCTGGATCTTCAGGGCCGGTCCTCACTTACGTTAGAGGATTGGCAAATCCTGAACACACGTTTCCCGGTCCTTACAGACCTAAAATCGAGGCGCCTCATCCAACAACCGCATAGGCGAAAAGTATATAAATGTCAGGGCTGGTAAGTCACTGACACCACCAAAGCTAGAAAGAAACGTCGTGCTCTCCCTGCAGTCCGTATCCCGTTTTTGACTCATACCGAGGTGTGAGGCTCGCGAATTCACGTTATACACAAAGCTACGCCACAAAGGCCGTGCTTTGATCATCAACCACAAGACTTTGCTTTTCAACAGAAGCTTAATCATTGCATCTCAGCGTGCCACACAGGCAATTCATGCCATGCGATTGATATATATCGATATATAACCTCTAAGCTCCTATGTCTTAGAGAAGGGCGTTAAGCAAGAGAATAAATTCTCCGCCGCCAAACAGATATATATTTAACAAAAATCAATCAACACAGAATAAAATCCAATGTCAGACACACAATCCATTTACAAGTACGTTCTGGGTCTGAACGAAACCGGAGGCACTTTCCTCGCATATCCATCGATCTCCAAGTACGTCTGGACGACCACCAACTATTTCCATCCTCTTCGGTGTATAGCCCAATCAGGATTGTCAGTAATTATCCAAACGATGTGAAGACTTCCGGTCTTCGACCACCGTCTTCATCTTCGACTTATCGTCGAATCGGTTATTCAGAATGGGTGTAAACCCGGCCTTTCCGAACAACCCGCGTATATTAAAAACAAATGTTACACAAACACAACATACGCCTCATTCCAATTCATTAGTCACTAACCGTAAATCAGTAAGAGAGCAATTTCCCAAATATTAACCCCGAAGGCCGAAACCAACATCAGATCAATACCCAGGAAACCATTCTTCTTAACTAACCTTCAGCTAGTTTCTAAATTTCAATTCCTAGGGAAAGGTTCCCATTAATTTTATCCAAGTTAAATTCTTTAAAATTTATCCTTTAATCTTCCTTTGGATGTCATTTCAAACCAATTTATGGTTTTTCATACTAGTCGAGATTAGCGAACCACACCGAAGTAATTATTTAATTTATTTCCCAATCCCAACTTATTCATCCCATGAAGCAAAACTGGTAATACTCCATATCTAACACCAAAATGTTGTCGGTAAAATTAATTACCATTTCACGTTCAAATCTAATTAAAGATTTACTATCGCTTTGGAGCAAAACTGGTGATACTCCATTCTCGCTTATTTTACAAATTTGATAATTTAAATTATCAATTCACATTTCAATCTAATTGCAGATTCATTAAAACTCTTTTTACTGGGTTAAAGAACTAATGTCTTTTTGAAACACAGTTCACGACAAACCCAAATCACTTCTAATTTAATTTCAATCAAATATATTAGAAATTTCGATTATTTAAAACCCCCTTTTTAATCTAATTTATTTATTTAAAAATAATTGGGTTCTAAATTTAGTTCAAAACTAGTTCGTTTCGATAAAAATCCATTTTTATCTTTTCGAATATGGATTTTTACATCCTAATTTTTCCCAAATCATTTCTTGTGATTTTACACAAATTATCGATATTTTTAATAATTTTATCAAGGCCCGTACAGTCGGTTTCCAACAACGGCCATCGAACTGCACCTATAGCGACCTTTTCCGAATTTGATTTGGACATATCTCCAAATCCAACCGTTAGATTTCAAATTTCTAATATTCATTAGAAAGCTCTTTTCGATACGAACCCAACGGTTCCGGTTTTAGGAGAATCCGGCGGTCGGATCTCCCGTAATGTCCGTTTGAAATAAATGGTCGAAATTCACGAACTGCCACGGCGCGGCGCGTTCTATTCAGGCCATTATATTATATATATAATATATATTTCGTCGATTTCCTTTTAAAACGAATTTTATAAATCGTTTTGAATTCGTTTCAAAAACAATTTCAACCTTTATTTAAAATTCAAATCAAAATTGAATTTTATATTATAAATCCTTTTTACTTTCATTTCTATTTGATTTCAATTCAAATCGATTTTCTATTCGATTCAATTCGAAATCGTTTCTTATTCAAATCAATTCGAATTCGTTATATATTCAATTCAATTCGAATTCGTTTTCTAATTAAACCAAATTCGTTTTCTATTCAAATCAAATTCGTTTTCTATTCAAATCAAATTCGTTTTCTAATTAAATCAAATTCGTTTTCCACTCAAATCAAATTCGTTATATATTCAATTCAATTCGAATTTCATTTCAAAATATTCGATTTTGAAATCACTTTTCAATATTCATTTTAAAATGAATAAAATCGATATAAATATCGTTCACGTCAAAATGGCGTCAATCTAATCAACAGGGCTTCATATATTTCTATTCTCAAATATTCTATTCAACAAATGAATATTCATTTTGGTCAACACACGACTAATCTCAACGAATGAGTACTGTCCACGTGTGACTATTTTTGTTATTTAATATATTTTATAAAAATTAGGGTATCTATCGTTTGATATCAAATCAGACTCCGACCGTAAATTAGTAAGAGAACGATTCCCTAAATATTAACCCCGAAGGCCGAAACCAACATCAGATCAATATCCAGGAGACCACTCATCTTATCTATCTTCCAGTTAATTTCTGATTTCATATATGATAAAGATGTAAATTTTATTGTTAAAATATTACGTTCAACACATGACTAATCTCAACGGATGAGTACTGTCAACACATGAACCTTTATTTTATATTGATAAAGATGTAAATTTTATTATTAAAATATTTCATTCAACACATGACTAATCTCAACCAATGAGTATGGTCAACACATGAACCTTTATTTTATATTGATAAAGATGTAAATTTTATCATTAAAATATTTCGTTCAACACATGACTAATCTCAACGGATGAGTACGGTCAACACATGAACCTTTATTTTATATTGATAAAGATGTAAATTTTATTATTAAAATATTTCGTTCAACACATGACTAATCTCAACGGATAAGTACGGTCAACACATGAACCTTTATTTTATATTATTCTTTATTTTCTAAATTGGAATGAGGCCCAATCAATCACCATATAATGTTAATTATATGGATTCCATACAACACATGTATATAATAGCAACGATAAATAATCAACCATCATCCAAAGTGCACTACACTGTATAAGCATCAAATATAGACATCTAACGCTTATAACAGTCTGTCAATCAATCGATCGACATATTTAATCAATCAGGATGAGTGAACTTCAAATTTCATCCCAACACCCGTGTGGGGTTTCAAACAATCCAACACAGATTTTATTTGTGTAGTTGGGCGATGTGTAAAATTTATCGACCCAATCAATATCAGTCAAATCAGTATATATAAACAAATCGGCCGATTTGTTTATAAATAATTATTTATTCACTTTCACGTTAAAAATTATATTTTTAACGATAAAACATTTTATTCAACCTATGAAAATATTATATTCAGTTCATTTATTAAATAAAATGATTTCTTTATTTTTCTAACTTATTTTAGAAAATTTCGGCGGCATAACGGCACGATACTAGAAACGGGACAAGGCCTAGCCTTATCCCCGGTCTAGTGAAGGCCCACGCCATTCACACATCAATCAATCCATTTCATTTCACCAAACAATTCGATTCAACTCAAATAATCTAAACAACTACACAACCAAACAAACAAGTCCATGGTCTATGGACGATTGTGTCGGGCGCTACTAAACACCGTCTGCATCCTAGTATATATATATATAACTAGAAAATGAAATTGAAAGGTGAGAAATTCTCAACGATAGCTATCCCAACTCCACGACTCTTCTTTTATAGAAATCTTCATCGTTCTCGCCTTTTCGTCATCTTCGTTGCCCGTATTCTCTACATATGTAAAAATTGAATTTTTACTTCGCCATTCAATATATAAAAATCGAATTTTTACAATGCTATTCAATATATAAAAATCGAATTTTTACTTTGCTATTCAATATATAAAAATCGAATTTTTACTATGCTATTCAATATATAAAAATCGAATTTTTACTATGCTATTCAATATATAAAAATCGAATTTTTACTATGCTATTCAATATATAAAAATCGAATTTTTACTTTGCTATTTAGATAAAAATTTCATTTTTACATCGCTATTGTATAGATAAAAATTCTATTTTTACATCACTATTTTCTATATAAAGATTTCGCCCTTTACAAATTTATCATTATAAAAATCACATTTTTATTTTGCTACACATATAAAGATGATATTTCTAATATTCCTATCATGTAAAAATTATATTTTTAATTCTCTACATAAACAAAAATCATATTTTTACATCTTCTATATAGTAAAGATTATATTTTTAATACTTTAAAAATATAAAAATCATATTTTTATTACTTTAAAAATATAAAAATCTTATTTTTTATTCTTTGATAATTTATATAAAATTGATTTCCCTATTTTTACATAAAATCAGAATTTTAAACACAGTTCCATACAACAAAAATCAGATTTTTAAACCCTAAGTTATATAACTGATTTTATTAAATAAAAGAAATAAATAAAATTATAAAGCCTTACCGTTATCGGAGGAGGAGGGGGCGGCTTGCTGAGGGGAGGAGGAGGCTGATCCGATGAGGTAGGGCGTTGGACTGGGAGGGGGGAAATCCTGTCGCGACTCAGCAGGGACAGGGGAGGGGGGGTGTGCTCGCTAAGGTGGCGATTGCGGCGGGATAGGGCTTGGTGCGGTCTTCGTTCAAGGAGGAGAGAGAGGACAGGGAAGGGGGGGCAGCGACCGTCGATGAAGGCGGCGCCCCTCCGTTGGTGGCGCGATGGACTGCGAGGGGGGCGACGGGATTCGAGGTCGTGTATTTTTTCTTTCTTTTACGAATGAAGAAGGGAGGGGGCAGAGAGAAGGTAAGGGTGAGGAGAGAGGAATTTTATTTTTATTTATTTAATTATTTTATTTACTAAAAGTTGACTTTTTATTTTGACCTCGAAACGAGGCCCATCGCCTGTCGTCCATAGCTAATTGCCCCCATTCCAAAAACAATGGGATATGTATCGTAAACTGATTCGATCGTTTCGATCTGTTTCTGTCAAAATCAACATATAACTCTATATATTGAATTCGAACGCGCATTTCAATTTACTGGGGTCACATACGAACTCTAAAAATTGCAGAAAAATATTTTCTAGCTTCGTATTGACGATACGGTCCTAACAAAACTAGTTTCATCAAATTCTGAGACCGTTGGAAAAATGGCCAATTTCCAGTCGATTAAAATCAACTGAAACTGGTCAAACACGTTTTCTTTTGCCACGCTCACATATTGATTCGAAAAATTATGAAATTTGGAATCTAACAATAATTTGACATCATGAATCCAACAAAAGTGGTTTCATCGAAATCCGAGGTCGTTTGCAAAATTTCCGTTTTTAAGGGCCTGAATTCCATAGCGACTATTCAGAATTTTCATTTGGACATATCTTTTGATTCCCGCTATGAAATTTTGATTTTTCGGATTCGTTGGAAAGATATTATCAATTAGATCCTAATGTTTTTGGTTTCACCAAAATTCGGATTGTTTTGCACCCGGTACATTCAATTGAAGTTTGAAATCGAATTATCGAACTACCGCGCCATTTTAAATTCCTACTATAATTTAAAATAAATATTTATATTCTAACGACGATGTATATAAATATATACGTTCGAATTCTATTCAAAATAAATTTCTCATCGATATTATTTAAAATAATTCATTTTAAATATTCAAAATTCGCTAAATTTGCCAAAATAAAAATTTTAAACTGGCCCAGATTTTCGGGTTGTTACAATCTCCCCCACTTAAAACTTTTCGTCCCCGAAAAGGAACAAAGTCGAAAGTGGTTTGATTAATCAACTCTAAATTCGATCTGGCTTCCATTCTCCAACTTTTCAGTTTCTGAGAATTTTCAAATTCTTCAAAGATTTGGCTAACACCCTAAATTTTCGAAAAATTTCGCCATAACCTCCCCTGCACTGGGAGCCATGGGAAAATCCCGAAATTGCCATACAGGCCTTCTGATCTCAAAAAGAAAAAGAAAAAGCCAAGCGGCTAGCCAATTGGCTCATAAAATCATCATCACCCAAACAAAACAGTAAATTATATAGTAAACATGTACCTATTTGTCGGGCAAACAAATTTTATTCTCTGCTCTAGCCTCCTTGCTATGACCTGTTCAATGTAAGTATATGTATATGCAAGCAAATGCGACCAATTTTAATACAATTCAATATTTGGTTCTATTAGGCATAATGGTTCAAAATTATCAAACAAATAAATAAACAACACAAACATCAATCAATTAGTGAGTTTAACGTTTCAAATTCATAAATTTGATACATATACAAAAAATCATGTTTTGATGCCAATTCACAACAATAAATCCATCTATATAAGTTTTGGTTCTCACACCAGTCTAATGGAAATATATAGATATCACACCTTCGAAACACGAACATAAATACTGATGATGCACGTGCTATCATCAATACCATCTCCGGGCGACTAGAGTGTGATTCTATATCTATCTAATATATTAAAACTTCGAATATACGTTCATGACGTGTATATGCAAAATCTTTATATATTCGATTGTCCAAATTCAAAATAAATAAATATTCAAATACGTATAAAATGGTTTAAAATTTCAAAACAAAATTGTTTTCATTTGAAAAAATATACTCTTCACACTCGTTCTAGGATACTGCTGATCCTATCTCTAACGAGTCATTCTAATTGGATATTACTAATCCAATATCTAATGAATTCCTTCGTATGGTTCTAATGTGCCTTGTTCTCGAGCTCTGTAAACCAAAGCTCTGATACCAAATGTGACGGCCGGGAATTTCGCTCGATCCGAATCAGTCGTTAAACCGATCTAGACCGTTCGAAACCCCTGATCGTTTGAGAACAGGACAAATCAGAATGCAGACGGAAGAACATTTCATTGCTATTACAACAATTCCATCAGATACAAGAATATACAGAGTATAAATGAATAAATTACATTCGATAAATATCAGAGATTACAATAAATTACATAGCAGCGGAAAAGTAATACGAAGCACAACTGAAGGTGATATACGGATACAGAGCTTTCTGGATATCATTCCAGTTGTAAACCAGGATCCTGCAAATATAAATCTGCAAAACCAAAACTACTAGCTGCCCGTGTCGAAAATAAGGGCACCCAGAGTTTAGGTTAAAACAATAAACTCCAGGTCAGTCATGTGACTGGTGTGAGAACTAAAACAGTTATTTAAAACTTTACTTTAAAAGAGTGTAATTCAAGGGACCACGCCGTATAACACAGAACGGGTTTCCTCCCAAGAATACCAGTGCATATCAATAAACAACGCAATGCGTTTTCGAAAAATGAAGCTATTATAAGACCCAGGTCCCATCACACAATGCAACGCAAGCCGGAGGATAGGGTTTTCCCTTATAATAGCCAAACATGCTTGTTACGTTTAAAACAAATCATTTGATAGTATAATAAGTGTATAGTGTCAAAACAATTTCAATCATAGACGGCATAGCATCCCATGCTACTATGTCGCCATACTAGGCTCTACAAATAAAACCGAAACATCTTGTATTGGAAATTGGATTTCCGTCATGAGTCGAGGCAAGGGGCAAGCTCCTCTCCGCTTTCGAGACACTCTAGCAAATGTCTCAGGGCTACGCACTCTGGGAAACCCTGGATCATCAGGGCCGGTCCTCACTTACGTTAGAGGATTGGCAAATCCTGAACACACATTTCCCGGTCCTTACAGACCTAAAATCGAGGCGCCTCATCCAACAACCGCATTGGTGAAAAGTATATAAATGTCAGGGCTGGTAAGTCACTGACACCACCAAAGCTAGAAAGAAACGTCGTGCTCTCCCTGCAGTCCGTATCCCGTTTTTGACTCATACCGAGGTGTGAGGCTCGCGAATTCACGTTATACACAAAGCTACGCCACAAAGGCCGTGCTTTGATCATCAACCACAAGACTTTTCTTTTCAACAGAAGCCTTGATCATTGCATCTCAGCGTGCCACACAGGCAATTCATGCCATGCGATTGATATATATCGATATATAACCTCTAAGCTCATATGTCTCAGAGAAGGGCGTTAAGCAAGAGAATAAATTCTCCGCCGCCAAACAGATATATATTTAACAGAAATCAATCAACACAGAATAAAATCCAATGTCAGACACACAATCCATTTACAATTACGTTCTGGGTCTGAACGAAACCGGAGGCACTTTCCTCGCATATCCATCGATCTCCAAGTACGTCTGGACGACCACCAACTATTTCCATCCTCTTCGGTGTATAGCCCAATCAGGATCGTCAGTAATTATCCAAACGATGTGAAGACTTCCAGTCTTCGACCACCGTCTTCATCTTCGACTTATCGTCGAATCGGTTATTCAGAATGGGTGTAAACCCGGCCTTTCCGAATAACCCACGTATATTAAAAACAAATGTTACACAAACACAACATACGCCTCATTCCAATTCATTAGTCACTAACCGTAAATCAGTAAGAGAGCAATTTCCCAAATATTAACCCCGAAGGCCGAAACCAACATCAGATCAATACCCAGGAAACCATTCTTCTTAACTAACCTTCAGCTAGTTTCTAAATTTCAATTCTTAGGGAAAGGTTCCCATTAATTTTATCCAAGATAAATTCTTTAAAATTTATCCTTTAATCTTCCTTTGGATGTCATTTCAAACCAATTTATGGTTTTTCATACTAGTCGAGATTAGCGAACCACACCGAAGTAATTATTTAATTTATTTCCCAATCCTAACCTATTCATCCCATGAAGCAAAACTGGTAATACTCCATATCTAGCACCACAGTGTTGTCGGTAAAATTAATTACCATTTCACGTTCAAATCTAATTAAAGATTTACTATCGCTTTGGAGCAAAACTGGTGATACTCCATTCTCGCTTATTTTACAAATTTGATAATTTAAAAATTATCAATTCACATTTCAATCAAATTGCAGATTCATTAAAACTCTTTTTACTGGGTTAAAGAACTAATGTCTTTTTGAAACACAGTTCACGACAAACCCAAATCACTTCTAATTTAATTTCAATCAAATATATTAGAAATTTCGATTATTTAAACCCCCTTTTTAATCTAATTTATTTATTTAAAAATAATTGGGTTTTAAATTTAGTTCAAAACTAGTTCATTTCGATAAAAATCCATTTTTATCATTTCGAATATGGAGTTTTACATCTTATTTTTTCCCAAATCATTTCTTACGATTTTACACAAATTATCGATATTTTTAATAATTTTATCAAGGCGCGTACAGTCGGTTTCCAACAACAGCCATCGAACTGCACCTATAGCGACCTTTTCCGAATTTGATTTGGACGTATCTCCAAATCCAACCGTTAGATTTCAAATTTCTAATATTCGTTAGAAAGCTCTTTTTGATACGAACCCAACGGTTCCGGTTTTAGTAGAATCCGACGGTCGGATATCCCGTAATGTCCGTTTGAAATAAATGGTCGAAATTCACGAACTGCCGCGGCGCGGTGCGTTCTATTCAGGCTATTATATTATATATATATATATATATATATATATATATATATATATAATATATATTTGGTCGATTTCCTTTTAAAACGAATTTTATAAATCGTTTTGAATTCGTTTCAAAAACAATTTCAACCTTTATTTCAAATTCAAATCAAAATTGAATTTTCTATTATAAATCCTTTTTACTTTCATTTCTATTTGATTTCAATTCAAATCGATTTTCTATTCGATTCAATTCGAAATCGTTTCTTATTCAAATCAATTCGAATTCGTTATATATTCAATTTAATTCAAATTCGTTTTCTAATTAAATCAAATTCGTTTTCTATTCAAATCAAATTCGTTTTCTATTCAAATCAAATTCGTTTTCTAATTAAATCAAATTCGTTTTCTATTCTAATCAAATTCGTTATATATTCAATTCAATTCGAATTTCATTTCAAAATATTCGATTTCGAAATCACTTTTCAATATTCATTTTAAAATGAATAAAATCGATATAAATATCGTTCACGTCAAAATGACGTCAATCTAATCAACACGGCTTCATATATTTCTATTTTCAAATATTCTATTCAACAAATGAATATTCATTTTGGTCAACACATGACTAATCTCAACGAATGAGTACTGTCCACGTGTGACTATTTTTGTTATTTAGTATATTTTATAAAAATTAGGGTATCTATCGTTTGATATCAAATCAGACTCCAACCGTAAATTAGTAAGAGAACGATTCCCTAAATATTAACCCCGAAGGCCGAAACCAACATCAGATCAATATCCAGGAGACCACTCATCTTATCTATCTTCCAGTTAATTTCTGATTTCATATATGATAAAGATGTAAATTTTATTGTTAAAATATTTTGTTCAACACATGACTAATCTCAACGGATGAGTAGTGTCAACACATGAACCTTTATTTTATATTGATAAAGATGTAAATTTTATTATTAAAATATTTCGTTCAACACATGACTAATCTCAACGAATGAGTACGGCCAACACATGAACCTTTATTTTACATTGATAAAGATATAAATTTTATTATTAAAATATTTCGTTCAACACATGACTAATCTCAACGGATGAGTACGGTCAACACATGAACCTTTATTTTATATTGATAAAGATGTAAATTTTATTATTAAAATATTTCGTTCAACACATGACTAATCTCAACGGATGAGTACGGTCAACACATGAACCTTTATTTTATATTATTCTTTATTTTCTAAATTGGAATGAGGCCCAATCAATCACCATATAATGTTAATTATATGGATTCCATACAACACATGTATATAATAGCAACGATAAATAATCAACCTCCATCCAAAGTGCACTACACTGTATAAGCATCAAATATAGACATCTAACGCTTATAACAGCCTGTCAATCAATCGATCGACATATTTAATCAATCAGGATGAGTGAACTTCAAATTTCATCCCAACACCCGTGTGGGGTTTCAAACAATTCAACACAGATTTTATTTGTACAGTTGGGCGATATGTAAAATTTATCGACCCAATCAATATCAGTCAAATCAGTGTATATAAACAAATCGGCCGATTTGTTTATAAATATTTATTTATTCACTTTCACGTTAAAAATTATATTTTTAACGATAAAACATTTTATTCAACCTATGAAAATATTCTATTCAGTTCATTTATTAAATAAAATGATTTCTTTATTTTTCTAACTTATTTTAGAAAATTTCGGCGGCATAACGGCACGATACTAGAAACGGGACAAGGCCTAGCTTATCCCCGGTATAGTGATGGCCCACGCCATTCACACATCAATCAATCCATTTCATTTCACCAAACAATTCAATTCAACTCAAATAATCTAACCAACTATACAACCAAACAAACAAGTCCATGGTCTGTGGACGATTGTGTCGGGTGCTACTAAACACCGTCTGCATCCTAGTATATATATATATAACTAGAAAATGAAATTGAAAGGTGAGAAATTCTCACCGATAGCTATCCCAACTCCACGACTCTTCTTTTTTAGAAATCTTCATTGTTCTCGCCTTTTCATCATCTTCGTTGCCCGTATTCTCTACATATGTAAAAATTGATTTTTTACTTCGCCATTCAATATATAAAAATCGAATTTTTACTATGCTATTCAATATATAAAAATCGAATTTTTACTTTGCTATTCAATAAATAAAAATCAAATTTTTACTATGCTAATCAATATATAAAAATCGAATTTTTACTATGCTATTCAATATATAAAAATCGAATTTTTACTATGCTATTCAATATATAAAAATCGAATTTTTACTATGCTATTCAATATATGAAAATCGAATTTTTACTATGCTTTTCAATATATAAAAATCGAATTTTTACTATGCTATTCAATATATGAAAATCGAATTTTTACTATGCTATTCAATATATAAAAATCGAATTTTTACTATGCTATTCAATATATAAAAATCGAATTTTTACTTTGCTATTTAGATAAAAATTTCATTTTTACATCGCTACTGTATAGATAAAAATTCTATTTTTACATCACTATTTTCTATATAAAGATTTCGCCCTTTTCAAATTTATCATTATAAAAATCACATTTTTATTTTGCTACACATATAAAGACGATATTTCTAATATTCCTATCATGTAAAAATTATATTTTTAATTCTCTACATAAACAAAAATCATATTTTTACATCTTCTATATAGTAAAGATTATATTTTTAATACTTTAAAAATATAAAAATCATATTTTTTATTCTAAGATAATTTATATAAAATTGATTTTCCTATTTTTACATAAAATCAGAATTTTAAACACAGTTCCATACAACAAAAATCAGATTTTTAAACACTAAGTTATATAACTGATTTTAATAAATAAAAGAAATAAATAAAATTATAAAGCCTTACCGTTATCGGAGGAGGAGGGGGCGGCTTGCTGAGGGGAGGAGGAGGCGGATCCGACGAGGTAGGGCGTTGGACTGGGGGGGGGGGGGAATCCTATCGCGACTCAGTAGGGACGGGGGGGGGGGGAGGGGGGGCTCGCTGAGTTGGCGATTGCGGCGGGTTAGGGCTTGGTGCGGTCTTCGTTCAAGGAGGAGAGAGAGGACAGGGAAGGGGAGGGGGCAGCGACCGTCGATGAAGGCGGCCCCCCTCCGTTGGTGGCGCGATGGACTGCGAGGGGGGGCGACGGGATTCGAGGTCGTGTAATTTTTTTTGTTTCTTTTACGAATGAAGAAGGGGGGGGGGGCAGAGAGAAGGTAAGGGTGAGGAGAGAGGAATTTTATTTTTATTTATTTAATTATTTTATTTACTAAAAGTTGACTTTTTATTTCGACCTCGAAACGAGGCCCACCGCCTGTCGTCCATAGCTAATTGCCCCCATTCCGAACACAATGGGATATGTATCATAAGCTGATTCGATCGTTTCGATCTGTTTCCGTCAAAATCAACATATAACTCTATATATTGAATTTGAACGCGCATTTCAGTTTACTGGGGTCACATACGAACTCTAAAAATTGCAGAAAAATATTTTCTAGCTTCGTATTGACGATACGGTCCTAACAAAACTAGTTTCGTCGAATTCTGAGACCGTTGGAAAAATGGCCAATTTCCAGTCGATTAAAATCAACTAAAACTGGTCAAACGCGTTTTCCTTTGCCACGCTCACATATTAATTCGAAAAATTATGAAATTTGGAATCTAGCAATAATTTGACATCACGGATCCAACAATAGTGGTTTCGTCGAAATCCGAGGTCGTTTGCAAAATTTCCATTTTTAAGGGCCTGAATTCCATAGCGACTATTCAGAATTTTCATTTGGACATATCTTTTGATTCCCGCTATGAAATTTTGATTTTTCGGATTCGTTGGAAAGATATTATCAATTAGATCCTAATGTTTTTGGTTTCACCAAAATCCGGATTGTTTTGCACCCGGTACATTCAATTGAAGTTTGAAATCGAATTACCGCGCCATTTTCAATTCCTACTATAATTTAAAATAAATATTTATATTCTAACGACGATGTATATAAATATATACGTTCGAATTCTATTCAAAATAAATTTCTCGTCGATATTATTTAAAATAATTTATTTTGAATATTCAAAATTCACTAAATTTGCCAAAATAAAAATTTTAAACTGGCCCAGATTTTCGGGTTGTTACATTTTGGCCATTATAAGGTAAAACTCTATCCTCCGGTTTGTGTTGCATTGTGTGATGGGAACTGAGTCTTATAATGGCTTCATTTTTTATAAAAAGCATTGCAATGTTAAAAAGATTTACTTGTTTTATAGCATTGGCAATCCAATGGAGTAAACCCGTTCCGCGAAAGTGGCATGGTCCTGTGATTGGACATATTATGAAATGTGTTAAGTAGATTTCTCATACCAGTCCCACGACTAACTCGTAGTTTGTTTCACTTGCAAACTCGGGTGCCACTTTTTCTACATGGGCAGCCTTGTATCCAAGTTTTAGCAGGCTCTTTCTGGATTGCTGGAGCTGAAGATGGATTCTATCATTTATCTCTTTTTATGCTGTTCAGCTCCTATTGTACATAGTATGTTTTGTTTTTCGCTGTAGACATTTATGTATAGCTGAACTGTATTTGTACTAAGTATGATCTTATATACTGTGTAACTCTTATGATTATGTTTATCCGATGTATTCTATTGTACATTATCTGGTGTATTTATTTATTTTGTTCTGCTATTATTTGTTTATGTGTTATATTCCAAAGATTACCCCTACCACCGTCTTATGGGGTTTGGGGTCGTCACAATGTTTTTCTTTTCAAACAAAACAATGCTTTGATTTTCCTTTTAAACAAAACAATGCTATGTTTTTCCTTTTTAAAAACAATGTATATTTATTTTGTAGAAACAATATTATTTATTTTGTAGAAACAACATTATTTTATTATAAAACAATTCTATGTTTATTATCCCTTTAATTACCATCCCACAAATATGAGCCGTTCATTCCATGATCTAAGGGCCCTAGCCCATTTCTTCTTCTACGTATTCAACTCCAGGATGCGGCCGTTTCTTTCAAAAACACTCAGGTCTAGGGTTTAAAACCGTTTGATATCCAAAGCACCAGTCGACGATCTGTATGTGCCATGCCATTGGCCTTGGGAAGAGCCAACATCGCCTGCCACCTTGCTCCGATCACACCTTCTGTTCAGCCTCGATTTGACTGTGAACGACGCCTGTTTGGGGCGAAATAACTCATGAACCATCACGCCAGAATCCATCATCTCCGTATCACATGAAAGTTCGTGGAAAACTCAACAATTTTCACTCATGAATTGGAGGTTAATTCGTATTAGTTTGGGAGATTTTAAAAATCAAAATTGTGATGAAATCGGCCATTAAAATTGATGGTGGCAGCGGCCTCAATTTAGATTAGGGTTTTAGAAGGAATACGGTGTACGGTGTATTTATATACGTATTTTATTATTATTTAATTATTTAATTCAACAATAACTTGTTAAACCATCCGAACTCTAAACGAGACCCAACGAATGTCGCCCCTAGCCAAATACCCCCGTTCCGGACATAATGGAACATGTCCGGTAAGCGAATTCGATTGTTTCGATAAGTTTTTCTTAAAAATTAAAATATAAATCAATGTATATTTAATTTAAACATACATTTTAATTTACCGGGGTCACATACTGACTCTAGAAATTCCAGAAAAATCATATCTAGCTTTGTTTTGATAATACGGTCCTAACAAAAATAATTTCATCGAATTTGAAGACCATTTGAAAAATGGTCATTTTCTCTAGTCGATCCAATTTGACTAAAACAGTCAAAACACGTTTTCTTTTTCCACGCTTACATATTAATTCTAAAAATTATGAAAATTGAAACCTAGCAATAATTTGACATTCTGGTTTCAACAAAAGTGGTTTCGTCGAAAACGGAGGCCGTTTGTAAAATGGCTATTTTTAAGGGCCATATATTATGTTTAAAATATATATAAATTCTACAGCGACTTTTCTAAATTTTAAACTGGGCATAACTTTCAATTTATAAAGTGAAATCTCAGTTTCTTACATTCGTTAGAAAGGTATTGTTAAACAGATTCAAATATTTCTTGTTTCGTTCAATTCTGATTTAAAATGAATTCTGTATATTAAATTGAAATTAGAAATCGAATTTTCAAACTACCATGCCATTTCAAGCTCGTTTAATAATTAAAATAAATTTATTCATTCTAACTACGTTTTAAATAAAATTTTCGTCGTTATTATTTAAAATAAATTATTTAAAATTCTTTAAAATTTCTAAAATAATTTTTTTTTGAATTGGTTCAGAATTTCAGGGTTGTTACAACTAGTGCGCGGGTCGGGTCGTGGAATGCTCCACGAGCGGGTAGGGCGATCTGATCCGGATCTTGTATAGTTTTGTGTAACTTTTCCAGTGAACGTTTTACGCCATACGATGACGTTTTTGACCATTCTAACTGTTCTAACCAATAACAAAGCATTCCATACAGTCATAGCAACATATAGAATTGACCAGAAACACCAAAACAACAATTTGATATGTCAAAACGGATCAAACAAACCGAAAACCCATATTTTCCCCTTAAGCATGTTTAAGCAAATCTAATGATAGGATTAGCAAAACTTAACCAAATTAACCCAAACTTCCAACAGAGGTCTAAAACGGTGTTTAAGAATTTCTAAACAATTTTCCATAATTTAATCATGTATTAATTTGTTAATTAACACTAGTCACCCCTAATTAGCCGTAATTAGTGTAGAAACAACCCTAATCGCTCACCTTGGCCACAAATAGATCTTAGATCTGAACTATTCTCTAATTTGGTTCGAATACCAAGACAACACAACAGCTCTTCTTCCAATCTGATGTTATTTCTCCATTATTTGGCGTAGATTGGCTTAATCTTCAATTAGAAAGCGATTAGGAACGATTTGGGATGAAATTAGAAGGTGGAGGCCATGGCTTGGGTTAGAGAAATGTTTTAGGCAGCTGAAAAATGAAATAAAATTCGTTTCCTTACTGTTCTCAGCCTCCCCATAACCCCAATCCCGAAATGGGTTATGGGCCCTCTTACTAATCACCCTAATTAGTCCCGGTTAAGCTGTTTTTCACCTTCTAAACCTTGTTTCAGCCATATCTCCTAAACGGTGAGTCCGTTTGGCAAATGTGACCACTCTACGGAAAGGTAAACCATCATCCGGATCTAATGGATGTTATTTCAGGTCAAAAGTCCTTACCAATCAAAAGTTATGGCCGAAACAAAATTAGCTAGGGGCAAAACGGTCATTTAAAAACAGGCAAAAATCATGAACATGGGAAATGACCCCAATAGTCGTTCCCCAAAGTTACATGACCATGAGACTTCATATGAGAAAGAAATAAATACTCTACGACCCTTCGATGCGTAGAATGCGGGTCGTTACATAAAAGCTAAGAGAAACGAATTTCTCCGCCACTAGACATAATACACGAAAAGATCGTCTTATTTATCTGTTAGGAGTATTCTGTCAGATATTCGTCCATACAAGTTGTCCTGGGTCTGCCAAACACAACAGCGTTTGCATTTTACTCCGTCTTCGATTATCTTCAACATAATCCAATTCGCAACGCCTATGCCTATATGAAGTGGTTTTCGGATATTAAATCCAACCGGGCTCTCCGTATTGACAACGATGGAAAATAATTTTTTGATAGCCAATGATTTAACAATCAAAGGAAAAACAAACATCCATTAATAATCAAACAATCATTGGCCCCTTTTGATTAATATTCATTCATTAACTATATTTCCAATTTCCT
This sequence comes from Allium sativum, assembly GCA_030737875.1. Classification (NCBI taxonomy): domain Eukaryota; kingdom Viridiplantae; phylum Streptophyta; class Magnoliopsida; order Asparagales; family Amaryllidaceae; genus Allium; species Allium sativum. Next base: position 165,692,128 of record CM060913.1, read on the forward strand.
TTTCGAATTTTATATATTTTGATATATTGGTTTCTATTTTTAAAATTTCTTAAAAATATTCTAACTCCTTAAATTTCCGGAATATTTCGCTAGCACCTCCCCTGTATTGGTCAATCATCCAAACCCCAACTCGCCTCTCTAAGCCCTTTCCATTCAAAAAGAAAATAAAAAACCAAGCGGCTCGCTGATTCGACGCACAAAACCTCATATGGAAATTTAAACATGTACCTTTTTGTCGGGCACTTAAATAAAAATCTTCATACTCTTCATAACATTCATCCCATAACTGTTAACCTATACATGCTGCCTTTCATTTATTTAAATCAACATAACCTTCTTGGATTAATTACCTTCAATTCTACTACTTAATTTCCAAATTGATTCATTTACTCAGTTTGGATCGACAATGTTCAAATACATTTTGATTCGCTTGTAAACAAGTCGAATTCCATTTCTAATTCGAGTTCGTATTCAGTTTCAGAATTTAACCTACAAATTTCAATTTACTTACCCCAAGTTGAATTCGATCCAAAACCCCTTTAACGAATTAATTTCTAATTAGTTAACTTTACTCAATAATTAAAAATCTGATTTTTGTTTTCAAAATCAATCCATTTACTCAACTGAGTTCATATTTAATCTATATCTCAACTCCGGATTTTTCTGATGGAAATTCAGATTTTTATTCACCGAAAATCTTTTTATTTAATTAAACAAACCATTATGGTTTTAAAATGATTATGGCGCTGTTTTTCTGAATATTTGATTTTGACATAACTCAAAATCTACACGACGAAATTTATTTTTTTTCTCTTCTATTAGAAAACTATTAACCAATAGGTCCGAATGTTTCTTGTTTCATTGAATTTCGACTTATATTGAGTTCTGTATACTGAGTTGAAGTCCGATTCGTCAAATTACAAACTACCACGCTGCGGTAAAACTCATTTTAATTAAATTTAAATATATACTTTGAACTTCGTTATTTAAATAAATTTCAACTTCAATCTTCCATATTTTAATATAAATCGGACCAGTTTCCCAAATCTAACTTAAACCTTTCGTTCAAAAGTGTTGTTTATTTCCTTCAAAGTTTCATAACTCAGTTGTAAATTATACACAACTCAATTAAATTCCAACTTCCTTTGACATAAGTTATTTTATAAATATTTGATGTAATCGAATTCAAATATTAAATTCCCTTTTATGGAAATAATCCATTAATTCAACATCCTTACCATTATAAACTTATACCATCCCTTGATAATAGTGAAGCCGTTCAAGCTGGGGTATTTTATTTACCTCTCAGACCTTGACCGACAACGTTCTTATCTTAAAATAGATACAAGCTTGTAATACAAAAACTCAATTTAAATCCCACCTTTTCATTCCATTTCTTGCATTAAATTTTCAAATTACTCATTGGAAATTTTCTTCATTATACTTATAAATGTTGTTTATAAATTAACTGCCTTATAAAAACAAACTTCTAAGTGTGGTAAGTCTCGCTGGAAAAAAAAAACAAGACTACTAAAGATGGGAAGCAAACCAAAATACCTATGAAGGTTTTGAGATACTTCCCACTGATACCAAGACTGAAAAGAATGTTTGCATCCACAGAAACATCAGAACAACTAAGATGGCATAGCAGTCATAAGAGTGAAGATGGTAAATTGCGTCATCTAGTGGATTCTACTCAGTGGGCTACGATTGATAGAATGTATCATTCTTTTGCTTCCGATCCACGAAATTTAAGGCCTGGCATTGCATCTGATGGCTTTAATCCTTTTGGTGATTGGAATTGTGGATATAGTTGTTGGCCTGTGTTTCTTGTTACTTACAACTTTCCTCCGTGGCTTTGTATGCACAAAGATAATATGATGCTATCTTTGTTAATTCCTGGGCCACGACAACCGAGAAATGACATTGAGGTATACTTGCAACCACTTATTGAAGATTTGAAAAAATTGTGGGATAAAGGGGTGAAAGCGTACGACGCTTATAGACGTAGTGAATTTAGATTACATGCTATTCTTATGTGGACAATCAATGATTTTCCAGCTTACGGAAATTTAGCTGGTTGCCCTGTAAAAGGTAAGAGAGCATGTCCAGTTTGTGGTGTCAATACCTGCTCAATATGGCTACCATTTAGTAAAAAGTGTGCATACATGGGTCATAGACGATTCCTTGAACCTAACCATGAGTATCGTCAACGGAAAAACTTATTTGATGGAACTATAGGGAATAGAGAAAGGCCTCAAATACAATCTGGTGTTCAAATCTTTGATGATGTTCAAGATATTATTAATGATTGGGGGAAAAAATTAAAAAAGGAAGAGAAAGGTGAAAGGAAAAGGAAAACTATGATGAAAAAAGGATGTACAATGTGGAAGAAGAGCTCCATTTTCTTTGACTTGCCTTATTGGAAGGTGAAATTTAACTAGAAACACATTGCTTTTCATTTTCTATTCATGTTTGCTACTTAGTACTTAATTAGTTGTGTTTTGTCAATTTTTAGGCACTTCCTTTGCGGCATAATCTAGATGTGATGCATATTGAGAAAAATATTGGTGAAAGAATTATTGGTACATTGCTTGATATCAAAAGAAAATCAAAAGATGGCCTCAATTCACGCCAAGATCTAGAAGCAATGGGCATTAGAAAAAAATTGCATCCTATAGGCATTGGAAATAAAGTATTACTCCCAGCCGCACCGTGCACCTTATCCGATCAAGAAAAAGAGATCTTTTATAGTAGAATGAAGAACTTGAAAGTGCCTGATGGATATAGCTCAAATATTGGAAAATGTTTTGCAAAAGAAGACAAGATATCAAACCTTAAGTCTCATGATTATCATGTTTTGATGCAACAACTATTGTCCGTTGCATTAAGAAGACTTCTACCTACAGGGATAAGGAATGCACTACTACGACTATGTTCATTTTATAATGACATATGCCAAAGAGTGCTTGATAGGGATAAATTGAGTATCAAGTTGCATTAACACTATGTGATCTAGAGAGGTTCTTTCCCCCTTCCTTTTTCGATATCATGATTCACTTAACAATACATTTAGGGAGAGAAGCAAGAATTTTGGGTCGGTCCAATATCGATGGATGTATCCATTTGAGAGGTAATATTTATTATAAATAATTGACGGTTAAAAGTATCTATAGTTATGAAAGTAACTTGTTTATTCATTTTGGTTATAGATATATGAAAATATTAAAAGGGTACGTTAAAAATCAAGCACGGCCTGAAGGGTGCATTGCTGAGCGCTATGTTGCCGAAGAATGTATGAAATATTGCTCTGGATATATTAAAGATGCATTACAAATTGGAGAGAGGAAAAACCGAAATGAAGTGGAACAAAATGATTTTATACTTGAGGGGAGTCCTATTTCCAAAGGAACCTACTACAGTCGATGAGGAGGTGATTAATGCTGCTCATCGATACGTTTTGTTTAATACGGAAGAAGTAGAGCCGTATATAGAGTAAGTATAAGTCCAACTTAACTATGACATACAAAATAAATTAGATCCTTAATTACATTTATGTATGCAGAATGCACAAAGAGGAGCTAAAATGGTTGCATCCTCATCTTGCACAAGACGATTTGGAATTGTCAAAATTGCAATCAAAGACTTTTAGTTTTTGGTTCGGAAAAAAGGTTGATAGCTATATCTTAAAAAACTATTAATGATGAAAGTAATAGATCAACATAAATCTTTATTTAATATATTGTATTTGTCCAGGTTGGAGATGATAGACGTATATCCAATGTCAGCAACATAATAAAATGGCTTTCATACGGACCTCGTTCGCAAATAATTTCTTATTCTGGCTATATTGTTAATGGTCGACGTTTTCATACGAAAGACTTTGAGACGGCGACACAAAATAGTGGTGTTTCCATTGAGTCAAGTACTGTTTGTGTAGATGGGTCTATTGAAAAAATAATGTATTATGGGGCCTTACGTGAGATTTTCTTGTTGGATTATCGTCAATTTCAAGTTGCCTTGTTTAAATGCGATTGGGCAAATATGTATCGTGGAGTCAAAGTTGAAGATGGATTTACATTGGTCAATTTGCATCAATTTCAAAATAAGTTTGAAAGCGACCCGTTTATCTTAGCAACACAAGCGGTTCAAGTGTTCTTCTCTAGAGAAGGTAGTTCTTCAAATTGGTATGTTGTGTTGAGAGCGCCCTCTAGAGGGTTTCATAAATTGGAAAAATACGACGAGGATGAAGAATCAACTAGTAAACCATTGGATGAGTCACAACTTGTTGATAGAGACGTAGATAATGGGGATGAAAGTTACATAAGGGAGGGTTGTAACGGTATTTTGGTATGTTATAAGCATATTTTATTGATTTTTTATTTTATGCATGTTCATATATACCATAAAATGTGTTGTTCATATATACCATAAAATGTGTTGTTAGAATGAAAAAAAAAAGAAAAAAAAAAGAAAAAAAAAAAGAAAAAATATCTGATATAAGATTGACATCTTAGCGTGTATCAAAATAACTTTATTTTCTATTGTATGTTCTTTGCATGTGTATTTTATTTTGTACGTGGTTGTTACAAAGTAGTGCTATATTTAGTGTGATGTTCTAATCCTTTGTAAATCGTTTTGTTTTTTTATAGGTCGACGAGGAAGATTGATCTTGTATTATCGACGAGGAAGATGGTGCTAGACGAAGGAGAGGTATTCAAGTTACATATTGCATTTTTTACCACATGTTTTTTTACTTTAGCCTTATTTTGTTTCTTTCAGTACGACTGAAAACATACTCCTGAAATGTGTTTACAAATGTATATACTTTAAGTAAATATTATTAATGTGATCAGAAAATGTTTTGTTAAAAAATCAACTATTTATTCCATACAAGTTATACGAATATCTATACACTAGCATGTTGTCATATATCATCTTTTTAGGCCAAAAATCATTTCACTGTATAAAATTACAAGTGAATTTCGTTTGGACTGGAATCATCGTAATTCTGCCTTCAAACATTTTGTAATAGAGGCACAAAGCTTAATTTGCCTCAAGTACGTGCCCCTAGTAATCGTATTTTTAGTACAACACATATATTAAAATATTTCAATTTTATTTCATTGTTTCCAGATTTACTTTCAACGCTATTACATCTATTTAGAATAATTCAACCATTATTTTCATTTGAAATTGAATGTGTACAAATGTTCAAACAGCGTATGCTAACAAAGAATTTTGGAGAGAATACATGGTGGATAGAAAAAGATACATATAATACAGCCAAGTTCGGAATACAACTAAAAGTCACTTGTATTTTTCTAATCCATGTTTAAATAACAACAGATTTACAAACAACTAAAATACCTGCATTAGATGTGACCATTATGGAGATGTCAGCCCATTCAAGTGCTCTTTCATGATGGAGGATGCATTGGATTTTATCTATCAGGGTAACATATAGTCATACGTTTAATGAAGAAAGTTAGACAAAATTTTTGGAAAAGGAAAGAGAGTTAAGACCTGGAAAGAGAACTAATTTTGTAATTCGGCCATGCACTGGTTGTTTACTTGATGTCAGCAAATTTTGGTTCCCTCATCGGTCGGTTTCTTTTTCCTTCACTTGTCTTGGTTCTTGTTGCGTAACGGGTCAGAATGAGTTGCACCTTTGTCATGCTCTTGTTAATTGTTGTATTTTTTAAGAATATGTTTATTTTTGCACTCTTATAAGTAGACTGGTTAAAGAAAAAAAGCGCACACTAAAATATTTTTACAACCATTAATAGACTATGATTGTAAAAGCAGTTTTGAAATCGGAAAAATCATTTGTGAATGACATCGACATAGTGATATAAATCAATAGCGAGAATAAGTATAAAATGATGAGTATGTTTGGTGGTCACAAGCGCTGAACTCCAGTAAAAAAAATCTCTTCTTCCTTCCATTTTAAGTGTAGTGTTGCTGAGCAGGCAATAAAATTTTCATTGTCAGTATTAAGATTGATTTATATAACGAATTATATAAATTGACATAGAAAATCATGAAAATTTCGAGTCAAACTTATAAATCTCTTTCTATATCAGTCTGAGGCAGATGCGTTGTCCTACCATTAACGGCTAAACTGTCAGCAGCTTTCGTACTCTGCTCACCTGGAGTAGTCTAAGACATAATTTGTGATTTAATCATATGTTTTGATAGGACCGCTATTTTTTAAGCGAAATTTTTGCAGTTACATTATTCAAAGGAAATTGTGCTTATTAAATCAAATAACATTCAAACTCTATCGTAGAAACAAACAATCATACATATCTATACACAATGTTATGCTTTCACTAAAACATCAAGCATGTAGAAGAGCGTATTGAAACTGTAGTGCTCTTACGTTTTCAGTAAAATCATATATATATTTTATAGTAACACACCATAGTTAAACTTGGACTACAACTTTTTTAGCAGATCATTAAGCAAGGATGTGGATAAAATATAGTAACATGAAATTGGGGTTTACATGAAACATGTATAACTATAGATTACATGTTAGTGCCAACATGATCATGTACAAACATATTGTTTTATATTCATGCACTTATTCATTGCTTAACTGGTCTTATAACTCTTTTATCGCTACTTGTCAGTTTTTATCGCTATTGAAAACTAACTTAAATTTTTTATTTTTTAGAGCTCAAAAATTGCAAACAAAATAGCAAAAAAGCAAAGTTTAGCTGCACTTGCAGCTGTTCATGCTGCTAATGAAAGACCGGTTGGGATTAGAATCAACGAACACCCAGATGGACCACTTCCGTTGCTTCGTGATTTAAATATTGCTATAAGAAGATCTCCTCGAAAACATGTTGAATACGCACTACTCGCAAACCTGGAAGCAACCTTGGCCACACTACAAAAGGGATGCAGCCCCCTCCTCCTTCCAGTAGCATCCCCGTTGACACTACAAACCAGATTTAGCCCCCTCCTTCCAGTAACAACACCTTCGACAATACAAACCCAGCACAGCCCCCTTCCCGTCAACTACACTTCCAGGAAACTTCAGCCAACGATGATTCCAGTCCAAACGAAATTCAACCCGATTCTACTGAAGGTCAAAGATTGACGCAAGCTAGAAGAAAGAGAGGCAGAACGATGATGAAATCATTAGCTATGATACCAGATGAGAAGCCGGAAGTTGAATTTAATGAACGCGGACAAGCAATAGGTGCTAATTCCAAACATTTGTCGTCATATATTGGTACTCTAGCAAGAGAGATGGTGCCTTTTACCATTAGCACATGGAGGAACATCGGTGACGATTTGAGGGATGATCTGTGGGCTTGTATAGAGGTACGTACTGATATTTGACTTGTATACCCTATGTTGGCGATAACATGAGCAAGTGAATAATAAATTCTGGCTTTCAATTGTATTTAATTTTACTGATTCTATGTTATTTATGTACTTATATGTCTCAATATTAAAAGCAACATATTATATACCTGCTATAGTTCTCTTTATAATGACATATGCATTATGCACATTGCATTTTGCAATACTGTTACATATTATATGTCTCAATATTCAAAGCAACATATTATATACCTGCTGTGGTACAACATTGCATTTTGCAATACTATTAGAGACTAATCTGCGGGTTTTTTTGTGTGTGTGTGTGTGTGCAGTCAAGATTCAAGGTAGATATGGTGTATAAGGATTACTTGTTAATGATAATAGGACAGCGGTGGAAGGAGTCGAAATCATGGTTAGTTGCAGCTATCAAAAAAGCGTCTCAAAATCCTGACTCTACCAATACTTTAGCAGGCCTAAAACCGTTAAATATAAAGAGCGATGACGAGTGGAATGCTTTTGTAACTGAAAAATTGTCAGAAAAGTTTAAGGTGGTTATTTTTGTCTTACTGATTTTAACTGTTAAATATATTACATTTTCCTATATCATATTTATTGAATTGATCTTATAGGCAACAAGCCAAAGATTCAAAAGTGTTAGAGAAAAGAATAAAGTTCCACACACCATGAGCAGAAAAGGTTATGCAAGATTGGAAGAAGAAATGGTAAAAAAATATTGTTAAAGCAACTATTATTTGTTATCACTTGAACATTCTGAAGTTGTTAAGCTATTTTTGCAGAAAAAGGAAAAGTCAACATCTACTATCACCAGAGACGAATTGTGGTGCAAAGGCCACACTAGAAAATATGGAAAATCTCCGAATTCAATTGCTGCCGAATGCATAGTAAGAATAAGTTCAAATATACAATATCAGAAACTGTTGCTATTGTTAAAGTAGTTTTAATTTTAATTTCTGAATATTGGTTGTTTTTGAATTTGTAGTCTAAGATAAATGAGCATTATATTGCCGCAAGTCAGGATTCTCATGGAGCAACATCAGTTACTCAAGATGGCATGTCGAAGCTTTTTGGTCAGGAGCACGGAGGACGTGTAAGAGGGCTTGGTTTTGGGGTTGTACCATCTCAGCTTCTTATTCGGGGTAGCTCATCAGGTGAAGTACGTGCATTGCGAAACCAAGTTAGTGGATTGGAGACCAAAGTACAGGAGCTTACTTTGATGTTGATGGTAAGTGTTAATTAGAAATTTATTTTAACGGCGATTTTTCCTGTTTTCTTGTTAATTAGAAACCAAGTTATTGTCGGTTTCCGGTTCCATTCCGAATATTTCGGAATTTCCGGTAAATTTCTGGTTTGATAATTCCGGTGCGGTTTTTTATAAATATGCAAATAAACATTACTAATCAAGATTTAAAATTTTGTTTTCTGATTTATTTTCGGTTATACACAAAATATGTGTTTTGATATAAAGATGTACATAACAAAGATGTTTTATAAATACACAAATAAACATGCATCAAAAATTCTGCATTAAAAATTGTGTGTCCTTTTAAAAGAAAATGCTTGCCAATTTGCTAAAGACTGCAATCAATATGTATGGCTCCAGTCAGTACTTTAGATGACATCTCGATAAAAGATCAGATTTGTATGAAGTTTCATGTTTCATATCACATAATGAACGGTTGCCTGAAATTTTGAGATCTAAAAGCATAATGCAATATATAGGCAAGGTTTGCAATTTTTTTCTCATAATGTGTATCATGTATTCAATAGAATGTTTAAATGTTTGTTCTTGGACATAACCCATTATGTCTCTACAATTGCAAAAAAAAAAAAAGAGAGAGCAAAGCAAAATGCCTTTTTTTTTGGGCACCAACTTGACTAGTTATATTTTGATGTGCTTAATTCTACTAATAGAGTGGCTGAGCTTTTTTGTATTGTGCATAATTTCGTGTTTCATTACCATTTGTGAGCGAACCAAAAAATGTTTCATTTGGATTCTTTAATGAGACCATTAATTATTTTGTAGGAAATACAAGTTACCGAAAAATCATATAGGAGTGTGAATTTTTTTTTTAGTAAAAATTATTATTACATATGTTGATTATTATTTATAAAAAGCTTTGAAATAATACAGACTCACGTAATCCTTTCGACTTTTGCACATAAATTTGGATGTTCTTAAAATTTGATCTATGTTTAGCATATTACTTATCATTAGAAAACCCACGAAGTTTGTCGTTTAATGATGAATATGATTTTTCGTTTTGGCTTTCTGAAAAGATCTATCACACTCCTAAGATTGAAGGAAATAAGTTAGTGAAATTAGATACTCAACTTTTAAATACCATGAATTCCTAGTGTATATAATATGACAAGATTAAGGTCCTATAGTTTCATTAATAATACGGATACAAAAATTCAATGAAATTGAAGGTGGCTCCTGATTAGGATGCTCCTTCTTGCACGCGACCTAAATTCGTCTTCTCTCTTGTTCGTTCTTGTGTGGCTGCGGTTTATCCTCGTTCTCTCTCATGGCTCGACACAAGTTTCGGCATGTTATAGACATCGAAGCCTTTTGGGGTCTTCTTGGTTTGAACGGATTAGCAGGTCAAATGTCGGCTAGGTTTTATTCTGAACGATGCAGAAGCTAAGTGGAAATAATGGGTGATATTATAGGTTATGTGTGTATAACAGGTCATGTAATATTAAGGGTTATTGATATAAACCGCAGGCAACCAAAATGAGACTGATGTTTGATTATAAACCATTATATTGTTACATGAGTGAATATTAATTAAATATGCCAAAGTTATAAAAACAGGGAATTTAGTCCCTGTTGATCTGCTATTATTCAAAATCTGATATTGTCATGAGTAGGAAAATATGAATTGAAATTAAATGTTAAATTATTAAAATATTAAATAATTAAATGTTTGCATATTTATTTGTATATTTATTAAAAAAGGTACCGAAATTGACAAACCGGAAATAAACCGGAATTTCCAAACCGGGATCGAAATTTTAAATTTTCTACGTAACCGGAACGGAATCGAAAACCGGGATTTCGAACCTTGGCCCAAATTTCATTATTTTATCCAAAATTGATCTCCCTCTCAACAGATTTTTTCCTGGTTTCTCCTTTATCCAAAATTCATCCTGTTTTATAAATACTCTAATTTATGTGGTAATTGTATAGCTGTTTTTAGTTGGCAGTCCGACTTTCCCATTAGTTTCATGCAAGCAATATACAATGAACCATACCTGTAGTAAACCATCATGTGAAAGGGAAATGAACTATTCTCAAATTTACGGCTTCCCAATTGTTCTAGTTTTATATGACCATAATCATATTTTGTGCAAATTTTATATGACCTATGTATATGCAATTTTTACAGGATCTAAAAGAAAAGCAAGCTAACGCGAGAAATCCAGCAACTCCTGATCCTAATACGCCTCAGGTACCCTTTTTTATTGGTATAATTGATAAAAACATGTAACGTTTCATGATCTACGTGATTATAATATTGCTGTTAAAATGCGTCAACTTTTTTTTGACAATGCAAGTTTAATTCTTTGGTTCAATGTTTGGTGAACATTGAAATGCTTTTACCGGAACTGTGAAATTTTAGGGTGATTTTAAGGACAGTAAATGGAGGGGGGTTGGGTACTGTTAAACTAAATTCCCGCGCATTAGAAGCTGAAGAAAATTTTAACGTAAACTAAATTCAATTTGGAATAACCTTTGTGTTTATACTGTTTTCTAAAACATGCTAAAATTGGGGTACTTTATTTTTTAAAGTGAGGTGTTCATCTTTTATTATTATATTATTGTATTCATACAACAGTAAAGGAAATTTCTCATTTCTTGATCTTACTTCACATAGTTAATCACTTCCAGTCATATATAAGTGTAGTCAACTAATAATCTATCAAAGTACCAATATCTATACCCACACTAGATTAAATTCAGAGAGTTTGCACAGAGTTTATTCACAAAAGATCCATTGTTTTCCTTCACGTTTCAGCTGTTATTTTACTGGTTTGAAAATACCTTGTGCTCTGATTTAATCAATTTATTCATCCATGGTCTCTAGATTGCTAATAAAGAATTCTATATTTGAAAAAATGAATGAACCTGTACATAGAAGTATAACCAAGCATCAAACACACAATACTGTCGTGAAAAATTTACACAACATTTATAAAAGAAAGGAGGCATTCATTCAACATTTACTCAGGTATGGAATGCTCATTCAAGGCTTATAAATAGAAGAAATATTTACTGTATCCAAACAACAAGTGATTTAACTTATAAGTGCTTACTTATGGGTGATTTACTCACATAAGTGCTTACTGTCTTTTGTATTTAGTTTCATGTTTTTATTTGCCTCACTTTCTGTTTTTAGTTTCCAGTTCAGATTTTCTAGATTTTTTTTGTTTGCAGTCACACCATGGAAGCAATACCTTGGCAGCTCAACTGTCTAAACAAAATGGAAAGTGTGCACCTGAAAATGAAAAGCAATCAGCTGAAAATGAAAAGCATCCATCTGAAATTGACGGGAGAAAAACAGAAAAACAGTCTAAACAGAAAAATCCGAGCAGAAAAACAACAGTGCAAGCTGATGAAAATGAGGGCAGAAAGTGTAAGATATTGAATTGGGAAAAACAAGTAGTTGCGGAAGGAAGATTGGCATCCACTGATCCAGAAGCTTTGGTACACTTTAAAAAACTTGGATGGCAAGGTTGGAAAGTTTGGATTGATGCGGTGGTGGATCCAGAAGCATTCTTGTGGAAGCCGAATTCCGCAATGACTACTATTGGAAAAGCTGTTGGATCAACTGTGGCCTGGAATAAAAATTACGTTGCCTTTAACTAGAGTGCTTTCGTAGGGTATGCTTTTGTAGACATTCCATCTTTCTTATGTATATATTGGGTTAAATCATGAATGTATTATGAAACGGTTATGTTTTTGGTGATGGGTTAAGTTGGTGATGTACTACGTACTTGTGTTTTATGTTGATCGAATATTATGTTAAGTAATATATATGAATGATTCTGTGTACTAATATTTGTTGCATTGAAATGTGAATCGTATTATCATTAATATATATGAATTTGTTTTACTAGTCAGGTCCATGTAAATTACAACAAAAAAAAAGTTGTAATAAGTCATGTTACAACGGTGAGAAAATGTTGTAATATAAAGAAATTCACAATGGTGTAAAAATGTTGTACTATCAATGAAATAACAACGGTGTAGACATGTTGTTATATAAATGAACACAACATATTACAATATCTACAACAACGGGGATAAAAGTTGTAATATAGTTTATTACAATGGTGACAAAAGTTGTTATACGTATACTCTAACTTTACTATGGTATATACGACAACGGAGAATTATAGTTGTAATAAATTTTATTACAACGGTATAAAACTGTTGTTAGATAACCCTTTTACAACGGTGTTGCAACGGTGCAGAAAAGTTGTAAAAGAAACTAATATATTTCCACGTCTGCATACTCGACGGTGGAGGCACCGTTGTAAAATGATATTACAACGGTGTTGCACCGTTGTAATAGGGTGAATTTGTTGTACTGATAGTATTTGAATAAAGAAAATTTAAATAAAAATTCAAATAGAATTGAAACGGGAATTTGAATATATAATTCAAATAGAGTTAAGAGGGGAATTCGAATATAGAATTTAAATAGAGTTGAAATGGAAATTGAATATGGGAAATTTAAATAGAATTGAATTGGAATTTAAATATAGAAGATCGAAGTATAAATAAATTACAACCGAGTAAGTGAAAATCGATGATTTTAGATAATCAGAATTTTTGAGTTGAAATGGGAAAATTGGTTTAATATATATTAAAAATATATCAGGATAGAGTTGAATTTAGTTTAAGCGAAGTTATAAAAGTTTATATATATAAATATAATTAAAACGAACTCGCCGCAGCGCTGTAGTTCGTAAATTGGCGTATCGAACTTCAATTGAGTATACAGAACTCAATTGAAGTCGGAATTCTTTGAAACAAGAAGCGTCAGGACCGATTTGATAATAGTTTTCAAATGGAGGAGAAAAGTCTAGATTTCGTCGAATATATTTTGAGTTATGTCAAAATCAAATTTTCAAAAAAACAGCATCATAACCACTTAAAAACCATAACGGTTTATTTAATTTTATAAAAGGGTTTTAAGCAAATAAAATCCGAATTTCTATTTAGAAAATTTCAGATTTGAGTTGTAAATTGTATGTGAACTCAAGTGGAGTAATAAATTGATTTTTGAAACAGGAATCAGATTTTTGATTATTGAATAGAATTAACCAAATTGAATAGAAATTAGTTAATGAGATTTTGAATAAAAATTGGGTTTTGAATAAGTGAATTCGATTTGGAAATTTATATTCGAAATCGAAAAGGAAACTAGAATTGAAATGGAAATTTCAATTTGGTTATGAGAAAGTTAAATATATTGGTTGAACATGTTATGTTCAAACAAAGAAGTGAGATAGGCAAAATGGCTAATTAAAGAATAAATGGGCGAAATTGAATTCAAACGATTGGATTGAGTTTGAATTGAAATGAAAACAGGTGAGCATGTGTTAGACAGGTATGGGATGAAGTATATGAAGAATTTTAATCTATGTGCCCGACAAAAAGGTACATGTTTAAATTCATATATGAGGTTTTATGCGCCGTATCGGCAAGCCGCTTGGCTTTTTGTTTTTCTTTTGGATTGGTGAGGGCCATGGGAGGCTATTTGAAATATCCCGATGCTCCCGATACAAAGGAGGTTATGGCGAATTTTTCCGGAAATTTAAGGATTAGAATATTTTTAAGATAATTTGATAGTTAGAAATCAATGTATCGATATATATAGAATTCGATAAGGAAACGAAAAAAAAAATAGAATATTGTAAACAAAAAGGGAAATCTATAAATTAGAAATAGAAAGCGAACCATATACATGTTTTTAAAATGAATAATTGTGTTATATAGTGTGTTTATTCGAGGTAAGTGGTTTTGTCTGTTTTGAAGTTAATGATGTTTTCAATCAAGGTCTGAGAGGTAATTTTACCCCAACTTTATTGATTTCATTTTTAATTGATAAATAGCAAGATCCAATCTCGAAGAGTAGTGTTGAATAATAGTTAGTTGAATAAAATATTTTGGGTTGTTGTAACGATGTTTTACACAGCATTCGTTTTAACCCAAGTGATGGAATTTTGAAATATAAAAGTAAATATTTCCTGATATAATTAAAGTTGTCAAGAAAAAGATAAGTGATTGAAATTGTTTCAAATTTCAAATAGAATATATTTTCTAAGTGTAGAAAATAAAAGAAGGCGAGATATAGAAATGTTTTCCAAAGAATGTAAGAGACCGAGATGATTATCGAAAATATTTGATTAACAAATATTGATAAGGAAATGGAGAAGAGATTTAATTAATGAAATATTAACTAAAGAGCCCAATGATTTGTTTGATATGTTGAATGTACACAAGTTTTTATTCGATAGTTAAATCACAGACTATCGAAGTTTTGACCATCGTTGTCAATATGGAGGGACCGGCTGGATTATTATACAAAGAACCACTCTGTATTGGCAGTAGCGTTGCAAATCAGATTTATACGAGGGTACCGAAGACGGTGTAAAGTGCAAGGGCTTTTTCTATTAATAGAAATTGTGCCTTCGGTTTCATTCAATCCCAGAACGAACGTATATGGATGAATGTCTGACAAAGTATTTCCAATGATCAAATGGATTGGTCTGTATAAATATATATGGTTGCAACGGATTTATTCCCTTACCATAATATCCAGAATATTTATGCAAATCATTTAGTGACTAACGGATCTGACGATGTGGCATTCAAAGTGATTGTGTTATAAATGAATGGCAAGTAATCATAGCCTCAGGCCTCAACAACCAGGAAATGACAAAAATCGGGTAGGCGGCATGGCTATGTGGGTCGCTCCCATTAGGATATCTAATCACCTATCTAGAGATTCATTTAATTTCTTATTCTATTCGATGTTGTCCCATTCGGGAGACGGTTGCTTATCCCAACCATTGGTGATATACATTCGATACACTCAAGCGAAATGAGTGGTCGGTCATGTGTGGGCCGGGTTGCAAGATGTTCTTGTTGAATCTAGTGTATTACTCTCTAGAGATACACTATCGAAAGGTGGTTCCATACCTTGTCATGTTGGGAATCCAATCCCCAATAAGCGCCCTGGTTTTTTTTTTATACTATGTATGTGGAGCATGAGATGCAAGCGTTCCGCTAGATTCTATTTATTTGATGTAGACATTATTATAATATCACTGGATTTTTGAATCAAAGTGTTTTGGGTTATAGTAAGGTAAAACCATCCATGTTTATGTGTGGGCTGGTCTTATTATTATCTTTTCTTTCGAAAGGATTTTGAAAGTTAAACAAATGGTTGGAGTTTACTTACACCAGTCCCATGACTAACCCAGAGTTTATTTTGTTTGTTTTCCCTAAACTCTTAGGTGCCCAAATTTGTACGGGCAGTCAAGTAGTCGGGATTTTACAGATTCATTTGGAGGAGCTGGAAGCAGGAGGCTTCACCAGTTCGCTATAGACTATAATATATTCTGCCATGAACCATGTTTGTATCTGGAAACAAGTGTTTATACCTGTTCCAGGAATAACTGTTGTGCTCTGATGATGGTATGTATATAAAGTTACTAATTTGTGTTTCAAAAGTTATGTTATATAATATATTTTATTTGTTCCGCTGTGAGTTTGTGATTTTCGTTTTCTTCTATTCTAATATTTCTTTCTTTCTATTTCTCATCCTCTAACTTCTTTCTAATAATGATTCGTATTTCTGTGCAAATTGGGTTGGACGTGTGTTGTTATTAGTCAACTCAGATAGTACGGATTTGCGGGCCTTTACATTTTGAATTTGAAATGGTTATAAATATATGTGTATATATTTGTGTGATTTCAAAAGGATTTGAAACGAAACTAGGGGATTTGAATTTTTGAATTAAAATTTAACTTAAAGAAAGTTAAATGAAATTGAAGTGAATGAATTGACTAGAATCAATTTGAATGCATATTAATGAAAACCAAAAGCTTTAGTGGAATTAAATTTGTTGAAATTTGAAGAGTTCAGTTTCAGCATAAGTGAGATTTTGAAAAATAATGGGTTTGTTCCATTTTTCCTACCTTAGCAATTTTGTGGACGAAATTCTTTAAAGGGGGGAGGAATGTAATGACCCAGGTTTTCGGTCAACTAATTTTAAATATTTAATATGATTTTGAATATTGAGTTGATAACATAAATGGAATTTTATATTGAAGTTATCGATTTAATAATCGATTTCGATTTAATATCGAATATATTAAATAATCGTAATACGAAAACAAATCTATTTAATTCAAATTTAAAATTGAGTCAAAAACAATTCAGATGATGGTATAAATTCTATGTGAATATAATCGATAATAATATATATTGTCGAGAGATTGATTAGTTTCTGAATTTAAATTATTTTATATTAATTTATTATGGTTATTTTATATATACATTCAAATTAAAATTCAGAATATATTCTGTTGAGCTAAGATGTAATAACCCGGAAATCCAAGCCAATTTAAAATTTTTATTTTGGCAATTTTAGCGAGTTTTGAATATTTAAAATGTATATTTTAAATAAAAACGAAGAGAAATTTATTTTGAATTGAATTCGAACGTATATATTATTCGAATCGTCGTTAGAATATAAATATTTATTTATATATATAAAAGGAATTGAAAATGGCGCGGTAGTTCGATAATTCGATTTCAAAATTCAAATGAATGTACCGGGTGCAAAATAAACCGGATTTTAGCGAAACTAAAAATATTAGAATCTATTTGTAAATATCTTTCCAACGAATCCGAAAAATCATAATTTCATAGCGGGGATCAGAAGATATGTCCAGTCCAAAATTCAGAATAGTCGCTATGGAATTCTGGCCCTTAGAAATGCAAATTTTGCAAACGACCTCGGATTTTGACGAAACCACTTTTGTTGGATCCATGATGTCAAGTTATTTCCAGGTTTCAAATTTCGTAATTTTTCGAATCAATATGTGAGCGTGGCAAAGGAAAACGCGTTTGACCAGTTTTAGTTGATTTTAATCGACTGGAAAATGGCCATTTTTCAGACGATCTCAGAATTCGACGAAATTAGTTTTGTTCGGACCGTATCGTCAATACGAAGCTAGAAAATATTTTTCGGGAATTTTTAGAGTTAGTATGTGGTCTCGGTAAATTTAAATGTGCGTTCAAATTCTATATACAAGGATTTAAATGGAAATTGATCGGAACGATGGAATTAGCTTACGGGACATATCCCATTATGTTCGGAATGGGGGTAATTAGCTAGGGACGACAGGCGGTGGGTCTCGTTTCGAGTTCGAAATAAAAAGTTGCTTTTTGAGAATTAAAAATAATAAATAAATAAAGTATATAACTAAGTCAACCCTCCTCCCTTTACTCTCTCTCTCTCTTCCCTTCCTTTCTCACGTTCATTTCAGAAAACAAAATAAAAAAAAGTGCTCCTCCGATTATCGCTGCTCCATCGCGCGGTCCCCCCCCCCCCGGTGGCTGCGCCGGAGCTTCTCCTCCCCTCCTATTCCACCTCTCCTCCCTCTTCCTTCTCTCTCCACCCCTCTCAGCCTCCAAACCCGTGGATCCGAAACCATAGCCCACCCTTTCCACTGCCGTGGGCCTCGTGCCGCCAGCCACCGCCTCAGCCCGGACCCCATGCCCGTCTGCACTACCTCTGGCTAGCCCTTCGACCCCGTGGATCCTCCTACAATGAAAAAAATTGTTTTTTTTTCTTCCAAGGAAAAAAAAGGTGAGCTTTTCTATGTGTAATCAATTTATAAATTCATGTTGATAAAATCTTGTTTTTGTTTATATAGGTTCATGTTAGAAAGTTTAGATTTTTAAAACAAGAGAAAATTTCAATTTTTCTATATATGTTTCAAAGAGAAAAATTAGTTTTATCTATATATGTTTCAAAGAGAAAAATTAGATTTTTCTATATATGTTTCAAAGAGAAAAATTAAATTTTTCTATATATGTTTCAAAGAGAAAAATTAGTTTTTTTCTATATATGTTTCAAAGAGAAAAATTAGATTTTTCTATATATGTTTCAAAGAGAAAAATTAGATTTTTCCATATATGTTTATAAAGTAAAAATTGGATTTTTACATATGTTTATGAAATAAAAATATAATCTTTATTTTGAAGAGAGCAGTATAATATATGATTTTGGTTCGATCAAAGTTATGATTTTTGTTAAATTAGAAAAATATTATTTTTATAAAGTAGAAGTAATAAAAATATGATTTTTAAAAAGTAGAAGTATTAAAAATTTGATCTTTATATATGTAGAGAAATAAAAATCTGATTTTTATTATATATATGTTGAAATAAAAATGTGATTTTTATAGCGATGATATAAAAATTCGATCTTTATATTAGAAGGAGATATAAAAATATAATTTTTATATAGGAAGGAGCGTTATAAAAATATAATCTTTATTAGGAGAAGAGCAATATAAAAATATAATTTTTATAACAAAGTGAAGATAAAAATTCAATTTTTATATATGTAGTGAATGCGGGCAATGAAAGTGACAAAAAGCGGGAACGACAAGTCTTTCTACATATGAAGAGTCGTGGAGTTTGGATTAGCTTTCGGTGAGAACTTCCCACTTAATTTAATTTTCTAGTTAAAATATATACTAGGATACAGAGGGTGTTTAGTAGCACCCGACACCCATCGTCCACAGACCATGGACGGCTTATATGCTTGTTTGTTGGATTTTGATGTGTAGTTGATTGTGTGATGTGACGTGAAATGAAATTAGATATTTATATAGTTAAAACATTTTATAGTTGAAAATAGAATTTTTAACGTGTATTTAAAATAAATTAATATAAACAAATCGAACGATTTGTTTATCTACACACATTTGATTGATATTGATTGGGACGATAAATTTTACACATCGCCCAACTGCACAAATAAAATCTGTGTTTGATTGTTTGAAACCCCACACGGGTATTGGGATGATATATGACATACACTAATCCCAATAATTAGTTGTATGTCAATCGATTGATTGACAGACTGTTATAAGCGTTAAATACTTATATTTGATGCTTATACAGTGTAGAACGCACTTTGGATGATGGTTGATGATTTATCGTTGCTGTTATATATGTGTGTTGTAGAAAATCCATATAATTAACATTATATGGTAATTGATTGGGCCTCATTCCATATTTGAAAAAGAAATATTTAAATAGAATATTTGAAAAAGGAATATTTGAATAGAAATATTTGAGATAGAATATTTGAATATAGTAATATATGAAGCCGTGTTGATTAGATTGAAGCCATTTTGACGTAAACGATATTTTTATCGATTGTATTCGTTTTATAAGGAATATTGAAAAGTGATTTCAAAATCGAATATTTTAAATTGAAATTCGAACCGAATTGAAACGAATTAGAATTTGAATTGAATTGAAAATAAAATGAATTCGAATTGAAATTGAATAGAATTGAATTGAATAGAAAATGAATTTGAATTGAAATAAATAGAAATGAATTTGAGTAGAAATTGAATAGAATTGAATTCGAATTGAAATTGAATAGAAACGAATTCAAACTAAAATTGAATTAAAAATCGATTTGAATTGAAATCAATTTGAAATGAATTTAAAACGAATTTATGAGGAAAAATTCAATTTTGATTTGAATTTGAAAAGAAGTTGAAATCGTTTTGAAAATTAATTTAAAACGATTTATATAATACATTTTAAAGGGAAATCGACGAAGTATATATTATATATATAATATAACGGCCTGAATAGAACGCGCCGCGCTGCGGTAGTTCGCGAATTTCCACCATTGGCTTCAAATGGATATTGCGGGAGATCCGACCGTCGGATTCTCCTAAAACCAGAAGCGTTGGGTTCGTATCGAAAAGAGCTTCCTAAAGAATATTAGAAATTAGAAATCTAACAGTTGGATATGGAATTATGTCCAAATCAAATTTGGAAAAGGTCGGTGTAAGTGCAGTTCGATGGCCATTGATGGAAATCGACTGTACGGGCCTTGATAAAATTATTAAAATTAGTAATAATTTGTGTAAAATCATAAGAAATGATTTGGGAAGAATCGGGATGAAAAACCCCATATTTGAAAAGATAAAAATAGATTTTTATCGAAATGAACTAGTTTTGAACTAGAATTAAAATTCTATTTATTTTTAAATAAATAAATTGGATTTGAAATGGTTTTGAAAATAACCAGGATTTCCAATAATTATATTGGAATAGATTTGAATCGAAATTGTCTTCGGAATATTTCGATGTTGGATTTCGTGACGATACAGATATGGTTAGGGAAATTTGAAAGATATATATATATCGTTATTTCCAATACGATATTTGTTGGTCGTGGAATTTGATCTTGAATATAAACCGATGTATTTTCTATTCAGAGCCTTGTATTTAATATCAAATGTGATTTGGGTTTGTCGTGAATGGTGTCTTCATTAACACTGTTCTTAAGCCCAGTTGAGAAAAAGATTAAATCTTTTTATTTAGATTTAATGAAGTGTACCAATTAAATAATATTGAATTGGAATTGATTTTTGGGTTTATCGTGAACAGTGTTTTAAATAACACTAGTTCTTCGACCCGATAATTAATGGAATGTGATTTTGGGCTGTCGTGAACGGTATCTTCAATAATACTGGTCTTAGACCCAAAGGAGTTAAGAAAATCAGAAACTAACTGGAGATTAGTTAAGTTGAATGGTTTTTGAGGTATTGATCTGATGTTGGTTTCGGCCTTCGGGGATAATACTTAGGGAACTGCTCACTTGCTAATTTATGGTTAGGGACTGATTGAAATGGAATGTGATTTTGGGGTTTATCGTGAACCGTGTTTTAAATAATACTGATTTTTTAACCCAGTTACAGATTAAAACGAAGTGGAGATTTAATGAATCTTTAATTAGATTGAAAAGATCGAGAATGGAGTATCACCAGGTTTGCTCCAGGCGATAGTTAAATCTTTAATTAGATTTGAACGTGAAATGGTAATTAAATTTACCGATAACACCGTGGTGTTAGATATGAAGTATTACCAGTTTTACTTCATGGGATGAATAGGATGGGGTTGGGAAATTAAAACAAATGATTACTTCGGTAAGGTTCGTTAATCCTGACTAGTTTGAATTGATATACAAAAGAAGATTAAAGAATAAATTTAAAGGAAATTATCTTTGATAAAATTAATGGGAACATTTCCCTATGAATGTGAAATTTAGAAACTAACTGTAGGTTGGCTAAGATAAATGGTTTCCTGGGTATTGATCTGATGTTGGTTTTGGCCTTCGGGGTTAATATTTGGGGAATTATTCTCTGGCAAATTTACGGTTAGTGACTGATGAATTGGAATAAGGCGTATGTTGTGTTTGTGTAACACTTGTTTATCATATACGTGAGTTGTTCGGGAAGACCGGGTTTATCCTATTCTGAATAACTGATACGACGATAAGTCGAAGATGAAGACAGTGGTTGAAGACCGGAGGTCTTCACGTCGTTTGGGTGATTACTGATGATCTTGATTGGGTTGTACACCCAAGAAGATGGAAACAGTTGGTGATCGTCCAGACGTACTTGGAGATCGATGGATATGCGGGGTACTAGGTGCCTCCGGTTTCGTTCAGACCCAGAACGAACTTGTAAATGGACTGTGTGTCTGACATTGGATTTTAGTCTGTGTGATTGATTTCTATTAAATAAATATCTGTTTGGCGGTGGAGAATTTATTCTCTTGCTTAACGCCCTTCTCTGAGACGTACGTGCTCAGGGGTTATATATTGATGGATATCAAACGCACGGAGTGAATTGCCTGTGTGGCATGCCTAAGTGGCAAATGATCAAGGCTTCTGTTGGAAAGCAAAGTCTTGTGGTTGATGATCAAAGCATGGCCTGTGTTGCGTAGCTTTGTGTAACGTGAATTCGAGAGCCTCACATCCCGGTGTGAACCAAAACGGGAGACGACGTCAGGGAGGGCATGCGTTTCTTTCTAGCTAGAAGTGGCATCAGTGGTTTTACACGCCCTGACGAGTTTGACTTATGTTGGGTTGCTATTGCGAGGCGCCTCGGTTTGGTCGGACGATCCGAGTCCGATGGAGTCATCCGTTGGCTCATTTACGCCCCATAGGGCGGGGAAACGCATGTTCAGGATTTGAGTTTAATCCACATCGGTGGACTGGCCCTAAGGATCCAAGGGCCCACCTTAGTCTGGGTCCTGAGCGGCGGGCTAGAGCGTCTCGAATCGGTAGAGGACTATCTTTTGCCTCGGTTCACAGACGGAAATCCAATTTCCAAATATGTGATTTTGCGGTTTTGATTGTAGAACTAGTATGGCGACATGATATATGGTACCCATGCTGTCTTTGATTGATACTTATGATTTGAAGTTGTTTTATACACTATGCACTTATTATAGTATCAAACGATTTGTTTTAAACGTATTAAGCATTTTTGGCTATTAAAAGGGAAAACTCTATCCCTCGGCTTGCGTTGCATTGTGTGATAAGACCTGGGTCTTATAATAGCTTCATTTTTTTCAAAAAGCATTGCGCTGTCTTGTTATATGCGCTGTTATTCTTGGGAGGAAACCCGTTCCGTGTTATACGGCGTGGTCCCTCGATTTACCTAACTTTAAAATAAAGATTAATAACTGTTTTAGTTCTCACACCAGTCCCATGACTGACCTGGAGTTTGTTTTTTTTATTTTAACCTAAACTCTGGGTGCCCTTATTTTGACACGGGCAGCTAGTAGTTTTCGTTTTGCACATTTATATTCACAGGACCCTGGTTTACAGTGGAACGATATCCGGAAAGCTTTGTATCCGTATATCTCCTTCAGTTGTGTATTGTATTACTTTCCGCTGCTATGTAATGTATTGTAATCTCTGTTATTTTATAATGTGTTATACTGATTTATACTCTGTATATTCTTATATTCTGATGGAATTGTTGTAATATACAATGAAATGTTCTTCCGTCTACGTTCTATTTTGTCGTGTTCTCGAAACAATCAGGCGTTTCGAACGGACTAGATCGGTTTAGCGACTGATTCGGATCGAGCGAAATTCCTTGTTGTCACATTTGGTATCAGAGCTTTGGTTTATAAAGCTCAGAGGACAAGACACATTAGAACCATACAAAAGAATTCATCAGATATTGGATTAGTAATATCCAATGGGAATGACTCGTTAGAGATAGGATCAGTAGTATCCTAGAACGAGTGTGAAGAGTATGTTTTTAAAATGAAAACAAATTTTGTTTTGAAATTTAAATCACTTATTCGTATTTGATTATTTATTTTATATTGAATTGGGACAATCCAATATATAAAGATTTTGCATATATGTCTTGCAAACGTGTATTCGAAGTTTTAATGTATTTGATAGTTATAGAATCGCACTCTAGTGCCCGGGGATAATTCTGGTGACGGGGCACCATCGCCAGTATTTATTTTCGAGTTTCGAAAGTGAGATTTCTATATATTTCCAATTGACTGGTGTGAGAACCGAAACTAGATAGGGCTTATTGTTATGATTTGGCATCAAAAATCTGATTTTTGACCATGTATCAAAGTTATGAATTTGAAACGTTAATCAACTAATTGATTGATGATTGTGTTGTTTGATTACTGTTCGATTAATTAAAATTTGTACCATATAGCCAAGTTGAATCAAATAGTGAATTGTATTGAAAATTAGTCGCATTTGCATGCATATACATGTACTTACATTGAACAGGTCAAAGCAAAGAGGCTAGAGCAGAAGAATAAAATTGTTTGCCCGACAAATAGGTACATGTTTACCAAAATTTACTGTTTTGTTTGGGAGATGATGATTTTATGAGCCGCTTGGCTTTTTCTTTTTCTTTTTGAGATCAGAGGGCCTGTATGGCAATTTCGGGATTTTCCCGGTGCTCCCGGTGCAGGGGAGGTTATGGCGAAATTTTTCGAAAATTTAGGGTGTTAGCCAAATTTTTGAAAATTTTGAAAAGTTCTTAGAAACTGAAAAGTTGAAGAACTTAAGCCGTAGTGAAAACAATGGAAGTTGAGTTGATTAGTTAAAAAACTTTCGGCTTCGTTCCATTTCGGGGACGAAAAGTTTTAAGTGGGGGAGATTGTAAAAACCCGGAAATCCGAGCCAATTTAAAATTTTTATTTTGGCAATTTTAGCGAGTTTTGATTATTTAAAATGAATATTTTAAATAAAAACGAGGAGAAATTTATTTTGAATTGAATTCGAACGTATATATTATTCGAATCGTCGTTAGAATATAAATATTTATTTATATATATAAAAGGAATTGAAAATGGCGCGGTAGTTCGATAATTCGATTTCAAAATTCAAATGAATGTACCGGGTGAAAAATAAACCGGATTTTAGCGAAACTAAAAATATTAGAATCTATTTGTAAATATCTTTCCAACGAATCCGAAAAATCAAAATTTCATAGCGGGGATCAGAAGATATGTCTAGTCGAAAATTCAAAATAGTCGCTATGGAATTCTGGCCCTTAAAAATGGAAATTTTGCAAACGACCTCGGATTTCGACGAAACCACTTTTGTTGGATCCGTGATGTAAAGTTATTTCCAGGTATCAAATTTCGTAATTTTTCGAATCAATACGTGAGCGTGGCAAAGGAAACCGCGTTTGACCAGTTTTAGTTGATTTTAATCGACTGGAAAATGGCCATTTTTCAAACGGTCTCAGAATTCGACGAAATTAGTTTTGTTAGGACTGTATCGTCAATACGAAGATGGAAAATATTTTTCGGGAATTTTTAGAGTTAGTATGTGGTCTCGTTAAATTGAAATGTGCGTTCAAATTATATATACAAGGATTTAAATGTTAATTTAAATGGAAACTGATCGTAACGATGGAATTGGCTTACGGGACATATCCCATTGTGTTTGGAATGGGGGTAATTAGCTAGGGGCGACAGGCGGTGGGTCTCGTTTCGAGTTTGAAATAAAAAGTTGCTTTTTGAGAATTAAAAATAATAAATAAATAAAGTAAATAACTAAGTTAACCCTCCTCCCTTTACTCTCTCTCTCTCTCTCTTCCCCTCCTTTCTCACGTTCATTTCAGAAAACAAAATAAAAAAAGCGCTCCTCCGATTACCGCTGCTCCATCGTGCGTCCCCCCCCCCTCTGGTGGCTGCGCCGGAGCTTCTCCTCTCCTCCTCTTCCTCCTCTCCTCCCTCTTCCTTCTCTCTCCACCCCTCCCAGCCTCCAAACCCGTGGATCCAAAAACCTAGCCCACCCTTTCCAGTGTCGTGGGCCTCATGCCGCCACCCTCCGCCTCAGCCCGGACGCCCTTCCCGTCTGCACCACCTCTGGCCAGCCCTCCGAACCTGTGGATCCTCCTACAATGAAAAAAATTGATTTTTTTTCTTCCAAGGAAAAAAAAGGTGAGCTTTTCTATGTATAATCAATTTATAAATTCATGTTGATAAAATCTCGTTTTTGTTTATATAGGTTCATGTTAGAAAAGTTTAGATTTTTAAAACAAGAGAAAAATTCAATTTTTCTATATATGTTTCAAAGAGAAAAATTAGTTTTTTTATATATGTTTCAAAGAGAAAAATTAGATTTTTCTGTATATGTTTCAAAGAGAAAAATTAGTTTTTTCTATATATGTTTCAAAGAGAAAAATTAGTTTTTTTCTATATATGTTTCAAAGAGAAAAATTAGATTTTTCAATATATGTTACAAAGAGAAAAATTAAATTTTTCTATATATGTTTCAAAGAGAAAAATTAGATTTTTCCATATATGTTTATGAAGTAAAAATTGGATTTTTACATATGTTTATGAAATAAAAATATAATCTTTATTTTGAGGAGAGCGGTATAAAATATGATTTTGGTTCGATCAAAGTTATGATTTTTGTTAAATTAGAAAAATATGATTTTTATAAACTAGAAGTAATAAAAATATGATTTTTAAAAAGTAGAAGTATTAAAAATTTGATCTTTATATATGTAGAGAAATAAAAATCTGATTTTTATTATATATATGTTGAAATAAAAATGTGATTTTTATAGCGATGATATAAAAATTCGATCTTTATATAGAAGTAGATATAAAAATATAATTTTTATATAGGAAGGAGCGTTATAAAAATATAATCTTTATTAGGAGAAGAGAAATATAAAAAATATAATTTTTATAACGAAGTGAAGATAAAAATTCAATTTTTATATATGTAGTGAATGCGGGCAACGAAAGTGACAAAAGGCGGGAACGACAAGTCTTTCTAAATATGAAGAGTCGTGGAGTTTGGATTAGCTCTCGGTGAGAACTTCTCACTTTTAATTTAATTTTCTAGTTAAAATATATATTAGAATGCAGACGGTGTTTAGTAGCACCCGACACCCGTCGTCCACAGACCATGGACGGCCTGTATGCTTGTTTGTTGGATTTTGATGTGTAGTTGATTGTGTGATGTAATGTGAAATGAAATAAAATATTTATATAGTTAAAATATTTTATAGTTGAAAATAGAATTTTTAACGTGTATTTAAAATAAATTAATATAAACAAATCGAATGATTTGTTTATCTACACACATTTGACTGATATTGATTGGGATGATAAATTTTACACATCGCCCAACTACACAAATAAAATCTGTGTTTGATTGTTTGAAACCCCACACGGGTATTGGGATGATATATGACATACACTAATCCCAATAATTAGTTGTATGTCAATCGATTGATTGACAGACTGTTATAAGTGTTGAATATTTATATTTGATGCTTATACAGTGTAGAACGCACTTTGGATGATGGTTGATGATTTATCGTTGCTGTTATATATGTGTGTTGTAGAAAATCCATATAATTGACATTATATGGTAATTGATTGGGCCTCATTCCATATTTGAAAAAGAAATATTTAAATAGAATAATATTTAAATAGAATATTTGAAAAAGGAATATTTGAATAGAAATATTTGAATAGAAATATTTGAGATAGAATATTTGAATATAGTAATATATGAAGCCGTGTTGATTAGATTGAAGCCATTTTGACGTAAACGATATTTTTATCGATTGTATTCATTTATAAGGAATATTGAAAAGTGATTTCAAAATCGAATATTTTAAATTGAAATTCGAACCGAATTGAAACGAATTAGAATTCGAATTGAATTGAAAATAAAATGAATTCGAATTGAAATTGAATAGAATTGAATTTGAATAGAAAACGAATTCAAATTGAAATAATTAGAAATGAATTTGAATAGAAATTGAATAGAATTGAAATTGAATGGAAACGAATTCAAACTGAAACTGAATTAAAAATCGATTTAAATCAATTTGAAATGAATTTAAAATGAATTTATGAGGAAAAATTCAATTTTGATTTGAATTTGAAAAGAAGTTGAAATCGTTTTGAAAACGAATTTAAAATGATTTATATAATACGTTTTAATAGGAAATCGACGAAGTATATATTATATAAATTATATATATAATATAATGGCCTGAATAGAACGCGCCGCGCTGCGGCAGTTCGCGAATTTCGACCATTGGCTTCGAATGGATATTGCAGGAGATCCGACCGTCGGATTCTCCTAAAACCGGAACCGTTGGGTTCGTATCGCAAAAAGATATTTCTAACAAATATTAGAAATTAGAAATCTAAAGGTTGGATTTGGAATTATGTCCAAATCAAATTTGGAAAAGGTCGCTGTAAGTGTAGTTCGATGGCCATTGATGGAAATCGACTGTACGGGTCTTGATAAAATTATTAAAAATAGTAATAATTTGTGTAAAATCATAAGAAATGATTTGGGAAAAATCAGGATGAAAAACTCCATATTTGAAAAGATAAAAATAGTTTTTTATCGAAATGAACTAGTTTTGAACTAGAATTAAAATTCTATTTACTTTTAAATAAATAAATTGGATTTGTAATGGTTTTGAAAATAACCAGGATTTCCAATAATTATATTGGAATGGATTTGAATCAAAATTGTCTTAGGAATATTTCGATGTTGGATTTCGTGACGATACAGATATGGTTAGGGAAATTTGAAAGATATATATATATATATATATATATATCGTTATTTCCAATACGATATTTGTTGGTCGTGGAATTTGATATTGAATATAAGCCGATATATTTTCTATTCAGAGCCTTGTATTTAAGATCAAATGTGATTTGGGTTTGTCATGAATGGTGTCTTCATTAACACTGTTCTTAAGCCCAGTTGAGAAAAAGATTAAATCTTTTTATTTAGATTTAATGAAGTGTACCAATTAAATAATATTTAATTGGAATTGAATTGGAATTGATTTTTGGGTTTATCGTGAACAGTGTTTTAAATAACACTTGTTCTTTAACTCGATAATTAATGTAATGTGATTTTGGGTTGTCGTGAACGGTATCTTCAATAATACTGTTCTTAGACCCAAAGGAGTTAAGAAAATTAGAAACTAACTAGAGATTAGTTAAGCTGAATGGTTTCTGAGGTATTGATCTGATGTTGGTTTTGGCCTTCGGGTTTAATACTTAGGGAATTGCTCACTTGCTAATTTACGGTTAAGGACAGATTGAAATGGAATGTGATTTTGAGGTTTATCGTGAACCGTGTTTTAAATAACGCTGATTCTCTAACCCAGTTACAGATTAAAACAAAGTGGAGTTTTAATGAATCTTTAATTAGATTGAAAAGATCAAGAATGGAGTATCACCAGTTTTGCTCCAGGCGATAGTTAAATCTTTAATTAGATTTGAACGTGAAATGGTAATTAATATACCGATAACACCGTGGTGTTAGATATGAAGTATTACCAGTTTTA
Organism: Allium sativum; assembly: GCA_030737875.1. Taxonomy (NCBI): domain Eukaryota; kingdom Viridiplantae; phylum Streptophyta; class Magnoliopsida; order Asparagales; family Amaryllidaceae; genus Allium; species Allium sativum. Next base: position 165,721,475 of record CM060913.1, read on the forward strand.
CTTCATGGGATGAATAGGTTGGGGTTGGGAAATTAAAACAAATGATTACTTTGGTATGGTTCATTAATCCCGACTAGTTTGAATTGATATTCAAAAGAAGATTAAAGAACAAATTTAAAGGAATTTATCTTTGATAAAATTAATGGGAACCTTTCCCTATGAATGTGAAATTTAAAAACTAACTGTAGGTTGGCTAGGATGAATGGTTTCCTGGGTATTGATCTGATGTTGGTTTCGGCCTTCGGGGTTAATATTTGGGGAATTATTCTCTGGCAAATTTACGGTTAGTGACTGATGAATTGGAATGAGGCGTATGTTGTGTTTGTGTAACACTTGTTTATCATATACGCGAGTTATTCGGGAAGACCGGGTTTATCCCATTCTGAATAACTGATACGACGATAAGTCGAAGATGAAGATGGTGGTTGAAGACCGGAGGTCTTCACGTCGTTCGGGTGATTACTGATGATCTTGATTGGGTTATACACCCAAGAAGATGGAAACAGTTGGTGATCGTCCAGACGTACTTGGAGATTGATGGATATGCGGGGTACTAGGTGCCTCCGGTTTCGTTCAGACCCAGAACGAACTTGTAAATGGACTATGTGTTTGACATTAGATTTTAGTCTGTGTGATTGATTTCTATTAAATATATATCTGTTTGGCGGCGGAGAATTTATTCTCTTGCTTAACGCCCTTCTCTGAGACGTACGTGCTCAGGGGTTATATATTGATGGATATCAAACGCACGGAGTGAATTGCCTGTGTGGCATGCCTAAGTGGCAAATGATCAAGGCTTCTGTTGGAAAGCAAAGTCTTGTGGTTGATGATCAAAGCACGGCCTGTGTGGCGTAGCTTTGTGTAACGTGAATTCGAGAGCCTCACACCGTGGTGTGAACCAAAACGTGAGAGGACGTCAGGGAGGGCATGCATTTCTTTCTAGCTAGAAGTGGTGTCAGTGGTTTTACACGCTCTGACGAGTTTGACTTATGTTGGGTTGCTGTTGCAAGGCGCCTCGGTTTGGTCGGACGATCCGGGTCCGATGGAGTCCTTCGTTGGTACATTTACGCCCCATAGGGCGGGAAAACGCATGTTCAAGATTTAAGTTTAATCCACATCGGTGGACTCGCCCTAAGGATCCAAGGGCCCACCTGAGTATGGGTCCTGAGGGGCGGGCTAGAGCGTCTCGAATCGGTAGAGGACTATCTTTTGCCTTGGTTCACAGATGGAAATCCAATTTCCAAATACGTGATTTTGCGGTTTTAATTGTAGAACTAGTATGGCGACATGATATATGGTACCCATGTCGTCTATGATTGATACTTATGATTTGAAGTTGTTTTATACACTATGCACTTATTATAGTATCAAACGATTTGTTTTAAACGTATTAAGTATTTTTGGCTATTATAAGGGAAAACCCTATCCCCCGGCTTGCGTTGCATTGTGTGATAGGACCTGGGTCTTATAATAGCTTCATTTTTTTCAAAAAACATTGCGCTGTCTTGTTATATGCGCTGTTATTCTTGGGAGGAAACCCGTTCCGTGTTATACGGCGTGGTCCCTCGATTTACCAAACTTTAAAATAAAGATTAATAACTGTTTTAGTTCTCACACCAGTCCCATGACTGACCTGGAGTTTATTTTTTATTTTAACCTAAACTCTGGGTGCCCTTATTTTGACACGGGCAGCTAGTAGTTTTGGTTTTGTAGATTTATATTCACAAGACCCTGGTTTACAGCTGGAACGATATCCGGAAAGCTTTGTATCCGTATATCTCCTTCAGTTGTGTATTGTATTATTTCCCCTACTATGTAATGTATTGTAATCTCTGTTGTTTTATAATGTGTAATATTGATTTATACTCTGTATATTCTTGTATTCTGATGGAATTGTTGTAATATACAATGAAATGTTCTTCCGTCTGCGTTCTATTTTGTCGTGTTCTCGAAACAATCAGGCATTTCGAACGGTCTAGATCGGTTTAGCGACTGATTCGGATCGAGCGAAATTCCTTGTTGTCACATAAGAATATCGCTATTTCATTTAAATGTCGGTCTATACGCTAAAATAGCGGTTCGTGATTAAAATTAATGGACCCCAAGATATTGTATTGTGGATAGGTACTAAATCAAATCAGTATCTGTTTAAAAAGAATAAAAATCCCTTTATTTCAAATCGAATTAAATTTGATATCAAATTGATATTAAATACATTGTACTTAAGTCTTCCCCTACCTCGTGTTTGTGCCTGTAACCTACCACACTCTGAATGTCGTTGTTCTTATCGCGCTCCATCATCACCTGTATAAGACCATCGCCCTCGTTATTCTGCCATCCTCACAATCGAACGATGTCTTCAAATTCCTTTTCTCTAGTAAAAAAGAACCGCTCTACTTAATAACATAAAAATCGCACAACCCTCTCTTTTCAATTCCATTCCTCAGCAAGTTATTTGAATTCAAAATCAAACCAGGTTTCGAAATTGCATTCCAACACAATTGAAGTCCGAAACGTGGATTTGAAAGCTTCAACCGAATCAGAATCAGACAGAGCGAAAACTCTTTGGGGCTAGCTCGATTTTGTTGCAGTGATGGTCGCAATTTAATATCTAGGAAGCAAAGAGGGGTTTCATGGCACGACATTTATGGCGGAGGTACCAAGGGACGTCGACGGTCAGAATTCGAGTGCGGCGCTAGGGTTCTAGTGAGGTGGAGCAACTATTGCCGACGACTGATGATTTTATGCTACAGGATCATTCGCATCAAATTCTGCAGCAACTCTCGCGAGTTTTAGTGGTTATGTGATGGTTTATGGCTCGCAAGTGGAGGATTGGTTAGTTTGAAGTTTTCATTTAGTCATAGGAGTTGGATATCGTCCATGATAATAGCAAGGACAGGCAACATGGATCAAAGGTTCCCATTTTGCCGGGATTATTCGAACAACATAGCAGTAGGGAAAAAGAAGTTTAAAAGAGTAATTAAGGTAACTTAAATTATTAATTTATATTTAAGTCTGTTTATAATAGATTGATTATGTATAAAATCAAATCCATATTAAATGATATTAGATTCAAGCGAAAAATCGATTCCGTTGGAATCATATGGAAAATGCAGCTGTGGAGGAGGAGTATTAGCAGCTGATATAAATTTAACTAACGTAATTTCATTAAATTGTTATAGTTAGTATAATTTAATTCATGAAAATAAAAAAATGTGATATTTTATTTACTTTAGATCTGAATTGAACGAAACAAGAAGAGCTGGGTCCGAATGAACGTAGGCTACCCATTGGGGTTGATTTGAAATGCTTTGAAGTTTTATGAGATTTTTATCTAATTTTAAACTGTGGTTTAAAATTAGATAAACCAATGATAAATCATCAAAACAAAAATCACGGTGAGTAAATCTCACTCAATTTTATTTAGAATTATTTCTCTCGGTTAAACATAATTGTTGGTTGCTTGGATGTGTTTAAATATTTTTGTGGTTATTATATATTAGTTATTTAGGCTTGGTTGTGGCTATTATATATGTATATTGGTGATTGGATAGTTCCCGCAGTACCATTAGCGGATGATCCTATACGCCCTACGCTATGATAGTGGATGACCTTCTATACCGCGATATCCTGCCCCGAAGCAGGACGGGTATTATTTTTGTTGACTAACGTTTGTGGATGTTGGAAAACAGGTAGGAGGGATCCAACTGGTTCCTCAAAAATATTATTGTTGTTGTTTCACATAAATTATCATATATGATGCGTTATAAATCCTGTGATTGGTAATGGGGTGTTTTAATTGTTTGAAATATCACTGGGTCCTAATGTTGATTTATAAAAATATCGCGAAAGAGATTTTGAGATTTAAAAGGAAAATTCTATTTTCTATAATAGAATTTGAATTTAGAATGGGCTAAAGATATTTACTTGTTTTGGAAATAAATAAAACAAGTACTGAATTTATAAACGACGTTTATAAATTAAATAATACAAGAAATTAAATTGAATTTATAAATGGTGTTCATAAATAAAATAGAATTATTTTCGTTGGATAATCAGAGAATTGAATTGAATTTATAAACGGAGTTTATAACTAAAGTGGAGAAATTATCATTTGATAATTTGAATATTTAGATTCAAATGTGAATTTAAAAATAAAAATGGGGAAATCGTTTTAAAGAAATAAACGATGGAATTTATTCTGATGTTCAGAGTATAAATTGAACTAAAATAAATCCGTAAGGATTTATGATTTTGAATTCGATTAATTCGAATTTATTCAAATAGAAGTTAATTTGAATATAGAAAATTCAAATGGAATTTGAATATAGAAAATTCAAATAGAATTTGAAAATAGAAAGTGGAAATCATTTCGAAATGGGAACGACGAAATATATTTCAGAATGCGGATTTTTAAATAGAATAGAAAATAAATCCAAAGGATTTATAATTTGTAAAAGGAATTGGAATTTAATATAGAAGATCGAAGTATAAATAAATATATAACCGAGTTAGGAAAAATCGACAATTTTAGAAAATCAGAAATATGATGTTGAATTGGGAAACTGATTTGATATATATTAAAAATATATTAGAATGGAGTTGAATTTATTATAAACAAAGTTTAAACGTTTATATATATAAAAATATAATTAAAATGAACTTGCCGCAGCGTTACAGTTCGTAAATTGGTGTTTTGAACTTCAATTGGGTATATAGAACTCAATAAAAGTCGGAATTCTTTGAAACAAGAATCGTCAGGATCGATTTGATAATAGTTTTCTAATGGAAGAGAAAGATCTAGATTTCGTCGAATATATATTAAAAATATATTAGAATGGAGTTGAATTTATTATAAACAAAGTTTAAATGTTTATATATATAAATATAATTAAAATGAACTCGCCACAGTGCTATAGTTCGTAATTTGTTGTTTTGAACTTCAATTGGGTATATAGAACTCAATTAAAGTCGGAATTCTTTGAAACAAGAATCGTCAGGATTGATTTGATAATAGTTTTCTAATGGAAGAGAAAGATCTAGATTTCGTCGAATAGATTTTGAGTTATGCCAAAATCAAATTTTCAGAAAAACAGCGCCATAACCATTATTAAACCATAACGGTTTTATTTAATTAATAAAAGGATTTCAAGAAAATAAAATCCGAATTACCATTAGAAAAATCTATGTTTGAGTTATAAAATAAATATAAACTCAAGTGAAGTATATGAAATGATTTTGGAAACAATAATCATATTTTTAATTTTTGAATAGAATTAACTTAAGTTAAAGAAGGATTAGTTAATTGAATTTTAGAATGAGTTTAACCTTAAATAGGAAAGTGGAATTTATGAAATTTTATTCGCAATCGAATATGAAACGTAACTTAAAAATGGGATTTCAATTAGCTTATAAGCGAATTGAAATATTTTTGAACATGTTATGTTCAAATATAAAAGTGAAATAGGCAAAATGACTAATTAGAGAATTAATTAGCAAATCGAGTTTAAAATGACCGGATTGAGTTGAAATAAATAGGGAATGGTTGGATATATATTAGACAGGTATGGAATGAAGTGTAAGAAGATTTTAATGTATGTGCCCGACAAAAAGGTACGCGTTTAAATTCCATATGAGGTTTTATGCGCCGAATCGGCAAGCCACTTGGATTTTTTATTTTCTTTTCGAATTGAAAGGGCCTAGAGAGGCGAGTTGAGGTTTGAACTATTTGCCGGTACAAAGGAGGTTATGGTGAAATTTTCTGGGAATTTAAGGAGTTAGAATATTTTTAAGATAATTTGATAATTAGCAATCTATATATCAATATATATAGAATCCAATAAGGAAATGAATTTAAAAAAAAATATTTTAAACAAAAAGGAAATCGATAATCTAGTAATATAAAGAGAAAACATATTTATGTTTAAAATGAATAATGGGTTGGTACGGTGTTGATTATTCGGGAATAACGGTCTTGTCTGTTTTGAAGTTAAGGATGTTTTCAGCCAAGGTCTGAGAGGTAGTTATACCCCAACTTGATTGATTTCATTTTTAATTGATAAATAGCAAGATCCAGTCTCGAAGAGAAGTTTTGAATAAGAGTTAGCTGAATAAAATATTTTTGGTTATTGTAACGATGTTTTACACAGCATTCGTTTTAACTCAAGTAAGTGGAATTTTGGAAATATATCATGAATATTTCCTAAGTATAAACTAACCGAGTTGGGAAAGAGATAAGTGATTGAAATGTTTTTTTTTTGCAAATAGAATATTTTTTCTAACTATAGAAAATAATAGAAGGTGATATATGGAAATGTTTTCCAAATAGCGTAAAAGGGCAAGATGATTGTTGAAAATATTTGGTTAACAAATATTGATAAGGAAATGGAATAGTGTTTTAATTAATGAAATACTAATTAAAAGGCCCAATGATTTGTTTGATGCTTTGAATGAATGTTTGTTTTCTTCGATAGTTAAATAACCGACTATCGAAGTGTTTGCCAATATCGTTGTCAATATGGAGAGACCGGTTGGATTATTATCCGTGAACCACTCCGTATTGGAAATAGCATTGCGAATCAGATTATATGAAGATAATCAAAGACAGAGTAAAGTGCAAGGGCTTTTTCTATTAATAGAAATTTTGCCTTCGGTTTCGTTCAATCCCAGAACGAACTTATATGGACGAATGTCTGACAAAGTATTTCCAATGATCGAATATGTTGGTCTGTATAAATATATATGGTGGCAACGGATTTATTCCCTTAACATAATATCCAGAATATATTTTTGCAAATCAATTAATGATTAACGGATCTGACAATGTGGCATTCAAAGTGATTGTGTTATCAATGAATGGCAAGGAATCGTGGCCTCAGGCCTCAACAACCGGGAAATGACAAAAATCGGGCAAGCAGCATGGCTATATGGGTCGCTCCCATTAGGGTGTACAATCACCTATCTAAAGAAATTTCTTTTACTTCTTAAATCTATCGATGATGTCCCTTCTCAGGAAACAGTTGCTGATCCCAACCGTTGGTGATATACATTCGATACACTCAAGCGAAATGAGTGGTCGGTCATGTGTGGGCCAGGTTGCAAGATGTTCTTGTTGAACCTAGTGTATTCCCCTCTAGAGATACACTATCGGAAGGTGGTTCCATACCTTGTTATGTTGGTAATCCAATCTCCAATAAGCGCCATGTGGTTTTTGATTTTATATTATATATGGAGCGTGAGATGCAAGCGTTTCGCTAGATTCTATTTATTTGATGTAGACATTATTATAATATCACTGGATTTGATATCAAAATTATTTTGGTTATCGTAAGGTAAAAACCATCCGTGTGGATCGGTCTTACGATCATCATTTCTTTCGAAAGGATTTTGAAAGTTAAATAATTGATTAGAGTTTACTCACACTAGTCCTATGACTGACCCAGAGTTTATTTTGTTTTGTTTTCCCTAAACTCTTGGGTGCCCACATTTGTACGGGCAGTCAAGTAGTTGGGATTTTACAGATTCACTTGGAAGAGCTGGAAGCAGGAGGCTTCAATAGTTAGCTATAGACTATCATATATTCCGCTGTGTACCATGTTTCTATCTAGAAACAGGTGTTTATCACTGTTCTTGAAATAACTGTTGTGCTCTAGTGATGGTATGTATATAAAGTTACCGAATTGTATTTCAAAGTTTATGTAATATATTTTATTCGTTCCGCTGTGAGTTTGTGATCTTCATTTTCTTCTATTCTAATATTTCTTTCTTTCTATTTCTCATCCTCTAACTTCTTTCTAATAATGATTCATATTTCTATGCAATTTGGGTCGGACGTGTGGTGTTATTAGTCAACTCAGATATTACGGATTTGCCGGCCGTTACAATATCTGAGGCACCTCGCAATCCAACAACCACATAGTTAAAATATCAACGATGTCAGGGCTAGAAAAACATTGACACCACCCATAGCTAGAAAGAAACGTCGTGCACTCCCTACAGTCACGATCCAATTTTTGACACATACCGAGGTATGAGGCTCGCGAATTAATGCCATACAAGAAGCTACGTTGTATTAAAGTCGTGCTTTGATCATCCACCACAAGACTCTGCTTTTCAACAGAAGCCTTGATCATTTGCATCCCAGCATACCACACAGGCAATTCATGCCATGCGACTGATGTCTATCAATATATAACCTCTGAGCTCGTACATCTCAGAGAAGGGCGTTAAGCAAGAGAATAAATTCTCTGCCGCCGAATAAATATATATTTAATAGAAATCAATCAACACAGAATAAAATCCAATGTCAGACACACATCCATTTACAAGTTCGTTCTGGGTCTGAACGAAACCGGAGGCACCTTATTCCTCGTCTGTAACGACCCGTATTCTACGCATCATATGATCGTATAATATTTATTTCTTTTCCATGTGAAGTCGTATGGTCATGTAACTTTGGGAAATATCTATTAGAGTCATTTCCCATGTTCATGATTTTTCCCGATTTTTAAATGACCATTTTACCCCTAGTTATCACTGTTTTGGCCATAACTTTTGACTGAAAAAGAATTTTGACCTGAAACCACTTCCATTGGCTCCGAATGATGGTTTACAATTCCGTAGAGTGGTCACATTAGCCAAACGGACTCGCCGTTTGGGAGATATGGCAGAAACAAGTTTCAGATGGTGAAAAACAGCTTAATTGGGTCTAACCGGGTGATTAGCAGCTAGGCCCAGAGGGGGATTTCGGGTTTACGGGTATATAGGGGCTGATTAGGGTTAGAAAACATTTCTTTAGACATTTTCCAGCCGCCACTTTCATCCTTAGACACTCTAACAATGGCCTCCTACATCTAAAACACCCCAAATCACTTTCTAATTGAAGATTAGGCTTAGCAACATCAAATTAAGAAGAAAAAGCACCAAAGCAAGGTTAGAGCTGCTGTTGGGCATCAGTATTCGCCCCAAATCAGAGAAGTTTCAGTTCTGAGAATTTTATTTGAGGCCAAGGTGAGTGATTTGCATAGTTTTTGCACTAATTACGGTAATTAAGGGTAATTAGTGAAGATTAGCGAATTTATACACTAATAAATTCTGGAAAAATGTTTAGAAATTCTTAAATGTTATTTTAAACCTCTGATAGAAGTTTGGTTCGATTTGATTAAGTTTTGCCAAGTATATCACTTGATTTGCTTAAACATGCTTAAGGGAAAATTTGGGGTTTTGACCATGTTTGATCCACTTTACATGCTATGATTTGTGTTATGGTGTTCGTGGTCGATACTATACGTTGCTATGACTGTATGAGATGTTTTGTGATTGTTTAGAAGTGTTAGTTTGGTCAAAAACGCCGTCGAATGGCGAAAGACTGTCGCTGGAACGAAATGCAGGAATTTACCCGGATCAGATCGCCCCCCTATGAGCACGATCTGATTGAAGCTCACGCCACCACGTGCCACGATCCGTTCCACTTCGAAGGCCACGAACCGATGCAGCGCCGTGTCCAAACTGAAGTACCTCGATCCGAATCGCTCCAGCTTGGTGGACCACGAACCGATCAGAAGGTGCGATCCGAGATGAGGCGCGACGATCCAGACGAGGTAGCACGACCCGAACCCAATGGGTTGCCAGCGTCACGAGCTGTTGAGGCGCGATCCGTATGGTGCGACACGATCCGATGGAGCTGGAGCACCACGAGCCAACAGGAACTCGACCCGATCCGATTGGGGAGGCGCGTCACGAACCGAACCATCCAAGGGAGCACGATCCGAGGAGAAGACTGAATGAAGACCGATCCGGAAGTGAAGACTATAACCCAAGATGCAAAGGAAGTCCAAATGAGAAGTTAGAGCTCAAGATTCAGATGGGAATCAACGAGTTCGATTCATGGTTGGGCTTTGCTGCGGGACGCGTGCCAAGGAGTTATCGACGTCTATAGCTCTGAACCACTATGGTAGGAGGTACGAAGACGGATTCAGGGCCATTATGGCATCGGTAGAACCAAGGGCTACAACCAATGAAGTGGGTCATTGAAATGTTTGGTCATGACTCCATATGTTCAGCTTGGTCATAGCAGGGTTTCTACAAGTCGGGATTCGTCGTTACCTCAGTTTGTCTAGTGTTCCAAAGTGGTAGATGTCGTACGCTTTACGCACTGAGTGAGAGATGTGAGGATGGTTGCTATGGATGATTTGTTTGCTATCATTGTGACATGCACACCCCACCCCCGTATTCTTACACTATTTATTATGGCACCTTAGAGCATTGTACGGTATGTGGTACTAACTCTTTGGTTGCAGGTCCAGGTTCAGGTATGGTTTGGTATACCTGTTATTGTTTTGTTTAGATGATTATCGCTCATACCAGGCTTTATGTCAGACCCAGAGTTTTATGTCTCCTCTTATTACTCTGGGTGCTCACACGAGCAGACTAGAGACAGGTTAGCTGGTGATGCACGGGTAGATGATTCGGAGACGAGCAGGAGGCTTCCACGTAATATATAATATTCTCCCTGTGTTGTTGAAGATCACTGCTTGGACATTGGTGGTGCATCTTCTACTTTAGCTTTCTTTTGTTTAGAGACGGTAAATTTGGAAAATTGTAATAAGCTATATATGGATTTCCGCTGCTCTGATGATTGATGTTGATTTTAGTTATCAGCTTATGCACTGTCTCACCTGTTTTATGTCAAGTATGTTATTATTATACTTTGTTCCATGCGCTGTGAGACATTCTACAGGTTTTTCTTCACTTCTTTCCTTTCTTTGGCGACCGTTCCGTGCTAATCGGGCACGTATACAGCGCACTTTCGGAGGAAATGCCGACTGGTACGGAGCGGGCCGTCACACTTGGTATCAGAGCTCTAGGTAGCGTAGTTAACCTAGGGAAGCTATCAGGGAGAGATAATATACGTATACGAGAGAGCGTATTTGTGATTATTTTGATTTTTAAAAGCTATATATATATATATATACTGTTAGTAATATAAGGATGAAGTCGTACTGCACTAGCACCACTATGGAGTCGTTAATCGTTTCCTTTTTCAGATTGACGATGAGCCGATATGTTAGAGGTATCAGTAGAGGAGCCAATAATGGGAATGCTGCTGACATGAGGACGATGTTTACTGACCTCATGAGAGAGATGCTTAGAGATGTGCAGAGGGCAGCTCCCAATGGTGGAAATGGTGGTGGTCCAATAGTGCAGGCGCCAAGAGTCGACTTCGCCAAGCTGAATAAGGATTATAAGCCGTTCCACGGAACGGAGTCGGCCACGGATGTTCAAGATTGGTTGGATAGTTGCGAACGTATCTTCGAGGATTTGGGTATCGAGGATGCGATGAAGAGAAAGCTAGCGTCCCGTCAGCTGCAAGGGCGGGCAATGAATTGGTGGAATGCTATAAAGGCAGCTACTCCCGAAGATCAGATTACTTGGGAGCAGTTTAAAGCTCGCTTTAGCGAGAAGTTCATTCCAGCTGCTCAAAAGTCAGTGCTGTTTAAGAAATTCTTGGAGCTCAAGCAGAATGGCAGAGCTGTCTCGGAGTATATTGCTGAATTCGACACTTTGTCGAAGTATGGGTTATCTCTTATTGATACTGCCGAGAAAAAGAATGAGAAATTCATAACTGGTTTGGATCAGTACTTGGGGGAAAAACTTATTAACCACATCGATGAGACGTTTGAATCAATTGTGGGGAAAGCATTAAGATCAGAAAGTCTCTACCCTAAGTCGAAGACTGAGGTTGCATCCGCAGATGAGCCAATGCCACAAGCAAGTGGTGGAGGCAAGGGTGGTTCCCAGAATAAGAGAAAGCAGAACCAAGCTAAGGATGGCCAGAAGAAAAAGAATAAGCTAGATGTGGAGTGCTTCAGCTGTGGTAAGAAGGGCCATTATGCTAGTAATTGTCGGGCCAAGGATAGGAAGTGCTTCAACTGTGGCCAAATGGGACATCACAAGGACAAGTGTCCACAGCCCCCTAAGGAAAAGCAAATGGTGAAAGCCTACGCTCTTAATGCTATTCCTTCTTCGTCGAATGCCCCAACAGCGGCGGAGAAGGGAATGAATGTCGTCATTCAAGGTATGCTTTCTATTTATGATGTTCCTGTTAGAGTTTTGTTTGATACCGGAGCTTCCAGTTCTTTCATATCTAGTGACCTGGTAGATAGGTTGGGATTGGAGCCCGAGATTGTCGATAGACCTTTAGTAGTGACGAACCCGATTGGTGGTTCGACTAGCCTTAGCATGATTTGTCGTAATGTGGTCTTATCGAGTCATGGATGCATGTTTGTTTGTGATTGCTTTGTTTTGGGCTTTAGTGGGTTTGGCATTATTTTGGGAGTAGATTGGCTCCAAAGATACAGGGTGGTGGTGGACTGTGAGGGCTTTTTAGTGACAGCTGGAGCGGATGATGGGCGGAGGATAGTGTTTGGTGGTCTACCCAGTAAGGGGGTATTGGCTAGTTTTCTAAACTCCCTCGACATTCCGCATAGTGAGTTGTCAGGTTTGCCCGTGGTTGGCCAGTATCCGGATGTTTTCGAAGAAGTGACCGGACTTCCACAACACCGAGAGATTGAGTTTCGTATTGATTTGGTAAAGGATGTCAGGCCTATAGTGATGCCACTTCGTCGTATGGAACCAAGAGAGCAGCGAGAGCTCGAGGTGCAAGTCAGCGATCTCTTGAAGAAGGGATTTATCAGAAGGAGTGTTTCTGAATGGGGAGCACCAGTTGTGTTTGCTACCAAGGCGGATGGTTCCCTTCGGTTGTGTGTAGACTACCGCGAGTTGAATAAAGTGACGAGGAAAAACAAGTATCCTCTACCGCGGATAGATGATTTGTTCGATCAGTTGAGTGGCGCGAGAGTATTTTCTCAGTTGGATCTCGCGACAGGTTTTCATCAGCTTAGAGTGGAAGCTGAGAGTATAGCTAAAACGGCATTTCGAACGCCGTCCGGATTTTATGATTGGTTGGTCATGCCATTCGGGCTGACCAATGCCCCAGCATATTTTGTGGATCTTATGAATAGGGTATTCAGAGATCAGTTGAATAAGTCTGTCCTTGTGTTCGTTGATGATATTTTGGTCTATTCAAGGACAGAGGAAGAACACAAGGAACATTTAAGAGTAGCGATGGAGGTGTTGAGAAAACACCAATTGAAAGCAAAGTTTTCTAAGTGTCACTTCTGGAAGAGGGAAGTGAGGTTCTTGGGCCATGTTGTATCAGAGAATGGTATTGCCGTGGACCCGGCAAAGGTGGCTACGGTACAAGATTGGCCTACGCCCAAGAACGCAACAGATGTAAGAAGTTTCTTAGGATTAGCCGGATATTATCGTAAGTTTATCCAAGGTTTCTCCAAGATAGCAGCACCATTGACCCAGTTGACCAAGAAGAATCAAACTTTTGTCTGGGATGAAAGGTGCGAGAATGCATTCAAAAGTCTAAAGGACAAGTTGACAAGCGCACCAGTGTTAGTCATTCCTAAGGGGGATGAAGAGATGACGGTATACACGGATGCCTGTGGTACCGGACTGGGTGCTGTATTGATGCAAGGCGGTAGGGTTGTGGCTTACGCAAGTCGGCAATTGAAACCGCACGAGAGAAGATACCCTACCCATGATTTAGAATTGGCAGCGATCGTGTTCGCATTAAAGATGTGGAGACACTATCTCTTGGGAGAAAGATTTGAGCTATTTACAGATCATAAGTCGTTAAAGTATCTCTTCTCTCAGAAAGATCTGAATCTCCGTCAGCAAAGATGGTTAGAGTTCTTGGCTTCCTATGATTTTGACATCGCATACACACCGGGAAAGGGCAATGCGGTGGCCGATGCATTAAGTAGAAGACATGCCAGCTTAGGGGCTATGTTCCTTGAATGGAAGCAACTGGAGTTTATCGTGGGGTTTGATTTCAGACCAAAGTGCGAATTGGATTCAGAAATGTTAGCAAGTTTGACGATCAGACCCACTTTGATTGAGCGGATCGGCTCTAGTCAGAGGGATGATCCTAACCTATTGGAAATCATTTCCAAGTTAGAGATGTGTGTCGATGAGGAGGTGAACAAGTATGGGCTTGATCGAGATGGATAGCTTAGAAAGAATGGAAAGCTTGTTGTACCCAATGTCAATGGATTGAGAGATGAAGTGCTTAGAGAATGTCATCACTCAAAGCTAACTATACACCCCGGTGGTAACAAGATGTATCGAGATATGAAGCAGACTTACTACTGGGAAGGGATGAAAAGAGACGTTGGGAAGTTTATATCCAAGTGCATGAATTGCCAGCTAGTTAAAGCCGAGCAAAAGAAGCCTAGTGGGTTGTTACAGCCCTTAGAAATTCCCGAATGGAAATGGGAGCAAGTCTCGATGGATTTCATCGATGGTTTACCAAGGACTAGATCGGGATATGACAGCATTTGGGTAATTGTAGATCGACTGACTAAAAGTGCAAGGTTTATACCAGTCAAATCGACCAGAACGGCAGCTAAGTTAGCAGAATTGTATATGAAGTGGGTAGTGAGATTTCATGGAGTACCTAAAAGCATTATGAGCGACCGAGACCCGTTGTTCACTAGTGGGTTTTGGAAGAGCTTACAAGAGGCTTTAGGGTCAGAGTTACATCTCAGTACCGCATAACATCCTCAGACCGACAGTCAGACGCAGAGGGTGAATCGTATTTTGGAAGATCTCTTGAGAGCGTGTATATTGGATTTTGGTGGATCATGGGATGACCATTTGCATCTAGTAGAGTTTGCATATAATAATAGCTACCAATCCAGTATCGGTATGGCTCCGTTTGAAGCTTTGTACGGAAGACCGTGTAACTCACCATCATGTTGGATAGAGACTGGCGAGAAGTTTATGCTTGGACCAGATGTGGTGAGAGAAACTTCAGATAAGATCAAGATCATTCAACAACGAATGAAGGCTGCCCAAGATAGGCAGAAGAGTTATGCTGATAAGAGGAGAAGAGACCTAAAATTCTCCGTTGGTGACTTGGTGTTTGTCAAGACTTCTCCGTTGAAGAGCGTAATACGATTCGGCAGGAGAGGCAAGTTGGCACCAAGATTTGTTGGCCCATTCCCTGTTCTTGAACTAGTCGGGAATTTGGCATACATAATTGACTTACCAGAGAAGATGGCGGGAGTTCACAACGTATTTCATGTTTCCCAACCAAGGAAATTCGTTCACGACTCAGATATGACTATCTCACCTGATCAGTTATAGGACTTCGAAGTAGAACCCGAGGCGGTTGGGAACCGCAAGCCGGCCTGTATTGTCGCGCACGACATGAAGCAACTTCGAAGGAAGGCGGTGAAGCTAGTCAAGGTATAGTGGAGCGAGGACGAGAATGATTGTACTTGGGAGACAGAGGAGGACATTAGGAAGACGCACCCAGAACTCTTTGCCTGGTAAGATTTTGACTTCGATTTAGTTTTCCGCAAGCTAGGATAGGCTTGCTTGCTTGTTTTGCATGTTTGATTGTTGTATGTGGTTGTTAGGCATGCGGGATCCTTTGTATGTTTTGGGTTAAGGAATTTCGGGGGCGAAATTTCTTAAGGGGGGGAGAGTGTAACGACCCGTAATCTACGCATCATATGATCGTAGAATATTTATTTCTTTCCCATGTGAAGTCGTATGGTCATGTAACTTTGGGAAATATCTATTAGAGTCATTTCCCATGTTCATGATTTTTCCCGATTTTTAAATGACCATTTTACCCCTAGTTATCACTGTTTTGGCCATAACTTTTGACTGGAAAAGAATTTTGACCTGAAACCACTTCCATTGGCTCCGGATGATGGTTTACAATTGTGTAGAGTGGTCACATTAGCCAAACGGACTCACCGTTTGAGAGATATGGCTGAAACAAGTTTCAGATGGTGAAAAACAGCTTAATTGGGCCTAACCGGGTGATTAGCAGCTAGGCCCAGAGGGGGATTTCGGGTTTAGGGGTATATAGGGGCTGATTAGGGTTAGAAAACATTTCTTTAGACATTTTCCAGCCGCCACTTTCATCCTTAGACACTCTAACAATGGCATCCTACATCTAAAACACCCCAAATCACTTTCTAATTGAAGATTTGGCTTAGCAACATCAAATTAAGAAGAAAAAGCACCAAAGCAAGGTTAGAGCTGCTGTTGGGCATCAGTATTCGCCCCAAATCATAGAAGTTTCAGTTCTGAGAATTTTATTTGAGGCCAAGGTGAGTGATTTGCATAGTTTTTGCACTAATTACGGTAATTAAGGGTAATTAGTGAAGATTAGCGAATATATACACTAATAAATTCTGGAAAAATGTTTAGAAATTCTTAAATATTATTTTAAACCTCTGATAGAAGTTTGGTTCGATTTGATTAAGTTTTGCCAAGTATATCACTTGATTTGCTTAAACATGCTTAAGGGAAAATTTGGGGTTTTGACCATGTTTGATCCACTTTACATGCTATGATTTGTGTTATGGTGTTCGTGGTCGATACTATACGTTGCTATGACTGTATGAGATGTTTTGTGATTGTTTAGAAGTGTTAGTTTGGTCAAAAACGCCGTCGAATGGCGAAAGACTGTCGCTAGAACGAAATGCAGGAATTTACCCGGATCAGATCGCCCCCCTATGAGCACGATCTGATTGAATCTCACGCCACCACGTGCCACGATCCGTTCCACTTCGAAGGCCACGAACCGATGCAGCGCCGTGTCCAAACTGAAGTACCTCGATCCGAATCGCTCCAGCTTGGTGGACCACGAACCGATCAGAAGGTGCGATCCGAGATGAGGCGCGACGATTCAGACGAGGTAGCACGACCCGAACCCAATGGGTTGCCAGCGTCACGAGCTGTTGAGGCGCGATTTGTATGGTGCGACACGATCCGATGGAACTGGAGCACCACGAGCCAGCAGGAACTCGACCCGATCCGATTGGGGAGGCGCGTCACGAACCGAACCATCCAAGGGAGCACGATCCGAGGAGAAGACTGAATGAAGACCGATCCGGAAGTGAAGACTATAACCCGAGATGCAAAGGAAGTCCAAATGAGAAGTTAGAGCTCAAGATTCAGATGGGAATCAACGAGTTCGCTTCATGGTTGGGCTTTGCTGCGGGACGCGTGCCAAGGAGTTATCGACGTCTATAGCTCTGGACCACTATGGTAGGAGGTACGAAGACGGATTCAGGGCCATTATGGCATCGGTAGAACCAAGGGCTACAACCAATGAAGTGGGTCATTGAAATGTTTGGTCATGACTCCATATGTTCAGCTTGGTCATAGCAGGGTTTCTACAAGTCGGGATTCGTCGTTACCTCAGTTTGTCTAGTGTTCCAAAGTGGTAGATGTCGTACGCTTTACGCACTGAGTGAGAGATGTGAGGATGGTTGCTATGGATGATTTGTTTGCTATCATTGTGACATGCACACCCCACCCCCGTATTCTTACACTATTTATTATGGCACCTTAGAGCATTGTACAGTATGTGGTACTAACTGTTTGGTTGCAGGTCCAGGTTCAGGTATGGTTTGGTATACCTGTTATTGTTTTGTTTAGATGGTTATCGCTCATACCAGGCTTTATGTCTGACCCAGAGTTTTATGTCTCCTCTTATTACTCTGGGTGCTCACACGAGCAGACTAGAGACAGGTTAGCTGGTGATGCACGGGTAGATGATCCGGAGACGAGCAGGAGGCTTCCACGTAATATATAATATTCTCCCTGTGTTGTTGAAGATCACTGCTTGGGCATTGGTGGTGCATCTTCTACTTTAGCTTTCTTTTGTTTAGAGACGGTAAATTTGGAAAATTGTAATAAGTTGTATATGGATTTCCGCTGCTCTGATGATTGATGTTGATTTTAGTTATCAGCTTATGCACTGTCTCACCTGTTTTATGTCAAGTATGTTATTATTATACTTTGTTCCATGCGCTGTGAGACATTCTACAGGTTTTTCTTCACTTCTTTCCTTTCTTTGGCGACCGTTCCGTGCTAATCGGGCACGTATACAGCGCACTTTCGGAGGAAATGCCGACTGGTACGGAGCGGGCCATCACATCGTCCCATATGTCCAATACAGAAGAGAGGTCCTCGCATATCCGGTCGATCTCCAAGTACGTCCGGACGATCACCACTTATTACCTCGTCTTGGGTGTACAGCCCAATCAAGACATCAGTAATCATCCAAACGATGTGAAGACCTCCGGTCTTCAACCACCGTCTTTATCATCGACTTATCGTCGAATCAGTTATTCAAAATGGGTATAAACTTGGCCTTTCCGAATAACTCGCGTATATAATAAACAAGTGCTATAAAAACACAACATATGCCTCATTCCAATTTTGAATATTCCTTTATTTAAATATTCACATTTTTAGGGATTTGTTCCCATTAATTTTATCGAAGATAAATTCTTTAAAATTTATTCTTTAATCTTCCTTTGGATGTCAATTCAAACCATATTAAGGTTTTCCAAACTAGTCGGGACTAACGCGCTTTACCGAAGTAACCATTTATATAATTTCCCAATCCCATCCTATTCATCCCATGGAGCAAAACTGGTATTACCCCATAACTAACACCACGTTGTTATCGGTAAATTTAATTACCATTTCACGTTCAAATCCAATTAAAGATTCAACTATCGCTAGGAGCAAAATTGGTGATACTCCATTCTCGATCATTTCCCAAATTTGATAATTTAAACTATCAATTCACATTTCAATCTAATTAAAGATTCATTAAAATTCCACTTAGTTTTAATCTTCCCAAAAATCAATATTAATGATTATTTAACTTTTGAAACACAAACATGTCGCATCGACAATCTATATCGTACTATTGATTTCTGCAGATATATAACCTTTAAGCTCGTACGTCTCAAAGAAGGGGGTTAAGCAGGAGAATAAATTCTCCGCCACCAAACAGATATATATTTAGGAGAGATCAACCATACAGTTTGAAATACAATGACAGACATGTAATCCTGCCTTTAACTGGGTTAAAGAACTAATGTCGTTTAAAACACAGTTCACGTTAAACCCAAATCACATTCCGTTAATGGAATCTTCACAGAAAAACAAATCAATATTTAATCGATATCAATTTCCGTGTCTGACTAATAATATAAATCGAATAACGGCAAAGCCTTTTAAATTCCAAATGTATTAACAGTCTTCCTCCATAGAAGTTCACTTCGATTATTATCAAATCGAGTTCCATTCAATTCCAATTTAATATATTAAATTGGAAAACCATTTCTTTGGAAAATTCCCTTTAATCTTAATAAAAGATTTATAAATTCCAAATCACATTTCACTATAAATCGGGTTAAATAACGAATGTCGTTAAAAACACAGTTCACAACAAACCCAATTCACATTCCATTAATTATTGGGTTAAAGAACAAGTATTATTTAAAACACCATTCACGATAAACCCAAAAATCAATTACATTTCAATTCCAATTAAATATTAATTAATTGGTATACTTCATTAAATCTAAATAAAAAGATTTAATCTTTTCTCAATTGGGTTTAAGGATAGTGTTAATGAAGACACCATTCACGACAAACCCAAATCCCATTTGATATTAAATACAGGGCTCTGAATAGAAAATATATCGTCTTATGTTCAATATCAAATTCTGAAACCAACAAGTATCGTATTGGAATAACGATATATATATCTTCCAAATTCCTCCACAATATCCATATAATCACGAAATCCAATATCGAAATATTCCGAAGATAATTTCGATTCAAATTCATTCCAATAATTATATTGGAAATACTGGTTATCTTTAAACCCATTTCAAACCCATTTTATTTATTTTAAAAATATTGGATTTATTATTCTAGTCAATAACTAGTTCATTTCGATAAAAATATATTTTTATCTTTTCAAATATGGAATTTTTCATCCCAATTCTTTCCAAATCATTTATTTTAATTTTACACAAATTATTGAAATTTTAAATAATTTTATCAAGGCCCATACGATCAATTTCCATGAACGGCCATCGAACTGCACTTACAACGACCTTTTCCAAATTTGATTTGGACATAATTCCAAATCCAACCATTAGATTTCAAATCTCTAATATTCGTTGGAATGCTCTTTTCGATACGAATCCAACGGTTCCAGTTTTAGGAGAATCCGACTGTAACACCCCGTATTTTTAAGATAATTAAAAATGTGTATATACATATATATATACATGGATATATAAATAATGGTGATGTGCAATTTAAATTATTGGAAGAAACAGAAAAATTAATACATTAACGATATATGTATTAGAAGACATAATAAAATAAAAGAAAACGACTCATGCAATGGTTTAATTTAAGTATTGTAACTAACTTGAAAAAGAGAAGTAAGGAGAGAACAATAATTATCATTGTTCTAAGACATATTAACAAAAGACTTCATAGCTTAGTTGGTTAAGGCATTGGATTTGTAAAATAGAGGTCAGGGGTTCGAACCCCAGGGGCGGCATAATTTTTATCTTTGTTTTAGAGAGGGCCAACTGAACATGCAAATATATGTATGTATACAAATTCAAAATTTGAAAGGGTAAGAACGTACATATAAGGAAATAAAGAAAAATATATGTATATATATGAGTATATATATATATATATTTGCAGAAAATATATGTATATGAAAGATAAAATTTCAAGATAAGGCCACAGTCAATGAAATATGGCAAGAACAACACCGTTTGAATTTTGAAAATAAAACGAAAGTTGTGCGTATATATATACGCGTAAAATGGTCGTTAGAGAAATTGTATACATATAAGAATATTTCATGTGAATAAAACAGTTAATTAAATTCTAGAAATTCAAAAGTTCAAAATTCGAATTTCTGCGCCAAAACAGCTTGCAGGACCCAATGCTGACTTAGCGCTGCGTGTATGATAAGATTTGGCTAGATTCATCTGCGAACCTGGACTATTTTCTTAATTGGGTTCAATGCTGACTCAGAGCTGCGTGTGCGATGAGGTCTTGAGCACCTATATAAATAACCCCTAGGCCTCATATTTTCTCCGCACAACTCTTTGATGCTTTTGTGTTGCTCCTTTCTTCTTCTTCTCAACTAGATCTTAGACCTATCTTCTCTCCACTCTCTCTCTCTCTCTATATATAAATCTATTCCTAAATTAAAAATAATTAGATTTAAGAATTCAACTACCGCGATTAAAACAAAGGATAGATTCAGATCTAAAGTACTGCGCAAGAACAGAAAAGAGATTCAGATCTGTTATTCAAGCTACGCAACAAAAAGGGGGAAAATCAATCAAAGATTAATCTATTCCATGAATTGAAGAAGAAAAACAAAGATCTACGAATTGGAGTGCAAAAACACTGTGATTGGAATTATAATAAATTTGTTGTATAATAGTATTATTATCGTTCATCATTCCCCAGTTATTAATTCAATGCAAGATTCATGATTAATAATTGCTCTTTTATTCTCCTTCCCCTTTTTATTTTTGGATCTAGGTTATCTCAAACCTAGACGAAATCTTATTATACAATACGCACGATTGGAATATGGGAATATTGAGCATAATCTATTTTATGCGATCGAGGAATACAATCTGTAATTTTGGGGTTTGTGACATAACAATTGTTATTGCATATATTGGGCATAATCTATTTTATGCAGTCGAGGAATATAATCTGTAATGTTGAATTTATGTAAGTCTGACATAATTGTCATTGGATATGGAATTGGTGTAATTTAATATTAACAACATGTAATTGGATAACATGAGTTAGTGAAATTTATTTGTGACCTGGAAAATAATCTTAGAGGGTGAATTAGATTATATGCATGAACGTGGGAATGTTGGGATATATATATATATATATATATATATATATATATATATATATATATATATATATATATCGGGAAAATATTGATTATATGAAATTGGGTATAATTGGATATTGGAAATTGGTATGTTTGGGTATGAATAACATGTAATTGTTGAATTTGGCTATAATTGGATAATTTGGGTAATATGAAATTTGGCTAACTATTACGTAATTGGTGTAGTTAATGACAAATTGGAAATGGGCATAAAAATGAATTGTAATTAAGTTGAATTCAGAACACATGACATAAATTTGGGGTTTGGGTGAAAGACGATTGTTAATGAATGCCTATGACACGAGGTTAGGCGCGTTTGTGGCGTAAGACTGCACGGAACCGCCCGGAAAATCCAGTAACCACAAGCGGACGTCTAATGTGAGAGGTCAACGGCAAGAACTAGAGGCGTAACGGTTTACGACCCAAGGTTAGGCTTGTTTGTGGCGTAAGACTGCCCGGAACCGCCCGGCAAATCCAACAGTCACGAACGGATGTTTAATGTGAGAGGTCATACATCGTTACAGCATAATAAATAAATTAAGAAATACTAACCATAATAAGCTATGTGGGTGACATGGGTATGGTTAGAGGGTTAAGTGGGTGAAATAAATGACATGTAAAACATGACTAAGGTAGACTTAACCGTAGTAAGACATGTGTAAGACACGGAAACTATAATAAAGAGGACGAGTGACATGTGAAACGAAAATTTAGATATGCTTAACCAAATGGGACCCGTAACGGTATCATAAATTAATTGAATTGGGTAAATTTTAAGTAACGGGTTAAGTAAATGGAAGGGTTAAGTCAAATCTAAAATTAATGACAAGAAATGGGGAATGATAAATAACCTATTATGAATAAACTTGAATAAGGCAAGAAAGGATAATAGGCGGAAATTATAACTTATGGGACAAGATAAGCTATAGGAAACGATAAGGAGGATGAGATAACACTTAACCAATTTGACATGATATATGGGTGGGTTAAGTCAACATGAACCAATAAAGAACACTTAACCAATTTGGCATGGTACGTGGGCTGAATTGAATACATGATTGGGGGTTAAGTCAACTTGGACACATGGGCAAACTTAACCAATATAACAGTATCAAAGCAAGGAAAAGTGGGGAATGATAAGATTAAATAATAGATAAACTTATCCTAAGGATAACAAATGAATATGACTTAAGATGTAATACAAGACTCGAAGGGTGGGACAACTTATACCATGAAATAAGTTAATCTAAGCTAGAAATGTGGGAAAACACCCGTACGCTATCTTTTGATAAAGAGAACTTAAGTCATGTTTGAATTCATTGGTAAACAATAGTTAAAAGGAACTAAGTAACAAACCTTAGTTAAAGAGAACTAAGTAACAGAAACTAAGTATCAAACCTTGGTTAAGAGAACCAAGTAATAAACCTTAGTTAAGAGAACTAAGTAAGTAAAGAGAAAGAAAACTAAGTAGTAAACCTTAGTTAAGAGGACTAAGTGGTAAACCTTAGTCAAGAAAGCCAAGTAGAACACGAGGAGGAGCGAGCGTCCATCTGATCATGAAGAAGGCTCCAATGAACTGGGTTACAAAGCACGCTGCTTCGAGGGGACGTGAGGGTACTCTTGGTATCCCTCTGTGAGGTTGCAGATGGTCCTCCTGGGCTCACGGAGGTTAAGGTCTGGGTTAGAAGAGCCAATGGTATGCCTTGGTTGCAATATAAGCAACCTAAAGACTAAGATGGGTCAGCGTGAGGCGGCGATATCCTGTTTAGCCCTGTGATAGCACGTCGTCGTCTACCTACCATCTTGAGTCAATCGAGTACATAAAGCGGAAAGGCGGATAACTCCAACAGACTATATACTTGCTATCTAGTTATGGGTGAGGTTTGGCCAATAGGTTCGTGGGGCATAGGGGGCCTGCGAATAGTTCTCATTCTTGATTTTCTTAGGTGCCTTTCAATAGTTGAGGGAGGGGTCAAGTGGGACCATAGCCACACATAGATAAAAACAGACCTTAGCATCTGCATCGGCAGATAACTTAAAGCTCCCGACCGAGTTCCGTGATTCTTGATTAGCCCTTCCACGGGACTCGGGCTGCACATATAGAGGACATGTGCAACTAGACATCGATAACGATTCACGACATGTACGTGGGGAAAGTCTAGGAACATATATCGCTCTGGGTAGTGTGTCCTAGACTAGGGGGCATCGTTCGATAGGTAGCATAATCCCTAGTTGGACCTAGGTCGCGTAAACTCTGAATCCGAGAAGCGTTCAATAGGTAGCATAAATCCCAGTGGTCCTGGATAGCATAAACCCCGGTTGAATCTAGGAAGTTGTCGATAGTAACCTTAGATTAGATCTAGATGATACACGGAATCTAGCAAGATCGAGAGTGGCAGTCCAAACGATTTCGAGAATGGTGGCACTATACTAAAGTAGTATAGATTTACATGTTGAAGCCCGTACGACATACGGCAATGGACTGTATATATACATGGAAAGGATTTGACGAGTTGGGGGTATCTACATATACGTTGTCTTAGGTTAACCTACTAGTGGGACATGAGTATAGCTTAAAGAGCTAACATTGTTAACAACCTAATAACCAAGAAATTGTAACCGAACGTTATATATAGGATTATATAGAAGTTTATTCTAAGTCCACTCGCACAGAACTTATGTTCTGACCCCCTCCTCATTACATACTTCCAGGTTAGGTTCATGACAGAGATGGTATAGCTTTGGATACTGATTTAGCGTTATTTTTAATAAGGTAAAGCAATATTTGAATATTATACTTTATTTCCTTCTGCTGTGAGATGCTTTACGAGTTCTGACATGTTTCTTTATCTCTGTCTTTTTTGGCAGGATACCAGAGCACCCAACTCGGGTTTCGATAGATTGGATTTTTGAAAAAAAATTGGTCTATCGGAATCCGGGTTGTCACATCTGGTATCAGAGTCAGGTTTAGTGATCTTAGGGTGATAATGAGTGAACGTATTTGTATTTTCTAAAATATAAATATTATATATATATAAACCTATATCCATATAGTAACCCACTGGACATGAAAAGAGTCGGGATATCTAGTTTGTACACTCAAGGAATGAACATAGGAATTTGGAAACCATTTCGTGGTTGGTGTACAATATGACTTGAAGCTAGAGAAAGAAAAGTATCCCATTGGATGGAAACTGAAATATTAGTATTTCAGATTAGTGGGTTTAGAAATGAAACCTTAGAAACTAGAAAAGGTTGAAAAATGAAAAATGGATTAGGAATATATATAGTCGAGAGAATTGAATTCGCGAAAGTGCCTAGGAAAAGCCTAGTGAGTTGAAGACCCGCTTTGAGTCTAACCCAATAATAAAATTTTAAGAACTTGAAACAGTAAAAGAGTTTGTGGTGTTTTTCAAGTTTTAATCTTAAAAGTATTTTTGATGTTTGAGAAATTATTTGGAGCATGTTAGGTTTTTAAAGTAAAGCGGGGTATATTTTGTAAAACAAAGATTTCTTATTAAAAAGGTGCATAATATAGAGCATATATAGCTCGCTAGTTTTCATATCATAGTATATGAAAGGATTGAAAAAAAAAGGGTTTCTTTTTGTAAAAGAAATTCTATTCTGTTAACAATAAAATCTGATTATTGCTTTTTTTTTAAAAAGAAATTTTTGTTGGGTGAACAAAATAAGCTGTAGAGTGTAGGAATAGAATAGATGTCTACACCTTATTGCGAGTAATTAAATTAACAATTGTAAATAGGAAAAATGTAACCTCGATAGTTGTCCTTGTCTACTCCAGTTTTGTAATTTGAAGAAAATGTTTTGCATTTTATTTTGTGACATGTTTTTTTTTTATGGTTTGGCAAAATCAAGTTTTTGAGAAAAGAAAAAAGTTTTACCAATTTTAGTTTTTGAAAGAAGAATGTAATAAAAAAGAAATAAGGCCAAACCATGTTTTAAAAATGGAGCGATTAAGGATTAAGGCCTAGAAAGAACGAGATAAAGTTATTAGAACCAACTGGGGATTGGTTGAGTTGAGTAATTTTCTGTGTGTCAAAATGATGTTGATTTCGGTCTTCGGGGTTGATACTTAGGGAGTTATTTTCTTGCCAATTTACAGTCAGGGATTAGATAATATTGAACAAATGGAAAATTTCCCGTAGAATGCATAAGCATTGAAAAACCTAGGTTTATTGCTTGAGAAAAAGAAAAAGGATTGTTGCTTGAAAGAGAAGTATAGGCTAGTAATACATAGCATGGACTAGTGGTGACTACTAGGTAGTGAAGGGCAAGCAAGAGTATAGATCTTGTTGAGTGGACTCGTGACATAGTCCTAAGATTAGTGGCCCATAGTTGTAGCTGTGTAGGATGCAGTTTGAGTTGAAAATAGAAGAGCTTGGTTGAAAAATAAACTAAAGAAGAAGACCAGCCTAACTAACAAGAAAACAACAGAATCAATCAAGCAACAAAACGTGACGGGAAAAGAAAATGAAAATCTTAAGAAAAAAGATGAATAAATATGAAATTACTCCAAGATAAGATGAAACAGAAAAGAAAGCTTTCTTATGTGATTGTACTTGGACAGGAAAATAGGAAATCTTTATAGAATAATTATGTAAAAATCCAAGTTTAATTAGAAAAGAAAAACGGAGGATGTGAGTTTTTCCGTTTTTCATAACATAAGAAATCGAATTTGGAAAATTAGATTTTTCTAAATTTCAAAATTTAATGATGATTGGTAGGGTTTTGGATGCGAAAATTGGATGAACTATGCTCTTACTCTGTAAGAGTGTAGGAAAATTTGGATGAAAAACGTTTTGACTTTTCAAAAATATTGCATTCATATAGAACTACAAGTATATTTAGGATGTGGGCATCATGTTTTGAAAGAGTTTTTAAAGTTTGCATACATATAGGTGGATCCAAATTAGGCATACATGATTTGGTATGATGTAATTCACTTTGCACATGTGCACAATGTTTGCAACAATTGGATGCACACTTGTGGGATGGATATTGCGAGGGATTTTCTATTTTACTCTTATTGAATTTCGGGGACGAAATTCTTTAAGGGTGGGAGAATGTAACACCCCGCATTTTTAAGATAATTAAATATGTGTGTATATATATATGCATGGATATATAAATAATGGTGATGTGCAATTTAAATTATTGGAAGAAACAGAAAAATTAATACGTTAACGATATATGTATTAGAAGAGATAATAAAATAAAAGAAAAAGATTCATGCAATGGTTTAATTTAAGTATTGTAACTAACATGAAATAGAGAAGGAGAGAACAATAATTATCATTGTTCTAAGACTTATTAACAAAAGACTTCATAGCTCAGTTGGTTAAGGCATTGGATTTGTAACATAGAGGTCAGGGGTTCGAACCCCTGCAGCGGCATAATTTTTATCTTTGTTTTAGAGAGGGCCAACTGAATAGCAAATATATGTACATATACAAATTCAAAATTTGAAAGGATAAGGGCGTACATATAAGGAAATAAAGAAAAATATATGTATATATATATATGCGAATATATATATATGCAGAAAATATATGTATATGAAAGAAAAATTTCAAGATAAGGCTACAGTCAATGAAATATGGAAAGAATCAAATAATGGTGCAACATCGTTTGAATTTTGAAAATAAAATGAAAGTTGTGCGTATATATACACGTAAAATGGTCATTAGAGGAATTGTATACATATAAGAATAT
This sequence comes from Allium sativum, assembly GCA_030737875.1. Taxonomy (NCBI): domain Eukaryota; kingdom Viridiplantae; phylum Streptophyta; class Magnoliopsida; order Asparagales; family Amaryllidaceae; genus Allium; species Allium sativum. The sequence goes on from CM060913.1 coordinate 165,749,073, forward strand.
TTCATGTGAATAAAACGTTAATTAAATTCCAGAAATTCAAAAGTTCGAAATTCAAATTTCTGCGCCAAAACAGCTTGCGGGACCTAATGCAGACTCAGTGCTGCGTGTACGATAAGATTTGTGTCACAACCCCAAAACCCCGTACTGCGGTGTTAAGGGTAATCTTTGGAATATAACACATAAACAGATAATAGCAGAACAGAAATAAATAAATACATCAGATAATGTACAATAGAATACACTGGATAAACATAATCATCAAAGTTACACAGTATACAGGATCATACTTAGTACAAATACAGTTCAGCTATACATAAATGTCTACAGCGGAAAAAAACATAATATTTACAATAGGAGCTGAACAGCATAAAAAGAGATAAATGATAGAATCCATCTTCAGCTCCAGCTATCCAGAAAGAGCCAGATAAAACCTGAATAAAAGGCTGCCCGTGTAGAAAAGGGGCACCCGAGTTTGCAAGTGAAACAACCTACGAGTCAGTCATGGGACTGGTATGAGAAATCTACTTAACACATTTATAATATGGATAATCACAGGACCACGCCACTTTCGTGGAACGGGTTTACTCCATTGGATTTCCAGTGCTTTAAACAAATAATTCTTTCAAACATCGCAATGCTTTTTATAAAAATGAAGCCATTATAAGACTCAGTTCCCATCACACAATGCAACGCAAACCAGAGGATAGAGGATAGAGGATAGTTTTTACCTCGTATCGAAGAAAACAAAAGCATTTGATATTATTACTAGTGTTTATATGTTTCAAAACAATTTCAAATCATAAGTATCAATCATATATGGCATTAATGCCCCATACCACTATGTCGCCATATATAGGTATACAATCAAAACCGCATAGTCACGTATTTGGAAATTGGATTTCCTTCATGAACCGAGGCAAGGGATCGTCCTCACCGAATTCGAGACTGTCTAGCCCGAGTCTCAAGAACAGCCGCAACTGCACCTTGGATCGTCAGGGCTGGTCCACACGGAGTGGATTATAATGCCTCAACAATGCATTTCCCCGCACTTTGGGGCGTAAATGAGCCAACGAATGACTCCATCGGTCCCGGATCGACCGATATTTCCGAGGCGCCTCGCAACAGCAACAACAAAATAGGAGAAAATATTATAAATGCCAGCTAGTTTAAGCACTGACACCACCTCTAGCTAGAAAGAAACACACGTCCCCCCTGAGGTCCTCTCCCGTTTCTGGTTCATACCGGGGTGTGAGACTCGCGAATTAATGTTGTACACAAAGCTATGCCACATAGGAGGTGCTTTGATCATCGACCACAAGACTTTGCTTTTCAACAGAAACCTTGATCATTGCATCTTAGCATGCCACACAGGCAATTCACACCATGTAACCGATGGTTATCAATCACACAGAATGAATTCCAATATCAGACACACAGTCCATTTACAAGTCCGTTCTGGGTCAGAACGAAACCAGAGGCACTATATACCTCACATACCCATCGATCTCCACATACGTCTGGACGATCACCACTCGTTATCCATATTTCGGGATGCCTCCCAATCAGGACATCAGTTACCATCCAAACGAGGTGAAGAACTCCTGTCTTCGACCACCGTCTTCATCTTCGATTTCTTATCGTCGATTCAGTTATTCAGAATGGGATAAACTCGGTCTTTCTGAGAAACTCGCGTATGTAATTAACAAGTGCTACACAAACACGACACACGCTTTATTCCAATTCATTAGTCACTAACCGTAAATCAGTAAGAGAACTATTTCCCAAATATTAATCCCGAAGGCCGAAACCAACATCAAATCAAAATCCAGGAAACCATTCGACTTAGCTAACTTTCAATTAACTTCTAAATTTCACATTCCATATCGTTTATAATATTTTATAACGATTTATCGCTATTTTTATTTATTTTAAAATAGCCAATTTATTCAAACGACGCTTCAGGCCATAACGCGGCTGTGGCGCTGTTTTTCTTCAGATTTCATTTACACATTCCAGGCAATCCAACCGTTGGATCTTTAAAAAGTGGGTATCTTTGGAAAGATATTTCTAAGACGAACCCAACGGTTTCGGTTTCGGGAAAATCTGATGGTCGGATCTCCCGCACTAATCGTTTGAAATCACGGTTTCAAAACACGAACTGCAGCTTCATTATTCGATTTAATTTAATTATATTTATCTATATATATATATATATATAATCAATTCTTCGATTTAAAAACTATATGCTTTTCATACATTTGATAAAAATGATATTTTTATCCAACAGACATTCACTCCGACACTTCACTATTTTTAACAACTCATGTATATAGTAAAAATGTGATTTTTATTGTAAAATGATTTATTTCAAAACACGACTATTTTATATAGTTCATATAAATGATAAAAATATGATTTTTATTATAAAACAATTTATTTTAAAACACGAATACCATTCAACACATGAATTTCTATTCAACGAATGAATTTCTATTCAACGAATGAATTTCTATTCAACACATGAATGTTTTCTATAGTTTGTATATATATAGTAAAAATGTGATTTTTATTGCAAAACAATTTATTTCAAAACACTACTATTTTAAATAGTTCATATAGATGATAAAAACATGATTTTTATTATAAAACAATTTATTTTAAAACACGAATACCATTCAACACATGAATTTCTATTCAACGAATGAATTTCTATTCAACACATGAATGTTTCAACATATGAAAATAATTTCAGGAAATGATAATAATTCTAACACATGAATATTTCATAAAATTTCGGCAGCATAACGGCAGGGTATTTAAAACCGGGGTCGTCCCTAGTACGGCTCCTCGCTCTACCTTAAAGCCTCGCAGCTTTTGACAATGGGGATTTCATGCATCTAGTTTGCACGCAGGCGGCATGTATATTTTTTTTCCATTTCCACAAACTAATCCTATGTGGTTTCAACCAAATAATTCTCAACCACAAACGGGTATTTTTCAACCACAATCAATCAATTTCAACCACAAAAAATTCAAATCAACCATTCGTAATCAACCAATTTTCACACCAATCACAACCAATAAATATCATCCATGGTTTGTGGACGAGGGGCGTATATATATATATATATATATATATATATATATATATATATATATATATAAGAATTTCACTTCTATTTCAACACATATATAATTTTACCACGCATATATAACTTATATATCGAATGTACAACTTATACAACGCTTATACAAGAGGGGTACAACGCTTATATAACCCATACATCGACTATATAATTTATACATCGTCGTTTTCCATATTGTTTATAATTTAGAAATCTCACATTAGGTTCCACTCCACCAAAAATAGCAGAAGGCTCAGAAAAATATGTGTTCTCTTCTAGAATGTAGAAGACGTCGACACGAGACCATTTTCTCTTGTTTCACTGAATTTCGTCAAGAAATGAAAAAGATATGATTTTTACAGTGAAATCAAAAACCGTAGCACTTTAAAGTGCTATAGAATAGTTTATTTTAAAATAGTCGTTACCTTACTAATTTGTTCAAAACTAGGTTTGTAGTTTCCGCGAAAACCAAGCAGTGTGGAGACGATCGGAGGGTACCACCTCGTCGGCCTTGGAGAGGGCTTTCCGGCAATGGGGGTCTTGGCCAGTTCGACGGTCGGAATCGGGTGGGGCGGCAGAGGAAAGGTCTGAACTTTGAGGGGCCCGTTCGCACGAAACACTAGACGAGGAGGAGCAAGGCTAGTCTTGATTTGAAGAGGGAGGAGAGGGCTTTCGTTTATGGGTGGTCGCGCGGTCTATCGTGGAGCAAGGCGGCGGGAAAATGATCGGGAAGATCTGGAGGCATTTCCGTCATCGATCGGGGGGGGAGAGAATTTTCCTTTTTTTTATAAATTCTGATTGGTCGGGAGCTTTTAAAAGAGGGTTTTCTAACACGACCTCCAATCCAAAACCAGCGACTATCATCCCTAGCTAAATACCCCCATTCCGAACACAATGGGATATGTTTCGTAGGCCCATTCGACTGTTGGAGTCAGCTTCTCTTCAATTTAAAATATATAACATTCAATATTCGATTTAAATGTACATTTCAATTTTCCAGGGCCACAAACAAACTCGAAAAATTCCAGAAAAATAAATCTAGCTATGTTTTGACGATATGGTCCCAACAAAACTAGTTTCGTCTGATTCTGAGACCGTTTGAAAAATGGCCCTTTTCTGGTCGATCCAATTTAATAGAAATCGACCAAACACATTTTCTTTTGCCATGCTCACGTCCATGGTCTGTGAACGATGGGTGTCGGGTGCTGCTAAGCACCGTCTGCATCCAAGTATATATTTCTAACTAGAAAATAAATTAAAGTGAGTAGTTCTCACCTTGGGGTTCCACTCCTCCATTCTGTTACTGAATTTCAAAACAGTCTGGATTTTCCTAACATTCCAACGCAGTCTTCTCTACGCTGTTCATATTAAAAATCATATTTTTATTATAATTGTTATATATTTAATAGATCGCATTTTTATCATATCACTACGCATATAAAAATTATATTTTTATAATGCTCTCTTCAGAATAAAAATCATATTTTTATTTAACCATTCAAACAATAAAAACCGTATTTTTACTTTGCTAAATATATATATGAAGATCAAATTTTTACTTCGTTACATATATAAAAATTATATTTTTATCTCTCTACATAAATAAAAAATCCGACCTTTCATGTAAATAAAAATCCGACCTTTTCTGTAAATAAAAATCCGACCTTTTTTGTAAATAAAAATCCGACCTTTTTTGTAAATAAAAATCCGACCTTTCATGTAAATAAAAATCCGACCTTTTTTATTCTAAAAATCATATCTTTACATAAATAAAAATCATATCTTTATATTTTAAAAATCATTTCTTTTATCTTTCTAGAAATATTTTCATAGTATGCCCATTTTATGTAACTCATATATAACTCTAAAAATAATATTTTTACCCTTGTAAAAATATTTTCATTATACGATAAAAATTATATCTTTTTTATAAATAAAAATCTCATCTTGTTTTAAATAAAAATCTAAACTTTATATTCAAAAGTACTTCTATATATAAGAATGTATTTTTTTTCTAAACACGGTTATTATATATATAAACTGAAAAATAAATAAATGGAAATAAATTAAAAAAACAACTACTCACGGTTTTCAGTTCTTTTATAGAGGACGGGTGTCGCAGCAGGATCGGAGACGGTGGTCGGTGACCCAGCGTCGCGGTGGTGGTTGGATGGTGCAGCGGTCGGCGGTCTCGGTTAGGGAGGAGCTCGCGAATTAGGGTAGGGCGTTAGGGGGGAGATTCTCGAATTGAGGGGAGTGATTGAAGGAGGAGTTGAAGGGAGGGGAGGCGTCGCTGGGGAGGCCAGCCTCCGGCGGCGGCGCGCGTCTAGCGGTGGAGCGGGACTCCGCCCCCTTTTCCTCCTTCCTTTCCTTTTATTTTCGATCTGCAAATAGTCGGGGAAAGAGAAGATGGGTGGTTGACTAGTTTGACCTAATATAGAGATTTATATTTTTAATTACTTAATTCTAATAATACTTGTTTTTGATACGTACTCCAAATCAAACCCAACGACTGTCGCCCCTAGCTAATTACCTCCATTCTGAACATATTGGGATATGTCCCATAAGCCAATTCATTCGTTTCGATTAGTTTTCATTTAAATTAACATTTAAATCATTATATTGAATTTTAAACGTACATTTTAAATTACCGGGGCCACATACTGACTCTGAAAATTTCTGAAAAATTATTTCCAGCTTTGTATTAACGATACGGTCCTATCAAAACTAATTTCGTCGAATTTGGAGACCATTTGAAAAATGGTCATTTTCCGGTCGATCCAAATTGAATGAAACTATCAAGACACGTTTACTTCGCCACGCTCACATATTGCTTTCAAAAGTTATGGAAATTTGAATCTAGCAATAATTTGACATCCCGGATCATAAAAAAGTGGTTTCGTAAAAAACGGAGTTCATTTGCAAAATGGCTATTTTTAAGGGATATATTTCCATAGTGACTATTCTTAATTTTCAACTGGACATAACTTTTTATTCCCGCTATGAAATTTCAATTTCTCGGATTCGTTGGAAAGATATTTTCAAATAGTTTCTAATATTTTTGGTTTCACAAAAATACGGTTTATTTTGAATCTTGTACAATTCATTTGAGATTTGAAATCGAATTTTCAAACTACTGCGCCATTTTCAATTCCTTTTATAATTAAAAATAAATTTATATTCTAACGTCGATTCAAATAAATATATACGTTCTAATTCTATTCAAAATAAATTTCTTGTCATTATTGTATAAAATAAATCATTTTAAATATTCAAAATTCATTAAAATTGCCAAAATAAAATTTTTAAATTGGTTTTGATTTTCCAGGGTTGTTACAATACCAATCCTGCTTCAAGGCAGGATATTACGGTATGAAGGTCATCCACTATATATATTGTGGGCCGCATAGGGAAATCATCCGCTAATGATACTGCGGGCATCAACTAATGGTACTGCGGGAACATCCAATAAATATATATATATATATATAATAGCGACAACCACCAAGCCTAAATAACTAATATATATATATCAACTAAGACTGATAAACAATTTATAAATGCAACCAAACAGCCAGCAAATCATTTTTATGATAAAAAAAATTTAAGTGAAATTTACTCACCTGATTTTATTTGTGCTGAATATCCCGTTAAATGTCATATCTTCGCGGCTATGAATCGATTCGAATGAAATTTACTTTTCACTTATGATAAATTAAATCCTTATTCATCAATTTGAACTATTTATTTAAACTACATAAATAAATTATCTTAAAATAATTAACTAATTATATATATATATTAAATTAACCATTGCTAATTAATTTAATTAACTTAACATTTTACCTTAAACACCCTTTAACATCCTACTACTGTTGTTGCTACCATCCGAAACACTTCGGCCTCATCCTAACCATATTGTCATCATCGAACAGCCTTCGATCCCTCCTGAAGTGCTCCAAACCATCATCTTTCCACTGTCTTGATAACCAGTCCAAATTTCAATGCACCAACACATTAGCCTTCAACCTTTTTCAATAATTCATTTCAGTCTCCTGCTTCCCCAAGATAACAAAGATCAAATTTTCCATCAGCCAAATTCTAAACAAACTCCCAGTTCACCATCAATAAAGCAAAACTCCATCAATGCATCTCATTCATCCCTCACATGATCAAACCCCAAACCGAGCCTCTACGCCTTCTCCTCAACTTCCACTGTTCAATCAAAAAAATGAACTCCAGTCATTAGCATACAACAACAATTTGCATCCCTTCCACCAACGATTTTCATCACCTACCGATAACCCTAAACTAATCAGTCCATCCATCAGATCATCACACCAGTATCTGAACTCCACTCCGGTTGCATTAGCCCCAGCATCATCCTCCCCTGATTAATCCCCTGAAATCGTAGTGGCCCAAACTAGTCAATCGCACCCTCCGGCCTCTCCAACATCGCTCATCTCAGAATAGAATCCGAACTCCTCCAACTTGTGATGCCACAGTCCATCAATTCGAGCGCCTCCCAAAAATAGCAACACCCCTTTGCAACGTCGCTACAGGCGATACCCGTATCGTAACCAGGTGGAAGTCGGGCCCTTTCTGAATAGTTTGAGCTTTATGCCCTCGCGATACTCTAATCCATTTCCGTTTTTCCCCATTTTTTTTCTACTTTATTGCAAGTCGATTTTGATTTTGAAAGAAGGGGATGGGAAATCTGTGAAAAGGAATATAAAAGGAAAGGTTTTGAAAGTGGTTCTGTTGGATTTGGGAATGAGGATTAAATGGAAGCGATGAGTTAGTTTATAGACGAACGAGACGACCATTCATACTCACCATTAGTTTACTGTCTTCCTTCTTAGTGAAGCAGGGGAACATAATATTTAGCTCGAGAAAATTGGTTGCGTGATTTTATTTCTTTTAGGTCTGCGCTGAGAAGAAGAGGTCGGCTTGTATATGAATATAGGGTGACTTTATTTTAAATGATAGGTCTGCTGATTTAATTTAAATTTTGTTTTTAATTAAAAACCAGAATATCTCGTCTCCCTTAATTCGTAATCCCAAACCGATATTTTAACGTAACAACCGACATTATAAGGTATAACACTATTCTGGACTTAACGGAGCGGGTTCAGAAATTAAATTAGATTATATAGAAAAGATAGCAATTTAAAATTAAATTCAAATTAAAAATATAATAGATTTCAAATAATTAAACTCATCGATAATAAATAATTAAATTTATTGAAAATAAATAATTATTATCAGTCTGATTCAATATAGAATTTATATTGGTCGACTGATCTGTTTTAATTCATTTTTGACTCCTAATTCAATTATATGTTAATAATTCGATATATTAAAAATCAAATCATATATCGATTAGTAACTTGATAAATGCAATTTAAATTTCATTTATAATTCCTGTTAAATATTTAAAACTAAATTTAAATATTCATTATAAATGGCTAAAAAGCAGGGACGTTACACCTTATTCTGTTTCTAGTATCGCGCCGTTATGCTGCCAAAATTTTCTAAAAATGTTAGAGCAATAAAAATATAATTTTTATTGAATGAATGAACTACATAAAATATTCATATGTTTAATAAAATATTTTATCGTTAAAAGTATAATTTTTAACGTGTATATATGAATAAAATAAATATTCATTTACAAATCGGGCGATTTGTTTATGTACACACATTTAACTAATATTGATTGGGGCGGTAAATTTTACACATCGCCCAACTACACAACATTCAGTATTTGTTGGTTGAAACCCCACACAGGTATTGAGATGATATTTGACGTACACTAATCCCAATTATTTAGTTGTATGTCAATCGATTGGTTGACAGACTGTTGTAAGTGTTAATGATTTATATTTAATGCTTATGCAGTTGTGTGATGCACTCTGGATGATGGTTGATTGATTTTGATTGGTGTTGTATACATGTGTTGTATGAAATCCATATAAATAACATTATATGGTAATTGACTGTGTCTGACTCCAATTCCAATTCCAATTCAGAAAGAACAAATATTTTAAAATAATGAATATTTTAAAATAAGGAATATTTTAAAAATAATATTCAGTAAATGATTAAAATCTGATTTTGATGTCCGATTTTGGATGGAAATGAAAATATTGAAATATATGAAGCTGTGTTGATTAGTTATGCACCGTTTTAACGCAAACGATATTTGTATCGATTTTATTCATTCTTATAATGAATATCGAAAAGGAAATGATTTCAAAATCGGATATTTTGAAAATATTATCATTTATATATTATAATGATATGGAATATTCAATTTTGATTTAAAATTGAAAATGAAGTTAGAACAGTTTTAAAACGAATTTATAAACGTTTTATAAAATACGCTTTAAAAGGAAATCGATGAAAAACATATATAATATATATATTTAATGGCCAGAATAGAACGCATCGCGCCGCGACCATTCGCGAATTTCGACCATTGACTTCGAATTAATATTACGGGAGATCCGACCGTCGGATTCTCCTAAAACCGGGACCATTGGGTTCTTATCGAAAAGAGCTTTCCAACGAAAATAAGAGACTTAAAATCTAATGGTTGGATTTGGAATTATGTTCAAATCAAATTGGGTAAAGGTCGCTGTAAGTGCAGTTCGATGACCGTTTATGGAAATCGACTGTACGGGCCTTGATAAAATTATTAAAAATATTAATAATTTGTGTAAAATCATAATAAATGATTTGGAAAGAACTTGGATGAAAAATTCCACGGATGTAAAGATAAAAATATATTTTTATCAAAACGAACTAGTTATGAACTAGAATTATAATCCAATATTTTTAATAAATAAATTGGATTTCAAATGGTTTTAAAAATAACCAGAATTTCCAATATATGAATTGGAATGGATTTGAATTGAAATTATCTTTGGAATGTTTCGATATTGGATTCCGTGATTATACAGATATTGTGGAGGAATTTGGAAGATATATATATCGTTATTCCCAATACGATATTTGTTGATTTCAGAATTTGATATTGAATGTAAGCCGATATAATTTTTATTCAAAGCCTTGTATTTAATATTGAATTGGATTTTAGGTTTGTCGTAAATGGTGTCTTCATTAACACTGTTCTTAAACCCGGTTGAAGAAAGAATAAATCTTTGAATTAAGATTTAGTGAAGTTTTCCAATTAATTAAGATTTAAATGGAATTGATTGGGCTTGTCGTGAATGGTGTCTTAAATAACACTGTTCTTAAACCCCGTATGAAAAGAATAAATATTTTAATTAAGAATATTAGTGTTTCCAGTTAATTAACATTTAATTGGAATAAAATGGAATGTGAATTGGGTTTATTGTGAACAGTGTTTTAACGACATTCATTCTTTAACACGATTTGTAGTGAAATGTGATTTGGAATATATAAATCTTTTATTAAGATTTAATGGGATTTTCCAAAGGATAGTTTTTAAATTTAATATATTAAATTGGAATTGAATGGAATTCGATAGGTCGGATACAGAAATTGATATCGATTATATATTGATTTTTTTCCGTGAAGATTCCATTTTTATGGAAGAGGATTTGGGTTTATCGTGAACTGTGTTTTAAATGACATCAGTTCGTTAACCTAGTTAAAGACAGGATTACTGTAACAACCCGGGTTTTCGCGATCCTAAGTAATCGACATATAACCCAATGTCGACTATCAAGCATCGGAAAAAACCGGATAGTTAATGTAAGAAATTAGAGAGTGAGAATAGATAAGATAGAAACTTAGAATAGAAGAATAAGAAGGACATACAACATCAGAGTAAACACGAATCTCACAGCGGAACGAACAATATATATTAGATACATAACTTTGAAATAAAACCAGTATATGTATGCAATAACATTATCAGAGTACAACACTTACAATACAGCGGAAATAACAATAGCTACATAATCCTGAAGCCTCCTGCTCCAAGCTCTCCAAGTATATCTGTAAAACCTGACTACATGACTGCCCGTATAAATTTGGGCACCCAAGAGTTTAGAGTAAAACAAAACAAAATAAACTCCGGGTCAATCATGGGACTGGTGTGAGTAAACAATTTAAAACAGTTTGAGAAAATAAACGATATCTCATAAGACCACGCCGTATAACGGAACGGGTTTTGACCTTATGAGAATCCAAAACACTTGATTTATCATTCAAAAATCTTTTCAAAAGAAACGATAATCTTTATATCAAAACTCTTTGGATATTATAATAATGTCTATCAACCACAATATAACAATCATCTAGCAGAACGCTTTAATCTTACGTTCCACATAAATAATATATAATCAAAAACCACAGGCACTTATTGGTCAATGAATTCCAACTGGAAAGGTATGGGACCACCTTCCGACAGTGTATATCTAGAGAGGAATACACCGGGTTCAACATGAACATCTTGTAGCCCAGGCTAAACATGACCGATCACTCATTTCGCTTGAGTGTACTAAATGTATTATCACCAACGGTTGGGATCAGCAACCATGTACCGAAAGAGACAACATCGAAATAGATTATAGAAATAAAATGGAATTTCTCTAGATCAGGTGACAATACACCATAATTGGCAGCTAACCACTTAGCCATGCGACCGACCCGATTTTATACTATTTCTCGGTTGTAAGGCTAGAGGTCATAACGTATCATTTTACAAACCACGCCTTTCTTCACTTTGAATGTTACATCGTCATACCCACCAAATTACAAATTGATTTCTCCAAACATACCACGGGTAAACAGCTAAGAGAAACGAATTCCTCTGCCACCGAATGTAAATACATTTGAAGAGATCAACTTACGCGATCTATTAAATATACTCTGCCAGGCATTCTTCCATATAGGTTGTCCTGGGACTGGACAAACCGAAGGTACTATTCTGTAAATCAATCTTAGGCAATTTCTACCTAGGATTTACTGAAAAGCCCTTGCATTACTCCGTCTTCAATCATCTTCATCAATTTGATTCGCAACGCTAATGCCATACAGAGTGGTTTTCAGATAATATATCTGATCCCAGTCTCTCCGTATTGACAACGGAAATGGTCAAAATCTTTGATAGTCGGTGATTTAACTATCAAAGGAAAACATGTGTACAAACAACAATCGTATTTCCAAATGGAAATCTTACCGATCAATCATCATTTCATTTCCTAATTTCCCATTTATCATTCCATATATTCATAAATTCCTTATTTTCCAAAATTAGAAAATATATGTTATTTATTTTGGAAACGTTTCCATTTTTGATTCATGCATCAGTATCTTACCACCTCTATTAGTCTCTAACTATAAACTAGTAAGTGATAAACTTCACCTGTATAAACCCCGAAGGCCGAAACCAACATCAGATTGATACCCAGAAAGCCATTCAACTCAACTAATTTCCAGTCAGTTTCTAATTTCAGTAATTCCATTTAAATTCCTAATTCAAACCCCAAATTCCTTTATAATATTTTATTAGCAAAATGTTTACTTTAATCTAATTTTTCACATAGAATGTGAATAATATTTCTTTATATAATCAAAACAGTTTGATTTCGTATTTAAAAACAATATCTCAAACCCAAATTCTATTTATATTTTATTTGTAGAATTATACATACAAATCTTCTTTTTATTTCTAACACTTAAATCTCATTTATATTTCCCTTTATATAATTCTATTTATTCTATATAAATCCTTTTATATAATTCTATTTATTTTATATAAATCCTTTTATATAATCCTATGCATTTTATACAAATCCTTTTATATAATCCTATTCTCTTTATATAAATCCTTTTATATGATTCTATTCATTTTATTTATAAATATTTCATTTTCAATATTCACTTTGAAATTTTCCTTTTTACATTCCAGTATTTCATATGGTATTTAAAATACCAAATAACATGACCCGTGTCATCATAGTCAATCACAGATTTTATATCACATCATATATCACAATATATGAAAACAAACAGTATTATAATATTGAGGAATCCAATTGGATTCCTCCAACCTGTCTCCCTGCATTCACAGATGTTAAACAATATAAATAACATCGATTTCATTTCAATATGAAATATTTTGATAAACAGAATTAATATTTGATTAATTATATATATATATATATATATATATATATATATATCGTTATCTATATTTCAACCAATAAATCAACAATTCAACCAAACAATCAACACACAGCAATCAATCATCATTTATCAATACTATATTATATTTATGAAAATTATAACTGTATAGAGTTAGTGAGATTTACTCACTTTGGTTTGCAGTTGACAGTTCTCCTTTTATTTTGGGATAAAATCAAACGGATGTTTTGACTTTATCGCGAACTTCTAGTAGCCTAGTTCACGTCCATATTAGTTCTACAACGTAGATTTCTCCGGATCGATTCCAAATGATATGTCTTGTTCGATTCTGGTAATATGAGAAAGTTACAATTTATACAAGTTTGTATACATTTGAATGTCATTAACCATTTGTTGAATTAATTAAATAATATTTAACCTTAAATACTCGTAATCCCGTGTTAGGCAGACCAAATCCTTAGTTCCTCAATCACTGTTTGAATACAATGTCGTAGCTCCCCATCAAACATACCATGTCGTATCCTCTGCTTAAACATGGCACAAACATTTATTCTGACTTCTAATGTTCATTTGGAAGTAAATACAATTGGACTCCGGACCCTTATACTTCCACTAACAATAATTTGGGTCAACGCTCCTTTACTAACACCATCACCTGAACCATCACTCTCACTTCCAGAAAACTCAACAAAAAAATTTGAACTTCATTCGCATCCCTATCTTTGCAACATCCCTTCTCTATCATACTCCACCCTCAACCTATACAAGAAATAAGCTAACACTATAATTTGAATAATTGTAAATTAACATGACTACTATTTAAATTCACGTCCTTACCAATAGACCTGTAATAACCCGGAAATGCGAGCCAGTTTAAAATTTTTTATTTTGGCAATTTTAGTGAATTTCGAATATTTAAAATGAATTATTTTAAATAATATCGACGAGAAATTTATTTTGAATATAATTAGAACGTATATATTTATATATGTCGTCGTTAGAATATAATAATTATATATATTATTATAAATAGAATTGAAAATGGCGCGGTAGTTCGATAATTCGATTTCAAACTTCAATTGAATGTACCGGGTGCAAAACAATACGGATTTTAGTGAAACCAAAAATGATAGGATCTAATTGAAAATATCTTTCCAACGAATCCGACAAATTGAAATTTCATAGCGGGAATCAAAAGATATGTCCAGTTGAAAATTCTGAATAGTCGCTATGGAATTCAAGCCCTTAAAAATGGGAATTTTGCAAACGACCTCGGATTTCGACGAAACCACTTTTGTTGGGTCCGTGATGTCAAGTTATTGCTAGATTCCAAATTTCATAATTTTTCGAATTAATATGTGAGCGTGGCGAAGGAAAACGCGTTTGACCAGTTTCAGTTAATTTTAATCGACTGGAAAATGGCCATTTTTCCAACGGTCTCAGAATTCGACGAAACTAGTTTTGTTAGGACTGTATCGTCAATACGAAGCTAGAAAATATTTTCCTGGGATTTATAAAGTTCGTATGTGATCCCGGTAAATTGAAATGCGCGTTCAAATTCAATATATAGAGTCATATGTTGATTTTAACAGAAACTGATTATAACGATCGAATCAGCCTACGATACATATCCCATTGTGTTCGGAATGGGGTAAAACGCTATGGACGACAGGCGATGGGCCTCGTTTTGAGGTAGAAAATAAAAGTTACTTTTTGATGGAAATTTAAAATAATATAATATATATATATTTCCCCTTTATACCCCCCCTATTTCATTTCTTCTTTCAGAAAATCAAAATAAAAAAAAATAGAAAGAGGAAGACGGGGGGGGGGGGAGAACTCGTCGCCGCCCCCACCCGATCGATCGCCGCCGCCACCTCAGAGGAGGGGCGCCTCCTCCGAACCCACACCCCACCCCCCTCTTCGATCGACGCGACACAGACACCCCCCCTGCGTGCAACCGCGAAGCCACCCCTCATCCGCACCCTCCTCCGCCTCACTTCTTCTCCTTCCGATCCTCTCCCCCTCCGACGAACGCGCAGCACCCCCCCTCTCATCCATTGACGAACGCGACAGCTCCCCCACCCCTCCCCCCCCCCCCCCATATTCACTGTAAGTTTTTTTAATTCATTTATTTGTTTATTTTTGTTTTGTTTCAATTCTTTTTAAATGTTTAGATTAGGTTAATCAGTTTAAAAACTGATTTTTAGTATGTAGATTTTTAATTTACAAAAGAATAGATTTTTATGTTTAGACATGAAATAAAAATATAACTTTTAGATTTTTTGGATAGTCAAAATATAATCTTTTATATTGCAGAAGGGTAAAAATATGATTTTTACATAGTAGGAACTATAAAAATATAATCTTTATAAGATAGAGAATATAAAAATATCATCTTTGTATATGTAGCGAAATAAAAATCTGATTTTTATTATATATACATTGAAACAAAGAGGTGATTTTTATAGTGATGAAATAAAAACGAAATCTTTATATTTGAAAAGGCGAAATCTTTATATAGAGGATAGCGTGATAAAAAAATAATCTTTATTATATGAACACCGTTGAATAAAAATATAATTTTTATCTATATAGTAGCGGTGTGAAAATATAATTTTTATCTATATAGTAGCGGTGTGAAAATATAATTTTTATTTATATAGTAGCGGTGTGAAAATAGAATTTTTATTCATGTAGCGTGATTATAAAAATGGGATTTTTATATATTGAATAGCGAAGTAAAAAATGGGATTTTTATATATTGAATAGCAAAGTAAAAATTCGATTTTTATATATTGAATAGCGAAATAAAAATTTCATTTTTTTATATTGAATACCAATATAAAATGTGATTTTTATATATGTAGCGGCTACGGGCGACGAAAGTGATAAAAGACGAGAACGACAAGATTTTCCACATAAGAAGAGTCGTGGAGTTGGGATAGCTATCGGCGAGAACTTCTCACCTTTTAAAATTTCTTTTTCTAGTTATATATATACTAGGATGCAGACGGTGTTTAGTAGCACCCGACACAATCGTCCACAGACCATGGACTTGTTTGTTTGGCTGTGTAGTTGGTTAGATTATTTGGGTTGAATTGAATTGTTTGGTGAAATGAAATTGATTTGATTGATATGTGAATGGCGTGGGCCTTCACTAGACCGGGGATAAGGCTAGGCCTTGTCCCATTTCTAGTATCGTGCCGTTATGCCGCCGAAATTTTCTAAAATAAGTTAGAAAAATAAAAATATCATTTTTATTTAATAAATGAACCGAATAGAATATTCATAGGTTGAATAAAATAGTTTGGTCGTTAAAAAAATAATTTTTAACGTGAATATGAATAAATAAATATTCATTTACAAACCGGACGGTTTGTTTATGTACACCTATTTGAAGGACATTGATTGGGACGATAAATTTTACACATCGCCCAACTGCACAAATAAAAATCTATGTTTGTTGATTTGAAACCCCACACGGGTATTGGGATAATATACAGCATACACTAATCCCAATAATTAGTTGTATGTCGATCGATTGATCGACAGGCTGTTATAAGCGTTAGATATCTATATTTGATGCTTATACAGTGTAGTGCACTTTGGATGATGGTTGATTATTTATCGTTGCTATTATATGCATGTGTTGTATGGAATCCATATAATTAACTTTATATGGTAATTGATTGGGCCTCATTCCCATTTAGAAGATAAAGAAATATTTTAATAATCAAATTTACATTTTTATCATTATAAAATAAAGGTTCATGTGTTGACTGTACTCATCCGTTGAGATTAGTCATGTGTTGAACGAAATATTTTAACAAGAAAATTTACATCTTTATCTTTATAAAGTAAAGGTTCATGTGTTGACTGTACTCATCCGTTGAAATTAGTCATGTGTTGAACGAAATATTTTAACAAAAATATAGATTCATTTGTTGAATAGAATAAAGGAATTATTGAAATATATAAAGCCGTATTGATCAGAGATACGCTATTTTGACGCGAATCGATATTTATATCGATTATATTCGTTTTTAAATTTGAATTGAATCGAATAGAAAACCAATTTGAGTTGAATCGAATAGAAAACCAATTTGAATTGAATCGAACAGAAAACCAATTTGAATTGAATCGAATAGAAAACCAATTTGAATTGAATCGAATAGAAAACAAATTTGAATTGAATCGAATAGAAAAAAAATTTGAATTGAATCGAATAGAAAACCAATTTGATTTGAATTGAATAGAAAACGAATTTGATTTGAATCGAATAGAAAACCAATATGATTTGAATTGAATAGAAAACGAATTTGATTTGAATTGAATAGAAAACGAATTTGAATTGAATTGAAAAGAAGATGAATTCGAATCGAATTAAAAACGATTTGAATTGAAATCAAATAGAAATGGAAATAAAAACGATTTATAAATGAAAAATTCAATTTTGATTTGAATTGAAATGGAAGTTGAAATGTTTATGAAACGAATTCAAAATTATTTATAAAATTCGTTTTAAATAGTAATAGACGAAATATATATTATATATATAATATAATGGCCTGAATAGAACGCGCCGCGCCGCGTAGTTCGTGAATTTCGACCATTTATTTCAAACGGACTTTACGGGAGATCCGACCGTCGGATTCTCCTAAAACCGGAACCGTTGGATTCGTACCGAAAAGAGCTTTCTAACGGATATTAGTAATTTGAAATCTAACGGTTGGATTTAGAGATACGTCCAAATCAAATTTGAAAAAGGTCGCTGCAAGTGCAATTCAATGGCCGTTGATGGAAATCGACTGTACGGGCCTTGATAAAATTATTAAAAATAGTAATAATTGTGTAAAATCATAAGAAATGATTTGGGAAAAATTGGGATGAAAAACTCCATATTTGTAAAGATAAAAATAGATTTTATCGAAATGAACTAGTTTTGAACTGGAATTAAAACCTATTTATTTCTAAATAAATAAATTGGACTTGAAATGGGTTTTAAATAGAATTGATTTGTGGGTTTATCGTGAACGGTGTTTTAAATTACATTTGTTCTTTAACCCGATAATAACTAAAACGTGATTTGGGTTTGTCGTGAACTGTGTTTTAAATGACATTAGTTCTTTAACCCAGTAAAAGGAGTTTTAATGAATCTTCAATTAGTTCTTTAACCATGGACTTGTTTGTTTGGCTGTGTAGTTGGTTAGATTATTTGGGTTGAATTGAATTGTTTGGTGAAATGAAATTGATTTGATTGATATGTGAATGGCGTGGGCCTTCACTAGACTGGGGATAAGGCTAGGCCTTGTCCCGTTTCTAGTATCGTGCCGTTATGCCGCCGAAAATGGCGTGGGCCTTCACTAGACCGGGGATAAGGCTAGGCCTTGTCCCGTTTCTAGTATCGTGCCGTTATGCCGCCGAAATTTTCTAAAATAAGTTTGAAAAATAAAAATATCATTTTTATTTAATAAATGAACCGAATAGAATATTCATATGTTGAATAAAATAGTTTGGTCATTAAAAATATAATTTTTAACGTGAATATGAATAAATAAATATTCATTTACAAACCGGACGGTTTGTTTATGTACACCTATTTGAAGGACATTAATTGGGACGATAAATTTTACACATCGCCCAACTGCACAAATAAAAATCTATGTTCGTTGATTTGAAACCCCACACGGGTATTGGGATAATATACAGCATACACTAATCCCAATAATTAGTTGTATGTCGATCGATTGATCTACAGGCTGTTATAAGCGTTAGATATCTATATTTGATGCTTATACAGTGTAGTGCACTTTGGATGATGGTTGATTATTTATCGTTGCTATTATATGCATGTGTTGTATGGAATCCATATAATTAACTTTATATGGTAATTGATTGGGCCTCATTCCCATTTAGAAGATAAAGAAATATTTTAATAATCAAATTTCCATTTTTGTCATTATAAAATAAAGGTTCATGTGTTGATTGTACTCATCCGTTGAGATTAGTCATGTGTTGAACAAAATATTTTAACAAGAAAATTTACATCTTTATCTTTATAAAGTAAAGGTTCATGTGTTGACTGTACTCATCCGTTGAGATTAGTCATGTGTTGAACGAAATATTTTAACAAAAATATAGATTCATTTGTCGAATAGAATAAAGGAATTATTGAAATATATAAAGCTGTATTGATCAGAGATACGCGATTTTGACGCGAATCGATATTTATATCGATTATATTCGTTTTTAAATTTGAATTGAATCGAATAGAAAACCAATTTGAGTTGAATCGAATAGAAAACCAATTTGAATTGAATCGAACAGAAAATCAATTTGAATTGAATCGAACAGAAAACCAATTTGAATTGAATCGAACAGAAAACCAATTTGAATTGAATCGAACAGAAAACCAATTTGAATTGAATCGAATAGAAAACAAATTTGAATTGAATCAAATAGAAAACAAATTTGAATTGAATCAAATATAAAACAAATTTGATTTGAATTGAATAGAAAACGAATTTGATTTGAATTGAATTGAAAACGAATTTGAATTGAATTGAAAAGAAGATGAATTCGAATCGAATTAAAATCGATTTGAATTGAAATATAATAGAAATGGAAGTAAAAAGGATTTGTAAAGGAAAAATTCAATTTTGATTTGAATTGAAATGGAAGTTGAAATGTTTATGAAACGAATTCAAAACTATTTATAAAATTCGTTTTAAATAGTAATCGACAAAATATATATTATATATATTATATATATAATATAATGGCCTGAATAGAACGCGCCGCGGCAGTTCGTGAATTTCGACCATTTATTTCAAACGAACATTACGGGAGATCCAACCGTCGGATTATCCTAAAACCGGAACCGTTGGGTTCGTATCGAAAAGAGCTTTCAAACGAATATTAGAAATTTGAAATCTAACGGTTGGATTTAGAGATACGTCCAAATCAAATTTGAAAAAGGTTGCTGTAAGTGCAGTTCAATGGCCGTTAATGATAATCGACTGTACGGGCCTTGATAAAATTATTAAAAATAGTAATAATTTGTGTTAAATCATAAGAAATGATTTGGAAAAAAATTGGGATGAAAAACTCCATATTTGAAAAGATAAAAATAGATTTTTATCGAAATGAACTAGTTTTGAAATGGAATTAAAACCTATTTATTTCTAAATAAATAAATTGGACTTGAAATGGGTTTTAAATAGAATTGATTTGTGGGTTTATCGTGAACGGTGTTTTAAATAACATTTGTTCTTTAACCCGATAATAAATAAAACGTGATTTGGGTTAGTCGTGAACTGTGTTTTAAATGACATTAGTTCTTTAACCCAGTAAAAGGAGTTTTAATGAATCTTCAATTAGATTGAAATGGGAATTGATAATTTAAATTATCAACTTTAGAAAATGAGCGAGAATGGAGTATCACCAGTTTTTGCTCCAAAGCGATAGTTAAATCTTTAATTAGATTTGAACGTGAAATGGTAATTAGTTTTACTGACAACACTGTGGTGTTAGATATGGAGTATTACCAGTTTTGCTTCATGGGATGAATAGGTTGGGATTGGGAATTAAAATAAATAATTACTTCGATGTGGTTCGCTAATCTCGACTAGTTTGGAAAACCATAATTTGGTTTGAAATGACATCCAAAGGAAGATTAAAGAATAAATTTTAAAGAATTTATCTTGGATAAAATTAATGGGAACCTTTCCCTAAGAATATGAAATTTAGAAACTAGCTGTAGGTTAGCTAAGAAGAATGGTTTCCTGGGTATTGGTCTGATGTTGGTTTCGGCCTTCGGGGTTAATATTTAGGGAATTGCCCTCTTACTGATTTACGGTTAGTGACTAATGAATTGGAATGAGGCGTATGTTGTGTTTGTATAACATTTGTTTTTAATATACGCGGGTTGTTCGGAAAGGCCGGGTTTATACCCATTCTGAATAACCGATTCGACGATATGTCGAAGATGAAGACGGTGGTCGAAGACCGGAAGTCTTCACATCGTTTGGATAATTACTGATGATCCTGATTGGGCTGTACACCCAAGAGGATGGAAATAGTTGGTGGTCGTCCAGACGTACTTGGAGATCGATGGATATGCCAGGAAAGTGCCTCCGGTTTCATTCAGACCCAGAACAAACTTGTAAATGGATTGTGTGTCTGACATTGGATTTTATTCTGTGTTGATTGATTTCTGTTAAATATATATCTGTTTGGCGGCGGAGAATTTATTCTCTTGCTTAACGCCCTTCTCTGAGACGTACGAGCTTAGAGGTTATATATCGATAGATATCAATCGCATGGTATGAATTGCCTGTGTGGCATGCTGAGTTGCATGGATCAAGGCTTCTGTTGAAAAGCAAAGTCTTGTGGTTGATGATCAAAGCACGGCCTACGTGGCAGCTTTGTGTATAACGTGAATTCGCGAGCCTCACACCTCGGTATGAGTCAAAAACGGGATAAGGACTGCAGGGAGAGCACGACGTTTCTTTCTAGCTTTGGTGGTGTCAGTGACTTACCAGCCCTGACATTTATATACTTTTCACCTATGTGGTTATTGGATAAGGCGCCTCGATTTTAGGTCTGTAAGGACCGGGAAACGTGTGTTCAGGCATAAATAATCCTCTAACGTAAGTGAGGATCGGCCCTGAAGCATCCACGGGTTACCCAGAGTGTGTAGTCCCGAGGCATTTGCTAGAGTGTCTCGAAGCGGAGAGGAGCTTGCCCCTTGCCTCGACTCATGACGGATATCCAATTTCCAATACGTGTATTTCGGTTTTATTTGTAGAGCCTAGTATGGCGACATAGTGGTATGGGGCACTTATGCCGTCTATGATTTATATTTATGATTGAAATTGTTTTGACACTATACACTTATTATAGTATCAAATGATTTGTTTTGAACGTATCAAGCATGTTTGGCTATTATAAGGGAAAACCCTATCCTCCGGCTTGCGTTGCATTATGTGATGGGACCTGGGTCTTATAATAGTTTCATTTTTCGAAAAAGCATTGCGTTGTTTTGATATATGCACTAGTATTCTTGGGAGGAAACCCGTTCCGTGTTATACGGCGTGGTCCCTTGAATTACTCTCTTTTAAAGTAAAGTTTTAAATAACTGTTTTAGTTGTCACACCAGTCACATGACTGACCTGGAGTTTATTGTTTTAACCTAAACTCTGGGTGCCCCTGTTTTCGACACGGGCAGCTAGTAGTTTTGGTTTTGCAGATTTATATTCACATGATCCTGGTTTACAGCTGGAATGATATCCGGAAAACTCTGTATCCGTATATCACCTTCAGTTGTGCTTTGTATTATTTTCCGTTGCTATGTAATTTATTGTAATCTCTGATATTTATCGAATGTAATTTATTCATTTATACTCTGTATATTCTTGTATCTGATGGAATTGTTGTAATAACAATGAAATTTTCTTCCGTCTGCATTCTGATTTGTCGTGTTCTCAAAACGATCAGGGGTTTCGAACGGTCTTTGTCGGTTTAACGACTAATTCGGATCGAGCGAAATTCTAGGCCGTCACATTTGGTATCAGAGCTTTGGTTTACAGAGCTCGAGAACAAGGCATATTAGAACCATACGAAAGAATTCATCAGATATTGGATTAGTAATATCCAATTAGAATGACTCGTTAGAGATAGGATCAGTAGTATCCTAGAACGAGTGTGAAGAGTATATTTTTCAAATGAAAACAATTTTGTTTTGAAAATTTAAACCATTTTATACGTATTTGAATATTTATTTATTTTGAATTTGGACAATCCAATAAATAAAGATTTTGCATATACGCGTCATGAACGTATATTCGAAGTTTTAATATATTAGATAGATATAGAATCACATTCTAGTCGCCCGGACATGATTCTGATGATGGCGCACCATCACCCGTATTTATGTTCGTGTTTCGAAGGTGTGATTTCTATATATTTCCTTTAGGATGGTGTGAGAACCAAAACTAATATAGCTAGAACACATTGTTGTGAATTGGCATCAAAAACAGGATTTTCAGTATATATATCAAAATTATGAATTTGAAACTCTAATTCACTAATTGATTGATGTTTGTGTTGCTTGTTTATTTGTTTGATAATTTTTGAATCATTATGCCTAATTGCATCAAATATTGAATTGTATTGAAAATTAGTTGCATCTGCTTGCATATACATATACTTACATTGAACAGTTCCTAGCAAGGAGGCTAGAGCAGAGAATAAAATTTGTTTGCTCGACAAATAGGTACGTGTTTACTATAATTTACTGTTTTGTTTGGGTGATGATGATTTTATGAGCCTATTGGCTAGCCGCTTGGCTTTTTCTTTTTCTTTTTGAGATCAGAAGGCCTGTATGGCAATTTCGGGATTTTCCCGTGGCTCTCGGTGCAGGGGAGGTTATGGCGAAATTTTTCGAAAATTCCGAGTGTTAGCCAAATTTTTGAAGAATTTGAAAATTCTCAGAAACTGAAAAGTTGGAGAATGGAAGCCAGATCGAACGTAGAGTTGATTAATCAAACCACTTTCGGCTTCGTTCCTTTTCGGGGACGAAAAGTTTTAAGTGGGGGAGATTGTAATAACCTGGAAATGCAAGCCAGTTTAAAATTTTTTATTTTGGCAATTTTAGTGAATTTCGAATATTTAAAATGAATTATTTTAAATAATATCGACGAGAAATTTATTTTGAATATAATTAGAACATATATATTTATATACATCGTCGTTAGAATATAATAATTATATATATTATTATAAATAGAATTGAAAATGGCGCGGTAGTTCGATAATTCGATTTCAAACTTCAATTGAATGTACCGGGTGCAAAACAATCCGGATTTTAGTGAAACCAAAAATGATAGTATCTAATTGAAAATATCTTTCCAACGAATCTGACAAATTGAAATTTCATAGCGGGAATCAAAAGATATGTCCAGTTGAAATTCTGAATAGTCGCTATGGAATTCAAGCCCTTAAAAATGGGAATTTTGCAAACGACCTCGGATTTCGACGAAACCACTTTTTTTGGGTCCGTGATGTCAAGTTATTGCTAGATTCCAAATTTCATAATTTTTCGAATCAATATGTGAGCGTGGCAAAAGAAAACGCGTTTGATCAGTTTCAGTTGATTTTAATCGACTGGAAAATGGCCATTTTTCCAACGGTCTCAGAATTCGACGAAACTAGTTTTGTTAGGACTGTATCGTCAATACGAAGCTAGAAAATATTTTCCTGGGATTTATAAAGTTCGTATGTGATCCCGGTAAATTGAAATGCGCGTTCAAATTCAATATATAGAGTCATATGTTGATTTTAACGGAAACTGATTATAACGATCGAATCAGCCTACGATACATATCTCATTATGTTCGGAATGGGGGTAAAACGCTATGGACGACAGGCGGTGGGCCTCGTTTTGAGGTAGAAAATAAAAGTTACTTTTTGATGGAAATTTAAAATAATATAATATATATATATATATTTCCCCTTTATACCCCCCCTATTTCATTTCTTCTTTCAGAAAATCAAAATAAAAAAAAATAGAAAGAGGAAGACGGGGGGGGGGGAGAACTCGTCGCCGCCCCCACCCGATCGATCGCCGCCGCCGCCTCAGAGGAGGGGCGCCTCCTCCGAACCCACACCCCACCCCCCTCTTCGATCGACGCGACACAGACACCCCCCCCCTGCGCGCAACCGCGAAGCCACCCCTCATCTGCACCCTCCTCCGCCTCACTTCTTCTCCTTCCGATCCTCTCCCCCTCCGACGAACGCGCAGCACCCCCCCTCTCATCCATTGACGAACGCGACAGCTCCCCCCCCCCCCCCCCCCATATTCACTGTAAGTTTTTTTAATTCATTTATTTGTTTATTTTTGTTTTGTTTCAATTCTTTTTAAATGTTTAGATTAGGTTAATCAGTTTAAAAACTGATTTTTAGTATGTAGATTTTTAATTTACAAAAGAATAGATTTTTATGTTTAGACATGAAATAAAAATATAACTTTTAGATTTTTTGGATAGTCAAAATATAATCTTTTATATTGCAGAAGGGTAAAAATATGATTTTTACATAGTAGGAACTATAAAAATATAATCTTTATAAGATAGAGAATATAAAAATATCATCTTTGTATATGTAGCGAAATAAAAATCTGATTTTTATTATATATACATTGAAACAAAGAGGTGATTTTTATAGTGATGAAATAAAAACGAAATCTTTATATTTGAAAAGGCGAAATCTTTATATAGAGGATAGCGTGATAAAAAAATAATCTTTATTATATGAACACCGTTGAATAAAAATATAATTTTTATCTATATAGTAGCGGTGTGAAAATATAATTTTTATCTATATAGTAGCGGTGTGAAAATATAATTTTTATCTATATAGTAGCGGTGTGAAAATAGAATTTTTATTCATGTAGCGTGATTATAAAAATGGGATTTTTATATATTAAATAGCGAAGTAAAAAATGGGATTTTTATATATTGAATAGCAAAGTAAAAATTCGATTTTTATATATTGAATAGCGAAGTAAAAATTTCATTTTTTTATATTGAATACCAATATAAAATGTGATTTTTATATATGTAGCGGCTACGGGCGACGAAAGTGATAAAAGACGAGAACGACAAGATTTTCCACATAAGAAGAGTCGTGGAGTTGGGATAGCTATCGGTGAGAACTTCTCACCTTTTAAAATTTCTTTTTCTAGTTATATATATACTAGGATGCAGACGGTGTTTAGTAGCACCCGACACAATCGTCCACAGACCATGGACTTGTTTGTTTGGCTTTGTAGTTGGTTAGATTATTTGGGTTGAATTGAATTGTTTGGTGAAATGAAATTGATTTGATTGATATGTGAATGGCGTGGGCCTTCACTAGACCGGGGATAAGGCTAGGCCTTGTCCCATTTCTAGTATCGTGCCGTTATGCCGCCGAAATTTTCTAAAATAAGTTAGAAAAATAAAAATATCATTTTTATTTAATAAATGAACCGAATAGAATATTCATAGGTTGAATAAAATAGTTTGGTCGTTAAAAAAATAATTTTTAACGTGAATATGAATAAATAAATATTCATTTACAAACCGGACGGTTTGTTTATGTACACCTATTTGAAGGACATTGATTGGGACGATAAATTTTACACATCGCCCAACTGCACAAATAGAAATCTATGTTTGTTGATTTGAAACCCCACACGGGTATTGGGATAATATACAGCATACACTAATCCCAATAATTAGTTGTATGTCGATCGATTGATCGACAGGCTGTTATAAGCGTTAGATATCTATATTTGATGCTTATACAGTGTAGTGCACTTTGGATGATGGTTGATTATTTATCGTTGCTATTATATGCATGTGTTGTATGGAATCCATATAATTAACTTTATATGGTAATTGATTGGGCCTCATTCCCATTTAGAAGATAAAGAAATATTTTAATAATCAAATTTACATTTTTATCATTATAAAATAAAGGTTCATGTGTTGACTGTACTCATCCGTTGAGATTAGTCATGTGTTGAACGAAATATTTTAACAAGAAAATTTACATCTTTATCTTTATAAAGTAAAGGTTCATGTGTTGACTGTACTCATCCGTTGAAATTAGTCATGTGTTGAACGAAATATTTTAACAAAAATATAGATTCATTTGTTGAATAGAATAAAGGAATTATTGAAATATATAAAGCCGTATTGATCAGAGATACGCTATTTTGACGCGAATCGATATTTATATCGATTATATTCGTTTTTAAATTTGAATTGAATCGAATAGAAAACCAATTTGAGTTGAATCGAATAGAAAACCAATTTGAATTGAATCGAACAGAAAACCAATTTGAATTGAATCGAATAGAAAACCAATTTGAATTGAATCGAATAGAAAACAAATTTGAATTGAATCGAATAGAAAAAAAATTTGAATTGAATCGAATAGAAAACCAATTTGATTTGAATTGAATATAAAACGAATTTGATTTGAATCGAATAGAAAACCAATATGATTTGAATTGAATAGAAAACGAATTTGATTTGAATTGAATAGAAAACGAACTTGAATTGAATTGAAAAGAAGATGAATTCGAATCGAATTAAAAACGATTTGAATTGAAATCAAATAGAAATGGAAATAAAAACGATTTATAAATGAAAAATTCAATTTTGATTTGAATTGAAATGGAAGTTGAAATGTTTATGAAACGAATTCAAAATTATTTATAAAATTCGTTTTAAATAGTAATAGATGAAATATATATTATATATATAATATAATGGCCTGAATAGAACGCGCCGCGCCGCGGCAGTTCGTGAATTTCGACCATTTATTTCAAACGGACATTACGGGAGATCCGACCGTCGGATTCTCCTAAAATCGGAACCGTTGGATTCGTACCGAAAAGAGCTTTCTAACGGATATTAGTAATTTGAAATCTAACGGTTGGATTTAGAGATACGTCCAAATCAAATTTGAAAAAGGTCGCTGCAAGTGCAATTCAATGGCCGTTGATGGAAATCGACTGTACGGGCCTTGATAAAATTATTAAAAATAGTAATAATTGTGTAAAATCATAAGAAATGATTTGGGAAAAATTGGGATGAAAAACTCCATATTTGTAAAGATAAAAATAGATTTTTATCGAAATGAACTAGTTTTGAACTGGAATTAAAACCTATTTATTTCTAAATAAATAAATTGGACTTGAAATGGGTTTTAAATAGAATTGATTTGTGGGTTTATCGTGAACGGTGTTTTAAATTACATTTGTTCTTTAACCCGATAATAAATAAAACGTGATTTGGGTTTGTCGTGAAATGTGTTTTAAATGACATTAGTTCTTTAACCCAGTAAAAGGAGTTTTAATGAATCTTCAATTAGATTGAAATGGGAATTGATAATTTAAATTATCAACTTTAGAAAATGAACGAGAATGGAGTATCACCAGTTTTTGCTCCAAAGCGATAGTTAAATCTTTAATTAGATTTGAACGTGAAATGGTAATTAGTTTTACTGACAACACTGTGGTGTTAGATATGGAGTATTACCAGTTTTGCTTCATGGGATGAATAGGTTGGGATTGGGAATTAAAATAAATAATTACTTCGGTGTGGTTCGCTAATCTCGACTAGTTTGGAAAACCATAATTTGGTTTGAAATGACATCCAAAGGAAGATTAAAGAATAAATTTTAAAGAATTTATCTTGGATAGAATTAATGGGAACCTTTCCCTAAGAATATGAAATTTAGAAACTAGCTGTAGATTAGCTAAGAAGAATGGTTTCCTGGGTATTGGTCTGATGTTGGTTTCGGCCTTCGGGGTTAATATTTGGGGAATTGCTCTCTTACTGATTTACGGTTAGTGACTAATGAATTGGAATGAGGTGTATGTTGTGTTTGTATGACATTTGTTTTTAATATACGCGGGTTGTTCGGAAAGGCCGGGTTTATACCCATTCTGAATAACCGATTCGACTATATGTCGAAGATGAAGACGGTGGTCGAAGACCGGAAGTCTTCACATCGTTTAGATAATTACTGACGATCTTGATTGGGCTGTACACCCAAGAGGATGGAAATAGTTGGTGGTCGTCCAGACGTACTTGGAGATCGATGAATATGCGAGGAAAGTGCCTCCGGTTTCGTTCAGACCCAGAACGAACTTGTAAATGGATTGTGTGTCTGACATTGGATTTTATTCTGTGTTGATTGATTTCTGTTAAATATATATCTGTTTGGCGGCGGAGAATTTATTCTCTTGCTTAACGCCCTTCTCTGAGACGTACGAGCTTAGAGGTTATATATCGATAGATATCAATCGCATGGTATGAATTGCCTGCATGGCATGCTGAGTTGCATGGATCAAGGCTTTTGTTGAAAAGCAAAGTCTTGTGGTTGATGATCAAAGCACGGCCTACGTGGCAGCTTTGTGTATAACGTGAATTCGCGAGCCTCACACCTCGGTATGAGTCAAAAACGGGATAAGGACTGCAGGGAGAGCACGACGTTTCTTTCTAGCTTTGGTGGTGTCCGTGACTTACCAGCCCTGACATTTATATACTTTTCACCTATGTGGTTGTTGGATGAGGCTCCTCGATTTTAGGTTTGTAAGGACCGGTAAACGTGTGTTCAGGCATAAATAATCCTCTAACGTAAGTGAGGACCGGCCCTGAAGCATCCAGGGGTTACCCAGAGTGTGTAGTCCCGAGGCATTTGCTAGAGTGTCTCGAAGCGGAGAGGAGCTTGCCCCTTGCCTCGACTCATGACGGAAATCCAATTTCCAATACGTGTATTTCGGTTTTATTTGTAGATCCTAGTATGGCGACATAGTGGTATGGGGCACTTATGTCGTCTATGATTTATATTTATGACTGAAATTGTTTTGACACTATACACTTATTATAGTATCAAATGATTTGTTTTAAACGTATCAAGCATGTTTGGCTATTATAAGGGAAAACCCTATCCTCCGGCTTGCGCTGCATTGTGTGATGGGACCTGGGTCTTATAATAGTTTCATTTTTCGAAAAAGCATTGCGTTGTTTTGTTATATGCACTAGTATTCTTGGGAGGAAACCCGTTCCGTGTTATACGGCGTGGTCCCTTGAATTACTCTCTTTTAAAGTAAAGTTTTAAATAACTGTTTTAGTTCTCACACCAGTCACATGACTGACCTGGAGTTTATTGTTTTAACCTAAACTCTAGGTGCCCCTATTTTCGACACGGGCAGCTAGTAGTTTTGGTTTTGCAGATTTATATTCACATGATCCTGGTTTACAACTGGAATGATATCCGGAAAGCTCTGTAATCGTATATCACCTTCAGTTGTGCTTTGTATTATTTTCCGTTGCTATGTAACTTATTGTAATCTCTGATATTTATCGAATGTAATTTATTCATTTATACTCTGTATATTCTTGTATCTGATGGAATTGTTGTAATAACAATGAAATGTTCTTCCGTCTGCGTTCTGATTTGTCGTGTTCTCAAAACGATCAGGGGTTTCGAACGGTCTTTGTCGGTTTAACGACTGATTCGGATCGAGCGAAATTCCAGGCCTTCACATTTGGTATCAGAGCTTTGGTTTACAGAGCTCGAGAACAAGGCACATTAGAACCATACGAAAGAATTCATCAGATATTGGATTAGTAATATCCAATTAGAATGACTCGTTAGAGATAGGATCAGTAGTATCCTAGAACGAGTGTGAAGAGTATATTTTTCAAATGAAAACAATTTTGTTTTGAAAATTTAAACCATTTTATATGTATTTGAATATTTATTTATTTTGAATTTGGACAATCCAATATATAAAGATTTTGCATATACGCATCATGAACATATATTCGAAGTTTTAATATATTAGATAGATATAGAATCACACTCTAGTCGCCCGAACATGATTCTGATGATGGCGCGCCATCACCAGTATTTATGTTCGTGTTTCGAAGGTGTGATTTCTATATATTTCCTTTAGGCTGGTGTGAGAACCAAAACTAATATAGCTAGAACACATTGTTGTGAATTGGCATCAAAAACAGGATTTTCAGTATATATATCAAAATTATGAATTTGAAACTCTAATTCACTAATTGATTGATGTTTGTGTTGCTTGTTTATTTGTTTGATAATTTTTGAATCATTATGCATAATTGCATCAAATATTGAATTGTATTGAAAATTAGTTGCATTTACTTGCATATACATATACTTACATTGAACAGGTCCTAGCAAGGAGGCTAGAGCAGAGAATAAAATTTGCTTGCCCGACAAATAGGTACGTGTTTGCTATAATTTACTGTTTTGTTTGGGTGATGATGATTTTATGAGCCTATTGGCTAGCTGCTTGGCTTTTTCTTTTTCTTTTTGAGATCAGAAGGCCTGTATGGCAATTTCGGGATTTTCCCGTGGCTCCCGGTGCAGGGGAGGTTATGGCGAAATTTTTCGAAAATTCCGGGTGTTAGCCAAATTTTTAAAGAATTTGAAAATTCTCAGAAACTGAAAAGTTGGAGAATGGAAGCCAGATCGAACGTAGAGTTGATTAATCAAACCACTTTCGGCTTCGTTCCTTTTCGGGGACGAAAAGTTTTAAGTGGGGGAGATTGTAATAACCCGGAAATGCGAGCCAGTTTAAAATTTTTTATTTTGGCAATTTTAGTGAATTTCGAATATTTAAAATGAATTATTTTAAATAATATCGACGAGAAATTTATTTTGAATATAATTAGAACGTATATATTTATATACGTCGTCGTTAGAATATAATAATTATATATATTATTATAAATATAATTGAAAATGGCGCGGTAGTTCGTTAATTCGATTTCAAACTTCAATTGAATGTACCGGGTGCAAAACAATTCGGATTTTAGTGAAACCAAAAATGATAGGATCTAATTGAAAATATCTTTCCAACGAATCCGACAAAATGAAATTTCATAGCGGGAATCAAAAGATATGTCCAGTTGAAAATTCTGAATAGTCGCTATGGAATTCAAGCCCTTAAAAATGGGAATTTTGCAAACGACCTCGGATTTCGACGAAACCACTTTTTTTGGGTCCGTGATGTCAAGTTATTGCTAGATTCCAAATTTCATAATTTTTCGAATCAATATGTGAGCGTGGCAAAGGAAAACGCGTTTGACCAGTTTTATTGATTTTAATCGACTGGAAAATGGCCATTTTTCCAACGGTCTCAGAATTCGACGAAACTAGTTTTGTTAGGACCGTATCGTCAATACGAAGCTAGAAAATATTTTCCTGGGATTTATAAAGTTCGTATGTGATCCCGGTAAATTGAAATGCGCGTTCAAATTCAATATATAGAGTCATATGTTGATTTTAACGGAAACTGATTATAACGATCGAATCAGCCTACGATACATATCCCATTATGTTCGGAATAGGGGTAAAATGCTATGGACGACAGGCAGTGGGCCTCGTTTTGCGGTAGAAAATAAAAGTTACTTTTTGATAGAAATTTAAAATAATATATATATATATATATATATTTCCCCTTTATACCCGTACCCCCCTATTTCTTTTCTTCTTTCAGAAAATCAAAATAAAAAAAATAGAAAGAGGAAGACGGGGGGGAGGGGGTGAACTCGTCGTCGCCCCCACCCGATCGATCGCCGCCGCCGCCTCAGAGGAGGGGCGCCTCCTCCGAACCCACACCCCCCCCTCTTCGATCGACGCGACACAGACACCCCCACCCTGCGCGCAACCGCGAAGCCCCCCTCATCTGCACCCTCCTCCGCCTCCCTTCTTCTCCTTCTGATCCTCTCCCCCTCCGACGAACGCGCAACACCCCCCTCCCCCCCTCTAATCCACTGACGAACGCGACAGCCCCCCCCCCCCCCCCACCCCCAATATTCACTGTAAGTTTTTTTATTTCATTTATTTGTTTATTTTTGTTTTTTTTCAATTCTTTTTAAATGTATAGCTTAGGTTAATTAGTTTAAAAACTGATTTTTAGTATGTAGATTTTTAATTTACAAAAGAATAGATTTTTATGTTTAGACATGAAATAAAAATATAACTTTTAGATTTTTTGGATAGGCAAAATATAATATTTTATATTGTAGAAGGGTAAAAATATGATTTTTACATAGTAGGAACTATAAAAATATAATCTTTATAAGATAGAGAATATAAAAATATCATCTTTGTATATGTAGCGAAATAAAAATCTGATTTTTATTATATATACATTGAAATAAAGAGGTGATTTTTATAGTGATGAAATAAAAACAAAATCTTTATATTTGAAAAGGCGAAATCTTTATATAGAGGATAGCGTGATAAAAAAATAATCTTGATTATATGAACACCGTTGAATAAAAATATAATTTTTATCTAGATAGTAGCGGTGTGAAAATATAATTTTTATCTATATAGTAGCGGTGTGAAAATATAATTTTTATCTATATAGTAGCGGTGTGAAAAAATAATTTTTATCTATATAGTAGCGGTGTGAAAATATAATTTTTATTCATGTAGCGTGATTATAAAAATGGGATTTTTATATGTTGAATAGCGAAGTAAAAATGGGATTTTTATATATTGAATAGCGAAGTAAAAATGGGATTTTTATATTTTGAATAGCAAAGTAAAAATTCGATTTTTATATATTGAATAGCGAAGTAAAAATTCGATTTTTATATATTGAATAGCAATATAAAAATGTGATTTTTATATATGTAGTGGCTACGGGCGACGAAAGTGATAAAAGACGAGAACGACAATATTTTCTACATAAGAAGAGTCGTGGAGTTGGGATAGCTATCAGTGAGAACTTCTCACCTTTTAAAATTTCTTTTTCTAGTTATATATATATACTAGGATGCAGACGGTGTTTAGTAGCACCCGACACAATCGTCCACAGACCATGGACTTGTTTGTTTGGCTGTGTAGTTGGTTAGATTATTTGGGTTGAATTGAATTGTTTGGTGAAATGAAATTGATTTGATTGATATGTGAATGGCGTGGGCCTTCACTAGACCGGGGATAAGGCTAGGCCTTGTCCCATTTCTAGTATCGTGTCGTTATGCCGCCGAAATTTTCTAAAATAAGTTAGAAAAATAAAAATATCATTTTTATTTAATAAATGAACCGAATAGAATATTCATAGGTAGAATAAAATAGTTTGGTCGTTAAAAATATAATTTTTAACGTGAATATGAATAAATAAATATTCATTTACAAACCGGACGGTTTGTTTATGTACACCTATTTGAAGGACATTGATTGGGACGATAAATTTTACACATCGCCCAACTGCACAAATAAAAATCTATGTTTGTTGATTTGAAACCCCACACGGGTATTGGGATAATATACAGCATACACTAATCCCAATAATTAGTTGTATGTCGATCAATTGATCGACAGGCTGTTATAAGCGTTAGATATCTATATTTGATGCTTATACAGTGTAATGCACTTTGGATGATGGTTGATTATTTATCGTTGCTATTATATGCATGTGTTGTATGGAATCCATATAATTAACTTTATATGGTAATTGATTGGGCCTCATTCCCATTTAGAAGATAAAGAAATATTTTAATAATCAAATTTACATTTTTATCATTATAAAATAAAGATTCATGTGTTGACTGTACTCATCCGTTGAGATTAGTCATGTGTTGAACGAAATATTTTAACAAGAAAATTTACATCTTTATCTTTATAAAGTAAAGGTTCATGTGTTGACTGTACTCATCCGTTGAGATTAGTCATGTATTGAACGAAATATTTTAACAAAAATATAGATTCATTTGTCGAATAGAATAAAGGAATTATTGAAATATATAAAGCCGTATTGATCAGAGATACGCTGTTTTGACGCGAATCGATATTTATATCGATTATATTCGTTTTTAAATTTGAATTGAATCGAATAGAAAACCAATTTGAGTTGAATCGAACAGAAAACCAATTTGAATTGAATCGAACAGAAAATCAATTTGAATTGAATCGAACAGAAAACCAATTTGAATTGAATCGAACAGAAAACCAATTTGAATTGAATCGAATAGAAAACAAATTTGAATTGAATCAAATAGAAAACAAATTTGAATTGAATCGAACAGAAAACCAATTTGAATTGAATAGAAAACGAATTTGAATTGAATTGAAAAGAAGATGAATTCGAATCGAATTAAAATCGATTTGAATTGAAATCAAATAGAAATGGAAGTAAAAAGGATTTATAAAGGAAAAATTCAATTTTGATTTGAATTAAAATGGAAGTTGAAATGTTTATGAAACGAATTCAAAACTATTTATAAAATTCGTTTTAAATAGTATAATGGCCTGAATAGAACGCGCCGCGCCGCGGCAGTTCGTGAATTTCGACCATTTATTTCAAACGGACATTATGGGAGATTCGACCGTCAGATTCTCCTAAAACCGGAACCTTGGGTTCGTATCGAAAAGAGCTTTCTAACGAATATTAGAAATTTGAAATCTAACGGTTGGATTTAGAGATACATCCAAATCAAATTTGAAAAAGGTCGCTGTAAGTGCAGTTCAGTGGCCGTTGATGGAAATCGACTGTACGGGCCTTGATAAAATTATTAAAAATAGTAATAATTTGTGTAGAATCATAAGAAATGATTTGGGAAAAATTGGGAAGAAAAACTCCATATTTGAAAAGATAAAAATAGATTTTTATCGAAATGAACTAGTTTTGAACTGGAATTAAAACCTATTTATTTCTAAATAAATAAATTGGACTTGAAATGGGTTTTAAATAGAATTGATTTGTGGGTTTATCGTGAACGGTGTTTTAAATAACATTTGTTCTTTAACTCGATAATAAATAAAATGTGATTTGGGTTTGTCGTGAACTGTGTTTTAAATGCCATTAGTTCTTTAACCCAGTAAAAGGAGTTTTAATGAATCTTCAATTAGATTGAAATGGGAATTGATAATTTAAATTATCAACTTTAGAAAATGAGCGAGAATGGAGTATCACCAGTTTTTGCTCCAAAGCGATAGTTAAATCTTTAATTAGATTTGAACATGAAATGGTAATTAGTTTTACCGACAACACTGTGGTGTTAGATATGGAGTATTACCAGTTTTGCTTCATGGGATGAATAGGTTGGGATTGGGAATTAAAATAAATAATTACTTCGGTGTGGTTCGCTAATCTCGACTAGTTTGGAAAACCATAATTTGGTTTGAAATGATATCCAAAGGAAGATTAAAGAATAAATTTTAAAGAATTTATCTTGGATAAAATTAATGGGAACCTTTCCCTAAGAATATGAAATGTAGAAACTAGTTGTAGGTTAGCTAAGAAGAATGGTTTCCTGGGTATTGGTCTGATGTTGGTTTCGGCCTTCGGGGTTAATATTTGGGGAATTGCTCTCTTACTGATTTACGGTTAGTGACTAATGAATTGGAATGAGGCGTACGTTGTGTTTGTATAACATTTGTTTTTAATATACGCGGGTTGTTCGGAAAGGTCGGGTTTATACCCATTCTGAATAACCGATTCGACGATATGTCGAAGACGAAGACGGTGGTCGAAGACCAGAAGTCTTCACATCGTTTGGATAATTACTGACGATCCTGATTGGGCTGTACGCCCAAGAGGATGGAAATAGTTGGTGGTCGTCCAGACGTACTTGGAGATCGATGGATATGCGAGGAAAGTGCCTCCGGTTTCGTTCAGACCCAGAACGAACTTGTAAATGGATTGTGTGTCTGACATTGGATTTTATTCTGTGTTGATTGATTTCTGTTAAATATATTTCTGTTTGGCGGCAGAGAACTTATTCTCTTGCTTAATGCCCTTCTCTGAGACGTACGAGCTTAGAGGTTATATATCGATAGATATCAATCGCATGGTGTGAATTGCCTGTGTGGCATGCTGAGTTGCATGGATCAAGGCTTCTATTGAAAAGCAAAGTCTTGTGGTTGATGATCAAAGCACGGCCTACGTGGCAGCTTTGTGTATAACGTGAATTCGCGAGCCTCACACCTCGGTATGAGTCAAAAACGGGATAAGGACTGCAGGGAGAGCACGACGTTTCTTTCTAGCTTTGGTGGTGTCAGTGACTTACCAGCCCTGACATTTATATACTTTTCACCTATATGGTTGTTTGATGAGGCGCCTCGATTTTAGGTCTGTAAGGACCGGGAAACGTGTGTTCAGGCATAAATAATCCTCTAACGTAAGTGAGGACCGGCCCTGAAGCATCCAGTGGTTACCCAGAGTGTGTAGTCCCGAGGCATTTGCTAGAGTGTCTCGAAGCGGAGAGGAGCTTGCCCCTTGCCTCGACGCATGACGGAAATCCAATTTCCAATACGTGTATTTCGGTTTTATTTGTAGAGCCTTGTATGGCGACATAGTGGTATGGGGCACTTATGCCGTCTATGATTTATATTTATGATTGAAATTGTTTTGACACTATACACTTATTATAGTATCAAATGATTTGTTTTAAACGTATCAAGCATGTTTGGCTATTATAAGGGAAAACCCTATCCTCCGGCTTGCGTTGCATTGTGTGATGGGACCTGGGTCTTATAATAGTTTCATTTTTCGAAAAATCATTGCGTTGTTTTGTTATATGCACTAGTATTCTTGGGAGGAAACCCGTTCCGTGTTATACGGCGTGGTCCCTTGAATTACTCTCTTTTAAAGTAAAGTTTTAAATAACTGTTTTAGTTCTCACACCAGTCACATGACTGACCTGGAGTTTATTGTTTTAACCTAAACTCTGGGTGCCCCTATTTTCGATACGGGCAGCTAGTAGTTTTGGTTTTGCAGATTTATATTCACAGGATCCTGGTTTACAGCTGGAATGATATCCGGAAAGCTCTGTATCCGTATATCACCTTCAGTTGTGCTTTGTATTATTTTCCGCTGCTATGTAATTTATTGTAATCTCTGATATTTATCGAATGTAATTTATTCATTTGTACTCTGTATATTCTTGTATCTGATGGAATTGTTGTAATAACAATAAAATGTTCTTCCGTCTGCGTTCTGATTTGTCGTGTTCTCAAAACGATCAGGGGTTTCTAACGGTCTTTGTCGGTTTAACGACTGATTCAGATCGAGCGAAATTCCAGGCCGTCACAAGACCGATCTTCTGTATTGTTTAAAATTCGAACTGCTGAAGCTCCTCCCTTACATTATCTAACTCCACTGCCATTTCCATGCTCGTTGACCAACCCTTCCATTGTCACCATCCCGCTCAGCGCCATCCCCTCTTTCCAGTAGACATCTCACGGCGAACTCAATGACCCTCCCTCAATTTGCGATTTACTATTTTCAAACCTAGTTCCGACGGTATTCGCCATCTCCAGTTGGCTATTGAAGCCACTTCAGGTCACTAAAGTCTGACCTACTGCTGTCATCGTGAATGCTGAAGACATGGCTTCCATTCTGATAAACTCGAGATCCTACGATGCTCTACAGACAACTCACAAAAACCCGAAGTCCTATTTACTTCGACGAGAATTCTTCAACATCGCACCTCCTACCGATGAACTGTCACCACCGCCTTACCACCTATGCTTGTCCACAACCAGTCGCACCAAACCCCCATGGTCCGCATCCTCCTCGATCAACCAAGCTTCAGCAACTCGAGATGATTTCCGACACCTTCGAGCTCATACATGCGATTTCAAGTGTATAAGTTTGTTTTTAGATTTATAGGAATTGATGTGAATTTCCTTCGATTTTAAAACTCATGTTTCGCACTATTGAATTTTTCTTGGTGGCGGCTCAACGTTTCGTTGACTGTGAGATGAAATTTAGGTTTAGGGATTTTAAGGGGGGTATATATAGGATAGGATATTATTTTTATATTCGATTATTTTATTTATTTTTAATCAATCGTTATATGTACTCGTCGTTTAAAAATCCGTACAATCACATACAATACCCAAAAATCATGAAAATTAGCATACAGCTATCGTTCAACATTTCGGACCCAAAGAAACTTGTTTCATTGAATTCCAACTCCGTTTGCTCACATAGCGTATTTTTAAAGACAAATTATTGACTGGTTTTCTCATTAAAATCCCGTACGGCCACGTACTGACTCAAAAATCATGAAAATTGAAATCTAACAATAATTTAATATTCTGGATCCAGCAAAATTAATTTCATCGAAAACGGAGGTCGTTTGTAAAATTGACTGTTTTTAAAGCTCTAAATAAACCCATTCAAATATAAATATATTTAAAAATAATTAAATTAAATATTAATAAATTAATATTCTCGTATATATTCACATAGAATATAATCCTGCTCCAAAATAAACATATCGGGATTCATAACTCGACATTTAAAAATCCCAGATTAAATCGATATTCAATGTATATTAAAAATCCATTTATAATATAAATAAATCATTATAAATTATAAAGGAATTCCATAGCGACTTTTCGAATATTTGATTTGGACATAACTCAAAATCTACACGACGAAAACTCGATTTTCTCTTCCATAAGAAAAATATACTTCGTCAGCTCCGAACATTTCTTATTTCACATAAATCCAACTTAAAACGGATTTTGTATATTCATTTAAAGTTTGAATCGCCAAATTACGAACTGCCGCGCCATTTCAAGCTCGACTATAATTATAATAATGTTATACGTTTAATTGTCGTTTATATAATATAATTGTTAATATAATTCAACTCTAAACTGAATTATTTATTATATATGATCCAATTCACACAATATTGTGAATTCCACTATTCTCCGACTATTCTGGAATTTAAAAATATTATATAATTATTATATTAATTAAATATTCAAAGTTATTTAATTTAAACCATTAAATTACCAAACCATTATTTGAATAATTAAATAAAATTAATCATTAAATCATTAAAAATACGTGTCGTTACATTATTCCCTCCTTAAAATAATTTCGTCATCGAAATTGCTAAGCTAGGAAACAAACCCTATTAACTGGGTTAAAAATTATTTGTTTACTTCTTTAACCTCTATTTCACCATACCAATTAATTTCAATTAAATATTAATTCATTTCTATTAACACAAATTTTCAAAAATCATGAAAATTTTCTAACACCCGAAATTTTCGAAAAATTTCGCCAGCACCTCCTTTATATGGGTCAATCGGTACAACTACAACTCGCCTCTCTAGGCCTTCTCCAACCCAAAAGAAAATCAAACAACCAAGCGGCTTGCCAAACAGGCTCATAAATCTCATGCTTATTCCAAATATAAACTTGTACCTTTTTGTTGGGCATATCATTATATCCTTTCATTCTGCTACCAATTCAGCATATACCAAAGTTATCACAATCAAACTCAAATCACTTTTATCTCCAACACAACCATTTGTTTATACAAGCCAAATTCCATTATCAATCTCAAGAACCATTCTTGATTTTCAATTTAGTTTCACAAATTTCCATCTAATTTGTTTTAATTCAAATAATCCGTTTCTGTAAGTTTTTAAACAGCTTTGCTTTTCAAAAATCAAATATTCACTTCAGAATATCAAAACAACTCTTTCTCAAAACAATTCAAAAACAATCTCTTTGCTAGTAATCCGTCATTTACAACTTGAAAATGAACACTGATGATGTGGCCAGCATCATCAGAGTTATTTCACAGCGATCGAAGTGAGTTCAATACTATATAACTTTTCAAACCCATTTTTAGACACTTTCATTTTGAAATTTATTTCAAAATATCATTCACACTGCTTGTAAAACAATTTAAAATCTCCCAGGATTTTAAAATTCTCATATATTTAATCCAAATCCATTTACAAACTCTTATCCAACTGTCCAAAGTTTTAATTCCAATTCTGATTTTAAATTCAAATTTAATCTATTTGATTTCATATACTACACTTATATGAATTCTAACTGGTTATTTACCTTACCATTTAATTTATAATCTTACTCGATTATAATAACAACTAACACATCCAATAAAATATAATATTTCCAAAATTTATATTTTCTTTATATCAAAACATAATTTGGGTAAAATTATTTCATTTACCCTCGTTTCAAAACATATTGTGTCGGTCCATCGTACTCAAGTGTTTATCAACTTCTACTGATACAATGGATCAAACTGATCGATCAGAACCCATAAGCAACTCAACCAATAAATCTCCACAATATAAAACCATTTTATATCAAATAACAAATACGCGCTCATATATATATATATATATATATATATATATATATATACACACACACACTCAAACTCAATCTAGGGTATTACTAACCCCATCTCTACTGAGTCACGCCACAGAGCCAAGATAATTACTTAACCTTCAGCTCTGATAACACTGTAACGACCCAGGTTTTCGTTATCCTGAGTAATCGACATATAACCCAATGTCGACTATCAAGCATCGGAAAAAACCGGATAGTTAATGAAATAAATTAGAGGATGAGAATAGATAAGATAGAAACTTAGAATAGAAGAAGAAGAAGAACATACAACATCGGAGTAAACACGAATCTCACAGCGGAACGAACAATATATATTAGATATATAACTTTGAAATAAAACCAGTATATGTGTTACGACCCAAACTTCCCCGGTAAGGAAAGCCCGGATTGAGTTGAGAACAAACCACATCGGAACACAAACAGAAGAACATTTCATTGCTTATTACAACAATTCATCAGAATACAAGAATATACAAAGTATGAATAAATATTACACACTCGATAAATATCAGAGATTTACAAATTACAATGCAGCGGAAAAATGATACAAAACATAATTGAAAAGAATATATGGATACAGAGCTTTCCGGATATCATTCCAGCTATTAACCAGGATCCTGTGAATATAAATCTGCAAAACCAAAACTACAAGTTGCCCGTGTGGAAATAGGGGCACCCAGAGTTTAGGTTAAAACAATAAACTTCAAGTCAGTCATGTGACTGGTGTGAGAACTAAAACAGTTATTAATCTTTATTTTAAAGTTAGGTAAATCAAGGGACCACGCCGTATAACACGGAATGGGTTTCCTCCCAAGAATACCAGTGCATAAAACCACAGCGCAATGCTAAATAAAGAACAATGAAACTATTATAAGACCCAGGTCCCATCACATAATTCAACACAAGCTGGAGGATAGGGTTTTACCTTATAATAGCCAAAGAATGCTTGATACGCTAAATTTCATCTTTTATTATTACTATAAGTGTATAGTGTCAAAACAATTTCAATCATAAGTATCAATCATAAACGGCATAAGTGCCCCATACCACTATGTCGCCATATATAAGTCTATAATCAAAACCACAATTATCACGTATTGGAAGTTGGATTTCCATCTGTGAACCGAGGCAAGGGATCGTTCTCACAGGCTTCGAGACTCTCTAGCCCGAGCCTTAGGGTCAGAGCGCGTCGACCCTTGGATCATCAGGGTCGGTCCACCGATGTGGACTAAAATGCCTGAACACTGCGTTTCCCCGCCCTTTTGGACGTAAATGAGTCCTATGACTCCATCGGCTCCACATAGTCACCGATATATCCGAAGCGCCTCACAATCCAACAACCACACAAGTGAAAATAATATAAATGTCAGGGCCGGTACGTCACTGACACCACCCTAGCTAGAAGGAAACGCATGTCCTCCTTGAAGTCCTCTCCCGTTTCTTGTTCACAAACGGGGTGTGAGGCTCGCGAATTAACGCTACACAAAGCTATGCCACAAAGGTCGTGCTTTGATCATCAACCACAAGACTCTACTTCTCAACAGAAGCCTTGATCACTTGCATCTTATCATGCCACACAGGCAAACCACTCCATGCAATCGATATCCATCAATCACACAGAATGATATCCAATGTTAGACACACAGTCCATTTACAAGTCCATTCTGGGTCAGAACGAAACCGGAGGCACCTTGTACCTCGCATATCCATCGATCTCCAAGTACGTCTGGACAATCACCAACTGATTCCCTCCTTTTGGGTGTACAGCCCAATCAAGATCATCAGCAATTATCCAAACGATGTGAAGACCTCCGGTCTTCGACCACCGTCTTCATCCTCGACACATCGTCGAATCAGTTATTCAGAATGGGATAAACCCAGTCTTTCTGAATAACTCGTGTATATAATAAACAAGTGTTACACAAACACAACATACGCCTCATTCCAATTTAGAATATTCTTTTATTCAAATATTCACGTCTATATGGAAAGGTTCCCATTAATTTTATAAAAGATAAATTCTTTTAAATTTATTCTTTAATCTTCCTTTGGATTTCAATTCAAACCAAATTATGGTTTATCCAAACTAGTCGGGATTAACAAACCTTACCGAAGTAATCATTTGTCTTAAATTTCCCAATCCCAACCTATTCATCCCATGAAGTAAAACTGGTAATACTTCATATCTAACACCACGGTGTTATCGTTAAATTCAATTACCATTTCATGTTCAAATCTAATTAAAGATTTAACTATCGCCTGGAGCAAAACTGGTGATACTCCATTCTCGATCATTTCAATCTAATTAAAGATTCATTAACACTCCACTTGATTTTAATCTTCCCAAAAATCAATATTAGTGATTGTTTAACTTAGGAAATCATATCCTGTCTTTAACTGGGTTAAAGAACCAATGTCATTTAAAACACGGTTCACGATAAACCCAAAATCACATTCCATTCAATCAGCCTTTAACAGTAAATTAGCAAGTGAACAATTCCCTAAGTAATAACCCGAAGGCCGAAACCAACATCAGATCAATACCCAGGAAACCATTCAACTTAACTAATCTCCAGTTAGTTTTTGATTTTCTTAACTCCATTGGGTCTAAGAACAGTATTATTAAAGATACCATTCACGATAACCCAAATCACATTCCATTAACGATGGAATCTTCATGGAAAACAAATCGATATATATAATCGATATAAACTTCCATATCCGACTAGCAATATAAATGGAACAACGGCAAAGTCGTTTAAATTCCATATATATTAGCAGTCCTCATCCACAGAAATTCACTTCGATTATTACCAAATCGAATTCCTTTCCATTCCAATTTATTTTATTAAATTGGAAAACTTTACTTTGGAAAATCTCCTTTAAATCTAAACAAAAGATTTATAAATTCCAAATCACATTTCACTGCAAATCGGGTTAAAGAACGAATGTCACTAAAACACAGTTCACAACAAATCCAATTCACATTCCATTAATTATCGGGTTAAAGAACATGTGTTATTTAAATCACCGTTCACGATAAACTCGAAAATCAGTTCCAATTCAATATCATTTAATTGGTATGCTTCATTAAATCTGAATAAAAAGATTTAATCTTTTTCTCAATTGGGTTAAAGAAAAGTGTTAATGAAGACACCATTCACGACAACCCAAATCACATTTAATATTAAATACAAGGCTCTAAATATTAAATATATCAGCTTATATTCAATATCAAATACTATAACCAACAAATATTGTATTGGAAATAACGATATAAATATATCTTTCAAATTTCCATAACAATATATGTATAATCACGAAATCCAACATCGAAATATTCCAAAGACAATTTCGATTCAAATCCATTTCCAATTTATATATTGGAAATTCTGGTTATTTTAAAACCATTTCAAATCCAATTTATTTATTTAAAAAATAATGGATTATAATTCTAGTTCAAAACTAGTTCATTTCGATAAAAATCTATTTTTATCTTTTCAAATATGGAATTTTTCATCCCAATTCTTCCCAAATCATTTCTTCTGATTTTACACTAATTATTGATATTTTTAATAATTTTATCAATGCCCGTACAGTCGATTTCCATCAATGGTCATCGAACGGCACTTACAGCGACCTTTTCCAAATTTGATTTGGACATAATTCCAAATCCAACCGTTAGATTTCAA
This sequence comes from Allium sativum, assembly GCA_030737875.1. Classification (NCBI taxonomy): domain Eukaryota; kingdom Viridiplantae; phylum Streptophyta; class Magnoliopsida; order Asparagales; family Amaryllidaceae; genus Allium; species Allium sativum. The sequence goes on from CM060913.1 coordinate 165,793,787, forward strand.
ATCTCTAATATTCGTTAGAAAGCTCTTTTCGATACGAACCCAACAGTTCCAGTTTTAGGAGAATCTGCGGTCGGATCTCCCGTAACGTCCATTCGAAGTCAATGGTCGAAATTCGCGAACTACCGCGGCGCGGCGCGCTCTTTTCAGGCCATTTAATATATATTATATATATTTCGTCGATTTCAATTCTAAATGTATTTAATAAATCGTTTTAAATTCGTTTTAAAAACAATTTCAACTTCATATTCAATTTTTAATCAAAATTGAATATTCCATATCGCCAATATATATATATATATATATATATATATATATATATATATATATATATATATATATATATGAGATAAAAATTTCAAAACGTTATATTTTGAAATTACTTCCTTTTCTATATTCATTATAAAAATGAATATAATCGATATAAATATCGTTCGCGTCAAAATGACGCAAATCTAATCAACACGGCTTTATATCTTTCAATAACTTCGTTATTCTATTCAACAAATGAATATTTTCTTCAACACATGAATTTTCTTCTATTCAACACATGAATATTTATTTTATTCGACACATGAATTTTCTTTTATTCAATACATGAATATATATTTTATTCAACACATGAATATATATATTATTCAACACATGAATTTTCTTTCATTCAACACATGAATATTCTTTATTTTCCAAATTGGAATGAGGCCCAATCAATTACCATATAATGTTAATTATATGGATTCCATACAACATATGTATATAATAGCAACGATAAATAATCAACCATCATCCAGAGTGCACCACACAATGGCATAAGCATTAAATATAAATAATTAACACTTACACAGTCTGTCAACCAATCGGTCGTTATACAATTAAATAATTGGGATTAGTGTATGCCAAATATCATCCTAACACCCGTGTGGGGTTTCAAATCAACAAATACAGATTTTTATTTGTGCAATTGGGCGATGTGTAAAATTTATCGTTCCAATCAATATCAGTCAAATGGGTGTACATAAACAAATCGTCTGATTTGCAAATGAAGATTTCAACACATGAATATATTTTATTTTATTTCAACACATGAATATTGTTTTCCATTCCACATCACTTACCAAATTCACACAAACAAATCAATCAAAACATAACCAAACAAACAAGTCGTTCATGGTCTGTGGACGACGGGGAAATAGTTCATATATGTAGTTATAAAATAAATAACTGTACTAAAACAATTTTGGTGAGAAGTTCTCACCTCTGGGTTCCACTATGCCATTCTTTATTTCTGAACTATTTGGATTCGTTTGAAATTCCAACGCATCCTTTTCACACTGTTCATATATAAAAATCCAATTTTTTTAATATCTCTACTATATAAAAATTATATTACTACTTCAACTCTACGTAGATAAAAATCACATTTTTATCGCTTCTTCTCATAGATAAAAATCATAACTTTATCACTTTGTTTGCATTATAAAAATCACATCTTTTCTATAATAAAAATCTTGTCTTTCCTATCATAAAAACCATATTTTTATGTGGCTACCATACGTGTAAAAATCATATTTTTATACAACTAAAATTCATATTTTTAAACCACCATTATATACATAAAATCTGATTTTTATCTTGCTAATATATATATAAAGATTCAATTTTCCTCATGCTATACCTACCATCAAAAATCCTACCTTTATCATGTTATTTATATGATAAAAATCGGATTTATATTAAAATAAACTAAAACAAAATATTTATATTCCAACGATGATTCAAATAAATATATACGTTCTATTTCTATTCAAAATAAAGTTCTCGTCGTATTATATAAAATAAACCATTTTAAATATTCAAAATTCACTAAAAGTGCCAAAATAAAAAAATTAAATTGGCTCAGATTTTCGGATTATTACAATCTCCCCCACTTAAAACTTTTCATCCCCGAAAAGGAACGAAGCTGAAAGTTGTTTTACAAACCAACTCAACTTTCATTATTTTCATTATGGCTTAAGTTCTTCAACTTTTCAGTTTCTAAGAATTTTTCAAAAATTTGGCTAACACCCTAAATTTTTGAAAAATATCGCCATAACCTCCTCTGCACAGGAGCACTGGGAAAATCCCGAAATTGCCATACAGGCCTCTCCAATCCAAAAAGAAAAAGAAACAACCAAGCGGCTAACCAATTGGCTCATAAAATCATCCAAACCCAAGAAATACAATAAACATGTACCTATTTGTCGGGCAAACAATTTTATTCCTCTTCTCTAGCCTCCTTGCTATGACCTATTCAATGTATATACATGTATATGCATGCATTTCCAAACAATTTTCAATACAGTTCAACATTTGATACAATTTGGCTAAATGGTTCAAATTTTAATTAATCAACCAATAATCATACAACACAATCAGCAATCAATTTGTTAATTATCATTTCAAATTCATAACTTTGATATATAGTCAAAAATCACATATTTGTGGCCAAATCACAACAATAAGCTCTATTTAGTTTGGGCTCTCACACCAGTCAATTGGAATCATATAAATATCCCACCTTCGAAACTCGAACACAGACACTGATGATGAGGCCTCATCATCAGAATCATCTCCGTGCGACTAGAGTGTGATTCTATATCTACCCAATATATTAAAACTTCGAATACCCATGGATCAGACGTATATGCAAAATCTTTATATATTGGATTGCCCAAATTCAATACAAATAAATATTCAAATATGTTGAATAAACTTTAAATTTTCAAAACAAAATTCGTTTTCATTTTTAAGATATACTCTTCACACTCGTTTTAGGATACTACTGATCCCATCTCTAACGAGTCATTCTCATTGGATATTACTAATCCAATCTCTGATGAATCCTTTCGTATGGTTCTAATGTGTCTTGTTCTCCGAGCTCTGTAAACCAAAGCTCTGATACCAACTTTAACGACCCAAACGTCCCCGGTAAGGAAAGCCCGGATTGAGTTGAGAACAAACCACATCGGAACACAAACAGAAGAACATTTCATTGCTTATACAACAATTCATCAGAATACAAGAATATAAAGAGTATGAATAAATATTACACACTCGATACATATCAGAGATTTACAAATTACAATGCAGCGGAAAAAAAATACAAAACACAACTGAAAAGATTATACAGATACAGAGCTTTCCGGATATCATTCCAGCTGTAAACAAGTATCCTGTGAATATAAATCTGCAAAACCAAAACTACAAGCTGCCCATGTGGAAATAGGGGCACCCAGAGTTTAGGTTAAAACAATAAACTCTAGGTCAGTCATGTGAATGGTGTAAGAAATAAAAAAGTTATTAATCTTTATTTTAAAGTTAGGTAAATCAAGGGACCACGCCGTATAACACAGAATGGGTTTCCTCCCAAGAATACCAGTGCATAAAACAACAGCGCAATGCTAAATAAAGAACAATGAAGCTAATTATAAGACCCAGGTCCCATCACATAATGCAACACAAGCTGGAGGATAGGGTTTTACCTTATAATAGCCAAAGAATGCTTGATACGCTAAATTTCATCTTTTATTATTACTATATGTGTATAGTGTCAAAACAATTTCAATCATCAGTATCGATCATAGACGGCATATGTAAAGACCCGTAACTTCCCCGGTTAGGAAAGCGCGGATAGTTCGAGAACAAGCCACAACAGAACGCAGACGGAAGAACATTTCTTTGTATATCACAACGATGCATCAGATTACAAGAATATACAGAGTATAAACGAATCAATATTACACAGAAACATCAGAGATTACAATACATTACATAGCAACGGAAAATAATACAATACACAATTAGAAGAGATATACGGATACAAAGCTTTCCGGATATCGTTCCAGCTGGAAACCAGGATCCTGTGAATATAAATCTGCAAAACCAAAACTACTAGCTGCCCGTGTCAAAATAAGGGCACCCAGAGTTTAGGTTAAAACAATAAACCCCAGGTCAGTCATGGGACTGGTGTGAGAACTAAAACAGTTATTAATCTTTATTTCAAAGTTAGATAAATCAGGGGACCACGCCGTATAACACGGAACGGGTTTTCTCCCAAGAATACCAGTGCATAAAACAAACAGCGCAATGCTAAATAAAGAAAAATGAAGCTGTTATAAGACCCAGGTCCTATCACACAATACAACGCAAGCCGGGGGATAGGGTTTTCCCTTATAACAGCCAAAGAATGCTTGATACGTTTTAAAACAAATCATTTGATACTACTATAAGTGCATAGTGTATAAAACAACTTCGAATCATAAGTATCAATCCTAGATGGCATGGGTACCATATATCATGTCGCCATACTAGTTATACAATAAAAACCGCAAATGTCACGTATTTGGAAATTGGATTTCCATCTATGAACCGAGGCAAAAGATAGTCCTCAACCGATTCGAGACTGTCTAGCCCGAGTCTCAGGATCAGAGCTCGAGTGACCCTTGGATCGTCAGGGCCGGTCCACCGATGTGGATTAAAATGCCTGAACACTGCGTTTCCCCGCCCTTTGGGGCGTAAATGAGCCAACGAATGGCTCCATCGGACCCGGATCGTCCGATCTAACAGAGGCGCCTCGCAACAGCAACAACCACACAGGTGAAAAGTATATAAATGTCAGGGCTGGTAGGTCACTGACACCACCCTAGCTAGAAAGAAACGCATGCCCTCCCTGAGGTCTGTCTCCCGTTTTTGGTTCACAACCGGGGTGTGAGGCTCGCGAATTCACGTTACACAAAGCTGTGCCACACAGGCTGTGCTTTGATCATCACCACAAGACTTTGCTTTTCAACAGAAGCCTCGATCAATTGCATCTTAGCATGCCACACAAGCAAACCACTCTATGCAACCGATATCAGTCACACAGAATGAAATCCAGTGTCAGACACACGGTCCATTTACAAGTCCGTTCTGGGTCTAAAAGAAACCGGAGGCACTTTCCTCGCATATCCATCGATCTCCAAGCACATCTGGACGACCACCGATTGATTCCCTCATTTTGGGTGTATAGCCCAATCAAGATCATCAGTAATCACCCAAACGATGTGAAGACTTCCGGTCTTCAACCACCGTCTTTATCTTCGACTTGTCGTCCTATCAGTTATTTAGAATGGGATAAACCCGGTCTTTCCGAATAACTCGCATATATTTTAAATAAGTGTTACACAAACACAACATACGCCTCATTCCAATTCATCAGTCACTAACCGTAAATTAAGCAAGAGAATAATTTCCCAAATATTAACCCCGAAGGCCGAAACCAACATCAGATCAATATCCAGAAAACCATTCTGCTTGGCTAACCGACAGTTAGTTTCTAAATTTCACATTCATAGGGAAAGGTTCCCATTAATTTTATCCAAGATAAATTCCTTGAATTTATTCTCTAATCTTCTTTTGAATTTCGATTCAACTAGTCGGGATTAACGAATTTTACCGAAGTAATCATTTGTTTTAATTTCCCAATCCCTACCTATTCACCCCATGAAGTAAAACTGGTAATACTTCATATCTAACACTACGGTGTTATCGGTAAATTCAATTACCATTTCACGTTCAAATCTAATTAAGGATTTAACTATCACCTGGAGCAAAACTGGTGATACTCCATTCTCGATCATTTCTATCTAATTAAAGATTCATTAAAAATCCACTTAGTTTTAATCTGTGACTGGGTTAAAGAATCAGTGCCATTTAAAACACGGTTCACGATAAACCCAAAATCACATCACATTAATTATCGGGTTAAAGAACAAGTGTTATTCAAAACACTGTTCACGATAAACCCAAAAATCAATTCGAATTCAATTCCAATTAAATATTATTTAATTGGTACACTTCATTAAATCTAGCTAAAAAGATTTAATCTTTTCTCAACTGGGTTCAAGAACAGTGTTAATCAAGACACCATTCACGACAAACCCAAATCACATTCGATATTAAATACAAGGTTCTGAATAGAAAATATATCGGCTTATATTCAATATCAAATTCTACGACCAACAGATATCGTATTGGAAATAACGATATATATATCTATATCTTTCAAATTTCCATAAAAACATCTGTATAATCACGAAATCCAACATCGAAATATTCCGAAGACAATTTCGATTCAAATCAATTCCAATGCAATCATTGGAAATTCTGGTTATTTTCAAAACCATTTCAAACTCACTTTATTTATTTTAAAAATAAATAAATTACTATTCTAGTTCAAAACTAGTTCACTTCGATAAAAATCTATTTTTATCTTTTCAAATATGGAGTTTTTCATCCCGATTCTTCCCAAACCATTTCTTATGATTTTACACTAATTATTGATATTTTTAATAATTTTTTCAAGGCCCGTACATTCGATTTCCATCAACGGCCATCGAACTGCACTTACAGCGACCTTTTTCAAAATTGGGACATAATTCCAAATCCAGCCGTTTGATTTCTAATTTCTAATATTCGTTAGAAAGCTCTTTTCGATACGAACCCAACGGTTCCGGTTTTAGGAGAATCCGACGGTCGGATCTCCCGCAATATCCGTTCGAAGTCAATGGTCGAAATTCGCGAACTGCCGCGGCGCGTTCTATTCAGGCCATTATATTATATATATAATATATATAATATATACTCTGTCGATTTCAATTCAAAACGTGCTTTATTAATCGTTTTAAATTCATTTTCAAAACGGTTTCAACTTCATATTCAATTTCAAATCAAAATTGAATATTCCAATTTAAATTCATTTTAAATTCATTTCAATTTGATTTCTAATTCAATTTCAGTTCGTTTTCAATTCAATTTCAATTCGAATTCATTTCTATTCAATTTCTATTCGAATTCATTTTAAAACGATTTCAATTCTATTCGAATTCATTTCAAAACGATTTCAATTCTATTCGAATTCATTTCAAAACGATTTCAATTCTATTCGAATTCATTTCAAAACGATTTCAATTCTATTTCAAATTCATTTCAAAACGATTTCAATTCTATTCGAATTTCAAACCCTTTCAGTTTATTTCGAATTTCAAATCAATTCAATTAAATTCGAATTTCAATTCACTTTAATATTCACTTCAATTTGAATAAAATCAATATAAATATCATTCATGTCAAAATGGCGTCAATCTATCAACGCGGCTTCATATATTTCAATTTTCAAATATTCTACTTCAAATATTTCTTTTTCAAATATTTCTATTCAAATATTTCATTTCAAATATTTCTATCTCAAAACTGGAATGAGGCCCAAACAATTACCATATAATGTTAATTATATGGATTTTCTACAACACATGTATATATCAACAACGATGAATAATCAACCATCATCCAAAGTGCATTCTACACTTAATAAGCATCAAATATAAATATTCAACGCTTATAACAGCCCGTCAATCAATCGATCGACATACAACTAAACAATCGGGATTAGTGTACGTCAAATATCATCCCAATACCCGTGTGGGGTTTCAAGCAATCAAACACAGATTTTTATTTGTGCAGTTGGGCGATGTGTAAAATTTATCGTCCCAATTAATGTCCTTCAAATAGGTGTACATAAACAAACCGTCCGGTTTGTAAATGAATATTTATTTATTCACATTCACGTTAAAAATTATATTTTTAACGATCAAACTATTTTATTCAACCTATGAATATTCTATTCGGTTCATTTATTAAATAAAATGTTATCTTTATTTTTCTAACTTATTTTAGAAAATTTCGGTGGCATAACGGCACGATACTAGAAACGGGACAAGGCCTAGCCTTATCCCCGGTCTAGTGAAGGCCCACTCCATTCACACATCAATCAAATTAATTTCATTTCACCAAACAATTCAAACCAAATAATCTAACCAACTACACAACCAAACAATTAAACAAACAAGCCATCCATGGTCTGTGGATGACGGGTGTCGGGTGCTGCTAAGCACCGTCTTCATCCTAGTATATATATAACTAGAAAAAGAAATTGAAGAGTGAGAAGTTCTCACCGATAGCTATCCCAACTTTACGACACTTCATTTATAGAAATCTTCGCCGTTCTCGCCTTTCGTCACTTTCGTTGCCCGTAGCCACTACATATGTAAAAAAATCGAATTTTTACTTTGTTATTCAATATATAAAAATCAAATTTTTTCTATGCTATTCAATTTATAAAAATCGAATTTTTACTATGCTGTTCAATATATAAAAATCGAATTTTTACTATGCTGTTCAATATATAAAAATTGAATTTTTACTATGCTATTCAATATATAAAAATCTAATTTTTACTATGCTATTCAATATATAAAAATCGAATTTTTACTATGCTATTCAATATATAAAAATCGAATTTTTACTATGCTATTCAATATATAAAAATCGAATTTTTTCTATGTTATTCAATATATAAAAATCGAATTTTTACTATGCTATTCAATATATAAAAATCGAATTTTTACTATTATAAAAATGTAATCTTTTCCTATAGAAAAAATCATACTTTAACATCGGAAAAATCATTACTTTCCTATACAAAAATCAGTGAAAAGGAGAACGAAAAATAATGAAACAAATAATAAAAGCTTACAGTTTATTGAACGGAGGAGGTGGAGCACGCCGCCGGTGTGTCGAAAATGGCGCACGGTGGATGGGGGGGTCTGGATAGGGTTCGCGTCGATTAGGAGGGGGGTGGGTCTGGGTAGTGCTCGCGTCGATTTGGAGGGGGGGTTCTACGAGCTGTGGCGGGGCGCGGGGGGAGGGGGGTCTGGGAGCGGTGGCGAGGCGAGGGGGGGTATGCGAGCGGTGGCGGGGCGAGTGGGGTCTGCGAGCGGTGGCGGGGCGAGGGGGGTCGGCGAGCGCGTCGACGTTGGGGTTTTTTTTTTCCCTTCAAACTGAATTATAACGGGCGGGGGGGCCAGAATGAAAGATAAGGGAGGGAGGGAAGATATTTTTATATTTTGTTTTATTTTATTTTATTTCAAAAAGTTGACTTTCACATATGACCTCTAAATAAGGCCCACCGCCTGTCGTCCACAGCGTATTACCCCCATTCCGAACACAATGGGATATGTACCATAAGCTGATTCGGCTATTACAATCAGTTTTCGTTAAAATCAACATATACTCTATATATTGAATTTGAACGCGCATTTCAATTTACCGGGGTCACATACTAACTCTATAAATCCCAAAAAAAATATTTTCTAGCTTCGTATTGACGATACGGTCCTAACAAAACTAGTTTCGTTGAATTCTGAGACCGTTGGAAAAATGGCCATTTTCCAGTCGATTAAAATCAACTAAAACTGGTCAAACGTGTTTTCCTTTGCCACGCTCACATATTGATTCGAAAAATTATGAAACTTGGAATCTAACAATAACTTGACATCACGGATCCAACAAAAGTGGTTTCGTCGAAATCCGAGGTCGTTTGCAAAATTTCCATTTTTAAGGGCCTGAATTCCGTAGCGACTATTCAGAATTTTCAACTGGACATATCTTTTGATTCCCGCTATGAAATTTCAATTTTTTGGATTCATTGGAAAGATATTCTCGATTAGATCCCATTATTTTTTGTTTCACTAAAATCCGGTTTATTTTGCACCCGGTACATTCATTTGAAGTTTGAAATCGAATTATCGAACTACCGCGCCATTTTCAATTCTATTTATAATTATATATAATTATTTATATTCTAACGATGACGTATATAATATATACGTTCGAATTCTATTCAAAATAAATTTCTCGTCGTTTTTATTTAAAATAATTCATTTTAAATATTCAAAATTCGCTAAAATTGCCAAAATAAAAATTTTAAACTGGCCCAGATTTTCGGGTTGTTACAATCTCCCCCACTTAAAACTTTTCATCCCCGAAAAGGAACAAAGTCGAAAGTGGTTTGATTAATCAACTCTACGTTCGATCTGGCTTCCATTCTCCAACTTTTCAGTTTCTGAGAATTTTCCAATTTTTCAAAAATTTGGCCAACACCCTAAATTTTCGAAAAATTTCGCCATAACCTCCCCTGCACCGGGAGCCACGGGAAAATCCCGAAATTGCCATACAGGCCTTCTGATCTCAAAAAGAAAAAGAAAAAGCCAAGCGGCTAGCCAATAGGCTCATAAAATCATCATCACCCAAACAAAACAGTAAATTATGTAGTAAACATGTACCTATTTGTCGGGCAAGCAAATTTTATTCTCTGCTCTAGCCTCCTTGCTATAACCTGTTCAATGTATGTACATGTATATGCAAGCAAATGCGACCAATTTTCAATACAGTTCACTATCTGGTTCAATTTGGTTAAAGGTTCAACATCTTAATTAATCAACCAATAATCAAACAACTCAACCATCAATCAATTAGTTGGTTATCATTTCAAATGCATAACTTTAATATATAGTCAAATATCAGATTTTTAATGCCAAATCACAACAATAGGCCCTATCAAATTTTGGTTCTCACACCAGTCAATAGGAAATATATAGAAATCTCACTTTCGTCACTCGAATATAAACACTGATGATGAGGCCTCATCATCAGAATCACCGGGCGACTAGAGTGTGATTCTATATCTATCCAATATATTAAAATTTCGAACACACGTTTGCAAGACGTATATGCAAAATCTCTATATACTGGACTGTCCTAATCAATATGAAATAAATAATCAAATATGAATAATTGATTTTAAATTTTCAAAACAAAATTTGTTTTCATTTTAAAAATATACTCTTCACACTCGTTCTAGGATACTACTGATCCCATCTTTAACGAGTCATTCCATTGGATATTACTAATCCAATATCTGATGAATTCTTTCGTATGGTTCTAATGTGTCATGTTCTCTGAGCTTTGTAAACCAAAGCTCTGATACCAACTGTAAAGACCCGTAACTTCCCCGGTTAGGAAAGCGCGGATAGTTCGAGAACAAGCCACAACAGAACGCAGACGGAAGAACATTTCTTTGTATATCACAACGATGCATCAGATTACAAGAATATACAGAGTATAAACGAATCAATATTACACAGAAACATCAGAGATTACAATACATTACATAGCAACGGAAAATAATACAATACACAATTAGAAGAGATATACGGATACAAAGCTTTCCGGATATCGTTCCAGCTGGAAACCAGGATCCTGTGAATATAAATCTGCAAAACCAAAACTACTAGCTGCCCGTGTCAAAATAAGGGCACCCAGAGTTTAGGTTATAACAATAAACCCCAGGTCAGTCATGGGACTGGTGTGAGAACTAAAACAGTTTTTAATCTTTATTTCATAGTTAGATAAATCAAGGGACCACGCCGTATAACACGGAACGGGTTTTCTCCCAAGAATACCAGTGCATAAAACAAACAGCGCAATGCTAAATAAAGAAAAATGAAGCTGTTATAAGACCCAGGTCCTATCACACAATGCAACGCAAGCCGGGGGATAAGGTTTTCCCTTATAACAGCCAAAGAATGTTTGATACGTTTTAAAACAAATCATTTGATACTACTATAAGTGCATAGTGTATAAAACAAATTCGAATCATAAGTATCAATCCTAGACGGCATGGGTACCATATATCATGTCGCCATACTAGTTATACAATTAAAACCGCAAATGTCACGTATTTGGAAATTGGATTTCCATCTAAGAACCGAGGCAAAAGATAGTCCTCAACCGATTCGAGACTGTCTAGCCCGAGTCTCAGGATCAGAGCTCGAGTGACCCTTGGATCGTCAGGGCCGGTCCACCGATGTGGATTAAAATGCCTGAACACTGCGTTTCCCCGCCCTTTGGGGCGTAAATGAGCCAACGAATGGCTCCATCGGACCCGGATCGTCCGATCTAACCGAGGCGCCTCGCAACAGAAACAACCACACAGGTGAAAAGTATATAAATGTCAGGGCTGGTAGGTCACCGACACCACCCTAGCTAGAAAGAAACGCATGCCCTCCCTGTGGTTCGTCTCCCGTTTTTGGTTCACAACCGGGGTGTGAGGCTCGCGAATTCACGTTACACAAAGCTGTGCCACACAGGCTGTGCTTTGATCATCACCACAAGACTTTGCTTTTCAATAGAAGCCTCGATCAATTGCATCTTAGCATGCCACACAAGCAAACCACTCTATGCAACCGATATCAGTCACACAAAATGAAATCCAATGTCAGACACACGGTCCATTTACAAGTTTGTTCTGGGTCTGAACGAAACCGGAGACACTTTCCTCGCATATCCATCGATCTCCAAGCACATCTGGACGACCACTGATTGATTCCCTCATTTTAGGTGTACAGCCCAATCAAGATCATCAGTAATCACCCAAACGATGTGAAGACTTCCGGTCTTCAACCACCGTCTTTATCTTCGACTAATCGTCGTATCAGTTATTCAGAATGGGATAAACCCGGTCTTTCCGAATAACTCGCGTATATTTTAAATAAGTGTTACACAAACACAACATATGCCTCATTCCAATTCATCAGTCACTAACCGTAAATTAATCAAGAGAATAATTTCCCAAATATTAACCCCGAAGGCCGAAACAAACATCTGATCAATATCCAGAAAACCATTCTGCTTGGCTAACCGACAGTTAGTTTCTAAATTTCACATTCATAGGGAAAGGTTCCCATTAATTTTATCCAAGATAAATTCCTTGAATTTATTCTCTAATCTTCTTTTGAATTTCGATTCAACTAGTCGGGATTAACGAATTTTACCGAAGTAATCATTTGTTTTGATTTCCCAATCCCAACCTATTCACCCCATGAAGTAAAACTGGTAATACTTCATATCTAACACTACGGTGTTATCGGTAAATTCAATTACCATTTCACGTTCAAATCTAATTAAGGATTTAACTAACGCCTGGAACAAAACTGGTGATGCTCCATTCTCGATCATTTCAATCTAATTAAAGATTCATTAAAAATCCACTTAGTTTTAATCTGTGACTGGGTTAACGAATCAGTGTCATTTAAAACACGGTTCACAATAAACCCAAAATCACATCACATTAATTATCGGGTTAAAGAACAAGTGTTATTCAAAACACTGTTCACGATAAACCCAAAAATCAATTCGAATTCAATTCCAATTAAATATTATTTAATTGGTACACTTCATTAAATCTAGCTAAAAAGATTTAATCTTTTCTCAACTGGGTTCAAGAACAGTGTTAATCAAGACACCATTCACGACAAACCCAAATCACATTTGATATTAAATACAAGGTTCTGAATAGAAAATATATCGGCTTATATTCAATATCAAATTCTACGACCAACAGATATCGTATTGGAAATTACGATATATATATCTATATCTTTCAAATTTCCATAACAACATCTGTATAATCAGAAAATCCAACATCAAAATATTCCGAAGACAATTTCGATTCAAATCCATTCCAATGCAATCATTGGAAATTCTGGTTTTTCAAAACCATTTCAAACTCACTTTATTTATTTTAAAAATAAATAAATTACTATTCTAGTTCAAAACTAGTTCACTTCGATAAAAATCTATTTTTATCTTTTCAAATATGGAGTTTTTCATCCCGATTCTTCCCAAACCATTTCTTATGATTTTACACTAATTATTGATATTTTTAATAATTTTATCAAGGCACGTACAGTCGATTTCCATCAACGGCCATCGAACTGCACTTACAGCGACCTTTTTCAAATTTGATTTGGACATAATTCCAAATCCAACCGTTTGATTTATAATTTCTAATATTCGTTAGAAAGCTCTTTTCGATACGAACCCAACGGTTCCGGTTTTAGGAGAATCCGACGGTCGGATCTCCCGCAATATCCGTTCGAAGTCAATGGTCGAAATTCGCGAACTACCGCAGCGCGTTCTATTCAGGCCATTATATTATATATATATAATATATACTTTGTCGATTTGAATTCAAAACGTGCTTTATAAATCGTTTTAAATTCATTTTCAAAACGGTTTCACCTTCATATTCAATTTCAGATCAAAATTGAATATTCCAATTTAAATTCATTTTAAATTCATTTCAAATTGATTTCTAATTCAATTTCAGTTCGTTTTCAATTCAATTCAATTTCAATTCGAATTCATTTCTATTCAATTTCTATTCGAATTCATTTTAAAACGATTTCAATTCTATTCGAATTCATTTCAAAACGATTTCAATTCTATTCGAATTCATTTCAAAACGATTTCAATTCTATTTCAAATTCATTTCAAAACGATTTCAATTCTATTCGAATTTCAAACCCTTTCAGTTTATTTCGAATTTCAAATCAATTCAATTAAATTCGAATTTCAATTCACTTTAATATTCACTTCAGTTAGAATAAAATCGATATAAATATCGATCACGTCAAAATGGCGTCAATCTATCAACGCGGCTTCATATATTTCAATTTTCAAATATTCTACTTCAAATATTTCTTTTTCAAATATTTCTATTCAAATATTTCATTTCAAATATTTCTATTTCAAAACTGGAATGAGGCCCAAACAATTACCATATAATGTTAACTATATGGATTTTCTACAACACATGTATATATCAACAACGATGAATAATCAACCATCATCCAAAGTGCATTCTACACTGTATAAGCATCAAATATAAATATTCAACGCTTATAACAGCCTGTCAATCAATCGATCGACATACAACTAAACAATCGAGATTATTGTACGTCAAATATCATCCCAATACCCGTGTGGGGTTTCAAGCAATCAAACACAAATTTTTATTTGTGCAGTTGGGCGATGTGTAAAATTTATCGTCCCAACCAATGTCCTTCAAATAGGTGTACATAAACAAACCGTCCGGTTTGTAAATGAATATTTATTTATTCACATTAAAAATTATATTTTTAACGATCAAACTATTTTATTCAACCTATGAATATTCTATTCGGTTCATTTATTAAATAAAATGTTATCTTTATTTTTCTAACTTATTTTAGAAAATTTCGGCGGCATAACGGCACGATACTAGAAACGGGACAAGGCCTAGCCTTATCCCCGTTCTAGTGAAGGCCCACGCTATTCACACATCAATCAAATCAATTTCATTTCACCAAACAATTCAATTCAAATCAAATAATCTAACCAACTACACAATGTAATAACCCGAAAATCTGGGCCAGTTTAAAATTTTTATTTTGGCGATTTTAGCGAATTTTGGTTATTTAAAATGAATTATTTAAAATAATATCGATGAGAAATTTATTTTGAATAAAGTTCGAACGTATATATTATACGCGTCGTCGTTAGAATATAAATATTTATATATAATTATAAATAGAATTGAAAATGGCGCGGTAGTTCGATAATTCGATTTCAAACTTCAATTGAATGTACCGGGAGCAAAACAATCCGGATTTTAGTGAAACCAAAAACATTAGAATCTAATTGATAATATCTTTCCAACGAATCCGAATAATCAAAATTTCATAGCGGGAATCAAAAGATATGTCCAGTTGAAAATTTTGAATAGTCGCTATGGAATTCAGGCCCTTAAAAATGGACATTTTGCAAACGACCTCGGATTTCGACGAAACTAGTTTTGTTGGGTCCGCGGTGTCAAATTATTGCTAGATTCCAAATTTCATAATTTCCTGAATCAGTATGTGAGCGTGGCGAAGGAAAACGCGTTTGACCAGTTTCAGTTGATTTTAATCGACTGGAAATTGGCCATTTTTCCAACGATCTCAGAATTCGACGAAACTAGTTTTGTTAGGACCGTATCGTCAATACGGAGCTAGAAAATATTTTTCGGGAATTTTTCTAGTTAGTATGTGACCCCGGTAATTTGAAATGTACGTTTAAAATTCAATATAGCAATTTAAATGTAAATTCAACGGAAACTGATCAAAACGATCGAATCAGCTTGCGATACATAACCCATTGTATTCGGAATGGGGGTAAAACGCTATAGACGACAGTCGGTGGGTTCGATTTCGAGTTCGACATAAAAAGTTGCTTTTTGAAAATTAAATATAATAAAATATATAAAATAAAAATATCCCCCCCCCCCTCTTTCTTTTCACAGTCTACCCCCCCCCCTTTAAAAAATCCAAGCAATCAGAGAAAAAAAAAAAACCTAATTACCTATATCGCACATCGCGATTATCACCGCCCCGCCACGCCGCGCGATGGCGCCGCCCACGATCGGCATCCGGCCTCCCTCCCTCCACCGCTCCCCTCCTCTTCCCCTCTATCTCCTCCTCGCTCCATCTCACGAATGCAAACCCGAAGCCCCACTCCTCCCCAGTCGCCGACGCAACCGAGCACCTCACCGGAGAGCAACCTGAACGGACCCGCGAGCACACCCCTCCGACGCAGTGAAGACCCCCCCCCCTTTTTCTTCGATGCAGTAAGTTTTTTTTTACTTTACTTTATTTTATTTTTATTTTTCAATTCTGAAATTCTAATTTTAAAAGCATTTAAAACTGTTTTTTTAAAAGGGTTTAGAAACTGATTTTATTTTAAGATTTTAAATAGAAAAAGATTTGAATTTTAAATGGAAAAAGATTAGAACTTTAAAAGGTGAAAAGGTCGTATTTTGAAATGTGAGAAGATCGTATTTTTATATAGTTGATTTACAGAAAAAATAGGATTTTTATTTGTAGGAAAATATGATTTTTATTTATTGAACTTCGAAATAAAAAATATGATTTTTATATATTTAACTTCGAAATAAAAAAATATGATTTTTATATGTGGAACTTCGAAATAGAAATATGATTTTTATATGTGGAACTTCGAAATAAAAATATGATTTTTATATGTGGAACTTCGAAATAAAAATATGATTTTTATATGTGGAACTTCGAAATAAAAGTATGATCTTTATATGTTGAACTTCGAAAATAAAAATTCAATTTTTATATATGGCATAGCGAAGTAAAAATTCGATTTTTATATATTGAACTTCGAAAATAAAAATTCAATTTTTATATATGGCATAGCGAAGTAAAAATTCGATTTTTATATATTAAACTTCGAAATAAAAATTCAATTTTTATATATGGCATAGCGAAGTAAAAATTCGATTTTTATATATTAAACTTCGAAATAAAAATTCAATTTTTATATATGGCATAGCGAAGTAAAAATTCGATTTTTACATAGGTAGTGAAAGCGGACAACGAAGATGACGAAGATGCGGTAGCGATGAAGTGCCGTGGAGCTAGGATAGCTATATGTGAGAACTTCTCACCTTTCAATTTCTTTTTCTAGTTATATATATATACTAGGATGCAGACGGTGTTTAGTAGCACCCGACACAATCGTCCACAGACCATGGACTTGTTTGTTTGGTTGCATAAATTAGTTGATGATTTGATTTGAATTTGATTATTTGGTGAATTTGATTGATATGTGAATGGCGTGGGCCTTCACTAGACCGGGGATAAGGCTAGGCCTTGTCCAGTTTCTAGTATCGTGCCGTTATGCCGCCGAAATTTTCTAAAATATGTTAGAAAAATAAGAATATCATTTTATTGAATAAATGAACCGAATAGAATATTCATAGGTTGAATAAAATGTTTTATCGTTAAAAATATAATTTTTAACGTGAAAGTGAATAAATAAATATTTATAAACAAATCGGCCGATTTGTTTATATACACTGATTTGACTGATATTGATTGGGACGATAAATTTCGCACATCGCCCAACTGCACAAATAAAATCTGTGTTTGATTGTTTGAAACCCCACACGGGTGTTGGGATGAAATTTGAAGTTCACTCATCCTGATTGATTAAATATGTCGATCGATTGATTGACAGGCTGTTATAAGCGTTAGATATCTATATTTGATGCTTATACAGTGTAGTGCACTTTGGTTGATGGTTGATTATTTTTCAATGCTATTATACATGTGTTGTATGAAAATCCATATAATTAACTTTATATGGTAATTGATTGGGCCTCATTCCAGTTTTAAAATAGAAATATTTGAAATAGAAATATTCGAAATGGAATATTTGAAAATATCAATATATGAAGCCGTGTTGATTAGATTGACGCCATTTTGACGTGAACGATATTTATATCGATTTTATTCATTTTAAAATGAATATTAAAAAGTAATTTTGAAATCGAATATTTCGAAATGAATTGAATTGAAAACGATTTCGAAATGAATTGAATTGAAAACGATTTCGAAATGAATTGAATTGAAAACGATTTCGAAATGAATTGAATTGAAAACGATTTCGAAATGAATTGAATTGAAAACGATTTCGAAATGAATTGAATTGAAAACGATTTCGAAATGAATTGAATTGAATATGAATTCAAATTGAATTGAAATTTGAATCGAATAGAAATGAATTTTAAAACGAATTTATAAAGAAGAATTCAATTTTGAATTGAATTGAAATGGAAGTTGAAATTGCTTTTGAAACGAATTTAAAACTGTTTATATAATTCATTTTAAATAGAAATCGACGAAATATATATTATATATTATATATATAATATAATGGCCTGAATAGAAAGCGCCGCGCCGCGGCAGTTCGTGAATTTCGACCATTCATTTCAAACGGACATTACGGGAGATCCGACCGTCGGATTCTCCTAAAACCGGAGCCGTTGGGTTCGTATCGAAAAGAGCTTTCTAACGAATATTAGAAATTTGAAATCTAACGGTTGGATTTGGAGCTACGTCCAAATCAAATTTGAAAAAGGTCGCTGTAAGTGCAGTTCGATGGCCATTGATGGAAATCGACTATACGGGCCTTGATAAAATTATTAAAAATAGTAATAATTTGTGTAAAATCATAAGAAATGATTTAGAAAGGATTGGGATGAAAAACTCCATATTTGAAAGGATAAAAATAGATTTTTATCGAAATGAACTAGTTTTGAACTAGAATTATAATTCTATTTATTTTTAAATAAATAAATTCAATTTGAAAAGGGTTTTGAAAATAACCAAAATTTCCAATGATTGCATTGGAGTGGATTTGAATCGAAATTGTCTTCGGAATATTTCGATATTGGAATTCGTGATTATACAGGGGTTGTTAGGGAAATTTGAAAGATATATATTTATATCGTTATTTCCAATACGACATTTGTTAGTCGTAGAATTCGATATTGAATATAAGCCGATATATTTTCTATTCAGAGCCTTGTATTGAATATCGAATGTGATTTGGGTTTGTCGTGAATGGTGTCTTCACTAACACTGTTCTTGAACCCAGTTGAGAAAAGATTAAATCTTTTTATTTAGATTTAATGAAGTGTACCAATTAAATAATATTTAATTGGAATTGAATTGATATTGATTTTTGGGTTTATTGTGAACAGTGTTTTAAATAACACTCGTTCTTTAACCCGATAATTAATGAATGTGATTTTGGGTTTATCGTGAACCGTGTTTTAAATGACACTGATTCTTTAACCCAGTTGAAGATTAAAACTAGGTGGAGTTTTAATGAATCTTTAATTAAGATTGAAATGATCGAGAATGGAGTATCACCAGTTTTACTCCAGGCGATAATTAAATCTTTAATTAGATTTGAACGTGAAATGGTAATTGAATTACCGATAACACTGTGGTGTTAGATATGAAGTACTACCAGTTTTACTTCATGGGATGAATAGGTTGGGATTGGGAAATAAAATAAATGATTACTTCGGTGTGGTTCGCTAATCCCGACTAGTTTGAATTGATATTCAAAGGTGATTAAAGAATAAATTTAAAGAATTTATCTTGGATAAAATTAATGGGAACTTTTCCCAAAGTATAGGAATATTTGAATAAAAGAATATTCTGAATTGGAATGAGGCGTATGTTGTGTTGGTGTAACACTTTTATAATATATACGCGAGTTATTCAGAAAGACCGGGTTTATCCCATTCTGAATAACAGATTCGACGTGGTGTCGAAAATGAAGACGACGGTCGAAGACCGGAGGTCTTCATGTCATTTGGGTGATTCCTGATGATCTTGATTGGGCTGTACACCCAAGAAGATGGAAACAGTTAGGGATCGTCCAGACGTACTTGGAGATCGATGGATATGCGGGGTACTAGGTGCCTCCGGTTTCGTTCAGACCCAGAACGGACTTGTAAATGGACTGTGTGTCTGACATTGGATTTTAGTCCGTGTGATTGATCTCTATTAAATATATATCTGTTTGGCGGCGGAGAATTTATTCTCTTGCTTAACGCCCTTCTCTGAGACGTACGAGCTCAGGGGTTATATATTGATGGATATCAAACGCATGGAGTGAATTGCCTGTGTGGCATGCCTAAGTGGCAATTGATCGAGGCTTCTGTTGAAAAGCAAAGTCTTGTGGTGATGATCAAAGCAAGGCCTTTGTGGCGCAGCTTTGTGTAACGTGAATTCGCGAGCCTCGCACCCCGGTTGTGGACCAAAAACGGGAGAGGACGTCAGGGAGGGCATGCGTTTCTTTCTAGCTAGAAGTGGCGTCAGTGGTTTTACACGCCCTGACGAGTTTGACTTATGTGGTTGTTGCCGTTGCGAGGCGCCTCGGTTATATCGGTTTCGGCTGATGCATTCTGGTCGGCAGACGGACCAGACTTACACCCCATAGGGTGGGGAGACGCATGTTCAGGGTTTAAGTTTAATCCACATCGGTGGACTGGCCCTGAGGATCCAAGGGTCGATGCGCTCTGACCCTGAGGCTCGGGCTAGAGAGTCTCGAAGTCGGTGAGGACTATCTTTTGCCTCGGTTCATAGATGGAAATCCAGCTTCCAAATACGTGACATTTGCGGTTTTAATTGTAGAACTAGTATGGCGACATGATATATGGTACCCATGCCGCCTATGATTGATACTTATGATTTGAAGTTGTTTTATACACTATGCACTTATAATAGTATCAAATGATTTGTTTTAAACGTATCAAGCATTCTTTGGCTGTTATAAGGGAAAACCCTATCCCCCGGCTTGCGTTGCATTGTGTGATAGGACCTGGGTCTTATAACAGCTTCATTTTTCTTTATTTAGCATTGCGCTGTTTGTTTTATGCACTGGTATTCTTGGGAGGAAACCCGTTCCGTGTTATACGGCGTGGTCCCTTGATTTACCTAATGATTTAAAATAAAGATTAATAACTGTTTTTAGTTCTCACACCAGTCACATGACTGACCTGGAGTTTATTGTTTTGACCTAAACTCTGGGTGCCCCTATTTTGATACGGGCAGCTAGTAGTTTTGGTTTTGCAGATTTATATTCACAGGATCCTGGTTTACAGCTGGAACGATATCCGGAAAGCTTTGTATCCGTATATCTCCTCTAGGTGTATTGTATTATTTTCCGCTGCTATGTATTTAAATATAATTTAAATCTCTGATATTTCTGTGTAATATTCATTTATACTCTGTATATTCTTGTATTCTGGTGCATTGTTGTAATATACAATGAAATGTTCTTCTGTATGTGTTCTGTTCTGGCTTGTTCTCGAACTATCCGACGCTTTCCTCTACGGGGAAGTT
The DNA here is from genome assembly GCA_030737875.1 of Allium sativum. Classification (NCBI taxonomy): domain Eukaryota; kingdom Viridiplantae; phylum Streptophyta; class Magnoliopsida; order Asparagales; family Amaryllidaceae; genus Allium; species Allium sativum. The sequence goes on from CM060913.1 coordinate 165,815,290, forward strand.
ACGGGTTTTCACAGTTGGTATCAGAGCTTTGGTTTACAGAGCTCGAGAACAAGACCCATTAGAGCCGTACGAAAGAATTCATCAAAAATTGGATTAGTAATATCCAACGAGAATGACTCGTTAGAGATGGGATCAGTAGTATCCTCGAACGAGTGTGAAGAGTATATTTTTCAAATGAAAACAAACTTTGTTTGAAAATTTAAATCAATTATTCGTATTTGATTATCTATTTATATTGATGTGGACAATCCAGTATATATAGATTTTGCGTATACGTCTGATCCGCGTATATTCGAAATTTTAATATACTGGGTAGATATAGAATTACACTCTAATCGCCCGGAGATGATTTTGATGATGGAGCTCCATCATTAGAATTTATGTTCGAGTGACGAAAGTGGGCTTTCTATATATTTCCTATTGACTGGTGTGAGAACCAAAATTTGATAGGGCTGATTGTTGTGATTTGGCATCAAAATATGATTTTTTGTATATGTATCAAAATTATGAATTTGAAACGTTAAATTCACTAATTGATTGATGTTTGTGTTGTTTGTTCATTTGTTTGCTAATTTTGAACCATTATGCTTAATCGAACCAAATATTGAACTGTATTGAAAATTGGTTGTGTTTGCTTGCATATACTTGCACTTACATTGAACAGGTCATAGCAAGGAGGCTAGAGCAGAGAATAAAATTTGTTTGCCCGACAAATAGGTACATGTTTACTACATAATTTACTGTTTTGTTTGGGTGATGATGATTTTATGAGCCTATTGGCTAGCCGCTTGGCTTTTTCTTTTTCTTTTTGAGATCTGAAGGACCGGGGAAGCTATTTGAAATTCCCCGATGCTCCCGGTGCAGGGGAGGTTATGGCGAAATTTTTCGAAAATTTAGGGTGTTAGCCAAAATTTTGAAATTTGAAAATTCTCAGAAACTGAAAAGTTGGAGAATGAAAGCCAGATCGAGCGTAGAGTTGATTAATCAAACCACTTTCGACTTTGTTCCTTTTCGGGGACGAAAAGTTTTAAGTGGGGGAGATTGTAATAACCCGAAAATCTAGGCCAGTTTAAAATTTTTATTTTGGCGATTTTAGCGAATTTTGGTTATTTAAAATGAATTATTTTAAATAATATCGACGAGAAATTTATTTTGAATAAAGTTCGAACGTATATATTATACGCGTCGTCGTTAGAATATAAATATTTATATATAATTATAAATAGAATTGAAAATGGCGCGGTAGTTCGATAATTCGATTTCAAACTTCAATTGAATGTACCGGGAGCAAAACAATCCGGATTTTAGTGAAACCAAAAACATTAGAATCTAATTGATAATATCTTTCCAACGAATCCGAATAATCAAAATTTCATAGCGGGAATCAAAAGATATGTCCAGTTGAAAATTCTGAATAGTCGCTGTGGAATTCAGGCCCTTAAAAATGGACATTTTGCAAACGACCTCGGATTTCGACGAAACTAGTTTTGTTGGGTCCGCGGTGTCAAATTATTGCTAGATTCCAAATTTCATAATTTTCTGAATCAGTATGTGAGCGTGGCGAAGGAAAACGCGTTTGACCAGTTTTAGTTGATTTTAATCGACTGGAAATTGGCCATTTTTCCAACGATCTCAGAATTCGATGAAACTAGTTTTGTTAGGACCGTATCGTCAATACGGAGCTAGAAAATATTTTTCGGGAATTTTTCTAGTTAGTATGTGACCCCGGTAATTTGAAATGTACGTTTAAAATTCAATATAGCAATTTAAATGTAAATTCAACGGAAACTGATCAAAACGATCGAATCAGCTTGCGATACATAACCCATTGTGTTCGGAATGGGGGTAAAACGCTATAGACGACAGTCGGTGGGTTCGATTTCGAGTTCGACATAAAAAGTTGCTTTTTGAAAATTAAATATAATAAAATATATAAAATAAAAATATCCCCCCCCCCATATTTCTTTTCACAGTCAACCCCCCCCCCCCTTTAAAAAATCCAAGCGATCAGAGAAAAAAAAAAAAAAAACCTAATTACCTAAATCGCACATCGCGATTATCACCGCCCCGCCACGCCACGCGATGGCGCCGCCCACGATCGGCATCCGGCCTCCCTCCCTCCACCGCTCCCCTCCTCTTCCCCTCTATCTCCTCCTCGCTCCATCTCACGAATGCAAACCCGAAGCCCCTCTCCTCCCCAGTCGCCGACGAAACCGAGCACCTCACCGGAGAGCAACCTGAACGGACCCGCGAGCACACCCCTCCGACGCAGTGAAGACCCCCCCCCCCTTTTTCTTCGATGCAGTAAGTTTTTTTTTACTTTACTTTATTTTATTTTTATTTTTCAATTCTGAAATTCTAATTTTAAAAGCATTTAAAACTGTTTTTTTAAAAGGGTTTAGAAACTGATTTTATTTTAAGATTTTAAATAGAAAAAGATTTGAATTTTAAATGGAAAAGGATTAGAACTTTAAAAGGTGAAAAGGTCGTATTTTGAAATGTGAGAAGATCATATTTTTATATAGTTGATTTACAGAAAAGATAGGATTTTTATTTGTAGGAAAATATGATTTTTATATATTGAACTTCGAAATAAAAAATATGATTTTTATATATTGAACTTCGAAATAAAAAAATATGATTTTTATATGTGGAACTTCGAAATAAAAATATGATTTTTATATGTGGAACTTCGAAATAAAAATATGATTTTTATATGTGGAACTTCGAAATAAAAATATGATTTTTATATGTGGAACTTCGAAATAAAAGTATGATCTTTATATGTTGAACTTCGAAAATAAAAATTCAATTTTTATATATGGCATAGCGAAGTAAAAATTCGATTTTTATATATTGAACTTCGAAAATAAAAATTCAATTTTTATATATGGCATAGCGAAGTAAAAATTCGATTTTTATATATTAAACTTCGAAATAAAAATTCAATTTTTATATATGGCATAGCGAAGTAAAAATTCGATTTTTATATATTAAACTTCGAAATAAAAATTCAATTTTTATATATGGCATAGCGAAGTAAAAATTCGATTTTTACATAGGTAGTGAAAGCGGACAACGAAGATGACGAAGATGCGGTAGCGATGAAGTGCTGTGGAGCTAGGATAGCTATATGTGAGAACTTCTCACCTTTCAATTTCTTTTTCTAGTTATATATATATATACTAGGATGCAGACGGTGTTTAGTAGCACCCGACACAATCGTCCACAGACCATGGACTTGTTTGTTTGGTTGCATAAATTAGTTGATGATTTGATTTGAATTTGATTATTTGGTGAATTTGATTGATATGTGAATGGCGTGGGCCTTCACTAGACCGGGGATAAGGCTAGGCCTTGTCCCGTTTCTAGTATCGTGCCGTTATGCCGCCGAAATTTTCTAAAATATGTTAGAAAAATAAGAATATCATTTTATTGAATAAATGAACCGAATAGAATATTCATAGGTTGAATAAAATGTTTTATCGTTAAAAATATAATTTTTAACGTGAAAGTGAATAAATATATATTTATAAACAAATCGGCCGATTTGTTTATATACACTGATTTGACTGATGTTGATTGGGACGATAAATTTCGCACATCGCCCAACTGCACAAATAAAATCTGTGTTTGATTGTTTGAAACCCCACACGGGTGTTGGGATGAAATTTGAAGTTCACTCATCCTGATTGATTAAATTTGTCGATCGATTGATTGACAGGCTGTTATAAGCGTTAGATATCTATATTTGATGCTTATACAGTGTAGTGCACTTTGGTTGATGGTTGATTATTTTTCAATGCTATTATACATGTGTTGTATGAAAATCCATATAATTAACTTTATATGGTAATTGATTGGGCCTCATTCCAGTTTTAAAATAGAAATATTTGAAATAGAAATATTCGAAATGGAATATTTGAAAATATCAATATATGAAGCCGTGTTGATTAGATTGACGCCATTTTGACGTGAACGATATTTATATCGATTTTATTCATTTTAAAATGAATATTAAAAAGTAATTTTGAAATCGAATATTTCGAAATGAATTGAATTGAAAACGATTTCGAAATGAATTGAATTGAAAACGATTTCGAAATGAATTGAATTGAAAACGATTTCGAAATGAATTGAATTGAAAACGATTTCGAAATGAATTGAATTGAAAACGATTTCGAAATGAATTGAATTGAAAACGATTTCGAAATGAATTGAATTGAATATGAATTCAAATTGAATTGAAATTTGAATCGAATAGAAATGAATTTTAAAACGAATTTATAAAGAAGAATTCAATTTTGAATTGAATTGAAATGGAAGTTGAAATTGCTTTTGAAACGAATTTAAAACTGTTTATATAATTCGTTTTAAATAGAAATCGACGAAATATATATTATATATATTATATATATAATATAATGGCCTGAATAGAACGCGCCGCGGCAGTTCGTGAATTTCGACCATTCATTTCAAACGGACATTACGGGAGATCCGACCGTCGGATTCTCCTAAAACCGGAGCCGTTGGGTTCATATCGAAAAGAGCTTTCTAACGAATATTAGAAATTTGAAATCTAATGGTTGGATTTGGAGTTACGTCCAAATCAAATTTGAAAAAGGTCGTTGTAAGTGCAGTTCGATGGCCATTGATGGAAATCGACTATACGGGCCTTGATAAAATTATTAAAAATAGTAATAATTTGTGTAAAATCATAAGAAATGATTTAGAAAGGATTGGGATGAAAAACACCATATTTGAAAGGATAAAAATAGATTTTTATCGAAATGAACTAGTTTTGAACTAGAATTATAATTCTATTTATTTTTAAATAAATAAATTGAATTTGAAAAGGGTTTTGAAAATAACCAAAATTTCCAATGATTGCATTGGAGTGGATTTGAATCGAAATTGTCTTCGGAATATTTCGATATTGGAATTCGTGATTATACAGGGGTTGTTAGGGAAATTTGAAAGATATATATTTATATCGTTATTTCCAATACGACATTTGTTAGTCGTAGAATTCGATATTGAATATAAGCCGATATATTTTCTATTCAGAGCCTTGTATTGAATATCGAATGTGATTTGGGTTTGTCGTGAATGGTGTCTTCACTAACACTGTTCTTGAACCCAGTTGAGAAAAGATTAAATCTTTTTATTTAGATTTAATGAAGTGTACCAATTAAATAATATTTAATTGGAATTGAATTGATATTGATTTTTGGGTTTATCGTGAACAGTGTTTTAAATAACACTCGTTCTTTAACCCGATAATTAATGAATGTGATTTTGGGTTTATCGTGAACCGTGTTTTAAATGACACTGATTCTTTAACCCAGTTGAAGATTAAAACTAGGTGGAGTTTTAATGAATCTTTAATTAAGATTGAAATGATCGAGAATGGAGTATCACCAGTTTTACTCCAGGCGATAATTAAATCTTTAATTAGATTTGAACGTGAAATGGTAATTGAATTACCGATAACACTGTGGTGTTAGATATGAAGTACTACCAGTTTTACTTCATGGGATGAATAGGTTGGGATTGGGAAATAAAATAAATGATTACTTCGGTGTGGTTTGCTAATCCCGACTAGTTTGAATTGATATTCAAAGGTGATTAAAGAATAAATTTAAAGAATTTATCTTGGATAAAATTAATGGGAACTTTTCCCAAAGTATAGGAATATTTGAATAAAAGAATATTCTGAATTGGAATGAGGCGTATGTTGTGTTGGTGTAACACTTTTATAATATATACGCGAGTTATTCAGAAAGACCGGGTTTATCCCATTCTGAATAACAGATTCGACGTGGTGTCGAAAATGAAGACGACGGTCGAAGACCGGAGGTCTTCATGTCGTTTGGGTGATTACTGATGATCTTGATTGGGCTGTACACCCAAGAAGATGGAAACATTTAGGGATCGTCCAGACGTACTTGGAAATCGATGGATATGCGGGGTACTAGGTGCCTCCGGTTTCGTTCAGACCCAGAACGGACTTGTAAATGGACTGTGTGTCTGACATTGGATTTTAGTCCGTGTGATTGATCTCTATTAAATATATATCTGTTTGGCGGCGGAGAATTTATTCTCTTGCTTAACACCCTTCTCTGAGACGTACGAGCTCAGGGGTTATATATTGATGGATATCAAACGCATGGAGTGAATTGCCTGTGTGGCAATTGATCGAGGCTTCTGTTGAAAAGCAAAGTCTTGTGGTGATGATCAAAGCAAGGCCTTTGTGGCGCAGCTTTGTGTAACGTGAATTCGCGAGCCTCGCACCCCGGTTGTGGACCAAAAACGGGAGAGGACGTCAGGGAGGGCATGCGTTTCTTTCTAGCTAGAAGTGGCGTCAGTGGTTTTACATGCCCTGACGAGTTTGACTTATGTGGTTGTTGCTGTTGCGAGACGCCTCGGTTATATCGGTTTCGGCTGATGCATTCTGGTCGGCAGACGGACCAGACTTACACCCCATAGGGTGGGGAGACGCATGTTCAGGGTTTAAGTTTAATCCACATCGGTGGACTGGCCCTAAGGATCCAAGGGTCGATGCGCTCTGACCCTGAGGCTCGGGCTAGAGAGTCTCGAAGTCGGTGAGGACTATCTTTTGCCTCGGTTCATAGATGGAAATCCAGCTTCCAAATACGTGACATTTGCGGTTTTAATTGTAGAACTAGTATGGCGACATGATATATGGTACCCATGCCGCCTATGATTGATACTTATGATTTGAAGTTGTTTTATACACTATGCACTTATAATAGTATCAAATGATTTGTTTTAAACGTATCAAGCATTCTTTGGCTGTTATAAGGGAAAACCCTATCCCCCGGCTTGCGTTGCATTGTGTGATAGGACCTGGGTCTTATAACAGCTTCATTTTTCTTTATTTAGCATTGCGCTGTTTGTTTTATGCACTGGTATTCTTGGGAGGAAACCCGTTCCGTGTTATACGGCGTGGTCCCTTGATTTACCTAATGATTTAAAATAAAGATTAATAACTGTTTTTAGTTCTCACACCAGTCACATGACTGACCTGGAGTTTATTGTTTTGACCTAAACTCTGGGTGCCCCTATTTTGACACGGGCAGCTAGTAGTTTTGGTTTTGCAGATTTATATTCACAGGATCCTGGTTTACAGCTGGAACGATATCCGGAAAGCTTTGTATCCGTATATCTCCTCTAGGTGTATTGTATTATTTTCCGCTGCTATGTATTTAAATATAATTTAAATCTCTGATATTTCTGTGTAATATTCATTTATACTCTGTATATTCTTGTATTCTGGTGCATTGTTGTAATATACAATGAAATGTTCTTCTGTATGTGTTCTGTTGTGGCTTGTTCTCGAACTATCCGACGCTTTCCTCTACGGGGAAGTTACGGGTTTTCACACACAACCAAACAATTAAACAAACAAGCCATCCAGGGTCTGTGGATGACGGGTGTCAGGTGCTGCTAAGCACCGTCTGCATCCTATTATATATATAACTAGAAAAAGAAATTGAAGAGTGAGAAGTTCTCACCGATAGCTATCCCAACTTCACGACACTTCATTTATAGAAATCTTCGCCGTTCTCGCCTTTCGTCACTTTCGTTGCCCGTAGCCACTACATATGTAAAAAAATCGAATTTTTACCTTGCTATTCAATATATAAAAATCGAATTTTTTCTATGCTATTCAATATATTAAAATCGAATTTTTACTATGCTGTTCAATATATAAAAAATGAATTTTTACTATGCTATTCAATATATAAAAATCGAATTTTTACTATGCTATTCAATATATAAAAATCGAATTTTTACTATGCTATTCAATATATAAAAATCGAATTTTTACTATGCTATTCAATATATAAAAATCGAATTTTTACTATGTTATTCAATATATAAAATTCGAATTTTTACTATGCTATTCAATATATAAAAATCGAATTTTTTCTACGCTATTCAATATATAAAAATCGAATTTTTACTATGCTATTCAATATATAAAAATCGAATTTTTACTATTATAAAAATGTAATATTTTCCTATAGAAAAAATCATACTTTAACATCGGAAAAATCATTTCTTTCCTCTACAAAAATCAGTGAAAAGGAGAACGAAAAATAATGAAACAAATAATAAAAGCTTACAGTTTATTGAACGGAGGAGGTGGAGCACGCCGCCGGTGTGCCGAAAATGGCGCACGGTGGATGGGGGGGAGGGTCTGGATAGGGCTCGCGTCGATTAGGAGGGGGTGGGTCTGGGTAGTGCTCGTGTCGATTTGGAGGGGGGGTTCTGCGAGCGGTGGTAGGGCGCGGGGGGGTCTACGAGCGGTGGCGGGGCGAGGGGGGTCTGCGAGCGGTGGCGGGGCGAGGGGGGGTCTGCGAGCGGTGGCGGGGCGAGGGAGGGTCGGTGAGCGCGTCGACGTTGGTTTTTTTTTCTTTTTTATTTCCTTCGAACTGAATTATAACGGGGGGGGGGGGGCAGAATGAAAGATAAGGGAAGGAGGGAAGATATTTTTATATTTTGTTTTATTTTATTTTATTTCAAAAAGTTGACTTTCACATATGACCTCTAAACAAGGCCCACCGCCTGTCGTCCACAGCGTATTACCCACATTCCGAACACAATGGGATATGTACCATAAGCTTATTCGGCTATTACAATCAGTTTTCGTTTAAATCAACATATACTCTATATATGGAATTTGAACGCGCATTTCAATTTACCGGGGTCATATACTAACTCTATAAATCCTAAAAAAAATATTTTCTAGCTTCGTATTGACGATACGGTCCTAACAAAACTAGTTTCGTCGAATTCTGAGACCGTTGGAAAAATGGCCATTTTCCAGTCGATTAAAATCAACTGAAACTGGTCAAACGTGTTTTCCTTTGCCACGCTCACATATTGATTCGAAAAATTATTAAATTTGGAATCTAACAATAACTTGACATCACGGATCCAACAAAAGTGGTTTCGTCGAAATCCGAGGTCGTTTGCAAAATTTCCATTTTTAAGGGCCTGAATTCCATAGCGACTATTCAGAATTTTCAACTGGACATATCTTTTGATTCCCGCTATGAAATTTCAATTTTTTGGATTCATTGGAAAGATATTCTCGATTAGATCCCATTATTTTTTGTTTCACTAAAATCCGGTTTATTTTGCACCCGGTACATTCATTTGAAGTTTAAAATCGAATTATCGGACTACCGCGCCATTTTCAATTCTATTTATAATTATATATAATTATTTATGTTCTAACGACGATGTATACAATATATACGTTCGAATTCTATTCAAAATAAATTTCTCGTCGTTTTTATTTAAAATAATTCATTTTAAATATTCAAAATTCGCTAAAATTGCCAAAATAAAATTTTTAAACTGGCCCAGATTTTCGGGTTGTTACAGCATAAGTGCCCCATACCACTATGTCGCCATATCTAAGTTTACTATCAAAACTGCAATTGTCACGTATTGGAAGTTGGATTTCCATCTGTGAACCGAGGCAAGGGATCGTCCTCACCGGCTTCGAGACTCTCTAGCCCGAGCCTCAGGGTCAGAGCGCATCGACCCTTGGATCGTCAGGGCCAGTCCACCGATGTGGATTAAAATGCCTACACACTGCGTTTCCCAGCCCTTTGGGACGTAAATGAGTCCTATGACTCCATCAACTCCACATAGTCACTGATATATCTGAGGCGCCTCGCAGTCCAACAACCACACATGTGAAAATAATATAAATGTCAGGGCTGGTAGGTCATTGACACCACCCTAGCTAGAAGGAAATGCATGTCCTTCCTGAAGTCCTCTCCCGTTTCTGGTTCACAACCGGGGTGTGAGGCTCGCGAATTAACGCTACACAAAGCTATGCCACAAAGGTCGTGCTTTGATCATCAACCACAAGACTCTGCTTTTCAACAGAAGCCTTGATCATTTGCAACTTATCATGCCACACAGGCAAACCACTCCATGCAACCGATATCCATCAATCACACAGAATGATATCCAATGTCAGACACACAGTCCATTTACAAGTCCGTTCTAGGTCTAAACGAAACCGAAGGCACCTTGTACCTCGCATATCCATCGATCTCCAAGCATGTCTGGACGATCACCAACTGATTCCCTCCTCTTGGGTATACAGCCCAATCAAGATCATCAGCAATTATCCAAATGATGTGAAGACCTCCGGTCTTCGACCACTGTCTTCATCCTCGACACATCGCCGAATCAGTTATTCCAAATGGGATAAACCCGGTCTTTCTGAATAACTCGTGTATATAATAAACAAGTGTTACACAAACACAACATACGCCTCATTCCAATTCAGAATATTCTTTTATTCAAATATTCACATCTATAGGGAAAGGTTCCCATTAATTTTATCAAAGATAAATTCTTTTAAATTTATTCTTTAATCTTCCTTTGGATTTCAATTCAAACCAAATTATGGTTTATCCAAACTAGTCGGGATTAACGAACCTTACCGAAGTAATCACTTGTCTTAAATTTCCCAAATCCAACCTATTCATCCCATGAAGTAAAACTGGTAATACTTCATATCTAGCACCACGGTGTTATCGATAAATTCAACTACCATTTCACGTTCAAATCTAATTAAAGATTTAACTACCTACCGCCTAGAGCAAAACTGGTGATACTCCATTCTCGATCATTTCAATCTAATTAAAGATTCATTAAAACTCCACTTGGTTTTAATCTTCCCAAAAATCAATATTAATGATTGTTTAATGCGACAAAAAGGAATTTCACTCGATCCGAATCAGTCGCTAAACCAATCTAGACCGTTCGAAACGCCTGATTGTTTTGAGAAAAAGTCACAAAAGAACGCAAACGGAAGAACATTTCATTGTATATTACAACAATTCATCAGAATACAAGAATATACAGAGTATAAACAAATATTATACAACAGAAAATATCAGAGATTACAATAAATTACATAGCAGCGGAAAATAATACAATACACAACTGAAGGAGATATACGGATACAAAGCATTCCGGATATCCTTCCAGCTGTAAACCAGGATCCTATGAATATAAATCTGCAAAACCAAAACTACTAGCTGCCCGTGTCAAAATAAGGGCACCCAGAGTTTAGGTTAAAACAATAAACCCCAGGTCAGTCATGTGACTGGTGTGAGAACTAAAACAGTTATTAATCTTTATTTTAAAGTAAGGTAAATCAAGGGACCACGCCGTATAATACAGAACGGGTTTCCTCCCAAGAACACCAGTGCATAAAACAAACAGCGCAATGCTAAATAAAGAAAAATGAAGCTATTATAAGACCCAGGTCCCATCACACAATGCAACGCAAGCCGGAGGATAGGGTTTTTACCTTATAATAGCCAAGAATGCTTGGTACGTTTAAAACAATCATTTGATACTATTATAAGTGCATAGTGTATAAAACAACTTCAAATCATAAGTATCAAACATAGACGGCATAAGCGCCATATATAGGAATACAACTAAAATCGAAACATCACGTATTGGAAGTTGGATTTCCATCTGTGAACCGAGGCAAGGGATCGTCCTCTACCGAATTCGATACAATCTAGCCCATGTCTCCAGAACAGCCGCAACTGCCCCTTTGAGCGACAGGGCCGGTCCACACGGAGTGGATTATAGTGCCTGAACAATACGTCTCTCCGCCCAATGGGGCGTAAATGAGCCAACAAATGACTCCATCGGACCCGGATCATCCGATCAAACCGAGGCGCCTCGCAACAGCAACAACCACATAAGTCAAACTCGTCAGGGCGTGTAAAACCACTGACGCCACTTTTAGCTAGAAAGAAGCGCATGTCCTCCCTGAGGTCCTCTCCCATTTTTGGTTCACCACCGGGGTGTGAGGCTCGCGAATCAACATTACACAAAGCTACGCCACACAGGCCGTGCGTTGATCATCAACCACAAGACTTTGTTTATCAATAGAAGCCTTGATCATTTGCATCTTAGCATGCCACACAGGCAATTCACGCTATGCAATCGATATCAATTACACAGAATGAAATCCGATGTCAGACACACAGTCCATCTACAAGTTCGTTCTGGGTTTGAACGAAACCGGAGGCACCTAGTAACCCGCATATCCTTCGATCTCCAAGTACGTCTGGACGATCACTAATTGATTCCCTCCTTTTGGGTGTACGGCCCAATCAAGATCATCAGTAATTATCCAAACTACGTGAAGACCTCCGGTCTTCTACCATCGTCTTCATCTTCGACTTATCGTCGTATTAGTTATTCAGAATGGGATAAACCCGGTCTTTCCGAATAACTCGCGTATATAATAAATACGTGTTACACAAACACAACACGCCTCATTCCAATTCATCAGTCACTAACCGCAAATTAGCAAGAGAATAATTCCCCAAACATTAACCCCGAAGGCCGAAACCAACATCAGATCAATATCCAGGAAACCATTCATCTTAGCCAACCTACAGTTAGTTTCTAAATTTCACATTCTTAGGGAAAGGTCCCCATTAATTTTATCAAAGATAAATTCTTTTAAATTTATTCTTTAATCTTCCTCTGAATATCACTTCAAACTTGTCGGGATTAACGAATCTTATCGAAGTAATCATTTGTTTTAATTTCCCAATCCCAACCTATTCATCCCATGAAGTAAAACCGGTCATACTTCATATCTAACACCATGGTGTTATCGGTAAATTCAATTACCATTTCACGTTCAAATCTAATTAAAGATTTAACTATCGCTTGGAGCAAAACTGGTGATACTCCATTCACGATCTTTTCAATCTAATTAAAGATTCATTTAAACTCCACTTAGTTTTAATCTTTGATTAGGTTAAAGAATCAGTGTCATTTAAAACACGGTTCATGATAAACCCCAAAATCACATCACATTTCAATCAGTCCCTAACCGTAAATTAGCAAGTGAGCAATTCCCTAAGTATTAACCCTGAAGGCCGAAACCAACATCAGATCAATACCCCAGAAACCATTCAACTTAACTAATCTCCAGTTAGTTTCTGATTTTCTTAACTCCTTTGGGTCTAAGAACAGTATTATTGAAGATACCGTTCACGACAACCCAAAATCACATTCCATTAATTATCGGGTTAAAGAACAAGTGTTATTCAAAAAAAAAAAAACTGTTCACGATAAACCCAAAAATCAATACCAATTCAATTCCAATTAAATATTATTTAATTGGTACACTTCATTAAATCTAAATAAAAAGATTTAATCTTTTTCTCAATTGGGCTTAAGAACAGTGTTAATGAAGACACCATTCACGACAAACCCAAACCACATTTGTTATTCAATACAAGGCTCTGAATAGAAAATATACCGGCTTATATTCAATATCAAATTCTACGACCAACAAATATCGTATTGGAAATAACGATATATATATATCTTTCAAATTTCCATAACAACATCTGTATAATCACGAAATCCAACATCGAAATATTCCGAAGACAATTTCGATTCAAATCCATTCCAATTCAATTATTGGGAATTCTGGTTATTTTCAAAACCATTTCAAATCCAATTTATTTATTTTAAAAATAAATAAATTATTATTCTAGTTCAAAACTAGTTCATTTCGATAAAGTTCTATTTTTATCTTTTCAAATATGGAATTTTTCATCCCCATTCTTCACAAATCATTTCTTATGATTTTACACAAATTATTACTATTTTTAATAATTTTATCAAGGCCCGTACAGTCGATTTCCATCAACGGCCATCGCACTGCACTTACAACGACCTTTTCCAAATTTGATTTGGACATAATTCCAAATCCAACCATTAGATTTCTAATTTCTAATATTCGTTAGAAAGCTCTTTTCGATACGAACCCAAGGTTCCGGTTTTAGGTGAATCCGACGGTCGGATCTCCCGCAATATCCATTTGAAGTCAATGGTCGAAATTCACGAACTACCGCAGCGCGGCGCATTCTATTCAGGCCATTATATTATATATATAATATATACTTCGTCAATTTCCTTTTAAAACATATTTTATGAATCGTTTTAAATTCGTTTCCAAAACGATTTCAACTTCTTTTCCAATTCAAATCAAAATTGAATTTTTTTTCTTATAAATTCGATTTAAATTCAATTCAAATTGATTTCAATTCAAATCGATTTTTAATTCAATTCGTTTTCAGTTCAATTTCAATTCGAATTCATTTCTATTCAATTTCAATTCAAATTCAATTCTATTCAATTTCAATTCGAATTCATTTCTATTCAATTTCAATTCGAATTCATTTTCAAAATATTCGATTTTGAAATCACTTTTCAATATTCATTATAAAAATGAATATAATCGATATCAATATTGTTTGCGTCAAAATGGCATCAATCTAATCAACACGGCTTCATATATTTCTATTTCAAATATTCTATTCAAATATTTCGTTTCAAATATTTCTATTTTCAAATATCTCTTTTTCAAATATTTCTTTTCAAAACTGGAATGAGGCCCAATCAATGACCATAGATTTTATATCTATGGATTTCCATACAACGCATGTATATAACCACAATGACAAATAATCAACCATCATCCAGAGTGCATTCTACACTGTATAAGCATCAAATATAAATATTCAATGCTTATAACAGTCTGTCAATCAATCGATCGACATAAAACTAATTATTGGGATTAGTGTATGTCATATATCACCCCAATACCCGTGTGGGGTTTTCAAATAATCAAACATAGATTTTATTTGTGCAGTTGGGCGATGTGTAAAATTTATCGTCCCAATCAATATCAGTCAAATGTGTGTATATAAACAAATCGTTCGATTTGTTTATAACTATTTATTTCATTTTAAATACACGTTAAAAATTCTATTTTCAACTATAAAATATTTTAACTATATAAATATTTTATTTCATTTCACATCACATCACACAATCAACTACGCAGTAAAATCAAACAAACAAGCATACAAGCCGTCCATGGTCTATGGACGACGGGTGTCGGGTGCTACTAAACACAGTCTGCATCCTAGTATATATTTTAACTAGAAATAAATTTAAAAGTGAGAAGTTCTCACCGACTAGCTAAACCAAACGCCTCGACTCTTCATATGTAGAAAATCTCCGCCGTTTCTTCTTTCGTCATCCGTATTCACTACATATACAAAAATCAAATTTTTACTTTGTTATTCAATGTATAAAAATCGAATTTTTAATTTGCTATTCAACATATAAAAATCAAATTTTTACTTTGCTATTCAACATATAAAAATCAAATTTTTGTATGGATAAAATCACATCTTTATGATGATAAAAATCATGGCTTTACGTTATAAAAACCAAAGCTTCATACATAATAAAAATCATAATTTTATTTCACTCCTCCATGGATAAAATTTATATTTTTCGCTAACATAAAAATCATATTTTTATAAGGATTAAAAAAAACAGAGAACTTACCCATTTTCTAGGGTTTGAAATGATCATCGTCGCTCGCGCCGCATGTCAATCGGAGCTCCACATTCCTCACGTCGGAGCTCTGCTCACCTCCGACCGCCACCATTCGCAGTTCGACGCCCTGTAGCAGCCCCCCCCAAACCCATTCGAATGCTGGTGAAATCATTTTGGGGATTGAGGCTTCAACCGGAGGAATGGGAGAGGGAGAGGACCGGAGAGGAGAGGGTGTGAGGCGCAGGTCGCGGTGGTGGGTGGTCTGAAAAAGGGGGCGCGGCAATTTCTGTTTTGGGGCTAGGTTTAGGGTATCGCGGTGGGGAGGGAAAGAAGGGCGGAGGAGGGAGAGAAGAGGGTGGATCAGAGCTAGGGTGTGGCGCTGGTGGGTAAGGTGGCGACGCGGTGAGGTACGATGGACGACGGCTGAGGGTTGGGAAGAAGCGACGGGTTGGAAAGAATAAGGGGGGGCTATGTAAATAGGATTTATATTATATAATTAATTAATTTTATTATTCCAAAAAGCAACTTTAAATTTCGGTCTTGAAATCGAACCCACCGTCTGTCGTCCTTAGCTAACTACCCCCATTCCGAACACAATGGGATATGTATCGTAGGCTGATTGGATCGCCTCGCTCAATTTTCGCCAAAATCAACATATAACTCTATATATTGAATTTGAACGCGCATTTCAATTTACTGGGGTCACATACTAACTAGAAAAATTCTCGAAACATATTCTCTAGCTTCATATTGACGATACGGTCCTAACAAAACTAGTTTCATCGAATTCTGAGACCGTTTGAAAAATGGCCAATTTCCAGTTGATTAAAATCAAGTAAAACTGGTCAAACGCGTTTTCCTTTGCCACGCTCACATATTGATTCAAAAAATAATGAAATTTGGAATCTAGCAATAACTTGACATCACGGATCCAACAAAAGTGGTTTCGTCGAAATCCGAGGACGTTTGCAAAATGGCTATTTTTAAGGGCCGAAATTCCATAGCGACTATTCTGAAATTTCAACTGGACATAACTTTTTATCCCCGCTATGAAATTTTGATTTTTCGGATTCGTTGGAAAGATTCTCAATTAGATTCAAATATTTTTGGTTTCACTAAAATCCGGTTTATTTTGCACCCGGTACTTTCATTTGAAATTTGAAATCGAATTATCGAACTACCACGCCATTTCCAATTCCTTTTATAATTATAAATAAATATTTATATTCTAACGACGACGAATATAAATATATATGTTCTAGTTCTATTTGAAATAAATTTCTCGCCGCTATTATTCAAAATAATTCATTTTTAATATTCAAAATTCGTTAAAATTACCAAAATAAAAATTTTAAATTGGCCTAGATTTCTGGGTTATTACATTTAACTTGGGAAATCATATCCTATCTTTAACTGGGTTAAAGAACCAATGTCATTTAAAACACGGTTCACGATAAATCCAAAATCACATTCTATTCCATCAGGCTTTAATCGTAAATTAGCAAGTGAACAATTCCCTAAGTAATAACCCCGAAGGCCGAAACCAACATCAGATCAATACCCAGGAAACCATTCAACTTAACTAATCTCCAGTTAGTTTCTGATTTTCTAAACTCCATTGGGTCTAAGAACATTATTAATAAAGATACCATTCACGACAACCCAAATCACATTCCATTAATGATGGAATCTTCATGGAAAACAAATCGATATATATATAATCGATATAAACTTCCATATCTTACTAACAATATAAATGGAATAATGGCAAAGCCTTTTAAATTCCATATGTATTAGCAGTCCTCATCCACAGAATTCACTTCGATTATTACCAAATCGAATTCCATTCCATTCCAATTTATTTTATTAAATTGGAAAACTTTACTTTGGAAAATCTCCTTTAAATCTTAACAAAAGATTTATAAATTCCAAATCACGTTTCACTATAAATCGGGTTAAAGAACGAATGTCACTAAAACACAGTTCACAACAAACCCAATTCACATTCCATTAATTATCGGGTTAAAGAACAAGTGTTGTTTAAATCACCGTTCACTATAAACCCGAAAATCAGTTCCAATTCAATTCCAAATAAATATCATTTAATTGGTATGCTTCAATAAATCTAAATAAAAAGATTTAATCTTTTTCTCAACTGGTTTAAAGAACAGTGTTAATGAAGACACCATTCACGACAACCCAAATCACATTTAATATTAAACACAAGGCTCTGAATAGAAAATATATCGGCTTATATTCAATATCAAATACTATAACCAATAAATATTGTATTGGAAATAACAATATATCTTTCGAATTTCCATAATAATATCTGTATAATCACGAAATCCAACATCGAAATATTCCGAAGACAATTTCGATTCAAATCCATTTCCAATTTATATATTGGAAATTCTGGTTATTTTTAAAACCATTTCAAACCCAATTTATTTATTTCAAAAATAAATGGATTATAATTCTAGTTCAAAACTAGTTCGTTTCGATAAAAATCTATTTTTATCTTTTCAAATATGGAATTTTTCATCCTAATTCTTCCCAAATCATTTCTTCTGATTTTACACTAATTATTGATATTTTTAATAATTCAAGGCCCGTACAGTCGATTTCCATCAACGGTCATCGAACAGCACTTACTGCGACCTTTTCCAAATTTGATTTGGACATAATTCCAAATCCAACCGTTAGATTTCAAATCTCTAATATTCGTTGGAAAGCTCTTTTCGATACGAACCCAACGGTTCCGGTTTTAGGAGAATCCGACGGTCGGATCTCCCGTAACTTCCATTCGAAGTCAATGGTCGAAATTCGCGAATTACCGCGGCGCGACGCGTTCTATTCAAGCCATTTAATATATATATAATATATATATTTCGTCGATTTCAATTCTAAACGTATTTTATAAATCGTTTTAAATTCGTTTTAAATACAATTTCAACTTCATATTCAATTTTAAATTTAAATTGAATATTCCATACCATCAATATATATATATATATATATATATATATATATATATATTTTCAAAACGTTATATTTTGAAATTACTTCCTTTTCTATATTCATTATAAAAACGAATATAATCGATATAAATATCGTTCGTGTCAAAATGGCGCAAATCTAATCAACACGACTTTATATCTTTCAATAACTTCGTTATTCTATTCAACAAATGAATATTTTCTTCAACACATGAATTTTCTTTTATTCAACACATGAATATATATTTTATTCAACACATGAATTTACTTCTATTCAACACATGAATATATGTTTTATTCAACACATGAATATATATTTTATTCAACACTTGAATTTTCTTTTATTCAACACATAAATATATATTTTATTCAACACATGAATTTTCTTTTATAATATTCTTTATTTTCCAAATTGGAATGAGGCCCAATCAATTACCATATAATGATAATTATATGGATTCCATACAACACATGTATATAATAGTAATGATAAATAATCAACCATCATCCAGAGTGCACCACACAACAGCATAAGCATTAAATATAAATAATTAACGCTTACACAGTCTGTCAACCAATCGGTCGACATATAATTAAATAATTGGGATTAGTGTACGCCAAATATCATCCCAACACCCGTGTGGGGTTTCAAATCAACAAACACAGATTTTATTTGTGCAATTGGGCGATGTGTAAAATTTATCGTCCCAATCAATATCAGTCAAATGGGTGTACATAAACAAATCGTCTGATTTGCAAATGAAGATTTCAACACATGAATATATTTTATTTTATTTTATTTCAACACATGAATATTGTTTTCCATTCCACCTCACTTACCAAATTCACACAAACAAATCAACCAAAACATAACCAAACAAACAAGTCGTCCATGGTCTGTGGACGACGGGGAAATAATTCATATATGCAGTTATAAAATGAATAACAGTATAAAAGCAATTTCGGTGAGAAGTTCTCACCTTTGGATTCCACTCCGCCATTCTTTATTTCTGAACTGTTTGGATTCATTTAAAATTCTAACGCATCCTTTTTACACTGTTCATATATAAAAATCCAATTTTTTTTAATATCTCTACTATATAAAATTATATTTTTAATATCTCTACTATATAAAAATTATATTACTACTTCAACTCTACATAGATAAAAATCACATTTTTATCGCTTCTTCTCATAGATAAAAATCATAACTTTATCACTTCGTTTGCATTATAAAAATCACATCTTTTCTATAATAAAAATCTCGTCTTTCCTATCATAAAAACCTTATTTTTATGTGGCTACCATACGTGTAAAAATCATATTTTTATATGACTAAAATTCATATTTTTAAACCGCCATTATATACATAAAATCCGATTTTTATCTTGCTAATATATATATAAAGATTCAATTTTCCTCATGCTATACCTACCATAAAAAATCCTACCTTTATCATGTTATTTATATGATAAAAATCGGAGTTATTAAAATAAACTAAAATAAAATATTTATATTCCAACGACGATTCAAATAAATATATACGTTCTATTTCTATTCAAAATAAATTTCTCATCGTATTATTTAAAATATACCATTTTAAATATTCAAAATTCACTAAAATTGCCAAAATAAAAATTTTAAATTAGCTTAGATTTCCGGGTTATTACAATATGTATACAATAACATTATCAGAGTACAACACTTACAATACAGCGGAAATAACAATAGCTACATAGTCCTGAAGCCTCCTGCTCCAAGTTCTCCAAGTATATCTGTAAAACCTGACTACTTGACTGCCCGTACAAATTTAGGCACCCAAGAGTTTAGGGTAAAACAAAACAAAATAAACTCCGGGCCAGTCATGTGACTGGAGTGAGTAAACAATTTAAAACAGTTTGAGAAAATAAACGATATCTCATAAGACCACGCCGTATAATGGAACGGGTTTTTCCCTTATGAGAAACCAAACACTTGATTTATCATTCAAAAATCCTTTTGAAAGAAACGATAATCTTTATATCAAAACTCTTTGGATATTATAATAGTGTCTATCAACCATAACATAATAATCATCAAGCAGAACGCTTCCATCTCACGTTCCACATACATAATATATAATCAAAAACCGCGGGCGCTTATTGGTTAATAAATTCCAACTGGCAAGGTATGGGACCACCTTCCGACGGTGTATCTCTAGAGAGGAATACACCGGGTTCAACAAGAACATCTTGTAACCCACGCTAAACATAACCGATCACTCAGTTCGCTTGAGTGTACCAAATGTATTATCACCAACGGTTGGGATCAGCAACCGTTTCCCAAAAGGGACAGCATCGAAATAGATTATAGAAATAAAATGGAATTTCTCTAGATCAGGTGACAATACACCCTAATTGGCATCTAACCATTTAGCCATGCGGCCTACCCGATTTTATACCATTTCTCGGTTGTGAGGCTAGAGGTCATAACGTATCCTTTTACAAACCACCCCTTTTTTCACTTTGAATGTCTCGTCATACCTGCCAAATCACAAATTGATTTCTTCAAACATACCATGGGTAAACAGCTAAGAGAAACGAATTCCTCCGCCACCAAACGTAAATACGTTTGAAGAGATCAACTTACGTGATCTATTAAATATACTATGTTAGACATTCTTCCATACAGGTTGTCCTGGGACTGGAC
Source organism: Allium sativum (assembly GCA_030737875.1). NCBI lineage: Eukaryota > Viridiplantae > Streptophyta > Magnoliopsida > Asparagales > Amaryllidaceae > Allium > Allium sativum. The sequence continues at coordinate 165,836,439 of CM060913.1, forward strand.
AAAACAAAGGTACTATTTTGTAAATCCATCTTAGGCAATTTCTACCTAGGATTTACCGAACAGCCCTTTCATAACTCCGTCTTCAATTATCTTCATCATATTTGATTCGTAATGCTAATGCCATACGGAGTGGTTTTCAGATAATATATCTGATCCTGGTCTCTCTATATTGACAACAGAAATGGTCAAAATCTTTGATAGTCGGTGATTTAACTATCAAAGGAAAACATGTGTACAAACGGTCGTATTTCCAAATGGAAATCTTACCGATCAATCATCATTTCATTTCCTAATTTCCCATTTATCGTTCCATATATTCATAAATTCCTTATTTCTAAAATTAGAAAATATACATTATTAAGTTTGGAAAACGTTTCCATTTCTGATTCACGCATCAATATCCTCCTACCTCTATCAGTTTCTAACTGTAAACTAGTAAGTGAACAACTTCACAAGTATAAAACCCGAAGGCCGAAACCAACATCAAATCGATACCCAGAAAGCCATTCAACTAGACTAATTTCCAATCAGTTTCTAATTTCAGTAATTCCATTTAAATTCCTAATTCAAACCCCAAATTCCTTTATAATATATTTGATTTGCAAAATATTTACTTTAATCTAATTTTTCACATAGAATGTGAATAATATTTCTTTATATAATCAAAACAGTTTGATTTCGTATTTAAAAACAATATCTCAAACCCAAATTCTATTTATATTTTATTTGTAGAATTATTCATACAAATCTCCTTTTTATTTCTAACACTTAAATCTCATTTATAATTCCCTTTATATAATTCTATTTATTTTATATAAATCCTTTTATATAATTCTATTTATTTTATATAAATCCTTTTATATAATTCTATTTATTTCATATAAATCCTTTTATATAATCCTATTCATTTTATATAAATCTTTTTGTATAATCCTTTTCATTTTGTATAAATCCTTTTATATAATTCTATTCATTTTATATATAAATATTTCATTTTCAATATTCACTTTGAAAATTTCCTTTTTACATTCCATCCAGTATTTCATATGGTATTTAAAATACCAAATAACATGACCAATGTCATCATAATCAATCACAGCTTTTATATCACATCATATATCACAATATATGAAAACAAACAATATTATAATATTGAGGAATTCAATTGGATCCCTCTAACCTATCTCCCTGCATTCACAGACGTTAAACAATATAAATAACATCGATTTCATTTCAATATGAAATATTTTGATAAACAGAATCAATATTTGATTAATGATATATATATATATATATCGCTATCTATAATTTCAACCAATAAATCAACAATTCAACCAAACATTTAACACACAGCAATCACTCATCATTTATCAATACTAGATTATATTTATAAAAATTATAACTATACAGAGTTAGTGAGATTTACTCACTTTGGTTTGCAGTTGACAGTTCTGCTTTTATTTTGGGATAAAATCAAATAGACTTTTGACTTTATCGCGAATTTCCAGTAGCCTAGTTCACGTCCATATTAGTTCTACAACGTTGATTTCTCTGGTTCGACTCCAACATGATATGTCTTGTCCGATTCTGGTAATATGAGGAAGTTACAATTTATACAAGTTTGTATACAGTTGAATGTCATTAACCATTTGTTAACTTAATTAAATAATATTTAACCTTAAATACTCTTAATCCCGTGTTAGGCAGACCAAATCCTTAGTTCCTCAATCACTGTTTGAACAAAATTTCGCAGCTCCCCATCAAACATACCATGCCGTATCCTCTACTTAAACATGGCACAAACATTTATTCTGACTCCTGATTTTCATTTGGAAGTAAATACAATTGGACTCCGGACCCTTATACTTCCACTAATAACAATCCGGGTCAACGCTACTTTACTAACACCGTCACCTGAACCATCACTCTCACTTCCAAAAAAACTCAACACAAAAACTTGAACTTCATTAACATCCCTACTTTTGCTACATCCCTTCTCTATCTTACTCCACCCTCAACCTAAACAAGAAATAAGCTAACACTATAATTGAATAATTTTTAATTAACCTGACTACTATTTAAATTCACGTCCTTACCAGTAGACCCATCTTCTGTATTGCTTAAAAATCAAACTGCTGAAGCTCCTCCGTTACATCATCTAACTCCACTGCCATTTCCATGCTCATTGACTAACCCTTCCATCATCACCATCCCGCTCAGCACCACCCCCTCTTTCCAATAGACACCTCATGGCAAACTCGATGACCCTCCCTCAATTCGTGATTTACTGTTTTCAAACCCAGTTCCATTGGTATTTGCCGTCTCTAGTTGGCTATTGAAGCCAATTCAGGTCACTGAAGTCTTACCTACTTCTGCTGTCGTGACTGTTGAAAATTGGGCTTCCATTCCTGATAAACTCGAGATCCTCCGATGCTCTACAGACAACTCACAAAAATCAAAAGTCCTATTTACTTCGACGAGAATTCTTCAACATCGCACCTCCTATCGATGAACTGTCACCACCGCCTTACCACCTACGCTCGACCACAATCAGTCGCACCAAACCCCATGGTCTGCATCCTCCTCGATCAACCAAACTTCAGCAACTCGAGATGATTTCCGACACCTTCGAGCTCCAACTACAGGCAATTTCAAGTTTATAAATTTGTTTTTATATTTATAGGAATTGATGTGAATTTCCTTTGATTTTAAAACTCGTGCTTCTCACTATTGAAATTTTCTTGGTGGTGGCTCAACGTTTCGTTGACTATGGGATGAAATTTAGGTTTGGGTATTTTAAGGGGGTATATATAGGGTAGGATACTATTTTTATATTCGATTATTTTATTTATTTTTAAGCAATCTTTATATGTACTCGTCGTTTAAAAATCCGTACGATCACATACAATACACAAAAATCATGAAAATTGGCAAGCAACTACAATTCAACATTTCGGACCCAATGAAACTTATTTCGTCGAATTCCGGCTCTGTTTTCTCACAAAGCATATTTTTAAAGCCAAATTATTGACTGTTTCTCACATTAAAATCCGATACGGCCACATACTGACTCCAAAAATCACGAAAATTGAAATCTAACAATAATTTAATATTTCAGATCCAACAAAATTAGATTCGTCAGAAACGGAGGTCGTTTGCAAAAACTGGCTATTTTTAAAGCTCTAAGTAAACCCATTTAAATATAAATATATTTAAAAATAATTAAATTAAATATTAATAAATTAATATTATTGTATATATTCACATAGAATATAATCCGGCTCCAAAATAGGCATATCGGGATTTATAACTCGACATTTAAAAATCCTAGATTAAATCGATATTCAATTTATATTAAAAATCTTTTTATAATATAAATAAATCGTTATTAATTATAAAGGAATTCCATAGCGACTTTTCGAATATTTGATTTGGACATAACTCAGAATCTATACGACGAAATCTCGATTTTTCTCTTCCATTAGAAAAATATACTTCACCAGCTCTGAACGTTTCTTGTTTCACAGAAATCCGACTTAAAACAGATTCTATATATTCATTTAAAGTTCGAATCGCATAATTACGAACTGCCATGCCTTTTCGAGCTCGATTATAATTATAATAATATTATACGTTCAACTGTCGTTTATATAATATATTCGTTAATATAATTCAACTCTAAACTGAATTATATATTATATATGATCCAATTCACACAATATTGTGAATTCCACTATTCTCCGACTATTTTGGAATTTAAAAATATTATTTAATTATTATAATAATTAAATATTCAAAGTTATTTAATTTAAACCATTAAATTACTAAACCATTATTTGAATAATTAAATAAAATTAATTATTAAATCATTAAAAATACGGGTCGTTACAATTACATGTCTATCATTGTATTTCAAACTGTATGGTTGATCTCTGCTAAATATATATCTGTTTGGTGGTGGAGAATTTATTCTCTTGCTTAACACCATTCTCTAAGACGTACGAGCTTAGATAGGCAGAAATCAATAGTACGGTGTAGATTGTCGATGCGGCATGTTTGATTTTCCAAAGTTAAATAATCATTAATATTGATTTATGGGAAGATTAAAACCAAGTGGAGTTTTAATGAATTTTTAATTAAATTGAAATGTGTATGTGATAATTTAAATTATTAAATTTAGGAAATGACCGAGAGTGGAGCATCACCGGTTTTGCTCTAAGCGATAGTTAAATCTTTAATTAGATTTGAACGGGTAAAGGTAATTAATTTTACCGATAACACCATGGTGTTAGATATGGAGTATTACCAGTTTTGCTCCATGGGATGAATAGGTTGGGATTGGGAAATTAAACAAATGATTACTCTGGTAAGGTGCGCTAATCCCGACTAGTTGATAAACCTTAATTTGGTTTGGAATTGATATCCAAAGGAAGATTAAAGAATAAATTTAAAAGAATTTATCTTTGATAAAATTAATGGGAATCATTCCCTAAAAATGTAAATATTTGAATAAAAGAATATTCTGGATTGGAATGAGGCATATGTTGTGTTTTTATAGCACTTGTTTAAAAGATGCGCGAGTTATTCTAAAAAACCGGGTTTATCCCGTTCTGAATAACTGATTCGACGATAAGTCGACGATGAAGATGGTGGTTGAAGACCGGAGGTCTTCACATCGTTTGGATGATTACTAATGTCTTGATTGGGTTGTACAGCCAAGACAAGGTAATAAATGGTGATCGTCCAGACGTACTTGGAGATCGACCGGATATGCGAGGACCTCTCTCATGTATAGTACATATAGGACGAGGAATAAGGTGCTTCCTGTAACACCCCACGTCCGTTAGTGTCACTCACAAAGGGAATGCACTAAGTTCTGTGGAGCATTTAGGGTAAAAGATGCAGATAAATTACAAGACAGACAGAAATTAAACAGCGGAAAATAAAACTTTGCTTTATTGATAAAATAGTTTGTACAACGATTTCTTTACAATATCAGAGTATCATCTGTCTTTCAAAAAGAAGCATAAAATACATTTATATTCCCCAATTTAAGCAAGAGCCAGCCATAGCATCTGAAAAGAGAATCCAAGCAAAACTTCGGCAAATCTTCAAGCTGGGAAAGAATGATAGTCCAACTTAACCTGAGCTATACTATTCCCTCCTTTACTACCTGGGGGGGGGGGAACGGAAGAAAAGAAGACGAAAGGAAAACGGAGTCAGACATAAAGCCTGAGTAAGTTCAGTAACTTCTAGCATGTGAACATGGAAAAACAAAACAACATGAATTAACTGAATACAAGATAACACCAAGATGATAGGGTCAGCAAGATTAGACAAGATAATCACAAGGTATGCTAAGATAAGATAAACTGGATATGCTCTAATGCTTTCGCAGCTTCGCTATTTCCTTGTTATACTGGTTTCTATATCTCTGCACCGCCTATCTAGTGTCCCAACTAGGAACGATAACGTGATCCCAATCCCTGTATTTTCCATTGCCTTCCGGCATACATTCATTATTTATTACCTAGATCAAATCTAGGGTTTTCTATCAAGTGCTTTCTAGATTTAGCTAGAGTTTACGCTATCTGCTGAACGCTTCTCGGATTCAGGATTTATGCGACCTAGTCCAACTAGAGATTATGCTACCTGTCGAACGATGCCCCCAAGTCTAGGACACACTACCTAGAGTTGTATATGTTCCTATACTTCCCCACGCATGTATCGCGAATCGTTATCGCTTGTCTAGATGCACATGTCCTGTAATGTGCGGTCTGAGTCCTGTGACAGGGCAAATCAAGGAATACAGAACTCGGTCGGGAGCTTTCAGATATCTGCCGATGCAGATGCTAAGGTCTGTTTTTATTCCAGTGGCTATGGTCCCACTTGACCCCTCCCTCAACTAATGAAAGGCACACCTTGTAAAATGAGAACTATACGCCGGCCCCCGGTGCCCCTCTATCCTATGGCCATCCTCATCCATAACTAGATAGCAAGTATATGGTCTTTTGGAGTTCTCCGCCTTTCCGCTTCACGTATCTCGATTGACTCAAGATGGATGGTAGACGACGATTTGCTATCACAGGGCTACCGTTTTCTCGCTGAATCACGTCGGTCCATCCTGGTCTTTAGGTTGCCATGTATTGCAACCAAGGCATACCCCTGGTTCTTCTACGCAGACCTTAACCTCTGTGAGCCCAGGAGGATCATCTACAGCCTCACAGAGGGATACCAAGAGTACCCTCACGTCCTCTCGAAGCCTCGGGCTTCGTAACCCAATTCGTTGGAGCCTTCTTTCTACTCAGACGGACATTCACTCCTTCCCGTGTTATACTAAGAATTACTACTTAGTTTTACTAACTAAGATTTACTACTTAGTTTCCAGAATCGTTGTTTTCTTAACTAAGGTTTACTACTTAGTTCCCTTTCCCGTCAATTTGGATTGGTTAAGTGTCATTAGTCGATTCAAGCCAACTTAACCCTCTTCATTCATCCTGTTATCCTGGTTAAGTGTTATCAGTAATTCATGTTGACTTAACCCCACCACAAACCAAGTTATATTGGTTAAGTATTTCTTGTTACTTAACCCTACCCATTCACCCTGTATTGGTTAAGTGTTCCTTTTTAACTTAACCTTGCCCGTTTGTCTTAACTAACATGTTATTAATGGTTAAGTATTATCCCTTCATGTTTAGACTTAACCCTATTCTTTTATCACAATCTAATGGTTAAGTGTTCAAGTTTACTTAACCCTACGGTCTAGCCCAGATAACATATCAAATTGGCTAAGTGTATTTACTTAACCCCAACCTCTAGTCTAGTTAACATGTTAATTTGGCTAAGTGTATCAACTTTACTTAACACCACCTTCTAGTCTAGTTAACATGTTAGTTTGGCTAAATATTTTCTTAGTTACTTAACCCCTACAAATCTGGTCTTGTTACCATAAGTTTGGTTAAGTGTCCCTATGGACTTAGCCCTCCCATTCTAGCTCGACTGTGTTAAGTTGGTTAATTGTTCCTATAGACTTAACCCTCCCATTCTAGCTTAACTGTGTCTGTATGAATCTAACCCCACCCATCGGTTTGGTTATCTTGTTGAATTGGTTAAGTGTCTTAGTTAACTTAACCCTACCATTCTTGTTCTAGCTTTAACTAAATAAATTAAAGCCGCTACCACTCACATTAGACAGATATTGTTGCGATTACTGGATGTGCCAGTTGGTTCCGGGCAGGTTTACATCGCAACTCAATCTAACCTCGGGTTAGGCATGTTCATGTTTTCTAAGTTCAAAAGGGTTTTGGTTAATTTTCAAATCAGGTTTTGAAAGTAACCATCCCGTCCGTCGGATTAGTTAGGGAGAGCAGGAAACTTGTATTTTCCAAACCCAAGCCTAGACACTATCCTCTCTGTCACCCTAGAACTTTCTGGTGTACCATTAAAAGAGATGTCGTTAATAAACCTTTAATTTGTCTAAATTTACATTTCCTCATTTAGGCCAGATTCTATAAGTAAATTATTCCTAATTTACTTATTTCCTAATTAACCTTTTAATGTAAACTGTCACCATTTATTCTTATGGCCCATTTTCCCCTCTATATCATATTTATGCCTTTTGGTATGTAAACTATACCAATTAAGTGTCACTAACCATGATTTTGCTAAACCTGACGGTTATTCCCAATTATGGCCAATCTCAAATTTATACCCATATACTTAATACGCCAAATTAGCTAATCCAATCCTGATTTAACATTCTAATTACAGTTCACGTCAAACTAGACTTATTATTCTAGTTCATAACTCATGTAAATGCTAGATTTACAAGTCAATACTAGATTCAAATAACACATCCTATAATTCATGTTAAATTTATCCAATTTGTATTTCTATGAACATGCCATATTCATGTTCCCAATTTATGCCAAATTCCAAGTTTATAACTATGTTTTTAGTACATTTCACATTATGCCCAAATCGTATTCCCACCGTTCGTATAATTGCGATTCAATCTAGATTATGGATAAATCTAGACTCGTAGAAAATAGGGAATGAACCAAAGATGCTATGAAAAAGGATGGACATAATAACTGGCATAAAAGGTTTGAATAACGACGTAGATTCAAGAACATGGGTAGACCTAACTTAATAGGTAAATTCCCAAGGTCTAAAACCAAGGATAGACAGAATAGAGACGCAGGTTCAAGAACATGGGTAGACCTAACTTAATAGGTAAATTCCCATGGTCTAAAACCAAAGAAAACCAAGGACAGGCAGAATAAATAATCGGGTTTAGACCCAATCTCATAATCACAGAACTTAAGCAACACTTTCCTAGTCATGAATCATAGGTGTTTAATCACAGATGTCCTTGTTATGTCATAGGCAATAGTTTATGTTTTCTAATCAAAGGCATAGGTTTAGTCAAGGGAATAATCCTCATAGTCATAGGCAATGTTCATAGTCATAGGCAATGTCCATAGTCATAGGCAAATGTTCATAGTCATAGGCATATGGTTTTAAGGTCCATAGTTTCATAATCACGGTCTTATTTGTCCTCGAGTCATAGCAGTTCTTAATTAGGTTCAAGAGTATAGGCACTGATTCGAATAGAGAGAGAGAGAGAGATTTGGCATATTCTTTTATTCCTTTAATTTCATGTCACGAACAGAGAAAAATGTTCAAATCTAAAAATAACTGACTTACAGAGATTAGATCAGAACAGAAAGATGGCGTTGCTAAGATTTGTAGAAAAACAGTCGTTGAAGTCGTTTGAACCTCCTCTTGAATCCTAGCTTGACTTGAACCTCTTCTTGAGCAGCATTTCCTCGTCTTGATTTATTTTATATATTACTTATTTATATATTTTCTCAGAGGCAGCATAAGGATAGAAAAGAATTGTGAATAGAGAAGAAGACTAGGTCTGTTTATATAGTGTAGAAGTCAACGAATCTGGTCAGAAGGGCGTCCGGATACAGAGAAACGAATCAGGTTCAGAAAGCTGGAAAAAGCGGGGGAGGGGGGGGCGACTACCCAGTCGACTCCCCAGTCGACCTGGGGGGGTCGACTACCCAGTCGACTCCCCAGTCGACCTGGGGGGGGGGGGGTCGACTACCCAGTCGACTCCCCAGTCGATCTGGCCCGCTTCTGTGTCTGTTTTGAAATTTGTACTTTGCTGAAACTTCCGGAGGCCATATCTTCCTCATACGGACTCCGATTTACGCAAACTCGGACTCGTTTTCATGTAGAATTCTGAGTCGAACGCAATGGCTCATCACATTTCCCTTGATTTTGATTTTAATTTTAATTTCTAATTCTGCCCTGATTTGTAAATCCTAGTGTTACAGAATTACGGGGTGTTACATTCTCCCCCACTTAAAAGGATTTCGTCCCTGAAATCTTCAAGTTAGGAAGAATGTGTCCTACCATCCAATCACCCATCTACTCAACCATTCACTCACAGGCATCCATTGTCCTTAAAAGATTTCTAATGCTTTCATGTTCATATGCATAGTGCATGTATATGTTTTTATCTACTTTAAAATCATGCGGTCTACTGATTCAGTCGACCTCCTTAATGCGAGTCATGTCAGTGCCATGCATCCAACCATGTATGCAAGCATCCCTAGTTATGTAAATACTATATGCGTGCACGGCCATTCATCCATATGCAACACCCCTATGATAACATATCAAGTTCAATTTACAAACAAATACATATCTGTAAATGCAATATGAAAGCGTCTGAACTGATCTAGTGCCTAATACGTATGCATATGCATTCACAAGCAACCATTAGCAACCACTTGCAACCATCAACCATAACATGTTTCAAATACATGTTTACATCCATTGGCTTCTACCTAAGGATCGAAGATATGACCTAGGTGATATACTTTGGAAAGAGAGAAACAATTATGCGTAAAGCTCCTAAAACAAAGAAATCAAGGATGCACCCTCAAGGAAAAGGGTATGATGCTAGTATCTAGCCTTCTTGAGCTTTACTCCACTGTATCTTAACTAATTTAACTTCACGATTTGTGAAGTTCTGGATCTCCATTTCCAAAATAAACAGATGTCAATCACAGTACCAGGTATACGTACTAAGATGATTAGAGGTTTCCCTCTTATCCGCCATGCCATAACTATAAGAGTCGAAAGGTCACTACGTGCTCTTTGGAGTGCCTGCCACAACTATTCATCTCTCACGCAAACCATCCAAACCGAACTCGACATTCCTCAAGTACAAGCCCCAAAGGCCTAAACCAATATCAGACAAGCACCCAAGGAATATCTCCCCCGAATTTAGAAGATCTACGTGAGATGATATAAGCAAACTCGATAGCTATTCTCAAATCCCTACTAACCAAAAATAAACTGGTCGGACCACCAATTGGATTTGAGACTCTAGTGGAATCTTTCTACTATACAAGTACTATGGTGCAAAGACCCAACTATGGAAGTGGATATGAACAAAATGAGAAGCGCTAGAACCTAAGGAAATAGTATGAACAGAAAACTAGACTCTTCCAACCAGACTACCTTTCTCCTAGGTACGCTTGGTGGCGAAAGCATGTACTTGTCCTTCTGAAAATCTCATCCTCGTTCTTGCCCTTGTCCTCAAGTATATACCCTATCATACCCTAGTAAAGATACTTCCTCTTGTCTTAGGTTTTATAATTTCTTCCTCCTTCGTGTGCTAAGTCTACATCCATGAATTCCTCATCCTAGGGTTATGCTCCTTAGCCAAACTCCTCATCCCCTTCCGTGTGTAGTCATGTTGACAAATCTCTCGAAAACTTCCTCCATCATCCGGAAAACCCTATAAGCTTCGAAAGAAAACTGCCCGTAGATGAAACAACTACGGCTATGGATGGAAGCCGGGCACTACTTTGATCTTCGATGAGGTTACCTCCCAGAAAGCCAGGAGCCCCAGAGACTCAAGAAAGAAGGAGACAAGAATTTAAACAGAGGAAGAGAAGATAGTGCGTATGGCATTGGGGAATATTTTTTTAAAACAAATCATTTCTCTTGAAAATGCTTCTTTAAAAACTGTTTTGAAAATAATTTTTCAAATCCTTTATCTAATCTGGTAACCTTCAGCTCTGATACCATGTGTAACACCCCACGTCCGTTAGTGTCACTCACAAAGGGAATGCACTAAGTTCTGTGGAGCATTTAGGGTAAAAGATGCAGATAAATTACAAGACAGACAGAAATTAAACAGCGGAAAATAAAACTTTGCTTTATTGATAAAATAGTTTGTACAACGATTTCTTTACAATATCAGAGTATCATCTGTCTTTCAAAAAGAAGCATAAAATACATTTATATTCCCCAATTTAAGCAAGAGCCAGCCATAGCATCTGAAAAGAGAATCCAAGCAAAACTTCGGCAAATCTTCAAGTTGGGAAAGAGTGACAGTCCAACTTAACCTGAGCTATACTATTCCCTCCTTTACTACCTGGGGGGGGGGAACGGAAGAAAAGAAGACGAAAGGAAAACCGAGTCAGACATAAAGCCTGAGTATGTTCAGTAACTTCTAGCATGTGAACATGGAAAAACAAAACAACATGAATTAACAGAATACAAGATAACACCAAGATGATAGGGTCAGCAAGATTAGGCAAGATAATCGCATGGTATGCTAAGATAAGATAAACTGGATATGCTCTAATGCTTTCGCCGCATCGCTATTTCCTTGTTATACTGGTTTCTATATCTCTGCACCGCCTATCTAGTGTCCCAACTAGCAACGATAACGTGATCCCAATCCCTGTATTTTCCATTGCCTTCCGGCATACATTCATTATTTATTACCTAGATCAAATCTAGGGTTTTCTATCAAGTGCTTTCTAGATTTAGCTAGAGTTTACGCTATCTGCTGAACGCTTCTCGGATTCAGGATTTATGCCACCTAGTCCAACTAGGGATTATGCTACCTGTCGAACGATGCCCCCAAGTCTAGGACACATTACCTAGAGTGGTATATGTTCCTATATTTCCCCACGCATGTATCGCGAATCGTTATCGCTTGTCTAGATGCACATGTCCTGTAATGTGCGATCCGAGTCCTGTGACAAGGCAAATCAAGGAATACAGAACTCGGTCGGGAGCTTTCAGATATCTGCCGATGTAGATGCTAAGGTCTGTTTTTATTCCAGTGGCTATGGTCCCACTTGACCCCTCCCTCAACTAATGAAAGGCACACCTTGTAAAATGAGAACTATATGCCGGCCCTCGGTGCCCCTCTAACCTATGGCCATCCTCACCCATAACTAGATAGCAAGTATATGGTCTTTTGGAGTTCTCCGCCTATCCGCTTCACGTATCTCGATTAACTCAAGATGGATGGTAGACGACGAGTTGCTATCACAGGGCTACCGTTTTCTCGCTGAATCACGCTGGTCCATCCTGGTCTTTAGGTTGCCATGTATTGCAACCAAGGCATACCCCTGGTTCTTCTACGCAGACCTTAACCTCTGTGAGCCCAGGAGGATCATCTGCAGTCTCACAGAGGGATACCAAGAGTACCCTCACGTCCCCTCGAAGCCTCGGGCTTCGTAACCCAATTCGTTGGAGCCTTCTTTCTACTCAGACGGATATTCGCTCCTTCCCGTGTTATACTAAGAATTACTACTTAGTTTTACAAACTAAGATTTACCACTTAGTTTCCAGAATCGTTGTTTTCTTAACTAAGGTTTACTACTTAGTTCCCTTTCCCGTCAATTTGGATTGGTTAAGTGTCATTAGTCGATTCAAGCCAACTTAACCCTCTTTATTCATCCTTTTATACTGGTTAAGTGTTATCAGTAATTCATGTTGACTTAACCCCACCACAAACCAAGTTATATTGGTTAAGTATTTCTTGTTAGTTAACCCTACCCATTCACCCTGTATTGGTTAAGTGTTCCTTTTTAACTTAACCTTGCCCGTCTGTCTTAACTAACATGTTATTAATGGTTAAGTATTATCCCTTCATGTTTAGACTTAACCCTATTCTTTTATCACAATCTGATGGTTAAGTGTTCAAGTTTACTTAACCCTACGGTCTAGCCCAGATAACATATCAAATTGGCTAAGTGTATTTACTTAACCCCCACCTCTAGTCTAGTTAACATGTTAATTTGGCTAAGTGTATCAACTTTACTTAACCCCACCTTCTAGTCTAGTTAACATGTTAGTTTGGCTAAGTGTTTTCTTAGTTACTTAACCCCTACAAATCTGGTCTTGTTACCATAAGTTTGGTTAAGTGTCCCTATGGACTTAGCCCTCCCATTCTAGCTCGACTGTGTTAAGTTGGTTAAGTGTTCCTATAGACTTAACCCTCCCATTCTAGTTTAACTGTGTCTGTATGAACCTAACCCCACCCATCGGTTTGGTTATCTTGTTGAATTGGTTAAGTTTCTTAGTTAACTTAACCCTACCTTTCTTGTTCTAGCTTTAACTAAATAAATTAAAGTCGCTACCACTCACATTAGACAGTTATTGTTGCGATTACTGGATGTGCCGGTTGGTTCCGGGCAGGTTTACATCGCAACTCAGTCTAACCTCGGGTTAGGCATATTCGTGTTTTCTAAGTTCAAAAGGGTTTTGGTTAATTTTCAAATCAGGTTTTGAAAGTAACCATCCCGTCCGTCGGATCAGTTAGGGATAGCCAGGGAGAGCAGGAAACTTGTATTTTCCAAACCCAAGCCTAGACACTATCCTCTCTGTCACCCAAGAATTTCTGGTGTACCATTAAAAGAGATGTCGTTAATAAACCTTTAATTTGTCTAAATTTACATTTCCTCATTTAGGCCAGATTCTATAAGTAAATTATTCCTAATTTACTTATTTCCTAATTAACCTTTTAATGTAAACTGTCAACATTTATTCTTATGGCCCATTTTCCCCTCTATATCATATTTATGCCTTTTGGTATGTAAACTATACCAATTAAGTGTCACTAACCATGATTTTGCTAAACCTGACGGTTATTCCCAATTATGGCCAATCTCAAATTTATACCCATATACTTATTACGCCAAATTAGCTAATCCAATCCTGATTTAACATTCTAATTACAGTTCACGTCAAACTAGACTTATTATTCTAGTTCATAACTCATGTAAATGCTAGATTTACAAGTCAATACTAGATTCAAATTACACATCCTATAATTCATGTTAAATTTATCCAATTTGTATTTCTATGAACATGCCATATTCATGTTCCCAATTTATGCCAAATTCCAAGTTTATAACTATGTTTTTAGTACATTTCACATTATGCCCAAATCGTATTCCCACCGTTCGTATAATTGCGATTCAATCTAGATTATGGATAAATCTAGACTCGTAGAAAATAGGGAATGAACCAAAGATGCTATGAAAAAGGATGGACATAATAACTGGCATAAAAGGTTTGAATAACGACGTAGGTTCAAGAACATGGGTAAACCTAACATAATAGGTAAATTCCCAAGGTCTAAAACCAAGGATAGACAAAATAGAGATGCAGGTTCAAGAACATGGGTAGACTTAACTTAATAGGTAAATTCCCATGGTCTAAAACCAAAGAAAACCAAGGACAGGCAGAATAAATAATCGGGTTTAGACCCAATCTCATAATCACAGAACTTAAGCAACACTTTCCTAGTCATGAATCATAGGTGTTTAATCACAGATGTCCTTGTTATGTCATAGGCAATAGTTTATGTTTTCTAATCAAAGGCATAGGTTTAGTCAAGGAAATAATCCTCATAGTCATAGTCACAGTCATAGGCAATGTTCATAGTCATAGGCAATGTCCATAGTCATAGGCAAATATTCATAGTCATAGGCTTATGGTTTTAAGGTCCATAGTTTCATAATCACGGTCTTATTTGTCCTCGAGTCATAACAGTTCTTAATTAGGTTCAAGAGTATAGGCACTGATTCGAATAGAGAGAGAGAGAGAGAGAGAGATTTGGCATATTCTTTTATTCCTTTAATTTCATGTCACGAACAGAGAAGAACGTTCAAATCTAAAAATAACTGATTTACAGAGATTAGATCAGAACAGAAAGATGGCGTTGCTAAGATTCGTAGAAAAACAGTCATTGAAGTTGTTTGAACCTCCTCTTGAATCCTAGCTTGACTTGAACCTCTTCTTGAGCAGCATTTCCTCGTCTTGATTTATTTTATATATTACTTATTTATATATTTTCTCAGAGGCAGCATAAGGATAGAAAAGAATTGTGAATAGAGAAGAAGACTAGGGCTGTTTATATAGTGTAGAAGTCAACGAATCTGGTCAGAAGGGCGTCCGGATACAGAGAAACGAATCAAGTTCAGAAAGCAGGAAAAAGCGGGGGGGGGGGGGGGTCAACTACCCAGTCGACCTGGGGGGGGGGGGGTCGACTACCCAGTCGACCTGGCCCGCTTCTGAGTCTGTTTTAAAATTTGAACTTTGCTGAAACTTCCGGAGGCCATATCTTCCTCATACGGACTCCGATTTACGCAAACTCGGACTCGTTTTCATGCAGAATTCTGAGACGAACGCAATGGCTCATCCCGTTTCCCTTGATTATGATTTTAATTTTTAATTCTACCCTGATTTGTAAATCCTAGTGTTACAGAATTACGGGGTGTTACATTCTCCCCCACTTAAATGGATTTCATCCCCGAAATCTTCAAGTTAGGAAGAATGTGTCCTACCACCCAATCACCCATCTACTCAACCATTCACTCACAGGAATCCATTGTCCTTAAAAGATTTCTAATGCTTTCATGTTCATATTCATAGTGTGTGTATATGTTTTTATCTACTGTAAAATCAGGCGGTCTACTGATTCAGTCGACCTCCTTAATGCGAGTCATGTCAGTGCCATGCGTCCAACCATGTATGCAAGCATCCCTAGTTATGTAAATACTATATGCGTGCACGGCCATTCATCCATATGCAACACCCATATGATAACATATCAAGTTCAATTTACAAACAAATAAATCTGTAAATGCAATATGAAAGCGTCTGAACTAATCTAGTGCCTAATACGTATGCATATGCATTCACAAGCAACCACTTGCAACCATCAACCA
The DNA here is from genome assembly GCA_030737875.1 of Allium sativum. Lineage (NCBI taxonomy): Eukaryota > Viridiplantae > Streptophyta > Magnoliopsida > Asparagales > Amaryllidaceae > Allium > Allium sativum. Next base: position 165,852,506 of record CM060913.1, read on the forward strand.
TAACATGTTTCAAATACATGTTTACATCCATTGACTTCTACCTAAGGATCGAAGATACGACCTAGGTGATATACTTTGGAAAGAGAGAAACAATTATGCGTAAAGCTCCTAAAACAAAGAAATCAAGGATGCACCCTCAAGGAAAAGGGTATGATGCTAGTATCTAGCCTTCTTGAGTTTTACTCCACTGTATCTTAACTAATTTAACTTCACGATTTGTGAAGTTCCGGATCTCCATTTCCAAAATAAACAGATGTCAATCACGGTACCAGGTATACGTACTAAGATGATTAGAGGTTCCCGTCTTATCCGCCATGCCATAACTATAAGAGTCGAAAGGTCACTACGTGCTCTTTGGAGTGTCTGCCACAACTATTCATCTCTCACGCAAACCATCCAAACCGAACTCGACATTCCTCAAGTACAAGCCCCAAAGGCCTAAACCAATATCAGACAAGCACCCAAGGAATATTTCCCCCGAATTTAGAAGATCTACGTGAGATGATATAAGCAAACTCGATAGCTATTCTCAAATCCCTACTAACCAAAAATAAACCGGTCGGACCACCAATTGGATTTGAGACTCTAGTGGGATCTTTCTTCTATACAAGTACTATGGTGCAGAGACCCAACTATGGAAGTGGATATGAACAAATGAGAAGCGCTAGAACCTAAGGAAATAGTATGAATAGAAAACTAGACTCTTCCAACCAGACTACCTTTCTCCTAGGTACGCTTGGTGGCGAAAGCATGTACTTGTCCTTCTGAAAATCTCGTCCTCGTTCTTGCCCTTGTCCTTAAGTATATGCCCTATCATACCCTAGTAAAGATACTTCCTCTTGTCTTAGGTTTTATAATTTCTTCCTCCTTCGTGTGCTAAGTCTACATCCATGAATTCCTCATCCTAGGGTTATGCTCCTTAGCCAAACTCCTCATCCCCTTCTGTGTGTAGTCATGTTGACAAATCTCTCGAAAACTGCCTCCATCGTCCGGAAAACCCTATAAGCTTCGAAAGAAAACTGCCCGTAGATGAAACAACTACGGTTATGGATGGAAGCCGGGCACTACTTTGCTCTTCGATGAGGTTACCTCCTAGAAAGCCAGGAGCCCCAAAGACTCAAGAAAGAAGGAGACAAGAATTTAAACAGAGGAAGAGAAGATAGTGCGTATGGCTTTGGGGAATATGCCTTTAAAACAAATCCTTTCTCTTGAAAATGCTTCTTTAAAAACCGTTTTGAAAATAATTTTTCAAATCCTTTATCTGATCTGGTAACCTTCAGCTCTGATACCACGTGTAACACCCCACGTCCGTCAGTGTCACTCACAAAGGGAATGCACTAAGTTCTGTGGAGCATTTAGGGTAAAAGATGCAGATAAATTACAAGACAGACAGAAATTAAACAGCGGAAAATAAAACTTTTCTTTATTGATAAAATAGTTTGTACAATGATTTCTTTACAATATCAGAGTATCATCTGTCTTTCAAAAAGAAGCATAAAATACATTTATATTCCCCAATTTAAGCAAGAGCCAGCCATACCATCTGAAAAGAGAATCCAAGCAAAACTTCGGCAAATCTTCAAGCTGGGAAAGAGTGACAGTCCAACTTAACCTGAGCTATACTATTCCCTCCTTTACTACTTGGGGGGGGGAACGGAAGAAAAGAAGACGAAAGGAAAACTGAGTCAGACATAAAGCATGAGTAAGTTCAGTAACTTCTAGCATGTGAACATGGAAAAACAAACAACATGAATTAACTGAATACAAGATAACACCAAGATTATAGGGTCAGCAAGATTAGACAAGATAATCACAAGGTATGCTAAGATAAGATAAACTGGATATGCTCTAATGCTTTCACCGCTTCGCTATTTCCTTGTTATACTGGTTTCTATATCTCTGCACCGCCTATCTAGTGACCCAACTAGTAACGATAACGTGATCCCAATCCCTGCATTTTCCATTGCCTTCCGGCATACATTCATTATTTATTACCTAGATCAAATCTAGGGTTTTCTATCAAGTGCTTTCTAGATTTAGCTAGAGTTTACGCTATCTGCTGAACGCTTCTCGGATTCAGGATTTATGCCACCTAGTCCAACTAGGGATTATGCTACCTGTCGAACGATGCCCCCAAGTCTAGGACACACTACCTAGAGTGGTATATGTTCCTATACTTCCCCACGCATGTATCGCGAATCGTTATCGCTTGTCTAGATGCACATGTCCTGTAATGTGCGGTCCGAGTCCTGTGACAGGGCAAATCAAGGAATACAGAACTCAGTCGGGAGCTTTCAGATATCTGCCGATGCAGATGCTAAGGTCTGTTTTTATTCCAGTGGCTATGGTCCCACTTGAACCCTCCCTCAACTAATGAAAGGCACACCTTGTAAAATGAGAACTATACACCGGCCCCCGGTGCCCCTCTACCCTATGGCAATCCTCACCCATAACTAGATAGCAAGTATATGGTCTTTTGGAGTTCTCCGCATTTCCGCTTCACGTATCTCGATTGACTCAAGATGGATGGTAGACGACGAGTTGCTATCACAGGGCTACCGTTTTCTCGCCGAATCACGCCGGTCCATCCTGGTCTTTAGGTTGCCATGTATTGCAACCAAGGCATACCCCTGGTTCTTCTACGCAGACCTTAACCTCTGTGAGCCCAGGAGGATCATCTGCAGCCTCACAAAGGGATACCAAGAGTACCCTCACGTCCCCTCGAAGCCTCGGGCTTCGTAACCAAATTCGTTGGAGCCTTCTTTCTACTCAGACGGACATTCGCTCTTTCCCGTGTTATACTAAGAATTACTACTTAGTTTTACTAACTAAGATTTACCACTTAGTTTCCAGAATCGTTGTTTTCTTAACTAAGGTTTACTACTTAGTTCCTCTTCATTCATCTTGTTATACTGGTTAAGTGTTATCAGTAATTCATGTTGACTTAACCCTACCACAAACCAAGTTATATTGGTTAAGTATTTCTTGTTACTTAACCCTACCCATTCACCCTGTATTGGTTAAGTGTTCCTTTTTAACTTAACCTTGCCCGTCTGTCTTAACTAACATGTTATTAATGGTTAAGTATTATCCCTTCATGTTTAGACTTAACCCTATTCTTTTATCACAATCTGATGGTTAAGTGTTCAAGTTTACTTAACCCTACGGTCTAGCCCAGATAACATATCAAATTGGCTAAGTGTATTTACTTAACCCCAACCTCTAGTCTAGTTAACATGTTAATTTGGCTAAGTGTATCAACTTTACTTAACCCCACCTTCTAGTCTAGTTAACATGTTAGTTTGGCTAAGTGTTTTCTTAATTACTTAACCCCTACAAATCTGGTCTTGTTAACATAAGTTTGGTTAAGTGTCCCTATGGACTTAGCCCTCCCATTCTAGCTCGACTGTGTTAAGTTGGTTAAGTGTTCCTATAGACTTAACCCTCCCATTCTAGTTTAACTGTGTCTGTATGAACCTAACCCCACCCATCGGTTTGGTTATCTTGTTGAATTGGTTAAGTGTCTTAGTTAACTTAACCCTACCTTTCTTGTTCTAGCTTTAACTAAATAAATTAAAGCCGCTACCACTCACATTAGACAGATATTGTTGCGATTACTGGATGTGCCGGTTGGTTCCGGGCAGGTTTACATCGCAACTCAGTCTAACCTCGGGTTAGGCATATTCGTGTTTTCTAAGTTCAAAAGGGTTTTGGTTAATTTTCAAATCAGGTTTTGAAAGTAACCATCCCGTCCGTCGGATCAGTTAGGGATAGCCAGGGAGAGCAGGAAACTTGTATTTTCCAAACCCAAGCCTAGACACTATCCTCTCTGTCACCCTAGAACTTTCTGGTGTACCATTAAAAGAGATGTCGTTAATAAACCTTTAATTTGTCTAAATTTACATTTCCTCATTTAGGCCAGATTCTATAAGTAAATTATTCCTAATTTACTTATTTCCTAATTAACCTTTTAATGTAAACTGTCAACATTTATTCTTATGGCCCATTTTCCCCTCTATATCATATTTATGCCTTTTGGTATGTAAACTATACCAATTAAGTGTCACTAACCATGATTTTGCTAAACCTGACGGTTATTCCCAATTATGGCCAATCTCAAATTTATACCCATATACTTATTACGCCAAATTAGCTAATCCAATCCTGATTTAACATTCTAATTACAGTTCACGTCAAACTAGACTTATTATTCTAGTTCATAACTCATGTAAATGCTAGATTTACAAGTCAATACTAGATTCAAATTACACATCCTATAATTCATGTTAAATTTATCCAATTTGTATTTCTATGAACATGCCATATTCATGTTCCCAATTTATGCCAAATTCCAAGTTTATAACTATGTTTTTAGTACATTTCACATTATGCCCAAATCGTATTCCCACCGTTCGTATAATTGTGATTCAATCTAGATTATGGATAAATCTAGACTCGTAGAAAATAGGGAATGAACCAAAGATGCTATGAAAAAGGATGGACATAATAACTAGCATAAAAGGTTTGAATAACGACGTAGGTTCAAGAACATAGGTAGACCTAACTTAATAGGTAAATTCCCAAGGTCTAAAACCAAGGATAGACAGAATAGAGACGCAGGTTCAAGAACATGGGTAGACCTAACTTAATAGGTAAATTCCCATGGTCTAAAACCAAAGAAAACCAAGGACAGGCAGAATAAATAATCGGGTTTAGACCCAATCTCATAATCACAGAACTTAAGCAACACTTTCCTAGTCATGAATCATAGGTGTTTAATCACAGATGTCCTTGTTATGTCATAGGCAATAGTTTATGTTTTCTAATCAAAGGCATAGGTTTAGTCAAGGAAATAATCCTCATAGTCATAGTCACAGTCATAGGCAAAGTTCATAGTCATAGGCAATGTCCATAGTCATTGGCAAATGTTCATAGTCATAGGCATATGGTTTTAAGGTCCATAGTTTCATAATCACGGTCTTATTTGTCCTCGAGTCATAACAGTTCTTAATTAGGTTCAAGAGTATAGGCACTGATTCGAATAGAGAGAGAGAGAGAGAGAGAGATTTGGCATATTCTTTTATTCCTTTAATTTCATGTCACGAACAGAGAAAAATGTTCAAATCTAAAAATAACTGACTTATAGAGATTAGATCAGAACAGAAAGATGGCGTTGCTAAGATTCGTAGAAAAACAGTCGTTGAAGTCGTTTGAACCTCCTCTTGAATCCTAGCTTGACTTGAACCTCTTCTTGAGCATCATTTCCTCGTCTTGATTTATTTTATATATTACTTATTTATATATTTTCTCAGAGGCAGCATAAGGATAGAAAAGAATTGTGAATAGAGAAGAAGACTAGGGCTGTTTATATAGTGTAGAAGTCAACGAATCTGGTCAGAAGGGCGTCCGGATACAGAGAAACGAATCTGGTTCAGAAAGCTGGAAAAAGCGTGGTGGTGGGTCGACTACCCAATCGACCTGGGGGGCGGGGTCGACTACCCAGCCGACTCCCCAGTTGACCTGGGGAGGGGGGGGGTCGACTACCCAGTCGACTCCCCAGTCGACCTGGCCCGCTTCTGAGTCTGTTTTGAAATTTGAACTTTGCTGAAACTTCCGGAGGCCATATCTTCCTCATACAAACTCCAATTTACGCAAACTCGGACTCATTTTCATGTAGAATTACGAGACGAACGCAATGGAGCAGCCCGTTTCCCTTGATTTTAATTTTAATTCTTCCCTGATTTGTAAATCCTAGTGTTACAGAATTACGGGGTGTTACACTTCCGGTTTCGTTCAGACGCAGAACGAAATTGTAAATGGATGTGTGTCTAACATTGGATTTTATTCTGTGTTGATTGATCTCTATTAAATATTTATCTGTTTAGTGACGGAGAATTTATTCTCTTGCTTAACACCCTTCTCTAGGACGTACAAGCTCAGAGGTTATATATTGATAGACATCGGTCACATGGAATATAATTGCATGTGTCGCATGCTGAGATGCAAATGAGCAAGGCTTCTACTGAAAAGCAGAGTCTTGTGGTTGATGATCAAAGCATGGCCTTAAATGGCATAGCTTTGTGTATAGCGTTAATTCACGAGCCTCACACCCTGGTGTGAACTAGAAACGGGAGAGGACCTCAGGGAGGACATGCATTTCTTTCTAGTTAGGAGTAGTTTCATGGTATGGAGCCCAGACATTTTACTCATGTGGATGTTGCATATTATTTGATGGATAGCGAGGCGCCTCAGTTATATCGGTCACTACGTGGCCGATGGATGACATGGTCGACATACTGACCAGACTTACGACCCATAGGGCGGGGAAACGTATTGTTCAAGGATTATTAATCCACTTAAAATGTGGACCGACCCTAACGATCTAGGTGCAGTTACGGCTGAATCCTGAGGCACGGGCTAGAGTGTCTCGAGTCGGAAGGACGATCCCTTGCCTTGGTTCGCAGATGGAAATCCAACTTCCAATACGATATTTCGGTTTTAATTGCAGAACTAGTATGGTGACATGATAGATGGTACCCATGCCGCTTTTGATTGATACATTTATATTTGAAGTTGATTTCTTCACTTATAGTAATAATAAAAGATAAAATTTCACGTACCAAGCATTATTTGGCTATTATAAGGTAAAACTCTATCCTTCGGCTTGAGTTGCATTGTGTGATGGGACCTGAGTCTTATAATAGCTTCATTTTCTCTAATTAACATTGCACTGTTTGTTTCATACACTGGTATTCTTGGGGGTAAACCTGTTCCGTGTTATACGGCGTAGTCACTTGATTTACCTAACTTTAAAATCAAGTTAATAACTATTTTAGTTCTCACACCAGTCACATGACTAACCTGGAGTTTATTGTTTTAACCTAAAATCTGGGTCCCCCTATTTCCACACAGTAACTAGTAGTTTTGGTTTTTGCAGATTTATTTTTACAGGATCCTGGTTTACAGCTGGAGCTATATTCAGAACACTCTGTATTCGTGTATTTCTTTCAGTTGTGTTTTATATTATTTTCCGCTGCATTGTAATTTGTTAATCTCTGATATTTAACAAATGTATATTATTTGTTCATACTCTGTATATTCTTGTACTCTGATGTAAATTGTTGTAATAGCAATGAAATGTTCTTCTGTTTGTGTTCTGATTTGTTGTGTTCTCAACTCATTCCGGGCTTTCCCGAAAGGGCGAGTTTGGGTCGTTTCAGTCAGGCACATGGATATGGTGATGAAAATCACTACCCAAAGTCGCAGTCCGAAAAGAAGTAGCACACTGGGATGCATCAGCAGGAGGATAGAAGAAAAGGGGGTGAAACTCACTAGACTGGTAGCATTAGCCTCGTGATGAACGATAGTGGTTGGAACATAATCCTTTTGTCATTCAAAAATAGGTTCTTCATTAATGGTAGCAAGATTTCGCTTAGCTGCGGTATCAAATTAAGATAAGGCATACAAGGCGGATTCCTCATCAAGAGTTTGGGAAACTGATTAAAGCCACCATGAAGTAAAACATGTTAAGCATGGATAAAATTTCAGAATCATATTAAAAAAACAGTCGTTACCTAAAGATCTGGGTGATAAAGGGGACAGGTTGGTGAATACGTCAGAGCCTGAAAATAGATGTGTGGTTGTGACGGCACGCCCCGCACCAGCCTGCATTTACTCCAAAAGTGCGCTGTACACATGCCCAGCTAGCACGGAACGGTCGTCAGAAGAAAAGAAAGAAGGGAATGAACTAATCAAGGAACCTGTAGAATGTCTCACAGCGCATGGGATAAAATATAATAATAACATACTTGACATAAAACAGGCGAGACAGTGCATAAGCTGATAACTAAAATCAACATCAACCATCAAAGCAGCGGAAATCCAATACAGCTTATTACAATTTTCCAAATTTACTGTCTCTAAACAAAGAAAGCTAAAGTAGAAGATACACCAACAATGCCCAAGCAGTGATCTTCAACAACACAGGGAGAATATTATGTATATAGTACGTGGAAGCCTCCTGCTCGTCTCCGGATCATCTACCCGTGCATCACCAGCTAACCTGTCTCTAGTCTGCTCGTGTGAGCACCCAGAGTAATAAGAGGAGACATAAAACTCTGGGTCAGACATAAAGCCTGGTATGAGCGATAAGCATCAAAACAGAATGATAACAGGTATACTAAACCATACCTGAACCTGGACCTGCAACCAAAGAGTTAGTACCACATACCGTACAATACTCCAAGGTGCCATAATAAATGGTGTAAGAATACGGGGGTGGGGTGTGTATGTCATAATGATAACAAACAAATCATCCATATCAACCATCCTCACACCTCTCACTCAGTGCGTAAAGCGTACGACATCTACCACTTTGGAACACTAGACAAACTGAGGTAACGACGAATCCCGACTTGTAGAAACCCTGCTGTGACCAAGCCAAACACTTGGAGTCATGACCAAACATTTCAATGACCCACTTCATTGGTCGTAGCCCTTGGTTCTACCGATGCCATAATGGCCCTGAATCCGCCTTCGTACCTCCTACCATAGTGGTCCAAAGCTATAGACGTCGATAACTCCTTGGCACACGTCCCGCAGCAAAGCCCAACCATGAAGCGAACTCATTGATTCCCATCTAAATCTTGAGCTCTAACTTCTCATTTGGACTTCCTTTGCATCTCGGGTTTTGATCGAGTTGGAGTTGGTCTTCAGAAGAGTCATCACGAAGTAGTAAAAGTACACGTCCAGTTCCCCATGCTAGGTTCGGTTCGGATACGTTCCCCGGTTCGGTTCGGAGTGCCACCATCCTCTGGGTTCGGGTCCTTCTCCCTCATGCGATTCGGTTCGGTGCTCTCCCTCATGCGGTTCGGTTCGGTGATTCTGAGGCGGTTCGGTTCGGATACTCTCCGTCTCGTCAGCATTAGTTCGGTTCGGGTATTGCTCTCGATTCGGTTCGGAATATGGTATCCATGCTCCTCTTTCTTCCACTTCAGTCCTCCTTGTTCCTTCCGATCCCACGCTACGCCCCTCCGATCCGACCAGGCCTTCCTTGTTGCCTCTTCACGTCATGCTCCAGAAAGTACCACGCCCTGGTCCGGTTCGGATATGTCCGATCCGATCCCTACCCGATCTGATCCCCTACCCGATCCGATCCGGATCTCTGTAGCATTTCCTGCAGCTTTTCCAGCGAGTGTTTCACGCCATAAGACGACGTCTTTGACCAATCTAGCTATTCTAATTAATCATAAAACATGCCATAGAGTCATAGCAACATGTAATAGCAACCACAAGCAACAAACAACAATTTAAATGAATCAAAATGGATCAAAAGTGGCCAAAACCTCACATTTTCCTATAATCCCTCTTAATCATGTTTAAGCGTACGATTAGCAAAACACATCGAAATTAACCCAAATTTCTAACATAGCCTTAAAACATTATTTTAGAATTTTAAGATTTTTTTCCAGAATTTATTTACGTATAAATTCGCTAATCTTCACTAATTACCCTTATTCACCGTAATTAGTGTCAAAATGATGCTATCACTCACCTTTGCCACAATAAAACTTCCAAATCTGAAGTGAACCTCTGATTTGCACGAATTCCAATATGTAACAGCAGCCCTACCTCAGTCCTTGTGCTAATCCCCCTTGATTTGATGCCTCTAAGCCTTAATCCTTGATTATGAAGTGATTTTGGGTGATTTAGAGAGATTTAGAGAGTGGAGGCCATGGCTAGGTTAAGGGAAATGAAAGTGGCAGCTGGAAAATGTCTAAAGAAATGTTTTCTAACCCTAATCAGCACCTATATACCCCTAAACCCGAAATTCCCCTTGGGCCTAGCTGCTAATCACCCGTTTAAGCCCAATTTAAGCTGTTTTTCACCATCTGAAACTTGTTTCAGCCATATCTCCCAAACGGTGAGTCCGTTTGGCTAATGTGACCACTCTACGGAAAGAGAAACCATCATCCGGAGCCAATGGAAGTGGTTTCAGGTCAAAATTCCTTTCCAGTCAAAAGTTATGGCCAAAACAGTGCCAACTAGGGGTAAAATAGTCATTTAAAAATCGGGAAAAATCATGAACATGGGAAATGACCCCAATAGTCGTCCCCCAAAGTTACATGACCATACGACTTCGTATGTGACAGAAATAAATATCCTACGATCCTATGATGCGTAGAATACGGGTCGTTACACTCTCCCCCCCCCCCCCCCCCTTAAGAAATTTCGTCCCCGAAATTCCTTAACCCAAAACATACAAGGGATCCCGCATGCCTAACAACCATATACAACATTCAAATATGCAAAACAAGCAAACAAGCCTATCCTAGCATGCGGAAAACTAAATCGAAGTCAAAATCTTACTAGGTAAAGAGTTCTGGGTGTGTCTTCCTAATGTCCTCCTCTGTCTCCCAAGTACAATCACTCTCGTCCTCGCTCCACTGTACCTTGACTAGCTTCACCGCCTTCCTTCGAAGTTGCTTCATGTCGTGCTCGACAATACGGGCCGGCTTACTGTTCCTAACCGCCTCGGGTTCTACTTCGAAGTCCTCTAACTGATCAGGTGAAATAGTCATATTTGAGTCGTGAACGAACTTCCTTAGTTGGGAAACATGAAATACATTATGAACTCCCGCCATCTTCTCTGGTAAGTCAATTCTATATGCCAAATTCCCGACTAGTTCAAGAACAGGGAATGGGCCAACAAATCTTGGTGCCAACTTGCCTCTCCTTCCAAATCGTATTACGCTCTTCAACAAAGAAATCTTGACAAACACCAAGTCGCCAACGGAGAATTTTAAGTCTCTTCTCCTTTTATCAGCATAACTCTTCTGCCTATCTTGGGCAGCCTTCATTCGTTGTTGAATGGTCTTGATTTTATCTGAAGTTTCCCTCACCACATCTGGTCCAAGCATAAACTTCTCGCCAGTCTCTATCCAACATGATGGTGAGTTGCACGGTCTTCCATACAAAGCTTCAAATGGAGCCATACCGATACTGGATTGGTAGCTATTATTATATGCAAACTCTACTAGATGCAAATGGTCATCCCATGATCCACCAAAATCCAATATACAAGCTCTCAAGAGATCTTCCAATATGCGATTCACCCTCTCCGTCTGGCCGTCGGTCTGAGGATGATATGCGGTACTGAGATGTAATCTTGACCCTAGAGCCTCTTGCAAGCTCTTCCAAAACCCACTAGTGAACAACGGGTCTCGGTCACTCACAATGCTTTTAGGTACTCCATGGAATCTCACTACCCACTTCATATACAATTCTGCTAACTTAGCTGCCGTTCTGGTCGATTTGACTGGTATAAACCTTGCACTTTTAGTCAATCGATCTACAATTACCCAAATGCTGTCATATCCCGATCTAGTCCTTGGTAAACCATCGATGAAATCCATCGAGACTTGCTCCCATTTCCATTCGGGAATTTCTAATGGTTGCAACAACCCACTAGGCTTCTTTTGCTCGGCTTTAACTAGCTGGCAATTCATGCACTTGGATATAAACTTCCCAACGTCTCTTTTCATCCCTTCCCAGTAGTAAGTCTGCTTCATATCTCGATACATCTTATTACCACCGGGGTGTATAGTTAGCTTTGAGTGATGACATTCTCTAAGCACTTCATCTCTCAATCCATTGACATTTGGTACAACAAGCTTTCCATTCTTTCTAAGCCATCTATCTCGATCAAGCCCATATTTGTTCATCTCCTCATCGATACCCATCTCTAACTTGGAGATGATTTCCAATAGGTTAGGATCGTCCCTCTAACTAGAGCCGATCCGTTCAATCAAAGTGGGTCTGATCGTCAAACTTGCTAACATTTCTGGATCCAATTCGCACTTTGGTCTAAAATCAAACCCCGCGATAAACTCCAGTTGCTTCCATTCAAGGAACATAGCCCCTAAGCTGGCATGTCTTCTACTCAATGCATCAGCCACCGCATTGCCCTTTCCCGGTGTATATGCGATGTCAAAATCATAGGAAGCTAAGAACTCTAACCATCTCTGCTGACGGAGATTTAAATCCTTCTGGGAGAAGAGATATTTTAACGACTTATGATCTGTAAACAGCTCAAATCTTTCTCCCAAGAGATAGTGTCTCCACATCTTTAACGTGAACACGATCGCTGCCAATTCTAAATCATGGGTAGGGTATCTTCTCTCGTGCGGTTTCAATTGTCGACTTGCATAAGCTACAACCCTACCGCCTTGCATCAATACAGCACCCAGTCCGGTACCACAGGCATCCGTGTATACCGTCATCTCTTCATCCCCCTTAGGAATGACTAACACTGGTGCGTTTGTCAACTTGTCCTTTAGATTCTTAAATGCATTCTCGCACCTTTCATCCCAGACAAAAGCTTGATTCTTCTTGGTCAACTGGGTCAATGGTGCTGCTAACTTGGAGAAACTTTGGATAAACTTACGATAATATCCCGCTAGCCCCAAGAAACTTCTTACATCTGTTGCATTCTTGGGCGTAGGCCAATCCTGTACCGTAGCCACCTTTGCCGGGTCCACGGCAATACCATTCTCTGATACAACATGGCCCAAGAACCTCACTTCCCTCTTCCAGAAGTGACACTTCGAAAACTTTGCTTTCAATTGGTGTTTTCTCAACACCTCCATCACTACTCCTAAATGTTCCTTGTGTTCTTCCTCTGTCCTCGAATAGACCAAAATATCATCAACAAACACAAGGACAAACTTATTCAACTGATCTCTGAATACCCTATTCATAAGATCCACAAAATATGCCGGGGCATTAGTCAACCCAAATGGCATAACCAACCATTCATAAAATCCAGACGGCGTTCGGAATGCCGTTTTAGCTATACTCTCAGCTTCCACTCTAAGCTGATGGAAACCGGTCGCGAGATCCAACTGAGAAAATATTCTCGCACCACTCAACTGATCGAACAAATCATCTATCCGCGGTAGAGGATACTTATTCTTCCTCGTTACTTTATTCAACTCGCGGTAGTCTACACACAAACGAAGGGAACCATCCGCCTTGGTAGCAAACACAACTGGTGCTCCCCATTCAGAAACACTCCTTCTGATAAATCCCTTCTTCAAAAGATCGTTGACTTGCACCTCGAGCTCTCGCTGCTCTCTTGGTGTCATACGACGAAGTGGCATCACTATAGGCCTGGCATCTTTTACCAAATCAATACGGAATTCAATCTCTCGGTGTGGTGGAAGTCCGGTCACTTCTTCGAAAACATCCGGATACTGGCCAACCACGGGCAAACCTGACAACTCACTATGCGGAATGTCGAGGGAGTTTAGAAAACTAGCCAATACCCCCTTACTGGGTAGACCACCAAACACTATCCTCCGCCCATCATCCGCTCTAGCTGTCACCAACAAGCCCTCACAGTCTACCACCACCCCGTATCTTTGGAGCCAATCTACTACCAAAATAATGCCAAACCCAGTAAAGCCCAAAACAAAGCAATCACAAACAAACATGCATCCATGACTCGATAAGACCACATTGCGACAAATCATGCTAAGGCTAGTCGAACCACCAATCGGGTTCGTCACTATTAAAGGTCTATCGACAATCTCGGGCTCCAATCCTAACCTATCTACCAGGTCACTAGATATGAAAGAACTGGAAGCTCCGGTATCAAACAAAACTCTAACGGAACATCATAAACCGAAAGCATACCTTGAATGACGACATTCTTTCCCTTCTCCGCCGCAGTTGGGGCATTCGACGAAGAAGGAATAGCATTAAGAGTGTAGGCTTTCACCATTTGCTTCTCCTTATGGGGCTGTGGACACTTGTCCTTGTGATGTCCCATTTGGCCACAGTTGAAGCACTTCCTATCCGCTGGCTTGGCCCGACAATTACTAGCATAATGGCCCTTCTTACCACAGCTGAAGCACTCCACATCTTGCTTATTCTTTTTCTTCTGGCCATCCTTAGCTTGGTTCTGCTTTCTCTTATTCTGGGAACCACCCTTGCCTCCACCACTTGCTTGTGGTTTTGGCTCTTCTGCAGATGCAACCTCAGTCTTCGACTTAGGGTAGAGACTTTCCGATCTTAACGCTTTCCCCACAATCGATTCAAACGTCTCATCGATGTGGTTAATAAGTTTTTCCCCCAAGTACTGATCCAAACCAGTTATGAATTTCTCATTCTTTTTCTCGGCAGTATCAATAAGAGATAACCCATATTTTGACAAAGTGTCAAATTCGGCAATATATTCCGAGACAGCTCTGCCATTCTGCTTGAGCTCCAAGAACCTCTTAAACAACATTGACTTCTGAGCAGCTGGAATGAACTTCTCACTAAAGCGAGCCTTAAACTGCTCCCAAGTAATCTGATCTTCGGGAGTAGCTGCCTTTATAGCATTCCACCAATTCATTGCCCGCCCTTGCAGCTGACGGGACGCTAGCTTTCTCTTCATCGCATCCTCGATACCCAAATCCTCGAAGATACGTTCGCAACTATCCACCCAATCCTGAACATCCGTAGCCGACTCCGTTCCGTGGAACGGCTTCCCACCAAGGCTAGTATAATCCTTATTCAGCTTGGCGAAGTCGACTCTTGGCGCCTGCACCATTGGACCACCACCATTTCCACCATTGGGAGTTGCCCTCTGTACATCTCTAAGCATCTCTCTCATGAGGTCAGTAAACATCGTCCTCATGTCAGCAGCATTCCCATTATTGGCTCCCCTACCGGTACCTCTAACATATCGGCTCATCGTCAATCTGAAAAAGGAAATGATTAACGACTCCATAGTGGTGCTAGTGCAGTACGACTTCATCCTTATACTACTAATAGTATATATATATAGCTTTTAAAAACCAAAGTAATCACAAATACGCTCTCTCGTATACGTGTATTATCTCTCCCTGATAACTTTCCTAGGTTAACTACGCAACCTGGCTCTGATACCAAGTGTGACGGCCCGCCCCGCACCAGCCTGCATTTACTCCAAAAGTGCGCTGTACACATGCCCAGCTAGCACGGAACGGTCGTCAGAAGAAAAGAAAGAAGGGAATGAACTAATCAAGGAACCTGTAGAATGTCTCACAGCGCATGGGATAAAATATAATAATAACATACTTGACATAAAACAGGCGAGACAGTGCATAAGCTGATAACTAAAATCAACATCAACCATCAAAGCAGCGGAAATCCAATACAGCTTATTACAATTTTCCAAATTTACTGTCTCTAAACAAAGAAAGCTAAAGTAGAAGATACACCAACAATGCCCAAGCAGTGATCTTCAACAACACAGGGAGAATATTATGTATATAGTACGTGGAAGCCTCCTGCTCGTCTCCGGATCATCTACCCGTGCATCACCAGCTATCCTGTCTCTAGTCTGCTCGTGTGAGCACCCAGAGTAATAAGAGGAGACATAAAACTCTGGGTCAGACATAAAGCCTGGTATGAGCGATAAGCATCAAAACAGAATGATAACAGGTATACTAAACCATACCTGAACCTGGACCTGCAACCAAAGAGTTAGTACCACATACCGTACAATACTCCAAGGTGCCATAATAAATGGTGTAAGAATACGGGGGTGGGGTGTGTATGTCATAATGATAACAAACAAATCATCCATATCAACCATCCTCACACCTCTCACTCAGTGCGTAAAGCGTACGACATCTACCACTTTGGAACACTAGACAAACTGAGGTAACGACGAATCCCGACTTGTAGAAACCCTGCTGTGACCAAGCCAAACACTTGGAGTCATGACCAAACATTTCAATGACCCACTTCATTGGTCGTAGCCCTTGGTTCTACCGATGCCATAATGGCCCTGAATCCGCCTTCGTACCTCCTACCATAGTGGTCCAAAGCTATAGACGTCGATAACTCCTTGGCACACGTCCCGCAGCAAAGCCCAACCATGAAGCGAACTCATTGATTCCCATCTAAATCTTGAGCTCTAACTTCTCATTTGGACTTCCTTTGCATCTCGGGTTTTGATCGAGTTGGAGTTGGTCTTCAGAAGAGTCATCACGAAGTAGTAAAAGTACACGTCCAGTTCCCCATGCTAGGTTCGGTTCGGATACGTTCCCCGGTTCGGTTCGGAGTGCCACCATCCTCTGGGTTCGGGTCCTTCTCCCTCATGCGGTTCGGTTCGGTGCTCTCCCTCATGCGGTTCGGTTTGGTGATTCTGAGGCGGTTCGGTTCGGATGCTCTCCGTCTCGTCAGCATTAGTTCGGTTCGGGTATTGCTCTCGATTCGGTTCGGAATATGGTATCCATGCTCCTCTTTCTTCCACTTCAGTCCTCCTTGTTCCTTCCGATCCCACGCTACGCCCCTCCGATCCGACCAGGCCTTCCTTGTTGCCTCTTCACGTCATGCTCCAGAAAGTACCACGCCCTGGTCCGGTTCGGATATGTCCGATCCGATCCCTACCCGATCTGATCCCCTACCCGATCCGATCCGGATCTCTGTAGCATTTCCTGCAGCTTTTCCAGCGAGTGTTTCGCGCCATAAGACGGCGTCTTTGACCAATCTAGCTATTCTAATTAATCATAAAACATGCCATAGAGTCATAGCAACATGTAATAGCAACCAAACAACAATTTAAATGAATCAAAATGGATCAAAAGTGGCCAAAACCTCACATTTTCCTATAATCCCTCTTAATCATGTTTAAGCGTACGATTAGCAAAACACATCGAAATTAACCCAAATTTCTAACATAGCCTTAAAACATTATTTTAGAATTTTAAGATTTTTTTCCAGAATTTATTTACGTATAAATTCGCTAATCTTCACTAATTACCCTTAATCACCGTAATTAGTGTCAAAATGATGCTATCACTCACCTTTGCCACAATAAAACTTCCAAATCTGAAGTGAACCTCTGATTTGCACGAATTCCAATATGTAACAGCAGCCCTACCTCAGTCCTTGTGCTAATCCCCCTTGATTTGATGCCTCTAAGCCTTAATCCTTGATTATGAAGTGATTTTGGGTGATTTAGAGAGATTTAGAGAGTGGAGGCCATGGCTAGGTTAAGGGAAATGAAAGTGGCGGCTGGAAAATGTCTAAAGAAATGTTTTCTAACCCTAATCAGCACCTATATACCCCTAAACCCGAAATTCCCCTTGGGCCTAGCTGCTAATCACCCGTTTAAGCCCAATTTAAGCTGTTTTTCACCATCTGAAACTTGTTTCAGCCATATCTCCGAAACGGTGAGTCCGTTTGGCTAATGTGACCACTCTACGGAAAGAGAAACCATCATCCGGAGCCAATGGAAGTGGTTTCAGGTCAAAATTCCTTTCCAGTCAAAAGTTATGGCCAAAACAGTGCCAACTAGGGGTAAAATAGTCATTTAAAAATCGGGAAAAATCATGAACATGGGAAATGACCCCAATAGTCGTCCCCCAATGTTACATGACCATACGACTTCGTATGTGACAGAAATAAATATCCTACGATCCTATGATGCGTAGAATACGGGTCGTTACAGTGGTCCAAGGAAAATGTAAAGAAGGTCTCCCTAAAATCTTTGCCCTGAGGGAAGAAAAACCATATTGTAACGACCTAGATTTTTGGTCGATTTATTTTAAATATTTAATATGGTTTTAAATATTGAATTGATAATATAATTGAATTTTTATATTAAGTTATCGATTTAATAATCGATTTCGATTAATATCGAATATATTAAATTATCGTAATATGAAATATAATTGAAATCGAAGTTTAAAACTAAGTCAACAACAATCCAGATGATCGGTATAAATTCTATTTGAATATATATGATGAAAATAATAATCTATTATCGAGGAACTTATTATTTTTGCATTTAAATATTTTTATATTGATTTAATATAGTTATTTTATATATACGTTCAAATTTAATTTCAGAATATATTCTTTTGAGCTCAAATATCGTTATTACATTTAAATGTCGGTCTATACGTTAAAATAGCGGTTCGTGATTTCAATTAATGGACCCCGAGATATTTGATCGTGGATTGGCTCGAAATCAAATCGATATCCATCTAAAAAGAAATAAAATCTCTTTATGTCGAATCGAATTAAATATAAATCAAATCAGAATTTAATATAATGTACTTAACCTATGCCTATATGGTAGCATACGCAGGTCTAATTCCTTCGTTACTAAGTATACTTCGTATATTTAAACGCAATACCCTTTCCCCATTTCTCTCTTACATTTTCTTTCCTCCTCAGATAAAATAATAATATATATACCAAAATAAAAAATGGCTCTTTCCTTTTAAATCCAAACCGAAGGAAATGAAAGGAATACTCGAGTCCCTTTTTATCTTCAAACCCAAAACAGTTCATTTCCAAAATCAAAAGCTTTGAATGATAATAATAAAAAAAAATGGCCGACATAAATCACCCTACCTCCATTCCTCAATTAAAATAAAGACTGTTATTTTCGCATTTCATAATCTGAGATCTTCGATTGGGAAGGGGATTTTTGCATGCATGGAAGTGTTGATCTCGATGTCGGAAATGGCAAGCTAGGGTTCATCACAGAATTTTGGGGTGTCATCGACTATCGTGATAAATCGAGTTAGGTTGACTATCGCGATGGCGATTGGAGGGTTCAGAGCTACTGCAGTTCGAAGGTAGGATATCGACATTGACAACTGAGGGTAACTGCATTTGTATGCAGAATTGAGAGGTTCAAACCCAAAAGCATCGCGTGTTTTGTTAGCAGTGTCGAAGTCGTGGATTTGGGTAGGGTTTTTTTGGAGGCCGACGATGGTACAACAGTTTGGATTTGGAGTGATGATTGAATTTTCTGAGGTCAAATTTGGGGACTGAGGTTAAGTTGGGATGTTGGAATTCGGTCATTGTAATGATGGATTACACTATCGACTTGGAATTGTCTGGTTCAGTGTGAACTATTGGAGTGGAGTAGTGCGTTGGTAATGCAGTGTTGATCGGGAGTAGGATTTTGGATCAATGATGATGTTGGTGGTCATGGTTCAGAACAATATGAAGATTTTCAGCAAAGTGTGTTGAAATGAAACAGTGTGTATGACGGTATCGGGGCTGACTACTGTCAACATTGGCTAAGTAGTTTTCGTAATGGTTTAGTCGTAACAGCAAGGTATACGTTTTATTAATACGTAGGATAATTAATTAATTAGTTTGTTAACATTAATTTATTTAAATAATGGTTTAATCGTTAAATAAAATTGAATAATTGAAGGAGCTTGACGAATTCATTCAAGATGGTTCATCCCGTCAATGATAGGAATTTAATGGGATATTCAGCAAATGAATTAAGGTGATTAAATCTCACACAAGTTTTATTTAGAATTATTTCTATCAGTTAAAAATAATTGTTTGTTGGTTGTTTGCATGCATTGAAATAATATTGTGGTTATTAAATATATATTAGTTATTAAGGATTGGTGTTTGTGGTTATTATATATATATTGGTGGTTGGATTCCCGTAGAACCATTAGCGGATGCCTGTAGTATCATTAGCGGATGACCCTATACGCCCAACGCTATGATAGTGGATGACCTTCTATACCGCGATATCCTGCCTCGAAGCAAGATGGGTATTATTTATGTTGGCTAACGTCTGTGGATGCAGGAAACCAGGTTGGAGGGATCCAACTGGATTCCTCAAAAATATTATTATTTGTTTGTTGTCATATATATTATCATATATGATGTGTTAGAAACCATGTGGTTGATAATTGTGTGCTTTCGATTGACTGACTATCATTGGTGCTAAATATAGATTATAAAAAATATCATAGAAAGAGATTTTGAGATTTAAATAGGAAATTCTGTTTTTTTAAAATAAAATTTTATATTCGAATGGACTTGAAATATTAACTTGTTTTGAATAAATAAAACAAGTATTTAAATTTATATACGAAGTTTATAAATTGAATAATGCAAGTAATTGAAATGAATTTATAAATGGTGTTTATAAATGGAATGGGAAAAATTATCATTTAGCTAATTTGGGAAATGTAAATTCAGATGTGAATTTAAAAGCAGAAATTTATTTTTCCAAAGTAGAAATTAAATTTCAAAATGGATTTGAAATCGAGACTTGTTTAAATATATAAACAAGTAAAATAAATGATGTTTAATAAGAAAGGTGAAAATTTATCAATTGAATAATTTAAATATTTAAATTCAAATATGAATTTAAAATGAGAATTGGGAACCATGTTAAAAAGGGAAATGAGGAAATCTATTCCGATGTTCGGAATATAAATTAAAATAAATCCAAACGGATTTATGGTTAGAATTCGACTTTGTCGAAATTATAAAAATAAATTATATCTAGAAAGTATATTTAAATTGTATTAAATAGAAATTGAAATTAAATATGAAAATAGATTCACTGTATATATATAAGTTAAAATCAATAAAATATTCCAGAATAGGAATTGGGTTTTATATGGAATTGAAAGGGAATCTTGTTTTAAATTTTAAAACAAAGATGTTAAATTTATAAACAATGTTATAAATTAAGTAAGATAATTATCAGGGGATAATTTGGGATTTTAAATTCATGTATGAATTTAAAAAGTGAATTGGAAATCGTTTCAAAAAGGGGATGGTAGAATTTTTTCGGAATTCGGAATTTAAACTGAATTGAAACAAGTTTAAAGAATTTATAATTGAAATTCGATTTAGACCTAATTTTATAAAATAATTTATTTATAAAGGGAGTTGGAATTTAATATATCAAATTGAGTTATAAATAAATTTATAACCGAGTAATGAAAAATCGACAATTAGAGAAAATAAAAAATGTTAAGTTGGATTTCAAAACTGGATTTAATATATATTAAGATATACATTAGAACGAGATTGAAATAAATGAAGTTTATAATGTTTATATTTAAATACAATTAAAACGAGCTTGCCGCGGCGCGGCAGTTCGTAAATTAGCGTTTCGAACTTCAATTGAGTATATAGAACTCAATTTAAGTCAGAATTCTTTGAAACAAGAATCGTCAGGACCAGTTGAGTAATAGTTTTCTAATGAAAGAGAAAAATCTGGATTTCGTCTTATAGATTTTGAGTTATGTCAAAATCAAATTTTCAAAAAAGCAGTGCCATAATCGTTTGAAAACCATAATGGTTTATTTAAATAAATATAATAATTTTAAGTAAATAAAAATCAGAACTTCCATTAGAAAATTCCAGATTTGAGTCATAAAATAGATATGAACTCAAGTGCAATAGTTAAAGTGATTTTTGGAACAAAATCATATTTTTAATTATTTAATAGAGATAACTAATTAGTAGAATAATTAGTTAATGGGTTTTGGATCGATTTTGATGTTGGATAAGTGAATGGGGGTTTGTGAATTCATATTCGAAATCGAATATGAAACTTGAGTTGAAATGGAATTCAATTTGGTTTTTAAGTAAATTAAAAACTATATATACGAACGCGATATGTTCAAATAAAAGTGGAATAGACAAAAGAGATAATTAAAGAATAAATTAGAGAATTGAGTTAAAACGACCAGATTGAGTTGGAATAAAAAAATAGAATCAACGTATATGGGTTAGATAGGTATGGAATGAAGTGTATGAAGATTATAATTTAAGTGCCCGACAAAAAAAAGTTACTTGTTTAAATTCCATATGAGATTTTATGACGCCGAATCAGCAAGCCGCTTGGCTTTTTGAATTTCTTTTTGAATGGAAAGGGCCTAGAGAGGCGTTTTGTAGTTGTATCGAGTGACCCGTACAAAGGATGTTATGGCAAAATTATCTGGAAATTTAAGGAGTTAGAATATTTTTAAGAAAATTGAATAAGTAGAAAATCAATATATTAATATATATTGAATTCGATAAGGAAACGAATTTAAAATAGAAAATTATAAACAAAAAGGAAAATTATAATTAAATCAATACAAAGAAAAAAAATTGTACTCAAAAAGATGATATATATATATATATATTATATTTTGTTCCGCTGCGATGTGAGACTCTGTATTGTTATTTTTGTTCTTCTTCTACCTTTTTCTTCTTCATTAATAATGATTCGTATTTCTGTGATATTTGGGTTGGACGTGTGGTGTATTTAGTCAACTCAAATAGTACAGTTTTGCGGTTCGTGACACATACTTCTGAAGGTTGTCCAGATTCAACAGGATAGATTGTCTTCCCAAATTCTCGGAAGCTTTAAATATATCGCTGGCATCTTGAATCTCCTCTTCACTCAAGTTTTTCCTTATGGGGACAAAGACTGAGATAAAACAAAAGTTTAAAACAAAGCTTAAGAAGAAACTAATGAGTGTTGAGGAGAACAATTTACCTAGAGTAGTAAAGGTGTCTACGATACCCGAAGGACACCTGATGTAGAAGAATTGTGTATCCCAATCCGAGAATTGTGTGATATTGTCACTAATCAACTTTTGAGAAATGTTGGCATGAAAAAGAGGCAGATTAGCCCCTTTGACTACAGACAATTGTAGCAAATAATGTAATTGGCAAGTACAGGAGAAGGCTGTCCTGACTCCAATGCTAAGAGTTCAAGGCATAAAAGGAAAGTATACGTATTTGGGCTTAATTGGATAGGGGCCAAATTTAGATCTTGTAAGAACCTTGCAATGAAGTCGGGAAATGGAAATAAACCCCCATGCCAGAAACGAACGGCGGAATATGCAAAGAATCCCGCAGGAGGATTTTGGATAGTACTTTCCTCGAAGCAGGAATGGTGTCAACACCAGTCATATCGAAACTCTCGAGAATGGTTCTCACCTCATCTTGAGTCTGGATAAAAGAATACCGCAGTGAGCTTTCCATCTGGGAATCCTAAAGAAGGTTTCCTGAATTCAATTTTTCAATACCTCGCTCGTCAAATGTAAAATTGCCAAATGATGTTATTCCGCGAAAAATGTGTTAGCATAATAATATTACAAAGTCTAGTATCATTATATAAACTCTTTAGCACAAATTTCTAGTATTACCTTAAAAAAGGTTAAAAGAGTGCTATAAGCTGCTGAAATTGAAACCATCACCATGGATAAAATGTGGCTATGCATAATGCATACATGTCTAAAACATTATTCAGAAATTAGTTTCTGTCATATTAAATGTCCCACTGTCAATAACTAAGTTGATACCACAGGGATCTAAAGTAGGATGCCGGTAGAACTAACGATAACATACACATATATTAGAGTTTCATTGATCCCGTTTCTATAACACCCAACTCTGAGCCAAAAACAGGCATCCATTTCGGTGATTGTGGAACCAAAACCTAAGGGGTCAATAGTGTTAATGTTAGATCCGCCGGCACTGAAAGGGATTTTTTTTTACTTTATCCTCATATTAGAAGTGAACTTTTATTCACACAGTCTTGCTTTTAGACCCCACAAATTATGATAAGGGGATATACGTTAATTTTACACCATCCACCATTTTTGACCATTATAGTTGCTCTCTATAAATCGAACTATTATAATAAAGACAAGAAACTTACGGATCCTAATCAAAAATCGTGTTTGACTAGAAGAGATGCCTTCACATATTATAAAATTAAAATATATTAAAAAGTACCTACATATGCACGAATTGAATTGGCAATCCTAAAAGTATGCGAAGAACGGTGATCTCGTGTAAAACGGTTTTTCATGGGCTATGAATTGGGAGAGAAGAAGGAGAACTTTATATCCAAGGCGCTCCTCAATCCCAACCGTACAAGTGAAAACTAATCGACGATGTCGATCAAATCAAGAAGATCAAAAGGAGGGAAGTCAACGTACAGAAGGAGAATCAGAATTTGACCTGAAAAATCGAAATTACCCCTTCACAAGGGAGGCAAATTTTACTACCAAATTTAACACCGAAACAGGCTATCGGTAAAGGGGTATCGGACTGTAACAGCGTAGAAGCATGATCCACAAACATGAAGCCAACATCAAGTTAAAGTCAACAACATAAAGAAAACGATAGGACTGATAGGCTATCAGTACCAGATTAAAGGAGAAAAAACTTGATGTCGATACGAAGAGGTATACCGATAAGGCAATGCCAACACGAAAAGAACCTAACACGAATTCAAGAGGCCGATAGGCAAGAAAGGATGAAAGCTTATAAACCGTAACCAGAGGCATGACAGGAAGCAACAAGCCAAAAGAAAGGAGGCAAAAGGGCTACCCGCAATAACTAAATTAGTGTCGATACAAAAGCAGGTAAAGACATCGAAGACATAAGAATCCGAAAGCACACTATCGAAAGACTGAACCGATCTCATAGATTCACCGAAAGCAGACCAAAGCTAATGAGAAGATGAGGTATACACACTAACTCGCTTAGTGTCGATACCGAAAGAGGTGACAGTTCCAAGAGCATAGGAAATTGAAGCAAAAAAGCAAATACTATGAGGACTTAATGAAAAGACCAGAGCTTATTTCCGAAATCCATTCCCAAAGCTATCCATACCAACCAGCTTGGTATCAACATGAAAGGTAGAAACAACGTCAATGAGAAGCTCCTAAGACCAATACCAGCTTTCCGAAAGCCGAAACTAGCACACCGAAGTCATGTTATATCCGATAATAATGATATAAAGGTGGTCGAAGCCAAGGCAACCGGAACTGAAAGGTGAGAGACGGCCGACACTAAGCGACCTCATCCGAAAGGAGCTTCTACTGAGACAAGGACAAAAGGGGTCCTGATTTGTCTATAAATAAGATCTCATGGGTCACATTTTAGGGGACTTTTCTCATTTGCCATCTTATACTCTTTTCTTTGATAGTAAACCCTAATTTCTAAATCAATTTGGGGATTTCCTTTGCAAACACTTATGTACTCAAGTCAATGAACAATAAAGAGTGGATCAACACTTAGCATCATCTTTATGAGTTATTTAGCTACTTTCTTCACATATCATCTTATGCTTCCTTCAACGCAAGGATTACCTACACAAGCCCTAACCTTTCCTTAAGATTACTGAAATATCCTTCTACAAACCATTTAGCTTTCTATCTTGTGTTGTGCTTAGGGAACCCTTATCCCAAAGTAACTGTTGATTGTTAAGTCTCGTAAGCATGATACTCACCTCTTGAGGGAAGAGTAACTAATCTTCGGGCTTAAGACCTTGATATCTAGGAAACGGTGAACTAACTCAAGCTTGTAGGAACTAACTAATCCCCTTTTACCCTTAGATCCATTTCCTTAGACCTATCTTCGGTGTTGACGAAAAATATTGTTAACATGATAAAGACGCTCGGAGCCTTTCATGAATAATGGCCACCTCCACTTTTCTATTATTTCATTGATTTATTATGTGTACCTTAAACGACAATGGGGTTCTTATTGTTGATTATCAATCTTGTCTACAAGTAATTAGCTTTTCTGGAGTGAAGACCATCAACAACAATGGACATGACTTTAATTTGTTATACATGTTATGATATTCGTTAGTACTTATTGTGTAAACTTGTTTCTGAATGCTTCTCTTATGTGAATTTGCTGATGTTGTTAAATAGCTATTATCTAAATGGTTATAGAAAATATTTATGTAACTAATGTGTTCTCGCTTATTTGACTATGATGATTAATTGATTGTTGATTTAAATCAGACTTTTATACAATTGTTGCTGATTTTAATTTGATTATTATATAACTGGTTGGTGGAAATAATATAAGCCATTAACAGTACATAGTAACATTTAAAATATGTTGTATAACAATCAATACATTTTAGTAGCACTTAAGAAACGTTGAATTTTTAGTTGCAAAATATAAATGTAGTGAAAAGTTTTTAGTTGCACAAAATAAACCTTGCGGAAAAGCAAAAAAAAGGCCCATATGCAAACCTTCAGTAGTGTTTGGAAAACACAACTATATGGAAGATTTGGTAGCCTTTATCAAAACGCAACCAAAAGTTAAGACTTTTAGTTGTGGGACCTGTAGTAGTGTTCTTTAAAACGCTACTAAAAGGTTTTCATAGCGTTTTTCAAACGCTGCTAAACATCTTTTCTGGTGTAGTGACTTATTCAAAATTTATCAAGTCGTGAATATACTTGTACTAATAATATAAGTTATGAATTTATTTTCTAAGTATTGGAAATAAAATGTTGCAAATATACTTGGATCGGTAAGATAAGTGTACGAATATATTAAATAAATATTCTAGAATGGAATTTTATAAATGAAAGATTCATTTTAGTGAGGCTTAGTGATTACCAGGGCCAAATAAATCTTTTTAATTATTCGATGTTTGTTTATTTGATACTTAAATAACCGACTATCAAATCTAGCTATTTTTACTTTGGAATTTTATTCGATATATGATAAAGAAACCCATTCACATAAACGGTTAGGAGATGAACTCCGCACTTACGTATTATCGGTTTATTTCTAAAGAACCGGAGTTGGTTTTTCTGGAAACTATTGATTTTCATTTTGAAGAGACTAGGATTAGGCCTGCTTGCCCGAAAACCACTTCGACCCGGCTGATGCGTTTCGATTTTGAAATATATAGAGGATGATTGAAGATGGAGTTATTTAGTTTTGTTCAGGCCTAGAATGAACTTTTATGAATGAATGCTAGCATTATATTATATACATTTGGGAGGTAATGTTAGTATTCCAAGATATTATGCTAATTATAAGATAAACGTAACCTTTAGCCTCATCAACTGGTAAATGAATAAAGCGCGAAAGAGCCGCAGGGCTATTTGCGTCTTTCACTTAGGATATGATCATTCCATATCTAGAGTCGTTCCTTTGTATGCTTTGAGGGCCTATATGATTGTTTATCAACCAGAGTGATCATATTCGGTGCTGCCCATTTTAGGGATGGAGTTGGTCCTGATTTGCTGAGGTGCAAAATAACGCAGCCTCCCGTATGTTTTGTTTAGAGATGTACAGATTCAGTGGGTAGACCCTTACCCTTTCATAGTTGAAATCCATTCACCAATACGAATTTTCGGTCTTGATTGTATATCTGTTATATTGGAATGTGAGATGCAAACACTCTGACTATTTTAATATATTTACTTGTGAATTATAGACATTATTATAATATCAGTGGATATTAAGTTTAAAAAAATTTTGGTTACCGTAAGGGAAAAACACATGTCATGTTTATTTGTTATTGTGCCTTACGAGAGTTATATTTTTTTAAAGGATTTCTAAAATAAAGCATGTTGTTTGTAATGTGAGTTTTCTCACTGTAATTATTCCAGACTGATCCGGGTGATTTTGTTTTCTCTCAAAATGTGCTCGGTTCAGACCGAGTATATTTTTTAGATTTACTTGGAGCTGCGGAGAGGAGCCGGAGTCAAGGCGTATTGTCGTATTTCCTGTGTTATTTTATTCCCGCTTTGTGTGTTGTATTTATCAGCCCTTAAGGGGAGAAATTATTATATTTGTATAGGTTGATCTAGTAGTGTACTCTGATTGTGTATTCATGTGTATATACAGTTTCTTTATGTAAAGAGCATTTGTATATTATATTTTATTCATTTTGCTGTAAGATTCTGTTTTGCTCTGTTTCTGTTGGGTTTGTGTTCTTCTTATATTCTAACTTTTCTGCCTTTCTTCTTTCTCACCCTTTAACTTCTTTCTTCTAACTTTCTGGGTTTTTCAGTAATTGAATCAAGATATGAGAATACAGATGTTGTATTAGTGTCAAAATTCGAGGATCGAATTTCTCCGACCGTTACACTTAGTCTCGTTAAATATCTAATTGATTCGGGTAGATAAGTTATTATTCACACTAGTCTGTCGATTGAGTCAAAGATTTTGGTTTCTCCTTAAACTCTAGGGTACTCATTTGAGTAGGTCGAGGATTAAGGTTTTTCAAATTTCATTTCTACGAATAAGATTCCGAAGGCGTGTTGGAGGCATTAGTTATTCTAGGGGTACTTTTCCACTGTTTTCTTTATCAATTTTGGATGTACGTAGAGGCACGAATGTCGGTGCCTATATATATTACTCTGTATAACTGAGTGAGCGTCTACATATGTCGCTCTCGAGGATATTACTTTGTAATAATTTTGTTTTGATTTGAAAGGGGTTGTAGATTGTATTGAATTCTTATGATTGAATTTGTTTTGGAAAGTTTTGTTGTTTTCTTATGTTATGGTTTAATAACATTCGTTTTTTCTATCACCAAAGTTAATACCATAGATGACTGCAGCATCCGTGACGCTTACTTTTAGACCTTAGGAAATGGGGTATTATTATAACAATTGACGTTTAATTAACGTTACTTAATTACAAGTTATTTTATTAGTTACATATGTATTTATTTCCGACTTCAAAAATTCTGACATTAATAACATTTTCATCTGAACTTCGATGAGAAAAGTTTATATATGAAAATTTGATTAGGAAATCGCCATTAATCCAATAATGCAAATTTTGTAACTAAATTACGAAATTTACAAACATAAAAATAGTGTCAAGGACAAAGTCATGGACTTTTTCAGCCGTAAGGACGACCTGCTGAAATTTTATTCTAAAGGACAAAACATTAGATTTTAGGTATCGGTTTTACAGTGTGCATGGTATCAGAATTTGACTATCAATTTTTAAGTATCAGTTTTACAGTGTATATGGTATCTGAATTTCGCTATCGTTTTTAAATATCAGTTTTAAAGTGTATTGTTCTTGAAAACAAATTTTTGGTGGTTTGTCCTTGAGCTTAAAAAAGTTGTCCTTCCTAGTAAAATCCCATTTACTAAAAGCAAAAATTTTAAATTATAATATTTGTCAATTAATTATTTTGATAAATTATCCCGAAAATATGAAATTAAATTAAACTGCTTTTACTTTACTTCCTAGCCAATTTCTGAAAGTTCAATCAAATTCATACTCCCGAACCTCTAATATAAAAGTTCGGAGCAAATAAAACCGTAGTATCCTTTGCAACGCTAATATAAGCGGAGGGACACTTGTACGTCCCGTACGCATGCTATATAAACCTCATCAAAAACCCTATATTTTATTTGATTTTTCTCATTCTATTTTCATCAAATTTCAGCATTCTAGCGCAAAACGTTCAGGAACTCGAGTCTCCGTCGACCTTGGTAAAAACCAATAGCTATGTTTCTTTTTTTCCAGTTACTGTAACTTTTCTCAGTTGCACGCTGCATGATAGCTGTAAATCGATGGGGATGATCGGCTTTATTGGTCTGACTACGGGGGTTATTGAGTTTTCCTTTTTCTTGAAAATCGGATCCTTATATCAATTATATCTCGATTTATGATTTTGATAAATAATTGTTATTGAATTTCTCATTAGGGTTTTAGTCGAAAATCTTATTTTGGGATTTCAAGGGGTTTTAAGATGCAATTATGTCCTCTTATTTATTTAGAAATGGGATTAAGTAATGATGTGGATTCTGAAAACTTTGTCCTTATATTATTTTAGGTTGAATAATTGATTTTATAAAATCAAATCAATAAAATATGATAAATAAATTTTGGAAACACTAAGAATTTGTCTGTCATATTTTTTTTTTCTATTTTCTTGCAAGCTTTTGCTAATAAGTATTAAAAATAGTTTTTTCTGAGGTTGAACACGCACACGCGTGCACACACACACACATATGATGTATGCATCTATAGAAGTTCCATTTGATTTGGATCGTGTATATCTTAAAATCATCCGGTGTAGCTGAGATGATGCGGGATACCTTTCCCTATACATAGATATACATATGCCACCTTGACTGCATCCCATTGCTCTTTGAATTCCCCCATCAATTTTTTTAACCAGGTTTATGGATTAAGACTGTTTTAGACGATCTTCAAATTATGCAGTTCATAGAAAATGCTACCATTTAATAATTTTGACGTATTCAGAATCATAAGCCAATGTGATTATTTAAAAATAACAATGATTCAAAATGTAGTTATTAGATAGAAGTTTTGAACAAATCTGAAATATTGTGAAATATATCATCGTTGAGCATCGATGTCATCTTCATAAGTACGCGTTGAGGCTCAAACTGGCAGCCATAGGTATGTCTTGTCATGATGCTGAATCCTCCCGTTTAAACAGTCTCCACTTAACATGCTAAACTTTGATTCTTTCTAGATGACTCATGTCCATATTTATTTCTGTTTATTTGGTGATCTTTCTTGGCTGTTCTTATGTTGGTTTTTTGTATGTCACCATTTATCTCATCATTCTCTATCCAATGCATAAGCCTTCGCTTGATTGGGATCTTCGACGGGCAGTACACAAATTTGACGGGGCGATTGCTTACGAAACTTGATGGGGCGATTGCTTACGAAACTTGATGAATAGATTAACCAAGCACGAAATTTGACGAATAAACCAAATTCTCAACAGCCATTCTCATCCTACATATGGGATTCTTTTGCCACATAAGCTTCCTATTAGTTTTTCCAAACCACATTGATGCACGGCAACCATCGTTAGCAGTGGGATTCGAATAGTTAACCATGCATCTTTTAAATTTGAAATCAAAATGGATTTAAGTTGTGAATCATAGATTCAAACGGTATATTGTTATGTGTGTGTATACACACATACCTACTAATATTCTATAAACTTTGGTGAATTTCTCTTTACACATTCGCGCACACTCTTTCTCTCACATCTAATATGCTGAAACTTTGTTGAACCGCTCTCCATTATCAAATTAAACTTATGTATCCCAAAACATAAGCTATACTTGACTATTTTTTGAAATAACAAATTTGAAATGTAGCTTCAAATGACTATTTTATACTTATTTATTTTGATACATAAACACATGTATGCATGTATGTATGTACGTGTGTCTTTTTGTTTTTGTGCGCGTTTGTGTTAAATGATATTTTTATCTCAATTGCTTTTACTTTTTTGTTCAATAGGAATTTGAAAATCAAGTCGGATTGGGTGTGGCTTGACTCATAATGGATTCAAATCACATGATTTTATGCTTTTGAAACAACAGTCAGCACTTAATTTGTTAGCATTCCTGTCTTCAAAGTTCAAACCACTTCTATAGTCTTAGACCTGAATTTCAGTTTATCACTTTACAAAACATCAGTATAGTGAATTAAATGGGTGATGGTTCTATAAGTATTTAAGCTCATGTAACAAAAGGACAAATTTGACCAAGTATCGATTTCCCTTCATACTCAACTAATAGCATATTGTTATTGTTATCGTTATCTGTCATTGTTAACCTGAACCATTCAACTTTCTGCAGAGATTTTGAGAGCAACGCTATTGCATATGCACAGGAATCCATGTCTAGTAATCTTGGAAGCAGTTCAAAAAGGAAGAGAGAAAAGAGAAGCATGCCAGAACCAGAAGAACTAAGGAGAAGCGCTCGGCAGAAAGGCAAAAATAAGCTACCTGTTATGCAGAGTGCCATGAACATAAAGAAGGCTCATAACTCCTTAGATTCTGATTCACTGAATTCAATTCACAATCATAGTCGAGGTTTGTTTTTGAGATCCTTAGATTTCATCATAATGTACAGATAGCTTCTGTTTCAAGTCATAATTTGTTAGATGTGTTCCAGTATTCAAAATCTGATATGTTTTACATGCTGTTTTATTCTCCTCCTGTTTGTCTAACAATTTTTATGGCTACGAAATAATAATTATTATTATTGATGTTGTTGTTGGTTGTTTCTTTTCTGTGAAATAAGTTACTTTCATAACTTAAACTGCATGTTTATTTAGTGAAATGTTGAAATCTTTGTTATATTCAAATGATCACCATCCACCTTGTTTTTCTCCTAATGACTGGAACCGGCCACATATGTATTTATTTTCCGTATTTTAGTATCTGGAGTCTCTTTATGTATTCATTATAAAGATCATCTTTAATAATAGGAGGAGAAAAAACCCTAATTTTGGATCACCCTCTATGTCCAGCTGTGTGTGCATATATATACGAAAGTCTATTTAGACACGAAACTTTGACACAATTGATTTGCATCATTGGATCACCCCATGAATTCTACTCCTCCTCCATATAAAGACAAAAAGATCCAACGGTCGAGGCTTTGTGCTTTTCTTTTCATGTTTAATTTTGTGTCCGAATAGTATATATATGTGTATATATATATGTGTGTGTATATATATATATATATATATATATATATATATATATATATATATGTCTATCTATGTGTGTGTGTAGTTTAATAGCACAAAAAAAAAGAGCACCCAATTTGCTCTTTGATTTCTACCATCCATTTACATTATAGTAAGTTATTGGGAGGAGTGAGGGAGGGAGATTGGTGGTGGAAATGAATGGGCGAATGGAGCGTTCCATTGTTTTTTGTGCTATTGAACACTAATATAAACTCTATTTGGACCCAAAATGATGACACAAAATTGGACACAAAAAATCTCAAATCTTCCCATGAATTCCACTTTCCACATAAAGACAAACAAATCCAACGGTCCAAACTTTGTGTTTAATTGTGTCTCAATAGCCTCTCCCATATATATATATATATATATATATATATATATATATATATATATATATATATATATATATATATATAGACACACACACACACGCACACGCATGCGCATACACACACGCACATGCTGTAGTTCAGTATGCTGGATAGAAATCTGTGGTCAACTGGATATAAACATAAAGGTCCTCTTCAGTATGTTGGATGGCTAGGAACTTTGATTGGCTTTCTTTGGGATTCTTAGTACTTAATTGCACTCTGGCGTGTATTTAACTATGTGGAAGTAATTCTTCCTTCTTCGCATATGCCTTTTGTCAGTGATTAATACTTTGTCAAATGCCATTTCAATGATGTTTTGAAAGTAATTTGAACTTCTAATTGTATGATACTATGCAATTTTGCCTTTCCAATCTGTTTATTTTTCTGTAGTAATTAGTTTTGTTATAATTAAAACACGAAACTATCTGCAGAATGGTTATAGTATTTCAACTTATATTTACCCCTTTGGCTGATGAGCATTCTCAATTTGGCATACTTTAATCACAGTACGTAAAGGGTTTTAATACAGATTTCCTGGTTTTTCAATGCCATAGCTCATCGCAGCTTTTAGTAAGACCAAGTACTTGCTCATTTTCATTTCTTTTTTCCAAGTTAACAATGCTTGGCAGAAAATAGCACCAGACTTCAAAACTTATTATATTGTTTTTCTTTGGTTTCAATATACTATTGTTTTGATTCTACTGAAAGGAATCATTGAATTTCCATTATCAATGTGCTAAATTCATTGGTGTCCTCATATTGCAGCCAATGACCAGGCTAATGTGGTTCAACCAACTCCTGCAGCCATCGGTGAACATATTAACCAATCGGGATCACATAATTTCAATTCAGATGGTGGTCAAACTACTATGGGACATATCCACATTGTAAATGAAGAAAGAGCTTCACGGCTTAACCCTTCAGCTCCTGAATTTCATTTTGATTTATCAAATAACAAACCTATGCGGAGTTACATTCAGTCATCTCGAAGTCGGCAACCAATTATGACCGGTAACATGATTCCGACTCACCTTCAAGATATCATTTCTTTCTCACTTAGTGTTGATACGTATTGTTACATTCATGACACAATCAAATAGCATTCCTAATCGAATTTTCCGTTGTTTAACTGGTCGTTTTCATTTTCATATTCAAGAAATCATTCTTTGTTTTGTTATCTTAGTTATAGCTGCTTTAACACTGTCTAAGCTACCATCAACCCTTTGATTTATAAGGAGAAAATGAATGGTCATATATTTTATGTTATGCTGACAGATTTTTTTTTTTTTTTTTTTTTTTTTTTTTTGACTGAAATAAGAAATGAAAAAAGTTGTACTTTGGCTTAGATGATGCTGACAAATTTTACCTTACTATCTTTCCTTGAGTTCTGAAATTGGTCATGAGTCTCTTCTTGCATTTCCTACAGTTCATGCTTATATTCAAGGATTTTTTTTTTTTTTGATTCGGCCACCTTTTATAAACTTATAAAACACTTTTAGCCTAGTTTCAAAACTTATTACGGCTGTAGCCTGATTTATGTCACATCAGCCAAAACCATTATTTACTACTAGCGGCATTTGTAGTAATGCATTCGAGCGGTATTTAAGATGACGCGAATAAGTTTTTATCTTACTAACCTGGTATTTTTTTGTTGAACCCACGGAGCGTCATTTAAAAAAACGCTTGGGAGAGTCATTTTGAATGACGCACAAATGGGGTTATAGTTATGTTTGGTAGAACTCAGATTTAATGAAGATACACGACATGCAGAAAAAAATAAAAAATTGCATTCTATTATTTTATGAAGAAACACGACATACAGAAAAAAACGCGAATTCGTTATGAAAATAAATTACCTGTATCAGAGAAGGACAACCTCTAAGATTAGTATTCTCGAACAAAACGGTCCTAGTAAGTTCCGTGTATGTGTATGCTAATGTAGCACTGCCCCAAGAATATTGCCGACACCGGTCAAAATCCTCAATAAAATGCAACCATCTCAGCCACACCTGAGTCTTGGAATGATCGCACATCAGGCGTTGAGTAATGATATGGAGTATGATAGTTGTAGCACGTTGTTCTATCTGCTCTTGCGTGGCATCCTATGGAATGTCATGCTGAAACTGCATTCTGTACCAGTTAGTAATAATTTGCTCGTTTTCCATCCACTAATCCGCGGGAGGGGTAATACCTAAAAGCAGCTGACACATCTCCATGTAGTCTGCTGTTTCCGGATTCCTCAACGGAGCACCATCAATCGGCAAGCCTAGAAGGACCGCCACATCAACCAAAGTGATGGTCATCTCTCCAACTCTAAGATGGAATGTGGATGTCTCCGCTCTCCGTCTGTCGACTAATGCAGTAATGAGATAACGATCGAGTTGAACGTACTCTAAATTGTGTACTAGTAGGAATCCTGCATGATCAAGCAAAGCCAATACTCCCGGATGTGTTGAGGTCACCAACCCAACGGAAACCGTGTGATCTATAATCTTAACGGGACTTAGGGTTAGGAGCAAAGTGGGTTCGATTTTGAAGAAAAGGTATTTTAGAAAAAGTGAAGATAAAGAGAGCTGAAGCTCTTATTATATCCCATCGGAGCGGCATCCTAAATGACTCTAACAGCGTCTTCCTGAATGCCGCTATGAGGACCAAACAATAAACATTAGTAACAAGAAGAAAAGAGCGTCATCTTAAATGGCGCTCCAGTGACGCTCCGTTGGTTCAACAAAAAAATACCAGGTTAGTAAGATAAAAACTTCTCCACGTCATCTTAAATACCACTCGTATGCGTTATTACAAGTGCCGCTAGTAGTAAATAACGGTTTTGGCTGATGTGACATAAACTAGGTTACGGCCGTAATAAGTTTTGAAACTAGGCTAAAAGTGTTATAAGTTCATAAAAGGTGGCCGAATCGGAAAAAAATCGTATATTCAATTAGAGAAACTGTAATATTTCAATAATTATTCATGAAATTGCATTGTGTATCTTAGTATACTTGGAGAAAAGTAAATTGCTTTCACTCAAGCTAAGATGCCTAGAACAGCCCATCTCGTACTCTCAATTTTTATTGTACATAGTTAACTTTATAATAACCAATCTCATTTTTAAACTGGAACATGTAAACTTTTAATTGAATATCGTCAATGACATTCTTCTACCTTTGTGTGTTCTGTGCTAGAGATCCTTGTAAATTACATCATCATTCTCCTATATGATAAGTAAATTTTGTTTGCAGAGTCTATTAAGCATCGGCCTATCTTTTAGTTACCTCCAAATTAACATTGCATGTTAAGCTATTCTCTTGTCAGTACCGTCTATAATACTAAACTTGTACATTTGTTTCATTTACTAGATGTAAAATAATGATAGAAAGTATTTGCTCAATTAAGTTTTCATGTTCTCAGTTGCGTAATAATTTCCCATTTCTACCATAATCAAACTTCACAACTGCAGTGATCTTTCCTACGTTGTAACTTGTAATCCGTAAGTTCAGTGAATTGTTCATAAGTAATGTAAAAATATCCCCAAAAAGAAGATAAGTTTAGTAACGAAATACTAAAAAAGGTTCTCGCAGTGCATAAATTGATGTCTCATATAATGTTTACGAGTTAAAAAACTATTGAAGCCTGTTGGAGTTTATGTGGGCTGTAGATAAGATGCATCTTAATGAAAAATTAAATGCTTTCTACCAAAACTTAGAAACTTACATAAATTTTAGAGGCTTCTAAAACAACTGATCATTCAGGAACAACTGAATCACACCAGTCCATCGATCAAGCTGCTCAGCTAGTACAATTTGTTCCCCATGCTGCTTCGTTAAACTCCCAAATGACGTCTTATGGTAAATCCCTGGGCTGCATTTTATATATTTCTGGTGAACTTGCTCGTTCAGCCTTTAGGTTATGTGCTTCGAATATTGTGCCATAACTCATTTTTCACTATAAGAACCAAGCTGTATGACATCAATGATTCACCGTATATTGACTCTATGGTTCCTCAACAAGACTAAAAAAATTATTGGTGGAAACTTCATTGATTTATTCAGGTGAAAGTTTTCTAACAATTACATACATAAAACTATTCATGTTTTTAGGTCCTTCTCGAAGAGTTATTCAGCCTGTCATGCCTTATACATGCAATCGTATCGATGAAGCCCTTCAGCCAACAAGCGGTGCTTCAGTTGATCTGAACGTGCCAGCTTCATCCTACCATCAAATATCTTCTCATCATGGTATCATTCATCATTTAGTATTACATGATTTCTTGCTCTATAAATTCACCAATGCTGCAAAAGGCATACTAAGGTGTGATGACATGGCAATTTGATTACACATCAATTTATTGGGATCGAATGTTTTTGGCTCTTCACATTGAGCTAAACTTCCCATCATGGTTTATTCATGGGACCCTTCATTAGTGTCACAATTTTATGTGTGTGCGTGTATATATTTTTGTGTGTGCGTGTGCGTATGTGTGTACATTCACATGTCAATTTGATCGCACATCGATTTATTGGGATGAAATGTTAATGATTAGCATAGCTATAGGATTACTCATTTTTTGGCTCCTCACAGAGAGCTAAACATCCCATCATGGTCTATTCATGGGAACCTTCATTAGTGTCACTACACACACGTGCGCACACACACATACATAGTCTATATGTTGTTTCTTGATTAAGGCCATATTTATCGTTGATAAGGATATTTATAACTGAAACGGAATGTTACTGATCGTGATTTTTACAAAAAAATCCAAATTTTAAAATGCAAAAAACGTATGTGAGGCATTTTCAAGTCTATTAGGCGAGGCTTAAACCTCGAAACGTTGAGGCGTAAGTTTTCGGATAAAAATAAAATGCAAATAATATATAAAAATCTGACAGTTTAAATTAACCGATGCGAAAAATGCAAAACAAATAATTTAAGATCCCATTTTGAACAAGTATATATATTTATTATACATTAAAAATAAATAATTGAACCCATATGGTTCAATTTTCGATTCTCAAAACCATTTGAATATTCCATAAACTCCAATTTTGATTTATTCTGTCAATTCAAATCAATCCACAAAATTTATTTTGAGATTTAACAAAGTTTATTGAAAAACATTCTTTAAATAACAATGAGAAAATCCATTACATTTCAATCTTACTTGACCGTGTCAATATTAAAATTGAAAAAAAAATGCTAATTATATTTTCTTGAATTTTGTTTCTTTTATTTCCATTAAGTAACCAAAGTTTAATGATTTTTATCAGTGCCAATATCTGCAACTAAAGGTAAAAAAGGTTTTTCAGTCATATACCTCAGCGGTTTGAGGCGCGCGAGGCTTCTGTTTTATGCGCTTTATATGCCTCAAAGTTGTTGAGGCGTAAGCTCTAAAGGTAAAATTGTTTTGGAATAAGCCTCAAAAGCGTTTTATCTTTTATTTTTTCGAGGCGCTCCTCGAGGTGAGTATTGATGTAGGTTTTTAAAGGGAAAATCTATTTAGACACATAATTTTGACACAAATGGTGACACTATTGATTTGCACTATTGGATCGCCCCATGAATTCCACTTTCCCATATAAAGACAAAAGGATCCAATGGTTGAGGCTTTGTGTCTCTGTTTGTGTCTAATTTTGTGCCCAAATAGCTGTCTTTTAAAACAATGCAAAAACTTGATGTATTCAGATAATTCTCAAAGGGCTGATTATCTCGTTATGGCGGATTCATGCCATCATTTTGATGAGGCTCCTCTGCCAAGCAGAAGCGTTTCAACTATTCATAATACACAAGCTTCATTGTATCGGAAGTTACAACGTGGTATCCTTTATTATTTAGCGTTATGCAATTCATTAATTTTTAAGCTCGCTAGTGTTGTAAAATGCACAACGTTTATGTAACCCAATATGGTATTAGTATATATTCTGCCTATGACAAAGAGCAGATGAGAAGTGCACACCGAATGTGATATATGACAAACCAAATGGAGTAGCACATAGAGCATAAGATTGTGCACATGGCACAGTGCTGAAAAGTCAAAAAACTTAAAATAAAAAATAATGGTATATATTGTGATTTTTTTCACTTTAGTTTACATAAATATACATCCGCATGACATTTGTTTAATATATCTGATTAAAAAGAGTAACTTGGTTTGATTTGTTTGTAATACATACATAAAATAGACACTAGACCTACACGTTTATTATTTGAACTTTTCAACATTTTATGTTAAGCTGTTCTCTTTTCTGTACTCTCCATAATATTTCGTCGACTTACCCATCATTTCTGTGAGTACATGCACAATTATGCTTTTAGATTCTCAACACCAAGGGTACAATTATCAGGTTTTCTGCCATAATCAAACTTTATAATTGCAGCAATCTCTCCAGTGTTTCAGACACAGATGTTGAAAATTTAGAAATCTTACAATTTAAATCCGGACATAGATTGGATCTCCCATTTTATGATTCGGTTTACATTCTGGTTCAAACTTAGTTAAAACCGCCACTAGAAGAAAAGGCATTGACCTCATACTAACATAACACACTTGCTTGGATTCATAATTCCAATGAAAATATTTGCAGAACTTGCATTACTCTCTGCCATCTGTCCTTGGTAGTTGGGAATGTTTTATGGACTCAGTGGTCTCTCTCAAATGTCTTGTATTGGATAGTCAATGTTTTATTTTTGGGGTGCAGAATTTATCGTACAGATATTTTCGAGCATTCTCAAGATTTACACTCCTATATTTATTTGATATTTTGGCCCCTATTTCTGTAATTTTTCTTTTTCCGGTTTGTTGACAGTTGTTGTATACATGAAAATAATTATTTTCCCTTGTAAGACACCCATTAGGTTGGGGGTTGTTAGGTTTTGATGAGAAATATTATGGAAGCATATGATTTTTTTTTTTATGAGTAACAAAATAATCTTTGTAAATAATTAAAACAAAAAGTTGAATAAGGGAGAATTCTCGAGTTTTAAGTTTAATAATAGAAGTTTAAACATCAAAATCAATTTCAAAATGTGTACAAACCTTAAAAAATTGTATCTTTTGAATATATATATATATATATATATATATATATATATATATATATATATATGTGTGTGTGATTTACAATTTGAATTCCGTTTCGATTTAAATTTTGAATTTTACTGTTTACCTTATTTTTTGAGCCTCAATCATAAATGTGCTGTTAGATGCTTCTAGAAGACTTATTCCACCACAGGACTCTGGATTCCGCCCATTCAGCAATCAAGCTGCTCGGCCAGTTCAATTCTCTCCTAGCTTTGCTGCCTTAAATTCCCAAATGATGTCTTCTGGTAATTTCCATGGACCAGATTTTATGTATCTATGTTGAACTGTCGCATTCAATCTTTAATGTGTTTTATATCTGATGTCACAACTACGTTGTATACTACAAAATGCGAACTGTATAAGACTAGCAATTTTCCCTTCATTAATAATAAAACCCATCACCCTTGCATCAATGCTCTGTTAGTATATTGATATTTACTCTATTTAAGGTTCCTAGATAAGGACCATAATCACTATTTACTACCGATGACAGACTTTGGGATAATTATGATATTTAACAAAACTATTCATGTCTTAGATGCTTCACAAAGAGCTGATCATCTCATCATGGCTGAATCATGCAACCTTAGCAATGAAGCTCCTCGACCAAGCAGCAACACTGGGATTAATCAGAATATGCAAGCTATATCGTATCATCAAACCTTGTCTTCTCAGCATGGTATTAATTTGGTGTAATGCAATTTATTAATTTTTAAGTTCACTAGCGGCAGATTTCATTTATTTATTAGAATGAAAGTTTGTGAAAAATAAGGCGTTCAACGCATATCCGTAAATTACAAAATCCGTCAACATCCGTAATTGAAGAATAGATGATATCTAAAAAGCGGGTATGGATACGATACGAAAACATTCACAGTCAAAAATCATTCATCTGGTTTTGTCTAGATTATAGTTTACATTATGTGTGTTTAATTTCAATGAAAAATTTATATTCATTGTTCGATTAAGTTTGTTGTTTTATATTACTTGCATTTTATGCATATTAAGTATTCAAAACTTATTATCATCATATTTGTTTATTGTACCAAATACCTTCACAGAAATAGCAATAGAAGAATTAGAAATTACCGTAAAGGTAGTCCGGAAGAGCGTAGGAATTGTCAGGGTTAGTGAAATCACGGTTTCCTTAAAACAAAATTGCTTCCTCTACGACGCTGAAGGTTCGATGAGTAATTGTTTCCCAACAAGGAACACACATATTTCTGTGATGTCGCACAACAGTCGCAGAACAATGACGAACTCAAAAGAGATGTATTAAAAATTTAAAACAGAGTTGGAGGGAGAGGAAGAAGTGCAGCAATTTTTTGTTAATCATTTCATGTTCTTCTTCTGCCTACATATAGTCATGAGGTGTCTATTTAATTTGAATAAATGTCTGTTTAATAAGACAATTATAACGTTTTGGAAAGGTTGCGGCCGTATACCAAAAGACATGACTGTTTTATTACTGTTGCAGAAATGAATTTGAATGGACAAAAGAAGCCTCAAACGTCCATTTATTCACGTTGCGAGTGTGGGTGCTGAATTGGGCTCAGGCGCGTGCCTGCGGGGTGGTTCGTTCCGCCAATGATGACAATCGTTTCATTTCGCTTCTTTATCCCATAGTAATTATAATGATGTCCCCACCTGAGAATATAGTTAAATAATATTTTATTTTATTTTAGTATGTAGGACTATTAATATTCATAGACAATCACATTTCCCAATAAAATACTTCATTTTCAAGAATTCCCACATGAATGTTTGCTCAAATTGTCCTTTAATTTTTAGCAAAACATCTATTGCATCGGTTAAAGTAGCACACGAACATTGAACTTAGCTAGTGTTTATCCTTTTGACTTACTGACAAATTATTGGACATAGTTTGATCTCGAGCTGTAAGTTTTTTTGTGTAAATCTAAAATGGATTACGCACAATAAATGTTTTTTTTTTGTCTTTATTGTTTCTCTGTTTGTGTTCGTTCTTGCCATGAATGTCTGCTTTGTCTCGTGAGTGCTTAGGAGAATTAGGTCTTGCAATTCTCCATGAAGCGGCGTCCTCGTTCTAATGTCGGTGATTCTATAAAGATTATTCATTATTACTCCAATTCGTTCTTTATAATTCCATGGTATAGCCATCATAAAATGCTATGCTTACCCTATTCTTTGATGGTTTGTTCACTGATTTATCTTATGAATGAGTGTGAATTTTTCCAGTGCTGCTAGGATTTTAGCTTAATTTTGTCGTCCTCTTGTTGGGATCTCCAGTCAACTAGGTTGAGTTTCTATTGAGGAAAACATTTTATTTTATAGGCCTCAATCCCATCTCCGTTGATAAGGTTTGAACTTCCTTTCTAGGCAATCCTTTTATTAGCGGATCTGCACTGTTATCTTTGAATCTTATATAATTTATAGTAATTAACCATTGGAGAGAAGTTATTTTATAGTTTTGTGTTTACGACGTAAATGCCTAGATTTACCGATATACATCTTACTATTAGATCTTTAAAATTTTAACACTTAAGATTACATCAATCACTCGTAAGTTTCTCATGTCGAATCGGGAGAGTAGCGTTCCGTTGTTGATTTTATTATGACATTATTATTATGTAGGATTAACATATTTAAACATAGAGGTAAACATAGACACGTTTATCCAATTCATATTTCGAATTAATTTGATAACACAATTTGGTCAATTTTTCATGCTATCATTTTGGCCCTTATTTAAGGCTAAAAAGTGATTTTTTTTCCAGTTTGCATATCTTGTTTTCATTTCCTGGGCTTAGAAAGCCTTTAAGTTGTTGCATATATATTTCCTCTTCTAGCTCACCATTCAAAAATGCAGATTTTACATCTATTTGATGTA
Organism: Allium sativum; assembly: GCA_030737875.1. Classification (NCBI taxonomy): domain Eukaryota; kingdom Viridiplantae; phylum Streptophyta; class Magnoliopsida; order Asparagales; family Amaryllidaceae; genus Allium; species Allium sativum. The sequence goes on from CM060913.1 coordinate 165,894,909, forward strand.
TTTCCAAATTTAGTATGGATGTGATCGCAATAAGCATCCTAATTGATGTTATTCTAGTTACTGATGAGTATTTATCAAAATAGTTTAGGCCCCCTTTCTGTCTAAATCCTTTAACCGTAAGTCTGCTTTGTACCTGTCTATTTATCCGTCAGCTTAATTCTCGTGTATGGTTTTGTAATGTGGATCTAATTTCACTATTGACGACCTTCTTCCAATGAGGAGGATCGGGGGATTACATTGCTTGTTTGTATGTTAGAGGTTTATTTTATACAATATATGTGTAAAATTCAAGTCCAAAGGTTTTAGCGATCTTATATCATTTGCTCCTTCTTGGTTGCTCTAAATCTGGTTCAGCATTGTTTTTTTGTATAGTTTGATTGATACTTTGATCAACATTATCCTTTAGTGTATCGAGTCTTTCATCATCCCTTCATCTCTTTTGAGAAGTTATTTCAGTAGATGTTTTCAACGGGTATTCAAAGAATCTTGCATTTTCGAGATTCATTATGGTGTTTTCATGAAGATCATCAATTTCAGATTTATACATCAAAAATCAATATGCATTGCTTTTATCAGCATAACCAATGAATGTGCAATCTATAGTCTTTGGTCCAATTTTTACCATGAGTGCTTGGGAATGATTTCTCTTTGCTAGCTTTTCTTTCTAACTAGTATAGCTCTTTCGTTTCACCTGAGTCATTCTGGACAAAACACCATACACATGCTTCTCATTATGGATGTCGTAATTTGTACAAGCCTTCATTCATAACCATGAGTTCTTGGGAATGATTTCTCTTTGCTAGCTTTTCTTTCTAACTAGTATAGCTCTTTCGTTTCACCTGAGTCATTCTGGACAAAACACCATACACTTGCTTCTCATTATGGATGTCGTAATTTGTACAAGCCTTCATAACCATGAGTGCTTGGGAATGATTTCTCTTTGCTAGCTTTTCTTTCTAACTAGTATAGCTCTTTCGTTTCACCTGAGTCATTCTGGGCAAAATACCATACATGCTTCTCATTATAGATGTCGAAATTTGTATAAGCCTTTATAACTATGAGTGCTTTGGAATGATTTCTCTTTACTAGCTTTTCTTTCTAACTAGTATAGCTCTTTCGTTTCACTTGAGTCATTCTGGGCAAAACACCATGCATGCTTCTCATTATAGATGTCAGAATTTTGCATCTGGCAAATAGTGTTGTTTGAAGTAAAAAAAACAGTTACATATTATTACAGGTGTACCACAGTACAGACGAAGTTCTAGTTATCCCATAGTTGATCCTACTCTTAATGGTATTGCGGTTAATCAAAGGTATCCCAGTGTTTGTGCCAGTAGCTCCCAATGGAACAACTATCCTGGTAATTAGAGTATACCGTCCTTTTCACCACAAATTTCACTAGCTACTTTACATTTCTATATCTGAAACATGCTTTTCTGTATTGATCATGCTTTTGATTTAAATGCTTCTTTTTGTCTCTGATGGAGAACATTGCAGTCTTGGATTTTTCCACTCGTGAGTTCAACGCTGGAAATAGACAGCGCCACATAAATTTTCCAAGGTCTGATAATTTTACTACGTCATATTCTCAAATGAAAGACTCTTTATCTGGTAAGTTAGCTTTTGTTTTTTTAATTTAATATGTAAAAGGAAGCAGGCAGCAGCACTGAGTCCTATTTGCGTTGCAGGAGACCGTTCCTTCGCCTTAAATAATTCACTTAAAGGTGCAGACATCAACATTTCCGAGAGTGATTCAAGTAACAATGGTAAGCATGATTTGATCCAGCATAAAATCATTGATATTATTGAACCTTTATATATATATATATATATATATATATATATATATATATATATATATATATATATAAACACACACGCACACACGAACACAACCACACTCGCATCTCTTGGATAAATATAATGTCCTCTCCCGTAGATTTTCAAACATCTTTAAGATATAGTTATAAATTTTTAGTGTCATGATTTTTTTTTTCCCGCTACCGTGACGTTCCTAGAATTCGAATTATTTTTACGGGTTATTAAATACATTCTAATTTAAAATAAAACCGCATGACAGTGTTCAAGTATAAAAATTTATCATGTCATTAAAAAAAGTATCACACCTGTAGAACGCATCATGCACAAATTTATGGCTAATTTAGGGGATTTTAGTTGTAAGTGTTTGACATTTGAAAAATTTAGTACTAAGATGTATTATTTTAATGTATATTTTAAACTGGAGTGTGATGCTGCCAAAAAATACAGATGACAGCTGATAAGCTGCTGTACAAAAACTTAGCTTACAAATACACACGCATTAAATATAAATAATTTTGACCTGCGATTTGTGAAATTTGAAACCGTTTGGAGACGAAGAAAGAGGCAAGTGATCTAGCTGGTGTTCAATGTAATATTCAAAAAACTGCATTGTTTTAAATCTTACATTACTGTTTTCAATTATGATAACCCGTCAGTTGGATCTAATTAAAAAAGTTATTTCCTTAAATTGATAAAATTATCATTTTTACTGAAGCTAAATTTAATGTTATTCGAAAGCGACGTTATGGATGTAAAATTTGCTGCATTTTGAAGTTTAGAAAGCCAAAAAAAAAAAAAAAAAAAAAAAAAAAAAAAAAAGAATTAAAGAAGTAGAAGTGGGAAGTAGTGATATGTAAAAACGAGAATTCAGTTATTTTTTTAAGATTATAGGGGTACACTTAGTAATTATAAGGTTTCATTAACAAATTTTTGTTTTTAGTGTAGAAATATCAAATATGCAGTAACAAGATAATTTAAAATTAAGGAGACTCAAATACGTTCATATCATATAAATATCAAAGTGGATTTACTTTTTATATAATTCCATAAGCAGTTGGAGGAACGCGACTCCTGAAGGATTTCAAAACATTCTAATGTTTAAATCGGTGTTTTGATAACTTTTAACATTTATTTGGAACATGGCAAGGAAAATTATTTTGAAATGCAAAAATGATATATAATATTAAAAATTATTTTCAAGGTCTCTAATGTTTGATATTTAATAGTAAAAACAAAACCCAAAAAAAAAAAATGAAATCTTGGTTCGAATGAAAGACGATGTAAGAAAATGTGGGATATAGTTAATGAGCATGGTGTGGAAGGGAAAAAATCGATGTTTCAAAAATAAAATGGGAAAGAAATAGTAAATCTTGGTTTAGTTGAATCAACCATGATAACAACAAAATTTGCCAGCGTCCAAAGCTGTATGGAATAGTGAATAAACCGAAAGATTGGATACTTTCGACTTATTTCATCTTCACACTTCGATAGAAAATGATCCCTTCGACATCGTCAGCGGGGTCTCGATTGATACATACTCCCAAGAGAAACAAACCACATGAATTTTGGCGGTCCTTTTTGCATAACACAGCCTGACGAAAGGGTCCTCTCAATTGAAGAGCAATGAAAAGAACTCCTTTCGACAAGTTAAAATAGTTCTTCCATCCTCTCCTTTAAAATAGATGAAATGATTTGAATTTATCTTCGTAGCTTTCGAAGAGTGGTAAAAAGGAGTCGAAAGTTCCTAGAATTACTTCTGATATGACTTCAGCTTTCAACTCAGTCAGAAACTTGGTCATTGAAAGCTTTATGAATCAGATCCCCGGTGACAGGTTATTTGGGATATACCCTTTCGAAGGTTCATTACCTTTCGATCAGGTTTAGTCCTAAGTAAATAAAAGTTTTAAATTGATTTTCATGTTACAGGGTCTATCAATGAATGGTTAATCTCATCCCTTGATTCGAGGGAATTTGTTTTACATCAATAAACATACTTTTCAGCCTTTGGGGGTTAAAGTATGCTATCGATAGGTTTATAGGATCAGTCCATTTTCATAGACCTTATAACATAACTTAGGATAGTATAGAATTAAGGAAAACGAAGCATGAATCATGTTTAATTTACTATTAGGCTAGCTAATAGTCGAGATGATTTATATCCCTCTCCTCGAAATTTAAAATCCATAAGCCAATGATCATATGTCCTCTTTTTCGATTATGTATTGGCTAATAAGGTTACAAGAATGGAAATTCTCAATTCGGTTTCTGATTTAGAGTTTGCGCTTTACAATTTTGACTACAAGTTTTGGCCTTTGTCCTCCTCGAAAGGCGGTCTTTTTACTCCTCTAGCAATTTAATACCTTCGAGAAACAGAGGCCGAAAGCTTGTGGAAGAACGACATCTTTGAATGCTTTTATCTGATAGTTGTGAATATGTTGGTTTGAAACAATACGTTGTTGCAAGGTGATTTGACCATTCGAAAGGGTCGATTGCTATGGTGTTTGTTTCGAAGCGGTGTTTTACGCCAGGTAGGTCTTCTTTGGTATTGACACAAGGAGATTTAATCTTCCTTAGAGACATTCGAGGGCTTCTCTGACTTGAAGGGTATGAACTTGACATCTTGAAAGCTTTCACTCAAGTATGATGGGAGACGACCCTTTTGACTTATTCAAAGGGGTTTGAGTTTGTCGAATTTTGATTATGCCTTTTAGAGTCCTGCAACTGGAGCTCCCTTCAACTTAGTCGAAGTGCCTATCTGAATCGAGAGAGGTGAGCTTAATTTTCCCTGGGGATCGCATTCTTTGAAATATTGAAAAATAATTCCTTTGACTCATTCAAAGGAGAATGAAGTTGTCGAAAGGTTCGGTTTTGTCTTCCTTTACCTTCTAGAAAAATATGTTGTATTTTGTATATTCGTGATGGACATTTTCATCCCTGCTGATGGGTTTATCTTATTGTCACCTCCCTTTTGATAGCAATGCCATAGTCTTTGTCTCACTAAAGTGCTTTTTTATGGCAACCATACTGATTCGACAGTCTGTTGTATTTTGTATTTTCGTTTGCTTTCTTCAATGTTTCTGATGGCTTGATTTCGACATCGTTGAAGGTTGTTTCTCACTTTTTCGAAAGCTTGCTCTTTAGGCTTTTATTAGCCTTTTTTCATAACTTCTATCATTGAGTATATTTTGATTAACTTTAGTTGCCTCTTGTATGAAATAAGCTTTCGTTCTTTAGGACAAAAAATTAAGCAATCTCATTCTATCCACATGCAAAATTTACAAACATTTTGTTAGCTCATTTGATAATACGAGGAAAATTTATGATCAAAAAATCCAGACAATACATAATGCCCATTTTCAGGTTTTCATATTTGCATATAACTAAGAACTCAAAATCCCAAAATTGGATTTTCATAAAGATCCAGAAATCGGTATCTGGAAATTCCAAAAGATCGAAGCATTGATTAGGATGTTAGCGCAGTGGCTAAAATCCGGATCTGGGTATTTAATAAGAATTCAAGAAATTTCCTTTCGAAACAGGTTAGGATCCCTTTTTTTATAATCATAGAAGACTAGAAACCCATATTTGTGTTTTTTAATAAGAATTATGGAAATTTTCTTCTAGATACAACAGAAGGCCAAAATCTTATGTGATGATTAGAAATGGATTACCTGAAACCTAGATTTGGGTAATTTAATAAACAAGTCCATAAATCTCCTTCTAGAAATAATAGAAGGCCTGAATCTTTGTCTAATTATAATAATAGGTGATTCGAAACTCAGATTCAGTTGTTAATAAGAAATCCCGAAAGTTTTTCTTTGGAAATAACAGAATATTAGAATTGAAGACCCGAAAACCAAATTTAGGCATTTGGTAAGAGGTGAATAAAATTTCTTCTGAATATAATAGGTGATCCGAAATGCAGGTTCGGGTATTAAATGAGAACTTTAGAAGCCGTCTTGTGACATTGATAAAAAATATTGTCTATTATAATAATGGGAGATGTCTTGTGACATTGATAAAAATTCTTGTCTATTATAATAATGGGAGATAGGAAACCTTGATTCGGGTACTAATTAGAATATCAGGAATCCTTTTTCAAAAATGATTTGATTAATCATCTGATAATAGAAGACCCCAAACCTAAATTCGAATATTTAAATGAAGAAATCCAAAAATCCTCTTAAATTGAAAACCAGAATCTTTATCTGGTAGTTAGAATATGAGTCCCATAATCTAGATCCGGGTATTGAAAAGTCCAAAAATCTTCTTTCAAAAACAATAGAAGACAAGAAGCTTTATCTGATAATTAGAATTAAAAGACTCGAAACTCAAAGGTATATTTATTAAGAAGTCCAGAAATCTTCTTTCAGAAATAATAAAAGACTAGATTTTTTTTTTTTTTTTTGATAATTAGAATAGAAGACTCGAAACCCAGATTCGTGTATTAAGAGATCCAGGTTTCTTTCTTTGATTTACGTTGCCTTACAGCAGAGGTAGGGCATGCTCATCTCTTTAGCGGAGGCAGGACGTGTTTTAAGTGCTCATTTCTGGAGCAGCGACGGTGGGCATTTTAGTCCAATTTTTCGTACCCTTATGCGCGCCGAGGCATTAGCAAAGACAGAGCGTGCTTATCTCTAGCGCAGAGGCAGAGTGTGCTTAGCTTAAAATAAAGACAATTTGTTCTAAAAAGAACAGAGGCAGAGCGTGCTTTATTCGGTGTCTTGACTGGGGCCGTAATATGGCAGGGGCCATGAGCTTACTCCATCGACCCTCTAGGCGATGCGTTGGACATGCTAAGGACTTTAGGTGCTTTTAGCCAGGTCTTATAAACGGGGTCTAAAAGGCTTATCGTTTCTCCCTTCAAGAGGCTCCTTGACCAGGCCATGTTAGCTGGGGGTATAGGGCTTTCAACCATTTTAGGTTGCCAACAATTATAGGTTGTCCCAAATTAATGAGCATTTCACTTCTGATCGTGTATGATCTCCCTTTTTTCATTAACCATGTAGAATTTCTTTATTCATCAGTTGTGTAAATTTATGCATTAATCATGTAAAATTTCTTTATTTATTCAACAAAGTAGAATTTCTTGAATATGAAATTACTTCATTCGTCCATTGTATGGAAGTATGGTAGTAAGTGTTCTGCATTCAGTGTACTTTTGTGACCATGTTTCCATTTAGTTTCCATAGTCGATAAGATCTTGGTAAAATTACTGCTATGGCGTTTTCTGCCATATCTTTCACATAGGCTTCGATATTTGGGTAGTTTTTCTGATTTTGTATGTATCCTTAGGAAGTGGAGTTGGTTGATTGTTCCTCTTTGCTTTTCATTTCCTTTGATAATCAGCCTTTATTGCTGCTTGATTCGACCTTTTAGATTTAGATGGTGAAAGGTTAATCTGGCTTTTGCTTTCGAGCAAGCTGGTTTTTGAATTTCTTCTGGGAGAGTTGACTTCTTCGTTTGTTGTAGTTTTGGTATTCTTGGTATTTTTGGATGACTTTTGAGCAAGGACTTCGTTGAGCAATCCCCGCATTTCCATTAATTGTCGTTCTAATTACTCGATCTTTGTCAGCACTAGCGTCTAGTTGGACCATATCGGATGGTTGTCTCGACATTGTGTTCTCCAGGTTGAAAGATGGTGTTACGTTTTCTTCAAGGTAGTAGTATACACTGTTTCCTCACTTATTGTTCTTAGCCTCTTTGACTTTATTTTCCTATGAACATTTAAATATAAAAAATCAATGCATAGGAAATTAACCATAAGGTTGGAGCTTTGAGCCCTCCTTCCCGTGTTAAATTGAAAACAATTAAATTTGTCAACATCCATAGCTGTATGAAACAGTTAATAAACCGAAAGATTGGATTCTTTCAACTTATCTTATCTTCACTGTTAGATAGGAAAGTATCCCTTCGAGTCGACAGGGGTTTTGATTGATACATACTTCAAGGAGAGACTATCCGTATGTATTTTGGTGATCTTTTTTGCATAATACTTAGCCTGGCGAAAGGATTGTCTTTGTGGAAGAGCAATAAAAAGAACTTTTTTGACAAGTTAAATGGGTTCTTTCATCCTCTCCTTAAAGTAGGATGAAATGATCTAAATTTATCTTCTTAGCTTTCAACAAAGTCGAAAGCTTTGGTAAAGTGGAGAAGAAATTGCCTGGAACTAATTGTCATATGACTTCAGGACTTTGAGACTTCGGGACTTCGGCTTTCGACTAAGTTGAAAGCTTGGTCATCGCAAGCCTTACGGATCAGATCTCTGATGATGAGTTTGTTCGGAATATACCCTTTCGAAGGTCCATTACCTTTCGATCAGGTTTAATTCCAAAATTATTCAAATAAATAAAAGGTTTAAATTGATTTTCATGTTATGAGGTCTATTAATGAACAATTGATCTCATCCTTTTGGTTCGAGGGAATTTGGTTTATATTAATAAACATACTTTCCAACCTTTGGGGGCTTATAGTATGCTATCAATTAGTTCATAGAATCAATCCATTTTCAAAGACCTTTTAACATAACTTACGATAATTTAATTTAAGAAAAATGAAGCATGAAACATGTGCAATTGGCTATTGGGAGCTATTAGTCAAGATGACTGATCTCCTTGTCGAAATTTAAGATCCATGAGCCTATGATAATGAATCCTCTTTTTCGAATTTTTATTGCTTAGTAAGATTACAAGAATGAAAATCTCCAATTCGTGTTTTTATTTTATTTTATTTTTATTTTTGGTGAATTTTTTTTGCCTTTGCAATTTAGACTACGAGTTTTGGAATGAGGAAAATCTGTTCCGATCTCTAACCGCTAGAGTCCTGTTTATAATTGCGGGTTGAACCCCTTTCATCTCTGGTGCTTTCGTTTCGGCGCTTCTGATGAAGTTTAGGCAGAAAGCTAGTTGCGTTAGCTTTCCATTTTTGGCTTTGGAGACATGTTTTGAGATGGGTCTTCGTCCTCCTAGAAAGGCAAGTCTTTTGACTCCTTCAGCAATTTAATATATTCGAGAGGCGGAGACCAAAAGCTTGTTGAAGAACGACCTCTCTAAAAGCTTTCATTTGATGGTTGTGAATATGTTGGTTCAAATCAATACGTCGTTGTAAGGTGATTTGACCCCTTCGAAAGGGTTGACTGCTACGGAATCAATCGTTTCAGACGGGTGCTTAACGCCAGGCAGGTCTCTTTTGGTATTGAGACAAAGCGATTGAATGTTCCGTCGATACATTCGAAAGCTTTTCTGGTTCAAAGGGTATGAATTTGACATCTTGAAAGTTTTCACTTGAGTATGCTGGGAAATGTCCCTTTCGTCTTATTCGAAGGAGTTTGACTTTGTCCGATGGGTTGATTCTGCCTGATAGAGTTCTGCAACTGAAGCTCCCTTCAACTTAATTGATGGGCCTATCTGAATCGAGAGAGATGGGCTTAATTTCCTCTGGGGATCTCTAACATATTGGGAAATGGTGCCTTTGGCTCTTTCAAAGGGGAATTAAGTCGTCTAGAGGATCGGTTTTATCTTCTTCACCTTCTGGAAAAGTATGCTATATTTTGAATATTCATGGATGGACCTTTTCGTCTCTGTCGAAGGGTTTATCTTATTATCACCCCCTTCTTTACAATGCATAGGCTTTGACACAACTAAAGGGAATTTTGATGGTAACCATACTGATTCGAAAGGTTTTTCCTGCCTTTGAATAGTTAGAGCTTGAACGTCCACCGTGGTTTTCGTTTGCTTTCTTCAGTGCTTTCGATAGCTTGCTTTCGACATTGTCGAAGGCTGTTTCTCACTTTTTGAAAGGTTGTTGTTCATTAGGCTTTTAGTAGTCTTTTTTCATACCGTCCGTCTTGGAATATATTTTGGTTTACAGATCATGTGGAATTTAATTCAAATAATGCTAATGCAATTTAAATGGTACTAACGCTTGTTGTCAATCATATGTCCTTTAAGAAAGCTGCAGGTAATACTTCCCGAGAAGTATGAATTATATATAGTATGTATACATGAGAATTTCAATTATTTTTAAGTAATTACGGGGTGTCATATACCATATTCCATTAACATCGTAGAAACGTCAAGCATGAAATTGAGTTACATCTTAATTGAATCCCTTAAGCACTTGGAGTAAGGTGGCTTCTCGAGGATCTCAACTAATTCTAATTTTTATTTAGGTATTTTGATAAATTTTCTCATTTGTTTATAACATAGGAAACTTGTTTTTAAATGCAAAAACGGTATATCACAACAGATTGATTTAAAGGTCTCTAATGATTGATATTTGAAAGTTCAAATGGGAGACTGATTTTATAGTTAAAAAGAATGAAAAAAAGAAATTGGTGGATTATTAACACAGTAAGTGAGAATGGTGCAGAAGGGAATGGTAAATCTAGGTTTGATTGAATTGTTTTAGATTAGTGTTTTATCTACCCAAATGCCAGAATGGTACTCTTAAATTATATAAGTTGGTAATTTTGCAGGTAGGAGGAGCTTTTCAAGCATTCTTAATTCTGACTACAATGCTCAAACTCAGTTGCAACTTGAAGCTGAGTTCCGAAGATCAATGGTGATGCAAGATCAACCTCAGAGTACGACAGGACCAAATGATTCAATGACAACAAACAGTTTAGATTCCCTTAAGCGGCAGAATGATGCCAGAAGAGCAAAGCACCCACGTAAGGAGACCAAATGTTCTATACTACCGGTTATAATGGATCATATCAGAATGGAGGGTATGCCTGCCTTGGTCTCAGCCTTGAAATCTCTCTGCCATGTCTTATGTGAAAATTGTGCCAGCTGCAAGATTCGGAGGATTTCATGACTTAAGTCTACCTTTTTTTTACATTTGCATCTATTGGGATAGTCTACCATGATTGCGTATCTAATGATCTTCTAATAGAAGTGCATTTTAACTAATTCAACTATGTTAATATGCACCATTGATTAATTTCATCCATCATTTCTTTTGATTGAATGACTGGTACTTGGTTTGAGCAAAATCTTGCCCATCTCTTTTGACAATGGTTTAATTTGATACTTTTAAAATTGTAAGTAAATATTTTTTACTTATTTTTTGTATATTTTGCTTCCCAAGCACTTTATAAGATATAAAAACAAATTGATTGTTGATAAGTCCTAAACAACAAATACATTGTTTCGGCTTACACAACTAAATTTCATTCCAATTAACATATTCAGTTAAACGCTTTTATGTGTAACTGTTTAAGGCAACTTGGTCAGTGTCAAAACTGATTTCGAGTACATACAACAAAATAGTGTCTAAAAGGGGCTCTAAACATGAGTTTTGTTTTGTAGGTGGAAACCCATTATCACAGAGCCCACCTCTACTAAAACCACTAGGAGAGCGATGCAGACTTTGCAAAATAGACCTTGCATTCAAGGCTAGAGGTGCAGACCCACAGTCATCAGATGATTTACCCTTTGCAGCTGTACTGCCATGCAAACATGCGTTTCATGACCAATGTCTCATGGAACTTTTCGGTGATATAGAACCACCATGCGTTGAATGTTTGGATGCTCTAAAGCCCTGTTGCTGAATCTATCACTGAACTATCTGCGTTATTTTTTAGAGTGTATAGAATTTTTATAAAATTTATTTTCATATATGAGTTGAAGTATATGCTTAAATGAGTATATACATTGACAGTGAATATTATGAAACTCGGCACTTATGGCTAATTTCTGCCCTGTGATTCTGTGATCAATTTTATAGCTGGTGTGGATATAAACATGCAGCATGTGTCGGTATGTTTGCTCCGTGGGGCGCTCACAATTATGTATCCACTTTATAAAAGGCTTGGAGTATGATATTCAAATAGATTGTGCGAACTGTTGTATATGCAATGTGAATCACATTGAAATGCAAGAATATACTTAATAAAAATAAAGGAAAACGAATTTGTTCTTTTTCCTCTCTATTTCCCTCCTGAACAGCAGTATTAGATACATGAACAAACTTACAAAGTATGTAACTTAGAAAACAACTTTATTCGTGAATTAGTGAATTTTTTAGCTCAACGAACAACTTACCCATACATTGTTGTCAGTGAGTTCATTTGTTTGCGATTAGTTGTGAACTTCAAATCTGAATTCAATTGGATTTGCTGTTAATGCATACTAAAAAAAATTTGAAAATCGTCTGCATCAATATTCAAAAAGCGAATAAATATTCAGTATTCCAAAAAAGTGATGCAGACATGAAGGCATCCGCATATGAAATTATCTTTTTATGTTTTTGTGAGGATTATAATTTAAGTTATGCGCAGTTTAGTGTAATGAAACATAAACTTATTGTTTAGAAATATATATAATTCAATTTATTTTAATAGAATTGATGTTTAAAATATAAATTTAGAATATGTACATTTGATTTGAATAATAGAAATTAAAATAATTGTTTAAATCAGAATTTATTCACTTCAAATTTTGACGTGAAATCAGTTAATAAATAAACGTTGGAATATTGATTTTTAAAGTTCAAATATTTTTTTTATGAAATTGATTTAGTAGATTTTGTAACAAAAACGTCGACGTTCGTTTAATCGAATTTTGATTTCTTTAACTTCATTTATCGATATAATGTAAATAATGATATTTCACGCAGACCATACAATACCAGTTTTTAATGTGGTGTCAATAGCGTTCTATTCAGTGTGTTTGGACACTCTTTTTCGTATCTACGTCGATTAGAAGTTTGTATTTACCGTACGTGTGCACCGGGTTGACCCGAATATACATGCAGCGGTATATGTTTCATATTCGAATTGTAATGTGTGAGAGTGTTAATGTCTTTTCTGGTCGCGAATTATGAATTAGGTCGTGAAACCAAATCGCCATCTTCTTCTTATTTTATCCTAAAATCATTCAAAATCAGACATTTGCTTTGTGATGACTTGGTACCAATTAGTGTTAAAGAATTGCAACAGTTGGAATGTCAACTTGAACCTTCCTTATCACAGGCTCGGCAAAGAAAGCGGTCAATGTGTAACAACCCAGAATTTCTGAACCAATTTTAAAATTTTATTTTAGCAATTTTAATGGATTTTGAATATTTAAAATGATTTATTTTAAATAATAACAATTTAAAATTTATTTAAATTGAAGTTAGAACGTATAAATTTATTTAAATTATAAAACGAGCCTGAAATAGCGCGGTAGTTTGAAAATTCGATTTCTAATTTCAAATGAATGTACAGGATTCAAAATAAATCGGATTTCAGTAAAACCAAAAACATTTGAATTTGTTTAATAATATATTTCTAACGAATGTAAGAAACTGAGATTTCACCTTATAAATTGAAAGTTATGTCCAGTTTAAATTTTGAAATAGTCGTTGTGGAATATATATATATATAATATATATATATACATATTTTAATGTAATATATAGGCCTTAAAATAGCCATTTTGCAAACGACTTCCGTTTTTGACGAAACCACTTTTGTTGGGTCCGGAATGTCAAATTATTGTTAGGTTTAAAATTTCATAATTTTTGAAATTAATATGTGAGCGTGGTGAATTTAAATGTGTTTGGTAATTTCAGTTTGAATTTAATCGACTTGAAAATGGTCATTTTTCAAACAGCCTCCAAATTCGATGAAATTAGTTTTGTTAGACCGTATCGTCAAAACGTAGCTAGATTTATTTTTCTATAATTTTTGGAGTCAGTATGTGGCTCTGGTAAATTAATATGTATGTTTAAATTCAATATATAATGATTTATATTTTAATTTTTATAAAAACTGACCGAAACAGCTGAATTGGCTTACGAAACATATCCCATTTTGTCCGGAATAGGGGTATTCAACTAGGGACGACACTCGTTGGGTTTGACTTGGAGTTTGGACGAAAATTTCACAATAAAGAAATTAATTAAATTAATATTAAATACTATAAATACCCCTTTTATTTTTAGCAAACCCTAACCCCCATTGAATGCGCCGCTGCCCCAAATTAAAGGCCAGAATCGCCCAAAACAAATTGCCTTCGATCTCAAGATCCACCAAATAAATTACAAAATTTTCTACAGTAAAATCGAAGAGCACGCTTCGATCTCGATGGTGAACGACAGTGATGAATTTTCATTAGCTATATCATTCGATTTCTCCACCACAAGCGGCGCCGTTCAAAACGAAATTATGGGAAGGGGGCGGCGTCGAGTTGGTCGCTGGTGGGGAGCGAAAGGGCGTGGCAGCTAGGCGGTTCGAATGGGGTCAGTTGATCGAGTTCCGGCATCTCCTATGGTGTGCGATTTTGGATTGAAGGTTTGGAGCGGGGGTCGACAGAAAGAAGAAGACGCAGGAGGGAGGAAGGGATTAGCAACGTTTGTTTAACGTTAAGAAAGGTTTAAAGGAAATTAATTATTGTTTAATTATTTCATAATGTATATAAATGTATAAAATGCTATATCTTATTCAATTCTTACTAGAATCGAAGGATTTAAGATTCGTTGGAACTCTAAATTCGAGATCTACATTCCAGGATTGATTGGGGCAGAAACAGAAGCCCCTCGAATTTTTGATAAAATTAAACGTCTAGTTTAATTTTATTAAAAATAAAATCCTTCAACAAAGACTGACGGAGTGAAAACGAATGTGAGAATTCTCTCACTAAAATTTTGTGCAGTTATTTAATTTATTTTATAACTGTAAATATATAGAAATTGCTAGTATAGTTTTTTATCTGTTGTACGGAGTTCAACACTCGAATTCGCACAAATCACATGAATTGGAAGCGATGTATGGATATTACCGACAATCGGATTTCATACTCCACAAATGACCACTTGTGGCACCGTAAATGGCATTGGGTTGTTGAGTATTTATTTGTATGGATGATTTGGTTATTTGTGTATTGTGACCGTGATGATTAACATATTAAAATACTGTTAATATTATTGTGGAAATTAAAATTAAAATTATAAATATCCATTTATAATTTAAAATAGTAAAATTGGAATAAATATCCATTTACAAGTCAGACGACTTGTTTATGTACACCTATTTAAGTGATATTGACTGGGACGATAATTTTTACACATCGCCCAAGTGCACAAATAATAATAATCAGTATTTGTTGTTTGAAAACCCCACACGAGTATTGAGATGATATTGGACGTACACTAATCTCAATATTTAGTTGTATGTCAATTGATGGTTGACAGGCTGTGATGAGCGTTATTTATTTATTTTAATGCTTATACAGTTGTAAATTGCACCTTGGATGATGTTTGAATGGTTAATGATTATTTATCATTATTGTTGAATACATGCGATGTATGAAATCCATATAATTGAAATTATATGGTAATTGATTGAGTCGCATTCCGATTCAGAAATAAAGAATATTTTAAAATAAAAAACATTTTAAAATAACGAATATTTTAAAATAATATTCAGTGAAGAAAAAATGTGATTTTGATGTCCGATTTTGGATGGATACGAAAATATTGAAATGTGAAGCCGAGTTATGTAGTTAAATGCCATTTTAACCCGAACGGGTTTATCGAGCGATTTTATTCATTTTATAAAGAATACAAAAGGGAAATGGATTTCAAAATCAAATATTTTGAAAATATTATCATTTTAATATTATAATGATATGGAATATTCAATTTTGATTTAAAAATTGAAAATGAAATTGAAATCGTTTTAAAACGAATTTATAAACGATTTATAAAATATGTTTTTGAATGAAAATCGACATTATATATATATATATATATCATATATATAATGGCCTGAATAGAACGTGCCGCGCAACGACCGTTCGCGAATTTCAACCATTAACTTCAAATAGACGTAATGGGAGATCCGACCGTCGGATTCTCCTAAAACCGGAATCATTGGGTTTGTATTAAAAAGAACTTTCTAATGATTATAAGAGATTTGAAATCCAACGATTAGATTTGGAATTATGTCCAAATCAATTTTAGAAAACGTCGCCATGAATGCAGTTCGGTGGTCGATATTGGAAACCGACTATAAGGGCCTTAATAAAATTATTAAAAATATGAAAAAAATTGTAATAAAAGATTTGGAAAGATTTTGGATGAAAAATTCCAAGTTTTGAAAAGATAAAAGATATTTTTATCTAAATGAACTAGTTATTAACTAGAATAATAATCCAAAAGATTTTTAAATAAATAAATTGGATTTGTAAATCGGTTTTAAAATAACCAGAATTTTTCTAACATATGAATTGGAATGGTTTTGAATGGAAATAATCTTCGGAATATTTCGGTATTGGATTCCGTAATTATACGGATATTGTTGAGGAATTTGGAAGATATATATATATATATCGTTATTCCCAATACGATATTTGTTGGTTTCAGAATTTGATATTGAATATAAGCCGATATAATTTCTATTAAGAGCCTTGTATTTAATATCAAATTGGATTTTGGGTTTGTCGTGAATGATGCCTTAAATAACACCGTTCTTAAACCCCAATGAGAAAAGAATAAATCTTTTAAATAAGATTTAGAGAAGTTTACCAATTAATTAATATTTAATTGGAATTGAATTGAAATTGGATTTTTGGATTTATCGTGGATGGTGTTTTAAATAACACTTGTTCTTTTACCCAATTAAAAGTGAAGAGATGATTTGGAATTCATAAATCTTTTTATTAAGATTTAATGGGAATTTCCAAAGAAATGTTTTCCAATTTAAAAAAAGAAATTGGAATTGAATGGAATTCGATCTGGTAATAATCGAGGTGAGCTTCTGTGAATGAAGGCCGTTACTATTTATGGAATTTAAAAGGCCTTATCGTTATTCCATTTATAGTATTGATTTGATACGGAAATTTATATTGATTAGATATTGATCTGTTTTCCGTGAAGATTTCATACTTAATGGATGCTGATTTTGGTTTATCGTGAACTGTGTTTTAAATGACATTGGTTCTTTAACCCAGTTAATGACAGGATTAATTTTCCTAAAAGTTGAATAATCATAAAGTAATGATTTTTGATATTAAAACCAAGGTGGAGTTTTAATAAATGTTTAATTAAATTGAATGAGAATGGGATAATTAAATTTATCGAATTTGAGAAATGATCGAGAATGGAGAACCACCAGTTTTACTCCACGCGATAGTTAAATCTTTAATTAGATTTGAAACGAGAAACGGTAATTAATTTTACCAATAACACAGTGGGTGTTAGATATGGAGTACTACCAGTTTTGCTCCATGGGATGTACAAGTTGGGATTGGAAAATAAAATAAATGATTACTTCGGTAAGGCTCGATATTCCCTACTAGTTCTATAAACCTTAATTTGGTTTAAATTGTGAAAAGAATATTCGAATAAAATAATATTCTGAATTGGAATGAGGCGTATGATGTGCTTTTATAGCACTTGATTATAAGAAACGCGAGTTATTCGGAAAGACTGGGTTTAACCCATTCCGAATAATTGATACGACGATTAAAAGTCGACGATGAACACGGTGGTTGAAGACCGGAGATTTTTCACATCGTTTGGATGATTACTGATGTCTTGATTGGGATGTACACCCAAGACAAGGTAATAAGTGGTGATCGTCCAAACGTTCTTGCAGATCAACCAGATATACGAGGTCCTCTCTCATGTATTGGACATATGGGACGAGGAATAAGGTGCCTCCAGTTTCGTTCAAACCCAAAACAGACTTGCAAATGGATAGTGTGTCTGACATTGTATTCCTTTATACTGTATTCGTTGATATCTACTAAATATATATTTGTTTGATGGCGGAGAATTTATTCTCTTGCTTAACACCCTTTTTTGAGACGTACGAGATTAGAGGTTATATATTGGTGGAAATCAGTGGTACGGTATCGATTGACAATGTGGCATGCTGAGTTGCATGGATCAAGGCTTTTGTTGAAAAGCAGAGCCTTGTGGTTGATGATCAAAGCATAACTTTAATTAACATAGCTTTGTGTAGCGTTAATTCGCGAGCTTTACATCCCGGTATGAACCAGAAACGGGATGAGGACTTCAGCGAAATGGACATATGTTAGTTTCTAACTAGGAGTAACATTATGGTATGGAGCCTAGACTGTTTACTTATGTGGATGTTGGAAAACTTTATTGATGGAAAAGCGAGGTACCTTGGAATTGATACTAGAACTGGCTAAAAGTTTCTAGATGGTCGACTGGACTGACCATTTTGTAGGTTCCATTGAACTGGCTAACATACATTATGTAGGTTCCATAGAACCTGAAGCGACCCGAACTTCCCCGATCTCCGAAGAGAAGAGAAAGAATGAATTACTGTGAGGACAAGACAAATCAGAACGCAGACAGAAGAACATTTCATTGTATATTACAACAATTCATCAGATTACAAGAATATACAGAGCATAAATGAATAAAATACATTCGATAAATATCAGAGATTACAATACATTACAGCAGCTGAAAAATAATACAATACACAACTAGAAGTAATACACGGATACAAAGCTTTCCGAGTATCGTTCCAGCTGTAAATCAGGATCCTGTGAATATAAATCTGCAAAACCAAAACTACTAGCTGCCCGTGTCAAAATAAGGGCACCCAGAGTTTAGGTTAAAACAATAAACTCCAGGTCAGTCATGGGACTGGTGTGAGAACTAAAACAGTTATTAATCTTTATTTTAAAGTTAGGTAAATCAAGGGACCACGCCGTATAACACGGAACGGGTTTCCTCCCAAGAATACCAGTGCATAAAACAACAGCGTAATGCTAAATAAAGAACAATGAAGCTATTATAAGACCCAGGTCCCATCACACAATGCAACGCAAGCCGGAGGATAGGGTTTTTACCTTATAATAGCCAAGAATGCTTGATACGTTTAAAACAAATCATTTATTATTACTATAAGTGTATAGTGTATAAAACAACTTCAAATCATAAGTATCAATCATAGACGACATAAGCGCCCCATCCCACTATGTCGCCATATATAGGATTACAACTAAAATCGAGATGTCACGTATTGGAAGTTGGATTTCCATATGTGAACCGAGGAAAATGATAGTCCTCTACCGATTCAAGACTGTCTAGCCCGAGTCTCAGGAACAGCCGCAACTGCCCCTTGGATCGTCAGGGCCGGTCCACCGATGTGGATTATAATGCCTGAACACTACGTTTCCCCGCCCTTTGGGGCGTAAATGAGCCAACGAATGACTCCATCGGCTTCACATAGTCACCGATATATCCGAGGCGCCTAGCAACAGCAACAACCACATAAGTCAAACTCGTCAGGGCATGTAAAACCACTAACGCCACTTCTAGCTAGAAAGAAACGCATGTCCCCCCTGAGGTCCTCTCCCGTTTTTGGTTCACCACCGGGGTGTGAGGCTCGCGAATCCACGCTACACAAAGCTATGCTACACAGGCTGTGCTATGATCATCAACCACAAGACTCTGCTTTTCAACAGAAGCCTTGATCATTTGCATCTTAGCATGCCACACAGGCAAACCACTCCATGCAACCGATATCCATCAATCACACAGAATGATATCCAATGTCAGACACACAGTCCATTCACAAGTCCGTTCTGGGTCTGAACGAAACCGGAGGCACCTAGTACCCCGCATATCCATCGATCTCCAAG
Organism: Allium sativum; assembly: GCA_030737875.1. NCBI lineage: Eukaryota > Viridiplantae > Streptophyta > Magnoliopsida > Asparagales > Amaryllidaceae > Allium > Allium sativum. Next base: position 165,914,345 of record CM060913.1, read on the forward strand.
TACGTCTGGACGACCACTAACTGATTCCCTCCTCTTGGGTGTACGACCCAATCAAGATCATCAGTAATTATCCAAACGACGTGAAGACCTCTGGTCTTCAACCATCGTCTTCATCTTCGACTAATCGTCGAATCAGTTATTTAGAATGGGATAAACCCGGTCTTTCTGAATAACTCGCGTATGTAATAAACAAGTATTACACAAACACAACATATGCCTCATTCCAATTCATCAGTCACTAACCGTAAATTAACAAGAGAATAATCCCCCAAATATTAACCCCGAAGGCCGAAACCAACATCAGATCAATATCCAGAAAACCATTCTGCTTAGCTAACCGACAGTTAGTTTCTAAATTTCACATTCTTAGGGAAAACTTCCCATTAATTTTATCAAAGATAAATTCTTCAAATTTATTCTTTAATCTACTTTTGAATATCCATTCAAACTAGTCGGGATTAGCGATCCACACCGAAATGATCATTTATTTTATTTCCCAATCCCAACCTATTCATCCCATGAAGTAAAACTGGTCATACTTCATATCTAACACCACGGTGTTATCGGTAAATTATATTACCATTTCACGTTCAAATCTAATTAAAGATTTGACTACGGCCTGTAGTAAAACTGGTGATACTCCATTCTCGATCTTTTCAATCTAGTTAAAGATTCATTAAAACTCCACTTAGTTTTAATCATTGACTGGATTAAAGAATCAGTGTCATTTATAACACGGTTCACGATAAACCCCTAAATCACATCATATTTCAATCAGTCCCTAACCGTAAAATAGCAAGTGAGCAATTCCCTAAGTATTAACCCCGAAGGCCGAAACCAACATCAGATCAATACCTCAGAAACCATTCAACTTAACTAATCTCCGGTTAGTTTCTGATTTTCTTAACTCCTTTGGGTCTAAGAACAGTATTATTGAAGATACCGTTCACGACAACCCAAAATCCCATTCCATTAATTATCGAGTTAAAGAACAAGTGTTATTTAAAACACTGTTCACGATAAACCAAAAAATCAATACCAATTCAATTCCAATTAAATATTATTTAATTGTTATACTTCATTAAATCTAAATAAAAAGATTTAATCTTTTTCTCAACTGGGCTTAAGAACAGTGTTAATGAAGACACCATTCACGACAAACCCAAATCACATTTGATATTAAATACAAGGCTCTGAATAGAAAATATATCGGCTTATATTCAGTATCAAATTCTATGACCAACAAATATCGTATTGGAAATAACGATATATGTATATCTTTCAAATTTCCATAACGCTATCTGTATAATCACGAAATCCAACATCAAAATATTCCAAAGACAATTTCGATTCAAATCCATTCCAATTCAATTACTGGAAATTCTGGTTACTTTAAAATCCCTTTTCAAATTCAATTTATTTATTTAAAAATAAAAAGAATTATAATTCTAGTTCAAAACTAGTTCATTTCGATAAAAATCTATTGTATCTTTTCAAATATGGAGTTTTTCATCCCAATTCTTCCCAAATCATTTCTTATGATTTTACACAAATTATTACTATTTTTAATAATTTTATCTAGGTCCGTACAGTCGATTTCCATCAACGGCCATCGAACTGCACTTACAACGACCTTTTCCAAATTTGATTTGGACATAATTCAAAATCCAACCATTAGATTTCTAATTTCTAATATTCGTTAGAAAGCTCTTTTCGATATGAACCCAACGGTTCTGGTTTTAGGAGAATCCGACGGTCGGATCTCCCACAATATCCATTCGAAGTCAATGGTCGAAATTCATGAACTACCGCAGTGCGGCGCGTTCTATTCAGGCCATTATATTATATATATATATATATATATATAATATACTTCGTCGATTTCCTTTTAAAACGTATTTTATAAATCGTTTTAAATTCGTTTTCAAAACGATTTCAACTTCCTTTTCAAATTCAAATCAAAATCGTTTTTTTTCAACATAAATTCATTTTAATTTCATTTCAAATCGATTTCAATTCAAATTGATTTCTAATTCAATTTCAATTCGAATTCATTTCTATTCAGTTTAATTCGAATTTCAATTCTTTTCAAAATATCAGATTTTGAAATCCCTTTCGATATTCATTATAAAATGAATAAAATCGATATAAATATCGTTCACGTCAAAATGGCGTCAATCTAATCAACACGGCTTCATATATTTCTATTTTCAAATATTCTATTTCAAATACTTTATTCAAATAGTTCTCTTCAAATATTCTATTTCAAAACTGGAATGAGGCCCAATCAATTACCATAGATTTTATTACTATGGACTTCCATACAACGCATGTATATATCAACAACGACAAATAATCAACCATCATCTAAAGTGCATTCTACACTGTATAAGCATCAAATCTAAATATTCAACGCTTATATCAGTCTAACAATCAATCGATCGACATACAACTAATTAAGGGATTAGTGTATGTCATATATCATCCCAATACCCGTGTGGGGTTTCAATCAATCAAACACAGTTTTTATTTGTGTAGTTGGGCGATGTGTAAAATTTATCGTCCCAATCAATATCAGTCAAATGGGTGTATATAAACAAATCGTCCGATTTGTTTATTTTTATTTCATTTCATATACACGTTAAAAAATCTATTTTTAACTATAAAATATTTTATTTCAACTATATAAATATTTTATTCATTTCACATCACATCACACAATCAACTATACATCAAAATCAAACAAACAAGCATACAAGCCGTCCATGGTCTGTGGACGACGGGTGTCGGGTGCCACTAAACACCGTCTGCATCCTAGTATATATTTCAACTAGAAATAAAATAAAAGGTGAGGAGTCCTCACCGAATAGCTAAATCCAACGTCACGATTCTTTTTATGTAGAAGTCATCGCTGTTCTCGCCTTTTGTCACTTTCGTTGCCCGCTTTCACTACATATATAAAAATCACATTTTTATACCGCTATTATATAGATAAAAATTCTATTTTTACACCACTACTATATAGATAAAAAAATTCTGTTTTTTTACATCGATGTTCATATAATAAAGATTATATTTTTATTATTTTTATAATATAAAAAATCATATCTTTCCTACTTCAAAGATGCAATCTTTTCACTATTTCATTATAAAAATCATTCCTTTATCTCTTCTATGAATTAAAGATCGAATTTTTATTCTTTCTAAAATATAAAAATCATATTTTTAATATTTCTACTTTATAAAAATAACATCTTTAAGCTTCTACTAATATAAAAATAACATCTTCAAGCTTCTCATACATTAAAAATATATGTTTCACTTATTTAAAAATAATATTTTTATCATATAAATATTTCCTTACTATTATACGTATATAAAAACTGATTTAAACCCTTGTTTAAAACTGAAAGCATGAGATAGTTAAAAATAAATTGGTATAAAAGGGCTTACAGTAGAATTCGAAGGCCCTGGGGGGGGGGGGGGGGGGTCACCGTCGCGTTGACGTGGCTGGGAGGCGCTGGAGCGTCGCTCGAGGTAAGGGGGTCATGACTGGGCGGCGTGGTCTTCAAGGGGAGCGGTGGGTTTTCTCATGGGTGGGGTACGGTTTTGGGTGAAGTATAGGTCGGGAGAGAGAGACGCAGGGGGGGGGGGGGGAGGGGGTCGATTCGATGAAGGAGGCGCTGGCAAGTGGCAAGGGAGTAACGCCGGTGGATGGTGGGGAGGCGGCGACGTCGGTCGGAGGGGGCGATCGATGAAGGCAACGCGTTTTCTTTTTGGGGATTTTTTTATTTCGATTGGTTTGACTGAGGGAAGAGAGGGAGTGGTGAGGATATAATATAATATATATTAATTTATTTTAATTTCTCTTCAAATAGTAACTTTTTATTTCGAAGTCGAAATAGAGCTCACCGCCTGTTGTCCATAGCTAATTACCCCCATTCCGAACACAAAGGAATATGTATCGCAAGCTGATTCGATCATTTCAATCAGTTTTCTTCAAAATCAAAATATAACTCTATATATTGAATTTGAACGCACATTTCAATTTACCGGGGCCACATACTAACTAGAAAAATTCCCGAAAAATATTTTCTAGCTTCTTATTGACGATACGGCCCTAACAAAACTAGTTTCGTCAAATTCTGAGACCGTTTGAAAAATGGCCATTTTCCAGTCGATTAAAATCAACTGAAATTGGTCAAAACACGTTTTCCTTTGCCACGCTCACAATTGATTCGAAAAATTATGAAATTTGAAACCTAGCAATAACTTGACATCACGGATCCAACAAAAGTGGTTTCGTCGAATTCTGAGGTCGTTTGCAAAATTGCTATTTTCAACGGCTAGAATTCCATAGCGACTATTCTGAATTTTCAACTGGACATATCTTTTGATTCCTGCTATGAAATTTCAATTTTTCGGATTCATTGGAAAGATATCCTCAATTAGATTCTAATATTTTTGGTTTCGCCAAAATCCGGTTTATTTTGAATCCTGTACATCCATTTGAAGTTTGAAATCGAATTATCGAACTACCGCACCATTTTCAATTCCTTTTATAACTATAAATAATTATTTATATTCTAACAACGATCTATATAATATATACGTTCGAATTCTATTCAAAATAAATTTCTCGTCGATATTATTTAAAATAATTCATTTTAAATAATCAAAATTCGTTAAAATTGCCAAAATAAAAATTTTAAATTGACCCAGATTTCCGGGTTATTACAGAACCGGCTAACATATAGTTTATGGTATTACCAATCATCAACGGATGACCGGCTTTGTCGCTAACCGCTGGTGCAGTTGCGGTTGAATCCTGAGGCTCGGGCTAGAGAATCTCGAATTGGTAAGGACGACCGCATGCCTTGGTTCATAGATGGAAACCCAATTTCCAATACGTGATTTTACAGTTTTAGTTGTAAACCTATATGGCGACGTAATATAATGGTACCTACGCCGTCTATGATTGATACATTTATATTTGAAGTTGATTTCTTCACTTATAGTAATAATAAAAGTTGAAATTCCGCGTATCAAGCATATTTGGCTATTATAAGGGAAAACTATATCCTCGACTGCGTTCATTGTGTGATGGGACCTGAGTCTTATAATAGCTTCATTTTTCTCTTTAGCATTGCACTGTTTGTTTTATGCACTGGTATTCATGGGGGGATAAACCCGTTCTGTGTTATACGACGTGGTCCCATGATTTACCCAACTTTCAAATAAAAGTTAATAACTGTTTTGTTCTCACACCAGTCCCATGACTGACTCGGAGTTTATTGTTTTAACGTAAACTCCGGGTGCTCATATTTCCACACGAGCAGCTAGTAGTTTTGGTTTTCATAGATACTACTTTTCACAGGATCCTGCATTACAGCTGGAGTTATATTCAGAAAGCTTTGTATCCGTATATCTCTTTCAGTTGTGGTTGTATATACTTTCTGCTGCATATTTTATTCGTATATTATATTTTCCGTTGTTTAGAAATTGTAAATCTCTGATATTTTCTGCTGTAGTATTTATTCATACTCTGGTATATTCTTGTACTCTGATGCAAATTGTTGTAATAACAATGAAATGTTCTTATATTTGTGTTCTGATGAGTCGTGTTCTCAAAGCAATCCGGGCTTTCCCGTAAGGGGGAGTTTGGGTCGGTTCAGTTTGGTATCAGAGCTTTGGTTTACAAAGCTTGAGAACAAGGCACATTAGAACCAAACGAAAGAATTCATCAGAGACAGGATTAGTAATATCCTATAAGAATGACTCGTTAGAGATATGGTTAGTAATACCCTAGAATGAGTTCGAAGAGTGCTATTTTATAAAAACAAATTTAGTTTTGAAAATTATATCTTATTATTCGTAAGTGAGTATTTTATTTTAAATTGATTTTGGACTATCGGGTATAATGAGATTTTAATATACGTCTGATCCCCGTGTATTTGAAGTCTCAAATATACTGGGTAGATATGGAATCACACTCTATTCGCCGAGGGATAATTCTGGTGATGGTGCACCATCATCAGTATTTATGTTCGAGTTTCAAAAGTGGGATATCTATATATATTCCAATTGACTGGTGTGAGAACCAAAACATAATTAGAGTTCATTGTTGTGATTTGGCATTGAAATATGATCTTTTGAATATACATACAAAAGTTATATGTTTTGGAAATTTAATCGACAAATTGGTTGCTGGTTGTGATGTTTGATATTAGTTTGATTAATAAAAATATTGGATTGAGAAAACCAATAAAAGAATAAATGATAAGTAAAGCCAGATAGAATCAAATATTGAATTAAATTGAAAATTGATTGGAATTGCATACATATACATGTATACATATTTGTTGAACAGGTTATGGATTTACCGTTGAGCAGAGAACTAATTTTTGTGCCTGACAAATAGGTACACCTTAATGAGTTGGTTGCGCAATTTTATTTATATAAACTCCTGTGAATGAAATTAGATGCGTTGTGATGGTTGTTCTATGTGAGATTATAAACCACGCTATAGGATAGCAACAAATAAATTATGAACTACACTGCATAGCATACTGCATGAAGACAACATATGATATTCCATATAAGCATTTGGCGCTTATATGACGAGGTTTGATTTACCAGACGGGTGAGATGCTTGTATGGCGATGACTATACTACAGGTTGAACAGAAGACTTATTATGGACATAATTAAGGAATACATGTAACGGTGCTCGGGGGAGAATTTAATAAAAACCCTACACAGGTCTGGAGATGAGAATAATTCACGTCTCTCTTGTAGTTAATTAAGGCACATGGACTATTTATTTTCCAACACTGGGCAAGATAGTGAGATTATGATCTTTACACATCTCCCTTAGGCATAAATAGGTCACAAAAATTGTGTATGCTTTTTCTTGATTTATTGGGTGTCTAATACGGCCTAATAAAATTTTAAAAGTCATCCCGTACAACGGAGGTTATGCCAAAAAATTTCGAAAATTTAGGGTGTTAGCCAAATTTTTGAGAAATTAGAAAATTCTTAGAAACTGAAAAGTTGAAGAATGAAAGCCAGAATGAAAGTTGAGTTGGTTAGTTAAAAAAGTTGAAGAATGAAAGCCAGAATGAAAGTTAAGTTGGTTTGTTAAACAACTTTCAACTCCTTTCCTTTTCGAGGACGAAAAATTTTAAGTGGGTGAGATTGTAACAACCCAGAATTTCTGAACTAATTTAAAAACTTTATTTTAGCAATTTTAATGGATTTTGAATATCTAAAATGATTTATTTTATATAATAACGATTTAAAATTTATTTAAATCGAAGTTAGAACATATAAATTTATTTTAATTATAAAACGAGCCTGAAATAACGCGGTAGTTTGAAAATTCGATTTCTAATTTCGAATGAATTCACATGATTCAAAATAAATTGGATTTCAGTAAAACAAAAAATATTTGAATTTCTTTAATATTATCTTTCTAACAAATGTAAGAAACTGAGATTTCACTTTATAAATTGAAAGTTATGTAAAGATTAAGAAATAGTCGTTGTGGAATTTATATTTTTTTAAATATAATATATAGCCCTTAAAAATAGCCATTTTGCAAATGACTTCCGTTTTCGATGAAACCACTTTTATTGGATCCAGAATGTCAAATTATTGTTAGGTTTCAAATTTCATAATTTTTGGAATTAATATGTGAGCGTGGTGAATTTAAATGTGTTTGGTAATGTAACACCCACGTCCATTAATGTCACTCACAAAGGGAATGCATTAACTTCCATGGAGGTTTTAAGTGAACATAGAACAGAAAAATTACAATAAGACAGATAATAAGTAGTACTTGGAAATCTAAAACTTTATTTCATTGCAGTGGAAATTAAACATGTTTGTTACATCATAAAATCATAAATCAGAGTCAAGTGCAATATCCATCTTGATAAAACAAAATACATAACCCCATTACATAAATAACCATTAAAGAAGATAACAAGCTGGACTTTACTTCAACGGTCCAAACTTTCCAAAAAAGAGATAAAGTAATCCAATCAAGCTCCACTAGAGCTGGGTCCACCCTGAGGACCTGGAGGGGGGAAAGATAGAAATAGAGGGGGTCAGACATAAAGTCTGGCGAGTATGATAATTCTAACAATACTATTATCAAAATAATTAGACTGAGGCACAAGCTGGAAAATAAGGAAATGTCCATGAACTATTGGGTATGGAAGAGCAGATAAAGATAACGTTAAAGGCACACCCAATACTAACGAATAATTACTACACTGCACCACACCAGTCACCTTAAAGGTTGATCCCACTCACCGAACTTAGAAACTATATAAATAGCTTTGTATACCCCTAGCTGACTACATAGGTGCCGCCTGACCCTATCTCCGCTAGGTGTACCCCACTAGCCACTTTCGATCGACTCCCTACTCGTAGATACCCGTGCTGGCCCCATAGTGGGGTGTATCACTCCCCTAAAGTGGCAACCCGATACAACTTGAGGATGCACGGCTTATACCTACACGATGCAACAACTTCTTACCTACCAGCCCGGGTCCACACACGCATATGAACCCGTTGGACTTGCGTTGCCACCGCTAACCCGTTTGGCCTCTTATAGTCAAGCCCAGTATGCGTGTCCCGTCCTCGACTTGGGTCGAGCTCACAAAGATACGTTTAGGTTACTGGTTGAAATGGGCCCCCAATTACTTACCACAAGCTATCCACCTAAGCTTGTCCCCACTAGTATATCCCACTTAACCCTCTTCTTAGTCATGTTCATTTACATGTGTGTTTGGTTAAATCTTACTAATCGTATTTCAAATGCCACTAAAGGCACTCACTAGATTCCTCATGCCACCCAAGGCACCTACTTAACCCCCATGACCCACCTTACATGTTTATCTTGTTAAGTATTTCTTAATTCATTCAGGCCATAACCTCATAAAGACCTCTCACATTAGACTGGCATTTATGGTAGTTGGATTTGTCGGGCTGGTCCGGGCAGTCTTACACCATAAAAGAGTCTAACCTCGTGTCTTTACAACTATTATGTTTTAATTTGGGCCTAGGACCTCTCACATTGGGCTGACATTTGTGACTACTGGATTTGCCGGTCGGGTCCGGGCAGGTTTACGTCATAAACGAGTCCAACCTCGTGTCCTAAGCATTGATTATTACTTATAATCTTTTACCCCAGTTTTAAATATATCCCTATTCAAATTATTAATTAATTCCAATTTTAACGATGTCCATAATTGACTCAATTATGGCCATCCATTTATGGCATGCAAAATCATATCAATTGCACCCCAATTTCTTAATATTAAATCCTTAATATTACCCCTTCCCCACGTTATACGTTCGCTTATTCAGCGCAAAATATACGTTAGACTCGAATAGTCTAACTCATAGCACAAAGATAAATTATCATAACATATAGACAAATAAAATAGATCTAATCATAATAGGGGTGAAACTTGCATAAAGCTACACATGTCATGGATCTAAAGGTGTCAACTTGTTTGGTTAAATGTCACAACTTACATAATATGATCATAATCCAAGTTCATGTATAAACTTGCATATGTGGTTTATGCAACATAATGATGGTGTGAACTAGCATCTAACACATAGAACTCACACATGTCATAGCATAATTCTAGATCTAAATAGATGTCATAATTCTAGATCTAAATAGATGTCATAATTCTAGATCTAAATAGATGTCATACAATATGTGAGATTATACATACTAATAAATCTAAACTTGCATAGGTACGTGTGCTTTATCATGTGAATTATCATAGCCCAAATATATGTAATCAACATCATGATTCATAAGCTAACTACGACATAATAACATCATGGCTTTGTAACATCGCAACTTAGCATAGAAACTTGCAACATATATAATATCATCATAGCATGATTTACAACATATAGGATATCATCATCACATAATATAGGATTTACAACATACATGATAACATAAGGTTTACAACACCATATATGACAATTCACATCATTTTCTTATGATCCATATCACATCTTAATCTAATTAGTTTGCTAATAATCTTATTAAGATCATCATACTCACAATTAGAGAAGAAAGAGAGTCTTGATTTGCTTTAGAGTTGAGTAGAATTAGAGTTTTGATTAGCTTTCTTCCTTCTTAGTTGGCGGCGGCTACACTGAGTTCCATGGCGATGGCATGACGGCGGCTATTCTATTTTTCATGTGAATTTAGAGTGAGAGACTACCTAGGTATATATAGAGTTTAGGATTTATTTAGACCGTCAGATCAACTCAGAACTAACCCGAACCGTTAAATTAGCCAACTCATCCCTAAAGACACATCAGCAGCTCAAGATTGGGCTTTGCCAAAACCTGGCCGACTTGACCAGGTCGACACCCAAGTCGACTGCGCAGTCGACCTGGTCCTGGGGGTGTCGATTGCCCAGTTGACTCCCCAGTCGACCTGGGGTGCTGGGCGGGAAATTTTTCACCTGGCCTGTTTGACTTCGAATTTTGAATTTTTTGAAACTTCCGATGGCCATATCTCCTTCATACGAAGTCCAAATCACGCAAACTCGGAATCTATTTCAACCAGAATTCCGAGACGAACACAATGGCGCAACCCGTTTCCCACAATTCTCACGTCTGAGATTAGTTATTCTTTAATTTGTGAATATTAATATTAACAGAATTACGGGGTGTTACATTCTCCCCTCCTTAAAGGATTTCGACCCCGAAATCTTCAAGTCAAGAAGAATGTATATCCTAACATCCAATCGTCCATCTACTCAACCATCAAACACAGGCATCCATTGTCCTTATAGACTTCTAATGCTTTCATGTTTAAATGCACAATGCGTGTATATGTCCATATCTAATGCAAAATCAGGCGGTCCACTGATTCAGTTGACCTCCTTAATGCAAATCATGATAGTGCCATGCGTCCATTATATATGCAAAAGTTCCTTAATGCTACATATTATCTCTATATGCGTGCACAATCATCATCTGAATGCAGCATCCATATGATAAAAAAAATCCTCATACATCCATTCTACTAAATACATCCATATATATGCAATAGGCAATATGAAGTGACTGAGCCGATCTAGTGCCTTATAGTGTGTGTATATGCGTCCACGAGCAACCACTAGCAAACACTTGCATCCACTTTGCATCCATCATACATAACATGTCTCAAACACATGTTTCAACCATAGGATTATCCTAACTAAAGGTCAAAGATACTAGCGAGAGGACATACTAAAGATAAGATAAGTACAAGCTAAGCGATAAAGGAGAAATTAAAAGACATACCCTCAAAAAGAAAAGGGTACAACGAATGCATCTTCGCTTCTGTCTCCCAAGTAGCGTTGCTCTCATCATCTCCCCATTGCACTTTGACTAGTCTGACCTCTCGATTCCTCAACTTCTTGATCTCCGACCCAAGAATGCATGTAGGAGCAGTCGAATCGTCGCATCACGCTCTATCTCCACCTCTCTAAGCAAGCTCGGCTCTACTACTTCCACGGTCTCGTGCAAGCACTTCCTCAAATGTGACACATGGAATACGTCGAATCGTCGACCCAAGAATGCATGTAGGAGCTCCGACCCAAGAATGCATGTAGGAGCTCGTCGAATCGTCGCATCATGCTCTATCTCCACCTCTCTAAGCAAGCTCGGCTCTACTACTTCCGCGGTCTTGTGCAAGCACTTCCTCAAATGTGACACATGGAATACGTCGTGTACACCACTAAGTCTCTCAGGCAACTCCACTCTATACGCCATCTGCCAATCTTCTCCTTAATAGGAAACGACCCTACAAACCTTGGTGCTAATTTCCCAAAGGACCCAAAGCGAACAACATTCCGTAATGGAGACACTTTGATAAAGACCATGTCCCCAACATCAAACTCAAGATCTGTCCTCCTTTTGTCTGCATAAGATTTCTGCCTATCTTGCGCCGTCTTCATCCTCCTTCGAATCAAGTCGATCTTTTCCGAAGTATCTCTAATCATATCGGGCCCAAGTAAGATCTTATCGGTAGATTCCCACCAACATGTAGGTGAACGACAAGGTCGTCCATAAAGAGCTTCGAAAGGTGCCATGCCAATGCTAGATTGAAAGCTGTTATTATATGCGAACTCTACCAACGGAAGATGCTCTTCCCATGTATCCCCAAAGTCTAGGATACATAGCCTCAAAAGATCCTCTAGAATGCGATTCACCCTCTCAGTCTGGCCGTCCGTCTAAGGATGATACGCGGTGCTCAAACATAACTGAGTCCCTACCGCCTCTTGCAAGCTCTTCCAAAATTCGCTAGTGAAGATAGGATCACGGTCGCTTACTATGTTAGAAGGAACACCATGCAAACAAACTATCTCTTGAACGTATACAGAAGCTAACCGTGGAGCAGTCCTCTTACTCTTCACGGGAATGAAATGGGCGCTCTTAGTAAGTCTGTCTACTTTAACCCAAATCCCCGTATTACCCTTCCTTGATCTTGGTAATCCATCCACAAAGTCCATCGAGACGCTTTCCCACTTCCATAGTGGAACCTCCAATGGGTGAAGCAACCCACCGGGTTTCTTTTGCTCCGCTTTTACTTGCTGGCACACCAAGCATCTAGCGACATACTCGGCCACATCCCTCTTCATACCGGCCCAAAAGAAAACTCGCTTCATGTCTTTGTACATCTTGTCCCCGCCGGGATGAATGGTCATCTTCGAACGATGTGCATCATCAAGAATAGTCTTCCTCAAGTCCTCGTCTCGTGGTACACAAAGTCTACTATCCCTACGTAACCAACCCTTATCATCTAGGGTATACCTACGGAGATGGCTTGATGACTCCCCTCTTTTGAGCTTCTCCACTAACTCAACCAACTGTGGGCCGTCTCGCTGTGCCTCACCAATCCGTCCCAAAAGCGTAGGTCTGACCTCCAAGGATGCTAGCAAACCGGGTACAAAGTCAACGGAAGGTCTAAAGTCAAACATAGAGATGAATTCTAAGTTTCACCATTCAAAAAACAACGGACTCAAGGACATCCTTTTCCTACATAAGGCGTCTGCCACCACGTTACCCTTGCCAGGGGTATATGCTATTTCGAAGTCGTAGGACGCTAAGAATTCCATCCACCTTTGCTGCCTTAAGTTCAAGTCCTTCTGAGAGAACAAGTATTTTAGCGATCTGTGGTCAGTGAACAATTCGAATTTCTCCCCAAGAAGATAATGGCGCCAAGACTTAAGCGCGAAAACAATAGCGGCTAACTCTAGGTCATGTGTAGGGTAATTTTTCTCATGCACCCTTAACTGCCTTCCACCATAGGCTATTACCCTTCTCTCTTGCATTAAGACTGCGCCTAGACCTATCCCACAAGCATCGATATAAACAGTAAATGGCTTACTCCCGTCTGGCAGCACTAAGACTGGAGCTGAGGTCAAAGCTCTCTTTAAATGTTGGAACGCATCATCACAATCTACGTCCCACGCGAAGACTAGGTTCTTCTTCATCAGGCGTGTCAATGGAGCTGATATTTTTGCGAAGTCTTTGATAAACTTCCTGTAGTAGGCAGCCAATCCCAAGAAACTCCTTACTCCGGTAGCATTTTTAGGGACCTTCCAATCTTGGATGGCCACCACCTTCACGGGATCCACAGCTATCCCTTCTTTGGAAACCACGTGCCCTAAGAATCACACTTCCTCTCTCCAGAAGTGACACTTAGTAAATTTAGCTTTAAGGTTATGCGCTCGTAGAGTCTCCAACACTTTCCTAAGATGTAGGGCATGCTCTTCTTCATTCTTAGAAAAGATCAAGATGTCGTCTACAAAGACCACCACGAATTTATTAAGGTACTCCCTAAACACCCTACTCATCAAATCAACAAAGTATGCGGGGGCGTTTGTCAAACGGAAGGGCATCACTAGCCATTCATAGAAACCATCCGGAGTCCTAAAGGCAGTCTTGTCTATGCTATCCTCAGCCACTCTCAACTGATGGAAACCAGTGGCTAAGTCCAACTGCGAAAACATTGAGGCGCCAACCAACTGATCGAAGAGATCGTCAATCCTCGGCAGTGGGTGTCTGTTCTTCTTAGTAAGCTTATTAAGTTCCCTATAGTCCACACACAGTCTAAGGGACCCATCCGCCTTCGTGGAAAATACTACTGGAGCACCCCACTCCGATATACTTCGTCTTATGAACCCCTTCTCAAGCAACTCCTTCACTTGCTTATTGAGTTCCCTCCTTTCACGAGGAGCCATGCGGCGTACTGGCAAAGATACTAGTTTTGCATTATCCACAAGATATATTCGAAAATCTATCTCCCGCTTCGGAGGCAAGCCCTTCACCTCCTCAAACACATCTGAATATTCTTGGACTACTTTAACAGATCGTAGATTTTCCACCGACACGTCAAGCGATTCTAGATAACTTAGCATAACGAAATTTATGGGATTACAAAAGATTTCGAGAGTGTTGCCAAGGCGAGTCATGAGCCTAACTACTCTCCTTTCACAATCAAGAACGACCCCATTTCTGGATAACCAATCCATTCCTAAAATTAGCCCATAGCCCGTGAAGCCCAAAACATAAGCATCACATCTAAACTCAACGCTAAGTATAGAAATTTTCAAATCCAAACACATCATGGACAAATAAGCTGAGCCCCCAATTGGATTCGAAACAACTAAGGGATCCTCTACTAAACTGGTGTTTAAGTGCAGTGATTTAACTAATGATGTAGAGATAAACGAATGCGATGCGCCCGAATCGAATAAGGTACGGACATGATGATCAAACAGAAAAACTAAGCTTTCAACAGAAATGGTTCTACCTCGTTCTTGCTATGGTGGGACCGCGAGAGCCTAAACTTGTCCCCTTGCCTGCCCTGGTGCCATAAGAGCCTGCACCTGTCCTCCCGAGGTAGACCCTGCCCTCTGCCCCTTCTTTGGGCAGTCCTTCACTAGATGTCCCGCTTCACCACAGTGAAAACAGCCAGTCTTCTTTTTCTTTCTATAATCCTTGCTGAGATGGCCTGGTGTCCCACAGTTAAAGCATCTTTTCTTTCCTTTTCCATTATTGTCTTTACCACCCTTCTTTTTTTGCTGTTGTGGTTTCTTCTGATCCCCTTTCTTCTCGGATGCCTTATCAGCATTAGCGCCTTTCTCCTCGTGCATGAGTGTCATGTCTACTAGCTTCTCAAAGGTGGCCCCCATAGGGATGTGGGTCATAGCCAACCCCTGCAATGGCTCATTCAAGCCATTAACAAACCTCAAAGCCTTCTTCTCCGGCGTGTTCACTAAGTCTAAGCCAAACCTTGCTAACTGATTAAATTTGTTGACATGTTCTTTCACTGATGAGCTTCCTTGCTTTAATGTCAAGAACCTTTCCATATATAGATTCTCTTCTGCTCTTGAGAGAAACTTTGCCTCAAACCTACATCTGAAATCCGCCCAAGAATCAACATGACGCTCCCTATTAGTGACCTCCCACCAAAACGAGGCCTCTACCTTCATTAACCAAGCAGCTAATTTGACTTTCCTTTCTTCTTCTACTTCAAAGATTTCAAGCAATTCTTCCACCTCCTTAAGCCAATCTCTAGCTTCCACAAACGTTTCTGACCCTTGAAAAGGTTTTCCACCCAGAGCCTTAAATTCCTAGCATGTCTTTGCAAAAGTATCAGCGCGAGGAGGAGGAGGACGAGGAGGAGGAGCGGGTGCAACTGGTGGTGGAGGAACATTGGCTGGACCTGCAGCGGCCCTAGCCTCTAATAACCTCCTATACCATCCTGGTATCGTTACACCCTCCGGACGGTTAAGATCTTCAGCCATGCTGAAACGAAAAAGAAAAGATTCAAAATAGAGAATTCGAAAGATAAAGATATATGGCTACTGGAGATTATGTTTTTCATAAAAACTTTCCTCTTTAAATTACTCATCAAGACATGTTTTTGAAAACACTTCTTCCAAAAATACTTTAGAAAAATAGTTTTTCTAAAAAATTTATCTGTTCTGGTAACCTTTAGCTCTGATACCACGTGTAACACCCCACGTCCATTAATGTCACTCACAAGATATATGGCTACTGGAGATTATGTTTTTCATAAAAACTTTCCTCTTTAAATTACTCATCAAGACATGTTTTTGAAAACACTTCTTCCAAAAATACTTTAGAAAAATAGTTTTTCTAAAAAAATTATCTGTTCTGGTAACCTTTAGCTCTGATACCACGTGTAACACCCCACGTCCATTAATGTCACTCACAAAGGGAATGCATTAACTTCCATGGAGGTTTTAAGTAAATATAGAACAGAAAAATTACAACAAGACAGATAATAAGTAGTACTTGGAAATCTAAAACTTTATTCATTGCAGCGGAAATTAAACATGTTTGTTACATCATAAAACCATAAATCAGAGTCAAGTACAATATCAATCTTGATAAAACAAAATACATAACCCCATTACATAAATAGCCATTAAAGAAGATAACAAGCTGGACTTTACTTCAACGGTCCAAGCTTTCCAAAAGAGAGATAAAGTAATCCAATCAAGCTCCACTAGAGCTGGGCCCACCCTGAGGACCTGGAGGGGGAAAAAGATAGAAATGGAGGGTGTCAGACATAAAGTCTGGCGAGTATGATAATTCTAACAATACTATTATCAAAATAATTAGACTGAGGCACAAGCTGGAAAATAAGGAAATGTCCAAGAACTATTGCGTATGGAAGAGCAGATAAAGATAACGTTAAAGGCACACCTAATACTAACGAATAATTACTACACTGCACCACACCAGTCACCTTAAAGGTTGATCCCACTCACCGAACTTAGAAATTATATAAATAGCTTTGTGTACCCCTAGCTGACTACATAGGTGTCGCCTGCCCCTATCTCCACTAGATGTACCCCACTACCCACTTCCGATCGGCTCCCTACTCGTAGATACCCGTGCTGGCCCCACAGTGGGGTGTACCACTCCCCTAAAGTGGCAACGCGATACAACTTGAGGATGTACCTACACGATGCAACTACGTCTTACCTACCAGCCCGGGTCCACACACGCATATGAACCCGTTGGACTTGCGTTGCCACCGCTAACCCGTTTGGCCTCTTATAGTCAAGCCCAGTATGCGTGTCCCGTCATCGACTTGGGTCGAGCTCACAAAGATACGTTTAGGTTACTGGTTGAAATGGGCCCCCAATTACTTACCACAAGCTATCCACCTAAGCTTGTCCCCACTAGTATATCCCACTTAACCCTCTTCTTAGTCATGTTCATTTACATGTGTGTTTGGTTAAGTCTTACTAATCGTATTTCAAATGCCACTAAAGGCACTCACTAGATTCCTCATGCCACCTAAGGCACCTACTTAACCCCCATGTCCCACCTTACATGTTTATCTGGTAAAGTATTTCTTAATTCATTCAGGCCATAACCTCATAAAGACCTCTCACATTAGACTGACATTTATGGCAGCTGGTTTTGCCGGGCGGGTCCGGGCAGTCTTACACCATAAAAGAGTCTAACCTCGTGTCTTTACAACTGTTATGCTTTAATTTGGGCCTAGGACCTCTCACATTGGGCTGACATTTGTGACTACTGGATTTGCCGGTCGGGTCCGGGCAGGTTTACGTCACAAACGAGTCCAACCTCGTGTCCTAAGCATTGATTATTACTTATAATCTTTTACCCCAGTTTTAAATATATCCCTATTCAAATTATTAATTAATTCCAATTTTAACGATGTCCATAATTGACTCAATTATGGCCATCCATTTATGGCATGCAAAATCATATCAATTGCACCCCAATTTCTTAATATTAAATCCTTATTATTACCCCTACCCCACGTTATACGTTCGCTTATTCAACGTAAAATATACGTTAGACTCGAATAGTCTAACTCATAGGAAAAAGATAAATTATCACAACATATAGACAAATAACATAGATCTAAAACAACTTCAAATATAAATGTATCAATCCTAGACGGCATGGGTACCGTATATCATGTCGCCAATACTAGGCTCTACAATCAAAACCGCAAAATGTCGTATTTGGAAGTTGGATTTCTATCTATGAATTGAGGCAAAAGATAGACCTCACCGCTTTGATACTCTCTAGTCCGAGCCTCAGGATCAGAGCTCGAGTGATCCTTGGATCATCAGGGATGGCCCATCAAAGTGCAATGTGGTTTAAAAAACCTTGAACAATACGTTTCCCCTCGCTATGGGGCGTAAACTGGTCATATACCGACCAAACCATCGGTCCCGATTCGTCCGATATAACCGAGGCGCCTCACATTCCAACAACCACATAAGTCAAACTCGTCAGGGCGTGTAAAACCACTGACACCACTTCTATCTAGAAGGAAACGCATGTCCTCCCTGATGTCCTCTCCCATTTATGGTTCATACCCGGGGTGTGAGGCTCGCGAATTAATGCCACACAAAGCTATGCTATATTAAAGTCGCGCTTTGATCATCAACCATAGGACTCTGCTTTTCAACAGAAGCCTTGATCCTTTGCATCTCAGCATGCCACACAGGCAATTCACTCTATGCAACTGATATCAATCACACAGAATGAAATCCGATGTTAGACACATCCATTTACAAGTTCGTTCTGGGTCAGAATGAAACCGGAGGCACCTTATTCCTCCCTCATATGTCCAAAACAGGGGAGCGGTCCTCGCATATCCGGTTGATCTCCAAGTACATCTGGACGATCACCACTTATTACCTCGCCTTGGGTGTACGGCCCAATCAAGACATCAGTATTCATCCAAACGATGAAAAGACCTCCGGTCTTCAACCACCGTCTTCATCCTCGACACATCGTCGAATCAGTTATTCAAAATGGGATAAACCCTGTCTTTCCGAATAACTCGCGCATATAATAAACAAGTGCTATAAAAACACAACATACGCCTCATTCCAATCTAGAATATTTCTTTTTCCAAATATTCATATATTTTGGGAAAGGTTCTCATTAATTTTATCAAAGATAAATTCTTTAAATTTGTTCTTTAATCTTCCTTTGGATATCATTTCAATCTAATTAAAGATGCATTAAAACTCCACTTGGTTTTAATCTTCCCAAAAATCAATATTAACGATTGTTTAACTTGGGATCTCATATCCTGTCTTTAACTGGGTTAAAGAACAAATGTCATTTAAAACACGGTTCACGATAAACCCAAAATCACAATCCATTCCATCAGGCTCTAACCGTAAATTAGCAAGTGAACAATTCCTTAAGTACTAACCCCAAAGGCCGAAACCAACATCAGATCAACACCCAGGAAACCATTCAACTTAACTAACTCCCAATTAGTTTCTGATTTCCTTAACTTTGTTGGGCCTAAGAACAGTATTTATTAAAGGTACCATTCACAACAACCCAAATCACATTCCATTAATTATGGAATCTTCACAGAACAACAAATCAATATATAATGGATATCAATTTCCATATCCGACCAATAATATAAATGGAATAACGGCAACGCCTTTTAAATTCCATGTGTATTAACAGTCTTCCTCCACAGAAGTTCACTTCGATTATTATCAAATCGAATTCCATTCAATTCCAATTTAATATATTAATTTTGAAAACGTTACCTTGGAAAATTCCCGTTAAACCTAAATGAAAAGATTTATAAATCCCAAATCACATTTCACTGTAAATCGGGTTAAAGAATGAATGTCGTTAAAACACAGTTCACAATAAACCCAATTCACATTAGCCTCTAACCGTAAATTAGTAAGAGAACATCCCCTAAGTATTAACCCCGAAGGCCGAAACCAACATCAGATCAATACCCAGGAAACCATCCAACTTAGCTAACCTCCAGTTAGTTTCTAATTTTCTTAACTCCATTCGGTTCAAGAACAGTATTATTAACGATACCATTCACGACGAACCCAAAATCCAATTTGATATTAAATACAAGGCTCAGAATAGGAAATATATCGGCTTATATTCAATATCAAATTCTGAAACAAACAAATATCACATACCAATTGTTTCCAAATCATTTCTTATGATTTTACACTAATTATTGATATTTTTAATAATTTTATCAAGGCCCGTACAATCGATTTCCATAAACTTCCATCAAACTGCACTTACATCGACCTTTTCCAAATTTGATTTGGACATAATTCCAAATCCAACCGTTAGATTTCAAATCTCTAATGTTCATTAGAAAGCTCTTTTCGATACGAACCCAACGGTTCCGGTTTTAGGAGAATCCGACGGTCGGATCTCCCGTAATGTCCGTTCGAAGTCAATGGTCGAAATTCGCGAACTACCGCGGCGCGACGCATTCTATTCAGACCATTATATTATATATATAATATATATTTCGTCAATTTCCTTTTAAAACGTATTTATAAATCGTTTTTAAATTCGTTTTCAAAACGACTTCAACTTCATATTCAATTTCAAATCAAAACTGAATATTCCATATCATCAATATAAAAATGATAGTATTTTCAAAACTTTAGATTTTTAAATCGATCCCTTTTCGATATTCATTATAAAAATGAATCAAATCGATATAAATATCGTTCACGTCCAAATGGCATCAATCTAATCAACATGGATATATATATATATATTTAGATATATTCATGTCCATCCCAAATCGGATATCAAAATCATATTTTGATTCTTTTCTGAATACTATTTGAAAATATTCATTATTTTAAAATAGTCGTTATTTTAAAATATTCGTTCATTCTGAATTGGAATCAGACACAGTCAATTACCATATAATTTGATTTATATGGATTTCATGCAACAAATGTGTATAACAACAATGAAAACAGCAATCCATCATCCAGAGTGCATTCTATACTGTATAAACATCAAATATAAATATTTAATGCTTACAACTGCTTGTCAATCAATCGATCGACATACAACTAATTATTGGGATTAGTGTATGTCATATATCATCCCAATACCCGTGTGGGGTTTCAAACAACAAACAATGAATTTGTGCAGTTGGGCGATGTGTAAAATTTATCGTCCCAATCCATATCAGAAAATAGGTATACATAAAAAAATCGTCTGATTTGTAAATGAATATTTATTTTATTCATATCAACGTTAAAAATTATATTTTTAATGATAAAATATTTTATTCAAAATATGAATATTCTCTTCAGTTCATTTATACAATAGAAATGACATTTTTATTGTTGTAACATATTTTAGAAAATTTTGGCGGCATAACGGCGCGATATCAAAATCGGGTATTGTCAAGCATTACCCCTCTTTTGATATTGGCTCGCGCCATACACATACGATTCTAATCAATTCCATTTCACCCAAACAACCAAATTCAAACCAATAATCCAATCAACTACACAACCAAACAAACAAGTCGTTCATGGTCTGTGGACGACGGGGGAACAGTTCATATATGCAGTTGTATAATAAATAACTGTATAAAGAAAATTATAGTGAGGAGTTCTCACCTTTGGGATCCACTCCTCCATTCTTATTTCTGTATTTCTAAATCGTTTGGATTTGCCCGAAATCCCAACACAGTCTTCTCTATGCTGTTCAGGTTAAAAATCACATTTTTAATATGATATTTATATTAATAATCGCATTTTTATATCGCTACTGTATATATAAAAATTGTATTTTTATAACACTTCTCATGTATATAAAAAATCTAATTTTTACATAGATTAAAATTATATTTTTACTTCACTAAAAATTATATTTTTATTTTGCTAAAAATTATATTTTTACTTTACCATTTCAACAATAAAAAATCGAATCTTTATATACGCTACTTCATGATAAAAATTAATTCTTTATTCTCACATATATGAAAATCATATTTTGCCACAATGAAATATCTAATCTTTTCTATGATGAAGATCTCATCTTTCTCAAATCAAAGATCATTTCTTTTTCATAACTTCCTTTTTTAAAAAAAAACTTCTTTTTATTTAAAAAAAACAAATCTTTTCACTATATAAAAATCTATTCTTCTCATGATAAAAAAAATCAAATCTTTATATAAAGATTTTTCTATAAAAATCCTACTTTAATATGTTCTATCTTTATTTAAACAAAGTTCACAATTTTATTCAAAACAAAATTCAAATGAGAAGGATATCACTTTCGATTGCTAAGCATTGTCGACTCCGATCATTCTTCAGCGTTGGAAGTGGTGCACGACTGGTCCTCGGGAAACGAAGATGGAAAATGGAGGCGGGAAGGGGTTTTTGGTCCTAATGGAGAGAGAGAGGGTGTGGGGTCGACTGGGCTTGCTATACCCATGGGGTGGTGCAGGAAGGCGCGCCAGGTGTGGCGGTGCTAGGTGTGGGCCAGGGGGGTGTGGATTTCGGTTGAATGTGTTTGGGGTGGCTGCTTGGATCGAGGGGAGGAGGGGACTGGAGACGGAGACCCGGTGGGAGGGGGGTACGATCATCGCGGCGGAGGATGGGCGGGCGATGGCGATTTGGGGAGGGCGACGGGGGTTTTCTCTCCGATTTAGGCTGAACAGGTTTTGAATAGGGGGGTAGGGCTTGGGAAAGAAAGGAGATAATTTATGTAAAAATTATATTATATTTTATTCCATAAAAGTAGGGTTTTGTATACAAACTACGAATCAAACCCAATGACTGTTGCCCTTAGCTAATTAACCCCATTCTGAACACAATGAGATATGTATCGTTAGCCAATTCAGCTGTTTCGATCAGTTTTCTTCAAATTAAAAATATAAATCTATATATTGAATTTGAACGCATGTTTCAATTTACAAGGGCCACATACGGACTCTAAAAATTCCAGAAAAATATTTTCTAGCTTCGTATTGACGAAACGGTTCTAACAAAACTAATTTCATCAAATTTGAAGATCGTTTGAAAAATGGCCATTTTCCAGTCGATTAAATTTGACTGAAACTGACAAAACACGTTTTCCTTTGCCACACTCACATATTAACTTCAAAAATTATGAAATTTGGAATATAGCAATAATTTGACATCCCGGATCCAACAAAAGTGGTTTCGTCGAAAACGGAGGTCGTTTGCAAAATTTCCATTTTTAAGGGCTATATTTCCAAAGCGATTATTCTGAATTCTCAACTGGGCATAACTTTTTATTCCCGCTATGAAATTTCAATATTTCGGATTCGTTAGAAAGTTATTTCCAAATAGATTCTAATATTTTTGGTTTCGCTAAAATCCGGTTTATTTTGAATCCTGTACATTCATTTGAAATTTGAAATCAAATTTTCGAACTGCCGCACCATTTTTAATTCCTTTTCTAATTAAAAATAAATATTTATATTCTAATGACGATTCAGAAAAATATGTACGTTCTAATTCTATCGAAAATAAATTTCTCGTCGTTATTATTTAAAATAGACCATTTTAAATATTCAAAATTCTTTAAAATTGCCAAAATAAAAAATTTAAATTGGTTCGGTTTTTCCAGGTTATTATAGTCCATTTTCATTGAAATTGGATATCGTATGTGATCATACGAATTTTTAAATGACAAACGGTGTAATAATTGAATAAAAATTAATATAATAAATGAATAAATTAATATAAAATCTACCTATATAGACCCCACTATCCTCTCTGACCCTAAACTATTTTCTTTCTGTGGTCAATGGAAGAAACACACTACCACACTTCTACATAAAAACGTGATCTTAAAAAATCCTCAACAAATCAAAATAAAATCTTCAAATTATTAAATATACATATATGGATTCCTTGTAAGTTTCTCTTCAAACTCATATAATTTTCAAAAGGGTTCAGCAGTTTTTTGGGGCTGTTCATTGAATTGAGGAAGGCGAGTTCGAATTTTACAAAACAAGGATGGTTGTGGTTAGATTTTGAAGAGAAAATCAATGGTATATTCTACTTGATTGTTAATGGAGAGTGTAACGACCCTAATATTTACGCAAGAGTATTTAGTTAATTTTGAATATTTAAAACATATTATTTTAAGAATTGAGTTTATAAAAGGATTTGGTTAAGTTAGATTTGAATTATAATAAACAATTCATTTATTAAATGATGTTTGAATGTAAAGTTTATATTAATTATAAAACGAACTAATGCCATGGTAGCTTGAAATATTTAGTATTGAATTTCAATTGATTATACAGAATTCAATATAAGTCAAATTTTTGTAAAAAAAGAAATGTTAGGATCCATTGAATTATATCTTTCTAACGAAAGTGAGAAATTGGGATTTCTTGTTATAAATTGTAAGTTATGTCCAAATCAAAATTACAATAAGTCGCTATGAATTCGTTTATAAATTATAACGACTCATAAAATAAAATAAAAGGATTTTATAATAAAACGAATATCGATTTGGCTAGAAAATTTGAAATATTGAGTTTAAAACCCAAGTATGTTTATTCTGGAGCTATATGATATTCTATTTGGATATAAATAACAGTATTAATTTATTATTAATAAGTTGAATAGTTTTGGAATAAAATAATATTTTAACAATATTACATAGGCCTTAAAAATAGCCATTTTGAAATGACCTCCTTTTTTGACGAAACCTATTTTATTGGATCTGAAATATCAAATTGTTACTAGATTTCAAATTTTGCGGTAATTGGAGTTGGTATGTGACTGTACGGAATTTTAATGTGAACCGATCAATAATTTGACTTTGGAAATACGCTGTTGGAGCAAACGGGCTCGGAATTCGATCAAACAAGTTTCGTTGGGTTCATAATGTCAAACCATAGTTATATGTCCATTTTTATCAAAAGCGGGATTTATATGTAATCATACGAATTTTTAAACGCCGAACGAAGGTAACAATTCAATATAAATTAATATAATAAAAATAATAAAAAAATATTTTAACTAGCCTATAAATACAGCTACATCCCTAACCCTAAAACAATTCTTCATGTAGTCAAAATCTTCTCAGCCGCCATCTGAAAATATAACCGTAAGAAATTCTATTGTTTAAAAATGTGTACAAAATCAAACAAAAATCCATAAATCCTGAAACGAATATATTTGAACTCATATGATCTTCCTCTTCAATTCTATGCTAGCTTTACTTGGTGCGCACTCCATTTTTGCATGTTGGATTTTTACCATGAAACTAGGGTTAGGAAGTTTGGCATTTTGAGGCATTACGTAGTGGGTTTTAGCATCATTTGAGGCTTTTTGTGTATTTTTGGAGGAAGAAATGTCGATGTCGACAGTAATGGAATGCGATGGACTGTGGAGTCGCAGTTAATAGGAGGAGATAGAGTATCATGAGATTATGATGGAGTATAAGAGAATTTGACGAGGAGAGGGACGATGCTTTTGGTTTTAAGAACCACAGTGAAATGAAGGAGAATGGGGAAATAAAGATCAGTTGTGGAGTTTTTTCTCACGGGTTCGAATGGAGCAAGTCAGGAAGAATGTGATAAGGAAGGTATTCAGGCAGATGGTTAATTAAATAAGGGTAATTAAGGGTATTGTTTAATAATGTTAGTACCATTTAAATCAGATATAACTTGTAATGTTTATAACTTCGTCATAGGTTAAAAGAATTCGACGAAACAAGATCCGTACGGGATCGTATGGACGCAGGCTCCACAGTGAAACCAATTTGGAAAGATTTGGAGCTCCTTACAATTTATGGAGAAATAAAACATCCAATTTAATTGGTCGACATTTATTGTATTCCAATAATTAAACGGCCAATGTGAGAACTCTCACTCAACTGATTTGTTAGTTATTATGTTCATATCTGAATTTGTATTGATTGCTTGTGATTGCAATGTTTGCTTTGTGGTTGATGGATGATATTTACAATTATTGTTGTTAATATCATTAAACTGTGAATATAAGTATTAACGATGGAAACACTTATATATAATTATTGAACGATGGATGGTAGTTGATATGGATGTGCTTATATTATCGACACAAAAATTTATACCATGAATATGAAAGTTGGAAATTGATTAAATTTCATTATATTGGAATTTAAAATGAATTTAATATTCATTTAAGTGAAATTTGACAAGAGAAAAAAATTTGGATTTATAAATCCAAACTGATCTGAAAATAGAGTTAATATAGTTTCAAACAACTATTGAAATGATTGAAATGGATTTGAGGAAATTTGGATTAAAAATGGCTTGTTTCAATTCAAAGTGGATTTTGAATAGTAAATTCAAAATGTGAATTCGAGTTAGGTGTATAAACACGTTTTTAACTCAAACGTGTTCTTCCATTGATCTTATTTATTTTTATAATGGATGTCAGAAAAGTTGGGATTTCAAAATATGATATTTTGAAAAATATTATTATTTTAATATTATAATAATATGCAATATTCAATTTTGATTTAAAATTGAATTTGAGATTGAATCGTTTTAAAATGAGTTTATATACGTTTTATAAAATACATTTGGACTGAATCGATAAATTTTATTATAAATAATAAAATGGTTTGAATAGGACGAGTCGTGCAGCGGCCGTTCGCTAATTTCAACCATTAACTTCAAATTGAAGTACCGGGAGATTCTACCGTCGAATTTTCCTAAAACGAAAAACGTTTGGTTTAGAATGAAAAGAGCTTCCTAGTGATATGTGAAGTTTTAAAATCTAATGGTAGATTTTGAGATACAAATTTGAAGAAAAACAGCGCTAGTGTCGTAAATGACCTAAAATCGGTTTTTAATGATTTAAGCTATTTTTAAATTATTAAAAATAGGTAAAAATTATAAGAAATCAAAATAAATGATTTAAAAGTGATTTGGATTGAATATATTCATTTTTTAATAGTATAAAGCTATTTTGTGAAAACTAGCTATCTTGATAATAGTGAATAAAACGTTTGGAAGTTAATAAATACTTAACCAAGTTAAGTATTTTCCAGTATATGAATATTGGATTTGAATGGAAATAATCTTCGGATATTACGATATTGGATTCTGTAACTATACGGATACCTTTTTGAGTAATTTGGAAGATATAGATATTGTTATTCCTTATACGGTATCTGTTATTTTCAAAATTTGATATTGAATATAAGTCAATCTGATTTCTATTTAAAGACTTATATTTGATATCAAATTGGATTTTGGGTTTTTCGTGATTGCTTTCTTCAATAACACTTTTCTTAAACCCAGTTGAAAATGAAGTTTATGAAATAAATCTTTTAATTAAGATTATTGGAGTTTTTCCAAAGTGAAGTTTCCCAATTAGTAATTTTAATTGGAACTGAATGGAAAAAATGTTTCCAATTAATAAATTCAATTGGAATTGAATAGAAATCGATTTAGTGATAATCGAGATGAACCTCCATTAAGGAAGACACTTACTATTTAAAGAATTTAAAAGGCTTTGTCATTATCCCGCTTATAGTACCAGTCTAATACAAAATTTTAAATCGATTGTGAACTGATGTGATTTCCGTGAAGATTCTATTTCTAATGGAAGTTTGATTTTAGGTTTATCGTGGACAATGTTTTAATTAACGTTCGTTCTTTAACTTAGTCAAAGGAAAGATTATTTCTCAAGTTGGAGTATTAATCAATCTTTCAATAAAGATTTGATTAGGTGAAATGGATATTAAAACTATGTTAGAGTTTTAATGAATCTTTAATTAGATTTGAAATGAAATGAAAGACGGTAATTAAACATACCAAAACACGAGGGGTGTAAGATATGGAGTACCACCAGTTTTGCTCCATGGAATGAATAGTTTGGGGATGGGATATTGGTTTGAGAGATTACCTTTTTGTAAGGCTCGATAATCCCACTAAGGCTTATAAACCTTAATTTGAGTTAAGTTTGTGAAAAGAGATTATATAATCTTTTGATATGATTTCCAAGAAAATATTTAAATAAAAAGTTTAAAGAATGTAAATCTTGGATAAGATTTAAGAGAGTAATTCCCAGTGTAAAGAATGATTTGAATAAAAGAATCTTCCAAATTGGAATTAGACTTATGATATGTTTACATATCACTTGATTTAAAAGATGCAATAGTTATTATAAAAAGACCGGCTATTAACCTATTCTGAATAATTAATACGATGAGTATTGAAGATACTTGAAGGTGGTGGTTGATGACCGGAGATCTTCACATCGTTTGGATTATTGTT
Source organism: Allium sativum (assembly GCA_030737875.1). Classification (NCBI taxonomy): domain Eukaryota; kingdom Viridiplantae; phylum Streptophyta; class Magnoliopsida; order Asparagales; family Amaryllidaceae; genus Allium; species Allium sativum. Next base: position 165,942,500 of record CM060913.1, read on the forward strand.
GATGTCTCGATTAAGGTGTACAACCTAAGAAGAGGTTGTAAGTGGCTGTCATCTAGAGTATTTGGAGATCGACCGGATATGCAAGGGCTTCTCTTGTTAATTGGATGAGGAATAAGGTGCCTTCAATTTCGTTTAGACCCATAACATGCTTGTAAATGGATGTGTGTCTGACTTTGTAATTTATGGCATAATCGATTGGTTTCTGTTGATGTTATATCAGTTGGTGGTGGAGAATTTATTCTCTTAGCTTAACCCCCTCCTTTAAGACTTATGAACTCAAAGGGTTATATATTAATAGACACCAATTATATATGTGAATTGACAATGTAGCATGCTGAGTGCTACGGGATGATAAATCATAGCTTCTTGTTGAAAAGCTAGGCTTTGTGGTTGATGATCAAAGCATGGATGATATAGCGTAGCTTTGGGTTGAGATGTGACTTTGACAAGCCTCACATCCCGGTATGATGGCGAACTGATGATTAGATCAGCATAACTTTCGAGATGAGGATAAACAACCTTCGGGCTGGGATTGGACAACTTTTAGGGTTGTCATGGATTCGATTGTAACAACCCGAAAATCTGGGTCAGTTTAAAATTTTTATTTTGACAATTTTAGCGAATTTTGATTATTTAAAATGAATTATTTTAAATAAAATCGACGAGAAATTTATTTTGAATAGAAATCGAACGTATATATTATATAGTTCGTCGTTAGAATATAAATAATTATTTATAATTATAAAAGGAATTGAAAATGGCGCGGTAGTTCGATAATTCGATTTCTAACTTCAATTGAATGTACCGGGTGCAAAATAAACCGGATTTTAGTGAAACCAAAAATAGTTGAATCTAATTGATAATATCTTTCCAACGAATCCAAGAAATCGAAATTTCAAAGCGGGAATCAAAAGATATGTCCAGTTGAAAATGCTGAATAGTCGCTATGGAATTCAGGCCCTTAAAAATAGACATTTTGCAAACGACCACGGATTTCGACGAAACCACTTTTGTTGGATCCGTGATGTAAAGTTATTGCTAGGTTTCAAATTTCATAATTTTTTGAATCAATATGTGGGCGTGGCAAAGGAAAACGCGTTTGACCAGTTTCAGTTGATTTTAATCGACTGGGAATTGGCCATTTTTCCAACGATCTCAGAATTCGACGAAACTAGTTTTGTTAGGACCGTATCGTAAATACGAAGCTAGAAAATATTTTTCGGGAATTTTTAGAGTTCGTATGTGACCCCGGTAAATTGAAATGCGCGTTCAAATTCAAGATATAGAGTTATATGTTGATTTTGATGAAAACTGATCGAGACGGTCGAATCAGCTTGCGATACATATTCCATTGTGTTTGGAATGGGGGTAATTAGCTAAGGACGGCAGTCGATGGGTCTCGTTTCGAGATCGAAATCAAAAGCTACTGTTTGGATTAATTTAATAATATTAAATATATATATATATATATATATATTATAAAACCTTCCCTTACCCCACCCTTCACTCTCTCTCCCTCCTTCCCCGTTTCATTTCAGAATAATAAAAAACAAAACCTAAAAAGAAAACCGCGCTGCCATCATCGATTCCCCCCGACTGACGGCGTCGCCCACCACCGAGCTCCACCTCAGGCGCCTCCCCCGATCGCCTCTCTCTCTCTTCTCTCTCCCTCGCCCTCCTAATTGAAAACCGTGGCCCCAATTGCAAACCCCGACCCCAAAACTGATCCCCAATCACCAGCGTCCCGCCGCCGAGCCTAGCCGCCTCTGGCCGCTACCAGACTGTCGCTCAGCCTCCCATCACCTCTGGCGTCGCCATTTCCCCTTTCCCACTTCTAGCTGTGAGTTTGTTTCTGATTTATTTATGTTATTGATAAGGTGATTTTTATTATTATGAAAATCTGAAATAGAAATATAATTTTTATTGGTTTAAAGATCTGAAATATTATATATGTTTTTGTTTTAAAAATAGGATTTATATATAAAACTGATCTATAAAGATTTGGTTTTTATTTTGTAAAAAAACGATTTTTCTTAGTGATAAAAATATGATTTTTATCAAGTAGGAAGAATTAGAAAGATTCGATTTTTATTGTATGAAAGACAAGATCTTTACACATGAAGAGAGGAAGTAAAAATATAATTTTTATATAAGGAAGGTAATAAAAATGTGATTTTTATATATTGAATAGCATAGTAAAAATTCGATTTTTATATATTGAATAGCGAAGTAAAAATTCGATTTTTATAAATTGAATAGCATAGTAAAAATTCGATTTATATATATTGAACAGTGAAGTAAAAATTCGATTTTTATATATTGAATAGCGAAGTAAAAATTCGATTATTATATATTGAATAGCATAGTAAAAATTCGATTTTTATATATTGAATAGCGAAGTAAAAATTCGATTTTTATATATTGAATAGCATAGTAAAAATTCGATTTTCATATATTGAATAGCGAAGTAAAAGTTCGATTTTTATATATTGAATAGCGAAGTAAAAATTCGATTTTTATATATTGAATAGCGAAGTAAAAATTCGATTTTTATATATTGAATAGCGAAGTAAAAATTCGATTTTTATATATTAAATAGCGAAGTAAAAATTCGATTTTTATATATTGAATAGCGAAGTAAAAATTCGATTTTTATATATTGAATAGCAAAGCAAAAAATGTGATTTTTACATATGTAGAGAATACGGGCAAAGAAAGTGACAAGAAGCAAGAACGGCGAAGATTCCTACATAAGAAGAGTCGAGGCGTCGGATTTGCAACTCTGTGAGAATTTCTCACTCTTTAATTTTGTTTCTAGTTGAAATATATACTAGGATGCAGAAGGTGTTTAGTAGCACCCGACACCCGTCATCCACAAACCATGGATGGCTTGTTTGTTTAATTGTTTGGTTGTGTAGTTGGTTAGATTATTTGGTTTGAATTGAATTTTTTGGTGAAATGAAATTGATTTGATTGATGTGTGAATGGCGTGGGCCTTCACTAGACCGGGGATAAGGCTAGGCCTTGTCCCGTTTCTAGTATCGTACCGTTATGCCGCCGAAATTTTCTAAAAATAAGTTAGAAAAATAAAGATAACATTTTATTTAATAAATGAACCGAATAGAATATTCATAGGTTGAATAAAATAGTTTGATCGTTAAAAATATAATTTTTAACGTGAATGTGAATAAATAAAGATTCATTTACAAACCGGACGGTTTGTTTATGTACACCTATTTGAAGGACATTGATTGGGACGATAAATTTTACACATCGCCCAACTGCACAAATAAAATCTGTGTTTGATTGTTTGAAACCCCACACGGGTATTGGGATGATATTTGAAGTACACTAATCCCGATTGTTTATTTGTATGTCGATTGATTGATTGACAGGCTGCTATAAGCGTTGAATATTTATATTTGATGCTTATACGGTGTAGAATGTACTTTGGATGATGGTTGATTATTCATCGTTGTTGATATTTACATGTGTTGTAGAAAATCCATATAATTAACATTATATGGTAATTGATTGGGCCTCATTCCAGTTTCGAAAAAGAAATGTTTAAAATAAAAATATTTGAAAAAGAAATATTTGAATAGAAATATTTGAAATAGAATATTTGAAAATCGAAATATATGAAGCCGCGTTGATAGATTGACGCCATTTTGACGTGAACGATATTCATATCGATTTTATTCATTCTTCAGTGAATATGAAATAGAATTGAAATCGTTTTGAAATGAATTCGAATAGATATGAAATAGAATTGAAATCGTTTTGAAATGATTTCCAATAGATATGAAATAGAATTGAAATCGTTTTGAAATGATTTCGAATAGATATGAAATAGAATTGAAATCGTTTTGAAATGATTTCGAATAGATATGAAATAGAATTGAAATCATTTTAAAATAAATTCGAATTGAAATTGAATTGAAAACGAACTGAAATTGAATTAGAAATCAATATTAGTTGAAATTAATTTGAAATGAATTTAAAACGAATTTATATTGGAATATTCAATTTTGATTTGAAATTGAATATGAAGTTGAAATCGATTTGAAATGAATTTAAAACGATTTATAAAGCACGTTTTGAATTGAAATCGACGAAGTATATATAATGTATATTATATATATATAATATAATGGCCTGAATAGAATGCGCAGCACTGCGGTAGTTCGCGAATTTCGACCATTGACTTCAAACGGATATTACGGGAGATCCGACCGTCGGATTCTCCTAAAACCGGAACCGTTGGGTTCATATCGAAAAGAGCTTTCTAATGAATATTAGAAATTCAAAATCTAACGGTTGGATTTGGAGATACGTCCTAATCAAATTTGAAAAAGGTCGTTGTAAGTGCAATTCGACGACCGTTGATGGAAATCAACTGTACGGGCCTTGATAAAATTATTAAAAATAGTAATAATTTGTGTAAAATCATAAGAAATGATTTGGAAAGAATTGGGATGAAAAAAAATCCATATTTGAAAAGATAAAAATAGATTTTTATCGAAATGAACTAGTTTTGAACTAGAATTATAATTCTATTTATTTTTAAAATAAATAAACTGGATTGGAAATGGTTTTGAAAATAACCAGAATTTCCAATAATTGCATTGGAATGGATTTGAATCGAATTTGTCTTCGGAATATTTCGATGTTGGATTTCGTGATTATACAGATGTTGTTATGGAAATTTGAAAGATATTTATATATCGTTATTTCCAATACGGTATCTGTTAGTCGTAGAATTTGATATTGAATATAAGCCGATATATTTTTATTCAGAGCCTTGTGTTTAATACCAAATGTGATTTGGGTTTGTCGTGAATGGTGTCTTCATTAACACTGTTCTTGAACCCAGTTGAGAAAAGATTAAATCTTTTTATTTAGATTTAATGAAGTGTACCAATTAAATAATATTTAATTGGAATTGAATTGATATTGATTTTGGGTTTATCGTGAACAGTGTCTTAAATAACACTTGTTCTTTAACCCGATAATTAATGCGATGTGATTTTTGGGTTTATCGTGAACCGTGTTTAAATGACAATGATTCTTTAACCTAGTCACAGATTAAAACTAAGTGGAGTTTTAATGAATCTTTAATTAGATTGAAATAATCGAGAATGGAGTATCACCAGTTTTGCTCCAGGCGTTAGTTAAATCTTTAATTAGATTTAAACGTGAAATGGTAATTGAATTTACCGATAACACCGTGGGGTTAGATATGGAGTATTACCCGTTTTACTTCATGGGATGAATAGGTTGGGATTGGGAAATTAAAACAAATGATTACTTCGGTAAGGTTCGTTAATTCCGACTAGTTTGAATTGATATTCAAAAGTAGATTAAAGAATAAATTCATGGAATTTATCTTGGATAAAATTAATGGGAACTTTTCCCTATGAATGTGAAATTTAGAAACTAACTGTCGGTTAGCTAAGCAGAATGGTTTTCTGGATATTCATCTGATGTTGGTTTCGGCCTTCGGGGTTAATATTTGGGGAATTATTCTCTTGATTAATTTACGGTTAGTGACTGATGAAGTGGAATGAGGCGTATGTTGTGTTTGTGTAACACTTATTTAAAATATACGCAAGTTATTCGGAAAGACCGGGTTTATCCCATTCTGAATAACTGATACGACGATAAGTCGAAGATGAAGACGATGGTCGAAGACCGGAGGTCTTCACGTCGTTTGGGTGATTACTGATGATCTTGATTGGGCTGTACACCCAAGAAGATAGAAACAGTTGGTGATCGTTCAGACGTACTTGGAGATCGATGGATATGCGGGGTACTAAGTGCCTCCGGTTTCGTTCAGATCCAGAACGGACTTGTAAATGGACTGTGTGTCTGACATTGGATTTCATTCTGTGTGACTGATATCGGTTGCATAGAGTGGTTGGCCTGTGTGGCATGCCTAAGTGGAAATTGATCAAGGCTTCTGTTGAAAAGCAAAGTCTTGTTGATGATGATCAAAGCACAGCCTGTGTGGCACGGCTTTGTGTAACGTAAATTCGCGAGCCTCACACCCCGGTTGTGAACCAAAAATGGGAGAGGACCTCAGGGAGGGCATGCGTTTCCTTCTAGCTAGGGTGGTGTCAGTGACCTACCAGCCCTGACATTTATATACTTTTCACCTGTGTGGTTGTTGCTGTTGCGAGGCGCCTCGGTTAGATCGGACGATCCGGGTCCGATGGAGCCATTCGTTGGCTCATTTACGCCCCAAAGGGCGGGGAAACGTAGTGTTCAGGCATAATAATCCACATTGGTGGACCGACCCTGTCGCTCCAAGGCTTGCCTGCGCGCTTGCCTGAGACATGGGCTAGATTGTCTCGAATCGGTAGAGGACGATCCCTAGCCTCGGTTCATAGATGGGAACTCAATTTCCAAATACGTGACTTTGCGATTTTAATTGTAGAACTAGTATGGCGACATGATATATTGTAATAACCCTGAATTTTGGGGCCAATTTAAAATTTTTACTTTAGAAATTTTAATGAATTTTTAATATTTGACATGATTTATTTTAAATAATAACGATTAAATTTATGTTATTTGAAGTGAAACATATGTTAGAAAATATAGAAGTGTTGAAAATATTATTTTTAACATTGCTAGAAAATACCTGCTAGAAAAGAGGAAGAAAGAAAATATATTAAATATGTTTTTACATTAAAAATATTCTTTTTAATGGGAATACGAAGCGTATATAATTTACATGTAATAAAATATATTTTTGTTACTCTTTTTACATGTAAAGAAATAAATGGTTTGTTCTTACATCAAAATCATATTATAATTACTAGAGAGTTGAGTTCAGTAATTTTTTTTTTTTTACATTTTTGTAAAAGAGAAAACATTCATTTTTATTTATAATAAATAAGAGCTGCATGTTAATGAAAAGGAATAACTACACTTTCTCTATCTTTCCCTTTTAGGAGTTCTGAAATGGCATGTATTAATTAATATACTTATTAAAAAATCAAACGTTCATGTAGGCACATAAAACATGTTTACATATAAAGTTTACATTTTTCTTTGTAATGGTAAAGGAATACATTTTCTATACAATATAGCAAAGTTAACATTTTCTTTGTAACATAAAAACATATGAAGAGGAAATCATAGCAGGTATTAATTAGCAAATTAGGTATGAAATTCTACTATAATAGATGGTGTAATTAAGGGTACATAAATGTGGATAGAAACGGAAATAAACGCATAATAATTGCGTAATTGAAAAAAAAAATCTGATTAAGCTAGAAATAAAAGGGTTAAATTTAATAATTTGATTGACTAAGAATAGGAAATAAATTAGGAAAGAATTGTATATGTAAATTAAAAATCAATAAATGAGATATAGCTAAATTTAGAAAATAATTAAATAAATTTGTATTAGGTTCATTTGTCAGCAATTCATTTTCTTTGAAATGCATAACATACGAAATGTGAATAGTTTCAAGAGTTTAAATGCCTTCCCTCTTCATTGTCCTTAATGCATCATTTATTTCTTTCTTTCTTTTTTTTTTCTTTTTCTTCAAATACACTACCTTCTTTGCTCCAATCTATTTTTTCATTAATCAGCATTTATTTTCCTTCATTCTATTAATTTCTTCTCTAAATTCAGTACTTATTCTCTCCAAAAACAAACCATATACATGTATATATGTTTTTCCCTTATCTTTTATACCTTTTTGTTTAAATTCAGAATATTTTTTTTTATAAAAACTTTCAACATTACCTATGCGTATTTTTATCTATTTTCTTTTCCTTATACTTGTCTATACATGTGAGAATGTTTCTTAAATTCTCAAAATTTTAATATTATGTGTTTTGAAATTTAGAAAGTCACAAACTTTCTAACAATTAGTGTTAAACTATTAAATACGCATTCATTTCTTTGCATTATTCTTTAATTTCTTTCCCTTAATCATATTAATTTCTTTCTCCTCATTTTCTTTTTTACGCATCTTATTCCATTTATATACTTTCATTCGTTAAATATACCTTCTCTTATTTCTTCTTTCCCCTTCCTCCCTTCATTGTTTCATTCCAAACTAAATCGATTCAATCTCCTAATCTAAGCCATGATTTTCGAAACTCCAAACACTAAATTGAAGAGCTATTTAAGCTTAACAAACTGAACGGGCATGATCTTCTAATTGTTAATGGATCGAGATAATTTCAGCCAAGAAGGCATCGACTATGGGTTTGAACGAAGACGATGTAAATCAGAGAAACAACGGCCGAATTTGATTGAGGTAGAAGAAGAGGAATATTCCCTTTTGATTCCTTTTTTTTCTAACTTAAATGAATCGTAACTCGTTCGTTTTAGCTTAGAATTTGACGAATTCGGAAGCGTTGGAATCGTAACAGCAAATAGAACGTGTTGAGACTGACTGGAGTTGATTCTGGGCTGTTTGGAATTTTGAAAAAAATCGCAAAACGGTGAGAATCTCTGATCTTTACAATATAAATAATCTATTAAATTATTTATTCAATTAAATATCTGTCTGTATGTAATTTTATCTGTGTTGTGATGTGATAAAATTTTGGTGTTTGATCTGTTTGTATTCTGATGGATTGTGTTGTGTTGTACCGTACAGATCCATGGTTGTAAATCTTGATCTGTATAAATTTGTATTAAAATCGTCGTGTTTGATATGACATCAAATAAATTGGATTTAATTAGGATTATTTTTAAATCCAATTAAAAATTCTGAGTTGATTCCGCAAAGAATTATTTTGTTTTAATTTTATTAACAATTTATTTGTTAATAAAAAGGCACCTGAGAGGATTTACTTTTGTTGAGCAATTTATTGTTTGTAAAAAAGTAATAATTTGGTTGATATAAGTTTAGTTGTATTTACTTTGCAAATAAAAGGTCAAAGTGAAAACACATCTTATTAACACTATTTTTGTTAATAAAAAGGACAATAGGAAAGTTGCATTTTAAATTAACATTTTTATTTGTAAATTTATAAGGCATATAAAAGATAACATTTTATTTGTTACTTGAAAAGGTTGAACATTATTTGTTAAATGTTAAATATTATTTGTTAATGAAACAAGTTTAAATCTTCATTTTTGTTAACAAAGAAAAGGACAAAGTTTTAATATTAAATTTTGTCAACAAAGTTTTAACACAATTTTGTTAGTAAAATAAAAGAACAAAGTTTTAACATTAATTTTGTTAGTAAAATAAAAAGGATAAAGTTTTAACATGAGTTGGGTTAACAAGTTTTTAACATTAACTTTGTTAATAAAAGGACAAGTTTTGACATTAATTTTGTTTACAAATAAAAAGGACAATCCTTATGTCATTTTGTTTGTTAAAATAAAAAGACAATTCTTATGTCATTTTGTTTGTTTGTTAAAATAAACAGACAATTCTTATGTTATTTTGTTTATATAAAATAAAAAGAAAAAATGTTTATACTATTTTGTCAGTAAAACTAAAGGACAATTTTTATGTTATTTTGTCAACATAAATAAAAGGACAACTTTTATTTTTGTCTTGTCTACGAATCAAGATACCAATTTTTATCCTTTATTTTTGTTAACACAAATGAATGCAAGTTTTATCTTTATTTTTGTTTACATAAATAAATGCAAGCTTTTATCCTTAATTTTGTTAACCTAATAAAATGCAAGTTTAAATCCTTATTTTCATTTACAAAATAAAATAAGGATGAGACCCTTTATTGAGATTCCTTAAAATTATATACTCCTATGTTGTGTGGTATGGTTGACATGGAAATTACATCGTTGGGTGAATGGAATGGTTAGACAAAAACCATTATTTTGGTTACCTTACTTGACACCAAATTGACATGACAAAATTGATGATGAACCTTATGCGTAGCATTGTGTTAATATATTTAGAGAATAAAGTCTTTCTTTTTTTGTGTTTCAACACAAATATATATTTAAAATAAAATAAAGTATGCAAATATACATAGAAATTAAGTTCATCTTTTTATTTGTATTTCTCAATACAAATATGACATAGAAGTAAATTGTGTTCCCAACACAAATATTAACATAGAAATTGAATTACTTTTTTATTTGTGATTTCAACACAAATATAAACATGAAAAAAATAACATTTCTTGATCAATGAAAAAGAATAACATTTCTTGATCAATGAAAAAGAATAACATTTCTTGATCAATGAAAAAGAATAACATTTCTTGATCAATGAAAAAGAATAACATTTCTTGATAAATGTAAAAGAATACACTTTTATTATGTTTGGTTTAAATGAAACAAGATAACATATTTTTATCTGAATATGATTAGTGAATGTTAAAACATATTTTTATCAAAATATGATTGGTAGAACAAAATATACATTTTTGTATATTAAAAGTGAATTAGACAAAATACACATTTTTGTATATTAAAAGTGTGTTAAAACAAAATCAGCGTTTTGTTAAGATAAAAGGTGGTTAAAACAAAATAGACATTTTGTTAGGATAAAAGGTTAAAAATATTTATTTACAAATAGGTAAATAAATAAGAAATTATAATGCGTAACCCGAGGTTGGATTGAGTTGTGATGTAAACCTGCCCGGACCCGCCCGGCTGTCCAGTAATCACAACAATACCTATCCAATGTGAGAGGTTAAAGCATATATATTAATTTTCTAAATTTACATTTTATATATGTAAATTACTTCAAAATATTTAGTGTAAATAAATAAAACATAGACAAAGGAAGACATATATATTTACATTAGGTAAATAAGAGATTAAATAAATTACATTTTTATATGTAATTAAAAGAATATGTTTTACACTGTAAAGAAAATTACATTTATATGTAATTAAGATTATAAGAAATAAAATTACATTTTTATGTAATTAAAATTATGAGGAAGAAATTTACATATTATGTAATTAAGAATAAATAGGAAATATAGAACAAATATGTGAATTAAAATTTATTTACATTTTCCTATGTAAATAAAAAGAATAAAAATAATAGTTATGTGAATAAGTATTTATTTCATTTTCTTATGTAAATAAAAAAAAGATTAAAAGAATAATTATATGAACAGGATTTATTTACATTTTTCTTATGTAAATAAAAAGAACCAATTTGTAAATGTTGATTATTTACGTTTTCTTATGTAAATAATAAAAAGAAAGGTTAGAAAAGAACTAACATAAGATATTCTTTTTAGGTTAAAAAGGAATATTAGAAAGGAATTAAAGAAATACAATTATTTACATTTGCTATGTAAATAGGATTTGCAAAGGAAATGGAAACCATTTATTTACAAATAGTGTAAATGAATATGAATAAGAAATTAGATACATTTATTTACAATTAATGTAAATAAATATAACAAAAGTAAAAGTAAAACATTTATTTACATTTAGGTAAATAAGTAAGAAAAAGATAAGAATATATTTATTTACATTTAGGTAAATAAATAGCGTAAGAAAAAGAATGTAATTTATTTACATTTAGGGTAAATAAATTAAAACATAGAAAGAATATAATTTATTTACATTTAGGTAAATAAAACAAAATATAGAAAAAAGTATAATTTATTTACATTTAGTGTAAACAAAACAGAGTTATTAAAAGTGATATTTTTATCGTCATTTTAGATGTGATAAAAAGAATAGACTTTTGAAATTGGAATAGGCAAACGATTTATATTTATATATATAAATATAAATTATAAATTAAACGGAACGCGCGCGGCAGTTCGCGTATCGGTAATCGTAACTTTAAACGGTTATACAGAGAGATCCGACCGTCGGATTTTCCCAAAACTGGAGCTGTTTGGACCGCTTTGGGAAGATCTTTCCAATGACATAAATTTCGCCAAAATCCAACGGTTAGATTTCAAGATATCTGTAAATCAAATCTGGTTGAAAACAACGCCAGGGTCGCCCATCGACCCGAAGCGTCGTTAAATTATTTAGGCTATTTTTATATAAATAAAAATAGCGATAGGTCATTATCAAATATTAATAACAATATGAAATGTTTTCAAATTATATATATATATATATATATATGCGAGAATCATTTGAGAAGACCGAGTTCAATCTCATTTCAAATGATTATACGACGTTTTAAATCTAAGAGTTGAAGACGGCGATTGAAGACCGACGATCTTCACATCGAATGGGTAACTAGCGTTGAGGTCCTTGATTGATTTTCTCCCAAGACGGGGCTAAGATGGTAGTTATCCGGACGTAGTGTTGATTTGTACGGATTTGACTTTCGCTCAGACCCAGAGCATAAGTTTATAAATGGAATGTATGTTTGACGTTGTAGTCCTTTATACTACATTCGTTGATCTCTGTTAATATATATCTGCTTGGTGGTTAACACCCTTCTCTGAGACATATGAGCTTAGAGGTTATATATTGGCAGAAATCAATGGTATAGTATGGACTGACAATGTGGCATACTAAGATGCATTGATCAAGGATTTTGTTGTAAAGCAGGGCCTTGTGGTTGATGATCAAAGCATAGTCTGTTTAGGCATAGCTTTGTGTATATCGTGACTTCGCGAGCCTCACACCTCGGTATGAGTCAAAAACGGGATACGGACCGTAGGAAGTGCACACGTTTCTTTCTAGCTAGAGTGATGTCAGGGACCTACCAGCGCTGACATTTTACTTATGTGGATGATGGATTTTGAGGCACCTCGTTATTTTTATAGGCCGTTGGTGGTCATACTATAGGTCCAAAGGGACCGGGAAACGTGTGTTCAGGCATAACCAATCCACTGCCCATAGGCGGGGACCGGCCCTACCGCTTCCAAGGGTTCACTGCGGGGAATCCTGAGGCATTTGCTAGAGTGTCTCGAATCGGAGAGGATCTTGCCCCTAGCCTCGACTCATGATGGAATCCAAATTTCCAATACGCCCTTGCGGTTTTGATTGTAGAACTAGTATCGGCGACATAGTAGGATGGGATACTATGCCGTCTAGGATTAATACTTATGATTGAAATGTTTTTATTTAAAACATATTTGCACTAATGATAATATCAAATCCGTTTTATACGTATCAAGCATCTTTTGACCATTATAAGGTAAAACCCTATCCTCTGGTGTGCGTTGCATTGTGTGATGGGACCTGGGTCTTATAATGGTTTCATTTTTCCAAAAAGACATTGCGTTATTTCTCGATTTACTTTAGTTTATGCACCGACAATCCATTGGAATAAAACCCGTTCCGCATTAGCGGCGTGGTCCTTGGATTTGTCTTATTAATTAAATTAGTTTAGAATTCTCACACCAGTCCCATGACTGACTCGTAGTTTGTTTCACTTTGCAAACTCGGGTGCCCTCTTTTCCACACGGGCAGTCGAGTAGCTTTTTGCAGATATCTATTCTTTTAGCAGGATCCTGAATCGAAGCCTAAAGCTGTGTCCAGAGCTTAGTAGTCTTCCGCTGTTTACTGTATTTTATTTAATGTATTAAATCTTTTGTAGTTTATCTTCCACTGTAATTTTATTTCAATGTACTCTGATATATTCTGTACTCTGATGTAACATTATTATAATGTAATAAAAGTCTGCTGTTATTTGTTTTGATGTATTGTATTTCCAAAGTTAAAGTATTCGAAGATTTCCAACCTTTGGGTCAGACCTGTGTGGTTTATGGTCGATTCAAAGAGCGGGAATTTCTGGGTCTTTACATATATGGTACCCATGCCGCCTATGATTGATACTTATGATTTGAAGTTGTTTTATACACTATACACTGATAATAGTATCCAATGATTTGTTTTAAAACGTATCAAGCATTCTTTGGCTGTTATAAGGGAAAACCCTATCCCCTAGCTTGCGTTGCATTGTGTGATAGGACCTGGGTCTTATAACAGCTTCATTTTTCTTTATTTAGCATTGCGCTCTTTGTTTTATGCACTGGTATTCTTGGGAGGAAACCCGTTCCGTGTTATACGGCGTGGTCCCTTGATTTACCTAACTTTAAAATAAAGAATAATAACTGTTTTAGTTCTCACACCAGTCACATGACTGACCTGGGGTTTATTGTTTTAACCTAAACTCTGGGTGCCCCTATTTTGACACGGGCAGCTAGTAGTTTTGGTTTTGCAGATTTTTATTCATAGGATCCTGGTTTACAGCTGGAATGATATCCGGAAAGCTTTGTATTCGTATATCTCTTCTAGTTGTGTATTGTATTATTTTCCGCTGCTATGTATTTAAATGTAATTTAAATCTCTGATATTTCTGTGTAATATTCATTTATACTCTGTATATTCTTGTATTCTGGTGCATTGTTGTAATATACAATGAAATGTTCTTCCGTCTGCGTTCTGTTGTGGCTCGTTCTCGAACTATCCGCACTTTCCTTTACGGGGAAGTTATGGGTTTTCACAGTTGGTATCAGAGCTTTGGTTTACAAAGCTCAGAGAACAAGACACATTAGAACCATACGGAAGAATTCATCAGAAACTGGATTAGTAATATCCAACGGCAATGATTCGTTAGAGATGGGATCAGTAGTATCCTAGAACGAGTGTGAAGAGTATATTTTTAAAGTGAAAACAAATTTTGTTTTGAAAATTTAAATCAATTATTCGTATTTGATTATTTATTTGTATTGATTTGGACAGTCCAATATATAAAGATTTTGCATATACGCCTTGCAAACGTGTATTTGAAGTTTTAATATACTGGATAGATATAGAATTACACTCGAATCGCCCGGAGATGATTTTGATGATGGAGCTCCATCATTAGAATTCATGTTCGAGTGACGAAAGTGGACTTTCTATATATTTCCTATTGACTGGTGTGAGAACCAAAAATTAGATAGGGCTTATTGTTGTGATTTGGCATCAAAAATGAGATTTTTGACTATATATCGAAGTTATGAATTTCAAATGATAATTCACTAATTGATTGATGTTTGTGTTGTTTGTTTAATTGTTTGATAATTTTGAACTATTATGCCTAACTGAATCAAATAGTGAATTGTGTTGAAATTGGTCACATTTGCTTGCATATACTTGTACTTGCATTGAGCAGGTCATAGCAAGGAGGCTAGAGCAGAGAATAAAATTTGTTTGCCTGACAAATAGGTACATGTTTACTATAATTTACTGTTTTGTTTGGGTGATGATGATTTTATGAGCCTATTGGCTAGCGGCTTGGCTTTTTCTTTTTCTTTTTGAGATCAGAAGGCCTGTATGGCAATTTCGGGATTTTCCCGTGGCTCCCGGTGCAGGGGAGGTTATGGCGAAATTTTTCGAAAATTTAGGGTGTTAGCCAAATTTTTGAAGAATTTGAAAATTCTCAGAAACTGAAAAGTTTGAGAATGGAAGCCGGATCGAACGTAGAGTTGACTGATCAAACCACTTTCGGCTTTGTTCCTTTTCGGGGACGAAAAGTTTTAAGTGGGGGAGATTGTAACAACCCGAAAATCTGGGCCAGTTTAAAATTTTTATTTTGACAATTTTAGCGAATTTTGATTATTTAAAATGAATGATTTTAAATAAAATCGACGAGAAATTTATTTTGAATAGAAATCGAACGTATATATTATATAGTTCGTCGTTAGAATATAAATAATTATTTATAATTATAAAAGGAATTGAAAATGGCGCGGTAGTTCGATAATTCGATTTCTAACTTCAATTGAATGTACCGAGAGCAAAATAAACCGGATTTTAGTGAAACCAAAAATAGTTGAATCTAATTGATAATATCTTTCCAACGAATCTGAGAAATCAAAATTTCATAGCGGGAATCAAAAGATATGTCCAGTTGAAAATGCTGAATAGTCGCTATGGAATTCAGGCCCTTAAAAATAGACATTTTGCAAACGACCTCGGATTTCGACGAAACCACTTTTGTTGGATCCATGATGTAAAGTTATTGCTAGGTTTCAAATTTCATAATTTTTCGAATCAATATGTGGGTGTGGCAAAGGAAAACGCGTTTGACCAGTTTCAATTGATTTTAATCGACTGGAAATTGGCCATTTTACCAACGGTCTCAGAATTCGACGAAACTAGTTTTGTTAGGACTGTATCGTAAATACGAAGTTAGAAAATATTTTTCGGGAATTTTTAGAGTTCGTATGTGACCCCGGTAAATTGAAATGCGCGTTCAAATTCAAGATATAGAGTTATATGTTGATTTTGACGAAAACTGATCGGAACGGTCGAATCAGCTTACGATACATATCCCATTGTGTTCGGAATGGGGGTAATTAGCTAAGGACGGTAGTCGTTGGGTCTCGTTTCGAGATCGAAATCAAAAGTTGCTTTCTGGATTAATTTAATAATATTAAATATATATATATATATATATATATATATATATATATATATTATAAAACCTTCCCTTACCCCACCCTTCACTCTCTCTCCCTCCTTCCCCGTTTCATTTCAGAATAAATAAATAAAAAAACCTAAAAAGAAAACCGCGCTGCCTTCCCCCCGACTGACGGCGTCGCCCACCACCGAGCTCCACCTCAGGCGCCACCCCCGATCGCCTCTCTCTCTCTTCTCTCTCCCTCGCCCTCCTAGTTGAAAACCGTGGCCCCAATTGCAAACCCCGACCCCAAAACTGATCCCCAACCACCAGCGTCCCGCCGCCGAGCCTAGCCGCCTCCGCCTTCGCCTCTGGCCGCTACCAGACTGTCGCTCGGCCTCCCATCACCTCTGGCGTCGCCATTTCCCCTTTCCCACTTCTAGCTGTGAGTTTGTTTCTGATTTATTTATGTTATTGATAAGGTGATTTTTATTATTATGAAAATCTGAAATAGAAATATAATTTTTATTGGTTTAAAGATCTGAAATATTATATATGTTTTTGTTTTAAAAATAGGATTTATATATAAAACTGATCTATAAAGATTTGGTTTTTATTTTGTAAAGAAACGATTTTTCTTAGTGATAAAAATATGATTTTTATCAAGTAGGAAGAATTAGAAAGATTGGATTTTTATTGTATGAAAGACAAGATCTTTACACATGAAGAGAGGAAGTAAAAATATAATTTTTATATACGGAAGGTAATAAAAATGTGATTTTTATATATTGAATAGCATAGTAAAAATTCGATTTTTATATATTGAATAGCGAAGTAACAATTCGATTTTTATATATTGAATAATAGCATAGTAAAAATTCGATTTTTATATATTGAATAGCGAAGTAAAAATTCGATTTTTATATATTGAATAGCGAATTAAAAATTCGATTTTTATATATTGAATAGCATAGTAAAAATTCGATTTTTCTATATTGAATAGCGAAGTAAAAATTCGATTTTTATATATTGAATAGCATAGTAAAAATTCGATTTTTATATATTGAATAGCGAAGTAAAAATTCGATTTTTATATATTGAATAGCAAAGTAAAAATTCGATTTTTATATATTGAATAGCATAGTAAAAATTCGATTTTTATATATTGAATAGCGAAGTAAAAATTCGATTTTTATATATTGAATAGCGAAGTAAAAATTCGATTTTTATATATTGAATAGCGAAGTAAAAATTCGGTTTTTATATATTGAATAGCGAAGTAAAAATTCGATTTTTATATATTGAATAGCGAAGTAAAAATTCGATTTTTATATATTGAATAGCGAAGTAAAAATTCGATTTTTATATATTGAATAACAAAGTAAAAAAATATGATTTTTATATATGTAGAGAATACGGGCAAAGAAAGTGACAAGAAGCAAGAACGGCGAAGATTCCTACATAAGAAGAGTCGAGGCGTCCGATTTGCAATTCTGTGAGAATTTCTCACCCTTTAATTTTATTTCTAGTTGAAATATATACTAGGATGCAGACGGTGTTTAGTAGCACCCGACACCCGTCATCCACAGACCATGGATGGCTTGTTTGTTTAATTGTTTGGTTGTGTAGTTGGTTAGATTATTTGGTTTGAATTGAATTGTTTGGTGAAATGAAATTGATTTGATTGATGTGTGAATGGCGTGGGCCTCACTAGACCGGGGATAAGGCTAGGCCTTGTCCCGTTTCTAGTATCGTACCGTTATGCCACCGAAATTTTCTAAAAATAAGTTAGAGAAATAAAGACAACATTTTATTTAATAAATAAACCGAATAGAATATTCATAGGTTGAATAAAATAGTTTGATCGTTAAAAATATAATTTTTAACGTGAATGTGAATAAATAAAGACTCATTTACAAACCGGACGGTGATTGGGACGATAAATTTTACACATCGGCCAACTGCACAAATAAAATCTGTGTTTGATTGTTTGAAACCCCACACGGGTATTGGGATGATATTTGAAGTACACTAATCCCGATTGTTTATTTGTATGTCGATCGATTGATTGACAGGCTGCTATAAGCGTTGAATATTTATATTTGATGCTTATACATTGTAGAATGCACTTTGGATGAAGGTGGATTATTCATCATTGTTGATATTTACATGTGTTGTAGAAAATCCATATAATTAACATTATATGGTAATTTATTGGGCCTCATTCCAGTTTCGAAAAAGAAATGTTTAAAATGAAAATATTTGAAAAAGAAATATTTGAATAGAAATATTTGAAATAGAATATTTGAAAATCGAAATATATGAAGCCGCGTTGATAGATTGACGCCATTTTGACGTGAACGATATTTATATCGATTTTATTCATTCTTCAGTGAATATGAAATAGAATTGAAATCGTTCTGAAATGAATTCGAATAGATATGAAATAGAATTGAAATCGTTTTGAAATGATTTCGAATAGATATGAAATAGAATTGAAATCGTTTTGAAATGATTTCGAATAGATATGAAATAGAATTGAAATCATTTTAAAATAAATTCGAATTGAAATTGAATTGAATTGAAAACGAACTAAAATTGAATTAGAAATCAATTTGAGTTGAAATCGATTTGAAATGAATTTAAAACGAATTTATATTGGAATATTCAATTTTGATTTGAAATTAAATATGAAGTTGAAATCGATTTGAAATGAATTTAAAACGATTTATAAAGCACGTTTTGAATTGAAATCGACGAAGTATATATAATATATATTATATATATATAATATAATGGCCTAAATAGAACGCGCCGCACTGCGGCAGTTCGCGAATTTCGACCATTGACTTCAAACGGATATTACGGGAGATCCGACCGTCGGATTCTCCTAAAACCAGAAACGTTGGGTTCGTATCGAAAAGAACTTTCTAATGAGTATTAGAAATTCAAAATCTAACGGTTGGATTTGGAGATACGTCCAAATCAAATTTGAAAAAGGTCGTTGTAAGTGCAGTTCGACGGCCGTTGATGGAAATCGACTGTACGGTATCTGTATTGAAAAAATAAAAATAAAAATAGAAATAGATTCTATTTTGAAAAAATAAAAATAGATTTTTATCGAAATGAACTAGTTTTGAACTAGAATTATAATTCTATTTATTTTTAAAATAAATAAACTGGATTGGAAATGGTTTTAAAAATAACCAGAATTTCCAATAATTGCATTGGAATGGATTTGAATCGAAATTGTCTTCGGAATATTTCGATGTTGGATTTCGTGATTATACAGATGTTGTTATGGAAATTTGAAAGATATTTATATATCGTTATTTCCAATACGGTATCTGTTAGTCGTAGAATTTGATATTGAATATAAGCCGATATATTTTTATTCAGAGCCTTGTGTTTAATACCAAATGTGATTTGGGTTTGTCGTGAATGGTGTCTTCATTAACACTGTTCTTGAACCCAGTTGAGAAAAGATTAAATCTTTTTATTTAGATTTAATGAAGTGTACCAATTAAATAATATTTAATTGGAATTGAATTGATATTGATTTTGGGTTTATCGTGAACAGTGTCTTAAATAACACTTGTTCTCTAACCCGATAATTAATGCGATGTGATTTTTGGGTTTATCGTGAACCGTGTTTAAATGACAATGATTCTTTAACCCAGTCACAGATTAAAACTAAGTGGAGTTTTAATGAATCTTTAGTTAGATTGAAATAATCAAGAATGGAGTATCACCAGTTTTGCTCCAGGCGTTAGTTAAATCTTTAATTAGATTTAAACGTGAAATGGTAATTGAATTTACCGATAACACCGTGGTGTTAGATATGAAGTATTACCAGTTTTACTTCATGGGATGAATAGGTTGGGATTGGGAAATTAAAACAAATGATTACTTCGGTAAGGTTCGTTAATCCCGACTAGTTTGAATTGATATTCAAAAGTAGATTAAAGAATAAATTCAAGGAATTTACCTTTGATAAAATTAATGGGAACTTTTCCCTATGAATGTGAAATTTAGAAACTAACTGTCGATTAGCTAAGCAGAATGGTTTTCTGGATATTGATCTGATGTTGGTTTCGGCCTTCGGGGTTAATATTTGGGGAATTATTCTCTAGATTAATTTACGGTTAGTGACTGATGAAGTGGAATGAGGCGTATGTTGTGTTTGTGTAACACTTATTTAAAATATACGCAAGTTATTCGGAAAGACCGGGTTTATCCCATTCTGAATAACTGATACGACGATAAGTCGAAGATGAAGACGATGGTCGAAGACCGGAGGTCTTCACGTCGTTTGGGTGATTACTGATGATCTTGATTGGGCTGTACACCCAAGAAGATGGAAACAGTTGGTGATCGTCCAGACGTACTTGGAGATCGATGGATATGCGGGGTACTAAGTGCCTCCGGTTTCGTTCAGACCCAGAACAGACTTGTAAATGGACTGTGTGTCTGACATTGGATTTCATTCTGTGTGACTGATATCGGTTGCATAGAGTAGTTGGCCTGTGTGGCATGCCTAAGTGGAAATTGATCAAGGCTTCTGTTGAAAAGCAAAGTCTTGTGGATGATGATCAAAGCACAGCCTGTGTGGCACAGCTTTGTGTAACGTAAATTCACGAGCCTCACACCCCGATTGTGAACCGAAAACGGGAGAGGACCTCAGGGAGGGCATGCGTTTCCTTCTAGCTAGGGTGGTGTCAGTGACCTACCAGCCCTGACATTTATATACTTTTCACCTGTGTGGTTGTTGCTGTTGCGAGGCGCCTCGGTTAGATCGGACGATCCGGGTCCGATGGAGCCATTCATTGGCTCATTTACGCCCCAAAGGGCGGGGAAACGTAGTGTTCAGGCATAATAATCCACATCGGTGGACCGGCCCTGTCGCTCCAAGGCTTGCCTGCGCGCTTGCCTGAGACATGGGCTAGATTGTCTCAAATCGGTAGAGGACGATCCCTAGCCTCGGTTCATAGATGGGAACCCAATTTCCAAATACGTGACTTTGCGATTTTAATTGTAGAACTAGTATGGCGACATGATATATGGTACCCATGCCGCCTATGATTGATACTTATGATTTGAAGTTGTTTTATACACTATACACTGATAATAGTATCCAATGATTTGTTTTAAAACGTATCAAGCATTCTTTGGCTGTTATAAGGGAAAACCCTATCCCCCGGCTTGCGTTACATTGTGTGATAGGACCTGGGTCTTATAACAGCTTCATTTTTCTTTATTTAGCATTGAGCTGTTTGTTTTATGCACTGATATTCTTGGGAGGAAACCTGTTCCGTGTTATACGGCGTGGTCCCTTGATTTACCTAACTTTAAAATAAAGAATAATAACTGTTTTAGTTCTCACACCAGTCACATGACTGACCTGGAGTTTATTGTTTTAACCTGAACTCTGGGTGCCCCTATTTTGACACGGGCAACTAGTAGTTTTGGTTTGCAGATTTTTATTCACAGGATCCTGGTTTACAGCTGGAATGATATCCGGAAAGCTTTGTATCCGTATATCTCTTCTAGTTGTGTATTGTATTATTTTCCGCTGCTATGTATTTAAATGTAATTTAAATCTTGGATATGTCTGTGTAATATTCATTTATACTCTGTATATTCTTGTATTCTGGTGCATTGTTGTAATATACAATGAAATGTTCTTCCGTCTGCGTTCTGTTGTGGCTCGTTCTCGAACTATCCGCGCTTTCCTTTACGGGGAAGTTATGGGTTTTCACATCGATCGACCGACGATCTGGGTTGTGGTCTTTAACGTCCCGTATTTTTACAGTATTATAATTTATTGATTTAATTATTTAAATAATGATTTAGAGATTTAAATGGTTGTTTAATTAAAATATATTGAATATTTAATTAATATAATTAACAGAATAATATATTTAATTCTGAAATAGTTGGAAATAGTATAATTCACAATATTGTGTGAATTGGATTATTTAAAATATGTAATTCAGTTTAGAATTGAATTATATTAACGAATTTATTTATAAATGTCAGTTGAACGTATAATTTATATTATAATTATAATTGAGCTCGAAATGGCGCAGCAGTTCGTAATTTGGCTATTCGAACTTTAAACGAATATATATAATCTGTTTTAAGTCGTATTTCTATGAAATAAGAAATGTTCAAAACTAGTGAAGTATATTTTGCTAATGGAAGAGAAAAATCGTGATTTCGTCGTGTAGATTGTGTGTTGTGTCCAAATCAAATTTTCGAAAAGTCGATATGGAATTCCTTTATAAGTTTATAACGATTTATTTATATTATAAATGGATTCTCAATATAAATTGAATGCCGATTTAATTTGGATTTGAAATGTCGAGTTATAAATTCAGATAGGAATATTTTGGAGCTGTATTATATTCTATGTGAATATATACGATAATATTAATTTATTAATATTAAATTTAATTATTTTTAAATATATTAATATTTAAATGGGTTTATTTAGAGCTTTAAAAATAACCAGTTTTGCAAACGAACTTCGTTTTTGATGAAACTAATTTTGTTGGATCTGGAATATTAAATTATTGTTAGATTTCAATTTTCGAAGTTTTGGAATCCGTATGTGGCTGAACGGGATTTTAATGTGAAATACAGTCCATAATTTGACTTTAAAATTACGCTATGTGAGCAAACGAATTCGGAATTCGACGAAACTAATTTCATTGGGTCCGTAATGTCAAGATATAGATGTATGTCCATTTTCGTCGAATTTGGATATTGTATGTGATCATAGGAATTTTTAATGATAAATACAAACAACATTGTGATAAAAATGAATTAAATAATCAATTAAAACATATTTTTCTTCTGCTATAAATAAGCCAATAATTCCTAACCCTAAACCAATTATTCACGGTGGTCAAAACTTCTCAGCCACCACAGAATTAGCTTACACAGTAGAAATCAAAGTTTGAAAATCGATTAAAAATCAAAGGAAATTCCTTAAATCTTGAAGTTGGATTCGTTATGCTCCTCTTCTTGAGAGCATCTTCATGATATACAATTTATATGGTCCAATGTTCTTTTTCATCACCCCTATTTTTCCAGCGTTAGTAGTTTTATCTAGGTTTAGCGATTTCATGCTATACAAGTGGCGATTAAGTAAATGGAGTTTAGATTCATGATTGTTGTGACGACCCCAAACCCCACAAGACGGTGGCAATGGTAATCTTTGGAATATAACACATAAACAGATAACAGCAGAACAGAAATAAATAAATACACCAAATAATGTACAATAGAATACATTGGATAAACATAATCATCAGAGTTACATAGTATATAGGATCATACTTAGTACAAAATACAGTTCTGCTTTACATAAAATGTCTACAGCGGAAAAGAAAACATAATATGTACAACAGGTACAGAACAACATAAAAAGAGACAAATGATAGAATCCAGCTTCAGCTCTAGCTATCCAGAAAGAGCCTGCTAAAACATGAATAGAAGGCTGCCCGTGTAGAAAAAGGGGTACCCGAGTTTGCAAGTGAAACAAACTACGAGTCAGTCATGGGACTGGTATGAGAAATCTACTTAACACATCTTACAATATGGCTAATCAAAGGACCACACCACTTTCGCGGAACAGGTTTACTCCATTGGATTGCTAGTGCTTTAAAACAAATAAATCTTTTAAACATCGCAATGCTTTTTATAAAAATGAAGCCATTATAAGACTCAGCTCCCATCACACAATGCAACACAAACCAGAGGATAGAGCTTTACTTTATAATGGCCAAAATATGCTTGATACGAGAAAAACAAATCGTTTGATATTATTGCTAGTGTATATATGCTTCAAAAACAAATTCAATCATAACTATCAATCATAGATGGCATGGGTACCATATATCATGTCGCCATATATATATATATATATATAGAATCAAAACCGCATGGTGTCGTATTTAGAAATTGGATTCCCATCATGAACCAAGGCAAAAGATAGTCCTTACCGAATTCGAGACGCTCTAGCCCGTGTCTCAGGCAAGCGCGCAGGCAAGCCTTGGATCGTCAGGGCCGGTCCACCGATGTGGATCAAAATTCCTAAACACTGCATTTCCCCGCCCTATTGGGCGTCATTGGTCATATCTGATCACACCATCGGCTCCGAAGAGACCGAAGCAAACCGAGACCTCGCTTTCCATCATCCACATAAGTAAAATACCCGGGCATGCAAAACCCAATGCACCACTCCTAGCTCGAAGGAAACGCATGTCCTCCCTGAGGTCCTTCTCCTGTTTCTGACTCATACTGGGGTGTGAGGCTCGCGAAACAAAGTTAAGCCACACAGGCCGCGCTTTGATCATCAGCCACAAGACTTTGCTTTTCAACAGAAGCCTTGATCTTCTGCCACTTAGGCATGCCATACAGGCAATCAACTTCATGCGACTGATTTCTATCGATATATAACCTCTGAGCTCGTACGTCTCAGAGAAGGGCGTTAAGAAAGAGAATAAATTCTCCGCCGCCAAACAGATATATATTTAATAGAGATCAATCAGCACAGAACAAAATCCAATGTCAGACACAAAGTCCATTTACAAGTTCGTTCTGGGTCTGAACGAAACCGGAGGCACTCAATACCTCGCATATCCATATAATCAACAAGTACATCTGGACGGCTACTACTTCAGCCCCGTCAAGGTAGCTACTCCTATCATGAGCATCAGCAGCACCCCTCCATGCGACGTGAAGATCATCAGTCTTGCACCGTCTTCATATCTTCGACTTTCAATCGTCGATCAATTATTTGAAATGAGAATCAACTCGGACTTTTCAAATAATTCATGTATATTTAGAATTTTAAATCAATTCATTTCAATGGTTAAATTAGTCGATCACTACTTCTGTTCTTTAATGTAATTTTCACACCAAACACATTCAACCATCAAATATCACATAAACCAAGCAAATTCAGTTTATTTCCATTCCATATCATTAATAATATTTTATCACGATTTATCGCTATTTTTATTTATTTAAAAATAGCCAATTCATTCAAACGACGCTTCAGGCCATAACGCGGCCGTGGCGATGTTTTTATTCAGATTTGATTTACACATATCTAAAAATCTAACCGTTGGATCTTCACAAATTTTATATCATTTGAAAGACCTTTACAAAACGAACCCAACGGCTTAAGTTTTGGGAAAATTCGACGGTCAGATCTCCCGTACTAATCGTTTGAAGTTACGATTTCAAAATACGAACTACAACGTCGTTATTCGATTTAATTTAATTATATATATAATCGATTCTGGCGCTGTTTTTCTTCAGATTTTAATTAAACATTCTAGACAATCCAACCGTTGGATCTTCACAAAGTTGGTGTCGTTGGAAAGATATTTCCAAAGAGAATCCAACGGTTTCGGTTTCGGGAAAATCCGATGGTCGGATCTCCCGCACTAATCGTTTGAAATCACGGTTTCAAAACACGAACTGCAGCTTCGTTATTCGATTTATTTTAATTATATTTATATAAATATATATAAATATAATTCTTTCTTCGATTTCAAAACCATTTACACTTTATATATTTGATAAAAACAATATTTTCATCATGAAAATATTTACTCAACACATGAATATTTTTAGCACTTCATTTTCACAATAAAAATGTAGATTTTATTATCCAATCTATATATTCAACACATGAATGTTTTTGACTTCACACATACGATAAAAATATGATTTTTATCGTTCTAGTCCTTTATTCAACACATGAATATTTTCTATAGTTGATATATATAATAAAAATGTGATTATTATTGTAAAACAATTTATTTCAAAACACAATTATTTTATATAGTCTATACATAAGGTAAAAATGTTATTTTTGGTGTTAAAACAATTTATTTAAAATACTAATATTTTATATAGGCTATATATATAATAAAAATGTGATTTTTATCTTTCAAATAATTTACTCAACACATGAACTCATTCAACACGTGAATTTCTATTCAACACATGAATCTCTATTCAACACACGAATATAGTTTCAACACATGAAAATAATTCTAACACATGAATATTATTGAAAATTTCTGCAGCATAACGGCAGGGTAGTTAAATCCGGGACCTTCCCTAGTACGGCTCCTCGCTCTATCTTAAAACCTCGCGGTTTTTGACAATGGGGATTTCAATATCTAGTTCGTAGGCAGACGAATTTTCCCATATTCTAATCCTATTGGGATTTCAATCACAATCAATCATTTCAAATCAACCATTCATGGTATTCACCAAATTTCACATCAACCAATCCAAACAATATCACAACCAATAAGTATCGTCCATGGTCCTTGGATGAGGGGAGTATATATATATATATATATATATATATATATATATATATATATATATATATATATATTCGTATATAAATATATTTCAATTTATTTCAACGCATATATAATTTTTACAACGCATATATAACTTATATATTGAACATACAACTTATACAACACTTATACATGAGGTGTACAACACTTATATAACCCAAACATCGACTATATAATTTATACATCGTTGTTTTCCATATCGTTTATAATATAGAAATCTCACATTGGGTTCCACTCCACCAAAAATAGCAGAAGGCTCAGAAAAATATGCAGTCTCTTCTAGAAGGTAGAAGATGTCCTCACGAGTCCATTGTTTCTTGTTTCACTGGATTTCATCAACAAATGAGAAAGATATGATTTTTACAGTGAAATCAAAACCGTAGCGCTTTAAAGTGCTATTAGACAGTTTTAAATAATTAAAGCCGTTACCTTCAAATTTAGTTCAAACCTAGGTCGCCAATTTTCGCGAAATCCCTGTAGCTAGAGACCGATCGGCCTGCGCCACAGCGGAGTGCTTGGAGAGAGCTTCCCAACGCTACCCCCTTGTCCAGCTTGAAGTGGTGGACGGCGCGCAAATTGAGGTGATGCGGCGCTACTTCCCAGGCCCAATTCTCGAGGCACACTGCACGATGGGGGTCGTGGCTGCTATGGATTTGTAGAAAGGAGTGAGGGCTTCAAAAATCTCCAAAGGGGCAGTGGGTTTTGGTGAGAGGAATCGCAGGAAAAAGGCTGGGAACGGAGGAACGGGTTTCGTCATCGATCGGGGGAGAGAGAGAGAAAGCGAGGAGAGAGAAACTTAAATGGGCCAATGAGGTTATTTATTTATTTATATATTTTTAAAATTCTAAAATACCCCTTATCTCATACGAACTCCAATCCAAACCCTACGACTGTCGCCCTTAGCTAAATACCCCCATTCCGAACACAATGGGATATGTTTCGAAGGCCCATTCGACTGTTTCAATCAGTTTTCCTTCAAATTAAAATATAACACATTCAATATTTAATTTGAACGTACATTACAATTTGCCGGGGCCACATACTGATTCTAAAAATTCCAGAAAAATAAATCTAGCTATGTTTTGACGATACGGTCCCAACAAAACTAGTTTCGTTGAATTCTGAGACTGTTTGAAAAATGGCCATTTTCTGGTCGATCCAATTTAACTGTAATTGAACAAAACACGTTTTCCTTTGCCACGCTCACATATTAACTTCAAAAATTATGAAATTTGAAACCTAGCAATAATTTGACATCCTGGATCCAACAAAAGTGGTTTCGTCGAATTCCGAGGTCGTTTGCAAAATGTCTATTTTCAAGGGCTATATATTCTCTATAGGGACCTTTCTGAAAATTCATTTGGCCATAACTTTTGACTCCTGCTATGAAACTTCGATTTTTCAGATTCACTAGAAAGATATTCACTAATAGATTTAAATATTTTTGGTTTCTTTAAAATCCGTTTTATTTTGCACCCGGTACAGTCAGTCAAAGTTTGAATTTCAATTTTGAAACTGCCACGCTATTTCAGGCCTTGTTTATAATTTAAATTAATTATATTTACTTTCAAACATCGATTCACACATACTTTTCATCATTATTATTTAAAATATTTATTTTAAATATTTAAAATCAACTAAAATAGCCAATTAAAATTTTTTAAACTGGTTCAGATTTTCTGCGTTGTTACAATTGTGGAGGAGTAGAGCTGCGAGTGGAGTTTTTTCATGGATTTTTGTGAGGATGACTGTCGCACCTTTTTGCTAGAGCAGTCCATGTGCGCGATCAATGAAGGGGACCGAGTTTAGTGAAGTTATTATGGTGCCGTTCTTTTGAAGATGGTGAAGGAACGAAGGAGAACTGTGGGAATTAAGGTCAGCTAATGGCCATTTGAAAGACAGTGGAGCTGGTATATGGGAGTGAGGAAGAAGGGTATATGTGATCATGGGCTTTTAAAGGGATGACGGGTCGTTTGAAATATTTGGGTAAAGTCCATAATAAATTATTTAAGTTTAGATTGACATAAATTAGTGCATCAACTTTAAAACATCGTATCTTATGTGTATGTTGTCAAAATTCAACAAAACAGGATCCGTTGGGATCGTATGGACGAGAGCTATGCAATGGAACTGACTGAGAGTGAACTGGAGCTTGTTACAATTTACAACGAAATAAATTGTCTGAGCTGAATCAAATCGACGATCGCTTATCGTTATTTAACGATAACCGACCAATGTGAGTAAATTTCACTAACTCTGATCAGTTATATTTTTATAACATATTTTTAGAATTGATAAATATTGGTTGATTCCTGTGTGTTGTTTTTCTGGATGAATTTCTAATTAATTGGTTGAATATATATATATATATATATATATATATATATATATATATATATATATATCGTTAATTAAATATTGATTCTGTTTATCAGAATACTTTATATTGAAATGAAGTAGATGTTAATTATATTGTTTAACATCTGTGGGTGCAGGGAAACAGGTTGGAGGGATCTAACTGGATTCCTTAATATTTATAATACTGTTTGTTTTCATATATTGTGATATATGATGTTATATATAATCTGTGATTGATTATGATGACACTGGTCTTGTTATTTGGTATTTTAAATACCATAAGAAATATTGGAATGTAAAAAGGGAATTTTCAAAGTGTATATTAAAAATTAAATATTTACTTGGGAAATAAATATAATTATAAAAGGAAATATTTATATGAAATAAACAGGATATTATAAATGAAATATTCATATGAAATAAATAGGATTTATAAAAGGAAATATTTATTTAGAAATTAAATAGAATTGTAAAAGGAATATTTATTTGGAAAATAAATAGAATTACAAAAGGAATATTTATTTAGAAAATAAATAGAATTACAAAAGGAATATTTATTTAGAAAATAAATAGAATTATAAAAAGAATATTTATTTAGAAAATAAATAGAATTATAAAAGTGATATTTATTTGGAAAATAAATAGGATTATAAAAGGAAATTGACGAGATATAAAAGAACTATGAGTTGATGGATTTAAAGGAGATTTTTAAATAGAAATTTGTTTCAATAGATAAATGGAGCAGATTAATTTATAAGTAATTTTTTTATAAATTAAGTAAAATAATTTATAATGGGATAAATTGAATATATAAGTCTGAATTTATATAGAGGAGTAGAAATCGATTTTAACACCAATATTTTAAATAGAAATTGAACTTACCATTTATAAAGGGAATTATAAATGAGACTTTTAGTATTAGAAGTAAAAAGGAGATTTTGCATAATTAATTCTATAAATAGAAGTACAAATAGAATTTGGAACAAGGGTTATTATTTTAAATGCGAAATCAAAACTGAATTGATTATATAAAAGAAATATTATTCACATTCGATGAGGACAATGGATTAAAATAAACATTTTATAAATTAAAACATTTATAAGGAAAATTGGGTTTTGAAATAGGAATTCAAATGGGAATTTGAATGAGATAGAAAATAGAGTTAATTGAATATTAGTTATTCGAGTAGAGTTAAATCGAATATAAGTTATTCGAAGAGAGTTAATCAAATATAAGTTATTCGTAGAGAGTTAATCGAATATTAGTTATTCGAAGAGAGTTAATCGAATAAAAGTTATTCAGAGAGAGTTAATCGAATATTAGCTTATTCGGAAGGGAGTTATCGAAAAGAGTTTATTCGAAAGGGAGTTATCGAATAGAGTTTATTCGAAAGGGAGTTATCGAATAGAGTTATTCGAAATAGAGTTATCAAATATAGTTATTCGAAGAGAGTTATCAAATATAGTTATTTGAAATATATTTATTCGAAATAAAGTTATCAAATATAGTTATTTGAAATTTAGTTATTCGAAATATAGTTATCAAATATACTTATTCGAAGAGAATTATCGAATAGAGTTATTCAAAATATAGTAATTTGAAATAGAGTTATCAAATAGAGTCATTTGAATATAATTTATTCGAATAGAGTTAATCGAATATAATTTATTCGAAAGAGTGTTAATCGAATATAATTTATTTGAAAGAGAGTTAAATCGAATACAAGTTATTCGAAAGAGAGTTAAATCGAATAGAGATTATTGGAAAAAGAATTATACGTTGAAATTCGATTTTATCAAATTTGGGAAAGTACTATTCACTTTTCGTTTTTAATCAAGATTTATTTATTTATTAATAAATTAGTTGTTTGTTTATTTATCCAAATTTATATATCAAAGTTATATTTAAGTTATTATATTTTGGAAGCACGGGATTATAACACTGTTGTTATGATCAAATGATTTTTGTAAAAGAAGTGGATTCGTAAATAGAATCCGAGAGTTACATAAGGAAGTTTGTTAAAGATTTAAAAGGGTACTTTGTCTATTTCGAGGTTAGAAATGTTGTTCAGTTAAGGTATGAGAGGTAGTTATACCCCAACTTGATTGACTTCATTTTTAACTAAGGAATGGTTAAGTTCGATAGTGAAGGTTGGTTAAGTGAATTTAGGTAATGAGTGTAATGGTTTGAGTTGGCATAGCAATGTTTTATTTAAACATCTGTTTAAATCCAATGAAGGAGTTTTGGAAATGTTTCCCAAATAAGAATCAGAAATGTTTTCTAATATTAAAAAATAGAAATGAGAGTAAATATGGAAATGTTTTCCAATGATTAATAACGTATATTTTCTAAATTTAGAAAATAAGAATCTACGAATATATGGAAACGGGAATAAGGAAATGGATAATTGAATGACAAATTAAATTAAGGGGATCAGTGTTGATTGATGATTTGCATGGTAAGATTTCCATTTGGAAATAAGACCGTTGTTTGTACACATGTTTTCCTTTGATAGTTAAATAACCTGCTAACAAGTTTTTTACCATTTCCGTTGTCAATACGGAGAGACCGGGATCAGATTTATTATTTGAAAAGCACTCCATATAGGCATTAGCACTGCGAATCAAACACGATCAAGATAATTGAAGACAGAGTTTATGCAAGGGCTGTTCTGGCAAATCCTAGGTAAGAATTGCCTAAGATAGGTTTACAGAATAGTGCTTTCGAATTGTCGAGTCCTAGGACGACTTGTATGAAAGAATGTCTGATAGAGTATATTTAATAGATCGCATAAGTTGATCTCTCCAAACGTACTTACGTTTGGTGGTGGAGGAATTCGTTTCTCTTAGCTGTATACTTGTGGTATTTTTGTGTAACGACCCGGAAAATCTGAACCAATTTAAAAAATTTAAATAGGCTTTTTTAGTGGATTTTAAATATTTAAAATAAATATTTTAAATAATAGCAATGAAATGTATGTTTGAATTGATGTTGAAAATGAAAACAATTAATTTGAATTATAAACAAGGCCTAAAATGGCGAGGTAGTTTCAAAATTTGACTGACTATACCGGGTGCAAAACAAAACGGAATTGAGTGAAACCAAGAATATTTAAATCTGTTAGAGAATATCTTTCTAATGAATCTGAAAAATCGAAGTTTCATAAGGGGAAGCAAAAGTTATGGCTAAATGAATTTTCAGAAAGGTCGCTATGTAATTTATATAGCCCGTGAAAATAGCCATTTTGCAAACGACCTCAGAATTCGACGAAACCACTTTTGTTGGATCCGGGATGTCAAATTATTGCTACGTTTCAAATTTCATAATTTTTGAAGTTAATATGTGAGCGTGGCAAAGGAAAACGTGTTTTGTTCAGTTACAGTTAAATTGGATCGACCAGAAATGGGCCATTTTTCAAACGGTCTCAGAAATCGATGAAACTAGTTTTGTTGGGATTGTATCGTCAAAACATAGCTAGATTTATTTTTCGGGAATTTTTAGAATCAGTATATGGCCAAGGCAAATTGAAATGTATGTTCAAATCAAATATTGTATGTTTTATATTTTAATTTGTAGAATAACTGACTGAAACAGTTGAATGGGCTTACGAAACATATCCCATTGTGTTCGGAATGGCGGTATTTCGCTAGGGGTGATAGTCATTTGAGTTCGTTTGGAGTTCATTACGATTTTTGAGCTTTAAAGGAAATTAAATATTAATAAAATAAACATTATAAAACCTCCCCAAAACCCTAAGCCATCCCCTCGTTTTCTCAGCCGCCACTTGCGATCGATGGCCCAAACCGCTCGAAATTTCTTGCTTCAAAATCTCCCAATCCATCGTGTTTCAACCCAAACCCCTTGAGCGAAAATCCAAGGAGGTTCCACGATCTTCCAATCCGTATAAGGGAGGTTAACTTTCGTTGAAGGGTTTCTGAGATTTTGGGGGTCGAAGTCCGCCGGTTGGAGGTGGTTTTACGTGGCGATGGAGCCATCAAAGGGGGCGGAATTGAGGGAGGAGGCGCGGCTTGGGGAGGGCTATTGCGTGGTATGATCTGATCGATGGTCAGGGTGAAGGTGGAGGTGCGGTGATGGAGTTTTCAGAACGATGGGGTGGGTTTTGGTCCGCGAGTAACATGAAGAAAGGGTGAAGAAGGTAACGCTTCAAACGTTATTAAAAATGTTATTAATTTTAATTAAACCCATAGTTAATTTCTTTAATAACTTATTGTTTGTTTAAACTTTGCGAGGTCGTAATTTTTTGTTACGAACTCGAAATCACACGAAACTAGATCCGTCGCGATCGTGGGGACGAGGGCTTCACAACAAAACTGATCGCGTCCAAAATAAAGCACGTTGGAATTTCAGGCAATTTCAAATCGTAACAGACCAGGAATTCAGATAAAACTGGTGGAGTGGAACCCAATGTGAGATTTCTAAATTATAAACGATATGGAAAACGACGATGTATAAATTATATAGTCGATGTATGGGTTATATAAGCGTTGTACACCTCATGTATAAGCGTTGTATAAGTTGTACGTTCGATGTATGAGTTATATATGCATTGTAAAAATTATATATGTGTTGAAATAGAAGTGAAATGTTTATACATATATATATATATATATTTATATATATATACACACGCCCCTCGTTCACAAACCATGGACGATTTTTATTGGTTGTGACTGGTGTGAAAATTCGTTGATTACGAATGGTTGATTAGAATTGTTTGTGGTTGAAATTGATTGATTGTGGTTGAAAAATACCCGTTTGTGGTTGCGAAATATTTGGTTGAAACCACATAGAATTAGTTTGTGGAAATGAAAAAAATATACATGCCGTCTGCGTGCGAACTAGATGCATGATTCCCCATTGTCAAAAGCTGCGAGGCTTTAAGGTAGAGCGAGGAGCCGTACTAGGGACGGTCCCTGTTTTAACTACCCTGCCATTATACTGCCGAAATTTTGAATAATATTCATGTGTTAGAATTATTTTCCTGTGTTGAAACTATATTCGTGTGTTGAATAGAAAACCTTCATGTGTTGAATCGAAATTCATTCGTTGAATAGAAATTCATGTGTTGAATGGTATTCGTGTTTTAAATAAATTGTTTTAACAATGAAAAATCACATTTTTACTCTATATATACAAACTATAGGAAACATTCATGTGTTGAATCGAAATTCATTCGTTGAATAGAAATTCATGTGTTGAATGGTATTCGTGTTTTAAATAAATTGTTTTAACAATGAAAAATCACGTTTTTACTCTATATATACAAACTATAGAAAACATTCATGTGTTGAATCGAAATTCATTCGTTGAATAGAAATTCATGTGTTGAATGGTATTCGTGTTTTAAATAAATTGTTTTAACAATAAAAATCACATTTTTACTCTATATATACAAACTATAGAAAACATTCATGTGTTGAATCGAAATTCATTCGTTGAATAAAAATTCATGTGTTGAATGGTATTCGTGTTTTAAATAAATTGTTTTAACAATAAAAATCACATTTTTACTCTATATATACAAACTATAGAAAACATTCATGTGTTGAATCGAAATTCATTTGTTGAATAGAAATTCATGTGTTGAATGGTATTCATGTTTTAAATAAACTGTTTAAACAATATAAAAATCATCTGTTTATTGTATATATACGAATTTTGAATAACATTCATGTGTTGAATAGAAATTCATTCGTTGAATAGAAATTCATGTGTTGAATGGTATTCGGGTTCGAAAGAAATTGTTTTATAATAAAAAAATCATATTTTTATCATCTATATAGACTATATAAAATAGTCGTGTTAAGAAATAAATTGTTTTATAATAAAAATCATATTTTTATCACCTATATGAATTATATAAAATAATCGTGTTTCAAAATAATTTGTTTTACAATAAAAATCACATTTTTCTATATACATGAATGGTTAAAAATAGCGAAGTGTTGAAATAATTGTCGGTTGGATAAAAATATCATTTTTATCAAATGTATGAAAAGAATATAGTTTTGAAATCAAAGAATCGATATATATATATATATATATATATATATATATATATATATATATATATATATGTATGTATAAATAAAATTGAAATATATCGAATAGCGAAGCTGCAGTTCGTGTTTTGAAACCGTGGTTTCAAACGATTAGTGTGGGAGATCCGACCATCGGATTTTCCCGAAACCGAAACCGAAACCGTTGGGTTCGCTTTAGAAATATCTTTCCAACGACACCAACTTTGTAAAGATCCAACGGTTGGATTGTCTGGAATGTTCAATTCAAATCTGAAGAAAAACAACGCCAGAATCGATTATATATATATATATATATATATATATATATATATATATATATATATAATTAAATTAAATCGAATAACGACGCTGTAGTTCGTATTTTGAAATCGAAACTTCAAACGATTATACCGGGAGATCCGACCGTCGGATTTTCCCGAAACTAGAACCATTGGATTCGTTTTGAAAAGATCTTTCTAATGATGTAAATTTTGTGAAGATCCAACGGTTAGATTTTCAGATATGTGTAAATCAAATCTGAAGAAAAACAGCACCACGGCTGCGTTATGGCTCGAAGCGTCATTTGAATAAATTGGCTATTTAAAATAAATAAAAATGGCGATAAATCATTATAAAATATTATAAACGATATGGTGTGAAATTTAAAAACTAACTGAAGGTTGGCTAAGTCGAATGGTTTCCTGGGTGTTGATCTGATGTTGGTTTCGGCCTTCGGGGTTAATATTTGGGAAATCGTTCTCTTACTGATTTACGGTTAGCGACTAATGAATTGAAATGATGCGTATTTGTGTTTGTGTTACACTTGTTTACTATATACGCGAGTTGCTCAGAAAAACCGGGTTTATCCCATTCTGAATAACTGAACCGACGATAGGAAATCGAAGATGAAGACGGTGGTCGAAGACCGGAGTTCTTCACCTCGTTTGGATGGTAACTGATATCCTGATTGGGAGGCATCCCGAAATACGGATAATGACTGGTGATCGTCCAGAAGTACGTGGAAATTGGTGGGTTTGCAAGGTATGTAGTGCCTCCGGTTTCGTTCAGACCCAGGACGGACTTGTAAATGGACTGTGTGTCTGACATTGGAATTTATTCTGTGCGATTGATAGCCATCGGTTACATGGCGTGAATTGCCTGTGTGGCATGCTAAGATGCAGTGATCAGGGCTTCTGTTTAAAAGCAAAGTCTTGTGGTTGATGATCAAAGCACCGCCTGTGTGGCGTAGCTTTGTGTATAACGTTAATTCGCGAGCCTCACACACCGGTATGAACCAAAAACGGGAGAGGACCTCAGGGGGGACGTGCGTTTTCTTTCTAGCTAGAAGTGGCGTCAGTGGTTTTACACGCCCTGACGAGTTTGACTTATGTGGTTGTTACTGTTGCGAGGCACCTCGGTTATATCGGTCGATCCGGGACCGATGGAGTATTTGTTGGCTCATTTACGCCCCAAAGGGCGGAGAAACGCATTGTTCAGGCATTATAATCCACTCCGTGTGGACCGGCCCTGACGATCCAAGGTACGGTTGCGGCTGTGCCTGAGACTCGGGCTAGACAGTCTCGAATTCGATAAGGACTATCTTTTGCCTTGGTTCATGACGGAAATCCAACTTCCAAATACGTGACTGTGCGGTTTTGATTGTATATATATATATATATATGGCGACATGATATATGGTACCCATGTCGTCTATGATTGATAGTTATGATTAAAATTGTTTTTGAAACTAATAAACACTAGTAATAATATCAAATGCTTTTCTTTTATTCGTATCAAACATATTTGGCCATTATAAGGTAAAACTCTATCCTCCGTTTTGCGTTGCATTGTGTGATGGGAACTGAATCTTATAATGGCTTCATTTTTATAAAAAGTATTGCGATGTTTAAAAGAATGATTTGTTTTAAAGTACTGGCAATCCAATGGAGTAAACCCGTTCCACGAAAGTCGCGTGGTCCTGTGATTAGCCATATTATAAAGGTGTTAAGTAGATTTCTCATACCAGTCCCATGACTGACTCGTAGTTTGTTGCACTTTCAAACTCGGGTGCCCCTTTTTCTACACGGGCAGCCTTGTATTCAGGTTTAGCAGGCTCTTTCTGGATAGCTGGAGCTAAAGATGGATTCTATCATTTATCTCTTTTTATGTTGTTCAGCTCCTATTGTACGTATTATGTTTGTTTCTGCTGGAGACATTTATGTATAGCTGAACTGTATTTGTACTAAGTATGATCCTGTATACTGTGTAACTCTGATGATTTCATTTATCCAGTGTATTATTTGTTCATTATCTGGTGAATTTATTTAATTCTGTTCTGCTGTTATCTGTTTCTGTGTTATATTCCAAAGATTACCCTTGCCACCGTCAGTACGGGGTTTGGGGGCGTCACAACGTAGTATCAGAGCTTTGGTTAAGCTTAGTGCTGGAATATAACATATTAACGAACTCGTCAGAAATAGAACCAGTAGTGTTCTACGACGGGTAACTCATTAAAGATAGGATCAGTAAAATCCTAGTATGAGTATAGCAGAATCAGAATAACTCATTAGAGATGGGGTCAGAAGTACTTCAGAACGAGTTGAGAGTTATATGTTTTTAAATAATGTATTTGTGATTATATATATAGTGTGGTTTTAGAAATATAATTTTTGAATATATAAAAGATATGTATTTGAGAAGTAAAAGAGTATATGAATTAATTTGTATGATTTTGACAGATTAAAAAACAATTTGATTGTTGTTTGTGTTGTGTGATAGTAGATTTGATTAATTAAATTATTAAAACGATAGTTAATTTAATCAATAGTAGAATGAATGGTAGAATTTATTCGATTAGCTCACACATTGAACTGATTTAAAAATAGATAGAAATATATACATGTGCATTATATATGTTTGAACAGGTAAATGGATTAGCTGTTGAGTAAAGATTTTATTTGCATGCCCGACAAATAGGTAAACCTTAATGAGTTGGATGTGAAATATTATTATATCAACTCCTGTGAATGTCTTTGGATGCGGAGTGTTGGTTGTTCTGTGGGTAATAATAAACGTCGCCATAGGATAGTAACAATTAATTTTGAACTACACTACATGGCATACTTCTTGAAGATGGGCATACTTCATCATATACAACATAAGCATTTGGAGCTTGTGTGATGAGGTGGAAGATTTACCATACGAGCGAGAGGCTTGTATGTCGATGACTATATTTTACAGGTTGAACTGATGACTGATACGACCATATAAAATTGTAACGATAAATTGCCAGATTAATAAAAACCCCACACGGGTCTGGAGTTGACAATAGTCACGTCTCTCTAGTCATTAGATACGGCACATGGATTATTTATTTCCCACACGGGATGAGGTGATAAGGATTTATCTTCTGGAGCAAATAAAAAATACACACTCCCCCAGGCTTTGACAGGGTGACGAGAATTTATTCTCTAGAGTTATTATCTATACACGCTCCCCTGTAAACACCAGAATATATCACAATAAATATGTGTATGCTTTATAGGATTTATTGGGTACCTAATACGGCCCAATAAATTTCCAAACCCCTCCCCGTACAAAGGAGGTTATGGAGAAATTTTTCGAAAATTCCGGGTGTTAGCCAAATTTTTGAAGAATTTGAAAATTCTCAGAAACTGAAAAGTTGGAGAATGGAAGCCAGATTGAACGTAGAGGTGAATAATCAAACCACTTTCGACTTTGTTCCTTTTCGGGGACGAAAAGTTTTAAGTGGGGGAGATTTTAACGACCCGGAAAATCTAAACCAATTTAAAATTTTTATATTGGCTATTTTAGTGGATTTTAAATATTTAAAATAAATATTTTAAATAATAGCGATGAAATGTATGTTTGAATCGATGTTGAAAATGAAAATAATTAATTTGAATTGTAAACCAGGCCTGAAAAGGCGAGGTAGTTTCAAATTTTGAATTCAAACTTTGACTGACTGTACCGGGTGCAAAAACAAAACGGATTTGAGTGAAACCAAAAATATTTAAATCTGTTAGTGAATATCTTTCTAACGAATCTGAAAAATCGAAGTTTTATAGCGGGAAGCAAAAGTTATGGCTAAATGAATTTTCAGAAAGGTCGCTATGGAATTTATATAGCCCGTGAAAATGGCCATTTTGCAAATGACCTCAGAATTCGACGAAACCACTTTTGTTGGATCCAGGATGTCAAGTTATTGCTAGGTTTCAAATTTCATAATTTTTGAAGTTAATATGTGAGCGTGGCAAAGGAAAACGTGTTTTGGTCAGTTACAGTTAAATCGGATCGACCAGAAATGGGCCATTTTTCAGATGGTCTCAGAATTCGATGAAACTAGTTTTGTTGGGACCGTATCGTCAAAACATAGCTAGATTTATTTTTCGGGAATTTTTAGAATCAGTATGTGGCCCCGACAAATTGAAATGTATGTTCAAATCAAATATTATATGCTTTATATTTTAATTTGAAGAATAACTGACTGAAACAGTTGAATGGGCATACAAAACATATCCCATTGTGTTCGGAATGGGGGTATTTGTCTAGGGGTGACAGTCGTTCGAGTTCGTTTGGAGTTCATTACGATTTTTGAGCTTTAAAGGAAATTAAATATTAAAATATTAATAAAATAATCATTATAAAACCTCCCCAAAACCCTAAGCCATCCCCTCGTTTTCTCAGCCGCCACTTGCAATCGATGGCCCAAACCGCTCGAAATTTCTTGCTTCAAAATCTCCCAATCCATCGTGTTTCAACCCAAACCCCTTGAGCAAAAATCCAAGGAGGTTCCACGATCTTCCAATCCGTATAAGGGAGGTTGACTTTCGTTGAAGGGTTTGTGAGATTTTAGGGGTCGAAGTCTGCCGGTTGGATGTGGTTTTACGTGGCGATGGAGCCATCGAAGGGGGCGGAATTGAGGGATGAGGCGCGGCTTGGGGAGGGCTATCGCATGGTATGATCTGATCGATGGTCAGGGTGAAGGTGGAGGTGCGGTGATGGAGTTTTCAGAACGATGGGGTGGGTTTTGGTTTGCGAGTTACATGAAGAAAGGCGGAAGAAGGTAACGCTTCAAACGTTATTAAAAATGTTATTAATTTTAATTAAACCCATAGTTAATTTCCTTAGTAACGTATTGTTTGTTTAAACTTTGCGAGGTCGTAATTTTTTGCTACGAACTCGAAATCACACGAAACTAGATCCGTCGCGATCGTGGGGACGAGGGCTTCACAACAAAACTGATCGCGTCCAAATAAAGCACGTTGGAATTTCAGGCAATTTCAAATTGTAACAGACCAGAAATTTAGATAAAACTGGTGGAGTGGAACCCAATGTGAGATTTCTAAATTATAAACGATATGGAAAACGACGATGTATAAATTATATATTCGATGTATGGGTTATATAAACGTAGTACACCTCATGTATAAGCGTTGTATAAGTTGTACGTTCGATGTATAAGTTATATATGCATTGTAAAAATTATATATGTGTTGAAATAGAGGTTAAATGTTATATATATATATATATATATATATATATATATATATATATATATATATATATATACACGCCCCTCGTCCACAAACCATGGACGATATTTATTGGTTGTGATTGGTGTGAAAATTGGTTGATTATGAATGGTTGATTAGAATTGTTTGTGGTTGAAATTGATTAATTGGGGTTGAAAAATACCCGTTTGTGGTTGAGAAATATTTGGTTGAAACCACAAAGGATTAGTTTGTGGAAATGAAAAAAATATACATGCCGTCTGCGTGCGAACAAGATGCATGATTCCCCATTGTCAAAAGCTGCGAGGCTTTAAGGTAGAGCGAGGAGCCGTACTAGGGACGGTCCCGGTTTTAACTACCCAGTCGTTATGCTGCCGAAATTTTGAATAATATTCATGTGTTAGAATTATTTTCCTGTGCTGAAACTATATTCGTGCGTTGAATAGAAAACCTTCATGTGTTGAATCGAAATTCATTCGTTGAATAGAAATTCTTGTGTTGAATGGTATTCGTGTTTTAAATAAATTGTTTTAACAATGAAAAATCACATTTTTACTCTGTATATACAAACTATAGAAAACATTCATGTGTTGAATCGAAATTCATTCGTTGAATAGAAATTCATGTGTTGAATGGTATTCGTGTTTTAGATAAATTGTTTTAACAATGAAAAATCACATTTTTACTCTATATATACAAACTATGGAAAACATTCATGTGTTGAATCGAAATTCATTCATTGAATAGAAATTCATGTGTTGAATGGTATTCGTGTTTTAAATAAATTGTTTTAACAATAAAAATCACATTTTTACTCTATATATACAAACTATAGAAAACATTCATGTGTTGAATCGAAATTCGTTCGTTGAATAGAAATTCATGTGTTGAATGGTACTCGTGTTTTAAATAAATTGTTTTAACAATAAAAATCACATTTTTACTCTATATATACAAACTATAGAAAACATTCATGTGTTGAATCGAAATTCATTCATTGAATAGAAATTCATGTGTTGAATGGTATTCGTGTTTAAAATAAACTGTTTTAACAATATAAAAATCACCTTTTTATTGTATATATACAAATTTTGAATAACATTCATGTGTTGAATAGAAATTCATTCGTTGAATAGAAATTCATGTGTTGAATGGTATTCGGGTTCGAAAGAAATTGTTTTATAATAAAAAATCATATTTTTATCATCTATATAGACTATATAAAATAGTCGTGTTTAGAAATAAATTGTTTTATAATAAAAATCATATTTTTATCACCTATATGAACTATTAAAATAATTGTGTTTCAAAATAAATTGTTTTACAATAAAAATCACATTTTTTCAATATACATGAATGGTTAAAAATAGCGAAGTGTTGAAATAATTGTCGGTTGGATAAAAATATCATTTTTATCAAATGTATGAAAAGAATACAGTTTTCAAATAGAAGAATCGATATATATATATATATATATATATATATATAAAATTGAAATATATCGAATAGCGAAGCTATAGTTCGTGTTTTGAAACCGTGATTTCAAACGATTAGTGTGGGATATCCGACCATCGGATTTTCCCGAAACCGTTGGGTTCGCTTTGGAAATATCTTTCCAACGACACCAACTTTGTAAAGATCCAACGGTTGGATTGTCTGGAATGTTTAATTCAAATCTGAAGAAAAACGGCGCCAGAATCGATTATATATATATATATATATATAATTAAATTAAATCGAATAACGACGCTGCAGTTCGTATTTTGAAATTCGAAACTTCAAACGATTATACCGGGAGATCCGACCGTCGGATTTTCCAGAAACTAGAACCGTTCGATTCGTTTTGGAAAGATCTTTCTAATGATGTAAATTTTGTGAAGATCCAACGGTTAGATTTTCAGATATGTGTAAATCAAATCTGAAGAAAAACAGCGCCACGGCCGCGTTATGGCCCGAAGCGTCGTTTGAATAAATTGGCTATTTTAAAATAAATAAAAATGGCGATAAATTGTTATAAAATATTATAAACGGTATGGATGTGAAATTTAGAAACTAACTGAAGGTTGGCTAAGTCGAATGGTTTCCTAGGTGTTGATCTGATGTTGGTTTCGGCCTTCGAGGTTAATATTTGGGAAATCGTTCTCTTACTGATTTACGGTTAGCGACTAATGAATTTAAATGATGCGTATGTGTGTTTGTGTTACACTTGTTTATTATATACGCGAGTTGCCCAGAAAGACCGGGTTTATCGATCCCATTCTGAATAACTGAACCGACGATAGGAAATCTAAGATGAAGACGGTGGTCGAAGACCGGAGTTCTTCACCTCGTTTGGATGGTAACTGATGCCCTGATTGGGAGGCATCCCGAAATACGGATAATGAGTGGTGATCGTCCAGAAGTACATGGAGATCGATGGGTTTGCGAGGTATGTAGTGCCTCCGGTTTCGTTCAGACCCAGGACGGACTTGTAAGTGGACTGTGTGTCTTAAATTGGAATTTATTCTGTGTGATTGATATCCATCGGTTACATGGCGTGAATTGCCTGTGTGGCATGCTAAGATGCAGTGATCAGGGCTTCTCTTGAAAAGCAAAGTCTTGTGGTTGATGATCAAAGCAACGCCTGTTGGAGTAGCTTTGTGTATAACATTAATTCGCGAACCTCACACCCCGGTATGAACCAGAAACGGGAGATGACCTCAGGGGGGACGTGCGTTTTTTTCTAGCTAGAAGTGGCGTTAGTAGTTTTACATGCCCCGACGAGTTTGACTTATGTGGTTGTTACTGTTGCGAGGCGCCTCGGTTATATCGGTCGATCCGGGACCGATGGAGTCATTCGTTGGCTCATTTACGCCCCAAAGGGTGGAGAAACGCATTGTTCAGGCATTATAATCCACTCCGTGTGGCGGCCCTGACGATCCAAGGTACGGTTGCGGCTGTGCCTGAGACTCGGGCTGGACAGTCTCGAATTCGATAAGGACTATCTTTTGCCTTGGTTCATGACAGAAATCCAATTTCCAAATACGTGACTGTGCGGTTTTGATTGCATATATGTATATATGGCGACATGATATATGGTACCCATGTCGTCTATGATTGATAGTTATGATTGAAATTGTTTTTGAAACTTATAAACACTAGTAGTAATATCAAATGCTTTTCTTTTATTCGTATCAAACATATTTGGCCATTATAAGGTAAAACTCTATCCTCCGGTTTGCGTTGGATTGTGTGATGGGAAATGAGTCTTATAATGGCTTCATTTTTATAAAAAGCATTGCGATGTGTAAAAGAATGATTTGTTTTAAAGCACTGGCAATCCAATGGAGTAAACCCGTTCCACGAAAGTGGCGTGGTCCTGTGATTAGCCATATTATAAAGGTGTTAAGTAGATTTCTCATACTAGTCCCATGACTGACTCGTAGTTTGTTTCACTTTCAAACTCGGGTGCCTCTTTTTCTACACGGGCAACCTTGTATTCAGGTTTAGCAGGCTCTTTCTGGATAGCTGGAGCTGAAGATGGATTCTATCATTTATCTTTTTTTATGTTGTTCAACTCCTATTGTACATATTA
This sequence comes from Allium sativum, assembly GCA_030737875.1. Classification (NCBI taxonomy): domain Eukaryota; kingdom Viridiplantae; phylum Streptophyta; class Magnoliopsida; order Asparagales; family Amaryllidaceae; genus Allium; species Allium sativum. The sequence goes on from CM060913.1 coordinate 165,986,688, forward strand.
TATTTGTTTCCGCTGGAGACATTTACGTATAGCTGAGCTGTATTTGTACTAAGCATGATCCTATATACTGTGTAACTCTGATGATTTCGTTTATCCAGTGTATTATTTATTCATTATCTGGTGTATTTATTTAATTCTGTTCTGCTGTTATCTGTTTCTGTGTTATATTCCAAAGATTACCCTTGCCACCGTCAGTACGGGGTTTGGGGCGTCACATTTTGGGGAAATCAATTTGTGATTTGGCGGGTATGACTAAGTGGTTAGCTACCAATTAGGGTGTATTGTCACCTGATCTAGAGAAATTTCATTTACTTCTTTAACCTATTTTGATGTTGTCCCTTTCGGCAAACGGTTGCTGATCCCAACCGTTGATGATGATACATTCGGTAAACTCAAGCGAAATGAGTGACCGGTCATGTTTAGCCTGGGTTACAAGATGTTCTTGTTGAACCCTGTGTATTCCTCTCTAGAGATATACTGTCGAAAGGTGGTCCCATACCTTGCTAGTTGGAATTCATTAACCAATAAGCGCTCGCGGTTTTTGATTATATATTATGTATATGGAACGTGAGATGAAAGCGTTCTGCTAGATGATTATTATATTGTGGTTGATAGACACTATCATAATATCAAGGGAGTTTTGATATAAAAGATCATTGTTTCTTGCAAAAGGATTTTTGATGTCTAATCAAATGCTTTGGATTCTCATAAGGGAAAAACATGTTCTGTGTTATACGGCACGGTCTTATGAGATATCGTTTATTTTCTCAAACTGTTTTAAATTGTTTACTCACACCAGTCCCATGACTGACCCGGAGTTTATTTTGTTTTGTTTTCCCTAAACTCTTGGGTGCCCAAATTTGTACGGGCGGTCAAGTAGTCAGGGTTTTACAGATATACTGAGAGCTTGGAGCAGGAAGCTTCACGATTTTATAACAATTGTTTATTTCCGTTGTGTTGTAAGTGTTGTACTCTGATAAATGTTATTGTATACATATACTGGTTTTATTTCAAAGTTATTTTATATTTTATTCGTTCCGCTGTGAGATTCATGTTACTCTGATTCGGTTGTTGTGATCTTCTTCTTCTTCTATTCTAATTTTCTATCTTATCTATTCTCACCCTCTAACTTCTTTCTATTAACTATCTAGTATTTTTGATGCTTGGATAGTCGACATTGAGTTTATGTCGATAACCAAGGTCGCAAATCCCCTGGGTCATTACAGTGGTATCAGAGCTGGTTGCTTAATTGGTACACATGTAGGGGGTTCTCGCTTTGCGTTAGGTGGCAAACGAGAGATTCTTAACCCTACATGTCCTGAAAATAAGGGTTGATCTAGTCGCGAGGCTAGCCGTAAAAGCAGTACTGAGGTACCAATGTAAGCCACGGTGGGATATTATCCTGCTGCTTGGGGGGTTGAGGGATAGTTGAAAAGCCTACCGAAATTGTCGGGCCGTTATAGTGGTATTAGAGCGAGGTCAAGTAATTACCTTGGCTCTGTGGCGTGACTCGGCAGAGATGGGGTTAGTAACACCCTAGATTGAGTTGTGTGTATATACACGAGTGAACGTAATTGTAGATTTAAAAAAAAAAACTGTTTTATATTTTGCAGATTTATTGTTTGAGTTGTTTATATGTTCTAGTCGATCAGTTTGATCCACTTTATCGGTAGGAGTTTCTAAACACTCAAGTACAATTAACCGACACAGTATGTTTTAAAAAGAGGGTAAACGAAATAATTTTACCCAAAATATATTTTAATATAAAGGATTTATATTGGAATGATTATAGTATATTAGTTGTTATTATAATCATGTAAGATCATAAATTAAATTGTTATGTAAATAACCAAATAGAATTCAGATAAGTGTTACGAAATGAATTGAAGCGACCCAAACTTCCCGTAAAGGAAAGCCCAGATTGAGTTGAGAACACGAAAAATCAGAACACAAACAGAAGAACATTTCATTGCTTGTTACAACAATTTACATCAGAGTACAAGAATATACAGAGTATGAATAAATAATATACATTTGATAAATATCAGAGATTTAAAATTACAATGTAGCGGAAAAATAATACATAACACAACTGGAAGGAATACACGGATACAGAGCTTTCCGAATATAAATAATCTGCAAATCCAAAACTACTAGCTGCCCGTGTGGAAAATAGGGGCACCTAGAGTTTAGGTTAAAACAATAAACTCCAGGTCAGTCATGTGAATGGTGTGAGAACTAAAATAGATATTATTCTTTACTTTAAAATAAAGTAAATCAAGGGAATGCGCTGTATAACATGGAACGGGTTTCCTCCCAAGAATACCAGTGCATAAAACAAATAGCGCAATGTTTTTGTTTTTTGAAAAATGAAGATATTATAAGACTCTGGTCCCATCACACAATGCAACGCAAGACGAAGGATAGAGTTTCCCTTATAATAGCCAAACATGCTTGGTACGTTTAAAACAAATCATTTGATACTATTATAAGTGCATAGTGTTAAAAACAACTTCAATCATAATGTATCAATCATAGATGACATGAGCGTCCCATGTCATATGCCACCATATATAGGTTTATAATCAAATCGGCAATGTCATTTTGGAAGTTGGATTTCCATCATGAACCAAGGCAAGAGATCATCCTTACCGAATTCGAGACAATCTAGCCTACCATGTCTCAGGCTACAGTCGCAACTACACCTAGGAACGCCAGGGTTGGTCCTCTCTTACGTTTGAGGATTGGTTATTCCTGAATAATGCGTTCCCCCGCCCCATGGGGCGTAATGGTCAGTATATCGACCATATAATTCGTCGGCCCCGTAGTGACCGATATATCCGAGGTACCTCGCTTTCCAACAACCACATAAGTAAAATGTCTGGGCTCCATACCATGACACCACTCCTAGCTAAAAAGAAACGCATGTCCTCCATGCTGTCCTTCAAACCGTTTCTGGTTCATACCAGGGTGTGAAGCTCGTGAATAAACGCTATACACAAAGTTATGCTATATTAAAGCCGTGCTTTGATCATCAACTACAAGACTCTGCTTTTTAACAGAAGTCTTGATCCTTTGCATCACATCATGCCACATAGGCAATTCACGCCATGCGGCTGATGTCTATCGATATATAACCTCTGAGCTCGTACGTCTCAGAGAACGGTGTTAAGCAAGAGAATAAATTCTCCGCCACCAAACAGATATATATTTAATAGAGATCAATCAACACAAAATAAAATCCAATGTTAGACACACATCCATTTACAAGTTCGTTCTGGGTCTGAACGAAACCGGAGGCACCTTATTCCTCGTCCCATATGTCCAATACAAGAGAGAGGCCCTCGCATATCCGGTCGATATCCAAGTACGCCAGGATGATCACCACTTATTAGCTTTTCTTGGGTGTACGACCCAATAAAGACATCAATAATCTTCCAAACGATGTGAAGACCTCCGGTCATCAATCACCGTCTTCATCGTCGACTTATCGTCGAATCAGTTTTTCAGAATGGGTATAAACCCGGCCTTTCCGATATAAAACACAACATACGCCTCATTCCAATTCTGAATATTCTTTTATTTAAATATTCATATCCTATGGGAAAGGTTCCCATTGATTTTATCAAAGATAAATTCTTTAAATTTATTCTTTAATCTTCCTTTGAATATCAATTCTAAACCAAATTGAGGTTTATCAACTAGTCGGGATTAGGAACTTTACCGAAGTAATCATTTGTTTAGTTTCCCAATCCCAACCTATTCATCCCATGGAGCAAAACTGGTAATACTCCATATCGAACACCACGGTGTTATCGGTAAAATTAATTACCATTTCACGTTCAAAACAAATTAAAGATTTAACTATCGCTTGGAGCAAAACTGGTGCTACTCCATTCTCGATCATTTCCCGAATTTGATAATTTAAATTATCACATTCTCTTTTCAATCTATTTAAAGATTCATTAAAACTCCACTTAGTTTTGATCTTCCCAAAAATCAATATTAATGATTGTTTAACTTTGGAAACACAAACATGCTGCATCGACAATCTACACTGTACTATTGATTTCTGCCGATATATAACCTCAAAGCTCGTACATCTTAGAGAAGGGTGTTAAGCAAGAAAATAAATTCTCTGCCACCAAACAGATATATATTTAGCAGAGATCAACCATGCAGTTCGAAATACAATATTAGACATGTAATCCTGTCTTTAACAAGGTTAAAGAACTAATGTCATTAAAAACACAGTTCACGATAAACCCAATTCTCATTCCATTTTATCCCAATTAAATGTTAATTAAACTGGAAACACTAATAATCCTAATTAAAAGATTTATTCTTTTCACACGGGATTTAAGAACAGTGTTATTTAAGACACCATTCACGACAAACCCGAAATCCAATTCTTTTATTCAATTCCAATTAAATCTTAATTAATTGGAAAACTTCACTAAATATTAATTAAAAGATTTATTATTTGCTCAACTGGGTTTAAGAACTGTGTTAATGAAGACACCATTCACGACAAATCCAATTCAATATTAAATACAAGGCTCTGAATAGAAATTATATCGGCTTATATTCAATATCGAATTCTAAAATCAACAAATATCGTATTGGGAATAACGATATATATATATCTTCCAAATTCCTCCACAATATCCGTATAATCGCGGAATCCAATATCGGAATATTCCAAAGATAATTTCGATTCAAATCCATTCCAATTCATATATTGGAAATTCTGTTTATTTTTTTAAAACCATTTCAAATTCATTTATTTATTTAAAAATATTGGTTTATAGTTCATAACTAGTTCATTTTGATAAAAATATATTTTTATCTTTACAAACGTGGAATTTTTCATCCAAACTGTTTTCAAATCATTTATTATGATTTTACACAAATTATTAATATTTTTAATAATTTTATCAAGGCTCGTACAGTCAATTTCCATAACGGTCATCGAACTGCACTTACAACGACCTTTTCCAAATTTGATTTGGACATAATTCCAAATCCAACCGTTGGATTTCAAATCTCTTATATTCGTTGGAAAGCTCTTTTCGATACGAACCCAAAGGTTCTATGACGACCCAAACTTCCCTATAAAGGAAAGTCTAGATTGCCTTGAGAACAACACACATCAGAACACAAACTGAAGAACATTTTATTGCTGATTACAACAATTACATCAGAGTACAAGAATATAACAGAGTATGAATACTTATTACACAATTGAAATATAAGGATATCAGAGATTTAAATTACATTTAAATAGCAGGGGAAAATGTTACAAATACACAACTGAAAATAATACACGGATACAGAGCTTTCCGAATACCGCTTCAGCTGTAAACCAGGATCCTGTAAATATTTGCAAAAAGCTACTCGACTGCCCGTGTGAAAAACATGGGCACCCGAGTTTCCCAATGAAACAAACTACAGGTCAGTCATGGGACTGGTATGAGAAATCTTATCTTAACTATCTAATAATAAGGCTAATCACAGGACCACGCCGCTAACACGGAACGGGTTTACTCCATTGGATTGCCAGTGCATAAAATAAAGTAAAACGTTAAACAACGCAATGCTTTTTAGGAAAATGAAACCATTGTAAGACCCAAGTCCCATCACACAATGCAACGCAAACCGGAGGATAGGGTTTTACCTTATAATGGTCAAGAGATGCTTGATACGATAAAACGGATTTGATATTAGTGTGTATATCTATGGGTATATATATATTTCAAAAAAAAACATTTCAATCATAATGTATCAATCATAGACGGCATAGTACCCCATCCTACTATGTCCCATACTAGTTCTACAATCAAAACCGCAAGGTCGTATTGGAAATTGGGTTTCCATCATGAGTCGAGGCTAGGGGCAAGCTCCTCTCCGATTCGAGACACTCTAGCAAATGCCTCAGGATCCCCCGCAGTGAACCCTTGGAGCGGTACGGCCAGTCCCCGCCTATCGACAGTGGATTGGTTATGCCTGAACACACGTTTCCCAGTTCCTTTGAACCTATAGTATGACCACTAACGGCCTATTAAAATCCGAGGCGCCTCAAAATCCATCATCCACATAAGTAAAATGCCAGCCAGTTTAAGCACTGACACTACCACTAGCTAGAAAGAAACGTGTGCACTCCCTACGGTCCATATCCCGTTTTTGACTCATACCGGGGTGTGAGGCTCGCGAAGTCACGATATACACAAAGCTGTGCCATAATAGGCTATACTTTGATCATCCCTCAAGGCCCTGCTTTTCAACAAAAGCCTTGATTAATTGCATCTTTGTGCACCACATTGACAATTCACGCCATGCGATCAATCACTATTAATATATACCAGGGTGTTAAGTAGAGAATAAATCCTCCACCACCAAACAGATATATATTAATAAAAATCAATTTATTTCACATGAAATGAAATCCAATGTCAGACACGCATCCATTTACTAGCTTATGCTCTGGGTCTGAGCGAAAACCAAATCCGAACAATCAACAATAGTCCAGACGACCACCATTGAAGCCCCTTCAAGGAATCTACTCCCATCAAGGGTTTCTGTAGCAACACATCCATTCGATGTGAAGATCATCGGTCTTCAACCACCGTCTTCATCTTCGACTCTTCATCGTCGTAGTAAATATTCGGAATGGGTTAAACCCGGTCTTCCCGAATAACTCATGTATTTTATAATTAAAAATCAAGTACTATAAAAACACATCCAACGCCTCACTCCAATTTAGAATATTCTTCTAATAAAATATTCGCAATATTTTATCAAAGATAAACTCTTTAAATTATTCTTAAATCTTACTTTAAAGATTTATTAAGAACCCAATTTGGTTTTAAATATCACAAATCATTATTCAATGATTAATTAAATTTAAGAAATAAATCTTATCTTTAACTGGGTTAAAGAACTAATGTCATTTAAAACACCATTCACGATAAACCCAAAATCATCTTCTAAAAAATATGGAACTTCACAGAAATCAAATCAATATATAATCGTTATAAATTTCTGTGTCCGACCAATAATATAAATGGAATAACGGCAAAGCCTTTTAAATTCCATATGTAGTATCGGTTTTCTTTTACAGAAGCTTATCTCGGTTATAATTAATTCGAATTCTATTCAATTCCAATCTAATATATTAAATTGGAAAACTTGGCTTTTGGAAAATTCCCATTTAAATCTTGATACAAGATTTATAAATTCCAAATCATATTCTTACTGTTAATTGAGTTAAAGAACATATGTCGTTTAAAAACATTGTTCACGATAAACTCCATTCACAAATCATTTTTATTCCAATTACAAAAAATATAGTTTGAAACTCTAGTAATCATAATTAAAAGATTTATTCTTTTCAACTGGGTTTAAGAAAGGTGTTATTGAAGACACCATTCACGACAAACCCAAAATCCAATTTATTTAATTTAATTTCAATTAAATATTCACTAATTGGAAAACTTCATTAAATCTTAATTTAATGATTTATTCTAGTTAATAACTAGTTAATTCAACAAAAATATATTTTTCTAAAATATATTCTTTTTCTAAAATATATTCTTTATTGGAATGTGACTCAACCAACAACCATATATTGTATGTAATCAATAATCATGATAAATAACTATTAAACATCCAAACGACAACCAAAGTGGAATTTATAACCGTGTGAGCATTACGGTAAATAACTAACGCTCATCACAGACTGTCAATCCATCGATTGACAGAAAACTAAATATTGGGATTAGTGTGTGTCCAATATCATCCCAAAACCCGTGTGGGGTTTCATCCATCAAACAAATAATAAATTATCTGTGCACTTGGGCAATGTGTGAAATTTATCGTCCCAATCACAAAAACAAGTCGGGTAACTTGTAAATGGGAGTGTAATATTCAAACTTAAATATACTAAACATTTATCTCTAATATATCAAACATTTCAACCTCACAGACATATGTTTCAATTCTTTTTATTGTGAACAAATGGCAATAAAAATCTAGCCTTTTATTTCCATTCTTTTTATTGTTGACAAATGACAATAAAAACCTTAACTTTTATTACAATCCTCCTCATTGTTAACAAATGACGATAAAATCTTAACTTTTATTTATTTACAAAAAGTATATTTTTCTTTTGTCTCATTCATTTATAAATGAAAAAATGAATATTTTACTACATCCTTTTTAAAATGACAAAAATGTCTCTTTTATTTTAATTCTTTTAAAGTGACAAAGATTGTAATTTTTGTCTAATTCCTTTTCAATGTATAAAATATGATACTTTTGTCTAATTCATTCTTTTAATATATAAAAATATACATTTTCTAATTCAACCCTTTTAATGACCAAAATATGTTCATTTTTATTTGGTCCTTTTTAATATATAAAAATGTTCATTTTCATTTCACTAACATGTTTTAATACAAAATGTTATTCTTAAATAATCCTTATTAGATGACAAAAATGTGATCTTTGTAAAATCCTCATTTAATAACAAAAATGTAAATTTTGTTTAACATGGTCTAATTAACAAAAATGTTAATTTTATTCACTAATCAAGTTTAACACAAAAATGTGATTTTACTTCACTAATCAAGTTTAACACAAAAATGTGATTTTATTTCACTCATGTCAAGTGACAAAAATGATAAAAATGTATATTTCATTCTTTTTAAATGATAAAAAGAATGTATTTATTTCATTCTTTACATTTGACAAAAATGAATATTTTTGTCATTCTTTTACCTTTGACCAAATGCATAATTTTATCATTCTTTTACATTTGATAAAAATGTATATTTTTCCTTATCCTTTACATTTGATAAAAATGTATATTTTCATATTCATTCTTTTTAATTTGCAAAAATGGTAAATTTGTCTAATTCTTTTAATGTAAACAAAATAATGATTTTTTTTTTATCATATTTAACATTTTTAAACAAAAATGTCTATTTTAATCCTGTTTAACATTTCTAAGCAAAATGTCCATTTTAATCCTGTTTAACATTTCTAAGCAAAATATCCATTTTAATCCTGTTTAACATAATCCAATTAACAAAAAATTGTTTAACATAATCTAACTAACACAAACCACAACAACCATCATCATCAACAAACAACAAATACAATACCATACATCACAGAATTGAATTTACTTAACATAAATATATGGAATTGAAACAATGAAAGATAATTAAATTTTAATTATTATTAAAACAAAGAAATCTCACATTGCTTTTTAATTATGATCTGAAATTCCCTGAATTTTCAACACGCTCGGTTTCAACTCTAGTCAGTTCATAGCGTAGATCTAATCTATACGAGTCCAACGCTTTTTGTTTCGTTCGACTTCGTCGCTGTATGAAGAAGTTACATGAATTCGAACAGTAATCACATTATAAACATTATTAATTATATTTAACACCTGTCATAACGTTTTATTAAACGTTGCCGCTTGTAACGACCCAGATTTCGCCCGACCCTAATCGATCGCAAGATCGATTAAGACTGTTCAAAACCCGCGTACATTAACTTTGGGCACACAACACATCAGAACAACAACACAGGCTTTTATAACATCAATAATAAATGTTACATCAGAGTACAGAATATATTAGAGTACATCGATAAATAATACAGCGGAAGATACATTTACAATAAATTAAATACATTGCAGTGGAACTAATCTCAGCGGAAGGCCATTAATATTCTGGACCCAGCTTCAGACTTCAATCCAGGATCCTGCTTAACTATATCTGCAAAAAGCTACTCCACTGCCGGTGTTAAAAGAGGGCACCCGAGTTTGCAAAGTGAAACAAACTACAGGTCAGTCGTGGGACTGGTGTGAGAATTCTATATTTAACTCACCTAATAAGTAGGCTAATCACAGGACAACGCCGCTAATGCGGAACGGGTTTACTCCATTGGATTTCCAGTGCATAAATAAAGTAAATCGTCAAATAACGTAATGCTTTTTAGAAAAATGAAACCATTATAAGACCCAGGTCCCATCACACAATGCAACGCACACCAGAGGATAGGGTTTTACCTTATAATGGTCAAAAGATGCTTGATACGTAAAAACGATATTATTAGTGTGTATATATATACTTAAAACATTTCAATATAAATGTATTAACCTTAGACTGCATAGTACCCGATCCTACTATGTCACTATATATAAGTTTACAATCAAGACCGCGATGTCAAATTGAAAATTGGTTTTCTGTCATGAAATCGAGGCTAGGGATCGTCCTCTTCCGATTCGAGACACTCTAGAAAATGCCTCAGGATCCCCCGTAGTGAAGCCTTGGATCTTCAGGGCCGGTCCCCACCTAACGGTAGTGGATTGGCAATTCTTGAACACACGTTTCCCGGTTCCTTTGAACCTATAGTATGACCACTTCCGGCCTATAAAAACCCAAGGTACCTCAATCCAAAATCCACATAAGTAAAATGCCGGGCCGTGTTAAAGCCCAAACACCACTAGCTAGAAAGAAACGTGTGCACTCCCTGCAGTCCTAATCCCGTTTTTGACTCATACCGGGGTGTGAGGCTCGCGAAGTCACGTTATACACAAAGCTATGCCTAAACAGGCTATGCTTTGATCGTCAGCCACAAGGCCTGCTTTTCAACAAAGCCTTGATCATTTGCATCTTAGCATGTCACATTGTCAGACCCTACCATATTATTGATCATCTACTAATATATATATAACCTCTAAGCTCATACGTCTTAGAGAAGGGTGATAAGTAAAGAATAAATTCTTTACCACCAAACAGTAATATATAATCAGCAGCGTTCGGCAAATACAGCAGAAATGAATACAATGTCAGACACACAATCCATTTACAAGTCCGCTCTGGGTCTGAGCGAAACAACGTGTCCGTCGATCTCCAAATGCGTTTGGACGATTATTACTAAATACCTTGCCTTGGAAGGCCAATCCCAATTCAAGATACCAATCATCATCCTCCCAACGATGTGAAAATCTTCGGTCTTCAATCACCGTCTTCATCTTCCACTCTTGATCGTCGTGATGATTATTCAGAATGGGTTACACCCGGTCTTTCTGAATAACTCGCGTATTTTGGGATTAAAAAGCAAATATTGGAAAATCACACATTACGCCACATTCCAACTCATAATATTCTTTTAATAAGATATTCGTTTTAAAAGATTCTCATTAATTTTATCAAAGATAAAATTCTGAAAATAAAATCTATAAATCCATTCCCGAAATATGGAATTCCACAGAAATCAAATCAATACATAATCGATATAGATTTCTGTATAATTTGTGTTTCAATTCTAATAAAATATGCCAATGCTATATTTTGTTTCATTCTTTTAATTTAGACAAAATGAGTGTTTTTGTCTATTTTACTTTAATGATAAAAATGATTATTCATTTTAGTCAATTTATACTAGTTAAACCAAATTATACATTTTGTTAGGAATATTCATTTTTGTCAAAATGAATTAGTTGAAGCAATTTGTATATAGATATATATATGTATGTATGTATGTATGTCTGGCAAGATATATACTTGTCAAGATAGGTTAGTTAAATCAAAATAATTATCATTTTGTCTCATTAGAATTGCCAAAACAAAATAACCATTTTTGTTTAGAGTTTAAATTTGCAAAATAGAAGTTGTCAATAGAGACAAAGTTATTATGCTTATTCATTCATTGCAATAGAGATATTTTCTTGTCGTCATTATATGTATTGTGTATTACACTTCCATTCACAAGTTACCCGACTTGTGTATGTGATTGGGACGATAATTTTTCACACATCGCCCAAGTGCACAAATTAGTTTATTATTTGTTTGTTGGTTGAAGCCCTACACGGGTGTTGGGATGAAAATTTACATACATTAATCTCAATATTTAGTTGTATGTTGATCGTTAGATCGACAGGCTGCGATGAGCGTTATTATTGAATTTTAACGCTTACAAAGTGGAAATTACACTTTGGATGTAGATGGATGATTTGATGGTTTTACTGTTATTATCATATATATGATGTGTGTGAAATCCATATAATCCAAATTATATGGCAAATGTTTGAGTCGCATTTTGATTTAGGTGTTCTTTTAAATAATGATATTTTTACGTTGGAAATCCTTTTTATATAAAGTGCATATGTTTTCATAATATATTTTTAATCAACTATATGTTAAAACAAAGAATATTTGTAAAAGAAAGAATTTGTATTATAAAGAATACTTCTCATTTAGAGTCTTTATATAAAGAATATTTTTATGATTATTTTGAAATAGGTTTTTAAAAGATTACTAGCATTTGCAATTATATTGTGGGATATGAAATAAATTGAGATGTGAAGTGGATTTATCGTGGACAATGTTTTAAACGACATTTGTCCTTTAATCCAATTAGCATTGAAATTATTATTTGGAACTTATGAATCTATTTTATAGATTTAAAAAGGCATTTTCTAAAAACCAAGTTTTCAATTTAATGTATTAAATAGGAATTAAGTGGAAATTCGATTGGTAATAATCGAAATGGGCTTCTGTAAAAGAAGACCGATATTATATGTGGAATTTAAGAGGCTTTGCCGTTATTCCATTTATATTATTAGTCTGATATAGAAATCTATGTCGATTATGTATTGATTTTATTTCTGTGGAATTCCATATTTTGGAAATTGATTTATAGATTTTATTTTCAGTGTTTATCTTTGATAAAATTAACGAGAATCTTTTAAAATGAACATCTTATTAAAAGAATATTCTGAGTTGGAATGTGGCGTAATGTGTGATTCTCCAATATTTTCTTTTTAATCACAAAATACGCGAGTTATTCAGAAAGACCGAGTTTAACCCATTCTGAATAATCATCACGGCGATCAAGAGTCGAAGATGAAGACGGTGATTGAAGACCGAAGATTTTCACATCTTTGGGATGATGATGATTGGTATCTTGAATTGGGATTGGCCTTCCAAGGCAAGGTATTTAGTAATAATCGTCCAAACGCATTTGGAGATCGACGGACATATTGTTTCGCTCAGACCCAGGGCGGACTTGTAAATGGATTGCGTGTCTGACATTGTATTCCTTCCCGCTGTATTTGTTGAACGCTACTGATTATATATTTCTGTTTGGTGGTGAAGAATTTATTCTTTACTTATCACCCTTCTCTAAGACATATGAGCTTAGAGGTTATATATATATTGGTAGATGATCAATAATATGGTAGGGTATGTCAATGTGGCACGCCAAGATGCAACGATCAAGGCTTTGTTGAAAAGCAGGCCTTGTGGCTGATGATCAAAGCATAGCCTGTTTAGGCATCGCTTTGTGTATAACGTGACTTCGCGAGCCTCACACCCCGGTATGAGTCAAAAACAGGATTATGACTGCAGGGAGTGCACACGTTTCTTTCTAGCTAGTGATGTTTGGGCTTTAACACGGCCCAACATTTTACTTATGTGGATTTTGGATTGAGGTACTTCGGGTTTTTATAGGCCGGAAGTGGTCATACTATAGGTTCAAAGAAACCGAGAAACGTGTGTTCAGGAATTGCCAATCCACTACCGTTAGGTGGGGACTGGCCCTGAAGATCCAAGGGTTCACTACGGGGGATCCTGAGGCATTTGCTAAAGTGTCTCGAATCGGAAGAGGACGATCCCTAGCCTCAATTTCATGACAGAAAACCAATTTCCAATACGACATCACGATTTTGACTGTAAACTTATATATAGCGACATAGTAGGATGGGGTACAATGCCGTCAAAAATTAATACATTTATATTGAAATGTTTTAAAATATATATACTCATTAATAATAGTATCGTTTTTACGTATCAGCATCTTTTGACCATTATAAGGTAAAACCCTATCCTCTGGTGTGTGTTGCATTGTGTGATGGGACCTGGGTCTTATAATGGTTTCATTTTCCTAAAAAGCATTGCGTTATTTGACGATTTACTTTAATTATGCACTGACAATCCAATGGAGTAAACCCGTTCCGCGTTAGCGGCATGGTCCTGTGATTAGCCTACTATTTAGATAAGTTAAGTTAAGAATTCTCACACCAGTCCCACGACTGACCTGTAGTTTGTTTCACTTTGCAAACTCGGGTGCCCTCTTTCCACACGGGCAGTCGAGTAGCTTTTTGCAGATATAGTTAAGCAGGATCCTAGATTGAAGTCTGAAGCCGGGTTTAGAATATTGATGGCCTTCCGCTGAGATTAGTTCCGCTGCAATGTATTTAATTTATTGTAAATGTATCTTCCGCTGTATTATTTATCGATGTACTCTGATATATTCTGTACTCTGATGTAACATTTATTATTGATGTTATAAAAGTCTGTGTTGTTGTTCTGATGTGTTGTATGCCCAAAGTTAACGTACGTGGAATTTGAACGATCGATTGGGGTCGGGCGAAATCCGGGTCGTTACACCGTCGATCCCCTTTGTCTTCTTCATCATGTTCCTTTTCCAGCTAATCGAACCCGTCCTCAAACCATTCCTCCATCAACGCACCTCGAACCGGACCACCGAAGATCCAACCGAACCGCCCACGACCTCCGCCTTGGGATCCCCCACTCACGCCCCTGAGTTCGCCCAGCTCGGTGGGGTCCCTACTGCTAAATCCGTGCCTAAAGTCAGTGCGTTTTCCCCCAAATTCCGATCACCAGAGAAAGTTGAACCCCATCTTAACCATATGACATCGAAGAGGGATGATTGCTCTTCCATTTTGTTTTGTTTTCATGTGGTAATTCTAAGCGGATTGGAAATGGTTAGGGATCTAATTTAGGACAATTTCGGCCAATAAAAACCTAGGCGGCGGCTGTTCCTATTTTGAATTAGGATTTTGTATACCATACAATATACGGGGGTATTTGTACTGTGTATTTTCTATTCATTTTATTTATTTAATTCAGTTTAATTCAAATAAAATTAGTTTATCTTCACGAACTCCAAATCCAACCCAACGAGTGTCGCCCTCAGCTAATAACCCCCGTCCCGGACACAATGGAATATGTTTCGTAACCCAGTTTGGCTGTTACATTATGTTTTTCTTTAAATTTAATTATAAATCATTTAATTATTAAATTCAAACGTACATTTTAAATTACCGAGGCCACATACTAACTCTAAAAATTCCAGAAAAATTATTTCTGGCTTTCTTTTGTTGATACGGTCCTAACAAAACTAATTTCGTCGAATTCTGAGACTGTTTGAAAAATGGCTTTTTTCTAGTCGATTAAATCTTACCGAAACTGACAAAACACATTTTCCTCTGCCACACTCACATATTAATTTGAAAAATTATGAAAATTGAAACCTAGCAATAATTTGACATTCCGGTTCCAACAAAAGTGGTTTCGTCGAAAACTGAGGTCGTTTGAAAAATGGCTATTTCTAAGGCCAATATATTATATTAAAATATATATAAATTCTACAGCGACTTTTCTGAATTTTAAACCCTGTAATTGTGGTTGGCTTTAGGTGTACATCTATTATGGGGATTCCATTTATTACCTAGATCTAATCTAGGGTTTACCATCGAGCGCTTCCTAGGTTCAACCACGGTTTACGCTACCCAGGCCATTGGGGTTTATGCTACCTATTGAATGCTTCTCGGATTCAGGGTTTACGCGATCTAGGTCCAACTAGGGATTATGATACCTATCGAACGATGCCCCCTAATCTAGAACACACTACCCAGAGCGGTATATGTTCCTAGACTTTCCCCATGTATGTGTCGTGAATCGTTATCGATGTCTAGATGCACATGTCCTCAATATGTGCGACCTGAGTCCCGTGGCAGGGCTAATCAAGCAACACGGGACTCGGTCGGGAGCTTTCAGATATCTGCTGTTTGCAGATGCTAAGGTCTGCTTTTACAGCGGCTATGGTCCCACTAGACACCTCCCTCAACTAACAAATGAAAGGCACCCATGAAAAACAAGAATGAGAACTTAACCCCGGCACAACTGCCTGGCCCTCTATGCCCCTCCCTATTGGCCTTACCTCACCCATAACTAGATAGAAAGTATACGGTCTTTTGGAGTTCTCTGCCTTTCCGCTTTTCGTACTGACTGAAGATCGTAGGTAGACGATGAGTTGCTATCACAGGGTAAAAACTTGTCTCTCTGAATCACGCTGGTCCATCCTAATCTTTAGACTGCCTTATTATTGCAACCAAGGCATACCCTTGGCTCTTCTAATGCATACATTAATCTCTGTGAGCCCAGGAGGATCATCTACAGCCTCATAGAGGGATACCACGAGTACTCTCACGTCCCCTCGAAGCCGCGTGCTTCGTAACCCAGTTCGTTGGAGCCTTCTTCATGATCAGATGGACGTTCGCTCCTTCTCGTGTCCTACGAGGCTTTATTGACTAAGGTTTACTACTTTGTTCTCTTAACTAAGGTTTACTACTTAGTTCCCTTTCTCGTCATGTTGGATTGGTTAAGTGTCATCAGCCAATTCAAGTTAACCTAACACATTCACTTGTCATGTTAAATTGGTTAAGTGTTATCTAGTAGTTCACGTTGACTTAACCTACCCATATATCATGTCAAATTGGTTAAGTGTTCCTTAACCCTACTCGTTTATCAGGTTATACTAGTTAAGTGTCTCTTATTAACTTAACCCTGTTTATTCATCATGCTATAACGGCTAAGTGTTCTAAGTTTACTTAACCCCACCATCTAGTCTAGTTAGCATGTTAAACATTTACTTAACCTTACCCATTTGTCTAGTTAACATGTTATAATGGTTAAGTGTTCCATTAGTTACTTAACCCCCACAAATCTTGCCTTGTTAACGTGTTAAGTTGGTTAAGTGTCCAAATTAACTTAACCCCTATCAATCTTGCCTAGTTAACATGTTGGATTGGCTAAGTGTTTTCTCAATTACTTAACCCCACCCTTCTTGTCTTGTTAACATGTTAAGTTGGTTAAGTTTTTCCTTAATTACTTAGCCTCACCATTTCTAGGTTGATTGTTCATGAGCTTTAATTAATTAATTAAAGAACCAACGACTCACATTAGACAGGTATTGTTGTGGTTACTGGATGTGCCGGTCAGTTCCGGGCAGTTTTGCACCACAACTCAGTCTAACCTCGGGTCTTTCTAGGCTTGATGCACTAACCTCTCACATTAGACAGGTATTGTTGTGGTTACTGGATGTGTCGGGCGGTTACGGGCAGTTTTACACCACAACTCAGTCTAACCTCGGGTTAGGCATTTTCCTCTTCTCTAATTTACATATTTACTGTTCACGTAATTTTTCCATAAGTCAATTTAGCCTAGATCATATTCATTTGTCACGCAAATTAACATACTTACATTCTATGCCCAAAACTTGATTTACCTATCAAATTACCCAACTTGCAGTTTACACCAATTTAGACTTGATATTCCCATTTTTCAGTTCATGTCAAAACTAGATTTAATATTCTAGTTTACCATTTATGTCCGAGTCTAATATGCATGTAAATTATTCACTATTATAGCTAATTCAGATTATGCCATCATATTTATTATGCCAAATTAAATTAATTAAGCTACACCCAATCCCCGCATCATAACCGTACGTATAACATGATTTCACAAGTTTTCTAAGTACTCATGAAATGGCGCTAACAAAAGGAATAGGGGATAAGCGCAAGAATTGATATAAAAGAATAGGCATGCAAAAATAATGGCTCCAATAGGTTCGATGTACATAATAGTGAATAGGAATAAACTAGCCGAGTTACACACTAAATATGAGATCCAACATAATTAAGGAAATAGGAGGCATAGGTGATTTGGTCCAACATAATGCTAGTTCAAGGTACAACATGATTGGTTAATTGTAACAATGGGAATAGGCATATGCAACTAACTACAATAGTTATAGACAATTAACCACAATAGTCATGGGCGGCTAATCATATTAATTTCTTAATCAATGTCATAGGCAATAATTTCATAGTTATAAATCATAGTCGTGGGTAACATTCTCATACGAATCACAGTCATAGGCAACAATTTCATGGTCATAGTCTTAGGCAAAAGTCTCATAGTTATAGTCGTGAATCAGATTCAAAGGCATAGATAACTTTAGATTTGACATAAGCATGAATCAAAGATAATTAACTTGCAAATAGATACATTCTATATTTTGATTTATTACATTCACGATTCCAATTAAACGTTCAAATCCAAAGAATAACCGAATTACAGTGATCGGTTTAGAAAAGGATAATAAGATAGTGTTATGGTGATTTGCTATGATTCGCGTGACGTTGCTTGAAGTAGAATGCCTACGGTCCAACTTGAAGCTTTAACTTGATTCTCTTTTAATTCTATTCAGTTTGGAAGAAGATGCATTAATCCTAGTTTTGATTCTAGTAGAATAGCGACGCCATTTTTATTTTTATTTAGAATAGAGGCAGAGTATAGGCAGAATGAAATTGTGTGGAGAGAACGTAAGGTTTAGGGGGTGTTTAAATAGGTTAGAGCTCACGAATCCGGTCAGAAAGGCGTCCAGGTGCAGAAAAATGGATCTGTCTACAAATCTGGAAAAGGGAGGGGGGGGGCGAGGTCGACCCTAGTGTCAACCTGTGTAACCAGGTCGACCTTTATCTCGACCTGGGTCCTGGGCGGGAATTTTACCGCCCAGCCCGGGTGTCTGTTTTGAATTTCGAAATCTGAATTTTGAATTTCGGGCTGGTTTTTTTTACTGAAACTTCTGAAGGTCATATCTTCTTCATACGGAGTCCGATTTACGCAAACTTGGACTCTATTCCAAGAAGAATTTCGAGACGAACGCAATGGCGTAACCCGTTTCCTTTAATTATTCTGTTATAATTTAATTATTCTCTGATTTGTTACTCTTATGTTCATAGAAAATACGAGGTGTTACATTCTCCCCTCCTTAAAGGATTTCATCCCCGAAATCTTCAAGTTAAGAAGAATGTGTCCTACCATCCAATCACCCATCTACTCAACCATTCAATCACAGGCATCCATTGTCCTTAATAGGATTTCTAATGCTTTCATGATTCTATGCATAGTGTGTGTATATGTCCTTATTTAGTGCAAAATCCGGCGGTCTACTGATTCAGTTGACCTCCTTAATGCAAATCATGTCAGTGCCATGCGCCCAATATGTATGCAATCCTGATGATACATATTATTTCTATATGAGAGCACAACCATTCACTCAAATGCAACGTCCACAGGATAACACATCAAGTTCAACAAATACATATATGCAAATGCAATATGAAAGTGACTGAGCTGATCTAGTGCCTAATGTGTGCATATGCATCCACGATCAACCACTAGCAACCACTTGCAATGATCAATCATAACATGTTTCAAACACCTGTTTACATCCATTGGCTTCTACCTAAGGATCGAAGATATGATTTGGAGGATATACCTTAAAAGATAGAGACTAGTCTTGCAAATAAACTCTATAGAAAAAGAGAGATCAAGGATATACCCTGTGACGGCCCGTCCTGCACCAACCGACATTTACTCCAAAGGTGCGCTGTACACATGTCCAGTTATCACGGGACGGTTCGTCAGAAGGAAAGGGAAGAAGGAAATGAACTAACAAGGAACCTGTAGAATGTCTCACAGCGCATAGAACAAAATATAATAATAACATACTTGACATAAAACAGGTGAGACAGTGCATAAGCTGAAACAACTAACATAGCAGCGGAAAATCCAAGTACAGCTTATGATCCAAAGTTGAACATTATTACAACTTTTCAAACTGTCTCAAAAACAAAAGCAAGATAAAGGAGGTACACTACTAATGCCCAAGTAGCGACCACCAACGACACAGGGAGAATATCTATATATCATACGTGGAAGCCTCCTGCTCGCCTCCGAATCAGCTACTCGCGCACCACTAGCTAACCTGTCTCTAGTCTGCTCGTGTGAGCACCCAGAGTAATAAGAGGAGACATAAAACTCTGGGTCAGACATAAAGCCTGGTATGAGCGATAAGCATCTAAACAGAACAATAACAGGTAGACTGCAACATACCTGAACCTGGACCTACAACCAAAGAGTTAGCACTACATATTGTACAATACTCTAAGGTGCCATTTCAAATGGTGTAAAGATAACGGGGGTGGGGGTGTGCATGTCATAGTGATGGCAAACAATCAAGCATAACAACCATCCTCACATCTCTCACTCAGTGCATAAAGCATACGATATTCACCACTTCGATCATCCAACATACCTTGCTATGATCACTTTGCCCCATGAAGTCATAAATGGCTTCACTGCACTGATACATAGCCACAAATCCTTCGCTATGTCCACTTTGCCCCATGGAGTCGCAATGACCCCACTGCACTGGCTCATAGCCTTACTAATCCTTTACTATGTCCACTCTGCCCCATGGAGTCACAATGACCCCACTGCACTGGCTCATAGTCCTACTACGCATCACTTTGCCCCTCAAGTCACAATGACTCTACTGCACTGATAACGTAGTCTTGCTACCATCACCTTGCCCCTGGAGTCATAATGACTCTACTGCACTGATAAGTAGCTCATCATCCATTTTCAGTGGTGAATCGAAGTTATGAACGTCGACAACTCCTTAGCACACGTCCCACAGTATAGCCCAACCATGAAGTGAACTCATTGGTTCCTAACTGGATCCTGAGCTCTAACTTCCATTTGGACTACCTTTGCATCTCGGGTTATTGGTCATCACCGCATCGGTTCAGATCCCCTCTTAGCCATCAGTTCAGTTCGGATTGGAGTGCTCCTCCTTCGCTGGATCGGGTCGGGTCATCTTCACCTCCGTGGGTCGGATCGAGTCTCAATGTCCAATCACCATCATCGATTCGGGTCGAAGTCCTCCAATGTGCCACAGTTCGGATCAGCTTCTTCTAATCGACTCGGGTCGGGTCGCAGTCTCCAAGCCTCGTCTAGGTACATCGGTTCGGGTCGGGTACTATGGAGGATCGGCCCGGAGATCATTAAGCGGGTCGGATCGGACGATGCATGCCACGAGAAGAGCGAATAGATCGAAGAGTAAAGTATAGGAGCGGATCAGATCCTCCCTCCGTTCCGATCCGGATCGGTCTGTTCCTTGCACTTTTCCAGCATGCTGTTTTACGCCACTCGACAGCGTTTTCGACCATTCCAACTATTCTAATCAATCACAAAGCATACCATAAAGTCATAGCAACATGTATAATCATCCACAAACATCAAAACAACAATATGATAGGTTAAAGTGGATCAAACCTAGCCAAAACCCCATATTTTCCCTTAAGCATGTTTGAAACTAGTGATGTGATTAGCAAAACTTAACCAAATTAACCCAAATTCATATCAGAGGTCTAAAACATCATCTCGAATTTTATAAATATTTTTCCAGAATTTTATCATGTTTAAATTCGCTAATTAACACTAATTACCCTTAATTAGCCATAATTAGTGAGGAACTATGCAAATCACTCACCTTAGCCACAAATAAGACTTAGATCTGAAGTAAATCTCTGATTTGGTGCGAATCCCTATGCTAAACAGCAGCTCCAATGTTGATTTGATGGAGATCTTCCTTGATTTGAGGTTGCTAAGCTTAATCCTTGATTAGAAGATGATTTGGAGGTGATTTAGAGGTTGGAGGCCATTTTTTAGGGTTTCTAAGAGGTAAGTGGAGGCTAGAAAACTGAAATGGAATGATTCTCTAAGTCCTTTCAGCCTCCCCATAACCCTAATCCCGAAATGGGTTATGGGCCCATTCACTAATCACCCTATTTGGCCCGGTTAAGCAGTTTTTCACCTTCCAAACCTTATTTCAGCCATATCTCCCAAACGGTAAGTCCGTTTTTCACATATGACCACTCTACGGAAAGGTAAACCATCAAACGAATCAAATGGAATGGGTTTCGTATCAAAATTCCTTTCCAATCAAAAGTTATGGCCAAAACAAAATCAGCTAGGGGCAAAATGGTCATTTAAAAATCGACAAAAATCATGAATATGGGAAATGAGTCTAATGGTTGTTTCCCAAAGTTACATGACCATACGACTTCATATGGGAAGAAATAAATATTTTACGATCCTCCGATGCGTAGAATGCGGGTTGTTACATTCCCCCCCCCCCCCTCCCCCGCCTTAAGAAATTTCGCCCCCGAAATTCCCTAACCAAAACACACAAAGGATCCCGCATGCCTATCAACCATAAAACAACGATCAAACATGCAAAACAATCAAAACAAATCTATCCTAGCATACGGAATAACTAAATCACAAAGTAAATCTTACCAGGCAAAGAGTTCTGGATACCACTTTCTAATGCTCTCCTCTGTCTCCCAAGTGCAGTCATTCTCGTTCTCGCCCCACCGAACTAGCTTCACCACCTTCCTTCGAAGTTGTTTCGTATCGTGCTCGACAATACGGATCGGCTTGCGGTTCCTAACCGCCTCGGGTTCTACTTCGAAGTCCTCTAACTGATTAGGTGAAATAGTCATATCTGAGTGGTGAACGAACTTCCTTAGTTGGGAAACATGAAATACATTGTGAACTCCCGTCATCTTCTCTGGTAAGTCAACTCTATACGCCAAATTCCCGACTAGTTCAAGAACAGGGAATGGGCCAACAAATCTTGGTGCCAACTTGCCTCTCCTGCCAAATCGTATCACGCTCTTCAATGGAGAAATCTTGACAAACACAAAGTCACCAATGGAGAATTTTAAATCTCTTCTCCTCTTATCAGCATAACTCTTCTGCCTATCTTGGGCAGCCTTCATTCGTTGTTGAATGGTCTTAATCTTATCTGAAGTTTCCCTCACCACATCTGGTCCAAGCATAAACTTCTCGCCAGTCTCTATCCAACATGATGGTGAGTTGCACGGTCTCCCGTACAAAGCTTCATATGGAGCCATACCGATACTGGATTGGCAACAATTATTATATGCAAACTCTACTAGATGCAAATGGTCATCCCATGATCCACCAAAATCCAATGTACAAGTTCTCAAGAGATCTTCCAATATATGATTCACCCTCTCCGTCTGACCATCGGTCTGAGGATGATATGCGGTACTGAGATGTAATTCTGACCCTAGAGCCTCTTGTAAGCTCTTCCAAAACCCACTAGTGAACAACGGGTCTCGGTCACTCACAATGCTTTTAGGTACTCCATGAAATCTCACTACCCATTTCATATACAATTCTGCCAACTTTGCTGCCGTTCTGGTCGACTTGACTGGTATAAATCTTGCACTCTTAGTCAATCGATCCACAATTACCCAAATGCTATCATGTCTCGTTCTAGTCCTTGGTAAACCATCGATGAAATCCATCGAGACTTGCTCCCAATTCCATTCGGGAATTTCTAATGGTTGCAACAACCCACTAGGCTTCTTTTGCTCGGCTTTAACTAGCTGGCAATTCATGCATTTGGATATGAACTTCCCAACGTCTCTTTTCATCCCTTCCCAGTAGTAAGTCTGTCTCATGTCTCGATACATCTTATCACCACCGGGATGTATGGTTAGTTTTGAGTGATGGCATTCTCTAAGCACTTCATCTCTCAAACCATTCACACTGGGCACAACTAGTCTTCCATTCTTTCTAAGCCATCCATCTCGATCAAGCCCATACAAATTCATCTCCTCACCGTTAATGCTCATCTCTTACTTGGAGATGATTTCCAATAGATTAGGATCGTCCCTCTGGCTGGAACCAATCCGCTCTATCAAAGTGGGTCTGATCGCCTAACTAGCTAGCATTTCTGGATCCAATTCGCACTTTGGTCTGAAATCAAACCCCGCGATATACTCCAGTTGCTTCCATTCAAGAAACATAGCCCCTAAACTGACATCTCCTACTCAAGGCATCGGCTGCCGCATTACCTTTCCCAGGTTTGTATGCGATATCAAAATCATACGAAGCCAAGAACTCTAACCATCTCTGCTGACGGAGATTCAGATCTTTCTGGGAGAAGAGATACTTTAACGATTTATGATCGGTGAACAACTCAAATCTTTCTCCTAAGAGATAATGTCTCCACATCTTCAACGCAAACACGATCGCTGCTAATTCCAAATCATGGGTAGGATACTTCTTCTCATGCGGCTTTAGTTGCCGACTAGCATAAGCTACAACCCTACTTCCTTGCATCAACACAACACCTAGTCCGATACCACAAGCATCCGTGTATACCGTCATCTCTTCATTCCCTCTAGGAATGACTAATACTGGTGCATGCGTCAACTTTTCTTTTAGACTCTTGAATGCATTCTCACACACTCCGTCCCAAACGAAGGCCTGATTCTTCTTAGTCAACTAAGTCAACATTGCTGCTATCTTGGAGAAGTCCTGGATAAACTTACGATAATATCCAGCTAACCCCAAGAAACTTCTTACCTCTGTTGCATTCTTGGGCGTAGGCCAATCCTGTACCGTAGCCACCTTCGCAGGGTCCACGGCAATACCATTATCTGAAACAACATGGCCTAAGAATCTCACTTCCCTTCTCCAAAAGTGACACTTAGAGAATTTCGCTTTCAATTGGTGTTTCCTCAACACCTCCATCACTATCCTCAAGTGTCCCTTGTGTTCCTCTTCTGTCCTCGAGTAAACAAGGATATCGTCTACGAACACAAGAACAAACTTATTCAACTGATCTCTGAATACTCGATTCATAAGATCCACAAAGTAGGCTGGTGCATTGGTCAACCCAAATGGCATGACCAACCACTCATAGAATCCAGACGGCGTCCTAAATGCCGTTTTCGGAACACTCTCATCCGCTACTCGGAGCTGATGAAATCCTGTCGCGAGGTCCAACTGGTAGAACACTCTTGCTCCTTCCAGTTGATCAAACAAATCATCTATCCATGGTAGAGGATACTTATTCTTCCTCGTTACCTTATTCAACTCGCGATAGTCCACACACAAACGAAGGGAACCATATGCCTTAGTGGCAAACACATTTGGTGCTCCCCATTCGGAGACACTTCTTCTAATAAATCCCTTCTTCAAAAGATTGCTGACTTGCACCCCGAGCTCTCGCTGCTCCCTTGGTGCCATACGACGAAGTGGCATCATTATAGGCCTAGCATCTTTCACTAAATCAATACGGAACTCAATCTCTCGGTGTGGTGGAAGCTCGGTCACCTCCTCGAAGACGTCCGGATACTGGCCAACCACGGGCACATCTGACAACTCATCCTGTGGGATGTCGAGGGAATTTATAAAACTAGCCATTACCCCATCACTAGGTAGACTACCAAACACTACCCTCCGCCCATCATCCGCCCTAACTGTCACCAAAAAGCCCTCACAGTCAACCACCACTCCGTATCTTTGGAGCCAATCGACTCCCAATATAATGCCATACCCAGTAAAGCCCAAAACAAAGCAACCACAAACAAACATACATCCATGACTCGATAAGACCAAATTTCGGCAAATCATACTAAGGCTAGTCGAACCACCAATTGGGTTCGTCACAACCAATGGTCTATCGACTATCTTGGGTTCCAGTCCCAACCTATCTACCAGTTCACTAGATATGAAGGAACGGGAAGCCCCTGTATAAAACAAAACTCGAACTGGTACATCATAAATAGAAAGCATACCTTGAATAACGACATTCTTTCCTTTCTCCGCCGCAGTTGGGGCATTCAACGAAGAAGGAACAGCATCAATAGCATATGCTTTCACAATCTGCTTCTCCTTAAGAGGTTGCGGACACTTATCCTTATGATGTCCCACTTGGCCACAGTTGTAGCACTTCCTTTCCGCTGGCTTGGCCCAACATTCTTTAGCATAATGGCCCTTTTTACCAAAGCTGAAGCACTCAACATCTTTCTTGCTCTTTTTCTAGCCATCCTTAGATTGGCTCTGCTTCCTCTTACTCTGAGAGTTATTCTTGCCTCCACCGCCTGCTTGCGGCTTCAGCCCTTCTGCAGATGCAGCCTCAGTCTTTGACTTAGGGTAAAGACTCTTTGGTCTCAAAGCTTTCCCCACAATCGATTCAAAAGTCTCATCGATGTGGTTGATAAGCCTTTCCCCCAAGTATCCATCCAACCCAGTAATGAACTTCTCATTCTTCTTCTCAGGAGTATCGATAAGAGATAGTCCATACTTCGACAAAGTGTCGAATTCAGCAATATAGTCAGAGACTGCCCTACCATTCTGCTTGAGTTCCAAGAATCTCTTAAACAATACTGACTTCTGGGCAGCTGGAATGAACTTCTCGCCAAAGTGAGCTTTGAACTGATCCCATGTAACCTGATCTTCTGGAGTAGCTGTTCTAATGGCATTCCACCAATTCATCGCTCGCCCTTGCAGCTGACGAGACGCTAGCCTTCTCTTCATCGCATCCTCGATACCCAAGTCGTCGAAGATACGATCACAGCTATCCAACCAATCCTGAACATCTGTGGCCGACTCCGTTCCGTGGAATGGCTTCCCACCAAGGTTAGTGTAATCCTTGCACAACTTGGCGAAATCGACCCTAGGCGCCTGCATTACTGGACCACCACCAATTCCGGGATTGGGAACTGCCCCTTGCACCTCTCTCTAAGCATGTCTCTCATGAGGTCAGTAAACATCGCCCTCATGTCAGCAGCATTCCCATTATTGGCTCCCCTACCAGCACCTCTAGCATATCGACTCATCGTCAATCTGTAAAAGGGAAACGATTAACGACCCCATAGTGGTGCGTGCTATTGCAGTACGACTTCATTCTTATACTACAAATAGTATGTACATATGTAGCTTTTGAAAACCAAAGTAATCACAAATACGCGCTCTCATATGCGTACTATCTCTCCCTAGTGTCTTTCCCTAGGTTAACTACGCAACCTAGAGCTCTGATACCAAATGTGACGGCCCGCCCCGCACCAACCGACATTTACTCCAAAGGTGCGCTGTACACATGTCCAGTTAGCACGGGACGGTTCATCAAAAGTAAAGGGAAGAAGGAAATGAACTAACAAGGAACCTGTAGAATGTCTCACAGCGCATAGAACAAAATATAATAATAACATATTTGACATTAAACAGGTGAGACAGTGCATGAGCTGAAACAACTAACATAGCAGTGGAAAATCCAAGTACAGCTTATGATCCAAAGTTAAACATTATTACAACTTTTCAAACTGTCTCAAAAGCAAAAGCAAGATAAAGGAGGTACACTACTAATGCCCAAGTAGCGACCACCAACGACACAGGGAGAATATCTATATATCATATGTGGAAGCCTCCTACTCGCCTCCGAATCAGCTACTCGCGCACCACCAGCTAACCTGTCTCTAGTCTGCTTGTGTGATCACCCAGAGTAATAAGAGAAGACATAAAACTCTGGGTCAGACATAAAGCCTGGTATGAGCGATAAGCATCTAAACAGAACAATAACAGGTAGACTGAAACATACCTGAACCTGCAACCAAAGAGTTAGCACTACATACTGTACAATACTCTAAGGTGCCATTTCAAATGGTGTAAAGATAATGGGGTGGGGGTGTGCATGTCATTGTGATGGAAAACAATCAAGCATAACAACCATCCTCGCATCTCTCTCTCAGTTCATAAAGCATACGATATTCACCACTTCGATCAGCCAACATACCTTGCTATGATCACTTTGCCCCATGAAGTCATAAATAGCTTCACTGCACTTATACATAGCCACAAATCCTTCGCTATGTCCACTTTGTCCCATGGAGTCGCAATGACCCCACTGCACTGGTTCATAGCCTTATTAATCCTTCACTATGTCCACTCTGCCCCATGGAGTCACAATGACCCCACTGCACTGGCTCATAGTCCTACTACGCATCACTTTGCCCCTCAAGTCACAATGACTCTACTGCACTGATAACGTAGTCTTGCTACCATCACCTTGCCCCTCGAGTCATAATGAATCTACTGCACTGATAAGTAGCCCATCATCCATTTTCAGTGATGAATCGAAGTTATGAACGACGACAACTCCTTAGCACACGTCCCGCAGCAAAGCCCAACCATGAAGTGAACTCATTGGTTCCCAACTGGATCCTGAGCTCTAACTTCCATTTGGACCACCTTTACATCTCGGGTTATTGGTCATCACCGGATCGGTTCGGATCCCCTCTTAGCCATCAGTTCGGTTCAGATCGGAGTGCTCCTCCTTCGCTGGATCGGGTCGGGTCATCTTCACCTCCATGGGTCGGATCGAGTCTCCATGTCCAATCACCATCATCGATTCAGGTCGGAGTCCTCCAATGTGCCACAGTTCGGATCGGCTTCTTCTAATCGACTCGGGTCGGGTCGCAGTCTCCAAGCCTCGTCGAGGTACATCGGTTCAGGTCGGGTACTATGGCGGATCGGGTCGGAGATCATCAGGGGGGTCGGATTGGACGATGCATGCCACGAGAAGAGCGAATAGATCGAAGAGTAAAGTATAGGAGCGGATCGGATCCTCCCTCCGTTCCGATCCGGATTGATCTGTTCCCTGCACTTTTCCAACAAGCAGTTTTACGCCACTCGACGGCGTTTTCGACCATTCCAACTATTCTAATCAATCACAAAGCATACCATATAGTCATAGCAACATGTGTAATCAACCACAAACATCAAAACAACAATATGATAGGTTAAAGTGGATCAACCCTAGCCAAAACCCCTTATTTTCCCTTAAGCATGTTTGAAACTAATGATGTGATTAGCAAAACTTAACCAAATTAACCCAAATTCATATCAGAGGTCTAAAACATCATTTCGAATTTTATAAATATTTTTCCAGAATTTTATCATGTTTAAATTCGCTAATTAACACTAATTACCCGTAATTAGCCATAATTAGTGACGAACTATGCAAATCACTCACCTTAGCCACAAATAAGACTTAGATCTGAAGTAAATCTCTGATTTGGTGCGAATCCCTATGCTAAACAGCAGCTCCAATGTTGATTTGATGGAGATCTTCCTTGATTTGAGGTTGCTAAGTTTAATCCTTGATTAGAAGATGATTTGGAGGTGATTTAGAGGTTGGAGGCCATTTTTAGGGTTTCTAAGAGGTAAGTGGAGGCTAGAAAACTGAAACGGAATGATTCTCTAAGTCCTTTCAGCCTCCCCATAACCCTAATCCCGAAATGGGTTATGGGCTCATTCATTAATCACCCTATTTGGCCCTGTTAAGCAGTTTTTCACCTTCCAAACCTTATTTCAGCCATATCTCCCAAACGGTAAGTGTAACGAGTCGGATTTTGCCCGGCCTTAATCGATCGCAAAATCGACCAAGACCGTTCAAATCCCACCTACGTTAACTTTGGGAATACAACACATCAGAAGAATAATTGCAGACTTTTATAACATCAATAATAAATGTTACATCAGAGTACAGAATATCAGAGTACATTGACTAATAATTACAGCGGAAGATAATTTTACATGATTTTAATACATTGCAGCGGAAACAAAATAACTAAGGCAGCGGAAGACTTCCAATGTTCTGGACACAGCTTTAAGCTTCAATCCAGGATCCTACTAAAGAGATAAACCTGTAGACAAACTGCTCGACTGCCCGTATGGAAAAGAGGGCACCCGAGTTTGCAAAGGTGGAAACAAACAACGGGTCAGTCATGGGACCGGTGTGAGAATTCTTAACTAGTTTAACTAATAGTAATAAGGCAAATCCAAGGACCACGCCGCTAACGCGGAACGGGTTTACTCCAACGGATTGCCGGTGCATAAATGTGTCAGAACAAATAATAAGTAAATCGTACAACAACGTCATGCTTTTGAGAAAAATGGAATCACCATAAGACCCAGGTCCCATCACACAATGCAACACAAACCAGAGGATAGGGTTTTACCTTATAGTGATTAAACATGCTGAATACGGCAAATACGAGTTTAATATTATTATTAGTATATATCAAAACATTTCAAAGTAAATGTATAAATCCTAGGAAGAATAGTATCCCATACTACTATGCCTTAATACTAATAATACAATCAAATTCGTAGGGTCGTATTTGGATTTTGGTTTCCATCATGAGTTAAGGCTAGGGAGGAGCTCCTACCGATTCGAGACACTCTAGCTAGTGTCTCAGGATCCCCTGCAGTGAACCCTTGGAAAGCTGCAGGTCCGGTCCACCATACGAGTTGCGGATTAGTTATTCCTGAACACACGTTTCCCAGTCCTATAGGACCTATCATCCGAGGCGCCTCATTCCATCATCCACACAAGTAAAGTGTCGGGTCGTGTTAAAGCCCAAACACCACTTCTAGCTAGAAAGAAACGTGCTGCTCTCCCTGCGTTCCCTTCTCCCGTTTTAGACTCTGTCGGTGTGTGAGGCTCGCGAAGTCACGCTATACACAAAGCTATGCCTAAACAGGCTATGCTTTGATCATCCCACAAGGCCTGCTTTTCAACAAAGCCTTGATCATATGCATCTTAGCATGCTACATCGCCACCCCATATCACACTACCAATCCTTTGCCGAAATATATGAATGGGTGTTAAGCAAGAGAATAAATTCTCCGCCACCAAACATCCATACATTCGACAGAAGATTAATAACATGATATTTAATGGAGTACGATGTCAGACACACAATCCATTTATAAGCTTGTGCTCTGGGTCTGAGCGAAAGCCAAATCCGTACTAATCAACACTACGTCCGGACGGCCACCACTGTAGCCCCTTCAAGGTAGCTACTCCAATCACGGGCATCAGCAGTCGTCGTCCATTCGATATGAAGATCGTCGGTCTTCAACCGTCGTCTTCAACTCTTGAATTTTAAACGTCGTTCAAATTATTTGGAATGAGATAGACTCGGACTTTCCAAATAATTCTCGTATATATATTTGAAAACCCGTTTCATATTGTTATTAATAATTTATAACAATTTTAATCCTACTTTATTTCAATAAAAATAACTCGTTTTATAAAAACGATGTTTCAGGTCATATAAGGTTTTAGCGCTGCTTTTGTGAAATTTTGAATTTCACATTTGTCAAAATACAAAAATGCAAATAAGAAATATAATTCCTTTTCTTCTATGTTTGTTTACATATAAAAAGGCAAACAACATATGTAATTCTTTTTCTATATTTTGTTTGCATCTAGAAATGCAAACAAAAATATGTAATACTTTTTCTATGTTTTGTATTGTATTTACACTAAATAGTAAATAAAAATGTCCCTTTTCTTATATCATGTTTTATTTACACTAATGTAAATAAAATGTCGTATTCTTTTATGTCATGTTTATTGACACTAATTGTGAATAAATTATTCTTTTCTTTATCCTATTTACAAAATAAATGTAAATTAATGTATTCTTTTATTTTACATTGAAAATGTAAATGTCTATTTCATATTCTATTTACATATAGAATGTAAATTCCTATTCACCCTTTATTTACATTGAAAAATGCAAATCTCTATTCATTCTTTCATTACATATAAATGTAATCTTTTTCTATTCATTCTTTCACATTTGACAAAAAGATTTTTTTTCTTTTTTTTATACATATCATATACACAAAATGTATATTTTGTGTGTCATTCCAATTTCAACAAAAATGAATATTTTTGTACGTCACTTATAATCTAACAAAAATGAGTATTTTTGTGTCATTCAACTCCTAACCCAAAAATGCAATATATTTTGGTGTCAACTTCATTTCTATACAAATGAATATATTTTTGTTTGTTTAATTTCCATGTAACGAAAATAATAACTTTGTTATTCTTTCAATGCCAAGCAAAAATATTTTTTTTTATCTCTTTCAATGCAAAACCAAAATGATCTTGACTTTTTATAATGGCAATGTAAATTCTATTCTTATGTGACATCATAAAAATGTAATTTTAATTTACAGTGCAATATCATACTTTAATTACATAATAAAAATGTAATTCTAATTTACAGTGCAAATTCTCATTTATAGGTACATATAAAAATGTAAATTTTGTTCGCATAGAAAATCCCATATCATAGCTACATTGGGAAATGTAAATTTTGTTCGCTTGCCAAATTTCATATCATAGTTACAAAAAAAAAATGTAATTTTTATTTGCATAGCAAATATTATATCTTTAGTTCAAATAAAAATGGAATTTTTATTTGCAATGCAAGTTCTCATTCTAAGTTACATAATAAAAATGTGACCTTTATTATCAATGCACATGCCTACTTTTGTTTACATATAAAAATGTAAATTTATTTACAATGCAAGTTCATACTTTTGTTTACATAATAAAAATGTAAATTTCATTGCTAACATTTTACATTGACAAAAAAATGATTTTTGTCGCTACTACTTTACATTGGCAAAAATGTTCATTTCTACCTGGCATAACGTGACGGTACAAATATTGTTTTTCTAATTAACACAACATAACGGTGAAAATATTCATTTCTAAATAATATAACATGACGGTGAAATTATTCATTTCTAAATAACAAAGAGGTTCTTTTTTTATTCTCATATGACGTTACTAACAAAATGTGCTTTTTTTTTATTCTCATATGATGCTACCAACAAAATGTGCATTTTTATTCTCATATGACATTACTAACAAAATGAATATTTTTTTTTTATGTCCTAACAAACTTTTATATATGTTTTCTTTTCCTCTTTTCTAGTATGTTAAGAATAATTTTTTCAACATATAGATATTGTTAACATTACAAGCAAACAACAAAAGGAATATTTTTAATGTCTAGCAATTCTAACGATTCCTAATAACATAAAAAGAATATTTTTATGTTCTAACATTTCATGTTATCTAACATAAATGGCATTTTATTTACATGACATGTTTCTAACAAATAGTAATGTTTTGAATAAACAAAACATAATGCAACCTTAAAATTCTATCTTTTTATTGCTTCTAAAAAGACAATAAAAATATAACATAATTTTTTTTCTTTTACTGCATCCAAAACGACAGTAAAATATGAATTAGCAAATCTATCATTTTAATGCTTCTAAAATGACGGTGAAATATGACATTCCAAAATGTAACCAAAAATGACATTTATAGATAAATGAAAAATTCCTTTAACATGACATTATTATATGTAAAAGATATTTCCTCTAACATGAATAATTTATATTAACATGGCATATTTAACTGACATTACATTTTTACCTATACTGACAGATTTTATATTACATAATAGAATCTGACTAATATGATGTTTTATATTACATAACATAATCTAACTAAGTTGATGCTTTTATATTTTATGAATCAGAATAAAGATTCAATCTTTATTTCATTCCTTTTATTTCAAAATAAAAGCCAAATCTTATTTCTTTAATTACATATAAAAATGTAATTTTGTCTTACAAACAAAGTTTCCATCTTTTCAAATTAAAGATCTAGTCTTTATTAACTCTATTTATTTTAAAACAAAGATCTAAATCCTATTTACTTGATAAATCAAAATAAAAGAATAAATCTTTATTTAAGTGGTAAATCAAAATCAAAATAAAAGAATAAATCTTATATTTTCAACTTATTATTTTCTTAATTAAGAAACCAAGATCCAAACTTTCATTCTTTCTTTATTAAAAATAAAGATCCAAATTTACTTCAAAAATATCCTATCATTACTTATATATAAAAACAAAGATCTAAACTTACATTATTTTGTGAATCAAAATAAAAGGACCAAACTTTCATTATCTATGAATAAATAAATAGATATTGAACAGCGGTGTCGTAGTTTCAGATTTTAAAGAATAGATCTGAAAATAATAGATAAAAATAACAGCGTGTGTACTAATGAAATAAAACAATATCTTGATTGCAGCGCATACAGAAAATAATGAACGTCATAATAACAACGCGATGTACATGAAATAATGAACGAAACAATAGTAGCGCACAAACAAATCGGAATAAAGAAGTACAATCCATCACAGCACAGATCTAAATTATTGCACGTATACAGATATACATAATATTATTTTATTCGAGAAACTAAATTAAAATTAAATTTTAATTTAAAATAGATCAGAAATTCTCACCTTTGTATTTGTCAGATCTAGAACGAGTTGAAAGTCAGTAACTTGTTCACACATGTCTATGATGTTGTGTTATGTCACGTTGTTCCAAGATTGTCAAATTTGTCGGGTTCTGCATCAAATTGGATCAAAACATGTTTCTAATAATTGAAATTAAAGTTAGCAACGAAATCAAGTGTTGCAAATCAATAAAATTAAAATTTATATAACCTTTGAATTGTTCAAAACTTCGAATCGCGATAACTTGAGATTGGATCAACGGTTTTGGGTGCCGTTTGTTGGAGATTGGAGAGCTTGGAGGGGTGCATCCACGCCGGGAATAGGGGGAGGTGCGGTGGCACGTGCTGGTGGCGGCGGGTCCATAAAGTCAGCGGGTTTGGAGAGGTGATTCGAGAGCTACGGGCAACGGTTTGATGTGAAACTTGTCTAAAATCGAAGAGATTGAGGAGAGCTACAAAAAGTTTAACTACGGCTGAGTCTAAAAGTGAGTGGATTAGGAGATAGGGAGGAGAGAAGGTGGCAAGGGGGAGGCGGCTGATGGGTTTCAGCGTGCGTGAGTTTTCAGAAGAAGGAGCGTTTCGATTTCTGTGAAAGGGGGTATATTTTATATTATTTTATTCACTAAAAGGCCCGATTAGCTCCGAACTCAGAATTAGGCCCAACGACTGTCAAACTCAAGGTTTTGACGCCTTCTGAACACAATGGGATAGGTCTCGTGGCCCAATTTCGAAGTTTACAGCGTTTTTTATTTATTTTTAATATAAATCCTTCAGTTTTATTATTCAACCGTACATGAAAATTCACCAGGGCCACAAATTAATTCCAAAAATTCCCGAAAAATATATTTAGCTATGTTTTGATGCTGCGGACCTAGAAAAATTAATTTCGTTCAGTTTTGAGCCCGTATGAATTTTTAATGAATTTTTACAGTAAAAATTTGTCCGTTTACATTGAAAAATCAATTATAATTATATATTAATTCAAAAAATTACCGAAAAATCATTTTTAGCTTTGTTTTGACGATACGAACCCAAAAAAATTATTTACGTTGAATTCTGAGCCTATTTGAAAAATGGCTATTTACAAGGCGTATATATTTAATATTAAAAATACATTTTTAAACAAATAATTTTCAAAACTCAAAATATATGTGTGTTTACTGTTTTTCAATGCAGAAACATCATTCTGAACTCAATGGAAGTGGTTTTGAGTCCAAATTCCTTCATATGCAAAAAGTAGCATTTTGAACTTTATAAATTTCATAGCGACCTTTCTAAATTTTAAACTGGGCATAACTTTTGATTCCCGCTATGAAATTTCAATTTTTCATATTCATTAAAAAGATATTTTTAAATAGATTCTAATATTTTTGGTTTCACTAAAATCCGTTAAATTTTGCATCCTATATGGTCAGTCAAAGTTCAAGTTTGACTTTTCAAACTACCGCGCTATTTCTAACTCTTTTTATAATTAAAATTAAATTATTCATTCTAACTTCGATTTAAATCAACTTTCAATCATTTTTATTTTAAATAAATTGTTCTAAATATCAAAAACTCATCAAGATTACTTAATATAAATTTTTAAATTGGCCCCAAAAATCAGGGTTGTTACAGTCTCCCCCACTTAAAAACTTTTCGTCCTCGAAAAGGAACGAAGCTAAAGGTTGATTAATTAACTAACTAATATATATATATATATTCTCCATCAGTTTAAATAATTTTATTAGTTGATTAACTTTCAAATATATAACTTTTATATATTTAAAAATCATATTTTCCAAAATAGAATATAATTACAAATACGTATATTATAGGCTTGCTACTCTCAACTCATTCTAGGGCATTACTAACCCCATCTCTAATAAGTTTTCTCATTCTGGGATACTGCTGATCCTATCTCTAATGAGTATTCTTATTGGATATTACTAATCAAATCTTTGATGAGTCTTTTGTTCAGTTCTAATGAGTTGCATCCCAAAGATTTGAGTTAACCAAAGCTCTGATACCAACTGTAACGAGTCGGATTTTGCCCGGCCTTAATCGATCGCAAAATCGACCAAGACCGTTCAAATCCCACCTACGTTAACTTTGGGAATACAACACATCAGAAGAATAACAGCAGACTTTTATAACATCAATAATAAATGTTACATCAGAGTACAGAATATCAGAGTACATTGACTAATAATTACAGCGGAAGATACTTTTACATGATTTTAATACATTGCAGCGGA
Source organism: Allium sativum (assembly GCA_030737875.1). Lineage (NCBI taxonomy): Eukaryota > Viridiplantae > Streptophyta > Magnoliopsida > Asparagales > Amaryllidaceae > Allium > Allium sativum. Next base: position 166,022,964 of record CM060913.1, read on the forward strand.
AACAAAATAACTAAGGCAGCGGAAGACTTCCAATGTTCTGGACACAGCTTTAAGCTTCAATCCAGGATCCTGCTAAAGAGAAACCTGTAGACAAACTGCTCGACTGCCCGTGTGGAAAAGAGGGCACCCGAGTTTGCAAAAGTGGAAACAAACAACGGGTCAGTCATGGGACTGGTGTGAGAATTCTTAACTAATTTAACTAATAGTAATAAGGCAAATTCAAGGACCACGCCGTTAACGCGGAACGGGTTTACTCCAACGGATTGTCGGTGCATAAATGTGTCAGAACAAATAATAAGTAAATCGTACAACAACGTAATGCTTTTGAGAAAAATGGAATCACCATAAGAGCCAGGTCCCATCACATAATGCAACACAAACCAGAGGATAGGGTTTTACCTTATAGTGATTAAACATGCTAAATACGGCAAATACGAGTTGAATATTATTATTAGTATATATCAAAACATTTCAAAGTAAATGTATAAATCCTAGGAAGAATAGTATCCCATACTACTATGCCTCAATACTAGTAATACAATCAAATCCGTAGGGTCGTATTTGGATTTTGGTTTCCATCATGAGTCAAGGCTAGGGAATAACTCCTACCGATTCGAGACACTCTAGCTAATTTCTCAGGATCCCCCGTAGTGAACCCTTGGAAAGCTGCAGGGCCGGTCCACCATACGAGTTGCGGATTAGTTATTCCTGAACACACGTTTCCCAGTCCTATAGGACCTATCATCTGAGGCGCCTCATTCCATCATCCACATAATTAAAATGTCGGGCCGTGTTAAAGCCCAAACACCACTTCTAGCTAGAAAGAAACGTGCTGCTCTCCCTGCGTTCCCTTCTCCCGTTTTAGACTCCGCCGGTGTGTGAGGCTCGCGAAGTCACGCTATACACAAAGTTATGCCTAAACAGGCTATGCTTTGATCATCCCACAAGGCCTGCTTTTCAACAAAGCCTTGATCATATGCATCTTAGCATGCTACATCGCCACCCCATATCACACTACCAATCCTTTGCCGAAATATATGAACGGGTGTTAAGCAAGAGAATAAATTCTCCGCCACCAAACATCCATACATTCGACAGAAGATTAATAACATGATATTTAATGGAGTACGATGTCAGACACACAATCCATTTATAAGCTTGTGCTCTGGGTCTGAGCAAAAGCCAAATCCGTACTAATCAACACTACGTCCGGACGGCCACCACTGTAGCCCCTTCAAGGTAGCTACTCCAATCACGAGCATCAGCAGTCGTCGTCCATTCGATATGAAGATCGTCGGTCTTCAATCGCCGTCTTCAACTCTTGAATTTTAAACGTCGTTCAAATTATTTGGAATGAGATAGACTCGGACTTTCCAAATAATTCTCGTATATATATTTGAAAACCCATTTCATATTGTTATTAATTTATAACAATTTTAATCCTACTTTATTTCAATAAAAATAACTCGTTTTATAAAAATGACGTTTCAAGTCATGTAAGGTTTTAGCACTGCTTTTGTGAAATTTTGAATCTCACATTTCTCAAAATCCAAAAATGCAAATAAGAAATATAATTCCTTTTCTTCTATGTTTGTTTACATATAAAAAGGCAAACAACATATGTAATTCTTTTTCTATATTTTGTTTGCATCTAGAAATGCAAACAAAAATATGTAATACTTTTTCTATGTTTTGTATTGTATCTACACTAAATAGTAAATAAAAATGTCCCTTTTCTTATATCATGTTTTATTTACACTAATGTAAATAAAATGTCCTATTCTTTTATGTCATGTTTATTGACACTAATTGTGAATAAATTATTCTTTTCTTTATCCTATTTACAAAATAAATGTAAATAAATGTATTCTTTTATTTTACATTGAAATGTAAATGTCTATTTCATATTGTATTTACATAGGAATTCATCCATTATTTACATTGAAAAATGCAAATCTCTATTCATTCTTTCATTACATATAAATGTAATCTTTTTTTATTCATTCTTTCACATTTGACAAAAAGATTTTTTTTTTTTTTATACATATCATATACACAAAATGTATATTTTATGTGTCATTCCAATTTCAACAAAAATGAATATTTTTGTACGTCACTTATAATCTAACAAAAATGAGTATTTTTGTGTCATTCAACTCCTAACCCAAAAATGCAATATATTTTGGTGTCAACTACATTTCTATACAAATGAATATATTTTTGTTTGTTTAATTTCCATGTAATGAAAATAATAACTTTGTTATTCTTTCAATGCCAAGCAAAAATAATAACTTCGTTTAATTTCCATGTAACGAAAATAATAACTTTGCTATTCTTTCAACCGTACATGAAAATTCACCGGGGCCACAAATTAATTCCAAAAATTCCCGAAAAATAAGTTTAGCTATGTTTTGACGTTGCGGACCTAGAAAAATTAATTTCGTTCAGTTCTGAGCCCGTATGAATTTTTAATGAATTTTTAAAGTCAAAAATTGTACATTTACACTGGAAAATCAATTATAATTATATATTAATTCTAAAAATTACCGAAAAATCATTTTTAGCTTTGTTTTGACGATACGAACCCGACAAAATTATTTTCGTTGAATTCTGAGCCTATTTGAAAAATTGCTATTTTCAAGGCGTATATATTTAATATTAAAAATACATTTTTAAACAAATAATTTTCTAAACTCAAAATATATAAGTGTTTACTATTTTTCAATGCAGAAACATCATTCCGAACTCAATGGAAGTGGTTTTGAGTCCAAATTCCTTCATATGCAAAAAGTAGCATTTTGACCTTTATAAATTTCATAGCGACCTTTATAAATTTTAAACAGGGCATAACTTTTGATTCCCGCTATGAAATTTCAATTTTTCAGATTCGTTAGAAAGATATTTTCAAATAGATACTAATATTTTTGGTTTCACTAAAATCCGTTAAATTTTGCATCCAGTATGGTCAGTCAAAGTTCAAGTTTGACTTTTCAAACTACTGCGCTATTTCTAACTCATTTTATAATTAAAATTAAATTATTCATTCTAACTTCGATTTAAATCAACTTTCAATCATTTTTATTTTAAATAAATTGTTCTAAATATCAAAAACTCATCAAAATTACTTAATATAAATTTTTAAATTGGCCCCAAAAATCATGGTTGTTACAGTAAGTTCGTTTTTCACATGTGACCACTCTACGGAAAGCTAAACCATCAAACGAATCAAATGGAAGTGGTTTCAGATCAAAATTCCTTTCCAATCAAAAGTTATGGCCAAAACAAGATCAGTTAGGGGCAAAACGGTCATTTAAAAATCGACAAAAATCATGAATATGGGAAATGAGTCTAATGGTTGTTTCCCAAAGTTACATGACTATACGACTTCATATGGGAAAGAAATAAATATTCTACGATCCTTCGATGCGTGGAATGCGGGTTGTTACATACCCTCAAAAGGGTATGATGCGTATCTAGTCTTCAGTCTTTTAAGTTGCATCTTCGTGAGCTTCTCTCCACTGTACCTTAACTTCACGGTTGCGAAGCTTCTTGACCTCCATTTACACAACTCACTAGTAAAAATAGGACCTCGGTCACTCACTGTGCTAGAGGGTATCCATTGTAGTCGAACTACCCTTCCAAGATAAACAGATGTTAAGCATGATACCATGTGTATATCCTAGGATGATTAGAGGTCTCTCCTCTACTTAGCTTATCCATTATGTTACAAATCTGAGGGTCTAAAGCTAATGGTTTCTACGTACTCTTTACCTCTCTTAAGGTTAGTCTTACTTAGGGTGCCAGCCCCAACCATTTATTTCTCACGCAAACCATCCTAGTCGAACTCGACATCCCTAAAGGCCTAAACCAATATCAGACAAGCACCCAAGGGAGACCTCCTCCGAATTTGGACGATCTATGTGAGATGATACTAACAAAACAACCATACAATTGAGCTCTTTACAGACTCTAGCTATCCTCGCCAATCTTGCTCCAAAATTATCGTTGATCGCATAACTGGTTTTGCAGTGTCATCTAGATATATGCGGAAGTCTGTCTCAAGTTTTAGGGGAAAACCCCTACCCTAATCAAAACATCTTGCGTACTCATGAACTACTCCAACGGAACGAAAATCCTTGATAGATACATAAAGTGATTCTAGGTAGCTAAGACAAACTGATCCCTTAGGATCGCACGAAATCTCGGGGGTATTCCCGAGGCAAGTCGAAAGTCTAACTACCCCCTTTCGCAATTACTAGCTAACCATCCCATGCCTAGAATCAACCCATAGCCCACAAAACCAAAAACATAAGCATTAATATAGCTATTCTCAAATCCTCACAAGTCAAAAATAAATGAGCTGAACCACCAATTGGATTTGAGACTATAATGGGATCCTCTACTATACAAGTTAGGGTGCAGAGACTCAACTATGGAAGCAGGTATAGACGGATGTGAAGCGCTAAAATTAGAAGGAGTACTAACAGGATGATCAAAGGGAAAACACTATCAGTAGAAATCTTACTGCCTCTTTCTCAAGTATGCTGGCGGTGAGAGCATGCATTTGCCTTCTAGGGAATCCTGTCCTTTGTTCTTGCCCTTGCCCTTAATTATACGACCCGTTATACCAAAATAAAGATACTTCCTCTTGTTTTAGGTTTTACTATTCTTTCCTCCCCTCCTTTGTGAACCAAGTCCATATCCATGGGTTCTTTATCCTTGTGTTGTGCTCCTTAGCCAAACTCACTCATTCTCAACTTTGCCATCCTCGTGTAACTTGTTGACATGTCTCTCGGAAGCTGCCTCCATCGCACGGAGAATCCTACAAAGCTCGAAAGAAAATTATGGCTATAGATGGAAGTCGTAGTCTCATCAAGCCTACGGAACCATGTTGCGATGAGGTTACCTCCCAGAAAGCCAGGAGCCCCAGAGACACAGGAAAGAAGGAAACAAGGATTCAAACAGAGGATCAAAAGATAGTGCATATGGCTTTGGGGAATATGCTTTCAAAAAAAACTTTTCTATTGTAAATGCTTCTTTTAAAACCGTCTTGAAAATATTTTTTTCAAATCTTTTATCTGATATGGTAACCTCCAGCTCTGATACCAAGTGAAACACCCCACCTCCGTTAAGGTCACTCACAAAGGGAATGCCTTAACTTCGGTGGAGCATTTTTGGTTCAAGATGCAGAAAAACTACAAGAAAGACAAATAAAGCAGCGAAAAATAAATAACCTTTATTGATTAAAAACAGCTTGTACAAAGATTCTTTTACAACACCAATACTTATTACAACAGAGCATCTGTCTTGTTTAAAATAAAGAAGCATAAACTGACAATGATATTCCCCAATAAAGCATGAGCCAGACATAGCAGTAAAAATGGAGTTCAAAGCAGTGCGTCAAAGAATCTTCTTGCTTGAAAGGAGCAACGGTCCAAAATGAGCTGAGCTATTCCCTCCCTGGCTACCGGGGGGGGGGACGGAAGAAAAGGGGCGAAAGCAAACTAGGTCAGACATAAAGCCTGGTAAGCTCAGTGATTCTTAGCATTTAAATGAGGAAAAGGGTCATGACATGAATAAACCAAATATAAGACTAAACCATAGTAACAAGATAACATGGGATAAGCATGGGATATGATATGGCAAGATAAACTGAATGTACCGATAAACTAGATATACTGATAAACTGAATATACTGATGAACTGAATGCGCTTCTACTCCTTCACTGCTTCGCGACTACCCTGTTATACTGATTTCTATATCTCTGAACTACATAACTAGTGTCCAAACTAGTAATTCTATATGATAACGTGATCCCAATCCCCGTAATTGTGGTTGGCTTCGGTGTGCATATATTATGGGGATTCCATTTATTACCTAAAACTAATCTAGGGTTTACCATCGAGCGCTTCCTAGATTCAACCAGGGTTTACGCTACCCAGGGCCATTGGGGTTTATGCTACCTATTGAACGCTTCTCGGATTCAGGGTTTAAGTGACCTAGGTCTAACCAGGGATTATGCTACCTATCGAACGATGCCCCATAGTCTGGGACACACTACCCAGAGCGGTATATGTTCCTATACTTTCCCCACGTATGTGTCATGAATCGTTATTGATGTCTAGATGCACATGTCCTCTATATGTGCGACCCAAGTCCCGTGGCAGGGCTAATCAAGAAACATGAAACTCGGTCAGAAGCTTTCAGATATCTACCGATTGCAAATGCTAAGGTCTGCTTCTACAGTGGCTATGGTCTCACTAGAGCCCTCCTTCAACTAACAAATGAAAGGCACCCATGAAAAACAAGAATGAGAACTTAACCCCGGCACAACTGCCTGGCCCTCTATGCCCCTCCCTATTGGCCTTGCCTCACCCATAACTAGATAGCAAGTATATGGTCTTTTGGAGTTCTCCGCCTTTCCACTTTTCGTACTGACTGAAGATGGTAGGTAGACGAAGAGTTGCTATCACAGGGCAAAAACTGGTCTCGCCGAATCACGCTAGTCCGTCCTAGTCTTTAGGTTGCCTTATTATTACAACCAAGGCATACCCTTGGCTCTTCTAACGCAGACCTTAACCTCTGCGAGCCCAGGAGGATCATCTGCAGCCTCACAGAGGGATACCAAGAGTACCCTCACGTCCCCTCGAAGCCGCGTGCTTCGTAACCCAGTTCATTGGAGCCTTCTTCATGATCAGACGGACGTTTGCTCCTTCTTGCGTCCTACGTGACTTTCTTGACTAAGGTTTACTACTTAGTCCTCTTAACTAAGGTTTACTACTTAGTTCCCTTTCTCGTCATGTTGGATTGGTTAAGTGTCATCAGCCAATTCAAGTTAACCTAACCCATTCACTTGTCATGTTAAATTTGTTAAGTGTTATCCAGTAGTTCACATTGACTTAACCTACCCATATATCTTGTCAAATTGGTCAAGTGTTCCTTAATCTTTCTCGTTTATCAGGTTATGCTGGTTAAGTGTCTCTTATTAACTTAACCCCGTTTATTCATCATGCTATAACGGCTAAGTGTTCTAAGTTTACTTAACCCCACCATCTAGTCTAGTTAGCATGTTAAACGTTTACTTAACCTTACTCATTTGTCTAGTTAACATGTTATAATGGTTAAGTGTTCCCTTATTTACTTAACCCCCGCAAATCTTGCATTGTTAACATGTTAAGTTGGTTAAGTGTCCAAATTAACTTTACCCCTATCAATCTTGTCTAGTTAACATGTTGGATTGGCTAAGTGTTTTCTCAATTACTTAACCCCACCCTTCTTGTCTTGTTAACATGTTAAGTTGGTTAAGTGTTTCCTTAATTACTTAACCTCACCATTTCTAGCTTGATTGCTCATGAGCTTTAATTAATTAATTAAAGCACCAACCACTCACATTAGACAGGTATTGTTGTGGTTACTGGATGTGCCGGTTGGTTCCGAGCAGTTTTACACCCCAACTAAGTCTAACGTTGGGTCTTTCTGGGCTTGATGCACTAACCTCTCACATTAGACATGTATTGTTGTGGTTACCGGATGTGCTGGGCGGTTCCGGGCAGTTTTACACCACAACTCAGTCTAACCTCGGGTTAGGCATTTTCCTCTTCTCTAATTTACATATTTACTATTCATGTAAATTTTCCATAAGTCAATTTAGCCTAGATCATATTCATTTGTCATGCAAATTTACATACTTACATTCTATGCCCAAAACTTGATTTACCTATCAAATTACCCAACTTGCAGTTTACACCAATTTAGACTTAATATTCCCCTTTTTCTGTTCATGTCAAAACTAGCTTTAATATTCTGGTGTACCGTTTATGTCCAAGTTTAATATGCATGTAAATTATTCACTATTATAGCCAATTCAGATTATGCCATCATATTTATTATGCCAAATTAACTTAATTAGGCTACGCCCAATCCCCGCATCATAATCGTACATATAACATGATTTCACAAGTTTTCTAAGTACTCGTGAAATGGCACTAACAAAAGGAATAGGGGATAAGCACAAGAATTGATATAAAAGAATAGGCATGCAAAAATAATGGCTCCAACAGGTTCGATGTACATAATAGTGAATAGGAATAAACTAGCCCAATTACACACTAAATATGAGATCCAACATAATTAAGGAAATAGACATAGGTGATTTGGTCCAACATAATGTCAGTTCAAGGTACAACATGATTGGATAATTGGAAAAATGGGAATAGGCATAAGCAGCTTACTACAATAGTTATAGACAATTAGCCACAATAGTCATGGACGACTAGTCACAATAATTTCTTAATCAATGTCATAGGCAATAATCTCATAGTTATAAATCATAGTCGTGGGTAACCGTCTCACACGAATCACAGTCATAGGCAATAATTTCATTGGCAACAGTTTCATGGTCATAGTCTTAGGCAAAAGTCTCATAGTCATAGTCGTGAATCAGATCCAAAGGCATAAATAACTTTAGATTTGACATAAGCACGAATCAAAGATAATTAACTTGCTAATAGGTACAGTTCTATATTTTGATTTATTACATTCACGATTCCAATTACACGTTCAAATCCAAAAGAATAACCGAACTTATAGTGATCGGTTTAGAAAAGGATAAGAAGATAGCGTTGTGGCGATTTGCTATGATTCGCGTGACGTTGCTTGAAGCAGAATGCCTACGGTCCAACTTGAAGCTTTAACTTGATTCTCTTTTAATTCTATTCAGTTTGGAAGAAGATGCATTAATCCTAGTTTTGATTCCAGCAGCGTAGCGACGCCTTTTTTTTTATTTAGAATAGAGGCAGAGTATAGGCAGAATGTAACTATGAAGAAAGAAAGTGAGGTTTAGGGGGTGTTTAAATAGGTTAGAGCTTACGAATCCAGTCAGAAAGGCGTCCAGGTGCAGAAAAATGGATCTGTCTACAGATCTGGAAAATGGGGTGGAGGTCGATCCCCAGGTCGACCCTAGTGTAGACCTGGCTCATGGGCGGTAATTTTCCCGCCCAGCCCGAGTGTTTGTTTTGAATTTCGAAATCTGAATTTTGAAATTCGGGCTGGTTTTTTTTTTTTTTACTGAAACTTTTGAAGGCCATATCTTCTTCATACGGAGTCCGATTTACGCAAACTTGTACTCTATTCCAAGCAGAATTTCGAGATGAATGCAATGGAGTATTTCCTTTACTTATTCTGTTATAATTTAATTATTCTCTGATTTGTTACTCTTATGTTCACAGAAAATACGGGGTGTTACAGAGCCCTCGCATATCCGGTCGATCTCCAAGTACGTCTGGATGATCACCACTTATTACCTTGTCTTGGGTGTATGGCCCAATCAAGACATCAGTAATCATCCAAACGATGAGAAGACCTCTGGTCTTTAACCACCGTCTTCATCGTCGACTTATCGTCGAATCAGTCATTCAGAATGGGTATAAACCGACCTTTCCGAATAACTCATGTATTTTATAAACACAACATATGCCTCATTCCAATTATGAATATTCTTTTATTTAGATATTCATATCCTTTGGGAAAGGTTCTCATTAATTTTATCAAAGACAAATTCTTTAAATTTATTCTTTAATCTTCCTTTGGATATCAATTCTAAACGAAATTAAGGTTTATCAACTAGTCGGGATTAGCGAACTTTACCGAAGTAATCATTTGTTTAATTTCCCAATCCCAACCTATTCATCCCAAGGAGCAAAACTGTTAATACTCCATATCTAACACCACGGTGTTATCGGTAAATTTAATTACCATTTCACGTTCAAATCTAATTAAAGATTTAACTATTGCTTGGAGCAAAACTGGTGCTACTCCATTCTTGATCATTTCCCGAATTTGATAATTTAAATTATCACATTCTCTTTTCAATCTAATTAAAGATTCATTAAAACTCCAATTAGTTTTAATCTTACCAAAAATAAATATTAATGATTATTTAACTTTGGAAACACAAACATGCCGCATCGATAATCTACACCGTACTATTGATTTCTACCAATATATAACCTCTAAGCTCGTACATTTTAGAGAAGGGTGTTAGGCAAGAGAATAAATTCTCCTCCACCACCAAACAAATATATATTTAGCAAAGATCAACCATACAGTTCGAAATACGGTGTTAGACTTGTAATCATGTCTTTAACTGGGTTAAAGAACTAATGTCATTTAAAACACAGTTCACAATAAACCCAATTCTCATTCCATTTTATTCCAATTAAATGTTAATTAACTGGAAATACTAATAATCATATTTAAAAGATTTATTCTTTTCACACGGGGTTTAAGAACAGTGTTATTTAAGACACCATTCACGACAAACCCAAAATCCAATTCTTTTATTCAATTCCAATTAAATCTTAATTAATTGGGAAACTTCACTAAATCTTAATTAAAAGATTTATTCTTTCCTCAGCTGGATTTAAGAACAGTGTTAATGAAGACACCATTCACGACAAACCCAAAATCCAATTCAATATTAAATACAAGGTTCTGAATAGAAATTGTATCGGCTTATATTCAATATCAAATTCTAAAATCAACAAATATCATATTGGGAATAACGATATATATATCTTCCAAATTCCTCTATAATATCTGTATAATCACGGAATCCAATATCGGAATATTCCGAAGATAATTTCGATTCAAATCCATTCCAATTCATATATTTGAAATTCTGTTTATTTTTTATAAAACCATTTCAAATCCATTTATTTATTTAAAAATATTGGATTATAATTCTAGTTCATAACTAGTTCATTTTGAAAAAATATAATTTTTATCTTTACAAACGTGGAACTTTTCATCCAAATTATTTTTAAATCATTTATTATCATTTTACACAAATTATTAATTTTTTTAATAATTTTATCAAGGCCAGTACAGACGATTTCCACAACGGTCATCGAACTGCACTTATAGCGACCTTTTCCAAATTTGATTTGTGCATAATTCCAAATCCAACCATTAGATTTCAAATCTTTTATATTCGTTGGAAAGCAATTTTCGATACAAACACAACGGTTCTGGATTTAGGAGAATACGACGGTCGGATCTCCTGTAATGTCAATTCGAAGTCAATCGTCGAAATTCGTGAACTTCCACGGCGCGACGCGTTCTATTCAGGCCATTAAATATATATAGTATATATATTATATATATTTCGTTGATTTCCATTTAAAACGTATTTTATAAATTTGTTTTAAAATGATTTTAACTTCATTTTCAAATTTAAATCAAAATTGAATTTTCTTTATCATTATAACATGCAAATGATAATATTTTCAAAATATCAGATTTTGAAATCATTTCCTTTTCGATATTCATTATAAAAATGAATAAAATCGATATAAATATCATTCACGTCCAAATGGCGCATAATCTAATAAATACGGCTTTATATTTTTCAATATTTTCGTGTCTATCCCTAATCGGACATCAAAATCATATTTTGATCCATTACTGAATATTATTTCAAAATATCAGTTATTTTAAAATATTCATTATTCGTCATTTTAAAATATTCTTTAATTTAAAATATTCGCTCTTTCTGAGTTGGAATCAGACACAATCAATTACCACATAACGTTATTTATATGGATTTCATACACACGTGTACACAACAATAATCATACACAGTTAGCCATCATTCAAAATGCAATTTACAAATGTATAAGCATTAAAAATAAATAATTAACGTTCATCACAGCCTGTCAACCCATCGATTGACATATAACTAAATATCGGGATTATTGTATGTCAAATATCATCCCAATACCCATGTGGGGTTTTCAGACAACACATACTGAACCTTATTCGTGTAGCTGGGCGATGTGTAAAATTTATCGTCCCAATCAATATCGGTTAAATGGGTGTAAATAAACAAATCATCTAATTTGTAAATGAATATTTATTTTCAACACATGACTGTTTTATATGGTTCATATATTCAATAAAAATTATATTTTTATTGTTCTAATATTTTATTCTATACATGAATATTTTATATATTTTATTCATTCAATAAAAATTATATTTTTATTGTTCAAATATTTTATTCCATACATGAATATTTTATTCACACAAAAAAATGATATTTTTATTGTTCAAATATTTTATTCCATATAATACAATCAACAACCGCAATACAGTCCGTTCAATTCAAACAAACATCCATGGTTTGTAAAATAAATAGTGTCGGGTGCTGCTAAGCACCGTCTGCATCCTAGTATATATTTTAACTATAAATAAATTTGAGTGAGAAAGAATTCTCACATTGGGTTCCACTCCTCCATTCTTTTATTTCTTAATCTCATTTAGTTTGGATTTGAATTTTTCCCAATTTCCATTTCGCCTCGTTTCCATTCCAGTTTAGTTCTATGATGTAGTATGTTTCACCACGATTCCAACGCTTCTTGAATTGCTCGATTCCGTGTCCGTATGTAAAAGATATAGAGTTTTAAATATTAATTACAATAATTACACTACAATTTAACTAAACATAATCAAGGGATTTAATTACCCTTAATCCAATCCATCGTCCCCGTTTAATCATTTCCAGGAAACCAAAACCCCAACCTCGTCAATCCGTTGTGCACGCCACCATAGGGGTCCGGACCCCGATCGCCACCCACCACCTGCACCGCCGTTCCTCCACCTTCCCGCGCCACCATCCTTGCCCAGCTCGAGGGACCCACCTAACCGCTATTCAAGGCTAAACTATGGCAGTTACAGGTGTTAAATCGAGCAATCGACCAAACGAAATCCCATTATAACGATTCACCTTATAGATCTCATCTCCCTCTTCGAATTTCCCTTTATAAAATTTCAGTTTTGATTAGTTGATCTCATGAAAATTGAGGACGAAGTATCGTACGATTCTAGCCTTCGGTTGAAGAGGATTAAAGGGGATTAGGGTTTTGACTTGGATGTGGGGGTATTTATATAAAATTATATTTTATTTTAATTCCAAAAAAATGTGTTTTTACATACGAACTCCAAGTTGAACCCAACGACTACCGTTTCTAACCAAATACTCCCATTCTGGACACAATGGAAAACGTTTCGTTAGCCAATTCTGCTATTTCAATTTGTTTTCATCAAAATTAAAATATAATTCGATATATTTTGAATTCAAACGTACATTTTAATTTACTGGGGCCACATAAAGACTCCAAAAATTCCAGAAAAATAAATCTAGCAATATTTTGATGATACAGTCCTTATAAAACTAATTTGGTTGAATTTGGAGGTCGTTTGAAAAATGGTCATTTTCCAGTTGATTAAATTCAAACTGAATTGACCAAACACGTTTAAATTTACCACGCTCGCATATTGATTCCAAAAATTATGAAAATTGGAATCTAGTAATAATTTGACATTCCGGATTCAATAAAAGTGGTTTCGTCGAAAACGGAGGTCGTTTGCAAAATCGCTATTTTTAAGGGCTATATATTATATAAAATTCCATAGCGATTATTCTGAATTTTCAACTGGACATAACTTTTTATTCCCGTTATGAAATCTGGATTTTTCACACTCGCTGGAAAGATATTTTCAAACAGATTCAAATATTTTCGGTTTGACTGAAATTCAATTTGTTTTGAATCATGTACATCCATTTGAAATTCGAAATTGAATTTTCAAACTACCGCCCCATTTCAGGCTCATTATATAATTAAAATAATTTTATTTGTTCCAAATTCATTCAAAATTAATTTTTAGGCGTTATTATTTAAATAAATCATTTTGAATATTCAAAATACATTAAAATTACAAAATTAAAAATTTTAAATTGGTTCTGATTTTCCGGGTTGTTACATGAATTAAATCTGAATTGAATTAAAAACCCTAGAAATTTGGAAAGGTGTTTATAGATGGATTTGGAATTAATATATGAGAATTTTAAAATCCTAGGAGATTTTAAATTGTTTACAAGCATTGTGAATAATATTTTGAGTGTATTTCAAAATGGAAATGGTTATAAATGGTTTTGAAAGTGATATAGTATTGAATTCACTTCAGTCGCTGGAAAATAATTCCGATGATGATCCGAACATCATCAGTGTTCATTTTCGAGTTTCTAAGTAACAGATTACTACCAAAAATATGTTTTTGGAATTGTTTTGAGGAAATAAGTTGTTCAGAAATTCAAAGGTTTTGAATTGTTAATATGATTGCAAATTGATTTGAAATAAAACTCAGGAATTTAAATCTTGAAATTAAATTTAACTTATTAAGTTAAATAGATTGAGATGGAAAAATTAAATAATTAAATTAAAATTTAACTTGAACTAAGTTAAATAGAACTAAATTTGATTAGAGAATAATCTGGAATGGAATTGAGTTGATACGTTAAGTATATTGGGTTAAGGAGTTAAGAATTTGAAAATGAAGAATGTAACATTGGTTTGAAATGAAATCTTACTTGGTTATAAGCAAATGATTGGGTTTGAGGATAAAAACTGATTGGAGTTTGATTTAGATGACATTGGTATATGCAAAATTGACAGCAGATGGAAATGATATAATGATATGCCCAACAAAAAGGTGCAAGTTTATTAATATACGAGTTTGGTGATTTATGAGCCTATTTGGCAAGCCGCTTGACTGTTTGATTTTCTTTTGGGTTAGAGAAGGCCTAGAGAGGCGAGTTTGTAGTTGTAATAATTGACCCATACAAAGGAGGTGCTGGCAAAAAATTTCGGAATTTTAGGGTCTTAGAAAATTTTCAAAATTTTTGGAGATTTTCATTGGTAAGAATGAATTAATATTTTAATTGAAATAAACTGGTTCAGTTTAAACTGAAATTTAAGAAGTAAACAATTTTTTGACACAGTAAATAGGGTTTGTTTCCTACCTTAGCAATTTCGAGGACGAAATTATTTTAAGGGGGAAAGAATGTGAAGTCCCGTATTTTTATGGTATTATAATTAATTTATTTAATTATTTAAATAATGATCTAGAGATTTAAATGGTTATTTAACTAAAATATATTGAATATTTAATTAATACAATAATATATTTAATTCTGAAGTAGTTGGAAGTAGTAGAATTCACAATATTGTGTGAATTGGATTATTTAAAATATATAATTCAGTTTAGAATTGAATTATATTAACGAATTTATTTATAAATGTCAGTTAAACGTAAAATTTATGTTATAATTATAATCGAGCTCGAAATGGCGTGGAAGTTCGTAATTTGGCAATTTGAACTTTAAACGAATATACAGAATTCGTTTTAAGTCGGATTTCTATGAAACAAGAAACGTCCGGAGCTGGTGAAGTATATTTTGCTAATCGAAGAGAAAAATCGAGATTTCATCGTGTAGATTGTGAGTTGTGTCCAAATCAAAATTTCGAAAAGTCGCTATGGAATTCCTTTATAATTTAAAACGATTTATTTATATTATAAATTGATTTTCAATATAAATTGAATACTAATTTATTCTGGATTTGAAATGTCGAGTTATAAATTCAGATAGGAATATTTTGGAGCTGTATTATATTCTATGTGAATATATACGATAATATTAATTTATTAATATTAAATTTAATTATTTTTAAATATATTAATACTTAAATAGGTTTATTTAGAGCTTTAAAAATAGCCAGTTTTGCAAACGAACTCCGTTTTCAACGAAACTAATTTTTTTGGATCCGGAATATTAAATTATTATTAGATTTAAATTTTTGGAGTTCGTATGTGGCCATACGGGATTTTAATGTTAAATACAGTCAATAATTTGAGTTTAAAAATACGGTGTATGAGGAAACAGACTCAGAATTTGATGAAACTAGCTTCGTTGGGTTCGTAATGTCAAAATATACCTCTTTGTCCATTTTCGTCAAATTTGGATATTGTACGTGATCATAGGAATTTTTAATGATAAATACAAACAACATTGTGATAAAATTGAATTAAATAATCGATTAAAAAATATATTTCTTCTACTATAAATAAGCCAACAATTTCTAACCCTAAACCAATTATTCACGGTGGTCAAAACTTCTCAGCCACCACAGAATTAACTTACACAGTAAAAATCAAAGTTTGAAAATCGATTAAAAATCAAAGGAAATTCCTTAAATCTTGAAGTTGGATTCTTTAAGCTCCTCTTCTTGAGAGCATCTTCCTGATATACGATTTATATGGTCTGACGTTCTTTTTCATCACCTCTGTTTTTCCAACGTTAGTAGTTTTATCTAGATTTAGCGATTTCATGCTATATATGTGGCGATTAAACAAATGGAGTTTAGATTCATGATTGTGGAGGACTAGATCTTAGAGTGGAGATTTTTCATGCATTTTTGTGAAGATGACTATCGCACCTTTTTGCTGGAGCAGTGCGTGTGCACGATCAATGAAAGGGAGCCGAGTTTAGTGAAGTTTATTTGGTTGGAGAGAGGATGCGATAAGTAGTATTATAGTGTTGTTCTTTTTGAAGATGGTGAAGGAATGAAGGAGAACCGTGGGAATTAAGGTCAGCTACTGTCCATTTGTGTAATAACCCGGAAAATCAGAACCAATTTAAATTTTTTACTTTTGGTAATTTTAATGAATTTTGAATATTTAAAATGATTTATTTTAAACAATAACGACTAGAAATTTATTTTGAATAGAATTATAATGTATTAATTTATTTAAATCGAAGTTAGAATATAAATATTTATTTTAGTTATAAAAGGAATTGGAAATGGTGCGGCAGTTTGAAATTTTGATTTCAAATTTCAATTGATTGTACATGATTCAAAATAAACCGAATTTTAGTAAAACCAGAAATATTTGAATCTTTTTGAAAATATCTTTCCAAAGGAGGTGAAAAATCAAAATTTCATAACGGGAATAAAAAGTTATGCCCAGTTGAAGGTTCAGATAAGTCACTATGGATTTTATATAATATATAGTCCTTAAAAATAGCAATTTTGCAAATGACATCCGTTTTCGACGAGACCACTTTATTTGGATTCGGAATGTCAAATTATTGCTAGATTTCAATTTTCATAATTTTTGGAATTAATATGTGAGCGTGGTTGTAACAACCCGAAAAATCAGAACCAGTTTAAATTTTTTATTTTAACTGTTTTAATGGGTTTTGGAAATTAAAATTAATATATTTTAAATAATAATGACAGAAAATTTATTTTAATTGAAGTTAGAATGTATAAATTTATTTTAATTATAAAAAGAGCCTGAAATGGCGTGGTATTTTGAAAATTCGATTTCAAATTTCAATTTAATATACAAAGTTCATTTTAAATCAGAATTGGACAAAACAAGAAATATTTGAATCTGATTAATAATATCTTTCCAACGAATCTGAAAAATTGAAACTTCATAATGGGAATCAAAAGTGATGCCTAGTTTAAAATTCAGAATAGTTGCTATGGAATTTATATATATTTTAATATCAAAAACAGCCATTTGACAAACGACCTCCATTTTCAACGAAACCACTTTTGTTGGATCCAGAATGTCAAATTATTGCTAGATTCCAATTTTCATAATTTTTGGAATTAATATGTGAGCGTGGCAAAAAAAACGTGTTTTGACAGTTTCAGTCAAAATAGGTCGACCAAAAAATGGCCATTTTTCTAACGGTCTCCAAATTCGACAAAATTAGTTTTGTTAGGAGCGTATTGTCAAAACAAAGTCAGAAATATTTTTTTTGTAATTTTTAGAATCAGTATGTGGCCTCGGTAAATTAAAATGTACATTCAAATTCAATATATATTGATTTATATTTTAATTTTGATAAAAACTAATCGTAACAGCCGAATTGGGTTACGGAACATATCCCATTGTGTCCGGAATGGGGGTATTTGGCTGCGGACGACACTCGTTGGGTTCGGATTGGAGTACGTATCAATTAAATAAGAATTATGGGAATTAAATAAATAGTAAAAATATAATAAAATTTATTATAAATACTCCTAGAAAATCATGCCCAACCCTAACCCTATCCATCTAACGCAGCAGCCAGAAGATAATCGATGGCCACCATCTTCATTTCTTCTCCTCTAATTTTCTTCAAATCCGTTGAATATTTCCAAACAATTACAAAGCAAAAATTGTAGAGCTACGCAAGTTCTAGCATACCAACGGTCGTGATCGTTTATCATGTTGAGAATTGGGGGAAACTTGCACTCAATCGCAGTGGGTTCACACGCATTTTGGGGCGAGAATAAGGCGTCGAGTTAGCCATCGTTCATAGCGATGGAGGATGGCTTCGAGGGTGACATGGTGGCGCTTCCATATCACGATCCGATGGCCTCGAGTCTGGTGCGACGGTGATCCTTTTGTGCGCAGAAGGTTTATGGGATTCCAGTTTTAAACAGACGATAAAGAAGAAGAGGGATCAGGCAGTGCTTTGTCAAGCATTATTAAAGGGTAATCTCCTATGTAATCATATTGTTTTGAAATCAAAAATCCTATTGTTTTGAAATCAAAAATCATATTGTTTTGAAATCAAAAATCCTATTGTTTTGAAATCAAAAATCCTATTGTTTTGAAATCAAAAATCATATTGTTTTGAAATCAAAAAAATCATACTGTTTTAAAATCTGTTTATATCTATATAAAACAAAGTTTAAAATCGATTTTTATATATAAAAGCATTGTTTAAAAATCGAGTTTTTATATAGATAACATTGTTTTTATAAAAATATATATAATAGCATTGTTTATAAATAAAAATATAGATATGTGGCATTGTTTTCAAAACAAATATTGTATTGTTTTTGAAACAAATATTGCATTGTTTTTGAAACAAATATCGCATTGTTTTGAAAAGAAAAATCGCATTGTTTTTAATATAAAAACCGCACTGTTTTTAACATGATTTTTATATAAACATAACATAAATAAAAATATAATTTTTACCTTATATATAGAACAACATTTAAAATGTGATTTTTAAATATATGAAGCGTTATTAAAAATGTGATTTTTAATATGAACTACGTGAAACAGATTACGTTGGGAACACGGTGAAGAACACAACGTGAGGAAGCAATCTGAAATAGAACGGTATCAGAATCACCAGTAAAGACTGACGGAGTGGGAACGAAGGTGAGAACTCCTCACTAAAATTTCTACACAGTTATTTATTTATTTTCATAACTGAAAAATATATAAAATGGTCGGTGTAGATTTTTATCAGTTTTATCAAACTGTATATTATGCCTATTATATCACTTTCCTCGTCCACAAACCATGGACGATTTAAATTGACTATATTGTTGTTGTTTGTGTTGTTGAAATGTTTGACACAGTAAAAATGTTAATATTAATGTGATAGTGAAATTAGATTATAAATATTCATTTATAATTTGAACAGTGAAAATTGGTTAAATTTCTTAACCAATAATTTATTTAAATAAACTGTTGTTGTTTGAAAACCCCACACGGGTATTGGGATGATATTTGACATACACTAGTCCTAATATTTAGTTGTATGTCAATCGATGGATTGAAAATCTGTGATGAGCGTTATTTATTTCTTTTAGTGCTCACATAGTTGTAAATTTCACTCTTGTTGTGAATGGACTGTTTGTTGGTTACTTATCATTATTGTTGCATACACGCGATGCATGAAATCCATATAACCAAAATTATATGGTAATTGATTAAGTCGCATTCCGATTGAGAAATAAACAATGTTTTTATAATAAACAATATTTTAGAATAAAATAACATTTTAAAATGAAAATAACATTATAATGTAAAAAGTACATTTAGAAAAAACATTATAATGTAAAAAGGTACATTTTAGAGAAAAATAACACTATAATATAAAAAGAACATTTTAGAATAAAATAACATTATAATGTAAAAGGTACATTTTAAAAAGAACTTTTTAGAATAAAATAACATTATAATGTAAAAGGTACATTTTAGAATCAAATAACATTTTAGAATGAAATAGTACATTTTAGAATAAAATAACATTTTAGAATTAAAAAGACATTTTAGAAGTGAAATAAACATCTTTGTTGAAATAAATAGTTGAAACCAAAATTGACATCTTTGTTGAAAAAGAAAAATTGAAACCAAAATATCATTTTTTTGTTGAAATGAAATAGTTAAAACAAAAATAACTTTTTTGTTAAATAGATTTGTGTTAAAATAAAAATAACATTTTTGTTAAATAATAGATTTGTGTTAAAATAAAAATAACATTTTTGTTAAATAGATATGTGTTAAAACAAAAATGTTAATTTTGTTGAGTTAGATTATTGTAAATAAAATGAAGTTATCACTTTAATTCATTTGGTTAAAATAGAATGGCTAACAAAATGAAGTTGTCACTTTTTCTTCATTTTGTTAAAAATAGAATTGTTAACAAAATGAAGTTAATACTTTAATTGATTTTGTTGAAATAGAATTGTCAACAAAATAAAAGAATCATTTTTAATCATTTTGTTGAAATAGAATTGTCAACAAAATATAAGAATCATTCCAATGTAAAAGAGTCATTTTAACGTAATCAAACATTTATTATGTATATAATGTAAAAGGACATTTTTATGTAAAAGAACATTTATAATGTAAATAATGTAAAAGAATATTTTAATGTAACTGAACATTTTAATGTAAAGAATATTTTATAATAAAGAATATTTTATAATAAGGAGACTTTTAAAATAAAGAATATTTTAAATAATGAACATTTTAAAATAATATTCAGTGAAGAATAAAATCATGATTTCAATGTCCGATTTTGGATGGACACAAGAATATTGAAATATAAAGCCGTATTAAGTAGCAAACATCATTTTAACCAAACAGGTTTATCGATCGATTCTATTCATTTTATAATGAATATCGAAAAGAAATGATTTCAAAATCTAATATTTTGAAAATATTATCATTTTATTGTTATAATGATATAGAATATTCAAATTTGATTTAAAATTGAAAATGAAGCTGGAATCGTTTTAAAACGAATTTAGAAAATGCTCTTTAAATGGAAATCGATGAAATATAATATATATATATATATATATATATTATATGTATTTAATGGCCTGAATAGAACACGCCACGCAGCGACCGTTCGCGAATTTCGACCATTAACTTCAAATTGATGTAACGGGAGATCCGATCATCGAATTCTCCTAAAACCGGAACCATCGGGTTCGTGTCGAAAAGAGCGTTCTAACGAATATAAGAAGTTTGAAATCTAATGGTTGGATTTGGAATTATGTCCAAATTAAATTTGAAAAAGTTCGTTATGGATGCAGTTCAGTGACCGTTATTGTAAACCGATTGTACGTGCCTTGATAAAATTATTAAAAATATGGAAAAATTATATAAAATCATAATAAATGATTTGGAAAGAATTTGGATGAAAATTCCAATTTTTTAAAGATAAAAATATATTTTTATCAAAAATGAACTAGCTATTAGCTAGAATAAAAATCCAATTAATTAATATTTAATTGGAATTAAAGAGAATAAATTGGATTTTGGGTTGTCGTGAACGGTGTCTTTAGTAACATTGTTCTTAAATCCCGATTAGAAAAGAATAAATCTTTTAAATAAGATTAAATGAAGTTTTCCAATTAATATATAAATAGAATATATTTTTGGAGTACAAATGTTTTAATTAAGATTATTGGAGTTCCCAATTATCTTTGGTAACTGGAATAAAATGAAATGTGAATTGTGTTTTTAATGACATTCGTTCTTTAACCCAATTTACAGTGAAAATATATTTTTGGAGTATAAATCTTTTATTTAATATTATTGGAGTTTCCAATTATCTTTGGTAATTGGAATAAAATGAAATGTGAATTGGGTTTACCGTGAACTGTGTTTTTAACTACATTTGTTCTTTAACCCAATTGACAGTGAAAATATGGTTTGGAATTTATAAATCTTTTATTAAGATTTAAATGGAAATGTTCCAAAGTGAAGTTTTCCAATTTAATATATTAAATTGGAATTGAATCGAATTCGATTTGGTAAAAATCGAGATGAGCTTCTGTGAATGAAGACTGTTACTATATATGGAATTTAAAAGGCCTTGCCATTATTCCATTTATATTATTAGTCTGACACATAAATTTATATCAATTATGTACTGTTATGATTTCCGTGTAGATTCCATTTTTGAAAAGAAGATGAATTTAGGTTTATCGTGAACAATGTTTTAAAATAACATTTGTTCTTTAACCCAGTTAAAGATAAGATTAATTTCTTAAATTTGAATAATCATTAAGTAATGGTTTTTGAGATTAAAACCGAACTAGAGTTTTAATGAATCATTAATTAGATTAAAAAAGTGAATATTTTATTAAAAGAATATTCTGAATTGGAATGAGGCGTATGATATGTTTTTATAGCACTTGATTATAAAATACGCGGATTACTCGGAAAGACCGGGTTTAACCCATTCTAAATAATTACTACGACGATCAAGAGTCGAAGGTGAAGACGGTGATTGGAGACCGGGGATCTTCACATCGTTTGGGTGATTACTGATGTCTTGATTTGGCCTTATACCCAATACAAGGTAATAAGTGGTGATCGTCCAAACGTACTTGGAGATCAATGGATATGTGAGGACCTCTCTCCTTTATTCGACATATGGGACGAGGATTAAGATGCTCCGGTTTCGTTCAGACCCAGAATGGACTTGTAAATGGATAATATGTCCGACGTTGTATTCCTTTATGCTGTATTTGTTGATCTCTGCTAAATATATATATATATATATATATATATATCTTTTTGGTGGCGGAGAATTTATTCTCTTGCATAACACCCTTCTCTGAGACGTACAAGCTTAGAGGTTATATATTGGCAGAAATCAATGGTATAGTATGGATTGACAATGTGGCATGCCAAGATGCAAATGATCAAGGCTTTTGTTGAAAAGCAGAGCCCTGTGGATGATGATCAAAGCACAACTTTAATTAGCATAACTTTGTGTATAGCGTTACTTCGCGAGCTTCATGCCCCGGTATGAACCAGAAACGGGAGACGACAGCAGGGAGGGCATTGTGTTTCTTTCTAGCTAGGAGGGGTGTCAGCGTTTTGCAAGCCCTGACATTTACTTATGTGGATGTTGCTTATTATTACTTGATGGATAGAGAGGCACCTCGGATATATATATATATATATATATATATATATATATATATATATATATTGATAGATGTTCTGGTTGACATTACTGACCAGATTATTTTACGCCCCATAGGGTGGGGAAACGCATGCTTAGGAATTATGAATCCACCATCGCACTTAGTGTGGAATGGCCCTGCATGTTACCTAGGTACAGTTGTGACTGAGGCCTGAGACTCGGGCTAGAGAGTCTCGAAACGGAAGGACTGCGTCTTGCCTTGGTTCATAGATGGAAATCCAACTTCCAATACGACATCATGCGGTTTTGATTGTAGAACTAGTATGGCGACATAGTGGGATGGGGCACTCATGCCGTCTATGGTTGATACATTTACTTTCGAAATTGATTTCTACACTATGCACTTATAGTAATAATAAAAGAAATTTTTTGCGTATTAAGCATTTTTGGCTATTATAAGGGAAAACTCTATCCTCCGACAGCGTTCATTGTGTGATGGGACCTGAGTTTTATAACAACTTGATTTATATTGATTTATGTGGCCCAAGTAAATTAAAATTTATGTGGCCCCAGTAAATTAAAATGTACATTTGAATTAAATATACATTGATTTATATTTTAATTTAAATGGAAACTGATCGAAACAGTCAAATGGACTTACTGGAAATATCCCATTGTGTCCGGAATGGGGTTATTTGGCGACAGTCGTTGGGTTCGATTTGGAATTCGAATGAAAAATTAACTTTTAGAGAATTAAATTAAATAAATAAATAATTTTACATTCCCACCTTTTATCTCCTTTACCTTCTCAGCTACCTCCCCCCTCCCCTCTCCCCTCCGTCGTTCATTTCCAAATGAATAAAAAGAAAGGAAAAAAACTCCTCAACGAAGCCGCCGTCACCATTGACCCCCCTATTCCGTCCACCGCGCTGCCTCCTAGAGTACCGCCCAGCCACCCCTTCCTCCTCCCTCCGCCTCGTTTGCCCTCTCTCTCTCCTTCCAAAAACCCATGCCCTAGTTCTGAATCCACCGCTGCCCCTTGAAACCCTAGTCGCTCCACGACCTGACACGTGCGTCGCCCCTCCCCCACCATGTCCGCACCACCGTGGAGATCTGGGACAGCAACGTGGATGAGATACTTAAGCAAGGTAATTTTAATTAATTTATTTATGAAGTATATTAGTGAATGCTAATTAAATAACATTGTATGAGAAAGAAAATTCTGATTTTTACATGTATTACATAAAGTTTAGATTTTTTTAATTATATAAAGATTAGATTTTTAACTATATAAAGATTAGATTTTTATCGTAGGAAAAAAATATTTTGGCAAGTTAAAAATATGATTTTTAACAAAATACAATTATGACTTTTATGCAAATGGTTTAGATAAAAATATGGTTTTTTATTTAAATACATTCGTTTTAAAAATGTGATTTTTATTATCATGTAGGGAAGTAAAAAATATAATTTTTATTATGAAGAGAATGATATAAAAATATGATTTTTATATGTATAACATTAGAACAAAAATGTGATTTTTATTTATATAGTAGCAGAATAAAAATGTGATTTTTAATATAAAAATCGTGTGAAACAGATTGCGATGGAACTGGTGGAAAACAAATCCAAATCTGAACCGTTCAGAAATATAGAATGGAGGAGTGGATCTCAAAGGTGAGAACTTCTCACTCTAATTTATTTTCTAGTTAAATATATATATTAGGATGCAAACGGTGCTTACCAGCACCCGATGCCTTTGTTTGAAACCATGGATGTTTGGTTGTTTGTTTTAATTGGTCTATTTGTTTGAATGTGGTTTGGGAAGTGAAATGAATAGATTTGAATTCGTATGTGTATGGCGCGAGCCATTATTAGGTGAGGGATAAGGCTAGACCTTATTCTGGTTCTAGTATCGCGCTGTTATGCTGTCGAAATTTTCTAAGAATGTTAGAACAATAAAAATACCATTTTTATTGTATAAATGGACTGTATAAAATATTCATGAGTTGAAATAAATATTTTATAGTTAAAAAAATAATTTTTAACGTGTATATGAATAAAATAAGTATTCATTTACAAATCGGACGATTTGTTTATGTACACACATTTAACTGATATGAATTGGGATGATATATTTTACACATCGCCCAACTGCACAAATAATAATCAGTGTTTGTTGTTTGAAAACCCCACATGGGTATTGGGATGATATTGGACATACACTAATCCCAATATTTAGTTGTATGTCAATCAATTGGTTGACAGGCTGTTGTAAGCATTAATTATTTATATTTAACGCTTATGTAGTTGGGTAATGCACTCTAGATGATGGTTGGCTACGTTTGATTATGGTTGTGTACATGTGTGTATGAAATCCATATAAATAAAATTATATGGTAATTGACTGTGTTTGATTCCAATTCGGAATGAACGAATATTTTAAATTGACGAATAATGAATATGTTAAAATAACGAATACTTTAAAAAAAATCAGTAATGGATCAAAAATATGGTTTTGATTTCTGATTTGGGAGGGACATGAAAATATGTAAATATATGAAGCCGTGTTGATTGGATTAACTCCATTTTGATGTGAACGATATTTATATCGATTTTATTCATTTTTATAATGAATAGCGAAAAGGAAATGATTTCAAAATTTGATATTTTGTAAATATTATCATTTATATGTTATAATGATAAGGAAAATTCAATTTTGATTTAAAATTGAATATGAACTTGAAATCGTTTTGAAAACAAATTTAAAACGATGTATAAAATGCGTTTTAAATGGAAATCGACGAAAAATATATATTATATATATTATACATATTTAATGGCCTGAATAGAATGCGCCGCGTCGCGGCAGTTCGCGAATTTCGACCATTGACTTTGAATTGACATTACGGGAGATCCGACCGTCGGATTCTCCTAAAACCAGAACCGTTGGGTTCGTATCGAAAAGAGCTTTCCAATGAATATAAAAGATTTTAAATCTAAAGGTTGGATTTGGAATTATGTCCAAATCAAATCTGAGGATAGGTCGTTGTAAATGTAGTTCGATGACCGTTTTTGGAAATTGACTGTATAGGCCTTGACAAAATTATTAAAAATACTAATAATTTGTGTAAAATCATAATAAATGATTTGGAAAGAATTTGGATGAAAAATTCCACATTTGTAAAGATAAAAATATATTTTTATCAGAATGAACTAGTTATGAACTAGAATTATAATCCAATATTTTTAAATAAATAAATTGGATTTGAAATGGCTTTAACAATAACCAGAACTTCCAATATATGAATTGGAATGGATTTGAATCGAAATTATCTTCGGAATATTTCGATATTGGATTCCGTGATTATATGGCTATTGTGGAGGAATCTGGAAGATATATATATCGTTATTCCCAATACGATATTTGTTGATTTCAGAATTTGATATTGAATATAAGCCGATATAATTTCTATTCAGGGCCTTGTATTTAATATTGAATTGGATTTTGGGTTTGTCGTGAATGGTGTCTTAAATAACACTGTTCTTAAACCCAGTTGAGAAAAGAATAAATCTTTAATTAAGATTTAGTGAAGTTTTTTCCAATTAATTAATATTTAATTAGAATTGAATAAAAGAATTGGATTTTGGGTTTGTTGTGAACGGTGTCTTAAATAACACTGTTCTTAAACCCCGTGTGAAAAGAATAAATCTTTTAATTAAGATTGTTAGAGTTTCCAGTTAATTAATATTTAATTAGAATAAAATAAGATGTGAATTGGGTTTATTGTGAACTGTGTTTTTTAACGACATTCGTTCTTTAACCCGATTTAGAATGAAATGTGATTTGGAATTTATAAATCTTTTTATTAAGATTTAATGGAAATTTTCCAAAAAAAAGTTTTCCAATTTAATCTATTAAATTTGAATTGAATGAATTCGATTTGATAATAATCGAAGTGAGCTTCTGTGGAGGAAGACTATTACTGTACATGGAATTTAAAAGGCTTTGGTATTATTCCATTTTATTATTGGTTGGATATGGAAGTTTATATCGATTATATATATATCTGTTTTTCGGGAAGATTCCATAATTAATGGAAAGTGATTTTGGGTTTATCGTGAACTGTGTTTTAAATGACGTTGGTTCTTTAACCCAGTTAAAGACAGGATTTATTTCCTAGATATGAAATAATCATTCATATTGATTTTTAGGAAGATTAAAACTAAGTGGGGTTTTAATGAATCTTTAATTAGATTGAACTGTGAATCTAAAAACTAAAATTATCAAATTCAAGAAATGATCGAGAATGGAGTACCACCAATTTTACTCCAAGCGACAGTTAAATCTTTAATTAGATTTGAACGTGAAATAGTAATTAATTTTACCGATGACACAGTGGTGTTAGATATGAAGTATTACCGGTTTTGCTTGATGGGATGAATAGGTTGGGGTTGGGAAATTAAACAAATGATTACTTCGGTAAGTTGCGCTAATCCCGACTAGTTTGGATAAACCTTATTTTGGTTCGAATTGATATCCAATCGAAGATTAAAGAATAAATTTAAAGAATTTATCTTCGATAAAATTAATAGGAACCTTTCCCAAAAGATTTGAATATTTAAATAAAAAATATTCAGAATTGGAATGAGGCGTATGTTGTGTTTTTATGGCACTGGTTTAAAAGATATGCGAGTTATTCAGAATGGTTTATCCCATTTTGAATAACTGAATCGACGATAAGTCAACGATGAAGACGATGGTCGAAGACCGAAGGTCTTCACATCGTTTGGATGATTACTGATGTCTTGATTGGGCTGTACACCCAAGACAAGGTAATAAGTGGTGATCGTCCAAACGTACTTGGAGATCGACCGGATATGCGAGGACCTCTCTCTTGCATTGGACATATGGGACGAGGAAAAAGGTGCCTCCGGTTTCGTTCATACCCAGAACAAACTTGTAAATGGATGTGTGTCTGACATTGAATTTTATTCTGTGTTGATTGGTTTCTATTAAATATATATCTATTTGGTGGCAGAGAATTTTTTCTCTTTCTTAACGCCCTTCTCTATGACGTACAAGCTCAGAGGTTATATATCGATATACATCAGTCCCATGGCGTGAATTGCCTGTGTGGCATACTGAGATGCAAATGATCAAGGCTTCTGTTCAAAAGCAGAGTCTTGTGGTTGATGATCAAAGCACGACCTTAAAGGGCATAACTTTGTGTATAGCGTTAATTCGCGGGCCTCACACCCCTGTGTGAACCAGAAACGGGAGGGACCTTAGGGAGGACATGCGTTTCTTTCTAGCTAGGAGTGGTGTCACGGTAGGAGCCCATACATTTTACTTATGTGGATGATGGATAGCGAGGCGCCTCGGTTATATCGGTCACTACGGGGCCAATGGATGATATGGTCGACATACTGACTAGACTTACGCCCCATAGGGCGGGGAGACGCATGTTCAGGGATTTTTAATCCACTTATAATGTGGATCGGCCCTGATGATCCGGGTGCAGTTGCGGCTGGGACCTAAGGCTCGAGCTAGAGAGTCTCGAATTGGCACAGGATGATCCCTTTGCCTTGGTTCACAGATGGAATCCAATTTCCAATACGACATTTCAGTTATGATTGTAGAGCCTAGTATTGGCGACATGATATATGGTACCCATGCCATCTATGATTGATGCCGTCTATGATTGATACATTTATATTTGAAGTTGTTTTATACACTATGCACTTATAATAGTATCAAATGATTTATTTTAAAACGTACCATGCATGTTTGGCTATTATAAGGGAAAACCCTTTCCTCCGGCTTGCGTTGCATTGTGTGATGGGACCTGGTCTTAAAATAGCTTCATTTTTCCAAAAAGTATTGTGCTGTTTGTTTTATACACTGGTATTCTTGGGAGGAAACTCGTTCCGTGTTATACAGCATGGTCCCTTGATTTACTTTATTTTTGAAGTAAAGATTTAATAACTGTTTTAGTTCTTACACCAGTCACATGACTGATCTGGAGTTTATTGTTTTAACCTAAACTCTTGGTGCCCCTATTTTCCACACTGGTAGCTAGTAGTTTCGGTTTTGTAGATATTATATTCACAGGATCCTAGTTTACAGCTGAAGCGATATTCAGAAAGCTCTGTATCCGTGTATTTCTTTCATTTGTGTTTCGTATTACTTTCCGCTGCATTATAATTTGTAAATCTCTGATATTTATCAAATGTATATTATTTGTTCATATTCTGTATATTCTTGTACTCTGATGTAAATTTTTGTAATAAGGAATGAAATATTCTACTGTTTGCGTTCCGATTAGTCTTGTTCTCGGACAATCCGTTCTTTCTCTTCTCTTCGGAGACCAGGGAAGTTCGCGTCGTTACACGTGGTATCGAAGCTTTGGTTTACAGAGCTCGAGAACAAGGCATATTAGAACCAAACGAAAGAATTCATCAGAGTTTCGATTAGTAATATCCAATGGGAATGACTCATTAGAGATAGGATCAGTAGTATCCTAGAATGAGTCTGAAGGGGTTATTTTTAAAATAAAAATGAAAACAATTTTTTTTTTGAAAGTTTAAACTTTATAATACATATTTGAATATTTATTTTAAATCGAATTTGGACAATCGAGTATATAGAGATTTTGAATATACACGTAATTAACGTGTATTCGAAGCCTCAAATATACTGGATAGATATAGAATCACACTCTAGTCGCCCAGAGATGATTCTAATGATCGCTCGAGCATCATCAGCATTTATGTTCGGCTTTCGAAAGTGGGATATTTATATATTTCCAATTGACTGGTGTGAGAACCAAAACTAGATAGGGTTATTGTTGTGATTTGGCATCAAAAAGTTATTTTTGAATATATATAAAAGTTATGTGTTTGAAATGATAATCAACTAATTGATTGCTGATTGTGTTGTTTGATTATTGGTTTGATTAATTAAAATTTTGAACCATTAAGCCAAATTAATGAAATATTGAACTGACTTGAAAATTGATTGCAATTGCATAAATGTACATGCATATATAATGAACAGGTCATAATAAGGAGGCTAAGAAGAGGAATAAAATTGTATGCCCGACAAATAGGTACATGTTTACTAATTTATTGGGTTTGGATGATTTTATGAGCCGATTGGCTAGCCTCTTGGCTTTTTCCTTTTCTTTTGGATTGATGAGGGCCCTGCGTGGCTAGTCGCGGTTTTAAATGCCTCCTCGTACAAAGGAGGTTATGGCGAAATTTATCGAAAATTTAGGGTGTGCCAAATTTTTGAGAAATTAGAAACTCTTAAAAACTGAAAAGTTGAAGAATGAAAGCCAAACTGAAAGTTGAGTTGATTAGTTAAACAACTTTCAGCTCCGTTCCTATTCGAGGACGAAAAGATTTTAAGTGGGGGAGATTGTAACAACCCGGGAAATCAGAACCAATTTAAAATTTTTATTTTGGTAATTTTAATGAATTTTGAATATTTGAAATGATTTATTTTAAATAATAACGACTATAAATTTATTTTGAATAGAATTAGAACATATAAATTTATTTAAATCGAAGTTAGAATATAAATATTTATTTTAATTATAGAAGGAATTGGAAATGGCGCGGTAGTTTGAAAATTCGATTTCAAATTTCAATTGAATGTAAAGGATTCAAAACAAACCAGATTTTAGTAAAACCAGAAAAATCCAAATTTCATAACGGGAATAAAAGTTATGTCTAGTTGAAGATTCAAAATAGTCGCTATGGATTCTATATAATATATAGCCCTTAAAAATAGCGATTTTGCAAACAACCTCCATTTTCGACGAGACCACTTTGGTTGGATCCGGAATGTCAAACTATTGCTAGATTCCAATTTTCATAATTTTTGAAATTAATATGTGAGCATGGTGGATTTAAACGTGTTTGGTCAATTCAGTTTGAACTTAATTGACAAGAAAATGACCGTTTTTCAAACAGTCTCCAAATTTGACGAAATTTGTTTTGTTAGGACCGTATCATCAATACGAAGCTATAAATAGTTTTTCTATAATTTTTGGACTCAGTATGTGGCCCCAGTAAATTAAAATGTACGTTTGAATTAAATGTACATTGATTTATATTTTAATTTAAATGGAAACTAATCGAAACAGTCGAATGGGCTTGTTGGACATATCCCATTATGTTCGGAATGGGGGCATTTGGCTAGGGGCGAAAGTCATTGGGTTCGATTTGGAATTCGGATGAAAAAATAACCTTTTAGAGAATTAAATTAAATAAATAATTAATTTTACATTTCCCGCCTTTTATCTCCTTTACGCTCTCAGCCCCCCTCCCGGTCGTTCATTTCCAAATGAATAAAAAGAAAGGAAAAAAACTCCTCAACGAAGCCGCTGTCGCCATCGACCCCCCATTCCGTCCACCACGCCGCCTCCTAGACGACCACCCAACCACCCATTCCTCCTCTGAAATGACCCAAACTTCCCCGTAAAGGAAAGCTCGAATTGAGTTGAGAACACAACAAATAAGAATACAGACAGAAGAACATTTCATTGCTTAATACAACAATTACATCAGAGTATAAGAATATAACAGAGTATGAATGAATAATATACAACAGAAAATATCCGAGATTTAAATTACATTTAAATAGTAGCGGAAAAATAATACAAAATACCACTGAAAGAAATACATGGATACAAAGCTTTTTGAATATCGTTTCAGCTGTAAACTAGGATCCTGTGGATATAATATCTGCAAAACCAAAACTACTAGCTAGCTGTGTGGAAAATAAGGGCACCCAGAGTTTAGGTTAAAACAATGAACTCCAGGTCAGTCATGGGACTGGTGTGAGAACTAAAACAGTTATTAATCTTTAATTTCAAAGTGGGGAAATCATTGGACCACGCCGTATAACACGGAACGGGTTTACTCCACATGAATCTTAGTTTAAATAAAACAACGCAATGCTTTTTGGAAAAATGAAGCTATTATAAGACTCAGGTCCCATCACACAATGCAACGTAAGCCGAAGGATAGAGCTTTCCCTTATAATAACTAAATATGCTTGATACGTATAAAATAAAATTCATTTTGATATTACTATAAGTACACAGTGTTTAAAAACAACTTCAAATATAAATGTATCAATCCTAGAAGGCACGGGTACCATATACATGTCGCCATACTAGTTCTACAATCAAAACCGCATGATGTTGTATTGGAAGTTGGATTTCCATCTATGTACCAAGGCAAAGGATCGTCCTTACCGGATTTTCGAGACTCTCTAGCTCGAGACTTAGGATCAGCCGCAACTGCACCTTGGATCTTCAGGGCTGGTCCACAAATACTTTAGTGGATTAGTAATGCCTGAACAATACGTTTCCCTACCCTATAGGGCATAAAATCTGAGCCACTGGGGATTCATTATCCGAGGCGCCTCATTCCATCATCCACATAAATAAAATGTTTGGGCTCGATACTGTAACGACCCGTATTCTACACATCATAGGATCGCAGAATATTTATTTCTTTCACATACGAAGTCGTATGGTCATGTAACTTTGGGAGACGACTATTGGGGTCATTTCCCATGTTCACGATTTTTCTCGATTTTTAAATGACCATTTTACCCCTAGTTATCACTGTTTTGGCCATAACTTTTGACTGGAAAGGAATTTTAACCTGAAACCACTTCCATTGGCTCCGAATGATGGTTTCTCTTTCCGTAGAGTGGTCACATTAGCCAAACGGACTTACCGTTTGCGAGATATGGCTGAGACAAGTTTCAGATGGGGAAAAACTGCTTAAGTGGGCTTAAGCGGGTAATTAGCAGCTAGGCCCAAGGGGAATTTCAGGTTTAGGGGGATATAGGTGCTGATTAGGGTTAGAAGACATTTCTTTAGACATTTTCCAGCCGCCACTTTCATTCCTCTTAACCTAGCCATGGCCTCCACTCTCTAAATCTCTCTAAAACACCCAAAATCGCTTACTAATCAAGGATTAAGGCTTAGAGGCATCAAATCAAGGGGGATTAGCACAAGAACCGAGGTAGAGATGCTGTTATACATTGGAATTCGTGCAAATCAGAGGTCCACTTCAGGTCCGAAAGTTTTATAGTGGCAAAGGTGAGTGATTTGCATAGTTTTGCACTAATTACAGTTAATAAAGGGTAATTAGTGAAGATTAGCGAATTTATACGTAAATAAATTCTGGAAAAAATCTTAAAATTCTAAAATAATGTTTTAAGGCTCTGTTAGAAATTTGGGTTAATTTCGATGTGTTTTGCTACTCGTATGCCTAAACATGATTAAGAGGGATTATAGGAAAATGTGAGGTTTTGGCCACTTTTGATCCATCTTGATTCATTTAAATTGTTGTTTGTTGCTTGTGGTTGCTGTTATATGTTGCTATGACTCTTTGGTATGTTTTATGATTGATTAGAATAGTTAGATTGGTCGAAAACGCCGTCGTATGGCGCAAAACACTCGTTAGAAAAGCTGCAGGAAATGCTACAGAGATCCGGATCGGATCGGGTAGGGGATCGGATCGGGTAGGGATCGGATCGGACATGTCTGAACCGGATCGGGCGTGGTATTTTCTGGGGCATGACGTGAAGAGGCGACAATGAAGGTCTGATCGGATCGGAGGGGCGTAGCGTGGGATCGGAAGGACAAGGGGGACCGAAGTGGAAGAAAGAGGAGCCTGGATACCATATTCCGAACCGAACCGAGAGCAATACACGAACCGAGCTGATGCTGACGAGACGGAGACGGAGGCACTCAAGCTATGGAGTATCCGAACCGAACCGCTTCAGAATCACCGAACCGAACCGCTTCAGAATCACCGAACCGAACCGCATGAGGGAGAGCACCGAACCGAACCGCATGAGGGAGAAGGACCCGAACCCAGAGGATGGTGGCACTCCGAACCGAACCGGGGTACGTATCCGAACCGAACCGAGCATGGGTGACCGGACCGAACCGGACGTGTACTTTTACTACTCCGTGATGACTCTTCTGAAGACCAACTCCAATTCGACCAAACCCGAGATGCAAAGGAAGTCCAAATGAGAAGTTAGAGCTCAGGATTCAGATGGGAATCAACGAGTTCGCTTCATGGTTGGGCTTTGCTGCGGGACGCGTGCCAAGGGGTTATCGACGTCTATAGCTTTGGACCACTATGGTAGGAGGTACGAAGGCGGATTCAGGGCCATTATGGCATCGGTAGAACCAAGGGCTACGACCAATGAAGTGGGTCATTGAAATGTTTGGTCATGACTCCAAGTGTTTGGCTTGGTCACAGCAGGGTTTCTACAAGTCGGGATTCGTCGTTACCTCAGTTTATCTAGTGTTCCAAAGTGGTAGATGTCGTACGCTTTACGCACTGAGTGAGAGATGTGAGGATGGTTGCTATGGATGATTTGTTTGCTATCATTGTGACATGCACACCCCACCCCCGTATTCTGACACCATTTATATGGCACCTTAGAGCATTGTACGGTATGTGGTACTAACTCTTTGGTTGCAGGTCCAGGTTCAGGTATGGTTTAGTATACCTGTTATTACTCTGTTTAGAAGCTTATCGCTCATACCAGGCTTTACGTCTGACCCAGAGTTTTATGTCTCTTCTTATTACTCTGGGTGCTCACACAAGCAGACTAGAGACAGGTTAGCTGGTGATGCACGGGTAGATGATCCGGAGACGAGCAGGAGGCTTCCACGTACTATATACATAATATTCTCCCCGTGTTGTTGAAGATCACTGCTTGGGCATTGTTGGTGTATCTTCTACTTTAGCTTTCTTTTGTTTAGAGACAGTAAATTTGGAAAATTGTAATAAGCTGTATTTGGATTTCCGCTGCTTTGATGATTGATGTTGATTTTAGTTATCAGCTTATGCACTGTCTCGCCTGTTCTGTGTCAAGTATGTTATTATTATATTTTATTCCATGCGCTGTGAGACATTCTACAGGTTTCTTAATTAGTTCATTCTCTTCTTTCCTTTCTCTTGACGTCCGTCCTGTGCTAGTCGGGCATGTGTACAGCGCACTTTCGGAGGAAATGCAGGCTGGTGCGGGGCGGGCCGTCACATTTGGTATCAGAGCTCTAGGTTGCGTAGTTAACCTAGGGAAGTTATCAGGGAGAGATAATACACGTATACGAGAGAGCGTATTTGTGATTACTTTGGTTTTTAAAAGCTATATATATATACTATTAGTAGTATAAGGATGAAGTCGTACTGCACTAGTGCCACTATGGAGTCGTTAATCGTTTCCTTTTTCAGATTGACGATGAGCCGATATACTAGAGGTGCTGGTAGGGGAGCCAATAATGGGAATGCTGCTGACATGAGGACGATGTTTACTGACCTCATGAGAGAGATGCTTAGAGATGTACAGAGGGCAGCTCCCAATGGTGGAAATGGTGGTGGTCCAATGGTGCAGGCGCCAAGAGTCGACTTCGCCAAGCTGAATAAGGATTATACTAGCCTTGGTGGGAAGCCGTTCCACGGAACGGAGTCGGCTACGGATGTTCAGGATTGGGTGGATAGTTGCGAACGTATCTTCGAGGATTTGGGTATCGAGGATGCGATGAAGAGAAAGCTAGCATCCCGTCAGCTGCAAGGGCGGGCAATGAATTGGTGGAATGCTATAAAGGCAGCTACTCCCGAAGACCAGATTACTTGGGAGCAGTTTAAGGCTCGCTTTAGTGAGAAGTTCATTCCAGCTGCTCAGAAGTCAATGTTGTTTAAGAAGTTCTTGGAGCTCAAGCAGAATGGCAGAGCTGTCTCGGAATATATTGCTGAATTTGACACTTTGTCAAAATATGGATTATCTCTTATTGATACTGCCGAGAAAAAGAATGAGAAATTCATAACTGGTTTGGATCAGTACTTGGGGGAAAAACTTATTAACCACATCGATGAGACGTTTGAATCGATTGTGGGGAAAGCGTTAAGATCAGAAAGTCTCTACCCTAAGTCGAAAACTGAGGTTGCATCCGCAGATGAGCCAAAGCCACAAGCAAGTGGTGGAGGCAAAAGTGGTTCCCAGAATAAAAGAAAGCAGAGTCAGACTAAGGATGGCCAGAAGAAAAAGAATAAACAAGATGTTGAGTGCTTCAGCTGTGGTAAGAAGGGCCATTATGCTAGTAATTGTCGGGCCAAGCCAGCGGATAGGAAGTGCTTCAACTGTGGCCAAATGGGACATCACAAGGACAAGTGTCTGCAACCCCCTAAAGAAAAGCAAATGGTGAAAGCATACGCCCTTAATGCTATTCCTTCTTCGTCGAATGCCCCAACTGCGGCGGAGAAGGGAAAGAATGTCGTCATTCAAGGTATGCTTTCTGTTTATGATGTTCCTGTTAGAGTTTTGTTTGATACCGGAGCTTCCAGTTCTTTCATATCTAGTGACCTGGTAGATAGGTTGGGATTGGAGCCCGAGATTGTCGATAGACCTTTAGTAGTGACGAACCCGATTGGTGGTTCGACTAGCCTTAGCATGATTTGTCGCAATGTGGTCTTATCGAGTCATGGATGCATGTTTGTTTGTGATTGCTTTGTTTTGGGCTTTACTGGGTTTGGCATTATTTTGGGAGTAGATTGGCTCCAAAGATACGGGGTGGTGGTAGACTGTGAGGGCTTGTTGGTGACAGCTAGAGCGGATGATGGGCAGAGGATAGTGTTTGGTGGTCTACCCAGTAAGGGGGTATTGGCTAGTTTTCTAAACTCCCTCGACATTCCGCATAGTGAGTTGTCAGGTTTGCCCGTGGTTGGCCAGTATCCGGATGTTTTCGAAGAAGTGATCGGACTTCCACCACACCGAGAGATTGAGTTTCGTATTGATTTGGTAAAAGATGCCAGACCTGTAGTAATGCCACTTCGTCGTATGGCACCAAGAGAGCAGCGAGAGCTCGAGGTGCAAGTCAGCGATCTTTTGAAGAAGGGATTTATCAGAAGGAGTGTTTCTGAATGGGGAGCACCAGTTGTGTTTGCTACCAAGGCAGATGGTTCCCTTCGGTTGTGTGTAGACTACCGCGAGTTGAATAAAGTGACGAGGAAGAACAAGTATCCTCTACCGCGGATAGATGATTTGTTTGATCAGTTGAGTGGCACGAGAGTATTTTCTCAGTTGGATCTCGCGACAGGTTTTCATCAGCTTAGAGTGGAAGCTGAGAGTATAGCTAAAACGGCATTTCGGACGCCGTCTGGGTTTTATGAGTGGTTGGTCATGCCATTCGGGCTGACCAATGCCCCAGCATATTTTGTGGATCTTATGAATAGGGTATTCAGAGATCAGTTGAATAAGTTTGTCCTTGTGTTCGTTGATGATATTTTGGTCTACTCGAGGACAGAGGAAGAACACAAGGAACATTTAAGAGTAGCGATGGAGGTGTTGAGAAAACACCAATTGAAAGCAAAGTTTTCTAAGCGTCACTTCTGGAAGAGGGAAGTGAGGTTCTTGGGCCATGTTGTATCAGAGAATGGTATTGCCGTGGACCCAGCGAAGGTGGCTACGGTACAAGATTGGCCTACGCCCAAGAATGCAACAGATGTAAGAAGTTTCTTGGGATTAGCGGGATATTATCGTAAGTTTATCCAAGGTTTCTCCAAGATAGCAGCACCATTGACCCAGTTGACCAAAAAGAATCAAGCTTTTGTCTGGGATGAAAGGTGCGAGAATGCATTTAAAAGTCTAAAGGACAAGTTGACAAGCGCACCAGTGTTAGTCATTCCTAAGGGGGATGAAGAGATGACGGTATACACGGATGCCTGTGGTACCGGATTGGGTGCTGTATTGATGCAAGGCGGTAGGGTTGTAGCTTATGCAAGTCGGCAATTGAAACCGCACGAGAGAAGATACCCTACCCATGATTTAGAATTGGCAGCGATCGTGTTCGCGTTAAAGATGTGGAGACACTATCTCTTGGGAGAAAGATTTGAGCTGTTTACAGACCATAAGTCGTTAAAGTATCTCTTCTCTCAGAAAGATCTGAATCTCTGCCAGCAGAGATGGTTAGAGTTCTTAGCTTCCTATGATTTTGACATCGCATACACACCAGGAAAGGGAAATGCGGTGGCTGATGCATTGAGTAGAAGACATGCCAGCTTAGGGGCTATGTTCCTTGAATGGAAGCAACTGGAGTTTATCGCGGGGTTTGATTTCAGACCAAAGTGTGAATTGGATCCAGAAATGTTAGCAAGTTTGACGATCAGACCCACTTTGATTGAACGGATTGGCTCTAGTCAGAGGGACGATCCTAACCTATTGGAAATCATCTCCAAGTTAGAGATGGGTATCGATGAGGAGATGAACAAGTATGGGCTTGATCGAGATAGATGGCTTAGAAAGAATGGAAAGCTTGTTGTACCCAATGTCAATGGATTGAGAGATGAAGTGCTTAGAGAATGTCATCACTCAAAGTTGACTATACATCCCGGTGGTAATAAAATGTATAGAGACATGAAACAGACTTACTACTGGGAAGGAATGAAAAGAGACGTTGGGAAGTTTATATCCAAATGCATGAATTGCCAGTTAGTTAAAGCCGAGCAAAAGAAGCCTAGTGGATTGTTACAGCCATTAGAAATTCCCGAATGGAAATGGGAGCAAGTCTCGATGGATTTCATCGATGGTTTACCAAGGACTAGATCGGGATATGACAGCATTTGGGTAATTGTAGATCGACTGACTAAAAGTGCAAGGTTTATATCAGTCAAATCGACCAGAACGGCAGCTAAGTTAGCAGAATTGTATATGAAGTGGGTAGTGAGATTTCATGGAGTGCCTAAAAGCATTGTGAGCGACCGAGACCCGTTGTTCACTAGTGGGTTTTGGAAGAGCTTACAAGAGGCTCTAGGGTCAAAGCTACATCTCAGTACCGCATATCATCCTCAGACCGACGGTCAGACAGAGAGGGTGAATCGTATTTTGGAAGACCTCTTGAGAGCATGCATACTGGATTTTGGTGGATCATGGGATGACCATTTGCATCTAGTAGAGTTTGCATATAATAATAGTTACCAATCCAGTATCGGTATGGCTCCATTTGAAGCTTTGTATGGAAGACCGTGCAACTCACCATCATGTTGGATAGAGACTGGCGAGAAGTTTATGCTTGGACCAGATGTGGTGAGGGAAACTTCAGACAAGATCAAGATCATTCAACAACGAATGAAGGCTGCCCAAGATAGGCAGAAGAGTTATGCTGATAAGAGGAGAAGAGACTTAAAATTCTCCGTTGGCGACTTGGTGTTTGTCAAGATTTCTCCGTTGAAGAGCGTAATACGATTTGGCAGGAGAGGCAAGTTGGCACCAAGATTTGTTGGCCCATTCCCTGTTCTTGAACTAGTCGGGAATTTGGCATATAGAATTGACTTACCAGAGAAGATGGCGGGAGTTCATAACGTATTTCATGTTTCCCAACTAAGGAAGTTCGTTCACGACTCAGATATGACTATTTCACCTGATTAGTTAGAGGACTTCGAAGTAGAACCCGAGGCGGTTGAGAACCGCAAGCCGGCCCGTATTGTCGAGCACGACATGAAGCAACTTCGAAGGAGGGCGGTGAAGTTAGTCAAGGTTCAGTGGGGCGAGGACGAGAATGATTGTACTTGGGAGACAGAGGAGAACATTAGGAAGGCACACCCAGAACTCTTTGCCTGGTAAGATTTTGATTTCGATTTAGTTTTCCGCATGCTAGGATAGGCTTGCTTGCTTGTTTTGCATGTTTGATTGTTGTATGTGGTTGGTAGGCATGCGGGATCCTTTGTATGTTTTGGGTTAAGGAATTTCGGGGGCGAAATTTCTTAAGGGGGGGAGAGTGTAACGACCCGTATTCTACACATCATAGGATCGCAGAATATTTATTTCTTTCACATACGAAGTCGTATGGTCATGTAACTTTGGGAGACGACTATTGGGGTCATTTCCCATGTTCACGATTTTTCTCGATTTTTAAATGACCATTTTACCCCTAATTATCACTGTTTTGGCCATAACTTTTGACTGGAAAGGAATTTTGACCTGAAACCACTTCCATTGGCTCCGAATGATGGTTTCTCTTTCCGTAGAGTGGTCACATTAGCCAAACGGACTTACCGTTTGGGAGATATGGCTGAGACAAGTTTCAGATGGGGAAAAACTGCTTAAGTGGGCTTAAGCGGGTAATTAGCAGCTAGGCCCAAGGGGAATTTCGGGTTTAGGGGGATATAGGTGCTGATTAGGGTTAGAAGACATTTCTTTAGACATTTTCCAGCAGCCACTTTCATTCCTCTTAACCTAGCCATGGCCTCCACTCTCTAAATCTCTCTAAAACACCCAAAATCGCTTACTAATCAAGGATTAAGGCTTAGAGGCATCAAATCAAGGGGGATTAGCACAAGAACCGAGGTAGAGCTGCTGTTATACATTGGAATTCGTGCAAATCAGAGGTCCACTTCAGGTCCGAAAGTTTTATAGTGGCAAAGGTGAGTGATTTGCATAGTTTTGCACTAATTACAGTTAATAAAGGGTAATTAGTGAAGATTAGCGAATTTATACGTAAATAAATTCTGGAAAAATTCTTAAAATTCTAAAATAATGTTTTAAGACTCTGTTAGAAATTTGGGTTAATTTCGATGTGTTTTGCTACTCGTATGCCTAAACATGATTAAGAGGGATTATAGGGAAATGTGAGGTTTTGGCCACTTTTGATCCATCTTGATTCATTTAAATTGTTGTTTGTTGCTTGTGGTTGCTGTTATATGTTGCTATGACTCTTTGGTATGTTTTATGATTGATTAGAATAGTTAGATTGGTCGAAAACGCCGTCGTATGGCGCAAAACACTCGCTAGAAAAGCTGCAGGAAATGCTACAGAGATCCGGATCGGATCGGGTAGGGGATCGGATCGGGTAGGGATCGGATCGGACATGTCTGAACCGGATCGGGCGTGGTATTTTCTGGGGCATGACGTGAAGAGGCGACAATGAAGGTCTGATCGGATCGGAGGGGCGTAGCGTGGGATCGGAAGGACAAGGGGGACCGAAGTGGAAGAAAGAAGAGCCTGGATACCATATTCCGAACCGAACCGAGAGCAATACACGAACCGAGCTGATGCTGACGAGACGGAGACGGAGGCACTCAAGCTATGGAGTATCCGAACCGAACCGCTTCAGAATCACCGAACCGAACCGCATGAGGGAGAGCACCGAACCGAACCGCATGAGGGAGAAGGACCCGAACCCAGAGGATGGTGGCACTCCGAACCGAACCGGGGTACGTATCCGAACCGAACCGAGCATGGGTGACCGGACCGAACCGGACGTGTACTTTTACTACTCCGTGATGACTCTTCTGAAGACCAACTCCAATTCGACCAAACCCGAGATGCAAAGGAAGTCCAAATGAGAAGTTAGAGCTCAGGATTCAGATGGGAATCAACGAGTTCGCTTCATGGTTGGGCTTTGCTGCGGGACGCGTGCCAAGGGGTTATCGACGTCTATAGCTTTGGACCACTATGGTAGGAGGTACGAAGGCGGATTCAGGGCCATTATGGCATCGGTAGAACCAAGGGCTACGACTAATGAAGTGGGTCATTGAAATGTTTGGTCATGACTCCAAGTGTTTGGCTTGGTCACAGCAGGGTTTCTACAAGTCGGGATTCGTCGTTACCTCAGTTTGTCTAGTGTTCCAAAGTGGTAGATGTCGTACGCTTTACGCACTGAGTGAGAGATGTGAGGATGGTTGCTATGGATGATTTGTTTGCTATCATTGTGACATGCACACCCCACCCCCGTATTCTGACACCATTTATTATGGCACCTTAGAGCATTGTACGGTATGTGGTACTAACTCTTTGGTTGCAGGTCCAGGTTCAGGTATGGTTTAGTATACCTGTTATTACTCTGTTTAGATGCTTATCGCTCATACCAGGCTTTACGTCTGACCCAGAGTTTTATGTCTCTTCTTATTACTCTGGGTGCTCACACAAGCAGACTAGAGACAGGTTAGCTGGTGATGCACGGGTAGATGATCCGGAGACGAGCAGGAGGCTTCCACGTACTATATACATAATATTCTCCCTGTGTTGTTGAAGATCACTGCTTGGGCATTGTTGGTGTATCTTCTACTTCAGCTTTCTTTTGTTTAGAGACAGTAAATTTGGAAAATTGTAATAAGCTGTATTTGGATTTTCGCTGCTTTGATGATTGATGTTGATTTTAGTTATCAGCTTATGCACTGTCTCGCCTGTTCTGTGTCAAGTATGTTATTATTATATTTTATTCCATGCGCTGTGAGACATTCTACAGGTTTCTTAATTAGTTCATTCTCTTCTTTCCTTTCTCTTGACATCCGTCCTGTGCTAGTCGGGCATGTGTACAGCGCACTTTCGGAGGAAATGCAGGCTGGTGCGGGGCGGGCCGTCACACATACCATGACACCACTCCTAGCTAAAAAGAAACGTATGTTCTCCCTGCAGTCCTCTCCCATTTCTGGTCCATACCGGGGTGTGAGGCTCACGAACTATCGCTATACTCAAAGCTATGCTAACTAAAGTTGTGCTTTGATCATCAACCACAAGGCTCTGCTTTTCAACAAAAGCCTTGATCATTTGCATCTTAGCATGTCACATTGTCAGTCCA
Source organism: Allium sativum (assembly GCA_030737875.1). Classification (NCBI taxonomy): domain Eukaryota; kingdom Viridiplantae; phylum Streptophyta; class Magnoliopsida; order Asparagales; family Amaryllidaceae; genus Allium; species Allium sativum. The sequence continues at coordinate 166,065,685 of CM060913.1, forward strand.
TACCATACCGTTGATTTATGCCAATATATAACCTCTAAGCTCGTACGTCTCAAAGAAGGGTGCTGCTAAGCAAGAGAATAAATTCTTCGCCATCAAACAGATATATATTTAGCAGAGATCAACAAATACAACATAAAGGAATACAACATCAGACATACCATCCAATACAAGTTCGTTCTGGGTCTAAACGAAACCGAAGGCACCTTATTCCTCGTCCCATATGTCCAATACAGGAGAGAGGTCCTCGCATATCTATCGATCTCCAAGTACGTTTGGACGATCATGACTTATTACCTTGTCTCGGGTGTACGGCCCGAGCAAGACATCAGTAAGCACCCGAACGATGTGAAGAACTCCGGTCTTCTACCACCATCTTCATCTTCGAGTCTTGGTCGTCGTATTAATTATTCAGAATGGGTTAAACCCGGTCTTTCCGAATAATTCGCGTATTTTATAATCAAGTGCTATAAAAACACATCATACGCCTCATTCCAATCCAGAATATTCTTTTAATAAAATATTCACATTATTCAGAAAAGGTTCCCATTAATTTTATCAAAGATATATTCTTTTAAATTTACTCTTTTATCGCTCTTTGGATATCGATTCCGAAAGATTTTATTAACTAGTCGGGATTATCGAACCTTGCCAAAGTAATCATTTATTTATATTTATTATCCCAATCCCAACCTATTCACACCAAAGAGCAAAACTAGTAGTATCCCATATCTGACACCCACCGTTTTATCATTAAACTTAATTACCATTTCACGTTTAAATCTAATTAAAGAATTTAACTATCGCTTGGAGTAAATCTGGTGGTGCTCCATTCTCAATCATTTCAAGAATTCGATAAATTAAATTATCTCATTCCCATTTCAATCCAATTAGATATTTTTTTAAACTCCAATTTGGTTTTAGTATCAAAAATAATTACTTTATGATTATTCAAATTTATGATATTAATCTTTATCTTTAACTGGGTTAAAGAACTAATTCATTTAAAAAACAGTTCACGATAAACCCAAATCATCTTCTATTAACTACGGAATCTTCACGGAAAACGGATCAATATATAATCGATATAAATTTCCGTATCAGACTAATAATATAAATGGAATAGAGGCAAGGACTTTCAAATTCCATATATAGTAACGGTCTTCTTTTACCGAAGCTTATCTCAATTATTTTTAAAACGAATTCCCTTCGATTCCAATTAATTCTATTAAATTGGAAAACTTTACTTGGAAAGATTTCCATTTAAATCGTAATAAAAGATCTATAAAGTCCATTTAAATCTTAATAAAAGATTTATAAATTCCAAATTATATTTCCACTGTTAATTGGGATTAAAGAACAAATGTCGTTTAAAACATAGTTCACGATAAACCCACAATCAACTTTCATTTCAATTCTAGTTAAACATTAATTAATTAGTAAACTTCTCTAAATCTTAATTAAAAGATTTAATCTTTTCTCATCAGGGTTTAAGAACAGTGTTATTTAAGACACCATTCACGACAAACAAAAAATCCAATTTATTTGATTTAATACCAAATACATACTAATTAATTGGAAAACTTCATTAAATAATAATTAAAGTTTTATTCTAGTTATTAACTAGTTCATTTCGGTAAAAATATATTTTTATCTTTTCGAAAAGGGAAATTTTCATCCAAAATCTTTCCAGATTATTTATTATGATTTCACATAATTTTTCCATATTTTTAATAATTTTATTAAGGCCCGTATATTCAGTTTCCAATAACGGCCACCGAACTGCATCCATAGCAACCTTTTTCAAATTTGATTTGGACATAATTCCAAATCCAACTGCTAGATTTCAAACTTCTTATATTCATTGGAAAGCTCTTTTCGATACGAATCCAACAGTTCTAGTTTTAGGAGAATCCGACGGTCGGATCTCCCGTTACATCAATTTGAAGTTAATGGTCGAAATTCGCGAACAGTCGTTGCGCGGCGCGTTCTATTCAGACCATTAAATATATATATATATATATATATATATATAATATTACATATATTTTGTCAATTTCCATTTAAAACGTATTTTATAAATCGTTTATATATTCATTTTAAAACGATTCCAACTTCATTTTCAATTTTATATCAAAATTGAATATTCTATATTTTTGTCATATTAAAATGATAATATTTTCAAAATATTAAATTTTGAAATCACTTCGTTTTGATATTCATTATAAATATTTTATTCACTTCATTAGCTTGTTAAAGATGACATTTTTAATGTTCAAAATATAATTCAATGAATGATTATTCTCATTTTCATCAACATGTTGAAAGGTGACATTTTATTTAAATGTTCAAAATTATAATTCAACAAATAATTGTATTAAAAATATTCTTAATTTCTGAACCGGAATGCGACTCAATAAATTACCATATAATTTCAGTTATGTGGATTTCATACATCGCATGTATACAACAATAATGATAAATAATCAATAAACTATTCATTCACATCCAGGGTGAAATTTACAACTGTGCCAGCATTAAAATAAATAAATAATGCTCATCACAGACTGTCAATCCATCGATTGACATATAATTAAATTCAGGGGAGATGTGAATAAATTATCATCTCCAGACCCATGTGGGGTTTTCAAACAACAACAGTTTATTTAAATAAATCATTAGTTAATAAATTTAACCAATTCCAATTCGTTTTGAATTACTTTCTACTTAACCAATTTACAGTGTTTAAATTGTAAATAAATATTTATAATTTAATTTCAACTACCACATTAATGTTAACATTATTTTTAATGTGTTAAACATTTCAACATCACAAACAACACACAATACAGTTAGTTCAATCCAAATAACAATTATGGTTTCAATCAAAGGTGTCGGGTGCTACTAAGTACCGTCTGCATCCTAGTATATATTTAATTGTAATTTAATAGAGTGAGCAAGAGTTCTCACCTTTGGTTTCCACTCCGTCGTTCTTTAGCGGACGATGGTTTGAATTCCGTTCTGCTTCTAGTCGGTTCCATCGCAATCTATTTCACGCGGTTTATGTTAAAAATCACATTTTTAATAACGCTATATATATATATATATTAAAAATCATATTTTTAATACGATGCTACATATAATTAGAAATCACATTTTTAAACTATTCTGTATATTTTATTATAAAAATCACATTTTTATTTTAATGCTATATGTATAAAAATCAAATTCTTATAACGATGTTTACATTTTAAAAATCACATTTTTAATCGTCGCTATATATATTAAATAAAATCACATTTTAAAAACAATTCTTTTCTGTTATCCACGGAATATGAGAAAGCACATCTGGTCGGTTTGAAGATGAAGAAGACCGATCGGTCAGACGGATTGCCATGAAGAGTAATCCAGTAACAGGACACCGGTTAGTTAAGGCATGGGCATGCCAACACGTTCGTCAGTGATGATACAGGTCGGATTGAGCCCTAACACACTCGACGAACGACTATAAGTCCAAAGTAGGACAGCCCCATGTAAGGAGAAAGAAAACTTTGTTGACCGGACGGTTAATGTCCATAAGTGACGACCAGCCTCTTCTATATAACGAGCTTCGTCCAAATATGATAGCAGCAATCGGTCCGAAGGATGATGACCAACCGGCCGTAGCATGGAATTCGTAACCAGTTCGTCTATCCAAAAGGAAACCAAGGCATATCTATCGGTCGGACACTATCTGAGAAAACCAGTCGGCCATCCTTTGTCAAGGATATTGATCATGCATTGGAGAATGTCCGGTCGATCGTAAGATAAAGAGTACGTGGGGGTTACACTGACCGGTTGAATCCACTTCCAGGCGATCGGTTCCGCGGACAGCTGTCAGCAGGTTGGCATCCGAACAACTGTTGCCAGGGTGGCCGGTGGCAATTCCGTAAATAGCAGACGATCGACCGGTAGTCCAGAAAGCTATATCACACCATTCCTCCACTCCTATAAATAGAGATCCAAGGTCCCATTAATGGGGACCGATTCCTCTACCCCGAAGGGCTGGCTGAGTCATTTCTTCATCATTCTAAAGCTTCTCAAGCTCCATTAATGGCTTCCTAAGCTCTATCCATCTTCTTCCAACATCGAGAAGATCGAGATCCACCATTTCTAAGTCGAGATTCACTATCTCCATGGTCTATGAAGTTCCATTAATGGCCACCAAAGCTCATTCAACCATTCGCCAACGCCGTTTCAACCATGTCATCTTCTCCATTCTCCGTTAAAGATCATTCAAGTTCCCATCAAGGCAATATCTACCACCTCCGAAGCAAGATCTACCATTCTCCAAGCAAGATCCGTCATCTCCAAGCGAGATCCGACATCTCCAAGCGAGATCCGCCATCTCCAAGCAAGATCCGCCATCTCCAAGCCGAGATCCGTCATTCCATCTCTTTACAATCGCAATTAAGCCTCCTACAAGCTTCGATTCACATCTCAACCGACATGGATTCACCAACAATTCTCTAAGTGCTCAAATCATAGAAGACAAGCTCTCACGATCATTGCATTTCTCGAGATCTTATCATTTCCACAACGGGGAAGAGAGAATCAAACATTAAAACAAGGGAAAATGAGCGTTAATGGAATGTATGAGAGATTTCATGCAAGTTGTAAACGGAATTTCATAATGAGAAATGATTGAAAAGTGGACGTAGATTCATTTCGAATCGAACCACTATAAAAATTCTCTTGTCCTCATTTTATGCTTTTTACTTTTGTGATTGCGGCCTTGCATTTTTATTTCTAACCATAATTGGCGAAGTGCACATTTGCACCATTTGGTGTTCGTGCCATTTTTGACGCAAACATTTTCATATAAAGATTCATTTCTAAAAACATTGTTTTTCATATATAAAAATTCTATTTTTATTATATGCCTTTCAAATATTAAAAAACAATGATTTTTTTATATAAAAATCATATTTCAATCACAATGGTATTTTATATGAACAATACATTTCTACACAATGCTCTTTTTATTTTTGAAAACAATGTTCTTTTTATTTTTAGAACAATGTTCTTCTTATTTTTACAACAATGTTCTTTTCATTTTCAAAACAATGTTCTTTTTATTTTCAAAACAACGTTCTTTTTATTTTTACAACAATGTTATTTTTATTTTCAAGACAATGTTCATTTTATTTTCAAAACAATGTTCTTTTTATTTTTACAACAATGTTATTTTTATTTACAAAGAAATGTTATTTTTATTTAGAAAGAATTGTTATTTTTATTTACAAAGAAATGTTATTTTTATTTACAAAGAACTGTTATTTTCTATTTACAAAGAAATGTTATTTTCTTTTTATAAAAACAATGCTAATTTCTTTATATAAAAACAATGATATTTTATTTTTCATAAAAACATTGTTAATTTCTTTTTATAAAAACAGTGATATATTCTTTTTTATAAAAACAATGCTAATTTCTTTTTATAAAAGCATTGATATTTTCTTTTTTAAAAGTAATGCTAGTTTATAAAACAATATCTTTTTATGTATATATTATTTTCAATGCTATTTATTTATATATAAAACAATGTTATTCATTTATATTAAAATTTCAGATTTTAAAACAATGTATATATATTAATTTCTAATTTTAAAACAATGAATTTATATATAAAAAATTAACCCTTTAATCCTTTTTCACTGTTAACTGTTTTCCTTCGATCCCTTCTATCAAAAATTTGAACCCGTTGCTACAATCAAAATCCAACTGAGCGGCTCCCCAAGATCACCATGACCACCATCCAACCCCATCACTTCGAACCCCTCCTTGGCGCCTTCCTCCACCAGTGACATCCGCCAAATCGAGCTCCCCAGGTGATCTAGAATTGGCCTCAAAGCCATCGCCTTTAAGCACGTTAATCGATAAATCCATGCCACCATTTACCATCTTAGCCGTCGAGTTTGAGGAGCTCGATGAGCTTTACATATCTCGAGTTGAAAATTTGATCTGAACGGGGTTAGATCAAAAGAATAAGGAACACGAACACAGGAGCTTTTCTGCCATCAGTTATGTGATGGTGGCGGCTATGTTCTTAGTGGGAATTAGGGTTTTGATTATTATAAGGTTATTTATAATATTATATTATTAAATTCATTAATTTACAAAAAAACCCGTTAACTCATACTAACTCCAAATCAAGCCCAGCGAATGTCTCCCCTAGCCAAATACCCCTATTCCGGACACAATGGTTTAGATGCCATCAGCCCATTTGATCGTTTCAGCCCATTTTTCTTTAAATTAAAATATAAAAGCATTCAATTATTTAATTTGATCGTACATTTTAATTTACACGGGGCCACATACTGACTCCAAAAATTCCCAAAAAATAAATCTAGCTATGTTTTGACGATACGGTCCTAATGAAATTAATTTTGTCGAATTTGGAGACCGTTTGAAAAATGGTCTTTTTAACGGTCGATCCAGTTTGACTAAAATTGACCAAACACATTTATATTTACTGCGCTCACATATTAACTCCAAAATTTCTGAAAATTGGAATCTGGTAATAATTTGACATTCCGGACCAACAAAAGTGGTTTCGTTGAAAACGGAGGTCGTTTGCAAAATGGCTATATATTATATTAATACACACACACACACACACACACACACACACACACACACACACACACACATATATATATATATATAATTTCCATAGCGACTATTCTAAATTTTAAACTGGACATAACTTTTTATTCCCGTTATGAAATTTGGATTTTTCACATTCGTTAGAAAGATATAATTAAATAGATTCAAATATTTCTGGTTTTACTGAAATCCAATTTATTTTGAATCTTGTACTTTCAATTGAAATTTAAAATCAAATTTTCAAACTGTCGCGCCATTTCATGCTCGTTTTATAATTAAAATAAATTCATATGTTTTAAAATTGAATAAAATGAATTTTTAGTCATTATTATTTAAAATAAATTATTTTAAATATTAAAATCCATTAAAATATCTAAAATAAAATTTAAAATTGGTTCAGAAATTCCTGGTTGTTACAATCCCCCCACTTAAAATCTTTTCGTCCTTGAAAAGGAATGGAGCTGAAAGTTGTTTTAACTAACCAACTCAACTTTCATTCTGGCTTTAATTATTCAACTTTTCAGTTTTTCTAAGAATTTCTAATTTTCCAAAAATTAAGATAACACCCTAAAATTTCGAAAAATTTCGCCATAACCTCCTTTGTACGGGTTGATATTTAAAACCCCAACTTGCCTCACAGGGCCCTCATCAATCCAAAAGAAAATGAAAAAGCCAATCAGCTCATAAAATCATCAAACCCCAATAAATACAGTAAATATGTACCTATTTGTCGGGCATACAATTTTATTCCTCTTCTGCTTCCATGCTATGACCTGTTCATTATAAACACATGTACACATATGCAATTTCAAACAAATTTCAATCCAGTTCAATATTTGATTCAATTTGGCTAAATTTACCATTTATTTTCTTATTGGATTTATCATTCCAATATTTATTAGTTGAACTAATAATCACACATCACAACCAGCAATCAATTAGTTGATTAGCTTTTCAAAGACATAACTTTAATACATAGTCAAAATCACATTTTTAGTGTCAAATCACAGTAATGAATTCTAACTATGGTTCGGTTCTCACGCCAGTCAATTGGAAATATATAGATATCCCACTTTCGAAACTCGAATACAAATACTGATGATGGAGCTCCATCATCAAAATCATCTTCGGGCGATTAAAGTGTGATTCTATATCTATCCAGTATACTGGAGACTTCGTATATCCGTTAGTTACCGGTATATTCAAAATCTTCATATACTCGATTGCCCAAATTAATATAACATAATATACTCAAATACGTATTTTAAGATAAAATTTTCAAAACTAAATTTGTTTTCATTTTTTTAAATAAATAGTACTCATCTAGCTCATTCTAGGATACTGCTGATCCTATCTCTAACGAGTTATTCCTATTAGATATTACTAATCCAATCTTTGATGAATTCTTCCATTTGGTTCTAATGTGTCTTGTTCTTGAGCTCTGTAAACCAAAGCTCTGATACCAAATGAAACGACCCAAACTTCCCAGTAAAGGAAAGCCCGGATTGAGTTGAGAACACGAAAAATCAGAATACAAACAGAAGAACAATTCATTGCTTATTACACCAATTGCATCAGAGTACAAAAATATAATAGAGTATGAATGAATAATATATAGCCCGAAAATATCAGAGATTTAAATTACATTTAAATAGCAGTAGAAAAATTATACAAAATACAACTGAAAGAAATACACGGATACAAAGCTTTCTGAATATCGCATCAGCTGTAAACCAGGATTCTGTGAATATAATATCTGCAAAACCAAAACTACTAGCTGCCTATGTGAAAAATAAGGGCACCCAAAGTTTAGGTTAAAATAATGAACTCCAGGTCAGTTATGGGACTGGTGCGAGAACCAAGACAGTTATTATTCTTTAATTTAAAAGTGGGGAAATCATGGGACCACGCCGTATAACATGGAACGGTTTTACTCCACATGAATCTTAGTTTAAAAAAAAAACAAAGCAATGCTTTTTGGAAAAATTAAGCTATTATAAGACTCACGTCCCATCACACAATGCAACACAAGCCGGAGGATAGAGTTTTCCATTATAATAGCCAAATATGCTTGATACATATAAAACAAAAATCATTTTGATATTACTATAAGTGCATAGTGTTTAAAAACAACTTCAAATATAAATGTATCATCCTAGACGGCACGGGTACCATATATCATGTCGCCATACTAGTTCTACAATCAAAACCGCATGATGTCGCATTGGAAGTTGGATTTCCATCTACGAACCAAGGCAAGGGAACGTCCTTACCGGATTTGAGACTCTCAAGCATGAGCCTCAGGATCAGCCGCAACTGTACTTTGGATCTTCAAGGCCGGTCCACAAATATTTTAGTGGATTAGTAATGTTTGAACAATACGGTTCCCTACCCTATGAGGCATAAAATCTGAGCCACTAGGAACTCAATATCCGAGGCGCCTCATTCCATCATCCACATAATTAAAATGTTTGGGCTCCATACTATGACACCACTCTTAGCTACAAAGAAATGTATGTTCTCCCTGCAGTCCTCTCCCGTTTCTGGTCCATACCGGGGTGCGAGGCTCGCAAAGTATCGCTATACACGAAGCTATGCTAACTAAAGTTGTGCTTTGATCATGAACCGCAAGGCTCTGCTTTTCATCAAAAGCCTTGATCATTTGCATCTTAGCATATCACATTGTCAGTCCATACCATTGATTTATGCCTATACATAACCTCTAAGCTCGTACGTCTCAGAGAAGGTTGTTAAGCAAGAGAATAAATTCTCTACCACCAAACAGATATATATCTAGCAGAGATCAACAAATACAACATAAAGGAATACAATGTCGGACATACCATCCATTACAAGTCCATTCTGGGTCTGAACGAAACCGGAGGCACCTTATTCCTCGTCCCATATGTCCAATACAAGAGAGTGGTCCTCGCATATCCGTCCATCTCCAAGTACGTTTGGACGATCACCACTTAATACCTTGTCTTGGGTGTACGGCCCAAGCAAGACATCAGTAATCACTCAAACGATGTGAAGAACTCCGTTCATCAACCACCGTCTTCATCTTGAACTCTTGGTCGCCGTATCAATTATTCAGAATGGGTTAAACCCGGTCTTTCCGAATAAGTCGTGTATTTTATAATAATCAAGTGCTACAAAAACACATCATATGACTCATTCCAATCCAGAATATCCTTTTAATAAAATATTCACATTGTTTGGGAAAGGTTCCCATTAATTTTATAAAAGAAAAATTCTTTTAAATTTACTCTTTAATATCCCTTTGGATATCGATTTCGAAAGATTTTATTAACTAGTTGGGATTATCGAACCTTACCGAAGTAATCATTTATTTATATTTATTATTCCAATCCCAACCTATTCATCCCATGGAGCAAAACTAGTAGTACCCCATATCTAACACCCACAATGTTATTGGTAAAATTAATTACCAATTCACATTTAAATCTAATTAAAGAATTTAACTATCGCCTGGAGTAAAACTGGTGGTACTCTCTATTCTCAATCATTTCAAGAATTCGATAAATTAATTTATCTCATTCCCATTTCAATCTAATTAGATATTTATTAAAACTCCAATTTGGTTTTAGTATCAAAATTCATTGCTTTATGATTATTCAAATTTAGGAAATTAATCTTTATCTTTAACTGGGTTAAAGAACTAATGTCATTTAAAACATAGTTCATGATAAACCCAAATCATCTTCCATTAACTATGGAATCTTCACGGAAAACGGATCAATATATAAATCAATATAAATTTCTGTATCAGACTAATATTATAAATGGAATAACGACAAGGCCTTTCAAATTCCATATATAGTAATGGTCTTCTTTTATAGAAGCTTATCTCGATTATTATTAAATCGAATTCCCTTCAATTCCAATTTATTCTATTAAATTGGAAAACTTTACTTTGGAAAGATTTCCATTTAAATCATAATAAAAGATTTATAAATTCCATTTAAATCTTAATAAAAGATTTATAAATTCTAAATTATATTTCCATTGTAAATTGGGATTAAAGAACAAATGTCGTTTAAAACATAGTCCACGATAAACCCACAATCAACTTTCATTTCAATTCTAATTAAACTTTAATTAATTAGTAAACTTCTTTAAATCTTAATTAAAAGATTTATTCTTTTCTCATCATTGTTTAAGAATAGTGTTATTTAAGACACCATTCACGACAAACCCATAATTCAATTTATTTTATTTAATTCCAAATAAATACTAATTAATTGGAAAACTTCGTTAAATCATATCTAGTTAATAACTAGTTCATTTCGATAAAAATATATTTTTATCTTTTTAAAAAGGGAATTTTTCATCCAAAATCTTTCCATATTATTTATTATGATTTTACATAATTTTTCCATATTTTTAATAATTTTATTAAGGTCCATACAGTCGGTTTCCAATAACGGCCACCGAACTGCGTTCGTAGCGACCTTTTTCAAATTTGATTTGGACATGATTCCAAGTCCAACCATTAGATTTCAAACTTCTTATATTCATTGGAAAGCTCTTTTCGATACAAACCCAACGGTTAGAATTTTAGGAGAATCCGACGGTCGGATCTCCCGTTACATCAATTTGAAGTTAATGGTCAAAATTCGCGAACGGTCATTGCACGACGCGTTCTATTCAGGCCATTAAATATATATATAATATATATAATATATATTTCATCGATTTCCATTTAAAATGTATTTTATAAATCGTTTATATATTCGTTTTAAAATGATTCGAACTTCATTTTCAATTTTATATCAAAATTGAATATTCTGTATTTTTATCATATTAAAATGATAATATTTTCAAAATATTAAATTTTGAAATCACTTCGTTTCGATATTCATTATAAAATGAATAAAATCATTTGATAAAAAGGGCATTTAACCACATAACTATTTTTATTGTTTAAAAATATTATTCAACACATGAATATCTTATATGGTTTATACATTCAATAAAAATGATATTTTTATTATTCAAAATTTTTATTCAACAAATATATCTTTTATTCACCTCATTAGCATGTTAAAGATGACATTTTTAATGTTCAAAAATATAATTAAATAAATGATTATTCTCATTTTCATTAACATGTTAAAAGTTGACATTTTTTAAATGTTCAAAAATATAATTCAACAAATGATTATATTAAAAATATTCTTTATTTCTGAATTGGAATACGACTCAATTGATTACCATATAATTTCAGTTATATGGATTTCATACATTGCATGTATACATCAATAACAATAAATAATCAATAAATTGTCCATTCACATCTAGAGTGAAATTTACAACTGTGTGAGCGTTAAAATAAATAAATAATGCTCATCACAAACTGTCAATCCATCGATTGACATATAATTAAATTCAGGGGAGATGTGAATAAATTATCATCCCCTGTAACGAAAAAGAATTTCGCTCGATCCGAATCGATCGCTAAACCGACCAAGACCGTTCGAAACCCCTGATTGTTTTGAGAGCACGACAAATTCGAACACAAACAGAAGAACATTTCATTGTTAATTACAACAATTCCATCAGAATACAAGAATATTACAGAGTATAAATAAATATTACACATTCAATAAACATCAGAGATCACAATACATTACATAGCAGCGGAAAATAATACAACACACAACTGAAGGAGATATACGGATACAGAGCTTTCCGGATATCATTCCAGCTGTAAGTCAGGATCCTGTGCATATAAATCTGCAAAACCAAAACTACTAGCTGCCCGTGTCAAAATAAGGGGACCCAGAGTTTAGGTTAAAACAATAAACTCCAAGTCAGTCAATGGACTGGTATGAGAAATAAAACAGTTATTTAAAGCTTTACTTTAAATCAGATATATCAAGGGACCACGCCGTATAACACCGAACGGGTTTCCTCCCAAGAATACTGGTGCATATAACAAAACAACGCAATGCTTTTTGGAAAAATGAAGCTATTATAAGACCCATGTCCCATCACACAATGAAACACAAGCCAGAGGATAGGGTTTTCCCTTATAATAGCCAAACATGCTTGGTACATTAAAAACAAATCATTTGATACTATTATAAGTGTATAGTGTCAAAACAATTTCAAACATAAATTTCAATCATAGACGGCATGGGTACCATATATCATGTCGCCATACTAGGCTCTACAATCAAAACCGCGGAGTCACATATTTGGAAATTGGATTTCCATCTGTGAACCGAGGCCAGGGATCGTCCTCTACCGAATCGAGACAATCTAGCCTACCATGTCTCAGGACCCAGACTCAGGTGGGCCCTTGGATTGTCAGGGCCGGTCCACCGATGTGGATTAAAATGCCTGAACACTGCGTTTCCCCGCCCTTTGGGCCGTAAATGAGCCCAATGGCTCCATCGGCTCCAGATAGTCACCGATATATCCGAGGCGCCTCGCAACAGCAACAACCGCACAAGTGAAAATAATATAAATGTCAGGGCTGGTAGGTCACTGACACCACCCTAGTTAGAAAGAAACGCATGCCCTCCCTGATGTCCTCTCCCGTTTCTGGTTCACAACGCGGGTGTGAGGCTCACGAATCAACGTTACACAAAGCTATGCCACATAGGCGGTGCTTTGATCATCAATCACAAGACTTTTCTTTTCAACAAAAGCCTTGATCAATTGCCACTTAGGCATGCCACACAGGCAATTCACCCCATGCGATTGAAATCCATCAGTATATAACCCCTAAGCTCGTACGTCTCAAAGAAGGGCGTTAAGCAAGAGAATAAATTCTCCACCGCCAAACAGATATATATTTAATAGAAATCAATAACATAGAATAAAATCCAATGTCAGACACACAGTCCATTTACCAGTTCGTTCTGGGTCTGAACGAAACCGGAGGCACCTTGTACCTCGCATATCCATCGATCTCCAAGTACGTCTGGACGATCACCAACTGATTCCCTCCTCTTGGGTGTACAGCCCAATCTATATCATCGGTAATTACCCAAACGATGTGAAAACCTCCGGTCTTCGACCACCGTTTTCATCCTCGACACATCGTCGAATCAGTTGAATGGGTTAAACCTGGTCTTTCTGAATAACTCGCGTATATAATGAACAAGTGTTACACAAACACAACATACGCCTCATTCCAATTCAGAATATTCTTTTATTCAAATAGTCTTATACTCTGGGAAAGGTTCCCATTAATTTTATCAAAGATAAATTGTTTAAATTTATTCTTTAATCTCCTTTTGAGTATCAATTCAAACCAAATTATGGTTTATCCAAACTAGTCGGGATTAGCGAACCTTACCGAAGTAATCACTTGATAAATTTTCCAACCCCAACCTATTCGTCCCATGAAGTAAAACTGGTAATACTTCATATCTTACACCACAGTGTTATCGGCAAATTCAATTACCATTTCGCATTCAAATCTAATTAAAGATTTAACTATCGCCTGGAGCAAAACTGGTGATACTCCTTTCTCGATTATTTCAACCTAATCAAAGATTCATTAAAACTCCACTTGGTTTTAATCTTCCCAAAAATCAATATTAATGATTATTTAACTTGGGAAAACATATCCTGTCTTTAACTAGGTTAAAGAACCAATGTCGTTTAAACACGGTTCACAATAAACCCAAAATCACATTCAAATTCAATTCCAATTAAATATCATTTAATTGGTACACTTAATTAAATCTAAATAAAAAGATGTAATCTTTTTCTCAACTGGGTTTAAGAACAGTGTTAATGAAGAAACCATTCATGACAAACCCAAATCCCATTTGATATTAAATACAAGGCTCTGAATAGAAAATATACCTGCTTATATTCAATATCAAATTCTATGACCAACAAATATCATATTAGAAATAACGATATAAATATACCTTTCAAATTTCCATAACAATATCTGTATAATCACGAAATCCACCATCGAAATATTCCAAAGACAATTTCGATTCAAATCCATTCCAATTCAATTATTGGAAATTCTTGCTACTTTTAAAAACATTTCAAATCCAATTTATTTATTTTAAAAATAAATGGATTAATAATTTAGTTCAAAACTAGTTCATTTCGATAAAAAACTATTTTTATCTTTTCAAATATGGAGATTTTCATCCCAATTCTTCACAAATCATTTCTTATGATTTTACACAAATTATAACTATTTTTAATAATTTTATCAAGGCTCGTACGGTCGATTTCCATCAACGACCATCGAACTGCACTTACAACGACCTTTTCCAAATTTGATTTGGACATAATTCCAAATCCAACAGTTAGATTTCAAATCTCTAATATTCATTAGAAAGCACTTTTCAATACGAACCCAAAGGTTCCAGTTTTAGGATAATCCGATGGTCGGATCTCCCGTAATATCCATTCGATGTCAATGGTCGAAATTGGCGAACTACCGCGGCGCGGCGCGTTCTATTCAGACCATTCTATATATACAATATATATTATATATATTTCGTCGATTTCATTTTAAAACATATTTTATAAATCGTTTTAAATTCGTTTTCAAAACGATTTCAACTTCATTTTCAATTTCTAATCAAAATTGAATATTCCATATCATTAATTTATAAATGATATTATTTTCAAAACGTTATATTTTGTAATCACTTCATTTTCTATATTCATTATAAAAATGAATAAAATCGATATAAATATCGTTCACGTCAAAATGGCGTCAATCTAATCAATACGGCTTTTATATATTTCAGTAACTTCGTTATTCTATTCAACAAATGAATATTTTCTTCAACACATGAATTTTATTTTTATTCAACACATGAATTTTTATTCTATTCAACACATGAATTTTTATTCCATTCAACACATGAATTTTTATTCTATTCAACACATGAATATTTTCTTCAACACATGAATTTAATTCTTATTCAACACAAGAATTTTTATTCTATTCAACACATGAATATTTATTTTTATTCAACACATGAATTTTTATTCTATTCAACACATGAATTTTTATTTATAATATTCCTTATTTTCCAAATTGGAATGAGGCCCAGTCAGTTACCATATAACGTTAATTATATGGATTCCCTACAACACATGTATATAATTGCAACGATAAATCATCAACCATCATCCAGATTGCACCACACAACTGCATAAGCATTAAATATAAATATTTAACGCTTATAACAGCCTGTCAATCGATCGATCGACATACAGCTAATTATTGGGACTATTGTATGGCCAATTTCATCCCAACACTCGTGTAGGGTTTTCAAACAATCAAACACAGGTTTTATTTGTGCAGTTGGGCGATGTGTAAAATTTATCGTCCAAATCAATATCAGTCAAATCAGTGTATGTAAACAAATCGTCTGATTTGTTTATTACTATTTATTTTATATACTCGTTAAAAATCATATTTTAAACTATAAAATATTTTCCACTATAAAATATTTTATTTCATTTCCACTTCACACAATCAATTTTCACAACACATCAATCAAACAAACAAGCCATCCATTGTCTGTGGACGACGGGTGTCGGGTGCTACTAAGCACCGTCTGCATCCTAGTATATATTTCAACTACAAAACAAGAATTAAAGTGAGGAGTTCTCACCAAGAGCTAAACAAAACGTCACGACTCTTCATATGTTGGAAATCTTCACCGTGCTTTCAACGAGATCTATTACATGTGGTTTTACGTTAAAAATCACATTTTTATAATACCACTTCATGTATAAAAATTATATTTCTATAACACTACACGTATAGAAAAGATTATATTTTTATATTCTCGATCATATAAAAATCCTATTTTTGATTCGCTACTCATATTAAAATCATATTTTTATTATCTCTACTATATAAAAATAATATTTTTATTATCTCTACTTTATAAAAATCATATTTTTATTATCTCTACTATATAAAAATCATATATTTATTATCTCTACTTTATAAAAATCATATTTTTATTATCTCTACTTTATAGAAATCATATTTTTATTATCTCTACTTTATAAAAATCATATTTTTATTATCTCTACTTTATAAAAATCATAGCTTTTCATCACTAAAGATCACAACTTTTCCTATGAATAAAAAAAATCATATTTCTCATATGAACAAGAATCATATAGTTTCAAATCAGATCTTAACTTTATTAATTAAATTAAACAAATAAATAAACTATGTAATTTAGTTAGTTGATTACCTTAATTATTCTCCTCGCGGTTCACAGCGTTGTTTGTCAAGATTAGGGGGGCTAACGCGTTTCACAGAGAGGAAGGGGCCTACGACGGTTACACCTGGCGGAGGAAAGGTTGGTAGGGTCGGAGGCGTCGCTTCTGGTCGAGGAGGGTGCTGGGGTTGATCGAAGGGGCGGAATATGGCTGGGGGAAGTGTTGCGCGTTGGGGAGGGTGGTGCACTTCGGTGGGTTTTGGGTTTAATGGTTCGGTAATAGAAAAGAGAGAAGGAAAGAGGACGCGGAGGAGGGGGGGCTGTTGGGCGATGGCGATGTGGAGAGGGGGATGCGGTGGAGTGCAGTTGCCGGAGGGGAGGGTGGATCGCCTGTACGGTGGCGCTAGGGCTCCGCCCTTTTTCTTCTTCTTTTTATTTATTTTTTTCTGAATTGGGTTTCGACTGTCTGGGGGGGGGGAGGGGAGAAAAGATGGGGTGAGGTTAAGGGAAAAGGTTTATATTTTATTTTCTATAAGTTGACTTTTATTGCGAACTCCGATCCAAACCTGACGACTATCGTCCCTAACTAATTACCCCCATTCTGAACACGATGGGATATGTATTGTAAGCCAGTTCGGCTCTTTTGATTAGTTTCCGTCAAAATCAAAAAATAAATCTACATATTGAATTTGAATGCACATTTCAATTTACCGAGGCCACATACAAACTCTAAAAATTCCCGAAAAATATTTTCTAGCTTCGTATTGACGATACGGTCCTAACAAAACTAATTTCATCAAATTCTGAGACCGTTTGAAAAATGGCCTATTTCTGGTTGATCCAAATTGACTGAAACTGTTGAAGCACAATTAACTTCGTCACACTCACATATTGATTCGAAAAATTACAAAATTTGAAACCTAGCAATGACTTGACATCACGGATCCAACAAAAGTGGTTTCCTCGAAAACCGAGGTCGTTTGCAAAATTTACATTTTTAAGGGCCAGGATTCCGTAGCGACTATTCTGAATTTTCAATTGGGAATAACTTTTGATTCCCGCTATGAAATTTTCAAATAGATTCTAATATTTTTGGTTTCGCTAAAATCCGGTTTAATTTGAATTTTGTACGTTCATTTGAACTTTGAAATCGAAATTTCAAACTACCCCGCCATTTTCAATTCCTTTTATAATTATAATTAATTATTTATATTCTAACGACGAACTATATAAATATTTACATTCGAATTCTATTCGAATTAAATTTCTCGTCTGTTATTAATTAAAATAATCCATTTTAAATATTCAAAGTTCACCAAAATTGCCAAAATAAAAATTTTAAATTGGCTCGGATTTCCGGGTTATTACATCCCCAGACCCGTGTGGGGTTTTCAAACAACAACAATTTATTTAAATAAATCATTGGTTAATAAATTTAACCAATTCCAATTCGTTTTGAATTAATTTCTACTTAACCAATTTACTATGTTTAAATTATAAATAAATATTTATAATTTAATTTCAACTACCACATTAATGTTAACATTATTTTTAATACGTTAAACATTTCAACATCACAAACAACACACAATATAGTCAGTTCAATCGAAACAACAATCATGGTTTCAATCAGAGGTGTCGGGTGCTACTAAGCACCGTCTGCATCCTAGTATATATTTAACTGTAAATTAATAGAATGAGCAAGAGTTCTCACCTTTGGTTTCCACTTCGTCGTTCTTTAGCGGATGATGGTTTGAATTTTGTCCTGCTTCCAGTCGGTTCCATCACAATCTATTTCACGCGGTTTATGTTAAAAAATCACATTTTTAATAACGCTATATATATATATCTATATTAAAAATCATATTTTTAATATGATGCTATATAAAATTAGAAATCACATTTTTAAATTGTTCTATATGTTTTATTTTTAAAAATCACATTTTTATTTTAATGCTATATATAAATCAAATTTTTATAATGATGTTTACATTTTAAAAATCACATTTTTAATCGTCGCTATATATATTAAATAAAATCACATTTTAAAAACAATGCTTTTCATATAAAGATTCATTTCTAGAAACAATGTTTTTCATATATGAAAATTCTATTTTTATTATATGCCTTTCAAATATTTAAAAACAATGATTTTTTATATAAAAATCATATTTCAATCACAATGGTATTTTGAGACGACCCCAAACCCCGTACTGACGGCGGCAAGGGTAATCCTTGGAATATAACACATAAACAGATAATAACAGAGCAGAATTAAATAAATACACCAGATAATGAACAACAGAATATACTGGATAAACGTAATCATCAAAGTTACACAGTATACAGGGTCATACTTAGAACAAATACAGTTCAGCTATACATATATGTCTACAACGGAAAAACAAACATAATGTACAACAGGAGCTGAACAGCATAAAAAGAGATAAATAATAGAATCCATCTTCAGCTCCAGCTATCCAGAAAGAGCCATCTTAAACCTGAATACAAGGCTGCCCGTGTAGAAAAAGGGGCACCCGAGTTTGAAAGTGAAACAAACTACGAGTCAGTCATGGGACTGGTATGAGAAATCTACTTAACACATTTATAATATGGCTAATCACAGGACCACGCCACTTTCGTGGAACGGGTTTACTCCATTGGATTGCCAGTGCTTTAAAACAAATAATTCTTTTAAACATCGCAATGCTTTTTATAAAAATGAAGCCATTATAAGACTCAGTTTCCATCACACAATGCAATGCAAACCGGAGGATAGAGTTTTACCTTATAATGGCCAAAATATGGTTGATACGAATAAAACAAAAGCAATTGATATTATTACTAGTGTTTACATGTTTCAAAAATAATTTCGAATCATAACTATCAATCATAGACGGCATGGGTACCATATATCATGTCGCATTATATATATACAATCAAAGCCGCACAATGTCGTATTTGGAAATTGGATTTCCGTCATGAACCAAGGCAAAAGATAGTCCTTACCGACTTCGAGACGCTCTAGCCCGCCCCTCAGGAACCAGACACAGGTGGGCCCTTGGATCGTCAGGGCTGGTCCACCGATGTGGATTAAAATTCCTGAACACTGCGTTTCCCCACCCTTTGGGGTGTAAATGAGCCAACGAATGACTCCATCGGACTCGGATCGTCCGATCTAACCGAGGCGCCTCGGAACAGTAACAACCACATAAGTCAAACTCGTCAGGGCGTGTAAAACCACTGACGCCACTTCTAACTAGAAAGAAACGCAGGCCCTCCCTGATGTCCTCTCCCGTTTCTGGTTCATACCGGGGTGTGAGGCTCGCGAATTCACGTTATACACAAAGCTACGCCACACATGCGGTGCTTTGATCATCACCACAAGACTTTGCTTTTCAATAGAAGCCCCGATCACTGCATCTTAGCATGCCACACAGGCAATTCACACCGTGCAACTGATGGCTATCAATCACACAGAATAAATTCCAATGTCAAACACACTGTCCATTTGCAAGTCCGTTCTGGGTCTGAATGAAACCGGAGGCACTATATACCTCGCAAACCCATCGATCACCACATACGTCTGAACGATCACCACTCATTATCCATATTTCGGGATGCCTCCCAATCAGGACCTCGGTTACCATCCAAACGAGGTGAAGATCTCCGGTCTTCGACCACCGTCTTCATCTTCGATTTCTATTCGTCGATTCAGTTATTCAGAATGGGATAAACCCGGTCTTTCTGAGCAACTCGCGTGTATAATAAACAAGTGCTACACAAACACTAATACGCATCATTTCAATTCATTAGTCACTAACCGTCAATCAGTAAGAGAACGATTTCCCAAATATTAACCCCGAAGGCCGAAACCAACACCAGATGTAATAACCCGGAAAATACGAGCCAATTTAAATTTTTTAAAATGGTGATTTCAAAGGGATTTGAACAATTGAAATAGAATATTGCAATAAAATAAACATGCCGCCTGCGTGCGAATTAGATGCATGAATCTCCATTGTCAAAACCGCGAGGTTTTAAGGTAGAGCGAGGAGCCGTACTAGGGACGGTGCCGGTTAAACTACCCTGCCGTTATGCTGCCGAAATTTTGAATAATCTTTGTGTGTTAGAAT
This sequence comes from Allium sativum, assembly GCA_030737875.1. NCBI lineage: Eukaryota > Viridiplantae > Streptophyta > Magnoliopsida > Asparagales > Amaryllidaceae > Allium > Allium sativum. The sequence continues at coordinate 166,086,668 of CM060913.1, forward strand.
TATTTTCATATGTTGAAATAATTTTCATGCGTAGAAATTAAAGCCATATGTTGAAACTATATCCATGTGTGGAAATGTTTGTGTGTTGAAAAGTGTTGTGTGAAAATTAAATTCATTTGTGAATGAATGAAGTGTTTTAACAATAAAAATCACATTTTTATATATATATGAAGTATGAAAAATATTCGCCTTATATAAATAGTTTCAACAACAAAAATCCCATCTTTCCAATATGAACAACATAAATAAAATGTCCATGTGTGGAAATGCTCATTTGTTGAGAAGTGTGTGTAGTGGAAAAGTTCATGTGTTGAATAAAAAGATCGAACAATAAAAATTACATTTTTATTGAAACTATGAAGTGTTAAAACATCCATTTGTCGAATAAATATTTTAAATGATAAAAATATCATTTTTATCATATTTGTGATATGCTAAAGGCATGCGGACGTTGAAATAAATATTTGTGAAAGAAATATTCTTTTTACATGCATAGGAACCAAATAAAATAGTCATGTGTTGAAATCTATTTTAGTTCGCCAAAATTATCATCTATTGAAATGTGAAGTGTTAAAAATAGCCACTTGTTCAAATAAATATGCATGAGTTGAAATATACATTAATTAGCTAATGATATGATTTTAGCCTATGCATTCAACATTAGAATGAATGGTGTTTTTAAACCAAAGTAAATCAAATATGAAATTGAATGGAAAATGATAAGTGATAGAAATTGTATATATGTACTTGCATATCTATTGAACAGGTTAAAGCAAAGGGGCTAGAGAAGAGAAATAAAATTTTGTGCCCGACAAATAGGTACACATTTACTGTTTTGTTTGGGAGATGATTTTATGAGCCTGTTGGCTAGCCGCTAGGCTTTTCCCTTTTCTTTTTGATATGAGACGCCCGTGTGGCTATTTGGGAATTTTCCCAGACCCTCCCGTACAAAGGAGGTTATGGCGAAATTTTCCGAAATTTAAAGGCATTAGTGAAATAATTGAAGTGGAAACGAACGATATAGGAATTTTTGAATGAACTATATTTATATAAATATATAAATATAAATAGAATTAAAACGAAACGTGGCCGTGCAGTTCGTGTTTTGAAACCGTGATTTCAAACGACTAGTGCGGGAAATCCGACCATTGGATTTTCCCGAAACCGCAACCGTTGGGTTCGCCTTGGAAATATCTTTCCAACGGCACCAACTTTGTGAAGATCCGACGGTTGGATTGTCTGGAATGTTTAATTCAAAACTGAAGAAAAACAGCGCCAGAAACGATTATATATATATATATATATATAATTAAATTAAATCGAATAACGATGCTGCAGTTCATAAATTAAAATCGTAACTTCAAATGGCTAGTGTGGAAGATCCGACCGTCGGATTTTTCCAAAACTGAAACCGTTGGATTCGTTTTGAAATGACCTTCCTAATGATGTAAAATTTGTGAAGATCCAACGGTTAGATTTTCAGATATGTGTAAAACAAAATTAGCGAAAAGCAGCACCAGTGCATCGACACGACCCGAAACGTCGTTTAATTAAATATGGCCGTTTTAAATTAAATAAAAATGGTGATATATCGTTGTAAAATATTATAGACGATATAGAGTGGAAATAAACCCATTTTGTTGTGTTTACTTGATATGTGATGGTTGAATGTATTTGACATGAAAATTATAACTAAATAACTGAAATGTGAATGTTGAATAGTCCAACCATGTGATTAAATTGATTTGAAAATCTAAATATACGTGGGTTATTTGAAAAGGCCGAGTTTATCTCATTTCAAATAATCGATCGACGTTGAGAAGTCGAAGAGTCGAAGACGGCTGAAGAGCGACGATCTCCACATTGGATGGATGGGCGCTACTGATGCTCGTGATTGGAGTAGCTACCATGAAGGAATTGAAGTAGTAGCCGTCCAAACATACTGTTGATTGTACGGATATGCGGCGGAGAATTTATTCTCTTGCTTAACGCCCTTCTCTGAGATGTACGAGCTCAGAGGTTATGTATTGACAGAAATCAGTCGCATGGAGTGGATTGCCTGTGTGGCACGCCTAAGTGGCATATGATCAAAGGCTTCTGTTGCAAAGCAAAGTCTTGTGGTTGATGATCAAAGCATGGTCTGTGTAACGTAGCTTTGTGAATAACGTGAATTCGCAAGCCTCACACCCCGGTATGAGTCAAAAAGGGAGAAGGACCCAAGGAGTGCACGACGTTTCTTTCTAGCTATGGTGGTGTCAGTGACCTCCCAGCCCTGACATTTATATCTACTTTTCACCTGTGTGGTTGTTGGAATACGAGGCGCCTCGATTATAGGTCTGTAAGGACCGGGAAACGTGTGTTCAGGAATAATTAATCCTCAAAAGTAAGAGAGGACCGGCCTTGGAGGATCCAGGGGATTGCTGTGTGCGGTCCCGAGACATTTGCTAGAGTGTCTCGAACGGAGAGGAGCTTGCCCCTTGCCTCGACTCATGAAGGAATCCAATTTCCAATACGAAATATGCGGAAGTGATTGTATTACTAGTATGGCGACATAGTAGATGGTAGCTATGCCGCCTAGGATTGATATTTATGATTGAATTTGCTTTTGAAACATATATGCACTAGTAAATAATATCAAACACTTTTGTTTTATACGTATGAAGCATTTTTGGCCATTATAAGGGAAAACTCTATCCTCCGACTTGCGTTGCATTGTGTGATGGGACCTGAGTCTTATAATGGCTTCATTTTATAAAAAGCATTGCGTTGATTTAATCGTTTACTTTATATCATGCACCAGCACTCGTTGGAGTAAACCCGTTCCGCGAAAGTGGCGTGGTCCTTTGATTTGCCTTATTATTGTTGTTAATAAGTTGAGTAGATTTCTCATACCAGTCCCATGACTGACTCGTAGTTTGTTTCACCTTGCAAACTCGGGTGCCCTCATTTTCACACGGGCAGCCTAGTTACAGGTTTCTGACGCACCTTTTGGCTCATGGCGAGGCTTGACTACACCGTGCTGACTTGGATTTTCTCCGCCATTATTGTATCTATATTATGATTCCGCCATTGGCGATGTAGACTGATGTTTCTTTTGTGTACTCTTTATGTATGATTCCGCCTCTGGCGATGGTGACTGATTATGTATCATTATGCACTAAGTTGTATCCTGTACTGTGCTTCTCTGATGTGATGATATCTATATGATTCCGCTGTCATATGTGTGTAAATTATTCTATTTTCTGTTTATGCTATTATCTGTGATCTGCTAATGATGATTAATGTGTTATATTCCAATGATTATCCTTAACACCGTGTCACGGGGTTTTGGAATCGTCTCACCAGATCAATACCCAAGAAACCATTTGACTTAGCCAACCTTCAGTTAGTTTCTAAATTTCACATCCATATCATTTATAATATTTTATAACGATTTATCGCTATTTTTATTTATTTTAAAATAGCCAATTTATTCAAAACGACGCTTCGGGCCATAACGCGGCCGTGGCGCTGTTTTTCTTCAGATTTGATTTACACATATCTGAAAATCTAACCGTTGGATCTTCACAAAATTTACATCATTAGAAATATCTTTACAAAATGAATCCAACGGTTCCAGTTTCGGGAAAATCCGACGGTCGGATCTCCCGGTACAATCGTTTGAAGATTCGATTTCAAAATACGAACTACAGTGTCGTTATTCGATTAAGTATAATTATATATATATATATATATATATATATATAAATAATCGATTCTAGCGCTGTTTTTCTTTAGATTTGAATTAAACATTGCAGACAATCCAACCGTTGGATTTTTACAAAGTTGGTGCCGTTGGAAAGATATTTCCAAAGCGAACCCAACGGTTGCGATTTCGGGAAAATCCGATGGTCGGATCTCCCGCACTAATCGTTTGAAATCACGGTTTCAAAATACAAACTGCAGCTTTGTTATTCGATATATTTCGATTCTATTTATATATATATATATATATATATATATCGATTCTTCGATTTCAAAACTATATTCCATTCATATATTTGATAAAAATGATATTTTTATCTAACTTTCTTCTATTTCAACACTTCACTATTTTTAACAATTCATGTATATAGTAAAAACGTGATTTTCATTATAAAACAATTCATTTCAAAACACGATTATTTTCTATAGTTCATACAGGTGATAAAAATAGGATTTTTATTATAAAACAATTTATTTCAAAACAAGATTATTTTCTATAGTTCATATCGATGATAAAAATAGGATTTTTATTAAAAAAAAATTCTTTCAAAATATGAATACCATTCAACACATGAATTTCAATTCAATGAATGAATTTCGATTCAACACATGAAGGTTTTGTATAGTTTATATAAATAGGTAAAAAGGTGATTTTTATATTTAAAACACGAATACCATTCAACACATGAATTTCAATTCAACGAATGAATTTCGATTCAACACATGAAGGTTTTCTATTGTTTATATATATAGATAAAAAGGTGATTTTTATATTTAAAACACGAATACCATTCAACACATGAATTTCAATTCAACGAATGAATTTCGATTCAACACATGAAAGTTTTCTATAGTTTATATATATAGATAAAAAGGTGATTTTTATATTTAAAACACGAATACCATTCAACACATGAATTTCAATTCAACGAATGAATTTCGATTCAACACATTAAGGTTTTCTATTCAACAGACGAATATAGTTTCTATACAGAAAAATAATTCTAACACATGAATATTATTCAAAATTTCGGCAGCATAACGGCAGGGTAGTTAAAACCGGGACCGTCCCTAGTACGGCTCCTCGCTCTACCTTAAAACCTCGCGGTTTTTGACAATGGGGATTCATGCATCTAGTTCGCACGCAGGCGGCATGTATATTGATTTCATTTCCACAAACTAATCCTATGTGGTTTCAACCAAATATTTCTCAACCACAAACGGGTATTTTTCAACCACAATCAATCAATCTCAACCACAAACAATTTCAATCAACCATTCGCTATCAATCAATTTTCACACCAATCACAACCAATAAATATCGTCCATGGTTTGTGGACGAGGGGCGTATATATATATATATATATTTATATGTAGTATTTCACTTCTATTTCAACACATATATACTTTTTCCAACACATATACAACTTATACATCGAACGTACAACTTATGCAACGCTTATACAAGAGGTGTACAACGCTTATATAACTCATACATCGACTATATAATTTTTACATCGTCGTTTTCCATATCGTTTATAAATTAAAAATCTCACATTGAGTTCCACTCCACCAAAAATAGCAGAAGGCTCAGAAAAATATGCGGTCTCTTCTAGAATGTAGAAGATGTCCACACGAGTCCACTGTCTCTTGTTTCACTGAATTTCGACAAGGAACGAAAAAGATATGATTTTTACAAGTTTGCAACACTAAAAAGTGTTATTTTTAATTCAGAAAATTCAAGCCGTATACCTCCTTTATTTCTTCAAAACTAGGTTTAAGAATTTTTCCAAATCCGTGAAGCTAGAGGACGATCGGCCTTCGCAGCGTCGAAGGGCTAGGAGAGAGCTCCGCGCGCGTGGGGTAGTGGGCCAGCTCGGTGGACCCTGGTGTACGTGGCGGCGGCCTGAAACTCCGAACTTGGGAGGCGTGATTCTCGGTGGAGGAGCAACGAGGAGGGGCGATTTTGGTATGGATTCAAGGTATTACGACTGGTGGCGGAGAAATTCGTTTCTCTTAGCTTTTATACCCGTAATATTTTTGGGAAGATCAACTAGTGATTTGACGGGTTTGATGATGTGGCATTCAAAGTGTATAGTGGCCAGATGTTCTAAAAGATAGACATAGCCTCAAGTTTCACAACCGGGAAATGACAAAAATCGGGAAGGCAACATGGCTTTGTGGGTTGCTCCCATTAGATTGTATAATCACCTATCTAGAGAAATTCCTTTTACTTCTTTAATCTATTCGATGCTGTCCCTTTTTGGGAAACGGTGGTTTGAGCCCAACCGTTGGTGATATACATTCGATACACTCAAGCGAAATGAGTGGTCGGTCATGTGTGGGTCGGGTTGCAAGACGTTCTTGTTGAACCCAGTGTATTACCCTCTAGAGATACACTAGCTTTAGGTTATCCCATACCTTGTCATAGTTGGAATCCAATCTCCAATAAGCGCCCTGTGGTTTTTGATTTTATACTATATATGTAGAGCGTGAGATGCAAGCGTTCTACTATTTGGTTATTTATTTGATTAGACATTATTATAATATCACTGGATTTTGATATCAAAAATATTTGGGTTATAGTAAGGTAAAAACCGTCCGTGTTTATGCGTGGACTGGTCTTACTATTTTTCTTTCAAAGAATTTTTGAAGTTAAACCATATGGTTGGAGTTTACTCACACCAGTCCCATGACTGACCCAGCGTTTGTTTTGATTTGTTTTTCCTAAATCTTGGGTGCCCAAATTAGTACGGGCAGTCAAGTGTTTCAGGCTTTTACAGATACACTTAGAAGAGCTGGAAGCAGGAGGCTTCGCCGTTAGTTATTTAGAGTTATTTCCACTGTACCAAATATTGTATTGTATTCTGATGATGGTATGTATATATGATATAAGATTTTGTACGTAAATGCTTATGTTATATAATATATTTTATTCGTTCCGCTGTGAGGTTCTGCATCGTTATTTGTGTTCTTTTTCTATATTTTCTACTTTTTTTGACCCTAATCACTCGTAATTCTGTATTATTTCAGTTGGACGTGTGTTGTATTAGTCAGCTCAGGTAGTATGGATTTGCGGGTCGTTACAAAATGGGTGGGATCACATGTTCATCTTATCTTTTACTAGGGTATTGTCCTATGTTCTGTTATTACTGTCATGATCCTTTTCCTTGTTTAAATACTAGTAATCACTGAACTTACCAGACTTATTGTCTGACCCGTTTTCTTTCGTCCTCTTTTCTTCCGTTTCTCCCCTCTAGGTCCACAGGGAGGGAATACTCCAGCTTAATTAGACTCTTTGCAAGCTTCAAGAAATTAGATGTGTGATTGGGACTCTCTTACATTGGCTATGGCTTTTGGACACTACACTTGGGGATTTATGCAGTTTTATTTATGGTTTATGCTTCTTTATTAAATAATCAAGATAGAAATTATGATGTAATGTTTTGGATGTTATTTTGAGACAATTTATTGTAATGCTTTTGTATTGAACTTCTTATGCAATAAATGTTTGATTTCCGCTGCTTATATTTATCTGTCTTGTAAATTTTTCTGTGTCTTGTACCTATAACGCTCCACCTAAGTTAAGGCATTCCCTTTATCAGTGACCTTAACGGAGGGTGGGGTGTTTCATTTTTCAAAGTAAAGTTTTCCAATTTAATATAGGATAAATTGACAGGAATAATCCGAAGTTTGACGTGTCTTCCCATATTAATCCGAAGTTTGGATTATTTTTAATTAATCCCAAGTTTGGGGGGTCCCTTCCCATATTGATCTCGATGACTTATTAACTTGTCGTAGCCAGTTATCAAACTTAAATTTGTCTTCCCCAAACTAGTTTCCCACTTCAGAAAAAACGTTTGGGAGAGAAGAATTTAAGTTTGATAACCGGCCACGACAAGTTAATAAGTCATCGGGATCAATATGGGAAGGGACCCCCTAAACTTGGGATTATTTAGAAATAACGCAAACTTTGGATTAATATCGGAAGACACATCAAACTTCGGATTATTCCTATCAATTAATCCTTTAATATATTAAATTGTAATTGATTGGAATTCGATTAGATAATAATCGAAGTGAGCTTCTGTGGAGGAAGACCGTTACTATACGTGGAATTTAAAAGGCTTTGCCGTTAGTCCATTTATATTATTGGTTGGATATGGAAGTTTATATCGATTATATATATTAATCTGTTTTCTGGGAAGATTCCATAATTAATGGGAAGTGATTTCAGGTTTATCGTGAACAGTGTTTTAAGTGACATTGGTTCTTTAACCCAGTTAAAGACAGGATTTAATTCCTAGATATGAAATAATCATTCATATTGATTTTTGGGAAGATTAAAACTAAGTGGGGTTTTAATGAATCTTTAATCAGATTGAAATGTGAATCTGATAACTAAAATTATCAAATTCAAGAAATGACCAGAACGGAGTACCACCAGTTTTGCTCCAAGTGATATTTAAATCTTTAATTAGATTTGAACGTGAAATGGTAATTGATTTTATCGATGACACAGTGGTGTTGGATATGAAGTATTACTGGTTTTGCTTCATGGGATGAATAGGTTGGGATTGGGAAATCAAACAAATGATTACTTCGGTAAGGTGCTCCAATCCCGACTAGTTTGGATAAACCTTAATTTGGTTTGAATTGATATCCAATGGAAGATTAAAGGATAAATTTAAAGAATTTATCTTTGATAAAATTAATGGGAACCTTTCCTAAAGGATGTGAATATTTAAATAAAATAATATTCAGAATTGGAATGAGGCATATGTTGTGTTTTTATGGCACTTGTTTAAAACATACCCGAGTTATTCAGAATGGTTTATCCCATTCTGAATAACTGGATCAACGATAAGTCGATGATGAAGACGGTGGTCGAAGACCGGAGGTCTTCACATCGTTTGGATGATAAATTATGTCTTGATTGGGCTATACACGCAAGACAAGGTAGTAAGTGGTGATCTTCCAAACATACTTGGAGATCGACCAGATATGCGAGGGCCTCTCTCCTGTATTGGACATACGGGACGAGGAAAAAGGTGCCTCCAGTTTCGTTCAGACCCAGAACGAACTTGTAAATGGATGTGTGTCTGACATAGGATTTTATTCTGTCTTGATTGATTTCTATTAAATATATATCTGTTTGGTGGCGGAGAATTTATTCTCTTGCTTAACGCCCTTTTCTGTGACGTACGAGCTCAGAGGTTATACATCGATAGACATCAGTCGCATGACGTGAATTGCTTGTGTGGCATGTTGAGATGCAAATGATCAAGGCTTCTGTTGAAAAACAGAGTCTTGTGGTTGATGATCAAAGCACGACCTTAAAGTGCATAGCTTTGTGTATAACGTTAATTCGCGAGCCTCACACCCCGGTGTGAACCAGACACGGGAGGGACCTTAGGGAGGACATGCATTTCTTTCTAGCTAGGAGTGGTGTCATGGTGTTGAGCCCAAACATTTTACTTATGTGGATGATGGATTGCGAGGCGTCTCGGTTATGTCGGTCACTACGGGGACGATGGATGATATGGTCGACATACTGACCAGACTTACACCCCATAGGGCGGGGAGACGCATGTTCAGGGATTTTTAATCCACTTTAAATGTGGACCGACCCTGACGATCTGGGTGCAGTTGCGGCTGAGACCTGAGGCTCAGGCTAGAGAGTCTCGAATTGGCACAGGATGATCCCTTTGCCTTGGTTCACAGACGGAATCCAATTTCCAATACGACGTTTCAGTTTTGATTGTAGAGCCTAGAATTAGCGACATGATATATGGTACCCATGCCATCTATGATTGATACATTTATATTTGAAGTTGTTTTGTACACTATGCACTTATAATAGTATCAAATGATTTGTTTTAAAAAGTACCAAGCATGTTTGGCTATTATAAGGGAAAACCCTATCCTTCGGCTTGCGTTGCATTCTATGATGGGACCTGGGTCGTATAATAGCTTCATTTTTTCAAAAAGCATTGCGCTGTTTGTTTTATGCACTGGTATTCTCGGGAGGAAACCCGTTCTGTGTTTTACGGTGTGGTCCCTTGATTTAATTTATTTTTAAAATAAAGATTTAATAACTATTTTAATTCTCACACCAGTCACATGACTGACCTGGAGTTTATTGTTTTAACCTAAACTCTGGGTGCCCCTATTTTCCACATGGGCAGCTAGTCGTTTTGGATTTGCAGATATTATATTCATAGGATCCTGGTTTACAACTGAAGCAATATTCGGAAAGCCATGTATCCGTGTATTTCTTTCAGTTGTGTTTTGTATTCCTTTCCGCTGCATTATAATTTGTAAATCTCTTATATTTATCAAATGTATATTATTTGTTCATACTCTGTATATTCTTGTACTCTGATGTAAATTGTTGTAATAAGCAATGAAATATTCTTCTGTTTGCTTTCCGATTAGTCTTGTTCTCGGACAATTCGATCTTTCTCTTCTCTTCGGAGACCGAGGAAGTTTGGGTCGTTACAATTTGAAAGGCAATGGAGCTGGTGTACATGAGTTAGGAAGAAGGGTATATGCGGTCATGGGCTTTTGAAGGGATGATGGGCCGTTTGAAATATTTGGGTAAAGCCCATAATAAATTATTTAAATTTAGATTGACATAAACTAGTGCATCAACTTTAAAATATCATATCTTATGCGTATGTTGTTGAAATTCAACAAAACAAGATCCGTTGGGATTGTATGGACGAGGGTTACGCAACGGAACTGAATGAGAGTGAATTGGAGCTCGTTACAATTTAATGCGAAATAAATTGTCTGATCTGAATCAAATCGACGATCGCTTATCGTTATTTAACGATAACCGACCAATGTGAGTAAATCAAACTAACTCTGATCAGTTATATTTTTATAACATATTTTTAGAATTGATAAATATTGGTTGATTGTTATGTGTTGTTTATATGGATGAACTGCTAATTAATCGGTTGAACATATATATATATATATATATATATATATATATATATATCGTTAATTAAATATTGATTCTGCTTATCAGAATATTTCATTTGAAATGAAATTGATGTTAATTATATTGTTTAACATCTGTGGGTGCAAGGAAATAGGATGGAGGATCCAACTGGATTCCCCAATATTTATAATATTGTTTGTTTTCATTAATTGTGATATATGATGTGATATATAATCTGTGATTGATTATGATGACATTGGTCTTTTTATTTGGTATTTTAAATACCATAAGAAATATTGGAATGTAAAAAGGGAATTTTCAAAGTGTATATTGAAAATTAAATATTTATTTGGGAAATAAATATAAATATAAAAGGAAATATTTGTATGAAATAAATAGGATATAATAAATGAATTATTCATATGAAATAAATAGGATATTACAAAAGGAAATATTTATTTAGAAAATAAATAGAATCATAAAAGGAATATTTATTTAGAAAATAAATAGAATTATAAAAGGAATATTTATTTAGAAAATAAATAGAATTATAAAAACAATACTTATTTAGAAAATAAATAGAATTATAAAAGGGATATTTATTTGGAAAATAAATAGGATTAAAAAAGGAAATTGACGAAATATAAAAGAACTATGAGATGATGGATTTAAAGGAGATTTTTAAATATAAATATGTTTTAACAGATAAATGGAGCAGATTAATTTATATGTAATGTTTTTATAAATTTAGTAAAATAATTTATCATGGGATAAATTGAATATATAAGTCTGAATTTATATAGAGGAGTAGAAATCTGTTTTAACAACGATATTTTAAATAGAAATTGAACTTGCCATTTATAAAGGGAATTATAAATGAGACTTTTAGTGTTAGAATTAAAAAGGAGATTTTGCGTAATTAATTCTATAAATAGAAGTATAAATAGAATTTGGAACAGGGGATATTATTTTAAATGCGAAATCAAAACTGATTTGATTATAGAAAAGAAGTATTATTCACATTCAATGTGGGTAACGGATTAAAATTAATATTTTATAAATTAAAACATTTATAAGGAAAATTGGGTTTTGAAATTGGAATTCAAATGGGAATTTGAATGAGATAGAAAATAGAGTTAATCGAATATTAGTTATTCGAGTAGAGTTAAATCTATTCGAAGAGACTTAATCGAATATAAGTTATACGAAGAGAGTTAATCGAATATTAGTTATTCGAAGAGAGTTAATCAAATATAAGTTATTCGGAGAGAGTTAATCGAATATTAGCTTATTCGAAAGGGAGTTATCGAATAGAGTTTATTCGAAGGGGAGTTATCGAATAGAGTTTATCCGAAAGGGAGTTATCGAATAGAGTTTTTCGAAATAGAGCTATCAAATATAGTTATTCGAAGAGAGTTATCAAATATAGTTATTTGAAATATAGTTATTTTATCAAATATAGTTATTTGAAATATAGTTATTCGATATAGAGTTATCAAATATAGTTATTCGAAGAGAGTTATCGAATAGAGTTATTCAAAATATAGTTATTCGAAATAGAGTTATCAAATAGAGTTATTCGAATATAATTTATTCAAAGAGAGTTAAATCTAATATATGTTATTCGAAAGAGAGTTTAACCGAATAGAGATTATTCGGAAAAGAATTATACGTTGAAATTCGATTTTATCAAATTCGAGAAAGTACTATTCACTTTCCGTTTTTAATCAAGATTTATTTATTTATTAATAAATTAGTTTGTTTATTTATCCAAATTTATATATAAATGTTATATTTAAGTTATTATATTTCGGAAGAATGGGATTATGACACTATTGTTATGATTAAATGATTTCTGTAAAAGAAGTGGATTCGTAAATAGAATCCGAGAGTTATGTTAGGAAGTTTGTTAAAGATTTAAAAGGGTAATTTGTGTATTTCGAGATTAGAAATGTTGTTCAGTTAAGGTCTGAGAGGTAGTTATACCCCAACTTGATTGACTTCATTTTTAACTAAGGAATGGTTAAGGTTCGATAGTGAAGGTTGATTTTGTGAATTTAGTTAATGAGTGTAATGGTTTGAGTTGGTATAGCAATGCTTTATTTAAAAATCTATTTAAATCCAATGAAGGAGTTTTGGAAATGTTTCGAAAATAAGAATTAGAAATGTTTGCTAATGTAAAAAAATAGAAATGAGAGTAAATACGGAAATGTTTTCCAATGATTAATAACATATATTTTCTAAATTTAGAAAATAAGAATTTACGAATATATGCAAATGGGAATATGGAAATGGATAATTGAATGACAAATTATATTAAAGGGGATCAGTGTTGATTGATGATTTGCTCGGTAAGATTTGCATTTGGAAATATTACCGTTGTTTGTACACATGTTTTCTTTTGATAGTTAAATAACCGACTATCAAAGTTTTTTACCATTTCCGCTGTCAATACGGGGAGACCGGGATCAGATTTATTATCTGAAAACAACTTCATATGGGCAATAGCGTCGCGAATCAAACACGATCAAGATAATTGAAGACGGAGTTTATGCAAGGGCTATTTTGGCAAACCTAGGTAGAAATTTCCTAAGATGGATTTACAGAATAGTGCCTTCGAATTGTCCAGTCCTACGATGACCTGTATGGAAGAATGTCTAACAAAGTATATTTAATAGATCACGTAAGTTGATCTCTCCAAACGTACTTACATTTGGTGGTGGCGGAATTCGTTTCTCTTAGCTGTATACCTATGGTATTTTTAGGGAAATCAATTTGTGATTTTGCGGATATGACGATGTGACATTCAAAGTAAATAAAGGTGTGATCTGTACGTTATGTCCTCTAGCCTCACAACCGAGAAATGGTATAAAATCGGTAGGTCGCATGGCTAAGTGGTTAGCTGCCAATTAGGGTGTATTGTCACCTGATCTAGAGAAATTCCATTTACTTCTTAAGCCTATTTCGATGTTGTCCCTGTAATGACCCGAAAATTCCCACCCGTTGGATCGACCATAAACCACACAGGTCTGACCCAAAAGTTAGAAATTCTCGAATGCATTAACTCTGGGCATACTACAACATCAGAACAAAGACTTTTATAACTATAATAACGTTACATCAGAGTACAGAATATCAGAGTACATCGAATAAATATATTACAGCGGAAGATTATATTACAAGAAATTAATACAATACACAGCGGAAGACTTCAATGCTCAGGACACAGCTTTAAGCTTCGATCCAAGATCCTGCTAAAGGGATAAAGATATCTGCAAAAAGCTACTCGACTGCCCGTGTGGAAAGAGGGCACCCGAGTTCGCAAGGTGAAAACAAACTACGGGCCAGTCATGGGACTGGTGTGAGAATTCTTAACTAGTTTAACTAATAGTAATAAGGCAAATCCAAGGACCATGCCGCTAACGTAGAACGGGTTTACTCCAATGGATTGCCGTGCATAATAAAGGAAATCGTCAAACAACGCAATGCTTTTTTTGGAAAAATGAAACCATTATAAGACCCAAGTCCCATCACACAATGCAACGCACACCAGAAGATAGGGTTTTACCTTATAATGGTCAAAAGATGCTTGATACGTATAAAATCGGGTTTGATATTATTATTAATGTGTATATGTTTTAAATAAAAACATTTCAATCATAAGTATCAATCCTAGACGGCATGGGTACCATATATCATGTCGCCAATACTAGTTCTACAATGAAAACCGCAAGGTCGTATTGGAAATTGGATTTCCATCATGAGTCGAGGCTAGGGGCAAGCTCCTCTCCGATTCGAGACACTCTAGCAAATGCCTCAGGATCCCCCGCAGTGAACCCTTGGATGCGGTAGGGCCGGTCCCCGCCTATCGGCAGTGGATTGGTTATGCCTGAACACACGCTTCCCGGTTCCTTTGAACCTATAATATGACCACTATCGGCCTATAAAAATTCGAGGCGCCTCAAAATCCATCATCCACATAAGTAAAATGTCAGGGCTGGTAGGTCACTGACACCACTCTAGCTAGAAAGAAACGTGTGCACTCCCTACGGTCCATATCCCGTTTTTGACTCATACCGGGGTGTGAGGCTCGCGAAGTCACGATATACACAAAGCTATGCCACAATAGGCTATGCTTTGATCATCAACCACAAGGCCTGCTTTTCAACAAAAGCCTTGATCAATGCATCTTAGTATGCCACATTGTCAGTCCATACTATACCATTAATTTCTACCAATATATAACCTCTAAGCTCGTGCGTCTCAGAGAAGGGTGTTAACCACCAAACAGATATATATTAAGAGAGATCAACGAATGTAGTACAAAGGACTACAACGTCAGACATACATTCCATTTATAAACTTATGCCCTGGGTCTGAGCGAAAGTCAAATCTGTACAAATCAACACTTCGTCCGAACGGCCACCACTGAAGCCCTTTCAAGGTAGCTACTCCTCTCATGGGTCTCAGTAGCAACACATCCATTTGATGTGAAGATCGCCGGTCTTCAATCACCGTCTTTAAATCTTCGACTTAGAACGTCGTATAATCATTTGAAATGAGATTGAACTCGGTCTTTTCAAATGATTCTCGCATATATATATATATATATATATATATATATATATATATATATATATAATTTGAAATCCTTTCGTATCGTTATTGGTATTTAATAACGACCTATCGCTACTTTTATTTATATATAAAAATAGCTTAAATTAATTTAACAACGCTTCGGGTTAATGGGCGACCCTGGCGCTGTTTTCAACCAAATTTGATTAACACATATCTTGAAATCTAACCGTTGGATTTTGACGAAGTCTATATCGTTGGAAAGATCTTCCCAAAGCGGTCATAGCGGTTCTAGTTTTAGGAAAATCCGACGGTCGGATCTTTCGGTATAACTCTTTAAAGTTACGATTGCAGATACGCGAACTGCCGTGCGCGTTTCATTTAATTTATATATATATATATATATATATATAATAAATATAAATCGTTTGGTGTGACGGCCCGCCCCGCACCAGCCTGCATTTCCTCCAAAAGTGCGCTGTACACATGCCCGACTAGCACAAGACTGTCGTCAGGAGAAAGGAAAGAAGAGAATCAAGGAACCTGTAGAATGTCTCACAGTGCATGGAATAAAATATAATAATAACATACTTGACATAAAACAGGTGAGACAGTGCATAAGCTGATAACTAATAATCAATGTCAACATCAGAGCAGCGGAATTCCAAATACAGCTTATTACAACTTTTCAAAATCTACTGTCTCTAAACAAAAGAAAGCCAAAGTAGAAGATACACCACCGTTGCCCAAGCAGTGATCTTCAACAACACAGGGAGAATACTATATATATATGTATTACGTGGAAGCCTCCTGCTCGTCTCCGGATCATCTACTCGGGCATCACCAGCTAACATGTCTCTTATCTGCTCGTGTGAGCACCCAGAGTAATAAGAGGAGACATAAAACTCTGGGTCAGACATAAAGCCTGGTATGAGCGATAAGCTTCTAAACAGAATAATAGCAGGTATACTAAACCATACCTGAACCTGGACCTGCAACCAAAGAGTTAGTACCACATACCGTACAATACTCTAAGGTGCCATAATAAAGAGTGTAAGAATACGGGGGTGGGGTGGGCATGTCATAATGATAGCAAACAAATCAACCATAGCAACCATCCTCACATCTCTCACTCGGTGCGTAAAGCATACGATATCTACCACTTTGGAACACTAGACAAAATGAGGTGACGACGAATCCCGACTTGTAGAAACCCTGCTATGACCAAGCCAACACTTGGAGTCATGACCAAACATTTCAATGACCCACTTCATTGGTCGTAGCCCTTGGTTCTACCGATGCCATAATGGCCCTGAATCCGCCTTCGTACCTCCTACCATAGTGGTCCAAAGCTATAGACATCGATAACCCCTTAACACACGTCCCGCAGCAAAGCCCAACCATGAAGCGAACTCATTGGTTCCCAACTAGATCCTGAACTCTAACTTCCCATTTGGACTTCCTTTGCATCTCGGGTTTTGATCGAGTTGGAGTTAGTCTTCAAAAGAGTCGTCGCGTAATCGCAGCTCCAATCCGGTTCGGTTCGGATCTCCCCCTTCTATTCGGTTCGGTTCGGGTGTCTCCTCCTATCCGGTTCGGTTCGGATCTCCTCCTTCTATCCGGTTCGGTTCGGTTCGGGTGTCTCCTCCTATCCGGTTCGGATCGGATGTTCTTCCTACTCGATTCGGTTCGGATCTCCTCCTCCTATCCGGTTCGGATCGGATCTCCTCCTTCTATCCGGTTCGGATCGGATCTCCTCCTCCTATCCGGTTCGGATCGGATGTTCTTCCTACTCGATTCGGTTCGGATCTCCTCCTCCTATCCGGTTCGGTTCGGGTGTCTCCTCCTATCCGGTTCTGAAAATCTGCAACTTTTTCCAGCAAGCTATTTTCGCCGAACGACGGCGTTTTCAACCATTCTAAACTTCCTATGACATTACAAAACATTCCAAACAGCAGTAACAACATATAGAATCAATCAAAAACATTAAAACATCATTTACATGAAATACTTTAGATCAAACATACCCAAAACCCATGTTTTCCCCTTAATCCTTCTTAATCATGTTTAAGCACATACTTAGTAAAACTTAATCAAATCGTCCAAATTTTCTAACAAAGGCATAAAATATTATTTAAGAATTTATAGGCATTTTTCCAGAATTTATTAGTGTGCAAATTCGCTAATCTTCACTAATTACCCTTAATTACTGTAATTAGTGCAAAAACTATGCAAATCACTCACCTTTGCCACAACTAAAACCCCAAAACTGAAATATCCTCTGATTTGGCGTTGTTCCCAATCTTACACAGCAGCTCTACCTCGGTTCTCGTGCTAATACTTCTTGATTTGATGTTTGCCAAGCCTAATCTTCAATTAGAAAGTGATTAAGAGGTGTTTTGAAGAGATTTAGAGGGTGGAGGCCATGGCTAGGTTAAGAGGAATGAATAGTGACGGCTGAAAAATGAGAAAAAGGTATTCTCCAAACCCTAACAGCCCTTTTAAACTCCTAATCCCGAAATTACCCTTTGGGCCTAGCTGTTAATCACCCGGTTAAGCCCAATTAAGCTGTTTTTCACCATCTGAAACTTGTTTCAGTCATATCTCCCAAACGGTGAGTCCGTTTGACTAATGTGACCACTCTACGGAAAGAGAAACCATCATCCGGAGCCAATGGAAGTGGTTTCAGATCAAAATTCCTTTCCAGTCAAAAGTTATGACCAAAACAGTGCTAACTAGGGGTAAAATGGTTATTTAAAAATTGGGAAAAATCATGAACATGGGAAATGACCCCAATAGTCGTCCCCCAAAGTTACATGACCATTCGACTTCGTATGTGAAAGAAATAAATATCCTACGATCCTATGATGCGTAGAATACGGGTCGTTACACTCTCCCCCCCTTAAGAAATTTCGTCCCCGAAATTCCTTAACCCAAAACATACAAAGTATCCCGCATGCCTAACAACCACATACAACAATCAAACATGCAAAACAAGCAAACAAGCCTATCCTACCATACGGAAAACTAAATCGAAGTCAAAATCTTACCAGGCAAAGAGTTCTGGGTGTGTCTTCCTAATGTTCTCCTCTGTCTCCCAAGTACAATCATTGTCGTCCTCGCTCCACTGTACCTTGACTAGCTTCACCGCCTTCCTTCGAAGTTGCTTCATGTCGTGCTCGACAATAAGGGCCGGCTTGCGGTTCCCAACCGCCTTGGGTTCTACTTCGAAGTCCTCTAACTGATCAGGTGGAATAGTCATATCTGAGTCGTGAACGAACTTCCTTAGTTGGGAAACAAGAAATACGTTGTGAACTCCCGCCATCTTCTCTGGTAAGTCAATTCTATATGCCAAATTCCCGACTAGTTCAAGAACAAGGAATGGGCCAACAAATCTTGGTGCCAACTTGCCTCTCCTGCCAAATCGTATTACGCTCTTCAACGGAGAAATCTTGACAAACACCAAGTCACCAACGGAGAATTTTAGGTCTCTTCTTCTCTTATCAGCATAACTCTTCTGCCTATCTTGGGCTGCCTTCATTCGTTGTTGAATGATCTTGATCTTATCTGAAGTTTCCCTCACCACATCTGGTCCAAGCATAAACTTCTCGCCAGTCTCTATCCAACATGATGGTGAGTTACACGGTCTTCCGTACAAAGCTTCAAACGGAGCCATACCGATACTGGATTGGTAGCTATTATTATATGCAAACTCTACTAGATGCAAATGGTCATCCCATGATCCACCAAAATCCAATATACATGCTCTCAAGAGATCTTCCAAAATACGATTCACCCTCTCCGTCTGACCGTCGGTCTGAGGATGATATGCGGTACTGAGATGTAACTCTGACCCTAGAGCCTCTTGTAAGCTCTTCCAAAACCCACTAGTGAACAACG
Organism: Allium sativum; assembly: GCA_030737875.1. Classification (NCBI taxonomy): domain Eukaryota; kingdom Viridiplantae; phylum Streptophyta; class Magnoliopsida; order Asparagales; family Amaryllidaceae; genus Allium; species Allium sativum. The sequence goes on from CM060913.1 coordinate 166,105,839, forward strand.
GGTCTCAGTCACTCACAATGCTTTTGGGTACTCCATGAAATCTCACTACCCACTTCATATACAATTCTGCCAACTTGGCTGCCGTTCTGGTCGATTTGACTGGTATAAATCTTGCACTTTTAGTCAGTCGATCCACAACTACCCAAATGCTATCGTGTCCCGATCTAGTCCTTGGTAAACCATCGATGAAATCCATCGAGACCTGCTCCCATTTCCATTCGGGAATTTCTAATGGTTGTAACAACCCACTAGGCTTTAACTAGTTGGCAATTCATGCACTTGGATACAAACTTCCCAATGTCTCTTTTCATCCCTTCCCAGTAGTAGGTTTGCTTCATGTCTCGATACATCTTATTACCACCGGGGTGTATAGTCAGTTTTGAGTGATGACATTCTCTAAGCACTTCATCTCTCAATCCATTGACATTGGGTATGACAAGCTTTCCATTCTTTCTAAGCCATCCATCTCGATCAAGCCCATACTTGTTTATCTCCTCATCGACACACATCTCTAACTTGGAGATGATTTCCAATAGGTTAGGATCGTCCCTCTGACTAGAGCCGATCCGCTCAATTAAAGTGGGTCTGATCGTCAAACTTGCTAACATTTCTGGATCCAATTCACACTTTGGTCTGAAATCAAACCCCGCGATATACTCCAGTTGCTTCCATTCAAGGAACATAGCCCCTAAATTGGCATGTCTTCTACTCAATGCATTAGCCACTGCATTGCCCTTTCCCGGTGTGTATGCGATGTCAAAATCATAGGAAGCTAAGAACTCTAACCATCTCTGCTGACGGAGATTCAGATCTTTCTGAGAGAAGAGATACTTTAACGACTTATGATCTGTAAACAGCTCAAATCTTTCTCCCAAGAGATAGTGTCTCCACATCTTTAATGCAAACACGATCGCTGCCAATTCTAAATCATGGGTAGGGTATCTTCTCTCATGCGGTTTCAATTGTCAACTTGCATAAGCTACAACCCTACCGCCTTACATTAATACAGCACCCAGTCCGGTACCACAGGCATCCGTGTATACTGTCATCTCTTCATTCCCCTTAGTAATGACTAACACTGGTGCGCTTGTCAACTTGTCCTTTAGACTCTTGAATGCATTCTCGCACCTTCCATCCCAGACAAAAGCTTGATTCTTCTTAGTCAACTGGGTCAATGGTGCTGCTATCTTGGAGAAACCTTGGATAAACTTACGATAATATCCAGCTAATCCCAAGAAACTTCTTACGTCTGTTGCATTCTTGGGCGTAGGCCAATCCTGTACCGTGGCCACCTTTGCCGGGTCCACGGCAATACCATTCTCTGATACAACATGGCCCAAGAACCTCACTTCCCTCTTCCAGAAGTGACACTTAGAAAACTTTGCTTTCAATTGGTGTTTTCTCAACACCTCCATCACTATCCTTAAATGTTCCTTGTGTTCTTCCTCTGTCCTCGAATAGACCAAAATATCATCAACGAACACAAGGACAAACTCATTCAACTGATCCCTGAATACCTTATTCATAAGATCCACAAAATATGCTGGGGCATTGGTCAGCTCGAATGGCATGACCAACCACTCATAAAATCCAGACGGCGTCCGAAACGCCGTTTTAGCTATACTCTCAGCTTCCACTCTAAGCTGATGAAAACCTGTCGCGAGATCCAACTGAGAAAATACTCTCGCGCCACTCAACTGATCGAACAAATCATCTATCTGCGGTAGAGGATACTTGTTCTTCCTCGTCACTTTATTCAACTCGCGGTAGTCTACACACAAACGAAGGGAACCATCCGCCTTGGTAGCAAACACAACTGGTGCTCCCCATTCAGAAACACTCCTTCTGATAAATCCCTTCTTCAAAAGATCGCTGACTTGCACCTCGAGCTCTCGCTGCTCTCTTGGTGCCATACGACGAAGTGGCATCACTATAGGTCTGGCATCTTTTACCAAATCAATACGGAACTCAATCTCTCGGTGTGGTGGAAGTCCGGTCACTTCTTCGAAAACATCCGGATACTGGCCAACCACGGGCAAACCTGACAACTCACTATGCGGAATGTCAAGGGAGTTTAGAAAACTAGCCAATACCCCCTTACTGGGTAGACCACCAAACACTATCCTCCGCCCATCATCCGCTCTAGCTGTCACCAAAAAGGCCTCACAGTCTACCACCACCCCGTATCTTCGGAGCCAGTCTACTCCAAAAATAATGCCAAACCCAGTAAAGCCCAAAACAAAACAATCACAAACAAACATGCATCCATGACTCGATAAGACCACGTTACGACAAATCATGCTAAGGCTAGTAGAACCACCAATCGGGTCCGTCACTACTAAAGGTCTATCGACAATCTCGAGCTCCAATCCCAACCAATCGGGTCAAGTGTGACGGCCCGCCCCGCACCAGCCTGCATTTCCTCCAAAAGTGCGCTGTACACATGCCCGACTAGCACAAGACTGTCGTCAGGAGAAAGGAAAGAAGAGAATGAACTAATCAAGGAACCTGTAGAATGTCTCACAGCACATGGAATAAAATATAATAATAACATACTTGACATAAAACAGGTGAGACAGTGCATAAGCTGATAACTAATAATCAATGTCAACATCAGAGCAGCGGAAATCCAAATACAGCTTATTACAACTTTTCAAAATCTACTGTCTCTAAACAAAAGAAAGCCAAAGTAGAAGATACACCACCATCGCCCAAGCAGTGATCTTCAACAACACGGGGAGAATACTATATATATATGTATTACGTGGAAGCCTCCTGCTCGTCTCCGGATCATCTACTCGGGCATCACCAGCTAACCTGTCTCTAGTCTGCTCGTGTGAGCACCCAGAGTAATAAGAGGAGACATAAAACTCTGGGTCAGACATAAAGCCTGGTATGAGCGATAAGCATCTAAACAGAATAATAGCAGGTATACTAAACCATACCTGAACCTGGACCTGCAACCAAAGAGTTAGTACCACATACCGTACAATACTCTAAGGTGCCATAATAAAGAGTGTAAGAATACGGGGGTGGGGTGTGCATGTCATAATGATAGCAAACAAATCAACCATAGCAACCATCCTCACATCTCTCACTCGATGCGTAAAGCATACGATATCTACCACTTTGGAACACTAGACAAAATGAGGTGACGACGAATCCCGACTTGTAGAAACCCTGCTATGACCAAGCCAACACTTGGAGTCATGACCAAACATTTCAATGACCCACTTCATTGGTCGTAGCCCTTGGTTCTACCGATGCCATAATGGCCCTGAATCCGCCTTCGTACCTCCTACCATAGTGGTCCAAAGCTATAGACGTCGATAACCCCTTAACACACGTCCCGTAGCAAAGCCCAACCATGAAGCGAACTCATTGGTTCCCAACTAGATCCTGAACTCTAACTTCCCATTTGGACTTCCTTTGCATCTCGGGTTTTGATCGAGTTGGAGTTGGTCTTCAAAAGAGTCGTCGCGTAATCGCAGCTCCAATCCGGTTCGGTTCGGATCTCCCCCTTCTATTCGGTTCGGTTCGGGTGTTTCCTCCTATCCGGTTCGGTTCGGATCTCCTCCTTCTATTCGGTTCGGTTCGGTTCGGGTGTCTCCTCCTATCCGGTTCGGATCGGATGTTCTTCCTACTCGATTCGGTTCGGATCTCCTCCTCCTATCCGATTCAGATCGGATCTCCTCCTTCTATCCGGTTCGGATCGGATCTCCTCCTCCTATCCGGTTCGGATCGGATCTCCTCCTCCTATCCGGTTCGGATCGGATCTCCTCCTCCTATCCGGTTCGGATCGGATGTTCTTCCTACTCGATTCGGTTCGGATCTTCTCCTCCTATCCGGTTCGGTTCGGGTGTCTCCTCCTATCCGGTTCTGAAAATCTGCAACTTTTTCCAGCAAGCTATTTTCGCCGAACGACGGCGTTTTCAACCATTCTAAACTTCCTATGACATTACAAAACATTCCAAACAGCAGTAACAACATATAGAATCAATCAAAAACATTAAAACATCATTTACATGAAATACTTTAGATCAAACATACCCAAAACCCATGTTTTCCCCTTAATCCTTCTTAATCATGTTTAAGCACATACTTAGTAAAACTTAATCAAATCATCCAAATTTCCTAACAGAGGCATAAAATATTATTTAAGAATTTATAGGCATTTTTCCAGAATTTATTAGTGTATAAATTCGCTAATCTTCACTAATTACCCTTAATTACTGTAATTAGTGCAAAAACTATGCAAATCACTCACCTTTACCACAACTAAAACCCCAAAACTGAAATATCCTCTGATTTGGCGCTGTTCCCAATCTTACACAGCAGCTCTACCTCGGTTCTCGTGCTAATACTTCTTGATTTGATGTTTGCCAAGCCTAATCTTCAATTAGAAAGTGATTAAGAGGTGTTTTGAAGAGATTTAGGTCTAACCATTTCAATCATTTACTCAACGTCGTGATTTCAAAATTTACACTAACAATATAATATATGATTTGGTGTGCTTTGGATGAATCACAATAAAGGTCTCATTTTTATTTTTATTTGTAAATGAAAATAAAGATTAAAACTTACATGTTGATATATAAATAGAAATAAAGATTTAACTTACATTTTATTTTGTTCATAAAATAAGGGAAAAATTTGTCTTTTAATTTGTGAACAAAATTTATGTAAAACTTTGTCCCTTATTTTGTTAACAAAAATAAGTAAAAATTTTGTCTTTTATTTTGTTAACAAAACTTATGTAGAACTTTGCCTTTTATTTTGTAAACGAAATTAAAGATTAAAATTGGCATTTTATTTTGTAACCAAAATGAAAGATTAAAACTTGCCTTTTATTTTGTAAACAAAATTAAAGATAAAAATTGGTGTTTTATTTTGTAAACAAAATAAAGTTAAAACTTGTCTTTTATTTTCAAATGACAAAATACATTCTTTCAAGGCTGACAAAAATGAATATGTTTGTCTACTTCTAATTAGATGACAAAAATCTATATTTGTGTTTCACAAACATGGTTTAACACAATTGTTAATCTTATTACAACTAACATGTTCTAATACAAATGTGATCTTTTTATTCACTAATCATGTTTTAATAAAAATGTAATTCTTTTTCACTAATCAAATTTTGACCAAAAATGTTGTCCTTTTATTTCATTCTTTAAAATGTGACAAAAACTCTCTTTTTTATTTCATTATAAAAGGGTGACAAAAATTCTCTTTTTATTTCATTATAAAAAGGTGACAAAAACTCTCTTTTTATTTCATTATAAAAAGGTGACCAAAAATGTTGATTTTTCTAATGTATCATTTATAAACAAAAATGTTGATATATCTTCTCAATTTTGTCAGAAATGACTATCGAAATTCAACTGCTTAAATTTGTCAAAAATGACAAATTAAAAATGTAAATATATTTACATACAAATATTTATCCTTCATATAACAAATAAAAATGACTATTTTATTTGTGAACGATCCAATGTTAAATTTTTGCAAATAAAAATCAATGTTTTTATTTGTGAATAATTCCATGAAAATTTTGACTATCTAACTAGCAAAATGATAATTTTAATTTCAACTACCTTATTTTAACAAACATGAATTCACACAATTTAAATAAAAGATCCATCCAATCACAAAACAAATCAGTCATTGCAACAATATACATACAACATCAATATGAGATAAATATACATTCCACATCAAAATAAATAATTAACTTTAAATTTTAAAATAGAAATCTCACATTGCTATTTATCTGAACAGTTCAAATCTGAATTTGACCAAAATTTAATATGCTCTGTTGCGGTTCTGGTTAGCGCCATCGCGAAGATCTCGGAAAGACAAATCCAACGCAACCGACGATTCATCAAACGGATCTCGAACGAAGGAGATATGGTTATTATTACATTTGAGTACATAAATAAATAATTAATTTATAATTTAACTAATTACATGATTATGGTCCTCCTCCTTCTGATTAAACCGTCGGCTTCAATAAAATAAAGAACCTATTCGCTCCCTCCAAAGACCATCGTCGCGCCGCCACTCCGTCGCATCTGACTCCAGCGCCTTAGAGCGCTAGATTCTCTTAACCCGCTCATCAAAATTTGATCATGACTGTTGATGTTGGAGATCATGTCATGCTCTTCGATTTTCTTTTTATTTATTTATTTTTTAGGGCTGAGGATTGTAGATATGAAGAGAAGAGAGAACAAAAGGAACAAAAGGAACAAAAGGGGAATAAAGGGAATAGTTTTATATATAAAAATGAATTTGAATGTTAAATAGAAGAGGAGGGAGGGAGTAGAGAATAAATGCACAGATTACCTTCCCCATACGCCTCTTTGTATTTACAAACAAATTAAATGTGGCTGAGGTGGCGCATTTCTGATTCCTTAAATTCCATTTGATTACATGCTACAATGACTCATTTATCACAATAACTAATGAACATCTATTATGGCATTTAATAATAAGATATTGTTTTGCAATTAGAGATTAATTTATTTAAATTCAGTCTCATACATCCATTTGCCTTATTGATTAAAATTTTCAAATTCAAATCTGTCTTTTAATTATACACATTATTTGCATTAATAAATTGTAACATTTTAAGAATCTCATTCTCCTTTATTGATCTTTAATTTACAATTACAATTACAATTCTTCATTTCCTATTAATTATTTGACCCTATAATTTAATAGGCTAAATCGACCAATCAATTCCCTACGACCTGTTTATTAAGTCTTAGTATTACTATTATTCCTTAAAAGTGAATAATGCACTTAAAAATTTTAATTAACCAAATTAACTAAGTTAATTCTTTCCTAATTTATTTCTTTTTCTTAATCGACCAAATTGTTAAATTTAACCCTTTTACTAACTGATTCAAATTACGCACTTTCCAATTACACACTTTTAATGCGTTTATTTATGTATTCTTAATTACACGATCTATTATAGTAGAATTTTATATCAAATTGGCTGAAGATGTGTTTCTTTGGAAATTTTCTAATTGATTTTCATAATTTAAATGTAAACAAAGCATGTTGACTTCGTCCAATTACAATGAATGTTTGATTTTCTTTTATTTGAAATAAGCAGTGTTAAACACGTACTTTTACACATTTATTTCTTTTTGTTTGTATGTGTTGTTTTTCAATTCACATTCCTTCATTTCTTTTTAAAAAGGGAAAATTTTCAAAAGCTAATTGATACTCTTTTCATGAATTATACTATAGAAATCTCAAACATAATACAATATGCTAATAATCTAATCAGTCAATATTGCTATTTTAACTCAAATTACAATAAAAATTGTTATCACTTACAAGTTTACTATTCCATTTATTATCAATTGTTTGTAGTTAATCATTACAAATATACATACAATTTGATACTAAATTCAATTGTAATAAATCACTATTTATCTAACTACGAATAATTGTTTAATAGAAATAATTTTGAAATCATTCATAAATAATATCTTAATTTAATTCATGATTTTTTTTTGTAATGGTATTTTTAAATTCAGACGCATTTTCTAACAAAATTTCCTTAAAATAAAAATTTAAATTGGTTCCAAAATTCCGGGTTGTTACAGTCCCTTTCAGGAAACGGTTGCTAATCCCAACCGTTGGTGATAATACATTCGGTACACTCAAGCGAATTGAGTGACTGTTCATGTTTAGCCTAGGTTACAAGATATTCTTGTTGAACCCAGTGTATTCCTCTCTAGAGATACACTGTCGGAAGGTAGTCCCATACCTTGCCAGTTGGATTATTATAGTGTGGTTGATAGACATTATCATAATATCAAGGAAGTTTTGATATAAAAGATCATTGTTTCTTGTAGAAGGATTTTTGATGTTAAATCAAATGCTTTGGATTCTCATAAGGGAAAAACCCATTCCGTGTTATACGGCGTGGTCTTATGAGATATCATTTATTTTCTCAAACTGTTTTAAATTGTTTACTCACGCCAGTCCCATGACTGACCAAGAGTTTATTTTGTTTTGTTTTCCCTAAGCTCTTGGGTGCCTAAATTTGTACGGGCAGTCAACTAGTCAGGATTTTACAGATATATTGAGAGCTTGGAGTAGGACGCTTCAGGATTTTATAGCAATTGTTTATTTCCGCTGTATTGTAAGTGTTGTACTCTGATAAATGATTGTATACATATACTGGTTTTATTTCAAAGTTATGTTATATTTTATTCGTTCCGCTGTGAGATTCATGTTACTATGATTCTGTTGTTGTGATCTTCTTCTTCTTATATTCTAATTTTATATCTTATCTATTCTCACCCTCCAACTTCTTTCTATTAAGTATCTGATATGTAACAACCCGGATGTTCAGAACCAAATTAAAAATTTTATTTTAGCAATTTTAATGAATTTGAATAATTAAAATGATTTATTTTAAATAATAAGGAGTAAAAATTTATTTTAATAGAAGTTAAAACGAATAAATTTATTTTAATTATAAAACGAGCCTGAATCGGCGCGATAGTTTGAAAATTCGATTTCAAATTTCAAATGAATGCACAAGATTCAAAATAAACCAGATTTTAGTAAAACCAAAAATATTTGAATCTGTTTGAAAATATCTTTCCAACGAATGTGAAAAATCCAGATTTCATAACGGGAATAAAAAGTTATGTCCAGTTGAAAATTCAGAATAGTTGCTACAGAATTTATATAATATATAGCCCTTAAAAATAGCCATTTTGCAAACGACTTCCGTTTTTGACGAGACCACTTTTGTTGAATTTGGAATGTCAAATTATTGCTATATTCCAATTTTCATAATTTTTGGAATTAATATGTGAGCGTGGCAAAAGAAAACGTGTTTTCAGTTGAATTGGATCGACCAGAAAATGACCGTTTTTCAAGTGGTCTCCAAATTCGACGAAATTTGTTTTTTAGGACCGTGACGTCAAAACATAGCTAGATTTATTTTTCGGGAATTTTTGGAGTCAGTATGTGGCCCCGGTAAATTAAAATGTATTTTTGAATTCAATATATATTAATTTATATATTAATTTTAACAAAAACTGATCGAAACAGTCGAATTGGCTCACGAAACATTTCCCATTGTGTCCGGAATGGGGGTCTTTAGCTAGGGCGACAGTCGTTAGGTTTGATTTGGAGTTCGTGATGATTCTTTGCTTTTAAAACAAATTAAAATAATAAAATAAATATTATATATTATTGGCCAATCAGATTTTCCGTTAAACCCTAAAATATCTGCACGTTCTAAACCGATTAACGGCGACTGTTGCTTAAATTTTTGAGCTCAGATAACTTTTAATCCATGCTATGAAAATCAAAACTCAAAGAATGAAAATCGAAGAACTTTCTCCGATCTTCAATTTCATACTAGTTTCATTAAATTCCGTGAAGAGTTTGGTTTGTTTGAGCAGCTCAAGTTCGTCATTCAAGCGGTTTTCTGGTGCCACCGTGGCACCGAGTTCGAGGCGGCTAAGGGGGATGGTGCGCCACGTGTAGACACTCGTCGTGGTGAAGTCCGATCATCCTCTGATCGACTGTAGGCGGTGGAAAATCCAACCCTAGGTTGGGGGCTCAGTTCGACGGGTGCAGTTCAACTATCTGAAGGAAGAAGAAGATTAATATTAATTTAATTAATTATTTCAATTTTAGTAATCAACATTTAAAAATCCGCAACTTTTGCATACGAGGTCCAAATCGCGTGAAACTGGATCCGCTGCGATCGTGGAGCCGAGGGCTTCGCAACAAAACTGACAGGGTCCAATTTGGAGCATGTTAGAATTTGAGGCAAATTCAAATCCAAACCATCTAGAAATTTAGAAATAAAACTGGCAAAGTGGAAACCGATGGTGAGAACTCCTTCTCACTCAAACTTTTACAGTTAAAAATATATTAGGATGTAGACGGTGCTTAGCAGCACCCAACACCATTTACTGTACAAACCATGGTTGTTTGTTTGGATTGAATGGACTGTATTGTGGTTGTATTGTGTGAATAAAATATTTGAACCATAAAAATATCGTTTTTATTGCAGAAAGGAAATAATAAAAATATTCATGTGTTGAATAAAATATGTAATCACTAAAAATATCATTTTACTGTGTAATATGAACTATATAAGATATTCATGTTTTGAAATATATATTCATTTATAAATCGGATGATTTGTTTATGTACATCCATTTAACTGACATTGATTGGGACGATAAATTTTACACATCGCCCAGCTGCACAAATAAAATTCAGTATTTGTTGGTTGAAACCCCACACGGGTATAGGGATGATATATGACGTACACTAATCCCAATTGTTTAATGGTATGTCAATTGATGGGTTGACAGATTGTATAAGCGTTATTTATTTATTTTAATGCTTATACAGTGGTAAAAGGCACCTGGATGTTGTATGAATTTATGATGATTGTTTATCATTATCGTTGTATACATGCGATATATGAAATCCATATAACTGAAATTATATGGTAATTGATTGAGTCTGATTCCAATTCAGAAAACAAATATTTTTAAATAATATTCAGTGTATAATCAAAATAAGATATTTTAAAAATATTATCATTCAAATATTATAATGATAAGAAATATTCAAATTTGATTTGAAAATTGAAATGAAGTTGAAATCATTTGGAAATGAATTTATTAAGGAATATTCAAATTTGATTTGCAAATTGAAATGAAGTTGAAATCGTTTTGAAATGAATTTAAAACAAATTTATTAAGGAATATTCAAATTTGGTTTGAAATATGAAATGAAGTTGAAATCGTTTCGAAATGAATTTAAAACGAATTTATTAAGAAATATTCAAATTTAATTTGAAATTTGAAATGAAGTTGAAATCGTTTTGAAATGAATTTAAAACGAATTTATTAAGGAATATTCAAATTTGACTTGAAATTTGAAATGAAGTTGAAATCGTTTTGAAACGAATTTAAAATTAATTATTAAGGAATATTCAAATTTGGTTTGAAAATTGAAACGAAGTTGAAATTATTTTGAAATAAATCTATAAACGAATTTATAAAATACGTTTTAAATGAAAATCAACGAAATATATATAATATATATATTATATATATTAAATGGCCTGAATAGAACGCGTCGCGCTACAATCGTTCGTGAATTTCGACCATTGACTTCGAGTTGACATTACGGGATTCTCCTAAAACTCAAACCATTGGGTTCGTACATAAAAGAGCTTTCCAACGAATATAAAAGATTTGAAATCTAATGGTTGGATTTGGAATTATGTCCAAATCAAATTTGGAAACGGTCGTTGTAAGTGCAGTTTGGTGGCCGTTATTGGAAACCGACTGTACGGGCCTTGATAAAATTATTAAAAATATTAATAATTTGTGTAAAATTATAATAAATGATTTGGAAAGAATTTGGACGAAAACTCCACGTTTGTAAAGATAAAAATATACTTTTATCGAAATGAACTAATTATTAACTAGAAATAATAATCCAATACTTTTAAATAAATAAATTGGATTTGAAATGGTTTTAAAAATAACCAGAATTTTTCAGTGAATAAATTGAAATGGATTGGAATGGAAATAATCTTCGGAATATTTCGGTATTGGATTCAGGTGTTATACAGATATTGTTATGGGAATTTGGAAGATACAGATATCGTTATTCCCAATATCATATCCTTTAGTTTCAAAATTTGATATTGAATATAAGTCGATATAATTTCTATTCAGAGCCTTGTATTTAATATGAAATCGGATTTTGGGTTTGTAGTGAACGGTGTCTTAAATAACACTGTTCTTAAACCAAGTTGAGAAAAGAATAAATCTTTTAATTAAGATTTAGTGAAGTTTTCCAATTAATTAATATTTTATTGGAATTAAATAAAAGAATTGGATTTTGGGTTTGTCGTGAATGGTGTCTTCAGTAACACTAGTCTTAAACCTAGTTGAGAAAAGAATAAATCTTTTAATTAAGATTATTAGAGTTTCCAATTAAATTTAGTAATTGGAATAAAATTGAATGTGAATTGGGTTTATTGTGAACTGTGTTTTAACGATATTCGTTCTTTAACCCGATTAACAGTGAAATGTGATTTGGAATATATAAATTAATGTATTAAGAATTAATGGGATTTTCCAAAGAAAAGTTTTCCAATTTAATAAAATAAATTAGAATGGATTGGAATTCGATTAGGTAATAATCGAAGTGAACTTATGAGGAGGAAGACGGTTACTATATATGGAATTTAAAAGGCTTTGCCGTTATTCCATTTATTTATTGGTTGGATATGGAAGTTTATATCAATTACATATATTGATTTGTTTTCCATGAAGATTTCATAATTAATGGAATGTGGTTTGGGTTTATCGTGAACTGTGTTTTAAATGACATTTGTTCTTTAACCCAGTTAAAGACATGATTTATTTCCTAAATTTGATTAATCATTATATAATGATTTTTGAAGATTAAAACTAAGTGAAGTTTTAATGAATCTTTAATTAGATTGAAATGGAAATGTGATAATTTAAATTATCAATTTTGGGAAATGATCGGGAATGGAGTAGCCTCAGTTTTACTCCAGGCGATAGTTAAATCTTTAATTAGATTTAAACGTGAAACAGTAATTAATTTTACCGATAACACTGTGTTGTTAGATATGAAGTATTACCAGTTTTGCTTCATGGGATGAATTGGTTGGGATTGGGAAATATAATAAATGATTACTTCGGTAAGGTTCGCTAATCCCGACTAGTTTGGATAAATCTTAATTTGATTTGAATCGATATCCAATAGAGGACTAAAGAATAAATTTAAAGAATTTATCTTTGATAAAATTAATGGAAACCTTTCCCAAAGGATATGAATATTTAAATAAAAGAATATTCAGAATTGGAATGAGGCGTATGTTGTGTTTTTATAGCACTAGTTTATAAGATACGCGAATTATTCAGAAAGATCGGGTTTATCCCATTCTGAATAACGGATTCGACGATATGTCAACAATGAAGATGGTGGTTGAAGACAAGAGTTCTTCACATCATTTAGATGATTACTGATGTCTTGATTGGACTGTACACCCATGACGAGGTAATACGTGGTGATCATCCAGACGTACTTGGAGATCGACGGATATGCGAGGGCCTCCCTTCCGTATTGGACATATGGAACGAGGAATAAGGTGCCTCCGGTTTCGTCCAAACCCATAACGGACTTTTGTAAATGGATGTGTGTCTGACATTGGATTTCATTCCGTGTTGATTGATCCCTATTATATATTTGTTTGGTGGCAGAGAATTTGTTTTCTTGCTTAACACCCTTCTCTGAGACGTATCAGCTCAGAGGTTATATATCGAGAAACATCAGTCGCATGGCATGAATTTCCTGTATGGCATGCTGAGATGCAAATGATCAAGGCTTCTGTTGAAAAGAAGAGTCTTGTGGTGGATGATCAAAGCACGGGTTTAATATAGCATAGCTTTATGTATAGCGTTAATTCGCGAGCCTTACACCCCGGTGTCAACCAGAAACGAGAGGGAACTCAGGGAGGGCATGCGTTTCTTTCTAGCTCGGTGTGGGGTCATGGTATGGAGCCTAGACATTTTACTTATGTGGATGATGGAAAGCGAGGTGCCTTAGATATATCGGTCACTACGGGGCTGATGGATTATTTGGTTGACATACTGACCAGACTTACGCCCCATAGGAGGGAAACGCATGTTCAGGGATTATTAATCCACTTAAAATATGGACCGGCCCTAACGATCCAGGTGCATTTGCGGATGATCCTGAGGCTCGGGCAAGAGAGTCTCGAATTTGCACAGGATGATCCCTTTGCCTTGGTTCACAGATGAAATCCAATTTCCAGTACGTGACATTGTGGTTTTAATTGTAGAACTAATATGGCGACATGATATATGGTATCAATGCCGTCTATGATTGATACATTTATATTTGAAGTTGTTTTATACACTTTACACTTATAATAGTATAAAAATGATTTGTTTTAAACGTACCAAGCATGTTTGGCTATTATAGGGGAAAACTCTATCTTCCGGCTTGCGTTGCATTGTGTGATGGGACCTGAGTCTTATAATAGCTTCGTTTTTTAGAAAGCATTGCGTTGTTTGTTATATGCACTAGTATTCTTGGGAGGAAACCCGTTCCATGTTATACGGCGTGGTCCCTTGATTTACTTTATCTCTAAAGTAAAGTTTTAAATAACTATTTTATTTCTCACACCAGTCACATGACTGACCTGGAATTTATTGTTTTAACCTACACTCTGGGTGCCCCTATTTTCCACACGGGCGGCTAGTAGTTTTGGTTTTGCAGATATTATATTCATAGGAACCTGGTTTACAGCTGGAGCTATATTCGGAACGCTCTGTATCCGTGTATTTCTTTGAGTTGTGTTTTGTATTATTTTCCGCTGCATAATAATTTGTAAATCTCTGATATTTATCAAATGTATATTATTTTTCATACTCTGTATATTCTTGTACTCTGGTGTAATTGTTGTAATAGAAATCAAATGTTCATCTGTTTATGTTCTGATTTGTCGTGTTCTCAACTCAATCCGGGCTTTCCCGTAAGGGGTAGTTTGGGTCGCTTCAGTTGGTATTAGAGCTTTGGTTTACCGAGCTCGAGAACATGACACATTAGAACCAAACAAAAAAATTCATTAGAGGTTGGATTAGTAATATCCAATAAGAATGACTTGTTAGAGATGGGATCAGTAGTATCCTAGAACGAGTGGAAGGAGTGTTGTTTTAAAAATAAAATTGAAAACAAAATTTGTTTTGAAAATTTAAACCTTATTATACGTATTTGAATATTTTATTTTAAATAGATTTGGACTATCGGGTATATGGAGATTTTGAATATACGTCTGATCCACGTGTATACGAAGCCTCAAATATACTGGATAGATATAGAATCGCACTCTAGTCGCCCGGAGATGATACTGACGATAGCACGTGCATCATCAGTATTTATGTTTGAGTTTCAAAAGTGTGATATCCATATATTTCCAATTGACTGGTGTGAGAATCAAAATTAGATAGGGTTATTGTTGTGAACTGGCATCAAAAATATGATTTTGAATATATATATATCAAATTTATGAATATGAAAATTTAATCAACTAATTGATTGCTGGTTGTGATGTTTGATTATTAGTCTAACTAAAAAAAATATTGGAATGACAATTAATTTAACCAATATGTAAATGAAAGGCAAAATTGGCCAAACTGAATCAAATATTGAACTGAATTAAAAATTGATTAAAATTGCAGGCATATACATGTATATACATTGTACAGGTCATAGCAGGGAGGCTAAGTAGAGGAACAAAATTATATGCCCGACAAATAGGTACATGTTTACTAATTTATTGGGTTTGGATGATTTTATGAGCCGATTGGCTAGCCGCTTGCCTTTTTCTTTTTCTTTTGGATTGATGAGGGCCCTATGTGGCTAGCTGCGATTTTAAATATCTCCCTGTACAAAGGAGGTTATGGCGAAATTTTTCAAAAATTTAGGATGTTAGCCAAACTTTTGAAAATTAGAAATTCATAGAAACTGAAAAGTTGAAGAATGAATGCCAGAACGAAAGTTGAGTTGGTTAGTTAAACAACTTTCAGCTCTGTTCCTTTTCGAGGACGAAAAGATTTTAAGTGGGGGAGATTGTAACAGCCCGGATTTTCAGAACCAATTTAAATTTTTTATTTTAGCAATTTTAATGAATTTGAATATTTAAAATGATTTATTTTAAATAATAGCGACTAAAATTTTATTTTAATTGAAGTTAGAATGAATAAATTAATTTTAATTATAAAACGAGCTTGGAATGGCGCGAGAGTTTGAAAATTCAATTTCAAATTTCAAATGAATGTACAAAATTCAAAATAAACCGGATTTTAGTAAAACCACGAATATCTGAATCTGTTTGAAAATATCTTTCCAACGAATGTGAAAAATCATGATTTCATAACGGGAATAAAAAGTTGTCCAGTTGAAAATTCAGAATAGTCGCTATGGAATTTATATAATATATGGCCCTTTAAAATTGCCATTTTGCAAACGACCTCCATTTTCGACGAAACCATTTTGTCGGATCCGGAATGTCATATTATTGCTAGATTCCAATTTTTATAATTTTTGGAATTATATGTGAGCGTGGCAAAAGAAAATGTGTTTTGTCAATTTCAGTTGAATTGGATCGACCAAGAAATGACCGTTTTTCAAACGATCCCCAAATTCGACGAAATTTGTTTTGTTAGGACCGTATCATCAAAACATAGCTAGATTTATTTTTCGGTAATATTTGGAGTTAGTATGTGGCCCCGGTAAATTAAAATGTATGTTTGAATTCAGTATATGTTAATTTATATTTAATTTTGATGAAAACTGATTGAAACAGTCGAATTGGCTCACGAAACATATCCAATTGTGTCCGGAATAGGGGTATTTAGCTAGGGGCGATAGTCGTTGGGTTTGATTTGGAGTTCGTGATGATTTTTTACTTTTAAAACAAATTAAAATAATAAAATAAATATTATATATATTATTGGCCAATCAATTTTTCCGTTAAACCCTAAAATATCCGCTCATTCTAAAACGAATAACGGGGGTTGCAGCTCAAATTTTTTAGCTCAAATAACTTTTAATCCATGCTATGAAAATCAAAACTCAAAGAACGAAAATTGAAGAACTTTCTCCGATCTTCAGTTCCATACCAGTTTCATGAAATTCCATGAAGAGTTTGATTCCTTTGAGCAGCTCCAAGTCATCGTCATTCAAGTGGTTTTCTGGTGCCACCGTGGCGCAATGTTCGAGGCGACTAAGGGGGAGGGAGCGCCACGTGTAGACGCTCGTCGTGGTGAAGTCCAATCATCCTCCTATCAACTGTAGGCGATGGAAAATCCAATCCTAGGTTGGGAGCTCAGTTCAACGGGTGCAGTTCAATTCTCTGAAGGAAGAAGAAGGTTAATATTAATATAATTAATTATTTCAATTTTAGTAATCAATGTTTAAAAAACAGTAACTTTTGCATACGAGGTCTAAATCGCGTGAAACTAGATCCTTTGCGATCGTGGAGCCTAGAGCTTCGAAACAAAATTGACCGGGTCCAATTTGGAGCATGTCAGAATTTCGGGCAAATTCAAATCCAAACTGTTCAGAAATCCAGAAGTAAAACTAGCGGGGTGGAGACCGACGGTGAGAACTCCCTCTTACTCAAACTTTTACAGTTAAAAATATACTAGGATGTAGACGGTGTTTCGCAGCACCTGGCACCATTTATTGTACAAACCATGGTTGTTTGTTTGGATTGAATAAACTGTAATGTGGTTGTATTGTGTGAATAAAATATTTGAACCATAAAAATATCATTTTTTTTTGTAGAAAGGAAATAATAAAAATATTTGTCACGCCCTGCCTCTACACCCAGTATCGTCCAATTCATTTTAGAAAAATGTCCATAATGGAGAATGAGGTTTGTGAAGAGCAACCGATTGTGTGATTACTCCATGTGAGGAATGCACATCGAATTCTGATACAGATTAAAATTTCTCATGACCATTCGGCACATAGGGCAACTACACAACGGCTATATGGAATCCGGAAGGCAGTATAAAATAGACAACAATAATAATATATATCACAGCCAGACACAGAATAATCATATCACGAAGGCGGAATAGATATGAATAAACCAAAAATGTGTACAACAAGTTAGTGGTCAACAAAGATCCACTAATCCCAAAAGAGTAGATGCATGTACCATGATCTAAATAAAAGAATATGTACACAACGATAGATAATGTCATAGGTACAAAAGTACATAAAGCTGCGGAGAGAGAGTAGCAAGCTGAAGGCAGAAGATCAATCTTACGATGAGTCCCAGAAGAGTACCTTAAATCACTTGGTCTAACCCAAGTATTATTTATAAGAATAAATAATAAACGAGTTAGTCAAGCTGTACTTACCAAATAAATTGAGCTGATATGTAACACCCCATATATTCTATAATAGTGAAATTCATAAATTAAAAGTATAATTAATTCTAATGAAAGAATTAAGGGAAACGGCTTACGCCATTGCATTCGTCTCAGAATTCTGGTTGAAATAGAGTCCGAGTTTGCATGAAACGGACTCCGTATGAAGGAGTTATGATCTCCGGAAGTTTCAGAATAAATTTGAAATTCAAAAACAGCTCAGAACAGGTTTAAAATTCGAATTCAAGTTCAAACTGGACTGGGCGGGATAATTCCCGCCCAGTGACCAGGTCGACACTAGTGTCGAGTGGGCAGTCGACTTGGCCCCCCCAAGTCGACTGGGCAGTCGACTTGGGTGTCGACCTGCAGGTCGACTTGTTGGTTGGCCTGACCAGGTGGGTCTGACCCTGGTTCGACTTCTGGTGTGCTGTACGGTCTGATTTCCCTCCCTGTTTTCATCTGACGACTCAAATTAACTTAAAAACTCTATAAATATACCCTAAGACTCAACTAATTCACATAAGAAAATAAGAGAGGAGTCGTCGTGCTGCCGGGAAGGAGTTGATCGTAGCCGCCAAGAATCAAACTAAGAAGCAAATTAAAGTCTAATCAAATCAATCAACAAATTGCTACCCAAAGGAGAGCATCTCCAAATTCAGAAAACAGAAATCAGAAAACAAGATCTCGTCACACGTTGTAAGTATAGTGGTTTTTCAGAATCTGAATAAAATTATGATGTGATACGATGTAATTGAGAATAGAATTGTATTGTTGTTGTATAATGATGTAGATCTTGTGTATTGTGATGTTTCTATCGTGATTATGTGTATTGATTAGTGGCATAAATGGGTCGATGTAAGTTTATTATACGATTGTATATGAAAGTAATTGCAATTGCAAGTTTGTGGCAAAATCTATGATTAGATCCCTCTTATGTTTATGTTAATATCCCCTTTATGTTTATGTTGATATCATGGGCCATATCTTATGTAAACATATCCTAGATCTGAGATCTTTTATGCCTACATGACTCAAAACTTATGTATACATCTTAGATCCATTACAAGTATGATTAGAACTATGTTAAATGCAGTTTGGGTTACATAAACTACGCAAGTTCATGTGCGAATAGACTATATATTAGATTTGGACATTTTTTGGTTAATTTACAACATGCTAGTTTTGTGTTCGACATTATGCCAAGTTAATATGTTAAAACCCAAGTTTGTATAAATCTACATATGCCATCCTATGTGACACCCATTTAGTTGTATGCCAATTTTGAATGCAAGTTCACATGATCCAATGTTTATGTTAACGCCAATTTGCAAGTTCATGCGCTACACCTTCTATGTATCATAGAAATATTATATGTTCTGGATTTCCCCTTTTTTTACGTTTATCAAGTTGGGCTGAATTGTGTCGAGCCCAACATTAGTACGTACAAACGGGGGTAATAGCGTTGGGTGTAAAACATGATATAATAAATATGTTGGCATGTTTGGCGCGTGCCAACAACTGTGACATTTTAGCGGTATAAATTGTTATACCCAAATTAAAAGACGACATGACATTTACATAAATAATGAAATATGTAAATCTAGAAAAGACGACATGTTTGACCCGAGGTTGGATTGAGCTATGACATAAACCTGCCCGGACCGGCCCGGCTGTCCAGTAGTCACAACAATACCTATCCAATGTGGGTGGTTAAACATTGAGCCCAATAAAGACCCGAGGTTAGACTGAACTACGGTGTAAACCTGTCCGGAACCAACCGGCACATCCAGTAACCGTAGTGATATCTGTCTAATGTGAGTGGTCGGTGCTCTAAAAGGCTAAGGACAGGTGGTAGGGTTAAGTCAACTGAAAACACATAACCAAAGATTCAACATGTTAACAAATATTGATGGGTGGGGTTAGTTATATACATACACTTAACCACTTAACATGTTTGACTAGAAAACCCTGGTAACGTAGGGACCCGTTTCAGCAGTAACCCAATTTAGGTATCAACGGTACCCTGAAACTAGGCAGGGTGGGGCACGATTACTGGGCTGATTGTAAGCGGTCAAATAACGGCAATTGTTGGGTGCACAGTGTAGGTCTAATGGTGTGCGGTCGTGCACGCACTCCGGAGCAGACAAGCATGGCACTGGGGGGCACCAGTAGTATAACCTATGTCTTCTAGTAATTGTGTCGGGGCCGCCACCATGGGCCTTGATACACCCCATGGTGGGACCAGCATAGGTATCTACACTTCTTGGGGTAGCCGTAAGACACACGTACGAGTAGGAGCCGGTCTTTAGAAAACAAAAAGGATCACTTCACCCTCAGCATGGGGTGCCGGTTAGAGTAATTCTAGTAAATGCAGAGATATAGTGTAGGTTTGATAGTATATTCGATTCTAGACTACACTCCCTTAGTTATGATACTATCCTGTTTTCGGTTTATGTCTATCATGTCCTTTTCTTATTCACATACTGAAAAGTCACTAGATTTACTTAGGCTTTATGTCTGACTCCGTTTTTCTTTTCATCTTCTTTTCTTTCGTCCCCCCCTCCCAGGTCCACAGGGAGGAAACAACTTAGCTTAGTCAGACTCTTTTGCAAGCTTGAAGACAGTAGATGTACGGGTTGGATCTCTTTGGCTTAGATCATGGCTTTGGATATCATTATGGGGATTTTGTTGCTTTATTTTATGTTTTATGCTTCTTTGATAATCAAGACAGTTATGGAAATGTAATGTTTTTGGAAGTATTGTAAGACAATTATGGTAGGTTTGTGTAGCACGTATTTTGATGAAATAAAAGTTGTTGTTGTTTCCGCTGTTTTAAAAATATGTGTATTTATATCTGTCTTGTGTATCTGTGACTTATACTTATAAACCTCCACTAAAATTAGGGCATTCCCTTTGTGAGTGACCCTAACAGAGGTGGGGTGTTTCATGATAAGAGATATAACAAAGGATGACATGATTCTAGTAATAATATCTAATCATAAATAAATATGAAACATGGCATGTCAACATAGGAAATGGCAATGGAATGTCAGCACACAAATATCTCTAAATAATTTCCTAGCTAATGTAGAATGTAACATTCAAATAATAGCACACAATAGGAAATGACAGGGGAAAGCCAAATAAACTAAACACATAAATGACAACGGAATGCCAAATAAATCTAATGGATGCCATATGCATCAAAATAAACAAGGAATGACAAAGGAATGCCAAATACACATCAAATTGATGACCATCGCATCAAATTAATCAAGCAAGAAATCCAGAAAACATAATAAAAAGGCCTGTTCATTGAAGTTGAGATACGATCTCTAGGTAATGAACCCATAGGTTTGAGCCGAAGCTCCCCACAGAGCCGGGTCGTGACCCCGGAAGAGGGAATACACATAAATCATGAAAGTTGGACCGAAGTCCCATAGGTGAAATCCAAGAATCGTAAATCCCACTCAGGCGATCGAGGACCACAAAACATAAGTCATAAAATGAACAGGAGGTATCAATAGATAGTGCGAAAACTATCTGTAACGGCCCGCCCTTTTGACCGCCCCAAGAAAGTAGTTGAACCGACTTGAAACGTTCAAAATGACGGATTGTTATTGGCTTACAAGGTTTAAAATGGAATTAAACACAGAATCGCTATGCTCGACAGTAGTAGCAAAATAATTTTTTATACAAATATCAGAGTTTACAATATTTTGTACAGCGGAGAAAAAAGAAAAAAATATTGATTTACAAACAAATTTTTTTTTAATAAATTACAACTGTTGTCGAGCTCTGCACACACCTGCATCTTCTCGCGCCTCTCCTCTATTGCATGGTTCACTTATCAGCTCATGCTTGCTTCCCATAATACAAAATATATATACACCAGAACACACGTCTCATTTCACAAATGAGTTTCCTATTTGAATTGCCCCCAACTAAAACATGCAATGCCTCTAAGACCGATTGTCTCAAATTGATGAATAGACCCAAAAGGAAAGAAGAAAGCAAATATAATATTCTTTCTACTCCCTCCACACTTCAAGGTTTCATGCTTTCCTGGACCCTTTCTATTTTACGCATGCAAAGTAAAATAATTTTAAATAATGCAGGCAAGTAAATTTATTGAATTAATGCATGCAAATAAATGCATTGAATTAATGCATGCAAAATGAACCAATGTAGATAACGAATTGTATTTATGTATGCAAATGCATGCCAGTAAACCCCAAATTTAGCAAATCCTTTACCTTTATTCACACGCAACATGTATGATAAAGGGGTTATTTAAAGTATAAACAAGGTGTGGCCTGATATGGTAACCAAGCACAAAGTGAGTTTGACATAATAGGGAAAAACTTGGGGCCAAACTGAATTACATATGCATGTGAATTTCAAGTTTAATATCAGGAATAATTTGCAAGTCTATGCTTAAGCCAAGTAGAGTAAAAATAACAATTTTGTTTTCCTCTTATCAGTTTAGGAAATCAATGAAAGCTGTAACACCCCACCTCCACCAGAGTGGCTCTTGCAAGCACTCTGACTTTGGAGGGGCGTTTGAATCAGGTAAACATGCATAATGATATATCAAGGCAGAACAAGAACATATGTATATATGTAAACAGAGTAAATAACATAGATAAAACAGCAGAAGATTTCAAAACATTTCAAAACAAGTCTGGTACAACATAGCTTTCCAAATAAACAAGTCTAGATAAAACAACATCAACTGAAAAAATGAAATAAATAAGTGCTATCCCCAATTAAGTGGTAACCATAGCTAGCTTCATGTCGAAACCGTACATGAGCTGAAATCCCACAAGCAAGCAATCCGAAATCCAAGCTAAGCTCCAGTATTCCCTCCCTGAGAACCTGGGGGGGGGGGGGGAACGGAAGAAAAGAGGCGAAAAAAAACAGGTCAGTCAAAAAGACTGAGTAAGCCCTACTACAATCAATGTAAACTGATAAAGTTAATTGGCATGAGCAGCAGGGATGAACATAAGGATAACAATATACTAACATGATGATTAACTAACAAGGTAGATAAAGGTGTCATCGCATAATCAGGATTAAGGTTTTGCACCACAGGTGTACTAGCAAACTAACATGACTTGAATAAACAAGTATTGATCCCTTGGCCCAAGCTTTGGCCCAATAACATGAAATGACCCTAATACAAGGTCCAACCAAACGGTCTAGTTGATCGGCTCCCTAAGCCTAACTTGTCACGTGTTGGTGTCAATACGGCCCAATCATAATTGTAGTCGAACTGTGTCGGGTCCACCCTTCGGGTGTATCAAGCCCTAGGGTGTCAACCCCTGGACACCGTGAACATGAGTGCACATTCCCGATCTACTGGTACCCGTGCATGTTTTCTCCGGCTACGGACTATGTGCACGACCAGAGTCCGCCCGGAATTACACCGGCGTACCCTCTGCCGTCGCTTTTGGTCACTTACCTCCAGTCCAGTAATCGTGCCCCCACCCTAGCCTAGTCCCTAGGGTCATGATGATACTAACTTGGGATTACTGCTGGAGTGGGCCCCCATTGCTTGGATTTTTCTAGTGGGTTAAGTACGGTTTAACCCTCTTGCTAATCCTGGATTAACTTGGTTAAGTGTAACGATGAGTTCACGACTTAACCCCGATTAATCTACCAAGCCTAAATTGGTTAAGTATTAAGTGGACCATGACTTAACCCTAATCACAAGGCATTAATTAATTTAATGCGCCTTAACCTCTCACATTAGACCTTGTTGTGGTTACTAGTTAAGCCGGGCGGGTCCGGGTAGCTTTACACCACAACTTGGTCTAACCTCGGGTTCAAGGTACAACATGACCAACTTCTCACATTGGGTCCTATTGTTTGTAGCAACTAGTTAAGCCGGTCGGTTCCGGGTAGGTTTACGCTACAAACTCAACCCAACCTCGAGTTGGCCACACTTATCTTTTCTAAGTGTCATGTCCATCATGTTTCCAAAACATGTTACAAGTTTTCAAGCAATTGGGTAGACCTAACTTAATAGGTAAATTCCCAATGGGTAGACCTAACTTAATAGGTAAATTCCCAAGCTTATGTTTTATGTCTTTTAAGTTTACCCAACCCCAAACGCAATCTCATCGCTTACATATCGCAATAGCGCATAAAGGATAGAAAGAGGGAACTTGGCATAATCATGACATAAAGGTATTGAAGCCACAAGCTTAACATGGTGGCATATGAAATGTTCATATGTTCATACACTTGCATATTACATTTTTAGGCCTCAAAAGCATGCATAAAACCAAACTTAGCATATTGGTGATACATGGTGCTAAATGACATGTAGAGATGGCCATAAGTTCGCATTTAGCCTCACATGCAAGTTATCATAAGAGATATGATAACTTACATGTTGCTAAAATGCAACCTTTGGCATAAAGCTTAAAGCTTTATGTTCATAAACCCAAAATAAGCTTGCATAACATGATAGCATGAACAAAATGTTCAACCCAAACTTGCATAACATAACTTGGCATACTTGCATATAAACTTGCATATCACAACATGATAAACTTGCATATAAACTTGCATATCATACATTTAACTTTAGAGTTTAAGTATGAAAGTAGAATAGGGCTTACAATGCTTAAGAAGTCACAAAAATATGACAAAGCCCTTATGAAATCAATTAAACCCAAAATGCAAGCAAAATCCTTGAGCCAAAATGATCAAGACTCCTTCTTTATGATGCAAATATATAAACTTGACTTGAATGCAAGCTAATGATGCTCATACAAGTTTGAAAACACTTGTATGCATGGAAAATCACTTAGGAATTTATTTAGGAATTTTATGAAGAGAGTGGAGGCCATGAGAGGATTGATTTTTCCATAGTTTAGTTGTATGAATGAATAATGATGATTTAGGGTAGATTAGGGTCTTATTTATAGATTAGGCAAGTGTTTTAGGCCATAGGATTAAACCTAGATTCAATCCAAGCCATCAAAGCATGTCTTGTGGAAGAAGTCAAGTGTAGGAACCATCCAGGGCCTTTAGATTAAAGATGAACCATGAGAACCATTCATATGCAAAATCTGCATTTGAGCGAATCGGCCCATGGGTTGACAGCCAAACACCCTGGATTAACCCCTAGTCGACCCAGCGGGCTCGGGTCGACCTCAAAAATTGGCCGGTTCGGTTATTCCCCTCTCCCAATTCGCTGTTTTGAACATTTTTGCATATTTATTTATTTAATTTTCAATTATATATATATATATATATCAATATATATATATATATATATATATATATATATATATATTTCTCTGCGCAACCCATTTCACTTTAATTAAGTATACTTTAATTTGGGAATTTTTCGTGAAACTTCGCGAGGCCATATCTTGGTCATACGGACTCCGATTTTCGAAAACTCGGACTCTATTTCGCGTATTTTTCCGAGACGAACGCAATGACATAGCCCGTTTCCCTTGATTCAGATTTTACAGTTTAATTCTGCCTCCATTTATGTTATAACATGTTATTCAAAAATACGGGTTGTTACATTCTTCCCTCCTTAAAGGATTTCGTCCCCGAAATCTCCAAGTTAGGAAGAACGTATCCTACCATCCATCATCCATCTACTCAAAACATCATCCACGAGCAATCATTGTCCTTAAAAGGTTCTAAATGCTGTATGATCATATGCAAAGGTGTGTGTATATGTACTTATCTAATGCGAAAATCAGGAGGTTACTGATTCAGTAAACCCCCTTAATGCAAAATATGTTAGTGAAATGAGTCCATATGTATGCAAATTCCTAACATAATTTATAATCTCTACATGAGTGCACATAACATTCATCCATATGCAACATCCACGTGATAGCATAACAAGTTTTCATCCATGAATAAGCATAAACACTCATGCATATGCGGTATGAAAGTGTGTGAGCCGATCTTAGTGCCTAACGTGTATTATGCATCCACGAGTATCCACTTGCAAACACTTGCAACCACTTGCAACCATCAAGCATAACATGTTTCAAACACATGTTTCATCCAAAGGGTTTCTACCTAAGGTTCTCATGACAAGATTAACACGATAAACTAGATAAACATGGATAGCAAAGAGAAAGATATGCTAACAAAGAAAAGAGATTGAGAGTGTACCCTCAAAAAGGAATGGATAAAGCCCACGCATCTTCTCCTCGGTTTCCCAAGTTGCGTCTTCTTCGGCTTCACCCCATTGAACCTTCACCAATTTGACCTCTCGATTCCTTAGCTTCTTGGTCTCCGTCCCCAAGATACGAATCAGAGCTCTCCTCAAGGTAGCCTCTTTCTCCACTTCTACATCTTTTAGAACACTTGGCTCAACAACCTCTGCTGATTCATGTAAACACTTCCGGAGATGCGAGACATGAAAAACATCGTGTACTCCAGCAAGCTTCTCGGGCAACTTCACTCTATAAGCCATCTGCCCGATCCTCTCTATAATAGGGAATGGTCCAACAAACCTCGGTGCCAACTTCCCAACAGCTCCAAATAGGACCACATTCCGCAAAGGAGAAACCTTCACGAAAACCATATCCCCAACATCAAACTCCAAATCTGTTCTTCGCTTATCAGCATAGGATTTCTATCGGTCTTGGGCCGCTTTCATCCGTCTCCGAATCAACTCGATCTTCTCGGATGTATCTCTGATCATATCAGGCCCAAGTATAAGCTCATCTGTAGTCTCCCACCAACATGTAGGCGACTTGCACGGCCACCCATATAAAGCTTCAAATGGTGCCATCCCTATGCTTGCCTGATAACTGTTATTATATGCAAACTCAACAAGAGGAAGATGGTCTTCCCAAGTACCACCAAAATCCAGAATACAAAGCCTCAACAGATCCTCGAGTACCCTATTCACCCTTTCGGTTTGACCGTCCGTCTGTGGGTGATAAGCCGTACTTAGATTCAACCTTGTGCCCATAGCTTCTTGCAAGTTATTCCAGAATTGACTTGTAAAGATTGGGTCACGGTCACTGACTATACTAGAAGGGACTCCATGTAGTCTCACAATCTCACGAAGATATACAGATGCTAGCCAAGATGCGGTCCTCTTGCTCTTCACCGGAATGAAATGAGCACTCTTCGTAAGTCTATCCACAATAACCCAAATGCTCGTATTCCCTTTCCTTGACCTTGGTAGCCCATCGATAAAATCCATGGAAATACTCTCCCACTTCCATAGTGGAACATCTAGAGGATGCAATAGCCCACCGGGCTTCTTCGACTCGGCCTTAACTTGCTGGAAAATGATACATCTAGAGACAAATTCTGCCACATCCTTCTTCATCCCAGGCCAAAAGAAAATGCGCTTCATATCTTTATACATCTTATCTCCGTCCGGATGTATAGTCAACTTAGAGCGATGCGCTTCCTCAAGAACTCTTCTTACTAGATCTTCTACCATTGGAACACATAACCTTCCATCTCTCCTCAGCCAACCCTTGTCATTAATAGAATATCGAGCGAGATGACTAGACGTCTCTCCTCGAATTAGCTTATCCATAATCTCAACTATCTGAGGGTCTTCTCTCTGCGAAGCCCCAACTTGATCAAGAAGGGTAGGTCTGAGTTCCAGAGATGCTAAAGAACCGGTCATCGACTCAATCGCCAAAGAGAAATCAAAGGTTGCCACCTACTCTAAATTCTTCATCTCAACGAATAGAGGAATTAGGGTCAACCTTCTTCTACTCAATGCATCTGCTACCACATTCCCCTTGCCAAGGGTATAAGCTATCTCAAAATCGTAGGACGCCAAGAATTCCATCCATCTTTGTTGCCTCAGATTTAGATCCTTCTGAGAAAAGAGATACTTCAATGACTTGTGATCGGTATAAAGCTCAAATCTTTCTCCCAGAAGATAATGGCGCCAAGCCTTGAGTGCATATACTATTGCTGCCAACTCTAAGTCATGAGTGGGATAATTCTTCTCATGCACTTTGAGTTGTCTACCGCCAAAGCATATCACTCTTCCTTCTTGCATAAGAACAGTTCCTAACCCCGTGCCACATGCATCGGTGTATACGGTAAATAACTTCCCTCCATCGGGCAAAGCTAGAACAGGTGCTGATGTGAGGGCTCTCTTGAGCTTCTGAAAAGCAAGCTCGCATTCTATGCTCCAAGCAAAAACTAAATTCTTCTTCGTCAATTTAGTGAGAGGAGCGGATATCTTTGCGAAGTCCTTGATGAACTTCTGGTAAAAACCCGCAAGACCTAGAAAACTTCTCACTTCGGTTGCATTCCTTGGAGTCTTCCAATCCTGAACTGCCACTACCTTAGCGGGATCCACCGCTAAGCCTTGCTTAGATACTATATGCCCAAGGAATCTAACTTCCCTTCTCCAAAAGTGACACTTGGAGAACTTGGCCTTCAACTGATGCGCTCTAAGCGTATCCATCACCTCCATGAGATGCCTTACGTGCTCTTCCTCATCCTTAGAGAAGATCAGAATATCATCTACGAAGACCACGACAAACTTGTTCAAGAACTCCCTGAACACCCTACTCATCAAGTCCACGAAATATGCGGGTGCATTAGTCAAGCCGAACGGCATGACAAGCCATTCGAAGAATCCATCTGGAGTTTTGAACGCAGTCTTGTCTATACTATCTTCAGCTACCCTGAGCTGATGGAACCCCGTAGCAAGATGAAGCTGAGAGAAAACAGAAGCACCGACAAGCTGGTCAAAGAGATCATCAATCCTCGGTAACGGGTGTCTGTTCTTCTTAGTCAGCTTATTCAACTCTCGATAGTCAACGCAAAGTCGGAGAGAACCATCCGCCTTGGTAGCAAATACCACAGGCGCTCCCCATTCAGATATACTTCGTCTAATGAAGTTCTTCTCAAGCAACTCTTTCACTTGCTTACTTAGCTCCCGCCTTTCGCGCGGAGCCATGTGCCGAACGGGCAAAGAAACAGGCTTTGCATTATCCACCAGATAAATGCGGAAATCAATCTCTCGCTTAGGGGGCAACCCCCTAACATCGAAAACATCCGGATACTCTCGAACCACTCTCACAGACTGAAGAGTTTCCATTGACGAGTCGAGTGATTCCAGATAGCACAACATGACGGGACATCTCGGATCACAAGAAATCTCTAGGGTGTTTCCGAGGCGAGTCACGAGCCTCACAACCCTATGCTCACAATCAAGAATGGCTCCATATCTGGACAGCCAATCCATGCCCAATATCAATCCGTATCCCCTAAAACCAAGAACATAAGCACTGCACAAGAACTCTACACTCAGTATAGAGATCCTCAAATCCCCACATATCATAGACAAATGGGCGGAACCCTCAATAGGATTTGAGACACAGACGGGATCATCTACCAAGCTAGTACTAAGGTGCAAACTATCAACAAGATCAGATGAGATAAAGCTATGCGATGCACCAGAATCAAACAAGGTACGAACTGGAAAATCAGAAATATATACAAGGCTCTCAACAGAAATACTACCTCGATCGGGAACTGGAGCGACATTGAGAGCATGAACTTGCCCTCCTGAAGGTCCAGCACGCTGAGTCTGACCCTGGCCTTGCCCTTGCTTCCTCGGTCAATCCTTACTGAAATGTCCAGTCTCACCGCAGAAAAAGCATTCACCATTCTTCCTTTTCCTCTTCTTACAATCCTTAATAAGATGCCCAACTGAACCGCAATAATGGCACTTCCCCTTGTTGTTCTTGCCCTTGTTGTTATTGCCCTTGTTGTTGTTCCCCTTGTTGCCTTGACTCTTGTTCTTGTTCTGATTGCCTTGACTGCTCTGACCACTTGGATTACCCTGATTTCCTTTTCCCTGGGAATCAGTCTTCTTGGCTTGAGTATCATTCATCTTGGTTTCTTTCTTGACATCTCCCTGAAGTAACGCCATATCAACCAAACTCTCAAACGTGGCCCCATGGGGAATATGTGACATAGCCAATCCCTGCAACGGCTCATTCAATCCTCTAGCAAAATGAAGAGCCTTCTTCTGAGGAGTATTCACCATATCCAAGCCAAAACGAGCTAACTGATTGAACTTGTTCACATATTCTTTGACAGACATATCTCCTTGTTTTAAAGTTATGAACCTCTCCATTTGCAGATTCTCCTCAGCAGAAGATAGAAACTTAAGCATGAACCTTGCCCTGAAATCGGCCCAAGTCTCAACAGGCCTAGTACCATTGGTGACTTCCCACCAATAAGCGGCTTCATCCTTCATAAGCCAAACCGCCAACAAGAGCTTCCTCTGATCGTCTAACCCAAAGATAGCAAACAAATCCTCGGTCTCTTTCAACCAATTTCTGGCCTCTACAAAAGTCTCAGTGCCTTGAAAGTTCTTGCCACCCATTGCTTTGAAATCTTTGCAAGTCTTTGCGAAGTCCACTTGAGGATGCTGAGGGGGAGGAGGAAGAGGAACCTCAGCGACAGGAGGAGGAGGAACATTAACCACCGGAGGAGGAGGAGGAGGAACATTAACTACCGGAGGAGGAGGAGGAGGAGGAACATCTGCGGGGCCGGCTTCGTTCGCCCTAGCCTCCAAAAGTCTCCTATACCAAACAGGTACGTGTACTCCCTCCGGAATAGCAAAGTTATCGGCCATACTAAAAACGAAGAAAAAGACAGATTCAGAATGGAGAAAAACGAAGGAATTTTGCTAATGGCTTTTTGGGGAATAGCCTTTAAAATAAACTAGACTTTTCTTTGGAAAATACTTTATACTTGGTTTTGAAAATAGTTTTCCAAAAGTTTTCTAAAAGCCTTTTTGTTCCTTCTCGTACCATATGCTCTGATACCAAATGTAACACCCCACCTCCACCAGGGTGGCTCTTGCAAGCACTCTGACTTTGGAGGGGCGTTTGAATCAGGTAAACATGCATAATGATATATCAAGGCAGAACAAGAACATATGTATATATGTAAACAGAGTAAATAACATAGATAAAACAGCGGAAGATTTCAAAACATTTCAAAACAAGTCTGGTACAACATAGCTTTCCAAATAAACAAGTCTAGATAAAACAACATCAACTGAAAAACTGAAATAAATAAGTGCTATCCCCAATTAAGTGGTAACCATAGCTAGCTTCATGTCGAAACCGTACATGAGCTGAAATCCCATAAGCAAGCAATCCGAAATCCGAGCTAAGCTCCAGTATTCCCTCCCTGAGAACCGGGGGGGGGGGGGGGGAACGGAAGAAAAGAGGCGAAAGAAAACAGGTCAGTCAAAAAGACTGAGTAAGCCCTACTACAATCAATGTAAACTGATAAAGTTAACTGGCATGAGCAGCAGGGATGAACATAAGGATAACAATATACTAGCATGATGATTAACTAACAAGGTAGATAAAGGTGTCATCGCATAATCAGGATTAAGGTTTTGCACCACAGGTGTACTAGCAAACTGACATGACTTGAATAAACAAGTATTGATCCCTTGGCCCAAGCTTTGGCCCAATAACATGAAATGACCCTAATACAAGGTCCAACCAAACGGTCTAGTCGATCGGCTCCCTAAGCCTAACTCATCACGTGTTGGTGTCAATACGGCCCAATCATAATTGTAGTCGAACTGTGCCGGGTCCACCCTTCGGGTGTATCAAGCCCTAGGGTGTCAACCCCTGGACACCATGAACATGAGTGCACAGTCCCGATCTACTGGTACCCGTGCATGTTTTATCCGGCTACGAACTATGTGCACGACCAGAGTCCGCCCGGAACTACACCGGCGTACCCTCTGCCGTCGCTTTTGGTCACTTACCTCCAGTCCAGTAATCGTGCCCCCACCCTAGCCTAGTCCCTAGGGTCATGATGATACTAACTTGGTATTACTGCTGGAGTGGGCCCCCATTGCTAGGATTTTTCTAGTGGGTTAAGTACGGTTTAACCCTCTTGCTAATCCTGGATTAACTTGGTTAAGTGTAACGATGAGTTCACGACTTAACCCCGATTAATCGACCAAGCCCAAATTGGTTAAGTATTAAGTGGACCATGACTTAACCCTAATCACGAGGCATTAATTAATTTAATGCGCCTTAACCTCTCACATTAGACCTTGTTGTGGTTACTAGTTAAGCCGGGCGGGTCCGGGTAGCTTTACACCACAACTTGGTCTAACCTCGGGTTCAAGGTACAACATGACCAACTTCTCACATTGGGTCCTATTGTTTGTAGCAACTAGTTAAGCCGGTCGGTTCCGGGTAGGTTTACGCTACAAACTCAACCCAACCTCGAGTTGGCCACACTTATCTTTTCTAAGTGTCATGTCCATCATGTTTCCAAAACATGTTACAAGTTTTCGAGCAATTGGGTAGACCTAACTTAATAGGTAAATTCCCAATGGGTAGACCTAACTTAATAGGTAAATTCCCAAGCTTATGTTTTATGTCTTTTAAGTTTACCCAACCCCAAACGCAATCCCATCGCTTACATATCGCAATAGCGCATAAAGGATAGAAAGAGGGAACTTGGCATAATCATGACATAAAGGTATTGAAGCCACAAGCTTAACATGGTGGCATATGAAATGTTCATATGTTCATACACTTGCATATTACATTTTTAGGCCTCAAAAGCATGCATAAAACCAAACTTAGCATATTGGCGATACATGGTGCTAAATGACATGTAGAGATGGCCATAAGTTCGCATTTAGCCTCACATGCAAGTTATCATAAGAGATATGATAACTTACATGTTGTTAAAATGCAACCTTTGGCATAAAGCTTAAAGCTTTATGTTCATAAACCCAAAATAAGCTTGCATAACATGATAGCATGGACAAAATGTTCAACCCAAACTTGCATAACATAACTTGGCATACTTGCATATAAACTTGCATATCACAACATGATAAACTTGCATATAAACTTGCATATCATACATTTAACTTTAGAGTTTAAGTATGAAAGTAGAATAGGGCTTACAATGCTTAAGAAGTCACAAAAATATGACAAAGCCCTTATGAAATCAATTAAACCCAAAATGCAAGCAAAACCCTTGAGCCAAAATGATCAAGACTCCTTCTTTATGATGCAAATATATAAACTTGACTTGAATGCAAGCTAATGATGCTCATACAAGTTTGAAAACACTTGTATGCATGGAAAATCACTTAGGAATTTATTTAGGAATTTTATGAAGAGAGTGGAGGCCATGAGAGGATTGATTTTGCCATAGTTTAGTTGTATGAATGAATAATGATGATTTAGGGTAGATTAGGGTCTTATTTATAGATTAGGCAAGTGTTTTAGGCCATAGGATTAAACCTAGATTCAATCCAAGCCATCAAAGCATGTCTTGGGGAAGAAGTCAAGTGTAGGAACCATCTAGGGCCTTTAGATTAAAAATGAACCATGAGAACCATTCAAATGCAAAATCTGCATTTGAGCGAATCGGCCCATGGGTTGACAGCCAAACACCCTGGATTAACCCCTAGTCGACCCAACGGGCTCGGGTCGACCTCAAAAATCGGCCGGTTCGGTTATTCCCCTCTCCCAATTCACTGTTTTGAACATTTTTGCATATTTATTTATTTAATTTTCAATTATATATATATATATATATATATATATATATATATATATATATCAATATATATATATTTCTCTACGCAACCCATTTCACTTAATTAAGTATACTTTAATTTGGGAATTTTTCGTGAAACTTCGCGAGGCCATATCTTGGTCATACGGACTCCGATTTTCGAAAACTCGGACTCTATTTCGCGTATTTTTCCGAGACGAACGCAATGGCATAGCCCGTTTCCCTTGATTCAGATTTTACAGTTTAATTCTGCCTCCATTTATGTTATAACATGTTATTCAAAAATACGGGTTGTTACAAAAGCCGCACCTAAGGTCAATGGAATTTGTTGCCATGCTTTAGTTTATTAGCAAATAAAACATGGTAGTGATAACAAAAATTTGGGACATCCATATACATGCATGCTGTCATTGCAGCAAGGGTGTTAATCACCAAAAGAAAAGAATGCATGTATCATTCAAATATCCAACATTAGTGGAAAGAAACAGAGGCCCAATTTCACTCTAAAGTTTCAAATGGTTATAATATAATACATGAATGCATTAGAACTAGTGAAGTAAAGAGCAACAGAAGCATTGAACTGGAAATCTTAAACAAAATAAATTATGAACCGTTTCAACAGTTCAACCTTAAATCCCAAAAATTGCATTATTTCATTGTTTATGCTGCATAAAAACTAAATAACCTGTTCCAATATAGAACGAATAGAGCAAAAGAACTTCACCTCAAAGAGGGGATTTGGGTTTCAAGCTGCATATTCCATTCTTATAAATATGAACTTATATTATTCATCTTTGCTCAATAACACAACTACAATTAAACATCCAATTTGAAATATTTCCTCCATCTAAAAAGGGATAAGTGTAGGTGGAGCACTATATAAAATATTGAAGTATAACCATATAAGATTAAATAAACATATCACATGCTACAACATACATGGTACCTGCTAGCATATTTATAAAGAACAATCATGTCTTAGCCTTACGTGTTTCTTTTCTTCTTGACTAAATTTAATCCTTGCAGTTTATAGAATATCCCATTTGTATCAAGTATTCAAGTAACAGAGAGCTCAAGAGAACCGTTCTACTCACTAATGATCATCTTAAGCACTCATTAAGAGCATTATGATACAAAATGGTATGGCAAAGCAAATGCAAAAAAAAATGATTTTAGCCAACTAGATTTGTAGTCTCATAAACAATGATAAATTCGGATGCTTCCCTTATAATACATAGTACCCAAACTGTGATACCCCTCCTAAGCAACTGTGAATCTTGTTGTAAGTGAGTCAACAAAGAAATAGCTAGAGAGCTTGTAACATATATGCAGACTAAATGGAAAATGAATAGAATCTAGTGATCTACTGGGGAAACACATGACACAGTGCCACACAACAACAATATGTGACTGCAACAATCAAACGGCCAGTGATCAAAAATGCCCAAACACAGTAAAAAAAACTTATGCAGGGACACACACCAGCTAAGGGCGGTAGCAAAAAAAATTTCAACCGGTGCTGCATGCATCCAGTACGTACAATCATGTGGCCAAATATTAACTAACTAAGAAGAAAAAAGTGTATCCGCCATAAAAAATATGCTGTTATAATTATTTAATTCTAAAGTTCATAAATTTGAACCAAAAATTAATCACTTGCGAAAAACTCACATGCATCATATGGCGGTAACAAAGGACAGCGGGGGCATGGACGCCGGTGACTGCAGCGAAGGAAATGACGCGAATCAAGGCTTGAGGAGGAAGCCAAGAATGGTACATTTCACGGTCCGGATTTGGGAGGTGTGGTGAGCAACGCAACTTTGGGTGAGACTAAAGCCTACTGCAAATCGGCCATCAAAACCACGATCTGGGTCAAGGCCGTGGAGGTTTGGTTCTCGCTGTTCGGTTAAGGGAGCACCAGCGACGAATTCAGTTTTGTGGCCACCAACAGTAATTTTAGCAGCAAAGAATTTAGGGATTTTACAGTGGAGCAAGCCATTTCTTTCTTTTCTTTTTAGGAAGGACCCTTCGCTCAGATAATATGAGGAGCATCCCCCACCCCCACAAAAGGGTTACGCTCATTTGTATATAATTCAGCCAATGTATCACGAAATAGACTCGATGTTTCCAGATCCTGACAACACGTGTTAGGTAAGCAGACCAACATAGGCAAGAGTAGAGATTTATAGAATGCTCTAGATATTATTATATTTTTAATGTTGAGCTGAATGAGAGAAATAAATTGAACAACCGTTTCTAATGAACAGTATACAGCAGAAACGAACAACGCTATTTGCATTATAAATTCAACAACTACTATCCATAAATTATATTTAATGTCAACGCGATAAAACACGTAATTTTATATCTTTCTTTATATCACAACCGTACTTTTAAATTATTATTATTAAGAAATAGATTTACAATTACAAATCAATTAGCAGCTTAAATTAAAAATTCAAACTTTACATTTCAGAGCCGCGCTCTAAAATAAATTTGATTTCAAGTTCGCAAATAACAATTTGGTCTCAACTATCTTTGAAATAAATTAGATCTTTTAAATTTGTAATACATTCCAAAACAAATAAAAGTCCAAATTTAATGTTGAAAACCAAATAAAAATATTTATTTTAAACGCTAAATCCTTAATTTAATTTATTTCTTAAATGCTACAAGTTTCTGAACTATTACAACCCCCTTTAAAAAATCCCGGTTGTTACAGACTCCCCCCCCCCTTTAATGAAATTGCATCCTCGCAATTTACACGGGTTCAAATACAACATTACGGAATACCAACGTCGCATCTTAACTTCTCCTTTTAATTAACATACAATAGTTGAAACTTCAGTAATATTCCCTGACTTATTTAGGTTGTTCAACAGGAAATTTCCAACTTTGATTTCTCACTTTTGCAAAAATTTCAATTCTTATCCTAAGTGAAATACATATATTACGATACCCACTCCCTCGTTTTAATATAAAGATATCGTATATAAATCAACACGATTCCATAATTTTAGAAAATATGATGAAATTGGGCAGGATATCATACATAACGAATCAAATCGGGGTATCATTTACAGATACTTATATCATCTATCATATATAAAATAATATGATAAAATGAATTAGGTTAGAGTATCATTTTTTCCCTTTTTTTTGTTTTTTGTTTTTTTGTTTTTTGTTATTTAATCAAAACGATACTCATAGCAAATACAACCGAATGGTAAAAGAATAACTATAATAAAGTAGTTTGTATTTCATGACATTTATCATATATAAAGTAATATGATAAAATAAACCGAGCTAAACTACCACATATAAACCAACAGGATATTTACAATAAATCTAAACAGAGTATCACACATAAATCAGTGCGATGCTCTTAACAAATATCATATATAAATCAATATGATAAATTAAATCAATACAGAGTATCACATATAAATCAATGCGAAGCTCTCAACAAATCATATAAATATTAATAGGATACTCGTAATAATTAAGTCAGAGTATCATAAACTAATGAAATCCGCATGATATTTATCATATATAAAACAACATGATAAAATAACCCAAAACAGAGTATCATATATAAATCAATACGATACTCATAAGAAATACATATACAAAACAACATCATACTTATAATACATATCTTATGATAATTAATCAAGTCAATAGAATCTTCATGGCATTTGTCATTTGTAAATCAAATCAGAGTATCGTATATAAATCAATACGACACTCATAACAATCATCATATATAAAATCAATATGATAATATAATCAAATCAGAGTATCATATATAAACCAATACGATACTCATAACAATTATCATATATAAAATCAATATGATAATATAATCAAATCAGAGTATCATATATAAATCAATACGATACTCTTAACAATTATCATATATAAAATCAATATGATAATATAATCCAATCAATTATAGTAATGTAATAAAATATTAGGGGATTATGGGATAAATGTAACTTGACTCATAAATACCAAATAAACAGATGCTAGTATTGTAAAATCACAGTGGTAGAGCTCGAGCGCACATCGAGACAACAACACCGTAATCTACTCATAGCGTCATAACGACACCTAGCGATCAACCCAAGATAACCAAGACGGTCTAAGACGAAGGCCGTATGCTACCCATTCACGGCACTACACGTGGGACCCCCACGCCTCCATCTATTGTAGTCCGTGACCCGCCGATCGAGAAACCCAATCAAATCAACAAAATTTCCCAATGTAGCAGACCGTTGACCTTTGGTGGTAGATTGGAGAAATTTAATACCACCGATTCAGGTAGCGACCCTGAACCAGGTCGACTGTAACACCCCACCTCCGCTAGGGTCACTCACAAAGGGAATGCACTAGGTTTGGTGAAGCATTATCGAGGTAAACATGCACA
The DNA here is from genome assembly GCA_030737875.1 of Allium sativum. Taxonomy (NCBI): domain Eukaryota; kingdom Viridiplantae; phylum Streptophyta; class Magnoliopsida; order Asparagales; family Amaryllidaceae; genus Allium; species Allium sativum. The sequence goes on from CM060913.1 coordinate 166,143,855, forward strand.
GAAATATTACAAGACAGAACATATATAAAACAGCGGAAGTAAAACAAATTTCATTACCTTATAAAATAAGGTCTAAAGCCTTTTACATCAGAATACACCAAAACCTGTCTTGCAATAGTAAAGAAGCATAAACCATTTCATAAATTATTCCCCAAGTAAAACAGTAAAGTAGCCATAGCCAAGAAAAAGTCCAAGCCATGCTTGATGACCTCTAGCAGAAGAAGTCCGTACTAAATAACAGTGTTTCCTCCCTGGAAACCTGGGGGAGGGGGGAACGGAAGACAAAGAGGCGAAACAAAACGGGGTCAGTAAAAAAGACTGGTAAGTCATATCTACTTCCAGTATAAAAACAGGTAAAGGTAACATGACATGCATAAACTGAAAGTAAACATAAGGATGACGACAAGATAGATAAGCTAAACCAAGATAGCTGGATGAACTACTGTAGCAAGATAAACTAAGATATCCTTGATAAACTACGGTGTCAAGATAAATCAAGGTATCACATCGTCAGGTTTCTATCAAGTATACTATCCCAAGGTATCTATCATGTATAACATCCCACGGTATCTATCATGTATAACATCCCAAGGTATTTATCATGTATATTTGCAATGCACCTCTCGTACTAGTATCCCAACCCGCGTCATGTGTTAACTATGAATGTCCCTTGCACAATGTCATGTAATGGTCCATGTCAACCTAATATATAGCATATGTAGGTTTTCCCAACTCGTATGTTTCTTTCCATGTATAAGTTCAGTCCTTTGCCGTAGGCCGTACGGGCTTTCCCATGTAAATCTATACCACCTCAACGTAGAACCATTTTATCCTTGATATTATTTTGGACTGCTACCCTTGATCCGGTTATGTTTTCTTACCATGAACTATCGCGTGTTCACTTAGGATTTATGCCACCTAGGACCACTAGGGATTATGCTGCCTAATGAACGTTTCCGTTCAAGCCACCTAGGGCCACTAGGGATTATGCCACCCGTCAATCGCGCCCTTTATCCCACGTATGTATCGTGAATCGTTTTCCATGTCTAGACACACATGTATCTCAATGTGCCATCCGAGTTCCGTGCCAGGGCAAATCGAGAAATACGGAACTCGGTCGGGAGCTTTAAGTCGTCTGCTGATGCAGATATCAAGGTCTGTTTTTTTTTTGTATCCGTGGCTATGGTCCCATGTGACCCCTCCCTCAACTACTGAAAGGCAATCCAAGAAAAATCATGTATGAGAACTACATCCCGGCCCCACTATAGCCCCACTTTCCTATTGGCCAACCTCACCCATGACTCGATAGCAAGAACATGGTCTGTTGGGAGTTCTCTACCTTTCCGTACGTAAACGATTGACTAAAGATGGTAGGTAGTCGGCGATGTGCTATCCAGGGCAAAAACAAGTATCGTCGACTCCACGCTAATCCATCCTAGTCTTTAGGTCGCTCGCATAGCAACCAAGGCATACCCTTGGCTCTTCTACCGCAGACCTTAACCTCTGTGAGGCCAGGTTTCATGGACCATCTGCCACCTCACAGAGGGATACAAAGAGTACCCTCATGTCCCCCGAAGCTACCGCTTCGTCACCCAGTTCGCTGGAGCTTTTTATCCAAGTCAGATAAGTTGCTCCTCCTCGTATACTAAGCGATGACCTACCGTATCAGGTTACTCATCTATTTATGAACTAGACCCATGTCCTTGGCTAAGAATTATTACTTAGTTATCCTTAACTAAGGTTTACCACTTAGCTTCTCTTCCCGCTATCCTTGTTAACTACGATTTTCAACCTAGTCCCCTGAGCTAGGGTTTTGTCTAATGGGGGTTAAGTGTTGTCATTCAAGCTCATGACTTAACCCGCCTATGAATCATGTCAAGATTGGCTAAGTATTTAAGTTCAAGGCTTAGCCCTACAAGTTGGTTAAGTATACCAAGAAGCTCATGACTTAACCCTATCAAGTCAAATTGGTTAAGTATTTGTTTGTCTTAACCCTATCAGATTATCGTGTTAGATTGATTAAGCATAGATTATCTTAATCCAATCAGATTATCGAGTCGGATTGGTTAAGTATGGGTTAGCTTAACCCCATCCACTAATCGCATTACAATGGTTAAGTATATTTAAAAGGTCTTGTGACTTAACCCTATCAGGTCCGCAAATTAGATTGGTTAAGTATAGGCTGCTTAACCTCATCAAATCATCATGTATAATTGGTTAAGTATAAATTACTTAACCCCATTAAATTATCATGTTAAGTTGGTTAAGTATTGGTTACTTAACCTCATTGAATTACCAAGTTTAGATTGATTAAGTGTTTAACTTAACCCCATCGAATTACCGTGTTTAGATTAGTTAAGTGTAGGTCACTTAACCCCATCTAATTACTGTGTTTAGATTAGTTAAGTCTAAGTTACTTAACCCCATCCAATTACCAAGTCGGATAATTTAAGTGTAGATTACTTAACCCCATCCACTAATTGTCTTATGTGGTTAAGTTTCAGTAAGAAATCAAGTCCGGTTCCACTTAACCTACCCATTCGTGTCATATCGGTTAAGTGTCATTAGTCAGAATTACTTAACCATTTCATGTGGCATTAATTAGATTAATGCACCCCAACCTCTCACATTAGACTTTGTTGTGGTTACTAGTTAAGCCGGGCGGGTCCGGGTAGATTTACACCACAACCTAGTCTAACCTCGGGTTTTAAGTGCTATATGACCAACTACTCACATTGGGTCCTATTGTTTGTAGCCACTAGTTAAGCCGGGCGGGTCCGGGTAGATTTATGCTACAAACTCAACCCAACCTCGAGTTGGCCACTTTCATGTTTGGTCTAGTGTCTTATTACACTTACAACCCACACATGTCTAGTTCAAGTTCCATGTTTTCCTACGTGTCATGACCACATTTAAGTGTATCATGAATGTCATGTTCTCATGTAAACCCCATGTCAAGTTTTCGTGTCATATTCACGTTTTACCTAAACTACCCAACGTATTTCCAACCCAAGTGGAAGCGAGTCACATAGTAGGGGTATTACGCCAACATATGGGCCTCAAACATGCGAGATATCATAAAGGGATTGGCCGCAAACATGCATAGTATCATAAGAGAATTTGACCACAAACATGCATAGTATCATAAGGGAATTTGGCCACAAACATGCATAGTATCATAAGGGAATTTGGCCACAAACATGCATAGTATCATAAGGGAATTTGGCCACAAACATGAATATTATCCTAAAGGATTTGGCCTCAAGCATGCATGATAACATAAGGGGTTTGGGTTCATTTACATGCATAAGCCCCAAAGTCAAGTCTTTGCCAATGTTTCACAAGTCAAATGGTTCCCAAAAGTTCATGCTAACATTCCATAGACAAAGATTCAAACTTGCAAGATAAACTAGATTAAACATAACATGAGTGGCATGATTTAGTCACTAAGCATAGCCCAAAGTCATAGGTTCAAGCAAAAGAGGCATGACAAGGTTCATATAGGCTAGCATACTTATGTTTGATCGCATTTTATCCCATGTCACATTAGAACCACCGTTAGAATCTACAAGTAGCTAGAACTTACATAGCGTGGAAAAAGGGCTAGGAGCATGAATCGTCTTGACGAAGAAAGGTGGCTCCTTTGTGGAAGAATCGTCATGAAATTTGCATAGCAACGTTGATCTACCCTCGATTTGGTGTAGCAAGCTTGCACCTTTTGATTCGGACCCGATTTGAACGCATAGTCTCTTGGAGTTGAAGATGGAGGCCATGATCACTTGGCATTTGGGCGGTACTTCGTGGCAAGAGTGATTTGTGAGGGTTTAGGGTAGGCTTAGGGGTGTTTTTATAGAGATTAGGAGTAGTTTAGGCCCTTAGATTAACCCTAGGATAGTTCTGAACCCTCAAAATCCGTCACAGCCCCATAAAACATGTCTTGAGGAACAAGTCAGGTGCACCCAGGCCAAACTGGCCGACTACCCAAGTCGACAGGGGTGTCGACTGGGCAGTCGACACCACCTGGGGTGTGTCGACTCCCAAGTGGACTCCCCAGTCGACTTGGGGGTGGCGGGAATTTTCCCGCCTGTCCTGCCTGGCTGAATTTAAATTCTGAATTCAAATTTGAACTGTTTTTGAACTTGAAATTTTCTGAAAACTATGACGGCCCATAACTAGGTCATACGGACTCCGATTTTCGAAAACTCGAACTCTATTTCGCGTATTTTTCCGAGACGAACGCAATGGCGCTACCCGTTTCTCCTGATTCAGATTTTATATTTTAATTCTGCCTTGATTCTTGTTTTAACACGTTGTTAAAAATCCGGGTTGTTACATCAACCAAGGTGGAGTTTTGGTCCATTGGTACAATAGAGTCCAATCTATCCCAATCCCTAAAATCAAAAGTATTCTTGAAATGCTAATTTCATATAAAACTTTCCATGAAGTTCAAAGTGTTTATAATGTCAAAACACTTTAAAAATCCATTTATGACTTGAATAAATAAATCATCACATATAAAGGCAAAATGGTAATCACAAACAAAACTGATATTCGACTTTATCATATATAAAATAAAATAAAATTAGTCAAGTCAGAGTATCATATATAAATCAATATGATACTCATAATAAATATCAAATATAAAACAATATGACAAAATAAACCAAATCACGATAGTCGTGAAAGAGGATAAAAGTATCGTCATGAAAGCATGTCAACTTAGAAAACACTTCAATAATTGGAGTATACTTTCCAACAGTAACACATGCTCTTGTAGCACATTATGTTATCGGTATAATTCAGAACCGAAAATACAAAACCAACTGATTATCCCATATTAAAAGTCAAGAGAGTAACCAGAAAAGTATTACCAAACGTCCCATACCGCTTGGTATTACTGCTTCGCTTACTCAAAATCCTCATCACATAGAATATTTCAATGGAAATTGTACTCGATTCAAACCATATACCTGTCAAAGAAACATAACTAATTTACTTTTATTTGTTTGTATTATTTATCTATTATTACCGCTATTATTACTTTACTTCAAATACCGATCCGAGCCAATTTCAGAATTGATTCAGTCCTTGTTTAACAACGTTTTTTATAAAAAAAATCGGACATCGCTCGAATCCCGTCTTGTCAAATTCGAAGTTTTTTTTTTCAAAACCCCAAATCGCGCTCTCTCAAGAGTGATTCTATATCAATCCCGCTCATTCTAGGGTATTTCCACCCTATCTCTAATGAGTTTTAAACACAATAAGCCATGCTTTAGAGAAACCATAGCTCTGATACCAACTATAATAGCCCGCCCTTTTGACCGCCCCAAGACAGTAGTTGAACCAACTTAAAACGTTCAAAATGACGGATTGTTATTGGATTACAAGGTTTAAAATGGAATTAAACACAAAATCGCTATGCTCGACAGTAGTAGCAAAATAATTTTTTATACAAATATCAAAGTTTACAATATTTTGTGCAACGGAGAAAAAAGAAACCAATATTGATTTACAAACAAATTTTCTTTTTTAATAAATTGCAGTTGTTGTCGAGCTCTGCACACACCTGCGTCTTCTCGCGCCTCTCCTCTATTACATGGTTCACTTATCAGCTCACGCTTGCTTCCCATAATACAAAATATATGCTCACCGGAACACACGTCTCATTTCACAAATGTGTTTCCTATTTGAATTGCCCCCAACAAAAACATGCTAACGCCTCTAAGACCGATGGTCTCAAATTGATGAATAGACCCAAAAGGAAAGAAGAAAGCAAATATAATATTCTTTCTACTCCCTCCACACTTTAAGGTTTCATGCTTTCCTGGACCCTTTCTATTGTATGCATGCAAAGTAAAATAATTTCAAATAATGCATGCAAATAAATTTATTAAATTAATGCATGCAAATAAATGCATTGAATTAATGCATGCAAAATGAACCAATGTAGATAACGAATTGTATTTATGTATGCAAATGCATGCCAGTAAACCCCAAATTTAGCAAATCCTTTACCTTTATTCACACACAACATGTATAATAAAGGGTTTATTTAAAGTATAAACAAGGTGTGGCCTGATATGGTAACCAAGCACAAACTGAGTTTGATAGAATAGGGAAAAACTTGGGGCCAAACAGAATTACATATGCATGTGAATTCCAAGTTTAATATTAGGAATAGTTTGCAAGTCTATGCTTAAGGCAAGTAGAGTATAAATAGCAAATTTGTTTTCCTCTTATCAGTTTGAGAAATCAACGAAAGCCGCACCTAAGGTACATGGAATTTGTTGCCATGCTTTAGTTTATTAGCAAATAAAACATGGTAGTGTTAACAAAAATTTTGGACATCCATATAGGTGCATGCTGTCGTTGCAGCAAGGGTGTTAATCACCAAAAGAAAAGAATGCATGCATCATTCAAATATCCAACATTAGTGGAAAGAAACAGAGGCCCAATTTCACTCTTAATTTTCAAATGGTTATAATATAATACATGGATGCATTAGAACTAGTGAAGTAAAGAGCAATAGAAGTATTGACCTGGAAATCTTAAACAAAATAAATTATGAACCGTTTCAACAGTTCAACCTTAAATCCCAAAAATAGCAGTTCATTGTTTATGCTGCACAAAAACTAAATAACCTGTTCCAATACAGAACGAATAGAGCAAAGGAATTTCACCTCAAAGAGGGGATTTGGGTTTCAAGCTGCATATTCCATTCTTATAAATATGAACTTATATTATTCACCTCAATTCAATAATACAACTACAATTAAACATCCAATTTGAAATCTTTCCTCCATCTAAAAAGGGATAAGTGCAGGTGGAACACCATATAAAATATTGAAGTATAACCATATAAGATTAAATAAACATGTCACATGCTACAACAAACACGGTACCTGCTAGCATATTTATAAAGAACAATCATGTCTTAGCCTTACGTGTTTCTTTGCTTCTTGACTAAATTTAATCCTTGCAGTTTATAGAATATCCCATTTGTATCAAGTATTCGAGTAAAAGCGAGCTCTAGAGAACCTTTTTACTCACTAATGATTATCTTAAGCACTCATTAAGAGCATTATGATACAAAATGGTATGGCAAAGCAAATGTAAAATAAATGAATTCTGCCAACTAGATTTGTAGTGCCATAAACAGTGATAAATGCGGATGCTCCCCTTATAATACATAGTACCCAAACTATGATACCCCTCCTAAGCAACTGTGAATCTTGTTTTAAGTGACTTAACAAAGAGATAGCTAGAGAGCTTGTAACATATGTGCAGACTAAATGGAAAATGAATAGAATCTAGTGTTCTACTGGGGAAACATATGACACAGCGCCACACAACAACAATAATTGACTGCAACAATCAAAGGGCCAGTGATCAAACATTCCCAAACACAGTAAAAAAAACTTATGCAGGGATGCACACCAGCTAAGGGCGATAACAAAACAAATTTCAACCGGTGCTGCATGCAACCAGTACATACAATAATCATGTGGCCAAATTTCAACCAACTAAGAAGAAAAAGGTGCATCCGCCATAAAACATTTGTTGTTCTAATTAGTTATTCTAAAGTTCATAAATTTGAACCAAAACTTAATCGCTAGCGAATAACCCACATGCAACATATGGCGGTAACAAAAGACGGCGGGGGCACGGACGTCGGTGACTGCAGCGAAGGAAACAACGCGAATTAAGGCTTGAGGAGGAAGCCAAGAACGGTACAGTTCATGGTCCGGATTTGGGAGGTGTGGTGAGCAACGCAACTTTGGATGAGACTGAAGCCTGCTGCAAATCGACCATCAAAGCCACGATCTGGGTCAAGGCCGTGGAGGCTTGGTTCCCGTTGTTCGATTAAGGGAGCACTAGTGACGAATTCGGTTTTGTGGCCACCAACAGTAATTTTAGCAGAAAAGAATTTAGGGATTTTATGGTGGAGCAAGCCTTTTCTTTCTTTTCTTTTTAGGAAGGACCCTTCGCTCAAATAATATGAGGAGTGTCCCCCCAACAAAAGGGTTACGCTCATTTGTATATAATTCAGCCAACGGATCACGGAATAGACTCGATGTTTCCAGATCCAGACAACACGTGCTAGGTAAACAGACCAACATAGGCAAAAGTAGAGATTTATAGAATGCTCTAGATATTATTAGATTTTTAATGTTGAGCTGAATGAGAGAAATAAATTGAACTACCGTTTCTAATGAACGGTATACAGCAGAAACGAACAACGCTATTTGCATTATAAATTCAACAACTACTATCCGTAAATTATATTTAATGTCAACGCGATAAAACACGTAATTTTATTTCTTTTTTATATCACAACCGTATATTTAAATTATTATTATTCAGAAATAGATTTACAATTACAAATCAATTAGCAGTTTAAATTAAAAATTCAAACTTTACATTTCAGAGCTATTCTCGAATATTTACGATCCCGTTGTTGGTTCATACTCAAACAGCGACAATGTCCCATAACTAAATAGCTAAATGTCCCATAACCACACGCTATTCTCGAATATTTACGATCCCGTTGTTGGTTCATACTCAAACCAGTGAAAAGAAATTATTTCGAGCTAGTTAATATAAGAAAACAGCAACATGTCCCATAACCACATGCTATTCTTGAATATTTACGAACCCGTAATTGGTTTCTATTCAAAACAGAGAAAATCACCACACATGTTCGAACGCACGAGTCCAAGAGTTATTCGCCGAAGTAAACATATAAGGGTTATAGTCCTCATGTTTACTAAGGTAAATAAACTAAATTTCTCTCTCGATCGAGTAAAGAGGATCCGTACACACTGATAGATTGGAACCCGTAGAAGGATTCATAGTCCATTAATAATATATAAACCCTCTTATAATTTGAATTGACAATAAACAATAGTACGATTGCCGAAGCAAATCGATCAAGGGGATTCACGTCATAATGATGTAAATTCAAATCATAAATCATCAAATATAAATTCGATAAATCGAATATACATAGCTCGTTAGTGGATTCTATAACGTTAGAAAACGATTAGGAACCACGTTAGAGCGACAGAAAACAAGGGCACAAAACAGTGACAATTTGTCACAAACAGGGTGACATGGATCAGAGTACAATCACCAAGGTGATCGATAATGCGTAATTCACATTACAACAACATACAGGAAATCAAAGGGATAACGGTTCTGATTTCGATAAACGAACGAATTGAAATCCCAAACTAGCACCCGAAGGTTTTAAACTATATCGGATTAGACTCGAAGGATATCGAGTCGATAATTCATGTTTAAGAATCGTGAATCATACTAATATCGAGGGTCAAACCCGAATTAATGAGTAAATAGATTCATAAAATAGAGCGCACGGGCTCTAGAAATATTTCTAATGCAATTAACATTAATCAATGAGAATAGAGTCAATTAAAGATCAAAATTCAATGAATCAAATAATAATCAATGTCGATGAATCGAGCTGCTGGAATCTGTGAATTTATGAAGCTGTAGTTGACAAATGAAGTCCGAACGGCCCGAGCTCCAGCTGGGAAAGAGCCTGGATGGGGGTAGACTGTGGACCGAGGTCCCTCTAGTCCACAGCAGAAAACCGGTCGATAGGTCAAAATGGGGCGGTCGACCAATTTTACACAGAAACAAAACCGGTCGATCGCCCTATTTTGGGCCTGTCAACCGGTTCTAACTTAGGCCGTTGCCTAGGTCGAACCTAGGGGAATTCGTCCCCCGCGAGTGTCCATCGTCGATCGTTGAGGTTCGTGACTTCTTCGGGACATCAACGAGACCTCTCCGATCCACTGTATCGACTCGTAAAGCTCGAATGCATTGGTTTCGATTGTTAATTCTAAAACGAACAAAATTCCAAACCAAAACGAATAAACGCGATATATGGGAATTGTGAAGTCTTAGAACTTGCCGGGTGCGATAATGGTACTTCACAACACCACTTAATCGATTCAATTCATGTGCATTGATCGGGTTAATACCATACGCCATAATTTCAATTGAAATTTAAACTAATAAATAGGAAAGAGTAAATAAATTATCCTAACCAATTTTACAAGCAAATGCAACATGAAATGGTCCTAAATTAAACTTGTACAAGAACATAGGCTTGAGGCATAGATGTGAGTTCAATAAAGAACTCACCTTTGGCTTGATTCAATGAAGAACAAGCACACAAACGAGCAAAGCTCCTCTCTGTCATCATTTGCTCCTCTAAAATCACCTCATACATTCACACACAAACATATATGAATTAGGGTTATGGAAAAATCCAAAATTTAGAGGAGTATAAGGTAGAGAGGGAGAGTAGAGAGCTTACCCATGTCTTAGAATTGGATTTGCACAAGAATTGAGTTCTAGATTGAAGGCCCTAGCTTAGGGAATTTCTATTTCCCATTCCCTTCCCCATTTTTATTTCTTTTGTTGAAGTGAGAATGAATGAAAGATCAGGAGGATGATTTGGGGTTATATGGTGAGCTAGGTTAGCTCAACCAAGACCCAACCAAAATGCCAAAATTCCGAAGCTCGGAATATATCGAAGCTTATGGTTTTCGAACACGTAAACGACGTTTTGAACTCAATGGAAGTGGTTTCGAGTCCAAATTCGTCCATATGCAAAAAGTGAAATTTTGTCATATACCAAATGAAAAAGACCAAAATCGCTCAACTCAAAAGGTATCGATGTTTATAGTCAACAAGTTCGTAAACGATGCCGGGCTCAATGGAAGTGGTTCCAAGTCCTAATTTTATCGTCTGTGTAAAACGACATTTAGAGTGACACATTGGAAATGGCAATATATTTAAATAAAATAATTAAATCTATTATCGTGGAATGAGCGGGTTGTTACAGACTTCCCCTCTTAAAAGAATTGCGTCCCCGTAATTCCTTATGGTTGAAATAATAAGTAACAACCAAAAATAATACCACAGAGTGGTACCACAAGAACTAACAAGAAATGAAAAGGTCACACCAACGGCTAGGTGAGATCCCAATTTCGTCTCACAAGAACATAAAAACTAGAGTTCAATCTCGAACTTCATTAGCCATGAAGGTAGTTATCCCAAACGGGTAAAATCATTCCAGAATAATTCATAAGCGCTATGAATTCAAATAGACTCACCTTCTTAGTATGATTCTCAAGGGAATGAGAGTCAATAGAATGCACAAAAACCATGCGAATCTAATTTGGAAGTTCAGGAAGCAACGGGATTGCATCCTACAAATGCAAGATGTCAAGAATAGATATTTCTCTAAGGATATGAAATGGAAATTTATGATGGTTGACTATTCCATCCCCAAACTCAATCACGACGATGTAGCGAACATCGAACCTGAGCACTTTAGTCTTGCGACAAGGTGGCTGACACCAACAAAAGCACAACACATAGATTCCAACGAATTTAGCCAAGGAGAGCAATTCTCGAAGGAATAATCAATTTTAGTATCAATGATTCAAGGTTGGTAACGGAATACTAACGAGCTAGAAACCGATAAACAAATATTGGTAACGAAATACTAATGGTCTATTTGGGGAAATCGATTTCTAAGCAGGCACTAAATCTCATTTAGTAACCATAAAGACAAATCATTAGGAATTATACGAAATTCCCAATATTCAGAAACTCGAGTATCAATTTTAGAAAATCAGAAACATCGAGAAAATGGTGGATAAGTAGTGCACACCTTTCCACTTCGGGACAACATGATTTTAGATAATTTTCTACCAAATTTCTCAAATCGAAAAAACGTCAGCAATTAAGCAAAGAAGCAATAGACAATTTCTATAACAAGATGAGATTAAACCAAAGAGGTCGTAATTCCAAAAAAAATTGATTTACAAGGGTTAACAAACGTGTAGAGACAATTGTCGACCCAAATGATTCAAACAAACAAGAAATGAATATCAAAAGACCTCATCCTCTCGAGATTCATGACTAAAGACACATGGGGCTAAATCCACAAATGAGTTGACTATAGCACTTCCTGATGATCGACTAGATCATAGATTCAAAGTAAGGAATTACTGAGTTTGTCGTGGATCGCAAAACCCAAATCTCCCTTCCCCCCATGGGTTCCCATTCTCTCGAGTGATCATTCACTAGAGAAAATAAGGAGACCCATGGAATCACATAATACTAAATTCTCTTTAGCAAATCGAACAAGGATTAGGGATCAGGCGATATACCTAATCACTAAGAATTCTCAAAAATAAAATACCTGAAATCCAGAAACAAGAGACATAAATAAATAACTCCAGGAACAAGAGACATCGGTTATTTATTTACTCAAAGAAAAGATTCAAGATAATTTATAATTAAAAATCTTTAACCACTCAAATTCTTGGAGTTGCTCCAAAGAAATCTAGAAATAAATTAACTAGAAAAAGAATAAACGATTACGAAAAATAAAAAAAATCCAAAATATTATTATTTTGATTAACATATCAGGAGTGAATTTTAATTTTAGGAATCATTTCGAATGTCGGATTGTTACGTAATGGTGTTTAGGAATTCTGAATTACAACATGGCGTCCTATATCTCATTCGAGATCCTTAACGCACCCGATGGACAATTTAACACAAGAAAGTCCTCACAATTTCTAATGTTCACGCAAATCTCGTGAAATATAAAAATTCAATAAATAATTCGGGATGGCATAAGGGAAATAAAATTCCTTTATCAACTTACGAATAAAACACAAATGATATCTTTTGATAACGAAGAACACGATCGACGTATATCAAAAGAACATAATAAAATAATCTCTGAACAAGGTAAATGACATTAAGGAATTAATGACACATACCTTGACTCAAGAAGAGGGATCACAAGAAGCGGGATGCTTTCCCTCGTTCTTGATCTTGTGTAACGACCCGGATTTTCAGCGACTTTGGTTATCGACATAAACACGATGTCGATAACCAAACCATCGAAAAATCCTGGTAATTAATGAAAGAAATTAAAGGGTGAGGAAAGATAAGATAGAAAATTAGAATAGAAGAAGAAGAAGAACACACATCAGAGTAACCCGAATCTCACTGCGGAACGAATAAATATATTTCATAACATAACTTTGAAATATACATATTTATTTGAATATACATCATTATCAAAGAACAGCACTTACAACACAGCGGAAATAACTATAGCTATATGATCCTGAAGCCTCCTGCTCCAGCTCTTCAACTATATCTACAAATTCCTGACTACTTGACTGCCCATACAAATTTAGGCACCCAAGAGTTTAGGGAAAACAACAAAGTAAACTCCGGGTCAGTCATGGGACTGGTGTGAGTAAAACAGTTTAAAAACAGTTCGAACAAGTAAACGACATCTCATAAGACCACGCCGCATAACGGAACGAGTTTTTCCCTTATGAGAATCCAAATTATCTTTATATCAAAAACCTTTTGATATTATAATAATGTCTATCAACCACAACTATAAAAATCATCTAGTAGAAACGCTTTCATCTCACGTTCTACATATATGGTATACAATCAAAACCGCAAACACGTATTGGGTAATGGATTTCCAACTATGACAAGGTATGGAACCACCTTTCGCTAATGTACCTCTAGAGAGGAATACACTGGGTTCAACAAGAACATCTTGCAACCCGGCCACACATGACCGACCACTCATTTCGCTTGAGTATATCGAATGTATATCACCAACGATTGGGATCAGCAACCGTTTCCCGAATGGGACAGCATCAACAATAGATTTTTGGAAATAAATGAAACTCTAGATCAGGTGATTATACACCCTACTTCGGTGCGACCGACTTAGCCATGCTGCCTGCCCGATTTCTGTCATTTACCGGATGATGAGGCTAGAAGCTACACTTTATCATCACATCAGATTCACTTTGAGTGTCACATCATCAAATCCATCAAATCACCGATTGACGTCCTCAACAATACATTATGTGTTAGCTAAAAGAAGTTTCCTTCCTCGCTTCCACTCTTGGTACGGTTGGAGAAATCAATATACGTGATCGTCTGGAAATACTCTGTCAGACATCCGTCCATACAAGTCATCCAGGAACAGGATGAACCGAAGGCACTATTCTGTAAACAGGATAGCCCTTGCGTAACTTCGTCTTCAATTTCCTTTGGCATATATGATTCGCAACGCTTATGACAATACAAAGTGGTTCTTTGGATAATAATCCAACCGGTCTCTCCATATTAACAACGTTAAAATGGTCAAAACTTCGATAGTCTGTGATTTAACTATCGAATAAAAACAGGTGTGCAAACAACGATATTATTTCCAAATGGAAATTATATCGATCAAACATCATTTAACATTCATCTCCTTAGTTCATTAATTTACCTATCTCCTGTCTCCCTATATTCAATATTTCTTATTTTCTAGATTTGGAAAATATACGTTATTAACAATGGAAAACATTTCCATTTCTTGTTTTCTTTATTAGAAAACATTTCTGGTTTCTTATTTGGAAAACATTTCCAAAGCTTCTTCATTGGACTTAGACAGATGTTTAAACAAACCATCGCTATGCCAACTCAAACCATTTCCTTTACTGCCGAACCTTAACTACTCCTTAGTTAAAAACGAAGCCAATCAAGTTGGGGTAGAACTACCTCTCAGACCTTAACTGAACAACATTTCTAACTTTGGAATTGGCAAAGTTCACTTTATATTTCTTTAACTAACTTCCTTACTTAACTCTCCTTCGAATAGATCTCTATTCGATTTATTCTATTTGATTTACTCTATTCACTTAACCCCTTTCGAATAAACTATATACGATTTACTAACTTTATTCGTATAAACTATATTCTATTAACTCCTTTTAACTTTAACCCTAATCGATTAACTAACATCGAATAACTCCTTTTAACCTTATCACTAATCGATTAACTAACATCGATTAACTCCTTTTAACCTTATCACTAATCGATTAACTAACATCGATTAACTCTTTTTAACTTTGTTCTCTAATCGATTAACTAACATCGATTAACACCTTTTAACTTTCTCACTAATCGATTAACTAACATCGATTAACTCCTTTTATTCTATTCTCTAATCGATTAACTAACATCGATTAACTCCTTTTAACTTTATCACTAATCGATTAACTCCTTTTAACTTTATCACTAATCGATTAACTAACATCGATTAACTCCTTTTACTTTATTCTCTAATCGATTAACTAAAATCGAATAACTCCTTTTAACTTTCTCACTAATCGATTAACTAACATCGATTAACTCCTTTTATTCTATTCTCTAATCGATTAACTAACATCGATTAACTACTTTTAACTTTATCACTAATCGATTAACTAACATCGATTAACTCCTTTTACTTTATTCTCTAATCGATTAACTAAAATCGAATAACTCCTTTTATTCTATTCTCTAATCGATTAACTAACATCGATTAACTCCTTTTAACTTTATCACTAATCGATTAACTAACATCGATTAACTCCTTTTATTCTATTCGAATAAACTATTCATTTATAAAGATTTACTTTTAGTAATAGTTCTTCACTTTACAAATGATTTCCCTTTTATAAAACTCTATCCGTTTTAAAAACATTTTTCCCTTTTATTTACTTTCGAAATATTTCCTTTTATAAAATCTGTTGATTTTATAAAATCTCTTTTATTTCAATATACATTGAAATAATTCTTTTTACATCCCAGGGTCTTTTATGATATTTAAAATATCAAATAAAAATGATCAACATCATTCCAACACCCATAATCCATAACAGATTATATAACACATCATATATCACAATATATGAAAACAGTAAAATAAATGTTGAGGAACCAAGTTGGATTCCTCCAACCTGTTTCCCTGCATCACAGATGTTAAACAATATAGATAACATCACTTTTAGTTCCATATGATATATTCTGTTAAACTGAATCAATATAGAAATTCAACTAACTGACTAGCAGTTCAATCAAACAGTCAACACACAATCAACTAGCCAATATCTAACAGTTCTAAAAATACAACATGAAATTATAAACTGTTCAGAGTTAGTGAGATTTACTCACATTTGCAGTTCATCGTTAAAGAACGATAACTGTTATTTGATTTGAATCAAGCAATTTATTTCGCCATAAATTGCAACGAGCTCCGATGGACTTGCGGTCAATCCCGTTATGTAGTGTCCGTCCATACGATCCTGTCGGATCTAGTTTCGCTGAAAACTGATATCGTATGATAAAGTTACGATCTTTAGAAGTTATGTATATGTTTAAATTAAAAAAAACTTGGGTTTAAACTTTAATGGGCTAAGCCCTTTTACCTTGGCCCGTTTACTTCAAACCCCACTTCTCCTTAAATTACCCAACCCGCTATACTTATCTTCATCTCCCCAAATCAACAGTCGAACCCAAAAAAAACCCATCGTGGACCACACGTTGACCGTCACCGCACTTCATCCCGGTCATCAATCCCGACCGCAACCACCACCGCTCTCATCCTCATGATCCCCTCTTCCTCGTCATACCCATAAAGCTCGACTCGAGCTCGGCTGTCGACGTCAGTCCCTGAGTATCGCACTTCCTTTTACGGCCTCGAGTTCCGCAAAAACCACCCCGTCTGGTGTGCCTTGCCACCCCGATTCCACATGTACCCTTGAACCCCCCTCCGGCCTTCTCAATCGAAATCCGAACTCAGCCCTAAGTCGCGATCCAATACCGCAGCAACACAAACTGACGTCGAACCCCACAAATCCTACACATAATCAAAGAGCAGGTGTCCAGTAATCCATACATATTTTATGTAATTTATAGATTTTTATTTCCTTTGTTATTGATTTTATCTTTTGGGAATTTTTTCACTGTAAAAGCATTTGCGGGCTTATATAGTTGCGTTGGAAGTAGGTAGCACTTGTGGTTGAAATTTGATGATGCGTGGCTTTGTTACGTCCACATAGATTGGGATATTTTTATTTTGTTTATATTATATCCTATTTTGCCTTCTAAAAATTCGTGTGATCACACACGATAACCAAAAATCACGAAACTGGACACGTAGCTAGAGTTCGAAATTACGGTCCTAACAAAACTGGTTTCGTCGAATTCCGACTCCGTACGCTCACACAGCATATTTTTAACTGTCGAAATACTGACTGTTCTTCACTCTAAAAATCCGTACGGCCACACAGTGACTCTAAAAATTATGAAACTGGAAATCTAACAACTATTTGATATTGCGGATCCAACAAAACTGGTTTCATTGAATTCCGACTTCGTTTGCAAAAGTGGCTATTTTTAACGCTCTAAATAGCCTTTAAATATATAAATATATTTAAATATAATTAAATTAAATATTTAAAATTAAATATTATCGTCTATATTCACAGTGGCATACCACACAGCTCTAGAATATTCCTGCATGTATTTACAACTCGATATTCACTTCTGGGTCAACCCGATATTTGATTTATATTGAAATCCCTTTTAAAAATATAAATAATTCCTTTATAAATTATAAAGGAATTCCACAGCGACTTTTCTAAAATTTGATTTGGACATACATCAAAATCTACACGACGAAATCCCGATTTTTCTCTTCCACTAGAAAGATATACTACACCAGCTCCACACGTTTCTTGTTTCACAGAAATCCTATTTAAAATGAATCCTGTACATTCAGTTGAAGTTCGAATCGCCAATTAGCGAACTGCAACGCCATTTCGAGCTCGTTTATAATTATTATAAACTATACGTTCAACTCTCGACGATTGAATATATTTGTTATTCAAATTCAAATTCCAAGCTGAATGAAATATCACAGATGATCCGGTTCACACCATATCGTCATTTCGGCCAATTCTGTTTATTTCGGAATTAAATATATTATTTAATTTATTATTTTAATTAAATATTCATCATAATTAAATTCCACGACCATTAAATTCTCTAAATCACCATTTCAATAATTAAATAAATAATTATAATACCTCTGCCAATGCGGGTCATTACAATCTTCCCCACTTAAAATAATTTCGTCCTCGAAATTGCTAAAAGGTAGAGAACGACCCTATCGACTGGTTAGAACATATTTGTTCACTTCTTAACTTCAGTTTCAACTGAACCAATTTAATTTCAATTAAAATTAATTAATTCTTATTATCGAAAATTTTCAAAAATCCTGAAGATTTTCTAACGCCTTAACTCTTCGAAAAAATTTCGCCAGCACCCCCTTTGTACTAGTCAATACGTCAAACTCCAACTCGCCTCTTTGGGCCATCTCCAACCCAAAAGAAAATCAAACAGCCAAGCGACTTGCCAACTCGGCTCAAAAAATTTATATCAAATATAAACTGGTACCTTTTTGTCGGGCATATCGTTATATCCCTCACATCTGCTATCAATTCAGCATATACCAATGTCATGCCAATCAAACTCCAAATCAGTTTTATCTCCAACACAACCATTCGCTTATATCCAAGCCAAATCCCATTTCAACGCAAGTTCAATTCTTGATTTTCAATTCCTTAACTCCTCAATCCAATACCATTTGGAATTTTAATTTCACACATCCAATTTTATTCGATTTCAATTCAACTTCGGTTACCACTTAACTGACTTTGCTTTAATTTAAATCTGCTTTCACAAATTTCTGTTAAATTTGTTTTTAATTCAAACAGTCTTTCCCTGGGAATTTTAAACAGTTTACTTTTTTCAAAAATCAAAATTTTCCTTTTGAACATGTCACTGAGCCCTCAATTTATATTCCATTAGTTAAATCACTTCTCTATTTCTTTATCAATATTTGTTAACCAAATATTTTCAATAACCATATTGGCCTTTTATGTTATTTGGAAAACATTTCCGAACATCGCCTTTCTTTATTTTCTAAACTTTAGAAAAAATATATGCTATTTATAATTGGAAAATATTCCAATTACTTATCTCTTTTCCGATCTCGTTTATCTCCATACTTAGGAATTTTTTTTTTTTTATATTTCCAAGCTTACACTTATTTGGGTTAAAACGGATGTTGTGTAAATCATCGTTACGACAACCCAAATACTATATTCAACTAACTCTTATTCAACATCGATTTTCGAGCCTGGAATCTTACTATTTATTTGTTAATAATGAAATCAATCAAGTTGGGGTATAACTACCTCTCAGACCTTGACTGAATAACATTTATAACGTCAAAACATATATGACTACTTACTCGAATAATCAATACCATACAACTACTTATTCACATTTAAACACGTATACGCTTCCTCTTTCTATTCTGACTAGATTTTATTCTTAGTCTTCTTTTTTTGATTTTTCTATTCTATTTCTAAGTTCGTTTTCTTATCGACTTCTATATATATATATATATATATATATATATATATATATATATATATATCGATAAGTTGATTTCTAATTATCAAATTATCTTAAAAATATTCTAACTTCTTAAATTCCCAGAAAAATTCGCCATAACCTCCTTTGTACTAGGAGTGTCAGGATATTTCAAATAGCCTCCCATGGCCCTCACCAATCCAAAAGAAAAAGAAAAAGCCAAGCGGCTAGCCGATACGGCGCATAAAATCTCATATATGAATTAAATACATACCTTTCCGTCGAGCATTCTATTTATATACCTTCATACCTTATCCATACATATCTCACGTATATCCATACATTTCTAATTCATTTCAACTTAATCCAATCGTTTTAACTTAGTTCGTTAAGTGATTTTCAAATTTCTGGTTTGCCCATTTCACTTTCATAGTTGAGTATAACATGTTCAAATATATTTTAACTTACTTATAAACTAATCAAATTCTACCTTTTCAAACTTAGGTTTCATATTCGATTTCGAATATAAATTTACCAGTCCCCTTTACTTATCTGAAGTTCAACTTCAATTCAAGATCCATTTATTAATGGCTAATTAACTGGTTTACCTATTTCATCTTTTTATTTGAATATACATGTTCAAATATAAGTTTAACTTGTTTATCAACTAATTGAATTCCATTTCAATTCTATTTGAATTTCCTATATTCAAATTCCATTTCGATTCTCTTATTCAAATTCTATATTTGAATTTCATTTCAAATCACTTATTCAAATTCCATATATGAATTTCATTATTCAAATCTATTTTCAAACTCCATTTGAATTTCTATATTCAAATCTATTTGAATTCTCTTTATTTCATTTCAATTCCCTTTGAATCTTCTATATTCAAATTTCAAATTCAATTCTATTTGAATCTTCTTTATTCAAATTTCCTTTTCAATTCTATTTGAATCCTCTACATTCAAATTTCATTTTCAATTCTATTTGAATCCTCTACATTCAAATTTCATTTCACTTTCGATATTCAAATCCTATATTTGAAATCTCTTATATTTTCTATATCCAAACGCCATTTGAATTTCTATATTCAAATTCTATATCACTTCCATTGAATTTCATATATTCAAACTCCCTTTGAATTTCTATATCAATTCTCTTTATTCAAATCCCCTTTGAATTTTCTATATTCAAATCCTATGTTTGAACTTCCTTTATTCAAATTCCTTTAAATAAGTCTCGGTTTCAATTCCTTTTGAAATCGATATTTCTACCTTTGGAAAATAGATTTCCCTTTCAATTTCACACTTGTATTTTTATTTCTGAATTATCCAATGAAAATTCTCTTTACTTCATTTGTAAACTTCGTTTATAAAAGAACTATTTATAAACTTCGTTTATAAAGGAACTTCCCGTTTTATTTCTTTTAAAACAAGTTAATATTTCAAATCTATTTAAAAATTCCAATTTATATTTTAAATCCCATTTTAAAATTCAACACTACTTGTCTTTCCCAAAACAATTTCAAAACAGTATCTCCGGTAGTAATTCGTCACTTACAACTCGAAAATGAATACTGATGATGCAGCTGTCATCATCAGAATCTATTTTCCAGCGATCGAAGTGAGTTCAATACTATAAAACCATTTCTAAACATTTCCACTTTGAAATTCATTTCAAAATATAATTCACACTGCTTGTAAAACAATTTAAAATCTCCCAGGATCTTAAATTTTCCTTATTTTTAATCCCAATCCATTTACAAACACTTATCCAATTCTCCAGAGTTTTAACTCTATTTCTGGTTTAAATTTCAGATTTAACTCATCCGATTTCACGTATTTCACTTATATGAATACTGATCAATTATTTACATAACCAATAAATTTATAATCTTACTCGGTTATAATAACAACCAATATATCCATTATATTATAATCTTGATATATATATATCTTCTTTATATCAATATATACATTGAGTAAACTTATTTTAATTTACCTTCTTTTCAAAACATATCGTGCCGACCCATCGTATTCGAGTGTTTATAAACTCCTACCGATACAGTGGATCAAACTGATCGACCAGAACCCATAAACAACTCAACCAATGAATCTCCACAATATAAAACAAATTTTTATATCAATAACAAATACGTTAACTCGTATATATACACTCAATCTCAGTCTAGGGTATTACTAACCCTATCTCTACCGAGTCACGCCATAGAGCCAAGTGATTCTTAACTTAAGCTCTGATACCAACTGTAACGACCCGGATTTTCAGCGACTTTGGTTATCGACATAAACACGATGTCGATAACCAAACCATCGAAAAATCCTGGTAATTAGTGAAAGAAATTAGAGGGTGAGGAAAGATAAGATAGAAAATTAGAATAGAAGAAGAAGAACACACATCAGAGTAACCCGAATCTCACAGCGGAACGAATAAATATATTTCATAACATAACTTTGAAATATACATCTGTATTTGAATATACATCATTATCAAAGCACAACACTTACAACACAGCGGAAATAACTATAGCTATATGATCCTGAAGCCTCCTGCTCCAGCTCTTCAACTATATCTGCAAATTCCTGACTACATGACTGCCCATACAAATTTAGGCACCCAAGAGTTTAGGGAAAACAACAAAGTAAACTCCGGGTCAGTCATGGGACTGGTGTGAGTAAAACAGTTTAAAAACAGTTCGAACAAGTAAACGATATCTCATATGACCACGCCGCATAACGGAACGGGTTTTTCCCTTATGAGAATCCAAATTATCTTTGTATCAAAAACCTTTTGATATTATAATAATGTCTATCAACCACAACTATAATAATCATCTAGTAGAAACGCTTTCATCTCACGTTCTACATATGTAGTATACAATCAAAACCGCAAACACGTATTGGGTAATGGATTTCCAACTATGACAAGGTATGGAACCACCTTTCACTAATGTACCTCTAGAGAGGAATACACTAGGTTCAATAGAACATCTTGCAACCCGGCCACACATGACCGACCACTCATTTCGCTTCAGTGTATCGAATGTATATCACCAACGATTGGGATCAGCAACCGTTTCCCGAATGGGACAGCATCAACAATAGATTTTTGGAAATAAATGAAACTCTAGATCAGGTGATTATACACCCTACTTCGGTGCGACCGACTTAACCATGCTGCCTGCCCGATTTCTGTCATTTACCGGATGATGAGGCTAGAAGCTACACTTTATCATCACATCAGATTCACTTTGAGTGTCACATCATCAAATCCCTTAAATCATTGATTGACGTCCTCAACAATACATTATGTGTTAGCTAAAAGAAGTTTCCTTCCTCGCTTCCACTCTTGGTACGGTTGGAGAAATCAATATACGTGATCGTCTGGAAATACTATGTCAGACATCCATCCATACAAGTCATCCAGGAACAGGATGAACCGAAGGCACTATTCTGTAAACAGGATAGCCCTTGCGTAACTCCGTCTCCAATTTCCTTTGGCATATATGATTCGCAACGCTTATGCCAATACAGAGTGGTTCTTTGGATAATAATCCAACCGATTTCTCCATATTAACAACGTTAAAATGGTCAAAACTTCGATAGTCTGTGATTTAACTATCGAATAAAAACAGGTGTGCAAACAACGATATCATTTCCAAATGGAAATTATATCGATCAAACATCATTTAACATTCATCTCCTTAGTTCATTAATTTACCTATCTCCTGTCTCCCTATATTCAATATTTCTTATTTTCTAGATTTGGAAAATATACGTTATTAACAATGGAAAACATTTCCATTTCTTGTTTTCTTTATTAGAAAACATTTCTGGTTTCTTATTTGGAAAACATTTCCAAAGCTTCTTCATTGGACTTAGACAGATGTTTAAACAAACCATCGCTATGCCAACTCAAACCATTTCCTTTACTGCCGAACCTTAACTACTCCTTAGTTAAAAACGAAGCCAATCAAGTTAGGGTAGAACTACCTCTCAGACCTTAACTGAACAACATTTCTAACTTTGGAATTGGCAAAGTTCACTTTGTATTTCTTTAACTAACTTCCTTACTTAACTCTCCTTCGAATAGATCTCTATTCGATTTATTCTATTTGATTTTACTCTATTTGATTTACTCTATTCACTTAACCCCTTTCGAATAAACTATATACGATTTACTAACTTTATTTGAATAAACTATATTCTATTAATTCCTTTTAACTTTAACCCTAATTGATTAACTAACATCGAATAACTCCTTTTAACCTTATCACTAATCGATATACTAACATCGATTAACTCCTTTTAACCTTATCACTAATCGATTAACTAACATCGATTAACTCCTTTTAACTTTGTTCTCTAATCGATTAACTAACATCAATTAACACCTTTTAACTTTCTCACTAATCGATTAACTAACATCGATTAACTCCTTTTATTCTATTCTCTAATCGATTAACTAACATCGATTAACTCCTTTTATTCTATTCTCTAATCGATTAACTAACATCGATTAACTCCTTTTAACTTTATCACTAATCGATTAACTAACATCGATTAACTCCTTTTACTATATTCTCTAATCGATTAACTAAAAAATCGAATAACTCCTTTTAACTTTCTCACTAATCGATTAACTCCTTTTATTCTATTCTCTAATCGATTAACTAACATTGATTAACTCCTTTTAACTTTATCACTAATCGATTAACTAACATCAATTAACTCCTTTTACTTTATTCTCTAATCGATTAACTAAAATCGAATAACTCCTTTTATTCTATTCTCTAATCGATTAACTAACATCGATTAACTCCTTTTAACTTTATCACTAATCGATTAACTAACATCGATTAACTCCTTTTATTCTATTCGAATAAACTATTCATTTATAAAGATCTACTTTTAGTAACAGTTCTTCACTTTACAAATGATTTTCCTTTTATAAAACTCTATTCATTTTAAAAACATTTTTCCCTTTTATTTACTTTCGAAATATTTCCTTTTATAAAATATGTTGATTTTATAAAATCCCTTTTATTTCAATATACATTGAAATAATTCTTTTTACATCCCAGGGCCTTTTATGATATTTAAAATATCGAATAAAAATGATCAACATCATTCCAACACCCATAATCCATAACAGATTATATAACACATCATATATCACAATATATGAAAACAGTAAAATAAATGTTGAGGAACCCAGTTGGATTCCTCCAACCTGTTTCCCTGCATCACATATGTTAAACAATATAGATAACATCACTTTCAGTTCCATATGACATATTCTGTTAAACAGATTCAATATAGAAATTCAACTAACTGACTAGCAGTTCAATCAAATAGTCAACACACAATCAACTAGCCAATATCTAACAGTTCTAAAAATACAACATGAAATTATAAACTGTTCAGAGTTAGTGAGATTTACTCACATTTGCAGTTCATCGTTAAAGAACGATAACTGTTATTTGATTTGAATCAAACAATTTATTTCGCCATAAATTGCAACGAGCTCCGATGGACTTGCGGTCAGTCCCATTATGTAGTGTCCGTCCATACGATCCTGTCGGATCTTGTTTCGCTGAAAACTGATATCGTATGATAAAGTTACGATCTTTAGAAGTTATGTATATATTTAAATTAAAAAAACTTGGGTTTAAACTTTAATGGGCTAAGCCCTTTTACCTTGGCCCGTTTACTTCAAACCCCACCTCTCCTTAAATTACCCAACCCGCTATACTTATCTTCATCTCCCCAAATCAACAGTCGACCCCAAAAAAAAAACCCATCGTGGACCTCACGTTGACCGTCACCGCACTTCATCCCGGTCATCAATCCCAACCGCAACCACCACCGCTATCATCCTCATGATCCCCTCTTCCTCGTCATACCCATAAAGCTCGACTCGAGCTCGGCTGTCGACGTCAGTCCCTGAGTATCGCACTTCCTTTTACGGCCTCGAGTTCCGCGAAAACCACCCCGTCTGGTGCGCCTTGCCATCCCGATTCCACTTGTACCCTTGAACCCCCCTCCGGCCTTCTCAATCGAAATCCGAACTCAGCCCTAAGTCGCGATCCAATACCGCAGCAACACAAACTGACGTCGAACCCCACAAATCCTACACAGAATCAAAGAGCAGGTGACCAGTAATCCATACATATTTTATGTAATTTATAGATTTTTATTTCCTTTGTTATTGATTTTATCTTTTGTGAATTTTTTCACTGTAAAAGCATTTGCGGGCTTATATAGTTGCGTTGGAAGTAGGTAGCACTTGTGGTTGAAATTTGATGATGCGTGGCTTTGTTACGTCCACATAGATTGGGATATTTTTATTTTGTTTATATTATATCCTATTTTCCCTTCTAAAAATTCGTGTGATCACACACGATACCCAAAAATCACGAAACTGGACACGTAGCTAGAGTTCGACGTTACGGTCCTAACAAAACTGGTTTCGTCGAATTCCGACTCCGTACGCTCACACAGCATATTTTTAACCGTCGAAATACTGACTGTTCTTCACTCTAAAAATCCGTACGGCCACACAGTGACTCTAAAAATCACGAAACCGGAAATCTAACAACTATTTGATATTGCGGATCCAACAAAACTGGTTTCGTCGAATTCCGACTACGTTTGCAAAAGTGGCTATTTTTAACGCTCTAAATAGCCTATTTAAATATATAAATATAATTAAATTAAATATTTAAAATTAAATATTATCGTCTATATTCACAGTGGCATACCACACAGCTCTAGAATATTCCTGCATGTATTTACAACTCGATATTCACTTCTGGGTCAACCCGATATTTGATTTATATTGAAATCCGTTTTAAAAATATAAATAATTCCTTTATAAATTATAAAGGAATTCCACAGCGACTTTTCTAAAATTCGATTTGGACATACATCAAAATCTACACGATGAAATCCCGATTTTTCTCTTCCACTAGAAAGATATACTCCACCAGCTCCACACGTTTCTTATTTCACAGAAATCCGATTTAAAACGAATCCTGTACATTCAGTTGAAGTTCGAATCGCCAATTAGCGAACTGCAGCACCATTTCGAGCTCGTTTATAATTATTATAAACTATATGTTCAACTCTCGACGATTGAATATATTCGTTATTCAAATTCAAATTCTAAGCTGAATGAAATATCACAGATGATCCGGTTCACACCATATCGTCATTTCGGCCAATTCTGTTTATTTCATAATTAAATATATTATTTAATTTATTATTTTAATTAAATATTCATCATAATTAAATTCCACGACCATTAAATTCTCTAAATCACCATTTCAATAATTAAATATATAATTATAATACCTCTGCCAATGCGGGTTATTACATCTTGAGTTTGGAACGCAACGATACATATGTTGAGTTAATTTAGCACAAATGCTTGGTGGCTCACCCCGGCACAATGAGGTAACAAATGAGTTGTTCTAGCCCGAAGGCTTGGTGATCTCACACTGAACTAGAACTACATAGCTGACAAAAAGGGAGTAGATTTAGTCACAAAGACATGGTATCTCCCTACTGACCGACAAGTGATCAATAGACCATGCTAGGTACGTAACGACGTACGAAACAATCTTAACAAAAAATATCAGGATCAAGACGCTTACGACGTGCGTAACGACGCACAGGCAAGATATCCAATGATTAATCAACTACAAGGATCATAAATGATCAACAAGATAAGTGTGATACACAATAGGCCACTTGAGACATAATCACCCCTCCCGTATAAGGTACACTGGGTGAACCAAAATTTGCATGGCTACGACCAACTATTTCACTTCTTTAAGGAAAAAGAAGGAAAAAGGAGGAAAAAGTTAGTCTCAAGTTGAATTTAAATGATGTGAATTCAATCAAAATGGAATCGTATAGGAAGGTAAGCTATGACGAGTCTTAAGACTCTAACTAAAACCCTAAAGCACGATTCCCAAGAGAGGCTTAAGACAATACCATCGTCATACTATCTTACACTTTTCCGGAAAGTGGCTCTAATACCAACTGTCACGCCCCGCCTCTATACCCACTATCGTCCAGTTCATTTCAGAGAAATGCCATGGACCATAACGGAGAATGAGGTTTGTAAAGAGCGACCGATTGTATGATTACTCCATGTGAGGAATGCACATCGCATTCTTATACTGGTTAAAATTTCGACATGACCATTCGGCGCATAGGGCAACTACACAACGGCTATATGCAATCCGGGAGGGAGTATAAAATAGACAACAACAATAATATATATCACAACCAGACACAGAATAATCATATCACAAAGGCGGAATAGATATGAATAAACCAAAAATGTGAACAACAAGTTAGTGGTCAACAAAGATCCACTAATCCCAAAAGAATAGTGCATGTACCATGATCTAAATAAAAGAATATGTACACAACGATAGATGATGTCATAGGTACAAAAGTACATAAAGCTGCGGAGATAGAGTACCAAGCTGAAGGCAGAAGATCAATCCTACGATGAGTCCGACAGGAGTACCTAAAATGTCTCGGTCTAACCCGAGTATTATTCATAAGAATAAATAATAAACGAGTTAGTCTAGATGTACTAACCAAATAAATTGAGATGATAAGAGATTTAACAAAGGATTACATGATTCTAGTAATAATATCTAATCATAAATAAATATGAAACATGGTATGTCAACACAGTCAGGAAATGGCAATGGAATGTCAGCACACAAATATCTCTAAATAATCTCCTAGCTAATGTAGAATGTAACATTCAAATAATAGCACACAACAATAAATGACAGGGGAATGCAATGCCAAATAAACTAAACACATGAATGACAGTGGAATGCCAAATAAATCTAATGGATGCCATATGCATCAAAATAAACAAGGAATGATAATGGAATGCCCAATACACATCAAATTGATGACTATCGCATCAAAGTAATCAAGAATCCAGAAATCAAGCAAGAAATCCAGAAAACATCATAAAAAGGCATGTTCATAGAAGATGAGATACGATCTCTAGGTAGCGAACCCATAAGTTTGAGCCGAAGCTCCCCATAGAGCCGGGTCGTGACCCCAGAAGAGAGAAAACGCATAAATCATGAAAGTTGGACCGAAGTCCCATAGGTGAAATCCAAGAATTGTAAATCCCACTCGGGCGATCGAGGAGCACAAAACATAAGTCATAAAATGAACCGGAGGTATCGACAGACAGTGTGGAAACTATCTGACTCGAGTCCTGCTGATAGCGCGGAAACTGTTCAAAGTGAACCACAGTCCCACAGAGACATAACCAGGAAGCTAAGTACGAATCATAAAACAGATCACATCGATCCGAGTGAGTATAAATTACACCGAGATAGTCAATATAAGAAAATAGCTAAATGTCCCATAACCACTCGCTATTCTCGAATATTTACGAACCCGTTGTTGGTTCATACTAAAAACAGTGAATAGAAATTATTCCGAGCTAGTTAATATAAGAAAACAGCGACATGTCCCATAACCACATGCTATTCTCGAATATTTACGAACCCGTAATTGGTTTCTATTCAAAACAGAGAAAATCACCACACATGTTCAAACGCACGAGTCCAAGAGTTATTCGCCGAAGTATACATGTAAGGGATCATTGTCCTCATTTTTACTAAGGTAAATAAACTAAATTTCTCGCCCGATCGAGTAAAGAGGATCCGTACACACAAATAGATTGGAATCCATAGAAGGATTCGTAGTCCATTAATAATATATAACCCTCTTATAATTTGAATTGACAATAAACAATAGTACGATTGCCAAAGCAAATCTATCAAGGCGATTCACGTCATAATGACGTAAATTCAAATCATAAATCATCAAATATAAATTCAATATATCAAATATACATATAGCTCGTTGGTGGATTCTATAACGTTAGAAAAACGATTAGGAACCACGTTGGAGCGACATAAAACAAGGGCACAAAACAATGACAATTTGTCACAAATAGGGTCTCATGGATCAAAGTACAATCACCAAGGTGATCGATAATGCGTAATTCATATTACAACAACATACAGGAAAGCAAAGGGACACCGGTTGTAATTTCGATCAATGAATGAATCGAAATTCCAAACTAGTACCCGAAGGTTTTAAACTATATCGGAATAGACTCGAAGGATACCGAGTCGATAGTTCACGTTTAAGAGTCATGAATCATACTAATATCGAGGGTCAAACACGAAATAACGAGTAAATAGGTTCATAAAATAGAGCGCACGGGCTCTAAAACGATTTCTAATGCAAATCACATTAAACAATGAGAATAGAGTCAATTAAAGATCAACATTCAATGAATAAAATAATAAGCAATGTCGATGAATCGAGCTGCTGGAATCTGTGAATTTATGAAGCTGAAGTTCACAAAAGTCCGAACGGCCCGAGCTTCGGCCGGGAAAGAGCCTGGATTGGGGTAGACTGTGGACCGAGGTTCCTCTAGTCCACAGCAAAAAACCATTCGACTGTTCAAAATGGGGCGATCAACCGATTTTACATAGAAACAAAACCGGTCGACCGCCCCATTTTGGGCATGTCGACCAGTTCTGACCTGGGCCATTGCCCAGGTCGAACCTAGAGGGATTCGTCCCCCCTCGAGCGTCCGTCATCAATCCTTGAGGTTCGTGACTTCTTCGGGGCATCAACGAGACCTCTTCGATCCACCGTATCGATTCACAAAGCTCGAATGCATTGGTTCTGATTGTTGGTTCTAAAATGAACAAAATTCCAAACCAAAACGAGTAAACGTGATATAAGGGAATTGTGAAGTCTCACAACTTGCCGGGTGCGATAATGGTACTTCATAACACCACTTAACTGATTCAAATCATATGCATTTATCGTGTGAATAACATATGTCATAATTTCTATTTCAAATGAAATTCAAACTAATAAACCAGAAAATGTAAATTATCCTAACCAATTCAACAAGGAAATGCAACATAAAATAGTACTAAATTACGCTTGTACAAGCACATAGGCTTGAGTCATAGATGTGAGTTCAATAAAGAACTACCCTTTGGCTTGATTCAATGAAGAACAAGCACACAAATGAGCAAAGCTCCTCTCTTTCATCATTTTCTCCTCCGAAATCACCTCATACATTAACATACAAACATATATGAATTAGGGTTGTGGAAAAATCCAAAATTGAGAGGAGTATAAGATAGAGAGGGAGAGTAGAGAGCTTACCCATGTCTTAGAATTGGATTTGCGCAAGAATTGAGCTCTAGATTGAAGGCCCTAGCTTAGGGAATTTCTATTTCCCATTCTCTTCCCGATTTTTATTTCTTTTGTTCAAGTGAGAATGAATGAAGGAGTAGGAGAATGATTTGGGATTATATGGTGAGCTAGGTTAGCTCAACCACGACCCAACCAAGGTGCCAAAATTCCGAAGCTCGGAATATATCGAAGCTTATGGTTTTCGAACATGTAAACGACGTTTTGAACTCAATGGAAGTGGTTTCAAGTCCAAATTCGTCCATATGCAAAAAGTGATATTTTGATCATATACCAAATGAAAAAGACCAAAATCGATCAACTCAAAAGGTATCATTGTTTATAGTCAAAAAGAACGTAAACGATGATCCAGGCTCAATGGAAGTGGTCCCGAGTCCTATTTTATCGTCTATGAAAAACGACATTTTGAGTGACACATCGGATACGACGATATATTTAAATAAAATATTTAAATCTTTTATCGTTGAATGAGCTGGTTGTTACAATATTCATGTGTTGAATAAAATGTGTAATCATTAAAAATATCATTTTAATGTGTAATATAAACTATATAAAATATTCATGTTCTGGAATAAATATTCATTTATAAACCCGACGATTTGTTTATGTACACCCATTTAACTGACAATGACTGGGACGATAAATTTTACACATCGCCCAACAGAACAAATAAAATTCAGTATTTGTTGGTTGAAACCCCACACGGGTAATGAATGATATTTGACGTACGCTAATCCCAATTGTTTAGTGGTATGTCAATCAATGGGTTGACAGACTGTATAAGCGTTATTTATTTATTTTAATGCGTATACAGTGGTAAAAGGCACACTGGATGTTGTATGAATTTTTGATGATTGTTTATCATTATCGTTGTATACATGCGATGTATGAAATCCATATAACTGAAATTATATGGTAATCGATTGAGTCTGATTCCAATTCATAAAACAAATATTTTTAAATAACATTCACTGTATAATCAAAATCAGATACTTGAAAGTATTATCATTTAAATATTATAAAGATAAGAAATATTCAAATTTGATTGGAATATTGAAATGAAGTTAAAATCGTTTTGAAATGAATTTAAAACGAATTTATTAAGGAATATTCAAATTTGATTTGAAAATTGAAATGAAGTTGAAATCATTTTGAAATGAATTTAAAACAAATTTATTAAGGAATATTCAAATTTGATATGAAATTTGAAATGAAGTTAAAATCATTTTGAAATGAATTTAAAACGAATTTATTAAGGATTTTTCAAATTTGATTAGAAATTTGAAATGAAGTTGAAATCGTTTTAAAATGAATGTAAAACGAATTTATTAAGGAATATTCAAATTTGATTTAAAATTTAAAATGAAGTTGAATTCTTTTTGAAATGAATTTAAAACGAATTTATTAGGGAATATTCAAATTTGATTTGAAATTTAAAATGAAGTTCAAATCGTTTTGAATTGAATTTAAAACGAAATTATTAAGGAATATTCAAATTCGATTTGAAAATTGAAATGAAGTTGAAATCGTTTTGAAATGAATCTATAAATGAATTTGTAAAATACGATTTAAATGGAAATCGACGAAATATATGTAATATATATATTAAATGGCCTGAATAGAATGCATCGCGCCGCGACTGTTCGCGAATTTCGACCATAGATTTCGAGTTGACATTACGGGAGATCCGACCGTCGGATTCTCCTAAAACCAGAACCTTGGTTTGTATCAAAAAGTGCTTTCCAACAAATATAAGAGATTTGAAATCTAACGGTTGGATTTGGAATTATGTCCAAATCAAATTTGGAAAAGGTCGTTGTAAGTGCAGTTCGGGGGCTGTCATTGGAAACCGTCTGTACGCGCCTTGATAAAATTATTAAAAATATTAATAGTTTGTGTAAAATCATAATAAATGATTTGGAAAGAATTTGGATGAAAAAAATCCATGTTTGTAAACTAGTTATTTACTAGAAATAATAATCCAATATTTTTAAATAAATTAATTGGATTTGAAATGGTTTTAAAAATAACCAAAATTTTCCCATGAATAAATTGGAATGGAAATAATCTTCGGAATATTTCGATATTGGATTCCGGTGTTATACAAATATTGTTATGGGAATTTGGAAGATACAGATATCATTATTCCCAATACGATATCCGTTAGTTTCAGAATTTGATATTGAATATAAGCCGATATAATTTCTATTCAGAGCCTTGCATTTAATATTAAATTGGATTTTGGGTTTGTCATGAACGGTGTCTTAAATAACACTGTTCTTAAACCCAGTTGAGAAAAGAATAAATCTTTTAATTAAGATTTAGTCAAGTTTTCCAATTAATTAATATTTAATTGGAACTGAATAAAAGAATTGGATTTGGGTTTGTCGTGAATGGTGTCTTCAGTAACACTGTTCTTAAAACCCAGTTGAGAAAAGAATAAATCTTTTAATTAACATTATTAGAGTTTCCAATTATATTTAGTAACTGGAATAAAATGGAATGTGAATTGAGTTTATTGTGAACTTTGTTTTAACGACATTCGTTCTTTAACCCGATTAACAGTGAAATGTGATTTGGAATATATAAATCTTTCTATTAAGATTTAATGGGATTTTCCAAAGAAAAGTTTTCCAATTTAATAAAATGAATTGGAATGGAACGGAATTTGGTAATAATCGAAGTGAAATTCTGTGGAGGAAGACTGTTACTATATATGGAATTTAAAAGGCTTTGCCGTTATTCCATTCACATTATTGGTTGGATATGGAAGTTTATATCGATTATATATATATATATATATATTGATTTGTTTTTCGTGAAGATTCCACAATTAATGGAATGTGGTTTTGGGTTTATTGTGAACTGTGTTTTAAATGACATTAGTTCTTTAACCCAGTTAAAGATAGGATTTATTTCCTAAATTTGAATAATCATTATATAATGATTTTTGAAGATTAAAACTAAGTGAAGTTTTAATGAATCTTTAATTAGATTGAAATTGAAATGTGACAATTTAAATTATCAATTTTGGGAAATGATCGAGAATGGAGTACCCTCAGTTTTACTCCAGGCGATAGTTAAATCTTTAATTAGATTTGAACGTGAAATGGTAATTAATTTTCCTGTAACACCGTGGTGTTAGATATGAAGTATTACCAATTTTGATTCATGGGATGAATAGGTTGGGATTGGGAAATATACTAAATGATTACTTCGGTAAGGTTCGCTAATCCCGACTAGTTTGGATAAACCTTAATTTGGTTTGAATTGATATCTAATGGAAGATTAAAGAATAAATTTAAAGAATTTATATTTGATAAAATTAATGGGAACCTTTCCCAAAGGATATGAATATTTAAATAAAAGAATATTCAAAATTGGAATGAGGCGTATGTTGTGTTTTTATAGCGCTTGTTTATAAGATACGCGAGTTATTCAGAAAGACAAGGTTTATCCCATTCTGAATAACTGATTCGACGATATGTCGACGATGAAGATGGTGGTTGAAGACCGGAGGTCTTCACATCGTTTGGATGATTATTGATATCTTGATTGGGCTGTACACCGAAGACGAGGTAATAAGTAGTGATCGTCCAGACGTACCAGGAGATCGATGGATATGCGAAGGCCTTACTTCCGTATTGGACATATGGAACATGGAATAAGGTGCCTCCGGTTTCGTTCAGACCCATAACGGACTTGTAAATGGATGTGTGTCTGACATTGGATTTCGTTCTGTGTTGACTAATCCCTATTAAATATATATCTGTTTGGTGGTAGAGAATTTATTCTCTTGCTTATCACCCTTCTCTGAGACGTACGAGCTCATAGGTTACATATCGATAGACATCAGTCGCATGACGTTAATTGCCTGTGTGGCATGCTGAGATGCAAATGATCAAGGCTTCTGTTGAAAAGCAGAGTCTTGCGGTGGATGATCAAAGCACGGCTTTAATATAGCAAAGCTTTATTTATAGCGTTAATTAGTGAGGCTCATGCTCCAGTGTGAACTAGAAAGGGGAGGGACCTTAGGGAGGACATGCGTTTCTTTCTACCTAGGAGTGGTGTCATGGTATGGAGCCCAGACATTTTACTTATGTGGATTATGGAAAGCGAG
Organism: Allium sativum; assembly: GCA_030737875.1. Classification (NCBI taxonomy): domain Eukaryota; kingdom Viridiplantae; phylum Streptophyta; class Magnoliopsida; order Asparagales; family Amaryllidaceae; genus Allium; species Allium sativum. The sequence goes on from CM060913.1 coordinate 166,178,643, forward strand.
GCGCCTTGAATGTATCGGTCACTACGGGGCCGACAGATGACTTGGTCGACATACTGACCAGACTTACGCCCCATAGGGCGGGGAAATGCATGTTCAGGGATTATTAATCCACTTAAAATGTGGACCGGCCCTGACGATCCAGGTGCAGTTGTGGTTGATCCTGAGGCTCGGGCCAGAGAGTCTCGAATTTTCACAGGATAATCCCTTTGCCTTGGTTCACAAATGGAATCCAATTTCCAATATGTGACATTGTAGTTTTAATTGTAGAACTAGTATGGCGACATGATATATGGTACCCATGCCGTTTATGATTGATACATTTATATTTCAAGTTGTTTTATAGACTTTACACTTATAATAGTATCAAAATGATTTGTTTTAATCGTACCAAGCATGTTTGGCTATTATAAGGGAAAACTCTATCCTCTGGCTTGCGTTGCATTGTGTGATGAGACCCGAGTCTTATAATAGCTTCATTTTTCCAAAAATCATTGCGTTGTTTGTTATAAGCACTGGTATTCTTGGGAGGAAATCCGTTCTGTGTTATACAGCGTGGTCCCTCGATTTACTTTATTTCTAAAGTAAAGTTTTATATAATTGTTTTAGTTCTCATACCAGTCTCATGATTGACCTGGAGTTTATTGTTTTAACCTAAACTCTGGGTACCATTATTTTCCACACAGGCAACTAGTAGTTTCGGTTTTGCAAATATTATATTCACAGGATCCTGGTTTACAGCTGGAGCTATATTCAGAACGCTCTGTATCCATGTATTTCTTTGAGTTGTGTTTTGTATTATTCTCCGCTGCGTAATAATTTGTAAATCTTTGATATTTATCAAATGTATATTATTTGGTCATACTCCATATATTCTTGTACTCTGGTGTAATTGTTGTAATAACAATGAATTGTTCTTCTGTTTATGTTTTGATTTGTCGTGTTCTCAACTCAGTCCGGGCTTTCCCGTAAGGGGATGTTTGGGTCACTTCACAGTTTTTCCAATGCTTGGATAGTCGACATTGAGTTTATGTTGATAACCAAAGTCGCAAATCCCCCGGGTCATTACATGGTCACTCCATGCCTGGGGGATGTGATGACCCCAAACTTCCACGGAATGAAAGCAGGAATAATCATTTTTGGAATACAACATAAATACAATAAAACAGAACACAGATACAATATAGCAAAGGAAAGTCATAGAGTAATAACATTATAGCAGCGGAAAAATATAATGTCATCAATCACAGAAAATCCACAGTCACAGAATCTAAGCTATTACAACAAGTTTTGCAGAAAAGAAATAAGTTTGATGTCTAAAAAGAAAAGAAAAGATGCCATAGAAACAAAAGATAAATGTCTTCAAGCTCCAAGTCATCACCTCTCCACAAAAGCAAATCCAAGAGAGAGAATAAGCAGCTCCAAAGAAAAGACTCCAAGCAAAGAATGAACCTGTCTACTTGGCTGCCCGTGTGGAAAAGAGGGCACCCAAGTTTGCAAAAAGGTGAAACAAACTATGGGTCAGTCGTGGTACTGGTGTGAGAATTCTTAAGTGAAATAACTATTAGATATAAGGCAAATCCAAAGACCACGCCGCTAACGCGGAACGGGTTTACTCTAATGGATTGCCGTGCATAATTTAAAGTGTCATAAGAAATAAATAAGTACACCGTAAACAACGCAATGCTTTTGGAAAAAATGGAATCACCATAAGACCCAAGTTCCATCACACAATGCAACGCACACCAGAGGATAGGGTTTTACCTTATGGTCATTAAACATGCTAAATACGGCAAATACGCATTTAATATTATTATTAGTGTATATAAAAGCATTTCAAAGTAAATGTATTAATACTAGGAAGCATAGGTACCATATACTATGCCTCCGTACTAGTAATACAATCAAATCCGTCGGTTCGTATTTGGATGTTGGTTTCCATCATGAGTCAAGGCTAGAGCGGAGCTCCTTACCGATTCGAGACACTCTAGCTAGTGCCTCAGGATTCCCCGCGGAGAACCCTTGGAAATGGCAGGGCCGGTCCGCAAATACAGCTTAGCGGATTGGCAATTCCTAAGCACACGTTTCCCGGTCCTATAGGACCTAATATCCGAGGTGCGCCACATTCCATCATCCACATAAGTAAAGTATCAGCGCTGGGAGGTCCCTGACACTACTTCTAGCTAGAAAGAAACGTGCTGCTTTCCCTGCGTTCCCTTCGCCCGTTTTTGACTCAACCGGAGTGTGAGGCTCGCGAAGTCCCGTTACACAAAGCTACGCCTAAACAGGCCATGCTTTGATCGTCTCCACAAGGTTCTGCTTTTCAACAAGAAACCTTGATCATTGCATCTTAGTATGCCACACTGTCACTCCATGCCATACCATTGCTTCTCCATCAATACATAAATGGGTGTTAAGTAGAGAATAAATTCTCCACCACCAATATTTATATATTAACAGAAAATCAACAATATGATATATAACGAAGTACGATGTCAGACACACCATCCATTTAAACTTATGCTCTGGGTCTGAACGAAAGTCAAATCCGTGAAACCAACACGTACGTCTGGGCAATGACCTTGACCCATGAATTGGTAGCAAGTCAATTCAGGATCTCGATCGCTGTCCATTCGAGGGAAGATTTACGGTCTTCATACGTCGTCTTCTTACTTCGATCTTTAACGCCGCTGGATTAATTTGGGATGAGAATATCTCGGACTTCCCAAACAATCCTCGTATATATATACATATATATATATTTTGAAAATCCTTCTTATTTGTTAATAATTATTTTTTATTAACAATTCATTCTATTTTAATTATTTAAAATAGTCAAACTTCTTATTTAACGACGCATTCTCAAAATCATATTTTTATTTACATTAATTAAAATGTAAACTTTCATTACATATCGCATTCTTGTTTTCTTTACATTTAATAAAATGCAAACTTGAAATTACATGTCACATTCTTACTTATTTACATTGAATAAAATGTAAAATTGCATTTACATGTCGCATTCTTACCTATTTACATTGAATAAAATGTAAACTCATCCTACGGTGGAATTCCTTTATTTTAACATTAAAATAATGTAAATTTTTCCCTATGGTATATACACTTTTTATATTAACATTCAGAATAATGTTAACTCATCCTACGATGCATATTTTCTTAATTTTAACATTAAAGATAATGTTGACTTATCCTATGGTTAAATTACCCTTTACTAACATTAAAAATAATGTTAACTCACCCTATGGTGTTATTCCTTCTTAATTTCATAAAAAAAATGTAACATTCCTACGGTCAATTCTCTTTTATGTTAACATTATAAAATAATGTAAATTTTATCCTACGAAGTAATTTTCTTAATATTAACATTAAAAATAAATGTATATTAACCCTATGGTTAAATTATCCTTTATTAACATTAAAAATAATGTAATCTCATCCTATGTTAAGTTACTTTATTACTTTATATTAAAAATAATGTAGCTCAATCCTACGGTTAAGTTACTCTTTAATTTAACATAAACAAAATATAATGTTAATTCATACTACGGTGGAATTCACTATATATTAACATTAAAAACAATGTTAATTCATCTTACGGTCAAATTCCTTATATACTAACATTATAAATAATGTTAATTACCCTATGGTGAAATTCTTTTATTTAAACATTAAAAATAATGTTAAATCCTTCTACGGTGAAATTCTTTTACTTTAACATTAAAAATAATGTTAATCATCCTACGGTGTAAATTCTTTTTATTTAACATTAAAAATAATGTTAATCATCCTACGGTGTAAATTCTTATTATTAACATTAAAAATAGTGTTAATCATCCTACGATGTAAATTCTTATTTGTATCATTAACAAAATTGTTAATTTTCATTCGATGTGAATACTTATTTTTAACATTGACACAAAAATGTTAATTTATCATACGTTGTAAATACTTTTATATTAACATTAAAAATGTTAATGACATCCTACGGTTAAAGTTTTATTATATTAACATTAAAAATGTTAATTACATCATACGGTGTTATCTTTAACATTAAAAATGTTAATTTACACATACGGTGAAATTACTATTTAATTAACATTAAAAATAATGTTAATTACTCATGCGGTGTAGTTTCTTATTATTAACATTTAAAAATAATGTTACTTTCTCATACCATGTAAATTCCTTATATTTAACATTAAACAAAATGTTAATTTCTCATCACTTTAATTTTACATAATTCACTGTAAATTTCATGTTAACACAAATTCCTACTTTCGTTTTACATAATTAAATGTAAATTTATGTCATTCCAAATTTCATACCTTAATTTTACATAATTAAATGTAAATTTAATGTTAACACCAATTCCTACTTTAATTACATTGATAAAAATGTAATCTTTTTTCCTACGGTGAAGTCCTTGAATATATTACATTAATAAAAATGTAAACTTTATTTACATATCACATTCTTAATAAAATAAAACGTAAACTTTAGTTACATTTCACATTCTCAATTTGTTTACATAAAATAAAAGGTAAACTTTAGTTACATTTCTAAAAATTTAAATTTCACCTGCGGAGTAAATTCTTATATATATTACATTAATAAGAATGTATATTGTGCATACAGTTAAAATTACCATTTTATTCACATTACAATTTATTCACATTAATAAAAATGTGTTACATGTCTAATAATTTATTTTATTCACATAAGTAAAAATGTGAAATTTTACATGTCCAATATTTAATTTATAATATTAACATTAAAAATGTTATTGTCATCATACGGTTGAATTTTTATAATATTAACATTAAAAATGTTAATGTACATACGGTTGAATTTTTATAATATTAACATTAAAAATGTTAATGTACATACGGTTGAATTTTTATAATATTAACATTAAAAATGTTAATGTACATACGGTTGAATTTTTATAATATTAACATTAAAAATGTTAATTTCATCCTACGTTTTATTTCTTTTTATATTAACATAAAAAAAATGTTAATGCATACTTGCGGTAAAATTACTATTTAATTAACATTAAAAATGTTAATTTTTCATGCATTGAAAATTACTTATTATTAACATCAAAATAAATGTCAATTTTTCCCTATTTCAATTTAAAAAAAAAAAAGAATAGGTAAATTTCATCACAAGTCGCGTTCTTGTTTACATCAAATAAACTGTAAATTCTCATCACATCGCATAACAACATCCGAATACAACAATAGGATCAGATTCGATACTAACATCGAGGTAAATTGCAAGATGGGGTTTCACACAGCATATGTAAAATCAACAAGGCATGGTTAAATAAATAACACATAATTCATTTTAATTAATTATGAATTCAGATTTAAGCCTAAAATTTCAGATCTAATCACATGGCACTATAGGCAATTTAGATTCCACATCATATGTTATGAACGGTTTAGAACTATGTTTAAACATCGTGTCATATTAATTCTACTGTTAATAATCATGCAAATAATAATTAAATAAATTAAATTAAATTTAAAAATAAAATTCTCACCCTAATCAGTCTCGGCAAAGCCTACTCGTCACCACGGTCCTGTCGGATCTGAAATTTTCAGATTCGGGGTTCATACGCATTAGTTATCAATGTTTGAATAATTCTGACTATTAACAAGTGTTGCAGCAACGCTTAAAAGCGTCGCAAAATCTGAACCATACCTTATTTTCAGAATTTGTTCAAAACTTCAAATTCGATTTTCTGGAGTTGTAGTTGACGAAACGACGAGCCGTTTGTTGGAGAAGGACCGGCTACGAGAGAGCTACGCACGGCCAGAAGGTGGCGAGGTGCGGCGGCGGCATGTGGGGCCTAGGGGGGCGCGACCGGCGGACCTTTGGAGGGATGGGGCGGGCGGATCGAGGCACGAGAATGGCTGAGGTTGGTACCAAATCGAAGAGCTTGGCGAGAGCTTCGAAACGAGTACTCACACGCCAAATTCCGTTAAGAAATGAGAGAGAAAACTGAGTTTGAATTTTTGATGGCCATGGGTTAATGTGGCGGCTGAAGTGACGAAGAGGAAGACGAATGAACAGTAATTCCGAATTTTATAATATTATATTAGGGTTAACTAATTATGTAATTAGCTCGTTAAAACCCGTTTTGGTCCGAACTCCGATTTAGGTCTGCTTACTGTCGTTCTTAAGGTTTTAAGGCCTTTTGAACGCAACGGGCTATGTGCCGGGGTACAATTCCGAGGTCTGTTATGAGTTTTGGAATAATTATATTATTTTATAAATATTTTAATGTATACCGTACATGAAAATTCACCGAGGTCACAAATTAACTTCAAAAATTCTCAAAAAATATATTTAGCTATTTTTTGATGCTGTGGACTTATGAAAATTAATTTCGTTCAATTCTGAGCCCGTATGAATTTTTAATGAATTTTTAAAGTCAAAAATTGTCCGTTTACACTGAAAAATCAATTATAATTATATATTAATTCCAAAAATTACCGAAAAATCATTTTTAGCTTTGTTTTGATGATACGAATCCAACAAAATTTATTTCATTGAATTCTGAGACTTTTTGAAAAATGGCTATTTTCAAGGCGAATATATTTAATATTAAAAATGCATTTTTAAACAAATATTTTCTGAAACTCAAAACATATTAGTGTTTACTGTTTTTCAATGCAGAAACATCATTCTGAAACCAATGGAAGTGGTTTCGAGTTCAAATTCCTTCGTATGCAAAAAGCGGCATTTCTGACCTATGCAAATTACCCAACGACCTTTTTAAAAATTGAATTGGCCATAACTTTTGATTTCCGCTATGAAATTTCGATTTTTCGGATTCGTTGGAAAGATATTTTTAAATAGATTCTAATATTTTTCGTTTCACTAAAATCCGTTAAATTTTGCATCCTGTATGGTCAGTCAAAGTTCAAGTTTGACTTTTCAAACTACCACGCTATTTCTAGCTCTTTTTATAATTAAAATTAATTTATTCATTCTAACTTCGATTAAAATAAATAAATCATCAAAATTATTTTAAATTCATTAAAATAAAAATTTTAATTTGGCCCTAAAATTTCGGGTCGTTACAATCTCCCCTCCTTAAGAACTTTTCGTCCCCGAAAAGGAAAAAGAAAAATAGAAGAGGAAGAATAAACACGGAGAATGTTTTTAACAGAGATGGTACCGTCTATAACATCAGGCCTTCCACCGAAGAAGTTGGTTCTTTCGCTCCTTCGTACACATGTGCCAATTGAGCATCGCCACTTCTCTTAGTCTTCTTCGAATGCACGATCAAGGGAAGAGTCAAAACAACTGAAATGGTGATTCTAGGAGATAGAAAAGATCGAAGGATGAATGAAAGGATGACGATAAAGTGACTGGCTATTATGTATCTCATGAACTGTTCGCCATAGAATATAGTGATTCTACGTAAACGGATTATTATAAATATGTTATATTCCGCTTTGTAAACCAAAGCTCTGGTACCAACTGTGATGACCCCAAACTTCCACGGAATGAAAGCAGGAATAATCATTTTTGGAATACAACATAAATACAATAAAACAGAACACAGATACAATATAGCAAAGGAAATTCATAGAGTAATAACATTATAGCAGCGGAAAAATATAATGTCATCAATCACAGAAAATCCACAGTCACAGAATCTAAGCTATTACAACAAGTTTTGCAGAAAAGAAATAAGTTTGATGTCTAAAAAGAAAAGAAAAGATGCCATAGAAACAAAAGATAAATGTCTTCAAGCTCCAAGTCATCACCTCTCCACAAAAGCAAATCCAAGAGAGAGAATAAGCAGCTCCAAAGAAAAGACTCCAAGCAAAGAATGAACCTGTCTACTTGGCTGCCCATGTGGAAAAGAGGGCACCCAAGTTTGCAAAAAGGTGAAACAAACTATGGGTCAGTCGTGGGACTGGTGTGAGAATTCTTAAGTGAAATAACTATTAGATATAAGGCAAATCCAAAGACCACGCCGCTAACGCGGAACGGGTTTACTCTAATGGATTGCCGTGCATAATTTAAAGTGTCATAACAAATAAATAAGTACATCGTAAACAACGCAATGCTTTTGGAAAAAATGGAATCACCATAAGACCCAAGTCCCATCATACAATGCAACGCACACCAGAGGATAGGGTTTTACCTTATGGTGATTAAACATGCTAAATACGGCAAATACGCATCTAATATTATTATTAGTGTATATAAAAGCATTTCAAAGTAAATGTATTAATCCTAGGAAGCATAGGTACCATATACTATGCCTCCGTACTAGTAATACAATCAAATTCGTCGGTTCGTATTTGGATTTTGGTTTCCATCATGAGTCAAGGCTAGAGCGGAGCTCCTTACCGATTCGAGACACTCTAGCTAGTGCCTCAGGATTCCGCGCGGAGAACCCTTGGAAATGGCAGGGCCGGTCCACAAATACAGCTTAGCGGATTGGCAATTCCTAAGCACACGTTTCCCGGTCCTATAGGACTTAATATCCGAGGCGCGCCACATTCCATCATCCACATAAGTAAAGTATCAGCGCTGGGAGGTCCCTGACACTACTTCTAGCTAGAAAGAAACGTGCTGCTTTCCCTGCGTTCCCTTCGCCCGTTTTTGACTCAACCGGGGTGTGAGGCTCGCGAAGTCCCGTTACACAAAGCTACGCCTAAACAGGCCATGCTTTGATCGTCTCCACAAGGTTCTGCTTTTCAACAAGAAACCTTGATCATTGCATCTTAGTATGCCACACTGTCACTCCATGCCATACCATTGCTTCTCCATCAATACATAAATGGGTGTTAAGTAGAGAATAAATTCTCCACCACAAATATTTATATATTAACAGAAAATCAACAATATTATATATAACGAAGTACGATGTCAGACACACCATCCATTTAAACTTATGTCTGGGTCTGAACGAAAGTCAAATCCGTGAAACGAACACGTACATCTGGGCAATGACCTTGACCCATGAATTGGTAGCAAGTCAATTCAGGATCTCGATCGCTGTCCATTCGAGGGAAGATTTACGGTCTTCATACGTCGTCTTCTTACTTCGATCTTTAACGCCGCTGGATTAATTTGGGATGAGAATATCTCGGACTTCCCAAACAATCCTCGTATATATATACATATATATATTTTGAAAATCCTTCTTATTTGTTAATAATTATTTTTATTAACAATTCATTCTATTTTAATTATTTAAAATAGTCAAACTTCTTATTTAACGACGCATTCTCAAAATCATATTTTTATTTACATTAATTAAAATGTATACTTTCATTACATATCGCATTCTTGTTTTCTTTACATTTAATAAAATGCAAACTTGAAATTACATGTCACATTCTTACTTATTTACATTGAATAAAATGTAAACTTGCATTTACATGTCGCTTTCTTACCTATTTACATTGAATAAAATGTAAACTCATCCTACGGTGGAATTCCTTTATTTTAACATTAAAATAATGTAAATTTTTCCCTATGGTATATACACTTTTTATATTAACATTTAGAATAATGTTAACTCATCCTACGATGCATATTTTCTTAATTTTAACATTAAAGATAATGTTGACTTATCCTATGGTTAAATTACCCTTTATTAACATTAAAAATAATTATAACTCACCCTATGGTGTTATTCCTTCTTAATTTCATAAAAAAAATGTAACATTCCTACGGTCAATTCTCTTTTATGTTAACATTATAAAATAATGTAAATTTTATCCTACGAAGTAATTTTCTTAATATTAACATTAAAAATAAATGTATATTAACCCTATGGTTAAATTATCCTTTATTAACATTAAAAATAATGTAATCTCATCCTATGTTAAGTTACTTTATTACTTTACATTAAAAATAATGTAGCTCAATCCTACGGTTAAGTTACTCTTTAATTTAACATAAACAAAATATAATGTTAATTCATACTACGGTGGAATTCACTATATATTAACATTAAAAACAATGTTAATTCATCTTATGGTCAAATTCCTTATATACTAACATTATAAATAATGTTAATTACCCTATGGTGAAATTCTTTTATTTAAACATTAAAAATAATGTTAAATCCTTCTACGGTGAAATTCTTTTACTTTAACATTAAAAATAATGTTAATCATCCTACGGTGTAAATTCTTTTTATTTAACATTAAAAATAATGTTAATCATCCTACGGTGTAAATTCTTATTATTAACATTAAAAATAGTGTTAATCATCCTACGATGTAAATTCTTATTTGTATCATTAACAAAATTGTTAATTTTCATTCGATGTGAATACTTATTTTTAACATTGACACAAAAATGTTAATTTATCATACGTTGTAAATACTTTTATATTAACATTAAAAATGTTAATGACATCCTACGGTTATAGTTTTATTATATTAACATTAAAAATGTTAATTACATCATACGGTGTTATCTTTAACATTAAAAATGTTAATTTGCACATGCGGTGAAATTACTATTTAATTAACATTAAAAATAATGTTAATTGCTCATGCGGTGTAGTTTCTTATTATTAACATTTAAAAATAATGTTACTTTCTCATACCATGTAAATTTCTTATATTTAACATTAAACAAAATGTTAATTTCTCATCACTTTAATTTTACATAATTCAATGTAAATTTCATGTTAACACAAATTCCTACTTTGGTTTTACATAATTAAATGTAAATTTATGTCATTCCAAATTTCATACCTTAATTTTACATAATTAAATGTAAATTTAATGTTAACACCAATTCCTACTTTAATTACATTGATAAAAATGTAATCTTTTTTCCTACGGTGAAGTCCTTGAATATATTACATTAATAAAAATGTAAACTTTATTTACATATCACATTCTTAATAAAATAAAACGTAAACTTTAGTTACATTTCACATTCTCAGTTTGTTTACATAAAATAAAAGGTAAACTTTAGTTACATTTCTAAAAATTTAAATTTCACCTGCGGAGTAAATTCTTATATATATTACATTAATAAGAATGTATATTGTGCATACAGTTAAAATTACCATTTTATTCACATTACAATTTATTCACATTAATAAAAATGTGTTACATGTCTAATAATTTATTTTATTCACATAAGTAAAAATGTGAAATTTTACATGTCCAATATTTAATTTATAATATTAACATTAAAAATGTTAATGTCATCATACGATTGAATTTTTATAATATTAACATTAAAAATGTTAATGTACATACGGTTGAATTTTTATAATATTAACATTAAAAATGTTAATGTACATACGGTTGAATTTTTATAATATTAACATTAAAAATGTTAATTTCATCCTACGTTTTATTTCTTTTTATATTAACATAAAAAAAATGTTAATGTACACTTGCGGTAAAATTACTATTTAATTAACATTAAAAATGTTAATTTTTCATGCATTGAAAATTACTTATTATTAACATCAAAATAAATGTCAATTTTTCCCTATTTCAATTTAAAAAAAAAAAGAATAGGTAAATTTCATCACAAGTCGCGTTCTTGTTTACATCAAATAAACTGTAAATTCTCATCACATCGCATAACAATATCCGAATACAACAATAGGATCGGATTCGATACTAACATCGAGGTAAATTGCAAGATGGGGTTTCACACAGCATATGTAAAATCAACATGGCATGGTTAAATAAATAACACATAATTCATTTTAATTAATTATGAATTCAGATTTAAGCCTAAAATTTCAGATCTAATCACATAGCACTATAGGCAATTTAGATTCCACATCATATGTTATGAACGGTTTAGAACTATGTTTAAACATCGTGTCATATTAATTCTACTGTTAATAATCATGCAAATAATAATTAAATAAATTAAATTAAATTTAAAAATAAAATTCTCACCCTAATCAGTCTCAGCAAAGCCTACTCGTCACCACGGTCCTGTCGGATCTGAAATTTTCAGATTCGAGGTTCATACGCATTAGTTATCAATGTTTGAATAATTCTGACTTTTAACAACTGCTGCAGCAACGCTTAAAAGCGTCGCAAAATCTGAAGCATACCTTATTTTCAGAATTTGTTCAAAACTTCAAATTCGATTTTCTGGAGTTGTAGTTGACGAAACGACGAGTCGTTTGTTGGAGAAGGACCGGCTACGAGAGAGCTATGCCCGGCCAGAAGGTGGCGAGGTGCGGCGGCGGCATGTGGGGCCTAGGGGGGCGCGACTGGCGGACCTTTGGAGGGATGGGGCGGGCGGATCGAGGCACGAGAATGGCTGAGGTTGGTACCAAATCGAAGAGCTCGGCGAGAGCTTCGAAACGAGTACTCAAACGCCAAATTCCGTTAAGAAATGAGAGAGAAAACTGAGTTTGAATTTTTGAAGGCCATGGGTTAATGTGGCGGCTGAAGTGACGAAGAGGAAGACGAATGAACAGTAATTCCGAATTTTATAATATTATATTAGGGTTAACTAATTGTGTAATTAGCTCGTTAAAGCCCGTTTTGGTCCGAACTCCGATTTAGGCCTGCTTACTGTCGTTCTTAAGGTTTTAAGGCCTTCTGAACGCAATGGGCTATGTGCTGGGGTACAATTCCGATGTCTGTTATGAGTTTTGGAATAATTATATTATTTTATTAATATTTTAATGTATACCGTACATGAAAATTCACCGAGGTCACAAATTAACTTCAAAAATTCTCGAAAAATATATTTAGCTATGTTTTGATGCTGTGGACTTATGAAAATTAATTTCGTTCAATTCTGAGCCCGTATGAATTTTTAATGAATTTTTAAAGTCAAAAATTGTCCGTTTACACTGAAAAATCAATTATAATTATATATTAATTCCAAAAATTACCGAAAAATCATTTTTAGCTTTGTTTTGATGATACGAATCCAACAAAATTTATTTCATTGAATTCTGAGACATTTTGAAAAATGGCTATTTTCAAGGCGAATATATTTAATATTAAAAATGCATTTTTAAACAAATATTTTCTGAAACTTAAAACATATAAGTGTTTACTGTTTTTCAATGCAGAAACATCATTCTGAAACTAATGGAAGTGGTTTCGAGTTCAAATTCCTTCGTATGCAAAAAGTGGCATTTCTGACCTATGCAAATTACCCAACGACCTTTCTAAAAATTGAATTGGCCATAACTTTTGATTTCCGCTATGAAATTTCGATTTTTCGGATTCGTTGGAAAGATACTTTTAAATAGATTCTAATATTTTTGGTTTCACTAAAATCCGTTAAATTTTGCATCCTGTATGGTCAGTCAAAGTTCAAGTTTGACTTTTCAAACTACCGCGCTATTTCTAGCTCTTTTTATAATTAAAATTAATTTATTCATTCTAACTTCGATTAAAATAAATAAATCATCAAAAATACTTTAAATTCATTAAAATAAAATTTTTAATTTGGCCCTAAAATTTCGGGTCGTTACAGGGGATAGGTATAGCTGTGCTTCGAGCCTGAACAAAAGCCGTGGGGCGTTATACCTAAGTCATTCCATGTAGTGTGGATTTGTTTTACGGTGCCTTCCAAAGCCTGGGCTTAACCATCGAAATACACACTTCCACGATAGATCTTTCAAATTAGGAGCTATCACGATGGAAATCCAACATCCAATACGAGCTTGTGTTTTCAGTTATAAACCTATATGGCAACATAATAGGATAGGGTATTATGTCATCTAAGAATGATACATTTATTTTCGAAAATGATTTTCACACTATGCACTAGTAATAATAAAAGAGAAATATCGCTTGTTAAGCATTTTTGGCTGTTATAAGACTCTTTCCTCTAGTTTGCGCTTGCATTGTATGATGGGACTTGAGTCTTATAATAGCTTCATTTTCCAAAAAGGCATTGCGACTTTTTATGATTTGTATTCATATGGATAAAATCCATTCCGTGTTATACGACATGGTTCCGTGATTTACCTAATTTTAAAGTAAAGTAAATAACCGATTTTGGTTCTCACACCAGTCCCATAACTAAACCAGAGTTTATTTTTTCTTACCTAAACTTTGGGTGCCCATCTTTTCAACACGGCTAGCTTGTAGTTTTGGTTTTGCTGATATTTTATAAAGCAGTATTCTGGATTGAAACTTAAACCTGTGTCCAAAGCATTTGAGAGTCTTCCGTTGAACGTAATTATTTTCCTACTGTGTATTGTTTTTGATTTATGTACTCTGATGTAAACTATTGTAATAATAATGAAATGTTCTTTTGTATTGTATCCCATAACGGTTCTAGGATTTTTGCCGTTTCAGATTGGAACTGTGTGGCTTATGATTGATTCGAAAGACAGTAATTTTTGGGTCGTCATAGAGAGGAGGAGGAGCATTTGATGATGAAGTGGTTGGAGATGGCCATGAGGAGATTGTAGTATTTTGCGACCTATAAGAAAAGGAAGGGTTAATAGAGGATTAATTATTTAATTAAGTAGTTAGGGTTAATGATTTTGTAATTATATAAATATATGTTCAATCCTTTAAAAATGTATAACTTTGTCATACGTTATCATAATATAACGAAACAAGATTCGTTGGGATCATATGGATGAGGGATGCACGATGAAACTAGTTTGGAATGGTTTGGAGCTCGTTACAACTTATAGTGAAATAAAATGCTTGATTGGATTAATCAACATTTATCGTTAATCAATGATAAACGACCATAAACGTCCAATGTGAGTAAACTCACTAACTCTGTCTAGTTTTATAATATTATAAACATATTTTAATGTTGATAAATGATAATTGGATGCTATGCGATGAATGTTTGGATAAATTAATATATTGTTATCAATTGTGCCTGATCGGTAATTATTAAGATTAGATGGCGTCCTCCCATTGCTTCAAGCTAGGTTGTCAATAACCAATATAATGTAGGTTCTGTTTTATCACATAAAAGTGCACATCCAAATTGTATCGTCCGATAATAAGGATTTACTCCATTTACTGGTGTATAAATCACTTCTAATAAATCAAAAGTCGCATTTGAAATGTGGTTAACTTGAAGATCTGCGTATCTTTCTTCCAATTGAATGGACGTTGTGCGCAATAAGTGCAAAAGTTCTACTGCTCATGGCACAACTATTACAAGTAGTTTTGTTGGTAGTATCTGCAACGACCCAGATTTTTGACCGTTCAAATCGACAATAAACCACACATGCCGACCCAAACAAGTCGCAAATGCAGGTAGTTATTGAAAAAAAAAAAGAAAAACGAAAGAAAGAAGAGAAAACCAATCACAAGATCTCACAGCGGAGGGACAACATATAATAAACAAATAGCAGTTTAAAAGCAGTTGAAATGTGTACATTAGTTATAACATTCAATGATTATCAGAGTTACATATACATACAGATGTACATAATAAGCAGCGGAAATAAATGCAGCGGAAATACATACTTATAATTGATATATATACCAAATCTTCGTCTTCCATCTCTAAGGCAAAGGAACTTCGCTAACATCAAACTTCTGCTGACCCAAGCGTATTGCATAAAAAAGAAAACACAACAAACACTCGGATCAACACTAAATCATTCTCATATTAGTCAAATTAAAATATGAAATAACATCAGTGTCATGGGTGCGGTAACTCAAGTGATGTTACGGGATTTTTCCATCTCTCGAGGATCCGTTAAACTAATATATACATAGTAAATACGTTATTATGATTTTAACGACCCGAACTTCCCCGGTAAGGAAAGCCCGGATTGAATTGAGTACAAGCCACATCGGAATACAAATGGAAGAACATTTCATTGCTTATTACAGCAATTCAGCAGAATACAAGAATATACAGAGTATTAACAAATAATATACATTATGAAATATCAGAGATTACAATACATTACATAGCAGCGGAAAATAATACAATACACAACTAGAAGTAATACACGAATACAGAGCTTTCCGAGTATCGTTCCAGCTGTAGATCAGGATCCTGTGAATATAAATCTGCAAAACCAAAACTACTAGCTGCCCGGGTCAAAATAAGGGCACCTAAAGTTTATGTTAAAACAATAAACTCCAGGTCAGTCATGTGACTGGTGTGAGAACTAAAACAGTTATTAATCTTTATTTTAAAGTTAGGTAAATCAAGGGACCACGCCATATAACACGGAACGGGTTTCCTCCCAAGAGTACCAGTGCACAAAACAACAGCGCAATGCTAAATAAAGAACAATGAAGCTATTATAAGACCCAGGTCCCATCACACAATGCAACACAAGCCAAAGGATAGGGTTTTACCTTATAATAGCCAAAGCATGCTTGGTACGTTAAATACAAATCATTTGATACTATTATTAGTGCAGTGTCAAAACAATTTCAATCATAAATATCAATCATAGACGACATGGGTACCATATATCATGTCGCCATACTAGGCTCTATAATCAAAACTGCAAATGTGACGTATTGGAAGTTGGGTTTCCATCTGTGAACCGAGGCAAAAGATAGTCCTCTACCGATTTGAGACGCTCTAGCCCGTGTCTCAGTATCAGAACTCGAGTGACCCTTAGGAGCCACAGGGCCGGTCCACCGATGTGGCTTAAAATGCCTGAACACTGCGTTTCCCCGCCCTTTGGGGCGTCAATGAGCCAAATGATTCCATCGGCTCCACACAGTCACCGATATATCCGAGGCGCCTCGTAACAGCAACAACCACACAGGTGAAAATAATATAAATGTCAGGGCTGGTAGGTCACTGATACCACCCTAGCTAGAAAAAAGGCATGCCCTCCCTGGATCCTTCTCCCGTTTCTGGTTCACAACCGGGGTGTGAGGCTCGCGAATCAACGCTACACAAAGCTATGCCACACAAGCCTTGCTTTGATCATCAACCACAAGACTTTTCTTTTCAATAGAAGCCTTGATCAATTGCCACTTAGGCATGCCACACAGGCAATTCATTCCATGCGATTGATATCCATTAATATATAACCCCTGAGCTCGTACGTCTCAGAGAAGGGCGTTAAGCAAGAGAGTAAATTCTCCGCCGCCAAACAGATATATATTTAATAGAAAGCAATCACACAGAATAAAATCCCATGTCAGACACACAATCCATTTACAAGTTCGTTCTGGGTCTGAACGAAACCGGAGGCACCTTGTACCTCGCATATCCATCGATCTCCGAGTACGTCTAGACGATCACCAACTGATTCCCTCCTCTTGGGTGTACAGTCCAGTCAATATCATCAGTAATCACCCAAACGACGTGAAGACCTCCGGTATTCGACCACCGTCTTCATTCTCGAGACCACGTCGAATCAGTTATTCAGAATGTGATAAACCCGGTCTTTCTGAATAACTTGCGTATATAATAAACAAGTGTTACACAAACACAACATACGCCTCATTCCAATTCAGAATATTCTTTTACTCAAATATTCTTATACTTTGGGAAAGGTTCCTATTAATTTTATCAAAGATAACTTCTTTAAATTTATTCTTTAATCTTCTTTGAATATCAATTCAAACTAGTCGGGATTAGCGAACCACACCGAAGTAATCATTTATTTTAATTTCCCAATCCCAACCTATTCATCCCATGAAGTAAAACAGGTAATACTTCATATCTAACACCATGGTGTTATCGGTAAATTCAATTACCATTTCACGTTCAAATCTAATCAAAGATTTAACTATCGCCTGGAGCAAAACTGGTGATACCCCATTCTCGATCATTTCAGTCTAATTAAAGATTCATTAAAACTCCACTTGGTTTTAATCTTCCCAAAAATCAATATTAATGATTGTTTAACTTGGGAAATCACATCCTTTCTTTAACTGGGTTAAAGAGCCAATGCCATTTAAAACACGGTTCACTATAAACCCAAAATCACATTCTATTAATTATCGGGTTAAAGAACAAGTGTTATTTAAAACACCGTTCACGATAAACCCAAAAATAAATTCAAATTCAATTCCAATTAAATACCATTTAATTGGTACACTTCATTAAATCTAAATAAAAATATTTAATCTTTTCTCAACTAGGTTTAAGAACAATGTTAATGAAGACACCATTCACGACAAACCCAAATCACATTTGATATTAAATACAAGACTCTGCATAGAAAATATATCAGCTTATATTCAATATCAAATTCTACGACCAACAAATATCGTATTGGAAATAACGACATAAATATATCTTTCAAATTTCCATAACAATATCAATATAATCACGAAATCCAACATCGAAATATTCCAAAGAAATTTCGATTCAAATCCATTCCAATTCAATTATTGGAAATTCTGGTTATTTTCAAAACCATTTCAAGTCCACTTTATTTATTTTAAAAATAAATAGAATTATAATTCTAGTTCAAAACTAGTTCATTTCGATAAAAATCTATTTTTATCTTTTCAAATTTGGAATTTTTCATCCCATTCTTCACAAATCATTTCTTATGATTTTACACAAATTATTACTATTTTTAATAATTTTATCAAGGCCCATACAGTCGAATTCCATCAACGGCCATCGAGCAGCACTTACAGCGACCTTTTCCAAATTTGATTTGGACATAATTCCAAATCCAACCGTTAGATTTCAAATCTCTAATATTCGTTAGAAAGCACATTTCGATACGAACCCAACGCTTGCGGTTTTAGGAGAATCCGACGGTCGGATCTCCCGCAATATTCATTCGAAGTCAATGGTCGAAATTCGCGAACTGCCGCGGCGCGGCCTGTTCTATTCAGGCCATTCTATGTATATATATATAATATATATTTCGTTGATTTCCATTTAAAACATATTTTATAAATCGTTTAAATTCGTTTTCAAAACGATTTCAACTTCATACTCAATTTCTAATCAAAATTGAATATTCCACATCATCGATATACAAATGATAATATTTTCAAAATGTTATATTTTGAATTCACTTCGTTTTTTATATTCATTATAAAAATGAATAAAATCGATATAAATATCGTTCACGTCAAAATGGCGTCAATCTAATCCACACGGCTTTTACTCAACACATAAATAATTTTCGATTCAACACATGAATTTATTTTCTATTCAATACATGAATTTATTTTGTATTCAACACATGAATTTATATTATTCAACACATGAATTTATATTCTATTCAACACATGAATTTATTTTCTATTTTCAAAATTGGAATGAGGCCCAATCAATTACCATATAACGTTTATTGTATGGATTCCCTACAACACATGTATATAACAGCAACGATAAATCATTAACCATCATCCAGAGTGCACCACACAACTGCATAAGCATTAAATATAAATAATTAACGCTTACACAGTCTGTCAACCCATCGATTGACATACAACTAAACAATCGGGATTAGTGTACGTCAAATATCATCCCAATACCCGTATGGAGTTTCGAATCAACAAACATAGATTTTATTTGTGCAGTTGGGCGATGTGTAAAATTTATCGTCCCAATCAATATAAGTCAAATCAGTGTATATAAACAAATCGTCCGATTTGTTTATTACCATTTATTTTATATACACGTTAAAAATCATATTTTTTAACTATAGAATATTTTATTTCATTCCACATCACACAATCAAATTTCACAACACAGCAACCAAACAAACAAGTCATCCATGGTCTGTGGACGACGGGTGTCGGGTGCTACTAAACACCATCTGCATCCTAGTGTATATTTCAAACTAGAAATTAAAATAAGGTGAGGAGTTCTCACTCATAAGCTAAACCAAACGCCACGACTCTTCACATGTAGAAAATCTTCGTCGTTCCCGCCCTTTGTCACTTTCTTTGCCCGTATTCACTACATATATAAAAATCACATTTTTTATTCTAGCTATGTATATAAAAATCACATTTTTATATTGCTACTATATAGATAAAAATTATATTTCTCTCTCGCCGTTCTCCATATAAAAATCACATTTTGATATATAAAGATCGTATTTTTATATCTCTGCTACATATGTAAAAATCACTCTTTTACACCGCTACTTCCATGATAAAAACTATATTTTTATCTTGCTAGTAATATAATAAAAATTATATTTTTATTACTCTACATAAATAAAAATCGTATTTTTATTCTTTCTAATATAAAAAATCATATTTTTATTCTTTCTAATATAAAAAATACATTTTTATTCTTCACATCATATAAAAATTATATTTTTATTCTTCACATCATATAAAAATTATATTTTATTCTTCACATCATATAAAAATTATATTTTTATTCTTCACATCATAAAAAAATTTTATTTTGCTAATTAAAAATCAAATCCTTTTCTTGTTTAAAATCCTACCTTTAAATTGTTAAAAATCAAATTTTTTATTGAATGAAAGATCTAGTTTTGACATCATAAAAATCTCATCTTTCACCGTATAACCATAGAAATAAAAATCAAATTTTTATTTATAATCGTATAAATTAAAAATCACATTTCCAAATGCTATAAAAATTCATTCTTTTCAATGTATAAAAATCGGTTCTTTTCAGTGTATAAAAATTGATTCTTCCTTAAAAAAAACTGAATTTTATTTTTCCTTAAGACATATAATATTAAATAATAAAATAAAATAAAAACAAAATCGAAATAAAAGAAAAAGGAAAGCTTACAGTGTCCGATTGAAGGGGGGGTGCTCCCGAACGGAAAGAGGTGCTAGGGGCTCGAAGTGGGGCGGCGGTGGGGTGTTTGGAGGCCGGCGGCGGTTTTTTGGCGAGTTTAGGCAGTTTTACAGTGGGTGGGGGGGGGTGGGGGTGGGCATTCGAACGACTGGGGGAGGAAGGGGAGCGCGACTGTGATTGACGTTGAGGGGGGGGGCTGGTGAAGGGAGCGGCGGCGTGGGCGGCGATCGCTAGGGGGGGCGACGGGGACTGGTGGCTCTGTAGCGATTTGGTTTTTTTTCTGAAGTGAAACGGGGAAGATAAAAGGAGGGGGGGCTTATGTAAAAAATTATTTTATATTTTATTTTATTTTATGCTCCAAAGAGTTGACTTTTCTCTTGAACCCCAAACGAGGCCCAACGACTGCCGCCCATAGCTAATTACCGCCATTCCGAACACAATGGGATATGTTTTGTAGGCCGATTCGATCGTTACGATCAGTTTTCAAATATAAATCTATATATTAAATTTGAACGTGCATTTAAATTTACCGGGGCCACATACAGACTTTAAAAATTCCAGAAAAATATTTTCTAGCTTCGTACTGACGATACGGTTATAATAAAACTAATTTCATCAAATTCCGAGACCTTATGAAAAATGGTCATTTTCCAGTCGATTAAAATCAATTGAAACTAGTCAAACACGTTTTCCTTTGCCACGCTCACATATTGATTCGAAAAATTATGAATTTTGAAATCTAGCAATAATTTGACATCACGGATCCAACAAAAGTGGTTTCGTCAAAAACCGAAGTCGTTTGCAAAATTTCCATTTTTAAGGGCCAGAATTCCATAGCTACTATTCTGAAATTTAAACTAGACATATCTTTTTATATCCGCTATGAAATTTCAATTTCTCGGATTCGTTGGAAAGATATTCTCAAATAGATTCTAATATTTTTGGTTTCACTAAAATCCGGTTTATTTTGAATCCTGTATATTCATTTGAAATTTGAAATCGAATTTTCAAACTACCGCGCCATTTTCAATTCCTTTTATATATATAAATAAATATTTATGTTCTAACGACGATTCAAATAAATATATACGTTCTATTCTATTTAAAATAAATTTCTCGTCGTTAATATTTAAAATAATCTATTTTAAATATTCAAAAATCGTCAAAATTGCCAAAATAAGATTTTTTAAATTGGCTCAGAATTTCCGGGTTATTACAATGATAGTGTCTATCCAGTAAAGTAAATATCATAAAAATAGCGTAAGCGGGATTACCATATTACCCTTACGCCGTTTACAGGCATCAACAGTCTATACAGTACCGTAAATTCACAGTACCGGTGTTATCAGAGGCACTCCATAGAAGGCAATGCTAAATCAAAATCGTATGGGGCTCGATATGGATAAATATGGCAACGCACTCGAGGCAATGCCCAGGTTAGGATTCTACCAATTACACTCCCGGACCGGTGGTAACGCATAGCAGCCACTACCGCCCACCTTGGATCACACTCCCAATTCAAATGGGCCCAATCATCATCGTCATCATCATAGTCATAGAAATAGTATCGAAGAATTGTGTTCGATCAAAGGTGCTACCTAATTAGTCACGGTATAGCTCCTGTTTTAGTCATTTCAATTCTGACTCGAAGGTCAGGGCTATCATTATCATTCATCTTCTTCGATTCAAAAATCGCCTCTAAGTCATCATACTCATTCTGGATATGTCATAACATTCACAGTTGTCAAAGTGGTATCGACACTGACAGAGAGTATGCCATTTGCCGACTCCGGCCTCTTCAACAACCAACGCTTACATCTTTCACATCGGTTGGTTCTTTTATATTTCATAAAGGTTCGCTTTCATATCAAAATATCATATTCTGCTTAGATCCAAATTTATATTCAAATAGAATATAATTACATATCAAAAATATCAGAAATCATACCAAACCAATTATATTCCAAATTAGAATATATTTCCATATCCTTATATTATAATCATATAATATTTAAAATCGACTTATATTCAAATAGAATATATTTCATCTCAAAGATTTCCAATTTTTCCAAATCGCTTAATGTTTGAAATCCATTCATACTCAATTAGTATATATATATACCTCATAACTCATTTCAATCCCTTAGGGGAAAGTTTTATATTCGGGTAGAAAACCCATATTCCCATATTTAAAGATCGTTTTAGAAATCGTTTCATATTCAAGGAGGTTATAACTTATCTCAACTCCATTTGAACAACGGTTTAGATCCAAACACTTCCCATTCAGAAGAAATTTGCGCTTTGTAGAAATATAACTACGAAAATAGATGTGAAAAGAAAAAAACCTTTATGTAAGATAATATATATACATATATAGAATATAATAGTTAGAATAGGATAAGATAAAATTTTAAAACTCTATACATATATACATAAATTAAAAGTTTACTATATAGTTTAAATAACAAAATATAAGAAAATTAGTTATAACAAAATAGTTATAGGTAAAAGTTTTAATAAATAAGTTTTTAAGGAAAGGGATAGTTATTTGAAATCGACAGTGTAAATATATATATTTATAATAGCTTCTTTATCTAAAAATCATTCCTTTCTTTTGAACTTCAATACTTGAATCTAACTCCAGCCTCAATGGAGTTCATTAATTCCGTATCTCATTTTCAACATCGTTCAACAACCCGTTCGATTTAAAGGATTCAAATTCATATTCATTCCAAATTCGAAGAAATTTTCAAGCATCCTCAACTAACTTCCATTTTCAAAACTCAATTCATGGGAAATTATAAATTTCACATCTTACCATATATTTGGAAATTCCTAGATATATTGAAATCCCATTTTACAAATCTTAATTTATTCAGGTAATTTCCCTTGACGCTTCATTAACATTCAAGGTTCATGTTTAAAGGAAAGATAAAATTTATCCAAATCGAAACATTCCTTTAAATAAAAAAATTCATCAAATAGAATTTCGAATATTTAAAATCATTTAACCAACCGATGTCCATATATATTCTGCTATCCTATGGCCAAGTAATTTTAATTTTTCGCTATTTCAGGGATGGATGTATATCATTTCAATCCAGATCAGGGTCATAGATATTTATCATTTCAATCCGTGTTCTTAATTCATTTTAATCGATAAATCCCGGGTTTATTAGATGTGTACACTATAGCGTATTTGCATTTGTTAAGGCATATCACAGATGTGAAAGCATGAACATTTCAAATTGGAGAACAGAACATATGAACATCCAAAAAAGAAGGCACTACTGAGTGGAAATGAATATAAAATGTTGGTGTACATAGCAAGCCATTATCTCAAAACCATGCCCGCTACCTAGCTCTAGGAAACCCTAATATATTTCGTGTATACCGCCTCTATCTTCAATCCCCAAGCTTCCTTTTCCTTCACTTCCTCCAGGCTCCATCTTTAATCCCAAGCTTTCTTTTAATTTTTTTGACGCAAATCCAAGTTTTTCTCTTCCTCATGCCTTTTCAACTCCACATCTTACTTTCTATGCTCCTTGTATTCTCGGTTCTAATTAACTCCGCATTTTGCTTCGATTTTTGCTTGATTCCTCCATTCTCTTTTAACTCCGTGTTTCTCATTCAGACCTAGCTGCTCCTGAATCACTCAAGTAGCTTTCTTAGTCTCTTGTGTTCCACACTGCATTCACCACAAGCTTTTGAAATTTGGTTCTGGTTTTAGATTGAATTTGCTTGACTAAGCTAGGAGTGTTCTGTTTTCTATTGATTTGTCTGATGGTATGTTGCGTTTGATTTTGGGGTTAGGTTGTTCGTCTCTTGAATGAAGCAACTAGGTGGTACCTTTGGCTACTGTTGAGCGTCTCCTTTAGTGTTTGATTATGCTTTTTTTTGGTAAGATCACTCGATGAATGGTTTGGCACATCTGGAGGAATTTTGAGAATAATTCAAGTTTCCCTAGTACTCGCCTATCTTACTATGCAAAGAAAAGTTCTGAGTCTTCTCTATGTAAAGAAGTTAACAGTAAATTTTGCCTCCATTAAACTTGTGGTGTGAACAAGAGTTTGGAAATCATTGTCAACATTTAATGAATTATTTACTATCATTCTATCGCTTTAATTATGTGTCTGGTTGAAATATACAGCAAGGATCCACGACTGGGAGATATTTGCAGTGTCATCGGGTAAGTTTTTTTCCATAAATCTTATATTTTCTTCAGCAAGTGCTTTGCATTTGTCATTAAGAAGTATACATTTGAAACCTCCACCAAAAGGTACGCTTAAGATCATGGTACATCTTGCTTACTCCAGGATGAATACTAAGCTTGGATTTGTGACATTCGTCAATAACTTCCTTTCTTAGTTCAGGAATGTTTGGGACACAAATCCGGCCTCGTAGCCTCAAAACTCCTTTGTCATCAATTTGGAAGCTCATGGGTTCGCCTTCTCGAATTCTTTTGCTAATCTTTTGGATAAACTCATCATCTTTTTGAAGGACAGAGATCTTGTCAATCAAAGAAGGAGTAATAATGAGATGGGCAAGGATAAGATTGGTGCTGGCCATGTTCTTTCTGCTGAGAGCATCTGCCACTACATTTGCTTTTCCCGGAGTATATAGGATATCCAGGTCGTAGGGTGCAAAAAATTCAATCCAACGCTGTTGCCTCAGGTTCAAAACTTTTTGGGATAGATGCTTCAAGGATTGGTGGTCCATATATAGCTAGAACTTTTCCCCCAAGCGATAATGCCTCCATATCTTTAGAGCAAATACAATGGCCATCAGCTCAAGATCATGAGTGTTATAATTCCTTTCATGCGGTTTCAATTGCCTGCTAGCGTATGCTACCACTCTACCCCTTTGCATAAGCATCTCACCAATACCTTAAATAGACAGAAAGGTAACATGTTAAAATGAGATTTGACATCAAAAGAAAATGTTATCTCAGACATGTTTTACTCAGATAAAGAGAATGACCTTCTTTGGAAGCGTCTGTCCAGACCTTCAGATCCTCATTGCCATCTATGATGGTCAACACAGGAGCAGTGATCAATCTCTGTTTCAGCTCTTGGAAAGCTGCCTCGCATTCTGGTGTCCAAACGAACTTGGTGTGCTTCTTTGTAAGCTTAGTCAGTGGACAAGATAATTTCGAAAAATCCTTAACGAATTTTCGATAATAGCCAGCCAGCCCTAAGAAACTTCTGACCTCTTTGGGGGTAGTAGGCTGTTTCCAGTCTTGGATGGCTGAAATTTTTCCTGGATCTACAGAGATGCCTTCCTTTGATACCACGTGGCCGAGGAATTTCACCTCCTCTTGCCAAAATATGCATTTGGAGAATTTAGCTTTCAATATATTTCTCCGCAGAATCTCCAAGACTTCTTTTAAATGCTTTTCGTGCTCAGCAGTGCTTTTAGAGAAGATAAGGATATCATCAATGAACACTAGCACGAATTTATTTAGAACACCACGAAACACTCTATTCATCAAATTAACAAAGTATGCTGGAGCATTGCACAGACCGAAAGGCATTACTAGCCATTCATAAAATAGATCAGGCCCTCTAAAAGTAGTTAAGGGAATACACTCCTCTGCAATGCGCAGTTGATGGAATCCTGTGGCTAGGTCCATCCTAGAGAATACTCGTGCTCCATGTAGACGATCTAGAAGATCATCAATCCGAGGCAATGGATATTTGTTTTCATCGTTTGCTTGTTTAGATTGTAGTAGTCTACACACAGACTGAGTGTGCCATCTGACTTTGGGACAAATATCACCGCTGCACCCCATTCTGAAAAGCTAGGTCTAATCAGACCCTTGGCTGGAAGCTTCTTAGTTTGATTGCTCAGCTCTTCTCTTTCTTTTGGCGACATTCGCCTAATAGGATGCACCACAGGTCTTGCATTAGGAACCAAGTCAATTCTGAAATCGATTTCTCTGCGGGGAGGTAGGCTATTTACTTCTTCAAATACATCAGCATAGTCTTTGACGATGGGGATAGTTTCAATAGAAGGAGGGGTAACTTCTAAAGAAGACCAGAATTCTTTCCTATCTGTGGCTGAGCCGTGGCATGGTATAGTCATTATATTCCCAAATTTCGTTTTAATTTTAACTACCCTTTCAGCATACAGCAACTCAGCCCCATACTTCGTTAGCCAATCTAGCCCAAGTATGACATCATATCCAGAAAAGTTCATGATGATTAAATTGAAAGGAAATAGGAAGTGAGAGTAAGAAACGGGCACTCTGCAATACTGATCAAGAATAAGTGAACCACCTATCGGGCTATGGGCTTTAATCGGTTCTTTAAGTTTTCTTGGTTTCAGTTTAAGCTTTTTAATAGTATCACTTGATATGAAACTTCTAGACGCATGAGTATCAAACAAGACAGTAATGGGAATATTCTTAATGTTAAGAGTACCGCCTAAAACATCAGGCTTACCTGCTCCTTCAGAAGAAGCCAGTGCAGCTGTATCTTCGTAGACGTGAGCTACCTCAGATTTCTTGAGCAGAGGGCAATTCTTGATAAGGTTTCCAGGCTTGTGGCATTTGTAGTACTCTTTTGGACCACGAGGATTCTGTCCACTGCTTTGGTTTCACTCATACTCGTTCCTCTTTGGCTTCTTCGGGGCCCTGCACTCGTAGTCGAAATGTACCATCTTCTGGCAGTTGAAGCATCTGACCTTAGACTTGTCTCTCTTCTTGTTTCCCTGAGGTTTTGTAGTCGAAGAACTGCCTTCCCCTGGTTTCTTGTCCGCCTCCTTCTTCTTATTAGCTTGATTCTTGGCCTTTTCTAGCTGAGCACCCTTCTGATCAATTTCTTCGTATCTGCATGCCATCTCTATCACCTTGGCAAATTGGTTCTCAATGTGGGCTGTCACTCTGTTATGGTATCGCCTTGCAAGCCCATTTATGAACCTCTTATTTTTCTGTAAGGTGTTTTGCACTAGCTCAGGGGCATACCTAGATAGCTCCTCAAATTTCTTCACTTACTCTGCAATGGTCATGGTGCCTTACTGCAGGCTAGCAAATTCATCGTGTAGACGTTCCACTTCATGAGGTGGAATAAACTTTTCATTAAAAAGCTCTTTAAATCTTGTCCAAGTTATCTCTGCAACGTCTCTCCCTATCATGGCTGTTTCCCACCAAGTTTGAGCCTGTCCTTGCATGAACCATACTGCCATAAAACGCTTCCTGTGATCCTCAAGCTCCATACCTCCCAAGATCTTTTCCATCGTCTTAAGCCATTCTTGCGCTTCTACCACCGTCTCTCTACCAGTGAAATGTACTCCTCCAAGATTCTTGATTTTCTTTGCCACTTTATCCAGGTTAAAAGCAACTGGGGGTGGTGGTGGTGGTGGCTCCTCGACCTCAGAATTGGGTTGGTCTTGCTCAGTTGGGGGTGTATCTCTCCCTCTACCCCTACCAGCTACTCCGCCACGACCTCTTCCTCTTGTCCTCGCTCTCGTACTCCTCTTTCAATCAATTTGTACCATCATGGAAAGATTCAGACCAAAGGAAATGATAAATTCGAAGAGAAGGTTAAAAGTAGAGACATGTCCAGGTGATAATGAAGTAATGACTGATAAATATGTGCTATTCTGTTTAAGCTCATTCTAGGATATTGTTAATCCTATCTCTAATAAACCTCTCGTCTTAGAACCCTACTGATTCTATCTAGGCGAATTGTTCTAAAAATGTTATATTCCAAAGCTAAGGTTAACCAAAGCTCTGATACCAAATGTGACGACCCCAAACTCCCGTGTAACGAAAGTAAGGAAGATCGTATGGAATATAACATAACTAGAACAATAACAGATTTCAGAGTATAGCAGAACATATAAATCATTGCAGCGGAAAGAAATGTCATCACTGAAACATCATCACTGAAACATCAGAGTATGCAGCACAGAATTACACTTAACAAAATAGATGTCTCAAAGAAAAGAAAAAGAGTTTCAATCTCTCAAATTACATCAAATCTAAATACTGTCTCAAAGTCTTAAGCAGAAAATAAAAGATAAAAAGAAAGTTTCTTCAGCATCTCCATCAGCAAGCTTCCATCCAGCGAATGTCCAAACCTGACCTGTCACTTGGCTGCCCGTGTAAAAGAGGGCACCCGAGTTTGCAAAAGGTGAAACAAACTACGAGTCAGTCATGGGACTGGTATGAGATATCTTAATTAACTAACGGGTTTGACAATCACGAGGACCACATCGCTTTCGCGGAACGGGTTTATTCCATGGGATTATCAGTGCAATAAATAAAGTTTAACGTTAAATAACACAATGCTTTTTAGAAAAATGCATTATAAGACCCAAGTCCCATCACATAATGCAACGCAAACCGGAGGATAGAGTTTTACCTTATAATGGTCAAAAGATTATAAATACACAAAATACGATATTATTATTAGTGTGTATATGTTTAAAGAAAATCTTTTAATTATAATATTAATCCTAGACGGCATAGGTACTATCTACTATGTCGCCATACTAGTTATGGAATCAAAACCGCATGGGACATATTGGTAATTGGGTTTCCATCATAAGTCAAGGCTAGGGAGGAGCTCCTGACCGATTTGAGACACTCTAGCAATGTCTCAGGATTCGGACGTTGGCGAACCCTTGGATACAGCAGGGCCGGTCCACAAATACTTTAGTGGATTAGTTATGCTTGAACACACGTTCCCCGATCCTATTGGACCTACAAATTGGCCGAGGGCGACCGATAAGAATAAACCGAGGCCTCGCAAAAATTCCATCAACCACATAAGCAAATGTCGGGCCGTGTTAAAGCCCAACACCACTCCTAGCTAGAAAAAAACGTGTGCACTCCCTGCGTTCCCATCTCCCGTTTTAGACTCAACCTGTGTGTGAGGCTCGCGAAGTCACGATATACACAAAGCTATGCCTAAAGGGACTGTGATTTGATCATCAACCACAAGGCCTGCTTTTCAACGAAGCCTTGATCATTTGCATCTTAGCGTGTCCCATTGACAATTCTTGCCATGAAATTAACATCTATCAATACACAACCTCTAAGGGTGTTGAGCGAGAGAATAAATTCTCTTGCCACCAACGGTTGTATACCAACAGAAATCAATTTTTATGGTGTAAAATTCAACGTCAGACATGCATCCATTTACAAGTCCGTTCTGGGTCCTAACGGAACCGGAGATACCTAAGAGGCTTTCGTATATCCGAACAATCAGCGCATACGTTCGGACGACTACCGCCGAAGTCCCTTCAGGGTAGCTACTACTATCGAGGACCTTGGTAGCAATACATCTGTTCGATGTGGAGACCGCTGGTCTTCAACACCGTCTTCGTCTTTTCATCCACGTATAATTATTTGAAATGAGTAGAACTCGGACTTTTCAAATAATTATCGAATAATTTTCATTTAAATCATCTCATATCGTTAAAATTAATCTTTAACGATTTAACGCTATTTTTATTTTTATATATATATGAAAATATAGTTCAAATTAATTAAACGACGCTTCGGGTCAGAGGGTGGCCCTGGCGCTGTTTTTCAATAAATTTGATTTACACATATCTTGAAATCTAACCGTTGGATTTTGACAAAATTTGTCTCATTGGAAAGATCTTCCCAAAGCGGTCCTAACGGCTCCAGTTTTTGGAAAATCCGATGGTCGGATCTCTCGGTATAATCGTTTAAAGTTACGATTGCCGAAACGCGAACTACTACGCTCGATTCATTATAATTTTATTTATATTTATAAATATAAATTTTCAAGTGCTTTCACCCACATGCATATCACACCAATAAAGGAACTGAATAATGCCAATCACAACTTAATTTTATCTCGTCTATTAAAATGTGTTTTATTTCACGCACCAATTTTTATAGTAATTGACTATAAATTTATATTTTAGTTTGTTCATAAATTCTAACGTTTAAATCTTGATTTCAACCTGCTTATTCCTACTAGGTGTAAATTCCTTCACAACGAATAAAACGAATATTTTTTTTGTCCATTTTATTTCAAGGAGTAAATTTGTTGATTTCCTTCTGATGAACAAAAATGAATATTTTTGTTCAATTCATTTTTATGAGTAAAATGAGAATTTCTTTCTTACGCTTTTAATATCAAATCAAAAATGTTATTTTTATTTTATTTTTATAAGTAAACATATTTTTAGACTAAATATGATTCTTTTACAATTCTTTAAAATTTACATAGAAATGTGAATTTTTTTCTCTCATTTTATGTTTGCACTAGGGAATGAAAATAAAACGTATTTTTTTCTTTTCATGATTTATTTGTGTTTAAAGAATGCGAATAAAAATGTAGCTTTTAATTTCTAAATCTTATTTACATCTACGAATGTAAATAAGAGAGCGTCTTTTATTTTCTGTTTATTTACAACAAGGAATGTAAATAAACACATAAAAATATAATCTTTTTCTTTCTCTAAGTTGTTCCCATTTAAATTTTGCTACAAAATGTAACTTTAATTTCTACTTTGTTTGCATCTAAAATTGAAAACAAAAAAACATATTTCTTTATTTCAAATTTGTTTGCAACTAAAATCGCAAACAAAAACATATCCTTTTTATTTTATTTTTGTTTGCATTATAGAATGTGAACATAAATTAAAATCGTCTCTTCCCTCTTACATGTAGCGTTTGCCTTCGAATGCAAACACGAAAATGTAAATTTTTATTTTATGTAGCGTTGGCATTTGCATGCAAACATAAAAATGTAAATTATATTTTAAAGTAGCGTTTGCATTTGAATGCAAACACAAAAATGTAAATTATATTTTAAAGTAGCGTTTGCATTTGTATGCAAACACAAAAATGTAAATTATATTTTAAAGTAGCGTTTGCATTTGTATGCAAACACAAAAATGTAAATCATACTATAAAGTAGCGTTTGCAATTATATGCAAACACAAAAATGTTAGCGTTTGCATTTATATGCAAACACAAAAATGTAAATTATATTTTTAAAGTAGCGTTTGCATTTATATGCAAACACAAAAATGTAAATTATATTTTAAAGTAGCGTTTGCATTTATATGCAAACACAAAAATGTAAATTGTATTTTTCTCTACATTACATTTGCATTACGGGGTGTAATAAAATGAGATTATATTTTCTACATTTTGTTTGCATCAAAGAATGCAACAAAAATGAAATTTTATTCTTCATGTAAAATTTGTGTTTGAAAGCACACATAAAAATGTCTTTTAATTTTCTATTGAATATTAGTGTTTTAAAGCATAATAAAAAAAAATGTCACTTAATGTTCCACGTAATATTTGCAGCACAAATAAGAATGTTAATCAATATACGACGTATATTTTTGCGCTAGAGACACAAATAAAATATAATTCAGTATACGATGTTTGCATTTGTGTATAAGGACACAAATAAAATGTATTTCAATGGCGGGGCATGTATTTGTGTTTTAAAGCATAAATAAATATATATATTAATGATGGTGCATGTACTTGTGTTTAAAGACACAAATAAATGTAATTTAATGACGGTGCATGTATTTGTGTTTTAAAGACACAAATAAATATAATTTAATGACCAATGCATATATTTGTGTTTAAAAGACACAAATAAATATAATTTAATGACCAATGCATATATTTGTGTTTAAAAGACACAAATAGATATAATTTAATGACCAATGCATATATTTGTGTTTAAAAGACACAAATAGATATAATTTAATGCTCTATATAATCTTTGTGTTTAAAGAAACAAATAAAAATAATATTTTATTTTCTATGTAGATATTTGCGTTAAAACATAAATAAAAAGAACTTTTTATTTATATGAAAATATTTGTGTTAAAACACAAAATAAAAATAGACATTTCCTTTGCATGTTACTAGCATCAAATCAATTTAAATAAAAAGGAAAATTTTATTTTCTATTCTGAATCAAATCCATCTAAATAAAAAGAAAATTTTATTTTCTTTGTCAAATCGAGTACATTCAAATAAAAGGAAATTTTATTTTCCATATTGAATCACATCTATTCAAGTAAAAAGGAATTTTTATTTTCCCTTTTTCTCTCTTTTCCCTTTTTGTATGTAGATCTATAATTTCCCTCTTTTTCTCTTTTTTTTATCATATAAATGGATGTTGAATTGATTATATAACTCAATTCAATAAAATCAAACATACGATTGAAATGTTCAAATACACACAAAAATGACCATGGTAAATCATAACATCCAACAGACAATCATCATAACACATCCATACAAATCAGATCTGAAACGAATATTATAGATAAAAATAAATTAGTTAACTAATTAATTTAAAAAAAATATCTCACAGTTGTTGAGAAATTTGCCCAAAATTCAAGTTGTTCTGAATTGCTCTGTTTTAGTCCAGGAGCGTTGATCTGCTCAATACGATCACAACGTCGCTGAAATCATCGAATTTCGAATTGAAACGAATTAATTATGATCAAAACAAGTTATAAAATAAATTAGATTAATTAATTAGTGAAGTCATTAAGGAATTAACCTCTCTTCCTCCTTCAAATAAATTGGCCGTGACTTTTCAGAATTGTTCAAAACTTTGACTTCAGTTTTCAAGAGGTAGGAAGGTCGGTTTGAGGCGTGGTTTGTTGGAGGTGGTCGGGCTCGGAAGGGGCTACGTGCGCCTAGCACAGGGGAGGGTGCGGCGGCACCAGGTGGGATCGGCGGCAGCTGAAAGGTGCGGGCTTCGGGGGTGCGGTTCTCTGAAACCGGGGCACAAGAGGAGGTGAAACTTGTCTAGAAATGAAGAGGAAGGAGAATCCTAGAGAAAACTCCGAAGGAGCATATGGTAATTGTTTGTGTGGAGAGAGAATTTGGAGGAGGAAGGATTGAAGAGGGGGCGGCTGAAATGGGATAGGGGAAGATGAATGCGACGGGCTACCGGGATTTAAATAATATTATAATTAGGGTTAGATTTAATTATTTTATTAATCCAATAAAAGTCCATTTACCCACTTGCTCGGATTTCAGCCAAACGACTGTGTTTCCTAGCTAATAACCCCTAGTCCGGATCCATCTAGCTATGTCCCGCAGGCCCAAGAGGTCATCTCTGCCCTCGTTTTTCGAATTTAAAATTAATTCTTTTATTATTTAATTCGGACATAATCAAAAATCCACCGGAGCCACATACGGACTCCGAAAAATCCAAAAAAAATATTTTTGGCTATGTTTTGACGATACGAATCCAAGAAAATTATTTTCGTCGAATTCTGAGACTGTTCGAAAAATGGCTATTTTCCAGTCGTTCAATTTTGACTGTATTTGACCAAACACAATTTCTTTTGCCACGCTGACATACTAAATCGAAAAATTCTAAAAATTGAAACCTAGTAATAATTTGACATTCCGGTTCCAACAAAAGTGGTTTCGTCGAAAACAGAGGTCGTTTGAAAATTGACTATTTTCACTGCCTCTAATATTATTTAAAATTAAAATTTTTAAATTCAGGCTCATTTTCTAACCAATTTATTCAAAATAAAAATTTTAAATTGGTTCGGATTTTCCGGGTTGTTACAGTCCAAGTATTTCTAGTATGATCATCAAGAATAGTTTGAAAATAAGTCTCACCAGAAAGAGCTGGTTTATGATATTTTCCCCACAAATCAATATGAAATAATCAAATGCAGAAACAACATAAGAATCAGAATGAGGAAAAGAAAATTTATGATATTTGCCTTAACACACATGCTTCACAAGAAAATTCCTTAAGTATTCTGCCTGACAAAGACTCTTGCATACATTTCATTTTGTTAATAGAAGGATGACCTAACCTAGCATGAAGAGTATCAACACTAGGTCTATTACAAGAGGTTATAGTATTGTTAATAGAAGCAAGAAAACAATTATTTTCAATTACAGAAACAGAGTTTGAAACAATAGTATATGAAAAAGAAGAAGAAGATAATCTGTATTGACCAGAAATTCTTGATCCAACAGCTTGAATTTCATTTGATTCAAGGTCCTGAAAATGACAATAAGAATTTTTGAATTTTGCAGTGATTTTGTTTTAATAAAGAAGCTTTCCTACAGATAAAAGATTATTTTTAAAAGTAGGAACATATAACACATTTTGTAACTGCATATTCTTATTCAATTTTACAGTACCAATGTGATGAACAAAAATAATAGAACCATCAGGCAGAGTTATTTTAACAGGAATTTTAATTTTCTTAAGTGAAGCAAATAGTGTTATATAAGAAGTCATGTGATCAATGGCACCAGTATCTATTATCCAAGATCTTTGATCAGAAATCTTATTAAAATCCTTTTCAATTTGTGAAGAATTTATACCTGCATGATTGACAGAAGACACAAGTGGATTATCTTCATGGCAAGAATTAGATCCAGATCCATGCACCATCTTCATAACATGATTATACAAAGCGGAGACCATTACTGGATCGAATTCCTCACCTTCAGCAGTAGCAACATTAGCATTTGCAGTTTCTTTTGATTCTGGTTTACTTCCAAGAATTCCTTTATCAGCATTGTTAACAGTTTTTTAACTCTGTTTTGCTTTGTTAGCTATGTCTTTATTCCACCACTCAGGATATCCTATTAGCATGAAACATTGCTCCATTAAGTGCCCTTTCTTCTTGCAGTAATCACAGAACAGTTCAAGTTTCTGTCTCTTTGCATCCCTTTTTATACTCTGAAAATTTGGTTTGAAAGAATCCTTCACAGCATTAAAAGCATTTGTTTCAGGTGGATTTGAATTCTTCTCTGCAAGTTTATTCTGATGATCAACCTGCTGCAAGATGTAGTAGGCTTTGTGTTCAGTAGGAAGAGGATCAGTGCTCAATATGTTTGTCGTAACTTGATCATAATCCTTTGTAAGACCAGACAAGAATTGCATAAGCTTGTTTCGTTGATCATTATCAAGAATTTTCTTAAGGATTCCACATGAGCAATTTTGTAAAACACCACATGTGCAATCTGGAAATCCTTCAAGAAGCTGCAACTGATCCCAAATTCCTTTCAATTTCCCATAATATTCAGCAATGGTTAATTCATTTTGATAAGTAGAAGTTAAACTCTGATGCAATTCAAATATCCTTGGTGATGTAATCTGACCATACCTTTCTGACAATTCCTTCCAGAGTTGCATCGAAGAATCTACAAAAATAAAACTCTCTGACAAAGATTTATCCATCGAGTTCAGAATCCACGACATAACCATGTAGTCGTTTCTAACCATTTCTGATAATCAATAGACTCAATCGAAGGCATTGGAAGAGAACCATCAATAAATTGTAGCTTGTTCTTAGCAGTCAAAGCCATTCTAACTGTCCGACACCAGTTCAAATAATTCGAACCAGTTAAAATGTGATTTCCAAGCTGCATCCCAGGGTGATCTGAATTTGATAGATAATAAGGATCATTAAAGTTGATCGGTTGATTACCTTGAACAGGAGAATCCAATCGGGTTGAATCGGAACTATCTTTCACCATTTTGAGGAAAATTAAGAAGAGATCAAAGAAAAATTAAAAGAGAAGAGGAGATCGAAGAAGAGATCGAAGAAAAAGAAGAAAAGAATTCAGATCTAAACCCGTTGCTCTGATACTATGAAAAGTGAGCTTCAACTATACCCTAGAATTTTATTATCAAAATTAAGTGCCGCTCCAAAACCAAATACAACGTTTTATATATTTACAGAACATAGGCCTTTAGACCAGCCCAACAACAAAACAAAAAACAAATAAACTTTGTACACTCGAAACAACGTTACAAACCGTATTACTACAACATTAAGGAAACAAATCAACCACAGAAAAAAAATAGTTTACCAATTCTACAGACTGTGTATGTGTATAACTGTATATGAGTGAATAAGTGTGTAGTGAGGAGTTGATGTATACGAGTGAAATGTAGTGAGGAAGTGTAATAAATATTTATTTGAATAGGCATTTGTTTAAAAAATAATTGTTGAATTAAATAATTAATTATTATTAATATTATGTGTAATATTCAAATCCATTGCAACTTTCAACATTTTACAACGGGCATTAATTGTTGTTATAGAAGATACTACAATGGTCAATACCTGTTGCAACAAATTTTACAACGGGCTGTTATTCTGTTGAAGGAACATACAACAACATAATACCATTGTAAAAAGTTTTTTACAACTTCCTGTTACCACATTCATTGCCCGTTGTAAAGGTAGACATATTACAACATGGCCTAATACAGCGGGCGGGCTGACCACTGTAAAAACCCCTATTACAACGGGCATTGCCCGTTGTAATAGATAAGTTTTGTTGTAATGTATGTATAGTTGCTCCTAAGAGTTTCAAACCTAAGTTTACACTCTTACTTACATCACATGAAATTCTAATAGCTTTATTTTACTGTTTGAAGTCATATATATAACTAGTTGCATTCTGTTTGTTATTTCCGAAAGACCAGCATATCCACTGTTGTAGATAATTTGATTTTAAAGAAGGTTGCTCCTAAGAGTTTCAAACATATGTTTACACTGATTTCTCCATGATGGGTCGTTTAGACTGTTATCAAATTATGTATACACTGGAATAAAGGCAAGCTGAAAGCTGAATTGATTGATGCACTGAATAACCTTGATTTGTAGGTTATAACGATTGTGTGACCGATTATAAAGCTTCAGTCTATTA
This sequence comes from Allium sativum, assembly GCA_030737875.1. Taxonomy (NCBI): domain Eukaryota; kingdom Viridiplantae; phylum Streptophyta; class Magnoliopsida; order Asparagales; family Amaryllidaceae; genus Allium; species Allium sativum. Next base: position 166,215,997 of record CM060913.1, read on the forward strand.
CAGCCTAGAAGTGAAGGATAGAATTATTGGTATATATTGTCAAATGGTAATTCAAAATTCAAGCTGATTTTTCCTTGTGTTGCATTGAAATATTTACAACAGTAACTTATTCTGCTTTGTCATGCGTTATCTGCTGTCACAGTTCTTGGATATGTTTGGAAGTCTGGATGTCAAAAAAAAGGCAGAGAAGAGGTATTCTAGAATTTTTCTTATGTCAAACGAGCAGTTTATTGTCAAAAAAGAGAAAAGCAGAGGATTCTTTGGCTTAAGACAAGACTAAAGTCTCAAATACTTCAACGGATACACCGTCGTATCAAAATGCAAAGACTCAGGTAGACTATCATGTTTAAATGGTTTTTCTTCCTATGCTATATTATCTGTCACATTGTTAACCTTACTAATTATTTGGATGTGTGCTGAGAGTTGATCACTATATTCTAATAAATAGACTATTTTCTAAAAATAGACCTATCCGCAACAAAGTTATGTGAAGCCGGTTGTGCTTGATATACGACATCATACTGGTCCAAAGAGCATGCATATAGTGTGTCCTGATGACCGATGGATTCAACCGATTCGATGTTGGAGTGGTCGATGTCGGAGACAAAGGCAACTTCTTGGTGGGCCACTGGGTGGACCTGCTATTTTGCTTATTGTTAGGTGGCAGTTCATAAATTCATCTCACTCACTGCGACAGTGGCAATATTATAGGTGGATGCTTCAACCACGTCAACACCCAAATTTCCCGTAATAACAGATCTACCCATGCCATCTCAGAGGAATACTAGGTTAGTCTTATTGAAAGGCATTAATAGTTTTCCATGTAAACCCTTTGTTTATGTAAATTGCATACTGTTTCGGTCAGCTGGAGCTGCATGAACTAGGGCTTAAGTTGTATGATACTTACAACCTGTAGGGTAGTTATTTATCAGTTGTAGTTAAATGATGAATTGTACTAAAGTAAACGTAAAATAATGACGTCACTAAAGTTATTGTTGTATTTTTGATGAAACACCCCCTCATTTTTAGAAAAATGGCATAAAAGACTAATAATTATGAGTATTTCTTTCCAAATAATTTTGACAATATCTGCAGATTATTGTAACACCCCGTGTTTTCTTTAAACATATGAATAACAAATCAAGGTAGAATTAAATTTAAAATAAGAATCAAGGGAAACGGGTTGCGCCATTGCATTCGTCTCGAAATTCTGCTTGAAAACAAGTCCGAGTTTTCGAAAAACGGAGTCTGTGTGGCCAAGTTATGACCTTCAGAAGTTTAAGGGGTTTAAATAAAATTAAACAGCTCGAAATTCGAATTCAAAATCCAGAAGCGGGTTGGGAAGGGAAATTTCTCACCCAGGACCCAGGTCGACTGGGTAGTCGACCTCCCCCGACCAGGTCGACTGGGGTGTCGACTGGGGGGTCGACCCCCCTGATTTTCCAGATCCGAACTCTGACCTGTTCTGCCACATGTTGCTCTCTGATTCACTGTATGACCTGGCCTGCTGCTCTGGACGATTCTGATGATTTCTGTGCTGATCTGATAGCTCTAAACACTTCTATTCTCCTATTTAAACACCCCTAAACCTCACTTTCTCTCCACACAATTTCATTCTGCCTATACTCTGCCTCTGTTCTAATTAAAAATAAAAATGGCGTCGCTACTCTGCTTGAATCAAAACTAGGATTGATGCATCTTCTTCTAACCTGAATATAATTAAAAGCTAAATCAAATCTCAAATCAAAGTGTAGAGCTACAACAACAATTAAAGAGGAATAATTTAGCATTTCTGCATCAACAACAGTTTATTATCCTTTCTTAAAACCACGAAAGGCAAGTACAGTTATTTTCCACTATAAACTGTAACTATAATTGTGACATGATTGTAAATCTGAATTTGAGGTTGTGTACGTTCTGTTCTAATATATTTTATTCTGTATCTCTTTCTTCTTTCTGTTCTATAACCAGGCTACCACGAGCCTGCGCCACATCTCATAAGAGATTAACGCACGAACGCTAAATTTTGGGACAAATAATAATGCATAATTGGGCATGAGACTATTGCCTATGACTATAATTCACGCCTATGAGACTATTGCCTATGACTATAATTCACGCCTATGAGACTATTGCCTATGACTATGATTCATATTGCCTATGACATTGAATAAGAAACTATTATAATTAGTCGCCCATGACTATTCTGGTTAGTTGCCTATAACTATTGTAGTTAGTTTCTTATGCCTATTCCCTTAATGATGTTAGATCTCATATTTAGTATGTAACATTGCTAGTTTATTCCCATTCACTGTTATGTACATCGAGCCTATAGGGGCCATTATCATTGTATTTGGTTCATTATTGCATGCCTATTCTTTCTTGTGCTTATCCCCTATTCCTTTTGCTAAGGCCATTTCATGAGTATTTAGAGAACTTGTGGAAACATGTTATACGGGGACAGGGCGTAGCTTAATTAAGTTAATTTGGCATAGCAAATATGTTGGCATAATCTGAATTGGCTATAATAGAGAATGATTTACATGTGTATTAGTCCTGGACATAAATGATAAACTAGATTATTAAATCTAGTTTTGACATGAACTGTAATTGGGAATGTTAAGGCTAAAATTTGGGGCATATATTGTATTATGAATTATGACCTTGATTTGGGCATGTAATTTTAGGCTAAATTTATAATTAGGCAAGATATGTCGATGAAACTTTACGGAATGATTAAATCTGTTATATTGCCTAATCCGCTAGTTCTGTTATATTGCCTTAACTTCTAATTAGATTGAATTGCCCAATCTGCTAATTATGTTAAAATTGACTTATCTGCTAGACCTGCTAAATCGCCTAATCTGCAAGATCTGTCATCTGTTTAGTCTGTTGAATGGCGTAATCTGTTGGAACTGAAATGCTGAAATTTGAAGTATGTAAATCTGTAGGCTCGATTTAAAATTGAGCAAAACTTGTTAATAGAACCTCGAATAATCTGTTGTAACTTGTACAGAAGTTAATTTGTTAAATTAGCATGATTAGTATGATATTAGCATAGTCTGCGAATGGATGCATTGGCTAAACATGAAACATGGCTAACTCGAGGTTAGAATGAGTTTGCGGCGTAATCCTGCCCGGAACCACCCGGCACATCCAGCGGCCGCAAACAATAGGTTCTAATGTGAGAAGTTAGTCATAACGTGCTTGGAACCCGAGGTTAGACTCAGTTTGCGCTAGAAACCTTCCCGGAACTAACAGGCCTAACCAGTGGCCGCAAATTGTCAGTCTAATGTGAGAGATATGCGCGTTAATTTTTAATTGATACAAATCTGAGATAAATATGATGTCTAAAACGTGTTGGGTGGGTAGGGTTAAACCAATTGGACTAACGAACTTAACAAACCCATTTCGTGAATCTGTAGGCCCAATTACAAAGTTAGACAAATCTGTTAAATCTGTATATCTGATCCGTTAGTCTGAAACTTGTCTGATCTGTGAACTAGTTGATCTGAACTCTTTATGTATGAACTTGTAAACAAGTTAATCTGAAATCTGTTAGTCTGGGGACACAAGGTATGGAGGGAAATTACTTGTGTCATCTGTTGTTTGGGACCCATATTAGTCAGTAACCCTTTTTGGTATCAAACTTTGACCCAACAGTAGGTAGGGTCCGGGCACGCTTACTAAACTAATTATAAGCGGTTCATTCTGATAATGGCGAGGGGTGTTGATGGTGCGTTCCAACCGGGCCATGTGCGTGCATGGATCCCAGTCTGCCTCCGAGGATGTAAGACGCCATGACATCTGTAAATAAGTCTGTGCCAATTGGTTGTCACTTTAGGAAGTGATACACCCTACTGTGGGGCCGACACAGGGTATTTATGTATTAGGGAGCCGATCGCTTGGGGTAAGGTTTTAGGGTACACTTATTTCTGTCTATTTCTGTTGGTACCGTCTGTTTCTGTTGGGTGGCAACACATGTCTGTTTCTGCGTGGTACCTTCTGTTCGGGTGGTAAAGGCCCATTTACTAGTGTACACCTAATTCTACATTCCGTTTCCGTAGGGATTAATCTGTTTCTGTTTCTTTACTTTTTGTTCGAGTGGTAAAGGCCCATTATTAGCATTCTGTTTCTGTCTGTTTCTGTTCGGGTGGTAAAGGCCCATTATTAGCATTCTGTTTCTGTCTGTTTCAGTTGGGTTGGAAAAGGCCCATTGCTAGCATTCTCTTCTGTGGAAATTATGTAACAACCCGTAAAATCTGAACCAGTTTGAAAATTTTAAATTGGCTAAAATAGTGGATATTAAATATTTAAATAAATATTTTAGATAACAAAGAGGAAAAAGTAGTTTAAATCGATGTTTGTAGTTGAATATAATCACTTTGAATTATAAACATGGCCCGAAATGGCGCGGCAGTTTCAAAATTTGAATTCAAACTTTGACTGACTGTACCGGGTGCAAAACAAAATGGATTTGAGTGAAACCAAAAATATATAAATATGTTAGTGAATACCTTCCTAACGAATCTGAAAAACCGAAGTTTCATAGTGGGAAACAAAAGTTATGGCCAAATGAATTTTCAGAAAGGTCGTTGTAGAGTTTATATAGCCCGTGAAAATGGCCATTTTGCAAACGACCTCGAAGTTTGACGAAACCAATTTTGTTGGATCCGGGATGTCAAATTATTGCTAGGTTTCAAATTTCATAATTTTTGAAGCTAGTATGTGAGCGTGGCAAAAGAAAACGTGTTTTGGTCAATTACAGTTAAATTGGATCGACCAGAAATGGGCCATTTTACAAACGGTCTCAGAATTCGACAAAACTAGTTTTGTTGGGACTGTATCGTCAAAACATAGCTAGATTTATTTTTCTAGAATTTTTTGAATCAGTTTGTGGCCCTGGCAAATTGAAATGTACGTTCAAATCGAATATTGAAAGTTTTATATTTTAATTTGAAGGAAAACTGACTGAAACAGTCGAATGGGCCTTCGAAGCATATCCCATTATGTTCGGAGTGGGGGTATTTAGCTAGGGACGACAGTCGTTGGGTTTGGATTGGCGTTCATGTGTGAAGAGGGGTATTTTTGGATTTAAAAATATAAAAATATAAAAAATATCATTGGTTGGCCTCACTTTCTCTTTCCCCGATATTTCTTCCTTCCGACGGCGGAAACTGTTCCGACTTTCCCTCCCATTTTATGGCGAATCCAGGCCGAGTTAGACCCCCCTCCAGTTAAGCTTTTTGAAGTGCTCCGTCTCCACTACAAATCCATACCACTTTCACCCTTAACCATCGCGAGTTGTTCGAGATCCAACGTGAGGAAGACGTCGACTTCGAAGCCGTCGATCTCCCTCCCTGAGCTGTCAATCCCCATGCAACTACCAGCGCCGGCAAGGCCTCTTGAAGCTCTTTGAGGTGGTAGGATCTGATCGTCCTCAAACTGAATGGTTCGAGCGCAAATCGAAGACCTAGGTTCGAACGATTTTAGAGGGTAATGGCAGTTAAAACTATTTTATATATTATAGCACTTTAAAGCGCTACCGTTTTTTGATTTCACTGTAAAAATCATATCTTTTTCATTTCTTGACGAAATTCAGTGAAGTAAGAGACAATAGACTCGTGTGGTCGTCTTCTACATTTTAGAAGAGACCGCATATTTTTCTGAGCCTTCAACTATTTTTGGTGGAGTGGAACCCAAGGTGAGATTTCTAATTTATAAACGATATGGAAAACAATGATTTATAAATTATATGTTCGATGTATGAGTTATATAAGCATTGTACACCTCATGTATAAGCGTTGTATAAGTTGTATGTTCGATGTATAAGTTATATATGCGTTGTAAAAATTGTATGTGCGTTGAAATGAATTGAAGTGGATCGAAATATAATCATACACGAATATATATATATATATATATATATATATATATATATATATATATATACTCCCCTCGTCCACAGACCATGGACGATATTTATTGTTTGTGATTGGTGTGAAATTTGGTTGATAGCGAATGGTTGATTAGAATTGTTTGTGGTTGAAAAATACCCATTGGTGATTGAAACAAAATTAGAATAGATTGTGGAAATGAAAATAAAACATGCCGCCTGCGTGCGAACTAGATGCATGAATCCCCATTGTCAATAACCGCGAGGTTTTAAGGTAGAGCGAGGAGCCGTACGAGGGACGGTCCAGGTTTTAACTACCCTGCCGTTATGCTACCGAAATTTTCAATAATATTCATGTGTTAGAATTATTTTCATATGTTGAAACTATATTCATGTGTTGAATAGAAATTCATGTGTTGAACGATAGTCGTGTTTTGAAATAAAATGTTTTATAATAAAAATCATATTTTTATCATCTATATGAACTATATAAAAATAATCGTGTTTTGAAATAAATTGTTTTATAATAAAAATCATATTTTTATCATCTATATGAACTATATAAAATAGTCGTGTTTTGAAATAAATTGTTTTACAATAAAAATCACATTTTTATTAGATACATGAATTGTTGAAAATAGTGAAGTGTTGAAATAAATGTCTGTTAGATAAAAATATTATTTTTATCAAATCTATAAAATGGATAGTGTTTTGAAATCGATGAAAGAATTATATTTATATATATTTATATAAATATAATCAAAATATAGTGAATAAAGGGGTTGTAGTTCGTGTTTTGAAACCGTGATTTCAAACGATTAGTGCGGGAGATCCGACCATCGGATTTTCCCGAAACCACAACCGTCGGGTTCGCCTTGGAAATACCTTTCTAACGGCACCAACTTTATAAAGATCCAACGGTTGGATTGTCCGGAATGTTTAATTCAAATCTGAAGAAAAACAGCGCTAGAATCGATTATATATATATAATTAAATTAAATCGAATAACGACGCTGCAGTTCGTGTTTTGAAACCGTGATTTCAAACGATTAGTGCGGGAGATCCGACCATCGGATTTTCCCAAAACTGAAACCGTTGGATTCGTTTCGAAAAGATCTTTCTAATGATATAAATTTTGTGAAGATCCAACGGTTAGATTTTCAGATATGTGTAAATCAAATCTGGAGAAAAACAGCGCCACGGCCGCGTTATGGCCTGAAGCGTAGTTTGAATACATTGACTATTTTTAGATAAATAAAAATAGCGATAAATCGTGATAAAATATTATAAACGATATGGAATGGAAATAAACTGAATTTGCTCGGTTTATGTGATAGTTGATGGTTGAATGTGTGTGGCGTGAAAATTACACTAAAGAACATAATTAGTGACACTGAATAATTTAACAATTGGAACAAATTGATTTGAAATTCTAAATATACGTGAATTATTTGAAAAGGCCGAGTTAGTTCTCATTTCAAATAATTGATCGACGATCGAAAGTCGAAGATATGAAGACGGTGCAAGACCAATGATCTTCACGTCGAAAGGAGGGGTGCTACTGATGCTCAGGATGGGAGTAGCTACCTTGACGGGGTTGAAGTAGTAGCCACCCGGACGTACTTGTTGATTGTACGGATATGCGAGGTATTGAGTGCCTCCAGTTTCGTTCAGACCCAGAACGAACGTGTAAATGGATTGTGTGTCAAACAATGGATTTTTTTCTGTGCCGATTGATCTCTATTAAATATATATCTGTTTGGCGGCGGAGAATTTATTCTCTTGCTTAACGCCCTTCTCTGAGACGTACGAGCCTAGAGGTTATATATCGATAGAAATCAGTCGCACGGAGTGAATTGCCTATGTGGCACGCCTAAGTGATAGATAATCAAGGCTTCTGTTGAAAAGCAAAGTCTTGTGGTTGATGATCAAAGCACGACTTTTGTGGCGTAGCTTTGTGTATAACGTAGTTTCGCGAGCCTCACACCCTGGTATGAGCCAGAAATGGGAGAAGGACTTCAGGGAGGACATGCGTTTTCTTCTAGCTAGGAGTGTTGCTTTGGGTTTTACACGCCCGGGTATTTTACTTATGTGGATGATGGAAAGCGAGGCCTCGGTTTGCATCGGTCTCTTCGGAGCCGATGGTGTGGTCAGATATGACCAGTTTACGCCCCATAGGGCAGGGAAACGCAGTGTTCAAGAATTTTAATCCACATCGGTGGACCGGCCTTGACGATCCAAGGGCCCACCTGTGTCTGGGTCCTGAGACATGGGCTAGATTGTCTCGAATTCGGTGAGGACTATCTTTTGCCTCGGCTCATGACGGAAATCCAATTTCTAAATACGACACCGTGCGGTTTTGATTGTTTATATACATATGGCGACATGATATATGGTACCCATGTCGTCTATGATTGATAGTTATGATTGAAATTGTTTTTGAAACATATATACACTAGCAATAATATCAAATGAGTTGTTTTGCTCGTATCAAGCATATTTTGGCCATTATAAGTTAAAACTCTATCCTCTGGTTTGTGTTGCATTGTGTGATGGGAACTGAGTGTTATAATGGCTTCATTTTTATAAAAAGCATTGCGATGTTTAAAAGAATCATTTGTTTTAAAGCACTGGCAATCCAATGGAGTAAACCTGTTCCACGAAAGTGGCGTGGTCCTGTGATTAGCCATATTTGAAATTTTGTTAAGTTGATTTATCATACCAGTCCCATGACTGACTCATAGTTTGTTTAACTTGCAAACTCGGGTGCCCCTTTTTCTACATGGGCAGCCTTGTATTCAGATTTTAGCAGGCTCTTTCTGGATAGCTGGAGTGTAAGATGGATTCTATCATTTATCTCTTTTTATGTTGTTCAGCTTCTGTTGTACATATTATGTTTTCTTTTCAGCAGTAGACATTTACGTATAGCTGAACTGTATTTTGTACTAAGTATGATCCTATATACTCTGTAACTCTGATGATTATATTTATCCAGTGTATTCTATTGTACATTATCTGGTGTATTTATCTATTTCGGTTATGTTATTATCTGTTTATGTGTTATATTCCAAAGATTACCCTTGCCACCGTCTTATCGGGAATGGGGTTGTCGCAAATTATTTTGTTCTCGTTTCTGTTTCAGTTTAGACATTAGGGTGACATCTAATCCTGTTATACTAGTATTAGTGCAGAGAAATGAAAAGTAATATTATTTTGTTTCTTTTGTTTAACCTAAGTACATCTGCTGCTCCTGTTACCGTTATCTCTTATCCAGCTTATTTTCATGTCATAATTATTATTATCTGTTCATATGATGAAAGTCACTGGACTTGCCAGACTTTATGTCTGACCTTGCTTGTTTTCGCCACTTTTTCTTCCGTTTCCCCCCAGGTTTTCCAAGGTGGGAATACTTTAGCTTAATCCGGATTTCTTCTGCTTGAAGTACTTAGAGTGCTTAAAGTATGGCTTGACTCCTTATGGCAGCTTCTGTGGGGATTATGATTTTATAGTTTTGTACTCTGATGATTTTCTGAACAAGACTGATATTTATGTACTTGAGTTTTTGGTAAAGATGTAACCAAACTGATTCCTGTTTTCCGCTGAAATAAAGTTATAATTTCTCTAGTATTGTTTATCTGTCTTGTAAATTTCTGTTCTATCTACTAAAACGCTCCACCAAAGTTAAGGCATTTCCTTTATGAGTGACCTTAACGGAGGTGGGGGTTTACACTTGGTATCAGAGCTGAAGGTTACCAGATTGGGTAAAGTTTTTGAAAATTATTTTCAAAAAGGTTTTAAAAGGAAGTATTTTCAAAAGTAAAGCTTATTTTGGAAAAACATAATCCCTAAAAAGCCATATATCTATCTTTTCAGTTTTCCGTTTTAATATTTTTCTTTCATTCCAGCATGTCTGGGAATCTTAACTTTCCAGAGGGCGTGCCAATACCTGGCTGGTTCAGGAGGTACCTAGAGGCTAGGGCCAATGATGCAGGCCCAGCAGATATTCCTCCTCCAGCTGCAGTGATTCCACCTCCTTCGCGCCCTCCTCGTGCAATTGCTTTTTCAAAAATCTGTAAAAATTTTAGGGCCATGGGTGGAAAGGATTTCAAAGGAACTGAATCATTCGTAGAAGCAAGTAACTGGCTCAAAGAAACTGAGGATCTGTTCGTTATCTTCGAGGTGGACGATAGGCAGAAAGTACAATTGTGGTATGGTTGCTCAAGGACGAAGCTTCCTATTGGTGAGAAGTCACTAATGCCGAGAGACCGGTTGAAACATGGATGGATTTCAGAACAAGTTTTGAGATGAAATTCCTCTCACAAGCTGAACGAAGTCTACAACTGGAAAAGTTCTTATCTCTTAAGCAAGGAAGTATGACGGTCAAGGAATACGTCAACCAGTTCAACCAACTGGCTAGGTTCGGACTAGATTATGTCAACACCCAGCATAAAAAGGCTCTCCGCTTTGTTAAAGGATTGAACGAGCCACTGCACAGCCTAGCCACGACCCATGTACCCATGGGAGTGACTTACGAGAGATTGGTGGATATGGCACTACTGCCCGAGAAAGACAACGACAAGAAAGAGGCAAAGAAGGAAGAACCACAAAAAAAGAAAGCATGGCCCAAAAAGGAAACACAAAAGAAGGGCGAAAAGTCTGAAGATAAGAAGGAGAAAAGGTGCTTTACTTGTGGAGGCTCGACTCATCTGAACAAGGATTGCAGAAAAAGAAAGGGCACTTGCTTCAACTGTGGTGAGATGGGACACTTCACTAGGGATCGTCCGAAGAAACGAGGGCAAGGGTAGAGGGCAGGACCAACTTCTGGAAGGCAGGCGAACACACCCGAGGCTAGTGGATAGGATAGAAATAGGAAAACTTTCTGTAAGAGTTTTAATTTCTTTATCTGATTTTTGAGTTAAAACTCTTTTCTGATTCTGGCATTTCGATTATGTAATCGATACTCTACACTTGAATACTAGTATTGTTTCTGATTCCACTGTAGACTCAGACCCATAAGGGTTATGACTCATCTAAGAGTGGTAAGTTGGGTATCTGTATTGAGCGTTAAGTTGACTATGACGCATACATTCTGGGTTTTAATCATGCTTCGTTTCCTAAGAATCATTTAGTAATCTGATCTGTACCGGTAATCTGTAAATATCTGAATATTTCTGATACGGTTGAGATTTCCAGTTTTGACATTGTCTAAAGGGGTAATCCTCTGGGTGTCAATCTGATGTTGATTTCGGTCTTCGGGGTTGATACTTAGGGGAATTTGTCTCTCAACCAAGGCCTAATGGAAACCAAGTTTTGTTTATCTGCACTTGCTCCCATCACTCGACTGTATCCTATCAATCGAGTCTTCGACCTATAAATAGGAATCTTATTAATGTAAACATGTGTTTGAGACATGTTATGTTTGATGGTTGCAAGTGGATGCAAGTGGTTGCTCGTGGATGTATATACACACATTAGGCACTAGATCGGCTCGAAAACACTCTCATACTGCATATGGATGTGTGAGCATTTTCAATTTCTGTGGATGCAAAATGATTGACTCATCACATAGATGTTGCATATGAATGAATGGTTGTCACTCATTTAAGAATAATATGTATCAAATAGGAAAATTGCATACATGTTGGACTCATGGCACTGACATAATTCGCATTAAGGTGGCCAACTGAATCAGTGGACCGCCTGATCTTTGCATTAGATAAAGAACATATACACACGCTTTTGCATATGCTCATACAACATTAGAAGTTTCCTAAGGACAAGGGATGCTTGTGGATGATAGTTGAGTAGATGGATGACTGGATGGTAGGACACATTCTTCTTAAGTTGAAGATTTCGGGGACGAAATCCTTTAAGGAGGGGAGAATGTAACACCCTGTGTTTTCTTTAAACATACGAATAACAAATCAAGGCAGAATTAAATTTTAAAATAATAAACAGGGGAAATGGGTTACGCCATTGCGTTTGTCTCGAAATTCTGCTTGAAAACGAGTCCGAGTTTTCGAAAAACGGAGTCCGTATGGCCAAGTTATGACCTTCAGAAGTTTAAGGGGTTTAAATAAAATTAAACAGCTCGAAATTCGAATTCAAAATCCAGAAGCGGGCTGGGCTGGAAATTTCCTGCCCAGGACCCTGGTCGAATGGGTAGTCGACTGGGTAGTCGACCTCCCCTGACCAGGTCGATTGGGTAGTCGACTGGGTAGTCGACCTCCCCCGACCAGGTCGACTCGGTAGTCGACCCCCCTTGATTTTCCAGATCCGAACTCTGACCTGTTCTGCAACGTGTCGCTCTCTGATTTTCTGTGTGACCTGGCCTGCTGCTCTGGACAATTCTGATGGTTTCTGGATTGATCTGATGGCTCTAAACACTTCTATTCTCATATTTAAACACCCCTAAACCTCACTTTCTCTCCACACAATTTCATTCTGCCTATACTCTGCCTCTGTTCTAATTAAAAATAAAAATGGCGTCGCTACTCTGCTGGAATCAAAACTAGGACTGATGCATCTTCTTCCAACCTGAATAGAATTAAAAGCTAAATCAAATCTCAAATCAAAGTGTAGAGCTACAACAACAATTAAAGAGGAATAATTCAGCATTTCTGCATCAACAACAGTTTATTATCCTTTCTTAAAACCACTAAATGCAAGTACAGTTATTTTCCACTATAAACTGTAACTATAATTGTGACAAGATTGTAAATCTGAATTTGAGGTTGTGTACGTTCTGTTCTGATATATTTTATTCTGTATCTCTTTCTTCTTTCTGTTCTATAACCAGGCTACCACGAGCCTGCGCCACATCTCATAAGAGATTAACACACGAACGCTAAATTTTGGGACAAATAATAATGCATAATTGGGCATGAGACTATTGCCTATGACTATAATTCACGCCTATGAGACTATTGCCTATGACTATAATTCATGCCTATGAGACTATTGCCTATGACTATGATTCATGACTATGAGACTATTGCCTATGACATTGAATAAGAAACTATTGTAATTAGTCGCCCATGACTATTGTGATTAGTTGCCTATAACTATTGTAGTTAGTTTCTTATGCCTATTCCCTTAATGATGTTAGATCTCATATTTAGTATGTAACTTTGCTAGTTTATTCCCATTCACTGTTATGTACGTCAAGCCTAGAGGGGCCATTATCATTGTATTTGGTTCATTATTGCATGCTAATTCTTTCTTGTGCTTATCCCCTATTCCTTTGGCTAGGGCCATTTCATGAGTATTTAGTTAACTTGTGGAAACATGTTATACGGGGATTGTGCGTAGCTTAATTAAGTTAATTTGGCATAGCAAATATGTTGGCATAATCCGAATTGGCTATAATAGAGAATGATTTACATGTGTATTAGTCCTGGACATAAATGGTAAACTAGAATATTAAATCTAGTTTTGACATGAACTGTAAATGGGAATGTTAAGGCTAAAATTTGGGGCATATATTGTATTATGAATTATGACCTTGATTTGGGCATGTAAGTTTAGGCTAAATTTATAATTAGGCAAGATATGTCGATGAAACTTTACGGAATGATTAAATCTGTTATATTGCCTAATCCGCTAGTTCTGTTATATTGCCTTAACTGCTAATTAGATTGAATTGCCCAATCTGCTAATTATGTTAAAATTGCCTTATCTGCTAGACCTGCTAAATCGCCTAATCTGCAAGATCTGTCATCTGTTTAGTCTGTTGAATGGCGTAATCTGTTGGAACTGAAATGCTGAAATTTGAAGTATGTAAATCTGTAGGCTCGATTTAAAATTGAGCAAAACTTGTTAATAGAACCTCGAATAATCTGCTGTAACTTGTACAGAAGTTAATTTGTTAAATTAGCATGATTAGTCTGATATTAGCATAGTCTGCGAATGAATGCATTGGCTAAACATGAAACATGGCTAACTCGAGGTTAGAATGAGTTTGCGGCGTAATCCTGCCCGGAACCGCCCGGCACATCCAGTGGCCTCAAACAATAGGTTCTAATGTGAGAAGTTATTCATAACGTGCTTGGAACCAGAGGTTAGACTCAGATTGCGGCAGAAACCTGTCCGGAACCAACCGGCTTAACCAGTGGCCGCAAATTGTCAGTCTAATGTGATAGTTCTGCGCGTTAATTTTTAATTGATACAAATCTAAGATAAATATGATGTCTAAAATGTGTTGGGTGGGTAGGGTTAAACCAATTGGACTAATGAACTTAACAAACCCGTTTCGTGAATCTGTAGGCCCAATTACAAAGATAGACAAATCTGTTAAATCCTTATATCTGATCCGTTAGTCTGAAACTTGTCTGATCTGTGAACTAGTTGATCTGAACTCTGTATGTCTGAACTTGTAAACAAGTTAATCTGAAATCTGTTAGTCTGGGGACACAAGGTTAGGAGGGAAATTACTTGTGTCATCTGTTGTTTGGGACCCATATTAGTCAGTAACCCTTTCTGGTATCAAACTTTGACCCAACAGTAGGTAGGGTCCGGGCACGCTTACTGAACTAATTATAAGCGGTTCATTCTGATAATGGCGAGGGGTGTTGATGGTGTGTTCCAACCAGGTCATCTGCGTGCATGGATCCCGGTCTGCCTCTGAGGATGTAAGACGCCATGACATCTGTGAATAGGTCTGTGCCAATTGGTTGTCACTTTAGAGAGTGATTCACCCTACTGTTGGGCCGACACAGGGTATTTATGTATTAGGGAGCCAATCGCTTGGGGTAGGGTTTCAGGGTACACTTAGTTCTGTCTGTTTCTGTTGGTACCGTCTGTTTCTATTGGGTGGCAACACCTGTCTGTTTCTGCGTGGTACCGTTTGTTCGGGTGGTAAAGGCCCATTTTCTAGTGTACACTTAATTCTACATTCCGTTTCCGTAGGGGTTATTCTGTTTCTGTTTCTGTACTTTCTGTTCGTATGGTAAAGGCCCATTATTAGCATTCTGTTTCTGTCTGTTTCTGGTCGGGTGGTAAAGGCCCATTATTAGCATTCTGTTTCTGTCTGTTTCTGTTGGGTTGGTAAAGGCCCATTACTAACATTCTCTTTTGTGGAAATTATTCTGTTCCCGTTTCTGTTTCTGTTTATACATTAGGGTGACATCTAATCCTGTTATACTAGTATTAGTGCAGAGAAATGAAAAGTAATATTATTCTGTTTCTTCTGTTTAACCTAAGTACATTTGTTTCTTCTGTTACTGTTATCTCTTATCCAGCTTATTTTCATGTCATAATTATTATTATCTGTTCATATGCTGAAAGTCACTGGACTTGCCAGACTTTATGTCTGACCTTGCTTGTTTTCGCCCTTTTTTCTTTCGTTTCCCCCAGGTTTTCCAAGGTGGGAATACTTTAGCTTGATCCGGATTTCTTCTGCTTGAAGTACTTGGAGTGCTTAAAGTATGGCTTGACTCCTTATGGCAGCTTCTGTAGGGATTATGATTTTACAGTTTTGTACTTTGATGATTTTCTGAACAAGACTGATATTTATGTACTTGAGTTTTTGTAAAGATGTAACCAAACTGATTCTGTTTTCCGCTGAAATAAAGTTATAATTTCTCTAGTATTATTTATCTGTCTTGTAAATTTCTGTTCTATCTACTAAAATGCTCCACCAAAGTTAAGGCATTTCCTTTGTGAGTGACCTTAACGGAGGTGGGGGTTTACAATTATTAACACTAATAGGTGGTTGATATAACTACATTAACTGTTGTATGTGTATTCGCTCTTGGTCATAGTACTGCAGGTAAAATAACCAAATAGATTTTGTTATGTCATCTTGAGAAGTTGAGAACCTTGTGCATCTTGGGATGTTGAGATCCTTCCTTCTATATATGTATATATAAGCGTTCCGGGACACCCATGTTTTATGGCATCCCTTTAGCATATCCATCTCCATGGCTTTGTGCTTCCAAGTTTTGGCCAGCCCCAGGTGAACAAACATTATGCAGTGGTGCTAATGGTGCAGTGCACCACAGTAATGATGCATCTGTGCACCACTGTAGTGGTGCAAATGCACCATAGCGGTGAAATGCACCACATAGTGGTGCATCTGCACCACTGCGGTGGTGCAGCAGCACCACACTGTGGTGCATTTGCACCACAAGAATGGTGCACCTATGCACCATTACTTTGGTGCAGTGCACCATTAGCACCAGTGCATAATGTCCGACGATGACAACGATAATTAAAAGAAATCATAATTTTTTCGCTAATAGATAATTAATAATGAGAATTGATTGAGTTTTTACTATACTAGCTTACTTCTGTCTATGTTTCTTTTAATATATCGAGACTGTCCAATCCTGTAGTGTTGAAGCTCAAGTGGCCTTGAAGCATTAAAGAGACGAACAATGGAGCAATTTGCAGTGTGGACTAAATGGAAGCAATAAATGACATGCTTAAGCTCAAGTGGCCATGAAACATTATATATGTATTTTTTTAACATGCATCATAAATAGGTTTGTTTTCATAAGTTTATCTAATGTTGTATGGCGTTTGTTTATGAATTTAAGTAAATTTTGTCTATGGATATTGTATTTATGTTACTTTATGAAAATGATGATTAATAATTATATTTTCGTATGGTAATTTCTAGTTTGATATGATGTTATGTATATTGTTTAGTTGAAATATGATGAATTGAGTGTGGATTATTTATATAAATATTGCGATGGAATGTGGCAATGGTGGAGTGGAAATATCAAGAACTAATGACAGCATTTATATAATGGTGGGGTGGAAATATCAGGAACTAACGATAGCATAAGGAAAATGCTGTAAAATATTAGTAATAGCGTTTATAATCCGCTGTTGAAAATTGAAGCAACACACACTTGAAAACTATTAACAGCTCATTATAAACGTTGTGCATAAAGTATTAACAGCTCATAAAAAACGTTGTGTATAACGTACTAACAGCTAAAAAAAACGATGTGAAAGTCGATTTTTAACAGCATTTATTTTCTACTGTTGAAAAAAAAGGGCCTATGACAACATGTCGTTATACAGTGTTTATCAAAATGATGTAAATATCCTGTAACAACATTTTTGAGATGCTGTTAAAAGCATTTGTTGGTGTAGTGGTTGTTAATACGGGGAGACTGGAATCAGGTTTGCTATCTGAAAACTACTCCGCGTGAGCATAAGCGTTGCGAATCAAATGTACTGAAGATAATCGAAGACGGAGTAAAGTGCAAGGGTTGTTTTGTTAATCCTAGGTGGAAATTGCCTAAGATGGATTGATGGGATGGTGCCTTCAGTTTGTCCAGTCCCAGGGCAACTTGTATGGACGAATGTCTGACAAAGTATGCCTAATAGATCAACTCCATTGATTTTGTAGCGACCCAAACTTCCCGGCTGGCCTAAACCGAACAAGAAGACAAATTGCTTTGAGAACATGACGCATCAGAACCCAAACATGAGAATATTTCTGTGACGACCCCGAACCCCCGTTCCCCGGTGGCAAGGGTAATCATTGGAATATAACACATAAATAAATAACAGCAGAATAGAAATATATAAATACACCAGATAATGTACAACATAATACACTGGATAAACATAATCATTAGAGTTACACAACATAATAGGATCATACTTAGTATAAAATACAGTTTCAACTTTACATAAAATGTCTACAACGGAATCAAAACATAATATGTACAACAGGAGCTGAACAACATAAAAAGAAAGAAGTGATAGAATCCATCTTCATCTCCATAGATATCCAGAAAGATCCTGCTAAAACCTAAATACAAGGCCGCCCGTGTAGAAATAGGGGGCACCCAGGTTTGCAAGTGAAACAAACTACGGGTCAGTCATGGGACTGGTATGAGAAATATACTTAACTTATTTTATAATAAGGCCAATCACAGGACCACGCCGCTAACGCGGAACGGGTTTACTCCATTGGATTGCCAGTGCTCAAAACAAGTAAATCATTTAAACACCGCAATGCTTTTTACAAAAATGAAGCTATTATAAGACTCAGTTCGCATCACACAATGCAACGCAACCGGAGGATAGAGTTTTACCTTATAATGGCCAAAACATGCTTGATACGAATAAAACAAAAGCATTTGATATTATTACTAGTGTTTATATATTTCAAAAACAATTTCAATCATAAGTATCAGTCATGGGCGGCAAAAGTGCCCCATACCACTTTCTCGCCATATATAGGTATATAATCAAAACCGCACGATGTCGTATATTAAAATTGGATTTCTGTCATGAACCAAGGATGGGGATCGTCCTTACTGCTTCCAGACGCTCTAGACCGCCCCTTAGGACCCAGACTCAGGTGGGCCCTTGAATCATCAGGGCCGGTCCACAGGAGTGGATTAAAATGCCTGAACACTGCGCTTCCCGCCCTATGGGGCATCAACTGGTCATATCCTGACCAAACCATCGACTTGGAAGAGACCGAAATAACCGAGGCGCTTCGCTATCCATCATCCACATAAGTAAAATGCCCGGGCGTGTAAAACCCAAAAAACCACTCCTAGCTAGAACGAAACGCATGTCCTCCCTGATGTCCTCTCCCGTTTCTGGCTCATACCGGGGTGTGAGGCCCGTAAATCAATGCCAAACACAAAGCTAGCTATTTATAGCCCTGCTTTGATCATCAACCACAAGGCCCTACTTCTCAACAAATGCCTTGATCACTGCATCTCAGCATGCCACATAGGCAATTCACACTATGCAACTGACGTATATCAATCACACAGAATGAGTTCCAATGTCGGACACACAATCCATTTACAAGTCCGTTCCGGGTCTGAACGAAACCAGAGGCACCTAATTCCTCATCCTATAAGTCCAATACAAGAGAGAGGTCCTCGCACATCCGAACGATCAACAAGTACGTTCGGACTACCACCATTGTAACCCCTTCAGGGCAGCAACTCCCATCAAAGGCATCAATAGCCATCCATTCGATGTGAAGATCATCAGTCTTGCACCGTCTTCATATCATCGACTTCTAATCTTCGATCAATTATTTGAAATGAGAATTAACTCGGCCTTTTCAAATAATTCACGTATGTTTAGAATTACAAATCAATTCACTTCCATGGTTAAATTATTTGACATCAATAATTACGTTCATTAATGTAATTTTCACGTCAAACACATTCAACCACCAAATATCCTATAAACCAAGTAAATTCAGTTTATTTCCATTCCATATCGTTTATAATATTTTATAACGATTCACCACTATTTTTATTTATTTAAAAATAGCTAATTTATTCAAACGACTCTTCAGGCCATAACGCGGCCATGGCGCTGTTTTTCTTCAGATTTGATTTACACATATCCGAAAATCTAATCGTTAGATCTTTACAAATTTTATACCATTAGAAAGATCTTTTCAAAACGGATCCAACGGTTCCAGTTTCGGGAAAATCCGATGGTCGGATCTCCCGTTACAATCGTTTGAAGTTACGATTTCAAAATACGAACTACAGCTTCGTTATTCGATTTATTTTAATTATATATATATATATATATATATATATATATATATATATATAATCCATTCTAGCGCTGTTTTTATTCAGATTTGAATTAAACATTTCACACAATCTAACCATTGGATCTTTGCAAAGTTGGTATCCTTGGAAAGATATTTTCAAAGCGAACCCAACGGTTTCGGTTTCGGGAAAATCCGATGGTCGGATCTCCCGGTACAATCGTTTAAAATCACGATTATAAAATACGAACTACAGCTTCGTTATTCAATTTATTTTAATTATATATATATATGTAAATATAATCCGTTCTTCGGTTTCCAAACCATTTTCATTTCATATATGTGATAAAAATAATATTTTTTCCAACAAATATTTATTTCAACACATGAATATTTTTAGCACTTCATATATATAATAAAAATGTAATTTTTATCATCAAAATAATTTATTTCGAACATGAATATTTTTAGCGATTCATATATATTATAAATATGTGATTTTTATTGTTAAAACGATTTATTTCAAACATTAATATTTTTAGCGATTCATATATATTATAAAAATGTTATTTTTATCGTTCAAACAATTTTATTTCAAACATGAATATTTTATATACATGAATGTATTTCAACACATGAATAAAATTCATGCACATAAATGTTTCACAAAATTTCGGCAGCATAACGGCAGAGTAGTTAAAACCGGCACCGTCCCGAGTACGACTCCTCGCTCTACCTTAAAGCCTCGCCGCTTTTGACAAGGGGGATTTCAATATCTAGTTCGTACGCAGACGAATTTTCCCATAACTAATCCTATTTGGTTTCAACCACAAACAATCATATCAACCATTCACCTTTATCAACCAAATTTCACATCAACCAAAATCCAAACAATCACAACTAATATATATCGTCCATGGTCTGTGGACGAGGGGAGTGTGTGTGTGTGTGTGTATATATCACTATTCCATATAACTATAGAGAGAGAGAGATGATAGAAATACGTATATAAATATATTTCGATTTCATTTCAATGTCATTTCAATTCCATTTGACGCACATATGATTTTTACAACGTATAAATAACTTATACATCGCACATATAATTTATACAACGCATATACATGAGGTGTACAACGCTTATATAACTTAAACATCGATTATATAATTTATACATCGCTATTCCATATCGTTTATAATTTAGAAATCTCACTTTACTTTTCGTGTTGCCAAAAATTATAATAAGCTTCAAAAATTCTCCAGTCTCTTCTAGAATGTAGATGACGCCCACACAGTCCCGGTGTCTCTTGTTTTACTGCATTTCGACCACATAGCAAAAAGATACGATTTTTATAAGTTTGTAACGGTTTTAAAGTGTCAAAACTGTTTTAAATTAACAAAGGCCGTTGCCTCAATTTTTGATTCAAAACTAGGTGTCCATTTTTCTCTTGATCGATGAATCGAGTTGTCGATCAGTCTTCACCAGGAGGTAGAGATTCGGGAGGCGTGCGCAACCATGGTGGTGGGTCCAACTCACGGCGATGTGGACGGTGGAAATAGGCGCGAGACGGCGACTGTTCGGAGGCGTGGATCTCGAGAACCAACGATCGAGAGGGGGTCTGACTTGTACTGATTTGAAGAGGGTGATAATCTCTTCAAATTCTTCAACTGGATCGAGGTATTTTATGGCATGGATCGGACGGATTTGAAGGAGGAAGAAAAGAGCTCCCGCCATCTTTAGTTTCAGAGAGGAATCGGGGGTTTTGAGAAGTGAGAGAAGGAACGTGATTGGTCAATATATATTTAATTTATTTTAATTTATTAAATCCAAAAATACCCCTTCCCCCATACGAACTCCAATTCAAACCCAACGACCATCGTCCCTAGCTAAATACCCCCATTCCGAATGCAATGGAATATGTTTCGTAAGCCCATTCGACTGTTTCAGTTAGTTTTTCTTCAAATTAAAATATAAAACATTCAAATATGGATTTGAACGTACATTTCAATTTGCCAGGGCCACATACTGATCCCAAAAATTCCAGAAAAAATTATCTAGCTATGTTTGGACGATATGGTCCCAACAAAACTAGTTTCGTCAAATTTGGAGACCGTTTGAAAAATGACCATTTTCTGGTCGATCCAAATTGATTGAAATTAACCAAATACATTTTTCTTCGCCACGCTCACATATTAACTCCAAAAATTATGGAATTTGAAACCTAGCAATAATTTGACATTTCAGATCCAACAAAAGTGGTTTCGTCTAAAACGGAGGTCGTTTGCAAAATGTCCATTTTCACGGGCTATATTAATCCCATAGCGACCTTTCTGAAAATTCATTTGGCCATATCTTTTGATTCCCGCTATGAAATTTCGATTTTTCAGATTCATTAGAAAGATATTCATAAACAGATTTAAATATTTTCGTTTCCACTAAAATCTGTTTTATTTTTCATCCTGTACAGTCAGTCAAAGTTCGAATTCAAATTTTCAAACTACCATGCCATTTCAGGCCTTGTTTTATAATTAAAATAAATATATTCGCTATAACTTCAATCTAAATAGATTTTTAGTCGTTATTATTTAAAATAATTTATTCAAAATATTCAAATTCCTTTGAAATAGCCAAATTAAAATTTTTAAATTGGTTCTGATTTTCCTGGTTGTTACAATCTCCCCCTATTAAAATCTTTTCGTCCTCGAAAAGGAACGAAGCTGAAAGTTGTTTAATTTACCAGCTCAACTTTCATTCTGGCTTCCATTCTTCAACTTTTCAATTTCTAAGAATTTCCTAATTCTTTAAAAATTTGGCTAACACCCTAAGTTTTCGAAAAATTTCGCCATAACCTCCTTTGTACGCGGAGGGGTTTGGAAATTTATTGGGTCGTATTAGGCACCCAGTAAATCCTAAAAAGCATACACATATTTATAGTGACATATTCCGGTGTCTACAGGGGAGTGTGTATAGATCATAACTCTAGAGAATAAATTCTCGTCACCCTATAAATTGTTTTTATGCCTTAATGACCTGAGATACGCGTTTATTGTCATCTCCAGAATCGTGTGGTTTTTTTTATTAATTTGGCAATTTACCGTTATATTTTATATAGTCCATGTCAGTCTTCGGTTCAACCTGTAACGTAATCATCGCCATACAAGGCTCTCGCTCGTATGGTAAATCTTCAACCTCGTCACATAAGCTCCAAATTCTTAAGTGGTATATGATAAAGTATGCTATCTTCAAGATGTATGCAACGTAGTGTAGTTCAAAATTAATTGTTACTATCCTATGGCAACATTTATTATTTCATACAGAACAACCAGCACTCCGCATCCAATGGCATTCACAGGAGTTGATATCATAAATAAAATTGCGCATCCAACTCATCAAGGTTTACCTATTTTTCGGGCACGCAAATAAATTCTTTACTCAACAACAAATCCATTTACATGTTCAAACATATATAATGCACATGCATGTATTTCAATCAATTTCAAATCAGTTAAATATTTGATTTAATTTTGCATAATTTACCTTCATTCTCTTATGGGTTCTATTATTCCAATGTTTTGATTAATCTAATTCATAATCACACAACTCAAACAGCAATTAATTTATTGATTAACTTTTCAAATATATAGCTTGTTTATATACTTAAAAATCATACTTGCAAATGTCAGATTATACTTAAAACTACTCATCCAAAAATGAAAACAATAGTAAAGTAGGAAACAATACGGAAATGCAAAATATGTTAAATGTACCTTGCACCAGAGCTAATCAGAAATATCCACTCTGCAATTTGGATAGGCTTGCTTAATACTCTCCTCAGTTCCCCAGGTACAGTCTCGCAGATCTCCACTCCATTGCACTTTGACTAAGTGAACCTTCTTGTTCCTTAGCTGTTTAGTTTCTTTACCAATAATCTTAACGACTCTCTCCTTACTGCCAATTCTAGAGTAATTTCCAACTCTTATTCCGCGGCTTCTTCCACGGCCAAGTCTGGATCATGCACATGCTTTCGAAGTTGAGATACGTGAAACACATCATGTACTCCAGGCAACCCGTCAGGCGATTGAACTTTTTAAGCGAGAGTTCCAATCCGTTCGAGCACAGGAAATGGACCAATAAATCGAGGCGCCAACTTCTCTGTTTTGCCAAATCGGACTACTCTCATCGGAGAAACCCTCAGATACACATAGTCACCAACAACAAATGCTAAATCTCTTCTTCTTGAGTCTGCATAGCCCTTTTGTTGGCTTTGAGCCGTTTATAGTCGCTTCTTAATGAAATCGACTTTATCCGCAGCTTCGCGAATCATATCTGGTCCCAATACAAGTCTATTACCAGATTCTACCCAACAAGCGGGGGATCTGCACGGTCTACCATACAATGCTTCGAATGGTGACATTTTCAGGCTCGCTTGGCAGTTGTTGTTGTATGTGAACTCGGTCAAATGCAAGTGGTCTTCCCATGATCCGCCAAAATCAATAACATAAGCCCGTAGTAAATCTTCAAGAATACGGTTCACCCTCTCAGTTTGACCATCTGTTTTAGGATGATAAGCGGTGCTCAAGTTCAGCTTTGTCCCCAATTCTACTTGGAATGCTTCCCAGAATTTACTAGTAAAAATCCGGTCACAATCACTAACGATACTCATGGGAACTCCAAGCAGTTTAACAATTTCCTTGAAATAAATCTGCGCCAGACTCTGAGCGGTTCTATATAGATCTGACAGGTATGAAATGGGCGGTCTTCGTGAAACGATCTGCGATCACCCATATACTGTCGTTTCCTTTCCTGATTCTGGGTAAACCATCTATGAAATCCATAGAAATCTATTCCCACCAGATTAAAGCTGTCTTTGAGTTCCCAAGACGCCAGTAATCTTTTCTAATCACCTCTCAGCTTGAAACCTTCAAAAATTCTCTCAGCAGAGCGCGCCCGAGCTTGAGTTTGAATAATATACTCATTGCCTAAGAATGGTATACCACCTAGATTTCGATATCTCTTTAATAGAGCTTCTATATCTGGTTCTAACCTACCTCTTCTACTTCTGCCACTCATTTTCTATGTCTGCAAATAGAAGACAAAGTGTTAGGCCAACAAAAAAGGTATTTTAAAGCATAGAGACATAATCTTGAATGTAAATGTGTTTATCGGGGTGTATTTCATTCTACTACACTCATTCTAGGATATTACTAATCCTATCTGAAATGAGTTATTCGTCATATAATACTTCTGATTCTATTTCTAACGAGTTCGTTAATATGTTATATTCCAGAACTAAGCTTAACCAAAGCTCTGATATCACATTGTGACAACCCTAAACCCCTGTTCCCCGGTGGCAAGGGTAATCTTTGGAATATAACACATAAACAAATAGCAGCAAAACAGAAATATATAAATACACCGGATAATGTACAACATAATACACTGGATAAACATAATCATCAGAGTTACACAGTATAACAGGATCATAGTTAGTACAAAATACAGTTTCAACTTTATATAAAATGTCTACAACGGAATCAAAACATAATATGTACAACAGGAGCTAAACAGCATAAAAAGAAAGAAGTGATAGAACCCATCTTCAGCTCCATAGCTATCTAGAAAGAGCCTGCTAAAACCTGAATACAAGGCTGCCCGTGTAGAAATAGGGGCACCCAGGTTTGCAAGTGAAACAAACTACGAGTCATTCATGGGACTGGTATGAGAAATCTATTTAACTTATTTTATAATAAGGCCAATCGCAGGACCACGCTGCTAACGTGGAACGGGTTTACTCCATTGGATTGCCAGTGCTCAAAACAAGTAAATCATTCAAACATCGCAATGCGTTTTACAAAAATGAAGCCATTATAAGACTCAGTTCCCATCACACAATGCAACGCAAACCGGAGGATAGAGTTTTACCTTATAATGGCCAAAATATGCTTGATACGAATAAAACAAAAGCATTTGATATTATTACTAGTGTTTATATATTTCAAAAACAATTTTAATCATAAGTATCAATCATGACGGCATAAGTACCCCATACCACTATGTCGCCATATAAAGGTATACAATAAAAACCGCACGATGTCGTATTTGGAAATTGGATTTCCGTCATGAACCAAGGCAAGGGATCATTCTTACTGCTTCGAGATGCTCTAGCCCGCCCTTAAGACCTAGACTTAGGTGGGACCTTGGATCGTCAGGGCCAGTCCACACAAAGTGGATTAAAATGCATGCGTTTCCCCGCCCTATGGGGCGTCAACTGGTCATATCTCGACCAAACCATCGACTCCGAAGAGACCGAAATAACAGAGGCGCCTTGCTATCCATATCCACATAAGTAAAATGCTCGAGCGTGTAGAACCCCAAACACCACTCCTAGCTAGAAGGAAATGCATGTCCTCCCTGATGTCCTCTCCCGTTTCTGGCTCATACCGGGGTGTGAGGCCCACGAATCAACGCCAAACCCAAAGCTAGCTATTTACAGCCCTGCTTTGATCATCAACCACAAGGCTCTGCTTTTTAACAAAAGCCTTAATCACTGCATCTCAACATGGCACACAGGCAATTCACACCATGCAACTGACGTATATCAATCACACAGAATGAAATCCAATGTCGGACACACAATACATTTACAAGTCCGTTCTCGGTCTGTACGAAACCGGAGGCACCTTATTCCTCATCCCATATGTCCAATACAAGAGAGAGGTCCTCGCACATCCGAACGATCAACAAGTACGTCCGGACAACCACCACTGTAACCCCTTCAGGGCAGCAACTCCCATCAAAGGCATCAGTAGCCATCCATTCGATGTGAAGATCATCGGTCTTTCACTGTCTTCATGTCTTCGACTTCTAATCGTCGATCAATTATTTGAAATAAGAATTAACTTGGCCTTTTCAAATAATTCACGTATATTTAGAATTTCAAATCAATTCACTTCCATGGTAAAATTATTTGACATCAATAATTCTATTCATTAATGTAATTTTCACGTCAAACAAATTCAACAACCAAATATCCTATAAACCGAGTAAATTCAGTTTATTTCCATTCCACATCGTTTGTAATATTTTATAATGATTCACCGCTATTTTTATTTATTTAAAAATAGCCAATTTATTCAAACGACGTTTCAGGCCATAACGCGGCCATGGCGCTGTTTTTCTTCAGATTTGATTTACACATATCTGAAAATCTAACCGTTGGATCTTTACAAATTTTATACCATTAGAAAGATCTTTTCAAAACGGATCCAACGGTTCCAGTTTTGGGAAAATCCGACGGTCGGATCTCCCGGTACAATCGTTTGAAGTTACGATTTCAAAATACAAACTACAGCATCGTTATTCGATTTATTTTAATTATATTTATATATATATATATATAATCCATTCTAGTGCTGTTTTTATTCAGATTTGAATTAATCATTTCACATAATCTAACCGTTGGATCTTTGCAAAGTTGGTATCGTTGGAAAGATATTTTCAAAGCGAACCCAATGGTTTCGGTTTTGGGAAAATCCGACGGTCAGATCTCCCGATACAATCGTTTAAAATCACAATTTCAAAATACGAGCTATAGCTTCGTTATTCGATTTATTTTAATTATATATATATATATATATATGTAAATATAATCCGTTCCTCGATTTCCAAACCATTTTCATTTCATATATGTGATAAAAATAATATTTTTATCCAACAAATATTTATTTCAACACATGACTATTTTTAACACTTCATGTACATAATAAAAATGTAATTTTGTTCATCAAAATAATTTATTTCAAACATGAATATTTTTAGCGATTCATATATATTATAAAAATGTGATTTTTATTGTTAAAACAATTTATTTCAAACATGAATATTTTTAGCGATTCATATATATTATAAAAATTTATTTTTATCGTTTAAATAATTTTATTTCAAACACGAATATTTTATATACATGAATGTATTTCAACACATGAATAAAATTCAAACACATGAATATTTCATAAAATTTTGGTAGCATAAAGGCAGGGTAGTTAAAACCGGCACCGTCCCGAGTACGACTCCTCACTCTACCTTAAAGCCTCCCAGCTTTTGACAAGGGGGATTTCAATATCTAGTTCGTACACAGACGAATTTTCCCATAACTAATCCTATTTGGTTTCAACCACAATCAATCATATCAACCAATTTCACATCAACCAAAATCCAAACAATCACAAGCAATATATATCGTCCATGGTCTGTGGATGAGGGGAGTGTGTGTGTGTATATATATACATATATAGATATATTTCGATTTCATTTCAATGTCATTTCAATTCCATTCGACGCACATATGATTTTTACAACGTATATATAATTTATACATCGCACATATAATTTATACAACGCATATACATGAGGTGTACAACACATATATAACTTATACATCGATTATATAATTTATACATCGCCATTCCAAATCGTTTATAATTTAGAAATCTCACTTTGCTTTTCGCGTTGCCAAAAATTATAGCAAGCTCCAAAAATTCTCCGGTCTCTTCTAGAATGTAGAAGACGTCCACACTGTCCCAGTGTCTCTTGTTTCACTGCATTTCGACCACATAGCAAAATGATACGATTTTTATAAGTTTGCAACGGTTTTAAAGTGTTAAAACTATTTTAAATTAACAAAGGCCATTACCTCGGTTTTTGATTCAAAACTAGGTCTCCATTTTTCTCTCGATCCGTGAATCGATTTGTCGATCTGTCTTCACCACGAGGTAGAGGTTCGGGAGGCGCACGCAATCATGGTGGTGGGGTCCAACTCGCGGCAACGTGGACGGTGGAAATAGGCGCGAGACAGTGGTTGTTCGGAGGCATGGATCTCGAGAACAAACGAACGAGAGGGGGTCTGACTTGTACTGATTTGAAGAGGGTGATAATCTCTTCAAATTCTTCAACTGGATCGAGGTATTTTATGGCGTGGATCGGACGGATTTTAGGGAGGAAGAAAAGAGCTCCCGCCGTCGTTAGTTTCAAATAGGAATCGGGGGTTTCGAGAAGTGAGAGAAGGAACGTGATTGGCCAATATACATTTAATTTATTTTAATTTATTAAATCCAAAAGTACCCCTTCCTCCATACGAACTCCAATTCAAACCTAACGATTGTCGTCTCTTGCTAAATACCCCCATTCTGAATGCAATGGAATATGTTTCGTAAGCCCATTCGACTGTTTCAGTCAGTGTTTCTTCAAATTAAAATATAAAACATTCAAATATGGATTTGAACGTACATCTAGAAAAATGAATCTAGGTACGTTTGGACGATACGGTCCCAACAAAACTATTTTCGTCAAATTGGAGACCGTTTGAAAAATGGCCATTTTCTGGTTGATCCAAATTGACTAAAATTAACCAAATACATTTTCCTTCGCCACGCGCACATATTAACTCCAAAAATTATGGAATTTGAAGCCTAGCAATAATTTGACATTCCGGATCCAACAAAAGTGGTTTCATCGAAAATGGAGGTCGTTTGCAAAATGTTCATTTTCACGGGCTATATTAATTTCGTAGCGACCTTTCTGAAAATTCATTTGGCCATAACTCCCGCTATGAAATTTCGATTTTCCAAATTCGTTAGAAAGATATTCATAAACATATTTAAACATTTTTGGTTTCACTAAAATTCGATTTATTTTGCATCCTGTATGGTCAGTCAAAGTCCAAATTCAAATTTTCAAACTACCAAGCTATTTCAGGCCTTGTTTTATAATTAAATAAATATATTTGCTATAACTTCGATCCAAATAGATTTTTAGTAATTATTATTTAAAATAATTTATTCTAAATATTCAAAATCCACTAAAATAACCAAATTAAAAATTTTAATTTGGTTCTGATTTTCCGGGTTGTTACAATTTCATTGCTACTACAACAATTTACATTAGAGTACAAGATATCAAAGTTCAAATAAATAATATGCAAAGAAAAATATCAGAGATTTAACCTACAAAACAGTGGAAATATATATACACAAATATAATGTGCAACGGAAAACATCAACTACCACAACTGAAAGAAATACACGGATATAAAGCATTTCGAATATAGCTCCAGCCGTAATCTAGGATCCTGTGAGAAGAAATATCTGCAAAAACCAAACCTACTAGCTTCTCTTGTGGAAAATATGGGCACCCAAAGTTTAGGTGGAAACAATAAACTCCGAGTCCGTAATGGGACTGGTGTAAGAACTAAAAATAGTTATTTTCTTTATTTTAAAAGTTAGCTAAATCACGGGACGACACTGTATAACTCGGAATGGGTTTCCTCCACATGAATGTCAATCATAAACCAATCGCAATGCTTTTTGGAAGATAAAGCTATTATGAGACTCGGGTCCCATTACACAATGCAACACAAACCGGAGGATAGAATTTTACCTTATAATAGCCAAACATGCTTCATATGCAAAATTTAATCTTTTATTATTATCAGTGCATAGTGCAAAAAACAGTTTCGAATATAAATTTATCAATCATAAGTGGCATAGGTACCATTATATTATGTCGCCGTATAGGTTTACAACTAAAACCGTAAAATCGCATATTGAAAATTGGAATTCCATCTTTGAAGCAAGGCAAGCGATGATCCTTTCTTATTTGAGACACACTTGCAATGCCTTAGGATCACAAGCATGTAATCATAAGTAAGCGGTATGGCCTGTTAACCGTCGTTGATTAGTAATACCATAAACAATATGTTAGCTGGTTCTATCGAACCTGTCACAATGTCAATATGTCGACCAATCAAGGCCTTTTAGTCGGACCTATTTCAAATCCGAGGTACCTCGCTTTCCATCATAATCCAACATCCACATAAGTAAAATGTCCAGACTTCATACCATGACATCACTTCAAGTTAGAAACTAACGTATGTCCATTTCCCTGCTGTCCTCATCCTGTTTCTGGTTCATACTGGGGTGTAAGGCTCACGAATTAATGCTATACAAAAAGCGGTGCTATGTTAAAGCTATGCTATGGTCATCAACCATAAAGCCCAGCTTTTCAAAAAAAAAAGCTTTGATCCATGCAACTCAGCATGACACATTATCAATCCATACCATTGATTTCTACCAATACATAACCTTTAATCTCGTACGTCTCAGAGAAGGGTGTTAAGCAAGAGAATAAATTCTCCCCCACCAAACAGATATATATTTAGCAGAGATCAATGAATACAATGCAAAATACAATGTTAGACATACATGCCATTTGCAAGTACGTTCTGGGTCTGAGTAAAACTGGAGCCATGTTATTCCTCATCCCATATGTCCAATACAGGAGAGAGGCCCTCATATATCCGATCGATCTCCAAGTACGTCTGGACGATCACCATTAATACCTCATCTTAGGTGTACAGCCCAATCAAGACATTAGTAATCATCCAAATGAAGCGAAGATCTCCGCTCTTCAACTACCGTTGTAACACCCCGTATTTTCTGTGAACATCGAAGTAACAAAACAAAGTATACTTAATTTTTAAAAGAAGAATTAAGGAAAACGGATTACGCCATTGTGTTCATCTCGGAATTCTGCTTGAGATAAAGTCTGTGTTTGCGTAAATCAGACTCCATATGAAGAAGTTATGGCCTTCAGAAGTTTTCAAAAAATTTAAACAGCTCAGTTCGAAATTCAAAATTCGAATTCAAATCACACACCCGGGCTGGGAGGGAAATTTCCCGCCTAGGACCCACATCGACCACGGGGTCGACCTGTGTCACATAGGTCGACCAGGAGGTCGACCAGGGGGTCGACCAGGGTGTCGACCAGGGGTCGACCAGGGGGTCGACCTCCCACCTATTTCCAGATCCGAGGACAGATTTGTTTTTCTGCATGTGGACGCCCGTTCTGACCAGATTCGTTGCTCCTAAGCTTTTTAAACATCCCCAAACCCCACTTTCTCTCCACACAAAACCATTGTAACACTATGCTGGCTCAATTCTAATTAAAATAAATCAATGGCGTCGCTACTCTGGTGAAACCTAAGCTAGAACTAGTGCTCCTTCTTCTTCCAATCTTAATAGGATTAAAAGAGAACAACTACAACCCCTTTTTTCTTTTAGAATCCAACCAAGGTGAGTATAGTTATTTTCAGATATGAAATTTAATTATGATCTTGACATGGCTATAAATCTGAATTTGAGATTATGCATATATTGTTTATTAGATCTTTTTTTCTGTGTAGATCTATCTTATTAATATTATTGTAACTATTCTGTATCTCTTCCTTCCTTCTGTTCTATAGCCAGGCTACCACGAGCCTGAGCCAAAACTCATAAGAGATTGACACAAGAACGCTAAATTTGGGGAAAATAGTGAATGATGCATTTGGACATGACTGATTTGAGAACACAACAAATGGTGTAACTTAAGATCAAGATCTGGGCATACTATATATGATATCTGTGATTTGGAAGAAGGAGAATTATTGTGTATATGACTTAGGCATAAACATCTATATTATAATAGGATAACTATTAAATGTGAATACGCCTAAATGGGGATATTTGGATATTTGACATACGCTGAAATCAAAGGCTATAATTTGGCATAATTCGTATTGTATATCATGATTTGGGGTTTTTTGGAGAATATTCTGTACTATGTAAATTTAACTAAAATTTGTGGGCATACGTTATATTGAGAATTATGACCGTAAATTGGGCATGTAAATTTAGCTTAATTTTAAGATTAGTCGAGGTATGTCAATGGAATTTTAAGGGATTATTAAATCTGTTAAATTGCCTAATCTGTTAAATCTATTGAAACTGAATACGGTAAATTTGGGGTATGAAAATCTGTAGGCTCGATCTAAAATTGAGTAAAGCATGTTAATAGAACTTTGAATAATCTGCTGTAAATTGTAAAGAAGTGAATTTGTTGAATTGGCATAATTAGTCTGATATTGGCATAATCTATGAATGAATACTTTAGCTAAAATAAGAATGCTGAGACACGAGGTTAGACTCTGTTTGCGGTAGAAGCCTGACCGGATCCAACCGGCCTAACCAACCTATGTAGTTAAAGCCCCGCTATAGCCCCGCAATATCTCCGCTATAGCCCATAGCACTCTTCAGCAGCTGCGCTATTTTAATTTAGCACTGATGAGCAGTAGATCCGCTTCTAGCCTCGCTTTTTTCCGCTGCACCCGCTAAATCAAGGCTTTTTAGCATCCATTTTAGCAATATTAATATATAGAGCTCAATTTAACTA
This sequence comes from Allium sativum, assembly GCA_030737875.1. Classification (NCBI taxonomy): domain Eukaryota; kingdom Viridiplantae; phylum Streptophyta; class Magnoliopsida; order Asparagales; family Amaryllidaceae; genus Allium; species Allium sativum. The sequence continues at coordinate 166,248,661 of CM060913.1, forward strand.
GTTCTCTTTTCAAAAAATTTAGTAAGGTTAACATAAAGGGCTAAATTTAAGGCATATGCACCTAATATATTGAAACAATCAATTACACTCATCAAATTTAGCAAGCATAACTACGGTATTCCATGATTTTGTTGTATAAGATTAATTAATATTGCTTTCTCGTAAACATATAATGTGAGAAAGGTGACTAATTAATTTTCAAATATTTGGTTTTACATCTGATGACCTTTTTGTGCCTCCGCTATATCTCCGCTATTTCCCAGCTTTATCCCGCTACACCTTTTTGCACCTCCATCGCTATAGAACTGCTAAGCGCTTTAACTGCACAACAACCAGAAACCGCAAACTGTCAGTCTAATGTGATAGGTCGCATGCATAACTAAAAGATGTTTAGACACGAGGTTAGGTCTGGCATGTGGCAGAAGTCTGCCCAGAACCGCCCGGCACATTCAACGGCACAAGCTACCAACCTAATGTGGGAGATCTGTGCATTAATATTTAATTAATGCAAATCTAAGATAAATGTGATGCCTAAAACGTGTTGGGTGGATAGGGTTAAATCAACTGGACTGATGAATCTAATAAACCCGTTTTCGTAAATCTGTAGACCCAATACAAGGTTAGGCGGAACAATCTGTAAGTCCGCTAATCTGTATATCTGATTCGTTAGTCTGAAAACTTGTTAACCTATATGTCTGATCTGAGAACTAGTTAATCTAAACTTTGCACATCTGAAATCTATAAGCAAGTTAATCTGAAATCTGTTAGTCTGGGGACACAAGGTTAGGAGGGGTAATTACTTGTGTGATCTATTGTTTGGGACCCATATTATTAGTCAGTAACCATTTTTTGGTATCAAAACTATGACCCAACACTTGAGGGGTCCAGGGCACGCTTACTAAACTAACTGTAAGAGGTTCACTCTGATAATGGCGAGGGGTGTTGATGGCGCATTCCAACCGGGTCATGTGCGTGCATGGATCCGGTCTACTCTGAGGATGTAAGACACCATGACATCTGTAAATAGGTTTGTGTCTATAGGTTTCCACTTTAGGGAATGATACACCCTTCTATGGGGCCGGCACAGGGTATTTATGTATTAGGGAGCCAATCGCTTGGGGTAGAATTTAGGGTACAACTAGTTCTGTCTATTTCTGTGGGGTACCGTCTGTTCCTGTTGGTTGGTAACACCTGTCTCTTTCTGTGTGGTACCGTCTGTTGGGGTGGTAAAGGCCCGTCACTAGTGTACACCTAATACTAGCATTATATTTCTGTACTATCTGTTTCTATTCGGGTGGTAAAGGCCCATTACTAGCATTCTATTTCTTTACTGTCTGTCTCTGTTCGGGTGGTAAAGGCCCATTACTAGCATTATGTTTCTGTATCGTCTGTCTCTGTTCGGGTGGTAAAGTCCCAATACTAGCATTCTGTTTCTGTACCGTATGTCTCAGTTCGGGTGGTAAAGGCCCATTACTAGCATTCTGTTTCTGTACATCTGTCTCTGTTATGGTGGAAAAGGCCCATTACTATCATCGTGTTTCTGAAGAGGTCGTTCTGTTTTCTATTTAGACATTAGGACAACACATAATTCTATTATACTAATATTAGTGAAGAGAAGTGAAAATTAAGTAAGAAGCATGGCTTGGTCTAGGTTATTCTGTTCTGTTCCGTTTACCTTGTTTATACCTATTATTCTTGTTCCTGTTATCTCTCATCCTGTTTTATTTTCATGTCATGATACTATTATCTGCTTATATGCTAAAGTCACTGGACTCACCAGACTTATGTCTAACCTAGTTTGTTTCGCCTCTTTTCTTCCATCCCCCTCCCCCAGGTTCTCAGGGAGGAAATACGCAAGCTTAGTTCTGATATCCCTTTATTCCAACTTGAAGTTGTAGATGTATTGCTTGGCTTTGATTCTGTTTATTTATGGCATTTTCTGTTGGGTATTATGGCTTTAAAATTATGAACTCTGAAGGCTTTTGTACAAGACTGATACTTATATACTTGAATTCCAGTATTGTGGTTTTGAAAGATGTAACCAAACTTATTTCTGTTTCCACTGCAATAAAGTTATAAAAATGTTCAAGTAGTACTTTAAGTATCTATCTTGTAATATTCTGTTCTGTTTACACTTATATCACTCCAAGAAAGTTAATGCATTCCCTTAGTGAGTGACATTAACGGACATGGGGTGTTACACTTGGTATCAGAGCTGAAGGTTACCAGATTTGATAAAAAGTTTTTGAAAACTATTTTCAAAAAGATTTTGAAAAGGAAGTATTTTCAAAAATAAAGTTTATTTTAAAAAATATAATCCCCAAAAGCCATATATCTGTCTTTCAATTCTCCATTTTGAATCTCTTCCTTTTTCTTTTCAGCATGTCTGGGGTACCCGAGATACCCGAGGGCATACCGATACCAACTTGGTTCTAAAGGTATCTGGAGGATAGGGCCACTGCCACCGGCCCAGCAGACGTTCCTCCCCCCAGCTGCAGCCGCTCCTCCTCCTCCCCGCGTTGATACTTTTTCAAAGATATGCAAGGACTTTCGGGCAATGTGCGGGAAATCTTTTCACGGGTCAGAAACGTTTGTTGAAGCTCGAAATTGGCTTAAGGAGGTGGAAGATTTGTTTGGTATCTTCGAGATAGAAGATGGAAGGAAGGTCCAATTAGCTGCTTGGTTAATGAAGGACGAAGCCTCGTTTTGGTGGGAGGTCATGAATGGAGAGCGTCCGGTGGAGACATGGATGGATTTCAGGCATAGGTTCGGGATGAAATTTCTCTCACGAGCAGAAGAGAATTTATAGATGGAGAGGTTCTTGGCGTTGAAGCAGGGGAATTTATCAGTGAAGGAGTACGTCAACAAGTTCAATCAGTTGGCGAGATTCGGCTTAGACTTGGTAAACACACCTGATAAGAAGGCCCTGGGATTCGTTAAAGGTTTGAATGAGCCGCTACACGGGTTGGCTATGACCCACATTCCTATGGGGGCTACGTTTGAGATATTGGTTGACATGGCGTTAATGCATAAAGAGAAGCCAAAAGTTAGAAGAAAGAAGAAAAGCATGAAGGACCACAGAACAAGAAAGCGTGGCCAAAAAGGAAACACAAAAGAAGGATGAAAATCTGAAGATAAGAAGGAGAAAAAGTGCTTTACTTGTGGAAGCTTGACTCATCTGAACAAGGATTGCAGAAAGAGGAAGGGCGCTTGCTTCAACTATGGTGAAATGGGACACTTCACTAGGGACTGCCTGAAGAAACGAGGGAAAGGGCAGAGGATAGAACCTACTTCTGGAGGGCAGGCGAATGCTCTCGTGGCTTATGGATATGATAGAAATAGGAAAATTTTCTGTATAAGGTTTAATTTCCTTATCTGGTTATTGAGTTAAAACTCTTTTTGATTCTGGCATTTTGATTCTGTAATTGAGACTTGCACTTTAATACTAGTTTTGTTTCTGATCCCGCTATAGTCTCAAACCCCATAAGGGTTACGACTCATCTGTTTGTGATAAGTTGGGTTTGAGGGTATCCGTGTTAGGCATTAAGTTGACTATGATGCATACATTCTGGTTTTTATGGGATATGCTGGGGTTTTATCATGCTTAGTTTCCTAAGAATCATTTGATAATCTGATTTATACCAGTAGTCTGTAAGTATCTGAATATTTCTGAAAAGGATAGGGGTTTTTACTAGAAGCGTGAAGTAGATTTCCAGTTTTGACATTGTTTAATGGGAGTAATTTGATGAGTGTCAATCTGATGTTGATTTCAGTCTTCAGGGTTGAGACTTAGGGAATTATTCTCTTAACCGATGTCTAATGGGAACAATGCTTCTGTTTTAATTGTACTTGCTTCTATCACTTGGTCGTATCCTATCGATCGAGTCTTCGACCTTTAGGTAGAAACTAATGGGTGTAAACATGTGTCTGAGACATGTTATGTTTGATGGTTGCAAGTGGTTGTTAGTGGTTGCTCGTGGATGCATATACACACACTAGTCACTAGATCGGCTAAAAAACACTCTCATACTACATATGGATGTGTGTGCATTTTCCATCTTTGTGGATGCAAAATGATTGACTCATCACATGGATGTTGCATTTGGATGAATGGTTATGCACTCATATAGAAATGATGTGTATCAAATAGGATTTCTTGCATACATAAATGGACTCATGACACTAACATAATGCTCATTAAGGAGGTCAACTGAATCAGTAGACCGCGTAATCTTTGCATTAGATAAGTGACATATACACACACTTTTGCATATGTACATACAACATTAGAAGTTTTTTAAGGACAATGGATGCTTATGGATGATGGTTGAGTAGATGGGTGATTGGATGGTAGGACACATTCTTCTTAACTTGAAGATTTCGGGGACGAAATAATTTAAGGAGGGGAGAATGTAACACCCCGTATTTTCTGTGAACATAAAAGTAACAAAACAAAGTATACTTAATTTTTAAAAGAAGAATTAAGGAAAACGGATTAAGCCATTGCGTTCGTCTCAGAATCTGCACGAGATAGAGTCCAAGATTGCATAAATCGGACTCTGTATGAAGAAGTTATGGCCTTCAGAAGTTTTCAAAAAATTTAAACAGCTCAGTTCGAAATTCAAAATTCGAATTCAAATCACACACCCTGGCTGGGCGGGAAATTTCCCGCCCAGGATCCAGGTCGACCAGGGGGTCAACCTGTGTCACTGGGTGGACCAGGGGGTCGACCTGGGGGTCGACCTTCCCCCTATTTCCAGATCCGAGGACAGATTCGTTTTTCTGCATTTGGACGCCCGTTCTGACCAGATTCGTTGCTCCTAAGCTATTTAAACACCCCAAACCTCACTTTATCTCCACACAAAACCATTGTAACGCTATGCTGCCTCAATACTAATTAAAATAAATCAATGGCATCGCTACTCCGTTGAAACCTAAGCTAGAACTAGTGCTCCTTCTTCCGATCTAAATAGTATTAAAAGAGAACAACTACAACCCCTTTTTTCTTTAGAATCCAACCAAGGTGAGTACAGTTATTTTCAGATATAAAATTTAATTATGATCTTGACATGGTTATAAATCTGAATTAGAGATTATGCATATTCTTGTTTATCAGATCTGTTTTTCTGTGTACATCCATCTTATTAATATTATTGTAACTATTATGTATCTCTTCCTTCCTTCGGTCCTATAGCTAGGCTACCACGAGCCTGAGCCAAATCTCATAAGAGATTGACACGCGAACGCTAAATTTGGGGAAAATAGTGAATGATGCATAATTGGACATGACTGATTTGAGAAGACAACATATGTTGTAATTTAACATCTAGATCTAGGAATACTATATATGATAGTCTATGATTTTTGGTTATATGACTTTGGCGTAAAGATCTATTTTATAATAGGATAACTATTAAATGTGAATACGCTTAAATGGGGATTTTTGGTTATTTGACATACACTGAAATAAAAGGCTATAATTTGGCATAATTCGTATTGTATATCATGATTTGGGGTTTTTGGAGAATATTCTGTACTGTGTAAATTTAACTAAAATTTGGGGGCATATGTTATATTGTGAATTATGACCATAATTTAGGCATGTAAAATTAGGCTTAATTTTATGATTAGGAGAGGTATGTCAATGGAATTTTAAGGGATGATTAAATCTGTTAAGTTACCTAATCTGCTAAATCTGTTGAAACTGAATACGGTAAATTTGGGGTATGAAAATCTGTAGGCTCGATCTAAAATTGAGCAAGGCATGTTAATAGAACATTGAATAATCTACTATAACTTGTAAAGAAGTTAATTTGTTGAATTGGCATAATTAGTCTGACATTGGCATAATCTTTGAATGAATACTTTAGCTAAAATAAGAATGCTAAGACACGAGGTTAGACTCTATTTGCGGTAGAAGCCTGCCTAGATCCAACAGCCTAACCAGCAACCTCAAACTGTCAGTCTAATGTGAGAGGTCGTAGGCATAACTAAAAGATGCTTAGACACGAGGTTATGTCTGTCTTGTGGCAGTTGTCTGCCCGGAACCGCCCGACACATCCAGCAGCCACAAGCTACCGACCTTGTAACACCCCAAATTTTCTATTAACTGTAAATTAACAAATTAAAGTATAATTAATTATGAATGAAAAAAATTAAGGGAAACGGGTTACGCCATTGCGTTCTCCTCGGAATCCTGCTTGAGATAGAGTCTGAGTTTGCGGGAATCGGACTCCGTATGAAGGAGTTATGACCTCCGGAAGTTTCAGAATTCAAGTTAAAATTCAAACGGTCCAAATTCAGTTCAAATTTCGAATTCAAACCCAAACTGGGTTGGGCGGGCAAATTCCCTCCCAGGCACCAGGTCGACCTGGTTTGGCCCTGGCTGGCCTGGTCGGTTTCTGGTCGAATTTCTGAGCTTGGCTGTGTCACTAGGGTTGATTTGTCACATTCTGGTTGGCTCCTCTCGAAGTGAATGGTCTAGATTCATCTATGATCATCTGACGGCTCAAATCAATCTGAAATTCTATAAATATAACTCAACACTCAACCTAAATTCACACAAATAATATAGAACTAGAGCCGCCATGTTGTCGGGAGAAAACTAAGAGGAGCCTCCACTTGTAGAAAAGCTTAGTGATGAGCCAAAATTAAAGTAAAACAAGAATCAAATCAATGTTTGTCTTCCCAAAGGAAAGCAATTCAAATTCAGAAATCAGAAAACAAGACCGTTGGTTTTTGTAAGTACAGTGATTTTTGCGATGTGAATAAAAGTTAATATTTGATTTGATATAAAATGGAAATGGAATTGTGTTATACAAATAACGATGATGTTAATTCATATCTATGTATTGGAATGATTGTGATATTGTGATGTTTGTGGTATAGTTGAGTTGATATTGATCCTATTGTACATTTAGAATCACATGCAAGTTGTATAGTTCATATTGTATTCTACACCTATATGTTTATGTGATTATATAGGTTGTATGTGATTAAGATTTCATGTATATATATGCTAAAACTTCTATGCCTAAGTTCATATACATGCTTATATGTCTATACAAAAGTTGCAAAATTAATAATTGGATCCATGCCAAGATCCACTTTAATACGTGTTTCATGTTGTAGTTGGACATATGATTGGATCTAGTTCACTCATGCGATGAAATTATATACATACTTTATGAACATGTCATATTCTTGTCATATGCTAGTGATGTTCGATGTTATTCCTAGATCTAAACATGTTTAGGCTTATGTTGTCTAAATCATATGCTAATTCATGTGACACCTGTTTAGTTAGAATCCCCTTTTTAATGCAAGTTCACATGACAAGTTGAAACCCATGATTCAGTCTATGTTGTAAATTCACATATATGCATGTTGACTATTTTGCAAGTTCACACCTATGATGTTCATATTGACTATGCCAAACATTCCAAGTTTACACCTATGTCATGTTTATGTTTATAAATTCTCTTATGCCAATTTAGTGTGCGCTAAATTAGGCTAAGTTTTTAGCCTAATATTATATGTTAAAAACCATGCGAACGAAAATTAGGCTAAGATTGTTAGCCTAATAATTAGACGGGGTAACGTTGGGAAAATTGGTAACTTGACATAAATTGGTAAAAATATATGAAATTGGCATGTTTGTCACATGCCAAAATTGGTGGCACTTGAATGGTATAAATTTTTATACCAAAAAGGTCAAACTTGGAAAGTGGGCCACAACATTTAATTGTTGACAAATTTACATATAATAAGTATTAAAGACAAATATGTAAATTTAGAAAATACGAATATGTTTAACACGAGGTTGGATTGAATTGTGATGTAAACCTACCCGGACCCGCCCGGCTGTCCAGTAGTCACAACAATATCTATCCAATGTGGGTGGTTAAGCATTGAGCCTAATAAGGACCCGAGGTTAGACTGAGTTACGGTGTAAACCTACCCGGAACCGACCGGCACATTCAATAACCGTAACAATATCTGTCTAATGTGAGTGGTCGGTGCCTTAAAAAGCTAAGGACAGGCAAGTTAGGATGGTAGGGTTAAGTTAACTAAAGCATTTAACCAATTCAACATGTTAATTAAACTGATGGGTGGGGTAAGGTAAATTAACCACTTAACATGTTTGAATAGAAAACCCTAGTAACGGGGATCCATTTCAACAGTAACCCAATTAGGTATCATGGTATCCAGAAACTAGGCAGGGTGGGGCACGATTACTGGGCTGATTGTAAGCGGTCCAAAGCAACGGCGGTGGGTGCAACAGTGTGGGTTCTAACGGAGTGTGGGAGTGCACACACTTCGGAGCAGACAAAGAGGGCACTGGGGGCACCAGTAGTATAACCTATGTATTCTAGAATTGTGTAGGGCCACCACCATGGGACTTGATACACCCCATGGTGGGAGCAGCATATGCATCTACAATCTTTGGGGGCCGTATTACATAGATGATTATGCGAGTAGGAGCCGATCTTTAGAAAGGGGATCACTTCACCCCGATCATGGGGTGCCAGTTGAGACAATGCAAGTAGGTGCAGATATTTAGTGTGGGATGCGATAGTATATTCGATTCAAACTGCCTTACCTTAGTTTATGATACTTTCCTATTTCCAGTTTATACTTATCATGTCCTTTTTCTTATTCTCATATTGAAGAGTCACTAGACTTACCAGGCTTTGTGTCTGACCCTATTTTCTTTTGTCTTCTTTTCTTCCGTTCCCCTCCCCCCCAGGTCCATAGGGGGGAACAACCCAGCTTAGTCAGACTCTTAGCAAGCTTCAAGATAGTAGATGTACGGTTTGGACGCTCTTTCCTTGGCTATGGCTGTTGGACACACTCTATGGGGATTTATGCAGTTTTAATTATGTTTTTATGCTTCTTTATTTAATAACCAAGACAGAAATGATGATGTAATGTTTTGGAAGTTATTATGTGACAGTTATGGAAATGTTTTGTATAAACACGTATTTATGAAATAAAAAGTTTGTTGTTTTCCGCTGCTTATATATATGTGTTTATATATGTCTTGTGTTTTATCTGTGACTTTTACTTACAAACCTCCACCAAAGTTAAGGCATTCCCTTTTTGAGTGACCTTAATGGACGGTGGGGTGTTTCACTTGGTATCAGAGCCAGGTTTACCAGACTAGATAAAAGTTTTTGAAACTATTTTCAAAAAGAAGTTTAAAGAAGCATTGTTTTCAAGAAAAAGAGTTATTTTTTTAAAAGGCATAATTCCCCAAAAGCCATATGCACTATCTCTCTATCCTTTATCTTGAATACTTTCCTTTTTGTTCCAGCATGTCTGGAGATCTTAACCTTCCAGAAGGAGTACCGATCCCTGGCTGGTTCCGATAGTACCTATAGGCTAGGGCCAATGGTGCGGGCCCAGCAGACATTCCTCCTCCAACAGTGGCAGCGGTTCCTCCTCCTCCTCCTCCTCGTGGAAATACTTTCGCTAAGACATGTAGAGACTTCAAGGCTATGGGTGGAAAGGACTTTTATGGAAACTGAATCATTTGTAGTAGCAAGGAACTGGCTGAAGGAGACCGAAGATTTGTTCGTCATCTTCGAAGTTGACGATAGGCAGAAGATACGACTAGCAGTGTGGTTGCTTAAAGATGAAGCTTCCTATTGGTGGGAAGTTACCCATGCTGAGAGGCCAGTGGAAACTTGGGAAGATTTCAGGATGAGGTTTGAGATGAAATTCCTCTCCCAAGCTGAAAGAAGAATGCAGATGGAGAAGTTCCTAACTCTTAAGCAAGGAAGTATGACGATCAAGGAGCATGTCAATCAGTTTAATCAACTGGCCATATTTGAGCTGGGTTTAGTAAACATCCAACACAAGAAGGCCCTTCGCTTCGTCAAAGGTCTGAATGAGCCTCTACACAACCTTGCTATGACCCATATACCTATGAGGGCAACTTATGAAAGTTTGGTGGACATGGCGCTGCTACACGAGGAAGATAAAGGCAAGAAAGAGGCAAAGGTGGAGGTGCCTCAAGAAAAGAAAGAGGGTTTACAGGCTAAGAAGATAGACTTCAAGAAAGGCGGGAAGAACAACAAACCCCGTGAAAAGAGAAGGTGCAATTTCTGTGGCATTGTGGGACATATAGCAAAAGACTGCAGGAAGAAGAAGGCAAAGATGAATCGTGGTTGTTTCCATTGTGGAGAGACTTGGCTAAGGACTGCCCAAAGAAGTGGGGGCAGAGACAGAGGACTGGATCCACCTCAGGGGAACAGGTTCACGCTCTGGTGGCACCTCCATAGGAACGAGGTAGAAATATTTCTGTAGAAAGCTTAGCTAACCTTTATGATCATCCAGTTTGCACTCTCTTTGATTCTAGTGCATCACACTCCTTTATTTCATCTACTTTAGTAGAATCTCTGTACCTAGACACTAGTATGGTAGAAGATCCCTTGGCTATTTCAAATCCGATTGGGGGCTCGGCTTTTATGTCGATGGTTTGCTTGGATTTGAAAATCTCTATTCTAAGTGTTGAATTAAGATTTAGCGCCTTTGTTTTGGGCTTCTCGGGATATGGACTGATCTTAGGCATGGACTGGTTATCCAGTAATGGTGCCATTCTTGATTGTGAGAAAAGAGTGGTTAGGCTCTTGACTCGGCTCGGTGACACTCTAGAAATTTCTTGTAATCCCTTGAATGTTGTTATGCTTAGTTATCTAGAGTCCGTTGACGCTTCTGTTGAGAATTTGCAGTCGGTTAGAGTGGTCCGGGAATATCCGGATGTCTTTGAAGAGGTGAAAGGCTTACCTCCGAAGCGGGAAATATACTTTCACATATATCTTGTTGATAATGCAAAGCCCGTAGCTCTGCCTGTTAGACACATGGCTCTAAAGGAGAGAAAGGAGCTCAGTAAGCAAGTTAAAGAGCTTCTCGAAAAGGGGTTTATAAGAAGGAGTATCTCGGAATGGGTTGCTCCAGTGGTGTTCCCCACCAAAGCAGATGGTTCACTACGTCTCTGTGTGGACTATAGGGAGCTAGACAAGCTGACTAAAAAGAATAGACACCCGCTTCCCCGAATAGACGATTTGATTGATTAGCTTGTAGGTGCGTCGGTCTTCTTCCAACTTGATCTGGCTACGGGGTTCCATTAGTTAAGGGTAGCTGAAGATAGCATTGATAAAACGGCGTTCAGAGCCCCAGACGGTTTCTACGAGTGGCATGCCTTTCGTTTTGACAAACGCACCCGCTTATTTCGTAGACCTAATGAGCAGGGTGTTCAGAGAATTCCTCAATAAGTTCGTGGTGGTCTTCATAGATGATATTTTGATCTTCTCAAAGAATGAGGAAGAACATGCTCAGCATCTGAAGGAGATCATGGAAACTCTTCGAGTTCATCAGCTAAAAGCAAAATTCTCCAAATGCCACTTTTGGAGAGAAGAAGTAAGATTTCTTGGACATATAGTGTCCAAAGAGCGGTTAGCTGTGTACCTCGCGAAAGTAGTGGCAGTGCAAGATTGGAAGACACCAAGAAATGCAACCGAAGTCCGAAGCTTTCTTGGGCTAGCCGGTTACCACTGAAAGTTCATTATGGATTTCGTGAAAATCTCAGCTCCACTCACAAGGCTAATAAAGAAGAATCTGGCGTTCACTTGGGATTTGGATTGCGAGTTTGCTTTCAACGATTAAAATGGGCTCTTACAACGGCCCCAGTTCTGACTTTGCCAGATGGAAGCAAGATGTTCACAGTATATACGGATGCTTATGGTACGGGACTAGGCGCTATTCTCATGTAAGAAGGGAGGGTAGTATCTTATGGTGGAAGACAATTGAGAGTTCATGAAAAGAACTACCCAACCCACGATCTTGAGTTTGCCGCCATCGTATTTGCACTTAAGTCTTGGCGCCTATCTCCTAGGTGAGAAGTTCAAATTATATACTGACCATAAATCGTTGAAGTATCTTTTCTCGCAGAAAGATCTTAACTTGAGGCAGCAAAGGTGGATGGAGTTCCTTGCCTCGTATGATTTTGAGATTTCCTATACTCTTGGCAAAGGCAACGTAGTACCAGACGCGTTGAGCAGTAAGAAGCTGACCCTAAGCCCACTCTTTGTGGAAAGGCAAAGCTTGGAGTATATAGCCAGTTTTGACTTTAGGCCCTCCTCTAATTTTATACCTGGTTTATTGCCATCCCTAGAAGTACGGCCCACTATTTTAGACTCAATAGGGGCCACACAACATGAAGACCCTCAGCTTGTGGATGTGATTGATAAACTAATTAGTGGTGAAACTTCCAGTCACCTCAATAGGTACTCCATCGATGATAAGGGTTTGCTGAGACGGGATGGAAGGCTATGCGTCCCACAAGCAAGGGATTTAGCAAAGAAGGTTCTCGAGGAAGCACATCATTCCAAGATGACAATACATCCAGGTGGGGATAAGATGTACAAGGACGTAAAGAGAGTTTTCTATTGGAGCGACATGATGAAGGACGTGGCAGATTCCGTTTCTAAGTGCGTGACATGCCAACAGGTCAAGGCGGAACAAAAGAAGCCTGGAGGACTGCTCCATCCTCTAGAAGTCCCGCAATGGAAGTGGGATAGCATTTCAATGGACTTCATTGATGGGTTTCCTAGGTCAAGAAGAGGCAATACTAGCATTTGGGTAATAGTGGACAGGCTTACTAAAAGCGTCCACTTTTTACCTATCAAGAGTAGAAGGACTGCTTCGTCTTTAGCTTCTCTTTATCTCAAGGAAATAGTTCGACTCCATGGAATACCCTCCAGCATAGTGAGTGACAGAGATCCCATCTTTACGAGCGAATTTTGGCGGAATCTGCAAGAAGCTATAGGCGCACAGTTATGCCATATTTATGCTTGAGCACGGCCTATCACCCCCAAACTGATGGTCAGACGGAAAGGGTGAACAGAGTACTGGAAGATCTTCTAAGACTGTGCGTTCTTGAATTGGGAGGGACTTGGGAGGATCATCTTCCTTTAGTGGAATTCGCCTACAACAACAGTTACCAAGCCACCATCGGTATGGCGCCCTTCGAAGCTTTGTATGGAAGACCTTGCCGATCACCAACTTGTTGGTTGGAGTCTACAGACAAGGTTATACTTGGGCCAGACATGATTAGAGAGACTTCAGAAAAAGTGGACCTGATACGAAGGAGAATGAAGACTGCCCAAGACAGACAGAAATCCTATGCAGACAAAAGAAGGACTGACCTCGAGTTTAAGGTTGGGGACAGGGTTTTCCTTAAGGTATCCCCTTTAAGGAACGTCGTTCGCTTTGGATCCGCAGGAAAGCTAGCACCAAGATTTGTAGGATCGTTCCCTATCATCGAGAAGATTGGGAAAATGGCTTATAGAGTAGAGCTGCCTGAAAGATTGGCTCGAATTCACAATGTCTTTCATGTTTCACATCTCCGAAAATGTCTACATGAATCTGCGGAAGTGGTGGAGCCAAGCATTCTAGAAGAAGCCGAAGTGGAACGCGAAGCAACTGTGAGGAGAGTTCCAACTCGAATCGTAGGAACTGAAATCAAAAAGCTACGCAACTGCGAAGTCAAGCTTGTTAAAGTTCAGTGGAGCGACGCCGAGCAAGATGCGACTTGGGAAACTGAGGACAGAATACGCGCGGCCTACCCTTTTCTTTTTGAGGGTACACCTTTGATCTCTCTTTTTCCTTAAGTTGTATTTGTATCTATCTTTTTAGGTATATCTCCTCGATACTATCCTTTATCCTTAGGTAGAAACCTCTTTGGATGTAAACATGTATTTGAAACATGTTATGGTTGATGGCTGCAAGTGGTTGCAAGTGGTTGTTAGTAGTTGCTCGTGGATGCATATATATACACACACAACCTAGGTTTTAGATCGGCTCAATCACTTCGTACTGCATATGCATATATGTATTCATATTTGTATGTGGTTGAAACTTGATACGTTGTCATATGGATGTCGCATTTGTATGAAAGGTTGCGCACTCATGTAGAATTATGAGTAGGAAAAATTTGCATACAAAAAGGATTCATGGCACTTAAATGATTCACATTAAGGAGGTCAACTGAATCAGTAAACTGCCTAATTTTTGCATTAGATAAGAACAAGTACACACTATGCATATGATCATGAAGCACTAGAAGTCTTTTAAGGACAATGGACGCCTATGTTTGATGGTTGAGTAGATGGACGATTGGATGTTAGGATTTACGTTCTCCCAGACTTGAAGATTTCGGGGACGTAATCCTTTAAGGAGGGGAGAATGTAACACCCCGAATTTTTTGTTAACTGTAAATTAAAAAATTAAAGTATAATTAATTCTAAATGAAAGAATTAAGGGAAACAGGTTACGCCATTGCGTTCGTCTTGGAATCCTGGTTGAGATAGAGTCCGAGTTTGCGGGAATCGGACTTCGTATGAAGGAGTTATGACCTCCGGAAGTTTCAGAATTCAAGTTAAAATTCAAACGGTCCAAATTCAGTTCAAATTTCGAATTCAGACCCAAACTGGGCTGGGCGGGAAAATTCCCGCCCAGGCACCAGGTCGACCGTAGGGTCGACCTAGGTGACCAGGTCGACCATAGGGTTGAACCTAGGGGTCGACCTGGGGGTCGACCTGCCCAGTCGACTTGGTTTGGACCTGGCTTGCCTGGTCGGTTTCTGGTCGAATTTCTGAGCTTGGCTGTGTCATTAGGGATGATTTGTCAAATTCTGGTTGGCTCCTCTCGAAGTGAATTGTCCAGATTCATCTATGATCGTCTGACGGCTCAAATCAATCTGAATTCTATAAATATAACTCAACACTCAACCTAAATTCACACAAATAATATAGAACTAGAGCCGCCATGCTGTCAGGAGAAAACTAAGAGGGACCTCCACTTGTAGAAAAGCTTAGTGACGAGCCAAAACTAAAGTAAAACAAGAATCAAATCAACGTTTGTCTTCCCAAAGGAAAGCAATTCAAATTCAGAATTCAGAAATCAGAAAACACGACCGTCGTTTGTTGTAAGTTAGTGATTTTTCCGATGTGAATAAAAGTTAGGATTCGATTCGATGTAAAATGGAAATGGAATTGTGTTATTGTATAACGATGATGTTAATTCATATCTATGTATTGAAATGATTATGATATTGTGATGTTTGTGGTATAGTTGAGTAGATATTGATCCTATTGTACATTTAGAATCACATGCAAGTTGTATAGTTCATGTTGTAATCTACACCTATGTTTATGTGATTATATAGGTTGTATGTGATTAAGATTTCATGTATATATATATGATAAAACCTCTAGGCCTAAGTTCACATACATGCTTATATCTCTATACAAAAGTTGCAAAATTAATAATTGGATCCATGCCAAAATCCACTTTAATACATGTTTCATGTTGTAGTTGGACATATGATTGGATATAGTTCACTCATGCGATGAAATTATGCATATACTTTATGAACATGTCATATTCTTGTCATATGCTAGTGATGTTCGATGTTATGCCTAGATCTACACATGTTTAGGCTTATGTTGTCTAAATCATATGCTAATTCATGTGACACCTGTTTAGTTAGAATCCCCTTTTTAATGCAAGTTTACATGACAAGTTGAAACCCATGATTCAGTCTATGTTGTAAATTCACATATATGCATGTTGACTATTTTGCAAGTTCACACCTATGATGTTCATATTGACTATGCCAAAAATGCCAAGTTTACACCTATGTCATGTTTATGTTTATGAATTCCCTTATGCCAATTTTGTGTGCGCTAAATTAGGCTAAGTTTTTAGCCTAGTATTATATGTTAAAAACCATGCGAACGAAAATTAGGCTAAGATTGTTAGCCTAATAATTAGACGGGGTAACGTTGGAAAAATTGGTAACTTGACATAAATTGGTAAAAATATATGAAAATGGCATGTTTGTCACATGCCAAATTTGGTGGCACTTGAATGGTATAAATTCTTATACCAAAAAGGTTAAACTTGGAAAGTGGGCCACAACATTTAATTGTTGACAAATTTACATATAATAAGTATTAAAGACAAATACGTAAATTTAGAAAATATGAATATGTTTAACACGAGGTTGGATTGAGTTGTGATGTAAACCTGCCCGGACCCGCCCGGCTGTCCAGTAGTCACAACAATACCTATCCAATGTGGGTGGTTAAGCATTGGGCCCAATAAGGACCCGAAATATGACTGAGTTACGATGTAAACCTGCCCGGAACCGACCGGCACATCTAGTAACCATAACAGTATCTGTCTAATGTGAGTGGTCGGTGCTTTAAAAGCTAAGGACAGGCAAGTCAGGATGGTAGGGTTAAGTTAACTAAAACACTTAACCAATTCAACATGTTAATTAAACTAATGGGTGGGGTTAGGTAAATACAGACACTTAACCACTTAACATGTTTGACTAGAAAACCCTAGTAACGGGGACCCATTTCAGTAGTAACCCAATTAGTTATCATGGTACCCTGAAACTAGGCAGGGTGGGGCACGATTACTGGGTTGATTGTAAGCGGTCAAAAGCGTCGGCAGCGGGTGCACCAGTGTGGGTTCTAACAGAGTGCAGGCGTGCACACACTTCGGAGCAGACAAACAGGGCACTGGGGGCACCAGTAGTATAACCTATGCATTCTAGAATTGTATGGTGCCGCCACCATGGGACTTGATACACCCCATGGTGGGACCAGCATATGCATCTACAATCTTTGGGGGTTGTATGACACAGATGATTATGCGAGTAGGAGTCGATCTTTAGAAAGGGGATCACTTCACCCCGATCATGGGGTGCCAATTGAGACAATGCATGTGACGATCCAAAAACCCCGTGACACGGTGTTAAGGATAATCATTGGAATATAACACATTAATCATCATTAGCAGATCACCGATAATAGCATAAACAGAAAATAGAATAATTTACATACATATGACAGCGGAATCATATAGATATCATCGCATCAGAGAAGCACAGTACAGGATACAACTTAGTGCATAATGATACATAATCAGTCACCATCGCCTGAGGTGGAATCATACATAAAGAGTACACAAAAGGAATATCAGTCTACATCGCCAATGGCGGAATCATAATATAGATACAATAATGGCGGAGAAAATCCAAGTCAGCACGGTGTAGTCAAGCCTCGCCATGAGCCAAAAGGTGCGTCCGAAACCTGTAACTAGGCTGCCCGTGTGAAAATGAGGGCACCTGAGTTTGCAAGGTGAAACAAACTACGAGTCAGTCATGGGACTGGTATGAGAAATCTACTCAACTTATTAACAACAATAATAAGGCAAATCAAAGGACCACGCCACTTTCGCGGAACGGGTTTACTCCAATGAGTGCTAGTGCATGAAATAAAGTAAATGATTAAATCATCGCAATGCTTTTTATAAAATGAAGCCATTATAAGACTCAGGTCCCATCACACAATGCAACGCAAGCCGGAGGATAGAGTTTTCCCTTATAATGGCCAAAGATGCTTCATACGAATAAAACAAAAGTGTTTGATATTATTACTAGTGCATATATGTTTCAAAAGCAAATTCAATCATAAATATCAATCCTAGACGGCATGGGTACCATATATCATGTCGCCATACTAGTAATACAATCACATCCGCATATATCGTATTGGAAATTGGAATCCTTCTGAGTCGAGGCATGGGGCAAGCTCCTCTCCGTTCGTGACGCTCTAGCAAATGTCCCAGGACCCCACTATGATCCTTGGAATCGGCTGGGCCGGTCCTCTCTTACTTTTGAGGATTGGCAATTCCTGAACACACGTTTCCCGGTCCTTACAGACCTATAATCGAGGAGCCTCGCATTCCAACAACCACACAGGTGAAAAGTATATATAATGTCAGGGCTGGTAGGTCACTGACACCACCATAGCTAGAAAGAAACGTCGTGCTCTCCCAGCGGTCCGTCTCCCGTTTTTGACTCATACCGGGGTGTGAGGCTCGCGAATTCACGTTATACACAAAGCTACGTCACACAGACCATGCTTTGATCATCACCCACAAGACTTTGCTTTGCAACAGAAGCCTTGATCATATGCCACTCAGGCGTGCCACACAGGCAATCCACTCCATGCGACTGATTTTTGTCAATACATAACCTCTGAGCTCGTACGTCTCAGAGAAGGGCGTTAAGCAAGAGAATAAATTATCCGCCGCCAAACAGATATATATATTTAACAGAGATCAATCAACACAGAACAAAATCCAATGTCAGACACACAGTCCATTTACAAGTCCGTTCTGGGTCTGAACGAAACCGGAGGCACCAATTCCTCGCATATCCGTACAATCAACAGTATGTTTGGACGGCTACTACTTCAATTCCTTCATGGTAGCTACTCCAGTCACGAGTATCAGTAGCGCCCATCCATCCAATGTGGAGATCGTCGGTCTTCAGCCGTCTTCGACTCTTCGACTTCTCAACGTCGATCGATTATTTGAAATGAGATAAACTCGGCCTTTTCAAATAACCCACGTATATTTAGATTTTCAAATCAATTAATCACATGGTTGGACTATTCAACATTCACATTTCAGTTATTTAGTTATAATTTTCATGTCAAATACATTCAACCATCACATATCAAGCAAACACAACAAAATTGGTTTATTTCCACTCTATATCGTCTATAGTACTTTATAACGATATATCGCCATTTTTATTTAATTTAAAACGGCCATATTTAATTAAACGACGTTTCGGGTCGTGTCGATGCACTGGCGCTACTTTCCACTAATTTTGTTTTACACATATCTGAAAATCTACCCGTTGGATCTTCACAAATTTTACATCATTAGGAAGGTCATTTCAAAACGAATCCAACAGTTTCAGTTTTGGGAAAATCCGATGGTCGGATCTTCCACACTAGCCATTTGAAGTTATGATTTCAATTTACGAACTGCAGCGTCGTTATTCGATTTAATTTAATTATATATATATATATATATATATATATAAATATAATCGTTTCTGGCGCTGTTTTTCTTCAGTTTTGAATTAAACATTCCAGACAATCCAACCGTCGGATCTTCACAAAGTTGGTGCCGTTGGAAAGATATTTCCAAGGCGAACCCAACGGTTGCGGTTTCGGGAAAATCCAATGGTCGGATTTCCCGTATTAGTCGTTTGAAATCACGGTTTCAAAACACGAACTGCACGGCCACGTTTCGTTTTAATTTCATTTATATTTATATATTTATATAAATATAGTTCATTCAAAAATTCCTATATCGTTTCCACTTCAATTATTTCACTAACGCCTTTAAATTTCGGAAAATTTCGCCATAACCTCCTTTGTACGGGAGGGTCTGGGAAAATTCCCAAAAAGCCACACGGGCGTCTCATATCAAAAGAAAAAGAAAAAGCCAAGCGGCT
This sequence comes from Allium sativum, assembly GCA_030737875.1. Taxonomy (NCBI): domain Eukaryota; kingdom Viridiplantae; phylum Streptophyta; class Magnoliopsida; order Asparagales; family Amaryllidaceae; genus Allium; species Allium sativum. The sequence goes on from CM060913.1 coordinate 166,268,057, forward strand.
AGCCAACAGGCTCATAAAATCATCACCCAAACAAAGCGGTAAATGTGTACCTATTTGTCGGGCACAAAATTTTATTTCTCTTCTCTAGCCCCTTTTCTTTAACCTGTTCAATAGATATGCATGTACATATATACAATTTATAACATTTATCATTTTCCATTCAATTTCATATTTGACTTGCTTTGGTTTAAAAACACCATTCATTCTAATGTTGCATGCATAGGCTAAAATCATATCATTAGCTAGTTAATGTATATTTCAACTCATGCACGTTTATTTGAACAAGTGGCTATTTTTAACACTTCACATTTCAAAGATGATAATTTTGGCGAACTAAAATAGATTTCAACACATGACTATTTTATTTAGTTCCTATGCATGTTAAAAATAATATTTCTTTCACAAATATTTACTTCAACGTCCGCATATCTTTAGCATATCACACATATGATAAAAATGATATTTTCATCAGTTAACATAGTTATTCGACAAATAGATGTTTCAACACTTCATAATTTCAATAAAAATGTAATTTTTATTGTTCGATCTTTTTATTCAACACATGAACTTTTCCACTACACACACTTCTCAACAAATGAGTATCTCCACACATGGACATTTTATTTATGTTGTTCATATTAGAAAGATGGGATTTTTATTGTTGAAACTAGTTATATAAGGCGAATATTTTTCATACTTCATATATATATAAAAAATGTGATTTTTATTGTTAAAACACTTCATTCATTCACAAATGAATCTAATTTTCACACAACACTTTTCAACACTCAAATATTTCCACACATGGATATATTTTCAACATATGGCTTTAATTTCTACGCATGAAAATTATTTCAACATATGAAAATAATTCTAACACACAAAGATTATTCAAAATTTCGGCAGCATAACGGCAGGGTAGTTAAAACCGGCACCGTCCCTAGTACGGCTCCTCGCTCTACCTTAAAACCTCGCGGTTTTTGACAATGGGGATTCATGCATCTAATTCGCACGCAGGCGGCATGTTTATTTTTATTTCCACAAATATTTCCAATTCATTTCAATCACCAATGGGTATTTTTCAACCACAACCACACAATATCAACCACAAACAATTATTCAACCATTCGTATTTTTCATCCAATATTTCACACCAAATCACAACAATAAATATCGTCCATGGTTTGTGGACGAGGGGAGTATATATATATATATATATATATATATATATATATATTTGCTATATTTCACTAGCATTTCAACACATATGTCAATTATTTAATGCATGTAAAATTCATACTTCGCTTATATAGCTTACACTACGCATGTACATGAGATATACAACATGTATGTAACTTATATTTCGCTTATATAAATTATACACGGCATTTTCCATTCAATTTCACGTTAATTTAGATTTCTCACATTGGTTTTCGGAGCACTAAAAATCGATACGATGTCAGAAAAATCCGCGGCTTCTTCTATTGGGTAGAGAGCTTCCTTGCGGTCCCGATGTTTCCTGTTTCATCGAATTTCGTCAACACACCAAAAAAATATGATTTTTCAAAGTGTAAAGTTCAAAGAAAAACTCACTTTCACGAAGCTTCAAAACTACGTTTACAGTTTTCGCGAAATCAGTGGCTCGTGGGGACGATCGGGGGTGCTGACGTGGAAGAGGGAAGAGAGGGCTTCAAGTCGGTGGTGGTTTGGTGGCGTTCGGTGGTCGGTGGCGTTCAGGGCGGCGGCGGGAAGTGCTCGACTTCCTGGCTTCGATACTGGCGGAGGAGGCGACTGTGGCGGCGGCGGTGGGGTCGGATTTGAAGAGGAGGAGGAGGCGCGTCGAGGTAGGGGGGTGGCGCAGGCGGAAATCGCCTGTGGCGGCGGCGATTTGAGGGAGAAGGTAGGGAGCGGTTTCGCCGTTGATCGGGGGGGGGGGGTTTCTTTTTTTTTATTTTTAAAATTTATGAAAGGAAAATTCTGATTGGCCGAGGATTATATTAAATTTTTAAATAGTGTTTTCTCAAACGAACTCCTTTTTAAACCCAACGACTGTCGCCCCTAGCTAAATACCCCCATTCCGGACACAATGGGATATGTTTCGTAGGCCAATTCGACTGTTACAGTCACTTAATTTTCAAATTAAAGTATAAAACATTTAATTTTTAACTCTGAACGCACATTTCAATTTGCCAGGGCCACAAACTGATTCGAAAAATTCCAGAAAAATAAATCTAGCTATGTTTTGACGCTACGGTCCCAACAAAACTAGTTTCGTCGAATTCCGAGGTCGTTTGAAAAATGGTCATTTTCTGGTCGATCCAATTTAACAGAAATCGACCAAACACATTTCCTTTTGCCACGCTCACATACTAGCTTCAAAAATTATTAAATTTGAAACCTAGCAATAGTTTGACATCCCGGACCCAACAAAAGTGGTTTCGTCGAATTCCGAGGTCGTATGCAAAATATCAATTTTCCAGGGCTATATATTATATATACCGACTCTTCTGAAAATTCATTCGGCCATAACTTTTAATTCCCGTTATGAAACTTCGATTTTTCAGATTCGTTAGAAAGGTATTGACTAACAGATTTTAATATTTTTGGTTTCGCTAAAATCCGTTATATTTTCCACCCTGCATAGTCGGTCAAAGTTTGAATTCAAATTTTCAAACTGACTCACTATTCCTAATTCACTATTTTATTGAAATATTCTATTTCAATTGTTCAAATTCCTTTGAAATCACCAATTTAAAATTTTTAAATTGGCTCGTATTTTCCGGGTTATTACAATCTCCCCCACTTAAAACTTTTCGTCCTCGAAAAGGAAACAACAGTAAGGCAGGAAATAAAATGTAAATGCGAAGTATTGTAAAGGTACCTTGCACCGGAGTTAGTCAGAGATATCCACTCTGCATTTAGGGTAAGCTTGCTTAATGCTTTCCTCAGTTTCCCAAGTACAGTCTCTAGGATCACTACTCCACTGCACTTTAACTAAATGAACCTTTTTGCTTCTGAGTTCTCTAGTTTCTTTGCCAACAACCTTTAATGGCTCTCTTCTGAGTGATAATTCTGGAGTTATGTCCACATCCCGTTGCGCTGCTTCTTCTACAACAAGATCCGGATCATGCACATGTCTTCTAAGTTGAGATACGTGAAATACATTGTGCACTCCAGGCAACCAATCTGGTAATTGAACCCTATAAGCAAGAGTTCCAATTCGTTCAAGTATAGGAAAGGGACCAATAAATCTCGGTGCCAACTTCCCAGTCTTGCCAAATCTGATTACTCCTCTCATCGGAGAAACCTTCAAATAAACATAATCACCAACAGTAAATGTCAAATCTCTCCTTCTAGAGTCTGCATAACTTTTCTGTCGGCTTTGGGCGGTTTTCAAACGCTTCTTGATGAAGTCCACTTTATCGGATGCTTCTCTAATCATATCGGGTCCTAGTACAAGTCTGTTGCCAGGTTCTACCCAACATGCTGGAGATCTGCAGGGTCTACCATATAATGCTTCAAATGGCGACATTCTCAAACTTGCTTGATAGCTATTGTTATATGAGAACTCTGCCAAATGCAAATGATCTTCTCACGACCCACCAAAATCAATTATACAAGCCCGCAATAAATCTTCTAGAATTCTATTCACCCGCTCAGTTTGGCCATCTGTTTGTGGGTGATAAGCGGTGCTCATATTCAGTTTCGTTCCCAATTCTGTCTAAAAAGCCTCCCAGAATTTGCTAGTAAATAGGGGATCTCTATCACTGACTATGCTGATGGGAATTCCATGCAGCTTAACAATTTCTCTGAAATATATCTGCACTAGACTTTGAGCAGTTCTATTGGATCTGACAGGTATAAAATGGGCAGTCTTCGTGAGGCGATCTACGATTACCCAAATGCTGTCATTACCTTTCTTGGTTCGCGGCAAACCATCTATGAAATCCATGGAAATCTGTTCCCATTTCCAACCTGGGACTTCCAACGGTTGCAACAGTCCAGCTAGCTTCTGCTGGTCACTCTTGACCAATTGACAAGTAAGGCATCTGCTAACATACAAGGAAATATCTCTTTTCATTGCCTTCCACCAGAAAGTGCGTTTGATATCGTTGTACATTTTACTCACACCTGGGTGGATGCAAAATTTGGATTTATGGCATTCATCCAGCACTTCTCTTTTAAGCTCAGGAAGGTTGGGAACACAAATTCTCCCATTCAGCCTCCGAACTCCTTCTTTATTTACTTTAAAGCTTGAGGGTTCTCCTTTCTGGATTCTTTCTTTGATCTTTTGAATGAAATAATCATTCTTCTGGAGAGCACATATCTTATCGATCAAGCTAGGTGTAATTATCAGATGGGCAACAATTGCGGTTTTTCTACTAAGTGCATCCGCTACAACGTTAGCCTTCCCCGGCGTATACAGGATATCAAGATCATATGCTGCAAGAAATTCTAGCCAACGCTGCTGTCTCAGATTCAGATCTTTCTAGGTATATAAATACTTCAACGATTGATGATCTGTGTACAGTATAAATTTCTCACCCAATAAATAATGCCTCCAGATTTTCAAGGCAAATACGATGGCTAGCAACTCAAGATCATGAGTCACATAATTCTTCTCATGCGGTTTCAGTTGGCGGCTTGCATAAGCGACTACTTGGCCTCTCTGCATTAACACCGCACCAAGACCTCTAATAGAAGCATCTGTCCAAACCGTTAAATCCTGATTGCCATCAATAATAGTTAACACTGGAGCGGTGGTTAGCTTCGATTTCAATTCCTGGAAAGCTTCTTCACAGTCGGAAGTCCACTTAAACTTCTCGTGTTTCTTTGTGAGCTTCGTTAACGGACCGGATATCTTCGAAAAATCCTTAACGAACTTCCGATAATAACTAGCCAACCCCATAAAACTTCTAACTTCTGTGGGAGTAGTGGGTTGTTTCTAGTCTTGAATCGCTGTTATTTTGCTTGGGTCAACAGAAATTCCTTTCTCTGACACAACATGGCCAAGAAATTTGACTTCTTCTTGCCAGAAGACACATTTAGAGAATTTGGCTTTGAAGACGTTCTTCCTTAGAATCTCCAATACTTGTTCTAAGTGTTTTTCATGCTCGGGTTTTGATTTGGAGTAGATTAAAATATCATCGATAAATACGAGGACAAATTTATTCAGAACTCCCCTGAACACTCTATTCATTAGATCGACAAAGTATGCTGGAGCGTTGCATAGGCCAAACGACATTACTAACCATTCATAAAATATGTCTGGCCCTCTGAAAGCGGTCAAAGGAACACACTCTTCTGCTATTCTCAATTGATGAAAACCTGTAGCTAGGTCCATTCGGGAAAATACTTTCGCCCCATTCAATTGGTCTAGCAAATCATCAATGCGGGGTAATGGATACTTATTTTTAAGCGTTTGTTTGTTGAGGTCTCGGTAATCAACACATAATCGAAGAGTACCGTCTGACTTAGGGACAAACACAACAGCTGCACCCCAATTAGAAAAACTAGGTCTGATTAGACCCTTCCACAATAGTTGACGAGTTTGATCGCCTAGTTCTTCTTTTTCTTTCGGAGTCATTCTGCGAATTGGATGTACCACTGGTCTGGCATTGGGAATTAGATCGATTCGGAATTCTATTTCTCTTTGCGGAGGTAAGTTTTCAACTTCTTCAAACACATCCGCATAGTTTCTAACAATCGGAATCTTTTCCATGGAAGTGGGGATAAGTTCTAACGCCGACCAAAATTCTTCTCTATTCGGATTCGAACCATGACAGGGAACCGTAATATATCCAAGCTTCGTTCGAATTTTAACGATTCTTTCCGCACAATTCACTTCGGCTTCGTACTTCGTTAACCAATCTAGCCCGAGAATGATATCGAATTCGGGAAAATCCATAACGATTAAATCAAAAGGAAACTTGTATCGAGAAAAAGAAATAGGTACTTTACAATATGAACCGAGAGTAATAGGACCCCCTATCGGGTTATGAACTTCAACCGATTCTTTGAGCTTTCGTTGTTTTAACTTTAATTTATGCACTGTGTTTTTAGCAATAAAACTACGCGACGCACCTGTGTCAAACAATACAGAAACAGGAATATTCTTAATGGTAAGGGTACCTCCCAAAACATCAGGTTTACCTGCTCCATCGGAAGCAGCTGGCGGGCTTGACCCGTCATAGACATGAGCTACTGTAGCTTTCTTCAGCAAGGGACAATCTTTGACCAGATGATCGGTCTTTCGACAATTGAAGCACGAGCGAGGGTTCTGAGAGCCTTGGCTCGAGCCTTGAGAGTTTGTTTTCTGCCTCTTCGGAGCTGTGCAGACGTTTGAGTAGTGCCCCGGCTTACCACAGTTAAAGCAATTTCCTCTTGGCGGCTTGCCAGTCTGAGGTTTTGAAGATGCTGCTTGGCTTGACTCGCCTTGATTTACAACAGGCTTGCGCTTGTTTCCGGCTTGGCTTCTAGCGCGATCCTGATCCAGATGCCTTTGATCAAGGTCTTCATAGTTGCATGTCATTTCCACCAGTTCGTTGAATTCCAGCTTGACATGGGCCATGGCTCTATCATGATATTGTCGTCTTAGCCCAAGGATAAACCTCTTATTTTTGGACTTCGCAGTGGCGACGAGTTCTGGAGCATAGGGCGACAACATTGTAAATTTGTTCAGATAATCTTGCACGGAAAGATCCCCTTGCTGGAGATTGGCGAAGTCATCGTGCATTCTTTCTAGAGCTTGTTCGGGGACATATTTTTCTTTGAAGAGTTCCTTAAATCCATCCCATGTTCTTCCAGCTTCTCTATTCCCGGCGGTAAGAGATTCCCACCATAATTCAGCTTGTTCCTGCATAAGCCAGGCGCCCATAATAGCTTTGTCTTCGTCTCCAAGCCTTAGGCCTTCAAGAATTTTCTCGCATGTTTTGAGCCATGCAAGGGCCTCTATTACGGTGCCAGTTCCCGAGAAGGTCTTGCCTCCTAAGTTTTTATACCTCTTAGCTACACGGTCAAGCTCGAAGTATTGAGCTGCCGGAGGTTGTATCAAAGGTCCTTCTTGAGCTGGGACTTCTCCCCTTCCTCGGCCTCGGCCGGCACGGCCTCCTCTAGCGGCGGCTGCTATAGTAGCCATTTGTCAAATTCTGTATAAGCAACGGAAAAGTCAGCTAACAGAAATGATAGTCAACTGCATATTTAAGCGGAAAATTTTACGGAAAGATAACGATGGACTGATCAAATTGTTTTTGCTATTCTGCTCGGCTCATTCTAGGATTTTGCTAGTCCTATCTCTAATGAGCGACTCGCCCTAGAATACTACTGATTCTATTTTGATGAAGTGTTTAATGTGTTAGACTCCAGAACTAAGGTTAACCAAAGCTCTGATACCAGTTGTGACGATCCCAAAACCCCGTGACATAGTGTTAAGGATAATCATTGGAATATAACACATTAATCATCATTAGCAGATCACCGATAATAGCATAAACAGAAAATAGAATAATTTACATACATATGACAGCGGAATCATATAGATATCATCACATCAGAGAAGCACAGTATATGATACAACTTAGTGCATAATGATACATAATCAGTCACCATCGCCTGAGGCGGAATCATACATAAAGAGTACACAAAAGGAATATCAGTCTACATCGCCAATGGCGGAATCATAATATAGATACAATAATGGCGGAGAAAATCCAAGTCAGCACGGTGTAGTCAAGCCTCGCCATGAGCCAAAAGGTGCGTCCGAAACCTGTAACTAGGCTGCCCGTGTGAAAATGAGGTCACCCGAGTTTGCAAGGTGAAACAAACTACGAGTCAGTCATGGGACTGGTCTGAGAAATCTACTCAACTTATTAACAACAATAATAAGGCAAATCAAAAGACCATGCCACTTTCGCGGAACGGGTTTACTCCAATGAGTGCTAGTGCATGAAATAAAGTAAATGATTAAATCATCGCAATGCTTTTTATAAAATGAAGCCATTATAAGACTCAGGTCCCATCACACAATGCAACGCAAGCCGGAGGATAGAGTTTTCCCTTATAATGGCCAAAGATGCTTCATACGAATAAAACAAAAGTGTTTGATATTATTACTAGTGCATATATGTTTCAAAAGCAAATTCAATCATAAATATCAATCCTAGACGGCATGGGTACCATATATCATGTCGACATACTAGTAATACAATCACATCCGCATATATCGTATTGGAAATTGGATTCCTTCATGAGTCGAGGCAAGGGGCAAGCTCCTCTCCGTTCGAGACACTCTAGCAAATGTCCCAGGACCCCACTATGATCCTTGGAATCGGCTGGGCCGGCCCTCTCTTACTTTTGAGGAATGGAAATTCCTGAACACACGTTTCCCGGTCCTTACAGACCTACAATCGAGGCGCCTCGCATTCCAACAACCACACAGGTGAAAAGTATATATAATGTCAGGGCTGGTAGGTCACTGACACCACCATAGCTAGAAAGAAACGTCGTGCTCTCCCAGCGGTCCGTCTCCCGTTTTTGACTCATACCGGGGTGTGAGGCTCGCGAATTCACGTTATACACAAAGCTACGTCACACAGATCATGCTTTGATCATCACCCACAAGACTTTGCTTTGCAACAGAAGCCTTGATCATATGCCACTCAGGCGTGCCACACATGCAATCCACTCCATGCGACTGATTTTTGTCAATACATAACCTCTGAGCTCGTACGTCTCAGAGAAGGGCGTTAAGCAAGAGAATAAATTCTCCGCCGCCAAACAGATATATATTTAACAGAGATCAATCAACACAGAACAAAATCCAATGTCAGACACACAGTCCATTTACAAGTCCGTTCTGGGTCTGAACGAAACCGGAGGCACCAATTCCTCGCATATCCGTACAATCAACAGTATGTTTGGACGGCTACTACTTCAACTCCTTCATGGTAGCTACTCCAGTCACGAGTATCAGTAGCGCCCATCCATCCAATGTGGAGATCGTCGGTCTTCAGCCGTCTTCGACTCTTCGACTCTTCGACTTCTCAACGTCGATCGATTATTTGAAATGAGATAAACTCGGCCTTTTCAAATAACCCACGTATATTTAGATTTTCAAATCAATTAATCACATGGTTGGACTATTCAACATTCACATTTCAGTTATTTAGTTATAATTTTCATGTCAAATACATTCAACCATCACATATCAAGCAAACACAACAAAATTGGTTTATTTCCACTCTATATCGTCTATAGTACTTTATAACGATATATCGCCATTTTTATTTAATTTAAAACGGCCATATTTAATTAAACGACGTTTCGGGTCGTGTCGATGCACTGGCGCTGCTTTCCACTAATTTTGTTTTACACATATCTGAAAATCCAACCATTGGATCTTCACAAATTTTACATCATTAGGAAGGTCATTTCAAAACGAATCCAACGGTTTCAGTTTTGGGAAAATCCGACGGTCGGATCTTCCACACTAGCCATTTGAAGTTATGATTTCAATTTACGAACTGCAGCGTCGTTATTCGATTTAATTTAATTATATATATATATATATAAATATATAATCGTTTCTGGCGCTGTTTTTCTTCAGTTTTGAATTAAACATTCCAGACAATCCAACCGTCGGATCTTCACAAAGTTGGTGCCGTTGGAAAGATATTTCCAAGGCGAACCCAACGGTTGCGGTTTCGGGAAAATCCAATGGTCGGATTTTCCGTATTAGTCGTTTGAAATCACGGTTTCAAAACACGAACTGCACGGCCACGTTTCGTTTTAATTTCATTTATATTTATATACTTATATAAATATAGTTCATTCAAAAATTCCTATATCGTTTCCACTTCAATTATTTCACTAACGCCTTTAAATTTCGGAAAATTTCGCCATAACCTCCTTTGTACGGGAGGGTCTGGGAAAATTCCCAAATAGCCACACGGGCGTCTCATATCAAAAGAAAAAGCCAAGCGACTAGCCAACAGGCTCATAAAATCATCACCCAAACAAAGCGGTAAATGTGTACCTATTTGTCGGGCACAAAATTTTATTTCTCTTCTCTAGCCCCTTTTCTTTAACCTGTTCAATAGATATGCATGTACATATGTACAATTTCTAACATTTATCATTTTCCATTCAATTTCATATTTGACTTGCTTTGGTTTAAAAACACCATTCATTCTAATGTTGCATGCATAGGCTAAAATCATATCATTAGTTAGTTAATGTATATTTCAACTCATGCACGTTTATTTGAACAAGTGGCTATTTTTAACACTTCACATTTCAAAGATGATAATTTTAGCGAACTAAAATAGATTTCAACACATGACTATTTTATTTAGTTCCTATGCATGTTAAAAATAATATTTCTTTCACAAATATTTACTTCAACGTCCGCATATCTTTAGCATATCACACATATGATAAAAATGATATTTTCATCACTTAACATAGTTATTCGACAAATAGATGTTTCAACACTTCATAGTTTCAATAAAAATGTAATTTTTATTGTTCGATCTTTTTATTCAACACATGAACTTTTCCACTACACACACTTCTCAACAAATGAGTATCTCCACACATGGACATTTTATTTATGTTGTTCATATTAGAAAGATGGGATTTTTATTGTTGAAACTAGTTATATAAGGCGAATATTTTTCATACTTCATATATATATATAAAATGTGATTTTTATTGTTAAAACACTTCATTCATTCACAAATGAATCTAATTTTCACACAACACTTTTCAACACTCAAATATTTCCACACATGGATATATTTTCAACATATGGCTTTAATTTCTACGCATGAAAATTATTTCAACATATGAAAATAATTCTAACACACAAAGATTATTCAAAATTTCGGCAGCATAACGGCAGGGTAGTTAAAACCGGCACCGTCCCTAGTACGGCTCCTCGCTCTACCTTAAAACCTCGCGGTTTTTGACAATGGGGATTCATGCATCTAATTCGCACGCAGGCGACATGTTTATTTTTATTTCCACAAATATTTCCAATTCATTTCAATCACCAATGGGTATTTTTCAACCACAACCACACAATATCAACCACAAACAATTATTCAACCATTCGTATTTTTCATCCAATATTTCACACCAAATCACAACAATAAATATCGTCCATGGTTTGTGGACGAGGGGAGTATATATATATATATATATATATATATATATATATATATATATATATATATATATAATATTTGCTATATTTCACTAGCATTTCAACACATATGTCAATTATTTAATGCATGTAAAATTCATACTTCGCTTATATAGCTTACACTACGCATGTACATGAGATATACAACACGTATGTGACTTATATTTCGCTTATATAAATTATACACGGCATTTTCCATTCAATTTCACGTTAATTTAGATTTCTCACATTGGTTTTCGGAGCACTAAAAATCGATACGATGTCAGAAAAATCCGCGGCTTCTTCTATTGGGTAGAGAGCTTCCTTGCGGTCCCGATGTTTCTTGTTTCATCGAATTTCGTCAACACACCAAAAAGATATGATTTTTCAAAGTGTAAAGAAAAACTCACTTTCACGAAGCTTCAAAACTAGGTTTACAGTTTTCGCGAAATCAGTGGCTCGTGGGGACGATCGGGGGTGCTGACGTGGAAGAGGGAAGAGAGGGCTTCAAGTCGGTGGTGGTTTGGTGGCGTTCGGTGGTCGGTCGCGTTCAGGGCGGCGGCGGGAAGTGCTCGACTTCCTGGCTTCGATACGGGCGGAGGAGGCGATTGTGGCGGCGGCGGTGGGGTCGGATTTGAAGAGGAGGAGGAGGCGCGTCGAGGTAGGGGGGTGGTGCAGGCGGAAATCGCCTGTGGCGGCGGCGATTTGAGGGAGAAGGTAGGGAGCGGTTTCGCCGTTGATCGGGGGGGGTTCTTTTTTTTTATTTTTAAAATTTATGAAAGGAAAATTCTGATTGGCCGAGGATTATATTAAATTTTTAAATAGTGTTTTCTCAAACGAACTCCTTTTTAAACCCAATGACTGTCGCCCCTAGCTAAATACCCACATTCCGGACACAATGGGATATGTTTCGTAGGCCAATTCGACTGTTACAGTCAGTTATTTTTCAAATTAAAGTATAAAACATTTAATTTTTAACTCTGAACGCACATTTCAATTTGCCAGGGCCATAAACTGATTCGAAAAATTCCAGAAAAATAAATCTAGCTATGTTTTGGCGCTACGGTCCCAACAAAACTAGTTTCGTCGAATTCCGAGGTCGTTTGAAAAATGGTCATTTTCTGGTCGATCCAATTTAACAGAAATCGACCAAACACATTTCCTTTTGCCACGCTCACATACTAGCTTAAAAAATTATGAAATTTGAAACCTAGCAATAGTTTGACATCCCGGACCCAACAAAAGTGGTTTCGTCGAATTCCGAGGTCATATGCAAAATATCAATTTTTCAGGGCTATATATTCTATATACCGACTCTTCTGAAAATTCATTCGGCCATAACTTTTAATTCCCGTTATGAAACTTCGATTTTTCAGATTCGTTTGAAAGGTATTGACTAACATATTTAAATATTTTTGGTTTCGCTAAAATCCGTTATATTTTCTACCCTGCATAGTCGGTCAAAGTTTGAATTCAAATTTTCAAACTGACTCACTATTCCTAATTCACTATTTTATTGAAATATTCTATTTCAATTGTTCAAATTCCTTTGAAATCACCAATTAAAAATTTTAAAATTGGCTCGTATTTTCCGGGTTATTACAATGCAAATAGGTGTAGAGATTTAGTGTGGGGTGCGATAGTATATTCGATTCAAACTGCCTTACCTTAGTTTATGATACTTTCCTATTTCCAGTTTATACTTATCATGTCCTTTTTCTTATTCTCATATTGAAGAGTCACTAGACTTACCAGGCTTTGTGTCTGACCCTATTTTCTTTTGTCTTCATTTCTTCTGTTCCCCTCCCTCCTAGGTCCATAAGGGGGAACAACCCAGCTTAGTCAGACTCTTTGCAAGCTTTAAGATAGTAGATGTACGGTTTGGACGCTTTTTCCTTGGCTATGGCTGTTGGACACACTCTATGGGAATTTATGCAGTTTTAATTATGTTTTTATGCTTCTTTATTTAATAACCAAGACAGAAATGATGATGTAATGTTTTGGAAGTTATTATGTGACAGTTATGGAAATGTTTTGTATGAATACGTATTTATGAAATAAAATGTCTGTTGTTTTCCACTGCTTATATATATGTGTTTATATCTGTCTTGTGTTTTATCTGTGACTTTTACTTACAAACCTCCATCAAAGTTAAGGCATTCCCTTTGTGAGTGGCCTTAATGGAGGGTGGGTTGTTTCAGACCTAATGTGGGAGGTCTGTACATTAATATTTAATTAATGCAAATCTAAGATAAATGTGATGCCTAAAATGTGTTGGGTGGATAGGGTTAAATCAACTGGGCTGATGAATCTAATAGACCCGTTTCGTAAATCTGTAGTCCCAATACAAGGTTAGGTGAAACAATATGTAAGTCTGCTAATCTGTATATCTGATCCATTAGTCTGAAAACTTGTTAGCCTGTATGTCTGATCTGAGAACTAGTTAGTTTGAACTTTGTACATCTGAAATCTGTAAGCAAGTTAATCTGAAATCTGTTAGTTTAGGGACACAAGGTTAGGAGGGGTAATTACGTGTATCATCTGTTGTTTGGGACCCATATTAGTTAGTAACCCTTTTCTGGTATCAAAACTATGACCCAACACTGGGAGGGGTCCAGGGCACGCTTACTGAACTAATTGTAAGAGGTTCACTCTGATAATGGCGAGGGGTGTTGATGGCGCATTCGAACCGGGTCATGTGCGTTCATGGATCTGGTCTTCTCTGAGGATGTAAGACACCATGTGAAACGACCTGAACTCCCCCGGTTGAGGAAAGCCCGGATTGTGCCGAGAACAAGCCACAGAAAAACGCAGACGAAAGAACATTTCATTGTATATTACAACAATTCATCAGAATACAAGAATATACATAGTATAAACAAATAACATGCATTCGATAAATAGCAGAGATTACAATACATTACATAGCAGCGGAAAATATTACAAAACACAACTGAAGGAGATATACGGATACAAAGCTTTCCGGATATCGTTCCAGCTGTAAATTAGGATCCTGTGAATATATATCTGCAAAACCAAAACTACTAGCTGCCCGTGTCAAAATAAGGGCACCCAGAGTTTAGGTTAAAACAATAAACTCCAGATAAAAACTTTCCGGATATCGTTCCAGCTGTAAACTAGGATCCTGTGAATATAAATCTGCAAAACCGAAACTACTAGCTGCCCGTGTCAAAATAAGGGCACCCAGAGTTTAGGTTAAAACAATAAACTCCAGGTCAGTCATGGGACTGGTGTGAGAACTAAAACAGTTATTAATCTTTATTTTAAAGTTAGGTAAATCAAGGGACCACGCCGCTAACGCGGAACGGGTTTCCTCCCAAGAACACCAGTGCATAAAACAACAGCGCAATGCTAAATAAAGAAAAATGAAGCTATTATAAGACCCAGTCCCCATCACACAATGCAACTCAAGCCGGAGGATAGGGTTTTTAGCTTATAATAGCCAAGAATGTCTGATACGGTTAAAACCAATCATGTGATACTATTATAAGTGCATAGTGTATAAAACAACTTCAAATCATAAGTATCAATCATAGACGGCATAAGCGCCCCATCCCACTATGTCGCCATATATAGGATTACAACTAAAATCGAAACGTCACGTATTGGAAATTGGATTTCCATCATGAACCAAGGCAAAAGATAGTCCTTACCGAATTCGAGACGCTCTAGCCCGCCCCTCAGGCACAGCCGCAACCGTACCTTGGATCGTCAGGGCCGTTCCACACGAAGTGGATTATAATGCCTGCACAATGCGTTTCTCCGCCCTTTGGGGCGTAAATGAGCCAACGAATGACTCCATCGGACCCGGATCGTCCGATCTAACCAAGGCGCCTCGCAACAGCAACAACCATATAAGTCAAACTCGTCAGGCCGTGTAAAACCACTGACGCCACTTCTAGCTAGAAAGAAAACGCACGTCCCCCCTGAGGTCCTTTCTCCCGTTTCTGGTTCACACCGGGGTGCGAGGCTCGTGAATTCGCTTTATACACAAAGCTATGCCATATAGGCGGTGCTTTGATCATCACCACAAGACTTTTCTTTTCAACAGAAGTCCTAATCATTGCATCTTAGCATGCCACACAAACAATTCACACCGTGCAACTGATGGCTATCAATCACACAGAATGAATTCCAATGTCAGACACACATTCCATTTGCAAGTCCGTTCTGGGTCTGAACGAAACCGGAGGCACTATATACCTCGCAAATCCATCGACCTACACGTACGTCTGGACGATCACCACTCATTATCCATATTTCGGGATGCCTCCCAATCAGGACATCAGTTACCATCCAGACGAGGTGAAGATCTCCGATCTTTGACCACCGTCTTCATCTTCGATTTATTATCGTCGATTCAGTTATTTAGAATGGGATAAACCCTGTCTTTCTGAGCAACTCGCGTATATAATAAACAAGTGTTACATAAACACAACATATGCCTTTTTCTAATTCATCAGTCACTAACCGTAAATCAACCAGAGAATAATTCCCCAAATATTAACCCCGAAGGCCGAAACCAACATCAGATCAATATCCAGAAAACCTTTCTGCTTAGCTAACCGACAGTTAGTTTCTAAATTTCACATTCTTAGGGAAAGGTTCCCATTAATTTTATCAATGATAAATTCTTTTAAATTTATTCTTTAATCTTCTTTTGAATATCAATTCAAACTAGTCGGGATTAGCGAACCTTACCGAAGTAATCATTTGTTTAATTTCCCAATCCCTACCTATTCATCCCATGAAGTAAAACTGGTAATACTTCATATCTGACACCACGGAGTTATCGGTAAATTCAATTACCATTTCACATTCAAATCTAATTAAAGATTTAACTATAGCCTGGAGTAAAACAGGTGATACTCCATTCTCGATCTTTTCAATCTAATTAAAGATTCATTAAAACTCCACTTAGTTTTAATCTTTGACTGGGTTAAAGAATCAGTGTCACTTAAAAACACGGTTCACGATAAACCCCAAAATCACATCACAATTCAATCAGTCCCTAACCGTAAATTAACCAGTGAGAAATTCCCCAAGTATTAACCCCGAAGGCCGAAACCAAAATCAGATCAATATCCAGAAAACCTTTCACCTTAACTAATCTCCAGTTAGTTTCAGATTTTTTTTAACTTCGTTGGGTCTAAGAACAGTATTATTGAAGATACCATTCAAGACGACCCAAAATCACATTCTATTAATTATCGGGTTAAAGAACGAGGGTTGTTTAAAACACCGTTCACGATAAACCCAAGAATCAATTCGAATTCAATTTCAATTAAATATTATTTAATTGGTACACTTCATTAAATCTAAATAAAAGATTTACTCTTTTTCTCAACTGGGCTTAAGAATAGTGTTAATGAAGACACCATTCACAACAAACCCAAATCACATTTGATATTAAATACAAGGGTCTGAATAGAAATTATATCGGCTCATATTCAATATCAAACTCTACGACTAATAAATATCGTATTGGAAATAACGATATAAATATCTTTCAAATTTCCATAACAATATCTGTATAATCACGAAATCCAACATCGAAATAATCCAAAGACAATTTCGATTCAAATCCATTCCAATTCAATTATTGGAAATTCTGGTTACTTTTAAAACCCTTTTCAAATTCAATTTATTTATTTAAAAATAAATAGAATTATAATTCTAGTTCAAAACTAGTTCATTTCAATAAAAATATATTTTTATCTTTTCAAATATGGAGTTTTTCATCCCAAATCTTCACAAATCATTTCTTATGATTTTACACAAATTATTACTATTTTTAGTAATTTTATCAAGGCCCGCACAGTCGATTTCCATCAACGGCCATCGAACTGCACTTACGTCAACCTTTTCCAAATTTGATTTGGACATAATTCCAAATCCAACCATTAGATTTCAAATTTCTAATATTCGTTAGAAAGCTCTTTTTGATACGAACCCAACGATTCCGGTTTTAGGAGAATCCGACGGTTGGATCTCCCGTAATATCCGTTTGAAGTCAATGGTCGAAATTCGCGAACTGTCGCGGCTCGGTGCGTTCTATTCAGGCCATTATATTATATATATAATATATATAATATATACCTCATCGATTTCCTTTTAAAACGTATTTTATAAATCGTTTTAAATTCGTTTTCAAAACGATTTCAACTTCCTTTTCAAATTCAAATCAAAATTGAATTTTCCCTTACAAATTCGTTTTAAATTCATTTCAAATTGATTTCAATTCAAATTGATTTCAATTCAAATTGATTTCAATTCAAATTGATTTCTAATTCAATTTCAATTTCAGTTCGATTCAATTTCAATTCGAATTCATTTCTATTCAATTTCGATTCGAATTCATTTCTATTCAATTTCAATTCGAATTCATTTCTATTCAATTTAATTCGAATTCATTTCTATTCAATTTCAATTCGAATTCATTTATATTCAATTTCAATTCGAATTCATTTCTATTCAATTCAATTCGAATTCATTTCTATTCAATTTCAATTCGAATTCATTTATATTCAATTTCAATTCGAATTCATTTATATTCAATTTAATTCGAATTCATTTCTATTCAATTTCAATTCGAATTCATTTATATTTAATTTCAATTCGAATTCATTTATATTCAATTTCAATTCGAATTCATTTCTATTCAATTTAATTCGAATTTCAATTCAATTCAAAATATCAGATTTTGAAATCACTTTTGATATTCATTATAAAATGAATAAAATCGATATAAATATCGTTCACGTCAAAATGGCGTCAATCTAATCAACACAGCTTCATATATTTCTATTTTCAAATATTCTATTTCAAATATTTCTATTTCAAATATTTCTTTTTCAAAACTGGAGTGAGGCCCAATCAATTACCATATAATGTTAATTATATGGATTTTCTACAACACATGTATACAATAACAACGATGAATAATCAACCATCATCCAAAGTGCATTCTACACTGTATAAGCATCGAATATAAATATTTAATGCTTATAACAGTCTGTCAATCAATCGATCGACATACAACTAACTATTGGGATTAGTGTATGTCGTATATCACCCCAATACCCGTGTGGGGTTTTCAAACAATCAAACACAGATTTTATTTGTGCAGTTGGGCGATGTGTAAAATTTATCGTCCCAATCAATATCAGTCAAATGTGTGTATATAAACAAATCGTCCGATTTGTTCATTTTTATTTCATTATACATACACGTTAAAAATTCTATTCTTAACTATAAAATATTTTCAACTATATAAATATTTTATTTTCATTTCAAATCACATCACACAATCAACTACACAGCAAAATCAAACAAACAAGCCTACAAGCCGTCCATGGTCTGTGGACGACGGGTGTCGGGTGCTACTAAACACCGTCTGCATCCTAGTATATATTTATATAACTAGAAAATAAAATTAAAAGGTGAGAAGTTCTCACAAATTAGCTAATCCAATCCCAAGACTCTTCTTATGTAGAAATCTTCGCCTCTTGTCACTTTCGTTGCCCATAGCCATGGGGAGACCGGGGAGGTGGAGAGGGGCGAATATCGGCGGCCTACGGCAGTACGAAGTGGCGGCGGTGGCTTCAGGCGCTCAGGGCGTCGGTTGGGTCTTGGGCTCGAATTGGGGCTTCAGGCGAGATGCGCGAGGGGGGGTTTGCTGAACCATCGTCGGAGGAGGGGGGTCCCCTGACTGCTGGAGGCGGTCAATGCACGGCAGCGGGGCCACTGATGGTTGGGGCGGAGGTTTTCTGAAAAAAAGGGGGCTAGGGGTCTTCGATCTGGGAGGAGGAGGGAGATGGGGTCAGAGGGGGGTGCGCCGCCGATCCATTTGGTTGCTGGGGTGGCGCGTCGGAGGTTGGAGGGGGCGACGAGGGCAAGCGGCGGGCGGTTGGGAGTTTTTTTCTTTTTTTTTATCTGAAAATGAAATGGTCGGGGGAAAGAGAAGAAAGAAAGGGGGCGGGTTAAGTGAAAATTATATTATTTAATTTATTTTAATTTTAAAATGTAACTTTTTCATTCGAACTCGAAACGAGGTCCACCACCTGTCGTCCGTAGCTAATTACCCCCATTCCGAACACAATGGCATAGGTATTGTAGGCTGATTCGACTGTTTTGATCAGTTTTCGTTAAAATTCAAATATAACTCTTTATATTCAATTGTAAACGTACATTTCAATTTACTGGGGTCACATACTAACTCTAAAAATTCCCGGAAAATTATTTTCTAGCTTCATATTGACGATACGGTCCTAATAAAACTAATTTCGTCGAATTCTGAGACCGTTTGAAAAATGGCCATTTTCCAGTCGATTAAAATCAACTGAAACTGGTCAAACGCATTTTCCTTTGCCACGCTCACATATTGATTCGAAAAATAATGAAAATTGGAATCTAGCAATAACTTGACATCACGGATCCAACAAAAGTGGTTTCGTCGAAATCCGAGGTCGTTTGCAAAATTTCCATTTTTAAGGGCCTAAATTCCATAGCGACTATTCTGAAATTTCAACTGGACATATCTTTTGATTCCCGCTATGAAATTTGGATTTTCCGGATTCGTTGGAAAGATATTCCCTATTAGATTCAAATATTTTTGGTTTCACTAAAATCCGGTTTATTTTGAATCCTGTACAGTCATTTGAATTTTGAAATCGAATTATCGAACTACCGCGCCATTTTCAATTCTTTTTACAATTTAAAATAAATAATTATATTCTAATGATGATCTATATAATATATACTTTCGAATTCTATTCTAAATAAATTTCTCGTCGTTATTATTTAAAATAATTCATTTTAAATATTCAAAATTCGCTAAAATTGCCAAAATAAATTTTTTAAATTGGCCCAGATTTCCGGGTTATTACACCATGACATCTGTAAATAGTTCTGTGTCTATAGGTTGCCACTTTAGGGAATGATACACCCTTCTATGGGGCCGGCACAGTGTATTTATGTTTTAGGGAGCCGATCACTTGGGGTGGAATTTAGGGTACAAC
Organism: Allium sativum; assembly: GCA_030737875.1. Taxonomy (NCBI): domain Eukaryota; kingdom Viridiplantae; phylum Streptophyta; class Magnoliopsida; order Asparagales; family Amaryllidaceae; genus Allium; species Allium sativum. The sequence goes on from CM060913.1 coordinate 166,288,280, forward strand.
TAGTTCTGTCTGTTTTTGTGGTGCACCGTCTGTTCCTGTTTCTTTGTGGTACCATCTGTTGGGGTGGTAAAGGCCCGTCACTAGTGTACACCTAATACTAGTATTCTGTTTCTGTACTGTCTGTATCTTTTCGGGTGGTAAAGGCCCATTACTAGCATTCTGTTTCCGTACTGTCTGTCTCTGTTCGGGTGGTAAAGGCCCAATACTAGCATTCTGTTTCTGTACTGTCTGTCCCTGTTCGGGTGGTAATGGCCCATTATTAGCATTTTGTTTCTGTATTGTCTGTCTCTGTTCGGGTTGTAAAGGCCCAATACTAGCATTATGTTTCTTTACCGTATGTCTCTGTTCGGGTGGTAAAGGCCCATTACTAGCATTCTGTTTCTGTACATCTGTCTCTGTTATGGTGGAAAAGGCCCATTACTATCATCGTGTTTCTGAAGAGGTCGTTCTGTTTTCTATTTAGACATTAGGACAACACATAATTCTATTATACTAATATTAGTGAAGAGAAGTGAAAATTAAGTAAGAAGCATGGCTTGGTCTAGGTTATTCTGTTCTGTTCCGTTTACCTTGTTTATACCTATTATTCTTGTTCCTGTTATCTCTCATCCTGTTTTATTTTCATGTCATGATACTATTATCTGCTTATATGCTAAAGTCACTGGACTCACCAGACTTATGTCTAACCTAGTTTGTTTCGCCTCTTTTCTTCCATCCCCCTCCCCCAGGTTCTCAGGGAGGAAATACGCAAGCTTAGTTCTGATATCCCTTTATTCCAACTTGAAGTTGTAGATGTATTGCTTGGCTTTGATTCTGTTTATTTATGGCATTTTCTGTTGGGTATTATGGCTTTAAAATTATGAACTCTGAAGGCTTTTGTACAAGACTGATACTTATATACTTGAATTCCAGTATTGTGGTTTTGAAAGATGTAACCAAACTTATTTCTGTTTCTGCTGCAATAAAGTTATAAAAAATTTCAAGTACTACTTTAATTGTCTATCTTGTAATATTCTGTTTACATATATCGCTCCATGAAAGTTAATGCATTCCCTTAGTGAGTGACATTAACGAACATGGGGTGTTACAACCATCCCCAAATCTTCTACTTTTAGTCGTATCAGTTATTCAGAATGGGTTAAATCCGGTCTTTCCGAATAACTCATGTATTTTATAATCAAGTGCTATAAAAACACATCATCACCTCATTCCAATCCAGAATATTCTTTCATTCAAATATCCATGGAAATCATTTCAAAAGATTTATGATATCTTTTCACAACTTAAACAAAATTAAGGTTTATCAACTAGTCGGGATTAACGAGCCTTACCGAAGTAATCATTCATCTTATTATTATCACAATCCCAACCTATTCATCCCATAGAGCAAAACTGGTGGTACTCCATAACTAACACCCATTGTGTTATTGATAAATTTAATTACCACTTAACGTTCAAATCTAATCAAAGATTTAAGGATCGTATGGAGTAAAACTGGTGGTACTACATTCTCGAACATTTCTTGAATTCGGTAAGTATAATTACCCTATTCTCATTTCAATCTAATTATAGATTCATTAAAACTCCAGATTAGTTTTAATCTCAAAAATTATTATTTAATGATTATTCAATCTTAGGAAATTAATTTTAATGATCCAGAATTTTTAACTAATTTAAAATTAGAATTTTTATTACTTAATTTGAATTTAAATTTGAATTTGACATAAATATATATGGTTAAGAATATTTAATGAATTTGATACGTTGTATTATAGATTTTATTTGAATTATAAATTTAACGGATGAAAATGATTAATAATATTTGTCATTTGATCGGATTTGTCAAACCATAACATGAATTAGTAGCATTAGAATTAAGTGTTACCCATAGTTTTCATAGCATTTTAAGGGATGTGGTACCAAAAGTATACTTTCCCTCCTTAAGACAAGTGTATGGACACTTGTCCTAACGCATGCCACCCTTCTTAATTTTACAAGTGTAAGGGCACGTATTTTTGCAGGAAAACTTTCATGCATGCCTTCCACTTGTCCCCTGAGGTGTCACTCACTCCTTATTCTTGTTTTCCTATAAATACCATCCTTTCCTTTTATTTTTTCATTCATTCTCACTTTTCTCTTTTCTCTCTTCTTCTTAAAGCTTAAAGCCATGGTTTCCATTGCATTAATCTTCCTCTTTTCCACCATTTTCCCTCCACCACCACCTTGCCAAAGTTCGTCCTCCTCCTCCTTTTGTAAAGAAGATTTATATATTATATTATATGTATATTTTGGTAAAGAAGACGGCAGGCCGAAATATTGTCGACAGTTCATTCGCAATCAGCTAGGCTCGCCTACCATTAAGATTGGAAAGTTGTTTGGTGAGAATTCTTTAAACTTCTACACTGGTTTATTATACACTAAGTAGTGAAAAATTAGTTATAATTTAGATGGTTAAGTAGTGTAATCAGTTTGAACCAGCTATGGATGTTAATGGTTAATGTTTTTTGTGATGGACTAGTTTAGAACACACACTATTAAGCATTAGTGTTATAACGCTTGTGCACAGTTATTATTATTTAATTATGTTAATGATGGTTTGTAACACCCCGTAATTTTAAAAGACACTATAATGTTAAATTAAATAATACTTAATTAAATATTGAGAATTAAGTAAAACGGACTGCGCCATTGGTTCGTCTTGGAATTCTACTTAAGATAGACTCCGAGTTTGTGTAAAACGAACATCGTATGAAGAAGATATTAAGGTTCGAAATTTGTGTATGCATAAGAGAATTATATATAGACAAAACCAATCAAACATTCAAATTAATTCAAAATCAGAGACACAGGGTAGGGCGGGAGTTCGTCCCGCTAGGGGTCATCCCCGGTCCTCATGGGTGTCGACCCATGGGTCGATACCAACATAGGGGTGTCGACACCCATGTCGACCCCCTGGACGAATCTGGAACTGCTGTGTGTCCAGGTTCACCGGCTGTTAGCTATATAAAGGACTTAATACCATTGTTTTATTCATCTAAATCAATGGCGACAACGAGGTGCTGCCTCAACTCAGCGTAAAATAGCCTATTCTTCTTCAACAACAACTTATACGAGTTCAAAGATTTGTGCTACATCATCTACAATTGATTCTCGATTCTTTAGATCCAATCACTGTGATTTTATGTTATTTTTAGATATAAACATTTAAAAGTTATCTTGACATGTTTGTGAATTGGATCTAAGCCTATGCCTATTAATAAATTGAATCATATCAGATCTACCGTTACTTGTACACCAGATCTATAATTCTTATATGCCCAATTCTGTCATTTTATGCCTATCTTGATAAATTTTATCATCATATGCCTATTTAATAATTATTCCTTTTCTAGTTCTCTTCCCTTTTTTTTATAGTCAGGCTACCTTCGAGCCTAGGCATAATACTGAAACACGCTAACGCGCGAAATTGGGAACGATGGGGAACATAAAAATTCGGGCATAAAGTGTATTGTAACTTGTATTGGGAATGATTAATTTGGGGCATAATTCATACTGCAAAACGTGATTGGGAATTTTTGGCATAATTCGTACCTTGAGCCAAAGCTTGGGATTTTAGGGCATAATTTATATCTTGATCTATACCTTAATCTGGGGCATAACTTGTAACGAACATGAACAATTAGCTAAGAACAAATATGCCTGAAAACTACAGCAATTAGAAACTATAATCGCACTTAGACACGAGGTTAATTACACTTATGGTAGAAGTCTGCCCGAAACCGCCCGGCAAATCCAGCGACCACAAGTGGTTAATCTAATGTGATTGGTCGAGTGCATAAGCATACAAGTAACGATGCTAAGACATGAGGTTAAGTCCGACTTGTGGTTGAAGTCTGCCCGGAACCATCCGGCATAACCAGCATCCAAAAGTAGTAGACTTAATGTGAGAGGTCCAGTCCATTAACAACCATAAATGGATAACTTGTTAATCTGTTATGCTTCACCTCTTTGAATCTATGGGGGGGGGGGGGGGGTAGTTACCTGAACCTGTTAAATTGATTAGGGGTTAAGCAAACTTGTTTGAATCAATAGGGGTTAAGTTAATCTTGTTAAATCTGTAGGGGCGGGTGTTATATATATATATATATATATATATATATATATATATATATATATATATATAGAGAGAGAGAGAGAGAGAGAGAGAGAGAGAGACACACACTTGACAAACTTAACCTATTTTACATGTGGGGGTTATGCAAACTTGCTAAACCATTAGGCATATCCTGTTAAAATCCTTGTAGTGGGGATGCAAGCCTATAAGGGAAGCTTGTATCATTTGTTGTGTGGGATCCTTTTCAGTAGATAACCCATCTAGGTGTCAAACGAGTACTCCGAACTAGGTCGAGGTCGGGGCACGCTTATTGAGCTGATTATAAGAGGTCATTTGGTTGAAGGGTGTTGATGGAGCATTCCATCGGGGTCATGTGCGTGCATGGGTCCGCTTGCTCGGGAAAATAAGTTGTTGTGACATCAGTAGATATATCAGTGCATCTTGAAAATAACGGGGTTGCCACTTTAGGAAGTGATACTTCGTACTGTGGGCCCAGCATGGGTATCCACGGAGTAGGGAGCCGATCGATTGGTCGAGTAAGTAGGGTATATCTAGTCTTGCTTGTTGGGGAGCTTGTTATTCTTGTTGGGTGTAATACATGTTATTCCTGTGGGGCTACCTGTTATTCTGGTTGGGGGTAAAACTTGTTACGAAAAGTACACCTAAGTCTACCATCTAGTTCTAGTGGGGATCTTCTTGTTATACTAGTATTGGTGCAGAGAAAAATACTCGAGAAGCGCAATATATTTTGTTCTGTCTATCTTGCTTACCCTGTCATACCTGCCTTATATATAGTTATTTCTGTCATTCAGTTTATAAGCCTATCATAATGCTTTTACTTTATGTGTTAAAGGTAATTGGATTCGCTAGACTTTATGTCTGACCCATTTTGTTTCCTTTTCTCTCTCTTTCGTTTCCTCCCATATTCTCAGGGTGGGAATACTCAAACCTGATCAGGATTCTTCTTTCATTCTGTTTAGAGCTGCTTAGATGTACTGCTTGATTCCCTATCTTCTTTACTATGGCTATATTTTAGGCATTATGCTCTTATTATGTATTATTATACTCTGATGATGATTTTGATACAAGACAGAAGTTTTATATTGATGCAATAAGTTTTCAGTATTTCAGACTTATTATTTAATTGGGTTTGGACAGAAGTTTTATGTTGATGCAATAAGTTTTCAGTATTTCAGACTTATTATTTAATTGGGTTTGGACCACGAAGCATTTCCATTTAATAAAGTTTAATTCCGTTGTAATTTTATATCTGTCTTGTAATGTTTCTGTTACTGTTTACATATAACGCTTCACGAAACTTAATGCATTCTGATAAAGAGTGACATTAACGGACGTGGGGTGTCACATTTGGTATCAGAGCTGAAGGTTACTAGATCAGATAAAAGATTTTGAAAATTGTTTTCAAAAAGGTTTTAAAAGAAATCATTTTCAAAAGAAAAGTCTATTTTGAAAAACATATTCCACAATGCCATATGAAATATCTTTCGATTCTCTGTTTGAATCCCTTTCCCCTTTTCTTTTCAGCATGTCTGGGGAACCCAATATTCCTGAGGGCATTCAGATACTAGCTTGGTTCCATAGGTATCTGGAGGCTATGACACCAGCGGAGGGCAAGCAGACGCAGATATGCAAAGATTTTTGTGCTATGGGCGGGAAGCAATTCCAAGGAACTGAGACTTTCGTAGAGGCAAGGAATTGGCTTAAAGAGACGGAGGATTTGTTTGGGATTTTTGAAGTTAACGACCGTAGGAAGATTCACTTGGCCTTTGGCATTTGAAAGGTGAGGCCTCATTTTGGTGGGAAGTGACGTGTGCGGGACGTCCAGTTGAGAATTGGGATGATTTCCGACAGAGACTCAAGATGAAGTTTCTTTCTCAAGCTGAGCAAAGTACGCATAAGAAAGGTTTTTGGCGCTTAAGCAAAGAGCCATGTCTATGAGAAAGTATGTTAATAAGTTTAATCAATTGGCGAGGTTTGGTTTGGAGCTTGTAAATACCCCGTACAAGAAAGCTTGGAGGTTTGCTAGATGTTTGAATAAACCCCTTCATGGGTTGGCTATGTCTAATATTCTGATGGGGGCAACTTTTGAGAGCCTCGTTGATATGGCATTAATGCACGAAGAAGATAAAAGGTGGAAAGAAAGAGGCTAAGGTTGATGAAACAAAAAACAAGAAAGTGTGGACCAAGAAAGAACAACAGGAAAAGAAGGGAAGAAAGAATTACAAAGCTAGAGATAAGAGGAAATGTCATAATTTTGGGTGCGAGGGTCATTTGATCAAAGAATACAAAAGAAAGAAAAATGCTTGTTTCCATTGTGGAGAGGTCGGACACTATTCTAGTGAGTGCCCAAAGAAGCAAGGACAAGACCAAGGGGCATGATCTTCTGGAGAGTAGGTGCATGCTCTTGTTGCCACTGTACCGGATAGAGGTAGGAAAGTTTTCGTGGAAGGTTTGATCTCTCTTTCCAAACATCCTGTTAAAAATCTTTTTGATTCTAGCGCTTCGCACTCTTTTATACCCGATTGTTTGGTTGAGTCTCTGCACCTTAGTACTAGTATGGTTTTAGATCCCTTTGTTGTCTCAAACCCCATTGGGGGTACGGATCATCTATCTATGATTTGTCTGGGTTTGAGAATAGGGTGCGTTTGGTACAGGTCCATGTTAAGGTTTTAAATTAGGCTCAGGTCCGGTCATAAACTTATTATTAAATACATCCCTATTTTTGAAAGTTCATGCAGCGCCTTTTTTCTGAAGAAAACACATAAACCACGGAACTTAGAAAACGAGAGGCGGAACATTCAAAAACAGGTGGCCGGTTTGAAGGGAAAACATAACAGAGACGTTGCGTGTATTTTGATAAGTTTTAGGGACCTGAAGCTTATTTTCACTTGAGAATATCTGTGTTAGGCATCGAGTTTGAATACGACGCATATGTGCTTGGTTTCATGGGCTATGATTTGATTCTAGGGATGGATTGACTAGCCATGTATGGTGCCATTCTGGTTTGTGAGAGGAGGGTTGTTCGACTTTTGACTTGCCATGGGAGGACCCTTGAGATTTCTTGCAAGCCTATAGGGTCTGTGACACCCAATGGCCGTTAATGTCACTCTTTAAGAGAATGCATTAAGTTTCGTGAAGCGTTATAGGTAAACAAAAATAGAAATATTACAAGACAGATACAAAATAACAGTGGAATTTTAAAACTTTATTAAGCAGAAAACTTCGTGGTTCAAAACATAGTTACATCATGAGTCTGAAATATATGGAACCCAGTACATCAACTTAAAACTTTTGTCTTGTACTAAAATCATCATAGTACAATAAATAAAGAAGCGTAAACACTAAAATATAGCCATAGTAGAGAAGATATGAAATCAAACAGTACATCTAACCAGCTCCAAGCAGAAGGAAAGAAGAATCCTGATCAAGCTTGAGTATTCCCGCCCTGAGAACCTAGGCATGGGGAACGGAAGAGAGAGAAGAGGAAACAAAATGGGTCAGACATAAGTCTGGCGAGTTCAGTTACTATTAGCATATAAATAAGTAAAAGCATCATGGCATGCATATAAACTGGAGAGAGAGATAACAGCATATAAGGCAGGTATGACAAGGTAAATAGGATAAAGTGAATGGAACATATATGTATAATGCTTCTATAGTACTTTTCTCTTTCTCTGCACCAATACTAGTATCGTATGAACAAGATGATCCCCAACAAGATGGTAAACTTAGGCGTACTTCTAGTGAGAGGTTTTACCCCATATAATAACAGGCAGCCCAATTGAACATATCGGTGTTACCCATAAGGATAATAACGGGCTCCTAAACAAGCGAGACTAGATGTTCCCTAATTACTACCCCAATCGATCGGCTCCCTACTCCGTAGATACCTTGTGCTGGCCCCCCACGGTAGGATGTATCACTCCCTAAAGTGGCAACCCTTCGTTTACAAGATGTTCACAACCATATCTACTAATGTCATGACGTCTTAGCCTCCCTAGTCAGGACCCATGCACGCATAAGACCACACCGGAATGCGCCGCCCACACCGCCCCTTCTTTTGGATCTCTTACAATCAGCTCAATAAGCGTGCTCCGACTCCGACCTAGTTTGGTGTACTCGTTTGATACCTATATGAGTTACTGATTGAAAGGGTCCCACACACAAGATGATACAAGCTTCCCCCTAGACTCGCATCCGCACTACTAGGATTTCCACAGGTTATTCCTACCAGTGTAACAAGATTGCATAACCCCAACAGGTTAAGTTTGTGGGCCTATATATAAAAATATTACCCACCACCTCGAGATTTACTTAACCCTCCCACTGTTTCAAGCAATTTCACTTAACCCCTACTCAATTTGTTCATGTAATCCCTATGGATTCAAACAGGTTAAGTATTCAAATTTATTACCATTCATTCATTTATGATTATAATGTGCTAGACCTCCTACATCAAGCCTACAACTTATGGATGCAGGATATGTCGGGCGGGTCCGGGAAGACTTCTTCCACAAGTCGGACTTAACCCCGTGTCTTAGCACGTTACGTGTTTATCCACTTAGACCCCTCACATTAGATTCATCACTTGTGGACGCTGGATATGCCGGTTGGGTCCGGGCAGACTTCTACCACAAGTGTAATCTAACCTTGTGTCTAAACACGGTTATAGTTTCAAATTACTGTAAATCTAGGCATGTTCATTCTTTAACAATTATACCTATTTCATTATAGGTTTTCATGCCCTTTTTCCAAGTCATATTGACCATGTACCATATGCCCCAAATTATGATTTTTAATCACAATTTTGGTTTATGCCCTAAATCCATATTCATGTTTTCAATTCAAGTTATGCCCAAATTTCCCAATACAAGTTATGCCCTAATTTTATCGTTTTCCCCTCATTTCCAATTTCACGCGTTCGCATATTTCAGCGGTATGCCTAGGCTCGAAAGTAGTCTGGCTATAAAATAAAAAGGGAAGAGAAGAAGAAAAGAGAACAGAAACATGCATAATAACAAGAAAAACATATGATGGAAAAAATAGGCATAGCAACAGAATAAACATATAGTGACATAATTGGGCATAATGACAAGATAGGAATAGGAGAACAGATCTGATGAACATGTGATAATAGAACATATTAGGCATGGTGACGTGATTAGGCAAACTAACATAATAGGGACATCATAAACAAGCATAACGAGATCTAAAAAGTTAAATAAATATACAAATAATGGCAGATCTAATATGATAAATAGGCATAGGCTTAGATCCAATTCATAAACAAGTCAAGATTTACTTTTAAATGTTATATCTAAAAATAACATATAATCACTGTGATTGGTTCTAAGGAATAGTGAATTGATTGTAGCAATTGCACAACAAATCTCTGAATTTGAATAACTTGTTTGTTGAAGAAGAATAGGCTAGATCAGATTGAGTTAGGACAGAACCTTGTTGTCGCCATTGATGTAGATGAATAAAACATTAGGATTAAGGTCCAATTTATAGCATAGGTTTAATGAATTTAGCCAAGAAAGGAGTCTACGCACGCAGAAATGGATTCTTCCCAGATTTCAAGGGGTCGACATAGGGTTCGATACCCCCTTGATAGTGCGACATGAGTGTCAACACCCCTGTTATGGGGTCGATGCCTCGGTCGACACTTGTAGAGGAAAATTCCCGCGTCCTTCCGCTGCTTAATTTTTGAAATATTTTGAATTTCTAGAATGGTTTTATGTTGTTATATATATATATATATATATATATATATATATATATATATATAATTGGCCAATATGTGTACACACTTCTAACCTTATATCTTCATATGATGTCCATTTTACGCAAACTCGGAGTCTATCTTAACCAGAATTCCGAGACGAACGCAATGGCGCAACCCCTTTTACTTAGTTCCAAATATTTAATCAAGTATTCCTTAATTTATCATCTTAATGTGTTATAAAATTACGGGGTGTTACATTCTCCCCTACTTAAAGGTGTTCGTCCCCGAAATTTCTAAGTCAAGAAGAATGTATATCCTAACATCCATCATCTATCTACTTATCCACCCACCACAGGCATCCATTGTCCTTAAAGATTTCTAATGCTTATATAGTAAAGGTGTGTGTATACGCTATATAGTAATGCAAAAAATCATGCAGTCTACTGATTCAGTTGACCTCCTTAATGTAATATATGTTACTGCCATGAATCCAACATGTATGCAAATAATCCTAGTAAAACATGTAAGATCTATATATGTGTATAATCATTCGTCCAAATGCAACATCCATATGATGATACGACCACTTTCATCCATTAAAAGAAGAAAAAATGCACACACATCCATATGCAGTATGAGTGTGATTGAGCCGATCTAGTGCCTAATGTGTGTGTACATGCATCCACGAGCGACCACTAGCAAACACTTGCATCCACTTGTATCCATTAAACATAACACGTCTCAAACACATGTTTCATCCATGGGATTCCTACCTAAAGGTAAAAGATTCCATCGATAGGATATACATAAACGATTGAAACAAGCATGAATAAAAGCTTTGGAAAGGAAGTTAAGAACATACCCTTGAAAAGAAAAGGGTATGAAGCACAAATCTTATCTTCAAACTCCCAAGTTGCGTTATGTTGGTTATCTCCCCATGGAACTTTCATCAACTTGACTTCCTTGTTGCGTAGCTTCTTAACTTCTGATCCAAGAATACGGGTAGGAACTCGTCTAACTGTGGCCTCCCATTCCACCTCTACTTCCTCAAGCATACTCGGCTCAAATACTTATGTGGTATCATGCAAGCACTTCCATAAATGGGAAACATGGAAAACATCATGAATACCAAATAGTCTCTCTAGTAGCTTTACTCTATAGGCCATTTGGCCAATCCTTTCTGTTATGGGAAATGGTCCTACAAATCTTGCTGCCAATTTCGCTACAGATCCAAAGCGAACCGCATTCCTTAATGGTGATACCTTAATGAAAACCATATCTCCCACCTCAAACTCAATGTTGGTACTTCTCTTATCTGCGTAGGACTTCTGCCTATCCTGGATTGTCTTCATTCGCCTTTTAATAAGATCAATCTTCTCGGAAGTTTCTCTAACCATATCTAGTCCAAGTAGATGTCTTTCTGTAGATTCCCACCAACAAGTCGATGATCTACAGGGTCATCCGTATAATGGTTCGAAGGGTTCCATGACAATGCTAGCTTGATAACTGTTGTTGTAGATGAACTCTACTAAAGGAAGATGATCTTCCCATGTCCCTCTGAAGTCTAGGATACATAGTCCTGAAAGATCCTCAAGAACTCTATTCACCCTTTCTGTCTGTCCATCTATTTGAGTTTGATAAGCAGTGCTCGAACACAACTATGTACCTAATGCTTCTTGCAAGCTCCTCCAAAATTCACTGGTGAAAACGGGGTCACAATCACTTACGATACAAGAAGGTACTCCATGAAGACGGAATATCTCACGAACGTAAACTGTTGCCAACCATGTTGTCGTCCTCTTACTCTTAACCGGAATGAAATAAGCGCTCCTAGTAAGTCTGTCCAATATAACCCAAATACTGGTGTTTCCTTTCCTAGATGTAGGAAAACCATCAATCAAATCCATCGAGGCCCTCTCCCACTTCCACCGTGGGACCTCCAAAGGATGAAGTAAACCACCGGGTTTCCTTTGCTCAGCTTTGACTTGCTGGCAAACCAAACATCGGTAAACAAACTCTTCCACTTCTCTATTCATCTCAACCCAAAACAAAACCCTCTTCATATCTCTATACATGTTATCACCGCCTGGATGAATAGTCATCTTAGAATGATGGACTTCTATAAGGACTGTCTTCAACAAACTCCCAACTCGGGGAACACAAAGCCTTACATCTCGTCACAACCACCCTCCATCGTCCGCGGAATATCTACTAAGGTGACTAGAAGTCTCCCCTCTACTGATCCTATCCAAGATGTCTGAAATATATGGATCCTCTCACTGTGGATTTCCTATCTGATCTAAAAGAGTAAGTTGCACCTCTAAAGATGCCAATAAACCAGGTATAAATTCGGTTGAGGTTCTAAAATCAAAAGTCAGTATAAACTCCAAGCTTTTCCTCTACACAAACAGAGGACTTAAAGTCGTCCTTTGTCTACTCAGCAAGTCTGCAACCACATTACCCTTGCCAAGGGTATAAGAAATCTCAAATTCATAGGATGCTAGGAACTCTATCCATCTTTGTTGCCTTAAATTAAGATCCTTGTACGAGAACAAGTACTTGAGAGACTTATGATCGGTGTACAGCTCGAACTTCTCTCCTAGTAGACAATGGCGCCAAGTCTTAAGTGCGAATACTGTAGTAGTTAGCTATAAGTCATGGGTAGGGTAGTTCTTCTCATGAGCCCTTAATTGTCTACCCCCATAACATACAACCCTTCCTTCTTGCATCAGAACCACACCAAGCCCTGTACCACATGCATTAGTTTACACTGTGAACACTTTGTTCCCATCGGGCAAGGTCAAGATTGGGGTTGTTGTCAGAGCCCTCTTCAATCGCTAGAAAGCATCGTCACAATCTACATCCCAAGAAAATATCAGATTCTTCTTCGTCAGCCTGGTGAGTGGGGCTGATATCTTTGCGAAGTCCTTAATGAACTTCCTATAATAGCCCGCTAATCAAAGAAAACTTCTCACCTCCGTTGCATTCTTTGGGATTAGCCAATCTTGAACTGCATCTACCTTCGCGTGATCCACTACTATCCCATCTTTAGAGACTACAAGCCCTAGAAATCTCACTTCTTTTCTCCAAAAATGACATTTGGAGAATTTTGCCTTCAGCTGGTGTGCATGGAGGTCTTCAAACCTTCCCTTAAATGTCGGGCATGCTCTTCCTCGCTCTTCGAGAAAATCAAGATGTCATCAACAAAGACAACAACGAACTTATTTAGAAACTCCCGAAACACCCTACTCATTAGATCAACAAAATAGGCGGGTGCATTCGTCAACCGAAAAGGCATGACGAGCCACTCAATGAAACCATCTAGAGTTCTAAAAGCGGTCTTATCTATACTGTCCTCGGCCACCCTCAACAGATGAAATCTCGTGACCAAGTCTAACTGAGAGAAAACAGATGCACCAACAAGCTGGTATAACAGATCATCTATCCTCGGAAGTGGGTGCCTGTTCTTTTTTAGTGAGATTATTCAACTCTTTATAATCCACAAATAAGCGAAGCAAACCATCCGCCTTAGTTGCAAATAGCACCAGAGCATCCCATTCAGATATGCTTGGCCTAATAAACCCTTTCTCAAGTAGCTCCCATACCTGCTTATTAAGCTCCCTCCTTTCTCTTGGAGCCATATGGCGAACAGGCAATGCAACCGGCTTTGCATTGTCCACCAAGTATATACGGAAATCAATCTCGCACCTCGGAGGTAAGCCCCGAACCTCCTCAAAAACATTAGGATACTCACAGACTACTGGTACATATCGCAAATCATCGATGGATTCATCAAGTGACTCTAGAAAACTAAGCATGACAGACCCTTTAGTGTCAATAGAAATCTCGAGGGTCCTCCCATGGCAAGTCGAATGTATAACGACCCTCCTCTCACAATCCAGAATGGCATTATACATGGCTAGCCAATCCATCCCGAGAATCAAACCGTAGCCCATGAAACCAAGCACATATGTGTCACATTCATACACAACGCCTAACACGGATATTCTCAAACCCTAACAAATCATAGACAAATGAGTCGTACCACCAATGGGTTTGAGAGTCCAAAACCATACTAGTACTAAGGTGCAGAGACTTAACCACAGAATCAAATATAAAATAATGCGAAGCGTCAGAATCAAAAAGACTTCTAACCGGATAATTGGAAAGAGAAATCAAACCTTCAACAAAAACTTTCCTACCTCTATCCCGTACAATGGCCACGAGAGCATACACCTACCCTCCAAAAGATCCTTTCCTTTGGAAATGCTCTTGCTTCTACGGGCATTCCCTAGGATAGTGTCTGACCTCTCCACAATAGAAACAAACGTTCTTTCTTTTCTTGCAATCCTTGATCAAATGACCCGCACGCCCACAACTATGACATTCCTATTTCCTCGGGCTTTGCAATCTTTGGTCAAATGACCCCTACATCTACAAACATGACACTTCTTCTTAGAGAAATCATCTACTCACAACGGTGGAGGAACAACGACTGCAGCAGGGGAGGGACACCTCTTTGGCTCCTGGTTGGTACCGTAACCTTAAGATACCTACAGAACCAATCCAGTACTTGAACGCCCTCGGTAATATTTGGTTCCCCAGACATGTTGAAACGAAAAGGAAGAAAGGATTCACACAGAGAATTGAAAGATATTACCTATGGCCTTGGGGAATATGTTTTTCAAAGCAGGTTTTCCTTTTTAAAATGCTTCATTTTAAAACCTCTTTGAAAACAATTTTCAAAATCATTTATCCGATCTGGTAACCTTTAGCTCCGATAGCAAGTGTGACACCCAACGTCCGTTAATGTCACTCTTTAAGAGAATGCATTAAGTTTCATGAAGCATTATAGGTAAATAGAAACAAAAATATTACAAGACCGATATAAAATAACAATGGAATTTAAAACTTTATTAAGTAGAAAATTCGTGGTTCAAAACATAGTTGCATCATGAGTCCGAAATATATAAAACCCAGTACATTAACTTAAAACTTCTGTCTTGTACTAAAGTCATCATAGTACAACAAATAAAAAAGCATAATTCCTAAAATATAGCCATAGTAGAGAAATTATGAAATCAAGTAGTACATCTAAGCAGCTCTAAGCAGAAGGAAAGAAAAATCCTGATCATGCTTCAGTATTCCCACCCTGAGAACCTAGGGGGGATGGAAGAGAAAGAAGAGAAAACAAAATGGGTCACACATAAGTCTGGCGAGTCCGGTTACTTTTAGCATATAAATAAGTAAAAGCATCATGACATGCATATAAACTGGAGAGAGAGAGATAACAACATATAAGGCAGGTATGACAATGTAAACACGATAAACTGAATGGAACATATTTGTATAGCGCTTCTCTAATATTTTTCTCTTTCTCTACACCAATACTAGTATCTTATGGATAAGATGATCCCCAACAAGATGGTAGACCTAGGCGTACTTCTAGTGAGATATTTTACCCTATACAATTATAGGTAGCCCAACTGAACGTACCAGTGTTACCCCTGAGGATAATAATGGCCACCTAAACAAGCGAGACTAGATGTACCCTAATTACTACCCTAATCGATCGGCTTCCTACTCCGTAAATACCTTGTGTTGGCCCCCCACAGTAGGATGTATCACTCCCTAAAGTGGCAACTCTTCGTTTACAGGATGTGTGCAACCATATCTACTGATGTCACGGCGTCTTAGCCTCCCTAGTCCAGACCCATGCACGCACATGACCCCGCCGGAATGCGCCGTCCACACCGCCCCTTCTTTTGGATCTCTTACAATCAGCTCAGTAAGCGTGCCCCGACTCCGACCTAGCTCGAAGTACTCGTTTGATACTTATATGGGTTACTTACTGAAATGGGTCCTACACACAAGATGATACAAGCTTCCCCCTAGGCTAGCATCCCCATTGCTAGGATTTCCACAGGTTATGCCTACCGGTGTAACAAGAATGCATAACCTCAACAGGTTAAGTTTACGGGCCTATATATAAATATTACCTACAACCCCAAGATTTATTTAACCCTCCCAATGTTTCAAGCAAGTTTACTTAACCGCTACTCAAGTTGACATGTTCATGTAATCCCTATGGATTCAAACAAGTTAAGTATTCAAGTTCATTAACATTCATTCATTTATGGTTATAATGCGCTAGACCTCCCACACTAAGCCTACAACTTGTGGATGTTGGATATGTTGGGCGGGTCCGGGCAGACTTCTTCCAAAAGTCGGACTTAACCTCATGTCTTATCACGTTACGTGTTTATGCACTTAGACACCTCACGTTGGATTTACCACTTGTGGACGCTGGATATGGCGGTTGGGTCCGGGCTAACTTCTACCACAAGTGTAATCTAACCTCATGTCTAAACGCTGTTACAGTTTCAAATTACTGGAAATCTAGGCATGTTCGTTCTTAAACAATTATCCCTATTTCATTATAGGTTTTCATGCCCCTTTCCCAAGTCATATTCTTCATGTACCATATGCCCCAAATTAAGTTTTTTAATCACAATTTTGGTTTAGGCCCCAAATCCATATTCATGTTTTCAATTCAAGTTATGCCCAAATTTCCCAATACAAATTCTGCCCCAATTCTAACGTTTTCCCCTCATTTTCAATTTCACGCATTCGCATATTTCAGCGGTATGGCCAGGCTCGAAAGTAGTTTGGCTATAAAATAAAAAAGGAAAAGAAGAAGGAAAGAGAACAGAAAGAAGCATAATAACAAGATAGACATATGATGGCAAAAATAGGCATATCAACAGAATAAACATATAATGACATAATTGGACATAATGAGAAGATAGGCATATGAGAACAGATCTGATGAACATGTGATAATAGAACTAATTAGGCATAGTGACATGATTAGGGAAACTAACATAATAGGGACATCATAAACAAGCACGACGAGATCTAAACAGTGAAACATATATACGAATAATGGTGATCTGATATGATAAGTAGGCATAGGCTTAGATCCAATTCATAAACATGTCAAGATTAACTTTTAAATGTTATATTTAAAAATAACATAAATTTACTATGATTGGATCTAAAGAACAGTGAATTGATTGTAGCAATTATAGAACAAATTTCTGAATTTGAATAACTTGTTTGTTGAAGAAGAATAGGCTAGATCAGATTGAGTTAGGGCGCACCTTGTCGTCGCCATTGATATCGATGAATAAAACATTGAGATCAAGGTCCTATTTATAGCATAGATTCAATGAATCTAACCAAGAAAGAAGTCTACGTATGCAGAACTAAATTCTTCCTAGATCTCAAGGGGGTCGACATGGGGTCGACACCCCCTTGATGGTGTTGACATGGGTGTCGACACCCCTGTTATGGGGTCACCCCTCAGTCAACACCCATAGAGGAAAAATTCTCGCCTCCTTCCACTGCTTGATTTTTGAATTATTTTGAATTTTTGGAATGGTTTTAAGTTGTTATATATATAATTGGCTAATATGTATATGGAGGAGGAGGCCATTAAAGAGGAAAAATGCAAAAAGAGGAAGAGGAAGAAATTGAAGAAGAAAAGGAAGTAAAAGTGTTTATATGCTAGTTTCTCGCGTATCGCCTGAACGCTAACGATCTCCAATCGCCGCAGATTTCGGACACGAGATAGTAGACGTGAAGACGAGTCCAACGAAACAAGTTTTGTCGAATTCCGAGTTCGTTTGACCAATCAAAAAAAATCACAAAAATGCTCAGATAAGCTCTAAAAATGCGATTTTGGCGCACCTTTTCTTCTCGCACGCTCACATGCTAACTTCAAAAATCATGCCCTTTTGGATTTAACCATTTATAGACGATACGAATCCAAAAAAAACGAAATCGAATTCTGAGGTCGTATCAATAATGTTCCATTGTAAAATGACTGCTCGCTTTACCCTGAACTGTTTCAGCTCGCACGGCCACATACTAACTCCGTTCGACGCGCCATTTGGAACTCAACAGTGATTTGTCATTGTGAATCCATAAAAATTTATCTCGTCAAATTCTGAGCTCGTATGCAAAATTTCACTTTTTAAGGGCTATGTTTTGTTAACCGAACAACTCCAGCCCATAGCCACTATTCCGGACATCGGAATATATCGAAGCTTATACTTTTCGGAGTTCTAAATGGCATTTTGAACTCAATGGAAGTGGTTTCGAGTCCAAATTCATCCGTATGCAAAATTTGACTTTTTGGACCATGTATAATTTACATAGCGACTATTCTGAATTTTCAACTGGGCATAACTTTTGATTCCCGCTATGAAATTTCGATTTTTCTGATTCGTTGGAAAGATATTCTCAATTAGATCCTATTATTTTTGGTTTCGCCAAAATCCGGATTGTTTTGCACCCGGTACATTCAATTGAAGTTTGAAATCGAATTATCGAACTACCGCGCCATTTTCAATTACTTTTATAATTATATATAATTATTTATATTCTAACGATGGCGTATATAATATATACGTTCTAAATATATTCAAAATAAATTTCTCGTCGATATTATTTAAAATAATTCATTTTAAATATTCAAAATTCGCTAAAATTGCCAAAATAAAAATTTTAAACTGGCTCAGATTTTCGGGTTGTTACACCGTCGTCCACAGACCATGGACGACTTGTTTGATTTCATTGTGTTGTGGAAATTGATTGTGATTGTTATGTGAAATGGAAAATAAAATATTCATGTGCTGAAATAAAAAAATTATCGTTAAAAATATAATTTTAACGTGTATATGAATAAAATAAATATTCATTTACAAATCGGACGATTTGTATTTGTACACACATTTGACTGATATAGTTGGGACGATATATTTTACACATCGCCCAAGTGCACAAATAATAATTAATATTTGTTGGTAGAAACCCCACACGGGTATTGGGATGATATTTGACATACACTAATCAAAATTGTTTAGTTGTATGTCAATCGATTGGTTGACAAGCTGTTGTAAGCGTTAATTATTTATATTTAACGCTTATGCAGTTGTGTAATGCAATCTGGATGATGGCTGACTGTGTTTGATTATTGTTGTGTACATGTGTATATGAAATCCATATAAATAAAATTATATGGTAATTGACCATGTCTAATTCCAATTCAGAAATAACGAATATTTTAAAATTAATGAATAATGAATATTTTAAAATAACTAATATATTAAAATTATATTCAGTAACGGATCAAAATATGATTTTGAGGCTGATTTGGGATGGACACGAAAATATTTAAGTATATAAAGCCATGTCGATTGGATTAACGCCATTTTGACGTGAACGATATCTATATCGATTTTATTCATTTTTACAATGAATATCGAAAAGGAAGTGATTTCAAAATATAATGTTTTGAAAATATTATCATTTATATATTAATGATATGGAATATTCAGTTTTGATTTAAAAATTGAAATGGAAGTTGAAATCGTTTTTGAAACAAATTTAAAACGATTTATAAAATACATTTTAAATGGAAATCGACGAAATATATATAATATATATATTACATATATTTATGGCCTGAATAGAACGCGCCGCGCCGCGGTAGTTCGCGAATTTCGACCATTGACTTCGAATTGACATTACGGGAGATCTGACCGTCGGATTCTCCTAAAACTAGAATCATTGGGTTTATATCGAAAAGATCTTTCCAAAAAATATAAGAGATTTGAAATCTAATGGTTGGATTTGGAATTATGTCCAAATCAAATTTGGAAAAGGTCGTTGTAAGTGCAGTTCGATGACCGTTTATGGAAATCGACTGTAAGGGCCTTAACAAAATTATTAAAATTATTGATAATTTGTGTAAAATCATAACAAATGATTTAGAAAGAATTGGGATGAAAAATACCATATTTAAAATGGTAAAAATATATTATTATCGAAATGAGCTAGTTATTAACTAGAATTATAATCCAATTATTTTTAATTAAATAAATTGGATTGAGAATGGGTTTTTAAATATAACCAGAATTTCCAATATATGAATTGGAGTGGAATTGAATGGAAATCATCTTCGGAATATTCCAATGTTGGATTTCGTGATTATACAGATATTGTTAAGGAAATTTGAAAGATATATTTATATCATTATTTCCAATACGATATTTGTTGGTTTCAGAATTTGATATTGAATATAAGCCGATATATTTTCTATTTAGAGCCTTGTATTTAATATTAATTGAGATTTTGGGTTAGTCGTGAATGGTGTCTTTAGTAACACTATTCTTAAACCCAGCTGAGAAAAAGAATAAATCTTTTAATTAAGATTTAGTGAATTTTACCAATTTATTAATATTTAATTGGAATTGAATAAAAGAATTGGATTTTTGGGTTTGTCGTGAATGGCATTTTCAGTAATACTGTTCTTAAACCCTATGTGAAAAGAATAAATCTTTTAATTAAGATTATTAGAGTTTCCAGTTAATTAACATGTAATTGGAATAAAATGGAAGGTGAATGGGGTTTATTGTGAACTGTCTTTTAACGACATTCGTTCGTTAACCCGATCTATAGTAAAATGAGATTTGGAATATATAAATCTTTTATTAAGATTTAAGGGGACAATCCAATGTAAAGTTTTCCAATTAATTAATAATTAATTGGAATGGAATGGAATTCGATTTGGTAATAATCGATGTGAACCTCTGTGGAGGAAGATCGTTACTATATATGGAATTTAAAAGGCTTTGCCGTTATTGCATTTATATTATTGGTTGGATACAGAAGTTTATATTGATTATATATATCGAACTATTTTCCGTGAAGTTTCCATAATTAATGGAATGTGATTTTAGGTTTATCGTGAACTATGTTTTAAAAGACATTAGTTCTTTAACCCAGTTAAAGGTAAGATTAATTTCTTAACTTTGAATAATCATTAAGCAATGATTTTTGAGATTAAAACTGAATTTGAGTTTCAATGAATCTCTAATTAGATTGTAAGGCGAATGAGATAATTGAATTTATCGAATTCATGAAATGATCGAGAATGGAGTATCACCAGTTTGCTCCAAGCGATAGTTAAATCTTTAATTAGATTTGAACGTGAAATGGTAATTAATTTTACCGATGACACCGTGGTGTTAGATATGGAATATTACCAGTTTTGCTCCATGGGGTGAATAGGTTGGGATTGGGAAATTAAACAAATGATTACTTCGGTAAGGTGTGCTAATCCCGACTAGTTTGGATAAACTTTAATTTGGTTCGGATTGATATCCAAAGGAAGATTAAATAATAAATTTAAAGAATTTATCTTTGATAAAATTAATGGGAACCTTTCCTAAAGGATAACAATATTTAAATAAAAAAATATTGAGAATTGGAATGAGGCGTTTGTTGTATTTTTGTAGCACTTGTTTATTATATACGCGAGTTATTCTGAAAGACTGGGTTTATCCCATTCTGAATAACTGAATCAGCGATGACTCGACGATGAAGACGGTGGTTGAAGACCGGTGGTCTTCACATCGTCTAGATGATTACCGATGTCTTGATTGGGCTGTACACCCAAGACAAGATAATAAGTGGTGATCGTTCATACGTACTTGGAGATCGACCAGATATGCGAGGACTTTCTCCTGTTTTGGACATATGGGACGAGGAATAAAGTGCCTCCTGTTTCGTTTAGACCCAGAACGAACTTGTAAGTGGATGTGTGTCTGACATTGGATTTCATTCTGTGTGATTGATAGACATCAGTTGCATGGCTTGAATTACCTGTGTGGCATGCTAAGATGCAAATGATAAAGCCTTCTGTTGAAATGCAGAGTCTTCTGGTTGATGATCAAAGCACAGCTTTAATATAGCATAACTTTGTGTATAGCGTTAATTCGCAAGCCTCACACCCCGGTGTGAACCAGAAACGGGAGAGGAATTCAGGGAGGACAAGAGTTTGCTTCTAGCTAGGAGTGGTGTCAGGGTTTTACAAGGCAGGCGTTTTACCTATGTGGATGATGGATAGAGAGGCGTCTCGGTTATATCGGTCACTACGGTGCCGATGGATGGTTTGGTCGATATATGACCAGTTTACGCCCCATAGGGCGGGGAAATGCATGGTTCAGGCATTTTAATCCACTCCATGGGGACCGGCCCTTATGATGCAAGGGCCCACCGGAGTCTGGGCCCTGAGACTCGGGCTAGACAGTCTCGAAGCGGTAAGGACGATCCCTTGCCTTGGTTCACAGACAAAAATCCAACTTCCAATACGTGACATTTTGGTTTTAATTGTAGAGCCTAGTATGTTGACATAGTTGGATGAGACACTATGCCGTTTATGATTGATACATTTATATTTGAAGTGCTTTTCATACACTTTACACTATAGTAGCATCAAAATGATTTGTTTTAAATGTACCAAGCATGTTTGGCTATTATAAGGTAAAACTCTCTCCTTTGGCTTGCATTGCATTGTGTGATGGGACCTGAGCCTTATAATAGCTTCATTTTTCCAAAAAGCATTGCGTTGTTTTGTTAAATGCATTGGTATTCTTGGGAGGAAGCCCGTTCCGTGTTATACGGCGTGGTCCCTTGATATATCTGATTTTAAAGTAAAGTTTTAAATAACTGTTTTAGTTTTCACACTAGTCACATGACTGACCTAGAGTTTATTGTTTTAACCTAAACTCTGGGTGCCCCTATTTTCCACACGGGCACCTAGTAGTTTTGGTTTTTCATATTTATATTCATAGGATCTTGGTTTATAGCTGGAATGATATTCGGAAAGCTCTGTATCTGTGTATCTCTTTCAGTTGTGTTATGTATTAATTTTCCGCTACATTGTAATTTGAAAATCTGATATTTATCAAATGTATATTATTTGTTGATACTCTATATATTCTTGTATTCTGATGTAAATTGTTGTAATAAGCAATGAAATGTTCTTCTATTTGTATTCTGATTTGTCGTGTTATCAGGCAATCCGTTCTTTCTCTTCTCTTCGGAGGCTGGGGAAGTTCGGGTCGTTACATTTTGGTATCAGAGCTTTGGTTTACAGAGCTCGAGAACAAGACAATCTATTCTATCTCTTCTCTTTAGAGACCGGGGAAGTTTCAGGTAGTTACAATTTTGGCAAAGAGACGATGCGCCGAAACATTGTCCGATGGTTCGTTCGCAGTCAGCTAGGCTTGCCAACCATGAAGATTGGAAAGCTGTTTGGTGTGATTATAGCTGGATGTTAATGGTTAATGTTAGTTGTGATGGATGATGATTGCGTAGTTTAGAAAACACACACTATTAAGCGTTAGTGTTATAATGCGTGTGCATAGTTATTATTATTAAATTATGTTGATGATGGTTGCTATGGATGCTTATAATGGTTGTTGATGTTGTTATTCACTGACATGACCCGAACTTCCCCGTAAAGGAAAGCCCGTATTGAGTTGAGAACACAACAAATCAGAACACAAACAGAAGAACATCTCATTGCATATTACAACAATTTACATCTGAGTACAAGAATATACAGCGTATGAGCAAATAATATACATTTAATAAATGTCAGAGATTTACAAATAACAATGCAGTGGAAAATAATACAAAACACCACTGAAAGAGATTTAAAATATGAATCTAACTTAATTATGTGCCACATATATTATCATATGTTTTCTAACAACAACCTAAGCCTAAAACATATTTTGTTTGGGCATAAAGTTAAACATAAACTAGTCATGTTCATAAAGTCAACACAAGTTCACAGAGGTGCTTACTTTTGTCACTAATACAAAGGTATGGTTTTCACTTGAATCATGATGCCTATTCCAGTCATAAATTCATATGAATTATAATACCCAATTGGATCCAACTACACTAAAAATGATCATAAAAATATACATTGGCATAATAGTGAATCATATACTTGCATGAGCCTTAACTTGGTTGCAATGAAATATGTATAACTTCTCATTAACCACAACGTATCAAATTTCCAACATGAGTTATATACTTGTATCGCAACTATTCCATAGGTCCAATATCATGTTAATTACACTACCACATCCCAAAATCCATTCATAGCAAATCATAGCAAAATACAATTATGAATTAACATCATTATAATTAAAGTACAATTCCATTTCTTATTATACACAATCAAGTCTCAATTATTCATTCACATCGGAATAGCACTCTACTTACAACGTATGATGAGTCTTGTATTTAGGATTCTGAATTTGGTGATGCTTATCCTTTGTTGTAGGCGTTGTTTTGATTTAATTGTCGTGGCTTTAAGCTTTTGAATCAACTCCTAATCGTCTCTTGATTTGACGGCTACTCCTAGTCTTTCTTCAGCAACATGACGGCTCCATACTCATTTTATTTATGTGAATTAGGTGGAGTCTTAGGTCCTTTTTATAGAGTTTGTTAATTGATTAGAGCCGTCGATGGAGCCAAGATTAATATAAGCCGTTCATTTTAAAGAGAAACCAATCAAGAGTTGACACATAAGCCCTAGTGACATGACAAAGCCCAGAAATTCGGCCAAGCACAGACCAGGCCAGCCAGGAGGGGCTGGGTTCGACCTGGCTCAGGGGCCAGGTCAACTACCCAGTCGACACCCAGGTCGACTACCCAGTCGACCTGGGTCTTGGGCGAGAAAATTCCCGCCCAGCCCAATCTGGGTCCGATTTTGAGTTTGAATTTGTTTTTCTGAACCGTTTCTGCCTGTTTGAATTTTAAACTGAATTCTGAAACTTCTGAAGGTCATATCTCCCTCATACAGAGTCCGTTTTACGCAAACTCGGACTCTATCTCAAGCAGAATTCCGAGACGAACGAAATAGCGTATTCCGTTTCCCTTGATTCTTTGATTTGAAATTAATTATATGAATTTCACTGTTATAGAATATACAGGGTGTTACACTATTTTTACTTTACATACACATCCTAAACATAACAATGTATATTTTACTCTTCCATTTTTCAATTTACACCAAATGTATATTTGGTTTCATTATTTTTCTAATGAAAATCCATTCCTTAGAAATGTAAATTTCTAATCTTATTATTTACATTGAAAAATGTAAATTTCTATTCCTATTTTATTTACATTGAGAAATGTAAACTTATACTTCAATATATTATTATATTGAAAATGTAACTTTATTTCATATTCTACTTACATTGGAAAATATAAATTCCTAATCATTCTTTTGTTTCATTTGATTACATTGAAAAATGTCAATCCTTTTTATTTGCATAAAAAAAATATATAATTTCTATTTCGTCCTTATTTACATTGAAAAATGTCGGTTTCTATATTTCACCAATTACATATAAAAGTGTAACTTCCTATTTTCCTTTTATTTACATTATGAAAAATGTAACTTTTCTAATTCTTATTTACATTAAGAAAAATGTAAAACCTTTATGATCCTTATCTTATTACATTAAAAATGTAACTTTCTTTTATAGAAAACTTGGAGGTGAAAATATTTATTTCATTATTAACACATGACGGTGTGAAAATAACGTCAATTTCTAATTTATCCATTTATATTTTAATATGGGCCAGACCTCCCACATTAGGCCTACAACTTGTGGATGCTGGATATGCCGGTCGGTTCCGGGCAGACTTCTCCCACAAGTTGGGCTTAACCTCGTGTCTTGGCCCAAATCGTATTTGCGCACTTGGACCTCTCACATTAGGCCCAACATTTGTGGCTGCTGGATATGCCGGTCGGGTCCGGGCAGACTTCCACCACAAATGTGACCTAACCTCATGTCCAAGTACAATTATAATTAATCATTATAATTGTTCTACTAAAAATATTATTTTAAAATGTTTCACATTTCAAAATCTCTTATTTACATGGAAAACGACTTAATCCCATAAAATGTAATTTTTATTTAATTCTTATTTACATTAAAATGTAAACTTTTCTTCTTACATTACAAATATAACATTTCTTTCTTTGATCTAATCTAATTTACATAAAAAATAACCTTTCTTAATTCTTATTTACAATAAGAAAAATGTAACCTTTTTATATTTCCTATTTATTTACACTACATGTAAATAAATGTAACTCTTTATTTCTCCCCTACAAAAGAAAATGTACATAAATGTCCATGTTAAGCTATTCTTTTTATTTACATAAGAAAGTGTAAATAAAGGTCGTCGCTATAAATACATTCATATTATTTACCTAGAAAATATAAATAAAAGTTCTCACTATCAATGTGTTCATCCTATTTACACAGAAAATGTAAATAAAGTTTTATCGCTAAATTGTTCATTTTATTTACACAAGAAATGTATAAGTTGGTGTGTTCAGTTTATTACACAAAAGTGTATAATTGGTTTGTTCATTTAATCGCACAAAAATGTATAATTTGTGTATGTTCAGTCAATTACACAAAAATGAATAATTTGGGTGTGTTCATTTTCAATGCAAGCAAAAAGGATAATTTTGTGTGTCGTTCTACTTACACAAAAGTTAATAATTTTGTGTCATTTCTTTTCTAGCAACAATGTAATAATGTCCATTTTATTTCTAGCAAATTGACAATGTAAACAATGTCTACTTTTCATTTCTAACTAAATGACAACGTAACCAATGTCTATTTTTCATTATCCAACTAAATGACGATGTAAAATGTCATTTTTATATTCTAACTAAATAAGGTGAAATAAATGTCATTCTTCTTTTTAACAAACAAAATGATGTCTTTCTATTTAACAAATGAAAATGATATGGAATGTTTTTTTTTCTTTTCTTCATGGAATTGAAATAAATGTTCTCCTTCTAATTCAACTAAATGACGGTGTAAATTGTCATTTTTCACTATCAACTAAATGAAGTCTTTTTATTCACTAACCAGAATGATGTCTGTTCTCTCCAAATTGACATGACGCTGAAAATGCGTTCATTTTTACTAAATTTACAGAACGCTAAAAATGCGTTCATTTTTACTAAATTTACATAACGCTAAAAATGCGTTCATTTTTACTAAATTTACATAACGCTAAAAATGTGTTCATTTTCACTAAATTTACATAACGCTAAAAATGCGTTCATTTTCACTAAATTTACATAACGCTAAAAATGCATTCATTTTTACTAAATGACATGACGCTACTAATATGTTCATTGTTATTCTAATTTACATTTCTTAACAAAATGTCCTTTTATTTTAATTTACATTTTCTAATAAAAATGTTCTTCTATCTCTAATGCCTATTTTTTTGTCATTCTTTTATATTTGACAAAATTAATGGTTTTGTCCTTCTTATACATTCGATAAAATGTATATTTTTATCTTTCTTTTTCATTTGACAACACATGCATTTGTGATAACCTAAAAAGTGAAATTCTATCATCAACCTAAATTTGACAAATAATTTCATTTTAACGATAAAAAGTGAACTTTTATCGTTAATCTAAATTTAACAAGCATGGTGCAATTCTTTACAACTATCTTGTTCTAACAAGCAAGAGACATACAAATTAATTCAATCATCCATCGCATTCATACAACAACCAGTACTGAATAAATATATATAACATTAACATAAATTATATACAAGGTGAATATACAATTTGCAGTGAAATAAATAAATAATTTTATTTTAAAATAGAATTCTCACCTTGCTCGGTTTCATATCTAGTCAATTCCACCACGTAGATCTCGTTTTTCTCATTCCAACGCAACTGAAATTTCTTGATTCTGAAATTGTATGAACATGTTATATTTGTTCACACACTTAATTACAATATAAAAAAAAATTAAGACTTTAATTACATTTCCCAATTAGAATTAAGGTCGTTGTCTTTCTGAATTCCATCGTCTTCTCTTCTGAAATGTGAAAACCCGTTGAACCCATAAGCTTCTTTGCGCCACAAATTCTTCATCCACATAACACGATTCTCCATTATAATTGTTGAGTTTGTCCATCTCGTTGTTGGCTACATTTTTGCCGTTGAAATTGCTTGGAATTATTGAATGAATTGGGAGAAAGAAGAAGAAGAAGATTGGAGCGACGGGGCCATTGATTTTTTTTTTTGAAGTAGCGGTTATCAAAAATGAGGAGATATAGATTAGGTTTAGATGGCAACTATATTTATATTTTTTTTTAATGTCGATTTTTACACAAAAACCCGAGTTCCCTAAATAACTCCAATTAACATTTAAAATGTAACTTTTAATCTTTTTATCGTATTACAAATAAAAACAAATTTCAACTTTCCATTATAGCCTTTTCATGTAATCTAACAAAGTCAAAATTTTAATCTTTTCATTGAAACAAATTCACATTACAATAGGTTCTTCTTAGCGTAAACAATTTGACGCTAAAATATATTCTTCTTAGTTGAAAACAAAATAATGCTAAAAACGTTCTAATAACACATAAAAGAATATTCTATGTTTTGATTATTCTACAAGTTAACAATTTCTATGTATAAAAAAACTGATTTTTTTAAATTTAACATAAATCTTATTTGACAAAAGTGATAATTTGTTTTAACACAAATCTTAACAAAAATGTGATTTTTGTTTTAACATATATTCTCTTAACAAAAATGTGATCTTTGTTTTAACATATTTAACATTCCTAAAATAATGTTTCTTCTATTCACTAACCAAGTTCTGACAATTTATATGACATGTTTATGTTAACATAAAAAGATAATTTTATGTATTCACAAATTTATAATCCCACCTAGTAGAATAAAGATGCTAACTTTATTTCAAACATGAAATATATGTTTACATCTATTTCATAACAAACATGATATATATTTAATTTAACAGTCCTCTAATTAACATAATTGTTAATTTCAACAATTTAACAAACATACCATTAACAAATCAAATCAGCCCAAACGTGGTTACGATTAACAAATATTAATTATATAATAAAGGAATACAATTTCATTGCTCCAATTTATTGTAATTTCCAATTATTACACTGTCATTTATTTTAGTTCTTTATTATGTGTGTGTGTATATATATGTATATATTGGTTATATTAATTTCCCCTAATTTAGAGTTTCAATATTTAATTCTCATTTGTACTAATTGCAACCTTTCTGGCTTCATTACCATTTATTTCCACATTTATTTCCCATTAACACCAACGATTACAATTGTAAATTTTCCTTTTATTACAAGTAACGTTAATTAATATGCATAAGTATCGGAGAACGTTTCAAATTCAAAACTACATTTAACGTTTATCTAATATTAATAATAACTAGCATTGATTACTTGTGTTTTTGGATGGATATAGTATCAATATATATATATTTTTAACGTACTTATTACGTGTATGCTTATTTCTAAATTTCTATATTTACTCCTTTACAAAATTTGTTAATTTCAATTTATTTACAATCTAGTCCAAACTACTTACTAGAAAAATCATTCTTATGTTTTGACTTGCTAAGATTTAAAATCCTATTAACTTCTGTTGATTACATTAAAGAAAAAATGTAATTTCTTATCCAGTGTCACATTTTACATACAAATGAAATTTCCATTGTCTTCCTACTTTCTAATGTTTTATATTACAGCAAAAATATAATATTTATTGTCTTCACTTTTCTAATATTTCATATTACAATAAAAATATAAATTTTTCCGTCCTTATATTATATTACAAAGAAATGTAATCCTTTCTTTTCTTATATTACATTTATGAAAAATGTAATCCTTTTCTTTCTTTTGAAATCTTTCATTTTCTTTTACAAAATGAAATCTTTCATTTCGCCTTTAATTACATTGCAAAAGGTAACCTTTATCTTTTATTACATTGTAAAAGAAAATTAATATTTTCTCTCTTACCTTAATTGCATGAAAAATATAATATTTCCTAATGTAATCCTTTTCTTCTCTTTTCTAATGTATGTTCACAATTACATAAATGACAGATTTTAACTCCTAACATAATTGACAAAAATTTGTGCTAACATGAATGACATATAAAAAATAAATTTTATATATTCACATTCTTCTATGAATACTAATGACATATGAAAGGATATTTCTATTTGTTTACATTTTCTATGCAGTCTAATTATCATATAAAAGTATAATTAACATGTTCACACTTTTCTATATATCCTAATATCAAAATAAAGAACATTTATTTGTTTTCATCCAATGTATAATCACAAAACGACATTTTGATTTTTTTTTCCCGTTATTATTTAAATAAATTATTTTAAATAACTTAAAATAAATTTTAAATTAGCCCCAAAATTCAGGGTTGTTACAGTCTCCCCCACTTAAAATCTTTTCGTCCTTGAAAAGGAACGAAGCTAAAAGTTGATTAATTAACTAACAAATATTTTTTTTTTCTCCATTGGTTTAAATAATTTTATTAGTTGATTAACTTTCAAATATATAACTTTTTTATATTCAAAAATCATATTTTCTAAAATAGATTATATATAATCACAAATACGTTAATTATAAGCCTATCACTTTGGACTCATTCTAGGGTATTACTAACCCCATCTCTAATGAGTTTTCTCATTCTAGGATACTACTGATCCTATCTCTAATGAGTATCCTTATTGGATATTACTAATCCAATCTCTGATGAGTCTTTTGTTCAGTTCTAACGAGTTGTACCCCAAAGATTTGAGCTAACATAAACTCTGATACCAACTGTAAAGACCCGTAAATTCTCGCTCTTTGGATCGACCATTAACCACACATGTCTGACCCAAAGGTTGGAAATCCACGAATACTTTAACTTTGGGAATACAATACATTAGAACAACAACAACAGACTTTTATAACATCAATAATAAATGTTACATCAGAGTACAGAATATCAGAGTACATTGACTAATAATTACAGCGGAAGATAATTTTACATTATTTTAATACATTGCAGCGGAAATAAAATAACTAAGGCAGCGGAAGACAACTATGCTCTGGACACGGCTTTAGGCTTCAATCCAGAATCCTGCTCGAGGTAAGAACCTGTAGACAAACTACTCGACTGCCCGTGTGGAAAGAGGGCACCCGAGTTTGTAAAGGTGGAAACAAACAACGGGTCAGTCATGGGACTGGTGTGAGAATTCTTAACTACTTTAACTAATAGTAATAAGGCAAATCCAAGGAACACGCCGCTAACGCGGAACGGGTTTACTCCAATGGATTGCCGGTGCATAAACTAAAGTAAATCGTTAAAAAAACGCAATGCTTTTTAGAAAAATGAAACCATCATGTAATGACCCGGGTTTTTGACGACTTTGGTTATCACCATAAACTCACTGATGACTAACCAAACATCAAAAAATACCGATCATTAATGAAAGAAATTAGAGGATGAGGAAAGATAAGATAGAAACTTAGAATAGAAGAAGAAGAAGAACACAATATCAGAGTAACACGAATCTCACAGTGGAACGAATAGATATATTTCATAACATAACTTTGAAATACAAATCTGTACTTGAATATACATATCATTGTCAAAGTACGACACTTACAACACAACGGAAATAAACTAGAGCTATATGATCCTGAAGCCTCCTGCTCCAACTCTTCAAGTATATCTGTAAATCCTGACTACTTGACTTCCCGTACAAATTTAGGCACCCAAGAGTTTAGGGAAAACAAAATAAAATAACCTCCGGGTCAGTCATGGGACCGGTATGAGTAAAACAGTTTATAGCAGTTCAAGCAGGTAATCGATATCTCGTAAGACCACGTCGTATAACGGAACGGGTTTTTCCCTTATGAGAATCCAAATATCTTTATATTCAAAACCTTTTGATATTATAATAATGTCTATCAACACAATATAATAATCATCTAGCAGAAACGCTTTCATCTCACGTTCTACATATATAGTATACAATCAAAACCGCAAGCACGTATTGGGTAATGGATTTCCAACTATGACAAGGTATGGAACCACCTTTCGCTCGTGTACCTCTAGAGAGGAATACACTGGGTTCAACAAGAACATCTTGCAACCCAGCCACACATGACCGACCACTCATTTCGCTTAAGTCTATCGAATGTATATCACCAACGGTTGGGATCAACAACCGTTTCCCGAATGGGACAGCATCAACAATAGATTTTTAGAAGTAAATGAAACTCTAGATCAGGTGATTATACAACCTACTTTGGTGCGACCGACTTAGCCATGCTACCTGCCCGATTTCTGTCATTTACCGGATGTGAGGCTAGAAGCTACGCTTTATCATCACACCAGATTCACTTTGAATGCCGCATCGTCAAATCCATCAGATTACTGATTGACGTCCTCAACCATACATTATGTGTTAGCTAAAAGAAATTTCCTTCTCCGCTTCCACTCTTGGTGTGGTTGGAGAAATCAATATACGTGATCGTCTGGAAATACTATGTTAGACATCCGTCCATACAAGTCATCCCGGAACAGGATGAACCGAAGGCACTATTCTGTAAACAGGATAGCCCTTGCATAACTCCCTCTTCAATTTCCTTTGGCGTATATGGTTCGCAACGCTTATGCCAATACAGAGTGGTTCTTTGGATAATAATCCAACCGGTCCCTCCATACTAACGATGTTAAAATGGTCAAAACTTCGATAGTCTGTGATTTACCTATCAAAGAAAAACAGTGTGCAAACAACGATATTATTTCCAGATGGAAATTCTATCAATCAATCATAAATCATATATATATATATATATATATATGTGTATATTTCCTTATTTTCTATGTTTAGAAAATATACGTTAACACTGGAAAACATCTCTATAACTCATTTACGTATCACTATTCTTCCACATCTATCAGATTCTAACTATAAACTAACAAAAGAACAACTACCTAAGTATAAACCCCGAAGGCCGAAACCAACATCAGATCGATACTCAGGAAACCATTCAACTAATTAATCTCTAGTCAGTTTCCAATTTCTGTTTAACTCCATTTGATTTACTATGTTCGATTAACTCCTTTAACTCTATTTGAATAAATTATATTCGATTTACTCTCTTTAACTCTATGTAATCCCGCATTTTTATCGGTTTGTATTTGAATATTTAAATCTGTTTAAATATTGAATTCTTAATATAAGTGGATGTATATGTTAATTAAAACGAAGTTGAACGTATAAAAATATATGTTAATTATAATCGAGCTCACAACGACGCTGTAGTTCGTAATTTAGCGTTCTGAACTTCAACTGAGTGTACAGGACTCATTATAAGTCGGATTTCCTCGAAACAAGAAACGATGAGATTTGTTTAAGCGTGTCTTCCTAACAGAAGCGAAAATTTGAAATTTTGGATTATAGATTCTGAGTTATATCCAAATCAAATATTCAGAAAGTCGCTGTAAAATCGTTTATCGACCGTAATGGTTTATTCGATATAACTAGATATCAGTTTCGAATTTGGATAAGGTTCTTTTGAGACGTAGTGATAATTTAATTTTTAGATTTTTTCTGTAATTTTTAATTAATTAAATATGCAACTTTTTATTTGAAGCATTTTGCACCCTATATCGATATTTCGGGGTTTCACAATATGAGTTAATCTACTGGTATTATTTTATTTTCTGGACCATGGCACCTTGCTGGACACAACTGTATCTTTACTTCAGTCCATAGCGGTCTATAAATAAATATGATATTGTACCCGTACCATGTATAACATTGGGAATTGTCTCTACTATATAGTGTATCATTAATTTGAAAATCTATTTGTTTATCATTAGATGTTAGTTAAATAAAACAAATGTTGGACACTATGGAAGAGAAATATTATAATAAGATACAAAAAACATCATTTTGAATTACACTTCCTCAGGTATACAAATTTCTACACTAGACTTTCGTAGATTCAAGACACCATACAACTAGGCTTTCCTTTCTCTTTAATGGAAGCATGGCTACGTCATGGCAATTTCAAGTCACGATGTATTTTCACATCCTACACCTACTCTGAGAACCATCACTTAGACCCCATCTCCAGCTGTGAACCTAGTCATCGTCTACTACTTATTAACCCCTAAGAACTAAAATCCGCGCAGAACTAAAACAGTAAGCAACCATAAATAAACTAAAAGTATATATAAAATAAACCCAAATTTCTTCGTACATAAGTTTCCACCCTGAACAACTCCATGTGCCTATGGACGTGTATGTACAGAGGCTACGTTCCCACTACGTCCTTAGCACATGCCCTATTAGTATCATGTATGATGTGAAAACTCAGACAATACTCTAAAATTAAAGAAATCCTACTGCTAACCATCCCCTAAAGCTTCATGGTGAAGTAAACGAGCTACCCTACATGCATATACCTTAATAACTAAGTCTTCCCATACCTCCATCCTTATATAAAATGCGGAAGCAGGCTGGAGCTTTTCTCTCCGTGGACTTCTGGTAATGGCCGAAGCTTTCATAGTTTCTATAATAATAATAATATTAATAAAAGAGAATGGGGCACGTCAGCTATGAGGGTCGCGACCGAGAATATGGGGTTTGAGTAACACTGGGGAGGTAGTAGGCTCTTGGGAGATCAGTACGTGTGCACTGCTATGGGGAGTCTGGGTATCGCAATATGGCACTTCTGAGTGACAAAAGGTTTTGATGATTTATGTTTAAGGTGAAAAGGCAGTTGAATGTTGCGGATGTTGTCAGAGCAGCGGAGGCTTGAGTTTCATGAGGCTTAGTTTGCAAGTTAATGTGTTAGAATTTAAGGAAATAACGGGGCTTGGCTTATGCATGCTTAGCGTGTGAAACGTAGTGGCATGGATGGAGAAAGCAAGTTTATGCGGTGGTGAGTAGCTGATGGGAAGCTTGCGCGTCTTAATTAGGTAATGCGTGAGCAAGGGGGAGCGCCTGTTTCTCATGAATTAAGGGATGTTTGGTTATGCAAAGGGAATATAAAGGATGTATAGTGTAGTGTTTGGGTTCAGGGGATTGCGAGATCAGACCGAAATAGCGATGGTGTATATCAGCGGTGAGGATGGCAGGTTGATGAAGAAAAGAAACGGGGTTTCCGGAATGTTCAAATCACGAAGGGGCGAACACTTGGAAGTGGGAGAAGAACCGACGGGGACGTGAATCAGTAGAAAACGCCGGTATAAGCAACTGACGCAAATCGTTATTTAACAGTTAACACGCAAAGGTGAGTAAATTCACTAATTCTGATTATTTTAAAATATTATAATTATATTTTAAATGTTGTCTGAATGTTGTGTGATGGTCGATTAGGTAGATTACAATTAAATTGGTTGAATATTATATATCGTTACATATGTACCCATCATCGGTTGGATACTGATTCCATCGATCAAAAAATTTCCTAGTAGGAATCAGTGTAAATTGTTTGACTAACATCTGTGGATGCGGGAAACCGGTTGGAGGAATCCAACCGGATTCCTTAGTATTTATGTGTACTGTTTGTTTTATATGTATGCATTGTTTGAACCCAAACGACAGTAAAACCCCGTGTGAATATTGATGTTGAACGAAAATTCAACATTTGTTTCGATAAATCAATAAACGATATCGATTAAGAAAGTGGTAACAGTCGATCGTAAAACCATCGTTTTCTTAAGAAGTGATTGGTCGTCAGGTAAATCAACGAAGTTAATTATAAAAATTATATTTTTATAATTAAAGCGAAGTTTTAAATTATAATAGAAGTTCTATTATAAACCAGTATTTTAGAGTTCATTTTCATAAAATAATTAAAAACGATTGTTGACATTTAAATAAGTTTATACAGCAGAAATTATCCGACGATTAAATATTTGGATAATTATATTTAAGATAAACAATTTAGAAATAAATCTAATGTTAAGAAGTAATTAAAATCAGTTAACGAATTTACTGATGGAATGAAGTTGACTTAATCAACTGTTATTTGGGAAAATGATTATTAGATTAATTGGTCTTTAATTAATCTAATGGGAGCAGTTTAGAAATAAATTAATCAAAATTAATGAGATTTAATTACCTTTTTAGTTTAAGAAGTTATAAATAGAACTGTGGGATGGAGAAAGCGAAGAGTTAATGTTAAATATAAATAATAATCATAAACAACAGAGATTTCAAAGTAAGAATATGGTGTTATAAAACCATAGTTAAAATTTAACAAGAAAATATGGTCTGATATATATTATAAGGAATTAGAGTTACAGACTTATATCTGTTCTAAGGTAAGAATGTTGTCGATCAAGGTCTGAGAGGTAAATAGAATACCCCAACTTGAATGGCTTCACTATTATCGAGGAACGATATCAGTTTGTAACGGAAAGAGATGTCAAGACTAGTATAAAGGGAATATGGCAGCGTATGCAAGTCTTAGAACTATAGCGATAAAATAAACGCTGTTGATTAGGCTTAAGCGTGACTGTTATGTCAAGATTAGTTATAAAGGAGAATATTATAGCGTATGACAAGTTTGAGCTATAATGATAAAATAACGCTGTTGACAAGGTAAGTGTGACTGTAATGTTGAGATTAGTTATAAAGAAAATATTACAGCGTATTGCAAGTTTTTACTATAGCGATAAATTAACGCTGTTAACAAAACTTAAGCGTGATTTTTATATATAGCAGCACTTATTCTAGAGTAATAAGTAACGACATTTGTTCAAAGATAATATAAGAATAAGTTTAGAAAGAGAAATTGGAGAATCATATCAGAAAACGATGGCAGCATTTAGATGTTCGAAATGTAATTAGAATTAAACCATTAGAATGTGGAAATATAATTCGACGAAGTTGAATGTATTAAAGTAAATCATTTTAGGAATTATAATCTGATAGGATCGGTAATACTTAGCCTAAACCAATAAATTATAATAGGATATGTAATTAGTATTTGGTATAAAAAGTTGTCTTAGAGAACAAAGTTGATAAAGTGGATTGGGAATATAAAGTATGAAAGAGATTTCGGTAAACAAGATAACGGTATTTACTATTTGAATAATGAGCTATTTGATAAAGGTGTTCAGACTTTTATAATAGAAATGATATTCACATTTTAAAGTGAATAATGTTTTAAGAGTGAGCGTTAGACCGATTAAAAGGTTAAAATGAAATTGGAGAAATTTTCCAATGTAGATAGGGTAGATTATCCAAGTATAGGAATAAAGAATGTGAAAGAATGGAAATGTTTCGAATGTTAATAATGCATGTTATCTAGAACATGAGAGAATAAGAATTTATAATAACTAGAAATGTTTTCCAAGCAGTGTAAAAAGGCTAAAACAGGATTTGAGAAATATCTGGTAAGATATGGGAATTCGAATAATAAAAACGAATGTTAAATAAAAAGTACCCGTGTGTCTATGATACATTTGAATGAATGTTTGTTTTTATTTCGGTGGTTAAATAACTGGCCATCGAAGTGTTTTGACCATCGTTGTCAATAAGGAGAGACCGATTGGATTTATTATCCGAAAACCACTTCGTATAGGCATAAGCGCTGCGAATTAGATATGCTGAAGATAATTGAAGACGGAGTTAAATGGAAGGGTCGTCCAGTTCTAGAATGGTGTTTTTTTGTTTGTCCAGTCCCAGGACAACTTGTATGGACGAGTGTCTGACAGAGTATTTCCAACGGTCACGCTGTTAATTTTTACAAATATACCAAGTTGGTGGGGAGAAGGTAACTTTTCTTTATTCTACACCCAGCGTGCATTTGTGTAATCAATATGTGATTAAGGATTTGACGATGTGGCATTCAAAGTGAATGGTGATCAGATGTTCTGAAGATAGACGTAGCCTCTAGCCTCACAACCAGGAAGTAACAAAAGTTGGGCTAGGCAGCATGGCTAGTTGGGTCATCCCCAAGCAGGGTGTATTGTCACAGATCTAGAGAAAATTAATATTTATACTTCTTTTCGATTCTGTATCTTCGGATGACGGTTGGATGGCCTACAATCGTGGTGGCAATATATTCGCGACACTCAAGCTAAATGAGTGAGCGGTCATGTGTGGTTGGGTTGCAAGACGTTCTTGTTGAACACAGGTGTATCCCCTCTAGAGTACACTGTTCGGAAGGTGCTCCCATACCTTGTCTGTGGGAATCCATTCTCCAATAAGCGCCATGCGGTTTATGATTTTATACTATATATATGTGGAGCGTGAGATGCAAGCGTTCTGCTACTTGGATAATTATTTGTTTAGACATTATCATAATATCACTGGTTTGATATCAAAGTAATTTGGGTTATAGTAAGATAAAAGTCGTCCATGTTTATGTGTGGGCTGGTCTTACTATTATCCTTTTGTTTCAAAAGGATTTTCTTCAAAGTAAAACCGTATGGTTAGAATTTACTCATACCAGTCCCATGACTAACCCAGAGTTTATTTTGTTTGTTTCCCTAAATTCTTGGGTGCCCAAATTTGTACGGGCAGTCAAGTGTTTCAGGCTTTTACAGATACACTTGTAGGAGCTCAAAGCAGAAGGCTTCACCATTAGTATTTAGAGATTATTTCCGCTGTGATATGATGTGTTGTACTCTGATATATGGTATGTATATACAATACAGTTTTGTAACTCAAAGTTATGTTATATAATACATTTTATTTATTCCGCTGTGAGTTTCGTGTTTACTCTGATTCTGTTCAGTTGACTTCTTCTTCTTCTTCTATTCTATTAGTTCTATCTTTTCTATCTCATCCTCTAAATTCTTTCTATTAATGACCTGAATTTTCATGCAATTTAAGTTGAATGCATAGAATATTAGTCAGCTCAAATTGGCACGGATTTTCCGGCCATTACACTCTAACTGGTTTATTAACTCTCTTTGATTAACTTAAATTAATTAACCATAATTAATTAACTCTCTTTCCTTTTATAATATCGTATTTATTTTCTAACTAAATATTTCCTTTATAATTCTATTTATTCCCTAAATAAATAAATAATCCCATTTAATCTATTTGTAAATGTTCTACAAATATTTCCTTTTTATCTCTATTCTATTTGTAAATGGTTTACAAAGATTTCTCTTTCTATTTGGTTTGACAAATATTTTCTAAATAAATAATTCTCTTATACTATAATTCTATTTATTCCCTAAACAAATATCCCCTTTTTATTTTCTCTATTTATTTTCCAAATAAATATTTATTTTATTTATTTTATAAATAAATATTTCTTTTATAAAATCCTATGATTTTATAAACATTTCATTTCAATATACATATTTGAAAATTCCTTTTTGATATTCTAGTATCACTGATGGTGTTTAACATATCAAGCTATGATGTCCAATATCGTTCATACATATATAATCAACAACAGATCATAAATCATATCATATATCACAATATATGAATAACAATAAAATAACTATTGAGGAATCCAGTCGGATTCCTCCAACCTGTTTCCTTGCATTCACAGATGTTATACAATAAAATCAATAACACTTTCAGTTCCATATGACATATTCTGTTAAACAGAATCAATATAGAAATTCAACTAACTGACTAGCAGTTCAATCAATACACAAACAACTAAACCAAACAGTTAACACACAGCAATCAGCCATCATTTATCAGTTCTAAATATACGTTATAAAAATAGAACTGTTCAGAGTTGGTGAGTTTTACTCACATTGGCGCGTTAACCGTTAAATAATCGGTTTGCATTCTTTGATTGAGTCGGACAATTTATTTCACCATAAATTGTAATGAGCTCCAATTGACTTGCGGCCAGTTCCAGTGCGAATGTCCGTCCATATGATCCCAACGCAACTTACGGTTCGTCATTCTGATATCGTATGAAGGAGAAATTTAATTTACAATTTTGAATAAATCTTTAAATTGAATTAAAAACTTGGCTTAAAATCAAATGGGCCTTGCCCCCTTTATGTCGGCCCGTTTCCTTTCAGACCCGCCCCATTTCTTCATCTTTCCCAAATCATTTATCCCGTCGAACCCCTATTCACTTCCACTGCCGATTTCATCTCCAAATCCCTCCACTCCCTTTACTTTAAAAATCACAGAAAAATCACTAATATTTCCCTCATCAAATTCCCAAGCCCCTCCTACCAAAATTGTAGAACTCGAACCCCACCCACCCGCTCGCGTTGAACGAAACTCCTGTAGCAGACAGCGAAGGAAAATTTGTCGGAGTTACCCCCAAAAGGTCACAGAGGTGCGGTTCTTGATGTTAAAGCCGAATTCGAACTCGATTCCATGAATTCATGATTGCATTCGCCACAAATTGGAACCCTAACATCGCCGAAGCAAAAACCCGGACCTGAAAACTGTGTCGAACTCTGCCAAATGTGTATAGACCTGAAGAGTTTCCACCAGGGATTACCACGATGTTCGAGTCTCGATTTATAGATTTTTATTGGGATATATTTTGATTTTTCTTTGCTACTGTCTTGGGTGTATACGGTTATATATATATATATGCTATGTTGATGGTAGGTGTCGTTCGTGGTTGAGAAAGAGTCTGCGTGGGTTTGTTTAAGTCCACTTATAACTAGGATATTTTTATTTGATTCTTTTATATTTTATTTTATTGATTTTATGCACTCTAAAAATTCCTGTGCTCACACGTGATACCCAAAAATCACCAAACTGGACATACCGCTAGAGTTTGACCTTACGGTCCCAACGAAACTGGTTTCGTCGAATTCCAACTCCGTATGCACACACAGCGTATTTTTAACCGTCGAAATACTGACTGTTTCTCACTTTAAAAATCCATACGAGCACACAGTGACTCTAAAAATCACGAAACTGGAAATTTAACAACTATTTGA
The DNA here is from genome assembly GCA_030737875.1 of Allium sativum. Classification (NCBI taxonomy): domain Eukaryota; kingdom Viridiplantae; phylum Streptophyta; class Magnoliopsida; order Asparagales; family Amaryllidaceae; genus Allium; species Allium sativum. Next base: position 166,328,861 of record CM060913.1, read on the forward strand.
CATTGCGGATCCAACAAAACTAGTTTCGTCGAATTCCGACTTCGTTTGCAAAACCGGCTATTTTTAAAGCTTTGAATGACCCATTTAAATATATAAATATATTTAAATATAATTATATTAAATATTTATAAATAAATATTATCGTATATATTCACAGTGGAATACCATACAGCTCTAGAATATTCCTATATGAGTTTCTAACTTGATATTTTAAATCTGGGTCAACCCGATATTCGATTTATATTGAAATTCCTTTTTAAAATATAAATAATTCCTTTATAAATTATCAAGGAATTCCACAGCGACTTTTCTAAAATTTGTTTTGGACATAAATCAAAATCTACACGACGAAATCCCAATTTTCCTCTTCCACTAGAAAGCTATACTCCACCAGCTCCACACGTTTCTTGTTTCATAGAAATCCGGCTTAAAACGAATCATGTATATTCAGTTGAAGTTCAAATCGCCAAATAACGAACTGCAGCGCCATTTCGAGCTAGATTTTTATTATAATATAATTATACGTTCAAACTGCCGTTATTTAAATATATTCGTTATTCAAATTCAATTCCAAGCTGAATTAAATATCACAGATGATCCAATTCACACCATATCGTCATTTCAGCCGATTCTGATTATTTCAGAATTAAATATATTATTTAATTTATTATTTTAAATAAATATTCACCATTATTTAATTTCACGACCATTAAATCCTTTAATTCACCTTTTAAATAATTAAATAAATTAATTATACTACCTCTGCCAATGCGGGTCATTACAATCTTCCCCACTTAAAATAATTTCGTCCTCGAAATTGCTAAAAGGTAGAGGACGACCCTATCGACTAGTCAGAACATATTTGTTCACTTCTTAACTTCAGTTTCAACTGAACCAATTTAATTTCAATTAAATTATTAATTAATTCTTATCAACGAAAATTTCCAAAAATTCTGAAAATTTTCTAACGCCTTAACTCTTCGAATTTTTTTGCCAACATCTCCTTTGTACGGGTTAATAGCTCAAACTCCAACTTGCCTCTCTGGGCCATCTCCAACCCAAAAAGAAAATCAAACAACCAAGCGGCTTGCCAATTCGGCTCGTAAATCTTATATCCAGTAGAAATATAAACTTGTACTTTTTGTCGGCATATCATTATATCCTTTCCACCTGTTCTCAATTCAGCGGATACAAGGGTCATCTCAATCAAATTCCAATCTGCTTTTATCCACAACACAACCATTCAGTTATATCCAAGCCAAATATCATTTCAATTCGAGTTTCATTCTCGATTCCCAACTCTTAACTTGATTATCACATTACACTTCAAATTTGAATCTCACAATCCAATTTGTCTTGATATTATTCTGATTCAACCTCAGTTACCACTTTACTGGCTTTACTTTAATTCAATATTTCTTTCACAAATTTCTGTTAAATTTGTTTTTAATTCAAACAGTCTTTCCCTGGGAGTTTTTAAACAGTTCACTCTTTTCAAAAATCAAAATTTCCTTTTGAACATGTCACTGAGCCCTTAATTAATATTCCATTAGTTAAATCACTTCTCTATTTCTTTATCAATATTTGTTAACCAAATATTTTCAATAACCATATTGGCCTTTTATGTTATTTGGAAAACATTTCCAAATATCGCCATCCTTTATTTTCTAAACTTCATAAAATATATGCTATTTATAATTGGAAAATATTCCAATTACTTATCTCTTTTCCGATCTCGTTTATTTTATACTTAGGAAATATTCTTTATTATATTTCCAAGTTTACACTTATTTGGGTTAAAACGGATGTTGTGTAAAACATCGTTACGACAACCCAAATACTATATTCAACTAACTCTTATTCAACATTGATCTTCGAGCCTGAAATCTTACTATTTATTTGTTAATAATGAAATCAAACAAGTTGGGGTATAACTACCTCTCAGACCTTGACTGAATAACATTTATAACATCAAAATAGATATGACTACTTACTCGAATAATCAATACCATACAACTACTTATTCACTTTTAAACACGTATACACTTCCTCTTTCTATTCTTACTAGATTTTATTCTAGGCTTCCTTTTTTGATTTTTTACTATTCTATTTCTAAGTTCGTTTCCTTATCGACTTCTATATATATATATATATATCGATAGTTGATTTCTAAATATCAAATTATCTTAAAAATATTCTAACTCCTTAAATTCCCGGAAAAATTCGCCATAACCTCCTTTGTACTAGGAGCATCGGGATATTTCAAATAGCCTCGCATGGTGTGACGACCCATTCCCGATAAGACGGTGGCAAGGGTAATCTTTGGAATATAACACACAAATAGTTAACAACAGAACAGAAATAATGAAATACATCAGATAATGTAGAATAGAATACACTGGATAAATATAATCATCAGAGTTACACAGTATATAGGATCATACATAGCACAAAATACAGTTCAGCTATACATAAATGTCTACTGCGGAAAAGAAAACATTATGCACAACAGGAGCTGAACAGCATAAAAAGAGAGAAATGATAGAATCCATCTTCAGCTCCAGCTATCCAGAAAGAGCCTGCTAAAACCTGAATACAAGGCTGCCCATGTAGAAAAAGGGGCACCCGAGTTTGCAAGTGAAACAAACTACGAGTCAGTCAGGGGTTTGGTATGAGAAATCTACTTAACACATTTTCAAATATGGCTAATCACAGGACCACGCCACTTTCGCGGAACAGGTTTACTCCATTGGATTGCTAGTGCTTTAAAACAAATAAATCTTTTAAACATCGCAATGCTTTTTACAAAAATGAAGCCATTATAAGACTCAGTTCCCATCACACAATGCAACACAAACCGGAGGATAGAGTTTTACCTTATAATGGCCAAATATGCTTGATACGAGGAAAACAAATCATTTGAAATGCTAATTTTATCGTTTAATTCTTAATCAGACTCCAACCGTAAACTAGTAGGAGAACGATTCCCCAGGTATTAACCCCGAAGGCCGAAACCAACGTCAGACCAATACTCAGGAAACCATCCGTCCTAGCTCGTTTCCAGTTAGTTTCTAACTTTAGATACAATCATAAATATCAATCATAGACGTCATTGGTACCATATATCATGTCGCCATATATATATATATATATATATATATATATATACACACAATCAAAACCGCACAATGTCGTATTTGGAAATTGGATTTCCGCCACGAACCGAGGCCAGGGATCGTCCTCACCGCTTCGAGACAATCTAGCCTACCATGTCTCAGGAACAGCCGCAAGTGCCCCTTGGATCGTCAGGGCCGGTCCACCGATGTGAATTAAAATGCCTGAGCACTGCGTTTCCCCGCCCTTTGGGGCGCAAATGAGCCAACGAATGACTCCATCGGTTCGAGAACGAACGATATATCTGAGGCGCCTCACTATGCATCATCCACATAAGTATAATGTCAGGCCGTGTAAAAACACTGACACAACTCCTAGCTAGAAAGAAACACATGTCCTTCCTAAAGTCCTCTGCCGTTTCTGGTTCATACCGGGGTGTAAGGCTCGTGAATTCACGTTATACACAAAGCTATGCCACACAGGCGTTGCTTTGATCATCCACCACAAAGCTCTACTTTTCAACAAAAGCTTTGATCATTGCATCTCAGCATGCCACACTGGCAATTCACGCCATCTAACCGACGTTTATTAATCACACAGAATGAAATCCAATGTCAGACACACAGTCCATTTAGAAGTCCGTTCTGGGTCTGAACGAAACCGGAGGATCTTTATTCCTCGCATATCCGTACAATCAACCTGTACGTCCAAACGGCTACTACTTCAACCCCTTCTAGGTAGCTACTCCTATCATGAGCACCGGTAGCACCCCTCCATTCGACGTGAAGATCATCGGTCTTGCATCGTCTTCATATCTTTGACTTTCAAACGTCGATCAATTATTTGAAATAAGAATTAACTCGGCCTTTTCAAATAATTGACGTATATTTAGAATTTCAAATCAATTAATTTCAACGGTTAAATTATTCGATATCACTAATTCTGTTCTTTAGTGTAATTTTCACGCCAAACACATTCAACCATCAAATATCACATAAACTGAGTTAATTCAGTTTATTTTCATTCCATATCGTTCATAATATTTTATCATGATTTATCGCTATTTTTATTTATTTAAAAATAGCCAATATATTCGAAACAACGCTTTAGGCCATAACGCGGCCGTGGTGCTGTTTTTCTCCAGATTAGATTTACACATATCTGAAAATTTAACCGTTGGATCTTCACAAATTTTATATCATTAGAAAGATCTTTTGAAAAGGAATCCAATGGTTTCAATTTTGGGGAAATCCGACGGTCGGATCTCCCGCACTAATCATTTGAAGTTAGGATTTCAAAATATGAACTTCAGCTTCGTTGTTCGATTTAAATTAATTAATTATATATATATATATATATATATATATATATATATATATAATCGATTCTCGCGCTGTTTTTCTTCAGAGTTGAATTAAACATTCCAGACAATCCAACCATTGGATCTTTACAAAGTTGGTGCCGTTGGAAAGATATTTCCAAGGCGAACCCAACGGTGGTGGTTTCAGGAAAATCCGATGGTCGGATCTCCCGCACTAATCGTTTGAAATCACGGTTTCAAAATGCGAGCTACAGCGTCGTTATTCGATTTATTTTAGTTATATATATATATATAATCGATTCTTCGATTTCAAAACCATATTCATTTTATACATTTGATAAAATGATATTTTTATCCAACTAAAATTTATTTCAATACTTCACTATTTTTAATAATTCATGCATATAATAAAAATGTAATTTTTATTGTAAAACGATTTATTTCAAAAACACGACTATTTTATATAGTTCATATAGACAACAAAAATATGATTTATATTATAAAACAATTTATTTAAAAATACGAGCACCATTCAACACATGAATTTCTATTCAACGAATGAATTTCTATTTAACACATGAATGTTCTCTATAGTTTGTATATATAATTAAAATGTGATTTTTATTGTAAAACAATTTATTTAAAATACGAGTACCACTCAACACATGAATTTCTATTCAACGAATGAATTTCTATTCAACACATGAATGTTCTCTATAGTTTGTATATATAATAAAAATGTGATTTTTATTGTAAAACAATTTATTTAAAAATCCGATTATTTTATGTAGTTCAAACAGGTGATAAAAATGTGATTTTTATTATAAAATAATTTATTTAAAAATACGAGCACCATTCAACACATGAATTTCTAATCAACGAATGAATTTCTATCCAACACATGAATGTTCTCTATATTTTGTATATATAATAAAAATGTGATTTTTATTGTAAAACAGTTTATTTCAAAACACGATTATTTTTCAATACATGGATTTCTATTCAACAAATGAATATAGTCTCAACCAATGAAAATAAATCAAACACAGAAAAATTTCAGGAAATTTCGGCAGCATAACGGCAGGGTAGTTAAAACCGGGTCCGTCCCTAGTACGGCTCCTCGCTCTGCCTTAAAACCTCGCGGTTTTTGACAATGGGGAATCATGCATCTAGTTCGCACGTAGGCGACATGTTTTATTTTCATTTCCACAATCCTATTCTAATTTGTTTCAACCACAAGAGGGTATTTTTCAACCACAAATGTATTTTTCAACCACAATCAATCGTTCATTCTCAACCACAAACAATTTTATCAACCAATTTCTCATCAACCAAATAATCCCCAACAATATCACAACCAATAAATATCGTCCATGGTCTGTGGACGAGGGGATATATATATATATATATATATATATATATATATATATATTCGTATATAAATATATTTCAATTTACTTCAATTCATTTCAACGTCATTTCATCATATATATAATTTTTACAACGCATATATAACTTATACATCGAACATACGACCTATACAACGCTTATACATGAGGTGTACAACGCTTATATAACTCATACATCGACTATATAATTCATACATCGTTGTTTTCCATATCGTTCATAATTTAGAAATCTCACATTGGGTTCCACTCCACCAAAAATTGCAGAAGGCTCAGAAAAATATGCGGTCCCTTCTAGAATGTAGAAGACGTCCACACGGTCCCGATGTCTCCTGTTTCATCGAATTTCGTCAATACACGAAAAAGATATCATTTTTAGAAGTTAATTGAATTTCACGACGGTTCTAAACTGTTGGAACAATTCAAAAATATAGAACTCGTACCTCTGCCCTTTTTATTCGAAACTAGGTTTCGAATTATCTTCAAATCCATTGCTTGTTGTTTCGATCAGTTGGCTTGACGTTGTCAAGGGCGGAGAGGGCTCCACGGCGCCACCACTGGTGGTCAACTCGGCGGCGGCAGGTGGAAGATCAGGCGACTCGAACGTCGATGCTTTGGGGGGCCAGAGCTCTCGATTTACTCCACGAAAAAATCCCTAATTGCTATGGATTAGAAGAGGTAGATGAGCACTTCAAAAGCCTTAACTGCGGCAGTGGCTATCAGTGCGTGTGGAGGGAGTTAGAGAGGAGAGAAGTTTCAAGGAGGAGCCGCCGTTCGTCGAGAGGAAGATCGGGGAGAGAGAAGGACCTTTGACCAATGATATTTTTTTTTATTAATTTATATATTTTTAAATTTCGAAAATACCCTCTTTCACCACGAACCCCAATTCAAGCCCAACGACTGTCGTCCCTAGCGTTTTACCCCCATTCCGAACACAATGGGATATGTTTCGTAGGCCCATTCGACTGTTTCAGTCAGTTTTCTTTCAAATTAAAATATAAAACATTCAATATTTAATTTGAACGTACATTTCAATTTGCCGGGGCCACATACTGATTCGAAAAATTCCAGAAAAATAAATCTAGCTATGTTTTGATGATACGGTCCCAACGAAACTAGTTTCGTCGAATTCTGAGACCGTTTGAAAAATGGCCATATTCTGGTCGATCCAATTTAACTATAATTGACCAAAACACATTTTCCTTTGCCACGCTCACATACTAACTTTAAAAATTATGAAATTTGAAACCTAGCAATAACTTCACATCCTGGATCCAACAAAAGTGGTTTCGTCGAATTCCGAGGTCGTTTGCAAAATGTCTATTTTCACGGGTTATATAAATTATATAGCGACCTTTCTGAAAATTCATTTGGCCATAACTTTTGGTTCCCTCTATGAAACTTCGACTTTTCAGATTCGTTGGAAAGATATTTACTAACAGATTTAAATATTTTTGGTTTCACTCAAATCCGTTTCGTTTTGCACCCGATACTGTCAGTCAAAGTTTGAATTCAATTTTTGAAACTGCCGCGCCATTTCAGGCCTTGTTTATAATTCAAATTAATTATATTCATTTTCAACATCGATTCAAACTACCTTTTCGTCGTTATTATTTAAAATATTTATTTAAAATATTTAAAATCCACTATTTTAGCCAATTTAAAATTTTTAAACTGGTTCAGATTTTACGGGTTGTTACAATCTCCCCCACTTAAAAGTTTTCGTCCCCGAAAAGGAACAAAGTCGAAAGTGGTTTGATCAATCACCTCTACTTTCATTCTGGCTTCCATTCTCCAACTTTTCAGTTTCTGAGAATTTTCAAATTCTTCAAAAAATTTGGCTAACACTCGGAATTTTCGAAAAATTTCGCCATAACCTCCTTTGTACGGGGAGGGGTTTGGAAATTTATTGGGTCGTATTAGGTACCCAATAAATCCTATAAAGCATACACATATTTATAGTGATATATTCTTGTGTTTACAGGGGAGCGTGTATAGATAATAACTCCAGAGAATAATTTCTCGTCACCCTGTCAAAGCCTGAGGGAGTGTGTATTTTTAATTGCTCCAGAGGATAAATCCTCGTCACCTCGTCCCGTGTGGAAAATAAATAATCCATGTGTCGTATCTAATGACTAGAGAGAGGTGATTATTGTCAACTCCAGACCCGTGTGGGTTTTTTTTATTAATCTGGCCATTTATCGTTATATTTTATATGGTCCATATCAGTCATCAGTTCAACCTATAAAATATAATCATCGCCATATGAGCCTCCTACTCGTACGGTAAATCTTCCACCTCGTCACACAAGCTCCAAATGCTCATGTGGTATATGATGAAGTATGCCTATCTTCGAGAAGTATGCCATGTAGTGTAGTTCAAAATTAATTGTTACTATCCTATGACGACATTCATTATTACACACAGAATAACCAGCACTCCGCATCTAATGGCATTCACAGGAGTTGATATAATAATAAAATTGCGCATCCAACTCATTAAGGTTTACCTATTTGTCGGGCACGCAAATAAAATCTTTACTCAATAGCTAATCCATTTACCTGTTCAAACACATATATAATGCACATGTATATAGTTCTATCTATTTTTAACTCAGTTTGATGTGTGATTTAATCGAATAAGTTCTACCATTCATCCCTTTTATTGATTAAATTAACTATCCTTCTAAAAGTTTAATTAATCCAATCAACAATCACACAACACTAACATCCATCAATACGTTTTTAACTCTTCACAAATATATTAGTTAATTCGTATATTCTTTTAAAATCATTCAGATTATATAACAAAAATTCTACATCCATGAAAAGAAAACAACAACAAAATAGAGAACACAATGGAAATGGCAAAATATGGTAAATGTACCTTGCACTAGAGTCAATCAGAGATATCCACTCTGCACTTAGGATAGGCTTTCTTAATGCTTTCTTCTATTTCCCAAGTACAATCTCGCGGATCTCCACTCCATTGCACTTTGACTAAGTGAACCTTTTTGTTCCTCAGTTCTTTGGTTTCTTTGCCAATTATCTTTAGCGGCTCTCTCCTAACTGCCAATTCTGGAGTGATTTCTATATCCTGTTGCGCTGCTTCTTCCACGATCAAGTCTAGATCATGAACGTGCTTTCGAAATTGAGATACGTGAAATACGTCATGCACTCCAGGAAACCAATCAGGCAATTTAACCCTATATGCGCGAGTTCCCATCCGTTCTAGAATAGGAAACGGACCAATGAATTTGGGTGCCAATTTCCCTGTTTTACCGAATCCGATGACTCCTCTCATCGGAGATACTTTCAAATATACATAGTCGCCAACAGCAAATGATATATCCCTTCTCCTTTTATCTGCATAGCTCTTTTGTCGGCTTTGAGCGGCTATTAATCATTTCTTAACGAAGTCGACTTTATCCGCAGCCTCGCGAATCATATCAGGGCCCAATACAAGTCTATTGCCTGGCTCAACCCAACAAGCAGGGGATCGGCACGGTCTACCATACAATGCTTCGAATGGTGACATTGTCAGGCTCGCTTGGTAGCTGTTATTATATGAGAATTCAGCCAAATGTAAATGGTCTTCCCATGATCCGCCAAAATCAAGAATACAAGCCCGCAATAGATCTTCCAGAATACGATTCACCCTTTCAGTCTGACCGTCTGTTTGAGGATGATATGCGGTGCTCAAGTTTAGTTTCGTTCCAAATTCTTCTTGGAATGCTTCCCAGAATTTACTAGCAAAAATCGGGTCACGATCAATAACGATGCTCATGGGAACTCCGTGCAGTCTAACAATTTATTTAAAATAAATCTGCGCCAGACTTTTAGCAGTTCTATTTGTTTTGATAGGTATGAAGTGAGCGGTCTTCGTAAATCGATCCACGATCACCCAAATACTGACATTTCGTTTTCTGGTCCTGGGCAAACCATATATGAAATCCATAGAAATCTGTTCCCAGTTACCACCGGGAATTTCCAAAGGTTGCAATAGTCCAGCGAACTTCGGCTGATCGCTTTTGACTTGTTGACACGTATAACACTGGCTTACATATGATGTCTCATTTCACAGATCTCCACCAGAAAGTGCGTTTGATATCATTATACATCTTGCTCACTCCTGGGTGGATACTAAGCTTAGCTTTGTGACATTCATCCAATACTTCTCTTCAAAGTTCAGCAATGTTCGGCACACATATTCGGCCTTTCAACCTTAGGATTCCCTCGTCATCTATCTGAAAACTCAAGGTCTCGCCTTTCCGTATTCTTTCTTTGATTCTTTGAATGAAGTGATCATCGTTTTGAAGATCAGATATTTTATCAATCAATGACGTTGTAATGATAAAACTGGTGATTAACTAATATTTCAACCTTTCAAAGTTCAACTTCAAATTCAAAACTCGATTAACATACTCCTCTTCGACTTAGTTAATTCTATTCAATTTTTATATCACTTCTATTATTCAACTTCTATATATTCAAATTCTATAGTTTAAATTCCATTTGAATTCTATATTCAAAATCCATTTCACTTTCGATATTCAAATCCTATATTTGAATTCCCTTATATTTTCAATATTCAAATCCTATATTTGAATTCCATTTGAATTTCTATATTCAAACCCCATTTGAATTTCTATATTCAAACTCAATATATTTAAATCCTATATTTCAAATTCTATATATTCAAACTCCCTTTGAATTTCTATATTCAATTCTATTTCAATTCCATTGAATTTCATATATTCATTCTTTATTATAAATCCCATTTTGAAATTCAACACAACTTGTCTTTCCCAAAACAAATTCAAAATAGTATCTCTGGTAGTAATTCGTCACTTACAACTCGAAAATGAATACTGATGATGCAGTTGTCATCATCAGAATCTATTTTCCAGCGATCGAAGTGAGTTCAATATTATTAAACCATTTCTAAACATTCCCACTTTGAAATTCATTTCGAAATATAATTCACACTGCTTGTAAAACAATTTAAAATCTCCTAAGATCCTAAATTTTCCTTATTTTTAACCCAAATTCATTTACAAACACTTATCCAAATCTCCAGAGTTTTAATTCAATTTCTGGCTTAAATTTTCAGATTTAACTCATCTGATTTCGCGTATTTCACTTATATGAATTCTGATTGGTTATTTACATAACCATTTAATTTATAATCTTACTCGATTATAATAACAACCAATATATCCACTATATATCAAATATACTTTGGGTCAAATTATTTTCATTTACCCTCTTTTCAAAATATACCGTGTCGACCCATCGTATTCGATTTTTTTTTACTCCTACCGATACAGTGGATCAAACTGATCGACTAGAACTCATAAACAACTCAACCAATAAATCTCGACAATAGAAGACAAATTTTTATATCAATAACAAATACGTTCACTTTTATATATACACTCAACTCAATCTAGGGTATCACTGACCCTATCTCTACCGAGTCACGCCACAGAGCCAAGGTAATTTCTTAACTTAAGCTCTGATACCAACTGTAATGACCCGGGTTTTTGACGACTTTGGTTATCACCATAAGCTCACTGATGACTAACCAAACATTGAAAAATACCGATCATTAATGAAAGGAATTAGAGGATGAGGAAAGATATGATAGAAACTTAGAATAGAAGAAGAAGAAGAAGAACACAATATCAGAGTAACACGAATCTCACAGCGGAACGAATAGATATATTTCATAACATAACTTTGAAATACAAATCTGTACTTGAATATACATATCATTGTCAAAGTACAGCACTTACAACACAGCGGAAATAAACTATAGATATATGATCCTGAAGCCTCCTGCTCTAGCTCTTCAAGTATATCTGTAAATCCTGACTACTTGACTGCGCGTACAAATTTAGGCACCTAAGAGTTTAGGGAAAACAAAAAAAATAAATAAACTCCGGGTCAGTCATGGGACTGGTATGAGTAAAACAGTTTAAAACAGTTCAAGCAGGTAATCTATATCTCATAAGACCACGCTGTATAACGGAACGGGTTTTTCACTTATGAGAATCCAAATATCTTTATATTCAAAATCTTTTGATATTATAATAATGTCTATCAACACAATATAATAATCATCTAGCAGAAACGCTTTTATCTCACGTTCTACATATATAGTATATAATCATAACCGCAAGCACGTATTAGGTAATGGATTTCCAACTATGACAATGTATGGAACCACCTTTCGCTCATGTACCTCTAAAGAGGAATACACTGGGTTCAACAAGAACATCTTGCAACCCGGCCACATATGACCGACCACTCATTTCGCTTGAGTGTATCGAATGTATATCACCAACGATTGGGATCAGCAACCGTTTCCCGAATGGGACACCATCAACAATAGATTTTTAGAAGTAAATGAAACTCTAGATCAGTTGATTATACACCCTACTTCGGTGCGACCGACTTAGCCATGCTGCCTGCCTGATTTCTGTCATTTACCGGATGTGAGGCTAGAAGCTACGCTTTATCATCACACCAGATTCACTTTGAATGCCACATCGTCAAATCGATCAGATCACCGATTGACCTCCTCAACCATACACTATGTGTTAGCTAAAAGAAGTTTCCTTCTCCGCTTCCACTCTTGGTGCGGTTGGCGAAATCAATATACGTGATCGTCTGGAAATACTCTGTCAAACATCCGTCCATACAAGTCATCCAGGAACAGGATGAACCGAAGGCACTATTTTGTAAACAGGATAGCCCTTGCATAACTCCCTCTTCAATTTCCTTTGGCATATATGGTTCGCAACGCTTATGCCAATACAAAGTGGTTCTTTGGATAATAATCCAACCGGTCTCTCCATACTAACAACGTAAAAATAGTCAAAACTTCGATAGTCTGTGATTTAACTATCAAAGAAAAACAGTGTGCAAACAACGATATTATTTCCAGATGGAAATTCTATCAATAAATCATAAATCATATATATATATATTTCCTTATTTTCTATGTTTAGAAAATATACGTTAACACTGGAAAACATCTCCATAACTTATTTACGTATCACTATTCTTCCATATCTATCAGATTCTAACTATAAACTAACAAGAGAACAACTACCTAAGTATAAACCCCGAAGGCCGAAACCAACATCAGATCTATACTCAAAAAACCATACAACTTATTAATCCCTAGTCAGTTTCCAATTTCTGTTTAACTCCATTTGATTAACTATGTTCGATTAACTCCTTTAACTATATTCGAATAAATTATATTCGATTTGCTCTCTTTAACTTTAACTGGTTTATTAACTCTCTTTGATTAACTTAAATTAATTAACCCTAATTAATTAACTCTCTTTCCTTTTATAATATCGTATTTATTTTCTAACTAAATATTTCCTTTATAATTCTATTTATTCCCTAAATAAATAAATAATCCCATTTAATCTATTTGTGAATGTTCTACAAATATTTCCTTTTTATCTCTATTCTATTTGTAAATGGTTTACAAATATTTCTCTTTCTATTTGGTTTGACAAATATTTTCTAAATAAATAATTCTCTTATACTATAATTATATTTATTTCCTAAATAAATATCCCCTTTTTATTTTCTCTATTTATTTTCCAAATAAATATTTCTTTTATTTATTTTCTAAATAAATATTTCTTTTATAAAATCCTAAGATTTTATAAACATTTCATTTCAATATACATATTTGAAAATTCCTTTTTGATATCCTAGTATCGTTGATGGTGTTTAACATATCAAGTTATGATGTCCAATATCGTCCATACATATATAATCAACAACAGATTATAAATCACATCATTTATCACAATATATGAATAACAATAAAATAATTGTTGAGGAATCCAGTCGGATTCCTCCAACCTGTTTCCCTGCATTCACAGATGTTACACAATAAAATCAACATCACTTTCAGTTCCATATGATATATTCTGTTAAACAGAATCAATATAGAAATACAACTAACTGACTAGCAGTTCAATCAATACGCAAACAACTCAACCAAACAGTTTACACACAGTAATCAGTCATCATTTATCAGTTCTAAATATACATTATAAAAATAGAACTGTTCAGAGTTGGTGAGCTTTACTCACATTGGCGCGTTAACCGTTAAATAATCGGTTTGCGTTCTTTGATTGAGCCGGACAATTTATTTCGCCATAAATTGTAATGAGCTCCAATTGACTTGTGGTCAGTTCCATTGCGAAGTGTCCGTCCATATGATCCCAACGCAACTTACGGTTCGTCATTCTGATATCGTATGAAGGAGAAATTTAATTTACAAGTTTGAATAAATCTTTAAATTGAATTAAAAACTTGGCTTAAAATCAAATGGGCCTTGCCCCCTTTATGTTGGCCCGTTTCCTTTCAGACCCGCCCCATTTCTTCATCTTCCCCAAATCATTTATCCCGTCGAACCCCTATTCACTTCCACTACCGATTTCATCTCCAAATCCCTCCACTCCCTTTACTTTAAAAATCATAGAAAAATCACTAATATTTCCCTCATCAAATTCCCTAGCCCCTCCTACCAAAATTGTAGAACTCGATCCCCACCCACCTGCTCGCGTTGAACGAAACTCCTGTAGCAGACAACGACGGAAAATTTGCCGGAATTACCCCCAAAAGGTCACAGAGGTGCGGTTCTTGATGTTAAACCCGAATTCGAACTCGATTCCATGAATTCATGATTGCATTCGCCACAAATTGGAACCCTAACATCGCTAAAGCAAAAACCCAAACCTGAAAACTATGTTGAACTCTGCCAAATGTGTATAGACCTGAAGAGTTTCCATCAGGGATTACCATGATGTTCGAGTCTCGATTTATAGATTTTTATTGGGATATATTTTGATTTTTCTTTTCTACTGTCTTGGGTGTATACTGTTATTTATATATGTTGTGTTGTTGGTAGGTGTCGTTCGTGGTTGAGAAAGAGTCTGCGTGGGTTTGTTTAAGTCCACTTATAACTAGGATTTTTTTATTTGATTCTTTTATATTTTATTTTATTGATTTTATGCACTCTAAAAATTCCTGTGGTCATACGTGATACCCAAAAATCACCAAACTGGAAATACCGCAAGAGTTTGACATTACGGTCCCAACGAAACTGGTTTCGTCAAATTCCGACTCCGTATGTTCACACAACGTATTTTTAACCGTCGAAATACTGACTTTTTCTCACTTTAAAAATCCGTACGAGCACACAGTGACTCTAAAAATCACGAAACTGGAAATCTAACAACTATTTGACATTGCGGATCCAACAAAACTAGTTTCGTCGAATTCCGGCTTCGTTTGCAAAACCGGCTATTTTTAAAGCTTTGAATGACCCATTTAAATATATAAATATATTTAAATATAATTTTATTAAATATTTATAAATAAATATTATCGTATATATTCACAGTGGAATACCATACAGCTCTAGAATATTCCTATATGAGTTTCTAACTTGATGTTTTAAATCTGGGTCAACCCGATATTCGATTTATATTGAAATTCCTTTTTAAAATATAAATAATTCCTTTATAAATTATAAAGGAATTCCACAGCGACTTTTCTAAAATTTGATTTGGACATAAATCAAAATCTACACGACGAAATCCTACTTTTCCTCTTCCACTAGAAAGCTATACTCCACTAGCTCCACACCTTTCTTGTTTCACAGAAATCCGGCTTAAAACGAATCCTGTATATTCAGTTGAAGTTCAAATCGCCAAATAACGAACTACAACGCCATTTCGAGCTCGATTTTTATTATAATATAATTATATGTTCAAACTGTCGTTATTTAAATATATTCGTTATTCAAATTCAATTCCAAGCTGAATTAAATATCACAGATGATCCAGTTCACACCATATCGTCATTTCAGTCGATTCTGATTATTTCAGAATTAAATATATTACTTAATTTATTATTTTAATTAAATATTCACCATGATTTAATTCCACGACCGTTAAATCCTTTAATTCACCTTTTAAATAATTAAATAAATTAATTATAATACCTCTACCAATGCGGGTCATTACACATCATAAGACCCAAGTCCCATCACACAATGCAACGCAAATCGGAGGATAGGGTTTTACCTTATAATGGTCAGAAATGCTTGTTACCATAAAACGGATTTAGTATTAGTGTGTATATGTTTTAATAAAAACATTTCAAATATAAATGTATCAATCCTAGACGGCATAGTACCCCATCCTACTATGTCGCCATACTAGTTCTACAATCAAAACCGCAAGGTCGTATTGGAAATTGGATTTCCATCATGAGTCGAGGCTAGGGGCAAGCTCCTCTTCGATTCGAGACACTCTAGCAAATGCCTCAGGATCCCCCGCAGTGGACCCTTGGATCTTCAGGGCCGGTCCCCGCCTATCGGCAGTGGATTGGTTATGCCTGAACACACGCTTCCCGGTCCCTTTGGACCTATAGTATGACCACTAACGGCCTATAAAAATCCGAGGCGCCTCAAAATCCATCATCCACATAAGTAAAATGTCAGCCAGTTTAAGCACCGACATGTATCCTAGCTAGAAAGAAATGTGTACACTCCCTGCAGTCCTAATCCCGTTTTTTACTCATACTGGGGTGTGAGGCTCGCGAAGTCACGATATACACAAAGCTATGCCTAAACAGGCTATGCTTTGATCATCTCACAAGGCCTGCTTTTCAATAAAGCCTTGTTCATATGCATCTTAGCATGCCACATCGTCACTCCATATCACACTACCGATCCTTTGCCGAAATATATGAAAGGGTGTTAAGCAAGAGAATAAATTCTCCGCCACCAAGCATTCATACATTTAGTAGAAAATCAATAAGTACAATATAAAAAGGAGTACGATGTCATATACACATTCCATTTATAAGCTTATGCTCTGGGTCTGAGCGAAATCCAAATCTGTACAAATCAGCACTACATCCGGATAACTACCATTTTAGCCCCGTCTTGGTAGCAAATCAATCAAGGGCCTCAACACTAGTTACCCATTCGATGTGAAGATCGTCGGTCTTCCATCATCGTCTTCAATTCTTCAAACGTCATATCATTATTTGGGATGAGAGTAAACTCGGACTTTCCAAATAACTCTCGCATATATAAATTTGAAAACCAATTCATATCATCGTTAATAATTTATAACGATCTATCGCTATTTTTACTTTACATACACATCCTAAAGATAACAATGTATATTTTACTCTTCCATTTTTCAATTTACACCAAATGTATATTTGGTTTCATTATTTTTCTAATGAAAATCCATTCCTTAGAAATGTAAATTTCTAATCTTGTTATTTACATTGAAAAATGTAAATTTCAATTCCTATTTTATTTACTTTGAGAAATGTAAACTTATACTTCAATATACTATTATATTAAAAATGTAACCTTTATTTCATATTCTACTTACATTGGAAAATATAAATTCCTAATCATTCTTTTGTTTCCTTTGATTACATTGAAAAATGTCAATCCTTTTTATTTACATATAAAAAAAAAAAATTTCTATTTCATCCTTATTTACATTGAAAAATGTCGGTTTCTATATTACACCAATTACATATAAAAATGTAACTTCCTATTTTCCTTTTATTTACATTATGAAAAATGTTACTTTTCTAATTCTTATTTACATTAAGAAAAATGTAAAACTTTTATAATACTTATCTTATTACATTAAAAATGTAACTTTCTTTTATATCAAACTTGGGGTTGAAAATATTTATTTCATTATTAACACATGACGGTGTGAAAATAACGTCAATTTCTAATTTATCCATTTATGTTTTAATATTGGCCAGACCTCCCACATTAGGCCTACAACTTGTGGATGCTGGATAGGCCGGTCGGTTCCGGGTAGACTTCTCCCACAAGTTGGGCTTAACCTCGTGTCTTGGCCCAATTCATATTTGCGCACTTGGACCTCTCACATTAGGCCCAACTTTTGTGGCTGCTGGATATGCCGGTCGAGTCCGGGCAGACTTCCACCACAAATGTGACCTAACCTCGTGTCCAAGTACAATTATAATTAATCATTATAATTGTTCTACTAAAAATATTATTTTAAAATGTTTCACATTTCAAAATCTCTTATTTACATGGAAAACGACTTAATCCCATAAAATGTAATTTTTATTTAATTCTTATTTACATTAAAATGTAAACTTATCTTCTTACATTAAAAATATAACATTTATTTCTTTGATCTAATCTAATTTACATAAAAAATAACCTTTCTTAATTCTTATTTACCCTAAGAAAGATATAACCTTTTTATATTTCCTATTTATTTACACTACATGTAAATAAATGTAACTCTTTATTTCTCCCCTACAAAAGAAAATTTACATAAATGTCCTTGCTAAGCTATTCTTCTTATTTACATAAGAAAGTGTAAACAAAGGTCGTCGCTATAAATACATTCATATTATTTACCTAGAAAACATAAATAAAAGTTCTCACTATCAATGTGTTCATCCTATTTACATAGAAAATGTAAATAAAGTTTTATCGCTAAATTGTTCATTTTATTTACACAAGAAATGTATAAGTTGGTGTGCTCAGTTTATTACACAAAAGTGCATAATTGGTGTGTTCATTTAATCGCACAAAAATATATAATTTGTGTATGTTCAGTCAACTACACAAAAATGAATAATTTGGGTGTGTTCATTTTCAATGCAAGCAAAAAGGATAATTTTGTGTGTCGTTCTATTTACACAAAAGTGAATAACTTTGTGTCATTTCTTTTCTAGCAACAATGTAATAATGCCATTTTATTTCTAGCAAATTGACAATGTAAACAATGTCTACTTTTCATTCCTAACTAATTGACAACGTAACCAGTGTCTATTTTTTATTATCCAACTAAATGACGATGTAAAATGTCATTTTTATATTCTAACTAAATAAGGTGAAATAAATGTCATCCTTCTTTTTAACAAACAAAATGATGTCTTTCTATTTAACAAACAAAAATGATATGAAATGTTTTTTTCCTTTTCTTCATGGAACTGAAATAAATGTTCTCCTTCTAATTCAACTAAATGACGGTGTAAATTGTCATTTTTCACTATCAACTAAATGAAGTCTTTTTATTCACTAACCAGATTGATGTCTGTTCTCTCCAAATTGACATGACGCAGAAAATGCGTTCATTTTTACTAAATTTATATAACGCTAAAAATGCGTTCATTTTTACTAAATTTACATAACGCTAAAAATGCGTTCATTTTTACTAAATTTACATAACGCTAAAAATGCATTCTTTTTTACTAAATTTACATACCGCTAAAAATGCGTTCATTTTCACTAAATTTACATAACGCTAAAAATGCGTTCATTTTCACTAAATTTACATAACGCTAAAAATGCATTCATTTTTACTAAATGACATGACGCTAATAATATATTCGTTGCTATTCTAATTTACATTTCTTAACAAATTGTCCTTTTATTTTAATTTACATTTTCTAATATAAATGTCCTTTTATCTCTAATGTCTATTTTTTTTGTCATTCTTTTATATTTGACAAAATTAATGGTTTTGTCCTTCTTTTACATTCGATAAAATGTATATTTTTATCTTTCTTTTTCATTTGACAACACATGGATTTGTGATAACCTTAAAAGTGAAATTCTATCATCAACCTAAATTTGACAAATAATTTCATGTTAATGATAAAAAGTGAAATTTTATCATTAATCTAAATTTAACAAGCGTGGTACAATTCTTTACAACTCTCTTGTTCTAACAAACAAGAGACATACAAATTAATTCAATCATCCATCGCATTCATACAACAACCAACACCGAATAAATATATATAACATTAACATAAATTATATACAAGGTGAATATACAATTTGTAGTGAAATAAATAAATAATTTTATTTTAAAATAGAATTCTCACCTTGCTCGGTTTCATCTCTAGTCAATTCCACAGCGTAGATCTCATTTTTCTCATTCCAACGCAACTGAAATTTCTTGATTCTGATTTGTTTTAAACGTATCAAGCATTATTTAGCTATTATAAGGGAAAACCCTATCCTTCGGCTTGCGTTGCATTGTGTGATGGAACCTGGGTCTTATAATAGCTTCATTTTTCCAAAGAGCATTGCGCTGTTTTGTTATATGCACTAGTATTCTTGGGAGGAAACCCGTTCCGTGTTATACGGCGTGGTCCCTTGAATTACTCTCTTCTAAAGTAAAGTTTTAAATAACTGTTTTAGTTCTCACACCATTCACATGACTGACCTGGAGTTTATTGTTTTAACCTAAACTCTGGGTGCCCTTATTTCCCACACGGGCAGCTAGTAGTTTTGGTTTTGCAGATTTATATTCACAGGGTCCTGAATTACAGCTGGAACGATGCTCGGAAAGCTCTGTATCCCTATATCACTTTCAGTTGTGTTTTGTATATTTTTCCGCTGCTATGTAATTTATGGTAATCTCTGATATTTATCGAATGTAATTTATTCATTCATACTCTGTATATTCTTGTAATCTGATGGGATTGTTGTAATAAACAATGAAATGTTCTTCCGTCTGCGTTCTGATTTGTCTTGTCCTCAACGCAATCCGTGCTTTCCTTATCGGGGAAGTTCGGGTCGTCTCAGTTTGGTATCGGAGCTTTGGTTTACATAGCTCGAGAACAAGACACATTAGAACCAAACGAAAGAATTCATCAGATATTGGATTAGTAATATCCAATTAGAATGACTCGTTAGAGATAGAATCAGTAGTATCCTAGAACGAGTGTGAAGAGTATATTTTTCAAATGAAAACAATTTTGTTTTCAAAATTTAAATCGCTTTATATGTATTCGAATATTTATTTATTTTGAATTTGGACAATCGAGCATATAAAGATTTCGCGTATACGCGTCATGAACGTATAGTCGAAGTTTTAATATACTGGATAGATATAGAGTCACATTCTAGACACCCGGGAATCATTCTGATGATGTGGCCACATCATCAGTATTTATGTTCGTGTTTCGAAGGTGTGATATCTATATATTTCCATTAGACTGGTGTGAGAACCAAAACTAGATAGATTTATTGTTGTGAATTGGCATCAAAAACATGATTTTCTGTATATATATCCAGTTATGAATTTGAAACATTAATCCACTAATTGATTGATGGTTGTGTTGTTTGTTATTTATTTGATAATTTTGAACCATTATGCCTAATTGTATCAAATGTTGAATTGTATCGAAAATTATTTGCAATTGCATGCATGTACATATATATATATGTGTGAACAGGTCTTAGCAAGGAGGCTAGAGCAGAAGAATAAAAGTTGTTTGCCCGACAAATAGGTACATGTTTACCATAATTTACTATTTTGTTTGGGTGATGATGATTTTATGAGCCTATTGGCTAGCCGCTTGGCCTTTTCCTTTTGAGATCAGAGGGCCTGTATGGCAATTTCGGGATTTTCCCGTTGCTCCCGGTGCAGGGGAGGTTATGGCGAAATTTTTCGAAAATTCAGGGTGTTAGCCAAATTTTTGAAAATTTTGAAAAGTTCTTAGAAACTGAAAAGTTGAAGAACTTAAGCCGTAATGAAAATACTGGAAGTTGAGTTGATTAGTAAAACAACTTTCTGCTTCGTTCCTTTTCGGGGACGAAAAGTTTTAAGTGAGGGAGATTGTAACAACCCGGAAATTCTGAGCCAATTTAAAATTTTTATTTTGGCAATTTTAGCGAATTTTGAATATTTAAAATGAATTATTTTAAATAATATCGACGGAAAATTTATTTTGAATATTATTTGAATGTATATATTTATATACGTCATCGTTAGAATATAATAATTATATATAATTATATAAGGAATTGAAAATGGCGCGGTAGTTCAATAATTCGATTTCAAACTTCAATTGAACGTAGCGGGTGCAAAACAAACGGGATTTTAGTGAAACCAAAAATAATAGGATCTATTTGAGAATATCTTTCCAACGAATCCTGAAAATCAAGATTTCATAGCGGGGATAAAAAGATATGTCCAGTTGAAAATTCTGAATAGTCGCTATGGAATTCAGGCCCTTAAAAATAGCAATTTTGCAAACGACCTCGGATTTCGACGAAACCACTTTTGTTGGATCCGTGATGTCAAGTTATTACTAGATTCCAATTTTCATAATTTTTGAATTCAATATGTGAGCGTGGCAAAGGAAAACGCGTTTGACCAGTTTCAGTTTATTTTAATCGACTGGAAAATGGCCATTTTTTCTAACGGTCTCAGAATTCGACGGAACTAGTTTTGATAGGACCGTATCGTCAATACAAAGCTAGAAAATATTTTTCTGGAATTTTTCGAGTTAGTATGTGCCCCCAGTAAATTGAAATGTGCGTTCAAACTCAATATATAGAGTTATTTGTTGATTTTGATGAAAACTGATCGAAACGATTGAATCAGCCTACGATACATATCCCATTGTGTTCGGAATGGGGGTAATTAGCTATGGACGACAGGCGGTGGGCCTCGTTTAGAGGTCGAATAAAAAGTCAACCTTTTTTAAATTAAATAATTAAATAAATTAAAAAATAAAACTCTCTTCCCTCTCTCCCCTTATCTTCTCTCAGCCCCCCGCCCCCTCCCCGTTCACTTTTTCAAATCAAAAGAAAATAAAAAAAAGAAAAAAAGAAAAAGAGAAAGGAAGGAGACCGACGGAGCCACCCTCCCTCCCTCGCGATCAACGCCACCACCCAGGGGAACCCCGCCGCAGTCGCCCCTCCGTCCTCCGCCAGACCCTCCACGGACCATCGCTCCTCCGATCAACACCCCCGCGCCCCCCTTGCGCGCATCCCCCCTCCAGTCCTCGAACGAGCCCCAATCCCGAAGCCCTAGGCGTCGCACCACCACCCACCGCATGACCGCCTGTCGCGCAACCCCCCACCCCCCCCCCCCCCCCCCCGACGCCGCATCCGCCTCTCTCCTCCCCCTTTTCCGCTGAAGACGCAACCCCCCTCCCTCCTTCTAAAATCCGATTTCAACGATGAAAAAAAAGGGTGAGTTTTATCCCTTCTAATTTTAATTTTAGATTTTTTTTCAGTTTTTACTTGAAAAAAATATGATTTTTGTATGCGATGAAAGATGAGATCTTCATACGATGAAAGTTTTGATCTTTTATATATGAACGACAATGAAGAAAGGTCAGATTTTTAGTCTACAAATGGACATATTTTTATATAGAGGAAAGTTACGATTTCTAGTATAAGAAATATACCATTTTTAATACAGAAAGTCAAGATTTGTATATAGAATATGTTGGGATTTTTGTTTAAATAAAATTTCGATTTTTATAAGGTAAAGCTATGATTTTTATATCGATAAAGATGAGATATTTATACCGATAAAAATGAGATTTTTAATGTGTTAAAAATGAGATTTTTAATGTGTTAGGAACGACATTTTTAATGTGATAGGATTTTTGATTAAACAAAGGAAAAATAGTTTTATGTATAAGGTTAAAAATATAATTTGTGTTCTAGTGGCATATTAAAAATACGATTTTTATATTTTATAGATAGTAAAAATATCATCTTTATATATGTAGCAAAATAAAATTGTGATTTTTATAGTGATGAAATAGAAAAGGCGAAATCTCTATAATAGAAAAGGCGAACTCTTTATAATAGAAAAGGCGAAATCTTTATATTTGAAAAGGCGAAATCTTTATATAGAGAATAGCGTGATAAAAATATAATCTTTATTATAAGAACATCGATGTAAAAATAGAATTTTTATCTATATAGTAGCGGTGTAAAAATAGAATTTTTATCTATATAGTAGCGGTGTAAAAATAGAATTTTTATCTATATAGTAGCGGTGTAAAAATAGATTTTTTTATCCATATGGAGTAATTATAAAAATATAATTTTTTTTATATGCATAACAACAATATAAAAATGTTATTTTTATATATGTAGTGGTTACGGACAACAAAAGTGACAAAAGGCGAGAACAGCGATGACTTCTACATAAAAAGAGTCGAGATGATTGGATTAGCTAGTTGGTGAGAACTTCCCACTCTAAATTTCTTTTTCCACTTATATATATATATATATATATATATATATATATATATATATATATATATATATATACTAGGATGCAGACGGTGCTTAGCAGCACCCGACACCCGTCATCCACAGACCATGGATGGCTTGTTTGTTTGATTGATGTGTTGTGAAAATTATTTGTGATGTTGATGTGAAATCGATAATAAAATGTAGAAAGTTGAAATAAATTAATTATCGTTAAAAATATAATTTTTAACGTGAATATGAATAAATAAATAATTATAAACAAATCAGCCGATTTGTTTATATACACTGATTTGACTAATATTGATTGGGTCGGTAAATTTTACACATCGCCCCACTGCACAAATAAAAATCTGTATTTGTTGATTTGAAACCCCACACAGGTATTGGGATAATATTTGGCATACACAAATCCCAATTATTTAATTGTATGTCGATCGATTGGTCGACAGGCTGTGTAAGCATTAATTATTTATATTTGATGCTTATGTAGTTGTGTGGTGCACCTTGGATGATGGTTGATTGTTTATCATTGCTATTATATACATGTGGTGTATGGAATCCATATAATTAACATTATATGGTGATTGATTGAGCCTCATTCCAGTCGGGAAAATAATGAATATTATAAAAGAAAATTCATGTGTTGGATATAAAAATAGTCATGTGTTGACGATGTTCATGTGTTGAAACTATTTATGTGTTGAGTAAAATATTTTAATAATATAATTTACATCTTTATCATATTTAAGATTAGACACTACTTTACGGTTGGAGTCTGATTAGAAATCGAACGATAGATACCATAATTTTATAAAATATTTTGCATAACAAAAATAGTCGTGTGTTGAGATTGGTCGTGTGTTGAAAGAAATATAGATTCATGTGTTGAATGGAATACATATTCATTTGTTGAATAGAATAAAGAATTTATTGAAATATAAATATAAAGCCGTGTTGATTAGAGTTGCGCCATTTTGACGTGAACGATATTTATACTGATTATATTCGTTTTTATAATGAATATAGAAAAAGTGGTGATTTCAAAATATAACGTTTTGAAAATATTACCATTTATATAGTAATGATATGAAATATTCAATTTTGATTAGAAATTGAATATAGTGTTGAAATGGTTTTGAAAACGAATTTAAAACGATTTATAAAATACGTTTTAAAAGGAAATCGACGAAATATATAATATATATATATATATATATATATATATATATTATATAATGGCCTGAATAGAACGCGCCGCGCCGCGGTAGTTCGTGAATTTCGACCATTGACTTCGAATTGACGTTGCGGGAGATCCGACCGTCGGATTCTCCTAAAACCGGAACCGTTAGGTTCGTATCGAAAAGAGCTTTCCAATGAATATTAGAAATTTGAAATCTAACGGTTGGATTTGGAATTATGTCCAAATCAAATTTGGAAAAGGTCGTTGTAAGTGCAGTTTGATGGCTGTTGATGGAAATCGACTGTACGGGCCTTGATAAAATTATTAAAAATATTATTAATTTGTGTAAAATCATAATTTGTGTATTGGAAAGAACTGGGATGAAAATTCCACATTTGAAAGGATAAAAATATATTTTTGTCGAAATGAACTAGTTTTCAACTAGAATTAAAATCAATTTATTTTTGAAATAAATAACTTGAATTTGAAAGTGATTTTAAAAATAATCAATATGTAACACCCCACATTTGTTAGTGTCACTCACAAAGGGAATGCACTAAGTTCTGTGGAGCATTTAGGGTAAAAGTTGCAGATAAATCACAAGACAGACAGAAATTAAACAGCGGAAAATAAAACTTTGCTTTATTGATAAAATAGTTTATACAATGGTTTCTTTACAATATCAGAGTATCATCTGTCTTACAAAATAAAGAAGCATAAAAACAACACTTATATCCCCCGATTTTAGCAAGAGCCAGCCATAGCATCTTAAAAGAGAATCCAAGCAAACTTCGACAAATCTTCAAGCTGGGAAAGAGTGGCGGTCCAACTTAACCTGAGCTAAACTATTCCCTCCTTTACTACCTGGGGGGGGGGGGGGGGAACGGAAGAAAAGAAGACGAAAGAAAAACAGAGTCAGACATAAAGCCTGAGTAAGTTCAGTAACTTCTAGCATGTGAACATGGAAAAACAAAACGACATGAATTAACTGAATACAAGATTACACCATGACGATAGGGTCAACAAGATTAGACAAGGTAGTCACAAGATATGCTAAGATAAACTGGATACGCTCTAATACTTTCGCCGCTTCGCTATTTCCTTGTTATATTGGTTTCTATATCTCTACACCACCTAACTAGTGTTCCAACTAGTAACGATAACGTGATCCCAGCCCCTGTAGTTTCCATTGCCTTTAGGCATACGCTTATTATTTATTACCTAGATCTAATCTACGGTTTTCTACCTAGTGCTTTATAGATTTAACTAGAGTTTTACGCTATCTGCTGAACGCTTTTCGAGTTCAGGGTTTATGCCACCTAGTCCAACTAGGGATTACGCTACCTATCGAACAATGCCCCCAACTCTAGGACACACCACCTAGAGTGGTATATGTTCCTATACTTCCCCACGCATGTATCGCGAATCGTTATCGCTTGTCTAGATGCACATATCCCATAATGTGCGGTCCGAGTCCTGTGTCAGGGCAAATCAAAGAGTACAGAACTCGGTCGGGAGCTTTCAGATATCTGCCGATGCAGATACTAAGGTCTGTTTTTATTTCAGGCTATGGTCCCACTTGACCCCTCCCTCAACTAATGAAAGGCACACCTTGTAAAATGAGAACTATACGCCGGCCCCCGGTGCCCCACTATCCTATGGCCATCCGCAACCATAACTAGATAGCAAGTATATGGTCTTTTGGAGTTCTCCGCCTTTCCGCTTCACGTATCTCGATTGACTCAAGATGGATGGTAGACGACGAGTTGCTATCACAGGGCTACCGTCTTCTCGCCGAATCACGCTGGTCCATCCTGGTCTTTAGGTTGCCATGTATTGCAACCAAGGCATACTCCTGGTTCTTCTACGCAGACATTAACCTCTGTGAGCCCAGGAGAATCATCTGCAGCCTCACAGAGGGATACCAAGAGTACCCTCACGTCCCCTCGAAGCCTCGGGCTTCGTAACCCAATTCGTTGGAGCCTTCTTTTTACTCAGAAGGGCATTCGCTCCTTCCCGTGTTATACTAAGAATTACTACTTAGTTTTGCTAACTAAGATTTACCACTTAGTTTCCAGAATCGTTGTTTTCTTAACTAAGGTTTACTACTTAGTTCCCTTTCCCGTCAATTTGGATTGGTTAAGTGTCATTAGTCAATTCAAGCCGACTTAACTCTCTTCATTTATCCTGTCAAACTGGTTAAGTTTTATCAGTAATTCATGTTGACTTAACCCCACCACAAACCAAGTTATATTGGTTAAGTATTTCTTATTACTTATCCTTACCCATTCACCCTGTATTGGTCCAGTGTTCCTTTTTAACTTAACCTTATTCCTTTATCAAAATCTGATGGTTAAGTGTTCAAGTTTACTTAACCCTACGGTCTAGCCCAGCTAACATATCAAATTGGCTAAGTGTATTAAATCTTACTTAACCCCAACCTCTAGTCTATTTAACATGTTAATTTGGCTAAGTGTATTAACTTTACTTAACCCCACTTTCTAGACTAGTAGACATGTTAATTTGGCTAAGTGTTTTCTTAGTTACTTAACCTCTACAAATCTTGTCTTGTTACCGTGAGTTTGGTTAAGTGTCCCTGTGGACTTAGCCCTCCGTTCTAGCTTAACTGTGCTTAAGTTGGTTAAGTGTTCCTATGGACTTAACCCTCGCATTCTAGCTTAACTGTATGAACCTAACCCCACCTACCAGTCTTACTATCATGTTGAGTTGGTTAAGTGTCTTAGTTAACTTAACCCTAGCATTCTTGTTCTAGCTTTAACTAAATAAATTAAAGCCACGACCACTCACATTAGACAGATATTGTTGCAGTTACTGGATGTGCCGGTCGGTTCCGGGCAGGTTTACATCGCAACTCAGTCTAACCTCGGGTTAGGCCTATTCGTGTTTTCTAGTTCAAAGGGTTTTGATTAATTTTCAAATCAGGTTTTGAAAGTAACCATCCCGTCCGTCGGATCAGTTAGGGATAGCCAGGGAGAGCAGGAAACTTGTATTTTCCAAACTCAAGCCTAGACACTATCCTCTCTGTCACCCTAGAACTTTCTGGTGTATGTTTTATTAAAAGGGATGTCATCAAAATACCTTTCTTTTATAAATTGTTAACAATTTATTTTAAAAGCCCATTTCCCCTTTTAAACAAATTTGGCCTATATCATATTCATTTGTCACTAATAGACTTATATTCTAGGCCCAAATCTTGATTTTCCTAACCTATACAGTTCATAGCAATTTAGATCTAACATCCTCATTTACAGTTCATGCTAAAACTAGATTTTATATTATAGTTTATAGTTTATGCCAATATACTTATCGAGCCAAATTAGCTAATCCAATTCTGATTTAACATTCTAATTCACGTCAAACTAGACTTGTTACTCTAGTTCACAATTCATGTAAATGCTAGATTTACATGTCAATACTAGATTCAAATTACACAATCCTGTAATTCCTGTCAAATTTATCCCATTTGCATTTCTATGAACATGCCATAATACATGTTCCCAATTTATGCCAATTTCCAAGTTTGTAACTATGTTTTATTAAATTTCATATTTTGCCCCAAATCGCATTCCCACCGTTCGTATAATCGTGATTCGATCTAGATTATAGATAAATCTAGATTCGCAGAAAATAGGGAATGAACCAAAGATGCTATGCAAAAGATAGACATAATAACTGGCATAAAAAAGGTTGAATAACGACGTCGGTTCAAGAACATGGGTAGACCTAACTAAATAGGTAAATTCCCAAGGTCTAAAACCAAGAATAGACAGAATAGAGACAGAGGTTCAAGAACATGGGTAGACATAACTTAATAGGTAAATTCCGAAGGTCTAAAACAAAAGATAACCAAGAATAAACTGAATAGAAAGTCAGGCCTAGTTCCAAAATAATGTCAGTTTGTTAAACAACATGGTTTTGTAACTACAATGTCATGGGCATAAAAAATAATCTTATATCCATAGTCATAGGAAATAATACTCACAGTTCAATGAATCACAGTCATAGGCGATGTTCATAGTCATAGGAAAGGTTCATAGTCATAGGAAATGTTCATAGTCATAGGCAATAATCCTCACAGTTCAATGAATCACAGTCTTAGGCGATGTTCATAGTCATAGGCAACGTTCATAGTCATAGGAAATGTTCATAGTTCCAAGGCATATGGTTCCAAAGTCCATAGTTTCACCGTCACAGTCTTATTGGTCATCGAATCACAATAGTTCTTAATTAGGTCCAAAGGTACAAGCACTGATTCAAGTAGAAAGATTAGGCACAGTCTTTTATCCCTTTAATTTCATGTCACGAATAAAAACAAAACGTTCAAATCTAAAAATAACCGACTTACAGAGATTCGATTCGATTCGTAGAAGAATAGTTGTTGAAGTTGTTGATTTAGCCTTCGAATCCTAATCTTGATTTCCAAGCTTAATTCCACAAAGAATTTGAACAGCATAACCCCGTCTTGATTTATTTTAATTTAGAAGATAGAGGGAGAGTGGAGGCAGAATAGAGTTGTGAGTGAATTAGGTTTGGGTTTAGGGTCATTATATAGTTGTAGTGAGTGAATTAGGGTCATCAGATTAACCCTAATCCATCAGAGCCATACACATCAGCACACAACAGTCTATAATTTCCCAGAGCTGGGTTCTCGGTATGGGCGCACCTGCCAAGTGCGCCATCACAAAAATGTACTGGCGCACTTCCCAGGTGCGCCAGTGTATTTTTGTGCCGGCGCACTTGTGAAGTGCGCCAGTGCAATCCTGGCCTGTTTCCGGTTTTCTCTCCAAACTTCTTTCGTCCATATCTCCTTCATACTGTATCCGATTTATGCAAACTTGGACTCTATCTCAAGCAGAATTTCGAGACGAACGCAATGGCGCAACCCGTTTCCCTTAGTTCTTCTTCTAAAAATTAATTATACCCTGATTTGTGAATCTTAGTGTTACAGAATTACGGGGTGTTACATTCTCCCCCACTTAAAAGGATTTCGTCCCCGAAATCTTCAAGTAAGGAAGAATGTGTCCTACCATCCAATCAACCATCTACTCAACCATTCAATCACAGGCATCCATTGTCCTTAAAAGTTTTCTAATGGTTTCATGTTCATATGCATAGTGTGTGTATATGTCTTTATCTAATGCAAAATCAGGCGGTCTACTGATTCAGTTGACCTCCTTAATGCAAATCATGTCAGTGCTATGCGTCCAATCATGTATGCAAGCATCCCTAGTTATGTAAATACTACATGTGTGCATAGCCATTCATCCTTATGCAACATCCAAATGATAACATATCAGGCTCAACTTACAAACAAATACATTCCTGTAAATGCAATATGAAAGCGTCCGAACTGATCTAGTGCCTAATACGTATGCATATGCATTCACTTGCAACCACCAACCATAACATGTTTCAAACACATGTTTACATCCATTGGCTTCTACCTAAAGATCGAAGATACGACCTAGGTGATATACTTCGGAAAGAGAGAAACAATTATGCGTAAAGCTCCTACACAAAGAAATCAAGGATGCACCCTTAAGAAAAAGGGTATGACGCTAGTATCTAGCCTTCTTGAGCTTTACTCCACTGTATCTTAATTAATTTAACTTCACGATTGTGAAGTTTCTGACCTCCAATTCAAAATAAACAGATGTCAATCCCGGTACCAAGTATATGTACTAAGATGATTAGAGGTCTCCCTCTTATCCGCCATGCCATAACTATAGGGGTCGAAAGGTTACTACGTGCTTTTTAGAGTACCTGCCACAACTATTCATCCTGCACGCAAACCATCCTAGTCGAACTTGACATTCCTCAAGTACAAGCCCCAAAGGCCTGAACCAATATCAGACAAGCACCCAAGGAATACCTCCTTCGAATTTAGATGATCTACGTGAGATGATATAAGCAAACTCGATAGCTATTCTCAAATCCCCTACTAACCAAAAATAAACTGGTCGGACCACCAATTGGATTTGAGACTCTAGTGGGATCCTTTTACTATACAAGTGCTATGGTGCAGAGACTCAGCTATGGAAGTGGGTATGAACAATTGCGAAGCGCTAAAACCGAAAGAGTACGGATAGAAAACTAAACTCTTCCAACAGAACTTTACTTCCATTCTCCTAGGTGTGCTTGGAGGTGAAAGTATGTACTTGCCCTTCTGAAAATCTTGTTCCTCGTTCTTGCTCTTGTCCTTAATTCTATGCCCTATCATACCCTAGTAAAGATACTTCCTCTTGTCTTAGGTTTTATAATTTCTTCTTCCTTCGTGAGCTAAATCTGCATCCATGAATTCCTCATCCTAGGGTTATGCTCCTTGGCCAAACTCCTCATCTCCTTCCGTGTGTAACCATGTTGACAAATCTCTTGAAAACTGCCTCCAACGTCCGGAAAACCCTATAAGCTTGAATGAACACTGGCCGTAAGTGAAACAACTATGGTCATAGATGGAAGCCGGGCACTACTTTGCCCTTCGATGAGGTTACCTCCCAGAAAGCCAGGAGCCCCAGAGACTCAAGAAAGAAGGAGACAAGAATTTAAACAGAGGAAGAGAAGATAGTGCGTATAGCTTTGGGGAATATGTCTTTAAAACAAACATTTTCTCTTGAAAATGCTTCTTTAAAAAACGTTTTGAAAATAATTTTTCAAATCCTTTATCTGATCTGGTAACTTTCAGCTGTGATACCACGTGTAACACCCCACATCTGTTAGTGTTACTCACAAAAGGAATGCACTAAGTTCTGTGGAGCATTTAGGGTAAAAGATGCAGATAAATTACAAGACAGACAGAAATTAAACAGCGGAAAATAAAACTTTGCTTTATTGATAAAATAGTTTATACAATGGTTTCTTTACAATATCAGAGTATCATCTGTCTTACAAAATAAAGAAGCATAAAAACAACATTTATATCCCCCGATTTTAGCAAGAGCCAGCCATAGCATCTGAAAAGAGAATCCAAGCAAACTTCGACAAATCTTCAAGCTGGGAAAGAGTGGCAGTCCAACTTAACCAGAGCTAAACTATTCCCTCCTTTACTACCCGGGGGGGGGGGGAACGGAAGAAAAGAAGACGAAAGAAAAACAGAGTCAGACATAAAGCCTGAGTAAGTTCAGTAACATCTAGCATGTGAACATGGAAAAACAAAACGACATGAATTAACTGAATACAAGATTACACCATGACGATAGGGTCAACAAGATTAGACAAGGTAGTCACAAGATATGCTAAGATAAACTGGATACACTCTAATACTTTCGCCGCTTTGCTATTTCCTTGTTATACTGGTTTCTATATCTCTACACCACCTAACTAGTGTTCCAACTAGTAACGATAACGTGATCCCAGCCCCTGTAGTTTCCATTGCCTTTAGGCATACGTTTATTATTTATTACCTAGATCTAATCTAGGGTTTTCTACCAAGTGCTTTCTAGATTTAACTAGAGTTTTACGCTATCTGCTGAACGCTTTTCGAGTTCAGGGTTTATGCCACCTAGTCCAACTAGGGATTACGCTACCTGTCGAATGATGCCCCCAAGTCTAGGACACACCACCTAGAGTGGTATATGTTCCTATACTTCCCCACGCATGTATCGCGAATCGTTATCGCTTGTCTAGATGCACATGTCCCATAATGTGCGGTCCGAGTTCTGTGTCAGGGCAAATCAAGGAATACAGAACTCGGTCGAGAGCTTTCAGATATCTGCCGATGCAGATGCTAAGGTCTGTTTTTATTTCAGTGGCTATGGTCCCACTTGACCCCTCCCTCAACTAATGAAAGGCACACCTTGTAAAATGAGAACTATACGCCGGCCCCCGGTGCCCCCACTATCCTATGGCCATCCGCAACCATAACTAGATAGCAAGTATATGGTCTTTTGGAGTTCTCCGCCTTTCCGCTTCACGTGTCTCGATTGACTCAAGATGGATGGTAGACGACAAGTTGCTATCACAGGGCTACCGTCTTCTCGTCGAATCACGCTGGTCCATCCTGGTCTTTAGGTTGCCATGTATTGCAACCAAGGCATACTCCTGGTTCTTCTACGCAGACCTTAACCTTGTGAGCCCAGGAGAATCATCTGCGGCCTCACAGTGGGATACCAAGAGTACCCTCACGTCCCCTCGAAGCCTCGGGCTTTGTAACCCAATTCGTTGTAGCCTTCTTTTTACTCAGACGGACATTCGCTCCTTCCCGTGTTATACTAAAAATTAATACTTAGTTTTACTAACTAAGATTTACCACTTAGTTTCCAAAATCGTTGTTTTCTTAACTAAGGTTTACTACTTAGTTCCCTTTCCCGTCAATTTGGATTGGTTAAGTGTCATTAGTCAATTCAAGCCGACTTAACCCTCTTCATTTATCCTGTCAAACTGGTTAAGTTTTATCGGTAATTCATGTTGACTTAACCCCACCACAAACCAAGTTATATTGGTTAAGTATTTCTTATTACTTATCCTTACCCATTCACCCTGTATTGGTCCAGTGTTCCTTTTTAACTTAACCTTATTCCTTTATCATAAATCTGATGATTAAGTGTTCAAGTTTACTTAACCCTACGGTCTAGCCCAGCTAACATATCAAATTGGCTAAGTGTATTAAATCTTACTTAACCCCAACCTCTAGTCTATTTAACATGTTAATTTGGCTAAGTGTATTAACTTTACTTAACCCCACTTTCTAGACTAGTAGACATGTTAATTTGGCTAAGTGTTTTCTTAGTTACTTAACCTCTACAAATCTTGTCTTGTTACCGTGAGTTTGGTTAAGTGTCCCTGTGGACTTAGCCCTCCGTTCTAGCTTAACTGTGCTTAAGTTGGTTAAGTGTTCCTATGGACTTAACCCTCGCATTCTAGCTTAACTGTATGAACCTAACCCCACCTACCAGTCTTGTTATCATGTTGAGTTGGTTAAGTGTCTTAGTTAACTTAACCCTAGCATTCTTGTTCTAGCTTTAACTAAATAAATTAAAGCCACGACCACTCACATTAGACAGATATTGTTGCAGTTACTGGATGTGCCGGTCGGTTCCGGGCAGGTTTACATCGCAACTCAGTCTAACCTCGGGTTAGGCCTATTCGTGTTTTCTAGTTCAAAGGGTTTTGATTAATTTTCAAATCAGGTTTTGAAAGTAACCATCCCGTCCGTCGGATCAGTTAGGGATAGCCAGGGAGAGCAGGAAACTTGTATTTTCCAAACTCAAGCCTAGACACTATCCTCTCTGTCACCCTAGAACTTTCTGGTGTATGTGTTATTAAAAGGGATGTCATCAAAATACCTTTCTTTTATAAATTGTTAACAATTTATTTTAAAAGCCCATTTCCCCTTTTAAATAAATTTGGCCTATATCATATTCATTTGTCACTAATAGACATATATTCTAGGCCCAAATCTTGATTTGCCTAACCTACAGTTCATAGCAATTTAGATCTAACAACCTCATTTACAGTTCATGCTAAAACTAGATTTTATATTCTAGTTTATAGTTTATGCCAATATACTTATCGAGCCAAATTAGCTAATCCAATTCTGATTTAACATTCTAATTCACGTCAAACTAGACTTATTACTCTAGTTCACAATTCATGTAAATGCTAGATTTACATGTCAATACTAGATTCAAATTACACAATCCTGTAATTCCTGTCAAATTTATCCCATTTGCATTTCTATGATCATGCCATAATACATGTTCCCAATTTATGCCAATTTCCCAGTTTGTAACTATGTTTTAGTAAATTTCATATTTTGCCCCAAATCGCATTCCACCGTTCGTATAATCGTGATTCAATCTAGATTATAGATAAATCTAGATTGGCAGAAAATAGGGAATGAACCAAAGATGCTATGCAAAAGATAGACATAATAACTGGCATAAAAAGGGTTGAATAACGACGTCGGTTCAAGAACTTGGGTAGACCTAACTAAATAGGTAAATTCCCAAGGTCTAAAACCAAGAATAGATAGAATAGAGACAGAGGTTCAAGAACATGGGTAGACCTAACTTAATAGGTAAATTCCCAAGGTCTATAACCAAAGATAACCAAGAATAAACTGAATAGAAAGTCAGGCCTAGATCCAAAATAATGTCAGTTTGTTAAACAACATGGTTTTGTAACTACAATGTCATGGGCATAAATAATAATCTTATATCCATAGTCATAGGCAATAATCCTCACAGTTCAATGAATCACAGTCATAGGCGATGTTCATAGTCAAAGGCAACGTTCATAGTCATGGGAAATGTTCATAGTCATAGGCAATAATCCTCACAGTTCAATGAATCACAGTCTTAGGCGATGTTCATAGTCATAGGCAACGTTCATAGTCATAGAAAATGTTCTTAGTTCCAAGGCATATGGTTCCAAAGTCCATAGTTTCACCGTCACAGTCTTATTGGTCATCGAATCACAACAGTTCTTAATTAGGTCCAAAGGTACAAGCACTGATTCAAGTAGAAAGATTAGGCATAGTCTTTTATCCCTTTAATTTCATGTCATGAATAAAAACAAAACGTTCAAATCTAAAAATAACTGACTTACAGAGATTCGATTCGATTCGTAGAAGAATAGTTGTTGAAGTTTTTGATTTAACCTTCGAATCCTAATCTTGATTTCCAAGCTTAATTCCATGAAGAATTTGAACAGCATAATCCCGTCTTGATTTATTTTAATTTAGAAGATAGATGGAGAGTAGAGGCAAAATAGAGTTGTGAGTGAATTAGGTTTGGGTTTAGTGTCATTATATAGTTGTAGTGAGTGAATTAGGGTCATCAGATTAACCCTAATCCATCAGAGCCATACACATTAGCACAGAACAGTCTAGAATTTCCCAGAGTTGGGTTCTCGGTATGGGCGCACCTGCCAAGTGCGCCATCACAAAAATGTACTGGCGCACTTCCCAGGTGCGCCAGTGTATTTTTATGCTGGCGCACTTGTAAAGTGCGCCAGTGCAATCCTGGCCTGTTTCTGGTTTTCTCTCCAAACTTCGTTCATCCATATCTCCTTCATACGGTATCCGAATTATGCAAACTTGGACTCTATCTCAAGCACAATTTCGAGATGAACGCAATGGCGCAACCCGTTTCCCTTAATTCTTCTTCTAAAAATTAATTATACCCTGATTTGTGAATCTTAGTGTTATAGAATTATGGGATGTTACACAATATTCCCAATACGCGAATTGGACTGGAGTTGAATCGAAATTATCTTCGAAATATTTCGATGTTGGATTTCGTGACTATACAGATATTGTTATGGGAATTTGAAAGATATATTTTATATCGTTATTTACAATACGATATTTGTTGGTTTCAAGATTTGATATTGAATATAAGCCGGTATATTTTCTATTCAGAGCCTTGTATTTAATATCAAATGTGATTTGGGTTTGTCGTGAATGGTGTTTTCATTAACACTGCTCTTAAGCCCAATATGGAAAAAGATTAAATTTTTCTATTTAGATTTAATGAAGTGTATCAATTAAATAATATTTAATTGAAATTGAATTTGAATTGGTTTTTGGGTTTATCGTGAGCGGTGTTTTGAACAACACCTGTTCTTTAACCCGATTAACAATAGAGTGTGATTTTGGGTTTATCGTGAATCGTGTTTTAGATGACATTGGTTCTTTAACCAAGTTAAAGGCAGGATATTGATTTTTGAAAAGATTAAAACTAAGTGGAGTTTTAATGAATCTTTAATTAGATTGAAATGTGAATTGATAATTTAAATTATCAAATCTGAAAGGTGATCAGAATGGAGTACCACCAGTTTTGCTCCAAAGCGATAGTTAAATCTTTAATTAGATTTGAACGTGAGGTGGTAATTAATTTTACCGATAACACCGTGGTGTCAGATGTGGGGTATTACCAGTTTTCTCCATGGGATATATAGGTTGGGATTGGGAAATAAAATAAATAATTACTTCGGTGTGGCTCGCTAATCCCGACTAGTTAGAAATGATATCCAAAGGAAGATTAAAGAATAAATTTAGAAGAATTTATCTTGGATAAAATCAATGGGAACCTTTCCCTAACAATGTGATTTTGTGAATAAAAGAATATTCTGAATTGGAATAAGGCGTTCGTTGTGTTTGTGTAACATTTGTTTACTATATACGTAAGATATTCAGAAAGGCCGGGTTTATACCCATTCTGAATAACCGATTCGACGAGATGTCGAAGATGAAGACAGTGGTTGAAGACCGGAAGTCTTCACATCGTTTGGGTGATTACTGATGATCTCGATTCGGCTGTACACCCAAGATGAGGGAAACAGTTGGTGATGGATGGATATGCGAGGAAAGTGCCTCCGGTTTCGTTCTGACCCAGAGCGAACTTGTAAATGGATTGTGTGTCTGACATTGGATTTTATTCTGTGTTGATTGATCTCTATTAAATATACATCTGTTTGGCGGTGGAGAATTTATTCTCTTGCTTAACGCCCTTCTCTGAGACGTACGAGCTCAGAGGTTGTATATCGATGGACATCAGTCGCATGGAGTGAATTGCCAGTGTGGCACGCATAAGTGGCAATTGATCAAGGCTTCTGTTGAAAAGCAAAGTCTTGTGGTTGATGATCAAAGCATGGTCTGTGTGACGTAGCTTTGTGTATAACGTGAATTCGCGAGCCTCACACCCCGGTATGAGTCAAAAACGGGAGAAGGACCCAAGGAGTGGACGACGTTTCTTTCTAGCTATGGTGCTGCCAGTAACCTACCAGCCCTGACATTTATATCTACTTTTCACCTATGTGGTTGTTGGAATGCGAGGCGCCTCGGATATAGGTATGTAAGGACCGGGAAACGTGTGTTCAGGAATTGCCAATCCTCAAAAGTAAGAGAGGACCGGCCTTGTAGGATCCAGGGATTGCTGTGTGCGGTCCCAAGGCATTTGCTAGAGTGTCTCGAATCGGAGAGGAGCTTGCCCCTTGCCTCGACTCATGACGGAAATCTGATTTCCAATACGTGATATTGCGGTTTTAATTGTAGAACTAGTATGGCGACATGATATATGTACCCATGCCGTATATGATTGATATTTATGATTGAAATTGTTTTGACACTATACACCTATAATAGTATCAAATGATTTGTTTTAAACGTATCAAGCATTATTTGGCTATTATAAGGGAAAACCCTATCCTCCGGCTTGCGTTGCATTGTGTGATGGGACCTGGGTCTTATAATAGCTTCATTTTTCCAAAGAGCATTGCGCTGTTTTGTTATATGCACTAGTATTCTTGGTAGGAAACCCGTTCCGTGTTATACGGCATGGTCCCTTGAATTACTCTCTTCTAAAGTAAAGTTTAAAATAACTGTTTTAGTTCTCACACCAGTCACATGACTGACCTGGAGTTTATTGTTTTAACCTAAACTCTGGGTGCCCTTATTTTCCACACGGGCAGCTAGTAGTTTTGGTTTTGCAGATTTATATTAACAGGGTCCTGAATTACAGCTGGAATGATGCTCGGAAAGCTCTGTATCCGTGTATCACTTTCAGTTGTGTTTTGTGTATTTTTCCGCTGCTATGTAATTTATTGTAATCTCTGATATTTATCGAATGTAATTTATTCATTCATACTCTGTATATTCTTGTAATCTGATGGGATTGTTGTAATATACAATGAAATGTTCTTCCGTCTGCGTTCTGATTTGTCTTGTCCTCAACGCAATCTGTGCTTTCCTTACCAGGGAAGTTCGGGTCGTCTCAGTTTGGTATCAGAGCTTTGGTTTACAGAGCTCGAGAACAAGACACATTAGAACCAAACGAAAGAATTCATTAGATATTGGATTAGTAATATCCAATTAGAATGACGCGTTAGAGATAGGATCAGTAGTATCCTAGAACGAGTGTGAAGAGTATATTTTTCAGATGAAAACAATTTTGTTTTGAAAATTTACATCGCATTATACGTATTTGAATATTTATTTATTTTGAATTTGGACAATCGAGTATATAATGATTTCGCTTAAACGTGTCATGAACGTATAATCGAAGTTTTAATATACTGGATAGATATAGAGTTACATTCTAGACACCCGGGGATCATTCTGATGATGTGGCCACATCATCAGTATTTATGTTCGTGTTTCGAAGGTGTGATATCTATATATTTCCATTAGACTGGTGTGAGAACCTAAACTAGATAGATTTATTGTTGTGAATTGGCATCAAAAACATGATTTTCTGTATATATATCCAGTTATGAATTTGAAACATTAATCCACTAATTGATTGATGGTTGTGTTGTTTGTTATTTATTTGATAATTTTGAACCATTATGCCTAATTGTATCAAATGTTGAATTGTATCGAAAATTATTTGCAATTGCATGCATGTACATATATATATGTGTGAACAGGTCTTAGCAAGGAGGCTAGAGCAGAAGAATAAAAGTTGTTTGCCCGACAAATAGGTACATGTTTACCATAATTTACTATTTTGTTTGGGTGATGATGATTTTATGAGCCTATTGGCTAGCCGCTTGGCCTTTTCCTTTTGAGATCAGAGGGCCTGTATGGCAATTTCGGGATTTTCCCGTTGCTCCCGGTGCAGGGGAGGTTATGGCGAAATTTTTCGAAAATTTAGGGTGTTAGCCAAATTTTTGAAAATTTTGAAAAGTTCTTAGATACTGAAAAGATGAAGAATTTAAGCCGTAATGAAAATACTGGAAGTTGAGTTGATTAGTAAAACAACTTTCGGCTTCGTTCCTTTTCGGGGATGAAAAGTTTTAAGTGAGGGAGAATGTAACAACCCGGAAATTCTGAGCCAATTTAAAATTTTTATTTTGGCAATTTTAGCGAATTTTGAATATTTAAAATGAATTAATTTAAATAATATCGGCAGAAAATTTATTTTGAATATTATTCGAACGTATATATTTATATACGTCGTCGTTAGAATATAATAATTATATATAATTATATAAGGAATTGAAAATGGCGCGGTAGTTCGATAATTCGATTTCAATCTTCAATTGAACGTACCGGGTGCAAAACAAACCGGATTTTAGTGAAACTACAAATAATAGGATCTATTTGAGAATATCTTTCCAACGAATCCGGAAAATCAAGATTTCATAGCGGGGATAAAAAGATATGTCCAGTTGAAAATTCTGAATAGTCGCTATGGAATTCAGGCCCTTAAAAATAGCAATTTTGCAAACGACCTCGGATTTCGGTGAAACCACTTTTGTTGGAACAGTGATGTCAAGTTATTACTAGATTCCAATTTTCAT
Source organism: Allium sativum (assembly GCA_030737875.1). NCBI lineage: Eukaryota > Viridiplantae > Streptophyta > Magnoliopsida > Asparagales > Amaryllidaceae > Allium > Allium sativum. The sequence goes on from CM060913.1 coordinate 166,369,254, forward strand.
AATTTTTGAATTCAATATGTGAGCGTGGCAAAGGAAAACGCGTTTGACCAGTTTCAGTTGATTTTAATCGACTGGAAAATGGCCATTTTTTCTAACAGTCTCAGAATTCGACGGAACTAGTTTTGATAGGACCGTATCGTCAATACGAAGCTAGAAAATATTTTTCTGTAATTGTTCGAGTTAGTATGTGACCCCAGTAAATTGAAATGCGCGTTCAAATTCAATATATAGAGATATATGTTGATTTTGACGAAAACTGATTGAAACGATCGAATCAGCTTACGATACATATCCCATTGTGTTCGGAATGGGGGTAATTAGCTATGGACGATAGGCGGTGGGCATCGTTTAGAGGTCGAATAAAAAGTCAACCTTTTTGAAATTAAATAATTAAATAAATTAAAAAATAAAACTCTCTTCCCTCTCTCCCCTCATCTTCTCTCAGGTCTACCCCGGTTCACTTTTTAAATCAAAAGAAAATAAAAAAAGAGAATGGAAGGAGACCGATGGAGCCACCCTCCCTCCCTCGCGATCAACGCCGCCACCCAGGGGGACCCCGCCGCAGTCGCCCCTCTGTCCTCTGCCAGACCCTCCACGGACCATCGCTCCTCCGATCAACACCCCCGCGCCCCCCCTGCGCGCATCCCCCCTCCAATCCTCGAACGAGCCCCAATCTCGAAGCCCTAGGCGTCGCACCACCACCCACCGCGAGACCCCCTGTCGCGCAAACCCCCCCTGACGCCGCATCCGCCTCTCTCTTCCCCCTTTTTCGCTGAAGACGCAACCCCCCTCCCTCCTTCTAAATTCCGATTTCAACGATGAAAAAAAAAGGGTGAGTTTTATCCCTTTTAATTTTAATTTTAGTTTTTTTTCAGTTTTTACTTGAAAAAAAATATGATTTTTGTATGCGATGAAAGATGAGATCTTCATATGAAGAAAGTTTTGATCTTTTATATATGAACGACAATGAAGAAAGGTCAGATTTTTAGTCTAGAAAAGGACATATTTTTATATAGAGGAAAGTTACGATTTCTAGTATAAGAAATATCCGATTTTTAATACAGAAAGTCAAGATTTGTATATAGAATAAGTTGGGATTTTTGTTTAAATAAAATTTCGATTTTTATAAGGTAAAGCTATGATTTTTATACCGATAAAGATGAGATTTTTATACTGATAAAAATGGGATTTTTAATGTGTTAAAAATGAGATTTTTAATGTGTTAGGAATGAGATTTTTAATGTGATAGGATTTTTGATTAAACAAAGGTAAAATATAGTTTTATGTATAAGGTTAAAAATATAATTTGTATACTAGTGGCGTATTAAAAATACGATTTTTATATTTTATAGATAGTAAAAATATCATCTTTATATATGTAGCAAAATAAAAATGTGATTTTTATAGTGATGAAATAGAAAAGGCGAAATCTTTATAATAGAAAAGGCGAAATCTTTATAATAGAAAAGGAGAAATCTTTATATTTGAAAAGGCGAAATCTTTATATAGAGAATAGCGTGATAAAAATATAATCTTTATTATAAGAACATCGATGTAAAAATAGAATTTTTATCTATATAGTAGCGGTGTAAAAATAGAATTTTTATCTATATAGTAGTGGTGTAAAAATAGATTTTTTTTATCCATATGGAGTAATTATAAAATTATAATTTTTTTATACACATAGCAACAATATAAAAATGTGATTTTTATATATGTAGTGGCCACGGACAACAAAAGTGATAAAAGGCGAGAACAGCGATGACTTCTACATAAGAAGAGTTGAGATGATTGGATTAGCTAGTTGGTGAGAACTTCTCATTCTAAATTTCTTTTTCTGGTTATATATATATATATATATATATATATATATATACTAGGATGCAGACGGTGCTTAGCAGCACCCGACACCCGTCATCCACAGACCATGGATGGCTTGTTTGTTTGATTGATGTATTGTGAAAATTATTTGTGATGTTGATGTGAAATAGATAATAAAATATAGATGGTTGAAATAAATTAATTATCTTTAAAAATATAATTTTTAACGTGAATATGAATAAATAAATAATTATAAACAAATCGGCCGATTTGTTTATATACACTAATTTGACTAATATTGATTGGGTCGATAAATTTTACACATCGCCCAACTGCACAAATAAAAATCTGTGTTTGTTGATTTGAAACTCCACACGGGTATTGGGATGATAATTGGCATACACTAATCCCAATTATTTAATTGTATGTCGATCGATTGGTCGACAGGCTGTGTAAGCGTTAATTATTTATATTTGATGCTTATGCAGTTGTGTGGTGCACCTTGGATGATGGTTGTGTGACGGCCCGCCCCGCACCAGCCTGCATTTACTCCAAAAGTGCGCTGTACACATGCCCAGCTAGCACGGAACGGTCGTCAGAAGAAAAGTAAGAAGGGAATGAACTAATCAAGGAACCTGTAGAATGTCTCACAGCGCATGGGATAAAATATAATAATAACATACTTGACATAAAACAGGCGAGACAGTGCATAAGCTGATAACTAAAATCAACATCAACCATCAAAGCAGCGGAAATACAATACAGATAATTACAATTTTCCAAATTTACTGTCTCTAAACAAAGAAAGCTAAAGTAGAAGATACACCAACAATGCCCAAGCAGTGATCTTCAACAACACAGGGAGAATATTATGTATATAGTACGTGGAAGCCTCCTGCTCGTCTCCGGATCATCTACCCGTGCATCACCAGCTAACCTGTCTCTAGTCTGCTCGTGTGAGCACCCAGAGTAATAAGAGGAGACATAAAACTCTGGGTCAGACATAAAGCCTGGTATGAGCGATAAGCATCAAAACAGAATGATAACAGGTATACTAAACCATACCTGAACCTGGACCTGCAACCAAAGAGTTAGTACCACATACCGTACAATACTCCAAGGTGCCATAATAAATGGTGTAAGAATACGGGGGTGGGGTGTGTATGTCATAATGATAACAAACAAATCATCCATATCAACCATCCTCACACCTCTCACTCAGTGCGTAAAGCGTACGACATCTACCACTTTGGAACACTAGACAAACTGAGGTAACGACGAATCCCGACTTGTAGAAACCCTGCTGTGACCAAGCCAAACACTTGGAGTCATGACCAAACATTTCAATGACCCACTTCATTGGTCGTAGCCCTTGGTTCTACCGATGCCATAATGGCCCTGAATCCGCCTTCGTACCTCCTACCATAGTGGTACAAAGCTATAGACGTCGATAACTCCTTGGCACACGTCCCGTAGCAAAGCCCAACCATGAAGCGAACTCATTGATTCCCATCTAAATCTTGAGCTCTAACTTCTCATTTGGACTTCCTTTGCATCTCGGGTTTTGATCGAGTTGGAGTTGGTCTTCAGAAGAGTCATCACGAAGTAGTAAAAGTACACGTCCAGTTCCCCATGCTAGGTTCGGTTCGGATACGTTCCCCGGTTCGGTTCGGAGTGCCACCATCCTCTGGGTTCGGGTCCTTCTCCCTCATGCGGTTCGGTTCGGTGCTCTCCCTCATGCGGTTCGGTTCGGTGATTCTGAGGCGGTTCGGTTCGGATACTCTCCGTCTCGTCAGCATTAGTTCGGTTCGGGTATTGCTCTCGATTCGGTTCGGAATATGGTATCCATGCTCCTCTTTCTTCCACTTCAGTCCTCCTTGTTCCTTCCGATCCCACGCTACGCCCCTCCGATCCGACCAGGCCTTCCTTGTTGCCTCTTTACGTCATGCTCCAGAAAGTACCACGCCCTGGTCCGGTTCGGATATGTCCGATCCGATCCCTACCCGATCTGATCCCCTACCCGATCCGATCCGGATCTCTGTAGCATTTGCTGCAGCTTTTCCAGCGAGTGTTTCGCGCCATAAGACGGCGTCTTTGACCAATCTAGCTATTCTAATTAATCATAAAACATGCCATAGAGTCATAGCAACATGTAATAGCAACCACAAGCAACAAACAACAATTTAAATGAATCAAAATGGATCAAAAGTGGCCAAAACCTCACATTTTCCTATAATCCCTCTTAATCATGTTTAAGCGTACGATTAGCAAAACACATCGAAATTAACCCAAATTTCTAACATAGCCTTAAAACATTATTTTAGAATTTTAAGATTTTTTTCTAGAATTTATTTACGTATAAATTCGCTAATCTTCACTAATTACCCTTAATCACCGTAATTAGTGTCAAAATGATGCTATCACTCACCCTTGCCACAATAAAACTTCCAAATCTGAAGTGAACCTCTGATTTGCACGAATTCCAATATGTAACAGCAGCCCTACCTCAGTCCTTGTGCTAATCCCCCTTGATTTGATGCCTCTAATCCTTAATCCTTGATTATGAAGTGATTTTGGGTGATTTAGAGAGATTTAGAGAGTGGAGGCCATGGCTAGGTTAAGGGAAATGAAAGTGGCGGCTGGAAAATGTCTAAAGAAATGTTTTCTAACCCTAATCAGCACCTATATACCCCTAAACCCGAAATTCCCCTTGGGCCTAGCTGCTAATCACCCGTTTAAGCCCAATTTAAGCTGTTTTTCACCATCTGAAACTTGTTTCAGCCATATCTCCCAAACGGTGAGTCCGTTTGGCTAATGTGACCACTCTACGGAAAGAGAAACCATCATCCGGAGCCAATGGAAGTGGTTTCAGGTCAAAATTCCTTTCCAGTCAAAAGTTATGGCCAAAACAGTGGCAACTAGGGGTAAAATAGTCATTTAAAAATCGGGAAAAATCATGAACATGGGAAATGACCCCAATAATCATCCCCCAAAGTTACATGACCATACGACTTCGTATGTGACAGAAATAAATATCCTACGATCCTATGATGCGTAGAATACGGGTCGTTACACTCTCCCCCCCTTAAGAAATTTCGTCCCCGAAATTCCTTAACCCAAAACATACAAGGGATCCCGCATGCCAAACAACCATATACAACATTCAAATATGCAAAACAAGCAAACAAGCCTATCCTAGCATGCGGAAAACTAAATCGAAGTCAAAATCTTACCAGGTAAAGAGTTCTGGGTGTGTCTTCCTAATGTCCTCCTCTGTCTCCCAAGTACAATCACTCTCGTCCTCGCTCCACTGTACCTTGACTAGCTTCACCGCCTTCCTTCGAAGTTGCTTCATGTCGTGCTCGACAATACGGGCCGGCTTACGGTTCCTAACCGCCTCGGGTTCTACTTCGAAGTCCTCTAACTGATCAGGTGAAATAGTCATATTTGAGTCGTGAACGAACTTCCTTAGTTGGGAAACATGAAATACGTTATGAACTCCCGCCATCTTCTCTAGTAAGTCAATTCTATATCCCAAATTCCCGACTAGTTCAAGAACAGGGAATGGGCCAACAAATCTTGGTGCCAACTTGCCTCTCCTTCCAAATCGTATTACGCTCTTCAACGGAGAAATCTTGACAAACACCAAGTCGCCAACGGAGAATTTTAAGTCTCTTCTCCTTTTATCAGCATAACTCTTCTGCCTATCTTGGGCAGCCTTCATTCGTTGTTGAATGGTCTTGATTTTATCTGAAGTTTCCCTCACCACATCTGGTCCAAGCATAAACTTCTCGCCAGTCTCTATCCAACATGATGGTGAGTTGCACGGTCTTCCATACAAAGCTTCAAATGGAGCCATACCGATACTGGATTGGTAGCTATTATTATATGCAAACTCTACTAGATGCAAAATGGTCATCCCATGATCCACCAAAATCCAATATACAAGCTCTCAAGAGATCTTCCAATATGCGATTCACCCTCTCCGTCTGGCCGTCGGTCTGAGGATGATATGCGGTACTGAGATGTAATCTTGACCCTAGAGCCTCTTGCAAGCTCTTCCAAAACCCACTAGTGAACAACGGGTCTCGGTCACTCACAATGCTTTTAGGTACTCCATGGAATCTCACTACCCACTTCATATACAATTCTGCTAACTTAGCTACCGTTCTGGTCGATTTGACTGGTATAAACCTTGCACTTTTAGTCAATCGATCTACAATTACCCAAATGCTGTCATATCCTGATCTAGTCCTTGATAAATCATCGATGAAATCCATCGAGACTTGCTCCCATTTCCATTCGGGAATTTCTAATGGTTGCAACAACCCACTAGGCTTCTTTTGCTCGGCTTTAACTAGCTGGCAATTCATGCACTTGGATATAAACTTCCCAACGTCTCTTTTCATCCCTTCCCAGTAGTAAGTCTGCTTCATATCTCGATACATCTTATTACCACCGGGGTGTATAGTTAGCTTTGAGTGATGACATTCTCTAAGCACTTCATCTCTTAATCCATTGACATTTGGTACAACAAGCTTTCCATTCTTTCTAAGCCATCTATCTCGATCAAGCCCATATTTGTTCATCTCCTCATCGATACCCATCTCTAACTTGGAGATGATTTCCAATAGGTTAGGATCGTCCCTCTGACTAGAGCCGATCCGTTCAATCAAAGTGGGTCTGATCATCAAACTTGCTAACATTTCTGGATCCAATTCGCACTTTGGTCTAAAATCAAACCCCGCGATAAACTCCAGTTGCTTCCATTCAAGGAACATAGCCCCTAAGCTGGCATGTCTTCTACTCAATGCATCAGCAACCGCATTGCCCTTTCCCGGTGTATATGCGATGTCAAAATCATAGGAAGCTAAGAACTCTAACCATCTCTGCTGACGGAGATTTAAATCCTTCTGGGAGAAGAGATATTTTAACGACTTATGATCTGTAAACAGCTCAAATCTTTCTCCCAAGAGATAGTGTCTCCACATCTTTAACGCGAACACGATCGCTGCCAATTTTAAATCATGGGTAGGGTATCTTCTCTCGTGCGGTTTCAATTGTCGACTTGCATAAGCTACAACCCCACCGCCTTGCATCAATACAGCACCTAGTCCGGTACCACAGGCATCCGTGTATACCGTCATCTCTTCATCCCCCTTAGGAATGACTAACACTGGTGCGCTTGTCAACTTGTCCTTTAGATTCTTAAATGCATTCTCGCACCTTTCATCCCAGACAAAAGCTTGATTCTTCTTGGTCAACTGGGTCAATGGTGCTGCTAACTTGGAGAAACTTTGGATAAACTTACGATAATATCCCGCTAGCCCCAAGAAACTTCTTACATCTGTTGCATTCTTGGGCGTAGGCCAATCCTGTACCGTAGCCACCTTTGCCGGGTCCACGGCAATACCATTCTCTGATACAACATGGCCCAAGAACCTCACTTCCCTCTTCCAGAAGTGACACTTCAAAAACTTTGCTTTCAATTGGTGTTTTCTCAACACCTCCATCACTACTCCTAAATGTTCCTTGTGTTCTTCCTCTGTCCTCGAATAGACCAAAATATCATCAACGAACACAAGGACAAACTTATTCAACTGATCTCTGAATACCCTATTCATAAGATCCACAAAATATGCCGGGGCATTAGTCAACCCAAATGGCATAACCAACCATTCATAAAATCCAAACGGCGTTCGGAATGCCGTTTTAGCTATACTCTCAGCTTCCACTCTAAGCTGATGGAAACCGGTCGCGAGATCCAACTGAGAAAATATTCTCGCGCCACTCAACTGATCGAACAAATCATCTATCCGCGGTAGAGGATACTTATTCTTCCTCGTTACTTTATTCAACTCGCGGTAGTCTACACACAAACGAAGGGAACCATCCGCCTTGGTAGCAAACACAACTGGTGCTCCCCATTCAGAAACACTCCTTCTGATAAATCCCTTCTTCAAAAGATCGTTGACTTGCACCTCGAGCTCTCGCTGCTCTCTTGGTGCCATACGACGAAGTGGCATCACTATAGGCCTGGCATCTTTTACCAAATCAATACGGAATTCAATCTCTCGGTGTGGTGGAAGTCCGGTCACTTCTTCGAAAACATCCGGATACTGGCCAACCACGGGCAAACCTGACAACTCACTATGCGGAATGTCGAGGGAGTTTAGAAAACTAGCCAATACCCCCTTACTGGGTAGACCACCAAACACTATCCTCCGCCCATCATCCGCTCTAGCTGTCACCAACAAGCCCTCACAGTCTACCACCACCCCGTATCTTTGGAGCCAATCTACTCCCAAAATAATGCCAAACCCAGTAAAGCCCAAAACAAAGCAATCACAAACAAACATGCATCCATGACTCGATAAGACCACATTGCGACAAATCATGCTAAGGCTAGTCGAACCACCAATCGGGTTCGTCACTATTAAAGGTCTATCGACAATCTCGGGCTCCAATCCTAACCTATCTACCAGGTCACTAGATCTGAAAGAACTGGAAGCTCCGGTATCAAACAAAACTCTAACAGGAACATCATAAACCGAAAGCATACCTTGAATGACGACATTCTTTCCCTTCTCCGCCGCAGGGCATTCGACGAAGAAGGAATAGCATTAAGAGCGTAGGCTTTCACCATTTGCTTCTCCTTAGGGGGCTGTGGACACTTGTCCTTGTGATGTCCCATTTGGCCACAGTTGAAGCACTTCCTATCCGCTGGCTTGGCCCGACAATTACTAGCATAATGGCCCTTCTTACCACAGCTGAAGCACTCCACATCTTGCTTATTCGTTTTCTTCTGGCCATCCTTAGCTTGGTTCTGCTTTCTCTTATTCTGGGAACCACCCTTGCCTCCACCACTTGCTTGTGGTTTTGGCTCTTCTGCAGATGCAACCTCAGTCTTCGACTTAGGGTAGAGACTTTCCGATCTTAACGCTTTCCCCACAATCGATTCAAACGTCTCATCGATGTGGTTAATAAGTTTTTCCCCCAAGTACTGATCCAAACCAGTTATGAATTTCTCATTCTTTTTCTCGGCAGTATCAATAAGAGATAACCAATATTTTGACAAAGTGTCAAATTCGGCAATATATTCCGAGACAGCTCTGCCATTCTGCTTGAGCTCCAAGAACCTCTTAAACAACATTGACTTCTGAGCAGCTGGAATGAACTTCTGACTAAAGCGAGCCTTAAACTGCTCCCAAGTAATCTGATCTTCGGGAGTAGCTGCCTTTATAGCATTCCACCAATTCATTGCCCGCCCTTGCAGCTGATGGGACGCTAGCTTTCTCTTCATCGCATCCTCGATACCCAAATCCTCGAAGATACGTTCGCAACTATCCACCCAATCCTGAACATCCGTAGCCGACTCCGTTCCGTGGAACGGCTTCCCACCAAGGCTAGTATAATCCTTATTCAGCTTGGCGAAGTCGACTCTTGGCGCCTGCACCATTGGACCACCACCATTTCCACCATTGGGAGCTGCCCTCTGTACATCTCTAAGCATCTCTCTCATGAGGTCAGTAAACATCGTCCTCATGTCAGCAGCATTCCCATTATTGGCTCCCCTACCGGTACCTCTAACATATCGGCTCATCGTCAATCTGAAAAAGGAAATGATTAACGACTCCATAGTGGTGCTAGTGCAGTACGACTTCATCCTTATACTACTAATAGTATATATATATAGCTTTTAAAAACCAAAGTAATCACAAATACGCTCTCTCGTATACGTGTATTATCTCTCCCTGATAACTTTCCTAGGTTAACTACGCAACCTGGCTCTGATACCAAGTGGGACGGCCCGCCCCGCACCAGCCTGCATTTACTCCAAAAGTGCGCTGTACACATGCCCAGCTAGCACGGAACGGTCGTCAGAAGAAAAGAAAGAAGGGAATGAACTAATCAAGGAACCTGTAGAATGTCTCACAGCGCATGGGATAAAATATAATAATAACATACTTGACATAAAACAGGCGAGACAGTGCATAAGCTGATAACTAAAATCAACATCAACCATCAAAGCAGCGGAAATCCAATACAGCTTATTACAATTTTCCAAATTTACTGTCTCTAAACAAAGAAAGCTAAAGTAGAAGATACACCAACAATGCCCAAGCAGTGATCTTCAACAACACAGGGAGAATATTATGTATATAGTACGTGGAAGCCTCCTGCTCGTCTCCGGATCATCTACCCGTGCATCACCAGCTATCCTGTCTCTAGTCTGCTCGTGTGAGCACCCAGAGTAATAAGAGGAGACATAAAACTCTGGGTCAGACATAAAGCCTGGTATGAGCGATAAGCATCAAAACAGAATGATAACAGGTATACTAAACCATACCTGAACCTGGACCTGCAACCAAAGAGTTAGTACCACATACCGTACAATACTCCAAGGTGCCATAATAAATGGTGTAAGAATACGGGGGTGGGGTGTGTATGTCATAATGATAACAAACAAATCATCCATATCAACCATCCTCACACCTCTCACTCAGTGCGTAAAGCGTACGACATCTACCACTTTGGAACACTAGACAAACTGAGGTAACGACGAATCCCGACTTGTAGAAACCCTGCTGTGACCAAGCCAAACACTTGGAGTCATGACCAAACATTTCAATGACCCACTTCATTGGTCGTAGCCCTTGGTTCTACCGATGCCATAATGGCCCTGAATCCGCCTTCGTACCTCCTACCATAGTGGTCCAAAGCTATAGACGTCGATAACTCCTTGGCACACGTCCCGCAGCAAAGCCCAACCATGAAGCGAACTCATTGATTCCCATCTAAATCTTGAGCTCTAACTTCTCATTTGGACTTCCTTTGCATCTCGGGTTTTGATCGAGTTGGAGTTGGTCTTCAGAAGAGTCATCACGAAGTAGTAAAAGTACACGTCCAGTTCCCCATGCTAGGTTAGGTTCGGATACGTTCCCCGGTTCGGTTCGGAGTGCCACCATCCTCTGGGTTCGGGTCCTTCTCCCTCATGCGGTTCGGTTCGGTGCTCTCCCTCATGCGGTTCGGTTCGGTGCTCTCCCTCATGCAGTTCGGTTCGGTGATTCTGAGGCGGTTCGGATACTCTCCGTCTCGTCAGCATTAATTCGGTTCGGGTATTGCTCTCGATTCGGTTCGGAATATGGTATCCATGCTCCTCTTTCTTCCACTTCAGTCCTCCTTGTTCCTTCCGATCCCACGCTACGCCCCTCCGATCCGACCAGGCCTTCCTTGTTGCCTCTTCACGTCATGCTCCAGAAAGTACCACGCCCTGGTCCGTTTCGGATATGTCCGATCCGATCCCTACCCGATCTGATCCCCTACCCGATCCGATCCGGATCTCTGTAGCATTTGCTGCAGCTTTTCCAGCTAGTGTTTCGCGCCATAAGACGGCGTCTTTGACCAATCTAGCTATTCTAATTAATCATAAAACATGCCATAGAGTCATAGCAACATGTAATAGCAACCACAAGCAACAAACAACAATTTAAATGAATCAAAATGGATCAAAAGTGGCCAAAACCTCACATTTTCCTATAATCCCTCTTAATCATGTTTAAGCGTACGATTAGCAAAACACATCGAAATTAACCCAAATTTCTAACATAGCCTTAAAACATTATTTTAGAATTTTAAGATTTTTTTCCAGAATTTATTTACGTATAAATTCGCTAATCTTCACTAATTACCCTTAATCACCGTAATTAGTGTCAAAATGATGCTATCACTCACCTTTGCCACAATAAAACTTCCAAATCTGAAGTGAACCTCTGATTTGCACGAATTCCAATATGTAACAGCAGCCCTACCTCAGTCCTTGTGCTAATCCCCCTTGATTTAATGCCTCTAAGCCTTAATCCTTGATTATGAAGAGATTTTGGGTGATTTAGAGAGATTTAGAGAGTGGAAGCCATGGCTAAGTTAAGGGAAATGAAAGTTGCGGCTGGAAAATGTCTAAAGAAATGTTTTCTAACCCTAATCAGCACCTATATACCCCTAAACCCGAAATTTCCCTTGGGCCTAGCTGCTAATCACCCGTTTAAGCCCAATTTAAGCTGTTTTTCACCATCTGAAACTTGTTTCAGCCATATCTCCCAAACGGTGAGTCCGTTTGGCTAATGTGACCACTCTACGGAAAGAGAAACCATCATCCGGAGCCAATGGAAGTGGTTTCAGGTCAAAATTCCTTTCCAGTCAAAAGTTATGGCCAAAACAGTGCCAAGTAGGGGTAAAATAGTCATTTAAAAATCGGGAAAAATCATGAACATGGGAAATGACCCCAATAGTCATCCCCCAAAGTTACATGACCATATGACTTCGTATGTGGCAGAAATAAATATCCTACGATCCTATGATGCGTAGAATACGGGTCGTTACAGGTTGATTGTTTATCATTGCTATTATATACATGTGGTGTTATATTATATGGTGATTGATTGGGCCTCATTCCAATCGGGAAAATAATGAATATTATAAAAGAAAATTCATGTGTTGAATATAAAAATAGTCATGTGTTGACGATGTTCATGTGTTGAAACTATTTATGTGTTGAGTAAAATATTTTAATAATATAATTTACATCTTTATCATATTTAAGATTAGACACTACTTTACGGTTGGAGTCTGAATAGAAATCAAACGATAGATACCATAATTTTATAAAATATTTTACATAACAAAAATAGTCGTGTATTGATAGTCCTCATGTGTTGAGATTGGTCGTGTGTTGAAAGAAATATAGATTCATGTGTTGAATGGAATACATATTCATTTGTTGAATAGAATAAAGAATTTATTGAAATATATATATAAAGCCGTGTTGATTAGAGTTGCGCAATTTTGACGTGAACGATATTTATATCGATTATATTCGTTTTTATAATGAATATAGAAAAGCGGTGATTTCAAAATATAACGTTTTGAAAATATTACCATTTATATAGTAATGAGATGAAATATTCAATTTTGATTAGAAATTGAATATAGTGTTGAAATGGTTTTGAAAACGAATTTAAAACGATTTATAAAATACGTTTTAAAAGGAAATCGACGAAATATAATATATATATATATATATATATATATATATATATATTATATATATATGATGGCCTGAATAGAACGCGCCGCGCTGCGGTAGTTCATGAATTTCGACCATTGACTTCGAATTGACGTTGCGGGAGATCCGGCCGTCGGATTCTCCTAAAACCGGAACCGTTGGGTTCGTATCGAAAAGAGCTTTCCAATGAATATTAGAAATTTGAAATCTAACAGTTGGATTTGGAATTATGTCCAAATCAAATTTGGAAAAGGTCGCTGTAAGTGCAGTTCGATGGCCGTTGATGGAAATCGACTGTACGGGCCTTGATAAAATTATTAAAAATATTAATAATTTGTGTAAAATCATAATTTGTGTATTGGAAAGAACTGGGATGAAAATTCTACATTTGAAAGGATAAAAATATAATTTTGTCGAAATGAACTAGTTTTGAACTAGAATTAAAATCAATTTATTTTTGAAATAAATAAATTGAATTTGAAAGTGATTTTAAAAATAATCAATATTCCCAATACGTGAATTGGACTGGAGTTGAATCGAAATTATCTTCGGAATATTTCGATGTTGGATTTCGTGACTATACAGATATTGTTATGGGAATTTGAAAGATATATTTTATATCGTTATTTCCAATACGATATTTGTTGTTTTCAAGATTTGATATTGAATATAAGCAGGTATATTTTCTATTCAGAGCCTTGTATTTAATATCAAATGTGATTTGGGTTTGTCGTGAATGGTGTTTTCATTAACACTGTTCTTAAGCCCAATAGGGAAAAAGATTAAATCTTTCTATTTAGATTTAATGAAGTGTATCAATTAAATAATATTTAATTGAAATTGAATTTGAATTGGCTCTTGGGTTTATCGTGAGCGGTGTTTTGAACAACACCTGTTCTTTAACCCGATTAACAATAGAGTGTGATTTTGGGTTTATCGTGAATCGTGTTTTAGATGACATTGGTTCTTTAACCCAGTTAAAGGCAGGATATTGATTTTTGAAAAGATTAAAACTAAGTGGAGTTTTAATGAATCTTTAATTAGATTGAAATGTGAATTGATAATTTAAATTATCAAATCTGAATGGTGATCGAGGATGGAGTACCACCAGTTTTGCTCCAAAGCGATAGTTAAATCTTTAATTAGATTTGAACGTGAGGTGGTAATTAATTTTATCGATAACACCGTGGTGTTAGATGTGGAGTATTACCAGTTTTCTCCATGGGATATATAGGATGGGATTGGGAAATAAAATAAATAATTACTTCGGTGTGGCTCGCTAATCCCGACTAGTTAGAAATGATATCCAAAGGAAGATTAAAGAATAAATTTAGAAGAATTTATCTTGGATAAAATTAATGGGGACCTTTCCCTAAGAATGTGATTTTGTGAATAAAAGAATATTCTGAATTGGAATGAGGCGTTCATTGTGTTTGTGTAACATTTGTTTACTATATACGTGGGATATTCAGAAAGGCCGGGTTTATACCCATTCTGAATAACCGATTCGACGAGATATCGAAGATAAAGAAGGTGGTTGAAGATCGGAAGTCTTCACATCGTTTGGATGATTACTGATGATCTCGATTGGGCTGTACACACAAGATGAGGGAAACAGTTGGTGATGGATGGATATGTGAGGAAAGTGCCTCCGGTTTCGTTCTGACCTAGAGCGAACTTGTAAATGGATTGTGTGTCTGACATTGGATTTTATTCTGTGTTGATTGATCTCTATTAAATATACATCTGTTTGGCGGCGGAGAATTTATTCTCTTGCTTAACGCCCTTCTCTGAGACGTACGAGCTCAGAGGTTGTATATCGATGGACATCAGTCGCATGGAGTGAATTTCCAGTGTGGCACGCGTAAGTGGCAATTGATCAAGGGTTCTGTTGAAAAGCAAAGTCTTGTGGTTGATGATCAAAGCATGGTCTATGTGACGTTGCTTTGTGTATAACGTGAATTCGCGAGCCTCACACCCCGGTATGAGTCAAAAACGGGAGAAGGACCCAAGGAGTGCAAGACGTTTCTTTCTAACTATGGTGGTGTCAGTGACCTACCAGCCCTGACATTTATATCTACTTTTCACCTATGTGGTTGTTGGAATGCGAGGCGCGTCGGATATAGGTCTGTAAGGACCGGGAAACGTGTGTTCAGGGATTGCCAATCCTCAAAAGTAAGAGAGGACCGGCCTTGGAGGATCCAGGGATTGTTGTGTGCGGTCCCGAGGCATTTGCTAGAGTGTTTCGCGGAGAGGAGCTTGCCCCTTGCCTCGACTCATGACGGAAATCCGATTTCCAATACGTGATATTGCGGTTTTAATTGTAGAACTAGTATGGCGATATGATATATGGTACCCATGCCGTCTATGATTGATATTTATGATTGAAATTGTTTTGACACTATACACCTATAATAGTATCAAATGATTTGTTTTAAACGTATCGAGCATTATTTGGCTATTACAAGGGAAAACTCTATCCCCGGCTTGCGTTGCATTGTGTGATGGGACCTGGGTCTTATAATAGCTTCATTTTTCCAAAGAGCATTGCGGTGTTTTGTTATATGCACTAGTATTCTTGGGAGGAAACCCGTTCCGTGTTATACGGCGTGGTCCCTTGAATTACTCTCTTCTAAAGTAAAGTTTTAAATAACTGTTTTAGTTCTCACACCAGTCACATGACTGACCTGGAGTTTATTGTATTAACCTAAACTCTGGGTGCCCTTATTTTCCACATGGGCAGCTAGTAGTTTTGGTTTTGCAGATTTATATTCACAGGGTCCTGAATTATAGCTGGAACGATGCTCGGAAAGCTCTGTATCCGTGTATCTCTTTCAGTTGTGTTTTGTATATTTTTCCGTTGCTATGTAATTTAGTTTAATCTCTGATATTTATTGAATGTAAATTATTCATTCATACTTTGTATATTCTTGTAATCTGATGGGATGTTGTAATATACAATGTAATATTCATTCATACTTTGTCTTGTCCTCAACGCAATCCGTGCTTTCCTTACTGGGGAAGTTCGGGTTGTCTCACAAAACTCCTACCGATACAGTGAACCAAACTGATCGATCAGAACCCATAAACAACTCAACCAATAAATCTACACCATATAAAATCATTTTACATCAAATAACAAATATGTTCACTCGTATATATACACTCTAACTCAATCTAGGGTATTACTAACCCTATCTCTACCGAGTCACGCCATAGAGGCAAGGTAATAACTTAACCTTGAGCTCTGATACCGCAGTAACGTACCGAAAAATTTTCGACCTAGAAAATTCGACATACAACACCATGCCGACCATTCAAGACTCGTAAATTTTCCTGGTAGTCCATGAAAAAAAATAGAGGGTGAGAATAGATAATATAGAAACTTAGAATAGAAGAAGAAGAAGAACACAACATCAGAGTAACACGAACATCACAGCGGAACGAATAACATATAATATATATCATAACTTTGAAATATAAATCCGTACATGAATATACATATCATTTCCAAAGTACAGCACTTACAACACAGCGGAAAAAAGCAATAGCTATATGATCCTGAAGCGTCCTGCTCTAGCTCTTCGAGTATCTGTAAATCCTGACTACTTGACTTCCCGTATAAAATTAGGCACCCAAGAGTTTAGGGAAAAAAAAACGAACTCCGTGTGAAGTGAACAATATAAAAATATGATCTTTATTGTGAAGTGAACAATATAAAAATATGATTTTTATTTATAAGGATCGATGGTTAAAAATGTGATTTTTAATATCGACTATGTGAAACAGATCTCGTTAGAAGCACGGTGAAGATGTTCTACATATGAAGAGTCATGGCGTTTGGTTTAGCTCTTGGTGAGAGCTCCTCACTTTTATTTTAATTTCTAGTTGAAATATATACTAGGATGCAGACGGTGCTTAGCAGCACCCGACACCCGTCGTCCACAGACCATGGACGACTTGTTTGATTTTGTGTGTTGTGAAAATTGATTGAGATGTGTGTTGAATAGAAAATAAATTCATGTGTTGAATAGAAATAAATTCATGTGTTGAATAGAAATAAAAATTCATGTGTTGAATATAATAAATATTCATGTGTTGAATAGAATAAATATTCATGTGTTGAATAGAATAAACATTCATGTGATGAATAAAAGCCGTGTTGACTAGATTGACGCCATTTTGACGTGAACGATATTTATATCAATTTTATTCATTTTTATAATGAATATAGAAAAGAAACTGATTTCAAAATATAACGTTTTGAAAATATTATCATTTGTATATCGATGATGTGGAATATTCAATTTTGATTCAAAATTGAATATGAAGTTGAAATCGTTTCGAAAACGAATTTAAAACGATTTATAAAATATGTTTTGAAAGGAAATCGACGATATATATATAATATATTATATATATATATAATGGCCTGAGTAGAACGCGTCGCGCCGCGGCAGTTCGCGAATTTCGACCATTGACTTCGAATGGATATTACGGGAGATCCGACCGTCTGATTCTCCTAAAACTGGAACCATTTGGTTCGTATCGAAAAGAGATTTCTAACAAATACTAGAGATTTGAAATCTAACGGTTGGATTTGGAATTATGTCCAAATCAAATTTGGAAAAGGTCGCTGTAAGTGCAGTTCGATGGCCGTTGATGGAAATCGACTATACGGGCATTGATAAAATTATTAAAAATAGTAATAAATTGTGTAAAATCGTAAGAAATGATTTGTGAAGAAATGGAATGAAAAATTCCAAATTTGAAAAGATAAAAAGAGATTTTTATCGAAATGAACTGGTTTTGAACTAGAATTAAAATCCATTTATTTTTAAAATAAATAAATTGGATTTGGAATGGTTTTAAAAGTAACCAGAATTTCCAATAATTGAATTGGAATGGATTTGAATCAAAATTGTCTTTGGAATATTTCGATGTTGGATTTCGTGATGATACAGATATTGTTATGGGAATTTGAAAGATATATTAATATCGTTATTTCCAATACGATATCTGTTGGTCGTAGAATTTGATATTGAATATAAGCCAATATATTTTCTATTCAGAGCCTTGTATTTAATACCAAATGTGATTTGGGTTTGTCGTGAATGGCGTCTTCATTAACACTGTTCTTAAATCCAGTTGAGAAAAAGATTAAATCTTTTTATTTAAATTTAATGAAGTGTACCAATTAAATGATATTTAATTGGAATTGAATTTGAATTGATTTTTGGGTTCATCGTGAATGGTGTTTTGAATAACACTTGTTCTTTAACCCGATAATTAATGGAATGTGATTTTGGGTTTATAGTGAACCGTGTTTTAAATGACATTGGTTCTTTAACCCAGTTAAAGACAGGATATGATTTCCCAAGTTAAATAACCATTGATAGTGATTATTGGGAAGATTAAAACCAAGTGGAGTTTTAATGAATCTTTAATTAGATTGAAATAATCGAGAATGGAGTATCACCAGTTTTGCTCCAGGCGATAGTTAAATCTTTAATTAGATTTGCACGTGAAATGGTAATTGAATTTACCAATAACACCGTGGTGTTAGATATAAAGTATGACCAGTTTTACTTCATGGGATGAAAAGGTTGGGATAGGGAAATGAAATAAATGATTACTTCGGTGTGGTTCGCTAATCCCAACTAGTCTGAATTGATATTCAAAGGAAGATTAAAGAATAAATTTAAAGAATTTATCTTTGATAAAATAAATGGGAACCATTCCCAAAGTATAAGAATATTTGGATAAAGAATATTCTGAATAGGAATGAGGCGTATGTTGTGTTTGTGTAACACTTGTTTAATAACTGATTCGACGTGGTGTCGAGGATGAAGACGGTGGTCGAAGACCGGAGGTCTTCACATCGTTTGGGTGATTACTGATGATCTTGATTGGGCTGTACACCCAAGAGGAGGGAATCAGTTGGTGATCGTCCAGACGTATTTGGAGATCGATGGATGTGCGAGGTACAAGGTGCCTCCGGTTTCGTTCAGACCCAGAACGAACTTGTAAATGGACTGTGTGTCCGACATTGGATTTTATTCTGTGTGATTGATTTCTATTAAATATATATCTGTTTGGCGGTGAAGAATTTATTCTCTTGCTTAATGCCCTTCTGTGAGACGTACGAGCTTAGGGGTTATATATTGATGGATATCTATCGCATGGAGTGAATTGCCTATGTGGCATGCCTAAGTGGCAATTGATCGAGACTTTTTTGGAAAGCAGAGTCTTGTGGTTGTTGATCAAAGCACGACCTGTGTGGCATAGCTTTGTGTAGCGTTGATTCGCGAGCCTCACACCCCGATTGTGAACCAGAAACGGGAGAGGACTACAGGGAGGGCATGCGTTCCTTCTAGCTAGGGTGGTGTCATTGACCTACCAGCCCTGACATTTATATTATTTTCACCTGTGTGGTTGTTGCTGTTGCGAGGCGCCTTGTAAGGACCCGTAACTTCCCCGTGAAGGAAAGAGCGGATACTTCGAGAACAACACACAAAGGAACGCAGACAGAAGAACATTTCATTGTTATTTACAACAATTCCATCAGAATACAAGAATATACAGAGTATAAATGAATAAATTGCATTCGATAAATATCAGAGATTACAATAAGTTACATAGCAGCGGAAAAACAATATAAAACACAACTGAAAGTAATACACGGATACAGAGCTTTCCGAGCATCGTTCCAGATGTAAATCAGGATCCTGTGAATATAAATATGCAAAACTAAAACTACTAGCTGCCCGTGTAGAGAATAGGGGCACCCAGAGTTTAGGTTAAAACAATAAACTTCAGGTCAGTCATGTGACTGGTGTGAGAAATAAAAACAGTTATTTAAAACTTTACTTTAAAAGAGAGTAATTCAAGGGACTACGCCGTATAACAAGGAACGGGTTTACTCCCAAGAATACCAGTGCATAGAATAAACAGCGCAATGCTTTTTCGAAAAATGAAGCTATTATAAGACCCAGGTCCCATCACACAATGCAACGCAAGCTGGAGGATAGGGTTTTACCTTATAACAGCCAAACATGCTTGGTACGTTTAAAAACAAATCATTTGATACTATAATAAGTGTATAGTGTCAAAACAATTTCAATCATAAATATCAATTATAGACGACATAGCATCCCATGTTACTATGTCGCCATACTAGGCTCTACAAATAAAGCCGAAATATCTCGTATTGGAAATTGGATTTCCGCCATGAGTTGAGGCAAGGAGCAACCTCCTCTCCGCTTCGAGATACTCTAGCAAATGCCTCGGAACTACACACTCTGGGTAACCCCTGGATGCTTCAGGGCCGGTCCACACTTACGTTAGTGGATTAGTATTCCTGAACACACGTTTCCCGGTCCTTACAGACCTAAAATCGAGGCGCCTCATCCAACAACCACATAGGTGAAAAGTATATAAATGTCAGGGCCGGTAAGTCACTGACACCACCAAAGTTAGAAAGAAACATCGTGCTCTCCCTGTAGTCCTTATCCTGTTTTTAACTCATACCGAGGTGTGAGGCTCGCGAATTCACGTTATACACAAAGCCATGCCACAAAGGAGTGCTTTGATCATCCACCACAAGACTTTGCTTTTCAACAGAAGCCTTGATCAATTGCCACTTAGGCGTGCCACACGGGCAATTCATGCCATGCGACTGATGTCCATCGATATACAACCTCTGAGCTCGTACGTCTCAGAGAAGGGCGTTAAGCAAAAGAATAAATTCTCCGCTGCCAAACAGATGTATATTTAATAGAGATCAATCAACATAGAATAAAATCCAATGTCAGACACACAATCCATTTACAAGTTCGTTCTAGGTCTGAACGAAACCGGAGGCACTTTCCTCGCATATCCATCGATCTCCAATTACGTTTGGACGACCACCAACTGATTCCCTCATCTTGGGTGTACAGCCCAATCAAGATCATCAGTAATCACCCAAACGATGTGAACACTTCCGGTCTTCGACCACCGTCATCATCTTCGACTTATCGTCGAATCAGTTATTCAGAATGGGTGTAAACCCGGCCTTTTCGAACAACCCGCGTATATTATAAACAAACGTTACACAAACACAACATACGCCTCATTCCAATTCATCAGTCACTAACCGTAAATTAGCAAGAGAACAATTCCCCAAATATTAACCCCGAAGGCCGAAACCAACATCAGATCAATACCCAGGAAACCATTCTTCTTAACTAACCTACAACTAGTTTCTAAATTTCATATTCTTAGGGAAAGGTTCCCATTAATTTTATCAAAGATAAATTCTTTAAATTTTTTCCTTTAATCTTCCTTTTGATATCATTTCAAACCAGATTATGGTTTTCCAAACTAGTCGAGATTAGCGAACCACACCGAAGTAATTATTTATTTTATTTCTCAATCCCAACCTCTGCATCCCATGAAGCAAAACTGGTAATACTCCATATCTAATACCACAGTGTTATCGGTAAAATTAATTACCATTTTACGTTCAAATCTAATTAAAGATTTAACTACCGATTTGGAGCAAAACTGGTGATACTCCATTCTCGCTCACTTTCCAAATTTGATAATTTTCATTATCAATTCACATTTCAATCTAATTGCAGATTCATTAAAACTCCTTTTACTGGGTTAAAGAAGTAGTGTCATTTAAAACACAGTTCACGATAAACCCAAATCACATTCTATTTATTATCGGGTTAAAGAACTAGTGTTATTTAAAACACCGTTCACGATAAACCCACAAATCAATTCTATTTAAAACTCATTTCAAATCCAATTTATTTATTTAAAAATAAATGGGTTTTAATTTTAGTTCAAAACTAGTTCATTTCGATAAAAATCTATTTTTATCTTTTCGAATATGGAGTTTTTCATGCCAATTTTTCCCAAATCATTTCTTATGATTTTACACAAATTATTGATATTTTTAATAATTTTTTCAAGGCCCGTACAGTCGATTTCCAACAACGGCCATCGAACTGCACTTACAGCGACCTTGTCTGAATTTGATATGGACGTATCTCCAAATCCAACCATTAGATTTCAAATTTCTAATATTCGTTGGAAAGCTCTTTTCGATACGAACCCAACGGTTCTAGTTTTAGGAGAATCCGACGGTCGGATCTCCCGTAATGTCCGTTCGAAATCAATGGTCGAAATTCACGAACTGCGGCAGCGCGGCGCATTCTATTCAGGCCATTATATTATATATATATATATATATATATATATATAATATAATATAATATAATATATATTTCGTCGATTTCCTTTTAAAACGTATTTTATAAATCGTTCTAAATTCGTTTCAAAAACATTTCAACTTCCATTTTCAATTCAAATCAAAATTGAAATTTTCCTTATAAATTCGTTTTAAATTCTTTTCAATTTAATTCAAATTTCGATTTAATTTGAATTCATTTCAAATCGATTTTTATTCTATTTCAATTCGTTTTCAATTCAATTCGAATTCGTTTTATATTCAATTCAATTCGAATTCGTTATATATTCAATTCGAATTCGTTATATATTCAATTCAATTCCAATTCGTTATATATTCAATTCTATTCGAGTTTCTTTTACATTCAATTCAATTCGAATTTCTTTTATATTCAATTCAATTATAAAAATGAATAAAATCGATATAAATATCGTTCGCATCAAAATAGCGCATCTCTAATTAACTCGGCTTTATATTTTTCAATAACTTCGTTATTCTATTCAACAAATGAATCTATATTTCTTTCAATACATGACTCTATATTTTTGTCAACACACGACTAATCTCAACGAATGAGTACTGTCCACGTGTGACTATTTTTGTTATTTAATATATTTTATAAAAATTATGGTATCTTTCGTTTGATTTCAAATCAGACTCCAACCGTAAATTAGTAAGAGAACGATTCCCTAAATATTAACCCCGAAGGCCGAAACCAACATCAGATCAATATCCAGGAGACCACTCATCTTATCTATTTTCCAGTTAGTTTCTAATTTTATATATGATAAAGATGTAAATTTTATTGTTAAAATATTTCGTTCAACACATGACTAATCTCAACGGATGAGTACTGTTAACACATGAACCTTTATTTTATAAAGAATTTGGTTTCTAATTTTATATATGATAAAGATGTAAATTTTATCGTTAAAATATTTCGTTCAACACATGACTAACCTCAACGGATGAGTACTGTCAACACATGAACCTTTATTTTATAATATTCTTTATCTTTCCAATCGGAATGAGGCCCAATCAATTACCATATAAAGTTAATTATATGGATTCCATACAACACATGTATATAATAGCAACGATAAATAATCAACCATCATCCAAAGTGCACTACACTGTATAAGCATCAAATATAGATATCTAACGCTTATAACAGCCTGTCAATCAATCGATCAACATACAACTAAATAATTGGGATTAGTGTACGCCAAATATCATCCCAACACCCGTGTGGGGTTTCAAATCAACAAACACTGAATATTATTTGTGCAGTTGGGCGATGTGTAAAATTTATCGTCCCAATCAATGTCCTTCAAATAGGTGTACATAAACAAACCGTCCGGTTTGTAAATGAATATTTATTTATTCACATTCACGTTTTAACGACCAAATTATTTTATTCAACCAATGAATATTCTATTCAGTTCATTTATTAAATAAAATGATATCTTTTTTTAACTTATTTTAGAAAATTTCGGCGGTATAACGGCACGATACTAGAAACGGGACAAGGCCTAGACTTATCCCCAGTCTAATAATGGCCCACGCCATACACATATCAATCAAATCCATTCCTTTTCACCAAACAATCAAATTCAAATCATATAATCTAACCAACTACACAACCAAACAAACAAGTCCATGGTCTGTGGACGATGATGTCGGGTGCTACTAAACACCGTCTGCATCCTAGTATATATTTATATAACTAGAAAAGAAAAGTTAAAGTGAGAAGTTCTCACCGATAGATAAACCAAACGCCACGATTCTTCCTATGTAGAATATCTTCGCCGTGCTTCCAACAAGATCTGTTTCACGCGGAATATGTTAAAAATCATGTTTTTAAACAATGATGTTTATAAATAAAAATCATATTTTTATTTCAACGTTTTCTTTATAAAAATCATATTTTTATCGATTCGCTATATAAATAAAAATCGAATTTTTATTTCACCTTCTTATATATAAAAATTTAGTTTTTTTTTATATCCTTCTCATATATATAGAAATCGAGTTTTTATTTCAAATCTATCCATGTAAAAATCGGATTTTTATTTCAGATCTATATTTTAAAAATCCCATTCTTATCATATCGTCCTATATGTAAAAATCACGTCTTTAGATTGCCACTATATATATATATATATATATATATATATATATATCAAAATCCGAACTTTCCTTATGTAAAAATTCTAACTTTCCTCATGTAAAAACTATATTTTTACATTGTTATATATATTTCTACTTCGCCTTATATAAAATAAAGTCCATATTTTTATTTCACTTCTTATATTTACAACGTTTCTTTCTATATAAAAATTATATTTTTATATTTCTACTTCTTATAAAAAGATTGAATTTTTATTATCATACTTATATAAAAGTTATATTTTTAATCTTCACATCTAATAAAAATCGTATTTTTAATCTTCACTTTTAACAAAAATCATATTTTTATAAATTAAAAACCAAATCTTTTGTAGATTAAAAATCTAAATAAAAAAAATCATGACTTCCATATACAAAAACCATGGCTTTAATTCATTAAAAATTTCAGTTTTAATACCCTAAAAATTTCAGTTTCAACACATTAACAATTTCAACGCACTAACAATTTCAGTTTCTATACATATAAAAAAAAGATAAAAAATATATTAAAACTTACTGTTTTTCATTTCGGTGGTTGGAAGAGGCTCAGTGTGTGTCGGAGTTCACGCGGGGTGGCGGAGCGACGGATTGGCGGCGTCAGGCAAGGGGAGTCTATCCTCGACGCGGGAAGGACGTGGGTTGAGCGATGCGGTTAGGGTTAGGAAGGGAAGAGGGGTGCCGCGAGATAAGGTGATCGAGGAGGGAGAGGTTGGGCGTGAGGGGAGAAGGTGGCGGACGGCGGCTAGGGGGGTGATGATCGACGCGGTGGCGTCGCCGATGGGTGCGGCGCGTTCTAGGCTAGGGCAGAGCCCCTTTTTCTTTTTCTTTTTTAATTTTAGTTTGTGGATCGTGTGGGTATAGGAAGAAAGGGGGAAGAATGGAGGGGTTTTATATATGTATATTTTTTTATTATTTTATTTCAAAAAAGTTGACTTTTTATTTCGACCTCGAAATGAGACCCACCGCCTGTCATCCATAGCAAATTACCCCCATTCCGAACACAATGGTATATGTATGGTAAGCTGATTAGGTTGTTTCGATCAGTTTCTGTCAAAATCAAAATATAACTCTATATATTGAATTTGAATGCGCATTTCAATTTACTGGGGTCACATACTAACCCTATAAATTCCCGAAAAATATTTTCTAGCTTCGTATTGACGATACGGTCCTAACAAAACTAATTTCGTCCAATTCTGAGACCGTTTGAAAAATGGCCATTTTCTAGTCGATTAAAATCAACTAAAACTGGTCAAACGCGTTTTCCTTTGCCACGCTCATATATTGATTCGAAAAATTATGAAATTTGGAATCTAGCAATAACTTGACATCACGGATCCAACAAAAGTGGTTACGTCGAAAACCGAGGTCGTTTGCAAAAATTCCATTTTTAAGGGCCAGAATTCCATAGCGACTATTTTGAATTTTCAACTGGACATATCTTTTGATTCCCGCTATGAAATTTCAATTTTTCGGATTCGTTGGAAAGATATTCTCAATTAGATTCTAATATTTTTAGTTTCACTAAAATTCGGTTTATATTGCACCCGGTATGTTCATTTGAACTTTGAAATCGAATTATCGAACTACCGCGCCATTTTCAATTCCTTTTATAATTATAAATAATTATTTATATTCTAACGACGACGCTTATAAATATATACGTTCTAATTCAATTCAAAATAAATTTCTCATCGATATTATTTAAAATAATTCATTTTAAATATTCAAAATTCGCTAAAATTGCCAAAATAAAATTTTTAAACTGGCTCGCATTTTCCAGGTTGTTACACGCCTCGGATATATCGGTGACTGTGTGGAGCCGATGGAGTCATTTGGCTCATTTACGCCCTCAAAGGGTGGGGAAACGCAGTGTTCTGGCATTTTAATCCACATCGGTGGACCGACCCTGAAGATCCAAGGGTCACTCGAGCTGTGATCCTGAGATAAGGGCTAGATTGTCTCGAATCGGTAGAGGACTATCTTTTCCTTGGTTCACAGATGGAAATCCAACTTCTAGTACGTGACTTTGCGGTTTTATTTGTAGAGCCTTGTATGGCGACATAGTCGGATGGGGCACTTATGTCGTCTATGATTGATACTTATGATTGAAATTGTTTTGACACTATACACTTATAGTAATAATAAAACATGAAATTTCACGTACCAAGCATTCTTGGCTATTATAAGGTAAAATGCTTAGCCTCCGGCTTGTGTTGCATTATGTGATGGGACCTGGGTCTTATAATAGCTTCATTGTTCTTAGTTTAGCATTGCGCGGTTGTTTTATGCACTGGTATTCTTGGGAGGAAACCCGTTCCGTGTTATACGACGTGGTCCCTTGATTTACCAAACTTTAAAATAAAGATTAATAACTATTTTAGTTCTCAACTAGTCACATGGATGACCTGGAGTTTATTGTTTTAACCTAAACTCTGGGTGCCCTTATTTTGACACGGGCAGCTAGTAGTTTTGGGTTTGCAGATTTATATTCACAGGATCCAGATTTAAAGCTGAAGCGGTATTCGGAAAGCTCTGTATCCGTGTATCTGTTTTCAGTTGTGCCTTGTATTATTTTTCTGCTGTGATGTATTTAAATGTAATTTAAATCTCTGATGTTTTCAGTGTAATATTTATTCATACTCTGTAATATTCTTGTATTCTGATGGAATTGTTGTAATAAACAATGAAATGTTCTTCTGTTTGTGTTCTGATTGGTCATGTTCTCAACTCAATCCGGGCTTTCCTTACCGGGGAAGTTCGGGTCGTAACACTTTGGGTCAGTCATGGGACTGGTATGAGTAATACAGTTTGAGCCATTAAACAATATCTCATAAGACCCCGCCATATTATGGAACGGGTTTTTCCCTTATGAGAATCCAAAATGAACTTTATATCAAAACTCATTGATATTATAATAGTGTCTATCAACCACAATATAATAATCATCTAGCAGAAATGCTTTCAACTCACGTTCCACATATATAGTATATAATAAAAACCGCACGCACGTATTGGGTAATGGATTTCCAACTATGACAAGGTATGGAACCACCTTTCGCTAGTGTACCTCTAGAAAGGAATACACTGGGTTCAACAAGAACATCTTGCAACCCGGCCACACATGACCGACCACTCATTTCGCTTGAGTGTATCGAATGTATATCACCAACGGTTGGGATCAACAACCGTTTCCCAAATGGGACAGCATCGACAATAGAGTTTTAGAAGTAAATGAAACTCTAGATCAGGTGATTATACACCCTAACAGGTGTGACCTACATAGCCATGCTACCTGCCCGATTTTTGTCATTTCCCTGTTGTGAGGCTAGAGGCCATACTTATCTCTGACAGATCACACATTTATTCACTTTGAATGTCACATCGTCATACCCACCAAATCACAAATAGATTTCCCAAAAAATACCACGGGTATACAGCTAAGAGAAACGAATTCCTCTGGCACCAAATGTGAATACGTTTGAAGAGATCAACTTACGCAATCTATTAGATATACTCAGTCAGACCTTCTTCCATACAAGTTGTCCTGGAATGGACAAACTGAAGGCACTATTCAGTACAACCATCTTAGGCAATCTTTACCTAAGATTTATACAACAGCCCTTGCACTTTACTCCGTGTTCAATTATCTTTGGCATATATGATTCGCAACGCTTATGCCGATACGGAGTGGTTCTTCGGATGATAATCCGACCGGTCTCTCCATATTAACAACGTTAAAATGGTCGAAAACTTCGATAGTCGGTGAGTTAACTATCAAAGAAAAACACGTGTGCAAACAACGATATTATTCCCAAATGGAAATTATATCGATCAATCATCATTGAACATTTATCTTTTTAGTTCATTAATTTATTTATCTCATGTTTCCATATATTTTAAATTTTTATTTTCTATTATCAGAAAACATTTCCGATTCTTATTTGGAAAACATTTCCAAAACTCCTTCACTGGATTTAAACTGATGTTTAACTCAAACATCGCCATGCCAACTCAAACCATTTCACTTATTCACTAAATTCACTTAACCATCATTCACTATCAAACCTTACCATTCCTTAGTTAAGAAGGAAGTCAATCAAGTTTGGGTATAATTACCTCTTAGACCTTAACTGAACAACGTTTATCTTCGAAATAGTCAAAGTTTATTTTTTTTAAACCTTTAACGAACTTCCTTACGTAACTCTCGGATTCTATTTATGTATCGACTTCTTTATTGAAAACATTGGTTATAACGTTAATGTTATAATCTCTACTTTCGAAGTATCCAACTTCCATTACAACTTTTATTCTTTAATGCGAATAAATAAACACCTAAGTTATAAATTTATAACTCTTGATTTAAACACCGGAAAGTATACGTACTTTCCTGAATTCGATATAATCGAATTCGCGAATTAACTCTCTTCGAGTAATGTCTATTTGATTAACTCTTCTTCGAATAGCCTATATTCGATTATCTCTCTTCGAATAACTTATATTCAATTAAATCTCTTCGAATAACTTATATTCGATTAATTCACTCTTTCGAATAAACTATATTCGATCTCTTTCTTTTGAATATACTATATTCGATATTCTCCTTTCGAATAACTATATTCGATAATCTCACCTTCGAATAACTAAATTCGATTCACTCCTTTTGATTAAACTAACATCGATAACTCCTTTCAATTTAACTAACATCGATTAACTCCTTTCGATTAAACTAACATCGATTAACTCCTTTCGATTAAACTAACATCGATTAACTCCTTTCGATTAAACTAACATCGATTAACTCCTTTCGATTAAACTAACATCGATTAACTCCTTTTTGGTTACCTCTTTGTTCATATTTAGTTTCAAATATCAATGTTGAAATCGATTCTTACTTCTCCATATAAGTCCTGACTTATATATTCTATTTATCCAATGATAAATATTTTACTTAATTTATAAAATGTTATTTATAAATTATTCTTTCCAATTTATCTGTTAAAAACTGATTTCCATATTCTATTCATTTTCCAAATAATTTCTTTTATAATCCTATTTATTCTCCAAATAAATATTCCTTTCCAATTCTATTTGTAAATGTTTTACAAATATTTCCCTTTCTATTTTATTTGTAAATGTTTTTACAAATATTTCTCTTTCTATTTTATTTGTAAATGTTTTTTTTTACAAATATTCCCTTTTCATCTTTCTATTTATTTAACAAATAAATATTTTCCTTTTCTATTTGTTTCACAAATATTTCCCTTTATAACTCTTATTTATTATCTCAATAAATATTCCTCTTTATAAAAATCCTTTGATTTTATAAATAATTCCCTTTATCTTTTCTAATTCATTTTATAAGCAAATATCCTTTTTATAAAATACTTTGATTTTATAAGTAAATTTCCTTTTATCTTTATCATATTTATTTTCAATAAATATTTCCTTTTCAAAACCCTTTTGATTTTATAATTGTTTTCTTTTATAAAATCCCTTTCTCCTTTCCTATATAAAATCCATTGATTTTATATAACTAATTTATTTTCAAAATACACTTTGAAAACCCCTTTTATACATTCCAGTCTTACGGTATTTACAATACCGAATAACAATGATCGATAACATTCAAACACTCATAATCAACAACAGATTATATAGCCTATCATATATCACAATATATGAAACAAAACTGTATTTTATATATTGAGGAACCCAGTTGGGTCCCTTCAACCTGTTTCCCTGCATCACAGATGTTAAACAATATAATTAACATCGATTTCATTCAATATGAATTATTCTGCTAAACAGAATCAATATTTGATTAACGATTTAAATATATATATATATATCGTTATCTATAATTTCTACCAATACATAAGCAATTCAACAAAACAGTTAACACACATCAATCAACAGATAATTATCAGTTCTAAGAATATGTTATAAAAATATAACTGTTTAGAGTTGGTGAGATTTACTCACATTGGTCGATCATCGTTAATAACGATAACCATCGCTTGATTCAGACGGACAATTTATTTTGCCATAAATTGTAATGAGCTCCAATGGACTTCCGATCAGTTCCATCGTGTAGTGTCCGTCCATACGATCCCAATGCGACCAGTTTCGTTGAATTTCGATTTCGTATGACAAAGTTATGATAATTAGAAGTTGATATATATTTAAATGAATTAAACATGGATTTTGAAATGTAAATGGGCCTTAACCTTCCCTTATAACCGGCCCATAACCTTTAAAGCCCAACCCTACATTCTCTATCTTCTTCCTCTCGCAAACCATCACGTTGCTTGCTCCATTACCGCACGTTCTAGCCCATCTCCATCCCTCTTCACTTGTCTAAAAATCAAACAAAAACCACCATAAATCTTCTCTTAATCTCCTTCCTCTCCTCACATCAAAATCAATCAGCTCGAGCACCTGAAAAGAAGTGTGACTCCCACTTTCTTTCTGCGACTTCCAGTGCCAGGTGGGAAGCTTTTGCACCTCAAATTCCACCAAATTTTGCAGGCTCGTACCACTCAATCCCATAAACAAGTATACGTCCTTCGATTCACCCAAAACAATCTCAAATTCCTAAAAACCTCAACCCTAATTCATGGTGTAAAAACAGGTCAACAGAAAAATTGCACCGAGTGTGTTGAAAACGATATGAGCTTGAAGCTCTTGCTTCACTGATTTCAAATATGTATGTTTCCTAATTTATGGGGATTGATTTTGATTTTCTATATATTTTTGAAGTTGCGGTTTTGCTTGAGGATGAAAAAAATAATGACGACGAAAAAATTTGAGTAGAGGAAAAGTAAAGTTAGGTTAGAAGGAGTTAAGGGTATTATATAGGGTAGTTTATTAATTTTATATTGATTATTTTATTTGTTTTTAAGCAAACGTTATATATATATATTTGTCCTTTAAAATTCCTATGATCACACGTGATACCCAAAAATCACGAAACTGGACGTACGACTAAAGTTCAACATTACAGTCCCAACAAAACTGGTTTCGTCGAATTCTGACTCCGTTTGCTCACACAGCGTATTTTTAACCGTCAAAATACTGATTGTTTTTCAATTTAAAAATCCGTACGACCACATAGTAACTCTAAAAATCACTGAAATTGAAATCTTGCAATAATTTAATATTGTGGATCCAACAAAACTAGTTTCATCTAATTCTGAGGTCGTTTGCAAAATTGGCTATTTTTAAAGTTCTAAATAACCCTTTTAAATATATAAATATATTTAAAAATAATTAAATTAAATATTTAAAAATAAATATTATCGTATATATTCACAGTGGAATACTATACAACTCCAACAGGATTTACAACTCGATATTCAAATCCCGGTTGAAATGATATTCAAATTTATATTGAAATTCCTTATATATATCATTATAAATTATAAAGGAATTCCATAGCGACTTTTCTAAAATTTGATTTGGACACAAATCAAAATCTACACGTTGAGATCCCGATTTTTTTCTTCCACTAGAAAAATATACTTTACTAGCTCCGAACATTTCTTGTTTCACGGAAATCAAATTTAAAACGGACCCTGTATATTCAGTTGAAGTTCGAATCGCAAAATAGCGAACTGCCGCGCTATTTCGAGCACGATTATAATTATAATATAATTATATGTTCAAACTATCGTTCAAATAATATATTCATTATTCTAATTCAAATTCTAGGCTGAATTAAATTCTTTGAATTGTCTAGTTCACATTATATTGTCAATTCACTAGTTCTGATTATTTCATAAATTAAATATATTATTTAATTATTATATTAATTAAATATTCAAAATTATTTAATTAAACAACCATTTTCACTATTTAAATAATTAAATAAATTCATTATTATCCGTATAAATACGGATCGTTATATGGTCTTATTATATAAATAATATTTCATGTTCGTATATTAATTTCTTTTTGTCACGAAGTCCAATTTGCATGCAACTGGATCCGCCGCGATCGTGGCATCGAGACCATCGCGTGAGCACCAATTTTGTCCAATTTGGATCAAGTTAGATTTTGGGTCAAAATTAGATCTGAACCGTCAATTAAAGACCAACGGGGTGAAAGCCAAGGTGAGAACTCTTTCTCACTTGACCCTTTTGTACAGTTATTTATTTTTATAACTGAAAGTATATGAATTGTCTATAATTGTAATATTTGTTTGGATGAATTGTTGTGTTGTTATTTTATGTTATGATATGATCGAGTTTTGTAATATTTAACATGTTAAATTAATGTTGTTATAATTATGATAATTGAAATATGATACACTTCCATTGACAAGTTATCCGACTTGTTTATGTGATTGGTACGATAATTTTTACACATCGCCCAAGTGCACAAATAATTTATTATATATGTGTTGGTTGAAACCCCACACGGGTCTTTGGATGATATTTTGATCGCACATCTCCCTTGTGATTAGTTGTAGAATGCACTCTGGATGATATTCTTGGATGTTTAGTGATTATATATCATTATTATAGAATACATGCGATTTATGAAACCCATATAACTAAAATTATATGGTAATTGATTGGGTCTCCTTCCAATTCAGAAATAAACGACTGTTTTAAAATAAAATGTTATTCTTTTTATTGTATGTAGGAAGGTAAAAATTATAAGAATTTGTTTTACAATAAAAATTATCTTTTTATTTTTATGTAAGAACATATGAATCATTAAAATATGTTTTAGAATAAAAATTATTCTTTTATTTACATTTAGGAACGTGTAAATTGACATATTTTGATTAACAATAAAGTAAATCTTTTTATTGTTATAAAAGAACATTTTTAATGTAAATATTGTAAAAGGACATTTTTATTTAAAAGAGTGTATTCTATTGAAGTTTGTTTCCAATAAAAAGATTAAATTAAATGGATTGTATTTTTATTGAAGTTTTGTTACAATAAAAGGATTAGAATAGAAACAATACATTTTTATTGTCATTTTGTTACAATAAAAAAATTAGAATAGAAAAAATACATTATTTTATTGTCATTTTGTTATAATAAAAAGATTAGAATAGAAAAAAATACATTTTTGTTGTCATTTTTTTACAATAAAAAGATTAGAATAGAAAGAACACCTTTTTATTGTCATTTTGTTAAAATAAAAAGATTAGAATTGAAAGAATACGTTTTTATTGCCATTTTCTTACAATAAAAAGATTTGAATAGAAAGAATACATTTTTGTTGTCATTTTGTTACAATAAAAAGATTAGAACAGAAAAATACATTTTTGTTGTCATTTTGCTACAATAAAAAGATTAGAATAGAAAGAATACATTTTTGTTGTCATTGTGTTACAATAAAAAGATTAGAGTAGAAAGAATACATTTTTATTGTCATTTTGTTAAAATAAAAAGATTTAGATAGATAGAATACATTTTTATTGTCATTTTGTTACAATAAAAAGATTAGAATACAAAGAATACATTTTTATTGTCATTTCTATTGTCATTTTGTTACAATAAAAAGATTAGAATAGAAAGAATACATTTTTATTGTCATTTTGTTACAATAAAAGATTAGAATAAAAAGAACATATTTGTATTGCCATTTTTGTTGCAATAAAAAGATTAGATAAGAAAAAATCATTTTACTGTTGTTATGTTTCATTAGTAACATTAGAAAAGATTACATCTTTCATGTAGTTTTGTTTCATCAACAAGATCAGATATTTTAAAAAAAATTACATCTTTATTATATCATGTTTCATTAAAAGGATTTGGCAATAAAAATTACATTTTTATTGTATCATGTTTTCATTAAAAAGATTTGGTGATAAAAATTACATTTTTATTGAATCATGTTTTTAAATAAAAGATTAGACAATGAAAATCATATTTTCATTGTATGTTTATCGCATTAAAATTAGTCATGTTTTAAAATAAAAGATTTGACAATGGAAATTACATTTTCATTGTATATTTGTTGCATTAAAGAGAAATAGATATTAAAATATGATTTATCATCGAATTGTCACTTTTGTCACGTTAGATAGGATTAAAAGAATCATATTTTAAAAATATAATTTCTAACATGAATATGGATTGGACTAAATTTGCATGTAATTGATGGAATGGTGTCTTAAATGACACTGTTCTTAAACCTATTTGAGAAAAGAATAAATCATATAATTAAGATTTAAATGAGAATTTTCCAATTAATAAACATAATTGAAATTAAAAGGAAATTGATTTTTAGGTTGATTGTGAACAATGTTTTAAATGACATTAGTTCTTAACCCAGTTAATGATAAGATTAATTTCTTAAATTTGATTAACCATGAAGCAATGACTTTGATCTTAAAACCAAATTGGAGTTTTTATAAATTTTAATTAAAATCAAATGAGAATGAGATAATTAAATTTATCGAATTCTTGAAATGATCAAGAATGGAGTACCACCATTTTTACTCCAGACGATAGTAAAATCTTTAATTAGATTTGAACGTGAAATGGTAATTAAATTTACCGATAACACAGTGGGTGTTAGATATGGAGTACTGCCAGTTTTTCTCTATGGGATGACTAGGTTGGGATTGCGTTTGATAAATAAAGGATTACTTCGGTAAGATTCGCTAATCCCGACTAGTTGAAAAACCTCAATTTGGTTTAGAATTGATAAAGATAAAATAAAATCTTTTGAAATGAGATCCATAGGAAGATCAAATAATAAATTTAAAGAATTTATAATTGATAAAATTAATGGGAACCTTTCCCTTGTAATGTGAATATTTTATTAAAAGAATATTCTGAATTGGTATGAGGCGTTTGATGTCTTTTTATAGCACTTGTTTATAAAACACGCGAATTATTCGGAAAGACCGAGTTTAACCCATTCTGAATAATTTTTACGACGATCAAGAGTCGAAGATGAAGATGGTGGTTGAAGACCGGAGTTCTTCACATTGTTTGGGTGAACACTGATATCTTGATTGGGCCGTACACCCAAGACAAGGTAATAAGTGGTGATCGTCCAAACATACTTGGAGATCGACGGATATGCGAGGACCACTCCCCTGTATTGGCCATATGGGACAAGGAATAAGGTGCCTCCGGTTTCGTTCAGACCCAGAACAGACTTGTAAATGGATGGTATGTCTGACGTTGTATTACTTTATGTTGTATTCGTTAATCTCTGCTAAATATATATATATATATATATATATATATATATATCTGTTTGGTGGTGGAGAATTTATTCTCTGCTTAACACCCTTCTCTGAGACGTACGAACTCAGAGGTTATATATATTGGTATATGATCAATAATATGGCATGGATTGACAGTGTGGCATGCTAAGATGCATGGATCAAGGCTTTCGTTGAAAAGCAGAGCCATGTAGATGATGATCAAAGCACAGCTTTAATTAGCATAGCTTTGTGTACAACGTTACATTGCGAGCCTCACACACCGGTATGATGGTGAACGATTTGTTTGATTAGTAGGTTTGACCAATATACTTTATATATATACATGGATTTGGTCGGTCGAGTTGTGCTGGGTGTGGTCGCTCCACACCTGGAGATTGGGATAGGTCATTTCAGTGAATCCCATGGGGATAGAACATATTGATGCTCATCCAAAGTGCGTAGTATATGTATAACAGTGTTTTCTCTTGCCGAGACGTAAGCTGTGGAGATACATTCGCGATAGATCTTTCGAATCAGCAGCCATGATGAAGGAAACCCGATATATTATGCCGCTTACATGATATATTATGCCACCTAGGATTGATACATTTATATTTGAAATTGATTTCTACACTATGCACTTACAGTATAAAAGATGAATTATGCATATTAAGCAAAAAATATTTACCATTATAAGGTAAAACTCTGTCCTTCGGCTTGCGTTGCATGGGACTTGAGTCTTATAATGGTTTCATTTTTCTAAAAAGCATTGCGCTATTTATTTTTTGCATGGGACTTGAGTCCATGGGCGGAAAAGTCTGAAGATAAGAAGGAGAAAAAGTTCTTTACTTGTGGAAGCTCGACTCATCTTAACAAGGATTGCAGGAAAAGAAAGGGCACTTGCTTCAATTGTGGTGAGATGGGACACTTCACTAGGGACTGTCCGAAGAAACTAGGGCAAGGGCAGAGGGCAAGACCAACTTCTGGAAGGCAGGCGAACACTCTCGAGGCTAGTGGATAGGATAGAAATAGGAAAACTTTCTGTAGGAGGATTAATTTCTTTATCTGATTTTTGAGTTGAAACTATTTTCTAATTCTGGCATTTTGATTCTGTAATCGGTACTCTGCACTTGAATACTAGTATTGTTTCTGGTTCCGCTATAGACTCAGACCCATAAGGGTCCTCCAATTGTGATAAGCTGGGTATCTGTGTTGGGCGTTAAGTTGACTATGACGCATACATTCTGGGTTTTTATCATGCTTAGTTTCCAAAGAATCATTTAGTAATCTGATATGTACCGGTAATTTGTAAATATCTGAATATTTCTGATAAGGTTGAGATTTCCAGTTTTGACATTGTCTAAAGAAGGTAATCCTATGGGTGTCAATCTGATGTTGATTTCGGTCTTCGAGGTTGATACTTAGGGGAATTTGTCTCCCAACCAAGGTCTAATGGAAACCAAGTTTTTGTTTTATCTGTACTCGCTTCCATCATTCGACTGTATCCTATCGATCGAATCTTCGAACTTTAGGTAGAAACTAAAGGATGTAAACATGTGTTTGAGACATGCTATGTTTGATGGTTGCAAGTGGATGCAAGTGGATGCAAGTGGCTGCTAGTGGTTGCTCGTGGATGCATATACACACACAAGGCACTAGATCGGCTCGAAAACACTCTCATACTGCATATGGATGTGTGAGCATTTTCAATTTTTGTGAATGCATAATGATTGACTCATCACAAGGATGTTGCATATGAATGAATGGTTGTCACTCATATAAGAATAATATCAAATAGAAAAATTGCATACATGTTGGACTCATGGCACTAACATAATTCGCATTAAGGAGGTCAACTGAATCAGTGGACCGCCTGATCTTTGCATTAGATATGGAACATATACACACACACTTATGCATATGTTCATATGACATTAGGAGTTTTCTAAGGACAATGGATGCTTGTGATTGATGGTTGAGTAGATGGATGACTGGATTGTAGGACACATTCTTCTCAACTTGAAGATTTCGAGGACGAAATCCTTTAAGGAGGGGAGAATGTAACACCCCGTATTTTCTGTGAACGTATAAGTAACAAATCAGAGAATAATTAATTTTTGAAATAAGAATCAAGGGAAATGGGTTGCGCCATTGCGTTCGTCTCGAAATTTTGCTTGGAAACGAGTCTGGGTTTTCGAGAAACGGAGTCCGTATGAGGGAGATATGGCACTCCGAATTTTCAGAGAATTTCAGAATCGAAAACAACTCGAAAATTCGAATTCAAAATCCCAAAACAGGCTGGGCAGGAAATTCCCCGCCCATGGACCAGGTCGACCTGGGGGTCGACCAAAGTGTCGACCTCCCAAGGGCCAGGTCGACCATAGTGTCGACCTGGGGGTCGACCTGCCTCCCGAACCCTCTTTCTGAACCTGATGCATTCCGATGTATTTAGACTCGTTTTCTGAAACACCCCACCTCCGTTAGGGTCACTCTCAAAGGGAATGCCCTAATTTTGGTGGAGGTTTATAAGTATAAGTCACAAATATACAAGACAGATATAAGAACACATATTTGTAAACAACGGAAAATCAACAAACTTTTATTTCATGAAAGCAAATACGTGCTACAACAACATCACCATAATTGTCTTACATCTTTTCCAAAACATAACATAACACTTTCATAATCTGTCTTGATTACATTATTTAAAGAAGCATAAATAAAACATAGATAAACTGCAAAAGCCCCATAGAGTCTGTCCAAAGCCATAGTTTCAAACGAAAAGGTCCAAGCAATACATTTCTCTTCTTCAAGCTGGATGCTAAGGCTGGTCAAGCTGCAGTGTTCCCTCCCTGTGGACCTGGGGGGGGGGGGAACGGAAGAAAAGAAGACGAAAGAAAAGTAGAGTCAGACATAAACCCTGAGTAAGTCTAGTACTATTTTGTCTATGAATAAAGAACCGGGTATGATAAGTATAAACAAGAA
This sequence comes from Allium sativum, assembly GCA_030737875.1. Taxonomy (NCBI): domain Eukaryota; kingdom Viridiplantae; phylum Streptophyta; class Magnoliopsida; order Asparagales; family Amaryllidaceae; genus Allium; species Allium sativum. The sequence goes on from CM060913.1 coordinate 166,407,717, forward strand.
GTGGGAAAGCACTATAAACTTGGTTAAGTTGTCTAGGGTCGAATATACTATCGTACCCCATGTTAATCTCTGAACCCATATAAACTAGTTTCCAACTGGCACCCCATAAATCAGGGTGATGTGATCCATTCTATGATGATCGGCTCCTACTCGCATAGTTACATGTGTCTTACGGCCCCCGATGTTGTAGTTACCTATGCTGGTCCCACCATGGGGTGTATCAAGTCCCATGGCGGCGGCCCGACACAACCTTAGAGTGCACAGGTATGCTACTGGTGCCCAGTGCTTTATTTTTCTGTGCCGGAGTGTGTGCACGCCCGCACCCCGTTAGAACCTACACTGCTACACCACCGCCGTCGATTTGACCTCTTACAATCAGCCCAGTAATCGTGCCCCACCCTGCCTAGTTTCAGGGTATCCTGATGATACACCTTCTAGGGTTACTTCTGAAAAGGGTCCCCCGTTACTAGGTTTTCTATCTCTAGCCAACATGCTAAGTTGGTTAAGTGTTTTCTAACCTAACCCCCACCAGTCCGTTTAATTTAGCATGTTCTATTTTGATTAAGTCTTTAGTTCACTTAATCCTAACAATCCTGACTCAGCCTTAATTGTCTTATTAAGGCCCTGACCTCTCACATTAGACAGGTATTGTTGTGGCTGCCTGTTGCCGGTTGGTTCCGGGCAGTCTTACGCCACAACTCAGTCTAACCTCGGGTCCTTATTGGGCTCCATGTTTAACCTCCCACATTGGATAGGTATTGTTGTGACTACTGGACAGCCGGGCGGTTCCGGGCAGGTTTACATCACAACTCAATCCAACCTCGGGTTAAACACATCGTATGTTCTACATTTACATATTGTCTTTCTTCTTTATTCTCTTATATGTAAATATTTGCGGCCCATTATTAAGTTAATGGCGTAAAGGTTACACCAATCATGGGCCCAACCCATACTTGAATTTGGGCCCTCTATTTTATATTTTCATTCATTAGTAATTTTTAACCCAACGTTATTTTCCCCCGTTTAACACGTCCGTTTATTATGTATATGTTGGGCTTAGCCTTTTTAAGCCCAACTTAGCCATGCGAAAAGGGGAGGCTTAAAGCGAGATTACATACACAAAAAGGGGAAGGTGAGCGCATGAACTTGCAATATGACGTTGGAAATACAAAATAGAAACTGGTGTACTTGCATAGTGGTAACATATACTTTGGTCATAAAGCATAAGTGACATGAATCAAACCATGTAAACTTATAGTTAAGTTAAGAACATCACTATCGACACATAGGCTTTAACTACAACATAAACCTATATTTTTATTCAGGCATAATGTCAAACATAAGCAAAGCATGTTCATAAGACTACTACATGTTTACAAAGGTGTCTACTTTTGTGACTAATACAAAAGTATAGTTAAATTTGTTCACATAACCATGGCATAAATATTTCTAACATGAAATCATGATTTTTACTTTAGTCATGCAAACTTGCAAAAAGGGATTTTTGAATCTAACCTAGCTATGTACCACATATGTCATCATATAATTCTTGTAAACAATATAATCATGGATTTCAATTATGCAAAATATCAATCATAGCCTAGTCATATTCATAAGTTTGCAAATAGGTTTTTCCAGTACAAAAGCATGGCTTAATACATGATGCCAAATTTTCAACATAATTCCAAACTTATTCCAATTACTTCAAAAATGATGTTTGTATAAAAATACACATTATGATGGCATAATAGCAAAGCCCCAAACTTGCATGAATTTCAATCAACTACATACATGTAGCTTCAACATGGATTACATAATTTGCGAATATTCCAAACGTATACTTGCATAGAACTACCGCATGTAGTTCTTTATAATGAATAACGTAATTCAAGAATATCCAAACGTATACAATATTTCAAATCAATAATAATCATAGTAACGCACAAATTATGAATTATTTATCACCACAATCAAGTATACAAACCAACACAGTTATTTGTTCATACCAAAGTAATACTCTACTTACAATGGTGTGGCGAATTCTCAAATTTAGGGATAAGAAGATGCGGTTTGATTTGATTGAGTTGCTTTATGCTTTAGAATTGGCCTCCTAATCCTCTCTCCAATTGGTGGCTACCCCTAGTCGTTCCTCAACAACATGGCGGCTTTGTTCTTATTTTTGAATGAATAGATTAGGGTTAGTCTAGGGTTGTTTTTATAGAGGTAATGAACTGATTAGGACCGTTGATGTTGCTCGGTTAGATCGTAGCCTTTCATCCTAAGGAGAGACCAATTAGAGCTTGCCACCTAGCCCTAATGACAAAGCAGACCACAGAAAATCGACCAACATAGAATAGGCCAGCCAGGTTGGACTGGGTTCGACCTGGCTCTGGACCAGGTCGACATGCCTGTCGACAGCCCTGTCGACCTGGCTAGACCAGGTCGACAGCCCTGTCGACCTAGGTGCGTTAGGCGGGTGTTTTTCCGCCCTGGCCCATTGGGCCCCATTTTGGAATTTAAACTTGATTTTTCTGAGTTATTTTATTCTGTTTGAATTTTAAACTTAATTCAGAAACTTCCGAAGGCCATATCTTCTTCATACGGACTCCGTTTTTTGAAAACTCGGACTCTATTTCGCGTATTTTTCCGAGACGAACGCAATGGCGTATCCCGTTTCCCTTAGTTCTTTGATTTGAATATAATTATACTTTAATTTATGAATTTCACAGTTATAGAATTCGCGGGGTGTTACATTCTCCCCCACTTAAAAGGATTTCGTCCCCGAAATCTTCAAGTTAGGAGGAATGTATATCCTAACATCCAATCATCCATCTACTCATCCATCAAACACGAGCATCCATTGTCCTTAAAAGACTTCTAATGCTTCATGATCATATGCGAAGTGTGTGTGTACATGTACTTATCTAATGCAAAATCAGGCGGTCTACTGATTCAGTTGACCTCCTTAATGCGAATTATGTAAGTGCCATGAATCCATTATGTATGCAAATTTTCCTATTCTTGTTTCTACATGAGTGCACAATCATTCAATACAAATGCAACATCCACATGACAACATATTAAAGTTCAACCACATATGAATGCACACATATATGCATATGCAATATGAAGTGACTGAGCCGATCTAAAACCTAGATTGTGTGTGTATATGCAACCACGAGCAACCACTAGCAATCACTTGCAACCACTTGCAACCATCATCCATAACATGTTTCAACTACATGTTTCCATCCAAAGGGTTCCTACCTAAAAGATAAGGTCGAGGAAATATACCTAAAAAGATAGATAAAAGCGCAACTTAAGGAAAAGGAAAGATCAAGGATGTACCCTCGAACAGAAAAGGGTAGGCTGTGCGTATTCTAGCTTCAGTTTCCCAAGTCGCGTCTCCCTCGGCGTCGCTCCACTGAACTTTGACGAGCTTGACTTCGCGGTTGCGTAGCTTCTTCACTTCCGTTCCTAATATGCGGGTTGGAACTTTCCTTATGGTTGCTTCGCGTTCCACTTCGGCCTCTTCGAGGATATTTGGCTCTACCACTTCAGCAGAATCATGTAGACATTTTCGGAGATGTGAAACGTGAAAAACGTTGTGGACTCCAGCCAACTTCTCGGGTAGCTCTAATCTATAGGCCATTTTCCCAATTTTCTCGATGATAGGGAATGGCCCTACGAACCTTGGTGCTAGCTTTCCAGTGGTTCCAAAACGAACAACGTTTCTTAGTGGTGATACCTTGAGAAAAACTCTGTCTCCAACCTCGAATTCAAGGTCGGTGCTTCTCTTGTCGGCATAGGACTTTTGTCTGTCTTGGGCCGTCTTCATCCTTCTTCGTATTAAGTCTACTTTCTCTGAAGTCTCTCGGATCATATCTGGTCCAAGTATGAGCTTATCAGTAGACTCCCACCAACAAGTGGGCGATCGGCACGGTCTTCCATATAAAGCTTCGAAGGGCGCCATCCCGATGGTTGCTTGATAGCTGTTGTTGTAGGCAAATTCCACCAAAGGAAGGTGGTCTTCCCATGTCCCTCCGAAGTCAAGGACGCACAGTCTTAGAAGGTCTTCCAAAACTCTGTTCACTCTCTCTGTTTGGCCGTCGGTTTGGGGATGATAGGCTGTGCTCAAGCATAACTGCGTTCCTACTGCCTCTTGCAGACTCCGCCAAAACTCGCTGGTGAAGATGGGGTCTCGGTCACTAACAATGCTAGATGGTATTCCATGGAGTCGAACGACTTCCTTGAGGTAAAGTGATGCTAGGGATGAGGCAGTTCTTTTACTTTTGACAGGTAAAAAGTGGGCGCTTTTAGTAAGCCTATCCACTATTACCCAAATGCTAGTGTTGCCTCTCCTAGACCTAGGCAGCCCATCGATGAAGTCCATTGAGATGCTATCCCACTTCCACTGCGGGACCTCCAGAGGATGTAGCAGTCCGCCAGGCTTTTTCTGTTCCGCCTTAACCTGTTGGCACACCATACACTTAGAAACGAACTCTGCCACGTCCTTTTTCATGCCGTTCCAGAAGAAAGTCCTTTTTATGTCTTTGTACATTTTATCTCCGCCTGGGTGTATCGTCATCTTGGAGTGATGCGCTTCCTCGAGAACCTTCTTTATTAATTCTTTTGTCTGTGGGACGCATAGTCTTCCGTCTCGCCTTAGCAAACCCTTATCGTCGATGGAGTATCTGCTGAGGTGACTTGAAGTCTCACCCCTAATTAGCCTATCAATTATTTCCACAAGCTGAGGGTCTTCGCGTTGTGCTGTCCCTACTGAATCCACTAAAGTTGGGCGCACTTCGAGAGATGCTAGCAAGCCTGGTACGAAATCGGAGGAAGGCCTAAAGTCGAAGCTGGCTATAAACTCTAGGCTTTGTCTTTCAACAAACAACGGGCTTAGGGTCAATTTCTTTCGGCTCAACGCGTCTGCCACTACGTTGCCTTTGCCCGGAGTGTAGGAGATCTCAAAATCGTACGAGGCAAGAAACTCCATCCATCTTTGTTGCCTCAAGTTAAGATCTTTCTGCGAGAAAAGATATTTCAACGATTTATGGTCAGTGTAAAGTTCGAACTTCTCACCTAGGAGATAATGTCGCCAAGACTTGAGTGCAAAGACGATGGCGGCTAACTCAAGATCGTGGGTTGGGTAGTTCTTTTCGTGCACCTTCAACTGCCTCCCGCCATAAGCTACTACCCTTCCCTCTTGCATTAAGACGGCACCTAGCCCTGTCCCACATGCATCCATATAAACAGTGAACATCTTGCTCCCATCTGGCAGCGTCAAAACTGGGGCTGTTGTAAAAGCCCTTTTCAGTCGTTGGAAAGCAAACTCGCAATCCAAGTCCCAATTGAACACTAGATTTTTCTTGGTCAATTTCGTGAGCGGAGCTGAGATTTTCGCAAAATCCCTTATGAATTTTCGATAGAAACCTGCTAGTCCTAGAAAGCTTCGGACCTCAGTTGCATTCCTTGGTGTCTTCCAATCCTGTACCGCCACTACCTTAGCAGGGTCCACCGCTAACCCTTGTTTGGATACTATGTGCCCAAGGAACCTCACCTCTTCTCTCCAAAAGTGGCATTTGGAGAATTTGGCTTTTAGTTGATGGACTCGCAAAGTTTCCATGATTGCCCTTAAGTGCTGAGCATGTTCCTCTTCACTCTTTGAGAAGATAAGGATATCATCTACGAAGACCACTACGAATTTGTTGAGGAAATCTCTAAATACCCTACTCATCAGGTCCACGAAGTAAGCAGGTGCATTTGTCAAGCCGAAAGGCATGACAAGCCATTCAAAGAAGCCGTCTGGGGTTCTGAACGCTATTTTATCGATGCTATCTTCAGCCACCCTTAGCTGATGAAAACCGGTTGCCAAATCGAGTTGGGAGAAAACAGACGCTCCTACAAGCTGGTCAAATAAATCGTCAATTCTAGGGAGAGGGTGCCTATTCTTTTTCGTTAGCTTGTTGAGCTCCCTATAGTCAACACATAGACGGAGTGAACCATCCGCCTTTGTAGCGAACACCATTGGAGCGCCCCATTCTGAAATGCTCCTCCTAATGAACCCCTTTTCTAGAAGCTCTTTAATCTGTTTACTGAACTCTTTCCTTTCTCGTGGAGCCATGTGTCTAATGGGCAACGCAACGGGCTTTGCATTATCTACAAGATATATGCGGAAGTCTATTTCCCGCTTCGGAGGCAAGCCCTTCACCTCTTCGAAGACATCCGGATATTCCCGGACCACTCTAACTGATTGCAAATTTTCAACAGAGGCATCTAGCGATTCAAGATAACTAAGCATAACCGCATACGAGGGATTACAAGAAATTTCCAAAGTATTACCGAGCTGGGTTAGGAGCCTAACAACCCTTTTCTCACAATCAAGGATGGCCCTATTACTGGATAGCCAATCCATACCCAAAATCAAACCATAACCCGAAAAGCCCAAAACAAAGGCACTACATTGAAATTCTACAATTAGAATAGAAATTTTCAATTCCAAACAGATCATAAACAAATGAGCTGGGCCCCCAATTGGGTTTGAAACAATTAAGGGGTCCTCTACCATACTAGTTTTTAGGTGCAGAGATTCTACTAGAGCAGACGAGATAAAGGAGTGTGATGCGCCAGAATCAAATAAAGTGCAAACGGGGTGATCATAAAGATAAACTACGCTTTCTACAGAAGTATTTATACCTCGCTGTTGCAGAGGTGGCGCTTCCAGCACATGAACCTGTGCCCCTGGGGTGGATCCAGCCCTCTGCCCCTGTCCTCGTTTCTTTGGGCAGTCCTTAGCCCTGTGGCCTGTCTCACCGCAAGAAAAGCACCCACCATTCTCCTTGGCCTTCTTTTTCCGGCAGTCCTTTACTAAGTGCCCCACTTTGCCACAGAAATTGCACTTCCTCTTCTCTTTGTTGCCTTTCCCGCCCTTCTTAAAGTTTGTCTTCTTAGGTTGCAAACCCTCTTTCTTCCCTTGAGAGCTTTCTGCCTTTGTCTCCTTCTTGCCCTTGTCCTCTTCATTCAGCAATGCCATTTGCACCAATCTTTCATACGTGGCTCCCATGGGTATATGGGTCATGGCCAAACTGTGTAATGGCTCATTCAACCCTTTGACGAAACGGAGAGCCTTCTTGTGCGGGGTGTTGGCTAGGTCAAGCCCAAACCTAGCCAGCTCATCGAACTGATTCACATATTCTCTGACTGTCTTGTCCCCTTGCTTAAGAAATAAGAATCTTTCCAACTGCAAACTTCTTTCCGCATCTGAGAGAAATTTAGTCTCAAACCTTGCCCTAAAGTCCTCCCATGTCTCCACTGGTCTTTCAGCATTAGTGACTTCCCACCAGTAGGAAGCCTCGCCCTTCAATAGCCACACTGCCAATTGTACTTTTTGTCTATCCTCTACCTCAAAGATGATGAATAGGTCCTCCGTTTCTTTCAGCCAATTTCTAGCTGCCACGAAGGACTCAGTTCCATGGAAATCCCTTCCTCCCATAGCTTTAAAATCTTTACATATCTTAGCAAACGTGTTTCCCCGAGGAGGAGGATGAGGAAAAGGTGCCGCTGCAGCTGGATGATTTCCGGCAGCTGGGGGAGGAGGAACGGTAGGACCTGGCTGAGTGGCTCTTGCTTCTAAGAATCGTCTAAACCAACCAGGTATTGGCACCCCTTCCGGCAAGTTAAGATCTTCGGACATGCTGAAACAAAAAGGATAGATTCAAAACGAAGGATAAGAGATAGTACCTATGGCTTTGGGGAGTGGACTTTGCCTTTTTAAAATAAAATAATATTTTTCTTTTAAAAATGCTTCTTTAAATTTCCTTTTTGAAAATAATTTTTCAAAACTTTTTATCTTATCTGGTAAACCTATGCTCTGATACCAAGTGAAACACCCCACCTCCGTTAGGGTCACTCTCAAAGGGAATGCCCTAATTTTGGTGGAGGTTTATAAGTATAAGTCACAGATATACAAGACAGATATAAGAACACATATTTGTAAACAGCGGAAAATCAACAAACTTTTATTTCATGAAAGCAAATACGTGCTACAACAACATCACCATAATTGTCTTACATCTTTTCCAAAACATAACATAACACTTTCATAATCTGTCTTGATTACATTATTTAAAGAAGCATAAATAAAACATAGATAAACTGCAAAAGCCCCATAGAGTCTGTCCAAAGCCATAGTTTCAAACGAAAAGGTCCAAGCAATACATTTCTCTTCTTCAAGCTGGATGCTAAGGCTGGTCAAGCTGTAGTGTTCCCTCCCTGTGGACCTGGGGGGGGGGGGACGGAAGAAAAGAAGACGAAAGAAAAGTAGAGTCAGACATAAAGCCTGAGTAAGTCTAGTACTATTTTGTCTATGAATAAAGAACCGGGTATGATAAGTATAAACAAGAAGTGGGAAAGCACTATAAACTTGGTTAAGTTGTCTAGGGTCGAATATACTATCGTACCCCATGTTAATCTCTGAACCCATATAAACTAGTTTCTAACTGGCACCCCATAAATCAGGGTGATGTGATCCATTCTATGATGATCGGCTCCTACTCGCATAGTTACATGTGTCTTACGGCCCCCGATGTTGTAGTTACCTATGCTGGTCCCACCATGGGGTGTATCAAGTCCCATGGCGGCGGCCCGACACAACCTTAGAGTGCACAGGTATGCTACTGGTGCCCAGTGCTTTATTTTTCTGCGCCGGAGTGTGTGCACGCCCGCACCCCGTTAGAACCTACACTGCTACACCACCGCCGTCGATTTGACCTCTTACAATCAGCCCAGTAATCGTGCCCTACCCTGCCTAGTTTCAGGGTATCCTGATACACCTTCTAGGGTTACTGCTGAAAAGGGTCCCCCGTTACTAGGTTTTCTATCTCTAGCCAACATGCTAAGTTGGTTAAGTGTTTTCTAACCTAACCCCCACCAGTCCGTTTAATTTAGCATGTTCTATTTTGATTAAGTCTTTAGTTCACTTAATCCTAACAATCCTGACTCAGCCTTAATTGTCTTATTAAGGCCCTGACCTCTCACATTAGACAGGTATTGTTGTGGCTGCCTGTTGCCGGTTGGTTCCGGGCAGTCTTACGCCACAACTCAGTCTAACCTCGGGTCCTTATTGGGCTCCATGTTTAACCTCCCACATTGGATAGGTATTGTTGTGACTACTGGACAGCCGGGCGGTTCCGGGCAGGTTTACATCACAACTCAATCCAACCTCGGGTTAAACACATCGTATGTTCTACATTTACATATTTTGTCTTTCTTCTTTATTCTCTTATATGTAAATATTTGCGGCCCATTATTAAGTTAATGGTGTAAAGGTTACACCAATCATGGGCCCAACCCATACTTGAATTTGGGCCCTCTATTTTATATTTTCATTCATTAGTAATTTTTAACCCAACGTTATTTTCCCCCGTTTAACACGTCCGTTTATTATGTATATGTTGGGCTTAGCCTTTTTAAGCCCAACTTAGCCATGCGAAAAGGGGAGGCTTAAAGCGAGATTACATACACAAAAAGGGGAAGGTGAGCGCATGAACTTGCAATATGACGTTGGAAATACAAAATAGAAACTGGTGTACTTGCATAGTGGTAACATATACTTTGGTCATAAAGCATAAGTGACATGAATCAAACCATGTAAACTTGTAGTTAAGTTAAGAACATCACTATCGACACATAGGCTTTAACTACAACATAAACCTATATTTTTATTCAGGCATAATGTCAAACATAAGCAAAGCATGTTCATAAGACTACTACATGTTTACAAAGGTGTCTACTTTTGTGACTAATACAAAAGTATAGTTAAATTTGTTCACATAACCATGGCATAAATATTTCTAACATGAAATCATGATTTTTACTTTAGTCATGCAAACTTGCAAAAAGGGATTTTTGAATCTAACCTAGCTATGTACCACATATGTCATCATATAATTCTTGTAAACAATATAATCATGGATTTCAATTATGCAAAATATCAATCATAGCCTAGTCATATTCATAAGTTTGCAAATAGGTTTTTCCAGTACAAAAGCATGGCTTAATACATGATGCCAAATTTTCAACATAATTCCAAACTTATTCCAATTACTTCAAAAATGATGTTTGTATAAAAATACACATTATGATGGCATAATAGCAAAGCCCCAAACTTGCATGAATTTCAATCAACTACATACATGTAGCTTCAACATGGATTACATAATTTGCGAATATTCCAAACGTATACTTGCATAGAACTACCGCATGTAGTTCTTTATAATGAATAACATAATTCAAGAATATCCAAACGTATACAATATTTCAAATCAATAATAATCATAGTAACGCACAAATTATGAATTATTTATCACCACAATCAAGTATACAAACCAACACAGTTATTTGTTCATACCAAAGTAATACTCTACTTACAATGGTGTGGCGAATTCTCAAATTTAGGGATAAGAAGATGCGGTTTGATTTGATTGAGTTGCTTTATGCTTTAGAATTGGCCTCCTAATCCTCTCTCCAATTGGTGGCTACCCCTAGTCGTTCCTCAGCAACATGGCGGCTTTGTTCTTATTTTTGAATGAATAGATTAGGGTTAGTCTAGGGTTGTTTTTATAGAGGTAATGAACTGATTAGGACCGTTGATGTTGCTCGGTTAGATCGTAGCCTTTCATCCTAAGGAGAGACCAATTAGAGTTTGCCACCTAGCCCTAAGACAAAGCAGACCACAGAAAATCGACCAACATAGAATAGGCCAGCCAGGTTGGACTGGGTTCGACCTGGCTCTGGACCAGGTCGACATGCCTGTCGACAGCCCTGTCGACCTGGCTAGACCAGGTCGACAGCCCAGTCGACCTGGGTGCGTTAGGCGGGTGTTTTTCCGCCCTGGCCCATTGGGCCCCATTTTGGAATTTAAACTTGATTTTTCTGAGTTATTTTATTCTGTTTGAATTTTAAACTTAATTCAGAAACTTCCGAAGGCCATATCTTCTTCATACGGACTCCGTTTTTCGAAAACTCGGACTCTATTTCACGTATTTTTCCGAGACGAACGCAATGGCGTATCCCGTTTCCCTTAGTTCTTTGATTTGAAATTAATTATACTTTAATTTATGAATTTCACAGTTATAGAATTCGCGGGGTGTTACATTTTCTGTCTAGATTCGTCTGCCTAATCCTATATAAACAGTCCTCTAACCTCATTTTCTCTACACAATTTCATTCTATCTATATTCTGCCTCTGTTCTAATTAAAAGTAAAAATGGCGTTGCTACCCTGCTGGAATCAAAACTTGGACTGATGCATCTTCTTCCAACCTGAATAGAATTAAAAGCTAAATCAAATCTCAAATCAAAGTCTAGAGCTACGACAACAATTAAAGAGGAACAATTCAGCATTTCTGCATCAACAACAGTTTATTATCCTTTCTTAAAACCACGAAAGGCAAGTACAGTTATTTTCCGCTATAAACTGTAATCATAATTGTGACATGATTATAAAGCTGAATCTGAGGTTATATACATTCTTATCTGTCAGATCTGCTTTTCTGTGACTATTCTGTACGTCTTTTTTATTTCTGTTCTATAGCCAGGCTACTACGAGCCTATGCCGAATCTCATAAGAGATAAACGCACGAACGATAAACTTTGGGACAAATAATAGTGCATCATTGGACATGAAACTGTTGCCTATGAGACTATTGCCTATGACTATGATTCATTGACTATGAGACTATTGCCTATGACTATGATTCATTACTATGAGACTATTGCCTATGACATTGAATAAGAAACTATTGTAATTAGTCGCCCATGACTATTGTGGTTAGTTGCCTATAACTATTGTAGTTAGTTCCTTATGCATATTCCCTTAAGGATGTTGGATCTCATATTTAGTATGTAACCTTACTAGTTTATTCCCATTCACTGTTATGTACATCGAGCCTAGTAAGACCATTATCATTGTATTTGGTTCATCATTGCATGCCTATTCTTTCTTGTGCTTATCCCCTATTCCTTTTGCTAGGGTCATTTCATGTGCACTTAGAGAACTTGTGGAACATGTTATACGGGGATTGGGCGTAGCTTAATTAAGTTAATTTGGCATAATAAATATGTTGGCATAATCCGAATTGGCTATAATAGTGAATGATTAACATGTATATTAGTCTTGGACATGAAAGGGTAAACTAGAATATTAAATCTAGTTTTGACGTGAACTGCAATTGGGAATATTAGGGCTAAAATTTGGGGCATATATTGTATTATGAATTATGACCTTGATTTAGGCATGTAAGTTTAGGCTAAATTTATGGTTAGGCAAGATAGGTAAATAGAGTTTTATATATATAATCAGCTAAATCTGTTATCTGCTAAATCTGTTATATTACCTAATCTGCTAGTTCAGTTATATCGCCTAAACTGCTAATTAGATTGAATTGCCTAATCTGCTAATTTTGTTAAATTGCCTTATCTGCTGAATTTGCTAAATAGCCTAATCTGCAAGATCAGTTATCTGTTGAATGACGTAATCTGTTGGAACTGAAATGCTGAAATTTGAAGTATGTAAATCTGTAGGCTCGATTTAAATTTGAGCAAAACTTGTTAATAGAACCTCGAATAATCTGTTGTAACTTGTACAGAAATTTAATCTGTTAAATAAACAGAATTAGTCTGATATCTGAAAAATCGTTATTGGAATGAATTGGCTATGACACGAGGTTAGGCTCTGTTTGCGGTAGAAGTCTGCCCGGAACCAACCGGCTTAACCAGCGACCGGAAACTGTCAATCTAATGTGAGTGGTCGTAGGCATAACTAAAATACGCTCAAACACGAGGTTAGGACTGGCTTGTGGCAGAAGTCTGCCCGGAACCGCCCGGCATATCCAGCGGCCACAAGCTACCGACCTAATGTGAGAGGTCTGTGCATTAATATTTAATTAATGCAAATCTGGGATAAATATGATGTCTAAAACGTGTTGGGTGGATAAGGTTAAACCAATTGGACTAATGAATTTAACAAACCCGTTTTGTGAATCTATAGGCCCAATTACAAAGTTAGACAAATTTGTAAATCTGTTAAATCCGTATATCTGATCCGTTAGTCTGAAAACTTGTCTGATCTGTGAACTAGTTGATCTGAACTCTGTATGTCTGAACTTGTAAACAAGTTAATCTGAAATCTGCTAGTCTGGGGACACAAGGTAAGGAGGGAAATTACATTTGTCATCAGTTGTTTGGGACCCATATTAGTCAGTATCCCTTTCTGGTATCAAACTTTGACCCAACAGTAGGTAGGGTCCGTGCACACTTACTGAACTAATTATAAGTGGTTCATTCTGATAATGGCGAGGGGTGTTGATGGTGCGTTCCAACCGGGTTGTAATGACCCGGAAAATCCGAACTAATTAAAATTTTTTAAATTGGCTAAAATAGTGGATTTTAAATATTTAAAATAAATATTTAAAATAATAATGATGAAAAGTAAGTTTGAATCGAAGTTGAAAATAAATATAATTACTTTGAATTATAAATAAGGCCTGAAATGGCGCGGTAGTTTCAAAATTTGAATTCAAACTTCGACTGACTGTACCGGGTGCAAACCAAAACGGATTTGAGTGAAACCAAAAATATTTAAATCTGTTAGTGAATACCTTTCTAACGAATCTGAAAAATCGAAGTTTCATAGCGGAAAGCTAAAGTTATGGCCAAATGAATTTTCAGAAAGGTCGCTATCGAATTTATATAGCCCGAGAAAATGGCCATTTTGCAAACGACCTCGGAATTCGACGAAACAACTTTTGTTGGGTCCTGGATGTTAAACTATTGCTAGGTTTCAAATTTCATAATTTTTGAAGTTAATATGTGAGCGTGGCAAAGGAAAACGTATTTTGGTAAATTATAGTTAAATTGGATTGACCAGAATAGGGCCATTTTTCAAACGGTCTCAGAATTCGACGAAACTAGTTTTGTTGCGACCGTATCATCAAAACATAGCTAGATTTATTTTTCGGGAATTTTTAGAATCAGTTTGTGGCCCTGGCAAATTGAAATGTACGTTCAAATTAAATATTGAATGTTTTATATTTTAATTTGAAGGAAAACTGACTGAAACAGTCGAATGGGTCTACGAAACATATCCCATTGTGTTCGAAATTGGGGTAAAACACTAGGGACGACAGTCGTTGGGTTCGGATTGGAGGTCGTGTTGGAAAATCCTCTTTTAAAAGCTCCCGGCTAATCAGAATTTATATAAAAAAAAGATGGAAACCCTTTTCTCTCTCCCCGATTCGACGACGGCCGCTCTTCCAACCTTCTCTCCTCCTTTTCTCCTTCCACATGCACTAATATTGAACGCCCCCGTTGAGGTTTTTGAAGTACTCCTCAAGCTCTTCAAATACATAGCACCCACGACCTACATCACTTCGTAAATCGCGAGAATCGAGGCCACAAAGTCCAGCCGTTCGCGTCTAGTTTTCTCCTCCGATCTGAGCTCGAGCTGGCGACGGTTGGCACCCCCTGGTGCGCGACTCCAAGTTCTTCGTCGTGGTACAAGTCGATCATCAACTCGTGCCTCGTATTGCGCGCTAGGTTGAACCCTAGTTTTGAACAAGATAGAAAAGGTAATGGCTTTTATTTTTTTATTGTATTTAGCACTTTAAAGCGCTAATTTTTTTTATTTTACAATAAAAATCATATATTTTTTGTTTCTTGACGAAATTCAGTGAAACAAGAGACAGTGGACCCGTGTGGACGTCTTCTACATTCTAGAAGAGACCACATATTTTTCTGAGCTTTCTGCTATTTTTGGTGGAGTGGAACCCAATGTGAGATTTCTAAATTATAAACGATATGGAAAACGATGATGTATAAATTATATAGTCGATGTATTGGTTATATAAGCGTTGCACACCTCATGTATAAGCGTTGTATAAGTTGTACGTTCGATGTATAGTTATATATGCGTTGTAAAAATTATATATGTGTTGAATAGAAGTGAAATGCTTATATAAATATAAATATAAATATATATATATATATATATATATATATATATATATATATATATATATATATACGCCCCTCATCCACAAACCATGGACGATATTTATTGGTTGTGATTGGTGCGAAAATTGGTTGATTACGAATGGTTGATTAGAATTGTTTGTGGTTGAAATTGATTGATTGTGGTTGAAAAATACCCGTTTGTGGTTGAGAAATATTTGGTTGAAACCACATAGGATTAGTTTGTGGAAATGAAAAAATATACATGCCGCCTGCGTGCGAACTAGATGCATGATTCCCCATTGTCAAAAGCTGCGAGGCTTTAAGGTAGAGCGAGGAGCCGTACTCGGGACGGTCCCGGTTTGAACTACCCTGCCGTTATGCTGCCGAAATTTTGAATAATATTCATGTGTTAGAATTATTTTCATTTGTTGAAAACTATATTTATTCGTCGTATTGAAATTCATGTGTTGAATGGTATTCGTGTTTTAAATATAAAAATCACCTTTTTATCTATATATACAAACTATAGAAAACCTTCATGTGTTGAATCGAAATTCATTCGTTGAATTGAAATTCATGTGTTGAATGGTATTCGTGTTTTAAATATAAAAATCACCTTTTTTATCTATGTATACCAACTATAGAAAACCTTCATGTGTTGAATCGAAATTCATTCGTTGAATTGAAATTCATGTGTTGAATGGTATTCGTATTTTGAAATAAATTGTTTTATAATAAAAATCATATTTTTATTACCTATATGAACTATATAAAATAATCTCGTTTTGAAATAATTTGTTTTATAATAAAAATCCTATTTTTATCATCTATATGAACTATATAAAATAGTCGTATTTTGAAATAAATTGTTTTACATTAAAAATCACATTTTTATTATATACATGAATTGTTAAAAATAGTGAAGTGTTGAAATAGAAGAGAGTTAGATAAAAATATCATTTTTATCAAATGTATGAAAATCATATAGTTTTGAAATCGAAGAATCGATATATATATATATATATATATATATATATATAAATAGAATTGAAATATATCGAATAACAAAGCTGTAGTTCGTATTTTGAAACCGTGATTTCAAACGATTAGTGCGGGAGATCCGACCATCGAATTTTCCCGAAATCGCAACCGTTGGGTTCGCTTTGGAAATATCTTTCTAACGACACCAACTTTGTAAAAATCCAATGGTTGGATTATCTGGAATGTTTAATTCAAATATGAAGAAAAACAGCGCCAGAATCGATTATATTTATACATATATATAAATATAATTATATTAAATCGAATAACGATGCTGCAGTTCGTATTTTGAAATCGAAACTTCAAACGATTATACTGGGAGATCCGACCGTCGGATTTTCCCGAAACTGGAACCGTTTTGAAAAGATCTTTCTAATGATGTTAATTTTGTGAAGATCCAACGGTTAGATTTTCAGATATGTGTTAATCAAATCTGAAGAAAAACAGCGCCACAGCCGCGTTATGGCCCGAAGCGTCGTTTTGAATAGATTGGCTATTTTAAAATAAATAAAAATAGCGATAAATTGTTATAAAATATTATAAACGATATGGATGTGAAATTTAGAAACTAACTGAAGGTTGGCTAAGTTGAATGGTTTCCTGGATTTTGATCTGATGTTGGTTTCGGCCTTCGGGGTTAATATTTGGGAAATCATTCTCTTACTGACTTACGGTTAGTGACTAATGAATTGAAATGATGCGTATGTTGTGTTTGTGTAGCACTTGTTTATTATATACGCGAGTTGTTCAGAAAGACCGGGTTCATCCCATTCTGAATAACTAAATCGACGATAAGAAATCGAAGATGAAGACGGTGGTTGAAGACCGGAAATCTTCACCTCGTTTGGATGGTAATTGATGTCCTGATTGGGAGGCATCCCGAAATATGGATAATGAGTGGTGATCGTCTAGACGTACGTGGAGATCGATGGGTTTGCGAGGTATATAGTGCCTCTGGTTTCATTCCGACCCAGAACGGACTTGTAAATGGATTGTGTGTCTGACATTGGAATTTATTCTATGTGATTGATAGCCATCAGTTGCATGGTATGAATTGCCTATGTGACATGCTAAGATGCAGTGATCAGGGCTTCTGTTGTAAAGCAAAGTATTGTGATCGATGATCAAAGCACCGCCTGTGTGGCGTAGCTTTGTGTATAACGTAAATTCGCGAGCCTCACACCTCGGTATGAACCAGAAACGGGAGAAGGACCTCAGGGAGGGCATGCGTTTCTTTCTAGCTAGGAGTTGTGTCGGTGTTTTTACACGGCCTGACATTTTAATTATGTGGATGATGGATAGCGAGGCGCCTCGGATATATCGGTCGATACGGGACCGATGGAGTCATTCGTTGGCTCATTTACGCCCCATAGGGCGGGGAAACGTAGTGTTCAGGCATAATAATCCACGTCGGTGGACCGGCCCTGACGATCCAGGGGGCAGTTGCGGCTGTTCCTAAGACAAGGGCTAGATTGTCTCAAAGTCGGTAAGGACTATCTTTTGCCTTGGTTCATGATGGAAATCCAATTTCCAAATACGACACCGTGCGGTTTTGATTGTATATACATATGGCAACATGATATATGGTACCCATACCGTCTATGATTGATATTTATGAAGTGAAATTGTTTTTGAAACATATAAACACTAGTAATAATATCAAATGCCTTTGTTTTATTCGTATCAAGCATATTTTGGGCATTATAAGGTAAAACTCTATCCTCCGGTTTGCATTGCATTGTGTGATGGGAACTGAGTCTTATAATGGCTTCATTTTTATAAAAAGCATTGCGATATTTAAAAGAATGATTTGTTTTAAAGCACTGGCAATCCAATGGAATAAACCCATTCCACGAAAGTGGCGTGGTCCTGTGATTGGTTAAGCTTAGTTCTGGAATATAACATATTAACGAACTCGTCAGAAATAGAACCAGTTGTGTTCTAGGACGAGTAACTCATTACAGATAGGATCAGTAATATCCTACTATGAGTAGCAGAATGAAATAACACCTAGAAAGACGCATTTACATTCAAGTATTTGTCTCTATATTTTGAAATATCTTTTCTGTTGAACTGACACTTTGTCTACTAATCGCAGACGCTCAAGAAAATGAGTGCCAGAAACAGAAGAAGTAATACTGACCCGGATATAGAAGCCCTATTCATGAAATATAGAAATCTGGGTGGAAAACCCTTCTCGGGCAATGAATCTATTATGAGAGCACAAGCATGGATTCGTTCGGGTGAGAAAATCTTTGAAGGGTTAAAGCTGAGGGATGACCAGAAAAGATTACTGGCCTCTTGGGCACTCAAAGACGAAGCTTTGTTCTGGTGGGATTCAGTTATTAAGGATAATCTAGAAGGTGATATCACCTGAGATAGATTCAAAGTGATTTTCCTGGAAAGATTTACTCCTCCTGAAGCGATTGAGTGACTATGTGATGAATTTTCGTATTTGATACAAGGAGATATGACCATTCTGAAATATCATAAGAAATTCAATGAACTTTCTCACTTTGCCCCTCATCTAATTCAAAATCCGAAGAAGAAGAATTTGAGATTTATCAACGGGCTTCAAAGAAAATATCAGAACAGTGTAATGAGGAATGTGAAGCTTCCTTTTTCTGAAATGATATATATGGCTTACCAGTACGAAGATCTAGACAAGAAAGGTATGTTGCCTTATGAAGAAGAGGTCAGTTCTAGTAATAAAGGTGAGCCTGAAACTGATAATCCTGAGGCCAGGGCGATATCTTAGGCGAGTAAGAAGCCCAAAGTCAATCGAAAAAGGGCCAGATCCGAAAAAGAACCAGCAACGACTGCCATATGCAATAACTGCCATAAGCAAGGGCATTTACAAGGAAATTGTAAATCCTCGAAGAAACGAAAGAATGATGGATATAAATCCGGCGAAAAGCTTCAGGAAAGTAGAGAATGCAATCTCTGCTAACAGGCTGGTCATGTAAAGCAAGATTGCTGGCTATTGAAAAAGACCAAAGAGGCTCAGGTAAATGAAGTGGCAGAAGTGCCTGCATCTTCATCTATCAGGAAAGGCCAGATGTTTTAGAAGGCACGCTTACGGTCAAAGATATCCCAGTTAAAGTACTGTTTGACACCGGCACGTCGCGAAGCTTTGTTGCAAAGAATGCAGTTAAGAAACTGGATTTAAATTTGAAGAAGCTCAAAGAACCAATGACTGTCCAAAATCCGGTCGGGGGTTCCATCGATCTCAGTTGGGTTTGTGGGGTGCCGGTTTCTTTTTCTCGTTATCGGTTCCCTACCATCACAGTCGTCATGAATTTTACAGAGTTTGATCTTATCTTGGGGTTAGACTGGTTGACCAAGTATGAAGCTGAGGTTAAATGCGCCGACAGAGTCGTTAAGGCAAAGATAAAATCAGGTGAGTACATAACCATTCCCTATGAAGGTCAGAATGCTAATAGAAAAGACTTCTGGGCAGCTTTGGATGTTTCTCCTGTTCAAATAGAGAATATCCCTGAAGTTACATAGAATATTCCCGACCTCGTAAAAAATATTCCTGTCGTCAAGAATTATGCGGATGTGTTTGAAGAAGTTGTTCGCTTACCTCCGCAGAGAGAAATTGACTTCAAAACTGCTTTAATTCCGAACGCAAGGCCGGTAGTTCACGCTATTCGAAGAATGTCCTTGAAAGAGAAAGAGGAATTAGTCAATCAAACACGACAGCTTGTATGGAAGGGTCTGATCATGCCTAATTTCTCTGATTGGGGTGCAGCAGTGGTGTTTGTCCCAAAATCTGACGGTACTCTACGGATATGTGTGGATTATCGTGATTTGAACAAGCAGACAATAAAGAACAAATATCCATTGCCGTGAATTGATGATTTATTGGATCGTCTGAATGGAGCACAAGTATTTTCAAGGATGGACCTAGCTACAGGTTTCCATCAGCTTCGAATTGCCGAAGAATGTGTTCCTATGACAGCATTCAGAGGTCCAGACTTATTCTACGAGTGGTTAGTAATGTCGTTCGGCTTATGTAACGCTCCAGCATACTTCGTCGATTTGATGAATAGAGTGTTCAGAGGAGTTTTGAATAAGTTTGTTCTAGTTTTTATTGATGATATTCTAATCTTCTCTTAATCAAAAGCCGAACATGAAAAGCATTTGGAACAGGTTCTGGAAATTCTCAGAAGGAATGTATTGAAAGCTAAACTGTCCAAATGTATATTCTGGCAAGATGAAGTGAAATTTCTGGGCCACGTCGTATTGAAAGAAGGAATTGCTTTGGATCCAAGTAAAATCACAGCTATTCAGAACTGGAAACAGCCTAGTATACAGAAGTCCGCAGTTTTCTCGGATTGGCTAGTTATTACCGGAAGTTCGTTAAAATCTTTTCGAAGATATCTGGTCACTTAACGAAGCTTACAAAGAAGCACGCGAAATTCAAGTGGACTCCAGAATGTGAGGAGGCTTTTGAAGAGCTAAAGTTAAGATTAACGACTGCTCCAGTGTTAACCGTTATTGACGACAATCAGGATTTAAAAGTCTGGACAGATGCTTCTAGAGAAGGCATTGGCGCAGTGTTAATGCAAAGAGGTCAAGTGATTGCTTATGCTAGCCGTCAATTGAAGCCACACGAGAAAAACTACGTCACTCATGATCTTGAGTTGTTGGCAATCGTATTCGCTTTGAGAATCTGGAGACAATATCTTTTGGGTGAGAAATTCGAACTGTATACGGACCATCAGTCGTTAAAGTATCTGTTCACCCAGAAAGACCTGAATCTGAGGCAGCAACGTTGGCTAGAGTTCCTTGCAGCAAATGATTTTGAGATTCTATACACTCCAGGGAAAGCCAATGTCGTGGCCGATGCGTTGAGTCGAAATAATGTAATGATCGCCAGCTTTGTTATTACGACTTCCCGAATTGACAAAATATCTATTCTTTAGAAGGATGATAACTTTATTAAGGATATGATCAAAAGGATTCAGAAAGGCGAACCCTCATATTTTCAAATAGATGACGACGGGACCCTGAGATTGAAAGGAAGGATTTGTGGTCCCGACATCCCAGAGTTAAAGAGGGAAGTGTTAGATGAGTGTCACAAGTCCAAGCTGAGTATCCATCCTAGTGTGGCCAAAATGTATAACGATCTTAAGTGAACATTCTGGTGGAAGGCTATGAAAAGAGACGTTTCAATATATGTTAGCTGATGCTCTACTTGCCAGCTAGTCAAAAGCGACCAACAGAAACTGGCTGGATTGTTACAACCGCTAGACGTTCCAGGTTGGAAGTGGGAACATATTTTCATGGACTTCATAGATGGTTTGCCCAGAACCAGAAAAGGAAATGACAGTATTTGGGTGATCGTAGATCGCTTCACGAAGACCGCCCATTTCATACCTGTCAGATCAAACAGAACTGCTCAGAGTCTGGCGCAGATATACTTCAAGGAAATTGTTAGACTACATGGAGTGCCGCTCAGTATAGTCAGTGATAAAGACCCGATATTTACTAGTAAATTATGGGAGGCATTTCAAGTAGAACTGGGAACAAAGCTGAATCTAAGCACCGCTTATCATCCTCAGACAGATGGTCAAACTGAGAGGGTGAACCGTATACTAGAAGATCTATTGCGGGCTTGTATTCTAGATTTCGGTGGAGCATGGGAAGACCACCTTCATTTGGCTGAATTCTCATATAACAACAGCTACCAGGCGAGCCTGACAATGTCGCCATTCGAAGCATTGTATGGTAGACCGTGCCGATCCCCTGCTTGTTGGGTTGAACCCGGTAATAGACTTGTGTTAGTGCCTGATATGATCCGAGAAGCTGCCGACAATGTCGATTTCGTTAAGAAACGATTACTCGTTGCTCAAAGCCGACAAAAGAGCTATGCCGATAGAAGAAGAAGAGATATATCATTTGCTGTTGGCGACTATGTATATTTGAAAGTATCGCCGATGAGAGGAGTTATCCGGTTCGGTAAAACTGGGAAGTTGGCGCCCAAATTCATTGGTCCGTTTCCTATTCTTGAACGGATCGGAATGCTCGCTTATAGGGTTAAATTTCCTGATTGGTTGCCTGGAGTGCATGATGTATTTCACATATCTCAACTTCGAAAGCACGTTCATGATGCAGACTTGATCGTGGAAGAAGCAGCTCAACAGGATATTGAAATTACTCCAGAATTAGCTGTGAGAAGAGAGCCGCTCAAGATTATCGGCAACGAAAACAAAGAGCCGAGGAACAAGAAGGTTCACTTAGTCAAAGTGCAATGGAGTGGGGATCCGCGAGATTGTACTTGGGAAACTGAGGAGAGCACTCAGAAAGCATATCCTAAGTGTCGAGTAGATATATCTGATTGACTCCGGTGCAAGGTACATTTACCATACTTTGCATTACCAATTAGTTCTCTACTTTGTTGTTATTTTCTTTCCATGAATGTGCACTTTTAATTCTATAGTCTGCTTAAATTTAAAAAAAGAAAAAAAAAAGGAGTATATGAATTGATTAGGACATTTTTGAAAAGTTAAAAACAAATTGCTTGTTGTTTGCATTGTGTGATAGTAAATTAGATTAATTAAATTATTGAAACAATAGTTAATTTAATTAATAAGATAATGAATGTTAGGCTTTATTCGATTGACCCACACATTAAACTGATTTAAAAATAGATAGAAATATATACATGTGCTTATATATGTTTGAACAGGTAAATGGATTAGCTATTGAGTAAAGATTTTATTTGCGTGCCCGACAAATAGGTAAACCTTAATGAGTTGGATGTGCAATTTTATTATTATATCAACTCCTGTGAATGCCATTGGATGCGGAGTGCTGGTTATTCTGTGTGAAAAAAAAAATTAATGTCGCCATAGGATAGTAGCAATTAATTTTTAACTACACTACATGGCATACTTCTGGAAGATAAGCATACTTCATCATATACCACATAAGCATTTGGAGCTTATGTGGCGAGGTGGAAGATTTACCATACGAGCGAGAGGCTTGTATGGCGATGACTATATTTTATAGGTTGAACTGATGACTGATATGACCATGTAAAATTGTAACGAAAAAATTGTCAGATTAATAAAAACCCCACACGGGTCTGGAGTAGACAATAATCACGTCTCTCTAGTTATTAGATACGGTACATGGACTATTTATTTCCCACATGGGACGAGGTGACGAAGATTTATCCTCTGGAGCAATTAAAATACACACTCCCTCAGGCTTTGACAGGGTGACGAGAATTTATTCTCTGGAGTTATTATCTATACACGCTCCCTTGTAAACACCAGAATATATCACTATAAATATGTGTATGCTTTATAGGATTTATTGTGTACCTAATACGGCCCAATAAATTTCCAAACCTCTCCCCGTACAAAGGAGGTTATGGCAAAAAAATTCGAAAATTCCGGGTGTTAGCCAAATTTTTGAAGAATTTGAAAATTCTCAAAAACCAAAAAGTTGGAAAATGGAAGCCAGATTGAACGTAGAGTTGATTAATCAAACCACTTTCGACTTTGTTCCTTTTCGGACACAAAAAGTTTTAAGTGGGGGAGATTGTAACGACCCGGAAAATCTGAACCAATTTAAATTTTTTAAATTGGCTAAAATAGTGGATTTTAAATATTTAAAATAAATATTTTAAATAATAATGATGAAAAGTAAGTTTGAATCGAAGTTGATAATAAATATAATTACTTTGTATTATAAACAAGGCCTGAAATGTCGCGGTAGTTTCAAAATTTGAATTCAAACTTCGATTGACTGTACCGGGTGCAAAACAAAACGGATTTGAGTGAAACCAAAAATATTTAAATATGTTAGTGAATACCTTTCTAACGAATCTGAAAAATCAAAGTTTCATAGCGGAAAGCAAAAGTTATGGCCAAATGAATTTTCAGAAAGGTCGCTATGGAATTTATATAGCCCGAGAAAATGGCCATTTTGCAAACGACCTCGGAATTCGACGAAACCACTTTTGTTAGGTCTGGGATGTTAAACTATTGCTAGGTTTCAAATTTCAAAATTTTTGAAGTTAATATGTGAGCGTGGCAAAGGAAAACGTATTTTGGTCAATTACAGTTAAATTGGATCGACCAGAAATGGGCCATTTTTCAAACGGTCTCAGAATTCGACGAAACTAGTTTTGTTGGGACCGTATCGTCAAAACATAGCTAGATTTATTTTTCGGGAATTTTTAGAATCAGTTTGTGGCCCTGGCAAATTGAAATGTACGTTCAAATTAAATATTGAATGTTTTATATTTTAATATGAAGGAAAACTGACTGAAACAGTCGAACGGGCCTACGAAACATATCCCATTGTGTTCGGAATGGGGGTAAAACGCTAGGAACAATAGTCGTTGGGTTCAGATTGGAGGTCGTGTTGGAAAACCCCCTTTTAAAAGCTCCCGGCCAATCAGAATTTATAAAAAAAAAGTGGAACCCTTTTCTCTCTCCCCGATTCGACGACGGCCGCTCTTTCAACCTTCTCTCCTCCTTTTCTCCTTCCACACGCACTAATATCGAACGCCCCCGTTGAGGTTTTTGAAGTACTCCTCATGCTCTTCAAATCCATATCACCCACGACCTCCATTACTTCGTAAATCGCGAGAATCAAGGCCACAAAGTCCAGCCATTCGCGTCTAGTTTTCTCCTTCGATCTGAGCTTGAGCTGGCGACGGTTGGCACCCCCTGGTGCGCGACTCCAAGTTCTTCGTCGTGGTACAAGTCGATCATCAACTCGTGCCTCGTATTGCGCGCTAGGTTTAACCCTAGTTTTGAACAAAATAGAAAAGGTAACGGCTTTGATTTTATTTTATTGTTTATAGCACTTTAAAGCGCTACGAATTTTTATTTTACAATAAAAATCATATCTTTTTCGTTTCTTGACGAAATTCAGTGAAACAAGAGACAATGGACCCGTGTGGACGTCTTCTACATTCTAGAAGAGACCGCATATTTTTCTGAGCCTTCTGCTATTTTTGGTGGAGTGGAACCCAATGTGAGATTTATAAATTATAAACGATATGGAAAACGATGATGTATAAATTATATAGTCGATGTATGGGTTATATAATCGTTGAACACCTCATGTATAAGCGTTGTATAAGTTGTACGTTCGATGTATAAGTTATATATGCGTTGTAAAAATTATATATGTGTTGAATAGAAGTGAAATGCTTATATATATATATATATATATATATATATATATATATATATATATATATATATATACGCCCCTCGTCCACAAACCATGGACGGTATTTATTGGTTGTGATTGGTGTGAAAACTGGTTGATTACGAATGGTTGATTAGAATTGTTTGTGGTTGAAATTAATTGATAATGGTTGAAAAATACCCGTTTTTGGTTGAGAAATATTTGGTTGAAACCACATAGGATTAGTTTGTGGAAATGAAAAAATATACATGCCGCCCGGGTGCGAACTAGATGCATGATTCCCCATTGTCAAAAGCTGAGAGGCTTTAAGGTAGAACGAGGAGCCGTACTAGGGACGGTCCCGGTTTTAAGTACCCTGCCGTTATGCTGCCGAATTTTTGAATAATATTCATGTGTTTGAATTATTTTCATTTGTTGAAAACTCTATTTATTCGTTGAATTGAAATTCATGTGTTGAATGGTATTCGTGTTTTAAATATAAAAATCAACTTTTTATCTATATATACAAACTATAGAAAACCTTCATTTGTTGAATCGAAATTCATTCGTCGAATTGAAATTCATGTGTTGAATGGTATTCGTGTTTTAAATATAAAAATCACCTTTTTTATCTATATATACCAACTATAGAAAACCTTCATGTGTTGAATCGAAATTTATTCGTTGAATTGAAATTCATGTGTTGAATGGTATTCGTATTTTGAAATAAATTGTTTTATAATAAAAATCATATTTTTATTACCTATATGAACTATATAAAATAATCTCGTTTTGAAATAAATTATTTTATAATAAAAATCCTATTTTTATCATCTATATGAACTATATAAAATAGCCGTGTTTTGAAATAAATTGTTTTACATTAAAAATCACATTTTTATTATATACATGAATTGTTAAAAATAGTGAAGTGTTGAAATAGAAGATAGTTAGATAAAAATATCATTTTTATCAAATGTATGAAAATCATATAGTTTTGAAATCGAAGAATCGGTATATATGTATATATATATATATATATATATATATATATATATATATATATATATATATATATATATATATATATATATATATAGAATTGAAATATATCTAATAACGATGTTGCAGTTCGTATTTTGAAACCGTGATTTCAAACGATTAGTGCGGGGATCCGACCATCGGATTTTCCCGAAATCCCAACCGTTGGGTTCGCTTTGGAAATTTCTTTCCAACGATACCAACTTTGTAAAAATCCAACGGTTGGATTGTCTGGAATGTTTAATTCAAATCTGAAGAAAAACAACGCCAGAATCGATTATATATATATATATATATATATAATTATATTAAATCGAATAACGACGCTGTAGTTCGTATTTTGAAATCGAAACTTCAAACGATTATACCGGGAGATCCGACCGTCTGATTTTCCCGAAACTAGAACCGTTGGATTCGTTTTGAAAAGATATTTCTAATGATGTAAATTTTGTGAAGATCCAACGGTTAGATTTTCAGATATGTGTAAATCAAATCTGAAGAAAAACAGCGCCACAACCGCGTTATGGCCCGAAGCGTCGTTATGAATAAATTGGCTATTTTATAATAAATAAAAATAGCGATAAATTGTTATAAAATATTATAAACGATATGGATGTGAAATTTAGAAACTAACTAAAGGTTGGCTAAGTCGAATGATTTCCTGGATTGTGATCAGATGTTGGTTTCATCCTTCGGGGTTAATATTTGGGAAATCATTCTCTTACTGATTTAAGGTTAGTGACTAATGAATTGAAATGATGTGTATGTTGTGTAGCACTTGTTTATTATATATGCAAGTTGCTCAGAAAGACCGGGTTCATCCCATTCTGAATAACTAAATCGACGATAAGAAATCGAAGATGAAGATGGTGGTTGAAGATCGGAAATCTTCACCTCGTTTGGATGGTAACTGATGTCCTGATTCGGAGGCATCCCGAAATATGGATAATGAGTGGTGATCGTCCAGACGTACGTGGAGATCGATGGGTTTACGAGGTATATAGTGCCTCCGGTTTCGTTCCGACCCAGAACGGACTTGTAAATGGATTGTGTATCTGACATTGGAATTTATTCTATGTGATTGATAGCCATCAGTTGCATGGTATGAAATTCCTGTGTGACATGCTAAGATGCAGTGATCAGGGCTTCTGTTGAAAAGCAAAGTCTTGTGATCGATGATCAAAGCACCGCCTGTGAGGCGTAGCTTTGTGTATAACGTGAATTCGCGAGCCTCACACCCCGGTATGAACCAGAAACGGGAGAAGGACCTCAGGGAGGGCATGCGTTTCATTCTAGCTAGGAGTTGTGTCGGTGTTTTTACACGGCCTGACATTTTACTTATGTGGATGATGGATAGCAAGGCACCTCGGATATATCGGTCGATCCGGGACCGATGGGGTCATTCGTTGGCTCATTTACGCCCCATGGGGCGGGGAAACGTAGTGTTCAGGCATAATAATCCACATCGGTGGACCAACCCTGATTATCCAGGGGGCAGTTGCGGCTGTTCCTGAGACATGGGCTAGATTGTCTCGAAGTCGGTAAGGACTATCTTTTGCCTTGGTTCATGATGGAAATCCAATTTCCAAATACGACACCGTGCGGTTTTGATTGTATATACATATGGCGACATGATATATAGTACCCATGTCATCTATGATTGATAGTTATGATGTGAAATTGTTTTTGAAACATATAAACACTAGTAATAATATCAAATGCCTTTGTTTTATTCGTATCAAGCATATTTTGGCCATTATAAGGTAAAACTCTATCCTCCGGTTTGCGTTGCATTGTGTGATGGGAACTGAGTCTTATAATGGCTTCATTTTTATAAAAAGCATTGCGATATTTAAAAGAATGATTTGTTTTAAAGCACTGGCAATCCAATGGAATAAACCCGTTCCACGAAAGTGGCGTGGTCCTGTGATTGGCCATATTTTAAATGTGTTGAGTAGATTTCTCATACCAGTCACATGACTAACTCGTAGTTTGTTTTACTTTTAAACTCGGGTGCCCCTTTTTCTACACAGGCAGCCTTATATTCAGGTTTTAGCTGGCTTTCTCTGGATAGCTGGAGCTGAAGATGGATCCTATCATTTATCTCTTTTTATGCTGTTCAGCTCCTATTGTACATATTATGTTTGTTTCCGCTGTAGACATTTATGTATAGCTGAACTGTATTTGTACTAAGTATGATCCTGTATACTGTGTAACTCTGATGATTACTTTTATCCAGTATATTCTTTTGTGCATTATCTGGTGTATTTATCTATTTCTGTTCTGCTGTTATCTGTTTCTGTGTTATATTCCAAAGATTACCCTTGCCACCGTCAGTACGGGGTTTGGGGTCGTCTCACGGGTCATGTGCGTGCATGGATCCCTGTCTTCCTCTGAGGATGTAAGACGCCATGACATCTGTAAATTGGTCTATACCAATTGGTTGTCATTTTAGGGAGTGATACACCCTATTGTGGAGCCGACACAGGGTATTTATGTATTAGGGAGCCGATCGCTTGGGGTACGGTTTTAGGGTACACTTAGTTCTGTCTGTTTCTGTTGGGTGGCAACACCTGTCTGTTTTTGCGTGGTACCATCTGATCGGGTGGTAAAGGCCCATTTACGAGTGTACACCTAATTCTACATTCTGTTTCCATAGGGATTAATCTGTTTCTGCTTCTGTACCTTCTGTTCGGGTGGTAAAGGCCCATTATTAGCATTCTGTTTCTGTTTGTCTCTGTTCGGGTAGTAAAGGCCCATTATTAGCATTTTGTTTCTGTCTGCTTCTGTTCGGGTGGTAAAGGCCCATTATTAGCGTTATGTTTCTGTGGAAATTATTCTGTTCCCGTTTCTGCTTCAGTTTAGATATTAGGGTGACACCTAATCCTGTTATACTAATATTAGTGCAGAGAAATAAAAAGTAACATTATTCTGTTCCTTCTGTTTAACCTAAGTACATCTGCTGCTCCTGTTACTGTTATCTCATCCAGTTTTATTTGCATGCCATGATTATTATTATCTGTTCATATGCTGAAAGTCACTGGACTTACCAGACTTTATGTCTGACCTTGCTTGTTTCGCCCCTTTTTCTTCCGTCCCCCGCCCCCCCCCCCCCCCCCCAGGTTTTCTAAGGAGGAATACTTTAGCTTGATCCGGACTTCTTCCGCTTGAAGTACTTAGAGTGCTTAAAGTATGGCTTGACTCATTATGGCAGCTTCAGTGGGGATTATGATTTTAAAGTTTTGTACTCTGATGATTTTCTGAACAAGACAGATATTTTTGTGTACTTCAGTTTTTGGTAGAGATGTAACCAAACTGATTTCTGTTTTCCCGCTGTAATAAAGTTATAATTTCTCAAGTATTGTTTATCTGTCTTGTAAATTTTTGTTCTGTCTACTAAAACGCTCCACTAAAGTTAAGGCATTCCCTTTGTGATTGTCATTAACGGAGGTGGGGTGTTACAAATTTACTTCAATTCCCGACATTTTCCAATTTAAATTATTTCATTTGATTTATAAACACCATTTATTAATTTATTACTTGTTTTTATTTCTAATCCATTCGAAATTCAAATTCTATTTTAGAAAAAAATATTTTCCCATTTAAATCACAAAATCCCCTTTTTACGATATTTTTATAAATCAACATTTAAGCCTAGTAATATTTCAACGCCCAAAACACCCAATTATCAATCACGGGTTTTCTAACAGATCATATATGATAATATATATGAAGGCAAACACTTAATAAATATGTAACAACCCAGAAAATACGAGCCAATTTAAAAAATTTAAATTGGTTATTTTAAAAGAATTTATACAATTGAAATAGAATATTTCAATAAAATAATGAATTAGAAATAGCGTGGCAGTTTGAAAATTTGAATTCAAACTTTGACTGACTGTACCAGGTGGAAGATATAACGGATTTTAGTGAAACCAAAAATATTTAAATCTTTTTATGAATACCTTTCTAACGAATCTGAAAAATTGAAGTTTCATCGCGGGAATAAAAAGTTATCGCCAAATGAATTTTCAGAAAGGTCGCTATATAGAATATATAGCCCTTGAAAATAGACATTTTGCAAACGACCTCGGAATTCGACGAAACCACTTTTGTTGGATCCGGGATGTCAAACTATTGCTAGGTTTCAAATTTCACAATTATTGAAGCTAGTATGTGAGCGTGGCAAAAAAAAATGTGATTGGTCAATTTTTGTTAAATTGGATAGGCCAGAAAATGGCCATTTTTCAAACGATCTCAGAATTCGTCGAAATTCGTTTTGTTGGGACCGTAGCGTCAAAACATAGCTAGATCTATTTTTCTAAAAAATTTCGAATCAGTTTGTGGCCCTGGCAAATTGAAATGTATGTTCAAATTAAATATTTAATGTTTTATACTTTAATTTGAAAAATAACTGAATGTAAAAATCGAATTGGCCTACAAAACATATACCATTGTGTCCGGGATGGGGGTATTTAGCTAGGGACGACAGTCGTTAGGTTGAAATTGGTGTTCGTTTAGACAAAATGATATTTTTGAATATAAAATAAATTAAAAATAAAATATAAGGGCCACCTTCTCTCTCATTTCCCCTTTGACCAGTCAAACCCGATAAACCTCCCCCACGAACGATGGAAAAGCTCCAATCTTCCCTCCCATTTTCCGATCAATATAAGGGCCACCTTCTCTTGACTACATAGAATGATGATAGCTTCTTGTACTACTAGATGTACCCACTATCCCCACTAGATGTACCCCTTCAATGGTAATTCCATGTACTCCTAGCTGACGTCATAGGTGCCGCCTGCTCCAATCTCCACTAGGTGTACCCCTTTAATAATTAATTAATAATGGTAGCTTCGTGTACCCCTAGCTGACTACACAGGTGCCGTTTGCTCCTATCTCCACTAGATGTACCCACTACCCTACCCCATTCGATCAGCTCCCTAACTCGTAGATACCCGTGCTGGTCCCACAGTGGGGTGTATCACTCCCCTAAAGTGGCAACCCAATACAACTTAAGGATGCACGACTTATACCTACACGATGCAACAACGTCTTACCTACCAGCCCGCGCCCACGCATGCACATGACCCCGTTGGACTTGCGTTGCCACCGCTAACCCATTTTGGCCTCTAACAATCAGGCCCAGTAGGCGTGTCCCGTCCTCGAATTGGGTCGAGCTCACAAAGATACTTAATGGGCTACTGGACTGAAAAGGGCCCCCACCAAGCTTCCCACCTAGTCTTGGTCCCCTCTAATACATCCCACTTAATCCCATGTCCACTTACATGTATAAATTTGGTTAAGTATTTTCTAATTTAACCTAATCTCACCCTTTTGTTTAATTAACAGGTTGTATTGGTTAAGTCTGTGGGCCTATATACACAAATATTACCCACCTACCCAAGATTTACTTAACCCTCTCACTGGTTCAGACATATTTAATTTACGGTTAAGTTTATGGGCCTATATGTACTAATATTACCCACCTACCCAAGATTTACTTAACCCACTCATTCCGTATAACCCAGTTTACTTAACCCCCAAATTAAACTTAAGTTCTTACAATCCCTAGGGAACAGATTTGGTTAAGTAGTCCATTTCATTTACCATGTCCATTTTTTATTTATTTAATCAATTAATTAAAACCTTTCCCTTCATAGGTGTCAATACCTATTTTATCCAATAATTTGAATTACATGTCATAATTGTTTAGATTCAAATTACTCCATTTTTCTAATCGTATTTCTCATGACATCCACATGTCACCCACATGTCACCCACTAGATTCCTCATGCCACCCAAGGCACCCACTTAACCCCCTCATGTCACACTACATATTTACTTTGGTTAAGTGTTACTAGTCGTATTTTCTCATGCCACCCAAGGCACCCACTTAACCCCCATGTCCCACCACATGTTTTACTTTGGTTAAGTGTTTCTTAATTTATTACTATCGCAACCCCTGTAGGACCTCTCACATTAGACTGACATTTGTGGCTGCTGGATTTGCCGGGCGGGTCCGGGCAGTCTTACACCACAAACGAGCCTAACCACGTGTCCATATAATTGTTACGCATTTAGTTTGGGCCTTTGACCTCTCACATTGGGCTACCATTTGTGGCTGCTGGATTTGCCGGGCGGGTCCGGGTAGTCTTACACCACAAATGAGTCCAACCTCGTGTCTTAGGAAATTAATTATACATAATTAATTTCCCCCAATATTTGAATTACTTTCCCTATTCAAATTACAAATCATTTCCATATTTATTTATGTATAAATATGCCACCTTAATTATGTCCACTATTTATGGTACATAATTTGTACCAATTAACATCTCAAATTAATTTCATGCCTTTTTAGGCATTTGTACCAATTCTCAATATTTAATATCCCTATTCAAATTCAAATTAATCTATGTCCATAATTAAACTATGTCCATTACTACACATTAATTTTCCAATTAATGCCTTCATTAAATTTTTCGCCTTTCAAGGCAATTCACCTTAATTAATATCTCAAATTCGTTATATGCATCATTTACATGCCAATTCACATTTATTAACATAATCAATATTTTCATCCCATATTTGGAATAATTATTCCTAATCAAATATGTTAATAAAATTCCAATTATCTTTATGACCATAATTCACATTAATTATGTCCATATATCACTTTGCCAATTAACATCTCAATTTACATATATGCCTCTTTTAAGGCCATTACACGCCAATTCACATTTATTAACATAATCAATATTTTTCCCATAACCCCCGCGGCGTCCGTTCGCATAGAATATATGATAGACTAAGAAATAGTCTAACACGTGAAAAGGGGAAAACACCACATATTCACATAACATACAAAATAGGCCTAACTTGCATATGAGAATTTACCACATAACTTGCATAAAATCTAAGATCTAAACATAGGCCTAAAAGGTATGAACCTGCATGTTATGAATAAGATTTTCATCACAAAATTTACATAGGCAATAACCACAAACTTGCATAACATGATTCGTATTCCAAACTCATATTTTTATATAAACTTGCATATGTGATTTATGCAACATAACAATGGTGTAAATTTAGCTCTAAACATATAAACTAGCATGTAATGATTTAGCATATAACTCATACATGTCATAGCCTAACTTTGGATCTAAAGTAGATGTCATAATCTTTACTAACTTGCATGTGATTTATGTCTAAATCAACATCTAAACTTGCATACATACATATGATCTATCATATGAATCAACATAACCAAACTAGCATTTAAACAACATGATGATTTGATTATACATAAGCCAATCATAGAATTACAACATAGATCATAACTTTACAACATAGATGACAACATAAAATTATAGAATTTACAACATGTATGATAACATCACAATTTTACAACGTAATCATATCATATGGTCAATAATTCACATCATATCCATATAATCCACAATTATATCTAATCTTACTTAATTTAATAATTATCTTGATTAGAGAAATCGAACTTGCCTTTCGTGGTTAAAGAATTATGAACAATTGATCAAACTTGATGCAGAATTGTTGTAGCGACGTTAGTTGATTCGTTGTTGAAGCTCTAAGCTTGAATTAGGTTGAATTGATTAGCTATCTTCCTCTTTAGTTGGCGGCGGCTACACTGAGTTCCATGGCGATGGCATAACGGCTTTGGTTCCAATTTTAATTAGGTTTAGGGTTAGCATTAGGATGTATTTATTGGTGTAGGAAGTTATTTAGGACCATTAGAATAACCCTGAACCATGAGAACCAATCAAATGCAAAATCTGCATTTGAGCGAATCGGCCCACGGGTTGACTGCCAAACACCCTGGATTAACCCCTAGTCGACCCTGCGGGGCTCGGGTCGACCTCAAAAATGGGCCGGTTCGGTTATTCCCCCTCCCAATTCGCTGTTTTGAACTTTTTCGCATATTTATTTATTTAATTTTTAATTTATATATATATCAATATATATATATATATATATTTCTCTGCGCAACCCATTTCACTTAATTCTTTTCTAAAAATTAAGTATACTTTAATTTGTGAATTTTAATGTTATAAAATTACGGGGTGTTACATTCTCCCCTCCTTAAAGGATTTCGTCCCCGAAATCTCCAAGTCAAGAAGAATGTATATCCTACCGTCTAATCGTCCATCTACTCAACCATCAAACACCATCATCCATTGTCCTTAAAAGACTTCTAATGCTTTAATGTTTATATGCAAAGTGTGTGTATATGTCCATATCTAATGCAAAATTAGGCGGTCTACTGATTCAGTCGACCTCCTTAGTGCAATTCATGATAGTGCCATGCGTCCAATATGTATGCAAAAGATTCCTATTGATACATATTAATTCTATATGCGTGCACAACCATCCACCCGAATGCAGCAACCATATGATAATACAACCATTATACATCCATTTTACTAAATACATCCATATATATGCAATATGCAATATGAAGTGACTGAGCCGATCTGGTGCCTAATAGTGTGTGTATATGCATCCACGAGCAACCACTAGCGAACACTTGCATCCACTTGCAACCATCAATCATAACATCTCTCAAACACATGTTTACACTCAATTGTTCCTACCTAAAGATATAGTCGAATGATAGATGCAAGTAAAAACTTTGTGCCCATTAGGCAATATTCGAACTGGAAATCTACGTCACATATATACTGATTAGGAGAAGTACCCCCTAGGCACCAGACCCGAAGACCGAAATCAACATCAGACTGACACCCAAAGAAATTCTCAACCCAACCAATATATATGTGATTCTAGGAAACTAAGCATGATGGACTCCTAAAACCAACCCATATCCTATAAAACCCAAAAAGTTTAGTCAACCCAACGGACACCCTCAAGCCTCAACATGTATTACTAGCAGATGAGTCATACTCCCTATGGGGTTTGCAACAGAAATAGGATTGAGAATAGGACCGAGAGGATATACTTAAAAGATAGCATGCAAGTAAGCTCTACAGGAAAAGAGGAATCAAGGATGTACTCTTAAAAAGAGATTTGATGCACGTATCTAGTCTTCAATCTTCTGAGTCGCATTTCCTCGAGCTTAACTCCATTGTGCTTTGTCCGTCTTTAACTTCACAATTTCGTAGCTTCTTGATTCTTATTTCCAAATATGAGTTGGAACTCATTTCACTGTTGCCCCTCGTTCCACTTTCACTTATTCTCCTTCTAGTATACTTGGCTTAAACATAACTGCGTACTCATGGTTTCATGCAAGCTCCCTAAAATTCACTTGTGAGAGTGGAATCTCGATCGAACATGTTCTACCCGATTTATAATTAGGCACATCTTAACTCACATAAATATCGGTTAAGAGAGTAACTCCCTAAGCATCAACCCCGAAGACCGAAATCAAGATCAGATTGACACTCGGAGAATTACTCAACCCAACCAATCCTATGTTAGATCATCCTAGAGTGATGTGCTTCTTCAAGGTTCGCCTTCCCCAAGCCCTCGCAAAGTCTCCCACTCAAAAAGTTAAGTTTTTCCTTCGTCAACCGTGAAGGTAATATCTTTACAAAGTTCTTTATGGACTTTTCCCAAAATGGTATCAACATAGGGTCCTAAATAATCCATTACTTGACTTTTTTCTCGATTTTGGTAATCCATCAACAAAATCTATCGAGATACTATCCATGTGAACTCATCACAACTATCCATCTCCCACGCAAGCCGTTCTATTCGAACTCGATATCCCCCAAGCACAAGCCCCAAAGGCCTAAACCAATATCAGAAAAGCACCCAAGGAATACCTCCTCCGATTTCAGACAGTCTACGTGAGATGATACTAGCAAAACAAATAATTGGGCACTTAACCGACTCTGGCTGTCCGAGCCAGTCTTGCTTCAAAACCATCACTAATCACCTAACTGACTTTGCATTATCCCCTAGGCACACACGAATACCTCGTGCCTCTAGGTAAACCCCGCACTTCATCGAAGACGTCACTATACTCATGGACCGCACGAAAAGATTCCAAATCACCGTTGGATACGTCAAGAGATTCTAGACAGCTAAACGTCACTGAACCCCTAGAGTCACAAGAAATATGAGGGTCTTTCCATAATGAATCAATAGTCTAACTACCCTCCTTTCACAATCTAGGATGTCACCCCGCCTGGGTAGCCAATCCACCCCTAGAATCAAACTATAGCCCGTGAAACCAAGGACGAAGGCGTTGCATTCAAATCCAACGTCCAAGATAGACACTCTCAATTCCCGACAAACCATTGAAGGATAAGTCGAACCACCAAAAAGATTTGAGACTAGGATGGGATCCTTAACCAGACTAGTATTTAGGTGCAGTGTTTTCAACTAACGAACCAGATACTAACGAGTATGAAGCGCCAGTCAAACAAAGTTCGAAAAGGATGATAAAGGAAACCGAATTTCTACCTAGACGGTCCTACCCCTATCAGGTATACCAGCCGTGAGGGAATATAACTACCCTCCAGAAGATCCTGTACTTTGCCCTTGCCTCTTTGGACAATCCTAATAAGGTGTCCTATTTCTCCAAAAGGATAACTACTAGCCTTCTTGTTCACATTCCCCATTCGTGACCTTCATCCAAGATGAGGTTTCATCCTTCATTAACCAACAGCTATTTGAACCTTCCTCCCATCGTCTACCTTAAAGGTATCAACAAGCCCTCCACTTCCTTGAACTAACTTCTAGCCCGACAAACGTCTAAGTCCCTTGAAGTGGTTTTTTGTCCTTCGTATGGAAGTCCCTATTTATCTTAGAAAAAGCATCTATACGCGGAGGGGAAATCCAAAAAGAGAAAGAGGAAGAGATTCAAAACGGAGAATCGAAGGAAGGATATATGGCTCTTGGGGATTATGCTCTTAAAATAAACCTTCCTTTCAAAAATACTCTTCTACAAACATATTTTTGAAAGTATTCTTTATAAAAATGCTTTTGAAAAATAGTTTTTCAAAATATCTTATCTGTTCTGGTAACCTTCAGCTCTGATACCACGTGTAACACCCCATGTCCATTAATGTCACTCACAAAGGGAATGCATTAACTTCTATGGAGCGTTTTAAGTGAATATAGAACAGAAAATCACAACAAGACAGATATGAAATAGTACTTGAAATTTTAAAACTTTATTTATTGCAACGGAAGGTAAATATGTTTGGTTACATCAACAAAACCCAAAGACTAAAGTCAAGTACATAATATCCATCTTGACAAAATCAGAGTACATAAAATAAAAAGCATAATCCCATAAATAGCCATAAAAGAGATAGGTTGAGCTTCACTTCAGCAATCCAAATCCAAGTGCTCCCAAGGAGATCCAAATCAAGCTTCCCACCATAGGAACCTGGGGGGGGGGGGGGGGAGGAAGAAAAGAGGTGGAAACAAAGGGGGTCAGACATAAAGTCTGGCAAGTTCGATAACTCCAACAATATAATTATCAAAGTAACTAGGATAAGACATAAGCTTGGTAAATAAGGAAATGACTGTGAACTAATGGCAAGACCAAGAAACCAAAGATAATTGGATGAGCAAAGATAACGTTAATGGCGTTTTCCTAATCAATATAGGATAATTACTATACTCTACCGTACTATACTGTACTAACACTAACTGCACCCATACTAGTCACTCTAGAAACTTGATCCCTCTTGACTACATAGAATGATGATAGCTTCGTGTACTACTAGATGTACCCACTATCCCCACTAGATGTACCCCTTCAATGGTAATTCCATGTACTCCTAGCTGACGTCATAGGTGCCGCCTGCTCCTATCTCCACTAGGTGTACCCCTTTAATGATTAACTAATAATGGTAGCTTCGTGTACCCCTAACTGACTACATAGGTGTCGTCTGCTCCTATCTCCACTAGATGTACCCACTACCCTGCACCATTCGATCGACTCCCTAACTCGTAGATATCCGTGCTGGTCCCACAGTGGGGTGTATCACTCCCCTAAAGTGGCAACCCAATACAACTTAAGGATGCACGGCTTATACCTACACGATGCAACAACGTCTTACCTACCAGCCCGGGCCCACGCACGCACATGACCCCGTTGGACTTGCGTTGCCACCGCTAACCCATTTTGGCCTCTAACAATCAGGCCCAGTAGGAGTGTCCCGTCCTCGACTTGGGTCGAGCTCACAAAGATACTTAATGGGCTACTGGACTGAAAAGGGCCCCCACCAAGCTTCCCACCTAGGCTTGGTCCCCTCTAATACATCCCACTTAATCCCATGTTCACTTACATGTATAAATTTGGTTAAGTGTTTTTTATTTAACCTAGTCTCACCCTTTTGTTTAATTAACAGATTGTATTGGTTAAGTCTGTGGGCCTATATACACCACCTACCCAAGATTTACTTAACCCTCTCAATGGTTCAGACATATTTAATTTACGGTTAAGTTTATGGGCCTATATGTACTAGTATTACCCACCTACCCAAGATTTACTTAACCCACTCATTTCGTATAACCCAGTTTACTTAACCCCCAACTTAAACTTAAGTTCTTACAATCCCTAGGGATCAGATTTGGTTAAGTAGT
Organism: Allium sativum; assembly: GCA_030737875.1. Taxonomy (NCBI): domain Eukaryota; kingdom Viridiplantae; phylum Streptophyta; class Magnoliopsida; order Asparagales; family Amaryllidaceae; genus Allium; species Allium sativum. The sequence continues at coordinate 166,446,584 of CM060913.1, forward strand.
CCATTTCATTTACCATGTCCATTTTTTATTTATTTAATCAATTAATTAAAACCTTTCCCTTCATAGGCGTCAATACCTATTTTATCCAATAATTTGAATTACATGTCATAATTGTTTAGATTCAAATTATTCCATTTTTCTAATTGTATTTCTCATGACATCCACATGTCACCCACATGTCACCCACTAGATTCCTCATGCCACCCAAGGCACGCACTTAACCCCCTCATGTCCCACTACATATTTACTTTGGTTAAGTGTTACTAGTCGTATATTCTCATGCCACCCAAGGCACCCACTTAACCCCCATGTCCCACCACATGTTTTACTTTGGTTAAGTGTTTCTTAATTTATTACTATCGTAACCCCTGTAGGACCTCTCACATTAGACTGACATTTGTGGCTGCTGGATTTGCAGGGCGGGTCCGGGCAGTCTTACACCACAAACGAGCCTAACCTCATGTCCATAAAATTGTTACGCATTTAGTTTGGGCCTTTGACCTCTCACATTGGGCTACCATTTGTGGCTGCTGGATTTGCCGGGCGAGTCCGGGCAGTCTTACACCACAAATGAGTCCAACATCGTGTATTAGGCAATTAATTATACATAATTAATTTCCCCCAATATTTGAATTACTTTCCCTATTCAAATTACAAATCATTTCCATATTTATTTATGTATAAATATGCCACCTTAATTATGTCCACTATTTATGGTACATAAATTGTACCAATTAACATCTCAAATTAATTTCATCCCTTTTTAGGCATTTGTGCCAATTCTCAATATTTAATATCCCTATTCAAATTCAAATTAATCTATGTCCATAATTAAACTATGTCCATTACTACACATTAATTTTCCAATTAATGCCTTCATTAAATTTTTCGCCTTTTAAGGCAATTCACCTTAATTAATATCTCAAATTCGTTATATGCCTCATTTACATGCCAATTCACATTTATTAACATAATCAATATTTTCATCCCATATTTGGATTAATTATTCCTAATCAAATATGTTAATAAAATTCCAATTATCTTTATGACCATAATTCACATTAATTATGTCCATATATCACTTTGCCAATTAATATCTCAATTTACATATATGCCTCTTTTAAGGCCATTACATACCAATTCACATTTATTAACATAATCAATATTTTTCCCATAACCTCCGCGGCGTCCGTTCGCATAGAATATATGATAGACTAAGAAATAGTCTAACACATGAAAAAGGTGAAAACACCACATATTCACATAACATACAAAATAGGCCTAACTTGCATATGAGAATTTACCACATAACTTGCATAAAATCATAGATCTAAACATAGGCCTAAAAGGTATGAACCTGCATATTATGAATAAGATTTTCATCACAAAATTTACATAGGCAATAACCACAAACTTGCATAACATGATTCATATTCCAAACTCATATTTTTATATAAACTTGCATATGTGATTTATGCAACATAACAATGGTGTAAATTTAGCTCTAAACATATAAACTAGCATGTAATGATTTAGCATATAACTCATACATGTCATAGCCTAACTTTTGATCTAAAGTAGATGTCATAATCTTTACTAACTTGCATGTGATTTATGTCTAAATCAACATCTAAACTTGCATACATACATATGATCTATCATATGAATCAACATAACCAAACTAGCATTTAAACAACATGATGATTTGATTATACATAAGCCAATCATAGAATTACAACATAGATCATAACTTTACAACATAGATGACAACATAAAATTATAGAATTTACAACATGTATGATAACATCACAATTTTACAACGTAATCATATCATACGGTCAATAATTCACATCATATCCATATAATCCACAATTATATCTAATCTTACTTAATTTAATCATTATCTTGATTAGAGAAATCGAACTTGCCTTTCGTGGTTAAAGAATTATGAACAATTGATCAAACTTGATGCAGAATTGTTGTAGCGACGTTAGTTGATTCGTTGTTGAAGCTCTAAGCTTGAATTAGGTTGAATAGATTAGCTATCTTCCTCTTTAGTTGGCGGCGGCTACACTGAGTTCCATGGCGATGGCATAACGGCTTTGGTTCCAATTTTAATTAGGTTTAGGGTTAGCATTAGGATGTATTTATAGGTGTAGGAAGTTATTTAGGACCATTAGAATAACCCTGAACCATGAGAACCAATCAAATGCAAAATCTGCATTTGAGCGAATCGGCCCACGGGTTGACTGCCAAACACCCTGGATTAACCCCTAGTCGACCCTGCGGGGCTCGGGTCGACCTCAAAAATGGGCCGGTTCGGTTATTCCCCCTCCCAATTCGCTGTTTTGAACTTTTTCGCATATTTATTTATTTAATTATTTATTTATATATATATATATATATATATATATAAATCAATATATATATATATATATATATATATATATATATATATATATCTGCGCAACCCATTTCACTTAATTCTTTTCTAAAAATTAAGTATACTTTAATTTGTGAATTTTAATGTTATAAAATTACGGGGTGTTACATTCTCCCCTCCTTAAAGGATTTCGTCCCCGAAATCTCCAAGTCAAGAAGAATGTATATCCTACCGTCTAATCGTCCATCTACTCAACCATCAAACACCATCATCCATTGTCCTTAAAAGACTTCTAATGCTTTAATGTTTATATGCAAAGTGTGTGTATATGTCCATATCTAATGCAAAATTAGGCGGTCTACTGATTCAGTCGACCTCCTTAGTGCAATTCATGATAGTGCCATGCGTCCAATATGTATGCAAAAGATTCCTATTGATACATATTAATTCTATATGCGTGCACAACCATCCACCCGAATGCAGCAACCATATGATAATACAACCATTATACATCCATTTTACTAAATACATCCATATATATGCAATATGCAATATGAAGTGACTGAGCCGATCTGGTGCCTAATAGTGTGTGTATATGCATCCACGAGCAACCACTAGCGAACACTTGCATCCACTTGCAACCATCAATCATAACATCTCTCAAACACATGTTTACACTCAATTGTTCCTACCTAAAGATATAGTCGAATGATAGATGCAAGTAAAAACTTTGTGCCCATTAGGCAATATTCGAACTGGAAATCTACGTCACATATATACTGATTAGGAGAAGTACCCCCTAGGCACCAGACCCGAAGACCGAAATCAACATCAGACTGACACCCAAAGAAATTCTCAACCCAACCAATATATATGTGATTCTAGGAAACTAAGCATGATGGACTCCTAAAACCAACCCATATCCTATAAAACCCAAAAAGTTTAGTCAACCCAACGGACACCCTCAAGCCTCAACATGTATTACTAGCAGATGAGTCATACTCCCTATGGGGTTTGCAACAGAAATAGGATTGAGAATAGGACCGAGAGGATATACTTAAAAGATAGCATGCAAGTAAGCTCTACAGGAAAAGAGGAATCAAGGATGTACTCTTAAAAAGAGATTTGATGCGCGTATCTAGTCTTCAATCTTCTGAGTCACATTTCCTCGAGCTTAACTCCATTGTGCTTTGTCCGTCTTTAACTTCACAATTTCGTAGCTTCTTGATTCTTATTTCCAAATATGAGTTGGAACTCATTTCACTGTTGCCCCTCGTTCCACTTTCACTTATTCTCCTTCTAGTATACTTGGCTTAAACATAACTGCGTACTCATGGTTTCATGCAAGCTCCCTAAAATTCACTTGTGAGAATGGAATCTCGATCGAACATGTTCTACCCGATTTATAATTAGGCACATCTTAACTCACATAAATATCGGTTAAGAGAGTAACTCCCTAAGCATCAACCCCGAAGACCGAAATCAAGATCAGATTGACACTCGGAGAATTACTCAACCCAACCAATCCTATGTTAGATCATCCTAGAGTGATGTGCTTCTTCAAGGTTCGCCTTCCCCAAGCCCTCGCAAAGTCTCCCACTCAAAAAGTTAAGTTTTTCCTTCGTCAACCGTGAAGGTAATATCTTTACAAAGTTCTTTATGGACTTTTCCCAAAATGGTATCAACATAGGGTCCTAAATAATCCATTACTTGACTTTTTTCTCGATTTTGGTAATCCATCAACAAAATCTATCGAGATACTATCCATGTGAACTCATCGCAACTATCCATCTCCCACGCAAGCCGTTCTATTCGAACTCGATATCCCCCAAGCACAAGCCCCAAAGGCCTAAACCAATATCAGAAAAGCACCCAAGGAATACCTCCTCTGATTTCAGACAGTCTACGTGAGATGATACTAGCAAAACAAATAATTGGGCACTTAACCGACTCTGGCTGTCCGAGCCAGTCTTGCTTCAAAACCATCACTAATCACCTAACTGACTTTGCATTATCCCCTAGGCACACACGAATACCTCGTGCCTCTAGGTAAACCCCGCACTTTATCGAAGACGTCACTATACTCATGGACCGCACGAAAAGATTCCAAATCACCGTTGGATACGTCAAGAGATTCTAGACAGCTAAACGTCACTGAACCCCTAGAGTCACAAGAAATATGAGGGTCTTTCCATAATGAATCAATAGTCTAACTACCCTCCTTTCACAATCTAGGATGTCACCCCGCCTGGGTAGCCAATCCACCCCTAGAATCAAACTATAGCCCGTGAAACCAAGGACGAAGGCGTTGCATTCAAATCCAACGTCCAAGATAGACACTCTCAATTCCCGACAAACCATTGAAGGATAAGTCGAACCACCAAAAAGATTTGAGACTAGGATGGGATCCTTAACCAGACTAGTATTTAGGTGCAGTGTTTTCAACTAACGAAGCAGATACTAACGAGTATGAAGCGCCAGTCAAACAAAGTTCGAAAAGGATGATAAAGGAAACCGAATTTCTACCTAGACGGTCCTACCCCTATCAGGTATACCAGCCGTGAGGGAATATAACTACCCTCCAGAAGATCCTGTACTTTGCCCTTGCCTCTTTGGACAATCCTAATAAGGTGTCCTATTTCTCCAAAAGGATAACTACTAGCCTTCTTGTTCACATTCCCCATTCGTGACCTTCATCCAAGATGAGGTTTCATCCTTCATTAACCAACAGCTATTTGAACCTTCCTCCCATCGTCTACCTTAAAGGTATCAACAAGCCCTCCACTTCCTTGAACTAACTTCTAGCCCGACAAACGTCTAAGTCCCTTGAAGTGGTTTTTTGTCCTTCGTATGGAAGTCCCTATTTATCTTAGAAAAAGCATCTATACGCGGAGGGGAAATCCAAAAAGAGAAAGAGGAAGAGATTCAAAACGGAGAATCGAAGGAAGGATATATGGCTCTTGGGGATTATGCTCTTAAAATAAACCTTCCTTTCAAAAATACTCTTCTACAAACATATTTTTGAAAGTATTCTTTATAAAAATGCTTTTGAAAAATAGTTTTTCAAAATATCTTATCTGTTCTGGTAACCTTCAGCTCTGATACCACGTGTAACACCCCATGTCCATTAATGTCACTCACAAAGGGAATGCATTAACTTCTATGGAGCGTTTTAAGTGAATATAGAACAGAAAATCACAACAAGACAGATATGAAATAGTACTTGAAATTTTAAAACTTTATTTATTGCAACGGAAGGTAAATATGTTTGGTTACATCAACATAACCCAAAGACTAAAGTCAAGTACATAATATCCATCTTGACAAAATCAGAGTACATAAAATAAAAAGCATAATCCCATAAATAGCCATAAAAGAGATAGGTTGAGCTTCACTTCAGCAATCCAAATCCAAGTGCTCCCAAGGAGATCCAAATCAAGCTTCCCACCATAAGAACCTGGGGGGGGGGGGGGGAGGAAGAAAAGAGGTGGAAACAAAGGGGGTCAGGCATAAAGTCTGACAAGTTCGATAACTCCAACAATATAATTATCAAAGTAACTAGGATAAGACATAAGCTTGGTAAATAAGGAAATGACTGTGAACTAATGGCAAGACCAAGAAACCAAAGATAATTGGATGAGCAAAGATAACGTTAATGGCGTTTTCCTAATCAATATAGGATAATTACTATACTCTACCGTACTATACTGTACTAACACTAACTGCACCCATACTAGTCACTCTAGAAACTTGATCCCTCTTGACTACATAGAATGATGATAGCTTCGTGTACTACTAGATGTACCCACTATCCCCACTAGATGTACCCCTTCAATGGTAATTCCATGTACTCCTAGCTGACGTCATAGGCGCCGCCTGCTCCTATCTCCACTAGGTGTACCCCTTTAATGATTAACTAATAATGGTAGCTTCGTGTACCCCTAACTGACTACATAGGTGTCGTCTGCTCCTATCTCCACTAGATGTACCCACTACCCTGCACCATTCGATCGACTCCCTAACTCGTAGATATCCGTGCTGGTCCCACAGTGGGGTGTATCACTCCCCTAAAGTGGCAACCCAATACAACTTAAGGATGCACGGCTTATACCTACACGATGCAACAACGTCTTACCTACCAGCCCGGGCCCACGCACGCACATGACCCCGTTGGACTTGCGTTGCCACCGCTAACCCATTTTGGCCTCTAACAATCAGGCCCAGTAGGAGTGTCCCGTCCTCGACTTGGGTCGAGCTCACAAAGATACTTAATGGGCTACTGGACTGAAAAGGGCCCCCACCAAGCTTCCCACCTAGGCTTGGTCCCCTCTAATACATCCCACTTAATCCCATGTTCACTTACATGTATAAATTTGGTTAAGTGTTTTCTAATTTAACCTAGTCTCACCCTTTTGTTTAATTAACAGATTGTATTGGTTAAGTCTGTGGGCCTATATACACCACCTACCCAAGATTTACTTAACCCTCTCAATGGTTCAGACATATTTAATTTACGGTTAAGTTTATGGGCCTATATGTACTAGTATTACCCACCTACCCAAGATTTACTTAACCCACTCATTTCGTATAACCCAGTTTACTTAACCCCCAACTTAAACTTAAGTTCTTACAATCCCTAGGGATCAGATTTGGTTAAGTAGTCCATTTCATTTACCATGTCCATTTTTTATTTATTTAATCAATTAATTAAAACCTTTCCCTTCATAGGCGTCAATACCTATTTTATCCAATAATTTGAATTACATGTCATAATTGTTTAGATTCAAATTATTCCATTTTTCTAATTGTATTTCTCATGACATCCACATGTCACCCACATGTCACCCACTAGATTCCTCATGCCACCCAAGGCACGCACTTAACCCCCTCATGTCCCACTACATATTTACTTTGGTTAAGTGTTACTAGTCGTATATTCTCATGCCACCCAAGGCACCCACTTAACCCCCATGTCCCACCACATGTTTTACTTTGGTTAAGTGTTTCTTAATTTATTACTATCGTAACCCCTGTAGGACCTCTCACATTAGACTGACATTTGTGGCTGCTGGATTTGCAGGGCGGGTCCGGGCAGTCTTACACCACAAACGAGCCTAACCTCATGTCCATAAAATTGTTACGCATTTAGTTTGGGCCTTTGACCTCTCACATTGGGCCACCATTTGTGGCTGCTGGATTTGCCGGGCGAGTCCGGGCAGTCTTACACCACAAATGAGTCCAACATCGTGTATTAGGCAATTAATTATACATAATTAATTTCCCCCAATATTTGAATTACTTTCCCTATTCAAATTACAAATCATTTCCATATTTATTTATGTATAAATATGCCACCTTAATTATGTCCACTATTTATGGTACATAAATTGTACCAATTAACATCTCAAATTAATTTCATCCCTTTTTAGGCATTTGTGCCAATTCTCAATATTTAATATCCCTATTCAAATTCAAATTAATCTATGTCCATAATTAAACTATGTCCATTACTACACATTAATTTTCCAATTAATGCCTTCATTAAATTTTTCGCCTTTTAAGGCAATTCACCTTAATTAATATCTCAAATTCGTTATATGCCTCATTTACATGCCAATTCACATTTATTAACATAATCAATATTTTCATCCCATATTTGGATTAATTATTCCTAATCAAATATGTTAATAAAATTCCAATTATCTTTATGACCATAATTCACATTAATTATGTCCATATATCACTTTGCCAATTAATATCTCAATTTACATATATGCCTCTTTTAAGGCCATTACATACCAATTCACATTTATTAACATAATCAATATTTTTCCCATAACCTCCGCGGCGTCCGTTCGCATAGAATATATGATAGACTAAGAAATAGTCTAACACATGAAAAAGGGGAAAACACCACATATTCACATAACATACAAAATAGGCCTAACTTGCATATGAGAATTTACCACATAACTTGCATAAAATCATAGATCTAAACATAGGCCTAAAAGGTATGAACCTGCATATTATGAATAAGATTTTCATCACAAAATTTACATAGGCAATAACCACAAACTTGCATAACATGATTCATATTCCAAACTCATATTTTTATATAAACTTGCATATGTGATTTATGCAACATAACAATGGTGCAAATTTACCTCTAAACATATAAACTAGCATGTAAAGATTTAGCATATAACTCATACATGTCATAGCCTAACTTTTGATCTAAAATAGATGTCTTTACTAACTTGCATGTGATTTATGTCTAAATCAACATCTAAACTTGCATACATACATATGATCTATCATATGAATCAACATAACCAAACTAGCATTTAAACAACATGATGATTTGATTATACATAAGCCAATCATAGAATTACAACATAGATCATAACTTTACAAGATAGATGACAACATAAAATTATAGAATTTACAACATGTATGATAACATCACAATTTTACAACGTAATCATATCATACGGTCAATAATTCACATCATATCCATATAATCCACAATTATATCTAATCTTACTTAATTTAATAATTATCTTGATTAGAGAAATCGAACTTGCCTTTCGTGGTTAAAGAATTATGAACAATTGATCAAACTTGATGCAGAATTGTTGTAGCGACGTTAGTTGATTCGTTGTTGAAGCTCTAAGCTTGAATTAGGTTGAATTGATTAGCTATCTTCCTCTTTAGTTGGCGGCGGCTACACTGAGTTCCATGGCGATGGCATAACGGCTTTGGTTCCAATTTTAATTAGGTTTAGGGTTAGCATTAGGATGTATTTATAGGTGTAGGAAGTTATTTAGGACCATTAGAATAACCCTGAACCATGAGAACCAATCAAATGCAAAATCTGCATTTGAGCGAATCGGCCCACGGGTTGACAACCAAACACCCTTGATTAACCCCTAGTCGACCCAACGAGGCTTGGGTCGACCTCAAAAATGGGCCGGTTCGGTTATTCCCCCTCCCAATTCGCTGTTTTGAACCTTTTCGCATATTTATTTATTTAATTTTTAATTTATATATATATATATCAATATATATATATATATATATTTCTCTGCGCAACCCATTTCACTTAATTCTTTTCTAAAAATTAAGTATACTTTAATTTGTGAATTTTAATGTTATAAAATTACGGGGTGTTACAGTGTCATTAGCCTAGCCACGTTACTTAACCCACCCATTCATATCATATTGGTTAAGTGTCATTAGTCTAGTCATATTACTTAACCCACCCATTGGTCTGATTAACAATTATGTTGGTTGAGCCTACATTTATAAGTTTTACATGTTCTTAACTCATACCGGTTAGGTCCACATTTACATGTCAAATTTCCATGTCATCCCACCTAACCCTCTAACCATACCCACGTTTTATTATGGTTAGTATTCCTTAATTCATTCATTATGACGAACGAATCATGACCTCTCACATTAGACCGTGCACTTTGTGGCCACTGGATTTGCCGGGCGGTTCCGGGCAGATTTACACCACAAACTAAGTCTAACCTCGTGTCATAAATCATTACGCCTACAATTTGACCTTCGACCTCTCACATTAGACTGACACTTTGTGGCTATTGGATTTGCCGGGCGGTTCCGGGCAGGTTTACACCACAAACTGAGTCTAACCTTGTGTCAAAGATTCATTAATGGTCGTATTCCACCCAAAACCCCAATATCAGTTCATGTGTTTAACATATATAAATGTTCATGATTCACGTTTTTGCCCCAAAACGTATTCCCAAATTATTATCATAATTCACTATAAGGTTATGCCAAGTTATAGCCTTTTATTTACAATACATGTCAATTACCCAAAACCCAACTTAGGCGCGTTCATATTAAACATTTACCAAGTCATAAATTTTCATATATGTTTCTATTCCAAATTTCACATGATTAACATATGCCCAAGTTCTAGATTACATATGCCCAATTCGTACCAAATTTACATATGTTCAATTTATGTCGTTTTACATGTATGCCAATTTTATACCATTTTACCATATCAAGTTCTAGCCAAAATTACATGTATCAAGTTTCATACCCAATAAACCCAAATCATGATTCATGATGTAGTTATCCTAAACTATAAACTTTTTATTACAACACACGCCAACAACCCAAGTTCATAATACATATTTATGCCAATTATCAAATTTACAATCGCTTTTATATTCAAATTCCCAATTCTACATATGCCTAATCATAAGCCCAATCATTTGATTTAAATTTGCATAGTCCCAAACTCGTGATTTAATTTACATGCCAATTCATGTATGCCCAAACTTACAATTTCAATTATATTGACAATACCCAAATATCCAATTTCATGTCAATGGTAGTAATACCCAAATATCCAATTTTTATTTTATGCCATCAATTCCACCAAACACATATATTCCACTAGGCAATATTCCAATATTTCCCCCGTATACCATCGCACGTATATCGTAGTTTAGGCCTAGGTCCGAAATTGACCTAGGTTCATCAAAAGAAAATAAATAGGGGAAGGTAGAATTTTGCATAAAATAAGATCAGAGAAAAAAACATCATCACAGGCATGAAGATTATAACTTAGTAATAATATCAATATGAATCAAGAAAATTGATTTACAACTGGCTGAATAGATCATAAACTAGACATGGGAATAAAGATATACAAGTCTCAAAACTCAAGATCCAAGAAGAAACAGAAATAGATCGATAAGCATACTTAAATCCTATTTCACTTCATCACATGCCTATATTATATTTAAATATTTTAATCTGAAAATAACTAGGACTTACAGGGCATGGCTAACGAATTAAGAACTGAAATTGTCATAGAACGTTGTAGTAGTGTTGATTTATTATTTGAATCATTGTTGAAGCTTTGTTCTTCGAATTGATTGGAGTTTGAATGTTTGTACTTTAATTTGGGTGCGGCGGCCATGGTTCAAGAGGGAGTTCAACATCATAATAGTGTAAGAATGATTTGATATGAATTAGGTTAGGTCTAAGGGTGTTTTTATAGGTGTAGCAACTAGTTTAGGCCCTTAGATTAACCCTAGAATCAATCCGGACCGTCAAAACACGTCTCAGGCTTCAAAAATGAGTTCTGGACAAAACAGGCCGACCGGGTCGACCTGTAAGGGGGGAGGTCAACACTATGGTCGACCTGGGTGATAGGTCGACCCTATGGTTGACCTGGTGGGGTAGGTCGACCCTATGGTCGACCCCCTGGTCCAGTGCTGCCTGAAAACTGCTGAAACTTGTATGGGCCATAACTTCTTCATCCGGACTCCAATTTTCAAAAACTCGGACTCTATTTCATGTAAAATTTTAAGACGAACGCAATGGAGTAACCCGTTTTCCTTGATTCTTATTTTAAAAATTAATTATACCCTGATTTCTAGTTTCAACATGCTATTAAAATTCGGGTTGTTACATTCTCCCCTCCTTAAAGGATTTCATCCCCGAAATCTTCAACTTAAGAAGAACGTGTCCTACCATCCAATCATCCATCTACTCAATCATCAATCACAGGCATTCATTGTCCTTAAGAGATTTCTAATGCGGTATGAACATATGCAGAAAGTGTGTGTATATGTTCCATATCTAATGCAAACATCAGGCCTGATTGATCTTCTTAATGCAAAATATGTTTGGTCCAATGAGTCCAACATGTATGCAAATAGTCCTAGTCACGTAAACACTATATGTGTGCACAAACATCCATCCATATGCATCATCCATATGATAACACATCCAATTTCATTCATAAACAAGTATAAACACTCATGTATATGCAATATGGAAATGTGTCTGAGCCGATCTAGTGCATAATGTGTGTTATGCAATCAAGAGAAACCACTAGCAACCACTTGCAACCATCAATCATAACATGTCTCAAACACATGTTTACACCCTATTGTTCCTACCTAAAGGTATAGTCGAATGATAGAAGCAAGTAAAAACCTTGTGCCCATTAGGCAATGTCAAAACTGGAAATCTATGTCACATATATACTGATTTGGAGATGAACTCCCTAAGCACCAGCCCCGAAGACCGAAATCAACATCAGGCCGACACCCAAAGAATTAACCAACCAATATACATGTTTCTAGGGAACTAAGCATGATGGACTCCTTTTTGGTCACAAATAATCCCTTCCTAAGACCAACCCATATCCTATAAAACCCCAAAAGTTTAGTCAACCCAACGGACACCCTCAAACCCCAACATATATCACAACCAGATGAGTCATACTCCTTATGGGGTTTGCAACAGAAATAAGATTGAGAATAGGACCGAGAGGATATACATAAAAGATAGCATGCAAGTAAGCTCTATAGGAAAAGAGGGATCAAGGATATACTCTTAAAAAGAGATATGATGCGCGTATCTAGTCTTCAATCTTCTAAGTCGCATTTCCTTGAGCTTAACTCCATTGTGCTTTATCCGTCTTTAACTTCATAATTTCGTAGCTTCTTAACTCTTGTTTCCAAAATATGAGTTGGAACTCATTTCACTGTTGTCTCTCGTCCCATTTTCCCTTATCCTCCTTCTAGTATACTCGGCTCAAACATAACTGCGTACTCATGGTTTCATGCAAGCTCTCAAAAATTCACTAGTGAATCTCGGATCTCGTTCACTTATTAGAAGGTATTCCACGCAGAAGAACTATCTCTTGAACAAAAACAAATGCCAACCATGTTGCCAAATGTACTTACTAAGGTGATTTTCTTTGACTCATGCATAAGCGAAATGAACCATTCGCCTTAGTGGTGAACACTACTCGAGCGGATCAATAAATGTATCAAGGGATTCTAGGTAACTAAGCATGGCAGAACCCTAAGGGTTACACTAGACTTCGAGGGCATTACCAAGGCAAGTCAGGAATCTAACTACCCTCTTTTCATACTTAAGAATGGCATCATTACTGGATAACCACTCCATACGTAGAATCAACCCATAGCCCAAAAAAATATAAGCATTACTTTTAAGCTCAACACTTAGCATAGACATTCTCAAATCCAAACAAGTCATGAATAAATGAGCCGATTCCCTAACAGGTTTTGAGAATAAAATGGGATCCTCTACTATGCTAGTACTAAGGTGCAGAGACTCAACTATCGAAGCAGAATTAAAAGGATGCGATGTACAAAAACAAAGTTCTAATGGGATGATAGAAAAGAAAAGCTAAACCTTTAATATAAACGTTACCACCTCTCTTAGGTACGCTAGTAGTGAGAGCATACAATTGCCCTCTCGACGATCTTGTTCTTTGCCCTTGTCCTTGTCCTATAATATTTATTACATGTCCCTTTTTACCATACTAAAGATATTCTCTCTTGTCATGGGTTTTTATTATTCTTTCACATGGCCTCTTTCCTTTCACCTCTTTCCTCTTCGTGGATTAAGCCATATCAACAAGTTTCTCATCCCTAGACTTGTGTTATTTATCCTTGTTCCTACTATCCTTGTATAGCTTGTCGAAAAGTTTCTCGAAAGCTACTTCCATCGCACGACAACCCTACAAAGCTTGAGATAAGATTAGTCGCACGTAAAACTACCGTGGCTACAGATGGAGGTTGGACACTACTTTGCCCTCCGACATGTGTCGCATGCCTACAAACTATGGTGAAAAAGAAAGAGAGTAGAGACTCAAGGAGAGATTCAAAAGATAGTGCATATGGCTTTGTGGAATATGCCTCTCGTAAAACAAAAATTTTCTTTAGAAAAATGCTTCTTTTTAAACGTTTTGAAAATAAATTCAGAAGGTTTTTAAATGCTTTTGCCAAGTCTGGTAACCTTCTGCTCTGATACCAAATGTAACACCCCACCTCCGCTAGGGTCACTCACAAAGGGAATGCACTAGCTTTGGTGCAGCATTATCTAGGCAAACATACACAGAAATATTACAAGACAGAACATATAAAACAACGGAAGAAGAACCAAATTTCATTGCTTTAAAATCTAGAAAGGTCTAAAGCCTTTTACATCAAAATGCCATTAAATCCATTACATCGAAATCTGTCTTGCAATAGTAAAGAAGCATAAAACCATAGTCATAAATCATTCCCTAAGTAAAACAGTAAAGCAAGCCATAGCCAAGAGAAACTCAAGCCGTACATGGAAGAGCCTTGGAGCTTGGTAAGATCCGAACTTAGTTGTATTCCCACCCTGCGAACCTGGGGGGGGGGGGGGGGACGGAAGAAAAGGAGGCGAAACAAAACGGGTCAGTCATAAAGACTAAGTAAGTCCTAGTGACGTTCAGCATAAAAATAGGTAAAGATAACGTGGCATGAATAAACTGAAAATAAACGTAAGCATGATGACAAGATAAGCTACAGGCACGATAACTAAGAATAAAATCATATGACTTTTGTCATGCATAACATTGCGAGGTTCCCATTCAAGATGAACTATATAAGTATAACTTCGCAAGATCGCAAAACTTCTCTGCTTCATCGTTAAATTATTTCTATGATATCTATTTGCTCTGCACCACCTAACTAGTGTCCCAACTAGTAATCTATATAAAATGATAAAATCATAACGTGATCCCAATTCCCGAAATTAAGGTTGCTTTCACGTGTACATCTATTATTTATTACCTAGATCTAATTTAGGGTTTTCTATCGAGCACTTCCTAGATTCAACCAGAGTTTATGCCACCTAGGTCCAACCTTGGGATTATGCTACCTATGTGTGTCATATGGCCCCCAATGATTGTAGATACCTATAGTCCCACCATGGGGTGTATCAAGACCATGGTGGCGGCCCAACGCTATTCAAGAAGATATAGGTTATACTACTGGTGCCCCTAGTGCCCTGTTTGTCTGCTCCGAAGTGTGTGCACGACCGCACTCCGTTAGAACCTACACTATTGCACCCACCGTCGTCGCTTCGACCGCTTATAATCAGCCCAGTAATCGTGCCCCACCCTGCCTAGTTTCAGGGTACCGTTGATACCTAATTTGGGTTACTGCTCAAATGGGTCCCCGTTACTAGGGTTTCCTACTGGTTAAGTGTGTGGGCCTATATATATGGATATTACCCACCTTCCCGTGATGTACTTAACCCATCGATTCAAGCGTGCTTATTAATGGTTAAGTTTGTGGGCCTATATTTACTAATATTACCCACCAACCCGATATGTACTTAACCCTCTCCGTCCATTACGTTAAGTTGGTTAAGTGTTTTCTCTTATTTTACTTAACCCTACCACACATCATGTTATATCGGTTAAGTGTTGTTCCTTGTGTTACTTAACCCTACCGCAAGCCTTGTTATACTGGCTAAGTGTTCTCCCTTGTGTTAACTTAACCCCACCGCATGTCATGTCATATTGGTTAAGTGTACATTGACTTAGCCCACCTACTTATCATGTTGTGACGGTTAAGTGTTACCCTCTGTAGTTACTTAACCTTACCACGCATCACGTTATATTGGTTAAGTGCATGTTAACTTAACCCCATCCACCAGTCATATTATAATCGTTAAGTGTCATTAGCCTAGCCACGTTACTTAACCCACCGATTCATATCATATTGGTTAAGTGTCATTATTCTAGTCATATTACTTAACCCACCCATTGGTCTGATTAACAATTATGTTGGTTGAGCCTACATTTATAAGTTTTACATGTTCTTAACTCATACCGGTTAGGTCCACATTTACATGTCAAATTTCCATGTCATCCCACTTAACCCTCTAACCATACCCACATTTTATTATGGTTGGTATTCCTTAATTCATTCATTATGACGAACGAATCATGACCTCTCACATTAGACCGTGCACTTTGTGGCCACTGGATTTGCCGGGCGGTTCCGGGCAGATTTACACCACAAACTAAGCCTAACCACTGTCATAAATCGTTACGCCTACAATTTGACCTTCGACCTCTCACATTAGACTGACACTTTGTGGCTACTGGATTTGCCGGGCGGTTCCGGGCAGATTTACACCACAAACTGAGTCTAACCTCGTGTCAAAGATTCATTAATGGTCGTATTCCACCCAAAACCCCAATATTAGTTCATGTGTTTAACATATAGAAATGTTCATGATTCACGTTTTTGCCCCAAAACTTATTCCCAAATTATTATCATAATTCACTATAAGGTTATGCCAAGTTATAGCCTTTTATTTACAATACATGCCAATTACCCAAAACCCAACTTAGGCGCGTTCATATTAAACCTTAACCAAGTCATAAATTTTCATATATGTTTCTATCCCAAATTTCACATGATTTACATATGCCCAAGTTCTAGATTACATATGCCCAATTCGTACCAAATTTACATATGTTCAATTTATGCCGTTTTACATGTATGCCAATTTTATACCATTTTACCATATCAAGTTCTAGCCAAAATTACATGTATCAAGTTTCATAACCAATAAACCCAAATCATGATTCATGATGTAGTTATCCCGAACTATAATCTTTTTATTACAACACACGCCAACAACCCAAGTTCATAATACATATTTATGCCAATTATCAAATTTACAATCACTTTTATATTCAAATTCCCAATTCTACATATGCCTAATCATAAGCCCAATCTTTTGATTTAAATTTACATAGTCCCAAACTCGTGATTTAATTTACATGCCAATTCATGTATGCCCAAACTTGCAATTTCAATTATATTGACAATACCCAAATATCCAATTTCATGTTAATGGTAGTAATACCCAAATATCCAATTTTTATGTTATGCCCTCAATTGTACCAAACACATATATTCCACTAGGCAATATTCCAATATTTCTCCCGTATACCATCGCATGTATATTGTAGTTTAGGCCTAGGTCTGAAATTGACCTAGGTTCATCAAAAGAAAATAAATAGGGGAAGGTAGAATTTTGCATAAAAATAAGATCAGAGAGAAAAACATCATCACAGGCACGAAGATTACAAATTAGTAATAATATCAATATGAATCAAGAAAACTGATTTACAACAGGCTGAATAGATCATAAACTAGACATGGGAATAAAGATATACAAGTCTCAAAACTCAAGATCCAAGAAGAAACAGAAATAGATCGATAAACATGCTTAAATCCAATTTCACTTCATCACATGCCCATATTATATTTAAATATTTTAATCTGAAAATAACTAGGACTTACAGGGCATGGCTAACAAATTAAGAACTGAAATTGACATAGAATGTTGTAGTAGTGTTGATTTATTGTTTGAACCATTGTTGAAGCTTTGTTCTTTGAATTGATTTGAGTTTGAATGTTTGTACTTTAATTTGGAGGCGGCGTCCATGGTTTAAGAGGGAGTTCAGCAGCATAATAGCGTAAGAATGATTTGATATAAATTAGGTTAGGTCTAAGGATGTTTTTATAAGTGTAGCAACTAGTTTAGGCCCTTAGATTAACCCTAGAATCAATCCGGACCGTCAAAACACGTCTCAGGCGTCAAAAATGAGTTCTGGGTCAAAACTGGCCAACCAGGTCGACCTGTTTGGGGGGGGGGGGGGGGGGAGGTCGAGACTATGGTTGACCTGGGGGGTAGGTCGACCCTATGGTCGACCGGGGGGGGGGGGTCGACCCCCTGGTCCAGTGCTGCCTGAAAACTGCTGAAACTTGTACAGGCCATAAATTCTTCATCCGTACTCCGATTTTCGAAAACGCGGACTCTATTTCATGTAAAATTTCGAGACGAACGCAATGGCATAACCCGTTTCCATTGATTCTTATTTTATAAATGAACTGTATAAAATATTCATGAGTTGAAATAAATATTTTATAGTTAAAAAAATATAATTTTTAACATGTATATGAATAAAATAAATATTCATTTACAAATCGGACGATTTGTTTATGTACACACATTTAACATATATGTATTGAGACGATATATTTTACACATCACCCAACGGCACAAATAAAATCTGTGTTTATTGATTGAAACCCCACACGGGTATTGGGATGATAATGGACATACACTAATCCCAATATTTAGTTGTATGTCAATCAAGTGGTTGACAGACTGTTGTAAACGTTAATTATTTATATTTAACGCTTACGCAGTTGTGTAATGCACTCTAGATGATGGACGACTGTGTTTGATTATTGTTGTTACATTTTGTATGAAATCCATATAAATAAAATTATATGGTAATTGACTGTGTCTGATTCCAATTCGGAAAGAACGTATGAGGAACAACGAATATTTTAAAATAATGAATATTTTAAAGTAATATTCAGTAATGTATCAAAATATGATTTTGATGTCCGATTTGGGATGGACACGAAAATATTGAAATATATGATGCCGTATTGATTAGATATGCGCCATTTTGACGCGAACGATATTTATATCGATTTTATTCATTTTTATAATGAATATCAAAAAAGAAATGATTTCAAAATCTGATATTCTGAAAATATTATCATTTATATATTATAATGATAAGGAAAATTCAATTTTGATTTAAAATTGAAAAATGAAGTTAGAATCGTTTTAAAACGGATTTATAAAATACATTTTAAATGGATGTCGACGAAATATATATAATATATATTTAATGGTCTGAATAGAACGCGCCGCGCTGCGGAAGTTTGCGAATTTCGACCATTGACTTCGATTTGATATTACGAGAGATCGGACCGTCGGATTCTCCTAAAACAACAACCATTGGATTCGTATCGAAAATATCTTTCCAACGAATATAAAAGATTTCAAATCTAATGACTGGATTTGGAATTATGTCCAAATCAAATTTAGAAAAGGTCGTTATAAGTGTAGTTCGATGACCGTTTAAGTAAATCGATTGTACGGGCCTTGATAAAATTAATAAAAATATTAATAATTTGTGTAAAATCATAATAATTGATTTGGAAAGAATTGGGATGAAAATTTCCATATTTGAAAAGATAAAAATATATTTTTATCGAAATGAGATGGTTATGAAATAGAATTATAATCCAATTATTTTTAAATAAATAAATTGAATTGAGAATGGATTTTAATATAACCAGAATTTCCAATATATAAATTGGAATGGATTTGAATCGAAATTATCTTCGGAATATTTCGATATTGGATTCCGTGATTATACGTATATTATGGACGAATTTGGAAGATATATATATCGTTATTCCCAATACGATATTTGTTGAATTCAGAATTTGATATTGAGTATAAGCCGATATAATTTCTATTTAGAGCCTTGTATTTGATATCGAAATGGATTTTGGGTTTGTTGTGAACGATGTCTTAAATAACACAGTTCTTAATCCCAGTTGAGTAAAGAATAAATCTTTTAATTAAGATTTAGTGAGATTTTCCAGTTGATTAATGTTTAATTGGAATTGAATAAAAGAAATGGATTTTGGGTTTGTCGTGAATGGTGTCTTAAATTACACTGTTCTTGAACCCCATGTGAAAAGAATAAAATTTTCAATTAAGATTACTAGAATTCCAATTACATTTGGTAATTGGAATAAAATGTAATGTGAGTCGGGTTTATCGTGAACTATGTTTTAACAACATTCGTTCTTTAACCCAATTTACAGTGAAATATGATTTGGAATATATAAATCTTTTAATTAAGATTTAGGGGGAATTTTCCAAAGAAAAGTTTTCCAATTTAATAAAATAAATTGGAATGGAAAGGAATTGGATTTGGTAATAATCGAAGTGAACTTCTTTGGAGGAAGACTGTTACTATATATGGAATTTAAAAAGGCTTTGCCATTATTCCATTTATATTATCGGTTGGATATTGAAGTTTATATCGATTATATATATTGATCTTTTTTCCGTGAAGATTCCATAATTAATGGAATGTGATTTTGGGTTTATCGTGAGATGTGTTTTGAATGACATTAGTTCTTCAACCCAGTTAAAGATAAGATTAATTTCTTAACTTTGAATAATCATTAAGTAATGATTTTTGAGATTAAAATTGAGTTAGAGTTTTAATAAATCTTTAATTAGATTGGAAGGTGTATGAGATAATTAAATTTATCGAATTCATGAAATGATCGAGAATGGAGTATCACAAGTTTTGCTCTAAGACATAGTTAAATCTTTAATTAGATTTGAACATGAAACGGTAAATAATTTTACTGATAACACCGTGGTGTTAGATATGGAGTATTACCAGTTTTGCTCCATGGGATGAATAGGTTGGGACTGGGAAATATAATAAATGATTACTTCGGTAAGGTGCGCTAATCTCGACTAGTTTGGATAAACTTTAATTTGGGTTGAATTGATATCCAAAGGAAGATTAAAGAATAAATTTAAAGAATTTATCTTTGATAAAATTAATGGGAACCTTTCCCAAAGTATAAGAATATTTGAATAAAAGAATATTTTGGATTGGAATGAGGCGTGCGGTGTGTTTTTTTAGCGCGAGTTATTCGAAAAGACTGGGTTTATACCTATTCTAAATAATTGATTCGACGATAAGTCGATATGATGAAGATGGTGATTGAATACCGGAGGTCTTCACATCGTTTGGATGATTACTGATCTCTTGATTGGACTGTACACCCAAGACAATGTAATAAGTGGTGATCGTCTAGACGTACTTGGAGATCAACCAGATATGCGAGGAAAAAGGTGCCTCCAGTTTCGTTCAGACCCAGAACGAACTTGTAAGTGGATGTGTGTCTGTCATTGGATTTTATTCTGTGTTGATTGATCTCTATTAAATATATATTTGTTTAGTGGCAAAGAATTTATTCTCTTGCTTAACACCCTTCTCTGAGACGTACGAGCTAAGATGTTATATATCGACAGACATCAGTCGCATGGCGTGAATTGCCTTTGTGGAATGCTGAGATGCAAATGATCAAGGCTTCTGTTGAAAAGCAGAGTCTTGTGGTTGATGATCAAAGCACAAATTTAATATAACATAGATTTGTGTATGGCGTTAATTCGCGAGCCTCACACCCCGGTGTGAACTGGAAACGAGAGAGGACTTCGGGGAGGACATGCCTTTCCTTATAGCTAGGATTGATGTCATGGTATGGAGCCCAAACATTTTTACTTATGTGGATGATGGAAAGCGAGACATTTTTACTTATGTGTCAAGATATGGCGGGGAATCATATTGTTCAAGCATTTTAATCCACTCCGTGTGGACCGGCCCTGACGATCCAAGGGTCACTCGAGATCTGATCTCGAGGCTCGAGCTAGAGAGTCTCGAAGCGGTAAGGGCGATCCCTTGCCTTGGTTCACAAATGGAAATCCAACTTCCAATACAACATCATGCGGTTTTGATTGTAAACCTATACGTGGCGGCATAGTGGGATGGGACGATCATGTCGCCTACATTATGATTGAAATTGTTTCTGAAACATATATGCACTTATAATAGTATCTAAATGATTTGTTTTAAACGTTCCAAGCATGTTTGGCTATTATAAGGTAAAACTCTATCCTCCGGCTTGCGTTGCATTGTATGATAGGACCTGAGTCTTATAATAGCTTCATTTTTTCAAAAAGCATTGCGCTATTTGTTATATGCACTGGTATTCTTGGGAGGAAACCCGTTCCGTGTTATACGGCATGGTCCCTTGATATATCTGATTTTAAAGTAAAGTTTTAAATAACTGTTTTAGTTCTCACACCAATCACATGGTTGACCCAGAGTTTATTGTTTTAACCTAAACTCTTGGTGCCCCTATTTTCCATATGGGCAGCTAGTAGTTTCGTTCTTGCAGATGTTATATTCATAGGATCCTGGTTTACAGCTGGAACTATACTCGGAAAGCTCTGTATCGGTGTATTCCTTTCAGTTGTGTTATGTATTATTTTCCGCTACATTGTAATTTGTAAATCTCTAATATTTATCAAATGTATATCATTTGTTAATACTCTGTATATTCTGGTACTCTGATGCAAATTGTTGTAATAAGCAATGAAATGTCCTTCTATTTGCGTTCTGATTTGTCGTGTTCTCAATTCAATTCGGGGTTTCCCATAAGGGCGAATTTGGGTCGTGTCAGCTTGGTATCAGCGCTTCGGTTTACAGAGCTCAAGAACAAGACATATTAGAGCCATACGGAAGAATTCATCAGAGATTGGATTAGTAATATCCAATAAGAATGACTCGTTAGAGATATGATCAGTAGTATCCTAGATTGAGTTAGAAGAGTATTATTTATAAAAACAAATTTTATTTTGAAAATTTAAAACCATTTTATATGTATTTGAATATTTATTTTATATTGAATTTGGACAATCGAGTATATAAAGATTTTGCATGTACGCCTTGCAAACGTATATTCGAAGTTTTAATATACTGGACAGATATAGAATCACACTCTAGTCGTCAGGGAATGATTCTGATGATGGGCACCATAACCGGTGTTATTTTCGAGTTTCGAAAGTGGGATATCTATATATTTCCAATTGTCTTGTGTGAGAACCAAAACAAGATATGGTCTATTGCTGTGACTTGGCATAAAAAATGGATTTTTATATATATAAAAATTATGAATTTGAAAAGATAATCGACTAATTGATTGTTGACTATGTTGTTTGATTATTGGTTGATTAATTAAAATTTTGAACCACTAAGCCAAATTGAATCAAATGTTGAACTAACTTGAAAATTGATTGCAAATGCATACATGTACATATATATGTGCGAACAGGTCATAGCAAGGAAGCTAAGAAGAGGAATAAAATTATATGCCCGACAAATAGGTACATGTTTACTAATTTATTGGGTTTGGATGATTTTATGAGCCGATTGGCTAGTCGCTTGGCTTTTTCTTTTTCCTTTTGGATGATGACTGTAACGACCCGCATTCTACATATCGAAGGATCATAGAATATTTCTTTCTTTCTGATGTTAAGTTGTATGGTCAGGTAACTTTGGGGAATGACTATTGGGGTTATTTCCCATGTTCATGATTTTTGCCGATTTTAAAATGACCTTTTTACCCCTGGAAAATCTTATTTTACCTAAAACTTTTGATTGGTAAGGAGTTTTGACCTGAAACCACTTCCATTGGCTTTGGATGATGGTTTCTCTTTCTGTACAGTGGTCACATTAATCAAACGGACTTACCGTTTGGGAGATATGGTTGAATTAAGGTTTAGAAGGTGGAAAACAGCATAAATGGACTTAATAGTGTAATTGGCAGCTAGGCCCATTGGGGATTTCGGGATTAGAGCTATATAAGGGCTGAGGGTTAGAGAAACCTTTTCTTTATCATTTTTCAGTCGCCACTAACATCCTCTCAACCCTAGCAATGGCCTCCACCTTCTAGAATCATTTTTAATCACCATTTAACCACGTATTAGCTTAATCTACAACAAATCAAGGAAGTCTAGTGGAAAATCGGAGTTGGGGCTGCTTCTAAGCATTGGAATTCGACCTATAACAGTAGCAAAGTTCAGATCTAAGATTAATTTGTGGCCAAGGTGAGTGATTTGCATTGTTTTTCACTAATTACGGCTAATTTGGGGTGATTAGTGATAATTATCGAAATTATGGCTCTGAAAAATCTGGAAAAATTTGGGCTAATTTGGATAAGTTTTGCTAATTGTATGCTTAAACATGATTAAGGGGGATTAAGGGAAAAACATAGGTTTTTGGGTATGTTTGATCCGTATAAACACGTTAAATTGTTGTTTTGCTGTATGTGGATGATTATACATGTTGCTATTACTGGTTGGTATGATTTGTGATTGCATAGAACAGTTAAAATGGTCTAAAACGTCGTCGTGTGGCGTAAAACAGCTACTGGAAAAGTTGTGGGAAAAGTGCAGGAAATGGGATTGGATCCGACCCGGGCCCACTCGTGGAGCACCCCACGACCCGACCCGCTTGTGAATGGTGGTCATGAACCGATCTGGATGCCTTCCATGAATCGAAGCTTCACCAAGCCGGTTGCTTCATCACGAACCCGAACCGATGCACTCACGAGCTGAACAAGAAGCCCTACGAACTAGGAAGTCAGCTCCGAACCAAAGGGAAGTTGTAATGACCCACATTGGCAGAGGTATTTTAATTAATTTATTTAATTATTGAAATGGTGGTTTAGAGAATTTAATGGTCATGGAATTAAATAATGATGAATATTTAATTAAAATAATAAATTGAAATAATATATTTAAATTCTGAAATAATCAGAATTGGCTGAAATGAAGATATGGTGTGAACCAGATCATCTGTTATATTTAATTCAGTTTAGAATTGAAATAGAATAACGAATATATTATATAAACGACAGTTGAACGTATAGTTTATAATATAATTATAATCGAGCTCGAAAAGGCGCTGCAGTTCGTAAATAGGCGATTCGAAATTCAACTGAATATACAGGGTTCGTTTTAAATCGGATTTCTGTGAAACAAGAAACGTGTGGAGCTGGTGGAGTATATCTTTCTAGTGGAAGAGAAAAATCGGGATTTCGTCGTGTAGATTTTGATTTATGACCAAATCAAATTTTAGAAAAGTCGCTGTGGAATTCCTTTATAAAATATAACGATATATAAAAGGAATTTCAATATAAATTCAATATCGATATAATATGGTTTTGGAATATCGAGCTGTAAATCCATATATGAATATTCTGGAGCTTTGGTATATTCAGGGGTTTAAAAATAGCCAGTTTTACAAACGAACTCTGTTTTCGACGAAACCAGTTTTGTTGGATCCACAATATCAAATAGTTGTTAGATTCCCAGTTTCGTGATTTTTAGAGTCACTGTGTGGCCGTACGGATTTTTAGAGTGAAATACAGTCAGTATTTCCACAGTTAAAAATACGCTGTGTGAGCAAACGGAGTCGGAATTCGACGAAACCAGTTTCGTTGGGACCGTAATGTCGAACTCTAGCAGTATGTACAGTTTGGTGATTTTTAGGTATCATGTGTGATCGCAGGGATTTCTAAACACGAATTAACAAGAGAATATACCAAGAATATTCCTCCCAGAAAATATCTAGATATTTTGAAACACTATATATACCACCCCTTAACCCTTAAACCTAACTTACATTCCTCAGTAAAATGTTTTAAGCCGCCGTCACTTTGTTTTCCTCCAAAGCAAAAATCATGTGTTCAAACTCAAAAGAAAAATCAAAATAAAAGAGTATAAAACCCTATAAATCAACAGAGATGTATTTTTGGATTCACAAAAGAAAGAGCTTCAAGCTCATGCCATTTAGTTTGAGTTCAACGCAAAGTTCCAGGTGCAGAAATTCGACAGTGGCTTTAGGGTTCCACTGGGTTGCTTCTGTGGTGGTTGTTGGTGGAATTAGAGAGCCCCGTTGAGTTGATGGAAGGAAACTGCATATGTATGCTAAAGTTTGGGATGATCCGCGCTAATTTCGTTCGATTCTGGTCTGAGGATAGCGTCGGTCGTGAGTGGATAATGGTAGCGAGGTGGACATTGGCGGGATGTGTAGGAGAAGCTCAGGAAGGCGAGTCCAACGCTGGTCTCGGTTTTAGATTCCATT
Source organism: Allium sativum (assembly GCA_030737875.1). NCBI lineage: Eukaryota > Viridiplantae > Streptophyta > Magnoliopsida > Asparagales > Amaryllidaceae > Allium > Allium sativum. The sequence goes on from CM060913.1 coordinate 166,472,446, forward strand.
TAGTAATGGAGGAGGAAGAGTGGTTGGAAGAATCGGTTATGGCTATGATTTGGTTTCCTGAAGTAGCGATTGGGGAAGAAGGCTCAAAGGGTGGATTCGGTTGAAATTATAAGGAGCTGGGCAGGGTCCTTCAAAATGTAGATGGGCCAAGGGGAAAATAAAAGGGGTGAGGCTCGGTTTTAAATAAAATCCAAGTTTTTATTTCAATTAAATAGTGTACGAACTTCGAAAATTCATATCTTCGTCATACGATATCAGATTGACGAACCGTAAGTTGCGTTGGGACCGTATGGACGAGAGCTTCACAATGAAGCTGACTGGAAGTGGATTGGGGCTCGTATGAATTCATGGCGAAACAAACTGTTTGATTCAAATCAAATAACAATTTATCGTTCTTTAACGATGAACTGCCAATGTGAGTAAATCTCACTAACTCTGAACAGTTTATAATTTCATGTTGTATTTTTAGAACTATTAGAAATTGTCTGTTTGATTGTGTGTTGACTGTTTGATTGAACTGCTAGTTAGTTAATGAAATATTATATATATATATATATATATATATATAAATATATAATATATAAACAGTTATATAGTTATATATTGATTCTGTTTATCAGAATAATTCATAGTGAACTGAAAGTGATGACAATCATGTTGTGTAACATCTGTGGATGCAGGGAAACAGGTTGGAGGAATCCGCCTGGATTCCTCAACAGTTATTTTATTGTTTTTCATATATCTTGATATATGATGTGAATTATAACATGTTGTTGATTGTGTGTGTATGGACGATATTGGATATCGAAAATTGATATGTTAAATACCGTAACATACTGGAATGTTGTTAAGGGAATTTTCAAAGTGATAGTGAAAATAAAATATTTATAAATGGAATATTTATAAATAATAAATATTTATAAATTGGAATATTTATAAATAGAAGATATTTAGAAAGGAAATAAATTTCAAACCATTTTCTTTTTGAATGGAAAGGACTGTGTGGTGGGTTTGGGGATTTTCCCGATGCTTCCGGTACAAAGGAGGTTATGGCGAATTTTCCCGGGAATATAAGGAGTTAGACTATTTCTCAGAAATCAAAATGAAATAGAAATGTTTGTAAAACCTTTACAAATGAAATTGAAAAGGGGATATATTTGTTAATCAAATATAGAAGGAATTTATTTGTTAATCAAATATAAAGGAGATATATTTGAAATGAAATATAAAGGGATATATTTGAAATCAAATATAAAGGAAATATATTTGAAAGCAAATATAAAGGAATATATTGTTAAAAGAATCTATTTATTTAGGAAATAAATTAAAGTAAAAAGGGTTTATTTATTTAGGAAATAAATAATGATTAAAGGAGATATTTATTTGTTAAATAAATATAATTAAAAGGAGATATTTATTTGTCAGAATAAATAGGATTAAAAGAAGATATTTACTTGTTAGAATAAATAGAATAAAGGAGATATTTATTTGTTAAGTAAATAGGAGGTGTTAAATGAGATTTTATTTATAATTAGGACAGGTTAAGTGGATTATTTATTTGGTAAATAAATAAGATATTATAAAGGGATTATTTACTTAGGAAATAAATAGAAATGAAAAGGGAAACGTTGTATAAAGAAAACCGCTATAAGAAGGGAAAACGTCATAAAAGGGAAATCATTTTTAAAGTGAAGAACCGTTACTAAAAGTAAATCTTTAAAAAAAGAATAAACGTTGTTAAAAAGGAAATCTTTATAAAGCGAAAGGAGTTAAATCGAATATGGTATTCGAAAGGAGTTAAATCGAATATGGTATTCGAAAGGAGTTAAATCGAATATGGTATTCGAAAGGAGTTAAATCGAATATGGTATTCCAAAGGAGTTAAATCGAATATGGTAATCGAAAGGAGTTATCGAATCTAGTTATTCGAATAGAGTTAAATCAGTTAGAGTTAATCGATAGAGTTAAATCGAACTAGAATTTTTCAAATGGAGTTAATCGAATTTAGTTTATTCGAATAGAGTTGAAATGAGTTAATCGAATTTAGTTATTCGAAGTGAGATAATCGAATCAGAAATATTCGAAGTGAGTTGATCGAATCTAGTTATTCGAATAGAGTTAAATAAATAAGATTTATTCAAATCAGTTATTCGAATAGAGTTAAACACATATGAGTTATCGAATTTGTCATTCGAAAGGAGTTATCGATTATAGTTTAATCGAAAGGAGTTATCGAATATAGTTGAATCGAAAGGAGTTATCGATTATAGTTCAATTGAAAGGAGTTATCGAATTTGTCATTTGAAAGGAGTATCGATTATAGTTATTCGAAGGAGTTATCGAATTTGTTATTCGATAGGAGTTAATCAAGTTGAGTTAAACAAGTTGAGTAAGTTGAGTTAATCAGTTAGAGTTAACCAGTTAGAGTTAAACCGATATGGGTAATTAAATAGAGTTAGTAGAATTTGTGTTAATCGAATATTAGTTTATTCGAATAGAGTTAAATAAAAGGAGTTATCGAATTTGTCATTCGAAAGGAGTTATCGAATTTAGTTATTCGAAGGAGTTATCGAATTTAGTTATTCGATGGAGTTAATCGATTTAAGTTAAATCAAAAGAGTTAATCAAATCTAGTTCATTCGAATAGAATTAAAAGAGTTGGGTTCGTAAATTATATCCAAAATTCACGTAAGGAAGTGTTGAAGAGTTAAAAAATGAACTTACTCTATTTCAAGATTTGAAATGTTGTTCAGTTAAGGTCTGAGAGGTAGTTATACCCCAACTTGATTTACTTCGTTTTTAGTTTAGAAATGGTTAAGGTTCGAGAGTGAAAGTGGTTGAGTGAATTTAGTAAATAAGTATAGTGGTTTGAGTTGTCGTCGCGATGTTGATTTAAACATCTGTTTAAATCCAAGTAAGAAGACTTGGAAATGTTTTCCAAATAGAATCAGAAACATAATCTAATACTGAAATTGGAAATATGGATTAGAAATGGAAATGTTTTCCATGTTAACGTATATTTTCTAAACATAGAAAATAAGGAAATATGAATATATATATATATATATATATATGACTGATGATTGATTGATAGAATTTCCATTTGGAAATAATATCGTTGTTTGCACACGTGTTTTTCTTTGATAGTTAAATCACATACTATCAAAGTTTTGACCATTTTAGCGTTGTTAATATGGAGAGACCGATTGGATTATTATTCAAAGGACCACTCTGTAATGGTATAAGTGTTGCGAATTATATATGCCAAAGATAATTGAAGACGGAGTAAAGTGCAAGGGCTATTGTATAAGTCTTAGATAACAGTGTCTAAGATGGATGTATTGAATAGTGCCTTCGGTTCATCCTGTTCCTGGATGACTTGTATGGAGGGATGTCCGATAGAGTATTTCCAAACGATCGTGTATATTGATTTCTCCAACCGTACCAAGAGTTGAAGCGGAGAAGGAAACTTCTTTTAGCTGACACGTAATGTATGGTTGTAGACGTCAATCGGTGATTTGATGGATTTGACGATGTGACATTTGAAGTGAATCTGATGTGATGATGAAGCGTACCTCAAACCTCATCAACCAGTAACAGACAGAAATCGGGCAGGCAGCATGGCTAAGTCGGTCGCACCGAAGTAGGGTGTATAATCACCTATCTAGAGAATATTCATTTGCTTCTTTAATCTATCAATGCTGTCTCAAATATATATACGGGAAATTGTTGTTGATCCCAACCGTTGGTGATATACATTCGATACACTCAAACAAAATGAGTGGTCGGTCATGTGTGGCTGAGTTGCAAGATGTTCTTGTTGAACTCCAGTGTATCGTTCCTAGAGTACACTGATCGGAAGGTGGTTCCATACCTTGTCATAGTTGGAAATCCATTACCCAATACGTGCCTGCGGCTTGATTGTATACTATATATGTAGAACGTGAGATGAAAGCATTTCTACTAGATGATTTTTATATTGTGATTGATAGACATTATTATAATATCAAAAGGTTTTTGATATAAAGATAGTTTGGATTCTCATAAGGGAAAAACCCGTTCCATTATACGGCGTGGTCTTATGAGATGTCGATTACCTGCTTGAACTGTTTTAAACTGTTTTACTCACACCAGTCCATGTTGCGTGTTTAGGCATGCGTCGCATGGTAGGGGGTTCTCGCTTTTCGTTAGGTGGCGAACGGGAGACTCTTCTTACTCCTACATGTCCCTTTGGTAGGGTTGGTTGTGAAGTTGAAAGGCTGGCCGTAAAATATGGTATTGGGGTACCAGTGTAAGCCATAATGGGTTTTACCTGCTGCTTTGGAGGATGGGGACGGTTGCAAAGCCTACTCAAAAATCCGGGTCGTTACACTTGGTATCAGAGCTTAAGTTAAGTTTACCTTGGCTCTGTGGCGTGACTCGGTAGAGATAGGGTTAGTAATACCCTAGATTGAGTTTGAGTGTATATATACGAGTGCGTATTGGTATTTGATATAAAAATGGTTTTATATTGTGGAGATTCATTGGCTGAGTTGTTTATGAGTTCTGGTCGATCAGTTTGATCCACTGTATCGGTAGGGGTTAATAAACACTTGAATACAATGGACCGACACAGTATGGATATGTGATATATTATCATATATAGGATGTGTTGGTAGTAATTATAATCAGATAAGATTATAACATGTGAAATGGTTATATATAACCAATCAGAATTTATACAAGTGAATTATATGAAATTGAAATGAATTAAATCTGAATTTAGATCAGAATTGAAATTTAAAATCCCAGAAATGGGAAAGGTGTTTGTAAATGAATTTGGATTTAATATATGTGAATTTTAAGATCCTGGGAGATTTTAAGTTTGTTTACAACATTGTAAAAGGATATTTGGAATTGATTTCAAAGTGGAAATGTTTAAAAATAGGTTTTGAAAGTGCTATAGTATTGAACTCACTTCGGTAGCTGGAAAATAGATTCCGATGTTGATCATGACATCATCGGTGTTCATTTTCGAGTATGTAAGTGACAGATTACTACCAAGGATTTTGTTTTGAATTTGTTTTGGGAAAACAAGTTGTGTTGAATTTCAAAAAGGAAAATTTGATTTTTGAAAGAGGTAAACCGTTTAAAAACTTCCAGGAAGAAAAGATTGTTTGAATTTAAACAAATTAAAGTAAAAATTGTAAAATCCAATAGAATTGGGATTGAATTAAAAGCCAGTAAGTGAAAATCATTTGAAATAGATTAACGTCAAGTAGAATTAGTCTTGATTAGAGATAATCTGGAATTATATTGGACTGGTGAGTTATGGATTTGAAATCAAGAATAGTGCTTGAGTTTGAAATAAAATTTGACTTAGGTATAAGCGAATGGGTGTGTTAAAGATAAAATGATTTGGGATCAAGTTGGAATTGCATTGGTATATATTGAATTGATGACAGGTGAAGTGATAGAGTTGATATGCCCAACAAAAGGTACAAGTTTATATTTGATATAAGCATGAGATTTATGAGCCGAATTGGCAAGCCGCTTGGCTGTTTGATTTTTTTTGGGTTGGAGAAGGCCTAGAGAGGCGATTTGGAGTTTTACTGATAGGGCTGTACAAACGAGGTTATGGCGAAATTTTCCGAAAATTTAAAGTGTTAGAAAAATTTCAGAATTTTTGAAAATTTTAGTTAGTCGGAACGGATAAATATTTTAGTCAATATAAATTGGTTCAGTTGAAATCAGAAATAAGGGGTAAACAAATCTTAGGAATTCCAATAGATAGGGTCGTCCTCTACCTTTTAGTAATTTCGAGGACGAAATTATTTTAAGTGGGGAAGAATGTAATGACCCGCATTGGCAGAGGTATTTTAATTAATTTATTTAATTATTGAAATGGTGGTTTAGAGAATTTAATGGTCATGGAATTAAATAATGATGAATATTTAATTAAAATAATATATTTAAATTCTGAAATAATCAGAATTGGCTGAAATGAAGATATGGTGTGAACCGGATCATCTGTTATATTTAATTCAGTTTAGAATTGAAATAGAATAACGAATATATTATATAAACGACAGTTGAACGTATAGTTTATAATATAATTATAATCGAGCTCGAAATGGCGCTGCAGTTCGTAAATTGTCGATTCAAACTTCAACTGAATGTACAGGGTTCGTTTTAAATCGGATTTCTGTGAAACAAGAAACGTGTGGAGCTGGTGGAGTATATCTTTCTAGTGGAAGAGAAAAATTGGGATTTCGTCGTATAGATTTTGATTTATGACCAAATCAAATTTTAGAAAAGTCGCTATGGGATTCCTTTATAAAATATAACGATATATAAAAGGAATTTCAATATAAATTGAATATCGATATAATATAGATTTGGAATATCGAGCTGTAAATCCATATATGAATATTCTGGAGCTGTGGTATATTCTATGTGGATATATACAATAATATTTAATTTTTAATATTTAATTTAATTTATTTAAATATATTTATATATTTAAATAGATTATTCAGGGGTTTAAAAATAGCCAGTTTTACAAACGAACACCGTTTTCGACAAAACCAGTTTTGTTGGATCCGCAATATCAAATAGTTGTTAGATTTCCAGTTTCGTGATTTTTAGAGTCACTGTGTGGCCGTACGGATTTTTAGAGTGAAATACAGTCAGTATTTCCACAGTTAAAAATACGCTGTGTGAGCAAACGGAGTCGGAATTCGACGAAACCAGTTTCGTTGGGACCGTAATGTCGAACTCTAGAAGTGTGTACAGTTTGGTGATTTTTAGGTATCGTGTGTGATCGCAGGGATTTTTAAACACGAATTAACAAGAGAATATACCAAGAATATTCCTCCTAGAAAATATCTAGATATTTTGAAACACTATATATACCACCCCTTAACCCTTAAACCTAACTTACATTCCTCAGTAAAATGTTTTAAGCCGTCGTCACTTTGTTTTCCTCCATAGCAAAAATCATGTGTTCAAACTCAAAAGAAAAATCAAAATAAAAGAGTATAAAATCCTATAAATCAACAGAGATGTATTTTTGGATTCACAAAAGAAAGAGCTTCAAGCTCATGCCATTTAGTTTGAGTTCGACGCAAAGTTCCAGGTGCAGAAATTCGACGGTGGCTTTAGGGTTCCACTGGGTTGCTTCTGTTGTGGTTGTTGGTGGAATTAGAGAGTCCCGTTGAGTTGATGGAAGGAAACTGCATGTGTATGCTAAAGTTTGGGATGATCGGCGCTAATTTCGTTCGATTCTGGTCTGAGGACAGCGTCGGTCGCGAGTGGATAATGGTAGCGAGGTGGACATTGGCGGGATGTGTAGGAGAAGCTCAGGAAGGCGAGTCCAACGCTGGTCTCGGTTTTAGATTCCATTTAGTAATGGAGGAGGAAGAGTGGTTGGAAGAATCGGCTATGGCTATGATTTGGTTTCCTGAAGTAGCGATTGGGGAAGAAGGCTCAAAGGGTGGGTTCGGTTGAAATTATAAGGAGCTGGGCCGGGTCCTTCAAAATGTAGATGGGCCAAGGGGAAAATAAAAGGGGTGAGGCCCGGTTTTAAATAAAATCCAGGTTTTTATTTCAATTAAATAGTGTACGAACTTCGAAAATTCATATCTTCATCATACGATATCAGATTAACGAACCGTAAGTTGCTTTTGGACCGTATGGACGAGAGCTTCACAATGAAGCTGACTGGAAGTGGATTGGGGCTCGTATGAATTTATGGCGAAATAAACTGTTTGATTCAAATCAAATAACAGTTTATCATTCTTTAACGATGAACTGCCAGTGTGAGTAAATCTCACTAACTCTGAACAGTTTATAATTTCATGTTGTATTTTTAGAACTGTTAGAAATTGTCTATTTGATTGTGTATTGACTGTTTGATTGAACTGCTAGTCAGTTAATGAAATATTATATATATATATATATATATATATATATATAATATAAACAGTTATATAGTTATATATTGATTCTGTTTATCAGAATAATTCATATTGAACTGAAAGTGATGACAATCATATTGTGTAACATCTGTGGATGCAGGGAAACAGGTTGGAGGAATCCGACTGGATTCCTCAACAGTTATTTTATTGTTTTTCATATATCTTGATATATGATGTGAATTATAACCTGTTGTTGATTATGTGTGTATGGACGATATTGGATATCGAAAATTGATATGTTAAATACCGTAACATACCGGAATGTTGATAAGGGAATTTTCAAAGTGATAGTGAAAATAAAATATTTATAAATGGAATATTTATATATAAGAAATATTTATAAATTGGAATATTTATAAATATAAGATATTTAGAAAGGAAATAAATTTCAAACCATTTTCTTTTTGAATGGAAAGGACTGTGTGGTGGGTTTGGGGATTTTCCCGATGCTTCCGGTACAAAGGAGGTTATGGCGAATTTTCCGGGGAATATAAGGATTTAGAATATTTCTCAAAAATCAAAATGAAATAGAAATGTTTGTAAAACCTTTACAAATGAAATTGAAAAGGGGATATATTTGTTAATCAAATATAGAAGGAATTTATTTGTTAATCGAATATAAATGAGATATATTTGAAATCAAATATAAAGGGATATATTTGAAATCAAATATAATGGAAATATATTTGAAAGCAAATATAAAGGAATATATTGGTAAAGCATAGATAAAGAGTTAAAAGAATCTATTTATTTAGGAAATAAATTAAAGTAAAAAGGGTTTATTTATTTCGGAAATAAATAATGATTAAAGGAGATATTTATTTGTTAAATAAATATAATTAAAAGGAGATATTTATTTGTCAGAATAAATAGGATTAAAAGAAGATATTTACTTGTTAGAATAAATAGAATAAAGGAGATATTTATTTGTTAAGTAAATAGGAGGTGTTAAATGAGATTTTATTTATAATTAGGACAGGTTAAGTGGATTATTTATTTGGTAAATAAATAAGATATTATAAAGGGATTATTTACTTAGGAAATAAATAGAAATGAAAAGGGAAACGTTGTATAAAGAAAACCGCTATAAGAAGGGAAAACGTCATAAAAGGGAAATCATTTTTAAAGTGAAGAACCGTTACTAAAAGTAAATCTTTAAAAAAAGAATAAACGTTGTTAAAAAGGAAATCTTTATAAAGCGAAAGGAGTTAAATCGAATATGGTATTCGAAAGGAGTTAAATCGAATATGGTATTCGAAAGGAGTTAAATCGAATATGGTATTCGAAAGGAGTTAAATCGAATATGGTATTCCAAAGGAGTTAAATCGAATATGGTAATCGAAAGGAGTTATCGAATCTAGTTATTCGAATAGAGTTAAATCAGTTAGAGTTAATCGATAGAGTTAAATCGAACTAGAATTTTTCAAATGGAGTTAATCGAATTTAGTTTATTCGAATAGAGTTGAAATGAGTTAATCGAATTTAGTTAAGTGAGATAATCGAATCAGAAATATTCAAAGTGAGTTGATCGAATCTAGTTATTCGAATAGAGTAAAATAAATGAGAGTTATTCAAATCAGTTATTCGAATAGAGTTAAACACATATGAGTTATTGAATTTGTCATTCGAAAGGAGTTATCGATTATAGTTTAATCGAAAGGAGTTATCGATTATAGTTTAATCGAAAGGAGTTATCGATTATAGTTCAATCGAAAGGAGTTATCGAATTTGTCATTTGAAAGGAGTATCGATTATAGTTATTCGAAGGAGTTATCGAATTTGTTATTCGATAGGAGTTAATCAAGTTGAGTTAAATAAGTTGAGTAAGTCAAGTTAACTAGTTAGAGTTAACCAGTTAGAGTTAAACCGATAGGGGTAATTAAATAGAGTTAGTAGAATTTGCGTTAATCGAATATTAGTTTATTCGAATAGAGTTAAATAAAAGGAGTTATCGAATTTGTCATTCGAATGAGTTTTTGAATTTAGTTATTCGAAGGAGTTATCAATTTAGTTATTCGATGGAGTTAATCGATTTAAGTTAAATCAAAAGAGTTAATCAAATCTAGTTCATTCGAATAGAATTAAAAGAGTTCATTCGAAGTGTTGAAGAGTTAAAAGATGAACTTGCTCTATTTCAAGATTTGAAATGTTGTTCAGTTAAGGTCTGAGAGGTAGTTATACCCCAACTTGATTTACTTCGTTTTTAGTTTAGAAATGGTTAAGGTTCGAGAGTGAAAGTGGTTAAGTGAATTTAGTAAATAAGTATAGTGGTTTGAGTTGTCGTCGCGATGTTGATTTAAACATCTTTTTAAATCCAAGTAAGAAGATTTTCAAATGTTTTCCAAATAGAATTAGAAACATAATCTAATATTGAAATTGGAAATATGGATTAGAAATGGAAATGTTTTCCAGTGTTAACGTATATTTTCTAAACATAGAAAATAAGGAAATATGAATATATATATATATATATATGACTGATGATTGATTGATAGAATTTCCATTTGGAAATAATATCGTTGTTTGCACACGTGTTTTTCTTTGATAGTTAAATCACAGACTATCAAAGTTTTGACCATTTTAACGTTGTTAATATGGAGAGACCGGTTGGATTATTATCCAAAGAACCACTCTGTATTGGCATAAGCGTTGCGAATCATATATGTCAAAGATAATTGAAGACGGAGTAAAGTGCAAGGGCTATTGTATAAGTCTTAGATAACAGTGCCTAAGATAGATGTACTGAATAGTGCCTTCGGTTCATCCTGTTCCTGGATGACTTGTATGGATGAATGTCTGACAGAGTATTTCCAGAAAGGTCACGTACATTGATTTCTTCACCTGTACCAAGAGTGGAAGCGGAGAAGGAAACTTCTTTTAGCTGACATGTAATGTATGTTTGTAGACGTCAAGTTAGTGATTTTAATGGATCTGACGATGTGACATTTGAAGTGAATCTGATGTGATGATAATGCGTTACTTCTAGCCTCATCATCGGGTAAATGACAGAAATCGGGCAGGCAGCATGGCTAAGTCGGTCGCACCGAAGTTGGGTGTATAATCACCTATCTAGAGAATATTCATTCGCTTCCTTAATCTATCATTGTTGTCTCATATATATATATATATATATATACGGGAAATGGTTACTGATCCCAACCGTTGGTGATATACATTCGATACACTCAACCAAAATGAGTGGTCGGTCATGTGTGGCTGAGTTGCAAGATGTTCTTGTTGAACTCCAGTGTATCGTTCCTAGAGTACACTGATCGGAAGGTGGTTCCATACCTTGTCATAGTTGGAAATCCATTACCCAATACGTGCTTGCGGCTTGATTGTATACTATATATGTAGAACGTGAGATGAAAGCATTTCTACTAGATGATTTTTATATTGTGATTGATAGACATTATTATAATATCAAAAGGTTTTCTATATAAAGATAATTTGGATTCTCATAAGGGAAAAACCCGTTCCGTTATACGGCGTGGTCTTATGAGATGTCGATTACCTGCTTGAACTCTTTTAAACTGTTTTACTCACACCAGTCCCATGACTGACCCGTAGTTTACTTTGTTGTTTTCCCTAAACTCTTGGGTGCCTAAATTTGTACGGGCAGTCAAATAGTCGGTATTTTACAGATACACTTGAAGAGCTTGGAGCAGGAGGCTTCAAGACCATATAGCTATAGTTATTTCCGCTGTGTTGTAAGTGTTGTACTCTGATAATGTATTGTATACATATAATGATTTATTTCAAGGATTTGTTATCTATTATATGTTATTCGTTCCGCTGTGAGATTCGTGTTACTCTGATGTTGTGTTCTTCTTCTTCTTCTATTCTAAGTTTCTATCTTATCTTTTCTCACCCTCTAATTTCTTTCACTAATTACCAGGATTTTTCTATGTTTTGGTTATCGACATCGAGCTTATGTCGATAACCAAAGTCGCTCAAAAATCCGGGTCGTTACAGAAGTCATGAGCCGAACCACTTCCAGGACCCAAGATGATGAAGGATCTTACAAACTGGTGTGTATCACAAACCAATGGGCACCAGAGTACCACGAACCGACCCGGAGTGGGTAGCACGAGCTGAACAATTTTTGGAGGACCGAACCAGACTGGATGAAGATCGAACCAAGATGATGACTAAAACCCGAGACACAAAAGTAGTCCAAATGGGAAGTTTTACTCAGGATCCAGTTGGGAACCAACGAGTTAACTTCTTGAGTTGGGCTTTGCTGCGGGAAGTGTGCTAAGGGGTTATCGACGACTATAACTTTGATTCAACACCGAGACAGATGTTAGGCTACGGATCAGTGTAGTGGGGTAGCTATTACTCCATGGGGCAGAGTGGTCATAGCATGGCTATGAGCCAGTGCAGTGGAGTCGTCACAACTTCATGGGGCAGAGTGGACATAGCAAAGGATTAGTGGCAGTGCAGTGGAGTCGTCAAGATTCCATGGGGCATAGTGAAATAGCAAAGGAATTGGGTGGTCAAAGCAGTGGATATCGTATGCTTTATGCACTGAATGAGAGATGTAAGGATTATTGCTATGATTGACTGTTTGCCATCATTATGACATGCACACCCCCACCCCCGTATCTTTACACAATATGTTAGTTTCACCTTAGAGTATTGTACATCTTTTGTGCTAACTCTTTGGTTGCAGGTCCTGGTTCAGGTATGGTTTAGTGTACCTGTTATTGTTCTGTTTTGCTGCTTATCGCTTATACCCGACTTTTGTCTGACCCAGAGTTTTATGTCTCTTCTTATTACTCTGGGTGCTCTTAAACGGGCAGACTAGAGATGGGTTAGGTGCTATGCACGAGTAGTTGTACCAGAGACGAGCAGGAGGCTTCCCCGTATGATATATACATATATTCTCCCTGTGTCGCTGCTGGTCACTACTTTGGGCATTAGTAGTTCACCTTTCTTATTTTGCTTTAGAGACAGTTTTAAAAGTTGTAATAATGATGATGTGGAGCATAAGCTGTATTTTGGATTTTCCGCTGCTACGATGGTTTAGTTTTCAGCTTATGCACTATCTCACCTGTTTTATGTCAAAGTCATGTTATTATTATATTTTATCCCATGCGCTGTGAGACATTATATAGGTTTCTTTGGTAGTTTTAGCTTTAAACCCTTTTCCTATGGTGACCGTCTCGTGCTAGTTGGACATCGGCACAGCGCATTTCTAGGTTGCGTAGTTAACCTAGGGAAAGACACCAGGGAGAGATAGCATATGTATAAGAGAGCGCGTATTTGTTATATTTTGGTTTTCAAAAGCTATATATATTATTAGTATATCTAGGGATGAAGTCGCATTGCACTGGCACCACTAAAGGGATGGTAAATCGTTTTCTCCTTACAGATTGAACGATGAGCCGACATACGAGGGGTACTGGTAGAGGAGCTAATAATGGGAATTCTCCGTGTATGAGGACGATGTTCACTGACTTTATGAGAGAGATGCTTAGGGCTGTTTTAGAGGGCAACTCCTAATGCTGCAAATGGTGTGGTGCAGTGGTGCAGGCGCCTAGGGCCGATTTCACCAAGCTCTATAAGGACTACGCCAGTCTTGGTGGGAAGACGTTCCATGGAACGGAATCCGCTACCAAGTTCAGGATTGGCTCGATAGTTGTGAGCGCATCTTCGAGGACTTAGGGATCGATGACGCGATGAAGAGAAAGCTAGAGTCGCGCCAACTGCAAAGACGGGCTATGAATCGGTGGAATGCTACTAAGGCAGCTACCACTGAGGATCAAGTTACTTGGGATCGGTTTAAGGCCCGATTCAGTGATAAGTTCATCCCAGCTTCTCAAAAATCAAAATTGTTTAGAAAGTTCTTGGAGCTTAAGCATAATGGTAGGGCAGTCTCGGAATATATTGTTGAGTTCGATACTTTATCGAAGTACGGATTATCCCTTATTGACACTCCCGAGAAGAAGAATGAGAAGTTCATACACGCTTAGATCGGAATTTGGGGGAAAGGCTTATAAACTATATTGATGAGGCTTTTGAATCGATTGTTGGAAAAGCATTTATATCAGAGATCTCTTATCCTAAGCCCAAGGCTGAAGTTGCTGTTGCATCTGCAGATGGGCCAAAGCCGTAGGCAAGCGGTGGAGGCAAGAATAATTCTCAGAACAAAAGGACACAGAATCAGACCAAGGATGGTCAGAAGAAGAGTAAGAAAGATGTTGAGTGCTTTAGCTGTGGCAAGAAGGGCTATTATGCTAAAGAATGTCAAGCAAAGCCAACGAACAGGAAGTGCTTCAACTGCGGCCAAGTGAGACATCACAAGGATAAATGCCCTCAACCCCCTAAAGAGAAGCAGATTGTGAAAGCATATTCTATTAATGCTGTTCCTTCTTCGTCGAACGCCCCAACTGCGGTAGAGAAAGGAAAGAATGTCATCATTCAAGGTATGCTTTCTGTTTATGATGTTCCTGTTCGAGTATTGTTTGATACTGGGGCTTCCCATTCCTTCATATCTAGTGACCTGTTAGGTAAGTTGGGATTGGAACCCGAGATAGTCGATAGACCTTTAGCGGTGACGAAACCGATTGGTGGTTTGACTAGCCTTTGTATGATTTGTCGTAATGTGGTCTTATTGAGTCATGGATGTATGTTTGTTTGTGATTGCTTTGTTTTGGGCTTTACTTGGTTTGGCATTATTTTAGGAGTCGATTGGCTCCAAAGATATGGGGTAGTCGTAGACTGTGAGGGCTTTTTGGTGACAGTTAGAGCGGAGGGTAGTGTTTGGTGGTCTGCCTAATGATAGGGTAATGGCTAGTTTTCTAAATTCCCTCGACATCCCGCATGATGAGTTGTTAGATGTGCCCGTGGCTGGCCAGTACCCGGACGTCTTCGAGGAAGTGACCGGACTTCCACCACACCGAGAGATGTTTTGGATTGCTTTAGTGAAAGATGCCAGACCTATAGTGATGCCACTTCGTCGTATGGCACCAAGGGAGCAGCGAGAGCTCGGGGTGCAAGTGAGTGATCTTTTGAAGAAGGGGTTTATCAGAAGAAGTGTTTCTGAGTAGGGAGCACCAGTTGTGTTTGCTACCAAGGTAGATGGTTCCCTTCGATTGTGTGTCGACTAACGCGAGTTGAATAAGGTGACGAGGAAGAATAAGTTTCCTCTACCGTGTATAGATGATTTGTTTGATCAGTTGAGTGGCGCGAGAGTGTTCTCCCAGTTGGATCTCGCGACAGGTTTTCATCAGCTTAGGGTGGAAGATGAAAGTATAGCTAAAACGACCTTTTGGGCGTCGTCTGGATTCTGTGAGTTGTTGGTCATACCATTCGGGTTGACCAATGCCCCATCATATTTTGTGGATCTTATGAATAGGGTATTCAGAGATCAGCTGAATAAGTTTGTTCTCGTGTTCGTGGATGATATCTTGGTTTACTCGAGGACAGAGGAAGAACAAAAGTAACATTTGAGGATAGTGATGGAGGTGTTGAGAAAACACCAATTGAAAGCGAAGTTCTCTAAGTGTCACTTCTGAAGAAGGGAAGTGAGGTTCTTGAGCTATGTTGCTTCAGAGAATGGTATTGTCGTGGACCCTGCGAATGTGGCTACGGTACAAGATTGGTTTACGCCCAAGAATGCAACAGACGTAAGAAGTTTCTTGGGACTAGCTGGATATTATCGTAAGTTTATCCAAGACTTCTCCAAGATAGCGGCACCGTTAACTCAGTTAACCAAGAAGAATCGAGCCTTCGTTTGGGAGGAAAGGTGTGAAAATGCATTCAAGAGCCTAAAGGAAAAGTTGATGCATGCGCCAGTGTTGGTCATTCCTAAACGGGATGAAGAGATGACAGTATACACGGATGCATGTGGTACTGGAATAGGTGTTGTATTGATGCAAGGAGGTAGGGATGCAGCTTATGCAAGTCGGCAACTGAAACCGCATGAGAAAAGATACCCTACCCACGATTTGGAATTGGCAGCGATCGCGTTCGCGTTGAAGATATGGCGACATTATCTCTTGGGAGAAAGATTCGAGTTGTTTACCGATCATAAATCGTTAAATTATCTCTTCTCTTAGAAGGATCTAAATCTCCGACAGCAAAGATGGTTAGAATTCTTGGCTTCCTATGATTTCGATATTTCATATACACCAGGAAAGGGCAATGCGGTAGCTGATGCATTAAGTAGAAGACAATGCCCGTTTAGGGGCTATGTTTCTTGAATAGAAGCAACTAGAGTATATCGCAGGGTACGATTTCATACCAAAGTGCGAATTGGATCTAGAGATGTTAGTAAGTTTGACGATCAGACCCACTTTGATTAAGCGGATTGGTTCCAGTCAGAGGGACGATCCTAACCTATTGGAAATCATCTCCAAGTTAGAGATGGGTATCTACGAGGAGATGAACAAGTATGAGCTTGATCGAGATGGATGGCTCAGAAAGAATGGGAGACTAGTTGTGCCGAATGTAAATGGATTGAGAGATGAAGTACTTAGGGAATGTCATCTCTCAAAACTGACTATACATCCCGGAGGTAACAAAATGTATCGAGACATGAAGCAGACCTAACTCTGGGAAGGTTTGAAAAGAGACGTTGGGAAGTTTATATCCAAATGCATGAATTGCCAGCTTGTTAAAGCCGAGCAAAAGAAGCCTAGTGGTTTGTTGCAACCATTAGAAATCCTAGAATGGAAATGTGAACAAGTCTCAATGGATTTCATTGATGGGTTACCAAGGACTAGATCGGGCCATGATAGCATTTGGGTGATTGTGGACCGATTGACCAAGAGCACAAGGTTTATACCCATCAAGTCGAATAGAACAGCAACTAAGTAAGCAGAACTATATATGAAGTGGGTAGTGAGATTTCATGGAGTACCCAAAGGCATTGTGAGTGACCGGCATCCGTTGTTTACTAGTGGATTTTGGAAGAGCTTACAAGAGGCTTTAGGATCAGAATTACATCTCAGTACCGCATACCATTCTCAAACCGACGGTCAGATAGAGAGGGTGAATCGAGTATTAGAAGATCTCTTGAGAGCTTGCATATTAGATTTTGGTGGATGATGGGATGACCATTTGCATCTAGTGGAGTTCGCATATAATAATAGTTATCAGTCCATTATTGGTATGGCTCCATATGAAGCTTTGTACGGAAGACCGTGCAACTCACCATCATGTTGGTTAGAAATTTGTCAGAAATTTGTGCTTGGGCCATATGTGATAAGAGAAACTTCAAACAATATTAAGGTTATCCAACAGCGAATGAAGGCTGCCCAAGATAGGCAGAAGAGTTATGCTAATAAGAAGAGATTTAAAATTCCCCATTGGCGACTTGGTGTTTGTCTAGATTTCTCCGTTAATGAGTGTGGTTCGATTTGATAGGAGAGGCCAGTTAACACCAAGATTTGTTGGTCCATTCCCAGTTCTCGAACAAGTAGGGAATTTAGCATATAAAGTTGAGTTGCCAGACAAGATGGCGGGAGTTCACAACGTATTTCATGTTTCCCAGTTAAGGAAGTTCGTGCATGCCCCCGATATGACTATTTCACCGGATCAGTTTGATGACATCAAAGTAGAACCCGAGGTGGTTGGGAACCGCCAGCCGATCCGTAGCGAGTACGACACGAAGCAACTTCGAAGAAAGGCGGTGAAAATGGTCAAAGTTCAGTGGGACGAGGATGAAAATGACTGTACTTGGGAAACAAAGGAGAGCATAAGGGAATCGCATCCAGAACTCTTCGCCTGGTAAGATTTTAGTAGTAATAGTTTCTTCCCTTGTTAGTAAAACGCATCCTAGGGTAGGCTTGTTTGTGATTATTATGTATATTTGATTGTTTGTGAATGGCTGATAGGCATGCGGGGCACTTTTGTATGTTTTGGTTAAGGAATTTCGGGGGCGAAATTACATAAGGGAGGGGGGGAGAGTGTAACGACCCGCATTCTACGTATCGAAGGATCATAGAATATTTATTTCTATTTCATGTGAAGTCGTATGGTCATGTAACTTTGGGGAATGACAATTGGGATCATTTCCCATATTCATGATTTTTGCAGATTTTAAATGACCATTTTACCCCTGACGAATCTTGTTTCGCCTATAACTTTTGATTGTTAAGGAGTTTTTTAACCTGAAACCACTTCCATTAGCTTCAGATGATGGTTTCTCTTTCCGTAGAGTGGTCACATTAATCAAACGGACTTACCGTTTGGGAGATATGGCTGAATTAAGCTTTAGAAGGTGAAAAACAGCTTAAATAGGCTTAATAGGGTAATTAGCAGTTAGGCCCATTAGGGATTTCGGGATTAGAGGTATATAAGGGCTGATTAGGGTTAGAGAAACCTTTTCTTTGTCATTTTTTAGCCGCCACTAACATCCTCTAAACCCTAGCAATGGCCTCCACCTTATAGAATCATCTTTAATCACCATTTAATCGCGTATTAGCTTAATCTACACCAAATCAAGGAAGTCTAGTGGCAAATCAGAGTTGGGGCTGCTGCTAAGCATTGAAATTCGACCTATAACAGTAGCAAAGTTCAGATCTAAGATTAATTTGTGGCCAAGATGAGTGATTTGCATTGTTTTTCACTAAGTACGGCTAATTAAGGGTGATCAGTGATAATTAGCGAAATTATGGCTAAGAAAAATCTGGAAAAATTTGTAAAATTCTAAAATATTATTTTAGGGCTCTGATAAAAATTTGGGCTAATTTGGATAAGTGTTGCGAATTGTATGCTTAAACATGATTAAGGGGGATTAAGGGGAAAACATGGGTTTTTGGGTATGTTTGGTCCGTATAAACACATTAAATTAATATTTTGCTTTTTATGGATGATTATACATATTGCTACTACAGTTTGGTATGATTTGTGATTGCATAGAATTGTTAAAATGGTCGAAAATGCCGTCGTGTGGCGTAAAACAGTTGCTGGAAAAATTGGCCTCAGTTCCAGATGGAAATCCAATTTCGAAATACGTGATTTGCGGTTTTAATTGTTGATCCTAGTATGGCAACAAAGTGGGATGGGGCGCTTATGCCGTCTATGATTGATACTTATGATTGAAATTGTTTTATACACTACGCACTTACAATAGTATCAAATGATTTGTTTTTAGCGTAACAAGCATTCTTGGCTATTATAAGGTAAAAACCCTATCCTCCGGCTTGCGTTGCATTGTGTGATGGGACCTGGGTCTTATAATACCTTCATTTTTCTTTATTTAGCATTGCGCTGTTGTTTTATGCACTGGTATTCTTGGGAGGAAACCTGTTCCGTGTTATACGGCGTGGTCCCTTGATCTACCTAACTTTAAAATAAAGATTAATAACTGTTTTAGTTCTCACACCAGTCACATGACTGACCTGGAATTTATTGTTTTAACCTAAACTCTGGGTGCCCTTATTTTGGACACGAGCAACTAGTAGTTTTGGTTTTGCAGATTTATATTCATAGGATCCTGGTTTACAGCTGGACCGATATCCGGAAAGCTTTGTATCCGTCTATCCCCTTCATTTGTGTTTTGTATTATTTTCCGCTACTATGTAATTTATTGTAATCTCTGATATTTATCGAATGTGTTTTATTTGTTAATACTCTGTATATTCTTGTAATCTGATGAAATTGATGTAATAAACAATGAAATGTTCTTCTGTTTGGGTTCTAATTTGTCGTGTTCTCAAAATAATCAGGCATTTCGAACGATCTTGGTCGGTTTAGCGACTGATTCGGATCGAGCGAAATTCCCGGTCGGATCCGACCCGACCCCACTCGTGGAGAACCCCACCACCCGACCGCTTGTGAATGGTGGTCACGAACCAACCCGGATGCCCTCCATGAACCGAAGCTTCACCAAGCTGGTTTCTTCATCACGAACCCGAAGTGATGCACTCACGAGCTGAACAAGAAGCCGCACGAACCAGGAAGTCAGCTCTGAACCGAAGGGAAGTCATGAACCGAACCTCTTCCAGGACCCAAGCTGATGAAGGAGCTCACGAACTGGTGTGTATCACGAACGAATGGGTACCAGAGTACCACGAAATGACCAGGAGTGGGTACTACGAGCCGAACCACTTTTGGAGGACCGAACCAGACTAGATGAAGTTCAAACCAAGATGATGACTAAAACCCAAGAAGCAAAGGTAGTCCAAATGGGAAGTTTTACTCAGGATCCAGTTGGGAACCAACGAGTTAACTTCTTGAGTTAGGCTTTACTGCGGGACGTATGCTATGGGGTTATCTACGTCCATAATTTTGATTCACCACCGAGATAGATGTTAGGCTACGGATCAGTGCAGTGGGGTAGTTATTACTACATGGCGCTGAGTGGTCGTAGCATGGCTATGAGCCAGTGCAGTGGAGTCGTCATGACTTCATGGGGAAGAGTGGACATAGCAAAGGATTAGTGACTATGGATCAGTGCAGTGGAGACGTCATGACTCCATGGGGCAGAGTGATCATAGTAAAGGAATTGGGTGGTTAAAGGAGTGGATATCTATGCTTTATGCACTGAGCGAGAAATGTAAGGATTATTGCTATGCTTGACTGTTTGCCATCATTTTGACATGCACACCTCCACGCCCCTATCTTTACACAATATGTTAGTGTCACCTTAGAGTATTGTACATCTTTTGTGCTAACTCTTTGGTTGCAGGTCCAGGTTCAGGTATGGTTTAGTATACCTGTTATTGTTCTGTTTTGCTGCTTATCGCTCATACCAGACTTTTGTCTGACCTACAGTTTTATGTCTTCTTATTACTCTTGGTGCTCTTAAACGGGCAGACTAAAGACAGGTTAGGTGGTATGCACAAGTAGCTGTACCAGAGACAAGCAGGAGGCTTCCCCGTATGATATATACATATATTCTCCATGTGTCGCTGCTGATCACTACACTTTGGGCATTAGTAGTGTACCTTTCTTATTTTGATTTAGAGACAGTTTTAAAAGTTGTAATAATGATGATGTGGAGCATAAGCTGTATTTTGGATTTTCTGCTACTATGATGGTTTAGTTTTCAGCTTATGCACTGTCTCACATGTTTTATGTCAAAGTTATGTTATTATTATATTTTATGTCATGCGCTGGGAGACATTCTGTAACATCCCACGTCCATTAATTTCACTCACAAAAGGAATGCATTAACTTCCATGGAGCATATTTAGTGTATAGAACAAAATATAACAGGACAGATATAAATAATGGTACTTGAAAATTTTAAAACAAATTTATTGCAGCGGAGAAATAGTTTGATTACAACAACTTCATAAACTAAGTACACTTAATATCCATCTTGATAAATTGTTTCAGAGTACATAAAATAAAAAGCATAAACCCCAACACAAGTAGCCATTAAAGAGGTGAGCTGGACTTTTCTTTCAGCAGTCCAAGCACTTCCAAAAGAGAGAGAAAGAGATCCAAGATCAAGCTCCACTAGCACTAGTCCCACACTGAGAAACTTGGGGGGGGGGGGAGAGGGAAAGAAAAGAGGCGAAAATAAGGGGGTCCGACATAAAGTCTGGCGAGTATAATAACTTTAACAATATAATTATTAAAGTAACTAGGATAGGGCATAAACTGGTAAGATAAGATTTGACCATGAAACAAGTGGGCATGACAAATTCAAACTGGTAGGATAAGGCATAAACTGGTAAGGTAAGATAATATCCCAATTCAAATTTATCAATAAATTCCAAATTTATTTATGTTCATAATTGTCTCTTGAAATTATGTCCATAAATACCAATTATGCCAATTAATGTCTCAAATTAATTATATGCCTTTTAATGCCATTTTATGCCAATTCGCAATTTATGTATATTCAATATTATCCCATTATCCCCACGCCATTCGTACGTTTTCATATGACATATGTTAGACTCGCAAATAGTCTAACTTATAAAAAGAAAAACAACATCACATAACACATAAAATAGATCTAAGGATCATGACATAAGATTACATAGCCATTAACTTGCATATGAATTTCATTCAAACTAGCATATGATACAAAACTAGCATAGGTAATGGGCATAAACTTGCATAACTTATGTACTACTATAGATCCAAACATAAAGGTGTGAACTTGCATATGGATCTAAACATAAAGCTGTAAACTTGCATATAGATCTAAACATAAAGATGTAAACTTGCATATAGATCTAAACATAAAGGTGCAATCTTGCATATAGATCTAAACATAAAGGTGTAATCTTGCATATAGATCTAAACATAAAGATGTAAACTTGCATATAGATCTAAACATAAAGGTGTAAACTTGCATATAGATCTAAACATAAAGATGTAAACTTGCATATAGATATAAACATAAAGATGTAAACTTGCATATCGATCTAAACATAAAGATGTAAACTTGCATATGGGTCTAAACATAAAGATGTAAACTTGCATATGGATCTAGACATAAAGATGTAAACTTGCATATAGATCTAAACATAAAGGTGTAATCTTGCATATAGATCTAAACATAAAGGTGTAATCTTGCATATATAGATCTAAACATAAAGGTGTAATCTTGCATATAGGTCTAAACATAAATATGTAAACTTGCATATAGATCTAAACATAAAGATGTAAACTTGCATATAGATCTAAACATGTAGATTAATATCACATAAACTAGCATATGCATATACATGTTTCACATATATTTTAACACCCCAAACTTGCATAAGATTTATACATGTATATATGATCCAATCGTCACAAACTTACATAAGATATATTATTCAACTTGCATAAGATATATGATTAAACTTGCATAAGATTCGCATATGATCCAACTTGCTTAAAATTCACAAAAGAACTAACATATGATCCAACACCACAAACATACATATAATTTACATCACATGATTCAAAATCATATTCTCATGATCCCAATTATATCTTATCGTAATTAAATTAATTAATTAATTTGTGAAAGCTATCATACTCACAATTAAAAAGAATAGTCTTGTCTTTCTGGGATCTGTATTCTCAAACTGAATTGCTTGCCTTTGATGTAGACTAATCGTTATTTAGATTTGATTTGATTTTGATTCAAGCTTCTATCTTGCTTTAGGGTTGAAAGTGTATGGCGGCTACTCTAGGTTCTCCATTGATGGCATGACGGCTCTTGTTATGAATTAATGTGATTAGGGTTAGGGGTTTAGGAGTGTTTTTATGTAAGTTTAATTTAATAAGAGCCGTCGGATTGACATAGGAATAGGCAGAACCATCCAACCAAAGTAATGTGTCACTCAGCCAATCATAGTATGATACATAAGCGCTTACACATCAGAATTTGTCACAAAGCCAATCAGAGAAGGCCACGTAAAAAAAATTCCTTGACCAACAAAAAATGTGCAACGTGCGCCATATGATGCTTACACGTCATATATATATATATATATATATTCTATATACATATTTTTTTTAATCTATCTTCCTAATTAACCATTTTCACACTAAACCACTTTTTGAACTGCGTTCACACTAAGCCACTTTTTAGCCATTCCCCTAAAAAAAATTATGGATCTGGCAGGGATCGAACTCTGTACCTCTTGTATGCAAGTCACAAGTTCTAACCAAATGAGCTGCTAAGTCTTTTTCTTGCAAACTTTAGAACAATGCTAAACATTATTCTTTTCTCATTCCTCTTTTTACTGTTTTGCTGCAATATTTAATTTAAAGATAGCTTCTTCATACAGAGTCCGATTTACGCAAAGTCGGACTCTATCTCATGCAGAATTCCGAGAAAACGCAATGACACAACTCGTTTCACCTAATTCTTCTTTTTCAAATTAATTATTCTAGAATTTATTATTTTAATATTCTCAGAAAATACGGGGCATTACACATTCTACAGGTTTCTTTGGTAGTTTTAGCTTCAAACTCTTTTCCTTTGGCGACCGTCCCGTGCTAGTTGGACATCGGCACAGCGCTTTTCGAGGAAATGTCGGCTGGTCCGGGGCGGGCCGTCACACATGGTATTAGAGCTCTAGGTTGCGTAGTTAATCTAGGGAAAAACACCAGGGAAAGATAGAGTATGTATAAGAGAGCGCGTATTTGTGATATTTTGGTTTTCAAAAGCTATATATATATATATATATATATATATATATATTATTAGTATATCTAGGGATGAAGTCGCACTGCACTGGCACAACTGAAGGGATGGTTAATCGTTTTCTCCTTATAGATTGAACGATGAGCTGACATATGATGGGTCCTAATAGAGGAGCTAATAATGGGAATGCTCCTGATATGAGGACGATGTTCATTGGCTTCATGAGAGAGATGCTTAGGGTTGTTCAGAGGGCAGCTCCTAATGCTGCAAATGGTGGTGGTGCAGCGGTGCAGGTGCCTAGGGCCGATTTCGCCAAGCTCTGAAAGGACTATACTAGTCTTGGTGGGAAGCCGTTCCACGGAACAGAATCGCTACAGAAGTTCAGGATTGGCTCGATAGTTGTGAGCGCATCTTCAAGGACTTAGGGATTGATGACGCGATGAAGAGAAAGCTAGCGTTGCGCCGATTGCAAACACGGGCTATGAATTGGTGGAATGCTATTAAGGTAGCTACCCCTGAGGATCAAGTTACTTGAAATTAGTTTAAGGCCCGATTCAGTGATAAATTCATCCCAACTGCTCATAAATCAGAATTGTTTAGAAAGTTCTTGGAGCTTAAGAAGAATGGTTGGGCAGTCTCGGAATATATTGCTGAGTTCGATACTTTATCGAAGTATGGATTATCCCTTATTGACACTCCCGAGAAGAAGAATGAGAAGTTCATAACAGGCTTAGATCAGTATTTGGGGGAAAGGTATATAAACCATACTGATGAGACTTTTGAATCGATTGTTGGAAAAGCATTGAGATCAGAGAGTCTTTATCTTAAGCTCAAGGCTGAAGTCGCTGTTGCATCTGCAGAAGGGCCAAAGCCGCAAGCAAGCGGTGGAGGCAAGAATAATTCTCATAAAAAAAGTAAATAGAATCAGACCAAGGATGTTCAAAAGAAGAGTAAGAAAGATGTTGAGCGTTTTAGCTGTGGCAAGAAGGCCATTATGCTAAAGAATGTCAAGCAAAGCCAGCGGACATGAAGTGATTCAACTGCGACCAAGTGGGACATCACAAGGATAAATGTCCTCAACCCGTAAAGAGAAGCAGATTGTGAAAGCATATGCTATTAATGATGTTCCTTCTTTGTGACGACCCGCCCGCACCAGCCGACATTTCCAATGAAAGTGCATTGTGCCAATGCCCGACTAGCACGGGACGGTTGCCAGAGAAAGGAATTTGAACTAACAACAAACCTGTAAAATGTCTCACATCGCATGGAATAAAATATAATAATAACATACTTGACATAAAACAGGTGAGACAGTGCATAAGCTGAATGAAAACTAAACCATAAATATCATAGCAGCAGAAATTCAAAATATAGCTTATTACAACTCCAACATACTGTCTCTAAAGCAAAGAAAAAGGTTCACTACTGATGCCCGAAGTAGTGACCAGCAACAACACAGGGAGAATATCTATATATATCATACTTGGAAGCCTCCTGCTCGTCTTCGGTACATCTACTCGTGCATACCACCTAACCTGTCTCTAGTCTGCTCGTTGAAGAGCACCAAGAGTAATAAGAAGAGACATAAAACTCTGGGTCAGACAAAAGTCTGGTATGACCGTAAGCAAGAGAATAGAACAGAACAAAAACAGGTATACATAACCATACCTGGACCTACAACCAAAGAGTTAGCACAACAGGATGTACACTACTCTAAGGTAACACTAGCATAAGGTGTAAAGATGACGGGGGTGGGGATGTGCATGTCATAGTGATGGAAAACAATGAAGCATAGCAACTATCCTCACATCTCTCACTCAGTGCGAAAAGCATACGATATCCACCGCTTTGATCACCCAATCCTTGTTATGATCACACTTCCCCAAGAGTCATGGCGACTCCACTGCACTGATCCATAGCCACTAGTCCTTGCTATGTCCACTCTATCCCATGAAGTCATGGCGACTCCATTGCACTGGCTCATAGCCATGCTATGATCACTCTGCCCCATGGAGTAATAACTACCCCACTGCACTGATCCGTAGCCTAACATCCGTCTTGGTGGTGAATCAAAGTTATGGACGTCGATAACCCCTTAGCACACGTCCCGCAGCAAAGCCCAATCATGAAGTTGACTCGTTGGTTCCCATCTGGATCCTGAGCACAAACTTCTCCTTTGGAATACCTTTGCTTCTCGGGTTTTGGTCTCCTCCGGGTTCAGTTCGGTCCTTCTCCTTGTCCTTGGTTTGGTTCAGTTTTATCATGCAAACTCCCAGTCGGTCCGTGATACATACTCCAGCTCGTGGTCATCATGTTGGCTCATGGGAGGCTCCCTGATCCGGTTCGTGATGAAGCTTCGGTTCCGGCTCATGGTGAAGCTCCGGTTCGGGTCGAGAGCTACAGGTGCGAGTAGTTCGCGAGCTCTTGGTCGGATCGTGGTACTTCATTCGGTTCGAACTCATGACCCGCTCTTGGGTTCGTGAT
Source organism: Allium sativum (assembly GCA_030737875.1). Classification (NCBI taxonomy): domain Eukaryota; kingdom Viridiplantae; phylum Streptophyta; class Magnoliopsida; order Asparagales; family Amaryllidaceae; genus Allium; species Allium sativum. The sequence goes on from CM060913.1 coordinate 166,498,945, forward strand.
GGCACTCCACGGTTCTACTCGTGATGGCGCTCGAGGACTTCATGCAGGCGGTTCGGTTCGAGGGAACGACTCGGTTCGTGATGGTACTCCACGATCCTATGGGCGATCCGATCCGGCCCTCCAAATCCCATCCGATTTGAATTCCCGCACCACTTTCAGCGAGCTATTTATGCCACATGACGGCGTTTTTGATTAATGTAACTTTGCTAAGCAATCACTAACCATTCCAAACAGTCATAGCAACATGTATAATCAACCATAAACAGCGAAACAACAATTTAACATATTTATACGGATCAAACATACCCAAAAACCTATGTTTTCCCTTAATCCCCCGAATCATGTTTAACCATACAACTAGCAAAACTTATCCAAATTAGCCCAAATTTTTATCAAATCCCTAAAATAATATTTTAGAATTTTACAAAATTTTCCATATTTTTCTGAGCTGTAATTTCGCTAATTATCACTAATCACCCCTAATTAGCTGTAATTAGTGAAAAACAATGCAAATCACTCACCTTTGCCCCAAATTAAGATATAAGATCTGAAAATCTACTGTTTGGGTCGAATTCCTAAGTAACACAGCAGCTCCAACTCTGATTTGGTGTTGATTTTCCTTGATTTGATGTAGTTTAGCCTAATCCTAGATTAAACGGTGATTGAAGATGATTCTAGAAAGTGGAGGCCATTGCTAGGATTGAGAGGATGTTAGTGGCGGCTGAAAAATGACAAAGAAAAGGTTTCTCTAATCCTAATCAGCCCTGATATAGCTCTAATCCTGAAATCCCCCAATGGGCCTAGCTGCTAATCACCCGATTAAGCCCAATTAAGCTGTTTTTCACCTTCTAAACATTAATTCAGCCATATCTCCCAAACGTTAAGTCCGTTTGACCAGTGTGACCACTCTACGGGAAGGTGAATCATCATCCGAATCTAATGGAAGTGGTTTCAGGTCAAAACTCCTTACCAATCAAAAATTATAGGCAAAACAAGATTCGTTAGGGGCAGAACGGTCATTTAAAAATCGGCTAAAATCGTGAATATGGGAAATGACCCCAATAGTCGTTTCCCAAAGTTACACGACAATATGACCTCATAAGAAAAAGAAATAAATATTCTATGACACTTCGATACGTAGAATGCGGGTCGTTACACTTTCCCCCCATAAGAAATTTCGCCCGCGAAATTCCTCCACTAAGAAACAACCAATAAGTCCGACATTTCTACCAGCCATATCTCGCAATCAAAATACAAAACAAACAAAACTAACCTATCCTAGCATGCGGAAAGACTAAATCGAAATGAAAACCTTACAAAGGCAAAAGTTCTGGATACGTCTCCTTAATGCTCTCCTCTGTCTCCCAAGTACAGTCATTCTCATCCCCGCCCCACTGTACCTTGACTAGATTCACCGCTTTTCTTTGAAGTTTCCTCGTATCATGCTCAACAATACGAATCGGCTTGCGGTTCCCAATCGCCTCAGGTTCTACTTCGATATCATCCAAATGATCAGGTAAAATAGCCAGGTCGGGGTCATGCACGAATTTCCTTAACTGGGAAATATGAAATACGTTATGAGCTCCCGCCATCTTGTCCGGCAACTCAACTTTATATGCCAAATTCCCAACTTGTTCGAGAACTGGGAATGGACCAACAAATCTTGGTGTTAACTTGCCTCTCCTACCAAATCGAATCAAGCTCTTTAGCGAGAAATCTTGACAAACACTGAGTCATCAACGGAGAATTTTAAATCTCTTCTCCTCTTATCAGCATAACTCTTCTTCCTATCTTGGGCAGCCTTCATTCGCAGTCGTATAACCTTGATCTTGTCTGAGGTTTCTCTTATCACATCTGGCCTAAGCACAAACTTCTCACTGGTTTCCAGCCAACATGATGGTGAGTTGTACGGTCTTCCGTACAAAGCTTCATATGGAGCCATACCAATACTGGACTGATAAATATTATTATATGCGAACTCCACTAGATGCTAATGGTCATCTCATGATCCACCAAAATCCAATACACAAGCTCTTAAGAGATCTTCTAATATACGGTTCACCCTCTCCGTCTGACCATCGGTCTGAGGGTGGTACCCAGTACTGAGATGTAGTTCTGGTCCTAATGTGTAACGACCCGCACTCTACGCATCATAGGATCATAGAATATTTATTTCTTTCACATACGAAGTCGTATGGTCATGTAACTTTGGGGGACGACTATTGGGGTCATTTCCCATGTTCATGATTTTTCCCGATTTTTAGATGACCATTTTACCCTTAGTTGGCACTGTTTTGGCCATAACTTTTGACTGGAAAGGAATTTTGACCTAAAACCACTTCCATTGGCTCCGGATGATGGTTTCTTGAGACGACCCGAATTCCCGCTATCAAATTTCGATTGGTCGGATTCGTTAGAAAGATATTACCAATTAAATTCAAATGTTTTTGGTTTCACTAAAATCTGGATTGTTTTGCACCCGGTATATTCAATTGAAGTTTGAAATCGAATTATCGAACTACCGCGCCATTTTCAATTCTATTATATAATTATATTTAATTATATTGGTTTTCAAATGTCGATTCAACTCAGTTTTCATCGCCATTACTTAAAATATTTATTTTAAATATTTAAAATCCATTATTTTAGCCAATTTAAAATTTTTAAATTGGTTCAGATTTTCTGGGTCGTTACAATCTCCCCCACTTAAAACTTTTCGTCCCCGAAAAGGAATAAAGTCGAAAGTGGTTTGATAAATCTACGATCACACATCACAACAACCAATTTGTTTTTAATATTCAGAGTATAGAATAAACAATACACATCCATGGGAAGAAAATAGCAACAGAATAGAGAATTAAATGGTAATGCAAGGTAAAGTAAATGTACCTTGCACCAGAGTCAATCAGAGATATCTACTCGGCATCTGGGGTAAGCTTTCTGAATGCTCTCCTCAGTTTCCCAAGTACAATCTCGCGGATCTCCACTCCATTGTACCTTGACTAAGTGAACCTTCTTGTTTCTCAGCTCTTTGGTTTCTTTGCCGATAATCTTTAGCGGCTCTCGCCTCACAGCTAATTCTGGAGTAATTTCAATGTCCTGCTGAGCTGCTTCTTCCACGATCAAGTCTGGATCATGAACGTGCTTTCGAAGTTGAGATATATGAAATACATCATGAACTCCAGGCAACCAGTCAGGCAGTTTGACCCTATAAGCGAGAGTTCCAATCCGTTCCAGAATAGGAAACGGACCAATGAATTTGGGTGCCAACTTTCCAGTTTTACCGAACCTGATAACTCCTCTCATCGGCGATACTTTCAAATATACATAGTCGCCAACCTCAAAGGATATATCTCTTCTTCTTTTATCGGCATAGCTCTTTTGTCGGCTTTGAGCGGCGAGTAATCGCTTCTTAATAAAATCGACTTTGTCGGCAGCTTCTCGAATCATATCAGGACCCAACACAAGTCTATTTCCTGGTTCGACCCAGCAAGCAGGAGATCGGCAAGGTCTACCATACAATGCTTCGAATGGCGACATTGTCAGACTCGCCTGGTAGCTGTTATTATAAGAGAATTCAGCCAAATGAAGATGGTCTTCCCATGATCCACCGAAATCTATAACACAAGCCCGCAATAGATCTTCTAAAATGCGATTCACCCTCTCAGTCTGACCGTCTGTCTGAGGATGATAAGCGGTGCTCAAGTTTAACTTCGTTCCTAGCTCGACTTGAAATGCTTCCCAGAATTTGCTAGTGAATATTGTATCTCTATCACTTACTATACTGAGCGGCACTCCATGCAGTCTAACTATTTCCCTGAAGTAAATATGCGCCAGACTCTGAGCAGTTCTATTTGATTTGACAGGTATGAAATGGGCGGTCTTCGTGAAGCGATCTACGATCACCCAAATACTGTCATTTCCTTTTCTGGTTCTGGGCAAACCATCAATGAAATCCATGGAGATATGCTCCCACTTCCAACCAGGAACTTCTAGTGGTTGTAATAGTCCAGCCAATTTCTGTTGGTCACTCTTGACTAGCTGGCAAGTAGGGCAGCGGCTAACATATATTGAAACGTCTCTTTTCATAGCCTTCCACCAGAAAGTTCTTTTGAGATCGTTATACATTTTGGCCACACCAGGATGGATACTCAGCTTGGACTTGTGACACTCATCTAACACTTCCCTTTTTAGCTCAGGAACGTCAGGAACACAAATCCTTCCTTTCAACCTCAAGGTCTCGTCGTTATCTATTTGAAAACACGAGGGTTCGCCTTTCTGAATCCTTTTGATCATATCCTTAATAAAATTATCCTCCTTCTGAAGAATAGATATTTTGTCAATCAAGGATGTCGTGATAATAAAGCTGGCGATCATCACATTCTTTCGACTCAGCGCATCGGCTACGACATTGGCTTTTCCTGGAGTATATATAATTTCAAAGTCATATGCTGCAAGAAACTCCAGCCAACGCTGCTGCCTCAGATTTAAGTCCTTCTGGGTGAACAGATACTTTAACGACTGGTGATCTGTAAACAGTTCAAATCTCTCGCCCAGAAGATAGTGTCTCCAGATTTTCAAAGAGAATATGATAGCCAATAACTCAAGATCATGAGTTACATAGTTTTTCTCGTGCGGCTTCAGTTGACGGCTAGCATAAGCAATTACTTGGCCTCTTTGCATTAACACCGCTCCAAGGCCTTCTCTAGACGCATCAGTCCAGACTTTTAAATCTTGGTTGCCATCGATGATGGTTAACACTGGAGCTGTGGTTAACCTCAACTTTAGCTCTTCGAAAGCCTCCTCACTTTCCGAAGTCCATTTGAATTTAGAATGCTTCTTTGTAAGCTTTGTTAAGTGACCAGATATCTTCGAAAAGTCTTTAACGAACTTTCGGTAATAGCTAGCCAATCCGAGAAAACTGCGGACTTCAGTGGGAGTACTGGGCTGTTTCCAATTCTGAATAGCTGTGATTTTGCTTGGATCCACAGCGATTCCATCTTTCGATACGACATGGCCCAGAAATTTTACTTCATCTTGCCAGAATATACATTTGGAAAACTTGGCTTTTAATACATTCCGTCTCAGAATCTCTAGAACCTGTTCCAAATGTTTTTCATGTTCGGCCTTTGATTTAGAGAAGATTAGAATATCGTCAATAAAAACCAAAACAAATTTGTTCAGTACTCCTCTGAATACTCTATTCATCAGATCGACGAAATAAGCTGGAGCGTTACATAAGCCGAACGGCATTACTAACCACTCGTAGAATAAGTCGGGGCCTCTGAACGCTGTCATTGGAACACACTCTTCGGCAATTCGAAGTTGATGGAAGCCTGTAGCTAGGTCCATTCGTGAAAATACTTGTGCTCCATTTAATCGATCTAACAAATCATCAATCCGCGGCAATGGATACTTGTTCTTTATTGTCTGTTTGTTCAAATCACGATAATCCACACATAGACGTAGAGTACCGTCAGATTTTGGGACAAATACCACTGCTGCACCCCAATCAGAGAAACTAGGTCTGATTAGACCCTTCCATACTAGCTGTCGTGTTTGATTGTCTAATTCCTCCTTCTCTTTCAAGGACATTCTTCGAATAGCGTGAACTACCGGCCTTGCATTGGGAACTAAAGCAATCTTGAAATCTATTTCTCTTTGCGGAGGTAAGCGAACAACTTCCTCGAACACATCCGCATAGTTTTTGACGACAGGAATGTCTTTGATGAGGTCAGGAATATTCTCTGCGACTTCAGGAACATTTTCTATTTGGGCTGGAGAAACATCGAGAGCTGACCAGAAATCTTTTCTATTTGAAGTCGGGCCTTCACATGGTATGGTTATATAATTCCCCGATTGGGCCTTTGCTTTAACCACTCTCTCGGCGCATTTAACTTCAGCTTCATATCTAGTTAACCAATCCAATCCCAGAATAAGATCGAATTCATTAAAATTCATGATGATAGAGATAATAGGGAATTTATAGCAAGAAAAAGAGACAGGTACTGCACAAACCCAACTGAGATTGATGGAACCTCCAACTGGATTTCGGACAGTCATTGGCTCTTTGAGTTTCTTCAAATTCAAATCTAACTTCTTGACTGCACTCTTTGCAATAAAGCTTCTTGACGCGCCTGTGTCAAACAGTACTTTAACTGGAATGTTTTTGACATTGAGCGTGCCTTCTAAAACATCAGACCTTTCCTGAGCAGACGAAGATGCGGGCACTTCTACCACTTCATTTACTTGCGCTGCTTTGGACTTCTTAAATTGCCTGCAGTCCTTCTCAAGATGGCCAGTCCGACGGCATTGAACGCACTTTCTATTCTCTTGAAATCCCTCTTTGGATTTAGATCCACTCCTTGTTCGCTTTTTCGAGGGTTTGCAATTTCCTTGAAAATGCCCTGGCTTATGGCAGTTATTGCATATGGCGGTCGTTACGGGTTCTTTCTCAGCTCTGGCCCTTTTTCTCTTGGCACTGGGCTTCTTATTGACCTCTGACCTCGTACTGTTTTCAGGAATATCAGTTTCTGACTCTGTTTTGTCACTAGAACAGACTTCTTCTTCGTCGCGCAACATTCCTTTCTTATGGAGGTCTTCATACTGATAAGCCATATAAATCATTTCTGGAAAAGGAAGCTTCACATGCCCCAATACTTTATTCTGGAATTTCCTTTGAAGCCCATGAATAAATCTCATATTTTTCCTCTTCGGATTTTGAATTAGATGAGGAGCGAAGTGAGCAAGTTCATTGAATTTCTTATGATATTCGGGAATGGTCATATCACCTTGTATTAGATAAGAAAATTCATCACATAATCTCTCGGTTACTTCGGGAGGAGTAAATCTCTCTAGGAAAATCACTTTGAATCTGTCCCAGGTGATATCACCTTCTGGATTATCTTTGATGATTGTTTCCCACCAGATTAAGGCTTCTTCTTTGAGCGCCCAAGATGCTACTAACCGTTTCTGGTCATCTCTCAGCTGGATATGCTCAAAGATTCTCTCGACAGAACTCAACCAAGCTTGAGTTTGAATAATAGATTCATTGCCCGAGAATTGCGCTCCGTTCAGATTTCGATATTTCTTTAATAGAGCCTCTAGATCGGGTTCTGTATTCCTTCTGTTTCTGGCACTCATTTTTCTAGTACTTCTGCAATTAGCAGATCAAGTGTCAGGTCACAGAAAAGGTATTTTAAACATAGAAACATATACTTCAAGGTAAATGTGTCTATCGAGGTGTAATTTATTCTGCTTTACTCATACTAGGATATTGCTGATCCTATCTGTATAGAGTTACCCGTCCTAGAACACTACTGGTTCTATTTCTGACGAGTTCGTTCAAATGTTATATTCCAGAACTAAGCTTAACCAAAGCTCTGATACCACGTTGAGACGACCCGAATTCCCGCTATCAAATTTCGATTGGTCGGATTCGTTAGAAAGATATTACCAATTAAATTCAAATGTTTTTGGTTTCACTAAAATCTGGATTGTTTTGCACCCGGTATATTCAATTGAAGTTTGAAATCGAATTATCGAACTACCGCGCCATTTTCAATTCTATTATATAATTATATTTAATTATATTGGTTTTCAAATGTCGATTCAACTCAGTTTTCATCGCCATTACTTAAAATATTTATTTTAAATATTTAAAATCCATTATTTTAGCCAATTTAAAATTTTTAAATTGGTTCAGATTTTCTGGGTCGTTACATTTCTCTTTCCGTAGAGTGGTCACATTAGCCAAACGGACTCACGGTTTGGGAGATATGGCTGAAACAAGTTTCAGATGGTGAAAAACAGCTTAATTGGGCTTAACCCGGTGATTAACAGCTAGGCCCAAAGGGGAATTTCGGGTTTAGGAGTATATAGGGGCTGATTAGGGTTAGAAAACATTTCTTTAGACATTTTCCAGCCGCCACTTTCATTCCTCTTAACCTAGCCATGGCCTCCACTCTCTAAATCTCTCTAAAACACCCAAAATCACTTCCTAATCAAGGATTAAGGCTTAGAGGCGTCAAATCAAGGAGGATTTGCACATGGACCGAGGTAGAGCTGCTGTTATATATTGGAATTCGTGCAAATCAGAGGTTCACTTCAGATTTGGAAGTTTTATTGTGGCAAAGGTGAGTGATTTGCATAGTTTTTGCACTAATTACGGTAATTAAGGGGTAATTAGTGAAGATTAGCGAATTTATACACTAATAAATTCTGGAAAAATATTTAGAAATTCTTAAATAATGTTTTATGCCTCTGGTTGAAATTTGGTTCGATTTGATTAAGTTTTGTTAACCCTATGATCGGTTTTACTTAAACATGCTTAAGGGAAAATAAGGAGTTTTGGCCACTTTTGATCCATTTTTGATTCATTTGAATGGTTGTTTGCTGTTGTAGTTGCTATTACATGTTGCTATGACTCTATGGTGTGTTTTATGATTGATTAGAAGTGTTAAATTTGTCAAAAACGCCGTCGAATGGCGTAACTGCTTGCTGGAAGAACTGCAGGAAATCATCCGAACCGGATCGGTGGGAGTGAGGGCGATCCGATCCGATGGCGCGACCCGATCCGCCGATGGCTGAAGACCCCGATCCGATGGCGCGATACGATCCGATCCGTCGATGCTTGAAGACTCCGATCCGACGGCGCGATACGATCCGATCCGATCAAGACTTCGCGAGGCGATCCGCGTTGCTTCACGAAGAGGAGCCCGAACCGATCCAGTGAGGTGACCACGATACGAACCACTCGTGAGCAGAAGGTGCGACCCGAACCGGTGTGCTTGGGGGAGGCCGATCCGAACCACTACCAGATGGACGCCACGAGCCGCGCCGCGTTGATGATGAGGAGCTAAAGGCCGAACCGAACCGATGGCAATGAGGGGACCCGAACCGAACCGATGGCAATGAGGGGACCCGAACCGATCCGGTGATGACTGAAACCCGAGATGCAAAGGAAGCCCAAATGAGAAGTTAGAGCTCAAGATTCAGATGGGAATCATCGAGTTCGCTTCACGGTTGGGTTTTACTGCGGGACGCGTGCCAAGGAGTTGTCGATGTCTATAGCTTTGAACCACTATGGTAGGAGGTACGAAGACGTATTCAGGGCCATTATGGCATCGGTAGAACCAAGGGCTACAACCAATGAAGTGGGTCATTGAAATGTTTGGTCATGACTCCATATGTTTAGCTTGGTCATAGCAGGGTTTCTACAAGTCGGGATTCGTCGTTACCTCAGTTTGTCTAGTGTTCCAAAGTGGTAGATGTCGTACGCTTTACGCACTGAGTGAGTGATGTGAGGATGGTTGCTATGGATGGTTTGTTTGCTACCATTATGACATACACACCCCACCCCGTATCCTTACACTATTTATTATGGCAACTTAGAGCATTGTACGGTATGTGGTACTAACTCTTTGGTTGCAGGTCCAGGTTCAGGTATGGTTTAGTATACCTGTTATTATTCTGCTTAGATGCTTATCGCTCATACCAGGCTTCATGTCTGACCCAGAGTTTTATGTCTCCTCTTATTACTCTGGGTGCTCACACGAGCAGACTAGAGACAGGTTAGCTGGTGATGCACGGGTAGATGATCCGGAGACGAGCAGGAGGTTTCCACGTAATATATATAGTATTCTCCCTGTGTTGTTGAAGATCACTGCTTGGGCATTGGTGGTGCATCTTCTACTTTAGTTTTCTTTTGTTAGAGACAGTAAATTTGGAAAATTGTAATAAGCTGTATTTGGATTTCCGCTGCTCTGATGTTGACATTGATTATTAGTTATCAGCTTATGCACTGTCTCGCCTGTTTTATGTCAAGTATGTTATTATTATATTTTATCCCAGTGCGCTGTGAGACATTCTACAGGTTCCTCGTTTAGTTCATTCCCTTCCTTCCTTTCTTTGGCGACCGTCCCGTGCTAGTCGGGCATGTGTACAGCGCACTTTCGGAGGAAATGCAGGCTGGTGCGGGGCGGGCCGTCACACTTGGTATCAGAGCTCTAGGTTGCGTAGTTAACCTAGGGAAGTTATCAAGGAGAGATAATATACGTATACGAGAGAGCGTATTTGTGATTACTTTGGTTTTTATAAGCTATATATATATACTACTACTAGTATAAGGACGAAGTCGTACTGCACTAGCACCACTATGGAGTCGTTAATCATTTCCTTTTTCAGATTGACGATGAGCCGATATACTAGAGGTGCTGGTAGGGGAGCCAATAATGGGAATGCTGCTGACATGAGGACGATGTTTACTGACCTCATGAGAGAGATGCTTAGAAATGTACAGAGGGCAGCTCCCAATGGTGGGAATGGTGGTGGTCCAATGGTGCAGGCGCCAAGAGTCGACTTCGCCAAGCTGAATAAGGATTATACTAGCCTTGGTGGGAAGCCGTTCCACGGAACGGAGTCGGCTACGGATGTTCAAGATTGGTTGGATAGTTGCGAACGTATCTTCGAGGATTTGGATATCGAGGATGCGATGAAGAGAAAGCTAGCGTTCCGTCAGCTGCAAGGGCTGGCAATGAATTGGTGGAATGCTATAAAGGCAGCTACTCCCGAAGATCAGATTACTTGGGAGCAGTTTAAGGCTCGCTTTAGTGAGAAGTTCATTCCAGCTACTCAGAAGTCAGTGATGTTTAAGAAATTCTTGGAGCTCAAGCAGAATGGCAGTGCTGTCTCGGAGTACATTGCTGAATTCGACACTTTATCAAAGTATGGGTTATCTCTTATTGATACTGCCGAGAAGAAGAATGAGAAATTCATAACTGGGTTAGATCAGTACTTAAGGGAAAGGCTTATTAACCACATCGATGAGACGTTTGAGTTAGTTGTGGGGAAAGCATTAAGATCAGAGAGTCTTTACCCTAAGCCGAAGACTGAGGTTGCATCCACAGATGGGCCAAAGCCACAAGCAAGTGGTGGAGGCAAGGGTGGTTCCCAGAATAAAAGGAAGCAGAATCAGACTAAGGATGGCCAGAAGAAAAAGAATAAGCAAGATGTTGAGTGCTTCAGCTGTGGTAAGAAGGGCCATTATGCTAGTAATTGTCGGGCCAAGCCAGCGGATAGGAAGTGCTTCAACTGTGGCCAAATGGGACATCACAAGGACAAGTGTCCACAGCCCCCTAAGGAAAAGCAAATGGTGAAAGCCTACGCTCTTAATGCTATTCCTTCTTCGTCGAATGCCCCAACAGCGGCGGAGAAGGGAAAGAATGTCGTCATTCAAGGTATGCTTTCTGTTTATGATGTTCCTGTTAGAGTTTTGTTTGATACCGGAGCTTCCAGTTCTTTCATATCTAGTGACCTGGTAGATAGGTTGGGATTGGAGCCCGAGATTGTCGATAGACCTTTAGTAGTGACGAACCCGGTTGGTGGTTCGACTAGCCTTAGCATGATTTGTCGTAATGTGGTCTTATCGAGTCATGGATGCATGTTTTTTTGTGATTGCTTTGTTTTGGGCTTTACTGGGTTTGGCATTATTTTGGGAGTAGATTGGCTCCGAAGATACGGGGTGGTGGTAGACTGTGAGGGCTTTTTGGTGACAGCTAGAGCGGATGATGGGCGGAGGATAGTGTTTGATGGTCTACCCAGTGAGGGGGTATTGGCTAGTTTTCTAAACTCCCTCGACATTCCGCATAGTGAGTTGTCAGGTTTGCCCGTGGTTGGCCAGTATCCGGATGTTTTCGAAGAAGTGACCGGACTTCCACCACACCGAGAGATTGAGTTCCGTATTGATTTGGTAAAAGATGTCAGGCCTATAGTGATGCCACTTCGTCGTATGGCACCAAGGGAGCAGCGAGAGCTCGAGGTGCAAGTCAGCGATCTTTTGAAGAAGGGATTTATCAGAAGGAGTGTTTCTGAATGGGGAGCACCAGTTGTGTTTGCTACCAAGGCGGATGGTTCCCTTCGTTTGTGTGTAGACTACCGCGAGTTGAATAAAGTGACGAGGAAGAACAAGTATCCTCTACCGCGGATAGATGATTTGTTTGATCAGTTGAGTGGCGCGAGAGTATTTTCTCAGTTGGATCTCACGACAGGTTTTCATCAGCTTAGAGTGGAAGCTGAGAGTATAGCTAAAACGGCATTTCGGACGCCGTCTGGGTTTTATGAGTGGTTGGTCATGCCATTCGGGCTGACCAATGCCCCAGCATATTTTGTGGATCTTATGAATAGGGTATTCAGAGATCAGTTGAATAAGTTTGTCCTTGTGTTCGTTGATGATATTTTGGTCTACTCGAGGACAGAGGAAGAACACAAGGGACATTTAAGAATATTGATGGAGGTGTTGAGAAAACACCAATTGAAAGCAAAGTTTTCTAAGTGTCACTTCTAAAAGAGGGAAGTGAGGTTCTTGGGCCATGTTGTATCAGAAAATGGGATTGCCGTGGACCCGGCGAAGGTGGCTACGGTACAGGATTGGCCTACGCCCAAGAATGCAACAGATGTAAGAAGTTTCTTGGGATTAGCTGGATACTATCGTAAGTTTATCCAAAGTTTCTCCAAGATAGCAGCACCATTGACCCAGTTAACTAAGAAGAATCAAGCTTTTGTCTGGGATGGAAGGTGCGAGAATGCATTCAAGAGTCTAAAGGACAAGTTGACAAGCGCACCAGTGTTAATCATTCCTAAGGGGAATGAAGAGATGACGGTATACACAGATGCCTGTGGTATCGGACTGGGTGCTGTATTGATGCAAGGCGGTAGGGTTGTTGCTTATGCAAGCCGACAATTGAAACCGCACGAGAAACGATACCCTACCCATGATTTAGAATTGGCAGCAATCGTGTTCGCGTTAAAGATATGGAGACACTATCTCTTGGGAGAAAGATTTGAGCTTTTTACAGATCATAAGTCGTTAAAGTATCTCTTCTCTCAGAAAGATCTGAATCTCCGTCAGCAGAGATGGTTAGAGTTCTTAGCTTCCTATGATTTTGACATCGCATACACACCAGGAAAGGGCAATGCGGTGGCTGATGCATTGAGTAGAAAACATGCCAGCTTAGGGGCTATGTTCCTTGAATGGAAGCAACTGGAGTTTATCGCGGGGTTTGATTTCAGACCAAAGTGCGAATTGGATCCGGAAATGTTGGCAAGTTTGACGATCAGACCCACTTTGATTGAGCGGATCGGCTCTAGTCAGAGGGACGATCCTAACCTATTGGAAATCATCTCCAAGTTAGAGATGGGTATCAATGAGGAGATGAACAAGTATGGGCTTGATCGAGATGGATGGCTTAGAAAAGATGGAAGACTAGTCGTACCCAATGTCAATGGATTGAGGGATGAAGTGCTTAGAGGATGTCATCACTCAAAACTGACTATACATCCCGGTGGTAATAAGATGTATCGAGACATGAGACAGACTTACTACTGGGAAGGGATGAAAAGAGACGTTGGGAAGTTTATATCCAAGTGCATGAATTGCCAGCTAGTTAAAGCCGAGCAAAAGAAGCCTAGTGGGTTGTTGCAACCATTAGAAATTCCCGAATGGAAATGGGAGCAAGTCTCGATGGATTTCATCGATGGTTTACCAAGGACTAGATCGGGACATGATAGCATTTGGGTAATTGTGGATCGGTTGACTAAGAGTGCAAGATTCATACCAGTCAAATCGACCAGAACGACAGCTAAGTTAGCAGAATTATATATGAAGTGGGTAGTGAGATTTCATGGAGTACCCAAAAGCATTGTGAGCGACCGAGACCCGTTGTTCACTAGTGGGTTTTGGAAGAGCTTACAAGAGGCTCTAGGGTCAGAGTTACATCTCAGTACCGCATATCATCCTCAGACCGACGGTCAGACGGAGAGGGTGAACCGTATCTTGGAAGACCTCTTGAGAGCATGTATATTGGATTTTGGTGGATCATGGGATGACCATTTGCATCTAGTAGAGTTTGCATATAATAATAGCTACCAATCCAGTATCGGTATGGCTCCGTTTAAAGCTTTGTACGGAAGACCGTGCAACTCACCATCATGTTGGATAGAGACTGGCGAGAAGTTTATGCTTGGACCAGATGTGGTGAGGGAAACTTCAGATAAGATTAAGATCATTCAACAACGAATGAAGGCTGCCCAAGATAGGCAGAAGAGTTATGCTGATAAGAGGAGAAGAGACTTAAAATTCTCCGTTGGCGACTTGGTGTTTGTCAAGATTTCTCCATTGAAGAGCGTGATACGATTTGGCGGGAGAGGCAAGTTGGCACCAAGATTTGTTGGCCCATTCCCTGTTCTTGAACTAGTCGGGAATTTGGCATATAGAATTGACTTACCGGAGAAGATGGCGGGAGTTCACAACGTATTTCATGTTTCCCAACTAAGGAAGTTCGTTCACGACTCAGATATGACTATTTCACCTGATCAGTTAGAGGGCTTCGAAGTGGAACCCGAGGCGGTTGGGAACCGCAAGCCGGCCCGTATTGTCGAGCACGACATGAAGCAACTTCGAAGGAAGGCGGTGAAGCTAGTCAAGGTACAGTGGAGCGAGGACGAGAGTGATTGTACCTGGGAGACAGAGGAGGACATTAGGAAGACACACCCAGAACTCTTTGCCTGGTAAGATTATGACTTCGATTTAGTTTTCCGCATGCTAGGATATGTTTGTTCTACTTGTTTTATATGTTTGATTGATGTATGTGGTTGTTAGGCATGCGGGATCCTTTGTATGTTTTGGGTTAAGGAATTTCGGGGGCGAAATTTCTTAAGGGGGGGAGAGTGTAACGACCCGCACTCTACGCATCATAGGATCGTAGAATATTTATTTCTTTCACATACGAAGTCGTATGGTCATGTAACTTTGGGGGACGACTATTGGGGTCATTTCCCATGTTCATGATTTTTCCCGATTTTTAGATGACCATTTTACCCTTAGTTGGCACTGTTTTGGCCATAACTTTTGACTGGAAGGAATTTTGACCTGAAACCACTTCTATTGGCTCCGAATGATGGTTTCTCTTTCCGTAGAGTGGTCACATTAGCCAAACGGACTCACCGTTTGGGAGATACGGCTGAAACAAGTTTCAGATGGTGAAAAACAGCTTAATTGGGCTTAACCGGGTGATTAATAGCTAGGCCCAAAGGGGAATTTCGGGTTTAGGAGTATATAGGGGCTGATTAGGGTTAGAAAACATTTCTTTAGACATTTTCCAGCCGCCACTTTCATTCCTCTTAACCTAGCCATGGCCTCCACTCTCTAAATCTCTCTAAAACACCCAAAATCACTTCCTAATCAAGGATTAAGGCTTAGAGGCGTCAAATCAAGGAGAATTAGCACAAGGACCGAGGTAGAGCTGCTGTTATATATTGGAATTCGTGTAAATCAGAGGTTCACTTCAGATTTGGAAGTTCTTTTGTGGCAAAGGTGAGTGATTTGCATAGTTTTTGCACTAATTACGGTAATTAAGGGGTAATTAGTGAAGATTAGCGAATTTATACACTAATAAATTCTGGAAAAATATTTAGAAATTCTTAAATAATGTTTTATGCCTCTGGTTGAAATTTGGTTCGATTTGATTAAGTTTTGTTAACCCTATGATCGGTTTTACTTAAACATGCTTAAGGGAAAATAAGGAGTTTTGGCCACTTTTGATCCATTTTTGATTCATTTGAATGGTTGTTTGCTGTTGTAGTTGCTATTACATGCTGCTATGACTCTATGGTGTGTTTTATGATTGATTAGAAGTGTTAAATTTGTCAAAAACACCGTCGAATGGCGTAAACTGCTTGCTTGAAGAACTGCAGGAAATCATCCGAACATGATCGGTGGGAGTGAGGGCGATCCGATCCGATGGCGCGACCCGATCCGCCGATGGCTGAAGACCCCGATCCGATGGCGCGATACGATCCGATCCGTCGATGCTTGAAGACTCCGATCCGACGGCGCGATACGATCCGATCCGATCAAGACTTCGCGAGGCGATCCGCGTTGCTTCACGAAGAGGAGCCCGAACCGATCCAGTGAGGTGACCACGATCCGAACCACTCGTGAGCAAAACGTGCGACCCGAACCGGTGTGCTTGGGGGAGGCCGATCCGAACTGCTACCAGATGGACGCCACGAGCCGCGCCGCGTTGATGATGAGGAGCTAAAGGCCGAACCGAACCGATGGCAATGAGGGGACCCGAACCGAACCGATGGCAATGAGGGGACCCGAACCGATCCGGTGATGACTGAAACCCGAGATGCAAAGGAAGCCCAAATGAGAAGTTAGAGCTCAAGATTCAGATGGGAATCACCGAGTTCGCTTCACGGTTGGGTTTTACTGCGGGACGCGTGCCAAGGAGTTGTCGATGTCTATAGCTTTGAACCACTATGGTAGGAGGTACGAAGACGGATTTAGGGCCATTATGGCATCGGTAGAACCAAGGGCTACAACCAATGAAGTGGGTCATTGAAATGTTTGGTCATGACTCCATATGTTTAGCTTGGTCATAGCAGGGTTTCTACAAGTCGGGATTCATCGTTACCTCAGTTTATCTAGTGTTCCAAAGTGGTAGATGTCGTACGCTTTACGCACTGAGTGAGTGATGTGAGGATGGTTGCTATGGATGGTTTGTTTGCTACCATTATGACATACACACCCCACCCCGTATCCTTACACTATTTATTATGGCACCTTAGAGCATTGTACGGTATGTGGTACTAACTCTTTGGTTGCAGGTCCAGGTTCAGGTATGGTTTAGTATACCTGTTATTATTCTGCTTAGATGCTTATCGCTCATACCAGGCTTCATGTCTGACCCAGAGTTTTATGTCTCCTCTTATTACTCTGGGTGCTCACACGAGCAGACTAGAGACAGATTAGCTGGTGCACGGGTAGATGATCCGGAGACGAGCAGGAGGTTTCCACGTAATATATATAGTATTCTCCCTGTGTTGTTGAAGATCACTGCTTGGGCATTGGTGGTGCATCTTCTACTTTAGTTTTCTTTTGTTAGAGACAGTAAATTTGGAAAATTGTAATAAGCTGTATTTGGATTTCCGCTGCTCTGATGTTGACATTGATTATTAGTTATCAGCTTATGCACTGTCTCGCCTGTTTTATGTCAAGTATGTTATTATTATATTTTATCCCAGTGCGCTGTGAGACATTCTACAGGTTCCTCGTTTAGTTCATTCCCTTCCTTCCTTTCTTTGGCGACCGTCCCGTGCTAGTCGGGCATGTGTACAACGCACTTTCGGAGGAAATGCAGGCTGGTGCGGGGCGGGCCGTCACATAATGTCTCTTGTAAGCTCTTCTAAAATCACTAGTAAATAAAGGATCTCGGTTACTGACAATGCCTTTGGGTACTCCATGAAATCTCACTACCCACTTCATATATAGTTCAGCTAACTTAGCTGCCGTTCTATTCGACTTGATAGGTATAAACCTTGCACTCTTGGTCAATCAGTCCACAATCACCCAAATGCTATCATAGCCCGATCTAGTCCTTGGTAACCCATCAATGAAATCCGTTGATACTTGTTCCCATTTCCATTCGAGGATTTCTAATGGTTGCAGCAACCCACTAGGCTTCTTTTGCTCAGCTTTAACTAGCTGGCAATTCATGCATTTGGATATAAACTTCACAACGTCTCTTTTCATTCCTTCCCAGTAGTAGGTCTGCATCATGTCTCGATACATTTTGTTACCACCGGGTTGTATGGTTAGTTTTGAGTGGTGACATCCTCTAAGCACTTCATCTCTCAATCCATTGACATTGGGCACAACTAGTCTTCCATTCTTTCTAAGCCATCCATCTCGATCAAGCACATACTTGTCAATTTCCTCATCGATACCCATCTCTAACTTGAAGATGATTTCCAATAGGTTAGGATCGTCCCTCTGACTAGAACCAATCCGCTCAATCAAAGTGGGTCTGATCGTCAAACTTGCTAACATTGCTGGATCTAGTTCGCGCTCAGGTCTGAAGTCATACCCTACAATATACTCTAGTTGCTTCCACTTAAGAAACATAACCCCTAAACTGGCATATCTTCTACTCAGTGCATGTAAGGACCTGCATTCTACGCATCGGAGAATCGTATAATATTTATTTCTTTTTCATATCAGGTCGTATAGTCGTCTAACTTTAGGAAACGACTATTGGGGTCATTTTCCATGTTCATGATTTTTCCCGATTTTTAAATGATCGTTTTCCCCTGGCGAATCTTGTTTCGCCTATAACTTTTGATTGGTAAGGAGTTTTGACTTAAAACCACTTCCATTAGATCCGGATGATGGTTTACCTTTCTGTATAGTGGTCACGCTTGTCAAACGGACTTACCGTTTGGGAGATATGGCCGAATTAATGTTTAGAAGTTGAAACACAGCTTAATTGGGCTTAACCGGGTGATTAGCAGCTAGGCCCTTTGGGGGATTTTGGGATTAGAGCTATACAAGGGCTGATTAGGGTTAGAGAAACATTTTTTGTCATTTTTCAGTTGCCACTAACATCCTCTCAACCTTAGCAATGGCCTCCACCTTATAAATCATCTTTAATCACCGTTTAATCAAGGATTAGGCTAAACTACATCAAATTGAGGAAAATCAACACCAAATCAGAGTTGGAGATGGTGTGTTGCATAGGAAAACAACCCAAATCAGAGATAATTTCAGATCTAAGTTTTATTTGTGGCTAAGGTGAGTGATTTGCATTGTTTTTCACTAATTACGGCTAATTAAGGGTGATTAGTGATAATTAGCGAAATTATGGCTCAGAAAATCTAGAAAAATTTGTAAAATTCAAAAATATTATTTTAGGGATTTGATAGAAATTTGGGCTAATTTGGATAAGTTTTGCTAAATGTGTGCTTAAACATGATTAAGGGGGGATTAAGGGAAAAACATGGGTTTTTGAGCATGTCTGATCCATATTGACATATTGAATTGTTATTTTGGTGTTTATGTTTGATTCTCTATGTTGCTATGACTGTATGGTATGCTTTGTAATTGATTAGAAAAGCTAGAATGGTCGAAAACGTCGTCGTATAGCGTAAAACAGTTGCTGGAAAAGTTGCAGGAAATGTGTAAGGTTTCGGATCGGATGAGATCATAGGGCTCGGATCGTATAGGAGAACTGGGTAAAGACATTTGAACTGGACCGGAACTTGGCCTAAGAGACTTGGTAGGAAGGAAGGCCATTTGCTTAGGGTTGGAGTTGGGTTGGAAATCAGATCGGGTCTGAATGGAACATGGGATCGGATCGGAATGAGCAAGCTGGAGCAAGAGGTACGAACGGAACCAAGGGGCAAAGCACCGAACTGATCCGATGTGACGTGGAGGGCCTTATATATCGAACCGAACTAGATTGATGGCTAGGAACTAGAGCAAGCCGAACCGAACGAGGGAAGTACAACCAAATCGAACCGCATATGGAGGCCTAAACGAACTGGATTGGAGCTGCGATTAAGCGACGACTCTTCTGAAGACCAACTCCAATTCGACCAAAACCCGAGATGCAAAGGTAGTCCAAACGGGAAGTAGAACTCAGGATCCAGATGGGAAGCAACGAGTTGACTTCATGATTGGACTTTGCCACGGGACGTGTGCAAAGGGGATATCGATGTCTATAGCTTTGATTCACCACTAAGAGACGGATATTGGCTACGGATCATGCAGTGAGGTTGTAATGACTTCATGGGGCAGAGTGATCGTAGCAAGGCTATGAGCCAGTGCAGTGGAGTTGTTATGACTTCATGGGGGCAGAGTGGACATAGCAAGGACTAGTGGCTATGGATCAGTGCAGTGGAGTCTCCATGACTCCATAGGTCAGAGTGATCATAGCAAGGATTTGGGTGATCAAAGTAGTGGATATCGTATGCTTTACGCACTAGTGAGAGATGTAAGGATGGTTGCTATGCTTGATTGTTTGACATAACTATGACATGCACACCCCTCCCCCGTATCTTTGTACCATATGTTAGTGTCACCTTAGAGTATTGTACATTCTGTTGTGCTAACTATTTGGTTGTAGGTCCAGGTTAAGGTATAGTTATGTATAGCTATTATTGTTCTGTTTTGCTACTTATCGCACATACCAGATTTTTGTCTGACCCAGAGTTTTATGTCTTCTTATTACTCTGGGTGCTCTTAAACGGGCAGACTAGAGACAGGTTAGGTGATATGCACGAGTACCTGTACCGGAGACGAGTAGGAGGCTTCCATGTAGGATATATATATATATATACATATATTCGTTGTGTCGCTGCTGGTCACCACTTTGGGCATTAGTAGTGTAACTTTCTTATTTTTCTTTAGAGACAGTTTTAAAAGTTGTAATAATGATGATGTGGAACATAAGCTGTATTTTGGATTTTCCGCTGCTATGATGATTTAGTTTTTAGCTTATGCACTATCTCACTTGTTTTATGTCAATGTTATGTTATTATTATATTTTATCCCATGCGCTGTGAGACATTCTACAGGTTCCTTGTTAGTTCAAAATTCCTTTTTTTTCCTTTCTTTTGCGACCGTCCCGTGCTAGTTGGACATTGGCACAACGCACCTTCATTGGAAATGTCGACTGGTGCGGGGCGGGCCATCACACTTGGTATCAGAGCTCTAGGTTGCGTAGTTAACCTAGGAAAAGACACCAGGGAGAGATAGTATATGTATAAGAGAGCGCGTATTTGTGATATTTTGATTTTCAAAAGCTATATATATATATATATATATATATGTATATATTAGTATATCTAGGGATGAAGTCGCACTGCACTGGCACCACTGAAGGGATGGTTAATCGTTTTCTCCTTATAGATTGAACGATGAGCTGACATACGAGAGGTACTGGTAGAGGAGCTAATAATGGGAATGCTCCTGATATGAGGACGATGTTCACTGACTTCGTGAGAGAGATGCTTAGGGATGTTTAGAAGGCAGTTCCTAATGCTGCAAATGGTGGTGGTGCAGCGATGCAGGCGTCTAGGCTGATTTCGCCAAGCTCTATAAGGACTACACTAGTCTTGGTGAGAAGCCGTTCCACGGAACGGAATTGGCTACAGAAGTTCAGGATTGGCTTGATAGTTGTGAGCGTATCTTCGAGAATCCGGGAATCGAAGAGGCAATGAAGAGGAAGCTAGACTCCCGTCAGCTGCACGGACGGGCTATGAATTTGTGGAATGCTATTAAGATTGCTACCCCTGAGGATCAAGTTACTTGGGATCAGTTCAAGGCGTGATTGAGTGATAAGTTTATCCCAGCTACTCAGAAATCAGAATTATTTAGGAAGTTCTTGGAGCTTAAGCAGAATGGTAGAGCAGTCTCGGAGTATATTGCTGAGTTCGATATTCTATCAAAGTATGGATTACCCCTTATTGACACTCCCGAGAAGAAGAATGAGAGGTTCATAACAGGCTTAGATCAGTACTTGGGGGAAAGGCTTATAAACCATATTGATGAGACTATTGAATCAATTGTTGGGAAAGCATTGAGGTCAGAAAGCATTTATCCTAAGCCCAAGACTGAAGTTGTTGTTGCATCTACAGGAGAGCCAAGGCTGCAAGCAGGTGGTGGAGGCAAGAATAATTCTCAGAATAAGAGGAAACAGAGCCAAGCAAGGATGGTCAGAAAAAGAAGAAGAAAGATGTTGGGTGCTTTAGCTGTGGCAAGAAGGGCCACTATGCCAAAGAATGTCGAGCAAAGCCAGCGGACAGGAAGTGCTTTAAATGCAGCTAAGTGGGACATCACAAGGATAAATGTCCGCAACCCCCTAAAGAGAAGCAGATTGTGAAAGCATATGCTATTAATGCTTTTCCTTCTTTGTCGAACGCCCCAACTGGGGTGGAGAAAGGAAAGAATGTCGTCATTCAAGGTATGTTTTTGTTTATGATGTTCCTGTTCGAGTATTGTTTGATACTGGGGCTCCCCGTTCCTTCATATCTACTGACCTGATAGATAGGTTAGGATTGGAACACGAGATAGTCGATAGACCTTTAGCGGTGATGAAACCGGTTGGTGGTTCGACTAGCCATAGTATGATTTATCGTAATGCGGTCTTATCGAGTCATGGATGTATGTTTGCTTGTGATTTCTTTGTTTTGGGCTTTACTGGGTTTGGCATTATTTTGAAAGTCGGTTGGCTCCAAAGATATGGGTTGGTGGTAGACTGTGAGGGATTTCCGATGACTATTAGGGCGGATGATGGGCGGAGGGTAGTGTTTGGTGGCCTACCTACTGATGAGGTGATGGCTAGTTTTCTAAATTCCCTTGACATCCCGCAGGACGAGTTAGCAAGAATTCCCGTTGTTGGCCAGTATCCGAATATCTTCGAGGAAGTGACCGGACTTCCACCACAACTAGAGATTGAGTTTCAGATTGATTTTGTGAAAGATGCCAGACCTATAGTGATGCCACATCGTCGTATGGCACCAAGGGAGCAGCGAGAGCTCGGGGTGCAAGTAAGCAATCTTTTGAAGAAGGGATTTATCAGAAGAAGTGTTTCTGAGTGGGGAGCACCAGTTGTGTTAGCTACCAAGGCAGATGGTTCCCTTCGATTGTGTGTGGACTACCATGAGTTGAATAAGGTGACGAGGAAGATTAAGTATCATCTACCGCGGATAGATAATTTGTTTGATCAGTTGAGCGATGGAGATTTGTCTCCCAGTTGGATCTCGCGACAGGTTTTCATCAGCTTATGGTGGAAGCTGAGAGTATAGCTAAAATGGCATTTCAGACACCGTCTGGATTCCATGAGTGGTTAGTCATGCCATTCGGGTTGACCAATGCACCAGCATATTTTGTGGATCTTATGGATAGGGTATTTAGGGATCAATTGAATAAGTTTGTTCTTGTGTTCGTAGACGATATCTTGGTTTACTCGAGGACAGAGGAAGAACACAAGGAGCATTTGAGAGTAGTGATGGAGGTGTTGAGAAAACACCAATTGAAAGCAATGTTTTCTAATTTTCACTTCTGGAGGAGGGAAGTGAGATTCTTGGGCCATGTTGTTTCAGAGAATGGTATTACCGTGAACCCTGCGAAGGTGGCTACGGTACAAGATTGGTCTACGCCCAAGAATGCAATAGACATAAGAAGTTTCTCGGGATTAGCTGGATATTATCGTAAGTTTATCCAAGACTTCTCCAAGATAGTGGCACCGTTAACTCAGTTAACCAAGAAGAGTCAAGCTTTCGTTTGGGATGAAAGGTGTGAAAATGCATTCAAGAGTCTAAAGGAAAAGTTGACGTGTGCACCAGTGTTAGTAATTCCTAAAGGGAATGAAGAAATGACAGTGTACACGGATGCATGTGGTACCGGACTAGGTGCTGTGTTGATGCAAGGAGGTAGGGTTGTAGCTTATGCAAGTTGACAACTAAAACCACATGAGAAAAGATACCCTACCCACGATTTGGAATTGGCAGCGATCGTGTTCGCGTTGAAGATGTGGAGACATTATCTCTTGGGAGAAAGATTCGAGTTGTTTAGCGATCATAAATCGTTAAACTATCTCTTCTCTCAGAAGGATTTAAATCTCTGTCAGCAAAGATGGGTAGAATTCTTGGCTTCCTATGATTTCGATAACACATATACACCAGGAAAGGGCAATATGGTAGCTGATGCATTGAGTAGAAGACATGCTAGTTTAAGGGCTATGTTTCTTGAATGGAAGCAACTGGAGTATATCGTAGGGTATGATTTCAGACCAAAGTGCGAACTGGATCCAGAGATGTTAGCAAGTTTGAATATCATACCCACTTTGATTGAGCGGATTGGTTTCAGTCAGAAGGACGATCCTAGTCTATTGGAAATCATCTCCAAGTTAGAGATGGGTATCGACGAGGTGATGAACAAGTATGGGCTTGATAGAGATGGATGGCTTAGAAAGAATGGGAGAATAGTTGTACCCAATGTCAATGGATTGAGACATGAAGTGCTTAGAGAATGTCATCACTCAAAACTGACTATACATCCCTATGGTAATAAAATGTGTCGAGACATCGTGGAGGTGAATCTCGATGTAGGGGCGATGAGAGGTGATGAGGTCGGTACTTATTTGAAGAGGAGGAGAAGGACTTCAAAAAGTTTAACTGGGGCGAGGGGGATTGATGAACGAAATCACCAGAAATTGGCTGGGAAGGGCGGAACACTTCCGTTGTCGGTCGAGATGGACAGTCGGGGGTTTTTGAATTTTTTTTATAAAATTAATTATGAATGGAATAATGTGATTGGCCCGCTATTTATTTAATTCAAAAATAGGGTTTTCTCCAAAAGAACCCCAA
Source organism: Allium sativum (assembly GCA_030737875.1). Lineage (NCBI taxonomy): Eukaryota > Viridiplantae > Streptophyta > Magnoliopsida > Asparagales > Amaryllidaceae > Allium > Allium sativum. Next base: position 166,523,155 of record CM060913.1, read on the forward strand.
TTCAAACCTAATGACTTTCGCCCTCAGCTAAATACCCCCATCCTGGACACAATGGGATATGTTTCGTGAGCCCCTTCGACTACTACAGTCAGTTATTTTTCAAATTAAAACATAAAACATTGAAATTTGGATTTGAACGTACATTTTAATTTGCCGGTGCCACGTACTGATTCTAAAAATTCCCGAAAAGTAAATTTAGCTATGTTGGCACGATACGATCCCAACAGAACTGATTTCGTCGAACTATGAGACCGTTTTAAAAATGGCCATTTTCTGGTCGATCCAATTTGACTGAAATTAAACAAACACGTTTTCCTTTGCCACGCTCACATATTAATTCCAAAAATTATGGAATTTGAAACTTAGCAATAAATTGACATCCTGGATCCAACAAAAGTGGTTTCGTCGAAAACGGAGGTTGTTTGCAAAATGTATATTTTCAAGGGCTAAATTTATTCCATAGCGACCATTTTGAATATCCAATTGTCCATAACTTTTGATTCCCGCAATGAAATTTCGATTTTTCAGATTCGTTAGAAAGATATTCATAAACAGATTTAAATACTTTTGGTTTCGCTAAAATTCGTTTTATTTTGCATCCTGTATGTTCAGTCAAAGTTCGAATTCAAATTTTCAAACTGCCACGCTGTTTCTAACTCGTTATTTAATTAAAATAAATTATTCCAATTACTCCAAATTCATTAAAATAGCTAAATTAAAAATTAAAAATTGGCTCTGATTTTTTGGGTTGTTACAGCCCCATGTAGTCATGACGACTCCACTATACTGGCTCATAGCCGTGCTACGATCACTCTGCCCCATGGAGTAATAACTACCCCACTGCACTGATCCGTAGCCTAACATCCATCATGGTGGTGAATCAAAGTAATGGACGTCGATAACCCCTTAACACACGTCCCGCAGCAAAGTCAATCATGAAGTTAACTCGTTGGTTCCTAACTGGATCCTGAGTTCTACTTCCTATTTGGACTACCTTTGCATCTCCGGTTTTGGTCTCCTCTGGATCGGTTTGAATGTGCGTAGTACCCCAGTTATCATCGGTTCGGTTTGGTTCGCCCATCCTGATTCGGTTCGTGATCATCTGCTTCGGATCGGTTCGTGCATTACAATTTCCCCCAGGTCGAATCGTGATGCTCCAGGCTAAGTCGTTGTGCCACACTGGTTTGGATCGTGCCATCTTCACCAGGTCGGGTCGGGCTTCTCCATCCGGGTCGGCTCGGAGTTGCATGATGCTCCACATTCGGTTTGGGTCGGGTCGTGGTCTTCAAGTGCGAGCGGTTCGTGCCACACTCTAGATGCCAGCGGTTCGGGTCATGGGATGCTCCACGAGCGGGTCGACTCGTGCCCCTTCCACCGATCCGATCTTGTTCGGGTCGAATTCTTGCAACTTTTCCTACGACTATTTTAAGCCACACGACGGTGTTTTCAACCAATTTAACTGTTCTATGCAATCACAAATCATACCAAACAGTAATAGCAACATGTATAATCACCCACAAACAGCAAAACAAAATTTTAATATGTTTATACGGATGAAACATACCGAAAACCCCGTGTTTTTCCCTTAATCCCCCTTAGTCATGTTTAATAATACAATTAGCAAAACTTATCCAAATTAGCCCAAATTTTTTCAGAGCCCTAAAATAATATTTTAGAATTTTACAAAAAAATTCAAATTTTTCTGAGCCATAATTTCGCTAATTATCACTAATCTCCCCTAATTAGTGAAAAACAATGCAAATCACTCACCTTAGCCACAAATTACTTATAGATCTGAAAGTATCTCTGATATGGGTCGAATCTCTATGTGTTCCGGCAGCTCTATCCCAAATTCTATGCTAACCCACCTTGGTTTGATGTAGATTAGGCTAAAACTTGATTAAACGGTTATTAGAAGGTGATTTGGGTGTTGGAGGCCATTGTTAGTGTTGAAGAGAGGTAAGTGGCGGCTAGAAAATGACAAAGTAAAGGTTTCTCTATCATCCCTCATATAGCTGTAATCCCGAAATCCCCCAATCGGCCTAACTGCTAATCACCCGGTTAAGCCCAATTAAGCTGTTTTTCACCTTTTAAAACTTGATTCGGCCATCTCCCAAACGGTAAGTCCGTTTGACAAGTGTGACCACTCTACAGAAAGGTAAACCATCATCCGGATCTAATGGAAGTAGTTTCAGCTCAAAACTCCATACCAATCAAAAGTTATAGGCGAAACAAGATTCTCCATAGGCAAATTGGTCATTTAAAAATCGGCAAAAATTGTGAGCATGGAAAATGACCCCAGTAGTTGTTCCCCAAAGTTACACGACCATACGACTTCATATGATAATGAAATAAATATTCTACGTTCCTCCGATGCGTAGAATGCGGGTTGTTACATCCCCCCTCGTCCCTCCCCCCTCCCCCCCTCTTTAAGAAATTTCGCCCACGAAATTCCTTAACCAAAAATATAAAAAGGTGTTCCGCATGCCTAGCAGTCGTTCACAAACAATCAAACATACACAACAATTAAAACAAACCTATCCTAGCATGCAGAAAGACTAAATCGTAATGAAAACCCTACCGGGCAAAGAGTTCTGGATACGTCTCCTTAATGCTCTCCTCTGTCTCCCAAGTACAATCATTCTCATCCCCGCCCCACTGAACCTTGACTAGATTCACTGCCTTCCTTCGAAGTTTCTTTGTATCGTGCTCAACAATACGAATCGGCTTGCGGTTCCCAACCGCCTCAGGTTCTACTTTGATATCGTTCAACTGATCAGGTGAAATAGCCACATCGGGGTCGTGCACGAAGTTCCTTAACTGGGAAGCCATCAATGTAATCCATCAGGTGAAATAGCCACATCGGGGTCGGTCCACAATCACCCAAATGCTATCATGACCCGATCTAGTCCTTGGTAACCCATCAATGTAATCCATTGAGACTTGTTCCCATTACCATTTGGGATTTCTAATGGTTGCAACAAACCACTAAGCTTCTTTTGCTCAGCTTTAACTAGTTGGCAATTCATGCATTTGGATATAAACTTCCCAACGCCTCTTTCCATTCCTTCCCAGTAGTAGGTCTGCTTCATGTCTCGATACATTTTGTTACCACCGGGATGTATGGTTAGTTTTGAGTGATGGCATTCTCTAAGCACTTCATCTCTCAATCCATTGACATTGGGCACAACTAGTCTTCCATTCTTTCTAAGCCATCCATCTCGATCAAGCCCATACTTGTCCATCTCATCATTGATACCCTTCTTTAACTTGGGGATGATTTCCAATTAGTTAGGATCGTCCCTCTGACTGGAACCAATCCGCTCAATCAAAGTGGGTCTGATCGTCAAACGGGCTAACATTACTAGATCCAATTCGCACTTTGGTTTGAAATCATACCCTGCGATATATTCTAGTTGCTTCCATTTAAGAAACATAGCCCCTAAATTGGCATGTCTCCTACTCAATGCATCGGCTGCCGCTTTGCCTTTCCCAGGTGTATATGTGATATCAAAATCATATGAAGCCAAGAATTCTAACCATCTCTATTGACGAAGATTTAAATCCTTCTAAGAGAAAAGAAACTTTAACGATTTATGATCAGTAAACAACTTGAATCTTTCTCCCAAGAGATAATGTCTCCACATCTTCAACGAGAACACGATCGATGCCAATTCCAAATCATGGGTAGGATATCTTTTCTCATGCGGTTTTAGTTGCCGACTAGCGTAGGCTACTACCCTACCTCCATGCATCAGCACAACACCTAGTCCGGTACCATATGCATCCGTGTATACTGTCATTTCTTCATTCCATTTAGGAATGACTAACACTGGCGCATGTGTCAACTTTTCCTTTAGACTCTTAAATGCATTTTCAAACCTTTCATCCCAAACAGAAGCTTAATTCTTCTTGGTCAACTGAGTTAACGGTGTCGCTGTCTTAGAGAAGTATTGGATAAACTTACGATAATATCCAGCTAATCCCAGGAAACTTATTACGTCTGTTGCATTCTTGGGCGTAGGCTAATCCTGTACCGTAGCCACCTTCGTAGGTCCACGACAATACCATTCTGCGAAACAACATGGCCCAAGAATCTCACTTCCCTCCTCCAGAGGTGACACTTAGAAAACTTCGCTTTCAATTGGTGTTTTCTCAACACCCCCATCACCACTCTCAAATGTTCCTTGTGTTCTTCCTCTATCCTCGAATAAACAAGTATATCGTCCACGAACACAAGAACGAACTTATTCAATTGATCCCCGAATACCCTATTCATAAGATCCACAAAATATGTTGGTGCATTGGTCAACCCGAATGGCATGACCAACCACTTATAAAATCTAGACGGCGTCCGAAATGCCGTTTTAGCTATACTCTCAGCTTCCACCCTAAGCTGATGAAATCCGGTCGCGAGGTCCAATTGGGAGAACACTCTTGCTCCCTCTAGTTGATCAAAAAAATCATCTATCCGCTGAAGAGGATACTTATTCTTCCTAGTCACTTTATTCAACTCGCGATAGTCCACACATAGATGAAGGGAACCATCTGCATTGGTAGTAAATACAACTGGTGCTCCCCACTCGGAGATAGTTCTTCTGATAAATCCGTTCTTCAAAATATCGCTTACTTGCACCCCGAGCTCTCTTTGCTCCCTTGGTGCCATATGACGAAGTGGCATCTCTATAGGTCTGACATCTTTCACTGAATCAATACGGAACTCAATCTCTCGGTGTGGTGGAAGTACGGTCAGTTCCTCGAAGATATCCGGATACTAGCCAACAATGGGAATTCCTCCTAACTCGTCCTGCGGGATGTCGAGGGAATTTAGAAAACTAGCCGTCACCTTATCACTAGGTAGGCCACCAAACACTACCCTCCGCCCATCATCCGCCCTAATAGTCATCGAAAATCCCTGACAGTCTACCACCACCCCATATCTTTAGAGCCAATCGACTCCCAAGATAATGCCAAACCCAGTAAAGCCCAAAACAAAGCAATCACAAGCAAACATACATCCATGACTCGATAAGACCGAATTTCGACAAATCATGCTAAGGCTAGTCAAACCACCAATCGGGTTCGTTACAACTAAAGGTCTATTGACTATCTCAGGTTCCAATCCCAACCTATCTACCAGGTCACTAGATATGAAGGAATGGGAAGCCCCAGTATCAAACAGTACTCGAGCAGGAACATCATAAACAAAAAGCATACCTTGAATGACGACATTCTTTCCTTTCTCCGCCGCAGTTAGGGCATTCGACGAAGAAGGAACAACATTAATAGCATATTCTTTCACTATCTGCTTCTCTTTGGGTGGTTGTGGACATTTATCCTAGTGATGTCCCACTTGGCCGCAGTTGAAGCATGTAATAACCCGGAAAATCTGAACCAATTTAAAATTTTTATTTTGGCAATTTTAATGAATTTTGAATATTTAAAATGATTTATTTTAAATAATGACGACGAGAAATTTATTTTGAATAGAATTTGAACGTATATGTTTATATAGATCGTTGTTAGAATATAATTAATTATTTTTAATTATAAAAGGAATTGAAAATGGCGTGGTAGTTTGAAAATTCGATTTCAAATTTCAAGTTTCAAATGAATGTATAGGATTCAAAATAAACCGGATTTTAGCGAAATCAAAAATATTAGAATCTATTTGGGAATATCTTTCCAACGAATCCAAAAAATCAAAATTTCATAGCAGAATAAAAAGTTATGCCCAGTTGAAAATTCAGAATAGTCGCTATGGAGTTTTGGCCCTTAAAAATAGAAATTTTGCAAACGACCTCTATTTTCGACGAAACCACTTTTATTGGATCGGGGATGTCAAGTTATTGCTAGATTCCAAAATTCATAATTTTTGAAAGAAACATGTGAGTGTGGCAAAAAGAAAACGTGTTTTGGCAGTTTCTATCAATTTGGATCGACCAGAAAATGGCCATTTTTCAAACGACCTCAGAATTTGATTAAATTAGTTTTGTTAGGACCGTATCATCAATACCAAGCTAGAAATAACTTTTCTGGAATTTTCAGAGGTAGCATGTGGCCCCGGTAAATTAAAATATGCGTTCAAATTCAGTATATAGAGTTATATTTTGATTTGGACGAAAACTAATCGAAACGGCCGAACCGGCTTACGAAACATATCCCATTTTGTTCGGAATGGGGGTAATATGCTGTGAACAACAGTCGGTGAGTTCGATTTGGAGTTCAAAATAAAAAGTTACGTTTTGAGAATTAAAAATAATAAATTAAATAAAAAAGTCAACTCTCTTTCCCCTTTACTCTCTCTTCTCCACTTTAGTTTCAAAATCGAAATAGAAAATAGAAGAAAAAAATCGCCAGAACCAGTAGCTCCTCTCCCAAGTTCTAGCCACCACCGTGCGCCTCTGGTCTCTCCAGCTCCTCCCCCTTGGGCTCCTCCTCCTCTAAATTAAACCACGACCAACCGCGAGCCCTAGGCCACCATGGCACCAACTCCGACCGGCGAACTCCCACTCTGTCGTGCCTCACGCAGCCGCAACCCCCTTGACGACCTCCAACACCCCACAGTCGCCATCCCCACCCCATTATCCACCGTGAGTTTTTTTTATTTGATTTTTTTATTTATTTTATTATTTATAAATTCATGTTAGAAAATTTAGATCTTTAATTAAAGAAAGGCATGATTATTATTCTTTTAAAAATCCGATTTTTATACTTACAACATAGGGAAGAAAGTTTATATTTTTATATGAAGAAAGATCATATTTTTATATGAAGGAAGATTGTATTTTATTTAAAGAAAGACTATATTTTATGTGAAAGGACTATATTTTTACTTAAGAAAGTATAGATCTTTATTTATGGAAAGTTTAGATTTTTAATTATATGAAGATAGCGAAATAAAAAAATTCGATCTTTATATGAGAAGTAGAAAATAAAAATATGATTTTTATATTATAGAAGAAATAAAAATATGATTTTTATATTATATAGATAATAAAAATATGATTTTTATATCAGGTGTTTGAATGGCGATGTAAAAATATAATTTTTATTATATATAAAGCACTATAAAAATATAATTTTTCTAAAGTGGTAGCGAAGAAAAATACAATTTGTATATAGAAGGAAGCATTGTAAAAATATATGATTTTTTTATATGAAGGGCCATCATAAAAATGTGATTTTTAAAAATAAACATCATATTAAAATGTGATTTTTAATATGAACAGCGGGAAGTAGTGCGATGGAACGGCCTGACTGAACCGTTCAGAAATAAAACTGGCGGAGTGGAACCCAAAGGTGAGAACTCCTCACTTTTATTTTATTTTCTAGTTTGAAATATATACTAGGATGTAGACGGTGCTTAGCAGCACCCGACACCCGTCGTCCACAGAGCATGGATGACTTGTTTGTTTGATTGATGTGTTGTGAAAATTGATTGTGTGATGTGGAATGAATAAATATTTTATAGTTAAAAATATAATTTTTAACATGTATATAAAATAAATATTTATAAACAAATCGGACGATTTTTTATGTACACACATTTGACTGACATCGATTGGGACGATAAATTTTAAACATCGCCCAACTGCACAAATAAAACTTGTGTTTGATTGTTTGAAGCCCCATATGGGTATTGGGATGATATTGCACGTACACTAATCCCGATAATTAGTTGTATGTTGATCGATTGATTGACAGGCTGTTGCAAGCATTGAATATTTATATTTAATGCGTATACAGTGTAGAATGCACTCTAGATGATGGATTGTTGTTTTCATAGTTGTTATACACATTGGTTGTGTGAAATCCATATAATCAAATTATATGGTAATTAACTGTGTCTGATTCCAGTTCAGAAAGAATGAATATTTTAAAATAACGATTATTTTAAAATAACAAATATTTTAAAATAATATTCAGTAAAAGATCAAAATCTGATTTTGATGTCTGATTTGGGATGGACACGAATATATTTAAATATATATAGCCGTGTTGATTAGATTAACGCCATTTTGACATGAACGATATTTATATCGATTTTATTCATTTTTATAATGAATACAGAAAAGGAATTGATTTCAAAATCTAATATTTTGAAAATATTATCATTTATATATCGATGATATGGAATATTCAATTTTGATTAGGAATTGAATATGAAGTTGAAATCGTTTTGAAAACGAATTTAAAACGATTTATAAAATACGTTTTAACTGAAAATCGATGAAATATATATTATATAATGGCCTGAATAGAGCGCGTCGCGCTGCGGTAGTTCGCGAATTTCGACCATTGACTTCGAACGGACATTACTAGAGATCCAACCGTCGGATTCTCCTAAAATCGGAACCGTTGGGTTCGTATCGAAAAGAGCTTTCTGACGAATACAAGAAATTAGAAATCTAATGGTTGTATTTGGAATTATGTCTAAATCAAATTTGGAAAAGGTCGTTGTAAGTGCAGTTCGATGGCCATTTATGGAAATCGACCGTACTGGCCTTGATAAAATTATTGAAAATATGAATAATTTGTGTAAAATCATAAGAAACGATTTGGACAGAATTGGGATGAAAAATTCCAGATTTGAAAAGATAAAAATATATTTTCATCGAAATGATCTAGCTTTGAACTAGAATTATAATTCATTTATTTTTAAAATAAATAAATTGGATTTGAAATGGTTTTAAAAATAACCAGAATTTCCAATAAAATAAGTTGGAAATGTATTAGAATCGAAATTATCTTTGGAATATTTCGATGTTGAATTTCGTAATTATACAGATATTGTTATGGGAATTTGAAAGATATATTTATATCGTTATTTCCAATACGTTATTTGTTGGTCGTAGAATTTGATATTGAATATAAGCCGATATATTTTCTATTCAGAGCCTTGTATTTAATATCAAATGGGACTTGGGTTTATCATGAATGGTGTCTTCATTTACACTGTTCTTCAACCCAGTTAAGAAAAGATTAAATCTTTTATTTAGATTTAACGAATAATACCAATTAATTAATATTTAATTGGAATTGAATTGGAATTGATTTTCGGGTTTAACATGAACGATGTTTCAAATAACACTTGTTCTTTAACCCGATAATTAATGGAATGTGAATTGGGTTTGTTGTGAATTGTGTTTTAACGACATGCGTTCTTTAACCCAATTCACAGTGAAATGTGATTTGGAATTTATAATTCTTTTGTTAAGATTTAAAGGAGATTTTACAAAGTAAAGTTTTCCAATGTAATAAAATAAATTGGGATGGAATGGAATTTGATTTGGTAATAATCGAAGTGAATTTCAGTGGATGAGGACAGCTAATATATATGGAATTTAAAAGGCTTTGCCGTTATTCCATTTACATTGTTAGTCGGAGATTGAAGTTTATATCAATTTGTTTTCCATGAAGATTCCATCGTTAATGGAATGTGATTTTGGGTTGTTGTGAATGATATCTTTAATAATACTGTTTTTGGACCCAACGGAGTTAAGAAAATCGGAAACTAACTGGAGATTAGTTAAGTTGAATGGTTTCCTGGATATTGATCTGATGTTGGTTTCGGCCTTCGGGGTTATTACCAAAGGAATTGTTCACTTGCTAATTTACGGTCAAAGGTTGATGGAATAGAATGTGGTTTTGGGTTTATCATGAACCGTGTTTTAAATGACATTGGTTTTTTAACCTAGTTAAAGACGGGATATGATTTCGCAAGTTAAACAATCATTAATATTTATTTTTGGAAAGATTAAAAACAAGTGGAGTTTTAATGAATCTTTAATTAGATAGAAATGATCGAGAATGTAGTATCACCAGTTTTGCTCCAGGCGATAGTTAAATCTTTAATTAGATTTGAACGTGAAATGGTAATTGAATTTACCGTTAACACCGCGGTGTTAGATATGAAGTATTACCAGTTTTACTTCATGGGATGAATAGGTTGGGGTTGGGAAATTTAACAAATGATTACTTCGGTAATGTTTGCTAATCCCGACTAGTTTGGATAAACCATAATTTGGTTTGAATTGATATTCAAAAGAAGATTAATGAATAAATTTGAAGAATTTATCTTTGATAAAATTGACGGATCCTTTCCCGAAATATAAGAATATTTGAATAAAGGAATATTCTGGTTTGGAATGAGGCATACGTTTTGTTTTATAACACTTGTTTTTTATATACGCGAGTTATTCGGAAAGGCCGGGTTTTATACCATTCTGAATAACTGAATCGACCATGAAGATAGTGGCTGAAGACCGGAGGTCTTCACATCGTTTGGATAATTACTGATGATCTTGATTTGGCTGTACACCCAAGAGGAGGGAATCGGTTTGTGATCGTCTAGACGTAACTGGAGATCGATGGATATGCGAGGAATAATTTTCCTCCGGTTTCATTCAGACCCAGAACGGACTTGTAAATGGATGTGTGTCTGACATCGGATTTCATTCTGTGTGATTGATATACATCGGTTGCATAGCGTGAATTGCCTGTGTGGCATGCTGAGATGCAAATGATCAAGGCTTCTGTTGAAAAGCAGTCTTGTGGTTGATGATCAAAGAACGGCTTTAATATTGCGTAGCTTTGTGTAGTGTTAATTCGCGAGCCTCACACCCCAGTGTGAACCAGAAACGGGAGAGGACTTAAGGGAGGACATGTGTTTCCTTCTAGTTAGGAGTGGTGTTTTGGGTTTTACATGCCTGGACATTTTACTTATGTGGATGATGGATAGTGAGGCGCCTCGGTTATTTCGGTCTCTGTGGAGCCGATGGTATGGTCTTTGTACAGACCAATTTTACACCCCATAGGGCGGGGAAATGTAGTGTTCATGCATTTTAATCCACATCGAGTGGACCGGCCCTGATGATCCAAGGCTTGACAGATTACTTGCCTGAGACATGGGCTAGATTGTCTCGAAGTTGTAAGGACGATCCCTTGCCTCGGTTCATAGACGAAAATCCAACTTCCAATACGTGACATTTGCGTTTTTGATTGTACAGCCTAGTGTTGGCGACATGATATATGGTACCCATGCCGTCTAGGATTGATACATTTATATTTGAAGTTGTTTTATGCACTATGCACTTATAATAGTATCAAATGATTTGTTTTAACGTATCAAGCATGTTTGGCTATTATAATGGAAAAGCCTATCCCCCGGCTTGCGTTGCATTATGTGATAGGACATGGGTCTTATAATAGCTTCATTTTTCCAAAAAAGCATTACGCTGTTTTGATATATGCACTGGTATTCTTGGGAGGGAACCCGTTCCGTGTTTCACGGCGCGGTCCCTTGATATATCTAATTTAAAGTGAAGTTTTAAATAACTGTTTTAGTTCTCACACCAGTCACATGACTGACCTGGAGTTTATTGTTTTAACCTAAACTCTGGGTGCCCTTATTTTCCATGGGCAGCTAGTAGTTTTGGTTTTGCAGATTTATATTCACATGATCATGTTTATAGCTGGAATGATATTCTGAAAGTTCTGTATCCTTATATTCTTTTCAGTTATGTTTTATATTATTTTCCGCTGCATTGTAAATTGTAAATCTCTGATATTTTCTATGTAATATTTATCATACTCTGTATATTCTTATAATCTGATGAAATTGTTGTAATAAGCAATGAAATGTTCTTCTGTTTGAGTTCTGATTTGTCTTGTCCTCAATTCAATCCGGGCTTTCCTTCACGGGGAAGTTCGGGTCGTTTCATTGTGGTATCAGAGCTCTGGTTTACAAAGCTTGGAGAACAAGACACATTAGAACTAGACGAAAGAATTCATCAGAGATTGGATTAGTAATATCTAATGAGATTGACTCGTTAGAGATAGGATCAGTAGTATCCTAGAATGAGTTAGAAGAGTATGATTTAATAAAAACAAAATTTGTTTTGAAAATTTAAACTTTATTATTCGTATTTGAATATTTATTTTTATTTGAATTTGGACAATCAAGTATATAAAGATTTTGCATATACGTTTGATCCACGGGTATTCGAAGTTTTAATATACTGGATAGATATAGAATCACACTCTAGTCTCCCAGGGATGAAACTATTGATGACTATAATAGCATTAGTGTTTGTGTTCGAGTTTCGAAAGTGAGATTTTTATATATTTTCATTAGACTGGTGTGAGAACCAAAATATAGTTAGAATATATTGTTGTGATTTGGCATTAAAAACATGATTTTCTGTATATATATATATATATATATCAAAATTATGAGTTTGAAACGTTAATCAACTAATTGATTGCTGATTGTGTTGTTTGATTAATTAGAATTTGGAACCATTATGCCAAATTGTATCAAATATCGGACTGAATTGAAAATTGTTTGACATTGCATGCATATACATGTGTATTCATTGAACAGGTCATTGCAAGGAGGCTAGAGCAGAGGGATAAAATTGTTTGCTCGACAAATAGGTACATGTTTATTGTATTTCTTGGGGATTTTGATGATTTTATGAGCCGTTTGGCTAGCTGCTTAGCTGTTTCTTTTTCCTTTTAGATTGGAAAGGCCTGTATGGCAATTTTGGGTTTTTCCTTGTGCTCCCGTGCAGGGGAGGTTATGGCGAAATTTTTCGAAAATTTAGGGTGTTAGCCAAATTTTTGGAAATTTGGAAAGTTCTTAGAAACTGAAAAGTTGAAGAACTTAAGCCATAAGTAAAATATTAAAAGTTGAGTTGGTCAGTTAAACAACTTTCAGCTTTGTTCCTTTTCGGGGATGAAAAGTTTTAAGTGGGGGAGATTGTAATAACCCGGAAAATCTGAATCAATTTAAAATTTTTATTTTGGCAATTTTAATGAATTTTGAATATTTAAATTGATTTATTTTAAATAATGACGACGAGAAATTTATTTTGAATAGAATTTGAACGTATATATTTATATAGATCGTCGTTAGAATATAATTAATTATTTTTAAATATAAAAGGAATTGAAAATGGCGCGGTAGTTTGAAAATTCGATTTCAAATTTCAAATGAATGTACAGGATTCAAAATAAACCGGATTTTAGAGAAACCAAATATATTAGAATATATTTTGGAATATCTTTCCAAAAAATCCGAAAAATCAAAATTTCATAGCGGGAATAAAAAGTTATGCCCAGTTGAAAATTCAGAATAGTCGCTATGGAATTTTGGCCCTTAAAAATGAAAATTTTGCAAACGACCTCTGTTTTCGATGAAACCACTTTTGTTGGATCCGGGATGTCAAGTTATTGCTAGATTCCAAAATTCATTATTTTTGAAAGCAATATGTGATCGTGGCAAAAGAAAACGTGTTTTGGCAGTTTCTGTCAATTTGGATCGACCAAAAAATGGCCAATTTTCAAACGGTCTCAGAATTTGACGAAATTAGTTTTGTTAGGACCATATTGTCAATACAAAGGTAGAAATAAAATTTTTGGAATTTTCAGAGATAGTATGTGGCCCCGGTAAATTAAAATGTGCGTTGAAGTTCAATATATAGAGTTATATTTTGATTTGGACGAAAACTAATCGAAACGGCCGAACTGGCTTACGAAACATATCCCATTGTGTTCGGAATGGGGGTAATATACTATGAACGACAGTCGGTGAGTTCGATTTGGAGTTCAAAATAAAAAGATACTTTTTGAGAATTAAAAACAATAAATTAAATAAAAAAGTCAACTCCCTTTCCCCTTTACTCTCTCCTCTCCCCGGTGGTTTCAAAATCGAAATAGAAAAAAAAAGAAAAAAAATCACCAGAACTAGTTGCTCCTCCCCCAAGTTCAAGCCACCACCGCGTGCCTCAGGTCATGGCGCCGCTGGTCCCTCCAGCTCCTCCCCCTTGGCCTCCTCCTCTAAATTAAACCATGACCAACCGCAAGCCCTAGGCCACCGTGGCACTAACTCCGATCGGCGAACTCCCCCTCCGTCGTGCCTCACGCAGCCGCACCCCCTCTGACGACCTCCGACACCCCACAGCCGCCATCCCCACCCCATTATCCACCGTGAGTTTTTTTTTATTTGATTTTATTTATTTATTTATAAATTCATGTTAGAAAATTTAGATCTTTAATTAGAGAAAGGCATGATTATTATTCATGTAAAAATCCAATTTTTATACTTACAACATAGGGAAGAAAGATTATATTTTTGTATGAAGAAAGATCATATTTTTATATGAAGGAAGATTGTATTTTATATAAAGAAAGATTATATGTTTATGCGAAAGGATTATATTTTTACTTAAGAAAGTATAGATCTTTATTTATGGAAAGTTTAGATTTTTAATAATATGAAGATAGCGAAATAAAAAAATTCGATCTTTATATGAGAAGTAGAAAATAAAAATATGATTTTTATATTATAGAAGTAATAAAAATATGATTTTTATATTATATAGATAATAAAAATATGATTTTTTATATCAGGTGTTTGAATGGCGATGTAAAAATATAATTTTTATTATATATAAAGCGCTATAAAAATATATTTTTTCTAAAGTGGTAGCGAAGAAAAATATAATTTTTATATAGAAGGAAGCGTTGTAAAAATATATGATTTTTTTTATATGAAGGGCCATTATAAAAATGTGATTTTTAAAAAAAAACATCATATTAAAAATGTGATTTTTAATATGAACAGCGGGAAAGGAGTGCGATGGAACGACCTGACTGAACCGTTCAGAAATAAAACTTGCGGAGTGGAACCCAAAGGTAAGAACTCCTCACTTTTATTTTATTTTCTTGTTTGACATATATACTAGGATGCAGACGGTGCTTAGCAGCACCTGACACCCGTCGTCCACAGACCATAGATGACTTGTTTGTTTGATTGATGTGTTGTGAAAATTGATTGTGTGATGTGGAATGAATAAATATTTTATAGTTAAAAATATAATATTTAACGTGTATATAAAATAAATATTTATAAACAAATCGGACGGTTTGTTTGTGTACACACATTTGACTGATATTGATTGGGACGATAAATTTTACACATCGCCCAACTCCACAAATAAAACTTGTGTTTGATTGTTTGAAACCCCACACGGGTATTGGGATGATATTGGACATACACTAATCCCGATAATTACCTATATGTCGATCGATTGATTTACAAGCTGTTGTAAGCATTGAATATTTATATTTAATGCTTATACAGTGTAGAATGCACTCTGGATGATGGATTGTTGTTTTCATAGTTGTTATACACATTGGTTGTGTGAAATCCATATAATCAAATTATATGGTAATTGACTGTGTCTTATTCCAGTTTATAAAGAATGAATATTTTAAAATAACGATTATTTGAAAATAACGAATATTTTCAAATAATATTCAGTAAAAGATCAAAATCTAATTTTGATGTCCGATTTGGGATGGACATGAATATATTTAAATATATATAGCCGAGTTGATTAGATTAACACCATTTTATCGTGATCGATATTTATATCGATTTTATTCATTTTTATAATGAATATAGAAAAGGAATTGATTTCAAAATCTAATATTTTGAAAATATTATCATTTATATATCGATGATATGGAATATTCGATTTTGATTAGGAATTGAATATGAAGTTGAAATCTTTCTGAAAACGAATTTAAAACGATTTATAAAATACGTTTTAACTGAAAATCGATGAAATATATATTATATATATTATATAATGGCCTGAATATAACGCATCGCGCTGCGGCAGTTCGCGAATTTCGACCATTGACTTCGAACAGACATTAAGGGAGATCCGACCGTCGGATTCTCTAAAACCGGAACCGTTGGGTTCTTATCGAAAAGAGCTTTCTAAATTACAAGAAATTAGAAATCTAACGGTTGGATTTGGAATTATGTCCAAATCAAATATGGAAAAGGTCAATGTAAGTGCAGTTCGATGGCCGTTTATGGAAATCGACTGTACCGGCCTTGATAAAATTATTGAAAATATGAATAATTTGTGTGAAATCATAAGAAATGATTTGGGATGAAAAATTCCATATTTGAAAAGATAAAAATAGATTTTCATCGAAATGAACTAGCTTTGAACTAGAATTATAATTCAATTATTTTTAAAATAAATAAATTGGATTTGAAATGGTTTTAAAAATAACCATAATTTCCAATAAAATAAATTGGAAGTGGATTTGAATCAAAATTGTCTTTGGAATATTTTGATGTTGAATTTTGTAATTATACAGATATTGTTATGGGAATTTGAAAGATATATTTATATCATTATTTCTAATACGATATTTGTTGGTTGTAGAATTTGATATTGAATATAAGCCGATATATTTTCTATTCAGAGCCTTGTATTTAATATCAAATGGGATTTGGGTTTGTCGTGAATGGTGTCTTCATTTCCACTGTTCTTAAACCCAATTGAGAAAAAGATTAAATATTTTTTTTAGATTTAATGAAGAATACCAATTAATTAATATTTAATTGGAATTGATTTTCGGGTTTATCGTGAATGGTGTTTTAAATAACACTTGTTCTTTAACTCGATAAATAATGGAAGGTGAATTGGGTTTGTTTTGAACTGTGTTTTAGCGACATTCGTACTTTAACCCGATTTACAGTGAAATGTGATTTGGAATTCATAAATCTTTTGTTAAGATTTAAAGGAGATTTTCCAAAGTAATGTTTTCCAATTTAATAAAATAAATTGGAATGGAATGGAATTCGATTTGGTAATAATCGAAGTGAATTTCTGTGGATGAGGACTGCTAATATATATGGAACTCAAAAGGCTTTGCCGTTATTCCATTTATATTGTTAGTCAGAGATGGAAGTTTATATCGATTTGTTTTCCATGAAGATTCCATCGTTAATGGAATGTGATTTTGGGTTGTCGTGAATGGTATCATTAATAATACTGTTCTTAAACCCAACCGTAGTTAAGAAAATCAGAAACTAACTAGAGATTAGTTAAGTTGAATGGTTTCCTGGATATTGATCTGATGTTGGTTTCAGCCTTCTGGGTTATTACTTAGGTAATTGTTCACTTGCTAATTTACGGTCAAAGGCTGATGGAATAGAATGTGGTTTTGGGTTTATCATGAACCATGTTTTAAATGACATTGGTTCTTTAACCCAGTTAAAGACAGGATATGATTTCCCAAGTTAAACAATCGTTAATATTGATTTTTGGGAAGATTAAAAACAAGTGGAGTTTTAATGAATCTTTAATTAGATAGAAATGACCGAGAATGGAGTATCACCAGTTTTTCTCCAGGCGATAGTTAAATCTTTAATTAGATTTGGACGTGAAATGCTAATTGAATTTACCGATAACACCGCGGTGTTAGATATGAAGTATTACCAGTTTTACTTCATGAGATGAATAGGTTTGGGTTGGGAAATCTAACAAATGATTACTTCGGTAAGGTTTGCAAATCTCGACTAGTTTGGATAAATCATAATTTGGTTTGAATTAATATTCAAAGGAAGATTAAAGAATAAATTTAAAGAATTTATTTTTGATAAAATTAATGGGAACCTTTCCCAAAATATAAGAATATTTGAATAAAGGAATATTCTGGATTGGAATGAGGCATAAATTGTGTTTTATAGCACTTGTTTATTATATACGCGAGTTATTCGGAATGGCCGGGTCTACACCCATTCTGAATAACTTAATCGATGATCAAGATGGTGGTTGAAGACCGGAGATCTTCACATCGTTTGGATAATTACTGATGATCTTGATTTGGCTGTACACCCAAGAGGAGGGAATCAGTTGGTGGTCGTCTAGACGTACTTGGAGATCGATGGATATGCGAGGAATAAGGTTCCTCTGGTTTCGTTCAGACCCAGAACGGACTTGTAAATGGATTTGTGTCTGATATCGGATTTCATTCTGCGTGATTGATATACATCGGTTGCATAGCGTGAATTGCCTGTGTGGCATGCTGAGATGCAATTGATTAAGGCTTCTGTTGAAAAGCAGAGTCTTGTGGTTGATGATCAAAGCACGGCTTTAATACAGCGTAGCTTTGTGTAGCGTTAATTCACGAGCCTCACACCCCGGTGCGAGCCAGAAACAGGAGAGGACTTCAAGGAGGACATGCGTTTCCTTCTATCTAGGAGTGGTGTTTTGGGTTTTACACGCCCGGACATTTTACTTTTGTGGATGATGGAGATTGCGAGGCACCTTGGTTATTTCGGTCTCTGCGGAGCTGATGGAATGGTCTTTATACAGACCAATTTTACGCCCCATAGGGCGGGGAAACGTAGTGTTCAGGCATTTTAATCCACATTGAGTGGACTGGCCCTGATGATCCAAGGCTTGACAGAGTACTTGCCTGAGACATGGGCTAGATTGTCTCGAAGCTGTAAGGACGGTCCCTTGCCTCGGTTCACAGACGGAAATCCAACTTCCAATACGTGACATTTGCAGTTTTGATTGTAAAGCCTAGTATTGGCGACATGATATATGGTACCCATGCTGTCCAGGATTGATACATTTATATTTGAAGTTGTTTTGTACACTATGCAATTATAATAGTATCAAATGATTTGTTTTAACGTATCAAGCATGTTTGGCTATTACATGGGAAAAGCCTATCCCCTGGCTTGCGTTGCATTGTGTGATAGGACCTGGGTCTTATAACAGCTTCATTTTTCCAAAAAAGCATTGCGCTGTTCTGTGTTTTACGGCGTGGTCCCTTGATATGTCTGATTTAAATTAAAGATTTAAATAACCGTTTTAGTTCTCACACCAGTCACATGACTGACCTGGAGTTTATTGTTTTAACGCAAACTCTGGGTGCCCTTATTTTCCACGGGCAGCTAGTAGTTTTGGTTTTGCAGACTTATATTCACAGGATCCTGTTTATAGCTGGAATGATATTCGGAAAGCTCTGTATCCATATATTCTTTTCAGTTATGTTTTATATTATTTTCCGTTGCATTGGAAATTGTAAATCTCTGATATTTTCTATGCAATATATTTTTATACTCTGTATATTCTTGTAATCTGATGAAATTATTGTAATAAGCAATAAAATGTTCTTTTGTTTGTGTTCTGATTTGTTTTGTCCTCAATTCAATCCGGGTTTTCCTTCACGGGGAAGTTCGGGTTGTTTCAAAGCACTTCGTGTCCGCTGGCTTTGCTCGACATTCTTTAGCATAATGGCCATTCTTGCCATAGCTAAAGCACTCAACATCTTTCTTTCTCTTCTTCTGACCATCCTTAGTCTGATTCTGTTTCCTTTTGTTCTGAGAATTATTCTTGCCTCCAACGCTTGCCTACGGCTTTGGCCCTTCTGCAGATGCAACAACGACTTCAGCCTTGGGCTTAGGATAAAGGCTCTCTGACCTCAATTGTTTCCCAACAATCGATTCAAAAGTCTCATGAATATGGTTTATATGCCTTTCCCCCAAGTACTGTTCTAAACCAGTTATGAACTTCTCGTTCTTCTTCTCGGCGGTATCAATAAGTGATAATCCATACGTCGATAAAGTATCGAACTACCAATATATTCCTAGACTGCCCTACCATTCTGTTTAAGCTCCAAGAACTTCCTAAACAATTCTGATTTCTGAGCTACAAGGATAAATTTATCACTGAATCGGGTCTTGAACTGATCCCAAGTAACTTGATCCTCAGGGGTAGTTGCCTTAATAGCATTCCACCAATTCATAGCCCGTCCTTGTAGTTGACGGGATGCTAACTTTCTCTTCATTGCATCATCGATCCCTAAGTCCTCGAAGATATGCTCACAACTATGGAGCCAATCCGGAACTTCTACAGCCGATTACGTTCCGTGGAACGGCTTCCCACCAAGACTAGTGTAGTCCTTACAGAGCTTGGTGAAATCGGCCCTAGGCGCCTGCACCACTGCACTACCACCACTTGCAGCATTAGGAGCTGCCCTCTGAACATCCCTAAGCATCTCTCTCATGAAGTCAGTGAACATCGTTCTCATATCAGGAGCATTCCCATTATTAGCTCCTCTACCAGTTGCCCTCGTATGTCGGCTCATCGTTCAATCTGTAAGGAGAAAACGATTAACTGTGACGGCTCAAAGCTGAAATGAAAGTGATAACCTAACCCTAATCAGTCCTCCTATACCTCTAAACCCGAAATTCCCCTCTGGGCCTAGCTGCTAATCACCCGGTTAAGCCCAATTAAGCTGCTTTTCACCATCTGAAACTTGTTTCAGCCACATCTCCCAAACGGTAAGTCCGTTTGGCTAATGTGACCACTCTACGGAAAGAGAAACCATCATCCGGAGCTAATGGAAGTGGTTTCATGTCAAAATTCATTTCCAGTCAAAAGTTATGGCCAAAACAGTGCTAACTAGGGGTAAAATGGTCATTTAAAAATCGGGAAAAATCATGAACATGGGAAATGACCCCAATAGTCGTCTCCCAAAGTTACATGACCATACGACTTCGTATGTGAAAGAAATAAATATTCTACGATCCTATGATGCGTAGACTACGGGTCGTTACACTAACCATCTCTTCAGTGGTGCTAGTGCAGTGCGACTTCATCCCAAGATATACTAATACAATATATATATATATAGCTTTTGAAAACCAAAATATCACAAATACGCGTTCTCATATACGTGTATTATCTCTCCCTAGTGTCTTTCCCTAGGTTAACTACGCAACCTAGAGCACTGATACCAAGTGTGATGGCCCGCCCCGCACCAGCCGACATTTCCAATGAATGTGTGCTGTGCCAATTTCCAACTAGCACGGGACGGTCGCCAAAGAAAGGAAAAGAAGGGAATTTTGAACGAACAAGGAACCTATAGAATGTCTCACAGCGCATGGGATAAAATATAATAATAACATAACTTTGACATAAAACAGGTGAGGCAGTGCATAAGCTGAAAACTAGACCATCACAGCAGCGGAAAATTCGAAATACAGCTTATGTTCCACATCATCATTATTACAACTTTTAAAATTTTCTCTAAAGGAAAATAAGAAAGGTACACGACTAATGCCTAAAGTAGTGACCAGCAGCGACATAGCGAGAATATATGTATATATCACACGGGGAAGCCTCCTGCTCATCTTAGGTACAGCTACTCGAGCATACCACCTAACCTGTCTCTAGTTTACCCGTTTAAGAGCACTCAGAGTAATAAGAAGAGACATAAAACTTTGGGTCAGACAAAATTCTGGTATGAGCGATAAGCAGCAAAACCGAACAATAACAGGTATGCTAAACCATACCTCAACTTGGACCTGCAACCAAAGAGTTAGCACAACAGGATGTACAATACTCTAAGGTGACGCTAACATATGGTGTAAAGATACGGGGGAGGTATGTGCATGTCATAGTGATATCAAACAATTAAGCACAACAATCATCCTCACAACTCTCACTCAGTGCGTAAAGCATACGATATCCACTGCTTTGACCACCCAAATCCTTTGTTATGATCACTCTACCCCATGGAGTCATGATGGCTCCAATGCACAGATCCATAGCCACTAATCGCTTTCTATGTCCACTCTGACCCATGAAGTCATGACGACTCCACTGCACTGGGTCATAGCCATGCTACGATCACTCTGCCCCATGGAGTAATAACTACCCCACTGCACTTATTCGTAGCTTAACATCCGTCATGGTGGTGAATCAAAGTTATGGACGTCGATAACCCCTTAGCACACGTCCCGCAGCAAAGTCAAATCATGAAGTTAACTCGTTGGTTCAAAACTGGATCCTGAGTTCTGCTTCCTATTTGGACTACCTTTGCATCTCGGGTTTTGGTCTCCTACGGATCGGTTTGAATGTGCGTAGTACCCATATTATCATCGGTTCAGTTCGGTTCACCCATCCTGGTTCGGTTCGTGATCACCTACTTCGAATATGTTCGTACATTACAACTTCCCCCAGGTCGAATCATGATGCTCCAGGCTGAGTCGTTGTACCACACTAGTTCGGATCGTGCCATCTTCACCAGGTCGGGTTGGGCTTCTCCATCCGGGTCGGGTCGGAGTTGCATGGCACTCCACGGTTCGGTCTGGGTCGAGTCGTGGTCTCCAAGTGCGAGCGGTTCGTGGAACACTCCAGATGCTAGCGGTTCGGGTCGTGGGATGCTCCACGAGCGGGTCAACTTGTGCCCCTTTCACCGGTCCGATCCTTTTCGGGTCGCATTCCTGTAACTTTTCCAGCGATTGTTTTACGCCACACGATGTCATTTTCGACCATGTTTCCTGTTCTATGCTATCACAAATCATATAAAACAGCAATAGCAACATGTATAATCACCCACAAACAACAAAACAACAATTTAATATGTTTATATGGATCAAACATACCCAAAAACCCGTGTTTTTCCCTTAATCCCCCTTAATCATGTTTAAGCATACAATTAGCAAAACTTATCCAAATTGGTCCAAAATTTTATCAGTTCCCTAAAACTATATTTTAAAATTTTACAAAATTCTCCAGATTTTTCTGAGCCATAATTTCTCTAATTATCACTAATCACCTCTAATTAGCCGTAATTAGTGAAAAACAATGCAAATCACTCACCTTATTCACAAGTTACTTATAGATATGAAAGTATCTCTGATATGGGTCGAATATCTATGTGTTCCAGCAGCTCTATCCCAAATTCTATGCTAACCTGCCTTGGTTTGATGTAGATTAAGCTAAAACTTGATTAAACGCTGATTAGAAGGTGATTTGGGTGTTGGAGGCCATTGTTAGGTTTTAAGAGAGGTAAGTGGCGGCTAGAAAATGACAATGAAAAGGTTTCTCTGACTCTAATCAGCCCTCATATAGCTCTAATCCGGAAATCCCCCAAAGGCCTAGCTGCTAATCACCCGGTTAAGCCAAATTAAGCTGTTTTTCACCTTCTAAATCTGAATTCAGTCATATCTCCCAAATGGTAAGTCCTCCTAACAAGTGTGACCACTCTACGGAAAGGTAAACCATCATCCGGATCTAATGGAAGTGGTTTTAGATCAAAATTCCTTAACAATCAAAAGTTATAGGAGAAATAAGATTCGCTATAGGCAAAATGGTCGTTTAAAAATTGGCAAAAATCATGAACATAGGAAATGACCCCAATAGTTGTTCCCTAAAGTTACACGACCACAAGACTTCATATGATAATGAAAAAAATATTCCACGATCCTCCGATGCGTAGAATGCAGGTCGTTACATATTCATTCCAAAGATTACGAAAATTGGAATCTAGCAATAATTTGACATTCCAAATCCAACAAAAGTAGTCTCGTCGAAAATGGAGGTCCTTTGCAAAATTGCTATTTTTAAGGGCTATATATTTTATAAAATTCCATAGCGACTATTTTGATTTTCAATTGGACATAACTTTTTATTCTCGTTATGAAATCTGGATTTTTCACATTCGTTTGAAAAATATTTCCAAACAGATTCGAATATTTTTTGTCGTTATTATTTAAAATAAATAATTTTAAATATTCAAAATTCATTAAAATTGCCAAAATAAAATTTTTAAATTGGTTCTGATTTTCCGGGTTGTTACAGCACGACTTTAATATTGCATAATTTTGTGTATGGCATTAATTCGCGAGCCTCACACCCCGGTGTGAGCCAGAAACGGGAGAGGACTTCGGGGAGGACATGCATTTCCTTTTAGCTAGGAGTGGTGTCATGGTATGGAGCCCAGACATTTTTACTTATGTGGATGATGGAAAGCGAGGCGCCTCGGTTATATCTGTCACTACGAGGCCAATGGATGACTTGGTCGATATACAGACCAGTTTACGCCCCATAGGGCGGGAAAAAGTATTATTCAGGCATTTTAATTCACTGCGTGTGGACCGGCCCTGACGATCCAAGGGTCACTCGAGCTCCGATCCTAAGGCTCTGGCTAGATAGTCTCGAAGCGGTAAGGACGATCCCTTGCCTTGGTTCACAGATGGAAATCCAACTTCCATTACGACATCGTGTGGTTTTGATTGTCAACCTATATGTGGCGGGATAGTGGCATGGGACGCTCATGTCGCCAATGACTGATACATTATGATTGAAATTGTTCTTGAAACATATATGCACTTGTAATGGTATCAAAATGATTTTTTTTGAACGTATCAAGAATGTTTGGTTGTTATATAAAACTCTATCCTTCGGCTTGCGTTGCATTGTGTGATGGGACCTGAGTCTTATAAAAGCTTCATTTTTCCAAAAAGCATTACGTTGTTTGTTATATGCACAAGTATTCTTGGGAGGAAGCTCGTTTCGGGTTATACGGCATGGTCCCTTGATATATCTGATTTTAAAGTAAAGTTTTAAATAGGTGTTTTAGTTCTCACACCAGTCACATGACTGACCTTGTAACACCCCACCTCCATTAAGGTCACTCTCAAAGTGAATGCCTTAACTTCGGTGGAGCGTTTTAAGGTGCAAGATACTAATAAATTACAAGACAAAAAATTTAAGCAGCGGAAAAAGTTAAATATTATTTCATAAATACTTGTTCAATACAACAATTCAACAACTATTTCAACCTTCCAAATTATTACAACTTTTCATCTATCTTGAAACCATAAAGAAGCAATGCTGAAAATAAAATGACATAAATCCCCAAAAAGAGCTTGATCATAGCCATAGCTCAAAAAGGAAAGTCCAAGCCTTACATCTATGGTCTTCAAGTTTTGACTAATCTGGACTAAGCAGAAGTGTTTCCTCCTTGCGGGCCTGGGGGGGATGGAAGAAAAGAAGCGAAAGGAAAATGGGTCAGACATAAGTCTAGTAAGCCCAGTTATTTAATAGCATGTAAACTAGTAAAAGACTATGACATGAATAAACTGAACTTAGAAAGATACCACAAGGATAGGGTAGTCCTAAAACAAGGTAAAGTAAGATTTAACTAGATTTGGCTATCGCACCCACTTTTACTTCTCTACACCCACTAAGAGTTGTTTAACTGGCAATGTATGTTCATAATAAAGTTATCCCGTTCATGTATTGATTGGCTCCAACTCGCATTCATGTATTCACGGTGTCATGCCGCCCACGTGATTTTTAAGTACTTGTGTTGGTTCCAGTATAGGGTGTATCAAGTCCTATAATGGCAACCCTGACATGATTCAAAGATGCACAAGTGTACGCCTGGTGCCCAGTGCCTGCTTTTTCCACTCTAGAGCCCGTGCACGCCCATACTCCGTCGGAACCTACACTGACGCACCTAACCGCCGCCCTTTTTGACCGCTTATATTCAGCCCAGTAATCTTGCCCCACCCTGACTAGTTCAGGGTACCTTGATACATCCATGTGGGTTACTGTTGAAATGAGTCCCCGCTACTAGGGTTTTTCTAGTCAACATGCTAAATTGGTTAAGTGTCTTTGGTTTTACTTAACCCCTATCAATCTTGTCTAGTTAACATGTTGAATTGGCTAAGTGTTTTCTCAATTACTTAACCCCACCAATCTTGTCTTGTTAACATGTTAAGTTGGTTAAGTGTTTCCTTAATTACTTAGCCTCACTATTTCTAGCTTGATTGTTAATGAGCTTAATTAATTAATTAATTAAAGCACCAACCACTCACATTAAACAGGTATTATTGTGGTTACTGGATGTGCCGGTCGGTTCCGGGCAGTTTTACACCATAACTCAGTCTAACCTCGGGTCTTTCTGGGCTTGATGCACTAACCTCTCACATTAGATAAGTATTGTTGTGGTTACTGGATGTCCCTGTCGGTTCTGGGAAGGTTTACACCACAATTCAGTCTAACCTCGGGTTAGGCATATTCATCTTTTACATTTTATATATGTAAATTTTCTACAAGTGTTTCATATCACATATTTTAATTATGTTCAAGACTAATGGTATAAATTATACAATTCATGGCTTTAACCATTTACATGGTTTTGGGCCCACCGACATTATTAACATATTTTGATTTAATAACTATCCCAACGTTATCCCCGTTTGTTCGTTCGTATTAATCACATAAAGAAGTCATTGGGCCCGCATATTAGCCCTATTTATAAACAAGAGGTAAAGAAGGGATCATACAAATATAGATTCAACCAAACATGTAAATTTTGCATAAAACTTTATTCATATAATTTAACATGTCACATGAACTTGCATATAATTTAGACTTAAATAATCATAAGCCTAAAACATGTTAATATGTAGATCTAGGCATGTGTGAGCATAACCTCAATTATAAACTCGCATATAACATAATCATGACATGTCCAATTCCAAAGCATGTATAGTTTTAACATTAACAAATAGGTGTGAACTAGATCTAACAAGGTGAACTTGCATAAATCCACTTTACAAACATGGATATAAATATAGATCTAGTTTTGGATCTAACATGTAACTTGCATATTAACATATGTATAATGGATCGTGACTTGGATCTATCATAAAACATATAACTTGCATTAATCATATGAACCTGGATAGATCTTGACATGGATCCAACATAAAATTTGTAACTTGCATATGAACATATATATAGGCATATGGATCTAACATAAAGCATATGAATATATATATATATATGTAGATCTTGACTTGGATCTAACATAATACATACAACTTGCATTAATCATATAAACATATATATGTAGATCTTAACATGAAACATATAACTTGCATATGATATCGATAGTTTCATTCTCAATCTTTAATAGATCCAACACCAAGTCCAATAAGCCGCAAACATTCCAAGACAATTCATGATAAAATCATCACAAGAAACAAACATGAATTAGCATCGTCAATATTATACAACATGGTATAATTCTATTTTTCACTTTATATCAAATCACGTCTTAAATTTATTTACATCTAAAAGATAACTACACTTACAAAAGACAATCTTGATTTCTGGAATCTGTATTCTGAAGTTGAAATGCTCGCCTTTGATGTAGACAATCGTTGTTTTAGTTTAATTTTTATTTGAATTGGTTTGTCTCTTTTAATTTGATTCCAATTGAACGGCGGCTACTTGAGGTTGTCCAATGGCAGCATGGTGTCTCTTGGTTTGATTTTTAATATGATTTAGGGTTGAGGTATTAGGTTGCTTATATAGAAGTTTGATTTAATAGGAACCATCAGATTAACCTAGAGCAAATCAAAGCCATTTAGACAAGATAGAATAGCCACATCAGCCCTAATGACTCAGCAAGGAGTCCATCAGAACCAGTCAAATCCCACATCTGCCTTAGAGTGAATCGGCCCATGGGTTGGCGGTCAAACACCCTGAATCAACCCCTAGTCGACCCAGCGGGGCTTGGGTCGACCTCAAAAATGGGCCGATTCAGTTATTTCCCCTCCCAATTCGTTGTTTTGAACTTTTTTCATATTTATTTATTTAATTTTTATTATATATATATATATTTCTCATATGCATAAAAACTTCAAGGCATAATAACTTCTTCATAAGGTATCCGTTTTATGCAAACCAAATGTCTATCTTGACCAAAATTTTGAGATGAACGTAATAGCGCAACCCATTTCACTTAATTCTTCTTCTAAAAATTAAGTGTTCTTGAATTTGTTAATTTTAATATTCTTAGAAAATTCGGGGTGTTACATTCTCTCCTCATTAAAGGATTTCGTCCCTGAAATTTTCAAGTTAAGAAGAATGCATCTTAACATCCAATCATCCATCTACTCATCCATCATCCACAAACATCCATTATGCTTAAAAGACTTCTAATGCCATATGAACATATGTAGAGTGTGTATATGTCTCTTATCTAGTGCAAAATCAGGCAGTCTACTGATCCAGTTGACCTCTTTAATGTGAATCATGAGAGTGCCATGAGTCCATTATGTATGCAATTTTTCCTATTTATAATTCTACATGACTGCACAATCATTCATACAAATGCAACGTCCATATGATAACACATCAAGTCTCAATCCACATACAATTTCATGCGCTCATATGCAAATGCAATAAGAAAGTGACTGTGCCGATCTAGAACATAATGTGTATGTGCATATGCATCCGCGAGCAATCACTAGCAACCACTTGCAACCATTTTGCAACCATCAACCATAACATGTTTCAAATACATGTTTACATCCATTGATTTCTACTAAGGATCAAGAAATAGGACCGAAAAGATAACTAAGCATGAATAAACTTATGATAAAGGAGAGATCAAAGATGTACCCTTAAAAAGATAAGGGTAGGCTGCGCGTATCTTGCTTTCGATTTCCCAAGTCGCGTCTTGTAACACCCCGTAATTCTGTTTAATATAAATATTCACAAATTAAAGAATAAATAATCTCAGATGTGAGAATTGTGGGAAACGGGTTGTGCCATTGTGTTCGTCTCGGAATTCTGGTTGAAATAGAGTCCGAGTTTGCGTGATTTGGACTTCGTATGAAGGAGATATGGCCATCGGAAGTTTCAGAAAATTCAAAATTCAAAATTCGAAGTCAAACAGGTCAGGCGGGAAATTTCCTGCCCAGCCCCCCAGGTCGACTGGGGAGTCGACTGGGCAGTCGACACCCCCTGGACCAGGTCGACTGCGCAGTCGACTTGGGTGTCGACCTGGTCCAGTCGGCGAGGTTTTGGCAGAGCCCAATCTTGAGTTGCTGATGTGTCTTTAGGGCTGAGTTGGCTAATTTAACGGTTCAGGTTAGTTCTGAGTTGATCTGACGGTCTAAATAAATCCTAAACTCTATATATACCTAGGTAGTCTCTCACTCTAAAATCACATGAAAAATAGAATAGCCGCCGTCATGCCATCGCCATGGAACTCAGTGTAGCCGCCGCCAACTAAGAAGGAAGAAAGCTAATCAAAACTCTAATTCTACTCAGCTCTAAAGCAAATCAAGACTCTCTTTCTTTTCTAATTGTGAGTATGATGATCTTAGTAAGATTATTAGCAAACTAATTAGATTAAGATGTGATATGGATCATAAGAAAATGATGTGAATTGTCATATATGTTGTTGTAAACCTTATGCTATCATGTACCTATATGTTGTAAATCATGCTATGATGATATTATATATGTTGCAAGTTTCTATGCTAAGTTGCGATGTTACAAAGCCATGATGTTATTATGTTGTAGTCAGCTTATGAATCATGATGTTGATTATATATATTTGGGCTATGATGATTCACATGATAAATGACATGTACCTATGCAAGTTTAGATTTATTAGTATGTATAATCTCACATATTGTATGACATCTGTTTAAATCTAGAATTATGACATCTATTTAGATCTAGAATTATGTTATGACATGTGTGAGTTCTATGTGTTAGATGCTAGTTCACACCATCATTATGTTTCATAAACCATATATGCAAGTTTATACATGAACTTGTGTTATGATCATATTATGTAAGTTGTGACATTTAACCAAACAAGTTGACACCTTTAGATCCATGACATGTGTAGTTTTATGCAAGTTTCACCCCTATTATGATTAGATCTATTTTATTTGTCTATATGTTGTGATAATTTATCTTTGTGCTATGAGTTAGACTATTCGAGTCTAACGTATATTTTGCGTTGAATAAGCGAACGTATAACGTGGGGTAGGGGTAATATTAAGGATTTAATATTAAGAAATTAGGGTGCAATTGATATGATTTTGCATATCGAAAGTGGATGGCCATAATTGAGTCAATTATGGATATCATTAAAATTGGAATTAATAAATGATTTGAATAGGGATATATTTAAAACTAGGATAAAAGATTATAAGTGTTAATCAATGCTTAGGACACGAGGTTGGACTCGTTTGTGACGTAAAACTGCCCGGACCCGCCCGGCGAATCCAGTAGTCACAAATGTCAGCCCAATGTGAGAGGTCCTAGGCCCAAATTAAAGCATAACAGTTGTAAAAACACGAGGTTAGACTCTTTTATGGTGTAAGACTGCCCGGACCCGCCCGACGAATCCAGCTGCCATAAATGCCAGACTAATATGAGAGGTCTTGATGAGGTTATGGCCTGAATGAATCAAGAAATATTTAACCAGATAAACATGTAAAGTGGGACATGGGGGTTAAGTAGGTGCCTTGGGTGGCAAGAGGAATCTAGTGGGTGCCTTTAGTGGCATTTGAAATACGATTAGTAAGACTTAACCAAACAAACATGTAAATGAACATGACTAAGAGGGTTAAGTGGGATGTACTAGTGGGGACAAGCTTAGGTGGATTGCTTGTGGTAAGTAAAGGGGGCCCATTTCAACCCAAACGTATCTTTGTGGGCTCGACCCAAGTGTCGGGCTTGACTATAAGAGGCCAAACGGGTTAGCGGTGGCAACGCAAGTCCAACGGGTTTCATATGCGTGTGTGGACCCAGCCTGGTAGGTAAGACGTTGTTGCATCGTGTAGGTATAAGCCGTGCATTCTTTAGCTGTATCGGGTTGCCACTTTAGGGGAGTGATACACCCCACTGTGGGACCAGCACGGGCATCTACGAGTAGGGAGCCGATCGAAAGTGGGTAGTGGGGTACACCTAGCGGAGATAGGGGCAGGCGGCACCTATGTAGTCAGCTAGGGGAACACAAAGCTATTTATATAATTTCTAAGTTCGGTGAGTGGGATCAACCTTTAGGGTGACTGGTGTGGTGCAGTGTAGTAATTATTCGTTTGTATTAGGTGTGCCTTTAACGTTATCTTTATCTGCTCTTCCATACCCAATAGTTCATAGACATTTCCTTATTTTCCAGCTTGTGCCTCAGTCTAATTATTTTGATAATAGTATTGTTAGAATTATCATACTCGCCAGACTTTATGTCTGACCCCCTCCATTTCTATCTTTCCCCCCTCCAGGTCCTCAGGGTGGGCCTAGCTCTAGCGGAGTTTGATTGGATTGCTTTATCTCTCTTTTGGAAAGCTTGGACCGCTGAAGTAAAGCCCAGCTTGTTATCTTCTTTAATGGCTATTTATGTAATGGGATTATGTATTTTGTTTTATCAAGATGGATATTGTACTTGACTTTGATTTATGGTATTATGATGTAACAAACATGTTTAATTTTCGCTGCAATGAAATAAAGTTTTAGATTTCCAAGTACTACTTATTATCTGTCTTGTTGTAATTTTTCTGTTCTATATTCACTTAAAACCTCCATGGAAGTTAATGCATTCCCTTTGTGAGTGACATTAATGGACGTGGGGTGTTACACGTCTTCTTCATTGTCACTCCATCGTACTTTAACAAGCTTGACTTCATAGTTGCGTAGCTTTTTGACTTCCATTCCCAAGATTTGAGTTGGGATTCTTCTCACTGTTGCTTCTCGTTCCACCTCTACCTCTTCTAGTATCTTTGGTTCCACCACTTCCGCAAACTCATGTAAGCACTTCCGTAGGTGAGAAACATGAAAGACATTGTGAACTCCAGCCAACTATTCAGGTAGCTCTAATCTGTAGGCCATCGTCCCAATTCTTTCAATGATAGGAAATGGTCCTATGAATCTAGGTGCCAATTTCCCTTTGGATCCAAAGCGAACAACATTCCTCAAAGGAGATACTTTAAGGAACACTCTGTCTCCAACCTCAAACTCAAGGTCGGTCGTTCTTCTATCTGCATAGGACTTCTGTCTATCTTGAGCAGTCTTCATTCGTCTTCTTATTAGGTCCACCTTTTTTGAGGTTTCCCTAATCATGTCTGACCTTAGTATAAGCTTATCTATGGATTCCCACCAACAGGTTGGTGATTGACACGGTATCCCGTATAAGGCGCCGAAGGGTGCCATGCCTATTGTAGCTTGGTAGCTATTATTGTAGGTGAACTCCACCAGAGGAAGATGATCTTCCCATGTCCCTCCAAAGTCAAGAACACACAATCTCAAGAGGTCTTCTAAGACTCTGTTCACCCTTTCCGTCTGTCCATCGGTTTGTGGATGGTAGGTCGTGCTTAAACATAGTTGTGTGCCTACAACCTATTGCAAACTCTTCCAGAACTCGCTTGTAAAGATAGGGTCTCGATCGTTTACTATGCTGGAAGGTATCCCATGCAGTCGAACTATCTCTTTAAGATATAGAGATGAGGCAGTCCTTCTAATTTTGACAGGTATAAAGTGAGCGCTTTTTGTGAGCCGGTCCACTATTACCCAAATACTGGTATTGCCCCTCCTTTACCTAGGCAACCCATCAATAAAGTCAATCGAAATGCTATCCCATTTCTACTGTGGGACATCTAGAGGATGAAGCAAAGCACCAGGCTTCTTCTGCTCCGCCTTGACTTGTTGGCATATTAAACACTTAGAAAAAATTCAGCTACGTCCTTCTTCATGCCATTCCAAAAGAAAACTCTTTTGATGTCTTTATACATTTTGTCTCCGCCTATGTGTATGGTCAGCTTTGAATGGTGTGCTTCTTCTAGAACAATTTTCAGTAAATCTCTTACTTATGGGACACATAGTCTTCCATCCCGTCTCAACCAGCCCTTGGCATCAATGGAGTATCTATTGAGGTGACTAGAAGTCTCACCCCTAATTAGCTTATCCATCACATCGGCTAGTTGAGGGTCTTCTCGTTGCGCGACTCCAATTGAATCCAAAAGAGTTAGTCGTACTTCTAACGTTGCTAACAAGTCCGGTACAAAGTCAAAGGAGGGTCTAAAGTTAAAACTTGCTGTGAACTCCAAGCTTTGCCTTTCTAAAAAGAGACGGCTTAAAGTCATCTTCTTTCTACTCGAGGCATCTGCTACTACATTGCCCTTACCAGGGGTATAGGCAATCTCAAAATCATATGAGGCGAGAAATTCCACCCACCATTGCTGCCTTAAGTTAAGATCTTTCTGAGAGAAAAGGTGTTTTAATGATTTATGATCAGTAAATAATTCAAACCTTTCTCCTAGCAGATATTGACGCCATGATTTAAGGGCGAAAACGATGGCAGCTAGTTCTAAATCATGAGTTGGGTAATTCTTCTCATGAACCTTCAACTGCCTTCCTCCATAGCAAACTACTTTGCCATCATGCATTAGGACAGCGCCCAATCCTGTTCTGCACGCGTCCGTATATATTGTAAACATCTTGCTTCCATCAGGCAATGTCAGAACTGGGCTTGTTGTCAGAGTCCTTTTCAAACGTTGGAAAGCAATATCGCAATCCAAATCCCAAGCAAAAGTCAAGTTCTTCTTTGTCAATCTTGTTAGCGGAGCTGAGATTTTCGCAAAGTTCCTGATGAATTTTCGATAATAGCCCGAGAAAGCTTCGGACTTCGGTTGCACTTCGCGGAATCTTCCAATCTTGCACCACGACTACTTTTGTGGGGTCCACGGCTATCCCCTCTTTGGAAACCACATGTCCAAAAAACCTTACTTCTTCTCTCCAAAAGTGGCATTTGGAGAATTTTGCTTGTAGCCGATGAGCTCGAAGAGTATCTAACACTTCCTTTAAATGCATAGCACATTCTTCCTCGCTTTTTCAGAAGATTAAGATGTCATCCACGAAGACCACCACAAATTTGTTGAGGAATTCCCGGAACACCCTGCTCATCAAGTCCACGAAATAGGCAGGTGCGTTTGTCAAGCCGAAAGGCATGACAAGCCACTCGAAGAAACCATCCGGGGTCCTAAATGCAGTTTTTTCAATGCTATCCTCAGCCACTTTTAGCTGATGAAACCCGGTAGCCAGATCTAGTTGGTAGAAAACAGATGCACCTACGAGATGATCAAACAGATCATCAATTCTTGGGAGTCGGTGTCTATTCTTCTTGGTCAGCTTGTTCAGCTCCATATAATCCACGACTAGGCGGAGTAAACCATCAGCTTTGGTCGCGAACACTACTAGAGCACCCCATTCAGAAATACTCCGTGTTATGAACCCCCTTTCAAGCAGCTCTTTAATTTGCTTTCTGAGCTCCTTTCTCTCCATTGGGGCCATGTGCCTAATGTGTAAAGCAACAGGCTTTGCTTTATTAACAAGGTATATGCAGAAGTCTATCTCCTGCTTCGGAGGTAAGCCCTTCACCTCTTCGAACACATCCGGGTATTCACGGACTACTCTAACAGACTGCAAATTCTCAACAGACGCATCAAGAGATTCAAGATAACTAAGCATAACAGAGTTCAAGGGATTACAAGAAATTTCGAGAGTGTTACCAAGGTGAGTCATGAGTCTAACCACTCTCTTTTCATAGTCAAGGACGACACTATTACTGGATAGCCAGTCCATGCCTAGAATCAGCCCACGTGAAGCCTAAAACATAAGCATTACATTTAAACCCAACGCTTAAAATAGAGATTTCCAAATCCAAACAAATCATTGACAAATAAACAGAGCCTCCAATTAGATTTGAAACAACCAAGGGATCCTCTACTATATGGGTGTCTAGGTGCAGAGATTCAACTAAAGCAGTAGATATAAAAGAGTGCGATGAGCCAGAATCAAAGAGAGTATGAACAGGATTATCAGGTAGATAAAATAAACTCTCAACAGAAATATGTCTACCTCGTTCCTGCAGAGGTGCAACGAGAGCATGAACCTGTCCTCCAAAAGATGATCCAGTCCTCTGTCCCTGCCCTTGCCTTTTTGGGTAGTCCTTAGACAAGTGTCCAGTATCCCCGCACTGGAAACAAGCGGCCAATTTCCTCTTTTTCTTTCTATAGTCCCTAGCCAAGTGTCCAGGTATCCCACAGAAATTGCACTTCATCTTCTTACGGGATTTATTATCCATCCCGCCTTTCTTGGGGTCTGTCTTCTTGTTCTGAGATCCATCTCCTTTCTTGTTTTGAGGCTCTTCCTTCTTTATCTTCTTCTTGCCATCTTTGTTCTCCTCTTGCAACAGAGCCATGTCCACCAGTCTCTCGTAAGTTGCTCCCATAGGTATATGGGACATTGCCAAACCTTGCAGTGGCTAATTCAGTCCTTTGGCAAAGCGGAGAGCCTTCTTGTGTAGAGTGTTTACTAACTCCAGTCCAAATCGAGCAAGCTGGTTGAATTTATTGAAGTATTCTTTGACCGAAAAGCTGCCCTGTTTAAGTGATAGGAACTTCTCCTTTTGCAGACTCTGCTAAGCTTGTAAGAGGAACTTCAATTCAAATCTCGCCCTGAAGTCCTCCCAAGTCTCTATCGGTCTTTCAGCATTAGTGACCTCCCACCAGAAGGAGGCCTCGTCTTTGAGCAACCACACCACCAACCGTAGTTTCTGCCTCTCATCTAGTTCAAAGATAACGAATAAGTCATCAGTCTACTTGAGCCAGTTTCTGGCTTCCACGAATGATTCGCTCCCCTTAAAGTCTTTTCCACCCATGGATCTAAAGTCTCTACAGATCTTTGAGAAAACATTTCCTCTCGGAGGAGGAGGAGGAGCAGCAGTTGGGGGAGGAGGATTGTCTGCTGGGCCCGCGTCATTGGCCCTAGCTTCTAGGTATCTCCTGAACCAACCAGGTATCGGTACACCCTCTGGAAGGTTAAGATCCCCAGACATGCTGAAACAAAAAGGACTGATTCAAAATGAAGGATAGAAAGATAGTGCGTATGGCTTTGGGGATAATGCCTTTTTAAATTAACACTTTTTCCTGAAAATGCTTCTTTATGACTTCTTTTTGAAAAATAGTTTCAAAAATTTTATCCGGTCTAGTAACCTTTAGCTCCAATACCAAGTGTAACACCCCACCTCTGTTAAGGTCACTCTCAAAGGGAATGCCTTAACTTTGGTGGAGTGTTTTAAGGTACAAGATACTAATAAATTACAAGATAGAAAATTTAAGCAGTGGAAAAAGATAAATATTATTTCATAAATACTTGTTCAATACAACAATTCAACAACTGTTTCAACCTTCCAAATTATTACAACTTTTCATCTGTCTTGATAACATAAAGAAGCAATGCTGAAAATAAAATGACATAAATCCCCAGCAAGAGCTTGATCATAGCCATAACTCAAAAAGGAAAGTCCAAGCCTTACATCTACGGTCTTCGAGCTTTGACGAATTTGGACTAAGCAGAAGTGTTTCCTCCCTTCGGACCAGGGGGGAGGGGGGAAACGGAAGAAAAGAAGCGAAAGGAAAATGGGTCAGACATAAGTCTGGTAAGCCCAGTTATTTAATAGCATGTAAACAAGTAAAGGCTATGACATGAATAAACTGAATTTAGAATGATACCACAAGGATAGGGTAGTTCTAAAACGAGGTAAAGTAAGATTTAACTAGATTTGGCTATCACACCCACTTTTACTTCTCTGCACCCACTAAGAGTTGTTTAACTAGCAATGTATGTTCATGATAAAGTGATCCCGTTCATGTATAGATCGGCTCCTACTCGCATTCATGTATTCCCGGTGTCGTGCGGCCCCACATGATTTTTAAGTACTTGTGCTGGTTCCAGTATAGGGTGTATCAAGTCCTATAATGGTAACCCTGACACGATTCAAAGATGCACAAGTGTACGCCTGGTGCCCAGTGCCTGCTTTTTCCACTCCGGAGCCCGTGCATGCCCGTACTCCGTCAGGACCTACGCTGACGCACCTAACCGCCGCCCTTTTTGACCGCTTATATTCAGCCCAGTAATCGTGCCCCACCCTTCCTAGTTCAGGGTACCTTGATACATCCATGTGGGTTACTGCTGAAACGGGTCTCTGTTACTAGGGTTTTTCTAGTCAACATGCTAAATTGGTTAAGTGTCCTTGGTTTGACTTAACCCCTATCAAACTTGTCTAGTTAACATGTTGAATTGGCTAAGTGTTTTCTCAATTACTTAACCCACCAAATCTTGTCTTGTTAACATGTTAAGTTGGTTAAGTGTTTCCTTAATTACTTAACCTCACCATTTCTAGCTTGATTGTTCATGAGCTTTAATTAATTAATTAATTAAAGCACCAACCACTCACATTAGAGAGGTATTGTTGTGGTTACCGGATGTGCCGGTCGGTTCCGGGCAGTTTTACAACACAACTCAGTCTAACCTCGGGTCGTTCTGGGCTTGGTGCACTAACCTCTCGCATTAGACTGGTATTGTTGTGGTTACTGGATGTGCCGGTCAGTTCCGGGCAGGTTTACACCACAACTCAGTCTAACCTCGGGTTAGGCATATTCATTTTTTACATTTTATATATGTAAATTTTCTACAGTGTTTCATATCACATATTTTAATTATGTTCAAGACTAATGGTATAAATTATACCATTCATGGCCTTAACCATTTACATGGTTTTGGGCCCACCGACATTATTAACATGTTTTGATTTAATAACTATCCCAACGTTACCCCCGTTTGTTCGTTCGTATTAATCACATAAAGTCATTGGGCCCGCATATTAGACCAATTTATAAACCAGAGGTAAAGAAGGCAACATGCATAATATAGATTCAACCAAACATGTAAATTTTGCATAAAACTTTATTCATATAATTTAACATGTCACATGAACTTCCATATAATTTAGACTTAAATAATCATAAGCCTAAAACATGTTAATATGTAGATCTAGGCATGTGTGAGCATAACCTCAATTATAAACTAGCATATAACATAATCATGACATGTCCAATTCCAGACCATGTATAGTTTTAACATTAACATAAAGGTGTGAACTAGATCCAACAAGGTGAACTTGCGTAAATCCACTTTACAAACATGGATATAAATATAGATCTAGTTTTGGATCTAACATGTAACTTGCATATGAACATATGTATAATTAGATCGTGACTTGGATCTATCATAAAACATATAACTTGCATTAATCAAATGAACCTGGATAGATCTTGACATGGATCCAACATAAAACTTTTAACTTGCATATGAACATATGAACATATATATAGGCATATGGTTCTAACATAAAGAATATGAATATATATATGTAGATCTTGACTTGGATCTAACATAATACATACAACTGGCATTAATCATATATACATATATATGTAGATCTTAACATGAAAGATATAACTTACATATGATATTGATAGTTTCATTCTCAATCTTTAATAGATCCAGAACTAAGTCCAATAAGCCACAAACATTCCAAGACAATTCATGATAAAATCATCACAAGAAACAAACATGAATTAGCATCGTAAATATTATACAACATGGTATAATTCTATTTTTCACTTTATATCAAATCACGTCTTGAATTTATTTACATCTAAAAGATAACTACACTTACAAAAGACAATCTTGATTTCTGGAATCTGTATTCTGAAGTTGAAATGCTCGCCTTTGATGTAGACAATCGTTGTTTACTTTAATTTTTAATTGAATAGCCACATTAGAACTAATGACTCAGCAAGGAGTCCATCAGAACCAATCAGATGCCACATCTGCCTTAGAGCGAATCGTCCCATGGGTTGGCAGCCAAACACCCTGAAACAACCCCTAGTCGACTCAGCAAGGCTCGGGTCGACCACAAAAATGGCCCGGTTCGGTTATTCCCCCTCCCGATTTGCTGTTTTGAAATATTTTGCATATTTATTTATTTAATTTTTATGTATATCTATATATATATTTTTCTAATATACACATACAAGCTTCAAGGCTTAATAACTTCTTCAAAAGATATCCGTTTTATGCAAACCAAATGTCTATCTTGACCAAAATTTTGAGACGTACGTAATAGCGCAACCCATTGCACTTAATTCTTCTTCTAAAAACTAAGTGTTCTTGAATTTGTTAATTTTAATATTCTTAGAAAATTCGGGGTGTTACGTACCTGGAGTTTATTGTTTTAACCTAAACTCTGGGTGCCCCTATTTTCCACACGAGCAGCTAGTAGTTTTGGTTTTGAAGATGTTGTATTCACAGGATCCTGGTTTACAGGTGGAATTATCCTCGGAAAGCTCTGTATCCATGTATTCCTTTCAGTTGTGTTATGTATTATTTTCCGCTACATTGTAATTTGTAAATCTCTGATATTTATCAAATGTATATTATTTGTTCCTACTCTGTATATTCTGGTACTCTGATGTAAATTTTTGTAATAAGCAATGAAATATCCTTCTGTTTGCGTTTTGATTTGTCGTGTTCTCAACTTAATCTAGGCTTTCCCGTAAGGGCGAGTTTGGGTCGTGTCAGCTTATAAACGAGTTTTTGATATATAACCCGAGTTTATAATAAAGCTATAAAAGGAATATCAAGCAAACATGATGGCTTATAATAAATGTTGACTTAATACTTGAATTAAGTAAACGAAACAAGAGAAAAAGGGGTTTATATTAAACCTGAGTTTATAAACTGGGTTTGTAAAAGGATATGAAGTCAAAAACGTTGATTTTGAATCGAAATGCTTAATAATGGAATTGATTTAAATGCTTAATAATGGAATTAATTTAAATAAATGGAATTGAAATGAGGTTTTAAAAAAGGAACGATTAAAAGGGATTGGTAATTGAATTCGTTAAAGGATTAAATAATGAGATATGGTAATAATAATTCTAGTTAAAAAATGAACGCTTTGAAAGAAGGTAAGGTTAAGAAGTGATTTTATTTATGAAATTACTTAATAATATATTAAGTAATAATAAGTTATATTTAAAGAAATATTTCAAAAGTAAGATGGTTTTATAAACCATATTTTAAATAAAATAGTTTAATGAGATTTGTTTGATACCAGAATGAATATCTGTTTTTAGTTACGACTCATATCTATCTTAATGATTAGAAGGTTGTTGATCAAGGTCTGAGTGGTAAAAAAATACCCCAATTTGAATGACTTCAGGATTGTCTTAAGGTGATATGTGTGCTAAATGGGAAAGCAGTTAAGAACAATTTATTATTTCCATATGAGAAATAATAACGCAATGCAAATTGCAGGGGTTGAAAATATATAATGAAATTTTTAGAGTAATGGAAAGGAGAAGATTTGAGAATATATATATTTCTATTTCTATATATATATATATATATATATATATATATATATATTAAGATATTCCCTAAGTAAAAGAGAT
Source organism: Allium sativum (assembly GCA_030737875.1). Taxonomy (NCBI): domain Eukaryota; kingdom Viridiplantae; phylum Streptophyta; class Magnoliopsida; order Asparagales; family Amaryllidaceae; genus Allium; species Allium sativum. The sequence goes on from CM060913.1 coordinate 166,562,960, forward strand.
AAAAGGAAATGAAAGGTAAAGTGTTTGAATGAGTTATTCTAAAAGAATAAGCGTTAGTTATTATTTTCAAATAATGAAACAAAGCGGATTTCGTAATGTTATTTTACGAATGATAAATTGAATTGATTTTCTCAATTATAGATAATGAGAAATGTTATAGCCAATATTTTGAAAACAATAACAGAATAAAAAACTGGATATAATATAGGATATTTTCTTAAACCTTAAAATAGAATAGTTTTGAATTAATCCTATGTCAAATAGGAATTGAATAGCTATATTCGTAACATAGAAATATTTAAGAGTTTTAAATTAACATTTATTAATTGTTTTAATTTAAAAGCCAAGTAATGTCCAGTATTGAATCAGTGAACTCATTTTATTTATTTTGTTATTTGATAGTTAAATCATCGACTATCAAATCTGGTCAATACGATTGTTGGTACGGAATGACCGGGATCGAATTTATATTCGAAAACCATTCCGAACCGCAAACACGTGAAGATTGAAGATGTAGTAATTGAAGACCGTGGATCTTCATAAGCGGAAGGGTTACTTGATAAATTTCTTTGGCTTGCAACCAGAGAGTTTTGATGGTAATTCGGTCGTGGTTGGAATCTTCGGATTGCAAGGACTACTCGCTATTGATCCAGAGGGTAATTCAAGGATTTGTTAGGAGGGTGTCTTCGGTTTGTCCAGTCCCAGTACAACTTGTATGGATGAGTTTCTATCAAATTATTTCCAAAGAAATCACAAACATTGATTTTTACAAATGTATTTCTGTTGGTGGCGGAGAAGACACCTTCTCTTAGCTTATCAACTTAAGTATTTTTGTAGACGTCAACTAGTGATGTCCAGCGGATCTAACGATGTGGCATTCAAAGTGAATAGTGGATAGATGTTCTACAGCATGAATTACATAATAATACAATAAAGATAAATTAATTAATTAATTAATTATGACCTCAAGCCTCTCTAATCAAGAAATGGTATAAAATCGGGTAGGTCGCATGGCTATGTGGGTCGCGCGCATCAAAAGGGTATATTCATTACCTAATCTGGTGAAATTAATTGCCTTCGGTTGTTCCTTTATTTTTGTATGCTATATGTTCGGTTGGTTGGCCCCCAACCGTGGTAATGATACATTTAGTACTCTCAAGCGAAGTGTGGGGCCGCTCATGTTTAGCGGGGTTTGCAAGATGTTCTTGTCGAATCCCCAATATACTCATCTCCAGAGGTACATTATCGGAAGGTGGTCCCATACCTTGCCATAGTTGGAAATCCATTCTCCAATAAGCACCTGCGGTTTTGATTGTATACTATGTATGTGGAGCGTGAGATGCAAGCGTTCTGCTAGATTGCTATTTACTTGATATTAGACATTATTAGAATATCAAACGATATATGATATAAAAATGTTTTGGGGTTATAGTAAGGTAAAAACCGTCCATATTTATGTGTGGATTTGGTCTTACTATTATCCTTTTCTTTCAGAAAGATTTTAACTTTAAAATCAAGTTGGATGTTACCTATAAACTTAGTGTTTTCTCACTCTGGTTCACCCGACTGATCCGTGTGTTTGTAATGCTCGGGTTAGACAGAGCTGTACAGGTTTAAGTTATCGGATGCAGTGAAGAGACAAGCTGGAAGAGTCCAGACATATGATATATATTTATTCTGCTGTGTGTTGTAAATGAGGAAAGATCGTTATAACTGTCCATATGTATGATGTACTCTAATGACTGTAAGTTTTATTTTCAAGCTCTCTATAAAGATTTATTTCTATATTACATTTTTTGTTGTCATTTTAGAGACAATAAAAAGTATCAAATTAAATGTTACATTTTTTGTTGTCATTTTAGAGACAATAAAAAGTATCGAATTAAATGTTACATATTTTGTTGTCATTTTAGAGACAATAAAAAGTATCGAATTAAATGTTACATTTTTGGTTGTCATTTTAGAGACAATAAAAAAGTATAGAACTAAAAGTTACATTTTTGTTATCATTTTAGAGGCAATAAAAAGTATAGAATTAAAGGTTACATTTTTGTTGTCATTTTAGAGACAATAAAAAGAATAGATTAAAAGTTATACTTTCATTTATATTTTAGATGTAAATTAAAAGAATAGATTAAAAGTTACATTTTAGATGTAAATAAAAAGAGTAGATTTAAAAGTGACATTTTTATTGACATCCTAGCTGCAATAAAAAGATTAGAATTAAATGTTATATTTTTATTGTCAAATTAGAGACAATAAAAAGAGTAGATTTAAAAGTGATATTTTTATTGACATCCTACTTGCAATAAAAAGATTTGTATTAAATGTGATATTTTTATTTTCAAATTAGAGACAATAAAAAGAGTAGATTTAAAAGTGACATTTTTATGACATTTTAGTTGCAATAAAAAAAAATAGAATTAAATGTTTCATTTTTATTGTCATTTTAGATGTAAATAAAAGAATAATATTAAAACGCGTTTACATTAAAACTATCATTTTTAATGTAATATTAGAAAACTAGAGTAATGTTCATGTTTTAGAATTAAAAACATGATAACATTAAAAGATTAACTTTTAATGTAATATTAGCAAACTAGAAAAATATTCATTTTTGTCATTTAAAAAGAAGGAAACAAAAATATACATTTTTGGTCATTAAAAAGAATGAAATCAAATACCTTTTTGGTCATTAAAAAGAATGAAACCAAAATATACGTTTTTGGTCATTAAAAAGAATGAAACCAAAATATACATTTTTGGTCATTAAAAATGATGAAACCGAAATGTACATTTTTGTTCGTTAAAAAGGATGAAACAAGAATATACATTTTTATCAATTAAAAAGGATTAAACAAAAATAAACTTGGATTGACATCAAGAGTGAAAGAATCATTTTTATTGTAAATGAATATATTAGAATTTATATGCAAAATTAAACGCGATAGTGGAATCATCGAATAGTCTATATTTATATATAATTATATGTGTAACTATAAATTAAAATTAAACGAATCGCTTGCGGTAGTTCGCATTTCGGCAATCGTAACTTTAAATGTCTATACCAAAAGATCCAAATGTTGGATTTTCCCAAAATAGGAACCGCTAGGACCGCTTTTGGAAGATCTTTCCAATGATATAAATTTTGTTAAAATCCAACGGTAGATTTCGAGATAAATCTAAATCAAATTTCGATAAAAACCGCGTTAGGGCTGCCCATCAACCCGAAGCGTCGTTAAATAAATTTGGTTATTTTTAAATAAATAAAAATAGCGATAAATCGTTAATAAATACTATTAACGATTTGAAATGATTTTAAACTATATATATGAGAGGATCATTTGAAAAGATCGAGTTAAATCTCATTTCAAAGGGTTATACGACGATCTAAATTGAAGATCTTAAAGACGGCGATTGAAGACCGGCGATCTTCACATCGAAAGGATAACTACTGATGCCCGGCATTGGCTAGCTACCATTAAAGGGTTAAAGTTGTAGTTTTCCGGACGTACTTGTTGATTGTTCGGATATGCGAGTACCTCTCTTCCGTATTGGACATACGGGACGAGAAATAAGGTGACTCCGGTTTCGTTCAGACCCAGAACGGACTTGTAAATGGATGTGTGTCCGACATTGAATTTCATTCTGTGTAATTAAATTGATTTCTATTAATATATATTTGTGGTGGTGGAGAATTTAATCTCTTGCTTAACACCCTTCTTTGAGACGCATGAGCTCAAAGGATATATATTGGTAGTTATCGATCGCATGGCGTGAATTGTCAATGTGACATGCTAAGATGCAATTGATCGAGGATTTTTTTGAAAAGCAGAGCCTTGTAGATGATGATCAAAGCATATCCGATTTCGGCATAGCTTTGTGTACTATGTTACCTCGCGAGCCTCACACCACACCCCGGTAGAGTCAAAAACGGGACAAGGAACGTAGGGAGCGCACACGTTTCTTTCCAACTAGAAGTGGTGTTTGGGTTTTTACAAGGCCCGTAATTTTTACTTATGTGGTTGATGGAATGAGGCACCTCGGATTTTTTGGTTGCCAGTGGCTAATTTATAGGACCAATAGGATCGGGTAGCGTGTGTTCAAGCATAACTAATCCACTAACGTTATTTATGGACCGGCCTTGCAGTATTCAGGGGTTCACTACGGGGAATTCTAAGACATTGCTAGAGTGCGTCGAATCGGTTAGGAGATCGTCCCTAGCCTTGATTCATGATGGAAATCCAATCTCCAATACGACATCACGGTTTTGATTGTAAACCTATATATGGCGACATAGTATATGGTAGCCACGCCGTCTAGGACTGATACATTTACTTTGAAGTATTTTAAAAATGATTAGACACTAATAATAATATTAAAAATATTATTTTCTACGTATTAAGCATTTTTTATCATTATAAGGTAAAACTCTATCCTCCGGTCTGCGTTGAATTGTGTGATGGGACATGTGTCTTATAATGATTTCATTTTCTAAAAAGCATTGCGTTGTTTTTGACTTAAAATTTATAAAACTTGTGGACTAGCAATCCAATGGAGTAAACCCGTTCCGCGTTAGCGGCATGATCAAGTGATTAGCCATACTGTTAGTTTAGTACGATTTCTTAAACCAGTCCCATGACTGACTCGTAGTTTGTTTCACTTTGCAAACTCGGGTGCCCTCTTTCCACACAGGCAACCAAATGGAAGGTTTTAGGTATGGATATTTTCAAGGCTAGAGCTTGCTGATGAAGAGGATGAAGAATCTTTTCTTTTTATCTTTTTATTTATTTCTTGAGACATTATTGAGCATTAATATATTTTGGTGGATATTGAGACTTTATTTCTTTCCTTGTTTTAGACATCTATTTTGCTAAGTGTATCCTATACTATGTACTCTGATGTTTGTGATGTTATGTTGTGATGACATTTCCATTTCCGCTGCAATGATTTATTATATGCTATTATTTGAGATCTGTTATTGTTTTAATTATGTTATGCTCCTATGATTATCATTACTTTCGTACCACGGAAGTTGGGATCGTCACAGTTGGTATCAGAGCTAAAGGTTTACCTCAGCTTCGGAATATAACATTTTTAGAACAATTCGTCCAGATAGAAACAGTAGTATTCTTAGACGAGTAGCTCATTAGAGATAGGATTAGTAATGTCCTAGAATGGGCACAGCAGAATAGCACATATTAATCAATCATTACTTCATTATCATCATATCATATGTCTCTACTTTTTACCTTTCCTTTAAAATTATCATTTCTGTTAGTCTAACTCTTTCCTTGATGGTACAAACTAATTAAGAAATGAGCACCAGAGCACGTACTAGAGCAAGAGTCCGAGGTGGGGCTAGGGGACCCGCCAGAGATGAGACCCCTACGGCAAAGGAACAGGCCACTCCAGAGTTTGAGACACCACCACCACCTCTACATGCTTTTGATCTAGAGAAGGTGGCAAAGAAAATCAAGAATCTAGGAGGCGTGCATTTCACGGGCCAGGAGACGGTGACAGAGGCATAAGCGTGGCTTAAGACAATTGGAATATCTTGGGAGGATTAGAACTAGAAGATCATAGGAAGCGATTTACGGCGACATGGTTTTTGAAGGACCAGGCTCAGATTTGGTGGGAAACAACTATGATTGGTGTTAATGAGCTAATATAACTTGGGAGAAATTTAAAGAGCTCTTCAATGAGAAGTTTATTCTGCTTCACGAAGTTGAATGCCTTCATGATGAGTTTGCCAACCTCCAACATGGAAGTATGACTACAGCCGAATATGTGAAGAAATTCGACGAGCTCTCTAGATATGCCCCTGAGTTAGTTCAAGACCCGCATCAGAAGAATAAGAGGTTTATTAATGGTCTTGCGATGAGGTATCACAATAGAGCGACAACACACATTGAGCGTCCATTTGCTAAAGTGATTGAGATGGCTTGCAGATTACATGCTCCTTCAGAAGAAGTTAGTGCAGCCGCTCCATCATAGACATGTGCCACCTGAGAACTCTTCAGCAATGAGCAGTTTGGCTTGATGTGCCCTTTCTGGTGACAATTATAGCACTCCCTCTTATCCTGAGAACTTTGGCTAGGCCCAGACTCATTCCTCTTTGGTCTCTTGGGAGCTCGGCATTCATAGTCGAAGTGCCCCATCTTCTGACAGTTGAAGCATTTCACCTTTGATTTATCCCTTTTCTTTTTCCCATAGGGCTTGGCGGTAGAAGAGCTGCCCGCCTCAGGTTTCTTGTCAGACTCTTTTCTCTTATTATTGGCTTGATACCTTTCTCGATCTTGCTGAGAACCTTTCTGGTCAATCTCCTCAAACCTGAATTTTTATGAGGTACCCTTAACATTAAGAACATTCTTATTACATTTTTGTTTGACACTGGTGCATTGAGAAGTTTCATTTCTAGTGACACTATTAAAAAGCTTAAATTGAAACCAAGAAAACTTAAAGAACCGATTAGAGCCCATAGCCCGATAGGAGGTTCACTTATTCTCGACCAGTATTATAGAGTGCCTGTTTCTTATTCCTATTTCCAACTTCCTTTTAATTTAATCATCATGAATTTCTCTGGGTATGATATCATACTTGGAATGGATTGGCTAACGAAATATGAGGTTGAGGTACTAAGCACAGAAAGAGTAGTCAGAATTAAAACCAAATTCAGAAATATGATGACTATACCATGCCACAACTCAGCCACAGATATGAAAGAATTATAGTCTTCTCTAGAAGTCACTCCTGCTTCTATTGAGGATATTTCTGTCGACAGAGACTATGCGGATGTGTTTGAAGAAGTTGACAGCTTACCTCTGTGCAGAGAAATCGATTTCAGAATTGACTTAGTTCCGAATGCAAGGCCTGTTGTGCACCCAATTTGGAGAATGTCACTGAAAGAAAAAGAGGAACTGAGCAATCAAACTAAGCAACTTTTGTGGAAGGGCCTGATTAGATCTAGCTTCTCGAGCTGGGGTGTAGCAGTGGTTTTTGTCCCAAAGTCAGACGGTACCTCAGGCTATGTGTGGACTACCGTGACCTAAATAAGCAAACTCTGAAAAATAAATACCCATTGCCACGCATTGATGATTTGCTAGACCGCTTGATTGGAGCATGAGTATTCTCTAGGATGGACCTAGCTATAGGTTTCCACCAATTACGCATTGCCGAAGAATGTGTGCCTTTGACAACTTTCAGAGGACCAGACGTATTTTATGAATGACTAGTAATGCCCTTCGGCTTATGCAATGCTGCAGCATACTTCGTTGATCTGATGAATAATGTATTCCGAGATGTTTTAAATAAATTCGTACTAGTGTTCATCGATGATATCCTAATCTTTTCTAAATCCACTACTGAACACGAAAAGCATCTGAAAGAAGTCTTGGAGATTTTGCAAAGAAATGTGGTGAAAGCCAAATTCTCTAAGTGCATATTCTGGCAAGAAGATGTGAAATTCCTCGGCCATGTTGTATCAAAGGAAGGCATTTCAGTAGATCTAGGAAAGATCTCAGCCATCCAAGATTGGAAGCAGCTTAACACGCCCACAAAAGTCAGAAGTTTCTTAGGACTGGCTGGCTATTATCGGAAATTCGCTAAGGATTTTTCGAAATTATCTTGTCCATTGATAAAGCTGGCTAAGAAGCATACCAAGTTCATTTGGACACCCGTATGTGAGGCATCTTTCCAAGAGTTGAAAAGAAGGTTGATCACTGCTCCTGTGTTGACCATTATTGATGGCAATCGAGATCTGAAAGTCTGGACAGACGCTTCTAGAGATAGTTATTCTTTTCATCTAAATAAACATGTCAGAGATGACATTTTAATGTCAAATCTTATTTTAACATGTTATCCTTTTATCTATTTAAGGTATTGGTGCGGTGCTAATGCAAAGAGACAAAGTTGTCGCATATGCTAGCCGCCAGTGAAAACCGCATGAAAAGAATTACGCCACTCATGATCTCGAGGTAATGGCCATAGTATTTTCTCTAAAGATATAGAGGCACTATCTCTTGGCTAGAAATTCGAGCTGTATACTGATCACAAATCTTTAAAGTTTCTGTTCATCCAAAGAGATTTGAACTTAAGGCAATAGCGTTGGGTTGAATTCCTTGCACCCTATGACCTGGACATCTTATATACTCCGGGGAAAGCCAACGTAGTTGCAGATGCACTCAGCATGAAGAATACGGCCAGCACCAATCTTATCCTAGCCAATCTCATTATTACACCTTCCTTGATCAATAAGATCTCTGCTCTTCAGAAGAATGATGAATTTGTTCAGAGAATCTACAAAAGAGTCAGGGAAGGCGAACCCACGAGTTTCCAGATTGACGACAAAGGGGTTTTGAGGCTATTGGGCCGAATTTTGTTCTGAATCTTCCTGAGCTTAGAAAGGAAGTAATGGATGAATGTCAGAAGTATGAGCTTAGCATTCATCCGGGAGTGAGCAAGATGTAACATGACCTCAAGCGCACATTTTGGTGGAGATCTATGAAGAGAGACATTTCAATATATGTTGCTAGATGACCCGTGTAACACCCCACATCCGTTAGTGTCACTCACAAAGGGAATACACTAAGTTCGGTGGAGCATTTAAGGTAAAAGATGCACATAAATTACAAGACATACAAAATTTAAAACAGCGGAAAATAGAACTTTACTTTATTTATAAAATAGTTTGTACAACAATTGTTTTCCAACACCAGAATATCTGTCTTACAAAATAAAGAAGCATAAAATAACAGTTTATATTCCCCAATGTTGCATGAGCCAGCCATAGCAATGGAAAAGAGAACCCAAGCAAAACTTCGACTAATCTTCAACTTGGGAAGAAAACTGAGCTTAAGTAGTAACATTCCCTCCCTGCGGACCTTGGGGGGGGGGGCGAACGGAAGACAAGAAGGCAAAAGAAAACAGAGTCAGACATAAATTCTAGTAAGTTCAGTAACTTTCAACATGTGAATAGGGAAAAGCAACACGACATGAATTAACTGAATACAAGATAATACCATGATGATAGGGCTAACAAGATAACATAAGATTAACGCAAGATATGCTAAGACAAGATAATATATGCTTCACTACTTTGTCTGCTTCGCTATTACCCTGTTATTCTGATTTCTATATCTCTGCACCACCTAACTATTGTCTCAACTAGTAATCTGTATAAAATGATAACGTGATCCTAATCCCCAAAGTTGTGGTTGTTTTCAGGTGTACATCTATTATTTATTACCTAGATCTAATATAGGGTTTTTCTATCGAGTGATTCCTAGATTCAACTAGGGTTTATGTGATTTATCCATTGCTTCTCGGAATCAGGGTTTATGCGACCTAGGTCCAACTAGGGATTATGCTACCTGTCGAACGATGCCCTTAGTATGGGATATGCTACCTAAAGCGGTATATGTTCCTAAACTTTCCCCATGTATATGTCGTGAATCGTTATCGCTATCTAGATGCACATGTCCTCTATATGTGCGACCCGAATCCCATGGCAGGGCAAATCAAGAAACATGGCACTCGGCCGGGAGCTTTAAGTTATCTGCCGATGCAGATGCTAAGGTCTGTTTTTCCAGTGGCTATGGTCCCACTTGACCCCTCCCTCAACTAATGAAAGGCTATCCTTGAAAAATTGAGAACTATACACAGGCCCCTATGCCCCACTATCTTATGGCCATCCTCACCCATAACTAGATAGCAAGTATATGGTCTTTTGGAGTTCTCCGCCTTTCCGCTTTACGTATCTCGACTAACTCAAGATGGTAGGTAGATGACGAGTCGCTATCACAGGGCCATTTGTCCCGCCGAATCACGTTGGTCCATCCTAGTCTTTAGGTTGCCTTATATTGCAACCAAGGCATACCCTTGGTTCTTCTAATGTAGACCTTAACCTCTGTGAGCCAAGGCGGATCATCTGCATTCTCACAGAGGGATACCAAGAGTACCCTCACGTCCCCTCGAAGCCTCGGGCTTCGCAATCCAATTCGTTGGAGCCTTCTTTAAGATCAGATGGACGTTCGCTCCTCCGCGTGTTATATTAAGGATTACTACTTAGTTTTTCCAACTAAGGGTTACCAATTAGTTTATTGAATCGTCGTTTTCTTAACTAAGGTTTACTACTTAGTTCTTGTTCTTGTCAAGTTGGATTGGTTAAGTGTCATTAGCCAATTCAAGTTAACTTAACCCATTCATTTGTCATGTTAAACTGGTTAAGTGCTATTAGTAGTTCACGTTGACTTAATCCAACCATAAACCAAGTTATATTGGTTAAGTATTTCTTAATTCTTAACCCCACCCATTCGTCTTGTATTGGTTAAGTGTTCCTCTTAACTTAACCTTGCTCCTCTGTTTAACTAACATGGTTTAACGGTTAAGTGTTCTCTTAGTTAACTTAACCCTAACATCTGTTTAGTTAACATGTTCTAATGGTTAAGTATTGTCCCTTCATGTTTTAACTTAACCTTGTTCATTTATCACACTATGATGGTTAAGTGTTCTAAGTTTACTTAACCCCACCTTCTAGTCTAGTTAACATGTTACAACGCTTAAACCTTTTTCTTAACCTTACCCACTTGTCTAGTCAATATGTTATAATGGCTAAGTATTTTCTTTAGTTACTTAACCTCTTACAAATCTTGTCTTGTTAACATGTTAAGTTGGTTTAAGTATTCCTATGGACTTAACCCTCCCATTCTAGCTTAACTATTTCTTAGCTTTAAATTATTTATTAAAGCACCGACCACTCACATTAGATAGATATTGTTGCGGTCACTGGATGTGCCGGTCGGTTCCGGGCAGATTTACACCGCACCTCAGTCTAACCTCGGGTCCTTTTGGGCTCAATGCTCTAACCACCCACATTAGATAGGTGTTGTTACGGTTGCTGGATTTTGTCGGGCAGTTCCGGGCAGTCTTATACCGTAACTTAATCTAACCTCGGGTTAGGCATATTCGTCTTTTCTAAATTTACACATTTATCCTTTTTGTCTATATGTGAATTGTTAACAATTTATTCACTTTTCCTTTTAAATAAATTTGGCCTATATCATATTCATTTGTCATGCCCATGAATATACTTATATTCTAGGCCCAAGTCTTGATTTACCTATCACTTCACCCAACTTGCAGTTTTATGCCAATTTGGATCTAGTATTCCTATTTACAGTGCATATTAAAACTAGATTTAATATTCTAGTTTACAATTTATGCCCAAACTAGATTTATTATTCTAGTTTACCATTTATGCCTAAAACTTAGTTTATAGCCAATACTAGATTCAATGTATCAATTTACATATTCTATAATTCATATCGAATTACCCCAATTTGCATATTAATAGTCATGTTATAATACATGTCCCAAATTATGCCAAATAATATAGATTTCATGTTATACCCAATTACCCCCGTATTCAAAACGACCATGATTTCACTAGTTTTCTATGAAATGAAACTAACAAGGGAATAGAGGATAACATGAGACTTGACATAACAGAATAGGCTTGCAAAAGCGAGCCAAATACAAAGATGATGGGTCCAATGGTTTTGGTGTACATAATAGCAAATAGGAATAAACTAAGCAAATTAAACCATATGTATGAGATCCAACATAGTCAAAGGGAACATAGGTGATTTGATCCAGCATAATGCCAGTTTGTTGTACAATCATGATCGGTAACTATAGTGTTAAGGGCATAAGCAACTAAACATAATAGTCATAGGTAGTTAACCATAATAGTCATAGTCATGGTCATGGGTAGTAGTCTAATAGTTATGAACCATAGGCGATTAGCCACAATAGTCATGGATAATTAACCCAAAATAGTCCAAAATAGTCATGGGTAGTAGTCTAATAGTTATGAACTATGAAATGATACTTAATAGTCATAGGCAATTGACTGTAATAGTCTCAAAGTCATAGTCACAGACAATAGTCTTATGTCCAATAGTCATAGGTAATGAATCATGGTCATAGGCAATAGTCTTTTATTCATAGTCATAGGCGTAGGCATAATCTTATGGGTCCCTAGTCACAATAGTTCTTAATCAGATCCAAAAACATATATAAGCACAGATTTAGATGGAAAGATTAGGCATATTCTTATATCCATTAAATTTCATGTCACAGAAAGATTTAGACGTTCAAATCTAAAAAGTAACTGACTTAGATTGATCAGTTTCAGAAAAGGATAATAAGATAGCATTGCTATGATTCGCATGATGTTGCTTGAAGCCGTTGAATTAGTCTTTAATTCTCTTTGAAGCTTTAACTTGATTTGAATCTCCTCCTGAAAAACTTGAGCAGCATATCCTCGTCTTTGATTTATATATTATTTTATTTATTTTCTCAGAGGCAGCATAAGGATATAATGAAATGGTGTAGAGAGAATGAGGCTAGGGGCTGTTTATATAGGTTTAGAGTCATGAATCTGGACTGAAAACGTGTCCAAAAACATCAGTATGAATCCCGGCCGAAAAGCAGGTTTTGGCACCAGGTCGACCTTAGGGTCGACCTGGTCCCTGGGAGGTCGACCATAGGGTCGACCATAGTGTCGACCATAGGGTCGACCATAGTGTCGACCTGGTCCTGGGCGGGAAAATTCCCGCCCAGTCTGCCATGGGGTTTCAATTCGAATTTCGAATTCGAATTTCGAGCTGTTTTTTATTCTGAAACTTCGAAGGGTCATAACTTCTTCATACGGAGTCCGATTTACGCAAACTCAGACTCTATCTCAAGCAGAATTTCGAGACGAACGCAATGCCATAACCCATTTCCCTTAATTCTTCTTCTAAAATTAAATTATAATTTAATTTGTGAAACTTAATGTTACAGAACTACAGGGTGTTACAACCCACGTGCCAGCAAGTCAAAAGCGATCAGCAAAAGCTAGCAGGTCTGTTGCAACCTCTAGGGGTTCCAAGTTGGAAATGGGACGAAATTTATATGGACTTTTGTGACGACCCCAAAACCCCGTACTGACGGTGGCAAGGGTAATCTTTGAAATATAACACATAAACAGACAACAACATAATAGAATTAAATAAATACACCAGATAATGTACAATAGAATACACTGGATAAACGTAATCATCAGAGTTACACAGTACACAGGATCGTACTTAGTACAAATACAGTTTAGCTATACATAAATGTCTACAGCGGAAAAAAAAACATAATATGTACAATAGTAGCTGAACGGCATAAAAAGAGATAAATGATAGAATCCATCTTCAACTCCAGTTATCCAGAAAGAGACAGCTAAAACCTGAATACAAGGCTGCCCGTGTAGAAAAAGGGGCACCCGAGTTTGCAAGTGAAACAAACTACGAGTCAGTCATGGGACTAGTATGAGAAATCTAAATAACACATTTATAATATGGCTAGTCACAGGACCACGCCACTTTCGCGGAACAGGTTTACTCCATTGGATTGCCAGTGCTTAAAACAAGTAAATCATTTAAACATCGCAATGATTTTTACAAAAATGAAGCCATTATAAGACTCAGTTCCCATCACACAATGCAACGCAAACCGAAGGATAGTGTTTTTACCTTATAATGGCCAAAATATGCTTGATACGAATTAAACAAAAGTATTTGATATTATTACTAGTGTTTATATGTTTCATAAACAACTTCAAATCATAAATATCAATCATAGATGAGATGAGCGTCCCATGCCACTATGTCGCCAAATATAGGTTTACAATCAAAACCGCACGATGTCGTATTTGGAAATTGGATTTTCGTCATGAACCAAGGCAAAAGATAGTCTTTACCGAATTCAAGACGCTTTAGCCCGTGTCTCAGGATCAGAGCTCGAGTGACCATAGGAGCGACAGGGCCGGTCCACCGATGTGAATTAAAATGCCTGAACACTGCGTTTCCCAGCCCATTGGAGCGTCAATGAGCCAACGAATGACTCCATCGCCTTCACATAGTCACCGATATGTCCGAGGCGCCTCGCAACAGCAATAACCACACAGGTGAAAATAATATATATATATATATATATATATATGTCAGCCAGTTTAAGCACTGACACCACCTCTAGCTAGAAGGAAACGCATGCCCTCCCTGAGGTCCTCTCCCGTTTCTGGTTCATACCGGGGTGTGAGGCTCGCAAATTCACATTATACACAAAGCTATGCCACACAAGCCATGCTTTGATCGTCAACCACAAGACTTTGCTTTTCAACAGAAGCCTTGATCACTGCATCTTAGGATGCCACACAGGTAATTCACACCATGCAACTGATGTCTATCAATCACACAGAATGAATTCCAATGTCAGACACACAGTCCATTTACAAGTCCGTTTTGGGTCTGAACGAAACCGGAGGCACTATATACCTCGCATATCCATCTATCTCCACGTACGTCTGGACGGTCACCACTTATTATCTATATTTCGAGATGCCTCCCAAGCAGGACATCAGTTACGATCCAAACGAGGTGAAGATCTCTGGTCTTCAACCACCGTCTTCATCTTCGATTTCTTATCGTCGATTCAGTTATTCAGAATGGGATAAACCCGGTCTTTTTGAGCAACTCAGCTATATAATAAACAAGTTCTACACAAACACAACATACGCCTTGTTCCAATTCATTAGTCACTACCCGTAAGTTAATAAGAGAACGATTTCCCAAATATTAACCCCGAAGGCCGAAACCAATATCAGATCAAAACCCAGGAAACCATTCGACTTAGCTAACCTTCAGTTAGTTTCTAAATTTCACATTCCATATCGTTTATAATATTTTATAATGATTTATCGCTATTTTTATTTATTTAAAAATAGCCAATTTATTCTAACGACGCTTTAGGCCATAACGCGGCCGTGGCGCTGATTTTCTTCAGACTTGATTTACAAATATCTGAAAATCTAACTGTTGTATCTTCACAAAATTTTTATCATTAGAAAGATCTTTTCAAAAAGAATCCAACGGTTCCAGTTTTGGGAAAATACGACGGTCGGATCTCTCTGTATACTCGTTTGAATTTTCGATTTCAAAATACGAACTACAACGTCGTTATTCGATTTAATTTAATTATATTTATAGATATATATAAATATAATCGATTCTAGCGCTGTTTTTCTTCAGATTTGATTTAAACATTCCAGACAATCCAACCGTTGGATTTTCACAAAGTGGGTATCGTTGGAACGATATTTCTAAGATGAACCCAACGGTTTCGGTTTCGGGAAAATCCGATGGTCGGATCTCCCGCACTAATCGTTTGAAATCACGGTTTCAAAACACGAACTTCAGCTTCGTTATTCGATTTATTTTAATTATATTTTTATATATATGTAAATATAATTGATTCTTCGATTTCAAAACCATATGCTTTTCATATATTTGATAAAAATGATAGTTTTATCCAATAGACATTTATTTCAACACATGAATTTTGTTTATTTTATTTCCACATAGGAATTTCTATTCAACACATGAATTTCGTTTCAACATTCAACACATGAATTTCGTTTCAACATTCAATACATGAATATTTTCTATAGTTTATATAAATAGTAAAAATGTGATTTTTACTGCAAAACAAATTATTTCAAAACACGACTATTTTATATAGTTCATATAGATGATAAAAATATGATTTTTATTATAAAACAATTTATTTCAAAACACGACTATTTTATATTGTTCATATAGATGATAAAAATATGATTTTTATTATAAAACAATTTATTTCAAAACTTGAATGTCGTTCAACACATGAATTTCTATTCCACACATGAATTTCTATTCAACACATGAATTTCTATTCAACACACGAATATAGTTTCAACACATGAAAATAATTCTAACACATGAATATTATAGAAAATTTCGGCAGCATAACGGCAGGGTAGTTAAAACCGGGGCCGTCCCTAGTACGGCTCCTCGCTCTACCAAAAAGCCTCGTAGCTTTTGACAAAGGGGATTTCATGCATCTAGTTCGCACGCAGGCGACATGTTTATTTTTTTTCTTTTCCACAAACTAATCCTATGTGGTTTCAACCAAATAATTCTCAACCACAAACGGGTATTTTTCAACCACAATCAATCAATTTCAATCACAAACAATTCAATTTCAACCATTCGCTATCAACCAATTTTCACACCAATCACAACCAATAAATATCGTCCATGGTTTGTGGACGAGGGGCGGATAAATATATATATATATATATATATATATATATAAGTAAATTTCACTTCTATTTCAACACATATATAATTTTTACAACGCATATATAACTTATACATCGAACGTACAGCTTATACAACACTTATACATGAGGTGTACAATGCTTATATAACTCATACATCGACCATATAATTTATACATCGTCGTTTTCCATATCGTTTGTAATTCAGAAATCTCACGTTGGGTTCCACTCTGCCAAAAATAGTAGGAGGCTCAAAAAAATATGCGGTCTCTTCTGAAATGTAGAAGGCGTCCACACGAGTCCACTGTCTCTTTTTTCACTGAATTTCGTCAACAAATGAAAAACATACGATTTTTACAGTGAAATCAAAAACCGTAGTGCTTTAAAGTGCTATAGAATAGTTTAAAATAATTTCAGTCGTACCTCTATGAAGTTGTTCAAAACTAGGTATTGATTTTTCACGAAATCCATGAATGGGTTGGACGATCGGGCTACGCAACGTCGAAGGGCTTGGAAGTGGCTTGCCGGCGCCACCAGAGATGACCCGCTCGACGGCGGTGGTGAGGCTGGGCGACGACTCGAAGTCGGAGACTTCCTAGCGATCGTTCTCTTCAAATTCACCACGATAAATTCCCAAACTTGTATGGATTTAAAGATCTCGAGGAGCTCTACAAATTTCCCAACTAGAGTGTTCAATTTTGATGCGTGGATCAGAAGAAAAAGAAGAGAGAAGGAAGGGTTTATCGCCGTCGGTCGAAGGCATATCGGGGAGAGAGACAATAAATGAGCCAATAGAATTTTTCCATTTATTTATATATTTTTAAATTACGAAAATACCCTCTTTTACACACGAACCCCAATCCAGACCCAACGACTGTCTTCCCTAGCTAAATACGCCCATTCCAAACACAATGGGATATGTTTCGTAGGCCCATTCGACTGTTTCAGTCAGTTTTTCTTCAAATTAAAATATAAAACACTCAATATTTATTTTGAACATACATTTCAATTTGCCGGGGCCACATACCGATTCTAAAAATTCCCGAAAAATAAATCTAGCTATGTATTGACGATTCGGTCCCAACAAAACTAGTTTCGTCGATTTCTGAGACCGTTTGAAAAATGGCCCTTTTCTCGTCGATCCAATTTAATAGAAATCGACCAAACACATTTTCCTTTCCCACGCTCACATAGCTTCAAAAATTATGAAATTTGAAACCTAGCATTAATTCGACATCCCGGAACCAACAAAAGTGGTTTCGTCGAATTCTGAGGTCATTTGCAAAATGGCCATTTTCACGGGCTATATAAACTCTACAGCGACCTTTCTGAAAATTCATTTGGCCATAACTTTTGCTCCCCGCAATGAAACTTCGATTTTTCAGATTCGTTAGAATGATATCCGCTAACAAATTTAAATATTTTTGGTTTCACTAAAATTCGTTTTGTTTTGCACCCGGTATAGTCAGTCAAAATTTGAATTCAAATTTTGAAACTACCGCGCCATTTCAGGCCTTGTTTATAATTAGAATTAATTATATTTATTTTCAAACATCGATTCAAACATACTTTTCATCGTTATTATTTAAAATATTTATTTTAAATATTTTAAATCCACTAAAATAGCCAATTTAAAATTTTCAATCTGGTTCAGATTTTACGGGTTGTTACAATCTCCCGCACTTAAAACTTTTCATCCCCGAAAAGGAACAAAGTCGAAAGTGGTTTGATTAATCAACTCTACTTTCAATCTGTCTTCCATTCTCCAACTTTTTAGTTTCTGGGAATTTTCTAATTCTTCAAAAATTTGGCTAACACCCTAAATTTTCGAAAAAATTCGCCATAACCACCTTTGTAAGGGGAGAGGTTTGGAAATTTATTGGGCCGTATTAGGTACCCAATAAATCCTAATAAGCATGCACATATTTATATTGATATATTCCGGTGACCACAGGGGAGTGTGTATAGATCATAACTCCAGAGAATAAATTCTCGTCACCCTATAAATGGTTTTTGTGCCTTAATAACCAGAGAGACGTGTTTATTGTCATCTCCAGACCCGTGTGGAGTTTTTACTAATTTGACAATTTACCATTACATTTTATATGGTTCATATCAGTCATCAGTTCAACCTGTAATATATAGTCATCGCCATACAAGTCTCTCGCTCGTATGGTAAATCTTCAACCTCGTCACACAAGCTCCAAATGCTTATGTGGTACATGATGAAGTATGCCTATCTTCAAGAAGTATGTCATGTAGTGTAGTTCAAAATTAATTGTTACTATCCTATGACGACGTTTATTATTACAAGCAGAACAACCAGCACTCCACATCCAATGACATTCACTGGAGTTGATATAATAATATTTCGCATCCAACTCATTAAGGTTTACCTATTTGTCGGGCATGCAAATAAATTCTTTACTCAACCGCTATCCATTTACCTGTTCAAACATATATAATGCACATGTATATATTGCTATCTATTTTTAAATCAGTTCAATACGTGATTTAATTAACTATCATTCTAATAATTTAATTAATCAAATCCATTATCACACAATGCAAACAACAACCAATTTGTTTTTAACTTTTCAAAAATATACTAATCAACTCCTATACTCTTTTTAAAATCATCAGACTATAGAATTAAAAGTTTACATCCATGAAAAGAAAATAACAACAAAGTAGAGAACATAATGAAAATTTCAAAGTAGGGTAAATGTACCTTGCACCGGAGTCAATCATAGATATCCACCCCGCACTTAGGGTAGGCTTTCTTAATGCTTTCCTCCGTTTCCCAAATACAATCTCGCGGATTTCCACTCCATTGCACTTTGACTAAGTGAACCTTCTTGTTCCTCAGCTCTGTGGTTTCTTTGCCAATGATCTTTAGCGGCTCTCTTCTCACCGCCAATTCTGGAATAATTTCTATATCCCATTGCGCTGCTTCTTCACGATCAAGTCTGGGTCATGGACATGCTTTCGAAGTAGAGATACGTGAAACACTTCATGTACTCCATGCAGCCAATCATGCAATTGAACCCTATATGCGAGAGTTCCAACCCGTTCAAGGATAGGAAACGGACCAATGAGTTTGGGGGCCAATTTCCCTGTTTTACCGAACCGGATAACTCCTCTCATCGACGATACTTTCAAATATACATAGTCGCCAACAACAAATGATATATCTCTTCTTCTCTTATCGGCATAGCTCTTCTGTCGGCTTTGAGCGGCGAGTGATCGTTTCTTAACAAACTCGACTTTGTCCGCAGCATCACGGATCATATCAGGTCCCAATACAAGCCTATTGCCAGGTTCGACCCAACAAGCAGGAGATTGGCACGGTCTACCATAAAATGCTTCGAATAATGACAATGTCAGGCTCGCTTGGTAGCTGTAGTTGTATGAGAACTCATCCAAATGTAAATGGTCTTCCCATGATCCACCAAAATCAAAAACACACGCCTGCAATAAATCTTCTAGTATACAATTCACCCTCT
The DNA here is from genome assembly GCA_030737875.1 of Allium sativum. Classification (NCBI taxonomy): domain Eukaryota; kingdom Viridiplantae; phylum Streptophyta; class Magnoliopsida; order Asparagales; family Amaryllidaceae; genus Allium; species Allium sativum. The sequence continues at coordinate 166,582,655 of CM060913.1, forward strand.
CAGTTTGACCATCTGTCTGAGGATGATAAGCGGTGCTCAAGTTCATCTTCGTTCCCAGTTCTACTTGAAATGCCTCCCAGAATTTGCTAGTAAATACTGGATCTCTATCACTAACTATACCGATCGGCACTCTATATAGCCTAACAATTTCCTTGAAATATATCTATGCCAGACTCTGAGCAGTTCTGTTCGATCTGACAGGTATGAAATGGGCGGTCTTCATGAAGCGATCTACGATCACCCAAATACTGTCATTTCCTTTTCTGGTTCTGGGCAAACCATCTCTGAAGTCCATGGAAATATGTTCCCACTTCCAACCTGGAATGTCCAGCGGTTGCAACAATCCAGCCAGTTTCTGTTGGTCGCTTTTGACTAGTTGGCAAGTAGGGCACCTTCAAACATATTTAGAGATGTCTCTTTTCAACGATTTCCAACAAAATGTTCACTTGATATCGTTATACATTTTACTCACACTCAGGTGGATACTGAGCTTAGACTTGTAGCATTCATCAAGCACATCTTTTCTGAGTTCAGGAACTTCTGGAACACAAATTCGTCCTTTTAACCTCAGAATCCCCTCGCTATTGAGCTGGAAATCTGAAGCATTGCCTTCACGAATCCGCTGGCTCATTCCTTTAATAAATTTGTCATCTTTTTGGAGAGCAGATACCTTGTCAATCAAAGAAGTCGCAATGATAAAACTGGCGATCATAACATTCTTTCTGCTTAACGCATCGACCACAATATTGGCTTTCCCTGGAGTGTACAAAATCTCAAAATCGTATGCTGCAAGAAACTATAGCCAATGTTGCTGCCTCAGATTCAAGTCTTTCTGGGTGAACAGATACTTTAGCGACTGATGATCCGTATACAATTTGAACTTCTCACCCAAAAGGTGAAGTCTCCAGATTTTCAAAGCAAATACGATAGCCAACAACTCGAGATCATGAGTGACGTAATTCTTTTCATGTGGCTTCAGCTGGAGGCTAGCATAAGCAACAACTTGACCTCTTTGCATTAATACTGCACCAAGGCCTTCTCTAGAGGCATCTGTCTAGACTTTCAAGTCCTGATTGCCGTCGATTATCGTTAACACTGGAGCCGTTGTTAATCTTAACTTTAGCTTTTCAAAAGCCTCCTCACATTCTGGAGTCCACTTGAATTTTGAGTGCTTCTTTGCAAGCTTTGTTAAGTGACTAAATATATTCGAAAAATCTTTAACGAACTTCCGGTAATAACTAGCCAATCCAAGAAAACTTCGGACTTCTGTGGGAGTAATAGGTTGTTTCCAATTTTGAATAGCGGTGATTTTACTTGAATCCACAGCAATTCACTCTTTTGATACGACATGGCCAAGAAACTTTACTTCATATTGCTAGAATATACATTTGGAAAGTTTAGCTTTCAATACATTCCTTCTCAGAATTTCTAGAACTTGCTCCAATTGTTTTTCATGTCCGGCCTTTGACTTAGAGAAGATTAGAATATCATCAATAAAAACCAGAACAAACTTATTCAAGACTCCTCTGAACACTTGATTCATTAAATCGACGAAGTAAGCTGGAGCGTTACATAAGCCGAACGACATTACTAACCACTCATAGAATAAGTCGGGACCTCTGAGTGCTGTCATAGGAACACACTCTTCGGCAATACGAAGCTGATGGAAGCCTGTAGCTAGGTCCATTCTTGAAAATACTTGTGCTCCATTCAGAAGATCCAATAAATCATCGATTCATAGCAATGGATATTTATTCTTTATTGTTTGTTTATTCAAGTCACGATAATCCACACATAGTCGCAGAGTACCGTCAGACTTTGGGACAAACACCACTGCGGCTCCCCAATCAGAGAAACTAGGCCTGATCAAACCCTTCCATACAAGATGTAGAGTTTGATTGTCTAGTTCTTCTTTCTCCTTTAGAGTCATTCTCTGAATAGCGTGCACTTCTGGCCTTGCATTCAGAATTAAAGCGATCTTGAAATCAATTTCTCTCTGCGGAGGTAAGCTAACAATTTCTTCGAACACATCTGCATAACTCTTCACGACAGGAATATCTTTTACGAGGTCCTGTATATTCTCTATGACTACAAGGATATTTTCTAATTGAGCAGGAGAAACATCTAGAGCTGACCAAAAGTCTTTTCTATTTGATTCCGGGCCTTCACATGGTATGGTTATATAGTTCCCTGATTGGGCCTTTTCATTAACAACTCTCTCGACGCATTTAACCTCTGCTTCATATTTGGTTAACCAATACAATCCCAAAATAAGATCGAATTCAGTAAAATTCATGACGATGGAGATGGTAGGGTACTTATAACAGGAAAAAGAGACAAGCACCCCACAAATCTAACTAAGATTGAGAGAACCCCCAACCGGATTATGGACAGTGATGGGTTCTTTGAGCTTTTTCAAATTCAAATCCAACTTCTTCACCGCATTCTATGCAATAATGCTTCGTGACGCACCTGTATCAAACAGTACTTTAACTGGAGTATTTTTGACATTAAGTGTGCCTTCTAAAACATCTGGCCTTCCCTGACTAGCTGAAGGCACAGAAGTTTCTGCTACTTCATTTACTTGTATTGCCTTGGATTTCTTAAATAGCGGGCAATCTTTTCAAGATGACCATTCTGATGGCATTGACTGCATTTTCTATTCTCTCGAAATTGGTTATCGGGTTTAGATTTATCCTTCTTTCGTTTCTTCGAGGATTTACAATTCCTGGTTAAATGCCCTTGCTTATTGCAGTTAGAGCAGGTGGCCGTCGCCATGGGTTCTTTCCCAGATTTACCCCTTTTTCTCTTGGCTTTGGGTTTCTCACTGACCTCAGGCATCATACTAGCCTCAGGATTATCAGCCTTTGACTCCTCTTTGTTATTAGAACAGGCTTCCTCTTCGTCGCGCAACATACCTTTCTTATGGAGATCTTCATAATGATAAGCCATGTATATCATTCCTGAAAAAGGAAGCTTCACATGCCCTATAATTTTACTTCGGTATTTTCTTTGTAGGCCATGAATAAACCTCAGATTCTTCCTCTTCAGATTTTGAATTAGATGAGGGGCAAAGTGAGAAAGTTCATTGAATTTCTTGTGATATTCTGGGATATTCATATCTCCTTGTATCAGGTAACTAAATTCATCACATAGCCGCTCAGTCGCTACGAGAGGTATAAATTTTTCACTGAAAACCTCTTTGAATCTATCCCAGGTGATATCACCTTATGGATTATCCTTGATGATTGTTTCCCACCAGATTAAAGCTTCTTCTTTGAGTGCCCAAGATGCCACTAATCTTTTCTGATCATCCCTCAACTGGATACGTTCAAAAATTCTTTCAACAAAACTCATCCAAGCTTGAGTTTGAATTATAGATTCATTGCCCGTGAATTGTGCTCCGCCCAGATTTCGATATCTCTTTAATAGAGCCTCTAGATCTGGTTCTGCATTTCTTCTGTTTCTGACACTCATTTTCTAATACTTCTGCAAATAGCAGATCAAGTGTCAAGTCAACAGAAAAGGTATTTTAAAACATAGAAACATATACTTGAATGTAAATTTGTCTATCGGGAGGTGTATTTCATACTGCTATACTCATACTAGGATATTACTGATCATATATGTAATGATATGTTCGTCCTAGAACACTATTTGTTCTACTTTTGACGAGTTCGTTAATATGTTATATTCCAGCACTAAGCTCAACCAAAGCTCTTATTCCACGTTGTGACGACCCCAAAACCCCGTACTGACGGTGGCAAGGGTAATCTTTGGAATATAACACATAAACAGACAACAACAGAAAAGAATTAAATAAATACACTAGATAATGTATAATAGAATACACTGGATAAACGTAATCATCAGATTTACACAGTACAAAGGATCATACTTAGTACAAATACAGTTCAACTATACATAAATGTCTACAGCGGAAAAAAAAACATAATATGTACAATAGGAGCTGAACAGCATAAAAAGAGATAAATGATAGAATCCATCTTCAGCTCCAGCTATCCAGAAAGAGCCAGCTAAAACCTGAATACAAGGCTGCCCGTGTAGAAAAAGGGGCACCCGAGTTTGCAAGTGAAACAAACTACGAGTCAGTCATTATAAGACTCAGTTCCCATCACACAATGCAATGCAAACCAGAGGATAGAGTTTTTACCTTATAATGGCCAAAATATGCTTGATACGAATAAAACAAAAGTATTTGATATTATTACTAGTATTTATATGTATCAAAAACAACTTCAAATCATAAATATTAATCATACATGATATGAGCGTCCCATGCCACTATGTCGCAAAATATAATTTTACAATCAAAACCGCACGATGTCGTATTTGGAAATTGGATTTCCGTCATGAACCAAGGCAAAAGATAGTCCTTACCGAATTCGAGACGCTCTAGCCCGTGTCTCAGGATCAGAGCTCGAGTGACCCTAGGAGCGACAAGGCCGGTCCACCGATGTGGATTAAATGCCTGAACACTGTGTTTCCCCGCCCTTTGGGGCGTCAATGAGCCAACGAATGACTCCATCGGCTTCACATAGTCACCGATATATCCGAGGCGCCTCGCAACAGCAACAACTACACAGGTGAAAATAATATATATATGTCAGCCAGTTTAAGCACTGACACCACCTCTAGCTAGAAGGAAAAGCATGCCCTCCCTAAGGTCCTCTCCTGTTTCTGGTTCATACCGGGGTGTGAGGCTCGCGAATTCACGTTATACACAAAGTTATGCCACACAGGCCGTGCTTTGATCGTCAACCACAAGACTTTTCTTTTCAACAGAAGCCTTGATCACTGCATCTTAGCATGCCACACAGGCAATTCACACCATGCAACTGATGGCTATCAATCACACATAATGAATTCCAATGTCAGACACACAGTCTATTTACAAGTTCGTTCTAGGTCTGAACGAAATCGGAGGCACTATATACCACGCATATCCATCGATCTCCACGTATGTCTGGACGGTCACCACTTATTATCTATATTTCGGGATGCCTCCCGATCAAGACATCAGTTACCATCCAAACGAGGTGAAGATCTCTGGTCTTCAACCACTGTCTTCATCATCGATTTCTTATCGTCGATTCAGTTATTCAGAATGGGATAAACCCGGTCTTTCTGAGCAACTCACTTATATAATAAACAGTTCTACACAAACACAACATACGCCTTATTCCAATTCATTAGTCACTACCCGTAAGTTAATAAGAGAATGATTTCCCAAATATTAACCTCGAAGGCCGAAACCAACATCAGATCAAAACCCAGGAAACCATTCGACTTAGCTAACCTTCAGTTAGTTTCTAAATTTCACATTCCATATCGTTTATAATATTTTATAACGATTTATCGCTATTTTTATTTATTTAAAAATAGCCAATTTATTTGAACGACGCTTTAGGCCATAACGCGGCCATGACGCTGTTGTTCTTCAGATTTGATTTACACATAGCTGAAAATCTAACCATTGGATCTTCACAAAATTTATATCATTAGAAAGATCTTTTCAAAACGAATCCAACGGTTCCAGTTTTTGGAAAATCCGACGGTCGGATCTCCCGGTACACTCGTTTGAAGTTTCGATTTCAAAATACGAACTGCAGCGTCGTTATTCGATTTAATTTAATTATATTTATATACATATAAATATAATCGATTCTGGAGCTGTTTTTCTTCAGATTTGATTTAAACATTCCAGATAATCCAACCGTTGGATTTTCACAAAGAGGGTATCGTTGGAAAGATATTTCCAAGACGTACCCAACGGTTTCGGTTTCGGGAAAATCCGATGGTCAGATCTCCCACACTAATCCTTTGAAATCACGATTTCAAAACATGAACTACAACTTCGTTATTCGATTTATCTTAATTATATATATATATATATATATATATATAATCGATTCTTCGATTTCAAAACCATATGCTTTTCATACATCTGATAAAAATGATATTTTTATCCAACAGACATATATTTCAACACATGAATTTTGTTTATTTTATTTCCACACTGGAATTTCTATTCAACACATGAATTTCTATTCAACACATGAGTTTCGTTTCAACATTCAACACATAAATTTCGTTTCAACATTCAACTCATGAATATTTTCTATAGTTTACGTAAATAGTAAAAATGTGATTTTTATTGCTAAACAGTTTATTTCAAAACACGACTATTTTATATAGTTCATATAGATGATAAAAATATGATTTTTATTATAAAACAATTTATTTCAAAACACGACTATTTTATATTGTTCATATAGATGATAAAAATATGATTTTTATTATAAAACAATTTATTTCAAAACATGAATGTCGTTCAACACGTGAATTTCTATTCAACACATGAATTTCTATTCAACAAACAAATATAGTTTCAACACATGAAAATAATTCTGACACATGAATATTATTGAAAATTTCGGCCGCACAACGGCAGGGTAGTTAAAACCGGGGCCGTCCCTAATACGGCTCCTCGCTCTATCTTAAAGCCTCGCAGCTTTTGACAATGGGGATTTTATGCATCTAGTTCGCACGCAGGCAGCATGTTTTATTTTTATTTCTTTTCCACAAACTAATCCTATGTGGTTTCAACCAAATAATTCTCAACCACAAACGGGTATTTTTCAGCCACAATCAATCAATTTCAACCATAAACAATTCAATATCAACCATTCGCTATAAACCAATTTTCACACCAATCACAACCAATAAATATCGTCCATGGTTTGTGGACAAGGGGCGTAAATATATATATATATATATATATATATATATATAAGTAAATTTCACTTCTATTTCAACACATATATAATTTTTACAACGCATATATAACTTATACATCGAACGTACAACTTATACAACGCTTATATAACTCATACATCGACCATATAATTTATACATCGCCGTTTTCCATATCATTTATGATTCAAAAATCTCACATTGGGTTCCACTCCGCCAAAAATAGCAGGAGGCTCAGAAAAATATGCGGTCTCTTCTAGAATGTAGAAGGCGTCCACACGAGTCCACTATCTCTTGTTTCACTGAATTTCATCAATAAACGAAAAAGATATGATTTTTACAGTGAAATCAAAAACCGTAGCGCTTTAAAGTGCTATAGAATAGATTAAAATAATTTCAGTCGTACCTCTCTGAAGTTGTTCAAAACTAGGTATTGATTTTTCGCGAAATCCATGAAGGGGTTGGACGATCGGGCTACGCAGCGTCGAAGGGCTTGGAAGTGGCTTGTCGGCGCCACCAGAGATGACCCGCTCGACGGCGGTGGTGAGGCTGGGCGGCGGCTCGAAGTCGGAGATTTCCTGGCGATCGTTCTCTTCAAATTCACCACGATAAATTCCCAAACTTGTATGGATTTAAAGATCTCGAAGAGTTCTACAAATTCCCCAACTAGAGTGTTTGATTTTGATGCGTGGATTAGAAGAAAAAGAAGAGAGAAGGAAGGAATGGTTTATCGCCGTCGGTCGAAGGCATATTGGGGAGAGAGAAAATAAATGAGCCAATAGAATTTTTCCATTTATTTATATATTTTTAAATTTCGAAAATACCCTCTTACAGACACGAACCCCAATCCAGACCAAACGACTGTCGTCCCTAGCTAATTACCCCCATTTCGAACATAATGGGATATGTTTCGTAGGCCCATTCGACTGTTTCAGTCAGTTTTTCTTCAAATACAAATATAAAACATTCAATATTTATTTTGAACGTACGTTTCAATTTGCCGGGGCCACATAGTAATTCTAAAAATTCCCGAAAAATAAATCTAGCTATGTTTTGACGATATGGTCCTAACAAAACTAGTTTTGTCGAATTCTGAGACCGTTTGAAAAATGGTCCTTTTCTGGTCGATCCAGTTTAATAGAAATCGAGAAAACTCGTTTTCCTTTCCCACGCTCACATACTAGCTTCAAAAATTATGAAATTTGAAACCTAGCAATAATTCGACATCCCAGATCCTACAAAAGTGGTTTCGTCGAATTCTGAAGTCGTTTGCTAAATGGCCATTTTCACGGGCTATATAAACTTTATAGCGACCTTTCTGAAAATTCATTTGGCCATAACTTTTGCTCCCCGCTATGAAACTTCGATTTTTCAGATTCGTTAGAAAGATATTCGCTAACAGATTTACATATTTTTGGTTTCACTAAAATAAAAATCCGTTTTGTGTTGCACCCGGTACAACCAGTCAGAGTTTGAATTCAAATTTTGAAACTACCGCGCCATTTCAGGCCTTGTTTATAATTAGAATTATTTATATTTATTTTCAAACGTCAATTCAAACATACTTTTCGTCGTTATTATTTAAAATATTTATTTTAAATATTTTAAATCCACTAAAATAGCCAATTTAAAATTTTCAAACTGGTTCAGATTTTACGGGTTGTTACAACTTTATTGATGGCTTGCCCCGGACTAGGAAAGGCAATGATAGTATATGGGTGATTATAGATCGCTTCACAAAGACTGCCCATTTTATCCCTATCAAATCTAATAGAACATCTCGAAGTTTGGCACAACTTTATTTTAGAGAGATTATCAGACTACATGGAGTTCCTAGTAGCATTGTTAGTGACCGTGGTCCGATATTTGCTAGCAAATTCTGGGAAGCTTTCCAAGAAGAGCTAGGGACCAAGTTGAATATGAGCACCACTTATCATCCCCGGACAGATGGCCAGACTAAGAGGGTGAACCGAATATTAGAAGACTTGTTGCGAGCATGCATCCTAGAATTTGGTGGGTCATGGGAAGATCATTTGCACTTGGTTGAATTCTCTTATAATAACAACTACCAAGTAAGCTTGCAGATGTCGCCATTTGAAGCATTATATGGCAAGACATGCAGATCTCCCGCATGTTGGGTGGAACCCGAAAATCGATTAGCGTTGGGTCCCGACATGATTCGAGAAGCAGCAGATAAAGTTGATTTTATTAAGAAGCGATTACTGGCTGCTCAAAGCTGACGGAAGAGCTATGCAGACGCTTGAAGAAGGGATTTAGAATTCTCTATTGGCGATCTTGTGTACTTGAGGGTTTCCCCACTAAGGGGTGTAATTCGATTATGGAAGACCGGAAAGTTGGTGTGACGGCCCGCCCCGCACCAACCGACATTTACTCCAAAAGTTCGCTGTGCACATGTCCAGTTAGCACGGAACGGGTCGTTAGAAGAAAAAAGGAAGAAGAGAATGAACTAACAAAGAACCTGTAGAATGTCTCACAGCGCATGGAACAAAATATAATAACAACGTACTTGACATAAAATAGGTGAGACAGTGCATAAGCTGAAAACAAACTAACATAGCAGCGGAAAATCCAAATACAGCTTATGATCCAAAGCCAACATTATTACAACTTTTCAAACTGTCTCAAAAAGAAAAAGCAAGATAAAGGAGGTACACTACTAATGCCCAAGTAGCGACCACCAACGACACAGGGAGAATATCTATATATCATACGTGGAAGCCTCCTGCTCGCCTCCGAATCAGCTACTCGTGCATCACCGGCTAACCTGTCTCTAGTCTGCTCGTGTGAGCACCCAGAGTAATAAGAAGAGACATAAAACTCTGGGTCATACATAAAGCCTGGTATGAGCGATAAGCATCTAAACAGAATAATAACAGGTATAATCCAATCATACCTGAACCTGGACATGCAACCAAAGAGTTAGCACTACATACCGTACAATACTCTAAGGTGCCACTAACATACTGTGTAAGAGATACGGGGGTAGGGGTGTGCATGTCATAGTGATGTCAAACAATCAAGCATAGCAATCATCCTCACATCCCTCACTCAGTGCGTAAAGCATACGATATCCACTACTTTGGTCACCTAATATTTTGGGCCATGACGGAATCCAATCCCGTGTAACTATCACTACAAGCCCACCATCCATCTCTCAGTGGTGAACCAAAGTTATGAATACCGACAACCCCTTTGCACACGTCCCACAGCAAAGCCCAATCACGAAGTGAACTCATTGGTTCCCATTTGGATCCTGAGCTCTAACTTCCATTTGGACTACCTTTGCATCTCGGGTTTTTGGTCAATACTGGATCGGTTCGGATTCCTCCTTGCCATCGGTTCGGTTCGGATTGCTTCATCACCTCGGATCGGATCGAGTTCCTCAAGTCCCTCCATGATGCACCGGATCGGGTCGGGTCGTGCTCCATGCTCCAACTCGTGGTATCCACCTGGTGGCAGTTCGGATCATCAACACCTCAACGGGTCGGGTCAGGGCCTCCAAGTCCATCTCCATCCATGGGTTCGGGTCGGAGCTGCTGGCGGAGTCGTGGACCATCTTCGGATCGTGCTCCATGCTCCACGGTTCGGATCGTGCAAGCGGATCGGGTGCTCCAGTATGTGGCGCGGTTTAGGTTCGAGCTCCTTCCACCATCAGGTCGTGGTCTCTATAGCCGATCCGATCTGGTTCATATAATGGTGGCCTTCCTTTTTGCCACTCTCTCCTGTGTCAAGCTTCGGTTCGGTTCGGTGATACTTTGCTCAGTCCGTTCTGGTCCGAGCCTATTCACCCGATCCGATCCGAAAGCCTGCACTGTTTTTCTGTAACTTTTCCAGCAAACATTTTATGCCATTCGACGACTTTTTTGACCATTCCAACTATTCTAATCAATCACAAAGCATAACATACAGTCATAGCAACATGTTTAATCAACCACAAACACCAAAACAACAATATGATAGGTTAAAATGGAGCAAACATAGCCAAAACCCCATATTTTCCCTTAAGCATGTTTGGGTGAAACTTATGATATGATTAGCAAAACTTAACCAAATTATCCCAAATTCACATCAGAGGTCTAAAACAATATTTCAGAATTTATGAATATTTTTCCAGATTTTTAACATGCATAAATTTGCTAATTTCCACTAGTCACCCCTTAATCCCCCAAATTCCGGGATTTGCAAAATTAGTCGAAATTAACCCAAATTCATATCAGAGGCATAAAATGATGTTTTAGAATTTTAGGATTTTTTCTAGATTTTTTTGAGCCATAATTTCGCTAATCTTCGCTAATTACCATAATTAGCCGTAATTAGTGAAAAACAATGCAAATCACTCACCTTAGCCACAAGCAAACTTTAGATCTGAAATAATCTCTGATTTGGATCCAATCCCTATGTGTTCCAGCTGCTCTCTCTCTCTGATTTGGTGCTACCCTCCCTTGATTTGATGTAGTTTTGCTTAATCTTCGATTATAAAGTGATTAGAGACGATTTGGGATGAAATTAGAAGGTGGAGGCCATTGCTAGAGCTTGAAGGAGATAAGTGGCGGCTGGAAAAATGAGTCTAAAACCAAAATCCTAACCCTAGCAGCCCTTAAATACCCCCAAATCCCGAAATCCCCCATTGGGCCTAGTTGCTAATCACCCGGTTAAGCCCAATTAGCTGTTTTTCACCTTCTAAACCTTGTTTCAGCTATATCTCTCAAAGGGTATGTCCGTTTGGCTAATGTAACCACTCTACGGAAAGAGAAACCATCATTCGAATCCAATGGAAATGGTTTCAGGTCAAAACTCCTTTCCAGTCATAAGTTATTGACGAAACGGTACCAACTGGGGGTAAAACGGTCATTTAAAAATCGACAAAAATCATGAACATGGGAAATGACTCTAATGGTTGTTTCCAAAAGTTACATGACCATACGACTTCGTATGAGAAAGAAATAAATATTCTACGATTCTTCGATGCGTAGAATGCGGGTTGTTACATTCTCCCCCCTTAAGAAATTTCGCCCCCGAAATTCCCTAACCAGAACACACAAAGGGTCCCGCATGCCAATCAACCATAAAACAACAATCAACATGCAAAACAAGTCTATCCTAGCATACGGTTTACTAACAAGGGAAGGAACTATCACTACCAAAACCTTACTAGGCAAAGAGTTCTGGATACTTCTTCCTTATATCCTCCTCTGTTTCCCAAGTACAGTCTTTTTCATTCTCACCCCACTGGACTTTGACTAGTTTCACCGCCTTCCTTCGAAGCTGGTTCGTATCGTTCCCAACGATACGCATAGACTTGCGGTTCTCAACCGCCTCGGGTTCAACCTCGCTATCATCCAACTGATCTGGTGAAATACCCACATTAGGGTCATGCACAACTTCCTTAACTGGGAAACATGAAATACGTTGTGAACTCCCGCCATCTTGTCAGGTAGCTCTACTTCATACACCAAATTCCCAACTTGCTCGAGGACTGGGAATGGGCCAACAAATCTTGGTGCTAACCTACCTCTCCAACCAATCCGAATCACATTCTCTATGGAGAGATCTCGACGAACACCAAGTCGTTAACGAAGAATTCCAAATCTCTTCGTTTCTTACCGAGATAAGCCTTCTGCCTATCTTTAACCCTTCCTAGTAGTAGATCTCCTCTATGTCTCAATACATCTTGTTACCACTAAGATGTATAGTCAATTTCGAGTGATGATATGCTCTAAGCACTTCACCTCTTAGTTCATCTACGTTGGGTACAACTAGTCCCTTATTCTTTCGAAGCCATCCTTCTCGATCAAATCCTTGCTTGATCGTTCTCTTTCCATCGATACCCATCTCTACCCTAGAGATGATTTCCAATAGGTTAGGATCGTCCTTCTAACTGGAACCAATCCACTCAATCAAAATCGATCTAATCGTCAAGCTTACTAGTGTTTCTGAATCCAATTCACTCTTGGGCCTGAAATCATATCCTGTGATATACTCTAGTTGCTTCCATCCTAGAAACAAAACCCCTAAACTGGCATGTCTCCTACTCAATGCAACTATTAGCGCACCTAATTCCTTTACTATGATCACTCTGCCCCATGGAGTCATGGCGATTCCACTGCACTGATCCATAGCCACTAGTCCTTTGCTATGTCCACTCTGCCCCATGAAGTCATAACAACTCCCCTGCACTGGCTCATAGCCTTACTAATTATTTACTATGTCCACTTTGCCCCTCGAGTCATGACGACTCTACTGCAATGGCTCATAGTTCTACTACAATCACTTTGTTCCCCATCGCTGGAACCCTACAGGTGATAGTCTACTTAAGGGAAGAAAAATAGGAACAACATAGCAACCATAACATCCATCAAACAAGTCCTACCTATCACCTGCTAAATTCATAAGCACATCGACACCTACATGACTGGTCTAACCAATCCCAATATGTCGATTCTAGTATGTCTGGTCCAACCAACATCAATAACTAATGGAAGCCCAGCCTCCACACATACACCGATGCCTACTTGACTGGTCCAACCAATCCCAGGCCAATGGAGGCCCCGCCTCCCTACGGACTACCGTACGTCCAACGTACGTTTATCCTCCAAGGATAATTAAACTAATGGAAGCTCAGCCTCCAATCGGACTACCGTACGTCCAACGTACGTTTATCCTCCAAGGATAACTAGATCACGTCCAACGAATCCAAGGTAACGGGCGTCCCCAGATACCCCTGCTTTTAGTCCTCCTAAAATACTTGAGTCCAACCCAAGTCTATCCATTATCATGCTGCCCTCTCGAGTCCAACTCGAGCTGAATCCAATTCCTTGCAGCCTTCTCGAGTCCAACTCGAGTCAATCTATAACTCAGACCCAGTCTTGAGTATCCATTAGTGACAAACTCTAGTCCAACGTGAGTCGTCTCCCTATTCGTTGCATCTCCAAGATCAACGAACACCCATTTTCTTTTACGAGTTCAAGTCCAACTTGAATCGCCCTAATCTTCGTTGTATCTTCCATGATCAACGAACACATCCTATTCCTTCAAAGTTCTACTATCCAATAGAGAACATCAACATAGGGTCCTAAACAATCCATTACTTTGCATCTTTCTCGAGTCCCACTCGAGCAATTTCATAACCCTATCGAGTCTAACTCTGGGCAGTCTATACCATTGAACAGTCTCATCATGTTCCGTCTGCCCATCACTCCTCGAGTAAACCAAGATATCATCCAATGAAAAATCACAACAACTATTTACCCCTCACGCAACCCATCCTAGTCGAAATCGACATTCCCCAAGCACAAGCCCCAAAGGCCTAAACCAATATCAGACAAGCACCCAAGGAACATCTCCTCCGAGTTCAGACGATCCACATGAGGTGATACTAACAAAACAATCTAGCACTGGAGTACTCATTTGCCTCCCAGAGACAACTAGAACTTATTACAACGATAACCTCTTAGCTTCCTTAACTCCAGTTACTATCGCCATCACTAGGTAGGTACCTAATACCACCCTATTCCTTTGGAGTAAATCGACTCCCCAAAATAATGCTAAACCCAGTAAAGCCTAAACAAAGCAATCACAAGGAAACATACATCCATGACTCGATAAGACCACATTACAACAAATCATGTCAAAACTAGTCGAACCACCAATCGGGTTCGTCATTACTAAAGGTCTATCGACTAACTCAGGTTTGTCAAACAAAACCCGATCAAAACATCTTAAATAGAAAGCATACCTTTTATAAAGACACCCTTTCCCTTCTGCGCCACACTTGGAGCATTCAACGAAGAAGGAACAGCGTTGATAGCATAAGCTTTCACAATCTGCTTCTCCCTAGGAGGTTGTGGGCAATCATCCTTGTGATGTCCGGTCTGGCCGCAGTTAAAGCACTTCCTTTTCCCAGGCTTTTCTCGACAATCTCTGGCGTAATGGCACTTCTTGCCACAACTAAAGCATTCGCCATCTTTCTTATTTTTCTTATTCTGACCATCCTTGGTCGGGTTCTGCTTCCTCTTGTTCTGAGAATTCTTCTTGCCTTCACCGCCTGCTTGCGGCTTTGGCTCCTCTACAGATGCCGTAGCAACTTCGGCCTTCGACTTAGGGAAAAGGCTCTCTGACCTTAATGCCTTTCCTACAATAGACTCGAACGTCTCATCGATATGGTTTATAAGTCTTTCCCCCAAGTACCCATCCAAGCCAGTTATGAACTTCTCGTTCTTCTTTTCGACTGTATCGA
Organism: Allium sativum; assembly: GCA_030737875.1. NCBI lineage: Eukaryota > Viridiplantae > Streptophyta > Magnoliopsida > Asparagales > Amaryllidaceae > Allium > Allium sativum. The sequence continues at coordinate 166,597,689 of CM060913.1, forward strand.
TAAGGGACCATCCATATTTCGATAAAGTGTCGAATTCAGCGATATACTCCGAGACTGCTCACCGTTCTGCTTAAGCTCCAAGAACTTCTTGAACAGTTCTGATTTATGAGCAGCTGGAATAAACTTATCACAAAAGCGAGTCTTAAACTGATTCCAAGTAACTTGATCTTCTGGAGTAGCTGTTCTAATAGCATTCCACCAATTAATCGCTCGCCCTTGCAGCTGACGAGACGCTAGCCTTCTCTTCATCGCATCCTCAAGACCCAAGTCGTCGAAGATACGATCACAACTATCCAACCAATCTTGAACATCTGTGGCCGACTCCGTTCCGTGGAACGGCTTCCCACCAAGGTTAGTGTAATCCTTGCACAACTTGGCGAAATCGACCCTAGGCGCCTGCACTACTGGAACACCACCATTTCCGGGATTGGGAACTGCTCCCTGAACATCTCTAAGCATGTCTCTCATGAAGTTAGTGAACATTGTCCTCATGTCAGGAGCATTCCCATGGTTGGTCCCTCTACCAGCACCTCTAGGATATCGGGTCATCGTTAATCTGTAAAAGGGGAAACGATTAACGATCCCATAGTGGTGCTAGTGCAGTACGACTTCATTCTTATACTACCAATAGTATATATATATATATATATATATATATATATATAGCTCTTAAAAACCAAAGTAATCACAAATACGCGCTCGCATATACGTACTATCTCTCCCTAGTGTCTTTCATTAGGTTAACTACGCAACCTAGAGCTCTGATACCAAATGTGACGGCCCGTCCCGCACCAACCGACATTTACTCCAAAAGTGCGCTGTGCACATGTCCAGTTAGCACGGAACGGGTCGTCAGAAGAAAAAAGGAAGAAGAGAATGAACTAACAAAGAACCTGTAGAATGTCTCACAGCGCGTGGAACAAAAAATAATAACAACGTACTTGACATATAACAGGTGAGACAGTGCATAAGCTGAAAACAAACTAACATAGCAGCGGAAAATCCAAATACAGCTTGTGATCCAAAGCCAACATTATTACAACTTTTCAAACTGTCTCAAAAAGCAAAAGCAAGATAAAGGAGGTACACTACTAATGCCCAAGTAGCGACCACCAACGACACAGGGAGAATATCTATATATCATACGTGGAAGCCTCCTGCTCGCCTCCGAATCAGCTACTCGCGCATCACCAGCTAACCTGTCTCTAGTCTACTCGTGTGAGCACCCAGAGTAATAAGAAGAGACATAAAACTCTGGGTCAGACATAAAGCCTGGTATTAGCGATAAGCATTTAAACAAAATAATAACAGGTATAATCCAATCATACCTGAACCTAGACCTGCAACCAAAGAGTTAGCACTACATACCGTACAATACTCTAAGGTGTCACTAACATACTGTGTAAGAGATACGGGGGTAGGGGTGTGCATGTCATAGTGGTGTCAAACAATCAAGCATAGCAATCATCCTCACATCCCTCACTCAGTGCGTAAAGCATACGATATCCACTACTTTGGTCACCTAATACTTTGGGCCATGACGGAATCCAATACCGTGTAACTATCACTACAAGCCCACCAACCATCTCTCAGTGGTGAACCAAAGTTATGAATACCGACAACCCCTTTGCACACGTCCCGCAGCAAAGCCCAATCACGAAGTGAACTCATTGGTTCCCATCTGGATCCTGAGCTCTAACTTCCATTTGGACTACCTTTGCATCTCGGGTTTTTGGTCAATACTGGATCGGTTCGGATTCCTCCTTTCCATCGGTTCGGTTCGGATTGCTTCATCACCTCGGATCGGATCGAGTTCCTCAAGTCCCTCCATGATGCACCAGATCGGGTCGGGTCGTGCTCCATGCTCCAACTCGTGGTATCCACCTGGTGGCAGTTCGGATCATCAACATCTCAACGGGTCGGGTAGAGGCCTCCAAGTCCATCTCCATCGATGGGTTCGGGTCGGAGCTGCTGGCGGAGTCGTGGACCATCTTCGGATCGTGCTCCATGCTCCACGGTTCGGATCGTGCAAGAGGATCGGGTGCTCCAGTACGTGGCGCGGTTCGGGTTCGAGCTCCTTCCACCATCAGGTCATGGTCTCTATAGCCGATCCGATCTGGTTCATATAATGGTTGCCTTCCTTTTTGCCACTCTCTCCTGTGTCAAGCCTCGGTTCGGTTCGGTGATACTTTGCTCAGTCCGCTCCGGTCCGAGCCCATCCACCCGATCCGATCCGAAAGTCTGCACTGTTTTTCTGTAACTTTTCCAGCAAACATTTTATGCCATTCGACGACTTTTTTGACCATTCCAACTATTCTAGTCAATCACAAAGCATAACATACAGTCATAGCAACATGTATAATCAACCACAAACAACAAAAACAACAATATGATAGGTTAAAATGGATCAAACATAGCCAAAACCCCATATTTTCCCTTAAGCATGTTTGTGTGAAACTTATGATATGATTAGCAAAACTTAACCAAATTATCCAAATTTCACATCAGAGGTCTAAAACAATATTTCAGAATTTATGAATATTTTTCCAGATTTTTAACATGCATAAATTTGCTAATTTCTACTAATCACCCCTTAATCCCCCAAATTCCGGGATTTGCAAAATTAGTTGAAATTAACCCAAATTCATATCAGTGGCATAAAATGATGTTTTAGAATTTTAGGAATTTTTCTAGATTTTTCTGAGCCATAATTTCGCTAATCTTCGCTAATTACCATAATTAGCCGTAATTAGTGAAAAACAATGCAAATCACTCACCTTAGCCACAAGCAAACTTTAGATCTGAAATAATCTCTGATTTGGATCCAATCCCTATGAGTTCCAGCAGCTCTCTCTCTGATTTGGTGCTACCCTCCCTTGATTTGATGTAGTTTTGCTTAATCTTCGATTAGAAAGTGATTAGAGACGATTTGGGATGAAATTAGAAGGTGGAGCCCATTGCTAGAGCTTGAAGGAGATAAGTGGCGGCTAGAAAAATGAGTCTAAAACCGAAATCCTAACCCTAGCAGCCCTTAAATACCCCAAATCCCGAAATCCCCCATTGGGCCTAGTTGCTAATCACCCGGTTAAGCCCAATTAGCTGTTTTTCACCTTCTAAACCTTGTTTCAGCCATATCTCCCAAACGGTAAGTCCGTTTGGCTAATGTAACCACTCTACGGAAAGAGAAACCATCATTCGAATCCAATGGAAGTGGTTTCAGGTCAAAACTCCTTTCCAGTCATAAGTTATGGACGAAACAGTACCAACTGGGGGTAAAATGGTCATTTAAAAATCGACAAAAATCATGAACATGGGAAATGACTCTAGTGGTTGTTTCCCAAAGTTACATGACCATACGAGTTCGTATGAGAAAGAAATAAATATTCTACAATCCTTCGATGCGTAGAATGCGGGTTGTTACAGTTGGCACCGATCGAGAATCATTGGTCCATTCCCTATTCTCGAAAGGATTGGAACTCTCGATTATAGGTGCAGTTGCCTGACTGGTTGCCAGGGGTTCACGATGTATTCCATGTGTCCCAACTTCGAAAGCATGTTCATGATCTAGACTTAGTTTTGGAAAAAGCAGCACAACAAGATTTGGAGATTACACCGAGCTTGCGGTGAGAAGGGAGCCAGTGAAAATACTTGGTAAAGAGACCCGAGTGCTGAGGAACAAGAGGATCCACTTAGTCAAGGTGCAGTGGAGCGGGGATTCTACAGACTGTACATGGGAGACTGAGGATAGCATCAAAAGGCTTATCCCAAGTGCAGAGTGGATATCTCCAAGTAGCTTTTGTGTTGAGGTACATTTACATTACCTTGCATTTTCCGTTTTATTTCCAACTTTACTATTGTTTCCTTTTCGGGGACGAAAAGCTTTTAAGTGGGGGAGATTGTAACAACCCGAAAAATCTGAACCAATTTAAAATATTTATTATGGCTATTTCAGTAAATTTTGAATAGTTAAAATAATTAATTTTAAATAATAACAATTAAAAATTTATTTTAATCGAAGTTAGAGCAAATATATTTATTTTGATTTCAAAAAGGAATTAGAAATAGCACGGTAGTTTGAAAAGTCAAACTTGAACTTTGATTGAATGTACCGGATTCAAAATTTAACGGATTTTAGTGAAACCAAAAATATCTAAATCTGTTTGAGAATATCTTTCCAACGAATCTGTAAAATCGAAATTTCATAGCGGGAATCAAAAGTTATGGCCAGTTGAATATTCAGAATGGTCGATATAGTATAATTTATAGCCCGTATAAAAGGCCATTTTTCAAACGACCTCCGTTTTCAGCGAAACCAATTTTGTTGGATCCGGAATGTCAAATTATTGCTAAGTTTAATTTTCTATAATTTTTGGAATTAATATGTGAGCGTGTAAAACGAAAATGTGTTTTGTTAATTTTAGTCAAATTTAATCGACTAGAAAATGGCCATTTTTCAAACGGTCTCCAAATTTGACGAGATTAATTTGTTAGGACTGTATCGTCAAAACAAAGCCAAAAATAAATTTTTTGGTATTTTTAGAGTCCGTATATGGTCCCGGTGAATTTAAATATATGATCGAATTAATTTAATAAAGGATTTAAATTTTAAATTAAATAATTCAGGCCACAAACAATCGTTTGGGCTGACGGGACCTAGCCCATTAGTTCCGGAACAGGGGTAATTAGGTGGAAAAAACCCATGTTGGACTGAAATTGGATTTATTTAGGACTTATGGATTTTTTTGTAAAATTACAATTAAAATATTATAAATATTCAATAATTACATTGCTAAACCCTAATTACATCATTACACAGCCGCCGCCCTTGAATCCATGGCCAAAACTACTCCATCCTTCCGCCATTAAAATTTCCTCATCCATTCAACAAAACTCCCTCCTCCTTCAGAGTTTATTGTAGAGGATTTCACCACCTCCGAATCCATATGGAGTTGATCAGTTCTAGTCGCGTATTGTGCCCGAACCAGAGCACCAAAGTCTCGGCCTTGAGACCGCCGCCCAGCTCCTAGGTCTCAATCGAACTCCACCATAGTGGGTCCCCCATGTGCACCTCCCCTGGCTCGTCGACGAGGTATAGTCTGATCGGCCTCCCCGTTCAGGGATTGGAAGAAATTCTAAGCCCTAAAGTTGAACAATATTGAAATCGACATGGTATATGTGTTATAGAGAAAGAGAAGGTGGTTTTAATTAATTAATTAATTATATTTAAATTATTATCAATCTTATTTAAATCATAGCTAATTCATACGACTTCGAAATTGAACGATTTCAGATCCTATACGATCGTGAAACCGAGATCTACGCTGCTGTGCTGATTAGGATCAGTTCTGAGTTGATAAAATTTTGGCCAAAGTTGCAGATCTGAACAATTCAGATTCACACGACTGTGAGATTTCTAATTTAAATAATTAATCAATTTAATTGTTTTTCTCGCTATTTAAATAGTTGTATGTATGTTAATGATTTAGATCTGCAATGTTATGAAATTTAGAATTGTTGATCTATTGTTTTGTGGTGTATTGAAATGTTCATGATTGATTAGATACGATTAAATTTCCTCCTTTTTATTGAATCTCTAGTTGTGGTTAAATACAGATCTAAAATAAAATCAAATGATATTTTAGACCCATCCATTAAAATTGTTGTGATTATTCATAAAAATATAGTTTTAATTGAATAACATAAATATAGAATTAATTTAGAATAAATAATTCATATTTTTTTTTGGATTATGAACATAGATTAAAAAATTACATTTTTATTTACATTTTAGATGTAAATAAAATGATAGATTAAAGAGTTACCTTTTTATTCACATTTTAGATGTAAATAAAAGATAGAATTTAAATGTTACATTTTTACTTACATTCTAGTTGTAATAAAAATGATATAATTAAAGGTTGCATCTTTTGTTGTCAAATTAGAGTGAGTAAAAAGTATAGAACTATAAGTTACATTTTCGTTGTCATTTTAGAGACAATAAAAAATATAGAACTAAATGTTACATTTTTTGTTATCATTTTAGAGACAATAAAAAGTACGGAACTAAAAGTTACATTTTTGTTGTCAATTTAGAGACAATAAAAAGTATAGAATTAAAGGTTACATTTTTGTTGTCATTTTAGAGACAATAAAAAGAATAGATTAAAAGTTACATTTTAGATGTTAATAAAAAGAATGGATTTAAAAGTGACATTTTTATTAACATCCTAGCTGCAATAGAAAGATTAGAATTAAATATTATATTTTTATTGTCAAATTAGAGACAGTAAAAAGAGTGGATTTAAAAGTGACATTTTTATTGACATCCTAGTTGCAATAAAAAGATTTGAATTAAATGTTATATTTTTATTGTCAAATTAGATAAAATAAAAGGAGTAGATCTAAAAGTGACATTTTAGTTGCAATAAAAAAATATAATTAAATATTTCATTTTTATTGTCATTTTAGATGTAAAAAAAAGAATAGAACTAAAACACGTTTAACTTAAAACTATCATTTTTAACGTAATATTAGAAAACTAGAGTAATGTTCATGTTTTAGAATTAAAAACATGATAACATTAAAAGACTAACTTTTATTGTAATATTAGCAAACTAGAAAAATATTCATTTTTGTCATTTAAAAAGAATGAAACCAAAATTTACATTTTTGGTCATTAAAAAGAATGAAACCAAAATATACATTTTTGGTCATTAAAAAAAATGAAACCAAAATGTACATTTTTGGTCATTAAAAAGAATGAAAGCAAAATATACATTTTTGTTCATTAAAAATGATGAAACCGAAATGTACATTTTTGTTCATTAAAAAGGATGAAACAAAAATATACATTTTTATCGATAAAAACGGATTAAACAAAAATAAACTAGGATTGTCATCAAGAGTGAAAGTGTCATTTATATTGTAAATGCATATATTAGAATTTATATGCAAAATTAAATGCGTTAGTGGAATCATCGAATAGTCTATATTTATATATAATTATATGTATAACTACAAATTATTGTTTAAACGAATCGCGCGCGGAAGTTCCATTTCGGATATCGTAACTTTAAACGATTATACCCAAAGATCCAACCATCGGATTTTCCCAAAACTGAAACTGCTAGGACTGCTTTGGGAAGATCTTTTCAACGATATAAATTTTTCTAAAATCCAATGGTTAGATTTCGAGATAAGTGTAAATCAAATTTCGATAAAAACAATGTTAGGTTTGCCCATCAACCCGAAGAGTCGTTAAATAAATTTGGCTATTTTTAAATAAATAAAAATAGCGATAAATCGATATTAAATACTATTAATGATATGAAATGATTTTAAACTATATTTATGCGTGGACCATTTGAAAAGAACGAGTTAAATCTCATTTCAAATGGTTATACGATGATCTAAATTGAAGATCTTAAAGACGACGATTGAAGACCAGCGATCTTCACATCGAAAGAATAACTACTGATGCCCGACATTGGATAGCTACCAATAAAGGGTTAAAGTGGTAGTTATCCTGATGTACTTATTGATTGTCCGGATATACGAGTACCTCTCTTCCGTATTGGACATACGGGACGAGGAATAAGGTGACTCCGGTTTCGTTCAGACCCAGAACAGACTTGTAAATGGATGTGTGTCCGACATTGAATTTCATTCTGTGTAATTAAATTGATTTCTATTAATATATATTTGTTGTGGCGGAGAATTTATTCTCTTGCTTAACACCGTTCTTTGAGACGCATGAGCTCAAAGGATATATATTGGTAGTTATCGATCACATGGTCTGAATTGTCAATGTGACATGCCAAGATGCAATCGATCGAGGCTTTCGTTGAAAAGTAGAGCCTTGTGGATTATGATCAAAGCATAGCCTATTTCGGCCTAGCTTTGTGTATTACGTTTCCTCACGAGCCTCACACCCCGGTAGAGTCAAAAACGGGACAAGGGAACGTAGGGAGTGCACACGTTTCTTTCTTGCTAGAAGTGGTGTTTGGGTTTTTACAAGGCCCAACATTTTTACTTATGTGGTTGATGGAATGAGGCGCCTCGGATTTATTGGTCGCCAATGGCCAATTTGTAGGTCCAATAGGATCGGGGAGGGTGTGTTCAGGCATAACTAATCCATTAACGTTATTTGTGGACCGGCCTTGCAGTATCCAAGGGTTCACTGCGGGGAATCATGAGACATTGCTAGAGTGCCTTGAATCGGTTAGGAGATCGTCCCTAGCCTTGACTCATGATGGAAATCCAATCTCCAATACGACATCATGGTTCTGGTTGTAAATCTATATATGGCGACATAGTATATGGTAGTTATGTCGTCTAGGGTTGATACATTTACTTTGAAGTATTTTAAAACTAATTAGACACTAATAATAATATTAAAAATATTATTTTCTATGTATCAAGCATTTTTGATCATTATTTGGTCAAACTCTATCCTCCTGTCTGCGTTGCATTGTGCGATGAGACATGAGTCTTATAATGATTTCATTTTCTAAAAAGCATTGCGTTTTTTTGACTTAAAATTTATAAAACTTGTGCACTGGCACTCCAATGCAATAAACCCGTTCTGCGTTAGTGGCGTGGCCCAATGATTAGCCATATTGTTAGTTTAGTACGATTTCTCTTACCAGTCCCATGACTGACTCGTAGTTTGTTTCACTTTGCAAACTCGGGTGCCCTCTTTCCACATGGGTAGCCAAACGACAAGTTTTAGGTATGGATATTTTCTGGACTGGAGCTTGCTGATGAAGAGGATGAAGAATCTTTTCTTTTTATCTTTTTATTACTTCTTGAGACATTGAGACATTATTGAGCATTGATGTATTTTGGTGGAGATTGAGACTTTATTTCTTTCCTTGTTTTAGACATCTATTTTGCTAAGTGTATCCTGTACTACATACTATGATGTCTGTGATGTTATGTTGTGATGACATTTCCATTTCCGCTGCAACGATTTATTATATGCTATTATCTGAGATATGTTATTGTTTTAATTATGTTATGCTCCTATTATTATCCTTACTTTCGTACCACGGAAGTTGGGGTCGTCACAGGGTTGAACGACGAATACGTGGGCTTTCCCAATGAGAATCTTGTCAACTAGAATGGTGACTGAGTGGAGCTTTTATAGACGAGGCGATGGGGTTTCCTCCGGTTACAGGGGACGTCGAAGTAGAAGACAACGACTTTAATACTTGGTTAAGAAATGTAATCAATTTCTACAAATTGTAATTAGGGATTAAATAACATGATTTGTTTTCAAAGTATAAACAACATGATTTGTTTTCAAAATAAAAATAACATGATTTGTTTTTAAGTAACATGATGTGTTTTAAAAATATAAATAGTATGATAGTTTTTAAAATAAAGTTAGCATTGTTTTTAAAAGAAAAATCGCATTGTTTTTAATAGAAAAACCGCATTGACTATAAAAATATGATTTTTATGAAATCGCATCGTAAATAAAAATATGATTTTTGTAATTTAAATTTGGAATAAATATATGATTTTTATTGTGAACAGCGTGAAAAAGACTGCGTTGGAACTTCGGCAAATCCATATTGTTCAGAAATAAAACTAGCAGAGTCGAAACGAAGGTGAGAACTCCTCAATACAAATTTTGCACAGTTATTTATTTATTTTCATAATTGGAAAATATATGGAATTGCCAGTTTAGATTTTTATAAGTTTAATCATCATAAACTGTATACGGTGCTTGTTAGACCACTTCCCTCATCCACAAACCATGGGCGATTTAAAATTACTGTATTGTGTGTTGTTTGTGATGTTGAAATGTTTAACATATTAAAAATAATGTTAATATTAATAGGATGGTGAAATTAAATTATAAATATTCATTCATAATTTGAACAGTGAAAATTAGTTGAATTTACTAATCAATAATTTGTTTAAATAAATTGTTGTTGTTCGAAAACCGCACACGGGTATTGGGATAATATTTGACATACACTAATCCCAATATTTAATTATATGTCAATCTATGGATTGACAGTCTGTGATGAGCGTTATTTATTTATTTTAATGCTCACACAGTTGTAAATTTCAATCAGGATGTGAATGGACTGTTTGTTGATTATATATCATTATTGTTGCATACACGCGATGTATGAAATCCATAAAACTGAAATTATATGGTAACTGATTGAGTTGCATACCGATTCAGAATATTTTTAAAATAAATAATATTTTTTTAAATAAAGAATATTTTAAAATAAAATGTTTTAACAATAAAAATCACATTGTTATTGTATAAGTAAAGAATAAAATATTTTTTTATTAAATTATACTTTTGTACATTAGAAATGTCACCCTTAATAGGTTAATGAAAATAAAATAATGTTTTATAAATAATATTTTGTAAATAATGTTTTATACTAGAATCAAGTTTTATGTAAAGAATCAATTTTAATGCAAAGTAACATTTATAATGCAAATAACAATTACAATTTAAAGAATCAATTTTAATGTAAAGTAACATTTATAATGTAAATAACATTAATAATGTAAAAAGTTATTTTTAATGTAAAATAACATTTATAATGTAAATTAGCATTTATAATGTAAAAGGACATTTATAATGTATAAGGACATTTATAATGCAAAGAAACATTTTCATGTAAAAGAAACATTTTAATCAAAAGAATATTTTAAATAAAAGAACATTTTAATGAAAGGAACCATTTTTATTGTAAATAATGTAAATTAATCATTTAATATAATCGAACATTTTTAATGTAAATAATGTAAAAGAATCGTTATAATGTAAAAGAGCCATTTTGATGTAATAGAACATTTTTAATGTAAGTAATGTGTAAGGACATTTTAATGTCAAGAATATTTTAAATAAAGAAAATTTTAAAATAAAAATCTTTTAAAAATTATGCATATTTTAAAATAACTAATATTTTAAAATAATATTCAGTAAAGAATAAAATTATGATTTTGATATCCGATTTTGGATGGACACAAAAATACAAAAATATGAAGTCGAATTAAGTAGCAAACGCCATTTTAACCCGAACGGATTTATCGACCAATTTTATTCATTTTATAATGAGTATCGAAAAGAAGTGATTTCAAAATATAATATTTTGGAAAATATTATCATTTTAATATAATAAAGATATAGAATATTCAATTTTTAATTAAAATTGAATATGAAGTTAAAATTGTTTTGGAACGAAATGATAAACGATTTATAAAATACGTTTTAAAGGAATTCGACGAAATATACATATTATATATATTTAATGGCCTGAATAGAATGCGTTGCGCAGCGACCGTTCGCAAATTTCGACCATTGAATTCAAATTGATATTACGGAGATCCGACCGTCGGATTCTCCTAAAATCGGAACCGTTGGGTTCGTATCGAAAAGAGCTTTCTAATGAATATAAGATATTTGAATTATAATGGTTGGATTTGGAATTATGTCTATATCAAATTTTGAAAAGGTCACTGTAAGTGCAGTTCGGTGGCCGTTATTGGAAACCGGCTGTACGGGCCTTGATAAAATTATTAAAAATATTTATAATTTATGTAAAATTATAATACAAGGTTTGGAAAGAATTTGGATGAAAAATTCCAATTTTGTAATGATAAAAATAATTTTTTATAGAAATGAACTAGTTATTAACTAGAAATAAAAATCCAATGTTTTTAAATGAATGAATAAATTGGATTTTGGGTTTGTCATGAACGGTGTCTTTAATAACATTGTTCTTAAACCCCGATTAGAAAAGAATAAATCTTTTAAATAAGATTTAATGAAGTTTTCCAATTAATATTTATTTGGAATTAAATAAAATATAATTTTAGAATTTATAAATCTTGTAATTAAGTTTATTAGAGTTTCCAAATATATTTGGTAATTGGAATAAAATGAAATGTGAATGGGTTTATTGTGAACTGTGTTTTTAACGACATTCGTTCTTTAACCCAATTAACAATGAAAATATAATTTGGAATTTATAAATCTTTTATTAAGATTTAAATGGAAAATTTCCAAAGTAAAGTTTTTCTATTTAACGAAAGAAATTGGAATTGAATGGAATTCGATTTGGTAATAATCGAGTTAAGCTTCTATGAATGAAGACCGTTACTATATATGGAATTTAAAAGGCTATGTTGTTATTCCATTTATATTAATAGTCTGATACGGAAATTTATATTGATTATATATTGATCTGATTTCTGTGAAGATTACATATTTAATGGAAGATGATTTTGGGTTTATCAAGAACTGTGTTTTAAATGACATTGGTTCTTTAACCCAGTTAAAGATAAGGTTAATTTCTTAAATTTGAATAATCATAAAGTAATGATTTTTGATATTAAAACCAAATTGGAGTTTTACTAAATTAGATTGAAATGGAAATGAGATAACTAGATTTATCGAATTCTTGAAATGATCGAGTATGGAGTACCACCATTTTTACTCCAGGCGATAGTGTTAAATCATTAATTAGATTTGAGCGTAAAACGGTAATTAAATTTATCGATAACACTGTGGGTGTTAGATATGGAGTGCTGCCAGTTTTGCTGCATGGGATGAATAGTTTAGGATTGGGACTAAATAATAAATGATTACTTCGGTAAGGTTCGCTAATCCCGACTAGTTAAATAAATCTTTTTAAAATGAAACTCAAAAGAAAATTAAAGAATGAATTAAAAAGGATTTACCGTTGATAAAATTAATGGGATCCTTTCCCTAATAATATGAATATTTTATTTAAAGAATATTCTGAATTGGAATGAGGCGTATGATGTGTTTTATAGCACTTGTATATAAAATACGCGAATTATTCGGAAAGACTGGGTTTAACCCATTCTGAATAATTTCTGCGCGATTAAGAGTCGAAGATGAAGACGGTGGTTGAAGACCGGATTTCTTCACATCGTTTGGGTGATTAATGATGTCTTGATTGGGTAGTACACCCAAGACAAGGTAATAAATGGTGATCATCCAAACGTACTTGGAGATCGACGGATATGCGAGGACCTCTCTCTTGTATTGGACATATGGGGCGAGGAATAAGGTGCCTCCGGTTTCGTTCAAACATAGAACTGACTTGTAAATGTATGGTATATCTGACGTTGTATTCCTTTATGCTGTATTCGTTGATCTCTGCTGAATATATATCTGTTTGGTGGCGGAGAATTTTATTCTCTTGCTTAACACCCTTCTCTGAGACGTACGAGCTTAGAGGGTATATATTGGCAGAAATCAGTCGTATGGTATGGATTGACAATGTGGCATGCTAAGATGCAAATGATCAAGTCTTATTGTTGAAAAGCAGAGCCTTGTGGTAGATGATCAAGGCACAGCCCATTTTAGGCATAGCTTTGTGTATAGCGTTACTCTGATCTATTCTTGTACTCTGATGTAATTGTTGCAACAAGCAATGAAATATTCTTCTTATTGTGTTCTGATTTGCCTTGTTCTCAAATTCAATTCGTACTTTCCTTTATGGGAAAGTTTGGGTCGTTTCGTTTGGTATCAGAGCATTGGTTTACTGAGCTCGAGAACAAGACACATTAGAACCGAACGAAAGAATTCATCAGAGATCGGATTAGTAATATCCAATGAGAATAACTCGTTAGAGATGGGATCAGTAGTATCCTAGAACGAGTGTGAAGAGTATTAATTATTAAAATAAAAATGAAAATATTTTTTTTTTGAAAATTTAAACCTTAAATACATATTTGAATATATTATTTTATTTTATTCTGGACAATCGAGTACATAGAGATTTGCATATATGCCTAGCTAGTGTGTATACGAAGCCTCAAATATACTGGAAAGATATAGAATCACACTCTAGTCGCCCGGAGATGATTCTGATGATTGAGTACTCATCATCAGAGTTTATGTTCAAGTCTCAAAAATGGTATATCTATATATTTCCATTTACTGGTGTGAGAACAAAAACTCGATAGGGTTTATTGTTGTGATTTGCACTGAAATATGATTTTTGACTATATATAAAGGTTATATATATTTGAAAAGTTAATCACATAATTGATTGCGGGTTGTGATGTTTGATAATTAGTTTAACTAATTAAAATATTGGAACGATAATTAATAAAACCAATATATAAAAGAATGATAAATTTAACTAAATCAAATTTAATATTGAATTGAATTGAAAATTGATTAGAATTGAAAGTCGAGTTAATTAGTAAAACCACTTTCAACTCCGTTCCTTTTCGAGGACAAAAAGATTTTAAGTGGGGAGACTGTAACAACCCAGAAAATCGGAACCAATTTAATTTTTTTATTTTAACATTTTTAATGAATTTTAAGAATTTAAAATAATTTATTTTAAATAATGATGACGAAAAATTTATTTAAATCGAAGTTAGAACGAATAAATTTATTTTATTATAAAAGGAGTTTAAAATGGCGCAGTAGTTTGAAAATTCGATTTCAAACTTTAATTAAATGTACATGATTCAAAACAAATCGGATTTTAGTGAAACCAGAAATATTGAATTCTATTTGGAAATATCTTTTCCAACGAATCTGAAAATTTGAAATTTCAAAGCGGGAATAAAAAGTTATGGTCAGTTGATTATTTAGAATAGTCGCCGTAGAATTTAATATAATATATAGCCCGTATAAATAGCCAGTTTGCAAACGACCTCCGTTTTCGATGAAATTAATTTTGTTAGGACCGTATCGTCAAAATAAAGTCAGAAATAATTTTTCTGTAATTTTTGGAGTCAGTATATGGCCCCGGTAAATTAAAATGTATGTTTAAATTAAATATAAATTGATTTATATTTTAAATTAAAGAAAAACTGACCGTAACAGCCGAATTGGGTTACGAAACATATCCCATTGTGTCCGGAATGAGGTATTTAGCTAGGGGCGACAGTCGTTGGGTCTCGTTTGGAGTTTATAGCGATAAACAGATAATAAATGAATTAATTAAATTAAATAAATAATATTATAAATTTATTATATAAAGGCCCGTAACCCTAGAAAACCTAAACCCTATTCTCAATTGAACAGCCGCCACCCTCTCAAACTAAAGGCCATAAACCTCCCAATCAAAAACCTTATAATCTCCAAATCCAATCCGAATTAGCCCCTGATTCCAAAGAAAAACATGTTGAGATTTTCATCCTCCTCGATTCCATGTGGTGATGATGGGTTGTAATGGATTGGGCTATTCGATTTTGCCCCACAAAGAAATGTCACTCGCACGCAAATCGAAGGCAGTGTGGACCACCGAGTTTCGTGCCACTTAGGGCGTTGGGCAGAGGGTTGAACGACGAACGGCGTGGGCTTTCTCGATGAGATTTTGGTCAACTAGAATGGTGGCGCGGTGGAGCTTTTCTGGACGAGGTGATGGGGTTTTGTAATAACCTGGAAAATCAGAACCAATTTAATTTTTTTAATTTGGCTACTTTAATGAATTTTGAATATTTAAAATAATTTATTTTAATTAATAACGACTAAAAATTTATTTGGATCGAAGTTATAGTGAATACATTTATTTTAATTATAAAACAAGGCCTGAAATGGCACAACAATTTGAAAATTTGAATTCGAACTTTGACTGATAGTACAGGATGCAAAATAAAACGGGTTTTAGTGAAATCAAAAATATTAAAATCTGTTTAAAAATGTCTTTCGAACGAATCCGAAAAATCGAAATTTCATAGCGGGAATCAAAAGCTGTGGCCAAATGAATTTTCAGAAAGGTCGCTATGGAATAAATATATCCCGTAAAAATAGGCATTTTGCAAACGACCTCGTTTTCGAGGAAACCACTCTTGTTGGATCCGGAATGTCAAATTATTGCTAGATTCCAAATTCCATAATTTTTGGAGCTAATATGTGGGTGTGGCAAAGGAAAACGTGTTTGGTTAATTTCAGTCAATTTGGATCGACCAGAAAATGGCCATTTTTCAAATGGTCTCCAAATTCGATGAAATTAGTTTTGTTAGGACTGTATCGTCAATACGAAGCTAGATATATATTTTTTGGAATTTTTGGAATTAGTATGTGGTCCCGGCGAATTAAAATATACTTTCAAATCAATATTTGAATGTCTTATATTTTAATTTAAAGAAAAATTGACTGAAGCAGTCGAATGGGCCTACAAAACATATTCCATTGTGTCCGGAACGGGGGTATTTTGCTAGGGACGACAGTCGTTGTGTTTGAATTGGAGCTTGTTTTGAGAAACAGATATTTTTGGAATTTATATAAATATCGGTGAATCAGGAAATTCCATTCACTAATTAAAAAAATAAAATAAAATCGTGTTTCTCTCTCCCCGCTCCAGATCGCACGGCGGAAACCCCTTCCCTCCTCTCTTCAAAATCTCTCAATCCGCTCCACGAAATCCAGTGCCACAGTTGAGGATTTTGTAGCCCTCGTCGAGCTCTTCAAATCCATACCCATTACCCTCTTCATTTTCGCGCCATCGTCGAGATCCATCACCCCAAAGTCCGCTACTTTTAAGCTCCGCCCATGCCACCACGTCATATCGCACCTGGCCCTACCCCCAGGCACGTATGCGCGACTCCAAGCTCTACGACGCTGCACAAGCCGATCGTCACATCGTTTCACGGTTTGGCCAGAAAATCAAAACCTTGTTTTGAACGAGTTCAGAGAGGTAACGACTTTGGTTTATTTAAACTGATTTTGAAAATTAAAAGCGTTGCAAACTTATAAAAATCATATCTTTTTGCTATGTGGTCGAAATCCAGTAAAACAAGAGACACTGGGCCCGTGAGGATGTCTTCTACATTCTAGAAGAGACCGGAGAATTTTTGGAGGTTTCTACAATTTTTGAAGGAGTGGAGCCCAATGTGAGATTTCTAAATTCAAATTTGAATGGAATAGCGATGTATAAATTATATGATCGATGTATAAATTATATGATCAATGTATAAGTTATATACGCGTTGTACACCTCATGTATAAGCATTGTATAAAATATATGGGCAATGTATAAGTTATATATACATTGTAAAAATCATATGTGCGTTGAATGGAATTGAAATAAATTTAGATACGTAAATATATGTAATAACCCAGAAAATCCGAGCCAATTTAAAATTTTTATTTTTGCAATTTTGATGAATTTTGATTATTAAAAATAATTATTTTAAATAATAACGATGAGAAATTTATTTTTAATAGAATTAGAACGTGTATATTTATATAGATCATCGTTAGAATATAAATATTTATTCTAAAATATAAAAGGAATTGAAAATGGCGCGGTAGTTTGAAAATTCGATTTCAAAATTCAAATGAATGTATAGAATTCAAAATAAACCGGATTTTGGCGAAACCAAAAATATTTGAATCTAATTGAGAATATCTTTCCAACGAATCCGAAAAATCAAAATTTCATAGTAGGAATCAAAATTTATGCCCAGTTGAAAAATTCAGAATAGTCGCTATGGAAATTATATATAACCCAAAAAATTCATATTTTGCATACGGATGAATTTGGACTCGAAACCACTTCCATTGAGTTCAAAATGCTCTTTAGAACTCTGAAAAGTATAAGCATCGATATATTCCAATATCCGGAATAGTGGCAATTGGCAAGAGCTTTTCGGTTAGCAAAACATAGCCCTTAAAAAGTAAAATTTTGCATATGAGCTCAGAATTCGACGAGATAATTTTTTTATGGATTCATAACGACAAATCATTGTTGAGTTCCAAAGGGCGCGTCGAACGGAGTTAGTATGTGGCCGTGCGAGCTAAAACAGTTCAGGGAAAAACAGGCAGTCATTTTACAAAGGAACATTATTGATACGACCTCAGAATTCAATTTTGTTTTTTTTTTGGATTCGTATCGTCTAATGATGGTTAAATCCAAAAGGGCGTGATTTTTGGGGTTAGCATGTGAGGGTGCAAGAAGAAATGGTGTGCCAAAATCGCATTTTAGAGCTTATCTGAGCATTTTTGAGAATTTTAACGGACGGTCAAACGAACTCGGAATTCGACGAAACTTGTTTTGTTGGACTCGTCTTCACGTCTACTATGTCGTATCCGAAATCCGCGGCAATTGGATATCGTCGGCGTTCGGACGATAGGCGAGAAACGAGCATATAATCACTTTTCCTCCAATTCCTTCTTCATAATTTTCTCCTTCCTCCTTTTTGCATTTTCCTCTTTAATGGGCACCTCCACTGTAACAGCGCGATTTTCGATACCTCGAAAACCGTGTCATTATTAAAAGAATTAAGAGGATGAGATAGAAAAGATAGAACTAATAGAACAGAAGAAGAAGAACACAGAACAGAATAAGAGTAAACACGAAACTCACAATGGAATAAATAAAATGTATTATATAACATAACTCTGAGTTACAAAACTGTATTGTATATACATACCATATATCAGAGTACAATACATCATATCACAGCGGAAATAATCTCTAAATACTAATGGTGAAGCTTTCTGCTTTGAGCTCCTCCAAGTGAATCTGTAAAATCCTGAAACACTTGACCGCCTGTACAAATTTGGGCACCCAAGAGTTTAGGTAAAACAAACAAAATAAACTCTGGGTCAGTCATGGGACTGGTGTGAGTAAATTCCAACTATACTGTTTAACTTTGAAAAACCTTTTGAAACAAAAGGATAATAGTAAGACCAACCCACAACTAAACATGGACGGTTTTTACTATAACCCAAAATATTCTTGGTATCAAAACCCAGTGATATTATAATAATGTCTAATCAAATAAATAACCAAGTAGCGGAACGCTTGCAACTCACGCTCCACATATATATAGTATAAAATCATAAACCGTAGGGCGCTTATCGGAGAATGGATTCCAACAGACAAGGTATGGTAGCACCTTCTAAATAGTGTACTCTAGAGGGGATACACTCAGGGTTCAACAAGAACGTCTTGCAACCCGACCACACATGACCGCTCACTCATTTAGCTTGAGTGTCGCGAATATATTGCCACCTCGGTTGTAGGCCATCCAACCGTCATCTGAAGGTACAGAATCGAAAAGAAGTATAAATATGAATTTTCTCTAGATCGGTGACAATACACCCTACTTGGGGATGACCCAACTAGCCATGCTGCCTAGCCCAACTTTTGTTACTTCCTGGTTGTGAGGCTAGAGGCTACGTCTATATTCAGAACATCTGATCACCATTCACTTTGAATGTCACATCGTCAATTCTGTAATCACACATTGATCACACAAATGCACACTGGGTGTAGAATAAAGAGAAGTTACCTTCTCCCCACCAACTTGGTATATTCGTAAAAATCAACGGTGTGACCGTTGGAAATACTCTGTCAGACACTCGTCCATACAAGTTGTCCTAGGACTGGACAAACAAAAAAACACCATTCTAGAACTGGACGACCCTTGCATTTAACTCCGTCTTCAATTATCTTCAGCATATCTAATTCGCAGCGCTTATGCCTATACAGAGTGGTTTCTGGATAATATATTCAACCGGTCTCTCCATATCGACAACGATGGTCAAAATACTTCGATAGTCGGTTATTTAACTATCGAAGTAAAACAAACATCCATTCTAATGTATAATAAACATCATACAATCACGGGCACTTTTTATTTTACATTCGTTTTATTATTCAAATTTCAATATCTTACTGGATATTTCTCAAATCCCATTTAGCCTTTTTACACTTCTTGGAAAACATTTCTAGTTATTTATTCTCTCATGTTCCAGAAACGTACGTTATTAACATTCGAAACATTTCCCTTCTTTTCACGTTCTTTGATTTCTACACTTGGATAGTATACCCTAACTATATTGGAAAAATATTTCCAATTTCATTTTAAACATTTTAAATCTGCCAAGTGTTCGCTTTAAAACATTATTCACTTTAAAATGTGAATATCATTTTTATTATTTAAAATATGATCTCATTATTCAAGTAGTAAATACCGTTATCTTGTTTTCTGAAATCTCTTTTATATTGCCATTTCATTCTATAAACTATGTTTCTAAGCCAACTTCTTGTTCAATCAATATCAAGTTTAAAACTAATATTGATTACATATCCTTCTGTAATTTTTTGGTTTAGAACTAAATATTAACTATCCTATCAGATTATAATTCCTAAAAATAATTTACTTTTAATACATTCGACATCGTCGTATTCTAGTTCCAAATCCTAATGGTTTAATTAAGTTCTAATCATATGATGTCACCGTTTTTCTGAAACGATTCTCCAATTCTTTTTCTAACTCATTCTCGTATTTCTTTGAACAACTGTCGTTACTTATTACTCTAGAATAAGTGGGTTTCAAAACAAATTGTTTTCATTTCCTAGGAAAGATATCAGTTTTAATTTATCGTTACAATTCAAAACTTGTCATACGTTGTAATATTCTCCTTTATAACTAATCTTGACATAACAGTCACGCCTAAGCCTAATCAACAGGATTTATTTTATCGCTATAGTTCTAAGCTTTGCAATACGCTGCCACATTCCCTTTATACTAATCTTGACATATCAGTCACGCTTAAGCCTAGTCAACAGCGTTTATTTTATCGATATAGTTTTAAGACTTGCAATACGCTATCATATTCCCTTTATACTAATCTTTACATCTATTTCTGTTACAAACTGATATCTTTCCTCGATAATAGTGAAGCCGTTCAAGTTGGGGTATTTTATTTACCTCTCAGACCTTGATCGACAACGTTCTCACCTTAGAACAGATATAAGCCTGTACTCTAATTCTTTATTACTTATAATATCTATTAAACCGTATTTTCTTGTTTAGTTTGAACTATGGTTTTATAATACCATATCCTTACTTTGAAACTTGGTTGTTTATGACTATCTATATTAAACATTAACTCTTCACTTTACTTCATTTCACAGTTCTATTTATAACTTCTTTAGCAAGATCTATTGACGTTCTTTGTCTTCTGATGGTTTACTTTTATTTGAAACATTTTACTTAATTCAAGTAACCTCTTATTATAAATTCAATATCCTCTTAAATGAAATCCATTTAAGAAAAACTATTTAATTAAATAATATTTACTTTATTATTGTTGAAGTAAACAGTTTACTTCATCGTTAATCTAAATAGATTAGTTGCTCACTTTATACTAATTATATTAGTTCAATCATCATTTAACTTCATTAATTAAAAAGATAATTAATGAGAAATCTTATTAATGTAAATCAATTAATTGTCAAGTGACTATCAATAGACAAATTTGAAGACCAATTTAATCTAATAATCATTAAATAGTTGATTTAAATCAACTTCATTCCATCAGTAAATTCGTTAACTGATTTTAATTAATTCTTACCATTAGATTAATATATTTAATCTAATAATATTTCTAAATTGTTTATCTTAAAATAATTATCCAAATATTTAATCGTACGATAATTTCTACTTTACAAACTTATTTAAATGCCAACAATCGTTTTTATATACTTTATAAAAACGAACTCTAAAATACTGGTTTATAATAGAACTTCTACTATAATTTAAAACTTCGCTTTAATTATAAAAATATAACTTTTATAATTATCTTCATTGATTTGCCTGACGGCCAAACAACTCCTCAACAAAACGATGGGTTTTATGGTTGGTTGTTGTCACCTTCTTAATCGATATCATTTATATATTTAATCAAAACAAATGTTGAATTTCCATTCAACATCAATATCCACATGGGTTTTAAATATCATTTGGGTTTGAAATGACCCGAACTCCCCCGGTCTTCGAAGAGAAGGGAAAGGATGAATTGTTTTGAGAACACGACAAAATCAGAACGCATATAGAAGAACATTTCATTGTATATTACAACAATGCATCAGATTACAAGAATATACAGAGTATGAATAAATAAATATTACACAGAAAATATCAGAGATTACAATACATTACATAGCAGCGGAAAATAATACAATACACAATTAGAAGAGATATACGGATACAAAGCTTTCCGGATATCGTTCCAGCTGTAAACCAGAATCCTGTGAATATAAATCTGCAAAACAAAAACTACTAGCTGCCCGTGTCAAAATAGGGGCACCCAGAGTTTTGGTTAAAACAATAAACTCCAGGTCAGTCATGTGACTGGTGTGAGAACTAAAACAGTTATTAATCTTTATTTTAAAGTTAGGTAAATCAAGGGACCACGCCGCTAACGCGGAACGGGTTTCCTCCCAAGAATATCAGTGCATAAAACAACAACGCAATGCTAAATAAAGAAAAATGAAGCTATTATAAGACCCAGTTCCCATCACGCAATGCAACGCAAGCCGGAGGATAGGGTTTTTACATTATAATGGCCAAGAATGCTTGATACGTTTAAAACAAATCATTTGATACTATTATAAGTGCATAGTGTATAAAACAACTTCAAATCATAAGTATCAATCATAGGCGGCATGAATGCCCCATACCACTATGTCGCCATATATAGGTTATACAATCAAAATCGCAAAGTCACGTATTTGGAAATTGGGTTTCCATCTATGAACCGAGGCAAAAGATAGTCCTCAACCGATTCGAGATGCTCTAGCCCGTGTCTCAGGAACAGAACGCATCGTCCCTTGGAGCGACAGGGCCGATCCACCGATGTGGATTAGACGAAATCCTGAACACTGCGTTTCCCCGCCCTTTGGGGCGTAGGTGAGCCAACTAAATGACTCCATCGGACCCGGATCGTCCGATAAAACCGAGGCGCCTCGCAACAGCAACAACCACATAAGTCAAACTCGTCAGGGCGTGTAAAACCACTGACGCCACTTTTTAGCTAGAAGGAAATGCATGCCCTCCCTTAGGTCCGTCTCCCGTTTTTGGTTCATACCGGGTGTGAAACTCGCGAAGTAAACGCTACACAAAGCTACGCCACAAAGGCCGTGCTTCGATCATCAACCATAAGACTCCGCTTTTCAACAGAAACCTTGATCATTTGCATCTTAGCATGCCACACAGGCAAACCACTCTATGAAACCGATATTAGTCACACAGAATGAAATCCGATGTCAGACACACAGTCCGTTTACAAGTCCGTTCTGGGTCTGAACGAAACCGGAGGCACCTAGTACCCCGCATATCTATCGATCTCCAAGTACGTCTGGACGATCACCAACTGTTTTCATCTTCTTGGGTGTACATCCCAATCAAGATCATCAGTAATCACCCAAACGACTTGAAGACCTCCAGTCTTCGACCACCGTCTTCATCTTCGACTTATCGTCGTATCAGTTATTCAGAATGGGATAAACCCGGTGTTTCCGAATAACTCGCGTATATTTTAAATAAGTGTTACACAAACACAACATACGCCTCATTCCAATTCATCAGCCACTAACCGTAAATTAATCAAGAGAATAATTCCCCAAATATTAACCCCGAAGGCCGAAACCAACATCAGATCAATATCCAGAAAACCATTCTGCTTGGCTAACCGACAGTTAGTTTCTAAATTTCACATTCATAGGGAAAGGTTCCCATTAATTTTATCCAAGATAAATTTCTTGAATTTATTCTTTAATCTACTTTTGAATATCAATTCAAACTAGTCGGGATTAACGAACTTTATCGAAGTAATCATTTGTTTTAATTTCCCAATCCCAACCTATTCATCCCATGAAGTAAAACTGGTAATACTTCATATCTAACACCGCGGTGTTATCGGTAAATTCAATTATCATTTCACGTTCAAATCTAATTAAAGATTTAACTATCGCCTGGAGCAAAACTGGTGATACTCCATTCTCGATCATTTCAATCTAATTAAAGATTCATTAAAACTCCACTTAGTTTTAATCGTTAACTGGGTTAAAGAATCAGTGTCATTTAAAACACGGTTCACGATAAACCCAAAGTCACATTCCATTAATTATCGGGTTAAAGAACGAGTGTTATTTAAAACACTGTCCACGATAAACCCAAAAATCAATATCAATTCAATTCCAATTAAATATTATTTAATTGGTACACTTCATTAAATCTAAATAAAATGATTTAATCTTTTCTCAACTGGGTTCAAGAACAGTGTTAATGAAGAAAACATTCACGACAAACCCAAATCACATTTGATATTAAATACAAGGCTCTGAATAGAAAATATACCGGCTTATATTCAATATCAAATTCTGCGACCAACAGATATCGTATTGGAAATAACGATATATATATCTTTCAAATTCCCATAACAATATCTGTATCATCACGAAATCCAACAACGAAATATTCCGAAGACAATTTCGATTCAAATCCATTACAATATAATTATTGGAAATTCTGGTTATTTTCAAAAACATTTCAAATCCAATTTATTTATATAAAAATAAATAGAATTATAATTCTAGTTCAAAAACTAGTTCATTTCGATAAAAATCTATTTTTATCTTTTCAAATATGGAGTTTTTCATTCCAATTCTTCTCAAATCATTTCTTATGATTTTACACAAATTATTACTATTTTTAATAATTTTATCAAGGCCCGTACAGTCGATTTCCACTGATGGCCATCGAACTGCACTTACAGCCACCTTTTCCAAATTTTATTTGGACATAACTCCAAATCCAACCGTTAGATTTCTAATTTCTAATATTCGTTAGAAAGCTCTTTTCGATACGAACCCAACGGTTCCGGTTTTAGGAGATTCCGACGGTCGGATCTCCCGTAATATCCGTTCGAAGTCAATGGTCGAAATTCGCGAACTGCCGCGTCGCGGCGCGTTCTATTCAGGCCATTAATTATATGTAATATATATATAATATATACTTCGTCGATTTCAATTCAAAACGTGCTTTATAAATCGTTTTAAATACATTTTCAAAACAGTTTCAACTTCATATTCAATTTCAAATCAAAATTGAATATTCCAATATAAATTCGTTTTAAATTCATTTCAATTCAATTTCAATTTAATTCGAATTCAATTCCTTTCGATTTCAATTCGAATTCAGTTCTATTCAATTTAATTCGAATTTCGATTATTTTCAATATAATTCAAATTTCGAAATCACTTTCAATATACATTGAAAATTGAATAAGTCGATATAAATATCGTTCACGTCAAAATGGCGTCAATCTAATCAACACGGCTTCATATATTTCTATTTTCAAATATTCTATTTCAAATATTTTTTTTTTCAAATATTTCTATTCAAATATTTCTTTTCAAATATTTCTATTTTCAAATATTCTATTTCAAAACTGGAATGAGGCCCAATCAATTACCATATAATGTTAATTATATGGGTTTTCTACAACACATGTATACAATAACAACGATGAATAATCAACCATCATCCAAAGTGCATTCTACACTGTATAAGCATCAAATATAAATATTCAACGCTCATAACAGTCTATCAATCAATCGATCGACATACAACTAAACAATCGAGATTAGTGTACGACAAATATCATCCCAATACCCGTGTGGGGTTTCAAACAATCAAACACAGATTTTATTTGTGCAGTTGGGCGATGTGTAAAATTTATCGTCCAAATCAATATCAGTCAAATGTGTGTATATAAACAAATCGTCCAATTTGTTTATTTTTATTTCCTTTCATATATACGTTAAAAATTCTATTTTTAACTATAAAATATTTTTAACTATATAAATATTTTATTTCATTTCACATCACATCACACAATCAACTACAAATCAAAATCAAACAAACAAGCATACAAGCCGTTCATGGTCTGTGGACGACGGGTGTCGGGTGTTACTAAACACCGTCTGCATCCTAGTATATATTTTAACTAGAAATAAATTTAAAAGTGAGAAGTTCTCACCCAAGCTATACCAAACGCCTCGACTCTTCTTAGGTAGGAAATCTCCGTCGTTTCTTCTTTCGTCACTTTCATCATCCGTAATCACTACATATATAAAAATCGAATTTTTTACTTTGCTATTCAATATATAAAAATCGAATTCTTAACTTGCTATTCAATATATAAAAATCGAATTTTTACTTTACTATTCAATATATAAAAATCAAATTTTTACTTTGTTATTCAATATATAAAAATCGAATTTTTAATTTGCTATTCAATATATAAAAATCGAATTTTTACTTTGCTATTCAATATATAGAAATCGAATTTTTATCTTCACTTCGTTATAAAAATTATATTTTTATAGTTCTCTTCACTTAATAAAGAATATATTTTTATTACTCTCCATGAATAAAAATCATATTTTTACTATCATGCCTATATAAAAATCATATTTTTAATATGCCACTAGTATAAAAATTATATTTTTAACTTTTCTATATTATAAAAATTATATTTTTAACTTTCTACTATAATAAAAATTATATTTTACCTCCTAAAAATCGTATATTTTTCAGTTTAAAATCAAATCTAACTTAAAAAATCTAATCTCTAAACTTATAAAAATCTAGACTTGCCTATAAATAAAAATCTAAACTCAGATTTTAAATAAATAAAAATTAAAAATAAACTTACAGTAAATCGGAGAATGGGGGAGATGGCGCTCGTTGGAGGTGGAGAGGGGGGTTCAGTTGCGCGTCGCGGAAATCGAGGAGGGAGGGTATGGTGGCGGCGGGAGGCTGAAGCGGTTTCTGGTGGATTGGGGTCGGATTTCAGAAGGGGGAGAGAGTAAAGGGAGGAGGGGCGTCAGAGAAGGAAGAAAAGGGGGGGGGGGCGATGAAGTGGCGACTGCCAGGGGGAGGTGGGCGGCGTGCGATGGCGATCGACGTGAAGGGGGAGGGCGGCGGCTTCGAACGACGAGGGTTGAATGATTTTTTTTCTTTTGCAAAGTGAACGGGGAAAGAGAAAACTCAGGGGGGGGTTTTATAAAATTATATTTAATTTATTTTTAATCCACTAAACGCAACCTTTTCTTTCGAACTAAGAATCGAACCTGCCGACTGTCGTCCATAGCTAATTACCCCCATTCCGAACATAATGGATATGTTTCGTAAGCTGATTCGACCGTTACGATCAGTTTTCGTCAAAATCAAAATATAACTCTATATATTGAATTTGAACGCGCATTTCAATTTACTGGGGCCACATACTAACTCGGAAAATTCCAGAAAAATATTTTCTAGCTTCATATTTACGATACGGTCCTAAGAAAACTAATTTCATCGAATTCTGAGACCGTTCGAAAAATGGCCATTTTCCAGTCGATTAAAATCAACTGAAACTGGTCAAACGCGTTTTCCTTTGCCACGCTCACATATTGATTCGAAAAATTATGAAATTTGGAATCTAGCAATAACTTTATATCACGGACCCAACAAAAGTGGTTTCGTCGAAATCCGAGGTCGTTTGCAAAATTTCCATTTTTAAGGGCCTGAATTCCATAGCGACTATTCTGAAATTTCAACTGGACGTATCTTTTGATTCCCGCTATGAAATTTCAATTTTTCGGATTCGTTGAAAAGATATCATCAATTAGATCCTATTATTTTTGGTTTCACTAAAATCCGGTTTGTTTTGCACCCAGTACATTCAATTGAAGTTTGAAATCGAATTATCGAACTACCGCGCCATTTTCAATTCTATTATATAATTATATATAATCTAACGACGACGTATATAATATATACGTTCGAATTCCATTCAAAATAAATTTCTCGTCGATATTATTTAAAATAATCTATTTTAAATGCTCAAAATTCGCTAAAATTGCCAAAATAAAAATTTTAAACTGGCCCAGATTTTCAGGTTGTTACAGGGTTCAAACAGTGTAAATAGCTATAATATAAACCAATCAGTACAGATAAATAATGAGGAATTCGGTTGGATTCCTCCAACCGGTTTTCTCCATCCACAGATTATGGTCAACACCATTTAATTGTAATCTACCTAATCGACCATCACACATCATTCAAACAACATTAAAATATAATTATAATATTTTAAAATAGATCAGAGTTAGTGATTTTACTCACCTTGCGCGTTAACCGTTTATTAACGATTTGCATTGGTTGATTGTACCAGACGTTGTAATTTAACTTAATTCAAGCAAGCTCCAAATTGCTCCAGAACAGCTTCATCGCGTAACCGATACATCACCCCACAATAACCATTTCACTTCCAATTTCCTATATCTCAACACATCCACTTCACTTTCCTCACTTAACTGCT
The DNA here is from genome assembly GCA_030737875.1 of Allium sativum. Lineage (NCBI taxonomy): Eukaryota > Viridiplantae > Streptophyta > Magnoliopsida > Asparagales > Amaryllidaceae > Allium > Allium sativum. Next base: position 166,625,833 of record CM060913.1, read on the forward strand.
GCCAATCACCTTTTTAGCAGATTGACATCCGTACTTTTGTTTCCCCAAAATACAGCGCGCTCACTACAACAATACTGCGGTTTTATAGCGGCCCAAAACCGCTATGAATAAAAACATAGCGGTTTCATAAACGCTGTATATGAACATGTTATTAAATACTGCTACACATTTATAGCACTTTCTCTGCCGTTATTAAAGATCAATTTTGATAGCGATGTCTTGCCGCTATGTTATATTATTACAATAGCTTATGATGACCGCTATAATACATCAAAATCTCATTCATAGAGAAAATATTGATAACAAAGTATTTCCGTTATAAAATACTTAATCAATAACAGATATTTAATGCTATTAATGACTGTGTTATATAGTTTTTACTAACCCCTTTGACAGCTCATTTCTGCCGCTATAATCAGAAAATACAATAGCTCCTTTTTGCCGCTATTCTACAGATGTACAATAGCTCAGATTTACCGCTATTATACGTCAAAATCTCAATAAATTTGAGATTATTCATAACGCAGGTTTACTGCTATAACATATATTGATAGCTCATGCATTTTAATAATAATATATCTAAAAGAATATTCATAAAAAATTAAAGATGAACACAGAAAATATACTAATTGCAAATAAAGTATCAACTAACAAAAGAAATTCAATACATGAGTTAACACCTAATTCAATACATATGTTGTCAATTCCCAATAATGTCAACTTGAGTACACAAAATATAAAACATTGTTTATAATTGTTCAGTTAACGCAGAAAAGACACAAGACAAAACAGCCCTTCCATTGGTAATCGCAGCACCATCACCAAAGTCGATCATGTACTATTTCCTTTTGAGGCATATCAACATCTTCATTGATAACATCTTCCTGGTATCAACAGTGAAAAAGTAATTAGATCATTGATTAAAAGTGGACAATATTTTTTGTTTAAACTTGACAGAAATCTAGAAAATCGTAGGCTTTAACTCATAATGGAATAATAAGGCTATATTGTTTGGAAGCAACAAAAACATCAGAGATGTTTATGAAAGATTTTCAAAAACTCCCTTGCAATTACAGGATGGCATTTTGAATAACAAATTATATGACCACGTATCATGCACATTTCCAGCAACATGATAAATGTTGGAAATATTATTACTTAAGCTAGCTACTAATAAAGGCAAGATATCGTTTAAAGTAGGGTTGTTCATAAGTATTTGAAATATGCACATAAGTAATTTTAAACTTAAATAATCTCCAAATCTTTTGCTGATGTAGACTGAAATATTCACAAGTATAAGACGACATGTTGGGCTAACACAGAAAGAAATCGAAGCACAAAAAAAGAAAGATAAGGTCAGGTAAAGAGTACAGTGAGTAGAGAAAACTATTTTCTCTGTAGCAACAAGGGAACGTGTACTAATAAATAGTACGAGGGCTACACAGCTGAGACCGAGCACTCCTCTTAGTAAATCGGGCACGACGAGAAGAAACGCGATCCGACACAAGACCAACCGCAGATGGGACTGAAAAAAAGAACAACTACTCCAGACGAGCAAATCTCTTGTCCAGGAGCTTGTTACTGATCTCAGTGACGTGAGTAGGAATTTCTCTCCAGTGGTCTAATCGGTCGTTAATGACCCGAATTTTATCCAAACTGAGAAAGGGAAGAGAATACGAAACACATGCTCCAACATAAGGCCACAAGAAAGGAAAACACACTGCTCCAAAAATCTAAAGACAAAAAGCATAACCGCTAACACAAATATTCCATGGTATGGAATGGATGGAGGAAAATATGTTTGGAAGCTCTTTTGGGATTCGTTACGCAACTTCACTACAGAAAACAGTGCCAAAATCTAGAACAAGCAAGAGAAAATGGTCACAAAACCCCGCAATCCGAAATATCCCAATAGCAGCAGTACACTTTTAGAAAATGGACGCCAAAACCGAACAGAACACAGAACCGAAAATTGTTGTTAACAAAAGGATTTCTCCTAGAAAGAGAAAATGGAAATAGATATCACACACAAATAATCTTAGATCAAACACAACTTATATCTGTATAAAGATGGTGGACATGGTTAAAAATGAGTAAATGCCAGTATATCATCTCACGATTATACTCCCAACTAAGCTTCAACGATTCCCAAAAAAATCAATTTTCTTTTCTTAAAACAGAAATCAAATATATAACAAAAAAAGAAAAAACACTTTTCTGTAATGACTCACAAAACACAGAATAACAGAGCGCGAAATATACTCTCAACTGAAACAAAACTGAGCATACTGACCAAAATACAAACAACAAAGAAAGAGAAAAACAAAAGAGAAACAAGGAATACAAGGCCAATACGGATCAAGCCAAGAAGACGAACAACTCCCACAAAACATAGAACAACAAGACTTGCCCGAGGCACATAATGAATGTAGGAGAACACGCCTCAGACAAGTCAACCAACGAACAACTTGGTACTCCACTCTGATCGTGTAAAAAAACCAACCGGAGGACAACGTGCTCCATCTCTAGAATCCAAGTTACACCAAGCAAACCAAACAACCAAGACCGATCACCAAAAAGCTTTACGGATATCGAAGGCACCTCCGGGCAGGCCAAGTAAGGGGGACCTGCATAAGAAAAATACCTAATCTAGAAAGAAAAGCTCTACCAACCAACCAACACTAAAGCTCCAAGAAAACAGCAAAATCCAAGAGATGAAAAATTAAAAAAGAGATCACCCTACCTTTGTAAAAGGCTGGGAACATAAACAAATGTCCAACTTCCAAGGAACATGCAACTAGAAAAGACGAAGGATTTAGGTTGTCTCACAAGTACGAAAAGCAAAGTGAATGTCCGATGAAACACGCCTAATAACAGTCCCCAAAATCATAATAAAATCATCGAACATCAATTTTACTCCTGGCTCACCAAAAGTGCCAGCAAACAAGACTAGGGACAAGGCTAAAGAGGGTGGATATGCAGTCTTTTCCCTTTCCCTTTGCCAACCAAGTCCGGAAGACGCCGACCAGGGAAGGAAACGAGACATTTAGGCCACTACACAAGCAATCGGGAACTGCCAAAAAAACATGGCCCAATCCAAAGAAAAGGGTTAACCTGGCACACCCCGATTAGTAATGGACTAAGCATCCATATACTAGACTTAAAAGAGAAACCATGAAAAACAAGGCAATTGCACTAAACAAAGTGGCACAATAGGTATGCAGGACCCTTAGCGAACGACACAGAAAAATCAAGAGAAAAGGAGAAGGCAAGAGGCAAAGAGACCTCTCCTCGTGACTCCAAACCCGTTAAGGGAAAAAAGACAAAGCAGAAAAGACAACACGGTCAACTACATAGTTACTTAGACAAAGCTAAACAAAAACAGAAGTAAAAAGCTAGCTAACGTCGATGAGAACCATACCTACCAAGCGAGAAGATACTCAGACCAAATCAAACTGCCCCCATCACTAATCAAAGCAACACCCACCTACGGTCATAATTTATGGATTTTATTTATGGATTCAGTTTTGTCTACACTCCAAACTAAAAATGCAGCTGTAGTAATACACAGCCCCATAACCCGAACCCACACCTCCTTTGGACTCATTCTAAAAAAGCGGTTTGTAACATCAGTCATGGTTAATAAAAGTCTGATAATCAACTAGGCATCCATACAGATCTTCCCTGACTTAATGGCATGGATGCAAAGTGTCGGCAGTTCACTTCCTATGCTAATGTGACTAATGGGGACATTGCATGTTACAAGTTTATTAATTAATGTAGGTGCAGGAAGTTCTGCAGCTACATGCTGACTTAAAAAATTAAAATTAATGTAGGTACAGATACTTACTCTAAATTCATTCCATAATGACGTGCTCAGCATGCCAAGCTATAAAAGAAGAGAGGGCATCTTCCATGTAATGAAATTCGAGTGTCTGCCTCCATAGCTCTACTTCTGGCTCTTTTACGGTTTCTATGCAAACTTTAACTGCATTGTTTCCTAATGGTATGAAATGTGCCCTTGCATTTGGATCGGTTGACTCCACCCGTCCTAAAGCTACTACTTTCCCATTTCCCGATAAACTCATTATCTTGCATTTATTGTTTGTTTTTGAATTTGCAGTCTGCAACTTGAAAAAAATTAAAAAAATTAAAATGAAGTTGCTAATCCTTGCAAAAAATAAAAAGACAACATAAAAATCAAGTACCGTAAATGTTTTCACTGTATCCTTCGTCGTAGTATTAATTGGAGTATCATTTGTCTCAACAACTACTTGCGATTCAGGCCATGCAACTTTCTTACCAGCAGCATCTCCAATTCGGAACAAACCAGTGGATGGCCTCAACAAAAAAGCTTCTGGATTTAGGGGTTCATCTATCCAAACTATCATAGCTGCTGGTCCAAGAGGAACATCGTTAGCAATTTCCTCCGAGATGCTCGAATGTAATCGTCCTAAAGCCACTAATTGGTTGCCCCCTGCCCAATCAAAAATCTTGCATTTGCATTCCACGCTGCTGCTTCTACTCTATTAGATGTAAAAATATTTAAATTGCATGTTGATTATGAATAAAAATGTTTACCTTATCTTCTTCTCCTCCATTGTGATTGGTTGAATGTAGAACCACACTATTCTTCGGCCATGCCACAATATTATCTTTTGCTTCCCCAATAAGTGAGAAAGAAGTTGTAGGCCTCCATAGAAAAGCATCCAGCTTGATTGGATTTTCAACAAAAATAATGTTCGCTTCCGGCCCTAAAGGAACATCATTGACAAGCTGGTTCGGATCGTCTGACACGAATCTTCCTTCAGCAACGATCTCTTCATTCCCTCGCCAATCTAATAAATCACACTTCTTCATATTTTCATCGATGTTACACTACATTCAAACATAGGAAAATTATGATACTAATTGAATAAAAAGTTAAAAATTGAACGATGCGAAACCAATTAAAAAAAATTACTTGAGGTTTGTTTACTTCTGTCCCACTGTGTCTACTCTGCAAAACCTTAGAAATTATAATGTTAGTTAGAATTATATACAAATGTAATATTTAAGCTAAAGTGACAATGTTAGTTAGAATACATAATGTCATACAGTAAGGTAAGCACTATACAAATGTAATTTATGCTAAAGTGATCACTTCAGGGTATAATTTATCGTAAACACATGCAGCCAGTCATTTCGCCCCCTTTAATGCATACCTGAAACTCTGAAAGTAAGACGGCATCCCACAACACCTGAAAAACCTCATTGCAGTATAACCATAGAATAGTTCTTATAGTAGTCGGTCCATTAATAAAAACGTGTTTGTAGTAGATAAACAATTAGTTTATCTTGTATTTCTTCTTGTATTTATTATTTATTGTAATAAAACGTATTACGAATCACTATAAAAATCAGTCGATTCTGTCAAAAAAAATCAATTAGCACATGAGTTTTTAAATTTAACCAATCTTTGAAGCCTCCAAATGGGATTCTAAACATATATTTTTCACTTCTACAATCCATAACATGAATCCAAACATTTCCATCAGCGTAGACTACCCTATCCCTTGCTTACAGTTTAAATGAAAGAATACATTTGATCCGGGTATGGCCCGGGATAGTTTCGCCCACTAACTGGGTTTGTTTCTCCATAGCAGTTTGCTGACAGATGGTGATCACCACATTCTGTTGGACTGAAATAGGCAACACTGTCATATTTGGTGGAAACAAGAAAGAAGCTTTTTATAACTATAACTACACACACACACACATTACTAGGATCCCACGATACATTTTTCTTAGAAATTGGACACTTATATATACAACATAGGGTAGTACCATACTACCATGGTAAGGAGATCCGAACAAATCGGACTCATGATCTTTTGCACCCTGCTTCAATGTCTTAATCGTCTCGGATAAGGATGCTTGTTATAATTGTTGAAATGTTTTTAGTACATGGGATAGAAAATGGGACACATGAATTTAACCGTTGTCAGAATCTGAAGTTACTTCAAAAAGAATATTTCATGAATTAAGCGTACTGATCATGTCTTTATTGCATGTTGTATATTTGGATAAATGTTGCTATCATCTACCGACTATTCTAAACCAAGCGACAATAAAGTTTTTTGTCCTAAATATTCAATTGCCTCTGCAAGTTGCTCTTTGATATCAGATTGTCACATCCTCGAATGCAATATGCAAAATTAATTGGTTGATCTACGGAAGAAATTATCGAGTATCATATGAGTATCATAAATAGTGAAATGTATATAGCGCTATAACCCACAAGCTGCTTAACATATATCGAGTTGCTAAAAGATATTTATACTACATTCATGTATCACTATTAATTATGCATAGTATATGACACAAAATATTAAAGCCAACTAAAAATGTGTGCCGATGCCATGCTCCAATTTTTAAAATTAATGAGACACTATTGAAGGCAGGATCTTTAATTTGTTTTGGAATGAACTACAAAAATCAAGGTGGAATGTCTCTGTTCCAAGCCAGTTGACACTGAGCATGAACATCGTATGGGTATCGAAAAGCATAATAAATAATATGCTGTCATTGGCGAAGAGGTAGGATTTGAATATACATGTAATTTATGCAAATTTGAAAGCAGAAAATTAAATGTCATAAAAAGTTAAAACAGAAGTAAAGAAACAAGTGTTTATACTTCCAGTGAATTATAACATTTGTTATAATAATAGAAAAAAAGAGAAAGATCAATATCATTATGATAATTAGCTCATGATAGATAAATATAAATTTTATAGATAGCGACTATCATGAAAAAGCAAAGGATATAAAAAGATTAAGATTACCATAATAACGGAAATAGTACAGTTGAAGCCTGCCCTGACGATGATAAACTAGATATTCGTTTGTGCGGGAAATAGTCCACAGACATATGGCTGTCATGGGCGAAGAGGTAGGATTTGAAGTCCTAAAGTTGTAAGATGAAGATGGGTGACATTTTACATGTGAAGCGGATTTAGTGATATAATATATATTCATATGATGTGATAAATAGATTCTGTATATTTTCATCAACTATAAATTGGTGACCACTGAAATGAGACAACTAACCAGGTGGGTAAGAAATAACAAGATTATTCTAAACGTGAAAGCAGCACAATAATAAGCCTACTAGCAATGGGTTCAAGAGGAGAAAATAATCAATAATGGTGACTGCACTATAAGAGCACAAGGTAATAATATCTCAACCATCAGCTGACACTTATACTAAGTTAATACGTGGATATATATATATAAATAAATATATATATATATAAAAATAAACACCCCATGATAGTTTTTTTTTTGGATTTGTTCAGGAAAACCGACCAGAGTCGTAAACACCCCATGATAGTTATTGCTTAAAGACATCAAGATTCCATATATGTGATATGCAGTTAGAATTATGCTATGGTTCAAATGATTGCCATATACGTCACTAAGATATTTTATAAAAATGCATCCATGTAATACAAGTTCTATTCCATATGTAATGCATCCGTAAGATGTAAAATAATAAATTTGAAGCTAAAAGTGAATTCCATATGTAAAGGAAAGTTTAAATTACAAACCCGTTTATTTGTTAATATTACGCCCTAAATTTGTACTATTATCGTATACTAGCAAATAAATAGGAATTACAAACCTCGCAAGCAAATAAGTATGGAAATCTACTCAAATATGCCTTCACAATCTTCTCTAACATAGCTAACATTCTCAACCGAATCAATATCCATGTCATTTTCTTCACAATCTTCCCTAACAAGTCAAAAAGAACTAACGACAATGTCTACCTCGCCCCAAATCATTTGGAATTTCGCTCTAATGTTTCCTGACTGCGATGACTATTGCTCCTCCCCTAATTTGGGTAAATATCCATCTAAATAAATAAGCCAAGATAGGATTTAGGGAGGCAGCTGATGTCAAAGTATTTCTAAGCCTTCAAATCAGCAACATGGAAGGGAGGAGGAGCAAGTTGCCGAGCTAAAAAAGCGAGATCTGAGAGTCTTTGAGAAACGAACTTTTCCAATATAAATCATATTCACCCCCGGCAGCTTAAGTGGCTGCAGAATGAAACCACATTGGGGAAACCATCATAAACTGGTTCCACCAAGTAATATCGATGGTGAAATAACTGATTTAGAACTGACTTACATTTATAACTAATAACCACCTAGTACGAATCGGCGCTACCAAGGAAGACCGATAGGGTTAACGCCACCAACACAAAGTAGAAATAAGAGGCGATTAGTTAACGAACTGACTAGATTCATTGAAATTGATATGGAGATTATCACAGGAAAAATATTAAAGGGACTTGTGAGATTTTAGGAAGCATCATAAGATGATAATGGGGGAGAGATTTCCAGAAATCTCTTTCATGAAAATATATTTTCATATTTTACCAATTACCAATTTGCCAGATTATCAATTTACCAGAGATTATTATTTAACAGAAGTTCAAAACCTATAAAATCAAGATATCAATTTACCAATTACCAATTTACCACAGATTTCCAGAAATGCGATTCATTTAGTAAAATTACAAACATACACAAACATACACAAAATCAGATCGCAACCCTAAAATCCAAATCACAATTGATTTCGTAAATTCAGATCGCAACCCTAGATTCAGATCTACAACATACTCAAACAAAGAACAGGGATCGCTTACCAAACTCCAAATCGAATGACAGAAACACGCCCTATATTCCACAGAGAAGTTTTGGAGGGAGACCGTGAATACTTGTTGACGAGATGGAGACAGTGAATATTCGTTGAGGAGTGGAGACCGTGAATAATTGGCGAGATGTTGCAATGGAGGAAGGGCTTACGTGAATAATTGGTGAGATGTTGCAATGGAGGAAGGGCTTACGGGAGAGGAATAATATTTGTGAAGTGTCGGCCTATAATAGAAGAAGGCGTTACACCTTAATTACCCAAAAAAAATTAAAGGCTAAAGAAAGAATTAAGTGTCATTAATAACAGTTTAAGAAAACGTGTTATTAAAAAGCGTTATAATTATCATATTTTGTTGTAGTGGCTCCACGTAAGCCGTCATTAAAATGTTACGCCCCAGTATATGATCACCCCTTAATTCATCCAGTACCCCCACTAAATTCATGCAAAAATCACCAAAACCCTCTCTTGCAAATCCTTTTCCTTCGACTTCTTTTCGTTTGTAAAGATGTTGCTCTCCATACTTCAACAATTCACAAACCATTTTGAAGAACCCACGCACATATTGTTTTTCTTAACTGATGCTCCTTCTTCCCTCATAAGTTAACTTGCGCCTTCCCTTGGCACTCCATGCAACTCTCTACCTTTCTTCTTCCAAAATATAAACAGAAGCCCACCAAATACTTTGCTCCATTGCAGTTCCATCCGTCTCCGACTTCTCCCCTTCATGTTTCAGTGGCCTCTTTCCCGAACTACTACTGTACACCATGAACGCAACCATCCCTACTTCTTGAACGCGAATTGTTCTCATCACCCGCTTCCAAACGCCGGTCCTCAGCTCTTGAATATGTCCCTTATCATAATGGGTTTTGGTTTTTATATATGTGAGAAGAAGAAAAATGGAGATATTTTCTTGTTTTTCTTAAGCCAAATGAACTGAGTATATAGATATAGGAGAATAGCAATCAGATAAGAACAACTTCAAATACTAGGGGTATGGGTATAGCCGTATAGGGTAAGGGCGTTGTTTCAATCCATCATCTTTGCGTAGAAAAATTGGTATAGGCTTGCACGAAGAGTAAGGTTGGCAGAAAAATATCTCAGGTAGCTTTTAGGATAGGTGCTGTGCTATAGTTTCTTTCCCTGATTTACATTTTGTGTAACTTTTTACTTTAGTAACCGATGACCATTTCTTTGTAGTTTCATGTCTTAGCTTAGGTAGGGAATGGTTTAGCTAAGGGTAGGTACTAGATAGGGTGATTAGAGAATGGCCGTGAGTATGGTTGTATTTATTAAACCTTGCTTCCTTGTTCGCTTCTTGGAATATAATGCTGTCTTTATTTATGTTTTAAAAATGTATGTGTACCGTGTTACGAAATATTTCATTCACGTCCAAGCTGTTACGGACAGAAATAAGAATATGGTCGTGTCCAGTGAGGTGCCACGATCCCAAAAATATAATAATACCGGTAGGTTGACTCATATTTTGAGATCCCAAAATATCGATACAGGGTGCGAAATAATCCAAATAAAAAGTTGCATATTTAATTAATTAAAAATATCAGTAAAATTCTAAAAATTAAATTATCGCTGCACCTCAAAAGAACCTTGTTCAAATTTGCGACCGGTATCTAGTTATATCAAATGAACCGTTACGGTCGATATAGGATTTCACCGCGGCTATTTGAATATTTGATTTGGATATATCTTGCAATATAATTGACGAAATCTCCATTTTCCACTTTCTTTAGAAAGATACAATTCAACAGATTCCAACGTTTCTTGTTTCGAAGAAATCCGATTCAAAACGAGTCTGGTACACTTAGTCGAAGTTCAGAATGTTAATTTACGAATTGCAGTGATGTTACGGGCTCAATTATAATTAATATATATTTTTATACGTTCAACTTCGTTTTAATTAAAATATAAATCCACTTATATTATGAATTCAATATTTAAACTAATTTAAATATTCAAATACAAACCGACAAAAATGCGGGACGTTACAGTCCTTCCCCCTTAAAATGATTTCGTCCTCGAAATTGCTAAGATAGGGAAAATGCTACCATCTCTACTATAAACAGGTTAAAAATCTTTTTGGTTTACTTCATAATTTCAGTTTCAACTGAACTGATTAATTTTAAATTAAAATTAATTCATCCTTATTTATAAATACTTTCAGAAATTCTGAAAATTTCCTAACGGCGTAAATTTTAGAGAATTTCGTCAGCATCACCTCTACACGGTTCATTCGGCACTACTACAACTTGCCTCTTCGGGCTTCCTCCAATTCAACAGAAAATCAAATAGCAAAATGGCTTGCCAAACAGACTCAAAAATCTTCTACTCTATATAATATAAATCTGTACCCATTTGGTTAGGCATTCAACTCTGCCTCTCATATTGGCTACCAGTCCAATCTATACTCCAACATTCCAATTGATCCATTAATCATCAAACCCATAATTCTTTTATACCAGAGCCAAATTCTATTTCAACTTAGATTCCAATTACTGATTTATTTCTCAAATTAATTATCTTCATCTCCAAATTCAAAATTTGATTCTTATTCTCCAAGAATCAATTCATTTTAATAACTCGAATCTACAATATTTCTCCTTTACAATTTCCGCTCTGGATCGTTCCAAATTCAGTCCAAATTTGTTTATCTTAGTTTAAGTTTCATTTTAACTCCATAAGTTAATTTTTTATTTCAGAATTCAAATTCCTGGGATTTATTTCAAATCAGTTTGAAATAATATATTTGCATATAATAATGGTATTTCAAAACATTTGAATTCTTGACACTTGTTTCCTTAAAATAATTCAAACAAAATTTTTGGTAGAAATACGTCACTTAGAAACTCGAAAATGAATCCCGATGATTAAGCCATCCATCATCCGAACTATTTTCCAACTGCGGAAGTGAGTTCAATACTATATCATTTTCAAAACTCGTTTTCAAACACTACCATTTTGAATTCTACTTCAAAATATCTTTCACAGCACTTGGAAAACAATTTCAAACCTCCCAGGATTTTAAAATTCCCTTAATCCAAACATTATTTCTAACTCTTTTCCAAATTTATAGAATTTTATTTCAAATTCTGGTGTTAAATTCAGATTTTGTTCATCTGATTTTTCATATTATACTTATATAATATTCCGATTGGTTATTTATATAACCAACTCAATTATAAATCTTATTCAATCATAATAACGATCAACACTATAATAATCTCAAGATATATACTCCTTTTTATATCAAAATATATTTTGGGTAAATTATTTCATTTATCCTCTTTTCAAAACGTACTGCGTCGAACTACTCTGTTCAAGAGTTTAGAAACACCTATCGACGCAGTTTGCATTACTGTTTCGACCATAATTCATAAACCACTCGACTTACCAGTCAACACAATATAAATCAGTTTTATATTAAATTTCAAATACGCGCTCACATTTATACACTCAAACTCAATCTAGAGTATTAATAACTCCATCTCTATTGAGTTACGCCATAGAGCCAAGGTAATCACTTATCCTTTAGCTCTGATACCAACTGTAACGACGAGATTTTCCATACCTTGAAAACCGTGTCATTATTGAAAGAATTAAGAGGATGAGATAGAAAAGATAGAACTAATAGAATAGAAGAAGAAGAAGAACACTGAACAGAATCAGAGTAAACACGAAACTCACAGCGGAATAAATAAAATGTATTATATAACATAACTCTGAGTTACAAAACTGTATTGTATATACATACCATATATCAGAGTACAATACATCATATCACAGCGGAAATAATCTCTAAATACTAATGGTGAAGCCTTCTGCTTTGAGCTCCTCCAAGTGAATCTGTAAAATCCTGAAACACTTGACTGCCCGTACAAATTTGGGCACCCAAGAGTTTAGGTAAAACAAACAAAATAAACTTTGGCTCAGTCATGGGACTGGTGTGAGTAAATTCCAACTATACTGTTTAACTTTGAAAAACCTTTTGAAACAAAAGGATAATAGTAAGACCAACCCACAACTAAACATGGACGGTTTTTACTATAACCCAAAATATTCTTGGTATCAAAACCCAGTGATATTATAATAATGTCTAATCAAATAAATAACCAAGTAGCGGAACGCTTGCATCTCATGCTCCACATATATATAGTATAAAATCATAAACCGTAGGGCGCTTATCGGAGAATAGATTCCAACAGACACGGTATGGGAGCACCTTCTAAATAGTGTACTCTAGAGGGGATACACTCAGGGTTCAACAAGAACGTCTTGCAACCCGGCCACACATGACCGCTCACTCATTTAGCTTGAGTGTCGCGAATATATTGCCACCACGGTTGTAGGCCATCCAACCGTCATCTGAAGGTGCATAATCGAAAAGAAGTATAAATATGAATTTTCTCTAGATCGGTGACAATACACCCTGCATGGGGATGACCCAACTAGCCATGCTGCCTAGCCCAACTTTTGTTACTTCCTGGGTGTGAGGCTAGAGGCTACATCTATCTTCAGAACATTTGATCACCATTCACTTTGAATGTCACATCGTCAAATCCGTAATCACACAAATGCACACTAGGTGTAGAATAAAGAGAAGTTACCTTCTCCCCACCAACTTGGTATATTCATAAAAATCAACGGTGTGACCGTTGGAAATACTCTGTCAGACACTCATCCATACAAGTTGTCCTAGGACTGGACGACCCTTGCATTTAACTATGCCTTCAATTATCTTCAGCATATCTAAATTCGCAGCGCTTATGCCTATACGGAGTGGTTTCTGGATAATATATCCAATCGGTCTCTCCTTATCGACAACGATGGTCAAAACACTTCGATAGTCGGTTATTTAACTATCGAAGTAAAATAAACATCCATTCTAATGTATAACTAAGCATCATAAAATCATGGACACTTTTTATTTAACATTCGTTTTATTACTCAAATTTCAATATCTTACTAGATATTTCTCAAATCACATTTAGCCTTTTTACACTTCTTGGAAAACATTTCCAATTATTTATTCTCTCATGTTCCAGAAACGTACTTTATTAACATTCAAAACATTTCCCTTCTTTTCACGTTCTTTAATTTCTACACTTGGATAATATACCCTAACTATATTGGAAAAATATTTCCAATTTCATTTTAAACATTTTATTTCTGCCAAGTGTTCGCTTTAAAACATTATTCACTTTAAAATGTGAATATCATTTATATTGTTTAAAATCTGATCTCATTATTCAAGTAGTAAATACTGTTGTCTTGTTTTCCGAAATCTCTTTTATATCCCCATTTCATTCTATAAACTTTGTTTCCAAGCCAACTTCTTGTTCAATCAATATCAAGTTTAAAACTAATATTGATTACATATCCTTCTGTAATTTATTGGTTTAGACCTAAATATTAACTATCCTATCAGATTATAATTCCTAAAAATAATTTACTTTTAATACATTCGACATCGTCGTATTCTAGTTCCAAATCCTAATGGTTTAATTCAGTTCTAATCATATGATGTCATCGTTTTTCTGAAACGATTCTCCAATTCTTTTTCTAACTCATTGTCGTATTTCTTTGAACAACCGTCGTTACTTATTACTCTAGAATAAGTGGGTTTCAAAACAAATTGTTTTCATTTCCTAGGAAGTGCTGCTATATATAAAAAAAATCGCGTTTAAGCTTGGTCAACAGCGTTAATTTATCGTTACAATTCAAAACTTGTCATACTCTGTAATATTCTCCTTTATAACTAATCTTGACATAACAGTCACGCCTAAGCCTAATCAACAACGTTTATTTTATCGCTATAGTTCTAAGCTTTGCAATACGCTGCCACATTCCCTTTATACTAATCTTGACATATCAGTCACGCTTAAGCCTAGTCAACAGCGTTTATTTTATCGCTATAGTTTTAAGACTTGCAATACGCTATCATATTTCCTTTATACTAATCTTTACATCTGTTTCCGTTACAAATTGATATCTTTCCTCAATAATAGTGAAGCCGTTCAAGTTGGGGTATTTTATTTACCTCTCAGACCTTGATCGACAACGTTCTCACCTTAGAACAGATATAAGCCTGTACTCTAATCCTTTGTTACTTATAATATCTATTAAACTGTATTTTCTTTTTTAATTTGAACTATGGTTTTATAATACCATATCCTTACTTTGAAACTTGGTTGTTTATGACTATCTATATTAAACATTAACTCTTCACTTTACTTCATTTCACAGTTCTATTTATAACTTCTTTAACAAGATCTATTGACGTTCTTTTTCTTCTGGTGGTTTACTTTTATTTGAAACATTTTACTTAATTCAACTAACCTCTTATTATAAATTCAATATCCTCTTAAATGAAATCCATTTATGAAAAACTATTTAATTAAATAATATTTACTTTATTATTGTTGAAGTAAACAGTTTACTTCATCATTAATCTAAATAGTTTAGTTGCTCACTTTATACTAATTATATTAGTTCAATCATCATTTAACTTCATTAATTAAAGAGATAATTAATGAGAAATCTTATTAATGTAAATCAATTAATTGTCAAGTGACTATCATTAGATAAATTTGAAGACCCATTTAATCTAATAATCATTAAATAGTTGATTTAAATCAACTTCATTCCATCAGTAAATTCGTTAACTGATTTTAATTACTTCTTACCATTAGATTAATATATTTAATCTAATAATATTTCTAAATTGTTTATCTTAAAATAATTATCCAAATATTTAATCATAGGATAATTTCTACTTTACAAACTTATTTAAATGTCAACAATCGTTTTTATTTACTTTATAAAAACGAACTCTAAAATACTGGTTTATAATAGAACTTCTATTATAATTTAAAACTTCGCTTTAATTATAAAAATATAACTTTTATAATTATCTTCATTGATTTGCCTGACGGCCAAACAACTCCTCAACAAAACGATGGGTTTTATGGTTGGCTGTTGTCACCTAATCGATATCATTTATTTATTTAATCAAAACAAATGTTGAATTTCTATTCAACATCAATATCCACACGGGTTTTAAATATCATTTGGGTTCAAACAGTGTATATAGGAATAATATAAACCAATCAGTACCGCTAAATAATGAGGAATCCGGTTGGATTCCTCCAACCGGTTTCCTCCATCCACAGATGTTAGTCAACACCATTTAATTGTAATCTACCTAATACACCATCACACATCATTCAAACAACATTAAAATATAATTGTAATATTTTAAAATAGACCAGAGTTAGTGATTTTACTCACCTTGCGCGTTAACCGTTTAATAACGATTTGCATTGGTTGATTGTACCAGACGTTGTAATTTACCGTAATTCAAGCCAGCTCCAAATTGCTCCAGAACAGCTTCATCGCGTAACCGATACATCACCCCACAATCACCATTTCACTTCCGATTTTCTATATCTCAACACATCCACTTCACTTTCCTCACTTAACTGCTGCCAATCACCTTTTTAGCAGATTGACATCCGTACTCTAGTTTCCCCAAAATACAGTGCGCTCCACGAAAGCCTTAATTAAAATGTTACGCCCCAGTATATGATCACCCCTTACTTCATTCAGTACCCCCACTAAATTCATGCAAAAATCACCAAAACCCACTCTTGCAAATCCTTTTCCTTCGACTTTTTCTCGTTTGTAAAGCTGCTGCTCTCCATACTTCAACAATTCACAAACCATTTTGAAGAACCCACGCACATATTGTTTTTCTTAACTGATGCTCCTTCTTCCCTCATAAGTTAACTTGCGCCTTCCCTCGGCAATCCACGCAGCTCGCTACCTTTCTTCTTCTAAAATATAAACAGAAGCCCACCAAATACTTTGCTACATTACAATTCCATGCATGTCCGACTTCTCCCCCTTCATGTTTCAGTGGCCTCTTTCCCCGAACTACTAATGTACACCATGAACGCAACCATCCCTACTTCTTGAACGTGAACTGTTCTCGTCACCCGCTTCCAAACGCCGGTCCTCAGCTCTCGAATATGTCCCTTATCATAATGGGTTTTGGTTTTTATATATGTGAGAAGAAGAAAAATGGAGATATTTTCTTGTTTTTCTTAAGCCAAATGAACTGAGTATATAGATATAGGAGAGCGAGCAATCAGATAAGAATAACTTCAAATACTAGGGGTATGAGTATAGCCGTATAGGGTAAGGGCATTGTTTCAATCCATCATCTTTGCGTAGAAAAATTGGTATAGGCTTGTACGAAGAGAAAGGTTGGCAGAAAAATATCTCAGGTAGCTTTTAGGATAGGTGCTGTTCTATAGTTTCTTTCCCTGATTTACATTTTGTGTAACTTTTTACTTTAGTAACCGATGTCCATTTCTTTGTAGTCTCATGTCTTAGCTTAGGTAGGGAATGGTTTAGCTAAGGGTAGGTACTAGGTAGGGTGAGTAGAGAATGGCCGAGAGTATGGTTGTATTTATTAAACCTTGCTTCCTTGTTCGCTTCTTGGAATATAATGCGGTCTTTTTTTATGTTTTAAAAATGTATGTGTACCATGTTACGAAAGATTTCATTCACGTCCAAGTTGTTACGGACAGAAATAAGAATACGGTCGTGTCCAGCGAGGTGCCACGATCCCACAAATATAATAATACCGCTAGGTTGACTCATATTTTGAAATCCCAAAATATCGATACAGGGTGCGAAATACTCCAAATAAAAAGTTGCATATTTAATTAATTAAAAATTTCAGTAAAATTCTAAAAATTAAATTATCGCTGCACCTCAAAAGAATCTTGTTCAAATTTTCGACCGGTATCTAGTTCTAAAATGAACCGTTACGGTCGATATACGATTTCACCGCGGCTATTTGAATATTCGATTTGGACATATCTTGCAATATAATTGACGAAATCTCCATTTCCCACTTTCTTTAGAAAGATACAGTTCAACAGATTCCAACATTTCTCATTTCGAAGAAATCCGATTCAAAACGAGTCCGGTACACTCAGTCGAAGTTCAGAACGTTAATTTACAAGCTGCAGTGATGTTACGGGCTCGTTTATAATTAATATATATTTTTATATGTTCAACTTCGTTTTAATTAAAATATAAATCCACTTATATTATGAATTCAATATTTAAACTAATTTAAATATTCAAATACAAACCGACAATAATGCGGGACGTTACATCCACCCTCCCCGTCGCTGCCGCCCTTCCTCAGCCACTTCCGGCCTCCACTAGCACCGCCACCTCCCTCCGGCCACCCTCCTCCTCCTCTTCTCTCTCCTCTTCTCTTTCTCTCTCTCCCTTCACAAACCTAAACCCTAGGAGCCACCACCACAACCACGGGCCCCACTACCACCGCCGTTGCCCCTTAGCCACCTCCCCCACGTCCATCAGGTCCGGCGCCCCCCTCAGGCCCCCAATTCCGGCCGTGGGCCCCTCCTCCTCAAAAATCACATTTATCACTAATTTCCCGTTTTGCACAAAACACCCTGTCATTATTTCACGAATAACTCCCAAACCGTGCGTTTCTAGCCAAAGTTTCTCATGACCAAAGTCAAAGAGCACGATTTTCTCTTCGATTTGGTATATGATAGTCCCATTTTGCATTGCGGAGTTGTCGAGAAAATGCGTTCAAAGTCTGCTGTTCAAACACTGTCAAAATGCTGTCTTTTCGTGATTTCCGGCGAAATGGCACATTTTTGGGAGGAAGACCACTAGGCGAAAGTTGTCCGAAATGGCGCGTTTAAGCTTGAAAATAAGGTGGTGTGAAGATTGAAGCTCGTTTGCAAATTCTGGAACAAGAACAGCGAATCCAGGCATTAGAAAAAAAGGTGAGTTTTCTCCGCTTTAAAGCTTCTATGGTTTTTGGCGAATGAAGTATAATAAAAATATGATTTTTATATTATAGGAATAATAAAAATATGATTTTTATCATATGTGAAATATAAAAATATAATTTTTCTAAAGTAGAAGTATTAAAAATATAATTTTTATATGGAGAATAGCGTGATAAAAATATAATCTTTATTTAGAGTGGACCGGTATAAAAATAGAATTTTTATCTATATAGTAGCAATATAAAAATGTGATTTTTATATATGTAGTGGCTAATGACAACGAAATTGACAAAAGGCGAGCACGGCGAAAATTTCTACATAAGAAGAGTCGCGTCATTTGGTTTAGCTTTTAGGTGAGAACTCCTCACTTTTAATTTATTTTCTAGTTAAAGTATATACTAGGATGCAGACGGTGTTCAGTAGCACCCGGCACTCGTCGTCCACAGACCATGGACAACTTGTTTGTTTGGTTGTGTAGTTGATTGGATGATTGGTTTGAATTTGGTTTTTTTGTTGAAATGGAATTGATTTAAATTGGCATGTGTATGGCGTGGGCCATTATTAGACCGGGGATAAGGCTAGGCCTTACCCCGTTTCTAGTATCGTACCGTTATGCCGCCGAAATTTTCTAAAATATGTTAGAAAAATAAAAAATATCATTTTATTGAATAAATGAACCGAATAGAATATTCATAGGTTGAATGAAATATTTTGGTCGTTAAAAATATATTTTTTAACGAGAATGTGAATAAAATAAATATTCATTTACAAATCGAACGATTTGTTTATGTACACTAATTTGATTGATATTGATTGGGACGATAAATTTTGCACATCGCCCAACTGCATAAATAAAATCTGTGTTTGATTGTTTGAAACCCCTAACGGGTATTGGGATGATATATGACATACACTAATCCCAATAATTAGTTGTATGTCGATCGATGGATTGACAGACTGTTATAAGCGTTAGATATTTATATTTAATGCTTATGCAGTTGTGTGATGCACTTTGGATGATGGTTGATTATTTATCGTTGCTATTATATACATGTGATGTATGGAATCCATATAATTAACATTATATGGTAATTGATTGGGCCTCATTCCAATTGGGAAAATAAAGAATATTATAAAATAAAGATTCATGTGTTGACAGTACTCATTTGTTGAGATTAGTCCGGTGTTGAACGAAATATTTTAACAATAAAATTTACATCTTTATCATATATAAAATTAGAAACTAACTGGAAAATAGATAAGATGAGTTGTTTCCTGGGTATTGATCAAATGTTGGTTTCGGCCTTCGGGGTTAAAACTTAAGGAATCATTCTCTTACTACTTTACGGTTGGAGTCTGATTTGAAATTAAACGATAGAAATCATAATTTTACATAATATATTAAATAACAAAAATAATTATGTGTTGACAGTACTCATTTGTTGAGATTAGTCATGTGTTAAAAGAAATATAGATTCATGTGTTGAATAGAATAAATATTCATTTATTGACTAGAATAATGAAGTTATTGAAAAATATAAAGCCGTGTTGATTAGAGATGCGCCATTTTGACGTGAACGATATTTATATCGATTATATTCGTTTTTATAACGAATATAGAAAAGAAGTGATTTCAAAATATAACGTTTTGAAAATATTATCATTTGCATATCGATGATGCGGAATATTCAATTTTGATTCGAAATTGAATATGAAGTTGAAATCGTTTCGGAACCGAATTTAAAACGATTTATAAAATACGTTTTAAAAGGAAATCGACGAAATATATATAATATATATATTATATTTATAATGGCCTGAATAGAACGCGACGCGCTGCGGCAATTCGTGAATTTCGACCATTGACTTCGAATGAACAGTACAGGAGATCCGACCGTCGGATTCTCTTAAAACCGGAACCGTTGAGTTCGTATCGAAAAGAGCTTTCTGACGAATATTAGAAATTTGAAATCTAACGGTTGGATTTGGAATTATGTCCAAATCAAATTTGAAAAGGGTCGTGGTAAGTGAAGTGCAGTTCGATGGCCGTTATTGAAAATCGCCTGTACGGGCCTTGATAAAATTATCAAAAATATCAATAATTTGTGTACAATCATAAGAAATGATTCGTGAACAACTGGGATGAAAAATCCCACATTTGTAAAGATAAAAATAGATTTTTATCGAAATGAACTAGTTTTGAACTAAAATTAAAAATCAATTATTTTTAAATAAATAAATTGGATTTGAAATGGGTTTTAAATAACCAGAATTTCTAATATATTTAATTGGAATTGAATTAAAATTGATTTGTGGGTTTATCGTGAATGGTGTTTTAAATAACACTTGTTCTTTAATCCGATAATAAATAGAATGTGATTTGGGTTTATCGTGAACTGTGTTTAAATGACATTAGTTCTTTAACCCAGTAAAAGGAGTTTTATTGAGTCTGTAATTAGATTACAATGTGAAATGATAATTTAAATCATCAAATTTGGAAAGTGATCGAGAATGGAGCATTACTTGCTCCAAAGCGATAGTAAAATCTTTAATTAGATTTGAACGTGAAATGGTAATTAATTTTTCCGATAACACCGTGGTGTTAGATATGGAGTATTACCAGTTTTGCTTCATGGGATAAATAGGTTGGGATTGGGAATTAAAATAAATAATTACTTCGGTGTGGTTCGCTAATCCTGACTAGTTTGGAAAATCTTAACATGGTTTGAAATGATATCCAAAGGAAGATTAAAGAATAAATTTAGAAGAATTTATCTTTGATAAAATTAATGGGAACCTTTCCCTAAGAATGTGAAATTTAGAAACTAACTGTAGGTTAGCTAAGAAGAATGGTTTCCTGGGTATTGATCTGATGTTGGTTTCGGCCTTCGGGGTTAATATTTAGAGAATTGTTCACTTGCTAATTTACGGTTAGTGACTGATGAATGGGAATGAGGCGTATGTTGTGTTTGTGTAACATTTGTTTATTATATATGCGGATCATTCAAAAATACCGGGTTTATTCCCATTCTGAATAACCGATTCGACAGTATGTCGAAGATGAAGACGGTGGTTGAAGACCGGAAGTCTTCACATCGTTTGGGTGATTACTGATGATCTTGATTGGGCTTTACACCCAAGAGGAGGGAATCAGTTGGTGATCGTCCAGACGTACTTAGAGATCGATGGATATGCAGGGAAAGTGCCTTCGGTTTCGTTAAGACCCAGAACGAACTTGTAAATGGACTGTGTGTCTGACATTGGATTTTATTCTGTGCTGATTGATCTCTATTAAATATACATCTGTTTGGCGGTGGATAATTTATTCTCTTGCTTAACGCCCTTCTCTGAGACGTACGAGCTTAGAGGTTGTATATCGATGGACATCAGTCGCATGGCATGAATTGACAGTGTGGCATGCCTAAGTGGCAAATGATCAAGGCTTCAGTGGAAAAGCAAAGTCTTGTGGTTGATGATTAAAGCACGACCTACGTGGCATAGCTTTGTGTATAGCGTGGATTCGCGAGCCTCACACCTCGGTATGAGCTAAAAACGGGATATGGACTGCAGGGAGAGCACGATGTTTCTTTCTAGCTAGAGGTAGTGTCAGTGCTTAAACTGGCTGACATTTATATTATTTTTACCTATGTGGTTGTTGGAATGAGGCGCCTCGATTTTAGGTCTGTTAGGAACGGGAAACGTGTGTTCAGGAATATTAATCCACTAAAGTAAGTGTGGATCGGCCCTGAAGCATCCAAGGGTTACCCAGAGTGTGTAGTCCTGAGACATTTGCTATAGTGTCTCGAAGCGGAGAGAAGCTTTCCCCTTGCCTCGACTCATGATGGAAATCGAATTTCCAATACGTGACATTTCGGTTTTATTTGTAAAGCCTAGTATGGCGACATGATATATGGTACCCATGCCGTCTATGATTGATATTTATGATTGAAATGTTTTGACACTGTACACTTATAATAGTATGAAATGATTTGTTTTAAACGTACCAAGCATGTTTGGCTATTATGAGGGAAAACCCTATCCTCCGGCTTGCGTTGCATTGTGTGATGGGACCTGGGTCTTGTAATAGCTTCATTTTTCGAAAAAGCGTTGCGTTGTTTATTCTAAGCACTGGTATTCTTAGGAGGAAACCCATTCCGTGTTATACGGCGTGGTCCCTTAAATTACTCTCTTTTAAAGTAAAGTTTTAAATAACTGTTTTAGTTCTCACTCCAGTCACATGGCTGACCTGTAGTTTTGGTTTGGCAGATTTATATTCACAGGATCCTGATTTACAGCTGGAACGATGCTCGGAAAGCTTTGTAACCGTGTATTACTTTCAGTTGTGTTTTATAATGTTTTTCCGCTGCTATGTAATTTATTGTCTTCTCTGATATTTATCTGTTGTATAATATTTATTCATACTCTGTATATTCTTGTAATCTGATGGAAATGTTGTAATAAACAATGAAATGTTCTTCTGTTTGCGTTCTATTTTGTCGTGTTCTCAAGGTAATCCGGGCTTTCCTTACCGGGAATGTTACGGGTTATTACAGTTGGTATTAGAGCCTTGGTTTACAGAGCTCGAGAACAAGACACATTAGAACCATACGAA
Source organism: Allium sativum (assembly GCA_030737875.1). NCBI lineage: Eukaryota > Viridiplantae > Streptophyta > Magnoliopsida > Asparagales > Amaryllidaceae > Allium > Allium sativum. The sequence goes on from CM060913.1 coordinate 166,649,005, forward strand.
AGAATTCATCAGATATTGGATTAGTAATATCCAATGAGAATAACTCGTTAGAGATAGGATCAGTAGTATCCTAAAATGAGTGTGAAGAGTATATTTTTCAAATGAAAACCAACTTTGTTTTGAAAATTAAATTCAAGTATACGTATTTGAATATTTTATTTATATTGTTTTGGACAATCGAGTATATAAAGCTTTTGCATATACGCGTCATAAACGTATATTCGAAGTTTTAATATATTGGATAGATATAGAATCGCATTCTAGACACCCGGGGGTAATTCTGATGATGTGGCCACATCATCAGTATTTATGTTCGAGTTTTGAAAGTGGGATTTCTATATACTTCCATTAGACTGGTGTGAGAACCAAAATTAGATAGGTCATATCGTTGTGATTTGGCATCAAAAATGTTATTTTTTACTATATATCAAAAGTTATGAATTTTAAATGATAATCAACTAATTGATTGATGGTTGTGTTGTTTAATTATTTGTTTGATAATTTTGAACCATTTAGCCTAATTTAACTGAATATTGAACTGTATTGAAAAATGATTACAATTGCATGCATATACATGTACTTACATTAAACAGGTCATAGCAAGGAAGCTAGAGAAGAAGAATAAAATTGTTTGCCCGACAAATAGGTACATGTTTATTGTATTTCCTTGGGTTTGGATGATTTTGTGAGCCGCTTGGCTTTTTCTTTTTCTTTTGGATTGAAGAAGTCCATGGGAGGTATATAAGATATCCCGAAGTCCCCAGTGCAGGGGAGGTTATGGCGAAATTTTTCGAAAATTTAGGGTGTTAGCCAAATTTTTGAAGAATTTGAAAAGTTCTTAGAAACTAAAAAGTTGAAGAACTCAAGCCGTAATGAAAATACGGGAAGTTGAGTTGATTTGTGAAACAACTTTCGGCTTTGTTCCATTTCGGGGACGAAAAGTTTTAAGTGGGGGAGATTGTAATAACCCGGAAAATCCGAGCCAATTTAAAATTTTTATTTTGGCAATTTTGATGAATTTTGATTATTTATAATGAATTATTTTAAATAATAACGATGAGAAATTTATTTTTAATAGAATTAGAACGTGTATATTTATATAGATCGTCGTTAGAATATAAATATTCATTTTAAAATATAAAAGGAATTGAAAATGGCGCGGTAGTTTGAAAATTAGATTTCAAAATTCAAATGAATGTACAAGATTTAAAATAAACCGTGTTTTGGCGAAACCAAAAATATTAGAATCTAATTGAGAATATCTTTCCAACGAATCCGAAAAATCAAAATTTCATAGCGGGAATCAAAAGTTATGCCCAGTTGAAAATTCAGAATAGTCGCTATGGAAATTATATATGACCCAAAAAAGTCATATTTTGCATACGGATGAATTTGGACTCGAAACCACTTCCATTGAGTTCAAAATTCCATTTAGAACTCCGAAAAGTATAAGCATCGATATATTCCAATATCCGGAATAGTGGCAATTAGCAGGAGCTTTTCAGTTAGCAAAACATAGCCCTTAAAAAGTGAAATTTTGCGTATGAGCTCATAATTCGACGAGATAAATTTTTATGGATTCATAACGACAAATCATTGTTGAGTTCCAAAGGGCGGGTCGAACGAAGTTAGTATGTGGTCGTGCGAGCTAAAACAGTTCAGGGTAAAACATGCAGTCATTTTACAAAGGAACATTATTGATACGACCTCAGAATTCGATTTCGTTTTTTTTCTGGATTCGTATCGTCTAATAATGGTTAAATCCAAAAGGGCAAGATTTTTGGGGTTAGCATGTGAGCATGCAAGAAGAAATGGTGTGCCAATTTTGCATTTTTAGAGTTTATCTGAGCATTTTTGAGAATTTTAAAGGACGGTCAAACGAACTCGGAATTCGACGAAACTTGTTTTGTTCGACTCGTCTTCACGTCTACTATGTCGTGTCCGAAATCCGCGGCAATTGGATATCGTCGGTGTTCGGACGATAGGCGAGAAACGAGCATATAATCACTTTTCCTCCATTTCCTTCTTCATAATTTCCTCCTTCCTCCTTTTTGCATTTTCCCCTTTAATGGGCACCTCCACCCTCCCCGTCGCTGCCGCCCCTACCTTAGCCACTGCCAGCCTCCACCAGCACCGCCACCTCCCTCCGACCACCCTCCTCCTCATCCTCTTCTCTCTTCTCTTCTCTTTCTCTCTCTCCCTTCACAAACCTAAACCCTAGGAGCCACCACCACGGGCCCCACCTCCACCGCCGCTACCCCTTAGCCACCTCCCCCACGTCCATCAGGTCCGGCGTCCCCCTCAGGTCCCCCCAATTCCGGCCGTGGGCCCCTCCTCCTCAAAAATCACATTTTTCACTATTTTCCGGTTTTGCACAAAACACCCTGTCACTATTTCGTGAATAACTCCCAAACCGTGCATTTCTAGCCAAAGTTACCAAGACCAAAGTCGAAGAGCACGATTTTCTCTTTGATTTGGTATATGATAGTCCCATTTTGCATTGCGGAGTTGTCGGGAGAACACGTCCAAAGTCTGCTGTTCAAACACTATCAAAATGCTGTCTTTTCGCGATTTCCGGCGAAATCGCACATTTTCGGGAGGAAGACCACTAGGCAAAAGTTGTCCGGAATGGCGCGTTTAAGCTAAAAAAAAAGATGGTGTGACGATTGAAGCTCGTTTGCAAATTCTGGAACAAGAACAGCGAATCCGGGCGTTAGAAAAAAATGTGAGTTTTCTCCGCTTTAAAGCTTCTATGGTTTTTGACAAATGAAGTATAATAAAAATATGATTTTTATATTATAGGAATAATAAAAATATGATTTTTATCATATGTGAAATATAAAAATATAATTTTTCTAAAGTAGAAGTATTAAAAATATAATTTTTATATAGAGAATAGCGTGATAAAAATAATATCTTTATTTAGAGAGGAGCGGTATAAAAATAAAATTTTATCTATATAGTAGCAATATAAAAATTTAATTTTTATATATGTAGTGGCTACGGACAAAGAAATTGACAAAAGGCGAGCACGGCGAAGATTTCTACATAAGAAGAGTCGCGGCATTTGGTTTAGCTTTTAGGTGAGAACTCCTCACTTTTAATTTATTTTCTAGTTAAAATATATACTAGGATGCAGACGGTGTTTAGTAGCACCTGACACCCGTCATCCACAGACCATGGACGACTTGTTTGTTTGGTTGTGTAGTTGATTGGATGAACGGTTTGAATTTGGTTGTTTGGTGAAACGGAATTGATTTAAATTGGTATGTGTATGGCGTGGGCCATTATTAGACCGAGGATAAGGCTAGGTCTTATCCCGTTTCTAGTATCGTGCCGTTATGCCGCCGAAATTTTCTAAAATATGTTAGAAAAATAAAAAATATCATTTTATTGAATAAATGAACCGAATAGAATATTCATAGGTTGAATAAAATATTTTGGTCGTTAAAAATAAAATTTTTAACGAGAATGTGAATAAAATAAATATTCATTTACAAATCGAACGATTTGTTTATGTACACTGATTTGACTGATATTGATTGAGATGATAAATTTTGCACATCGCCCAACTGCACAAATAAAATCTGTGTTTGATTGTTTGAAACCCCTCACGGGTATTGGGATGATATATGACATACACTAATCCCAATAATTAGTTGTATGTCGATCGATTGATTGACAGACTGTTATAAGCATTAGATATTTTTATTTAATGCTTATGCAGTTGTGTGATGCACTTTGGATGATGGTTGATTATTTATCGTTGCTATTATATACATGTGATGTATGGAATCCATATAATTAACATTATATGGTAATTGATTGGGCCTCATTCCAATTGGGAAAATAAAGAATATTATAAAATAAAGATTCATGTGTTGACAGTACTCATTTGTTGAGATTAGTCCTGTGTTGAACGAAATATTTTAACAATAAAATTTACATCTTTATCATATATAAAATTAGAAACTAACTGGAAAATAGATAAGATGAGTGGTTTCCTGGGTATTGACCTGATGTTGGTTTCGGCCTTCGGGGTTAATACTTATGGAATCATTCTCTTACTACTTTACGGTTGGAGTCTGATTTGAAATTAAACGATAGAAATCATAATTTTACAAAATATATTAAATAACAAAAATAGTTATGTGTTGACAGTACTCATTTGTTGAGATTAGTCATGTGTTGAAAGAAATATAGATTCATGTGTTGAATAGAATAAATATTCAATTGTTGAATAGAATAACAAAGTTATTGAAAAATATAACGCCGTGTTGATTAGAGATGCGCCATTTTGACGCGAACGATATTTATATCGATTATATTCGTTTTTATAACGAATATAGGAAAGAAGTGATTTCAAAATATAACGTTTTGAAAATATTATCATTTGCATATCGATGATGTGGAATATTCAATTTTGATTCGAAATTGAATATGGAGTTGAAATCATTTCGAAAACGAATTTAAAACGATTTATAAAATATGTTTTAAAAGGTAATCGACGAAATATATATAATATATGTATATTATATATATATATATATATATATATATATATATATAATGGCCTGAATAGAACGCGCCGCGCAGCGGCAGTTCGTGAATTTCGACCATTGACTTTGAATGAACAGTACGGGAGATCCGACAGTCGGATTCTCCTAAAACCGGAACCTGTTGGGTTCGTATCGAAAAGAGCTTTTTAACGAATATTAGAAATTTGAAATCTAATGGTTGGATTTGGAATTTTGTCCAAATCAAATTTGAAAAGGGTCGCGGTAAGTGCATTTCGATGACCGTTATTGAAAATCGACTGTACGGGCCTTGATAAAATTATCAAAAATATCAATAATTTTTGTAAAATCATAAGAAATGATTTGTGAAGAACTAGATGAAAAATCCCACATTTGTAAAGAAAAAAATAGATTTTTATCGAAATGAACTAGTTTTGAAATAAATTAAAACCCAATTATTTTTAAATAAATAAATTTGATTTGAAATGGGTTTTAAATAACCAAAATTTCAAATATATTTAATTGGAATTGAATTAAAATTGATTTGTGGGTTTATCGTGAATGGTGTTTTAAATAACACTTGTTCTTTAACCCGATAATAAATAGAATGTGATTTGGGTTTAGGGTAAACTGTGTTTTAAATGACATTATTTCTTTAACCCAGTAAATGGAGTTTTATTGAGTATGTAATTAGATTAAAATGTGAATTGATAATTTAAATCATCAAATTTGGAAAGTGATCGAGAATGGAGTATTACCAGTTTTGCTCCAAAGCGATAGTTAAATCTTTAATTAGATTTGAACGTGAAATGGTAATTAATTTTACTGATAACACCGTGGTGTTAGATATGGAGTATTACCTGTTTTGCTTCATGGGATAAATAGGTTGGAATTGGGAATTAAAATAAATAATTACTTCGGTGTGGTTCGCTAATCCCGACTAGTTTGGAAAACCTTAACATGGTTTGAAATGATATCCAAAGGAAGATTAAAGAATAAATTTAGAAGAATTTATCTTTGATAAAATTACTGGGAACCTTTCCCTAAGAATGTGAAATTTGGAAACTAACTGTAGGTTTGCTAAGAAGAATGGTTTCCTGGGTATTGATCTGATGTTGGTTTCGGCCTTTGGGGTTAATATTTGGGGAATTGTTCTCTTGCTAATTTACGGTTAGTGACTGATGAATGGGAATGAGGCGTATGTTGTGTTTGTGTAACATTTGTTTATTATATACGTGGGTCATTCAGAAAGGCCGGGTTTATACCCATTCTGAATAACCGATTCGACGATATGTCGAAGATGAAGACGGTGGTTGAAGACCGGAAGTCTTCACATCGTTTGGGTGATTACTGATGATCTTGATTGGGTTATACACCCAAAAGGAGGGAATCAGTTGGTGATCATCCAGACGTACTTGGAGATCGATGGATATGCGAGGAAAGTGCCTCCGGTTTCATTCAGACCCAGAACGAACTTGTAAATGGATTGTGTATCTGACATTGGATTTTATTCTGTGTTGATTGATCTCTATTAAATATACTTCTGTTTGGCGGTGGAGAATTTATTCTCTTGCTTAACGCCCTTCTCTGAGACGTACGAGCTCAGAGGTTGTATATTGATGGACATCAGTCGCATGGCATGAATTGCCAGTGTGGCATGCCTAAGTGGCAAATGATCAAAGCAAAGTCTTGTGGTTGATGATCAAAGCACGGCCCACATGGCATAGCTTTGTGTATAACGTGGATTCGCGAGCCTCACACCTCGGTATGAGTTAAAAATGGGGTAAGGACTACAGGGAGAGCACGACGTTTCTTTCTAGCTGGAGGTAGTGTCAGTGCTTAAACTGGCTGACATTTATATTATTTTTACCTATGTGGTTTTTGGAATGAGGCGCCTCGATTTTAGGTCTATTAGGACTAGGAAACGTGTGTTCAGAAATACTAATCCACTAACATAAGTGTGGACCGGCCCTGAAGCATCCAAGGGTTACCCAGAGTGTGTAGTCCTGAGACAATTGCTAGAGTGTCTCGAAGCGGAGAGGAGCTTGCCCCTTGCCTCGAATCATGGCGGAAATCCAATTTCCAATACGTGACATTTCGGTTTTATTTGTAGAGCATAGTATGGCAACATGATATATGGTACCCATGCCGTCTATGATTGATGTTTATGATTGAAATGTTTTGACACTATACACTTATAATAGTATCAAATGATTTGTTTTAAATGTACCAAGCATGTTTGGCTATTATAAGGGAAAACCCTATCCTCCGGCTTGCGTTGCACTGTGTGATGGGACCTAGGTCTTATAATAGCTTCATTTTTCGAAAAAGCATTGCGTTGTTTATTCTAAGCACTAGTATTCTTGGGAGGAAACCCGTTCCATGTTATACGGCGTGGTCCCTTGAATTACTCTCTTTTAAAGTAAAGTTTTAAATAACTGTTCTCACACCAGTCACATGACTGACCTGGAGTTTATTGTTTTAACCTAAACTCCGGGTGCCCCTATTTTCGACACGGGCAGCTAGTAGTTTTGGTTTTGCAGATTTATATTCACAGGATCCTGATTTATAGCTGGAACGATGTCGGAAAGCTCTATATCCGTGTATTAATTTCAATTGTGTTTTATATTGTTTTTCCGCTGCTATGTAATTTATTGTATTCTCTGATATTTTTCTGTTGTATAATATTTATTCATACTTTGTATATTCTTGTAATCTGATGGAATTGTTGTAATAAACAATGAAATGTTCTTCTGTTTGCATTCTATTTTGTCGTGTTCTCAAGGTAATCCGGGCTTTCCTTACCGGGAAAGTTACGGGTTATCACAATATATTTATATACACACACACACTCCCCTCGTCCACATACCATGGAATATATATATTGGTTGTGATTGTTTGGATTTTGGTTGACGTGAAATTTGGTTGATAAATGCGAATGGTTGATAAAGGTTGTTGTGGTTGAAATAAATTGGAATTGCTTGTGGGGAAATTCAATATGATATGAAAATGATTGAAATGATCAGATCATTAGGATAAGCCCCTTAAGGGAATGCCGCGAGGCCTAAGGTAGCGCGAGGAGCCGTACTCGGGATGGTGCCGATTTTAAACCCCCTGTCGTTATGCTGTCGATATTTTCTGAAAATATTCATGTGTTTGATTTATATTCATGTGTTAAAATATAATCATGTGTTGGAAAAATATTCATAGGAAGAATAAATTATTTGAACGATAAAAACATTATTTTTATCAAGTATATGAAGAGTTAAATATATTCAAATGATGAATAAATTGTTTGAACGATAAAAATCACATTTAATTATATATATGAATCGCTAAAAATATTCCTGTTTGAAATAAATTGTTTTAAAAATAAAAATCACATTTTTATAATATATATGAAATGTTAAAAATAGTCATGTGTTGAAATAAATATTTGTTGGCTAAAAGTATTATTTTTACCACGTATACAGAGTGAAAATGGTTTGGAAATCGAAGAAATATATATATATATGTATATGTATATGTATATGTATAAGTGATTAAAATAAAACGAATAACAACGCTGTAGTTCGTGTGTTGGAATCGTGATTTTAAATGATTATACCGAGAAATCCGACCATCGGATTTCCCCAAAACTGAAACCGTTGGGTTCGCTTTGAAAATATCTTTCCAAGGATACCAAATTTGTAAAGGTCCAATAGTTAGATTGTGCGAAATGTTTTATTCAAATCTGAATAAAAACAGTGCCAGAATGGATTATATATATATATATATATATATATATATATATATATATAATAAAACGAATAACGAAGCTGCAGTTCGTATTTTGAAATTGTAACTTTAAACGATTGTACCGGGAGATCCGACCGTCGGATTTTCCAAAAACTGGAACCGTTGGGTCTGCTTTAAAAAGATCTTTCCAACGATATACAATTTGTAAAGATCCAACGGTTAGATTTTCAGACATGTGTAAATCAAATCTGAAGAAAAACAGTGTCGTGTCTGCGTTATAGCCTGAAGCATCATTTTAAATAAATGGGCTATTTTTGAATAAATAAAAATAGCGATAAATCGTTATAAAATATTATAAACGATATGGAATGAAAATAAACTGAATTTACTTGGTTTTGTTGGATATTTGATGGTTGAATGTGTGTGACATGAAAATTATATTAATGAACTGAATTATGGATGTCAAATAATTTAACCATGGGCAGAATGGATTTAAAATTCTATATATACGTGAATTATTTGAAAAGGCCGAGTTAAATCTCATTTCAAATAATTGGTTGACAATTAGAAGTCGAAGATATGAAGACGATGCAAGACCGATGATCTTCACATCGAATGGATGGCTACTAATGCCTTTGATAGGAGTTGCTGCCCTGAAGGGTTTATAGTGGTGGTTGTCCGGACGTACTTTTTGACCGTTCGGATGTGCGAGGACCTCTCTCCTGTATTGGACATATGGGACGAGGAGTAAGGTGCCTCCGGTTTTGTTCAGACCCAGAACGGACTTGTAAATGGATGTGTGTCTTACATTGTAGTTTGATAATGTGGCATACAGAGATGCTGTGATCAATATAGCTAGCTTTGTGTATGGAGTTAATTCACGAGCCTCACACCCCGGTATGAACCAGAAACGGGAGAGGATCTCAGGAAGGACATGCGTTTCCTTCTAGCTAGGAGTGGTGTCTGGGTTTTACACGCCCGAACGTTTTACTTATGTGGATGATGGATAGCGAGGCGACTCAGTTATTTCGGTCACTATGGTGCCAATGGTTTGGTCTGGATATGACGAGTTTATGCCCATAAGGCGGGGAAACGCAGTGTTCAGACATTTTAATCCACTCCATGTGGACCGGCCCTGACGATCCAAGGCTTGTCTGCGCGCTTGCCTGAGGCTTGGGCTAGAGAGTCTCGAAGCGGTAAGGACAATCCCTTGCCTTGGTTAATGACAGGAATCCAATATCCAAATACGACATCATGCGGTTTTGATTGTAGAACTAGTATGGCGACATAGTAGTATGGGGTACTATGCCGTCTATGATTGATATTTATGATCAAAATTGTTTTTGAAACATATAAACACTAGTAATAATATCAAATGCTTTTGTTTTGTAAGTATCAAGCATATTTTGGCCATTATAAGGTAAAACTCTATCCTCCGGTTTGCGTTGCATTGTGTGATGGGACCTGAGTCTTATAATGGCATCATTTTTGTAAAAAGCATTGCGATGTTTAAATGATTTACTTGTTTTAAGCACTGACAATCTAATGGAGTAAACCCGTTCCGCGTTAGCGGCGTGGTCCTGTGATTGGCCTTATTGTAAAATTAGTTAATTAGATTTCTCATACCAGTCCCATGACTGACTCGTAGTTTGTCACACTTTCAAACTCGGGTGCATTATTTCCTACAGGGCAGCCTTGTATTCAGGTTTTTAGCAGACTCTCTCTGGATAGCTATGGAGTTGAAGATGGATTCTATCACTTGTATTATGCTATTCAGCTCTTGTCATGTATATTATGTTTTATTCCGCTATAGACATTTTATATAAAAGTTGAAACTGTATTTTGTATTAAGTGTGATCTTGTTATACTGTGTAACTCTGATGATTATATTTATCAAATGTATTCTGTTGTACATTATCTAGTGTGAAGATATATTTCTGTTCTGATGTTATTTCTTTATGTGTTATATTCCAAAGATTACCCTTGCCATCATGGAATGGGGGTTTGGGGTCGTCACAGGTTTCCTCCTGTTACATAGGACGTCGAAGTAGAAGATAACGGCTTTAATACTTGGTTAAGAAATGTAATCAATTTCTACAAATTGTAATTAGGGATTAGTTAATTACTAAATAAAATTTATCATTGTTTTTAAATACAAAATGACATTGTTTTCTTTTCTTTCTTAATAAAAAAACATTGTTTTCAAAAATATAAACAACATGATTTGTTTTCAAAATATAAACAACATGATTTGTTTTCAAAATAAAAATAACATGATTTGTTTTTAAAATATAAAGAGTATGATTTGTTTTTAAAATAAAGTTAGCATTGTTTTTAAAAGAAAAATCGCATTGTTTTTAATAGAAAAACCGCATTGAATATAAAAATGTGATTTTTATAATTTCGATATGGAATAAAATATGATTTTTATTGTGAACAGCGTGAAAAAAACTGCGTTGGAACTTCGGGCAAATCCAAGTTGTTCAGAAATAAAACCGGCGGAGTGGAAACAAAGGTGAAAACTCCTCACTAAATTTTTTTCATGGTTATTTATTTATTTTCATAATTGGAAAATATATAGAATTGCCAGTTTAGATTTTTATCAGTTTAATCATCATAAACTGTATACGGTGCTTCTTAGACCACTTCCCTCGTCAACAAACCATGGGCGATTTAAAATGACTGTATTGTGTGTTGTTTGTGATATTGAAATATTTAACATATTAAAAATTATGTTAATGTTAATAGGATGGTGAAATTAAATTATAAATATTCATTTATAATTTAAATAGTGAAAATTGGTTGAATTTATTAACCAATAATTTGTTTAAATAAACTATTGTTGTTTGAAATCCCCACATGGGTATTGGGATGATATTTGACATACACTAGTCCCAATATTTAATTATATGTCAATCGATGAATTGACAGTCTGTGATGAGCGTTATTTATTTATTTTAATGCTCACACAGTTGTAAATTTCACTCTGGATGTGAATGCACTGTTTGTTGATTATTTATCGTTATTGTTGCATACACGCGATGTATGAAATCCATATAATTGAAATTATATGGTAATTGATTGAGTCGCATACCGATTCGGAATATTTTTAAAATAAAGAATATTTTTTTTAAATAAAGAATATTTTAAAATAAAATGTTTTTAACAATAAAAATCACATTGTTATTATATGTGCAAAGAATAAAATAATTTTATATTGAATTATATTTTTGTACATTAGAAATGTCACCTTTAATATGTTAATGAAAATAAAATAATGTTTTATAAATAATATTTTGTAAATAATGTTTTATTCTAGAATTGTATTTTACATAAAGAATCAATTTTGATGTAAAGTAACATTTATAATGTAAATAACATTTACAATGTAAAGAATCAATTTTAATGTAAAACAACATTTATAATGTAAAAAGATATTTTTAATGTAAAATAAAATTTATAATGTAAATTATCATTTATAATGTAAAAGGAAAATTATAATGTATAAGGACATTTATAATGTAAAGAAACATTTTCATGTAAAAGAAACATTTTAATGAAAAGAATATTTTAAATAAAAAACATTTTAATGAAAGGAACCATTTTTATTTTAAATAATGAAAAAGAATCATTTTAATATAATCGAACATTTTTAATGTAAATAATGTAAAAGAATCATTATAATGTAAAAGAGCCATTTTAATTTAATAGAACATTTCTAAAGTAATGTATAAGGACATTTTAGTGTCAAGAATATTTTAAATAAATAATATTTTAAAATAAATAATCTTTGAAAAATTAAGAATATTTTAAAATAACGAATATTTTAAAATAATATTCAGTAAAGAATAAAATTATGATTTTGATATCCGATTTTGGATGGACACAAAAATATAAAAATATGAAGCCGAATTAAGTAGCAAATGCCATTTTAACCCGAACAGGTTTATCGACCGATTTTATTCATTTTATAATGAGTATCGAAAAGAAGTGATTTCAAAATATAATATTTTGGAAAATATTATCATTTTAATATAAAAATGATATAGAATATTCAATTTTTATTTAAAATTGAAAATGAAGTTAAAATCGTTTTGGAACGAATTGATAAACGATTTATAAAATACGTTTTAAAGGAAATCGACGAAATATATATTATATATATTTAATGGCCTGAATAGAACGCGTCGTGCAGCGACCGTTCGCGAATTTCTACAATTGACTTCAAATTGACATTACGGGAGATCCGACCGTCGGATTTTCCTAAACCCGGAACTGTTGGGTTCGTATCGAAAAGAGCTTTCCAATCAAACTTGGATTTGGATTTGGAATTATGTCCATATCAAATTTGGAAAAGTTCGCTGTAAGTGCAGTTCAGTGGCCGTTATTGGAAACCCACTATACGGGCCTTGACAAAATTATTAAAAATATTTATAATTTATGTAAAATTATAATAAATGGTTTGGAAGGAATTTAGATGAAATATTCCAATTTTATAAAGAAAAAAATATTTTTATATAGAAATGAACTAGTTATTAACTAGAAATAAAAATCCAATGTTTTTAAATGAATGAATAAATTGGATTTTGGATTTGTCGTGAACGGTGTCTTTAATAACATTGTTCTTAAACCGCGATTAGAAAAGAATAAGTCTTTTGAATAAGATTTAATGAAGTTTTCCAATTAATATTTAAATGGAATTAAATAGAATATAATTTTAGATTTTATAAGTCTTTTAATTAAGGTTATTAGAGTTTCCAAATATATTTGGTAATTGGAATAAAATGAAATGTGAATTTGTTTTATTGTGAACTGTGTCTTTAACGACATTCATTCTTTAACCCAATTAACAGTGAAAATATAGTTTGGAATTTATAAATATTTTATTAAGATTTAAATGGAAATTTTCCAGTGTAAAGTTTTCTAATTTAATGAAAGAAATTGGACTTGAATGGAATTCGATTTGGTAATAATCGGGATAAGCTTCTGTGAATGAAGACTGTTACTATATATGGAATTTAAAAGGATTTGTTGTTATTCCATTTATATTATTAGTCTCATACAGAAATTTATATCGATTATATATTGATTTGGTTTCTGTGAAGATTCCATATTTAATGGAATATGATTTTGGGTTTATCGTGAACTGTGTTTTAAATGACATTGTTTCTTTAACACAATTAAAGATAAGATTAATTTCTTAAATTTGAATAATCATAAAGTAATAATTTTTTATATTAAAACCAAATTAGAGTTTTACAAAATTAGATTGAAACGGAAACAAGATAACTAGATTTATCAAATTGTTGAAATTATCGAGAATGGAGTACCACTAGTTTTACTCTAGGCGATAGTTAAATCTTTAATTAGATTTGAATGTGAAATGGTAATTAAATTTATCGATAACATTGTAGGTGTTAGATATGGAGTACTGCCAGTTTTGCTCCACGGGATGAATAGTTTGGGATTGGAATTAATAATATATGATTACTTCAGTAAGGTTCGCTAATCCCGACTAGTTAAATAAATCTTTTGAAAATGATATTCAAAAGAAAATTAAAGAATAAATTTAAAAGGATTTATCTTTGATAAAATTAATGGGAACCTTTCCCTAATAATATGAATATTTTATTTAAAGAATATTCTGAATTGGAATGAGGCGTATGATGTGTTTTATAGCACTTGTTTATAAAATATGCAAATAAATCGGAAAGGCCGGGTTTTAACCTATTTTGAATAATTTCTACGACGATTAAAATTCGAAGATGAAGACGGTGGTTGATGACCGGAGTTCTTCACATCGTTTGGGTGATTACGGATATCTTGATTTGGCCATACACCCAAGACAAGGAAATAAGTGGTGATCGTCCAAATGTACTGGAGATCGACGAACATGCGAGGTCCTCTCTCCTGTATTGGACATATGGGACAAGGAATAAGGTGCCTCCGATTTCGTTCAGAGCCAGAACAGACTTGTAAGTGGATGGTATGTCTGACGTTGTATTCCTTTATGCTGTATTCGTTGATGCTTAATATATATCTATTTGGTGGCGGAGAATTTTATTCTCTTGCTTAACACCCTTCTCTGAGACGTGCGAGCTAGAGGGTATATATTGGCAGAAATCAATGGTATGGTATGGATTGACAATGTGGCATGCTAAGATGCAAATGATCAAGGCTTATTGTTGAAAAGCAGAGCCTTGTGGTAGATGATCAAAGCTCAACCCATTTTAGGCATAGCTTTGTGTACAACGTTACTTCGCGAGCCCCACATCCCGGTATGAACTAGAAACGGGAGAATGACACCAGGGAAATGGACATATGTTAGTTTCTAGCTACGAGGGGTGTCAGCATTTACAAGCCCTGGTATTTTACTCAGGTGGATGTTGCTATTACTTGATGGATAGAGAGGTGCCTTGGATGTATATATACATATATATATATATATATATATATATATATATATATATATATATATTGATAATGTTCTGGTCCGCATTACTGACCAGATTATTTTATGCCCCATAGGGCAGGCTAACATACAGTTTATGGTATAACTAATCATCGACGGATGACCGACCCTGGCACTCCTAGGTGAAGTTGCGGCTGAGTCCTGAGGCACGGGCAAGAGTGTCTCAAATTCGGTAAGGACGATCCCTTGCCTTGGTTCATAGATGGAAATCCAACTTCCAATACGACATCATGCGGTTTTGATTGTAGAACTAGTATGGCGACATGATATATAATACCCATGCCGCCTATGATTGATACATTTATATTCGAAGTTGATTTCTTCACTTATAGTAATAATAAAAGATGAACTTTCGCATACCAAGCATTTTTGGCTATTATAAGGGAAAACTCTATCCCTCGGCTTGCGTTGCATTATGTGATGGGAGCTGAGTCTTATAATAGCTTCATTTTTTCAGAAAGCATTGCATTGTTTTCTTTTAAACTAGGGGCCATGTGGAGTAAACCCGTTCCATGTTATACGGCGTGGTCCCGTAATTTACCCAACTTTCAAATCAAGCTAATAACTTTTTTAGTTCTCACACCAGTCCCATGACTGACATGGAGTTTATTGTTTAAACTTAAACTCTAGGTGGCCCTATTTTCCAACGGGCAGCTAGTAGTTTTGATTTTGCAGATATTATATTCACACGATTCTGGTTTACAGCTGAAGCGATATTCAGAAAGCTCTTTATCCGCGTATTCCTTCCAGTTGTGTTATGTATTATTTTTCCACCGCTAAGTAATTTAAATCTCTGATATTGTATTTCCAATGTGTAATAATTATTCATACTCTGATATATTCTTGTACTCTGATGTAATTATTGTAACCAGCAATGAAATGTTCTTCTGTTTGTGTTCTGGTTTGCCTAGTTCTCAAATTTAATCCGTACTTTCCTTTATGGGAAAGTTTGGGTCGTTTCAATTATTACAGTAACAAGGTAGTACCCCGTAACACTAAACTAAAGTAAATGCAAACATTGCCTGTATATGTACACATTAACTTATGTATACTTAAGAATTAAGAAAGTGAATACCTAAGGAACCCAGCTATACACTGATTTTATCCCACGCAATCCCTAGTGAAGTGAAATCAGGACACCTGGTACCCTATCTATATTTTTTCTACAAGTCTAAATGTCTAAGCTTCTGTAATTTATACCCACGTTTAATCAAGCGTCCATCTACCACGTCTTTTCACTGCAAACCTGTCCTATTGCCTACCATCCATTGTCGTGAGTTCCAAACAACCAAAACCGTGATTGCCAAGGTTGCTGGAGTTATATATAGGGACATCTTCTTCTTCCATTTGTTTTGCTTACAGTAATAAAATTTAAGTGAAAACTCCCCTACAAATTATAACTGAAATCTTCATTCACGAAACAAGTGAAAAAGCCCCTCCTCTCTAAATGAATACTCCATTTACCAAACCATTACAAGCTGGAAACCAGACATTCCCTCCTAAAGAGAGAAAGTGTGAGAACCCGGGCTCCATTCATATTTAACACAAAGCAAAGCTCTTCCACCATTTCTACCTAACCTCGTCCTCTGATAGCCGCTGGCATGAGGTGGACGACAGTTCAATGGTGAGCACTTGACAGGGATAGCAATGGGGGTGTTCAAGAGAAGGGTCAGCTCTGGTCTAGAGAACAACGGTGATGGAGGAGTCAGTGACGATGTCGTGGGTATCCCGTCCATCGGTGAACAGTGCATGTGACGACCCGCTCCGCACCAGCCTACATTTCCTCCGGAAGTGCGCTGTACACATGTCCCGACTAGCACGGAACGGTCGCCAAAGAAAGGAAGGAAGGGGATGAACTAATCAAGGAACCTGTAGAATGTCTCACAGCGCATGGAATAAAATATAATAATAACATACTTGACATAAAACAGGTGAGACAGTGCATAAGCTGATAACTAAAATCAACATCCATCATCAGAGCAACGGAAATTCAAATACAGCTTATTACAATTTTCCAAATTTACTGTCTCTAAACAAAAGAAAACTAAAGTAGAAGATGCACCACAAATGCCCAAGCAGTGATCTTCAACAATACAGGGAGAATACTATGTATATTACGTGGAAGCCTCCTGCTCGTCTCCGGATCATCTACCCGTGCATCACCAGCTAACCTGTCTCTAGTCTGCTCGTGTGAGCACCCAGAGTAATAAGAGGAGACATAAAACTCTGGGTCAGACATAAAGCCTGGTATGAGCGATAAGCATCTAAACAGAATAATAACAGGTATACTAAACCATACCTGAACCTGGACCTGCAACCAAAGAGTTAGTACCACATACCGTACAATACTCCAAGGTGCCATAATAAATAGTGTAAGAATACGGGGGTGGGGTGTGCATGTCACAATGATAGCAAACAAATCATCCATAGCAACCATCCTCGCATCTCTCACTCAGTGCGTAAAGCGTACGACATCTACCACTTTGGAACACTAGACAAACTGAGGTAACGACGAATCCCGACTTGTAGAAACCCTGCTATGACCAAGCTAAACATATGGAGTCATGACCAAACATTTCAATGACCCACTTCATTGGTTGTAGCCCTTGGTCCTACCGATGCCATAATGGCCCTGAATCCGCCTTCGTACCTCCTACCATAGTGGTCCAAAGTTATAGACGTCGATAACCCCTTGGCACGCGTCCCGCAGCAAAGCCCAACCATGAAGCGAACTCGTTGATTCCCATCTGAATCTTGAGCTCTAACTTCTCATTTGGACTTCCTTTGCATCTCGGGTTTGGTCGAATTGGAGTGGGTCTTCAGAAGAGTTGTCGCGCAGTAACAGTCCTAGGATTCGGTTCGGTTCCGTAGTCATCACCCTCGTCGGTTCGGGTCGGGTACTACGCTTCGGGTCGGGTCGGTGTCCTCATCCGGGTCGGGTCGGGTTGCTGTCTTCCTTCCAGTTTTCTTCGATCAGCTCCCTCGTTTTCCATCTACTCCGATCCGATCCGCTCCCGTTCTCCATCTACTCCGATCCGATCTGCACTTGCTGTCTGATCCGCGTGGCTTTCCCTCTTGCTAGTCCTCCAAAGAGTTTACTTCCGATCCGAGCCCTGTGTCTCCAAGTCGATCCGATCTGGCCCCCATTATTCTTCCGATCCGATCCCCTTTTGTCCACTCCAACTCTAAGTAAACGGCCTTCCTTTTTGCCAAGTCTCCTATGTGCCAAACTCCAGTTCGGGTCGGTTTTCTTGCCCAGTTCACATATCCGATCCGAGCCCTCATCCGATCCGAACCGGTTAGGAACCTGCACATTTCTGCAACTTTCCAGCGAGCTTTCTACGCCATTCGACGACGTTCTCGACCAATTTAACTATTCTAATCAATCATAAAACATACCATAGAGTCATAGTAACATGTAATAGCAACCACAAACAGCAAACAACAATTCAAATGAATCAAAATGGATCAAAAGTGACTAAAACTTCATATTTTCCCATAGCATGTTTAAGTAGAACTAAAAATAGGGTTAACAAAACTTAATCAAATCGAACCAAATTTCTAATAGAAGCATAAAATATTATTTAAGAAATTCTAAACATTTTTCCAGAATTTATTAGTGTATAAATTCGCTAATCTTCACTAATTACCCTTAATTACCGTAATTAGTGCAAAAACTATGCAAATCACTCACCTTGGCCACAACTAAAACCCCAAAACTGAAATATTCTCTGGTTTGGCGCTGTTCCCAATCTTACACAGCAGCTCTACCTCGGTTCTCGTGCTATTACTCCTTGATTTGATGTTTGCTAAGCCTAATCTTCAATTAGGAAGTGATTAAGAGGTGTTTTGAAGAGATTTAGAGGGTGGAGGCCATGGCTAGGTTAAGAGGAATGAATAGTGACGGCTGAAAAATGAGAAAAAGGTATTCTCCAAACCCTAAAGCCCTTTTAAACTCCTAATCTCGAAATTTCCCTTTGGGCCTAGCTGTTAATCACCCGGTTAAGCCCAATTAAGCTGTTTTTCACCATCTGAAACTTGTTTCAGCCATATCTCCCAAACGGTGAGTCCGTTTGGCTAATGTGACCACTCTACGGAAAGAGAAACCATCATCCGAAGCTAATGGAAGTGGTTTCAGGTCAAAATTCATTTCCAGTCAAAAGTTATGGCCAAAACAGTGCCAACTAGGGGTAAAATGGTCATTTAAAAATCGGAAAAAATCATGAACATGGGAAATGACCCCAATAGTCGTCTCCCAAAGTTACGTGACCATACGACTTTGTATGTGAAAGAAATAAATATCCCACGATCCTATGATGCGTAGAATACGGGTCGTTACATTCTCCGAAATTCGTCCCCGAAATTCCTTAACCCAAAACATACAAAGGATCCCGCATGCCTAACAACCACATACATCAATCAAACATGCAAAACAAGCAAAACAAACCTATCCTAGCATGCGGAAAACTAAATCGAAGTCAAAATCTTACCAGGCAAAGAGTTCTGGGTGTGTCTTCCTAATGTCCTCCTCTGTCTCCCAAGTACAATCATTCTCGTCCTAGCTCCACTGTACCTTGACTAGCTTCACCGCCTTACTTTGAAGTTGCTTCATGTCGTGCTCGACAATACGGGCCGGCTTGCGGTTCCCAACCGCCTCGGGTTCTACTTCGAAGTCCTCTAACTGATCAGGTGAAATAGTCATATCTGAGTCGTGAACGAACTTCCTTAGTTGGGAAACATGAAATACGTCGTGAACTCCCGCCATCTTCTCCGGTAAGTCAATTTTGTATGCCAAATTCCCGACTGGTTCAAGAACAGGGAATGGGCCAACAAATCTTGGTGCCAACTTGCCTCTCCTGCCAAATCGTATTACGCTCTTCAACGGAGAAATCTTGACAAACACCAAGTCACCAACGGAGAATTTTAGGTCTCTTCTCCTCTTATCAGCATAACTCTTCTGCCTATCTTGGGCAGCCTTCATTCGTTGTTGAATGATCTTGATCTTATCTGAAGTTTCCCTCACCACATCTGGTCCAAGCATAAACTTCTCGCCGGTCTTTATCCAACATGATGGTGAGTTACACGGTCTTCCGTACAAAGCTTCAAACGGAGCCATACCGATACTGGATTGGTAGTTATTATTATATGCAAACTCTACTGGATGCAAATGGTCATCCCATGATCCACCAAAATCCAATATACATGCTCTCAAGAGATCTTCCAAAATACGATTCACCCTCTCCGTCTGACCGTCGGTCTGAGGATGATATGCGGTACTGAGATGTAACTCTGACCCTAGAGCCTCTTGTAAGCTCTTCCAAAACCCACTAGTGAACAACGGGTCTCGGTCGCTCACAATGCCTTTAAGTACTCCATGAAATCTCACTACCCACTTCATATACAATTCTGCTAACTTAGCTGCCGTTCTGGTCGATTTGACTGGTATAAACCTTGCACTTTTAGTCAGTCGATCTACAATTACCCAAATGCTGTCATATCCTGATCTAGTCCTTGGTAAACCATCGATGAAATCCATCGAGACATGCTCCCATTTCCATTCGGGAATTTCTAAGGGCTGTAACAACCCACTAGGCTTCTTTTGCTCGGCTTTAACTAGCTGGCAATTCATGCACTTGGATATAAACTTCCCAACGTCTCTTTTCATCCCTTCCCAGTAGTAAGTCTGCTTCATATCTCGATACATCTTGTTACCACCGGGGTGTATAGTCAGCTTTGAGTGATGACATTCTCTAAGCACTTCATCTCTCAATCCATTGACATTGGGCACAACAAGCTTTCCATTCTTTCTAAGCCATCCATCTCGATCAAGCCCATACTTGTTCATCTCCTCATCGATATCCATCTTTAACTAACTTGGAGATGATTTCCAATAGGTTAGGATCGTCCCTCTGACTAGAGCCGATCCGCTCAATTAAAGTGGGTCTGATCGTCAAACTTGCTAACATTTCTGGATCCAATTCGCACTTTGGTCTGAAATCAAAACCCGCGATATACTCCCAGTTGCTTCCATTCAAGGAACATAGCCCCTAGGCTGGCATGTCTTCTACTCAGTGCATCAGCCACCGCATTGCCCTTTCCCGGTGTGTATGCGATGTCAAAATCATAGGAAGCCAAGTATTCTAACGTCTCTGCTGACGGAGATTTAAATCCTTCTGGGAGAATAGATACTTCAACGACTTATGATCTGTAAACAGCTCAAATCTTTCTCCCAAGAGATAGTGTCTCCACATCTTTAACGCGAACACGATCGCTGCCAATTCTAAATCATGGGTAGGGTATCTTCTCTCGTGCGGTTTCAATTGCCGACTTGCATAAGCTACAACCCTACCGCCTTGCATCAATACAGCACCCACTCCGGTACCACAGGCATCCGTGTATACCGTCATCTCTTCATCCCCCTTAGGAATGACTAACACTGATGCGCTCGTCAACTTGTCCTTTAGACTCTTGAATGCATTCTCGCACCTTTCATCCCAGACAAAAGCTTGATTCTTCTTGGTCAACTGGGTCAATGGTGCTGCTATCTTGGAGAAACCTTGGATAAACTTACGATAATATCCGACTAACCCCAAGAAACTCCTTACATCTGTTGCATTCTTGGGCGTAGGCCAATCCTGTACCGTAGCCACCTTCGCCGGGTCCACGGCAATACCATTCTCTGATACAACATGGCCCAAGAACCTCACTTCCCTCTTCCAGAAGTGACACTTAGAAAACTTTGCTTTCAATTGGTGTTTTCTCAACACCTCCATCGCTACTCTTAAATGTTCCCTGTGTTCTTCCTCTGTCCTCGAATAGACCAAAATATCATCAACGAACACAAGGACAAACTTATTCAACTGATCTCTGTTCATAAGATCCACAAAATATGCTGGAGCATTGATCAGCCCGAATGGCATGACCAACCATTCATAAAATCCAGACGGCGTTCGAAATGCCGTTTTAGCTATACTCTCAGCTTCCACTCTAAGCTGATGAAAACCTGTCGCGAGATCCAACTGAGAAAATACTCTCGCGCCACTCAACTGATCGAACAAATCATCTATCCGCGGTAGAGGATACTTGTTCTTCCTCGTCACTTTATTCAACTCGCGGTAGTCTACACACAAACGAAGGGAACCATCCGCCTTGGTAGCAAACACAACTGGTGCTCCCCATTCAGAAACACTCCTTCTGATAAATCCCTTCTTCAAAAGATCGCTGACTTGCACCTCGAGCTCTCGCTGCTCTTTTGGTGCCATACGACGAAGTGGCATCACTATAGGTCTGACATCTTTTACCAAATCAATACGAAACTCAATCTCTCAGTGTGGTGGAAGTCCAGTCACTTCTTCGAAAACATCCGGATACTGGCCAACCACGGGCAAACCTGACAACTCACTATGCGGAATGTCAAGGGAGTTTAGAAAACTAGCCAATACCCCCTTACTGGGTAGACCACTAAACACTATCCTCCGCCCATCATCCGCTCTAGCTGTCACCAAAAACCCTCACAGTCTACCACCACCCCATACCTTCGGAGCCAATCTACTCCCAAAATATTGCCAAACCCAGTAAAGCCCAAAACAAAGCAATCACAAACAAACATGCATCCATGACTCGATAAAACCACATTATGACATCAATCGATCGACATACAACTAATTATTGGGATTAGTGTATGCCGTATTTCATCCCAATACCCGTGTGGGGTTTCAAATCAACAAACACAGATTTTATTTGTGCAGTTGGGCGATGTGTAAAATTTATCGTCCCAATCAATATCGGTCAAATCAGTGTATATAAACAAATCGGCCGATTTGTTTATAAATATTTATTGTTTCATATCCACGTTAAAAATTATATTTTTAATGATAAAATATTTTTTCCTATATAAATATTTTATTTCACATCATACAATCAATTTTCACATCTACAACACAAACAAATTTCACAATACATCAGTCAAACAAACAAGCCATCCATGGTCTGTGGATGACGGATGTCGGGTGCTACTAAACACCGTCTGCATCCTAGTATATATATATAATTAGAAAAAGAAACTGAAGAGTGAGAAATTCTCACAGATAGCTAATCCAATCATCTCGACTCTTCTTAAGTAGAAGTATTCGTCGTTCTCGCCTTTTGTCACTTTCGTTGCCCGTAGTCACTACATATATAAAAATCACATTTTTATATACTGATGTCTTTAAAATAAAAATCACATTTTTATTTGTTCA
Source organism: Allium sativum (assembly GCA_030737875.1). Classification (NCBI taxonomy): domain Eukaryota; kingdom Viridiplantae; phylum Streptophyta; class Magnoliopsida; order Asparagales; family Amaryllidaceae; genus Allium; species Allium sativum. The sequence goes on from CM060913.1 coordinate 166,671,972, forward strand.
CTTTCAATTTAAAATCGTATTTTTATAATCACTTCATATATTTAAAAATCGAATTTTTACTTCGCTATTCAATATATTAAAATCGAATTTTTACTTTGCTATTCAATATATATAAAAATCGAATTTTTACTTTGCTATTCAATATATAAAAATCAAATTTTTACTTCGCTATTCAATATAAAAATCAAATTTTTACTTCACTATTCAATATATAAAAATCGAATTTTTACTTCGCTACTATGTAGATAAAAATTCTATTTTTACAACGCTACTATATAGATAAAAATTCTATTTTTACAATGCTACTATATAGATAAAAATTCTATTTTTACAATGTTATTTCATATATAAAGGTCGTATATTTTTATCGCCTCTTTCTATATAAAAATTATATTTTTATATTTCTGCTTCCTCTATAAAGATCGAATTTCTATTTCGCCACAACATAGATAAAGATCTAATCTTTTCGATGATAAAAATTAATTCTTTCAAATGTTAAAAATCATTCCTTTTCATCGTTAAAAATATAAACTTTTCATTGTTTAAAAATATTTTTGTTCTTTTCAAATAAAAATCATATTTTTATTTGGTCACTCCCAATATAAAAATTATATTTTTATCGAAGTAAAAATCACATTTTTACTTCACTACTTTTATCAAAATATCGTCTTTTCATATTTAAAAATATCGTCTTTCTTCCTTTAAAAATCTTACCTTTTCTATCGTAAAGATATAATCTTTCTCACCATAAAAATATTTTCTTTGTCATAAAATAAAATCCACTCTTTCTATGACCTAAAAATCATATTTTTCTATTGTAAAAATTAAAACAAAACAAAATAAAATAAATAGAGGGCTTACATTGCTTTAAGGAAGAGGAGAGGGGTCTTTGCGTTCGGTGGAGGGCTGTCGGCGAGGCCAGCGGGGGTGGAGGAGGTCGGGGCAAGGCTCGGAAGGGGGAGGGGGTGTGGCGGTTGCGCGCATAGGGGCTTCGACGGAGAAGATGGAGGGAGGGGGGTATCGGCTGCAGTGCCCGAAGGGGGTGGGGTCTGTGTCGCGTCGATCGAAGAGGGGGGGGTCTGCTAGGCCGAGGTGGAAGGGGGGGTTCGGAGGTGGCGCCCCACCTCTGAGGCGGCGGCGATCGATCAGGGGGGGCGGCGGTTTTCTCCCCCCCGTCTTTCTCTTTCTCTTTTTTTTATTTTCTGAATCGATTTTGAAGAAGAAAAGGGGGGGGGGGCAGATGAATATAGAGAGGAGAGAGGGAGAGTATAATTTATTTAATTATTTTATTTACAAAAAGTTGACTTTTTATTTCGACCTTGAAACGAGGCCCGCCGCCTGTCGTCCATAGCTAATTACCCCCATTCCAAACACAATGGGATATGTATCGTAAGCTGATTCGGCTGTTGCAATCAGTTTTCGTCAAAATCAACATATTACTCTATATATTGAATTTGAATGCGCATTTTAATTTACCGGGGCAACATACCAACTCTAAAAATTGCAGAAAAATATTTTCTAGCTTCGTATTGACGATACGGTCCGAACAAAACTAGTTTCGTCGAATTCTGAGACCGTTAGAAAAATGGCCAATTTCCAGTCGATTAAAATCAATAAAACTAGTCAAACACGTTTTCCTTTGCCACGCTCACATATTGAATCGAAAAATTATGAAAATTGGAATCTAGCAATAATTTGACATCACGGATCCAACAAAAGTGTTTTCGTCGAAATCCGAGGTCGTTTGCAAAATTTCCATTTTTAAGGGCCTGAATTCCATAGCGACTATTCAGAATTTTCAATTGGACATATCTTTTGATTCCCGCTATGAAATCTTGATTTGTCGGATTCGTTGGAAAGATATTCCCAAATAGATCCTATTATTTTTGGTTTCACTAAAATCCGGTTTGTTTTGCACCCGGTATGTTCAATTGAAGTTTGAAATCGAATTATCGAACTACCGCGCCATTTTCAATTCCTTTATAATTATAAATAATTATTTATATTCTAACGACGACATATATAATATATACATTCGATTTCTATTCAAAATAAATTTCTCGTCGATATTATTTAAAATAATTTATTTTTAAATGTTCAAAATTCGCTAAAATTGCCAAAATAAAAATTTTAAACTGGCCCAGATTTCCGGGTTATTACAAGTTGCATCCATTTTTAATGCCTTCCTCTATTTGTTATTTCCCTAATAACTACACCATTCCTCTCCATCAAGATGACACATTCCTTTTATTTGTCCTCTCCTTTATATTTACCATATTTCCTTCTTCTCCTCTTATTTTCTTTTCCATTTCTACCTCACGCAACTTCTCCTTTATTATAAAGTAATGCTTTCCCATTCAATTATTTTTAGAGACAATAAATCATGCATTAATTACATTCCCACTTTCTCTTTCCTTATGTTTTCTTTTGAATATTTTAATAGGAAATAAACGTTAAATAGATGAATACCTCATCCGTATCAGTTAATTTAATTTCTTTGTAACATATAACATGTGGGTAAATGGCTTTTTTTTTTAAATAAAATAATATTATATATTTATATAAATACCCTAAGAAAATCAAACCCTAATTATCATCCCCATTCCACATCCGCCGCCATATCATAAATCAGTGGCCAAAAAGCTTTCGATTTCCCTCATTGATATCTCTTAAATCGTGGCAAATTAATTCATGAATTAAAAGCGAAAATGGTGGAGAATTTCATGCTCCTCAGTTCTATATGGAGATGATGAAGTTCCATAGAAGAATCAGGAGAAATCAAGGCCCAAAAGGGCGCCGCTTCCATTCGTTTTTGTAACAACCCGGAAAATCAGAACCAATTTAATTTTTTTATTTTGGCAATTTTAATGAATTTTGAATATTTAAAATGATTTATTTTAAATAATAACGACAAGAAATTTATTTTGAATAGAATTAGAATGTATATATTTATTTGAATCAAAATTAGAATATAAATATTTATATTAATTATAAAAGGAATTGGAAACGGCGCGGTAGTCTGAAAATTCGATTTCAAATTTCAAATGAATGTGCAAGATTCAAAATAAACCAGATTTTAGTGAAACCCGAAATATTTGAATCTATTTGAAAATATCTTTCCAATGAACCCGAAAAATTGAAATTTCATAGCTAGAATAAAAAGTTATGTCCAGTTGAAAATTCAGAATAGTCGCTGTGGAAATATAGCCCTTAAAATTAGAGATTTTGCAAACGACCTCTGTTTTCAACGAGACCAATTTTGTTGCATCCAGAATGTCAAATTATTGCTAGATTCCAATTTTCATAATTTTTGGAATTAATATGTGAGCGTGGCGAATTTAAACGCATTTGGTAATTTCAGTTTGAATTTAATCGACTGGAAAATGACCGTTTTCAAACGGTCTCCAAATATGACGAAATTAGTTTTGTTAAGACCGTAACATCAAAACATACCCAGATTTATTTTTCTGGAATTTTTGGAGCTAGTATGTGACCTCGGTAAATTGAAATATACGTTTAAAATTGAATATTCTGATTTACATTTTAATTTTGATGACAACTGGTCGTAACAGTCGAACTGGCTAACGAAACATATCCTATTGTATTCGGAATGGGTGTATTTAGCTAGGGGAGATAGTCGGTGGGTTCAATTTGGAGTTCAAATGGAAAGGTAACTTTTTAGAACATAAAATAATTAATTAATTATATAAATTTTTTTGGTCAACCCCCTTATTCCTTTTTCTAACACCCAACCCCCCATCGTTATTTAGAACAGAAAGAAAAGAAATAAAAAAAACCACGATGAATGAGGCCGTCGCCACCCACGTCCAGGCCCGCGCCGCCCAACCACCTGAACCACCCGCCACCGTTCCCCCTTCCTCCTCTGGCCTCCTCCCTCTCTCTCCTCGCCTAAATCGTTAACCCTAGGTTACAAAAACCACAAAGTCACCGCCGCCTCCACCACAGCCCCACCGCCGACCACCTGGCCGCCCACCACCACATCTCCGACCACCGCAGCACCCCCATTCGCTGTTTTGATTTCAACGCAATCTGTATCACGAAATTTATATTAAAAATAATATTTTTAATATGCTATATGTACATTAAAAATCACATTTTCATAAAAAAATCATTTCGATAAAATTCATATTTTTATACCGCTATCTAGATAATAAAAATAATATTTTTACTTCGTTAACTTCAAAATAAAAATCATATCTTTACAACGCCCTTACATATATAAAAATCATATTTTTACATGCTATTCATATAAATAAAAATCATATCTTTATTCTAATGTTCGTATAATAAAATTTAAAACTTTATTCTAATGTTCGTATAATAAAAATCAAAACTTTATATGCTCTTCATTGAATAAAAAAAATCCAATTTTTAAATGCTTTTCACAGGGTAAAAATCCAATATTTATTTGCCATTTTCATATAAAAAATAATATGTTTTTTTATAATTTGTTATTATAATAAAAATCCTATTTTTATTTTACGGTAATATATATAAAAGTGAATTTTTTATTCATATATATATGGATATATATATTTATAAACTAATTATCATAAATAAAAAAATGGAAATAAATAAAGAAAACCACCTTCAATTTGATTTGGTGGCGGAGTGAGGCAATGGGGGTGCTGCGGTGGTCGGAGATGTGGTGGTGGGCGGCCAGGTGGTCGGCGGTGGGGCTGTGGTGGAGGCGGCGGTGGCTTTGTGGGTTTTTGTAAACTAGGGTTAACGATTTAGGCGAGGAGAGAGAGGGAGGAGGCCAGAGGAGGAATGGGGAACGGTGGCGGGTGGTTCAGGTGGTTGGGCGGCGCGGGCCTGGACGTGGGTGGCGACGGCCTCATTCATCGTGGGTTTTTTTTATTTCTTTTCTTTCTGTTCTAAATAACGATGGGGGGGGGGGGGTTGGGTATTAGAAAAAGGAAAAAGGGGGTTGACCAAAATTTTTTTAGTGAGGATCCTGGTTTACAGCTGGAACTATATTCGGGAAGCTCTATATCCGTGTGTGCCTTCCAGTTGTGTTATGTATTATTTTCCACTGCGATGTAATGTAACTGACACGGCCCAAACTTCCCCATAAAGGAAAGAACGGATTGAGTTGAGAACAAGACAAATCAGAAGACAAACAGAAGAACAATTTACATAAGAGTACAAGAATATACAGAGTATGAACAAATAATATATACATTTGATAAATACCAGAGATTTAAATACATTACTGCAGCAGAAAATAACACATAACACAACTTAAAGAGATGCACGGATACAGAACTTTTCGAATATCATTCCAGCTGTAAACAAGGATCCTGTGAATATAAATCTACAAAACCAAAACTACTAGTTGCCCATGTGGAAAATAGGGGCACCCAGAGTTTAGGTTAAAACAATAAACTCCAGGTCAGTTATATGACTGGTGTGAGAACTAAAACAGTTATTTAAAACTTTACTTTACAAATAAGGTAAATCAAGGGACCACGCTGTATAACACGGAACGGGTTTCCTTCCGAGAATTCCAGTGCATAAAACAAACAGCGCAATGCTTTTTGGAAATATGAAGCTATTATAAGACTCGGGTCCCATCACATAATGCAACGCAAGCCGGAGGATAGAGTTTTGCCTTATAATAGTAAAACATGCTTAGTACATTTAAAACAAATCATTTTGATACTATTTTAAAGTAAAGTGAATGAAAACAACTTCAAATATAAATGTATCAATCATAGACGGCCTCAGGATTCAGATGCTGGCGAATCCTTGGATCTTCAGGGTCGGTCCACACATAGCGAATTAGTTGTACCTGAACACACGTTTCCCGGTCCTGTAGGACCTATCCATCGGCACCGTAGAGACCGATATATCCGAGGTGCTTCTCATTCCAACAACCACACAGGTAAAAATAATATAATTGCCAGGGCTTGAAAAACGCTGACACCACGCATAGCTAGAAAGTAACGGCGTGCACTCCTACAGTCAGGATCCCGTTTTTGACTCATACCGAGGTGTGAGGCTCGCAAATTAACGCTATACACAAATTTATGCTACACAGGCCGTGCTTTGATCAACAACCACAAGACACTGCTTTAAACAGGAGCCTTGATCATTTGCCACTCAAGCATGCCACATAGGCAATGCACTCCATGCGACTGATGTCTATCGATATATAACCTCTGAGCTCGTACGTCTTAGAGAAGGGCGTTAAGCAAGACAATAAATTCTCCGCTGCCAAACAGATATACATTTAATAGAAATCAATCAACACAGAATAAAATCCAATGTCAGACAAACATCCATTTACAAGTTCGTTCTGGGTCTGAACGAAACCGGAGGTACCTTATTCCTCGTCCCATATGTCCAATACAGGAGAGAGGCCCTCGCATATCTGTCGATCTCTAAGTACGTCTGGACGATCAACACTTATTACCTTGTATTGGGTGCACTGCAAATCAAGACATCAGTAATCATCCAAACGATGTGAAGACCTCCGATCTTCTACCACCGTCCTCACCGTCGACTTATCGTCGAATCAGTTATTCAGAATGGGTATAAACCTGGCCTTTCCGAATAACTCGGGTTTATAATAAACAAGTGTTATAAAAATACTACATACGCCTCATTCCAATCCAGAATATTCGTTTATTCAAATATTCATATCATTTGGGAAAGGTTCCCATTAATTTTATCAAAGATAAATTCTTTAAATTTTTCTTTAATCTTCCTTTGGATATCATATCAAACAATATAAAGGTTTTCCGAACTAGTTGGGATTAGCGAACTACACCGAAGTAATCATTTGTTTAATTTCCCAATCCCAACTTATTCATCTCATGGAGCAAAACTGGTCATACTACATATCTAACACCACAGTGTCGTCGGTAAATTTAATTACCATTTCCCGTTCAAATCTAATTAATGATTTAACTATCGCTTGGAGCAAAACTTGTGATTCTACTACATTCTCGATCATTTCCCAAATTTGATAATTTAAATTATCAATTCACATTTCAATCTAATTAAAGATTCATTAAAAATCCACTTATTTTTAATCTTCCCAAAAATCAATATCAATGATTATTTAACTTTGGAAATACAAACATGTCGCATCGACAATCTACACCGTGCTATTGATTTCTGCCGATATATAACCTCTAAGCACGTACGTCTCAAAGAAAGGTGTTAAGCAAGAGAATAAATTCTTCGCCACCAAACATATATATATTTAGCAGAGATCAACCATATAGTTCAAGATACAATGAAAGACATGTAGTCTTGCCTTTAACTGGGTTAAAGAACTAATGTCATTTAAAACACAGTTCACGATAAACCCAATTCACATTCCATTAATTATGGAATTTTCACGGAAAAGAGATCAATATATAATCAATATCAATTTCCATATCCGACTAATAATGTAAATGTAATAACGACAAAGCCTTTTAAATTCCATATGTATTAACAGTCTTCCTCTACAGAAGTTCACTTCGATTATTATCAATTGAATTCCATTCAATTCCAATTTAATATATTAAATTGGAAAACTTTACTTTGGAAAATTCCCATTAAATCTTAATAAAAAGATTTATAAATTCCAAATCCCACTTCATTGTAAATCGGGTTAAAGAACGAATGTCGTTAAAAACATAGTTCACAGTAAACCCAATTCACATTCCATTTTCAGTTCCAATTAAATGTTAATCAATTGGTAATTCTTCTTTAAATCTTAATTAAAAGATTTATTCTTTTCACACTAGGTTTAAGAACAGTGTCATTTAAAACACAGTTCACGACAAACCCAAAATCCCGTCAGTTTCTAACCGTAAACTAGTAAGAGAACGATTCCCTAAGTATTAATCTCGAAGGCCGAAACCAACATCAGATCAATACCCAGGAAACCACTCAACTTAGCTAATCTCCAGCCGATTTCTAATTTTCTTAACTCCATTGGGTTTAAAAACAGTATTATTAAAGATACATTCACGAAAAACCCAAAATCTAATTTGATATTAAATACAAGGCTCTGAATAGAAAATATATCGGCTTATATTCAATATCAAATTCTGAAACCAACAATATCGTACTGGAATAACGATATATATATCTTCCAACTTCCTCCACAATATCCGTATGATCATGGAATTTAATATCCAAATATTCCGAAGATAATTTTGATTCAAATCCATTGCAATTCATATATTGGAAATTCCGGTTATTTTTAAAACCATTTCAAATCCAATTTAATTATTTAAAAATATTAGGTTGTAATTCTAGTTCATAACTAGTTCATTTCGATAAAATATATTTTTATCTTTTTAAATATGGAATTTTTTTATCCCAATTCTTTCCAAATCATTTATTATGATTTTACACAAATTATTGATATTTTTAATAATTTTATCTAGGCCCATACAGTCGATTTTCGTAAACGGTCATCGAACTCCACTTACAACGCCCTTTTCCAAATTTGATTTGGACATAATTCCAAATCCGTCTGTTAGATTTCAAATCTCTAATATTCGTTAAAAATCTCTTTTCGATACTAACCCAACGGTTCTGGTTTTAGGAGAATCCGACGGTCGGATCTCCCGTAATGTCCGTTCGAAGTCAATGGTCGAAATTCATGAACTACCGAGGCGCGGCTCGTTCTATTTAGGATATTAATATATATTATATATATTTTGTCGATTTCCATTTAAAACATATTTTGTAAATCGTTTTAAATTTGTTTTCAAAACGATTTTAACTTCATATTCAATTTCAAATCAAAATTGAATATTCCATATTATTAATATATAAATGATAATATTTTCAAAACATTAGATTTTGAAATCACTTCCTTTTCGATATTCATTATAAAAATGAATAAAATCGTATAAATAGCGTTCACGTCAAAATGGCGTTAATCTAATCAACACAACTTTGTATATTTAAATATTTTCATGTCCATCCCAAATCGAACATCAAAATCAGATTTTGATCTTTTACTGAATATTATTTTGAAATATTCATTATTTTAAAATCTTCGTTATTTTAAAATATTCATTCTTTCTGAACTGGAATCAGACATAGTCAATTACCATATAATGTTATTTATATGGATTTCATACAACACATGTACACAACAACAATCAAACACAGTCAACCATCATCCAGAGTGCATTCTATACTGCATAAGCGTTAAATATAAGTTTTTAACGCTTACAACAGCATGTCAACCAATCGATTGACATACAACTAAACAATTGGGACTAATGTACGTCAAATATCATCCCAACACCCGTGTGGGATTTCAATCAACAAACACATATTTTATTTGTGCAGTTGGACGATGTGTAAAATTTATCGTCCAAATCGATATCAGTAAAACGAGTGTACATAGACAAATCATCCGATTTGTTTATGAATATTTATTTTATTTCAACACATGAATACTTTATTTTATTCAACACAGGAATATTTTATTCAGTCCATTTCACATCTCAACCAATTTTCACCACACAATCAAACAACAAGTCGTCCATGGTCTGTGGACGACGGGGAACAGTTCATATATGCAGTTATGAAATAAATAACCGTATAAAAATAATTTTGGTGAGAAGTTCTCACCTTTGGAATCCATTCCTCCATTCTTTAACGGACGATGGTTTGGATTTTGTTCAAAATTCCAACGCAATCTTCTTCATGCTGTTCATAGTAAAAATCACATTTTTATTTCAATTCAAAAAATCATATTTTTACTTCGCTAAAAATTACATTTTTACTTCAAAACCACATGTGTAAAAATCACATCTTTAACACGATGTTTACATTATAAAGATAATATTTTTATTTCGATGCTCATATAATAAAAATCATATTTTTATTTAACATCTCTTCATGTAGAAATCAAATTTTTATTATCTCTATAATATAAAAATCATATTTTTATTATCTCTATAATATACAAATCATATTTTTATTATCTCTATAATATAAAAATCATATTTCTATACTAACAAAAATTGTATTTTTCTTCTAACAAAAATCGTATTTTTATTCGTTAAAAATCATATTATTATTTCTAAATCATATTTTTATATGAAATAAAAATTAGAAAAACTCACATATGTTCTTTCTAGGTTTTCATCGCTAGAGTGCCACCCCACATCGATCGAGCGGAGGCTTCCAAGCATTGATAGCCTCCAATGACGAAGAGAATGAGGGTTTCGTTTTTTTATGGAGCGAGAGGGGGGATTAGGTGCGTGGGGTCGGAGTTGGGTTGAGGGGAGGCGGGGCGGAGGGGGACCGAGGCGGCGGGGTCCGGTGGCGGATCACTGGTGGTAGGCAGCGACGGTTTGGTGGAGGTTCGGGATTCAAATGGCTGGAGGGGGGAAGAATGGAGGGGGTGGTGGTGCGACATGGTTTGGAGGGGGTCGGGAGGTTGGCGCGGAGGTGGGGGAGGGACGGTGCGACGGTGGCTGGGCGCAGGCGATGAGCGACGACGGCTTCTAGGCTTTTTTGTCTCGATTCGATCTGAGAGAAAACAAAGGGGGGAGGGGCCTTTTGTATATTTTAATATTTAATTAAATCCAAAAAAGTTAACTTTCTTATTTGAACTCCAAATCGAACTCATTGACTGTTGTCCCTAACTACTTACCCCTATTCCGACATTATGGGATATGTTTCGTAAGCCGATTCTAATGTTTTGATCAGTTTTTATCAAGTTCAAAATATAAATCAATATATATTGAATTTGACACACATTTTAATTTACCAGGGTCATATACGGACTTCAAAAATTCCAGCAAAATTAATCTGGCTATGTTTTGACGACACGGTCCTAACAAAACTATTTTTGTCGAATTTAGAGACCGTTTGAAAAATGGTAATTTTCTGGTCGATCCAAATTGACTGAAACTGTTAAAACACGTTTTACTTCGCCATGCTCACATGTTGATTCCAAAAATTATGAAAATTGGAATCTAGCAATAATTTGACATTTCGTATCCAACAAAAGTGGTCTCGTCGAAAACTGAGGTTGTTTGCAAAATGGCTATTTTTTAAGGGCCATATTTCCATAGCGACTATTCTGAATTTTCAACTGGGCATAACTTTTTATTCCCACTGTGAAATTTGGATTTTCAGTTTCCTTGGAAAGATATTTTCAAATAGATTATAATATTTTTGGTTTCACTAAAATCCGGTTTATTTTGAATCCTGTACATTCATTTGAAATTTGAAATCAAATTTTCAAACTACCGCGCCATTTCCAATTCCTTTTATAGTTAAAATAAATATTTATATTCTAACTTCGATTTAAATAAATATATACATTCTAATTCTATTCAAAATAAATTTCTTGTTGTTATTATTTAAAGTAAATCATTTTAAATATTCAAAATTCATTAAAATTGCCAAAATAAAAAATTTAAATTGGTTTTGATTTTCCTGGTAGTTACATTAATTTAAATCTCTGATATTTTTCTATTGTATATTATTCATGTATACTCTGGAATATTCTTGTATTCTGATGAAATTGTTGTAATAAGCAATGAAATGTTCTTCTGATTGTGTTCTGATTTGTCGTGTTCTCATTACAATCCGGGCTTTCCTTTATGGGGAAGTTTGGGTCGTTATAGTTTTCCAGCAAGGAGGGGGCCGCCGTGCTCGGCGCTAGTCCCGACGGTTGGAGGAGGTGGTCACGGCTTCGCGATGGTCAGGGTTGATTGAGGTCCGATCATCAATATAGGGTGCGAATTTGGATTTTAAAAGTAGAAGTTGGGTTCAGCTGATTTCAGAAAGGAAAGATGAAGGAGGAGGGTTATTCTCTTTAATAATGTATTTAGTTTAATTATAAATTAATTAATTATTTAAGTAACAAATGTATTAAATAGTATAACTTCTTCATACAGAAACGAAATCGAACGATTTCAGAAGCGTTAGATTCGCAACGAAAAATTCTACATTTCAGAACTGATTAGGACAGAAACGGAAGCACCAAAGATTTTTGACAAAAATTAAACATCTGTTTGATTTTATTAAAACAATTGTTATATAAACGATTTCTGAAACCAATCAAGATGAGAACTCTCTCACTAAATTCTCTTGTACAGTTATTTTATATAAACTACCATGATTTTTATCAGTATTTAATTATCACAAATATTTGTTCGCTAAAAATATTATTTTTAGCTTAAAGGTGAGATCTCTTATTTAAAATTAAAATAAATTGTTATTGCGTTAAAGGAATTAATTTATATACGCTGTAGAAATTAACTTGTATGTTGTACGAGATTGGAATTGGTTTATTGTGTTTCGTGGTGATCCGTGGATTTAACTGGATATAGTAGAATTGTTAGAAACTGTTATACAATAAAAATATTCCTTTTATTTTATATATTAATAATAAAATTGATAAAATTTGTCATACTGTAATAACCCGGAAATCAAAGCCAATTTAAATTTTTTATTTTGGCAGTTTTAGCGAATTTTGATTATTTAAAATGAATTATTTAAAATAATAATCGACGAGAAATTTATTTTGAATACAATTAGAACGTATATATTTATATTTGTCGTCGTTAGAATATAAATATTTATTTATAATTATAATAGGAATAGAAAATGGCGCGGTAGTTCGATAATTCGATTTCAAAATTCAAATGAATGTACCGGGTGCAAAATAAACCGGATTTTAGTGAAACCAAAAACATTTGTATCTAATTGAGAATATCTTTCCAACGAATCCGAAAAATCAAAATTTCATAATGGGGATAAAAAGTTTTGCCCAGTTGAAAATTCAGAAAAGTCGCTATGGAATTCTGGCCCTTAAAAATTGCCATTTTGCAAACGACCTCGGATTTCGACGAAACCACTTTTGTTGGATCCGAGATGTCAAATTATTGCTATATTCCAAATTTCATAATTTTTCGAATCAATAAGTAAGCGTGGCGAAGGAAAACGCGTTTGACCAGTTTCAGTTGATTTTAATCGACTGGAAAATGGCCATTTTTAAAACGGTCTCAGAATTCGATGAAACTGGCTTTGTTAGGACCGTATCGTCAATACGAAGCTAGAAAATATTTTTCTGGGATTTTTCGAGTTAGTATGTGGCCCCAGTAAATTGAAATGCGCGTTCAAATTCAATATATAGAGTTATATGTTGATTTTGACAAAAACTGATCGAAACGATCGAATCAGCTTACGATACATATCCCATTGAGTTCGGAATAGGGGTAATTAGCTATGGACGACAGGCGGTGGGTCTCGTTTTGAGGTCGAAATAAAAAGTTGCTTTTTGAAAATAAATTAAACATATATAATTATCTCACCCCTTTTCACTTTCACTTCAGAAAATAAAATAAGAAAAAAAACACGAAGAACGGAGTAGCCACCTTCCACCGATCCGCCCCCTCGTCGGAGCGTCGTCCTCCGCCGCAACCTTCCCCCCCATCGTGCCTCTCTCCTCCTCTCTCCTCTAACCCCGCCCCCTCCAAACCGACGAGCCCCGATACCCAAACCCGACGTCGCGAAAACCCTAGCCCCCCTGACCCTCCGACCGCCGCTCACCGCCGAACAGCCCCACCCTAGCTCCTCCGCCTCACCACGCCTCCTCCTTTCCGCCGTGCTTCCCTTGAAGGCCACAACCCCTAAATCAACGAAAACCGTGCAACACCCCTTAGTTCCACCGCCACTGGCCAGCGCCACCCTGCTCCTCCTTCACCTCCGTTCGCAGCAGCACCCGACGCCCCTCATTCCCCCTTGCGCAGTGAGTTTTCTTCCCCTTTCTTTATTTTATTTTATTTGATTTTAATACTGAAAATAACATGATTTTAATACTGAAATTAACGTGATTTTAATACTGAAATTAACGTGATTTTTAAGTAGGAAAAGACACGATTTTTAACAAGAAAAGACGTCATTTTTAACTAGGAAAAGACGTGATTTTTAAATATGATTTTTGTTATGTGTGAAGATTAAAAATATGATTTTTATATTATAGAGATAATAAAAATATGATTTTTATTCATGTAGAGTAATAAAAATATAATCTTTATTAGGAGAAGAGCAATATAAAAATATAATTTGTATAACGAAGTGAAGATAAAAATTTGATTTTATATATATGAGGTGAAGATAAAAATTCGATTTTTATATATGTACCGTATGCGGACGATGAAAGTAACAAGAAGAGTGACGATGAAGAATTCCTACACATGAAGAGTCGTGGTGTTTGGTTTAGCTTGGGTGAGAACTTCTCACTTTAAATTTTCTTTTCTAGTTAAAATATATACTAGGATGCAGACGGTGCTTAGTAGCACCCGACACCCGTCGTCCACAGACCATGGATGGCTTGTATGTTTGATTGTTTGTTGTGGTGAAAATTTATTGTTTGTTGTGAGATGAAATAAAATATTTATACAGTTAAAATATTTTATCGTTAAAAATATAATTTTTAATGGTTATGTGAATAAATAAAAATCAGTGTTTGTTGATTTGAAACCCCACATGTGTGTTGGGATAAAATACGGCATACACTAATCCCAATAATTAGTTGTATGTCGATCGATTGATTGACAGGCTATTATAAGCGTTAGATATCTATATTTGATGCTTATACAGTGTAGTGCACTTTGGATGATGGTTGATTATTTGTCAGTGTTATTATATACATGTGTTGTGTAGAATCCATATAATTAACATTATATGGTAATTGATTGGGCCTCATTCCAATTGTTAAAATAAAGAATAGAATAAAATAAAGATTCACGTGTTGAATAGAATATATAATCATGTGTTGAAAATTATCATGTGTTGAAAGAAATATTTTAACAATAAAATTTACATCTTTATCATATTTAAAGTTAGAAACTAATTGGAAAATAGATAAGACGAGTGGTTTCCTGGGTATTGATCTGATATTGGTTTCGGCCTTCCGGGTTAATACTTAGGGAATCATTCTCTACTACTTTACGGTTGGAGTCTGATTTAAAAATCAAATGATAGATGCCATAATTTTATAAAATATATTATGTATTCCGCCTCCGGCGATGATGACTGATCACTTCCCATTTTTTTTTACTAAATTGTATCCTACGCTGTGCTATTCTGATGTTGTTACATGTTGTGATTCCGCTGTCATATTCATGTAAAATTATTCTATTTTATAAAATATATTATCTATACTCTGCAATGATGATTAATGTGTTATATTCTAATGATTATTCTTAATACCGCCCCTCGGATTTTGGGATCGTCATAGTTGGTATCATAGCTTTGGTTAACCTTAGTTCCGAGATCTAACACATTAAACACCTCGTCAGAATAGAATCAGTAGTTTTCTAAGGCGAGTAGCTCATTAGAGATAGGATTAGCAATGTCCTAGAATGAGCTAAGCAGATTAGCAAAACCATTTGATCAGTACATCATTATCTCTCCTTATGTTCCGCTGCTTTATCATATATGAAAATTATCAAATCTGTGAGCTTGACTCTTTTCTTGCTTATACAGTACTCTTTGTGATGGCTACACGAGCAGCAGCAGCTAGAGGAGATCGTGGAGGCCGAGCAGGAGTAGAAGGAGGACGGGGGAATATCCCCGTAGTTGAGGAAGACCCTATTATTCTGCCACCAGCACCCGAGGACTTTGAGCTAGACAGAGTAGCGAAGATGTATAGGAACCTTAGGGGAAAACCCTTTTCTGGCACCGGTACAGTGACAGAAGCTATTGCATGGTTGAAGACCTGTGAAAAGATCTTTGAAGGCATGGGTTTGGGAACAAACAACAAAGCACGACTAGGTATTTGGCTCCTACAGGAGGAAGAAGAGCTGTGGTGGGATGCCATCACCTCGGAGGATGCAGCAGGTACTGTCGAAACCTGGGAGCAATTCAAAACCATGTTCAACGAGAAGTTTGTACCTGAACAGGCTTTAGAGAGGATGCGAGAGCAGTTTGCTAATCTCCAGCAAGGAGATCTCTCTATCCAGGATTACCTCAATAAATTCACGTAGTTGTCGCGCTATGCCCCAGAGCTTATTATGACTAACAAAGCAAAGAACAAGAGATTTATATTTGGGCTAAAGCGCAAGTACCTTGATAGAGCCATGAGCAACATCAAACTCTCCTTCTCAGAATTGGTAGAAATGGCTTGCAATTATGAAGATATGGATGAAAGACACGCCAGCCAAGACCGCGCCAAAAGCCAAGCTGGAAATAAGCGCAAGGCTTCAGCAGATCAGCTCGAGTCTAGCATTACAGCGGCCGCTACTCAGAAACCTGGAAAGATACTGAAAGGAAATTGCTACAACTGCGGGAAGCCAGGACATTTTTCTAATGTGTGCAAAGCCCCGAGGAAACCAAAGGCAAACCCAGACTCAGCCGAATGCTACAACTGCCATAAGAAAGGGCCCTATAGCAGGAACTGTCCTCTGAAGCAGAATGCACAAGTGGCTCATGTGTATGACGGGAAGACCCCGCTAGCTAACACCGATGGTTCAGGTAAACCCGACGTCTTGGGAGGTACCCTTTCCATTAAAAATATTCCTGTTTCTGTACTTTTTGATACTGGTGCATCACGTAGCTTCATTTCTGGTAACACTGTTCACAAGTTAAAATTGAAACGAAGGAAGCTTAAAGAACCAATTAAAGTTCAAAACCCGATAGGAGGTTCGGTTAGTCTCAGTACCTATTGCAAATTACCTATTTCCTTTTCTCGATACCGATTTCCTTTTGATTTGATCATCACGTACCTTTCCGAATTCGACATTATTCTAGGACTTGATTGGTTGATAAAATATAAGGCCGAAGTTAGATGTGCCGAACGAATCGTTAAAGTTAAAACGAAGCTTGGACCTATATATATACCATGTCATGGCTCAGAAATTAATAGAACAGAATTTTGGTCTTCTTTAGAAGTTACTCCCCCTTCATTAGAAAAGATACCGGTCGTTAAAAACTATGCGGATGTGTTTGAAGAAGTAGAAAACTTACCGCCGCAAAGAGAAATTGAATTCAGGATAGATCTAATTCCTAACGCTCGACCAGTAGTTCATCCAATTAGAAGAATGGCCCCGAAAGAAAAAGAAGAGTTAGGTAGTCAAACCCGAGAATTACTTTGGAAAGGTCTGATTAGACCGAGCTTTTCAGCTTGGGGAGCAGCAGTAGAATTTGTCCCAAAATCAGACGGTACTCTAAGACTATGTGTTGATTACCAAGATCTCAATAAGCAGACCCTGAAGAACAAATATCCCTTGCCACGAATAGACGATCTGTTAGATCAATTAAATGGAGCAACAGTTAGCAACTATGACGATCCCAAAATCCGAGGGGCGGTATTAAGGATAATCATTGGAATATAACACATTAATCATCATAGCAGAGTACAGATAATAGCAAAAACAATAAATAGAATAATTTTACATGAATATGACAGCGGAATCACAACATGTAACAACATCAGAATAGCACAGCGTAGGATTTAACTTAGTAAAAAAAAGGGAAGTGATCAGTCATCATCGCCAGAGGCGGAATACATACATGCAGTGAGACATAATAAGGTTATCAGTCTACATTGCCGAAGGCGGTACATATACATACGATAATAAGTACTGAAAGTAAATCAGTCTGCATCGCCTGTGGCGGAATCATAATACAAGTACAATAATGGCGGAAAATGTCAAAGTCGTCTTTGTGAAGTCAGCCTCGCCATGAGCCAAAATGCACTCTATGTAACAGTGCAGAGCCAAAAACAACCTATCACCTGTGAACTAGGCTGCCCGTGTGAAAATAAGGGCACCCGCGTTTGCAAAGTGAAACAAACAACGAATCAGTCATGGGGACTTGTATGAGGAATCTATTTAACAGTTAAACAACAGTAATAAGCAAATCATAGGACCACGCCACTTTTGCGGAACGGGTTTACTCCAGTGATTGCTAGTGCATTTAAAACAAAGTAAATTCTTTTAAAACAACGCAATGCTTTCAAAAAGAATGAAGCCATTATAAGACTCAGGTCCCATCATACAATGCAACGCAAGCCGGAGGATAGAGTTTTACGTTATAATGGCCAAATATGCTTGATACGTATAAAGAAAAATCAATTGATATTATTACTAGTGCATATATGTTTCAAAAATGAATAGCATCATAAATATCAATCATAGGCGACATGAGCGTCCCATGCCACTATGTCGCCATATATATGTTACAATCGAATCCGTTATCTCGTATTGGAAATTGGATTTCCGTCATGAGTCGAGGCAAGGGGCAAGCTCCTCTCCGCTTCGAGACATTCTACCAAATGCCTCAGGACTACACACTCTGGGTAACCCTGGATGCTTCAGGGCCGGTCCTCTCGTACGTTCGAGGATTGGCAATTCCTGAACACACGTTTCCCGGTCCTTACAGACCTATAATCGAGGCGCCTTGCATTCCAACAACCACATAGGTGAAAAATAGATATAAATGTCAGGGCTGGTAAGTCACTGACACCACCACAGCTAGAAAGAAACGTCGTGCTCTCCCTGCAGTCCGTATCCCGTTTTTAACTCATACCGTGGTGTGAGGCTCGCGAATCCACGCTATACACAAAGCCAGGCCACGTAGACCGTGCTTTTATCATCAACCACAAGACTTTGCTTTGCAACAGAAGCCTTGATCACAGTATCTTGGCATGCCACATAGGCAGTCCACTCCATACGATTGGTTTCTATAGATATATAACCTCTGAGCTCGTACATCACAGAGAAGGGCGTTAAGAAAAAGAATAAATTCTTCGCCGCCAAACAGATATATATTTAACAGAGATCAATCAGTACAGAACAAAATCCAGTGTCAGACACACAGTCCATTTACAAGTCCGTTATGGGTCTGAACGAAACCGGAGGCGTCAAATTCCTTGTTTATCCGTACAATCAACACATACATTCAGACGGCTACTACTTCCGTTCCTTCACGGTAGCTACTCCGGTCAGGAACCTCTGCAGCGCCCATCCAACCGATACGAAGATCGTCGGTCTTGAATCGTCTTTGTATCTTCCAATTCGAATCGTTCGATAAATTATTTGAAATGAGGGTTAGCTCGGCCTTTTCAAATAATCCACGTAATTAGAATTCAAATCAATTCTTTCTATGGTTATATTATTCGACATCCATATTTCAGTTTTTTTTTTTAGTGTTATTTTCGTGTCAAACACATACAACCATCAAATATCAAACAATTCAAGCCCAATTGGTTTATTTGCAATTTATGTTACTTATCCTATTGATTTGCAATCTATTGTTTCATATTTGATGGTTGTATGTATTTGACACGAAAATAACACAAAAAAAAACTGAAATATGGATGTCGAATAATATAAACATAGATAGAATTGATTTGAATTCTAATTACGTGGATTATTTGAAAAGGCCGAGCTAACCCTCATTTCAAATAATTTATCGAACGATTCGAATTGGAAGATACAAAGACGACCGACGATCTTCGTAACGGTTGGATGGGCGCTGCAGAGGTTCCTGACCGGAGTAGCTACCGTGAAGGAACGGAAGTAGTAGCCGTCTGAACGTATGTGTTGATTGTACGGATACACGAGGAATTTGACGCCTCTGGTTTCGTTCAGACCCTGAACGGACTTGTAAATGGACTGTGTGTCTAACATTGGATTTTGTTCTGTACTGATTGATCTCTGTTAAATATATATCTGTTTGGCGGCGAAGAATTTATTCTTTTGCTTAACGCCCCTCTCTGAGACGTACGAGCTCAAAGGTTATATATCGATAGAAACCAATGGAGTGGACTGCCTATGTGGCATGCCAAGATGCTGTGATCAAGGCTTCTGTTGCAAAGCAAAGTCTTGTGGTTAATGATCAAAGCACGGTCTACGTGGCCTGGCTTTGTGTATAGCGTGCATTCGCGATCCTCACACCCCGGTATGAGTTAAAATCGGGATACGGACTACAGGGAGAGCACGACGTTTCTTTCTAGCTATGGTGGTGTCAGTGACTTACCAGCCCTGACAATTATATTTATTTTTCACCTATGTGGTTGTTGGAATGCGAGGCGCCTCGATTATAGGTCTGTAAGGACCGGGAAACGTGTGTTTAGGAATTGCCAATCCTCAAACGTAAGAGAGGACCAGCCCTGAAGCATCCAGGGTTACCCAGAGTGTGTAGTCCTGAGGCATTTGCAAGAATGTCTCGAAGCGGAGAGGAGCTTGCCCCTTGCCTCGACTCATGACGGAAATCCAATTTCCAATACGAGATAACGGATTCGATTGTAACATATATAAGGCGACATAGTGGCATGGAACGCTCATGTCGCCTATGATTGATATTTATGATGCTATTCGTTTTTGAAACATATACGCACTAGTAATAATATCAATTGATTTTGCTTTATACGTATCAAGCATATTTGGCCATTATAAGGTAAAACTCTATCCTCCGGCTTGCGTTGCATTGTATGATGGGACCTGAGTCTTATAATGGCTTCATTCTTTTTGAAAGCATTGCGTTGTTTTAAAAGAATTTACTTTGTTTTAAATGCACTAGCAATCACTGGAGTAAACCCGTTCCGCGAAAGTGGCGTGGTCCTATGATTTGCTTATTACTGTTGTTTAACTGTTAAATAGATTCCTCATACCAGTCCCCATGACTGACTCATTATTTGTTTCACTTTGCAAACGCGGGTGCCCTTATTTTCACACGGGCAGCCTAGTTCACAGGTGACAGGTTGTTTTTGGCTCTGCACTGTTACATAGAGTGCATTTTGGCTCATGGCGAGGCCGACTTCACAGAGACGACTTTGACATTTTCCGCCATTATTGTATTTGTATTATGATTCCGCCACAGGCGATGCAGACTGATTTACTTTTAGTACTTATTATCGTATGTATATGTACCGCCTTCGGCGATGTAGACTGATACCCTTATTATGTCTCACTGCATGTATGTATTCCGCCTCTGGCGATGATGACTGATCACTTCCCTTTTTTTTACTAAGTTATATCCTACGCTGTGCTATTCTGATGTTGTTACATGTTGTGATTCCGCTGTCATATTCATGTAAAATTATTCTATTTATTGTTTTTGCTATTATCTATACTCTGCAATGATGATTAATGTGTTATATTCTAATGATTATCCTTAATACCGCCCCTCGGATTTTGGGATCGTCATAGTTGGTATCATAGCTTTGGTTAACCTTAGTTCCGGGATCTAACACATTAAACACCTCGTCAGAATAGAATCAGTTGTGTTCTAAGGCGAGTAGCTCATTAGAGATAGGATTAGCAATGTCCTAGAATGAGCTAAGCAGATTAGCAAAACCATTTGATTAGTACATCATTATCTCTCCTTATGTTCCGCTGCTTTATCATATATGAAAATTATCAAATCTGTGAGCTTGACTCTTTTCTTTCTTATACAGTACTCTTTCTGATGGCTACACGAGCAGCAGCAGCTAGAGGAGGCCGTGGAGGCCGAGCAGGAGTAGAAGGAGGACGGGGGAATATCCCCGTAGTTGAGGAAGGCCCTATTATTCTGCCACCAGCACCCGAGGACTTTGAGCTAGACAGAGTAGCGAAGAGGTATAGGAACCTTAGGGGAAAACCCTTTTCTGGCACCAGTACAGTGACAGAAGCTATTGCATGGTTGAAGACCTGTGAAAAGATCTTTGAAGGCATGGGTTTGGGAACAAACAACAAAGCACGACTAGGTATTTGGCTCCTATAGGAGGAAGCAGAGCTGTGGTGGGATGCCATCACCTCGGAGGATGCAGCAGGTACTGTCAAAACCTGGGAGCAATTCAAAACCATGTTCAACGAGAAGTTTGTACCTGAACAGGCTTTAGAGAGGATGCGAGAGCAGTTTGCTAATCTCCAGCAAGGAGATCTCTCTATCCAGGATTACCTCATTAAATTCACCCAGTTGTCGCGCTATGCCCCAGAGCTTATTATGACTAACAAAGCAAAGAACAAGAGATTTATATTTGGGCTAAAGCGCAAGTACCTTGATAAAGCCATGAGCAACATCAAACTCTCCTTCTCAGAATTGGTAGAAATGGCTTGCAATTATGAAGATATGGATGAAAGACACGCCAGCCAAGACCGCGCCAAAAGCCAAGCTGGAAATAAGCGCAAGGCTTCAGCAGATCAGCCCGAGTCTAGCATTACAGCGGCCGCTACTCAGAAAACTGGAAATATACCGAAAGGAAATTGCTACAACTGCGGGAAGCCAGGACATTTTTCTAATGTGTGCAAAGCCCCGAGGAAACCAAAGGCAAACCCAGACTCAGCCGAATGCTACAACTGCCATAAGAAAGGGCACCATAGCAGGAACTGTCCTCTGAAGCAGAATGCACAAGTGGCTCATGTGTATGACGGGAAGACCCCGCTAGCAAACACCGATGGATCAGGTAAACCCGACGTCTTGGGAGGTACCCTTTCCATTAAAAATATTCCTGTTTCTGTACTTTTTGATACTGGTGCATCATGTAGCTTCATTTCTGGTAACACTGTTCACAAGTTAAAATTGAAACGAAGGAAGCTTAAAGAACCAATTAAAGTTCAAAACCCGATAGGAGGTTCGGTTAGTCTCAGTACCTATTGCAAATTACCTATTTCCTTTTCTCGATACCGATTTCCTTTTGATTTGATCATCACGGACCTTTCCGAATTCGACATTATTCTGGGACTTGATTGGTTGACAAAATATAAGGCCGAAGTTAGATGTGCCGAACGAATCGTTAAAGTTAAAACGAAGCTTGGACCTATATATATACTATGTCATGGCTCAGAAATTAATAGAACAGAATTTTGGTCTTCTTTAGAAGTTACTCCCCCTTCATTAGAAAAGATACCGGTCGTTAAAAACTATGCTGATGTGTTTGAAGAAGTAGAAAACTTACCGCCGCAAAGAGAAATTGAATTCAGGATATATCTAATTCCTAACGCCCGACCAGTAGTTCATCCAATTAGAAGAATGGCCCCGAAAGAAAAAGAAGAGTTAGGTAGTCAAACCCGAGAATTACTTTGGAAAGGTCTGATTAGACCGAGCTTTTCAGCTTGGGGAGCAGCAGTAGTATTTGTCCCAAAATCAGACGGTACTCTAAGACTATGTGTTGATTACTGAGATCTCAATAAGCAGACCCTGAAGAACAAATATCCCTTGCCACGAATAGACGATCTGTTAGATCAATTAAATGGAGCAACAGTTAGCAACTATGACGATCCCAAAATCCGAGGGGCGGTATTAAGGATATTCATTGGAATATAACACATTAATCATCATAGCAGAGTACAGATAATAGCAAAAACAATAAATAGAATAATTTTACATGAATATGACAGCGGAATCACAATATGTAACAACATCAGAATAGCACAGCGTAGGATATAACTTAGTAAAAAAAAAGGGAAGTGATCAGTCATCATCACCAGAGGCGGAATACATACATGCAGTGTGACATAATAAGGGTATCAGTCTACATCGCCGAAGGCGGTACATATACATACGATAATAAGTACTGAAAGTAAATCAGTCTGCATCGCCTGTGGCGGAATCATAATACAAGTACAATAATGGCGGAAAATGTCAAAGTCGTCTTTGTGATGTCAGCCTCGCCATGAACCAAAATACACTCTATGTAACAGTGCAGAGCCAAAAACAACCTGTCGCCTGTGAACTAGGCTGCCCGTGTGAAAATAAGGGCACCCGCGTTTGCAAAGTGAAACAAACAACGAGTCAGTCATGGGGACTGGTATGAGGAATCTATTTAACAGTTAAACAACAGTAATAAGCAAATCATAGGACCACGCCACTTTTGCGGAACGGGTTTACTCCAGTGATTGCTAGTGCATTTAAAACAAAGTAAATTCTTTTAAAACAACGCAATGCTTTCAAAAAGAATGAAGCCATTATAAGACTCATGTCCCATCATACAATGCAACGCAAGCCGAAGGATAGAGTTTTACGTTATAATGGCCAAATATGCTTGATACGTATAAAGAAAAATCAATTGATATTATTACTAGTGCATATATGTTTCAAAAATGAATAGCATCATAAATATCAATCATAGGCGACATGAGCGTCCCATGCCACTATGTCGCCATATATATGTTACAATCGAATCCGTTATCTCGTATTGGAAATTGGATTTCCGTCATGAGTCGAGGCAAGGGGCAAGCTCCTCTCCGCTTCGAGACATTCTACCAAATGCCTCAGGACTACACACTCTGGGTAACCCTGGATGCTTCAGGGCCGGTCCTCTCTTACGTTTGAGGATTGGCAATTCCTGAACACACGTTTCCCGGTCCTTACAGACCTATAATCGAGGCGTCTTGCATTCCAACAACCACATAGGTGAAAAATAGATATAAATGTCAGGGCTGGTAAGTCACTGACACCACCATAGCTAGAAAGAAACGTCGTGCTCTCCCTGCAGTCCGTATCCCGTTTTTAACTCATACCGGGGTGTGAGGCTCGCGAATCCACGCTATACACAAAGTCAGGCCACGTAGACCGTGCTTTTATCATCAACCACAAGACTTTGCTTTGCAACAGAAGCCTTGATCACAGCATCTTGGCATGCCACATAGGCAGTCCACTCCATACGATTGGTTTCTATAGATATATAACCTCTGAGCTCGTACGTCACAGAGAAGGGCGTTAAGAAAAAGAATAAATTCTTCGCCGCCAAACAGATATATATTTAACAGAGATCAACCAGTACAGAACAAAATCCAATGTCAGACACACAGTCCATTTACAAGTCCGTTCTGGGTCTGAACGAAACCGGAGGCGTCAAATTCCTTGTGTATCCGTACAATCAACACATACATTCAGACGGCTACTACTTCCGTTCCTTCACGGTAGCTACTCCGGTCAGGAACCTCTGCAGCGCCCATCCAACCGATACGAAGATCGTCGGTCTTGAATCGTCTTTGTATCTTCCAATTCGAATCGTTCGATAAATTATTTGAAATGAGGGTTAGCTCTGCCTTTTCAAATAATCCACGTAATTAGAATTCAAATCAATTCTTTCTATGGTTATATTATTCGACATCCATATTTCAGTTTTTTTTTAGTGTTATTTTCGTGTCAAACACATACAACCATCAAATATCAAACAATTCAAGCCCAATTGGTTTATTTGCAATCTATGTTGCTTATAATATTTTATAACGATTTTTCGCCATTTTTATTTAATTAAAAATGACCATATTTAATTAAACGACGTTTCAGGTCGTGCCGTGGCACTGGCGCTGTTTTTCCCCTAATTTGTTTTACACATATATATTCCTAAAGCGAACCCAACGGTTCCTGTTTCGTGAAAATCCGACGGTCGGATCTTCTACACTAGTCGTTTGAAGTTACGGTTTCAAATTCGAACTGCAGCGTCGTTATTCGAATTAATTTAATTATATTTATATTTATATATAAATATAAACGATTCTGGCGCTGTTTTTCTTCAGATTTGAATTAAACATTCCGGACAATCCAACCGTTGGATTTTTACAAGGTTGGTGCCGTTGGGAAGAATTCATACGAAAGATAAATGTAGCGACCCATTACTTCCCCGGTCTCCGAAGAGATGAGAAAGAACGAATTACTGTGAGAACAAGACAAAACAGAACGCAGACGGAAGAACATTTCATTGTTACTACAACAATCCCATCAGATACAAGAATATACAGAGTATAAATGAATAAATTACATTCGATACATATCAGAGATTACAATAAATTACATAGCAGCGGAAAATAATACAAAGCACAACTGAAGGTGATATACGGATACAGAGCTTTCCGGGTTATTACAATCTCCTCCACTTAAAACTTTTCGTCCCCAAAAAGGAACAAAGTCGAAAGTGGTTTGATCAATCAACTCTACGTTCGATCTGGCTTCTATTCTCCAACTTTTCAGTTTCTGAGAATTTTCAAATTTTCAAAAATTTGGCTAACACCCTAAATTTTCGAAAAATTTCGCCATAACCTCCCCTGCACCGGGGGCCACGGGAAAATCGCGAAATTGCCGTATAGGACTTCTGATCTCAAAAAGAAAAAGATAAAGCCAAGCGGCTAGCCAATAGGCTCATAAAATCATCATCACCCAAACAAAACAGTAAATTATGGTAAACATGTACCTTTTTGTCGGGCAAATAAATTTTATTCTCTGCTCTAGCCTCCTTGCTATGACCTGTTCAATATAAGTATATGTATATGCAAGCAAATGCGACTAATTTCAATACAATTCAATATTTGATTCAATTAAGCATAATGGTTCAAAATTAGCAAACAAATCATTTGATACTATAATAAGTGTACAGTGTCAAAACAATTTCAATCATAAATATAAATCATAGACGACATAGCATCCCATGCTACTATGTCGCCATACTAGTTCTACAATTAAAACCGCAATACACGTATTGGAAATTGGATTTCCGTCATGAGTCGAGGCAAGGGGCAAGCTCCTCTCCGCGTTCGAGACACTCTAGCAAATGTCTCAGGGCTACGCACTCTGGGCAACCCTGGATCGGTTGGGCCGGTCCTCACTTACGTTAGAGGATTGGCAATTCCCGAACACACGTTTCCCGGTCCTTACAGACCTAATATCGAGGCGCCTCACATCCAACAACCACATAGGTGAAAAGTATATAAATGTCAGGGCTGGTAAGTCACTGACACCACCAAAGCTAGAAAGAAACGTCGTGCTCTCCCAGCGGTCCGTATCCCGTTTTTAACTCATACCGAGGTGTGAGGCTCGCGAATTCACGCTATACACAAAGCTACGCCACAGAGGCCGTGCTTTGATCATCAACCACAAGACATTGCTTTTCAACAGAAGCCTTGATCATTGCATCTCAGCGTGCCACACAGGCAATTCATGCCATGCGATTGATATCTATCGATATATAACCTCTAAGCTCGTACGTCTCAGAGAAGGGCGTTAAGCAAGAGAATAAATTCTCCGCCGCCAAACAGATATATATTTAACAGAAATCAATCAACACAGAATAAAATCCAATGTTAGACACACAATCCGTTTACAAGTTCGTTCTGGGTTTGAACGAAACCGGAGGCACTTTCCTCGCATATCCATCGATCTCCAAGTACGTCTGGACGACCACCAACTATTTCCATCCTCTTGGGTGTACAGCCCAATCAGGATCGTCAGTAATTATCCAAACGATGTGAAGACTTCCGGACTTCAACCAACGTCTTCATCTTCGACATATCGTCGAATCGGCTATTCAGAATGGGTATGAACCCGGCCTTTCCGAACAACCCGCGTATATTAAAACAAATGTTACACAAAAACAACATACGTCTCATTCCAATTCTGAATATTCTGTTATTTAAATATTCACATCTTTTGGGAAAGGTTCCCATTAATTTTATCCAAGATAAATTCTTTAGAATTTATCCTTTAATCTTCCTTTGGATGTCGTTTCAAACCAAATTATGGTTTTCCAAACTAGTCGAGATTAGCGAACCACGCAGAAGTAATTATTTATTTTATTTCCCAATCCCAACCTATTCATCCCATGAAGCAAAACTGGTAATACTCCATATTTAACACCATGGTGTTATCGGTAAAATTAATTACCATTTCACGTTCAAATCTAATTAAAGATTTAACTATCGCTTTGGAGCAAAACTGGTGGTACTCCATTCTCGCTCATTTTCTAAATTTGATAATTTAGATTATCAATTCACATTTCAATCTAATTACAGATTCATTAAAACTCCTTTTACTGGGTTAAAGAACTAGTGTCATTTAAAACACAGATTTTAGTTGTGTAGTTGGGCGATGTGTAAAATTCATCGACCCAATCAATGTCCTTCCAATGTAGCGACCCGTTACTTCCCCGGTTTCCGTAGAGATGAGAAAGAACGAATTACTGTGAGAACAAGACAAAACAGAACGCAGACGGAAGAACATTTCATTGTTATTACAACAATTCCATCAGACACAAGAATATACAGAGTATATTGAATAAATTACATTCAATGAATATCAGAGATTACAACAAATTACATAGCAGCGGAAAATAATACAAAGCACAACTGAAGGTGATATACGGATACAGAGCTTTCCGGATATCATTCCTGCTGTAAACCAGGATCCTGTGAATATAAATCTGCAAAACCAAAACTACTAGCTGCCCGTGCGGAAAATAGGGTCACCCAGAGTTTAGGTTAAAACAATAAACTCCAGGTGCCCCTATTTTCCGCACGGGCAGCTAGTAGTTTTGGTTTTGCAGATTTATATTCACAGGATCCTGGTTTACAGCTGGAATGATATCCGAAAAGCTCTGTATCCGTATATCACCTTCAGTTGTGCTTTGTATTATTTTCCGCTGCTATGTAATTTATTGTAATCTCTAATATTCATTGAATGTAATTTATTCATTATACTCTGTATATTCTTGTATCTGATGGAATTGTTGTAATAACAATGAAATGTTCTTCCGTCTGCGTTCTGTTTTGTCTTGTTCTCACAGTAATTCGTTCTTTCTCATCTCTTCGGAGACCGGGGAAGTAACGGGTCGCTACATTTGGTATCAGAGCCAGGTTTCGATCCTAGGACCTGTGGGTTATGGGCCCACCACGCTTCCGCTGCGCAACTCTGATCAATACGGCTTTATATATTTCAATAATTCCATTATTCTATTCGACAAATGAATCTATATTTTTGTCAACACGTGACTACTCTCAACGGATGAGTACTGTCCACGTGTGACTATTTTTGTTATTTAATATATTTTATAAAAATAATGGTATCTAACGTTTGATTTCGCATCAGACTCCAACCGTAAATTAGTAAGAGAACGATTCCCTAAATATTAACCCTGAAGGCCGAAACCAACATCAGATCAATATCCGGGAGACCACTCATCTCATCTATTTTCCAGTCAGTTTCTAATTTTATATATGATAAAGATGTAAATTTTATTATTATAATATTTCGTTCAACACATGACTAATCTCAACGGATGAGTACTGTCAACACATGAAACTTTATTTTATATTGATAAAGATGTAAATTTTATTATTAAAATATTTCGTTCAACACATGACTAATCTCAACGGATGAGTACTGTTTACACATGAACCTTTATTTTATATTATTCTTTATTTTTTAAATTGGAATGAGGCCCAATCAATCACCATATAATGTTAATTATATGGATTTTCATACATCACACGTATATAATAGCATTGAAAAATAATCAACCATCAACCAAAGTGCACTACACTGTATAAGCATCAAATATAGACATCTAACGCTTATAACAGCCTGTCAATCAATCGATCGACATATTTAATCAATCAGGATGAGTGAACTTCAAATTTCATCCCAATACCCATGTGGGGTTTCAAACAATCAAACACAGATTTTAGTTGTACATAAACAAACCGTCCGGTTTGTAAACGAATATTTTATCTTATTCACTTCATTGTTAAAAATTATATTTTTAATGATAAAATATTTTATTTCAACACATGAATTTCTATTCAGTTCATTTACACAATAAAAATGATATTTTTATTTTTCTAACATATTTCAGGAAATTTCGGCGGCATAACGGCACGATACTAGAAACGGGACAAGGCCAAGCCTTATCCCCGGTCTAGTGAAGGCTCACACCATTCACACATCAATCAAATCCATTCCATTTCACCAAACAATTCAATTCAAACCCAATAAACTAATCAACTACACAACCAAACAATTTAACAAACAAGCCATCTATGGTCTGTGGATGACGGGTGTCGGGTGCTACTAAACACCGTCTGCATCCTAGTATATATATATAACTAGAAAAAGAAATTGAAGAGTGAGAAATTCTCACCAAAGCTATCCCAACTTCACAACACTTCAAATGTAGGAAATCTTCGCCGTGCTTGCCTTTTGTCAATTTCGTTGCCCGTAGCCACTACATATATAAAAATCGTATTTTTACTTTGTTATTCAATATATAAAAATCGAATTTTTACTATGTTATTCAATATATAAAAATCGAATTTTTGCTATGCGATTCAATATATAAAAATCGAATTTTTAATTCGCTATTCAATATATAAAAATCTAATTTTTACTTCGCTATTCAATATATAAAAATCTAATTTTTACTTCGCTATTCAATATATAAAAATCTAATTTTTACTTCGCTATTCAATATATAAAAATCTAATTTTTACTTC
Source organism: Allium sativum (assembly GCA_030737875.1). NCBI lineage: Eukaryota > Viridiplantae > Streptophyta > Magnoliopsida > Asparagales > Amaryllidaceae > Allium > Allium sativum. The sequence continues at coordinate 166,702,175 of CM060913.1, forward strand.
GCTATTCAATATATAAAAATCTAATTTTTACTTCGCTATTCAATATATAAAAATCGAATTTTTACTATGCTATTCAATATATAAAAGTCGAATTTTTACAATCACGCTATATGGATAAAAATGCTATTTTTACACCGCTACTATATAGATAAAAATTCTATTTTTACTTCGCTATTCTCCATATAAAGATCTCGCCTTTTATCAATAAAGATTTCTCCTTTTCAAATTTATCATTATAAAAATCACATTTTTATTTTGCTATACATATAGAGATGATATTTCTAATATTCCTATCATGTAAAAATTATATTTTTAATTCTCTACATAAACAAAAATCATATTTTTACATCTTCTACATAATAAAGATTATATTTTTAATACTTTAAAAATATAAAAATCATATTTTTAATACTTTAAAAATATAAAAATCATATTTTTTTATATACTAAAAATCGTATTTTTATTTCGCTACATGTACATAAAAGATTATATTTTTATTTCAAAATCATATGTATAAAAATCGTATTTTTATCATATCACTTCCCGTATCCAGTTGGGGGTTCTATCGGTCTCAGTTGGGTTTGTGGGGTGCCTGTCTCTTTTTCCTGCTATAAATTCCCTACTATCTCTGTCGTTATGAATTTTGATGAATTCGATCTTATTCTGGGATTGGATTGGTTAACCAAATATGAAGCAGAGGTTAGATGTGCCGAGAGAGTTGTTAGAGCTAAGATTAAATCAGGGAGTTATATAACCATACCGTGTGAAGGTCAGAAATCTAATAGAAAAGACTTCTGGGCCGCTCTCGATGTTTCTCCAGCCCAAATAGAAAACATCCCTGAAGTTACAGAGAATATTCTAGACCTCATCAAAGATATTACTGTCGTCAAGAACTATGCGGATGTGTTCGAAGAAGTTGTTCGCTTACCTCCGCAGAGAGAAATAGATTTCAAGATCGTTTTGATTCCCAATGCAAGGCCGGTAGTTCACGCTATTCGAAGAATGTCCTTAAAAGAGAAAGAGTAATTAGACAATCAAACATGACAGCTAGTATGGAAAGGTCTGATCAGGCCTAGTTTCTCTGATTGGGGAGCAGCAGTGGTGTTTGTCCCAAAATCTGACAGTACTCTACGTCTATGTGTGGATTATCGTGATCTAAACAAACAAGCAATAAAGAACAAATATCCATTGCCGCAAATAGATGATTTGTTGGATAGATTAAATGGAACACAGGTATTCTCACGAATGGACCTAGTTACAGGCTTCCATCAACTTCGAATTACCGAAGAGTGTGTTCCAATGACAGCATTCAGTGGTCCCGACCTATTCTACGGGTGGTTAGTGATGCCATTCGGCTTATGTAACGCTCCGGTCTATTTCGTCGATCTGATGAACAGAGTATTCAGAGGAGTATTGAATAAATTTGTTCTGGTTTTTATTGACGACATTCTAATCTTCTCTAAATCAAAGGCCGAACATGAAAAGCATTTGGAACAAGTGTTAGAAATCCTCAGAAGGAATGTATTGAAAGCAAAGTTTTCCAAATGTATCTTCTGGCAAGATGAAGTAAAATTCCTAGGCCACGTCGTATCGAAAGAAGGAATTGCTGTGGATCCAAGCAAAATCACAGCTATTTAGAATTGGAAACAGCCCAGTACCCCCACTGAAGTCCGCAGTTTTCTCGGATTGGCTAGCTATTACCGGAAGTTTGTTAAAAACTTTTCGAAGATATCTGGTCACTTAACGAAGCTTACAAAGAAGCATTCAAAGTTCAAATGGACTCCAGTAAGTGAGGAGGCTTTCGAAGAGCTAAAGTTAAGACTAATGACTGCTCCAGTGTTAACCATCATCGATGGAAATCAAGATTTAAAAGTCTGGACTGATGCTTCTAGAGAAGGCCTGGGCGCAGTGTTAATGCAGAGAGGCCAAGTGATTGCTTATGCTAGCCAGAGAGGCCAAGTGATTGCTTATGCTAGCCGTCAACTGAAGCCACACGAGAAGAACTACGTAACTCATGATCTTGAGTTATTGGCTATAGTATTCGCTTTGAAAATCTGGAGACACTATCTTCTGGGTGAGAGATTTGAACTGTTTACAGATCATCAGTCGTTAAAGTATCTGTTCACTCAGAAAGACCTGAATTTAAGGCAGCAACGTTGGCTGGAGTTTCTTGCAGCATATGACTTTGAAATTATATATACTCCAGGGAAAGCCAATGTCGTGGCCGATGCGCTGAGCCGAAAGAATGTAATGATCGCCATCTTTATTATCACGACTTCCTAGATTGACAAAATATCTATTCTTCAGAAGGAGGATAACTTTATTAAGGATATGATTAAAAGGATCCAGAAAGGCGAACCCTCGTGTTTTCAAATAGATAACGACGAAACCTTGAGGTTGAAAGGAAGGATTTGTGTTCCCGACATCCCAGAGTTAAAAAGGGAAGTGTTAGGCGAGTGTCACAAGTCCAAGCTGAGTATCCATCCTGGTGTGGCCAAAATGTATAACGATCTCAAACGAACATTCTGGTGGAAGGCTATGAAAAGAGACATTTCAATATATGTTAGCCGATGCCCTACTTGCCAGCTAGTCAAAAGCGACCAACAAAAATTGGCTGGATTGTTACAACCGCTAAAAGTTCCTGGTTGGAAGTGGGAACATATTTCTATGGATTTCATTGATGGTCCGCCGAGAACCAGAAAAGGGAATGACAGTATTTGGGTGATCGTAGATCGCTTCACGAAGACCGCCCATTTCATACCTGTCAGATCAAATAGAACTGCTCAGAGTCTGTCGCAGATTTACTTCAGGGAAATAATTAGACTATATGGAGTGCCGCTCAGTAAAGTCAGTGATAGAGATACAATATTCACTAGCAAATTCTGAGAAGCATTTCAAGTCGAACTGGGAACGAAGTTGAACTTGAGCACCGCTTATCATCCTCAGATAGACGGTCAGACTGAGAGGGTGAATCGTATTTTAGAAGATCTATTGCGGGCTTGTGTTATAGATTTCGGTGGATCATGGGAAGACCATCTACATTTGGCTGAATTCTCATATAACAACAGCTACCAAGCGAGTCTGACAATGTCGCCATTCGAAGCATTGTATGGTAGACCGTGCCGATCTCCTGCTTGTTAGGTTGAACCTGGAAATAGACTTGTGTTAGGGCCAGACATGATTCGAGAGGCTGCCGACAAAGTCGATTTTATCAAGAAACGATTACTGGACGCTCAGAGCCGACAAAAGAGCTACGCCGATAGAAGAAGAAGAGATATATCCTTTGCTGTTGGCGACTATGTATATTTGAAAGTATCGCCGATGAGAGGAGTTATCCGGTTCGGTAAAACTGGAAAGTTAGCGCCCAAATTCATTGGTCCGTTTCCTATTCTGGAACGGATCGGAACTCTCGCTTATAGGGTTAAATTGCCTGACTGGTTGCCTGGAGTTCATGATGTATTTCACATATCTCAACTTCGAAAGCACGTTCATGATCCAGACTTGATCGTGGAAGAAGCATCTCAGCAGGATATTGAAATTACTACAGAATTAGCTGTGAGAAGAGAGCCGCTAAAGATTATCGGCAAAGAAACCAAAGAGCTGAGGAACAAGAATGTACACTTAGTCAAAGTGCAATGGAGTGGAGATCCGCGAGATTGTACTTGGGAAACTGAGGAGAGCATTCAGAAAGCTTATCCTAGATGCCGAGTGGATATCTCTGATTGACTCCGGTGCAAGGTACATTTACCCTACTTTGCATTACCAATTAGTGTTCAATTCTGTTGTTATTTTCTTTCCATTGATGTGCACTTTTAAATTCTATAGTCTGAATGATTTTAAAAAAGAGTATAGAAATTGATTAGTATATTTTTGAAAGGTTGAAAACAGTTGGATTGGTTGTTGTGTTGTGTGATAGTAGATTTATCAAACCACTTTCGACTTTGTTCCTTTTCGGGGACGAAAAGTTTCAAGTGGGGGAGATTGTAACGACCCAGAAAATCTGAACCAATTTAAAAATTTTTAAATTGGCTGAAATAATGGATTTTAAATATTTAAAATAAATACTTTAAATAATGGTAAAGGAAAATGTGTTCTGGTCAATTACAGTTAAATTGGATCGACCAAAAATGGGCCTTTTTGCAAACGGTCTCGGAATTCGACGAAACTAGTTTTGTTCGGACCGTACCGTCAAAACATAGACAGATTTATTTTTCTGGAATTTTTCGAATCAGTTTGTGGCCCTGGCAAATTGAAATGTACGTTCAAATCAAATATTAAATGTTTATATTTTAAATTGAATGTAAACTGACTGAAACAGTCGAATGGGCCTACGAAACATATCCCATTGTGTTCGGGATGGGGGTAAAACGCTAGGGACGACAGTCGTTGGGGTTGGATTGGGGTTCGTGCGTGAAAGGGGGTATTTTCGAAATTTTAAAATTTATAAATAAAAAAAAATATTGGTCAGACTACTTTCTCTCTCCCCGAATGTCCTTTATCGCGCACGGCAGATATCGCTTCCCACCTTCTCTCCTCCGTTCCTCCTCCTATAAGCAAAATCACGCCTTCCTCCTGTTGAGGATTTTATAGAGCTCGGAGAGATCTTCAAATCCATACAAGGGTGGTAATTTTTCGTTGCCTGAATTGGGAGAACCACCTCCCTGAAGTTCCGAACTTCATCGCGCCGCGCCGCCTAGCTCCGACCACCGAGCTGCCTTCGCCGCCACCCATAGACGCGCCCCTCTTCCCTCTTTCATGTGGTGTACTCGGATCGGCTTCAGGTTGCACGGATTGTAAGATAAATCGCGACCTAGTTTTGAAGATTTTCAGAGAGGTACGGCCTTGTATACTTAAAACTGATTTCAACAGTTTTAAAGTGTTGCAAACATTTGAAAAATTATATCTTTTTACTACGTTAACGAAATTCGATGAAACAGGAAACATCGTGACCATGTGGACGCCTTCTACATTTTAGAAGAGACCACATATATTTCTGAGCCTTCTGCTATTTTTGGTGGAGTGGAACCCAATGTGAGATTTCTAATTTATAAACAATATGGAAAACGACGATGTATAAATTATATAGTCGATGTATGAGTTATATAAGCGTTGTACACCTCTTGTATAAGCGTTGTATAAGTTATATGTTCGATGTATAAGTTATATATGCGTTGTAAAAATTATATATGTGTTGAAATAGAAGTGAATTGCTATATATATATATATATATATATATATATATATATATATATATATATATATATATATATACACGCCCCTCGCCCGCAAACCATGGACGATATTTTTGATTGTGATTGGTGTGAAAATTGATTGATAGCGAATGGCTGTTTGGGATTGTTTGTGGTTGATACTGATTGATTGTGGTTGAAAAATACCCATTTGTGGTTGAGAAATTTTTGGTTGAAACCACATAGGATTAGTTTGTGGAAATGAAATAAATATATACATGCCGCCTGCGTGCGAACTAGATGCATGATCCCCATTGTCAAAAACCGCGAGGTTTTAAGGTAGAGCGAGGAGCCGTACTAGGGACGGTCCCGGTTTTAACTACCCTACCGTTATGCTGCCGAAATTTTGAATAATATTCATGTGTTTGAATAATTTTCATTTGCTGAAACTATATTTATTCGTTGAATAGAAAACCTTCATGTATTGAATCGATATTCATTCGTTGATTAGAAATTCATGTGTTGAATGGTCTTCGTATTTTAAATATAAACATCACATTTTTATCTATACATAGAAACTATAGAAAACCTTCATGTGTTGAATCGATATTCATTCGTTGATTAGGAATTCATGTGTTGAATGGTATTCATATTTTGAAATAAATTGTTTCATAATAAAAATCACCTTTTTATCATCTATATGAGCTATGTAAAATGACCTCGTTTTAAAAGAAATTGTTTTATAAGAAATATCCTATTTTTATCACCTATATAAACAATATAAAATAATAGTGTTTTGAAATGTGTTGTTTTACAATAAAAATCACATTTTTATTATACACATGGATTGTTGAAATGTGAAGCGTTAAAAATAGCAACTCGTTCAAATAAATATGCATGAGTCGAAATATTCACTAATTAGCTAATGATATGATTTTCGCCTATGCATGCAACATTAGAATGAATGGTGTTTTTAAACCAAATTGAATCAAATATGAAGTTGAATGGAAAATGATAAGTGATAAGAACTGTATATATGTACATGCATATTTATTGAACAGGTTATGACAAAGGGGCTAGAAGGAGAGGAATAAAACTTTGTGCCCGACAAATAGGTACACATTTACTGTTTTGTTTGGGTGATGATTTTATGAGCCTGTTGGCTAGCCGCTTGGCTTTTTCTTTTTCTTTTCGACATGAGACGCCCATGTGGCTATTTGGGAATTTTCCCAGCCCCTCCCCTACAAAGGAGGTTATGGCGAAATTTTCCAAAATTTAAAGGCGTTAGAGAAATATTTGAAATGGAAACGATATTGAAATTGTTGAATGAACTATATTTATATAAATATAAATAAAATTAAAACGAAACGTGGCCGTGTAGTTCGTGTTTTGAAACCGTGATTTCAAACAACTAGTGCGGGAAATCCGACCATTGGATTTTCCCGAAACCGCAACTGTTGGGTTCGCCTTGGAATAATCTTTCCAACGGCACCAACTTTGTAAAAATTCAACGGTTGGATTGTCTGGAATGTTTAATTCAAATCTGAAGAAAAACAGCGCCAGAATCGATTACATTTATATATATATATATATATATATATATATATATATATATATAATTATATTTAATCGAATAACGACGCTGCAGTTCGTATTTTGAAATCGAAACTTCAAACGATTGTACCGGGAGATCCGACCGTCGGATTTTACCGAAATTGGAACCATTGGATTCGTTTTGAAAAGACCTTTCTAATGATGTAAATTGTGTGAAGATCCAACGGTTAAATTTTCAGATATGTGTAAATCAAATCTGAAGAAAAACAGCGCCACGGCCGCGTTATGGCCCGAAGCGTCGTTTTGAATAAATTGGAAATTTTAAAATAAATAATAATAGCGATAAATCGTTATAAAATATCATAAACGATATGGAATGGAAATAAACTGAATTTGCGCGATTTATGTGGTATTTGATGGTTGAATGTGTTTGGTGTGAAAATTACATTAAAGAACAAAATTGGTGTTGTCGAACGATTTAACCATTGAAATAAATTGATTTGAAATTCTAAATATACGTGAATTATTTGAAAAGGCCGAGTTAATTATCATTTCAAATAATTGACCGACGATTGAAAGTCGAAGATGAAGACGGTGGTCGAAGACCGGAGATCTTCACCTCGTTTGGATGGTAACCGAGGTCTTGATTGGGAGGCATCCCGAAATATGGATAATGAGTGGTGATCGTCCAGACGTACGTGGTGATCGAAGGGTTTGCGAGGTATTTAGTGCCTCCGGTTTCGTTCAGACCCAGAACGGACTTGTAAATGGACTGTGTGTCTGACATTGTATTTTATTCTGTGTTGATTGATCTCTATTAAATATACATCTGTTTTGGCGGCGGAGAATTTATTCTTTTGCTTAACGCCCTTTTCTGAAACGCACGAGCTCAGAGGTTGTATATCGATGGACATCAGTCGCATGGCAAGAATCTCCTGTGTGGCATGCTAAGATGTAGGGATCAGGGCTTCTGTTGTAAAGCAAAGTCTTGTGGTGATGATCAAAGCACCTCCGGTGTGGCGTAGCTTTGTGTATAACGTGAAATCGCGAGCCTCACACCCCGGTATGAACCAGAAACGGGAGAGGACATCAGGGAGGGCCTACGTTTCTTCCTAGCTAGGGTGGTGTCAGTGACCTACCAGCCCTGACATTTATATACTTTTCACCTGTGTGGTTGTTGCTGTTGCGAGGCGCCTCGGTTAGATCAGACGACCCAGGTCCGATGGAGCCATTCGTTGGTTCGCTTACGCCCCAAAGGGCGGGGAAACGTAGTGTTCATGCATTTTAATCCACTCCGTGTGGACCGGCCCTGACGATCCAAGGGTCGATGCGTTCTGATGCTGAGACTCGGGCTAGGCAGTCTCGAATACGGTAAGGACTATCTTTTGCCTTGGTTCATGATGGAAATCCAATTTCCAAATACGACATCGTGCGATTTTGATTGTATACCTATATATGATGACATAGTGGTATGGGACATTAATGCCGTCTATGATTTGAAATTGTTTTCAAAACATACAAACACTAGCAATAATATAAATGCCTTTGTTTTATTCGGATCAAGCATATTTTGGCCGTTATAAGAGAAAAACTCTATCCTCCGGTTTGCGTTGCATTGTGTGATGGGAACTGAGTCTTATAATGGCTTCATATTTATAAAAAGCATAGCGATGTTTAAAAGAAAGATTTGTTTTAAAGCACTGGCAATCCAATGGAGTAAACCCGTTCCACGAAAGTGGCGTGGTCCTGTGATTGGTCATATTATATATGTGTTGAGTAGATTTCTCATACCAGTCCCATGACTGACTCGTAGTTTGTTTCACTTTCAAACTCGGGTGCCCCTTTTTCTACACGGGCAGCCTTGTATTCAGGTTTGGCTGGTTCTTTCTGGATAGCTGGTGCTGAAGATGGATTCTATCATTTATTTATTTTTATGCTGTTCAGCTCCTATTGTACATATTTTGTTTATTTCCGCTGTAGACATTTATGTATAGCTGAACTGTATTTGTACTAAGTAAGATCCTAAATACTGTGTAACTCTGATGATTACTTTTATCCAGTATATTCTATTGTTCATTATCTGGTGTATTTATTTAATTCGTATCTGTTATTATTTGTTTCTGTGTTATATTCCACGGATTACCCTTGCCACCGTTAGTACGGGGTTTGGGGTTGTCTCATTTCCTGGGACCTGTGGGTTATACATATGATAGGGGAAGTGATATGATAAAAATACGATTTTTATACATATGATTTTGAAATAAAAATATAAACTTTTATGTACATGTAGCGAAATAAAAATACGATTTTTAGTATATAAAAAAATATGATTTTTATATTTTTAAAGTATTAAAAATATAATCTTTATTATGTAGACGATGTAAAAATATGATTTTTGTTTATGTAGAGAATTAAAAATATAATTTTTACATGATAGGAATATTAGAAATATCATCTCTATATGTATAGCAAAATAAAAATGTATTGATACCAACTGTGACGATCCCAAAATCCGAGGGGCGGTATTAAGGATAATCATTGGAATATAACACATTAATCATCATAGCAGAGTACAGATAATAGCAAAAACAATAAATAGAATAATTTTACATGAATATGACAGCGGAATCACAACATGTAACAACATCAGAATAGCACAGCGTAGGATATAACTTAGTAAAAAAAGGGAAGTGATCAGTCATCATCGCTAGAGGCGGAATACATACATGCAGTGAGACATAATAAGGGTATCAGTCTACATCGCCGAAGGCAGTACATACACATACGATAATAAGTACTGAAAGTAAATCAGTCTGCATCGCCTGTGGCGGAATCATAATAAAGGTACAATAATGGCGGAAAATGTCAAAGTCGTCTCTGTGAAGTCAGCCTCGCCATGAGCCAAAATGCACTCTATGTAATAGTGCAGAGCCAAAAACAACATGTCACTTGTGAACTAGGCTGCCCATGTGAAAATAAGGGCACCCGCGTTTGCAAAGTGAAACAAACAACGAGTCAGTCATGGGGACTGGTATGAGGAATCTATTTAATAGTTAAACAACAGTAATAAGCAAATCATAGGACCACGCCACTTTCGCGGAACGGGTTTACTCCAGTGATTGCAAGTGCATTTAAAACAAAGTAAATTCTTTTAAAACAACGCAATGCTTTCAAAAAGAATGAAGCCATTATAAGACTCAGGTCCCATCATACAATGCAACACAAGCCAGAGGATAGAGTTTTACATTATAATGGCCAAATTTGTGAGACGACCCCAAACCCCGTACTGACGGTGGCAAGGGTTATCTTTGGAATATAACACAGAAACAGATAATAGCAGAACAAAATCTAATAAATACACCAGATAGTGAACAATAGAATATACTGGATAAAAGTAATCATCAGAGTTACACAGTATACAGGATCTTACTAAGTACAAATACAGTTCAGCTATACATAAATGTCTACAGCGGAAAACAAACAAAACATGTACAATAGGAGCTGAACAACATAAAAACAGATAAATGATAGAATCCATCTTCAGCTCCAGCTATCCAGAAAGAACCAGCTAAACCTGAATACAAGTCTGCCCGTGCAGAAAAAAAGGGGCACCCGAGTTTGAAAGTGAAACAAACTACGAGTCAGTCATGGGACTGGTATGAGAAATCTACTCAACACATATATAATATGGCCAATCACAGGACCACGCCACTTTCGTGGAATGGGTTTTATCCATTGGATTGCCAGTGCTTTAAAACAAATCTTTCTTTTAAACATCTCTATGCTTTTTGTAAAAATGAAGCCGTTATAAGACTCAGTTCCCATCACACAATGCAACGCAAACCGGAGGATCGAGTTTTTACCTTATAACGGCCAAATATGCATGATACGAATAAAACAAAGGCATTTGATATTATTGCTAGTTTTTATATGTTTTGAAAACAATTTCAAATCTTAACTATCAATCATAGACGGCATTAATGCCCCATACCACTATGTCGCCATATATAGGTATACAATCAAAACCGTACGGTGTCGTATTTGGAAATTGGATTTCCGTCATGAACCAAGGCAAAAGATAGTCCTTACCGAATTCGTGACTCTCTAGCCCGAGCAATAGGACCCAGACTCAGGTGGGCCCTTGGAGCGACAGGGCCGGTCCACCGATGTGGATTAAAATGCCTGAACAATACGTTTCCCCGCCCTTTGGGGCGTAAACGAGCAAACAAATGACTCCATCGGACTCGGATCGTCCGATCAAACCGAGGCGCCTCGCAACAGCAACAACGATATAGGTGAAAATTATATAAATGTCAGGGCTGGTAGGTCACTGACACCACCCTAGCTAGAAAGAAACGCATGCCCTCCCTGAGGTCCTTCTCCCATTTCTGGATCATACCGGGGTGTGAGGATCGCGATTACACGTTACACACAAAGCTACACCACACAGGCGGTGCTTTGATCATCACCACAAAACTTTGCTTTTCAACAGAAGCCCTGATCACTGCATCTTAGCATGCCACACAGGCAATTCATGCCATGCGACTGATGTCCATCGATATACAACCTCTGAGCTCGTACATCTCAGAGAAGGGCGTTAAGCAAAAGAATAAATTCTCCGCCGCCAAACAGATGTATATTTAATAGAGATCAATCAACACAGAATAAAATCCAATGTCAGACACACAGTCCATTTACAAGTCCGTTCTGGGTCTGAACGAAACTGGAGGCACTAAATACCTCGCAAACCCATCGATCACCACGTACGTCTGGACGATCACCACTCATTATCTATATTTCGGGATGCCTCCCATCAGGACCTCGGTTACCATCCAAACGAGGTGAAGATCTCCGGTCTTCGACCATCGTCTTCATCTTCGACTTTCAATCGTCGGTCAATTATTTGAAATGAGAATTAACTCGGCCTTTTCAAATAATTCACGTATATTTAGAATTTCAAATCAATTTATTTCAATGGTTAAATTATTCGACAACAACAATTTTGTTCTTTAATGTAATTTTTACACCAAACACATTCAACCATCAAATACAACATAAATCGAGCAAATTCAATTTATTTCCATTCCATATTGTTTATGATATTTTATAACGATTTATCGCTATTTTTATTTATTTTAAAATAACCAATTTATTCAAAACGACGCTTCGGGCCATAGCGCGACCGTGGCGCTGTTTTTCTTCAGATTTGATTTATACATATCTGAAAATCTAACCGTTGGATCTTCACAAAATTTACATCATTAAAAAGGTCTTTTCAAAACGAATCCAACGGTTCTAGTTTCGGGAAAATCCGACGGTCGGATCTCCCGGTACAATCGTTTGAAGTTTCGATTTCAAAATACGAACTGCAGCGTCGTTATTCGATTAAATATAATTATATTTATAAATATAAATAAATATAATCGTTTCTGGCGCTGTTTTTCTTCAGATTTGAATTAAACATTCCAGACAATTCAACCGTTGGATTTTTACAAGGTTGGTGCCGTTGGGAAGATATTTCCAAGGCGAACCCGACGGTTGAGGTTTCGGGAAAATCCAGTGGTCGGATTTCCCGCACTAGTTGTTTGAAATCATGGTTTCAAAATACGAACTGCACGGCCTCGTTTCGTTTTAATTTTATTTATATTTATATATTTATATAAATATAGTTCATTCAATGATTTCAATATCGTTTTCACTTCAAATATTTCACTAACGCCTTAAAATATTGGAAAATTTCGCCATAACCTCCTTTGTACGGGAGGGCTGGGAAAATTCCCAAATAGCCACACGGGCGTCTCATGTCAAAAAGAAAAAGAAAAAGCCAAGCGGCTAGCCAACAGGCTCATAAAATCATCACCCAAACAAAACAGTAAATGTGTATCTATTTGTCGGGCACAAAATTTTATTCCTCTTCTCTAGCCCCTTTGCTATAACCTGTTCAATAAATATGCATGTACATATATACAGTTCTTACCATTTATCATTTTCTATTCAACTTCATATTTGATTTCATTTTGTTTAAAAACACCATTCATTCTACTGTTACATGTATAGGCAAAAATCATATCATTAGCTAATTAATGAATATTTCAACTCGTATATATTTCTTTGAACGAGTTGCTATTTTTAACACTTCACATTTCAACGATTCATGTATATAATAAAAATGTGATTTTTATTGTAAAACAATTCATTTCAAAACACTATTATTTTATATAGTGTATATATAGGTGATAAAAATAGGATTTTTCTTATAAAACAATTTCTTTCAAAGCGAGATTATTTTACACAGTTCATATAGTCGATAAAAGGTGATTTTTATTATCAAACAATTTATTTCAAAATATGAATACCATTCAACACATGAATTTCAAATCAACGAATGAATATCGATTCAACACATGAAGGTTTTCTACTGTTTCTATATATAGATAAAAATGTGATTTTTATATTTAAAACGCGAATACCATTCAACACATGAATTTCTAATCAACGAATGAATATCGATTCAACACATGAAGGTTTTCTAGTCAATGAATAAATATAGTTTTAGCAAATGAAAATAATTCAAACACATGAATATTATTCAAAATTTCGGCAGCATAACGGCAGGGTAGTAAAAACCGGGACCGTCCCTAGTACGGCTCCTCGCTCTACCTTAAAACCTCGCGGTTTTTGACAATGGGGATCATGCATCTAGTTCGCACGCAGGCGGCATGTATATATTTATTTCATTTCCACAAACTAATCCTATGTGGTTTCAACCAAATATTTCTCAACCACAAATGGGTATTTTTCAACCACAATCAATCAATATCAACTACAAACAATCCCAAACAACCATTCGCTATCAATCAATTTTCACACCAATCACAATCAATAAATATCGTCCATGGTTTGTGGACGAGGGGCATATATATATATATATATATATATATATATATATATATATATATATATATATATATATATATAATTTTTACAACGTATATACAACTTATACATCGAACGTACAACTTATACAATGCTTATACAAGAGGTGTACAACGCTTATATAATTCATACATCGACTATATAATTTATACATCGTTGTTTTTCCATATTGTTTATAAATTAGAAATCTCACATTGGGTTCCACTCCACCAAAAATAGCAGAAGGCTCAGAAAAATATGCGGCCTCTTCTAAAATGTAGAAGGCGTCCACACGAGTCCACTGTCTCTTGTTTCACTGAATTTCGTCAAAACAGCAAAAAGATATTATATTATAAACATTTGATAATTTAAATAGGATAATTAAATAATTTAATTACTTAATTAAATCCTAACCCCTTCAGAACCCTCATCACGGAAAGCTCCAGCCCTAGGGCTCCTTGCGCACGCCAGCATAGGGGACCGGACGCTGAACTGAGGCCGCCACGCAAAGCGGCGCACCCCCCTCTTCCTTCGCCTGAAGTGGCGCTCAGCTCGGTGGTTTATCCACCTCGAAAACTGGAGCCGAACGTCCTTGATTGGAGCTCGAAATTCGGGCTATCTGCAGCGCCTTATTCGATCCTGACCGTTGATTGCAAAGAGCTTAGAGGCCCCTTCGATTTCCCTTTGGGAAATTTGAATTTCGTTGAACCATTATGGAGATCAGAGGAGACAAAGATAGGACGATATACATCGTCGGTTAAGGTGAAGGGCGGCGCCGAACGTGAAAAGAGAATTAGGGTTTTCTCTTGGGCTATGTATATAACATATTTTAATATTTAATTCCAATATTATTTGTTTATCACTGCTAACACCAAATCTAACCCAACGACCGCCGTCCCTAGCGTTTTACCCCCATTCCGAACACAATGGGATATGTTTCGTAGGCCCATTCGACCGTTTGAGTCGGTTTTCCTTCAAATTAAAATATATAACATTCAATATTAAATTTGAAGGTACATTTCAATTTGCCAGGGCCACAAATTGATTCGAAAAATTCCAGAAAAATAAATCTAGCTATGTTTTGACGATACGGTCCCAACAAAACTGGTTTCGTCGAATTCTGAGACCGTTTGCAAAAAGGCCCATTTTTGGTCGATCCAATTTAACTATAATTGACCAAAACACATTTTCCTTTGCCACGCTCACATACTAGCTTCAAAAATTATGAAATTTGAAACCCAGCAATAACTTCCCATCCCGGATCCAACAAAAGTGGTTTCGTCGAATTCCGAGGTCGTATGCAAAATGGCCAACTTCACGGGCTATATAAATTCCATAGCGACCGTTCTGAAAACTCATTCGGCCATAACTTTTGCTTTCCGCTATGAAAATTCGATTTTTCAGATTCGTTAGAAAGGTATTCACTAACAGATTTAAATATTTTTGGTTTCACTAAAATCCGTATTGTTTTGCACCCGGTACAGTCCGACAAAATTTGAATTCAATTTTTGAAACTGCAGCGCCTTTTCAGGCCTTATTTATAATTATAATTAACTATAATCGTTTTCAATTGTCGATTCAAACTCAGTTTTTATCTCTATTATTGAAAATATTTATTATAAATATTTAAAATCCATTATTTTCGCCAATTTAAATTTTTTAAATTGGTTCAGATTTTTAGGGTTGATACAATATGCTTGATACGTATAAAGCAAAATCAATTGATATTATTACTAGTGCATATATGTTTCAAAAACGAATAGCATCATAAATATCAATAATAGGCGACATGAGCGTCCCATGCCACTATGTCGCCATATATATGTTACAATCGAATCCGTTATCTCGTATTAGAAATTGGATTTCCGTCATGAGTCGACGCAAGGGGCAAGCTCCTCTCCGCTTCGAGACATTCTAGCAAATGCCTCAGGACTACACACTCTGGGTAACCCTGGATGCTTCAGGGCCGGTCCTCTCTTACGTTTGAGGATTGGCAATTCCTGAACACACGTTTCCCGGTCCTTACTGACCTATAATCGAGGCGACTCGCATTCCAACAACCACATAGGTGAAAAATAGATATAAATGTCAGGGCTGGTAAGTCACTGACACCACCATAGCTAGAAAGAAACGTCGTGCTCTCCCTGCAGTCCGTATCCCGTTTTTAACTCATACCGGGGTGTGAGGCTCGCGAATCCACGCCATACACAAAGCTAGGCCACGTAGACCGTGCTTTGATCATCAACCACAAGACTTTGCTTTGCAACAGAAGCCTTGATCACAGCATCTTGGCATGCCATATAGGCAGTCCACTCCATACGATTGGTTTCTATCGATATATAACCTCTGAGCTCGTACGTCTCAGAGAAGGGCGTTAAGCAAAAGAATAAATTCTTCGCCGTCAAACAGATATATATTTAACAGAGATCAATCAGTACAGAACAAAATCCAATGTCAGACACACAGTCCATTTACAAGTCCGTTCTGGGTCTGAACGAAACCGGAGGCGTCAAATTCCTCGTGTATCCGTACAATCAACACATACGTTCAGACGGCTACTACTTCCGTTCCTTCACGGTAGCTACTCCGGTCAGGAACCTCTACAGCGCCCATCCAACCGATACGAAGATCGTCGGTCTTGAATCGTCTTTTTATCTTCCAATTCGAATCGTTCGATAAATTATTTGAAATGAGGGTTAGCTCGGCCTTTTCAAATAATCCACGTAATTAGAATTCAAATCAATTCTTTCTATGGTTATATTATTCGACATCCATATTTCAGTTTTTTTTTTGTTATTTTCGTGTCAAACACATACAACCATCAAATATCAAACAATTCAAGCCCAATTGGTTTATTTGCAATCTATGTTGCTTATAATATTTTATAACGATTTTTCGCCATTTTTATTTATTTAAAAATGGCTATATTTAATTAAACGACGTTTCAGGTCGTGCCGTGGCACTGGCGCTGTTTTTCCCCTAATTTGTTTTACACATATTGGAAAATCTAACCGTTGGATTTCTACAAAGTCTATATCAGTGGGAAGATATTCCCAAACCGAACCCAACGGTTCCAGTTTCGTGAAAATCTGACGGTCGGATCTTCCACACTAGTCGTTTGAAGTTACGGTTTCAAAATTCGAACTGCAGCGTCGTTATTCGATTTAATTTAATTATATTTATATTTATATATAAATATAAAGGATTCTGGCGCTGTTTTTTTTCAGATTTGAATTAAACATTCCGGACAATCGAACCGTTGGATTTTTACAAGGTTGGTGCCGTTGGGAAGATATTTGCAAGGCGAACCCAGCGGTTGCGGTTTCGGGAAAATCCGATGGTCGGATTTCTCGTACTAATCGTTTCAAATTACGATTCCGAAACACGAACTGCTCGGCTTCGATTCCCTTTAATTATATTTATATAATTAAATATAGTTCATTCTATAATTCCAACTATAGCTCATTCTATACTTTCAACTTCGTTTTCACTTCAAATATTTCACTAACGCCTTAATATTTCAAAAAAATTCGCTATAACCTCCTTTGTATGGGGAGGGGTTTGGAAATTTATTGGGCCGCGTTAGGTACCCAATAAATCCTAAAAAGCGTTCACATATTTATAGTGATATATTCTGGTGTTTACGGGGGAGCATGTATAGATTATCACTCCAGAGAATAAATTCTCGTCACCCCTTTTCCGTGTGGAAATAAATAGTCCATGTGCCGTATCTAATAACTAGAGAGACGTGATTATTGTCAACTCTAGACCTGTGTGGGTTTTTTATTAATCTGGCAATTTATCATTATATTTTATAGAGTCCATATCAGTCATCAGTTCAACCTGTAGTATATAGTCATCGCCATACAAGCCTCTCATTCGTATGGTAAATCTACCACCTCGTCACACAAGCTCCAATTGCTTATGTGGAATATGATGAAGTATGCCTATCGTCAAGAAGTATGCCATGTAGTGTAGTTCAAAATTAATTGTTACTATCCTATGGCCATATTTATTATTTCACACAGAATAACCAGCACTCCGCATCCAATGGCATTCACAGGAGTTGATATAAAAATAAAATTGCGCAGCCAACTCATCAAGGTTTACCTATTTGTCGGGCACGCAAATAATTTCTTAACTCTACAGCTAATCCATTTTTCCTGTTCAACACATGTATATATATGCAGAAGAAAGCCAATAATAATATTTCTAGTCAACTATTATTTATTTCAACACGTGTGTATTTTTATCAAAGCGTATATATGATAAAAGAAATATTTTTATCATCAAAAATATTTATTCAACACGTGAATGTTTTTTTAACACTTCATATTCACAATAAAAAATGTAGTTTTTATTGTCTATTCATTTTATTTTAAAATACGATAACATTCAACACATGAATTTCAACTCGACGAACGAATTTCAATTCAACACATGAATATTCGCTATAGTTTGTATATATATAAATATGTGATTTTTATCGCTAAAACTATTTGTTTAAATTCAAATAATATTCAACACATGAATTTCAACTCAACGAATGAATTGCAACTCAACACATGAATATTCGCTATAGTTTGTATATATATAAAAATGTGATTTTTATCGCTAAAACTATTTGTTTAAATTAAATAATATTCAACACATGAATTTCAACTCAACGAATGAATTGCAACTCAACACATGAATATTCGCTATAGTTTGTATATATATATAAATGTGATTTTTATCGCTAAAGCTATTTGTTTAAATTCAAATAATATTATACACATGAATTTCAACTCAACGAATGAATTGCAATTCAACACATGAATATTCGCTATAGTTTGTATATATATATATAAAAATGTGATTTTTATCGCTAAAGCTATTTGTTTAAATTAAAATAATATTCAACACATGAATTTCAACTCAACGAATGAATTGCAACTCAACACATGAATATTCGCTATAGTTTGTATATATATAAAAATGTGATTTTTATCGCTAAAGCTATTTGTTTAAATTCAAATAATATTCAACACATGAATTTCAACTCAACGAATGAATTGCAACTCAACACATGAATATTCGCTATAGTTTGTATATATATAAAAATGTGATTTTTATCGCTAAAGCTATTTGTTTAAATTCAAATAATATTCAACACATGAATTTCAACTCAACGAATGAATTGCAACTCAACACATGAATATTCGCTATAGTTTGTATATATATAAAAATGTGATTTTTATCGCTAAAGCTATTTGTTTAAATTCAAATAATATTCAACACATGAATTTCAACTCAACGAATGAATTGCAACTCAACATATGAATATTGGTTTCAATATATATAATTTAGTTTAACGAATGAAAATTATTCTAACACATGTATATTTCAGAAAATTTCGGCAGCATAACGACAGGGTAGTTAAAACCGGGACCGTCCCTAGTACGGCTCCCCGCTCTACCTTAAATCCTCGCGGTTTTTGACAATGGGGATCATGTATCTAGTTCGCACGCAGGCGGCATGTTTTATTTTTAATTCCACAATCCTATTCTAATTTGTTTCAACCACAAGAGGGTATTTTTCAACCATAAAGGTATTTTTCAACCACAAAGGTATTTTTCAACCACAATATCAACCACAAATAATTATTTCCAACCATTCGTCATACCATATAATATCATGTCAATCACAAGCAATAAATATCGTCCATGGTCTGTGGACGAGGGGAGCATATATATATATATATATATTATATTATAATTCACTTGCATTTCATCACAATTTAAAGCATATATGTTTCATTCAACGCTTGTATAATTTATACATCGCTAATATAACTTATATAACACATGTACATGAGGTATACAATGCGTATATAATCTACACTTCGCTTATATAATTTATACAACGCGATTTCATTCACACGATTTAGTTTTGATTGCTCACATTGGTTATTGCAGTGCTAAAAATCGTAGGAAGATCAGAAAAATCCGCGGCTTCTTCTAGATGGTAGAGAGCCTCCTTGCGGTCACGGTGTCTCCTGTTTCATCAAATTTCGTTGACGAACGAAAAAGATATTATTTTTCAAAGTTTTGCAACGCTTTATAGTGTAAAAACAATTCAGAATTACATAACCCGTTAGTTTTCAAACCTGCTCAAATTTAGGTTTTGATTTTTCTCTAGATTCGTTGCTCGATAGGTCGATCAGATTGTTGGACGTCGACGAGGGAGGGAACGGCTTTCTGGCGCCACCAGTCTCTTCCAATTCGACGTCGAGATGAACCCTGGGCGGCGGCTTAAACGCGTCGACTTCGGAGCGTCAGAACTCGATGGCGGCGCTTCTGATGGTGGCGAAACTGGGTCGGATGTGAAGAGGGGACGAAGGCGAGTGGAGTGGTGGTGGTGGCACGGCCTAGCTTCGCCTGTGGCGGCGGGAAAACGAAGGGGAAGGTTCGAGCTCGAGGAACCGTCGATATCGTCTGAGGCGGCTAGGGTTTTTGACATTTTTTTTTTTAAAGAAAAAAATCCTATTGGTCGAGACTTTATAGGAAATTTTAAATAGTGTTTTTGCAAACGAACTCGAAATCAAACCCAACGACTGTCGCCCCTAGCTAAATACCCCCATTCCGGACACAACGGGATATGTTTCGTTGGCCAATTCGACTGTTACAGTCAATTATTTTTCAAATTAAAGTATAAAACATTCAATATTTAATTTGAACGTACATTCAGTTTGCCAGGGCCACAAACTGAATCGAAAAATTCCAGAAAAATAAATCTAGCTTTGTTTTGATGATACGGTCCTAACAAAACCAGTTTCGTCAAATTCTGAGCTCGTTTGAAAAATGGCCATTTTTAGGTCGACCCATTTTAACAGAAATTGACCAATCACATTTTCTTTTGCCCCGCTCACATACTAGCTTCAAAAATTATGAAATTTGAAACTTAGCAATAGTTTGACATCCCGGACCCAACAAAAGTTGTTTCGTCGAATTCCGAGGTCGTATGCAAAATATCTATTTTCAGGGGCTATATATGCTATATAGCGACCTTTCTGAAAATTCATTCGGCCATAACTTTTGATTCCCGTTATGAAACTTCGATTTTTCAGATTCGTTAGAAAGGTATTCATAAACAGATTTAAATATTTTCAGTTTCACTAAAATCCGTTATATTTTCCACCTGGTACAGTTAGACAAAGTTTGTATTCAAAATTTCAAACTACCTTACTATACCAAATTCTTTATTTTATTGAAATTTGTTATTTCAATTATTCAAATTCCTTGGTAATAACCAAATTTAAAAATTTTAAATTGGTTCACATTTTCCGGGTTATTACAATCTCCCCCACTTAAAACTTTTCGTCCTCGAAAAGGAAATAACAGCTAAGTAGGAAACAAAATGTAAATGCAAAGTATTGTAAAGGTACCTTGCACCGGAGTTAGTCAGAGATGTCAACTCTGCCTTTGGGATTGGCTTGTTTAATGCTTTCCTCAGTCTCCCAAGTACAGTCTCTAGGATCACTACTCCACTGCACTTTGACTAAATGAATCTGTTTGCTCCTTAGCTCTCTAGTTTCTTTGCCAACTATCTTTAATGGCTCTCTTCTGAGTGCTAATTCTGGAATTATGTCTATATCCTGTTGCGTTGCTTCTTCTACAACAAGATCTGGATCATGAACATGTTTTCTGAGTTGGGACACGTGGAACACATCATGTACACCAGGCAACCAATCAGGTAATGAAACCCTATATGCAAGAGTTCCAATCCTTTCAAGTATAGGAAAGGGACCAATAAATCTCGGTGCCAACTTCCCAGTCTTGCCAAATCTGATTACTCCCCCGCATTGGAGAAACTCTTAAATAAACATAATCGCCAACGGCAAATGATAAATCTCTTCTCCTCGCATCAGCATAACTTTTCTTTCGGCTTTGTGCGGTTTTCAATCGCTTCTTAATGAAATCGACTTTATCCAATGCTTCTCGAATCATATCGAGCCCTAACGCAAGTCTGTTGCTAGGTTCTACCCAACATGCGGGGGATCTGCACGGTCTACCGTATAATGCTTCAAATGGAGACATTCCCAAACTTGCTTGGTAGCTATTGTTATAAGAGAATTCAGCTAAATGCAAGTGATCTTCCCATGAGCCTCCAAAATCGATAACGCAAGCTCGCAGTAAATCTTCTAGAATTCTATTCACCCGCTCAGTTTAGCCATCTGTCTGTGGGTGATAAGCGGTGCTTAAATTTAATTTGGTTCCCAATTCTGTCTGGAATGCTTCCCAGAATTTGCTAGTAAATAGGGGGTCTCTATCACTGACTATATTGAGCGGCACTCCATGTAGTTTAACTATTTCTTTGAAGTAAACCTGTGCTAAACTTTGAGTCGTTCTGTTGGATCAGACAGGTATGAAATGGGCAGTCTTCGTGAAGCGATCTACGATTACCCATATACCGTCGTTTCCTTTCTTTGTTCGAGGCTAGCCATCAATGAAATCCATCAAAATTTGCTCCCACTTCCATCCTGGAATTTCTAAAGGTTGTAATAGTCCAGCCAATTTATGCTGATCGCTCTGAACTAGCTGACAGGTGGAGCATCTGCTAACATATATTGAAATATCTCTTTTCATCGCCTTCCACCAGAATGTGCGCTTGATATCGTTATACATTTTGCTCACACCGGGATGGATACTTAATTTGGACTTGTGGCATTCATCAAGTACTTCCCTTCTGAACTGGGTGAATTTATTGAGGTAATCCTGGATAGAGAGATCTCCTTACTAGAGATTAGCAAACTGCTCTCGCATCCTCTCTAAAGCCTGTTCAGGTACAAACTTCTCGTTGTTTTGAATTGCTCCCAGGTTCTGACAGTACCTGCTGCATCCTCTGAGGTGATGGCATCCCACTACAGCTCTGCTTCCTCCTGTAGGAGCCAAATACCTAGTCGTGCTTTGTTGTTTGTTCCCAAACCCATGCCTTCAAAGATCTTTTCACAGGTCTTCAACCATGCAATAGCTTCTGTCACTGTACCGGTGCCAGAAAAGGGTTTTTGAGATTTATATTTGGGCTAAAGCGCAAGTACCATGACAGAGCCATGAGCAACATCAAACTCTCCTTCTCAGAATTGCTAGAAATGGCTTGCAATTATGAAGATATGGACTCTAAAAAATATAACGATAAATTGCCAGATTAATAAAAACCCCACACGGGTCTGGAGTTGACAATAATCACGTCTCTCTAATTATTAGATACGGCACATGGACTATTTATTTCCACACGGAAACGGGGCGACGAGAATTTATTCTCTGGAGTGATTATCTATACATACTCCCCCGTAAACACCAGAATATTTCACTATAAATATGTGAATGCTTTTTAGGATTTATTGGGTACCTAACACGGCCTAATAAATTTCCAAACCCCTCCCCGTACAAAGGAGGTTATGGCGAAATTTTTCGAAATATTAAGGCGTTAGTGAAATATTTGAAGTGAAAACGAAGTTGAAAATATAGAATGAACTATAGTTGGAATTATAGAATGAACTATATTTAATTATATAAATATAAATACAATTAAAGGGAATCGAAGCCGTGCAGTTCGTGTTTCAGAATCGTAATTTGAAACGATTAGTACGAGAAATCCGACCATCGGATTTTCCCAAAACCGCAACCGCTGGGTTCGCCTTGGAAATATCTTCCCAACGGCACCAACCTTGTAAAAATCCAACGGTTGGATTGTCCGGAATGTTTAATTTAAATTTGAAGAAAAACAGCGTCAGAATCGTTTATATTTATATATAAATATAAATCTAATTAAATTAAATCGAATGACGACGTTGCAGTTCGAATTTTGAAACCGTAACTTCAAACGAATAGTGTGGAAGATCCGACCGTCGGATTTTCACGAAACCGGAACCGTTGGGTTCGCTTTGGGAATATCTTCCCACTGATATAGACTTTGTAGAAATCCAACGGTTAGATTTTCCAATATGTATAAAACAAATTAGGGGAAAAACAGCGCCAGTGCCACGGCACGACCTGAAACGTCGTTTAATTAAATATGGCCTTTTTTAAATAAATAAAAATGGCGAAAAATCGTTATAAAATATTATAAGCAACATAGATTGCAAATAAACAAATTGGGCTTGAATTGTTTGATATTTGATGGTTGTATGTGTTTGACACGAAAATAACACTAAAAAAAAAAAAAAAAAAAAAAAACTGAAATATGGATGTCGAATAATATAACCATAGAAAGAATTGATTTGAATTCTAACTACGTGGATTATTTGAAAAGGCCGAGCTAACCCTCATTTCAAATAATTTATCGAACGATTCGAATTGGAAGATACAAAGACGATTCAAGATCGACGATCTTCGTATCGGTTGGATGGGCGCTGCAGAGGTTCCTGACCGGAGTAGCTACCGTGAATGAACGGAAGTAGTAGCCGTCTGAACTTATGTGTTCATTATTGTACGGATACACGAGGAATTTGAGCCTCCGGTTTCGTTCAGACCCAGAACGGACTTGTAAATGGACTGTGTGTCTGACATTGGATTTTGTTCTGTACTGATTGATCTCTGTTAAATAAATATATATATGTTTGGCGGCGAAGAATTTATTCTTTTTCTTAACGCCCTTCTCTGAGACATACGAGCTCATAGGTTATATATCGATAGAAACCAATCGTATGGAGTGGACTGCCTATGTGGCATGCCAAGATGCTGTGATCAAGGCTTCTGTTGCAAAGCAAAGTCTTGTGGTTGATGATCAAAGCACGGTCTACATGGCCTGGCTTTGTGTATAGCGTGGATTCGCGAGCCTCACACCTCGGTATGAGTTAAAAACGGGATACGGACTGCAGGGAGAGCACGGCGTTTCCTTCTAGCTATGGTGGTGTTAGTGACTTACCAGCCCTGACATTTATATCTATTTTTCACCTATGTGGTTGTTGGAATGCGAGGCGCCTCGATTATAGGTCTGTAAGGACCGGGAAACGTGTGTTCAGGAATTGCCAATCCTCAAACGTAAGAGAGGATCGGCCCTGAAGCATCCAGGGTTACCCAGAGTGTGTAGTCCTGAGGCATTTGCTAGAATGTCTTGAAGCGGAGAGGAGCTTGCCCCTTGCCTCGACTCATGATGGAAATCCAATTTCCAATACGAGATAACGGATTCGATTGTAACATATATATTGCGACATAGTGGCATGGGACGCTCATGTCGCCTATGATTGATATTTATGATGCTATTCGTTTTTGAAACATATATGCACTAGTAATAATATCAATTGATTTTGCTTTATACGTATCAAGCATATTTGGCCATTATAAGGTAAAACTCTATCCTCCGGCTTGCGTTGCATTGTATGATGGGACCTGAGTCTTATAATGGCTTCATTCTTTTTGAAAGCATTGCGTTGTTTTAAAAGAATTTACTTTGTTTTAAATGCACTAGCAATCACTGGAGTAAACCCGTTCCGCGAAAGTGGCGTGGTCCTATGATTTGCTTATTATTGTTGTTTAACAGTTAAATAGATTCCTCATACCGGTCCCCATGATTGACTCGTTGTTTGTTTCACTTTGCAAACGCGGGTGCCCTTATTTTCACACGGGCAGCCTAGTTCAGAGGTGACAGGTTGTTTTTGGCTCTACACTGTTACATAGAGTGCATTTTGGCTCATGGCGAGGCTGACTTCACAGAGACGACTTTGACATTTTCCGCCATTATTGTACTTGTATTATGATTCCGCCACAGGCGATGCAGACTGATTTACTTTCAGTACTTATTATCGTATGTATATGTACCGCCTTCGGCGATGTAGACTGATACCTTTATTATGTCTCACTGCATGAATGTATTCCGCCTCTGGCGATGATGACTGATCACTTCCCTTTTTTTTACTAAGTTATATCCTACGCTGTGCTATTCTGATGTTGTTACATGTTGTGATTCCGCTGTCATATTCATGTAAAATTATTCTATTTATTGTTTTTGCTATTATTTGTACTCTGCTATGATGATTAATGTGTTATATTCCAATGATTATCCTTAATACCGCCCCTCGGATTTTGGGATCGTCACAGTTCCTGGTTGGAAGTGGGAACATATTTCTATGGATTTCATTGATGGTCTGCCCAGAACCAGAAAAGGGAATGACAGTATTTGGGTGATCGTAGATCGCTTCACGAAGACCGCCCATTTCATACCTGTCAGATCAAATAGAACTGCTCAGAGTCTGGCGCAGATATACTTCAGGGAAATAGTTAGACTACATGGAGTGCCGCTCAGTATAGTCAGTGATAGAGATACAATATTCACTAGCAAATTCTGGGAAGCATTTCAAGTCGAAATATGAACGAAGTTGAACTTGAGCACCGCTTATCATCCTCAGACCGACGGTCAGACTGAGAGGGTGAATCGTATTTTAGAAGATCTATTGTGGGCTTGTGTTATAGATTTCGGTGGATCATGGGAAGACCATCTACATTTGGCTGAATTCTCATATAACAACAGTTACCGTGCCGATCTCCTTCTTGTTGGGACAGTATCGTCAAAATATAGCTAGATTTATTTTTCTGGAATTTTTCGAATTAGTTTGTGGCCCTGGTAAATTGAAATGTACGTTCAAATTAAATATTGAATGTTATATATTTTAATTTGAAGGATAACTGACTGTAACAGTCGAATGGGCCTTCGAAACATATCCCATTGTGTTCGGAATGGGGGTAAAACGCTAGGAACGGCAGTCGTTGGGTTTGATTTCGAGTCCGTTTAAGAAAACCCCAATTTTTGAATAAATATATATACCGACCAATAGGAAAATTCTTTCATAAATAAAATAAAATAATCAGAACCCCCCCCCCACCCGTTAAACGCGATCGACGGCGAAGGAAGCTCCCTTCTTCCTGGCCAAAATCCGGCCGTTCCCTTCATCGGTGACCCCAACCCCAGTTCAACTTTTCGAAGCTCTCTCTCCCCTCTACAAATCCGTGCCACCCTCGACCTCCACCCTCCAGCCGTCGACGAGATCTGGCCCTCCCAACCTGACGCCGTCGAAGCCCCGCCACGCCCTCCACCTGCAACCGAGTGGGGCCTACCTGGCATCAATAGGCGCGAATCACGACGCCCTACGTCGTGGTATGGTTGGATCTTGACCAAGTGCAGCGGATTGAAAACTATTTCTAAACCTAGTTTCGAACATCAAAGGAAAGGTATCGGCTGTTTTAATTTAAAACTGATTTTAACAGTTTAAAACCGTTGCAAACTTCGAAAAATCATATCTTTTTGCTATGTTCACGAAATTCGATGAAATAGGAAACATCGTGACCGTGTGGACGCCTTCTACATTTTAGAAGAGACCGCATATTTTTCTGAGCCATGTGCTATTTTTGGTGGAGTGGAACCCAATGTGAGATTTCTAATTTATAAACAATATGGAAAACGACGATGTATAAATTATATAGTCGATGTATGAGTTATATAAGCGTTGTACACCTCTTGTATAAGCGTTGTATAAGTTGTATGTTCGATGTATAAGTTATATATGCGTTGTAAAAATTATATATGTGTTGAAATAGAATTGAATTGCTATATATAAATATAAATATATATATATATATATATATATATATATATATATATACGCCCCTCGTCCACAAACCATGGACGATATTTATTGGTTGTGATTGGTGTGAAAATTGATTGATAGCGAATGGTTGTTTGGAATTGTTTGTGGCTGATATTGATTGATTGTGGTTGAAAAATACCCATTTGTGGTTGAGAAATTTTTGGTTGAAACCACATAGGATTAGTTCATGGAAATGAAATAAATATATACATGCCGCCTGCGTGCGAACTAGATGCATGATCCCCATTGTCAAAAACCGCGAGGTTTTAAGGTAGAGCGAGGAGCCGTACTAGGGACGGTCCCGGTTTTAACTACCCTGCCGTTATGCTGCCGAAATTTTGAATAATATTCATGTGTTTGAATAATTTTCATTTGCTGAAACTATATTTATTCGTTGAATAGAAAACCTTCATGTATTGAATCGATATTCATTCGTTGATTAGAAATTCATGTGTTGAATGGTCTTCGTGTTTTAAATATAAACATCACATTTTTATCTATATATAGAAACTATAGAAAACCTTCATGTGTTGAATCGATATTCATACGTTGATTAGAAATTCATGTGTTGAATGGTATTCATATTTTGAAATAAATTGTTTCATAATAAAAATCACCTTTTTATCATCTATATGAGCTATGTAAAATGACCTTGTTTTAAAAGAAATTGTTTTATAAGAAAAATCCTATTTTTATCACCTATATAAACTATATAAAATAATAGTGTTTTGAAATGAGTTGTTTTACAATAAAAATCACATTTTTATTATACACATGGATTGTTGAAATGTGAAGCGTTAAAAATAGCAACTCGTTCAAATAAATATGCATGAGTCGAAATATTCACTAATTAGCTAATGATATGATTTTCGCCTATGCATGCAACATTAGAATGAATGGTATTTTTAAACCAAATGGAATCAAATATGAAGTTGAATGGAAAATGATAAGTGATAAGAACTGTATATATGTACATGCATATTTATTGAACAGGTTATGGCAAAGGGGATAGAAGGAGAGGAATAAAATTTTGTGCCCGACAAATAGGTACACATTTACTGTTTTGTTTGGGTGATGATTTTATGAGCCTGTTAGCTAGCCGCTTGGCTTTTTCTTTTTCTTTTCGACATGAGACGCCCGTGTGGCTATTTGGGAATTTTCCCAGCCCCTCCCGTACAAAGGAGGTTATGGCGAAATTTTCCAAAATTTAAAGGCGTTAGAGAAATATTTGAAATGGAAACGATATTGAAATTGTTGAATGAACTATATTTATATAAATATATAAATATAAATAAAATTAAAACGAAATGTGGCCGTGCAGTTCGTGTTTTGAAACCGTGATTTCAAACAACTAGTGCGGGAAATCCGACCATTGGATTTTCCCGAAACCACAACCGTTGGGTTCGCCTTGGAATAATCTTTCCAACGACACCAACTTTGTAAAAATCCAACGGTTGGATTGTCTGGAATGTTTAATTCAAATCTGAAGAAAAACAGCGCTAGAAACGATTATATATATATATATATATATATATATATATATATATATATATTAATATAATTAAATTAAATCGAATAACGACGCTGCAGTTCTTATTTTGAAATCGAAAACTTCAAACGATTGTACCGGGAGATCCGACTGTCGGATTTTCCCGAAATTGGAACCGTTGGATTCGTTTTGAAAAGACCTTTCTAATGATGTAAATTGTGTGAAGATCCAACGGTTAAATTTTCAGATATGTGTAAATCAAATCTGAAGAAAAACAGCGCCACGGCCGCGTTATGGCCCAAAGCGTCGTTTTGAATAAATTGGCTATTTTAAAATAAATAATAATAGCGATAAATCGTTATAAAATATCATAAATGATATGGAATGGAAATAAACTGAATTTGCTCGATTTATGTGGTATTTGATGGTTGAATGTGTTTGGTGTGAAAATTACATTAAAGAACAAAATTGGTGTTGTCGAACGATTTAACCATTGAAATAAATTGATTTGAAATTCTAAATATACGTGAATTATTTGAAAAGGCCGAGTTAATTCTCATTTCAAATAATTGACCGACGATTGAAAGTCGAAGATGAAGACGGTGGTCGAAGATCGGAGATCTTCACCTCGTTTGGATGGTAACCGAGGTCCTGATTGGGAGGCATCCCGAAATATGGATAATGAGTGGTGATCGTCCAGACGTACGTGGTGATCGAAGGGTTTGCGAGGTATTTAGTGCCTCTGGTTTCGTTCAGACCCAGAACGGACTTGTAAATGGACTGTGTGTCTGACATTGGATTTTATTCTGTAACGATCGATCTCTGTTAAATATACATCTGTTTGGCGGCGGAGAATTTATTCTTTTGCTTAACGCCCTTCTTTGAAACGCACGAGCTCAAAGGTTGTATATCGATGGACATCAGTCGCATGGCATGAATCGCCTGTGTGGCATGCTAAGATGCAGGGATCAGGGCTTCTGTTGAAAAGCAAAGTCTTGTGGTGATGATCAAAGCACCGCCGGTGTGGCGTAGCTTTGTGTATAACGTGAAATCGCGAGCCTCACACCCCGGTATGAACCAGAAACGGGAGAGGACATCAGGGAGGGCCTGCGTTTCTTCCTAGCTAGGGTGGTGTCAGTGACCTACCAGCCCTGACATTTATATACTTTTCACCTGTGTGGTTGTTGCTGTTGCGAGGCGCCTCGGTTAGATCGGACGATCCGGGTCCGATGGAGCCATTCGTTGGTTCGCTTACGCCCCAAAGGGCGGGGAAACGTAGTGTTCAGGCATTTTAATCCACTCCGTGTGGACCGGCCCTGATGATCCAAGGGTCGATGCGTTCTGATCCTGAGACTCGGGCTAAGCAGTCTCGAATACGGTAAGGACTATCTTTTGCCTTGGTTCATGATGGAAATCCAATTTCCAAATACGACATCGTGCGGTTTTGATTGTATACCTATATATGACGACATAGTGGTATGGGGCATTAATGTCGTTTTTGATTGATAGTTATGATTTGAAATTGTTTTCAAAACATACAAACACTAGCAATAATATAAATGCCTTTCTTTTATTCGTATCAAGCATATTTTGGCCGTTATAAGAGAAAAACTCTATCCTCCGGTTTGCGTTGCATTGTGTGATGGGAACTGAGTCTTATAATGGCTTCATTTTTATAAAAAGCATAGCGATGTTTAAAAGAAAGATTTGTTTTAAAGCACTGGCAATCCAATGGAGTAAACCCGTTCCACGAAAGTGGCGTGGTCCTGTGATTGGTCATATTATATATGTGTTGAGTAGATTTCTCATACCAGTCCGATGACTGACTCGTAGTTTGTTTCACTTTCAAACTCGGGTGCCCCTTTTTCTACACGGGCAGCCTTGTATTCAGGTTTAGCTGGTTCTTTCTGGATAGCTGGAGCTGAAGATGGATTCTATCATTTATTTATTTTTATGCTGTTCAGCTCCTATTGTACATATTTTGTTTATTTCCGCTGTAGACATTTATGTATAGCTGAACTGTATTTGTACTAAGTAAGATCCTATATACTGTGTAACTCTGATGATTACTTTTATCCAGTATATTATATTGTTCATTATCTGGTGTATTTATTTAATTCAGTTCTGCTTTTATCTGTTTCTGTGTTATATTCCAAGGATTACCCTTGCAGCCGTCAGTACGGGGTTTGGGGTTGTCTCATTTGCTCTGATACCAAATGTGACGGCCAGGAATTTTGCTCGATCCGAATCAGTCGTTAAACCAATGTAGACCTTCGAAACCCCTGATCGTTTGAGAACAGGACAAAATAGAACGCAGACGGAAGAACATTTCATTGTTATTACAACAATCCCATCAGATACAAGAATATACAGAGTATAAATGAATAAATTACATTCGATACATATCAGAGATTACAATAAATTACATAGCAGCGGAAAATAATACAAGCACAACTGAAGGTGATATACAGATACAGAAATATAGTTCATTCAACACATGAATTTCTAATCAACGAATGAATATCGATTCAATCCATGAAGGTTTTCTATTCAACGAATAAATATAGTTTCAGCAAATGAAAATTATTCAAACACATTCCAGACAATCTGACCATTGGATTTTCCTGAAACCGCAATCGTTGGGTTCGCCTTGGAATAATCTTTCCAACGGCACCAACTTTGTAAAAATCCAACGGTTGGACTGTCTGGAATGTGTTTAAATAATTTTCATTTGCTGAAACTATATTTATTCGTTGAATAGAAAACCTTCATGTATTGAATCGATATTCATTTGTTGATTAGAAATTCATGTGTTGAATGAGAGACGACCCCAACCCCCGTACTGACGACGGCAAGGGTAATCCTTGGAATATAACACAGAAACAGATAAAAGCAGAACTGAATTAAATAAATACACCAGATAATGAACAATACAATATACTGGATAAAAGTAATCATCAGAGTTACACAGTATATAGGATCTTACTTAGTACAAATACAGTTCAGCTATACATAAATGTCTACCGCGAAAATAAACAAAATATGTACAATAGGAGCTGAACAACATAAAAATAAATAAATGATAGAATCCATCTTCAGCTCCAGCTATCCAGAAAGAACCAGCTAAACCTGAATACAAGGCTGCCCGTGTAGAAAAAGGGGCACCCAAGTTTGAAAGTGAAACAAACTACGAGTCAGTCATGGGACTGGTATGAGAAATCTACGCAACACATATATAATATGGCCAATCACAGGACCACGCCACTTTCGTGGAACGGGTTTACTCCATTGGATTGCCAGTGCTTTAAAACAACTCTTTCTTTTAAACATCGCTATGCTTTTTATAAATATGAAGCCATTATAAGACTCAGTTCCCATGACACAATGCAACGCAAACCGGAGGTTAGAGTTTTTCTCTTATAACGGCCAAAATATGCTTGATACGAATAAAAAAAGGCATTTATATTATTGCTAGTGTTTGTATGTTTTGAAAACAATTTCAAATCATAACTATCAATCAAAGACGACATTAATGCCCCATACCACTATGTCGTCATATATAGGTATACAATCAAAACCGCACGATGTCGTATTTGGAAATTGGATTTCCATCATGAACCAAGGCAAAAGATAGTCCTTACCGTATTCGAGACTGCTTAGCCCGAGTCTCAGGATCAGAACGCATCGACCCTTGGATCGTCAGGGCCGGTCCACACGGAGTGGATTAAAATGCCTGAACACTACGTTTCCCCGCCCTTTGGGGCGTAAGCGAACCAACGAATGGCTCCATCGGACCCGGATCGTCCGATCTAACCGAGGCGCCTCGCAACAGCAACAACCACACATGTGAAAAGTATATAAATGTCAGGGCTGGTAGGTCACTGACACCACCCTAGCTAGGAAGAAACGCAGGCCCTCCCTGATGTCCTCTCCCGTTTCTGGTTCATACCGGGGTGTGAGGCTCGCGATTTCACGTTATACACAAAGCTACGCCACACCGGCGGTGCTTTGATCATCACCACAAGACTTTGCTTTTCAACAGAAGCCCTGATCCCTGCATCTTAGCATGCCACACAGGCGATTCATGCCATGCGACTGATGTCCATCGATATACAACCTTTGAGCTCGTGCGTTTCAGAGAAGGGCGTTAAGCAAAAGAATAAATTCTCCGCCGCCAAACAGATGTATATTTAACAGAGATCGATCGTTACAGAATAAAATCCAATGTCAGACACACAGTCCATTTACAAGTCCGTTCTGGGTCTGAACGAAACCAGAGGCACTAAATACCTCGCAAACCCTTCGATCACCACGTACGTCTGGACGATCACCACTCATTATCCATATTTCGGGATGCCTCCCAATCAGGACCTCGGTTACCATCCAAACGAGGTGAAAATCTCCGATCTTCGACCACCGTCTTCATCTTCGACTTTCAATCGTCGGTCAATTATTTGAAATGAGAATTAACTCGGCCTTTTCAAATAATTCACGTATATTTAGAATTTCAAATCAATTTATTTCAATGGTTAAATCGTTCGACAACACCAATTTTGTTCTTTAATGTAATTTTCACACCAAACACATTCAACCATCAAATACCACATAAATCGAGCAAATTCAGTTTATTTCCATTCCATATCGTTTATGATATTTTATAACGATTTATCGCTATTATTATTTATTTTAAAATAGCCAATTTATTCAAAACGACGCTTCGGGCCATAACGCGGCCGTGGCGTTGTTTTTCTTCAGATTTGATTTACACATATCTGAAAATTTAACCGTTGGATCTTCACACAATTTACATCATTAGTCTTTTCAAAACGAATCCAACGGTTCCAGTTTCGGGAAAATCCGACGGTCGGATCTCCCGGTACAATCGTTTGAAGTTTCGATTTCAAAATACGAACTACAGCGTCGTTATTCGATTAAATATAATTATATTTATATATATATATATATATATATATATAATCATTCATTTCGAAATCGTTTTAAATATAAAACGATTTCGAAATGAATTGAATATAAAACGATTTCGAAATGAATTGAATATAAAACGATTTCAAAATGAATTGAATATAAAACGATTTCGAAATGAATTGAATATAAAACGATTTCGAAATGAATTGAATATATAACAAATTTGATTTGAATTGAATATATAACGAATTTGATTTGAATTGAATAGAAAACCAATTTGATTCGAATTGAATAGAAAACGAATTGAATTCAAATTGAATAGAAAACGAATTGAATTTAAATTGAACAGAAAACGTGTTTGACCAGTTTCAGTTGATTTTAATCGACTGGAAATTGGCCATTTTTCCAACGGTCTCAGAATTCGACGGAACTAGTTTTGTTAGGACCGTATCGTCAATACGAAGCTAGAAAATATTTTTCTTGAATTTTTCGAGTTAGTATGTGACCTCGGTAAATTGAAATGCGTATTCAAATTCAATATATAGAGTTATATGTTGATTTTGACGAAAACTGATTGTAACGACCGAATCAGCCTACGATGCATATCCCATTGTGTTCGGAATGGGGGTAATTAGCTATGAACGACAGGCGGTGGGCCTCGTTTAAAGGTCGTATGAAAAAGTTGCTTTTTGAAAATAAATTAATTAAATAAATTAAAAATTAAATCACTCCTCTCCTATTTAACCTCTGCCCCCCCTTCAGATCGATTCATTACCGAAATAAAAAAAAAGAGAAAGGGGGAGCGACAATCGTCGCCCTCCCCGATGACCAACGCGCCGCCGCTTCAGGTGGCGCGCTCACCACGAAGTCCCCCCCCTCGACCCCCCCTCGCGCCAGAGCGCGATCCCCTCCCCCCCCCCCCCTCGTTCGATTTTCCTCCAGCCCTGCTCCGCCAAACCACCGCCACCGTGGGGCCTGCCTCCGCCCGCCACCGACAAGAGCACCACCCTCGCGTCCACCAATAGCCTGTCACCCCTTCCCCAGTCCAATCCCAACCTATTCATCCCATGAAGCAAAACTGGTGATACTCCATATCTAATACCACGGTGTCATCGGTAAAGTTAATTACCATTCCACGTTCAAATCTAATTAAAGATTTAACTATCGCTTTGGAGCAAAACTGGTAATACTCCATCCTTGCTCATTTTCCAAATTTGATAATTTAGATTATCAATTCAAATTTCAATCTAATTGCAGATTCATTAAAACTCCTTTTACTGGGTTAAAGAACTAATGTCATTTAAAACACAGTTCACGACAAACTCAAATCACTTTCGGGGTGTATTTATTTGTAGTTTTGGTTCTCACACCAGTCTAATCGAATACATATGTAAAACCCGACGCAGCAAACTCTAACCACTCCACAGTTCGTCTGCCGCCACCGTTCGCCGATGCTCCTCCTCGCTAGCAGTCGCACCCAGCAGCCGCCCCGCGCCGTAGTTGGACCAGCAACCCTTCTTTAATCGAAAACAGTAAGTTTTTAATTTTTGAATATAAGATATGAACTTTGTTTTTAAAAAAGATATGAACTTTGTTTTTTAAAAAAAAGGCGAGATCTTTAGTTGTTTAAAGTTTTGATTTTCATTATGCATATCGATTTATAAGGAGGTGATTTATATATAGCAAAAAGATTATATTTTTAAAATAGAAAGATTCGATTTTGATTAGAAGAAATATATGTACTTTCTTATGTATGAAGCGATAGAATAGAAAATATAATTTTTATCGTATAGAATAGAAAATATAATTTTTATCGTATAGAGAAGAAAATATAATTTTTATTCATATGAATGACATGTATTAATTTGATTTTCATTGTTTGAATGGAAATATAAAAATATGGTCTTTATTTGCATAGAAGATTAGTAAAAATTCGATTTTTATATATTGAATAACAAAGAAAAAATTCGATTTTTATATATTGAATAGCGAAGAAAAAATTCGATTTTTATATATTGAATAGCGAAGTAAAAATTCGATTTTTATATATTGAATAGCGAAGTAAAAATTCGATTTTTATATATTGAATAGCGAAGTAAAAATGTGATTTTTATATATATAGAGAATACTGGCAGTGAAAAGTGACAAGAGGCAGAACGACGAAGATTTATACCTAAGAAGAGTCGTGGCATTGGATTAGCTATCTGTGAGAACTTCTCACCTTTAATTTATTTTTCTAGTTGAAATATATATACTAGGATGCAGACGGTGTTTAGTAGCACCCGACACCCGTCGTCCACAGACCATGGACGGCTTGTATGCTTGTTTGTTTGATTTTGATGTGTAGTTGATTGTGTGATGTGATGTGAAATGAAATAAAACATTTATATAGTTAAAATAAAATATTTTATAGTGGAAAATATTTTATAGTTAAAAATAGAATTTTTAACGTGTATATGAAATGAAATAAAAATAAACAAATCGGACGATTTGTTTATATACACACATTTGACTGATATTGATTGGGACGATAAATTTTACACATCGCCCAACTGCACAAATAAAAACTGTGTTTGATTGTTTGAAACCCCACACGGGTATTGGGATGATATTTGACGTACACTAATCCCGATTGTTTAGTTGTATGTCGATCAATTGATTGACAGACTGTTATGAGCGTTAAATATTTATATTCGATGCTTATACAGTGTAGAATGCACTTTGGATGATGGTTGATTTTTCATCATTGTTATTGTATACATGTGTTGTAGAAAATCCATATAATTAACATTATATGTTAATTGATTGGGCTTCATTCAATATTTTAAATAGAAATATTTGAAATAGAAATATTTGAAATAGAAATATTTGAATCGAAATATTTGAAAAGAAATATTTGAAATAGAAATATTTGAAAAGAAATATTTGAAATAGAAATATTTGAATAGAAATATTTGAAAAGAAATATTTGAAATAGAAATATTTGAATAGAAATATTTGAAAAGAAATATTTGAAAAAAGAAATATATGAAGCCGTGTTGATTAGATTGACGCCATTTTGACGTGAACGATATTTATATCGATTTTATTCATTTTATAATGAATATCGAAAGTGATTTCAAAATCTGATATTTTGAAAAGAATCGAAATTCAAACCGAATTTGAATTGAATTGAATAGAAAACAAATTCGAATTTAATTGAATAGAAAATGAATTCGAATTGAATTGAATAGAAAACGAATTTGAATTGAATAGAAAACGAATTCGAATTTAATTGAATAGAAAACGAATTCGAATTGAATTGAATAGAAAACGAATTCGAATTGAATTGAATAGAGAATGAATTTGAATTGAACTTAATAGAAAACGAATTCGAATTGAATTGAATTGAAAACAAATTTGAATTGAATCGAATAGAAAACAAATCTGAATTGAATTTAGTTCAATTGAAAACGAATTGAAATAGAATTGAAATCGATTTGAATTGAAATCAAATAGAAGTGAATGTAAAAAAGGAATTTATAAGGGAAAATTCAATTTTGATTCGAATTTGAAATAAAGGTTGAAATTGTTTTTGTAACAAATTTGAAATGATTTATAAAATTCGTTTTAAAAAGGAAATCGACGAAATATATATAATATATATATATTATATATATAATGGCCTGAATAGAACGCGCCGCGTCGCGGCAGTTCGTGAATTTCGACCATTGATTTCGAACGGACATTGCGGGAGATCCGACCGTCAGATTCTCCTAAAACCGGAACTGTTGGGTTCGTATCGAAAAGAGCTTTCTAACGAATATTAGAAATTTTAAATCTAACGGTTGGATTTGGAATCATGTCCAAATCAAATATGGAAAAGGTCGCTGTAAGTGCAGTTCGATGGCCGTTGATGGAAATCGACTGTACGGGCTTTGATAAAATTATTAAAAATAGTACTAATTTGTGTAAAATCATAAGAAATTATTTGTGAAGAATTGGGATGAAAAACTCCATATTTGAAAAGATAAAAATAGATTTTTATCGAAATGAACTAGTTTTGAACTAGAATTAAAATTCTATTTAGTTTTAAATAAATAAATTTGATTTGAAATGGTTTCGAAAATAACCAGAATTTCCAATGATTTCATTGGAATGGATTTGAATCGAAATTGTCTTTGGAATATTTCGATGTTGGATTTCGTGATTATACAGATGTTGTTATGGATATTTGAAAGATATAGATATATATATCATTATTTCCAATACGATATTTGTTGGTTGTAGAATTTGATATTGAATATACGCCGATATATTTTCTATTCAGAGCCTTGTATTTAATATCAAATGTGATTTGGGTTTATCGTGAATGGCGTCTTCATTAACGCTGTTCTTAAACCCAGTTGAGGAAAAGATTAAATCTTTTTATTTAGATTTAACGAAGTGCACCAATTAAATAATATTTAATTGGAATTGAAATGTAATGTGATTTTGGGTTTATAGTGAACCGTGTTTTAAAATGACACTGATTCTTTAACCCAGTTAAAGATTAAAACTAAGTGGAGTTTTAATGAATCTTTAATTAGATTGAAAAGATCGAGAATGGAGTATCACCAGTTTTGCTCCAAAGCGATAGTTAAATCTTTAATTAGATTTGGACGTGGAATGGTAATTAATTTTACCGATAACACCGTGGTATTAGATATGGAGTATTACCAGTTTTGCTTCATGGGATGAATAGGTTGGGATTGGGAAATAAATTAAATAATTACTTCGGTATGGTTCGCTAATCTCGACTAGTTTGGAAAACCATAATTTGGTTTGAAATGACATCCAAAGGAAGATTAAAGGATAAATTTTAAAGAATTTATCTTGGATAAAATTAATGGGAACCTTTCCCTAAGAATTGAAATTTAGAAACTAGCTGAAGGTTAGTTAAGAAGAATGGTTTCCTGGATATTGATCTGATGTTGGTTTCGGCCTTCGGAGTTAATATTTGGGGAATTGCTCTCTTACTGATTTACGGTTAGTAACTAGTGAATTGGAATGAGGCGTATGTTGTGTTTGTGTAACATTTATTTTTGATATACGTGGGTTGTTCGGAAAGGCCGGGTTTATACCCATTCTGAATAACCGATTCGACGATATGTCGAAGATGAAGACGGTGGTTAAAGACCGGAAGTCTTCACATCGTTTGGATAATTACTGACGATCCTGGTTGGGTTGTACACCCAAGAGGATGGAAATAGTTGGTGGTCGTCCAGACGTACTTGGAGATGGATGGATATGCGAGGAAAGTGCCTCCGGTTTCATTCAGACCCAGAACGAACTTGTAAATGGATGGTGTGTCTGACATTGTATTCCTTTATATTGTATTCGTTGATCTCTGCTAAATATATATCTGTTTGGCGGCGGAGAATTTATTCTCTTGATTAACGACCTTCTCTGAGACATACGAGCTCAAAGGTTATATATTGGCAGAAATCAGTGGTACGATATGGATTGATAGTGTGGCATGCTGAGATGCAGTGATCCAGACTTTTGTTGAAAAGCAAAGTTTGGTGGATGATGATCAAAGCGCAGCTTTAATACAACATGGCTTTTAGCGTTGATTCGCGAGCCTCACATCCCGGTATGGTGGTAAACTGATGGTTTGATCAGTATGCTTTTTAGTGGATGGGCACCTTAGTGGTGTCGTGGATTCGGTCGACCAAGATGAGCTTAGTGCTCAGGGATATATAGAGTAAGCGGTGTTTTCTCTCGCTGGGACGTAAGACGCAGTGATACTCTGATCCCAAATGTGCGGATGTGCAGACGGTGTTTTCTCTTGTTGGAACGTAAGCCGTGGTGAATTGCATTTCGCGATCGATCTTTCGAATCTGGAGCCACCATGATGGAAATCCAATTTCCAATACGTGTATTTCGGTTTTATTTGTAGAGCCTAGTATGGCGACATAGTGGGATGGGGCGCTTATGCCGTCTATGATTGATACTTATGATTTGAAGATGTTTTATATCATATGCATTTATAATAGTATCAAATGATTTGTTTTAAACGTATCAAGCATTTGGCTATTATAAGGTAAAAACCCTATCCTCTGGCTTGCGTTGCATTGTGTGATGGGACCTGGGTCTTATAATAGCTTCATTTTTCTTTATTTAGCATTGCGCTGTTGTTTTATGCACTGGTGTTCTTGGGAGGAAACCCGTTCCATGTTATACGGCGTGGTCCCTTGATTTACCTTACTTTGAAAATAAAGATAAATAACTGTTTTTGTTCTCACACCAGTCCCATGACTGACCTAGAGTTTATTGTTTTGACCTAAACTCTGGGTGCCCCTATTTTGACACGGGCAGCTAGTAGTTTTGGGTTTTGCAGAATTATATTCACATGATCCTGGTTTGCAGCTGGAATGATATCCGGAAAGCTTTGTATCCGTATATCTCTTCTAGTTGTGTAATGTATTATTTTCCGCTACGATGTATTTAAATGTAATTTAAATCTCTGATATTTCTGTGTAATATTCATTTATACTCTGTATATTCTTGTATTCTGGTGCATTGTTGTAATATACAATGAAATGTTCTTCCGTCTGCATTCTGTTGTGGCTTGTTCTCGAACTATCCGCGCTTTCCTAACCGGGGAAGTTACGGGTTTTCACAGTCGTTTGATATCAAATCAGACTCCAACCGTAAATTAGTAAGAGAACGATTCCCTAAATATTAACCCCGAAGGCCGAAACCAACATCAGATCAATATCCAGGAGACCACTCATGAAACGACCCAAACTTCCCTATAAAGGAAAGCATGGATTGCATTGAGAACAACTCACATCAGAACACAAACTGAAGAACATTTTATTGCTGATTACAACAATTACATCAGAGTACAAGAATATAACAGAGTATAAATGAATAATATACATTGGAAATACAATAATATCAGAGATTTAAATTACATTTAAATAGCAGCGGAAAAATAATACAAAAATACAACTGGAAGGAATACACGGATACAGAGCTTTCCGAATACTGCTTCAGCTATAAACCAG
Source organism: Allium sativum (assembly GCA_030737875.1). NCBI lineage: Eukaryota > Viridiplantae > Streptophyta > Magnoliopsida > Asparagales > Amaryllidaceae > Allium > Allium sativum. The sequence goes on from CM060913.1 coordinate 166,742,906, forward strand.
GATCCTGTAAATATATCTGCAAAAAGCTACTCGACTGCCCATGTGGAAAAATATGGGCACCCGAGTTTGCCAGTGAAACAAACTAAAGGTCAGTCATGGGACTGGTATGAGAAATCTTAACTTAACTTATCTACTAATAAGGCTAATCACAGGACCACGCCACTTACGCGGAACGGGTTTACTCCATTGGATTGCCAGTGCATAAAATAAAGTAAATCGTTAAACAACGCAATGCTTTCTAGAAAAATGAAACCATTATAAGACCCAAATCCCATCACACAATGCAACGCAAACCGGAGGATAGGGTTTTACCTTACATTGGTCAAAAGATGCTTGATACGATAAAACGAAATTAGAATTAGTGTGTATATATTTTAAAACAATTTCAATCATAGACGGCATAGTACCCCATCCTACTATGTCGCCCTACTAGTTCTACAATCAAAACCGCAAGGTCGTAATGGAAGTTGGATTTCCATCCTGAGTCGAGGCTAGGGGCAAGCTCCTCTCCGATTCGAGACACTCTAGCAAATGCCTCAGGATCCCCCGCAGTGAACCCTTGGATGCGGTAGGGCCGGTCCCCACCTATGGGCAGTGGATTAGTTATACCTGAACACACGTTTCTCGGTTCCTTTGAACCTATAATATGACCACTATCGGCTTATAAAAATCCGAGACGCCTAAAAATCCATCATCCACATAAGTAAAATGTCAGGGCTGGTAGGTCGCTGACATCACTCTAGCTAGAAAGAAACGTGTGCACTCCCTACGGTCCGTATCCCGTTTTTGACTCATACCGGGGTGTGAGGCTCGCGAAGTCACGATATACACAAAGGTATGCCGTAAAAGGCTATACTTTGATCACCCCACGAGGCCCTGCTTTTCAACAAAAGACTTGATCAATTGCATCTTGGCGTGCCACACTGACAATTCACGCCATGCGATCAATCACTATTAACATATACCAGGGTGTTAAGTAGAGAATAAATTCTCCACCACCAATCAGATATACATTAATAAAGATCAATTTAATTCACATGGAACGAAATCCAACGTCAGACACACATCCATTTACTAGCTTATGCTCTGGGTCTGAGCGAAAACCAAATCCGAACAATCAACAATAGTCCGGACGGCCACCACTGAAGCCCCTTCAAGGTAGCTACTCCCATCATGGGTCTCAGTAGCAACACATCCATTCGATGTGAAGATCGTCGGTCTTCAATCACCGTCTTCAACTTCGACTCTTCATCGTCGTAGTGATTATTCAGAATGGGTTAAACCCAGTCTTCCTGAATAACTCGCGTATTTTTATAATTAAAAATCAAGTACTATAAAAAGCACATCCAACGCCTTATTCCAATTCAGAATATTCTTATATATAAAATATTCAAATTATTCTTGTCAAAAATAAATTCTTTATCTTTTTCTTTAAATCTTTCTTTTAAAGATTTATTAAAACACAATTTGGTTTTAAATATCACAAATCATTATTCAATGGTTATTTAAATTTAAGAAATTAATCTTAACTTCAAATGGGTTAAAGAACTAATGCCATTTAAAAACATAGTTCACGGTAAACCCCAAATCATCTTCCATAAAACTATGGAATCTTCACAGAATTCAAATCAACATATATTCGTTATAAATTTCTGTATCCGACCAATAATATAAATGGAATAACGGCAAAGCCTCTTAAATTCCATATGTAGTATCGGTTTTCTTCTACAGAAGCTTATCTCGGTTATAATAAATTTGAATTCCATTCAACTCCAATTTAATATTTTAAATTGGAAATCTTTACTGTTGGGAAATTCCCATTTAAATCTTAATAAAAGAATTATAATTTCCTAATCATATTTCACTGTCAGTTGGGTTAAAGAACACATGTCACTAAAAAAAACACGGTTCACAATAAACCCAACTCACATTTCTTATTTCAATTACTAAATATAATTGAAAACTTTTATAATCTAAATTAAAAGATTATTATTTCCATACGGGGTTTAAGAACAGTGTTATTTAAAACACTATTCACGACAAAACCAATATCCCATTTATTTAATTTAACTTAAATTAAATATAAACAAGTTGGAAAAACTTCATTAAATCTAATCTTAATGATTTATACTAGTAAATCACTAGTTCATTTCAATAAATATATTTTCCTAAAATATATTCTTTTCTAAAATATATTCTAAAATATATTTTTCTAGAATACTCTTTATTGGAATGCGACTCAATCAACATCCATATATTGCATATAATCAACAATCATGATAATTAATTATCGCACATCCAAATAATCAACCAAAGTGGATTCTACACTAAATATTGGGATTAGTGTGGGGTTTCATCCAACAAGCAAATAATAAATTATTTGTGCACTTGGGCGATGTGTAAAAATTATCGACCCAATCACATAAACAAGTTGGATGACTTGTAAATGGAAGTGTAATATTCATCTAACAATATATTTGACACATCAAACATTCCACATCACATACACACATCTCAATTCTTTTTATTGTGTACAAATGACAATAAAAACCTTAATTTTTATTTCAATTCTTTTTATTGTTAACAAATGACAATAAAATCTTAACTCTTAATTATTGACCAAAAAGTATATTTTTAGTCTTATTCATTTTTAAGGACAAAATGAATATTTTACTTCATTCTTTTTAATTTGACAAAATATGATAATTTTGTCTAACTCTTCTTTAATGTACAAAATATGAATATTTTGTTAAATTCCTTTTTAATGTACAAAATATACATTTCTACTTTACTCTTTTTAATGTGATTTTGTTTATTAACCTTTCAATGTAAACAAAATGATAGTTTTGTTTATTAATTTTTCTGACAACAGTATTTCTACTTCATTCTTTTTGGTGCGACAAAATATGATTATTTTGTCTAACTCTTCTTTACAAAATATGATTATTTTGTCTGATTCCTTTACGTGTAAACAAAATGTTTATTTCTAACTCATTCTCCTCTTTAATGTATAAAAATATACAATTTCAATTCATTTCTTTTTAAATGTATAAAAATATACATTTTCTATTCTTTTCTATTTAACACTTTTTGGCAAAAATGTTATTCTTTTCATTTAACAAAATATGATAAAATGTTAACCCTTTTTATTTAACAAAATATGATAGTTTTGTTTATCCCTTTTTTTTTGTAATCAAAATAATCATTTTGTTCTAATCCTTTTTATGAAATCAAAATATGAATTTTTGTTCTAATCCCTTTTTATGAAATCAAAGTATGAATTTTTGTTCTGATTCTTTTTATGAAATCAAAGTATGAATTTTTGTTCTGATCCTTTTTATGAAATCAAAATATGAATTTTTGTTCTGATCCTTTTTATGAAATCAAAATATCCTTTCCAATCTCATTACATTTCTTAATAAAATATCCTTTTCATCGCATCTAAAATGATAATAAAAATGTAATATTAACATTCCTCTTTTTATCGCATCAAAAAGGTCGATAAAAATGAATCACTAACATTGTCTATTTTTATCGCATCAAAAATGACGATCAAAATGAATCACTAACATTGTCTATTTTTATCGCATCAAAAATGACGATCAAAATGAATCACTAACATTGTCTATTTTTATCGCATCAAAAATTACGATCAAAATGAATCACTAACATTGTCTATTTTTATCGCATCAAAAATGTCGATAAAAATGAATCACTAACATTGTCTATTTTTATCGCATCAAAAATGACGATCAAAATGAATCACTAACATTGTCTATTTTTATCGCAACAAAAATGTCGATAAAAATGAATTACTAACATTGTCTATTTTTATCGCATCAGAAATGACGATAAAAATTACAACGTTAACCATTCTATTTTCACTGCATTCAAAATGACGATAAAATATTCAACATTGACAATTCTATTTTTACAGCATTCAAAATGACGATAAAATATGACATAGCAAATCTATCATTTTAATGATTCTAAAATGACGGTGAAATATGACATTCTAAAGTATAACCAGAAATGACCTTTTTATTATTTGACTAAAAATGACATGTTTTATTCTAATATAATATTAGCTAATTAGACGGTCTTTCTATACTAATGTTACATTTCTATAATAAAAATGTTCTTTTATTACAAAGGTAACCTTTTATACCAAATGTTATGTATATCTATTTTAAAAAAATGATAACTATGATTTCTATTTTCAATCTTTAAATAAAAACATAACCATATTAAAACAAGGTTGAAACTTTTTAATTTACCAAACAAAAGTAAATTCTCTTTTTATAAACAAAATGTAAATTCTTTATATTAACAAACTAAAGTGAATTCTATCTGTTAACAAACAAAAGTTTAAATCTTTTAACTTAACAGACATAGTTACAAACTTTGTATTTCAAAAAAAGGTGAAATCATTTACTTTAACAAAACAAAAGAGTAAAATCTTTAATTTAACCAACAAAAAGTGATATCTTTTATTTTGCAAACAAAAAGTGATATCTTTTATTTTGCACAACTATAATTCAACAAAATGATATTTTGTTCAACGTTATTCTAGCATAGACAATTACATCAAATCGTCCATCACAATCAAGAACAATCAAGTAGCACGCAATTGAATTCCACATCACAAATCTCACAACAATAAATAAACAAACCTACTTTACCACATCGCAGATCAAAGTACATACAGTGATTAAAAGCGAGAAAAATAATTACGATTAAATTATTATAAAAATGGGATTTCTCACCGATAGTCAAATTCTGAACAGTTCACGTTTGAAATTCCCTGAAATTAAGAATTGCTCCGTTTCAGTTCTAGTCTTTTCCATAGCGTAGTATTTTCAGATACGAGTTCAACGCAACTGACGGTCTGTGTTTTCGTCGCTGTATGAAAGAGTTATGCTTGTTTAAACTTTAATCAAATTAATAAATTAATTAATTATATACTTAATTTAATTATGGTCTTAACCTTTCTTCCTCCTTCTGTAATATGACGTAACACACAACCCATCGACGCCTTTGAGAAGCTCCCATCGCACCACCGTATAGACCACCAGACTCCGATCTGAAGCCGCCACGCCAACCGTCGAAGCCAGAACCTCCACCGCCCCAAGCATCTTCCAACTCGCCGCCCGCTACACCTCGTGATGCGTGCCCGAACGTGCTCCCTTTAAGCACGAGAATCGAGAGAACCAGCCCACTAAAACCAATCACCACCGTATCAAATTAAAGAGGATGAAAATCTCTTCGATTTGTGTTTTGAAATGGGGTTTAATTCGCTGTGTGGAAGAAGAAATTAAGGATCGAAAATGGGAGGGTTTCGGCCATTGAGATAGAACATACGGCGGCTGGACATATAGGCCTAGGATTTACCGTATTGTACAGTATTTACACCGTATAGAATAGTATATTTTCTATCTATTTAAATTTAATTCGTATATTGTACGGGACTCCAAACTAAATTCAACGAAAAATGTTCCTAGGCAAATACCCCCGTTCCAGACGCAATGGAACAGGCCTCGTAACCCAAATTGGCTGTTACGATATATTTTTATTTAATTTAGATTATAAATCATTTAATTTTTTTAATTCTGACGCACAATTAAATTCACCGGGGCCACATACGGACTCCGAAAAATCCAGAAAAATTATTTCTAGTTATGTTTTGACGATACGGTTCTAACAATTTAATTTCGTCGAATTCTGAGACCGTTTGAAAAATGGCCATTTTCAAGTCGATTAAATTTAACTATAATTGACAAAACACGTTTTCCTTTGCCACGCTCACATATTAATTCGAAAAATTATGAAAACTGAAGTCTAGCAATAATTTGACATTTCGGTTCCAACAAAAGTGGTTTCGTCGAAAACCGAGGTCGTTTGAAAAATGACTATTTTTAAGGCCAATATATTTAATATTAAAAATACATTTTTAAACAAATAAATTCCGAAACTCAAAATATATAAGTGTTTACTGTTTTTCAATGCAGAAACGTCATTCCGAACTCAATGGAAGTGGTTTCGAGTCGAAATTCCTTCATATGTGAAAAGTAGCCTTTCCGGCCCTATATAATATATATATAAATTCTACAGCGACTTTTCTAAAAATTGAATTGACCATAACTTTTGATTTCCGCTATGAAATTTCAATTTTTCAGATTCGTTAGAAAGATATTATTAAACAGATTTAAATATTTCTTGTTTCGCTCAATTCTGATTTATTATGGATCCTGTACATCCAGTCAAAATTCGAATTCAAATATTCAAACTGCTGCGCTGTTTCTAACTCCTTTTATAATTAAATTTATTCATTTTAAAATAAATTTTTAGTCGTTCTTATTTAAAATAAATTATTTTTAAACATTAAAATCCATTAAAATTTCTAAAATAAAAATTTTAAATTGGCCACAAATTTCCGGGTCGTTACAGTCGCCCCCACTTAAAATCTTTTCGTCCTCAAAAAGGAACGTAGCTAAAAGCTGTTAAATTAACTAACTCAGCTTTAAATTTTTTTATTTATTGGTTTAATTAATTATCATTCTAATTTTTTTAATTAGTGAAACTAATTAACAAACATCACAACCAGCAATCAATTAGTTGATTAACCTTTTAAATATATATAACTTTTGTATATAGTCAAAAAATCATATTTTTAGTGCAAATCATAGCAATATATCCTATCTAAGTGTTGGTTCTCATACCAGTCAATGGAAATAAAGAGAAATCCCAATTTCGAAACTCGAACATAAATACTGATGATGTCCGGACATCACCAGAATTATCCCCGGGCGACTAGAGTGTGATTCTATATCTATCCAGTATATTAAAACTTCGAATATCCGTTAATTACTCGTATATTCAAAATCTTTATATACTCGATTGTCCACATTAAAATATAATAATATACTCAAATACGTATATTTAGATAAAATTTTCAAAACTAAATTTGTTTTCATTTTTATTTTAAAGAAAATAAAACTCTTCACACTCGTTCTAGGATACTACTGATCCTATCTTTAACGGGTTATTCTTATTGGATATTACAAATCCAATCTCTGATGAATCCTTCCGTTCGGTTCTAATGTGTTTTGTTCTCGAGCTCTATAAACCAAAGCTTTGATACCAACTGAAACGACCCAAACTTCCCCGTAAAGGAAAGCATGGATTGCTTTGAGAACAACTCACAAACTGAAGAACATTTTATTGCTGATTACAACAATTACATCAGAGTACAAGAATATAACAGAGTATAAATGAATAATATACATTGGAAATACAATAATATCAGAGATTTAAATTACATATAAATAGCAGCGGAAAAATAATACAAAAATACAACTGGAAGGAATACACGGATACAGAGCTTTCCGAATACTGCTTCAGCTGTAAACCAGGATCCTGTAAATATATCTGCAAAAAGCTACTTGACTGCCCGTGTGGAAAAATATGGGCACCCGAGTTTTCCAGTGAAACAAACTACAGGTCAGTCATGAGACTGGTATGAGAAATCTTAACTTAACTTATCTACTAATAAGGCTAATCATAGGACCACGCCGCTAACGCGGAACGGGTTTACTCCATTGGATTGCCAGTGCATAAAATAAAGTAAATCGTTAAACAACGCAATGCTTTTTAGAAAAATGAAACCATTATAAGACCCAAGTCCCATCACACAATGCAACGCAAACCGGAGGATAGGGTTTTACCTTATAATGGTCAAAAGATGCTTGATATGATAAAACGAATTTAGTATTAGTGTGTGTATATTTTAAAAGAATTTCAATCATAAATATCAATCATAGACGGCATAGTACCTGTAACACCCCACCTCCGCTAGGGTCACTCGCAAAGGAATGCACTAGCTTTAGAGGGGTATTATTGGTAAACATGTACAGAAATATTACATGACAGAACATATAAAAATAGCGGAAGTAAAACCAACTTTCATATCATTAATAAATAAGGTCTAAAGCCTTTTACATCAGAGAATTTCTTACATGAAAACCTGTCTTGCAATAGTAAAGAAGCATAAACCTTTTCGTAAATTATTCCCCAAGTGAAACAGTAAAGTAGCCATAGCCAAGAAAAATCCAAGCCAAACATGATGACCTTCAAACAGAAGAAGTCCAAACTAACAATAGCATTTCCTCCCTGTAACCTGGGGGGAAACGGAAGACAAAGAGGCGAAACAAAACGGGGTCAGTCATAAAGACTGCTAAGCCCTATCTACTATCAGTATATAAACTAGTAAAGTTAACTGGCATGAGGAACTGAGATGAACATAAGTATGATGACAAGATAGATAAGCTAAACCAAAATAACAGGATGAACTACTGTACCAAGATAAACAACTGTGTCATGATAAACTACGGTGTCAAGATAAGTCAAGGTATCACATCGTCAGGTTTCTATCAAGTATACTATCCCAAGACATCTATCATGTATAACATCTCATGGTATTTATCATGTATATTTGCTCTGCACCTCTCGTACTAGTATCCCAACCCGTGTCAGGTGTTAACTATGAATGTCCCTTGCCCAATGTCATGTAATGGTCCATGTCAACCTAATATATAGCATATGTAGGTTTTCCCCACTCGTATGCTTCTTTCCATGTATAAGTCCAGTCCTTTGTCGTAGGCCGTACGGGCTTTCCCATGTAAATCTATACCACCTCAACGTAATACCATTTTATCCATGAAGTTGTTTTGGACTGCTACCCTTGATCTGGTTATGTTTTCTTACCATGAACTATCGAGTGTTCACTTAGGATTTATGCCACCTAGGACCACTAGGGATTATGCTACCTAATGAACGGTTTCGTGTCTCGGTTTGGGTTCAAGCCACCTAGGGCCACTAGGGATTATGCCACCCGTCAACCGCGCCCTTTATCCCACGTACGTATCGTGAATCGTTTCCATGTCTAGACGCACATGTATCTCAATGTGCCACCCGAGTTCCGTGCCAGGGCAAATCAAGAAATACGGAACTCGGTCGGGAGCTTTAAGTCGTCTACTGATGCAGATACCAAGGTCTGTTTTTGTATCCGTGGCTATGGTCCCACGTGACCCCTCCCTCAACTACTGAAAGGCAATCCAGGAAAAATCATGTATGAGAACTACATCCCGGCCCCACTATAGCCCCACTTTCCTATGGGCCAACCTCACCCATGACTCGATAGCAAGAACATGGTCTGTTGGGAGTTCTCTGCCTTTCCGTTCGTACACGATTGACTAAAGATAGTAGGTAGTCGGCGACGTGCTATCCAGGGCAAAAACAAGTATCGTCGACTCCACGCTAATCCATCCCAGTCTTTAGGTCGCTCGCATAGCAACCAAGGCATACTCTTGGCTCTTCTACCGCAGATCTTAACGTCTGTGAGGCTGGGTTTCATGGACCACCTGCCACCTCACAGAGGGATACCAAGAGTACCCTCACGTCCCCCGAAGCTACCGCTTCGTCACCCAGTTCGCTGGAGCTTTTTATCCAAGTCCGATAAGTTGCTCCTCCTCGTATACTAAGCGATGACTTACCGTATCTATTTATGAACTAGTCCCATGTCCTTGGCTAAGAATTATTACTTAGTTATTCTTAACTAAGGTTTACCACTTAGCTTCTCTTCCCACTATTCTTGTTAACTACGATTTCCAACCTAGTCCCCTGAGCTAGGGTTTTGTCTAATGGGTTAAGTGTTGTCATTCAAGTTCATGACCTAACCCGCCCACGAATCATGTCAAGATTGGCTAAGTACTCAAGTTCAAGGCTTAGCCCTACAAGTTGGTTAAGTGTACCAACAAGCTCATGACTTATCCCTATCAAGTCAAATTGGTTAAGTATTTATTTGTCTTAACCCTATCAGATTTTCATGTTAGATTGATTAAGCATAGATTATCTTAATCCCATCAGATTATCGAGTCGGATTGGTTAAGTATGGGTTGGCTTAACCCCATCCACTAATCGTATTACAATGGTTAAGCCTAAGTTAAAAAGTCTTCTGACTTAACCCTATCAGGTCCGCATATTAGGTTGGTTAAGTATATGTTACTTAACCTCATCAAATCATTATGTATAATTGGTTAAGTATAAGTTACTTAACCCCATTAAATTATCATGTTAAGTTGGTTAAGTATCGGTTACTTAACCTCATTGAGTTACCAAGTTTAGATTGGTAAAGTGTTTAACTTAACCCCATCGAATTACTGTGCTTAGATTAGTTAAGTGTTTAACTTAACCCCATCGAATTACTGTGCTTAGATTAGTTAAGTGAAGGTTACTTAACCTCATCTAATTACCGTGCTTAGATTAGTTAAGTGAAGGTTACTTAACCCCATCTAATTACCGTGTTTAGATTAGTTAAGTCTAAGTTACTTAACCTCATTGAATTACCAAGTTTAGGTTGGTTAAGTGTAAATTACTTAACCCCATCGAATTTACCGTGTTAGATTAGTTAAGTATGGATTACTTAACCCCATATAATTACCGTGTTTAGATTAGTTAAGTGTTGGTCACTTAACCCCATCTGATTACCAAGTCGGATTAGTTAAGTGTAAATTACTTAACCCCATCCCCTAATTGTCTTATACGGTCAAGTGTCATTAAGGAACCAAGTCCGGTTTAACTTAACCTACCCATTCGTGTCATATCGGTTAACTGACATTAATCAAAATTACTTAACCTTTTCATGTGGCATTAATTAGATTAATGCACCCCAACCTCTCACATTAGACTTTGTTGTGGTTACTAGTTAAGCCGGGCGGGTCCGGGTAGATTTACACCACAACCTAGTCTAACCTCGGGTTTTAAGTGCTATATGACCAACTACCCACATTGGGTCCTATTGTTTGTAGCCACTAGTTAAGCCGGGCGGGTCCGGGTAGATTTATGCTACAAACTCAACCCAACCTCGAGTTGGCCACTTTCATGTTTGGTCTAGTGTCTTATTACACTTACAACCCATACGTGTCAAGTTTCCAAGTCCCATGTTCGTAGCCAAAATTACATGTTGTCATGTTTATACCAATTTACCCAAATCATCTTTCATGTCATTAAAGTTTACCCATAACGTAACCTTAACGCTTTTAAACTCGCATATACTTTCACAACAACGCATAATGGATTAAAAGAAGGAACTTGGCAAAGGTATGACAAAAGGGGTATAAGGCCGCAAGTTAAACATTGTGTCATATGAGACATAATGTGTTCACAAACTTGCATGTTACATTATTAAGCCCCAAAAACATGCATAACCCCAAAACTTAGCATATGGGTGAATCATGGTGATAGATGACATAGAAAAATGGCTAGAAGTTCGCATCTAGCATTCTATGCAAGTTAACTTAAGGGATAAGAGAGTTCTTATGTTGCATAATGCAACATTTCAACTTAAAGCTTATAGCTTTTAGCCCACAAAAGCAAGGTGATGACTTTACGAATATGCATAGGATAAACCTACACATAAGATGATAGTTTCTAGGCATGTAACCTACTGAAGTTCAAACCCAAAACTTGCAACATGAACATTTAACTTCATAGTTAATATCTAAGAGTAGGAGGGGGCTTACAATGCTATGAAGGCACAAATCAATATATAAAAAGATTGAGACGAAGCCACACTAGCAAAAACCCCAAATCAATAAGCTCCAATATAACCTTTGAGAAAATAATAAGAAAGATCCTTGCTTTGATGAAGATTTGCCTTGAAACCAAGTTTAGAAGCTCTCATATGAACATAGAAACTCTCATACACTCATATGATCATGTAATCTCTCATGTGAATGAAGATAGAATTTATGACAAGAGGATGGAGGCTAGGGTTTTGAGTGGAGGCCATGATCATTAGAAATTTTGGCATAGTTTAGTTGTAGGATCTAATAATGAGGATTTAAAGGTTAGGTTATGGGTCTTTTTATAGAGATTAGGATTAGTTTTAGCCATAGGATTAACCCCAATTCAGATCCTAGCCATCAAAATCCATCACATGCCAACAAATCAGACCCAAAACATGTCTTGGGGAAGAAGTCAGGTGCACCAGGCCAGAACTGGTCTGGCCACCTATGTCGACTCCCAAGTCGAATTGGGGGGGGGGGGGTGATGTCGACTCTAGAGTCGACACACCTTTGACCAGGGTTGACCTTTTGGATTTGAACCTGTTTTATACTCTGAAAATTCTGAAAACTTCGACGGACCATATCTTGGTCATACGGACTCCGATTCTCGAAATCTCGGACTCTATTTCGCGTATTTTTCCAAGACGAACACAATGGCACAGCCCGTTTCCCTTGATTTAGATTTTAAAATTTAATTCTGCCTTGATTTCTTGTTTTAACGTGTTGTTAAAATTCGGGTTGTTACATTCTCCCCTCCTTAAAGGATTTCGTCCTCGAAATCTCCAAGTTAGGAAGAACGTATCCTACCATCCATCATCCATCTACTCAAAACATCATCCACAGGCAACCATTGTCCTTAGATGATTTTAATGCCATATGAACATATGCAAAGCGTGTGTGTATATGCTCCTTAGCTAATGCTAATGATCAGGCCTGAATGATCTTTCTAATGCAAAGTATGTTTAGTGTCATGAATCCAACATGTATGCAAATAATCCTAGTCATATAAGTACTACATGCGTGCACAAACATTCATTCATATGCAACATCCGCATGACAACACATTAACATTCAAACAGGTATAAATACTCGTGCATATGCAATGCAAAATGTAAGTGCGTCGATCTAGTATCTAACGTGTATTCGCGCATCCACCGGCAACCACTTGCAACCATTTGCAACCATATCAATCATAACATGTTTCAAATACATGTTTACATCCATGGAGTTCTATCTAAGGTTCCCAAGATAAGATCGAGGAGATAAACAAGACAAATTCCTTACAGGGTTTGTAACAGAAACAGGACCGAGAGGATATCCACCAAGCGATAGCGTGCAAGCTAGCTCTACAGGAGAACCAGGGATCAACGATATACTCTTACAAAGAGACATGATGCGCGCGTCTAAGCCGTATTTCCTTGAGCTTAATTCCAGTGTGCCTTGAACGCCTTTGACTTCATGATTTCGTAGCTCTTCGATTCCTATTTCCAAGGTATGAGTTGGAACTCATTTCACTGTCGCCTCGTTCCATTTTCATTTATTCTTTCCCTAGTATACTTGGCTCAACCATATCTACGTACTCATGCAAGCTCTCCAAAATTCACTAGTGAATTCTGGATCTCGTTTACCGATGCCAATCCATGTTACCACGTGCACTTACTAGGGTGATTCCTATAACCCATGCTCTAGCGGAATGAACCATCCGTCTTATTGGCGAACGTTACTCGATTGGATCAGAGATTTCCGATAAGTGCATCAAGAGATTCTAGGTAACTAACCATGACAAAACCCAAAAGGTTATACAAGACTTCGAGGGTATTACCAAGGCAAGTTGAGAGTTTAACTATCCTCCTTTCAAAATCGAGAATGGCATCCATTACTGGATCACCACTTCATCCCTAGAATCCATCCATAGCTCAACAATAGAAGCATTGCTTCTAATCTCAACAATTGGCATTTACACTCTCAATTCCAAACAAGTCATGAATAAATGGGCCGACTCTCTAACCAGATTTTGGGACTAAAGTGGGATCTTCTACCATGCTAGTACTAAGGTGCAGAGACTTAACTATCGAAGCAGATTTAAATTATGCGATGATCAAAACGAAGTCTGGACGAGATGATAGAAAAGAAAGGCTAAACCTTTAACAGAAACGGTACCATTTCTCTTAGGTACGCTAGAAATGAGAGCATACAATTGCCCTCTCGTTGATCTTGTCCTTATCTTCCTTTGTGGATCAAGCCATACCAACAAGTTGCTTATTCTTAAGCCCGTGTCCTTCATCCTTGCTCTTATTATCCCTTCTTATAACTTCAGTAACAGGTCTCTCGAGAACTTCCTCCATCGCACGGGAAAATACTTACGTAGCTAGACAAGGATTAGTCGCAGTTAAAACTAGTGTGACTACAGATGGAGGAAAGAAAGGAAAATAGATTCGATCAAGGAAACAAAGGATAGTGCTAATGGCTTTTGGGGAATAGCCTTTAAAAACTTTTCTTGAAAAATGCTTCTTTGTAAACGGTTTCTCAAATAGTTTTCAGAAGGTTTTAAAAACTTTTGCCCAGTCTGGTAACCTTCTGCTCTGATACCAAATGTAACACCCTACCTCCGCTATGGTCACTCGCAAAGGAATGCACTAGCTTTAGAGGGGTATTATTGGTAAACATGTACAGAAATATTACAAGACAGAACATATAAAAATAGCGGAAGTAAAACCAACTTTCATATCATTAATAAATAAGGTCTAAAGCCTTTTACATCAGAGAATTTCTTACATGAAAACCTGTCTTGCAATAGTAAAGAAGCATAAACCTTTTCGTAAATTATTCCCCAAGTGAAACAGTAAAGTAGCCATAGCCAAGAAAAATCCAAGCCATACATGATGACCTTCAAACAGAAGAAGTCCGAACTAACAATAGCATTTCCTCCCTGTAACCTGGGGGGGAAACGGAAGACAAAGAGGCGAAACAAAACAGGGTCAGTCATAAAGACTGGTAAGCCCTATCTACTATTAGTATATAAACTAGTAAAATTAACTGGCATGAGGAACTGAGATGAACATCAGTATGATGACAAGATAGATAAGCTAAACCAAAATAACAGGATGAACTACTGTACCAAGATAAACAAGTGTGTCATGATAAACTACGGTGTCAAGATAAGTCAAGGTATCACATCGTCAGGTTTCTATCAAGTATACTATCCCAAGACATCTATCATGTATAACATCCCACGGTATTTATCATGTATATTTGCTCTGCACCTCTCGTACTAGTATCCCAACCCGTGTCATGTGTTAACTATGAATGTCCCTTGCCCAATGTCATGTAATGGTCCATATCAACCTAATATATAGCATATGTAGATTTTCCCCACTCGTATGTTTCTTTCCATGTATAAGTTCAGTCCATTGCCGTAGGCCGTACGGGCTTTCCCATGTAAATCTATACCACCTCAACGTAGTACCATTTTATCCTTGAAGTTGTTTTGGACTGCTACCCTTGATCTGGTTATGTTTTCTTACCATGAACTATCGTGTGTTCACTTAGGATTTATGCCACCTAGGACCACTAGGGATTATGCTACCTAATGAACGGTTTCGTGTCTCGGTTTGGGTTCAAGCCACCTAGGGCCACTAGGGATTATGCCACCCGTCAACCGCGCCCTTTATCCCACGTATGTATCGTGAATCGTTTCCATGTCTAGACGCACATGTATCTCAATGTGCCACCCGAGTTCCGTGCCAGGGCAAATCAAGAAATACGGAACTCGGTCGGGAGCTTTAAGTCGTCTGCTGATGCAGATACCAAGGTCTGTTTTTGTATCCGTAGCTATGGTCCCACGTGACCCCTCCCTCAACTACTGAAAGGCAATCCAAGAAAAATCATGTATGAGAACTACATCACGGCCCCACTATAGCCCCACTTTCCTATGGGCCAACCTCACCCATGACTCGATAGCAAGAACATGGTCTGTTGGGAGTTCTCTGCCTTTCCGTTCGTACACGATTGACTAAAGATAGTAGGTAGTCGGCGACGTGCTATCCAGGGCAAAAACAAGTATCGTCGACTCCACGCTAATCCATCCCAGTCTTTAGGTCGCTCGCATAGCAACCAAGGCATACTCTTGGCTCTTCTACCGCAGACCTTAACCTCTGTGAGGCTGGGTTTCATGGACCACCTGCCACCTCACAGAGGGATACCAAGAGTACCCTCACGTCCCCCGAAGCTACCGCTTCGTCACCCAGTTCGCTGGAGCTTTTTATCCAAGTCCGATAAGTTGCTCCTCCTCGTATACTAAGCGATGACTTTCCATATCTATTTATGAACTAGTCCCATGTCCTTGGCTAAGAATTATTACTTAGTTATTCTTAACTAAGGTTTACCACTTAGCTTCTCTTCCCACTATTCTTGTTAACTACGATTTCCAACCTAGTCCCCTGAGCTTGGGTTTTGTCTAATGGGTTAAGTGTTGTCATTCAAGTTCATGACCTAACCCGCCCACGAATCATGTCAAGTTTGGCTAAGTACTCAAGTTCAAGGCTTAGCCCTACAAGTTGGTTAAGTGTACCAAGAAGCTCATGACTTATCCCTATCAAGTCAAATTGGTTAAGTATTTATTTGTCTTAACCCTATCATATTTTCATGTTAGATTGATTAAGCATAGATTATCTTAATCCCATCAGATTATCGAGTCGGATTGGTTAAGTATGGGTTGGCTTAACCCCATCCACTAATCGTATTACAATGGTTAAGCCTAAGTTAAAAAGTCTTCTGACTTAACCCTATCAGGTCCGCATATTAGGTTGGTTAAGTATAGGTTACTTAACCTCATCAAATCATTATGTATAATTGGTTAAGTATAAGTTACTTAACCCCATTAAATTATCATGTTAAGTTGGTTAAGTATCGGTTACTTAACCTCATTGAGTTACCAAGTTTAGATTGGTTAAGTGTTTAACTTAAACCCCATCGAATTACTGTGCTTAGACTAGTTAAGTGAAGGTTACTTAACCTCATCTAATTACCGTGCTTAGATTAGTTAAGTGAAGGTTACTTAACCCCATCTAATTACCGTGTTTAGATTAGTTAAGTCTAAGTTACTTAACCTCATTGAATTACCAAGTTTAGATTGGTTAAGTGTAAATTACTTAACCCCATCGAATTTACCGTGTTAGATTAGTTAAGTATGGATTACTTAACCCCATCTAATTACCGTGTTTAGATTAGTTAAGTGTAGGTCACTTAACCCCATCTGATTACCAAGTCGGATTAGTTAAGTGTAAATTACTTAACCCCATCCCCTAATTGTCTTATATGGTCAAGTGTCATTAAAGAACCAAGTCCGGTTTAACTTAACCTACCCATTCGTGTCATATCGGTTAAGTGTCATTAATCAAAATTACTTAACCTTTTCATGTGGCATTAATTAGATTAATGCACCCCAACCTCTCACATTAGACATTGTTGTGGTTACTAGTTAAGCCGGGCGGGTCCGGGTAGATTTACACCACAACCTAGTCTAACCTCGGGTTTTAAGTGCTATATGACCAACTACCCACATTGGGTCCTATTGTTTGTAGCCACTAGTTAAGCCGGGCGGGTCCGGGTAGATTTATGCTACAAACTCAACCCAACCTCGAGTTGGCCACTTTCATGTTTGGTCTAGTGTCTTATTACACTTACAACCCATACGTGTCAAGTTTCCAAGTCCCATGTTCGTAGCCAAAATTACATGTTGTCATGTTTATACCAATTTACCCAAATCATCTTTCATGTCATTAAAGTTTACCCATAACGTAACCTTAACGCTTTTAAACTCGCATATACTTTCACAACAACGCATAATGGATTAAAAGAAGGAACTTGGCAAAGGTATGACAAAAGAGGTATAAGGCCGCAAGTTAAACATGGTGGCATATGAGACATAATGTGTTCACAAACTTGCATGTTACATTATTAAGCCCCAAAAACATAAATAACCCCAAAACTTAGCATATGGGTGAATCATGGTGATAGATGACATAGAAAAATGGCTAGAGGTTCGCATCTAGCATTCTATGCAAGTTAACTTAAGGGATAAGAGAGTTCTTATGTTGCATAATGCAACATTTCAACATAAAGCTTATAGCTTTTAGCCCACAAAAGCAAGGTGATGACTTTACGAATATGCATAGGATAAACCTACACATAACATGATAGTTTCTAGGCATGTAACCTACTCAAGTTCAAACCCAAAACTTGCAACATGAACATTTAACTTCATAGTTAATATCTAAGAGTAGGAGGGGGCTTACAATGCTATGAAGGCACAAATCAATATATAAAAAGATTGAGACGAAGCCACACTAGCAAAAACCCCAAATCAATAAGCTCCAATAAAACCTTTGAGAAAATAATAAGAAAGATCCTTGCTTTGATGAAGATTTGCCTTGAAACCAAGTTTAGAAGCTCTCATATGAACATAGAAACTCTCATACACTCATATGATCATGTAATCTCTCATGTGAATGAAGATAGAATTTATGACAAGAGGATGGAGGCTAGGGTTTTGAGTGGAGGCCATGATCATTAGAAATTTTGGCATAGTTTAGTTGCAGGATCTAATAATGAGGATTTAAAGGTTAGGTTAGGGGTCTTTTTATAGAGATTAGGATTAGTTTTAGCCATAGGATTAACCCCAATTCAGATCCTAGCCATCAAAATCCGTCTCATGCCAACAAATCAGGCCCAAAACATGTCTTGGGGAAGAAGTCAGGTGCACCAGGCCAGAACTGGTCTGGCCACCTGTGTCGACTCCCAAGTCGACTTGGGGGGGGGGGGGTGTCGACTCTAGAGTCGACACACCTTTGACCAGGGTTGACTTTTTATACTTTGAAAATTCTGAAAACTTCGACGGACCATATCTTGGTCATACGGACTCCGATTCTCAAAAACTCGAACTCTATTTCGCGTATTTTTCCGAGACGAACGCAATGGCACAGCCCGTTTCCCTTGATTCAGATTTAAAAATTTAATTCTGCCTTGATTTCTTATTTTAACGTGTTGTTAAAATTCGGGTTGTTACAGTACCCCATCCTACTATGTCGCCCTACTAGTTCTACAATCAAAACCGCAAGGTCGTAATGGAAGTTGGATTTCCATCCTGAGTCGAGGCTAGGGGCAAGCTCCTCTCCGATTCGAGACACTCTAGCAAATGCCTCAGGATCCCCCGCAGTGAACCCTTGGATGCGGTAGGGCCGGACCCCGCCTATGGGCAGTTGATTGGTTATACCTGAACACACGTTTCCCGGTTCCTTTGAACCTATAATATGACCACTATCGGTCTATAAAAATCTGAGGCGCCTCAAAATCCATCATCCACATAAGTAAAATGTCAGGGTTGGTAGGTCGCTGACATCACTCTAGCTAGAAAGAAACGTGTGCACTCCCTACGGTTTGTATCCCGTTTTTGACTCATACCGGGGTGTGAGGCTCGCGAAGTCACGATATACACAAAGGTATGCCGTAATAGGCTATACTTTGATCATCCCACGAGTCCCTGCTTTTCAACAAAAGCCTTGATCAATTGCATCTTGGCGTGCCACACTGACAATTCACGCCATGCGATCAATCACTATTAACATATACCAGGGTGTTAAGTAGAGAATAAATTCTCCACCACCAATCAGATATACATTAATAAAGATCAATTTAATTCACATGGAACGAAATCCAACGTCAGACACACATCCATTTACTAGCTTATGCTCTGGGTCTGAGCGAAAACCAAATCCGAACAATCAACAATAGTCCGGACGACCACCACTGAAGCCCCTTCAAGGTAGCTACTCCCATCATGGGTCTCAGTAGCAGCACATCCATTCGATGTGATGATCGCCGGTCTTCAATCACCGTCTTCAACTTCGACTCTTCATCGTCGTAGTGATTATTCAGAATGGGTTAAACCCGGTCTTCCTGAATAACTCGCGTATTTTTATAATTAAAAATCAAGTACTATAAAAAGCACATCCAACGCCTCATTCCAACTCAGAATATTTCTTATATATAAAATATTCAAATTATTCTTGTCAAAAATAAATTCTTTATCTTTTTCTTTAAATCTTTCTTTTAAAGATTTATTAAAACACAATTTGGTTTTAAATATCACAAATCATTATTCAATGGTTATTTAAATTTAAGAAATTAATCTTAACTTCAAATGGGTTAAAGAACTAATGCCATTTAAAAACATAGTTCACGGTAAACCCCAAATCGTCTTCCATAAAACAATGGAATCTTCACAGAATTCAAATCAACATATATTCGTTATAAATTTCTGTATCCGACCAATAATATAAATGGAATAATGGCAAAGCCTCTTAAATTCCATATGTAGTATCGGTTTTCTTCTACATAAGCTTATCTCGGTTATAATAAATTTGAATTCCATTCAACTAAATTTGAATTCCATTCAACTCCAATTTAATATATTAAATTGGAAATCTTTACTGTTGGGAAATTCCCATTTAAATCTTAATAAAAGAATTATAATTTCCTAGTCATATTTCACTGTCATTTGGGTTAAAGAACACATGTCACTAAAAAAAACACGGTTCACAATAAACCCAACTCACATTTCTTATATCAATTACTAAATATAATTGAAAACTTTAATAATCTAAATTAAAAGATTATTATTTCCATACGGGGTTTAAGAACAGTGTTATTTAAAACACTATTCACGACAAACCCAAAATCCCATTTATTTAATTTAACTTAAATTAAATATAAACGAGTTGGAAAAACTTCATTAAATCTAATCTTAATGATTTATACTAGTAAATCACTAGTTCATTTCAATAAATATATTTTCCTAAAATATATTCTTTTCTAAAATATATTCTAAAATATATTCTTCTAGAATACTCTTTATTGGAATGCGACTCAATCAACATCCATATATTGCATATAATCAACAATCATGATAATTAATTATCGCACATCCAAATAATCAACCAAAGTGGATTCTACACTAAATATTGGGATTAGTGTGGGGTTTCATCCAACAAGCAAATAATAAATTATTTGTGCACTTGGGCGATGTGTAAAAATTATCGACCCAATCACATAAACAAGTTGGATGACTTGTAAATGGAAGTGTAATATTCATCTAACAATATATTTGACACATCAAACATTCCACATCACATACACACATCTCAATTCTTTTTATTGTGTACAAATGACAATAAAAACCTTAATTTTTATTTCAATTCTTTTTATTGTTAACAAATGACAATAAAGTCTTAACTATTAATTATTGACCAAAAAGTATATTTTTAGTCTTATTCATTTTTAAGGACAAAATGAATATTTTACTTCATTCTTCTTAATTTGACAAAATATGATAATTTTGTCTAACTCTTCTTTAATGTACAAAATATGAATATTTTGTTAAATTCCTTTTCAATGTACAAAATATACATTTCTACTTTACTCTTTTTAATGTGATTTTGTTTATTAACCTTTCAATGTAAACAAAATGATAGTTTTGTTCATTAATTTTTCTGACAACAGTATTTCTACTTCATTCTTTTTGGTGTGACAAAATATGATTATTTTGTCTAACTCTTCTTTACAAAATATGATTATTTTGTCTGATTCCTTTACGTGTAAACAAAATGTTTATTTCTAACTCATTCTCCTCTTTAATGTATAAAAATATACAATTTCAATTCATTTCTTTTTAAATGTATAAAAAATATACATTTTCTATTCTTTTCTATTTAACACTTTTTGGCAAAAATGTTATTCTTTTCATTTAACAAAATATGATAAAATGTTAACCCTTTTTATTTAACAAAACATGACAAAATGTTAACCCTTTTTATTTAACAAAATATGATAGTTTTGTTTATCCCTTTCTTTTTTGTAATCAAAATAATCATTTTGTTCTAATCCTTTTTATGAAATCAAAATATGAATTTTTGTTCTAATCCCTTTTTATGAAATCAAAGTATGAATTTTTGTTCTGATCCTTTTTATGAAATCAAAGTATGAATTTTTGTTCTGGTCCTTTTTATGAAATCAAAATATGAATTTTTGTTCTGATCCTTTTTATGAAATCAAAATATCCTTTCCAATCTCATTACATTTCTTAATAAAATATCCTTTTCATCGCATCTAAAATGATAATAAAAATGTAATATTAACATTCCTCTTTTTATCGCATCAAAAAGGTCGATAAAAATGAATCACTAACATTGTCTATTTTTATCGCATCAAAAATGGCGATCAAAATGAATCACTAACATTGTCTATTTTTATCGCATCAAAAATGACGATCAAAATGAATCACTAACATTGTCTATTTTTATCGCATCAAAAATGGCGATCAAAATGAATCACTAACATTGTCTATTTTTATCGCATCAAAAATGACGATCAAAATGAATCACTAACATTGTCTATTTTTATCGCATCAAAAATGTCGATAAAAATTAATCACTAACATTGTCTATTTTTATCGCATCAAAAATGACGATAAAAATTACAACGTTAACCATTCTATTTTCACCGCATTCAAAATGACGATAAAATATTCAACATTGACAATTCTATTTTTACAGCATTCAAAATGACGATAAAATATGACATAGCAAATCTATCATTTTAATGATTCTAAAATGACGGTGAAATATGACATTTTAAAGTATAACCAGAAATGACCTTTTTATTATTTGACTAAAAATGACATGTTTTATTCTAATATCATATTGGCTAACAAGACGGTCTTTCTATACTAATGTTACACTTCTATAATAAAAATGTTCTTTTATTACAAAGGTAACCTTTTATAAAATGAAAACTATGATTTCTATTTTCAATCTTTAAATAAAAACATAACCATATTAAAACAAGGTTGAAACTTTTTAATTTACCAAACAAAAGTAAATTCTCTTTTTATAAACAAAATGTAAATTCTTTATATTAACAAACTAAAGTGAATTCTATCTGTTAACAAACAAAAGTTTAAATCTTTTAACTTAACAGACATAGTTACAACCTTTGTATTTCAAATAAAGGTGAAATCATTTACTTTAACAAAACAAAAGAGTGAAATCTTTAATTTAACCAACAAAAAGTGATATCTTTTATTTTGCAAACAAAAAGTGATATCTTTTATCTTGCACAACTATAATTCAACAAAATGATATTTTGTTCAACATTATTCTAGCATAGACAATTACATCAAATCGTCCATCACAATCAAGAACAATCAAGTAGCACGCAATTGAATTCCACATCACAAATCTCACAACAATAAATAAACAAACCTACTTTACCACATCGCAGATCAAAGTACATACAGTGATTAAAAGCGAGAAAAATAATTACGATTAAATTATTATAAAAATAGGATTTCTCACCGATAGTCAAATTCTGAACAGTTCACGTTTGAAATTCCCTGAAATTCAGAATTGCTCCGTTACAGTTCTAGTCTTTTCCATAGCGTAGTATTTTCAGATACGAGTTCAACGCAACTGACGGTCTGTGTTTTCGTCGCTGTATGAAAGAGTTATGCTTGTTTAAACTTTAATCAAATTAATAAATTAATTAATTATATACTTAATTTAATTATGGTCTTAACCTTTCTTCCTCCTTCTGTAGTATGACGTAACACACAACCCATCGACGCCTTTGAGAAGCTCCCATCGCACCACCGTATAGACCACCAGACTCCGATCTGAAGCCGCCACGCCAACCGCCGAAACCAGAACCTCCACCACCCCAAGCATCTTCCAACTCGCCGCCCCCTACACCTCGTGATGTGTGCCCGAACGTGCTCCCTTCAAGCATGAGAATCGAGAGAACCAGCCCACTAAAACCAATCAACACCGTATCAAATTAAAGAGGATGAAAATCTCTTCGATTTGTGTTTTGAAATGGGGTTTAATCCGCTGTGTGGAAGAAGAAATTAAGGATCGAAAATGGGAGGGTTTCGGCCATTGAGATAGAACATACGACGGCTGGACATATAGGCCTAGAGTTTACCGTATTGTACAGTATTTATACCGTATAGAATAGTATATTTTCTATTTATTTAAATTTAATTCGTTTATTGTACGGGACTCCAAACTAAATTCAACGAAAAATGTTCCTAGGCAAATACCCCCATTCCGGACGCAATGGAACAGGCCTCGTAACCCAAATCGGCTGTTACGATATATTTTTATTTAATTTAGATTATAAATCATTTAATTTTTTTAATTCTGACGCACAATTAAATTCACCGGGGCCACATACGGACTCCGAAAAATCCAGAAAAATTATTTCTAGTTATGTTTTGACGATACGGTTCTAACAATTTAATTTCGTCGAATTCTGAGACCGTTTGAAAAATGGCCATTTTCAAGTTGATTAAATTTAACTGTAATTGACAAAACACGTTTTCCTTTGCCACGCTCACATATTAATTCGAAAAATATTGAAAACTGAAGTCTAGCAATAATTTGACATTCCGGTTCCAACAAAAGTGGTTTCGTCGAAAACCGAGGTCGTTTGAAAAATGACTATTTTTAAGGCCAATATATTTAATATTAAAAATACATTTTTAAACAAATAAATTCCGAAACTCAAAATATATAAGTGTTTACTGATTTTCAATGCAGAAACGTCATTCCGAACTCAATGGAAGTGGTTTCGAGTCGAAATTCCTTCATATGTGAAAAGTAGCCTTTCCGGCCCTATATAATATATATATAAATTCTACAGCGACTTTTCTAAAAATTGAATTGACCATAAATTTTGATTTCCGCTATGAAATTTCAATTTTTCAGATTCGTTAGAAAGATATTATTAAACAGATTTAAATATTTCTTGTTTCGCTCAATTCTGATTTATTATGAATCCTGTACATCCAGTCAAAGTTCGAATTCAAATTTTCAAACTACTGCGCTGTTTCTAACTCCTTTTATAATTAAATTAAATTTATTCATTTTAAAATAAATTTTTAGTCGTTCTTATTTAAAATAAATTATTTTTAAACATTAAAATCCATTAAAATTTCTAAAATAAAAATTTTAAATTGGCCATAAATTTCCGGGTCGTTACAACTCATCTTATCTATCTTCCAGTTAATTTCTGATTTCATATATGATAAAGATGTAAATTTTATTGTTAAAATATTTCGTTTAACACATGACTAATCTCAACGGATGAGTACGGTCAACACATGAACCTTTATTTTCTAAATTGGAATGAGGCCCAATCAATTACCATATAAAGTTAATTATATGGATTTTCATTACATCACACGTATATAATAGCATTGAAAAATAATCAACCATCAACCAAAGTGCACTACACTGCATAAGCATCAAATATAGGCATCTAACGCTTATAACAGCCCGTCAATCCATCGATCGACATATTTAATCAATCAGGATGAGTGAACTTCAAATTTCATCCCAACACTCGTGTGGGGTTTCAAATCAACAAACACAGATTTTATTTGTGCAGTTGGGCGATGTGTAAAATTTATCGACCCAATCAATGTCCGTCAAATCAGTGTATATAAACAAATCGGCCGATTTGTTTATAAATATTTATTTATTCTCTTTCACGTTAAAAATTATATTTTTAACGATAAAACATCTTATTTCAACATATGAATTTCTATTCAGTTCATTTACACAATAAAAATGATATTTTTATTTCTCTAACATATTTTAGGAAGTTTCGGCGGCATAACGGCACGATACTAGAAACGGGACGAGGCCTAGCCTTATCCCCGGTCTAGTGAAGGCCTACGCCATTCACACATCAATCAAATCCATTCCATTTCACCAAACCACTCAATTCAGACCAAATAATCTAACCAACTACACAACCAAACAAGTCCATGGTATGTGGACGATTGTGTCGGGTGCTACTAAACACCGTCTGCATCCTAGTATATATATATATATATATATATATATATATATATATATATATATATATATATAACTAGAAAAGGAAATTTAGAGTGAGAAGTTCTCACCGATAGCTATCCCAACTTCACGACACTTCTTAAGTAGAAATCTTCGTCGTCCTCGTCTCTTATCACTTTCGTTGCTCGTAGCCACTACATATATAAAAATCGAATTTTTACTTTACTATTCAATACATAAAAATCGAATTTTTACTTCGCTATTCAATATAGAAAAATCGAATTTTTACTACGCTATTCAATATATAAAAATCGAATTTTTACTTCGCTATTCAATATATAAAAATCGAATTTTTACTCCGCTGTTCATTATATAAAAATCGAATTTTTACTTCGCTATTCAATATATAAAAATCACATTTTTACTTTGCTACACATATAAAGATGATATTTCTAATATTCTTATCATGCAAAAATTATATTTTTAATTCTCTACATAAACAAAAATCATATTTTTACATCTTCTACATAATAAAGATTATATTTTTAATACTTTAAAAATATAAAAATCATATTTTTAATACTTTAAAAATATAAAAATCATATTTTTAACCTCCTACTTTCATGAAAATTATATTTTGACTTCATGCTTGTATAAAAATTAGTATTTCTTATGTAAAATAAAATCAGTTTTATAAACCTATTATAAACTAAACTAAATAAACAAAAGAACTTACATTGTCTTCAATTTCGCTGAGGAGGGGTTGCGCCGGACTTTGCAGACCAAGGGGGAGGCGCAGGTGGCGCAGGGGAAGGGGGGATGGGTTCGGAGGTGGCGGCGGTCAACTCGATCGAAGGGGAGGGGGTTTTGTGGGTTGCGTCGGCGATGGCTCGTTGGGGGTGGGGGGGGGGGGCGACCTCGAATCGGACGTGATTTCAAAGTCGAATCGGTTATTCATAATGGGTATAAACCCGGACTTTCCGAACAACCCGCGTATATTAAAACAAATGTTACAAAAACTCAACATATGCCTCATTCCATTTCAGAATATTCTTTTATTCACCAAATCACATTCTTAGGGAAAGGTTCCCATTAATTTTATCCAAGATGAATTCTTTGAAATTTATCCTTTAATCTTCCTTTGGATGACATTTCAAACCAAATTATGGTTTTCTAAACTAGTCGAGATTAGCGAAGCACAACGAAGTAATTATTTATTTATTTCTCAATCCCAACCTATTCATCCCATGAAGCAAAACTGGTAATACTCCATATCTAACACGACGGTGTTATCGGTAAAATTAATTACCATTTCACGTTCAAATCTAATTAAAGATTTAACTATCGCTTTGGAGCAAAACTGGTAATACTCCATTCTCGCTCATTTTCTAAATTTGATAATTTAGATTACAAATTCACATTTCAATCTAATTGCAGATTCATTAAAACTCCTTTTATTAGGTTAAAGAACTAATGTCCTTTAAAACACAGTTCACGATCAACCCAAATCACATTCTATTTATTATCGGGTTAATGAACTGGTGTTATTTAAAACACTGTTCACGATAAACCCACATCAATTCTATTTAAACCCATTTCAAATCCAATTTATTTATTTAAAAATAAATGGGTTTTAATTTCAGTTCAAAACTAGTTCATTTCGATAAAAATCTATTTTTACCTTTTCAAATATGGTGTTTTTCATCCCAATTTTTCCCAAATCATTTCTTATGATTTTACACAAATTATTACTATTTTTAATAATTTTATCAAGGCCCGTACAGTCGATTCCCACCAATGGCCATCGTGCACTTATAGCGACCTTTTCCAAATTTGATTTGGACGTATCTCGAAATCCAACCGTTAGATTTCAAATTTCTAATATTCGTTAGAAAGCTCTTTTCGATACGAACCCAACGGTTCCTGTTTTAGGAGAATCCGACGGTCGGATCTCCCGTAATGTCCGTTTGAAATAAATGGTCGAAATTCACGAACTTCCGCGGCGCGGAGCGTTCTATTTAGGCCATTATATTATATATATAATATATATTGCGTTGATTACTATTTAAAACGAATTTTATAAATAGTTTTCAATTCGTTTCAAAAACAATTTCAACTTCCATTTCAATTCAAATCAAAATTGAATTTTTTTCCTTATAAATTCGTTTTAGAATTCATTTCTATTCAATTCAAATTTCAATTCAATTCAAATTCGTTTTCTATTCGATTCAATTCAAATTGGTTTTCTATTCTATTCAATTCAAATTCCATTCAAATCAAATTCATTTCGTTTTCTATTTGAATCCAATTCATTTCGTTTTCTATTTGAATCAAATTCATTTCGTTTTCTATTCAATTCGAATTCAAATTGGTTTTCTTTTCAATTCAAATTAAATTCGTTATATATTCAATTGAAATCAAATTTGTTTTCTATTCAATTCAATTCGAAATTGTTTTATATTCATTTCATTTCGAAATCGTTTTATATTCAATTCATTTCGAAATCGTTTTATATTCAATTCATTTCGAAATCTTTTTATATTCAATTCATTTCGAAATCGTTTTCTATTCAATTCATTTCGAAATCGTTTTATATTCAATTCATTTCAAAATATTCGATTTCGAAATCACTTTTCAATATTCATTTTAAAATGAATAAAATCGATATAAATATCGTTCACGTCAAAATGGCGTCAATCTAATCAACACGGCTTCATATATTTCTATTTTCAAATATTCTATTCAACAAATGAATCTTTATTTTGGTCAACACACGACTAATCTCAACGAATGAGTACTGTCCACGTGTGATTATTTTTGTTATCTTATATATATACATGAATTGTTGAAATGTGTAGTGTTAAAAATAGCAACTTGTTCAAATAAATATGCATGAGTTGAAATATTCATTAATTAGCTAATGACGTGATTTTTACCTATGCATGCAACATTAGAATGAATGGTGCTTTTAACCCAAATGGAATCAAATATGAAGTTGAATGGAAAAGGATAAGTGATAAGAACTGTATATCTGTACATGCATATTTATTTGAACAGGTTATAGCAAAGGGGCTAGAGAAGAGGAATAAAATTTTGTGCCCGACAAATAGGTACACATTTACTGTTTTGTTTGGGTGATGATTTTATGAGCCTGTTGGCTAGCCGCTTGGCTTTTTCTTTTTCTTTTCGACATGAGACGCCCGTGTGGCTATTTGGGAATTTTCCCAGCCCCTCCCGTACAGAGGAGGTTATGGCGAATTTTTCCGAAATTTAAAGGCGTTAGTGAAATATTTGAAGTGAAAACGATATAGGAATTTTGAATGAACTATATTTATATAAATATATAAATATAAATAAAATTAAAACGAAACGTGGCCGTGCAGTTCGCATTTTGAAACCGTGATTTCAAACGATTATACCGGGAGATCCGACCATCGGATTTTCCTGAAATCGCAACCGTTGGGTTCGCTTTGGAAAAATCTTTCCAACGGCACCAACTTTGTAAAAATCCAACGGTTGGATTGTCTGGAATGTTTAATTTAAATCTGAAGAAAAACAGCGCCAGAGTCGATTATATATATATATATATATATATATATATATATATATATATAATTATATTTAATCGAATAACGATGCTGCAGTTCGTATTTTGAAATCGAAACTTCAAACGATTGTACCGGGGGATCCGACCGTCGGATTTTCCCGAAACTAGAACCGTTGGATTCGTTTTGAAAAGACCTCTCTAACGATGTAAATTTTGTGAAGATCCAATGGTTAGATTTTCAGATATGTGTAAATCAAATCTGAAGAAAAACAGCGCCACGGCCGCGTTATGGCCCGAAGCGTCGTTTTGAATAAATTGGCTATTTTAAAATAAATAAAAATAGTGATAAATCGTTATAAAATATCATGAACAATATGGAATGGAAATAAATTGAATTTGCTCGATTTATGTGGTGTTTGATGGTTGAATATGTTTGGTGTGAAAATTACATTAAAGAACAAAATTGGTGTTGTCGAATGATTTAACCATTAAAATAAATTGATTTGAAATTCTAAATATACGTGAATTATTTGAAAAGGCCGAGTTAATTCTCATTTCAAATAATTTACCGACGATTGAAAGTCGAAGATGAAGACGATGGTCGAAGACCGGAGATCTTCACCTCGTTTGGATGGTAACCGAGGTCCTGATTGGGAGGCATCCCGAAATATGGATAATGAGTGGTGATCGTCCAGACGTATGTGGTGATCGATGGGTTTGCGAGGTATTTAGTGCCTCCGGTTTCGTTCAGACCCAGAACGGACTTGTAAATGTACTGTGTGTCTGACATTGGATTTTATTCTGTGTTGATTGATCTCTATTAAATATACATCTGTTTGGCGGCAGAGAATTTATTCTTTTGCTTAACGCCCTTCTCTGAAACGCACGAGCTCAGAGGTTGTATATCGATGGACATCAGTCGCATGGCATGAATTGCATGTGTGGCATGCTAAGATGCCGTGATCAGGGCTTCTGTTGAAAAGCAAAGTCTTGTGGTGATGATCAAAGCACCGCCGGTGTGGCGTAGCTTTGTGTATAACGTAAAATCGCGAGCCTCACACCCCGGTATGAACCATAAACGGGAGAAGGACCTCAGGGAGGGCATGTGTTTCTTTCTAGCTAGCGTGGTGTCAGTGACCTACCAGCCCTGACATTTATATACTTTTCACCTATGTGGTTGTTGCTGTTGCGAGGCGCCTCGGTTTGATCGGACGATCCATGTTCGATGGAGTCATTCGTTGGCTCATTTACGCCCCAAAGGGCGGGGAAACGTATTGTTCAGGCACTATAATCCACTCCGTGTGGACCGGCCCTGACGATCCAAGGGGC
Source organism: Allium sativum (assembly GCA_030737875.1). Taxonomy (NCBI): domain Eukaryota; kingdom Viridiplantae; phylum Streptophyta; class Magnoliopsida; order Asparagales; family Amaryllidaceae; genus Allium; species Allium sativum. The sequence continues at coordinate 166,773,322 of CM060913.1, forward strand.
AGTTGCGGCTGTTCCGGAGGCTCGGGCTAGAGAGTCTCGAAGTCGGTAAGGACTATCTTTTGCCTTGGTTCATGACGGAAATCCAATTTCCAAATACGTGACTTTGCGATTTTGATTGTGTACCTATATATGGCGACATAGTGGTATGGGGCATTAATGCCATCTATGATTGATAGTTATGATTTGAAATTGTTTTCAAAACATATAAACAATAGCAATAATATCAAATGCCTTTGTTTTATTCGTATCAAGCATATTTTGGCCGTTATAAGGTAAAAACTCTATCCTCCGGATTGCGTTGCATTGTGTGATGGGAACTGAGTCTTATAACGGCTTCATTTTTATAAAAAGCATAGCGATGTTTAAAAGAATGATTTGTTTAAAGCACTGGCAATCCAATGGAGTAAACCCGTTCCACAAAAGTGGCGTGGTCCTGTGATTAGCCATATTATATATGTGTTGAGTAGATTTCTCATACCAGTCCCATGACTGACTCGTAGTTTGTTTCACTTTCAAACTCGGGTGCTCCCTTTTTCTACACGGGCAGCCTTGTATTCAGGTTTAGCTGGTTCTTTCTGGATAGCTGGAGCTGAAGATGGATTCTATCATTTATCTCTTTTTATGCTGTTCAGCTCCTATTGTACATATTTTGTTTGTTTTCCGCTGTAGTCATTTATGTATAGCTGAACTGTAGTTGTACTAAGTAAGATCCTGTATACTGTGTAACTCTGATGATTACTTTTATCCAATATATTCTATTGTTCATTATCTGGTGTATTTATTTAATTTTGTTCTGCTATTTTCTGTTTCTGTTTTATATTCCAAAGATTACCCTTGCCGCCGTCTGAACGGGGTTTGGGGTCGTCTCATTTGGTATCAGAGCTTTGGTTAAGCTTAGTTCGGGAATATAACATTTGAACGAACTTGTCAGAAATAGAACCAGTAGTGTTCTAGGACGGGTAACTCTATACAGATAGGATTAGCAATATCCTAGTATAAGTAAAGCAGAATGAGATTACACCTCGATAGACACATTTACATTTGAAGTATTTGTCTCTATATTTTGAAATATCTTTTCTGTGACCTGACACTTGATCTGCTATTGCAGAAGTACTAGAAAAATGAGTGCCAGAAACAGAAGGAATATCGAACCCGATCTAGAGGCTCTATTAAAGAGATATCGAAATCTGAACGGAGCACAGTTCTCGGGCAATGAATCTATAATTCAAACTCAAGCTTGGATGAGTTCTGTCGAAAGAATATTTGAGCGTATCCAGCTGAGGGATGACCAGAAACGGTTAGTAGCATCTTGGGCGCTCAAAGAAGAAGCTTTAATCTGGTGGGAAATAATCATCAAGGATGATCCAGAAGGTGATATCACCTGGTACAGATTGAAAGTGACTAGTATATTTTTGAAAGGATGAAAACAATTGGATTGGTTGTTGTGTTGTGTGATTGTAGGTTTATCGAACCACTTTCGACTTTGTTCCTTTTCGGGGACGAAAAGTTTTAAGTGGGGGAGATTGTAACGACCCAGAAAATTTGAACCAATTTAAAATTTTTAAATTGGCTAAAATAATGGATTTTAAATATTTAAAATAAATATTTTAAATAATAGAGATCAAAAGTGAGTTGAATCGACAATTGAAAACGAATATAATTAATTTTTATTATAAACAAGGCTTGAAATGGCGCTGCAGTTTCAAAAATTGAATTCAAACTTTGTCGGACTGTACCGGGTGCAAAACAAAACGGATTTTAGCAAAACCAAAAATATCTAAATCTGTTAGTGAATACCTTTCTAACGAATCTGAAAAATCGAATTTTCATAGCGGAAAGCAAAAGTTATGGCCGAATGAATTTTCAGAACGGTCGCTATGGAATTTATATAGCCCGTGAAATTGGCCATTTTGTATACGACCTCGAAATTCGACGAAACCACTTTTGTTGGATCCGGGATGGGAAGATATTGCTAGGTTTCAAATTTCATAATTTTTGAAGCTAGTATGTGAGCGTGGCAAAGGAAAATGTGTTCTGGTCAATTACAGTTAAATTGGATCGACCGAAAATGGGCCTTTTTGCAAACGGCCTCAGAATTCGGCGAAACTAGTTTGGTTGGGACCGTATCGTCAAAACATAGCTAGATTTATTTTTCCGGAATTTTTCGAATCAGTTAGTGGCCCTGGCAAATCGAAATGTACGTTCAAATTAAATATTGAATGTTTTATATTTTAAATTGAAGGAAAACTGACTGAAATAGTCGAATGGGCCTTCGAAACATATCCCATTGTGTTCGGAATGGGGTAAAACGCTAAGGACGACAGTCGTTGGGTTTGGATTGGTGGGCGTGTCAGAAACCCCCTTTTTTAAACCATCGGCCAATAGAATTATTTCCTTCATAAATTAAATAAAATAAAAAAATCGAAAAACCCCGTAACCCTACGGATCGACGGCGGCTTCTTCTTCATCGCTTCCTCCTCTGATTACTCCCTCCACACGAAGAATTAGACCCTGCTCCTGTTGGGGATTTTGAAGAGCTCTCTTCCAGCTTCAAATCCATATAGGTGGCGCCCTCCATCGAGTTGTATTCGTCGAGAATCGCGCCAGAGAAGTTGCACCGTTCACCGTCGCCGTGCTCCACCGATCCGCCACCGCATCTGACGCCACCACCGCCGATAGGAGCATCGCGCCTAGCTCTTCATCGCAGTGCAGCCCGATCATCACCTTGTGCTACGAATCCGAAGATAAATCCAACCCTAGTTTCGAACCCGTGAACTGAGGTACGGGTTTATCTATTTTAAACTGATTTTCACACTATAAAGCGTTGCAAACTTTGTAAAAATCATATCTTTTTGCTATGTGATCGAAATTCAGTGAAACAAGAAACATCGAGACCGTGTGGACGTCTTCTACATTTTAGAAGAGACCGCATATTTTTCTGAGCCTTCTGCTATTTTTGGTGGAGTGGAACCCAATGTAAGATTTCTATTTTATAAACGATATGGAAAGCGACGATGTATAAATTATAGTCGATGTATGAGTTATACAAGCGTTGTTCACATCTTGTATAAGTGTTGTATAAGTTGTACGTTCGATGTATAAGTTGTACATGCGTTGTAAAAATTATATATGTGTTGAAATAGAAGTGAATTGCTATATATAAATATATATATACACGCCCCTCGTCCACAAACCATGGACGATATTTATTGATTGTGATTGGTGTGAAAATTGATTGATAGCGAATGGTTGTTTGGGATTGTTTGTGGTTGATATTGATTGATTGTGGTTGAAAAATACCCGTTTTTGGTTGAGAAATATTTGGTTGAAACCACATAGGATTAGTTTGTGGAAATGAAATAAATATATACATGCCGCCTGCGTGCGAACTTGATGCATGATCCCCATTGTCAAAAACCGCGAGGTTTTAAGGTAGAGCGAGGAGCCGTACTAGGGACGGTCCCGGTTTTAACTACCCTGCCGTTTTGCTGCCGAAATTTCGAAGAAATATTCATTTGTTTGAATTATTTTCATTTGCTAAAACCATATTTATTCATTGTATAGAAAACCTTCATGTGTTGAATCTTTATTCATTCGTTGATTAGAAATTCATGTGTTGAAAGGTATTCGTGTTTCAAATATAAAAATCACATTTTTATCTATATATAGAAACTATAGAAAACCTTCATGTGTTGAATCTTTATTCATTCGTTGATTAGAAATTCATGTGTTGAGAGGTATTCGTGTTTCAAATATAAAAATCACATTTTTATCTATATATAGAAACTATAGAAAACCTTCATGTGTTGAATCGATATTCATTCGTTGAATTGAAATTCATGTGTTGAATTGAAATTCATGTGTTGAATGGTATTCATATTTTGAAATAAATTGTTCCATAATAAAAATCACCTTTTATCGACTATTATTTTATAATAAAAATAATAAATTCGTTGAATTGAAATTCTCGTTTTAAAAGAAATTGTTTTATAATAAAAATAATTCAAACACATGAATATTATTCAAAATTTCGGCAGCATAACGGCAGGGTAGTTAAAACCGGGACCGTCCCTAGTATGGCTCCTCGCTCTACCTTAAAACCTCGCGGTTTTTGACAATGGGGATCATGCATCTAGTTCGCACGCAAGCGGCATGTATATATTTATTTCATTTCCACAAACTAATCCTATGTGGTTTCAACCAAATATTTCTCAACCACAAACGGGTATTTTTCAACCACAATCAATCAATATCAACCACAAACAATCCCAAACAACCATTCGCTATCAATCAATTTTCACACCAATCACAATCAATAAATATCGTCCATGGTTTGTGGACGAGGGGCGTATATATATATATATATATTTATATATAGCAATTCACTTCTATTTCAACACATATATAATTTTTACAACGCATATATTACTTATACATCGAATGTACAACTTATACAACGCTTATACAAGAGGTGTACAACGCTTATATAACTCATACATCGACTATATAATTTATACATCGTCGCTTTCCATATCGTTTATAAATTAGAAATCTCACATTGGGTTCCACTCCACCAAAAATAGCAGAAGGCTCAGAAAAATATGCGGTCTCTTCTAAAATGTAGAAGACGTCCACACGGTCTCGATGTTTCCTGTTTCACTGAATTTTGACCACATAGCAAAAAGATATGATTTTTACAATGTTTGCAACGCTTTATAGTGTGAAAATCAGTTTAAAATAGATAAACCCATACCTCAGTTCACAGGTTCGAAACTAGGGTTGGATTTATCTTCGGATTCGAAGCACGAGGTGATGATCGAGCTGCACTGCGATGAAGAGCTAGGCGCGACGCTCCTATCGGCGGTGGTAGCGTCAGATGCGGTGGCGGATCGGTGGGGCACGGCGACGATGAACAGCGCAACTTCTATGGCGCGATTCTCGACGAATACAACTCGATGGAGGGCGCCACCTATATGGATTTGAAGCTGGAAGAGAGCTCTTCAAAATCCCCAACAGGAGCAGGGTCTAATTCTTCGTGTGGAGGGAGTAATCAGAGGAGGAAGCGATGAAGAAGAAGCTGCCGTCGATCCGTAGGGTTACGGGTTTTTTCGATTTTTTTATTTTATTTAATTTATGAAGGAAATAATTTTATTGGCCGATGGTTTTAAAAAGGGGGTTTCTGACACGCCCACCAATCCAAACCCAACGACTGTCGTACCTAGCATTTTACCCCCATTCCGAACACAATGGGATATGTTTCTAAGGCCCATTCGACTGTTTCAGTTAGTTTTCCTTCAATTTAAAATATAAAACATTCAATATTTAATTTGAACGTACAATTCAATTTGCCAGGGCCACAAACTGATTCGAAAAATTCCAGAAAAATAAATCTAGCTATGTTTTGACGATACGGTCCCAACAAAACTAGTTTCGTAGAATTCTGAGACCGTTTGCAAAAAGGCCCATTTTTGGTCGATCCAATTTAACTGTAATTGACCAGAACACATTTTCCTTTGCCACGCTCACATACTAGCTTCAAAAATTATAAAATTTGAAACCTAGCAATAACTTCCCATCCCGGATCCAACAAAAGTGGTTTTGTCGAATTCCGAGGTCGTATGCAAAATGGCCAATTTCACGGGCTATATAAATTCCATAGCGACCTTTCTGAAAATTCATTCGGCCATAACTTTTGCTTTCCGCTATGAAAATTCGATTTTTCAGATTCGTTAGAAAGGTATTCACTAACAGATTTAGATATTTTTGGTTTCGCTAAAATCCGTTTTGTTTTGCACCCGGTACAGTCCGACAAAGTTTGAATTCAATTTTTGAAACTACAGCGCCATTTCAAGCCTTGTTTATAATTAAAATTAATTATATTCGTTTTCAATTGTCGATTCAACTCAATTTTGATCTCTATTATTTTAAATATTTATTTTAAATATTTAAAATCCATTATTTTAGCCAATTTAAAAAATTTAAATTGGTTCTGATTTTCTTGGTCGTTATGTAACGTCCAATATTTTTCGACCATTTAAATTCGAATATTCAGTTTATATATTATAATGGATTTTTAATCATATTTATTTAATTAAAACAGATTTCGAATATATATATTTATATATTTATTTATATTAAAGAATTTTTATATAAATGGAATATTATTTAAAACTAAAAATTTTAATGTCAAGTTGAATTCTATACGGTTTGATGTTGAAGATGTTGTTAAATAAATACGGTGATATTTATTTTCATTAATCATGCTATTTAAATTTATTTATATTATAACAAATATTTTATTTGACTTATAAATAATCCACTAAATATATATGTATGTGATGACATATACATCAGCATTTTTCTTTGGTTCGACAATACAAATAAATCTCGCATGTATCATGCTTGTACAAAGAAAATAAGAAAAAGAAGTACAATAACATGAAACCGAACATGTTCAGGATGGGAAAAAAGAAAACTAGAATTTATATTTAACTTATACACATTCAAAAATTTATATACATGAGATTGTCTTTACAATACAAGTTCAAAATGTATATTTCGTACAAAACAAGTTCTCGAATACAAACACAGAAAAAGAAATCAACATTTGTAAATCAAGTTTTGCATGCCTCGCCTTTCCGGAACCAGTGAATCCTCGGTTTTGATCTGCGAGAAGAAGATAAAACCCATAAAAAAGGGATGATTTCATGAAAAATGAACAGTAGAAAAAAATAATATATATATAGACACAATATTCTCAGTTCACAACATGACACAGGGTAAATATTTGCAATTCAGTATGTATCCGCAGTTTTAAACAAGGTAACACAACATATGTTAGTAACCAAAACTTGTGCCAAACCCATAAATGACATGTAGACAGGCCATAGAAACCAAGGTTAGGTTGTGTGAAACAAGTAGGCATATTACTGGTATACATGTATAACTAGTAGTAGTCTACAAATCCAAGATTTGTCCAGAAGCATTCTGATCGAGTTTCAATTTAAATATCACAATCGACCAAATTTTTTTTTTTTTTTTGCTATTGGCGACACACTATTCTTGCTGTTGTCATTTCTTATTTTTATAACTGAATGGGTTTTGACAGTCAACTGGAAGATCATAGATATCTGAATTTATTTAGACAATAATAAGCATATATAAATGTGCATATAATCAATACCATACATACAAACCTACATGGAAAGATGGTAGTTATAAATCAGACTCTAATTGATATTCCATGTATAGTATTATAGTAATTAATTTGATTATAGTTATTAATTATAAATATCAAGTTTGACAATTCAAACACTAATAGCGGGTCATATATACGTGTTATAATTAAGTGGCTATCAAATTAAATACATGGAATATGATATACCAACGGACAAATACTACGTTTCTTCTATCCTAACCACTGTATGGATCATATTAAAAAGTAATTTAATACGAGGACTACATTTCTCATCATGTTTTGTCCATTCAAGAAGACAGTAAACAAAACAAAACAAAGCATAAGAAAGAAAACATAGTAAAAAGAAAACCACATAAAAATTCATACAGCTAAGTGTACGAGCTAAAAACAGCTAGAGGAGGTACAAGAACAGCTAGAAAATCAAATACAAATATCTATTCTCACATCAAAATCTTTATAGGAAAGAACAGCTAATGAAAAAGTACAAAGAACAGCTGAGAAGGAAGAAACTAATATATATATATCTATATTGGTTTACACAAAATCTTTATTGATCAGTAAAATCACATGTGTAAACAGTAAATTTCTGATGCAAAGTTCAATGTTTACATATATTTAAAATGGAAATAAAATCTATGTTTTAGTTTCGAAATCTCTGATTTAAGTTAGCTAGACATAGCCTATCCAAGATTCATCAGAATCCATTTCGAATAGATCGACATGTGCTGAAAATCCTATACTAAAATCTGAACCAAAAATCTAACCTATAGATTTGAATCTGGATTGAAATAACAATTCATACCACACAGTACTGAAACCTAATAAAAAAATTCAATTAAAATCCACTGCTATAAGTATCACGCCTCATCAACTGCCATTACCAAAATCAAAACTTGCAGTAAGAAGAAAGACCAATGGCCTATGAAATTGGTAGCTGAATTACCTACATCAAGCTACAAATGGACATGATCCCTATCTAAACCCAATCGCACTATAAATACACACATCCATTCAACAGATTTTCATCCAATTCAAGAATCAGTAGAAACTAGAAAAAATCACAAACAAACTATACTAAAATCGAGTGAAAACTTAGCTTAAGACGAAGGGGTTTCGATCTGGAATGCTCGTCGTGGGTCTGGATGGGGTGGTTGTTGAAGTTGAAGCAGATGGAATCGGGTGTGACGCCGAACAACTCGAAGTGGCAGAAGAAATGGGTCTTAGGGTTTTTAATTTGGGGATTAAAAATGGTGGAGGCGGCTGGTAATGAAGAGGGTTACGGTGATAAGGGATCTGGTAAAGGTTTTAAAGGGGATGGGTCAGATCCATATTGATGGGCCAGCTGTTGAGGTAAAGCCCATATTTTTATTAAAAGAGAACCCATGTTTTTAAATTTAAATTAGTTTATAAATTTCATAATACGATTTCTCACGCATACAGTATCAGATTTACGCACGGTCAGTTGCATTGAGACCGTAAAAATGAGGACTTCGAGATGGAGTAGAGTTGGCTAGGATCAGGAACAACTGAGAATTTTAGTCAAATTAAACGTCAGTTTAATTCGAATAAAAACTAGATATTTATCGATAGTTTCAAATCCAGGTGAGGTAAAACTCACTCAGCTCTTCCCGTTTATAATTTATATAAATTGGGTTTTTATTTTGCATGTTCTGATTATTAATTGTTGACTGTTTACTAGTTATATGTATTTACTGTTGATTCAACAATTGAAGCTAAACGGTCGTTTAATTTCAGGAAAATACCCATCGTTTTGATTTGACCCAGATAAAGTAAATTACCCTTGATTGGTCACGTTTATAAACATGTTTGAAATTGTTTGAATTGTTTGGATTGGCTGTTAATTGAGTGATAATCGTTATGGAAATTATCAGTCGAATAAAAAGGAATGATTGATTATTATTGATTATTGAACCATTCTTCAACATTTATTCTGATGATTAACCAATGGATGGTACGGGTTGGGTAATTGGCATCACCTGGCCCAGAAATCAATCGATGTTTAAAATATGGATTTTATCGACGGTGTGTCGATAGTATTGAAGTTATAAATATATTTTATAACTGGAATAGGTTTGGAAAGTCATTACTTTAAATGAGAGTAATAAATATTAATTATTTATTAATTAAAGTTTATAAGAAATTATGAAATGGTTTTATAAAACAAATTTCTTACGTTGATAAGAATTATAAATAAATGAGCAGGAAATAACCTAGCGATTAAGTATTTGATCAACCATTTAAATTAACTATATTTTAATTAATTTAAAAGAGGAATTAAATGGAATTGGGTAGAAGAGTAATAATATTTGTGTTAACTGAGTCGACCTGTAACAACCCAGAGAATACGAGCCAATTTCAAATTTTAAATTGGTTATTTCAAAGGAATTTGAAAAATTGAAATAGAATATTTGAATAAAATAATGAATTAGAAATAGTGTGTCGGTTTGAAAATTTGAATTCAAACTTTGAACTGACTGCACCGGGTGGAAAATATAACGGATTTTGGTGAAACCAAAAATATTTAAATCAGTTAGTGAAGATCTTTCTAACGAATCCGAAAAATCGATGTTTCATAGCGGAAATCAAAAGTTATGGCCAAATGAATTTTCAGAAATGTAATATAAAATATATAGCCCATGAAAATGGACATTTTGCAAACGACCTCGGAATTCGACGAAACCACTTTGTTGGGTCCGGGATGTCAAACTATTGCTAGGTTTCAAATTTCATAATTTTTGAAGCTAGTATGTGAGCGTGGCAAAAGAAAATGTATTTGGTCAATTTCTGTTAAATTAGATCGACCAGAAAATGACCATTTTTCAAACGATCTCAGAATTCGACAAAACTAGTTTTGTTGGGACCATAGCGTCAAAACATAGCTAGATTTATCTTTCTGGGATTTTTTTCGAATCAGTTTGTGGCCCTGGCAAATTGAAATGTACGTTCAAATTGAATATAAAATGTTTTATACTTTAATTTGAGAAATAACAGACTGTAATAGTCGAATTAGCCTACGAAACATATTGCATTGTGTCCGAGATGGGGTATTTAGCTAGGGGCGACAGTCGTTAGGTTTGAATTGGGGTTCGTAAGTGAAAACCCTAATTTTCTGAATAATATATATATCGGCGAATCAGAAAATTCCATTCATAAATTAAAAATAAATAAATAAACGCTCAGAAACCCTCGTTCTCTCTCGACATCGACGGCGACGCGAGCTCCAACCTTCCCGACCAGTTTCCGATCGCCGCAGCCCCCTACCGACCGTGCCACCACCTGCAGTCGACGGCGCCGCCTCCCCTCTACAAATCCGACCCACTTTCACCTTCCCCCTCCTCTCCATCATCGAGCACGACCTCTCCAAAGTCCGACACTTCCCAGCGCCACCCCGACCAGATCCGACCACTGAATTGCCTCCAACCACCTCCGACAGACTCCCCTCACTTCCCTCTTCCACGATGTACACTCCGATCATCGTATCGTGCCTCGGTTTTCACGAAAACTGAAAACCTAGTTTTGAACCATCGTGAAATGTGAGACCTTTATTACATTTGAGCTTTGAAAAATCATATCTTTATGATGTGTTGACGAAATTCGATGAAACAGGAAACATCGGGACCGCAAGGAGGCTCTCTACCACATAGAAGAGACCGCGGATTTTTCTGAGCCATCTGCGATTTTTAGCACCCCGATAACCAATGTGAGCAATCTAAATTAGGAGAAATTAAATGGAAAATGTCATGTATAAATTATACAAGCGAAATATAAATTATACACGTGTTCTATACCTCATGTACATGCGTTGTGTAAGATATATGAGCGAAGTATGAATTATACATGCATAGTATAAATTATGTGTGTGTTGAAATGCAAGTGAAATATAGAAATTATATATATATATATATACACACACACACACACACACTCCCCTCGTCCACAAACCATGGACGATATTTATTGTTGTGAATTGGTGTGAAAAAATGGGCGAAAAATACGAATGGTTGAATAATTGTTTGTGGTTGATACTGTTTGGTTGTGGTTGAAAAATACCCACTGGTGATTGAAACAAATTGGAAATAATTGTGGAAATGAAAATAAAACATGTTTCCTGCGTGCGAATTAGATGCATAAATCCCCATTGTCAAAAACCGCGAGGTTTTAAGGTAGAGCGAGGAGCCGTACTCGGGACGGTGCCGGTTTTAACTACCCTGCCGTTATGCTGCCGAAATTTTGAATAATATTCATGTGTTAGAATTATTTTCATATGTTGAAATTATTTTCATGCGATGAAACTAAAGTCATGTGTTGAAACTATACCCATGTGTGGAAATGCTCATATGTTGAGAAGTGATGTGTGAAAATTAAATTCATGTGTGAATGAATAAAGTGTTTAAACAATAAAAAGCACCTTTTTATAATATATATGATGTATGTAAAATATTCTCCTTATATATAAATAGTTTCAACAATAAAAATTTAATCTTTCTTAATATGAACAAACTATATAAAATATCCATGTGTGGAAATGCTCATGTGTTTAGAAGTGTGTGTGTTGGAAAACATTCATGTGTTGAATAAAAGATTGAACAATTAAAATTACATTTTTATTGAAATTATGAAGTGTTAAAAACATTCATGTGTTGAATAAATATTTTAGATGATGAAAATACCATTTTTATCATATATGTGATATGCTAAAGATATGCGAGCGTTGAAATAAATATTTGTGAAAGAAATATTATTTTTAACATGCATAGGAACTAAATAAAATAGTCATGTGTTGAAATATATTTTAGTTCGCCAAAAATATCATTTTTATTGAAATGTGATGTGTTAAAAATAACCACTTGTTCAAATAAATATGCATGAGTTGAAATATTCATTAATTAGCTAATGAAATGATTTTTGCCTATGTATGCAACATTAGAATGAATGGTGTTTTTAAACCAAATTGAATCAAATATGAAGTTGAATGGAAAATGATAAGTGATAAGAATTGCATATATGTACATGCATATATTTATTGAACAGGTTATAGCAAAGAGGCTAGAGAAGAGGAATAAAATTTTGTGCCCGACAAATAGGTACATGTTTACTGTTTTGCTTGGGTGATGATTTTATGAGCCTGTTGACTAGCCGCTTGGCTTTTTCTTTTTCTTTTTGAGATGAGACGCCCGTGTGGCTATTTGGGAATTTTCCCAGCCCCCCCCCCCCCCCCCCCCCGTACAAAGGAGGTTATGCGAAATTTTCCAAATTTTAAAGGCGTTAGTGAAATATTTGAAGTGAAAACGATATAGGAATTTTCGAATGAACTATATTTATATAAATATATAAATATAAATAAAATTAAAACGAATCGTAGACGTGCAGTTCGTGTTTTGAAAACGTGATTTCAAACGACTATTGTGGGAAATCCGACTATTGGATTTTCCCGAAACCGCAACCATTGGGTTCGCCTTGGAAATATCTTTCCAACGGCACCAACTTTGTAAAGATCCGACGGTTGAATTTTCTGGAATGTTTAATTCAAATCTGGAAAAAAACTGCCCCAGAATAGATTATATATATATATATATATATATATATAAATATAAATAAAATTAAATTAAATCGAATAACGACGCTGTAGTTTGTAATTTGAAATCGTAACTTCGAACGACTAGTGTGGGAGATCCGACAGTCGGACTTTCCCGAAACTGAAACCGTTGGATTCGTTTTGAAATGATCTTCCTAATGATATAAAATTTGTGAAGATCCAACGGTTAGATTTTCAGATATGTGTAAAACAAATTTTGTGAAAAACAGCGCTAGTGCCTCGGCACGACCTGAAACGTCGTTTAATTAAATATGGCCATTTTAAATAAATAAAAATGGCGATATATCGTTATAAAATACTATAGACCATATAGAGTGGAAATAAACCAATTTTGTTGTGTTTGCTTGATATGTGATGGTTGAATGTGTTTTACATGAAAATTATACTAAGGAACTGAAATGTGAATGTTGAATAATTCAACCATGTGAAAAATTGATTGAAAATCTAAATATACGTGGATTATTTGAAAAGGCCGAGTTCATTCTCATTTCAAATAATCAATCGATGGTGAGAAGTCGAAAAGTTGCGTTTGAAGACCGACGATCTTCACATTTGATGGATGGGCGCTACTGATGCTCATGATTGGAGTAGCTACCTTGAAGGAGCTGAAGTAGTTGCCGTCAGGACGTATTGTTGATTGTGCGAATATGCGAGGAATTTGGTGCCTCCGGTTTCATTCAAACCCAGAACGAACTTGTAAATAGACTGTGTGTCTGACATTGGATTTTGTTCTGTGCTGATTGATCTCTGTTAAATATATATCTGTTTGGCGGCGGAGAATTTATTCTCTTGCTTAACGCCCTTCTCTGAGACGTACGAGCTCAGAGGTTATGTATTGATAGAAATCAGTCGTATGGAGTGGATTGCCTGTGTGGCACGCCTAAGTGGCATATGATCAAGGCTTCTGTTGCAAAGCAAAGTCTTGTGGTTGATGATCAAAGCATGGTCTGTGTGACGTAGCTTTGTGTATAACATGGATTCGCGAGCCTCACACCTCGGTATGAGTCAAAAACGGGATAGTGACTGCAGGGAGAGCATAACGTTTCTTTCTAGCTAAGGTGGTGTCAGTGACCTACCAGCCCTGACATTATATATACTTTTCACATGTGTGGTTGTTGGAATGCGAGGCGCCTCGATTATAGGTCTGTAAGAACCGGGAAACATTTCTTCAGGAATTGCCAATCCTCAAAAGTAAGAGAGGACCGGCCCTGAAGATCCAGGGATTGCTGTGTGCGGTCCCGAGGAATTTGCTAGAGTGTCTCGAACGAAGAGGAGCTTGCCCCTTGCCTCGACTCATGATGGAATCCAATTTCCTATACGGAATTGCGGATGTGATTGTATTACTAGTATGGCGACATAGTAGATGGTAGCTATGCCACCTAGGATTGATATTTATGATTGAATTTGCTTTTGAAAACATATATGCACTAGTAATAGTATCAAACACTTTTGTTTTATACGTATGAAGCATTTTTGGCCATTATAAGGTAAAACTCTATCCTCCGGCTTGCGTTGCATTGTCTGATGGGACCTGAGTCTTATAATGGCTTCATTTTTATAAAAAGCATTGCGATGATTTAATCATTTACTTTATTTCATGCTCTAGCACTCATTGGAGTAATCCCGTTCCGCGAAAGTGGCGTGGTCCTTTGATTTGCCTTATTATTGTTATTTAATAAGATAAGTAGATTTCTCATACCAGTCCCATGACTGACTCGTAGGTTGTTTCACCTTGCAAACTCGGGTGCCTTCATTTTCACACGGGCAGCCTAGTTAGAGGTATCTGGTATATTTTGCCTTGGCACCGCAGTAGAGGTGCACTTTTGGCTCATGGCGAGGCTTGACAACACCGTGCTGACTATGACCTTTTCCGCCATTATTGTATATGTATTATGATTCCGCCTCTGGCGATGTAGACTGATGTTTAGTTTATGTACTCTCTATGTATGATTCTGCCATTTGCGATGTTGACTGATTTTGTACTATTATGCACTAAGTTGTATCCCGCACTGTGCTCTCTAATGTGGTGAAATCTATATGATTCCGCTATCATATGTGTGTAAATTATTCTATTTCTCGTTTATGCTATTATCTGTGATCTGCTAATGATTATTAATGTGTTATATTCCAATGATTATCCTTAACACCGTGTCACGGGGTTTTGGGATCGTCACAGCTGGTATCAGAGCTTTGGTTAACCTTAGTTCTGGAGTCTAACACATTAAACACTTCGTCAGAATAGAATTAGTAGTATTCTAAGGCGAGTAGCTCATTAGAGATAGGATTAGTAATGTCCTAGAATGAGTTAAGCAGAATAGCAAAAACAATTTGATCAGTCCATCGTTATCTTTCCTTAAGTTTTTCTGCTTAACCATACAATAAAATTATCATTTCTATAGGCTGACTCTTTTCTTGCTTATACAGAACTTTAACAAAGGCTACCCGAGCAGCCGCTACTAGAGGAGGCCGAGCTGGCCGTGGCAGAGGACGAGAAGTCCCAGTTGAAGAGAGACCCTTGATACAACCCCCGGCCGCTTAACAATTCGGGCTGGACCGCGTGGCTAAGAGGTACAAAAACCTAGGAGGCAAAACCTTCTCTCGAACTGGCACTGTGATTGAGGCCCTTGCATGGCTGAAAATATGCGAAAAGATACTTGGAGGCCTAAGGCTGGGCGATCAAGACAAAGCTTTCATAGGCGCTTGGCTCCTACAAGAAGAAGCCGAACTATGGTGGGAAGCTCTCACCGCCGGGAATAGAAATCTGGTAGAACCTGGGACGAATTCGAAGAATTATTCAAAGAGAAGTATGTCCCAGAGCAAGCCCTTGAGCGCATGCACGACGAATTCGCAAACCTCCAGCAGGGGGATCTCTCGGTGCAAGATTATTTGAATAAGTTTACACAATTATCCCGCTATGCACCAGAGCTCGTCACCACCGTAATGTCCAAGAATAAGAGGTTCATCCTCGGGCTGAAGCGACAGTACCAAGATAGGGCCATGGCCCACATCAAGCTGGGGTTTAATGAATTGGTGGAAATGGCGTGCAACTACGAAGACCTGGATCAAAGGCACCTGGAACTGGATCGTGCTAAAAGCCAAGCCGGAAATAAACGCAAGCCCGTTGCGAATCAAGCGGAGTCAAGCCAAGCGGCATCCTCGAATCCACAGACTAGCTGGCCTCCAAAAAGAAGCTGCTATAATTGTGGCAAGGTGGGGCACTACTCAAATGTTTGCACAGCCCCAAAGAGGCAGAAGACAAATTCTCAAGGTTCAAGCCAGGGCTCTCAGAACCCTCGCTCCTGCTTTAATTGCCGCAAGATGGATCATCTTGTCAAAGACTGTCCTTTGCTTAAGAAGGCTGTAGTAGCTCACGTGTATGACGGGACGAACCCGCCGGCTGCTTCCGGTGGAGCAGATAAACCCGATGTTTTGGGAGGTACCCTTACAATTAAAAATATTCATGTTTCTGTATTATTTGACACGGGTGCATCACGTAGTTTTATTGCTAGTAACACAGTTCACAAATTAAAGTTAAAACAAAGAAAGCTTAAAGAATCGGTTGAAGTACATAATCCGATAGGAGGATCTCTTATTCTCAGTTCATATTGTAGAGTGCCAGTCTCTTATTCTTCCTACAAGTTTTTTTTTGATTTGATCCCATGGATTTTCCCGAATGCGATATCATTCTCTGGCTTGATTGGTTAACGAAATATGAAGCTGAAGTGAAGTGTGCGGATAGGATAGTAAAAATTCGAACGAAGTTTGGGTATATTACTGTGCCATGTCATGGTTCAAATCCAGATAGAAAGGAATTTTGGTCTGCGTTAGAAGTTATCCCCACTTCCTTATAAAAGATTCCTGTTGTTAGAAACTATGCGGATGTGTTTGAAGAAGTCGAAAACTTACATCCGCAAAGAGAAATAGAATTTAGAATTGATCTAATTCCCAATGCCAGACCAGTAGTACATCCAATTCACAGAATGACTCCAAAGGAAAAGGAAGAATTAGGCGATCAAACTCGTCAACTGCTATGGAAGGGTCTAATCAGACCTAGCTTTTCTATTTGGGGTGCAGCTGTAGTGTTTGTCCCAAAGTCAGACGGTACTCTACGATTGTGTGTTGATTACCGAGACCTCAACAAACAGACGCTCAAAAACAAATACCCATTACCCCGCATCGATGATTTGCTAGACCAATTAAATGGGGCGAGAGTATTTTCCCGAATGGACCTAGCTATGGGTTTTCATCAATTGAGAATTGCAGAAGAGTGTGTTCCTTTGACAGCTTTCAGAGGTCCAGACATATTTTATGAATGGTTAGTAATGCCGTTCGGCCTATGCAATGCTCCAGCATACTTTGTCGATCTAATGAATAGAGTGTTCCGGGGAGTTCTAAATAAATTTGTCCTCGTATTCATCGATGATATTTTAATCTTGTAACGACCCGTATTCTACGCATCATAGGATCGTAGGATATTTATTTCTGTCACATACGAAGTCGTATGGTCATGTAACTTTGGGGGACGACTATTGGGGTCATTTCCCATGTTCATGATTTTTCCCGATTTTTAAATGACTATTTTACCCCTAGTTGGCACTGTTTTGGCCATAACTTTTGACTGGAAAGGAATTTTGACCTGAAACCACTTCCATTGGCTCCGGATGATGGTTTCTCTTTCCGTAGAGTGGTCACATTAGCCAAACGGACTCACCGTTTGGGAGATATGGCTGAAACAAGTTTCAGATGGTGAAAAACAGCTTAAATTGGGCTTAAACGGGTGATTAGCAGCTAGGCCCAAGGGGAATTTCGGGTTTAGGGGTATATAGGTGCTGATTAGGGTTAGAAAAC
The DNA here is from genome assembly GCA_030737875.1 of Allium sativum. NCBI lineage: Eukaryota > Viridiplantae > Streptophyta > Magnoliopsida > Asparagales > Amaryllidaceae > Allium > Allium sativum. The sequence goes on from CM060913.1 coordinate 166,790,985, forward strand.
ATTTCTTTAGACATTTTCCAGCCGCCACTTTCATTTCCCTTAACCTAGCCATGGCCTCCACTCTCTAAATCTCTCTAAATCACCCAAAATCACTTCATAATCAAGGATTAAGGCTTAGAGGCATCAAATCAAGGGGGATTATCACAAGGACTGAGGTAGGGCTGCTGTTACATATTGGAATTCGTGCAAATCAGAGGTTCACTTCAGATTTGGAAGTTTTATTGTGGCAAAGGTGAGTGATAGCATCATTTTGACACTAATTACGGTGATTAAGGGTAATTAGTGAAGATTAGCGAATTTATACGTAAATAAATTCTGGAAAAAAATCTTAAAATTCTAAAATAATGTTTTAAGGCTATGTTAGAAATTTGGGTTAATTTCGATGTGTTTTGCTAATCGTATGCTTAAACATGATTAAGAGGGATTATAGGAAAATGTGAGGTTTTGGCCACTTTTGATCCATTTTGATTCATTTAAATTGTTGTTTGTTGCTTGTGGTTGCTATTACATGTTGCTATGACTCTATGGCATGTTTTATGATTAATTAGAATAGCTAGATTGGTCAAAGACGCCGTCTTATGGCGCGAAACACTCGCTGGAAAAGCTGCAGGAAATGCTACAGAGATCCGGATCGGATCGGGTAGGGGATTAGATCGGGTAGGGATCGGATCGGACATATCCGAACCGGACCAGGGCGTGGTACTTTCTGGAGCATGACGTGAAGAGGCAACAAGGAAGGCCTGGTCGGATCGGAGGGGCGTAGCGTGGGATCGGAAGGAACAAGGAGGACTGAAGTGGAAGAAAGAGGAGCATGGATACCATATTCCGAACCGAATCGAGAGCAATACCCGAACCGAACTAATGCTGATGAGACGGAGAGTATCTGAACCGAACCGCCTCAGAATCACCGAACCGAACCGCATGAGGGAGAGCACCGAACCGAACCGCATGAGGGAGAAGGACCCGAACCCAGAGGATGGTGGCACTCCGAACCGAACCGGGGAACGTATCCGAACCGAACCTAGCATGGGGAACTGGACGTGTACTTTTACTACTTCGTGATGACTCTTCTGAAGACCAACTCCAACTCGATCAAAACCCGAGATGCAAAGGAAGTCCAAATGAGAAGTTAGAGCTCAAGATTTAGATGGGAATCAATGAGTTCGCTTCATGGTTGGGCTTTGCTGCGGGACGTGTGCCAAGGAGTTATCGACGTCTATAGCTTTGGACCACTATGGTAGGAGGTACGAAGGCGGATTCAGGGCCATTATGGCATCGGTAGAACCAAGGGCTACGACCAATGAAGTGGGCCATTGAAATGTTTGGTCATGACTCCAAGTGTTTGGCTTGGTCACAGCAGGGTTTCTACAAGTCGGGATTCGTCGTTACCTCAGTTTGTCTAGTGTTCCAAAGTGGTAGATGTCGTACGCTTTACGCACTGAGTGAGAGGTGTGAGGATGGTTGATATGGATGATTTGTTTGTTATCATTATGACATACACACCCCACCCCCGTATTCTTACACCATTTATTATGGCACCTTGGAGTATTGTACGGTATGTGGTACTAACTCTTTGGTTGCAGGTCCAGGTTCAGGTATGGTTTAGTATACCTGTTATCATTCTGTTTTGATGCTTATCGCTCATACCAGGCTTTATGTCTGACCCAGAGTTTTATGTCTCCTCTTATTACTTTGGGTGCTCACACGAGCAGACTAGAGACAGGTTAGCTGGTGATGCACGGGTAGATGATCCGGAGACGAGCAGGAGGCTTCCACGTACTATATACATAATATTCTCCCTGTGTTGTTGAAGATCACTGCTTGGGCATTGTTGGTGTATCTTCTACTTTAGCTTTCTTTGTTTAGAGACAGTAAATTTGGAAAATTGTAATAAGCTGTATTGGATTTCCGCTGCTTTGATGGTTGATATTGATTTTAGTTATCAGCTTATGCACTGTCTCGCCTGTTTTATGTCAAGTATGTTATTATTATATTTTATCCCATGCGCTGTGAGACATTCTACAGGTTTCTTGATTAGTTCATTCCCTTCTTTCTTTTCTTCTAACGACCATTCCGTGCTAGCTGGGCATGTGTACAGCGCTCTTTTGGAGTAAATGCAGGCTGGTGCGGGGCGGGCCGTCACACTTGGCATCAGAGCTCTAGGTTGCGTAGTTAACCTAGGAAAGTTATCAGGGAGAGATAATACACATATACGAGAGAGCGTATTTGTGATTACTTTGGTTTTTAAAAGCTATATATATATATATATATACTATTAGTAGTATAAGGATGAAGTCGTACTGCACTAGCACCACTATGGAGTCGTTAATCATTTCCTTTTTCAGATTGACGATGAGCCGATATGTTAGAGGTACCGGTAGGGGAGCCAATAATGGGAATGCTGCTGACATGAGGACGATGTTTACTGACCTCATGAGAGAGATGCTTAGAGATGTACAGAGGGCCGCTCCCAATGGTGGAAATGGTGGTGGTCCAATGGTGCAGGCGCCAAGAGTCGACTTCGCCAAGCTGAATAAGGATTATACTAGCCTTGGTGGGAAGCCGTTCCACGGAACGGAGTCGGCTACGGATGTTCAGGATTGGGTGGATAGTTGCGAACGTATCTTCGAGGATTTGGGTATCGAGGATGCGATGAAGAGAAAGCTAGCGTCTCGTCAGCTGCAAGGGCGGGCAATGAATTGGTGGAATGCTATAAAGGCAGCTACTCCCGAAGATCAGATTACTTGGGAGCAGTTTAAGGCTCGCTTTAGCGAGAAGTTCATTTCAGCTGCTCAGAAGTCAATGTTGTTTAAGAGGTTCTTGGAGCTCAAGCAGAATGGCAGAGCTGTCTCGGAATATATTGCCGAATTTGACACTTTGTCAAAATATGGGTTATCTCTTATTGATACTGCCCAGAAAAAGAATGAGAAATTCATAACTGGTTTGGATCAGTACTTGGGGGAAAAACTTATTAACCACATCGATGAGACGTTTGAATCGATTGTGGGGAAAGCGTTAAGATCGGAAAGTCTCTACCCTAAGTCGAAGACTGAGGTTGCATCTGCAGAAGAGCCAAAACCACAAGCAAGTGGTGGAGGCAAGGGTGGTTCCTAGAATAAGAGAAAGCAGAACCAAGCTAAGGATGGCCAGAAGAAAAAGAATAAGCAAGATGTGGAGTGCTTCAGCTGTGGTAAGAAGGGCCATTATGCTAGTAATTGTCGGGCCAAGCCAGCGGATAGGAAGTGCTTCAACTGTGGCCAAATGGGACATCACAAGGACAAGTGTCCACAGCCCCCTAAGGAGAAGCAAATGGTGAAAGCCTACGCTCTTAATGCTATTCCTTCTTCGTCGAATGCCCCAATTGCGGCGGAGAAGGGAAAGAATGTCGTCATTCAAGGTATGCTTTCGGTTTATGATGTTCCTGTTAGAGTTTTGTTTGATACCGGAGCTTCCAGTTCTTTCATATCTAGTGACCTGGTAGATAGGTTAGGATTGGAGCCCGAGATTGTCGATAGACCTTTAATAGTGACGAACCCGATTGGTGGTTCGACTAGCCTTAGCATGATTTGTCGCAATGTGGTCTTATCGAGTCATGGATGCATGTTTGTTTGTGATTGCTTTGTTTTGGGCTTTACTGGGTTTGGCATTATTTTGGGAGTAGATTGGCTCCAAAGATACGGGGTGGTGGTAGACTGTGAGGGCTTGTTGGTGACAGCTAGAGCGGATGATGGGCGGAGGATAGTGTTTGGTGGTCTACCCAGTAAGGGGGTATTGGCTAGTTTTCTAAACTCCCTCGACATTCCGCATAGTGAGTTGTCAGGTTTGCCCGTGGTTGGCCAGTATCCGGATGTTTTCGAAGTAGTGACCGGACTTCCACCACACCGAGAGATTGAATTCCGTATTGATTTGGTAAAAGATGCCAGGCCTATAGTGATGCCACTTCGTCGTATGGCACCAAGAGAGCAGCGAGAGCTCGAGGTGCAAGTCAACGATCTTTTGAAGAAGGGATTTATCAGAAGGAGTGTTTCTGAATGGGGAGCACCAGTTGTGTTTGCTACCAAGGCGGATGGTTCCCTTCGTTTGTGTGTAGACTACCGCGAGTTGAATAAAGTAACGAGGAAGAATAAGTATCCTCTACCGCGGATAGATGATTTGTTCGATCAGTTGAGTGGCGCGAGAATATTTTCTCAGTTGGATCTCGCGACCGGTTTCCATCAGCTTAGAGTGGAAGCTGAGAGTATAGCTAAAACGGCATTCCGAACGCCGTCTGGATTTTATGAATGGTTGGTTATGCCATTTGGGTTGACTAATGCCCCGGCATATTTTGTGGATCTTATGAATAGGGTATTCAGAGATCAGTTGAATAAGTTTGTCCTTGTGTTCGTTGATGATATTTTGGTCTATTCGAGGACAGAGGAAGAACACAAGGAACATTTAGGAGTAGTGATGGAGGTGTTGAGAAAACACCAATTGAAAGCAAAGTTTTCGAAGTGTCACTTCTGGAAGAGGGAAGTGAGGTTCTTGGGCCATGTTGTATCAGAGAATGGTATTGCCGTGGACCCGGCAAAGGTGGCTACGGTACAGGATTGGCCTACGCCCAAGAATGCAACAGATGTAAGAAGTTTCTTGGGGCTAGCGGGATATTATCGTAAGTTTATCCAAAGTTTCTCCAAGTTAGCAGCACCATTGACCCAGTTGACCAAGAAGAATCAAGCTTTTGTCTGGGATGAAAGGTGCGAGAATGCATTTAAGAATCTAAAGGACAAGTTGACAAGCGCACCAGTGTTAGTCATTCCTAAGGGGGATGAAGAGATGACGGTATACACGGATGCCTGTGGTACCGGACTGGGTGATGTATTGATGCAAGGCGGTAGGGTTGTAGCTTATGCAAGTCGACAATTGAAACCGCACGAGAGAAGATACCCTACCCATGATTTAGAATTGGCAGCGATCGTGTTCGCGTTAAAGATGTGGAGACACTATCTCTTGGGAGAAAGATTTGAGTTGTTTACAGATCATAAGTCGTTAAAATATCTCTTCTCCCAGAAGGATTTAAATCTCCGTCAGCAGAGATGGTTAGAGTTCTTAGCTTCCTATGATTTTGACATCGCATATACACCGGGAAAGGGCAATGCGGTGGCTGATGCATTGAGTAGAAGACATGCCAGCTTAGGGGCTATGTTCCTTGAATGGAAGCAACTGGAGTTTATCGTGGGGTTTGATTTTAGACCAAAGTGCGAATTGGATCCAGAAATGTTAGCAAGTTTGACGATCAGACCCACTTTGATTGAACGGATCGGCTCTAGTCAGAGGGACGATCCTAACCTATTGGAAATCATCTCCAAGTTAGAGATGGGTATCGATGAGGAGATGAACAAATATGGGCTTGATCGAGATAGATGGCTTAGAAAGAATGGAAAGCTTGTTGTACCAAATGTCAATGGATTGAGAGATGAAGTGCTTAGAGAATGTCATCACTCAAAGCTAACTATACACCCCGGTGGTAATAAGATGTATCGAGATATGAAGCAAACTTACTACTGGGAAGGGATGAAAAGAGACGTTGGGAAGTTTATATCCAAGTGCATGAATTGCCAGCTAGTTAAAGCCGAGCAAAAGAAGCCTAGTGGGTTGTTGCAACCATTAGAAATTCCCGAATGGAAATGGGAGCAAGTCTCGATGGATTTCATTGATGGTTTACCAAGGACTAGATCGGGATATGACAGCATTTGGGTAATTGTAGATCGATTGACTAAAAGTGCAAGGTTTATACCAGTCAAATCGACCAGAACGGCAGCTAAGTTAGCAGAATTGTATATGAAGTGGGTAGTGAGATTCCATGGAGTACCTAAAAGCATTGTGAGTGACCGAGACCCGTTGTTCACTAGTGGGTTTTGGAAGAGCTTGCAAGAGGCTCTAGGGTCAAGATTACATCTCAGTACCGCATATCATCCTCAGACCGACGGCCAAACGGAGAGGGTGAATCGCATATTGGAAGATCTCTTGAGAGCTTGTATATTGGATTTTGGTGGATCATGGGATGACCATTTGCATCTAGTAGAGTTTGCATATAATAATAGCTACCAATCCAGTATCGGTATGGCTCCATTTGAAGCTTTGTATGGAAGACCGTGCAACTCACCATCATGTTGGATAGAGACTAGCGAGAAGTTTATGCTTGGACCAGATGTGGTGAGGGAAACTTCAGATAAAATCAAGACCATTCAACAACGAATGAAGGCTGCCCAAGATAGGCAGAAGAGTTATGCTGATAAAAGGAGAAAAGACTTAAAATTCTCCTTTGGCGACTTGGTGTTTGTCAAGATTTCTCCGTTGAAGAGCGTAATACGATTTGGAAGGAGAGGCAAGTTGGCACCAAGATTTGTTGGCCCATTCCCTGTTCTTGAACTAGTCGGGAATTTGGCATATAGAATTGACTTACCAGAGAAGATGGCGGGAGTTCATAACGTATTTCATGTTTCCCAACTAAGGAAGTTCGTTCACGACTCAAATATGACTATTTCACCTGATCAGTTAGAGGACTTCGAAGTAGAACCCGAGGCGGTTAGGAACCGTAAGCCGGCCCGTATTGTCGAGCACGACATGAAGCAACTTCGAAGGAAGGCGGTGAAGCTAGTCAAGGTACAGTGGAGCGAGGACGAGAGTGATTGTACTTGGGAGACAGAGGAGGACATTAGGAAGACACACCCAGAATTCTTTACCTGGTAAGATTTTGACTTCGATTTAGTTTTCCGCATGCTAGGATAGGCTTGTTTGCTTGTTTTGCATATTTGAATGTTGTATATGGTTGTTAGGCCTGCGGGATCCCTTGTATGTTTTGGGTTAAGGAATTTCGGGGACGAAATTTCTTAAGGGGGGGGGGGGGGGAGAGTGTAACGACCCGTATTCTACGCATCATAGGATCGTAGGATATTTATTTCTATCACATACGAAGTCGTATGGTCATGTAACTTTGGGGGACGACTATTGGGGTCATTTCCCATGTTCATGATTTTTCCCGATTTTTAAATGACTATTTTACCCCTAGTTGGCACTGTTTTGGCCATAACATTTGACTGGAAAGGAATTTTGACCTGAAACCACTTCCATTGGCTCCGGATGATGGTTTCTCTTTCCGTAGAGTGGTCACATTAGCCAAACGGACTCACCGTTTGGGAGATATTGCTGAAACAAGTTTCAGATGGTGAAAAACAGCTTAAATTGGGCTTAAACGGGTGATTAGCAGCTAGGCCCAAGGGGAATTTCGGGTTTAGGGGTATATAGGTGCTGATTAGGGTTAGAAAACATTTCTTTAGACATTTTCCAGCCGCCACTTTCATTTCCCTTAACCTAGCCATAGCCTCCACTCTCTAAATCTCTCTAAATCACCCAAAATCACTTCATAATCAAGGATTAAGGCTTAGAGGCATCAAATCAAGGGGGATTAGCACAAGGACTGAGGTAGGGCTGCTGTTACATATTGGAATTCGTGCAAATCAGAGGTTCACTTCAGATTTGGAAGTTTTATTGTGGCAAAGGTGAGTGATAGCATCATTTTGACACTAATTACGGTGATTAAGGGTAATTAGTGAAGATTAGCGAATTTATACGTAAATAAATTCTGGAAAAAAATCTTAAAATTCTAAAATAATGTTTTAAGGCTATGTTAGAAATTTGGGTTAATTTCGATGTGTTTTGCTAATCGTATGCTTAAACATGATTAAGAGGGATTATAGGAAAATGTGAGGTTTTGGCCACTTTTGATTCATTTTGATTCATTTAAATTGTTGTTTGTTGCTTGTGGTTGCTATTACATGTTGCTATGACTCTATGGCATGTTTTATGATTAATTAGAATAGCTAGATTGGTCAAAGACGCCGTCTTATGGCGCGAAACACTCGCTGGAAAAGCTGCAGGAAATGCTACAGAGATCCGGATCGGATCGGGTAGGGGATCAGATCGGGTAGGGATCGGATCGGACATATCCGAACCGGACCAGGGCGTGGTACTTTCTGGAGCATGACGTGAAGAGGCAACAAGGAAGGCCTGGTCGGATCGGAGGGGCGTAGCGTGGGATCGGAAGGAACAAGGAGGACTGAAGTGGAAGAAAGAGGAGCATGGATACCATATTCCGAACCGAATCGAGAGGAATACCCGAACCGAACTAATGCTGACGAGACGGAGAGTATCCGAACCGAACCGCCTCAGAATCACCGAACCGAACCGCATGAGGGAGAGCACCGAACCGAACCGCATGAGGGAGAAGGACCCGAACCCAGAGGATGGTGGCACTCCGAACCGAACCGGGGAACGTATCCGAACCGAACCTAGCATGGGGAACTGGACGTGTACTTTTACTACTTCGTGATGACTCTTCTGAAGACCAACTCCAACTCGATCAAAACCCGAGATGCAAAGGAAGTCCAAATGAGAAGTTAGAGCTCAAGATTTAGATGGGAATCAATGAGTTCGCTTCATGGTTGGGCTTTGCTGCGGGACGTGTGCCAAGGAGTTATCGACGTCTATAGCTTTGGACCACTATGGTAGGAGGTACGAAGGCGGATTCAGGGCCATTATGGCATCGGTAGAACCAAGGGCTACGACCAATGAAGTGGGTCATTGAAATGTTTGGTCATGACTCCAAGTGTTTGGCTTGGTCACAGCAGGGTTTCTACAAGTCGGGATTCGTCGTTACCTCAGTTTGTCTAGTGTTCCAAAGTGGTAGATGTCGTACGCTTTACGCACTGAGTGAGAGGTGTGAGGATGGTTGATATGGATGATTTGTTTGTTATCATTATGACATACACACCCCACCCCCGTATTCTTACACCATTTATTATGGCACCTTGGAGTATTGTACGGTATGTGGTACTAACTCTTTGGTTGCAGGTCCAGGTTCAGGTATGGTTTAGTATACCTGTTATCATTCTGTTTTGATGCTTATCGCTCATACCAGGCTTTATGTCTGACCCAGAGTTTTATGTCTCCTCTTATTACTCTGGGTGCTCACACGAGCAGACTAGAGACAGGTTAGCTGGTGATGCACGGGTAGATGATCCGGAGACGAGCAGGAGGCTTCCACGTACTATATACATAATATTCTCCCTGTGTTGTTGAAGATCACTGCTTGGGCATTGTTGGTGTATCTTCTACTTTAGCTTTCTTTGTTTAGAGACAGTAAATTTGGAAAATTGTAATAAGCTGTATTGGATTTCCGCTGCTTTGATGGTTGATGTTGATTTTAGTTATCAGCTTATGCACTGTCTCACCTGTTTTATGTCAAGTATGTTATTATTATATTTTATCCCATGCGCTGTGAGACATTCTACAGGTTCCTTGATTAGTTCATTCCCTTCTTTCTTTTCTTCTGACGACCGTTCCGTGCTAGCTGGGTATGTGTACAGCGCACTTTTGGAGTAAATGCAGGCTGGTGCGGGGCGGGCCGTCACAAATCTACTCCAAATTAAAACCCAAGCATGAAAAACACTTAGAACAAGTATTGGAGATTCTAAGAAAGAACGTCTTCAAAGCCAAATTCTCTAAATGTGTCTTCTGGCAAGAAGTAGTGAAGTTCCTTGGCCATGTAGTGTCAAAGGAAGGGATTTCTGTCGATCCGAGCAAAATAACAACAATTCAAGACTGGACACCCACAGAGGTTAGAAGTTTTATGGGGTTGGCAAGTTATTATCGAAAGTTTGTTAAGGATTTTTCAAAGATATCTGGTCCGTTAACAAAGCTTACGAAGAAGCATGAGAAATTTAAGTGGACTTCCGACTGTGAGGAAGCTTTCAAGGAATTGAAATCGAAACTGACAACTGCTCCAGTGTTAACCATTATCGATGGCAATCAGGATTTGACGGTTTGGAAAAATGCTTCTATTAGGGGCCTTGGTGCAGTGTTAATGCAAAGAGGCCATGTAGTCGCTTATGCAAGCCGCCAACTGAAACCACATGAGAAGAATTATGTAACTCATGATCTTGAGTTGCTAGCCATCGTTTTTGCTTTGAAAATCTGGAGGCATTACTTGTTGGGTGAGAAATCTGAACTATACACAGATCATCAATCATTGAAGTATTTATACACCCAGAAAGATCTGAATTCGAGACAGCAGCGTTGGCTAGAATATCTTGCAGCTTATGATTTAGATATCCTGTATACGCCAGGAAAGGCTAACGTGGTAGCGGATGCACTTAATAGAAAAACCGCAATCATTGCCAATCTTATAATTACGCCTGGATTGATTGATAAGATTTCAGTCCTTCAAAAGGACAATGAATTTATTCAGAGAATCAGTCAGAGGGTCAAGGAAGGTGAAACCACAAGTTTCCGTATTGACGATAAGGGGGTTCTCAGGTTAAATGACAGGATTTGCATCCCAAATATTCCAGGCCTTTGAAGAGAGGTGCTGGATGAATGCCATAAATCCAAACTTTGCATTCATCCTGGCGTAAGTAAAATGTACAACGATATCAAACGCACTTTCTGGTGGAAGGCAATGAAGAGGGACATTTCTTTATATGTTAGCAAATGCCCTACTTGTCAATTAGTCAAGAGCGACCAACAGAAACTAGCTGGATTGTTGCAACCGTTGGAAGTCCCAGGTTGGAAATAGGAACAGATTTCCATGGATTTTATTGATGGTTTGCCCCGAACCAGGAAAGGAATATTTGGGTAATCGTAGATCGCTTCACGAAGACTGCCCATTTCATACCTGTCAGATCCAAAAGAACCGCTCAAAGTCTAGCACAGATATATTTCAAAGAAATTGTTAAGCTGCATGGAATTCCCATCAGCATAGTCAGTGATAGAGACCCAATATTTGCTAGCAAATTCCGGGAGGCATTCCAGACAGAATTGGGAACAAAATTGAATATGAGCACCGCTTATCACCCTCAGACAGATGGCCAAACTGAGCGTGTGAATAGAATTCTAGAAGATTTATTGCGGGCTTGTATAATTGATTTTGGTGGGTCATGGGAAGATCACTTGCATTTGGCAGAATTCTCATATAACAATAGCTATCAAGCAAGTTTGGGAATGTCACCATTTGAAGCATATATGGCAGACCGTGATGATCTCCAACATGTTGGGTAGAACCTGGCAACAGACTTGTGTTAGGACCCGATATGATTAGAGAAGTGTCCGATAAAGTCGACTTCATCAAGAAGCGATTGAAAACCGCACAAAGCCGACAGAAAAGTTATGCAGATTCTAGAAGAAGAGATTTGACATTTGTTGTTGGTGACCATGTTTATTTGAAAGTTTCTCCGATGAGGGGAGTAATCAGATATGGCAAAACTGGGAAGTTGGCACCGAGATTTATTGGTCCCTTTCCTATACTTGAACGAATTGGAACTCTTGCTTATAGGGATCAATTACCTGATTGGTTGCCTGGAGTGCATGATGTGTTTAACGTATCTCAACTTAGAAGACATGTGCATGATCTGGATCTTGTTGTAGAAGAAGCAACGCAGCAGGACTTGGAAATAACTCCAGAATTAGCAGTCAGAAGAAAGCCATTAAAGATTGTTGGCAAAGAAACTAGAGAGCTAAGAAGCAAAAAGGTTCATTTAGTTAAAGTGCAGTGGAGTAGTGATAATAGAGACTATACTTGGGAAACTGAGGAGAGCATTAAGCAAGCTTACCCCAAATGCAGAGTGGACATCTCTGACTAACTCCGGTGCAAGGTACCTTCACAATACTTTATATTTACATTTTTGTTTCCTACTTTACTGTTGTTTCATTTTCGGGGACGAAAAGTTTTAAGTGGGGGAGATTGTAACAACCCGGAAAATACGAGCCAATTTAAAATTTTTAAATTGGTTATTTCAAAGGAATTTGAACAATTGAAATAGAATATTTCAATAAAATAATGAATTAGAAATAGTGTGTCGGTTTGAAAATTTGAATTCAAACTTTGACTAACTGCACCGGGTGCAAAATATAACGGATTTTGGTGAAACCAAAAATATTTAAATCTGTTAGTGAATACCTTTCTAACGAATCCGAAAAATCGAAGTTTCATAGCGGGAATAAAAAGTTATGGCCAAATGAATTTTCGCTATATAAAATATATAGCCCTTGAAAATGGACATTTTGTAAACGACCTCGGAATTTGACGAAACCACTTTTGTTGGGTCCGGGATGTCAAATTATTGCTAGGTTTCAAATTTCGTAATTTTTGAAGCTAGTATGTGAGCGTGGAAAAAGAAAACGTGTTTGATCAATTTCTGTTAAATTAGATCGACCAGAAAATGGCCAATTTTCAAACAATCTCAAAATTCGAAGAAACTAGTTTTGCTGGGACCGCAGCGTCAAAACATAGCTAGATTTATTTTTCTGGGATTTTTTTGAATCAGTTTGTGGCCCTGGCAAATTGAAATGTACGTTCAAATTGAATATAAAATGTTTTATACTTTAATTTGTGAAATAACATACTATAACAGTCGAATTGGCCTACGAAACATATCCCATTGTGTCCGGAATGGGGGTATTTAGCTTGGGGCGATAGTCATTGGGTTTTAATTGGGGTTCGTAAGTGAAAACCCTAATTTTCTGAATAATATATAAATCGGTGAATCACAAAATTCCATTCATAAATAAAAAAAAAGCTCAGAAACCCTTGTTCTCTCTCGACATCGACGGCGACGCGAGCTCCAACCTTCCCGACCAGATTCCGATCGCCGCAGCCCCCTACCGACCTCGCCACCACCTGCAGTCGACGGCGCCGCCTCCCCTCTACAAATCTGACCCACTTTAACCTTCCCCCTCCTCTCCATCGTCGAGCACGACCTCTCCAAAGTCCGACACTTCCCAGCGCCGCCCCGACCACCGAACTGCCTCCAACCACCATCGATCGACTCCCCTCTCTTCCCTCTTCCACGTTGTACCCTCCGATCATCGTATCGTGCCTCGGTTTCCGCGAAAACTGAAAACCTAGTTTTGAACCATCGTGAAAGGTGAGACCTTTATTACATTTGAACTTTGAGAAATCATATCTTTATGGTGTGTTGACGAAATTCGATGAAACAGGAAACATCGGGACTGCAAGGAGGCTCTCTACCACATAGAAGAGACCGCGGATTTTTCTGAGCCATCTACGATTTTTAGCACTCCGATAAACAATGTGAGCAATCTAAATTAAAAGAAATTAAATGGAAAATGTCACGTATAAATTATACAAGCGAAATATAAATTATACACGTGTTGTATACCTCATGTACATGCATTGTGTAAGCTATATGAGCGAAGTATGAATTATACATGCATAGTATAAATGATATGTGTGTTGAAATGCAAGTGAAATATAGAAATAATATATATATATATATATATATATATGTATATATATATATATATATATGTATATATATATATATATATGCTCCCCTTGTTCACAAACCATGGACGATATTTATTGTTGTGAATTGGTGTGAAAAATTGGGTGAAAAATGCGAATGGTTGAATAATTGTTTGTGGTTGATACTGTTTGGTTGTGGTTGGAAAATACCTATTGGTGATTGAAACAAATTGGAAATAATTGTGGAAATGAAAATAAAACATGCCGCCTGCGTGCGAATTAGATGCATGAATCCCCATTGTCAAAAACCGCGAGGTTTTATGGTAGAGCGAGGAGCCGTACTCGGGACGGTGCCGGTTTTAACTACTCTGTCGTTATGCTGCCGAAATTTTGAATAATATTCATGTGTTAGAATTATTTTCATGCGATGAAACTAAAGTCATGTGTCGAAACTATATCCATGTGTGGAAATGCTCATGTGTTGAGAAGTGATATGTGAAAATTAAATTCATGTGTGAATGAATAAATTGTTTAAACAATAAAAATCACCTTTTTATAATATATATGATATATGTAAAATATTCTCCTTATATATAAATAGTTTCAACAATAAAAATTTCATCTTTCTTATATGAACAAACTATATAAAATATCCATGTATGGAAATGCTCATGTGTTGAGAAGTGTGTGTGTTGGAAAACATTCATGTGCTGAATAAAAGATTGAACAATAAAAATTACATTTTTATTGAAATTATGAAGTGTTAAAAACATTCATGTGTTGAATAATTATTTTAGATGATGAAAATACTATTTTTATCATATATGTGATATGCTAAAGATATGCGAGCGTTGAAATAAATATTTGTGAAAGAAATATTATTTTTAACATGTATAGGAACTAAATAAAATAGTCATGTGTTGAAATATATTTTAGTTCGCCAAAAATATCATTTTTATTGAAATGTGAAGTGTTAAAAATAAACACTTGTTCAAATAAATATGCATGAGTTGAAATATTCATTAATTAGCTAATGAAATGATTTTTGCCTATGTATGCAACATTAGAATGAATGGTGTTTTTAAACCAAGTTGAATCAAATATGAAGTTGAATGGAAAATGATAAGTGATAAGAATTGCATATATGTACATGCATATTTATTGAACAGGTTATAGCAAAGAGGCTAGAGAAGAGGAATAAAATTTTGTGCCCGACAAATAGGTACATGTTTACTGTTTTGCTTGGGTGATGATTTTATGAGCCTGTTGGCTTTTTCTTTTTATTTTTGAGATGAGACGCCCGTGTGGCTATTTGGGAATTTTCCCAGCCCCTCCCGTACAAAGGAGGTTATTGCGAAATTTTCCAAAATTTAAAGGCGTTAGTGAAATATTTGAAGTGAAAACGATATAGGAATTTTCGAATGAACTATATTTATATAAATATATAAATATAAATTAAATTAAAACGAATCGTAGACGTGCAGTTCGTGTTTTGAAACCGTGATTTCAAACGACTAGTGTGGGAAATCCGACCATTGGATTTTCCCGAAACCGCAACCGTTGGGTTCGCCTTGGAAATATCTTTCCAACGGCACCAACTTTGTAAAGACCCGACGGTTGGATTGTCTGGAATGTTTAATTCAAATATGAAGAAAAACAGCGCCAGAATCGATTATATTTAAATTTAAATATAATTAAATTAAATCGAATAACAACGCTGCAGGTCGTAATTTGAAATCGTAACTTCGAACGACTAGTGTGGGAGATCCGATCGTCGGATTTTCCCAAAACTGAAACCGTTGGATTTGTTTTGAAATGGTCTTCCTAATGATATAAAATTTGTGAAGATCCAACGGTTAGATTTTTCAGATATGTGTAAAACAAATTTTGTGAAAAACAACGCCAGTGCCTCGGCACGACCTGAAACGTCGTTTAATTAAATATGGCCATTTTAAATAAATAAAAATGGCGATATATCGTTATAAAATACTATAGAATATATAGAGCGGAAACAAACCAATTTTGTTGTGTTTGCTTGATATGTGATGGTTGAATGTGTTCAACATGGAAATTATACTAAGGAACTAAAATATGAATGTTGAATAATTCAACCATGTGAAAAATTGATTGAAAATCTAAAGATACGTGGATTATTTGAAAAGGCCGAATTCATTCTCATTTCAAATAATCGATCGATGGTGAGATGTTGAAAAGTTGAAGACCGACGATCTTCACATTGGATGGATGGGCGCTACTGATGCTCATGATTGGAGTAGCTACCTTGAAGGAGCTGAAGTAGTAGCCGTCCGGACGTATTGTTGATTGTGCGGATATGCGAGGAATTTGGTGCCTCCGGTTTCGTTCAAACGCAAAACTAACTTGAAAATGGACTGTGTGTCTGACATTGGATTTTGTTCTGTGCTGATTGATCTCTATTAAATATATATCTTTTTAGCGACGGAGAAGTTATTCTATTGCTTAACGCCCATCTCTGAGACGTACGAGCTTACAGGTTATGTATTGATAGAAATCAGTCGCATGGAGTGGATTGCCTGTGTGGCACGCCTAAGTGGCATATGATCAAGGCTTCTGTTGCAAAGCAAAGTCTTGTGGTTGATGATCAAAGCATGGTCTGTGTGACGTAGCTTTGTGTATAACGTGGATTCGCGAGCCTCACACCTCGGTATGAGTCAAAAAGGGATAGTGACTGCAGGGAGAGCACGACGTTTCTTTCTAGCTAAGGTGGTGTTAGTGACCTACCAGCCTTGACATTATATATACTTTTCACTTGTGTGGTTGTTGGAATGCGAGGCGCCTCGATTATAGGTCTGTAAGGACTGGGAAATGTGTGTTCAGGAATTGCTAATCCTCAAAAGTAAGAGAGGACCGGCCTTGAAGATCCAGGGATTGCTGTGTGCGGTCCCGAGGCATTTGCTAAAGTGTCTCGAACGGAGAGGAGCTTGCCCCTTGCCTCGACTCATGATGGAATCCAATTTCCGATACGAAATTGCGGATGTGATTGTATTACTAGTATGGCGACATAGTAGATGGTAGCTATGCCACCTAGGATTGATATTTATGATTGAATTTGCTTTTGAAAACATATATGCACTAGTAATAATATCAAACACTTTTGTTTTATACGTATGAAGCATTTTCGGCCATTATAAGGCAAAACTCTATCCTTCGGCTTGCGTTGCATTGTGTGATGGGACCTGAGTCTTATAAGGGCTTCATTTTTATAAAAAGCATTGCGATGATTTAGTCATTTACTTTATTTCATGCTCTAGCACTCATTGGAGTAAACCCATTCCGCGAAAGTGGCATGGTCCTTTGATTTGCCTTATTATTGTTGTTTAATAAGTTAAGTAGATTTCTCATACTAGTCCCGTGACTGACTCGTAGTTTGTTTCACCTTGCAAACTCGGGTGCCCTCATTTTCACACGGGCAGCCTAGTTACAGGTATCTAGTATGTTTTGGCTTGGCACCGCAGTAGAGGTGCACTTTTGGCTCATGGCGAGGCTTGACTACACCATGCTGACTATGACCTTTTCCTCCATTATTGTATATGTATTATGATTCCGCCTCTGGCGATGTAGACTGATGTTTAGTTTATGTACTCTCTATGTATGATTCCGCCTCCGGCGATGTTGACTGATTATGTACTATTATGCACTAAGTTGTATCCTGCACTGTGCTCTCTGATGTGGTGATATCTATATGATTCAGCTGTCATATGTGTGTAAATTGTTCTATTTCTCATTTATTCTATTATCTCTGATCTGCTAATGACGATTAATGTGTTATATTCCAATTATTATCCTTAACACCGTGTCACGGGGTTTTGGGATCGTCACACGACCATTTAAAGTTAGATTTTAAATTAGTGAAATAAATTAATGAATAATTAGTTAATCTAGTAAGATGTTAAAAAGGGAAGTTATCATTTATTCTAGTAAATAAAGGAGTCAATTAATTTGAAATGATTAATGTTGAGGTAAATAATCTACTTTTAAATGTAATACATTTAAGTAACCGAGTTTGAAATGAAATATGGTCGCGTGTTGGAAAAAGGCTAGGGATGAGTTTTATTAAAGCTCGAGTCTTATAATAAAGCAATAAAGAGGTCTAAGAAAATACTTAGCTTAAATGAAATGTTTTACTTAAGATTTGAATTAAGTAAAGGGAGATGAAGATATAAAGGGTTTATATCAAACCTGAAATTTATAAACAAGGTTTATAAATGGGGTATGAGTTTAAACGTTGTTTAAATTGGAAATGCTTAATAATGGTATTAAGTAAAATTCACGGATTTAAAAGGGAATTTCCTGAAAGAATAAGGGGATTAATCTGAGCTTGGTAAACGAGGTTGGAAATAGGATTTGTAATAAGAATTCAGTTTGTGAAACAAAGTCAATTGAATAAGTCGAGAGTGAATAAAGTGTGGTTTAGTAAGGGATTATTTGATTTACGAATTTAGTGATATTAATATTATATTTGAGAGTGAAACACCCAAAGGATAAGAAGAACTATAAAGCTATAGTTTAACTAGAGGGATGTGTTTGATGTAAGATTTAAATATCGGTCCTTGAATTACAACTCGTATTTATCTGAAGATAAGAACGTGGTTGATAAAGGTCTGAGAGGTAATTAAAATACCCCAACTTGAATGACTTCGGGACTATCCAAAGATGATACTAGTTAGTAATGGCGAGAGTGTATGATAAGTTTTCCAAAGTAACAGAAATGATATGAGATGATATTTCCCTAGTAACGGAATTAAAAGGAGATTGGGCGATAAATTTTAAAAGCCAAGTGATGCTGAGTAACGTACCAATAAATCTATTTTTATTATTTCATGGGTGTTTACTTGATAGTTAAATAACCGACTATCAAGTCTGACCTTTACGATTGTTGGTATGGAAAGACCGGGATTTAAAGAATATTCGAAAACCATTCTAACCAACAAATACGAAAATATAGAAAAGATCAGACGACGATCGAAATGAAGCATTTGAAGACCATAGATCTTCATAAAGCGGAAGAACCACTTAAAATCTCTGATTCGACCCGGAGATATACTGGGGTTCTGTCGTGGTTGGAATCTGTGGATTGCAAGGACTATCGCTACTGATCCGTGGGGTGATTCCTATATTGGATGCAGTAGGATAGTACCTTCGGTTCATCCTGTTCCTGGATGACTAGTATGGATGAATGTCTAACAGAGTATTTCCAATGGGTCGCGTACGTAGATTTCTTCAAACGTGTCATAGTTGGGTAGCTCCCAACTAGGGTATTTTTGTGGACATCAATTAGTGATATCCAGCGGATCTGACGATGTGGCATTCAAAGTAAAGGATGATCAAATGTTCTAGAAGTAAATTCTAGCCTTAAACCTCACAACCAGGAAATGACAAAAATCGGGCAGGCAGCATGGCTATGTGGGTCACTCCCATTAGGGTGTATAATCACCTATCTAGAGAAAATCCATGTCATTCTTTAATCTATTTAGATGCTGTCCCTTCTCGGGAAACGGTGGTTTGAGCCCAACCGTTGGTGATATACATTTGATACACTCAAGAAAAATGAGTGGTCGGTCATGTGAGGCCGGGTTGCAAGACGTTCTTGTTGAACCCAGTGTATTCGCCTCTAGAGATACACGATCGGCAGGTGATCCCATACCTTGTCATCGTTGGAATCCAATCTCCAATAAGCGCCCGTGATTTTTATTGTATAATATATATGTGGAGTGTGAGATGCAAGCGTTCCACTAGATTGATATTTACTTGTATTTAGACACTATTATAATATCAGAAAAGATATTGATTTCAAAACTGTTTTGGGTTATCGTAAGGTAAAATCCATCCGTATTTATGTGTGGATTTGGTCTTACAATTATCCATTTCTTTCGAAAGGATTTTAAATATAAAATAAAGTTGTGTGATACCCTAAATGCTGTGCGAGTTTTTTCCTCACTCTGGTTCACCAGACTGACCCGGTGTTTTGTAAATGCTCGGGTTAGCCCGAGGTGTACAGGTTCAGGATTTCAGGTACTGAGAAGTCCAATCAGAGATGGATATGTTCAGACGTATAATTTATTCTATTGTGTGATTGTATATGAGGACAGATCATTATAACTGTCCAAAGATGTTGATGTACTCTGATATTGTATGTATTTTCAAAAGCTCTCAATAAGATTTATTTCTGTATTATATATTGTTCCGCTGCGATGTGAGACTCTGTGTTGTATGGGTTCTTCTTCTTCTTCTATTCTAACCTTCTTTCTTTCTTATCTCACCCTATAATTTCTTTCTAATAACTATCCAGTATTTTCGATGTTTGGAAGGTCGACATAAGATATGGTAATGGTATTTATGTCGATTTTCGGGGATGAAAATCCCTAGGTCGTTACATCTGGGCTCCATACCATGACACCACTCCTAGCTAGAAGGAAACGCATGTCCTCCCTGAGGTCCTCTCCCGTTTCTGGTTCACATTGGGGTGTGAGGCTCGCGAATTAACGCTATATACAAAGCTATGCTATATTAAAACCATGCTTTGATCATCAACCACAAGACTCTTCTTTTCAACAGAAGCCTTGATCATTTGCATCTCAGCATGCCACATAGGCAATTAACGACATCCAACTGATGTCTATCAATCACATAGAATGAAATTTAATGTCAGACACACATCCATTTACAAGTCCGTTCTAGGTCTAAACGAAACCGGAGGCACCTTATTCCTTGTCCCATATGTCTAATACAGGAGAGAAGTCCTTGCATATCCGGTCGATCTCCAAGTACGTCTAGACGATCACCACTTATTACATCATCTTGTGTGTATATCCCAATCAAGACATCAATAATCATCCAAATGATGTGAAGACCTCCGGTCTTCAACCACCGTCTTCATCGTCGACATATGGTCGAATCAGTTATTCAGAATGGGATAACCCGGTCTTTCTGAATAACCCGCGTATTTTATAAACAAGTGCTATAAAAACACAACATGCGCCTCATTCCAATTTTGAATATTCTTTTGTTTAAAAATTCATATCCTTTTGGGAAAGGTTCCCATTAATTTATCAAAGATAAATTCTTCAAATTTATTCTTTAATCTTCTATTGGATATCAATTCAAACCAAACTAAGGTTTATCCAAACTAGTCGGGATTAGTGAACCTTACCGAAGTAATCATTTATTATATTTCCCAATCCCAACCTATTCATCCCATGAAGCAAAACTAGTAATACTTCATATCTAGCACCGCGATGTTATCGGTAAAATTAATCACCCTTTCACGTTCAAATCTAATTAAATATTTAACTATCACTGGGAGCAAAACTTGTAATATTCCATTCTCGATTTGTAACAACCCGAATTTTAATAACATGTTAAAACAATAAATTCAGTTATAATTAATTTTTAAAATAAGAATCAGGGAAAACGGGTTATGCAATTGCATTCGTCTCGGAATTCTGCAAGAAATTGAGTCCGAGTTTTCAAAAAACGGAGTCCATATGAGGGAGATATGACCCTCCGAAGTTTCAGGAATTTTCAGAATCGAAAACAGCTCGAAATTCGAATTCGAAATTCGAATTCAAACACCAGCGCAGGCTGGGTGGAAATTTCCTGCCCAGGACCAGGTCGACCTAGGGGTCGACCTCCCAGGGACCAGGTCGACACTATGGTCGACCTGGGGGTCGACCTGGTGACCAAACCCAGTTTTTGAACTGGGTGCATTCTGATGTCTTTAGACACGTTTTCTGACTAGATTCGTTCTCCTAATCCTATATAAACCCACCTAATCCCCATTCCTCCTTGCACCATTCTTCTCTAACCTTATGCTGCACAAATTCTTGATGGACATGACTTCTTCTTCTTCTTCAAAGATTTAAATAAAACTTAATCAAATCTAGAGAGTTCTTCTGCCTTCTTCTTAAAGCAACGTAAGGTTCACAAATTGGGGATTTTCAATCAAATTGAGATTCAACGTTCAATGACTGCTTTCTAGAATCAACTTCTGCATCTTAATTTCTCAGTCCACGATCTGTATGTTCTAGTTGCTTCTAGATTTAAATATTTAATTATTATATGGTCATGGAATAAAGTGGAATTGGATTTAAGTATGTTTATCGATGTTGATCTATTTCTGTTGCTCCTTGAATCTTGAGTTTTGAGACTTGTCTATCTTTATGATCATGTTAAGTTTATGATCTATTCAGCAGTTTTCTTGATTCGTAATGATGTTATCATCAAGTTGGAATCTTTATGCCTATCATGATGATTTATGTTGTTTTCTCTCTGATCTTATTCTTATTGCAACTTCTACCTCCCACTATTTATTTTCTTTTGATGAACCTAGGTCAATTTCAGACCTAGGCCTAAACTACGATATACGTGCGATGGTATACGGGGGAAATATTGGAATATTGCCTAGTGGAATGTATGTGTTTGGTGGAATCGAGGGCATAATATGAAAATCGGATGTCTGGGGTTAATTTAACATTAACCAGAAACGGGGTAATTTTGGGTATTGTCATTATAATGGTTATTGCGCGATTGGAATTGATATATGTAATTTGACATGGATCTTGATATATGTAATTTGGCTAGAACTCGTTATGGGTAAATTGGTGTAAATGTGGTATACATGTAATTTTGGGTATAAAACTTGATTTATGTAAATTGAGCATAGCTTTGTAAACATGGTATATGTGTAAATTGGCATAAAATTGGCATACATGTAAACGACATGAATTGAACATATGTAAATTTGGTATGAATTGGGCATATGTAAAACTGACATGTAATCTAGAACTTGGGCATATGTTAATTATGTAAAATTTGGAGTTGAAACATATACGATAATTTATGACTTGGTAGAGGTTTAATATGAACGCGTCTAAGTTGGGTTTTGGGTAGTTAGCATGTATTGTAAATAATAGGCTATAACTTGGCACAACTTTATAGTGAATTATGATAATAATATGGAAATATGTTTTGGGGGCAAAAACGTGAATTATGAACTTGGTAATTGGCATATAACTGGAAGTATGAACGTGGTTGAAACATGAACATGAATATGAATATGAACACGAACACGAACGTGAACATGGCTAACTCGAGGTTGGGTTGAGTTTGCAGTGTAATTCTGCTCGGAACCACCCGGCATATCCAGTGACTGTAAATAATAAGTTCCAATGTGAGAAGTTAGTCATATCGTGCTTAAACCCGAGGTTAGACTGAGTTGTGGTGTAATTCTGCCCGGAACCGCCCGGCATATCGAGTGACCGCAACAACAGGTCTAATGTGAGTGGTTGATGCATTAATAATTAATTAATGCTAATAAATAGACATAATAAGAATGGAAAGGTTAAGTAACATATGAACTCGACACTTAACCAATATGATATGAATGGGTGGTTTAAGTAATATGACTAGGTTAATGACACTTAACCAATATTATATGAATGGGTGGGTTAAGTGAGCCTGAACTTGATCGCTTGAATATACTTAACCTTAACCAATTTGACATGATGATTTAGTCGGGTTAAGTCATGAACTGCTTGAACATACTTAACCAATTTGACACGATGATTTGGTAGGGTTAAATCATGAACTGCTTGAATATACTTATCCAATTTGACATGATGATTTGTTAGGGTTAAGTCATGAACCGCTTGAATATACTTAACCAACTTGACACACGATTCGTAGGGCTAAGTCATGAACTTGAACGACAAACTTAGCCAATTTGACATGACACGTAGGCGGGTTAAGTCACGAACTTGAATGACAACACTTAACTAACTTGACATGCTAGACTGATAAGGGTTAAGTGAAGTGACCAGAACTTCCCCGATCTCCGAAGAGAAGAGAAAGAATGAATTACTTTGAGGACAAGACGAATCAGAACGCAGACGGAGGAACATTTCATTGTATATTACAACAATTCCATCAGAATAAAAGAGTATACAGTGTATGAATAAATATTACACATTATAAAATATCAGAGATTACAATACACCACATAGCAGCGGAAAATAATACAATACACAACTGAAGGAGATATACGGATACAAAGCTTTCCGGATATCGTTCCAGCTGTAAACCAGGATCCTGTGAATATAAATCTGCAAAACCAAAACTACTAGCTGCCCGTGTCAAAATGAGGGCACCCAGAGTTTAGGTCAAAACAATAAACTCCAGGTCAGTCATGGGACTGGTGTGAGAACTAAAACAGTTATTAATCTTTATTTTAAAGTTAGGTAAATCAAGGGACCACGCCGTATAACACGGAACGGGTTTCCTCCCAAGAATACCAGTGCATTAAACAACAGCGCAATGCTAAATAAAGAATAATAAAGCTGTTATAAGACCCAGGTCCCATCACACAATGCAACGCAAGCCGGAGGATAGGGTTTTTCCTTATAACAGCCAAAGAATGCTTGATACCAATAAAACAAAAGCATTTGATATCATTTCTAGTGTTTATATGTTTCAAAAACAATTTCGAATCGTAAGTATCAATCATAGATGGCATTAATGCCCCATACCACTGTGTCTCCACATATAGGTATACAATCAAAACCGCACAGTCACGTATTTGGAAATTGAATTTCCGTCATGAACCGAGGCAAGGGATCGTCCTCACTGAATTCGAGACGCTCTGTCCCGCCCCTCAGGTAAGTACTCATTCAAGCCTTTGGATCGTCAGGGCCGGTACACTGATGTGGATTAAATTCCTGAACACTGCGTTTCCCTGCCCTTTGGGGCGTGAGTAAGCCAACGAATGACTACTCCATCGGTCCCGGATCGACCGATATATCTGAGGCGCCTCGCAACATCAACAACCACATAAGTTAAACTCGTCAGGGCGTGTAAAACTACCGACGCCACTTCTAGCTAGAAGGAAACGCATGCCCTCCCTGAGGTCCTTCTCCCGTTTCTGGTTCACTACCGGGGTGTGAGGCTCGCGAATTCACGTTATACAAAGCTATGCCACACAGGCCGTGCTTTGATCATCAACCACAAGACTTTTCTTTTCAACGAAAGTCTTGATCATTTACATCTTAGCATGCCAAACAGGCAATTCATGTTATGCAACCGATACCAATCACACAGAATGAAATCCAATGTTAGACGCACAGTCCATTTACAAGTCCGTTCTGGGTCTGAACGAAACCGGAGGCACCTTGTACCTCGCATATCCATCGATTTCCAAGTACGTCTGAATGATCACCAACTGATTCCCTCCTCTTGGGTGTACGACCCAATCAAGATCATCAGTAATTATCCAAACGATGTGAAGACCTCCGGTCTTCGACCACCGTCTTCACCTTCGACTTATCGTCGTATCAGTTATTCAGAATGGGATAAACCCGGTCTTTCCGAATAATTCACGTAATAATAAACAAGTGTTACACAAACACAACATAGGCCTCATTCCAATTCAGAATATTCTTTTATTCAAATATTCTTATACTTTGGGAAAAGGTTCCCATTAATTTTATCAAAGATAAATTCTTTAAATTTATTCTTTAATCTTCTTTGAATATCAATTCAAACTAGTCGGGATTAGCGAACCACACCGAAGTAATCATTTATTTTATTTCCCAATCCCAACCTATTCACCCTATGAAGTAAAACTGGTAATACTTCATATCTAACACCACGGTGTTATCGGTAAATTCAATTACCCTTTCACGTTCAAATCTAATTAAAGATTTAACTATCGCCTGGAGTAAAACTGATGATACTCCATTCTCGATCTTTTCGATCTAATTAAAGATTCAGTAAAACTCCACTTAGTTTTAATCTTTAACTGGGTTAAAGAATCAGTGTCATTTAAAACACGGTTCACGATAAACCCCAAAATCACATCAAATTAATTATCGGGTTAAAGAACAAGTGTTATTTAAAACACCATTCACGATAAACCCAAAAGTCAATACCAATTCAATTCCAATTAAATATTATTTAATTGTTACACTTCGTTAAATCTAAATAAAAAGATTTAATCTTTTTCTCAACTGGGCTTAAGAACAGTGTTAATGAAGACCCCATTCACAACAAACCCAAATTCCATTTGATATTAAATACAAGGATCTGAATAGAAAATATATCGGCTTATATTCAATATCAAATTCTACGACCAACCAATATCGTATTGGAAATAACGATATCTGTATAATCACGTAATTCAACATCGAAATATTCCAAAGAAAATTTCGATTCAAATCCATTCCAATTCAATTATTTGAAATTTTGGTTATTTTCAAAACCATTTCAAATCCAATTTATTTATTTAAAAATAAATAGAATTATAGTTCTAGTTCAAAACTAGTTTATTTCGATAAAAATCTACTTTTATCTTTTCAAATATGGAGTTTTTCATCCCAATTCTACACAAATCATTTCTTATGATTTTACACAAATTTTTTAATAATTTTATCAAGGCCCGTACAGTCGATTTCCATCAACGGCCTTCGAACTACACTTACAACGACCTTCTCCAAATTTGATCTTGACATAATTCCAAATCCAACCATTAGATTTCAAATTTCTAATATTCGTTAGAAAGCTCTTTTCGATACGAACCAAACGGTTCCGGTTTTAGGAGAATCCGACGGTCGGATCTCCCGCAATATCCATTCGAAGTCAATGGTCGAAATTCACGAACTACCGCAGCGCGACGCGTTCTATTCAGGCCATTATATAATATATACTTCGTCGATTTCCTTTTAAAACGTATTATATAAATCGTTTTAAATTTGTTTTCAAAACGATTTCAACTTCTTTTCAAATTCAAATCAAAATTGAATTTTTTTCTTATAAATTCGATTTAAATTCATTTCAAATTGATTTCAATTCAAATCGATTTTTAATTCAATTTTAGTTCGTTTTCAATTCAATTTCAATTCGAATTCATTTCTATTCAATTTCAATTCGAATTCATTTCTATTCAATTTCAATTCGAATTTCAATTCTTTTCAAAATATCAGATTTTCAAATCACTTTCGATATTCATTATAAAATGAATAAAATCGATATAAATATCGTTCACGTCAAAATGGTGTCAATCTATTTTCAAATATTCTATTTCAAATATTTCTTTTTCAAATATCCTATCTCAAATATTTCTTTTTCAAATATTCCTATTCAAATATTTTATTTCAAATATTTCTATTTCAAAACTGAAATGAGGCCCAATCAATTACCATAGATTTTATTTCTATAGACTTCCATACAATGCATGTATATATCAACAACGACAAATAATCAACCGTCATCCAAAGTGCATTCTACACTGTATAAGCATCAAATATAAATGAACAACGCTTATAATAGTCTGTCAATCAATCGATCGACATACAACTAATTATTGGGATTAGTGTACGTCATATATCATCCCAATACCCGTGCGGGATTTCAAACAATCAAACACAGATTTTATTTGTGCAGTTGGGCGACCTGTAAAATTTATCATCCCAATCAATATCAGTAAAATGTATGTACATAAACAAATCGTCCGATTTGTTTATTTTTATTTCATTTCATGTACACGTTAAAAATTCTATTTTTAACTATAAAATATTTTCCACTATAAAATATTTTATTTCATTTCACATCACATCACACAATCAAATAGACAACAAAATCAAACAAACAAGCATACAAGCTGTCCATTGTCTGTGGACGACGGGTGTCCGGTGCTACTAAACACCGTCTGCATCCTAGTATATATTTTAACTAGAAATAAAATTAAAAGTGAGGAGTTCTCACCGAAAGCTAAATCCAACTCCACGACTCTTCATAGGTAGGAAATCTTCGCCACTAGCCCTTTATCACTTTCGTTGTCCGTGTTCACTACATATATAAAAATCACATTTTTATATTCTCTCTACTTCACGATAAAAATAATGTTCAGATTTTTACTTCACTTCACATATTTTTAATCTTCTCAACATATAAAAATTATATTTTTAATCTTCACATCATATAAAAATTATATTTTTAATCTTCACATCATATAAAAATTATATTTTTAATCTTCACATCATATAAAAATTATATTTTTATAAACAAAAATATAATCTTTTAACTTTCTAAATCTAATCCTTTCTATGATTAAAATCAATCCTTGTTCGTAAATAAAAATCCATCCTTTTCTAATATAAAAAATCTCGTCTTCACGAATATAAAGATCCCACCTTTTCTAATATAAAACTCTCGTCTTTATGAATATAAAGATCCCACATTTTCTAATATAAAACTCTCATCTTTATGAATATAAAAATCCAACCTTTTCTAATATAAAACTCTCGTCTTTATGAATATAAAAATCCAACCTTTTCTAATATAAAACTCTCGTCCTTATGAATATAAAAATCCAACCTTTTCGAATATAAAACTGAATTTTCATTTCAAAGAAAATCAAATATATGAATAACTGATCTTTCAAAAAATGTTTTATATTCATTAAAATAGGAAAAACTTACCGCTTTTCCTAAGGTTTTGCTGCTCGACTTGGAAGGGGGCTCGTGGTGCTGGTCTCGGCGTCGAAGAAAGGGGGGAAGTGGCTCGCCTGACCGGCGGAAATAGGGGGAGGTGGCTCGTCCGGAGAGGGGGGGGGGGGATGTGGCCAGGGCTGAACAGAGGCGAGGGCTGAGGGTTTTCAAATCGATTTGGGGTTTTCGCGACAAGGGGAGGGGGAGAGCATGGGAGCGGTAGAAGGAGATGGAGGAGGAAGGGGAACGAAGGTTGGGGAGGAGGCGCACCATACGGCGGCTAGGGTGGCGGAGCGGCGATCCGCTGAGGGCGACGGTGGAATCGGGATTCGCCCTTTTTTTTCTGTTGACTTTGAATGAAGGGAGGGGGAGAGTAGGAAAATATATAAATATATATATTATTTAATTTTGAGTCCATAAATTTCAATTTTCGTTCAAACCCCAAATTGAACCCAACGACCGTCGCCCCTAGTTAATTACCCATATTCTGAACACAATGGGATATGTATCGAGAGCCAATTCGATCGTTTCGATTAGTTTCCGCTCAAATTAAAATATAAATCCTTTTATTTTAAATTCAAACGCACATTTCAAATTACCTGGGCCGCATATAGTCTCTAAAAATTCCAAAAAAAATATTTCTATCTTCGTATTGACGATACGGTCATAACAAAACTAGTTTCGTAGAATTCTGAGACCGTTTGAAAAATGGCCATTTTCCAGTCGATTAAAATCAACTGAAACTGGTCAAACACGTTTTCCTTTGCCACGCTCACATATTGATTCGAAAAATTACGAATTTTGGAATCTAGCAATAACTTGACATCCCGATTCCAACAAAAGTGGTTCGTCGAAATCCGAGGTTGTTTGCAAAATTTCAATTTTTAAGGGCCGAAATTCCATAGCGACTATTCTGAATTTTCAGCTGGGCATAACTTTTTATCCCTGCTATGAAATTTTGATTTTTCGGATTCGTTGGAAAGATATTCTCAAATAGATTAAAATATTTTTGGTTTCGCTAAAATCCGGTTTATTTTGCACCCGGTACATTCATTTGAACTTTGAAATCGAATTATTGAACTACCACGCCATTTTCAATTCCTTTTATATTTATAAATAATTATTTATATTCTAACGACGATCTATATGAATATATACGTTCGAATTCTTTTAAGAATAAGTTTCTCGTCGGTATTATTTAAAATAATCCATTTTAAATGTTCAAAATTCACTAAAATTTCCAAAATAAAAATTTTAAGTTGGCTCGGATTTTCGGGTTATTACAATCTCCCCCACTTAAAACTTTTCATCCCCGAAAAGGAACGAAGCCGAATGTTGTTTCACAAACCAACTCAAATTTCCTTATTTTCTTTACGGCTTAAGTTCTTCAACTTTTCAGTTTCTAAGAACTTTTCAAATTTTTCAAAAATTTGGCTAACACCCTAAATTTTCGAAAATTTTCGCCATAATCTCCCCTGCACCGGGGACTTCGGGATATTTCATATAGCCTCCCATGGCCTTATTCAATCCAAAAGAAAACGAAAAAGCCAAGCGGCTAGCCAATCGGCTCATAAAATCATCATCACCCAAACAAAACAGTAAATTATGGTAAACATGTGCCTATTTGTCGGGTAAACAATTTTATTCTTCTTCTCTAGCCTCCTTGCTATGACCTGTTCAATGTAAGTACATGTACATGCAAGTAAATGCGACAAATTTTCAATACAATTCACTATTTGATTCAATTTGGCTAAATGGTTCAAATTTTAATTAATCGACCAATAATCAAACAACACAATCAACAATCAATTAGTTGATTAGCTTTTCAAATTCATAACTTTGATACATAGTCTAAAAATCAGATTTTTGATGCCAAATCACAGCAATAGCCCTATCTAGTTTTGGTTCTCACACCAGTCAATAGGAAATATATAGAAATCCCACTTTCGTCACTCGAACATTAATTCTGATGATGTTTCAAACCACCATCAGAACATCCACGGGCGACTAGAGTGTGATTCTATATCTATCCAGTATATTAAAACTTCAAATATACGTGGATCAGACGTATACACAACGTCTTTATATACTGAATTGTCCAAATTCAATATAAAATAAATAATCAAATATGAATAATTGATTTAAATTTTCAAAACAAAATTGTTTTCATTTTAAAAATATACTCTTCACACTCGTTCTAGGATACTACTGATCCCATCTCTAAAAAGTCATTCCCATTGGATATTACTAATCCAATATCTGATGAATTCTTTCGTTCGGTTCTAATGTGTCTTGTTCTCCATCTCTGTAAACCAAAGCTCTGATACCAAATGAAGCGACCAGAACTTCCCCGATCTCCGAAGAGAAAAGAAAGAACGAATTAGTTTGAGGACAAGACGAATCAGAACGTAGACGGAGGAACATTTCATTGTATGTTACAACAATTCCATCAGAATAAAAGAGTATACAGAGTATGAATAAATATTACACATTATAAAATATCAGAGATTACAATACACCACATAGCAGCGGAAAATAATACAATACACAACTGAAGGAGATATACGGATACAAAGCTTTCCGGATATCGTTCCAGCTGTAAACTAGGATCCTGTGAATATAAATCTGCAAAACCAAAACTACTAGCTGCCCGTGTCAAAATGAGGGCACCCAGAGTTTAGGTCAAAACAATAAACTCCAGGTCAGTCATGGGACTGGTGTGAGAACTAAAACAGTTATTAATCTTTATTTTAAAGTTAGATAAATCAAGGGACCACGCCGTATAACACGGAACGGGTTTCCTCCCAAGAATATCAGTGCATTAGACAACAGCGCAATGCTAAATAAAGAATAATAAAGCTGTTATAAGATCCAGGTCCCATCACACAATGCAACGCAAGCCGGAGGATAGGGTTTTTCCTTATAACAGCCAAAGAATGCTTGATACCAATAAAACAAAAGCATTTGATATCATTTCTAGTGTTTATATGTTTCAAAAACAATTTCGAATCATAAGTATCATAGATGGCATTAATGCCCCATACCACTATGTCGCCACATATAGGTATACAATCAAAACCGCACAGTCACGTATTTGGAAATTGAATTTCCGTCAAGAACCGAGGCAAGGGATCGTCCTCACCGAATTCGAGACGCTCTAGCCCGCCCCTCAGGCAAGTACTCAGTCAATCCTTTGGATCGTCAGGGCCGGTCCACCGATGTGGATTAAAATTCCTGAACACTGCGTTTCCTCGCCCTTTGGGGCGTGAGTAAGCCAACGTATGACTACTCCATCGGTCCCGGATCGACCGATATATTCGAGGCGCCTCGCAACAGCAACAACCACATAAGTCAAACTCGTCAGGGCGTGTAAAACCACTGACGCCACTTCCAGCTAGAAGGAAACGCATGCCCTCCCTGAGGTCCTTAGCCTCCCGGCCACTGCCTAACCAACCCCCGCAAGGGACATGTGGGGGTAAGAGCCCACTGTTAGCCACCAAACCACATGGTGAGAACCCCCCATCATGACTGCAACAAGAACTGGTGATACTCGATTCTCGATCTTTTCAATCTAATTAAAGATTCATTAAAACTCCACTTAGTTTTAATCTTTAAATGGGTTAAATAATTAGTGTCATTTAAAACACGGTTCACGATAAACCCCAAAATCACATCACATTAATTATCGGGTTAAAGAACAAGTGTTTTTTAAAACACCATTCACGATAAACCCAAAAATCAATACCAATTCAATTCCAATTAAATATTATTTAATTGGTACACTTCATTAAATCTAAATAAAAATATTTAATCTTTTTCTCAACTGGGCTTAAGAACAGTGTTAATGAAGACACCATTCACAACAAACCCAAATTCCATTTGATATTAAATACAAGGCTCTGAATAGAAAATATATCGGCTTATATTCAATATCAAATTCTACAACCAACCAATATCGTATTGGAAATAACGATATAAATATCTTTCAAATTTCCATAACAATATCTGTATAATCACGTAAATCAACATTGAAATATTCCAAAGACAATTTCGATTCAAATCCATTCCAATTCAATTATTGGAAATTCTGGTTATTTTCAAAACCATTTCAAATCCAATTTACTTGTTTAAAAATAAATAGAATTATAATTCTAGTTCAAAACTAGTTCATTTCGATAAAAATCTACTTTTATCTTTTCAAATATGAAGTTTTTCATCCCAATTCTTCACAAATCATTTCTTATGATTTTACACAAATTATTACTATTTTAAATAGTTTTATCAAGGCCCGTACAGTCGATTTCCATCAACGAGCAACGAACTGCACTTACAGCGACATTTTCCAAATTTGATCTGGACATAATTCCAAATCCATCCGTTAGATTTCAAATTTCTAATATTCGTTAGAAAGCTCTTTTCGATAAGAACCCAATGATTCCAGTTTTAGGAGAATCCGACGGTCAGATCTCCCGTAATATCCATTCGAAGTCAATGGTCAAAATTCACGAACTACCGCAGCGCGGCGCGTTCTATTCAGGCCATTATATTATAGATATAATATATATAATATATACTTCATCGATTTCATTTTAAAACGTATTATATAAATCGTTTTAAATTTGATTTCAAAAAGATTTCAACTTCTTTTCAAATTCAAATCAAAATTGAATTTTTTTTCTTATAAATTCGATTTAAATTCATTTCAAATTTATTTCAATTCAAATCGATTTTTAATTCAATTTCAATTCGAATTCATTTCTATTCAATTTCAATTCGAATTTCAATTCTTTTCAAAATATCAGATTTTGAAATCACTTTCGATATTCATTATAAAATGAATAAAATCGATATAAATATCATTCACGTCAAAATGGCGTCAATCTAATCATCATGACTTCATATATTTCTATTTTCAAATATTCTATTTCAAATATTTCTTTTTCAAATATTCAATCTCAAATAATTCTTTGTCAAATATTCCTATTCAAATATTTTATTTCAAATATTTCTATTTCAAATATTTCTATTTCAAA
This sequence comes from Allium sativum, assembly GCA_030737875.1. NCBI lineage: Eukaryota > Viridiplantae > Streptophyta > Magnoliopsida > Asparagales > Amaryllidaceae > Allium > Allium sativum. The sequence continues at coordinate 166,823,834 of CM060913.1, forward strand.
ACTGGAATGAGGCCCAATCAATTACCATAGATTTTATTTCTATGGACTTCCATACAACGCATGTATATATCAACAATGACAAATAATCAACCATCATCCAAAGTGCATTCTACACTGTATAAGTATCAAATATAAATATTCAATGCTTATAACAGTCTGTCAATCAATCGATCGACATACAACTAATTATTGGGATTAGTGTACGTCATATATCATCCCAATACCCGTGTGGGGTTTCAAACAATCAAACACAAATTTTATTTGTGCAGTTGGGCGACGTGTAAAATTTATCGTCCCAATCAATATCAGTCAAATGTGTGTATATAAACAAATCGTCCGATTTGTTTATTTTTATTTCATTTCATGTACACGTTAAAAATTCTATTTTTAACTATAAAATATTTTCCACTATAAAATATTTTATTTCATTTCACATCACATCACACAATCAACTACATAGCAAAATCAAACAAACAAGCATACAAGCCGTCCATGGTCTGTGGACGATGGGTGTCCGGTGCAACTAAACACCGTCTGCATCCTAGTATATATTTTAACTAGAAATAAAATTAAAAGTGATGAGTTCTCACCGAAAGCAAAATCCAACTCCGCGACTCTTCATACGTAGGAAATCTTCACCACTAGCCCTTTGTCACTTTCGTTGTCCGTGTTCACTACATATATAAAAATCACATTTTTATATTCTCTCTACTTCACGATAAAAATAATGTTCAGATTTTTATTTCCCTTCACATATTTTTAATCTTCTCAACATATAAAAATTATATTTTTAATCTTCATATCATATAAAAATTATATTTTTAATCTTCACATCATATAAAAATTATATTTTTAATCTTCACATCATATAAAAATTATATTTTTATAAACTAAAATATAATCTTTTCACTTTTTAAATCAAATCCTTTCTACGATAAAAATCAATCCTTGTTCGTAAATAAACATCCATCCTTTTCTAATATAAAAAATCTCGTCTTCATGAATATAAAGATCCCACCTTTTCTAATATAAAACTCTCGTCTTTATGAATATAAATATCCCACCTTTTCTAATATAAAACTCTCGTCTTTATGAATATAAAAATCCAAGCTTTTCTAATATAAAACTCTTGTTTTATGAATATAAAAATCCAACCTTTTCTAATATAAAACTCTCGTCCTTATGAATATAAAAATCCAATCTTTTCTAATATAAAACTGAATTTTCATTTCAAAAATAAAATAAAATCAAATATATGAATAACTGAACATTCAAACAATGTTTTATATTCAATAAAACAGGAAAAACTTACCGCTTTTCCTAAGGTTTTGTTGCTCGACTTGGAAGGGGGCTCGTGGTGCTGGTCTCGGCGTCAAAGAAAGGGGGGAAGTGGCTCGCCTGACCGGCGGAAATAGGGGTAGGTGGCGCGTCAGTGGGGGGAGGGTGTGGCCAGGGCTGAACGGAGGCGAGGGCTGAGGGTTTTCAAATCAATTTGGGGTTTTCGCGACAAGGGGAGGGGGAGAGCAGGGGAGCGGTAGAAGGAGATGGAGGAGAAAGGGGATTGAAGGTTTGGGAGGAGGCGCGCCATACGGTGGCTAAGGCGGCGAAGAGGCGATCCGCTGAGGGCGACGGTGGAATCGGGATCTGCCCTTTTTTTCCGTTGACTTTGATTGAAGGGAAGGGGAGAGTAGGAAAATATATATATTTTTTAATTAATTTTGAGTCCATAAAGTTCGATTTCCGTTTGAACCCCAAATTGAACCTAACGACTGTCGCCCCTAGCTAATTACCCATATTATGAACAAGATGGGATATGTATCGTGAGCCAATTCGATCGTTACGATCAGTTTCTGCTCAAATTAAAATATATATCCTTTTATTATAAATTCAAACGCACATTTCAAATTACCGGGGCCGCATACAGTCTCTAAAAATTCCAGAAAAATTATTTCTAGCTTCGTATTGACGATACGGTCCTAACAAAAATAGTTTCATCGAATTCTGAGACCGTTTGAAAAATGGCCATTTTCCAGTCGATTAAAATCAAATGAAACTAGTCAAACACGTTTTCCTTTGCCAGATTCACATATTGATTCGAAAAATTACGAATTTTGGAATCTAGCAATAACTTGACATCCCGGTTCCAACAAAAGTGGTTTCGTCGAAATCTGAGGTTGTTTGCAAATTTCAGTTTTTAAGGGCCGAAATTCCATAGCGACTATTCTGAATTTTCAACTGGGCATAACTTTTTATCCTCGCTATGAAATTTTGATTTTTCAGATTCGTTGGAAAGATATTCTCAAATAGATTCAAATATTTTTGTTTTAGCTAAAATCCGGTTTATTTTGCACCCTGTACATTCATTTGAACTTTGAAATCGAATTATCAAATTACCGCACCATTTTCAATTCCTTTTATATTTATAAATAATTATTTATATTCTAACGACGATCTATATGAATATATACTTCAAATTTTTTTCTAAATAAGTTTCTCGTCGATATTATTTAAAATAATCCATTTTAAATGTTCAAAATTCACTAAAATTGCCAAAATAAAAATTTTAAATTGGCTCGGATTTTCGGGTTATTACATTAAGTCATGAATTTGAATGACAACACTTAACCTGTTGGACGGAAACCCTAGTTGCGTGGTCCATTTCAGCGGTAACCCACTTAGATGTACAATGGTACCCTATAACTAGGCAGGGTGGGGCACGACGACTGGCCGGATTGTAAGCGACCAGAACGACGGCTGAGTTGGTGCGCCAGTGTAGGTTCAGGCGGTCTATGGTCATGCACGAAGTCCGGAGTTGAAAAAGCAGGCATTGGGCATCAGTAGGTTTACACTGTGTGTGGTTGATTCGTGTCGGGGTTTGGCACCCTAGGGCTTGATACACCCTTTGGTGGACTCAGCACATGTAATTACATTCATGATAGGGCCGTATGACATAGACACATGAACGAGCTAGAACTTGTAGGGAGCCTGTAATAACCCGAAAATCTGAGCCAATTTAAAATTTATATTTTGGTAATTTTAGTGAATTTTGAATATTTAAAATGAATTATTTTAAATAATAACGACGAGAAATTTATTTTGAATAGAATTCGAACGTATATATTTATATAAATCGTTGTTAGATAATAAATATTTTATTTTAAATATAAAAGGAATTGAATATGGCGCGGTAGTTTGAAAATTCAATTTCAAATTTCAAATGAACGTAAAAGATTCAAAACAAACTGGATTTTAGTGAAACCAAAAATCTAATTGAGAATATCTTTCCAACGAATCCGAAAAATTGAAATTTCATAGTGGTAATCAAAAGATACGTCCAGTTGAAAATTCAGAATAGTCGTTATGGAATTTTGGCCCTTAAAAATAGCAATTTTGCAAATAACCTCGGTTTTCGACGAAACCACTTTTGTTGGATCCAGGATGTCAAATTATTGCAAGGTTCCAAAATTCATAATTTTCTGAATCAATATGTGAGCGTGGAGAAAGAAAATGTGTTTTAACAGTTTTAGTCAATTTCGATCGATTAGAAAATGGCCATTTTTCAAATGGTCTCAGAATTTGACGAAATTAGTTTTGTTAAGACCGTATCATCAATGCGAAGCTAGAAATAATTTTTTAGGAATTTTTGGAGTCCATATGTGGTCCCGGTAAATTGAAATGCGCGTTCAAATTCAATATATAGATTTATATTTTGATTTTGGCGGAAACTAATCGAAACGATGGAATCAGCCTACGAAACATATCCCATTGTGTTCGGAATGGGGGTAATTAGCTAGGGACGACAGTCGGTGGATTTGATTTCGTGTTGAAAATAAAAAGTTGCTTTTAGAATTTAAAATAATTAAATATATTTATATATTATATAGTGGCCCAACTCCTTTGTCTCCATCGTTCAAAAGAGAAATAAAAGGGAAAAAATAGAAAAACCCGATGCCCCTCCCAGATCTAAACCCCAGCATCGCACCCCCGTTCAAACTCCCTCCTCCACCGCCGGAGGCACCGGATCTCCGCCCCTTTTTCACCTTCTCCCCTTCCTCCGATCTGACTCCCTCTCCTTCCTCCACACGAACCAGCAAGCCCCAGTCCCCTCAAACCCGCCTGAAAGCCCATCGCCGTCAATGTGGACCCCCGCCTCCGCGTGTAAACCGGCGCCACCACCTCCCCGACCTTGCGCAGCCTCCTCAGCCCCTCCTCAACCGCCTAAACCACCCCCTTCCTCCTCTCTCCCCTTAAAGCCGCCGAAACCACAGCCCTAACTCAAAGAAGCCGACTCTAGTCCTCCTACCCTCATGCTGATGTCAGACTACCGCCTATGTTCTCCTCCGACACCCAACAACTGCCTCTGACCTCCTCCAACCCCCACTGTGAGTTTTTTTTTCTTTCCCTCCTTAGACTTTGATTTTCTTTTTAGTTAGTAAAAAGGTTAAATTTTTATAGTAGGAAAGTTTGAACCTTTTACATAAGGAAATTTTGAATTTTGAAAATGTAAAAGGTAAAGAATATAAAGATAGGATTTTTATAAGGTACAGAAGATAAAAATTGATTTTTATATAGAAAGTAGATTTGTAAACATATAATTTTTATATTATGTAGCAAAGTAAAAAATATGATTTTTTATATAAATAGATTTGCAAAAAAGTATATAATTTTTATATGTGAAATAGCGAATATAAAGGTTTGATCTTTATAATGAGATAACGATGTTAGAAATGTGATTTTTAACGTATACCGCATGAAACAGAACTCGTTGGAAATGCGACGGAGATTTTCTACATATGAAGAGTCATGACGTTTGGTTTAGCTAGTCGGTGAGAACTCCTCACTTTTATTTCTATTTCTAGTTTGAAATATATACTAGGATGCAGACGGTGCTTAGCAGCACCTGACACCCGTCGTCCACAGACCATGGATGACTTGTTTGTTTGATTTCTGTGTAGTGAAATTTGATAGTGTCATGTGTTGAAATAAAATATATATATATACATGCGTTGAAATAAAATATATATTCATGTGTTGAAATAAAATATATATTCATCTGTTGAAATAAAATATATATTCATGTGTTGAAATAAAATATATATTCATGTGTTGGAATGAAATATATATTCATGTGTTGGAATAAAATATATATACATGTGTAGAAATAAAATATATATTCATGCGTTGAAATAAAATATATATTAATGTGTTAAAATCAAATATATATATTCATGTGTTGAAATAAAATAAATGTTCATTTACAAATCGAACGATTTGTTTATGTACACCGATTTACGATAAATTTTACACATCACCCAACAGCACAAATAAAACTCTATGTTTGTTGACGTGAATCCCCTCATAGGTGTTAGGATGAAATTGGCCATAAACTAGTCCCCATAATTAGCTGTATGTCGATCGATAAATTGACAGGCTGTTATAAGTGTTAAATATTTATATTTGATGCTTATGCAGTGTAGAATGCACTTCGGGTGATGGTTGCTTGTGTTTGATTATTGTAGTGTAGGTGTGTGTATGAAATCCATATAATTAACACTATATGGTAGTTGATTGGGCCTCATTCAATTTGGAAAATATATATTCATGTGTTGAATAGAAGAAAATTCATGTGTTGAATCAAATATACATTCATGTGTTGAATAGAAGAAAATTCATGTGTTGAATAAAATATATATTCATGTGTTGAATAGAAGAAAATTCATGTGTTGAATAAAATATATATTCATGTGTTGAATAAACGCAAATTTCATGTGTTGAAGAAATAATTCATTGGTTGAATAGAATAACGAAGTTATTGAAATATATAAAGCCGTGTTGGTTAGATTGACGCTATTTCGTCGTGAACGATATTTATATCGATTATATTCATTTTTAGAATGAATATAGAAAAGGAAATAATTTCAAAATATAACATTTGAAAATATTATCATTTGTATATGGACGATGTGGAATATTCAATTTTGATTAGAAATTGAATATGAAGCTGAAATCGTTTCGAAAACGAATTTAAAACGATTTATGAAATACGTTTTGAAAGGAAATTGATGAAATATATAATATATATATATTATATATATTAAATGGCCTGAATAAAACGTGCCGCGCCGCGGTAGTTCGTGAATTTCGACCATTGACTTCGAATGGATATTACGGGATATCCGACCGTCGGATTCTCCTAACACCAGAACCGTTGGGTTCGTATCGAAAAGAGCTTTCTAACGAATATTAGAGATTTGAAATCTAATGGTTGGATTTGGAATTATGCCCAAATCAAATTTGGAAAAGGTCGCTATAAGTGCAGTTCGATGGCCGTTGATGGAATTCGACTGTACGGGCCTTGGTAAAATTATTAAAAATAGTAATAATTTGTGTAAAATCATAAAAAATGATTTGTGAAGAATTGAGATGAAAAATTCCAAATTTGAAAAGATAAAAATAGTATTTTATCGAAATGAACTAGTTTTGAACTAGAATAATAATTTATTTATTTTTAAACAAATAAATTGGATTTGAAAGTGTTTTAAAAGTAACCAGAAGTTTCAATAATTGAATTGGAACAGAATGTGATTTTGGGTTTATGGTGCACCGTGTTTTAAATGACATTGGTTTTTAACCCAATTAAAGACAGGATGTGATTTTCCAAGTTAAACAATCATTGATATGATTTTTGGGAAGATTAAAACCAAGTGGAGTTTTAATGAATCTTTAATTAGATTGAAATAATTGAGAATGGAGTATCACCAGTTTTGCTCTAGGCGATAGTTAAATCTTTAACTAGATTTAAACGTGAAATGGTAATTGAATTTACCGATAACACCGTGGTGTTAGATATGAAGTATTACCAGTTTTACTTCACGGGATGAATAGGTTGGGATTGGGAAACTAAAATAAATGATTACTTCGGTGTGGTTCGCTAATGGCGACTAATTTGAATTGATATTCAAAGGAAGATTAAAGAATAAATTTAAAGAATTTATCTTTGATAAAATTAATGGGAACCTTTCCCAAAGTATAAGAATATTTGAATAAAAGATTATTTTGAATTGGAATGAGGTGTATGTTATGTTTGTATAACACTTGTTTATTATATACGCGAGTTATTCAGAAAGACCGGGTTTATCCCATTCTGAATAACTGATTCGACGTGGTGTCGAGGATGAAGACAGTGGTCGAAGACCGGAGGTTTTCACATCGTTTGGGTGGTTACTGATGATCTTGATTGGGCTGTACACCCAAGAGGAGGGAATTAGTTGGTGATTGTCCAGACATACTTGGAGATCGATGGATATGCGAGGTACAAGGTGCCTCCGGTTTCATTCAGACCCAGAACGAACTTGTAAATGGACTGTGTGTCTGACATTGGATTTTATTTTGTGTGATTGATTTTATTAAATATATATCTATTTGGCAGCGGAGAATTTATTCTCTTGCTTAACGCCCTTCTCTGAGACGTACGAGCTTAGGGGTTATATATTGATGGATATCCATCGCATGGAGTGAATTGCCTGTGTGGCATGCCTAAGTGGCAAATGATCAAGGTTTTTATTGAAAAGCAAAGTCTTGTGGTTGATGATCAAAGCACGGCCTGTGTGGCATAGCTTTTTGTAGCGTAGATTCGCGAACCTCACACTCCGGTTGTGAACCAGAAACGGGAGAGGACCTCAGGGAGGACATGCGTTTCCTTCTAGCTAGGTGGTGTTAGTGACCTACCAGCCCTAACATTTATATTATTTTCACCTGTGTGGTTGTTGCTGTTGCGAGGCGCCTCGGATATATTGGTGACTGTGTGGAGCCGATGGTGTCATTTGACTCTTTTACGCCCCCAAAGGGCGGGGAAACGCAGTGTTCAGGCATTTTATTCCACATCGGTGGACCGGCCTGACGATCCAAGGGTCACTCGAGCTCTGATCCTGAGACATGGGCTAGATTGTCTCGAATCGGTGAAGACTATCTTTTGCCTCGTTTCACAGATGGAAATCCGACTTCCAATACGTGACTTTGCGGTTTTGATTGTAGAGCCTAGTATTGGCGGCATGATTTATGGTACCCGTGCCGTCTATGATTGATACTAATGATTGAAATTGTTTTGAAACTATACACCTATAGTAATAAAAGATGAAATTTAGCGTATTAAGCATTCTTTGGCTATTATAAGGTAAAACCCTATCCTCCGGCTTGTTTTGCATTGTCTGATGGGACCTGGGTCTTATAATAGCTTCATTTTTCTTTATTTAGCATTGTGCTGTTGTTTTATGCACTGGTACTCTTAGGAGGAAACCCGTTGCATGTTATACGGCGTGGTCCCTTGATTTACCTAACTTTAAAATAAAGATTAATAACTGTTTTAGTTATCACACCAGTCCCATGGATGATCTGGAGTTTATTGTTTTAACCTAAAATCTGGGTGCCCTTATTTTGACACGGGCAGCTAGTAGTTTTGGTTTTGGAGATTTATATTCACAAGATCCTGATTTACAGCTGGAACGATACCCGAAAAGCTCTGTATCCGTGTATTACTTCTAGTTGTGTATTGTATTATTTTCCGCTGCGATGTATTTAAATGTAATTTAAATCTCTGCTATTTTCTGTGTAATATTCATTCATACTCTGTATGTTCTTGTATTCTGATGGAATTGTTGTAATAAACAATGTAACGTTCTTCTGTTTGTGTTCCGATGTGGCTTGTCCTCAACTCAATCCGTGATTTCCCGTAAGGGGGATTTCGAGTCGTTTCATTTTGGTATCAGAGCTTTGGTTTACAGAGCTCGGAGAACAAGACACGTTAGAACCAAATGAAAGAATTCATCAGAGATTGAATTAGTAATATCCAATAAGAATGACTCGTTAGAGATGGGATCAGTAGTATCCTAGAATGAGTTTGAAAAGTATATTTTTAAAATGAAAACAATTTTTGTTTTGAAAATTTAAATCAATTATTTGTATTTGATTATTTATTTGTATTGATTTAGATAGTCCAGTATATAAAGATTTTGCGTATACGTCTGATCCACGTGTATTCGAAGTTTTAATATATTGGATAGATATAGTATCACACTCTAATCGTCCGGAGATGGTACTGATGATTGTCATGACATCATCGGTATTTATGTTCGAGTTTCGAAGGTGCGATGTCTATATATTTCCAATTGACTAGTGTGAGAACCAAAACTATATACGGCTATTGTTGTGATTTGGCTCCAAAAATGCGATTTTTGACTATGTATCAAAGTTATGAGTTTGAAAAATTAATCAACTAATTGACTGCTGATTATGTTGTTTGATTATTGGTTGATTAATTAAAATTTGAACCATTTAGCCAAATTGTACCAAATAGTGAATTGTATTGAAAATTTATCGCATTTGCATGCTTGTATATGTACTTACATTGAACAGGTCATAGCAAGGAGGCTAGAGAAGAGGAATAAAATTTTTTGCCCGACAAATAGGTACATGTTTATTGTATTTCTTGGGTTTGGATGATTTTATGAGCTGATTGGCTAGCCGCTTGGCTGTTTCTTTTTGGATTGATGAGGGCCATGGGAGACTATTCGAAATATCCCAAAGTCCCCGGTTTAGGGGAGGTTTTGGCGATTTTTTTTGGAAATTTAGGGTGTTAGCCAATTTTTTGAAAAGTTCTTAGAAACTGAAAAGTTGAAGAACTCAAGCCATAATGAAAATAATGAAAGTTGAGTTGATTAGTTAAACAACTTTTGGCTTTGTTCCTTTTCGAGGACGAAAAGTTTTAAGTGGGGGAGATTGTAATAACCAGGAAATCTGAGCCAATTTAAATTTTTTATTTTGGCAATTTTAGTGAATTTTGAATATTTAAAATGAATTATTTTAAATAATAACGACAAGAAATTTATTTTTAATAGAATTCAATCGTATATATTTATACAGATCGTCGTTAGAATATAAATACTTTATTTTAAATATAAAAGGAATTGAAAATGGCGCGGTAGTTTGAAAATTCGATTTCAAATTTCAAATGAATGTACAGGATTCAAAATAAGCCGGATTTTAGTGAAAGCAAAAACATTAGAATCTAATTGAGAATATCATTCCAACGAATCCGAAAAATTGAAATTTCATAGCGGGAATAAAAAGATACGTCCAGTTGAAAATTTTGAATAGTCGCTATGGAATTTTGGCCCTTAAAAATAGCAATTTTGCAAACGACCTCGGTTTTAGACGAAACTACTTTTGTTGGATTTGGGATGTCAAATTATTGCTAGATACCAAAATTGGTAATTTTCTAAATCAATATGTGAGCGTGGCAAAAGAAAACATGTTTTAACAGTTTAAGTCAATTTCGATCGATTAGAAAATGGCCATTTTTCAGACGGTCTCAGAATTTGACGAAATTAGTTTTGTTAAGACCGTATCGTCAATGCGAAGCTAGAAATAGTTTTTCGGGAATTTTTAGAGTCCATATGTGGCCCCGGTAAATTGAAATGTGCGTTCAAATTCAATATATAGATTTATATTTTGATTTTGGTGGAAACTAATCGAAACAATCAAATCAGCCTACGAAACATATCCTATTGTGTTCGGAATTGGGGTAATTAGCTAGGGACGACAGTCGGTGGGTTCGATTTCGAGTTGAAAATAAAAAGTTGCTTTTAGAATTTAAAATAATTAAATATATTTATATATTATATATAGTGGCCCAACTCCTTTGTCTCCATCGTTCAGAGGAGAAATAAAAGAAAAAAAATAGAAAAACCTGACGCCCCTCCCAAATCTAAACCCCAGCATCGCGCCCTCGTTCAGACTCCCTCCTCCACCGCCGGAGGCGCCGGATCTCTGCCCCTTCCTCACCTTCTCCCCCTCCTCTGATCCGACTCCCTCCCCTTCCTCCACATGGACCAGCGAGCCCCAGTCCCCTCAAATCCGCCTGAAAGCCCATCGCCGTCGATGTGGACCCCCGCCTCTGCCTGTAATATGGCGCCACCACCTCCCCGACCTTGCGCAGCCTCCTCAGCCCCTCCTCAACCGCCTAAACCACCCCCTTCCTCCTCTCTCCTCTAAAAGTCGACCAAACCGCAACCCTAACTCAAAGCAGCCGACTCCGGTCCTCCTACCGTCACTACTGATGTCAGACTACCGCCTACGCTCTCCTCTGACACCCAACAACTGCCTCTGACCTCCTCCAACCCCCGCTGTGAGTTTTTTTTTCTTTCTCTCCTTAGACTTTGATTTTCTTTTTAGTTAGTAAAAAGGTTAAATTTTTATAGTTTGGAAAGTTTGAACCTTTTACATAAGGAAAGTTTGAATTTTGAAAATATAAAAGGTAAACAATATAAAGGTAGGATTTTTATAAGGTAAAGAATATAAAGATAGGATTTTTATATGGTAGAGAAGACAAAAATTGATTTTTATTTAGAAAGTAGAGTTGTAAACATATAATTTTTATATATGTAGCAAAATATAAATACGATTTTTATATAAATAGATTTGAAATAAAAATATAATTTTTATATATGAAATAGCGAATATAAAGGTTTGATCTTTATAATGAGATAACGATGTTAGAAATGTGATTTTTAACGTATACCGCATGAAACAGAACTCGTTGGAAACACGGCGGATATTTTCTACATACGAAGAGTCGTGGCATTTGGTTTACCTAGTCGGTGAGAACTCCTCACTTTTATTTCTATTTCTAGTTTGAAATATATACTAGGATACAGACGGTGCTTAGCAGCACCTGACACCCGCCATCCACAGACCATGGATGACTTGTTTGTTTGATTTCTGTGTAGTGAAATTTGATAGTGTCATGTGTTGAAATAAATTATATATACACGTATTGAAATAAAATATTTATTCATGTGTTGAAATAAAATATATATTCATGTTTGAAATAAAATATATATTCATGTGTTGAAATAAAATATATATTCATGTGTTGGAATAAAATATATATTCATGTGTTGGAATAAAATATATATTCATGTGTTGGAATAAAATATATATACATGTGTTGAAATAAAATATATATTCATGTGTTGAAATAAAATATATATTCATGTGTTGAAATCAAATATATATATTCATGTGTTGAAATAAAATAAATATTCATTTACAAATCGAACGATTTGTTTATGTACAGCGATTTGACTAACATTGATTGGGACGATAAATTTTACACATCACCCAACAGCACAAATAAAAATCTGTGTTTGTTGATGTGAAACCCCACACGGGTGTTGGGATGAAATTGGCCATACACTAGTCCCCATAATTAGTTGTATGTCGATCGATAGATTGACAGGCTGTTATAAGCGTTAAATATTTATATTTGATGCTTATGCAGTGTAGAATGCACTTTGGGTGATGGTTGCCTGTGTTTGATTGTTGTAGTGTACGTGTGTGTATGAAATCCATATAATTAACACTATATGGTAGTTGATTGGGCCTCATTCCAATTTGGAAAATATATATTCATGTGTTGAATAGAAGAAAATTCATGTGTTGAATCAAATATATATTCATGTGTTGAATAGAAGAAAATTCATGTGTTGAATAGAAGAAAATTCATGTGTTGAATCAAATATTTATTCATGTCTCAAAAAGAAGAAAATTCATGTGTTGAGTAAAATATATATTCGTGTGTTGAATAAAAGCAAATTTCATGTGTTGAAGAATTATTCATTGGTTGAATAGAATAACGAAGTTATTGAAATATATAAAGCCATGTTGATTAGATTGACGCTATTTCGACGTGAACGATATTTATATCAACTATATTCGTTTTTAGAATGAATATAGAAAAGGAAATAATTTCAAAATATAACGTTTGAAAATATTATCATTTGTATATTGATGATGTGGAATATTCAATTTTGATTAGAAATTGAATATGAAGTTGAAATCATTTCGAAAACGAATTTAAAACGATTTATAAAATACGTTTTGAAAGGAAATCGACGAAATATATATATTATATATGTTAAATGGCCTGAATAGAACGCACCGCGGTAGTTCGCGAATTTCGACCATTGACTTCGAGTGAGATCCGACCATCGGATTCTCCTAAAATCGGAACCGTTGGGTTCGTATCAAAAGAACATTCTAATGAATATTAGAGATTTTAAATCTAATGGTTGGATTTGGAATTATGTCCAAATGAAATTTGGAAAAGGTCGCTGGAAGTGCAGTTCGATGGCCGTTGATGGAATTCGACTGTACGGGCCTTGATAAAATTATTAAAAATAGTAATAATTTGTGTGAAATCATAAGAAATGATTTGTGAAGAATTGAGATGAAAAATTCCAAATTTGAAAAGATAAAAATAGTTTTTTTTATCGAAATGAACTAGTTTTGAACTAGAATAATAATTTATTTATTTTTAAACAAATAAATTGGATCTGAAAGGGTTTTAAAAGTAACCAGAAGTTTCAATAATTGAATCGGAATGGAATGTGATTTTGGGTTTATGGTGAACCGTGTTTTAAATGACATTGGTTCTTTGACCAAGTTAAAGACAGGATGTGATTTCCTAAGTTAAACAATCATTGATATGATTTTTGGGAAGATTAAAACCAAGTGGAGTTTTAATGAATCTTTAATTAGATTTAAATAATCGAGAATGGAGTATCACCAGTTTCGCTCCAAGCGATAGTTAAATCTTTAATTAGATTTGAACGTGAAATAGTAATTGAATTTACCGATAACACCGTGGTGTTAGATATGAAGTATTACCAGTTTTACTTCATGTGATGAATAGTTTGGGATTGAGAAATTAAAATAAATGATTACTTTGGTGTGGTTCGCTAATCCCAACTAATTTGAATTGAAAATTCAAAGGAAGATTAAAGAATAAATTTAAAGAATTTATCTTTGATAAAATTAATGGGAACCTTTCCCAAAGTATAAGAATATTTGGATAAAAGAATATTTTGAATTGGAATTAGGCGTATGTTGTGTTTGTGTAACACTTTTTTATTATATACACGAGTTAGTCAGAAGGTCCGGGTTTATCCCATGCTGAATAACTGATTCGACGTGGTGTCGAGGATGAAGACGGTGGTCAAAGACCGGAGGTCTTCACATCGTTTGGGTGATTACTGATGATCTTGATTGGGCTGTACACCCAAGAAGAGGGAATCAGTTGGTGATCGTCCAGACATACTTGGAGATCGATAGATATGCGAGGTACAAGGTGCCCACGGTTTCGTTCAGACCCAGAACGAACTTGTAAATGGACCTCAGGGAATTTATAAGAATATTTTGTGTGATTGATTTCTACTAAATATATATCTATTTGGCGGTGGAGAATTTATTCTCTTGCTTAACGCCCTTCTCTGAGACGTACGAGCTCAGGGGTTATATATTGATGGTTATCAATCGCATGGAGTGAATTTCCTGTATGGCATGCCTAAGTGGCAAATGATCAAGGCTTCTGTTGAAAAGCAAAGTCTTGTGGTTGATGATCAGAGCATAGCCTGTGTGGCATAGCTTTGTGTAGCGTTGATTCGCGAGCCTCACACCCAGGTTTTGAACCAGAAACGGGAGAGGACCTCAGGGAGGGCATACGTTTCCTTCTAGCTAGGGTGATCTCAGTGACCTACCAGCACTGACATTGATATTATTTTAACCTGTGTGGTTGTTGCTGTTGCGAGGCGCCTCAGATATATCGGTGACTGTGTGGAGCCGATGTAGTCATTTGGCTCATTTACGCCCCAAAAGGTGGGGAAACGCAGTGTTCAGCCATTTTAATCCACATCGGTGGACCAGCCCTGACGATCCAAGGGTCACTCGGGCTCTGATCCTAAGACATTGGCTAGATTGTCTCGAATCGGTGAGGACTATCTTTTGCCTCAGTTCACAGATGGAAATCCAACTTCCAATACGTGACTTTGCGGTTTTGATTATAGAGCCTAGTATTGGCGACATGATATATGGAACTCATGCCGTCTATGATTGATACTTATGATTGAAATTGTTTTGACACTAAACACTGATAATAGTAAAAGATGAAATTTAGTGTATCAAGCATTCTTTGGCTATTATAAGGTAAAACCCTATCCTCCGGCTTGTGTTGCATTGTGTGATGGGACCAGGGTCTTATAATAGCTTCATTTTTCTTTATTTAGCATTGCGCTGTTGTTTTATGCATAGGTATTCTTGGGAGGAAACCCGTTCCGTGTTATACGGCGTGGTCCCATAATTTACCTAACTTTAAAATAAAGATTAATAACTGTTTTAGTTCTCACACCAGTCCCATGACTGACCTAGAGTTTATTGTTTTAACCTAAACTCTGGGTGCCCTTATTTTGACACGGGCAGCGAGTAGTTTTGTTTTTGGAGATTTATATTCACAGGATCCTGATTTACAGCTGGAACGATACTTAGAAAGCTCTGTATCCGTGTATTACTTCTAGTTGTGTATTGTATTATTTTCCGCTGCAATGTATTTAAATGTAATTTAAATCTCTGATATTTTCTGTGTAACATTCATTCATACTATGTATATTCTTGTATTCTGATGGAATTGTTGTAATAAACAATGAAATGTTCTTCTGTTTGTGTTCCGATGCGGCTTGTCCTCAACTCAATCCGTGATTTCCCGTAAGGGGGATTTCGGGTCGTTTCAGAGTCGATCGATTAATAGATCGTTTCGTGGGACCAAGTAATGGGTCATTTCATGACATTGGGCAAGGAATCATTTTATGGTCAACACATGACACGGGTTGGGATACTAGTACGGGTGGTGCAGAACAAATAGATATCATAGATATATTTTAATGGTGTAGCAGAGAAATCTTGCGATGCTTGATAGAAATCTTGCGAAATTATACTTAGTTTATCTTGAATAGGAACCTTGCGATGTTATACTTGACAAAAATCATATGATGTTATTCTTAGTTATCGTGCCTGTAGCTTATCTTATCATCATGCTTATGCTTACTTTCAGTTTATTCATGCCATGTTATCTTTACCTGTTTTTATGCTGAAAGTCACTAGGACATACTCAGTCTTTATGATTGATCCGTTTTGCTTCGCCTCTTTTTCTTCCATCCCCCGCCTTAGGTTCGCAGGGTGGGAATACAGCTTTGTTCGAATGTTACCAAGCTCCCAGGCTCTTTCATGTATGGCTTGGATCTCTCTTGGCTATGGCTTGCTTTGCTTTATTGGGGAATACTACAATATATTTTTATGCTTCTTTGTTTTTGAGCAAGACAGATATTTTAGCTATGAAATTGGGTATTGGAAGTTGATGGGATTTTATTGTAAACAATTATATTTAATAAATGATTTGGAGTACTTCTACTTTACTTTCCGTTGTTTTATATATGTCTGTCTTGTAATATTTCTGTTCCACTATCCATAATGCTCCATTGAAGTTAAGGCATTCCCCTTAGTGAGTGACCTTAACGGATGTGGGGTGTTATATTTGGTATTAGAACAGAAGGTTACCAGACTGGGCAAAAGCTTTTAAAAACCTTCTGAAATTATTTTCAAAACGTTTACAAAGAAGCAAATTTTCAAGAAAATTTTGTTTTGTTTAAAGGCATATTCCCCAAAGCCATATGCACTATCCTTAGATTCTCTCTTTGAATATATTCTTTCTCTTTTTCACCATAGTTTTGTAGGCGTACGACATATGTAGGAGGGCAAAGGAGTGCCCAACCTCCATCTGTAGTCGCAGTAGTTTTACTTGCGACTAATCTTATTTCAAGCTTTGTAGGGTTGTCGTGCGATAGAGGTAGCTTTCGAGAAACTTGTCAACAAGCTATATGTAACAACCTGAAAATCTGGGCCAGTTTAAAAATTTTATTTTGGCAATTTTAGCGAATTTTGAACATTTAAAATGGAATATTTTAAATAATATCGACGAGGAATTTATTTTGAATAGAATTCGAACGTATATATTATATACGTCGTCGTTAGAATATAAATATTTATATATATAAATATAAATAGGAATTGAAAATGGCGCGGTAGTTCGATAATTCGATTTCAAACTTCAATTGGATGTACCGGGTGCAAAACAATCCGGATTTTAGTGAAACCAAAATCAATAGGATCTATTTGATAATATCTTTCCAACGAATCCAAAAAATTGAAATTTCATAGCAGGAATCAAAAGATATGTCCAGTTGAAAATTCTGAATAGTCGCTATGGAATTCAGGCCCTTAAAAATAGACATTTTGCAAACGACCTCGGATTTCGACGAATCCACTTTTGTTGGATCCGTGATGTCAAGTTATTGCTAGATTCCAAATTTCATAATTTTTTGAATCAATATGTGAGCGTGGCAAAGGAAAACATGTTTGACCAGTTTTAGTTGAATTTAATCCACTGGAAAATGGCCATTTTTCTAACGGTCTCAGAATTCGACGAAATTAGTTTTGTTAGGACCGTATCGTCAATACGAAGCTAGAAAATATTTTTTTGGAATTTTTCTAGTTAGTATGTGACCCCAGTAAAATGAAATGCGCGTTCAAATTCAATATATAGAGTTACATGTTGATTTTGACGGAAACTGATCATAACAGTCGAATCAGCTGACCATACATATCCCATTGTGTTCGGAATGGGGGTAATTAACTATGGACGACAGGCGGTGGGCCTCGTTTAGAGGTCGTATAAAAAAGTCAACTTTTTGGAATAAAATAAAATAAAATAAATTAAAACCCCCTCTTCCCATAACCGATCAGACCCCCCCCCCACCCCTTTACCTTTCTCCATTAATTCGATTTCCAGATAACAAAAAAAAAAACCTCGATTAATTGAAATTGCGTCGCGCCCCACCTGTCAGGACCACTACCGCTGACGACGTTCATCGCGAGCCCCCCCGGCCTTCGCTGACTGGACTTCCACCCACTCCTCTCTCTACTTCTCCCATCCTCCGTGCGAACCCCCCCCCCCCCCCCCCCCCCGTCAGCCGCTCAAGCTCAAGGACGCCGCCGCCATTCGAAGGAGGCCACCCCGCCTCGAGTTCCGCGCCTGTGGGCCCTTCCGCCGCCAACCACCCTCCAGGCCGCCACCACCAGACTGATGCTCATCCGCCCCTTCTTCTCCTCCTGAAACCGACGTGAAACCCCCTGTAACGGCAAGGAATTTCGCTCGATCCGAATCGATCGTTAAACCGACTAAGACCGTTCGAAAACCCCTGCTCGTTTTGAGAACAGGACAAATCGTAACGCAAACGGAAGAAAATTTCATTGTTATTACAACAATTCCATCAGATACAAGAATATATAGAGTATAAATGAATAAATTACATTCGATAAATATCAGAGATTACAATAAATTACACAGCAGCGGAAAAATATACAAAATACTACTGAAACTGATACACGGATACAGAGCTTTCCGAGCATCGTTCCAGCTGTTAATCATGACCCTGTGAATATAAATCTGCAAAACCAAAACTACTAGTTGCCCGTGTGGAAAATAGGGGCACCCAGAGTTTAGGTTAAAACAATAAACTCCAGGTCAGTCATGTGACTGGTTTGAGAACTAAAACAGTTATTTAAAACTTTACTTTAAAGATAGTAATTCAAGGGACCACGCCGTATAACAAGGAACGGGTTTCCTCCCAAGAATACTAGTGCATATAACAAAACAACGCAATGCTTTTTGAAAAAATGAAGCTATTATAAGACCCAGGTCCCATCACACAATGCAACGCAAGCCGGAGGATAGGGTTTTCCCTTATAATAGCCAAATAATGCTTGATACGTTTAAAACAAATCATTTGATACTATTACAGGTGTATAGTGTCAAAACAATTTCAATCATAAATATCAATCATAGACGGCATGGGTACCATATATCATGTCGCCATACTAGTTCTACAATTAAAACCGAAATACACGTATTGGAAATTGGATTTCCGTCATGAGTCGAGGCAAGGGGCAAGCTCCTCTCCGATTCAAGACACTCTAGCAAATGCCTCAGCACCCCACTATGATCCTATGGAACCTCCAAGGCCGGTGCTCTCTTAATTTTGAGGATTGGCAATTCCTGAACACACGTTTCCCGGTCCTTACAGACCTATATCTGAGGCGCCTCGTATCCAACAACCACACAGGTGAAAAGTATATAAATGTCAGGGCTGGTAGGTCACTGACACCACCATAGCTAGAAAGAAACGTCGTGCACTCCTCGGGTCCGTATCCCGTTTTTGACTCATACCGATTTGTGAGGCTCGCGAATTCATGTTATATACAAAGCTACGCCACACAGGCCGTGTTTTGATCATCAACCACAAGACTTTGCTTTTCAACAGAATCCTTGATCAATTGCCACTTACGCGTGCCACACTGGCAATTCACTCCATGCGACTGATGTCCATCGATATACAACCTCTGAGCTCGTACGTCTCAGAGAAGGGCGTTAAGCAAGAGAATAAATTCTCTGCCGCCAAACAGATGTATATTTAATAGAGATCAATCAACACAGAATAAAATCCAATGTCAGACACACAATCCATTTACAAGTTCGTTCTGGGTCTGAACGAAACCGGAGGCACTTTCCCCGCATATCCATCCATCTCCAAGTACGTCTGGATGATCACCAACTGTTTCCCTCATCTTGGGTGTACAGCCCAATCGAGATCATCAGTAATCACCTAAACGATGTGAAGACTTCCGGTCTTCAACCACCGTCTTCATCTTCGACATCTCGTCGAATCGGTTATTCAGAATTGGATAAACCCTGCCTTTCTGAATAACCCATGTATATAATAAACGAATGTTACACAAGCACAACAAACACCTCATTCCAATTCAGAATATTCTTTTATTCACAAAATCACATTCTTAGGGAAAGGTTCCCATTAATTTTATCCAAGATAAATTCTTCTAAATTTATTCTTTAATCTTCCTTTGGATATCATTTCAAACTAGTCGGGATTAGCGAGCCACACCGAAGTAATTATTTATTTTATTTTCCAATCCCAACCTATATATCCCATGGAGAAAAACTGGTAATACTCCATATCTAACACCACAGTATTATCGGTAAAATTAATTACCATTTCACGTTCAAATCTAATTAAAGATTTAACTATCGCATTGGAGCAAAACTGGTGGTACTCCATTCTAGATCACCTTTCAGATTTGTTAATTTAAATTATCAATTCACATTTCAATCTAATTAAAGATTCATTAAGACTCCACTTAGTTTTAATCTTTACAAAAATCAACATCCTGTCTTTAACTGGGTTAAAGAACCAATGTCATCTAAAACACGATTCACGACAAACCCAAATCACATTTGATATTAAATGCAAGGCTTTGAATAGAAAATATATCGGCATATATTCAATATCAAATTCTGAATCCAACAAATATCGTATTGGAAATAACGATATAAAATATATCTTTCAAATTTCCATAACAATATCTGTATAGTCACGAAATCCAACATCGAAATATTCCAAAGATAATCTTGATTCAACTCTAGTCCAATCCACGAATTGGGAATATTGATTATTTTTAAAATCACTTTCAAGTTCAATTTATTTATTTCAAAAATAAATTGATTTTAATTCTAGTTCAAAACTAGTTCATTTCGACAAAAATCTATTTTTATCCTTTCAAATGTGGAGTTTTACATCCCAGTTCTTTCCATTCCATATATTATGATTTTACACAAATTATAGATATTTTTAATAATTTTATCAAGGCCTGTACAGTCGATTTCCATCTACGGCCGTCGAACTGCACTTACAGCGACCTTTTCTAAATTTGATTTGGACATAATTCCAAATCCAACCGTTAGATTTCAAATTTCTAATATTCATTTGAAATCTCTTTTCGATACGAACCCAACTGTTCCGATTTTAGGAGAATCCGACGGTCGGATCTCCCGCAACGTCAATTCGAAGTCAATGGTCGAAATTCACGAACTGCCGCGGTGCGGCACGTTCTATTCAGGCCATTATATATATATAATATAAATATTATATATATTTCGTCGATTTTCTTTTTAAAACGTATTTTATAAATCATTTTAAATTCATTTTCAAAACCATTTCAACACTATATTCAATTTTGAATCGATTTGATTTCAATTCAAATTCATTTCAATTTTATTTGATTTCGAAATCACTTTTCGTTTCAATTCAATTCAAATTCTAATTCATTTCAACTCAATTCAATTTGAATTTACCTTCTATTTGATTCAATTCGAATTCGTTTCAAATTGATTTCAATTCAATTTCAGTTCGTTTTAAATTTCATTCAAAATGATTTTGATTCATTTTTAATTCAATTTCAATTTAATTCAATTTGAATTCATTTCTATTCAATTCGAATTCAAATTCACTTTCTATTCAATTTCAATTCAAATTCACTTTCTATTCAGTTCGAATCGAATTCATTTTCTATTCGATTCGAATTCATTTCAAATTGATTCAATAAAATTTCAATTTGAATTTTAATCTAATTTAATTTGAATTTCATTTCAAAAATATTAAATTTTGAAATCACTTTTCAATATTCATTATAAAACGAATAAAATCGATATAAATATCGTTCGTGTCAAATTAACGCATCTCTAATCAACACGGCTTTATATTTTTCAAAAACTTCTTTATTCTATTCAACAAATGAATATTTATTCTATTCAACACATGAATCTATATTTCTTTCAACACACGACTAATCTCAACACATGAGTACTGTCAACACATCACTATTTTTATTATGTAAAATATTTTATAAAACTATGGTATCTATCGTTTGATTTTAATTAGACTCCACCGTGAAGTAGTTCTAATTTTAAATATGATAAAGATGTGAATTTTATTATTAAAATATTTTACTCAACACATAAATATTTTCAATTCAGGAACATCGTCAACCCATGACTATTTTTATATTCAACACATGAATTTTCTTTTATAATATTCCTTATTTTCCCGATTGGAATGAGGCCCAATCAATCACCATATAATGTTAATCATATGGATTCCATACAACACATGCATATAATAGCAATGATAAACAATCAACCATCATCCAAAGTGCACTACTCTGTATAAGCATCAAATATAGATATCTAACGCTTATAACAGCCTGTCAATCAATCGATCGACATATTTAATCAATCAGGATGAGTGAACTTCAAATTTCATCCCAACACCCGTGTGGGGTTTCAAACAATCAAACACAGATTTTATTTGTGTAGTTGGGCGATGTGTAAAATTTATCGTCCCAATCAATGTCAGTCAAAACAGTGTATATAAACAAATCGGCCGATTTGTTTATAGATATTTATTTATTCACATTCACGTTAAAAATTATATTTTTAACGATAAAACATTTTATTTCAACATATGAATTTCTATTCAGTTCATTTACACAATAAAATGATATTTTTATTTTTCTAACTTATTTTAGAAAATTTCGGCGGCATAATGGCACGATACTAGAAACGGGACGAGGCCTAGCCTTATCCCCGGTATAGTGAAGGCCCACGCCATTCACACATCAATCAATCCATTCCATTTCACCAAACAATTCAATTCAAACCAAATAATGAAACTAATTTCTGCAATCAAACAAACAAGTCCATGGTCTGTGGACGATTGTGTCGGGTGCTACTAAAAACCGTCTGCATCCTAGTATATATTTATATAACTAGAAAATGAAATTGAAACGTGAGAAATTCTCACCGATAGCTATCCAAACTCCACGGCACTTCCTTTATATAGAAAATCTTGTCGTTCTTTCCTTTTGTCGCTTTCGTTGGAAAGATATTCACAACTAGATCCTAATGTTTTTGGTTTCACTAAAATCCGGATTGTTTTGCACCCGGTATGTTCAATTGAAGTTTGAAATCGAGTTATCGAACTACCGCGCCATTTTCAATTCTATTTATAATTATATATAAATATTATATTCTAACGACGACGTATATAATATATTCGTCGAATTCCATTCAAAATAAATTTCTCGTCAATATAATTTAAAATAATTCATTTTAAATGTTCAAAATTCGCTAAAATTGCCAAAATAAAAAATTTAAACTGGCCCAGATTTTCGGGTTGTTACAATCTCCCCCACTTAAAACTTTTCATCCCCGAAAAGGAACAAAGTCGAAAGTGGTTTGATTAGTCAACTCTACGTTCGATTTAACTTCCATTCTCCAACTTTTCAGTTTCTGAGAATTTTCAAATTTTCAAAAATTTGGCTGACACCCTAAATTTTCGAAAAATTTCGCCATAACCTCCCCTGCACCGGGAGCCACGGGAAAATCCCGAAATTGCCATACAGGCCTTCTGATCTCAAAAAGAAAAAGAAAAAGCCAAGCGGCTAGCCAATAGGCTCATAAAATCATCATCATCCAAACAAAACAGTAAATTATAGTAAACATATACCTATTTATCGGGCAAACAAATTTTATTCTCTGCTCTAGCCTCCTTGCTATGACCTGTTCAATGTATATACATGTATATGCAAGCAAATGTGACCAATTTTCAATACAATCCAATATTTGATGCAATTTAGGCATAATGGTTAAAAATTATCAAACAAATAAACAAACACACCAACATCAATCAATTAGTGGATTAGAGTTTCAAATTCATAATTTCGATACATATACAAAAATCATGTTTTTGATGCCAATTCACAACAATGTATTCTAGCTACATTAATTTTGGTTCTCACACCAGTCTAATGGAAATATATAGAAACCACACCTTCGAAAACACGAACATAAATTCTGATGATGATCGATCAATCATCAGAACCATCTCCGGGTGTCTAGAATGTGATTCTATATCTATCCAGTATATTAAAACTTCGAATATACGTTCATGACGCGTATACGCGAAATCTATATATTTAAAACGATTTAAATTTTTAAGACAAATATGTTTTCATTTGAAAAATATACTCTTCACGCTCGTTATATAGGATACTACTGATCCTATCTCTAACGAGTCATTCTAATTGGATATTACTAATCCAATATCTGATGAATTCTTCCGTATGGTTCTAATGTGTCTTGTTCTCGAGCTCTGTAAACCAAAGCTCTGATACCAACTTTAACGGCAAGGAATTTCGCTCGATCTGAATCGATCGTTAAACCGACTAAGACCGTTCGAAAACCCCTGATCGTTTTGAGAACAGGACAAATCGGAACGCAAACGGAAGAACATTTCATTGTTATTACAACAATTCCATCAGATATAAGAATATACAGAGTATAAATGAATAAATTACATTCGATAAATATCAGAGATTACAATAAATTACACAGCAGCGGAAAAATATACAAAATACAACTGAAAGTGATACACGGATACAGAGCTTTCCGAGCATCGTTCCAACTGTTAATCAGGACCCTGTGAATATAAATCTGCAAAACCAAAACTACTAGCTGCCCGTGTGGAAAATAGGGACACCCAGAGTTTAGGTTAAAACAATAAACTCCAGGTCAGTCATGTGACTGGTGTGAGAACTAAAAAAGTTATTTAAAACTTTACTTTAAAGATAGTAATTCAAGGGACCACGCCGTATAACACGGAACGGGTTTCCTCCTAAGAATACTAGTGCATATAACAAAAAATCGCAATGCTTTTTGGAAAAATGAAGCTATTATAAAACCCAGGTCCCATCACACAATGCAACGCAAGCCGGAGGATAGGGTTTTCCCTTATAATAGCCAAATAATGCTTGATACGTTTAAAACAAATCATCTGATACTATTATAGGTGTATAGTGTCAAAACAATTTCAATCATAAATATCAATCATAGACGGCATGGGTACCATATATCATGTCGCCATACTAGTTCTACAATTAAAACCGAAATACACGTTTTGGAAATTGGATTTCCGTCATGAGTCGAGGCAAGGGGCAAGCTCTTCTCCGATTCGAGACACTCTAGCAAATGCCTAAGGACCCCACTATGATCCTTTGGAACCTCCAAGGCCGGTCCTCTCTTACTTTTGAGGATTGGCAATTCCTGAATACACGTTTCCCGGTCCTTACAGACCTATATCCGAGGCGCCTCATATCCAAAAACCACACAGGTGAAAAGTATATAAATGTCAGGGCTGGTAGGTCACTGACACCACCATAGCTAGGTAGAAACGTCGTGCACTCCTTGGGTCCGTATCTCGTTTTTGACTCATACCGAGTTGTGAGGCTCGCGAATTCACGTTATACACAAAGCTACGCCACACAGGCCGTGCTTTGATCATCAACCACAAGACTTTGCTTTTCAACAGAAGCCTTGATCAATTGCCACTTACGCGTGCCACAGTGGAAATTCACTCCATGCGACTGATGTCCATCGATATACAACCTCTGAGCTCGTACGTCTCAGAGAAGGGCGTTAAGCAAGAGAATAAATTCTCTGCCGCCAAACAGATGTATATTTAATAGAGATCAATCAACACAGAATAAAATCCAATGTCAGACACACAATCCATTTACAAGTTCGTTCTGGGTCTGAACGAAACCGGAGGCACTTTCCCCGCATATCCATCCATCTCCAAGTACGTCTGGATGATCACCAACTGTTTCCCTCATCTTGGGTGTACAGCCCAATCGAGATCATCAGTAATCACCTAAACGATGTGAAGACTTCCTGTCTTCATCCACCGTCTTCATCTTCGACATCTCGTCGAAACGGTTATTCAGAATGGGATAAGCCCGGCCTTTCTGAATATCCCACGTATATAATAAACGAATGTTACACAAACACAACAAACACCTCATTCCAATTCAGAATATTCTTTTATTCACAAAATCACATTCTTAGGGAAAGGTTCCCATTAATTTTATCCAAGATAAATTCTTCTAAATTTATTCTTTAATCTTCCTTTGGATATCATTTCAAACTAGTTGGGATTAGCGAGCCACACCGAAGTAATTATTTATTTTATTTCACAATCCCAACCTATATATCCCATGGAGAAAAACTGGTAATACTCCATATCTAACACCACAGTATTATCGGTAAAATTAATTACCATTTCACGTTCAAATCTAATTAAAGATATAACTATCGCATTGGAGCAAAACTGGTGGTACTCCATTCTCGATCACCTTTCAGATTTGATAATTTAAATTATCAATTCACATTTCAATCTAATTAAAGATTCATTAAGACACCACTTAGTTTTAATCTTTTCAAAAATCAACATCCTGTCTTTAACTGGGTTAAAGAACCAATGTCATTTAAAACACGATTCACGACAAACCCAAATCACATTTGATATTAAATACAAGGCTTTGAATAGAAAATATATCGGCTTATATTCAATATCAAATTCTGAAACCAACAAATATCGTATTGGAAATAACGATATAAAATATATCTTTCAAATTCCCATAACAATATCTGTATAGTCACGAAATCCAACATCGAAATATTCCGAAGATAATTTCGATTCAACTCCAGTCCAATCCACGTATTGGGAATATTGATTATTTTTAAAATCACTTTCAAGTTCAATTTATTTATTTCAAAAATAAATTGATTTTAATTCTAGTTCAAAACTAGTTCATTTCGACAAAAACCTATTTTTATCCTTTCAAATGTGGAGTTTTATATCCCAGTTCTTTCCAATCCATATATTATGATTTTACACAAATTATAGATATTTTTAATAATTTTATCAAGGCCTGTACAGTTGATTTCCATCAACGGCCGTCGAACTGCACTTACAGTGACCTTTTCTAAATTTGATTTGGACATAATTCCAAATCCAACCGTTAGATTTCAAATTTCTAATATTCATTGGAAAGCTCTTTTCGATACGAACCCAATGGTTCTGGTTTTAGGAGAATCCGACGGTCGGATCTCCCGCAACGTCAATTCGAAGTCAATGGTCGAAATTCATGAACTGCCGCGGCGCGGCGCATTCTATTCAGGCCATTATATATATATATATATATATATATATAATATATTATATATATTTCGACGATTTCCTTTTTAAAACGTATTTTATAAATCATTTTAAATTCATTTTCAAAACCATTTCAACACTATATTCAATTTCAAATCGATTTGATTTCAATTCGAATTCATTTCAATTTTATTTGATTTCGAAATCACTTTTCGTTTCAATTCAATTCAAATTCTAATTCGTTTCAACTCAATTCAATTTGAATTTACCTTCTATTTGATTCAATTCGAATTCGTTTCAAATTGATTTCAATTCAATTTCAGTTTGTTTTAAATTTCATTCAAAATGATTTCGATTCGTTTTTAATTCAATTTCAATTTAATTCAATTTAATTCAATTTGAATTCATTTTTATTCAATTCGAATTCAAATTCACTTTCTATTCAATTCGAATCGAATTCATTTTCTATTCGATTCGAATTCATTTCAAATTGATTCAATAAAATTTCAATTTGAATTTTAATCTAATTTAATTTGAATTTCATTTCAAAATATTAAATTTTGAAATCACTTTTCAATATTCATTATAAAACGAATAAAATCGATATAAATATCGTTCG
This sequence comes from Allium sativum, assembly GCA_030737875.1. NCBI lineage: Eukaryota > Viridiplantae > Streptophyta > Magnoliopsida > Asparagales > Amaryllidaceae > Allium > Allium sativum. Next base: position 166,851,305 of record CM060913.1, read on the forward strand.
TGTCAAATTAATGCATCTCTAATCAACACGGCTTTATATTTTTCAAAAACTTCTTTATTCTATTCAACAAATGAATATTTATTCTATTCAACAAATGAATATTTATTCTATTCAACACATGAATCTATATTTCTTTCAACACACGACTAATCTCAACACATGAGTACTGTCAACACATCACTATTTTTATTATGTAAAATATTTTATAAAACTATGGTATCTATCGTTTGATTTTAATTAGACTCCACCGTGAAGTAGTTCTAATTTTAAATATGATAAAGATGTGAATTTTATTATTAAAATATTTTACTCAACACATAAATATTTTCAATTCAGGAACATCGTCAACCCATGACTATTTTTATATTCAACACATGAATTTTCTTTTATAATATTCCTTATTTTCCCGATTGGAATGAGGCCCAATCAATCACCATATAATGTTAATCATATGGATTCCATACAACACATGCATATAATAGCAATGATAAACAATCAACCATCATCCAAAGTGCACTACTCTGTATAAGCATCAAATATAGATATCTAACGCTTATAACAGCCTGTCAATCAATCGATCGACATATTTAATCAATCAGGATGAGTGAACTTCAAATTTCATCCCAACACCCGTGTGGGGTTTCAAACAATCAAACACAGATTTTATTTGTGTAGTTGGGCGATGTGTAAAATTTATCGTCCCAATCAATGTCAGTCAAAACAGTGTATATAAACAAATCGGCCGATTTGTTTATAGATATTTATTTATTCACATTCACGTTAAAAATTATATTTTTAACGATAAAACATTTTATTTCAACATATGAATTTCTATTCAGTTCATTTACACAATAAAATGATATTTTTATTTTTCTAACTTATTTTAGAAAATTTCGGCGGCATAATGGCACGATACTAGAAACGGGACGAGGCCTAGCCTTATCCCCGGTATAGTGAAGGCCCACGCCATTCACACATCAATCAATCCATTCCATTTCACCAAACAATTCAATTCAAACCAAATAATGAAACTAATTTTTGCAATCAAACAAACAAGTCCATGGTCTGTGGACGATTGTGTCGGGTGCTACTAAACACCGTCTGCATCCTAGTATATATTTATATAACTAGAAAATGAAATTGAAAGGTGAGAAATTCTCACCGATAACTATCCAAACTCCACGGCACTTCCTTTATATAGAAAATCTTGTCGTTCTTGCCTTTTGTCGCTTTTGTTGGAAAGATATTCACAATTAGATCCTAATTTTTTTGGTTTCACTAAAATCCGGATTGTTTTGCACCCGGTATGTTCAATTGAAGTTTGAAATCGAATTATCGAACTACCGCGCCATTTTCAATTCTATTTATTATTATATATAAATATTATATTCTAACGATGACGCATATAATATATACGTTGAATTCTATTCAAAATAAATTTCTCGTCGATATAATTTAAAATAATTCATTTTAAATGTTCAAAATTCGCTAAAATTGCCAAAATAAAAATTTTAAATTGGCCCAGATTTTCGGGTTGTTACACCCCGCCTCCAACGATGCTCCAATTCGACAGCGAAGGTGATTTTCCTTTATTAAATAGTTTTTAATTTAATTTCAGTTTTATTTTATATTGTAGAAAGATAAAAATATGATCTTTTATAATGTAGAAAGATAAAAATATAATCTTTTATATTGTAGAAAGATAAAAATATAATCTTTTATAGTGTAGGAGGATAAAAATATAATCTTTTATGTTGTAGAAGGATAAAAATATGATTTTTACATTATAGAAGTGTTAAAAATATGACCTTTATATGGTAGGAGATATAAAAATACTATTTTTATATAAGTAGTATATTGAAAATATTATTTCTATATAATAGAGAATGAAAAGGCGAAATCTTTGTATAGAGAATAGCGTGATAAAAATATAATCTTTATTATATGAACACCGTTGAATAAAAATATAATTTTTATCTATATAGTAGCGGTGTGAAGATAGAATTTTTATCTATATAGTAGCGGTGTGAAAATAGAATTTTTATCCATATAGCGTGATTATAAAAATGGGATTTTTATATACATGGCAACAAAGTAAAAATTCGATTTTTATATATTGAATAGTGAAGTAAAAATTCAATTTTTATATATTGAATAGCGAAGTAAAAATTCGATTTTTATATATTGAATAGCGAAGTAAAAATTCGATTTTTATATATTGAATAGCGAAGTAAAAAGTCGATTTTTATATATTGAATAGCGAAGTAAAAATTCGATTTTTATATATGGAACAGCGAAGTAAACATTCGATTTTTAAATATATGAAGTGATTATAAAAATATGATATTTAAATTGAAAGTGAACAAATAAAAATGTGATTTTTATTTTAAAGACATCAGTATATTAAAATGTGATTTTTATATATGTAGTGACTACGGGCAACGAAAGTGACAAAGGGCAAGAACGACAAGATTTTCTACATAAGAAGAGTCATGGAATTGGGATAGCTTTGGTGAGAACTTCTCACTCTTCAATCTCCTTTTTCTAGTTATATATATATACTTGGATGCAGACGGTGCTTAGTAGCACCCAACACCCGTCATCCACAGACCATGGATGGTTTGTTTGTTTAATTGATGTGCTGTGAAATTTGTTTGTGTTGTTGGTGTGAAATCGAGAATATAAATTAATGTGCTGAAAGGAGATAAAATATTTATATAGTTAAAAATATTTTATCGTTAAAAATATAATTTTTAACGTGAAAGTGAATAAATAAATATTTATAAACAAATCGGCCGATTTGTTTATATACACTGATTTGACTGATATTGATTGGGTCGATAAATTTTACACATCGCCCAACTTCACAAATAAAAATCTGTGTTTGTTGATTTGAAACCCCACACGGGTGTTGGGATGAAATTTGGCGTACACTAATCCCAATTATTTAATTGTATGTCGATCGATTGGTCGATAGGCTGTGTAAGTGTTAATTATTTATATTTGATGCTTATGAAGTTGTGTGGTGCACTTTGGATGATTGTTGATTATTTATCGTTGCTATACATGTGTTGTATGGAATCCATATAATTAACATTATATGGTGATTGATTGGGCCTCATTCCAATCGGGAAAATAATGAATGTTATAAAAGAAAATTCATGTGTTGAATATAAAAATAGTCATGTGTTGACGATGTTCATGTGTTAAAATTATTTATGTGTTGAGTAAAATATTTTAATAATAAAAATTACATCTTTATCATATTTACGATTAGACACTACTTCACGGTGGAGTCTAATTAAAAATCAAACGATAGATACCATGATTTTATAAAATATTTTACATAACAAAAATAGTCGTGTGTTGAAAGAAATATAGATTCATGTGTTGAATAGAATAAATATTCATTTGTTGAATAGAATAAAGAAGTTTTCGAAAAATATAAAGCCATGTTGATTAGAGATGCGTTATTTTGATGCGAACGATATTTATATCGATTTTATTCGTTTTATAATGAATATTGAAAAGTGATTTCAAAATTTAATATTTTGAAATGAAATTCAAATTAAATTAGATTAAAATTGAAATTGAAATTTTATTGAATCAATTTGAAATGAATTCGAATCGAATAGAAAATGAAGTCGATTCGAATTGAATAGGAATGAATTCAAATTGAATTAAATTGAAATTGAATTAAAAACGAATTGAAATCGTTTTGAATGAAATTTAAAACGAACTGAAATTGAATTGAAATCAATTTGAAATGAATTCGAATTGAATTAAATAGAAGGTAAATTCAAATTGAATTGAAACGAATTAGAAATTGAATTGAATTAAAACGAATTTGAATTTGAATTGAACTGAAACGAATTTGAATTCGAATTAAATAAAATTGAAATGAATTCGAATTTAATTGAAATCAAATCGATTTGAAATTGAATGTAGCGTTGAAATGGTTTTGAAAACGAATTTAAAACGATTTATAAAATACGTTTTAAAAGGAAATCGACGAAATACATATAATATATATATATATATTATATATATATATATATATATATATATATATATATATATATATATATAATGGCCTAAAAGAATGCGCCGCGCCGCGGCAGTTCGTGAATTTCGACCATTAACTTCGAATTGACGTTGCGGGAGATCCGACCGTCGGATTCTCCTAAAACCAGAACCGTTGGGTTTGTATCGAAAAGAGCTTTCCAATGAATATTAGAAATTTGAAATCTAACGGTTGGATTTGGAATTATGTCCAAATCAAATTTGGAAAAGGTCGCTGTAAGTGCAGTTCGATGGCCGTTGATGGAAATCGACAGTACGGGCCTTGATAAAATTATTAAAAATATCTATAATTTGTGTAAAATCATAAGAAATGATTTGGGAAAAATTGGGCTGAAAAATTCCATATTTGAAATGATAAAAATAGATTTTTATCGAAATGAACTAGTTTTGGACTAGAATTAAAATCAATTTATTTCTGAAATAAATAAATTGAATTTTAAAGTGATTTTAAAAATAATCAATATTCCCAATACGTGAATTGGACTGGAGTTGAATCGAAATTATCTTCGGAATATTTCGATGTTGGATTTCGTGACTATACAGATATTGTTATGGGAATTTGAAAGATATTTTATATCGTTATTTCCAATACGATATATGTTGGTTTCAGAATTTGATATTGAATATAAGCCGATATATTTTCTATTCAGAGCCTTGTATTTAATATCAAATATGATTTGGATTTGTCGTGAATCGTGTTTTAGATGACATTGGTTCTTTAACCCAGTTAAAGGCAGGATATTGATTTTTGAGAAGATTAAAACTAAGTGGAGTTTTAAATGAATCTTTAATTAGATTGAAATGTGAATTGATAATTTAAATTATCAAATCTGAAAGGTGATCGAGAATGAAGTACCACCAGTTTTGCTCCAAAGCAATAGTTAAATCTTTAATTAGATTTGAACGTGAAATGGTAATTAATTTTACCGATAACACCGTAGTGTTAGATGTGAAGTATTACCAGTTTTCTCCATGGGATATATAGGTTGGGACTGGGAAATAAAATAAATAATTACTTCGGTGTGGTTCGCTAATCCCGACTAGTTAGAAATGATATCCAAAGGAAGATTATAGGATAAATTTAGAAGAATTTATCTTGGATAAAATTAATGGGAACCTTTCCCTAAGAATGTGATTTTGTGAATAAAAGAATATTCTGAATTGGAATGAGGCGTTTGTTGTGTTTGTGTAACATTTGTTTATAATATACGTGGGTTATTCAGAAAGGCCGGGTTATACCCATTCTGAATAACCGATTCGATGAGATGTCGAAGATGAAGACGGTGGTTGAAGACCGGAAGTCTTCACATCGTTTAGGTGATTACTGATGATCTTGATTGGGCTGTACACCCGAGATGAGGGAATCAGTTGGTGATCGTCCAGATGTACTTGGAGATGGATGGATATGCGAGGAAAGTGCCTCCGGCTTCGTTCAGAACCAGAACGAACTTGTAAATGGATTGTGTGTCTGACATTGGATTTTATTCTGTGTTGATTGATCTCTATTAAATATACATCTGTTTGGCGGCGGAGAATTTATTCTCTTGCTTAACGCCCTTCTCTGAGATGTACGAGCTCAGAGGTTGTATATCGATGGACATCAGTCGCATGGAGTGAATTGACACTGTGGCACGCGTAAGTGGCAATTGATCAAGGCATCTGTTGAAAAGCAAAGTCTTGTGGTTGATAATCAAAGCATGGTCTGTGTGACGTAGCTTTGTGTATAGCGTGAATTCGCGAGCCTCACACCTCGGTATGAGTCAAAAACGGGATAGTGACTGCAGGGAGAGCACGACGTTTCTTTCTAGCTAGGGTGGTGTCAGTGACCTACCAGCCCTGACATTTATAAACTTTTCAACTGTGTGGTTGTTGGAATGCGAGGCGCCTCGGATATAGGTCTGTAAGGACCGGGAAACGTGTGTTCAGGAATAACTAATCCACAAAAGTAAGAGAGGACCGGTCCTGAAGATCCAAGGATCAGAGTGGGGTCCTGGCACATTTGCTAGAGTGTATCGAACGTGGAGAGGAGCTTGCCCCTTGCCTCGACTCATGATGGAATCCAATTTCCAATACGTGTGTTTTGGTTTTATTTGTAGAGCCTAGTATGGCGACATAGTAGATGGTAGCTATGTCGTCTATGATTTATATTTATGGTTGAAATTGTTTTGACACTATACACCTATTATAGTATCAAATAATGTGTTTTAAACGTATCAAGCATGCTTTGGCTGTTATAAGGTAAAAACCGTATCCTCCGGCTTGCGTTGCATTGTGTGATGGGACCTGGGTCTTATAACAGCTTCATTTTTCTTTATTTAGCATTGCGCTGTTTGTTCTATGCACTGGTAATCTTGGGAGGAAACCCGTTCCATGTTATACGGCGTGGTCCCTTGATTTACCTAACTTTAAAACCAATATCAATAACTGTTTTAGTTCTCACACCAATCCCATGACTGACCTGGAGTTTATTGTTTTAACCTGAACTCTGGGTGCCCCTATTTTCCACACGGGCAGCAAGTAGTTTCGTTTTTGCAGATTTATATTCACAGGATCCTGATTTACAGCTGGAACGATGCTCGGAAAGCTCTGTATCCGTGTATCACTTCTAGTTGTGTTTTGTATATTTTTCCGCTGCTATGTAATTTATTGTAATCTCTGATATTTATCGAATGTAATTTATTCATTTATACTCTGTATATTCTTGTATCTGATGGAATTGTTGTAATAACAATGAAATGTTCTTCTGTTTGCGTTCTATTTTGTCTTGTCCTCAATTCTATCTGTGCTTTCCTTCATGGGGAAGTTCGGGTCATCTCAGTTTGGTATCAGAGCTTTGGTTTACAGAGCTCGAGAACAAGACACATTAGAACCATACGAAAGAATTCATCAGATATTGGATTAGTAATATCCAATTAGAATGACTCGTTAGAGATAGGATCAGTAGTATCCTAGAACGAGTGTGAAGAGTATATTTTTCAAATGAAAACAAGTTTGTTTTGAAAATTAAAATTGCTTTATACGTATTTGAATAATTTATTTATTTTGAATTTGAACAATCGAGTATATAAAGATTTTGCATATACGCGTCATGAACGTATATTCGAAGTTTTAATATACTGGATAGATATAGAATCACATTCTAGACACTCGGGGATAATTCTGATGATGTGGCCACATCATCAGTATTTATATTCGTGTGTCGAAAGTGGGATTTCTATATATTTCCAATTGGCTGGTATGAGAACCAAAATTAGATAGGGCCTATTGTTGTGATTTAGCATCAAAACATGATTTTTGTATATATATCAAATTATGAATTTGAAACTCTAATTCACTAATTGATTGATGTTTGTGTTGTTTGTTTATTTGTTTGATAATTTTGAACCATTTAGTCTAATTGAATCAAATCTTGAATCGTATTGAAAACTGGTCGCATTTGCATGCATATACATGTATATCTATTGAATAGGTCATAGCAAGGAGGCTAGAGCAGAGAATAAAATTTGTTGGCCCGACAAATAGGTACATATTTACTATAATTTACTGTTTTGTTTGGGTGATGATGATTTTATGAGCCGATTGGCTAGCCGCTTGGCTTTTTCTTTTTGAGATCAAAAGGCCTATTTGGCAATTTCGGGATTTTCCCGTGGCTCCCGGTGCAGGGGAGGTTATGGCGAAATTTTTCGAAAATTTAGGGTGTTGGCCAAATTTTTGAAAAATTTGAAATATTCTCATAAACTGAAAAGTTGGAGAATGGAAGCCAGATCGAACGTAGAGTTGATTAATCAAACCACTTTCGACTTTGTTCCTTTTCGGGGACGAAAAGTTTTAAGTGGGGGAGATTGTAACAACCCAAAAATCTGGGCCAGTTTAAAATTTTTATTTTGGCAATTTTAGTGAATTTTGAACAATTAAAATGGAATATTTTAAATAATACCGATGAGGAATTTATTTTGAATAGAATTCGAACGTATATATTATATACGTCGTCGTTAGAATATAAATATTTATATATAAATATAAATAGGAATTGAAAATGGCGAGGTAGTTCGATAATTCGATTTCAAACTTCAATTGGATGTACCGGGTGCAAAACAATCCAGATTTTAGTGAAACGAAAAACAATAGGATCTATTTGATAATATCTTTCCAACGAATCCGAAAAATTGAAATTTCATAGCAGGAATCAAAAGATATGTCCAGTTGAAAATTCTGAATAGTCGATATGGAATTCAGGCCCTTAAAAATAGACATTTTGCAAACGACCTCGGATTTCGACGAAACCACTTTTGTTGGATCCGTGATGTCAAGTTATTGCTAGATTCCAAATTTCATAATTTTTTGAATCAATATGTGAGCGTGGCAAAGGAAAACGCGTTTGACCAGTTTTAGTTGAATTTAATCCACTGGAAAATGGCCATTTTTCTAACGGTCTCAGAATTCAACAAAATTAGTTTTGTTAGGACCGTATCGTCAATACGAAGCTAGAAAATATTTTTCTGGAATTTTTCTAGTTAGTATGTGACCCCAGTAAAATGAAATGCGCGTTCAAATTCAATATATAGAGTTATATGTTGATTTTGACGGAAACTGATCGTAACAGTCGAATCAGCTGACGATACATATCCCATTGTGTTCGGAATGGGGGTAATTAACTATGGACGACAGGCGGTGGGCCTCGTTTAGAGGTCGTATGAAAAAGTCAACTTTTTGGAATAAAATAAAATAAATTAAAACCCCCTCTTCCCATAACCGATCAGACCCCCCCCCCCCACCCCTTTACCTTTCTCCATTAATTCGATTTCCAGATAATAAAAAAAAAACCTCGATCAATTGATATTGCGTCGCGCCCCACCTGTCAGGACCACTACCGCCGATGACGTTCATCGCGAGCCCCCCCTGGCCTTCGCTGACCGGACTTCCACCCACTCCTCTCTCTACTTCTCCCATCCTCCGTTCGAACCCCCCCCCCGTCAGCCGCTCAAGCTCAAGGACGCCGCCGCCATTCGAAGGAGGCCACCCCGCCTCGAGTTCCGCGCCTGTGGGCCCTTCCGCCGCCAACCACCCTCCAGGCCGCCACCACCAGACTGATGCTCCTCCGCTCCTTCTCCTCCTCCTGAAACCGACGTGAAACCCCCCCTCCAACGATGCTCCAGTTCGACAGTGAAGGTGATTTTCCTTTATTAAATCAGGTTTTAATTTAATTTCAGTTTTATTTTATATTGTAGAAAGATAAAAATATAATCTTTTATAGTGTAGGAGGATAAAAATGTAATCTTTTATGTTGTAGAAGGATAAAAATATGATTTTTACATTATAGAAGTGTTAAAAATATGACCTTTATATGGTAGGAGATATAAAAATACTATTTTTATATAAGTAGTATATTGAAAATATTATTTCTATATAATAGAGAATGAAAAGGCGAAATCTTTGTATAGAGAATAGCGTGATAAAAATATAATCTTTATTATATGAACACCGTTGAATAAAAATATAATTTTTATCTATATAGTAGCGGTGTGAAGATAGAATTTTTATGTAATAACCCGGAAATTCTGAGCCAGTTTAAAATTTTTATTTTGGCAATTTTAGCGAATTTTGAACATTTAAAAAGAACTATTTTAAATAATATCGACGAGAAAATTTGTTTTGAATGGAATTAGAATGTATATATTATATACGCCATCGTTAGAATATAAATATTTATATATAATAATAAATAGAATTGAAAATGAGGCGGTAGTTCGATAATTCGATTTCAAACTTCAATTGAAGGTACCGAGTGCAAAATAATCCGGATTTTAGTGAAACCAAAAACATTAGGATCTAATTTAGAATATCTTTCCAACGAATCCGAAAAATCGAAATTTCATAGTGGGGATCAAAAGATATGTCCAGTTGAAAATTCTGAATAGTCGCTATGGAATTCAGGCCCTTAAAAATGGGAATTTTGCAAACGACCTCGGATTTCGACGAAACCACTTTTGTTGGGTCCGTGATGTCAAATTATTGCTAGGTTTCAAATTTCATTATTTTTCGAATCAATATGTGAGCGTGGCAAAGGAAAAAGCGTTTGACCATTTTCGGTTGATTTTAATCGACTGGAAAATGGCCATTTTTCAAACGGCCTCAGAATTCGACGAAACTAGTTTTGTTAGGACCGTATTGTCAATACGAAGCTAGAAAATATTTTCCTGGAATTTTTCTATTTAGTATGTGGCCCCGGTAAATTGAAATACGCGTTCAAATTCAATATATAGAGTTATATGTTGATTTCAATGGAAATTGATCGAAATGGTTGAATCAGCCTACGATACATATCCCATTATGTTCGGAATAGGGGTAATTAGCTATGGACGACAGGCGGTGGGCCTCGTTTAGAGGTCGTATGTAAAAGTCAACTTTTTGGGATTAAAAATAATTAAATAATTAAATTTTCATAAACTCCCCTCCCCCCTTCTTCTCTTTCCCCGACTTTAGTTCTAGAAAAAAAAGAAAGAAAAAAAAACCCAACCCTAGAACCCCCGTCGCCCAACCCTTCCGCCCCCGACATCGACCGCCGTAACCCCCCCTCCCTTCATCTACCTCGCGACAGCCCCCTCCCCGTCGCTACCTTCCCCTCCTCCTCCTGCGACCTTCCGCAAACCCATACCCCTCGAACCCGCGTCAGCCTCCAACCCCTCCTCCATAGTAAACCGCTGCCACCCCCTGCCGACTCCACCTCAGGCCGCGCCACCCTGACCCCGCCTCTGACCAGCAGACCCCCCCCCTAAAACGCTGTGAGTTTATTTTTATTTTATATATATTTGCTTGTTTCTTTGTTTAATTTAAAGTAAGTTAATTACAAATAAAGATTCAGTTTTATCAGATGATTTACAATGCAAAGTTTAGATTTTTGATATAGAAAGTATGCAATTTTTAATATAGAAAATATATGATTTTTATAGAAAGAAAGATTTGAACTTTATATATATTTTTTGAAAATAAAAATATGATTTTTATTTATTGAATAGCATAGTAAAAAATTCGATTTTTATATATTGAATAGCATAGTAAAAATTCGATTTTTATATATTGAATAGCATAGTAAAAATTCGATTTTTATATATTGAATAGCATAGTAAAAATTCGATTTTTATATATTGAATAACATAGTAAAAATTCGATTTTTATATATTGAATAACAAAGTAAAAATTCGATTTTTATATATTGAATAGCGAAGTGAAAATTCGATTTTTACATATGTAGAGAATACGGGCAACGAAGGTGACAAAAAGGCGAGAATGTTGAAGATTTCTATCAATGAAGAGTCGTGGAGTTGGGATAGCTATCGGTGAGAATTTCTCACTCTTCAATTTCTTTTCTAGTTATGTATATATACTAGGATGCAGACGGTGCTTAGTAGCACCCGACACAATCGTCCACAGACCATGGACTTGTTTGTTTGGTTGCATAGATTAGTTAGATGATTTGGTTTGTATTGAATTGTTTGGTGATATGAATTGATTTGATTGATGTGTGAATGGCGTGGGCCTTCACTAGACCGGGGATATGGCTAGGCCTCGTCCCGTTTCTAGTATCGTGTCGTTATGCCGCCGAAATTTTCTAAAATATGTTAGAAAAATAAAAATATCATTTTTATTTTGTAAATGAACTGAATAAAAATTCATGTGTTAAAATAAAGTATTTTATCGTTAAAAATATAATTTTTAACGTGAATGTGAATAAATAAATATTCATTTACAAACCGGACGGTTTGTTTATGTACACCTATTTGAAGGACATTGATTGGGATGATAAATTTTACACATCGCCCAATTGCACGAATAAAAACTTGTGTTTGTTGATTTGAAACCCCACACGGGTGTTGGGATGAAATTTGAAGTCTACTCATCCTGATTGATTAAATATGTCGATCGATTGATTGACAGGCTGTCATAAGCGTTAGATATCTATATTTGATGCTTATACAGTGTAGTACACTTTGGTTGATGGTTGATTATTTGTTAATGCTATTATATACGTGTGATGTATGAAAATCCATATAATTAACATTATATGGTGATTGATTGGGCCTCATTCCAATTTCGAAAATAAAGAATATTATAATATAAAGGTTCATGTGTTGACTGTACTCATCCGTTGAGATTAGTCATGTGTTGAACGAAATATTTTAATAATAAAATTTACATCTTTATCAATATAATATAAAGGTTCATGTGTTGACTGTACTCATCCGTTGAGATTAGTCATGTGTTGAACGAAATATTTTAATAATAAAATTTACATCTTTATCAATATAAAATAAAGGTTCATGTGTTGACAGTACTCATCCGTTGAGATTAGTCATGTGTTGAACGAAATATTTGAAAAGGAAATATTTGAAAAAGAAATATTTGAAATAGAATATTAGAAAATAGAAATATATGAAGCCGTGTTGATTAGATTGACGCCATTTTGACGTGAACGATATTTATATCGATTTTATTCATTTTAAAATGAACATTGAAAGGTGATTTCGAAATCGAATATTTTGAAATGAAATTGAATTGAATTGAAAACGATTTCGAAATGAATTGAATATAAAACGATTTCGAAATGAATTGAATATAAAACGATTTCGAAATGAATTGAATATAAAACGATTTCAAAATGAATTGAATATGAAACGATTTCGAATTGAATTGAATAGAAAAAAAAATTGATTTCAATTGAATATATAACGAATTTGATTTGAATTGAATAGAAAACCGATTTGAATTCGAATTGAATAGAAAACGAATTCAATTCAAATCAAATAGAAAATGAAATGAATTTGATTCAAATAGAAAACGAAATGAATTGGATTCAAATAGAAAACGAAATGAATTTGATTCAAATAGAAAACGAAATGAATTGGATTCAAATAGAAAACGAAATGAATTGGATTCAAATAGAAAACGAAATGAATTTGATTCAAATAGAAAACGAATTGAATCTAAATTGAATAGAAAACGAATTGAATTCGAATTGAATAGAAAACGAATTGAATTCCAATTGAATAGAAAACGAATTGAATTCAAATTGAATAGAAAACGAATTGAATCTAAATTGAATAGAAAACGAAATGAATTCGAATCGAATTAAAATCGATTTGAATTGAAATCAAATAGAAATGAAAGAAAGAAGGATTTATAATAGGAAATTCAATTTTGATTTGAATTTGAAATAAAGGTTGAAATTGTTTTTGAAACGAATTCAAAACTATTTATAAAATTTGTTTTTAAATAGAAATCGACGAAGTATATGTAATATATATATATGATACATATAATGGCCTGAATAGAACGCGCCGCGCCGCGGCAGTTCGTGAATTTCGACCATTTATTTCAAACGGACATTACAGGAGATCCGACCGTCGGATTCTCCTAAAACCGGAACCGTTGGGTTCGTATCGAAAAGAGCTTTCTAACGAATATTAGAAATTTGAAATCTAACGGTTGGATTTGGAGATACGTCCAAATCAAATTTGGAAAAGGTCGTTGTAAGTGCAGTTCGATGGCCATTGATGGAAATCGACTGTACGAGCCTTGATAAAATTATTAAAAATAGTAATAATTTGTGTAAAATCATAAGAAATGATTTGGGAAAAATTGGGATGAAAAACTCCCTATTTGAAAAGATAAAAATAGATTTTTATCGAAATGAACTAGTTTTGAACTAAAATTAAAACCCGACTAGACATTACGGGAGATCCGACCATCGGATTCTCCTAAAACCGGAACCGTTGGGTTCGTATCGAAAAGAGCTTTCTAACGAATATTAGAAATTTGAAATCTAACGGTTGGATTTGGAGATACGTCCAAATCAAATTTGGAAAAGGTCGTTGTAAGTGCAGTTCGATGGCCATTGATGGAAATCGACTGTACGAGCCTTGATAAAATTATTAAAAATAGTAATAATTTGTGTAAAATCATAAGAAATGATTTGGGAAAAATTGGGATGAAAAACTCCCTATTTGAAAAGATAAAAATAGATTTTTATCGAAATGAACTAGTTTTGAACTAAAATTAAAACCCAACTAGACATTACGAGAGATCCGACCATCGGATTCTCCTAAAACCAGAACCGTTGGGTTCGTATCGAAAAGAGCTTTCTAACGAATATTAGAAATTTGAAATCTAACGGTTGGATTTGGAGATACGTCCAAATCAAATTTGGAAAAGGTCGTTGTAAGTGCAGTTCGATGGCCATTGATGGAAATCGACTGTACGAGCCTTGATAAAATTATTAAAAATAGTAATAATTTGTGTAAAATCATAAGAAATGATTTGGGAAAAATTGGGATGAAAAACTCCCTATTTGAAAAGATAAAAATAGATTTTTATCGAAATGAACTAGTTTTGAACTAAAATTAAAACACAACTATTTTTAAAATAAATAAATTGAATTTAAAAAGGGTATTTGAATAATCGGAATTTCTAATATATTTGATTGAAATTAAATTAGAAGTGATTTGTGGGTTTATCGGGAACTGTGTTTTAAATAACACTAGTTCTTTAATCTGATAAAATAGAATGTGATTTGGGTTTATCGTGAACTGTGTTTTAAATGACACTAGTTCTCTAACCCTGAAAAGGAGTTCTAATGAATCTGCAATTAGATTGAAATGTGAATTGATAATTTAAATTATCAAAATTAGAAAGTAAGCGAGAATGGAGTATCACCAGTTTTGCTCCAAAGCGATAGTTAAATCTTTAATTAGATTTGAACGTGAAATGGTAATTAATTTTACCGATAACACCGTGGTATTAGATATGGAGTATTACTAGTTTTGCTTCATGGGATGAATAGGTTGGGATTGGGAAATAAAATAAATAATTACTTCGGTGTGGTTCGCTAATCTCGACTAGTTGGAAAAACCATAATTTGGTTTGAAATGACATCCAAAGGAAGATCAAAGGATAAATTTTAAAGAGTTTATCTTGGATAAAATTAATGGGAACCTTTCCCTAAAAATGTGATTTTGTGAATAAAAGAATATTCTGAATTGGAATGAGGCGTATGTTGAGTTTGTGTAACATTTGTTTTTAATATACGCGGGTTGTTCGGAAAGTCCGGGATTATACCCATTCTGAATAACCGATTCGACGATAAGTCGAAGATGAAGACGGTGGTCGAAGACCGAAAGTCTTCACATCATTTGGGTAATTACCGACGATCCTGATTGGGCTGTACACCCAAGAGGATGGAAATAGTTGGTGGTCGTCCAGACGTACTTGGAGATCCATGGATATGCGAGGAAAGTGCCTCCGGTTTCGTTCAGACCCAGAACGAACTTGTAAATGGATTGTGTGTCTGACATTGGATTTTATTCTGTGTTGATTGATTTCTGTTAAATATATTTCTGTTTGGCGGCGGAGAATTTATTCTCTTGCTTAACGCCCTTCTCTGAGACGTACGAGCTTAGAGGTTATATATCGATAGATATCAATCGCATGGCATGAATTGCCTGTGTGGCATGCTGAGTTGCATGGATCAAGGCTTCTGTTGAAAAGCAAAGTCTTGTGGTTGATGATCAAAGCACGGCCTTTGTGGCGCAGCTTTGTGTATAACGTGAATTCGCGAGCCTCACACCTCGGTATGAGTCAAAAACGGGATACGGACTGCAGGGAGAGCACGACGTTTCTTTCTAGCTTTTGTGGTGTCAGTGACTTACCAGCCCTGACATTTATATACTTTTCACCTATGTGGTTGTTGGATGAGGTGCCTCGATTTTAGGTCTGTAAGGACCAGGAAACGTGTGTTCAGGCATAATTAATCCTCTAACGTAAGTGAGGACCGGCCCTGAAGATCCAGGATTGCCCAGAATGTGTAGTCCTGAGACATTTGCTAGAGTGTCTCGAAAGCGGAGAGGAGCTTGCCCCTTGCCTCGACTCAAGATGGAAATCCAATTTCCAATACGTGTATTGCGGTTTTAATTGTAGAACTAGTATGGCGACATAGTAGCATGGGATGTTATGCCGTCTATGATTTATATTTATGATTGAAATTTCTTTGACACTATACACTTATTATAGTATCAAATGATTTGTTTTACACGTACCAAGCATGTTTGGCTATTATAAGGGAAAACCCTATCCTCCGGCTTGCGTTGCATTGTGTGATGGGACATGGGTCTTATAATAGCTTCATTTTTCGAAAAAGCACTGCGTTGTTTATTCTATGCACTGGTATTCTTGGGAGGAAACCCGTTCCGTGTTATAGGGGTGGGCGCGATCGGTTAACCAACCCGAGCGGTTAAAATTTTCGGTTAACCGCTTGGATTGGTCGGTTCGGTTAACCATTGGTCGGTTAATCGATTGTGAACAATACCGACCGACCCACCCAAAATTATCCGCGGTTAACCGCTAAATTTACTCGGTTAACCGCTCAATTTAATCGGTTAACTGTTGATCAGTTAACCGATTAAATTGAGCAGTTAACCGTTTGCAAAGCTGGACAAGAGTTCCAATATGCTGATATAAGCACACATACAGGCGGATAAGAACGATCAACATTTTATGGTAGTATGTTAATACAATGTTACAATTACATAAATTTCAAATATAACATGGATTATAGACATTATAGGGTTTACATGAAGGCTTTGTTAATTTAAAATATAAATTCGTACCTTTATTTCGGTTGTTTGCTTCAGTGGTATTGTATCTTAATTTTATTGCCTGTTAATTAAATGGTTGTGATGTTGATTTTGTTGATAATAATACTCACAAACAAATCATAATGGCGCTGTAAAAACCTGGGACAGTGTTGGCTTCATAACACATGACTTTAATGCAAAACAGATAATTGGGAAATTGTCATTTTCCTCTAACTATTGCAGTGTTAATGAATCAGCCATTCCTTTTATCCGATCAATGTTACATTTTTTGGTCTTGTCACATATGAATTAACTGCAATAAGATGCAGCAAGTTAAGCGTATGGTCATATTACTCAAATCAATAATAAGGATTGTAAATTTTCTATTTGCAGAATATGTATTCATAGAAACTTGGTGTATTAATATAGTTACCAAAATCTTCCGTATGCGCATAGCATAGGCCATGCACAAGCAGATGTCACATATTGACAGATACTGCAAAATTCAATGAAGGAATTATCTTGTATGAGCAGTTCGAAACTTGTTCGGTTAATGGTTAACTGCGGATAATGAAAGTGTTATCCGTTAATCGAACCGACTTTTAGTGGTTAATGTCGGTCGGTTAATCGAAAGTGCGGTTAACCGAAAAAATCGGTTAAGGCGGTTCGGTCAACGTTGGTTAAATCAGTTAAGGCGGTTCGGTCGGATAAATGCCCACCCCTACCGTGTTATACGGCGTGGTCCCTTGAATTACTCTCTTTTAAAGTAAAGCTTTAAATAACTGTTTTAGTTCTCACACCAGTCACATGACTGACCTGGAGTTTATTGTTTTAACCTAAACTCTGGGTGCCCCTATTTTTCCACGGGCAGCTAGTAGTTTTGGTTTTGCAGATTTATATTCACAGGATCCTGGTTTACAGCTGGAATGATATCCGGAAAGCTCTGTATCCGTATATCACCTTCAGTTGTGCTTTGTATTATTTTTCCGCTGCTATGTAATTTATTGTAATCTCTGATGTTTATCGAATGTAATTTATTCATTTATACTCTGTATATTCTTGTATCTGATTGAATTGTTGTAATAGCAATGAAATGTTCTTCCGTCTGCGTTCTGTTTTGTCTTGTCCTCACATTAATTCGTTCTTTCTCATCTCTTCGGAGACCGGGGTAGTTCGGGTCGCTTCATTTGGTATCAGAGCTTTGGTTTACAGAGCTCGAGAACAAGACACATTAGAACCATACGAAAGAATTCATCAGATATTGGATTAGTAATATCCAGTTAGAATGACTCGTCAGAGATAGGATCAGTAGTATCCTAGAACAAGTGTGAAGAGTATATTTTCCAATTGAAAACAATTTTGTTTAAAAATTTAAATCGTTTTGTACGTATTTGAATATTTTATTTGTATTGATTTGGACAATATAGTATATAAATATTTTGCATATACGCGTCATGAACGTATATTCGAAGTTTTAATATACCGGATAGATATAGAACCGCAATCTAGTCGCCCGAACATGATTCTGATGATGGCGCGCCATCATCAGTATTTATGTTCGTATTTCGAAGGTGTGATTTCTATATATTTCCATTAGACTGGTGTGAGAACCAAAACTTATATAGCTAGAACACATTGTTATGAATTGGCATCAAAAACAAGATTTTTTGTATATATATCAAAATTATGAATTTGAAACGTTAATTCACTAATTGATTGATGTTGTGTTGTTTGTTTATTTGTTTGATAATTTTGAACCATTTAGCCTAATTATACCAAATATTGAATTGTATTGAAAATTGGTCACATTTGCTTGCATATACATGTACTTACATTGAATAGGTCATAGCAAGGAGGCTAGAGCAGAGAATAAATTTTTTTTACCCGACAAATAGGTACATATTTACTATAATTTACTGTTTTGTTTGGGTGATGATGATTTTATGAGCCTATTGGCTAGCCGCTTGGCTTTTTCTTCTTCTTTTTGAGATCAGAAGGCCTTTATGGCAATTTCGGGATTTTCCCGTGGCTCCCGGTGCAGGGGAGGTTATGGCGAAATTTTTCGAAAATTTAGGGTGTTAGCCAAATTTTTGAAGAATTTGAAAATTCTCAGAAACTGAAAAGTTGGAGAATGGAAGCCAGATCGTACGTAGAGTTGATTAATAAAACCACTTTCGACTTTGTTACTTTTCGGGGACGAAAAGTTTTAAGTGAGGGAGATTGTAATAACCCAGAAATTCTGAGCCAGTTTAAAATTTTTATTTTGGCAATTTTAGCGAATTTTGAACATTTAAAAAGAACTATTTTAAATAATATCGACGAGAAAATTTGTTTAGAATGGAATTAGAACGTATTTATTATATACGCCGTCGTTAGAATATAAATATTTATATATAATAATAAATAGAATTGAAAATGGCGCGGTAGTTCGATAATTCGATTTCAAACTTCAATTGAAGGTACCGGGTGCAAAATAATCTGGATTTTAGTGAAACCAAAAGCATTAGGATCTAATTTAGAATATCTTTCCAATGAATCCGAAAAATCGAAATTTCATGGTGGGGATCAAAAGATATGTCCAGTTGAAAATTCTGAATAGTCGCTATGTAATTCAGGCCCTTAAAAATGGGAATTTTGCAAACGACCTCGGATTTTGACGAAACCACTTTTGTTTGGTCCGTGATGTCAGATTATTGCTAGGTTTCAAATTTCATAATTTTTCGAATCAATATGTGAGCGTGGCAAAGGAAAACGCGTTTGACCAGTTTCAGTTGATTTTAATCAAT
Source organism: Allium sativum (assembly GCA_030737875.1). Lineage (NCBI taxonomy): Eukaryota > Viridiplantae > Streptophyta > Magnoliopsida > Asparagales > Amaryllidaceae > Allium > Allium sativum. Next base: position 166,870,800 of record CM060913.1, read on the forward strand.
TGGAAAATGGCCAGTTTTCAAACGGCCTCAGAATTCGACGAAACTAGTTTTGTTAGGACCGTATCGTCAATACGAAGCTAGAAAATATTTTCCTGGAATTTTTCTAGTTAGTATGTGGCCCCGGTAAATTGAAATACGTGTTCAAATTCAATATATAGAGTTATATTTTGATTTCAACGGAAACTGATCGAAATGGTCGAATCAGCCTACGATACAAATCCCATTGTGTTCGGAATGGGGGTAATTAGCTATGGACGACAGGCGGTGGGCCTCGTTTAGAGGTCGTATGTAAAAGTCAACTTTTTGGGATTAAAAATAATAAAATAATTAAATTTTCATAATTACCCCTCCCCCCTTCTCCTCTTTCCCCGACTTCATTTCTTAAAAAAAAAAACCCAACCCTAGAACCCCCATCGCCCAACCCTTCCTCCCCCGTCATCGACCGCCGTAACCCCCCCTCCCTTCATCTACCTCGCGACAGCCCCCTCCCCGTCGCCACCTTCCCCTCCTCCTCCTGCGACCTTCCACGAACCCATACCCCTCGAACCCGCGTCAACCTCCAACCCCTCCTCCACAGTAAACCGCTGCCACCCCCTACCGACTCCACCTCAGGCCGCGCCACCCTGACCCCGACTCTGACCAACAGACCCCCCCCCCCTAAAACGCTGTGAGTTTGTTTTTATTTTATTTTATATATATATTCTTTGTTTAATTTAAAGAAAGTTAATTACAAATAAAGATTCAGTTTTATCAGATGATTTACAATGCAAAGTTTAGATTTTTGATATAGAAAGTTTGCAATTTTTAATATAGAAAATATATGATTTTTATAGAAAGAAAGATTCGAACTTTATATATATATTTTTAAAATAAAAATATGATTTTTATTTATTGAATAGCCTAGTAAAAATATGATTTTTATTTATTGAATAGCATAGCAAAAATTCGATTTTTATATATTGAATAGCATAGTAAAAATTCGATTATTATATATTGAATAGCATAGTAAAAATTCGATTTTTATATATTGAATAACATAGTAAAAATTCAATTTTTATATATTGAATAACAAAGTAAAAATCCGATTTTTATATATTGAATAGCGAAGTGAAAATTCGATTTTTACATATGTAGAGAATACGGGCAACGAAGGTGACAAAAAGGCGAGAACGTTGAAGATTTCTATCAATGAAGAGTCTGGAGTTGGGATAGCTATCGGTGAGAATTTCTCACTCTTCAATTTCTTTTCTAGTTATATATATATACTAGGATGCAGACGGCGCTTAGTAGCACCCGACACATCGTCCACAGACCATGGACTTGTTTGTTTGGTTGCATAGATTAGTTAGATGATTTGGTTTGTATTGAATTATTTGGTGAATTGAATTGATTTGATTGATGTGTGAATGGCGTGGGCCTTCACTAGATCGGGGATAAGGCTAGGCCTCGTCCCGTTTCTAGTATCGTGCCGTTATGCCACCGAAATTTTCTAAAATATGTTAGAAAAATAAAAATATCAATTTTATTTTGTAAATGAACTGAATAAAAATTCATGTGTTAAAATAAAGTATTTTATCGTTAAAAATATAATTTTTAACGTGAATGTGAATAAATAAATATTCATTTACAAACCGGACGGTTTGTTTATGTACACCTATTTGAAGGACATTGATTGGGATGATAAATTTTACACATCGCCCAATTGCACGAATAAAAACCTGTGTTTGTTGATTTGAAACCCCACACGGGTGTTGGGATGAAATTTGAAGTCTACTCATCCTGATTGATTAAATATGTCGATCGATTGATTGACAGGCTGTTATAAGCGTTAGATATCTATATTTGATGCTTATACAGTGTATTGCACTTTGGTTGATGGTTGATTATTTGTCAATGCTATTATATACATGTGATGTATGAAAATCCATATAATTAACATTATATGGTGATTGATTGGGCCTCATTCCAATTTAGAAAATAAAGAATATTATAATATAAAGGTTCATGTGTTGACTGTACTAATCCGTTGAGATTAATCATGTGTTGAACGAAATATTTTAATAATAAAATTTACATCTTTATCAATATAATATAAAGGTTCATGTGTTGACTGTACTCATCCGTTGAGATTAGTCATGTGTTGAACGAAATATTTTAATAATAAAATTTACATCTTTATCAATATAAAATAAAGGTTCATGTGTTGGCAGTACTCATCCGTTGAGATTAGTCATGTGTTGAACGAAATATTTGAAAAGGAAATATTTGAAAAAGAAATATTTGAAATACAATATTAGAAAATAGAAATATATGAAGCCGTGTTGATTAGATTGACGCCATTTTGACGTGAACGATATTTATATCGATTTTATTCATTTTAAAATGAACATTGAAAGGTGATTTCGAAATCGAATATTTTGAAATGAAATTTGAATTGAATCGAAAAGAAAACCAGTTTGAATTGAATTGAATTGAAAACGATTTCGAAATGAATTGAATTGAAAACGATTTCGAAATGAATTGAATATAAAACGATTTCGAAATGAATTGAATATAAAACGATTTCGAAATGAATTGAATATAAAACGATTTCGAAATGAATTGAATATAAAACGATTTCGAAATGAATTGAATATAAAACGATTTCGAATTGAATTGAATAGAAAACAAATTTGATTTCAATTGAATATATAACGAATTTGATTTGAATTGAATAGAAAACCAATTTGAATTCGAATTGAATAGAAAACGAATTCAATTCAAATCAAATAGAAAACGAAATGAATTTGATTCAAATAGAAAACGAAATGAATTGGATTCAAATAGAAAACGAAATGAATTGGATTCAAATAGAAAACGAAATGAATTGGATTCAAATAGAAAACGAAATGAATTTGATTCCAATAGAAAACGAATTGAATCTAAATTGAATAGAAAACGAATTGAATTCGAATTGAATAGAAAACGAATTTAATTCCAATTGAATAGAAAACGAATTGAATTCAAATTGAATAGAAAATGAATTGAATCTAAATTGAATAGAAAACGAAATGAATTCGAATCGAATTAAAATCGATTTGAATTGAAATCAAATAGAAATGAAAGTAAGAAGGATTTATAATAGGAAATTCAATTTTGATTTGAATTTGAAATAAAGGTTGAAATTGTTTTTGAAACGAATTCAAAACTATTTATAAAATTTGTTTTTAAATAGAAATCGACGAAGTATATATAATATATATATATATATATATATATATATATATATATGATATATATATATATAATGGCCTGAATAGAACGCGCCGCGCCGCGGCAGTTCGTGAATTTCGACCATTTATTTCAAACGGACATTACGGGAGATCCGACCGTCGGATTCTCCTAAAACCGGAACCGTTGGGTTCGTATCAAAAAGAGCTTTCTAACGAATATTAGAAATTTGAAATCTAACAGTTGGATTTGGTGATACGTCCAAATCAAATTTGGAAAAGGTCGTTGTAAGTGCAGTTCGATGGCCATTGATGGAAATCGACTGTACGAGCCTTGATAAAATTATTAAAAATAGTAATAATTTGTGTAAAATCATAAGAAATGATTTGGGAAAAATTGGGATGAAAAACTCCCTATTTGAAAAGATAAAAATAGATTTTTATCGAAATGAACTACTTTTGAACTAAAATTAAAACCCAATTATTTTTAAAATAAATAAATTGAATTTAAAAAGGGGTTTTGAATAATCGGAATTTCTAATATATTTGATTGAAATTAAATTAGAAGTGATTTGTGGGTTTATCGGGAACTGTGTTTTAAATAACACTAGTTCTTTAACCCGATAATAAATAGAATGTGATTTGGGTTTATCGTGAACTGTGTTTTAAATGACACTAGTTCTCTAACCCTGAAAAGGAGTTCTAATGAATCTGCAATTAGATTGAAATGTGAATTGATAATTTAAATTATCAAAATTAGAAAGTAAGCGAGAATGGAGTATCACCAGTTTTGCTCCAAAGCGATAGTTAAATCTTTAATTAGATTTGAACGTGAAATGGTAATTAATTTTACCGATAACACCGTGGTATTAGATATGGAGTATTACCAGTTTTACTTCATGGGATGAATAGGTTGGGATTGGGAAATAAAATAAATAATTACTTCGGTGTGGTTCGCTAACCTCGACTAGTTGGAAAAACCATAATTTGGTTTGAAATGACATCCAAAGGAAGATCAAAGGATAAATTTTAAAGAGTTTATCTTGGATAAAATTAATGGGAACCTTTCCCTAAAAATGTGATTTTGTGAATAAAAGAATATTCTGAATTGGAATGAGGCGTATGTTGAGTTTGTGTAACATTTGTTTTTAATATACGCGGGTTGTTCGGAAAGTCCGGGATTATACCCATTCTGAATAACCGATTCGACGATAAGTCGAAGATGAAGACGGTGGTCGAAGATGAAGACGGTGGTCGAAGACCGGAAGTCTTCACATCATTTGGGTAATTACCGACGATCCTGATTGGGCTGTACACCCAAGAGGATGGAAATAGTTGGTGGTCCTCCAGACGTACTTGGAGATCGATGGATATGCGAGGAAAGTGCCTCCGGTTTCGTTTAGACCTAGAACGAACTTGTAAATGGATTGTGTGTCTGACATTGGATTTTATTCTGTGTTGATTGATTTCTGTTAAATATATTTATGTTTGGCGGCGGAGAATTTATTCTCTTGCTTAACGCCCTTCTCTGAGACGTACGAGCTTAGAGGTTATATATCGATAGATATCAATCGCATGGCATGAATTGCCTGTGTGGCATGCTGAGTTGCATGGATCAAGGCTTCTGTTGAAAAGCAAAGTCTTGTGGTTGATGATCAAAGCACGACCTTTGTGGCGCAGCTTTGTGTATAACGTGAATTCGCGAGCCTCACACCTCGGTATGAGTCAAAAACGGGATATGGACTGCAGGGAGAGCACGACGTTTCTTTCTAGCTTTTGTGGTGTCAGTGACTTACCAGCCCTGACATTTATATACTTTTCACCTATGTGGTTGTTGGATGAGGTGCCTCGATTTTAGGTCTGTAAGGACCAGGAAACGTGTGTTCAGGCATAATTAATCCTCTAACGTAAGTGAGGACCGGCCCTGAAGATCCAGGAATGCCCAGAGTGTGTAGTCCTGAGACATTTGCTAGAGTGTCTCGAAAGCGGAGAGGAGCTTGCCCCTTGCCTCGACTCATGATGGAAATCCAATTTCCAATATGTGTATTGCGGTTTTAATTGTAGAACTAGTATGGCGACATAGTAGCATGGGATGCTATGCCAGTTTCGTGATTTTTAGGTATCATATGTGATCGTGCGGATTTTTAGAAAAGCAAAATGAATATATAAAGGAGAATATACCGGGAATATTCCTATCTAGATATTTTGAAAACATTATAAATACCACTACCCTTAACAATCCTAAACCTAATTCAGTTTTCCACGAACAAACAGTTTCAGCCGCCACAAGCATTTTACAGTAAACATCCTCAACAAGAAAAATCTAAGGGAAATCAACAAAAAAAATTGATAAATCATTTTAGATGTATATTAGTGATCTGTGAGTGTTTATCTTCAGATCTATATCCTCTTTATTGGGTTCGACGCAAGTGGGAGGCTCTGGTTTTTGAATAAGCGATGGTAGGGTTGGGTTTTTCCCGAGGTTGAGGCATTAATTCGAGAGCTGGGTATTTGTATTGGGTTTAGGAGGTCGATTAGGAGATTTTTGTAAAGTCTGGATGGAATCGAGGTGGAAAAGGTTCGCTCGACACTGTGTGGGAGCGGGAGAAGGCTCGAAGTCGCGGCTCAGGCATGGGGTGTGAGCTCAGCACAAATGGCATGAGTTTGTAGAGGTTTCGAAGGAGAATATTGTGGTGATTTTTGTGGATTTAATCGTGAAGTGGAGGAGCAGTCCTGAGGAGCTCACGACATTTTGTTGAGGAAGGAAGCAAAAAGAGAGGTCGGCCTTTTTGTTTAATACGGGTGTGGGCCTTGGGGTGAAAGGGGAAGCCCAAATAAAGTTATATTTTTGTTTTAATTTAATTTAAAAATGTATAGCTATTTGTTAATCTGATAACTTGTGCATACGGTATCAGAATTTCGAACCGTCTGTCGCGTTGGGATCGTATGGATGGGAGCAACACAATGAGACTGACCGGGAGTGGATCGAAGACAGTTACAATTTATCGCAAAATATACTGTTTGATTCAAATCAAATAACATTTTATTGTTCTTTAACGATGAACTGCCAATGTGAGTAAATCTCACTAACTCTGAATAGTTTATAATTTCATGTTGTATTTTTAGAACTATTAGAAATTGTCTGTTTTATTGTGTGTTGACTGTTTGATTGAACTGCTAGTCAGTTAATGAAATATTATATATATATATATATAATATAAACAGTTATATAGTTATATATTGATTCTGTTAATCAGAATAATTCATATTGAACTGAAAGTGATGACAATCATGTTGTGTAACATCTGTGGATGTAGGGAAACAGGTTGGAGGAATATGACTGGATTCCTCAACAGTTATTTTATTGTTTTTCATATATCTTGATATATGATGTGAATTATAACCTGTTGTTGATTGTGTGTGTATGGACGATATTGGATATCGAAAATTGATATGTTAAATACCGTAACATACCGGAATGTTGATAAGGGAATTTTCAAAGTGATAGTGAAAATAAAATATTTATAAATGGAATATTTATAAATGGAATATTTATAAATAAGAAATATTTATAAATTGGAATATTTATAAATAGAAGATATTTAGAAAGGAAATAAATTTCAAACCATTTTCTTTTTGAATGGAAAGGACTGTGTGGTGGGTTTGGGGATTTTCCCGATGCTTCCGGTACAAAGGAGGTTATGGCGAATTTTCCCGGGAATATAAGGAGTTAGAATATTTCTCAGAAATCAAAATGAAATAGAAATGTTTGTAAAACCTTTACAAATGAGATTGAAAAGGGGATATATTTGTTAATCAAATATATAAGGAATTTATTTATTAATCAAATATAAAGGAGATATATTTGAAATCAAGTATAAAGGGACATATTTGAAATCAAATATAAAGGAAATATATGTGAAAGCAAATATAAAGGAATATATTGGTAAAACATAGATAAAGAGTTAAAAGAATCTATTTATTTAGGAAATAAATAAAAGTAAAAAAGGGTTTATTTATTTAGGAAATAAATAAAGATTAAAGGAGATATTTATTTGTTAAATAAATATAATTAAAAGGAGATATTTATTTGTCAGAATAAATAGGATTAAAAGAAGATATTTTCTTGTTAGAATAAATAGAATAAAGGAGATATTTATTTGTTAAGTAAATAGGAGGTGTTAAATGAGATATTTATTTATAATTAGGACAGGTTAAGTGAATTATTTATTTGGTAAATAAATAAGATATTATAAAGGGATTATTTACTTAGGAAATAAATAGAAATGAAAAGGGAAACGTTATATAAAGAAAACCGCTATAAGAAGGGAAAACGTTATAAAAGGTAAATCATTTTTAAAGTGAAGAACCGTTACTAAAATAAAATCTTAAAAAAAAGAATAAACGTTGTCAAAAAGGAAATCATTATAAAGCGAAAGGAGTTAAATCGAATATGGTATTCGAAAGGAGTTAAATCGAATATGGTATTCGAAAGGAGTTAAATCGAGTATGGTAATCGAAAGGAGTTATCGAATCTTGTTATTCGAATAGAGTTAAATCAGTTAGAGTTAATCAGTTTGAGTTAATCGATAGAGTTAAATCGAACTAGAATTTTACAAATGGAGTTAATCGAATTTAGTTTATTCGAATAGAGTTGAAATGAGTTAATCGAATTTAGTTATTCGAAATGAGATAATCGAATCAGAAATATACGAAGTGAGTTGATCGAATCTAGTTATTCGAATAGAGTTAAATAAATAAGAGTTATTCAAATCAGTTATTCGAATAGAGTCAAACACATATGAGTTATCGAATTTATCATTCGAAAGGAGTTATCGATTATAGTTTAATCGAAAGGAGTTATTGATTATAGTTTAATCGAAATGAGTTATCGATTATTGTTCAATCGAAAGGAGTTATCAAATTTGTCATTTGAAAGGAGTATCGATTATAGTTATTCGAAGGAGTTATCGAATTTGTTATTCGATAGGAGTTAATCAAGCTGAGTTAAATAAGTTGAGTAAGTCAAGTTAACTAGTTAGAGTTAATCAGTTAGAGTTAACCAGTTAGAGTTAAACCGATAGGGGTAATTAAATAGAGTTAGTAGAATTTGCATTAATCGAATATTAGTTTATTCGAGTAGAGTTAAATAAAAGGAGTTATCAAATTTGTCATTCGAAAGGAGATATCGAATTTAGTTATTCGAAGGAGTTATCGAATTTAGTTATTCGATGGAGTTAATCGATTTAAGTTAAATCAAGAGTTAATCAAATCTAGTTCATTCGAATAGAATTAAAAGAGTTGGGTTTGTAAATTATATCCAGAAGTCACGTAAGGAAGTGTTGAAGAGTTAAAAGATGAACTTACTCTATTTCAAGATTTGAAATGTTGTTCAGTTAAGGTCTGAGAGGTAGTTATACCCCAACTTGATTTACTTCGTTTTTAGTTTAGAAATGGTTAAGGTTCGAGAGTGAAAGTGGTTAAGTGAATTTAGTAAATAAGTATAGTGGTTTGAGTTGTCGTCGCGATGTTGATTTAAACATCTGTTTAAATCCAAGTAAGAAGATTTGGAAATGTTTTCCGAATAGAATCAGAAACGTAATCTAATATTGAAATTGGAAATATGGATTAGAAATGGAAATGTTTTCCAGTGTTAACGTATATTTTCTAAACATAGAAAATAAGGAAATATGAATATGTGTATATATATATATATATATATATATATATATATATATATATATATATATATATATGACTGATGATTGATTGATAAAATTTCCATTTGGAAATAATATCATTGTTTGCACACGTGTTTTTCTTTGATAGTTAAATCACAGACTATCAAAGTTTTGACCATTTTAACGTTGTTAATATGGAGAGACCAGTTGGATTATTATCCAAAGAACCACTCTGTATTGGCGTAAGCGTTGCGAATCATATATGCCAAAGATAATTGAAGACGGAGTAAAGTGCAAGGGCTATTGTATAAGTCTTAGATAACAGTGCCTAAGATGGATGTACTGAATAGTGCCTTCGGTTCATCCTGTTCCTGGATGACTTGTATGGATGAATGTCTGACAGGGTATTTCCGGAAAGGTCACGTACATTGATTTTTTCACCCGTACCCAGAGTGGAAGCAGAGAAGGAAACTTCTTTTAGCTGACATGTAATGTATGGTTGTAGACGTCAAGTTAGTGATTTTAATGGATCTGACGATGTGACATTTGAAGTGAATCTGATGTGATGATAATGCGTAACTTCTAGATTCATCATCCGGTAAATGACAGAAATCGGGCAGGCAGCATGGCTAAGTCGGTCGCACCGAAGTAGGGTGTATAATCACCTATCTAGAGAATATTGATTTGCTTCTTTAATCTATCAATGTTGTCTCATATACATACATACATACATACATATATATATATATATATATATATATATATATATATATATATATATATATATATATATATATACGGGAAATGGTTGCTGATCCCAACCGTTGGTGATATACATTCGATACACTCAAGCAAAATGAGTGGTCGGTCATGTGTGGCTGAGTTGCAAGATGTTCTTGTTGAACTCCAGTGTATCGTTCCTTGAGTACACTGATCGGAAGGTGGTTCCATACCTTGTCATAGTTGGAAATCCATTACCCGATACGTGCTTGCGGCTTGATTGTATACTATATATGTAGAACGTGAAATGAAAGCGTTTCTACTAGATGATTTTTATATTGTGATTGATAGACATTATTATAATATCAAAAGGTTTTTGATATAAAGATAATTTGGATTCTCATAACGGAAAAACCCGTTCCATTATACGGCATGGTCTTATGAGATGTCGATTACCTGCTTGAACTATTTTAAACTATTTTACTCACACTAGTCCCATGACTGACCCGGAGTTTACTTTGTTGTTTTCCTTAAACTCTTGGGTGCCTAAATTTGTACGGGCAGTCAAGTAGTCGGGATTTTACAGATACACTTGAAGAGCTTGGAGCAGGAGGCTTCAGGACCTTATAGCTATAGTTATTTCCGCTGTGTTGTAAGTGTTGTACTCTGATAATGTATTGTATACATATAATGATTTATTTCAAGGATATGTTATCTATTATATGTTATTCGTTCCGCTGTGAGATTCGTGTTACTCTGATGTTGTGTTCTTCTTCTATTCTAAGTTTCTATCTTATCTTTTCTCACCCTCTAATTTCTTTCTCTAATTACCAGGATTTTTCGATGTTTTGGTTATCGACATCGAGCTTATGTCGATAACCAAAGTAGCTCAAAAATCCTGGTCGTTACAGTTGGTATCAGAGCTTAAGTTAAGAATTACCTTGGCTCTGTGACGTGACTCGGTAGAGGTAGGGTTAGTAATATCCTAGACTGAGTTTGAGTGTATATATACGAGTGCATATTTGTTAGTTAATATAAAGTGATTTATATTGTTGAGACTCATTGGTTGAGTGGCTTATGAACTTTGGACGATCAGTTTGATCCACTGTATCGGTAGGAGTTCTATAAACACTTGAATACGATGAACCGACATAGTATGTTTTGATATAGTATATTGGTTGTGTTGGTTGTTATTATAATCGAGTAAGATTATAAAAAGGTGAAATGGTTATAAATAACTAATCAGAATTCATATAAGTAAAGTATATGAAATAAGATGAATTAATTCTGAATTCAAATCAGATTGGAATTAAAATAAGGAAATTTTAAGTTCCTGGGAGATTTTGAAAACGTTTTTCAAACTGAAAGTGATATAGTATTGAACCCACTTTGATTGCTGGAAAATAGATTCCGATGATGAAGCATGCCATCATCGGTGTTCATTTTCGAGTTTGTAAGTGACGGATTACTACCAAGGATTTTGTTTTGAATTTGTTTTGGAAAACAAGTTGTGTTGAATTTCAAGAAGAAAAAAATTTGATTTTTGAAAGAGATAAACTGTGACGGCCCGCTCCGCACCAGCCTGCATTTCCTCCGGAAGTGCGCTGTACACATGCCCGACTAGCACGGGACGGTCGTCAGAAGAAAGGAAAGAAGGAAATTAACTAACGAGAAACCTGTAGAATGTCTCACAGCGCATGGAATAAAATATAATAATGGTAACATACTTGACATAAAACAGGTGAGACAGTGCATAAGCTGATAACTAAAATCAACATCAACATCAGAGCAGCGGAAATCCAAATACAGCTTATTACAACTTTTCAAAATCTACTGTCTCTAAACAAAAGAAAGTCAAAGTAGAAGATACACCACCAATGCCCAAGCAGTGATCTTCAACAACACAGGGAGAATACTATGTATATGTATTACGTGGAAGCCTCCTGCTCGTCTCCGGATCATCTACCCGTGCATCACTAGCTAACCTGTCTCTAGTTTGGTCGTGTGAGCACCCAGAGTAATAAGAGGAGACATAAAACTCTGGGTCAGACATAAAGCCTGGTATGAGCGATAAGCATCTAAACAAAATAATAACAGGTATACTAAACCATACCTGAACCTGGACCTGCAACCAAAGAGTTAGTACTACATACCGTACAGTACTCTAAGGTGCCATAATAAATAGTGTAAAAGATACGGGGGTGGGGTGTGCATGTCACAATGATAGCAAACAAATCATCCATAGCAACCATCCTCACATCTCTCACTCAGTGCGTAAAGCGTACGGCATCTACCACTTTAGAACACTAGACAAACTGAAGTAACGACGGATCCCGACTTGTAGAAACCCTGCTGTGACCAAGCCAACCACTTAGAGTCATGACCAAACATTTCAATGGCCCTGAATCCGCCTTCGTACCTCCTACCATAGTGGTCCAAAGCTATAGACGTCGATAACCCCTTGGCACGCGTCCCGCAACAAAGCCCAACTCATGAAGTGAACTCATTGGTTCCCATCTGGATCCTGAGCTCTAACTTCAAACTTGGACCACCTTTGCATCTCGGGTTTTAGTCTTCTCATGTCCAAGCTCCTTGTCTTCCTCACGGTCGCGGTGTGCGGATCGTGGTCTTCCTCACGGTCGCAGTGTGCGGATCGCGGTCTTCCTCACGGTCGCGGTGTGCGGATCGTGGCCTTCCTCACGCTTCAGGTGTGCGGATTGTGCTCCATCTCCACGCTCCGGGTGTGCGGATCGCTATACTTCGTCACGCTCCGGGTGTGCGGATCGCTATACTTCGTCACGCTCCAGGTGTGCGGTTCGTGGTCATACCCCACGGTCCGAGTGTGGGATCGTGGTCATACCCCACGGTCCGAGTGTGGGATCGTGGTCATACCCCACGGTCCGAGTGTGGGGGCGATCCGATCCGGTCCAAATTCCTGCAACTCTTCCAGCAAGCTATTTACGCCATACGACGACGTTTTTGACCAATCTAACTTTTCTAATCAATCATAAATCATTCCAAACAGTCATAGCAACATATAAAATCGACCATAACCACCAAAACCCATGTTTTTCCCTCTAAGCATGTTTAAGCAAATCTAAGGGTACGATTAGCAAAACCTAACCAAATCATCACAAACTTCTAACAGAGGTCTAAAATAACATTTCAGAAATTTAGAATATTTTTCCAGAATTTTATAGTGTAAGAATTTACTAATTATCACTAATCACCTTAATTAACTGTAATTAGTGTCAAAACAATGCTAATCACTCACATTGGCCTCAAATAAAATTCTCAGATCTGAAACTTCTCTGATTTTGGGTGAATACTGATGTCCAACAGCAGCTCTAACCTTGCTTTGGTGCTTTTTCTTCTTAATTTGATGTTGCTAAGCCTAATCTTCAATTAGAAAGTGATTTGGGGTGTTTTAGATGTAGGAAGCCATTGTTAGAGTGTCTAAGGATGAAAGTGGCGGCTGGAAAATGTCTAAAGAAATGTTTTCTAACCCTAATCAGCCCCTATATACCCCTAAACCCGAAATTCCCCTTTGGGCCTAGCTGTTAATCATCCGGTTAAGCCCAATTAAGCTGTTTTTCACCATCTGAAACTTGTTTCAGCCATATCTCCCAAACGGTGAGTCCGTTTGGCTAATGTGACCACTCTACGGAAAGAGAAACCATCATCTGGAGCCAATGGAAGTGGTTTCAGGTCAAAATTCCCTTCCAGTCAAAAGTTATGGCCAAAACCGTGCCAACTAGGGGTAAAATGGTCATTTAAAAATCGGGAAAAATCATGAACATGGGAAATGACCCCAATAGTCGTCTCCCAAAGTTACATGACCATACGACTTCGTATGTGAAAGAAATAAATATCCTACGATCCTATGATGCGTAGAATACGGGTCGTTACACTCTCCCCCCCTTAAGAAATTTCGTCCCCGAAATTCCTTAACCCAAAACATAGAAAGGATCCCGCATGCCTAACAACCACATACAACAATCAAACATGCAAAACAAGCAAACAAGCCTATCCTAGCATGCGGAAAACTAAATCGAAGTCAAAATCTTACCAGGCAAAGAGTTCTGGGTATGTCTTCCTAATGTTCTCCTCTGTCTCCCAAGTACAATCATTCTCGTCCTCGCTCCACTGTACCTTGACTAGGTTCACTGCCTTCCTTCGAAGTTGCTTCATGTCGTGTGCGACAATACGGGCCGGCTTGCGGTTCCCAACCGCCTCGGGTTCTACTTCGAAGTCCTCTAACTGATCAGGTGAAATAGTTATATCTGAGTCGTGAACGAACTTCCTTAGTTGGGAAACATGAAATACGTTGTGAACTCCCGCCATCTTCTCTGGTAAGTCAATTCTATATGCCAAATTCCCAACTAGTTCAAGAACAGGGAATGGGCCAACGAATCTTGGTGCCAACTTGCCTCTCCTGCCAAATCGTATTATGCCCTTCAACGGAGAAATCTTGACAAACACCAAATCACCAACGGAGAATTTTAGGTCTCTTCTCCTCTTATCAGCATAACTCTTCTGCCTATCTTGGGCAACCTTCATTCGTTGTTGAATGATCTTGATTTTATCTGAAGTTTCCCTCACCACATCTGGTCCAAGCATAAACTTCTCGCCAGACTCTATCTAACATGATGGTGAGTTGCACGGTCTTCCGTACAAAGCTTCAAACGGAGCCATACCGATACTGGATTGGTAGCTATTATTATATGCAAACTCTACTAGATGCAAATGGTCATCCCATGATCACCAAAATCCAATATACATGCTCTTAAGAGGTCTTCCAAAATACGGTTCACCCTCTCTGTCTGACCGTCGGTCTGAGGATGATATGCGGTACTGAGATGTAACTCTGACCCTAGAGCCTCTTGTAAGCTCTTCCAAAACCCACTGGTGAACAACGGGTCTCGGTCGCTCACAATGCTTTTGGGTACTCCATGAAATCTCACTACCCACTTCATATACAATTCTGCCAACTTGGCTGCCGTTCTGGTCGATTTGACGGGTATAAATCTTGCACTTTTAGTCAGTCGGTCCACAACTACCCAAATGCTATCATGTCCCGATCTAGTCCTTGGCAAACCATCAATGAAATCCATCGAGACTTGCTCCCATTTCCATTCGGGAATTTCTAATGGTTGCAGTAATCCACTAGGCTTCTTTTGCTCGGCTTTAACTAGCAGGCAATTCATGCACTTGGATATAAATTTCCCAACGTCTCTTTTCATCCCTTCCCAGTAGTAAGTCTGCTTCATATCTCGATACATCTTATTACCACCGGGATGTATAGTCAGTTTTGAGTGATGACATTCTCTAAGCACTTCATCCCTCAATCCATTGACATTGGGTACAACAAGCTTTCCATTCTTTCTAAGCCATCCATCTCGATCAAGCCCGTACTTGTTCACCTCCTCATCGACACACATCTCTAACTTGGAGATGATTTCCAACAGGTTAGGATCGTCGCTCTGACTAGAGCCGATCCGCTCAATTAAAGTGGGTCTGATCGTCAAACTTGCTAACATTTCTGGATCCAATTCGCACTTTGGTCTGAAATCAAACCCCGCGATATACTCCAGTTGCTTCCATTCAAGGAACATAGCCCCTAAGCTGGCATGTCTTCTACTCAATGCATCAGCCACCACATTGCCCTTTCCCGGTGTGTATGCGATGTCAAAATCATAGGAAGCTAAGAACTCTAACCATCTCTGCTGACGGAGATTCAGATCTTTCTGAGAGAAGAGATACTTTAACGACTTATGATCAGTAAACAGCTCAAATCTTTCTCCCAAGAGATAGTGTCTCCACATCTTTAACGCGAACACGATCGCTGCCAATTCTAAATCATGGGTAGGGTATCTTCTCTCGTGCGGTTTCAATTGCCGACTTGCGTAAGCTACAACCCTACCGCCTTGCATCAATACAGCACCCAGTCCGGTACCACAGGCATCCGTGTATACCGTCATCTCTTCATCCCCCTTAGGAATGACTAACACTGGTGCGCTTGTCAACTTGTCCTTTAGATTTTTAAATGCATTCTCGCACCTTTCATCCCAGACAAAAGCTTGATTCTTCTTGGTCAACTGGGTCAATGGTGCTGCTATCTTGGAGAAACCTTGGATAAACTTACGATAATATCCAGCTAATCCCAAGAAACTTCTTACATCTGTTGCGTTCTTGGGCGTAGGCCAATCCTGTACCGTGGCCACCTTCGCCGGGTCCACGGCAATACCATTCTCTGATACAGCATGGCCCAAGAACCTCACTTCTCTCTTCCAGAAGTGACACTTAGAAAACTTGGCTTTCAATTGGTGTTTTCTCAACACCTCCATCGCTACTCTTAAATGTTCCTTGTGTTCTTCCTCTGTCCTCGAATAGACCAAAATATCATCAACGAACACAAGGACAGACTTATTCAACTGATCTCTGAATACCCTATTCATAAGATCCACAAAATATGCCGGGGCATTAGTCAGCCCAAATGGCATGACCAACCATTCATAAAATCCAGACGGCGTTCGAAATGCCGTTTTAGCTATACTCTCAGCTTCCACTCTAAGCTGATGAAAACCTGTCGCGAGATCCAACTGAGAAAATATTCTCGCGCCACTCAACTGATCGAACAAATCATCTATCCGCGGTAGAGGATACTTATTCTTCCTCGTCACTTTATTCAACTCGCGGTAGTCTACACACAAACGAAGGGAACCATCCGCCTTGGTAGCAAACACAACTGGTGCTCCCCATTCAGAAACACTCCTTCTGATAAATCCCTTCTTCAAAAGATCGCTGACTTGCACCTCGAGCTCTCGCTGCTCCCTTGGTGCCATACGACGAAGTGGCATCACTATAGGCCTGGCATCCTTTACCAAATCAATACGAAACTCAATCTCTCGGTGTGGTGGAAGTCCGGTCACTTCTTCGAAAACATCCGGATACTGGCCAACCACGGGCAAACCTGACAACTCACTATGCGGAATGTCGAGGGAGTTTAGAAAACTAGCCAATACCCCCTTACTGGGTAGACCACCAAAGACTATCCTCCGCCCATCATCCGCTCTAGCTGTCACTAAAAAGCCCTCACAGTCTACCACCACCCTGTATCTTTGGAGCCAATCTACTCCCAAAATAATGCCAAACCCAGTAAAGCCCAAAACAAAGCAATCACAAACAAACATGCATCCATGACTCGATAAGACCACATTACGACAAATCATGCTAAGGCTAGTCGAACCACCAATCGGGTTCGTCACTACTAAAGGTCTATCGACAATCTCGGGCTCCAATCCCAACCTATCTACCAGGTCACTAGATATGAAAGAACTGGAAGCTCCGGTATCAAACAAAACTCTAACAGGAACATCATAAACAGAAAGCATACCTTGAATGACGACATTCTTTCCCTTTTCCGCCGCAGTTGGGGCATTCGACGAAGAAGGAATAGCATTAAGAGCATATGCTTTCACCATTTGCTTTTCCTTAGGGGGCTGTGGACACTTGTCCTTGTGATGTCCCATTTGGCCACAGTTGAAGCACTTCCTATCTGCTGGCTTGGCCCGACAATTACTAGCATAATGGCCCTTCTTACCACAACTGAAGCACTCCACATCTTGCTTATTCTTTTTCTTCTGGCCATCCTTAGCCTGATTCTGCTTTCTCTTATTCTGGGAACCACCTTTGCCTCCACCACTTGCTTGTGGCTTTGGCTCATCTGCGGATGCAACCTCAGTCTTCGGCTTAGGGTAGAGACTTTCTGACCTTAACGCTTTCCCCACAATCGATTCAAACGTCTCATCGATGTGGTTAATAAGTTTTTCCCCCAAGTACTGATCCAAACCAGTTATGAATTTCTCATTCTTCTTCTCGGCAGTATCAATAAGAGATAACCCATATTTTGACAAAGTGTCAAATTCAGCAATATACTCCGAGACAGCTCTGCCATTCTGCTTGAGCTCCAAGAATTTCTTGAACAGCACTGACTTCTGAGCAGCCGGAATGAACTTCTCACTAAAGCGAGCCTTAAACTGCTCCCAAGTAATCTGATCTTCGGGAGTAGCTGCCTTTATAGCATTCCACCAATTCATTGCCCGCCCTTGCAGCTGACGGGACGCTAGCTTTCTCTTCATCGCATCCTCGATACCCAAATCCTCGAAGATACGTTCGCAGCTATCCAACCAATCTTGAACATCCGTAGCCGACTCCGTTCCGTGGAACGGCTTCCCACCAAGGCTAGTATAATCCTTATTCAGCTTGGCGAAGTCGACTCTTGGCGCCTGCACTATTGGACCACCACCATTTCCACCATTGGGAGCTGCCCTCTGCACATCTCTAAGCATCTCTCTCATGAGGTCAGTAAACATCGTCCTCATGTCAGCAGCATTCCCATTATTGGCTCCTCTACCAGCACCTCTAGTATACCGGCTCATCGTCAATCTGAAAAAGGAAACGATTAACGACTCCATAGTGGTGCTAGTGCAGTACGACTTCATCCTTATACTAGTAATAGTATATATATATAGCTTTTAAAAACCAAAGTAATCACAAATACGCTCTCTCGTATACGTATATTATCTCTCCCTGATAACTTCCCTAGGTTAACTACGCAACCTAGAGCTCTGATACCAAGTGTGACGGCCCGCTCCGCACCAGCCTGCATTTCCTCCGGAAGTGCGCTGTACACATGCCCGACTAGCACGGGACGGTCGTCAGAAGAAAGGAAAGAAGGAAATTAACTAACGAGAAACCTGTAGAATGTCTCACAGCGCATGGAATAAAATATAATAATGGTAACATACTTGACATAAAACAGGTGAGACAGTGCATAAGCTGATAACTAAAATCAACATCAACATCAGAGCAGCGGAAATCCAAATACAGCTTATTACAACTTTTCAAAATATACTGTCTCTAAACAAAAGAAAGTCAAAGTAGAAGATACACCACCAATGCCCAAGCAGTGATCTTCAACAACACAGGGAGAATACTATGTATATGTATTACGTGGAAGCCTCCTGCTCGTCTCCGGATCATCTACCCGTGCATCACTAGCTAACCTATCTCTAGTCTGTTCGTGTGAGCACCCAGAGTAATAAGAGGAGACATAAAACTCTGGGTCAGACGTAAAGCCTGGTATGAGCGATAAGCATCTAAACAAAATAATAACAGGTATACTAAACCATACCTGAACCTGGACCTGCAACCAAAGAGTTAGTACTACATACCGTACAGTACTCTAAGGTGCCATAATAAATAGTGTAAAAGATACGGGGGTGGGGTGTGCATGTCACAATGATAGCAAACAAATCATCCATAGCAACCATCCTCACATCTCTCACTCAGTGCGTAAAGCGTACGGCATCTACCACTTTAGAACACTAGACAAACTGAAGTAACGACGGATCCCGACTTGTAGAAACCCTGCTGTGACCAAGCCAACCACTTAGAGTCATGACCAAACATTTCAATGACCCACTTCATTGGTCGTAGCCCTTGGTTCTACCGATGCCATAATGGCCCTGAATCCGCCTTCGTACCTCCTACCATAGTGGTCCAAAGCTATAGACGTCGATAACCCCTTGGCACGCGTCCCGCAACAAAGCCCAACTCATGAAGTGAACTCATTGGTTCCCATCTGGATCCTGAGCTCTAACTTCAAACTTGGACCACCTTTGCATCTCGGGTTTTAGTCTTCTCATGTCCAAGCTCCTTGTCTTCCTCACGGTCGCGGTGTGCGGATCGCGGTCTTCCTCACGGTCGCAGTGTGCGGATCGCGGTCTTCCTCACGGTCGCGGTGTGCGGATCGTGGCCTTCCTCACGCTTCAGGTGTGCGGATCGTGCTCCATCTCCACGCTCCGGGTGTGCGGATCGCTATACTTCGTCACGCTCCAGGTGTGCGGATCACTATACTTCGTCACGCTCCAGGTGTGCGGATCGCTATACTTCGTCACGCTCCAGGTGTGCGGTTCGTGGTCATACCCCACGGTCCGAGTGTGGGATCGTGGTCATACCCCACGGTCCGAGTGTGGGGGCGATCCGATCTGGTCCAAATTCCTGCAACTCTTCCAGCAAGCTATTTACGCCATACGACGACGTTTTTGACCAATCTAACTTTTCTAATCAATCATAAATCATTCCAAACAGTCATAGCAACATATAAAATCGACCATAACCACCAAAACCCATGTTTTTCCCTCTAAGCATGTTTAAGCAAATCTAAGGGTACGATTAGCAAAACCTAACCAAATCATCACAAACTTCTAACAGAGGTCTAAAATAACATTTCAGAAATTTAGAATATTTTTCCAGAATTTTATAGTGTAAGAATTTACTAATTATCACTAATCACCTTAATTAACTGTAATTAGTGTCAAAACAATGCTAATCACTCACATTGGCCTCAAATAAAATTCTCAGATCTGAAACTTCTCTGATTTGGGGTGAATACTGATGTTCAACAGCAGCTCTAACCTTGCTTTGGTGCTTTTTCTTCTTAATTTGATGTTGCTAAGCCTAATCTTCAATTAGAAAGTGATTTGGGGTGTTTTAGATGTAGGAAGCCATTGTTAGAGTGTCTAAGGATGAAAGTGGCGGCTGGAAAATGTCTAAAGAAATGTTTTCTAACCCTAATCAGCCCCTATATACCCCTAAACCCGAAATTCCCCTTTGGGCCTAGCTGTTAATCACCCGGTTAAGCCCAATTAAGCTGTTTTTCACCATCTGAAACTTGTTTCAGCCATATCTCCCAAACGATGAGTCCGTTTGGCTAATGTGACCACTCCACGGAAAGAGAAACCATCATCCGGAGCCAATGGAAGTGGTTTCAGGTCAAAATTCCCTTCCAGTCAAAAGTTATGGCCAAAACCGTGCCAACTAGGGGTAAAATGGTCATTTAAAAATCGGGAAAAATCATGAACATGGGAAATGACCCCAATAGTCGTCTCCCAAAGTTACATGACCATACGACTTCGTATGTGAAAGAAATAAATATCCTACGATCCTATGATGCGTAGAATACGGGTCGTTACATAAACTGTTTAAAAACTTCCATGAAGAAAAGGTTGTTTGAATTTAAACAAATTAAAGTAAAACTTGTAAAATCCAATAGAATTGGGATAAATTAAAAGCCAGTAAGTGAAAATCATTTGAAATAGATTAGTGTCAAGTAGAATTAGACTTGATTAGAGATAATCTCGAATTATATTGGACTGGTGAGTTTGGATTTGAAATCAAGAATAGTGCTTGAGTTTGAAATAAAATTCGACTTAGGTATAACCAAATGGGTGTGTTAAAGATAAACTGATTTGGGATCAAGTTGGAATTGCATTGGTATATATTGAATTGATGACAGGTGAAGTGATAGAGTTGATATGCCCGACAGAAAGGTTCAAACTTATATTTGATATAAGCATGAGATTTATGAGCCGAATTGGCAAGCCGCTTGGCTGTTTGATTTTTTTTGGGTTGGAGAAGGCCTAGAGAGGCGAGTTGGAGTTTTACAGATAGGGCTGTACAAAGGAGGTTATGGCAAAATTTTCCGAAAATTTAAAGTGTTAGAGAATTTTCAAAATTATTGGAAATTTTAGTTAGTCGGAATGAATAAATATTTTAGTCGATATTAATTGGTTCAGTTGAAATCAGAAATAAGGGGTAAACAAATCTGAAGAATTCCAATAGAAAGGGCCGTCCTCTAACTTAGCAATTTCGAGGACGAAATTATTTTAAGTGGGGAAGAATGTAATGACCCGCATTGTCAGAGGTATTATAATTAATTTATTTAATTATATATATTGTGAATTTGTGAATTAAATAGAGGTTTAATTAAATAATATGGAATAATTAATTAAATTAAATAATTAAATAATATATTTAATTCAGAAATAACCAGAAATAGTAAATTGAGAATATAACGTGAACAGGGTCATCCCTTAGATTTAATTCATCTTAGAGTTGAACTATATTGACGAATATATTCAATCGACGTCAGTTTGAACGTTGAATTATAATATAATTAAAATAGAGCTTGAAATGGCGCGGCAGTTCGCTATATGGTGATTGGAACGTCGACAGGACATACAGGGTTCGTTTTAAATCGGATTTCTGTGAAACAAGAAACATATGGAGCAGGTGAAGTATATCTTTCTAGTGGAAGAGAAAAATCAGGATTTCGTCGTGTAGATTTTGATTTACGTCCAAATCAAATTTCAGAAAAGTCACTGTAGAATTCCTTTATAATTTGCAACGCTTTATTTACGTTATAAAAGGAATTTCAATATAAATTGAATATCGAATCAACCAGGACTTGGAATATCGAGAATATAATTATTCTGGAGCTGTATGGTATTCCACTGTGAAGATATACGATAATATTAAATTATTAATATTTAATTTAATTTATTTAAATATATTTATATATTTAAATGGGCTATTTAGAGCTTTAAAAATAGCCACTTTTGCAAACGAAGTCGGAATTCGACGAAACCAGTTTTGTTGGATCCGCAATATCAAATAGTTGTTAGATTTCCATTTTCGTAATTTTTAGAGTCACTGTGTGGTCGTACGGATTTTTAGAGTGAGAAACAGTCGATAGTTCGACGGTTAAAAATACGCTGTGTGGGCATATGAAGTCGGAATTCGACGAAACCAGTTTCGTTGGGACCGTAATGTTAAACTCTAGCTACGTGTCCAGTTTCGTGATTTTTAGGTATCATATGTGATCTTGCGGATTTTTAGAAAAGCAAAATGAATATATAAAGGAGAATATACCGGGAATATTCCTTTTATAAAAATATCTAGATATATCGAAAACATTATAAATACCACTACCCTTAACAATCCTAAACCTAATTCAGTTTTCCACGATCAAACAGTTTCAGCCGCCACAAGCATTTTACAGTAAACATCCTCAACAAGAAAAATCAAAGGGAAATCAACAAAAAAATTGATAAATCATTTTAGATGTATATTAGTGATCCGTGGGTGTTTATCTTCAGTTCTATATCCTCTTTGTTAGGTTCGACGCAAGTGGGAGGCTCTGGTTTTTGAACAAGCGATGGTAGGGTTGGGTTTTTCCCGAGGTTGAGGCGTTAATTCGAGAGCTGGGTATTTGTATTGAGTTTAGGAGGTCGATTAGGAGATTTTTGTAAAGTCTGGATGGAATCGAGGTGGAAAAGGTTCGCTCGACACTGTGTAGGAGCGGGAGAAGGCTCGAAGTCGCGGCTCAGGCATGGGGTGCGAGCTCAGCACAAATGGCATGAGTTTGTAGAGGTTTCGAAGGAGAATATTGTGATGATTTTTGTGGATTTAATCGTGAAGTGGAGGAGCAGTCCTGAGGAGCTCACGACATTTTGTTGAGGAAGGAAGCAAAAAGAGAGGTCGGCCTTTTTGTTCAATACGGGTGTGGGCCTTAAGGTGAAAGGGGAAGCCCAAATAAAGTTAGATTTTTGTTTTAATTTAATTTAAAAATGTATACCTACTTGTTAATCTGATAACTTGTGCATACGGTATCAGAATTTCGAACCGTCTGTCGCGTTGGGATCGTATGGACGGGAGCAACACAATGAGACTGACCGGGAGTGGATCGAAGACAGTTACAATTTATGGCGAAATAAACTGTTTGATTCAAATCAAATAACAATTTATCGTTCTTTAACGATGAACTGCCAATGTGAGTAAATCTCACTAACTATGAACAGTTTATAATTTCATGTTGTATTTTTAGAACTGTTAGAAATTGTCTGTTTGATTGTGTGTTGACTGTTTGATTGAACTGCTAGTCAGTTAATGAAACATTATATATATACATATATATATATATATATAATATATGAACAGTTATATAGTTATATATTGATTCTGTTTATCAGAATAATTCATATTGAACTGAAAGTGATGACAATCATGTTGTGTAACATCTGTGGATGCAGGGAAACAGGTTGGAGGAATCTGACTGGATTCCTCAACAGTTATTTTATTGTTTTTCATATATCTTGATATATGATGTGAATTATAACCTGTTGTTGATTGTGTGTGTATGGACGATATTGGATATCGAAAATTGACATGTTAAATACCGTAACATACCGGAATGTTGATAAGGGAATTTTCAAAGTGATAGTGAAAATAAAATATTTATAAATGGAATATTTATAAATAAGAAATATTTATAAATTGGAATATTTATAAATAGAAGATATTTAGAAAGGAAATAAATTTCAAACCATTTTCTTTTTGAAAGGAAAGGACTGTGTGGTGGGTTTGGGGATTTTCCCGATGCTTCCGCTACAAAGGAGGTTATGGCGAATTTTCCCGAGAATATAAGGAGTTAGAATATTTCTCAGAAATCAAAATGAAATGGAAATGTTTGTAAAACATTTACAAATGAAATTGAAAAGGGGATATATTTGTTAATCAAATATAGAAGGAATTTATTTGTTAATCAAATATAAAGGAGATATATTTGAAATCAAATATAAAGGGATATATTTGAAATCAAATATAAAGGAAATATATTTGAAAGCAAATATAAAGGAATATATTGGTAAAGCATAGATAAAGAGTTAAAAGAATCTATTTATTTAGGAAATAAATAAAAGTAAAAAGGGTTTATTTATTTAGGAAATAAATAAAGATTAAAGGAGATATTTATTTGTTAAATAAATATAATTAAAAGGAGATATTTATTTGTCATAATAAATAGGATTAAAAGAAGATATTTACTTGTTAGAATAAATAGAATAATGGAGATATTTATTTGTTTAGTAAATAGGAGATGTTAAATGAGATATTTATTTATAATTAGGACAGGTTAAGTGAATTATTTATTTGGTAAATAAATAAGATATTATAAAGGGATTATTTACTTAGGAAATAAATAGAAATGAAAAGGGAAACGTTATATAAAGAAAACCGCTATAAGAAGGGAAAACGTTATAAAAGGGAAATCATTTTTAAAGTGAAGAACCGTTACTAAAAGTAAATCTTTAAAAAAGAATAAACGTTGTTAAAAAGGAAATTTTTATAAAGCGAAAGGAGTTAAATCGAATATGGTATTCGAAAGGAGTTAAATTGAATATGGTATTCGAAAGGAGTTAAATCGAATATGGTATTCGAAAGGAGTTAAATCGAATATGGTATTCGAAAGGAGTTAAATCGAATATGGTAATCGAAAGGAGTTATCGAATCTAGTTATTCGAATAGAGTTAAATCAGTTAGAGTTAATCAGTTAGAGTTAATCGATAGAGTTAAATCGAACTAGAATTTTTCAAATGGAGGTAATCGAATTTAGTTTATTCGAATAGAGTTGAAATGAGTTAATCGAATTTAGTTATTCGAAGTGAGATAATCGAATCAGAAATATTCGAAGCGAGTTGATCGAATCTAGTTATTCGAATAGAGTTAAATAAATAAGCGTTATTCAAATCAGTTATTCGAATAGAGTTAAACACATATGAGTTATCGAATTTGTCATTCGAAAGGAGTTATCGATTATAGTTTAATCGAAAGGAGTTATCGATTATAGTTCAATCGAAAGGAGTTATCGATTATAGTTCAATCGAAAGGAGTTATCGAATTTGTCATTTGAAAGGAGTATCGATTATACTTATTCGAAGGAGTTATCGAATTTGTTATTCGATAGGAGTTAATCAAGTTGAGTTAAATAAGTTGAGTAAGTCAAGTTAACTAGTTAGAGTTAATCAGTTAGAGTTAACCAGTTAGAGTTAAACCGATAGGGGTAATTAAATAGAGTTAGTAGAATTTGCGTTAACCGAATATTAGTTTATTCGAATAGAGTTAAATAAAAGGAGTTATCGAATTTGTCATTCGAAAGGAGTTATCGAATTTAGTTATTCGAAGGAGTTATCGAATTTAGTTATTCGATGGAGTTAATCGATTTAAGTGAAATCAAAAGTGTTAATCAAATCTAGTTCATTCGAATAGAATTAAAAGAGCTGGGTTCGTAAATTATATCCAGAAATCATGTAAGGAAGTGTTGAAGAGTTAAAAGATGAACTTACTCTATTTCAAGATTTGAAATGTTGTTCAGTTAAGGTCTGAGAGGTAGTTATACCCCAACTTGATTTACTTCGTTTTTAGTTTAGAAATGGTTAAGGTTCGAGAGTGAAAGTGGTTAAGTGAATTTAGTAAATAAGTATAGTGGTTTGAGTTGTCGTCGCGATGTTGATTTAAACATCTGTTTAAATCCAAGTAAGAAGATTTGGAAATGTTTTCCAAATAGAATCAGAAACGTAATCTAATATTGAAATTGGAAATATGGATTAGAAATGGAAATGTTTTCCAGTGTTAACGTATATTTTCTAAACATAGAAAATAAGGAAATATGAATATATATATATATATATATATATATATGTGTGTGTGTATATATATATATATGTGTATATATATATATATATATATGACTGATGATTGATTGATAGAATTTCCATTTGGAAATAATATCGTTGTTTGCACACGTGTTTTTCTTTGATAGTTAAATCACAGACTATCAAAGTTTTGACCATTTTAACGTTGTTAATATCGTTGTTTGCACACTATGTATTGGCATAAGCATTGCGAATCATATATGCCAAAGATAATTGAAGACGGAGTAAAGTGCAAGGGCTATTGTATAAGTCTTAGATAATAGTGCCTAAGATGGATGTACTGAATAGTGCCTTCGGTTCATCCTTTCCTGGATGACTTGTATGGATGAATGTCTGATAGAGTATTTCCGGAAAGGTCATGTACATTGATTTCTTCACCCGTACCAAGAGTGGAAGCGGAGAAGGAAACTTCTTTTAGCTGACATGTAATGTATGGTTGTAGACGTCAAGTTAGTGATTTTAATGGATTTGACGATGTGACATTTGAAGTGAATCTGATGTGATGATAGTGCGTAACTTCTAGCCTCATCATCCGGTAAATGATAGAAATCGGGCAGGCAGCATGGCTAAGTCGGTCGCACCGAAGTAGGGTGTACAATCACCTATCTAGAGAATATTCATTTGCTTCTTTAATATATCAATGCTGTCTCATATATATATATATATATATATATATATATATATATATATATACGGGAAATGGTTGCTGATCCCAACCGTTGGTGATATACATTCAATACACTCAAGCAAAATGAGTGGTCGGTCATGTGTGGCTGAGTTGCAAGATGTTCTTGTTGAACTCCAGTGTATCATTCCTAGAGTACACTGATCGGAAGGTGGTTCCATACCTTGTCATAGTTGGAAATCCATTACCCAATATGTGCTTGCGGCTTGATTGTATACTATATATGTAGAACATGAGATGAAAGCGTTTCTACTAGATGATTTTTATATTGTGATTGATAGACATTATTATAATATCAAAAGGTTTTTGATATAAAGATAATTTGGATTCTCATAAGGGAAAAACCCGTTCCGTTATACGGCGTGGTCTTATGAGATGTCGATTACCTGCTTGAACTGTTTTACTCACGCCAGTCCCATGACTGACCCGGAGTTTACTTTGTTGTTTTCCCTAAACTCTTGGGTGCCTAAATTTGTTCGGGCAGTCAAGTAGTCGGGATTTTACAGATACACTTGAAGAGCTTGGAGCAGGAGGCTTCAGGACCATATAGCTATAGTTATTTCTGCTGTGTTGTAAGTGTTGTACTCTGATAATGTATTGTATACATATAATGATTTATTTCAAGGATATGTTATCTATTATATGTTATTTGTTCCGCTGTGAGATTCGTGTTACTCTGATGTTGTGTTATTCTTCTTCTTCTATTCTAAGTTTCTATCTTATCTTTTCTCACCCTCTAATTTCTTTCACTAATTACCAGGATTTTTCGATGTTTTGGTTATCGACATCGAGCTTATGTCGATAACCAATGTCGCTCAAAAATCCGGGTCGTTACAATAAAAATGTGATTTTTTATTGTAAAACAATTCATTTCAAAACACTATTATTTTATATAGTTCATATAGGTAATAAAAATAGGATTTTTATTATAAAACAATTTCTTTCAAAAGGAGATTATTTTATATAGTTCATATAGATGATAAAAATGTGATTTTTATTATAAAACAATTTATTTCAAAATATGAATACCATTCAACACATGAATTTCAATTCAACGAATGAATATCGGTTCAACACATGAAGATTTTCTATTCAACGAATAAAAAAAGTTTCAACAAATGAAAATAATTCAAACACATGAATATTATTCAAAATTTCGGCAGCATAACGGCAGGGTAGTTAAAACCGGGACCGTCCCTATTACGGCTCCTCGCTTTACCTTAAAACCTCGCGGTTTTTGACAATGGGGAATCATGCATCTAGTTCGCACGCAGGCGGCATGTATGTATTTATTTCATTTCCACAAACTAATCCTATGTGGTTTCAACCAAATATTTCTCGACCACAAACGGGTAATTTTCAACCACAATCAATCAATATCAACCACAAACAATTCCAATCAACCATTCGCTATCAATCAATTTTCACACCAATCACAACCAATAAATATCTTCCATGGTTTGTGGACGAGGGGCGTGTATATATATATATATATATATATATATATATATATATATAGCAATTCACTTCTATTTCAACACATATATAATTTTTACAACGCATATATAACTTATACATCGAACGTACAACTTATACAACGTTTATACAAGAGGTGTACAACGCTTATATAACTCATACAAAGACTATATAATTTATACATCGTCGTTTTCCATATCATTTATAAATTAGAAATCTCACATTGGGTTCCACTCCACCAAAAATAGCAGAAGGCTCAGAAAAATATGCGGTCTCTTCTAGAAGGTAGAAGACATCCACACGAGTCCACTGTCTCTTGTTTCACTGAATTTCGTCCACACACGAAAAAGATATGATTTTTCAAAGTTTGCAACGGTTTAAAGGTGTTAAAACTGTTGAAAATAAATATGGTCGCATACCTCAGGTTGGGTTCGAAACTAGGTTTCGAATTTTCTTCCAATCCGTGTAGCTAGGGGTCGATCGGCCAATGCAGCAGCGTAGCGCTTGGTGAGGCGCACCTGCGCCAAGGGGTGGGGTCCAGCTCGCAGCTCCGGCGAGGTTGAAGTTGGCGATGAGGCGGGCTGACTTCAGGGGCGCGTTTCACGAAGAATACTCGACGATTGAGGGCATGGTTGGTATAGATTTGATGGTGAGAAGGAGTACTACAAAAAGTTGAACGGGGGCAGTGGGTTTCGTTGATCGGAGCGGCCAGAAATTGGCCTGGAAGTGGCGAGCTACAGCCGTCGTCCAATCGAGGGTTACGGGGGGGGGGGGTTGATTTTTTTATTTTATTTAATTTATGATTGGCCTAGAGATATTTATAATTCGAAAAATAGGGTTTTCACACACGATCTCCAATCCAAACCCAACGACTGTCGTCCCTAGCGTTTTACCCCCATTCCGAACACAATGGGATATGTTTCGTAGGCCCATTCGACTGTTTCAATCAGTTTTCCTTCAATTTAAAATATATAACATTCAATATTTAATTTGAACGTACATTTCAATTTGCCAGGGCCACAAACTGATTCGAAAAATTCCCAAAAAATAAATCTAGCTATGTTTTGACGATACGGTCCCAACAGAACTAGTTTCGTCGAATTCTGAGACCGTTTGAAAAATGGCCCATTTCTGGTCGATCCAATTTAACACGTTTTCCTTTGCCACGCTCACATACTAGCTTCAAAAATTATGAAATTTGAAACCTAGCAATAACTTCACATCTCGGATCCAACAAAAGTGGTTTCGTCGAATTCCGAGGTCGTATGCAAAATGGCCAATTTCACGGGCTATATAAATTCCATAGCGACCTTTCTACAAAATTCATTTGGCCATTACTTTTGCTTTCCGCAATGAAACTTCGATTTTTCAGATTCATTAGAAAGGTATAAACTAACAGATTTATATATTTTTGGTTTCACTCAAATCCGTTTTGTTTTGCACCTGGTACAGTCCGACAAAGTTTGAATTCAATTTTTGAAACTGCAGCGCCATTTCAGGCCTTGTTTATAATTAGAATTAATTATATTCGTTTTCAATCGTCGATTCAAACTCACTTTTCATCGCTATTATTTAAAATATCTATTTTAAATATTTAAAATCCATTATTTTAGCCAATTTAAAATTTTTAAATTGGTTCAGATTTTCCGGGTCGTTGAAGTACTGGCGGCGGATGAAGGAGGAGGGGGGAACAGCCGGAGGCGCGACGCCTGGCGCCGGCGTGGGTGGCGACAGGATCGAGATCCCCTTTCGTTTCTCTCTTTTTTTTTAACTGATCTGTTGACTTTGAGGGGAAAGAGAAAGGCCTTGGGCCAATATATATTAATAAATATTTATTTTATTTTAACTCCAAAAAGTAACTTTTATTTTCGAACTCGAAACGAAACTCACCGCCTGTCGTCCCAAGCTAATTACCCCATTCTGAACACAATGGGATATGTATCGCAAGCTGATTCGACTGTTTCGATTAGTTTCCGTTTAATTTAAAATATAAATCTTTATATATTCAATTTGAACGTACATTTCAAATTACCGGGGCCACACAATAATTCTATAAAATCCCGAAAAATATTTTCTAGCTTCGAATTGAGGATACGGTCCTAAAAAAACAAATTTCGTCAAATTCTGAGACCATTTGAAAAATGGTCATTTTTCAGTCGATTAAAATCAACTAAAACTGGTCAAACGCGTTTTCCTTTGCCATGCTCACATATCGAATCGAAAAATTACGAAATTTGAAACCTAGCAATAACTTTACATCCCGGATCCAACAAAAGTGGTTTCGTTGAAATCCGAGGTCGTTTGCAAAATTTCGATTTTTAAGGGCCTGAATTCCATAACGACTATTCTGAATTTTCAACTGGACATATCTTTTGATTCCCACTATGAAATTTTGATTTTTCGGATTCGTTAGAAAGATATAATCAAATGGATTCTAATATTTTTGGTTTCGTTAAAATCCGGTTTATTTTGAATCTTGCACGTTCATTTTAATTTTGAAATCGAATTATCGAACTACCGCGCCATTTTCAATTCCTTTTATATATATAAATAATTATTTATATTCTAACGTCGAGCTATATAAATATAAACGTTCGAATAATATTCAAAATAAATTTCTCGTCGATATTATTTAAAACAATTCATTTTAAATGATCAAAATTCACTAAAATTGCCAAAATAAAAATTTTAAATTGGCTCGGATTTCCGGGTTATTACAGTCTCCCCCACTTAAAACTTTTCGTCCCCGAAAAGGAACAAAGCCAAAAGTTGTTTAACTAATCAACTCAACTTTCATTATTTTCATTACGGCTTAAGTTCTTCAACTTTTCAGTTTCTAAGAACTTTTCAAATTTCTCAAAAATTTGGCTAAAACCCTAAATTTTCGAAAAATTTCGCCATAACCTCCCCTACACTGGGAGCACCGGGAAAATCCCGAAATTGCCATACAAGCCCTCTGATCTCAAAAAGAAAAAAAAGCCAATCGGCTGATAAAATCATCATCACCCAAACAAAACAGTAAATTATGGTAAACATGTACCTATTTGTCGGGCAAACAATTTTATTCCTCTTCTCTAGCCTCCTTGCTATGACCTGTTCAATGTAAGTACATGTATATGCAAGCAAATGCGACAAATTTTCAATACAACTCAATATTTGGTTCAAATTGGCTAAAGGTTCAACGTTTTAATTAATCAAACTATAATCAAACAACACAATCAACAATCAATTTGTTGATTAGCTTTTCAAATTCATAATTTTTATATATAGTCAAAAATCACATTTTTGATGTCAAATCACAACAATAAACCGTATCTAATTTCGGTTCTCACACCAGCCAGTTGGAAATATATAGAAACCTCACTTTCGTCACTCGAACATAAATTCTAATGATGGAGCTCAATCATCAAAATCATCTCCGGGCGATTAGAGTGTAATTCTATATCTATCCAGTATATTAAAATTTCAAATACACGTGGATCAGACGTATACGCAAAATATTTATATACTGGATTGTCCAAATCAATATAAATAATCAAATACGAATAATTGATTTAAATTTCAAAACAAGATTTGTTTTCATTTTCGAAAATATACTCTTCACACTCGTTCTAGGATACTACTGATCCCATCTCTAACGAGTCATTCCCATTGGATATTACTAATCCAATCTCTGATGAATTCTTATGTATGGTTCTAATGTGCCTTGTTCTCTGAGCTTCGTAAACCAAGGCTCTGATACCAAATGTGACGAAAAGGAATTCCGCTCGATCCGAATCAGTCGCTAAACCGACCCAGACCGTTCGAAACGCCTGATTGTTTGAGAACACGACAAAATAGAACGCAGACGGAAGAACATTTCATTGTTAATTACAACAATTCATCAGAATACAAAAATATATAGAGTATAAATGAATATTACATTCGATAAATATCAGAGATTACAATACATTACATAGCAGCGGAAAATAATACAATACATAACTAGAAGTAATACATGGATACAAAGCTTTTCGAGTATCGTTCCAGCTGTAAATCAGGATCCTGTGAATATAAATCTGCAAAACCAAAACTACTAGCTGCCCGTGTCAAAATAAGGGCACCCAGAGTTTAGGTTAAAACAATAAACTCCAGGTCAGTCATGGGACTGGTGTGAGAACTAAAACAGTTATTAATCTTTATTTTAAATCAGATATATCAAGGGACCACGCCCTATAACACGGAACGGGTTTCCTCCCAAGAATACCAGTGCATATAACAAAACAGCGCAATGCTAAATAAAGAAAAATGAAGCTATTATAAGACCCAGGTCCTACCACACAATGCAACGCAAGCCGGGGGATAGGGTTTTCCCTTATAATAGCCAAACATGCTTAGTACGTTTAAAACAAATCATTTGATACTACTAAAAGTGCATAGTGTATAAAACAACTTTAAATCATAAGTATCAATCATAGACGGCTTGGGTACCATATATCATGTCGCCATAATAGTTCTACAATTAAAACCGCAAAATCACGTATTTGGAAGTTGGATTTCCATCTGTGAACCGAGGCAAGGGATCGTCCTCACCGTCTTCGAGACAATCTAGCCCATGTCTCAGGGTCAGAGCGCATCGACCCTTGGATCGTCAGGGCCGGTCCACCGATGTGGATTAAAATTCCTGAACACTGCGTTTCCCCGCCCTTTGGGGCGTAAATGAGCCAACGAATGACTCCATTGGTTCGAGAACGACCGATATATCCGAGGCGCCTCGCAACAGCAACAACCACATAAGTCAAACTCGTCAGGGTATGTAGAACCACTGACGCCACTTCTAGCTAGAAAGAAACGCATGCCCTCCCTAAGGTCCTCTCCCGTTTTTGGTTCACCACCGGGGTGTGCGGCTCGTGAATCAACGTTACACAAAGCTACGCCACACAGGCCGTGCTTTGATCATCAACCACAAGACTCTGCTTTTCAACAGAAGCCTTGATCATTTTCATCTTAGCATGCCACATTGGCAAACCACTCTATGCAACCGATATCAGTTACACAGAATGAAATCCGATGTCCAACACACAGTCCATTTACAAGTCCGTTCTGGGTCTGAACGAAACCGGAGGCACCTAGTACCCCGCATATCCATCGATCTCCAAGTACGTCTGGACGATCACCAACTGGTTCTCTCCTCTTGGGTGTACGACCCAATCAAGTTCATCAGTAATTATCCAAAAGACGCGAAGTCCTCTTGGGTGTACGACCCAATCAAGTTCAACCACCGTCTTCATCTTCGACACCACGTCGAATCAGTTATTCAGAATGGGATAAACCCGGTCTTTCCGAATAACTCGCGTATATAATAAACAAGTGTTACACAAACACTACGTACGCCTCATTCCAATTCATCAGTCAGTAATAGTAAATTAACAAGAGAATAATTCCCCAAATATTAACCCCGAAGGCCGAAACCAGCATCAGATCAATGTCCAGAAAACCATTCTGCTTAGCTAACTGACAGTTAGTTTCTAAATTTCACATTTCTCAGGGAAAGGTTCCCATTAATTTTATCAAAGATAAATTCCTTTAAATTTATTCTTTAATCTTCTTTTGAATATCAATTCAAACTAGTCGGGATTAACGAACCTTATCGAAGTAATCATTTGTTTTAATTTCCCAACCCCAACCTATTCATCCCATGAAGTAAAACTGGTAATACTTCATATCTAACACCACGGTGTTATCGGTAAATTTAATTACCATTTCACGTTCAAATCTAATCAAAGATTTAACTATTGCTTGGAGCAAAACTGGTGATACTCCATTCTCGATCTTTTCAATCTAATTAAAGATTCATTAAAACTCCACTTAGTTTTAATCTGTGCCTGGGTTAAAGAATCAGTGTCATTTAAAACACGGTTCACGATAAACCCAAAAATTACATCACATTTAAATCAGTACCTAACCGTAAATTAGCAAGTGAGCAATTCCGTTAGTATTAACCCCGAAGGCCGAAACCAACATCAGATCAATACCCCGGAAACCATTCAACTTAACTAATCTCCAGTTAGTTTCTGATTTTCTTAACTCCTTTGGGTCTAAGAACAGTATTATTGAAGATACCGTTCACGACAACCCAAAATCAGATTCCATTAATTATCGGGTTAAAGAACAAGTGTTATTTAAAACACTGTTCACGATAAACCCAAAAACCAATACCAATTCCATTCTAATTAAATATTATTTAATTGGTCCACTTCATTAAATCTAAACAAAAAGATTTAATCTTTTTCTCAACTGGGCTTAAGAACAGTGTTAATGAAGACACCATTCACGACAAACCCAAATCACATTTGATATTAAATACCAGGCTCTGAATAGAAAATATATCGGCTTATATTCAATATCAAATTCTACGACCAACAAATATCGTATTGGAAATAACGATATATATATCTTTCAAATTTCCATAACAACATCTGTATAATCACGAAATCCAACATCGAACTATTCCGAAGATGATTTTGATTCAAATCCATTCCAATTCAATTATTGGAATTCCTGGTTATTTTCAAAACCATTTCAAATCCAATTTATTCATTTAGAAATAAATAGATTATTATTCTAGTTCAAAGCTAGTTCATTTCGATAAAAATCTATTTTTATCTTTTCAAATATGGAGTTTTTCATCCCAGTTCTTCCCAAATCATTTCTTATAATTTTACACAAATTATTACTATTTTTACTAATTTTATCAAGGCCCATACAGTCGATTTCCATCAACGGCCATCGAACTGCACTTACAACGACCTTTTCCAAATTTGATTTGGACATAATTCCAAATCCAACCGTTAGATTTCAAATTTCTAATATTCGTTAGAAATCTCTTTTCAATACGAACCCAATGGTTCTGGTTTTAGGAGAATCCGACGGTCGGATCTCCCGTAATATCCATTCGAAGTCAATGGTCGAAATTCATGAACTGCCGCGGCGCGGCGCGTTCTATTCAGGCCATTATACTATATATATAATATATATAATATATATTTCATTGATTTCCTTTTAAAACGTATTTTATAAATCGTTTTAAATTCGTTTTCAAAACGATTTCAACTTCTTTTTCAAATTCAAATCAAGATTGAATTTTCCCTTACAAATTCGTTTTAGATTCATTTCAAATTGATTTCAATTCAAATCGATTTCAATTCAATTTCAATTCGATTAAATATAAATAACCAACCATCATCCAAAGTGCATTCTACACTGTATAAGCATCAAATATAAATATTCAACGCTTATAACAGTCTGTCAATCAATCGATCGACATACAACTAATTATTGGGATTAGTGTATGTCATATATCACCCCAATACTCGTGTGGGGTTTTCAAACAATCAAACACAGATTTTATTTGTGCAGTTGGGCGATGTGTAAAATTTATCATCCCAATCAATATCAGTCAAATCAGTGTATATAAAAAAATCATCCGATTTGTTTATATTTATTTATTCACATTTACGTTAAAAATTATATTTTCAACTATAAATTTTTTTTTACTATATAAATATTTTATTTCATTTCACATCACATCACACAATCAATTACACATCAAAATCAAACAAACAAGCATGCAAGCCGTCCATGGTCTGTGAACGACGGGTGTCGGGTGCTACTAAACACCGTCTACATCCTAGTATACATTATTAACTAGAAAACAAAATTAAAAGGAGAGAAGTTCTCACCTTTGGGGTTCCACTCCGCCATTCTTTATTTCTGAACGGCTCGGGCTTCATTTTGATTTCAGTCGATGCCATCGCTATCTTTTCCCTCTACTTCCTATGTAAAAATCATATTTTTATAACGCTACTTGCCATGTAAAATTATATTTTTATAACGCTGCCCTTTTAAAAACAATGCCTATTTATATTTTGAAGCGAAGCGAATTTATATTTCAAAACAAAGCGAAATTACATTTCAAAACAAAGGGAATTTATATTTCAAAATGACAGTGTTTATATTTTCAAATCAAGAATGTTTATATTTTCAAATCAAGATTGTTTATATTTTCAAATCAAGGATGTTTATATTTTCAAATCAATGACAATTTCAGTTTTTATACAATGAAAAAATTCAGTTTTTCCTATCAACAAAATTCTGTTTTTCCTATCAACAAAACTCATCTTTTTCCTATGAACAAAATTCAGTTTTTCCTATGAACAAAATTCAGTTTTTTTTTTTTATCACAAAATTCAGTTTTTTTTTTCTAACTAGAAATCACAATTTTTATCAATCAATTAAAATCAAAAATAGAAAAACTTACTTTTTATTGAAGAGTATTGGATCCTTGCTGAAAGGGGAGGGGGTTTCACTGGTGGTCGTCGGAGATGGGGAGAAGGGGGAGCAGGCGACGGGCTTAGGGGGTGGCGTCATCTGGCGCGGAGGTCTCAGGGTTGGGGGAGTTCGAGAGGCTCGAGTGGAAGGGGAACAAGGAGTGAGAGTCGGAGGGGGGCGCGGGCTTCGTACTGGCGGGGGATGAAGGAGGAGGGGGGAACAGCCGGAGGCGCGACGCCTGGCGCCAGCGTGGGTGGCGACGGGATCGAGATCCCCTATCGTTTCTCTTTTTTTTTAACTGATCGGTTGACTTTGAGGGGAAAGAGAAAGGCCTTGGGCCAATATATATTAATAAATATTATTTTATTTTAACTCCAAAAAGTAATTTTTATTTTCGAACTCGAAACGAAACCCACCGCCTGCCGTCCCTAGCTAATTACCCCTATTCCGAACACAATGTGATATGTATCGCAAGCTGATTCGACTGTTCGATCAGTTTTCGTTCAATTTAAAATATAAATCTTTATATATTCAATTTGAACGTAAATTTCAAATTACCGGGGCCACACAATAACTCTATAAAATCCCAAAAAATATTTTCTAGCTTCGTATTGATGATACGGTCCTAACAAAACTAATTTCATCAAATTCTGAGACCGTTTGAAAAATGGCCAATTTTCAGTCGATTAAAATCAACTGAAACTGGTCAAACGCGTTTTGCTTTGCCACGCTCACATATCGAATCGAAAAATTACGAAATTTGAAACCTAGCAATAACTTTACATCCCGAATCCAACAAAAGTGGTTTCGTCGAAATCCGAGGTCATTTGCAAAATTTCCATTTTTAAGGGTCTGAATTCCATAGCGACTATTCTGAATTTTCAACTGGACATATCTTTTGATTCCCGCTATGAAATTTTGATTTTTCGGATTCGTTAGAAAGATATTAGCAAAAGGATTCTAATATTTTAGGTTTCGTTAAAATTCGGTTTATTTTGAATCTTGCACATTCGTTTTAATTTTGAAATCGAATTATCGAACTACCGCACCTTTTTCAATTCCTTTTATATATATAAATAATTATTTATATTCTAACGTCGAGCTATATAAATATATACGTTCGAATTATATTCAAAATAAATTTCTCGTCGATATTATTTAAAATAATTCATTTTAAATGATCAAAATTCACTAAAATTGCCAAAATAAATTTTTTAAATTGACTCGGATTTCCGGGTTATTACAGATTAATTGACTACATGTTAAATTTCTAATTAATTGACTACATGCTATATATACTAATGGTATTCATTTAGAACATTGCCATGAAGAGAGTAATTAATTGCCATGAACAGATTAATAGACTGAATTAAATCGGGCCTTTTTGTTAATTTAAGGATTTAATAATTTAATATTATAAATATATTAGAATACACAAACCCTAAGCCTAGTATACAACATTAGCCGCCACCTTCATGAACCAATGGCCACCACGTTCCGACATTCAAATCCAAAATTATCCTAATCTACAATTAATTTAAATACGAATTCCATACAAGGATTGAAGAGATTCATATACTCTTTAATATGGGTGAAAGGGGATTTCGAGTTCAACGAGGAAGGAGCCGTGGGGAGCCCAGACATGGACGGAGGTCGTGGTGCAGTTAGATCTGAGGTAAATGCCTCATAACTCGCGCGCAGTGGAACCCTGGAAGAGGAGCACGATGGGTTCTGTACATCGCTGAAGGAAGAAGAAAGAAAAAAAAGAGGCGGCCGTGACTTATTCTTTTTGAAACCATTGTAATCAGATGCTATGGAACCGTCTTGGCCTAATCTACGTGATGGAACAAATCAGAGCAGAAAAAGAGCGTGTTGGAAAATCAGACAAATCAAAATTCAAACCAATGTGAGATTTCTTAATTTATAATTAAAAATAAATGGTTATGCATTGAATATCATTATTTATTCGCTGCTAAGATTTCTATTGCTTGTGGTACGTGATTTGAATTTATTGATGATGTTGTGGTGATTTGTTTAATTGAATCGAATAATGGAATGGTAGAAATTTGTGATTAAATAAACATTCAATTTTGATTTGTGTGCTATGTTAAAATTAGATTTGTGTACAAATAAATATTAACATTTATTTGTCATGTTAAAGATTAAGATTTGTGAATAAATAAATATTCACATTTATTTGTTACATTAAAAATTGAAATTTGTGAATAAATAAATATTCACAGCTATTTGTTATATTAAAGATTGAAATGGTATACAAATAAAAATATTCAATTTATTTGTTAAAATAGAAAATTTTGTAAAAATAAAAATACTCATTTGTATTTTGTTATGTTAACATAGAATTGTTAGAATTGTTAGACGATAAAAATATTTTTTTTTTATCGTAACATATGAAACATAGAATTAGTAGAATTGTCATGTTAATATAAAATGCCATTTATGTTAGAATTGAAATGTCAGTTATGTTAGATTAGAAATACAAGAATAACATGTTACTTCATGTTTTGTTAGATAAAAAAATGAAATGACATGTTAGTTTAAAATTATCATTTTTAGATAAAAGTAACATGTTAATTTTAAATTATCATATTAGATAAAAATGACATGTTAAATTGAACTTTCATTTTAATTCAATAAGAACTGTTAGAAATAAAGTGTACATGAGAATAAATATACATTTTTGTTACAAAATGTTGAATGATAAACAAAATATACATTTTGTTAGAAATGTCATACATGATTAAAATATACATTTTGTTAGAAATGTCATGCATGAACAAAATATACATTTTGTTGGAAATGTCATACATGATTAAAATATACATTTTGTAAGAAATTTCATACGTGATTAAATATGCACATTTTTCTAGAAATGTTACTTTAGAATTAAAACATCACTTTTGTTAATGATGTTCATTTGGAATTAACATTTTTTTTGTCAAAACTTGATTAGTGAATAGAATTAACTTTTTTTGTCAAAACTTGATTAGTAAATAGAATCAACATTTTTGCCAAAAACTTGATTAGTGAATAGAATCAACATTTTTGTCAAAAATTTGATTAGTGAATAAAATCAACATTTTTGTCAAAATTTGATTAGTGAATAAAATCAACATTTTTGTCAAAATTTGATTTTTTTTTTCTTCATTTTTTTCCAAATTTGATTAGCAAGTAGAATTAACATTTTTGTTAATTAAATTTTGTTAGATCAAAATTAACATTTTTGTTAATTAGATTATGTTAGATAAAAAAACAAAATTTTATTTGAAATGTATTATGCATATAAAGATAACATTTTTGATTTAAAACTTGTATATAAATAATATCGCATTTTTATTTGAAATGTGTTTTGAAAACAAAAAATATACATTTTTTTCATATTTGAAACGATGAATAAGAATAGTCATTTTTGTCAATTTAAAGAAGTGTATTGGAAACATTTATGTTTGTCAATTTAAAGAAATGAACACTTTTGTCAAAGAAAGATTGGCGATAAAATACCACTTTTGTCAAAGAAAGATTAGCGCATTTTTGTCAAAAGGAATGGTTAGAGAAAAAAAATGAATATCTTTGTTCACTAAAAAGGAATTATACAAAAAAAATTGTATACATTTAAAAGTATAAATTGAAAATGTATATTTTTATACATTAAAAAGGACAAAATTAACATTTTGGTTAATTGTATGAAAAAAGGGCATTTTTGTTTAAAATTGTTAAATATGATAAAAGAACATTTTTGTCACCTTAAGATGAATGAAATTAAAAGGACATTTTTGTCACTTTGACATGAATGAAATAAAATGTATATTTTTATACATTAAAGAGAATAAGTTAAAAATGTATATTTTTATACATTAAAAAGAATGAGTTAAAAATGTATATTTTTATACATTGAAAAGAATGAATTAGTAATGGACACTTTGGTCACATAAAAAAGAATGAGTAAAAATACACATTTTGTCATTTATAAGAAATGAAACCAAAACATTTATTCTTGGTCATTTAATAAGGAATTTTCAAAAATACTCATTTTTGTTGTATAGAAAACCAATGTAAAAAAAAAATTATATTTTTGTTGAATAGAAATAGATTAAACAAAACCATCATATTTTGTTTAAATAAATAAAAATGACATTTTTGGTCAAAACTTGATTTATGAAAAAGAATTTAACAGAAGTATCATATTTTGTACATTAAAAGGAAATAGACAAAATTACAATTTTTGTCACTTTAAAAATTACATTTTTACTAGAAAATGTATATTAGAACAAAAAGTACATTTTTGCTAGAAATGAAGATTAGAATAAAAAGTACATTTCTGTTAGAAAATGTAAATTAAAATGAAAAGGACATTCTTGTCACTTAAAAGGATTTCACCAAAAATATTCATTTTTGGTCATTGGAAAAGGATTACACGAAAGATTAGAAATAAAAGTTAAGATTTTTATTGTCACTTGTTAACAATAAAAAGAATGGGAATAAAAGACTAGATTTTTATTGCCATTTGTTCACAATAAAAATAATTAAGATATATATCTGTGATGTCGGAATGTTTGATATGTTAAACATAATGTTAGTATATTCAAACTGAATATTACACTTCCATTTACAAGTTACCCGACTTGTTCATGTGATTGGGACGATTATTTTCACACATCGCCCAAGCGCACAAATAATTTACTATTTGTTTGATGGATGAAACCGCACACGGGTATTGGGATGATATTGGATACACAATAATCCCAATATTTAGTTGTCTGTCAATCGATGGATTGACAGTCTGTGATGAGCGTTAGTTATTTACTTTAATGCTCACACAGTTATAAAATTCCACTTTGGTCATCATTTA
Source organism: Allium sativum (assembly GCA_030737875.1). NCBI lineage: Eukaryota > Viridiplantae > Streptophyta > Magnoliopsida > Asparagales > Amaryllidaceae > Allium > Allium sativum. The sequence goes on from CM060913.1 coordinate 166,912,148, forward strand.
GATGTTTAATAATTATTTGTCATGCTTGTTGATTTCATGCAATATATGGTTGTTGAGTGAGTCACATTCCAATAAAGAATATTCTAGAAAAAGAATATTTTAGAAAATGTTTTAGAAAAAGAATATATTTTAGAAAAATATATTTTTATTGAATGAACTAGTTATTAACTAGAATAAATCATTAAATTAAGATTTAATGAAGTTTTCCAATTAGTGAATATTTAATTGAAATTAAATTAAATAAATTGGATTATGGGTTTATCGTGAACGGTGTTTTAAAATGACATTAGTTCTTCAACCCAATTAAAGATAAGATTTTTTTCTTAAATTTAAATAATCATTGAATAATGATTTGTGATATTTAAAACCAAATTGGTTTCTTAATAAATCTTTAAAAGAAAGATTTAAGAATAAACTTAAAGAATTTATCTTTGATAAGATAATGTGAATATTTTATTCGGAAGAATATTCTGAATTGGAATGAGGCGTTGGATGTGTTTTTATAGTACTTGATTTTTAATTATAAAATACGCGAGTTATTCGAAAAGACCGGGTTTAACCCATTTCGAATAATTATTACGACGATGAAAGAGTTGAAGATGAAGACGGTGATTGAAGACCGACGATCTTCACATCGAATGGATGTGTTGCTATAGAGACCCTTGATGGGAGTAGCTACCTTGAAGGGGCTTCAGTGGTGGTCGTCCGGAATATTGTTGATTGTTCGGATTTGGTTTTCGCTCAGACCCAGAGCATAAGCTAGTAAATGGATGTGTGTCTGACATTGGATTTCGTTCCATGTGAATTAAATCGATTTCTGTTAATGTGTGTATGTTTGGTGGTGGAGAATTTATTCTCTACTTAACACCCTGGTATATATTAATAATGATTGATCGCATGGCGTGAATTGTCAATGTGGCACGCCAAGATGCAACTGATCAAGGGTTTTGTTGAAAAGCAGGGTCTTGTGGAATGAACAAAGCATAGCCTATTACGGCATAGCTTTGTGTATATCGTGACTTCGCGGGCCTCACACCCCGGTATGAGTCAAAAACGTGATATGGACCGTAGGGAGTGCACACGTTTCTTTCTATCTAGAAGTGGTGTCAGCGCTTAAACTGGCTGGCATTTTACTTATGTGGATGATGGATTTTGAGGCACCTCTGATTTTTATAGGCCATTAGTGGTCATATTATAGGTTCAAAGAAACCGGGAAGCATGTGTTCAGGCATAACTAATCCACTGCCGATAGGCGGGGACCGGCCCTACTGCTCCAAGGGTTCACAACGGGGGATCCTGAGGCATTTGCTAGAGTGTCTCGAATCGGAGAGGAGCTTGCCCCTAGCCTCGACTCATGATGGAAATCCAATTTCCAATACGACCTTGCGGTTTTGATTGTAGAACTAGTATGGCGACATGATATATGGTACCCATGCCGTCTATGATTGATATATTATGATTGAAATGGTTTTTAAAGCATATACTCACTAATACTAAATCCGTTTTAGCATATCAAGCATCTTTTGACCATTATAAGGTAAAACCCTATCCTCCATTTTGCGTTGCATTGTGTGATGGGACTTGTGTCTTATAATGGTTTCATTTTTCTAAAAAGCATTGCGTTGTTTAACGTTTTACTTTATTTCATGCACTGGCAATCCAATGGAGTAAACCCGTTCCGCGTTAGCGGCGTGGTCCTGTGATTAGCCTTATTATTAGATAGTTAAGTTAAGATTTCTCATACCAGTCCCATGACTGACCTGTAGTTTGTTTCACTAGCAAACTCGGGTGCCCATATTTTCCACACGGGCAGTCGAGTAGCTTTTTGCAGATATATTTACAGGATCCTGGCTTACAGCTGAAGCGGTATTCGGAAAACTCTGTATCCGTCTATTCCTCTCGGTTGTATATTTATAGTATTTTCCGTTGTTATTTAAATGTAATTTAAAACTCTGATATTATTGTATTTCTATTGTGTAATAAATATTCATACTCTATTATATCTTGTACTCTGATGTAATTGTTGTAATCAGCAATAAAATGTTCTTCAGTTGTGTTCTAATGTGTGCTGTTCTCAAAGCAATCCAGTCTTTCCTTTATGGGGAAGTTTGGGTTGTTTCAGTTGGTATCAGAGCTTTGGTTTACAGAGCTCGAGAACAAGACACATTAGAACCGAACGAAAGAATTCATCAGAGATTGGATTAGTAATATCCAATGAGAATAACTCGTTAGAGATGGGATCAGTAGTATCCTAGAACGAGTGTGAAGAGTATTATTTTCTTTAAAAATAAAAGTAAAAACAAATTTAGTTTTGAAATTTTTATCTTAAAATACTAATTTGAATATATTACTATATTTTAATATGCACAATCAAGTATATAAAGATTTTGAATATACGAGTAATTAATGGATATTCGAAGTTTTAATATACTAGATAGATATAGAATCACACTCTAGTCGCCTAGAGATAATTCTGATGATCGGTGCGCCATCACCAGTACTTATGTTCGAGTCTCGAAAGTGGTATTTCTATATATTTCCATTAACTGGTATGAGAAGCAAAACTTAGTTAGGACACGTTACTGTGATTTGCTCTAAAAATATCATTTTTGACTTCATATAAAAGTTCTATATATTTAAGAAGTTAATCACCTAATTGATTGCTGGTTGCGATGTTTGATGGTTAGTTTAACTAATTAAAATAATAGAATGATAATTAATTAAACCAATAAATAAAAATTTAAAGTTGAGTTGGTTAATTAAACAACTTTTAGCTTCGTTCCTTTTCGAGGACGAAAAGATTTTAAGTGGGGGAGATTGTAACAACCCAGAATTTTGGGGCCAATTTAAAAATTTTATTTTAGAAATTACATTAGAATTTAGAAAAAGGAAAAAAAGTTTTAACAGTAGAAAATGTCTGTTTGTTTAATATTAAACATTTACATGTTAGAAGTTTGTTAGGCATTCCGTCTATTCCTCTCGGTTGTATATTTATAGTATTTTCCATTGTTATTTAAATGTAATTAAAAACTCTGATATTATTGTATTTCTATTGTGTAATAAATATTCATACTCTATTATATCTTGTACTCTGATGTAATTGTTGTAATCAGCAATAAAATGTTCTTCAGTTGTGTTCTAATGTGTGTTGTTCTCAAAGCAATCCAGTCTTTCCTTTATGGGGAAGTTTGGGTTGTTTCAGTTGGTATCAGAGCTTTGGTTTACAGAGCTCGAGAACAAGACACATTAGAACCGAACGAAAGAATTCATCAGAGATTGGATTAGTAATATCCAATGAGAATAACTCGTTAGAGATGGGATCAGTAGTATCCTAGAACGAGTGTGAAGAGTATTATTTTCTTTAAAAATAAAAGTAAAAACAAATTTAGTTTTGAAATTTTTATCTTAAAATACTAATTTGAATATATTACTATATTTTAATATGGACAATCAAGTATATAAAGATTTTGAATATACGAGTAATTAACGGATATTCGAAGTTTTAATATACTAGATAGATATAGAATCACACTCTAGTCGCCCAGAGATAATTCTGATGATCGGTGCGCCATCACCAGTACTTATGTTCGAGTCTCGAAAGTGGTATTTCTATATATTTCCATTAACTGGTATGAGAAGCAAAACTTAGTTAGGACACGTTACTGTGATTTGCTCTAAAAATATCATTTTTGACTTCATATAAAAGTTCTATATATTTAAGAAGTTAATCACCTAATTGATTGCTGGTTGCGATGTTTGATGGTTAGTTTAACTAATTAAAATAATAGAATGATAATTAATTAAACCAATAAATAAAAATTTAAAGTTGAGTTGGTTAATTAAACAACTTTTAGCTTCGTTCCTTTTCGAGGACGAAAAGATTTTAAGTGGGGGAGATTGTAACAACCCAGAATTTTAGGGCCAATTTAAAATTTTTATTTTAGAAATTACATTAGAATTTAGAAAAAGGAAAAAAAGTTTTAACAGTAGAAAATGTCCGTTTGTTTAATATTAAACATTTACATGTTAGAAGTTTGTTAGGCATTAACATTTAAATGCAAACATTCATTTCTAAAAATAATATTTAATCATGTAGTGTTAGTTTTAATTTCTAACAGTTAGCATTAACCATGCATTCATTATCTTTTCTCCCTTTTGCTTTTTCCTTGTTATTATTTTCTTCACAAACAAATCACCTATATATATATATATATATATATATTTCTCTTCTATTTATTCATTCCAACCCATTGAATATGTCACTTAAATTTTGATATTTAATGTTATGTGTTTTGAAATTTAAAGGGACACACAACTTTCTAACAATCAGCATCTGACAATAAATCATACATTCATTCCTTTCCGTTTATTCTCTCTCCCTCTTTGTAATTTACTTTCGAAATTTGAATAAAAATATATATAATTAATAAATAGCATGGTCCTATCATGCCTAGATCTAATTAAATCCTTGGTAACCTACTATATTGTAACCTACTATATTGTAAAGAAATTTAAAAATAGTATTAATATATATATATATATATATATATATATACTAATGGTATACATTTAAAACATTGCTTATAAAAAAATACTATATATTTAGCAAATGCTACATATATGAATGATATAATTGAAGTGTGATTAATTGACTACATGTTAAATTTCTAATTAATTGACTACATGCTCTATATACTAATGGTATGCATTTAGAACATTGCCATGAAGAGAGTAATTAATTGCCATGAAGAGATTAATAGACTGAATTAAATCGGGCCTTTTTGTTAATTTAAGGATTTAATAATTTAATATTATAAATATATTAGAATACACAAACCCTAAGCCTAGTATACAACAGTAGCCGCCACCTTCATGAACCAATGGCCACCACGTTCCGACATTCAAATCCAAAATTCTCCTAATCTATAGCAAATTAAAACACGAATTCCATACAGGGATTAAAGAGATTCATATACTCTTTAATATGGGTGAAAGGGGATTTCGAGTTCAACAAGGAAGGAGCCGTGGGGAGCTCAGACATGGATGGAGGTCGTGGTGCAGTTAGATCCAAGGCAAATGCCTCGTAACTCGCGCGCAGTGGAACCCTGGAAGAGGAGCACGATGGGTTCTGTACATCGCTGAAGGAGGAAGAAAGAAAAAAAAAAGAGGCGGTCGTGACTTATTCTTTTTAAAACCATTGAAATCAGATGCTATGGAACCGTCTTGGCCTGATCTAGTTGATGGAACAAATCAGAGCAGAAACAGAGCGCGTTGGAAAATCGGACAAATCGAAATTCAAACCAATGTGAGATTTCTTAATTTATAATTAAAAATAAATGGTTATGCATTGAATATCATTATTTATTCGCTGCTAAGATTTCTATTGCTTGTGGTACGTGATTTGAATTTATTGATGATGTTGTGGTGATTTGTTTAATTGAATCGAATAATGGAATGGTAGAAATTTGTGATCAAATAAACATTCAATTTTGATTTGTTATGTTTAGAATATAATTGTTATACAAATAAAAATACCATTTTTATTTGTCATGATTGAACACTGTAATGACCCAGAAAATCTGAACCAATTTAAATATTTTAAATTGGCTAAAATAGTGTATTTTAAATATTTAAAATAAATATTTTAAATAATAGCAATGAAAAGTGAGTTTGAATCGACGGTTGAAAACGAATATAATTAATTCTAATTATAAACAAGGCTTGAAATGGCGCTGCAGTTTCAAAATTTGAATTCAAACTTTGTCGGACTGTACCGGGTGCAAAACAAAACGGATTTGAGTGAAACCTAAAATATTTAAATCTGTTAGTGAATACCTTTCTAACGAATCTGAAAAATCGAAGTTTCATAGCGGAAAGCAAAAGTTATGGCCAAATGAATTTTCAGAAAGGTCGCTATGGAAATTATATAGCCCGTGAAATTGGTCATTTTGCAAACGACCTCGGAATTCGACGAAACCACTTTTGTTAGATCCGGGATGTGAAGTTATTGCTAGGTTTCAAATTTCATAATTTTTGAAGCTAGTATGTGAGCGTGGCAAAGGAAAACGTGTTTTGGTCAATTATAGTTAAATTGGATCGACCAGAAATGGGCTTTTTTGCAAACGGTCTCAGAATTCGACGAAACTAGTTTTGTTGGGACCGCATCGTCAAAACATAGCCAGATTTATTTTTCTGGAATTTTTCGAATTAGTTTGTGGCCCTGGCAAATTGAAATGTACGTTCAAACCAAATATTGAATATTCAATAATTTAATTTGAAGGAAAACTGACTGAAATAGTCAAATGGGCCTACGAAACATATCCCATTGTGTTCGAAATGGGGGTAAAACGCTAGGGACGACAGTCGTTGGGTCTGGATTGGGGTTCGTGTGTGAAAGGGGGTATTTTCGGAATTTAAAAATATATAAATTAAAGGAAAAATTTCATTTGCCAGAAGTTTTCTCTCTCCCCGACTATCCCTCTATCGCGCAAGACGGAAGTAGATCGCCACCTTCTCTCCTCGTTTCCTCCTGCTACACGCAAAATTAGACCCTGCTCCAGTTGGGAATTTTGTAGAGCTCGGCGAGAGCTTCAAATCCATACAAGGGTGGTAGTTTTTCGTAGCCTGAATTGAGAGAACCACCTCCCTGAAGTCAACGACTTCAATTCGCCGCCGCCTGGGACCACCGAACTAGCCCCACCTCCTGGCGCACGTGCGCCTCTCCTAGCCCGACAAGGTGGCGCTGGCCGATCGAAGCAACAATCAATGGATCGGAAGATAAATCGCGACCTAGTTTTGAAGATTTTCAGAGAGGTACGGCCTTGTATATTTAAAACTGATTTCAATAGTTTTAAAGTGTTGCAAACTTTGAAAAATCATATCTTTTTCATGTTTTTATGAAATTCAGTGAAACAAGAAACAGTGGACTCGTGTGGACGTCTTCTACCTTCTAGAAGAGACCGCATATTTTTCTGAGCCTTCTGCTATTTTTGGTGGAGTGGAACCCAATGTGAGATTTCTAATTTATAAACGATATGGAAAACGACGATGTATAAATTATATAGTCGATGTATGAGTTATATAAGCATTGTATAAGTTGTACGTTCGATGTATAATTTATATATGCGTTGTAAAAATTATATATGTGTTGAAATAGAAGTGAATTGCTATATATATATATATGTATATATATATGTGTATATATATATATGTATATATATATGTATACGCCCCTCGTCCACAAACCATGGACGGTATTTATTGGTTGTGATTGGTGTGAAAATTGATTGATAGCGAATGGTTGATTGGAATTGTTTGTGGTTAATATTGATTGATTGTGGTTGAAAAATACCCGTTTGTGGTTGAGAAATATTTGGTTGAAACCACATAGGATTAGTTTGTGGAAATGAAATAAAAGTATACATGCCGCCTGCGTGCGAACTAGATGCATGATTCCCCATTGTCAAAAACCGCGAGGTTTTAAGGTAGAGCGAGGAGCTGTACTAGGGACGGTCCCAGTTTTAACTACCCTGCCGTTATGCTGCCGAAATTTTGAATAATATTCATGTGTTTGAATTAATTTCATGTGTTGAGTCGATATTCATTCGTGGGATTGAAATTCATGTGTTGAATGGTGTTCGTGTTTTAAATATAAAAATCACATTTTTATCACCAATATGAACTATATAAAATAGTCGAGTTTTGAAATAAATTGTTTTATAAAAAAAATCCCATTTTTATCATCAATATTAACTATATAAAATAATCTGGTTTTGAAATAAATTGTTTTACATTAAAAATCACATTTTTACTATGTAGATGAATTGTTAAAAATAGTGAAGTGTTGAAATAAAAGATAGTTAGATAAAAATGTCCTTTTTATCAAATGTATGAAAAGAATATGGTTTTGAAATCGAAGAATCGATATATATATTTAAATATAATTATATTAAATCGAATAACAACGCTGCAGTTCGTATTTTGAAATCGAAACTTCAAACGATTGTACCGGGAGATCCGACCGTCGGATTTTCCCGAAACTGGAACCGTTGGATTCGTTTTGAAAAGATCTTTCTAATGATATGAATTTTGTGAAGATCCAACGGTTAGATTTTCAGATATTTGTAAATCAAATCTGAAGAAAAATAGCGCCACGGTCGCGTAATGGCCCGAAGCATCGTTTTGAATAAATTGGCTATTTTAAAATAAATAAAAATAGCGATAAATCGTTATAAAATATTATAAACGATATGGATGTTAAATTTAGAAATTAATTGTAGGTTGGCTAAGTCGAATGGTTTCCTGGGTGCTGGTCTGATGTTGGTTTCGGCCTTCGGGGTTAATATTTGGGAAATCGTTCTCTTACTGATTGACGGTTAGTGACTAATGAATTGAAATGATGCGTGTGTATGTTAGTGTTGCACTTGTTTATTATATACACGAGTTGCTCAGAAAGACCGGGTTGATCCCATTCAGAATAAACGAATCGACGATAAGAAATCGAAGATGAAGACGGTGGTCGAAGACCGGAGATCTTCACCTCGTTTGGATGGTAATCGAGGTCCGGATTGGGAGGCATCCCGAAATATGGATAATGAGTGGTGATTGTCCAGACGTACGTGGTGATCGATGGGTTTGCGAGGTATATAGTGCCTCCGGTTTCGTTCAGACCCAGAACGGACTTGTAAATGGACTGTGTGCCTGACATTGGATTTTATTCTGTGATTGATTGATCTCTGTTAAATATACATCTGTTTGTCGGCGGAGAATTTATTCTTTTGCTTAACGCCCTTCTCTGAAACGCACGAGCTCAGAGGTTGTATATCGATGGACATCAGTCGCATGGCATGAATTGCTAGTGTGGCATGCCTAAGTGGCAAATGATCAGGGCTTCTATTGAAAAGCAAGGTCTTGTGGTGATGATCAAAGCACCGCCTGTGTGGCGTAGCTTTGTGTATAACGTGAATTCGCGAGCCTCACACCCCGGTAGGAACCAGAAATGGGAGAGGACATCAAGGAGGGTATGTGTTTCCTTCTAGCTAGAAGTGGCGTCAGTGGTTTTACACACCCTGACGAGTTTGACTTATGTGGTTGTTACTGTTGCGAGGCGCCTCGGTTTGATCGGACGATCCGGGTCCAATGGAGTCATTCGTTAGCTCACCTACGCCCCATAGGGCGGGGAAACGCATTGTTCAGGAATTTTAATCCACATCGGTGGACCGGCCCTGACGATCCAAAGGCTTGACTGAGTACTTGCCTGAGGGGCGGGCTAGAGCGTCTCGAAGTCGGTAAGGACTTTCTTTTGCCTGGGTTCATGACGGAAATCCAATTTCCAAATACATGACTGTGCGGTTTTGATTGTATATATATATATGGCGACATGATATATGGTACCCATGCCGTCTATGATTGATAGTTATGATTGAAGTTGTTTTTGAAACATATAAACACTAAGAATAATATCAAATGCTTTTGTTTTATTCGTATCAAGCATATTTTGGCCATTATAAGGTAAAACTCTGTCCTCCGGTTTGCGATGCATTGTGTGATGGGAACTGAGTCTTATAATGGCTTCATTTTGATAAAAAGAATTGCGATGTTTAAAGGAATGATTTGTTTTAAAGCACTGGCGATCCAATGGAGTAAACTCGTTCCACGAAAGTGGCGTGGTCCTGTGATTAGCCATATTTTAAATGTGTTGAGTTGATTTCTCATACCAGTCCCATGACTGACTCGTAGTTTGTATCACTTTCAAACTCAGGTGCCCCTTTTTCTATACGAGCAGCCTTGTACTCAGGTTTTAGCTGGCTTCCTCTGGATAGCTGGAGCTGAAGATGGATTCTATCATTTATCTCTTTTTATGCTGTTCAGCTCCTATTGTACATTATGTTTGTTTTTCCGCTGTAGACATATATGTATAGTTGAACTGTATTTGTACTAAGTAAGATCCTGTATACTATGTAACTCTGATGATTACTTTTATCCAGTGTATTGTATTGTTCATTATCTGGTGTATTTATTTAATTATGTTCTGCTATTATCTGTTTCTATGTAATATTCCAAAGTTTACCCTTGTCTCCGTCTGTACGGGAAATGGGGGCGTCACATCGTGGTATCAGAGCTTTGGTTAAGCTTACTTCTGGAATATAACATATTAACGAACTCGTCAGAAATAGAACCAGTAGTTTCTAGGACGGGTAACTCTATACAGATAGGATCGACAATATCCTAGTATGAGTAAAGCAGAAGGAAATTACACCTCGAGAGACACATTTACATTCGAAGTATGTGTTTCTATATTTTAAAATATCTTTTCTGTGACCTGACATTTGATCTACCATTTGCAGAAGTACTAGAAAAATGAGTGTCAGAAATAGAAGAAATGCAGAACCAGATCTAGAGGCTCTATTTAAGAGATATCGAAATCTGGGTGGAGCACAATTCTCGGGCAATGAATCTATTATTCAAACTCAAGCTTGGGTGAGCTCTGCAGAAAGAATATTTGAGCGTTTCCAGCTGAGAGATGACCAGAAAAGATTAGTAGCATCTTGGGCGCTCAATGGAGAAGCTATAATCTGGTGGGAAACAATCATCAAAGATGATCCAGAAGGTGATATCACCTGGGATAGATTCAAAGAGATTTTCCTAGGAAGATTTACTTCTCCTGAAGTGACTGAGCGATTATGTGATGAATTCTCTTATCTGATACAAGGGGATATGACCATCCCAGAATATCATCAGAAATTCAACGAACTTTCTCACTTTGCTCCTCATCTGATTCAAAATACAAAGAGAAAGAATCTAAGATTTATTAACGGGCTTCAAAGGAAATACCAGAATAAAGTAATGGGGCATGTAAAGCTTCCTTTTTCTGAAATGATTTATATGGCCTATCAGTATGAAGATCTCCATAAGAAAGGCATGTTGCGCGACAAAGAGGAAGTCAGTTCTAGCAATAAGGTTGAATCAGAAACTGATCGTCCTGAGGCCAGTACGAGGTCTGAGGTCAGTAAAAAGCCTAAGGTAAATCGAAAGAGGGCCAGATCTGAAAAAGAACCAGTAACAACTGCTATATGCTCAAGCTGCAATAAAAAAGGAAATTTGGCGATAAGTTGCAAATCTTGGAACAAACGAAGAAAAAGTGGATCTAAGCCCGCTAAGGAACAAAAGAACCCACATGGGGAAAGGAGATGCCATAAGTGCCGCCAAGCCGGTCATATTGCACGAGAGTGCCAACTCTCAAAGAAATCTAAAGCAGTACATATAAATGAATTGGCAGAGACTTCTGAGCGCTCAGCTAGTCAAGAAAGGGCTGATGTTTTAGAAGGCACGCTCAATGTCAAGAACATTCCGGTTAAAGTACTGTTTGATACTGGCGCGTCACGAAGCTTTATTGCAAAGAGTGCAGTCAAGAAGTTGGATTTGAAATTGAAGAAGCTCAAGGAACCAATGACTGTCCAAAATCCAGTTGGGGGTTCCATCGGTCTCAGTTGGGTTTGTGGGGTGCCTGTCTCTTTTTCCTGCTATAAATTCCCCACTATCTCTGTCATCATAAATTTTAATGAATTCGATCCTATTCTGGGATTGGATTGGCTAACCAAATATGAAGCAGAGGTTAGATGCGCCGAGAGAGTTGTTAGGGCTAAGATTAAATCAGGTGATTATATAACCATTCCCTGTGAAGGTCAGAATGCTAATAGAAAAGACTTCTGGGCAGCTCTCGATGTTTCTCCAGCCCAAATAGAAAATATCCCTGAAATCACAGAGAATATCCTCGACCTAGTGAAAGATATACCTGTCGTCAAGAACTATGCGGATGTGTTCGAGGAAGTTGTTCACTTACCTCCGCAAAGAGAAATAGATTTCAAAATTGCTTTGATTCCGAATGCAAGGCCGATAGTTCACGCTATTCAAAGATTGTCCTTGAAAGAGAAAGAGGAATTAGACAATCAAACACGACAGCTAGTATGTAAGGGTCTGATCAGGCCTAGTTTCTCAGATTGGGGAGCAGCAGTGGTGTTTGTCCCAAAATCAGACGGTACTCTGCGAATATGTGTGGATTATCGTTATTTGAACAAGCATATCATAAAGAACAAATATTCATTGCGGTGGATCGATGATTTATTGGATCGTCTGAATGGAGCACAAGTATTCTCAAGGATGGACCTAGCTACAGGCTTCCATCAACTTCGAATTGCCGAAGAGTGTGTTCCAATGACAACCTTCAGAGGTCCCGACTTATTCTACGAGTGGTTAGTAATGCCGTTCGGCTTATGTAACGCTCCAGCATACTTCGTCGATCTGATGAATAGAGCGTTCAGAGGTGTTTTGAATAAATTTGTTCTGGTTTTTATTGACGATATTCTAATCTTCTCTAAATCAAAGGCCGAACATGAAAAGCATTTGGAACAGGTTCTGGGAATCCTCAGAAGGAATGTATTAAAAGCCAAACTATCCAAATGTATATTCTAGCAAGACGAAGTTAAATTTCTAGGCCACGTCGTATCTAAAGAAGGAATTGCTGTGGATCCAAGTAAAATCACAGCTATACAGAATTGGAAATAGCCCAGTACCCCTACAGAAGCCCGTAGTTTTCTCGGATTGGCTAGTTATTACCGGAAGTTCGTTAAAAATTTTCGAAGATATCTGGTCACTTAACGAAGCTTACAAAGAAGCACTCAAAGTTCAGATGGACTCCAGAAAGTGAGGAGGCTTTTGAAGAGCTAAAGTTAAGATTAACGACTGCTCCAGTGTTAACCATCATCGATGGCAATCAGGATTTGAAAGTCTGGACGGATGCTTCTAGAGAAGGCCTTGGCGCAATGTTAATGCAAAGAGGTCAAGTGATCGCTTATGCTAGCCGTCAACTGAAGCCGCACGAGGAAAACTACGTCACTCATGATCTTGAGTTATTGGCGATAGTATTCGCTTTGAAAATCTGGAGGCACTATCTTCTGGGTGAGAGATTTGAACTGTTTATAGATCACCAGTCGTTAAAGTATCTGTTCACCCAGAAGGACTTGAATCTGAGGCAGCAACGTTGGCTGGAGTTTCTTGCAGCATATGACTTTGAGATTTTATACACTCCCTGGAAAGCCAATGTCGTGGCCGATGCGTTAAGCCGAAAAAATGAAATGATCGCCAGTTTTATTATCACGACTTCATTGATAGATAAAATATCTGCTCTTTAGAAGGATGATCACTTCATTCAGAAGATCAGGGAGATAATTCAAAAGGGCGAACCCGCGAGTTTCCAAGTTGATAATGAGGGGATTCTAAGGCTGAAAGGTCGAATTTGTGTTCCTAACATTCCTGAGCTTCGAAGTGATGTACTGGATAAATGCCATAAGTCAAAACTTAGTATCCATCCAGGAGTAAGAAAAATGTACAATGACATCAAACGCACTTTCTGGTGGAGGTCGATGAAGGGGGACATTTCTCTATATGTTAGCCGATGCCCTACTTGCCAGCTAGTCAAAAGCAACCAACAGAAACTAGCTGGATTATTGCAACCGCTAGACGTTCCTGGCTGGAAGTGGGAACATATTTCTATGGATTTCATTAATGGTCTGCCCAGAACCAGAAAAGGAAATGATAGTATTTGGGTGATCGTAGATCGCTTCACGAAAACCGCCCATTTCATACCTGTCAGGTCAAACAGAACTGCTCAAAGTCTGGCGCAGATATATTTCAAGGAAATTGTTAGACTACATGGAGTGCCGCTCAGTATAGTCAGTGATTGAGATACAATATGTACTACTAAATTCTGGGAGGCATTTCAAGTAGAGCTGGGAACGAAGCAGAACTTGAGCACCGCTTATCATCCTTAAACAGACGGTCAGACTGAGAGGGTGAATCGTATTATAGAAGATCTATTGCAGGCTCGTGTTCTAGATTTCGGTGGATCATGGGAAGACCATCTGCATTTGGCTGAATTCTCTTATAACAACAGCTACCAGGCGAGCCTGACAATGTCACCATTCGAAGCATTATATAGTAGACCGTGCCGATCTCCTGCTTGTTGGGTCGAACCAGGTAATAGACTTATGTTAGGACCTGATATGATTCGAGAAGCTGCCGACAAAGTCGATTTTATTAAGAAGCGATTACTTGCCGCTCAAAGCCGACAAAAGAGCTATGCCGATAGGAGAAGAAGAGAGGAGTTATCCGGTTCGGTAAAACTGGAAAGTTGGCGCCCAAATTCATTGGTCCGTTTCCTATTCTGGAACGGATCGGAACTCTCGCTTATAGGGTCAAGTTGCCTGACTGTTTGCCCATAGTGCATGATGTGTTTCATATATCTCAACTTCGAAAGCACGTTCATGATCCAGACTTGATCGTGGAAGAAGCAGCTCAGCAGGATATTGAAATTACTCCAGAATTAGCTGTGAGAAGAGAGCCGCTAAAGATTATTGGCAAAGAAACCAAAGAACTGAGGAACAAGAAGTTTCACTTAGTCAAAGTGCAATGGAGTGGAGATCCGCGAGATTGTACTTGGGAAACGGAGGAGAGCATTCAGAAAGCCTATCCTAGGTGCCGAGTGGATATATCTGATTGACTCCGGTGCAAGGTACATTTACCATACTTTGCATTACCAATTAGTTCTCTACTCTGTTGTTATTTTCTTTCCATGGATGTGCACTTTTAATTCTATAGTCTGAATAATTTTAAAAGAGTATAGAAATTGATTAGTATATTTCTGAAAAGATAAAAACAATTTGATTGTTGTTTGTGATGTGTGATTGTAGATTTGATTAATTGAATTATTAAAACGATAGTTAATTTAACCAATAATAGAATGAATGGTAGAATTTATTCGATTATATCACACATTGAACTGATTAGAAAATAGATAGAAATTTATACATGTGTATTATATATGTTTGAACAGGTAAATGGATAGCTGTTGAGTAAAGATTTTATTTGCGTGCCCGACAAATAGGTAAACCTTAATGAGTTGGATGCGAAATATTATTATATCAACTCCTGTGAATGCCATTGGATGCGGAGTGCTGGTTGTTCTGTGTGAAATAATAATTATCGCCATAGGATAGTAACAATTAATTTTGAACTACACTGCATGGCATACTTCAGAAGATAGGCATACTTCATCATATACCATATGAGCAGTTGGAGCTTGTGTGACGAGGTGGAAGATTTACCATACGAGCGAGAGGCTTGTATGGCGATGACTATATTTTACAGGTTGAACTGATGACTGATACGGACTATTTAAATTGTAACGATAAAATTTCCAGATTAATAAAAAAAACCACACGGGTCTGGAGTTGACAATAATCATGTCTCTCTAGTTATTAGATACGGCACATGGACGATTTATTTACCACACGGGACGAGGTGACGAGGATTTATCCTCTGGAGCATTTAAAATACATACTCCCTCAGGCTTTGACAGGGTGACGAGAATTTATTCTCTGGAGTTATTATCAATACACGCTCCCCTGTAAACACCAGAATATATCACTATAAATATGTGTATGCTTATTAGGATTTATTGGGTACCTAATACGGCCCAATAAATTTCCAAACCTCTCTCCGTACAAAGGAGGTTTTGGCGAAATTTTTCGAAAATTCCGGGTGTTAGCCAAATTTTTGAAGAATTTGAAAATTCTCAAAAACTGAAAAGTTGGAGAATTGAAGCCAGATTGAACGTAGAGTTGATTAATCAAACCACTTTCGAATTTGTTCGTTTTCGGGGATGAAAAATTTTAAGTGGGGGAGATTGTAACGACCAAGAAAATCTGAACCAATTTAAAAAAATTTAACTGGATAAAATAATGGATTTTAAATATTTAAAATAAATATATTAAATAATAGCAATGAAAAGTGAGTTTGAATCGACGGTTGAAAACGAATATAATTAATTCTAATTATAAACAAGGCCTGAAATGGCGCTGCAGTTTCAAAAATTGAATTCAAACTTTGTCGGATTGTACCGAGTGCAAAACAAAGCGGATTTGAGTGAAACCAAAAATATTTAAATCCGTTAGTGAATACCTTTCTAACGAATCTGAAAAATCGAAGTTTCATAGCGGAAAGCAAAAGTTATGGCCAAATGAATTTTCAGAAAGGTCGCTATGGAAATTATATAGCCCGTGAAATTGGCCATTTTGCAAACGACCTCGGAATTCGATGAAACCACTTTCGTTAGATCCGGGATGTGAAGTTATTGCTAGGTTTCAAATTTCATAATTTTTGAAGCTAGTATGTGAGCGTGGCAAAGGAAAACGTGTTTTAGTCAATTATAGTTAAATTGGATCGACCAGGAATGGGCCTTTTGGCAAACGGCCTCAGAATTCGACGAAACCAGTTTTGTTGGGACCACATCGTCAAAACGTAGGCAGATTTATTTTTCTGGAATTTTTCGAATTAGTTTGTGGTCCTGGCAAATTGAAATGTACGTTCAAACCAAATATTGAATATTCTATATTTTAATTTGAAGGAAAACTGACTGAAATAGTCGAATGGACCTACGAAACATATCCCATTGTGTTCGGAATGGGGGTAAAACGCTAGGGACGACAGTCGTTGGGTCTGGATTGGGGTTCGTGTGTGAAAGGGGGTATTTTCGGAATTTAAAAATATATAAATTAAAGGAAAATTTTCATTAGCCAGAAGTTTTCTCTCTCCCCGACTATCCCTCTATCGCGCACAACGGAAGTAGATCGCCACCTTCTCTCCTCGTTTCCTCCTCCTACACGCAAAATTAGACCCTGCTCCAGTTGGGAATTTAGTAGAGCTCGGCGAGAGCTTCAAATCCATACGACAGTGGTATTTTTTCGTTGACTGAATTGAGACAACCACCTCCCTGAAGTTGACGACTTCAATTCGCCACCGCCGCCGCCTGGGACCACCGAACTGGCCCCACCTCCTGGCGCACGTGCGCCTCTCCTTGCCCGACAAGGTGGCGCTGGCCGATCGAAGCAACACTCAACGGATTGGAAGATAAATTGCGACCTTGTTTTGAAGATTTTCAGAGAGGTACGGCCTTGTATATTTAAAACTTATTTCAACAGTTTTAAAGTGTTGCAAACTTTGAAAAATCATATCTTTTTCATGTTTTGATGAAATTCAGTGAAACAAGAGACAGTGGACTCGAGTGGACGTCTTCTACCTTCTAGAAGAGACCGCATATTTTTCTGAGCCTTCTGCTATTTTTGGTGGAGTGGAACCCAATGTGAGATTTCTAATTTATAAACGATATGGAAAACGACGATGTATAAATTATATAGTCGATGTATGAGTTATATAAGCGTTGTAAACCTTTTGTATAAGTGTTGTATAAGTTGTACGTTCGATGTATAATTTATATATGCGTTGCAAAAATTATATATGTGTTGAAATAGAAGTGAATTGCTATATATACGCCCCTCGTCCACAAACCATGGACGATATTTATTAGTTGTGATTGGTGTGAAAATTGATTGATAGCGAATGGTTGATTGGAATTTTTTGTGGTTAATATTGATCGATTGTGGTTGAAAAATACCCGTTTGTGGTTGAGAAATATTTGGTTGAAACCACATAGGATTAGTTTGTGGAAATGAAATAAAAATGTACATGCCGCCTGCGTGCGAACTAGATGCATGATTCCCCATTGTCAAAAACCGCGAGGTTTTAAGGTAGAGCGAGGAGCCGTACTAGGGACGGTCCCGGTTTTAACTACCCTGCCGTTATGCTGCCGAAATTTTGAATAATATTGATGTGTTTGAATTATTTTCATGTGTTGAGTCGATATTCATTTGTGGGATTGAAATTCATGTGTTGAATGGTGTTCGTGTTTTAAATATAAAAATCACATTTTTATCATCAATATGAACTATATAAAATAGTTGAGTTTTGAAATAAATTGTTTTATAAAAAAAATCCCATTTTTATCACCAATATGAACTGTATAAAATAATCTGGTTTTGAAATAAGTTGTTTTACATTAAAAATCACATTTTTACTATATAGATGAATTGTTAAAAATAGTGAAGTGTTGAAATAGAAGACAGTTAGATAAAAATATCATTTTTATCAAATGTATGAAAAGAATATGGTTTCGAAATCGAAGAATCGATATATATATTTAAATATAATTATATTAAATTGAATAACGACGCTGCAGTTCGTATTTTGAAATCGAAACTTCAAACGATTGTACCGGGAGATCCGACCGTCGGATTTTCCCGAAACTGGAACCGTTGGATATGTTTTGAAAAGATCTTTCTAATGATATAAATTTTGTGAAGATCCAACGGTTAGATTTTCAGATATGTGTAAATCAAATCTGAAGAAAAACAGCGCCACGGTCGCGTAATGGCCTGAAGCGTCGTTTCGGATAAATTGGCTATTTTAAAATAAATAAAAATAGCGATAAATCGTTATAAAATATTATAAACGATATGGATGTGAAAAATTAACTGAAGGTTGGCTAAGTCGAATGGTTTCCTAGGTGC
The DNA here is from genome assembly GCA_030737875.1 of Allium sativum. Lineage (NCBI taxonomy): Eukaryota > Viridiplantae > Streptophyta > Magnoliopsida > Asparagales > Amaryllidaceae > Allium > Allium sativum. The sequence goes on from CM060913.1 coordinate 166,930,609, forward strand.
TGGTCTGATGTTGGTTTCGGCCTTCGGGGTTAATATTTGGGAAATCGTTCTCTTACTGATTGACGGTTAGTGACTAATGAATTGAAATGATGCGTGTGTATGTTAGTGTTGCACTTGTTTATTATATACGCGAGTTGCTCAGAAAGACCGGGTTGATCCCATTTTGAATAACTGAATCGACGATAAGAAATCGAAGATGAAGACGGTGGTCGAAGACCGGAGATCTTCACCTCGTTTGGATGGTAACCGAGGTCCTGATTGGGAGGCATCCCGAAATATGGATAATGAGTGGTGATCGTCCAGACGTACGCGGTGATCGATGAGTTTGCGAGGTATATAGTACCTCCGGTTTCGTTCAGACCCAGAACGGACTTGTAAATGGACTGTGTGCCTAACATTGGATTTTATTCTGTGATTGATTGATCTCCGTTAAATATACATCTGTTTGGCGGTGGAGAATTTATTCTTTTTCTTAACGTCCTTCTCTGAAACGCATGAGCTCAGAGGTTGTATATCGATGGACATCAGTCGCATGGCATGAATTGCTAGTGTGGCATGCCTAAGTGGCAAATGATCAGGGCTTATGTTGAAAAGCAAGGTCTTGTGGTGATGATCAAAGCACCGCCTGTGTGGTGTAGCTTTGTGCATAACGTGAATTCGCGAGCCTCACACCCCGGTATGAACCAGAAACGGGAGAGGACATCAGGGAGGGCATGCGTTTCCTTCTAGCTAGAAGTGGCGTCAGCGGTTTTACACGCCCTGACGAGTTTGACTTATGTGGTTGTTACTGTTGCAAGGCGCCTCAGTTTGATCGGACGATCCGGGTCCGACGGTGTCATTCGTTGGCTCACCTACGCCCCATAGGGCGGGGAAACGCATTGTTCAGGAACTTTAATCCACATTGGTGGACCGGTCCTGATGATCCAAAGGCTTGATTGAGTACTTGCCTGAGGGGCGGGCTAGAGCGTCTCGAAGTCGGTAAGGACTATCTTTTGCCTTGGTTCATGACGGAAATCCAATTTCCAAATACGTGACTGTGCGGTTTTGATTGTATGTATATATATGGCGACATGATATATGGTACCCATGTCGTCTATGATTGATAGTTATGATTGAAATTGTTTTTGAAACATATAAACACTAATAATAATATCAAATGCTTTTGTTTTATTCGTATCAAGCATATTTTGGCCATTATAAGGTAAAACTCTATCCTCTGGTTTGCGATGCATTGTGTGATGGGAACTGAGTCTTATAATGGCTTCATTTTGATAAAAAGCATTGCGATGTTTAAAGGAATGATTTGTTTTAAAGCACTAGCGATCCAATGGAGTAAACCCGTTCCACGAAAGTGGCGTGGTCCTGTGATTAGCCATATTTTAAATGTGTTGAGTTGATTTCTCATAACAGTCCCATGACTGACTCGTAGTTTGTTTCACTTTCAAACTCGGGTGCCCCTTTTTCTACACGGGCAGCCTTGTACTCAGGTTTTAGCTGGCTTCCTCTGGATAGCTGGAGCTGAAGATGTATTTGTACTAAGAACCTGTATACTGTGTAACTCTGATGATTACTTTTATCCAGTGTATTCTATTGTTCATTATCTGGTGTATTTATTTAATTCTATTCTGCTATTATCTGTTTCTATGTAATATTCCAAAGATTACCCATGTCTCCGTCTGTACGGGAAATGGGGGCGTCACAAACACTAGAATTAGATGCAAAATAAAAATATTCTGTTTATGTGCTATGTTAAAATTAGATTTGTGTACAAATAAATATTAACATTTATTTGTCATGTTAAAGATTAAGATTTGTGAACAAATAAATATTCACATTTATTTGTTACATTAAAAATTGAAATTTGTGAATATATAAATATTCACACCTATTTGTTATATTAAAGATTGAAATGGTGTACAAATATAAATATTCAATTTATTTGTTAAAATAGAAAATTTTGTAAAAATAAAAATACTCATTTGTATTTTGTTATGTTAACATAGAATTGTTAGACGATAAAAATATTTTTTTTTTCGTAACATATGAAACATAGAATTAGTAGAATTGTCATGTTAGTATAAAATGCCATTTATGTTAGAATTGAAATATCAGTTATGTTAGATTAGAAATACAAGAATAACATGTTACTTCATGTTTTGTTAGATAAAAAAATGAAATGACATGTTAGTTTAAAATTATCATTTTTAGATAAAAATGACATGTTAATTTTAAATTATCATGTTAGACAAAAATGACATGTTAAATTGAATTTTCATTTTACGTCAACAAGAACTATTAGAAATAAAGTGTACATGAGAATAAATATACATTTTTGTTATAAAATGATGAATGATAAACAAAATATACATTTTGCTAGAAATGTCATACATGATTAAAATATACATTTTGTTAGAAATGTCATACATGAACAAAATATACATTTTGTTGGAAATGTCATACATGATTAAAATATACATTTTGTTAGAAATTTCATACATGATTATATATACACATTTTTCTAGAAATGTTACTTTAGAATTCAAACATCACTTTTGTTAATGATGTTCATTTGGAATTAACATTTTTTTTGTCAAAACTTGATTAGTGAATAGAATTACCTTTTTTTTGTCAAAACATGATTAGTGAATAGAATCAACATTTTGTCAAAAACTTGATTAGTGAATAGAATCAACATTTTTGTCAAAAAATTGATTAGTGAATAAAATCAACATTTTTGTCAAAATTTGATTAGTGAATAAAATCAACATTTTTGTCAAAATTTGATTACTGGATAAAATCAGCAGATTTTTGTCAAAATATGATTAACGAATAGAACAACATATTTCTGTCAAAATATGATTAGTGAATAGGGTTTTCATTTTTGTCCAAATTTGATTAGCAAGTAGAATTAACATTTTTGTTAATTAAATTTTGTTAGATCAAAATTAACATTTTTGTTAATTAGATTATGTTAGATAAAAAACAAAAATTTATTTGAAATGTATTATGCATATAAAGATGACATTTTTGATTTAAAACCTGTATATAAATAAAATCACATTTTTATTTGAAATGTGTTTTGCAAACAAAAAATATACATTTTTGTCATATTTGAATGGATGAATAAGAATAGTCATTTTTGTCAATTTAAAGAAGTGTATTGGAAACATTTATGTTTGTCAATTTAAAGAAATGAACACTTTTGTCAAAGAAAGATAGGCGATAAAATACCACTTTTGTCAAAGGAAGATTAGCGCATTTTTGTCAAAAGGAATGGTTAGAGAAAAAAAATGAATATCTTTGTTCACTAAAAAGGAATTATACAAAAAAAAATTTATACATTTAAAAGTATAAATTGAAAATGTATATTTTTATACATTAAAAAGGACAAAATTAACATTTTGGTTAATTGTATGATAAAAGGTCATTTTTGTTTAAAAATGTTAAATATGATAAACGAACATTTTTGTCACCTTAAGATGAATGAAATTAAAAGGACATTTTTGTCGCTTTGACATGAATGAAATAAAATATATATTTTTATACATTAAAGAGAATAAGTTAAAAATGTATATTTTTATACATTAAAAAGAATGAGTTAAAAATGTATATTTTTATACATTGAAAAGAATGAATTAGTAATGGACACTTTGGTCACATAAAAAAGAATGAGTAAAAATACACATTTTGTCATTTATAAGGAATGAAACCAAAACATTTATTCTTGGTCATTTAATAAGGAATTTTCAAAAATACTCATTTTTGTTGTATAGAAAACCAGTGTAAAAAAAAATTCATATTTTTGTTGAATAGAAACAGATTAAAACAATCCATCATATTTTGTTTAAATAAATAAAAATGACATTTTTGGTCAAAACTTGATTTATGAAAAAGAATTTAACAAAAGTATCATATTTTGTACATTAAAAGGAAATAGACAAAATTACAATTTTTGTCACTTTAAAAAGTACATTTTTGCTAGAAAATGAATATTAGAACAAAAAAGTACATTTTTGCTAGAAATGAAGATTAGAATAAAAAGTACATTTCTGTTGGAAAATGTAAATTAAAATGAAAAGGACATTCTTGTCACTTAAAAGGATTTCACCAAAAATATTTATTTTTGGTCATTGAAAAAGGATTACACGAAAGATTAGAAATAAAAGTTAAGATTTTTATTGTCACTTGTTAACAATAAAAAGAATGGGAATAAAAGACTAGATTTTTATTGCCATTTGTTCACAATAAAAATAATTAAGATATATATCTGTGATGTCGGAATGTTTGATGTGTTAAACATAATGTTAGTATATTCAAACTGAATATTACACTTCCATTTACAAGTTACCCGACTTGTTCATGTGATTGGGACGATTATTTTCACACATCACCCAAGCGCACAAATAATTTACTATTTGTTTGATGGATGAAACCCCACACGGGTATTGGGACGATATTGGATACACAATAATCCCAATATTTAGTTATCTGTCAATCGATGGATTGACAATCTGTGATGAGCGTTAGTTATTTACTTTAATGCTCACACAGTTATAAAATTCCACTTTGGTCATCATTTGGATGTTTAATAATTATTTGTCATGCTTGTTGATTTCCTGCAATATATGGTTGTTGAGTGAGTCACATTCCAATAAAGAGTATTCTAGAAATATAATATTTTAGAAAATGTTTTAGAAAAAGAATATATTTTAGAAAAATATATTTTTATTGAATGAACTAGTTATTAACTAGAACAAATCATTAAACTAAGATTTAATGAAGTTTTCCAATTAGTGAATATTTAATTGAAATTAAATTAAATAAATTGGATTTTGGGTTTATCGTGAACGGTGTTTTAAAATGACATTAGTTCTTCAACCCAGTTAAAGATAAGATTTATTTCTTAAATTTAAATAATCATTGAATAATGATTTGTGATATTTAAAACCAAATTGGTTTTTTAATAAATCTTTAAAAGAAGGATTTAAGAATAAACTTAAAGAATTTATCTTTGATAAGATAATGTGAATATTTTATTCGGAAGAATATTCTGAATTGGAATGAGGCGTTGGATGTGTTTTTATAGTACTTGATTTTTAATTATAAAATACGCCAGTTATTCGGAAAGACCGGGTTTAACCCATTTCGAATAATTATTACGACGATGAAAGAGTCGAAGATGAAGACGGTGATTGAAGACCGACGATCTTCACATCGAATGGATGTGTTGCAACAAAGACCCTTGATGGGAGTAGCTACCTTGAAGGGGCTTCAGTGGTGGCCGTCCGGACTATTGTTGATAGTTCGGATTTGGTTTTCGCTCAGACCCAGAGCATAAGCTAGTAAATGGATGCGTGTCTGACATTGGATTTCGTTCAATGTGAATTAAATCGATTTCTGTTAATGTATGTATGTTTGGTGGTGGAGGATTTATTCTCTACTTAACACCCTGGTATATATTAATAGTGATTGATCACATGTCGTGAATTGTCAATGTGGCACGCCATGATGCAACTGATCAAGACTTTTGTTGAAAAGCAGGGCCTTATGGAATGATCAAAGCATAGCCTGCTACGGCATAGCTTTGTGTATATCGTGACTTCGCGAGCCTCACACCCCGGTATGAGTCAAAAACGGGATATGGACCGTAGGGAGTGCACACGTTTCTTTCTAACTAGAAGTGGTGTCATTTCTTAAGCTGGCTGGAATTTTACTTATGTGGATGATGGATTTTGAGGCGCCTCGGATTTTTATAGGCCGTTAGTGGTCATATTATAGGTTCAAAGGAACCGGGAAGCGTGTGTTCAGGCATAACTAATCCACTGCCAATAGGCGGGAACCGGCCCTACAGCTCCAAGGGTTCACTGCGGGGGATCTGAGGCATTTGCTAGAGTGTCTCGAATCAGAGAGGAGCTTGCCCTAGCCTCGACTCATGATGGAAATCCAATTTCCAATACGACCTTGCGGTTTTGATTGTAGAAGTAGTATGGCGACATGATATACGGTACCCATGCCATCTATGATTGATATATTATGATTGAAATGGTTTTTAAAATATATACTCACAAATACTAAATCCGTTTTAGCGTATTAAGCATCTTTTGACCATTATAAGGTAAAAACCCTATCCTTCGGTTCGCGTTGCATTGTGTGATAGGACTTGGGTCTTATAATGGTTTCATTTTTCTAAAAAGCATTGCGTTGTTTAACGTTTTACTTTATTTTATGCACTGGCAATCCAATGGAGTAAACCCGTTTCGCGTTAGCGGCGTGGTCCTGTGATTAGCCTTATTATTAGATAGTTAAGATTTCTCATACCAGTCCCATGACTGACCTGTAGTTTGTTTCACTGGAAAACTCGGGTGCCCATATTTTGCACACGGGCAGTTGAGTAGCTTTTTACAGATATATTTGCAGGATCCTGGCTTACAGCTGAAGCGGTATTCGGAAAGCTCTGTATCCGTGTATTCCTCTCGGTTGTATATTTATATTATTTTCCGCTGCTATTTAAATGTAATTTAAAACTCTGATATTATTGTATTTCTATTGTGTAATAAATATTCATACTCTATTATATCTTGTACTCTGATGTAATTGTTGTAATCAGCAATAAAATGTTCTTCAGTTGTGTTCTAATGTGTGTTGTTCTCAAAGCAATCCAGTCTTTCCTTTATGGGGAATTTTGGGTCGTTTCATATAAAAATCCCTTTTTTATACTGCTATACATTATTATTAAAAATCACATTTTTATAGAAACAAAAATCATATTTTTGTAAAATGTTATATAATTTAAAAACATTTACATTTTTAAAACAATGGTGTTTAAATGTTAAAAATATTTACATTTTATGTTTAGTTACTAAATTAAAATAAACTAATTACATAATAAAATAAAATAATAAAACAAAATAAAAAATAAGCTTATTGTTAATCTGTGACGGCCCGCCCCGCACCTGCCGGCATTTCCTCCGAAAGTGCGCTGTACACATGCCCGACTAGCACGAGACGGTCGCCAAAGAAAGGAAAGAAGAGAATGAACTAATCAAGAACCTGTAGAATGTCTCACAGCGCATGGGATAAAATATAATAACAACATACTTGACATAAAACAGGCGAGGCAGTGCATAAGCTGAAAACTAAAACTAAACATCATAGTAGCGAAAATCCAAATACAGCTTATGTTCCACATCATCATTATTACAACTTTTCAAACTGTCTCTAAAACAAAGCAAAGGAAAAGGTACACTACTAATGCCCAAAGTAGTGACCCGCAGCGACCTAGGGAGAGCATCTATGTATATCATACGTGGGAGCCTCCTTCTCGTCTCCGGTACAGCTACCCATGCATCATCAGCCAACATGTCTCTAGTCTGCTCGTTTAGGAGCACCCAGAGTAATAAGAAGAGACATAAAACTCTGGGTCAGACAAAAGTCTGGTATGAGCGATAAGCAACAAAACAGAACAAAACAGGTATACTAAACCGTACCTGAACCTGGACCTGCAACCAAAGAGTTAGCACTGCATACCGTACAAAACTCTAAGGTGCCACTAAACATAAGGTGTCAAGATAAACGGGAAGGGGGTGTACATGTCACAACAAACAATCAAGCATAGCAATAATTCTCACATCACTCACTTAGTGCGTAAAGCATACGATGTCCACAAGTTTCAAACATTAGACCCATCGAAGTAGTGACGGGGTTCGACTTGTACAACTACTGCTACAACCAAGCTTACCCCATGGAGTCATGACTAAATCTTTACAAATGACCCTACTTTATTGGTCTTTAGACCATTAGTCGTACCTAGGCCATTGTGGCCCTGAATCCGTTTACATAACCCCTGCACATAGTGATCCAAAGTTATAGACATCGACAACTCCTTTGCACACGTCCCGCAACAAAGCCCAATCCTGAAGTTAACTCGTTGGTTCCCCTCTGGATCCTGAGTATAAACTTCCCATTTGGACTTCCTTTGCATGTCGGGTTTTGTCTTCTCCGGATCGGCCTTCATTTGGTTCTGTTCGCAGTTTCCCTCTGGTTCAGATCGGTTCTCTTTTCCTCGTTCAGTCAGTGGGCACCACCCTTGCTCGGGTCAGGTCGTGCTCACCCATCGGGTCGGGTTGGGTGCTTCTAGATCGAGTCGTCATGCATGCTCCAGTTCAGCTCGTGACTTCGGGTCATGGTTCACATCTCCAAGCGGTTCGGATTATGGAGAGCTTCGGATCGGGTCGGGCCTTCCTCACCAGCTCGGGTCGTTGTGTGCTGATCGGGTCGGGACTCCTGGTCAGATCGGGATCTCCAAGCAGTACGGGATCGATGCACTAGCTGTTCATAGGAGCGGTTCGTGGGTGTCTGTCACGATCGAGTCGGTTCGGGGGTGCGATCCGATCCGGTTTCCTACACAGTTTTCCTGCAACTTCCAACAACCTGTTTTACGCCATTTGACGGCGTTTTCGACCAATCTAACTATTCTAATCAATCACAAAGGATACCATACAGTCATAGCAACATGTAGAAACGACCATAAACACCAAAACATCAATTTGATAAGTTAAAACGGATCAAACATAGCCAAAACCCCATATTTTCCCTTAAACATATTTAACAACAACTAATGATAGGATTAACAAAACTTAACCAAATCAACCCAAACTTCTAACAGAGGTCTAAAATGGCGTTTCAGAATTTCTAAACATTTTTCCAGATTTTAATCATGTAAGATTTCGCTAATTAACACTAATCACCCTAGTTAACTGTAATTACTGAGGAACTATGCAAATCACTCACATTTGCCACAAATAAACTTTAAATCTGAAATGATTCTCTATTTGGGCGCGAATACCAAGGCAATACAGCAGTCCTAATACTTATTTGGTGAAGATCTTCCTTGATTTGATGTAGATTTGGCTTAATTAGTGATTAGAAGGTGATTTTGGGTGTTTTAGCAAGTGGAGGCCATGGCTAAACTTGAAGGAACAAAAAGTGGCAGATGGAAAATGATAGAAACTGAATTTCCTAACCCTATCAGCCTTCCCAAAACCCTAATCTCGAAATGGGTTATGGGCCCACTCACTAATCACCCAAATTAGGCCCACTTAAGTAGTTTTTCGCCCTTCAAACCTTGTTTCAGCCATATCTCCCAAAAGGTAAGTCCGTTTTTCACATGTAACCACTCTACGGAAAGGTAAATCATCATCCGGAGCCAATGGAAGTGGTTTCAGGTCAAAAATCCTTTCCAATCAAAAGTTATGGCCAAAATAAGATCAACTAGGGGGAAAACGGTCATTTAAAAATCAGAAAAAAACATGAACATGGGATATGACCCCAGTAGTCGTCCCGTAAAGTTACATGACCATACTACTTCGTATTTGAAAGAAATGAATATTCTACGATCCTTCGATGTGTAGAATGCGGGTCGTTACACTCTCTCCCCCTTAAGAAATTTCGTCCCCGAAATTCCTTAAGCCAAAACTTACAAAGGATCCCGCATGCCTACCAATCATATACAACAATCAAACATGAAAAACAAATAAAACAAACCTATCCTAGCATGCGGAAAGACTAAATCAAAACTGAAATCTTACCAGGCGAAGAATTCTGGATACGTCTTCCTAATGCTCTCCTCTGTCTCCCACGTACATTCATTCTCATTCTCGCCCTACTGAACATTGACTAATTTCACCGACTTCCTTCGAAGCTACTTCGTATCGTTCCCAACGATACGCATAGGCCTGCGGTTCCCAACTGCCTCGGGTTCAACTTTGACATCATCCAACTGATCAGGTGAAATAGTCACATCTGGGTCGTGTATGAACTTCCTTAACTGGGAAACATGAAACACATTGTGAACTCCTTCCATCTTATCTGGTAATTCAACTTTATATGCCAAATTCCCAATTTGCTCAAGAACTGGGAATGGACCAACAAATCTTGGTACTAACTTGCCTCTCCTACCAAATCGTATCACGCTCTTTAATGGAGAAATCTTGACAAACACCAAGTCGCCAATGGAGAACTTTAATTCTCTTCTACTCTTATCAGCAGAACTCTTCTGCCAATCTTGGGTAACCTTCATTCGCTATTGGATAACCTTAATCTTGTCTGATGTTTCTCTTATAACTTCTGGTCTAAGCACATATTTCTCACCGGTCTCTAACCAACATGATGGTGAGTTATACGGTCTTCTGTACAAAGCATCAAATGGAGCCATACCAATACTGGATTGATAACTGTTATTATATGCAAAGTCTACTAGATGTAGTTGGTCATCCCATGATCCACCAAAATCAAATACACAAGCTCTCAAGAGATCTTCTAATAAACGATTCACCCTCTCTGTCTGACCATCGGTTTGAGGATGATACACGGTACTGAGATGTAATTCTGATCCTAACGCCTCTTGTAAGCTCATCCAAAACCCACTAGTGAACAATGGATCTCGGTCACTCACAATGCCTTTGGGTATTCCATGAAATCTCACTACCCACTTTATATATAGTTCCGCTAACTTAGCTGCCGTCCTGTTTGACTTAACGGGTATAAATCTTGCACTTTTGGTCAATCGATCCACTATCACCCTAATGCGATCATGGCCTGACCTAGTCCTTGGTAATCCATCAATGAAATCCATTGAGACTTATTCCCATTTCCATTCTGGAATTTCTAATGGTTGTAACAAACCACTAGGCTTCTTTTGCTCAGGTTTAACTAACCGACAGTTCATGCATTTGGATATAAACTTCCCAACTTCTCTTTTCTTCCCTTCCCAGTAGTAGGTCTGCTTCATGTCTTGATACATTTTGTTACCACCGGGGTGTATGGTTTGTTTTGAGTGATGACATTCTCTAAGCACTTCATCTCTCAATCCATTCACGTTGGGTATAACTAGTCTTCCATCCTTTCTAAGCCATCCATCATGATCAAGCCCATATTTGTTCATCTCTTCATCGATTCCCATCTCTAACTTTGAGATGATTTCCAATAGGTTAGGATCGTCCCTCTGACTGGAACCAATCCGCTCAATCAAAGTGGATCTGATAGTCAAACTTGCTAACATTTCTGGATCCAGTTCACAATTTGGTCTGAAATCATACCCCGCGACGTACTCCAGTTGCTTCCATTCTAGAAACATAGCCCCTAAACTGGCATGTCTTCTACTCAATGCATCAGCCACCGCATTGCCCTTTCCTAGTGTATATGCGATGTCGAAATCATAGGAAGCCAAGAATTCTACCATCTTTGTTGTCAGAGATTTAGATCTTTTTGAGAGAATAGATACTTTAATGACTTATGATCAGTAAACAACTCGAATCTTTATCCCAAGAGATAATGTCTTCATATCCTCAACGCAAACACGATTGCTTCCAATTCCAAATCGTGGGTAGGGTATCTTTTCTCATGTGGTTTCAGTTGCCGACTTGCATAAGCTACAACCCTACCTCCTTGCATCAATACAGCACCCAGTCCGGGACCACAGGCATCCGTGTATACCGTCATCTCTTCATTCCCCTTAGGAATGACAAACACTGGTGCGCGCGTCAACTTTTCCTTTAGACTCTTGAATGCGTCTTCGCACTTTTCGTCCCAGATGAAAGCTTGATTCTTCTTGGTCAACTGAGTCAACGGTGCCATTACCTTGGAGATGTAATGACCTGCATTTGCAGAAGTATTATAATTAATTTATTTAATTATATAAATAGTGACATAGTGAATTAAATGGTGGTTTAATTAAATAATGGTGAATATTTAATTAAAATTATAAATTAAATAATATATTTAATTTTGAAATAATCAGAATTGCTGAAATGGCGATATGGGGTGAATTGGATCATCTGTGATATTTAATTCAGTTTAGAATTGAATTTGAATAACGAATATATTATATAAACGACAGTTTGAACGTAGAGTTATAATATAATTAAAATCGAGCTCGAAATGGCGTTGTAGTTCGTAAATTGGCAATTTGAACTTCAACTGAATGTACAGGATTCGTTTTAAGCCGGATTTCTGTGAAATAAGAAACGTGTGGAGCTGGTGGAGTATATCTTTCTAGTGGAAGAGAAAAATCGGGATTTCGTCGTGTAGATTTTGATTTACGTCCAAATCAAATTTTAGAAAAGTCGCTGTGGAATTCCTTTATAATTTATAAAGGAATTATTTATATATTCAAAAGGAATTTCAATATAAACCGAATATCGGGTTGACCCAGATTTGAAATATCAAGTTATAAATTCATATAGGAATATTCTGAAGCTGTATGATATCGTATGTGAACATATACGATAATATTTATTTATAAATATTTAATTTAATTATATTTAAATATAGTTATATGTTTAAATGGGTCATTTAGAGTTGTAAAAATAAGCCACTTTTGCAAACGAAGTCGGAGTTCGGCGAAACTAATTTTGTGGGATCCGCAATATTAAATTATTGCTAGAGTTTAGTTTCCGTGATTTTAGAAGTCAGTGTGTGGCCGTACGGATTTTTAATGTGAAAAACAATCAGTATTTTGATGGTTAAAAATACGCTGTGTGAGCAAACGGAGACGGAATTCGACGAAACATGTTCTATTGGGTCTGTAATGTCAAACTCTAGTGGTATATCCATTTCCATGATTTTTAGACATCGTATGTGATCATACGGGATTTTTAATTACAAACGAAAGTTACGCTTGAATAAAAATCAATATAATAATAATATAAAACCTCCTATAAATAATCTTTTTACCTCATTCTAAACCTAATACTTCTCATTCTAGTCAATGGAATTCATGCCGTCGATTTCCTTTCTGCTCAATTGAAAAACGTGAGATTTTAATTCAAGAAGTATTCAAATAAATTTGTATAAAATACAAAGCGTGTATCTATGGATTGTTGAGGTAATTAGCTTCGATCTAGTACTCGTTTCAAGGGTTGCGATTCATGCTTCGGGAGTTCGACGATTAGCGGTAGTTCCTAGGGTTTGGGTATGTTTGATTTTGGAGCAGCGTTTAAAGAAATAAAGTCTGTAATTGGGTTTAGGATGTGAATTCACTTGTGCTGGCCATTTTTGGCGTGTTTCGATGATGAAATGGAACGCGTGAGTTCCTGTAGTTCGTGGATCCTCTAGTTCGACGTGATGGAGTGGAGGTAGCCGAGGTGGGTGCAAGTGATACGGGTGTGTTGAGGAGTTGAAGAGGAAGATCAAGGTGATATTTGTTTTGGGTACGGTGTAGTAGAGGTGGTGTTGTGAGGGAAGATCAGTGGTTTTGAAATGGATACAGGAGTCCAAAGTTGTGAGGAAGGAGGTATTGTGCGAACGAGGTGCGATGGTTCGAGCTGTATGTGAATGCTATCGGTGGAAAGAGATTTTTACAAGGGTTATTTTGGTAACTTTTCTTTGCATTTGAATGAAGTGATGAGGGAGCATTGTTTTTCCAAAGGTTCGGTCATGGATTTTGGCAGAAGAAGTCGTGTCTGGTGTTTAGACTGAAAGGAGGAAGTAGAACAAGAAGCGAGGCAGGTGGGTTTATTTTGAAGTGCGTTGAGTAACAAAGCAGTTATGGAAGGAGAAGGAAATCGGAAACAACAAGTAAGGAGAAGCAAGCAGGAAGAGGAATCGCAGTTTTCATTTGGGAAAGACCTCCTGTTCATGAGCGGGTCAAATGAAGTAGTGGGCCGGGTTTTACTAAACTGAAGTTGGGCCGGAATAAAAGGTTAAGCCAAATCATTTAAGGGAATTAAATTTAAATTAATTTAAATAGTGCAGTAACTTGTATAAATCATATCTCGGTCATACTTAATCAGAATTGAGCGAAACAAGATCCGATGGGATCATGTGGGCGAACACTACATAGTTGAACAAACTAAGAGTGGAGGGGAGCTCGTTACAATTTATAGCGAAATAAATTTTCCGTCTGAACCAAGCGATGGTTATCGTTATTAACAATGATCGTCCAATGTGAGTAAATCTCACTAACTCTGAACAGTTTATAATTTTATGTTGTATTTTTAGAACTGTTAAATATTGGTTGATTGACTATATGTTGACTGTTTGATTGAATTGCTAGTCAGTTAGTTGAATTTCTATATTGATTCTGTATAACAGAATATATCATATGGAACTGAATGTGATGTTGATTTTATTGTGTAACATCTGTGGATGCAGGGAAACAGGTTGGAGGAATCCGACTGGATTCCTTAACAACTATTTTATTATTTCCATACATTGTGATATATGATGTGGTTTATAATCTATTGTTGATTATATGTTTATTGGCCGATATTTGACATCATGACTTGATATGTTAAATACCATAACATACCGGAATGTTGATAAGGGAATTTCAAAGTGATATTTGAAAATAAAATATTTATAAAATCAAAGGATTTTATAAAAGAGAAATTATTTATAAAATCAGAGAAGATTTTATAAAGAGGAATATTTATAAATAGGAAATATTTTTAAGTGGAATTATAAATAAAGGAAAATCTTTATAAAGTGGAATATTTATAAAGGGAAGTATTTATAAACTCATAAGATTTTATAAATGAGATATTTGTTTGTTAAATAAATAGGATAATCAAAAGAGATTATTTATAAAACAAATAGAGTTTTATAAAGGGATCATTTGTAAAACAAATATAAAGGAAATTCTTTGTAAAACAAATACAAAGGGAAATATTTGTAAAACAAATATGAAAGGAAAATATTTGTAAAACAAATAGAAAGGAAAACATTTATAAAACATTTATAAATGGAATTGAAAAGAGAAATATTTGTAAAACATTTACAAATAGATTAAAAAGAGATATTTATTTGTTAAATAAATATAAAAGATAAAAGAGATATTTATTTGTTAAATAAATAGAAAAGATAAAAGAAATACTTATTCGTTAATTAAATAGAACTGAAAAGGGAATAGTTATCTGTTAAGTAGACAAATGGAAAAGGAGTTATTCAAAGGAGTTAATCAGAATGTGTTAATCAAAATGAGTTAACAAAGTTAATCGAGTTAGAATTAATCGATTAAAGTTAATGGAAAGGGGTTAATCGAGTTAGAGTAATTGATTAGAGTGATCATTAGGGTTAACCAGTTAGAGTTAATCAATTAGGGTTGACCAATTAGAGTTAACCAGTTAGAGTTAATCAATTAGGGTTGACCAATTAGAGTTAACCAGTTAGTGTTAATCAGTCAGGGTTGACCAGTTAGAGTTAACCAGTTAGGGTAAATCAATTAGGGTTGACCAGTTAGAGTTAATCAGTTAGGGTTGATCAGTCAGAGTTAATCAACTAGAGTAAATCAGTCAGGGTTGACCAGTTAAGTTGATTAGTTAGAGTAAACCAGTTAGAGTTGACCAGTTAGAGTTGACCAGTTAGAGTTGATCAGTTAGAGTTAACCAGTTAGAGTTAGAGTTAACAAATAGAGTAATTAAGTAGAGTTAATCGAATTAGAATAAATCAATTAGAGTTAGTCGAATTAGGAGTTATCGAATATTAGTTATTCGAATCGAGTTAAAAGGAGTTATCGAATATTAGTTATTCGAATCAAGTTAAAAGGAGTTATCGAATATTAGTTACTCGAATCAAGTTAAAAGGAGTTATCGAATATTAGTTATTCGAATCAAGTTAAAAGGAGTTATCGTATCTAGTTATTCGAAAGGAGTTAATCGATGATTAGTTTAATCGAAAGGAGTTAATCGAATTTAGTTATTCGAAAGGAGATTATCGAATATAGCGTATTCGAAAGAAAGAGAACGAATGTAGTTCATTCGAAAGAGTGAGTTAAGAATATAGGTTATTCGAAGAAAGATAGTCGAATATAAGTTATTCGAAGAGAGATAACCGAATATAGGTTTTTCGAAGAAGGGTTAATCAAATAGAGATTACTCGAAGAGAGGTATACGTCAAATTCGATTATATCGAATTTGGGAAAAGTATTATTTACTTTTCGATTTTTAAATCAAGATTTATTTATTTATAAATAGATTAGAGTATGTGAATTACTAAAAGTAAGAAGTAAAAAGTTAGATGTTAAGTTAGATATTGCGAAAGTAGGGATTATAACGTTATCGTTATAACCAATGTTTTTATAAAGAAGTGGATTCGTAAATAGAATCTGAAAGTTACGTAAAGAAGATTGTTAAAGATTAAAAGATAAACTTTGACCATTTCGAAGTTAAAACGTTGTTCAGTTAAGGTCTGAGAGGTAATTATACCCCAACTTGATTGACTTCCTTCTTAACTAAGGAATGGTAAGGTTTGATAATGAAGGAGTTTTGGAAATGTTTTCAAAACGAGAATCAGAAATGTTTTCTGATAATAGAAAAATAAGAATTTAGAATATATGGAAACATGAGATAAGAAAATTAATGAACTAAAGAGATTAATGTTGAATGATGATTGATCGATATAATTTACATCCGGAGATAATATCGTTGTTTGCACATCTGTTTTTCTTTGATGGTTAAATCACAGACTATCGAAGTTTTGACCATTTTAACGTTGTTAATATGGAGAGACTGGTTGGATTATTATCCAAAGAACCACTCTGTATTGGCATAAGCATTGCGAATCATATATGCCAAAGATAATTGAAGACGGAGTAAAGTGCAAGGGCTATTTTTTAAGTCTTAGATAACAGTGCCTAAGATGGATGTATTGAATAGTGCCTTCGGTTCATCATGTTCCTGGATGACTTATATGGATGAATGTCTAACAGAGTATTTCCAGAAAGGTCACGTACATTGATTTCTTTAACCGTACCAAGAGTGGAAACGGAGAAGGAAACTTCTTTAGCTAACACGTAGTGTACTGTTGTAGATGTCAATTAGTGATTTTCGATGGATCTGACAATGTGGCATTCGAAGTGAATCTGATGTGATGATAAAGCGTATCCTCAAGCCTCATCAACCGGTAAATGACAGAAATTGGGCAGGTTGCATGGCTATGTAGGTCGCACCTATTAGGGTGTATAATCACCTGATCTAGAGTTTCATTTATTTCTAAAAATCTATTGTTGATGTTGTCCCATTTGGGAAACGGTTGCTGATCCCAACCGTTGGTGATATACATTCGATACACTCAAGCGAAATGAGTGGTCGGTCATATGTGGCCGGGTTGCAAGAAGTTCTTGTTGAACCCAGTGTATTCCTTTCTAGAGGTACACTATCGGAAGGTGGTTCCATACCTTGTCATAGTTGGAAATCCATTAACCAATACGTGCTTGCGGTTTTGATTGTATACTATATATGTTGATAGTGAGATGAAAGCGTTTCTGCTAGATGATTATTATACTGTTGTTGATAGACATTATTATAATATCAAAAGGTTTTTGATATAAAGATATTTTGGATTCTCATAAGGGAAAAACATGTTCCGTTGTATGGCGTGGTCTTATGAGATATCGTTTACTTCTTCAAACCGTTTAAAACTGTTTTACTCATACCAGTCCCATGACTGACCCGGAGTTTATTTTGTTTTGTTTTCCCTAAACTCTTGGGTGCCTAATTTTGTACGAAAGTAGTCGGGATTTACAGATACTTGAAGAGCTGGAGTAGGAGACTTCAGGATTATATAGCTATAGTTATTTCCTCTGTGTTGTACTCTGATAATGTTATTGTATACATATACTGATTTTATTTCAAGGATATGTTATCTATTATATGTTTCGTTCCGCTGTGAGGTTCGTGTTACTCTGATGTTATGTTCCTTCTTCTTCTATTCTAAGTTTTATCTTATCTTTCCTCACCCTCTAATTTCTTTCATTTATTACCGGGATTTTTCGATGTTTGGTTAGTCGTCATCATGTTTATGTCGATAACCAAAGTCGCCAAAATCCGGGTCATTACAGTTGGTATCAGAGCAAAGGTTTAGTTAATACCTTGGCTTTATGGCGTGACTCAGTAGAGATAGGGTTAGTAATACGCTAGATTGAGTTTGAGTGTATATATATGAGTGAACTTATTTGTAGATGATCTAAAAATAATTTTATATTATGGAGATTTATTGATTGAGTGGCTTACGAATTTCTGATCGATCAGTTTGATCCACTGTATCGATAGGAGTGGCTTACGAACTTATGTGTCGACACGATATGTTTTAAAAAGAGGGTAAATGAAAGAATTTTACCCAAAGTATATTTGTTGTTATAATCGAGTAAGATTATAATGGAGATGGTTATATATATATAACCAAGTAGAATTCGTATAAGTGTTACGAAATGAATTAAATCTGAATTCAAACCAGAAATTGAATTTAAAACTCTGGAGAATTGGATAAGTGTTTGTAAATGGATTTGGATTAAAAATAAGGAAAATTTAAGATCCTGGGAGATTTTAAATTGTTTTACAAGTAGTGCGAATTATATTTTGAAATGAATTTCAAAGTGGAAATGTTTAGAAATTGTTTTATAGCATTGAACTCACTTCGATCACTGGAAAATAGATTCTGATGATGACAGGTGCATCACCAGTATTCATTTTCGAGTTGTAAGTGACGAATTACTACTAGAAATACTGTTTTAAATATGTTTTGGGAAAGACAAGTTGTGTTGAATTTCAAAAAGGAAAAATTGATTTTTGAAAAGAGTAAACTGTTTAAAAACTCCTAGGGAAAGTCGGTTTGAATTAAAAACAAATTTAACAGGACATTGTGAAAGCAAATATGAATTAAAGTAAAGCCAGTAAAGTGGTAACTGAGATTGAATTAGAATGATATCAAGACAAATTGGATTGTGAGATTAAAATTTGAAGTGTAATGTGATAATCAAGTTAAGAGTTGGGAATCGAGAAGAAACTCGAGTTGAAATGATATTGGGCTAGGATATGAGCAAAATGTTGTGTTGTGGATAAAAGCAGATTGGAATTCGATTGGGACGACCCTTGTATCTGTTGAATTGATAACAGGTGGAAAGGATAGAATGATATGCCGACAAAAGGTACAAGTTTATATTTCCATTGGATATAAGATTTATGAGCCGAATTGGCGAGCCGCTTGGCTGTTTGATTTTCTGTTGGGTTGGAGATGGCCCAGAGAGGCGAGTTGGAGTTTGACCGATTGACCAGTACAAAGGAGGTGCTGGCGAAATTTTTCGAACAGTTAGGACGTTAGAAAATTTTCGTTGATAAAAATTAAATAAATTTTTAATTGAAATTAAATTGGTCCAGTTGGAAACTGAAGTTAAGAAGTGAACAAATAAGTTATAACTTGTTATCTTAGCAATTTCGAGGACGAAATTATTTTAAGTAGGGAAGAATGTAATGACCCGCATTGGCAGAGGTATTATATTTAATTTATTTAATTATACAAATAGTGATATAGCAAATTAAATGGTAGTTTAATTAAATAATGGTGAATATTTAATTAAATTAATAAATTAAATAATATATTTAATTCTGAAATAATCAGAATTTGCTGAAATGGCGATATGGTGTGAACTGGATCATCTGTGATATTTAATTCAGTTTAGAATTGAATTTGAATAACGAATATATTATATAAACGACAGTTTGAACGTAGAGTTGTAATATAATTAAAATCGAGCTCGAAATGGCACTACAGTTCGTAAATTGGCAAATTCGAACTTCAACTGAATGTACATGATTTGTTTTAAGCGGGATTTCTGTGAAACAAGAAACGTGTGGAGCTGGTGGAATATATCTTTCTAGTGGAAGAGAAAAATCGGGATTTCGTCGTGTAGATTTTGATTTACGTCCAAATCAAATTTTAGAAAAGTCGCTGTGGAATTCCTTTATAACTTATAAAGGAATTATTTATATTTTTAAAAGGAATTTCAATATAAACCGAATATCGGGTTGACCCAAATTTGAAATATCAAGTTAAAAATTCATATAGGAATATTCTGAAGCTGTATGATATCGTATGTGAATATATACGATAATATTTATTTATAAATAATTAATTTAATTATATTTAAATATATTTATATATTTAAATGGGTCATTTAGAGCGGTAAAAATAAGCCACTTTTGCAAACGAAGTCGGAACTCGACGAAACTAATTTTGTTGGATCCGCAATATTAAATTACTGCTAGAGTTCAGTTTCCGTGATTTTTGAAGTCAGTGTGTGGCCGTACGGATTTTTAATGTGAAAAAAGTCAGTATTTTGATGGTTAAAAATACGCTGTGTGAGCAAACGGAGTGGGTATTCGACGAAACAAGTTCCGTTGGGTCTGTAATGTCAAACTCTAGTGGTATGTCCATTTCCATGATTTTTAGACATCATATGTGATCATACAGTATTTTTAATTACAAACGAAAGTTACGCTTGAATAAAAATCAATATAACAATAATATAAAACCTCCTATAAATAATCTTTTTACCTCATTCTAAACCTAATACTTCTCATTCTTGTCAACGGAATTCATGCCTTCGATTTCCTTTCTGCTCAAATGAAAAACGTGAGATTTAAATTCAAGAAGTATTCAAATAAATTTGTATAAAATACAAAACATGTATCTATGGATTCTTGAGGTAATCAGCTTCGATCTAGTACTTGTTTCAAGGGTTGCGATTCATGCTTGGGGAGTTCGACGATTAGCAGTATTTCCTAGGGTTTGAGTATGTTTGATTTTGGAGCACCGTTTGAAGAAATAAAGTCTGTAATTGGGTTTGGGAGGTGGATTCACTTGTGCTGGCCATTTTTGGCGTGTTTCAATGATGAAATGGAACGCGTGAGTTCCTGTAGTTCGTGGATCCTCTAGTTCAACGCGATGGAGCGGAGGTAGCCGAGGTGGGTGCAAGTAATACGGGTGTGTTGAGGAGTTGAAGAGGAAGATCAAGGTGATATTTGTTTTGGGTACGGTGTAGTAGAGTTGGTGTTGTGAGGGAAAATCGGTGGTTTTGAAATGGTTACAGGAGTCCGAAGTTGTGAGGAAGGAGGTACTGTGCGAACGAGGTGGGATGGTTCGAGCTGTATGTGAGTGCTATCGGTTGAAATAGATTTTTACAAGGGTTATTTCGGTAACTTTTCTTTGCATTTGAATGAAGTGATGAGGGAGTCATGGTTTTTAGCAGAAGAAGTCACTTCTGGTGTTTAGACTGAAAGGAGGAAGAAGAACAAGGAGCGAGGCAGGTTGGTTTATTTGGAAGTGTGTTGAGTAACAAAGCAGTTATGGAAGGAGAAGGAAATCGTGAATAGCGAGTAAGGAGAAGCAAGCAGGAAGAGGAAGCCGCAGTTTTCATTTGCGGAAGACCTCCTGTTCACGAGCCTGTCAAATGAAGTAGTGGGCCGGGTTTTACTAAACTGAAGTTGGGCTGGAATAAAAGGTTAAGCCAAATCATTTAACGGAATTAAATTTAAATTAATTTAAATAGTGCAGTAACTTATATAAATCATATCTCGGTCATACTTAATCAAAATTGAGCGAAACAAGATCAGATGGGATTGTGTGGGCGGACACTACATAGTGGAACAGACTGAGAGTGGAGGGGAGCTCGTTACAATTTATAGCGAAATAAATTGTCCGTCTGAACCAAGCGATGGTTATCGTTATTAACGAAGATCGTCCAATGTGAGTAAATCTCACTAACTCTGAACAGTTTATAATTTCATGTTGTATTTTTAAAACTGTTAAATATTGGTTGATCGACTGTGTGTCGACTGCTTGATTGAACTGCTAGTCAGTTAGTTGAATTTCTATATTGATTCTGTCTAACAAAATGTATCATATGGAACTGAAAGTGATGTTGATTTTATTGTGTAACATCTATGGATGAAGGGAAACAGGTTGGAGGAATCCGACTGGATTCCTCAATAGCTATTTTATTATTTCCATATATTGTGATATATGACGTGGTTTATAATCTGTTGTTGATTATATGTGTATGGACGATATTTGACATCATGACTTGATATGTTAAATACCATAACATACCGGAATGTTGATAAAGGAATTTTCAAAGTGATATTTGAAAATAAAATATTTATAAAATCAAAGGATTTTATAAAAGAGAAATTATTTATAAAATCAAAGAAAATTTTATAAACAGGAATATTTATAAATAGGAAATCTTTTTAAGTGGAATTATAAATAAAGGAAAATCTTTATAAAGTGGAATATTTATAAGGGAGGTATTTATAAACTCAAAAGATTTTATAAATGAGATACTTATTTGTTAAATACATAGGATAATCAAAAGGGATTATTTATAAAACAAATAGAGTTTTATAAAGGGATTATTTGTAAAACAAATATAAAGGAAATTCTTTGTAAAACAAATACAAAGGGAAATATTTGTAAAACAAATATGAAAGGAAAATATTTGTAATATAAATAGAAAGGAAAATATTTGTAAAACATTTACAAATGGAATTGAAAAGAGAAATATTTGTAAAACATTTACAAATAGATTAAAAAGAGATATTTATTTGTTAAATAAATAGAAAAGATAAAAGATATATTTATTTGTTAAATAAATAGAAAAGATAAAAGAAATACTTATTCGTTAATAAATAGAATTGAAAAGGGAATAGTTATCTGTTAAGTAGACAAATGGAAAAGGAGTTATTCAAAGGAGTTAATCAGAATGTGTTAATCAAAATGAGTTAACAAAGTTAATCGAGTTAGAATTAATCGATCAAAGTTAATGGAAAGGGGTTAATCGAGTTAGAGTAATTGATTAGAGTGATCATTAGGGTTAACCAGTTAGAGTTAATCAATTAGGGTTGACCAATTAGAGTTAACCAGTTAGAGTTAATCAATTAGGGTTGACCAATTAGAGTTAACCAGTTAGAGTTAATCAGTCAGGGTTGACCAGTTAGAGTTAACCAGTTAGGGTAAATCAATTAGGGTTGACCAGTTAGAGTTAATCAGTTAGGGTTGATCAGTCAGAGTTAATCAACTAGAGTAAATCAGTCAGGGTTGACCAATTAGAGTTGATCAGTTAGAGTAAACCTGTGACGGCAAGGAATTTCGCTCGATCCGAATCAGTCGTTAAACCGATCTAGACCATTCGAAACCCCTGATCGTTTGAGGATAGAACAAATCAGAACACAAACAGAAGAACATTTCATTGCTTATTACAACAATTTCATCAGATACAAGAATATACAGAGTATAAATGAATAAATTACATTCGATAAATATCAGAGATTACAATAAATTTCATAGGAGCGGAAAATAATACAAAGCACAACTGAAGGTGATATACGGATACAGAGCTTTCCGGATATCATTCCAGCTGTAAACCAGGATCCTGTGAATATAAACCTGCAAAACCAAAACTACTAGCTGCCCGTGTCGAAAATAAGGGCACCCAGAGTTTAGGTTAAAACAATAAACTCCAGGTCAGTCATGTGACTGGTGTGAGAACTAAAACAGTTATTTAAAGCTTTACTTCAAAAGAGAGTAATTCAAGGGACCACGCCATATAACACGGAACGGGTTTCCTCCCAAGAATACCAGTGCATAGAATAAACAACGCAATGCTTTTTCGAAAAATGAAGCTATTATGACCCAGGTCCCATCACACAATGCAACGCAAGCCGGAGGATAGGGTTTTCCCTTATAATAGCCAAACATGCTTGATACGTTTAAAACAAATCATTTGATACTATAATAAGTGTATAGTGTCAAAACAATTTCAATCATAAATATAAATCATAGACGGCATGGGTACCATCTATCATGTCGCCATACTAGTTCTACAATTAAAACCACAATACACGTATTGGAAATTGGATTTCCGTCATGAGTCGAGGCAAAGGGCAAGCTCCTCTCCGCTTCGAGACACTCTAGCAAATGCCTCAGGACTACACACTCTGGGCAACCCCAGATTCGGTTGGGCCGGTCCTCACTTACGTTAGAGGATTAGTTATGCCTGGACACATGTTTCCCGGTCCTTACAGACCTATAATCGAGGCGCCTCGCATCCAACAACCACATAGGTGAAAAGTATATAAATGTCAGGGCTGGTAAGTCACTGACACCACCAAAGCTAGAAAGAAACGTCGTGCTCTCCCAGCGGTCTGTATCCCGTTTTTAACTCATACCGAGGTGTGAGGTTCGCGAATTCACGTTATACACAAAGCTACGCCACAAAGGCCGTGCTTTGATCATCAACCACAAGACTTTGCTTTTCAACAGAAGCCTTGATCCATGCAACTCAGTATGCCACACAGGCAATTCATGCCATGCGATTGATATCTATCGATATATAACCTCTAAGCTCATACGTCTCAGAGAAGGGCGTTAAGCAAGAGAATAAATTCTCCGCCGCCAAGCAGATATATATTTAACAGAAATCAATCAACACAGAATAAAATCCAATGTCAGACACACAATCCATTTACAAGTTCGTTCTGGGTCTGAACGAAACCGGAGGCACTTTCCTCGCATATCCATCGATCTCCAAGTACGTCTGGACGACCACCAACTATTTCCATCCTCTTGGGTGTACAGCCCAATCAGGATCGTCAGTAATTATCCAAACGATGTGAAGACTTCCGGTCTTCGACCACCGTCTTCATCTTCGACTTATCGTCGAATCGGTTATTCAGAATGGGTATGAACCCGGCCTTTCCGAATAACCCGCGTATATTAAAAACAACTGTTACACAAACACAACCTACGCCTCATTCCAATTCAGAATATTCTTTTTTTTTCTCCAGAGAAAATCACATTCTTAGGGAAATGTTCCCATTAATTTTATCCAAGATAAATCCTTTAAGATTTATCCTTTAATCTTCCTTTGGATGTCATTTCAAACCAAATTATGGTTTTTCGAACTAGTCGAGATTAGCGAACCGCACCGAAGTAATTATTTATTTTATTTCCCAATCCCAACCTATTCATCCCATGAAGCAAAACTGGTAATACTTCATATCTAACACCACGGTGTTATCGGTAAAATTAATTACCATTTCACGATCAAATCTAATTAAAGATTTAACTATCGCTTTGGAGCAAAACTGGTGATACTCCATTCTTTCCCAATTTCTAAATTTGATAGTTTAAATTATCAATTCCCATTTCAATCTAATTGAAAATTCATTAAAACTCCTTTTACTGGGTTAAAGAACTAATGTTCTTTAAAACACAGTTCACGACAAACCCAAATCACATTCTATTTATTTATCGGGTTAAAGAACAAGTGTCATGTAAAACACCCTTCACGATAAACCCACAAATCTATTCGAATTTACAACCCATTTCAAATCCAATTTATTTATTTAAAAATAAATGGGTTTTAATTTTAGTTCAAAACTAGTTCATTTCGATAAAAATCTATTTTTATCTTTTCAAACATGGAGTTTTTCATCCCAATTTTTCCCAAATCATTTCTTATGATATTACACAAATTATTACTATTTTTAATAATATTATCAAAGTCCGTACAGTCGATTTCCAACAACGGCCATCGAACTACACTTATAGCGACCTTTTTCGAATTTGATTTGGACGTATCTCCAAATCCAACCGTTAGATTTCAAATTTCTAATATTCGTTAGAAAGCTCTTTTCGATACGAACCCAATGGTTCCGGTTTTAGGAGAATCCGACGGTCGGATCTCCCGTAATGTCCGTTTGAAATAAATGGTCGAAATTCACGAACCGCCGCGGCGCGGCGCGTTCTATTTAGACCATTATATTATATATATATAATATATATTTCGTCGATTTCCTTTTAAAACGAATTTTATAAATAGATTTATTTGAATTCGTTTAAAAAACATTTTCAACTTTTATTTCAAATTAAATCAAATTTAAATTTTCCTTATAAATTCGTTTTAAAATTCATTTCTATTCAATTCAATTTGAAATCGTTTTCTTTTCAATTCAATTCGAAATCGTTTTCAATTCAATTTATTTCGAAATCGTTTTCAATTCAATTCATTTCGAAATCGTTTTCAATTCAATTCATTTCGAATTCGTTTTCAATTCAATTCATTTCGAAATCGTTTTCAATTCAATTCATTTCGAAATCGTTTTCAATTCAATTCATTTCGAAATCGTTTTATATTCAATTCATTTCGAAATCGTTTTATATTCAATTCATTTCGAAATCGTTTTATATTCAATTCATTTCGAAATCGTTTTATATTCAATTCATTTCGAATTCGTTTTCAGTTCAATTCATTCCGAAATCGTTTTCAATTCAATTCATTTCGAAATCGTTTTATATTCAATTCATTTCGGAATCGTTTTGTATTCAATTCATTTCGAAATCGTTTTATATTCAATTCATTTCGGAATCGTTTTATATTCAATTCATTTCGGTTTTCTATTCAAATCAAATCAAATTCCATTTCAAAATATTCAATTTCGAAATCACTCTTCAATATTCATTTTAAAATGAATAAAATCGATATAAATATCGATCACGTCAAAATGGCGTCAATCTAATCAACACGGCTTCATATATTTCTAATTTCAAATATTCTATTTCAAATATTTCTTTTTCAAATATTTCCTTTTCAAATATTTCTATTTTTCAAAATATTCTATTTCAAATATTTCTATTTTTAAAATATTTCGTTCAACACATGACTAATCTCAACGGATGAGTACTGCCAACGCATGAACCTTTATTTTATAATATTGATAAAGATGTAAATTTTATTATTAAAATATTTCGTTCAACACATGACTAATCTCAACGGATGAGTACTGTCAACACATGAACCTTTATTTTATAATATTGATAAAGATGTAAATTTTATTATTAAAATATTTCGTTCAACACATGACTAATCTCAACGGATGAGTACAGTCAACATATATGAACCTTTATTTTATAATATTGATAAAGATGTAAATTTTATTATTAAAATATTTCGTTCAACACATGACTAATCTCAACGGATGAGTACAGTCAACACATGAACCTTTATTTTATAATATTCTTTATTTTCTAAATTGGAATGAGGCCCAATCAATCACCATATAATGTTGATTATATGGATTTTCATACATCACACGTATATAATAGCATTGAAAAATAATCAACCATCAACCAAAGTGCACTACACTGTATAAGCATCAAATATAGATATCTAACGCTTATAACAGCCTGTCAATCAATCGATCGACATATTTAATCAATCAGGATGAGTGCACTTCGAATTTCATCCCAATACCCGTGTGGGGTTTCAAACAATCAAACACAGATTTTATTTGTGCAGTTGGGCGATGTGTAAAATTTATCGACCCAATCAATGTCCTTCAAATAGGTGTACATAAACAAACCGTCCGGTTTGTAAATGAATATTTTATTTTATTCACTTCCACGTTAAAAATTATATTTTCAACGATAAAATATTTTATTTCAACACATGAATTTATATTCAGTTCATTTACACAATAAAAATGATATTTTTATTTTTCTAACATATTTTAGGAAATTTCGGCGGCATAACGGCACGATACTAGAAACGGGACGAGGCCTAGCCTTATCCCCGGTCTAGTGAAGGGCCACGCCATTCACACATCAATCAAATCAATTTCATTTCACCAAACAATTCAATTCAACCCAAACAATCTAACTAACAACACAGTCAACAAACAAGTCCATGGTCTGTGGACGATTGTGTCGGGTGCTACTAAACACCGTTTGCATCCTAATATATATATATATATATATATATATATATATATATATATATATAACTAGAAAATGAAATTGAAAGGTGAGAAATTCTCACCGATAGCTATCCAATACCACGACTCTTCATTTATAGAAATCTTCATCGTTATCGCATCTTTGTCATCTTCGTTGCCCGTAGCCACTACATATATAAAAATTGAATTTTTACTTCGCTATTCAATATATAAAAATCGAATTTTTACTTTGCTATTCTATATATAAAAATCGAAATTTTACTTTGCTATTCAATATATAAAAATCGAATTTTTACTTTGCTATTCAATATATAAAAATCGAATTTTTACTTTGCTATTCAATATATAAAAATCGAATTTTCATACATGCTATTATATAGATAAAAATCCTATCTTTCTATGTATATACTATATAAAAATCCGTCCTTTTATATTCAAAAATCTTATCTTTACCTAAATAAAAATATACTTTTCATGTTTAAACAACGCCATTATATTCTTCAAAAACAATGCATATTTATTTAAGACAATGCTATAAATATATATATTTAAACAATGTATATTTTTAGATTTTAAAACAATGATTTTTATAAATTCTATCTCATAATAAAAATCTTATTTAAAACGACGTTATATATAAAGATTTCGCCTTTTTAATTATAAAGATTTCGCCTTTTTAATTATAAAGATTTCGCCTTTTTATTTATATCATTATAAAAATCACATTTTTATTTTTCTACACATATAAAGATGATATTTCTAATATTCCTATCATGTAAAAATTATATTTTTAATTCTCCGATCGAATAAAAATTCTATTGCTAATTTTCCTATCGAATAAATTCAGTTTTAAAATCAAATAAAATGGTAACTGAAAATAGAAAAATAAAATAAAGACTTACATAGAAATAGAAGGGGGAAGAGCAGCGTTCACTGTCGGAGGGGGGGGGGGGTGTCGCTGTGGTCGAGGCAGAGGGTTTCGGGGGGGGGGGGGGGGGGGAGGGAGGGGAGGAAAGGGGGTCGGCGCGAGGCAGAAAAAAGGGGGGTCTTCGGAGGTGGCGCGTCGATCGATTGGGGGGGGGGGTATCGCGTCGCCTCTGGCGCCTGGGGGGGGGGGGGGTCTCCGATCTGACGAGGAGGGGGGTGTCGCTTCGAGGTGGCGGCGGTTTAAGGGGAGAGGCGACGCTCCTCTCCGCTTTCTCTTTTTTTTTTTGAAAAATGATTTTGAACGTGGGCGGGGGGGGGGGGGGGGGGTGGGGGCAGAGAAAGATAAAGGAGAGGGGGGAGAAAGTTTATTTTTAATTTATTTAATTATTTTATTTACCAAAAAGTTGACTTTTTATTTCGACCTCGAAACGAGGCCCACCGCCTGTCGTCCATAGCTAACTACCCCCATTCCGAACACAATGGGATATGTATCGTAAGCTGATTCGGCTGTTACAATCAGTTTTTGTCCAAATCAACATATACTTCTATATATTGAATTTGAACACGCATTTCAATTTACCGAGGTCACATACTAACAAGAAAAATTCCCGAAAAATATTTTCTAGCTTCGTATTGACGATACGGTCCTAACAAAACTAGTTTCGCCGAATTCCGAGACCGTTGGAAAAATGGCCATTTTCCAGTCGATTAAAATCCACTGAAACTGGTCAAATGCTTTTTCCTTTGCCACGCTCACATATTGTAACAACCCGAATTTTAACAACATGTGAAAACAAGAAATCAAGGTATAATTAAAAATGAAATAAAATATATAAAAATATGTTTAGATAGGTAAATAATGGTGATGCATAAGAAGAATTAATTAATATTTGGAAGAGAAGAAAAATTAGTTCGGTAACGGTGTGTGTAACGGAAAAGATAGTAAAATAAGGATAATTAATTTAATAATCAGCAATTAGGTAAAATGGACTTCACCATTGCGTTCCTCTCGAAAAAATACGCGAAATAGAGTCCGAGTTTTCGAAAATCGGAGTCCGTATGACCAAGATATGGCCAAAACAAGTTTCAGCAGACTTTCTGGCAGACAGAACCGAGTCGACCCTAGAGTCGACCCTAGAGTCGACCTCCGCAGGCCAGGTTGACTCGACAGTCGACCCTAGAGTCGACCCCCCCCTACAGGTCGACCTGGTCGGCCTGGTTGGGCCCAGAACCCATTTTTGAAGCCCGGTATGTGTTTTGATGGTCCGGAGTGACTCTGGGGTTGATCTAATGGCCTAAATGAGTTGCCTACAACTATTTAAAGACCCTAAGACCTATCCTAAATCATACTATTTCATTTTAGCACTCATGCAGCCGCCATTAAACCTAGAACTCTAAATTAAAAATACAAAGAACAAAAATTAAAGAAGACGAAGGATGATTCTTGAAGGCTACAACTAGAAGCTACAACAACTACGATGCTTTAGACAACGGATTTGGGGCTATTTGATTTAAAGTTTTGATTTGGATTGCTTGATTCATATTGTAAGCTCTATGTCACTTTTTAGGCAAAAACGCTAAAATAACATGGACATGCTATGAATTGAAACCGGATTTAGGAACTATTATTAATCCATGTTTATATAGTTTAACTTTGAATCATAAATTGGGAATATTGCTATGTCAATGTTGCAATTTAAACTTGTCATGATTTTGATGTGGTTATGAATCACTTTGGCTTAATTGTATGGCAAGTTGGACTAATACATGTCCATGGAATCACTATGTTTATTGAAATCTTTATGTTGATTAAACCATGCCTATGATGCTAATAAAACCATGTCTATGATGTTAATGAAACTAGGCCTGTGATGTTAATATACCAATCATGTTAATGACAAATTGGGAATTGCTAGGTTATGATGAAAAGTTGGAATCATTATGTTTATAATGCTAGATGAGAATCATTATGTTAAAAATGCTAAATTTGAAATCCACTATGCCTATTAGAATTACCATGCCTTTAATGTTTCATGTTTGTAATAAAATGATTATTATGCCTGCAAGGATTATTATGCCTATGATGTAAAGTTGAAATCATCATGTTAAACCAAGTTGGAACCATTATTATGCCAAGTTATCATCATGTTAGTGTTGAAACCATGTGATATGTTATAGCCTCTTTATTATGCAAGTGATGTTGGAATTGTCACATATGCCAATCACATGTTTGGTGTTATTCCCCTTTTATCTCTTGAATTGTTTATGCTTGCGAACGAAGTACGTTTATATACGTTGGGGATACGATTGGGTAGAATAGGCAAAACTTGAATTGATTATAATCATAAACCGTGAAATTTGGCATAAGTAGAACATGAAATATGACACGAAAACTTGACTTGAACATGCCATAACTTGACTAGAAACATGCCTTAGTTGGACATAAAATTTACATGAACATGCTACGAAAGTAGCACGAATTTGATAAGAACGTGGGCATGACCTTAGAAAACAAGAAAGTGGCCAACTCGAGGTTTGTAACAACCCGAAAATCTGGGCCAGTTTAAAATTTTTATTTCGGCAATTTTAGCGAATTTTGATTATTTAAAATGAATTATTTTAAATAAAAATGACGAGAAATTTATTTTGAATAAAATTCAATCGTATATAGTTATATAGATCGATGATAGAATATAAATATTTATTTATATTTATAAAAGGAATTGAAAATGGCGCGGTAGTTCGATAATTCGATTTCAAACTTCATTTGAATATACCGGGTGCAAAACAATCCGGATTTTAGCGAAACCAAAAATATCAGAATCTAATTGAGAATATCTTTCCAACGAATCCGAAAAATCAAGATTCCATAGCGGGAATCAAAAGATATGTCCGGTTGAAAATTCTGAATAGTCGCTATGGAATTCAGGCCCTTAAAAATGGAGATTTTGCAAACGACCTCGGATTTCGACGAAACCACTTTTGCTGGATCCGTGATGTAAAGTTATTGCTAGGTTTCAAATTTCATAATTTTCCGAATCAGTATGTGAGCGTGGCAAAGGAAAACGTGTTTGACCAGTTTCAGTTGATTTTAATCGACTGGAAAATGGCCATTTTTCCAACGGTCTTAGAATTTGACGAAACTAGTTTTGTTAGGACCGTATCGTCAATACGAGGCTAGAAATTATTTTTCTGGAATTTATAGAGTTAGTATGTGACCCTGGTAAATTGAAATGCGCGTTCAAATTTAATATATAGAGTTATATGTTGATTTTGACGAAAACTGATCGAAACGATCGAATCAGCTTGCGATACATATCCCATTGTGTTCGGAATGGGGGCAATTAGCTGGGGGCGACAGTCGTTGGGCCTCGTTTCGAGTTGGAATTTAAAAGTTACTTTTTG
The DNA here is from genome assembly GCA_030737875.1 of Allium sativum. Taxonomy (NCBI): domain Eukaryota; kingdom Viridiplantae; phylum Streptophyta; class Magnoliopsida; order Asparagales; family Amaryllidaceae; genus Allium; species Allium sativum. Next base: position 166,962,507 of record CM060913.1, read on the forward strand.
AATGGAAAAATAAATAAATAAATAAATAAATAAATATATATCTCCTTAACAAACACCCCCCCCCCCCTTTTTCTACCGTTGACTTCAGATTAGATAAAAAAAAAAAGAAACCCCGACATCAGGAGAAAAACCCGATCCACCAACCCCTCCCCTTCGTCGCTGCCTCCACCGCCGCCGTTGATCTCCGACAGACCCCCCCCCCCCCCCCCCGCGCCAGTCTCCTCTTCTCCCCCACCGAATCGACGTACGAGCCTCCCCAATTCCACCAAATCGACGCCACCGCAACCCAGTCCGACCCTCCCCCAGCGCCGCACTCCGCCAGCACCTCCCCCCGACAGCGAGCACCCCCTCCGGCTATGCGACGTCGACGCCAAGACTCCCCCCCCCTTCCTCCTTTGAACGCAACGCCTCCCTCTTCGTCGGTGAGTTTTTCTTTCGGTTAAGTTAGTTTTAAAATATATTTTCATTGTTTTAAAATCAGTAAAAAATTTGTAAATATGGTTGTTTTAAGATCTGAAAATCTTTATATAGATTATAGTTATAAAAATGCGTAAGGATTCCATTTTTAGTGTTATAAAAATCTATTTTTTTTGGGTATGAAAGAATATATATGAAAGATAGAATTTTTATATGATATAGCGAAGTAAAAATTCGATTTTTATATATTGAATAGCGAAGTAAAAATTCGATTTTTATATATTGAATAGCGAAGTAAAAATTCGATTTTTATATATTGAATAGCGAAGTAAAAATTCGATTTTTATATATTGAATAGCGAGGTAAAAATTCGATTTTTATATATTGAATAGCGAAGTAAAAATTCGATTTTTATATATTGAATAGCGAGGTAAAAATTCGATTTTTATATATTGAATAGCGAAGTAAAAATTCAATTTTTATATATTGAATAGCGTAGTAAAAGTTCGATTTTTATATATGTAGTGGCTACGGGCAACGAAGTTGACAAAGATGCGATAACGATGAAGATTTCCTACATATGAAGTGTCGTGGAATTGGGATAGCTATCGGTGAGAACTTCTCACTCTTCAATTTCTTTTTCTAGTTATATATATACTAGGATGCAGACGGTGTTTAGTAGCACCCGACACCCGTCATCCACAAACCATGGATGGCTTGTTTGTTAAATTGTTTGGTTGTGTAGTTGGTTAGATTATTTGGTTTGAAATTGAATTGTTTGGTGAAATGAAATTGATTTGATTGATGTGTGAATGGCGTGGGCCTTCACTAGACCGGGGATAAGGCTAGGCCTTTTCCCGTTTCTAGTATCGTGCCGTTATGCCGCCGAAATTTTTCTAAAAATAAGTTAGAAAAATAAAGATAACATTTTATTTAATAAATGAACCGAATAGAATGTTCATAGGTTGAATAAAATAGTTTGATCGTTAAAATATAATTTTTAACGTGAATGTGAATAAATAAATATTCATTTACAAACCGGACGATTTGTTTATGTACACCTATTTGAAGGACATTGATTGGGACGATAAATTTTACACATTGCCCAACTGCACAAATAAAATCTGTGTTTGATTGTTTGAAACCCCACACGGGTATTGGGATGATATTTGAAGTACACTAATCCCGATTGTTTAGTTGTATGTCGATCGATTGATTGACAGGCTGTTATAAGCGTTGAATATTTATATTTGATGCTTATACAGTGTAGAATGCACTTTGGATGATAGTTGATTATTCATCATTGTTGATATATACCTGTGTTGTAGAAAATTCATATAATTAACATTATATGGTAATTGATTGGGCCTCATTCCAGTGTTAAAATAGAAATATTTGAAAAAGAAATACTTGGGATAGAATATTTAAAAATAGAAATATATGAAGCCGTATTGATTAGATTGACGCCATTTTGACGTGAACGATATTTATATCGATTTTATAATGAATATCGAAAGTGATTTCAAAATTTGATATTTTGAAAAGAAATGAATTCGAATTGAAATCGGATAGAAATGAATTCGAATTGAATTGAAAACGAACTGAAATTGAATTAGAAATCAATTTGAATTGAAATCAATTTGAAATGAATTTAAAACGAATTTATATTGGAATATTCAATTTTGATTTGGGAAGTTGAAACCGTTTTGAAAATGAATTTTAAAACGATTTATAAAGCACGTTTTGAATTGAAATCGACGAAGTATACATTATATATATTATATATATAATATAATCGCCCGAATAGAACGCGCCGCGCCGCGGCAGTTCGCGAATTTCGACCATTTATTTCAAATGGACATTATGGAAGATCCGACCGTCGGATTCTCCTAAAACTGGAACCGTTAGGTTCGTATCGAAAAGAGCTTTCTAACGAATATTGGAAATTAGAAATCTAACGGTTGGATTTGGAATTATGTCCAAATCAAATTTGAAAAAGGTCGCTGTAAGTGCAGTTCGATGGCCGTTGGTGGAAATCGACTGTACAGGCCTTGATAAAATTATTAAAAATATTAATAATTTGCGTAGGATCATAAGAAATGATTTGGGAAAAATTGGGATGAACAACTCAATATTTGAAAAGATAAAAATAGTTTTTTTATCGAAATGAACTAGTTTTGAACTAGAATTATAATTCTATTTATTTTTAAATAAATAAATTGATTTTGAAATGGTTTTGAAAATAACCAGAATTTCCAATAATTGCATTGGAATGGATTTGAATCGAAATTGTCTTCGGAATATTTCGATGTTGGATTTCGTGATTATACAGATGTTGTTATGGAAATTTGAAAGATATCGATATATATATCGTTATTTCCAATACGATATCTGTTGGTCGTTGAATTTGATATTGAATATAAGCCGATATATTTTCTATTCAGAACCTTGTATTTAATATCAAATGTGATTTGGGTTTGTCGTGAATGGTGCCTTGACTAACATTGTTCTTGAACCCAGTTGAGAAAAGATTAAATCTTTTTATTTAGATTTAATGAAGTGTACCAATTAAATGATATTTAATTGGAATTGAATTGATATTGATTTTTGGGTTTATCGTGGACAGTGTTTTAAATAACACTCGTTCTTTAACCCGATAATTAATGGAATGTGATTTTGGGTTTATCGTGAACTGTGTTTTAAATGACACTGATTCTTTAACCCAGTTAACGATTAAAACTAAGTGGAGTTTTAATGAATCTTTAATTAGATTGAAAAGATCGAGAATGGAGTATCACCAGTTTTACTCCAGGCGATAGCTAAATCTTTAACTAGATTTGAACGTGAAATGGTAATTGAATTTACCGATAACACTGTGGTGTTAGATATGAAGTATTACCAGTTTTACTTCATGGGATGAATAGGTTGGAATTGGGAAATTAAAATAAATGATTACTTCGGTAAGGTTCGCTAATCCCGACTAGTTTGAATTGATATTCAAAAATATATTAAAGAATAAATTTTAAAGAACTTATCTTTGATAAAATTAATGGGAACCTCTCCCTATGAATGTGAAATTTAGAAACTAACTGTCGGTTAGCCAAGCAGAATGGTTTTCTGGATATTGATCTGATGTTGATTTCGGCCTTCGGGGTTAATATTTGGGGAATTATTCTCTTGATTAATTTACGGTTAGTGACTGATAAATTGGAATGAGGCGTATGTTGTGTTTGTGTAACACTTACTTAAAATATACGCGAGTTATTCGGAAAGACCGGGTTTATCCCATTTTGAATAACTGATACGACGATAAGTCGAAGATGAAGACGATGGTCGAGGACCGAAGGTCTTCACGTCGTTTGGGTGATTACTAATGATCTTGATTGGGCTGTACACCCAAGAAGATGGAAACAGTTGGTGATCGTCCAGACGTACTTGGACTGTGTGTCTGACATTGGATTTTAATCTGTATGATTGATCTCTATTAAATATATATCTGTTTGGCGTCGGAGAATTTATTCTCTTGCTTAACGCCCTTCTCTGAGACGTACGAGCTCAGATGTTATATACTGATGGATATCAAACGCATAGAGTGAACTGCCGGTGTGGCATGCCTAAGTGGCGAATGATCAAGGCTTCTGTTGAAAAGCAAAGTCTTGTGGTTGAGGATCGAAGCACGGCCTTTGTGGCGTAGCTTTGTGTAACGTTTACTTCGCGAGTTTCACACCCGGTATGAACCAAAAACGGGAGACGGGCCTCAGGGAGGGCATGCGTTTCTTTCTAGTTAGAAGTGGTGTCAGTGGTTTTACACGCCCTGACGAGTTTGACTTATGTGGTTGTTGCTGTTGCGAGGCGCCTCGATTAGATCGGCCGATCCGGGTCCGATGGTGTCATTCGTTGGCTCATTTACGCCCCATAGGGCGGGGAAACGCATGTTCAGGCATTTTAATCCACATCGGTGGACCGGCCCTGACGATCCAAGGGTCACTCGAGCTCTGATCCTGAGGGGCAGACTAGAGCGTCTCGAATCGGTTGAGGACTATCTTTTGCCTCGGTTCATAGATGGAAACCCAATTTCCAAATACGTGACTTTGCGATTTTGATTGTATAACTTATATATGGCGACATAGTGGTATGGGGCATTCATGCCGCCTATGATTGATACTTATGATTTGAAGTTGTTTTATACACTATGCACTTATAATAGTATCAAATGATTTGTTTTAAACGTATCAAGAATTCTTGGCTATTATAAGGTAAAAACCCTATCCTCCGGCTTGCGTTGCATTGTGTGATGGGACCTGGGTCTTATAATAGCTTCATTTTTCTTTATTTAGCATTGCGCTGTTGTTTTATACACTGGTGTTCTTGGGAGGAAACCCGTTCCGTGTTATACGGCGTGGTCCCTTGATTTACCTTACTATAAAAATAAAGAATAATAACTGTTTTAGTTCTCACACCAGTCACATGACTGACCTGGAGTTTATTGTTTTAACCTAAACTCTGGGTGCCCTTATTTTGACACAGGCAGTTAGTAGTTTTGGTTTTGCAGATTTATATTCACAGGATCCTGGTTTACAGCTGGAATGATATCCGGAAAGCTTTGTATCCGTATATCTCCTTCTAGTTGTGTATTGTATTATTTTCTGCGGCGATGTAATTTAAATCTCTGATATTTCTGTGTAATATTTATTTGTTTATACTCTGTATATTCTTGTAACATTGTTGTAATATACAATGAAATGTTCTTCCGTCTGCGTTCTGTTTTGTCGTGTTCTCAAAACGATCAGGCGTTTCGAACGGTCTGGGTCGGTTTAGCGACTGGTTCGGATCGAGCGAAATTCCTTTTCGTCACAAGGTTGGGTTGAGTTTGTAGTGTAAATCTGCCCGGAACCGCCCGGCAAATCCAGTTGTTACAAACAATAGAATCCAATGTGGGTAGTTGGTCACATCGCGCTTGAAACCCGAGGTTGGGTTGAGTTCGTAGCGTAAACCTACCCGGAACCGCCCGACAAATCCAGTGGCTACGAACAATAGGATCCAATGTGAGTGGTTAGGTGCATTAACGAATCAATTAATGCCAATTAGGGTTAAGTCATGAACATGAAAAGACAACTTAACCAACTTGAACACGATTTGTAGGGCTAAGTCATGAACTTGAAACGACAACACTTAGCCAACTTGACATGACACGTAGGCGGGTTAAGTCACGAATTTAAATGACATACTTAACCATCTTGACACGACTAGACTGGAAAAGGATTAAGTCACGAATTACATGACTTAATCGGTTAGGCGGGTTAGGTCACGAATTACATGACCTAATCTGTAGGCGAAACCCTAGACACGACCCTTTTCAGCAGTAACCCTCTAGATGTATCAAGGTACCCTGGGGCTAGGCCGGGTGGGGCACGATTACTGGACTGATTGTAAGAGGTGAACGACGGTAGTGGGGTACGCCAGTGTAGGTTCGGTGGGCTACGGTCGTGCACGTATTCCGGGGCAGACACTGGGTATCCGTAGATTTATCTGTGCATCTTGAATCGTGTCAGGGGTTGACACCCTAGGGCTGATACACCCGAAGGTGGACCCAGCACAGGTGACTACATTCGTGATTAGCCGTATGACACGGACACTTGACGAGCTAGAACTTGTAGGGAGCCGATCGACTAGATAATCGCTCCGTAGGACCCCGTACTTGGGTCAGACCCCGTTTCAGGGTCATTTCATGATATTGGGCCGTGGGATTTATTTCATGATTAACTTGTGACATGGACTTAGTATACTAGTATAGTCGATGCAACGAATCTTGAACATGTGATGCTTTATTTGACTTGTCTTGACTTATCATGATCACCTTAGTTATCTTGCTCACCTTGACACCATTCTTAAGTTTAGTTCCAGTCCATACATGACCTGTTGTTTTAACCGTTTTTACACTGAAAGTCACTAGGGCTTACTCAGTCTTTATGACTGACCCTTTTCCTTTCGCCTCTTTTTCTTTCGTTCCCCCCCCCCCCCCAGGTTCTCAGGGAGGAAACACTAGCTCTTAGCTTGGATGTCACTTGCTTTGGCTCAGCATGTACGGTTTTCTATGGCTGCTTCTTTTTACTGCACTTGGGGAATAAGCTGTTTTTCTGTTTTTAAGTTATTTCTTCTTTGGCTATTATTACAAGACAGTTTTAATGAAGTTATTTGAAATGTTTGTAAGTGACATGGTTTATTTTGGAATAAAATGAAGTTCTGTTTTGCTCATAAATTCTTCCGCTGTTTACTTAAAATTTTTTTATTGATGTTCTGTCTTGTGATAATTCTGTGATGTTATCTCGATAATACCCTCCAAAACTAGTGCATTCCCTTTGTGAGTGACCCTAGCGGAGGTAGGGTGTTACACTTGGTATCAGAGCAGAAGGTTACCAAGACTGGGCAAAAGTTTTGAAAACCTTTTGAATTTCTTTTTTTCAAAGCCATTTACAAAGAAGCACTTTTCAAGAAAAGTTGGTTTATTTTAAAAGGCTATTCCCCAAAAAGCCATTAGCACAATCTTTGTTTCCTCGTTTGAATCTTTTCCTTTTTCGTTTTCAGCTTATCATGGCCGACGATCTTAATCTTCCCGAGGGTGTCAATATACCCACTTGGTTCCGTCGTTTCCTCGAGGCTCGGGCTAATGTGACAGGCCCAGCCAATCCTCCTCCTCATCCTCCTCAACCTCCGCGAGAAACCGCTTTTTCAAAGATATGCAAGGACTTTAAGGCCATGGGCGGAAAGGATTTCCTAGGAACTGTGACTTTTGTTGAGGCACGGAATTGGTTGAAGGAAACCGAAGACTTGTTTGTTATCTTTGAGGTAGAGGACAATAGGAAAGTACAGTTGGCAGCGTGGCTCATGAAAGAGGAAGCTTCTTATTGGTGGGAAGTCACCAACGCTACTAGGCCCATTGAGACTTGGGCGGACTTTAGAGGGAGATTTGGGCTTAAGTTCTTATCATCGGTAGAGGAGAGTCTCCATATGGAACGGTTTCTGGCCCTTAAACAAGGAAATATGACAGTTAAAGAATACGTGAACCGTTTCAATCAGCTTGCCCGCTTCGGATTGGAGTTAATCAACACTCCTCAGAAAAAGGCGCTACGTTTTGCACGAGGCTTGAACGAGCCACTACATGGTTTGGCCATGACTCATGTGCCCATGGGGGCGACCTTTGAAAGCTTGGTGGATATGGCCCTACTGTATGAGGAAGATAAGAAGGGCAAGAAAGAGGTCAAGCCCAACGATTCTCAGAATAAGAAGGTAGACTCCGAGAAAGGAGGCAACAACGACAACTCACGTGATAAAAGGAAATGCAATTTCTGTAGTACAGAAGGGCACATAGCCCAGGACTGTCGAAAGAGGAAGAGAAAGCAAGGTCAATGTTTTCATTGTGGGGAGACTGGACACATCAGCAAGTACTGCCCTAAGAAGCAGACCGGACCTTCCGGGGGTACATCTTTAACTTCTTTTTCTAGATGCTTTGTTTTATCTTGTTATCTCCTCGATCCTATCTTGAGAACCATAGGTAGAATCTTTTTGGATGTAAACATGTAATTGAAACATGTTATGATTGCAAAATGGTTGCAAGTGGTCGCAAGTGGTTGCTCGTGGATGCATGAATACACATTAGGCACTAGATCGGCTCAGTCACAGTTTCATACTTGCATATGCATGAGTGATTATTTTGGAAACTTGGTTGTGCTATCATTTGGTTGTTGCATATGATTGAATGTTTGTGCACTCATGTAGAAATCATGAATTATAATAGGAAAATTTTGCATACATATTGGATTCATTTCACTAAACATATTTTGCATTTAGAAAATCAATCAGGCCTGATCATTAGCATTAGATAAGGAACATATACACACTCTTTGCATGTGTTCATAAAACATTAGAAGTCTTTTAAGGACCATGGTTGCTTGTGAATGATGTTTTGAGTAGATGGATGATGGATGGTAGGACACATTCTTCTTAACTTGAAGATTTCGGGGACGAAATCCTTTAAGGAGGGGAGAATGTAACAACCCGAATTTTAACAACATGTGAAAACAAGAAATCAAGGTATAATTAAAAATGAAATAAAATATATAAAAATATGTTTAGATAGGTAAATAATGGTGATGCATAAGAAGAATTAATTAATATTTGGAAGAGAAGAAAAATTAGTTCGGTAACGGTGTGTGTAACGGAAAAGATAGTAAAATAAGGATAATTAATTTAATAATCAGCAATTAGGTAAAATGGACTTCACCATTTCGTTCCTCTCGAAAAAATACGCGAAATAGAGTCCGAGTTTTCGAAAATCGGAGTCCGTATGACCAAGATATGGCCAAAACAAGTTTCAGCAGACTTTCTGGCAGACAGAACCGAGTCGACCCTAGAGTCAACCATAGAGTCGACCCTAGAGTCGACCTCCCTAGGCCAGGTCGACCCTAGAGTCGACCCCCCCCCCCCAACAGGTCGACCGGGTCGGCCTGGTTTGGCCCAGAACCCATTTTTGAAGCCCGGTATGTGTTTTGATGGTCCGGATTGACTCTGGGGTTGATCTAATGGCCTAAATGAGTTGCCTACAACTATTTAAAGACCCTAAGACCTAGCCTAAATCATACTATTTCATTTTAGCACTCATGCAGCCGCCATTAAACCTAGAACTCTAAATTAAAAATACAAAGAACAAAAATTAAAGAAGACGAAGGATGATTCTTGAAGGCTACAACTAGAAGCTACAACAACTACGACGCTTTAGACAACGGATTTGGGGCTATTTGATTTAAAGTTTTGATTTGGATTGCTTGCTTCATATTGTAAGTTCTATGTCACTTTTTAGGCAAAAACGCAAAAATAACATGGACATGCTATGAATTAAAACCGGATTTAGGAACTATTATTAATCCATGTTTATATAGTTTAACTTTGAATCATAAATTGGGAATATTGCTATGTCAATGTTGCAAGTTAAACTTATCATGATTTTGATGTGGTTATGAATCACTTTGGCTTAATTGTATGGCAAGTTGGACTAATACATGTCCATGGAATCACTATGTTTATTGAAATCTTTATGTTGATTAAACCATGCCTATGATGCTAATTAAACCATGTCTATGATGTTAATAAAACTAGGCCTGTGATGTTAATATACCTATCATGTTAATGACAAATTGGGAATTGCTAGGTTATGATGAAAAGTTGGAATCATTATGTTTATAATGCTAGATGAGAATCATTATGTTAAAAATGCTAAATTTGAAATCCACTATGCCTATTAGAATTACCATGCCTTTAATGTTTCATGTTTGTAATAAAATGATTATTATGCCCGCAAGGATTATTATGCCTATGATGTAAAGTTGAAATCATCATGTTAAACCAAGTTGGAACCATTATTATGCCAAGTTATCATCATGTTAGTGTTGAAACCATGTGATATGTTATAGCCTGTTTATTATGCAAGTGATGTTGGAATTGTCACATATGCCTATCACATGTTTGGTGTTATTCCCCTTTTATCTCTTGAATTGTTTATGCTTGCGAACGAAGTACGTTTATATACGTTGGGGATACGATTGGGTAGAATAGGCAAAACTTAAATTGATTATAATCATAAACCGTGAAATTTGGCATAAGTAGAACATGAAATATGACACGAAAACTTGACTTGAACATGCCATAACTTGACTAGAAACATGCCTTAGTTGGACATAAAATTTATATGAACATGCTATGAAAGTAGCACGAATTTGATAAGAACGTGGGCATGACCTTAGAAAACAAGAAAGTGGCCAACTCGAGGTTGGGTTGAGTTTGTAGTGTAAATCTGCCCGGAACCGCCCGACAAATCCAGTTGCTACAAACAATAGAATTCAATGTGGGTAGTTGGTCACATCGCGCTTGAAACCCGAGGTTGGGTTGAGTTCGTTGCGTAAACCTGCCCGGAACCGCCCGACAAATCCAGTGGCTACGAACAATAGGATCCAATGTGAGTGGTTAGGTGCATTAACGAATCAATTAATGCCAATTAGGGTTAAGTCATGAACATGAAAAGACAACTTAACCAACTTGAACACGATTTGTAGGGCTAAGTCATGAACTTGAAACGACAACACTTAGCCAACTTGACATGACACGTAGGCGGGTTAAGTCACGAATTTAAATGACATACTTAACCATCTTGACACGACTAGACTGGAAAAGGATTAAGTCACGAATTACATGACTTAATCGGTTAGGCGGGTTAGGTCACGAATTACATGACCTAATCTGTAGGCGAAACCCTAGACACGACCCTTTTCAGCAGTAACCCTCTAGATGTATCAAGGTACCCTGGGGCTAGGCCGGGTGGGGCACGATTACTGGGCTGATTGTAAGAGGTGAACGACGGTAGTGGGGTACGCCAGTGTAGGTTCGGTGGGCTACGGTCGTGCACGTATTCCGGGGCAGACACTGGGTATCCGTAGATTTATCTGTGCATCTTGAATCGTGTCAGGGGTTGACACCCTAGGGCTGATACACCCGAAGGTGGACCCAGCACAGGTGACTACATTCGTGATTAGCCGTATGACACGGACACTTGACGAGCTAGAACTTGTAGGGAGCCGATCGACTAGATAATCGCTCCGTAGGACCCCGTACTTGGGTCAGACCCCGTTTCAGGGTCATTTCATGATATTGGGCCGTGGGATTTATTTCATGATTAACTTGTGACATGGACTTAGTATACTAGTATAGTCGATGCAACGAATCTTGAACATGTGATGCTTTATTTGACATGTCTTGACTTATCATGATCACCTTAGTTATCTTGCTCACCTTGACACCATTCTTAAGTTTAGTTCCAGTCCATACATGACCTGTTGTTTTAACCGTTTTTACACTGAAAGTCACTAGGGCTTACTCAGTCTTTATGACTGACCCTTTTCCTTTCGCCTCTTTTTCTTTCGTCCCCCCCCCCCCCCCCCAGGTTCTCAGGGAGGAAACACTAGCTCTTAGCTTGGATATCACTTGCTTTGGCTCAGCATGTACGGTTTTCTATGGCTGCTTCTTTTTACTGCACTTGGGGAATAAGCTGTTTTTCTGTTTTTAAGTTATTGCTTCTTTGGCTATTATTACAAGACAGTTGTAATGAAGTTATTTGAAATGTTTGTAAGTGACATGGTTTATTTTGGAATAAAATGAAGTTCTGTTTTGCTCATAAATTCTTCCGCTGTTTACTTAAATTTTTTTTATTGATGTTCTGTCTTGTGATAATTTTGTGATGTTATCTCGATAATACCCTCCAAAACTAGTGCATTCCCTTTGTGAGTGACCCTAGCGGAGGTAGGGTGTTACACTTGGTATCAGAGCAGAAGGTTACCAAGACTGGGCAAAAGTTTTGAAAACCTTTTGAATTTCTTTTTTTCAAAGCCATTTACAAAGAAGCACTTTTCAAGAAAAGTTGGTTTATTTTAAAAGGCTATTCCCCAAAAAGCCATTAGCACAATCTTTGTTTCCTCGTTTGAATCTTTTCCTTTTTCGTTTTCAGCTTATCATGGCCGACGATCTTAATCTTCCCGAGGGTGTCAATATACCCACTTGGTTCCGTCGTTTCCTCGAGGCTCGGGCTAATGTGACAGGCCCAGCCAATCCTCCTCCTCATCCTCCTCAACCTCCGCGAGAAACCGCTTTTTCAAAGATATGCAAGGACTTTAAGGCCATGGGCGGAAAGGATTTCCTAGGAACTGAGACTTTTGTTGAGGCACGGAATTGGTTGAAGGAAACCGAAGACTTGTTTGTTATCTTTGAGGTAGAGGACAATAGGAAAGTACAGTTGGCAGCGTGGCTCATGAAAGAGGAAGCTTCTTATTGGTGGGAAGTCACCAACGCTACTAGGCCCATTGAGACTTGGGCGGACTTTAGAGGGAGATTTGGGCTTAAGTTCTTATCATCGGTAGAGGAGAGTCTCCATATGGAACGGTTTCTGGCCCTTAAACAAGGAAATATAACAGTTAAAGAATACGTGAACCGTTTCAATCAGCTTGCCCGCTTCGGATTGGAGTTAATCAACACTCCTCAGAAAAAGGCGCTACGTTTTGCACGAGGCTTGAACGAGCCACTACATGGTTTGGCCATGACTCATGTGCCCATGGGGGAGACCTTTGAAAGCTTGGTGGATATGGCCCTACTGTATGAGGAAGATAAGAAGGGCAAGAAAGAGGTCAAGCCCAACGATTCTCAGAATAAGAAGGTAGACTCCGAGAAAGGAGGCAACAACGACAACTCACGTGATAAAAGGAAATGCAATTTCTGTGGTACAGAAGGGCACATAGCCCAGGACTGTCGAAAGAGGAAGAGAAAGCAAGGTCAATGTTTTCATTGTGGGGAGACTGGACACATCAGCAAGTACTGACCTAAGAAGCAGACCGGACCTTCCGGGGGTACATCTTTAACTTCTTTTTCAAGATGCTTTGTTTTATCTTGTTATCTCCTCGATCCTATCTTGAGAACCATAGGTAGAATCTTTTTGGATGTAAACATGTAATTGAAACATGTTATGATTGCAAAATGGTTGCAAGTGGTCGCAAGTGGTTGCTCGTGGATGCATGAATACACATTAGGCACTAGATCGGCTCAGTCACAGTTTCATACTTGCATATGCATGAGTGATTATTTTGGAAACTTGGTTGTGCTATCATTTGGTTGTTGCATATGATTGAATGTTTGTGCACTCATGTAGAAATCATGAATTATAATAGGAAAATTTTGCATACATATTGGATTCATTTCACTAAACATATTTTGCATTTAGAAAATCAATCAGGCCTGATCATTAGTATTAGATAAGGAACATATACACACACTCTTTGCATGTGTTCATAAAACATTAGAAGTCTTTTAAGGACCATGGTTGCTTGTGGATAATGTTTTGAGTAGATGGATGATGGATGGTAGGACACATTCTTCTTAACTTGAAGATTTCGGGGACGAAATCCTTTAAGGAGGGGAGAATGTAACAACCCGAATTTTAACAACATGTGAAAACAAGAAATCAAGGTATAATTAAAAATGAAATAAAATATATAAAAATATGTTTAGATAGGTAAATAATGGTGATGCATAAGAAGAATTAATTAATATTTGGAAGAGAAGAAAAATTAGTTCGGTAACGGTGTGTGTAACGGAAAAGATAGTAAAATAAGGATAATTAATTTAATAATCAGCAATTAGGTAAAATGGACTTCACCATTGCGTTCCTCTCGAAAAAATACGCGAAATAGAGTCCGAGTTTTCGAAAATCGGAGTCCGTATGACCAAGATATGGCCCAAACAAGTTTCAGCAGACTTTCTGGCAGACAGAACCGAGTCGACCCTAGAGTCGACCATAGAGTCGACCCTAGAGTCGACCTCCCTAGGCCAGGTCGACCCTAGAGCCGACCCCCCCCCCCCCTAACAGGTCGGCCTGGTTTGGCCCAGAACCCATTTTTGAAGCCCGGTATGTGTTTTGATGGTCCGGATTGACTCTGGGGTTGATCTAATGGCCTAAATGAGTTGCCTACAACTATTTAAAGACCCTAAGACCTAGCCTAAATCATACTATTTCATTTTAGCACTCATGCAGCCGCCATTAAACCTAGAACTCTAAATTAAAAATACAAAGAACAAAAATTAAAGAAGACGAAGGATGATTCTTGAAGGCTACAACTAGAAGCTACAACAACTACGACGCTTTAGACAACGGATTTGGGGCTATTTGATTTAAAGTTTTGATTTGGATTGCTTGCTTCATATTGTAAGTTCTATGTCACTTTTAGGCAAAAACGCAAAAATAACAAGGACATGCTATGAATTGAAACCGGATTTAGGAACTATTATTAATCCATGTTTATATAGTTTAACTTTGAATCATAAATTGGGAATATTGCTATGTCAATGTTGCAAGTCAAACTTATCATGATTTTGATGTGGTTATGAATCACTTTGGCTTAATTGTATGGCAAGTTGGACTAATACATGTCCATGGAATCACTATGTTTATTGAAATCTTTATGTTGATTAAACCATGCCTATGATGCTAATTAAACCATGTCTATGATGTTAATAAAACTAGGCCTGTGATGTTAATATACCTATCATGTTAATGACAAATTGGGAATTGCTAGGTTATGATGAAAAGTTGGAATCATTATGTTTATAATGCTAGATGAGAATCATTATGTTAAAAATGCTAAATTTGAAATCCACTATGCCTATTAGAATTACCATGCCTTTAATGTTTCATGTTTGTAATAAAATGATTATTATGCCCGCAAGGATTATTATGCCTATGATGTAAAGTTGAAATCATCATGTTAAACCAAGTTGGAACCATTATTATGCCAAGTTATCATCATGTTAGTGTTGAAACCATGTGATATGTTATAGCCTGTTTATTATGCAAGTGATGTTGGAATTGTCACATATGCCTATCACATGTTTGGTGTTATTCCCCTTTTATCTCTTGAATTGTTTATGCTTGCGAACGAAGTACGTTTATATACGTTGGGGATACGATTGGGTAGAATAGGCAAAACTTAAATTGATTATAATCATTAACCGTGAAATTTGGCATAAGTAGAACATGAAATATGACACGAAAACTTGACTTGAACATGCCATAACTTGACTAGAAACATGCCTTAGTTGGACATAAAATTTATATGAACATGCTATGAAAGTAGCACGAATTTGATAAGAACGTGGGCATGACCTTAGAAAACAAGAAAGTGGCCAACTCGAGGTTGGGTTGAGTTTGTAGTGTAAATCTGCCCGGAACCGCCCGACAAATCCAGTTGCTACAAACAATAGAATCCAATGTGGGTAGTTGGTCACATCGCGCTTGAAACCCGAGGTTGGGTTGAGTTCGTAGCGTAAACCTGCCCGGAACCGCCCGACAAATCCAGTGGCTACGAACAATAGGATCCAATGTGAGTGGTTAGGTGCATTAACGAATCAATTAATGCCAATTAGGGTTAAGTCATGAACATGAAAAGACAACTTAACCAACTTGAACACGATTTGTAGGGCTAAGTCATGAACTTGAAACGACAACACTTAGCCAACTTGACATGACACGTAGGCGGGTTAAGTCACGAATTTAAATGACATACTTAACCATCTTGACACGACTAGACTGGAAAAGGATTAAGTCACGAATTACATGACTTAATCGGTTAGGCGGGTTAGGTCACGAATTACATGACCTAATCTGTAGGCGAAACCCTAGACACGACCCTTTTCAGCAGTAACCCTCTAGATGTATCAAGGTACCCTGGGGCTATGCCGGGTGGGGCACGATTACTGGGCTGATTGTAAGAGGTGAACGACGGTAGTGGGGTACGCCAGTGTAGGTTCGGTGGGCTACGGTCGTGCACGTATTCCGGGGCAGACACTGGGTATCCGTAGATTTATCTGTGCATCTTGAATCGTGTCAGGGGTTGACACCCTAGGGCTGATACACCCGAAGGTGGACCCAGCACAGGTGACTACATTCGTGATTAGCCGTATGACACGGACACTTGACGAGCTAGAACTTGTAGGGAGCCGATCGACTAGATAATCGCTCCGTAGGACCCCGTACTTGGGTCAGACCCCGTTTCAGGGTCATTTCATGATATTGGGCCATGGGATTTATTTCATGATTAACTTGTGACATGGACTTAGTATACTAGTATAGTCGATGCAACGAATCTTGAACATGTGATGCTTTATTTGACTTGTCTTGACTTATCATGATCACCTTAGTTATCTTGCTCACCTTGACACCATTCTTAAGTTTAGTTCCAGTCCATACATGACCTGTTGTTTAACCGTTTTTACACTGAAAGTCACTAGGGCTTACTCAGTCTTTATGACTGACCCTTTTCCTTTCGCCTCGTTTTCTTTCGTTCCCCCCCCCCCAGGTTCTCAGGGAGGAAACACTAGCTCTTAGCTTGGATGTCACTTTCTTTGGCTTAGCATGTACGGTTTGCTATGGCTGCTTCTTTTTACAGCACTTGGGGAATAAGCTATTTTTCTGTTTTTAAGTTATTGCTTCTTTGGCTATTATTACAAGACAGTTGTAATGAAGTTATTTGAAATGTTTGTAAGAGACATGGTTTATTTTGGAATAAAATGAAGTTCTGTTTTGCTCATAAATTCTTCCGCTATTTATTTAAATTTTTTTATTGATGTTCTATCTTGTGATAATTCTGTGATGTTATCTCGATAATACCCCTCCAAAACTAGTGCATTCCCTTTGTGAGTGACCCTAGCGCAGGTAGGGTGTTACACTTATCGATTCGAAAAATTATGTAATTTGGAATCTAGCAATAATTTGACATCACGGACCCAACAAAAGTGGTTTCGTCGAAATCCGAGGTCGTTTGCAAAATTTCCTTTTTTAAGGGCTTGAAATCCATGGCGACTATTCAGAATTTTCAACTGGACATATCTTTTGATCCCCGCTATGAAATTTTAATTTTCCGGATTCGTTGGAAAGATATTCCCAAATAGATCCTAATGTTTTTGGTTTCACTAAAATCCGGATTGTTTTGCCCCCGGTACATTCAATTGAAGTTTGAAATCGAATTATCGAACTACCGCGCCATTTTCAGCTCTAACTATAATTATATATAAATATTTATATTCTAACGACGACGCGTATAAATATATACGTTCTAATTATATTCAAAATAAATTTTCCGTCGATATTATTTAAAATAATCTATTTTAAATATTCAAACTTCGCTAAAATTGCCAAAATAAAAATTTTAAACTGGCCCAGATTTTCGGGTTGTTACAATCTCCCCCACTTAAAACTTTTCGTCCCCGAAAAGGAACAAAGTCGAAAGTGATTTGCTTAATCAGCTCTACGTTCGATCTGGCTTCCATTCTCCAACTTTTCAGTTTCTGAGAATTTTCAAATTTCAAAAAATTTGGCTAACACCCTAAATTTTCGAAAAATTTCGCCATAACCTCCCCTGCACCGGGAGCCACGGGAAAATCCCGAAATAGCCATATAGGCCTTCTGATCTCAAAAAGAAAAAGAAAAAGCCAAGCGGCTAGCCAATAGGCTCATAAAATCATCATCACCCAAACAAAACGGTAAATTATAGTAAACATGTACCTATTTGTCGGGCAAACAAATTTTATTCTCTGCTCTAGCCTCCTTGCTATGACCTGTTCAATGTAAGTATATGTATATGCAAGCAAATGCGACCAATTTTCAATATAATTCAATATTTGATTCAATTAGGCATAATGGTTCAAAATTTATTCAACAAATAAACAAACAACACAAACATCAATCAATTAGTGAATTAGAGTTTCAAATTCATAATTTTGATATATATACTGAAAATCATGTTTTTGATGCCAATTCACAACAATGTGTTCTAGCTATATAAGTTTTGGTTCTCACACCAGTCTAATGGAAATATATAGATATCACACCTTCGAAACACGAAAATAAATACTGGTGATGGCGCGCCATCATCAGGATCATGTCCGGGCGACTAGAATGTGATTCTATATCTGTCTAATATATTAAAACTTCGAATATATGTTCATGACGCGTATATGCAAAACCTTTATATACTAGATTGTCCATTCAAAATAAATAAATAATCAAATACGTATAAAGCGATTTAAATTTCAAAAACAAAATTGTTTTCATTTGAAAAATATACTCTTCACACTTGTTTTAGGATACTACTGATCCTATCTCTAACGAGTCATTCTAATTGGATATTACTAATCCAATATCTGATGAATTCTTTCGTATGGTTCTAATGTGTCTTGTTCTCTAGCTCTGTAAACCAAAGCTCTGATACCAAATGTGACGGCAACGCGAAATCCGGTAGGCTTTGCAACCATCCCTTCATCCTCCATTGCAGCAGGTAAAACCCACCGCGGCTCACACTGGTCCCCCAATTCCTTGTTTTACGATGACCCTCTTGAGTCTCGCGCCTACTGGCGAACCAACGCCCTCCCCAGCGACATGTAGGGGTAAGAGTCTCCCGTTCGCCACCAAACCGCGAAGCGAGAACCCCCTATCATGCGTACCCGGCCTACTCAGGGCCAGCAACAAGAACTGGTGATACTCCATTCTCGCCCAATTTCTAAATTTGATAGTTTAAATTATCAATTCCCATTTCAATCTAATTGAAGATTCATTAAAACTCCTTTTACTGGGTTAAAGAACTAATGTTCTTTAAAACACAACGACAAACCCAAATCACATTCTATTTATTTATCGGGTTAAAGAACAAGTGTCATGTAAAACACCCTTCACGATAAACCCACAAATCTATTCGAATTTACAACCCATTTCAAATCCAATTTATTTATTTAAAAATAAATGGGTTTTAATTTTAGTTCAAAACTAGTTCATTTCGATAAAAATCTATTTTTATCTTTTCAAACATGGAGTTTTTCATCCCAATTTTTCCCAAATCATTTCTTATGATATTACACAAATTATTACTATTTTTAATAATTTTATCAAGGTCCGTACAGTCGATTTCCAACAACGGTCATCGAACTGCACTTATAGCGACCTTTTTCGAATTTGATTTGGACGTATCTCCAAATCCAGCCATTAGATTTCAAATTTCTAATATTCGTTAGGAAGCTCTTTCCGATACAAACCCAACGGTTCCGGTTTTAGGAGAATCCGACGGTCGGATCTCCCGTAATGTCCGTTTGAAATAAATGGTCGAAATTCACGAACTGCCGCGGCGCAGCGCGTTATATTTAGGCCATTATATTATATTTATAATATATATTTCGTCGATTTCCTTTGAAAACGAATTTTATAAATAGTTTTGAATTCGTTTCAAAAACATTTTCAACTTTTATTTCAAATTAAATCAAAATTAAAATTTTCCTTATAAATTCGTTTTAAAATTCATTTCTATTCAATTCAAACTTCAATTCAATTTGAAATCGTTTTCTTTTCAATTCAATTCGAAATCGTTTTCAATTCAATTCATTTCGAAATCGTTTTCAATTCAATTCATTTCGAATTCGTTTTCAATTCAATTCATTTCGAAATCGTTTTCAATTCAATTCATTTCGAAATCGTTTTGAATTCAATTCATTTCGATATCGTTTTCAATTCAATTCATTTCGAAATCGTTTTCAATTCAATTCATTTCGAAATCGTTTTGTATTCAATTCATTTCGAAATCGTTTTATATTCAATTCATTTCGAAATCGTTTTATATTCAATTCATTTCGAAATCGTTTTATATTCAATTCATTTCGAATTCATTTTATATTCAATTCATTTCGAATTCGTTTTCAATCCATTTCGAAATCGTTTTTAATTCAATTCATTTCGAAATCGTTTTATATTCAATTCATTTCGGACTCGTTTTATATTCAATTCATTTCGAAATCGTTTTATATTCAATTCATTTCGGAATCGTTTTATATTCAATTCATTTCGGTTTTCTATTCAAATCAAATCAAATTCCATTTCAAAATATTCAATTTCGAAATCACTCTTCGATATTCATTTTAAAATGAATAAAATCGATATAAATATCGATCACGTCAAAATGGCGTCAATCTAATCAACACGGCTTCATATATTTCTAATTTCAAATATTCTATTTCAAATATTTCTTTTTCAAATATTTCCTTTTCAAATATTTCTATTTTTCAAAATATTCTATTTCAAATATTTCTATTTTTAAAATATTTCGTTCAACACATGACTAATCTCAACGAATGAGTACTGTCAACGCATGAACCTTTAATTTATAATAATGATAAAGATGTAAATTTTATTATTAAAATATTTTGTTCAACACATGACTAATCTCAACGGATGAGTACTGTCAACACATGAACCTTTAATTTATAATATTGATAAAGATGTAAATTTTATTATTAAAATATTTCGTTCAACACATAACTAATCTCAACGGATGAGAACTATCAACACATGAACCTTTATTTTATAATATTGATAAAGATGTAAATTTTATTATAAAAATATTTCGTTCAACACATGACTAATCTCAACGGATGAGTACAGTCAACACATGAACCTTTATTTTATAATATTGATAAAGATGTAAATTTTATTATTAAAATATTTCATTCAACACATGACTAATCTCAACGGATGAGTACAGTCAACACATGAACCTTTATTTTATAATATTCTTTATTTTCTAAATTGGAATGAGGCCCAATCAATCACCAACCATCAACCATCAACCAAAGTGCACTACGCTGTATAAGCATCAACTATAGAAATCTAACGCTTATAACAACCTGTCAATCAATCGATCGACATATTTAATCAATCAGGATGAGTGAACTTCAAATTTCATCCCAACACCCGTGTGGGGTTTCAAACAATCAAACACATATTTTATTTGTGCAGTTGGACAATGTGTAAAATTTATCGACCCAATCAATGTCCTTCAAATAGGTGTACATAAACAAACCGTCCGGTTTGTAAATGAATATTTTATTTTATTCACTTCCACGTTAAAAATTATATTTTCAACGATAAAATATTTTATTTCAACACATGAATTTATATTCAGTTCATTTACACAATATAAATGATATTTTTATTTTTCTATCATATTTTAGGAAATTTCGGCGGCATAACGACACGATACTAGAAACGGGACGAGGCCTAGCCTTATCCCCGGTCTAGTGAAGTCCCACGCCATTCACACATCAATCAAATCAATTTCATTTCACCAAACAATCCAGTTCAACCCAAACAATCTAACTTACAACACAGTCAACAAACAAGTCCATGGTCTGTGGACGATTGTGTCGGGTGCTACTAAACACCGTCTGCATCCTAGTATATATATATAACTAGAAAATGAAATTGAAAGGTGAGAAATTCTCACCGATAGCTATCCAATACCACGACTCTTCATTTATAGAAATCTTCATCGTTATCGCATCTTTGTCATCTTTGTTGCCCGTAGCCACTACATATATAAAAATTGGATTTTTACTTCGCTATTCAATATATAAAAATCGAATTTTTACTTTGCTATTCTATATATAAAAATCGAATTTTTACTTTGCTATTCAATATTTAAAAATCGAATTTTTACTTTGCTATTCAATATATAAAAATCGAATTTTTACTTTGCTATTCAATATATAAAAATCGAATTTTCATACATGCTATTATATAGATAAAAATCCTATCTTTCTATGTATATACTATATAAAAATCCGTCCTTTTATATTCAAAAATCTTATCTTTACCTAAATAAAAATATACTTTTCATGTTTAAACAACGCCATTATATTCATCAAAAACAATGTATATTTATTTAAGACAATGCTATAAATATATATTTTTAAACAATGTATATTTTTAGATTTTAAAACAATGATTTTTATAAATTCTATCTCATAATAAAAATCTTATTTAAAACGATGTTATATATAAAGATTTCGCCTTTTCAATTATAAAGATTTCGCCTTTTTAATTATATAAATTTCGCCTTTTTAATTATAAAGATTTCGCCTTTTTAATTATATCATTATAAAAATCACATTTTTATTTTTCTACACATATAAAGATGATATTTCTAATATTCCTATCATGTAAAAATTATATTTTTAATTTTACGATCGAATAAAAATTCTACTGCTAATTTTCCTATCGAATAAATTCAGTTTTAAAATCAAATAAAATGGTAACTGAAAATAGAAAAATAAAGACTTACCTAGAAATAGAAGGGGGAAGAGCAGCGTTCACTGTCGGAGTGGGGGGGTGTCGCTGTGGTCGAGGCAGAGGGTTTCGGGGGGGTGGGGGAAGGTGGTCGGCGCGAGGCAGAAAAGGGGGGGGGGTCTTCGGAGGTGGCGCGTCGATCGATTGGGGGGGGTATCGCATCGCCTGGGGGGGGGTCTCCGATCTTACGAGGAGGGGTGTGTCGCTTCGAGGTGGCGGGTGGTTTAAGGGGAGGGGCGATGCTCCTCTCCGCTTTCTCTTTTTTTTCTGAAAAATGAATTTTAACGGGGGGGGGGGGGGGGGGGAGGGGGGGTAGAGAAAGATAAAGGAGAGGGGAGAGAAAGTTTATTTTTAATTTATTTAATTAATTTATTTACCAAAAAGTTGACTTTTTATTTCGACCTCGAAACGAGGCCCACCGCCTGTCGTCCATAGCTAATTACCCCCATTCCGAACACAATGGGATATGTATCGTAAGCTGATTCGGCTTTTACAATCAGTTTTTGTAAAAATCAACATATACTTCTATATATTGAATTTGAACACGCATTTCAATTTACCGGGGTCACATACTAACAAGAAAAATTCCCGAAAAATATTTTCTAGCTTCGTATTAACGATACGGTCCTAACAAAACAAGTTTCGCCGAATTCCGAGACCGTTGGAAAAATGGCCATTTTCCAGTCGATTAAAATCCACTTAAACTGGTCAACGCGTTTTCCTTTGCCACGCTCACATATCGATTCGAAAAATTATGTAATTTGGAATCTAGCAATAATTTGACATCACGGACCCAACAAAAGTGGTTTCGTCGAAATCCGAGGTCGTTTGCAAAATTTCCTTTTTTAAGGGCTTGAATTCCATAGCGACTATTCAGAATTTTCAACTGGACATATCTTTTGATCTTCGATATGAAATTTTAATTTTCCGGATTCGTTGGAAAGAGATTCCCAAATAGATCCTAATGTTTTTGGTTTCACTAAAATCCGGATTGTTTTGCACCCGGTACATTCAATTGAAGTTTGAAATCGAATTATCGAACTACGACGCGTATAAATATATACATTCTAATTATTTTCAAAATAAATTTTTCGTCGATATTATTTAAAATAATCTATTTTAAATATTCAAACTTCGCTAAAATTGCCAAAATAAAATTTTTAAACTGGCCCAGATTTTTGGGTTGTTACAAAACCAGTTAGAGTTGACCAGTTAGAGTTGATCAGTTAGAGTTAACCAGTTATAGTTAGAGTTAACCAATAGTGTAATTAAATAGAGTTAATCGAATTAGAATAAATCAATTAGAGTTAGTCGAATTAGGAATTATCGAATATTAGTTATTCGAATCGAGTTAAAAGAAGTTATCGAATATTAGTTATTTGAATCCAGTTAAAAGGGGTTATCGAATATTAGTTATTCGAATCAAGTTAAAAGGAGTTATCGAATATTAGTTATTCGAATCAAGTTAAAAGGAGTTATCGAATCTAGTTATTCGAATGAAGATAATCGATGATTAGTTTAATCGAAAGGAGTTAATCGAATTTAGTTATTCGAAAGGAGATTATCATATATAGCGTATTCGAAAGAAAGAGATCGAATGTAATTCATTCGAAAGAGTAAGTTAATCGAATATAAGTTATTCGAAGAAAGACAGTCGAATATAAGTTATTCGAAGAAAGATAATCGAATATAGGTTATTCGAAGAAGGGTTAATCAAATAGAGATTACTCGAAGAGAGTTATACGTCGAATTCGATTATATCGAATTCGGGAAAAGTATTATTTACTTTTCAGTTTTTAAATCAAGATTTATTTATTTATAAATAGATTAGAGTACGTGAATTATTCAAAGTAAGAAGTAAAAAGTTAGATGTTAAGTTAGATATTGCGAGTGTAGGGATTATAACGTTATCGTTATAACCAATGTTTTTATAAAGAAGAGGATTCGTAAATAGAATCCGAAAGTTACGTAAGGAAGTTTGTTAAAGATTAAAAGATAAACTTTGAACATTTCGAAGTTAAAATGTTGTTCAGTTAAGGTCTGATAGGTAACTATACCCCAACTTGATTGACTTCCTTCTTAACTAAGGAATGGTAAGGTTTGATAGTGAAGGAGTTTTGGAAATGTTTTCCAAACGAGAATCAGAAATGTTTTCTGGTAATAGAAAAATAAGAATTTAGAATGTACAGAAACATGAGATAAGAAAATTAATGAACTAAAGAGATAAATGTTGAATGATGATTGATCAATATGATTTCCATCTGGAGATAATATCGTTGTTTGCACACCTGTTTTTCTTTGATGGTTAAATCACAGACTATCGAAGTTTTGACTATTTTAACGTTGTTAATATGGAGAGATCATTTGGATTATTATCCAAAGAACCACTCTGTATTGGCATAAGCGTTGTGAATCATATATGCCAAAGATAATTGAAGACAGAGTAAAGTGCAAGGGCTATTGTATAAGTCTTAGATAACAGTGCCTAAGATGGATGTACTGAATAGTGCCTTCGGTTCATCCTGTTCCTGGATGACTTGTATGGATGAATGTCTGACAGAGTATTTCCAGAAAGGTCACGTACATTGATTTCTTCAACCATACAAAGAGTGGAAGCGGAGAAGGAAACTTCTTTAGCTAACACGTAATGCACTGTTGTAGACGTCAATTAGTGATTTTCGATGGATCTGACAATGTGGCATTCGAAGTGAATCTGATGTGATGATAAAGCGTAACCTCAAGCCTCATCAACCGGTAAATGACAGAAATCGGGCAGGTTGCATGGCTATGTAGGTCGCACCTATTAGGGTGTATAATCACCTGATCTAGAGTTTCATTTATTTCTAAAATCTATTGTTGATGCTGTCCCATTCGGGAAACGGTTGCTGATCCCAACCGTTGGTGATATACATTCGATACACTCAAGCGAAATGAGTGGTCGGTCATGTGTGGCTGGGTTGCAAGATGTTCTTGTTGAACCCAGTGTATTCCTTTCTAGAGGTACACGATCGGAAGGTGGTTCCATACCTTGTCATAGTTGGAAATCTATTACCTAATACGTGCTTGCGGTTTTGATTGTATACTATATATGTAGAACGTGAGATGAAAGCGTTTCAGCTAGATGATTGTTATACTGTGGTTGATAGACATAATTATAATATCGAAAGGTTTTTGATATAAAGATATTTTGGATTCTCATAAGGGAAAAACCCGTTCCGTTATACGGCGTGGTCTTATGAGATATCGTTTACTTGTTCAAACCGTTTAAAACAGTTTTACTCATACCAGTCCCATGACTGACCCGGAGTTTATTTTGTTTTGTTTTCCCTAAACTCTTGGGTGCCTAATTTTGTACGGGCAGTCAAGTAGTCGGGATTTACAGATACTTGAAGAGCTGGAGCAGGAGGCTTCAGGATCATATAGCTATAGTTATTTCCGATGCGTTGTAAGTGTTGTACTCTGATAACGTTATTGTATACATATACTGATTTTATTTCAAGGATATGTTATCTGTTATATGTTATTCCTTCCGCTGTGAGGTTCGTGTTACTCTGATGTTGTGTTCTTCTTCTTCTATTCTAAGTTTCTATCTTATCTTTCCTCACCCTCTAATTTCTTTCATTTATTACCGGGATTTTTCGATGTTTGGTGAGTCGTCATCATGTTTATGTCAATAACCAAAGTCGCCAAAATCCGGTTCATTATAGGAGAAGTCTTGAATAAACTTACGATAATATCAAGCTAACCCCAAGAAACTTCTTACGTCTGTTGCGTTTTTGGGCGTAAATCAATCTTGTACCATAGCGACTTTTGCAGGATCCACGGCAATACCATTCTCTAAAACAACATGGCCCAAGAACCTCACTTCCTTTCTCCAGAAGTAACACTTAGAAAATTTTGCTTTCAGTTGGTGTTTCCTCAACACCTCAATCACTGTCCTCAAATGTTCCTTGTGTTCTTACTCTGTCCTTGAACAAAAAAGTATATCGTCCACGAACACGAGAACAAACTTATTCAACTGATCTCTGAACACCCTATTCATAAGATCCATAAAATATGCAGGTGCATTGGTCAGCCCGAATGGCATGACTAACCACTCATAAAATCCAAACGGCATCCGAAAGGCCGTTTTAGCTATACTCTCAGCTTCCACTCTAAGCTGATGAAAACCTATCGCGAGATCCAACTGGGAGAATACTCTCGCGCCACTCAACTGATCAAATAAATCATCTATCCGCGGTAGAGGACACTTATTCTTCCTCGTCACCATATTCAATTCACAGTAGTTCACACACAATAGAAGGGAACCATCTACCTTGGTAGCAAACATAACCGGTGCTCCCCACTCAGAAACACTTCTTCCGATAAATCCCTTCTTCAAAAGATCGCTTATTTGCACCCTGAGCTCTTGCTGCTCCCTCGGTGCCATACGACGAAGTGGCATCACAATAGGTCTGGCATCTTTCAGTAAATTAATATGGAACTCAATCTCTCGATGTGGTGGAAGCCCGGTCACTTCCTCGAAGATGTCCGGATACTGGCCAATCACGGGCAAACCTGACAACTCATCATGCAGGATGTCGAGGGAATTTAGAAAACTAGCCATTACCCCATCACTAGGTAGACCACCAAACACTACCCTCCACCCATCATTTGCTCTAGTTGTCACCAAAAAGCCCTCACAGTCTACCACCACCCCGTATCTTTGGAGCCAATGACTCCCAAAATAATGCCAAACCCAGTAAAGCCCAAAACAAAGCAATCACAAACAAACATACATCCATGACTCGATAAGACCACATTACGGCAAATCATGCTAAGGCTAGTTGAACCACCAATCGGGTTCGTCACTACTAAAGGTCTATCGACAATCTCGGGTTCCAATCCCAACCTATCTACCATGTAACTAGATATGAAAGAACTGGAAGCTCCAGTATCAAATAAAACTCTAACAATAACATCATAAACAGAAAGCATACCTTGAATAACGACATTCTTTCCCTTCTCCGCCGCAGTTGGGGCATTCGACGAAGAAGGAATAGCATTAAGGGCATATGCTTTCACTATCTGCTTTTCTTTAGGGGGTTGCAGACACTTGTCCTTGTGATGTCCCACTTGGCCACAGTTGAAGCACTTCTTGTCTGCGGGCTTTGCTCGACAATTGCTAGCATAGTGGCCCTTCTTGCAACAGCTAAAGCACTCAACATCTTTCTTCTTCTTTTGGCCATCCTTATTCTGGTTCTACTTCCTCTTATTCTGAGAACCACTCTTGCCTCCACCGCTTGCTTGCTGTTTTGGCTCCTCTGCAGATGCGACCTCAGTATTCGACTTAAGGTATAGGCTCTCTGATCTCAATGCTTTCCCCACAATCGATTCAAACGTCTCATCGATGTGGTTAATAAGCCTTTCCCCCAAGTATCCATCCAAGCCAGTTATGAACTTCTCATTCCTCTTCCCTGCAGTATCTATTAGGGATAACCCATATTTCGACAAATTGTCGAATTCAGCAATATACTCCGAGACGGCTCTGCCATTCTGCTTGAGTTCCAAGATTCTCTTAAACAACACTGACTTCTGAGCAGCTGGAATGAACTTATCGCTAAAGAGAGCCTTAAACTGATCCCAAGTAATCAGATCCTCGGGAGCAGCTGCCTTAATAGCATTCCATCAATTCATTGCCCGTCCCTGCAGCTGACGGGATGCTAGCTTTCTCTTCATCGCATCCTCGATACCTAAGTCTTCGAAGATACGCTCGCAGCTATCCAACCAATCTTGAACGTCTGTGGCCGATTCCGTTCCGTGGAACGGCTTTCCACCAAGACTAGTATAATCCTTGCATAGCTTGGCGAAATCGGCCCTCGGCGCCTGCACTACTGGACCACCACCATTACCAGCATTGGGAGTTGCCCTCTGAACATCTCTAAGCAACTCTCTCATGAGGTCAGTAATCATCGTCCTCATCTCAAAAACATTCCCATTATTGGCTCCTCTACCAGTACTCCTTACATATCGGCTCATCGTTCAATCTGCATAGGGAAAACGATTAACCATCTCCATAGTGGTGTCAGTGTAGTGCGACTTCATCCTTAGATATACTAATAATATATATATAGCTTTTTAAAAAAACAGAATAATCACAAATACACGCTCTTTTATACATATACTACCTCTCCCTGGTGTCTTTCCCTAGGTTAAGTACGCAACCTAGAGCTCTGATAACACGTGTGACGGCCCACCCCGTACCCGCAGGCATTTCCTTCGAAAGTGCGCTGTACACATGCCCGACTAGCACGAGACGGTCGCCAAAGAAAGGAATGAAGAGAATGAACTAATCAGGAACCTGTAGAATGTCTCACAGCGCATGGGATAAAATATAATAACAACATACTTGACATAAAACAGGCTAGACAGTGCATAAGCTGAAAACTAAAACTAAACATCATAGCAATGGAAATCCAAATACAGCTTATGTTCCACATCATCATTATTACAACTTTTCAAACTGTCTCTAAAACAAAGCAACGGAAAAGGTACACTACTAATGCCCAAAGTAGTGACCCGCAGCGATACAGCGTGAGTATCTATGTATATCATACGTGGGAGCCTCCTGCTCGTCTCCAGTACAGCTACTCGTGCATCACCATCTAACCTGTCTCTAGTCTGCTCGTTAAGGAACACTCAGAGTAATAAAAAGAGACATAAAACTCTGGGTCAGACAAAAGTCCGGTATGAGCGATAAGCAACAAAACAGAACTAAACAGGTATACTAAACCATACCTGTACCTGGACCTGCAACCAAAGAGTTAGCACTGCATACCGTACAATACTTTAAGGTGCCACTAAACATAAGGTGTCAAGATAACGGGGAATGGGGTGTACATGTCACAACAAACAATCAAGCATAGCAATCATTCCCACATCACTCACTCAGTGCGTAAAGCATACGATGTCCACCACTTTCAAACACTAGAACCATTGAAGTAGTGACGGAGTTCGACTTGTAGAACTACTGCTACCACCAAGCTTACCCCATAGAGTCATGACTAAATCTTTACAAATGACCCCACTTCATTGGTCTATAGCCCATTAGTCGTACCTAGGCCACTGTGGCCCTGAATCCGTTCACATACCCCCTACACATAGTGATCCAAAGTTATAGACATCGACAACTCCTTTGCACACATCCCGCAGCAAAGCCCAATCCTGAAGTTAACTCGTTGGTTCCCATCTGGATCCTGGGTATAAACTTCCAATTTGGACTTCCTTTGCATCTCGGGTTTTTTCTTCTCCGGATCGGCCTTGATTTGGTTCGGTTTGTAGTTTCCCTCTGGTTCGGATCGGTTCACTTTTCCTCGTTCAGTCTGTGGTCACCACCCCTGCTCTGGTCGGGTCGTGCTCACCCATCGGGTCGGGTTGGGTGCTTCTAGCTCGAGTCATCGTGCATGCTCCAGTTCAGCTCGTGACTTCGGGTCGTGGTTCACATCTCCAAGCGGTTCGGATCGTGGAGAGCTCCGGATCGGGTCGGGCCTTCCTCACCAGCTCGGGTCATTGTGTGCTAATCGGGTCGGGACTCCTGGTCGGATTGGGATCTCCAAGCAGTACGGGATCGATGCACTGGCTCATGGCACATCAGTTCATAGGAGCGGTTCGAGGGTGGTTGTCACGATCAGGTCAGTTTGGGGGTGCGATCCGATCCGGTTTCCTGCACAGTTTTCCTGCGACTTCCAACAACCTGTTTTACGCCATTCGATGGCGGTTTCGACCAATCTAACTATTCTAATCAATCAATAAGCATACCATATAGTCATAGCAATATGTAGAAATGACCATAAACACCAAAACGTCAATTTGATAAGTTAAAACGGATCAAACATAGCCAAAACCCCATATTTTCCCTTAAACATGTTTAACAACAACTAATGATAGGATTAACAATACTTAACCAAATCAACCCAAACTTCTAATAGAGGTCTAAAATGGTGTTTAAGAATTTCTAAACATTTTTCCAGATTTTAATCATGTAAGATTTCACTAATTCACACTAATCACCCTAGTTAACTGTAATTAGTGAGGAACTATGTGAATCACTCACCTTTGCCACAAACAAACTTTAGATCTGAAATGATTCTCTATTTGGGCGCGAATACCAAGGCAATACAGTAGTCCTAATACTGATTTGGTGAAGATCTTACTTGATTTGATGTAGATTTGGCTTAATTAGCGATTAGAGGGTGATTTGGGGTGTTTTAGCAAGTGGAGGCCATGGCTAAACTTGAAGGAAGAAAAAGTGGCAGTTGGAAAATGATAGAAACTGAATTTCCTAACCCTATCAGCCTTCCCATAACCCTAATCCCGAAATGGGTTATGAACCCACTCACTAATCACCCAAATTAGGCCCGGTTAAGTAGTTTTTCGCCCTATGAACATTGTTTCAGCAATATCTCCCAAACGGTAAGTCCGTTTTTCATATGTGACCACTCTACGGAAAGGTAAAGCATCATCCGGAGCCAATGGAAGTGGTCTCAGGTCAAAACTGCTTTCGAATCAAAAGTTATGGCCAAAACAAGATCAGCAAGGGGCAAAACGGTCATTTAAAAATCGGGAAAAATAAAAAACATGGGAAATGACCCCAATAGTTGTCCCCCAAAGTTACATGACCATACGACTGTGTATGTGAAAGAAATGAATATTCTACAATCCTTCGTTGTGTAGAATGCAGGTCGTTACATAATCCATCGTTCAGGCGAGTTACTTGTGCCACGCACTCGCTCAAACCCTTCAAGCCCAAACCACCGCCACTGGAGCACGCCGAACCACCATCGGTGGTGCCCCCTCGACGCGCCCTCGTGTCTGCTCCCCCTTCTTGAGTTATGCCGCCTTCGGTGGTGTCTCCTCCTCCATACGGCGGATCAAACGATTGCAAATGAGCCCAAAATTCATACCATCCAGGCCCTCATATCCAATCATCACCATCAGATTTGTGGAGTTCGGGATGCTCCTCAATTTCCATTTAGAATTTTCGTTAGTTATTGGATGTGGAGAGAGATGACAGAGGAGGAAGGTGGGAGCGTGTTTATCGTCGGTTTCAATATGTGGGAGGCACGGTTTTTGACCCCGTTGACCACAGGTTTTCTCTTTTGACCGAACATTCAGGGTTTAATAGGAGATTATATATATTATTTTAATTATTAATTTAAATCCCTAATTAACTCAATTTTCGTCCTAACTCCAAATCAAACCCAACGACTGTCGCACCTTGCCAAATACCCCCATTCCGGACCCAATGGGATATGTCCCATAAGCCCATTCTAAAGTTTTGATCAGTTTTTCTTTAAATTAAAATATAAATCAATGTATATTTAATTTAAACGTACACTTTAATTTACCGGAGCCACATACTGACTTCAAAAATTACAGAAAAATTATTTCAAGTTTTGTATTGACGATACAGTCCTAACAAAACTAATTTCGTCGAATTTGGAGACCGTATGAAAAATGGCCATTTTCTGGTCGATCCAATTTAAACTGATATTACCAAACACGTTTAAATTTGCCGCGCTCACATATTGATCCCAAAAATTATGAAAATTGGAATCTAGAAATAATTTGACATTCTGGATCCAACAAAAGTGGTCTCGTCGAAAACGGAGGTCGTTTGCAAAATGGCTATTTTTTTAGGGCTATATATTATATAAATTCCATAGTGACTATTCTGAATTTTCAACTGGCCATGACTTTTTATTCCATTATGAAATTTCAATTTTTCACATTCGTTGGAAAGAAATTTTTAAACAGATTTAAATATTTTTGGTTTTACTGAAATCAGATTTATTTTGAATCCTGTACATTCAATTGAAATTTGAAATTTCAAACTACCACGTCATTTCAGGTTCGTTTTATAATTAAAATAAATTTATTCGTTTTAACTTCGATTAAAATAAATTTTTAATCATTATTATTTAGAATAAATCATTCCAAATATTCAAAATATAGTAAACAGCTAAAATAAAAATTTTAAATTGGATTTGAAAATCCGGGTTGTTACAATAGAAATTGTAGATAATAAAACTTATTTTTATTTGTCATATTAAACATAGAAATTGTCATACAAATAAAACTTCTTTTTTATTTGTCATGTTAAACATAGAAATTATAGAAAATAAAAACTCTTATTTTATTTCTCATGTTAAATATAGAAATTATAGACAATAAAACTTCTTTTTATTTGTCATGTTAAACATAGAAGTTGTAGACAATAAAAACTCTTTTTTTATTTGTCATATTAAACATAGAAATTGTAGACAATAAAACTCTTTTTTTATTCGTCATGTTAAACATAGAAATTGTAAACAATAAAAACTCTTTTTTTATTGGTCATTTTAAACATAGAAATTGTAGACAATAAAAACTCTTTTTTAATTTTTCATATTGAACATAGAAATTGTAGACAGTAAAAACTCTTTTTTTTTTATTTGTCATGTTAAACATAGAAATTGTAGACAATAAAAACTCTTTTTTTATTTACCATGTTAAAAATAGAAATCAATAAAAAAAAATTATTTGTCATGTTAAACATAGAAATTGTAGACAATAAAATATTCTTTTTATTTGTATACATGTGAAATGTAGAAAATGTGTAGACAATAAAATATTCTTTTTATTTATACATATGAAACATAGAAAGTGTTGTATGAATAAAATTCTCTTTTTATTTATACATATGCAAAATAGAATTGTTGTAAGAATAAAATTCTCTTTTTATACATATGAAACATAGAAAGTGTTGTATGAATAAAATTCACTTTTTATTTATACATATGAAACATAGAAAGTGTTGTATGAATAAAATTCTCTTTTTATTTATACATATGAAAAATAGAATTGTTGTATAAATAAAATTCTCTTTTTATTTATACATATGAAACATAGAAATTGTTGTATGAATAAAATTCTCTTTTTATTTGTATATATAGATCATAGAATTTGTTAAACAATAAAAATACTCTTTTTATTGTATATACATGAATAATAAAATTAGTTATAAATTGTTACACAATAAAAATATTCTTTTTATTGTAACATGTTAGAATTTGTTAAACAATAAAAATATTCTTTTTATTGTACATGTTAATAATAGAATTGTTAGAATTGTTAAACAATAAAAATACTCTTTTTATTGTAATATGTAAGTCATAGAATTGGACAAAATTGTTTATATAAATAAAATTCCTTTTTTATTGTATATATATGAAATGTAGAAATTGTGTAGAAAAAAAAAATTCTTTTTATTCTATATATGTGAACATAGGAATTGTCTAAATTGTGTGAACATTAAAAAGAAACATTTTTAATATAGTTAATGACTCATTATTTAAGGTGACATGTTTATTAGACAATTGTGTAAACATTAAAAAGAAACATTTTTAATATATGAAATGACTCATTATTTAAAGTGACATATTTATTGGAAAATTATGTAAACATTAAAAAGAAACATTTTTAATGAATGAAATGACTCATTATTTAAAGTGACATGTTTATTAGAAAATTGTGTAAACATTAAAAAGAAACATTTTTAATGTATATTTTGTTTCGTTAAAAATGATTCATTATTTAAATTGACATATTCATTAGAAATTGTGTAGAGATTAAAAAGGACATTTTAATGTTTATTTAGTTTCATTAAAAATAACATTTTACATGTTCATTTAGATTAAAAAGAATGACATATTAAAATGGAACTTGTCATTAACATGTTAACGAAGTAGGAGAAGTGTGACAACCGGGAATTTCGCTCGATCCGAATCAGTCGTTAAACCGATCTAGACCGTTCGAAACCCCTGATCGTTTTGAGAACAGGACAAATCAGAACACAAACAGAAGAACAATTCATTGTTATTACAACAATCCCATCAGATACAAGAATATACAGAGTATAAATGAATAAATTACATTCAATAAATATCAGAGATTACGATAAATTACATAGCAGCGGAAAATAATACAAAGCACAACTGAAGGTGATATACGGATACAGAGCTTTCCGGATATCATTCCAGCTGTAAACCAGGATCCTGTGAATAGGTTCTTCTGTTTGTTTTATTTCCCAATCCCAATCCCAACCTATTCATCCTATGAAGAAAAACTGGTAATACTCCATATCTGGGGTTTACAGCTGGAATGATATCCGGAAAGCTCTGTATCCGTATATCACCTTCAGTTGTGCTTTGTATTATTTTCCGCTGCTATGTAATTTATCATAATCTCTGATATTTATCGAATGTAATTTATTCATTTATATTCTGTATATTCTTGTATCTGATGGGATTGTTGTAATAACAATGAAATGTTCTTCTGTTTGTGTTCTGATTTGTCCTGTTCTCAAAACGATCAGGGGTTTCGAACGGTCTAGATCGGTTTAACGACTGATTCGGATCGAGCGAAATTCCCGGTTGTCACAAGAAGTGTTTATACACTACTATATGTTTTGTTTGATTGAAAACATCACTTTTAACATGTTAGCGAAATCGTCGAATGCTTTATATTTATATACATATCTATATATATAAATATAAATTAAAATTTAACGAGTCGCACGCGGTAGTTCGCATTTAAGAATTGTAAATTTAAACGATTATACCGAAAGATCCGACCATCGGATTTTCCCCAAATTGGAACCGTTAGGTTTGCCTTAGGAATATCTTTCCAACGATATTAAATTTGTTAAAATCCAACGGCTAGATTTCGAGAAATTGTAATTTAAATTTGGATAAAAACAGCACAAGGGCCGCATATTGACATGAAGCATCGTTAAATTAAAATGGGCTATTTTTATATAAACAAAAATAGCGATAAATCGTTATAAAAAATATTAATGATACGAAATGATTTGAATTATATATATTCGAGAATTATTTGAAAAGAATGAGTTCAATCTCATTTCAATTAATTATACGACGATTTAAATCGAAGATATTGAAGATGGTGGTTGAAGACCAGTGATCTTCACATCGAATGGACGACTACTGTTGCCCTGCATTGGTTAGCTCCCAGTAAAGGGTTAAAAGTGGTAGTTGTCCAGACGTACTTGTTGATTGTCCGAATATGCGAGAACCTCTCTTCTATATTGGACATACGGGATGAGAAATAAGGTTCTCCAGTTTCGTTCAGACCCAGAACGAACTTGTAAATGGATGTTCGTCTGACATTGGATTTCATTATGTGTTAATTGATTTCTATAAAATATATATCTATTTGGTGATGGAGAATTTATTCTCTGCTTAACACCCTTCTCTGAGACGTACGAGCTCAGAGGTTGTATATTGATAGACATCAGTTACATGGTGTGGATTGTCTATGTGGCATGCCAAGATGCAAATGATCAAGACTTTTGTTAAAAAGCAGAGCCTTGTGATTAATGATTAAAGCACAGCTTTAATTAGCATAGCTTTGTGTATAGCGTAACTTCTCTAGCCTCACACCCTGGTAAGAGTTAGAAACGGGATAAGGGAACACAGGGAGTGCACGACGTTTCTTTTTAGCTAGAAGTGGTGTCATGGTATGGAGCTCAGACATTTTTTCTTATGTGGATGATGGAATGAGGCGCCTCGGATATTGAGTCTCCAATGGCTCAGAGATAGGTCCGATAGGACTAGGAAACGTCTGTTCAGGCATAACTAATCCACTAAAGTATTTGTGGATCGGCCCTGTAGGATCCAAGGGTTCGCCAACGTCTGAGCCCTGAGACATTTGATAAAGTGTCTCGAATCGGAAAGGAGACCATCCCTAGCCTTGACGCATGATAGAAACCAAATTTCCAATACGAAATTACAGATTTGATTATAAACCTATATATGGCGACATAGTAGGATGGGGTACTATGCCGTCTAGGATTAATACATTTACTTTGAAAGTGTTTTAATCTGATTAGACAAAGTAATAAAATCAAATGATTATTGTTTTATATGTACCAAGCATATTTGATCTTTATAAGGTAAAAATCTATCCTCTGATTTGTGTTGCATTGTGCGATGGGACTTGAGTCTTATAATGATTTCATTTTTCTAAAAAGCATTGCATTGTTTAAGTAATTTACTTTATTTATGCACTGGAAATCCAATGGAGTAAACTCGTTCCACGTTAGCGGCATGGTCCTGTGATTAGCCTTATTATTAGATAAGTTAAGTAAGATTTCTCATACCAGTCCCACGTCTGACTCGTAGTTTGTTTCACTTGCAAACTCGGGTGCCCTTAATTTCCACATGAGCAGTCGAGTGGCTTGTTTTGCAAATATTTATTTATTGAGCAGGATTCTGGATCGAAGCTTAAAGCTGTGTCCAGAGAATTGCTAGTCTTCCGCTGTGTTCTTTGTTTCCGTTGTATTGTATTACATTTATTGTAAATTAATCCTCCGATGTATTATATTTCGATGTACTTTGATATATTCTGTACTCTGATGTAACATTATTATGATGTTTATAAAAGTCTTCTGTTGTTGTTCTGATGTGTTGTATACACAAACTTAGCATATCCGATGATTTCCCGCGAGGTGGATTTACGGTTGACTACAGTTGGTATCAGAGCTTTGGTTAACTCAAATCTTTAGGGTACAACTCGTTAGAACTGAACAAAAGACTCATAAGAGGTAGGATTAGAAATATCCTATAAAAGAATACTCATTAAAGATAGGATCAGTAGTATCCTAGAATGAGAAAACTCATTAAAGATGGGGTTAGAATACCCTAGAATGAGTTGAGAGTGACAAGTTTATAATTAACGTATTTGTGATTATGCATATAATCCGATTTTATAAAATATGATTTTTGAATATATAACAGTTATATATATTTGAAAAGCTAAGCAACTAATTTATTGATGATTTTGTTGTGTGATTATTAGATCAACTAATAAAATTATTGAAACCAATAAAGGAATGAAAGTTGATTTGGTTAGTTAAACAACTTTCAGCTCCGTTCCTTTCCGAGGACGAAAAGATTTTAAGTTGGGGAGATTGTAACAACCCGAAAAATCAGAACATGTTTTAAAAATTTATTTTAAGGAATTTTGTTAGAAAATGCGTCAGAATTTAAAAATTCCATTATTAAATTAAATTATTGAATTCGAAAAATAAAAAATAAAAAAAAGAAAAAGGGAAAATTATATATATATTTTCAAATTCAAATTTGCGGCTTAGGATTAGTCGTTGTCCGTGTTTATTTCTTGTCTTCGTCATATCTACAAAGAGCGAGTCTCTCACTCATGATTAACATTTGATTTCAAGTTTATCAATATCACATAAAATATTGATAATATTTTAGTTAGTATTGTGATTGTTCAGTTCATAATTGCATGAATCTTAATTGAAAATTATTTGGTTGTTGTGGATAATTTCTTGGATAATTGATTGAATTGTTTATGAATAATTGCATGAACGAATACCAAAATAGTTAATTTTGATTTGACTGTGAAAATTAGTGTATGATATTCAATTCGAAATTGTACGTTTGAATTAGGATTTGAACGTAGAGATTTATACTTGAATTTCTACTTTGTGTAATTTAATTTGTTCTTGAAAGATCAAATTAAATTTTAAGATTAAATGATTAAATTTATATTTTAATTTAATACTTAAGTTTGATTGTAAGGTTACATTTATTGATGGAAAACTTAAATCCTCAGATTTAAATGTTGATTGACATAACTCATGTATGCGCTTGTTTAATGCACATTCTAAATATACAAAGAGGAAACAAATAACTTTAAAATATTTCCTCAATTAGATGTTAATAGCAAGGATATTATCTTTAAATTCCAAATATCTTTGACTGCATGCCATGGAAAAAAAAATATCCCTTAGGAACTTTAATAAAATCTATTAATTTACATTAAAATATCAATTGAAAATAATGTGTAGCTTATAAATGAAATAAATTTTGACATAACATATATATATATATATGTATGTATGTATGTATATATGTGTATATATATATATATATATCTTTGGCTATCCTCTTAAATATTTCCCCTGTGTCAATTCAAAATGTAACCTTTAGGAATTCAAAACGTGGATTACATGTTCAAATCTTCATTAATTAGTTAATTCTGAAATGCGAATAGTTGCATCCATTTTTAGTGCCTTCCTCTATTTGTTATTTCCAATAACTACACCATTACTCTCCATCAAGATGACGCATTCATTTTATTTGTCCTCTCCTTTATATTTACCATATTTCCTTCTTCTCCTCTTATTTTCTTTCCCATTTCAACCTCATGCAACTTCTCCTTTATTATAAAGTAACGCTTTCCCATTCAATTATTTTTAGAGACAATAAATCATGCATTAATCACATTCCCATTTTCTCTTTCCTTATGTTTTCTTTTGAATCTTTAAATAGGAAATAAATGTTAAATAGATGAACACCTCATCCCTTTCAGTTAATTTGATTTCTTTGTAACATCTAACATGCATGTAAACGGCTTTTTTTTAAAAATAAAAGAATTAAATAATATTATATATTTATATAAGTACCCTAAGAAAATCAAACCCTAATTCTTATCCCCATTCTACAGCCGCCGCCATATCATAAATCATTGGCCAATAAGCTCTCAATTTCCCTCTTTAAAATCTCTCAAATCGTAGCAAATTAATTCATTAATTAAAAGCAAAAATGGTGGAGAATTTCATGATCCTCAATTCTATACGGAGATGATGAATGTAATAACCCGGAAAATCAGAACTAATATAAAATTTTATTTTAAAAAATTTTGTTGGAAAATGTGTCAGAATTTAAAAATTCTATTTTTAAATAATAGTAAAGCTATTAAAAATAGCCATTTTACAAACGACCTCTGTTTTTGACGAAACATTTTTTGTTGGATTCGGAATGTCAAATTATCGCTAGGTTTATATTTCCATAATTTTTGGAATTAATATGTGAGCATGGTAAATTAAAATGTGTTCGATAATTTTTATGGAATTTGATCGACTGTTTAAGAGGCCATTTTTCAAACTGTCTTCAAATTCGATGAAATTAATTTTGTTTGGACCGTATCTTCAAAACATAGCTAGAATTATTTTTCAGGAATTATTTGATTCAGTTTGTGGCCCCATTAAATTAAAATGTACGATCAAATTAAATAATTAAATGTTTTATATTTTAAATTAAAGAAAAATGGGTTGAAGCGATCAAATGGGCTAATGAGACATGTTCTATTGTCTCTGGAATAGGGGTATTTGGCTAGAGACAACATTTGGTAGGCTGGATTTGGAGGTATTAAGAATTAATGGGTTTTTTGTGAATTAATGAATTTAATAATATTATATTATAAATAACCCTAAAAATATTCAAACCCTAACCCTATACAGTAGCCGCCGCCATCGTTATTCCATCGCCAGAAATTTTCCTTCCTTCTTCCTCCAATAAATCCTTTTCTTCTCAATAAAATCTGTCCAACCTTTTGAGAATTTTGTAGCTCTCCCTCCACTCTTCAAATCCGTACGGACAACCCTCCTTCTCGTCGAGTATCCGACGAGTTCTAGCACCCCGAACCTCGCTCGTTTGACCGTCGCGCCACCGCCAGGGTAGATCGAGTTCACCATTGTGGACCCCTGTTACACCCCGCATTTTTAATATAACTAAAAATGTATATATATGCATAGATATGTTAATAATGGTGATGTACAATGCAAATTAATTAATACATGAAAGAGAAGGAATGATTAATTCAATGACAGTGTATGTAACAGTGAAGATAATAAAATAAGGATACTTCATTTAAATATCGGGAATTAAGTAAAGCAGACATCACCATTTCGTTCGTCTTGAAATTATGCTTGGAATAGAGTCCAAGTTTTCGAAAATCGGACTCCGTATGAAAGAGTTATGGCCTGCGGAAGATTCAACAAAAATTCAGAAAAATACCCAGGTAGGTCGACCTGGGGGTCGACCTACCCAGGGAGGTCGATCTGGAGGTCGACTTGGGGGGTCGACCTACCCAGGTAGGTCGACCTTAGTGTGGACCTCCCCCCCTTATTTTTCCAGATTTGGGCAGTGACGAATTTTGATGTGCTGGACGGACCGGATGGCTTCTAGGGTGATCTACTAGCTCTAAAACACTCTCTACACCTATAAAATAGTGTCTAGACCTAACCTAATTCATAAACAATTCTTTCTGACGCCTCCATGCCGCCAAACTTCAACCAAACTTGGTCGCCGCCCCAAAACCCTAAACTAAATTGCAAGTTCTTCATTAACTTTGGAGTTTAATCAAATCAAGAAGCAAAATTCTTTATCAACAATTCATCCTCTTCACCAACAATCATATAAGAAGATTAAATCAGCGTTCTACATCAACAAATCGTTTATTTTCCCCAATCCAATCAAGGTGAGTGGAATTAAAATAAATTTGTTGTATAATAGTATTATTATCGTTCATCATTCCCCAGTTATTAATTCAATGCAACATTCATGTTATAATAATTGCTCTTTTATCCTCCTTCCCCTTTTTATTTTTGGATCTAGGTTATCTCGAACCTCGACAAATTTTTTATTATGCATACGTGCTGTTGGGATATGGAAATATTGGGCATAATCTATTTTGTGCGATCGAGGAATATAATCTGTAATTTTGGGGTTTGTGGCTTTGCATATATTGGGCATAATCTATTTTATGCAGTCGAGGAATATAATCGGTAATGTTGAATTTATGTAAGTTTGAAATAATTGTCATTGGATATGGGATTGGTATAATTTAATATTAACAACATGTAATTAGATAACATGGGTTAGTGAAATTTATTTGTGTCTTGGAAAATAAGCCTAGAAGGTGAATTAGATTTTATGCATGAACTTGGGAATGTTGGGATATATATATATATATATATATATATATATATATATATATATATATATCGAGAAAATATTGATTATATGATATTAAGTATAATTGGATATTGGAAATTGGCATGATTAGGTATAAATAACGTGGAATTGGTGAATTTGGCTTTAATTGGATAATTTGGGTAATATGAAATTTTGCTAACGATTATGTAGTTGGTGTATTTAATGACAAATTGGAAATAGGCATAAAAATGTTGTAATTAAGTTGAATTTAGAACACATGACATGAATTTGGCGTTTAGGTGAAAGATGATTGTTAATGAACGCCTAGGACACGAGGTTAGGCGCGTTTGTGGTGTAAGACTGCCCGGAACCGCTCGGCAAATCCAGCAACCACAAGCGGACGTTTAATGTTAGTGGTCAACGGAAAGAACTAGAGGCGTAATGGTTTATGACACGAGGATAGGCGCGTTTGTGGTGTAAGACTGCCCAGAACCGCCCGGCAAATCCAGCAGCCACGAACGGACGTCTAATGTGAGAGGTCATACATCGTTACGGCATAATAAATAAATTAAGAAATACTAACCATAATAAGACATGTGGGTGACACGGGTATGGCTAGAGGGTTAAGTGGGTGATATAAATGACATATGGAACATGACTAGGGTAGACTTAACCATAGTAAGACATGTGTAAGACATGGAAACTATAATACGGAGGGTTAAGTGGGACACGGGTGACATGTGAAACAAAAATTTAGATATGCTTAACCAAATGGGACCCGTAACGGTATCATAAGTTAATTGAATTGGGTAAAGTTTAAGTAACGGGTTAAGTTAATGGAAGGGTTAAGTCAAATCTAAAATTAATGACAAGAAATGGCGACTGATAAACAACCTATTATGAATAAACTTGAATAAGGCAAGAAAGGATAATAGGT
The DNA here is from genome assembly GCA_030737875.1 of Allium sativum. Lineage (NCBI taxonomy): Eukaryota > Viridiplantae > Streptophyta > Magnoliopsida > Asparagales > Amaryllidaceae > Allium > Allium sativum. The sequence continues at coordinate 167,004,457 of CM060913.1, forward strand.
GGAAATTATAACTTATGAGACAGGATATGTTATAGGAAACGATAAGGAAGATGAGATAACACTTAACCAATTTGACATGATATATGGGTAGGTTAAGTCAACATGAACTGATAGATAACACTTAATCAATTTGACATGACGGGTGGGTTGAATTGAATACGTGACTGGGGGTTAAGTCAACTTGGACACATGGGCAAACTTAACCAATATAACAGTATCAAAGCAAGGAAAATTGGGGAATTATAAGATTAAATAATCGATAAACTTATCCTAAGGATAACAAATGAATATGACTTAAGATGTAATACAAGACTCGAAGGGTGGGACGACTTATACCATGAAATAAGTTAATCTAAGCTGGAAATGTGGGAAAACACCCGTAAACTATCATTTGATAAAGAGAACTTAAGTCATGCTTGAATTCATTGGTAAACCTTAATTAAAAGGAACTAAGTAACAAACCTTAGTTAAAGAGAACTAAGCAACAGAAACTAAGTATCAAACCTTGGTTAAGAGAACCAAGTAATAAACCTTAGTTAAGATAACTAAGTAAATAACGAGTAAGAGAACTAAGTAATAAACCTTAGTTAAGAGGACTAAGTTGTAAACCTTAGTTAAGAAAACGAACGATTAAGAAAACTAAGTACTAAACCATAGTTAAGAGAACTAAGTAGTAAACCTTAGTCAAGTAAGCCAAATAGAACACGAGGAGGAGCGAACGTCCATCTGATCATGAAGAAGGCTCCAACGAACTGGGTTACGAAGCATGAGGCTTAGAGGGGACGTGAGGGTACTCTTTGTATCCCTCTGTGAGGTTGCATATGATCCTCCTGGGCTCACAGAGGTTAAGGTCTGCGTTAGAAGAGCCAATGGTATGCCTTGGTTGCAATATAAGCAACCTAAAGGCTAGGATGGGTTAGCGTGAGGCGGCGATATCTTGTTTAGCCCTATGATAGCACGTCGTCGTCTACCTACCATCTTGAGTCAATCGAGTACGTGAAGCAGAAAGGCGGAGAACTCCAACAGACCATATACTTTCTATCTAGTTATGGGTGAGGTTTGGCCAATAGGTTTGTGGGGGCATAGGGGGCCTACGTATATTTCTCATTCTTGATTTTCTTGGGTGCCTTTCATTAGTTGAGGGAGGGGTCAAGTGGGACCATAGCCACACACAGATAAAAACAGGCCTTAGCATCTGCATGAGTGGATAACTTAAAGCTCTCGACCGAGTTCCCTGTTTCTTGATTAGCCCTGCCACAGGACTCGGGTCGCACATATAGAGGACATGTGCAACTAGACATCGATAACAATTCACAACACGTACATGGGGAAAGTCTAGGAACATACATCGCTCTGGGTAGTGTGTCCTAGACTAGGGGGCATCGTTCAATAGGTAGCATAATCCCTAGTTGGACCTAGGTCGCGTAAACCCTGAATCCGAGAAGCGTTCAATAGGTAGCATAAACCCCAGTGGCCCTGGGTAGCGTAAACTCTGGTTGAATCTAGGAAGCACTCGATAGTAAACCTTTGATCTAGATGATACACAGAAACTAGCAAGATCGAGAGTGGCAGTCCAAACGATTTTGAGAATGGTGGCACTACACTAAAGTAGTATAGATTTACATGATGAAGACCATACGACATAAGGTAAGGGACTGTACACATATATATATATATATATATATATATATATATATATATATATATATATATATATATATATGGAAAGGATTAGACAAGTTGAGGGTATCTAAATATACGTTGTATTAGGTTAACCTACTAGTGGGACGTAAGTATAGCCTAGAGAGCTAATATCGCGAATAACCTAATAAGCAAGAAAATGATAACTAAAAGGTATATGTAGGATTATACAGAAGTTTATTCTAAGTCCACTCACACAGAACTTATGTTCTGACCCCCTCCTCATTTCATACTTCCAGGTTAGGTTCATGACAGAGATGGTATAGCTTTGGATACTGGTTTAGCAGTATCGTTAATAAAGTAAAGCAATATTTGAATACTATAGTTTATTTCCTTCCACTGTGAGATGCTTTAAGAGTTCTGACATGTTTCTTTATCTCTGTCTTTTTTTGTAGGATACCAGAGCACCCAACTCGGGTTTCAATAGATTGGATATTGGAAAAAAAGTTGGTCTGTCGGAATCCAGGTTGTTACATCTGGTATCAGAGCTTCGGTTTAGTGATCTTAGGGAGATAATGAGTGAACATATTTGTATTTTCTAAAATATAAATATATTATATATATAAACCTAAATCCATATAGTAGCCTACTAGACATGAAAAGAGTTGGGATATCTGTTTTGTACACTCAAGGAATGAACATAGGAATTTGGAAACCATTAGGTTGTTGGGAAAGTGTACACATAGGAATTTGGAAACCATTAGGTTGTTGGGAAAGTGTACAATATGACTTGAAGCTAGAGAAAGAAAAATATCCTGTAGGATGGAAACTGAAATATTAGTATTTCAGAGTTGTGGGTTTAGAAGTGTAACCTTAGAAACTAGAAAAGGTTGAAAAATGGATTAGGAATATATATATAGTCGAGAGAATTGAATTCGCGAAAATGCCTAGGAAAAGCCTAGTGAGTTGAAGACCCGCTTTGAGTCTAACCCAATAATAAACTTTTAAGAACTTGAATCTGTAAAAGAGTTTGTGGTGTTTTTCAAGTTTTAATCTTAAAAGTATTTTTGATGTTTGAGAAATTATTTAGTGCATGTTGGGTTTTTAAAATAAAGTGGGGTATATTTTGTAAAACAATGATTTTTTGTTTTAAAAGAATTCTCTCATTAAAAAGGTGCATAATATAGAGCATATATAGCTCGCTAGTTTTCATATTATAGTATATGAAAGGATTGAAAAGAAAGTGTTTGCGTTTTGTAAAAGAAATTCTATTCTGTTAACAATAAAATTTTGATTATTGTTTTACGAAGAAATTTTGTTTGGTGGACAAAATAAGTTGTAGGAATAGAATAGATGTCTACACCTTATAGGGAGTAGTTAAATTAATATTGTAAATAGGAACAATGTAACCTCGATAGTTGTCCTTGTCTACTCCAGTTTCGTGATTTAAAGAAAATGTTTTTGCATTTTATTTTGTGACATGTTTTTTTTTATGGTTTGGCAAAAGCAAGTTTTTGAGAAAAGAATAAAAGTTTTACTACTTTTAGTTTTTGGAAGAAGAATGTAATTAAAAGAAAGAAGGCCAAACCATGTTTTAAAAATGGAGTAGTTAAAGATTAAGGCCTAGAAAGAACGAGATAAAGTAAGCTATTAGAACCAACTTGGGATTGGTTGAGTTGAGTAATTCTCTGAGTGTCAATCTAATGTTGATTTCGGTCTTCGGGGTTGATACTTAGGGAATTATTTTCTTGCTGATTTACAGTTAGGGATTAGATAATATTGAACTAATGGAAAATTTCTCGTAGAATGCATAAGCATTGAGAAACCTAGGTTTGTTGCTCGAGAAAAAGAAAAAGGATTGTTTCTTGGAAGAGAAGTATAGGCTAGTAATACACAGCATGGACTAGTGGTGACTACTAGGTAGTAAAGGGCAAGCAAGTGTATAGATCCGGTTGAGTGGACTCGTGACATAAGTCCTAAGATTCTTGTGCCGTAGTAGTAGCTGTGTAGGATGTTGTTTGAGATGAAAACGAAAAGGCTTATTTGAAAATAATAAACTTAAGTAATTTGATTAAGTCAAATAAGCTAAGAAATAAACTAGCCTAACTAAAAAGAAAACAACAAAATCAATCAAGCAGCAAAATGAGACGGGAAAAGAAAATGGAAATCTTAAGAAAAAGATGCATAAATATGAAATTTTTCCAAGTTAAGTGGAAGAAGAGAAGAAATTTTCTTATGTGATTGTGCTTGGATAGGAAAATAGGAAATCTTCATAGAATAGTCATATAAAAATCCAAGTACGATTAGAAAAGAAAAATGAAAGATGTGAATTTTTCCGTTTTATACCTTTTCGTAGCATAAGAAATCGAATTTGGAAAATTAGATTTTTCTAAATTTCGAATTTAATGATGGATGGTAGGGTTTTGGATGCGACAACTGGGTGAACTATGCTCTTATTCTATAAGAGTATGGGAAAACTTGGATGAAAAAAATTTTGATCAAGAATATTGTATTCATATAGAATTGCACATATATTTAGGATGTGAGCATCATGATTTGAAAGAGTTTTTAAAGTTTGCATACATATAGGTGGATCCAAATTAGGCATACATGATTTACTATGATGTATCTCACTTTGCATATGTGCACAATGTTGCAGCAATTGGATGAACCCTAATTGGATGTTGCGAGGGATTTTCTATTTTGCTCTTATCGAATTTCGGGGACGAAATTCCTTAAGGGTGGGAGAATGTAACACCCTGCATTTTTAATACAACTACAAATGTATATATATGCATAAATAGGTTAATAATGATGATGTACAATGCAAATTAATTAATACATGAAAAGAAGGAAAGATTAATTCAATGACAGTGTACGTAACAGTGAAGATAATAAAATAAGGATACTTAATTTGAATATCGAGAAATAAGTAAAACGGACATCACCATTGCGTTCATCTCGAAATTCTGCTTGGAATAGAGTCCAAGTTTTCAAAAATCGGACTCCGTACGAAAGAGTTATGGCCTGCGGAAGATTCAACAAAAATTCAGAAAAAAACCCAGGCAGGTCGACCTGGGGGTCGACCTACCCAGGGAGGTCAACCTAGGGGTCGACCTACCAAGGGAGGTCGAACTAGGGGTCGACCTTAGTGCCGACCTCCCCCCTGATTTTTCCAGATCTAGGCAGTGACGATTTTTGATGTGCTGGACAGACCGGATGGCTTCTAGGGTGATCTAATGGCTCTAAAACACTCTCTACAACTATAAAATAGTGCCTAGACCTAACCTAATTCATAAACAATTCTTTCTAATGTTTCCATGCCACCAATCTTCAACCAAACATGGTCGCCGCCCCAAAACCCTAAACTAAATTGCAAGTTCTTCATTAACTTTGGAGTTTAATCAAATGAAGAAGCAAAATTCTTCATCAACAACTCATGCTCTTCACCAACAATCATATCAGAAGATTAAATCAGCGTTCTACATCAACAAATCGTTTATTTTCCGCAATCCAATCAAGGTGAGTGGAATTATAATAAATTTGTTGTATAATGGTATTATTATCGTTCATCATTCCCCAATTATTAATTCAATGCAAGATTCATGTTATAATAATTGCTCTTTTATCCTCCTTCCCCTTTTTATTTTTGGATCTAGGTTATCTCGAACCTAGACGAAAATCTTATTACGCATACGTGCGGTTGGAATATGGAAATGTTGGGCATAATCTATTTTGTGCGATCGAGGAATATAATCTGTAATTTGGGGTTTGTGGTATAACAATTGTTATTGCATATATTAGGCATAATCTATTTTATGCAGTCGAGGAATATAATCGTTAATGTTGAATTTATGTAAGTTTGACATAATTGTCACTGGATATGGGATTGGTATAATTTAATATTAACAACATGTAATTGGATAACATGGGTTGGTGAAATTTATTTGTGACTAGGAAAATAAGCCTAGAAGGTGAATTAGATTTTATGCATGAACTTTGGAATGTTGGGATAATATATATATATATATATATATATATATATATATATATATTAGCCAAATTTCATTTTACCCAAATTATCCAATTATAGCCAAATTCACCAATTCCATGTTATTTATACCCAAACTTGGCAATTTCCAATATCCAATTATACCCAATTTCATGTTATTTATACCCAATTGGGTATAATTGGATATTGGAAATTGGCAAGTTTGGGTATAAATAACATGGAATTGTTGAATTTGGCTATAATTGGATAATTTGGGTAAAATGAAATTGGGCTAACGATTATGTAATTGGTGTATTTAATGACAAATTGGAAATAAGCATAAAAATGAATTGTAATTAAGTTTAATTTAGAACACATGACTTGAATTTGGGGTTAGGGTGAAAGACGTTTGTTAATGAATTCCTATGACACGAGGTTAGGCGCGTTTGTGGTGTAAGACTGCCCGGAACCGCCCGGCAAATCCAACAAGCGGACGTCTAATGTGAGAGGTCAACGGCAAGAACTAGAGGCTTAACGGTTTATGACACGAGGTTAGGCGCGTTTGTGGTGTAAGACTGCCCGGAACAGCCCGGCAAATCAAGCAGCCATGAAAGGACTTCTAATGTGGGAGGTCATACATCGTTACGACATAATAAATAAATTAAGAAATACTAACCATAATAAGACATGTGGGTGACATGGCTATGGTTAGAGGGTTAAGTGGGTGATATAAATGACATGTAGAACATGACTAGGGTAGACTTAACCTTAGTAAGACATGTGTAAGACATGGAAACTATAATACAGAGGGTTAAGTGGGACACAGGTGACATGTGAAACAAAAATTTAGATATGCTTAACCAAATGGGACCCGTAACGGTTTCATAAGTTAATTGAATTGGGTAAAGTTTAAGTAAAGGGTTAAGTAAATGAATGGTTAAGTCAATTCTAAAATTAATGACAAGCAATGGGGAATGATAAACAAGCTATTGTTATGAATAAACTTGAATAAGGAAAGAAAGGATAATAGGTGGAAATTATAACTTATGAGACAGGATATGTTATAGGAAACGATAAGGAAGATGAGATAACACTTAACCAATTTGACATGATATATGGGTAGGTTAAGTCAACATGAACTGATAGATAACACTTAACCAATTTGACATGACGCGTGGGTTGAATTGAATACGTGACTGGGGGTTAAGTCAACTTGGACACATGGGCAAACTTAACCAATATAATAGTATCAAAGCAAGGAAAAGTTGGGAATGATAAGATTAAATAATCGATAAACTTATCCTAGGGATAACAAATGAATATGACTTAAGATGTAGTACAAGACTCGAAGGGTGGGATGACTTATACCATGACATAAGTTAATCTAAGGTGGAAATGTGGGAAAACACCCGTAAGCTATCATTTGTTAAAGAGAACTTAAGTCACGCTTGAATTCATTGGTAAACCTTAGTTAAAAGTAACTAAGTAACAAACTTTAGTTAAAGAGAACTAAGTAACAGAAACTAAGTATCAAACCTTTGTTAAGAGAACTAAGTAATAAACCTTAGTTAAGAGAACTAAGTAAATAACGAGAAAGAGAACTAAGTAATAGACCTTAGTTAAGAGGACTATGTTGTAAACCTTAGTTAAGAAAACGAACGATTAAGAGAACTAAGTAGTAAACCTAAGTTAAGAGAACTAAGTAGTAAACCATAGTCAAGGAAGCCAAGTAGAACACGAGAAGGAGCGAACGTCCGTCTGATCATGAAGAAGGCTCCAACGGTCTGGGTTACGAAGCACACGGCTTTGAGGGGATATAAGGGTACTCTTGGTATCCCTCTGTGAGGTTGCAGATAATCCTCCTGGGCTCACAAAGGTTAAGGTATGCGTCAGAAGAACCAAGAGTATGCCTTGGTTGCAATATAAGCAACCTAAAGACTAGGATGGACCAGCGCGAGGCCGCGATATCTTGTTTAGCCCTGTGATAGCGCGTCGTCGTCTACCAACCATCTTGAGTCAATCGAGTACGTGAAGCGGAAAGGCGGAGAACTCCAACAGACCATATACTTTCTATCTAGTTATGGGTGAGGTTTTGCAATAGGTTTGTGGGGGCATAGGGGGCCTGCGTATATTTCTCATTCTTGATTTTCTTGGGTGCCTTTCATTAGTTGAGGGAGGGGTCAAGTGGGACAATAGCCACACACAGATAAAAACAGACCTTAGCATCTGCATTGGCAGATAACTTAAAGCTCCCGATTGAGTTCCGTGTTTCTTGATTAGCCCTGCCATGGGACTCGGGCCGCACATATAGAGGACATGTGCAACTAGACATCGATAACGATTCACGACACATACGTGGGGAATGTCTAGGAACATACATCGCTCTGGGTAGTGTGTCCTAGACTAGGGGGCATCGTTCGATAGGTAGCATAATCCCTAGTTGGACCTAGGTCGCGTAAACCCTAAATCCGAGAAGTGTTCAATAGGTAGCATAAATCCCAGTGGCCCTGGATAGCGTAAACTCTGGTTGAATCTAGGAAGCACTCGATAGTAAACCTTAGATCTAGATGATACACGGAATCTAGCAAGATCGAGAGTGGCAGTCCAAACGATTTCAAGAATGGTGACACTTCACTAAAGTAGTATAGATTTACATGATGAAGCCCGTACGACATACGGCAAGGGACTCTGTGTGTGTGTGTGTGTGTCTATATATATATATATATATATATATATATATATATATATATATGGAAAGGGTTAGACGAGTTGGGGGTAACTACATATAACTTGTATTAGGTTAACCTACTAGTGGGACATAAGTATAGCCTAGAGAGCTAATATCGCGAATAACCTAATAAGCAAGAAAATGATAACTGAACGGTATATGTAGGATTATACAGAAGTTTATTCTAAGTCCACTCACATAGAACTTATGTTCTGACCCCCTCCTCATTTCATACTTCCAGGTTTGGTTTATGACAGAGATGGTATAGCTTTGGATACTGGTTTAGCAGTATCGTTAATAAGGTAAAGCAATATTTGAATATATACTTTATTTCCTTTGCTGTGAGATGCTTTACGAGTTCTGACATGTTTCTTTATCTCTGTCTTTTTCTGCAGGATACCAGAGCACCCAACTCGGGTTTCGATAGATTGGATTTGTAAAAAAAATTGGTCTGTCGGAATCCGGGTTGTTACAGCGCCCTCTGCATGCGCCTCCTTCCTCTTCGATGTAGCATGGTCTGATTATGGCGAAGCTGAATGGTTTGATCAAAAAATTAAACCCTAGGATTGAACAAAAGTAAAACCCGTCGGCCTTGATCTAAAGGAGGAAGAAAGGTAATTTTTAACTTAATTATTTAATTTGAAACATTATTTACACAATAAAATTCTTAACTTACTCATACGTTATCGAAATCTCATGAAACAGGAATCGTTTGGATCGTGGCGGAATCTACTTCGTTTTAGAAGCGAATAGAGAATTTAGATCGATCTGAAATTTTTGGGAAAATCGAAAGCACTATGAGATATCTAATTTAAAAATTAAAATTAAAATAAATTGTTATTGTATTGGAAATTTTTGTTTATACGATGTTAAGATTCATATTGCTTGTTGTACGTGATTTGAATTGGTTGATGTTGTATGTGGTGATCCGATGGATTTAATTGGATATAGTGGAATTGTTAAAAATTGTTATACAAATAAAAATTCTTTTTTATTTGTGATGTTAAATATAGAAATTTGTATACAAATAAAAATTTCTTTTTTATTTTTCGTTTTAAATATAGAAATTTGTGTACAAATAAAAATTCCTTTTTTTATTTGTCATGTTAAATAGAGAAGTTGTTTTACGAATAAAAATTCTTTTTTTATTTGTCATGTAAAATATAGAAGTTTGTGTACAAATAAAAATTCCTTTTTTATTTATCATGTTAAATATAGAAAGTTTGTGTACAAATAAAAATTCCTTTTTTATTTATCATGTTAAATATAGAATGTTGTTGTACAAATAAAATTTCCTTTTTTATTTGTCATGTTAAATATAGAAATTCGTGTACAAATAAAAGTTCCTTTTTTATTTGTCATGTTAAATATAGAAATTTGTGTACAAATAAAATTCTCTTTTTTATTTGTCATGTTGAACATAGAAAATGTTATAAAATAAAAATTCTCTTTTTTATTTGTCATGTTGAACATAGGAAATGTTATGCAAATAAAATTCTTTTTTTATTTGACATTAGAAACATAGGAAATGTTATACAAATAAAATTCTCTTTTTTATTTGTCATGCTGAATATAGAAATTTGTATACAAATAAAAATTCCTTTTTTATTTGCCATGTTAAATATAGAAATTTGTATACAAATAAAAATTCCTTTTTTATTCATCATGTTAAATATAGAAATTTGTGTACAAATAAAATTCTCTTTTTTATTTATCATGTTGAACATAGGAAATGTTATGCAAATAAAATTCTTTTTTTATTTGTCATTAGAAACATAGGAAATATTATACAAATAAAATTCTCTTTTTTTTATTTCTCATGTTGAACATAGGAAATGTTATACAAATAAAAATTCTCTTTTTTATTTGTCATGTTGAACATAGGAAATGTTATACAAAAAAATTTCTCTTTGAACATAGGAAATGTTATACAAATAAAATTCTCTTTTTTTATTTGTCATGTTGAACATAGGAAATGTTATACAAATAAAATTCTCATTTTTATTTGCCATGTTGAACATAGGAAATGTTATACAAATAAAATTCCTTTTTATTTGTCATTAGAAACATAGAAAATGTTATACAAATAAAAATTCTCTTTATTTATTTGTCTTTAGAAACATAGAAAATGTTATAAAAATAAAAATTCTCTTTTTTTATTTGTCATGTTGAACATAGGAAATTTTATACAAATAAAATTCTTTTTTTTATTTGTCATGTTGAACATAGGAAATGTTATACAAATAAAATTCTTTTTTTGTTTATCATGTTGAACGTAGGAAATGTTATACAAATAAAATTCTATTTTTTTTATTTGTCATCCTGAACATAGAAAATGTTGTATAAATAAAATTCTTTTTTTATTTGTCATTAGAAGATAGGAAATGTTATGCAAATAAAATTCTTTTTTTTATCATTAGAAACATAGGAAATATTATACAAATAAAATTCTCTCTTTTTTTTGTCGTGTTGAACATAGGAAATGTAATGCAAATAAAATTCTCTTTTTATTTGTCGTTAGAAACATAGAAATTATTATACAAATAAAATTCTCCTTTTACTTTTCATATGAAATATAGAATTATGTGGACAATAAAATATTCTTTTTATTTATACATATGAAATGTAGAAAACAGGTAGACAATAAAGTATTCTTTTTATTTATACATATAAAATGCAGAAAACATGTAGACAATAAAATATCCTTTTTATTTATACATATGATTTGTAGCGAATTTGTAGACCAATAATAATATTCCTTTTATTGTACAAGTAACATTAGAATTGCTAGAAGGTGTTAAACAATAAAAAACTCTTTTTATTGTAACATGTAAGTCATAGTAATTGTTCAAATAATTTATACAATATAATTATCTTTTATATGTGAACATAGGAATTGTCCAAATTATGTAACATTAAAAATGATATTTTTAATGTATATAATGATTCATTATAAAAAAAACATATTTAGGAAAATTTTTTGAAACATTAAAAATAATATTTTTAATGTATATGTTAATTCATTATAAAAAGAATCATATTTAGGGAATTTTTTTGAAAACATTAAAAATGATATTTTTAATGTATACATTGATTCATTATAAAAATAGACATGTTTAGGAAAATTTGTTGAAACATTAAAAGTGATATTTTTAATATATATTTAGATTCATTATAAAAGAATCATATTTAGGAAAATTTGTTGACACATTAAAAAATGTTTATATGTTAAGATTCGTTTCGTTTTGTTGAAACATTCACTTTAAACTTGTCAATGAAATGGTCAAACGATTTATATTTGTATATATATATATATGTATATATATATATATATATCAAAATTAAACGAATCGCACGCGGTAGTTCACGTTTCAACAATTGTAACTTTAAACGATTATACCGAAAGATCTGACCATCGGATTTTCCCAAAACTGAAACCGTTAGGTCCGCGTTGGGAAATTCTCTCCAATGATGTTAAGTTTTTCAAAATCCAAAGGTTATATTTCAAGAAATGTGTAATTCAAATTTGGAAAAATCAGCTCCAAGGGGCCTGTTGACCCGAAGCGTCCTTAAAATTAAATTGGGCTATTTTTATATAAATAAAAATAGTGATAAATCATTATAAAATAATATTAATGATATGAAATGATTTAAATTATATATATATTCGAGAATTATTTGAAAAGACCGAGTTAAATCTCATTTCAAATAATTATACGACGATTTAAATCGTAGATATTAAAGACGGTGTTTGAAGACCGGCGATCTTCACATTGAATGGACGACTACTGATATCTTTGATTGGAGTTGCTTCCTTTAAAGGGTTATAGTGGTAGTTGTCCGGACGTACTTGTTGATGGCTGGATATGCGAGAACCTCTCTTTCGTATTGGACACACGGGACGAGGAATTAGGTGTCTCCGGTTTCATTCAGACCCAGAACAGACTTGTAAATGGATGCATGTCTAACATTGGATTTCGTTCTATGTGAATTGATTTCTATTTAATATATATCTGTTTGGTGGCGGAGAATTTATTCTCTTTCTTAACACCCTTCTCTGAGACGTACGATCTTAGAGGTTATATATTGATAGTTATAATTCACATGGCGTGGATTGTCAATGTGGCATGCCAAGATGCAAATGATTAAGGCTTTTGTAGAAAAGCAGAGCCTTGTGGTTGATGATCAAAGCACAGCTTGTTTAGGCATAACTTTGTGTATAGCTTTACTTCGCGAGCCTTGTGTCAATCTGTTTGGTCGCTACTGGCCAAGTGATAGGTCCAATAGGACCGGGAAACGTGCGTTTAGGAATTGCCAATCTACTAAAGTATTTGTTGATCGGCCCTGCAGGATCCAAGGGTTGCCTGTAGGTGTGATCCTGAGACATTTGCTAAAGTGTCTCGAATCGATAAGGAGACCATCCCTAGACTTGACTCATGATGGAAACCCAATTTCCAATACGACATTACAGATTTGTTTGTAAACCTATATTTGGTGACATAGTAGGATGGGGTACTATGCCGTCTAGGAATGATACATTTACTTTGAAAGTGTTTTGAACTATTTAATCAAAGTATTAAAATCAAATTATTAATGTTTTATACGTATCAAGCATGTTTGATCATTATAAGGTAAAAATCTATCCTCGGGTTTGCGTTGCATTGCGTGATAGGACTTGAGTCCTATAGTGATTTCATTTTGCTAAAAAGTATTGCATTGTTTAAATGATTTACTTTATTTATGCACTGGCAATCCAATGGAGTAAATTCATTCCACGTTAGCGGCGTGGTCCTCTGATAAGCCTTATTATTAGATAAGTTAAGTAAGATTTCTCATACCAGTCCCATGACTGACTCGTAGTTTGTTTCACTTGCAAATTCGGGTGCCCTTAATTTCCACGCAGGCAGTTGAGTGGCTTGTTTTGCAGATATTTATTTATTTAGCAGGATTCTGGATCGAAGCTTAAAGCTGTGTCCAGAGCAATGATAGTCTTCCGCTGTGTTATTTGTTTCCGCTTTATTGTATTGCATTAATTGTAAATTAATCTTCCGTTGTATTATATTTCGATGTACTGTGATATATTCTGTACTCTGATATAACATTATTATGATGTTTATAAAAGTCTTCTGTTGTTGTTCTGATGTGTTGTATACACAAAGTTAGCATATCTGATGATTTCCCGCGAGGGGGATTTACGGTGACTACATTTGGTATCATAGCTTTGGTTAACTCAAATCTTTACGGTACCACTCATTAGAATTGAGAAAAAGACTCATCAGAGGTAGGATTAGAAATATCATAAAAAGAATACTCATTAGAGATAGGATCAGTAGTATCCTAGAATGAGAAAACTCATCAGAGATGGGGTTCGAAATGCCCTAGAATGAGTTGAGAGTGACAAGTTTATAATTAACGTATTTGTGATTACATATATAATCCGATTTTGGAAAATATGATTTTTGAATATATAACAGTTATATATATTTGAAAATCCAAGCAACAAATTCATTGATGATTTTGTTATGTGATTATTAGTTCAACTAATAAAATTATTTAAACTAATAAAAGAACGAAAGTTGAGTTGGTTAGTTAAACAACTTTCAGCTCCGTTCCATTTCGAGGACGAAAAGATTTTAAGTGGGGGAGATTGTAACAACCCAGAAAATCAGAACCTGCTTTAGAAATTTATTTTAAGGAAATTTTATTAGAAAATGCGTCAGAATTTAAAAATTCCATTATTAAATTAAATTATTGAATTTGAAAAATAAAAAAATAAAAAAAATAAAAAGGGAAAAAATATATATTTTTTCAAATTCAAATTTGTTGCTTAGGATTAGTCGATATCCGTGTTTATTGCTTGTCTTCGTCATATCTACAAAGGGTGAGTCTCTTACTCATGATTAACATTTGATTTGAAGTTTATCAATATCACATAAAATATTGATAATATTTTAGTTAGTATTATGATTGTTCAGTTCATAGTTGCATGAAATCTTAATTGAAATTATTTGGTTGTTGTGGATAATTACTTGGATAATTGATTGAATTGTTTATGAATAATTGCATGAACGAATACTCAAAATAGTTAATTATGAATTGACTGTGTAAATCAATTTATGATATTCAATTTGAAATTGTAAGTTTGAATTAGTATTTGAACGTAGAGATCTATACTTGAATTTCTATTTTGTTTAATTTAATTTGTTCTTGAAAGATTGAATTAAATTTTAAGATTAAATGATTAAATTTATATTTTAATTTAATATTTAAGTTTGATTGTAAGATTACATTTATTGATGGAAAACTTAAATCCTAAGATTTAAATGTTGATTGACATAATTCATGTAGGCGCTTGTTTAATGCACATTCTAAATATACAAAGAGGAAAAAAATAACTATAAAATATTTCCTCAATTAGATGTTAATAGCAAGGATGTTATCTTTAAATTCCAACAATCTTTGACAACATGCCAAGGAAAAAAATATGCCTTAGGAACTTTAATAAAATCTATTAATTTATATTAAAATATTGATTGAAAATAATGTGTAGATTCTATATGGAATAAATTTTGACAACGTATATATTTATATATCTTTGGCTATCCTCTTAAATATTTCCCCTGTCAATTCAAAATGTAACCTTTAGGAATTCAAAACGTGGATTACATGTTCAAATCTTCATTAATTAATTAATTTTGAAATGTGAATAGTTGCATCCATTTTTAATGCCTTCCTTTATTTGTTACTTCCCTAGTAACTACACAATTCCTCTCCATCAAGATGACGCATTCATTTTATTTGTCCTCTCCTTTATATTTACCATGTTTCCTTCTTCTCCTCTTATTTTCTTTTCCATTTCTACCTCACGCAACTTCTCCTTTATTATAAAGTAACGCTTTCCCATTCAATTATTTTTAGAGACAATAAATCGTGCATTGATTACATTCCCATTTTCTCTTTCCTTATGTTTTCTTTTGAATCTTTGATTAGGAAATAAACATTAAATAGATGAAAACCTCATCCCTGTAAGTTAATTTAATTTCTTTGTAACATCCAACATTTGGGTAAAAGGCTTTTTTTTTGAAATAAAAGAACTAAAAATTATTATATATTTATATAAATACCCTAAGAAAATAAAACCCTAATTCTTATCCCCATTCCACAGCCGCCGCCATATCATAAATCAGTGGCCAATAAGCTCTCAATTTCCCTGATTAAAATCCCTCAAATCGTGGAAAATTAATTCAAGAATTCAAAGCGAAAATGGTGGAGAATTTCATGCTCCTCAGTTCTATACGGAGATGATGAATGTAACAACCCGGAAAATCCGAACCAATTTTAAAATTCTAATTTTAAATAATAGTAAAGCTATTAAGAATACCCATTTTACAAACGACCTCCGTTTTCATCGATACCATTTTTGTTGTATCCGAAATATCAAATTATAGCAAGGTTTAAATTTCCATAATTTTTGGAATTAATATGTGAGTGTGGTAAATTATAATGTGTTCGGTAATTTCTATTGAATTTGATCGACCATTAAAAAGGCCATTTATCAAACTGTCTTCAAATTCAACGAAATTAATTTTGTTAGGACCGTATCGTCAAAACATAGCTAGATATACTTTTTGGGAATTTTTGGAGTTAGTATGTGGCCCCGGTAAATTAAAATGTACGATCATATTAAATAATTAAATGTATTACATTTTAAATTAAAGAAAAATGGGCAGAAAAGATCGAATGGGCTAATGAGACATATTCTATTGTGTCCGGAATAGGGGTATTTTGATGGGGGCAACATTTGCTGGGCTGGATTTAAATCATTATAAAATAATATTAATAATATGAAATGATTTAAATTATATATGTATTCGAGAATTATTTGAAAAGACCGAGTTGAATCTCATTTTCAAATAACTATACGACGATTTAAATCGTAGATATTATAGACGGTGTTTGAAGACCTTCACATCGAATGGACGAATACTGATGCCTTTGATTGGAGTTGCTGCCTTGAAAGGGTTAAAGTGGTAGTTGTCCGGACATACTTGTTGATTGTCCAGTTATGCAAGAACCTCTCTTTCATATTGGACATACGGGACGAGGAATAAAGTGTTTTCGGTTTCGTTTAGACGCAGAACTAACTTGTAAATCGATGCATGTCTGGCATTGGATTTCGTTCTATGTGAATTGATTTCTATTTAATATATATTTGTTTGGTGGCAGAGAAATTATTCTCTTTCTTAACACCCTTCTCTAGGACGTACGAGCTTAGAGGTAATATATTGATAGTTATCATTCGCATGGCGTGGATTGTCAATGTGGCATACCAAGATGCAAATGATCAAGGCTTTTGTAGAAAAGCAGAGCCTTGTGGTTGATGATCAAAGCACAGCTTGTTTAGGCATGGCTTTGTGTATAACTTTACTTCGCGAGCCTCACACCTCGGTAAGAGTCAGAAACGGGATAAGGGAATGTAGGGAGTGCGACATATTTCTTTCTAGCAAGAAGGAGTGTAATGGTATGGAGCCCAGACATTTTTACTTATGTGGATGATAGTTTGAGAGGCCTAGATATATTGGTCACTACTAGCCATGTGTTAGGTCCAATAGGACCGGGAAACGTGTGTTCAGGAATTGTCAATTCACTAAAGTATTTGTGGATCAGCCCTACAGGATCCAAGGGTTACCCGTAGGTGTGATCCTGAGACATTTGCTAAAGTGTCTCAAATCGGTGAGGAGACCATCGCTAGCCTTGACTCATGATGGAAACCCAATTTCCAATACGACATTACGGATTTTTTGTAAACCTATATATGGAGACATAGTATATGGTGGCTATGCCGTCTAGGAATGATACATCTATTTTGAAAGTGTTTTAAAATTGACTAGAACTAATAATAATATCAAGTTTTATACGTATCCATCATGTTTGATCATTATAAGGCAAAACTCTATCCTCCGGTTTGCGTTGCACTGTGTGATGGGACTTGAGTCTTATAATAGTTTCATTTGTCTAAAAAGCATTGCATTGTTTTAAAAAGATTTACTTGTTTTATGCACTGGCAATCTAATTGAGTAAACCCGTTCCACGTTAGCGGCGTGGTCCTGGGATTAGCCTTATTGTTAGATAAGTTAAGAAATATTTCTCATTCCAGTCCCATGACTGACTTGTAGTTTGTTTTCACTTGCAAACTCGGGTGCCCTTATTTTTACATGGGCAGCCAAGTGATAGTTATCATGTTATTTTGGATATGTACCGAAGATGAGTATGCTCTTAGACAGAAGACGAAGATCATCTCTATCTTTTATTTCTATTTTGGAACATTTTAGACATCATTTATCCATGTTGTACTTGATGATGTTTTAGACTTGCTTCTATTTACTGAGACTTTTTATGTGCTAAGTGTATCCTGTATCCTATGTAACTCTGATGTGGGTGACATTTTAGTTCCGCTGTGATGATGATATTATTTTATTATTTCATGTGTTATATTGTTATCTATAATCTGCTGTTGTTATAAATGCGTTATATTCCAATGATTATCCTTGCTTCCGTGAAATGGGAGTTTGGGGTTATCACATTTGGTATCAGAGCTAATGGTTAACCTTAGCTTTGGAGTATAACATATTTAAAACAATTCATCAAGATAGAATTAGCAATATTCTAAGGCGTGTAGCTCATTAGAGATAGGATTAGCAATGTCCTAGAATGAGCACATCAGAATAGCACATAATAATCAGTCATGACATCATCATTTTTCCATATGTCCTTTACTTTTACCATTCCTTAAAAATTATCGTTTCTGTTGGTTTGACTCTTTCCTTGATGGTACAGAACTGACTGAAAATGAGTACGAGAGCTAGAGCCAGAGTATAACAATCCGTCAAATCAGAACCAATTTAAATTTTTATTTAGGCAATTTTAATGAATTTTGAATATTTAAAATGAATTATTTTAAATAATAACGATAAGAAATTTATTTTGGATAGAATTAGAACGTATATATTTATTTGAATCGATGTTAGATTATAAATATTTATTTTAAATTTTAAAGGAGTTAGAAATAGCGTGGTAGTTTGAAAAATCAACTTTGAACTTTAACTGAATGTACAAGATTCAAAAAAACTGGATTTTAGTGAAACTAAAAATATTTAAATCTGTTTAAAAATATCTTTCTAATGAATATGAAAAATCGAAATTTCATAGCGGGAATCAAATGTTATGGCCAGTTGAATATTCAGAATGGTCGCTATGGAATAAATATAACCCGTAAAAATAGCGATTTTGCAAACGACCTCCGTTTTCGACGAAACCACTTTTGTTGGATACGGAATATCGAATTATTTCTAGGTTTAGAATTCCATAATTTTTGGAGTTAATATGTGTGCATGGAAAAAGAAAACGTGTTTGGTTAATTTTAGTCAAATTGGATCGACTAGAAAATGACCATTTTTCAAACGGTCTTCAAACTCGATGAAACCAGTTTCGTTGGGACCATATCATCCCAACATAGCCAGATTTATTTTTCTGGATTTTTAGAATCAGTATGTGGCCTCGGTAAATTAAAATGTACGTTCAAATCTAAATTTGAAAATTATATATTTTAATTTGAAGAATAACTGACTAAAACAGTCGAATGGGCTTACGAAACATATTCCATTGTGTTCAGAATGTGGGTATTTAGCTGGGGGTGACAGTCGTCGAGTTTGAATTGGAGTTCATATGGAATGAGGGTATTTTCGGATTTAAGGAAATTAAAAACTAAAATATAATTATGGCCAATTAGAATTTCCCATCATTATCCGCGTTGACCAAAAATTCCTCTTCTCACTCAGCTCGAACGGTGCCCTCTCTTGAAACCTTCTCTCCTCTTTATCTTCTAATCCACACGATGAAATCGGTTGCTCCTTTGGAAGATTCTGAAGAGGACTTCACGAACTTTAAATCGGTGTAGGCTTCGCCATCCATCGTGCAGTGTACCTCGAGAATCGGGCCTGGGAACCTACGTCGTGTCGCACCCTTTTTCTCCTTTGATCCTCCACCGAACTAAGCAAGACCATCAGGCGCGGAAAGCCCTTTCAAAGCTCTATGCTATGGTATGGTCTAATCGGCTTCAGGCGCAACGGATTAAGCGAAAATCGAAAACCTAGATTTAAACGAGGAAGGAGGTATACGTCTATTTAATTTTAAAACCGTCTTAACACTTTAAAGTGTGGAAAATTATGATTTTAGTATAAAAATTATATCTTTAATTTTTGTGGTCGATATCCAGTGAAACAAGAAACACCGGGACCGTAAGGACGTCTTCTACATTCTAGAAGAGACCGGGGAATTTTTAGAGCTTGCTACAATTTTTGGCAAAGCGAAAATCAAGGTGAGATTTCTAAATTCAATTTAATTTAGAAATAAAATATATTAGGATGCAGACGGAGTTTAGAAACTCCCGACACCGTTGTCCACAAACTATGGATGACTTGTTTGAGTTGTGATGTGAAATTTGGTTGATATTGCGAATGGTTGATAATGGTTCTTTGTGGTTGAAACAAAACTGAAATTTCTTGTTGAAAAATTCAATATGATATGAAAATGATCGAAATGATTAGATCATTAGGATAAGCCCCTTAGGGAACGCCGTGAGGCCTAAGGTAGTGTGAGGAGCCGTACTCGGGACGGTGCCGGCTTTAAACCTCCATTCCGTTATGCGGCCGAAATTTTCTGAAATATATATGTGTTTGAATTATATTCATGTGTTGATAAACTGTTCATGTTTGAAATAAATGGTTTAGAACGATAAAAATCACATTTTTATCATGTATATGAAGTATATAAAATACTAATATGTCGAATAAAATATCAGAACGATGAAAATCACATTCTTATCATGTATATGAAGTATATAAAATATTCATGTATTGAATAAATATTTAAAATGATAAAAATCACATTTTTATAGCATATTTGAAGTATAGAAAATATTCATGTGTTGAGTAAATATTTAAAACGATAAAAATCACATTTTTATCGCTTGAATGAAGTTAGAAAATATTCATGTGTTGAATAAATGGTTTGAACAATAAAAATTTACATTTTTATTATGAATATGAATCACTGAAAATATTCATGTTTTGAAATAAACATTTGTTGGTTAAAAATAATATTTTTAATCTGTGTATGAAGTAAAAATGGTTTAGAGATCGACGAACGAATTATATATATATATATATATATATATATATATATAAATTAAAATAAAATGAATCGAGCCCCTGCATTTCGCGTTTTGGAATCGTAACTTTTAAATTATTATACCGGGAGATCTGACGAGCGGATTTTCCCAAAACTGAAACTGTTCGGTCCGCCTTGAAAAGATCTTTCTAACAATATAAAATTTGTAAAGATCCAACAGTTAGTTTGTGTGGAATGTTTAATTCAAATCTGAATAAAAACAGCGCCAAAATGAATTATATATATATATAAATTAAAATAAAACGAATCAATCCCCCTACAGTTCGCGTTTTGAAATCGTAAATTTAAACGATTACACCAGGAGATCTGACCAGCGGATTTTCCCAAAACTGGAACCGTTGGGTCCGCCTTGAAAGGATCTTTCCAATGATATAAAATTTGTAAAGATCCAACAGTTGGATTTTCGGATATATGTAAATCAAATCTGAAGAAAAACAGCGCCATGGCCGCGTTATGGCCTGAAGGTCGTTTAATTAAAATGGGCTATTTTTAAATAAATAAAAATAGCGATATATCGTTATAAAAAATTATAAATGATATGGAATGAAAATAAACCAAATTTACTTTGTTTATTGGGTATTTGATGGTTGAATGTGTTTGACATGAAATTATTATACTGAATTGAAACATATATGTCAAATAATTTAACCATGGACAGAATTGGTTTTGAATTATAAATATACGTGAATTATTTGAAAAGACCCAGTTAATTCTCATTTCAAATAATTGGTCGATGATTAGAAGTCGAAGATATGAAAACTGTGCAAAACCGGTGATCTTCACATCGAATGGATGGCTACTGATGCCTTTGACAGGAGTTGCTGCCTTGAAGGGTTTATAGTGGTGGTTGTCCGGACGTAATTGTTGATCGTTCGGGTGTGCGAGGGACTCTCTCCTATATTGGACATATGGGACGAGGAATAAAGTGCCTTCAGTTTCGTTCAGACCCAGAACAGACTTGTAAATGTACTGTGTCTCCGACATTGGATTTCATTCTGTGTGATTGATAGGCGTTAAGTTGCATGGCGTGAATTGCCTTTGTGGCAACCTTAGATGCAGTGATCAATGCTTTTGATGAAAAGCAGAGCCTCGTGGCTGATGATCAAAGCATAGCTTTAATATAGCGCCGCTTTATGTATAGCGTTAATTCGCGAGCCTCACACCCCGATGTGAAACATAAACGGGAAAGGACTGCAGGGAGGACATGCGTTTCTTTCTAGGTAGGAGTGGTGTCAACGTTTACAAGCCCTGACATTTTACTTATGTGGATGATGGAAAGCAAGGAACCTTGGTTGTATCGGTCACTACAGTGCCGATGGTCTGGTCGGGATATGACCAGTTTACGCCCCATCGGGCGGGGAAACACATTGTTCAAGCATTTGAATCCACTACGTGTGGACCGGCCTTGAAGATCCAAGGTGTAGTTGCGGCTGTTCCTGAGACACGGGCTAGAGGGTCTCGAAGCAGTAAGGACGATCCCCTGGCTTGGTTCTAGATGGAAATCCAAACTTCCAATACGACATGTGTGATTTTGATTGTAAGCCTATATATGGCGGCATAGTGACATAGGGCGCTCATGTCGTCTATGATTGATATATTATGATTGAAATTGCTTTTGAAACATATAAACACTAGTAATAATATCAAATGATTTCATTTTATTCGTATCAAGCATATTTTGGCAAATATAAGGTAAAACTCTATCCTTCGGTTTGCATTGCATTGTGTGATGGGACTTGAGTCTTATATTGGCTTCATTTTTATAAAAATCATTGCGTTGTTTAAAAGATTTACTTTATTACATGCACTGGCAATCACTGGAGTAAACCCGTTCCGCGTTAGCGGCGTGGTCCAATGATTTGCCTTATTAATAGTGTATAACCAGTTAAGTTTATTTCTTATACCAGTCCCATGACTGACTCGTAGTTTGTTTCACTTGCAAACTCGGGTGCCCCTCTTTTCTACACGCGCAGCCTTATATTCAGGTTTTAGCAGCCTTATCTTTGGATAGCTATGGAGCTGGAGCTGGGCTTTATCATTTCTATTGTGCTGTTTTAGTCACCGTTATGCATATTATGTTTGATTCCGCTGTAGACATTGTATATTAAACGGAAACCATATTCTGTTCTAAGTATGATCCTATTATGCTGTGTAACTCTGATGTTGTTATTATTTCCAGTATAATTTGATGTACATTATCTGGTGTAATTATATATTTCTGTTCTGCTGTTATTTGTTTATATGTTATATTCCACTGATTATCCTTGCCACCGTCACACGGGGGTTTGGGTCGTCGCAGTTGGTATCAGAGCTTTGGTTAATCTTAGCTCAGGAATATAACATATGTATGAACTTGTCAGAAATAGAATCAGAAGAATTCTAGGGTGAGTAACTCATTACAGATAAGATCAATAAGGTCCTAGTATGAGTATAGCAGAATAAAATACTCCCCAATAGACACATTTACATTCAAGTAAATGTCTCTATGCTTAACAATATTTTTTCTGTTGACCTGACACTTTTTCTGCTATTTGCAGACATACTAGAAAATGAGTGGCAGAAACAGAAGGAATAATTCCATGACTCAACAATCTAATGAGCCAGTTGTGCTTCCTCAACCAGAACCCGATCTAGACGCTATAGTAAAGAAATATCAAAATGTGGGTGGAGTACAGTTCTCGGGCAAAGAATCGGTTATTCAAACAAAAGCGTGGATGTGTTCTTCTGAGAGGATTTTTCGGGGATTAAAGCTAAGAGATGATCAGATTGTATTACTAGCATCTTGGGCACTCAAAGAAGAAGCTTTAATTTGGTGGGATTTGATCGAGATGCAAAATCCAGAAGGTAACATTACCTGGGATAGATTTAAAGAACTTTTCAAAGAAAGATTTATTCCCAAACAAGATGTTGGGCAGCCACATGATGAGTTCTACAATCTGGAACAAGGAGAAATGACCATTCGGGAGTATTAGAATAAATTCGATGAGCTTTCTCGTTTCGGCCTGCATCTGATTCAAGATCCTAAGAGGAAGAATCAGAGATTTATTAACGGTCTTCAAAGAAAATACTAGAGTAGTGTAATGGCACATCTGAAGTTTCCTTTCTCCAAGGTGATAGAAATGTCTTGCCGCTATGAGGATCTCAACAAGCAAGGTCTTTTAGACGATGAAGAGGAAGGCAGTTTGTAACACCCCGTAATTCTGTTAATATTAATATTCACAAATTAAAGAATAACTAATCTCAGACGTGAGAATTGTGGGAAAGGGGTTGCGCCATTGTGTTCGTCTCGGAATTCTGTTAGAAATAGAGTCAGAGTTTGCGTGATTTGCATTTCGTATGAATGAGATATGGCCATCGGAAGTTTTAGAAAATTCAAAACAGATTTCAGAAAATTTAAAATTCAAAATTCGGAGTCAAACAGGCTAGGCGGGAAATTTCCCGCCCAGCACCCCAGGTCGACTGGGGAGACGACTGGGCAGCCGACACCCCCAGGACCAGGTCGACTGCGCAGTCGACCTGGGTGTCGACCTGGTCATGTCGGCTAGGGTTTGGCTGAGCCCAATCTTGAGCTGCTGATGTGTCTTTAGTGCTGAGTTGGCAAATTTAACGGTTCAGTTTAGTTCTGAGTTGATCTGACGATCTAAATAAATCCTAAACTCTATAAATACCTAGGTAGTCTCTCACTCTAAACTCACATGAAAAATAGAATAGCCACCGTCATACCGCCGCCATGGAACTCAGTGTAGCCGCCGCCAACTAAGAAGGAAGAAAGCTAATCAAAACTCTAATTCTACTCAACTCTAAAGCAAATCAAGACTCTCTTTCTTTTCTAACTGTGAGTATGATGTTCTTAACAAGATTATTATTAAACTAATTAGATTAAGTTATGAATGGATTATAAGCGAATGATGTGGATTGTCATATATGTTGTTGTAAACCTTATGTTATCATGTATGTTGTAAATCCTATGTTATGTGATGATGATATCCTATATGTTGTAAATCATGCTATGATGATATTGTATAGGTTGTAATTTTCTATGCTAAGTTGTGATAAATCATACATGTTATAAAGTCATGATGTTATTACCTATGCTAATTAGTTCATGTTAATCAAATCATAATGTTGATATTATTTGGGCTATGTTGGTTTATATGAGAAATCATGTATGCAAGTTTAGATTGATTAGTAAAGTTTATGAACATATGCCATGACATCTATTTAGGTCTAGAATTATGCTATGACATCGGTGATTTCTATGGGTTAGATGCTAGTTTACACCATCATTATGTTGCATAAACCACATACGCCAGTTTATACATGAATTGGGATGATGACCATATTATGTAAGTTGTGACATTTAACCAAACAAGTTGACACCTTTAGATCCACGACATGTGTAGCTTTATGCAAGTTTCACCCCTATTATGATTAGATCTATTTTAGTCATATGTATATGTTGTTGTTGTGATAATTTCTTTTTATGCTATGAGTTAGACTATTCGAGTCTAACGTATATTTTGCGTTGAATAAGCGAACGTATAACGTGGCGTAGGGGTAATATTAAGGATTTAATATTAAGAAATTGGATGCAATTGATATGATTTTGCATGCCATAAATGGATGGCCATAATTGAGTCAATTATGGACATCATTAAAATTAGAATTAATTAATGATTTGAATAGGGATATATTTAAAACTGGGGTAAAAGATTATAAGTGTTAATCAATGCTTAGGACACGAGGTTGGACTCGTTTGTGACGTAAAACTGCCCGGACCCGCCCGGAAAATCCAGTAGTCACAAATGTCAGCCCAATGTGAGAGGTCCTAGGCCCAAATTAAAGCATAACAGTTGTAAAGACACGAGGTTAGATTCTTTTATGTCGTAAGACTGCCCGGACCCGCCCGGCAAATCCAGCTGCCATAAATGTCAGTCTAATGTGAGAGGTCTTTATGAGGTTATGGCCTGAATGAATTAAGAAATACTTAACTAGATAAACAAGTGAAGTGGGACATGGGGTTAAGTAGGTGCCTTGGGTGGCATGAGGAATCTAGTGGTTGCCTTTAGTGGCATTTGAAATACGATTAGTAAGACTTAACTAAACACACATGTAAATGAACATGACTAAGAAGAGGGTTAAGTGGGATATACTAGTGGGGACAAGCTTAGGTGGATAGCTTGTGGGGGCCCATTTCAACTAGTAACCCAAACGTATCTTTGTGAGCTCGACCCAAGTCGAGGACGGGACACGCATACTGGGCTTGACTATAAGAGGCCAAAACGGGGTAGCGGTGGCAATGCAAGTCCAACGGGTTTCATATGCGTGTGTGGACCCGGGCTGGTAGGTAAGAAGACGTTGTTGCATTGTGTAGGTATAAGCCGTGCATTCTCAAGTTGTATCGGGTTGCTACTTTGGGGGAGTGATACACCCCACTGTGGGGCCAACATGGGTATCTACGAGTAGGGAGCCGATAGAAAGTGGGTAGTGGGGTACACCTAGCAGAGATAGGGGCAGGCGGCACCTATGTAGTCAGCTAGGGGTACGCAAGGCTATTTATATAATTTCTAAGTGAAGCAAGTGGGATCAACCTTTAGGGTGACTGGTGTGGTGTAGTGTAGTAATTATTCGTTAGTAATTAGGTGTGCCTTTAACGTTATCTTTATCTGCTCTTCGATACCCAATAGTTCATAGACATTTCCTTGTTTTCCAGCTTATGCCTTAGTCTAGTTATTTTGATAATAGTATTGTTAGAATTATCATACTCACCTGACTTTATGTCTGACTCCCTCTATTTCTATCCTTTTTCCCCCTTCAGGTCCTCAGGGTGGGCTCAGCTCTAGTGGAGTTTGATTGGAATGCTTTATCTCTCTTTTGGAAAGCTTGGACAGCTGAAGTAAAGTCAAGCTTGTTATCTTCTTTAATGGCTATTTATGTAATGGGATCATGTATTTTGTTTTATCAAGATGGATATTGTACTTGACTCTGATTTATGGTTTTATGATGTAACAAACATGTTTAATTTCCGCTGCAATAAAATAAAGTTTTAGATTTCCAAGTACTACTTATTATCTGTCTTGTTGTAATTTTTCTGTTCTATATTCACTTAAAACCTCCATGGAAGTTAATGCATTCCTTTTGTGAGTGACATTAATGGACGTGGGGTGTTACACGTGGTATCAGAGCTTAAGGTTACCAGAACAGATAAATTTTTTAGAAAAACTATTTTTCTAAAGTATTTTTGGAAGAAGTGTTTTCAAAAACATGTCTTAATGAGTTATTTTAAGAGGAAAGTTTTTATGAAAAAAATAATCCCCAATAGTCAAGATCTTTATCTTTCGAATTCTCCATTTTGAATCTTTCCTTTTTTCGTTTCAGCATGGCTGAAGATCTTAACCTTCCAGACGGTGTAACGATACCAGGATGGTATAGGAGGTTATTAGAGGCTAGGGCCGCTGCAGGTCCAGCCAATGTTCCTCCACCACCAGTTGCACCCGCTCCTCCTCCTTGCGCTGATACTTTTGCAAAGACATGTAAGGAATTTAAGGCTATGGGTGGAAAACCTTTTCAAGGGTCAGAAAAGTTTGTGGAAGCAAGAGATTGGCTTAAGGAGGTGGAGGAATTGCTAGAAATCTTTGAAGTAGAAGAAGGCTCTGAGGTTCGTTAATGGTTTGAATGGGCCATTGCAAGGATTGGCTATGACCCACATCCCTATGGTTGCCACCTTTGAGAAGCTAGTAGAAATGGCACTCATGCACGAGGAGAAAGGCGCTAATGCTAGTAAGGCACCCGAGAAGAAAGGGGAACAGAAGAAACCACAACAGCAAAACAAGAAGGGTGGTAAAGATAATAATGGCAAGAAGAAATGCTTTAACTGTGGGACACCAGGCCATCTCAGCAAGGATTACAGAAAGAAAAAGAAGACTGGTTGTTTTCATTGTGATGAAGCAGGACATCTAGTGAAGGACTGCCCAAAGAAGGGGAAGAGGGCAGGGTCTACCTCGGGAGGACAGGTGCAGGCTCTTATGGCACCAGGGCAGGCAAGGGGACAAGTTCAGGCTCTCGCGGTCCCACCGCTGCAAGAACGAGGTAGAACCATTTCTGTTGAAAGCTTAGTTTTTCTATTTGATCGTCCTGTCCGTACCTTATTCGATTCGGGCGCATCGCATTCATTTATCTCTACATCATTAGTTGAATCACTGCACTTAAACACCAGTTTAGTAGAGGATCCCTTAGTTGTTTCGAATCCAATTGGGGGCTCAGCTTATTTGTCCATGATGTGTTTGGATTTGAAAATTTCTTTACTTAGCGTTGAGTTTAGATGTGATGCTTATGTTTTGGGTTTCATGGGCTATGGGCTAATTTTAGGAATGGATTGGTTTTCCAGAAATGGGGTCGTTTTTGATGTGAAAGGAGAGTAGTTAGGCTCATGACTCGCCTTGGCAACACTCTCGAAATCTTTTGTAATCCCTGAAATTCTGTTATGCTAAGTTATCTAGAATCGCTTGACGCGTCGGTGGAGAATTTACAATCTGTTAGTGTGGTCCGAGAATACTCGGATGTGTTTGAGGAGGTGAAGGGCTTGCCTCCGAAGCGGGAGACAGATTTTCGAATATATCTTGTGGATAATGCAAAACCAGTATATTTGCCAGTATGCCACATGGCTTCTCGTGAAAGGAGGGAACTCGATAAGCAAGTGAAGGAGTTGCTTGAGAAGGGGTTCATAAGACGAAGTATATCGGAGTGGGGTGCTCCAGTAGTATTTGCCACGAAGGCGGATGGGTCCCTTAGACTTTGTGTGGACTATAGAGAACTTAATAAACTTACTAAGAAGAACAGACACCCACTGCCGAGGATTGACGATCTCTTCGATCAGTTAGTTGGCGCCTCAGTGTTTTCGCAGTTGGACTTAGCCACTGGTTTCCATCAGTTGAGTGTGACCGAGGATAGCATAGACAAGACTGCCTTTGGGACTCCGGACGGTTTCTATGAATGGCTAGTGATGCCCTTCGGTTTGACAAATGCCCCCGCATACTTTGTTGATTTGATGAGTAGGGTGTTTAGGGAGTACCTTAATAAATTCGTGGTAGTCTTTGTAGATGACATCTTGATCATTTCTAAGGACAAAGAAGAGCATGCCCTACATCTTAGGGAAGTGTTGGAGACTCTACGAGCGCATAACCTTAGAGCTAAATTTACTAAGTGTCACTTTTGGAGAGAGGAAGTGCGATTCTTAGGGCACGGAGTAACACCCCACATCCGTTAGTGTCACTCACAAAGGGAATGCACTAAGTTCTGTGGAGCATTTTAAGGTAAAAGACGCAGATGAATTACAAGACAGACAAAAATTAAAACAGCGAAAAATAAAACTTTGCTTTATTGATAAAATAGTTTGTACAACAACTTCTTTACAATATCAGAGTGTCATCTGTCCTACAAAATAAAGAAGCATAAAACAACATTTATATTCCCCAATGTAGCCAGGGCCAGCCATAGCATCTGAAAAGAGAATCCAAGCAAAACTTCGACAAATCTTCAAGTTGGGAAAGAGTGACAGTCCAACTTAACCTGAGCTATATTATTCCCTCCTTTACTACCTTGGGGGGGAGGGAGGGGGGAAACGGAAGAAAAGAAGACGAAAGAAAAACAGAGTCAGACATAAAGCCTGAGTAAGTTCAGTTACTTCTAGCATGTGAACATGGAAAAACAAAACGACATGAATTAACTGAATACAAGATAACACTATGATGATAGGGTCAGCAAGATTAGACAAGATAAGCACAAGATATGCTAAGACAAGATAAACTGGATATGCTCTAATACTTTCGCCGCTTCGCTATTTCCTTGTTATACTGGTTTCTATATCTCTGCACCACCTAACTAGTGTCCCAACTAGTAATGATAACGTGATCCCATTCCTGGTAATTTCGGTTGCCTTCAGGCATACATTTATTATTTATTACCTAGATCTAATCTAGGGTTTTCTATCAAGTGTTTTCTAGATTCAACTAGAGTTCACGTTATCTGCTGAACGCTTTTTGGATTTAGGGTTTATGCCACCTAGTCCAACTAAGGATTATGCTACCTGTTGAACGATGCCCCCTAGTCTAGGACACACTACCTAGAGTGGTATATGTTCCTAGACTTTCCCACGCATGTATCGCGAATCGTTATCGCTTGTCTAGATGCACATGTCATGTAATGTGCAGCCCGAGTCCTATGGCAGGGCAAATCAAGAAACACAGAACTCGGTCGGGAGCTTTCAGATATCTGCCGATGCAGATGCTAAGGTCTGTTTTTATTCCAGTGGCTATGGTCCCACTCGACCCCTCCCTCAACTAATGAAAGGCACACCTTGAAAAATGAGAACTATACGCAGACCCCTCTATGCCCACTAACCTATGGCCACCCTCACCCATAACTAGACAACAAGTATATGGTCTTTTGGAGTTCTCCGCCTTTCCGCTTCACGTATCTCGATTGACTCAAGATGGATGGTAGACGACGAGTTGCTATCACAGGGCTACCGTTTTCTCGCCGAATCACGCTGGTCCATCCTAGTCTTTAGGTTGCCATATATTGCAACCAAGGCATACCCCTGGTTCTTGTAACGCAGACCTTAACCTCTGTGAGCCCAGGAGGATCATCTGCAGCCTCACAGAGGGATACCAAGAGTACCCTCACGTCCCCTCGAAGCCTCGGGCTTCGTAACCCAATTCGTTGGAGCCTTCTTTTTAATCAGACGGACGTTCGCTCCTTCCCGTGTTATACTAAGAATTATTACTTAGTTTTGCTAACTAAGGTTTACCACTTAGTTTCCAGAATCGTTGTTTTCTTAACTAAGGTTTACTACTTAGCTCCTTTTAACTAAGATTTACTACTTAGTTCTCTTTCTCGTCAATTTGGATTGGTTAAGTGTCATTAGTCAATTCAAGCTAACTTAACCCTCTTCATTTATCCTGTTAAACTGGTTAGGTGTTATCAGTAATTCATGTTGACTTAACCCTTCCCACAAACCAAGTTATATTGGTTAAGTATTTCTTATTACTTAAACCTATTCATTCATCCTGTATTGGTTAAGTGTTCCTTTTTAACTTAACCTTGCCCATCTGTTTTAACTAACATTTTATTAATGGTTAAGTATTATCCCTTCATGTTTTAGACTTAACCCTATTCATTTATCACAATCTGATGGTTAAGTGTTCAAGTTTACTTAACCCTACGGTCCAGTCCAGCTAACATTTCAAATTGGCTAAGTGTAGTAACTTTACTTAACCCCACCTTCTAATCTAGTTAACATGTTAATTTGGCTAAGTGTTTTCTTAGTTACTTAACCCTTACAAATCTTGTCTTGTTACCATACTAAGTTTGGTTAAGTGTCCCTATGGACTTAACCCTCCCATTCTAGCTTAACTGTGTTAAGTGTCAGTATGAACCTAACCCCACCCATCGGTTTGATTACCATGTTGAATTGGTTAAGTGTCTTAGTTAACTTAACCCTACCATTCTTGTTCTAGCTTTAACTAAATAAATTAAAGCCGCGACCACTCACATTAGACAGATATTGTTGCGATTACTGGATGTGCCGGTTGGTTCCGGGCAGGTTTACATCGCAACTCAGTCTAACCTCGGGTTAGGCATATTCGTGTTTTCTAAATTCAAAGGGTTTTGATTAATTTTCAAATCCGGTTTTTAAAGTATCCATCCCGTCCGTCGGATCAGTTAGGGATAGCCAGGCAGAGCAGGAAACTTGTATTTTCCAAACCCAAGCCTAGACACTATCCTCTCTGTCACCCTAGAACTTTCTGGTGTATTATTAAAAGAGATGTCGTTAATAAACCTTTAATTTGTCTAAATTTACATCTTCTCATTTCGAACAAATTCTATAAGTAAATTATTCCTAATTTACTTATTTCCTAATTACTCTTTTAATTTAAATTGTCAACATTTATTATTATGGCCCATTTTCCCCTCTATATCATATTTATGCTTTTTGGTATGTAAGCTATACCAAATTAAGTGTCACTAACCATGATTTTGCTAAACATGACAATTACTCACAATTATGGCCAATTTCAAATTTATGACAATATACTTATTATGCCAAATTAGCTAATCCAATTCTGATTTAACATTCTAATTACAGTTCATGTCAAACTAGACTTATTATTCTAGTTCACAGTTCATGTAAATGCTAGATTTACAAGTCAATACTAGATTCAAATTACACATCCTATAATTCATGTCAAATTTATCCAATTTGCATTTTTATAAACATGCCATAATACATGTTCCCAATTTATGCCAATTTCCAAGTTTATAACTACGTTTTAGTAGATTTCATATTTTGCCCAAATCGCACTCCCATCGTTCGTATAATCGTGATTCAATCTAGGTCATAGATAAATCTAGATTCGTAGATAAAAAGGGAATGAACCAAAGATGCTATGAAAAGATAGACATAATAACTGGCATAAAATGATGATTCACAGGCATATAGATCTGGTAATATTACGACATGAAAAGGGTTGAACAGTATAGGCTCAAGTACATGGGTAGACCTAACTTAATAGGTAAATTCCCAAGATCAAGATCCAAGAATAACTAATAATAAACTGAAATAGAATGTCAAGCCTAGATCCAATATAATGCCAGTTTGGGGTATAACATGGTTTTGTAACTACAGTGTCATGGGCATAAATAATAATCTTATATCCATAGTCATAGGCAATAAATCCTCACAGTTAATGAATCACAGTCATAGGCGATGTTCATAGTCAAAGGAAAATAATTCTCACAGTCATGAGTCACAGTCATAGGCAATGTTCATAGGCAATGTTCATAGTCAAAGAGGCATATGGTTTTAAGGTCCATAGTTTCATAGTCGCAGTCTTATTGGTCATCGAATCATAAGAGTTCTTAATTAGGTCCAATGATATAAGCACTGATTCGAACAGAAAGATTTGGCATATTCTTTTATTCCTTTAATTTCATGTCACGAATAGAGAAAACATTCAAATCTAAAAAGTAACCGACTTACAGAGATTAGATTAGATTCGTAGAAAAACAGTCGTTGAAGTCGTTTGAATCTTCACTTGAATCCTAGCTTGTTTTGAATCTCCTCTTGAAAGTCTTGAGCAGCATTTACTCGTCTTGATTTATTTTACATATTATTTTATTTGTTATTTAATTAAGAGGAGGAGAAGAAGCCATGTTCACCAAGAATCTTTGCAGCATAAGGATAGAATGAAATGGTGTAGAGAGAATGAGGCTAGAGGGCTGTTTATATAGGGTTAGGCGGACGAACCTAGGCAGAAAACGTGACCAAATAAATCAGAACGAACCAGGTTCAAAACTGGATTTCGGGAGCAGGTCGACCCCCAGGTCGACTACCCAGTCGACCTGGTCGGGGGGGTCGACTACCCAGTCGACTCCCCAGTCGACCTGGTCGGGGGTATCGACTACCCAGTCGACTCCCCAGTCGACGTGGGTCCTGGGCAGGAAATTTCCCGCCCAACCCGCTTCTGGGTTTGAATTCGAATTTCGAGCTGTTTTCAATTCTGAAAATTCCTGAAACTTCGGAGGGTCATGTCTCCCTCATACGGACTCCGATTCTTGCAAACTCGGACTCGTTTCCAAGCAGAATTCCGAGACGAACGCAATGGCGCAACCCGTTTCCCTTGATTTTGATTTAAAATTTAATTCTGCCTTGATTTGTGAATCTTAGTGTTGTAGAATTACGGGTTGTTACATTCTCCCCCACTTAAAAGGATTTCGTCATCCAATCACCCATCTACTCAACCATTCAATCACAGGCATTCATTGTCCTTAAAAGATTTCTAATGCTTTCATGTTCATAGGCATAGTGTGTGTATATGTCTCTATCTAGTGCAAAATCAGGCAATCTACTGATTCAGTTGACCTCCTCAATGCGAATCATGTCTGTGCCATGCGTCCAATCATGTATGCAAGCATCCCTACTTATGTAAATACTACATGTGTACATAGCCATTCATCAATATGCAACATCCATATGATAACATATCAAGTTCAACTTACAAACAAATACATATCTGTAAATGCAATATGAAAGCGTCCGAACTGATCTAGGGCCTAATACCTATGTATATGCATTCACGAGCAACCATTAGCAAGCACTCGCAACCATAACATGTTTCAAATACATGTTTACATCCAAAAGAGTTTTTTTCTAAGGATCGAAGATACGACCTAGAGGATATACTTTGGAGAGAGAGAAACAATTATGCGTAAAGCTCCTACAAAAATAAGAAATCAAGGATGCACCCTTAAGGAAAAGGGTATGATGCTAGTATCTAGCCTTCTTGAGCTTTACTCCACTGTATCTTAACTAATTTAACTTCACGATTGTGAAGTTTCTGACCTCCATTTCCAAAATAAACAGATGTCAATCAAGGTACCAAGTGTATGTACTAAGATGATTAGAGGTCTCCCTCTTATCCTACCATGCCATAACTATAAGGGTCGAAAGGTCACTACGTGCTTTTTAGAGTGTCTGCCACAACTATTCATCTCTCACGCAAACCATCCTAGTCGAACTTGACATTCCTCAAGTACAAGCCCCAAAGGCCAAAACCAATATCAGACAAGCACCCAAGGAATATCTCCTCCGAATTTAGACGATCTACGTGAGATGATATAAGCAAACTCGATAGCTATTTTCAAATCCCTACTAACCAAAAATGAACTGGTCAGACCACCAATTGGATTTGAGACTCTGGTGGGATCTTTCTACTATACAAGTACTATGGTGCAGAGACTCAACTATGGAAGTGGATATGAACAAATGCGAAGTGCTAAAACCAAAGGAAAGAGTACGAACAACAAAACTAGACTCTTCCAACATAACTTTACTACCTTTCTCCTAGGTACGCTTAGTGGTGAAAGCATGTACTTGCCCTTCTGAAAATCTTGTCCTTTGCCCTTAATTACACCTTAGTAAAGATACCTCCTCTTGTCTTAGGTTTTATAATTCCTTCCTTCTTTGTGAGCTAAGTCCATATCCATGAATTCCTCATCCTTGGGTTGTGCCCTTAGCCAAACTCCTCATCCTCTTCCTTGTGTAATCATGTTGACAAATCTCTCGAAAGCTGCTTCCATCGTACAGAAAACCCTATAAGCTTGAAAGAAAATTGGCCGTAGGTGAAACAACTACGGCTATGGATGGAAGTCAGGCACTACTTTGCCCATCGATGAGGTTATCTCCCAGAAATCCAGGAGCCCCAGAGACTAAAGAAAGAAGGAGACAAGAATTCAAACAGAGGAAGAGAAGATAGTGCGTACGACTTTGGGGAATATGCCTTTTGAACAAATCTTTTCTCTTAAAAATGCTTCTTTTAAAACGGTTTTGAAAATAATTTTTCAAATCCTTTATCTGATCTGGTAACCTTCAGCTCTGATACCACATGTAACACCCGACATCCGTTAGTGTCACTCAAAAAGGGAATACACTAAGTTCTATGGAGCATTTTAAGGTAAAAGATGCAGATGAATTACAAGACAGACAAAAATTAAAATAGCGGAAAATAAAACTTTGCTTTATTGATAAAATAGTTTGTACAACAACTTCTTTACAATATCAGAGTATCATCTGTCCTACAAAATAAAGAAGCATAAAACAACATTTATATTCCCCAATGTAGCAAGGGCCAGCCATAGCATCTGAAAAGAGAATCCAAGCAAAACTTCGACAAATCTTCAAGCTGGGAAAGAGTGACAGTCCAACTTAACCTGAGCTATACTATTCCCTCCTTTACTACCTGGGGGGAAACTGAAGACAAGAAGACGAAAGAAAAACAGAGTCAGACATAAAGCCTGAGTAAGTTCAGTTACTTCTAGCATGTGAACATGGAAAAACAAAACGACATGAATTAACTGAATACAAGATAACACCATGATGATAGGGTCAGCAAGATTAGACAAGATTAACACAAGATATGCTAAGACAAGATAAACTGCATATGCTATAATACTTCTGCCACTTCGCTATTTTCTTGTTATACTGGTTTCTATATCTCTGCACCACCTAACTAGTGTCCCAACTAGTAATGATAACGTGATCCCAATCCCGGTAATTTCGGTTGCCTACATGCATACATTTATTATTTATTACCTAGATCTAATCTAGGGTTTTCTATCAAGTGTTTTCTAGATTCAACTAGAGTTTACGCTATCTGCTGAACGCTTTTCGGATTCAGGGTTTATGTCACCTAGTCCAACTAGGGATTATGCTACCTGTCAAACGATGCCCCCTAGTCTAGGACATACTACCTAGAGTGTTATATGTTCCTAGACTTTCCCACGCATGTATCGCGAATCGTTATCGCTTGTCTTGATGCACATGTCATGTAATGTGCGGCCCGAGTCCTGTGGCAGGGCAAATCAAGAAACACAGAACTCGGTCGGGAGCTTTCAGATATCCGCCGATGCAGATGCTAAGGTCTGTTTTTATTCCAGTGGCAATGGTCCCACTCGACCCCTCCCTCAACTAATGAAAGGCACACCTTGAAAAATGAGAACTATACGCAGGCCCCCCTATGCCCCACTAACCTATGGCCACCCTCACCCATAACTAGATAGCAAGTATATGGTCTTTTGGAGTTCTCCGCCTTTCCGCTTCACGTATCTCGATTGACTCAAGATGGATGGTAGACGACGAGTTGCTATCACAGGGCTAACGTTTTCTCGTCGAATCACGCTGGTCCATCTTAGTCTTTAGGTTGCCATATATTGCAACCAAGGCATACCCCTGGTTCTTCTAACGCAGACCTTAACCTCTGTGAGCCCAGGAGGATCATCTGCAGCCTCACAGAGGGATACCAAGAGTACCCTCATGTCCCCTCGAAGCCTCTAGCTTCGTAACCCAATTCGTTGGAGCCTTCTTTTTAATCAGACGGACGTTCGCTCCTTCCCGTGTTATACTAAGAATTATTACTCGGTTTTGCTAATTAAGGTTTACCACTTAGTTTCCAAAATCGTTGTTTTCTTAACTAAGGTTTACTACTTAGCTCCTTTTAACTAAGGTTTACTACTTAGTTCTCTTTCTTGTCAATTTGGATTGGTTAAGTGTCATTAGTCAATTCAAGCTAACCTAACCCTCTTCATTTATCCTGTTAAACTGGTTAAGTGTTATCAGTAATTCATGTTGACTTAACCCTACCACAAACCAAGTTATATTGGTTAAGTATTTCTTATTACTTAACCCTATTCATTCATCCTGTATTGGTTAAGTGTTCCTTTTTAACTTAACCTTGCCCATCTGTTTTAACTAACATTTTATTAATGGTTAAGTATTATCCCTTCATGTTTTAGACTTAACCCTATTCATTTATCACAATCTGATGGTTAAGTGTTCAAGTTTACTTTACCCTACGGTCCAGTCTAGCTAACATACTAAATTGGCTAAGTGTATTAACTTTACTTAACCCCACCTTCTAATCTAGTTAACATGTTAATTTGGCTAAGTGTTTTCTTAGTTACTTAACCCTTACAAATCTTGTCTTGTTACCATACTAGGTTTGGTTAAGTGTCCCTATGGACTTAACCCTCCCATTCTAGCTTAGCTGTTTTAAGTGTCAGTATGAACCTAACCCCACCCATCGGTTTGATTACCATGTTGAATTGGTTAAGTGTCTTAGTTAACTTAAACCTACCATTCTTGTTCTAGCTTTAACTAAATAAATTAAAGCCGCGACCACTCACATTAGACAGATATTGTTGCGACTGGATGTGCCGGTTGGTTCCGGGCAGGTTTACATCGCAACTCAGTCTAACCTTGGGTTAGGTATATTCGTGTTTTCTAAGTTCAAAGGGTTTCGATTAATTTTCAAATCAGGTTTCGAAAGTAACCATCCCGTCCGTCGGATCAGTTAGGGATAGCCAGGGAGAGCAGGAAACTTGTATTTTCCAAATCCAAGCCTAGACACTATCCTCTCTGTCACCCTAGAACTTTCTGGTGTATTATTAAAAGAGATGTCGTTAATAAACCTTTAATTTGTGTAAATTTACATCTTCTCATTTAGGATAAATTCTATAAGTAAATTATTCCTAATTTACTTATTTCCTAATTACTCTTTTAATGTAAATTGTCAACATTTATTATTATGGCCCATTTTCCCCTCTATATCATATTTATGCTTTTTGGTATGTAAAATATACCAAATTAAGTTTCACTAACCATGATTTTGCTAAAAATGACAATTACTCACAATTATGGCCAATTTCAAATTTATGCCAATATACTTATTATGCCAAATTAGCTAATCCAAATTTGATTTAACATTCTAATTACAGTTCATGTCAAACTAGACTTATTATTCTAGTTCACAGTTCATGTAAATGCTAGATTTACAAGTCAATACTAGATTCAAATTACACATTCTATAATTCATGTCAAATTTATCCAATTTTCATTTTTATAAACATGCCATAATACATGTTCCCAATTTATGCCAACTTCCAAGTTTATAACTACGTTTTAGTAGATTTCATATTTTGCCCAAATCGCATTCCCATAGTACGTACAATCGTGATTCAATCTAGGTTATAGATAAATCTAGATTCGTTGATAAAAAGGGAATGAACCAAAGATGCTATGAAAAGATAGACATAATAACTGGCATAAAATGATAATTCACAGGCATATAGATCTGGTAATATTACGACGTGAAAAGGGTTGAACAGTATAGGCTCAGGAACATGGATAGACCTAACTTAATAGGTAAATTCCCAAGATCAAGATCCAAGAATAACTAAGAATAAACTGAAATAGAAAGTCAAGCCTAGATCCAATATAGTGCCAGTTTGGGGTATAACATGGTTTTGTAACTACAGTGTCATGGGCATAAATAATAATCTTATATCCATAGTCATAGGCAATAAATCCTCACAGTTAATGAATCACAGTCATATGCGATGTTCATGGTCGAAGGAAAATAATTCTCACAGTCATGAGTCACAGTCATAGGCAATGTTCATAGGCAATGTTCATAGTCAAAGAGGCATATGGTTTTAAGGTCCATAGTTTCATAGTCGCAGTCTTATTGGACATCGAATCATAACAGTTCTTAATTAGGTCCAAGGATATAAGCACTGATTCGAACAGAAAGATTTGGCATATTCTTTTATTCCTTTAATTTCATGTCACGAATAGAGAAAACGTTCAAATCTAAAAAGTAAACGACTTACAGAGATTAGATTAGATTCGTAGAAAAACAGTCGTTGAAGTCGTTTGAATCTTCGCTTGAATCCTAGCTTGTTTTGAATCTCCTCTTGAAAGTTTTGAGCAGCATTTCCTCGTCTTGATTTATTTTACATATTATTTTATTTATTATTTAATTAAGAGGAGGAGAAGAAGCCATGTTCACCAAGAATCTTTGCAGCATAAGGATAAAATGAAATGGTGTAGAGAGAATGAGGCTAGAGGGCTGTTTATATAGGGTTAGGCGGAAGAACCTAGGCAGAAAACGTGACCAAATACATAAGAACGAACCAGGTTCAAAACTGGATTTCGGGAGCAGGTCGACCCCCAGGTCGACTACCCAGTCGACCTGGTCAGGAGGGGTCGACTACCCAGTCGACTCCCCAGTCGACCTAGTTGGGGGGTCGACTACCCAGTCGATTCCCCTGTCGACCTGGGTCCTAGGCGGGAAATTTCCTGCCCAGCCCCCTTCTGGGTTTGAATTCGAATTTTGAATTCGAATTTCGAGCTGTTTTCGATTCTGAAAATTCCTGAAACTTCGGAGGGTCATGTCTCCCTCATACGGACTCCGATTCTTGCAAACTCGGACTCGATTCCAAGCAGAATTCCGAGACGAACGCAATGGCACAACCCGTTTCCCCTGATTTTGAATTTAAAATTTAATTCTGTATTGATTTGTGAATCTTAGTGTTACAGAATTATGGGGTGTTACACACGTGGTTTCCAAAGAAGGGATGACTGTGGATCCCGCGAAGGTAGTGTCCATCCAAGATTGGAAGGTCCCTAAAAATGCTACCGAAGTAAGGAGTTTCTTGGGGTTGGTTGGCTACTATAGGAAGTTTATCAAAGGCTTCGCAAAAATATCAGCTCCATTGACATGCCTGACGAAGAAGAACCTAGTCTTCGCGTGGGACGTAGATTGTGATGATGCGTTCCAACGTTTAAAGAGAGCTTTGACCTCAGCTCCAGTCTTAGTGCTGCCAGACGGGAGTAAGCAATTTACTGTTTATACCGATGCTTGTGGGACAGGACTAGGCGCAGTCTTAATGCAAGAGGGAAAGGTAATAGCCTATGGTGGAAGGCAGTTAAGGGTGCATGAGAAAAATTACCCTACGCATGACCTAGAGTTGGCCGCTATTGTTTTCGCGCTTAAGTCTTGGCGTCATTATCTTCTTGGCGAGAAATTCGAATTGTTCACTGATCACAAATCGCTAAAATACTTATTCTCTCAGAAGGACTTGAACTTAAGGCAGCAAAGGTGGATGGAGTTCTTAGCGTCCTACGATTTCGAAATAGCATATACCCCTGGCAAGGGTAACGTGTTGCAGACGCCTTAAATAGGAAAAGGCTGTCCTTGAGTCCATTGTTTGTTGAACGGTGAAACTTAGAATTAATCTCTATGTTTGATTTTAGACCTTCCGTTGACTTTGTACCAGGTTTGCTAGCATCCTTAGAGGTTAGACCTACGCTTTTGGGACGGATTGGCGAGGCACAGCGAGACGACCCACAGTTGGTTGAGTTAGTAGAAAAGCTCAAAAGAGGGGAGTCATCAAGCCATCTCCGTAGGTATACCCTAGATGATAAGGGTTGGTTACGTAGGGATAGTAGACTTTGTGTACCACAAGACGAGGACTTGAGGAAGACTATTCTTGATGATGCACATCGTTCGAAGATGACCATTCACCCCGGCGGGGACAAGATGTACAAAGACATGAAGCGAGTTTTCTTTTGGGCCGGTATGAAGAGGGATGTGGCCGAGTATGTTGCTAGATGCTTGGTGTGCCAACAAGTAAAAGCGGAGCAAAAGAAACCTGGTGGGTTGCTTCACCCATTGGAGGTTCCACTATGGAAATGGGAAAGCGTCTCGATGGACTTTGTGGATGGATTACCAAGATCAAGGAAGGGTAATACGGGGATTTGGGTTATAGTAGATAGACTTACTAAAAGCGCCCATTTTATTCCCGTGAAGAGTAAGAGGACTTCTCCATGGTTAGCTTCTGTATACGTCTGAGAGATAGTTCGTTTGCATGGTGTTCCTTCTAGCATAGTAAGCGACCGCGATCCTATCTTCACTAGCGAATTTTGGAGGAGCTTACAAGAAGCGGTAGGGACTCAGTTATGTTTGAGCACCGCATATCTTCCTCAGACGGACGGCCAAACCGAGAGGGTGAATCGTATTCTAGAGAACCTTTTGAGGCTGTGTATCCTAGACTTTGGGGGTACATGGGAAGAGTATCTTCCATTGGTGGAGTTCGCATATAATAATAGCTTTCAGTCCAGCATTGGCATGGAACCTTTCGAAGCTCTTTATGGACGACCTTGTCGTTCACCTACATGTTGGTGGGAATCTACGGATAAGATCTTACTTGGGCCTGATATGATTAGAGAGACTTCGGAAAAGACCGACTTGATTCGAAGGAGGATGAAGATAGCGCAAGATAGGCAGAAATTTTATGCAGATAAGAGGAGGACAGATCTTGAGTTTGATGTTGGGGAC
Organism: Allium sativum; assembly: GCA_030737875.1. Classification (NCBI taxonomy): domain Eukaryota; kingdom Viridiplantae; phylum Streptophyta; class Magnoliopsida; order Asparagales; family Amaryllidaceae; genus Allium; species Allium sativum. The sequence goes on from CM060913.1 coordinate 167,045,801, forward strand.
ATGGTCTTTATCAAAGTGTCTCCATTACGGAACGTTGTTCGCTTTGGGTTCGTTGGGAAATTAGCACCAAGGTTCGTAGGGCCGTTTCCTATTAAGGAGAAGAATGGACAGATGGCGTATAGAGTGGAGTTGCCTGAGAGACTTAGTGGTGTACACGACGTATTCCATGTGTCACATTTGAGGAAGTGCTTGCATGAGACCGTAGAGGTGGTAAAGCCGAACTTGCTTAGAGAGGTCGAGATAGAGCGTGATGCGATGATTCGACGAGCTCCTACATGCATTCTTGGGTCGGAGATCAAGAAGCTGAGAAATCGAGAGGTCAGACTAGTCAAAGTACAATGGGGAGATGATGGAGCAACGTTACTTGGGAGACAGAATCGAAGATGCGTTCGTTGTACCCTTTTCTTTTTTAGGGTATGTCCTTTAATTTCTCCTTTATCGCTTATCTTGTACTTATCTTACCTTTAGAGTATCCTCTCGCTAGTATCCTTGACCTTTAGTTAGGATAATCCTATGGTTGAAACATGTGTTTGAGACATGTTATGTATGATGGATGCAAAGTGGATGCAAGTGTTTGCTAGTGGTTGCTCGTGGACGCATATACACACACTATTAGGCACTAGATCGGCTCAGTCACTTCATATTGCATATTGCATATAAATGGATGTATTTAGTAAAATGGATGTATGATGATTGTATTATCATATGGATGCTGCATTCAAATGATGATTGTGCACGCATATAGAGATAATATGTAGCATTAAGGATCTTTTGCATACATAATGGACGCATGACACTTTCATGATTTGCATTAAGGAGGTCAACTGAATCAGTGGACCGCCTGAATTTGCATCAGATATGGACATATACACATACTGTGCATTTAAACATGAAAGCATTAGAAGACTATAAGGACAATGGATGCCTGTGTTTGATGGTTGAATAGATGGACGATTGGATGTTAGGATATACATTCTTCTTGACTTGAAGATTTCGGGGTCGAAATCCTTTAAGGAGGGGAGAATGTAACACCCCGTAATTCTGTTAATATTAATACTCACAAATTAAAGAATAACTAATCTCAGACGTGAGAATTGTGGGAAACGGGTTACGCCATTGTGTTCATCTCGGAAATCTGGTTGAAATAGATTCCGAGTTTGTGTGATTTGGACTTCGTATGAAGGAGATATGGCCATCGGAAATTTCAGAAAATTCAAAACAGATTTCAGAAAATTTAAAATTCAAAATTCGGAGACAAACAGGCTAGGCGGGAAATTTCCCGCCCAGCACACCAGGTCGACTGGGGAGTCGACTGGGCAGTCGACACCCCCCCCCCCAGGTCGACTGGGGAGTCGACTGGGCAGTCGACACCCCCAGGACCAGGTCGATTGCGCAGTCGACCTAGGTGTCGACCTGGTCAGGTCGGCTAGGGTTTGACTGAGCCCAACTTGAGCTGTTGATGTGTCTTTAGGGGTGAGTTGGAAAATTTAACGGTTCAATTTAGTTCTGAGTTGATCTGATGGTCTAAATAAATCCTAAACTCTATAAATACCTATTTAGTCTCTCACTCTAAACTCACATGAAAAATAGAATAGCCACCGTCATACCGCCGCCATGGAACTCAGTGTAGCCGCCGCCAACTAAGAAGGAAGAAAGCTAATCAAAACTCTAATTCTACTCAACTCTAAAGCAAATCAAGACTCTCTTTCTTTTCTAACTGTGAGTATGATGATCTTAACAAGATTATTATTAAACTAATTAGATTAAGTTATGAATGGATTATAAGTGAATGATGTGGATTGTCATATATGTTGTTGTAAACCTTATGTTATCATGTATGTTGTAAATCCTATGTTATGTGATGATGATATCCTATGTGTTGTAAATCATGCTATGATGATATTGTATAGGTTGTAATTTTCTATGCTAAGTTGTGATAAATCATACATGTTATAAAGTTATGATGTTATTACCTATGCTAATTAGTTCATGTTAATCAAATCATAATGTTGATATTATTTGGGCTATGTTGGTTTATATGAGAAATCATGTATGCAAGTTTAGATTGATTAGTAAAGATTATGAACATATGCCATGACTTCTATTTAGGTCTAGAATTATGCTATGACATGGGTGAGTTCTATGGGTTAGATGCTAGTTTACACCATCATTATGTTGCATAAACCACATATGCCAGTTTATACATGAATTGGGATTATGATCATATTATGTAAGTTGTGACATTTAACCAAACAAGTTGACACCTTTAGATCCATGACATGTGTAGTTTTATGCAAGTTTCACCCCTATTATGATTAGATCTATTTTAGTCATATGTATATGTTGTTGTTGTGATAATTTCTTTTTATGCTATGAGTTGGACTATTCGAGTCTAATGTATATTTTGCGTTGAATAAGCGAACGTATAACGTGGGGTAGGGGTAATATTAAGGATTTAATATTAAGAAATTGGATGCAATTGATATGATTTTGCATGCCATAAGTGGATGGCCTTAATTGAGTCAATTATGGACATCATTAAAATTGGAATTAATTAATGATTTGAATAGGGATATATTTAAAACTGGGGTAAAAGATTATAAGTGTTAATCAATGCTTAGGACACGAGGTTGGACTCGTTTGTGACGTAAAACTGCCCGGACCCGGCCGGCAAATCCAGTAGTCACAAATGTCAGCCCAATGTGAGAGGTCCTAGGCCCAAATTAAAGCATAACAGTTGTAAAGACACGAGGTTAGACTCTTTTATGGTGTAAGACTGCCCGGACCCGCCCGGCAAATCCAGCTGCCATAAATGCCAGTCTAGTGTGAGAGGTCTTGATGAGGTTATGCCCTGAATGAATTAAGAAATACTTAACCAGATAAACATGTGAAGTGGGACATGGGGGTTAAGTAGGTGCCTTGGATGGCATGAGGAATCTAGTGGTTGCCTTTAGTGGCATTTGAAATACGATTAGTAAGACTTAACCAAACATACATGTAAATGAACATGACTAAGAAGAGGGTTAAGTGGGATATACTAGTGGGGACAAGCTTAGGTGGATAGCTTGTGGGGGCCCATTTCAACCAGTAACCCAAACGTATCTTTGTGAGCTCGACCCTAGTCGAGGACGGGACACGCATACTGGGCTTGACTATAAGAGGCCAAAACGGGGTAGCGGTGGCAACGCAAGTCCAACGGGTTTCATATGCGTGTGTGGACCCGGGCTGGTAGGTAAGACGTTGTTGCATCGTGTAGGTATAAGCCGTGCATTCTCAAGTTGTATCGGGTTGCCACTTTAGGGGAGTGAAACACCCCACTGTGGGGCCAGCACGGGTATCTACGAGTAGGGAGCCGATCGAAAGTGGGTAGTGGGGTACACCTAGCGGAGATAAGGGCAGGCGACACCTATGTATTCAGCTAGGGGTACGCAAGGCTATTTATATAATTTCTATGTGCAGCAAGTGGGATCAACCTTTAGGGTGACTCGTATGGTGCAGTGTAGTAATTATTCGTTAGTAATTAGGTGTGCCTTTAACGTTATCTTTATCTGCTCTTCCATACCCAATAGTTCATAGACATTTCCTTGTTTTCCAACTTATGCCTTAGTCTAGTTATTTTGATAATAGTATTGTTAGAATTATCATACCCTCCAGACTTTATGTTTGACCCCCTCTATTTCTATCCTTTTTCCCCCTTCAGGCCCAGCTCTAGTGGAGTTTGATTGGATTGCTTTATCTCTCTTTTGGAAAGCTTGGACCGCTGAAGTAAAGTCATGCTTGTTATCTTCTTTAATGGCTATTTATGTAATGGGATTATGTATTTTGTTTTATCAAGATGGATATTGTACTTGACTCTGATTTATGGTTTTATGATGTAACAAACATGTTTAATTTCCGCTGCAATAAAATAAAGTTTTAGATTTCCAAGTACTACTTATTATCTGTCTTGTTGTAATTTTTCTGTCCTATATTCACTTAAAACCTCCATGGAAGTTAATGCATTCCCTTTGTGAGTGACATTAATGGACATGGGGTGTTACACAGTTCTAGCAGCAAAAGGAAATTCGAAACTGATAGCCCTGAGGCGAGTGCAAAGCTTGAGGCCAGTAAGAACCCTAGAGCCAATAAGAAAGGGGTCAATGCTAGGAAAGAACCATTAACGATTGCCACATGCTCTAGCTGCAATAGGCAAGGACATTTGTCGATAAGTTGCAGATCCTTTAGAAACGAAGAAAGAATGGATCTAAGTCCGGTAAGAAGGTTTAAGAGACCAGAGAATGAAACCTTTGCCATCAGGCTAGTCACGTAAAGCAAGACTGCTGGCTGTTGAAAATGACCAAAGTGGCTCAAGTCAATAACACGGTGGAAGCTCCAATGCCCTCAACTAGTCAAGAAAGGCCAGTTGTTTTGGAGGGCACGCTTAATGTCAAAAGTGTTCCAGTTAAAGTACTGTTTGATACGGGCGCGTCACGAAGTTTTATTTCAAGTAAAGTGGCTAAGAAATTGGATTTAAAATTGAAAAAGCTCAAAGAACCCATCAGTGTCCGTAATCCGATTGGGGGTTCCCTCGATCTTAGTTGGATTTGTTGGGTACCTGTCTCTTTTTCCTGTTATCAGTTCCCTACCATCTCGATCATCATGAATTTTACTGAATTTGATCTTATTTTAGGATTGGATTGGTTAACCAAATTTGAAGCCGAACTTAAATGTGCAGAAAGAGTTGTTAAAGTTAAAACAAAGCTTAGATATGTTATCGTACCATGTGAAGGTTCAAATTCAGATAGAAAGGAATTTTGGTCAACTCTAAATGTTTCTCCTACTCCTATAGAAAATACTCGTGCTTCTATAGAAAATATTTCTTCTTCTGTAGAAAGTATTCCTGTCATCAAAAACTATACGGATGTGTTTGAGGAAGTCGATAGCTTACCTCCGCAAAGAGAGATTGAATTCAGGATTGATCTAATTCTGAATGCAGACCAGTGGTACATCCAATTCGGAGAATGACCCTGAAGGAGAAAGTAGAATTGGGTGATCAAGCTCATCATATTTTATGGAAAGGTCTGATTAAGCCTAGTTTCTCTAATTGGGGAGCCGCCATGGTATTTGTTCCAAAATCTGAAAGTACTTTCAGACTATGCGTCAATTATCGTGATTTGAATAAGCAGACACTAAAGAACAAATATCCATTGTCGCGAATCGATGATTTGTTAGATCAGTTGATTGGAGCGCAAGTATTTTCCAGAATGGTCCTAGCTACAGGTTTCCACTAGCTTCGTATTGTCGAAGTGTAACATCCCATAAGTTTTACCAAGTTGATTTGGATTTTTAATATATGAATTTGGATTTTTATTATATAATGTTGTATTTTATGAATATATATTTGTTTTTATAAGGTTTGAATATATGAATTTTTAATTTTGAATAAAGTATCTTGTTTTATTTTATAAATTATGATTTTGTATAAGGAAATTTTATTTTAAAAGTTTATATTTAATTTATAGGATTTCATGTTTAAGTAATAATATTTTCTAATTTTGATAATATTGATTTGTAAATGATTTTTGTAAAGGATAATTTATTTTATGATTTTTACAAGAATGATTATAATATTTTATTTTGGCAAATTATAATTGCATTTATAAAATTTTATAAGGATTGATAGGCATTTATTCTAAACCATTTGTTAGTATAAACTTTGGTAAATTATATGATAAGTAATATAGATAAATATTTCAACTATTTACAGGTTATTATAAAGATTCTTTAATGATTTTTAGTTTGAAATAAGATTTTCACAAGAATGATTATTTTATTACTTAAATAAATTATAATGGTGGTTATAAAATCTATAAATTTGTAGGATTGATAATTATTTATTTTTAACCAATTATGAATTTTGGTAAAGTATATACATATATATATATATATATTTGATGAATAATAAATATTTTTGGAATATTAATAAGTGATAAGCATTCTGATAAACTTTAAATAATATTAATAAGTTATATATTTATATATCGTAAGTGGTAAGATGGTTACATTTAAGTATAACTAAATTTGGTTACATCTATAATTGTTGCAACTCATGTTGCTAAAATTAATTAATTAATTAAAATGAGGTGTCCTCTTACATGTCATGATGCATGGAGTAGTTGATGTGGTAGAGCCATGTAGCATGTATGTGTAATACATGCATGAAGTTGAATTAAAGGAAGGACATGTGTCCTCCTACTTGTCATCATGCATGAAAGAGTTCATGATGTAATACCAAGTGTCCCCTTAAGTGTCATCATGCATGGGAAGGTTTCATGCCATGAGCCATGTGTCCCTTATCAAAATTCCTATAATACCCTTGAACATCTCTATATAAGGAAGGCTAAACCCCATTTTTCATACACTTCAGCCATTAGCCACTTGCGATGAAAATCCTGTCGTCATTCTTCTTCTTGCTCCTTGTTTTTAAAATTTCCTGTACATGAAATTTACACCTCTCTTCATTGAAAAATTCAAATCTCTCAATCCACTTCAAATTGATCAATGCCGTCTGCGCCATTGAGATCAGCGGTGTATGTAGTATTTTTCATATGATTTTGGTTCGATTCTGTGTCGACAACTTGAGATCGTCGGAATTAGGTTTGGAGTTCATCAAGGGTGGAGGTGATGATAGAAGAATTGGTGAATGGCGTTGTGACGAGCGAAGAGAGAGCTTCGAAGCGGTGTAATTTGATGGAGATTGGAGAAAATAAGTGTCGATACTTCTTTTGGGTTCACGCAACTTTTCGTTCCAGGTTCGGAAATGGGGGGATCGCATTTTGATGTTTGGAGCCGAAGAGTGGTGGTGCGGTGCAATTGAATGAGGAGATGAAGAGAAAATTGTTGGTGGTCTCCGATCAAAGAATGATGGAATGTTTGGATGGTGTATGTGCGCACTACCGTGCACAAGGTGTTGGGTTCCATGGAGCGTGAATAATGAGATAGGAGGAGGAAGAAGAAGAAAGGGATGCGGGCTTGGATCGGGTTGATGTATTTGGGCTTTTGGGTTTGGTCCTAGTTAATAGGAAAATCTCCAACCGCTAATGGAAGTGAACTGAAAACAGTACGAGTAGCAGTGACAGTATTCGATTGGCCTATTCGCTCTGGTAATGAAGATGTTGGAGCTTGTCTGGTGAGAACTTCTAATTTAAATTTTATTTAAATTAGTTAATTTTAATTAGCTGAGATTAATTATAATTTGCTGATGATGATTGTGTGATGGATGTTGATGTTTGAATGGTTGTTCATGAATTAGATAATACACTGAACACGAATAAGCGTTATTGTCTGTAACGCTTGTGCACAGTTAAATGTTGTTGTGATGAATGAATTCATATCCATTTGATCGTATAGTTCATTTGGATAGATATGATTGCACTGTATGATATCACACACACACAAACACACCGTGGTTGTGGAATATATGGGTGATCGATTTAGATTCTCCTTCATATATATGATTTTAATTAATTATTAAATAATATTTAAAAATTTTGGTTTTGAATTTAATATCAACTTTTAAATATTGAAATAGGAATTGGAAAATAATTTAAATTATGTATTGATTTTGTATAACGATGTTTATATTTATGTGAAACTGGTTTTGGTAAAAAATATTTTCAATTTAAATTCGAAATGAGATTTTTAATTTGAATACGGTTTTTATATAATAATGATGTAATATACACCAGAACGTTATAGGATGACAGAGAGGATGGTGTCTAGGCTTGGGTTTGGAAATTCAGTTTCCTGCTCTCCCTGGCTATCCCTAACTGGTCCGACGGATGGGATAGTTAAATAAAAATCTAATTTGAAATTATTTCAATGGTGATTTAATTAGAAAAAAAAGTTGTGTTTTAAATCCAAATAATTTGAAAAGTCAATTTAAATGATTTATATAAGTTTATAATGATTTTTAACGTAATTTGAAGTATTTAAGAATAATGATTATTTTGGTCAAAATTAGAGCTTGTCGCATTATAGCAATATGTAAATGCTTATAACTTTTCCAATTTAAATCGGATTTCCATGAAACAAAAAACGTCTGACTCCTATTTATGAGAGCTTTCAAATGAGTGAAAGAAGATTTTAATTTCGGGTTATAGTTTTCAAGCTATGTTTAAAACCATTTTGGAAAAGATCGTTGTAAGGGCATAGTTTTGTAACGTTTTTGAAACGTTGTTGTAATGCTTTCATCAAAAGCAATCTATTTTGAAGTTTTAACCCGCAAACAATTTTCCGAACTATGAGAAATCATTTTTAAATGATTTGTAGGATGTTTTCAAAGGTTTAGAAGTATTCGAAATATTGTATATGGGATTTAAATTGATTTATTTAAATAGTAAAATAAGTTTTCCAATTTTGAATAATTGGATATGGTGGGAAATAAATCTTCGATGTTTAATATTAATTCAGTAGATGATGACTCTTACTATTTGAGGAATTTAAAAGGTAGTTCATCGTTATTCCTCTTATAGTATGAGTTGGATACGGAGGTTAATACTGAGGATAAGTTGATGATATTTTCTATCCAGATCTAATGTCAAAGAGTTGGATAAATCTTTTAATTACGATACAAGTCCCTAATTTGATTAAGACAAGTTGGATAGAAATAATCTTCGGATATTTGATATGAAATTATGTGGCGTAAACGTATACTATTTGAGGAATTTGGAAGATATTATTATTTTTATATCGATATTCCCCTTATGGTGTTCGTTGATTATGAGAATTGATATCGAATATAAGTAGATACAATTTCTGTGTAACTTATGTTCAATATCAATTGATTTGGGTTTTGTTGTGAGTGGTATTTTCAAAGACATCATTCTTGAAACCCGATGATATTGAATGGTGGAAATTCATATCGTAATTGGGGATTTAATCAAATCTTTGATTTAAGGGAATTAAAGGTAAGAAATTTGAAGCGAAGGTATAATCTTTGATTTCAAAGAAGAGATAAGAGGATAATGAGATGTATGAAATTAAATTAATTCAAAATCTTGAGTTATATATGAATTGATAATCATCTGGAAGGAGATTTGAATTGAAAAGCCTATGTGAACCATAGCTACTGTTTAAAGTACGCTTATTACTTGGAAAGACCGGGATCGAATATATGTTCGAAAATCATTCCAAGTAATAATACGATGTTATGAAACAATTCAAGACTTGAACGACGAATGAAGAACGTGAATATTTAAATTTGTTTAGATTGATTGTTGATTAATGTCTCGGTTAGGCAGGCCACCGATACGAGGTATGAGTTACATGAGACCTGAACATATTTAAGTATTTTCGGGTTGTTGTTCCGTTCAGACCCAGAACGGATTTGTATGGATTGTGTGTCTGACGTTGAAATTGACCGCATAGCACTGATTTTCGTTAATGTATATCGGATTTGTGGCAATATATTATCCTCATCTCTAAGTCATATGAACTTAGAGGGTATGCATTGATTTAAATCAGTGATATGTCGTGAATTCTCAATGTGGCATACCCGAGTTATGGAACGAGCTAGTGATGATCAAAGAATGGCTTATCAAAGCATTGCTTTGTGTATGACGTGACATCGACAAACCTCACACCCCGGATTGATGAGAAACTGGCGATTAGGTTTTATACTTATATATGAATTGATGATGAAGCTGTAGAGCAGTGGGAAACCACTTATGAACCTGGGGAAGTTGGGTATGTTCAGGAGGTCGTGTCTGATCGATAACCGTTGATCTGCCCTGACGATGTGTAGTCGGTGTCCGCATGATGGATGAAAAAGCCGTTGAGGCACTTCGTTTGTATCCCTGATTGATCTTTCGTGCTAGGAATCATCAATTTGGAAATCCAATCTCCAATACGAGCCATACGGTTTTGGTTTATATATATATGGCGAGATAATATTAATGGTATTATCTCGTCTAGGATTAATACATTTATTTGCGAAATTTGTTTTCCACACTATATGATAATATTAGAAGAGGATTTTCACGTATGAAAGCACGTTTGGTTATCATAAGTTAAAACTCGCCCATCTGGTGTGCGCTTGCATTGTGTGATGTGGGACGAGCTTATGATAGCTTCATTTTCAAAAGTCATAGCGATTTTCTATGCACGGGAATTCATATGGAGTTAACCCGTTCCGCGTTAGCGGCGTGGTCCCTTGAATTACCCAACTTTAAAATGAATTCTAAATAACAACTGTTTTTGAGTTCTCACACCAGTCCCACGACTGACCTGGAGTTTATTGTTCCTTTCTAAACTCTGTGTGCCCATTAATTTCCACATGGGCAGTTAGTGTTTAGTTTTGCAGTTATAGGTCGTTGGAGCAGGATTCGAAGCGCTTTTAAAGTTGGAGTCCACACTAGAGTTGGAGCTTTCGCTATAGCATACAGTTCTTCCGCTGAGAGTATATTTACTTTTCTTCCGCTGTATATGTTGTAACTCTGATATTCTGTGTAGCTCTGATGTAACATTGTATTTTGCAATAAAGAGTTCTGTTATTCTGTTCAATATATGTATGCACCCATAATAATTCATCTTTGTGAACGGTTTAAGTCGGTTTAATTACCGGCGAAAATCGGGCAAAAAGATGGGACGTTACAAGTGGTATCAGAGCTTTGGTTATACAAAGCTATGGGTACGTACATATTTGGACAAAAGAATACGACTCCTCAGAGTTATATTATCTCATTAGAGATAGGGTTAGAAATACCCTAGAATGAGATTTTGGAATATTATGATCGAGAGAGCATACTCTGAAAATGTGTTTTAAAGAACAAAATCATTTTTAATGATAGCTTTAATAAGAAATCTTTGGTTATTTTATTGGACGTCACGATTGGACTATCGAGTATGTAAGAGTTTTAAATATACGTCTGATCAACGTATATCCGTAATCAATATATACTAGATAGATATAGAGCCACACTCTAGTCGCCCGGGGATGATCTGATGATGATTGCAACATCATCAGTACTCATTTTCGAGTTTCGAAAGTGGATGACTATATGACTCCAGTTAAGACGTCAAGGGATACTTAAATTATTTCGATAGGTTGGAACTATTAAGAGGGAATTTAATATGTTATAAATTCAAACTATTTTAATAACCAGTAGGATTTTGAGGTAAATCCACTTTAAGATTGGGAAGCTAATGTGGGGAAATAAGATAATACATTAAGAAATTGTATCAAAAACAACACCCATACTTCAAGTTAAACAAGTCATAACTAATGTCTGAATATGATCTAATAAGTTGTAACCAGAAAGATACTATATTTCTCAAAGAATGTTAATATGTTAATGTAAGCAATAGATTTGGATAAAACCTTAACATGAATTGTAAATGAGAATATCCAAGAATATCTTAGCTATCAGAACCCCTTAAGAAATCTGAAGATGATTTAGACTTAAGTTAAGAATTTGTGTAAAGAGATGATTTTGACTTAAGTTAGAAATGAGTTTAAAGGGTAAATTCAAATCGTAACAAATATCGAAGTAGGAAAAATTTGGGTCTTTGAATTATTAAATGTGAAGAAGTGAGTGCTGAAAATGTTAAGATAAATATTTGAAACAACCCTAGCTTTATCAGAGTGCGCAGAGGAAGCATGATGGCATTTTAAATAAAATTGTTTTAAGGGATTTTCCGGCTAGATAAGTAAGAAAAATTTCTAGACAAGATTGATATGTAAACAAGAATGAAAAGAGATATATATATATATATATATATATATATATATATTTATGAATTTTAAAGTGGATTTATAAAAAGTGTTATTCGATTAGGTGAATATGGCAACTAAAATATGAATATTAAATGAGTATAACTTATAAATGGGTTAATGAGAAAATTGAAACAATTGGAATATTTGAAATAGAATGAGTGTTTCGGAAATACAATTCTATCTCTTCCCTTATCGCTGGGTTTTGCTCGACCCATTGTCATCTTTTGAATATCACCCAAATAATCATGCTTGAAATTTTAACTATCCAACTTTATTTCTGAATTCTTCCTTTTTCCTGCTCTGATAAAGTCATGGACAAGTGAATTAATTTGGATTTGGAACCAGTATTTTGAACTACCTCTAAAATTGAACTTGAATTTGTATTAAGAGCAATAGAATTTCTAATATTGAATTTAGCCAAGATGGTATTTTGCAGGATAATTGAATGATTAGGGAAAGGATTATGTGAGAATTTAGATTTAAATTTCTAATTTAAACACTTGGTCTTATAATTGATAAGAAAATCATGGGTCCCATAAGAGTAAGTTAGAATGATAACTTCCAACTTTAAAACTTTCTTAAGGTCATAGACCTATAAGAATTAGACCGTATCTTTCCCAGTTTCTCCTTAGTGGTAGGATAGCAGCTCTGAGTCTAACTCAGAGAATTCGATTATAAACAAGACCGTGACAACCCTAGTAATCACGAGATTATAAAAGTTTCCTTATACTCTACCTTTAGTGAGAATTAGATAGAGTACCCTGAGAATGATATGAGCCTTGGTTCTGACCATTACATTCTGATATGTTAAGAGATAAATGGGAATTTAAAATTGGTTAAGGAGTTTAAATTTACTCGACTTCCTTTTCAAGGACGAAAAGTTTCTGAGGGGGGTGAATGTAACATCCCATAATTTTTACCAAGTTGATTTGGATTTTTAATATATGAATTTGGAGTTTTATTATATAATGTTGTATTTTATGAATATATATTTGTTTTTATAAGGTTTGAATATTTGAATTTTTTATTTTGAATAAAGTATCTTGTTTTATTTTATAAATTATGATTTTGTATAAGGAAATTTTATTTTAAAACTTTATATTTAATTTATAAGATTTCATGTTTAAGTAATAATATTTTCTAATTTTGATAATATTGATTTGTAAATGATTTTTGTAAAGGTTAATTTATTTTATGATTTTTACAAGAATGATTGTTATATTTTATTTTGGTAAATTATAATTACATTTATAAAATTTTATAACGATTGATAGGCATTTATTCTAAACCATTTGTTAGTATAAACTTTGGTAAATTATATGATTAGTAATATAGATAAATATTTCAACTATTTATAGGTTATTATAAAGATTCTTTAATGATTTTTAGTTTGAAATAAGATTTTCACAAGATTGATTATTTTATTACTTAAATAAATTATAATGGTGGTTATAAAATCTATAAATTTGTAGGATTGATAATTATTTATTTTTAACCAATTATGAATTTTGGTAAAGTATATATATATATATATATTTGATGAATAATAAATATATTTGGAATATTAATAAGTGATAAGCATTTTGATAAACTTTAAATAATATTAATAAGTTATATACTTATATATCGTAAGTGGTAAGATGGTTACATTTAAGTATAACTAAATTTGGTTACATCTATAAGTGTTGCAACTCATGTTGCTAAAATTAATTAATTAATTAAAATGAGGTGTCCTCTTACATGTCATGATGCATGGAGTAGTTGATGTGGTAGAGCCATGTAGCATGTATGTGTAATACATGCATGAAGTTGAATTAAAGGAAGGACATGTGTCCTCCTACTTGTCATCATGCATGAAAGAGTTCATGTTGTAATACCAAGTGTCCCCTTAAGTGTCATCATGCATGGGAAGGTTTCGTGCCATGAGCCATGTGTCCCTTATCAAAATTCCTATAATACCCTTGAATATCTCTATATAAGGAAGGCTAAACCCCATTTTTCATACACTTCATCCATTTGCCACTTGCGATGAAAATCCTGTCGTCATTCTTCTTCTTGCTCCTTGTTTTTAAAATTTCCTGTACATGAAATTTACACCTCTCTTCATTGAAAAATTCAAATCTCTCAATCCACTTCAAATTGATCAATGCCCTCTACGCCATTGAGATCAGCGGTGTATGTAGTATTTTTCATATGATTTTGGTTCGATTCTGTGTCGACAACTTGAGATCGTCGGAATTAGGGTTGGAGTTCATCAAGGGTGGAGGTGATGATAGAAGAATCGGTGAATGGCGTTGTGACGAGCGAAGAGAGAGCTTCGAAGCGGTGTAATTTGATGGAGATTGGAGAAAATAAGTGTCGATACTTCTTTTGGGTTCACGCAACTTTTCGTTCCAGGTTCGGAAATGGGGGGGATCGCATTTTGATGTTTGGAGTCGAAGAAGTGGTGGTGCGGTGCAATTGAATGAGGAGACGAAGAGAAAATTGTTGGTGGTCTCGGATCAAAGAATGATGGAATGTTTGGATGGTGTATGTGCACTACCGTGCACAAGGTGTTGGGTTCCATGAAGCGTGAATAATGAGATAGGAGGAGGAAGAAGAAGAAAGGGATGCGGGTTTGGATCGGGTTGAAGTATTTGGGCTTTTGGGTTTGGGCCTAGTTAATAGAAAAATCTCCAACCGCTAATGGAAGTGAACTGAAAACAGTACGAGTAGCAGTGACAGTATTCGATTGGTCTATTCGCTCTGGTAATGAAGATGTTGGAGCTTGTCTGGTGAGAACTTCTAATTTAAATTTTATTTAAATTAGTTAATTTTAATTAGCTGAGATTAATTATAATTTGTTGATGATGATTGTGTGATGGATGTTGATGTTTGAATGGTTGTTCATGAATTAGATAATACATTGAACACGAATAAGCGTTATTGTCAGTAACGCTTGTGCACAGTTAAATGTTGTTGTGATGAATGAATTCATATCCATTTGATCGTATAGTTCATTTGGATAGATATGATTGCATTGTATGATATCGCACACACACAAACACACCGTGGTTGTAGAATATATGGGTGATCGATTTAGATTCTCCTTCATATATATGATTTTATTTAATTATTAAATAATATTTAAAAATTTTGGTTTTGAATTTAATATCAACTTTTAAATATTGAAATAGGAATTGGAAAATAATTTAAATTATGTATTGATTTTGTATAACGATGTTTATATTTATGTGAAACTGGTTTTGGTAAAAAATATTTTCAATTTAAATTCGAAATGAGATTTTTAATTTGAATACGGTTTTTATATAATAATGATGTAATATACACCAGAACGTTATAGGATGATAGAGAGGATGGTGTCTAGGCTTGGGTTTGGAAATTCAGTTTCCTGCTCTCCCTGGCTATCCCTAACTGGTCCGACGGATGGGATGGTTAAATAAAAATCTAATTTGAAATTATTTCAATGGTGATTTAATTAGAGAAAAAAGTTGTGTTTTAAATCCAAATAATTTGAAAAGTCAATTTAAATGATTTATATAAGTTTATAAAGATTTTTAAGGTAATTTGAAGTATTTAAGAATAATGATTATTTTGGTCAAAATTAGAGCTTGTCGCATTATAGCAATATGTAAATGCTTATAACTTTTCCAATTTAAATCGGATTTCCACGAAACGAAAGACGTTTGACTCCTATTTACGAGAGCTTTCAAATGAGTGAAAGAAGATTTTAATTTCGGGTTATAGTTTTCAAGCTATGTTTAAAACCGTTTTGGAAAAGATCGTTGTAAAGGCATAGTTTTGTAACATTTACGAAACGTTGTTGTAACGCTTTCATTAAAAGCAATCTATTTTGAAGTTTTAACCCGCAAACAATTTTCCGAACTATGAGAAATCATTTTTAAATGATTTGTAGGATGTTTTCAAAGGTTTAGAAGTATTCGAAATATTGTATATGGGATTTAAATTGAATTGTTTAAATAGTAAAATAAGTTTTCCAATTTTGAATAATTGGATATGGTGGGAAATAAATCTTCGATGTTTAATATTAATTCAGTAGATGATGACTCTTACTATTTGAGGAATTTAAAAGGTAGTTCATCGTTATTCCTCTTATAGTATGAGTTGGATACGGAGGTTAATACTGAGGATAAGTTGATGATATTTTCTATCCAGATCTAATGTCAAAGAGTTGGATAAATCTTTTAATTATGATACAAGTCCCTAATTTGATTAAAATAAGTTGGATAGAAATAATCTTCGGATATTTGATATGAAATTCTATGGCGTAAACGTATACTATTTGAGGAATTTGGAAGATATTATTATTTTTATATCGATATTCCCCTTATGGTATTCGTTGATTATGAGAATTGATATCGAATATAAGTAGATACAATTTCTGTGTAACTTATGTTCAATATCAATTGATTTGGGTTTTGTCATGAGTGGTATTTTCAAAGATATCATTCTTGAAACCCGATGAGATTGAATGGTGGAAATTCATATCGTAATTGGGGATTTAATCAAATCTTTGATTTGAGGGAATTAAAGGTAAGAAATTTGAAGCGAAGGTATAATCTTTGATTTCAAAGAAGAGATAAGAGGATAATGAGATGTATGAAATTAAAGTAATTCAAATCTCGAGTTATACATGAATTGATAATCATCTGGAAGGAGATTTGAATTGAAAAGCCTATGTGAACCATAGCTACTGTTTAAAGTACGCTTATTACTTGGAAAGACCAGGATCGAATATATGTTCGAAAACCATTCCAAGTAATAATACGATGTTATGAAACAATTCAAGACTTGAACGAAGAATGAAGACCGTGAATATTTAAATTTGTTTAGATTGATTGTTGATTAATGTCTCGGTTAGGTAGGCCACCGATACGAGGTATGAATTACATGAGACCTGAACATATTTAAGTATTTTCGGGTTGTTGTTCCGTTCAGACCCAGAGCGGATTTGTATGGATGGTGTGTCTGACATTGAAATTGACCGCATAGCACTGATTTCCGTTAATGTATATCGGATTTGTGGAAATATATTTTCCTCATCTCTAAGTCATATTAACTTAGAGGGTATGCATTGATTTAAATCAGTGATATGCCGTGAATTCTCAATGTGGCATACCCAAGTTATGGAACGAGCTAGTGATGATCAAAGAATGGCTTATCAAAGCATCGCTTTGTGTATGACGTGACATCGACAAACCTCACACCCCGGATTGATGAGAAACTGGAGGTTAGTTTTTATACTTATATATGAATTGATGATGAAGCTGTACAGCAGTGGGAAACCACTTATGAACCTGGGGAAGTTGGGTATGTTCGGGGGGTCGTGTCTGATTGAAAACCGTTGATCTGCCCTGACGATGTGTAGTCGGTGTCCGCAAGATGGATGAAAAAGCCGTTGAGGCACTTCGTTTGTATCCCTGATTGATCTTTCGTGCCAGGAATCATCAAGTTGGAAATCTAATCTCCAATACGAGCCATACGGTTTTGGTTTATATATATATGGCGAGATAATATTAATGGTATTATGTCGTCTAGGATTAATACATTTATTTGTGAAATTTGTTTTCCACACTATATGATAATATTAGAAGAGGATTTTCACGTATGAAAGCACGTTTGGTTATCATAAGATAAAACTCGCCCATCTGGTGTGCGCTTGCATTGTGTGATGTGGGACGAGCTTACGATAGCTTCATTTTCAAAAGTCATAGCGATTTTCTATGCACGGGAATTCATATGGAGTTAACCCGTTCCGCGTTAGCGGCGTGGTCCCTTATATTACCCAACTTTAAAATGAATCCTAAATAACAACTATTTTTGAGTTCTCACACCAGTCCCACGAATGACTTGGAGTTTATTGTTCCTTTCTAAACTCTGGGTGCCCATTAATTTCCACACGGGCAGTTAGTGTTTAGTTTTGCAGTTATAGGTCGTTGGAGCAGGATTCGAAGCGCTTTTAAAGTTGGAGTCCACACTAGAGTTGGAGCTTTCGCTATAGCATACAGTTCTTCCGCTGAGAGTATATTTACTTTTCTTCCGCTGTATATGTTGTAACTCTGATATTCTGTGTAGCTCTGATGTAACATTGTATTTTGCAATAAAGAGTTCTGTTATTCTGTTCAATATATGTATGCACCCATAATAATTCATCTTTGTGAACGGTTTAAGTTGGTTTAATTACCGGCGAAAATCGGGCAAAAAGATGGGTCGTTACACGAACTATGTGTTCCTTTGACAGCATTCCGAGGTCCAGACATATTCTACGAGTGGTTAGTAATGCCGTTCGGCTTATGTAACACTCCTGCTTACTTTGTCGATTTAATGAACAGAGTATTCCGTGAGGTCTTGAATAAATTTGTACTGGTATTCATTGATGATATTCTAATTTTCTCTAAGTCAAATGCCGTGCATGAAAAATATTTGGAACAAGTTCTAGAAATTCTGAGAAAGAATGTATTGAAAACTAAATTTTCCAAGTGTATATTCTGGCAAGATGAAGTGAAGTTTATTGGCCACGTTGTATCAAAGGAAGGAATTTTAGTGGATCCAAGCAAAATCACAGCTATTCAAGATTGGAAGCAGCCAACTACACCCACGGAAGTCCAAAGTTTTCTTGGATTGACTAGTTATTATCGGAAATTCGTTAAGGATTTTTCGAAGCTATTTGGTTCATTAACACAGCTGACTAAGAAACATTCAAGGTTTAAGTGGACTCCAGAATGTGAGGCAGCTTTCCAAGAGTTGAAATTAAGATTGACAACTGGTCTAGTATTAATGATTATCAATGGCAATCAGGATTTGATGGTCTGGATGGATGCTTCTGTTGGAGGTCTTGGTGCAGTGCTAATGAAAAGAGGCCAAGCGATTGCTTATGCTAGCCGTCAGTTGAAACCACATGAAAAGAAGTACGCTACTCATGATCTTGAGTTGCTAGCCGTCGTATTTGCTCTGAAAATCTGGAGACATTATCTACTGGGTGAGAAGTTCGAACTATATACCGATAATCAATCACTAAAGTATTTATTCACCCAGAAAGACATGAACTTGAGACAACAACGTTGGCCAGAATTTCTTGCAGCCTATGATCTAGATATTATGTATTCTCCGGGGAATGCCAATGTTGTAGCTGATGCGCTCAGCGGAAAAACCGCGATCATTGCCAATCTTATTATTACGCCTTCGTTGATAGATAAGATCTATGTTCTTCAGAAAGATGATGAATTTGTTTAGAGAATTAGTAAGAGAATCAAGTAAGGTGAACCCTCAGATTTCCAGCTTGATAAAGGGATTCTGAGATTACAAGGGCGAATTTGTGTTCCAGAAGTTTCAGAACTCAGAAGAGAAGTACTGGATGAATGTCACAGGTCAAAGCTGAGTATCCATCCTGGGGTAAGCAAAATGTATAATGATATCAAGCGAACATTTTGGTGGAAGTCTTTGAAAAGAGATATTTCCATATATGTTAGTAAGTGTTCCACATGTCAATAATTCAAAAGCAATCAACAAAAACTCGTCCGATTGTTGCAGCCATTGGAAATTCCAAATTGGAAATGGGAGCAAATATCCATGGATTTTATAGATGGCTTGCCCCGAACCAAGAAAGGAAATGACAGTATTTTGGTGATCGTAGATCATTTCACGAAGATCGCCCATTTCATACCTGTCAAATCGAATAGAACGGCTCAAAGTCTGACGCAGATTTATTTCAAAGAGATTGTTAAACTACATGGAGTCCCCATCAGTATAGTCAGTGATAGAGACCCGATTTTTGCTAGTAAATTCTGGGAAGCATTCCAAGCAGAATTGGGAACAAAATTGAACTTGAGCACCGCTTATCATCCTCAAACAGATGGTTAAACTGGGAGATCTACACCGCTCCAAGCAGATTTATTGCGGCCATGTATTATTGATTTTGGCGGATCATGGGAAGACCACTTGCATTTAGCTGAGTTCTCATACAACAACTGTTATCAAGCAAGCCTGAAAATGTCACCATTCGAAGCATCGTATGGTCGACCATGTAGATCTCCCACATGTCGGGTAGAACCTAGTAATAAACTTGTATTGGGACCCGATATGATTCGCGAAGCTTCAGACAAAGTCGATTTCATCAGGAAACAATTGCAAACAGCTCAAAGCAGACAGAAGAGTTATACAGATTCAAGAAGAACTGATTTGGCTTTTCTGTTGGTGACTATGTATTATCCGTGGAATATAACACAGAAACAGATAATAGCATAGCAGAAATAAATAAATACACCAGATACTGAACAATAGAATATACTGGATTAAAGTAATCATCAGAGTTACACAGTATACAGGATCTTACTTAGTACAAATACAGTTCAGCTATACATAAATGTCTACAGCGGAAAACAAACAAAATATGTACAATAGGAGCTGAACAGCATAAAAAGAGATAAATGATAGAATCCATCTTCAGCTCCAGCTATACAGATAAAGCCTGCTAAACCTGAACACAAGGCTGCCCGTGTAGAAAAAAGGGCACTCGAGTTTGAAAGTGAAACAAACTACGAGTCAGTCATGGGACTGGTATGAGAAATCTACTCAACACATTTCAAATATGGCTAATCGCAGGACCACGCCACTTTCATGGAACGGGTTTACTCCATTGGATTGCCAGTGCTTTAAAACCAACCATTCTTTTAAACATCGCAATGCTTTTTATAAAAATGAAGCCATTATAAGACTCAGTTCCCATCACACAATGCAACGCAAACCGGAGGATAGAGTTTTTACCTTATAACGACCAAAATATGCTTGATACGAATAAAACAAAGGCATTTGATATTATTGCTAGTGTTTATATGTTTTGAAAACAATTTCAAATCATAACTATCAATCATAGACGGCATGGGTACCATATATCATGTCGCCATATATATATACAATCAAAACCGCACGATGTCGTATTTGGAAATTGGATTTCCGTCATGAACCTAGGCAAAAGATAGTCCTTACCGAATTCGAGACGCTCTAGCCCGTGTCTTAGGAACAGCCGCAACTGCACCTTGGATCGTCAGGGCTGGTCCACCGATGTGGATTATTATGCCTGAACTCCACGTTTCTCCGCCCTTTGGGGCGTCAACGAGCCAACGAATGACTCCATCGGACACGGATCGTCCGATCAAACCGAGGCGCCTCGCAATAGCAACAACCACACAGGTGAAAAGTATATAAATGTCAAGGCTGGTAGGTCACTGATACCACCCTAGCTAGAAAGAAACGCATGCCCTCCCTGAGGTCCTTCTCCCGTGTCTGGTTCACACCGGGGTGTGAGGCTCGCGATTTTACGTTGTACACAAAGCTATGCCACACCGGCGGTGCTTTGATCATCACCACAAGACTTTGCTTTTCAACAAAAGCCCTGATCACTGCATCTTAGCATGCCACACAGGCAATTCATGCCATGCGACTGATGTCCATCGATATACAACCTCTGAGCTCGTGCGTTTCAGAGAAGGGCGTTAAGCAAAAGAAGAAATTCTCCGCCGCCAAACAGATGTATATTTAATAGAGATCAATCAACACAGAATAAAATCCAATGTCTGACACACAGTCCATTTACAAGTCCGTTCTGGGTCTGAACGAAACCGGAGGCACTAAATACCTCACAAACCCATCGATCACCACGTACGTCTGGACGATCACCACTCATTATCCATATTTCGGGATGCCTCCCAATCAGGACCTCGGTTACCATCCAAACGAGGTGAAGATCTCCGGTCTTCGACCACCGTCTTCATCTTCGACTTTTAATCGTCGGTCAATTATTTGAAATGAGAATTAACTCAGCCTTCTCAAATAATTCACGTATATTTAGAATTTCAAATCAATTTATTTCAATGGTTAAATCATTTGACAACACCAATTTTGTTCTTTAATGTAATTTTCACACCAAACACATTCAACCATCAAATACTACATAAATCGAGCAAATTCAGTTTATTTCCATTCCATATCATTTATGATATTTTATAACGATTTATCGCTATTTTTATTTATTTTAAAATAGCTAATTTATTCAAAACGACGCTTCGGGCCATAACGCGGCCGTGGCGCTGTTTTTCTTCAGATTTGATTTACACATATCTGAAAATCTAACTGTTGGATCTTCACACAATTTACATCATTAGAAAGGTCTTTTCGAAACGAATCCAACGGTTCCAGTTTCGGGAAAATCCGACGGTCGGATCTCCCGGTACATTCGTTTGAAGTTTCGATTTCAAAATACGAACTGCAGTGTCGTTATTCGATTAAATATAATTATATATATATATATATATATATAAATATAATCGATTCTGGCGCTGTTTTTCTTCAGATTTGAATTAAACATTCCAGACAATCCAACCGTTGGATTTTTACAAAGTTGGTGCCATGGAAAGATTATTCTAAGGCGAACCCAACGGTTGCGATTTCAGGAAAATCCGATGGTCGGATCTCCCGTGCTAATCGTTTGAAATCACGGTTTCAAAATACGAACTGCACGGCCACGTTTCGTTTTAATTTTATTTATATTTATATATTTCTATAAATATAGTTCATTCAAAAATTCCTATATTGAATCCACTTCAAATTTCCACTAACGCCTTTAAATTTCGGAAAAATTCGCCATAACCTCCTTTGTACGGGAGGGGCTGGGAAAATTCCCAAATAGCTACACGGGCATCTCATGTCAAAAAGAAAAAGAAAAAGCCAAGCGGCTAGCCAACAGGCTCATAAAATCATCACCCAAACAAAACAGTAAATGTATACCTATTTGTCGGGCACAAATTTTATTCCTCTTCTCTAGCCCCTTTTGCTATAACATGTTCAATAAATATGCATGTACATATATACAGTTCTTATCACTTATCATTTTCCATTCAACTTCATATTTGATTCCATTTGGTTTAAAGACACCATTCGTTCTAATGTTGCATGCATAGGCAAAAATCCTATCATTAGCTAATTAATGAATATTTCGACTCATGCATATTTATTTGAACGAGTTGCTATTTTTAACACTTCACATTTCAACTAATCATGTATATATTAAAAATGTGATTTCTATTGTAAAACAATTCATTTCAAAACACTATTATTTTATATAGTTTATATAGGTGACAAAAATAGGATTTTTATTATAAAACAATTTATTTCAAAATATGAATACCATTCAACACATGAATTTCCAATCAACGAATGAATGTCGATTCAACACATGAAGGTTTTCTATAGCTTCTATATAAAGATAAAAATGCGATTTTTATATTTAAAACACGAATACCATTCAACACATGAATTTCTAATCAACGAATGAATATCGATTCAACACATGAAGGTTTTCTATAGTTTCTATATATAGATAAAAATGTGATTTTTATATTTAAAACACGAATACCATTCAACACATGAATTTCTAATCAACGAATGAATATCGATTCAACGCATGAAGGTTTTCTATTCAATGAATAAATATAGTTTCTATATATAGATAAAAATGTGATTTTTATATTTAAAACATGAATACCATTCAACACATGAATTTCTAATCAACGAATGAATATCGATTCAAAACATGAAGGTTTTCTATTCAATGAATAAATATAGTTTCTATATATAGATAAAAATGTGATTTTTATATTTTGAAACATGAATACCATTCAACACATGAAATTCTAACCAACGAATGAATATCGATTCAACACATGAAGGTTTCCTATTCAATGAATAAATATAGTTTCAGCAAATGAAAATAATTCAAACACATGAATATTATTCAAAATTTCGGCAGCATAACGGCAGGGTAGTTAAAACCGGGTCCGTCCCTAGTACGGCTCCTCGCTCTACCTTAAAACCTCGCGGTTTTTGACAATGGGGATCATGCATCTAGTTCGCACGCAGGCGGCATGTATATATTTATTTCATTTCCACAAACTAATCCTATGTGGTTTCAACCAAATATTTCTCAACCACAAATGGGTATTTTTCAACCACAATCAATCAATATCAACCACAAACAATCCCAAACAACCATTCGCTATCAATCAATTTTCACACCAATCACAATCAATAAATATCATCCATGGTTTGTGGACGAGGGGCGTATATATATATATAGCAATTCACTTTTATTTCAACACATATATAATTTTTACCACGCATATATATCTTATACATCGAACATACAACTTATACAACGCTTATACATGAGGTGTACAACGCTTATATAACTCATACATCGACTATATAATTTATACATCGTCGTTTTCCATATCGTTTATAAATTAGAAATCTCACATTGGGTTCCACTCCTCCAAAAATAGCAGAAGGCTCAGAAAAATATGCGGTCTCTTCTAAAATGTAGAAGGCGTCCACACGAGTCCACTGTCTCTTGTTTCACTGAATTTCGTCCGGAAACGAAAAAGATATGTAATTTTAAATATCCAACAATTTAAAAACGTAATTAATTAAATCAATAGCGTTTAGAAACGCTACCTTTCTTCTTCAATCTAATGCACTGGCCGACGCTCAGATAAACAGCTCGATCCCTAGGGTTCGTATTTTCTTGAACCTCGAGACGCCGGACGTCGATCGCCTGTGACCACCTGGAGCGCCGCTCGCTCACCTCCCCGCGCCTCCAAAGGCGTCGAACTCGATTCCCCCACGGCATCAGAAAACGCCACCTAACGGCGTCACTTTCTGGCTAAAATCCGCTCTCAGGACTGCACGATAATCCACCAAATAGGTATAGATGGAAAGAGCTTGGAGAGATTGATGATTTTGGTTTTGAAATCTTCGAAAATCACTAATGGGATTTGGAGAAAAATCGGATTGAATTTTCGAACAACCCTAGCCCTTGATTTTCCACTGACGGCGGCTCAAAAGGGTTCTAGGGTTTTATAGGAAATTTGTTTATATTTTTAATTATTAATTTTTCGAAAATAATAGTTTTTACATCCGAACTCCAACTAAAACCCAACGACTGTCGCCCCTAGCTAAATACCCCCATCCCGGACACAATGGGATATGTTTCGTAAGCCAATTCGACTGTTAGAGTCAGTTACCATTCAAATCAAAATATAAAACATTCAATATTTAATTTGAACGTACATTTCAATTTGCCAGGGCCACAAACTGATTCGAAAAATTTCAGAAAAATAAATCTAGCTATGTTTTGGCAATACGGTCCCAACAAAACTAGTTTCGTCGAATTCTGAGACCATTTGCGAAAAGGCCCATTTCTGGTCGATCCAATTTAACTGTAATTGACCAAAACACATTTTCCTTTACCACGCTCACATATTAGCTTCAAAAATTATGAAATATGAAACCTAGCAATAACTTCACATCCCGGATCCAACAAAAGTGGTTTCGTCGAATTCCGAGGTCGTATGCAAAATGGCCAATTTCCCGGGCTATATGAATTCCATAGCGACCTTTCTGAAAATTCATTCGGCCATAACTTTTGCTTTCCGTTATGAAAATTCGATTTTTCAGATTCGTTAGAAAGGTATTCACTAACAGATTTAAATATTTTTGGTTTCACTAAAATCCGTTTTGTTTTGCACCCGGTACAGTCCGACAAAGTTTGAATTCAATTTTTGAAACTACAGCGCCTTTTCAAGCCTTGTTTATAATTAGAATTAATTATATTCGTTTTCAATTGTCGATTCAAACTCACTTTTCATCTCTATTATTTAAAATATTTATTTTAAATATTTAAAATCCATTATTTTAGCCAATTTAAAAATTTTAAATTGGTTCAGATTTTCTGGGTCGTTACAAAGACTCTTTGACGTGTTGCCTTGGACTCTCTCTTCTACTGCTATGGCTGGCTTATGCTTTATTTGGGAAAATCATTTTATGCTTCTTTATTTTTGTTAAACAAGACGGATACTTTGGTATTGTAAAACAATCTTTGTACAAGCTGTTTATCAATGAAATAAAGTTTTATTTATTTGCCGCTGCTTTAATTGTCTGTCTTGTAATTTGTCTGCATCTTTTACCTATAACTCTCCACCAAAGTTAAGGCATTCCCTTTGTGAGTGACCTTAACGTAAGCGGGGTGTTTCACATCCATTTACTAGTTCGTTCTGGATCTAAACGAAACCTTAGGCACCTCATCCTCGTCCAATACAAAGAGAGGTCCTCGCATATCCGGTCAATCTCCAAGTACGTCTGGACGATCACCACTTATCTTGGGTGTACAACCCAATCAAGACATCTGTAATCGTCCAAACGATGTGAAGAACTCCGGTCTTCAACCACCGTCTTCATCGTCAACTTATCGTCGGATCAGTTATTCAGAATGGGTATAAACCCGGCCTTTCCGAATAACTCGCGTATATTATAAACAAGTGCTATAAAAACACAACATACGCCTCGTTCCAATTATGAATATTCTTTTATTTAAATATTCATATCCTTTGGGAAAGGTTCCCATTAATTTTATCAAAGATAAATTCTTTAAATTTATTCTTTAATCTTCCCTTGGATATCATTTCTAAACCAAATTAAGGTTCATCAACTAGTCGGGATTAATGCACCTTACTTAAGTAATCATTTGTATTATTTCCCAATCCCAACCTGTTCATCCCATGGAGCAAAGCTGGTAATACTCCATATCTAACACCAAGGTGTTATCGGTAAAATTAATTACCATTTCACATTCAAATCAAATTAAAGATTTAGCTATGACCTGGAGTAAAACCGGTGCTACTCCATTCTCGATCATTTTCCGAATTTGATAATTTAAATTATCACATTCTCTTTTAAATCTAATTAAAGATTCACCAAAGCTCCTCTTGGTTTTAATCTTCCCAAATTTTAATATTAATGATTATTTAACTTTGAAAACACAAACATGCCGCATCGATAGTCTACATCGTACTATTGATTTCTGTCGATATATAACCTCTAAGCTCGTACATCTAAGAGAAGGGTGTTAAGAAAGAGAATAAATTCTTCGCCACCAAATGGATATATAGCAGAGATCAACCATACAGTTCGAAATACAATGTTAGACATGTAATTCTGTTTTTAACTCGGTTAAAGAACTAATGTCATTTAAAACACAGTTCACGACAAACCCAAATCACAATCCATTAATTATGGAATTTTCATGGAAAATAGATCAATATATAGTCGATATCAATTTCCGTATCTGACTAATAATATAATTGGAATAACGACAAAGCCTTTTAAATTCCATATATATTAACAGTCTTCCTCCATAGAAGCTCACTTCGATTATTACCAAATCGAATTTCATTCAATTCCAATTTAATATATTAAATTGGAAAACTTTACTTTCGAACAATTTCCTTAAATCTTAATAAAAGGATTTATAAATTCCAAATCACATTTCACTATAAATCGGGTTAAAGAACGAATGTCGTTAAAAACATAGTTCACAATAAACCCAATTCACTTCCCATTTTATTCCAATTAAATGTTAATTAAATGGAAACTCTAATAATCTTAATTAAAAGATTTATTCTTTTTACACGGGGTTTAAGAACAGTGTTATTTAAGACACCATTCACGACAAACCCAAAATCGAATTCTTTTATTCAATTCCAATTAAATATTAATAATTGGAAAAACTTCACTAAATCTTAATTAAAGATTTATTCTTTTCTCAACTGGGTTTAAGACCAGTTATATTTAAGACACCATTCACAACAAACCCAAAATCCAATTTGATATCAAATACAAGGCTCTGAATAGAAATTATATCGGCTTAAATTCAATATCAAATTCTGAAACCAGCAAGTATCGTTTTGGGAATAATGATATATATATTTATCTTCCAAATTCCCATAACAATATCCGTATAATCACGAAATCCAATATTGAAATATTCCGAAGATAATTTCAATTCAAATCCTTTCCAATTCATATATTGGAAATTCTGGTTATTTTTAAAATCATTTCAAATCCAATTTATTTATTTAAAAATACTGGATTATAATTCTAGTTCATAATTAGTTCAATTAGATAAATTTATATTTTTATCTTTACAAACGTGGAATTTTTCATCCAAATTCTTTCCAAATCATTTATTATGATTTTACATAAATTATTAATATTTTTAATAACTTTATCAAGGCCCGTACAGTCTATTTCCATAAACGCTCATCGAACTGCAATTACAACGACCTTTTTCAAATTTGATTTGGACATAATTCCAAATCCGACTATTAGATTTCAAATCTCTTATATTCGTTAGAAAACTCTTTTCGATACGAACCCAACGGTTCTGGTTTTAGGAGAATCCGATGGTCGAATCTCCTGTAATATCAATTCGAAGTTAATGATTGAAATTCGCGAACGGCCATGGCGCGGCGCATTCTATTCAGGCCATTATATTATATATATAATATATATTTTGTCGATTTCCATTTGAAACGTATTTTATAATCGTTTATAAATTCATTTTAAAACGATTCCAACTTCATTTTCAATTTTTAAGTTAAAATTGAATTTTCCTTATCATTATAATATATAAATGATAATATTTTCAAAATATCAAATTTTGAAATCATTTCCTTTTCGATATTCATTGTAAAAATGAATAAAATCAATACAAATATCGTGCATGTCAAAATGGCATTAATCTAATCACCACGGCTTTATATATTTAAATATTTTTGTGTTCGTCCCAAATCAGAAATCAAAATCATATTTTGATCCATTACTGAATATTATTTTAAATTATTAGTTATTTTAAAATATTCGTTAATTTAAAATATTCGTTCTTTCCGAATTGGAATCAGACACAGTGAAACGACCCAAACTTCCCAGTAAAGGAAAGCTGTGATGACCCCAAACTTCCATAGACCGAAAGTAAGGATAATCATTTAGGAATACAACATATTTACAACAAAAAAAGGTCTCAGATAATTATCATAACACATAAACCATTGCAGCGGAAATAAATGTCATCAGCATCATAATATCCAATGCATCAGAGTACGCAGTACAGGATATAACTTAGCCAAATAAAGAGTCTCAACAAAAAGGGAAATAAGTTTCCAAATGGAAAAGAAACAATCTCAAAAACTCCGTCACATACATCAAAGCTACAGATAAAAATGTCTCAAAGTAGAAATAAAAACTAGAGAAAAGGTCTTCTTCTTTGTCCGTCCAAGCAAGCTCCAATCAGAATGTATCACCTGAATCTGTCAATTGGCTGCCCGTGTGGAAAGAGGGCACCCGAGTTTGCAAAAGTGAAACAAACTACGAGGCAGTCATGGGACTGGTGTGAGAATTCTTAACTAAATTAACTATCAATATGGCAAATCTCAGGACCACGCCGCTAACGCTGAACGGGTTTACTCCATTGGATTGCCAGTGCATAATTTTATAAAGTTTGGATAAAACAGCGAAATGACTTTTGAAAAATGAAATCATCATAAGACTCAGATCCTATCACAATGCAATGCACACAGGAGGATAGAGTTTTCCCTTATGATGATCAAACATGCTTAATACGTGAAAAGTAATATTATCATTAGTGTTTAAGTAGTATTAAAATACTTCAATATAAATATATCAATCCTAGATGGCATAGTACCCCATCCTACTATGTCGACGTATATAAGTTTACAATCAAAACCGAAATGTTGTCGTATTGGGAATTGGTTTTCTGTCATGAAATCGAGGCTAGGGATCGTCCTCTTCCGATTCGAGACACTCTAGCAAATGCCTCAGGATCCCCTGCAGTGAACCCTTGGATCTTCAGGGCCGGTCCCCACCGAACGGTAGTGGATTAATTTTGCCTGAACACACGTTTCCCGGTTCATACGAACCTATAGTATGACCACTTCCGGCCTATAAAAACCTAAGGTACCCCAATCCAAAATCCACATAACTAAACTGCCGGACCGTGTTAAAGCCCAAACACCACTAGCTAGAAAGAAATGTGTGCACTCCCTGCAGTCCTAATCCCCTTTTTGACTCATACCGGGGTGTGAGGCTCGCGAAGTCACGTTATACACAAAGCTATGCCTAAACATGCTATGCTTTGATCATCAGCTACAAGGCCTGCTTTTCAACAAAGCCTTGATCATTGCATTTTGGCGTGCCACATTACAATTCAACGCTATGCGATCGATAACTATCACTACGTATCAGGGTGTTAAGTAGAGAATAAATTCTCTACCACCAAACATACATATATTAATAGAAATTGATTTAATTACATGAAGCGAATTCCAACGTCAGACACGCATCCATTTACAAGTCCGTTGTGGGTCTGAACGAAACCAGAGACACCAAAAAGGCGCTCGCTTATCCGCACGACCAACACACACGTCCGGACAATTTGTGCTTCAACCCTGTCCTGGGAGCAAATCAGTCTAAGGTACCAGAAGTCATCGTCCATTCGATGTGAAGATCGTCGGTCTTCAACCATCGTCTTCTTACATCTTTGATTTAATCGCCGTGCAATTATTTGAAATGAGTTAAACTCGGCCTTTTCAAATAATTGTCGCATAATTATAATTTAAAACATTTCATATATATTTAAAACTATTTATCGCTATTTATATTTATTAAAAATAGCTAGAAATAAATAAACGAATTTTCGGGTCAATGGGCGACCCTGGCGCTGCTTTTACCAAAATTTGATTTACACATATCTTGAAATCTAACCGTCAGATTTTGATGAAATTTATATCGTTGGAAAGCTCTTCCCAAAGCGGTCCTAACAGTTCCAGTTTTGGGAAAATCCAACGGTCGGATCTTTCTATATAATCATTTGATGTTACGATTGTCAATACGAGAACTACCGCGCTCGTTTCTTTTAATTTTATATTTTATATTTATATACTATATAAACCATTAGGCGTTTCCCATTCTTAAAATTCATTTCTTTTACTCTATGAAAATAACATTTTTGTCCGCCAATTCTAATGCGACAAAAATGATGTTTTCAACATTGTATATTTTCATATTCAATAAAAATGACATTTTTGTTCGCCAACTCTAATGCGACAAAAATGATGTTTTCAACATCGTATACTTTTATATTCAATAAAAATGACATTTTTGTTCGCTAATTCTAATGCGACAAAAATGATGTTTTCAACAATGTATACTTTATATCAAATAAAAATGACATTTTTGTTCGCCAACTCTAATGCGATAAAAATGATGTTTTAAAAATGTACTCTTTCTTTAATTATATAAAAATGTTCTTTTATCCTATCTGTTTTAAAGACATAAAAATGAACTTTTTATTCTATTTCATAAAAATGAACTTTTTATCCTATTTCATTTTTAATAACATACAAATGAACTTTTTATGCTTTTATAAAATGTATATATTATATCTCCTTTTCTTTTACAATGAAAAATGTAAATTCTTTTATCTTTACATTGGAAAATGTAAACCTTTCATTGTTACAAAGAAAAATAGTAAATCTTTCATCTTCACCTAGAAAAAGATAAATCTTATATTTTACATAGAAAAAAAAGGTAAATTTTCTATTTCTCTTTATTACAATAGAAAGATGTAAATTTCCTATTACTCTTTATGATAATAGAAAAATGTAAATTCTCTATAACTCTTTATTATAATAGAAAAATGTAAATTGTCTATTACTCTTTATTACAATAGAAAGATGTAAATGCATTTTTATTCTTTACATTGAATTGTAAATTCTCTTTTTATTGTTTTTTTACATTGAATTGTAAATTCTCTTATTTCTTCTCTTTTACATTGAAAAATGTAAATATTTTCTTTTCTTTTTCCTTTACACTGAAAATGTAACTCCTTTTATTTTCCTTTACATAGAAAAATGTAAATGTTTTCTATTATTTTTCTTTACATAGAAAAATGTAAATGTTCTATTATTTTCTTTACATAGAGAAATGCAAATGTTTTCTAATTTTTCTAAGTTTCAATTTTTAATCCAACACCAAAGTATGTTCATTTCAACTAAATAGACATAATGATGAAATTTTGATACATTTCAACTAAATTAACATAACTATGAAATTTTTGTGTAATCACAACAACGACAACATAACGATGAATTTTGTGTCATTACAACTAAATTAACATAACGATGAAATTTTGTGTCATCACAACTAAATTAACATAACGATGAAATTTTGTGTCATCACAACTAAATTAACATAACAATGAAATTTTGTGTCATCACAACTAAATTAACATAACGATGAAATTTTGTGTCATCACAACGACGACAACATATGATCGGGTGTATAATTTCCATGAATCAAAATAAAAGGTCCCACCTTTATTGTAACAACCTGAATTTTAACAACGTGTTAAGACAAGAATTAAGGCAGAATTAAATTATAAAATCTGAATCAGGATAAACGGGTTGCGCCATTGCGTTCGTCTCGGAAAAATACGCGAAATAGAGTCTGAAATTTCGTAAATCGGAGTCCGTATGACCCAGTTAAGGCCCAATGAAGTTTCATGAAAATTCAAATCCGAAAACAGATTTGAAATTCAGCCCAGAAAGAGAAGGCGGGAAAATTCCCGCCAGACACACAGGGTGTCGACCCCTGGGTCGACCCCCCTCCAGGGGGTCGACATGGGTGTCGACCCCGGGGGGTCGACATGGGTGTCGACCCCTGGGTTGACCCCCCCGGTCGAACCAGCGACCTGGTGCACCTGCTTCTGGTTTTGGCTCCTTGGTCTTGTTTTGGAGGCTTGTGACGATTTTTGAGGGTTCAGATCTATCCTAGGGTTTATCCTACGGCCTAAACTACTTCTAATCTCTATAAAAAGACCCCTAGACCTAGCCTAAACCCTCATAAATTGATCCTACAACTAAACTATGCCAAAATTTCTAATGATCATAGCCTCCACTCAAAACCCTAGCCTCCATCCTCTTGTCATAAATTCTATCTTCATTCACATGAGAGATTACATGATCGTATGAGTGTATGAGAGTTTCTATGTTCATATGAGAGCTTCTAAACTTGATTTCAAGGCAAATCTTCATCAAAGCAAGGATCTTTCTTATTATTTTCTCAAGGGTTTTATTGGAGCTTATTGATTTGGGGTTTTTGCTAGTGTGGCTTCGTCTCAATCTTTTTATATATTAATTTGTGCCTTCATAGCATTGTAAGCCCCCTCCTACTCTTAGATATTAACTATGAAGTTAAATGTTCATGTTGCAAGTTTTGGGTTTGAACTTGAGTAGTTTACATGCTTAGAAACTATCATGTTATGGGTAGACTTATCCTATGCATATTCGTAAAGTCATCACCTTGATGTTGTGGGCTAAAAGCTATAAGCTTTAAGTTGAAATGTTGCATTATGCAACATAAGAACTCTCTTATCCCTTTAGTTGACTTGCATAGAATGCTATATGCGAACTTCTAGCCATTTTTCTATGTCATCTATCACCATGATTCACCTATATGCTAAGTTTTGGGGTTATGCATGTTTTTGGGGCTTAATAATGTAGCATGCAAGTTTGTGAACACATTATGTCTCATATGCCACCATGTTTAACTTGCGGCCTTATACCCCTTTTGTCATACCTTTGCCAAGTTCCTTCTTTTAATCGATTATGCGTTGTTGCGAATGTATATGCGAGTTTAAAAGCGTTGGGGTTACGTTATGGGTAAACTTTAATGACATGAAACATGATTTGGGTAAATTGGTACAAACATGGCAACATGTAATTTTGGCTATGAACATGGGACTTGAAAACTTGACACATAGGGGTTGTAAGTGTAATAAGACACTAGACCAAACATGAAAGTGGCCAACTCGAGGTTGGGTTGAGTTTTAGCGTAAATCTACCCGGACCCGCCCGGCTTAACTAGTGGCTACAAACAATACGACCCAATATGAGTAGTTGGTCACATAGCACTTAAAACCCGAGGTTAGACTAGGTTGTGGTGTAAATCTACCCGGACCCGTCCGGCTTAACTAGTAACCACAACAAGGTCTAATGTGAGAGGTTAAAAGTGCATTAATTTAGTTAATGCCACATGATAAGGTTAAGTAAATTTGACTAATGACACTTAACCGATATGACATGAATGGGTAGGTTAAGTTAAACCGGACTTGATTTCTTAATGACACTTAACCATATAAGACAATTAGAGGATGGGGTTAAGTAATTTACACTTAACTAATCTAAACACGGCACTTAGATGGGGTTAAGTAACCTACACTTAACTAATCTAAACACGGTAATTAGATGGAGTTAAGTAACCTACACTTAACTAATCCAAACACGGCAATTAGATGAAGTTAAGTTAACCTAGACTTAACTAATCTAGACACGATAATTCGATGGGGAAAGCTAAACACTTAACCAATCTAAACTTGATAATTCAATGAGGTTAAGTAACCAATACTTAACCAATTTAACATGAAAATTTAATGGGGTTAAGTAACTTATACTTAACCGATTATGCATGATAATCTGATGGGGTTAAGTAACCCATACTTAACCAATCCGACTCGATAATCCGATGAGGTTAAGATAATCTGTGCTTAACCAATCTACCACGATAAGCTGATAGGGTAAGATAAACAAATACTTAACCAATTTGACTTGATGATTGAATAAGGTTAAGTCATGAGCTTCTTGGTATACTTACCCAACTTGTAGGGCTAGGTCTTTGACTTTAATACTTAGCCAAATCTTGACATGATTCGTAGGCAGATTAAGTCATGAACTTAAATGACAATACTTAACCCATTAGACAAAACCTTAGTTTAGGGAACTAAGTAATAATTCTTAGTCAAGGGATGGGGATCAGTTCACAGATAGATGAGTAACCCGATACGGTAGGTCATCGCTTAAAATACGAGGTGGAGCAATATCTGATTTAGATAAAGGCTCCAACGAACTGGGTGACGAAGCGGTAGCTTCAGGGAACGTGAGGATACTCTTGGTATCCCTCTATGAGGTTGCGAATGGTCCATGAAACCTGGCCTCACAGAGGTTAAGGTCTGCGGAAGAAGAGCCAAGGGTATGCCTTGGTTGCTGTGCGAGCAACCTAAAGACTGGGGTGGATTAGCGTGGGGTCGGCGATATTTTCACGGTAGCCCTGGATAGCACATTCATCGGCCACCTACCATCTTTAGTCAATCGTGTGCGTACGGAAAGGCAGAGAACACCCAACAGACCATACTGGCTATCTAGGTATGGGTGAGGTTGGCCGTCCGGAAAGAGGGTATCGATGGCCTTAGTGTAGTTCTCATACATGACTTTTCTTGTTTTGCCTTTCAGTAGTTGAGGGAGGGGTCACGTGGGACCATAGCCACGAATACAAAAACAGACCTTGATATCTGCATCGGCAAATGACTTAAAACTCCCGACCGAGTTCCGTATTTCTTGATTTGCCCTGGCACGAAACTCGGATGACACATTTGAGATACATGTGCATCTAGACATGGAAAACGATTCACGATACATACGCGGGATAAAGGGTGCGGTTGACGGGGGGCATAATCCCTAGAAGCCCTAGGTGGCTAAAACCCAAACCGAGACACGGAAACATTCATTAGGTAGCATAATCCCTAGCGGTCCTAAGTAGCATAAACCCTAGGTAAACATGCGATAGTTCATGGTAAGAAAACATAACCAGACCAAGGGTAACAGTCCAAAACAACTTCAAGGATAAAATGGTACTACGATGAGATGGTATAGATTTACATGGGGAAGCCCGTACGGCCTACGGCAAAGGACTGAACTTATACATGGAAAGAAACATACGAGTTGGAAAAACCTACATATGCTACATATTAGGTTAACATGGACCATTACATGACATTGGGCAAGGGACATTCATAGTTAACACATAACGCGGGTTGGGATACTAGTACGAGAGGTGCAGAGCAAATATACATGACAAATACCTTAGGATGTTATACATGATAGATACCTTGGAATAGTATACTTGATAGAAACCTGACGATGTGATACCTTGATTTATCTTGACACCGTAGTTTATCATGACACACTCGTTTACCTTGGTACAGTAGTTCATCCTGTTATTTTGGTTTAGCTTATCTATCTTGTCATCATACTTATGTTCATCTCAGTTCCTTATGCCAGTTAACTTTACTAGTTTATATACTGATAGTAGATAGGGCTTACCATTCTTTATGACTGACCCTGTTTTGTTTCGCCTCTTTGTCTTCCGTTCCCCCCCCCCCCCCAGGTTACAGGGAGGAAATGCTATTGTTAGTTCGGTCTTCTTCTGTTTGAAGGTCATCATGTATGGCTTGGACTTTTCTTGGCTATGGCTACTTTACTGTTTTACTTAGGGAATAATTTACGAAACGGTTTTATGCTTCTTTACTATTGCAAGACAGGTTTTGATGTATTCTGATGTAAAAGGCTTTAGACCTTATTTATTAATGATATGAAAGTTGGCTTTACTTCCGCTGTTTTATATATGTTCTGTCTTGTAATATTTTTGTGCATGTTTACCTCGATAATGCTTCACCAAACCTAGTGCATTCCCTTTGTGAGTGACCCTGGCGAAGGTGGGGTGTTACATTTATTTTGTGAAATCAAACAAAATATCTGGACTTTATTTATTTTATAAATTAGAATAAAAGATCAAATCTTTATATATTATATAAATCCAACTTTCTTTTATTTTATAAATCAAAATAAAAGATCAAATCTTTATTTATTATATCTCAAAATAAAAGATCAAATCTTCTTTTATTTTATAAATCAACTTTGTTTTGATTTGTTTCAAGAACAAAAGATCAAAATTTTATTATATTTTGTTTCAAAAACAAAAGATCAAAACTTTGTAAATTTTGTAAATCAAATTAAAATTCTAACTTTGCTTTTTGTTTCAAAATAAAAATTCAACTTTAATAGAAAGGAATACAAAAAAAAGAGAACTTTATTATGATTGCATCAAAATGTAGATCTAAACTAGCATGGCTATTTCAACACAGCACAAAAACATTACAAATCACATAACAATAAATATTCTATATTACCAAATCACAGATCAGCAATAATAACATACAGATCATGATTTCACAATTTTAATTAATTAAATTAATCAGAATTCTCACATTCATTGCAGATTTTGGCCAAAATTCCAATTGTTCAGAATCAGCTCCAGTCAGTTTAGACGCATAGATCTCAGTCACACGATCACACAGCTTCTGAAATTATTCAATTTCATGTTCGTATGGGTTTGTTAAGGTCAAAATAAGATTAGAAACAATTTTAATTAATTAATTAATTTAATTAAGAAATTACCCTTCTTCTCTTTGAACAGAACAAGGCCGTGTTCTTTCAGTTTCTTCTCAAAACTTTAGTTCGATTTTTCACCAAATCGGTTGCAGGGTTCGTCGATCAGAAGGGGGGAGGTCGGAGCGGGTCGGACGGCGCAGGGGGGTTGGCCGAGCTCGGTCGAGCCTAGGGGGGCCGACGTGGTGGAAAGCGGCGGACTTCGGCGGTCTGGAGTGAGCGCTACAGGCGATTACAGGGGGGGTTCACCGTACGGATGTGTGGAGGAGAAGGTCCTCTACAAAAACCCAAATAGGAGTCGGATGTTTCAGTGAGAGAATTGCAGGATTTTAATGGTGGAAGGGAGGAACAAATTCGGCCATAGATGAAGGTGGGCGGCGGCTACGAAGAAGGCAGTGATTAGGGTTTTAAAAACCAATATTTATAATATTATTTAATGTATTTTTGCAATTAAATCCATATCTTTCAAACAGGTTCAATTTTAGTCCAGCAGAAAGTGACCCTAGCCAATAGCCCATATTCCGGATCCAATGGGATAGGTCCCGTTAGCCCAAACGGCTGTCTGTGGCCTGTATTATTTAATTTAATATTTAATTCCTTTATTAATTTAATTCATCTACTTAAATAAATTCACCGAGGCCACAAACGGACTCAGAAAAATCTAGAAAAAAAATATTTGTCTTTGTTATGATGATACGGTCCTAACAAAACTAATTTCATCGAATTCTAAGACTGTTTGAAAAATGGCTATTTTTCAGTCGATTAAATTTGATTGTAATCAACCAAACACATTTTCCTTCATCACGCTCACATATTAATTCGAAAAATTCTAAAATTTGAAACCTAGCAATAATATGACATTTCGGTTCCAATGAAAGTGGTTTCGTCGAAAACAGAGATCGTTTGAAAATCGACTATTTTCACTGGCTTTAATATTATTTAAAAATGAAATTTTTAATTTCTGCCACATTTTTCCATGAAATAATTTAAAATAAAATTTTTAAATTGGTTTGGATTTTCCGGGTCGTTACAATCTCCCCCACTTAAGAATTTTCGTCCTCGAAAAGGAAACAAGGTAAAGTAGGAACCAAGATGGGAAAACGTAAATTGGTATAAACGTACCTCAGTACAAGAGTTACTCGGAGATATCCACTTTGCACTTGGGGTAAGACTTTTTGATGCTATCCTCTGTCTCCCAAGTACAGTCTCTAGGATCACCACTCCATTGAACCTTGACTAGATTGATCCTCTTGTTCCTCCAAGTTTTTGTTTCTTTGCCAATGATCTTAATCGGGTCCTTTCTCACTGTCAGATTTGGAGCAATATCTAGGACCTGTTGATATAATTCATCCTCTATCAGATCTGGGTTGTGAACATGCTTGCGGAGTTGAGACACATGAAATACATCATGCACTCCTAGCAACCAGTCCGGCAGCTGCACTCTATAAGCGAGAGTACCAATCCTTTCGAGGATAGGGAATGGACCAATGAATCTCGGTGCCAACTTTCCCGTCTTCCCAAAACGAATCACGCCTCTCAAAGGAGAAACCTTCATGTATACTCGATCACCCATAGAGAATTCTAGATTTCTTCTTCGCTGGTCTGCATAGCTCTTTTGTCGGCTCTGAGCAGTCAACAAGCGCTTCTTAATCAAGTCAACCTTATCCGATGCTTCACGAACCATGTCGGGGCCCAAGATTAGTCGATTGCCTGACTCCACCCAACATGCCGGAGATCTGCACGGCCTGCCATAAAGTAATTCAAACGGTGACATCCCCAAGCTTGCTTGGTAGCTATTATTATAGGAGAATTCCACCAAGTGCAAGTGGTCCTCCCATGAACCGCCATAATCAAGAATGCAAGCACGCAACAAGTCTTCCAAAACACGATTCACCCTCTCAGTCTGACCATCTGTCTGAGGGTGATAGGCAGAGCTCAGATTTAGCTTGGTTCCAAGCTCTTCTTGAAAAGCTTCCCAGAATTTACTGGTAAATAATGAATCCCGATCACTGACAATGCTTTTGGGAACCCCATGCAGTCTGACTATCTCTTTAAGATAGAGCTGTGCTAAACTTCGAGCTGTTCTGTTGGACCGAACATGGATGAAATGGGCAGACTTTGTTAAGCGATCCACAATCACCCATATGCTATCGTTGCCTTTTCTGCTTCGGGGCAAGCCATCTATAAAGTCCATAGAAATTTCCTCCCACTTCCAACCTGGAACTCCCAGTGGTTGCAACAACCCTGCCAGTCTCTGTTGATCACTTTTAACTTGCTGACAAGTGGGACATCTAGCAACATAAATAGAAATATCTCTCTTCATCGATTTCCACCAAAAGGTGCGTTTGAGATCATGGTACATCTTGTTTACACCTGGATGGACGCTGATTTTAGATTTGTGACACTCATCTATCACTTCTCTTTTTAGCTCAGCAATGTCTGGCACACAAATTTGCCCTTGCAATCTAAGGGTCCCATTATCGTCAATTTGGAAACTTGAGGCCTCGCCTTTGCGAACTCGCTCACAAAGCTTCTGAATAAATTTATCATTCTTCTGAAGAGCAGAAACTTTATCAATCAAAGTAGGAGTGATAATGAGACTGGCGATAATGGGATTGTTGCATTCTGCATTCTTTCTACTGAGTGCATTGGCTACAATGTTGGCCTTTCCCGGAGTATATAGGATATCCAGGTCATATGATGCAAGAAATTCAACCTAGCGTTGCTGCCTCATATTCAAATCTTTTTGGGTAAAAAGGTGTTTCAAGGATTTGTGATCCGTGTAAATTTCGAACTTCTCACCCAAAAAATAATGCCTCCATATTTTAAGAGCAAACATAATGGCCATTAGCTCAAGATCATGCGTAACGTAATTCGTCTCATGCGGTTTCAGCTGGCGGCTAGCGTATGCGACTACTCTGCCTCTTTGCATTAGCACCGCACCAATACCTTAAATAAATAAGGGATAACATGTTAAAATGAGATTTGACATCAAAGAAAGAAAGAAAAAATGTTATCTCTGACATGTTAATTTATAAAAGAAACAACCTTGCTTAGAGGCGTCGGTCCAGACCTTTAAGCTTGCTTGGTAGCTATTATTATAAGAGAATTCCATCAAGTGCATGTGGTCCTCCCATAAACCGCCATAATCAAGAATGCAAGCACGCAACAAGTCTTCCAAAACATGATTCACCCTCTCAGTCTGACCATCTGTCTGAGGGTGATAGGCAGAGCTCAGATTTAACTTGGTCCCAAGCTCTTCTTGAAAAGCTTACCAGAATTTACTGGTAAATAATGGATCCCGATCACTGACAATGCTTTCGAGAACCCCATGCAGTCTGACTATCTCTTTAAGATAGAGCTGTGCTAAACTTCGAGCTGTTCTGTTGGACCGAACAGGGATGAAATGGGCAGACTTTGTTAAGCGATCCAAAATCACCCATATGCTATCGTTGCCTTTTCTGCTTCGGGGCAAGCCATCTATAAAGTCCATAGAAATTTCCTCCCACTTCCAACCTGGAACTCCCAGTGGTTGCAACAACCCTACCAGTCTCTGTTGATCACTTTTAACTTGCTGACAAGTGGGACATCTAGCAACATAAATAGAAATATCTCTCTTCATCGATTTCCACGTGCGTTTGAGATCATGGTACATCTTGTTTACACCTGGATGGACGCTGATTTTAGATTAGTGACACTCATCTATCACTTCTCTTTTTAGCTCAGCAATGTCTGGCACACAAATTCGCCCTTGCAATCTAAGGGTCCCATTATCGTCAATCTGGAAACTTGAGGCCTCGCCTTTACGAACTCGCTCACAAAGCTTCTGAATAAATTTATCATTCTTCTGAAGAGCAGAAACTTTATCAATCAAAGTAGGAGTGATAATGAGACTGGCGATAATGAGATTGTTGCATTATGCATTCTTTCTACTAAGTGCATCAGCTACAACGTTGGCCTTTCCGGAGTATATAGGATATCCAGGTCATATGATGCAAGAAATTCAACCCAGCGTTGCTGCCTCATATTCAAATCTTTTTGGGTAAAAAGGTGTTTCAAGGATTTGTGATCCATGTAAATTTCGAACTTCTCACCCAAAAAATAATGCCTCCATATTTTAAGAGCAAACACAATGGTCATTAGCTCAAGATCATGCATGACTTAATTCTTCTCATGCGGTTTCAACTGGCGGCTAGCATATGCGACTACTCTGCCTCTTTGCATTAGCACCGCACCAATACCTTAAATAAATAAGGGATAACATGTTAAAATGAGATTTGACGTCAAAGAAAGAAAAAAATGTTATCTCTGACATGTGAATTTATAAAAGAAACAACCTTGCTTAGAGGCGTCGGTCCAGACCTTTAAATCTTGATTGCCATCTATGATGGTCAACACAGGAGCATTGGTCAACCTCTTCTTTAGCTCTTGGAAAGCTGTCTCGCATTCCAGTGTCCACTTGAATTTCGTATGTTTCTTGGTCAGGTTTGTCAATGGGCAAGCTACCTTCGAAAAATCTTTGACAAATTTCCGATAATAGCCAGCCAGTCCCAAGAAACTTCTGACCTCCGTGGGAGTTCTAGGCTGCTTCCATTCTTGGATGGCAGAGATCTTTCCTGGATCTACTGAGATGTCTTCCTTTGATACAACATGGCCGAGGAATTTCACCTCTTCTTGCCAGAATATGCATTTCGAAAATTATTCTTTTAACACATTTCTTCGCAAAATCTCTAAGACTTCTCTCAGTTGCTGTTCGTGCTCAGTAGTGGATTTAGAAAAGATGAGGATGTCATCGATGAACACGAGCACAAGTTTATTTAAAACATCTCTGAACACTCTATTCATCAGGTCAACAAAATATGCTAGAGCATTACATAGACCAAAGGGCATTGCTAGCCATTCATAAAAGATATCCGGTCCTCTGAAAGCAGTTAAAGGTACACACTCCTCTGCAATGCGAAGTTGATGGAAGCCTGTAGCTAGGTCCATCCTAGAGAATACTCGTGCCCCATGCAAGCGGTCAAGCAAGTAATCAATACGAGGCAGTGGGTATTTGTTTTTCAGAGTTTGTTTTTTGAGATCACGGTAGTCTACACATAGCCTGAGAGTACCGTCTGATTTTGGGACGAACACCACTGCTGCTCCCCATTCTGAGATGCTGGGCCGGATCAGACCCTTCCACAAAAGCTGCTTGGTTTGATTTTTCAGCTCCTCTCTTTCTTTTGGCGACATTCTCCGAATGGGATGTACCACAGGCCTTGCATTCGGAGATAAATCAATTCGGAAGCTGATTTCTCTATGCGGAGGTAGGCCCTCAACTTCTTTGAATACATCAGTGTAATCTTTGACGACAGGGATATCCTCAATAGAAGTAGGGGTAACTTCTAGAGAAGACCATAATGTTTTCCTGTCGGTGGCTGAGCCATGGCAGGGGATACATACATTATCGAGTTTAGTTTTAACTTTGACAATCCTCTCGGCACACTTGACTTCAGCCCCATGCCTCGATAACCAATCAATCCCAAGGATTACATCATACCCAGAGAAATTCATAACTATTAGATTTATAGGGAATTTGTAGCAAGAATAGGAGATTGGCACTCTACAAGTATTTATCGAGTATAAGAGAACCTCCTATCGGACTATTTGCTCTAATCAACTAATTAAGTTTTCTTGGTTTCAGTTTCAACTTTTGAATGGCATCATTAGAAATAAAACTTTGTGCAGCACCAGTATCAAATAAGACAGTAATAGGGATGTTCTTAATATTAAGCGTACCTCCTAAGACATAGGGTTTAACTGGACCCTCGACAGAAGCTGGTGTATCTGCTCCCTCATAAACATGTGCCACCTGAGCATTCCTTAGCAGTGGGCAGTTCACCTTAATGTTCCCCTTTTGATGACAATTGTAGCATTCCCTTTTGTCCTGCGAACTCTGGCCACGATTTTGAGGATTTTGACCACGGTTCTGGGAACTCTGACCACGGTTCTGACTAGGGCCTGAATCATTTCTCTTGACCTTTTTAGGAGCTCTACACT
This sequence comes from Allium sativum, assembly GCA_030737875.1. NCBI lineage: Eukaryota > Viridiplantae > Streptophyta > Magnoliopsida > Asparagales > Amaryllidaceae > Allium > Allium sativum. The sequence goes on from CM060913.1 coordinate 167,088,863, forward strand.
CGTAATCGAAATGTCCAATCTTGCCGCAGTTATAGCAGGTCACCTTGCTCCTATTCCTCTTCTTCCCTTGGGGTTTAGCTGTAGAAGAATTGCTCGCCTCCTGTTTCTTGTTAGCCTGTTCCTTCTGATTGTTGCTTTGACTTTTCCCTCTATCCTGCGGTCCAGACTCTTCATTTTCCTCGTAGCGGCACGCCATCTCTACTACTTCATTGAAAGGAAGCTTGATATGGGCAGTGACTCGCTTCAAATATTTCTTGGACAACCCCTTGATAAATTTCTTATTCTTCTCTACCGGATCTTGAATCAAACTAGGGGCATATCGTGAAAGCTCATCAAACTTCCTCACATACTCAGAAATGGTCATATTCCCTTGCTGTAAGTTAACGAATTGCTCGCGCAGGCGCTCTCTAGCTTGTGGGGGTATATACTTCTCATTGAAAAGTTCCTTAAATCTGGCCCAAGACATATTGGCCACGTCATTGCAGATCTTGATTGTATCCCACCAATGCCCTGGTTCCTCTTTTAGTTGCCAAACTGCCAGGTAACGCTTTCGCTGATCTTCCAGTTCCAAGCCTTCTAGGATCTTTTCGCAATCTTTAAGCCATGCTTCGGCCTGAATCGCAGACTCTCGCCCCGTGAAAGGTACACCTCCAAGGTTTTTGAATTTCTTTGACATTCTCTCCAAATCGAAAGGTTGTGGAGGTGGAGGTGGTTCGGCTACGACCTTTGAATTATGCTATTCCTGAGTGATGGGTGTCTCGTCTCTGGCTTGCTCTCCAGCTCCTACTCGGGCTCCTCCTCTAGCCCCGCCTCGAGCTCCACCTCGGGCTCCGCCTCGAGCTGTTCTTGCTCTAGTATCCATTTAAATTAGTCTGTACCATCAAGGAAAGAGTCAGACCAACAAAAATGAGAATTTTCAAGAAAAGATAAGATAAGGACGAGATGAAAAGATGATGATGTAATGACTGATAAATATGTGCTATTATGCTGTGCTCACTCTAGGACATTACTAGTCCTATCTCTAATGAGCTACTCGTCTTAGAATTATGTGGATTCTATCTAGACGAATTGTTATAAATATGTTATATTCCAAAGCTAAGGTTAACCTTAGGCTCTGATACCAACTGTGATGAATCCAAACTTCCGTAGACTGAAAGTAAGCATAATCATTTAGGAATACAACATATTTACAACAAAAACAGATCTCAGATAATTATCATAACACATAAACCATTGCAGCGGAAATAAATGTCATCAGCATCATAATATCCAATGCATCAGAGTACGCAGTACAGGATACAACTTAGCCAAATAAAGAGTCTCAACAAAAAGGGGAATAAGTTTCTAAATGGAAAAGAAACAATCTCAAAGCTCTGTCACATACATCAAAGCTACAGATAAAAATGTCTCAAAGCAGAAATAAAAACTAGAGAAAAGGTCTTCTTCTTCGTCCGTCCAAGCAAGCTCCAATCAGAATGTATCACCTGAACCTGTCAATTGGCTGCCCGTGTGGAAAGAGGGCACCCGAGTTTGCAAAAGTGAAACAAACTACGAGTCAGTCATGGGACTGGTGTGAGAATTCTTAACTAAATTAACTATCAATATGGCGAATCTCAGGATCACGCCGCTAACGCGGAATGGGTTTACTCCATTGGATTGCCAGTGCATAATTTTATAAAGTTTGGATAAAACAACGAAATGACTTTTGAAAAATGAAATCATTATAAGACTCAGATCCTATCACACAATGCAACGCACACAGGAGGATAGAGTTTTCCCTTATGATGATCAAACATGCTTAATACGTGAAAAGTAATATTTTAATATTATCATTAGTGTTTAAGCAGTATTAAAATACTTCAATATAAATATATCAATCCTAGACGACATAGTACCCCATCCTACTATGTCGACGTATATAAGTTTACAATCAAAACCGAAATGTTGTCGTATTGGGAATTGGTTTTCTATCATGAAATCGAGGCTAGGGATCATCCTCTTCCGATTCGAGACACTCTAGAAAATGCCTCAGGATCCCCCGCAGTGAACCCTTGGATCTTCAGCGCCGGTCCCCACCTAACGGTAGTGGATTAATTATGCCTGAACACACGTTTCCCGGTTCCTATGAACCTATAGTATGACCACTTCCGGCATATAAAAACCCGAGGTACCTCAATCCAAAATCCACATAAGTAAAATGTCGGGCCGTGTTAAAGCCCAAACACTACTAGCTAGAAAGAAACGTGTGCACTCCCTATAGTCCTAATCCCATTTTTGACTCATACCGGGGTGTGAGGCTCGCGAAGTCACGTTATACACAAAGCTATGCCTAAACAGGCTATGCTTTGATCATCAGCTACAAGGCCTTCTTTTCAACAAAGCCTTGATCATTGCATCTTGGCGTGCCACATTGACAATTCAACGCCATGCGATCGATAGCTATCACTACGTATCAGGTTGTTAAGTAGAGAATAAATTCTCTACCACCAAACAGACATATATTAATAGAAATCGATTTAATTACATGAAGCGAATTCCAACGTCAGACACGCATCCATTTACAAGTCCGTTCTGGGTCTAAATGAAACCGGAGACACCAAAAAGGCGCTCGCTTATCCGCACGACCAACACACACGTCCGGACATTTACTGCTTCAACCCTGTCCTGGGAGCAAATCAGTCTAAGGTATCAGAAGTCATCGTCCATTCGATGTGAAGATCGCCGGTCTTCAACCATCGTCTTCTTACATCTTTGATTTAATCGCCGTGCAATTATTTGAAATGAGTTAAACTCAGCCTTTTCAAATAATTTTCGCATAATTATAATTTAAAACATTTCATATATATTTATAACTATTTATCCCTATTTTTATTTATTAAAAATAGCTCGAAATAAATGAACGATGTTTCGGGTCAATGGGCGATACTGGCGCTGCTTTTACCAAAATTTGATTTACACATATCTTAAAATCTAACTGTCAGATTTTGATGAAATTTATATCGTTGGAAAGCTCTTCCCAAAGCGGTCCTAACGGTTCCAGTTTTGGGAAAATCCAACGGTCGGATGTTTCTATATAATCGTTTGAAGTTACGATTGTCAATACGCGAACTGCCGCGCTCGTTTCCTTTAATTTTATATTTTATATTTATATAAACTACATAAACCATTGGGCGTTTCCCATTCTTAAAATTCATTCCTTTTACTCTATGAAAATAACATTTTTGTCCGCCAATTCTAATGCGACAAAAATGATGTTTTCAACATCGTATATTTTTATATTCAATAAAAATGACATTTTTGTTCGCCAACTCTAATGCGACAAAAATGATGTTTTCAACATCGTATATTTTTATATTCAATAAAAATGACATATTTGTTTGCCAATTCTAATGCGACAAAAATGATGTTTTCAACAATGTATATTTTTATATCAAATAAAAATGACATTTTTGTTCGCCAACTCTAATGCGACAAAAATGATGTTTTAAAAATGTACTCTTTCTTTAATTATATAAAAATGTTCTTTTATCATGTCTGTTTTAAAGACATAAAAATGAACTTTTTATTCTATTTCATAAAAATGAACTTTTTATCCTATTTCATTTTTAATAACATACAAATGAACTTTTTATGCTTTTATAAAATGCATATATTATATCTCCTTTTCTTTTACAATGAAAAATGTAAATTCTTTTATCTTTACATTGGAAAATGTAAACCTTTCATTGTTACAAAGAAAAATAGTAAATCTTTCATCTTTATTACAATAGAAAGATGTAAATGCCTTTTTATTCTTTACATTGAAATGTAAATTCTCTTTTTATTGTTTTTATTTACATATGTAAATTCTCTTATTTCTTCTCTTTTACATTGAAAAATGTAAATATTTTCTTTTCTTTTTCCTTTACATTGAAAATGTAACTCCTTCTTTTATTTTCCTTTACATAGAAAAATGTAAATGTTTTCTATTATTTTTCTTTACATAGAAAAATGTATATGTTCTATTATTTTCTTTACATAGAAAAATGTAAATGTTTTCTTATTTTTTCTAAGTTTCAATTTTTAACCCAACACCAAAGTATGTTCATCTCAACTAAATAGACATAACGATGAAATTTTGATACATTTCAACTAAATTAACATAACTATGAAATTTTTGTGTCATCACAACAACGACAACATAACGATGAATTTTGTGTCATTACAACTAAATTAACATAATGATGAAATTTTGTGTAACACCCCACCTCCGCCAGGGTAACTCTTGCAAGGACACTGGCTTTGAAGGGGCGTTTAAACAAGGTAAACATGCATGCAGATATCACAAGACAGAACATATAAGTAAAACAGAGTAGTAAAGCAGCGGATAAAACTTAGCATTTCAAAACCATAGTCATGTTACAACAAAGTACTTGGTCATTATTTTCCAACAACAAAGTCTAGATAAAAGCATAAAGTGAAAAACTGAAATACATAAAGTACTATCCCCAAAATGAAGTGATAAACCATAGCTAGCTCAATGTCCAAAACCGTACATGAGCAAATCCAGTAAGCAAGCTGTAAAGATCCAAGCTAAGCTCCAATGTTCCCACCCTGAGAACCTGAGGGGGGGGGGGAAACGGAAGAAAAGAGGCGAAAGAAAACAGGTCAGTCAAAAAGACTGGTAAGCCCTACTACTATCTGTCTATGAACTAGTAAAGTTAACTGTCATGAGAAGCTGAGATGAACATAAGGATAACAACATACTGGCATGGTGATTAACTAACAAGATAGATAAAGGTGTCATCGCATAATCAAGGTTAAGTTTTGCACCACGGGTGTACTAGCATTCTAACATGTCAAGTAAAAACAAGAATTGATCCCTTGGCCCAAGCTTGGCCCAACATCATGAGGTGACCTAAATCAAGGTCCAACTACTCGGTCTAGTCGATCGGCTCCCTATAAGCCTAACTTGTCAAGTGTCGGTGTCATGCGGCTTAATCATGTAATGTAGTTGACTGTGTAGGGTCCACCCTAGGGTGTATCAGGCCCTATGGTGTAACCCTCTGACACCATACCATGATGCACAGTCCAAACCTACCGGTGCCCGTGTTCAACTCCGGACTTAATGTGCACGACCATGGTCCGCCTGAACAACCGGGGCATCATTCAGCCGTCTCTTTTGGTCTCTTACAATCAGCCCAGTAATCGTGCCCCACCCTAGCCTAGTCCTAGGGTCTTATGATACTACCAAGGAGGTTACTACTGAAAAGGACCACGCAACTAGGGTTTCTTAACGGGTTAAATGTGGTTAACCCGATCCACAAGTGGATTAAATTGGTTAAGAGTACCCAAGGCTCCTGACTTAACCTCGATTAATCCATCAAGCCCAAATTTGTTAAGTATTAAGTGGAACATGACTTAACCCTAATCAGGAGGCATTAATTAATTAACTTAATGTGCTTTAACCTCTCACATTAGACTTTGTTGTGGTTACTAGTTAAGCCGGGCGGGTCCGGGTAGCTTTACACCACAACTTGGTCTAACCTCGGGTTCGAGCACAACATGACCAACTTCTCACATTGGGTCCTATTGTTTGTAGCCACTAGTTAAGCCGGGCGGGTCCGGGTAGATTTATGCTACAAACTCAACCCAACCTCGAGTTGGCCACACTCATATTTTCTAAGTGTCATGTCCATTATGTTTCCAAAACATAATTACAAGTTAACATATAACGTTATGTTATAAAAACCATGTTTTTGTCATAATGTTGCCCAACCCCAACGTAATCCCATCGTTTACATAATCGCAACAACGCATAAAGGGTAAAATAGAGAACTTGGCATAATCATGACAAAAAGGTGTTGAAGCCACAAGTTTATCATGGTGGCATATGAGATGTACATATGTTCATATACTTGCATATTGCATCATTAGGCTTCAAAAGCATGCATAAAAACAAACTTAGCATATGAGTGATACATGGTGATAAATGACATGTAGAAGTTACTAGAAGTTCGCATTTAGCGTCACATGCAAGTTATCATAAGGGGTATGATAACTTTCATGTTGCCAAAATGCAACCTTTAATATAAAGCTTAGAGCTTTATGCTCACAACATCAAGTTTAACTTGCATAACATGATAACATGATCAACCCAAACTTGCATAACATAGCAACATGTGTCATACATAATGATTAAACCAACTTGCATAATGATCATCCAAACTTGCATATAATGATCAACCAAACTTGCATATAATGATCAACCAAACTTGCATATCATAATGATCAACCCCAAACTTGCACCATTCATTTAACTTTAGAGTTCACTAAAAAGAAAGTAGAAAAGGGCTTACAATGCTATGAAGACACAAATAATTATTTATTATAAAGATTGAGACGAAGCCCTTATGCAAGCACCAAAAACCCAAATATGCAAGCTCCAAATGAAAACCCTTGAGCCAAATCAATAAAAACCCTTGCTTTGTAATAGAAATGTTGCAACTTGACTTGAATGCAAACTAAGAACACTCAAACAAGCTTGAAAATACTTGTATGCACTCAAAATCTCTCATAGAAATAAACTTAGGAATTTTAGCATGAGAGTGGAGGCCATGAGAGGAACAAATTTGACATAGTTTAGTTGTAGGATTGAATAATGGTGATTTAGGCTAGGTTTAGGGGTCTTTTTATAGAGGATTAGGATAGTATTAGCCATAGGATTAACCCTAGATTCAATCCAAGCCATCAAAGCATGTCTTGGGGAAGAAGTCAAGTGTAGGAACCATCTAGGGCCTTTAGATTAAAGCTGAACCATGAGAACCATTCAAATGCAAAATCTGCATTTGAGCGAATCGGCCCACGGGTTGACAGTCAAACACCCTGGATTATCCCCTAGTCGACCCAGCGAGCTTAGGTCGACCTCAAAAATCGGCCGGTTCGGTTATTCCCCTCTCCCAATTCGCTGTTTTGAACATTTTTGCATATTTATTTATTTAATTTTCAAATATATATATATATATATATATATATATATATATATATATATTTCTCTGCGCAACCCATTTCACTTAATTAAGTATACTCTAATTTTTGAATTTTTTCGTGAAACTTCGCGAGGCCATATCTTGGTCATACGGACTCCGATTTTCGAAAACTCGGACTCTATTTCGCGTATTTTTCCGAGACGAACGCAATGGCAGAGCCCGTTTCCCTTGATTTAGATTTTACAGTTTAATTCTGCCTCCATTTATGTTATAACATGTTATTCAAAAATACGGGTTGTTACATTCTCCCCTCCTTAAAGGATTTCGTCCCCGAAATCTCCAAGTTAGGAAGAACGTATCCTACCATCCATCATCCATCTACTCAAAACATCATCCACGTGCAGTCATTGTCCTTAAAGGATTCTAAATGTTGTATGATCATATGCAAAGGTGTGTATATATGTACTTATCTAATGCGAAAATCAGGCGGTTACTGATACAGTAAACCTCCTTAATGCAAAGTATGTTAGTGAAATGAGTCCATATGTATGCAAATTCTTAACATAATTTATAATCTCTACATGAGTGCACATATCATTCATCCATATGCAACATCCACGTGATAGCATAACAAGTTTTCATCCATGAATAAGCATAAACACTCATGCATATGCAACATGAAAGTGTGTGAGCCGATCTTAGTGCCTAATGTGTATCATGCATCCACGAGTATCCATGTGCAAACACTTGCAACCACTTGCAACCATCAAGCATAACATGTTTCAAATACATGTTTCATCCAAAGGGTTTCTACCTAAGGTCCTCATAACATGATTAACGCGAGATGACAAGATAAACAGGATAAACGCGGATAAACAGAAAGATATGCTAATTAGGAAAGAGGTCGAGAATGTACCCTCAAAAAGAAATGGATAAAGCCCACGTATCTTCTCCTCGGTTTCCCAAGTTGCATCTTCTTCGGCTTCACCCCACTGAACTTTCACCAATTTGACTTCTCGATTCCTCAGTTTCTTGATCTCTGTTCCCAAGATACGAATCGGAGCTTTTCTCAAGGTTGCTTCTTTCTCTACCTCAATGTCTTCAAGAATGCTTGGTTCAACCACCTCAGCGGACTCATGAAGGCACTTTCGGAGATGCGAGACATGAAAGACATTATGCACTCCGGCTAGCTTTTCGGGCAATTCCACCTTATAGGCCATCTTTCCAATTCTCTCTGTGATAGGGAAAGGTCCTACGAACCTTGGTGCCAGCTTCCCCACTACTCCAAAACGAACCACATTACGTAAAGGAGAAACCTTTATGAAAACCATGTCTCCCACTTCGAATTCCAAATCTGCCCTTCGTCTGTCAGCATAGGATTTCTGTCTGTCTTGGGCCGCTTTCATCCTTCTTCTCACTAATTCAACTTTCTCTGATGTGTCCCATATCATATCGGGCCCAAGTATAAGTCTATCTGTTGTCTCCCACCAACAAGATGGTGACCTACACGGCCTCCCATACAAGGCTTCAAATGGTGCCATCCCTATGCTGGCTTGATAGCTATTATTATAAGCAAACTCTACAAGAGGAAGGTGGTCTTCCCAAATACCACCGAAGTCGAGAACACAAAGCCTCAAGAGATCTCCTAGCACTCTATTCACCCTTTCGGTTTGGCCATCCGTCTGGGGGTGATAGGCTGTACTCAGAATCAATCGCGTACCCATCGCTTCTTGCAAACTATTCCAGAACTGGCTAGTGAAAATTGGGTCACGATCGCTAACTATGCTAGAAGAAACTCCATGCAACCATACTATTTCTCGGAGATAAGTAGACGCCAGCCCTGATGCGGTCCTCTTGCTCTTTACTGGGATGAAGTGAGCACTCTTCGTAAGTCTGTCAACTATGACCCATATGCTTGTGTTCCCTCTCCTTGACCTAGGCAATCCATCCACAAAATCCATAGAAATACTCTCCCACTTCCATTGTGGGACCTCCAATGGATGTAATAGCCCACCTGGTTTCTTTGACTCGGCCTTCACTTGTTGGCACACCATGCACCTTGAAACATACTCTGCCACATCTTTCTTCATTCCATCCCAAAAGAAACTGCGCTTCATATCTCTATACATCTTATCTCCTTCCGGATGTATAGTCATCGTCGAGTGATGCGCTTCTTCAAGAACTCTATGGACCAAATCTCCCACCCGAGGAACACATAATCTCCCATCACGCCTTAGCCATCCTTTATCATCAATAGTATATCTGGCAAGGTGACTAGACGTCTCACCCCAAATCAACTTGTCCATAAATTCGACTATCTGTGGATCTTCCCTCTGCGAAGCCCCAACTTGATCAAGAAGTGTGGGTCTAAGCTCAAGGGATGCTAATGAACCCGTCATCAACTCAACAACCGTCGTGAAATCAAAGGTTGCCAAGAATTCCAAGTTCTTCATCTCAATGAACAAGGGGCTTAAAGTCAATCTCCTTCTGCTTAGTGCATCCGCCACAACATTACCCTTGCCAGGGGTATAAGCTATCTCGAAGTCATAAGATGCCAAAAATTCCATCCACCTTTGCTGCCTTAGATTCAGATCTTTTTGCGAGAAGAGGTATTTGAGTGACTTGTGATCAGTATACAACTCAAATCTTTCGCCTAGAAGATAGTGGCGCCAGGATTTGAGTGCAAAGACGATCGCCGCTAACTCCAAATCATGAGTGGGATAGTTCTTCTCATGAACTTTAAGTTGCCTACCCCCATAACATATCACTCTTCCCTCTTGCATTAGAACAGCTCCTAACCCCGTGCCACATGCATCTGTGTACACGGTAAACATCTTACCACTATCGGGTAATGCCAAAACTGGAGCTGAGGTAAGGGCTCTTTTGAGCTTTTGAAAAGAAAGCTCACACTCCAAGTCCCATGCAAAGACTAAGTTCTTCTTCGTCAACTTAGTGAGAGGGACCGAAATCTTAGCGAAATCCCTGATGAACTTCCTATAGTAGCCTGCCGGACCGAGAAAGCTTCTTACTTCGGTTGCATTCCTCGGAGTCTTCCAGTCTTGAACCACAACCACTTTCGCGGGATCCACCGCTATGCCTTGCTTAGAAACTATATGTCCAAGAAACCGAACTTCCCTTCTCCAGAAATGAAATTTGGAGAACTTGGCTTTCAACTGATGCGCTCTAAGCGTATCCATCACTTCCTTGAGATGCCTAGCATGCTCTTCCTCATCCTTTGAGAAGATCAGAATATCATCCACGAAGACAACCACGAACTTGTTAAGGAACTCTCTGAACACCCTACTCATCAAATCTACGAAGTAGGCGGGTGCATTAGTCAAACCGAATGGCATGACAAGCCATTCAAAGAATCCATCTGGAGTCCTAAACGCAGTCTTATCAATAGTATCCTCAGCTACTCTAAGCTGATGGAATCCGGTGGCTAGATCGAGCTGAGAGAAAACAGAAGCACCTACCAACTGGTCAAAGAGATCATCAATCCTCGGTAAAGGGTGCCTATTCTTCTTTGTCAGCTTGTTCAACTCTCGATAATCAACACATAGACGAAGCGAACCATCCGCCTTAGTGGCGAATACCACCGGAGCACCCCATTCAGAAATGCTTCGCCTAATAAAATTCTTCTCAAGCAACTCCTTGATTTGCTTACTGAGCTCCCTTCTCTCACGTGGAGCCATGTGCCTAACTGGCAATGATACTGGCTTGGCATTATCAACTAGATAAATGCGGAAATCTATCTCTCGTTTAGGGGGTAACCCCTTAACTTCTTCAAAGACATCGGGATAGTCTCGCACCACCCTTACAGATTGCAGATCATCGATGGACGAGTCGAGAGATTCAAGATAACATAACATGATGGGACCTCTAGGGTTACAAGAAATTTCTAGGGGATTACCGAGGCGAGTCGTGAGCCTCACTACCCTATGCTCACAGTCAAGAATGGCTCCATAACTGGACAACCAATCCACCTCCAAAATCAACCCGTATCCCATAAACCCGAGAACCTAAACATTACACATGAATTCTATGCTCAAGATAGAGATTTTCAAATCCATACAAACCACAGGTAGATGGGCGGAACCCCCAATTGGATTTGAAACACAAACGGGATCCTCAACTAAGCTTGTACTTAGGTGCAAACTTTCAACAATATCAGAAAGATAAAACTATGCGATGCGCCAGAATCAAATAAGGTGCGAACAGGAAAATCAGAAATGTAAACATGAATTTCTATAAAAACCCTACCTCGATCAAAAGCTGGAAGAGCGAGGAGAGCCTGCAATTGCTCTCCGGAGGGTCTTACTTGCCGAGTTTGTCCTTGCCCTTGTCCTTGCTTCTTGGGGCAATCCTTGCTAAGATGTCCAGGCTCTCCATAGTGAAAGCATTCGCCAAACTTCCTCTTCTTCTTCCTACAGTCTTTGGCTATGTGCCCAGTAATCCCACAGAAGTTGCACTTCCTCCTTTCTCTTGACTTGTTGTTCTTGCTATTGTTGTTCTTGCCTCCTTTTCCGGAATCTACCTTCTCGCCTTGAGACTCATTTGCCTTGACCTCCTTCTTGCCACTCTTATCTCCCTCTTGAAGCAGGGCCATATTCACCAAACTCTCGAAAGTTGCCCCCAGGGGTATATGAGACATGGCCAAACCGCACAATGGCTCATTCAATCCTAGAGCAAAGTGTAAGGCCTTCTTCCGAGCTGTGTTTACCAATTCTAGACCGAACTGAGCAAGTTGATTAAACATATCCACGTATTCCCTAACTGTCATGTCCCCTTGCTTTAGAGATAGGAACTTTTCCATCTGAAGATTCTCTTCTATCGATGATAGGAACTTTAGTCCAAACCTTCTCCTAAAGTCATCCCAAGTCTCAATGGGTCTAGTAGTGGTGGTGACTACCCACCAATAAGCGGCTTCCCCTTTCAATAGCCATACCGCCAACAGAACTTTCCTACGATCTTCCACATCCAAGATATCAAAGAGGTCTTCAGTTTCCTTTAACCAGTTTCTTGCCTCCACAGAAGTCTCCGTTCCGACAAAATTCTTGCAACCCATCGCCTTAAAGTCTTTGCAAAGCTCCGCGAAATTCACTTGTGTATGCTGAGGGGGAGGAGGAACCTCAGCTACGCGAGGAGGAGAGATGTTAGCGACGGGGGAAGGAGGAGGAATGTTTGCGGGGCCGGCTTCATTCGCCCTTGCCTCCATAAATCTCCGGAACCATACGGGTACTTGCACGCCTTTTGGGATGTTAAAGCGATCGGCCATACTAAAACGAAGAAAAGGATAGATTCAGAACGAAGAAACGAAGGATAGTGCTATGGCTTTTGGGGAATAGCCTTTTAAAATAAACTAGACTTTTTCTTGGAAAATACTTAATTGGTTTTGAAAATAGTTTTTCAAAAGGTAAGTTTTAAAAACACCTTTGCTCAAATCTTGTAAACCTTATGCTCTGATGCCAAATGTAACACCCCACCTCCGCCAGGGTAACTCTTGCAAGCACACTGGCTTTGGAGGGGCGTTTAAAAAAGGTAAACATGCATGCAAATATCACAAGACAGAACATATAAGTAAAACAGAGTAGTAAAGCAGCGGATAAAACTTAGCATTTCAAAACCATAGTCATGTTATAACAAAGTACTTGGTCATTATTTTCCAACAACAAAGTCTAGATAAAAGCATAAACTGAAAAACTGAAATACATAAAGTACTATCCCCAAAATGAAGTGATAAACCATAGCTAGCTCAATGTCTAAAACCGTACATGAGCAAATCCAGTAAGCAAGCTGTAAAGATCCAAGCTAAGCTCCAATGTTCCCACCCTGAGAACCTGAGGGGGGGGGGGAAACGGAAGAAAAGAGGCGAAAGAAAACAGGTCAGTCAAAAAGACTGGTAAGCCCTACTACTATCTGTCTATGAACTAGTAAAGTTAACTGTCATGAGAAGCTGAGATGAACATAAGGATAACAACATACTGGCATGGTGATTAACTAACAAGATAGATAAATGTGTCATCGCATAATCAAGGTTAAGTTTTGCACCACGGGTGTACTAGCATTCTAACATGTCAAGTAAAAACAAGAATTGATCCCTTGGCCCAAGCTTGGCCCAACATCATGAGGTGACCTAAATCAAGGTCCAACTACTCGGTCTAGTCGATCGGCTCCTATAAGCCTAACTCGTCAAGTGTCGGTGTCATGCGGCTTAATCATGTAATGTAGTTGACTGTGCAGGGTCCACCCTAAGGTGTATCAGGCCCTATGGTGTAACCCTCTGACACCATACCATGATGCACAGTCCAAACCTACCGGTGCCCGTGTTCAACTCCGGACTTAATGTGTACGACCACGGTCCGCCTGAACAACCGGGGCATCATTCAGCCGTCTCTTTTGGTCTCTTACAATCAGCCCAGTAATCGTGCCCCACCCTAGCCTAGTCCTAGGGTCTTATGATACTACCAAGGAGGTTACTGCTGAAAAGGACCACGCAACTAGGGTTTCTTAACGGGTTAAATGTGGTTAACCCGATCCACACGTGGATTAAATTGGTTAAGAGTACCCAAGGCTCCTGACTTAACCTCGATTAATCCATCAAGCCCAAATTAGTTAAGTATTAAGTGGACCATGACTTAACCCTAATCAGGAGGCATTAATTAATTAACTTAATGTGCTTTAACCTCTCACATTAGACTTTGTTGTGGTTACTAGTTAAGCTGGGCGGATCCGGGTAGCTTTACACCACAACTTGGTCTAACCTCGGGTTCGAGCACAACATGACCAACTTCTCACATTGGGTCCTATTGTTTGTAGCCACTAGTTAAGCCGGGCGGGTCCGGGTAGATTTATGCTACAAACTCAACCCAACCTCGAGTTGGCCACACTCATATTTTCTAAGTGTCATGTCCATTATGTTTCCAAAACATAATTACAAGTTAACATATCACGTTATGTTATAAAAACCATGTTTTTGTCATAATGTTGCCCAACCCCAACGTAATCCCATCGTTTACATAATCGCAACAACGCATAAAGGGTAAAATAGGGAACTTGGCATAATCATGACAAAAAGGTGTTGAAGCCTTGTCAAGTTTATCATGGTGGCATATGAGATGTACATATGTTCATATACTTGCATATTGCATCATTAGGCTTCGAAAGCATGCATAAAACCAAACTTAGCATATGAGTGATACATGGTGATAAATGATATGTAGAAGTTGCTAGAAGTTCGCATTTAGCGTCACATGCAAGTTATCATAAGGGGTATGATAACTTTCATGTTGCCAAAATGCAACCTTTAATATAAAGCTTAGAGCTTTATGCTCACAACATCAAGTTTAACTTGCATAACATGATAACATGATCAACCCAAACTTGCATAACATAGCAACATGTGTCATACATAATGATTAAACCAACTTGCATAATGATCATCCAAACTTGCATATAATGATCAACCAAACTTGCATATAATGATCAACCAAACTTGCATATCATAATGATCAACCCCAAACTTGCACCATTCATTTAACTTTAGAGTTCACTAAAAAGAAAGTAGAAAAGGGCTTACAATGCTATGAAGACACAAATAATTATTTATTATAAAGATTGAGACGAAGCCCTTATGCAAGCACCAAAAACCCAAATATGCAAGCTCCAAATGAAAACCCTTGAGCCAAATCAATAAAAACCCTTGCTTTGTAATAGAAATGTTGCAACTTGACTTGAATGCAAACTAAGAACACTCATACAAGCTTGAAAAAACTTGTATGCACTCAAAATCTCTCATAGAAATAAACTTACGAATTTTAGCATGAGAGTGGAGGTCATGAGAGGAACAAATTTGACATAGTTTAGTTGTAGGATTGAATAATGGTGATTTAGGCTAGGTTTAGGGGTCTTTTTATAGAGGATTAGGATAGTATTAGCCATAGGATTAACCATAGATTCAATCCAAGCCATCAAAGCATGTCTTGGGGAAGAAGTCAAGTGTAGGAACCATCTAGGGCCTTTAGATTAAAGCTGAACCATGAGAACCATTCAAATGCAAAATCTGTATTTGAGCGAATCGGCCCACGGGTTGACAGCCAAACACCCTGGATTAACCCCTAGTCGACCCAGCGAGCTCGGGTCGACCTCAAAAATCGGCCGGTTCGGTTATTCCCCTCTACCAATTCGCTGTTTTGAACATTTTTGCATATTTATTTATTTAATTTTCAAATATATATCAATATATATATATATATATATTTCTCTGCGCAACCCATTTCACTTAATTAAGTATACTCTAATTTTTGAATTTTTTCGTGAAACTTCGCGAGGCCATATCTTGGTCATACGGACTCCGATTTTCGAAAACTTGGACTCTATTTCGCGTATTTTTCCGAGACGAACGCAATGGCACAGCCCGTTTCCCTTGATTCAGATTTTACAGTTTAATTCTGCCTCCATTTATGTTATAACATGTTATTCAAAAATACGGGTTGTTACATTTTGTGTCATCACAACTAAATTAACATAACGATGAAATTTTGTGTCATCACAACTAAATTAACATAACGATGAAATTTTGTGTCATCACAACTAAATTAACATAACGATGAAATTTTGTGTCATCACAACGACGACAACATATGATCGGGTGTATAATTTCCATGAATCAAAATAAAAGGTCCCACCTTTATTTTGTGAAATCAAACAAAATATCTGGACTTTATTTATTTTATAAATTAGAATAAAAGATCAAATCTTTATTTATTATATAAATCCAACTTTCTTTTATTTTATAAATCAAAATAAAAGATCAAATCTTTATTTATTATATCTCAAAATAAAAGATCAAATCTTCTTTTATTTTATTATATAAATAAAAATAAAAGACTCAATTTTGTTTTGATTTGTTTCAAGAACAAAAGATCAAAATTTTATTATATTTTGTTTCAAAAACAAAAGATCAAAACTTTATAAATTTTGTAAATCAAATTAAAATTCTAACTTTGCTTTTTGTTTCAAAATAAAAATTCAACTTTAATAGAAAGAAATACAAAAAAAAAAGTGAGAACTTTATTATGATTACATCAAAATGTAGATCTAGACTAGCATGACTATTTCAACAAAGCACAAAAACATTACAAATCACACAACAATAATTATTCTATATTACCACATTGCAGATCAGCAATAATAACATACAGATCATGATTTCACAATTTTAATTAATTAAATTAATCACAATTCTCACAGTCGTTGCAGATTTTGGCCAAAATTCCAATTGTTCAGAATCAGCTCCAGTCAGTTTAGATGCGTAGATCTCAGTCACACGATCACACAGCTTCTGAAATTATTCAATTTCATGTTCGTATGGGTTTGTTAAGGTCAAAATAATATTAGAAACAATTTTAATTAATTAAATAATTTAATTAAGAAATTACCCTTCTTCTCTTTGAATAGAACAAGGCCGTGTTCTTTTAGTTTCTGCTCAAAACTTTAGTTCGATTTTTCACCAAATCGGTTGCAGGGTTCGTCGATCAGAAGGGGGGACGTCGGAGCGGGTTGGACGGCGCGCGGGGGGGGGGGGGGGGGGGGTGGCCGAGCTCGGTCGAGCCTAGAGGGGGCCGACGCGGTGGAAAGCGGCGGACTTCGGGGGTCTGGAGCGAGCGCTACAGGCGATTACGGGGGGGGGGGGTTCGCCGTACGGATGTGTTGAGGAGAAGGTCCTGTGACAACAAGGAATTTCGCTCGATCCGAATCAGTCGCTAAACCGACCTAGACCGTTCGAAAATGCCTGATTGTTTCGAGAACACGACAAAATGGAACGCAGACGGAAGAACATTTCATTGCATATTGCAACAATTCATCCGAATATAAGAATATACAGAGTATAAATCAATATTACACATTATAAAATATAAGAGATTACAATACATTACATAGCAGCGGAAGATAGTACAAACACAACTGAAGGAGAAATACAGATACAAAGCTTTCCGGATATCATTCCAGCTGTAAACCAGGATCCTGTGAATATAAATCTGCAAAATCAAAACTACTAGCTTTGGTTTTGCAGATTTATATTCATAGGATCCTGGTTTACAGCTGAAATGATATCTGGAAAGCTTTGTATCCGTATATCTCCTTCAGTTGTATTTGTACTATCTTCCGCTGCTATGTAATGTATTCTAATCTCTGATATTTTATAATGTGTAATATTGATTTGTACTCTGTATATTCTTGTATTCGGATGAATTGTTGTAATATGCAATGAAATGTTCTTCCGTCTGCGTTCCATTTTGTCGTGTTCTCGAAACAATCAGGCATTTTCGAACGGTCTAGATCGGTTTAGAGACTGATTCGGATCGAGCGAAATTCCTTGTTGTCACAGATGGTATCAGAGCTTTGGTTTACAAAGCTCAGAGAACAAGACACATTAGAACCATACGAAAGAATTCATCAGATATTGGATTAGTAATATCCAATGGGAATGACTCGTTAGAGATGGGATCAGTAGTATCCTAGAACGAGTGTGAAGAGAATATTTTTGAAAATTAAAAACAAGTTTTGTTTTGAAAATTCAGTTTAAATAATTCGTATTTGAATATTTATTTTAACTTGATCTGGACAATCCAGTATATATAGATTTTGCATATACGTCTGATCCGCGTGTATTTGAAGTTTTAATATACTGGATAGATATAGAATCACACTGTAGTTGCCCGGAGACGATCCTGATGATTAATATAGTATCATCAGTATATGTGTTCGAGTTTCAAAAGTGAGATGTCTATATATTTCCTATTGACTGGTGTGAGAACCAAAATTAGATAGGGCCTATTGTTGTGATTTGGCATAAAAAATCTGATTTTTTGACTATGTATCAAAGTTATGAATTTGAAAAGCTAATCAACTAATTGATTGATGGTTGTGTTGTTTGATTACTATTTTGATTAACTGAATGTTTAACCGTTAGCCAAATTGAACCGAACATTGAATTCTATTGGAAATTTATCGCATTTGCATGCATGTACATGAACTTACATTGAACAGGTCATAGCAAGGAGGCTAGAGCAGAGAAATAAAATTGTTTGCCCGACAAATAGGTACATGTTTATCATAATTTACTGTTTTGTTTGGGTGGTGATGATGATTTTATGAGCCGATTGGCTAGCCACTTGGCTAGCCGCTTGGCTAGTCGCTTGGCTTTTTCTTTTTCTTTTTGAGATCAGAGGGCCTATATGGCAATTTCGGGATTTTCCCGGTGCAGGGGAGGTTATGGCGAATTTTTTCAAAAATTTAGGGTGTTAGCCAAATTTTAGAAAAATTTGAAAAGTTCTTAGAAACTGAAAGGTTGAAGAACTTAAGCCGTAATGAAAATACGCGGAAGCGTGGTGGGCCCATAACCCACAGGTCCCAGGACTGGTGGCCGTCGGGAGTTGGCTCAGGTGGAGGGGGTTTAGGGCTCGAACGGGCTAAAGTTCGGATGGAAAAGGGAGGGATTCATCAATGAGGAGGCGGCGGCGGCGGCCATCTGAGGGGGTGGCGAGGTCGATGGCTGTGGCACGGAGGCGGGTCCTGTAGTGGAGCGACGGGGAGCACGCGCGATTTCCTTTTCCCCTTTTTTTAGTTCGATTTATCTGATGAGAGAGAGGAGGGAAAGAAATAAAAAGGAGGAGGGGCCTTAATTTTTTTTTTTTAAACCCTAAGTGTTGACTTTTCATTCAATCTCCAATCGGAGCCCAACGAATGTCGTCCCTAGCATTTTACCCCCATTCCGAACACAATGGGATATGTATCATAGGCCGATTCGATCATTACGATCAGCTTCCGTTGGTTTTAAAACAAAAATCAGTATATATTCAATTTGAACGCACATTTCAATTTACCGGGGTCACATACGAACTCTGAAAATCCCAGAAAAATTATTCCTAGCTTCGTATTGACGATACGGTCCTAACAAAACTAATTTCGTCAAATTCTGAACCGTTTGAAAAATGGCCATTTTCTGTTCGACCCGATTTAATTGAAACTGTCAAAACACGTTTAACTTCACCACGCTCACATATTGATCCAGAAAATTACGAATTTTGAAACCTAGCAATAATTTGACATCCCGGATCCAACAAAAGTGGTTTCGTCGAAAACCGAGGTCGTTTGCAAAATTTCCATTTCTAAGGGCCTTTATATATATTAAAATATATATAAATTCCACAACGACTTTTCTGAATTTTAAACTAGACATATCTTTCAACTTCTAAAGTGATATATCAGTTTCTTGGCTTCGTTAGAAAGATATGATTAAACAAATTTAAATATTTTTGGTTTCGCCAAAATCCGGCTCATTTTGCACCCGGTACATTCATTTGAAATTTAAAATCGAATTATCGAACTACCGCGCCATTTTCAATTCCTTTATATATATAAATAAATATTTATATTCTAACGACGATCTATATAAAGTATACATTCGAATTCTATTCAAAATAAATTTCTCGTCGTTATTATTTAAAATAATTCATTTTAAATAATCAAAATTCGCTAAAATTGCCAAAATAAAAATTTTAAATTGGCTCGGATTTCCGGGTTATTACAAGTCCTCTACAAAAACCCAAATAGGAGTAGGATGTTTCAGTGAGAGAATTGCAGGATTTTAATGGTGGAAGGGAGGAACAAATTCGGCCATAGATGAAGGAAGGCGGCGGCTACGAAGAAGGCAGTGAATAGTGATTTAGGGTTTTAAAAACCAATATTTATAATATTATTTAATGTATTTTTGCAATTAAATCCATATCTTTCAAACCGTTTCAATTTCAGTCCAGCAGAAAGTGACCCCAGCCAATAGCCCATATTCCGGATCCAATGGGACAGGTTCCGTCAGCCCAAACGGCTGTCTGTGGCCTGTATTATTTAATTTAATATTTAATTCCTTTATTAATTTAATTCGTCTGCTTAAATAAATTCACCGAGGCCACAAACGAACTGAGAAAAATCCAGAAAAAATATATTTGTCTTTGTTATGACGATACGGTCCTAACAAAACTAATTTCATCGAATTCTGAGACTGTTTGAAAAATGACTATTTTTCAGTCGATTAAATTTGACTGTAATCGACCAAACACATTTTCCTTCATCACGCTCACATACTAATTCGAAAAACTCTAAAAATTGAAACCTAGTAATAATATGACATTCCGGTTCCAATGAAAGTGGTTTCGTCGAAAACAGAGAACGTTTGAAAATTGACTATTATCGCTGGCTTTAATATTATTTAAAAATGAAAATTTTAATTTCTGCCACATTTTTCCACCAAATAATTTTAAATAAAAATTTTAAATTGGTTTAGATTTTCCGGGTCGTTACAAAAGCCTGGATTGAGTTGATAACACGACAAATTAGAACACAAACAGAAGAAGATTTCATTGCTTATTACAACAATTTACCTGAGTACAAGAATATATAGAGTATGAACAAATAATATACATTTGATAAATATCAGAGATTTACAAATTACAATGCAGCGGAAAATAATACAATACACCATTGAAAGAGATAAACGGATAGATAGCTTTTTCCAGCTGTAAACCCGGATCCTATGAATATAAATCTGCAAAACCAAAACTACTAGCTGTTCGTGTGGAAAATAGGAGCCCCCAGAATTTAGGTTAAAACAACAAACTCCTGGTCAGTCATGTGACTGGCATGAGAACTAAAACAGTTATTTAAAACTTTACTTTATAGATAAGGTAAAACAAGGGACCATGCCGTATAACACGGAATGGGTTTCCTCCCAAGAATACCAGTGCATAAAACAAACAGCGCAATGCTTTTTTGAAAAATGAAGATATTATAAGACCCAGGTCCCATCTGTAAGGACCCGTAACTTCCCCCGTAAGGAAAGCGCAGATACTTTAAGGACAAGGCACATCGGAACGCAAACAGAAGAACATTTCGTTGTAAATTACAACAATTCCATCAGAATACAAAAATATTATAGAGAATGAATAAATATTACACAGAAAATATCAGAGATTTAAATTACATTTAAATACATCGCCGCGGAAAAACGATACAAAGCATAACTGAAAGTAATACACAGATATGAAGTTTTCAGAATACCGCTGCAGTTGTGAATCAGGATCGTGTGAATATAAATCTGCAAAACCAAAACTACTAGCTGCCCGTGCAGAAAATAGGGGCATCCAGAGTTTAGGTTAAAACGATAAACTCCAGGCCAGTCATGTGGCTGGTGTGAGAACTAAAACAGTTATTTATCTTTATTTTAAAGTTAGGTAAATCAAGGACCATGCCGTATAATACGGAACGGGCTTCCTCCCAAGACTACCAGTGCATAAAACAACAACGCAATGCTAAATAAAGAAAAATGAAGCGATTATAAGACCCAGGTCCCATCACACAATGCAACGCAAGCCGGAGGATAGGGTTTTTACCTTATAATAGCCAAATAATGCTTGATACACTAAAAACAAATCATTTGATACTATTATAAGTGCATAGTGTATAAACAATTTCAATCATAAGTATCAATCATAGACGACATAAGTGCCGCATACCACTATGTCGCCATACTAGGCTCTACAAATAAAACTGCAAAGTCACGAATTGGAAATTGGATTTCCATATATGAACCGAGGCCAGGGATCGTCCTCTACCAAATTCGAGACAATCTAGCCTACCATGTCTCAGGATCAGAGCTCAAGTGACCCTTGGATCGTCAGGGCCAGTCCATCGATGTGGATTAAAATGCCTGAACACTTCGTTCCCCCAACCTTTGGGGCGAAAATGAGTCCTATAACTCCATCGGCTCCACATAGTCACTGATATATCCGAGTCGCCTCGCAACAGCAACAACCACACAGGTGAAAATAATATAAATGTCAGGGCTGGTAGATCACTGACACCACCCTAGCTAGAAGGAAACGCATGCCCTCCCTGAGGTCCTCTCCCGTTTCTGGTTCCCAACCGGTGTGTGAGGCTCGCGAATCAACGCTACACAAAGCTATGCCACACAGGCGGTGCTTTGATCATCAACCACAAGACTTTTCTTTTCAAAAGAAGCCCTGATCAATTGCCACTTAGGCATGCCACACAGGCACTTCACACCATGCGACTGATGTCTATCGATATACAACCTAGTAAGGGAATGAATTCCCCTTCACCAGGCAGATGTATATTTAATAGAGATCAATCAACATAGAGCAAAATCCAATGTTAGACACACAGTCCATACAAGTTTGTTCTGGGTCTGAACGAAACCGGAGGTACCTTGTACCTCGCTTATCCATCGATCTCCAAGTACGTCTGGACGATCACCAACTGATTCCCTCCTCTTGGGTGTACAGCCCAATCAAGATCATCAGTAATCACCCAAACGATGTGAAGACTTACGGTCTTCGACCACTGTCTTCATCCTCGACACACCGTCCGATTAGTTATTCAGAATGGGATAAACCCGGTCTTTCTGAATAACTCGCGTATATAATAAACAAGTGTTACACAAACACAACATATGCCTCATTCCAATTCAAAATATTATTTTATTCAAATATTCTTATACTTTGGGAAAGGATCCCATTAATTTTATCAAAGATAAATTCTTTAAATTTATTCTTTAATCTTCCTTTGAATATCAATTCAAATTAGTCGGGATTAGCGAACCACACCGATGTAATCATTTATTTTATTTCCCAATCCCAACCTATTCATCCCATGAAGTAAAACTGGTAATACTTCATATCCAACACCACGGTTTTATCGGTAAATTCAATTACCATTTCACGTTCAAGTCTAATTTAAGGATTAACTATCGCCTGGAGCCAAACTGGTGATACTCCATTCTCAATTATTTCAATCTAATTATAGATTCATTAAAACTCCACTTGGTTTTAATCTTCCCCATAATCACTATCAATGATTATTTAACTTGGGAAATCACATCCTATCATTAACTGGGTTAAAGAACCAATGTCATTTAAAACATGGTTCACTATAAACCCAAAATCACATTCCATTAATCATCGGGTTAAAGAACAAGTGTTATTTAAAACACCGTTGACGATAAACCCAAAAATCAATTCCAATTAAATACCATTTAATTGGTACACTTCATTAAATCTAAATAAAAAGATTTAATCTTTTTCCCAACTGGGTTTAAGAATAGTGTTAATGAAGACACCATTCACGACAAACCCAAATCTCATTTGATATTAAATACAAGGCTCTGAATAGAAAATATATCAGCTTATATTCAATATCAAATTCTACGACCAACAAATATCGTATTGGAAATAACGATATAAATATATCTTTCAAATTTCCATAACAATATCTGTATAATCACGAAATCCAACATCGAAGTATTCCAAAGACAATTCCGATTCAAATCCATTCCAATTCAATTATTTGAATTTCTGGTTATTTTCAAAACCATTTCAAATCCACTTTATTTATTTTAAAAAAAAATGGGATTATAATTCTAGTTCAAAACTAGTTCATTTCGAATTTGGAATTTTTCATCTCAAATCATTTCTTATGATTTTACACAAATTATTACTATTTTTAATAATTTTATCAAGGCCCGTACAGTCGAATTCCATCAACGGCCATCGAACTGCACTTACAGGGACCTTTTCAAAATTTGATTTGGACATAATTCCAAATCCAACCGTCTGATTTCAAATCTCTAATATTTGTTAAAAAGCTCTTTTCGATACGAACCTAACGGTTCCAATTTTAGGTGAATCCGACAGTCGGATCTCCCATAATATCCATTCGAAGTAAATGGTCGAAATTCGCGAACTACCGCGGCGCGACACGTTCTATTCAGGCCATTATATACATAATATACATTATATATATTTCGTCGATTTCCCTTTAAAACGTATTTTATAAATCGTTTTAAATTCGTTTTCTGAAATGATTTCAACTTCATATTCAACTTCGAATCCAAATTGAATATTCTACATCATCGGTATACAAATGATAATATTTTCAAAACTTTATATTTTGATATCACTTTCTTTTCTATATTCATTATAAAAATGAATAAAATCGATATAAATATCGTTCACGTCAAAATGGCGTCAATCTAACCAACACGGCTTTTATTCAACACATGAATGTTTATTATATTCAACACATTAATATTTATTCTATTCAACACATGAATATTTATTCTATTCAACACATGAATTTATATTATTCAACACAAGAATTTTTATTCTATTCAACACATGAATTTATATTATTCAACACATGAATTTATTTTTATAATATTCCTTATTTTCCAAATTGGAAAGGGGCCCAATCAATTACCATATAACGTTAATTATACGGATTCTATACAACACATGTATATGATAGCAACGATAAATCATCAACCATCATCCAGAGTGCATTCTACACTGTATAAGCATCAAATATAAATATTCAACGCTTATAACAGCCTGTCAATCAATCGATCAGCATACAGCTAATTATTGGGATTAGTGTATGTCCAATCTCATCCCAACACCCATGTGGGGTTTCAAACAATCAAACACAGATTTAGTTTGTGCAGTTGGGCGATATGTAAAATTTATCATTCCAATCAATATTAGTCAAATCGGTGTATATAAACAAATCGTTCGATTTGTAAATGAATATACATTTTATTTCAACACATGAATATATATTTTATTTCAACACATGAATATATATTTTATTTCAATACATGAATATATATTTTATTTCAACATGAATATATATATTTTATTTCACAACAAACAGTCATTTTTCACAACACAAACAATCACACAAGTCGTCCATGGTCTGTGGACAACGGGTGTCGGGTGCTGCTAAGCACCGTCTGCATCCTAGTATATATTTTAACTAGAAAGCATATTAAAAGTGAGGAGTTCTCACCGATTAGCAAAACCAAATGCCACGACTCTTCATATGTAGGAAACCTTTGCCGTGCTCACCTTTTGTCACTTTCGTCGTTCGTGTTCGCTACATATATAAAAATCACATTTTTATTTCACCGCTATAAAATCATATTTTTATAATCTCAACTATATAAAAATTATATTTTTATTATTTCTATAATACAAAAGTCATATTTTTATTTGCTAACTTATAAATAAAAATCAAATTTTTATCACGGCGTACATAGAATAAAAATCATATTTTTACTCTACTTTTATATAAGTAAAAATCGTATTTTTATTTTAAAACCACTTATATAAAAATCATCTCCTTTCTACATTAAAGGTCAAATCTTGTTATTTATAAAATCAAATATTTTTTTTTCCTTTTCTAACATGAAAAAGGTAATCTTTTCGCATTCCTACTTACATGTAAAGATCACGTTTTTAATTTGTTATATATATATATATATATATATAAATCATATCTTTATCATATATAAAAATAAATCTTTATCATATATCTAACTAAGGCAAAATCCTATATTGGTTGAAGTAATAATCAAGTTTTTACCAAAGTAAAAATCCTATTTTTAATTATTTTAAACTAATTATTTTAAAACAAACTTAATCAAAACTTACAGTCGAAATGAGGAGAGGGGATGGGCTGCTAGAAGCGGCGCCGGTGTTGAGGAGGTCGGAAAAAGGGGGGTGGCAGCGCTCTACAGTGGTGGCGGCGGTTTCAGACGGGTAGGGGGGTTCGGGCTCGGGTTTTGGGTGAGAGAGGGGCGCGAGGCGGAGGGTTGGTCGGCCTCTGATGGTGCGGCGGAGGCGCTGCCGCGATGGGTGGGGCGGCGGATGGGATCTCGACGAGGGGTGTGACGGGTTCTATTTGGGATTTTTTTTCTTCTTGCTGCTTAGAATAGAAACGGGGAGAGAGGGTTAGGTTAGGGTTTTATTTAAAATTATATTATATTAAATAATTCCCGAAAGGTTGACTTTTTTATTTCGTGCTCGAAATCAAACCCACTGACTATCATCCCTAGCTAATTACCCCTATTCCGAACACAATGCGATATTTCATGTAGGCCAATTCGATCATCAGTTTCTGTTTAAATTAAAATATAAATCTATATATATTTAATTCAAACGTACATTTCAATTTAACGAGGTCACATATGGATCCTAAAAATTCCCAAAAAATTATTTCTAACTTCATATAGATGATACGATCCTAACAAAAGTAATTTCGTCAAATTCTGAGACTGTTTGAAAAATGGCCATTTTCTGGTCGATCCAATTTAACTGAAACTGTTCAAACACGTTTAACTTCGCCAAGCTCACATATTGATTCGAAAAATTACGAATTTTGGAATCTAGCAATAATTAGACATCTCGGGTCCAACAAAAGTGGTTTCGTTGAAAACAAAGGTCGTTTGCAAAATTCCCATTTTTAAGGGCCAAAATTCCATAGCGACTATTCTGAATTTTCAACTGGGCCTAACTTTTTA
Organism: Allium sativum; assembly: GCA_030737875.1. Taxonomy (NCBI): domain Eukaryota; kingdom Viridiplantae; phylum Streptophyta; class Magnoliopsida; order Asparagales; family Amaryllidaceae; genus Allium; species Allium sativum. The sequence goes on from CM060913.1 coordinate 167,115,266, forward strand.
CTCCCGCTATGACATTTAAATTTTTGGGATTCGTTGGAAAGATATTCTCGAATAGATTCAAATATTTTTGGTTTCGCTAAAATCCGGTTTATTTTGAATCCTGTATATTCATTTGAACTTTGAAATCGAATTTTCGAACTACCGCGCCATTTTCAATTCCTTTTATAAATAAAAATAAATATTTATATTCTAACGACGATCTATATAAATATATACATTCTAATTCTATTCCAAATAAATTTCTCGTTGTTATTATTTAAAATAATTCATTTTAAATATTCAAAATTGACTAAAATTGCCAAAAGAAAAATTTTAAATTGGCTCGGATTTTTGGGTTATTACAGTCTCCCCCACTTAAAAATTTTCGTCCCCGAAAAGGAATGAAGCCGAAAGTTGTTTCACAAATCAACTCAACTTTCATTATTTTCATTATGGCTTAAGTTCTTCAACTTTTCAGTTTCTAAGTACTTTTCAAATTTTTCAAAAATTTGGTTAACACCCTAAATTTTCGAAAAATTTCTCCATAACCTCCCCTGCACTGGAAACTTTGGGATATTTCAAATAGCCTCCCATGGCCCTCACCAATCCAAAAAGAAAAAGAAATAGCCAAGTGGCTAGCCAATCGGCTCATAAAATCATCAAAAACCCAAGAAATACAATAAACATGTACCTATTTGTCGGGGAAACAATTTTATTCCTCTTCTCTAGCCTCCTTGCTATGATCTGTTCAATGTAAGTACATGTATATGCATGCAAATGCGACAAATTTTCAATACAATTCACTTTTTGGTTCAATTTGGCTAAAGGTTCAACATTTTAATTAATCAACCAATAATCAAACAACACAATCAACAATCAATTAGTTGATTATCATTTCAAATTCATAATTTTGATAGATAGTCCAAAAATCAGATTTTTGATGCCAAATCACAATAAATAATCCTATGTAAGTTTTGGTTCTCACACCAGTCTAATGGAAATTTATAGATATCTCACTTTCGAAACACGAACATAAGTCCTGATGATGGAGCTCCATCATCAAAATCGTCTCCAGGCGACTAGAGTGTGATTCTATATCTATCGTATATATTTGAGGGTTCTAATACACGTGGATCAAACGTATATTAAAATCTCTATATACTCGATTGTCTAAATCATTTTAAAATAAATATTCAAATACGTAAAATACAATTTAAATTTTTCAAAACAAAAATTGTTTTCAATTTAAAATTATACTCTTCACACTCGTTCTAGGGTACTACTGATCCCATCTCTAACGAGTCATTCTCCTTGCATAATACTAATCCAATTTCTGATGAATTCTTTCGTATGGTTCTAATGTGTCTTCTTCTCGAGCTCTATAAACCAAAGCTCTGATACCACTGTAAGGACCCGTAACTTCCCCGGTAAGGAAAGCGCGGATACTTTGAGGACAAGACACATCGGAACGCAAACAGAGGAACATTTCATTGTAAATTACAACAATTCCATCATAATACAAGAATATTACAAAGCATGAATAAATATTACACAGAAAATATCAGAGATTTAAATTACATTTAAATACATCGCAGCGGAAAAACAATACAAAGCACAACAGAAATTAATACACGGATACAGAGCATTGCGAATACCGTTCAGCTGTGAATCAGGATCCTGTGAATATAAATCTGCAAAACCAAAACTACTAGCAACCCGTGCGGAAAATAGGGGCACCCAGAGTTTAGGTTAAAACAATAAACTCCAGGTCAGTTATGTGACTGGTGTGAGAACTAAAACAGTTGTTTATCTTTATTTTAAAGTTAGGTAAATCAAGGGACCACGCCGTATAACACGGAACGTGCTTCCTCCCAAGACTACCAGTGCATAAAACAACAGCGCAATGCTAAATAAAGAAAAATGAAGCTATTATAAGACCCAGGTCCCATCACACAATGCAACGCAAGCCGGAAGATAGGTTTTTAGCTTATAATAGCCAAAGAATGCTTGATGCGCTAAAACCAAATCATTTGATACTATTATAAGTGCATAGTGTATAAACAATTTAAATTATAAGTATCAATCATAGACGGCATAAGTGCCCCATACCACTATGTTGCCATACTAGGCTCTACAAATAAACCACCAAGTCACGTATTGGAAATTGGATTTCCATCTATGAACCGAGGCCAGGGATCATCCTCTACCGAATTCGAGACAATCTACCATGTCTCAGAATCAAAACTCGAGTGACCCTTGGTTCGTCAGGGCCGGTCCACCGATGTGGATTAAAATGCCTGAACACTGCGTTCCCCCGCCCTTTGGGGCGAAAATGAGTCCTAGGACTTCATCGGCTCCACATAGTCATCGATATATCTGAGGCGCCTCGCAACAGCAACAACCACACAGGTGAAAATAATATAAATGTCAGGGCTGGTAGGTCACTAACACCACCCTAGCTAGAAGGAAACGCATGACCTCCCTGAGGTCCTCTCCTGTTTATGGTTCACAACGGGGGTGTGAGGCTCACGAATCAACGCCCACATAGGAGGTGCTTTGATCATCAACCACAAGATTTTTCTTTTCAACAGAAGCCTTGATCAATTGCCACTTAGGTATGCCATACAGGCATCACACCATGCGATTGATGTCTATCGATATACAACCTCTGTTCTTGTATGTCTCAGAGAACGGTGAAGTAAGGGAATGAATTCCCCTTCACCGGGCAGATGTATATTTAATAGAGATCAATCAACATAGAGAAAAATCCAGTGTTAGACACACAGTCCGTACAAGTTCGTTCTGGGTCTGAACGAAACCGGAGGCACCTTGTACCTCGCTTATCCATCGATCTCCAAGTACGTATGGACGATCACCAACTGATTCCCTCCTCTTGGGTGTACAGCCCAATCAAGATCATCAGTAATCACCCAAACGATGTGAAGACCTCTAGTCTTTGACCACTGTCTTCATCATCGACACACCGTCGAATTAGTTATTCAGAATGGGATAAGCCCGGTCTTTCTAAATAACTCGCGTATATAATAAACAAATGTTACACAAACACAACATACGCCTCATTCCAATTCAGAATATTCTTTTATTCAAATGTTCTTATACTTTGGAAAAGGTTCCCATTAATTTTATCAAAGATAAATTCTTTAAATTTATTCTTTAATCTTCATTTGAATATCAATTCAAATTAGTCGGGATTAGCGAACCACACCGAAGTAATCATTTATTTTATTTCCCAATCCCAACCTATTCATCCCATGAAGTAAAACTGGTAATACTTCATATCTAACACCACGGTGTTATTGGTAAATTCAATTACTATTTCACGTTCAAATCTAATAAAAGATTTAACTATCGCCTGGAGCAAAACTGGTGATACTCCATTCTCGATTATTTCAATATAATTAAAGATTCATTAAAACTCCACTTGGTTTTAATCTTCCCTATAATCACTATCAATGATTATTTAACTTGGGAAATCACATCCTGTCTTTAACTGGGTTAAAGAACCAATGTCATTTAAAACACATTTCACTATAAACCCAAAATCACATTCCATTAATTATCGGGTTAAAGAACAAGTGTTATTTAAAACACCATTCACGATAAACCCAAAAATCAATTCCAATTAAATACCATTTAATTGGTACACTTCATTAAATCTAAATAAAAAGATGTAATCTTTTTCTCAACTGGGTTTAAGAACAGTGTTAATGAAGACACCGTTGACGACAAAACCAAATCTCATTTGATATTAAATACAAGGCTCTGAATAGAAAATATATCGGCTTATATTCAATATCAAATTCTGCGACCAACAAATATCGTATTGGAAATAACGATATAAATATATCTTTCAAACTTCCATAACAATATCTGTATAATCACGAAATCCAACATCGAATATTCCAAAGACAATTTCGATTCAAATCCATTCCAATTCAATTATTGGAATTTCTGGTTATTTTCAAAACCATTTCAAATCCACTTTATTTATTTTAAAAACAAATGGGATTATAATTCTAGTTCAAAACTAGTTCATTTCGATAAAAATCTATTTTTATCTTTTCAAATTTGGAATTTTTCATCTCAAATCTTCACACATCATTTCTTATGATTCTACACAAATTATTACTATTTTTAATAATTTTATCAACGCTCGTACAGTCGAATTCCATAAACGGCCATCGAACTGCACTTATAGCGACCTTTTCCAAATTTGATTTGGACATAATTCCAAATCCAACCATCAGATTTCAAATCTCTAATATTCATTAGAAAGCTCTTTTCGATACGAACCCAAAGGTTCCGGTTTTAGGTGAATCCGACGGTCGGATCTCCCGTAATATCTATTCGAAATTAGTGGTCGAAATTCGCGAACTACCGCGGCGCGTTCTATTCAGGCCATTATATATATATATTATTATATATTATATATTATATATATTTTGTTGATTTCCCTTTAAAATGTATTTTACAAATCATTTTAAATTCGTTTTTCGAAACGATTTCAACTTCATATTCAATTTCGAATCAAAATTGAATATTCTTCATCATCGACATACAAACGATAATATTTTCAAAACGTTATATTTTGAAATAACTTTCTTTTCTATATTCATTATAAAAATGAATAAAATCGATATAAATATCATTCACGTCAAAATGGCGTCAATCCAACCAACACGGCTTTTATTCAACAAATGAATGTTTATTCTATTCAACACAAGAATATTTATTCTATCCAACACATGAATATTTATTCTATTCAACACATGAATTATATTATTCAATACATGAATTTTTATTTTATTCAACACATGAATTTATATTATTCAACACATGAATTTATTTTTATAATATTCCTTATTTTCCAAATGAGAATGGGGCCCAATCAATTACCATATAACGTTAATTATACGGATTCCCTGCAACACATGTATATAATAGCAATGATAAATCACCATCCATCATCCAGAGTGCATTCTACACTGTATAAGCATCAAATATAAATATTCAATGCTTATAACAGCCTGTCAATCAATTGATCGACATACGGCTAATTATTGGGATTAGTGTATGCCCAATCTCATCCCAACACCCGTGTGGGGTTTCAAATAATCAAACACATATTTAATTTGTGCAGTTGGGTGATGCGTAAAATTTATCGTCCCAATCAATATCAGTCAAATCGGTATACATAAACAAATCGTTCGATTTGTAAATGAATATATATTTTATTTCAACGCATGAATATATATTTTATTTCAACACATGAATATATATTTTATTTCAACAAGAATATATATTCTATTTCACAACCAACAGTCAATTTTTACAACACAAACAGTCACACAAGTCGTCCATGGTCTGTGGACAACGGGTGTCGGGTGCTGCTAAGAACTGTCTGCATCCTTGTATATATTTTAACTAGAAAACATATTAAAAGTAAGGAGTTCTCACCGACTAGCTAAACCAAACTCCATGACTCTTCATATAAAGGAAACCTTCGCCGTGCTCGCCTTTTTTCACTTTCGTCGTCCGTGTTCGCTACAAATATAAAAATCACATTTTTATTTCACCGCTATAAAAATCATATTTTTATAATCTCTACTATATAAAATTTTTATTTTTATTCTTTCCATAATATAAAAATCATATTTTTATTTGCTAACTTGTAAATAAAAATCAAATGTTTATCATGGCGTACATAGAATAAAAATCATATTTTTACTCTACTTTTATATAAGTAAAAATCGTATTTTTTTTCAAACCACTTATATAAAAATCATCTCCTTTCTACATAAAGGTCAAATCTTTTTTATTTATAAAATCTAATATTTTTTCCCTTTTCTAACATGAAAAAGGTAATCTTTTCGCATTCCTACTTACATATAAAGATCACGTTTTTAATTCGTTATATATATATATATATATATATATATATATATACATACATACATACATATAAATCAAATCTTTATCATATATAAAAACAAATCTTTGTCATATATTTAACTAAGGCAAAATCCTAAATTTGTCGAAGAAAAAATCATGTTTTTACTGAATTAAAAATCCTATTTATAATTATTTTAAACTAATTATTTTAAAACAAACTTAATCATGTCTTATAGTCGATGTGAGGAGAGGGGAGGGGCTGCTAGAAGCGGCGTTGGTGTCGAGGAGGTCGGAAAAAGGGGGGTGGCGGCGGCGGTTTCAGACGGGTTGGGGGGTTCGGGTTCGGGTTCGGGTTTTGGGTGAGAGAGGGGCGCGAAGCGGAGGGTTGGACGGCCTCTGATGGTGCGGCGGTGGCGCTGCCGCGATGGGAGGGGCGGCGGATAGGATCTCAACGAGGGGGGGCGATGGGTTCTATTTGGAGTTTTTTTTCTTCTTCTGGCGGCTTTGAATAGAAACAGGGAGAGAGGGTTAGCTTAGGGTTTTATTTAAAATTATATTATATTAAATAATTCCTGAAAGGTTGACTTTTTTATTTCGTGCTCGAAATCAAACCCACCGACTATCGTCCCTAGCTAATTAGCCCTATTCCGAACACAATGGGATATGTCATGTAGGTCAATTCGATCATTACGATCAGTTTCTGTTTAAGTTAAAATATAAATTTATATATATTTAATTCAAACGTACATTTCAATTTACCGGGGTCACATACGGATCCTAAAAATTCCCGAAAAATTATTTCAAACTTCGTATTGACGATACGATCCTAACAAAAATAATTTCGTCAAATTCTGAGACTGTTTGAAAAATGGCCATTTTCTGGTCGATCCAATTTAACTGAAACTGTTCAAACACGTTTAACTTCGCCACGCTCAAATATTGCTTTGAAAAATTAAGAATTTTGGAATCTAGTAATAATTTGACATCCTGGGTCCAACAAAAGTGGTTTCGTCGAAAACAGAGGTCGTTTACAAAATTCCCATTTTTAAGGGCCAAAATTCCATAGCGACTATTCTAAATTTTTCAACTGGGCCTAACTTTTTACTACCGCTATGAAATTTCAATTTTTTGGATTTGTTGGAAAGATATTCTCAAATTGATTCTAATATTTTTCATTTCGCTAAAATTCGGTTTATTTTGAATCTTGTACATTCATTTGAACTTTGAAATCGAATTTTCGAACTACCGCGCCATTTTCAATTTCTTTTATAAATAAAAATAAATATTTATATTCTAACGACGATCTATATAAATATATACGTTCTAATTCTATTCCAAATAAATTTCTCGTCGTTATTATTTAAAATAATTCATTTTAAATATTCAAAATTCACTAAAATTGCCAAAATAAAAATTTTAAATTGGCTCAGATTTTCGTGTTATTACACCATCACACAATGCAACGCAAGTCGGAGGATAGGGTTTTCCCTTATAATAGCCAAACATGCTTGGTACGTTTAAAACAAATCATTTGGTACTATTATAAGTGCATAGTGTATAAAACAATTTCAAATATAAATGTATCAATCATAGACGGCATGAGTACGATATATCATGTCGCCATACTAAGCTCTACAATCAAAACCGTAATGTCACGTATTGGAAATTGGATTTCCGCCATGAGTCGAGGCAAGGGACACACTCCACGCCGGCTTCGAAACACTCTAGCAAATGCCTCAGGGTCGTACACATATTTTTTATTATATATATTTTTCCTAGAAAAGCCCCTTTTCAATTGAACCCCAAATCAAACCCAATGACTGTCGCCTCTAGCCAATTACACCTATTCTAAACACAATGGGATATATCCGGTAAGCCAATTCGAACGTTTCGATCAGTTTTCATTTAAATTAAAATATAATTCAATGTATATTGAATTTGAACGCACATTTTAATTTACCGGGGCGACATAACGACTCCAAAAATTCCCGAAAAATAAATCAAACTATGTTTTGATGATATGGTCCTAACAAAACTAATTTCGTCGAATTTGGAGATCGTTTGAAAAACGGTCATTTTTCAGTCGATTAAATTCAAACTGAATTGACCAAACACGTCTAAATTCACCACGCTCACATATTAATTCCAAAAATTATGAACATTGGAATCTAACAATAATTTGACATTTTCGATCCAACGAAAGTGGTCTCGCCGACGGAGGTCGTTTACAAAATTTCTATTTTTAAGGGCTATATTTCCATAGCGACTATTATGAATTTTTAATTGGACATAACTTTTTATTACCGCTATGAAATTTGGATTTTTCAGATTCGTTGGAAAGATATTTTCAAACAGAATCAAATATTTCTATTTTCACTAAAATCTGGTTTATTTTGAATCCTTTACATTCATTTGAAATTTGAAATCGAATTTTCAAACTACCGCGCCATTTTCAATTCCTTTTATAATTAAAATAAATATTTATATTCTAACTTCGATTCAAAGAAATATATACATTCTAATTCTATTCAAAATAAATTTCTAGTCGTTATTATTTAAAATAAATCATTTTAAGTATTCAAAATTCTATAAAACTGCCAAAATAAATTTTTTAAATTGGTTCTGATTTTCCAGGTTGTTATACATAGTCAATTATCATATAATTTCATTTATATGGATTTCATGCACACATGTATACAACAACCATCAAACATAGTCAACCATCATCCAGAGTGCATTACACAACTGCATAAGCGTTAAATATAAATAATTACGCTTACAACAGCCTGTCAATCAATCGATTGACATACAACTAAACAATTGGGATTAATGTATGTCAAATATCATCCCAGTACCCGTGTGGCGTTTCAATCAACACACACCGATTTTATTTGTGTAGTTGGGCGATTTGTAAAATATATCGTTCCAATCAATATTAGTTAAATGTGTGTACATAAACAAATCGTCCGATTTGTAAATGAATATTTATTTTATTCATATACTCGTTAAAAATTATATTTGTAATGATAAAATATTTATTTCAACACATGAACATTTTATACAGTTCATTTGTACAATAAAAATGATATTTTTATTGTTTTAAAATTTTTAGAAAATTTCGGCCGCATAACAGCGCGATACTAGAACCGGAATAAGGTCTAGCTAGCCTTATCCCTCGCCTAATACTGGCTCATGCCATACACATACCAATTCCAATCAATTCATTTCACTTCCCAAACCAAATTCAAACAAATAAACCAATCAACCAAACAAACATGGTTTCAAACAAAGGTGCCGGGTGCTACTAAGCACCATCTGCATCCTAGTATATATATTTAACTAGAAAATAAATTAGAGTGAGAAGTTCTCACCTTTGGGATCCACTCCTCTAGTTCTATTTCTGAAGTTATGAACCGTTTGGATTTGCCCAAAATTCCAACGCAATCATTTCCATGGTGTTCATAATAAATAAATCCCATTTTTAAAATAATGTTTGTATATTTAGAAATCGCATTCTTATATCGCTACTTCTTATATAAAGATCTAATTTTTATATCGCTACTTCTTATATAAAAATCTAATTTTTATATCGCTACTTATATAATGAAAATCAATTTTTTTCATATTATAAAAAACATATCTTTATATTATTAAAAATCATATCTTTTTATTATTGCCATTCATATATAAAAATCAAAATTTGTCTATGTAATCATATACATAAAATCAAAATTTTACTATGTAATCATATACATAAAAATCAAATTTTTACTATGTAATCAAATTTTGATATAACTAAAAATCGAATTTTTATCTAACTAAAAATCGAATATATATATATTTTTATATTGCTTATTATGTAATAAAAATCATATTTTTATATTTTAGTTTTCTATATAAAAATTATATTTTTATATCTCTACTAATCATATGAAAATCATATTTTTATATTTTAGAAACCATGCTATTTTCATTTTAAAAATCCATTTTAAAACGATGTTGTTTCTTTCAAAAATTACATCTTTAAATAAAATATATTTATATAAAAATTCAGTTTTTAAAACTATTCTATTTATAAATTTAAAACAATGTTGTCATATAAATAAAAAAAGATTACATTAAATAAATAAATAAAAATAAATGAAAAACTCACTTTTTATTCGATTTTCTCAGAGGAGGGGAGAGGGAAGAGGCGCTAGAGGGGGGGTGTGCACCGGAGGTGGAGCGGAGCTCGACAGCGGTGGGTCCGCGTGGAGGCGGCGCGGTGGTCCGATGGTGCTAGGGTTTTGTTTGGGCGGTTTTACTTCATTTTTTTATTTTACAAAGTGACGTGGAGAGAGAAAGGATGTGGGGGAGGAGATATATATATATATAATTTATATAATTATTTTAATTCAAATCTAAAAATTTAAATTTTTATCCTATCTCTGAATCGAACCCAACGACTATCTCCCCTTGCTAATTAACCCCATCCTGAACGCAATGGGATATGTCCCGTAAGCTCATTCGACTGTTCTGATCAGATTCTATCAAAATTAAAATATAAATCAATATATATTTAATTTGAACGCACATTTCAATTTACCGGGGCCACATACGAACTTCAAAAATTCCAGAAAAATTATTCCTGACTTTGTTTTGATGATACGGTCCAAACAAAACTAATTTAATCGAATTTGGAGATCGTTTGAAAAACGGTCATTTTCCAGTCGATTAAATTTAAACTAAATTGACCAAACACGTTTTCTTTTGCCACGCTCACATGTTGATTCCAAAAATTATGAAAATTGGAATCTAGCAATAATTTGACATTCCAGATCCAACAAAAGTGGTCTCGTCGAAAACGTTTGTAACGACCCGGAAAATCTGAACCAATTTAAATTTTTTTAAATTGGCTAAAATAGTGGATTTTAAATATTTAAAATAAATATTTTAAATAATAAAGATGAAAACTGAGTTTGAGTCGACCATTGGAAACGAATATAATTAATTCTAATTGTAAACAAGGCCTGAAATGGTGCAGTAGTTTCAAATTTTCATTTCAAAGTTTGAGTGATTGTACCGGGTGCAAAACGAAACGGATTTGGGTGAAACCAAAAATATTTAAATCTGTTAGTGAATACCTGTCTAAGGAATCTAAAAAATCGAAGTTTCATAGCGGGAAGCAAAAGTTATGTTCAAATAAATTTTCAGAAAGGTCGCTATGGAATTTATATAGCCCGTGAAAATGGCCATTTTGCAAACGACCTCGGAATTCGAAGAAACCACTTTTGTTCGGTCCGGGATGTGAAATTATTGCTAGATTTCAAATTTCATAATTTTTGAAGTTAATATGTGAGCGCGGCAAAGGAAAATGTGTTTTGGCCAATTATAGTTAAATTATATCGACCAGAAATGGGCCATTTTTCAAACGATCTCAGAATTCGATGAAACTAGTTTTGTTAGAACCGTATCGTCGATACGATGCTTGAAATAATTTTCCTGGAATTTTTCGAGTCAGTATGTGGGCCCGGCAAATTAAAATGTACGTTCAAATCAGAATTTGAATGTTTTATATTTTAATTTGAAGAATAACCGACGCTAACAGTCGAATTGGCCTACGAAAAATATCCCATTATGTTCGGGATGGGGTAATTAGCTAGGGACGACAGTCGTTGGGTTTCAATTGGTGTTCGTATGGAGAAGGGGGTATTTTTGAATTTAAAGGATTAAATAAATATAAAAAAGGGGAGGGCCAATCACATTCTTCGGTTGACTTTCTCTCTCCCCGATCCTCTGAACCACGCACGACGATAGCAACTCCACCCCTTCTCTCTTCAAAATCTCATGAACCACTCAATAAAATCAGGCGCTCCAGTGCAAGTTTTTGTCGAGCTCGACGTGGGCTTCGAATCCATACCCACCATCATCAGTTTCGTGGCCTGTAGGAGGAGAATCACCTCCGGAAAGTTGCGGTCTTCCCAGAGCCGCCGTGAGCAGCTGCCACCACCGGACTGGGCCCCACCTCCGGCGAACCGGCGCCCCACCTCCCCCTTCGACCTCGCGCAACCCGATCGTGGAACCGTTACACCGTTTGATCGAAAATCCAAAACCTAGATTTGAACCTCCTTTGAAAGGTACGGCTGTGAATTTTTAAACTGGTTTTGACACTTTAAAGTGTCGCGAAATTCGACCATCTTTGAAAAATCGTATCTTTTTCATGTGTTGACGAAATTCGATGAAACAGGAGACATCGGGACCGTGTTGACGCTCTTTACATTCTAGAAGAGACCGAGTATTTTTCTGAGCTTGCTACAATTTTTGGCAATGCGAAAAGCAAAGTGAGATTTTTAAATTATAAACTATATGGAAAACGACGATGTATAAATTATATTGTTGATGTATGAGTTATATAAGCGTTGTACACCTCTTGTACAAGCGTTGTATAAGTTGTACGTTCGATGTATAAGTTGTATATGCATTGTCAAAATTATATATGTGTTGAAATACGAGTGAAATTATATATATATATATATACATATACGTCGCTCGTCCACAAACCATGGACGATATTTATTGGTTGTGATTGGTGTGAAAATTGATTGATAGCGAATGGTTGATTGAAATTGTTTGTGGTTGAAATAGATTGATTGTGGTTGAAAAATACCCGTTTGTAGTTGAGAAATATTTGTTTGAAACCACATAGGATTAGTTTGTGGAAATGGGAAAAAATATACATGTCGCCTGCGTGCGAACTAAATGCATGATTCCCCATTGTCAAAAGCTGCGAGGCTTTAAGGTAGAGCGAGGAGCCGTGCTAGGGACGGTCCCGGTTTTGACAACCCTGCCGTTATGCTGCCGAAATTTTGAATAATATTCATGTATTAGAATTATTTTCATGTGTTGAAACTATATTCGTGTATTGAATAGAAACTCCTTTATTGAATGACATTCATGTTTTGAAATAAATTGTTTTGCAATAAAAATCACCTTTTTATCTATTTACATAAACTATAGAAAACCTTCATGTGTTGAACCGAAATTCATTCGTTGAATTGAAATTCATGTGTTGAATGGTATTCGTGTTTTAAATATAAAAATCACCTTTTTATCAACTTATATAAAATATAGAAAACCTTCATGTGTTGAATCGAAATTCATTCGTTGAATTGAAATTCATGTGTTGAATGGTATTCGTGTTTTAAATATAAAAATCACCTTTTTATCTATATATATAAACTATAGAAAACCTTCATGTGTTGAATCGAAATTCATTCGTTGAATTGAAATTCATGTGTTGAATGGTTTTCATATTTTGAAATAAATTGTGTTATAATAAAAATCATATTTTTATTATCTATATGTTATATAAAATAGTCGTGTTTTGAAATAAATTGTTTTACATTAAAAATCACATTTTTATTATATACATGAATTGTTAAAAATACTGAAGTGTTGAAATAGAAGACTGTTAGATAAAAATATCATTTTTATCAAATGTATGAAAATCATATAGTTTTGAAATCGAAGAATCGATATATATATAAATAGAATTGAAATATATCGAATAACGAAGCTGCAGTTCGTATTTTGAAACCGTGATTTCAAACGATTAGTGCGGGAGATCCGACCATCGGATTTTCCCGAAACCGCAACTGTTGGGTTCGCTTTGGAAATATCTTTCCAACGGTACCAACTTTGTAAAAATCCAACAGCTGGATTGTCTGGAATGTTTAATTCAAATCTGAGGAAAAACAGCGCCAGAATCGATTATATATATATATATATATATATATATATATATATAATTATATTATATCGAATAACGACGCTGCAGTTCGTATTTTGAAATTGAAACTTCAAACGATTGTACCGGGAGATCCGTCCGTCGGATTTTCCTAAAACTGGAACCGTTGGATTCGTTTTGAAAAGATCTTTCTAATGATGTAAATTTTGTGAAGACCAATGGTTAGATTTTCAGATATGTGTAAATCAAATCTGAAGAAAAACAGCGCCACAGCCGCGTTTTGGCCCGAAGCGTCGTTTTGAATAAATTGCTATTTTAAAATAAATAAAAATAGCGATAAATCGTTATAAAATATTATAAACGATATGGATGTGAAATTTAGAAACAAACTGAAGGTTGGCTAAGTCGAATGTTTTCCTGGGTGTTGATCTGATGTTGGTTTCGGCCTTCGGGGTTAATATTTAGGAAATCATTCTCTTACTGATTTACGGTTAGCAACTAATGAATTGAAATGATGCATATGTGTGTTTGTGTTGCACTTGTTTATTATATACGCGAGTTGCTCAGAAAAACCGGGTTTATCCCATTCTGAATAACTAAATCGACGATAAGTAATCAAAGATGAAGACGGTGGTCGAAGACTGATCTTCACCTCGTTTGGATGGTAACTGATGTCCTGATTGGGAGGCATCCTGAAATATGGATAATGAGTGGTGATCGTCCAGACGTATGTGGAGATCGATGGATATGCGAGGTATATAGTGCCTCCGGTTTCGTTCCGACCCAGAACGGACTTGTAAATGGATTATGTGTCTGACATTGGAATTTATTCTATGTGATTGATATCCATCAGTTGCATGGTGTGAATTGCCTGTGTGACATGCTAAGATGCAGTGATCAGGGCTTATGTTGAAAAGCAAAGTCTTGTGATTGATGATCAAAGCGCCGCCTGTGTGGCGTAGCTTTGTGTATAACGTGAATTCGTGAGCCTCACACCCCGGTATGAACCAGAAACGGGAGAGGACATCAGGGAGGGCCTGCGTTTCTTTCTAGCTAGGAGTTGTGTCAGTGTTTTTACACGGCCTGACATTTTACTTATGTGGATGATGGATAGTGAGGCGCCTCGGTTTTATCGGTTGATCCGGGACCGGTGGAATCATTCGTTGGCTCATTTACGCCCCATAGGGCGGGGAAACGTAGTGTTCTGGCATAATAATCCACATCGGTGGACCGGCCCTGACGATCCAAAGGGTTGATGCATTCTGATCCTGAGACATGGGCTTGATTGTCTCGAATTCGGTAAGGACTATCCTTTGCCTTGGTTCATGGTGGAAGTCCAAATTCCAAATACGACACCGTGCGGTTTTGATTGTATATATATATATATATATATATATATATATATATATATATATATATATATATATATGGCGACATGATATATGGTACCCATGCCGTCTATGATTGATAGTTATGATTCGAAATTGTTTTTGAAACATATAAACACTAGTAATAATATCAAATGCTTTTGTTTTATTCGTATCAAGCATATTTTGGCCATTATAAGGTAAAATTCTATCCTCCGGTTTGCATTGCATTATGTGATGGGAACTGAGTCTTATAATGGCTTCATTTTTATAAAAAGCATTGCGATGTTTCAAAGAATTATTTGTTTTAAAGCACTAGTGATCCGATGGAGTAAACCCGTTCCACGAAAGTGGCGTGGTCCTGTGATTAGCCATATTTTAAATGGGTTGAGTAGATTTCTCATACCAGTCCCATGACTGACTCGTAGTTTGTTTCACTTTCAAACTCGGGTGCCCCTTTTTCTACACGGGCAGCCTTGTATTCAGGTTTAGCTGGCTTTATCCGGATAGCTGGAGTTGAAGATGGATTCTATCATTTATCTCTTTTTATGCTGTTCAGCTCCTATTGTACATATTATGTTTGTTTCCACTGTAGACATTTATGTATAGCTGAACTGTATTTGTACTAAGTATGATCCTGTATACTGTGTAACTCTGATGATTACGTTTATCCAGTATATTCTATTGTTCATTATCTGGTGTATTTATTTAATTCTTTTCTGCTGTTATCGGTTTATGTGTTATATTCCAAAGATTACCCTTGCCACCGTCAGTATGGGGTTTGGGGTCGTCTCATTTGGTATCAGAGCTTTGGTTAAGCTTAGTGCTGGAATATAACATATTAACGAACTCGTCAGAGATAGAACAAGTAGTTTCTAGGACGGGTAACTCAATACAGATAGGATCAGTAATACCCTAGTATGAGAATAGCATAATCAGAACAATTCGTTAGAGATGGGGTCAGAAGTGCCTCAGAACGAGTCGAGAGTTATATGTTTGTAAATAACGTATTTGTGATTATATATATAGGCTGGTTTTAGAAATATGATTTTTGAATATATAAAAGATATATATTTGAAAAGTAAAAGAGTATATGAATCGATTAAGATATATTTTTGAAAAGCTAAAAATAATTTGATTGATGTTTGTGTTGTGTGATAGTAGATATGGTTAATTAAATTATTAGAACGATAGTTAATTTAATCAATACTAGAATGAATGGTAGAATTTATTCGATTAACTCACGCATTGAACTTATTTAGAAATAAATAGAAATATATACATGTGCATTATATATGTTTGAACAGGTAATTGGATTAGCTGTTGAGTAAAGGATTTATTTGCGTGCCCGACAAATAGGTAAACCTTAATGAGTTGGATGCGAAATATTATTATATCAACTCCAGTGAATGCCATTGGATGCAGAGTGCTGGTTATTATGTGTGTAATAATAATGTCGCCATAGGATAGTAACAATTAATTTTGAACTACATTACATGGCATACTTCTCGAAGATAGGCATACTTCATCATATACCACATAAGCATTTGGAGCTTGTGTGACGAGGTGGAAGATTTACCATACGAGCGAGAGGCTTGTATGGCGATGACTACATTTTACAGGTTGAACTGATGACTGATATGACCATGTAAAATTGTAACGAAAAAATTGCCAGATTAATAAAAACCCCACACGGGTCTGGAGTTGACAATAATCACGTCTCTCTAGTTATTAGATACGGCACATGGATTATTTATTTCCCACACGGGACGAGGTGACGAGGATTTATCCTCTGGAGCAATTAAAATACACACTCCCTCAGGCTTTGACAGGGTGACGAGAATTTATTCTCTAGAGTTATTATCTATACACACTCCCCTCTAAACACCAGAATATATCACTATAAATATGTGTATGCTTATTAGGATTTATTGGGTACCTAATACGGCCCAATAAATTTTCAAACCTCTCCCCGTACAAAGGAGGTTATGACGAAAATTTTCGAAAATTCCGTGTGTTAGCCAAATTTTTGAAGAATTTGAAAATTCTCAGAAACTGAAAAGTTGGAGAATGGAAGCTAGATTGAACGTAGAGTTGATTAATCAAACCAATTTCGACTTTGTTCCTTTTCGGGGACGGAAAGTTTTAAGTGGGGGGGATTGTAACGACCCGGAAAATCTGAACCAATTTAAATTTTTTAAATTGGCTAAAATAGTGGATTTTAAATATTTAAAATAAATATTTTAAATAATAAAGATGAAAACTGAGTTTGAATTGACAATTGGAAATGAATATAATTAATTCTAATTATAAACAAGGCCTGAAATGGCGCAGCAGTTTCAAATTTTCATTTCAAACTTTGACTGACTGTACCGGGTGCAAAACAAAATGGATTTGGGTGAAACCAAAAATATTTAAATCTGTTAGTGAATACCTGTCTAACGAATCAGAAAAATCGAAGTTTCATAGCGGGAAGCAAAAGTTATGGTCAAATGAATTTTCAGAAAGGTCGCTATGGAATTTATATAGCCCGTGAAAATGGTCATTTTGCAAATGACCTCGGAATTCGACGAAACCACTTTTGTTGGATCCGGAATGTGAAATAATTTCTAGGTTTCAAATTTCATAATTTTTGAAGTTAATATGTGAGCGCGGCAAAGGAAAATGTGTTTTGGCCAATTACAGTTAAATTGGATCGACCAGTAATGGGCCATTTTTCAAACGATCTCAAAATTCAACGAAACTAGTTCTGTTAGAACCGTATCGTCGATACGATGCTAGAAATAATTTTTCTGGAATTTTTCGAGTCAGTATGTGGGCCCGGCATATTAAAATGTACGTTCAAATCAGAATTTGAATGTTTTATATTTTAATTTGAAGAATAACTGACGCTAATAGTCGATATGGCCTACGAAACATATCCCATTGTGTTCAAGATGGGGGTAATTAGCTAGGAGCGACAGTCGTTGGGTTTGAATTGGTGTTCGTATGGAGAAGGGGGTATTTTTGAATTTAAAGGATTAAATAAATATAAAAAAGGGGGAGGGCCAATCACATTCTTCGGTTGACTTTCTCTCTCCTCGATCCTCTGAACCACGCACGACGATAGCAGCTCCACCCCTTCTCTCTTCAAAATCTCGTGAACCACTCAATAAAATCAGGCGCTCCAGTGCAAGTTTTTGTCGAGCTCGACGTGGGCTTCGAATCCATACCCACCATCATCAGTTTCGTGGCCTGTAGGAGGAGAATCACCTCCGGAAAGTTGCGGTCTTCCCAGCGCCGCCGTGAGCAGCCGCCACCACCGGACTGGGCCCCACCTCCGGCGAACCGCCGTCCCACCTCCCCCTTCAACCTCGCACAACCCGATCTTGGAACCGTTACATCGTTTGATCGAAAATCTAAAACCTAGATTTGAAACTCCTATGAAAGGTACGGCTGTGTATTTTTAAACTGGTTTTGACACTTTAAATTGTCGTGAAATTTGACCATCTTTGAAAAATCGTATCTTTTTCATGTGTTGACGAAATTCGATGAAACAGGAGACATCGGGACCGTGTCGACGCTCTCTACATTCTAGAAGAGACCGGATATTTTTCTGAGCTTGCTACAATTTTTGGCAACACGAAAAGCAAAGTGAGATTTCTAAATTATAAACTATATGGAAAACGACGATGTATAAATTATATAGTCGATGTATGAGTTATATAAGCGTTGTACACCTCTTGTATAAGCGTTATATTAGTTGTACGTTCGATGTATAAGTTGTATATGCGTTGTAAAAATTATATATGTATTGAAATAGAAATGAAATGCTATATATATATATATATATATATATATATATATGTGTGTGTGTGTGTGTGTGTGTGTGTGTATATATATATATATATATATACGCCCCTCGTCCACAAACCATGGACAATATTTATTGGTTGTGATTTGTGTGAAAATTGATTGATAGTGAATGGTTGATTGAAATTGTTTGTGGTTGAAATTGATTGATTGTGGTTGAAAAATACCTGTTTGTGGTTGAGAAATATTTGGTTGAAACCACATAGGATTAGTTTGTGGAAATGGAAAAAAATATACATGTCGCTTGCGTGCGAACTAGATGCATGATTCCCCATTGTCAAAAGCTGTGAGGCTTTAAGGTAGAGCGAGGAGTCGTACTGGGGACGGTCCCGGTTTTAACTACCCTGCCGTTATGCTGCCGAAATTTTGAATAATATTCATGTGTTAGAATTATTTTCATGTGTTGAAACTATATTCGTGTGTTGAATAGAAACTCCTTTATTGAATGACATTCATGTTTTGAAATAAATTGTTTTGCAATAAAAATCACCTTTTTATCTATTTATATAAACTATAGAAAACCTTCATGTGTTGAATCGAAATTCATTCGTTGAATTGAAATTCATGTGTTGAATGGTATTCGTGTTTTAAATATAAAAATCACCTTTTTATCTATATATAAACTATAGAAAACCTTCATGTGTTGAATCGAAATTCATTCGTTGAATTGAAATTCATGTATTGAATGGTATTCATATTTTGAAATAAATTTTGTTATAATAAAAATCATATTTTTATCATCTATATGAACTATATAAAATAGTCGTGTTTTGAAATAATTTGTTTTACATTAAAAATCACATTTTTATTATATACATGAATTGTTAAATATAGTGAAGTGTTGAAATAGAAGACAGTTAGATAAAAATATCAAATGTATGAAAATCATATAGTTTTGAAATCGAAGAATCGATATATATATATTTAAATAGAATTGAAATATGTCTAATAACGAAGCTGCAGTTCGTATTTTGAAACAGTGATTTCAAACGATTAGTGTGGGAGATCCGACCATCGGATTTTCCCGAAACCGCAACCGTTGGGTTCGCTTTGGAAATATCTTTCCAACGACACCAACTTTGTAAAAATCCAACGGTTGGATTGTCTGGAATGTTTAATTCAAATCTGAGGAAAAACAGCGCCAAAATCGATTATATTTATACATATATATAATTATATTAAATCGAATAACGACACTGCAGTTTGTATTTTGAAATCGAAACTTCAAACGATTGTACCGGGAGATCCGACAGTCGGATTTTCCCGAAACTGGAACCGTTGGATTCGTTTTGAAAAGACCTTTCTAATGATGTAAAGTTTGTGAAGACCCAACGGTTAGACTTTCAGATATGTGTAAATCAAATCTAAAGAAAAACAGCGTCATGGCCGCGTTATGGCCCGAAGCGTCGTTTTAAGTAAATTGGCTATTTTAAAACAAATAAAAATAGCGATAAATCGTTATAAAATATTATAAATGATATGGATGTGAAATTTAGAAACTAACTGAAGGTTGGCTAAGTCGAATGGTTTCCTGGGTGTTGATCTGATGTTGGTTTTGGCCTTCGGGGTTAATATTTGGGAAATCATTCTCTTACTGATTTACGGTTAGCGACTAATGAATTGAAATGATGCGTATGTGTGTTTGTGTTGCACTTGTTTATTATATACGCGAGTTGCTCAGAAAGACCAGGTTTATCTCATTCTGAATAACTAAATCGACGATAAGTAATCGAAGATGAAGACGGTGGTCGAAGACCGATCTTCACCTCGTTTGGATGGTAACTGATGTCCTGATTGGGAGGCATCCCAAAATATGGATAATGAGTGGTGATCGTCCGGACGTACGTGGAGATCGATGGATACACGAGGTATATAGTGCCTCCGGTTTCGTTCCGACCCAGAACGGACTTGTAAATGGATTGTGTGTCTGACATTGGAATTTATTCTATGTGATTGATAGCCATCAGTTGCATGGTGTGAGTTGCATGTGTGACATGCTAAGATGCAGTGATCAGGGCTTCTGTTGAAAAGCAAATTCTTGTGATTGATGATCAAAGTGTTGCCTTTGTGGCGTAGCTTTGTGTATAACGTGAATTCGCGAGCCTCACACCCCGGTATGAACCGAAAACGGGAGAGGACATCAGGGAGGGCCTGTGTTTCTTTCTAGCTAGGAGTTGTGTCAGTGTTTTTACACGACCTGACATTTTACTTATGTGGATGATGGATAGTGAGGCGTCTCGGTTTTATCGGTTGATCCGGGACCGATGGAGTCATTCGTTGGCTCATTTACGCCCCATAGGGCGGGGAAACGTAGTGTTCAGGCATAATAATCCACATCGGTGGACCGGCCCTGACGATCCAAAGGGTTGATGCATTCTGATCCTGAGACATGGGCTAGATTGTCTCGAATTCGGTAAGGACTATCCTTTGCCTTGGTTCATGCTGGAAATCCAATTTCCAAATACGACACCGTGCGGTTTTGATTGTATATATATATGGCGACATGATATATGGTACCTATGCCGTCTATGATTGATAGTTATGATTCGAAATTGTTTTTGAAACATATAAACATTAGTAATAATATCAAATGCTTTTGTTTTATTCGTATCAAGCATATTTTGGCCATTATAAGGTAAAACTCTATCCTCCGGTTTGCGTTGCATTGTGTGATGGGAACTGAGTCTTATAATGGCTTCATTTTTATAAAAAGCATTGGATGTTTCAAAGAATTATTTGTTTTAAAGCACTGACGATCCGATGGAGTAAACCCGTTCCATGAAAGTGGCGTGATCCTGTGATTACCATATTTTAAATGTGTTGAGTAGATTTCTCATACCAGTCCCATGATTGACTCGTAGTTTGTTTCACTTTCATACTCGGGTGCCCCTTTTTCTACACGGGCAGCCTTGTATTCAGGTTTAGCTGGCTTTATCCGGATAGCTGGAGCTGAAGATGGATTCTATCATTTATCTCTTTTTATGCTGTTCAGCTCCTATTGTACATATTATGTTTGTTTCCACTGTAGACATTTATGTATAGCTGAACTGTATTTGTACTAAGTATGATCATGTATACTGTGTAACTCTGATGATTACGTTTATCCAGTATATTCTATTGTTCATTATCTGGTGTATTTATTTAATTCTGTTCTGCTGTTATCGGTTTATGTGTTATATTCCAAAGATTACCCTTGCCACCGTCAGTACGGGGTTTGGGGTCATCTCAATGGAGGACGTTTGTAAAATCGCTATTTTTAACGGATATATATTGTATAAATTCCATAGTGACTATTCTGAATTTTCAACTGGACATAACTTTTTATTCCCATTATGAATTCTGGATTTTTCGCATTTGTTGGAAAGATATTTTCAAACAGATTCAAATATTTCTGGTTTTACTAAAATCCGGTTTATTTTGAATCTTGTACATTCATTTGAAATTTGAAATCGAAATTTCAAACTACCGCGCCATTTCCAATTCCTTTTATCACTAAAATTAAATTTATATTCTAACTTCGATTTAAATAAATTTATATGTTCTAATTCAAATCAAAATAAATTTCTAGTCGTTATTATTTAAAATAAATCACTTTAAATATTCAAAATTCATTAAAATAGCCAAAATAAAAATTTAAAATTTGTTCGGATTTTCCAGTTTGTTACAAGAAATTTATTTATGTACACTGTAGAAATTCAGTTGTATGTTGTACGAGATTGGAATTGGTTTATTGTGTTTTGTGGTGATCCGTTGGATATAATTGGATATTATAGAATTGTTAGAAATTGTTAAACAATAAAAATATTCTTTTTATTGTATATGTTAATAATAGAATTGGTAAAATTTGTCATACAAATAAAACTCTCTTTTTATTTGTACATATGTAAACATAGGAATTGCATAGAAATTTGTTACATAAATAAATCTCTCTTTTTATTTGTACATATGTAAACATATGAATTGCATAGAAATTTGTCATACAAATAAAACGCTCTTTTTATTTGTACATATGTAAGCATATGAATTGCATAGAAATTTGTTATACAAATAAAACTCTCTTTTTATTTGTACATAATGTAAACATAGGAATTCCATAGAAATTTGTCATACAAATGAAACTCACTTTTTATTTGTACATATGTAAACATAGGAATTTCATGGAAATTTGTGATACAAATAAAACTCTCTTTTTATTTGTACATATTTAAACATAGGAATTGCATAGAAATTTGTTATACAAATAAAACATTCGTTTTATTTGTCATGTTAAACATAGAAATTGTCATACAAATAAAACTTCTTTTTTATTTGTCATGTTAAACATAGAAATTATAGAAAATAAAAACTCTTTTTTTATTTGTCCTGTTAAACATAAAAATTGTAGACAATAAAACTTCTTTTTATTCGTTATGTTAAATATAGAAGTTGTAGAAAATAAAAACACTTTTTTTTATAAAAATTGTAGACAATAAAACTTCTTTTTATTTGTCATGTTAAATATAGAAGTTGTAGAAAATAAAAACACTTTTAACATAGAAATTATAGACAATAAAAACTCTTTTTTTATTTGTCATGTTAAACATAGAATGTAACAACCCTGAAAATCAGAACCAATTTAAAAATTTATTTTAAGGAAATTTTGTTAGAAAATGTGTAAGAATTTAAAATTTCCATTTTTAAATAATAACAAATCCCTTAAAAATAGCCTTTTTACAAATGACCTCCGTTTTCTACAAAACCACTTTTGTTGGATCTGGAATGTCAAATTATTGCAAGATTTAAAATTTCATAATTTTTGGAATTAATATGTGAGCGTGGCAAAAGAAAACGTGTTCTGTCAATTTTAGTTGAATTGGATCAACCAGAAAATGTCCGTTTTTCAAACGGTCTCCAAATTCGACAAAATTAGTTTTGTTAGGACCGCATCGTCAAACACTAGTTATATTTATTTTTTTGAAATTTTTGGAGTTATTATGTGGCCCCGATAAATTAAAAATGTACGTTCAAATTCAATATTGACCGTTATATTAACTTATATATTAATTTTGATAAAAACTGATGAAAACAGTAGAATTGGATTCCGAAACATATCTCATTGTGTCCAGAATGGGGGTATTTGGTTAGGAATGACAGTCATTGGAGTTCGGACGCAAAATTTCACTTTCTGGAGATAATGGAATTAAATAATAATATAAAATAAGGTATAAATTGCCCATTTTCAGCCCAAACCCTCATTATCAAAACTCTAGCCGATGCTTTCATTTCAAGGCTGAAATAATTCGAATTTCTTTCCCTCCTTTCTCTCAATCCATCAAGAATTAGAAGATGATATCTGCATGAAAAGCTGTAAAGATTCACATGCTCTACAAATCCATACGGTTAAAATCATGTTTTGGGTAGTACTTTTCACGAATCTCAGGTTTCAAGGGCTGTTGTTTGGCTGCAAATTCATGGCCATGGGGGAGCTCAAATTCAATGCTATTCATGGTGAAGATGGAGAAGAAGAAGGCCTTCGATGTGGTATATTTAGATCT
The DNA here is from genome assembly GCA_030737875.1 of Allium sativum. NCBI lineage: Eukaryota > Viridiplantae > Streptophyta > Magnoliopsida > Asparagales > Amaryllidaceae > Allium > Allium sativum. The sequence goes on from CM060913.1 coordinate 167,139,637, forward strand.
GGTCCGGGAGGATTGGAATGGGGTGCGAAATTTGAAGGGTGCTGCGTGTTTTCTTCTTGCGTGCGTGATAAAGAGCGACGGGAACGTGAGGGAGGAGAGAAATTAAGGAGAGGGAAGGTAGTTAATTAGGTTAATTAATTTATTAATTATCATTAGTTAATTAAAGTGTGTTATTAACATATAAAATCCCATAACTTTTGCGCACGAAAACAGAATTCGACGATTTCAGATGCATTGGAACCGTGGCGACGAAAGCTTCGCAATGAAATCAATTTGGACAAGATTGGATGTAGTTACAATTTTTGGTTTAATTAAAACAATCATTATTAAACGATTTCTAAACCGATTAAGGTGAGAAATCTCTCAATAAATTCTCTTGTTTAGTTAATTATTTTATATAAACTGCCATGATTTTTATAAGTATCTAATTATCACAAATATTTTTTCGCTAAAAATATTATTTTTAGCTTATAGGTGAGATTTCTTTTTAAATAATTAAAATTAATTAATTATTATCATTTTAGAAATTCTTACATATACGCTGTAAATTCAATTTGTTGTTATACACGATTTGATTGGATGATGATGTTTGGTGTGATCTGTTGATTTAATTATATATAATGGAATTATTGAAATTTGTAAAACAAACAAAAATATCATTTTTGTTTGTCATTTAATGTAAGAATTTGTATACAATTAAAAATATCATTTTTATTTGTCGTGTTAAAATAAAAAAATTGAATTTGTAGACAAATAAAAATATCACTTTTATTTGTCATATTAATATAGTATTTGTATACAAATAAAAATATTTCTTTTTATTTGTCATGTAAAAATAAAATTGTACACAAATAAAATTATTTCATTTTTATTTGTCATGTTAAATATTGGAATTGTTGCAAATAAAAATTATCTTTTTATTTGTCATTAGAATACATAGAAAAATGTATGCAAATAAATTATTCTTTTATTTGTCATTAGAATACATAGAAAAATGTTTGCAAATAAATTATTCTTTTATTTGTCATTGGAATACATAGAAAAATGTATGCAAATAAATTATTCTTTTATTTTTCATTGGAATACATAGAAAAATGTATGCAAATAAATTATTCTTTTATTTGTCATTAGAATACATAGAAAAATGTTTGCAAATAAATTATTCTTTTATTTGTCATTAGAATACATAAAAAAATGTATGTAAATAAATTTTTCTTTTATTTGTCATTGGAATACATAGAAAAATGAATGCAAATAAATTATTCTTTTATTTGTCATTGAAAGACATAGAAAAATGTATGAAAATAAATTATTCTTTTATTTGTCATTGGAATACATAGAAAAATGTATGCAAATAAATTATTCTTTTATTTGTCATTAGAATACAAAGAAAAATGTATGCAAATAAATTATTCTTTTATTTCTCATTAGAATTCAAAGAAAAATGTATACAAATAAATTATTCTTTTGTTTGTCATTAGAATACATTGAATTATGTTATGCAAATAAAAATCTCTTTTTATTTGTCATTAGAAAACATATAAAATGTTATGCAAATAAAATATTCTTTTTATTTGTCATTAGAAACATAGAATTTGTTATGCAATAAAATATTCTTTTTATTGTATGCATATGAAATGTAGAAAACGTATAGACAATAAAATACTCTTTTTTTATTTTTACATATGAAATGTAAAAATGTGTAGACAATAAAATACTCTTTTATTGTAACATGAAATGTGATTGAATCAAATACACTTGGTTGCTGATATTGGTTGCTATGGATTGACTGTTTGGATTGTGCTCAACCAGTTTATGAGCAAAATATGCTTTTACATTTAGCATTGGCTTGGGTAAAAATATCTATGTGCTAACACCTTGTTAAACACTTCACGATTTAACTATAAGGTGTTTAGCGATGTTGTTTATTTCAAAATTTAATAAATGATTTTGAAATGAGGTTTCTTAAGGAAATAGAATAGTAACCCCGATTTTGGATAGGGAATGTTTTATAAGATGTTTTATAAAACAGAAAGGATTTCGAGGGCTATACCCGATGGTTTTGAAATGATTTGGAAGCGGAAATCTATATAGATTTGAAAGTACTTGTGATTATTATGTTGTGAAATGATTTTCCCTACTTCGGGATATGAAATGATTTGGTATATGGCTAGAGATTCGAGTAACCCGGGCGACTAAAAGTAGTGGGTGTTATAGCCTTAAATGGCTTTGGGCGGTGTATACTTCCATGTGTGGGAGGTGCATCGTCAGTGTAGCCTGCTCCATAGTGGGAGGTGCACATATATATATATCGAGTTTCTTAGGTGCATGCCCTTTGCCTTATCAACAGGGAGCGCGATATTTGGTTGCATACTTGTTTGTATACATTGTTACGTTTTGGAATTCATATTTCCAAATGTTTTGTTTTTGAGATCCCGAAGTGAAATCTACTTTATTATAAAATCTAGATATGTATTTCAAATGATTTTAAATAAGAAATCGAGAAACAAAGTCCAAAGTAATAATTTCTGTAAAGAGAGTTGGATTTTGAAATCTAAGTTTAGGGATTAAGCCCAAATGGGTAGATTGGAAAAAAATTGCATGTTGTATGATGCATTGTAGATCTATAAGTTTATTTATGGTTGTTGTTTATGCACTGGTAATCCAATGGAGTAAACCTGTTCCGCGTTAGCGGCGTGGTCCTGTGATTAGCCTTTTAATTAAATAGGTTAAGTAAGATTTCTCATACCAGTCCCATGACTGACTCGTAGTTTGTTTCACTTGCAAACTCGGGTGCCCATATTTTCCACACGGGCAGTCGAGTGGCTAGTTTTCCAGATATTTATTTATTAAGCAGGATATAGGATTGAAGCTTAAAGCTCTGTCCAGCGCGTTGATAGTCTTCTGCTGCATTGTATTAAAATTATTGTAAATTATCTTCTGCTGTCTTATATTCGATGTACTCTAATATTTTGTACTCTGATGTTGCATTATTATGATGTAATAAAAGTCTTCTGTTATTTGTTCTGATGTGTTGTATGCCCAGAGTTAGCGTATGCGGGATTGGAACGGTCTTGGTCGATTTAGAGATCGATTAGGTCCGGGCGAAATCCGTGTCGTTACATAGAAATTGTAGACAGTAAAAACTCTTTTTCATTTGTCATGTTAAACATAGAAATTGTAGACAATAAAAGCACTTTATTATTTGTGATGTTAAACATAGAAATTGTAGACAATAAAACTTCTTTTTATTTGTCATGTTAAACATAGAAATTGTCATACAAATAAAACTTCTTTTTTATTTGTCATGTTAAACATAGAAATTGTAGACAATAAAACTTCTTTTTATTTGTCATGTTAAACATAGTAGTTGTAGACAATAAAAACTCTTTTTTATTTGTCATGTTAAACATAGAAATTGTAGACATATAAACTCTTTTTTTGTTTGTCATGTTAAACATAGAAATTGTAGACAATAAAAACTCTTTTTTTATTTGTCATGTTAAACATAGAAATTATAGACAATAAAAACTCTCTTTTTTTATTTGTCATGTTAAACATAGAAATTGTAGATAATAAATACTCTTTTTTGTATTTGTCATGTTAAACATAGAAATTGTAGACAATTAAAACTCTTTCCTCATTTGTCATGTTAAACATAGAAATTGTAGACAATAAAAACTCTTTTTTTATTTGTCATGTTCAACATAGAAATTGTAGACAATAAAAACTTTTTTTTATTTGTCATGTTAAACATAGAAATTGTAGACAATAAAATATTCTTTTTATTTGTATACATATGAAATGTAGAAAATGTGTAGACAATAAAATATTCTTTTTATTTATACATATGAAACATTGAAAGTGTTGTATGAATAAAATTCTCTTTTTATTTATACATATGAAACATAGAAAGTGTTGTATGAATAAAATTCTCTTTTTGTACATATGAAACATAGAAAGTGTTGTATGAATAAAATTCTCGTTTTATGTATACATATGAAACATAGAAAGTGTTGTAACATAGAATTTTTTAAACCATAAAAATACACTTTTTATTGTATATACATGAATAATAGAATTGGTTATAAATTGTTACACAATAAAAATATTCTTTTTATTGTACATGTTAATAATTGAATTGTTAGATTTGTTAAACAATAAAAATACTCTTTTTATCGTAACATGTAAGTCATAGAATTGGACAAAATCATTTATATAAATAAAATTCCTTTTTTATTGTATATATATGAAATGTAAAAATTGTGTAGTCAATAAAATTTTCTTTTTATTGTACATATGTGAGCACAGGAATTGTTTAGATTGTGCAAACATTAAAAAGAAACATTTTTAATATATGTAATGAGTCATTATTTAAAGTGACATGTTTCTTAGAAAATTGTGTAAATATTAAAAAGAAACATTTTTAATGTACGTAATGACTCATTATTTAAAGTGACATGTTTATTAGAAAATTGTGTAAACATTAAAAAGAAACATTTTTGATGTATGAAATGACTCATTATTCAAATTGACATGTTTATTAGAAAATTGTGTAAACATTAAAAAGAAACATTTTTAATGTATGAAATGACTCATTATTCAAAGTGACATGTTTATTAGAAAATTGTGCAAACATTAAAAAAAAACATTTTTAATGTATGAAATGACTCATTATTTAAAGTGACATGTTTATTAGAAAATTGTGTAAACATTAAAAAAGGAACATTTTTAATGTATATTTAGTTTCGTTGAAAATGATTCATTATTTAATTTGACATATTCATTAGAAATTGTGTAGAGATTAAAAAGAACATTTTAATGTTTATTTAGTTTCATTAAAAATAACATTTTACATGTTCATTTTGATTAAAAAGAACGACATATTAAAATGGAAGTTGTCATTAACATGTTAACGAAGTAGGAAAAGTGTTTATACACTAATATATGTTTTGTTTGATTGAAAACATCACTTTAACATGTCAATGAAATCGTCGAACACTTTATGTTTATATGTATATATAAATATAAATTAAAATTTAGCGAATCGCGCGTGGTAGTTTGCGTTTCAGAATTGTAACTTTAAATGATTATACCGAAAGATCCGACCGTCAGATTTTCCCAAAACTGAAACCGTTAGGTTTGCTTTGGGAAGATCTTTCCAAGGATATTAAATTTGTTAAAATCCAACGGTTAGTTTTCGAGAAATGTGTAATTCAAATTTGGATAAAAACAGCGCAAGGGCCGCATATTGACCTGAAGCGTCGTTAAATTAAAATGAGCTATTTTTATATTAATAAAAATATCGATAAATCATCATAAATTTATATTAACGATATGAAGTGATTTGATATATATATATATATATATATATATGAGAATTATTTGTAAAGACCGAGTTCAATCTCCTTTGAAATAATTATACGACGATTTAAATCGAAGATATTGGATGCGGTGGTTGAAGACCGGTGATCTTCACATCGAATGGACGACTACTGATGCCCTGCATTGGTTAGCTCCTAGTAAAGGGTTAAATGTGGCAGTTGTTCGGACGTACTTGTTGATTGTCCGGATATGCGAGAACCTCTCTTTTGTATTGGACATACGGGATGAGGAATAAGGTGTCTCTGGTTTCATTCGGACCTATAATGGACTTGTAAATAGATGTGTATCTGACATTGGATTTCGTTCTGTGTTAATTGATTTCTATAAAATATATATCTGTTTTGTAATGACACAGATTTCGCCCGGACTTAATCGATCGCTAAACCGACCAAGACTGTTCGAATCCCGCATAAGCTAACTTTGGGCATACAACACATCAGAACAAATAACAGAATACTTTTATAAACATGTAACGCCCTGCCTCTATACCCACTATTGTCCAGTTCATTTCAGAGAAATGTCGTAGACCATAACGGAGAATGATGTTTGTGAAGAGCGACCGATTGTATGATTACTTCATGTTAGGAAAGCACATCGAATTCTGATACCGATTAAAATTTCGACATGACCATTCGGCGCATAGGGCAACTACACAATGGTTGTATACAATCTGGAAAGAAGTATAAAATAGGCAACAACAATAATAAAAATATGGTAAATCTCATAGCCAGACACAGAATACTCATATCACAAAGGCGAAATAGATATAATAAACCAAGAATGCGTACAACAAGCTAGTGGGGAACAAAGATCCACTAATACATGTACCAAGATCTAAATAAAAGAATATTTACACAACGATAGATAATGTCATAGGTACAAAAGTACATGAAGATGCGGAAACAGAGTAGCAAGCTGAAAGCAGAAGATCAATCCTGCGATGAGACCCAAAGGAGCACCTAAAATGACTCGGTCTGACCCGAGTATTATTTATAAAAAAGTAAACAATAAATGGATCAGTCTAGCTATACTTATCAAATGGATTAAGATAATAAGAGATATAACACAGGATGACATGATTCTAGTAATAAGATCTAATCATAAAAAATTATGAAACATGGCATGTCAACACAATCAGGAAATGACAATGGAATGTCAACACATATATATCTCTAAATAATCTCCTAGCTAATGTAGGATGTAACATTCAAATAATAGCACACAACAGGAAATGACAGAGGAATGCCAAACATAAATCAAATCGACGTGCATCGCATCAAAGTAAACATAAATTAGAAATCGTTTATCAAATTGACGCGCATCGCATTAACGTAAACATAAATTAAATTGACGCGCATCGCATTAACGTAAACATAAATTAAATTGACGCGCATCGCATCAAAGTAATCAAGAATCAGAAATAATTTATCAAATTGATGTGCATCGCATCAAAGTAATAAAGAGTCAGAAATCATTTATCAAATTGACGCGCATCGCGTCAAAGTAATCAAGAATCAAAAATCATTTATCAAATTGGCGCTCAATGCGTCAAAGTGGTCAAATTGACGCGCAATGCATCAAAGTGGTGAGATATGATCTCTAGGTAGCTAACCCATGTTGAGATACGATATCTAGGTCCTACACCCATGATGAGATACAATCTCTAGGTCCTACACCCATAAGTGTGAGCCGAAGCTCCCCACGGCACCGGGTCTTGACCCTGGATGATGAAAATACATAAATCATAGAAAATCTTAAAAAGTTGGACTGAAGTCCCATAGATGAAGGTCCCAAATCGTAAATTCCCACAAAGGAGATTACGAACCAAACAACTATGTCGGGAGGTGGGTACCAATGATCCAGGTGAATATGAATTACAACGAGAAAGCTAATATAAGAAATTAGCTAAATGCCCGCATAACCACTCGCTATTCTCGAACATTTATGAACCCGCGTTAGTTCATTCTCAAAACATCGAAAATAGTCAAAAGCGTATCACATGTCCCATAACCACATGTTATTCTCGAATATTTACGAACCTGTAATTGGTTTCTATTCAAAACAAAGAAGATCACCATACATGTTCGAACGCACGAGTCCAAGAGTTATTCGCCGAAGTAAACATATAAGGGGTCATAGTCCTCAGTTTTACTAAGGTAAATAAGCTAAATTAGTAAAGAGGATCCGTACACACTAATAAATTGGAATCCGTAGAAGGATTCGTGGTCCATTAATAATATATAAACCCCCTTAAAATTTGAAGTGTACGATTGCCAAGGCAAATCGATCAAGGGGATTTACGTCAAAATGACGTAAATTCAAATCATAAATCATCAAATTTAAATTCGATAAATCAAATATATATAGCTCGTTAGTGAATCCAATGACGTTAAGAAACAATTAGAAATCACCCTGGAGCGACAGGAAACAAAGACACAAAATTAGGTTCCACATATTAAAGTACAATCACCAAGGTGATCGATAATGCGAAATTCACATTACAACAACATACAGGAAATCAAAGGGATAACGGTTGTACTTTCGATCAACGAACGAATCGAAATCCCAAACTAGCACCCGAAGGTTTTTAACTACATCGGAATAGACATCGAAGGATATCGAGTCGATAATTCACATTTTAATGGCGTGAATCATATTAACAAGAGTATCTAATAAATTCGATATACAGAATAGAGCGCACGGGCTTTAGAATGATCACTTATTCAATAAACATCTTAAACAATGTGAATAGAGCAAAAGAATCAACATTAGATGAATCAATTGAGAATCAAAGTCGATGAATTGAGTTGCTGGAATCTGTAAATTCGTGAAGATGAAGTTCACAAACGAAGTCCGAACGGCCCGAGCTCCGACCGGGAAAGAGCATGGATGGGTGTAGATTGTGGACCGGGTCTCTCCGGTCCACAACAGAAAAACAGATTCAGACGTCTGAATCATTTAGATCAGACGTCTGAATTGGGATATTAAGAAACCAGCAAGGATTTAGTTCATTTTGGCCCCCTTTCAGACGTCTGAATTATTCTGGCCAGACGTCTGAATTACAATTCAGATGTTTGAATAAAATAATTCAGACATCTGAGTTGCTCTTATGATTTTCTTAATTATTTGAAGCAGGTAAGACGTCTGACCTATAATACTCAGTCTTCTGGAACCCGTTCCAAAGCACAATTTGCCTAGAAAACATGTTCAAAACGATATCGACAAATGCCCGAAGGCCTATGATGTTATGCACATGTATATAAGGCTTCGTGGGCTTGCCGAAACAACTTATAACACCCAAATACACATGCACAAACATTCACACAAGAGATTAACAATGGCTACGATTATAAATTCTAAAATGGATGAATTTTCTAACCAAAGCAATCAAATACGATTCAAGCGACTTGTGAAGACTTAGAACTTTGTTGAGGGACAACGGAGCTTCACAACATCACCAAATCAACTCATAGCATATGCATCAGATCGTGTAAACAATCCTGCTTATAATTTCAATTCAATGGAACGTAAATACATGAAATCGGCTAAGTTACACTAACATAACCAGTTCACTAGCACATGCAAACCCATATGAACACTAAATTACACTTGTACAAGCCAATGGCTTGTGGCATAGATGTGATTTCAAAAAGAACTCACCTTTGCTTGCTAGAGGATAGAAATCAAGCCAAAGCTTTGATAAATCAACCTCTCATCAACAAGAGCTCAAGAATATTCAACCTAAACACATAAACATGAATCTCCTATGAATTAGGTCATAGGAAATTTCAGAAATTGAAGAGAGAGTAGGTTGGAGAAGATGGAGAGGATTTTACCTAAGCTTTTCTTTGGATTTGCACTTGATTTCAACAAGAATTGGAGCTCCAAGATCTAGCTAGGGCTTAGGGAATTTCTATTTCCCATTTCCTCTCCCCATTTCTATTTCTTTGTTGAAATGAGAATGAATGAAGGAGGAGAGAGCTAGGAGGGGTTATATAATGAGCTATGTAACGCCCCACCTCTATACCCACTATCGTCCAGTTCATTTCAGGGAAATATCGTAGACCATAAGGGAGAATGAGGTTTGTGAAGGGCGACTGATTGTATGATTACTCCATGTGAGGAATGCACATCCAATTCTGATACCGATTAAAATTTCGACGTTATCATTCTGCACATAGGGCAACTACACAATGGCTATATGCAATCCGGAAAGCAGTATAAAATGGGCAACCAAAATAATATGAATACGGTATATATCATAGCCAGACATAGAATAATCATATCACAAAGGAGGAATAGATATGAATAAATCAAGAATGTGTACAACAAGCTAGTGGTCAACAAAGATCCACTAATACATGTACCAAGATCTACATAAAAGAATATGTACACTACGAAAGATAATGTCATAGGTAAAAAGTACATAAAACTGCAGAGACAAAGTAGCAAGCTGAAAGCGGAAGATCAATCATATGAGGAGTCCCAAAGGAGTACCTAAAGTGACTCGGTTGACCCAAGTATTATTTATAGGAATAAACAATAAACGGATCAGTCTAGCTGTACTCATCAAATAAACTGATATAATAAGAGATATAACATAGGATGACATGAGTCTAATGATAATATCTAATCATAAATTAATATGAAACATGGCATGTCAACAAAATCAGGATATGACAATGGAATGTCAGTACACAAATATCTCTAAATAATCTCATAGCTAATGTAGAATGCAAAATTCAAATAATAGCACACAGCAGGAAATGACAGAGGAATGCCAAACATAAATCAAATTGACGCGCATCGCATCGAACTATACATAAATCAAATTGACGTGCATCGCATAAGAGTAATCATAAATCAAATTGACGCACATCGTATCAAAGTAATCAAGAATCCAGAAATCACTAGAAATCCAGAAAACATTATAAAAAGTGGATACCTCCCAGATGAGATACGATCCCTAGGTCCTACACCCATAGTTTGAGCCGAAGCTCCCCGCAAAGCCGGGTCGTGACCCCGGAAGAGAGAAAACACATAAATCGTGAAATCTCTAACATCATAAATCATAGAAGTTGGACTGAAGTCCCACAGCTGAAATCCAAGAATCGTAAATCCCACTCGGGCGATCGAGGATCACAAAACATAAGTCATGGAGGCGGATACCATGGATCTGGGTGAATAGAAATTACTGCGAGCAAGTTAATATAAGAAAATAGCAACATGTCCCATAACCACATGCTATTCTCGAATATTTACACACTCGTAGTTGGTTCCTATTCAAAACAGAGAAAATCATATAAGGAACATTGCCACGATTTTCAATCGGACGCGTCCAAGAATTAACCATCGAAGACAAAGCAAGGGTTCATAGTCCTTGATTTTATTAAAACATTTAATTAGATTTCTCATACAAATGAGAAAAAGGTTTATAAAATATATACTAGTAGATTTGAAGAAGGTTCATAAAACGATTTCGTAAATTAGCCTCGTATAATGAAGTAAGATTGGAAACCATTTTAGTACAAGAATTTGATACCTACTGATAACATAAAACCTCTTTATATAATTTCAAAGTGGGAATAAACAATAGTATGATTGCCGAGGCAAATCGATCAAGGGGATTCACGTCAAAATGACATAAATCCAAATTATGAATCATCAAATGTAAATTCGATAAATTGAATATACATATAGCTTATTAGTGAATCCAATGATGTTAATAAACGGTTAGAAATCACCCTGGAGCGACAGGAAACAAAGACACAAAATCATATGTCGCAGATCAAAGAGCGATCACCAAGGTGATCGCTAATGCGTAATTCACACTACAACAACATACAGTAAATCAAAGGGATAACGGTTGTAATTTCGATCAATGAATGAATCGAAATCAAACTAGCACCCAAAGGTTTTAAACTATGTCGGAATAGACTCGAAGGATATCGAGTCGATAATTCACGTTTTAGAGTCGTGAATCATAATCGAACTAATATCGAGGGTTAAAGCCAAATTAACTAGTAAATAGATTCAAATTACTCCATAATTAGATTCACTTCGAAGCACTCATCGATACGGTTCCAACGCATCTTGTTTCGTTGAATTCCGAGTTAGTATGAAAAGTTATGATCGTTTTAAAGTGGATAATTATTTCACCCTTTGTTTTTCACTGTTTAGTTATTTACTTTGGATGTTTTCCTCCACCAAAATTTCCCATTAGCTCCAAATCACTACAAATTAGTTTCATTGGAAAGCTCTTGTCGAGACGGTTCCAGCGCACTTGATTTCGCTCAATTCCGAGTTCGTATGAAGAAGTTATGGCCGTTTAAATATTGAACAATTTTTTTTTCTTTTGTCCGGCCATTAATGGCCGAACAGAAGGCATTTGGTCGGCAATTAATGGTCGAACGGCTGTTAAACCCCAAAAAAAATTATATTTTTGCCTACCAAACATCTCCAAAATGATACCGGCCAATTTCCGAAGGCCTATGATGTTAAATACATGCAAATGATGCATCTAAAACTCACCGGAGCAACTCATAACACCAAATTCACATGCACAAACATTCACACAAGAGATTTGCAATGATTCTTGATTATAAACCCCAAAACGATTATATTCTCTAATGAAAGAAATCAAAAGCGATATAAGTGAATTGTGAAGTCTTAGAACTTGCTGGGTGCGACAATGGTACTTCACAACACCATATTCACATGCATAAGCATATATACATAAGATTGCAATGATTCGGTTTATAAATTCAAGTATGAACAAAATATGAAACCAAAGCACACTAAAGCGATTCAAGCGACTTGTGAAGATTTAGAAGTTAGTTGGGGCATTGGAGCTTCATAACATCACCAAATCTACTCATAACATATGCAGTAGATCGTATGAACAATCCTTATCATAATTTTCAACTCAATGAAACATAAAAACATGAAATCGACTAAGTTACACTAATATAACCAATTCACTAGCACATGCAAACTCATATGAACACTAATCTACACTTGTACAAGCCATTGGCTTGTGGCATAGATGTGAGTTCAAAAAGAACTCACTTTTGGCTCTTGAATGACAAGAACAAGCTCCAACAAGGAAGGACAAGCATAAATCCAAGCAAAGAAGCTTTCTTTCTTCAATCACTCCTCTCTAATCATCATATAAACCCACATACAAACTCATGGATGTTAGAACGTCATAAAAGCCCAAAATTGAGAGGAGAGAATGGTAGAGAAGGAGAGTAGAGAGCTTACCCATGTCATAGAATTGGATTTGCACAAGAATTGAGCTCTAGGTTAAAGGCCCTAGCTTAGGGAATTTCTATTTCCCGTTCCCTTCCTCATTTTCTATTTTCTTTGACTGTTTGGAAAGAATGAGAGGAAGAGGGGCTGATTTGGTTATAAGGAGTGAGCTAGGTTTAGCTAACCAAGCCTAAGCCCAAAATTCCGAAGCTCGGAACATATCGATGCTTATAGTCAAAAAGGTCGTAAACGACGTTTTGAACTCAATGGAAGTGGTCCCGAGTCCTAATTTTATCTTTTTTGAAAAACGACATTTTGAGTGACACATAAGATACGACGATATATTTAGATAAAATATCTAAATCTAAAATCGTCGAATGAGCGGGTTGTTACAGACTTCCCCCCTTAAAAGAATTGCGTCCCCAATATTCCCAATATTCCCAATATTCCCAATAAAATATCTAAATCTAAAATCGTCGAATTAGGAACTATACGAAATTCCCAATATTCAGAAACTTGGGTATCAGTTCTAGAAAATCAGAAACATCGAGAAGATGATGGATAATTAGTGCACAACTTACAACTTTGGAACAACATGATTTAAGATAATTTTCCGCCAAAAATCTCAAATCAGAAAAACGTCAGTAATTAATCAAAGAACCAATAGACAATTTCTCTAACAAGATGAGATTAAACCAAAGAGGTCATAATCCCCAAAGATTTGATTGACAAGGGTTAACAAACGTATGGAGAAAATTGTCAATCCAAATGATATGAACAGACAAAGGAGGAATATCAAAAGAGCTCATCCTTTCGATATTCATTTCTAAGAACAACGCAAGGCTAAGTCCATAAGTGAATTGACTATAGCACTTCCGGATGATCGACTAGATCATAGATTCGAAGTAAGGAATTATTGAGTTTGTCGTGGATCGCAAACACTCAAATTTCCCTCCCTCCACGGGATTAATGCGAGATTACCAATCATTAAGAATTTCTGAGAATCAAAGAACTGAAATCCAGAAATTAGAGACATAAATAAACAACTCCAGTAATAAAAGTCATTGGTTATTTATTTACTCAAAGAAAAGATTCAAGATAATTTCTAATTAAAAATCTTGAACCACTCAAATTCATCGAATTGCTCCAAGGAAATCTAGAAATAAATTTTCTAGAAAAATAACAAACGATTACGAAAAATCGCAAAAATCCAAAGTATTATTATTTTGATTAACTTATTAGAAGTGAATTTTAATTTTACGAATCATTTCGAATGTCGGATTGTCACATAATGGTGTTTAGGAATTCCAAACTTCAACATGGCGTCCCATATCTCATTCGAGATCCTTAACGCACCCGATGGACAAGCTAACACAAGAAAGTCCTCACAATTTCTAACGTTCACGCGAATCTAGTGAAAATATAAAAATTCAATAAATCGTTCGGGATGGCATAAAGGAAATAAAATCCCTTTATCAACTTACGAATAAAACACAATTGATATCTTTTGATAACAAAGAACACGGTCAACGTATGTCAAAAGAACATAAATAAAATAATCTCTGAACATGGTAAATGCCATTAAGGAATTAATGACACGTACATTAACTCAAGAAGAGGGATCACAAGAAGCGGGATGCTTTCCCTTGTTCTTGATCTTGAGTTTGGAACGCAACGATATATTTGTTGAGTTAATTTAGCACACAAGCTTGGTGAGTCACACCGGCACAACGAGGTAACAAATGAGTTGTTTTAGCCCGAAGGCTTGGTGATCTCACACCGAACTAGAAATATATAGCAGACAATAAGGGAGTAGATTTTAATTACAAAGACATAGTATCTCCATACCGACCGACAAGTGATCAATAGACCATGCTAGGTACGTAACGACGTACGAAACAATCTTTATTAGAAATCAAGGAATATCAGGGTCAAAGGCGCTTACGACGTGCGTAACGATGCACGGGCAAGACATCCAATGATCAACCAACTTCAAGGATCATAAATGATCAACAAGATAATTGTGATACACAATAGTCCAAACAGACATCGATTAGCAACTTGAGTCAAAGAATAAAACAGAAGCACCACTAGAGCACACAGGCCCTAGACTATAGAAATCAACCCGAAGGGACAAGTCGATAACTATTCTAAAAGACTAAAAATAGGCCACTTGAGACATAATCACCACTCCCGTAGGAGGTACACTGGGTGAACCGACACTTGAACGGCTACGACCAACTGTTTCTCTTCTTTAAGGAAAAAGAAGGAAGAAAAAGTTAGTCTCAAGTTGAATTCAAACGATGCGAATTCAATCAAAAATGGAATCGTATATGAAGATAAGCTATGACGGGTCTTAGGACTCTAACTAAAACCCTAAAGCATAATTCCCGAGAGAGGCTTAGACAATACCATCGTCATACTATCTTACACTATTCCGGAAAGTGGCTCTGATACCAACTGTTTCGCCCTGCCTCTATACCCACTATCGTCCAGTTCATTTCAGAGAAATGTCGTAGACCATAACGGAGAATGAGGTTTGTGAAGAGTGACCGATTGTATGATTAATCCATGTGAGGAAAGCACATCGAATTTTGATACCGATCAAAATTTCGACATGACCATTCAGCACATAGGGCAACTACACAACGGCTATATACAATCTGGAAAGCAATATAAAATAGACAACAACAATAATATAAATATGGTATATCTGAAAGCCAGACACAGAATACTTATATCGCAAAGACGAAACAGATATAATAAACCAAGTATGCGTACAATAAGCTAGTGGTCAACAAAGATCCACTAATACATGTACCAAGATCTAAATAAAAGAATATGTACGCAACAATAGATAATGTCATAGGTACAAAAGTACATAAAGATGCAAAGATAGAGTAGCAAGCTGAAAGCGGAAGATCAATCATGCGATGAGACCTAAAGGAGCACCTAAAATGACTCAGCCTGACCCGAGTATTATTTATAAGAAAATAATCAATAAACGGATCAGTCTAGCTGTACTTATCAAATGGATTGAGATAATAAGAGATATAACACAAGATGACATGATTCTAGTAATTAAATCTAATCATAAATAAATATGAAACATGGCATGTCAACACAATTAGGAAATAAAAATGGAATGTCAACACACACATATCTCTAAATAATTTCCTAGCTAATGTAGAATGTAACATTCAAATAACAGCACACCATAGGAAATGACAGAGGAATGCTAAACATAAATCAAATTGACACACATTGCATCAAAGTAAACATAAATCAGAAATCGTTTATCAAATTGACGCGCATCACGTCAAAGTAATCATAAATCAAATTGACGCGTATCGTGTTAAAGTAAACATAAATCAAATTGACGCACATCGCATCAAAGTAATCAAGAATCAGAAATCATTTATCAAATTGACGCGCATCGCATCAAAGTAATCAGGAGTCAAAAATCATTTATCAAATTGACGCGCATCGCGTCAAAGTAATCAAGAATCAAAAATCATTTATCAAATTGGCGCGCAATGCATCAAAGTGGTCAAATTGACGTGCAATGCATCAAAGTGGTGAGATACGATCTCTAGGTAGCTAACCCATGTTGAGATACGATCTCTAGGTTGTACACCCATGATGAGATACGATCTCTAGGTCCTACACCAATCAGTTTGAGCCGAAGCTCCCCAAGGCGCTGGGTTGTGACCCCAGATGATGAAAATACATAAATCATAGAAAGTTTGACCGAAGTCCCATAGATGAAGGTCCCAAATCATAAATTCCCACTAGGGCGATTGCGAACCAAACAACTATGTCGAGAGGCGGATACCAATGATCCGGGTGAGTATGAATTACAACGAGATAGTTAATATAAGAAATAGCTAAATGTCCCATAATCCCTCGCTATTCTTGAACATTTACGAACCCGTTGTTAGTTCATTCTCAAAACATCAAGAATAGTCAAAAACGGATCATAACGATCCGAGAGAATAGAAATGTGATAGCCCGTTACTTCCCCGTGAAGGAAAGAGCAGATTACCTTGAGAACACGACAAAATAGAAAGCAAACAGAA
The DNA here is from genome assembly GCA_030737875.1 of Allium sativum. Lineage (NCBI taxonomy): Eukaryota > Viridiplantae > Streptophyta > Magnoliopsida > Asparagales > Amaryllidaceae > Allium > Allium sativum. The sequence continues at coordinate 167,156,352 of CM060913.1, forward strand.
GAACATTTCATTGTTATTTACAACAATTCCATCAGAATACAAGAATATACAGAGTATAAATGAATAAATTGCATTCGATAAATATCAGAGATTACAATAAGTTACATAATAGCGGAAAAACAATATAAAACACAACTGAAAGTAATACACGGATACAGAGCTTTCCGAGCATCATTCCAGTTGTAAATCAGGATCCTGTGAATATAAATCTGCAAAACCAAAACTACTAGCTGCCCGTGTCGAAAATAAGGGCACCTAGAGTTTAGGTTAAAACAATAAACTCTAGGTCAGTCATGTGACTGGTGTGAGAACTAAAACAGTTATTTAAAACTTTACTTTAAAAGAGAGTAATAGTAATTCAAGGGACCACGCCGTATAACATGGAACGGGTTTCCTCCCAAGAATACCAGTGCATAGAAAAGACAACGCAATGCTTTTTTGAAAAATGAAGCTATTATAAAACCCAGGTCCCATCACACAATGCAACACAAGCCGGAGGATAGGGTTTTTCCTTATAATAGCCAAACATGCTTGGTACGTTTAAAAACAAATCATTTGATACTATTATAAGTGTATAGTGTCAAAACAATTTCAATCATAAATATCAATCATAGACGGCATGGGTACCATATATCATGTTGCCATACTAGTTCTACAATTAAAACCGCAATATCACGTATTGGAAATTGGATTTCCATCATGAATCGAGGCAAGGGGCAAGCTCCTTTCCGATTCGAGACACTCTAGCAAATGTCCCAGGACTACACACTCTGGGCAACCCTTGGATCTTCAGGGCCGGTCCTCTCTTACGTTTGAGGATTGGCAATTCCTGAACATACGTTTCCCGGTCCTTATAGACCTAAAATCGAGGCGCCTCGTTCCAACAACCACATAGGTGAAAAGTATATAAATGTCAGGGTTGGTAAGTCACTGACACCACCAAAGCTAGAAAGAAACGTCGTGCTCTCCCTGCAGTCCTTATCCCGTTTTTAACTCATACCGAGGTGTGAGGCTCGCGAATTCACGTTATACACAAAGCTACGCCACAAAGGTCGTGCTTTGATCATCAACCACAAGACTTTGCTTTTCAACAGAAGCCTTGATCAATTGCCACTTAGGCGTGCCACACAGGCAATTCATGCTATGCGACTGATGTCCATCGATATACAACCTCTGAGCTCGTACGTCTCAGAGAATGGCGTTAAGTAAGAGAATAAATTCTCCGCCGCCAAACAGATGTATATTTAATGGAGATCAATCAACACAGAATAAAATCCAATGTCAGACACACAGTCCATTTACAAGTTCGTTCTGGGTCTGAACGAAACCGGAGGCACTTTCCTCGCATATCCATCGATCTCCAAGTACGTCTGGATGACCACCAACTGATTCCCTCATCTTGGGTGTACAGCCCAATCAAGATCATCAGTAATCACCCAAACGATGTGAAGACTTCTGGTCTTCAATCACCATCTTCATCTTCGGCATATCGTTGAATCGGTTATTCAGAATGGGTATAAACCCGGCCTTTCTGAATGACCCGCGTTTATAATAAACAAATGTTACACAAACACAACATACGCCTCATTCCAATTCAGCAGTCGCTAACCGTAAATTAGCAAGAGAACAATTCCCCAAATATTAACCCCGAAAGCCGAAACCAACATCAGATCGATACCCAGGAAACCATCCTTCTTGGATGACCTACTGTTAGTTTCTAAATTTCACATTCTTAGGGAAAGGTTCCCATTAATTTTATCAAAGATAAATTCTTTTAAATTTATTCTTTAATCTTCCATTGGATGTCATATCAAACCAAATTATGGTTTTTCAAACTAGACGGGATTAGCGAACCACACCGAAGTAATTATTTATTTTATTTCCCAATCCCTACCTATTCATCCCATGAAGCAAAACTGGTAATACTCCATATCTAATACCACGGTGTTATCGGTAAAATTAATTACCATTCCACGTTCAAATCTAATTAAAGATTTAACTATCGCTTGGAGCAAAACTGGTGATACTCCATCCTCGCTCATTTTCCAAATTTGATAATTTAAATTATCAATTCACATTTCAATCTAATTGCGGATTCATTAAAACTCCTTTTACTGGGATAAAGAACTAATGTCAGTTAAAACACAGTTCACGATAAACCCCAAATCACATTCTATTTATTATCGGGTTAAAGAACAAGTGTTATTTAAAACACCGTTCACAATAAACCCACAAATCAATTCTAATTCAATTCCAACCAAATATGTTAGAAATTCCGATTATTTAAAACCCCTTTTAAATCCAATTTATTTATTTAAAAATAATTGGGTTTAAATTTAGTTCAAAACTAGTTCATTTCGATAAAAATCCATTTTTATCGTTACAAATGTGGGATTTTTCATATTTTTAAGCAATATTGTTTACCTCTAAAACTGAAAATAAAATTCTCTTCGATATTATTTAAAATAAATCATTTTAAATGTTCAAAATTCTCTAAAATTGCCAAAATAAAAATTTTAAACTGGCTCACATTTCCGGGTTGTTACAAGAAATTACTCAGGGCTAGTTCATATAAGAAAATAGCGACATGTCCTATATAACCACATGCTATTCTCGAATATTTATGAAGCTGTAATTGGTTTCTATTCAAAACGGAGAAAATTACTACACATGTTCGAACGCACGAGTCCAAGTGTTATTCCCCGAAGTAAACGTATAAGGGGTCATAATCCTCAGTTTTACTAAGGTAAATAAACTAAATTTCTCGCCCGATCGAGTAATGAGGATCCGTACACACTAATAGATTGGAATCCATTGAAGGATTCATTGTCCATTAATAATATATAAACCCTCTTATAATTTGAAGTGACAATAAACAATAGTACGATTGCCAGGGCAAATCGATCAAGGGGATTTACGTCAAAATGACGTAAATTCAAATCATAAATCATCAAATGTAAATTCGATAAATCAAATATACATATGCTCGTTATAGAATCCAATGACGTTACGAAACAATTAGAAATCACCCTGGAGAGACAGGAAACAAAGACACAAAATTAGGTTGCACGGATCAAAGTATAATCACCCTGGTGATCGATAATGCAAAATTCACATTACAACAACAAACAGGAAATCAAAGGGATAACGGTTGTACTTTCGATCAACGAACGAATCGAAATCCCAAACTAGCACCCGAAGGTTTTAAACTACATCAGAATAGACTCGAAGGATATCGAGTAGATAATTCACGTTTTAATGGTGTGAATCATATTAACAAGAGTATCGAATAAATTCGATATACAGAATAAAGCGCATGGGCTTTAGAATGATCATTTATTCAATTCACATCTTAAACAATGTGAATAGACCAAAAGAATCAACATTAGAATAATCAATTAAGAATCAAAGTCGGTGAATCGAGCTGCTGAAATCTGTGAATTCGTGAAGCTGAAGTTCACAAATGAAGTCCGAACGGCCCGAGCTCCGACCGGGAAAGAGCCTGGGTAGGGGTAGACTGTGACCGAGGTCCCTCTGGTCCATAGTAGAAAAACAGATTCAGACATCTGAATCATTTAGGTCAGACGTCTAAACTAGGATTTTCAGAAACCAGCGAGGATTTAGTTCATTTTGGACCACTTTCAGAAGTCTAAATTATTCCGGCCAGACGTCTGAATTTCAATTCAGATGTCTGAATAAAACAATTCAGACATCTGAATTGCTCTTATGATTTTCATAATTATTTGAAGCAGGTCAGATGTCTGACCTATAATATTCAAATGTCTGGAACCTATTCCAAAGCGAAATTTGCCTTGAAAACATGTTCAAAATGATATCGATGAATCCCCAAAGGCCTATGATGTTATGCACATGTATATGAGGTTTCACGGGCTTGCTGAAACAACTTATAACACTCAAATACGAATGCACAAACATTCATACAAGAGATTAACAATGGCTACGATTATAAATTCTAAAATGGACGAATTTTCTAACCAAAGCAATCAAATACGATTCAAGGGACTTGTGAAGATTTAGAACTTTGTCGAGGGACAACGGAGCTTCACAACATCACCAAATCAACTCATAGCATATGCATCAGATCATGTAAACAATCCTACTTATAATTTCAATTCAATCGAACATAAATACATGAAACCGGCTAAGTTACACTAACATAACCAATTCACTTGCACATGCAAACTCATATGAACACTAAATTACACTTGTACAAGCCAATGTCTTGTGGCATAGATGTGAGTACAAAAGAACTCACCTTTGCTTGCTAGAGGACAGAAAATCTTCGACAGATACATAAAGTGATTCTAGGTAGCTAAGACAAACTGATCCCTTAGGATCGCACGAAATCTCGGGGGTATTCCCGAGGCAAGTCGAAAGTCTAACTACCCCCCTTTCGCAATTACTAGTTAACCATCCTATGCCTAGTATCAACCCATAGCCCATGGAACCAAAAACATAAGCACTAATATTGCTATTCTCAAATCCTCACAAGTCAAAGATAAATGAGCCGAACCAGCAATTGGATTTGAGACTATAATGGGATCCTCTAATATACAAGTTCTAGGGTGCAGAGACTCAACTATGGAAGCTGATATATACGAATGTGAAGTGCTAAAATTAGAAGGAGTACTAACAGGATGATCAATGGCAAAAACTCTTTCAATAGAAATCTTACTTCCTCTCTCTCAGGTATGCTGGCGGTGAGAGCATGCACTTGCCTTCCGGAAAATCCTGTCCTTTGTTCTTGTCCTTAATTATACGACCCGTTATACCAAAATAAAGATACTTCCTCTTGTTTTAGGTTTTACTATTTTTTCCTCCCCTCCATTGTGAACCAAGTCTATATTCATGAGTTCTTCATCTTTGTGTTGTGCTCCTTAGCCAAACTCCCTCATTCTCATCTTTGCCATCCTTGTGTAACTTGTTGACAAGTCTCTTGAAAGCTGCCTCCATTGCATGGAAAATCCTACAAAGCTTGAAAGAAAATTAGCCGTAGGTGAAACTACTGCGGCTATAGATGGAAGTTGGGCACTTATTTGCCCTTTGATAGGTGTCGTAGTTTTTTCAAGCCTACGGGACCATGACGCGATGAGGTTACCTCCCAGAAAGCCCGGAGACCCGGACACTCAAGAAAGAAGGATTCAAATAGAGGATCAAAAGATAGTGCATATGGCTTTGGGGAATATGCCTTTAAAACAAAACCTTTCTTTTGAAAATGCTTCTTTTAAAGCCATTTTGAAAATAATTTTTCAAATCTTTTATCTGATCCGGTAACCTTCAGCTCCGATACTAAGTGAAACACCCCACCTCCGTTAAGGTCACTCACAAAGAGAATGCCTTAACTTCGATGAAGCGCTTTAGGTAAAAGATGTAGATAAATTACAAGACAGACAAATGAAACAGCTGAAAATAATGTCATTTTATAAACAATGTGATTCAATCAAGCTTTTACAACAATTTCCTCAATCATACCTAAATGTAATACATAGAACTTCTATCTTGATTTTTAAAAACTTCCAAGAATAGAAGAAGCATAAAAAAATTATATTCCCCAATAAAGCATGAACCAGCCATAGCAGTGGAAGAGAGAGAGTCCAAAGCAATACACCAACTAATCTTCAAGCTTGGAAAGTGAAGGGTCCAAGCTAGTCTGAGCCATTCCCTCCCTGACTACCTGGGGGTGGGGGGACGGAAGAAAAGAGGCGAAAAACAAACTAGATCAGACATAAGTCTGGTAAGTCCAGTGATCTTTCAGCATGTAAATATGATAAAGGATCACTACATGAATAAACTGAAAATAGGACAGTACCATAAAAACAAGATAACTAAAGACAAGATAAGTGCAAGGTAAACTGAATGCGCTCCTATTCTTTCTCTACTTCGCTACTACCTTGTTACTCTGATTTTTATATCTATCTCTGCACCACCTAACTAGTGTCCCAACTAGTAATCAGTATAAAATGATAATATTGCAACGTGATCCAAATCCCCGTAATTGTGGTAGCCTTTAGGTGTACATCTATCGTGAGGATTCCACCTCAACCAGCCTAATTGCCATGAACATGTTAGATGTACCCTTACTACCCTATCGTTTGGCTCCCTACTTGTATTAATTTCTCTTATATCTGTGTCAATCGGCCCTCCCATGCATGTAGATACCCTGTACTGGTCCCACCATAAGGTGTATCAATCCTTATGATAGCGACCGACACAATTCAAGATGCATAGTGTGTAACTACTGGTACCCAATGCCTGCTTTTTCCCACTCCGGAATACGTGCACACCCGTAAACCGTTGGGACCTACACTGACGTACCCCCTGCCGCTATTTTGACCGCTTATAATCAGCCCAGTAATCGTGCCCCACCCTGTCTAGTTTTAGGGTACCATGATACATCTATGTGGGTTACTGCTGAAATGGGTCCCCGTTACTAGGGTTTCCTTTTTGGTTAAGTTTGTGGGCCTATATTAACAAATATTACCCACCTACACGAAATGTACTTAACCCTCCCACCGGTTCTAGCATGTTTATTTAATAGTTAAGTTTGTGGGCTTATATGTGCTAATATTACCCACCAACTCCATATGTACTTAACCTTCCCGCTGATTCAAGCATGTTTTCTTAATGGTTAAGATTGTGGGCCTTTATTTACTAATATTACCCACCAACCTGATATGTACTTAACCCTCCCACACATTACGTCATATTGGTTAAGTGTTGTACGTTCATGTTAACTTAACCCACTGATTCATCATGTCATGTTGGTTAAGCGTTTCTTATTAACTTGACCCTCCTTACTTATCATGTTGGATCGGTTAAGTGTTTCCTATTAACTTAACCCCGTTCATTCATCAAGTTATATTGGTCAAGTGTTTCTTGTTAACTTAACCCTATGTATTCATCTTGTTGTATTGGTTAAGTGTCATCAATCAATTTAAGTTAACTTAACCCACCTACGTGTCATATTACTTTGGTTAAGTGTTGCCTTCTTGTGTTAACTTAACACTACCACAAATCAAGTTATATTAGTTAAGTGTTGCCCTCTTATTTTAACTTAACCTTTCCATAAATCAAGTTATATTGGTTAAGTGTTTCTTATTACTTAGCCCTACCCATTCATCATGCTATACTGGTTAAGTGTTTCTAAATTTACTTAACCTCTCCCACTTGTCTAATTAACATGTTATAACGGTTAAGTATTCTAAATTTACTTAACCTTACCCACTTGTCTAATTAACATGTTATAACGGTTAAGTGTTCTAAATTTACTTAACCTCACCGACTTGTCTAATTAACATGTTATTACAGTTAAGTGTTCTAAATTTACTTAACCTCACCCACTTGTCTGATTAACATGTTATAACGGTTAAGTGTTCTAAATTTACTTAACCTCACCCACTTGTCTAATTAACATGTTATAACGGTTAAGTGTTCAAGTTTACCTAACCCCACCCATCAGTTTAGTTAACATGTTGAATTGGTTAAGCGTTTCCTTAATTGACTTAACCCTACCAATCTTGACTTAGCTTTATTAAAGCACCAACCACTTACATTAGACAGGTATTGTTGTGGTCACTGGATGTGCTGGTTGGTTCCAGGTAGTTTTACACCACAACTCAGTCTAACCTCGGGTCCTTTTTGGGCTCAATGCACTTACCACCCAAATTAGACAGGTATTGTTGTGATCACTGGATGTGCTAGTCGGTTCCGGGCAGTTTTACACCATAACTCAGTCTAACCTCGGGTTAGGCATATTCGTCTTTTCTAAATTTACATATTTATCCTCTTATGCTTATATGTAAATTTGTCAATAATTTATTGTCAAGGCCCACTTTCCCTCTTAATCAAGTTCATAATTTTAGGTATAAAAATTATACCATTTTCATGCCATTTATCATAATTATGCCAAACATGCCAATTTACATGTAATTTAAAGTTTTCTCCAACGTTACCCCCGTTATACGTTCGCAAAATTACATAGGATGTTAGGCTCGATATTTTAGCCTTACTTATAAAACAAAAAGGGAAAAAGAGGAACTTTGCAACATTCCAACATCATACAAAATTATGGATCTAACTACACATGTGTCACATGAATTTGGCATAGAACAATATTTTTTTAATTATAAACTTGCAAATTAGATCTATGCAATATGAACCACAAGGATATGAATTTTCATAAAACTATACAAACTAAACTTGGTATGTAGTGGTGAACTTGCATAGAGGTTGAATCAAGTTAACATGGATCTAACATATAAAGTTGTAGATCTAAACGTATAAGGTCGTGGATCTAACATAAAGGCATATGGATCTAACATATAAAGTTGTAGATCTAAACATATAAGGTTTAAATAATCATGTTTTAGCTTATAAACTTGTATATATTCATAACAAGATAGCATCACCTAACTTGCATAAAAATTCCCAAATTGACATACAACATATAGATGTCGTCACCAAATTATGATATGTCATCCACCCAATTTACATATAACACATAGGTTTATTGCTAGGCCTTTAACAATGGTAGGTTTATCATCAAATTACATACAACATGATCGCAAATTTAACATGATAAACCACAATAGTTCATATTCAAACATGATAGAATAGACATAAATAAACATGAATCAGCATCACATACAACTTGATACAATTCTATTTTACAATTCATTACAAACCATGTCTTTAATTTATTCACATCTGAAAGGTAACTACACTTACAAAAAAAAGGAATTCTTGAGTTCTGGGACCTGTATTCTGAAACTAAATTGCTTGCCTTTGATGTAGATCGTTGAATTAGTTGATTTAGATTAGATTAGACTTGATTTTTATACAGCTTCTATCTTGTCTTTGAGTTGAAAGATATGACGGCTACTCTAGGTCAGCCATTGACGGCATGACGACTCTTGGTATGAATATTTGTGATTTAGCGTTTAAAGTTAGGTTGCTTTTATAGAGGTTTAATTAAATAAGAGCCGTTAGATTAACCCTAGACACAATCAAGGCCATCCAGACAAGATAGAATAACCACATAAGCCCTAATGACTCAACAGGGAGTCAGAAATCGTCATAGGAGAAAACATGTCAGATTTCAGATCTGACCCGAGGGGGAGGTCGACCCCCCAAGTCGACCTGTATATAGGGAGGTTGACCCCTAGTCGACCTCATAGTCGACCTGGACTGGGGGAGTTCGACCCCCAGGTCGACCTGCCTTGGTATTAAATTTTCTGCATTGTTTTATATATATTTCTGAAAGTTCTGAGGGCCATAGCTTCTTCATACGAAGTCTGATTTTCGAAAACTCGGACTCTATTCCAAGCAGAATTTCGAGACGAACGCAATGGAATAACTCGTTTCCCTTAATTCTTACATTTGTAATTATTTATTCTTTAATTTGTAACTTTAATGTTTATAGAAAACACGAGGTGTTACAGTATACCACATATATGGGCGTTATATAAATTATATAAGCGATGTATAAATTATACATGCGTTGTATAAATCATATATGCGTTGAATGGTATTGAAATGGAAATGATATGGAAATGAAATATATATATACACACACATACTCCTATCGTCCATAGAACTTGGACGTTATATATTGATTGTGTTGTGGAAAATGATTGTGATTGAGAACGATTGATTGTGGTTGAAACAAAGTTGTTTGGGTTTGTGGTAAATTCACATGGTTGTAAAAATGAATTGTTTAGAGAAAACAAATTGTATAGGAAAAAAATGAAACCCCTTGTAAACGATGCGAGGCCTAAGGTAGCGCGAGGAGCCGTACTTGGGATGGTGCCGGTTTCAATTACCATGTCGTTATAATGCCGAAATTTTCTCAAATATTTACGTGTTTGTCAAATATTCATGTGTTTGTCCAATATTCTTGTGTTGATCAATATTCATGTTTGAAATAAATTGTTTGAACGATAAAAATAACATTTTTATTATATGTTTGAAGTATATAAAATATTCATGTTTGAAATAAATTGTTTGAATGATAAAAATAACAATTTTATTATATGTATGAAGTATATTAAATATTCATGTTGGAAGTAAAATGCCTTAACAATAAAAATCACATTTTTATTGTATGTAGGTACCTTTAAAAATAACCAAAGGTTCAAATAAATATTTTGTGACGACCCCAAAACCCCGTACGATGGTGTTAAGGGTAATCTTTGGAATATAACACATAAACAAATAATAGCAGAACAGAAATAAATAAATACACCAGATAATGAACAAATAATACACTGGATCAACGTAATCATCAGAGTTACATAGTATACAGGATCATACTTAGTACAAATACAGTTCAGCTATACATAAATGTCTACAGCGGAAAACAAACATAATATGTACAATAGAAGCTGAACAGCATAAAAAGAGATAAATGACAGAATCCATCTACAGCTCCAGCTATCCAGAAAGAGCCTTCTAATAACCTGAAGACAAGGCTGCCCGTGTAGAAAAAGGGGCACCCTAGTTTGCAAGTGAAACAAACTACGAGTCAGTCATGGGACTGGTATGAGAAATCTACTTAACACATTTATAATACGGCTAATCACAGGACCACGCCACTTTCGCGGAATGGGTTTACTCCAACGGATTGCCAGTGCTTTAAAACAAGTAATTCTTTTAAACATCGCAATGCTTTTTATCAAAATGAAGTCATTATAAGACTCAGTTCCTATCACACAATGCAACGCAAACCGGAGGATAGAGTTTTTACCTTATAATGGCCAAAATATGCTTGATACGAATAAAACAAAAGCATTTGATATTATTACTAGTGTTTATATGTTTCAAAAACAATTTCAAATCATAAGTATAAATCATAGACGGCATTAATGCCCCATACCACTATGTCGCCATATATAGGTATACAATCAAAATCGCACAGTCATGTATTTGGAAATTGGATTTCCATCATGAACCAAGGCAAAAGATAGTCCTTACCGACTTCGAGACTGTCTAGCCCGAGTCTCAGGATCAGAACGCATCGACCCTTGAATCGTTAGGGCTGGTCCACCGATGTGGATTAAAATGCCTGAACACTACGTTTCCCCACCCTTTGGGGTGTAAATGAGCCAACAAATGACTCCATCGGTCCCGGATCGACTGATATATCTGAGGCGCCTCGCAACAACAACAACCACATAGGTGAAAATAATATAAATGTCAGTCAGTTCAAGCACTGACACCACCTCTAGCTAGAAGGAAACGCATGCCCTCCCAGAGGTCCTCTCCGGTTTCTGGTTCATACTGGGGTGTGAGGCTCACGAATTCACATTATACACAAGGCTACGCTACACAGGCGGTGCTTTGATCATCAACCACAAGACTTTGCTTTTCAACAGAAGACCTAATCACTGCATCTTAGCATGTCACACAGGCAATTCACACCATGCAACTGATGACTATCAATCACACAGAATGAATTCCAATGTCAGACACACAGTCCATTTACAAGTCTGTTCTGGGTCTGAACGAAACCGGAGGCACTATATATCTTGCATACCCATCGATCTCCATGTACGTCTGGACGATCACCACTCATTATCCATATTTCGGGATGCCTCCCAATCAGGACATCAGTTACCATCCAAACGAGGTGAAGATCTCCGGTCTTCGACCACTGTCTTCATCTTCGATTTCTTATCGTCGATTCAGTTATTCAGAATGGGATAAACCCGGTCTTTCTGAGCAACTCGCATATATAATAAACAAGTGCTACACAAACACAACACACGCTTTATTCCAATTCATTAGTTACTAACCGTAAATCAGTATGAGAACGATTCCCCAAATAATAACCCTGAAGGCCAAAACCAACATCAGATCAAAATCCAGGAAACCATTCGACTTAGCTAACCTTCAGTTAGTTTCTAAATTTCACCTTCCATATCGTTTGTAATATTTTATAACGATTTATCGCTATTTTTATTTATTTTAAAATAGCCAATTTATTCAAACAACGCTTCGGGCCATAACTCCGCCGTGGCGCTGTTTTTCTTCAGATTTGATTTACACATATCTGAAAATCTAACCGTTGGATCTTCACAAAATTTATATCACTAGAAAGATCTTTTCAAAACGAGTCCAATGGTTTCAGTTTTGGGAAAATCCGACGGTTGGATCTCTCGGTATAATCGTTTGAAGTTTCGATTTCAAAATATGAACTACAGCGTCGTTATTCGATTTAATTTAATTATATTTATATACATATATATATAAATATAATCGATTCTGGCGCTGTTTTTCTTTAGATTTGAATTAAACATTCTAGACAATCCAACCGTCGGATCTTCACAAAGTTGGTGTCGTTGGAAAGATATTTCCAAAGCGAACCCAACAGTTTCGGTTTCGGGAAAATCCGATGGTCGGATCACCTGCACTAATCGTTTGAAATCACGGTTTCAAAACACGAACTGCAGCTTCGTTATTCAATTTATTTTAATTATATTTATATATATATATATATATTTAAATATAATCGATTCTTCGATTTCAAAATGATATTCTTTTCATATATTTGATAAAAATGATATTTTTATCCAACCGACTTTTATTTCAACACTTCACTATTTTTAACAATTCATGTATAGAAAAAAATGTGATTTTTATTGTAAAACAATTTACTTCAAAACACGACTATTTGATATAGTTCATATAGATGATAAAAATATGTTTTTTATTATAAAATAATTTTTTTCAAACACGAATACCATTCAACACATGAATTTCTTTTCAACGAATGAATTTCAATTCAACACATGAAGGTTTTCTATAGTTCGTATATATAAAAAATAAAAATGTGATTTTTATTGGTAAAACAATTTATTTAAAACACCAATACCATTCAACACATGAATTTCTATTCAACGAATGAATTTCTATTCAACATATGAAGGTTTTCTATAGTTCGTATATATAAAATAAAAATGTGATTTTTATTGTTAAAACAATTTATTTAAAATACGAATACCATTCAACACATGAATTTCTATTCAACGAATGAATTTCTATTCAACACATGAATGGGGTTTCAACATATGAAAATAATTTCAACAAATGAAAATAATTCTAACACATGAATATTTCAGAAAATTTCGACAGCATAACGGTAGGGTAGTTAAAACCGGGGCCGTCCCTAGTACGGCTCCTCGCTCTACCTTAAAGCCTCCCAGCTTTTGACAATGGGGATTTCATGCATCTAATTCGCACGCAGGCAGCACATATATTTTTTTTCTTTCTCACAAACTAATCCTATGTGGTTTCAACCAAATAATTCTTAACCACAAATGGGTATTTTTCAACCACAATCAATCAATTTCAACCACAAACAATTCTAATCAACCATTTGTAATCAACCGATTTTCACACCAATCACAACCAATAAATATCGTCCATGGTTTATGGACGAGGGGCGTATATATATATATATATATATATATATATATATATAAGCATTTCACTTCTATTTCAACACATATATAATTTTTACAACGCATATATAACTTATATATCGAACGTACAACTTATACAACGCTTATATAACTCATACATCGACTATATAATTTATACATCATCGTTTTCCATCGTTTATAATTTAGAAATGTCACCTTGGGTTCCACTCCACCAAAAATAGCAGAAGGCTTAGAAAAATGTGTGGTCTCTTCTAGAATGTAGAAGACGTCCACACGAGTCCACTGTCTCTTGGTTTACTGAATTTCGTCAACTCAAGATAAAGATACGATTTTTCAAAGTTTGCAACGCTTAAAAGTGTTATTTTTAATTTAAAGAAATCAAAGCCGTATACCTTCAACGTTGGTTCGAACTTAGGGTTCGCGAATTCTCCCAATCCGAAGCACGATGTGACGATCAGTTGGCGCCACCCTCTGGAGCTCGGAGAGGCGCAACGACGCCTGGTGGTTGGGTTGGATTCGATCGCCTCTGGCAATGGTGGCGGCGCTGTGAAGGTCGCAAGTTCGAAGGGCTCGTGCTCGTCGATGGAGCGACTACAGGTGATGTGGCTTTTCTTGGTTTGAAGAGGGGAGTGAGGCGAACAAAAGACTCAACTGGAGCGGGGGCTAAAGATGGACGTGGCGGCGGCGATTTGATCGGGAATTGGGGAGGTCCTTTCCGTCGTTAATCGCGATGGAGAAGAGAGATAATTTTTTTATATAAAATTCTGATTGGCCGGGAGCTTTTAAAAGAGGGTTTTCTAACACGACCTCCAATCCAAACCCAACGACTGTCGTCCCTAGCTAAATACCCCCATTCCGAACACAATGGGATATGCTTCGAAGGCCCATTCGAATGTTTCATTTAGTTTTCATTCAAATTAAAATATAAAACATTTAATATTCGATTTGAACGTACATTTCAATTTGCCGGGGCCACATACTGATTCTAAAAATTCCCGAAAAATAAATCTAGTTATGTTTTGACGATATGGTCCCAACAAAACTAGTTTCATCGAATTCTGAGACCGTTTGAAAAATGGCCCTTTTCTGGTCGATCCAATTTAACAAAAATCGGCCAAACACATTTTCCTTTTCCACGTTCGCATACTAGCTTCAAAAATTATGAAATTTGAAACCTAGAAATAATTTTACATCCTGGATCCAACAAAAGTGGTCTCATCGAATTACGAGGTCGTTTGCAAAATGGCCATTTTCACGGGCTATATAAACTCTATAGCGACCTTTCTAAAAATTCATTTGGCCATAACTTTTGCTTCCCGCTATGAAACTTCGATTTTTCAGATTCGTTAGAAAGATATTCACTAATAGATTTAAATATTTTTGGTTTCACTAAAATCTGATTTATTTTGCACCCGGTACAGTCAGTCAAAGTTTGAATTCAAATTTTGAAACTACCGCGCCATTTCAGTTCTTGTTTATAATTAGAGTTAATTATATTTATTTTCAAACGTCGATTCAAACTTACTTTTCGTCGTTATTATTTAAAATATTTATTTTAAATATTTAAAATCCACCAAAACAGCCAATTTAAAATTTTCAAATTGGTTCAGATTTTCCGGGTCGTCACATATTTGTTGATTGAAAACAATATTTTTAACATGTATATAAACTATTAAAAATAACCAAAGGTTGAAATAAATATTTGTTGATTGAAAATAATATTATTAACATGTATATGAACTGTTAAAAATAACCAAAGGTTGAAATTAATATTTGTTGATTGAAAAAAATATTTTTAACATGTACATGAACTGTTAAAAATAACCAAAGGTTGAAATAAATATTTGTTAATTGAAAATAATATTTTTAACATGTATATAAACTGTTAAAATAATCAACGGTTGAAATAAATATTTGTTGATTGAAAATAATATTTTTAACATGTTTATGAACTGTTGAAAATCATAATGTATAGAAATAAATATTGGTTAGCTAAAAATATTATTTTTACTTTAGATATGCATATATATATATACATACATGTACTGAACAGGTAAATGGATTTGTTGTTGAGTAAAGAATTTATTTGCATGCCCAACAAGTAGGTAAACTTTAATGAGTTGGTTGCGCAATTTTATTTACATATCAACTCCAGTGAATGCCATTGGATGTGGGGTGTCGGTTGTTCTATGTGAGATTATAAACAACACCATAGGTAGTAACAATTAATTTTGAACTACACTGCATGACATACTTCGTGAAGATGACATATTCTATCATATACCACATAAGCATTTGGAGCTTATGTGACGAGGTTGGAATTACCATACAAGCGAGACACTTGTATGGAGAAGACTGTATTTCAGGTTGAACCGAAGATGAACTATTGATTTCATAGCGTATCATATTCCATATAAACATTTGGAGCTTGTATGATGAGGTTGAGATTACCATACGAGTGAGATGTTCATATGGAATTGATTGAATTACAGGTTGAACTGAGGACTGTTATGGAAAAAAATATAACAGTAAATTGCCAGATTAAATAAAAACCCCACACGGGTGTAGAGTTGACAATAATCACGTCTCTCTAGTTAGTAGATACGGCACATGGATTATTTATTTCTAACACTGGACGAGGTGACGAGATTTATCTCTAGAGTAATTTTACACACTCCCTCGGGCATAGATAGGACGCTAAAAATTATGTGTGCTTATATTGGATTTATTGGATACCTAATACGACCCAATAAATTTCCAAACCCCTTCCCGTACAAAGGAGGTTATGGCGAAATTTTTCGAAATTTAAAGGCATTAACCAAAATTTTTAAGTGAAAACAGTTTGGAAATCGTCGAATGAATTATATATATATATATATATATATAAAAACTAAAATAAAATGAATCGCGCAGCTGTAGTTCGTGATTTGGAATCGTGATTTTAAACGATTATACCGAGAAATCCGACCATCAGATTTCCCCGAAACTAAAACATTGGGTTCGCTTTGAAAATATCTTTCCAACGATATAAAATTTGTTGAGATCCAACGATTAGATTGTGTGAAATGCTTAAATCAAATCTGAGGATAAACAGCGCCAAAATGAATATATATATATATATATATATATATATATATATATATATATAAAATGAATCACGCCACTGCAGTTCGTGTTTTGAAATTGTAATTCTAAACGATTATTATGGGAGATCCGACCGTCAGATTTTTCCAGAACCGGAACAGTTGGGTTCACTTTGGAAAGATCTTTCCAACAATATAAATTTGTTGAGATCCAACGGTCAGATTGTGTGAAATGTTTAAATCAAATTTGGACAAGAGCAACGCCAGGGCCATCGAATGACCTGAAACGTCGTTGATGGAAATGGACTATTTTTAAATAAATAAAAATAGTGAAAAATCATTTTAAAATATTATTAACTATGTGGAATGGAGATAAACCGATTTTGCCTTGGTTTATCAGATATTTTGATGGTTGGATGTATTTGACATGAAAATTATAATAATGAATTGAAATGTGGATGTCGAATAGTTTAACAATAGTAAGAATTGATTTGAATTCTATACATACGTGAATTATTTGAAAAGGCCGAGTTAATTCTGATTTCAAATAATTGATCAACGATGAAAAGTTGAAGGATGAAGACAGCGGTTGAAGACCAAAGATCTTCACATCGTTTGGATGATTACTGATGTCTTAATTGGAAGGCATCCCAAGACTAGGTAATAAGTGGTGATCGTCCAGACGTACTTGGAGATCGACCATATATGCTAGGGTCTCTCTCCTGTATTGGACATACGGGATGAGGAATAAGGTGCCTCCGGTTTCATTCAGACCTAGAATGAACTTGTAAATGGATAAGTGCCTGAAATTTGATTTTATTCTGTGTTGATTGGTCTCTATTAAATATATATCTGTTTGGTGGTAGAGAATTTATTCTCTTGCTTAACACCCTTCTCTGAGATGTACGAGCTCAGAGGTTATATATCGATAGACATCAGTCGCATGACATGAAATGTCAATGGGACATGCTGAGATGTAGTGATCAAGGTTTTTGTTGAAAAGCAGAGCCTTGTGGTTGATGATCAAAGCACGGGTTTAATATAGCATAGCTTTGTGTATATCGTTAATTCGCGAGCCTCACACCCCAGATATGAACCAGAAACGGGAGAGGACTTCAGGGAGGACATGCGTTTCCTTCTAGCTAGGAGTGGTGTCATGGTATGGAGCCCAGACATTTTTACTTATATGGATGATGGAAAGCGAGGCGCCTTGGTTATATCGGTCACAACGGTGTAGATGGATGGTTTGGTCGATATATGACTAGTTTACGCCCCATAGGGCAGGGAAACGTATTTTTTCAGGCATTTTAATCCACTTCGTGTGAATCGGCCCTAACGATCCAAGGCTTGACTGAGTACTTGCCTGAGACGGGTTAGAGCGTCTCGAAGTCGGTAAGGATGATCTGTTGCCTTGGTTCATGGTGGAAATCCCACTTCCAATACGACATGTGCGGTTTTGATTATAAGCCTATATATGGCGACATAGTAGCTGGTAGCTATGCCGTCTATTATTGATAAATTATAATTGGTATTGTTTTTGAAACATATATGCACTAGTAATAATATCAAATGATTTTGATTTATACGTATCAAGCATAGTTTGGCCATTATAAGGTAAATGTAACAACCCGGAAATTCAGGACCAATTTAAAATTTTTATTTTGGCAATTTTAATAAATTTTGAATATTTAAAATTAATTATTTTAAATAATAATGACTAGAAATTTATTTTTAATAGAATTAGAACATATAAATTTATTTAAATCGAAATTAGAATATAAATATTTATTTTAATTATAAAAGGAATTGGAAATGGCGCGGTAGTTTGAAAATTCGAATTCAAATTTCAAATGAATGTACATGATTCAAAATAAACCGAATTTTGGTGAAACCAGAAATATTTGAATCTATTTGAAAATATCTTTCCAACGAATCAGAAAAATCTAAATTTCATAGCAGGAATAAAAAAAGTTATGCCCAGTTGAAAATTCAAAATAGTCTCTGTGGAAATATAACCCTTAAAAAATAGCGATTTTGCAAACGACCTCCGTTTTCGACGAGACCACTTTTGTTGGATCCGGAATATCAAATTATTACTAGATTCCAAAATTCATAATTTTTGGAATTAATATGTGAGTGTGGCGAAAGAAAACGTGTTTTAAAAGTTTTAGTCAATTTGGATCGACCAGAAAATGGCCATTTTTCAAACGGTCTCCAAATTCGACGAAATTAGTTTTGTAAGAACCGCATCATCAAAACATAGACAGATTTATTTTTCTGGAATTTTTGGAGTCCATATGTGGCCCCGGTAAATTAAAATGTGCGTTTGAATTTAAAATATATTGATTTATATTTTAAATTTAGTGAAAACTAAACGAAATAGTCGAATTAGCTTACGGGACATATCCCATTACATTCAGAATGGGGGTATTTAGCCAAGGGTGGTGGTCGTTGGGTTTGATTTGGGATTCGAGTGCAAAAACCCTAATTTTCGAATTAAATAATATTAAAAAATATATATATCTAAATAAAGGAAAACCCTCATCTCTCTCTACATTTATCAGGCCGCCGCTCTCTAAGATGAACGAACGAAATCGTTCAAAAGTTCTTGCTCCCTTTGCTCCAAGTCCACAACAAATTAACTCAAGCTTCTTTAGAGAATATCGAAGAGGTTGGAGAGATCTAGAACTCCGTATGAGTTTGAGCAATTCTCGTAAGGTGTAGGGCTCAAATATCAAGCCACAACTGCCGTAGTTCGCGCCTGGATTATGGAGCCAGGGGGTGGCGAGTGGGCCCACCTGTCAGGCGAAGGCGGCTGTCGGCATCACCGGGAGGGTGTCTGATCATTGGCAAGTGAAGCACGGCGGCGGCAAAGTGAAAACCTAGTTTGGAAGGAGGGTGGGTTTCGACAACGGTAGTAAACGAAGGATAGGAATTAAAAAAAGGGTTAGGTGCTTAATTAAGTAATTAATTAATATTTAATTATCCAATAAAATATTTAACGTAAATATTATCGTATATAGCTCGTACGATATCAGAATCAGATGATTTTGGAAGCTTTGGACTCGTCTCAACGAAAGTTACAACAGGGAGCTGACCAGAACGGAAATGGAGCACATTAGAATTTTAGGTAAATTTGAACGGGAACAGAAATTCAGAAATTAAAACCGTTCAATGTGAGAACTTCTCACTAAAATTATTTCTGTACAGTTATTTATTTTATAACTGCATATATGAACTGCTCCCTGACGTCCATAGACCATGGACGACTTGTTTGATTGTATTGTGTTGTGGAAATTGATTGTGATTGTGATGTGAAATAAAAATAAAATATTCATGTGTTGAATAAAATATTTGAATAATAAAAATATCATTTTTGTTGTATGTATGAACTGAATAAAATATTCATGTGTGGAATAAAATATTTTATCGTTAAAAATATAATTTTTTACGTGTATATGAATAAAATAAATATTCATTTACAAATCAGAAGATTTGTTTATGTACACCCATTTGACTGATATTGATTGGGACGATAAATTTTACACATCGCCCAACTGCACAAATAAATTCAGTATTTGCTGGTTGAAACCCCACACGGGTGTTGAGATGATATTTGACGTACCCTAATCCCAACTGTTTAGTTGTATGTTAATCGATTGGTTGACAGACTGTTGTAAGCGTTAAATATTTATATTTAATGCTTATACAGTGTAGAATGCACTCTGGATGATGAATGATTGTTGATTATGGTTGTTATATACGTGTGTTGTATGAAATTCATATAAACAACGTTATATGGTAATTGACTGTGTCTGCTTCCAGTTCAAAAAGAATGAATATTTTAAAATAACAAATATTTTAAAATAAGGAATATTTTAAAATAATATTCAGAAAAGAATCAAAATCTGATTTTTGTGTCCAATTTGGGATGGACACGAATATATTTAAGGGTGCGTTTTTTACAGGTCCCTATTAAGTTTCAAAATTAGGCTCACATCCGGTCATAAACTTATTATAAATTAGGTCCCTATTTTTCAAAAATAGGACAAAAAAAAATAAGAAAAAATAAAAAAATTACGTAAATTCATAATAAAATAAAAGAAGTACACGAGAAAAAAATCAGTTGGAAAAACAATCAATAATCATGTCAAAATCAAAAAATACAAAAAAAAGAAAGCGAAATGCAGTAAAATGCATCAAACCATGCACATATTTCACATACTTGCATACCATATATGCATCTATTACAATTCTGCGTCGAACAGCAGCATAAATGCATACATGTATGCAGATTTGTGAAATAAATGCATCTTCTGATGCAAATATTCAAAATGGGCATAGAAAACATGCATACTTGTATATGTGCATACAAGTATGTAGTTAAGCAGAAAAAATACAAACAAGAATGCACATATTGCGTTCCCTACGGCCTTCATCATATTCTTGAATACTAGTATGCAGTTATTCTCAATAAACTGCATAGTTGTATGCAATTATTCAATAAGCCTTCACATATTTTTTACATATGTATGCAGATAGTTGCATACATATATGAAACTATTGCCAAAAGTTGCATACATGTATGCAACTTTTTTTTGTTTGCGTGAACTTCTGGAGAAGTTTCCAGAATTTAGGATTTTTTTTTTGTCCAGAGCGCAATTTTTTTTTGTTCAAAACTGAAAAATGCGAAGGGAACAAGTGAAAAAGGCAGAACCTGCTAGAAAAGATGGGCGGCATCTCATTTTTAGGGACCGAAAACGTAAGTGATACTTTGGGTGGATATGGAGTGAATTAAGATTCATTCTAGGGATGCGTCCCTAATTTTCACTATATTTAAATATATGAAGCCATGTTGATTAGATTAATGCCATTTTGACGAGAATGATATTGATATCGATTTTATTCATTTTTATAATGAATATCGAAAAGGAAGTGAATTCAAAATCTAATGTTTTGAAAATATTATCATTTATACATTAATGATATGGAATATTCAATTTTGATTTGAAATTGAATTTGAAGCTGAAATCGTTTTGAAAACGAATTTAAAACAATTTATAAAACACGTTTTAAGTGGAAATCGACGATATATATATATATATTGTAACGACCCGCATTCTGCGCATCATAGATCGTAGAATATTTATTTCTTTCACATACGAAGTCGTATGGTCATGTAACTTTGGTGAACGACTATTGGGGTCATTTCCCATGTTCATGATTTTTCCCGATTTTTAAATGACCATTTTACCCCTAGTTATCACTGTTTTGGCCATAACTTTTGACTGGAAAGGAATTTTGACCTGAAATCACTTCCATTGGCTCCGGATGATGGGTTCTCTTTCCGTAGAGTGGTCACATTAGCCAAACGGACTCACCGTTTGGGAGATATGGCTGAAACAAGTTTCAGATGGTGAAAAACAGCTTAATTGGGCTTAAACGGGTGATTAGCAGCTAGGCCCAAGGGGAATTTCGGGTTTAGGGGTATATAGGTGCTGATTAGGGTTTGAAAACATTTCTTTAGACATTTTCCAGCCGCCACTTTCATTTCCCTTAACCTAGCCATGGCCTCCACTCTCTAAATCTCTCTAAAACACCCAAAATCACTTCCTAATCAAGGATTAAGGCTTAGAGGCATCAAATCAAGGAGGATTAGCACAAGGACCGAGGTAGAGCTGCTGTTATATATTGGAATTCGTGCAAATCAGAGGTTCACTTCAGATTTGGAAGTTTTATTGTGGCAAAGGTGAGTGATTTGCATAGTTTTTGCACTAATTACGGTAATTAAGGGGTAATTAGTGAAGATTAGCGAATTTGTACACTAATAAATTCCGGAAAAATGATTAGAAATTCTTAAATAATATTTTATGCCTCTGTTAGGAATTTGGTTCGATTTGATTAAGTTTTGTTAACCTTATGATTAGTTTTACTTAAACATGCTTAAGGGAAAATAAGGAGCTTTGGCCACTTTTGATCCATTTTGATCCATTTGAGTGATTGTTTGCTGTTGTGGTTGCTATTACATGTTGCTATGACTCTATGGTGTGTTTTGTGATTGCTTAGAAGTGTTAGTTTGGTCAAAAACGCCGTCGAATGGCGAGAAACTGTCGCTGGAACGAAGTGCAGGAATTTATCCGGATCGGATCGCCCCCATGCCCACGAACCGACCCGCCTGCTCGAACCGCGCCACGTGCCAGAGCTCGGAGCCACGAAGGGAAGACCACGATCCAACTTGGAGAGGAAGCGCCACGAGCTGATGAGGCGCCACGATCCAGATGGGTAGCTCGACCCGAACCAGTGGATTGCCACGAACTGATAAGCCCGAACCGACCCGACAAGGCGCCACGAGCTGATGAGGTGCGATCCATATGGTGCGACACGATCCGACGCTGGCGAACCGAACCAGGAAGGCTTCCACGATCCGACCCGAGCGTGAAGGATGATCCGAACCGATCCGAGGTTGATGGCTTCGAGCTGGTGACTGCGAACCGAACCAGGAAGTTACGAACAGAATGAAGACCGATCCGGAGGGTGATGACAGAAACCCGAGATGCAAAGGAAGCCCAAATGAGAAGTTAGAGCTCAAGATTCAGATGGGAATCAACGAGTTCGCTTCATGGTTGGGTTTTGCTGCGGGACGCGTGCCAAGGGGTTATCGACGTCTATAGCTTTGGACCACTATGGTAGGAGGTACGAAGGCGGATTCAGGGCCATTATGGCATCGGTAGAACCAAGGGCTACGACCAATGAAGTGGGTCATTGAAATGTTTGGTCATGACTCAAAGTGTTTGGCTTGGTCACAGCGGGGTTTCTACAAGTCGGGATTCGTCGTTACCTCAGTTTTGCCTAGTGCTCCAAAGTGGTAGATATCGTACGCTTTACGCACTGAGTGAGAGACGTGAGGATGGTTGCTATGCTTGATTGTTTGACATGCACACCCCACCCCCGTATTCTTACACTATTTATTATGGCACCTTAGAGCATTGTACGGTATGTGGTACAAACTCTTTGGTTGCAGGTCCAGGTTCAGGTATGGTTTAGTATACCTGTTATTGTTCTGTTTAGATACTTATCGCTCATACCAGGCTTTATGTCTGACCCAGAGTTTTATGTCTCTTCTTATTACTCTGGGTGCTCACACAAGCAGACTAGAGACAGGTTAGCTGGTGATGCACGGGTAGATGATCCGGAGACGAGCAGGAGGCTTCCACGTAATATATATATAGTATTCTCCCTGTGTTGTCGAAGATCACTGCTTGGGCATTGGTGGTGCATCTTCCACTTTAGCTTTCTTTTGTTTAGAGACATTAGATTTTGAAAAGTTGTAATAAGCTGTATTTGAATTTCCGCTGCTCTGATGTTGATGTTGATTTTAGTTATCAGCTTATGCACTGTCTCACCTGTTTTATGTCAAGTATGTTATTATTATATTTTATTCCATGCGCTGTGAGACATTCTACAGGTCCCTTGATTAGTTCATTCCCTTCCTTCCTTTCTTTGGCGACCGTCCCGTGCTAACTGGACATGTGTACAGCGCACTTTTGGAGTAAATGTCGGTTGGTGCGGGGCGGGCCGTCACACTTGGTATCAGAGCTCTAGGTCGCGTAGTTAACCTAGGGAAGTTATCAGGGAGGAATAATATACGTATACGAGAGAGCGTATTTGTGATTACTTTGCTTTTAAAAGCTATATATATATATATATATATACTATTACTATTATAAGGATGAAGTCGTACTACACTAGCACCACTATGGAGTCGTTAATTGTTTCCTTTTTCAGATTGACGATGAGCCGATATACTAGAGGTGCTGGTAGGGGAGCCAACAATGGGAATGCTGCTGACATGAGGACGATGTTTACAGACCTCATGAGAGAGATGCTTAGAGATGTACAGAGGGCAGCTCCCAATGGTGGAAATGGTGGTGGTCCAATAGTGCAGGCGCCAAGAGTCGACTTCGCCAAGCTGAATAAGGATTATACTAGCCTTGGTGGAAAGCCGTTCCACGGAACGGAGTCGGCCACGGATGTTCAAGATTGGTTGGATAGTTGCGAACGTATCTTTGAAGATTTGGGTATCGAGGATGCAATGAAGAGAAAGCTAGCGTCCCGTCAGCTGCAAGGGCGGGCAATGAATTGGTGGAATGCTATAAAGGCAGCTACTCCCGAAGATCAGATCACTTGGGAGCAGTTTAAGGCTCGCTTTAGCGAGAAGTTCATTCCAGCTGCTCAGAAGTCAGTGCTGTTTAAGAAATTCTTGGAGCTCAAGCAGAATGGCAGAGCTGTCTCGGAGTATATTGCTGAATTTGACACCTTGTCAAAATATGGGCTATCTCTTATTGATACTGCCGAGAAAAAGAATGAGAAATTCATAACTGGTTTGGATCAGTACTTGGGGGAAAAACTTATTAACCACATCGATGAGACGTTTGAATCAATTGTGGGGAAAGCGTTAAGATCAGAAAGTCTCTACCCTAGGTCGAAGACTGAGGTTGCATCCGCAGATGAGCCAAAGCCACAAGCAAGTGGTGGAGGCAAGGGTGGATCCCAGAATAAGAGAAAGCAGAATCAAACTAAGGATGGCCAGAAGAAAAAGAATAAGCAAGATGTTGAGTGCTTCAGCTGTGGTAAGAAGGGCCATTATGCTAGTAATTGTCGGGCCAAGCCAGCGGATAGGAAGTGCTTCAACTGTGGCCAAATGGGACATCACAAGGACAAGTGTCCACAGCCCCCTAAGGAAAAGCAAATGGTGAAAGCCTACGCTCTTAATGCTATTCCTTCTTCGTCGAATGCCCCAATAGCGGCGGAGAAGGGAAAGAATGTCATCATTCAAGGCATGCTTTCTGTTTATGATGTTCCTGTTAGAGTTTTGTTTGATACCGGAGCTTCCAGTTCTTTCATATCTAGTGACCTGGTAGAGAGGTTGGGATTGGAGCCCGAGATTGTCGATAGACCTTTAGTGGTGACGAACCCGATTGGTGGTTCGACTAGCCTTAGCATGATTTGTCGTAGTGTGGTCTTATCGAGTCATGGATGCATGTTTGTTTGTGATTGCTTTGTTTTGGGCTTTACTGGATTTGGCATTATTTTGGGAGTAGATTGGCTCCAAAGATACGGGGTGGTGGTAGACTGTGAGGGCTTGTTGGTGACAGCTAGAGCGGATGATGGGCGGAGGATAGTGTTTGGTGGTCTACCCAGTAAGGGG
Organism: Allium sativum; assembly: GCA_030737875.1. NCBI lineage: Eukaryota > Viridiplantae > Streptophyta > Magnoliopsida > Asparagales > Amaryllidaceae > Allium > Allium sativum. The sequence continues at coordinate 167,182,106 of CM060913.1, forward strand.
GTATTGGCTAGTTTTCTAAACTCCCTCGACATTCCGCATAGTGAGTTGTCAGGTTTGCCCGTGGTTGGCCAGTATCCGGATGTTTTCGAAGAAGTGACCGGACTTCCACCACACCGAGAGATTGAGTTTCGTATTGATTTGGTAAAAGATGCCAGGCCTATAGTGATGCCACTTCGTCGTATGGCACCAAGAGAGCAGCGAGAGCTCGAGGTGCAAGTCAGCGATCTTTTGAAGAAGGGATTTATCAGAAGGAGTGTTTCTGAATGGGGAGCACCAGTTGTGTTTGCTACCAAGGCGGATGGTTCCCTTCGTTTGTGTGTAGACTACCGCGAGTTGAATAAAGTGACGAGGAAGAACAAGTATCCTCTACCGCGGATAGATGATTTGTTTGATCAGTTGAGTGGCGCGAGAGTATTTTCTTAGTTGGATCTCGCGACAGGTTTTCATCAGCTTAGAGTGGAAGCTGAGAGTATAGCTAAAACGGCATTTCGGACGCCGTCTGGGTTTTATGAGTGGTTGGTCATGCCATTCGGGCTGACCAATGCCCCAGCATATTTTGTGGATCTTATGAATAGGGTATTCAGAGATCAGTTGAATAAGTTTGTCCTTGTGTTCGTTGATGATATTTTGGTCTATTCGAGGACAGAGGAAGAACACAAGGAACATTTAATAGTAGTGATGGAGGTGTTGAGAAAACACCAATTGAAAGCAAAGTTTTCTAAGTGTCACTTCTGAAAGAGGGAAGTGAGGTTCTTGGGCCATGTTGTATCAGAGAATGGTATTGCCGTGGACCCGGCAAAGGTGGCTACGGTACAGGACTGGCCTACGCCCAAGAATGCAACAGATGTAAGAAGTTTCTTGGGGTTAGCGGGATATTATCGTAAGTTTATCCAAGGTTTCTCCAAGATAGCAGCACCATTGACCCAGTTGACCAAGAAGAATCAAGCTTTTGTCTGGGATAAAAGGTGCGAGAATGCATTCAAAAGTCTAAAGGACAAGTTGACAAGCGCACCAGTGTTAGTCATTCCTATGGGGGATGAAGAGATGACGGTATACACGGATGCCTGTGGTACCAGACTGGGTGCTGTATTGATGCAAGGCGGTAGGGTTATAGCTTACGCAAGTCGGCAATTGAAACCGCACGAGAGAAGATACCCTACCCATGATTTAGAATTGGCAGCGATCGTGTTCGCGTTAAAGATGTGGAGACACTATCTCTTGGGAGAAAGATTTGAACTGTTTACAGATCATAAGTCGTTAAAGTATCTCTTCTCTCAGAAAGATCTGAATCTCCGTCAGCAGAGATGATTAGAGTTCTTAGCTTCCTATGATTTTGACATCGCATACACACCAGGAAAGGGCAATGCGGTGGCTGATGCATTGAGTAGAAGACATGCCAGCTTAGGGGCTATGTTCCTTGAATGGAAGCAACTGGAGTTTATCGCGGGGTTTGATTTCAGACCAAAGTGCGAATTGGATCCAGAAATGTTAGCAAGTTTGACGATCAGACCCACTTTGATTGAGCGGATCGGCTCTAGTCAGAGGGACGATCCTAACCTATTGGAAATCATCTCCAAGTTAGAGATGGGTATCGATGAGGAGATGAACAAGTATGGGCTTGATCGAGATAGATGGCTTAGAAAGAATGGAAAGCTTGTTGTACCCAATGTCAATGGATTGAGGGATGAAGTGCTTAGAGAATGTCATCACTCAAAGCTGACTATACACCCCGGTGGTAATAAGATGTATCGAGATATGAAGCAGACTTACTACTGGGAAGGGATGAAAAGAGACGTTGGGAAATTTATATCCAAGTGCATGAATTGCCAGCTAGTTAAAGCCGAGCAAAAGAAGCCTAGTGGATTACTGCAACCATTAGAAATTCCCGAATGGAAATGGGAGCAAGTCTCGATGGATTTCATTGATGGCTTGCCAAGGACTAGATCGGGACATGATAACATTTGGGTAGTTGTGGACCGACTGACTAAAAGTGCAAGATTTATACCCGTCAAATCGACCAGAACGGCAGCCAAGTTGGCAGAATTGTATATGAAATGGGTAGTGAGATTTCATGGAGTACCCAAAAGCATTGTGAGCGACCGAGACCCGTTGTTCACTAGTGGGTTTTGGAGGAGCTTACAAGAGGCTCTAGGGTCAGAGTTACATCTCAGTACCGCATATCATCCTCAGACCGACGGTCAGACGGAGAGGGTGAACCGTATTTTGGAAGACCTCTTGAGAGCATGTATATTGGATTTTGGTGGATCATGGGATGACCATTTGCATCTAGTAGAGTTTGCATATAATAATAGCTACCAATCCAGTATCGGTATGGCTCCGTTTGAAGCTTTGTACGGAAGACCGTGCAACTCACCATCATGTTGGATAGAGACTGGCGAGAAGTTTATGCTTGGACCAGATGTGGTGAGGGAAACTTCAGATAAGATTAAGATCATTCAACAACGAATGAAGGCTGCCCAAGATAGGCAGAAGAGTTATGCTGATAAGTGGAGAAGAGACTTAAAATTCTCCGTTGGCGAATTGGTGTTTGTCAAGATTTCTCCGTTGAAGAGCGTAATACGATTTGGCAGGAGAGGCAAGTTGGCACCAAGATTTGTTGGCCCATTCCCTGTTCATGAACGAGTCGGGGATTTAGCATACAGAATTGACTTACCGGAGAAGATGGCGGGAGTTCACAACGTATTTCATGTTTCCCAACTAAGGAAGTTCGTTCACGACTCAGATATGACTATTTCACCTGATCAGTTAGAGGACTTCGAAGTAGAGCCCGAGGCGGTTGGGAACCGCAAGCCGGCCCGTATTGTCGAGCACGACATGAAGCAACTTCGAAGGAAGGCGGTGAAGCTAGTCAAGGTACAGTGGAGCGAGGACGAGAATGATTGTACTTGGGAGACAGAGGAAAACATTAGGAAGTCACACCCAGAACTCTTTGCCTGGTAAGATTTTGACTTCGATTTAGTTTTCCGCATGCTAGGATAGGCTTGTTCGCTTGTTTTGCATGATTGATTGTTGTATGTGGTTGTTAGGCATGCGGGATCCTTTGTATGTTTTGGGTTAAGGAATTTCGGGGCGAAATTTCTTAAGGGGGGAGAGTGTAACGACCCGCATTCTACGCATCATAGGATCGTAGAATATTTATTTCTTTCACATACGAAGTCGTATGGTCATGTAACTTTGGGGAACGACTATTGGGGTCATTTCCCATGTTCATGATTTTTCCCGATTTTTAAATGACCATTTTACCCCTAGTTATCACTGTTTTGGCCATAACTTTTGACTGGAAAGGAATTTTGACCTGAAACCACTTCCATTGGCTCCGGATGATGGTTTCTCTTTTCGTAGAGTGGTCACATTAGCCAAACGGACTCACCGTTTGGGAGATATGGCTGAAACAAGTTTCAGATGGTGAAAAACAACTTAATTGGGCTTAAACGGGTGATTAGCAGCTAGGCCCAAGCGGAATTTCGGGTTTAGGGGTATATAGGTGCTGATTAGGGTTAGAAAACATTTCTTTAGACATTTTCCAGCTGCCACTTTCATTTCCCTTAACCTAGCCATGGCCTCCACTCTCTAAATCTCTCTAAAACACCCAAAATCACTTCCTAATCAAGGATTAAGGCTTAGAGGCATCAAATCAAGGAGGATTAGCACAAGGACCGAGGTAGAGCTGCTGTTATATATTGGAATTCGTGCAAATCAGAGGTTCACTTCAGATTTGGAAGTTTTATTGTGGCAAAGGTGAGTGATTTGCATAGTTTTTGCACTAATTACGGTAATTAAGGGGTAATTAGTGAAGATTAGCGAATTTGTACACTAATAAATTCCGGAAAAATGATTAGAAATTCTTAAATAATATTTTATGCCTCTGTTAGGAATTTGGTTCGATTTGATTAAGGTTTGTTAACCTTATGATTAGTTTTACTTAAACATGCTTAAGGGAAAATAAGGAGCTTTGGCCACTTTTGATCCATTTTGATCCATTTGAGTGATTGTTTGCTGTTGTGGTTGCTATTACATGTTGCTATGACTCTATGGTGTGTTTTGTGATTGCTTAGAAGTGTTAGTTTGGTCAAAAACGCCGTCGAATGGCGAGAAACTGTCGCTGGAACGAAGTGCAGGAATTTATCCGGATCGGATCGCCCCCATGCCCACGAACCGACCCGCCTGCTCGAACCGCGCCACGTGCCAGAGCTCGGAGCCACGAAGGGAAGACCACGATCCAACTTGGAGAGGAAGCGCCACGAGCTGATGAGGCGCCACGATCCAGATGGGTAGCTCGACCCGAACCAGTGGATTGCCACGAACTGATAAGCCCGAACCGACCCGACAAGGCGCCACGAGCTGACGAGGTGCGATCCATATGGTGCGACACGATCCGACGCTGGCGAACCGAACCAGGAAGGCTTCCACGATCCGACCCGAGCGTGAAGGATGATCCGAACCGATCCGAGGTTGATGGCTACGAGCTGGTGACTGCGAACCGAACCAGGAAGTTACAAACAGAATGATGACCGATCCGGAGGGTGATGACAGAAACCCGAGATGCAAAGGAAGCCCAAATGAGAAGTTAGAGCTCAAGATTCAGATGGGAATCAACGAGTTCGCTTCATGGTTGGGTTTTGCTGCGGGACGCGTGCCAAGGGGTTATCGACGTCTATAGCTTTGGACCACTATGGTAGGAGGTACGAAGGCGGATTCAGGGCAATTATGGCATCGGTAGAACCAAGGGCTACGACCAATGAAGTGGGTCATTGAAATGTTTGGTCATGACTCAAAGTGTTTGGCTTGGTCACAGCGGGGTTTCTACAAGTCGGGATTCGTCGTTACCTCAGTTTTGCCTAGTGCTCCAAAGTGGTAGATATCGTACGCTTTACGCACTGAGTGAGAGACGTGAGGATGGTTGCTATGCTTGATTGTTTGACATGCACACCCCACCCCCGTATTCTTACACTATTTATTATGGCACCTTAGAGCATTGTACGGTATGTGGTACAAACTCTTTGGTTGCAGGTCCAGGTTCAGGTATGGTTTAGTATACCTGTTATTGTTCTGTTTAGATACTTATCGCTCATACCAGGCTTTATGTCTGACCCAGAGTTTTATGTCTCTTCTTATTACTCTGGGTGCTCACACGAGCAGACTAGAGACAGGTTAGCTGGTGATGCACGGGTAGATGATCCGGAGACGAGCAGGAGGCTTCCACGTAATATATATATATATAGTATTCTCCCTGTGTTGTCGAAGATCACTGCTTGGGCATTGGTGGTGCATCTTCCACTTTAGCTTTCTTTTGTTTAGAGACAGTAGATTTTGAAAAGTTGTAATAAGCTGTATTTGAATTTCCGCTGCTCTGATGTTGATGTTGATTTTAGTTATCAGCTTATGCACTGTCTCACCTGTTTTATGTCAAGTATGTTATTATTATATTTTATTCCATGCGCTGTGAGACATTCTACAGGTCCCTTGATTAGTTCATTCCCTTCCTTCCTTTCTTTGGCGACCGTCCCGTGCTAACTGGACATGTGTACAGCGCACTTTTGGAGTAAATGTCGGTTGGTGCGGGGCGGGCCGTCACATATACATACATACATACATACATACATACATACATACATACATATATATATATATATATATAATGGCCTGAATAGAACGCGCCGCGCCGCGGCAGTTTGCGAATTTCGACCACTGACTTCGAATGGACATTACGGGAGATCCGACCGTCGAATTCTCCTAAAGCCGGAACCGTTGGGTTCGTATCGTAAAGAATTTTCCAACGAATACAAGGGATTCAAAATCTAACGGTTGGATTTGGAGTTATGTCCAAATAAAATTTGGAAAAGGTCGCTATAAGTGTAGTTCGATGACCATTTATGGAAATCGACTCTACGGGCCTTGATAAAATTATTAAAAATATCAATAATTTGTGTAAAATCATAATAAATGATTTGGAAAGAATTGGGATGAAAAATTCCATATTTGAAAAGATAAAAATATATTTTTATCGAAATGAACTAGTTATGAACTAGAATTATTATCCAATATTTTTAAATAGATAAATTGGATTTGAAATGGTTTTAAAAATAACCAAAATTTCCAATATACGGATTGGATTGCGTTTGAATCGAAATTATCATTGGAATATCTTGATATTGGATTTCGTGATTATACAGATATTGTGGAGGAATTTGGAAGATATATATATCATTATTCCCAATACAATATTTGTTGATTTCAGAATTTGATATTGAATATAAGATGATATAATTTCTATTCAAAGCCTTGTATTTAATATTGAATTGGATTTTCGGTTTGTCGTGAACTGTGTTTTAAATGACACTGTTCTTAAACCCAGTTGAGAAAAGATATAAATCATTTTATTAATAATTAAGGAAGTTTACCAATTAATTAACATTTAATTGGAATTAAATTGAAATTGTTTTTTGGGTTTATCATGAATGGTGTTTTAAATAACACTTGTTCTTTAACCCGATTAACAATGGAATGATATTATGGGTTTGTCGTGAAAGGTATCTTTAATAATACCATTCTTAAACCCAATGGAGTTAATAAAATTAGAAACTAACTTGAGATTAGCTAAGTTGAATGGTTTCCTGGGTATTGATCTGGTGTTGGTTTCGGCCTTCGGGATTAATACTTAGGGAATTGTTCTCTTACTAATTTACGGTTATAGACTGATAAGATGGGTTCTTCAATAACACTGTTCTTAAATCCCATGCGAAAAGCATAAATCTTTTAATTAAGATTGTTAGAGTTTCCAATTATATTTAATAATTGGAATAAAATGGAATGTGAATTGGGTTTATCGTGAACTGTATTTTCAAGGACATTCGTTCTTTTACCCGATTTACAGTGAAATGGGATTTCGAATTTATAAATCTTTTTATTAAAGATTTTACGGGATTTTCCAAATTAAAGTTTTCCAATTTAATATATTAAATTGGAATTGAATGGAATTCGATTGATAATAATCGAAGAGAACTTCTCTGGAGGAAGACTATTAATATATATGGAATTTAAAAGGCTTTGCCGTTATTCCATTAATATTATTAGTCGGATACGGAAATTGATATCGATTACATATTGATTTGTTTTTCCGTGAAGATTCCATAATCAATGGAAAGTGATTTTGGGTTTATCGTGATGTGTTTTAAAAGACATTAGTTCTTTAACCCAGTTAAAGATAAGATTAATTTCTTAACTTTGAAAAATCATTAAGAAATGATTTTTGGAGATTAAAACTAAATTAGAGTTTTAATGAATCTTTAATTAGATTGGAATGTGAATCGGATTATTAAAATTATCGAATTCATGAAATGATCGAGAGTGGAGTACCACCAGTTTTACTCCAAGCGATAGTTAAATCTTTAATTAGATTTGAACGTGAAATGGTAATCGAATTTACTGATAACACTGTGGTGTTAGATACGGAGTACTACCAGTTTTGCTCCATGGGATGAATAGGTTGGGATTGGGAAATGAAACAAATGATTACTTCGGTAAGGTTCGCTAAACCCGACTAGTTTGGAAAACCTTAATATGGTTTGATAGCCAATGGAAGATTAAAGAATAAATTTAAAAGAATTTATCTTTGATAAAATTAATGGGAACCTATTCCCTAATGATGTGAATATTTGAATAAAAGAATATTCTGGATTGGAACGAGGCGTATGTTCTGTTTTTATAACACTTGTTTATTAATACGCGGGTTATTCGGAAAGGCCGGGTTTATACCCATTCTGAATAACTGATTTGACGATATGTCGACGATGAAGACGGTGGTTGAAGCCGGAGGTCTTCACATCATTTGGATGATTACTGATGTCTTAATTGGGCTGTACACCCAAGACAAGTTAATAAGTGGTGATCGTTCCATACGTACTTGGAGATCGAGTGGATATGCGAGGACCTCTCTCCTGTATTTGACATACGGGACGAGGAATAAGGTGACTCCTGTTTTGTTTAGACCCAGAACGAACTTGTAAATGGATGTTTGTATTACATCGGATTTCATTCTGTGTGATTGATAGACATCAGTTGCATAGCGTGAATAGCCTGTGTGGCATGCTGAGATGCAAAGGATCAAGGCTTCTGTTGAAAAGCAGAGTCTTGTGTTGATGATCAAAGCACGACTTTAATATAGCATATGTAACACCCCGTAATTTTCAATATTAATGTTCACAAATTAAAGAATAATTAATCAAAGATGTGAGAAATATGGGAAACGAGTTGCGCCATTATGTTCGTCTCGGAATTCTAGTTAAGATTGAGTCTGAGTTTGCATGAATTGGACTTCGTATGAAGAAGTTATGCCATCGGAAGTTTCACTAAAATTCAAATTTCAAACTCAGATGGGCTAGGCGGGAAAATTCCCGCCAGGGGCCAGGTCGACCAAGGGGTCGACCTGGTGGTCGACCTACCCACACAGGTCGAACAGGGGGTCGACCTACCCCCCACCCCTGGGCAGATTTGTTTGATGACGATTTTCTGACTCTTGGTTGAGTCATTAGGGCTGACTTGTCACCCTATCTTGACTGAATGGCTATGATTCATTCTAGGTTGATCGGATGGCCTAAATTAATCCTAAACTCTATAAAAACACATGTAGACTCAAACCCTAAAATCAGAATCATGGCCTCCATGCTGTCACCTTGCAACCTAGAATAGCCGCCACCAATTAGAGAGGAAAAAAAGCTAATCAATTCAATTCTAATCTAAACCGCAACAAATTGTCTTCTTCAAAGGAAAGCTAAATCAATTTCAGAACTCAGATTTCAGAACTCAAGACCTTCTTTGAGTCGTGAGTTCGATTTCTTTAATAAGATAATTAACAATTTAATTTGGTTGAGTTATGATTTGGGATTATATGGTTATGTTGTGAATCATTGACCGTTATGTTATTATCTATGTTGTAAATCTTTTATGCTACTATCCATGTTGTTATTATCTATGTTGTTAAGATGTGATGTTATTTTGTAAGTCTATGTTAATTATTGGCTTATGTACAATCAATTCATATGCTAGTTTGGTTATGTTTGTGGAACTAATTCATGCGTTAAGTCATATGTAAGTTTAACTGGATAATTCTACATACGAGTTAGGATGTTAATTGAGGCATGGATCATATGCAAGTTAATGAAAATTATATACAACCTTACATGTTTCATGACATCTATTTTATGTGTAATTGGATCTAAAGTTAGGTTATGACATGTGTGAGTTATATGCTAGTATACAAAATTCTATATGCTAGTTTACATGTACATCTTATTTTACATGTATAGATGCAAGTTTATACCATAGTTTATGTTGCATAAATCACATATGCAAGTATGTATGTATGTTTGGAATATGAATCATGTAATGTAAGTTTATGACTATGGTTTATGCAAGTTTACACCTTATGATCAGATCTATGACATACATGGTTTATGCAAGTTTGTGACTATTACCTAAACAAGTTTATATCTTTAGATCTAGATCTATGACATATGACGTTTTGTGCAAGTTTGTGACTTTGGCCTATGCAAGTTTTAGATGAAGAACCTCATTCACACATGCAAGTTCACCCCTTATGTTTAGATCTAGTTTTATTTCTATGTATGTTGTGATGCTTTCTCTTTATTCCATAAGTTAGACTATTCGAGTCTAACGTATATTTCACGTTAAACAAACAAACGTACAACGTGGGGCGAAGGGATAATATTAAAAGATTTAATATTGATAATTGGCATAAATGCATTAAATGGCATAAAATAAATTTGTGATGATAATTTATATAATTTTACATACCATAAATAGATGGACATAATTGAGTCAATTATGGATATAGTTAAATTTGGAATTGATTGATAATTTGAATAGGGAAATTAATTCAAATTGGGGGATAATTGTAACAACCCGTGTTTTTATAACATGTAATAACCATAAATCAAGGAAGAATTAATTTTTAAAATGAGAATCAAGGGAAACTGGGTACGTCATTGCGTTCGTCTCGAAATTCTGCTTGGAAACAAGTCCGAGTTTTCGAAAATCGGCGCCCGTATAACCAAGTTATGATCTTTCGAAGTTTTCAAGTTCAAAACAGCTCAATTCGAATTCAAAATTCGAAATTCAAACCTCAGAATGGACTGGACGGGAAATTTCCCGCCCAGGACCTGGTCGACCTGGGGGTCGACTATGTAGTCGACCTACCTAGGACCAGGTCGACCATAGTGTCGACCTGGGGGTCGACCTGGTGGCCGAGTCCACTTTTGAAGCTGGATTCACTTTGATGTATCTGGCCTCGTTTCTGTCTACATTCATTGACCTGACCCTATAAATACAGCCCCTAACACTAGTCTCTTTACACACAATTCTTTCTGACCTCATGCTGCTCAAATTCTGGTTGAAAAGTTAGAGAGACTACTTCTACGGCGAAGCTACGTTGTTGATTTGGGGATTTCTGTTAGGACTTGACTAAGCATATAAAGATTCAACGTCGACTCTCTTTTTCTATTTCTCAAACCACGATCTGTAAGCCCAAGTTATTTTTAGATTTAAACTGTAAATGTAATCTGAATATGATGTAAATTGAAATTGGACCTACGTATGATGACTGTTTTACATTCGTTCTTGTTCATCTTGGATCTTGACTTTTGGATATATTACTATGACATTGATTTGGGGCCTATTCATGTTGTAAATCAAAAAGAAAAACCCCTCATATTATCATGTTGAATCTGCTATTAGTCACAAGTTTATGACTATCACCGTATGTCAATCGTTACCATGACTATACTATCACCTTATGTCAATCGTTACCATGACTATACTATCACCTTATGACAACAGTTATCTTGACTAGTATCTTATTTCGTTAGATTTGAAATCTTTATGTTTGAAGCCAATATTCCACATGCCAGTAATGTTGTATCATTTATCTCAAGTTATACCATGCTATGCTAGTAATCACTTTTGCCACCTTATACTCGTCCCTTTTTATGTTATTCTCTAATTAGACTTATTTGTATCGATTCGAGCTTATGTGCGATGGGAATACGATTTGGGTAGATTAGGTAAATCATAAATTGGCTTTGAACATGAACGTTATTATAACTTTAACCTGGATATGGACATGAACTTGACACGATTGGACATGAAACATGACATGAAAACTTGAACGTGGGCATGACAATTAGATAAACTTGAAAATGGCCAACTCGAGGTTGTGTTGAGTTTGCAGTGTAAATCTGCCCGGAACCGCCCGGAAAATCCAGTGACTGCAAGCAATAGGATCCAATGTGGGTAGTTGGTCATATCGCATGAAAAACCCGAGGTTAGACTATGTTGTGGTGTAAATCTGCCCGGAAGCCGCCCGGCAAATCCAGTGACCACAACAGTTAGTCTAATGTGAGAGGATGAGTGCACTAATGAATTAATGCCACATGATAAGGTTAAGTCATGAACCACTTGAATATACTTAACCAACTTGACACGATGATTTGATAGGGTTAAGTCATGAACCGCTGGAACACACTTAACCAACTTGATACATGATTTGGATAGGGTTAAGTCACGAATTTGAATGACAACACTTAACCCATTAGAAACCCTAGTTACGCGGTCCTTTTCAGCAGTAACCCACTTAGATGTATCACGATACCCTGGGACTAGGCAGGGTGGGGCACGATTACTGGGCTGATTGTAAGCGACCAGAACCACGGCTGAGTAGGTGCGCCATTGTAGGTTCAGGCGGACTATGGTCGTGCACGTAGTCCGAAGTTGAAAAAGCAGGCATTGGGCACCCGTAGATTTACACTGTGCGTGCTTGATTTGTGTCGGTGGCTGGCACCATAGGACTTGATACACTCTATGGTGGACCTAGCACAGGTAACTACATTTCAGGATAGGGCCGTATGACGCAGACACATGGCGAGCTAGAACTCGTAGGGAGCCGATCGATTAGTAGATCATACCGTAGGACCCCGTAATGGGTCACTTCATGATATTGGGCCAAGGGATCATTTCATGATTAATACTTGACATGGGTTAGAACACTAGTACAGTTAGTGCAGCAAATCTTGAATATGCGATGCTAGACATGACTTATCCTGTTATCTTAATTATCCTACCAGTTCTGTTATCATCCTTATGTTTAATTCCAGTTTCCACATATCATGTTACCTTTACTAGTTTTCATACTGAAAGTCAATAGGGCTTACCAGTCTTTATGACAGACCCTTTTTCATTCTCCCCTTTATCTTTCGTCCCCCCCAGGTTCTCAGGGAGAAAACACTAGCTCTTAGCTTGGACTTAGCTTGCTTTATGACAGCTCATGTACGGTTTGGTCTTGGGCTATGCTATGGTTGCTTCTGCTATTCATGGGGGAATAATTTACTTTTGTTATCTTTATGCTTCTTTTTTTTGGAACTTGATGTAATGGAATAATTTGTACCTTGGATATATGGGGTTTTGACTCTTTACTTGAAAGTAATAAAAGTTTGGTTTTTAATTCCTACCACTGCTTTATTTATGTTCTGCCTTGTGATATCTCTGTGTATGTTTACCTAGATAATACTCCACCAAAACTAGTGCATTCCCTTTGTGAGTGACCCTAGCGGATGTGGGGTGTTACACTTGGTATCAGAGCAGAAGGTTACCAGGCTGGGCAAAAGTTTTAAAAACCTTCTGAAACTATTTTCAAAACCATTTATAAAGAAGCATTTTCAAGAAAAGTTTTATGTTTAAAAAGGCTATTCCCCAAGAAGCCATTAGCACTTTCCTTTGTTTCCTCGTTTGAATCTTTTTCTTTTCGTTTTTCAGCATGGCTGATCTTAACCTTCCTGAGGGAATACCCGTGCCTAGATGGTTCCGAAGGTACTTAGAAGCCAGGGCCAACGGCGCGGGCCCGGCAGACATCCCTCCTCCTCCTCCCCCAGTGGACGTTGTTCCTCCTCCTCTTGGTACCGCCTTTGCCAAAATATGCAAAGACTTTAAAGCGATGGGCGGCAAGAATTTCGTTGGAACTGAAACCTTTGTTGAGGCACGAAACTGGCTAAAGGAAACTAAATACTTGTTCACTATCTTTTATGTGGAGGACCATAGGAAAGTTCAGTTGGCAGCATGGTTGTTGAAAGAGGAAGCTGCATTTTGGTGGGAAGTCACCAACGCTACCAGGCCAGTTGAGACTTGGGCAGACTTTAGAGAAAGGTTTGGGCTTTAATTCTTATCTTCAGCAGAAGAGAACCTTTAGATGGAGAGGTTTCTAGCACTTAAGCAAGGGGACATATCTGTTAGGGAGTACGTGAATAAGTTTAATCAGCTTGCTCGGTTCGGTTTGGATTTGGTCAACACAGCCCGGAAAAAGGTTGTACGCTTTGCTCGAGGATTGAACGAGCCACTACACAGTTTGGCCATAACTCATATACCCATGGGGGCGATCTTTGAAAGCTTGGTGGATATGGCTCTACTTCATGAGGAAGACAAGAATAACAAGAAGGAGGTTAAGCCTAATGAGACTCAGAATAAGAAAGCTGACTTCAAGAAGGGGGGGTAACAAGAATAACAAGAGCAACAACAAACCACGTGAGACGAGGAAGTGCAACTTCGGTGGTATTATTGGACATCTAGCTAAAGACTGTAAAAAGAAGAAGAGGAAGTTGGGTGAATGCTTTCATTGTGGAGATACTGGACACATCAGCAAGGATTGCCCTAAGAAGCAAGGATAAGGGCAAGGGCAGACGCAGCGAGCAGGCCCTTCTAGAGGGCAGTTGCATGCTCTCAACACCACTCCAGCTCATGACCGAGGTAGTAATATTTCTGTAGAAAGCCTTGTTTACATTTCTGACTTTCCTGTTCGAACCTCATTTGACTCTGGCGCATCGCATACTTTTATTTCTTCTGATATTGTTGAAAATCTGCACCTAAGTACTAGTCTGGTTGAGGATCCCATTATAGTTTCAAATCCAATTGGGGGCTCCGCCCATTTATCTATGATATGTGTGGATTTGAGGATCTCTATCTTTAGCGTAGAATTCACGTGTATTGCTTATGTTCTCGGATTTATGGGATACAGTTTGATCCTAGTTATGGATTGGTTGTCCAATTATGGAGCTACTCTTGATTGTAAACAAAGGGTAGTGAGGCTCATGACTCGCCCTGGTAATACCCTTGAAATTTCTTGTAACCCTGAGGGTCCGGTCATGTTGTGTTATCTTGAATCCCTCGACTCGTCCGATGATAATTTGCAATCTGTAAGAATGGTCCGAGAATATCCATATGTCTTTGATGAAGTGAGGGGGTTACCTCCTAAACGCGAGATAGACTTCCGAATTTATCTTGTTGATAATGCCAAGCCAGTTTCATTGCCCGTTAGGCACATGGCCCTGCGAGAAAGAAGGGACCTCAGTAAACAAGCTAACGACTTGCTTAAGAATAATTTCATAAGGCAAAGCATTTCTGAATGGGGTGCTCCAGTGGTATTCGCTACTAAGGCGGATGGATCGCTTCGTCTGTGCGTAGATTATCGTGAGTTAAACAAGCTGACAAAGAAAAATAGGCACCCACTACCAAGAATCGACGATTTATTTGACCAGCTTGTGGGAGCATCTGTTTTCTCGCAACTCGATCTAGCCACAGGATTCCATCAGCTCAGAGTGGCTGAGGATAGCATTGACAAAACTGCGTTTAGGACTCCAGATGGGTTCTTCGAATAGCTCGTCATGTCGTTTGGGTTAACGAATGCACCCGTGTACTTTGTAGATTTAATGAGTAGGGTGTTTCGGGAATTCCTTAACAAGTTTGTGGTAGTTTTCGTGGATGATATTTTGATCTTCTCAAAAGATGAAGAAGAGCATGCTAGACATCTCAAGGAAGTCATGGATACGCTTAGAGCACACCAGTTAAAGGCTAAGTTCTCCAAATGCCATTTTTGGAGGAAGGAAGTTTGGTTCCTTGGACACGTAGTTTCTAAGCAAGGCATAGCTGTGGACCCCGCAAAGGTAGTTGCGGTGCAAGACTGGAAAATTCCTAAGAATGCAACGGAGGTGAGGAGCTTTCTCGGTTTGACGGGCTACTACAGGAAGTTCATTAAGGACTTCACTAAGATTTCAGCCCCTCTTACTAAGTTAACAAAGAAGAACCTAGATTTAACATGGGACATAGAATGTGACGCTGCTTTTCAGAGAATTCAGAGAGCCCTCACCACAGCTCCAGTTCTGGCATTACCCGATGGAGGTAAGATGTTTACGGTGTACACAGTTGCGTGCGGCACGGGATTAGGCGTTGTCCTAATGCAAGAAGGAAGAGTAATATGCTACGGGGGCAGACAACTTAAAGTTCATGAGAAAAACTATCCCATGCAAGACTTGGAGTTGGACGCGATTGTTTTTGCACTTAAAGCTTGGCGCCATTATCTTCTAGGGGAGAGGTTCGAGCTGTATACCGACCACGAATCGCTTAAGTACCTCTTCTCACAGAAAGATTTGAATCTGAGACAACAGCGGTGGATGGAGTTCTTGGCATCATATGACTTCGATATAGCTTATACCCCTGGCAAGGGTAATGTGGTGGCGGACGCGCTCAGCAGAGAAAGGTTGACTTTGAGCCCCTTGTTTGTTGAAATGAAAAGCCTTGAGTTTATAGCAACCTTTGATTTTACACCTGCTGTTGAGTCATTGATTGCTACTTAGCATCTCTTGAGTTAAGACCTACACTTCTAGATCAAGTAGGGACTTCACAGAAGGAAGACTCACAGATAGTCGAAATCATGGATAAGCTTATTAGGGGTGAGACATCAAGTCACCTCAGTAGGTACACTATAGATGACAAGGGATGGCTAAGGCGTGATGAAAGGCTATGTGTCCCACAAGTGGGAGACTTAGTAAGGAGAATTCTCGAAGAGGCGCATCACTCGAAGATGACCATACATCCTGGAGGGGATAAGATGTACATAGATATGAAGCGCATTTTCTTTTGCGCTGGAATGAAAAAGGACATGGCAGAGATCGTTTCGAAGTGCATGGTGTGCCAACAAGTAAAGGCCGAGTTGAAGAAGCCCGGTGGGCTATTACATCCTTTAGAGGTTCCGCAATGGAAATGGGAGGGTGTCTCGATGGATTTCGTGGATGGACTGCCTAAGTCAAGGAAGGGAAATACTGGCATATGGGTCATAGTTGATAGACTCACGAAAAGTGCTCACTTTATTCCAGTGAAAAGCAAGAGGACCGCATCATGGCTAGTGTCTATTTATCTTCGAGAGATAGTACGGTTGCATGGAGTTCCTTCTAGTATAATTAGTGATCGTGACCCGATTTTCACCAGCCAGTTCTGGAACAGTCTACAAGAAGCAATGGGTACACGATTGAACTTGAGCACGGCCTATCACCCACAGACGGATGGACAAACCGAAAGGGTAAATAGGGTACTAGAAGATCTCCTGAAGCTATGCATTCTTGACTTTGGTGGCACTTGGGAAGACCACCTTCCTCTCGTGGAGTTTGCTTTTAATAACAATTACCAAGCTAGCATCGGAATGGCACCATTCGAAGCCCTGTATGGAAGACCGTGCAAATTGCCAACTTGTTGGTGGGAGACGACAGACAGACTTATGCTTGGGCCTGACATGATAAGGGATACTTCTGAGAAGATTGAGTTGATACGAAGACGGATGAAAACGGCCCAAGATAGACAGAAATCTTATGCGGTCCAGAGAAGGACAGACCTAGAGTTCAAAGTCGGAGATATGGTCTTTATAAAAGTTTCTCCGTTACGCAATGTAGTTCGTTTTGGAGCAGTTGGAAAGCTAGCACCAAGGTTCGTAGGACCGTTCCCCATCACTGAGAGGATTGGACGGATGGCCTATAAGGTAGACTTACCCGAGAAGCTGGCTGGGGTGCACAATGTCTTTCACGTCTCGCATCTCCGGAAGTGCTTGCATGAGTCAGCCGAAGTGGTTGAGCCAAGCATCCTCGAAGAAGTAGAAGTGGAAAAAGAATCAACATTGAGGCGAGTCACGATTCATTTCTTAGGAACGGAGATTAAGAAGCTAAGGAATCGAGAAGTCAAGCTAGTTAAAGTGAAGTGGAGTGAAGCCCAAGAAGATGCAACTTGGGAAACCGAAGAGAAGATACGCGCGCTTTACCCATTTCTTTTTGAGGGTACATTATCGATCTCTTTTTCCTATAAACTTGAGAACCTTTTCATATCATGCTTCTACTACCTACGTTTGTCTCGTTATCTTCTCGATCTTATCTTGAGAACCTTAGGTAGAAACATATGGATGTAAACATGTGATTGAAACATGTTATGGTTGATGTTTGCAAATGGTTGTAAGTGGTTGCTAGTGGACGCATGACACACATTAGGCACTAGATCGGCTCAGTCACATTTTCATGTTGCATATGCATGAGTGCTTATACTTGAACATGGATGGAACTTGTCGTGCTATCACTTGAATGTTGCATATGAATGAATGTTTGTGCACTCATGTAGAGATTATAAACTATGTTAGGAATTTTCATACATATTGGATTCATTACACTAACGTATTTTGCATTAAGGAGGTTTACTAAATCAGTAACCGCCTGATCTTTTGCATTAGATAAGTACATATACACACACTTTCTGCAAATGTTCATACAACTCTAGAAATCTTTTAAGGACAATGGTTGCCTGTGGATGATGCTTTGAGTAGATGGATGATTGGATGGTAGGATATATTCTCCCTAACTTAGTGATTTCGGGGACGAAATCCTTTAAGGGGGGAGACTGTAACAACCCGTGTTTTTATAACGTGTAATAACCATAAATCAAGGCAGAATTAATTTTTAAAATGAGAATCAAGGGAAATGGATTATGCCATTGCGTTCATCTCGAAAATCTACTTGGAAACAAGTCCGTGTTTTCAAAAATCGGAGCCCGTATGACCAAGTTATGACCTTTCGAAGTTTTCAGAAGTTTTCAAGTTCAAAACAGCTCAATTCGAATTCGAAATTCAAACCTCAGAATGGACTGGGCGGGAAATTTCCCGCCCAGGACCAGGTCGACCCGGGGATCGACTATGTAGTCGACCTACCTAGGACCAGGTCGACCATAGTGTCGACCTGGGGGTCGACCTGGTGGCCGAGTCCACTTTTGAAGCTGGATTCACTTTCATGTATCTGGCCACATTTCTATCTACATTCGTTGACCTGACCCTATAAATACAGCTCCTAACACTAGTCTCTCTCACACAATTCTTTCTGACCTCATGCTGCTCTAATTCTGGTTGAAAAGTTAGAGAGACTACTTCTTCTACGGCGAAGCTACGTTGCCGATTTGGGGATTTCTGTTAGGACTTGACTAAGCATATAAAGATTCAACGTCGACTCTCTTTTTCTAATTCTCGAACCACGATCTGTAAGCCCCAGTTATTTTTAGAATTAAACTGTAAATGTAATCTGAATATGATGTAAATTGAAATTGGACCTATGTATGATGACTGTTTTACATCCGTTCTTGTTCATCTTGGATCTTGACTTTTGGATATATTACTATGACATTGATTTTGGGCCTATTCATGTTGTAAATCAAAAAGAAAAACCCCTCATATTATCATGTTGAATATGCTATTGTCTCAAGTTTATGACTATCAACTTATGTCAATCATTACCATGACTATACTATCACCTTATGTCAATCGTTACCATGATTATACTATCACCTTATGACAACAGTTATCTTGACTAGTATCTTATTTCGTTAGATTTGAAATCTTTATGTTTGAAGCCAATATTCCACATGCCAGTAATGTTATATCATTTATCTCAAGTTATACCATGCTATGCTAGTAATCACTTTTGCCACCTTATACTCGTCCCTTTTTATGTTATTCCCTAATTAGACTTATTTGTATCGATTCAAGATTATGTGCGATGGGAATACGATTTGGGTAGATTAGGTAAATCATAAATTGGCTTTGAACATGAACGTTATTATAACTTGAACCTGGATATGGACATGAACTTGACACGATTGGACATGAAACATGACATGAAAACTCGACATGAATTTTGACATGAAAACTTGAACGTGGGCATGACAATTAGATAAACTTGAAAATGGACAACTCGAGGTTGTGTTGAGTTTGCAGTGTAAACCTGCCCGGAACCGCCCGGAAAATCCAGTGATTGCAAGCAATAGGATCCAATGAGGGTAGTTGGTCATATCGCACGAAAAACCCGAGGTTAGACTATGTTGTGGTGTAAATCTGCCCAGAAACCGCCCGGCAAATCCAGTGACCACAACAGTTAGTCTAATGTGAGAGGTTGAGTGCACTAATGAATTAATGCCACATGATAGGGTTAAGTCATGAACCACTTGAATATACTTAACCAACTTGACACGATGATTTGATAGGGTTAAGTCATGAACCGCTTGAACACACTTAACCTACTTGATACATGATTTGGATAGGGTTAAGTCACGAATTTGAATGACAACACTTAACCCATTAGAAACCCTAGTTACGCGGTCCTTTTCAGCAGTAACCCACTTAGATGTATCATGATACCCTGAGACTAGGCAGGGTGGGGCATGATTACTAGGCTGATTGTAAGCGACCAGAACCACGGCTGAGTAGGTGCGCCATTGTACGTTCAGGCGGACTTTGGTCGTGCACGTAGTCCGGAGTTGAAAAAGTAGGCATTTGGCACCCATAGATTTACACTGTGCGTGCTTGATTTGTGTCAGTGCTTGGCACCATAGGACTTGATACACTCTATGGTGGACCTAGCACAGTTAACTACATTTCAGGATAGGGTCTTATGACACAGACACATGGCGAGCTAGAACTTGTAGGGAGCCGATCGATTAGTAGATCGTACCGTAGGACCCCGTAATGGGTCACTTCATGATATTGGGCCAAGGGATCATTTCATGATTTATACTTGACATGGGTTAGAACACTAGTACAGTTAGTGCAGCGAATCTTGAATATGCGATGCTAGACATGACTTATCCTGTTATCTTAATTATCCTACCAGTTCTGTTATCATCCTTATGTTTAATTCCAGTTTCCACATATCATGTTACCTTTACTAGTTTTCATACTGAAAGTCACTAGAGCTTACCAGTCTTTATGACTGACCCTTTTTCTTTCGCCCCTTTTTCTTTTGTTTTCTCCCCCCAGGTTCTCAGGGAGAAAACACTAGCTCATAGCTTGGACTTTGCTTGCTTTCTGACAGCTCATGTACGGTTTGGTCTTGGGCTATGCTATGGTTGCTTCTGCTATTTATGGGGGAATAATTTACTTTTGTTATCTTTATGCTTCTTTATTTTGGAACTTGATGTAATGGAATAATTTGTACCTTGGATATATGGGGTTTTGACTCTTTACTTGAAAGTAATAAAAGTTTGGTTTTTAATTCCTACCACTGCTTTATTTATGTTCGGCCTTGTGATATCTCTGTGTATGTTTACCTAGATAATACTCCACCAAAACTAGTGCATTCCCTTTGTGAGTGACCCTAGCGGAGGTGGGGTGTTACAATAATTAATTATGTGTAATTAATGGCCTAAGACACGAGGTTAGGCTCTTTTGTGGTGTAAGACTGCCCGGACCCGCCCGACAAATCCAACAGCCACAAATGCCAGTCTAATGTGAGAGGTCAAGGGCATGAATTAAATGCGTAAAAGTTGTAGGGACACGAGGTTTAGCTTGTTTGTGGTGTAAGACTGCCCGGACCAGCCCGACAAATCCAGCTCCCACGCATACTGAGCTTGACTGTAAGATGCCAAAACGGGTTAGCGGTGGCTACGCAAGTCCAATGGGTTTATGTGCGTGTGTGGATCCGGGCTGGTAGGTAAGACATTGTTGCATCGTGTAGGTATAAGTCGTGCAACTTGGTGGTATCGAGTTGCCACATTGGGGAGTGATACACCCCACTATAGGACCAGCACGGGTATCTACTAGTTAGGGAGCCGATCGCATGGGGGTAGTGGGTACACCTAGTGGAGATAGGGGCAGGCGACACCTATGAAGGCAACTAGGGTACACGAAACTACCATTATCATTATTAAAGTTTTGTAGGCGGGATCAACTTTTAGGGTGTTTAGTGTGGTGTAGTGTAGTAATTATCTTATAGTGACTAGGTGCGCCTTTAACGTTATCTTTGTTCATCTTATTTCCTTAGTTTGCTATGCCATACCCAATTGTTCACAGTAATTTCCTTATTTCCCAGCTTATGCCTTAGCCTAGTTATTTTGATAATTATATTGTTAAAGTTATCGCACTCGCCAGACTTTATTTCTGACCCCCTTGTTTCCACCTCTTTTCTTCCTCCCCCCCCCCCCTCAGGTGCTTAGGGTGGGACTAGCACTAGTGGAGCTTGACTTGGACAGCTTTATCTCTTGCTTTTAGAAGTTGCTTGGATCGCTGAAGTAAAAGTTCAGCGTATCTCATTTATGGCTATTTTATGTTGGGTTTATGTCTTTCATTTTATGTACTCTGAATTAGTCAAGATGGATATTATGTACTTGACTCTAGTCTTTGGTTTTTGATGATGTAATCAAAGTTATGTATTTACCGCTGCAATGAAATGAAATTTTAAATTTTTAAGTACTGTTTATATCTGTCTTGTTGTTAAGTTTCTGTTCTATAAACACTTAAAATGCTCTATAGAAGTTAATGCATTCCCTTTGCGAGTGACATTAATGGATGTGGGGTGTTACAACATAGCTTTGTGTATAGCGTTAATTCGCGAGCCTCACACCCCAGTGTGAACCAGAAACAGGAGAGGACATCAGGAAGGACATGGGTTTCCTTGTAGCTAGGAGTGGTGTCTGGGTTTTGCACGCCCAGATGTTTACTTATGTGGACGATGGATAGCGAGGCGTTTCGGATATATCGGCACTGCAGGGCCGATGGATAGTATTTTCTTTATACAGACCAGATGGACGCCCCATAGGGCGGAGAAACGTAGTGTTTAGGAATTTTAATCCACATCAAGTGGACCAGCCCTGACGATCCAAGGGTCCACCTGAGTCTGGGTCCTGAGACACAGGCTAGCGCGTATCGAAGCGGTAAGGACGATCCCTTGCCTTGGTTCATAGATGGAAATCCAACTTCCAATACGTGACATTTCAGTTTTGATTGTAGAGCCTAGTATGGCGACATAGTGGGATGGGGCACTATGCCGTCTATGATTGATACATTTATATTTGAAGTTGTTTTCATACACTGTACACTAGAATAGTATCACTACAACAATATAGGATTTTCATAGCGTTTGAAAAACGTTACTGTATCCTAACATAGAGTTTTAGAGAACGCCATGTAACGACATGCTATGTTAGGCCATCGATTTTAAATAGCAAAAGCAAAAAGCGCTATGAAAAGTGAACTTTCTATAGCGTTTTACACTAGCTGTTGAAAAAAAAGGTTATAGAATATATCATCCGATACTTACTTTTTAAAGCGTTTGTCTTTATGTTTCTAAAGCATTTGTCTTCGCGTTTCTATAGCGTTTGTCTCTGTTTCTATAGCATTTGTTTAGTCATATTGTAACATTCCAAATGTGTGTTTCTATAGCCTTTTTTATTCAATAGCGTTTATGAAACGCTATTGTCTATAATATTTATTTATTACCGTTTCAGCTTTTTTCATATATATATATATATATATATATATATATATATATATATATATATATATATAGACACACACACACACACACACACATACATAAATACATACACATAAAACATATTTTCACAAACATCAAATAACTTTTCATATACCAAAACACAGTACTTCATACACATCATTCAAATAACTCTTCAATTATTCAAACTTAATATTTCATACATATTGTTTTATCAACTTTTCCATGCTAATATATCACACAAGTTACTTACTGTAACACCCCACATCTGTTAGTGTCACTCACAAAAGGGAATGCACTAAGTTCTGTGAAGTATTATACGTAAAAGATGCAGATAAATTACAAGATAGATAAATAAAGCAGCGGAAAAGTGAATAAAACTTTATTTCATTTTTAAACAGCTTGTACAAAGATTGTTTTCCAACAACAAAGTATCTATATTGTTTAACAAAATAAAGAAGCATAAATATACAATGATATTCCCCAATGAAGCATTAGCCAGCCATAGCGGTGGAAAGAGAGTCCAAAGCAACACATCAAAGAGTCTTCAAGCTTGGAAAGAGTAACAGGTCCATACAAATCTGAGCTATTCCCTCCCTGACTACTTGGGGGGGGGGGGGGACGGAAGAAAAGAAGACGAAAGAAAACATAGAGTCAGACATAAAGCCTGGTAAGTCTAGTGGTGCTTCGGTATATGAATAAGGAAAAGGACATGACAGGCATAAACTGAAAATGGGAAAGTACCATAAACTAAGGCAAAGCGGTTTAGAATCGAAATTACTATCGCACCTCATACTAATCTCTACACCACCCAACTAGTATTCTGTATAAAATGATAACGTGATCCAGTCCCTGTAACTGTGGTTTCCATCAGGCGCACATCTATTATTTGTTACCTAGATTTAATCTATGGTTTTCTATTGAGCATTCCCTAGATTCAACTAGGGTTTATGCGTCTTATCTAATATTTCTCGGATTCAGGATATATGCCACCTAGGTCCACTAGGGATTATGCTACCTGTCGAACGATGCCCCAAGTCTAGGACACACTACCTAGAGTGGTATATGTTCCTAGACTTTCCCCACGTATGTGTCGTGAATCGTTTATCGCTGTCTAGATCCACATGTCCTGAAATGTGCGACCCGAGTCCCGTGGCAGGGCTATTCTAGAAACACGGAACTCGGTCGGGAGCTTTCAGATATCTGCCGATGCAGATGCTAAGGTCTGTTTTCTACCAGTGGTTATGGTCCCACGTGACCCCCTCAACTAATGAAAGGCAATCCAAGAAAATCAAGCATGAGAACTATACTTTTGCCACCTATGCCCCACTTTCCTATTGGCCAGCCTCACCCATAACTAGATAGCAAGTATATGGTCTGTTGGGAGTTCTCTGCCTTTCCGCATGCGTACTACGATTGACTCAAAGATGGTAGGTAGACGACGAGTCGCTATCACAGGGCTACTGGTCTCGTCGAATCACACTGGTCCATCCCAGTCTTTAGGTTGCCTTAAATTGCAACCAAGGCATACCCTTGGTTCTTCTGACGCAGACCTTAACCTCTGTGAGCCTAGGCGGATCATCTGCAACCTCACAGAGACATACCAAGAGTACCCTCACGTCCCCCGAAGCTACGTGCTTCTAAACCCAGTCCGCTGGAGCCTTTTTCGAAACTGGATAAACGTTTGCTCCTTCTCATGTACTTGTTAAGCGATGATCTACCATATCGGGTTATTCATCTATTGTGGACTGGCTCAGTTTTCTTGACTAAGAATTATTACTTAGTTGTTCTCAACTAAGGTTTACCACTTAGTTTCTTTTCCCATAAATCTTGTTAACTAAGGTTTATCACTTAGTTTCTTTAACTGGGGATTTCAACTTAGCTCCCATTATCGATTGTTTCTTAACTAGGGTTTACTACTTAGCCCTCTTTCTTGTCAAGTTGGATTGGTTAAGTGTCATTAGTCAATTCAAGTTAGCTTAAACCATTCCTTTGTCAAATTAAACCGGCTAAGTGTTATCAGTAGTTCATGTCGACTTAACCCTATCACAAACCAAGTTATATTGGTTAAGTATTTCTTATTACTTAACCCTACCCATTCACCTTGTATTGGTTAAGTGTCCCTTTTCACCTAACCTTGCCCATCTGTTTTAACTAACATGTTATAACGGTTAAGTGTTCCCTTAGTTAACTTAACCCTAACATCTGTGTAATTAACATGTTCTAATGGTTAAGTATTGTCCCTTCATGTTTCAACTTAACCCTGTTCAATTTATCACACTATGATGGTTAAGTGTTCTAGGTTTACTTAACCCCACCCTCTAGTCCAGTTAACATATTAAATTGGCTAAGTGTATTTACTTAATCTTACCCACTTATCTAGCTAACGTGTTACAATGGTTAAGTATTCTAAATTTATTTAACCTCACCCTCTAGTCTAGTTAATATGTTAAATTGGTTAAGTATATTAACTTTACTTAACCTCACCTTCTAGTCTAGTTAACATGTTAAATTGGCTAAGTGTTTTCTTAGTTACTTAACCCCTACAAGTCTTGTCTTGTTAACATGTTAAGCTGGTTAAGTGTTTTAGTTAACTTAACCCTACCATCTGTCCTTAGCCTCTTAGAGCACCTGACTACTCACATTAGATAGATATTGCTATGGTTACTGGATGTGCCGGTCGGTTCCGGGCAGGTTTACACCGTAGCTCAGTCTAACCTCGGGTCATTTTTGGGCTCAATGCTTAACCACCCACATTGGATAGGTATTGTCGTGACTACTGGACAGCCGGACGGGTCCGGGCAGGTTTACATCATAACTCAATCCAACCTCGGGTTAAGCATACTCGTATTTTCTAGATTTACACTTTTACTTATGTAAATATTTCATGTCACATGTTTTATTCCAAACTAATGGTACATAATTTATATCATTTATGGCCTTAACCCATTTCATGGTTTTTAGGCCTGCCGACATATTAACATACTTTAATTTAATAGTTAGTCCTAACGTTACCCTCGCTCGATTATTCATATTAATCGTATGAAAATATTGGGCCCGCTAATAGGCCCAATCCATAAACAAAGTAAAGAAGGGAGCATAGGTTCAATGAACCTATACTATGAAATTTGGCCTAAACATAGTTATCGATTAGCGTGTGACATAAAGGTGTAACTAGATAAATAAGGTGATTTGCTCGCATAACATGTCACAAACTTGCACATGAATATTGGATCTAGTTAGATAGGTGTCATGTAAATCATAAATTCTGGACTATTATAAAGATATAACATGGTATAATATGGTATAGCATAATAGGTGTCACATGAAATGGCGTACTTTTAGACTTGTTTAAACATGGTTTTATACACATATAACTAGGCATAATGTCAAACACCAAACTAGCGTAAAAATGTCCCCTTTTTGACATAACCCAAAGGTGTAAACTAACTTTACATCAAGAAGCCTATTTCAACATGAAACTAGTATAATTCGTGTAACCAAAAGGTACTTGCGTAAACCCAATTATCACTTGCAAATAAACATAATAATGCATACAAAGGTTTTGAGTCGTGTAGGCATAAAGGGTTTCAACTTGGAACATGTTTACATGAGTCTCAACTTAGGCCTAAAAAAATATATGCTAACCATGTTAACGACATAACATAAAGATGTCAATTCTAGTTTTTTTTTTTTTAAACTACAAACTTGCAAGTGATATTTATTTTCATATACAAATGTCAATAGGTTCATATCAACCTAATTTATGCCACAAAAACCCAATACAAAATATGACATATTCAACGCAATACACATAATTTACATCAATATTGTACGATAGTAAAACCCCAATTTCATTTACATCGAATTACATCGCAATTTCTATTCATATTCAGAAAACCACTATACTTACAACGGGCGCTGAAACTTGTTTTCTGGTTTTTGTTATTCTGAATTTGCAAAGCTTTCCCTTGGGGTAGAAAACATTGCATAGAAATTGGATTAGACCTTTGTTTCTTGAATCGTTGTTCGTCTCTTTTTGAGCGGAAGCTTTCCTTAGTTTTCTTCTGGCATCATGGCGGCTCAAGTTCTCATTTTTGTGTGAATTTTAGTTGGAGACCTAGGGTGTTTTTATAGAGTTGCAAGTTAATTAGAGCCGTCGATAAAGCCAGGGTTAATCAAAGCCATCCGTTCTAAAGAGAAGCCAATCAAAAGAAGACAACTCAGCCCTAGTGACAAGGTCAGGCCCAGAAATTCGAGCCCGGACCCAACCAGACAAACCAGGCCGACCAGGCAGGTCGACACCCAGGTCGACACTATGGTCGACCTGGGGGTGACCAGGTCGACACTATGGTAGACCTGGTCCCGGGGCGGGAATTTTCCTCCCCAGCCCAGTTTGAGCTTATTTTCAAATTTTGAACGTGAAACCGAGCTGTTTGAATTTTAAATTTTATTCTGGAACTTCGGAAGGCCATAACTCCTTCATACGATGTCCGATTTACGCAGACTCAGACTCTATCTCAAGCATAATTTTGAGACGAACGCAATGGCATAACCCGTTTTCCTTAATTCTTCTTATAAAATTTAATTATACTTTAATTTGTGAAACTTAATGTTACAGAACTACGGAGTGTTACACTTACAAAACGGACAAACAATTGATCTAATCTTGCTTTGCTTATGATATTGGCTCCTTAACATCGACGACGGTACTCCTGTAAATGTGCAATAAACAAAGAAGATGTTAGTAATTGTTATATCATACATTCTCAAAGTAAAAGAAATATAGAGGAGAAGAAAAAAAATACTCCTTTTGTAGGTAAGTATCTATGTTGAATACTATAATGCTTAGACTCAGCTGTAGTTTGTCACAACGGTGCAATGTGCGTAATGGCGAGCTTCAGTAGTGAGTTTGCAGAACTATTTTGGCTAGCTTATGAGGAATGAAAATGAAGAGCTAAATAATTCAAGAGTAAAGGTAAGTACCTATGCCGAAATAATTGTACAATACTCCTTTTGAAGCACAAAACATTTTTCTGGACTTACTCCATCACATAGGACATCCTGTGACACAACAGAACTTTGAGCATATTTGGCCAACAATAGCAATATTATATATATATATAATCTATTATACACACACTCACACTCTACTTCTGAGGTAACCCAGCAAGACAACATGAATCTAAACTAATTTCAGTGCAACTGCATGAAAGGATCATAGAGAATGCAAATTACAACTAGTAAAAAAAGTTGCATTAACCAATATCTTTCATGTAGACTTATGAATAGAAATAATGGCAAACATACAAAAAATAAGTAAGAAAAATAACAATGTATTACCTTAGCGAACACAAATTCTTTCATGTGTTCGAGAGAGTGTGGTATATTCACATTTCCTTCTTTAGTCATTAGGCATTGAGACTGATACAAAGCCAACTGCAACAAGGATAATTTTAGAAGTAATCATCCACTTTCACTTTGTCATATCTAAGAGTGTAAGAAGTTCGACAAAATATATATAGCTTTACTGCAAAACAAATAATACACTTACTGCAACACTAAAAAAAAGGACTTTACTTCATAACGATGATCTAATTTGCATTCAACATGAAGGTAAATCTGATTGCCAGTAACTATACGAGGTAGTAAACAATATCAAGTAGCTATATCCTTTATTTATTCAATGAGTCAAATGTTTAAAATAACAACAACAACAACAACAATAACAGCTGCAACAACAACAATAGTAAAAAAATCCAAGATCGTACTGCATTACCTATGTAAATGGCAAATAGGAGGACTAGCTGCTTTGTGAAGGGATTACTTCACAAAAAATACCATGGAGAAGAAAGTGAATCACCCTGCAAAATTAAAAAGATGTTAAAACCAACAAATCGGTACTAGAAAAAGGTGAGAGTAAAGCACAACTCAATTAACTATACGTTGAACTAAACTGCAATTAATTTTTAAGTGCACTATGTTTTTTTCAAAGTAGTAATTCAAGTGCTACTAGTTGTTTATTTACTTTTAAAGTGTGAATGATAACTTTCAGGGCAAGTAGTCCACAATGGTCTCAAGACGTAATGAAGGATTGCTTAATGTAAATTCATTAATAAAAAGCTCGGTCATGTTCCAAAAATGAAAAGGGGATTTGATGTGTTAGAGGGAATTGAAGCTAATGATGCACGAGCAATATTGTTGAAAGGTGCCTTGAATATTCAAACTCTGTCATGTTCATATAATGTTTATTATCACTGTTTTAGTTAATTCAAAGTTTCAAACCAAGCGTACCTTGAAACTTGACATATCCTAAGCCCAAAAACAAAAGAAGCCTATAGATTTATGTATATTACAGTTATGCAATGAGTGATTATCCACCTCTTTCTGTTGGCCTACTAACAATGCATTTTCATGATTGCTTTGTAGAGGTTTGTATTAGCAGTTACACTCCATGTGTGTGTCTACATACATAAAATTTTACTACAATTTGTTGAATAAGATGTGATGGTTCAGTTTTGATTGATTAAACAAAAGAAAATACAGCTGAAAATGGCTTACTTGGAAACTTAAGCTTGCGATGATATGAAATAATCGATCCAACGATGGAAGCCATTAGAAATTAGTGCTCACGAGTTGCTTCCTTTGTCGATATTATTACCATGTCAGCCATGGATGTTGTTTTCCTTCTACGCCCTCATTATTACTGCCATCTTCTATTTTCTTAATAAAAAAAAAGAAACATGAGATAAAAGGAATTTTTTTAGTATAATCCTAGTTTGTTACGAAATGGTATGATAATCATGCAGGAATATCATTTTATGAAATGCCAAAAGGAAGGATGGAAGAAGATCGAAGGTAAAAGAAACAATCAGATTGCCTGCACCAGCATTTAACAGTACTGCGCTTACCAAATTTTTTGGCCATAATGGATTGAGTGCTCAAGAAGTGGTTGCCTTCCTTAGTAACTGATTTTTTTCTATGGAATTCACATCCTGTGCATATTGGATTTCCTGTATAAAAAAACAGACTACAAAATGCTTTGTTTATGCATAGAATATTAGGCAATGTTTAAAAATATCACAAAGACGAAAACAATCTGTAATTCCCTTGCACATTGGTGCATTAGGAAGCGATATACTATTTTATTGGGTTTCGCTGCACTCTTTAAAGCATATATTTTGTAGCCCATACTTCCACTATAGCAATGTCATGCATATTCAAATATATTAATGTTTATGTAGTCAACCTAACCAGTGACAAATAAAACTCAACTCTAAAAAAGTCGAAATTCATTAGATAAAAATCTAGCAGAAACATCTAAAACTCAATTCAATAAACCCACATACAAAAAAGAAGATGTAATAATAAAGTCGGATAGAGTTTAATCCTCGTGTAATTTTCTAAACCTATGCAAAAACCATTTTGAGTTAGTATTATCAGAAGAAAAAAGGCCACTTATCCAATGCTCAGTAAATTGAGGTAAAACTGATGAAACCTCGATAAAACTGAGCTTCAAGCTCAGTAAAAACAGAGCATTCGGTTTTTTACTAAAGCCCAAAAGCTCAGTTTTTATCGAGCTTGCTTAGCAAAAATTGAGCACAAAGCGCAGTAAAAACTGACCCTGCAGGCTCAGTTATATTAAGCCTCGGGCCCACCAAAAACTAAGCCTTTGTGCTCAATTTTACTATGCTTGGGCTCTGCAAAACTTATATATTTGTGCATCCATATTTCATGATATATTTGTGCATACAGTCTAGTTTGCAAAATCTAAGAACAAGAATCAACACGCAGGAGTAAAACTATCAAAAATCAAAAATAAGGGATAGACTCCTAGTGAACCATAAAAGAACATATCTAAGGAGCATTGCTAACCTTTACAATATCTAGGTAAAAAACGTTGATAATATTTAGAAGATTACCAGAATGAACCATTACAATAGTTTCTATGTCTTACTCTTCAAGAAGGGAACCCAACTTATAGTAGTTCCCAATTGTCAGCATCAGCAGCAATGATTGATAGAAGTAGAAGCTATTGAGAAAATGAAAGCCAGCAAAGAATATTCATGTAGGTACAATAAAAGGGAACTTATAGCCATAAAAATTTATTTCCTTGACAAATTTGAATTAGTCAAGAAAAATTTAGTTATCCAATAACTGTGCACAAGAAAAAAAAAGAGGAGAAAATTATTTCCTTACCAACGCATATTTACTTCCAACTATTCCTTTGTATATTGCTTCTCGCTGTCACTTGTAACACTATACAGCAACAAGAGCACATCATTTTCAGGCTTTGTCAACTTCTGCTATCACTAAAACCGAAGTTCCAAACCATCAACTACAACTACTACCCATGTCAACCTGCAGTATATAGAATTTTACATGTTCATAGTCGTT
Organism: Allium sativum; assembly: GCA_030737875.1. Classification (NCBI taxonomy): domain Eukaryota; kingdom Viridiplantae; phylum Streptophyta; class Magnoliopsida; order Asparagales; family Amaryllidaceae; genus Allium; species Allium sativum. Next base: position 167,213,167 of record CM060913.1, read on the forward strand.
TAACCTATCTGTAGTGGTTCAAGATAAAGATATACAGATGATATAAAAGTTTAGTATTTGAAATAAAAATTAAGAATTGAGTTTGCCATGTTCTGCTATCACTTAACTTATAGTAGTTTCCACTGTCCATGACAAAGAGTTTTCCATATTTGAAATAAAAATTGAGAATTATGGAAGAAAGTTCGGATTTGATTTTTTTAGAGCTAGGCGTTTTGGGTTTGAAATAGTAGAAGTTGAAGAATGGGAAGGAAAGGGGAACGAGCCAATTGGTTATATGCATCGAAGCACAATCCTGAATTGAGCCGATGCATTTGTTTTTTTGACACTAGCACAATCTGGGATTGTGCCAGTTTACACGTGTACCGATGCAACCCTGGATTGCGTCAGTATATTCTGACCAACTGTAACAACCCGCATTTTTAATATAATTAAAATTTACATAAATGTATGTATACATAGCTAGGTAAATGATGGTGATGTACAATGAAAATTTATTAATATATGGAAGAGAAGGAAAGATTAATTCAATGACAGTGTACGTAACAGAGAAGATAATAAAATAAGGATACTTAATTTAAATATCAGGAATTAAGTAAAACGGACATCACCATTGCGTTTGTCTCGAAATTCTGTTTGGAATAGAGTCCATGTTTTCGAAAATCGGACTCCGTATGAAAGAGTTATAGCCTGCGGAAGATTCAACAAAAATTCAGAATTTACATAGGAAAATACCCAGGCAGGTCGACCTGGGGGGTCGACCTACCCAGGCAGGTCGACCAGGGGTCGACCTACCCAGGGAGGTTGACTAGGGGTCGACCTCCCCCCTGATTTTTCTAGATCTGGGCAGTGACGATTTTTGATGTGATGGACGGATCAGATGGCTTCTAGGGAGATCTAATGGCTCTAAAACACCCTCTACACCTACAAAATAGTGCCTAGACCTAACCTAATTCATAAACAATTCCTTCTGACTCCTCCATGCCGCCAAACTTCAACCAAACATGGTCGCCGCCCCCAAAACCCTAAACTAAATTGCAAGTTCTTCATCAACTTTAGAGTTTAATCAAATCAAGAAATAAAATTCTTCATCAATGATTCAAGCTCTTAACCAACAATCAAATAAGAAGATTAAATCAGCGTTCTACATCAACAAATTGTTTATTTTCCCCAATCCAGTCAAGGTGAGTGGAATTATAATAAATTTGTTGTATAATAGTATTATTATCGTTCATCATTCCCAGTTATTAATTCAATGCAAGATTCATGTTAAAATTGCTCTTTTATTCTCCTTCCCCTTTTTATTTTTGGATCTTGGTTATCTCGAACCTAGACGAAATCTTATTATACAACACGTACGATTGGAATATGGGAATATTGGGCATAATCTATTTTATGTGATCGAGGAATATAATTTGTAATTTTGGGGTTTGTGGCATAACAATTGTTATTGCATATATTGGGCATAATCTATTTTATGTAGTCAAGGAATATAATCTGTAATGTTGAATTTATGTAAGTTTGACATAATTGTCATTGGATATGGAATTGGTATAATTTAATATTAAAAACATGTAATTGGATAACATGGGTTGGTGAAATTTATTTGTGACTTGGAAAATAAGCCTAGAGGGTGAATTAGATTTTATGCACGAACGTGGGAATGTTGGGATACATACATACATACATACATACATACATACATACATATATATATATATATATCGGAAAAATATTGTTGGATATTGGAAATTGGCATGTTTGGGTATAAATAACATGGAATTGGTGAATTTGGCTACAATTGGATAATTTGGGTTATATGAAATTTGGCTAACGATTATGTAGTTGGTGTATTTAATGACAAATTGGAAATCGGCAAAAAAATGAATTGTAGTTAAGTTGAATTTTGAATACATGACAGGAATTCGGGGTTTGGGTGAAAGATGATTGTTAATGAATGCCTACAACACGAGGTTAGGCGCGTTTGTATTGTAAGACTACCCGGAACCGCCCGGCAAATCCAGCAACCACAAGCGGACGTCTAATGTGAGAGGTCAACGGCAATAACTAGAGGCGTAATGGTTTACGACACGAGGTTAGGCGCATTTGTGGTGTAAGACTGCCCGAAACTGCCCGGCAAATCCAGCAGCCACAAACGGACGTCTAATGTGAGAGGTCATACATAGTTACGGAATAATAAATAAATTTAGGAATACTAACCATAATAAGACATGTGGATGATATGGGTATGGTTAGAGGGTTAAGTGGGTGATATAAATGACATGTAAAGCATGACTAATGTGGACTTAACTGTTGTAAGACATGTGATGTAAAACATGACTAAGGTAGACTTAACCGTAGTAAGACATGTGTAAGACACGGAAACTATAATAAAGTGGGTTAAGTTGGACAGTAAAGGGGGTTAAGTGGGACATGGGTGACATGTGAAACAAAAATTTAGATATGCTTAACAAAAATTTAGATATGCTTAACCAAATGGGACAAGATAACTGTATCCTACACAGCTACAGTATAATAAATTAATTGAATTAGGTAAAGTTTAAGTAACGGGTTAAGTAAATGGAAAGATTAAGTCAAATCTAAAATTAATGACAAGAAATGGGGAATGATAAATAACCTATTATGAATAAACTTGAATAAGGCAAGAAAGGATAATAGGTGGAAATTATAACTTATGGGACAAGATAAGTTATAGGAAACGATAAGGAAGATGAGATAACACTTAACCAATTTGACATGATATATGGGTGGGTTAAGTCAACATGAACCGATAGAGAACACTTAACCAATTTGGCATGGTACGTGGGCTGAATTGAATACGTGATTGGGAGTTAAGTCAACTTGGACACATGGGCTAACTTAACCAATATAATAGTATCAAAGCAAGGAAAAGTGTGGAATGATAAGATTAAATAATAGATAAACTTATCCTAGGGATAAGAAATGAATATGACTTAAGATGTAATACAAGACTCGAAGGGTGGGACGACTTATACCATGAAATAAGTTAATCTAAGCTGGAAATGTGGGAAAACACCCGTACGCTATCATTTAATAAAGAGAACATAAGTCATGCTTGAATTCATTGACAAACCTTAGTTAAAAGGAACTAAGTAACAAACCTTAGTTAAGAGAAATATGTGGTAAACCTTAGTCAAGAAGGCCTAATAGAACACAAGGAGGAGCGAACGTCCATCTGATCATGAGGAAGGCTCCAACAAACTGGGTTACAAAGCATGCGGCTTCGAGGGGAGGTGTAGATACTCTTAGTATCCCTCTGTGAGGCTGCAGATGATCCTCCTGGCTCACAGAGGTTAAGGTCTGCGTTAGAAAAGCCAAGGGTATGCCTTGTTTGCAATATAAGCAACCTAAAGACTAGGATGGGTCAGCGTGAGGCGGCGATATCTTGTTTAGCCCTGTGATAGCACGTCGTCGTCTACCTACCATCTTGAGGCAATCGAGTACGTAAAGCGAAAAGGCAGAGAACTCCAACAGACCATATAATTGCTATCTAGTTATGAGTGAGGTTTGGCCAATAGGTTTATGGGGCATAGGGGTCCTGCGAATAGTTCTAATTCTTGATTTTCTTGGGTGCCTTTCATTAGTTGAGCGAGGGGTCAAGTGGGAACATAGCCACACACAGATAAAAACAGACCTTAGCATCTACATTGGCAGATAACTTAAAGCTCCCGACCAAGTTCCGTGTTTCTTGATTAGCCCTGCCACCGGACTCAGGCTGCACATATAGAGGATATGTGCAACTAGACATCGATAACGATTCACAACACGTACGTGGGGAAAGTCTAGGAACATACATCGCCTTGGGTAGTGTGTCCTAGACTGGGGGGCATCGTTCGATAGGTAGCATAATCCCTAGTTGGACCTAGGTCGCGTAAACCTTGAATCCGAGAAGCGTTCAATAGGTAGCATAATCCCCAGTGGCCCTGGGTAGCGTAAACCCTGGTTGAATCTAGGAAGCACTCGATAGTAAACCTTAGACTAGATCTAGATGATAAACGGAATCTAGCAAGATCGAGAGTGGCAGTCCAAACGATTTCGAGAATGGTGGCACTACACTAAAGTAGTATAGATTTACATGATGAAGCCCGTACGACATACGGCAAGGGACTGTATATATATATATATATATATATATATATATATATATATATATATATATATATGGAAAGGATTAGATGAGTTGGGGGTATCTACATATACGTTGTATTAGGTAATCTACTAGTGAGACATAAGTATAGCTATAGAGCTAATATCGCAAATAACCTAATGGGCAACAAAATGATAACTGAACGGTGTATGCAGGATTATACAGAAGTTTATTCTAAGTGCACTCACACACAACTTATGTTCTGACCCCCTCCTCGTTACATACTTCCAGGTTAGGTTCATGACAGAGATGGTATAGCTTTGGATACAGGTTTAGCAGTATCGTTAATAAGGTAAAGCAATATTTGAATATTACAGTTTATTTCCTTCCGCTGTGAGATGCTTTACGAGTTCTGTAATGTTTCTTTATCTCTGTCTTTTTCTACAGGATACCAGAGCACCTAACTCGGGTTTCAACAGATTGGATTTTTGAAAAAAAATTGGTCTGTCGGAATCCGAGTTGTTATATCTGGTATCAGAGCTTTAGTTTAGTGATCTTAGGGAGATAATGAGTGAACATATTTATATTTTCTAAACTATAAATATAATATATATATAAATCTAAATCCATATAGTAGCCCACTAGACATGAATAGAGTTGGGATATCTAGTTTGTACACTCAAGGAATGAACATAAGAATTTGGAAACCATTAGGTTGTTGGGAAAGTGTACAGTATGACTTGAAGCTAGAGAAAGAAAAATATCCCATAGGATGGAAACTGAAATATTAGTATTTCAGAGTAGTGTGTTTAGAAGTGTAACCTTAGAAACTAGAAAAGGTTGAAAAATGAAAAATGGATTAGGAATATATATAGTCAAGAGAATTGAATTCGCTAAAGTGCCTAGGAAAAGCCTAGTGATTTAAAGACCCGCTTTGAGTCTAACCCAATAATAAACTTTTAAGAACTTGAATCTATAAAAGAGTTTGTGGTGTTTTTCAAGTTTTAATCTTAAAAGTATTTTTGATGTTTGGAAAATTATTTAGTGCATGTTTGGTTTTTAAAGTAAAGCGGGGTACATTTTGTAAAACAATGATTTCTTATTTTAAAAAAATTCTCTCATTAAAACGGTGCATAATATAGAGCATATTTAGCTCGCTAGTTTTCATATTATAGTATATGAAAGGATTGAAAAGAAAGTGTTGCGTTTTGTAAAAGAAATTTTTGTTGGGTGAACAAAATAAGCGGTAGAGTGTAGGGATAGAATAGATGTCTGCACCTTATAGCGAGTAGTTAAATTAACTATTGTAAATAGGAACAATGTAACCTCGATTGTTGTCCTTGTCAACTCCAGTTTCGTGATTTGAAGAAAATGTTTTGCATTTTATTTTGTGATATGTTTTTCTTATGGTTTGGCAAAAGCAAGTTTTTGAGAAAAGAATAAAAGTTTTACCACTTTTTTTGAAGAATGTAATAAAAAGAAAGAAGTTCAACCATGTTTTAAAAATGGAGTAGTTAAATATTAAGGCCTAGAATGAACGAGATAAAGTTAAAGCTATTAGAAACGATTGGGGATTGGTTGAGTAATTCTCTGAGTGTCAATCTGATGTTGATTTCGGTCTTCGGGGTTGATACCTAGGGAGTTATTTTCTTGCCAATTTACAGTCATGGATAAGATAATATTGAACTAATGGAAAATTTCCCATAGAATGCATAAGCATTGAGAAACCTAGGTTTGTTGCTTGAGAAAAAGAAAAAGGATTGTTGCTTGAGAAAAAGAAAAAGGATTGTTGCTTGAAAGAGAAGTATAGGCTAGTAATACAAAGCATGGACTAGTGGTGACTACTAGGTAGTGAAGGGCAAGCAAGTGTATAGATCCTGTTGAGTGGAATCGTGACATAGTCCTAAGATTCATGGCCCATAGTTGTAGCTGTGTAGGATACAGTTTGAGTTGAAAATAGAAGAGCTTGGTTGAAAAACTAAACTTAAGAAGAAGATTAGCCTAACTAACAAGAAAACAACTGAGTCAATTAAGCAACAAAACGTGACGGGAAAAGAAAATGAAAATCTTAAGAAAAAGATGAATAAATATTAAATTACTCCAAGATAAGATGAAACAGAAAAGAAAGCTTTCTTATGTGGTTGTGCTTGGACAGGGAAATAGGAAATCTTTATGGAATAATTATGTAAAAATCCAAGTCAATTAGAAAAGAAAAACGGAGGATGTGAGTTTTTCCATTTTCATAACATATGAAATCGAATTTGGAAAACTAGTTTTTTCTAAATTTCGAATTTAATGATGGTTGGTAGGGTTTTGGATGCGAAAATTGGATGAACAATGCTCTTACTCTATAAGATGTAGGAAATTTTGGATGAAAAACGTTTTGATTTTTCAAAAATATTGCATTCATATAGAACTGCAAGTATATTTAGGATGTGGGCATCATGTTTTGAAAGAGTTTTTAAAGTTTGTATATATATAGGTGGATCCAAATTAGGCATACATGATTTACTATGATGTATCTCGCTTTGCACATGTGCACGATGTTGCAACAATTGGATGAACACAAATTGGATGTTGCGAGGGATTATCTATTTTGCTCTTATCAAATTTCGGGGACGAAATTCTTTAAGGGTGGGAGAATGTAACACCCTGCGTTTTTAATATAATTAAAATGTAAATAAATGTATGTATACATAGCAAGGCAAATGATGGTGATGTACAATGAAAATTTATTAATATATGGAAGAGAAGGAAAGATTAATTCAATGAAAGTGTACGTAACAGAGAAGATAATAAAATAAGGATACTTAATTTAAATATCAGAAATTAAGTAAAACTGACATCACCATTGCGTTCATCTCGAAATTCTGCTTGTAATAGAGTCCAAGTTTTCAAAAATCGGACTACGTACGAAAGAGTTATGGCCTGCGGAAGATTCAACAACAATTCAGAATTTACATAGGAAAATACCCAGGCAGGTCGACCTGGGGGTCGACCCACCCAGGGAGGTCGACCTGGGGGTCAACCTCCCCCCTGATTTTTCCAGATCTGGGTAGTGACGATTTTTGATGTCTTGGACGGACCGGATGGCTTCTAGGGCGATCTAATGGCTCTAAAACACTCTCTACACCTATAAAATAGTGCCTAAACCTAACCTAATTCATAAACAATTCCTTCTGAAGCCTCCATGCCGCCAAACTTCAACCAAACATGGCTGCCACCCGAAAACCCTAAACTAAATTGCAAGTTCTTCATCAACTTTGGAGTTTAATCAAATCAAGAAGCAAAATTCTTCATAAACGATTCAAGCTCTTCACCAACAATCAAATAAGAAGATTAAATCAGCGTTCTACATCAGCAAATCGTTTATTTTCCCCAATCCAGTCAAGGTGAGTGGAGTTATAATAAATTTGTTGTATAATAGTATTATTATCGTTCATCATTCCCCAGTTATTAATTCAATGCAAGATTCATGTTAGAATAATTGTTCTTTTATTCCCCTTCCCCTTTTTATTTTCGGATCTAGGTTATCTCGAACCTAGACGAAATCTTATTACATAACACGCACGATTGGAATATGGGAATATTGGGCATAATCTATTTTATGCGATCGAGGAATATAATCTGTAATTTTGGGGACTGTGGCATAACAATTGCTATGCATATATTGGGCATAATCTATTTTATGCAGTCAAGGAATATAATCGGTAATGTTGAATTTATGTAAGTTTGACATAATTGTCGTTGGATATGGAATTGGTATAATTTAATATTAACAACATGTAATTGGATAACATAGGTTGGTGAAATTTATTTGTGACTTGGAAAATAATCCTAGAGGGTGAATTAGATTTTATGCATGAACGTAGGAATGTTGGGATATATATATATATATATATATATATATATATATATATATATATATCGGGAAAATATTGATTATATGAAATTGGGTATAACCGGATATTGAAAATTGGCATGTTTGTGTATAAATAACATGGAATTGGTGAATTTGGCTATAATTGGATAATTTGGGTAATATGAAATTTGGCTAACGATTATGTAGTTGGTGTATTTAATGACAAATTGGAAATAGGCATAAACATGAATTGTAATTAAGTTGAATTTAGAATACATGACATGAATTCGGGGTTCGGGTGAAAGACGATTGTTAATGAATGCCTACAACACGAGGGTAGGCGCGTTTGTGGTGTAAGACTACACAGAACCGCCCGACAAATCCAGCAACCACAAGCAGACGTCTAATTTGAGAGGTCAACGGCAAGAACTAGTGGCGTAACGGTTTATGACACGAGGTTAGGCGCGTTTATGGAGTAAGACTGCCCGGAAACGCCCGGTAAATCCAGCAGCCACGAACGGACGTCTAATGTGAGAGGTCATACATCGTTACGACATAATAAATAAATTAAGAAATACTAAGCATAATAAGACATGTGGGTGACATGGGTATGGTTAGAGGGTTAAGTGGGTGATATAAATGACATGTAAAGCATGACTAATGTGGACTTAACTGTTGTAAGACATGTGATGTAAAACATGACTAAGGAAGGATTAACCGTAGTAAGACATGTGTAAGACATGGAAACTATAATAAAGGGGGTTAAGTAGGAAAAGGGTAACATGTGAAACAAAAATTTAGATATGCTTAACCAAATGGGACCCGTAACGGTACCATAAATTAATTGAATTGGGTAAAGTTTAAGTAACGGGTTAAGTAAATGGAAGGGTTAAGTCAAATCTAAAATTAATGACAAGAAATGGGGAATGATAAATAACCTATTATGAATAAACTTGAATAAGGCAAGAAAGGATAATAGGTGGAAATTATAACTTATGGGACAAGATAAGTTATAGGAAACGATAAGGAGGATGAGATAACACTTAACCAATTTGACATGATATATGGGTGGGTTAAGTCAACATGAACTGATAGAGAACACTTAAACAATTTGGCATGGTACGCGGGCTGAATTGAATACGTGATTGGGAGTTAAGTCAACTTGGACACATGGGCAAACTTAACCAATATAACAGTATCAAAGTAAGGAAAAGTGGGAAATGATAAGAATAAATAATAGATAAACTTATCCTAGGGATAAGAAATGAATATGACTTAAGATGCAATACAAGACTCAAAGGGTGGGACGACTTATACCATGAAATAAGTTAATCTAAGATGGAAATGTGGGAAAACACCCGTACGCTATCATTTGATAAAGAGAACTTAAGTCATGCTTGAATTCATTGGTAACCTTAGTTAAAAGGAACTAAGTAACAAACCTCAGTTAAGAGAACTAAGTAGTAAACCTTAATCAAGAAGGTCTAGTAGAACACGAGGAGGAGCGAACGTCGATCTGATCATGAAGAAGGCTCCAACGAACTGGGTTACGAAGCACGCGGCTTCGAGGGGACGTGAGGGTACTCTTGGTATCCCTCTGTGAGGTTGAAGACGATTCTCCTGGGCTCACAGAGGTTTAGGTCTGCGTTAGAAGAGCCAAGGGTATGCCTTGGTTGGAATATAAGCAACCTAAAGACTAGGATGAGTCAGCGTGAGGCGGCGATATCTTGTTTAGCCCTGTGATAGCACGTCATCGTCTACCTACCATCTTGAGTCAATCGAGTACGTAAAGCGGAAAGGTGGAGAACTCCAACAGACCATATACTTGCTATCTAGTTATGGGTGAGGTTTGGCCAATAGGTTTGTGGGGCATATGGGGCCTGCGAATAGTTCTTATTCTTGATTTTCTTGGGTGCCTTTCATTAGTTGAGGGAGGGGTCAAGTGGGACCATAGCCACACACAGATAAAAACAGATCTTAGCATCTGCATCGGCAAATAACTTAAAGCTCCCGACCGAGTTCCGTGTTTCTTGATTAGCCCTGCCATGGGACTCGGGCCGCACATATAGAGGACATGTGCAACTAGGCATCGATAACGATTCACGACACGTACGCGGGGAAAGTCTAGGAACATACATTGCTCTGGGTAGTGTGTCCTAGACTAGGGGGCACCGTTCGATAGGTAGCATAATCCCTAGTTGGACCTAGATCGCGTAAACCCTGAATCTGAGAACCACTCAATAGGTAGCATAAACCCCAGTGGCCCTGGGTAGCATAAACCCTAGATGAATCTAGGAAGCACTCGATAGTAAACCTTAGACTAGATCTAGATGATACACGGAATCTAGCAAGATCGATTCATTTTACATGATGAAGCCCGTATGACATATGGCAAGGGACTGTATATATATATATATATATATATATATATATATATATATATATATATATAGGGAAATGATTAGATGAGTTGGGGGTATCTACATGTACGTTGTATTAGGTTAATCAACTAGTGGGACATAAGTATAGCTTAGAGAGCTAATATCGCGAATAACCTAATGATCAAGAAAATGATAAATGAACGGTATATGTAGGATTATACAGAAGTTTATTCTATGTCCACACACACAGAACTTATGTTCTGACGCCCTCCTCATTACATATTTCGAGGTTTGGTTCATGACAGAGATGGTATAGCTTTGGATACTGGTTTAGCAGTATCGTTAATAAGGTAAAGCAATATTTGAATATTATACTTTATTTCCTTCCGCTGTGAGATGCTTTACGAGTTCTGACATGTTTCTTTATCTCTGTCTTTTTCTGCAGGATACCAGTGCACCCAACTCGGGTTTCGATAGATTGGATTTTTGGAAAAAAAAATAGTCTGTCGGAATCCGGGTTGTTACACCAACTCAATGCCGAGTTGGCTAAAAATGAGTTATACTTGTAATATTTTGTAAAAACAAGGCTATTAGTGAAAAAAAAATGGGGCTAAAACGAAATGGGACCATGCTAACATTTCCGTGAGTCTTAAATTCCATGAGTTTACCATATACAATGGGACCATGCTAACATTTCCGTGAGTCTTAAATTTTAGGACATATTTAAGATAAACTGAGTGGTCTTAAGTTTTATTAAGACTTATTTCACTTGTATTTTAAAAGTTAGGGAATTGATTTTAAAGACATTATCTATCTCAATGGGGTCTTAAAGAAAAGTTAAAAACATAATAGTTTAAGTTAAAACCAATATAGGTTGTATTAAATCATTGTAATTTTTGTAGTAGTTTTTAAGCCGGAAAAGATTTTAAAGTGAATATGTGAAACAAGGTGTTGCATGCAAATGTGGGGAACAATGTGTTTGAAAAAGAATCTGTGATAAAAATGAATGATTCTTGTGTTAGTCGTATGTGCTATATTACACACACAGACGTAGGCAGAATCTGAATTTATTTTTTAAATGTTCAATGAAGGCATGAAATTATTGAAGAACTTGCTCGCTTTGGTGCTGAAATCTACACTTGTTCCAGGAACGAAACAGAGCTCAAAAAATGTTTGGAAGAGAGGAAGAAGCTGAAATTTAACCTCTCTGGATTTATCTCTTTAAATACTAAGTCATTCCTTAAAAGTAAACGTTTAACTTTGTTCCTAAATTTGACAAAGATCTATCAAATTCATTATCACTCATATAGATGGCCGCAACTCTAGTGCTAAGGAAATCTACAGTCTGAGTATTGTGTATGTCATTGCTTTCCATTCACAAATCTAACTTCTTCAAAGGAATAAAATAAACAAAACAATAAAGACAACATGATCAGTCACAGGACAAAAACTAAATAAAAATAGCTACGAGGAATAGTCACCAAGTTTTTGTTACATACTAAAAGAATCCATAAAATTCATATAAAAGAATTCAATGTTTACATGAGGAACTGGAGTAACCTCAGCTTTCTTATACATCGTTTCATCGTAGGGTGCGTCATCATCTTAGGTCAACTTCTCCTTTTCTTCAATTTTCTATAAAGAAATGGAAGGAGAGACCACATAAACATTAATATAAACTTATTTCGGAAACTATATTTTATCCGTAATTTTTTGACTTTTGTGTTCTTTTACACTGAGTAATATGTATTTAAGTTTAAAGGCAAAATTTATTATTCATTCCATCACACAATTAATATGTACTCTCCCTTATTCTTTCTGTTCATATTTTTTTATTGTTATTGTCAATTATTTAGGGAGCTTCTGATTTATTTTCTCTTCTAAAGAGATACAAAGTTATGTGTAGGAGGAAATGTGTATGTATAAAAATGGATAGAACTATTTGCATTACAACACATAGAAAACCAGCCTAAGAGTAAAAATAGTCAAAAATACTATTGGCCTAAAGAAAAAACTATCTAATAAAATGCACAACTTGCAAAAGGATAATAAAATGGTTCTCAAACACAAATAGCAGCTGAACCAAACCTCCAAATGAGCATATCGTACTGATATACAACCAACAAACAATGCTCCAATAACCACAGCTGCATAATTAAGCACAGAAGTACCATGAAACGTACGCAATGAAGAGACAGCAGCAAAGGATGAGAAAATGAAGGGGCAACGACAAAATGATTTACACATCCCGCAAGATCAGATCAGCAGTAGTCCCTACATGATATAGTATCAAGTTATGTTCTCCCGATTCAGACCTCTAGTGTATTCATACAAAACCAGATCTCATAGAATAGAACATCAAGTTAGTGGTGCAACAGAGACAAATATAACGCCTAATATTCATTATGACCGTTCACTGCATGTACCACTCTTCATCATCTGAAAATTAGTATTATTATAATTCTAATACATCAAAAATATAAATGATAAAAATATAGTTTTGTCAACTATTGAAGAAATCTGACTTTACTCATATACTTATTAAAAAGTGTTTACACTTGACATTTTTTGGACTTAAATAAATACTACATAATAATCTACACTTTTATTTGTATACTTTTGCCTGACAATGAAAAAATATATGCAAAGTGGGCCTTATTACCATGTGTATTTGTGCTCAGCCATAACAACACAACTATTAAGATTAGCGCATCCAAGAGAAAATTGGGCCTACGTTTCTTTTTGCTCAGCTTAAAAACAATGGCACTGAAAAGTTATCAGGTGCATGTACAAACTATAATCAGTTCAATCAACGGGGATTTGCTATAATTACAACAACAAAATTATAAAATCATGAACATAATGAAATCAACAACTTGCATGAAATACTTTGCTAATATAAATGTATTAGCTGCATTATCATTTCTGGGAAAAATTTGTGATTTCTCCTATCATTGTAGTTCATAATGCCAGCTGCATATTTTAAAAGAGGCAATGTAAACTGCATACATGCGCAAAGTTTGCAAATAAGCCTAATATATAACGATGTAAGCATGATATTAAGTCAATAAGCATGTAACATAACGAAAAAATGTCATTGCAATGAGATAAAATGTATAAAATCTCTTGCTTTATATTGAATCATAGCTGCTGTAGCTTGGAAGAGGGAAATCAAGCATGGGTTTATCGAATTTTCTTTCAAATTACCACTACTGGAAATGTTTTAAGCTACAATTAAGAATTTTATTTTTAAAAAATACACATTTATGTATACACACATACATAAAAAAAAATTCAAGGTGAACAAGTTGTTTGAACTATTTCAAAACTCAACTTTCCAAGATCAAACATATACATATGTACACACAAAGCAAATGTAACTTGAGACTAATAGGGGTCACCCACCCGCGAATCCAATATTTATGAACTGAGCATAAAACTAAATGTAAGGAGCAGCTGCTCAGTAAAACTAGAGAAAAAAATGGAAACAGCCGGAATAAACAATTATTTGCTAAAGCTACTCGGTTTAAGATAACCCGATAGCATTTTGCATCATCAATGCGTTATAAAGTCAGGATAATACCTAGCATAGGAAATTTATGAATAGAAGAAAGTTGAAGAATGTAGTTGTAACATCCCACGTCCATTAATGTCACTCGCAAAGGGAACGCATTAACTTCCATGGAGCATTTTAAGTGAATATAGAACAGAAAATCACAACAAGACAGATATAAAGCAGTACTTGAAAATTTAAAACTTTATTTATTGCAGCAGAAGGTAAATATGTTTGGTTACATCATCAAAACCATAAACCAAAGTCAAGTACATCATATCCATCTTGATAAAACAAAGTACATAAAATGAAAGACATAATCCCCAAAATTAAAATAGCCATAAATAAAGAGAAGCTGAACTTTACTTCAGCGGTCCAAGAAATCTTCTAAAAGCAGTCCAAAATAAAGCTCCACTGGTGCTAGTTCAAACCTGAGCACCGGGGGGGGGGGGGGGAGGGAGAAAAGAGGAGGAAACAAAGGGGGTCAGACATAAAGTCTAGCGAGTGCGATAACATTAACAATATAATTAACAAAGTACTAAGGCATAAGTTGGAAAATAAGGAAATGATCATGAACCATTGAGTATGGAAGAGTAAATAAGGAAACAAGATGAACAACAATATCGTTTAAGCGCACCTAAACCACTATAGGATGACTACTAAACTACACCAACACTAGAGGATAATTGCTATACTGCACCACCACTAGTCACTCTAAGGTTGATCCCGTCTGCCCCTATCTCCCCTAGGTGTACCCACTACCCCCAAGCGATCGGCTCCCTAACTCGTAGATAACCGTGCTGGCCCCACAGTGGGGTGTATCACTCCCCAAAGTGGCAACCTGATACAATCAACAATGCATGGCTTATACCTACATGATGCGACAACGTCTTACCTACCAGCCCGGGTCCACACACGCATATGAACCCGTTGGACTTGCGTTGCCACCGCTAACCCGGTTTGGCCTCTTATAGTCAAGCCCAGTATGCGTGTCCCGTCCTCGACTTGGGTCGAGCCCACAAAGATACGTATGGGTTACTGGTTGAAATGGGCCCCTATTACTTGACACAAGCTATCCACCTAAGCTTGGTCCCCTCTAGTACATCCCACTTAACCCACTTCTTATTCATGTTTCATTTACATGTTTCAATTTTGGTTAAGTGTTTCTAATCGTATTTCCAAATGCCATCCAAGGCACCCACTAGATTCCACATGCCACCCAAGGCACCCACTTAACCCCCTCATGCCCTACTACATGTTTATCTGGTTAAGTGTTTCTTAATTCATTAAGACTATAACCTCATAAAGACCTCTCACATTAGACTGGCTTTTGTGGCAGCTGGATTTGCTGGGCGGGTCCGGGCAGTCTTACACCACAAAAGAGCCTAACCTCGTGTCTTTACAATTGTTACGTATTTAGTTTATGCCTAAGACCTCTCACATTAGACTGGCATTTGTGGCAGCTGGATTTGCCGAGCGGGTCCGGGCAGTCTTACACCACAAAAGAGCCTAACCTCGTGCCTTAAACGATTAATTACTCCTAATTAATCATTCCCCAATTTGAATTACTTTCCCTATTCAAATTATCAAACAATTCCAAATTAAACGATGTCCATAATTGACTCGATTATGTCCATCCATTTATCGTATGTAAAATCATACCAATTTTCACCACAATTATATTTTATGCCTTTTAAGGCATTTATGCTAATTAAATCTTTTTAATATTATCCCTTTTTTACCCCACGTTGTACGTTTGTTCATTTAACGTAAAATATACGTTAGACTCGAATAGTCTAACTCATGAAATAAAAGAAAACATCACAATATATACACATAATTAAAACATAGATCTAACATAGCGGTGAACTTGCGTATGTGAATGATGTTCTACATCAAAAACTTGCCTAGGCCAAAGTTACAACTTGCACAAACAACATATGTCATGGATCCAAATCTAAAGGTGTGAACTTGATGAGATAATGGCCACAAACTTGCATAAACATCATATGTCATGGATCCAAATCTAAAGGTGTGAACTTGATGAAATAGTGGCCACAAACTTGCATAAACAACATATGTCATAGATCTATATCTAAAGGGGGTAAACTTGCATAGGTAATAACATAACATGATTCATATTCAACTCATAAACTCACATATGTGATTATACATCGCAACAATGGTGTAAACTAGTATCTAACATGTAAAGTATCATGTAGAATTTAGCATATGTCATAGCCTAACTTTCAATTAAATTTTCACATAAACTAGGTGCCATAGCCATGTAAGGTCACATATAATTCTACCCAAACTTGTATATGGTTCATGTTTGAATCAACATCTAAACTTTCCTACATATGATTTATCATATGAATCAACTAACATATCAAACATGATGATTTGATTGTATATAAGATTGCAACTTGGATGATAGCAACATAACTTTACATCATAAATGATAGCATCACAACATAACATCATAGAGATTTCAATCACAATCCTACAACACATTTACAACATGAAATCAATACTTCATATCACATCCATACAATCTGCATTATAACTTAATCTAATTAAATTACTAATTATCTTGTTAAAACTATCGAACTCACAACTCAAAAGCAGTCTTGAGTTCTGAATTCTGATTTCTGGATTTGAATTAGCTCTCCTTTGATGAAGATTCGCTGTTAGGGTTGAGTAGTTTTGATTTGGTTCGCCGTTCTTCCTCTTTAATTTGGTGGCGGCTGCTCTAGGGTTCAAGACAACAGAATGATGGCCATAGTTTTAGTTTTAATTCTGATTTAGGGTTTGAGTCTATGGGTCTTTTTATAGAGTTATGAATTAATTTAAGCCGTCGGATGATCTTAAGGTTAATCAAAACCATTCAATCATGATAGGGTGACAAGTCAGCCCTAATGACTCAGCAAGGAGTCAGAAAGGACTCAACAACATGGGTCAGCCTGAACCAGAAAGCTATGCAGGCTTTTGCCTCGGCCTGGGCGCACTTGGCAGGTGTGCCAGTGTTAATTTGTACTGCGCACTTCCCAAGTGCGCCAGTGCATTTTTTTTGTTTTTTTCTTGTTTTGCTACCAATCTTCGTTCGTCCATAACTCCTTCATCCGGTACCCGTTTCCCGCAAACTAGGACTCTATTTCAACCAGAATGCCGAGACGAACACATTGGCGTAACCCAATCCTCATAATTCTCACGTCTGAGATTAATTATTCTTTAATTTAGTTAATTCGATTATTCAAAAATCCGGGGTGTTACATTCTCCCCTCCTTAAAGAATTTCGCCCCCGAAATCCCCAAGTTAAGGAGAATGCATATCCTACCATCCAAACAACCATCTGCTCAACCATCAAACACGGGCATCCATTATCCTTATAAAATTTCTAATGCTGTATGAACATATGCAAGAAGTGTGTGTATATGTTCCTTATCTAATGCAAAATCAGGCGGTCTACTGATTCAGTTGACCTCCTTAATGCAAACCATGATATTTCCATGCATCCATTATGTATGCAAAAGAACCTTTTCGATACATATTATCTCTACATGTATGCACAACCGTTCACCAAAATGCAACATCCATATGATGGTACAACCATTATTCATCCATTACTTAAATATGTAATATGCAACATGAGGTGACTGAGCCGATCTAATGCCTAAAGTGTGTGTATATGCATCCACGAGCAACCATGAGCAAACACTTGCATCCACATGCATCCATCATACATAACATGTCTCAAACACATGTTTCAACCATAGGACTACCCTATCTAAAGGTCAAAGATACTAGCGAGAGGACATACTAAAGATAAGATAAGTACAAGGTAAGCGATAAAGGAGAAATTTAAAAGACATACCCTCGAAAAGAAAAGGGTATAATGAACGCATCTTCGCTTTCGTCTCCCAAGTAGCGTTGCTCTCATCATCTCCCCATTGCACTTTGACTAGTTTGACCTCTCGATTCCTCAACTTCTTAATCTCCGACCCAAGAATGCACGTAGGAGCTCGTCGAATCGTCGCATCACGCTCGATCTCCACGTCTCTAAGCAAGCTCGGCTCTAACACTTCTGCGGTCTCGTGCAAGCACTTACTCAAATGTGATACATGGAATACGTCGTGTACACCACTAAGTCTCTCGGGCAACTCCACTCTATACGCCATCTGCCCAATCCTTTCCTTAATAGGAAACAGCCCTACGAACCTTGGTGCTCACTTCCCAAGGGATCCAAAGCAAGCAACGTCCCGTAATGGAGACACCTTGACAAAGACCATGTCCCCAACATCAAACTCAAGATCTAACCTCCTCTTGTCCGCATAAGATTTATGTCTATCTTGCGCCGTTTTCATCCTCCTTCGAATCAAATCGATCTTTTCTGAAGTCTCTCTAATCATATCGGATCCAAGCAAGATCTTGTCTGTAGACTCCCACCAACATATAGGCGAACGACACGGCCGTCCATAAAGAGCCTCGAACGGTGCCATGCCAATATTATATGCGAACTCTTCCAACGGAAGATGTTCCTCTCATGTACCTATGAAATCTAAGACACACAATCTCAATAAGTCCTCTAGAATACGATTCACCCTCTCAGTCTGGCCGTCCGTCTGAGGATGATATGCGGTGCTCAAACACAATTGAGTCCCTACCGCCTCTTGCAAGCTATTCCAAAATTCGCTAGTGAAGATAGGATCGCGGTCGCTCACTATGCTAGAAGGAACACCGTGCAAACGAACTATTTCTCGAACGTATACGGAGGCTAACCATGGAGCAGTTCTCTTACTCTTCACGGGAATGAAATGGGCGCTTTTAGTAAGTTTGTCTACCACGACACAAATCCCCGTATTACCCTTCCTCGATCTCGGTAACCCGTCAACAAAGTCCATCGAAACGCTTTCCCACTTCAATTGTGGGAACTCCAATGGGTGAAGCAATCCACCGGGCTTCTTTTGCTCTGCTTTTACTTGTTGGCACACCAAGCATCTAGCGACAAACTCGGCCACGTCCTTCTTCATACCAGCCCAAAAGTAAACTCGTCTCATGTCCATGTACATCTTGTCCCCGCCGGGATGGATGGTCATCTTCGAACGATGTGCATCATCAAGAATGGTCTTCCTTAGGTCATCGTCTTTTGGTACACAAAGTCTACCGTCCCTACGTAACCAACCCTTATCATCTAGGGTATACCTACGGAGATGGATTGATGACTCCCCTCTTTTGAGCTTTTCTACTAACTCAACCAAATATGGGTCGTCTCGCTGTGCCTCGCCAATCCGTCCCAAAAGCGTAGGTCTGACCTCTAAGGATGCTAGCAAACAGGGTACAAAGTCAACGGAAGGTTTAAAGTCAAACGTAGAGATGAACTGTAAACTTCGCCGCTCAACAAACAACGGACTCAAGGACAAACTTTTTCTACTTAAGTCTTCTGCCACCACGTTACCATTGCCAGGGGTATATGCTATCTCGAAGTCGTAGGATGCTAAGAATTCCATCCACCTTTGCTGCCTTAACTTCAAGTCCTTCGGAGAGAATAAGTATTTTAGCGATTTGTGGTCAGTGAATAATTCGATTTTTTCGCCAAGAAGATAATGATGCCAAGACTTAAGCGCGAAGACAATAGCGGCTAACTCAAGGTCATGGGTAGGGTAATTTCTCTCATGTACTCTCAATTGCCTTCCACCATAGGCTATTACCCTTCCGTCTTGCATTAAGACTGCGCCTAGTCCTGTCCCACAAGCATCGGTATAAATGGTAAATGGCTTACTCCCATCTGGCAACACTAAGACTAGGGCTGTGGTCAAAGCTCTCTGTAAACGTTGGAACGCATCATCACAATCTACGTCCCACATGAAGATTAAGTTCTTCTTCGTCAAACGTGTTAATGGGCTGATATTTTTGCGAAGTCTTTGATGAACTTCCTATAGTAGCTAGCCAACCCTAAGAAACTCCTCACCTCGGTAGCATTTTTAGGAACCTTCCAATCTTGGATGGCCACTACCTTCGCGGGATCCACAGCTATCTCTTCTTTGGAAACCACGTGCCCTAAGAATCGCACTTCCTTCCTCGAAAAGTGACATTTAGAAAATTTAGCTTTAAGGCTATGCGCTCGAAGAGTCTCCAACACTTCCCTAAGATGTAGGGCATGCTCTTCCTCGCTTTTAGAAAAGATCAAGATGTCGTCCACAAAGACTACCACGAATTTATTAAGGTACTCCCTAAACACCCTACTCACCAAGTCAACAAAGTATGCGGGGGCGTTTGTCAAACCGAAGGGCATCACAAGCCACTCGAAGAAACCGTCTGTAGTCCTAAAGGCAGTCTTGTCTATGTTATCCTCAGCCATTCTCAACTGATGGAAACCCGTGGCTAAGCCCGACTGCGAAAACACTGAAGCGCCAACTAACTGATCGAAGAGATCGTCAATCCTCGGCAGTGGGTGTCTATTCTTCTTAGTAAGCTTATTAAGTTCTCTATAGTCCACACAAAGTCTAAGGGACCCATCTGCCTTCGTGGCAAACACTAATGGAGCACCCCACTCCGATATACTACGTCTGATGAACCCCTTCTCAAGCAATTTTTTCACTTGCTTATTGAGTTCTCTTCTCTCTCTTGGAGCCATGTGGCACACTGGAAATGCAACTGGCTTTGCATTATCCACTAGATATATTCGAAAGTCTACCTCACGTTTTGGGTGTAAACCCCTCACCTCATCGAAGACATCAGCATATTCACGGACTTTGGGAACATAATGTAAATCATCATTGGATGCGTCATGGGATTCTAGGTAGCTAAGCATTACTAGACCTCTAGGGTCACAAGAGATATCAAGGGTCTTTCTAGAACGAGTCAACAATCAAACTACCATTCTTTCACAATCTAGGATGGCCCCATATCTAGTAAGCCAATCCATACCTAGAATTAAACCGTAGCCCATGAAGCCAAGAACAAAAGCGTTGCACTCAAACTCAACGCCCAAAATAAACACTCTCAAATCCCGACAAATCATAGAAAGATGAGCCGAACCACCGATAGGATTTGAGACTACTAAGGGATCATTAACTAGACTAGTATCAAGGTGCAGTGTTTCAACTAATGATGTAGAAATAAACGAATGTGATGCGCCAGAATCGAATAAAGTACGGACAGGATGATCAAATAGAAAAACTAAACTTTCGACGGAAATTGCTCTACCTCGTTCTTGCAGCGGTGGGACCACGAGAGCCTAAACTTGTCCCCTTGCCTGTCCTGGTGCCATAAGAGCTTGCACCTGTCCTTCCGAGGTAGACCCTGCCCTCTGCCCTTTCTTAGGGCAGTCCTTAATAAGATGTCCCGCCTCGCCACAGTGGAAACAACCGGTCTTCTTCTTCTTCCTACAATCTTTGCTTAGATGGCCGGGTGTCCCACAGTTAAAGCATCTTTTCTTTCCCTTAGCATTGTTGCCTTTGCCACCTTTCTTGTTCTGCTGTTGTGGCTTCTTTTGATCCCCTTTCTTCTCGGGTGCCTTATTAGCATTGGCGCCCTTCTCCTCTTCGTGCATGAGCGCCATGTCAACTAGTCTCTCCAAGGTAGCCCCTATGGGAATGTGGGTCATAGCTAACCCATGAAGCGGCTCGTTTAGACCCTTAACAAAGCTTAGAGCCTTCTTTTCTGGAGTGTTCACCAAGTCCAAGCCAAACCTTGCCAATTGGTTGAATTTGTTGACGTACTCTTTCACCGATAGATTCCCTTGCTTCAGCGCCAAAAACCTTTCCATGTATATATTCTCTTCATCCCCCAAGAGAAACTTCGCCTCAAACCTCTGCCTAAAATCTGGCCATGTATCGACTGGACGTCCCCCATTAGTGAACTCCCACCAAAACGAGGCCTCATCCTTCATTAGCCAGGCAGCCAACTGGACCTTTCTTTCATGATCCACTTCAAAGATTCTAAACGATTCTTCCGCCTCCTTTAGCCCGTTACGATCTTCAACAAACATCTCCGTCCCGTGAAAAGGTTTTCCACCCATTCTCTAAATTCCTTACATATCTTAGCAAAAGTATCGACGCGTGGAGGAGGGGGAGGAGGAGGAGGAGGAGCATTTGCTGGACCTGCGGCGACGACCCTAGCCTCAAGATATTGACGAAACCAACCGGGTACATGAACACCCTCTGGTATCTCAGATGCTTCAGACATGCTGAAACGAAAAAGGAAAGATTCAATATAAAAGAACCGAGGGAAAGATATATGGCTCTTGGGGTTATGCTTTCCAAAATATACTTTTCTCTTGAAAATACTTTCCCTAAAACATATTTTTGAAAGTACTTCTTTATAAAAATTGTTTTGAAAAATAGTTTTTCAAAATTCATATCTGTTCTGCTAACCTTCAGCCCTAATACCACGTGTAACACCCCACGTCCATTAATGTCACTCTCAAAGGGAATGCATTAACTTCCATGGAGCATTTTAAGGGAATATAGAACAGAAAATCACAACAAGACAGATATAAAGCAGTACTTGAAAATTTAAAACTTTATTTATTGCAGCAGAAGGTAAATATGTTTGGTTACATCATCAAAAGCACAAAAAAAAGTCAAGTACATCATATCCATCTTGATAAAACAAAGTACATAAACTGAAAGACATAATCCCCAACATTAAAATAGCCATAAATAAAGAGAAGCTGAACTTTACTTCAGCGGTCCAAGAAATCTTCTAAAAGCGGTGCAAAATCAAGCTCCACTGTTGCTAGTTCCAACCTGAGCACCTAGGGGGGGAAAAGGGAGAAAAAAGGAGGAAACAAAGGGGGTCAGACATAAAGTCTGGCGAGTGCGATAACTTTAACAATATAATTAACAAAGTAACTAGGCTAAGGCGTAAGTTGGAAAATAAGGAAATGATCATGAACCATTGAGTATGGCAGAGTAAACAAGGAAACAAGACGAACAACGATATCGTTTAAGCGCACTTAAACCACTATAGGATGGTTACTGAACTACACCAACCCTAGAGGATAATTGCTTTACTGCACCACCACTAGTCACTCTAAGGTTGATCCCGCCTACAGACTTAACAATGATATTGGTAGTTTCGTGCACCCCAAGTTGCCTTCATAGGTGTCGCCTGCCCCTATCTCCACTAGGTGTACCCACTACCCCCAAGCGACCGGTTCCCTAACTCGTAGATACCCGTGCTGGCCCCACAGTGGGGTGTATCACTCCCCAAAGTGGTAACCCGATACAATCAACAATGCACGGCTTATACCTACACGATTCAACAATGTCTTACCTACCAGCCCGAGTCCACACACGCATATGAACCTGTCGGACTTGCGTTGCCACCGCTTACCCGGTTTGGCCTTTAACAGTCAAGCCCAGTATGCGTGTCCCGTCCTCAACTTGGGTCGAGCCCACAAAGATATGTATGGGTTACAAGTTGAAATGGGCCCCCATTACTTGACACAAGCTATCCACCTAAGCTTGGCCCCCTCTAGTACATCCCACTTAACCCACTTCTTATTCATGTTTCATTTACATGTTTCAATTTTGGTTAAGTGTTTCTAATCGTATTTCCAAATGCCACCCAAGGCACCCACTAGATTCCACATGCCACCCAAGGCACCCACTTAACCCCCTCATGCCCTACTACATGTTTATCTGGTTAAGTGTTTCTTAATTCATTAAGACTATAACCTCATAAAGACCTCTCACATTAGACTCGCATTTGTGGCAGCTGGATTTGCCGGGCGGGTCCGGGCAGTCTTACACCACAAAAGAGCCTAACCTCGTGTCTTTACAATTGTTATGTATTTATTTTATGCCTAAGACCTCTCACATTAGACTGGCATTTGTGGCTGCTGGATTTGCCGGGCTGGTCCGCGTAGTCTTACACCACAAAAGAGCCTAACCTCGTTCCTTAGACGATTAATTACTCCTAATTAATCATTCCCCAATTTGAATTACTTTCCCTATTCAAATTATCAAACAATTCCAAATTAAACGATGTCCATAATTGACTGAATTATGTCCATCCATTTATGGTATGTAAAATCATACCAATTTTCACCACAATTATATTTTATGCCTTTTAAGGCATTTGTGCTAATTAAATCTTTTTATTATTATCCCCTTTATACCCCCACGTTGTACGTTTGTTCGTTTAACGTAAAATATACGTTAGACTCGAATAGTCTAACTCATGAAATAAAAGAAAACATCACAATATATACACATAATTAAAACATAGATCTAACATAGGGGTGAACTTGCATATGTGAATGATGTTCTACATCAAAAACTTGCATAGGCCAAAGTTACAACTTGCATAAACAACATATGTCATGGATCCAAATCTAAAGGTGTGAACTTGATGAGATAATGGCCACAAACTTGCTTAAACATCATATGTCATTGATCCAAATCTAAAGGTGTGAACTTGATGAAATAATGGCCACAAACTTACATAAACAACATATGTCATAGATTTATATCTAAAGGGGGTAAACTTGCATAGGTAATAACATAACATGATCCATATTCAACTCATAAACTCACATATGTGATTTATACAATGCAACAATGGTGTAAACTAGTATCCAACATGTAAAGTATCATGTAGAATTTAGCATATGTCATAGCCTAACTTTCAATTAAATTTTCACATAAACTAGGTGCTATAGCCATGTAAGGTTTCATGTTTGAATCAACATCTAAACTTTCCTACATATGATTTATCATATGAATCAACTAACATATCAAACATGATGATTTGATTGTATATAAGATTACAACATGGATGATAGCAACATAACTTTACATCATAAATGATAGCATCACAACATAACATCATAGAGATTTCAATCACAATCCTACAACACAATTACAACATGAAATCAATACTTCGTATCACGTCCATACAATCCGTATTATAACTTAATCTAATTAAATTACTAATTATCTTGTTAAAACTATCGAACTCACAACTCAAAAGCAGTCCTGAGTTTTGAATTCTGATTTCTGGAGTTGAATTAGCTCTCCTTTGATGAAGATTCGCTGTTAGGGTTGAGTAGTTCTGATTTGGTTGGCTGTTCTTCCTCTTTAATTTGGTGGTAGCTGCTCTAGGGTTCAAGACAACAGCATGACGGCCATAGTTTTAGTTTTAATTTTGATTTAGGGTTTAAGTCTATGGGTCTTTTTATAGAGTTATGAATTAATTTAAGCCGTCGGATGATCTTAGGGTTAATCAAAACCATTCAATCATGATAGGGTTACAAGTCAGCCCTAATGACTCAGCAAGGAGTCAGTAAGGACTCAACAACACGGGTCAGCCTGAACCAGAAAGCTGTGCATGCTTTTGCCGTGGCCTGGGCGCACTTGGCAGGTGCGCCAGTGATAATTTGTACTGGCGCACTTCCCAAGTGCGCCAGTGCATTTTTTTTCCTTTTTTTCTTCTTTTGCCACCAATCTTCGTTCGTCCATAACTCCTTCATCCGGTACCCATTTCCCACAAACTCGGACTCTGTTTCAATCAGAGTTCTGAGACAAACACAATGGCGCAACCCAATCCCCATAATTCTCACGTCTGAGATTAATTATTCTTTAATTTAGTTAATTCGATTATTCAAAAATCCGGGGTGTTACAGTAGTTTTAATAACTTACTACATTGCTATATGTGCATAACGTAGAGCATACCTTTAAATGAACAATGTTCAGTAAAATGGAAGGTAAATGAAATGCTTTTAGTTAGACTTAAGCTGACTCAGCTTGTAGAGCACGTAGGAAGCAAGCATTGTGTAAATAATTTGATTTGTGTAATCCAACGATTGTTTATTTAATATGATCTATGTAAGTTGATTAGCATAGATGTTGATATACAAATAACATTTAACAAATAAACAAGGAATACACTTTTACCATATGCAATTTGTTTATCACAAAATTGATTATTGTTCCTAATTATATACTGGATTTGAATATATGATTATGCTACTAAAATAAATCTGGGAATTCAAAAAAAGGACAAATTTTATGTAATGACCCAATCTAAAAAAAACCATCGATATAGAATTTATAGGCTGGGTCATGAGCTCAGTTATTAGCTTGGTTTATGGGCTCAGTTATGGGTTTCTCTTCTCATCAAATGAAAGGCTGCATTGACAAACCATCTAATTGCTTTGTCAAAAGTGCTCTACCCTGTAAAATAATTCCACGGGAAGCATACCATTACAGAATTAGTAATTTTTTAAGTTAAATATTCAATTACCTATTAGAAGAAAATCCGATGTTTTGCATAAATTTGACGCATATATTCTATAAGGGAGCAAGAATAGGAACACCGGAAGTTCTGTCAGCTTCGGTATAGAAATCAACTCTTTCAAAATACCTACAAAATAGCTCATTTATGAACCACAATTTATATCACAAAATCAACCTAAATCCCCAAATATTTCAATCGATTATACAAGATAACATATCTAGATCTGAAACAACTGAATTCAAACACTACAAAAACGTATATTAAAAATAAGAACTTACTGGGATTAAAGGTTTTCCACCTGTCCATTTAGAAAGAGAAGTGAATCGTCTCCCTAGCAGTGACTTCGGATTTGCATGACTTTGTCAACAAGCTGCATGCGAGATTGGCACAAATGTTAAGAGTATGTATGATAACTCATGTCTGTTGCTCTCCAAAACTGTGCAGCCGCCATGAATATCAAAATTCGAATTCTATGCAATATATTAGCTCTAAACATTTAAACTATAAAGAAATTACCTAATAAAACAAGGTATACATATAAAGAGAATACCTTAAACTACAGAGCATAAAACAAGGGTTTGGCCTTCTGAGATCAGGAGAAGTTACAATCCGTAAAAGATGGAGATGCTAGGGCGTGTAATTAGTGTTATGTTGATTTAAATCGAGGTCAATAGGCTATGTTTATTGAATGAAATCAGGGCATAAAATTAGGTTGTGGATAAACACCACGGGAAGTGAAATTTTAGGAGCGAAAAAGGAAAAGTAAAATGAAGAGAACCCGCCTTCTGCAAGGATCCAAGCGAATTGTATAGCATTTAGTGATTTTTAATACTATTTTATTCTTATACGAAATTCATATAGCGTTTAGTATTCATGAAATTTTGTATTCCACGTTGTAACACCCCAAATTTTCTGTTAACAGTAAATTAACAAATTAAAGTATAATTAATCCTTAATGAAAGAATTAAGGAAAACGGGTTACGCCATTGCGCTCGTCTTGGAATTCTACTAGAGATAGTCGGAATTTGCATGAATCGGACTCCGTATGAAGGAGTTATGACCTCTGGAAGTTTCAGAATTCAAATTAAAATTCAAACAGTTCACAACGAAGTTCAAATTTCGAAAATCAGACCCAAACTGGGCTGGGTGGGAAAATTCCCGCCCAGGCACCAGGTCGACCTGGGGGTCGACTTGGGTGAACAGGTCGACCTGGGGGTCGACATTCCCAATCGACCTGGTTTGGCCCTAGCTGGCCTGAACGGGTTCTGGTCGATTTCTGAGGCTTGGCTGTGTCACTAGGGCTGACTTGTCGCATTTTGGTTGGCTCCTCTCGAAGTGAATTGTCTAGATTCGTCTATGATCATCTGACAGCTCAAATCAATATGAAACTCTATATAAACAACTTAAGACTCCAACCTAAATTCACATAAGAAATTAGAGACGGAGCCGCCATGCAGTCGGGAGAAAACTAGGAGGAGCCTCCACTTGTAGAAAAGCTTAGAGACGAGCCAAATTAAAGTTAAAATACGAATTAAAACAACATTAGTCTACCCAAAGGAAAGCATTTCAAATTCAGAACTTAGAATCCATAATTCAAGTTCGTCATTCGTTGTAAGTATAGTGATTCTTCCGATGTGAATAAAATTAAGACTTGATTCGATGTAAATTGGGAATTTGTGTTATTATATAACAACGATGTTGATTCATATGCGATGTAATGATTGTGGTATTGTGATGTTTGTGGTACAAGTGAGTTTATGTCGATCCTATTGTATATGTAGAATCACATGCAAGTTGTATAGTTCATGTTGTAATCGACACCTATATGTTTATGTGATTATATAGGTTGTATGTGATTAAGATTTTATATGTGTGTGTGTATATATATATATATATATATATATATATATATGCTAGAACCTTTATGCCTGAACGATTATATTCTCATACATGCTAGTATGTTTGTAAGAAAGTTGCAAGTTAATTAGATCCATGCCAAGATCCACTTTAATACATGTTTCATGTTGTAATTGGATATATGATTGGATCTAGTTCACACCCTTGTCATAAAATTATACATACTTATGAAAATGTCATATCCTTGTCATATGCTAGTGATGTTCGATGTTATGCCATGATCCAAACCATGTTTAGGCTTATGTTGTCTAAATCATATGCTAATTTATGTGATACCTATTTGGTTAAGATCCCTATTTCAATGCAAGTTCACATATATGTAAGTTGAATTAGGCTATGTTGCAAATTCACATGTATGTTGATTTAGTCTATGTTGCAAATTCACATATATGTATGTTGGCTATTTTGCAAGTTCACACTTATGATGTTCATATTGACTATGCCAAAAATGCCAAGTTTAAACCTATATCATGTTTATGTTTATGAAATCCCTTATGCTAATTTGTGTGCGCTAAATTAGGCTAAATTTTTAGCCTAATATTATATGTTAAAAACCATGCGAACGAGAATTAGGCTAAGATTGTTAGCCTAATATTTAAATGGGGTAACATTGGGAATATTAGTAAAACTCGACATAAATTGGAAAATATATGAAATTGGCATGTTTGTCACATGCCAAAGTTGGTGGCACTTGAATGGTATAAATTCTTATACCAAAATGTTAAACTTGGAAAGTGGGACACAACAATTAATTGTTGACAAATTTACATATATTAAGTGATAAAGACAAATATGTAAATTTATAAAATATGAATATGTTTAACACGAGGTTGGATTGAGTTGTGATGTAAACCTGCCCGGACCCGCCTGGTTGTCCAGTAGTCACAACAATACCTATCCAATGTGGGTGGTTAAGCATGGAGCCCAATAAGGACCCGAGTTTAGACTGGGTTACGTTGTAAATCTGCCTGGAACCGACTGGCACATCCAGTAACCGTAACAGTCTAATGTGAGTGGTCGGTGCTTTAAAAAGCTAAGGACAGACAGTCAGGATGGTAGGGTTAAGTTAACTAAAACACTTAACCAATTCAACATGTTAATTAAACTGATGGGTGGGGTTAGGTAAATACAGACACTTAACCACTTAACATGTTTGACTAGAAAACCCTAGTAACGGGGACCCATTTTGTAACAGCCCTGATTTTTGGGGTTAATTTTAAAATTTTATTTTAAGAAATTTTAATGAATGAATATATTTAAAATGATTTATTTTAAATAATAACGATGAAAAACTTATTTTATTTCGAGCGCGAACTTGAAATTTATATTAAATCCATTCCGATCCTGAAAACGGCGCGGTAATTTCAAATTTGAAATTCCAACTTTGAAAAATTAAATAAAATATAAATCGGAATTGGACGAAACAAGAAACGCTAGGACCGTATTGAAAATATCTTTCCAAAGAGTTTCAGAAATTAAGATTCCAGTTTATAAATTGTAAATTATGAGAAAATTTAATTTTCAGAAAAACGCTATAGAATTCGTATATATTATATATAAGGCCCGAAACATAAAATTTTTGCAGAATAAGGAATTAGGACCCGAAACCATCTCCATTGGTTTCAGAATGTTGTTTACATATAAAAATGACTATAAGAACTTATATTTTTGAGTTTCGGAAAAATTCCACTATTTTTGGTATTTTTAAATATTAAAAATATACGCCTGAAAAATGGAATTTTTGTAAACGAACTCCGAATTCGACGAGATCAATTTCTATGGATTCGGAATATTAAAATAAGGTTAAATTCTAAAATTTATAATTTTTGGAATTATTTTGTGGCCGGTATAATTTTTACGGTGAAAAATAGCATATTTTCAGACTTCGGAAATTCATAATAAATTCATACGGACTCGGAAAATTACGAAATCAGGTTCGTTGGATTCGTAATGACCTGAAATAATTATGTTTAAAATTTTATTAATTTTGAAATCAGCATGTATTTATAAGAATTTTTGAATTGAAGAAAACAGTTGAAAATTTAGTAATTGGACACGTAATGATATTTGGGCCCAAACCAAAATTAAACCCATAGTATATATTATCTTTTTCCTCAGAATTTAGGTTGAAATTCGAAATTGTACAGCAGCCATCTTTTTCCCTTCCTTCCTCCTCTTGTCAATGGCTGTCTTCTTCCTCAATCAAAAATTTGTCGAAAATAAAATCTCTTCAAACCATAGCAAATTATATGTCCACTCGAAGGTCTCGACGATACGAAGCTAATGGTGTCGTCGGTTTCGTCAAACAGCGCTCGGATTCGCCGGAATCTCGTCTTAAAGCTCGCTGTTTTCGAAATTCAGAAGCTCAAAACGTAAATCAAGAAATTCCCGTGAATCGAGAAAGAATTAGACGAAGTCACGAACACGGAAGTTCTTCGTCTACGTGAGGTGGAGGTGCTCGCCAAATTTCAGGCAGTTTGGAGGTGTGAGGCGGCCTGTGGGACCCGCAAGGCGAAATTCGTTCGTAGGCGATTTCCCGATGATCGGAGAAGCTTTAGGGGCGGCTCTTTCTGGTGGTGGTGCGTCTCGCCAAGACAAAGACGTTGGCGGTGGTCCCGTGGCGTCAGGTGGCCTGAAGCCGCGGCAAATTGCGGTCAAAGTTCTGCGGTGAATAGTGTTTCGCGGTCAATGGGCTGAGAGTATTTTCTATTTTATTTTTAAATTATTTAATTATTATCCGATCTTTAAAAATTCATATCTCGCTCATACGAAGTCGAAATTCAATGATTTCAGGTGCGTTGGGATCGTGGCGACGAGACGGACGCGTGGACACTAATTTTGTCCAATTCTGAGACAGTGAAATTTTTAGGTATTTTCACGAATATTAATTAATTATTTAATTATGTCCAACTTTAATAAATCATAACTCTCTCGTACGAGGTCCGATTGACGAACAGTAAATTGCGTTGGACTCGTCTTTCCGACCTCTTCGCAATGGCGCAGACCAGAGCTGAATCCGAGACAGTCAAATTTTCAGCAAAAATCAAAGTGAGAATTCTATTTTTTAAAATAAAATTATTTATTTATTTAATTCACTGCAAAATCTATATTCATAACATATGAAATTCATGTTGTTGCTGCATGTATGACTATTTCCATGTTGATTGTTTGTGATGATTGTGCGTATTTATGTTGACATGATTTTGTGTGCACGACGAAGACAAACATTTTAGTTAATATATAAAATGTATAATATTCATGTTTGTAAAAGAAAAATTTGTACAAACCATAAAAATCATATATTTATATTGTGTATATATATAATGGAGATGTTACATGTTAGAAAGGGAATTTATATATTGTGAAGAAAAAAAAAAGTATTCTTTGTTTATCATGTTGGAATTTTCATTTTATGAATTACCCACATAAAATATTCATTTTTATGTTATGTTGAATTAGAACCGTCAACATAAGTATGTTCATTTGGTTAATAACGTTATGCTAACATAAGAACATCGCTTGTGTTAATAATGTTATGTTAATATAAAAACTGTCATTGTATTAAAATGAACAAAATGGATGTGTCATTTATGTTGTATATAAAATTGACAAAATAAACATGTCATTTATTTAGTAAATTACACATGCCATTTTCATAAGGAATGTTAATATTAGATTAAAACAGACACTTTTGCCAATATAATTAAGTAGCGACAAAAATCACTTTTGTCAATATAATTAAGTAGCGACAAAAATCACTTTTGTCAATATAATTAAGTAGCGACAAAAAATCACTTTTGTCAATATAATTAAGTAGCGACAAAAATCACTTTTGTCAATATAATTAAGTAGCGACAAAAATCACTTTTGTCAATATAATTAAGTAGCGACAAAAATCACTTTTGTCAATATAATTAAGTAGCGACAAAAATCACTTTTGTCAATATAATTGAAGTAGCGATGAATTCACTTTTGTCAATATATTGAAGTAGCGACAAAAATCATATTTTTGTAAATGTAGAAGAAAGATTAAAATAACAAAAGATTCATTTTGACAATTGAAGAAGAATGACAATAGAAATTTCATTTTTATTTAGTGTAATAAAAGAAAATACTTTTATTTTGTTAATGACATAGCATTGCATATGAATGATATATATTTATTTTGTTAACGTTGCATAGCATTGCATATGAATGATATATATTTATTTTGTTAACGTTGCATAGCATTGCATATGAAATGAAATATATTTATTTTGGTTAATGTAAAGAGTATGACAACTTCAATTTTTGTTAAGGTAAAGAATAGCGACAAATTCCTTTTTATATGTAAAGAGAGAGATGAAATAAGCTTGCGTATATATTAATTCACTTTTATATGTAATGAGAGAAATGAAGTAAAATTTGTTTACATATACATTCAGTTTATATGTCAATTGTAATGGAAGGTTTGTTAACATGTACATTCATAGTTGTATATGTCATTGGAAAAAGAGAGATTATTTTTATATGGATAGAATAAAAGAAAGATTCATTTTTATAAAAATAGATAAAAAGAATGGCAAAACATTCATTTTGTCAAATATAAAAGAAAGATAGAAAATATAAGGATGACAAGATACTCATTTGTCAGGAGTAAGAAATATGCATTTTGATCAAACGAAAAAGGATGACAAAATATTCATTTGTTAAAAATTAAGTTGACATTGTTTTGTACTGACAAGTTTTGTTAAAGGAAATTACATTTCATGTGATCAAAATAAAAAGAAATGAGAATTACATTTTTTTTTTATGTAATTATATGATTGGAATGTCACTTATATTAGAAGTGTTAAACTAGATAAACATGTCCCTTTTGTTTAAATGAGAATTACACTTTTATTTGAAACTATGATATGAAATGTGGTAAGCGAATAAAATTTACACTTTTATATACGTAACTATAAATGAGGATTTGCACTGTAAATTAGAAGTACATTCTTATTATGTAATTAAGGCATGATATTATATTTTATATTAAAAATTATATTTGCATTGCCAATATAAAATAGCAAAAATCATTTTTTTTGGTTTGCATTGAAAGAGATAAGAAATATATTCGTTCGTATAGAAATGAAGTTAACACCAAAATATATTTCGTTTTGGCTAGGAATTGAAATGACACAAAAATACTCATTTTTTGTTAAATTATGAAGGACGTACAAAAATATTCATTTTTGGTTGTAATTGGAATGATACACAAAATACATTTTTGTGTGTAGGATATGTATGGAAATTGAAGAACATTAATAAAAGAAACCATTGTTTGGTGTGATGAGTTATTGCATATAAATAAGAAGATTGGTTGTTAGGAAAATATAGTAAGATGAAATGGATGGAGGAATTATATATATAATTATATATATAAAAATTTAAAATCAAACGATATGAAATGATTTCCAACTTATATATACACAAGAATTGTTTGGGAAGTCCGAGTTTATCTCATTCCAAACAATTTAAACGACGTTTAAAAATTGAAGATTTAAAGACGACCATAGAAGACCGACGGTCTTCACATCGAATGGACGACGACTGCTGATGCCCATGATTGGAGTAGCTACCTTGAAGGGGCTACAGTGGTTGCCGTCCGGACGTAGTGTTGATTTGTACGGATTTGACTTTCGCTCAGACCCAGAGCATAAGTTTTAAATGGATTGTGTGTCTGACGTTGTACTCCGTTAATATCATGTTATTGATTTTCTGTCTATATATAAATGATTGATGGTGAAAAATTTATTCTTTACTTAACACCCGTTTATATATTGATGGACGATCAATGGCACGGTATGGATTGACAATGTGGCACGCTAAGATGAAGATGATCAAGGCTTTGTTGAAAAGCAGGCCTTGTGGTTATGACGTAACTTCGCGAGCCTCACAAACTGGTAGAGTCTAAAACGGGCGAAGGGAACGCAGGGAGAGCAGCACGTTTCTTTCTAGCTAGAAGTGGTGGTTGGGTTTTATCACGGCCTGACATTTTACTTAGGTGGATGATGGAATGAGGCGCGCCTCGGATAGGTCCTATAGGACCGGGAAACGTGTGCTTAGGAATTGCCAATCCTCTAAGCGGTATTTGAGGATCGGCCCTGCCATTTCCAAGGGTTAACTGCGGGTAATCCTGGGACATTAGCTAGAGTGTCTCGAATCGGTAAGGAGCTCCGCTCTAGCCTTGACTCATGATGGAAATCCAAATCTCCAATACACCCCATGCGGTTTTGATTGTATTACTAGTACGGAGGCATAATATATGGTACCTATGCTTCCTAGGATTGATATTATGATTGAAGTGTTTTATTAAAACATATACACACAAATAATAATATCGTTTTTACGTATTTATCATCTTTTAATCACCATAAGGTAAAACTCTATCCTCTGGTGTGCGTTGCATTGTGTGATGGGACCTGTGTCTTATGGTGGTTTCATTTTTCTAAAAAGCATTGCGTTATTTGACGATTTACTTTACTGTTATGCACAGCAATTCATTGGAGTAAACCCGTTCCGCGTTAGCGGCATGGTCCTTGGATTTGCCTTACTATTAGTTATATTAGTTAAGAATTCTCACACCAGTCCCACGACTGACCCGTTGTTTGTTTCCACTTTTGCAAACTCGGGTGCCCTCTTTTCCACACGGGCAGTCGAGTAGCTTTTTGCAGATATTTATCTCTTTAGCAGGATACTGGATTGAAGCATAAAGCTGTGTCCAGAATATAGAAAAGACTTCCGCTGTATTAGTTTTGTTCAGCCGCAATGTATTATAAATTAAATGTAAAATTTATCTTCCGCTGCAATTATTTTTATTCGATGTACTCTGATATGTTGTACTCTGATGTAAACATTTTGTACTGTTTATAAAAGTCTGATGTTTTGTTCTGATGATTGTTGTATTCCCAAAGTTAAAGTATTCGGGATTTGAGCGGTCTTGGTCGATTTTGCGATCGATCGGGTCGGGCAAAGCCCGGGTCTTTACAGTTAGTATCAGAGCTTTGGTTAGCTCAAATCTTTGGGGTACAACTCGTTAGAACTGAACAAAAGACTCATCAGAGAATTGGATTAGTAATGTCCAATAAGAATACTCATTAGAGATAGCATCAGCAGTATCCTAGTGAGAAAACTCATTAGAGATGGGGTTAGTAATGCCCTAGAATGAGTTCAGAGTGATAAGCTTATGATTAGCGTATTTTTGATTATATAATCTATTTTTGAAAATATGATTTTTAAATATATAAAAGAGTATGTATATTTGATAAGTTAGTCAACAAATGAAATTAATAAGAGAAATTAAAATTTAGTTAGTTAATTAAACAACTTTTACCTTAGTTCCTTTTCGAGGACGAAAAGATTTTAAGTAGGGGCGACTGTAACAGCCCTGATTTTTGGGGTTAATTTTAAAATTTTATTTTAAGAAATTTTAATGAATGAATATATTTAAAATGATTTATTTTAAATAATAACGATGAAAAACTTATTTTATTTCGAGCGCGAACTTGAAATTTATATTAAATCCATTCCGAGCCTGAAAACGGCGCGGTAATTTCAGATTTGAAATTCCAACTTTGAAAAATTAAATAAAATATAAATCGGAATTGGACGAAACAAGAAACGCTAGTTTCAGAAATTAAGATTCCAGTTTATAAATTGTAAGTTATGAGAAAATTTAATTTTCAGAAAAACGCTATAGAATTCGTATATATTATATATAAGGCCCGAAACATAAAATTTTTGCAGAATAAGGAATTAGGACCCAAAACCATCTCCATTGGTTTCAGAATGTTGTTTACATATAAAAATGACTATAAGAACTTATATTTTTGAGTTTCGGAAAAATTCCACTATTTTTGGTATTTTTAAATATTAAAAATATACGCCTGAAAAATGGAATTTTTGTAAACGAACTCCGAATTCGACGAGATCAGTTTCTATGGATTCGGAATATTAAAATAAGGTTAAATTCTAAAATTTATAATTTTTGGAATTATTTTGTGGCCGGTATAATTTTTACGGTGAAAAATAGCATATTTTCAGACTTCGGAAATTCATAATAAATTCATACGGACTCGGAAAATTACGAAATCAGGTTCGTTGGATTCGTAATGACCTGAAATAATTATGTTTAAAATTTTATTAATTTTGAAATTAGCATGTATTTATAAGAATTTTTGAATTGAAGAAAATAGTTGAAAATTTAGTAATTGGACACGTAATGATATTTGGGCCCAAACCAAAATTAAACCCATAGTATATATTATCTTTTTCCTCAGAATTTAGGTTGAAATTCGAAATTGTACAGCAGCCATCTTTTTCCCTTCCTTCCTCCTCTTGTCAATGGCTGTCTTCTTCCTCAATCAAAAATTTGTCGAAAATAAAATCTCTTCAAACCATAGCAAATTATATGTCCACTCGAAGGTCTCGACGATACGAAGCTAATGGTGTCGTCGGTTTCGTCAAACAGCGCTCGGATTCGCCGGAATCTCGTCTTAAAGCTCGCTGTTTTCGAAATTCAGAAGCTCAAAACGTAAATCAAGAAATTCCCGTGAATCGAGGAAGAATTAGACGAAGTCACGAACACGGAAGTTCTTCGTCTACGTGAGGTGGAGGTGCTCGCCAAATTTCAGGCAGTTTTGAGGTGTGAGGCGGCCTGTGGGACCCGCGAGGCGAAATCCGTTCGTAGGCGATTTCCCGATGATCGGAGAAGCTTTAGGGGCGGCTCTTTCTGGTGGTGGTGCGTCTCGCCAAGACGAAGACGTTGGCGGTGGTCCCGTGGCGTCAGGTGGCCTGAAGCAGCGGCAAATTGCGGTCAAAGTTCTGCGGTGAATAGTGTTTCGCGGTCAATGGGCTGAGGGTATTTTCTATTTTATTTTTAAATTATTTAATTATTATCCGATCTTTAAAAATTCATATCTCGCTCATACGAAGTCGAAATTCGACGATTTCAGGTGCGTTGGGATCGTGGCGACGAGATGGACGCGTGGACACTAATTTTGTCCAATTCTGAGACAGTGAAATTTTTAGGTATTTTTACGAATATTAATTAATTATTTAATTATGTCCAACTTTAATAAATCATAACTCTCTCGTACGAGGTCCGATTGACGAACCGTAAATTGCGTTGGACTCGTC
The DNA here is from genome assembly GCA_030737875.1 of Allium sativum. Classification (NCBI taxonomy): domain Eukaryota; kingdom Viridiplantae; phylum Streptophyta; class Magnoliopsida; order Asparagales; family Amaryllidaceae; genus Allium; species Allium sativum. The sequence goes on from CM060913.1 coordinate 167,250,415, forward strand.
TTTCCGAGCTCTTCGCGATGGCGCAGACCAGAGCTGAATCCGAGATAGTCAAATTTTCAGCAAAAATCAAAGTGAGAATTCTATTTTTATAAATAAAATTATTTATTTATTTAATTCACTGCAAAATCTATATTCATATCATATGAAATTCATGTTGTTGCTGCATGTATGACTATTTCCATGTTGATTGTTTGTGATGATTGTGCGTATTTATGTTGACATGATTTTGTGTGCACGACGAAGACAAACATTTTAGTTAATATATAAAATGTATAATATTCATGTTTGTAAAAGAAAAATTTGTGCAAACCATAAAAATCATATATTTATATTGTGTATATATATAACGGAGATGTTACATGTTAGAAAGGGAATTTATATATTGTGAAGAAAAAAAAAGTATTCTTTGTTTATCATGTTGGAATTTTCATTTTATGAATTACCCACATAAAATATTCATTTTTATGTTATGTTGAATTAGAACCGTCAACATAAGTATGTTCATTTGGTTAATAACGTTATGCTAACATAAGAACATCGCTTGTGTTAATAATGTTATGTTAATATAAAAACTGTCATTGTATTAAAATGAACAAAATGGATGTGTCATTTATGTTGTATATAAAATTGACAAAATAAACATGTCATTTATTTAGTAAATTACACATGCCATTTTCATAAGGAATGTTAATATTAGATTAAAACAGACACTTTTGTCAATATAATTAAGTAGCGACAAAAATCACTTTTGTCAATATAATTAAGTAGCGACAAAAATCACTTTTGTCAATATAATTAAGTAGCGACAAAAAATCACTTTTGTCAATATAATTAAGTAGCGACAAAAATCACTTTTGTCAATATAATTAAGTAGCGACAAAAATCACTTTTGTCAATATAATTAAGTAGCGACAAAAATCACTTTTGTCAATATAATTAAGTAGCGATGAATTCACTTTTGTCAATATATTGAAGTAGCGACAAAAATCATATTTTTGTAAATGTAGAAGAAAGATTAAAATAACAAAAGATTCATTTTGACAATTGAAGAAGAATGACAATAGAAATTTCATTTTTATTTAATGTAATAAAAGAAAATACTTTTATTTTGTTAATGACATAGCATTGCATATATATTTATTTTGTTAACGTTGCATAGCATTGCATATGAATGATATATATTTATTATGTTAACGTTGCATAGCATTGCATATGAAATGAAATATATTTATTTTGGTTAATGTAAAGAGTATGACAACTTCAATTTTTGTTAAGGTAAAGAATAGCGACAAATTCCTTTTTATATGTAAAGAGAGAGATGAAATAAGCTTGCGTATATATTAATTCACTTTTATATGTAATGAGAGAAATGAAGTAAAATTTGTTTACATATACATTCAGTTTATATGTCAATTGTAATGGAAGGTTTGTTAACATGTACATTCATAGTTGTATATGTCATTGGAAAAAGAGAGATTATTTTTATATGGATAGAATAAAAGAAAAATTCATTTTTATAAAAATAGATAAAAAGAATGGCAAAACATTCATTTTGTCAAATATAAAAGAAAGATAGAAAATATAAGGATGACAAGATACTCATTTGTCAAGAGTAAGAAATATGCATTTTGATCAAACGAAAAAGGATGACAAAATATTCATTTGTTAAAAATTAAGTTGACATTGTTTTGTACTGACAAGTTTTGTTAAAGGAAATTACATTTCATGTGATCAAAATAAAAAGAAATGAGAATTACATTTTTTTTTTATGTAATTATATGATTGGAATGTCACTTATATTAGAAGTGTTAAACTAGATAAACATGTCCCTTTTGTTTAAATGAGAATTACACTTTTATTTGAAACTATGATATGAAATGTGGTAAGCGAATAAAATTTACACTTTTATATATGTAACTATAAATGAGGATTTGCACTGTAAATTAGAAGTACATTCTTATTATGTAATTAAGGTATGATATTATATTTTATATTAAAAATTATATTTGCATTGCCAATATAAAATAGCAAAAATCATTTTTTTTGGTTTGCATTGAAAGAGATAAGAAATATATTCGTTCGTATAGAAATGAAGTTAACACCAAAATATATTTCGTTTTGGCTAGGAATTGAAATGACACAAAAATACTCATTTTTTGTTAAATTATGAAGGACGTACAAAAATATTCATTTTTGGTTGTAATTGGAATGATACACAAAATACATTTTTGTGTGTAGGATATGTATGGAAATTGAAGAACATTAATAAAAGAAACCATTATTTGGTGTGATGAGTTATTGCATATAAATAAGAAGATTGGTTGTTAGGAAAATATAGTAAGATGAAATGGATGGAGGAATTATATATATAATTATATATATAAAAATTTAAAATCAAACGATATGAAATGATTTCCAACTTATATATACACGAGAATTGTTTGGGAAGTCCGAGTTTATCTCATTCCAAACAATTTAAACGACGTTTAAAAATTGAAGATTTAAAGACGACCATAGAAGACCGACGGTCTTCACATCGAATGGACGACGACTGCTGATGCCCATGATTGGAGTAGCTACCTTGAAGGGGCTACAGTGGTTGCCGTCCGGACGTAGTGTTGATTTGTACGGATTTGACTTTCGCTCAGACCCAGAGCATAAGTTTTAAATGGATTGTGTGTCTGACGTTGTACTCCGTTAATATCATGTTATTGATTTTCTGTCTATATATAAATGATTGGTGGTGAAGAATTTATTCTTTACTTAACACCCGTTTATATATTGATGGACGATCAATGGCACGGTATGGATTGACAATGTGGCACGCTAAGATGAAGATGATCAAGGCTTTGTTGAAAAGCAGGCCTTGTGGTTATGACGTAACTTCGCGAGCCTCACAAACCGGTAGAGTCTAAAACGGGCGAAGGGAACGCAGGGAGAGCAGCACGTTTCTTCCTAGCTAGAAGTGGTGGTTGGGTTTTATCACGGCCTGACATTTTACTTAGGTGGATGATGGAATGAGGCGCACCTCGGATAGGTCCTATAGGAAATCCTGGGACATTAGCTGGAGTGTCTCGAATCGGTAAGGAGCTCTGCTCTAGCCTTGACTCATGATGGAAATCCAAATCTCCAATACGCCCCATGCGGTTTTGATTGTATTACTAGTACGGAGGCATAATATATGGTACCTATGCTTCCTAGGATTGATATTATGATTGAAGTGTTTTATTAAAACATATACACACTAATAATAATATCGTTTTTACGTATTTATCATCTTTTAATCACCATAAGGTAAAACTCTATCCTCTGGTGTGCGTTGCATTGTGTGATGGGACCTGAGTCTTATGGTGGTTTCATTTTTCTAAAAAGCATTGCGTTACTTGACGATTTACTTTACTGTTATGCACAGCAATCCATTGGAGTAAACCCGTTCCGCGTTAGCGGCGTGGTCCTTGGATTTGCCTTACTATTAGTTATATTAGTTAAGAATTCTCACACCAGTCCCACGACTGACCCGTTGTTTGTTTCCACTTTTGCAAACTCGGGTGCCCTCTTTTCCACACGGGCAGTCGAGTAGCTTTTTGCAGATATTTATCTCTTTAGCAGGATACTGGATTGAAGCATAAAGCTGTGTCCAGAATATAGAAAAGACTTCCGCTGTATTAGTTTTGTTCAGCTGCAATGTATTATAAATTAAATGTAAAATTTATCTTCCGCTGCAATTATTTTTATTCGATGTACTCTGATATGCTGTACTCTGATGTAAACATTTTGTACTGTTTATAAAAGTCTGCTGTTTTGTTCTGATGATTGTTGTATTCCCAAAGTTAAAGTATTCGGGATTTGAACGGTCTTGGTCGATTTTGCGATCGATCGGGTCGGGCAAAGCCCGGGTCTTTACACATTTCAGCAGTAACCCAATTAGGTATCATGGTTCCCTGAAACTAGGCAGGGTGGGGCACGATTACTGGGCTGATTGTAAGCAGTCAAAAGCGACGGCGGTGGGTGCAACCGTGTGGGTTCTAACGAAGTGCGGGCGTGCACACACTTCGAAGCAGACAAACAGGGCACTGGGGGCACCAGTAGTATAACCTATGCATTCTAAGGATTGTGTCGGGTCGCCACCATGGGACTTGATACACCCCATGGTGGGGCCATCATAGGTGTCTACAATATTTGGGGGCCGTAAGACAAATGATTATGCGAGTAGGAGCAAATCTTTAGAAAAAAGGGGATCACTTCACCTCCTGCATGGGGTGCCAGTTATGACAATACAAGTAGGTGTAGAGATATATTGTGGGGGTGCGATAGTATATTCGTTTCAAACGTCTTTACCTTAGTTTATGACACTTTCCTATTTCCAGTCTATACTTCTCATGCCCTTTTTCTTATTCTCGTACTGAAGAGTCACTAGACTTACCAGGCTTTATGTCTGGCCCTATTTTCTTACATCTTCTTTTCTTCCGTTTCACCCCCCCAAAGGTCCACAGGGAGGAAACAATCCAGCTTAGTTAGACTCTTTGCAAGCTTCAAGATAGTAGATGTACGGTTTGGACTCCCTTTGGCTATGGCTGTTGGACACACTCTATGGGGATTTATGCAGTTTTAATTACGTTTTTATGCTTCTTTATTTAATAACCAAGACATAGATGATGTTGTAATGTTTTGTTTGAACACATATTTATGAAATAAAAAGTCTGTTGTTTTCTGCTGCTTATGTATATGTGTTTATATCTGTCTTGTGTTTTATTTGTGACTTTTACTTACAAACCTCCACCAAAGTTAAGGCATTCCCTTTGTGAGTGACCTTAATGGAGGGTGGGGTGTTTCACTTGGTATCAGAAGTTTTACCAGACTAGATAAAAGTTTTTGAAACTATTTTCAAAAAAAGAAGTTTAAAGAAACATTGTTTTCAAGAAAAAGAGTTATTTTTAAAAGGCATAATTCCCCAAAAGCCATATGCACTAACTCTCTATCCTTTGTCTTAAATACTTTCCTTTTTGTTCCAGCATGTCTGGGGACCTTACTCCCCAGCTGCAGATGCTTTTACTCCTCCTCCTCCTCTACGTGAAACAACAATCGGAAGAATCGCAGAAGACGGATAATAGTCAAGGAGGAAAGGACCACAACAATAATAACAAGACACGCGAGAAAAGGAAATGTTATTTATGTGGCATTGTTGGGCATATAGTCCAGGATTGTAGAAAGAAGAAGAGGAAGAGGGGAGCATGCTTTCAGTGTGGTGATACTGGACATATCTACAAGAACTGCCCTTAGTAGCAAGGGCAAGGCCCGCAAGCAGGACCTTCTGGGGGCACATCTTTAACTTCTTCTTCTAGATGCATTGTTTTATCTTGCTTATCTTCTCAATCCTATCTTGAGAACCTTAGATAGAAATATTTCTGTAGAAAGCTCAGTTTATCTTTATGATCATCCAATTCGCACTCTCTTTGATTCTGGTGCATCACACTCCTTTATTTCATCTGCTTTAGTAGAATCTCTGCACCTGGACACTAGTATGGTAGAAGATCCCTTGGTTATTTCGAATCCAATTAGGGGCTCGACTTATTTGTCGATGGTTTGCTTGGATTTGAAAATCTCTATTCTAAGTATTGAATTTAGATGTAGTGCCTTTGTTTTGGGCTTCTCAGGATATGGACTGATCTTAGGCATGGACTGGTTAACCAGTAATGGTGCCATTCTTGATTGTGAGAAAAGAGTGGTTAGGATCTTGACTCGGCTCGGTAACACTCTAGAAATTTCTTGTAATCCCTTGAATGCTGTTATGCTTAGTTATATAGAGTCGCTTGACGCTTCGGTTGAGAATTTGCAGTCGGTTAAAGTAGTCCGGGAATATCCGGATGTCTTTGAAGAGGTGAAAGGCTTACCTCCGAAGCGGGAAATAGACTTCCGCATATATCTTGTTGATAATGCGAAACCCGTAGCTCTGCCTGTTAGACACATGGCTCCAAAAGAGAGAAAGGAGCTCGGTAAGAAAATTGAGGAGCTTCTCGAGAAGGGGTTTATAAGGAGAAGTATCTCGGAATGGGGTGCTCCAGTGGTATTCGCCACCAAAGCAGATGGTTCATTACGTCTTTGTGTGGTAGGGAGCTAAACAAACTGACCAAAAAAAATAGACGCCCGCTTTCCATAATAGACGATTTGTTTGATCAGCTGGTAGGTGCGTCAGTCTTCTCCCAACTTGATCTGGCTACTGGGTTCCATCAGCTAAGGGTAGCTGAAGATAGCATTGATAAAACATCATTCAGAACCCCAGACGGTTTCTACGAGTGGCTTGTCATGTCTTTCGGTTTGACAAACGCACCCGCTTATTTCGTAGACCTAATGAGTAGGGTGTTTAGAGAATTCCTCAATAAGTTCATGGTAGTCTTCATGGATGATATTTTGATCTTCTCAAAGAATGAGGAAGAACATGCTCGGCATCTGAAGGAGATCATGGAAAACTCTTCGAGTTCATCAACTAAAATCCAAATTCTCCAAGTGCCGCTTTTGGAGAGAAGTAAGATTTCTTGGACATATAGTGTCCAAAGAAGGGTTAGTTATGGACCCCGTGAAAGTGGTGGTAGTGCAAGATTGGAAGACACCAAGAAATGCAACCGAAGTCCGAAGCTTTCTTGGGCTAGCCGGTTTTTACCGAAAGTTCAATAGCGATTTCGCGAAAATCTCAACTCCACTCACAAGGCTAACAAAGAAGAATCTGGCGTTCACTTGGGATTTGGATTGTGAGTTTGCTTTCCAATGATTAAAAAGGGCTCTCACAACAGCCCCAGTTCTGACTTTGTCAGACGGAAGCAAGATGTTCACCGTATACACTGATGCTTGTGGTACGTGACTAGGCGCTGTTCTGATGCAAGAAGGGAGGGTAGACAACTGAAAGTGCATGAAAAGAACTACCCAACCCACGATCTTGAGTTGGCCGCCATTGTTTTTGCGCTTAAGTCTTGGTGCCATTATCTCCTAGGTGAGAAGATCGAATTATATACTGACCATAAATCATTGAAGTATCTTTTCTTGCAGAAAAATCTTAACTTGAGGCAGCAAAGATGGATGGAGTTCCTTGCCTCATATGACTTTGAAATTTCCTATACTCCTCGCAAAGGCAATGTAGTAGCAGACGCGTTGAGCAGAAAGAAGCTGACCCTAAGCCCTCTCTTTGTGGAAAGGCAAAGCTTGGAGTATATCGCCAGTTTCAGCTTTAGGTCTTCCTCAGATTTTATACCTGGTTTATTGGCATCCCTAGAAGTACGGCCCACTCTTTTAGACTTAATAGGGGCCGCACGACGCGAAGACCCTCAGCTTGTGGATGTGATTGATAAGCTAATTAGGGGTGAAACTTTCAGTCACCTCAATAGGTACTCCATCGATGATAAGGGTTGGCTGAGACGGGATGCGAGACTATGCGTCCCTCAAGCAAGGGATTTAGTAAAGAAGGTTCTTGAGGAAGCACATCATTCCAAGATGACAATACACCAAGGTGGAGACAAGGTGTACAAGGACGTAAAGAGAGTTTTCTATTGGAGAGGCATGAAGAAGGACGTGGCAGATTTCGTTTCTAAGTGCGTGATATGCCAACAGGTCAAGGCGGAACAAAAGAAGTCAGGAGGACTGCTTCATCCTCTAGAAGTCCCGTAATGGAAGTGGGATAGAATTTCAATGGACTTCATTGACGGGTTGCCTAGGTCTAGAAGAGGCAATACTAGGATATGGGTAATAGTGGATAGGCTTACTAAAAGCGTCCACTTTATACCTATCAAGAGTAGAAGGACTGCTTCATCTCTAGCTTCTCTTTATCTCAAGGAAATAGTTCGACTCCATGGAATACCCTCCAGCATAGTGAGTGACAGAGATCCCATCTTTACGAGCGAATTTTGGCGGAGTCTGCAAGAAGCTGTAGGCATACAGTTATGCTTGAGCATGGCCTATCACCCCCAAACTGATGGTCAGACAAAAAGGGTGAATAGAGTATTGGAAGATCTTTTGAGACTATGCGTTATTGACTTCGGAGGGACTTGGGAAGATCATCTTCCTTTAGTGGAATTCGCCTACAACAACAGTTACCAAGCCACCATCGGTATGGCGCCCTTCGAAGCTCTATATGGAAGACCGTGCCAATCACTAACTTGTTGGTGGGAGTCTACCGAAAAGCTTATACTTGGGCCAGACATGATTCTAGAGACTTCAGAAAAAGTGGACTTGATACGAAGGAGAATGAAAATGGTCCAAGACAGACAGAAATCCTACACCAACAAAAGAAGGACCGACCTTGAGTTTAAGGTTGGGGACAGGGTTTTCCTTAAGGTATCCCCTTTAAGGAACGTCATTCGCTTTGGATCCGCAGGAAAGCTAGCACCAAGATTTGTAGGACCGTTCCCTATCTTCGAGAAGATTGGGAAAATGGCTTATAGAGTAGAGCTGCCTGAAAGATTGGCCAGATTTCACAACGTCTTTCACGTTTCTCATCTCCAAAAATGTCTACATGAATCTACGGAAGTGGTGGAGCCAAACATTCTAGAAGAAGCCGAAGTAGAACGCGAAGCAATTGTAAGGAGAGTTCCAACTCGAATCATAGGAACTGAAGTGAAAAAGCTACGCAACCGCGAAGTCAAACTCGTTAAAATTCAGTGGAGCGACGCCGAGGAAGACGCAACTTGGGAAACTGAAGATTGAATACGTGCGGCCTACCCTTTTCTTTTCGAGGGTACATCTTTGACCTTTCTTTTCCCTTAAGTTGCGCTTATATCTATCTTTTTAGGTATGATCTCCTCGATATTATCCTTTATCCTTAGGAAGAAATCCCTTTGGATGTAAACATGTATTTTAAACATGTTATGGTTGATGGCTGCAAGTGGTTGCAATTGGTTGCTAGTGGTTGCTCATGGAAGCATATACACACAACCTTGGTTTTAAATCGGCTCAATCACTTCATATTGCATATGCATATATGTATTCATACTTGTATATGGTTGAAACTTGATATGTTGTCATATGGATGTCGCATTTGTATGAATGATTGCGCACTCATGTAGAATTATGAGTAGGAAAAATTTGCATACATAAGTATTCATGGCACTTACATGATTTGCATTAAGGAGGTCAAATGAATCAGTAAACCGCCGATTTTGCATAAGATAAGAACATATACACACACTATGCATATGATCATGAAGCATTAGAAGTCTTTTAAAGACAATGGATGCCTGTGTTTGATGGTTGAGTAGATGGACGATTGGATGTTAGGACTTACATTCTCCTAGACTTGAAGATTTCGGGGACGAAATCCTTTAAGGATGGGAGAATGTAACACCCTGAATTTTATATTAACAGTAAATTAACAAATTATAGTATAATTAATCCTTAAGGAAAGAATTAAGGAAAACTGGTTACGCTATTGCGCTCATCTCGGAATTCTGCTTGAGATAAAGTCTGAGGTTGCGTGAATCAGACTCCGTATGAAGGAGTTATGACCTCCGGAAGGTTCAGAATTCAAATTAAAATTCAAATAGTTCATAATGAAGTTCAAATTTCGAAAATCAGACCCAAACTGGGCGGGGCGGGAAAATTCCCGCCTAGGCACCAGGTCGACGTGGGGGTCGACGTGGGGGTCGACATGCCCAGTCGACCTGGTTTGGCCCAGGCTGGCCTGATCGGGTTCTGGTCGATTTCTGAGGCTTGGCTGTGTCACTAGGGCTGACTTGTTGCATTTTGGTTGGCTCCTCTCGAAGTGAATGGTCTAGATTCGTCTATGATCATCTGACGGCTCAAATCAATCTAAAACTCCATATAAACAACTTAAGACTCCAACCTAAATTCACATAAGAAATTAGAGACGGAGCCGCCATGCTGTCGGGAGAAAACTAGGAGGAGCCTCCACTTGTAGAAAAGCTTAGAGACGAGCCAAATTAAAGTTAAAACACGAATTAAAACAACGTTAGTCTACCCAAAGGAAAGAATTTCAAATTCAGAACTCAGAATCCAGAATTCAAGTTCGTCGTTCGTTGTAAGTATAGTGATTCTTTCGATGTGAATAAAATTAAGACTTGATTCGATGTAAATTGGGAATGAAATTGTGTTATTGTATAACTACGATGTTGATTCATATGCGATGTAATGATTGTGGTATTGTGATGTTTGTGGTATAATAGAGTTTATGTCGATCCTATTGTACACTAAGAGTCACATGCAAGTTGTATAGTTCATGTTGTAATCGACACCTATATGTTTTTGTGATTATATCGGTTGTATGTGATTAAGATTTCGTGTATATATATATGCTAGAACCTTTATGCCTAAACGATTATGTTCACATACATGCTAGTTGTTTGTAAGAAAATTGCAGGTTAATTGGATCCATGCCAAGATCCACTTTAATACATGTTTCATGTTGTAATTAGATATATGATTGGATCTAGTTCACACCCTTGTCATAAAATTATACATACTTATGAAAATGCCATATCCTTGTCATATGCTAGTGATGTTCGATGTTATGCCTAGATCCAAAACATGTTTAGGCTTATGTTGTCTAAATCATATGCTAATTTATGTGATACCTATTTGGTTAAGATCCCTATTTCAATGAAAGTTCACATATATGTAAGTTGAATTAGGCTATGTTGCAAATTCACAAGTATGTTGATTTAGTCTATGTTGCAAATTCACATATATGTATGTTGGCTATTTTGCAAGTTCACACCTATGATGTTCATATTGACTATGCCAAAAATGCCAAGTTTACTCCTATGTCATGTTTATGTTTATGAATTCCCTTATGCCAATTTGTGTGCGCTAAATTAGGCTAAGTTTTTAGCCTAATATTATATGTTAAAAACCATGCGAACGAGAATTAGGCTAAGATTGTTAGCTTAATATTTAAACGGGGTAACGTTGGGAATATTAGTAAAACTTGACATAAATTGGTAAATATATAAAATTGGCATGTTTGTCACATGCCAAAGTTAGTGGCACTGGAATGGTATAAATTCTTATACCAAAATGTTAAACTTGGAAACTGGGCCACAACAATTAATTGTTGACAAATTTACATATATTAAGTGATAAAGACAAATATGTAAATTTAGAAAATACGAATATGCTAAACACGAGGTTGGATTGAGTTGTGATGTAAACCTGCCCGGACCCGCCCGGCTGTCCAGTAGTCACAACAATACTGATCCAATGTGGGTGGTTAAGCATGGAGCCCAATAAGGACCCGAGGTTATACTAAGTTACGGTGTAAACCTACCCGGAACCGACCGACATATCCAGTAACCATAACAATATCTGTCTAATGTGAGTGGTCGGTGCTTTAAAAAGCTAAGGACAGAGAGTCATGATGGTAGGGTTAAGTTAACAAAAACACTTAAATAATTCAACATGTTAATTAAACTGATGGGTGGGGTTAGGTTAATTTAGACACTTAACCACCTAACATGTTCGACTAGAAAACCCTAGTAACGGGGACCCATTTCAGTAGTAACCCAATTAGGTACCATGGTACCCTAAAACTAGACAGGGTGGGGCACGATTACTGGGCTGATTGTAAGCAGTCAAAAGCGACGGCGGTGGGTGAAACCGAGTGGGTTCTAACAGAGTGCGGGCGTGCACACACTTCGGAGCAGACAAATAGGGCACCGGGGGCACCAATAGTATAACATATGCATTCTAAGGATTGTGTCGGGTCGCCACCATGGGACTTGATACACCCCATGGTGGGGCCAGCATAGGTGTCTACAATATTTGGGGGCCGTAAGACATAGATGATTATGCGAGTAGGAGCCGATCTTTAGAAAAAAGGGGATCACTTCACCTCCTGCATGTGGTGCCAGTTAATAAAATACAAGTAGGTGCAGAGATATAGTGAGGGGTGCGATAGTATATTCGATTCAAACTGCTTTACCTTAGTTTATGACACTTTCCTATTTCCAGTTTATACTTGTCATGCCCTTTTTCTTATTCTCATACTGAAGAGTCACTAGACTTACCAGGCTTTATGTCTGACCATATTTTCTTTCGTCTTCTTTTCTTCCGCCACCCCCCCAAGGTCCATAAGGAGGAAACAATCCAACTTAGTCAGACTCTTTGTAAGCTTCAAGATAGTAGATGTACGGTTTGGACTCTCTTTGGCTATGGCTGTTGGACACACTCTATGGGGATTTATGTAGTTTTAATTACGTTTTTATGCTTCTTTATTTAATAACCAAGACAGAGATGATGTTGTAATGTTTTGTTTGAACACATATTTATGAAATAAAAAGTCTGTTGTTTTCCGCTGCTTATGTACATGTGTTTATATCTGTCTTGTGTTTTATCTGTGACTTTTACTTACAAACCTCCACCAAAGTTAAGGCATTCCCTTTGTGAGTGACCTTAATGGAGGGTGGGGTGTTTCACGCGTGAAATCAACAGGGGTTGAGGAAGAAACGCTCTGAATAAATGCTATAAGTAGTCCATTTTCTTGTATTATATCAAAATGATTTGTTTTAAACGTTCCAAGCATGTTTGGCTATTATAAGGTAAAACTCTATCCTCCGGCTTGCGTTGCATTATGTGTTGGGATCTTAGTCTTATAATAGCTTCATTTTTCCAAAAAGCATTGCGTTGTTTTGTTATATGCACTGGCATTCTTGGGAGGAAACTCGTCCTGTGTTATACGGCGTGGTCCCTTGATTTACTTTATTTTAAAGAAAAGTTTTAAATAACTGTTTTAGTTCTCTCACCAGTCACATGATTGACCTGGAGTTTATTGTTTTAACCTAAACTCCGGTGCCTTTATTTTCCATACGGGCAGCTAGTAGTTTTGGTTTTGCAGATTTATATTCACAGGATCCTGGTTTACAGCTGGAATGATATTCGGAAAGCTTTGTATCCATGTATTTCTTTTAGTTGTGTTTTTGTATTACTTTCCGCTGCATTGTAAATTTGTAAATCTCTGATATTTATCAAATGTATTTTATTTATTCATACTCTGTATATTCTTGTAATCTGATGTAAATTGTTGTAATAAGCAATGAAATGTTCTTCTGTTTTTGTTCTGATTTGTCGTGTTCTCAAAGCAATCCGTTCTTTCCTTTACAGGGAAGTTCGGGTCGTTATATTTTGGTATCAGAGCTTTAGTTTACAAAGCTCGAGAACAAGACACATTAGAATCGAACGAAATAATTCATCAAAGATTGGATAAGTAATATCCAAATGAAAATGACCCGTTAGAGATGGGATCATTAGTATCCTAAAATGAGTCTGAAAAGTGTTATTTTTAAAAATAAAAATGGAAACAAATTTAGTTTTGAAATTTAAACCATATATATGTATTTGAATATTTATTTTATATTGAATTTGGACAATCGAGTATATAGATATTTTCATATATGTCTGATCCACGTGTATTTAAAGTCTCAAATATACCAGATGGTTATAGAATTACACTCTTGTCGCCCGGGGATGATTCCGATAATTGATATATCATCATCAGAATTTATGTCCGAGTGACGAAAGTGGCATACCTATATGTTTCCAATTGACGGGTGTAACACACCATGATTTTAAATATTAAAATTAACGAATTAAAGAATACTTAATTTCAAATGTGTGAATTAAGGGAAACGGGTTGCGCCATTGCGTTCATCTCAGAATTCTTCTTGAGATAGAGTCTGAATTTGCGTGAATCGGACTCCGTATGAAGAAGTTATGGCCTTCTGAAGTTTCAGAATTTAAATAAATTAAAACAGATCGAATCAGAAATCAAAAATTCAAAAATTCAAAACAGGGAAGCAGGCTGAGCGAGAAAAATCCTGCACAAAGGCCAGGTCGACTAGGGGGTCGAGCTGGGGGTCGACCTACCCATACAGGTCGAACAAGGGGTCGATCAGGGTGTCGACCTGTCCCCCCCCCCCTCCGGGGCAGATCTGAAAGATGATGATTTTCTGACTTGTTGCTGAGTCATTAGGGATGAGGTGTCATTCTATCTTGACTGGGTGGTCTTGATTGATCCTAGGCTAATCTGATGGCTCTTAATTAGTTAAACCTCTATAAAAACACTCCCAAACCTTAACCCTAATCACATTAATTCATACCAAGAGCCGCCATGCCGTCAATGGAGAACCTAGAGTAGTCGCCATTCTCTTTCAACCCTAAAGCAAGATAGAAGCTTGAATCAAAATCAAATCAAATCTAAGATTAGAATAACAATTAGTCTACATCAAAGGCGAGCAATTCAGTTTCAGAGTACAGATCCTAGAAAGACAAGACTATTCTTTTTTTGTGTGAGTATAATACCTTTCACAAATTAATTAATTAATTTAATTATGATAAGTTATAATTGGGATTATGAGAAAATGATTTTGAATCATGCGATGTTGAATTATATGCAAGTTTGTGATGTTGGATTACACGTTCTTGTGTAAATTATATGCAAGTTTGTGATGTTGGACTATATGTTCTTATATGAATCTTATGCAAAGTTTGGATGTAAAAACATATATGAATCTTATGCAAGTTTGGGATAATAATGCATATGTGAATCTTATGCAAGTTTGGGATGTTAATAACATATGTGAATCATGTAGATACATATGCTAGTTTATATGCAAACATGTAACATTAATCTTTATGTTTAAATCCATATGCAAGTTCACATCTTTATGTTTAGATACATATGCAAGTACACATCTTTATGTTTACATCTATATTTAGATCCATGGCAGTACATAGTTATGCAATTTTATGCCCATTGCCTATGCTAATTTTGTATGTGAATCATATGCTAGTTTGAATGAAATACATATATGCAAGTTATTGGCTATGTATACTTATGTCATGATTCTTAGATCTATTTTATGTGTTATGCAAGTTGTGATGTTGTTTTTCTGTTTATAAGATAGACTATTTGCGAGTCTAACATATGTCATATTAAAACGTACGAATAGCATGGGGACGATGGGATAATATTAAAAATTCATAATTGTGAATTGGCATAAAATGGTCTTAAAAGGCATATAATTAATCTGAGACATTATTTGGTATAAATTTGTATACCTGAATTTATGGACATAATTTAGGTGACAATTATGGACATAAATAAATTTGGAATTTATTTACAAATTTGAATAGGGATATTATTCCAATTTGGGGTTAAATAAAGATGTTTAATAATTAACCGTCTAAGACACGAGGTTAGACTCGTTTGTGGTGTAAGACTGCCCGGACCCGCCCAAAAAATCCAGTAACCACAAATGGTAGTCTAATGTGAGTGGTCAAAGGCACGAATTAAATGCGTAACAATTGTAAAGACACGAGGTTAGGCTCGTTTGCGGTATAAGACTGCCCGGACCCGCCTGACAAATCCAGCAACAGCAAACGTCAGTCTAATGTGGGAGGTCTTTACAAAGTTACAGTTATAATGAATTAAGTAACACTTAACCAGATAAACATTTGGTGGGACATGGGGGTAAGGTGGGTGCCTTGGGTGGCATGTGAAATACGATTAGAAACACTTAACCAAGTTGAAAACATGTAAGAAGACATGAATAAGAAGGGGTTAAGTGGGAAATTCTAGTGGGGACCAAACATAGGTGGAAAGCTTGTGTGGGGACCCTTTTCAAACAAGTAACCCATTAAGTATCGTTGTGAGCATGAACTAAGTCGAGGAATGGACACACTTACTGAGTTTGATGGTAAGAGGTCAAAACGGGTTAGCGGTGGCAACGCAAGTCCAACAGGGTCATGTGCGTGCCTGTGCCCGGGCTGGTAGGTAAGACGTTGTTGCATTGTGTAGATATAAGCCGTGCGTCTTTGGTGCTATCGGGTTGCCACTTTGAGGAGTGATACGCCCTACTGTGGGGCTAGCACGGGTATCTACGAGTTAGGGAGCCGATCGCATGGGGGGTAGTGGTTACAACTAGTGGAGATAGGGGCAGACGACAACTATGAAGGCAGCTAGGAGTACACGAAACTACCATTATCATTATTATGTTCTGTAGGCGGGATCAACTTTTATGGTGACTTGTGATGGTGCGGTGTACTTAGTAATGGTGCAGTATAGTAATTATCATTTAGTGATTAGGAACGAGATTAACGCCAAAATATTCTTCTGGTTTGCTTCGTCATGTCCACTTGTTTCAAAGTCATACCTGGTTTTACTAGTTTATGCCTTATCCTAGTTACTTTAATAATTATATTGTTAAAGTTATTATACCCGCCAGACTTCATGTCTGACCCCCTTGGTTTTGCCTCTTTTCTTCCTTCCCCCCCCCCCCAAGGTTCTCTGGGTGGGACTAGTACTAGTGGAGCTTGGTCTTGGATCTCTTTCTCTCTCTTCTGGAAGTGCTTGGATTGCTGAAAGTAAAGTTCAGCTCATCTCTTTTATTGCTACTTGTGTTTGGGATTTATGCTTTTTACTTTATGTACTCAGAAAACAATTTGTCAAGATGGATATTAAGTGTACTTGGTTTTACTGTTGGTTTATGATGATGTAATCAAACTATTTCTCTGCTGCAATAAAAGTTGTTTAAAAATTTTCAAGTACCAATATTTGTATTTGTCTTGTTGTATTCTGTTCTATACACTAATTACGCTCCATGGAAGTTAATGCATTCCCTTTTTGAGTGACATTAATGGACGTGGGGTGTTACACGTAGTATCAGAGCTGAAGGTTTCCAGAACAGATATGAATTTTGAAAAACTAGTTTTCAAAAGCATTTTATAAAGAAATACTTTCAAAATTATGTTTTAAGGAAAAATATTTCAAGAGAAAAGTTTGTTTTAATAACATAACCCCCAATAGCCATAAGTCTTTCTTTCGATTCTTCATTTTGAATCCCTTTCCTTTTTCTTTTCAGCATGTCTGGGGCACTAGAAATACCGGAGGGCATACCGATACCAACCTGGTTCAGAAGGTATCTGGAGGCTAGGGCCACCGCCGTTGGCCCAGCAGATATCCCTCCTCCCCCAGCTGCAGCTGCTCCTCCTCCTCCCCCTCCCCGCGTTGATACTTTTTCGAAGATATGCAAAGATTTTCGGGCAATGGGCGGGAAACCTTTTCACGGATCAAAGACGTTTGCGGAAGCTCGAAATTGGCTTAAGGAGGTTGTAGATCTATTTGGTATTTTCGAGGTAGAAGATGGAAGGAAGGTCCAATTAGCTTCTTGGTTAATGAAGGATGAGGCCTCGTTTTTGTGGGAGGTCACAAATGGAGAGCGTCCAGTAGAGACATGGATGGATTTCAGGCATAGGTTCGAGATGAAATTTCTCTCATGGGCAGAAGAGAGCTTATATATGGAAAGGTTCTTAGCGTTGAAGTAAGGA
The DNA here is from genome assembly GCA_030737875.1 of Allium sativum. NCBI lineage: Eukaryota > Viridiplantae > Streptophyta > Magnoliopsida > Asparagales > Amaryllidaceae > Allium > Allium sativum. Next base: position 167,267,737 of record CM060913.1, read on the forward strand.
AATTTATCCATAAAGGAGTACGTCAACAAGTTCAATCAGTTGGCGACATTTGGCTTAGACTTGGTGAACACACCTGAGAAGAAGGCCCTAAGGTTCGTTAAAGGTTTGAACGAGCCGCTACATGGGTTGGCTATGACCCACATTCCAATGGGGCTACCTTTGAGAAACTGGTTGACATGGCGCTTATGGATGAGGAAGAGAAAGGTGCTAATGCTAATAAGGCACCGGAGAAGAAAAGGGATCAAAAGAAATCGCAACAGCAAAACAAGAAAGGTGGTAAGGATAACAATAACAAAGGAAAGAAAAGTGCTTTAATTGTGGGACACCAGGCCATCTGAGCAAGGACTGTAGGAAAAAGAAGAAGACTGGTTGTTTCCACTGTGGAGAGGTAGGACATCTAGTTAAAGACTGCCCGAGGAAACAGGGGCAAGGGAAAAGGACGGGGTCCACTTCTAGAGGGAAGATTTAGGCTCTCATGGCACCAGGACAGGCAAGAGGGAAGATTTAGGCTCTCATGGCACCAGGACAAGAAAGAGGTAGAAACTTCCGTTGAAAGTTTAGTTTTTCTGTTTGATCATCATGTTCATACTTTGTTTTACTCTGGCGCTTCACACTCGTTTGTATCTGCTTCGTTAGTAGAAACACTGCACCTAAATACTAGTCTAGTTACAGATCCCATAGTAGTCTCAAATCCTATTGGTGGGTTGGCTCATCTTTCTATGATTTGTCGAGATTTGAGAGTATCTATCTTGGGGGTTGGTTTTGAATTCAACGCCTTCATTCTTGGCTTCATGGGCTACGTCTTGATTCTAGGTATGGATTGGCTAGCTAGATACGGTGCCATCCTAGATTGTGAAAGAAGGGTAGTCAGATTCTTGACTCATTGTGGAAAGACCCTCGATATATCTTGTGACCTTAGAGGTCCGGTAATGCTTAGTTACCTAGAATCCCTTGACGCATCCAATGATGATTTGGAATCTGTTCGTGTGGTCCGTGAATATAGTGATTTCTTCAATGAAGTTCGAGGTTTACCCCCGAGGCGCGAGATAGACTTTCGAATATACTTAGTAGATAATGCAAAGCCAGTTGCATTACCAGTGCTCCACATGGCTCCGAGAGAGAGAAGAGAACTAAGTAAGCAAGTGAAAGAGTTGCTTGAGAAGGGATTCATAAGAAGAAGTATTTTGGAGTGGGGTGCTCTAGTCATTTTTGCTACGAAAGCTGATGGTTCACTTAGATTGTGCGTGGACTATAGAGAGCTGAATAAGCTCACAAAGAAGAACAGGCACCCATTGCTGATGATAGATGATTTATTTGATCAGTTGGTGTATGCTTCAGTTTTCTCGCAACTGGATTTAGCTATAGGGTTTCATCAGCTAAAGGTGGCTGAAGACAACACAGATAAGACTTCATTTAGAACTCCTGACAGTTTCTTCGAGTGGCTCATCATGCCTTTTGGTTTGACGAATGCACCCGCGTACTTTGTTGACTTAATGAGTAGGGTGTTTAGGGAGTTTCTAAACAAGTTTGTGGTAGTCTTTGTGGACGATATCTTGGTTTTCGCTAAAAATGTAGAAGATCATGCCCTACATCTTAGGGAGGTCTTAGAGACCCTACGAGCTCATCAACTTAAAGCTAAGTTCTCCAATTGTGACTTTTGGAGAAAAGAAGTGAGGTTCTTAGGACACGTGGTCTCTGAGGAAGGGATAGCTGTGGATCCCGCGAAGGTGGTGGCAATCCAAGATTGGAAGATTCCTAAGAATGCAACAAAAGTAAGAAGCTTTTTAGGGCTGGCTGGTTATTATAGGATGTTCATTAAGGACTTCGCGAAGATACCAGCCCCACTTACTCGATTAACGAAGAAGAATTTGACTTTTGCTTGGGATGTTGGCTATGACAATGCTTTCCAACGTCTGAAGAGGGTTTTGACGACAACTCCAGTTTCAGTTTTGCCAGATGGGAGTAAGCCATTCACAGTATATACCGATGCTTGCGGGACAGAGCTTGGCACAGTTTTAATGCAAGAGGGAAGGGTGATATGCTATGGTGGAAGGCAGTTGAAAGCCCACGAGAAAAATTACCCTACCCACGACTTAGAGTTGGCTGCCATAGTTTTTGCGCTTAAGTCATGGCGTCATTATTTGCTTGGCGAGAGGTTTGAATTGTATACAGACCATAAGTCGCTAAAGTATTATTCTCACAGAAGGACCTAAACTTGAGGCAATAGAGATGGATGGAGTTTTTGGCGTTCTAGGATTTTGAGATCGCATATACCCCTGGCAAGGGTAACTTTCTAGTCGACGCCTTAAGTATAAAGAAGTTAACTTTAAGTCCTCTGTTCATAGAGCGACAGTGTTTGGAGTATATATCTACCTTTGACTTCAGATCCTCTGTTGATTATGTACCCGAATTGTTGGCATCGTTAAAGGTACAACCTACACTTTTTGGTCGAGTTGGAGAGGCACAACGAAATGACCCACAGTTGGTTGAGATAGTAGGCAAGCTTACAAGAGGGGAATCATCGAGTCATCTTAATAGATATGCTATAGATGAGAGAGGCTGGCTGCGTAGAGATAGGAGACTTTGCGTACCATAAGACGAGAATTTGAAGAAGGCAATTCTTGAAGACTCACATCTCTCTAAGATGACCGTACATCCCGGTGGTGACAAGATGTATAGGGGTATGAAGCGAGTTTTCTTTTGGGCTGGAATGAAGAAGGACGTGGCTGAGTTCGTTTCTAGATGCTTAGTGTGCCAACAAGTCAAGGCGGGGCAAAAGAAGCCTAGAGGTTTGCTCCACCCTTTAGAGATTCCGCTATGGAAATGGGAAAGTGTTTCCATGGATTTTGTAGACGGGTTGCCCAGATCTAGGAAGGGTAATATGGCGATTTGGGCAATTGTATACAGACTTACCAAAAGTGCCCATTTTATTCCTGTTAAAAGTAGAAGGACCGCCGCATGATTAGCATCTTTTTACTTTCGAGATATAGTTCGTCTGAACGGCATACCCTCTAGCACTATGAGCGATAAAGATCCCATTTTCGCAAGCAAATTTTGGAGAAGCTTACAAGAGGCGGTTGGAACACAATTAGGCTTAAGTACCGCTTATCATCCTTAGACGAACGGCCAGACCGGGAGAGTAAATCGGATTCTAGAAGACCTTCTAAGGCTATGCATCCTAGACTTTGGAGGAACATGGGAAGAATATCTTCCATTTGTGGAGTTCGCCTATAATAATAGTTTTCAGGCTAGCATTGGCATGACACCTTTTGAGGCTCTTTATGGACGACCATGCTGATCACCTACTTGTTGGTGGGAATCCACGGACAAGGTTTTGCTTGGACCCGACATGATTAGGGAGACTTCGGAGAAGATAGACCTGATTAGATGGTGAGTGAAGATGGTGCACGACCGACATAAGTCATATACTAATAGGAGACGAACCGATCTTGAGTTCAATGCTGGGGACATGATTTTTATTAAGGTGTCACTGTTGAGAAACGTAGTCCGTTTTAGATCAGTAGAGAAGATGGCACCAAGGTTCGTAGAACCCTTTCCAATTACAAGAGGACTAGGCAAATGGCGTATAGAGTAAACTTACCAGAGAAGCTCAGTGGTGTTCATGACATGTTTCACGTTTCGCATTTGCGTAAGTGTTTACACGATATGGTGGAAGTGGTGGTGCTGAGCACGCTCGAAGAAGTGGAAGTAGAGCGCAATGCCACCGTTAGACGAGTTCCATCACGCATTCTCGGGTCGGAGGTCAAAAAGCTACGCAATAAAGAGGTCAAGTTGGTCAAAGTGCAACGGTGAGACGATCAAAGAGACGCGACTTGTGAGACGGAAGATAAGATGCGTACGCTGTACCCTTTCCTTTTTGAGGGTATGTTTTAATTTCTCCTTTTTCTAACGCTTTGTTGATACTTGTCCTATCAATTAATATTATCTTTGCGATGACATCTTCGATCTTTAGTTAGGATAAACCCTATGGTTGCAAACATGTGTTTGAGACATGTTATGTTTGGTGGATGCACATGGATGCAAGTGGTTACTAGTGGTTGCTCGTGGATGCATGTACACACACCTTAGGCACTAGATCGACTCAATCACCTTCATATTGCATATAAATGTGTGTGCATATCAAAATAAATGGATGTATAATGGTTGTGTTATCATATGGATGCTGCAATTTGATGAATGGTTGTGCACGCATGTAGGAATAATATGTATTGATATGATTCTTTCGCATACATAATGGACGCATGGCACTATCATGATTTGCATTAAGGAGGCCAACTGAATCAGTGGACCGCCAGATTTTGCATTAGACAAGGAACATATACACACACTTTTTGCATATGTTCATATGGCATTAGAAATCTTGTAAGGACAATGAATGCTTGTGTTTGATGGTTGAGTTGATGGATGATTGGATGTTAGGATATGCATTCTCCTTAACTTGGAGATTTCGGGGACGAAATCCTTTATGGAGGGGATAATGTAACACCCTATGATTTAAAATATTAAAATTAACGAATTAAAGAATAATTAATTTCAAATAAGGGAGGTAAGGAAACGGGTTGCGCCATTACGTTCGTCTCGGAATTCTGCTTGAGATAGAGTCCGAGTTTGCGTGAATCGGACTCCATATGAAGAAGTTATGGCCTTCCGAAGTTTCAAAATTTAAATAAATTAAAATAGCTCGAATCAGAAATCAGAAATTCGAAAATTCAAAACAAGGAAGCGGGCTGGGCGGGAAAAATCCCGCCCAAAGGCCAGGTCGACCAGGGGGTCGACCTACCCATACAGGTCGACCAGAGGGTCGACCTGCGGGTCGACCTGGGTGTCGACCTGCCCCCCTCCTCCCCCGGGCAGATCTGAAAGATGATGCTTTTCTGCCTTGTTGCTGAGCATTAGGGCTGAGGTGTCATTCTATCTTGACTGGGTGGTCTTGATTGATCCTAGGTTAATCTGACGGCTCTTAATTAATTAAACCTCTATAAAAACACTCCCAAACCCTCAACCCTAATCACATTAATTCATACCAAGAGCCGCCATGCCGTCAATGGAGAACCTAGAGTAGCCGCCATTCACTTTCAACCCAAAAGTAATATAGAAGCTTGAATCAAAATCAAATCAAATCTAAGATTAGAATAACGATTAGTCTACATCAAAGGCGAGCAATTAAGTTTCAAAATACAGATCCTGGAAAGACAAGACTATTCTTTTTGTTTGTGAGTATAATACCTTTCACAAATTAATTAATTAATTTAATTATGATAAGTTGTAACTGGGATTATGAGAATATGATTTTGAATCATGTGATGTTAGATTACACGTTCTTATGTGCAAGTTTATGATGTTAGATTACACGTTCTTATGTAAATTATATGCAAGTTTGTGATGTTGGACTATATGTACTTATATGAATCTTATGCAAAGTTTGGATGTTAAAAGATATATGAATCTTATGCAAATTTGGGATATTAAGACATATGTGAATCTTATGCAAGTTTGGGATGTTAAAAAAATATGTGAATCATGTAGATACATATGCTAGTTTATATGCAAACATGTAACATTAATCTTTATCTTTAGATCCATATGCAAGTTCACATCTTTATGTTTAGATATATATGCTAGTTCCCATCTTTATGTTTAGATCTATATTTAGATCCATGGCAGTACATAGTTATGCAATTTTATGCCCATTGCCTAGGCTAGTTTTGTATGTGAATCATATGCTAGTTTGAATGAAATACATATTGCAAGTTATTGACTATGTATACTTATGTCATGATTCTTAGATCTATTTTATGTGTTATGCAAGTTGTGATGTTGTTTTTCTTTTAATAAGTTAGACTATTTGTGAGTCTAACATATGTCATATTAAAACGTACGAATAGTGTGGGCACGATGGGATAATATTAAAAATTCATAATTGTGAATTGGCATAAAATGGCCTTAAAAGACATATAATTAATTTGAGACATTATTTGGTATAAATTTGCATACCTGGAATTTATGGACATAATATAGGTGACAATTATGGACATAAATAAATTTGGAATTTATTGACAAATTTGAATAGGATATTAATCCAATTTGGGGTTAAATAAAGATGTGTAATAATTAACTGCCTAAAACACGAGGTTAGACTCATTTGTGGTGCAAGACTTGCTGGACCCGCCCGGCAAATCCAACAACCACAAACGGTAGTCTAATGTGAGAGGTCAAAGGCACGAATTAAATGCGTAACAATTGTAAAGACACGACGTTAGGCTCGTTTGTGGTATAAGACTGCCCGGACCCACCCGACAAATCCAACAACCGCAAACGTCAATCTAATGTGGGAGGTCTTTTGAAAGTTACGGTTATAATGAATTAAGTAACACTTAACCGGATAAACATGTGGTGGGACATAGGGGTTAGGTGGGTGCCTTGGGTGGCAAGTGAAATACGATTAGAAACACTTAACCAAGTTGAAAGCATGTAAGAAGACATGAATAAGAAGGGGTTAAGTGGGAAATTCTAGTGGGGACCAAGCATAGGTGGAAAGCTAATATGGGGACGCTTTTCAAACCAGTAACCCATTAAGTATCTCTGTGAGCTCGACCCAAGTCGAGGACGGGACACACTTACTGAGTTTGATTGTAATAGGTCAAAACGGGTTAGCGGTGGCAACGCAAGTCCAACGGGGTCATGGGCGTGCATGGGCCGGGCTGGTTGGTAAGTCGTTGTTGCATCGTGTAGATACAAGCCGTGTATCTTTGGTGGTATCGGGTTGCCACTTTGGGGTGTGATACACCCGACTGTGGGGCCAGAACGGGTATATACGAGTTAGGGAGCCGATCGCATGGGGGTAGTGGGTACAAATAGTGGAGATAGGGGCAGACGACACCTATGAAGGCAGCTAGGAGTACACGAAACTACCATTATCATTATTATGTTCTGTAGGCGGGATCAACTTTTAGGGTGACTTGTAATGGTGCGATGTAATAAGTAATGGTGCAGTATAGTAATTATCCTATAGTGATTAGGAACGAGATTAACGCCAGAATATTCTTCCTGTTTGCTTTGTCATGCCCACTTGTTTCATAGTCATACCTTGTTTTACCAATTTATGCCTTATCCTAGTCACTTTAAAAATTATATTGTTAAAGTTATTATACTCGCCAGACTTGATGTCTGATCCCCTTGTTTTCGCCTCTTTTCTTCCTTACCCCCCTAGGTTCTCAGGGTGAGACTAGTACTAGTGGAGCTTGATCTTGGATCTCTTTCTCTCTCTTTTGGAAGTGCTTGGATTGCTGAAAGTAAAGTTCAGCTCATCTCTTTTATGGCTACTTGTGTTTGGGGTTTATGCTTTTTACTTTATGTACTCAGAAAACAATTTGTCAAGATGGATATTAAGTGTACTTGGTTTTACTGTTGCTTTATGATGATGTAATCAAACTATTTCTCCGCTGCAATAAAAGTTGTTTTAAAATTTTCAAGTATCAATATTTGTATCTGTCTTGTTATATTCTGTTCTAAACACTAATTACGCTCCATGGAAGTTAATGCATTCCCTTTGTGAGTGACATTAATGGACGTGGGGTGTTACAACTGGTGTGAGAACCAAAGTATAGTTAGAATATATTGCCGTGATTTGACATCAAAAATGTGATTTTTGACTACGCATTAAAGTTATGTGTTTTAAACGTTAATCAACAAATTGATTGCTAATTGCTGATTTCGTTGTGTGATTATTCATTTGAACCAACGTGTAAATGTATGGTAAATTTAGCCAAATGGATCAAATATTGAACTGAATTGAAAATTGATTGAAATCGCATGCATATACATGTACATACATTGAATAGGTCATAGCAGGGAAGCTAAGTAGAGGAATAAAATTGTATGCCCGACAAATAGGTACATGTTTACTAATTTCTTAGGTTTGGATGATTTTATGAGCCGATTGGCTAGCCGCTTGGCCTTTTCTTTTTCTTTTTGAGATGAGAGGACCTATGTGGCGGTTTGGGGATTTTTCCGGTGCTCTCCGTACAAAGGAGGTTATGGCGAAATTTTTCGAAAATTTAGGGTGTTAGCCAAATTTTTGAAAAATTTGAAAATTCTTAGAAACTGAAAATTTGAAGACTAAAAGCCAAACTGAAAGTTGAGTTGATTAGTAAAACAAGTTTCAGCTCCGTTCCTTTTCGAGGATGAAAAGATTTTAAGTGGCCGAGATTGTAACAACCCAGAAAATCAGAACCAATTTAAATTTTTTATTTTGGCAATTTTAATGAATTTTGAATATTTAAAATGAATTATTTTAAATAATAATAACTAGAATTTTTTTTTGAATATAATTAGAACTTATAAATTTATTTAAATCAAAATTAGAATATAAATATTTATTTTAATTATAAAAGGAACTGGAAATGGCGCGGTAGTTTGAAAATTCGATTTCAAATTTCAAATGAATGTACAGGATTCAAAATGAACCGGATTTTGGTGAAACCAGAAACTTTTGAATCTATTTGAAAATAACTTTCCAATGAATCTAAAAAATCCAAATTTGATAGCGGGAATAAAAAGATATGCCCAGTTGAAAATTAAGAATAATCGCTATGGAAATATAACCCTTAAAAAAATAGCGATTTTGGAAACGACCTACGTTTTCGACGAGACCAATTTTGTTGGATCTAGAATGTCAAATTCTTGCTAGATTCCAAAATTCATAACTTTTGGAATTAACATGTGAGCATGGCGAAAGAAAAAGTGTTTTAAAAGTTTTAGTCAATTCGGATTGACCAGAAAATGGCCATTTTTCAAACAGTCTCCAAATTCAATGAAATTAGTTTTATTAGAACTGCATCGTCAAAACATAGACAGATTTATTTTTCTAGAATGTTTGGAGTCCATATGTGGCCCCGGTAAATTAAAATGTGCGTTTGAATTTAAAATATATTTATTTATATTTTAAATTTAGCGGAAACTGCAAGCAACAGTCAAATTGGCTTATGGAACATATCCGATTGCGTTAGGAATGGGGGAATTTAGCTAGGGTGATGGTCATTGGGTTTGATTTGGGATTCGAGTGCAAAAACCCTAATTTTCGAATTGAATAACATTAAAATATATTTATAAATAAAGGAAAACCCTCATCTCTCTCTTCATTTATCAGGCCGCCGCTCTGTACGATGAACGAACGAAATTGTTCAAAACTTCTTGCTCCCTTTGCTCCAAATCCACAACAAATTAACTTAAGGTTCTTTAGAGAAAATCGAAGAGGTTGGAGAGTTCTAGAACTCCGTATGAGTTTGAGAAATTCCCGTAAGGTGTATGGCTCAAAAATCGTGCCATAACTACCGTCGTTCGCACCTGGATTGTGGGGCCTTAGGGGAGGCGACTGGGCCCCCTGTCAGGCGAAGGTGGAGGCGACTGTCGGTGTCTGATAGTTGGCAAGTCGAGCACGGCGACGACAAAGTGAAAACCTAGTTTGGAAGGAGGGTGGGTTTCGACTATGGAAATAAACGAAGGAGAGGAATTAAAACAAGGGTTAGGTGTTTAATTAAGTAATTAATTAATATTTAATCATCCAATAAAGTGTTTAACGTAAATATTACCGTATCTAGCTCGTACGATATCAGAATCAGATGATTTCAGAAGTGTTAGACTCCTCTCAATGAGAGCTACAACATGGAGTTGACCACAACGGAAATGGAGAACTTTAGAATTTCAGGGAAATTTGAACGCGAATAGAAATTCAGAAATTAAAACCCTTCAATGTGAGAACTTATCACTAAAATTATTTCTGTATAGTTATTTATTTTATAGCTGCATATATGAACTGCTCCCTGTCGTCTGCAGACCATGGACGACTTGTTTGATTGTATTGTGTTGTGGAAATTGATTGTGATTGTGATGTGAAATAAAAATAAAATATTCTTGTGTTGAATAAAATATTTGAATAATAAAAATATCATTTTTATTGTATGTATGAACTAAATAAAATATTCATGTGTGGAATAAAATATTTTATCATTAAAAATATAATTTTTAACGTGTATATGAATAAAATAAATATTTATTTACAAATCAGACAATTTCTTTTTGTACACCATTTGATTGATATGGATTGGGACGATAAATTTTACAGATCGCCCAACTGCACAAATAATATTCAGTATTTTTTGGTTTGAACCCCACAGGGGAATTGGGACGATATTTGACGTACACTAATCCCAACTGTTTAGTTGTATGTCAATCGATTGGTTGACAGACTGTTGTAAGCGTTAAATATCTATATTTAATGCTGATACAGTGTAGAATGCACTCTGGATGATGGATGATTGTTGATTATGGTTGTTATATACGTGCGTTGTATGAAATCCATATAAACAACATTATATGGTAATTGACTGTGTCTGATTCCAGTTTAGAAAGAATGAACATTTTAAAATAACTAATATTTTAAAATAATATTCCGAAAAGAATCAAAATCTGGTTTTGATGTCCGATTTGGGATGAACACGAATATATTTAAATATATAAAGCCGTGTTGATTAGATTAACGCCATTTTGACGAGAGCGAAATTGGTATCGATTTTATTCATTTTTACAATGAATAGCGAAAAGGAAGTGATTTCAAAATCTAATGTTTTGAAAATATTATCATTTATATATTATTGATATGGAATATTCAATTTTGATTTGAAATTGAATATGAAGTTGAAATCGGTTTGAAAACGAATTTAAAACGATTTATAGAACACATTTTAAATGGAAATCGACAAAATATATGTTATATATATATATATATGTTGTATATATATATATATATATATATATATATATATATATATATATATATAATGGCCTGAATAGAATGCGCCGCGCCGCGACAATTCGTGAATTTCGACCATTGACTTCGAATGGACATTACGGGAGATCTGACCATCGGATTCTCCTAAAACCGGAACCGTTGGGTTCATATCGAAAAGAGCTTTCCAACGAATACAAGAGATTTGAAGCCTAATGGTTCGATTTGGAATTATGTCCAAATCAAATTTGAAAAAGGTCACTGTAAGTGAAGTTCGATGACTGTGTATGGAAATCGACTGTACGGGCCTTGATAAAATTATTAAAAATATCAGTAATTTGTGTAAAATCATAATAAATGATTTGGAAAGAATTGGGATGAAAAATTCCATATATGAAAAGATAAAAAATATATTCTTATCGAAATGAACTAGTTATGAACTAGAATTATAATCCAATATTTTTAAATAAACAAATTGGATTTGAAATGGTTTTAAAAATAACCAAAATTTCCAATTTATGGATTGGAATTGGTTTGAATCAAAATTATCTTTGGAATATCTCGATATTGGATTCCATGATTATACATATATTATGGAGGAATTTGGAAGATATATATATATATATATATATATATATCGTTATTCCCAATACAATATTTGTTGATTTCAGAATTTGATATTGAATATAAGCCGATATAATTTTTATTCAGCGCCTTGTATTTAATATTGAATTGCATTTTGGGATTGTCATGAATTGTATTTTATATGACACTGTTCTTAAAAGTAGTTGAGAAAAGATATAAATCTTTTTATTAAGGTTTAATGAAGTTTACCAATTAATTAACATTAAATTGGAATTAAATTGGAATTAAATTGAAATTGGTTTTTGGGTTTATCGTGAACAGTGTTTTAAATAGCACTTGATCTTTAATCCGATTAACAATGGAATGAGATTGTGGGTTTGTCGTGAATGGTATCTTTAATAATATCATTCTTAAACCCAATGGAGTTAAGAAAATTAGAAACTAACTGGAGATTAGCTAAGTTGAATGGTTTCCTGGGTATTGATCTGACGTTGGTTTCGGCCTTCGGGATTAATACTTAGGGAATTGTTCTCTTACTGATTTACGGTTAGAGGGTGATGAGATGGGGTCTTCAGTAACACTGTTCTTGAACCCCATGCAAAGAGAATTAATCTTTTAATTAAGATTGTTAGAGTTTCCAATTATATTTGATAATTGGAATAAAATGGAATGTGAATTGGGTTTATCGTGAACTGTGTTTTCAAGCACATTCGTTCTTTAACCCGATTTACAGTGAAATGGGATTTGGAATTTATAAATCTTATTATTAACGATTTTACGGGAATTTTCCAAAGTAAAGTTTTCCAATTTAATATATATGTAATAACCCAGAAATCTGGGCCAATTTAAAATTTTTATTTTGGCAATTTTAGCGAATTTTGATTATTTAAAATGATTATTTTAAATAATAACGACGAGAAATTTATTTTGAATAGAATTCAAACGTATATGTTTATATAGATCGTCGTTAGAATATAAATATTTATTTTAAATTATAAAAGGAATTGAAAATGGCGCGGTAGTTCGATAATTCGATTTCAAACTTCAATTGAACGTACCGGGTGCATAACAAACCGGATTTTAGTGAAAACAAAAATAATGGAATCTAATTGTGACTATCTTTCCAACGAATCCGAAAAATCAAAATTTTATAGCGGGAATCAAAAGATATGTCCAGTTGAAAATTCTGAATAGTCGCTATGGAATTCAGGCCCTTAAAAATGGAAATTTTGCAAACGACCTCGTATTTCGACGAAACCACTTTTGTTGGATCCGTGATGTCATGTTACTGCTAGATTCCAATTTTATTAATTTTTCGAATCAATATGTGAGCGTGGCAAAGGAAAACGCGTTTGACCAGTTTTAGTTGATTTTAATCGACTAGAAAATGGCCATTTTTCAAACGGTCTCAGAATTTGATGAAAATAGTTTTGTTAGGACCGTATCATCAATACGAAGCTAGAAATAATTTTTCTGGAATTTTTAGAGTTCGTATGTGACCCTGGGTAAATTAAAATGTGCATTTGAATTTAAAATATAATGATTTATAATTTAAATTTGATGAAAACCTATCGTAAAAGCCGAATTGGGTTACGAAACATATCCCATTGTGTTCGGAATGAGGGTATTTGGTTAGGGGCGATAGTCGTTGGGTGTAAATTGGGATTCATATCAATAAACAAGTATATAGAAATTAAATAATATATATAAAAAAAAGTGTGGGCCAAGCCCTTTTCCTTCATAACCGGTCGAACCCCCCTGTAGCTCATTCCCGAAAACAAAATCGAATAACACGAAAGGGAAAAAAACCCTAGCTATCGACGATCGACGCCGCAGCCACCGGGGCTGGCGCGCCTCCGGCACCGCCACCGGCGTGGGTCAGCGTGCCCTCCCCCTCAGCCCCACGCTGCCTCCTGCGATAAGCCTCCCCACTCCGATGGTCTCTTCACGACACCCCAAATCGGAAACCGAGAGCGCCCATCGCGCGAGGAGCCACCAGCAGCCACTACCGCTCCCCTTTGACAATCGCGAGCCCGATCCCCACCAGCTCCAGCTCCCCGGCGACAGTGACGGCCCCCCTTCCAACGGTGAGTCCTTTTTATTTTTAAAGTGTTTAAAAACTGATTTTTACAGTGTTTAAAAACTGATTTTTAATTAAGTCTAAAAACTAAAAATAATGATTTTTCTTTAGAGGAAATATAGAATTTTCTTTCGAGAAAATAAAGTTTTTCCATTAGAAAAAAATATATGATCTTTCATTGTATACAAACATGATTTTTTAAGAGATAAAAACATGAGTTTTATGAGTTTGAAAGACGATATTTTTATCATTTAAAAGACGATATTTTTATCATTTAAAAGACGATATTTTTAAAATAGAAAAGTTCATATTGATATAATAGAAAAGTTCATATTGATATAATAGAAAAGTTCATATGATTATAATAGAAAAGTTTAGATTTTCATATGGGAAAAGAGTTGATTTCTATAAATAAAAAGGTATAATCTTTAGATTAGAAGAGTTATTATCTTTATACTAGTAAAGTTATAATTTTTATATAGAAAGAAGTGTTGTAAATATATAAAGCTAAATAAAAATGTGAGCTTTATTTTTTATCATGAAGGAATGAAAATAAAAATTCGATTTTTATATATGTAGCGTATGCGGACAATGAAAGTGACAAGAGGAGAACGATGAAGATTTCCTACCCATGAAGATTCGAGGCGTTTGGTTTAGCTATTCGGTGAGAACTTCTCACCTTTTAATTTAATTTTTTTCTAGTTATAAATATAGACTAGGATGCAGACGGTGTTTAGTAGCACCCGACACCCGTCGTCCATAGACCATGGACGGCTTGTATGCTTGTTTGTTTGATTTTGATGTGTAGTTGATGTGTGATGTGATGTGAAATGAAATAAAACATTTATATAGTTGAAATAAAAATAGTTTATAGTGGAAAATATTTTATAGTTAAAAATAGAATTTTAACGTGTATATGAAATGAAATAAAAATAAACGGATCGGGCTATTTGTTTATATACACACATTTGACTGATATTGATTGGGACGATAAATTTTACACATCGCCCAACTGCACAAATAAAATCTGTGTTTTATTGTTTGAAACCCCACACGGGTATTGGGATGATATATGACATACACTAATCCCAATAGTTAGTTGTATGTCGATCGGTTGATTGACAGACTGTTATAAGCGTTAAATATTTATATTCGATGCTTATACAGTGTAAAGTGCACTTTGGATGATGGTTGATTATTCATCGTTGTTATTGTATACGTGTGTTGTAGAAATATCCATATATTTAACATTATATGGTAATTGATTGGGCTTCATTCAATATTTGAATAGAAATATTTGAAAAAGAAATATTTGAAATAGAATATTTGAAAATAGAAATATGTGAAGCCGTGTTGATTAGGTTGACGCCATTTTGACGTGAACGATATTTATATCAATTTTATAATGAATATCGATTTTATTCATTTTATAATGAATATCGAAAGTGATTTCAAAATCTGATATTTTGAAAAGAATTGAAATTCAAACTGAATTTGAATTGAATTGAATTGAAAGCGAATTTGAATTGAATCGAATAGAAAACAAATCTGAATTGAATTGAATTCCATTGAAAACGAATTGAAATAGAATTGAAATCGATTTGAATCGAAATCAAATAGAAGTGAATGTAAAAAGAATTTATAAGGGAAAATTCAATTTTGATTTGAATTTGAAATAAAGGTTGAAATTGTTTTTGAAACAAATTTGAAATGATTTATAAAATTCGTTTTATAAAGGGAATCGACGAAATATATATAATATATATATATTAAATATATAATGGCCTGAATAGAACGCGCCGCGGCAGTTCGTGAATTTCGACCATTGATTTCGAACGGACATTGCGGGAGATCCGACTGTCGGATTCTCCTAAAACCAGAACCGTTGGGTTCGTATCGAAAAGAGCTTTCTAACGAATATTAGAAATTTGAAATCTAACGGTTGGATTTGGAATTAAGTCCAAATCAAATTTGGAAAAGGTCGTTGTAAGTGCAGTTCGATGGCCGTTGATGGAAATCGACTGTACGGGCCTTGATAAAATTATTAAAAATAGTAATAATTTGTGTAAAATCATAAGAAATGATTTGTGAAGAATTGGGATGAAAAACTCCATATTTGAAAGGATAAAAATAGATTTTTATCGAAATGAACTAGTTTTAAACTAGAATAATTATTTATTTATTTTTTTAAAATAAATAAAGTGTATTTGAAATGGTTTTGAAAATAACCAGGATTTCCAATATATAGATTGGAAATGGATTTGAATCGAAATGGTTTTCGGAATATTTCGATGTGGGATTTTGTGATTATACTGGTATTATTATGGGAAATTTGAAAGATATATTTATATCTTTATTTCCAATACGATATTTGTTGGTCGTAGAATTTGATATTGAATATAAGCCGATATATTTTCTATTCAGAGCCTTGTATTTAATATCAAATGGGATTTTGGGTTTGTCGTGAATGGCGTCTTCATTAACGCTGTTCTTGAACCCAGTTGAGAAAAGATAAATCTTTTTATTTAGATTTAATGAAGTGTACCAATTGAATAATATTTAATTGGAATTGAATTGATATTGATTTTTGGGTTTATCGTGAACAGTGTTTTAAATAACACTTGTTCTTTAACCCGATAATTAATAGAATGTGATTTTGGGTTGTCGTGAACGGTATCTTCAAATAATATTATTCTTAGATCCAAAGGAGTTAAGAAAATCAAAAACTAACTGGAGATTAGTTAAGTTGAATGGTTTCTGGGGTATTGATCTGATGTTGGTTTCGGCCTTCGGGGTTAATACTTACGGAATTGCTCACTTGCTAATTTATGGTTAGGGTCAGATTGAAATGTAATGTGATTTTCGGTTTATGGTGAACCGTGTTTTAAATGGCACTGATTCTTTAAACCAGTTAAAGATTAAAACTAAGTGGAGTTTTAGTGAATCTTTAATTAGATTGAAAAGATCGAGAATGGAGTATCACCAGTTTTGCTCCAAAGCGATAGTTAAATCTTTAATTAGATTTGAACGTGAAATGGTAATTGAATTTACCGATAACACCGTGGTGTTAGATATGAAGTATTACCAGTTTTGCTTCATGGGATGAATAGTTAGGGATTGGGAAATAAAATAAATAATTACTTTGGTGTGGTTCGCTAATCCCGACTAGTTTGGAAAACCATAATTTGGTTTGAAATGATATCCAAGGGAGGATTGAAGAATAAATTTTAAAGAATTTATCTTTGATAAAATTAATGGGAACCTTTCCCTAAGAACGTGAAATTTAGAAACTAACTGTAGGTTAGCTAAGAAGGATGGTTTCCTGGGTATTGATCTGATGTTGGTTTCGGCCTTCGGGGTTAATATTTGGGGAATTGTTCTCTTGCTAATTTACGGTTAGTGACTGATGAATTGGAATGGGGCGTATGTTGTGTTTGTGTAACATTTGTTTATAATATACGCGGGTTGTTCGGAAAGGCCGGGTTTATACCCATTCTGAATAACCGATTCGACGATAGGTCGAAGATGATGACGGTGGTCGAAGACCGAAAGTCGTCACATCGTTTGGGCGATTACTGATGATCTTGATTGGGCTGTACACCCAAGATGAGGGAATCAGTTGGTGGTCGTCCAGACGTACTTGGAGATCGACGGATATGCGAGGAAAGTGCCTACGGTTTCGTTCAGACCTAGAACGGACTTGTAAATGGATGGTGTGTCTGACATTGTATTCCTTTATATTGTATTCGTTGATCTCTGCTAAATATATATCTGCTTGGCGGCGGGGAATTTATTCTCTTGCTTAACGCCCTTCTCTGAGACCTATGAGCTCAGAGGTTATACATTGGCAGAAATCAGTGGGACGATATGGATTGATAGTGTGGCATGCTGAGATGCAGTGATCCAGACTTTTGTTGAAAAGCAAAGTTTGGTGGATGATGATCAAAGCGCATCTTTGATATAGCATGGCTTTGTGTATAGCGTTGATTCGCGAGCCTCACACCCCGGTATGGTGGTAAACTGATGGTTTGATCAGTATGCTTTTTAGTGGATGGGCACCTTAGTGGTGTCGTAGATTCGGTCGACCGAGATGAGCTTAGTGCTCAGGGATATATAGAGTAAGCGGTGTTTTCTCTCGCTGGGACGTAAGCCTCGGTGAAACTCTGGTCCCAAAAGTGCGGATGTGCAGACGGTGTTTTCTCTTGTTGGGACGTAAGCCGTGGGGAATTGCATTACGCGATCGATCTTTCGAATCAGGAGCCACCATGATGAAAATCCAATTTCCGATACGTGTATTTCAGTTTTATTTGTAGAGCCTAGTATGGCGACATAGTGGGATGGGGCGCTTATGCCGTCTATGATTGATACTTATGATTTGAAGATATTTTATACAATATGCACTTATAATAGTGTCAAATGATTTGTTTTAAACGTATCAAGCATTCTTGGCTATTATAAGGTAAAAACCCTATCCTCCGGCTTACGTTGCATTGTGTGATGGGACCTGGGTCTTATAATAGCTTCATTTTTCTTTATTTAGCATTGCACTGTTGTTTTATGTACTGGTATTCTTGGGAGGAAACTCGTTCCGTGTTATACGGCGTGGTCCCCTAATTTACCTTACTTTGAAAATAAAGATAAATAATTGTTTTAGTTCTCACACCAGTCCCATGACTGACCTGGAGTTTATTGTTTTGACCTAAACTCTGGGTGCCCCTATTTTGACACGGGCAGCTAGTAGTTTTGGTTTTTCAGATTTATATTCACAGGATCCTGGTTTACAGCTGGAACGATATCCGGAAAGCTTTGTATCCGTATATCTCTTTTATTTTATTTCCCAATACACAACTAAAAGAGATATACGGATACAATGCTTTCCGGATATCGTTCCAGCTGTAAACCAAGATCATGTGAATATAAATCTGAAAAACCAAAACTACTAGCTGCCCGTGTCAAAACAACAGTGCAATGCTAAATAAAGAAAAATGAAGCTATTATAAGACCCAGGTCCCATCACACAATTCAACGCAAGCCGGAGGATAGGCTTTTTACCTTATAATAGCCAAGAATGCTTGATACGTTTAAAACAAATCATTTGACACTATTATAAGTGCATATTGTATAAAATATCTTCAAATCATAAGTATCAATCATAGACGGCATAAGCGCCCCATCCCACTATGTTGCCATACTAGGCTCTACAAATAAAACCGAAATACACGTATCGGAAATTGGATTTTCATCATGGTGGCTCCTGATTCGAAAGATCGATCGCGTAATGCAATTCCCCACGGCTTACGTCCCAACAAGAGAAAACACCGTCTGCACATCCGCACTTTTGGGACCAGAGTTTCACCGAGGCTTACGTCCCAGCGAGAGAAAACACCGCTTACTCTATATATCCCTGAGCACTAAGCTCATCTCGGTCGACCGAATCCACGACACCACTAAGGTGCCCATCCACTAAAAAGCATACTGATCAAACCATCAGTTTACCACCATACCGGGGTGTGAGGCTCGCGAATCAACGCTATACACAAAGCCATGCTAGATCAAAGCTGCGCTTTGATCATCATCCACCAAACTTTGCTTTTCAACAAAAGTCTGGATCACTGCATCTCCGCATGCAACACTATCAATCCATATCGTACCACTGATTTCTGCCAATGTATAACCTCTGAGCTCGTAGGTCTCAGAGAAGGGCGTTAAGCAAGAGAATAAATTCCCCGCCGCCAAGCAGATATATATTTAGCAGAGATCAACGAATACAATATAAAGGAATACAATGTCAGACACACCATCCATTTACAAGTCCGTTCTAGGTCTGAACTAAACCGTAGGCACTTTCCTCGCAGATCCGTCGATCTCCAAGTACGTCTGGACGACCACCAACTGATTCCCTCATCTTGGGTGTACAGCCCAATCAAGATCATCAGTAATCACCCAAACGATGTGACGACTTTCGGTCTTCGACCACCGTCATCATCTTCGACCTATCGTCGAATCGGTTATTCAGAATGGGTATAAACCCGGCCTTTCCGAACAACCCGCGTATATTATAAACAAATGTTACACAAACACAACATACGCCCCATTCCAATTCATCAGTCACTAACCGTAAATTAGCAAGAGAACAATTCCCCAAATATTAACCCCGAAGGCCGAAACCAACATCAGATCAATACCCAGGAAACCATCCTTCTTAGCTAACCTATAGTTAGTTTCTAAATTTCACGTTCTTAGGGAAAGGTTCCCATTAATTTTATCAAAGATAAATTCTTTAAAATTTATTCTTCAATCCTCCCTTGGATATCATTTCAAACCAAATTATGTATTGTAATCTCTGATTTTTCTGTGTAATATTTATTTATTCATACTCTGTATATTCTTGTATTCTGATGGAATTGTTGTAATAACAATGAAATGTTCTCCCATCTGCGTTCTTTTGTGGTTTGTTCTCGAACAATCCGCGCTTTCCTCACCGGGGAAGTTACGGGTTTTCACAGTTGGTATCAGAGCTTTGGTTTACAAAGCTCAGAGAACAAGACACATTAGAACCATACGAAAGAATTCATCAGATATTGGATTAGTAATATCCAATGAGAATGACTCGTTAGAGATGGGATCAGTAGTATCCTAGAACGAGTGTGAAGAGTAAATTTTTAAAATAAAAGTGAAAACAATCTTTGTTTTGAAAATTTAA
The DNA here is from genome assembly GCA_030737875.1 of Allium sativum. Classification (NCBI taxonomy): domain Eukaryota; kingdom Viridiplantae; phylum Streptophyta; class Magnoliopsida; order Asparagales; family Amaryllidaceae; genus Allium; species Allium sativum. The sequence goes on from CM060913.1 coordinate 167,287,912, forward strand.
ATCAATTATTCGTATTTGATTATTTATTTATATTGATTTGGACAATGCAGTATATAAAGATTTTGCGTATACGTCTGATCCATGTGTATTCGAAGTTTTAATATACTGGATAGATATAGAATCACACTCTAGTCGCCCGGGGATGATACTGATAATTGTGATCACATTATCAGTGTTTATATTCGAGTGACGAAAGTGAGATTTCTATATATTTCCTATTGACTGGTGTGAGAACCAAAATTAGATAGGGCTTATTGTTGTGATTTTGCATCAAAAATCTGATTTTTAGAATATATATCAAAGTTATGAATTTGAAATGCTAATCAACTAATTGATTGATGGTTGCGTTGTTTGATTATTGTTGGATTAATTAAAATTTGAACCATTTAGTCAAATTGTACCAAAAAGTAAGTTGTATTGAAAATTAGTCGCATTTGCTTGCATATACATGTACTTACGTTGAATAGGTCATAGCAAAAGAGGCTAGAGCAGAAGAATAAAATTGTTTGCCCGACAAATAGGTACATGTTTAACATAATTTACTGTTTTGCTTGGGTGATGATGATTTTATGAGCCAATTGGCTAGTCGCTTGGCTTTTTCTTTTTCTTTTTGAGATCAGAAGGGCTGTATGGCAATTTCAGGATTTTCCCGTGCTCCCGGTGCAGGGGAGGTTATGGCGAATTTTTTCGAAAATTTAGGGTGTTAGCCAAATTTTTGAAAAATTTGAAAAGTTCTTAGAAACTGAAAAGTTGAAGAACTTAAGCCGTAGTCAAAACAAAGAAAGTTGAGTTGGTTTTTAAAACAACTTTCGGCTTCATTCCTTTTCGGGGACGAAAAGTTTTAAGTGGGGGAGATTGTAATAACCCAGAAATCTGGGCCAATTTAAAATTTTTATTTTGGCAATTTTAGCGAATTTTGATTATTTAAAATGATTATTTTAAATAATAACGACGAGAAATTTATTTTGAATAGAATTCAAACGTATATGTTTATATAGATCGTCGTTAGAATATAAATATTTATTTTAAATGTTCAAAATGAATTGAAAATGGCGCGGTAGTTCGATAATTCAATTTCAAACTTCAATTGAACGTACCGGGTGCATAACAAACCGGATTTTAGTGAAACCAAAAATAATGGAATCTAATTGTGACTATCTTTCCAACGAATCCGAAAAATCAAAATTTTATAGCGGGAATCAAAAGATATGTCCAGTTGAAAATTTTGAAAAGTCGCTATGGAATTCAGGCCCTTAAAAATGGAAATTTTGCAAACGACCTCGGATTTCGACGAAACCACTTTTGTTGGATCCGTGATGTCATGTTATTGCTAGATTCCAATTTTCATAATTTTTCGAATCAATATGTGAGCGTAGCAAAGGAAAACGCGTTTGACCAGTTTTAGTTGATTTTAATCGACTGGAAAATGGCCATTTTTCAAACGGTCTCAGAATTTGATGAAATTAGTTTTGATAGGACCGTATCATCAATACGAAGCTAGCAATAATTTTTCTGGAATTTTTAGAGTTCGTATGTGGCCCCGGGTAAATTAAAATGTGCGTTTGAATTTAAAATATAATGATTTATATTTTAAATTTGATGAAAACCTATCGTAAAAGCCGAATTGGATTACGAAACATATCCCATTGTGTTCGGAATGGGGGTATTTGGTTAGGGGCGACAGTCGTTGGGTGTAAATTGGGATTCGTATCAATAAACAAGTATATAGAAATTAAATAATATAAAAAAAAGTGTGGGCCAAGCCCTTTTCCTTCATAACCGGTCGAACCCCCTGTAGCTCATTCCCGAAAGCAAAATCGAATAACACGAAAGGAAAAAAAAACCTAGCTATCGACGATAGATGCCGCAGCCACCAGGGCTGGCGCGCCTCCGGCGCCGCCACCGGCGTGGGTCAGCGTGCCCTCCCCCTCAGCCTCACGCTGCCTCCGGCGATAAGCCTCCCCACTCCGATGGTCTCTTCGCGACACCCCAAATCGGAAACCGAGAGCACCCATCGTGCGAGGACCCACCAGCAGCCACTACCGCTCCCCTTTGACAATCGCGAGCCCGATCCTCACCAGCTCCAGCTCCCCGGCGACAGTGACGGCCCCCCTTCCAACGGTGATTCCTTTTTATTTTTAAAGTGTTTAAAATTGATTTTTACAGTGTTTAAAAACGGATTTTTAATTAAGTCTAAAAACTGAAAATAATGATTTTTCTTTAGAGGAAATATAGATTTTTCTTTCGAGAAAATAAAAAAATTTCATTAGAAAAAAATATATGATCTTTCATTGTATACAAACATGATTTTTTAAGAGATAAAAACATGAGTTTTATGAGTTTGAAAGACCATATTTTTATCATTTAAAAGACGATATTTTTATCATTTAAAAGATGATATTTTTAAAATAGAAAAGTTCATATTGGTATAATAGAAAAGTTCATATTGATATAATAGAAAAGTTCATATTTATATAATAGAAAAGTTCATATGATTATAATAGAAAAGTTTAGATTTTCATATGGGAAAAGAGTTGATTTCTATAAATAAAAAGGTATAATCTTTAGATTAGAAGAGTTATTATCTTTATACTAGTAAAGTTATAATTTTTATATAGAAAGAAGCGTTGTAAATATATGAAGTTAAATAAAAATGTGAGCTTTATTTTTTATCATGAAGGAATGAAAATAAAAATTCGATTTTTATGTATGTAGCGTATGCGGACAATGAAAGTGACAAGAGGAGAACGATGAAGATTTCCTACCCATGAAGATTCGAGGCGTTTGGTTTAGCTATTCGGTGAGAACTTCTCACCTTTTAATTTAATTTTTTTCTAGTTATAAATATAGACTAGGATGCAGACGGTGTTTAGTAGCACCCGACACCCGTCGTCCACAGACCATGGACGGCTTGTATGCTTGTTTGTTTGATTTTGATGTGTAGTTGATTGTGTGATGTGATGTGAAATGAAATAAAACATTTATATAGTTGAAAAAAAATATTTTATAGTGGAAAATATTTTATAGTTAAAAATAGAATTTTTAACGTGTATATGAAATGAAATAAAAATAAATTGATCGGACGATTTGTTTATATACACACATTTGACTGACATTGATTGGGACGATAAATTTTACACATCGCCCAACTGAACAAATAAATCTGTGTTTGATTGTTTGAAACCCCACACGGGTATTGGGATGATATATGACATACACTAATCCCAATAGTTAGTTGTATGTCGATTGGTTGATTGACAGACTGTTATAAGCGTTAAATATTTATATTCGATGCTTATACAGTGTAAAGTGCACTTTGGATGATGGTTGATTATTCATCGTTGTTATTGTATACGTGTGTTGTAGAAATATCCATATAATTAACATTATATGGTAATTGATTGGGCTTCATTCAATATTTGAATAGAAATATTTGAAAAAGAAATATTTGAAATAGAATATTTGAAAATAGAAATATGTGAAGCCGTGTTGATTAGATTGACGTCATTTTGACGTGAACGATATTTATATCGATTTTATAATGAATATCGATTTTATTTATTTTATAATGAATATCGAAAGTGATTTCAAAATCTGATATTTTGAAAAGAATTGAAATTCAAACTGAATTTGAATTGAATTGAATTGAAAACGAATTTGAATTGAATCGAATAGAAAACAAATCTGAATTGAATTGAATTCCATTGAAAACGAATTGAAATCGATTTGAATCGAAATCAAATAGAAGTGAATGTAAAAAGAATTTATAAGGGAAAATTCAATTTTGATTTGAATTTGAAATAAAGGTTGAAATTGTTTTTGAAACTAATTTGAAATGATTTATAAAATTCGTTTTAAAAAGGGAATCGACGAAATATATAATATATATATATATATTATATATATAATGGCCTAAATAGAACGCGCCGCGCTGCGGCAGTTCGTGAATTTCGACCATTGACTTCGAACGGACATTGCGGAAGATCCGACCGTCGGATTCTCCTAAAACCGCAACCATTGGGTTCATATCGAAAAGAGCTTTATAACAAAAATTAGAAATTTGAAATCTAACGGTTGGATTTGGATTTATGTCCAAATAAAATTTGGAAAAGGTCGCTGTAAGTGCAGTTCGATGGCCGTTGATGGAAATCGACTGTACGGGCCTTGATAAAATTATTAAAAATAGTAATAATATGTGTAAAATCATAAGAAATGATTTGTGAGGAATTGGGATGAAAAACTCCATATTTGAAAGGATAAAAATAGATTTTTGTCGAAATGAACTAGTTTTAAACTAGAATAATTATATATTTATTTTTTTAAAATAAATAAAGTGGATTTGAAATGGTTTTGAAAATAACCAGGATTTCCAACATATAGATTGGAAATGGATTTGAATCGAAATGGTCTTCGGAATATTTCGATGTGGGATTTTGTGATTTTACAGTATTGTTATGGGAAATTTGAAAGATATATTTATATCGTTATTTCCAATACGATATTTATTGGTCGTAGAATTTGATATTGAATATAAGCCGATATATTTTCTATTCAGAGCCTTGTATTTAATATCAAATGGGATTTTGGGTTTGTCGTGAATGGCGTGTTCATTAACGCTGTTCTTGAACCTAGTTGAGAAAAGATTAAATCTTTTTATTTAGATTTAATGAAGTGTACCAATTGAATAATATTTAATTGGAATTGAATTGATATTGATTTTTGGGTTTATCGTGAACAGTGTTTTAAATAACACTTGTTCTTTAACCCGATAATTAATAGAATGTGATTTTGGGTTGTCGTGAACGGTATCTTCAATAATACTATTCTTAGATCCAAAGGAGTTAAGAAAATCAAAAACTAACTGGAGATTAGTTAAGTTGAATGGTTTCTGGGGTATTGATCTGATGTAGGTTTCGGCCTTCGGGGTTAATACTTAGGGAATTGCTCACTTGCTAATTTATGGTTAGGGTCTGATTGAAATGTAATGTGATTTTGGGTTTATAGTGAACCGTGTTTTAAATGACATTGATTCTTTAACCCAGTTAGAGATTAAAACTAAGTGGAGTTTTAATGAATCTTTAATTAGATTGAAAAGATCGAGAATGGAGTATCACCAGTTTTGCTCCAAAGCGATAGTTAAATCTTTAATTAGATTTGAACATGAAATGGTACTTGAATTTACCGATAACACCGTGGTGTTAAATATGAAGTATTACCAGTTTTGCTTCATGGGATGAATAGTTAGGGATTGGGAAATAAAATAAATAATTACTTCGGTGTGGTTCTCTAATCCCGACTAGTTTGGAAAACCATAATTTGGTTTGAAATGATATCCAAGGGAAGATTGAAGGATAAATTTTAAAGAATTTATCTTTGATAAAATTAATGGGAACCTTTACCTAAGAACGTGAAATTTAGAAACTAATTGTAGGTTAGCTAAGAAGGATGGTTTCCTGGGTATTGATCTGATGTTGGTTTCGGCATTCGGGGTTAATATTTGGGGAATTGTTCTCTTGCTAATTTACGGTGCTTTCTCTTGTTGGGATGTGCAGACGTTGTTTTCTCTTGTTGGGACGTAAGCCGTGGGGAATTGTATTACGCGATCGATCTTTCGAATCAGGAGCCACCATGATGGAAATTCAATTTTTGATACGTGTATTTCGGTTTTATTTGTAGAGCCTAGTATGGCGACATAGTGGGATGGGGCGCTTATGTAGTCTATGACTGATACTTATGATTTGAAGATATTTTATACAATATGCACTTATAATAGTATCAAATGATTTGTTTTAAACGTATCAAGCATTCTTGGCTATTATAATGTAAAAATCCTATCCTCTGGCTTGCGTTGCATTGTGTGATGGGACCTGGGTCTTATAATAGCTTCATTTTTCTTTATTTAGCATTGCGCTGTTGTTTTATGCACTGGTATTCTTGGGAGGAAACCCGTTCCGTGTGATACGGCGTGGTCCCCTGATTTACCTTACTTTGAAAATAAAGATAAATAACTGTTTTAGTTATCACACCAGTCCCATGACTGACCTGGAGTTTATTGTTTTGACCTAAACTCTGGGTGCCCATATTTTGACACGGGCAGCTAGTAGTTTTGGTTTTGCAGATTTATATTCACAGGATCCTAGTTTACAGCTGGAACGATATCCGGAAAGCTTTGTATCCGTATATGTCTTTTAGTTGTGTATTGTATTATTTTCCGCTGCTATATAATGTATTGTAATCTCTGATATTTTCTGTGTAATATTTATTTATTCATACTCTGTATATTCTTGTATTCTGATGGAATTGTTGTAATAACAATGAAATGTTCTCCTGTCTTCGTTCTTTTGTGGTTTGTTCTCGAACTATCCGTGCTTTCCTCACCGGGGAAGTTACGGGTTTTCACAATATATAATTGGAATTGAATGATAATAATCGAAGTGAACTTATGTGGAGGAAGTCTTTTAATACATATGGAATTTAAAAGGCTTTGACATTATTCCATTTATCTTATTAGTCGGATACGGAAATTGATATCGAATATATATTGATTTGTTTTTTTGTGAAGATTCCATAATTAAAGGAAAGTGATTTTGGGTTTATCGTGAGCTGTGTTTTAAAAGACATTAGTTCTTTAACCCAGTTAAAGATATGATTAATTTCTAAACTTTGAAAAATCATTAAGAAATGATTTCTGGAGATTAAAACTGAATTAGAGTTTTAATGAACCTTTAATTAGATTGGAATGTGAATGGGATGATTAAAATTATCGAATTCATGAAATGATCGAGAATGGAGTTCCACCAGTTTTACTCCAAGCGACAGTTTAATCTTTAATTAGATTTGAACGTGAAATGGTAATTGAATTTACCGATAACACTGTGGTGTTAGATATGGAGTACTACCAGTTTTGCTCCATGGGATGAATAGGTTGGGATTGGGAAATAAAACAAATGATTACTTCGGTAAGGTTTGCTAATCCCGACTAGTTTGGAAAACCTTAATATGGTTTGATATCCAAAGGAAGATTAAAGAATAAATTTAAAAGAATTTATCTTTGATAAAATTAATGGGAACCAATTCCCTAATGATGTGAATATTTGAATAAAAGAATATTCTGGATTGGAATGAGGCGTATGTTGTGTTCTTATAAAACTTGTTTATTAATACGCGGGTTATTCGGAAAGGCCGGGTTTATACCCATTCTGAATAATTGATTCGACGATATGTCGACGATGAAGACTGTGGTTGAAGAACGGAGGTCTTCACATCGTTTGGATGACTACTGATGTCTTAATTAGGTTGTACACCTAAGACAAGGCAATAAGTGGTGATTGTTCCAGACGTACTTGGAGATCGACCGGATATGCGAGGACCTCTCTCCTGTATTGGACATACGGGATGAGGAATAAGGTGCCTCCGGTTTTGTTCAGACCCAAAATGAACTTGTAAATGGATGTGTGTCTAACATCAGATTTTATTCTATGTGATTGATAGATATAAGTAGCATAGCGTGAATTGCCTATATGGCATGCTGAGATGCAAAGGATCAAGGCTTCTGTTGAAAAGCAGAGACTTGTGGTTGATGATCAAAGCACGACTTTAATACAGACCAGACTGATGCCCCATAGGGCGGGGAAATGCAATGTTCAGGAATTTTAATCCACATCGAGTGGGCAGGCCCTGACGATCCAAGGGCCCACCTGAGTCTAGGTCTTGAGACACGGGCTAGAGCGTCTCGAAGCGGTAAGGACGATCCCTTGCCTTGGTTCACAGATGGAAATCCAACTTCCAATGCGTGACATTTCGGTTTTGATTGTAGAGCCTAGTATGGCGACATAGTGGGATGGGGCACTATGCCGTCTATGATTGATAAATTTATATTTGAAGTTTTTTTCATACACTTTATACACTTTAATAGTATCAAAATGATTTGTGTTAAACGTACCAAGCATGTTTGGCTGTTATAAGTTAAAACTCTATCCTTCGGCTTGCGTTGCATTCTGTGATGGGACCTGAGTCTTATAATAGCTTCATTTTTCCAAAAAAACATTGCGCTGTTTTGTTATATGCACTTGTATTCTTGGGAGGAATCTCATTCCGTGTTATATGGCGTGGTCCCTTGATTTACTTTATTTTAAAGTAAAGTTTTAAATAGCTGTTTTAGTTCTCACACCAGTCACATGACTGACCTGGAGTTTATTGTTTTAACCTAAACTCTAGGTGCTCTTATTTCCACATGGGAAGCTAGTAGTTTTGGTTTTGTAGATTTATATTCACAGGATCCTGGTTTATAGCTAGAATGATATTCGGAAAGCTCTGTATCCGTGTATCTCTTTCAGTTGTGTTTTTGTATTATTTTCCGCTGCATTGTAAATTTGTAAATCTCTGATATTTATCAAATGTATTTTATTTATTCATACTCCGTATATTCTTATACTCTGATGTAAACTATTGTAATAAGCAATGAAATGTTCTTCTGTTTGTGTTCTGATTTGTTGTGGTCTCAAAGCAATCTGTTCTTTCCTTTACGGGGAAGTTCGGGTCATTATAGTAAAACTCTATCCTCTGGCTTGTGTTGCATTGTGTGATGGGACCTGAGTCTTATAATGGCTTCATTTTCTATAAAAAGCATTGCGTTGTTTAAAAGATTTACTTTATTTATGCACTATCCAATGGAGTAAACCTGTTCCGTGTTAGCAGCGTGGTCCTGTGATTGTAACAACCCGGAAAATCTGAGCCAGTTTAAAAATTTTAATTTGGCTAATTAGTGGATTTTAGATATTTAAAATAAATTATTTTAAGTAATAAAGATGAAAAGTATGTTTGAATCGATGTTTGAAAATAAATATAATTATTTTGAATTATAAACAAGGCCTGAAAAGGCTCAACAGTTTCAAAATTTCAATTCAAATTTTGACTGACTGAACCAGGTGCAAAATAAAACGGATTTTAGTGAAAAATATTTAAATCTGTTAGTGAATATCTTTCTAACGAATCTGAAAAATCGAAGTTTCATAGCGGGAGTCAAAAGTTATGGCCAAATGAATTTTCAGAAAGGTCGCTATAGAGAACATATAGCCCTTGAAAATAGACATTTTGCAAACGACCTCGGAATTCGATGAAACCACTTTTGTTGGATCCGGGATGTCAAATTATTGCTTGGTTTCAAATTTCATAATTTTTGAAGTTAATATGTCAGCGTGGCAAAGGAAAATGTGTTTTGGTCAATTAAAGTTAAGTTAAATCGACCAAAAAATGGTTATTTTTCAAACAGGCTCAGAATTCGACGAAACTAGTTCTGTTGGGACCGTTTCCTCAAAACATAGCTAGATTTATTTTTCTGAAATTTTTAGAATTAGTATGCGGTAAATTGAAATGTACGTTCAAATTAAATATTGAATGTGTTATATTTTAATTTGAAGGAAAACTGACAGAAACAGTCGAATGGGCCTACGAAACATATCCCGTTCGAAATGGGGGTATTTGGCTAGGGACGACAGTCGTTGGGTTTGGATTGGAGTTCGTATGAGATAAGGGGTATTTTAGAATTTTAAAAATATATAAAAATAAAAAATATCATTGGCCAGTCATTTCTCTCTCCCCCTGTTTTCTCTTTCCCCGACAGCCGATTAAAGGCAGAAACCACTTCAATCCTTCCCATCCATTTTCTGGCCAAACCACTTCGATTCAGACCTCGACCTAGTTAAGGATTTTGTAGCCTTCGACGAGAGCTTCGAATCCATACCCACCACCCTCCATCTCGTCGCCTGTAGCTCGCGAATCACCTCCCTGAAGTCATCGACTTTAAGCCGCTGCCGCTCATGCCTAGGACCACCGAAGTGGACCCCACTTCTGGCGTAGGTGCGCCCCTCCTAGCGCTACAACGTGGTGCTACCCGATCGGCGTATCGCGCTACGTATTGGAAGTAAATCCGTGACCTAGTTTTGAAGATTTTCAGAGAGGTACAGTTTATATAATATAAAATAGTTATAGCACTTTAAAGCGCTACGGTTTATGATTTCACTATAAATATCATATCTTTTTCGTTTCTTGTCGAAATCCAGTGAAACAAGAGACAATGGACTCGCGTGGACGTTTTCTAAATTTTAGAAGAGATCGCATATTTTTCTGAGCCTTCTGCAATTTTTGGAGGAGTGGAACCCAATGTGAGATTTCTAATTTATAAACGATATGGAAAACAGCGATGTATAAATTATATAGTCGATGTATGAGTTATATAATCGTTGTACACCTCATGTATAAGCGTTGTATAAGTTGTATGTTCGATATATAAGTTATATATGCATTGTAAAATTGATATATGTGTTGAAATAAATTGAAATGATATTGAAGTGAAATCGATATATATTTATATACGAATATATATGTATATATATAAAAATATATATATACACTCCCCTCGTCCATAGACCATGGACGATATATATTGGTTGTGATATTGTTTGGATTATTGGTTGATGTGAAATTTGGTGAAAATCATGAATGATTGATTGTAGTTGAAAAATACCAGTTTGTGGTTGAGAATTATTTTGGATGAAACCACATAGGATTATTTGTGGAAAAGAAAAATAAACATGCTCGCCTGCGTGCGAATTAGATGCATGAAATCCACATTGTCAAAAACCACGAGGTTTTAAGGTAGAGCGAGGAGCCGTATTAGGGACGGTGCCGGTTTTAACTACCCTGCCGTTATGCTGCCGAAATTTTCAATAATATTCAAATGTTAGAATTATTTTCATGTGTTGAAACTATATTCGTGTGTTGAATAGAAATTCGTGTGTTGAATAGAAATTCGTGTGCTGAATGAGTTCATGTGTTGAGTTTGTGGTTGATGATCAAAGCACAGCCTGTGTGGCATAGCTTTGTGTACAGCGTTGTTTCGCGAGCCTCACACCTTGGTATGAGCCAAAAACGGGAGACGGACTTCAGGGAGGACATGCGTTTCCTTCTAGCTAGGAGTGGTGCTTTGGGTTTGCTTCGGTCTCTTCGGAGCCGATAGTTTGGTCGGTGGATGACCAGTTTACGCCCCATAGGGTGGGGAAATGCAATGTTCAGGGTTTAAGTTTAATCCACATCGGTGGACCGGCCCGGATGATCCAATGTGCAGTTGTGGCTGTTCCTGAGACATGGTAGGCTAGATTGTCTCGAAATGGTGAGGACGATCCCTGGCCCTGGTTCATAATGGAAATCCAATTTCCAAATATGACATCGTGCGGTTTTATTGTATATATATATGGCCACATGATATATGGTACCCATGCCGTCTATGATTGGTAGTTATGATCGAAATTTGTTTTTGAAACATATAAACGCCAGTAATAATATCAAATGCTTTTATTTTATTCGTAACAAGCATATTTTGGCCATTATTAGGTAAAACTCTATCCTCCGGTTTGTGTTGCATTGTGTGATGGGAACTGAGTCTTATAATGGCTTCATTTTTATAAAAAGCATTGCGATGTTTAAAAGATTTACTTGTTTTAAAGCACTGGCAATCCAATGGAGTAAACCCGTTCCGCGAAAGTGGCATGGTCCTGGGATTAGCCATATTGAAAAATGTGTTAAGTAGATTTCTCATACCAATCCCATGACTGACTCGTAGTTTCACTTGCAAACACGGGTGCCCCTTTTTCTACACGGGCAGCCTTGTATTCAGGTTTTAGCAGGCTCTTTTTGGATAGCTGAGCTAGAGATGGATTCTATCATTTATCTCTTTTTATGTTGTTCAGCTCCTGTTGTACATATTATGTTTTGTTTTCCGCTGTAGAAATTTATGTATAGCTGAACTGTATTTGTACTATTTGTACTAGGTATGACCGTATATACTGCGTAACTCTGATGATTAGGTTTATCCAGTGTATTCTATTGTACAATATCTGCTGTATTTAATTATCTCTGTTCTGCTGTTATCTGTTTATGTGTTATATTCCAAAATTACCCTTGCCACTGTCTTATGGGGTTTGGGGTCGTCACAAACGTGGTATTAGAGGTTTGGTTAAGCTTAGTTCTGGAATATAACATATTAACGAACTCGTCAGAAATAGAACCAGTATTGTTCTAGGACGAGTAACACATTATAGATAGGATCAGTAATATCCTAGTATGAGTATAGAAGAATGAAATACACCTCGATAGATGCATTTACATTCAAGTATATGTTTCTATGCTTTATAATCTCTTTTCTGTTGACCTGACACTTGGTATGCTATTTGCAGAAGTACTAGAAAATGAGTGCCAGAAACAGAAGAAGTAATACTGACCCAGATATAGAAGCTCTATTTATGAAATATAGAAATCTGGGTGGAGTACCGTTCTCAGGTAACGAATCTATTATTCAAACACAAGCATGGGTGCGCTCTGCTGAGAAAATCTTTGAAGGTTCAAACCTGAGGGATGACCAGAAAATATTTATAGCATCTTGGGCACTCAAAGACGAGGCTTTGTTCTGGTGGAATTCGATTGTTAAAGATAATCCAGAAGGTGATATCACCTGGGATAGATTCAAAGAGATTTTCAGTGAAAGATTTATTCCTCCAGAAGCAACTGAGCAGTTATGTGATGAATTCTACTATTTGATACGAGGAGAGATGAATATCCTGGAATATCATAAGAGATTCAATGAACTTTCTCATTTTGCCCCTCATCTAGTTCAAGATCCAAAGAGGAAGAATCTGAGGTTTATTAATGGTCTACAAAGAAAATACCAGAATAAAGTAATGGGGCATGTGAAGCTTCCTTTTTCTGAAATGATCTACAAGGCTTATCAGTATGAAGATCTAAATAATTGAGGTCTTTTAGTTGATGAAGAGGAAGTCAGCTCGAGAAACAAAAGGAAAACTGAAACTGATAGCCCAAAGACAAGTACACAGGTTGAGCCAAGTATGACGTCTGGAGTCAGAAAGAAGCCTAGATTAAATCGAAAGAAGGTTATATCTGAGAAAGGACCAGTAACGACTGCCACGTGTTCGAACTACAAGAAGCCAGGGCATTTGGTGATAAACTGTGGACCCTTGAAGAAACGAAAGAAGGATAAATTTAAATCCAAGAAAAAGTTTTGAGAGAATAGAAAATGCAGTCAATACCGTCGGACTGGCCATCTTGAAAAGGATTGCCGGCACTTAAAGAAATCTGAAGTGGTTCAGGTAAATAAAGTAGCAGAAACTTCTGAACCCTCAGCTAGTCAGGAAAGCCCAGATGTTTTAGAAGGCACTCTTACTATCAAGGATATTCCAGTTAAAGTACCATTTGATACAGGCGCGTCGCGAAGCTTTGTTGCAAAGAATGCGGTTAAGAAACTGGATTTGAATTTGAAGCAGCTCAAAGAACCAATGACTGTTCATAATCCGGTTGTTGGTTCCCTTGATCTTAATTGGGTTTGTGGAGTGCCTATCTCTTTTTCCCGTTATCGGTTCCCCACTATCGCGATAGTCATGAATTTTACAGTTTGATCTTATCCTGGGATTAGACTGGTTAACCAAATATGAAGCTTAGGTTAAATGTGGCGAGAGAGTTATTAAGGAAAAAACAAAGTTCGGAGAATATACAACCATTCCATGTGAAGGCCCGAATTCTAATAGAAAGGATTTCTGGGCAGCTTTAGATGTTTCTCCTGCTCAACTAGAACCAATTCCTGTCGTTCCTGAGAATATTACGGTCGACATTGAAAATATCCCAATTATCAAGAATTATGCGGATGTGTTCGAAGAAGTTGTTAGCTTACCTCCGCAGAGAGAAATTGATTTTAAAATCTCTTTAGTTCCGAATGCAAGGCCAGTAGTTCATGCTATTCAAAGAATGACCTTGAAGGAGAAAGATGAGTTAGACAATCAAAATAGACAGGTTGTGTTGAAAGGTCTGATCAGGCCTAATTTATCTAATTGGGGAGCAGAAGTGGTGTTTGTCCCAAAGTCAGACGGTACTCTCAGACTATGTGTAGATTATCATGACTTAAATAAGCAGACGCTGAAGAACAAATATCCATTGCCGCGGATTGATGATTTGTTGGACCGATTGAATGGAGCACAAGTGTTTTCACGAGTGGACCTAACTACAGGTTTCCATCAGCTTCGTATCGCCGAAGAGTGTGTTCCTTTGACAGCATTCAGAGGTCCCGACTTATTCTACGAGTGGTTAGTAATGTCTTTCGGCTTATGAAACGTTCCAGCTTATTTTGTCGATCTAATGAACCGGGTATTCAGAGGAGTATTAAATAAATTTGTTCTGGTTTTCATTGATGATATACTGATCTTCTCTAAATCAGAAAGCGAGCACGAAAAACATTTGGAACAAGTGTTAGAAATTCTGAGAAAGAATGTATTGAAAGCAAAGTTTCCCAAATGTATATTCTGGCAAGAAAAAGTCAAATTTCTTGGCCACGTCGTGTCAAAAGAAGGAATTTCAGTGGATCCCAGTAAAATCACTGCTACTCAGAATTGGAAACAGCCTCGTACGCCCACAAAAGTCAGAAGTTTTCTTGGGTTGGCCAGTTATTTTCGGAAGTTCGTTAAGAATTTTTCGAAGATATCCAGTCACTTAACGAAGCTTACTAAGAAACATTCGAGATTCAACTGGACTCTCGAATGTGAGGCAGCTTTCCAGGAGCTGAAGTTAAAATTGACGACTGCTCGAGTGCTCACAATTATTGACGGCAATCTGGATTTAAAAGTCTGGACCGATGCTTCTAAAGAAGGCCTTGGCGCAGTGTTAATGCAAAGAGGCCATGTAGTCGCTTATGCTAGCCTTCAATTGAAACCACATGAAAAGAATTATGTAACTCACGATCTTGAATTGCTAGCTATCGTGTTTGCTATGAAAATCTGGAGGCATTATCTATTGGGTGAAAAGTTTGAATTATACACTGATCATCAATCATTGAAATATTTATTCACCCAGAAGGATCTGAATATGAGACAATAGCGTTGTTTAGAATTTATCGCGGCATATGATCTTGATATCTTATATACTCTGGGAAAAGCCAATGTTGTGGCTGATGCGCTCAGCAGAAAGAATGTAATTATCGCCAGTCTTATCATCACGCCATCATTGATTGATAACATATCTGCTCTTCGTAAGGATGATCACTTCATTTAGAAGATCAAAGAGATAATTCAGAAAGGCGAGCCCTCAAATTTTCAAATAGATAAAGATGGAATTCTGAGGTTAAAAGTCCGAATATGTGTACCAAACATTCCTGAACTCCGGAAAGAAGTATTTGATGAATGTCACAAAGCCAAGCTTAGTATCAATCCAGGGGTGAGCAAAATGTATAATGACATCAAACGCACTTTCTGATGGAAATCTATGAAAAGAGACATTTGTTTATATGTTAGCCGGTGTTCTACTTGTCAACAAGTCAAAAGCGATCAGCAGAAGCTCGCTGGATTGTTGCAACCTTTGGAAGTTCTAGGTGGAAAGTGGGAACAGATTTCTATGGATTTCATAGATGGTTTTCCCAGAACCAGGAAAGGAAATGACAGTATTTGGGTGATAGTAGATCATTTTACGAAAACTGCTCATTTCAAACATGTCAAATCGAATAGAATTGCTCAGAGTCTGGCGCAGATATATTTTAAGGAAATTGTTAGACTGCATGGAGTTCCCATGAGCATCGTTAGCGACCGTGACCTGATTTTTTCTAGTAAATTCTGGGAAGCATTCCAAGCAGAATTGGGAAAGAAACTGAACTTGAGCACCGCATATCAACCTCAAACAGATGGTCAAACTGGGAGGGTGAACCGTATTCTTGAAGATTTATTGTGGGCTTGTGTTATTGATTTTGGCGGATCATGGGAAGACCATTTGCATTTGGCCGAATTCTCATACAACAACAGCTACCAAGCGAGCCTGACAATGTCACCATTCGAAGCACTGTATGGTAGACCGTGCCGATCCCCTGCTTGTTGGTAGAACCTGGCAATAGACTCATATTGGGGCCTGATATGATTCGCGATGCTACAGACAAAGTCGATTTTGTTAAGAAACGATTACTAACCGCATAAAGCCGACCGAAGAGCTATGCAGATAAGAGAAAAAGAGATATATCATTTGATGTTGGCGACTATGTATATTTGAAGGTATCTCCGATGAGAGTAGTCATCCGATTCGGTAAAACGGGGAAATTGGCACCCAAATTTATTGATTCGTTTCCTATTCTTGAACGGATTGGAACTCTCGCATATAGGGTTCAATTGCCTGATTGGTTGCCTGGAGTGCATGATGTATTTCACGTATCTCAACTTCGAAAGCATGTCCATGATCCAGATCTCGTTGTAGAAGAAGCCACACAACAGGATTTGGAAATCACTCCAGAATTGGTAGTTAGAAGAGAGCCGATGAAGATAATTGGCAAAGAAACCAAAGAGCTGAGGAACAAAAAGGTTCACTTAGTCAAAGTGCAATGCAGTGGAGATCCGCAAGATTGTACTTGGGAAACTGAGGAGAGCATTAAGAAATCTTATCCTAAGTATAGGGTGGATGTCTCTGATTGACTCTGGTGTAAGGTACATTTACCATATTTTGCATTTCCATTCTATTCTTTACTTTGCTGTTGTTTTCTTTGCATAAATGTAAACTTTTAATCATATATTCTGAATGACTTTAAAAGAATATATGAATTAATTAGTATATTTTTGAAAATTTAGAAACAAATTGATTGTGATTTGTGTTGTATGATTGTGAATTTGATTAACCAAATTATCAGAATGATAACTAATTTAATCAATAGGGGAATGAATGGTAGATTTACACAATTAAATCACACATTGAATATATAGAAATATAGACATGTGCATTATATATGTTTGAACAGGTAAATGGATTAGCTGTTGAGTAAAGAATTTATTTGCGTGCCCGACAAATAGGTAAACCTTAATGAGTTGGTTGCGCGATTTTATTATTATATCAACTCCTGTGAATGCCATTGGATGCGGAGTGCTGGTTATTCTGTGTGTAATAATAAATGTCGCCATAGGATAGTGACAATTAATTTTGAACTACACTACATGGCACACTTCTTGAAGATAGGCATACTTCATCATATACCACATAAGTATTTGGAGCTTGTGTGACGATGTTGAAGATTTACCATACAAGCGAGAGGCTTGTATGGCGATGACTATATTTTGCAGGTTGAACTGATGACTGATATGGACTATGTAAAATGTAACGGTAAATTGCCAGATTAATAAAAACCCCACACGGGTCTGGAGATGACAATAAACACGTCACTCTGGTCTTTACGGCACAAAAACCATTTATAGGGTGACGAGAATTTATTCTTTGGAGTTATGATCTATACACACTCCCCTGTGGACACCGGAATATATCACTATACATATGTGCATGCTTATTAGGATTTATTGGGTACCTAATACGGCCCAATAAATTTCCAAACCCCTCCCCGTACAAAGGAGGTTATGGCGAAATTTTTCGAAAATTTAGGGTGTTAGCTAAATTTTTGAAGAATTTGAAAATTCTTAGAAACAAAAAAGTTGAAGAATGAAAGCCAGATTGAAAGTAGAGTTGGTAAATTAAACCAATTCCGACTTTGTTCCTTTTCGGGGACAAAAAGTTTTAAGTGGGGGAGATTGTAACAACCCGGGAAATCTGAGCCAGTTTAAAAATTTTAATTTGGCTAATTTAGTGGATTTTAGATATTTAAAATAAATTATTTTAAATAATAACGCCGAAAAGTATGTTTGAATCGATTGTTGAAAATAAATATAATTATTTAGAATTATAAACAAGGCCTAAAAATGCGCGGTAGTTTCAAAATTTCAATTCAAACTTTGACTGACTGAACTGGGTGCAAAATAAAACAGATTTTAGTGAAACCAAAAATATTTAAATCTGTTAGTGAATATCTTTCTAACGGATCTGAAAAATCAAAGTTTCATAGCGGGAGTCAAAAGTTATGGCCAAATGAATTTTTAGAAAAGCCGCTATAGAGAATATATAGCCCTTGAAAATATACATTTTGCAAACGACCTCGGAATTCGACGAAACCACTTTTGTTGGATCCAAAATGTCAAATTATTTCTACGTTTCAAATTTCAAAATTTTTGAAGTTAATATGTGAGCGTGGCAAAGGAAAATGTGTTTTGGTCAATTACAGTTAAATTGGATCGACCAGAAAATGGCCATTTTTCAAATAGTCTCAGAATTCGACGAAACTAGTTTTGTTGGGACCGTATCGTCAAAACATAACTATATTTATTTTTCGAGAATTTTTAGAATCAGTACGTGGCCCCGGCAAATTGAAATGTACGTTCAAATTAAATATTGAATGTGTTATATTTTAATTTGAAGGAAAACTGACTGAAACAGTCGAATGGGCCTACGAAACATATCCC
Source organism: Allium sativum (assembly GCA_030737875.1). Taxonomy (NCBI): domain Eukaryota; kingdom Viridiplantae; phylum Streptophyta; class Magnoliopsida; order Asparagales; family Amaryllidaceae; genus Allium; species Allium sativum. The sequence goes on from CM060913.1 coordinate 167,306,280, forward strand.
GTTGTGTTCGTAATGGGGGTATTTGGCTAGGGACGACATTCGTGGGGTTTAGATTGGAGTTCGTATGAGATAAGGGGTATTTTAGAATTATAAAAATATATAAAAAATAAAAAAATATCATTGGCCTGTCATTTCTCTCTCCCCCTGTTTTCTCTCTCCCCGACAGCCGATTAAAGGCGGAAACCCCTTCAATCCTTCACATCCATTCTCTGGCCAAACCACTTCGATTCAGAGCTCGACCCAGTTGAGGATTTTGTAGCCCTCGACGAGAGCTTCGAATCCATACCCACCACCCTCCGTCTCATCGCCTGTAGCTCGTGAATCACCTCCCTGAAGTCGTCGACTTCAAGCCGTCGCTGCTTATGCCAAGGACCACCGAAGTGGACCCCACTTATGGTGCAGGTGCGCCCATCCTAGCGCTACAACATGGTGCTACCCGATCGGCGTATCGTGTTATGGATTGGAAGTAAATCCGTGACTTAGTTTTGAAGATTTTCAGAGAGGTACGGTTTATATAATATAAAATATTTTATAGCACTTTGAAGCGCTACGGTTTATGATTTCACTATAAAAATCATATCTTTTTTGTTTCTTGTCGAAATCCAGTGAAACAAGAGACAGTGGACTCGTGTGGACGTTTTCTACATTTTAGAAGAGACCGCATATTTTTTTGAGCCTTCTGCAATTTTTGGAGGAGTGGAACCCAATGTGAGTTTTCTAATTTATAAATGATATGGAAAACAACGATGTATAAATTATATAGTCGATGTATGAGTTATATAAGCGTTGTACACCTCATGTATAGCGTTGTATAAGTTGTATGTTCGATATACAAGTTATACATGCGTTGTAAAAGTGATATATGCGTTGAAATAAATTGAAATGATATTAAAGTGAAATCGATATATATTTATATACGAGTATATATTTATACTCCCCTCGTCCACAGACCATAAACGATATATATTGGTTGTGATATTGTTTGGATTATTGGTTGATGTGAAATTCGGTGAAAATCATGAATGATTGATTGTGGTTGAGAAATACCTGTTTGTGGATGAGAATTATTTTGGATGAAACCACACAGGATTAGTTTGTGGAAAAGAAAAATAAACATGCTCGCCTGCGTGCGAATTAGATGCATGAAATCCCCATTGTCAAAAACTGCGAGGTTTTAAGGTAGAGCGAGGAGCCGTACTAGGGACGGTGCCGGTTTTAACTACCCTGCCGTTATGCTATCGAAATTTTCAATAAAATTCATATGTTAGAATTATTTTCATGTGTTGAAACTATATTCATGTGTTGAATAGAAATTCATGTGTTGAATAGAAATTCATGTGTTGAATGCGTTCATGTCTTGAGTAAATTATTTGAAAGATAAAAATCGCATTTTTTATTATATATATAGCCTATATAAAATATTAGTATTTTAAATAAATTATTTTAACACCAAAAATAACATTTTTACCTTATGTATAGACTATATAAAATAATTGTGTTTTGAAATAAATTGTTTTACAATAAAAATCATATTTTTACTATATATATCAACTATAGAAAATATTCATGTGTTGAATAAAGGATAAGAACGATAAAAATTATATTTTATCGTATGTGTGAAGTCGAAAACGTTCATGTGTTGAATATATAGATTGAACAATAAAATCTACATTTTTATTGTGAATATGAAGTGTTAAAAATGGTGATGTGTGGAAAAAATATTTTTGATGATAAAAATATCATTTTTATCAAATATATAAAGTAGATATGGTTTTGAAATCAAAGAATGAATTATATATATATATATATATATATATATATATGTAATTAAAATAAATCGAATAACGAAGCTGCAGTTCATGTTTTGAAACTGTGATTTCAATCGATTAGTGCGGGAGATCCGACCATCAGATTTTCCCGAAACCGAAACCGTTGGGTTTGCTTTGGAAATATCTTTCCAACGACACCCACTTTGTGGAGATCCAATGTGTATGGAATGCTTAATTCAAATCTGAATAAAAATTAGCTCCAGAATCGATTACATATATATATATATATATATATATATATATATATATATATATATAAAATTAAATTAAATTAAATCGAATAACGACGCTGGAGTTCGTATTTTGAAATCGTAATTTCAAACGATTGTACTGGGAGATCCGACCGTCGGATTTTCCTAAAACTGAAACCGTTGGATTCATTTTGAAAAGATCTTTCTAATGATATAAAATTTGTGAAGATCCAACAGTTAGATTTTCAGATATATGTAAATCAAATCTGAAGAAAAATAGCGCCACGGCCGCGTTATGGCCTGAAGCGTCGTTTGAATGAATTGGCTATTTTTAAATAAATAAAAATAGCGATAAATCGTGATAAAATATTATAAACGATATGGAATGGAAATAAACTGAATTTGCTTGGTTTATGTGATATTTGATGGTTGAATGTGGTTGGTGTGAAAATTACATTAAAGAACAGAATTAGTGATATCGAATAATTTAACCATTGAAATGAATTAATTTGGAATTCTAAATATACGTGAGTTATTTGAAAAGGCCGAGTTAATTCTCATTTCAAATAATTGATCGACGATTGAAAGTCAAAGATATGAAGACGGTGCAAGACCGATGATCTGCACGTCGAATGGAGGGGTGCTACTGATGCTCATGAAGGGAGTAGCTACCTTGAAGGGGCTGAAGTATTAGCTGTTCGGACGTACTTGTTGATTGTACGGATATGCGAGGTATTGAGTGCCTCCGGTTTCGTTCAGGCCCAGAATGAACTTGTAAATGGACTGTGTGTCTGACATTGGATTTTGTTCTGTGCTGATTGATCTCTATTAAATATATATCTATTTGGCGGTGGAGAATTTATTCTCTTGCTTATTGCCCTTCTTTGAGACGTACGAGCTCAGTGGTTATATATCGATAGAAATCAGTCGCATGGAGTGAATTTCCTATGTGGCATGCCTAAGTGGCAGATGATCAAGGCTTCTCTTGAGAAGCAGAGTCTTGTGGTTGATGATCAAAGCGCGGCCTGTGTGGCATAGCTTTATGTATAACGTTATTTCGCGAGCCTCAGACCCCGGTATGAGCCATAAACGGGAGACGGACTTCAGGGAGGACATGCGGTTCCTTCTAGCTAGGCGTGGTGCTTTGGGTTTTGCACGCCCGGTATTTTACTTATGTGGATGATGGAAAGCGAGGCCTCGGTTTGTTTCGGTCTCTTCGGGGCCGATAGTTTGGTCAGTGGATGACCAGTTTACGCCCCATAGGGTAGGGAAATGCAGTGTTCAGGGTTTAAGTTTAATCCACATTTGTGGACCGGCCATGATGATCTAAGGTGTAGTTGCGGCTGTTCCTGAGACATGGTAGGGTAGATTTTCTCGAAACGGTGAGGACGACCCCTGGCCTTGGTTCATGACGGAAATCCAATTTAGAAATACGACATCGTGCGGTTTGATTGTATATATATATATATATATATATATATATATATATGTATGTATGTATGTATGGCGACATGATATATGGTACCCATGCCGTCTATGATTGATAGTTATGATTGAAATTTGTTTTTGAAACATATAAACACTGGTAATAATATCAAATGCTTTTGTTTTATTCGTATCAAGCATATTTTGGCCATTATAAGGTAAAACTCTATCCTCCGGTTTGTGTTGCATTGTGTAATAGGTACTGAGTCTTATAATGGCTTTATTTTTATAAAAAGCTTTGCGATGTTTAAAAGATTTGCTTGTTTTAAAGCACGGGCAATCCAATGGAGTAAACCCGTTCCGCGAAAGTGGCATGGTCCTAGGATTAGCCATATTGAAAAATGTGTTAAGTAGATTTCTCATACCAGTCCCATGACTGACTCGTAGTTTCACTTGCAAACACGGGTGCCCCTTTTTCTACACGGGCAGCTTTGTATTCAGGTTTTACCAGGCTCTTTCTGGATAGTTGGAGCTGGAGATGGATTCTATCATTTATCTCTTTTTATGCTGTTCAGCTCCTGTTGTACATATTATGTTTTGTTTTCCGCTGTAGACATTTATGTATAGTTGAACTGTATTTGTACTATTTGTACTAAGTATGATCATATATACTGCGTAACTCGGATGATTAGGTTTATCCAGTGTATTCTTGTGTACATTATCTACTGTATTTAATTATCTTTGTTCTGCTGTTATCTATTTGTGTGTTATATTCCAAAGATTACCCTTGTCAGGGTCGTCACATTGATTGACCTTATTGTTAAATAGGTTAAGTAAGTTTTCTCATACCAGTCCCATGAGTGACTCGTAGTTTGTTTCACTTGCAAACTCGGGTGCTTGTAACAACCCGGAATTTTGGAACCAATTTAAAATTTTTATATTAGTAATTTTAATGGTTTTTGAATATTTAAAATGATTTATTTTAAATAATAATGATAAAAATCTATTTAAAACAAAGTTAGAACGAATAAATTTTATTTAATTATAAAAGTAGTTTGAAAAAGCGTTGTAGTTTGAAAATTTGAATTTGAACTTTGACTGAATGTACATGATTCAAAATAAATCGGTTTTTGGTGAACCCATAAATATTTTAATCTGTTTAATTATATCTTTCTAATGGATCTGAAAAATGTAAATTTCGTAACAGGAATCAAAAGTTATGCCCTGTTTAATATTCAGAATAGTCGCCATGGAATATATATATATATATTAATAATATAAAATAGCCATTTTGCAAACTATCTGCATTTCGACGAAACCACTTTTGTTGGATCCGGAATGTCAAACTATTGCTAGATTCCAATTCTCATATTTTTTGGAATTAATATGTGAGCGTGGCAAAAGAAAACGTGTTTTGTCAATTTCAGTCAAATTGGATCGACCAGAAAATGGCCATTTTTCAAACGGTCTCGAAATTCGCTGAAATTAATTTTGTTAGGACCGTATTATCAAAACATAGCTAGATTTATTTTTCTGGAATTTTTGGAGTTAGTATGTGGCCCCGATAAATTAAAATGTACGATCAAATTAAATAATTAAATGTTTTATATTTCAAATTAAAGAAAAGTAGGCTGAGACGATCAAACAGGCTGACGGGACCTAGTCCATTGTGTCCGAGATAGGTGTATTTGGCTAGGGGCAACATTCGTTGGGCTGGATTTGGAGTTAATAGGTGTTAACGGGTTTTTTTAGAATTAAAAAATTAAATAATTAAATAATAGGGAAAATACTACATAAATACGGTCCCAATGCGGTCAAATCCTAAACCCTAAAACGCAGCCACCACAATGGAGCGAATGGCCATGGCGTACTTAAATTCAGTCCTTAAATTATCCCAATCAAAATCGTATTTCAACATGAATCCAAAGCAACAATCGAAGAGAAACGTTCACTCTTTCAGTTCTTACGGCCATGATCGATTTTCCACTACCGATGACGCTAGAATCGAGGTTGGAAGGCGCTGAGTTAGTGAGCGTTTTGGTGACGAAGGCCAGCTCGAGTTCATCGAGCTTGGAGGCGTTGGAGGAGCTTCACACGGCGGTTCTCGTGTGATGGTTTGATCGGAGGACAGTGGCTCCAAGAGGCGCGCGCATGGTGGAAGTCGCGGTGAAAGATGGGTTCAACAGGTTCCTGAAGGTTTGAACGTGAGCGGGCAACATTTTGTATAAACATTATTAAAGGTTGATTAATTATTTTAATTAACAACTTAACTAATTATCAAATGGTTAAATTATCATATCTTTTACGTACGGAAACGAAATTCGATGATTTCAGGTTCGTTGGATTCGTAGCGATGAGATCTAAGAATGGGATAGAGTAGAACTAAAACGAAGCAATCTAAAATTTTGAAGAATTCAAAACCCAACGTGAGATCTCTGATTTAAATTAAATTTAATTGTTGATTTCGATGTGAAATTTACATGTAATTTTCATATGTATGATGTATGAGATTTGATTTGGTTGTTTGTGCTGGAGATGAACTGATTGGATTAAATTGTGTAGATTTAGGATTTAGTTACAATAAAAATCATATTCTTATTGTATTTATGAAAATAAAATTGTAACAACCCGGAAAATCAGAACCAATTTAAAATTTTTAATTTCGCTATTTTAGTGGATTTTGAATATTTAAACTAATTTATTTTAAACAATAACGACTAAAAATTCTTTTGGATCGAAGTTGTAGCAAATAAATATTTATTTTAATTTTAAAACAAGGTTGGAAATAGCGTGGCAGTTTGAAATTTTGAATTTGAAATTTGACTGACTATATAGGATGCAAAATAAAACGGATTTTAGTGAAAACAAAAATATTTAAATCTATTTAAGAATATCTTTCTAATGAATCTGAAAAATCAAAATTTCATAGCGGGAATCAAAAGTTATGGCCAAATGAATTTTCAGAAAGGTCGCTATGGAATTAATATAGCCCTTGAAAATAGACATTTTGCAAACGACCTCCATTTTCAAAGAAACCACTTTTGTTGGAACCAGAATGTCAAATTATTGCTAGATTTCAAATTCCATTATTTTTGGAGTTAATATGTGAGCATGGCAAAGGAAAACGTGTTTGGTTAATTTCAGTCAAAGTGGATCGACCAAAAAATGGCCATTTTCCAAACGGTCTCCAAATTCGACGAAACTAGTTTTGTTGGGACCGTATCGTCCAAACATAGCTAGATTTGTTTTTCTAGAATTTTTTGTATCAGTAAGTGGCCCCGACAAGTTGAAATGTACGTTCAAATCCATATTTGAATGTTTTATATTTTAATTTGACGAATAACTGACAGAAGTAGCCGAATGGGCCTATGAAACATATTCCATTATATTCGGAATGGAGGTATTTAACTAGGGGTGACAGTCGTTGGGTTTGAATTGGAGTTCGTATGGGTAGAGTGGCATTTTCTGAATTAAAGAAATTTAAAATAAAATATAAAATATAGGCCAATCAAATTCCTTCTTCATTATTTTTCTCTCCTTGTAACCACTCCAGCGCATGACAGAAAACGCTTCTCCCCTTCTTTCCTCTCTTTTTTCAAATCCACGCACCAAAATCACATGTCCCCGGTTATGGTTTTTGTAGATCAGGCCACGAGCTTCACATCCATATAGGATTTGCATTTTTTCGTCGTGTATTTGGAGAGATCTAGCTCGTCAAAGTCTCCACCTTCCAACCACCGCCGAGGTCAACTTCGACCATCAAAGTAGGCCCCACCACCCTGTGCTGGCGCGCTTCCTCCCTCCTCGCCGCTGTAACCTCCGATCGTCTAACCCCTTCACGGATTTCGCGAAAAATCGAAACCTAGTTTCGAACACTTCCAGAGGTAAACGACTGATGATATTTAAATGGTTTTAAACAGTTTAAAACCGTCGCAAAATTCGATTAAATTTTAAAAATCGTACCTTTTTGCTATGTCGTCGAAATCCAGTGAAACAAGAGACACCGAGACCGTGAGGACGTCTTATACATTGTAGAAGAGACCGGAGAATTTTTGGAGCTTCCTACAATTTTTGGAGGAGTGGAACCCAATGTGAGATTTCTAAATTCAAATTGATATGAAATGGCGATGTATAAATTATATAATCGATGTATAAGTTATATAAGCCTTGTACACCTTATGTATAAGCGTTGTATAAATTATATGTGCGATGTATAAGTTATACATACGTTGTAAAAATCATATATGCGTTGCATGGAGTTGAAATCAAATTGAAATATATTTATATACGTCTATATATATATATATACACACACACACACACACACTTCCCTCGACCACAGACCATGGACGATATATATTGGTTATGATTGTTTGGATTTTGGTTGACGTGAAATTTGGTGAATATTTCAAATGGTTGATTGTTGATTATGGCTGATTGTGGTTGAAACCAAATAGGATTAGTTTATGGAAAAATTCATCTGCGTATGAACTAGATTATTGAAATCCCTCTTGTCAAAGGCTGCGAGGCTTTAAGGTAGCGTGAGGAGCCGTACTCGGGACGGTGCCTGTTTTAATTACCCTGCCGTTATGATGACGAAATTTTATGAAACATTCATGTGTTTGAATTTTATTCATGTGTTGATAAAAATATTCATGTTTGAAATAAATTGTTTTAGCAATAAAAATCACATATTTATTGTATATATGAATTGCTAAAAATAATCATGTTTGAAATAAATTGTTTTGACCATAAAAATTACATTTTTATCATATGCATGAAGTGTTAGAAATAGTCATGTGTTAAAATAAATATTTGTTGGGTAAAAATATTATTTTTATCAAATATATGAAATGAAAATGGTTTGGAAATCGAATAATGAGTTATATATATATAATTAAAATAACGATGCTATAGTTCACTTTTTGAAACCGTGATTTCAAACGATTATTACAGGAGATCCGACCATCGGATTTTCCCGAAACCGAAACCGTTGGGTCCGCTTTGAAAATATCTTTCTAACGATACCAAATTTGCAAAGATCCAACGGTTAGATTGTGTGAAATGTTTAATTCAAATCTGAATGAAAACATCGCCAGAATGAATTTTATATATTTATTTTTATATATATATATATAATTAAAACAAATCGAATAACGATGCTGCAGTTCGTATTTTGAAATGGTAACTTCAAACGATTGTACCGGGAGATCCTACCGTCGGATTTTCCCAAAACTGGAACCTTGGATCTGTTTTGAAAACATCTTTCCAATGGTATACAATTTGAAAAGACCCAATGGTTAGATTTTCAGATATGTGTAAATCAAATCTGAAGAAAAACTGCACCATGGCCGCGTTATGCCCTGAAGCGTCATTTTAAATAAATGGGCTATTTTTAAATTAATAAAAATAGCAATAAATTGTTATAAAATATCAAAATAAACTGTATTTAATCAGTTTATTGGATATTTGATGGTTGAATGTGTTTAACATGAAAATTATATTAATGAACTGAATTATGGATGTCAAATAATTTAACCATGGAAATGAATTGATTTGAATTCTAAACATACGAGAATTATTTGAAAAGGCCAAGTTAAATCTCATTTTAAATAATTGATCGACGATTAGAAGTCGAAGATATGAAGACGGTGCAAGACCAATGATCTTCACATCGAATGGATGGCTACTGATGCCTTTGAGGCGAGTTGCTGCACTGAAGGGGTTACAGTGGTAGTTGTCTGGACGTACTTGTTGATCGTTTGGATGTGCGAGGGCCTCTCTCCTATATTGGACATATGGACGAGGAATAAGGTGCCTCTGGTTTCGTTCAGTCCCAGTACGGACTTGTAAATGGATGTGTGTCTGACGTTGTAGATTGACAACGTGGCACGCTGAGATGTAGTGAACAAGGGTTTTGTTGAAAAACAGAGCCTTGTGGTTGATGATCAAAGCATGGCTTTAAATAGCTAGCTTTGTGTTCAGCGTTGATTCGCGAGCCTCACACCCCGGTATGAACCAGAAACGGGAGAGGACTTCAGGGAGGACATTCGTTTCCTTCTAGCTAGGAGTGGTGTTAGCGTTTTACAAGCCCTGACGTTTTACTTATGTGGATGGTGGATAGCGAGGCACCTTGGTTATTTCGGTCTCTACGGAGCCGATGGTTTGGTCAGGATATGACCAGTTTACACCCAATAGGGCGGGGAAACGCAGTGTTCAGGCATTTTAATCCACTCCGTGTGGACCAGCCCTGACGATCCAAGGCATGTCTACACGCTTTCCTGAGACATGGGCTAGATTGTCTCGAAGCTGTAAGGACGATCCCTTGCCTTGGTTCATGACGAAAATCCAATTTCCAAATACAACATCGTGCGGTTTTGATTGTAAACCTATATATGGCGACATAGTGGTATGGGGCACTTATGCCGTCAATGATTGATACTTATGATTGAATTTTTTTTTGAAACATATAAACACTAGTAATAATATCAAATGCTTTTGTTTTATACGTATCAAGCATTTTTTGGCCATTATGAGGTAAAACTCTATCCTCCGGTTTGTGTTGCATTGTGTGATGGGAATTGAGTCTTATAATGGCTTCATTTTTGTAAAAAGTATTGCGATGTTTAAATGATTTACTTATTTTAAGCACTGGCAATCCAATGGAGTAAACCCATTCCACGTAAGCGGCGTGGTCCTGTGATTGGCCTTATTATAAAATAAGTTAAGTAGATTTCTCATACTAGTCCCATGACTGACTCGTAGTTTGTTTCACTTGCAAACTCGGGTGCCCTATTTTCTCCACGAGTAGCCTTGTATTCAGGTTTTAGTATGCTCTCTCTGGATAGCTATGGAGCTGAAGATGGGTTATATCACTTTTTTATTTTTATGCTGTTCAGCTCCTGTTATATATATTATGTTTTGATTCCGCTGCTGACATTTTACATAAAGCTGAAACTGTATTTTTTTACTAAATATGATCCTGTTATACTATGTAACTCTGATAATTATTATATTCAGTGTAATTTGATGTACATTATCTGGTGTATTTGTATATTTAAGTTCTGTTGTTATTTGTTTATGTGTTATGTTCCAAAGAATATCCTTGCCACCGTTGAACGGGGGTTTGGGGTCGCCTCACGTGGTTTCAGAGCTTTGGTTAAGCTTAGTTCTGGAATATAGAATATTAACGAACTCGTCAGAATTAGAATCAGAAATATTCTATGACGAATAACTCATTTCAGATAGGATTAGTAATATCCTAGAATGAGGGTAGCAGAATGAAATACACCCCGATAGATGCATATACATTTAAATATATGTCTCTATGCTTTAAAATACCTTTTCTGTTGGCCTGACACTTTGTCTATTATTTGCAGACATAGGAAAATGAGTGGTAGAAGCAGAAGAAGTAATCCTATGGTTCGACAATTTAATGAGCTAGTTGTGCTTCCATAACCAGGATCAGATATAGAAGCTCTATTAAAGAGGTATCGAAATCTGGGTGGAGTACTGTTCTCGGGCAATGAATCCATTATTCAAACTCAAGCTTCGATGCATTCAACTGAGAGAATTTTTGATGGTTTCAAGCTAAGAGATGATCAAAAATGATTACTGACATCTTGGGCACTCAAAGATGAAGCTTTAATCTGGTGGGAAACTATCATTAAGGATAAACCAGAAGGTAATATTACCTGAGATAGATTTAAAGAAATTTTCAATGAAAAATTTATTCCTCCAGAAGTAACTGAGCGGTTAAGTGATGAATTATACTATTTGATACAAGGAGATATGACCATTCCGGAATATCATAAGAAATTCAATGAACTTTCTCGTTTTGCCCTGCATCTAATTCAAAATCCTAAGGGGAAGAATCTGAGGTTTATTAATGGGCTCCAAAGAATGTACAAGTAGTGTAACTGGACATTTGCAACTTCATTTTTCTGAAATGATATACATGACATGAAGATCTGGATAAGCAAGGTCTTCTGGGCGACGAAGAGGAAGTCAGTTCTAGCAGCAAAAGGAAATTTGAAACTGATAGCCAGAGACAAGTACACAGCCTGAGGCAAGTACGAAGTCTGAGTTCAGTAAGAGGCCTAGATTCAATAGGAAAATGGTTAAATCTGAGAAATAACCGGTAACGACTGCCATGTGCAATAACTGCAAGAAGCAAGGGCATTTTCAAGGGAATTGCAAATTCTTAAAGAAAGAAAGAAATGTTGGATCAAAGTCTAATAAGAAGTTTCTAGAGACCAGAGACTGCAATCTTTGCCATCTGGCTGGTCATATAAAGCGAGACTGTCAGTCAAGCGAGGCTAGATGTTTTAGAAGGCATGCTTACTGTCAAAGATATTCCAGTTAAAGTACTGTTTGATACAGGTGCCTCGCGAAGTTTTATTCAAGTAATGTGGTTATGAAACTGAATTTGAAACTGAAAAAGTCAAAGCACCCATGACTGTCCATAATTCGGTTGGGGGTTCCCTCGGTCTTAGTTGGGTTTGTGGGGTGCCTGTCTCTTTTTCCCGTTATCAGTACTCTACCATCTCAATCGTTATGAATTTTACCAAATTCGATCTTATTTTAGGACTAGACTGGTTAAAACCAAATACGAAGCTGTGGTTAAATGCACCGACAGATTCGTTAAGGCGAATATTAAATCAGGGAATTATATAACTATTCCATGCGAAGGTCTGAATTCTGATAGAAAATATTTTTGGTCAGCTCTGCATGTTTCTCCTGCTCGATTAGAACTTACTCCTGTCGTTACAGAGAATTTTCCAATCGACATAGAAAATATCCCTGTCGTGAAAAATTATGCGGATGTGTTTGAAGAAGTTGTTAGCTTATCTCCGCATAGGGAAATCGATTTCAAAATCGCTTTAATTCCGAATGCAAGGACAGTAGTTCACGCTATTCGAAGAATGACCTTGAAGGAAAAAAGAAGAGTTAGACAATCAAACTCGACAGCTTGTATGGAAGTTCTGATCAGACCTAGTTTCTTTGATTGGGGAGCAACAGTGGTGTTTGTCCCAAAGTCAGACGGTACTCTCAGACTATGTGTGGATTATCGTGACTTGAATAAGCTTACATTAAAGAACAAATATCCATTGCCGCGGATTGATGATTTGTTGGATCGATTGAATGGCGCGCAAGTATTTTCACAAATGGACCTAGCTACAGGTTTCCATCAGCTATGAATTGCCGAAGAGTGTGTTCCTTTGACAACACTCAGAGGTCCATATTTTTTCTATGAGTGGTTAGTAATGTCGTTCGTCTTATGTAATGCTCCAGCTTATTTTTTCGATCTAATGGACTGGGTATTCAGAGAAGTATTGAATAAATTTGTACTGGTTTTCATTGATGACATATTGATCTTCTTTAAGTCAGAGAGCGAGCATGCAAAACATTTGGAACAAGTGTTAGAGATTCTAAGAAAGAATGTTTTAAAGGAAAAAATTTCCAAATGTATATTCTATAAAGAAGAAGTCAAGTTCCTTGCTCATGTCGTATCAAAGGAAGGAATTTTTGTGGATCCCAGTAAAATTACTATTATTCAAGATTGGAAACAGCCTACTACTCCCACAGAAGTTCAAAGTTTTCTTTGATTGGCTAGTTTTTATCGGAAGTTCATTAAAGATTTTTCGAAGATATCTAGTTCCTTAACAAAGCTTACTAAGAAACATTCAAGATTCAATTGGGGTCCAGAATGTGAGATAGCTTTCCAAGAGCTGAAGTTAAGATTGACAACAGCTCCAATGTTAACAATTATCAATGGCAATCAAGACTTGAAAGTCTGGACAGATGCTTCTAAAGAAGGTCTTGGTGCAGTATTAATGCTAAGAGGCCAAGTAGTTGCTTATGCTAGCCGTCAATTGAAGCAACATGAGAAGAATTATGCAACTCACGACCTTGAATTGTTAGCCATCGTGTTTGCTATGAAAATATGGAGGCATTATCTGTTGGGTGAGAAATTTGAATTAGATACTGATCATCAATCATTAAAGTATTTATTCACCCAGAAAGATCTGAATATGAGGCAGCAGCATTGGCAAGAATTTCTCGCGGCATATGATCTTGATATTTTGTATACTCCGGGGAAAGCCATTGTTGTGGAAGATGCGCTCAGCAGAAAGAATGTGATCATCGCCAATCTTATCATTACACCATCATTGATTGATAAAATATCTATTCTTCAGAAAGACGATAGTTTTGTTAAAGAGATGATCAAAAGAATTCAGAGGGGCGAAGTCTCTATTTCCCAAGTGGATAGCACGGGAGTTCTGAGATTGAAAGGAAGAATTTGTGTTCCCGACATCCTTGAGCTCAAAAGAGAAGTATTGGATGAGTGTCACAAGTCCAAGCTGAGTATCCATCCAAGGGTTAGTAAAATGTATAATGACCTCAAGCGAACATTCCACCTGTCAACAAGTCAAAAGCGATCAACAGAAACTCGCCGGATTGTTGCAACCATTGGAAATTCCAGGTTGGAAGTAGGAACAAATTTCTATGGATTTCATAGATGGTTTGCCCAGAACCAGGAAAGGAAATGACAGTATTTGGGTGATCGTAGATCGTTTCACGAAGACCATCCATTTCATACCTGTCAGATCAAATAGAACCGCTCAGAGTCTGACGCAGATTTATTTTAAAGAAATTGTTAAACTGCATCGAGTTCCCACGAGTATCGTTAGTGATCGTGACCCGATTTTTGCTAGTAAATTCTTGGAAGCATTCCAAGCAGAATTGGGAACAAAACTAAACTTGAGCACCGCTTATCATCCTCAAACAGAAGGCCAAACTGAGAGGGTGAATAGTATTCTAGAAGATTTATTGCGGGCTTGTGTTATTGATTTTGGCGGATCATGGGAAGACCGCTTGCATTTGGCTGAGTTTTCATGCAACAACAGCTACCAAGCGAGCCTGAAAATGTCACCATTCAAATCACTGTATGGTAGCCATGCAGATCTCCCGCAATTTGGTTAGAACTTGGCAATAGACTTGTATTGGGACCAGATATGATTCGCGAAGCTTCAGACAAAGTCGATTTCATTAAGAAACGATTACTAGTAGCTCAAATTCGACAGAAGAGCTATGAAGATTCGAGAAGAAGAGATTTGTCTTTTTCAGTTGGTGACTATATGTATCTGAGGGTTTCTGCGATGAGAGGAGCAGTCTGATTCGGTAAAACAGGGAAGTTGGCGCCCAGATTTATTAGTCCATTTCCTGTGCTCGAACGGATTGAAACTCGCGCTTATAGGGTTCAATTGCCTAACTGGTTGCCTGGAGTACATGATGTGTTTCACATATCTCAACTTTGAAAGCATATACATGATCCAGACTTGGTCGTGGAAGAAGCCGCGCAACAATATTTGGAAATCACTTTAGAATTGGTAGTGAGGAGAGAGCCAAAAAAGATCATTGGCAAAGAAACTAAAGAGCTGAGGAACAAGAATGTAACACCTGGAATTTTTGGTGACTATTAAAAGAACGAATTTAAAATCACTTAATGTTTAAGAGAAGAATTAAGGGAAATGCGTTACGCCATTGCATTCATCTCGAAATTCTTCTTGGAATAGAGTCCAAGTTTTCGTAAATCGGACTTTGTATGAGGAAGTTATGGCCCTCAGAAGTTTCAGTAATTTATTTAAAATAAAACAGCACAGATTTAAAAATTCAAAATTCGAAATCAAAACAGAGAAGCGGGCTGGGCGGGATTTTTCCTGCCCAAGGCCAGGTCGACAAAGGGGTCGACCAGGGGGTCGACCTCCCCTACACAGGTTGACCAGGGGGTGACTTGGGGGTCGACCTACCCCATAGGGCAGATCCGAAATCAGACGATTCTAACTTGTTGCTGAGTCCATCTTGATCTGTTGCTGAGTCACTAGGGCATATGTGGCAATTCTAGACAACTCTATCTAGTCTGGATGGTTGTGATTGCTCCTATGATAAGCTAATGGCTTATATTGAATTAAACTTCTATGTAAGCACGCATAGACTCAAGCACTAAACCTAAACTAAATTAGTCTCTTAGCCTCTATGTTGCTGCTAGGATAGTTCTTCTTCCTAAAGCTTTGGGATTTGCAAGTCAGAATTCTTATATGAACGACGAACGAATTATTCTCTTCTCTAACCTGTCTTTGTGAGTACAATTTCTTTTACAAAATAATTATTAAATTAATTATGATGGATTATAATTTGGATTATGAGAACATGTCTGTTGAATAATTTGATGTTATTTAACTTTGTTATCATCTGTTGGTGAACATATGACGGTTTTGTTATCTTATGTTGGTAGATCTATTTCATATGTCCAATCACATATGTTTAACTTGATTTATTTTATGACATCATCAGTTTATATACAGGTTTGGGATGTTAAAACATATGCTAGTTTGTATATGAATCCTATGCAAGTCTATTTCTACATATGCTAGTTCGTATGTGAATCTTATGCAAGTTTGGAATGTTAAATCATTTGCTAGTTTGTATGTAAATATTATGCAAGTCTGTATGCGAATTATACACAAGTTTATATGTGAATCAAGTTTATACATATGCTAATTTATATGCAAAACATGTGGTATTAGTTTACATGTTTAAATTCATATGCAAGTTTGTAGTAATCCACATAGAAGTTTAGGTGAAAACTATATTCTCATTTTTAGGTGGAAACTATATTCACATATGCAAGTTTAAGTGAAAATTGTATCCCATATATGCAAGTTTAGATGAAACCCATATTCATATATGCAAGTTTAGAAGAAACCCATATTCATATATGCAAGTTCAGAATTTCATGTTTAGATCTATATTTAGATCCATGATAGTTTATGCAAATTTATGTTCTATACGCCCATTGCCTATGCAAGTTATTGGCTATGCAAACTTATGTTATAATTTTTAGATCTATTTTATGTGTTATGCAAATTGTGATGTTGCTTTTCTTTCTATAAGTTAGGCTATTTGCGAGTCTAACATACATCATATTAAAACGTACGAATAGCGTGGGGACAATGGGAAAATATTAATTTTGTAAATTGTGAATTGGTATAATTTATTTACCTAAAAAGTATGGACATAAATTAGGTGACAATTGTGGACATATATTAATTTGGAAATTATTGACAATTTCAATAGGGATAATTAATTCATATTGGGGTGAAATAATTATGTGTAATAATAAACGCCTAAGACACGAGGTTAGACTCGTTTGTGGTATAAAACTGCCTGGACCCGCCCGGCAAATGCAGCAACCACAAACGGTAGTCTAATGTGAGAGGTCGAAGGCATAAATCAAATAGGTAATAATTGTAAAGACATGAGTTAGACTCGTTTACGGTATAAGACTGGCCGGACCCGCCCAGCAAATTCAGTAACCGCAAACGGTAGTCTAATATGAGAGGTCTTACAAGGTTATGATTATAATTAATTAACACTTAACCAAGAAAAGCATGTGGTGGGACATGGGGGTTAAGTGGGTGACATGGGTGATATGTGAAATACGATTAGAAACACTTAACCAAATTGAAACATGTAAGAGGACATGAATAAGAAGGGGTTAAGTGGGGAATCTTAGTGGGGACCAAGCATAATTGGAAAGCTTATGTCAAACATGGACACGCTTACTGGGTTTGATTGTAAGTGGTCAAAATGGGTTAACGTTGGCAACGCAAGTCCAACGGGGTCATGTGCGTGCGTGGGCCCGGGCTGGTAGGTAAGACGTTGTTGCATCGTGTAGATATAAGCCGTACATCTTTAGTGGTATCGGGTTGCCACTTTGGGGAGTGATACACCCAACTGTGGGACTAGCACGGGTGTCTATGAGTTAGGGACCCGATCGCATGGGGGTAGTGGGTACAACTAGTGGAGATAGGGGCAGGCGACACTTATGAAGACAGCTAGGGGTACACGAAACTAAAATTATGATTATTATGTTCAGTAGGCGGGACTAACTTTTAGGGTGACTAGTAATGATGCAGTGTAGTAATTATCCTATAATGATTAGGAACGAGATTAATGCCAGAATATTCCTCTTGTTTGTTTTGTCTTGCCCACTTGTTTCACAGTCATTCCTTGTTTTACCAGTTTATACCTTATCCTAATTACTTTGATAATTATATGGTTAATGTTATTGTACTCGCCAGACTTTATGTCTGACCCCCTTGTTTTCGCCTCTTTTCTTCCTCCCACCCCCCAGGTTCTCAGGGTGGGACTAGTGCTAGTGGAGCTTGATTTGGATATTTCTCTCTCTTTAGGAACTGCTTGGATTGTTGAAAGTAAAGTTCAGCTCATATCTTTTATGGCTACTTATGTTGGGGTTATCCTTTTTACTTTTTGTACTTAGAAAATGGTTTGTCAAGATGGATATTAAGTGTACTTGTTTTATTGTAGGTTTTTGATGTTGTTGTAACCAAACTATTTCTCCGCTGCAATAAAAGTTGTTTTTAATTTTTCAAGTACAAATATATGTATATTTCTTGTTATATTCTGTTCTATACACCAATAATACTCCATGAAAGTTAACGCATTCGCCTTGAGAGTGACATTAATGGACGTGGGGTGTCACATGTGGTATTAGAGCTGAAGGTTAACAGAATAGATAAGGGATTTTGTAAAAACTATTTTTCAAAAGCGTTTTTCTAAAGAAATACTTTTAGAAATATGTTTTAAGGAGAGTATTTTCAAGAGAAAAGTTAAAAAAAAACATAACCTCCAAGAGCCATATATCTTTCTTTCGATTCTCCATTTTGAATCTCTTCCTTTTTCTTTTCAGCATGTCTGGGTTACCCGAGATACCCGAGGGGATACCGACACCACCTGGTTCAGAAGGTATTTGGAGGCTAGGGCCACCGCTGCTGGCCCAGCAGACATTGCTCCTCCCCCAGCTGCTCATCCTCCTCCCTCTCCCCGCATTGATACTTTTTCGGAGATATGCAAAGACTTTCGGCCAATGAGAGGGAAACCTTTTCATGGATCAGAGACATTTGTTGAAGCTCAAAATTGGCTTAAGGAGGTGGAAGATTTGTTTGTTATCTTCGAGATAGAAGATGGAAGGAAGGTCCAATTAGCTGCTTGGTTAATGAAGGACGAAGCCTCGTTTTGGTGGGAGGTCACGAATGGAGAGCGTCTAGTAGAGACATGGATGGATTTCAGGCATAGGTTCGAGGTGAAATTTATCTCACGAGCAGAAGTAAACTAATACATGGAGAGGTTCTTTGCATTGAAGCAAGGAAATTTATCTGTAAAGGAGTACGTCAACAAGTTCAATCAGTTGGCAAGATTTGGCATAGACTTGGTGAACACACCTGAGAAGAAGGCCCTGAGGTTCGTTAAAGGTTTGAATGAGAAACTACATGGGTTGGCTATGACACACATTCCTATGAGGGCTACATTTGAGAAACTAGTTGACATGGCGCTTATGCATGAAGAGGAGAATGGTGCTAGAGCTTATAAGGCACCGGAGAAGAAAGGGGATCAAAAGAAATCACAACAGCAAAACAAGAAAGGTGGTAAGAATAATAGTAGCAAAGGAAAGAAAAGGTGCTTTAATTGTGGAACACTAGGCCATCTGAGCGAGGACTGTAGGAAGAAGACTAGTTGTTTCCACTTTGGAGAGGCGGGACATCTAATTAAAGACTGCCCGAGGAAACAGGGGCAAGGGCAAAGGACGGGGTCCACTTCTGGAGGGCAGATTAAAGCTCTCATGGCACCAGGGCAGGCAATAGGGCAGATTCAGGCTCTCATGGCACCAGGACAGGAGAGAGGTAGAAACATTTTTGTTGAAAGTTTGGTTTTTCTGTTTGATCATCCTGTTCGTACTTTGTTTGATTCTGGCGCTTCACACTCATTTTATCTACTTCGTTAGTTGAAACACTGCACCTAAATACTAGTCTAGTTATGGATCCCATAGTAGTCTCAAATCCTATTAGTGGTTCGGCTCATCTTTCGATGATTTGTCGGGATTTGAGAGTGTCTATCTTGAGCATTGAGTTTGAATGCAACGCCTTCGTTCTTGGCTTCATGGGCTATGGGTTGATTCTAGGAATGGATTGGTTATCCAGTAATGGTGCCATCCTCATTATGAAAAGGGAATGGTTTGAATTATGACTCGCCTCGGCAACACTCTCGAAATCTCTTGTAACCCCGTACATTCTGTTATGCTTAGCTACCTAGAATCTTTTAATGCGTCTATTGAAAATTTGCAGTCTGTTAGGGTAGTCCGTGAATTCACAGATGTAGAAGAGGTGAAGGGTTTACCTCCGAAGCGGGAGATAGACTTCCGCGTATACCTTGTTGATAATGTAAAACCCGTAGCTCAGCAAGAAAGTCAAAGAGTTTGTAACACCCCACCTCCATTAAGGTCACTCACAAAGGGAATGCCTTAACTTTGGTGGAGCATTTTAGTAAACAGAACAGAAACTTACAAGACAGATAAAACAGTACTTGAAAATTTTTAACTTTATTACAGCGGAAACAGAAATCAATATGGTTACATCCTTTCAAATCTCAGCATTCAAGTACAAAATATCAGTCTTGTACAAAAGCCTTCAAAATGCATGGTTTAAAATCATAATCCCCATAGAACGGAAGCTATGCAGAGCCAAGCCATACTTTAAACTCTTCAAGCAAAGAGAAATCCGGATCAAGCTAAAATTTCCCTCCTTGGATAACCTGGGGGGGAACGGAAGAAAGGAGGCGAAACAACAAGGGTCAGACAAAAAGTCTGGCAAGTCCAGTGACTTTCAGCATATGAACAGATAATAATAATATGACATGAACAGTTATGAGAGATAACTGTAACAGGTGTAGCAGATATAACAGAAGAACAGAATGACATAAACTATTGCTTTACACTTCTCTGCACTAATACTAGTATAACAGAATTAGGTGTCACCCTAATGTTTAAACTGAAACAGGAACGGGTACTTAATAATTTAACAGAAACAGAATGCTAATAATGGGCCTTTACTACCCGATCAGAAACAGACAGAAGCAGAAACAGATTAATTCCCTACGGAAACAGAATGTAGAATTAGGTGTACACTAGTAATGGGCCTTTACCACCCGAACAGACGGTACCATGCAGAAACGGACAGGTGTTACCACCCAACAGAAACAGACGGTACCAACAGAAACAGACAGAACTAAGTGTACCCTAAAACCTTACCCCAAGCGATCGGCTCCCTAATACATAAATATCCTGTGTCAGCCCCACAGTAGGGTGTATCACTCCCTAAAGTGACAACCAATTGGCACAGACCTATTTACAGATGTCACGGCGTCTTACATCCTCAGAGGCAGACCGGGATCCATGCACGCACATGACCCGTTGGAATGCACCATCAACACCCCTCGCCATTATCAGAATGAACCACTTATAATTAGTTCAGTAAGCGTGCCCGGACCCTACTTACTGTTGGGTCAAAGTTTTGATACCAGAAAGGGTTACTGACTAATATGGGTCCCAAACAACAGATGACACAAGTAATTCCCCTCCTAACCTTGTGTCCCCAGACTAACAGATTTCAGCTTAACTTGTCTACAAGTTTCAGACATACAAAATTTAGGTTAACTAGTTCACAGATCAGACAATCAAGTTAACAGGTTTTCAGAGTAACGGATCAGATGTTCGGATTAACAATCTTACAGATTAACTGGTTCCAAATTATCTAACTTTGTATTGGGCCTACGTATTCACGAAATGGGTTTATCAGATTCATTGGTCCAATTGGTTTTAACCTTACCCAACACGTTTTAGACATCATAACTAACTCAGATTTTCATTAATTAAATATTAATGCCCAAACCTCTCACATTAGACTGACAGTTTGCGGCTACTGGTTAGGCCGGTTGGTTCCGGGCAGGTTTCTGTCGCAAACTGAGTCTATCCTCGGGTTTCAAGCACGTTATGACTAACTTCTCACATTAGAACCTATTGTTTGCGACCACTGGAATATGCCGGGCGGTTTCGGGCAGAATTACGCCGCAAACTCATTCTAACCTCGAGTTAGCCATGTTTATCTTTGCGACCAATTAATTAATGATTCACCAGTTATACCCACGCCTAATATACATGTCCGTTATTCATAACTATAGCCAATTCAGATTATGTCAATAGCGGACTAATTATACCAACTCAACAGATATAGCAGATAACAGATGTTTCAGATTAGGCGACTTAACGAATTTAGCAGATTAAGCAAACTAGCAGATTTAGCACTTTCAACAGACTTAGCAGATGACAGATTTGGCAGATGAACAGATCTAGCAGACTAGGCAATAGAGCAGAACTAGCAGATTAAGCAATATAACAGAACTAGCAGACTAGGCAATGTAACAAAACTAGCAAATTAGGCAATTATAACAGATTTAATCATTTCTTAAAGTTTCACAAACATATCTTGCCTAAGTTCACATGCATAAATAATATTCTTGATTCACAATATTATCATATACCCTATGTTTGCATTAAATTTACATAACACAGATTATGGTCATAAATTAACCATTTATCATATGGTTCAATTTTTATTAAACTTGCATAGTACAGAAGATCCCTATATAAATTATACCAAATATAGCCATTGATTACTATGCATATCATATATCCCAAAGATCTCTTACTTAGGTGTTTATTTACATTAATAGATACCCTATTCTCATGTAAATCTTTATGCCTAAGCCATATTCTCTTTATCTCAAATCATATGTTCAATACAATTTATATTATAAATATAACATGTCCAGTCATATGTCTCAGATTTTGTTCTAGCTACAGTCCATGTTCTTTCCTCAAATCAGTCACCTATTGGTCATGCCCAATTCATGTATCATTCATTTTATTGTCCCAAACATTTTAGCGTATGTTAATCTCTTATGAGATTGGCTCAGGCTCGTGGTAGCCTGGCTATAGAACAGAAATAGGAAAGGGATACAAAATAAGATAGATCCAAACAGAATAGAACAGATATAACCTCAGATTCAGATTTATAATTCATGTCACAATCAAATTAACGTTTATATCGGAAAATAACTGCACTTGCCTCGGTTGGATTACAGAAAGAACTTTAGTTGTTGAAGAATTGTTGCAGAAGCTTTAATCTCTAATTTGAATTGAGTTGCTTAGGTTGATGTTGATTAGCTTCTAGTTTTGATTCCAGCAGAGTAGCGACGCTATTTTTATTTTTATTTAGAACAGAGGCAGAGAAGAAGCAGAATAGAATTGTGTGTAGAGGAGGCTAGGTCTTAGGATGTATTTATAGGTGTAGTTAGTTGTTTTAGGCCTTTAGATAAACCCTAGGATAGATTAGAGCCGTCAGATTTCGTCACAACCCCCAAAACCCGGCCCAAAAACCCATTCAGGTGCACCTAGGTCGCTTGGGCTCGACCAGGGAGGTCGACCCTAGGGTCGACACCCATGTCGACATGGTGGGCAGGTCGACCCCCAGGTCGACCTCTAGGTCGACACCCATGTCGACCTGGTGGGCAGGTCGACCCCCAGGTCGACCTGGTCCGGGCGGGAATTTTTCCCGCCCAGCCTGTTTGGGCTGAACTTTTCGAAATTTGAATTTTCTGAATCTGTTTTGAATCTTCTGAAACTTCCGATGGCCATAACTTCTTCATACGAAGTCCAATTCACGCAAACTCGGACTCTATTTCGACAAGAATTCCGAGACGAACACAATGGCGCAACCCGTTTTCCACAATTCTCACGTCTGAGATTAGTTATTATTTAATTTGTGTATATTAATATTAACAGAATTACGGGATGTTACATTCTCCCCTCCTTAAAGGATTTCGTCCCCGAAATCTTCAAGTCAAGAAGAATGTATATCCTAATCATCCAAACAACCATCTACTCAACCATCGAACACAGGCATCCATTGTCCTTATAGACTTCTAATGCTTTCATGTTTAAATGCACAGTGTGTGTATATGTCCCTATCTAATGTAAAATCAGGCGGTCTACTGATTCAGTTGACCTCCTTTAATGCAAACCATGATAGTGCCATGCGTCCATTATGTATGCAATTTTCCTACTCGATACATATCATTTCTATATGAGTGCACGACCATTCAGTCATATGCAACATCCATGTCCTGAGTCAATCATTTTGCATCCACAAAATTTAAAAATGCTCACCAATCCATATGCAGTATGAGAGTGTTTTCGAGCCGATCTAGTGCCTAGTGTGTGTATATGCATCCACGGGCAACCACTAGCAACCACTTGCATCCACTTGCAACCATCAAACATAACATGTCTCAAACACATGTTTACACCCATTAGTTTCTACCTAAAGTTCGAAGATTCGATCGATAGGATACAGTCGAATGATGGAAGCGAGTACAGATAAGGCAAAGACTTGGTTCCCATTAGACATTGGTAGAGAAAATAATTCCCCTAAGTATCAACCCCGAAGACCGAAATCAACATCAGATTGACACCTAGAGGATTACCTCCTTTAGCCAATGTCAAAACTGGAATGCAGAATTATTCAATTATTTACAGACTACTGGTACAGATCAGGTTCCCTAATGATTCTTAGGAAGCTAAGCATGATAAAATCATATCCCACGAAAACTCAGAATGTATGCGTCATACTTGACGCCTAACACAGATATCCCTCAAACCCCAATCTCAAACAGATGAGCCATAACCCTTATGGGTCTGAGTCTACAGCGGAATTCAGAAATAATACTAGTATTAAAGTGCAAAGTATCGATTACAAAATCAAAATACCAGAATCAAAAAAAAAGTCTTGACTCCATAATCAGATAAAGAAATTAAACCTACTATAGAAATTTTCCTATTTCTATCCTAGCCACTAGCCTCAAGAGTGTTCGCCTGCCCTCCTTCTCCTCGTCTCATTGGGCAGTCCCTAGTGAAGTGTCCCATCTCCCCACAGTTGAAGCAAGCGCCCTTCCTTTTTCTGCAATCCTTGTTCAGATGAGTCGAGCTTGTACAAGTAAAGCACTTTTTCCCCTTCTTATCTTCAGACTTCTCATCCTTCCTTTGTGTTTCCTTTTTGGGCCCTGCTTTCTTATTCTGTGGTTCTTCCTTCTTTGTCTCTTTCGGGCCCTTGTCTTCCTCGTGTAGTAGTGCCATATCCACCAATTTCTCGTAAGTTGCTCCCATGGGTACATGGGTCATGGCTAGGATGTGCAGTGGCTCGTTCAATCCTTTAACAAAGCGAAGAGCCTTTTTATGCTGAGTGTTGACTAAATCCAATCCGAACCTAGCCAGTTGGTTGAACTGGTTGACGTATTCCTTGACCGTCATACTTCCTTTCTTAAGAGATAAGAACTTTTCCAATTGTAAACTTCGTTCAGCTTGCGAGAGGAACTTTGTCTTAAACCTTGTTCTGAAATCCATCCATGTCTCAACCGGCCTCTCGACGTTAGTGACTTCCCACCAGTAGGAAGCTTCGTCTTTGAGCAGCCATACCGCCAACTGTACCTTCTGCCTATCGTCCACCTCGAAGATAACAAATAGATCCTCAGTTTCTTTGAGCCAATTTCCTCGCTTCTACGAATGATTCAGTTCCGTTGAAATCCTTCCCACCCATGGCCCTAAAATCTCTACAGATCTTTGAGAAAGCAATTGCACGAGGATGGGGTGGGGGAGGGGGATCATTTGCTGAACCTGCAGCGGCGGTCCTAGCCTCAAGATATTGACGAAACCAACCGGGTACATGAACACCCTCTGGTATCTCAGATGCTTCAGACATGCTGAAACGAAAAAGGAAAGGTTCAATACAAAAAGGACTGAAAGAAAGATATATTGCTCTTGGGGATCATGTTTTTCAAAATAAGCTTTATTTTTGAAAATACTTCCTTTCAAAACCTTTTTGAAAATAGTTTTCAAAAACTTTACCCAATCTGGTAACCTTCAGCTCTGATACCAAGTGTAACACCCCACCTCCATTAAGGTCACTTACAAAGGGAATGCCTTAACTTTGGTGGAGCATTTTAGTAAACAGAACAGAAACTTACAAGACAGATAAAACAGTACTTGAAAATTTTTAACTTTATTACAGCGGAAACAGAAATCAATATGGTTACAACCTTTCAAATCTCAGAATTTAAGTACAAAATATCAGTCTTGTACAAAAGCCTTCAAAATGCATGGTTTAAAATCATAATCCCCATAGAACGGAAGCTATGCAGAGCCAAGCCATACTTTAAGCTCTTCAAGCAAAGAGAAATCCGGATCAAGCTAAAGTATTCCCTCCTTGGATAACCTGGGGGGAAACGGAAGAAAGGAGGCGAAACAACAAGGGTCAGACAAAAAGTCTGGCAAGTCCAGTGACTTTCAGCATATGAACAGATAATAATAATATGACATGAACATAAAACTGGATGAGAGATAACTGTAACAGGTGTAGCAGATATAACAGAAGAACATAATGACATAAACTATTGCTTTATACTTCTCTGCACTAATACTAGTATAACAGAATTAGGTGTCACCCTAATGTTTAAACTGAAACAGGAACGGGTACTTAATAATTTAACAGAAACAGAATGCTAATAATGGGCCTTTACTACCCGATCAGAAACAGACAGAAGCAGAAACAGATTAATTCCCTACGGAAACAGAATGTAGAATTAGGTGTACACTAGTAATGGGCCTTTACCACCCGAACAGACGGTACCATGCAGAAACGGACAGGTGTTACCACCCAACAGAAACAGACGGTACCAACAGAAACAGACAGAACTAAGTGTACCCTAAAACCCTACCCCAAGCGATCGGCTCCCTAATACATAAATATCCTGTGTCGGCCCCACAGTAGGGTGTATCACTCCCTGAAGTGACAACCAATTGGCACAGACCTATTTACAGATGTCACGGCGTCTTACATCCTCAGAGGCAGACCGGGATCCATGCACGCACATGACCGGTTGGAATGCACCATCAACACCCCTCTCCATTATCAGAATGTACCGCTTATTATTAGTTCAGTAAGCGTGCCCGGACCCTACTTACTGTTGGGTCAAAGTTTTGATACCAGAAAGGGTTACTGACTAATATGGGTCCCAAACAACAGATGACACAAGTAATTCCCCTCCTAACCTTGTGTCCCCAGACTAACAGATTTCAGCTCAACTTGTCTACAAGTTTCAGACATACAAAATTTAGGTTAACTAGTTCACAGATCAGACAATCAAGTTAACAGGTTTTCAGACTAACGGATCAGATGTTCGGATTAACAGGCTTACAGATTAACTGGTTCCAGATTATCTAACTTTGTATTGGGCCTACGTATTCACGAAATGGGTTTATCAGATTCATTGGTCTAATTGGTTTTAACCTTACCCAACACGTTTTAGACATCATAATTAACTCAGATTTTCATTAATTAAATATTAATGCCCAAGCCTCTCACATTAGACTGACAGTTTGCGACTACTAGTTAGGCCGGTTGGTTCCGGGCAGGTTTCTGTCGCAAACTGAGTCTAACCTCGGGTTTCAAGCACGTTATGACTAACTTCTCACATTAGAACCTATTGTTTGCGACCACTGGAATATGCCGGGCGGTTCCGGGCAGAATTACGCCGCAAACTCATTCTAACCTCGAGTTAGCCATGTTTATCTTTGCGACCAATTAATTAATGATTCACCATTTATACCCACGCCTAATATACATGTCAGTTATTCATAACTATAGCCAATTCAGATTATGTCAATAGCGGACTAATTATACCAACTCAACAGATATAGCAGATAACAGATGTTTCAAATTAGGCGACTTAACGAATTTAGTAGATTAAGCAAACTAGCAGATTTAGCACTTTCAACAGACTTAGCAGATGACAGATTTGGCAGATGAACAGATCTAGCAGACTAGGCAATAATGTAGAACTAGTAGATTAAGCAATATAACAGAACTAGCAGACTAGGCAATGTAACAAAACTAGCAAATTAGGCAATTATAACAGATTTAACCAGTTCTTAAAGTTTCACAGATATATCTTGCCTAAGTTCACATGCATAAATAATATTCTTGATTCACAATATTATCATATACCCTATGTTTGCATTAAATTTACATAACACAGATTATGGTCATAAATTAACCATTTATCATATGTTTCAATTTTTATTAAACTTGCATAGTACAGAAGATCCCTATATAAATTATACCAAATATAGCCATTGATTACTATGCATATCATATATCCCAAAGATCTCTTACTTAGGTGTTTATTTACATTAATAGATACCCTATTCTCATGTAAATCTTTATGCCTAAGCCATATTCTCTTTATCTCAAATCATATGTTCAATACAATTTATATTATAAACATAACATGTCCAGTCATATGTCTCAGATTTTGTTCTAGCTACAGTCCATGTTCTTTCCTCAAATCAGTCACCTATTGGTCATGCCCAATTCATGCATCATTCATTTTATTGTCCCAAACATTTTAGCGTATGTTAATCTCTTATGAGATTGGCTCAGACTCGTGGTAGCCTGGCTATAGAACAGAAATAGGAAAGGGATACAAAATAAGATAGATCCAAACAGAATAGAACAGATATAACCTCAGATTCAGATTTATAATTCATGTCACAATCAAAATTAACGTGTATATCGGAAAATAACTGCACTTGCCTCGGTTGGATTAAAGAAAGAACTTTAGTTGTTGCAGAAGCTTTAATCTCTAATTTGAATTGAGTTGCTTAGGTTGATGTTGATTAGCTTCTAGTTTTGATTCCAGCAGAGTAGCGACGCCATTTTTATTTTTATTTAGAACAGAGGCAGAGAAGAAGCAGAATAGAATTGTGTGTAGAGGAGGCTAGGTCTTAGGATGTATTTATAGGTGTAGTTAGTTGTTTTAGGCCTTTAGATAAACCCTAGGATAGATTAGAGCCGTCAGATTTCGTCACAGCCCCTAAAACCCAGCCCAAAAACCCATTCAGGTGCACATAGGTCGCCTGGGCTCGACCAGAGAGGCCGACCCCCAGGTCGACCCTAGGGTCGACACCCATGTCGACCTGGTGGGCAGGTCGACCCCCAGGTCGACACCCATGTCGACCTGGTGGGCAGGTCGACCCCCAGGTCGACACCCATGTCGACCCCCCGGTCGACCTGGTCCGGGCTGGAATTTTTCCCGCCCAGCCTGTTTGGGCTGAACTTTTCGAAATTTGAATTTCTGAATCTGTTTTGAATTTTCTGAAACTTCCGATGGCCATAACTTCTTCATACGAAGTCCAATTCATACAAACTCGGACTCTATTTCGACCAGAATTCCGAGACGAACACAATGGCGCAACCCATTTCCCACAATTCTCACGTCTGAGATTAGTTATTCTTTAATTTGTGGATATTAATATTAACAGAATTACGGGATGTTACATTCCCCCCCCCCTCCCCCAGGTTATCCAAGGAGGGAATACTTTAGCTTGATCTGGATTTCTCTTTGCTTGAAGAGCTTAAAGTATGGCTTGGCTCTGTATAGCTTCCGTTCTATTGGGATTATGATTTTAAACCATGCATTTTGAAGGCTTTTGTACAAGACTGATATTTTGTACTTGAATTCTGAGATTTGAGAGGATGTAACCATATTGATTTCTGTTTCCGCTGTAATAAAGTTAAAAAATTTCAAGTACTGTTTTATCTGTCTTGTAAGTTTCTGTTCTGTTTACTAAAATGCTCCACCAAAGTTAAGGCATTCCCTTTGTGAGTGACCTTAATGGAGGTGGGGTGTTATAGAGTTGCTCGAAAATGGGTTTATAAGGCGGAGTATTTCTGAATGGGGTGCTCCAGTAGTGTTCGCAACCAAAGCGGATGGATCACTTCGCCTATGCGTTGATTATCGGGAGATAAACAAGCCGACCAAGAAAAATAGGCACCCCCTTCCAAGAATAGATGACTTGTTTGATCAGCTTGTAGGTGCGTTGGTTTTCTCCCAATTAGATCTGGCCACCGGGTTTCATTAGCTAAGAGTGGCTGAAGACAACATTGATAAGACCGCGTTCAGAACCCCGGATGGTTTCTTCGAATGGCTTGTCATGCCTTTCGGCTTGACAAATGCACCCGCTTACTTCATTGACTTGATGAGCAGGGTGTTCATGTAGTTCCTTAATAAGTTTGTAGTGGTCTTCGTAGACGACATTTTGATTATCTCGAAGAATGAAGAAGAGCATGCTTTACATTTAAGGGAAGTCATGGATACTCTTCGTGCACATCAGCTGAAAGCCAAATTCTCCAAATGCCATTTCTGGTGAGAAGAAGTGAGGTTTCTTGGACATGTGGTGTCCCAAGAGGGGTTAGCTGTGGACCCCGCAAAAGTAGTTGCAGTGCAAGATTTGAAGGTTCCACGGAATGCAACCGAAGTCCGAAGCTTTCTCGGGCTAGC
Organism: Allium sativum; assembly: GCA_030737875.1. NCBI lineage: Eukaryota > Viridiplantae > Streptophyta > Magnoliopsida > Asparagales > Amaryllidaceae > Allium > Allium sativum. The sequence continues at coordinate 167,336,098 of CM060913.1, forward strand.
GGGCTTTTACCGAAAGTTCATTAAAGACTTTGCAAAAATCTCAGCCACGTTCACAAGATTGACAACGAAGAACCTAACTTTCGCTTGGGATTTGGACTGCGATATTGCTTTACAACGTTTGAAAAGGGCTCTAACATCAGCCCCAGTTCTGACATTGCCTGATGGGAGAAAAATGTTTACCGTATAAACAGACGCATGCGATATAGGGTTGGGCGGTGTCTTGATGCAAGAAGGCAAGGTAATTTGTTATGGGGGAAGGCAATTGAAGGTACATGAGAAGAACTACCCAATTCATGATTTGGAGCTAGCTGCCATTGTTTTCGCTTTAAAGTCATGGCGTCATTACCTACTAGGAGAAAGGTTTGAATTGTTTACTAACCATAAATCATCAAAGTAACATTTCTCACAGAAAGACCTTAACTTAAGACAACAAAGGTGGATGAAATTTCTGGCCTCGTATGATTTTGAGATTTCCTATACCCCTGGCAAGGGTAATGTGGTAGCAGACGCCTTGAGTAGGAAGAAGCTGACCTTGAGTCCTCTCTTTGTAGAAAGGCAAAGCTTGGAGTACCTAGCAAACTTGAACTTTAGACCCTCCTCTGAAATTGTACCGGGTCTATTAGCATCGCTAGAGGTGCGGCCTACTCTTTTGGACTCAATAGGAACCGCGCAACGAGAAGACCCTCATCTAGTTGATGTGATGGACAAGCTAGTTAGGGGTGAGACTTCTAGTCACCTCAACAGATACTCCATCGATGATAAGGGTTGGTTGAGATGGGATGGAAGGCTATGCATCCCACAAGTAAGAGGTTTAGTGAAGACGGTTCTCGAAGAAGCACACCATTCTAAGCTGGCCATACACCCGGGCGGAGACAAGATGTACAAAGATATAAAAAGGGTTTTCTTTTGGAATGGCATGAAGGGAGATGTAGCTGAGTTCGTCGCTAAGTTTTTGATATGCCAGCACGTAAAAGCGGAGCGAAGGAGGCCTGGTGGTCTGCTCCATACTCTAGAGGTCCCATAGTGGAAGTGGGATAGCATTTCGATGGACTTTGTTGATGGATTGCTTAGGTCAAGAAAAGGCAATACTAGTATTTGGGTAATAGTGGATAGGCTCACTAAAAGCGCTCACTTTATACCTGTTAAGAGTAGAAGGACTGCCTCGTCCCTAGCATCCATTTATCTTAAAGAGATAGTTCGACTTCATGGGATGCCCTCCAGCATAATGAGTGATCGAGATCGTATCTTTACGAGTGAGTTTTGGAAAAGTTTGCAAGTCCGTATGCGAATTAAACACATGCTTATATGTGAATCAAGTATATACATATGCTAATTTATATGCCAAACATTTGGTATTAGTTTACATGTTTAAATTCATATGCAAGTTTGTAGGAATCCATATGCAAGTTTAGGTGAAAACTATATTCACATTTTTAGGTGGAAATTATATTCACATATGCAAGTTTAAGTGAAAATTGTATCCTGAATATGCAAGTTTAGATGAAACCCATATTCATATATGCAAGTTTAGATGAAACCGATATTCTTATATACAAGTTCACAATCTCATGTTTAGATCTATATTTAGATCCATGATGGTTTATGCAAATTTATGTTATATATGCCCATTGCCTATGCAAGTTATTGGCTATGCAAACTTATGTTATAATTCTTAGATTTATTTTATGTGTTATGCAAGTTGTGATGTTGCTTTTCTTTTTATAAGTTAGGCTATTTGCGAGTTTGACATACATCATATTAAAACGTACGAATAGCGTGGGGACAATGGGAAAATATTAATTTTGTAAATTGTGAATTGGCATAAAATGGCCTTAAAGGCATATAATTAAATTAAGACATTAATTGGTATAATTTATATACCTAAAAAGTATGGACATAATTTAGGTGACAATTATGGACATAGATTAATATGGAAATTATTGACAATTTAAATTGGGATAATTACTTCATATTGGGGTGAAATAATTATGTGTAATAATAAATGTGTTAGACACGAGGTTAGACTCGTTTGTGGTATAAGACTGCCCGGACCCGCCCGGCAAATCCAGCAACCACAAACGGTAGTCTAATGTGAGAGGTCGAAGGCATAAATTAAATGCGAAACAATTATAAAGACTCGAGGTTAGACTCGTTTGTGATATAAGACTGCCCAGACCCGCCCGGCAAATCCAGCAACCTCAAACGGTAGTCTAATGTGAGAGGTCCTACGAGGTTACAGTTATAATGAATAATGTAACAATTAACCAAGATAAGCATGTAGTGGGAAATGGGGGTTAAGTGGGTGACATGGGTAACATGTAAAATACGATTAGAAACACTTAACCAAGTTGAAACATGTAAGAGGACATGAATAAGAAGGGGTTAAGTGGGGAATCTTAGTGATGACCAAGCATAGGCAGAAAGCTTGTGTCAAACATGGGGACCCTTTTCATACCAGTAACCCATTAAGTATCTTTGTAAGCTCGAGTTAGATCGAGGACGGGACATGCTTACTGGGTTTGATTGTAAGAGGTCAAAACGGGTTAACAGTGGCAACGCAATACCAACGGGGTCATGTGCGTGCGTGGGCCCGGGCTGGTAGGTAAGACGTTGTTGCATCGTGTAAATATAATCCGTGCATCTTTAGTGGTATCGGGTTGCCACTTTGTGGAGTGATACACCCACAGTGGGACCAGCACGGGTATCTACGAGTTAAGGAGCCGATCACATGGGTGTAGTGGGTACAACTAGTGGAGATAGGGGCAGTCGACACCTATGAAGACAACTAGGGGTACACGAAACTACTATTATTATTATGTTTAGTAGGAGGGATCAACTTTTAGGGTGGCTAGTATTGGTGTTGTATAGTAGTTATCCTATAATGATTAGGAGCGAGATTAACGCCAGAATATTCCTCTTGTTTGTTTTGTCTTTCCTACTTGTTTCAAAGTCATTCCTTGTTTTACCAGCTTATACCTTATCCTAATTGCTTTAATAATTATATTGTTAAAGTTATTGTACTCCCTAAACTTTATGTTTGACCCCCTTGTTTTCGCCTCTTTTCTTCCTTCCCTGCCCCCTCCCAGGTTCTCAGGGTGGGACTAGTGCTAGTGGAGCTTGATTTGGATCTTTCTCTCTCTTTTGGAAGTGCTTGGATTGCTGAAAGTAAAGTTCAGCTCATCTCTTTAATGGCTACTTATGTTGTGGTTATGCTTTTTACTTTTTGTACTCAGAAAATGATTTGTCAAGATAGATATTAAGTGTACTTGGTTTTATTGTTGGTTTTTGATGTTGTTGTAACCAAACTATTTCTCCGCTGCAATAAAAGTTGTTTTTAATTTTTCAAGTACCAATATATGTATCTGTCTTGTTATATTCTGTTCTATATACCAATAATACTCCATGAAAGTTAATGCATTCCCCTTGAGAGTGACATTAATGGATGTGGGGGTGTTACAAAGAAGGTCCACTTAGTCAAAGTGCAATGGAGTGGTGATCTGCGAGATTGTACTTGGGAAACCGAGGAGAGAATTAAGAAAGCCTATCCCGATTGCAGGGTGGATAACTCTGATTAACTCTGGGGCAAGGTACATTTACCATATTTTGCATTTCCGTATTGTTTTCTACTTGGTTGTTGTTTCCTTTTCATGGATGTAATTTTTTTAATTATATAGTCTGAGTGATTTTAAAAGAGTATATGAATTAATTAGTATATTTTTGAAAAGTTATTCAATAAATTGATTTCTGTTTGTGTTGTGTGATTAAGAATTCGACTAATCAAAATATTGGAATGATAATTAATCCAACCAATAAGAGGATGAAGGGTAAATTTATGCAATTGAATCAAATATTAAACTAATCTAAAAAGTGATTGAAATACATGCATGTACATTATATATGTTTAAACAGGTAATTGGATTTGCTGTTGAGTAAAGAATTTATTTGCGTGCCCGACAAATAGGTAAACCTTAATGAGTTGGATGCACAATTTTATTTATATATAAACTCCTGCGAATGCCATTGGATGTGGAGTGTTGGTTGTTCTATGTGAAATAATAAACGTCACCAAAGGATAGTAACAATTTATTTTGAACTACACTACATGGCATACTTCTTGAAGATAACATACCCTATCATATACCACATAAGCATTTGGAGCTTATGTGACGAGGTTGAAGATATACCATACAAGCGAGAGGCTTGTATGGCGATGACTATATTTCAGGTTGAACTGAAGACTGATATGGACTATATAAAATATAACGGTAAATTGCCATATTAATAAAAAAAACCACACGGGTCTGGAGATGACAATAAACACGTCTCTCTGGTCATAAAGGCACAAAAACTATTTATAGGGTGACGAGAATTTATTCTCTGGAGTTATGATCTATACACACTCCCCTTTGGACACCGGAATATATCACTATAAATATGTGTATGCTTTTTAGGATTTATTGGGTGCCTAATACGGCCCAATATATTTCCAAACCCCTCCCCGCACAATGGTGGTTATGGCGAAATTTTTCGAAAATTTAGGGTGTTAGCTAAATTTTGGAAGAATTGGAAAATTCTTAGAAATTGAAAAGTTAAAGAGTGAAAGCCAAAATGAAAGTTGAGTTGGTTAGTTCAACTTTCAGCTCCATTCCTTTTCGAGGACGAGAAGATTTTAAGTGGGGGAGATTGTAACAACCCGGAAAATCGAAACCAATTTAAAATTTTTAATTTTGCTATTTTAGTGGATTTTGAATATTTAAAATAATTTATTTTAAATAATAACGACTAAAAATTCCTTTGGATCTGAGTAATAGTGAATAAATATTTATTTTAATTTTAAAACAAAGTTGGAAATAGCGTTGCAGTTTGAAAATTTGAATTTGAACTTTGACTGACTGTATAGGATGCAAAATGAAACGGATTTTAGTGAAACCAAAAATATTTAAATCTATTTAAGAATCTCTTTCTAACGAATCTGAAAAATCGAAATTGCATAGCGGGAATCAAAAGTTATGGCCAAATGAATTTTCAGAAAGGTCGCTATGGAATTAATATAGCCCTTGAAAATAGTCATTTTGCAAATGACCTCCGTTTTCAACGAAAACACTTTTGTTGGTTCAAGAATATCAAATTATTGCTAGATTTCAAATTCTATAATTTTTGGAGTTAATATGTGAGTGTGGCAAAGGAAAATGTGTTTGGTTAATTTCTGTCAAATTGGATCGATCAGAAAATGGTCATTTTCCAAACGGTCTCTAAATTCGACGAAACTAGTTTTGTTGGGACCGTATCGTCCAAACATTGATAGATTTATTTTTCTGGAATTTTTGGGATCAGTATGTGGGCCCGACAAATTGAAATTTACGTTCAAATCCATATTTGAATGTTTTATATTTTAATTTGAAAAATAACTAACTGAAAAAGTTGAATGGGCCTACGAAACATATTCCATTGTGTTCAGAATAAGGGTATTTAGCTAGCGGCGACAGTCGTTGGGATTGAATTGGAGTTCGTATGGGCAGAGGGGTATTTTCTGAATTAAAGAAATTTAAAATAAAATATAAAATATTGGCCAATCAAATTCCTTCTTCACTATTTCTCTCTCCCCGTAACCACTCCAGCGCATGACGGAAAATGCCTCTCCCATTCTCTCCTCTTTTTCCTCAAATCCACGCACCAAAATCACATGCCCCAGTTATGGTTTTTGTTGATCAGGCCACGACCTTCACATCCATATAGGATTTGCATTTTTTCGTTGTGTACTTGGAGAGATCTAGCTCCCCAAAGTCTCCAACCTCCGCCGAGGTAACTCTGACCACTGAAGTGGGCCCCACCACCCTGCTCAGGCACACGCTTCCTCCCTCCTCTCCACTGTACCCTCCGATCTTCCAACCCCTTCACAAATTTCGCGAAAAATCGAAACCTAGTTTCGAAAACTTTCAGTGGTAAACGGTTGGTGATATTTAAATGGTTTTAAATAATTTAAAACAGTCGCAAAATTCGATTAACTTCTAAGAATCGTATCTTTTTGCTATTTTGTCGAAATCTAGTGAAAAGGACGTCTTCTACATTCTAGATGAGACCGTAGAATTCTTGGAGCTTCCTACAATTTTTGGAGGAGTGGAACCCAATATGAGTTTTCTAAATTCAAAACGATATGGAATGGCAATGTATAAATTATATAATCGATGTATAAGTTATATAAGCATTGTACACCTCATGTATAAGCGTTGTATAAATTATATATGCAATGTATAAGTTATATATACGTTGTAAAAATCATATGTGCATTGAATGGAGTTGAAATGAAATTGAAATATATTCATATACGTATATATATATATATATATAATATACTCCCCTCATCCACAGACCATGGACGATATATTTTGGTTGTGATTGTTTGGATTTTGGTTGACGTGAAATTTGGTGAATATTTCGAATGGTTGATTGTTGATTATGATTGATTGTGGTTGAAACCTAATAGGATCAGTTTATGGAAAAATTCGTCTGCATACGAACTAGATTATTGAAATCCCCCTTGTCAAAATCTGCGAGGCTATAAGGTAGCGCGAGGAGCCGTACTAGGACGGTGTCAGTTTTAACTACCCTGCCGTTATGCTGCCTAAATTTTCTGAAACATTCATGTGTTTGAATTTAATTCATGCAATTGAATTTTATTCATGTGTTTGAATTGTATTCATGGTTGAAAAAATATTCATGTCTGAAATAAATTGTATTAACAATAAAAATCGAATTTTTATTATATATATGAATCGCTAAAAATAATCATGTTTGAAATAAATTGTTTTCACCATAAAAATTACATTTTTATCATATACATGAAGTGTTAGAAATAGACATGTGTTGAAATAAATATTTGTTGGGTAAAAATATTATTTTTATCAAATATATGAAATGAAAATGTTTTGGAAATCGAAGAATGAATTATATATATATATATGTATATATATATAATTAAAATAGCATGAATAACGATGTTGTAGTTCGCGTTTTGAAATCGTGATTTCAAATGATTATTACAGAACCATCGGATTTTCCCGAAACCGAAACCGTTGGGTCCTCATTGAAAATATTTTTCCAACGATACCAAATTTGCAAGATCCAATGGTTAGATTGTGTGAAATGTTTAATTCAAATCTGATTGAAAACAACGCTAGAATGAATTATATATATATATATATATATATATATATATAAATATATATAAATATATATATATATATATAATTAAAATAAATTGAATAACGATGCTGCAGTTCGTATTTTGAAATCGTAACTTCAAACGATTGTACCGGGAGATCCGACCGTCGGATTTTCCCAAAACTGGAACCGTTGAATCCGTTTTGAAAGGTTCTTTCCAATGGTATAAAATTTCTAAAGATCCAACAGTTAAATTTTTAGATATGTGTAAATCAAATCTGAAGAAAAAGAGCGCCGTGGCCGCGTTATGGCCTGAAGCGTCGTTTTAAATAAATGGGCTATTTTTAAATATAAAAAATAGCGATAAATTATTATAAAATATTATAAACGATATGGAATGAAAATAAGCTGAATTTAATCTGTTTATTGGATATTTGATGTTGAATGTGTTTGACATGAAAATTATATTAATGAATAGAATTATGGATGTCAAATAATTTAACCATGGAAATGAATTGATTTGAATTCTAAACAACGAGAATTATTTGAAAAGGCCGAGTTAAATCTCATTTCAAATAATTGATCGACGATTAGAAGTCGAAGACATGAAGACAGTGCAAGACTGATGATCTTCACATCGAATGGATGGCTACTGATGCCTTTGATGGGAGTTGCTGCCCTGAAGGGGATACACTGGTGGTTGTCCGGACGTATTTGTTGATCGTTCAAATGTGCGAGGGCCTCTCTCCTATATTGGACATACAGGACGAGGAATAAGGTGTCTCCGGTTTTGTTAAGACCCAGAATGGACTTGTAAATTGATGTGGGTCTGACGTTGTAGATTGAAAACGTGGCACGCTGAGATGAAGTGAACAAGGTTTTTGTTGAAAAGCAGAGCCTTGTGGTTGATGATCAAAGCATGGCTTTAAATAGCTAGCTTTGTGTTTAGCGTTGATTCGCGAGCCTCACACCCCGGTATGAACCAAAAACAGTAGAGGACTTTAGGGAGGGCATGCGTTTCCTTCTAGCTAGGAGTGGTGTCAACGTTTTACAAGCCCTGACATTTTACTTATGTGGATGATGGATAACGAGGCACCACGGTTGTTTCGTTCTCCGCGGAGCCAATGGTTTGATCGGGATATGACCAGTTTACGCCCCATAGGGCGGGGTAACGCAAGGTTCAGGCATTTTAATCCACTCCGTGTGGACTGGCCCTGACGATCCAAGGCTTGACTGCGCGCTTGCTTGAGACATGGGCTAGATTGTCTCGAAGCGGTAAGGGCGATCCCTTGCCTTGGTTCATGAAGGAAAACCAATTTCCAAATATGACATCGTGCGGTTTTGATTGTTAACCTATATATGGCGACATAGTGGTATAGGGCACTTATGCCGTCTATGATTGATACTTATGATTGAAATTGTTTTTGAAACATATAACCACTAGTAATATAAGGTAAAATTCTATCCTCCGGTTTGTGTTGCATTATGTGATGGGAATTGAGTCTTATAATGGCTTTGTTTTTGTAAAAGAATTGCGATGTTTAACTGATTTACTTATTTTAAGCATTGGCAATCCAATGGAGTAAACCAGTTTAGCATTAGCCGCGTGGTCCTATGATTGGCCTTATTATAAAATAAATTAAGTAGATCTCTAATACCAGTCCCATGATTGACTCGTAGTTTGTTTCACTTGCAAACTCGGGTGCCCTATTTTCTACACGGGCAGCCTTGTATTCAGGTTTTAGCTGGCTCTCTCTGGATAGCTATGGAGCTGAAGATCGATTCTATCACTTCTTTCTTTTTATGCTATTCAACTCCTATTATACATATTATCTTTTGATTCCACTGCATACAATTTATGTAAAGCTGAAACGGTATTTTGTACTAAGTATGATCCTGTTATACTGTGTAACTCTGATGATTATTATATTCAGTGTAATTAGATGTATATTATCTGATGTATTTATATATTTCTTTTCTGTTGTTATTTGTTTATGTGTTATATTCCGAAGATTACCCTTGCCACCATTGAATGGGGGTTTGGGGTCATCTCACGTGGTATCAGAGCTGTGGTTAAGCTTAGTTCTGGAATATAACATATTAACGAACTCGTCAGAAATAGAATCAGAAGTATTCTATGACGAATAACTCATTTCAGATAGGATTAGTAATATCCTAGAATGAGTGTTGCAGAATGAAATACACCCCCAATAGATGCATATACATTTAAATATATGTCTAAATGCTTTAAAATACCTTTTCTGTTGGCCTGACACTTTGTCTGCTATTTGCAGACATAGAAAAATGAGTGGTAGAAGCAAAAGAGTAATCCAATGGTTCGAAAATTTAATGAGCCAGTTGTGCTTCCACAACCAGAATCAGATATAGAAGCTCTATTAAAGTGGTATCGAATTCTGGGTGGAATACCGTTCTCGAGCAGTGAATCCATTATTCAAACTTAAGCTCGGATGTGTTTTGCTTAGAGAATTTTTGAAGGTTTCAAGCTGAGAGATGATCAGAAAAGATTACTGACATCTTGGGCACTCAAAGACGAAGCTTTAATCTGGTGGGAAACTATCATTAAGGATAATCCAGAAGGCAATATTAGCTGGGATAGATTTAAAGAAATTTTCAATGAAAGATTTATTCCTCTAGAAGCAAGTGAGCGGTTAAGTGATGAATTCTACTATCTGATACAAGGAGATATGACCATTCCGGAATATCATAAGAAATTCAATGAACTTTCTCGTTTTACCTCGCATCTAATTCTAAATCCTAAGGGGAAGAATCTGAGGTTTATTAACGGGCTCCAAAGAAAGTACCAAAGTACTGTAACTGCACATGTGCAACTTCCTTTTTCTGAAATGATATACATGGCTTACTAGTATGAAGACCTGGATAAGCAAGGTCTTTTGGGCGACGAAGAGGAAGTCAGTTCTAGCATCAAAAGGAAATTTGAAACTATTAGCCCAGAGACAAGTACACAGCCTGAGGCAAGTACGAAGACTGAGTTCAGTAAGAGGCCTAGATTCAATAGGAAAACGGTTAAATCTGAGAAAGAACCAGTAACGACTGCCATGTGCCATAACTGCAAGAAGCAAGGGCATTTTCAAGGGAATTGCAAATCCTTGAAGAAAGTAAGAAATGTTGGACCAAAGTCTAATAAGAAGTTTTAAGAGACCAGAGAGTGCGATCTTTGCCATTAGGCTGGTCATATAAAGCGAGATTGCTAGCTATTGAAAGTGGCCAAAGTGGCACAAGCAAATGAAGTGGCAGAAACTTCTGCACCCTCAGTCAGTCAAGCGAGGCCAGATGTTTTAGAAGGCATGCTTACTATCAAAGATATTCCAGTTAAAGTACTGTTTAATACAGGCGCCTCACAAAGCTTTATTGCAAGTAATACGGTTAAGAAACCGGATTTGAAACTAAAAAAGCTCAAAGCAACCATGACTGTCCATAATCCGATTGGGGGTTCCCTCGATCTTAGTTGGATTTGTGGGGTGTCTGTCTCTTTTTCCCGTTATCGGTTCCCTATCATCTCAATCGTCATGAATTTTACCGAATTCGATCTTATTTTAGGATTGGATTAGTTAACCAATTATGAAGCTGTGGTTAAATGCGCCGACAAAGTCGTTAAGGCGAAGATTAAATCTGGGAATTATATAACTATTCCATGCAAAGGTCCGAATTTTGATAGAAAAGATTTTTGGTTAGCTCTAGATGTTTCTCCTGCTCAATTAGAACCCATTCCTGTCGTTACAGAGAATATTCCGGTCGACATAGAAAATATCCCTATCGTGAAAAATTATGCGGATGTGTTTGAAGAATCTGTTAGCTTACCTCTGCGTGGGGAAATCGATTTCAAAATCGCTTTAATTCCGAATGCAAGACCAGTAGTTCACGCTATTCGAAGAATGACCTTGAATGAAAAGGAAGAGTTAGACAATCAAACTCAAAAACTTGTATGGAAGGGTCAAATGAGACCTAGTTTCTCTGATTGGGGAGTAGTAGTGGTGTTTGTCCCAATGTTTGATGGTACTCTCAGACTATGTGTGGATTATCATGACTTGAATAAGTAGACATTAAGGACCAAATATCCATTGCCGCGGATTGATGATTTGTTGGATCGATTTAATGGCACGCAAGTATTTTCACGAATAGACCTAGCTACAGGTTTCCATTAGCTACAAATTACCGAAGAGTGTGTTCCTTTGACAGCATTCAGAGGTCCAGATTTTTGCTATGAGTGGTTAGTAATGTCGTTCGGCTTATGTAACGCTCCAGCTTATTTTGTTGATCTAATGAACCGGATATTCAGAGAAGTATTGAATAAATTCGTACTGGTTTTCATTGATGACATATTGATCTTCTCTAAGTCAGAGAGCGAGCATGCAAAACATTTGGAACAAATGTTAGAGATTCTGAGAAATAATGTTTTAAAGGCAAAATTTTCCAAATGTATATTTTGGCAAGAAGAAGTCAACTTCCTTGGTCACGTCGTATCAAAGGAAGGAAATTCTATGGATTCGAGTAAAATTACTACTATTCAAGATTGGAAACAGCCTACTACTCCCATAGAAGTTCAAAGTTTTCTTGGATTGGCTAGTTATTATCAGAAGTTCATTAAGGAATTTTCGAAGATATCTACTTCCTTAACAAAGCTTACTAATAAACATTCAAGATTCAATTGGGCTCCAGAATGTGTGACAGCTTTCCAAGAGCTGAAGTTAAGGTTGACAACAGCTCCAGTGTTAACAATTATCGATGGCAATCAAGACTTGAAAGTCTGGACATATGCTTCTAAATAAGGTCTTGGTGCAGTATTAATGCAAAGAGGCCAAGTAGTCGCTTATACTAGCGGTCAATTAAAGCCACATGAAAAGAATTATGCAACTCACGACCTTGAATTGTTAGCCATCGTGTTTGCTATGAAAATATGGAGGCATTATCTATTGGGTGAGAAATTTGAATTATATACTGATCATCAATCATTGAAGTATTTATTCACCCAGAAAGATCTGAATATGAGGCAGCAGCGTTGGCTAGAATTTCTCGCAGCATATGATCTTGATATTTTGTATACTCCTGGGAAAGCCAATGTTGTGGCTGATGTGCTCAGCAGAAAGAATGTGATCATTGCTAATCTTATCATTACACCATCATTGATTGATAAAATATCTATTCTTCAAAAAGACGATAGTTCTGTTAAAGAGATGATCAAAAGAATTAAAAGGGGCAAAGTCTCTAGTTTCCAAGTGGATAGCACGGGAGTTCTGAGATTGAAAGGAAGAATTTGTGTTCACGACATCCTTGAGCTCAAAAGAGAAGTATTGGATGAGTGTCACAAGTCCAAGCTAAGTAGCCATCCAGGGGTTAGTAAAATGTATAATGACCTCAAGGGAACATTCTGGTGGAAGGCAATGAAAAGAGATATCTCTGTATATGTTAGCCGGTGTTCCACCTGTCAACAAGTTAAAAGCGATCAACAGAAACTCGCCAGATTGTTGCAACCGTTGGAAATTCCAGGTTGGAAGTGGGAACAAATTTCTATGGATTTCATAGATGGTTTGCCCGGAACCAGGAAAGGAAATGACAGTATTTGGGTGATCGTAGATCGTTTCACGAAGACCGCCCATTTCATACCTGTCAGATCAAATAAAACCACTCAGAGTCTGGCGCATATTTATTTTAAAGAAATTGTTAAACTGCATGGAGTTCCCATGAGTATCGTTAGCGATCGTGACCCCATTTTTGCTAGTAAATTCGGGGAAGCATTCCAAGTAGAATTGGGAACAAAACTGAACTTGAGCACCGCTTATCATCCTCAAACAGATGGCCAAACTGAGAGGGTGAATCGTATTCTAGAAGATTTATTGCGGGCTTGTGTTATTGATTTTGGCGGATCATGGGAAGACCACTTGCATTTGGCTGAGTTCTCATACAACAACAGCTACCAAGCGAGCTTGAAAATGTCACCATTCGAAGCACTGTAGGTAGATCGTGTAGATCTCCTGCATGTTGGGTATAACCTGGCAATAGACTTGTATTGGGACCTGATATGATTAGCGAAGCTTCAGACAAAGTCGATTTCATTAAGAAACGATTACTAGTAGCTCAAAGCCGACAGAAGAGCTATGAAGATTCGAGAAGAAGAGATTTATCTTTTTCTGTTGGTGACTGTGTGTATCTGAGGGTTTCTCCGATGAGAGGAGTAGTCCGATTCGGTAAAACAGGGAAGTTGGCGCCCAGATTTATTGGTCCATTTCCTGTGCTCGAACGGATTGGAACTCTCGCTTATAGGGTTCAACTGCCTGACTGGTTGCTTGGAGTACATGATGTGTTTCACGTATCTCAACTTCGAAAGCATGTACATGATCCAGACTTGGTCGTGGAAGAAGCCGCGCAACAAGATTTGGAAATCACTACAGAATTGGCAGTGAAGAGAGAGCCGGTAAAGATTATTGGAAAAGAAACTAAAGAGCTGAGGAAAAAGAAGGTCCACTTTGTCAAAGTGCATTTTTTTCGTTGTGTCACTTTGTCAAAGTGCATTTTTTTCGTTGTGTACTTGGAAAGATCTAGCTCCTCAAAGTCTCCACCTTCCAACCGTCGCCGAGGTCAGCTTCGACCGCCGAAATGGGCCCCACCACCCTGCGCAGCCGCGTGCTTCCTCCCTCCTCGCCGCTGTAACCTCCGATCGTCCAACCCCTTCACGGATTTCGTGAAAAATCAAAACCTAATTTCGAACACTTTTGGAGGTAAACGACTGATGATATTTAAATGGTTTTAAACAGTTTAGAACCATCGCAAAATTCGTTAAATTCTAAAAATCGTATCTTTTTGCTATGTTGTCGAAATCCAGTGAAATAAGAGATACCAGGACTGTGAGGACGTCTTCTACATTCTAGAAGAGACTGGAGAATTTTTGGAGCTTCCTACAATTTTTGGAGGAGTGGAACCCAATGTGAGATTTCTAAATTCAAAACGATATGCAATAGTGATGTATAAATTATATAATCGATGTATAAGTTATATAAGCATTGTACACCTCATGTATAAGCATTGTATAAATTATATGTGCGATGTATAAGTTATATATACGTTGTAAAAATCATATGTGCATTGAATGGAGTTGAAATGAAATTGAAATATATTTATATACGTATGTATGTATGTATGTATGTATGTATGTATGTATATGTGTGTGTGTGTGTGTGTGTATATATATATATATATATATATATATATATATATATATATATATACTCCCCTCGTCCACAGACCATGGACGATATATATTGGTTGTGATTGTTTGGATTTTGGTTGACGTGAAATTTGGTGAATATTTCAAATGGTTGATTGTTGATTATGGTTGATTGTGGTTGAAACCAAATAGGATTAGTTTGTGGAAAAATTCGTCGGCGTACGAACTAGATTATTGAAATCCCCCTTGTCAAAGCTGCGAGGCTTTAAGGTAGCGCGAGGAGCCATACTCGGGACGGTGCCGGTTTTAACTACCCTACAGTTATGCTGCCAAAATTTTCTGAAACATTCATGTGTTTGAATTTTATTCGTATGTTTGAATTTTATTCATGTGTTGATAAAAATATTCATGTTTGAAATAAATTGTTTTAACAATAAAAATCACAATTTTATTATATATATGAATCGCTAAAAATAATCATGTTTGAAATAAATTGTTATGACCATAAAAATTACGTTTTTATTATATGCATGAAGTGTTAGAAATAGTAATGTGTTGAAATAAATATTTGTTGGGTAAAAATATTATTTTTATCAAATATATGAAATGAAAATGGTTTAGAATCGAAGAATGAATTATATATATATAATTAAAATAAAATGAATAATGATGCTGTAGTACGCATTTTGAAATCGTGATTTCAAACGATTATTACGGGAGATCCGATCATCGGATTTTCCCGAAACCGAAACCTTTGGGTCCGCTTTGAAAATATCTTTCCAACGATACCAAATTTGCATAGATCCAATGGTTAGATTGTGTGAAATGTTTAATTCAAATCTGAATGAAAACAGCGCCAGAATGAATTATATATATATATATATATATATATATATATATATATATATATATATATAATTAAAATAAATCGAATAACGATGATGTAGTTCGTATTTTGAAATCGTAACTTCAAACGATTGTACCGGTAGATCCGACCGTCGGATTTTCCCAAAACTGGAACCGTTGGATCTGTTTTTAAAAGATCTTTCCATGGTATAAAATTTGTAAAGATCCAACGGTTAGATTTTCGGATATGTGTAAATCAAATCTGAAGAAAAACAGCGCCATGGTCGGGTTATGGCCTAAAGCATTATTTTAAATAAATGGGCTATTTTTAAATAAATAAAAATAGCGATAAATTGTTATAAAATATTATAAACGATATGGAATGAAAATAACTGAATTTAATAGGTTTATTGGATATTTGATGGTTGAATGAGTTTGACATGAAAATTATATTAATGAACTGAATTCTGGATGCCAAATAATTTAACCATGGAAATGAATTGATTTGAATTCTAAACATACGAGAATTATTTGAAATGGCCGAGTTAAATCTCATTTCAAATAATTGATCGATGATTAGAAGTCGAAGATATGAAGACGGTGCAAGACCGATGATCTTCACGTCGAATGGATGGCTACTGATGCCTTTGATGGGAGTTGCTGCCCTGAAGGGGTTACAATGGTGGTTGGCCGGATGTACTTGTTTATCGTTCGGATGTGCAAAGGCCTCTCTCCGTTATTGGACATATGGGACGAGAAATAAGGTGCCTCCGTTTTCGTTTAGACCCATAAAGGACTTGTAAATGGATGTGTGTCTGACGTTGTAGATTGGCAACGTGGCATGCTGAGACGCAATGAACAAGGCTTTTGTTGAAAGCAGAGCCTTGTGGTTGATGATAATAGCATGGCTTCAAATAGCTAGCTTTGATTCGCGAGCCTCACACCCTGGTATGGACCAAAAACGGGAGAGGACTTCAGGAAGGACATGTGTTTCGTTCTAGATAGGAGTGGTGTCAGCGTTCTACAAGCCCTGACGTTTTACTTATGTGGATGATGGATAGCGAGGCGCCTCGGTTATTTCGGTCTCTGCGGAGCCGATGGTTTGGTTGGGATATGACCAGTTTACGACCCATAGGGTGGGGAAACGCAATGTTCAGGCATTTTAATCCACTCCGTGTGGACCAGCCCTAACGATCCAAGGCTTGTCTATGCGCTTGCCTGAGACATGGGATAGATTGTCTCAAAGCGGTAAGGGCGATCCCTTGCCTTGGTTTATGACGGAATCCAATTTCCAAATACGACATCATGCGGTTTAGATTGTAAACCTATATATGGCGACATAAAAGTATGGGGCACTTATGTCGTCTATGATTGATACTTATGATTGAAATTGTTTTTGAAACATATAAATACTAGTAGTAATATCAAATGCTTTTATTTTATATGTATCAAGCATATTTTGGCCATTATAAGGTAAAACTCCATCCTCCGGTTTGCGTTGCATTGTGTGATGGGAACTGAATCTTATAATGGCTTCATTTTTGTAAAAAGCATTGCGATGTTTAAATGATTTACTTCTTTTAAGCACTGGTAATCCAATGGAGTAAACCCGTTCCGCGTTAGCGGCTTGGTCCTATGATTGGCCTTATTATAAAATAAGTTAAGTAGATTTCTCATACCAGTCCCATGACTGACTCGTAGTTTGTTTCACTTGCAAACTCGGGTGCCCTATTTTCTACACATGTATTCAGGTTTTAGCAGGCTCTCTCTGGATAGCTATGGAGCTGAGGATGGATTCTATCACTTCTTTCTTTTTATGCTGTTCAGCTCCTATTATATATATATTATGTTTTGATTCCGCTGCAAACATTTTATGTAAAGCTGAAACTGTATTTTGTACTAAGTATGATCCTGTTATACTGTGTAACTCTGATGATTATTATATTCAGTGTAATTTGATGTATATTATCTGGGGTATTTATATATTTATGTTCTGTTATTATTTTTTTATGTGTTATATTCCAAAGATTACCCTTGCAACCATGGAACGGGGGTTTGGGGTCGTCTCAAAAATATTCATGTTTTAAACAATATGTTTTAGACAATAGATATACATTTTATTGTACGTTGAAATGAAACCTGTTTTAAATAAAAATATTAGACAATAATAAGAATTGCCATTTAGTTAAAACATATTTTATAAATAAATATGTCAAATATGTAGAAAACATATTTTTATAAATAAGTATGTTAAATATGTAGAAAACATATTTTATCAATAAATGTGTCATTTATGTAGAAAACATATTTTATAAATAAATATGTCAAATATGTAGAAAACGTATTTTATAAATAAATATGTCAAACATGTAGAAAACATATTTTATAAATAAGTATGTTAAATATGTAGAAAACATATTTTATAAATAAATATGTCAAATATGTAGAAAACATATTTTATAAATAAGTATGTTAAATATGTAGAAAACATATTTTATAAATAAATATTTCAAATATGTAGAAAACATATTTTATAAATAAGTATGGTACATATGTAGAAAACATATTTTATAAATAAATGTGTAATTTGTATAGAAAACGTATTTTATAAATAAGTATATTAAATATGTAGAAAACATATTTTATAAACAAATATGTCAAATATGTATAAAACATATTTTATAAATAAGTATGTTAGATATGTAGAAAGCATATTTTATAAATAAATGTGTCATATATTTAGAAAACATATTTTATAAATAAATGTGTCATATATGTAGAAAACATATTTTATAAATAAATGTGTCATTTATGTAGAAAAAATATTTTTATAAATAAATGTGTCGTTTACGTAGAAAACATATTTTATAAATAAACATGTCGTGTAAATAATTTCTCTTTTTATCTTGTCATTAAGTACATAGGACATGTAATGCATATAAAATATTCTTTTTAATTGTTATTAGAAACATTGAACATGTTATGACAGTAAAAATCTTTCCTTTTATTTGTCATTAACAACTTAGAAAATGTCACGTTGGAATAAATATGTCATGTGGTTAGAAAACCTATTTTGTAAATAAATATGTTGATTAGTTAGAATATATTTTTGGCACATAAATATGTTATTTATTTAGAATATGTGAGGTTAATATAAAAATGTCATTTTGTTTAGAAAAATGTTATGCTAGGATAAAAATATCATTTTTGATAGAAAATGTCATTATTTAGAAAATGTTATGTTATATAAAAAAATGTCACTTTAGCTAGAGAAGTCATGTTAAAATAAATATGACATTTATGTTAGAAAAATCATTATGCAAATAAATATCACTTTTATGTTAGAAAACTTATTGTGCAAATAAATATGACATTTATGTTAAAAAACATATTGTGCAAATAAACATGTTATTTATGTTAGAATACTTATTGTGAAAATAAACATGTCATTTGTGTTAGAAAACTTATTGAGCAAATAAACATGTCATTGATGTTAGAAAATATATTGTACAAATAAACATGTTACATAACAAGGTCAGTATTTAGATATATTCGTATTACATAAGAATGTCGTTTTATTAGAAAATTGACATAAGTTAAAAATATGATTTGTACTAGATTAAAATATTATCATTATAATGTTAGTATTAATATAGCAATTGAAATTAAATTATAAATATTTATTTATAATTTTAAAACAGTGAAGTTTGGTTAAATAGAAAATAATTCAAACCGATTATAATTGGTTAAATTTATTAACGAATAATTTATTTAAATAAATTTTTGTTGTATGAAAACCCCACACAGGTATTGGGATGATATTTGACATACACTAGTCCCAATATTTAGTTATATGTCAATCGATGGATTGACAGTCTGTGATGAGTGTTATTTATTTATTTTAATGCTCACACAGTTGTAAACTTCACTCTAGATGTGAATGGACTATTTAATGATTAATTATCATTATTGTTAAATGCATGCGATGTATGAAAATCCATATAACTAAAATTATATGGAAATTGATTGAGTCGCATTCCAATTCAGAATGTTTTTAAATAAATAATATTCAAAAATGAAGAATCTTTTAAAATAGAGAATATTTTAAAATGAAGAGCATTTTAAAATGAATCCAGAAGAATAAAATTATGATTTTTATGTCCATCTTTGAATGGACATAAGAATATAATAATATGAAGCCGGGTTAAGTAGCAAATGCCATTTTTACCCAAACGGGTTTATCGATCGATTTTATTCATTTTATAATGAATATCGAAAAGAAGGGATTTCAAAATCTAATATTTTGAAAATATAAATATTATATTTTAATGTGATAAAGATATAGAAAATTCAATTTTGATTTAAAATTGAAAATGAAGTTAAAATCATTTTAAAATGAATTTTTAAATATTTTATAAAATACGTTTTAATAGAAACCGAAGAATTATATAATATATATTATATATATTTAATGGCCTAAATAGAACGCGCCGCGCAGCGACCGTTCGCGGATTTCGACCATTAACTTCAAATGGGGGTAACGGGAAATCCAACCGTCGGATTCTCCTAAAACAGAAATCGTTAGGTTCGTATCGAAAAGAGCTTTCCAATGAATATAAGAGTTTTGAAATCTAACTGTAATAACACGGAAATCTGAGCCAATTTAAAATTTTTATTTTGGCAATTTTGATGAATTTTGATTATTTAAAATGAATTATTTTAAATAAAAACGACGAGAAATTTATTTTGAATAGAATTAGAATGAATATATTTATTTGAATCGTCGTTAGAATATAAATATTTTATTTTAATTATAAAACGAATTGAAAATGGCGCGGTAGTTAGAAAATTCGATTTCAAAGTTCAAATGAATGTACAGGATTCAAAATAAACCGGATTTGGCGAAACCAAAAATTTTAGAATCTAATTGAGGATACCTTTCCAACAAATCTGAAAAATCAGAATTTCATAGCGGGAATCAAAAGTTACGTCCAGTTGAAAATTCAGAATAGTCGCTATGGAATTCTGGCCTTTAAAAATGAAAATTTTGCAAACGACCTCGGTTTTCGACAAAACCACTTTTGTTGGATCCGGGATGTCTAGTCATTGCTAGATTCCAAAATTCATAATTTTTCGAATCAATATGTGAGCGTGGCAAAGTAAAACGTGTTTTGACAAGTTTCAGTCAATTCCGATCGACTGGAAAATGGCCATTTTTCAAACGGTCTCAGAATTTGACGAAATAAGTTTTGTTAGGACGGTACCGTCAGTACGAAGCTAGAAAATATTTTTCGGGAATTTTTAGAGTCCGTATGTGGCCCCGTGTGACGGCCCGCCCCGCACCAGCCTGCATTTCCTCCGAAAGTGCGTTGTACACATGCCCGACTAGCACGGGACGGTCGTGAGGAGAAAGGAAAGAAGGGAATTAACTAACGAGGAACCTGTAGAATGTCTCACAGTGCATGGAATAAAATATAATAATAATAACATACTTGACATAAAACAGGTGAGACATTGCATAAGCTGATAACTAAAATCAACATCAACATCAGAGCAGCGGAAATCCAAATACAGCTTATTACACTTTCCAAATTTACTGTCTCCAACAAAAGAAAGCTAAAGTAGAAGATGCACCACTAATGCCCAAGCAGTGATCTTCAACAACACAGGGAGAATACTATATATATATATATATATATATATATATTACGTGGAAGCCTCCTGCTCGTCTTCGGATCATCTGCCCGTGCATCACCAGCTAACCTGTCTCTAGTCTGCTCGTGTGAGCACCCATAGTAATAAGAAGAGACATAAAACTCTGGGTCAGACATAAAGCCTAGTACGAGCGATAAGCATCTAAACAGAACAATAACAGGTATACTAAACCATACCTAAACCTGGACCTGCAACCAAAGAGTTCGTACCACATACCGTACGGTACTCTAAGGTGCCATAATAAATAGTGTAAAGAATATGGGGGTGGGGTGTGTATGTCATAATGATAGCAAACAAATCAACCATAGCAACCATCCTTACATCTCTCACTCAGTGCGTAAGGCATACGATGTCCACCACTGTCAATTACTAGACCCATCGAAGTAGTGACGGAGTTCAACTTGTACAACTACTACTAATACCAAGCTTACCACATGGAGTCATGACCAAATCTTTACAAATGACCCCACTTCATTGGTTTATAGCCCTTTTGTCGTACCTAGGCCACTGTGGCCCTGAATCCGTTCACGTACCTCCCATACATAGTGATCCAAAGTCATAGACATCGACTGCCCCTTGGCACACGTCCCGCAGCAAAGCCCAATCATGAAGTGAATTCATGGTTCCCAACTGGATCCTGAACTCTAACTTCCCATATTGGACTACCTTTGCATCTCGGGTTATTGGTCAATACTGGGTCGGGTCGGGTTTTCCTTCTAGCCATCGGTTCGGGTCGGGTCCGCTGCTTCGGGTCGGTTCGTAGTCTTCTCCTGTAGCGGTTCGGTTCGGGTCCACGGCGTCGCATCGGTTCGGGTCGGGTATTCCACTTCGGGTCGGGACGGGTCTCCTCCTCCGGGTCGGGTCGGGTGCCATCTCCCTTCCAGTTTGTGCTTCTGCTCCGATCCGCTCCCTCGTTCTTCACGTGCTCCGATCCGATCCCTCCTTCTTCATCTGATCCGATCCTAGTTCAATTACCGTGGCCTTCCCTCTTGCCAGCTCTCTCAAGTGTCAAGTTCCGATCCGAGCCCTTCGTCCCTAAGTCGATCGGATACCCAGCTTAACTAACATGGCCTTCCTTTTTGCCAAGCCTCTTTTGTGCCAGACTCCAGTTCGGGTCGGGTTCCTTGCCCAGGTCTCCTATCCGATCCGAGTCCATATCCGATCCGATCCGAAACCCTGCACAACGTTCTGCAACTTTTTCCAGCAACTTGTTTACGCCGTTCGACGACGTTTTCGACAAATCTAACTATACTAATCAATCACAAATCATTTCAAACAGTCACAGCAGCAAGCAAACTAACCACAAACATCAAAACAATGAATTTACATGTCAAAATGGATCAAATATACCCAAAACCCCTTATTTTCCCTTAATCATGTTTAAGCAAAACTAATCATAGGGTTAACAAAACTTGATCAAATTAAACCAAATTTCTACCAGAGGCATAAAATATTATTTTCGAATTTATAAAAAAATTTCCAGAATTTATTAGTGTATAAATTCGCTGATCCTCACTAGTCACCCTTAATTAATTGTAATTAATGTCAAAACGATGCTAATCACTCACCTTTGCCACAAAATAAAACACCAAATCTGAAATACTCTCTGTTTGGGTCGAATTCCTATGTATAGCAGCAGCTCCAACCTTGCTCTGTTGCTATTTGGCCTTGATTTGATGCAGTTTAGGATTAATCTTCACTAAAAATGTGTTTTGAAGTGGTTTTAGAGGATGGAAGCCATTACTAGGGTCTCAAGAAGGTTTGTGGCGGCCCAAAACTGAAATGAAAGTGATTTCCTAACCCTAATCAGCCCTCCTATGCCTCTAAACCCGAAATTCCCCTCTGGGCCTAGCTGCTAATCACTCGGTTAAGCCCAATTAACTAAAATTAACCCTCTAAATCTTCATTCAGCCATATCTCCCAAACGGTAAGTCCGTTTGGCTATTATGACACTCTACGGAAAGAGAAACCATCATCCGGAGCCAATGGAAGTGGTTTCAGGTCAAAATTCTTTTCCAGTCAAAAGTTATGGCTAAAACAGTACCAACTAGGGGTAAAATGGTCATTTAAAAATCGGGAAAAATCATGAACATGGGAAATGTCCCCAATAGTCGTCTCCCAAAGTTAAATGACCATACAACTTCGTATGTGAAAGAAATAAATATTCTACGGTCCTATGATGCGTAGAATACAGGTCGTTACACTCTCCCCCCCTTAAGAAATTTCGTCCCCGAAATTCCTTAACTCAAAACATACAAAAGATCCCGCATGCCTAACAGCCACATACAACAATCAAACATGCAAAACAAGCAAACAAGCCTATCCTAGCATGCGGAAACCTAAATCGAAGTCAAAATCTTACCAGGCAAAGAGTTCTGGGTATGTCTTCCTAATACTCTCCTCTGTCTCCCAAGTACAGTCATTCTCGTCCTCGCTCCACTGAACCTTGACTAGCTTCACCGCCTTCCTTCGAAGTTGCTTCATGTCGTGCTCGACAATACGGGCCGGCTTGCGGTTCCCAACCACCTCGGGTTCTACTTCGAAGTCCTCTAACTGATCAGGTGAAATAGTCATATCTGGGTCGTGAACGAACTTCCTTAGTTGGGAAACATGAAATACATTGTGAACTCACGCCATCTTCTCTGGTAAGCCAACTCTATATGCCAAATTCCCGAATAGTTCAAGAACAGGGAATGGACCAACAAATCATGGTGCTAACATGCCTCTCCTGCCAAATCGTATCACGCTCTTCAACGAAGAAATCTTAACAAACACCAAGTCACCAACGAAGAATTATAAGTCTCTTCTCCTCTTATCAGCATAACTCTTCTGCCTATCTTGGGCAGCTTTCATTCGTTGTTGAATGATCTTGATTTTATCTGAAGTTTCCCTCACCACATCTGGTCCAAGCATAAACTTCTCGCCAGTCTCTATCCAACATGATGGTGAGTTGCATGGTCTTCTGTACAAAGCTTCAAACGGAGCCATACTGATACTGGATTGGTAGCTATTATTATATGCAAACTCTACTAGATGCAAATGGTCATCCCATGATCCACCAAAATCCAATATACATGCTCTCAAGAGATCTTCCAAAATACGATTCACCCTCTCCGCCTGACCGTCGGTCTGAGGATGATATGCGGTACTGAGATGTAACTCAGACCCTAGAGCCTCTTGTAAGCTCTTCCAAAACCCACTAGTGAACAATGGGTCTCGGTCACTCACAATGCTTTTTAGGTACTCCATGAAATCTCACTACCAACTTCATATACAACTCTGCTAACTTAGCTGCCGTTCTGGTCGATTTGACTGGTATAAATCTTGCACTTTTAGTCAATCAGTCCATAATCACCCAAATGCTATCATGTCCTGATCTAGTCCTTGGTAAACCATCGATGAAATCAATCGAGACTTGCTCCCATTTCCATTCGGGAATTTCTAAGGGCTGTAACAACCCACTAGGCTTCTTTTGCTTGGCTTTAACTAGCTGGCAATTCATGCATTTGGATATAAACCTCCCAATATCTCTTTTCATCCCTTCCCAGTAGTAGGTCTGCTTCATGTCTCGATACATCTTGTTACCATCGGGGTGTATAGTCAGTTTTGAGTGATAACATTCTGTAACACCCAGTAATTTGAACATAAAAATTCACAAATTAAAGTATACTTAATTAAGTGAAATGGGTTGCGCAGAGAAATATATATATTGATATATATATATATATAATTGAAAATTAAATAAATAAATATGCAAAAATGTTCAAAACAGCGAATTGGGAGAGGGGAATAACCAAACCGGCCGATTTTTGAGGTCGACCCAAGCCCGCTGGGTCGACTAGGGGTTAATCCAGGGTGTTTGGCTGTCAACCCGTGGGCCGATTCGCTCGAATGCAGATTTTGCATTTGAATGGTTCTCATGGTTCAGCTTTAATCTAAGGACCCTAAATGGTTCCAACATGTGACTTCTTCCCCAAGACATGCTTTAAAGGCTAGGATTGGTTCTAGGGTTTATCCTATGGCTAAAACTATCCTAGTCTTCTATAAAAATACCTCTAACCCTCTTCTAAAACCCTCATAAATTGATCCTACAACTAAACTATGCCAAAATGATTACTCATCATGGCCTCCACTTCAACCCATGGCCTCCATCTTCTTCTTCATGATAGCTTAAGTGTTCTAAGCTAGTTTCAAAGTAAAGGAGCCTCTTTTCTTCATTCATGAGAGATTCTATGATCATTTGAGTGATTTCATGTTTGTATGAGAGTTCATAAGTTGCATTCTAGCCAAAGTTGCAACCTTTTCTTGACCAAAAAGCAAGGATCTTGCATGAGAGCTCATAAGCTTCATTCAAAGCCAAAGTTGAAACCTTTCTTCTTCAAAGCAAGGATTTTTATTGATATTTGCTCAAGGGTTTCATTTGGAGCTTTTATTTGGGGTTTTTGGTGATAGCATGAACGGCTTCGTCTCAATCTTTTAATTTCATATTGATTTGTGCCTTCATAGCATTGTAAGCCCTCTTCCTACTCTTAGATATTAACTTTAAACTTAATGTGACATGTTGTAAGTTGGGTTTGAACATTAAGTTTGTTGCATGCTATCATGTTATGTATCCTATCATGACTAAAATGTCATTATCTTGATCTTGTGGGTTTAAAGATATAAACTTTATGTTGAATGTTGCATTTTGGCAACATGAGAACTATCATGTCCCTTATGATAGCTTACATGTAATGCTATATGCGAAATTCTAGGCATCTTTCTATGTCACCTATCATCATGATTCGCCTATGTGCTAAGTTTGGGGTTATGCATGTTTTTGGGGCTTAATAATGTAACATGCAAGTTAATGAACACACTTACGCCTCATATGCCACCATGATTAACTTGTGGCCTTATACCCTTTTTGTCATGCCTTTGCCAAGTTCCTTCTTTAATCCATTATGCGTTGTTGTGAATGTATATGCGAGTTTAAAAGCGTTGAGGTTAGATTATGGGGAAACTCTAATGACATGAAACATGGTTTGGGTAAATTGGTATAAACGTGACAACATGTAACTTTGGCTATGAGCATGGGACTTGGAAACTTGACACGTATGGGTTGTAAGTGTAACAAGACACTAGACCAAACATGAAAATGGCCAACTCGAGGTTGGGTTGAGTTTGTAGCATAAATCTACCCGGACCCGCCCGGCTTAACTAGTGGCTACAAACAATAGGATCCAATGTGAGAAGTTGGTCATGTCGCGCTTAAGACTCAAGGTTAGACTAGGTTGTGGTGTAAAACTACCCGGAACCGCCCGGCTTAACTAGTAACCACAACAAGGTCTAATGTGAGAGGTTAAGAGTGCATTAATTAAATTAATGCCATATGATAAGGTTAAGTAAATTTGACTAATGACACTTAACCGATATGACACGAATGGGTAGGTTAAGTGGGACCGGGCTTGATTTTTTAATGACACTTAACCATACAAGACAATTAGGGGATGGGGTTAAGTAATTTACGCTTAACTAATCCGACTTGATAATTAGATGGGTTTAAGTAATCCACACTTAACTAATCTAAACACGGTAAATTCGATGAGGTTAAGTAATCCATACTTAACTAATCTAACATGGTAATTAGATGGGGTTAAGTAACTTAGACTTAACTAATCTAAACACGGTAATTAGATGGGGTTAAGTAACCTTCACTTAACTAATCTAAACACGGTAATTCGATGGGGTTAAGTCAAACACTTAACCAATCTAAACATGGTAATTCAATGAGGTTAAGTAACCAATACTTAACCAACTTAACACGGTAATTTAATGGGGTTAAGTAACTTATACTTAACCAATTATACATGATGATTTGATGAGGTTGAGTAACCTATACTTAACCAATCTAATATGCGGACTTGATAGGGTTAAGTCACAAGATCTTTTAAATAAACTTAACCATTGTAATACGATTAGTGGATGGGGTTAAGCTAACCCATGCTTAACCAATCCGACTCGATAATCTGATGGGATTAAGATAATCTATGCTTAATCAATCTAACATGATAATCTGACAGGGTTAAGACAAATAAATACTTAACCAATTTGACTTGATAGTGTTAAGTCATGAGCTTCTTGGTACACTTAACCAACTTGTAGTGCTAAGCCTTGAACTTGAGTACTTAGCCAATCTTGACATGATTCGTAGACGGGTTAAGTCATGAACTTGGATAACAACACTTAACCCATTTGACAAAACCCTAGCTAAGGGGACTAGGTTGGAAATCGTAGTTAACAAGGATAGCGGAAAGAGGGGCTAAGTGGTAAACCTTAGTTAAGGGTAACTAAGTAATAATTCTTAGCTAAGGACATGGGAATAGTTCATAAAGAGATGAGTAACCTGGTACAGTAGGTCATCGCTTAGTATACGAGGGGGAGCAAGTTATCTGACTTGGATAAAAGCTCCAGCGGACTGGGTGACGAAGCGGAAGCTTCGGGGAACGTGAGGGTACTCTTGGTATCCCTCTGTGAGGTGGCAAGTGGTCCATGAAACCCGGCCTCACAGGGGTTAAGGTCTGCGGTAGAAGAGCCAAGAGTATGCCTTGGTTGCTATGCGAGCGACCTAAAGACTGGGATGGATTAGCGTGGAGTCGACGATACTTGATTTTGCCCCGGGATAGCATGTCGCCGACTATCTACCATCTTTAGTCAATCGTGTACGTACGGAAAGGCATGGAACTCCCAAAAGACCATATACTAGCTATCAAGTTATGGGTGAGGTTGGCTATCTGGAAGTGGGCATCGATGGGCCTTAGTGTAGTTCTCATACATGATTTTTCTTGGATTGCCTTTCAATAGTTGAGGGAGGGGTCACGTGGGACCATAGTCACGGGTACAAAAACAGACCTTGATATCTGCATCAGCAGACGACTTAAAGCTCCCGACCGAGTTCCGTATCTCTTGATTTGCCCTGGCACGGAACTCGGATGGCACATTGAGGAACATGTGCGTCTAGACATGGAAAACGGTTCACGATACATACGTGGGATAAAGGGCGCGGTTGACGGGTGGCATAATCCCTAGTGGCCGTAGGTGGCTGAACCCAAACCGAGACACGGAAACGTTCATTAGGTAGCATAATCCCTAGTGGTCCTAGGTGGCATAAATCCTAAGTGAACGCGCGATAGTTCATGGTAAGGAAACATAACTAGATCTAGGGTAGCAGTCCAAAATAACCTCAAGGATAAAACGTTTACAAAGCCCGTATGGCCTATGGCAAAGGACTGAACTTATACATGGAAAGAAACGTACGAGTTGGGAAAACCTACATATGCTATATATTAGGTTGACATAGACCATTACATGACATTGGGCAAGGGACATTCATAGTTAACACATGACGCGGGTTGGGATACTAGTACGAGGGGTGCAGAGCAAATATACATGTTAGAACCAGGGGAAATATACATGATAGATACCGTGGGATGTTATACAGGTTAGATACCTTGGGATAGTATACTTGATAGAAACCTGACAATGTGATACCTTGATTTATCTTGACACCGTAGTTTATCATGACACACTCGTGTATCTTGGGACAGTAGTTCATCCTGTTATTTTGGTTTAGCTTATCTATCTTGTCATCATACTTATGTTCATCTCAGTTCATCATGCCAGTTAACTTTACTAGTTTATATACTGATAGTAGATAGGGCTTACCAGTCTTTATGACTGACCCCGTTTTGTTTTGCCTCTTGTCTTCCGTTTCTCCCCCCCCAGGTTACAGGGAGGAAATGCTATTGTTAGTTTGGACTTCTTCTGTGTGATGGTCATCACGCATGGCTTGGACTTCTCTTGGCTATGGCTATTTTATTGTTTTACTTGGGGGAATAATTGACAAAAATGTTTTTATACTTCTGTACTATTGCAAGACAGGTTTCCATGTAAGAAATTCTCTGATGTAAAAGGCTTTAGACCTTATTTATTAATGATATGAAAGTTGATTTTACAATCTTTGTTTTATATGTTCTGTCTTGTAATATTTCTGTACATGTTTACCAATAATACCTCTCTAAAGCTAGTGCATTCCTTTGCGAGTGACCCTAGCGGAGGTGGGGTGTTACATTTGGTATCAGAGCAGAAGGTTACCAGACTGGGCAAAAGTTTTGTAAAACCTTCTGAAAACTATTTGAAAAACCGTTTACAAAGAAGCATTTTTCAAGAAAAGTTTGTTTTAAAAGGCTATTCCCCAAAGGCCATTAGCATTATCCTTTGATTCCTTGATTGAATCTCCTTTCCTTTCTTTCCTCCATCTATGGTCACAGTAGTTCTAACTGTGACTAATCTTTGTCTAGCAACGTAGGTGTTTCCCGTACGATGGAGGTGGTTCACGAGAGACCTGTTGTCGTGGTACAAGGAAGGATAACAAGAATAAGGATAAAGGATGCGAGCTTAAGGATAAGCAACTTGTTGGTATGGCTTAGTCCGTCAAGGAGGACAAGGACAAGATCATCGGAGAGGACAATTGTACACTCCCATTTCTTGGTTACCTAAAAGAAATGGTACCGTTTTTGGTAAAGGTTTAGTCGTTCTTTTCTATCATCCCGTCCAGACTTTGTCTTGATCATCGAATCATTTAAGTCTACTGGGATAGTTGAGTCTCTGCACCTTAGTACTAGCACGATAGAGGATCCCAGTTTTTGTCCCAAAAATCTGATTGGAGAGTTGGTCCATTTATTCATGACTTGTTTGGATTTGAGAATGACATGTCTCGGCTACGGATGGATTCTAGGGATAAAGTGGTTATCAAGTAAGGGATACCTTTCTCGGTTTTGAAAAGAGGGTAGTCATACTCTTGGCTTGCTTTGGTAATACCTTCGAGGTCTCGTGTAACCTTTTGGGTTCTGACATGGTTAGTTACCTAGAATCTCGGGATGCAGTTGTCGGTAATCCGTTCGAATAGAATTCGCCGCTTAGGCGGATGGTTCGTTTCGCTTATGCATGAGTCATGGAATCACCCTAGTAAGTGCACATGTTAACATGGATTGGCATTGGTAAACGAGATCCAGAATTCACTAGTGAATTTTGGAGAGCTTGCATGAGTACGTAGATATGGTTGAGCCAAGTATACTAGGGAAAGAATAAATGGAAGTGGAACGAGAGGCGACAGTGAAAAGAGTTCCGACTCATACCTTGGAAATAGGAATCAAGGAACTACGAAATCATGAAGTCAAAAGGCAGTCAAGACACACTGGAATTAAGCTCGAGGAAATGCGGCTTAGACGCGCGCATCGTGTCTCTTTGTAAGAGTATATCGTTGATCCCTGGTTCTCCTGTAGAGCTTACTTACATGCTATCGCTTGGTGGGTATCCTCTCGGTCCTGTTTCTGTTACAAACCCCGTAAGGAGTTTGTCTTGTTTATCTCCTCGATCTTATCTTGGGAACCTTAGATAGAACTCTATGGATGTAAACATGTATTTGAAACATGTTATGATTGATATGGTTGCAAATGGTTGCAAGTGGTTGCTCGTGGATGCGCGAATACACATTAGATACTAGATTGACGCGGTCACGTTTCATGTTGCATATGCACGAGTATTTATACTTGTTTATGGATGAAATTGAATGTGTTATCATGCGGATATTGTATATGAATGAATGTTTGTGCACGCATATAGTACTTATATGACTAGGACTATTCGCATACATGTTGGACTCATGGCACTAAACATATTTTGCATTAGAAAGATCATTCAGGCCTGATCATTAGCATTAACTAAGGAGCATATACACACACGTTCTGCATATGTTCATATGGCATTAGAAATCGTCTAAGGACAATGGTTGCCTGTGGATGATGTTTTGAGTAGATGGATGATGGATGGTAGGATACGTTCTTCCTAACTTGGAGATTTCGGGGACGAAATCCTTTAAGGAGGGGAGAATGTAACACCCCGTAATTTAAACATAAAAATTCACAAATTAAAGTATATTTAATTAAGTGAAATGGGTTGCGCAGAGAAATATATATATTGATATATATATATATATATATATATAAAATTGAAAATTTAATAAATAAATATGCAAAAATGTTCAAAACAGCGAATTGGGAGAGGGGAATAACCGAACCGGCCGATTTTTGAGGTCGACCCAAGCCCGCTGGGTCGACTAGGGGTTAATCCAGGGTGTTTGGCTGTCAACCCGTGGGCCGATTCGCTCGAATGCAGATTTTGCATTTGAATGGTTCTCATGGTTCAGCTTTAATCTAAGGACCCTAAATGGTTCCAACATGTGACTTCTTCCCCAAGACATGCTTTAAAGGCTAGGATTGGTTCTAGGGTTTATCCTATGGTTAAAACTATCCTAGTCTTCTATAAAAATACCTCTAACCCTCTTCTAAAACCCTCATAAATTGATCCTACAACTAAACTATGCCAAAATGATTCCTCATCATGGCCTCCACTTCAACCCATGGCCTCCATCTTCTTCTTCATGATAGCTTAAGTGTTCTAAGCTAGTTTCAAAGTAAAGGAGCCTCTTTTCTTCATTCATGAGAGATTCTATGATCATTTGAGTGATTTCATGTTTGTATGAGAGTTCATAAGTTGCATTCTAGCCAAAGTTGCAACCTTTTCTTGACCAAAAAGCAAGGATCTTGCATGAGAGCTCATAAGCTTCATTCAAAGCCAAAGTTGAAACCTTTCTTCTTCAAAGCAAGGATTTTTATTGATATTTGCTCAAGGGTTTCATTTGGAGCTTTTATTTGGGGTTTTTGGTGATAGCATGAACGGCTTCGTCTCAATCTTTTAATTTCATATTGATTTGTGCCTTCATAGCATTGTAAGCCCTCTTCCTACTCTTAGATATTAACTTTAAACTTAATGTGACATGTTGTAAGTTGGGTTTGAACATTAAGTATGTTGCATGCTATC
The DNA here is from genome assembly GCA_030737875.1 of Allium sativum. Classification (NCBI taxonomy): domain Eukaryota; kingdom Viridiplantae; phylum Streptophyta; class Magnoliopsida; order Asparagales; family Amaryllidaceae; genus Allium; species Allium sativum. Next base: position 167,367,941 of record CM060913.1, read on the forward strand.
ATGTTATGTATCCTATCATGACTAAAAAGTCATTATCTTGATCTTGTGGGCTTAAAGATATAAACTTTATGTTGAATGTTGCATTTTGGCAACATGAGAACTATCATGTCCCTTATGATAGCTTACATGTAATGCTATATGCGAAATTCTAGGCATCTTTCTATGTCACCTATCATCATGATTCGCCTATGTGCTAAGTTTGGGGTTATGCATGTTTTTGAGGCTTAATAATGTAACATGCAAGTTAATGAACACACTTACGCCTCATATGCCACCATGATTAACTTGTGGCCTTATACCCTTTTTGTCATGCCTTTGCCAAGTTCCTTCTTTAATCCATTATGCGTTGTTGTGAATGTATATGCGAGTTTAAAAGCGTTGAGGTTAGATTATGGGGAAACTCTAATGACATGAAACATGGTTTGGGTAAATTGGTATAAACGTGACAACATGTAACTTTGGCTATGAGCATGGGACTTGGAAACTTGACACGTATGGGTTGTAAGTGTAACAAGACACTAGACCAAACATGAAAATGGCCAACTCGAGGTTGGGTTGAGTTTGTAGCATAAATCTACCCGGACCCGCCCGGCTTAACTAGTGGCTACAAACAATAGGATCCAATGTGAGAAGTTGGTCATGTCGCGCTTAAGACCCGAGGTTAGACTAGGTTGTGGTGTAAAACCACCCGGAACCGCCCGGCTTAACTAGTAACCACAACAAGGTCTAATGTGAGAGGTTAAGAGTGCATTAATTAAATTAATGCCACATGATAAGGTTAAGTAAATTTGACTAATGACACTTAACCGATATGACACGAATGGGTAGGTTAAGTGGGACCGGGCTTGATTTCTTAATGACACTTAACCATACAAGACAATTAGGGGATGGGGTTAAGTAATTTACGCTTAACTAATCCGACTTGATAATTAGATGGGTTTAAGTAATCCACACTTAACTAATCTAAACACGGTAAATTCGATGAGGTTAAGTAATCCATACTTAACTAATCTAACATGGTAATTAGATGGGGTTAAGTAACTTAGACTTAACTAATCTAAACACGGTAATTAGACGGGGTTAAGTAACCTTCACTTAACTAATCTAAACACGGTAATTCGATGGGGTTAAGTTAAACACTTTACCAATCTAAAAATGGTAATTCAATGAGGTTAAGTAACCAATACTTAACCAACTTAACACGGTAATTTAATGGGGTTAAGTAACTTATACTTAACCAATTATACATGATGATTTGATGAGGTTGAGTAACCTATACTTAACCAATCTAATATGCGGACTTGATAGGGTTAAGTCACAAGATCTTTTAAATAAACTTAACCATTGAAATACGATTAGTGGATGGGGTTAAGCTAACCCATGCTTAACCAATCCGACTCGATAATCTGATGGGATTAAGATAATCTATGCTTAATCAATCTAACATGATAATCTGACAGGGTTAAGACAAATAAATACTTAACCAATTTGACTTGATAGGGTTAAGTCACGAGCTTCTTGGTACACTTAACCAACTTGTAGGGCTAAGCCTTGAACTTGAGTACTTAGCCAATCTTGACATGATTCGTAGACGGATTAAGTCATGAACTTGGATAACAACACTTAACCCATTTGACAAAACCCTAGCTAAGGGGACTAGGTTGGAAATCGTAGTTAAAAAGGATAGCGGAAAGAGGGGCTAAGTGGTAAACCTTAGTTAAGGGTAACTAAGTAATAATTCTTAGCTATGGACATGGGAATAGTTCATAAAGAGATGAGTAATCTGGTACGGTAGGTCATCGCTTAGTATACGAGGGGGAGCAAGTTATCTGACTTGGATAAAAGCTCCAGCGGACTGGGTGACGAAGCGGAAGCTTGGGGAACGTGAGGGTACTCTTGGTATCCCTCTGTGAGGTGGCAAGTGGTCCATGAAACCCGGCCTCACAGGGGTTAAGGTCTGCGGTAGAAGAGCCAAGAATATGCCTTGGTTGCTATGCGAGCGACCTAAAGACTGGGATGGATTAGCGTGGAGTCGACGATACTTGATTTTGCCCCGGGATAGCATGTCGCCGACTACCTACCATCTTTAGTCAATCGTGTACGTACGGAAAGGCAGGGAACTCCCAAAAGACCATATACTAGCTATCAAGTTATGGGTGAGGTTGGCTATCTGGAAGTGGGCATCGATGGGCCTTAGTGTAGTTCTCATACATGATTTTTCTTGGATTGCCTTTCAATAGTTGAGGGAGAGGTCACGTGGGACCATAGCCACGGGTACAAAAGCAGACCTTGATATCTGCATCAGCAGACGACTTAAAGCTCCCGACCGAGTTCCGTATCTCTTGATTTGCCCTGGCACGAAACTCGGATGGCACATTGAGAAACATGTGCGTCTAGACATGGAAAACGGTTCACGATACATACATGGGATAAAGGGCGCGGTTGACGGGTGGCATAATCCCTAGTGGGCCTAGGTGGCTGAACCCAAACCGAGACACGGAAACGTTCATTAGGTAGCATAATCCCTAGTGGTCCTAGGTGGCATAAATCCTAAGTGAACGCGCGATAGTTCATGGTAAGGAAACATAACTAGATCAAGGGTAGCAGTCCAAAATAACCTCAAGGATAAAACGTTTACAAAGCCCGTATGGCCTACGGCAAAGGATTGAACTTATACATGGAAAGAAACGTACGAGTTGGGAAAACCTACATATGCTATATATTAGGTTGACATAGACCATTACATGACATTTGGCAAGAGACATTCATAGTTAACACATGACGCGGGTTGGGATACTAGTACGAGGGGTGCAGAGCAAATATACATGTTAGAACCAGGGGAAATATACATGATAGATACCGTGGGATGTTATACAGGTTAGATACCTTGGGATAGTATACTTGATAGAAACCTGACAATGTGATACCTTGATTTATCTTGACACCGTAGTTTATCATGACACACTCGTGTATCTTGGTACAGTAGTTCATCCTGTTATTTTGGTTTAGCTTATCTATCTTGTCATCATACTTATGTTCATCTCAGTTCATCATGCCAGTTAACTTTACTAGTTTATATACTGATAGTAGATAGGGCTTACCAGTCTTTATGACTGACCCCGTTTTGTTTCGCCTCTTGTCTTCCGTTTCTCCCCCCAGGTTACAGGGAGGAAATGCTATTGTTAGTTTGGACTTCTTCTATTTGAAGTTCATCACACATGGCTTGGACTTTTCTTGGCTATGGCCATTTTATTGTTTTACTTGGGGGAATAATTGATAAAAATGTTTTTATGCTTCTGTACTATTGCAAGACAGGTTTCCATGTAAGAAATTCTCTGATGTAAAAGGCTTTAGACCTTATTTATTAATGATATGAAAGTTGATTTTACAATCTTTGTTTTATATGTTCTGTCTTGTAATATTTCTGTACATGTTTACCAATAATACCTCTCTAAAGCTAGTGCATTCCTTTGCGAGTGACCCTAGCGGTGGTGGGGTGTTACACATTCTCTAAGCACTTCATCTCTCAATTCATTGACATTGGGTACAACAAGCTTTCCCTTCTTTCTAAGCCATCCATCTCGATCAAGCCCATACCCAGCGATCCGCTCAATCAAAGTGGCTCTGATCGTCAAACTTGCTAACATTTCTGGATCCAATTCGCACTTTGGTCTGAAATCATACCCAGCGATGTACTCCAGTTGCTTCCATTCTAGAAACATAGCCCCACAACTGGCATGTCTCCTACTCAATGCATCAACCACCGCATTGCCCCTTCCCGGTGTATATGCGATGTCAAAATCATAGGAAGCCAAGAATTCTAACCACCTTTGTTGCCGGACATTTAGATCCTTCTGGGAGAAGAGATACTTCAACGACTTATGATCTGTGAACAACTCAAATCTTTCTCCCAAGAGATAGTGTCTCCACATCTTCAACGCAAACACGATCGCTGCCAATTCCAAATCATGGTAGGGTATCTTTTCTCGTGCGGTTTCAATTGCCGACTAGCATAAGCTACAACCCTACCGCCTTGCATCAATACAACACCCAGTCCGGTACCACAGGCATCCGTGTATACCGTCATCTCTTCATTCCCCTTAGGAATGACTAACACTGTTGCGAATGTCAACTTGTCCTTTAGACTCTTGAATGCATTCTCGCGCCTTTCATCCTAGACAAAAGCTTGATTCTTCTTGGTCAACTGGGTCAATGGTGCTGCTATCTTGGAGAAATCTTGGATAAACTTACGATAATATCCAGCTAACCCCAAGAAACTTCTTACATCTGTTGCATTCTTGGGCATAGGCCAATCCTGTACCGTAGCCACCTAAGAACCTCACTTCCCTCCTCCAGAAGTGACACTTAGAAAACTTTGCTTTCAATTGGTGTTTTCTCAGCACCTCCATCACTATTCTTAAATGTTCCTTTTGTTCTTCCTCTGTCCTCGAATAGACCAAAATATCATCAACGAACACAAGGACAAACTTATTCAACTGATCTCTGAATACCCTATTCATAAGATCCACAAAATATGCTGGGGCATTGGTCAGCCCAAATGGCATGACCAACCACTCATAAAATCCAAACGGCGTCCGAAATGTCGTTTTAGCTATACTCTCAGCTTCCACTCTAAGCTGATGAAAACCTGTCGCGAGATCCAACTGAGAAAATACTCTCGCGCCACTCAACTGATCGAACAAATCATCTATCCGCGGTAGAGGATACTTGTTCTTCCTCGTCACTTTATTCAACTCGCGGTAGTCTACACACAAACGAAGGGAACCATCCGCCTTGGTAGCAAACACAACTGGTGCTCCCCATTCAGAAACACTCCTTCTGATAAATCCCTTCTTCAAAAGATCGCTGACTTGCACCTCGAGCTCTCGCTGCTCCCTTGGTGCCATACGACGAAGTGGCATCACTATAGGTCTGGCATATTTCACCAAATCAATACGGAACTCAATCTCTCGATGCGGTGGAAGCCCGGTCACTTCTTCGAAAACATCCGGATACTGGCCAACCACGGGCAAACCTGACAACTCACTATGCGGAATGTCGAGCGAGTTTAGAAAACTAGCCAATACCCCCTCACTGGGTAGACCACCAAACACTATCCTCCGCCCATCATCCGCTCTAGCTGTCACCAAAAAGCCCTCACAGTCTACCACCATCCCGTATCTTCGGAGCCAATCTACTCCCAAAATAATGTCAAACCCAGTAAAGCCCAAAACAAAGCAATCACAAACAAACACGCATCCATGACTCGATAAGACCACATTACGACAAATCATGCTAAGGCTAGTCGAACCACCAATTGGGTTCGTCACTACTAAAGGTCTATCGACAATCTCGGGCTCCAATCCCAACCTATCTACCAGGTCACTAGATATGAAAGAACTGGAAGCTCCGGTATCAAACAAAACTCTAACCGGAACATCATAAACAGAAAGCATACCTTGAATGACGACATTCTTTCCCTTCTCCGCTGCAGTTGGGGCATTCGACAAAGAAGGAATAACATTAAGGGCATATGCTTTCACCATTTGCTTTTCTTTAGGGGGCTGCGGACACTTGTCCTTGTGATGTCCCATTGGCCACAGTTGAAGCACTTCCTGTCCGCTGGCTTGGCCCGACAATTACTAGCATAATGGCCCTTCTTACCACAGCTGAAGCACTCAACATCTTGCTTATTCTTTTTCTTCTGGCCATCCTTAGTCTGATTCTGCTTTCTCTTATTCTGGGAACCACCCTTGCCTCCACCACTGGCTTGTGGCTTTGTCTCCTCTGTAGATACAACCTCAGTCTTCGGCTTAGGGTAGAGACTTTCTGATCTTAATGCTTTCCTAACAATCGATTCAAAAGTCTCATCGATGTGGTTAATAAGCCTTTCCCCCAAGTACTGATCCAAACCAGTTATGAATTTCTCATTCTTCTTCTCGGCAGTATCAATAAGAGATAACCCATATTTTGACAAAGTGTCGAATTCAGCAATATACTCCGAGACAGCTCTGCCATTCTGCTTGAGCTCCAAGAATTTCTTAAACAGCACTGACTTCTGAGCAGCTGGAATGAACTTCTCGCTAAAGCGAGCCTTAAGCTGCTCCCAAGTAATCTGATCTTCGGGAGTAGCTGCCTTTATAGCATTCCACCAATTCATTGCCCGCCCTTGCAGCTGACGGGACGCTAGCTTTCTCTTCATCGCATCCTCGATACCCAAATCCTCGGAGATACGTTCGCAACTATCCAACCAATCCTGAACATCCGTGGCCGACTCCGTTCCGTGAAACGGCTTCCCACCAACACTAGTATAATCCTTGTTCAGCTTGGCAAAGTCGACCCTCGGTGCCTGCACTATTGGACCACCACCATTTCCACCATTGGGAGCTGCCCTCTACACGTCCCTAAGCATCTCTCTCATGAGGTCAGTAAACATCGTCCCCATGTCAGCAGCATTCCCATTATTGGCCCCTCTACCGGTACCACTAACATATCGGCTCATCGTCAATCTGAAAAAGGAAACGATTAATGACTCCATAGTGGTGCTAGTGCAGAACGACTTCATTCTTATACTACTAATAGTATATATATAGCTTTTAAAAACCAAAATAATAACAAATACGCTCTCTCGTATACGTTTACTATCTCTCCCTGATAACTTCCCTAGGTTAACTACGCAACCTAGAGCTCTGATACCAAGTGTGACGGCCCGCCCTGCACCAGCCTGCATTTCCTCCGAAAGTGCGCTGTACACATGCCCGACTAGCACGGGACGGTCGTCAGGAGAAAGGAAAGAAGGGAATTAACTAACGAGGAACCTGTAGAATGTCTCACAGCGCATGGAATAAAATATAATAATAATAACATACTTGACATAAAACAGGTGAGACAGTGCATAAGCTGATAACTAAAATCAACATCAACATCAGAGCAGCGGAAATCCAAATACAGCTTATTACACTTTCCAAATTTACTGTCTCCAACAAAAGAAAGCTAAAGTAGAAGATGCACCACTAATGCCCAAGCAGTGATCTTCAACAACACAGGGAGAATACTATATATATATTACGTGGAAGCCTCCTGCTCGTCTCCGGATCATCTACCCGTGCATCACCAGCTAACATGTCTCTAGTATGCTCGTGTGAGCATCCAGAGTAATAAGAAGAGACATAAACTCTGGGTCAGACCTAAAGCCTGGTACGAGCGATAAGCATCTAAACAGAACAATAACAAGTATACTAAACCATACCTGACCTGGACTTGCAACCAAAGAGTTAGTACGACATACCGTACAGTACTCTAAGGTGCCATAATAAATAGTTTAAAGAATACGAGGGTGGGGTGTGTATGTCATAGTGATAGCAAACAAATCAACCATAGCAACCATCCTCACATCTCTCACTCAATGCGTAAGGCATACGATGTCCACCACTGTCAATCACTAGACCCATCGAAGTAGTGACGGAGTTCAACTGGTACAACTACTGCTACTACTTACCACATGGAGTCATGACCAAATCTCACTTCATTGGTTTATAGCCCTTTAGTCGTACCTAGGCCACTGTGGCACTGAATCCATTCACGTACCTCCCATACATAGTGATCCAAAGTCATAGACATCGACTGCCCCTTGGCACACGTCCCGCAGCAAAGCCCAATCATGAAGTGAATTCATCGGTTCCCAACTGGATCCTGAACTCTAAATTCCCATATTGAACTACCTTTGCATCTCAGGTTATTGGTCAATACTGGGTCGGGTCGGGTTCTCCTTCTAGCCATCGGTTTGGGTCGGGTCCTCTGCTTCGGGTCGGTTCGTAGTCTTCTGCTGTAGCGGTTCGGTTCGGGTCCACGGCGTCGCATCGGTTGAGACGACCCCAAATCCCGTACTGACGGAGACAAGGGTAATCTTTGGAATATAACACAGAAACATATAATAGCAGAACAGAATTAAATAAATACACTAGATAATGAACAATAGAATATACTGGATAAAAGTAATCATCAGAGTTACACAGTATACAGGATCTTACTTAGTACAAAAACAGTTCAGCTATACATAAATGTCTACAGCGGAAAACAAACATAATATGTACAATAGCAGCTGAACAACATAAAAAGAGATAAATGATAGAATTCATCCTCAGCTCCAGCTATCCAGAAAGAACCAGCTAAACCTGAATACAAGGCTGCCCGTGTAGAAAAAGGGGCACCCGAGTTTGAAAGTGAAACAAACTACGAGTCAGTCATGGGACTGGTATGAGAAATCTATTCAAGACATATATAATGTGGCCAATCACAAGACCACGCCACTTTCGTGGAACGGGTTTACTCCATTGGATTGCCAGTGCTTTAAAACAAATATTTCTTTTAACCATCGCAATGCTTTTTATAAAAATGAAGCCGTTATAAGACTCAGTCCCCATCACACAATGCAACGCAAACCGGAGGATAGAGTTTTACCTTATAATGGCCAAAATATGCTTGATACGAATAAAACAAAGGCATTTGATATTATTGCTAGTGTTTATATGTTTTGAAAACCATTTCAAATCATAACTATCAATCATAGACGGCATGGGTACCATATATCATGTCGCCATATATATATATATACAATCAAAACCGCACGATGTCGTATTTGGAAATTGGATTTCCCTCATGAACCAAGGCAAAAGATAGTCCTTACCGAATTCGTGACTCTCTAGCCCGAGCCATAGGATCAGAACGCATCAACCCTTTAGATCGTCAGGGCCAGTCCACCGATGTGGATTATTATGCCTGAACACTACGTCTCCCCGCCCTTTGGGGCGTAAACGAGCCAATGAATGACTCCATCGGACCCGGATCGTCCGATCAAACCGAGGCGCCTCGCAACAGAACAACCACATAGGTGAAAAGTATATAAATGTCAGGGCTGGTAGGTCACTGACACCACCCTAGCTAGAAAGAAACGCAGGCCCTCCCTGATGTTCTCTCCCGTTTCTGGTTCATACCGGGGTGTGAGGCTCGCAATTTTACGTTATACACAAAGCTACGCCACACGGGCGGTGCTTTGATCATCTCCACAAGACTTTGCTTTTCAGCAGAAGCCCTGATCACTGCATCTTAGCATGCCACACCGGCAATTCATGCCATGCGACTGATGTCCGTCGATATACAACCTCTGAGCTCGTGCGTCTCAGAGAAGGGCGTTAAGCAAAAGAATAAATTCTCCGCCGCCAAACAGATGTATATTTAACAGAGATCAATCAACACAGAATAAAATCCAATGTCAGACACACAGTCCATTTACAAGTCCGTTCTGGGTCTGAACGAAACCGGAGGCACTAAATACCTCGCAAAACCATCGATCACCACGTACGTCTGGACGATCACCACTCATTATCCATATTTCGGGATGCCTCCCAATCAGGACCTCGGTTACCATCCAAACGAGGTGAAGATCTCCGGTCTTCGACCACCGTCTTCATCTTCGACTTTCAATCGTCGGTCAATTATTTGAAATGAGAATTAACTCGGCCTTTTCAAATAATTCACGTATATTTAGAATTTCAAATCAATTTATTTCAATGGTTAAATTATTCGACAACTCCAATCTTGTTCTTTCATGTAATTTTCACACCAAACGCATTCAACCATCAAAAGCTACATAAATCGAGCAAATTCAGTTTATTTCCATTCCATATCGTTTATGATATTTTATAATGATTTATCGCTATTTTTATTTATTTTAAATATAGCCCATATATTCAAAACGACGCTTCGGGCCATAACGCGGCCGTGGCGCTGTTTTTCTTCAGATTTGATTTACACATATCTGAAAATCTAACCGTTGGATCTTCACAAAATTTACCTCATTAGACAGACGGTTCCAGTTTCGGGAAAATTCGACGGTCGGATCTCCCGGTACAATCGTTTGAAGTTTCGATTTCAAAATACGAACTGCAGCGTCGTTATTCGATTAAATATAATTATATATATATATATATATATATATGAATGTAATCGTTTATGGCGCTGTTTTTCTTCAGATTTGAATTAAACATTCCAGACAATCCAACCGTTGGATTTTTACAAAGTTGGTGCCGTTGGAAAGATATTTCCAAGGCGAACCCGACGGTTGCGATTTCGGGAAAATCCAATGGTCGGATTTCCCGCACTAGTTGTTTGAAATCACGGTTTCAAAATACGAACTGCACGGCCTCGTTTCGTTTTAATTTTATTTATATTTATATATTTATATAAATATAGTTCATTCAACAATTTCAATATCGTTTTCACTTCAAATATTTCACTAACGCCTTAAAATTTTGGAAAATTTGGCCATAACCTCCTTTGTATGGGAGGGCTGGGAAAATTCCCAAATAGCCACATGAGCGTCTCATGTCAAAAAGAAAAAGAAAAAGCCAAGCGGCTAGCCAACAGGCTCATAAAATCATCACCCAAACAAAACAGTAAATGTGTACCTATTTTTCGGGCACAAAATTTTATTCCTCTTCTCTAGCCCCTTTGCTATAACCTGTTCAATAAATATGCATGTACATATATACAGTTCTTATCATTTATCATTTTTCGTTCAACTTCATATTTGATTTCCATTTGGTTTAAAAACACCATTCATTCTAATGTTGCATGTATAGGCAAAAATCATATCATTAGCTAATTAATGAATATTTCAACTCATATATGTTTATTTGAACGAGTGGCTATTTCTAACACTTCACATTTCAACAATTCGTGCATATAATAAAAATGAGATTTTTATTGTATAACAATTCATTTCAAAACACTATTATTTTATATAGTGTATATATAGGTGATAATAATAGGATTTTTCTTATAAAACAATTTCTTTCAAAACGAGATTATTTTACACAGTTCATATAGTCGATAAAAGGTGATTTTTATTATCAAACAATTTATTTCAAAATATGAATACCATTCAACACATGAATTTCAAATCAACGAATGAATATCGATTCAACACATGAAGGTTTTCTATAGTTTCTTTATATAGATAAAAATGTGATTTTTATATTTAAAACGCGAATACCATTCAACACAAGAATTTCTAATCAACGAATGAATATCGATTCAACACATGAAGGTTTTCTATTCAATGAATAAATATAGTTTTAGCAAATGAAAATAATTCAAACACATGAGTATTATTCAAAATTTCGGCAGCATAACGGCAGGGTAGTTAAAACCAGGACCGTCCCTAGTACGGCTCCTCGCTCTACCTTAAAACCTCGCGGTTTTTGACAATGGGGATCATGCATCTAGTTCGCACGCAGGCGGCATGTATATATTTATTTCATTTCCACAAACTAATCCTATGTGGTTTCAACCAATTATTTCTCAACCACAAACGGGTATTTTTCAACCACAATCAATCAATATCAACCACAAACAATCCCAAACAACCATTCGCTATCAATCAATTTTCACACCAATCACAATCAATAAATATCGTCCATGGTTTGTGGACGAGGGGCGTATATATATATATATATATATATATATATATTTATTTATTTATATATAGCAATTCACTTTTATTTCAACACGTATATAATTTTTACAACGCATATATAACTTATACATCGAACGTACAACTTCTACAACGCTTATACATGAGGTGTACAATGCTTATATAACTCATACATCGACTATATAATTTATACATCGTCGTTTTCCATATTGTTTTTAAATCAGAAATCTCACATTGGGTTCCACTCCACCAAAAATAGCAGAAGGCTCAGAAAAATATGCGGTCTCTTTTGTTGCGAAGCTCTCGTTGAGACGAGTCCGACGCTTTTGAAATCTTCGAATTTCGTTCTAGCATGAAGAAGTTACGGCAGTTTTTCAATTCACCACAAAAATGGAGATAATAATTAAATATTAATTAATTTCTTTAATTCCTCCTTTACCCCTTCCTCCTTTCTGGTCTCAGCCGACTAAACAAACCACCGCCGATGTCTAGGGTTTTGAAATTCCTCCCTGATCGTTGCGCCGGAGTTCGATCTGAGGCCGCCACGCAAAGCGGCGCACCCCCCTCTTCCTTCGCCTGAAGCGGCGCTCAGCTCGGTGGTTTATCCACCACGAAAACTGGACCCGAACGTCCTTGATTGGAGCTCGAAATTCGGGCTATCTGCAGCGCCTTATCTGATCCTGACCGTTGATTGTAAAGAGCTCAAAGGCCCCTTCGATTTCCCTTTGGGAATTTTGAATTTCGTTGAACCATTATGGAGATCAGAGGAGACAAAGATAGGACGATATACATCGTTGGTTAAGGTGAAAGGCGGCGCCGAACGTGAAAAGAGAATTAGGGTTTTCTCTTGGGCTATGTATAGAACATATTTTAATATTATTTTAATATTTAATTCCAATATTATTTGTTTATCACTGCTAACACCAAATCTAACCCAACGACTGTCGTTCCTAGCGTTTTACCCCCATTCCGAACACAATGGGATATGTTTCGTAGGCCCATTCGACTGTTTGAGTCGGTTTTCCTTCAAATTAAAATATATAACATTCAATATTAAATTTGAAGGTACATTTCAATTTACCAGGGCCACAAACTGATTCGAAAAATTCCAGAAAAATAAATCTAGCTATGTTTTGACGATATGGTCCCAACAAAACTGGTTTCGTCGAATTCTGAGACCGTTTGCAAAAAGACCCATTTTTGGTCGATCCAATTTAACTGTAATTGACCAAAACACATTTTCCTTTGCCACGCTCACACACTAGCTTCAAAAATCATGAAATTTGAAACCTAGAAATAACTTCACATCCTGGATCCAAAAAAAGTGGTTTCATCGAATTCTGAGGTCGTTTGCAAAATGGCCAATTTCACGGGCTATATAAATTCCATAGCGACCTTTCTGAAAATTCATTCGGCCACAACTTTTTCTTTCCGCTATGAAAATTCGATTTTTCAGATTCGTTAGAAAGATATTCACTAACAGATTTAAATATTTTTGGTTTCACTAAAATCCGGATTGTTTTGCACCCGGTACAGTCCGACAAAGTTTAAATTCAATTTTTGAAACTACAGCGCCATTTCAGGCCTTGTTTATAATTAATTAATTATATTCATTTTCAATTGTCGTTTTCAACTCAATTTTCATCTCAATTATTTAAAATATTTATTTTAAATATTTAAAATCCACTATTTTAGCCAATTTAAAAAATTTAAATTGGTTCAGATTTTCTGGGTCGTTACAATCTCCCCCACTTAAAACTTTTCGTCCCCGAAAAGGAACAAAGTCGAAAGTGGTTTGATAAATCTACAATCACACAACACAACCAACAATCAAATCGTTTTAACCTTTCAAAAATATACTGATCAACTTCTATACTCTTTTAAAATCATTCAGACTATAGAATTTAAAAGTTCTCATCCATGAAAAGAAAATAACCGCAGAGTAGGGAATTAAATGATAATGCAAAGTAGGGTAAATGTACCTTGCACCAGAGTCAAGCAGAGATATCTACTCAGCATCTGGGATAGGCTTTCTGAATACTCTCCTCAGTTTCCCAAGTACAATCTCGAGGATCTCCACTCCATTGCACTTTGACTAAGTGAACCTTCTTGTTCCTCAGCTCTTTGGTTTCTTTACCGATAATCTTTAGCGGCTCTCTTCTCACAGCCAATTCTGGAGTAATTTCAATATCCTGTTGAGCTGCTTCTTCCACGATCAAGTCTGGATCATGAACGTGCTTTTGAAGTTGAGATATATGAAATACATCATGAACTCCAGGCAACCAGTCAGGCAGTTTGACCCTATAAGCGAGAATTCCGATCCGTTCCAAAATAGGAAACGGGCCAATGAATTTGGGCGCCAACTTTCCAGTTTTACCAAACCGGATTACTCCTCTCATCGGCGATACTTTCAAATATACATAGTCGCCAACAGCAAAGGATATATCTCTTCTTCTTCTATCGGCATAGCTCTTTTGTCGGCTTTGAGCGGCGAGTAACCGCTTTTTGATAAAATCGACTTTGTCGGCAGCTTCTCGGATCATATCAGGCCCCAACACAAGTCTATTACCTGGTTCGACCCAACAAGCAGGAGATCGGCACGGTCTACCATATAATGCTTCGAATGGCGACATTGTCAGATTTGCCTGGTAGCTGTTGTTATATGAGAATTCAGCCAAATGCAGATGGTCTTCCCATGATCCACCGAAATCTATAACACAAGCCCGCAATAGATCTTCTAAAATACGATTCACCCTCTCAGTCTGACCGTCTGTCTGAGGATGATGATAAGTGGTGCTCAAGTTCAACTTCGTTCCCAGTTCGACTTGAAATGCTTCCCAGAATTTGCTAGTGAATATTGTATCTCTATCACTGACTATACTGAGCGGCACTCCATGTAGTCTAACTATTTCCTTGAAGTAAATCTGCGCCAGACTCTGAGCAGTTCTGTTTGATCTGACAGGTATGAAATGGGCGGTCTTCGTGAAGCGATCTACGATCACCCAAATACTGTCATTCCCTTTTCTGGTTCTGGGCAGACCATCAATGAAATCCATAGAAATATGTTCCCACTTCCAACCCGGAACTTCTAGCGGGTGTAATAATCCAGCCAATTTCTGTTGGTCACTCTTGACTAGCTGGCAAGTAGGGCATCGGCTAACATATAAGGAAATGTCCCTTTTCATCGACTTCCACCAGAAAGTGCGTTTGATGTCATTATACATTTTGCTTACTCCCGGATGGATACTGAGTTTTGACTTGTGGCATTCATCCAGAACTTCTTTTCAAAGCTCAGGAATGTTAGGGACACAGATTCGACCTTTGAGCCTTAAAATCCCATCATTGTCTACTTGAAAACTCGAGGGTTCGCCTTGTTGAATATCTCTCTGATCTTCTGAATGAAGTGATCATTTTCCTGAAGAGCAGATATTTTATCTATCAATGAAGTCGTGATAATAAAGCTGGCGATCATTTCATTCTTTCGGCTTAACGCATCGGCCACGACATTGGCTTTTCCTGGAGTGTATAGAATTTCAAAATCATATGCTGCAAGAAACTCCAGCCAACGTTGCTGCCTCAGATTCAGGTCTTTCTGAGTGAACAGATACTTTAACGACTGGTGATCTGTAAACAGTTCAAATCTCTCACCCAGAAGATAGTGTCTCCAGATTTTCAAAGCGAACACAATAGCCAATAACTCAAGATCATGAGTTACGTAGTTTTTCTCGTGCGGCTTCAATTGACGGCTAGCATAAGCAATCACTTGGCCTCTTTGCATTAACACTGCGCCAAGGCCTTCTCTGGAAGCATCAGTCCAGACTTTTAAATCCTGGTTGCCATCGATGATGGTTAACACTGGAGCAGTCGTTAGTCTTAACTTTAGCTCTTCGAAAGCTTCCTCACTTTCTGGAGTCCATTTGAACTTAGAGTGCTTCTTCGTAAGCTTTGTTAAATGACCAGATATCTTCGAAAAGATTTTAACGAACTTCCGGTAATAGCTAGCCAATCCGAGAAAACTGCGGACTTCAGTGGGGGTGCTGGGCTGTTTCCAGTTCTGAATAGCTGTGATTTTGCTTGGATCCACCGCAATTCCTTCCTTCGATACGACGTGGCCCAGAAATTTCACTTCATCCTGCCAGAATATACATTTGGAAAACTTTGCTTTCAATACATTCCCTCTCAGAATTTCTAGAACTTGTTCCAGATGCTTTTCATGTTCGGCTTTTGATTTAGAGAAGATTAGAATATCATCAATAAAAACCAGAACAGATTTATTCAATACTCCTCTGAATACTCTGTTCATTAGATCGACGAAGTAAGCGGGAGCGTTACATAAGCCGAACGCGGCATTACTAACCACTCGTAGAATAAGTCGGGACCTCTGAATGCTGTCATTGGAACACACTCTTCGGCAATTCGAAGTTGATGGAAACCTGTAGCTAGGTCCATTCGTGAAAATACTTGTGCTCCATTTAATCGATCCAACAAATCATCAATCCGTGGCAATGGATATTTGTTCTTTATGGTCTGCTTGTTCAAATCACGATAATCCACACATAGACGTAGAGTACCGTTAGATTTCGGGACAAACACCACTGTTGCACCCCAATCAGAGAAACTAGGCCTGATCAGACCCTTCCATACGAGCTGTCGTGTTTGATTGTCTAATTCCTCCTTCTCTTTCAAGGACATTCTTCGAATAGCGTGAACTACCGACCTTGCATTGGGAATCAAAGCAATCTTGAACTCTATTTCTCTTTGCGGAGGTAAGTGAACGACTTCCTCGAACACATCCGCATAGTTCTTGACGACAGGAATATCTTTCACTAGGTCGGGAATATTCTCTGAGATTTCAGGGATATCTTCTATTTGGGCTGGAGAGACATTCAAAGCTGCCGAGAAGTCCTTCCTATTAGCATTCTGACCTTCACAGGGAATGGTTATATAACTCCCTGATTTAATCTTAGCTCTAACTACTCTCTCGGTGCATCTAACCTCTGCTTCATATTTGGTTAGCCAGTCCAATCCCAGAATAATATCGAATTCATTAAAATTCACGACGATAGAGATAATAGGGAATTTATAGCAAGAAAAGGAGACAGGTACTGCACAAATCCAACTGAGATTGATAGAACCCCCGACCGGATTCTGGACAGTCATTGGTTCCTTGATCTTCCTCAAGTTCAAATCTGGTTTCTTAGCGGCACTCTTTGAAATAAAGCTTCGCGACGCGCCTGTGTCAAACAGTACTTTAACTGGAATGTTTTTGACAGTAAGCGTTCCTTCTAAAACATCCGATCTTCCTGAACTTGTTGAGGGATCAGAAGTTTCTGCTACTACATTCACTTGAACTTCTTCAGGCTTCCTCAAGAGCCAGCAATCCTTTGCAAGATGACCAGTCTGCCTGCATTTACTGCAACCTCTTTTCTCTTGGAAATTCTTCTCTGATTTAGATCCACTCTTGATTCGTTTCTTTAGAGATCTGCAACTTATCGAGAGATGTCCTTGCTTATTGCAGTTAGAGCAAATAGCAGTTGTCACTGGTTCTTTCCCAGACTTAGCCCTTTTTCTCTTAGCACTAGGCTTCTCATTGACCTCAGACCTCGTACTGGCTCCAGCAATATCAGTTTCCGACTCTGCTTTGTCACTAGAACCGACTTCTTCTTCGTCGCGTAACATTCCTTTCTTATGGAGATCTTCATACTGATAGGCCATGTATATCATTTTAGAAAAAGGAAGCTTCACGTTTCTCATTACACTATTCTGATATCTCCTTTGCAGGCCATGAATAAATCTCAGATTTTTCCTCTTTGGGTCTTGAATTAGATGAGGAGCAAAGTGAGCAAGCTCGTTGAATTTCTTATGATATTCTGGGATGGTCATATCACCTTGTATTAGATAAGAAAGTTCTTCACACAATCGCTCCTTCGCTTCAGGAGGAGTAAATCTTTCTAGGAAAATCACTTTGAATCTGTCCCAGGTGATATCACCTTCTGGATTATCTTTGATGATTGTTTCCCACCAAATAAAAGCTTCTTCTTTGAGCGCCCAAGATGCTACTAGCCTTTTCTGGTCATCCCTCAGCTGGATACGCTCAAAAATTCTTTCGACAGAACTCATCCAAACTTGAGTTTGAATAATAGATTCATTGCCCGAGAACTGTGCTCCGTTCAGATTTCGATATCTCTTTAATAGAGCCTCTAGATTGGGTTCTGCATTTCTCCTGTTTCTGACACTCATTTTTCTAGCACCTCTGCAAATGGCAGATCAAGTGTCAGGTCACAGAAAAGATAATTTTAAACATAGAAACATATACTTCAAATGTAAATGTGTCTATCGAAGTGTAAATTCATTCTGCTTTACTCATACTAGGATATTGCTGATCCTATCTGTATAGAGTTTCCCATCCTAGAACACTACTGGTTCTATTTCTGACGAGTTCGTTCAAATGTTATATTCCAGAACTAAGCTTAACCAAAGCTCTGATACCACGTTGAGACGACCCCAAATCCCGCACTGACGGAGACAAGGGTAATCTTTGGAATATAACACAGAAACATATAATAGCAGAACAGAATTAAATAAATACACTAGATAATGAACAATAGAATATACTGGATAAAAGTAATCATCAGAGTTACACAGTATACAGGATCTTACTTAGTACAAATGCAGTTCAGCTATACATAAATGTCTACAGCGGAAAACAAACATAATATGTACAATAGGAGCTGAACAGCATAAAAAGAGATAAATGATAGAATCCATCCTCAGCTCCAGCTATCCAGAAAGAACTAGCTAAACCTGAATACAAGGCTGCCCGTGTAGAAAAAGGGGCACCCGAGTTTGAAAGTGAAACAAACTACGAGTCAGTCATGGGACTGGTATGAGAAATCTATTCAATACAAATATAATATGGCCAATCTCAGGACCATGCCACTTTCGTGGAACGGGTTTACTCCATTGGATTGCCAGTGCTTTAAAACAAATCTTTCTTTTAACCATCGCAATGCTTTTTATAAAAATGAAGCCGTTATAAGACTCAGTTCCCATCACACAATGCAACGCAAACCGGAGGATAGAGTTTTACCTTATAATGGCCAAAATATGCTTGATACGAATAAAACAAAGGCATTTGATATTATTGCTAGTGTTTATATGTTTTGAAAACCATTTCAAATCATAACTATCAATCATAGACGGCATGGGTACCATATATCATGTCGCCATATATATATATATATATATATATATATATATATATATATACAATCAAAACCGCACGATGTCGTATTTGGAAATTGGATTTTCGTCATGAACCAAGGCAAAAGATAGTCCTTACCGAATTCGTGACTCTCTAGCCCGAGCCACAGGATCAGAACGCATCAACCCTTTTGATCGTCAGGGCCGGTCCACCGATGTGGATTATTATGCCTGAACACTACGTCTCCCCGCCCTTTGGGGCGTAAACGAGCCAATGAATGACTCCATCGGACCCGGATCGTCCGATCAAACCGAGGCGCCTCGCAACAGCAACAACCACATAGGTGAAAAGTATATAAATGTCAGGGATGGTAGGTCACTGACACTACCCTAGCTAGAAAGAAACGCAGGCCCTCCCTGATGTCCTCTCCCGTTTCTGGTTCATACCGGGGTGTGAGGCTCGCGATTTTACGTTATACACAAAGCTACGCCACACGGGCGGTGCTTTGATCATCTCCACAAGACTTTGCTTTTCAACAGAAGCCCTGATCACTGCATCTTAGCATGCCAGACCCGCAATTCATGCCATGCGACTGATGTCCATCGATATACAACCTCTGAGCTCGTGCGTCTCAGAGAAGGGCGTTAAGCAAAAGAATAAATTCTCCGCCGCCAAACAGATGTATATTTAACAGAGATCAATCAACACAGAATAAAATCCAATGTCAGACACACAGTCCATTTACAAGTCCGTTCTGGGTCTGAACGAAACCGGAGGCACTAAATACCTCGCAAACCCATCGATCACCACGTACGTCTGGACGATCACCACTCATTATCCATATTTCGGGATGTCTCCCAATCAGGACCTCGGTTACCATCCAAACGAGGTGAAGATCTCCGGTCTTCGACCATCGTCTTCATCTTCGACTTTCAATCGTCGGTCAATTATTTGAAATGAGAATTAACTCGGCCTTTTCAAATAATTCACGTATATTTAGAATTTCAAATCAATTTATTTCAATGGTTAAATTATTCGACAACACCAATCTTGTTCTTTAATGTAATTTTCACACCAAACACATTCAACCATCAAAAGCCACATAAATCGAGCAAATTCAGTTTATTTCCATTCCATATCGTTTATGATATTTTATAACGATTTATCGCTATTTTTATTTATTTTAAATATAGCCCATATATTCAAAACGACGCTTCGGGCCATAACGCGGCCGTGGCGCTGTTTTTCTTCAGATTTGATTTACACATATCTGAAAATCTAACCGTTGGATCTTCACAAAATTTACCTCATTAGAAAGATCTTTTCAAAACGAACCCAACAGTTCCAGTATCGGGAAAATCCGACGGTCGGATCTCCCGGTACAATCGTTTGAAGTTTCGATTTCAAAATACGAACTGCAGCGTCGTTATTCGATTAAATATAATTATATTTATATATATATATATGAATGTAATCGTTTCTGGCGCTGTTATTTTTAGATTTGAATTAAACATTCCAGACAATCCAACCGTTGGATTTTTACAAAGTTGGTGCCGTTGGAAAGATATTTCCAAGGCGAACCCGACGGTTGCGTTTTCGGGAAAATCCAATGGTCGGATTTCCCGCACTAGTTGTTTGAAATCATGGTTTCAAAATACGAACTACATGGCCTCGTTTCGTTTTAATTTTATTTATATTTATATATTTATATAAATATAATTCATTCAACAATTTCAATATCGTTTTCACTTCAAATATTTCACTAACACCTTAAAATTTTGGAAAATTTGGCCATAACCTCCTTTGTACGGGAGGGCTGGGAAAATTCCCAAATAGCCACACGGGCGTCTCATGTCAAAAAGAAAAAGAAAAAGCCAAGCGGCTAGCCAACAGGCTCATAAAATCATCACCCAAACAAAACAGTAAATGTGTACCTATTTGTCGGGCACAAAATTTTATTCCTCTTCTCTAGCCCCTTTGCTATAACCTGTTCAATAAATATGCATGTACATATATACAGTTCTTATCATTTATCATTTTCCGTTCAACGTCATATTTGATTTCCATTTGGTTTAAAAACACCATTCATTCTAATGTTGCATGTATAGGCAAAAATCATATCATTAGCTAATTAATGAATATTTAACTCATATATGTTTATTTGAACGAGTGGCTATTTTTAACACTTCACATTTCAACAATTCGTGCATATAATAAAAATGTGATTTTTATTGTATAACAATTCATTTCAAAACACTATTATTTTATATAAAGTATATATAGGTGATAATAATAGGATTTTTCTTATAAAACAATTTCTTTCAAAACGAGATTATTTTACACAGTTCATATAGTCGATAAAAGGTGATTTTTATTATCAAACAATTTATTTCAAAATATGAATACCATTTAACACATGAATTTCAAATCAACGAATGAATATCGGTTCAACACATGAAGGTTTTCTATAGTTTCTATATATAGATAAAAATGTGATTTTTATATTTAAAATGCGAATACCATTCAACACATGAATTTCTAATCAACGAATGAATATTGATTCAACACAAGAAGGTTTTCTATTCAATGAATAAATATAGTTTTAGCAAATGAAAATAATTCAAACACATGAGTATTATTCAAAATTTCGGCAGCATAACGGCAGGGTAGTTAAAACCGGGACCGTCCTTAGTACGGCTCCTCGCTCTACCTTAAAACCTCGCGGTTTTTGACAATAGGGATCATGCATCTAGTTCGCACGCAGGCGGCATGTATATATTTATTTCATTTCCACAAACTAATCCTATGTGGTTTCAACCAAATATTTCTCAACCACAAACGGGTATTTTTCAACCACAATCAATCAATATCAACCACAAACAATCCCAAACAACCATTCGCTATCAATCAATTTTCACACCAATCACAATCAATAAATATCGTCCATGGTTTGTGGACGAGGGGCATATATATATATTTATTTATATATAGCAATTCACTTTTATTTCAACACATATATAATTTTTACAACGCATATATAACTTATACATCGAACGTACAACTTGTACAACGCTTATACATGAGGTGTACAATGCTTATATAACTCATACATCGACTATATAATTTATACATCGTCGTTTTCCATATTGTTTTTAAATCAGAAATCTCACATTGGGTTCCACTCCACCAAAAATAGCAGAAGGCTCAGAAAAATATGCGGTCTCTTTTGTTGCGAAGCTCTCGTTGAGACGAGTCCGACGCTTTTGAAATCTTCGAATTTCGTTCTAGCATGAAGAAGTTACGGCAGTTTTTCAATTCACCACAAAAATGGAGATAATAATTAAATATTAATTAATTTCTTTAATTCCTCCTTTACCCCTTCCTCCTTCTTTCTGGTCTCAGCTGACTAAACAAACCACCGCCGATGTCTAGGGTTTTGAAATTCCTCCCTGATCGTTGCGCCGGAGTTCGATCTGAGGCCGCCACGCAAAGCGGCGCACCCCCCTCTTCCTTCGCCTGAAGCGGCGCTCAGCTCGGTGGTTTATCCACCACGAAAACTGGACCCGAACATCCTTGATTGGAGCTCGAAATTCGGGCTATCTGCAGCGCCTTATCTGATCCTGACCGTTGATTGTAAAGAGCTCAGAGGCCCCTTCGATTTCCCTTTGGGAATTTTGAATTTCGTTGAACCATTATGGAGATCAGAGGAGACAAAGATAGGACGATATACATCGTCGGTTAAGGTGGAAGGCGGCGCCGAACGTGAAAAGAGAATTAGGGTTTTCTCTTGGGCTATGTATAGAACATATTTTAATATTATTTTAATATTTAATTCCAGTATTATTTGTTTATCACTGCTAACACCAAATCTAACCCAACGACTGTCGTCCCTAGCGTTTACCCCCATTCCGAACACAATGGGATATGTTTCGTAGGCCCATTCGACTGTTTGAGTCGGTTTTCCTTCAAATTAAAATATATAACATTCAATATTAAATTTGAAGGTACATTTCAATTTACCAGGGCCACAAACTGATTCGAAAAATTCCAGAAAAATAAATCTAGCTATGTTTTGACGATACGGTCCCAACAAAACTGGTTTCGTCGAATTCTAAGACCGTTTCCAAAAAGGCCCATTTTTGGTCGATCCAATTTAACTGTAATTGACCAAAACACATTTTCCTTTGCCACGCTCACTACTAGCTTCAAAAATTATGAAATTTGAAACCTAGCAATAACTTCACATCCCGGATCCAACAAAAGTGGTTTCATCGAATTCCGAGGTCGTTTGCAAAATGGCCAATTTCACGGGCTATATAAATTCCATAGCGACCTTTCTGAAAATTCATTCGGCCACAACTTTTTCTTTCCGCTATGAAAATTCGATTTTTCAGATTCGTTAGAAAGGTATTCACTAACAGATTTAAATATTTTTGGTTTCACTAAAATCCGGATTGTTTTGCACCCGGTACAGTCCGACAAAGTTTAAATTCAATTTTTGAAACTGCAGCGCCATTTCAGGCCTTGTTTATAATTAATTAATTATATTCATTTTCATTTGTCGTTTTCAACTCAATTTTCATCTCAATTATTTAAAATATTTATTTTAAATATTTAAAATCCATTATTTTAGCCAATTAAAAATTTTAAATTGGTTCAGATTTTCTGGGTCGTTACATCGGTTCGGGTCGGGTATTCCACGTCGGGTCGGGTCGGGT
The DNA here is from genome assembly GCA_030737875.1 of Allium sativum. NCBI lineage: Eukaryota > Viridiplantae > Streptophyta > Magnoliopsida > Asparagales > Amaryllidaceae > Allium > Allium sativum. The sequence goes on from CM060913.1 coordinate 167,391,357, forward strand.
CTCCTCCTCCGGGTCGGGTCGGGTGCCATCTTTCTTCTAGTTTGTGCTTCTGCTCCGATCCGCTCCCTCGTTCTTCACGTGCACCGATCCGATCCCTCCTTCTTCGTCTGATCCGATCCTAGTTCAATTAGCATGGCCTTCCCTTTTGCCAGCTCTCCCAAGTGTCAAGTTCCGATCCGAGCCCTTCGTCCCTAAGCCGATACGATCTCCAGCTTAACTAACATGGCCTTCCTTTTTACCAAGCCTCTTTTGTGCCAGACTCCAGTTCGGGTCGGGTTCCTTGCCCAGGTCTCCTATCCGATCCGAGCCCATATCCGATCCGATCCGAAACCCTGCACAACGTTCTGCAACTTTTTCCAGCAACTTGTTTACGTCGTTCGACGACGTTTTCGACAAATCTAACTATACTAATCAATCACAAATCATGTCAAACAGTCACAGCAGCAAGCAAACTAACCACAAACATCAAAACAATGAATTTACATGTCAAAATGGATCAAATATACCCAAAACCCCATATTTTCCCTTAAGCATGTTTAAGAAAAACTAATCATAGGGTTAACAAAACTTGATCAAATTAAACCAAATTTCTACCAGAGGCATAAAATATTATTTTCGAATTTATAAACATTTTTCCAGAATTTATTAGTGTATAAATTCGCTAATCCTCACTAATCACCCTTAATTAACTGTAATTAATGTCAAAACGATGCTAATCACTCACCTTTGCCACAAAATAAAACACCAAATCTGAAATACTCTCTGTTTGGGCCGAATTCCTATGTATAGCAGCAGCTCCAACCTTGCTCTGTTGTTATTTGGCCTCGATTTGATGCAGTTTAGGATTAATCTTCACTAAAAATGTGTTTTGGAGTGGTTTTAGAGGATGGAAGCCATTACTAGGGTCTCAAGAAGGTTTGTGGCGGCTCAAAACTGAAATGAAAATGATTTCCTAACCCTAATCAGCCCTCCTATGCCTCTAAACCCGAAATTCCCCTCTGGGCTTAGCTGCTAATCACTCGGTTAAGCCCAATTAACTAAAATTAACCCTCTAAATCTTCATTCAGCCATATCTCCCAAACGGTAAGTCCGTTTGGCTATTATGACCACTCCACGGAAAGAGAAACCATCATCAGGAGCCAATGGAAGTGGTTTTAGGTCAAAATTCCTTTCCAGTCAAAAGTTATGGCCAAAACAGTACCAACTAGGGGTAAAATGGTCATTTAAAAATCGGGAAAAATCATGAACATGGGAAATGTCCCCAATAATCGTCTCCCAAAGTTAAATGATCATACGACTTCGAATGTGAAAGAAATAAATATTCTACGGTTCTATGATGCGTAGAATACGGGTCGTTACACCCCGGTAAATTGAAATGTGCATTTGAAATTAAAAGATAATGATTTATATTTTAAATTTAACGGAAACTGATCGTAACAATCGAACTGGCCTACGAAACATATCCCATTGTGTTCGGATGGGGATAATTAGCTAGGGACGAAAGTCGTTGGGCCTCGTTTGGAGTTCAAAAGAAAAGTCAACTCTTTGAAATATAAAAATAATTAAATATATAACTCCCTATACCCCCCTTTACTTTCTCTCCCCTCTTCATTTTAATTTCTCCGAACAGAGAAAATAAAACCCGCTTCCACCCCTCGACCTCGATCTCTGCCGCCGCTCCACTTCCACCGCCTCCCAAGCCAGCGCGCGCCACCATCGGAGGATGCCGCCTGCCCCCTCGTGCCGACGATCCGCCTAGACACCCCTCTTCTCAGCTGACGCTCTCTCTCCCCTTCTGTAATCGTATCCCACGCCCAAAGGTCGCCGCCCCCGCGACCTAGACCACCCCCACCACCTCCCCGTCACCCATCGCACCTCCTCCGACCACCAACACCATCCCCCACCCCCTCACCTCTACTGTAAGTGTTTTTGTTATTTTATTTATTATTTTTCTTTGTTTATTTACTGTAAATAGGCTTTAAAATGACGGAAGAAATATATAATTTATATTTATATAGTTATGGAATGAAGATATGATTTTTGGATATAATTTTTATATAGTAGAGATAATAAAAATGTGATTTTTATATATGTAGCGAATTAAAAATATGATTTTTATATAATAGAAAATATAAAAATGTGATTTTTATATATGTAGCGAATTAAAAATATGATTTTTTTATAATAGAGAATATAAAAATGTGATTTTTATATATGTAGCGAATTAAAAATATGATTTTTATATAGAGAATATAAAAATGTGATTTTTATATATGTAGTCAATATGGACGACGAATGTGACAAAGGGCGAGCACGGCGAAGAATTTCCTACATATGAAGAGCCGCGGTGTTTTGTCTAACTTTTTGGTGAGAACTCCTCAGTTTTAATGTGTTTCCTAGTTGAAATATATACTAGGATGCAGACGGTGCTTAGTAGCACCCGACACCCGTCATCCACAGACCATGGATGACTTGTTTGTTTAATTGATGTGTTGTGAAAGTTGATTGTGTGATGTGTAATGGAATAAAATATTTTATAGTCAAAAATATTTTATAGTTAAAAATATAATTTTTAACATGTATATAAAATAAATATTTATAAACAAATTGGATGATTTGTTTATATACACACATTTGACTGATATTGATTGGGATGATAAATTTTACACAACGCCCAACTGCACAAATAAAATCTGTGCTTGATTGTTTGAAACCCCACACGAGTGTTGGGATGAAATTGGACATACACTAATCCCAATAACTAACTGTATGTCGATCAATTGATTGACAGGCTTTTATAAGCATTGAATATTTATATTTGATGCTTATACAGTGTAGAATGCACTCTGGGTGATGGTTGATTGTTTATCATTGCTATTACATACATGTGTTGTACGGAATCCATATAATTAACAGTATATGGTATTTGATTGGGCGCCATTCCAATTTGGAAGATAAAGAATATTTGAAAATAAATATTCATGGGTTGAATAAAATAATATATTCATTTGTTGAAAATAAATATTCATGTGTTGAATAAAATAAAATATTCATATGTTGAAAATAAATATTCATGTGTTGAATAGAATAAATATTCATGTGTTGCATAAAATAAATATTCATGTGCCGAATAGAATAAACATTCATGTGTTGAATAAAAGCCGTGTTGATTAGATATGCGCCATTTTGACGCGAACGATATTCATATCGATTTTATTCATTTTTATAATGAATATCGAAAAGGAATTGATTTCAAAATCTAGCGTTTTGAAAATATTATCATTTATATATCGATGATATGGAATATTCAATTTTGATTAGAAATTGAATAGGAAGTTGAAATCGTTTTGAAAACGAATTTAAAACGATTTATAAAATACATTTTAAAAGGAATTTGACGAAATATATATAATATATTTATATTATATATATAATGGCCTGAATAGAACGCGCCGCGCTGCGGTAGTTCGCGAATTTCGACCATTGACTTCGAACGGATATTACGGGAGATCCGACCGTCGGATTCTCCTAAAACCAGAACCGTTGGGTTCGTATCGGAAAGAGGTTTCTAAGAATGTTAGAGATTTGAAATCTAACGGTTGGATTTGGAATTAAGTCCAAATCAAATTTGGAAAAGGTCGCTGTAAGTGCAGTTCGATGGCCGTTGATGGAAATCAGCTGTACGGGCCTTGATAAAATTATTAAAAATAGTAATAATTTGTGTAAAATCATAAGAAGTGATTTGGAAAGAATTGGGATGAAAAATTCCACATTTGAAAAGATAAAAATAGATTTTTATCGAAATGAACTAGTTTCGAACTAGATTTATAATACATTTATTTTTGAAATAAATAAATTGGATTTGAAATGGTTTTAAAAATAACTAGAATTTCCAATATATAATAGGAGTGAATTTGAATCGAAATTGTCCTGGGAATATTTCGATGTCGGATTTCGTGATTATACAGATATTTTTATGGAAATTTGAAAGATATATTTATATCGTTATTTCCAATACGATATTTGTTGGTTGTAGTATTTGATATTGAATATAAGCCGATATATTTTCTATTTAGATCCTTGTATTTAATATCAAATGGGATTTGGGTTTGTCGTGAATGGTGTCTTCATTAACACTATTCTTAAACCCGGTTGAGAAAAAGATTAAATCTTTTTATTTAGATTTAATGAAGTATACCAATAAATAATATTTATAATATTTAATTGGAATTGATTTTTGGATTTATCGTGAACTGTGTTTTAACGACATTCGTTCTTTAACCCGATAATTAATGGAATGTGATTTTGGGTTTATCATGAACCATGTTTTAGATGACATTGGTTCTTTAACCCAGCTAAAGATAGGATTTATTTCCTGGATTTGAATAATCATTAATATTGATTTTTGGGAAGATTAAAACTGAAGTAGAGTTTTAATGAATCTTTAAATAGATTGAAAGGTGAATTTGATAACTAAAATTATCAAATTCAAAAAATGATCAAGAATGGAGTACCACCAGTTTTGCTCCAAGAGATAGTTATATCTTTAATTAGATTTGAACATGAAATGGTAATTGAATTTACCGATAACACCGTGGTGTTAGATATGAAGTATTACCTGTTTTACTTCATGGGATGAATAGGTTGGCAATGGGAAATTTAACAAATGATTACTTCGGTAAGGTTCGTTAATCCCGACAAGTTTGGATAAACCATAATTTGGTTTGAATTGCTATTCAAAATAAGATTAAAGGATAAATTCTAAAGTATTTATCTTTGATAAAGTAATGGGAACCTTTCCATATAGAATGAGAATATTTGAATAAAAGAATATTCTGAATTGGAATGAGGCGTATGTTGTGTTTGTGTAACACTTGTTTATTATATACGCGAGCTATTCGGAAAGGCCGGGAGTGGATCTTGTGTGTTCGACATTGGAAAGACCCAGAACGAACTTGTATGGACTGTGTGTTTGACATTGGATTTTGCTCTGTGTTGATTGATCTCTATTAAATATACATCTGCTTGGTGAAGGGGAATTTATTCCCTTACTTCACCCTTCTCTGAGACGTAAGGGATCAGAGGTTGTATATCGATAGACATCAGTCGCGTGGAGTGGATTGCCTGTGTGGCATGCCTAAGTGGCAAATGATCAAGGCTTCTGTTGAAAAGCAAAGTCTTGTGGTTGATGATTAAAGCACCGCCTATGTGGCATAGCTTTGTGTAACGTTAATTCGCGAACCTCACACCCCGGTTATGAACCAAAAATGGGAGAGGACCTCAGGGAGGGCATGCATTTCTTTCTAGCTAGGGTAGTGTCAGTGACCTACTAGCCCTGACATTTATATTATTTTCACCAGTGTGGTTGTTGCTGTTGCGAGGCGCCTCGGATATATCGGTGACTATGTGGAGCCGATGGAGTCATTTGGCTCATTTACGCCCCAAAGGGCGGGGAAACGTAGTGCCCAGGGTTTAAGTTTAATCCACATCGGTGGACCGGCCTTGTCGCTCCAAGGGCTCACCTGTGTTTGGGTCCTGAAGCTCGGGTTAGAGAGTCTCAAATCGTTAGAGGACGATCCCTTGCCTCGGTTCACAGGTGGAAATCCAACTTCCAATACGTGACTTTGCGGTTTTGATTGTAGAACCTATATATGGCGACATAGTGGTAAGGGGTACTTATGCCATCTATGATTGATACTTATGATTGAAATTGTTTTGACACTATACACGTATAGTACTATCAAAATAATATGTTTTAAACGTATCAAGCATCCTTTGGCTATTATAAGGTAAAAAACCCTATCCTCTGGCTTGCGTTGCATTGTGTTATGGGACCTGGGTCTTATAATAGCTTCATTGTTCTTTATTTAGCATTGCGCTGTTGTTTTATGCACTGGTATTCTTGGGAGGAAACCCGTTCCGTGTTGTACTGTGTGGTCCCTTGATTTACCGAACTTTAAAATAAAGATTAATAACTGTTTTAGTTCTCACACCAGTCACATGACTGACCTGGAGTTTATTGTTTAAACCTAAACTCTGGTTGCTCCTATTTTCCGCATGGGCAGCTAGTAGTTTTGGTTTTGCGGATTTATATTCATAGGATCCTGATTTACTTACAGATGGAATGATATCCGGAAAGCTCTGTATCCGTATATATCTCTCTCAGTTGTGTATTGTATTATTTTTGCGCTGCTATGTAATTTATTGTAATCTCTGATATTTATCGAATGTATTTTATTTATTTATACTCTGTATATTCTTGTATTCTGATGGTATTGTTGTAATAAGCAATGAAATGATCTTCTGTCTACGTTCCGATTCGTCTTGTCCTCAGTACAATCCGTGATTTCCCGTAAGGGGGATTTCGGGTCATTAAATCGTGGTATCAGAGCTCTGGTTTACAGGGCTTGGAGAACAAGACACATTAGAACCATACGAAAGAATTCATCAGAGATTGGATTAGTAATATCCAATGAGAATGACTCGTTAGAGATGAGATCAGTAGTATCCTAGAACGAGTGTAAAGAGTGATGTTTTAAAATAAAATTTAAAACAAATTTTGTTTTGAAAATTTAAACTTTATTATTCGTATTTGGATATTTATTTGTATTGAATTTGGACAATCCAATATATAAAGATTATGCATATACGTCTGATCCACGTGTATTCGAAGTTTTAATATACTGGATAGATATAGAATCACACTCTAGTCGCCCGGAGATGGTTCTGATGATCGCTATGGTACGTACATCATCAGAATTTATATTCGAGTTTCAAAAGTGGGATTTCTTTATATTTCCAATTGACTGGTGTGAGAACCCAAACTAGATAGGGCTTATTGTTGTGATTTGGCACCAAAAACCTAATTTTTGGACTATGTATCAAAGTTATGAGTTTGAAAAGCTAATCAACTAATCGATTGTTGACTGTTTTGTTTGATTATTGTTTGAATAATTAAATGTTGAACCTTTAGCCAAATTGAACCAAATATTGAACTGTATTGAAAATTTGTTACATTTGTGTACGTATACATGTACTTACATTGAACAGGTCATAGCAAAGAGGCTAGAGCAGAAGAATAAAATTGTTTGCCCGACAAATAGGTATATGTTTACAAATTTATTGGGTTTTGATAATTTATGAGCCGCATGGCTGTTTCTTTTTCTTTTTGGATTGATGAGGGTCATGGGAGGTTGTTTGAAATATCTCGAAGCTCCCGGTGCAGCGGAGGTTATGGCGAAATTTAGGATGTTAGCCAAATTTTTGAAAAATTTGAAAAGTTCTTAGAAACTGAAAAGTTGAAGAACTTAAGCCTAGTTATTGCTAGATTCCAAAATTCATAATTTTTCGAATCAATATGCGAGCACGGCGAAGTAAAAGGTGTTTTGACAAGTTTCAGTCAATTTCGATCGACTGTAAAATGGCCATTTTTCAAACGGTCTCAAAATTTGATGAAATAAGTTTTGTGTAACACCCCACATCCGCTAGGGTCACTCGCAAAGGAATGCACTAGCTTTAGAGGGGTATTATTGGTAAACATGTACAGAAATATTACAAGACAGGACATATATATATAAAACAGCGGAAGTAAAACAAATTTCATTACCTTATAAAATAAGGTCTAAAAGCCTTTTACATCAAAATACATCAAAACCTGTATAAAGAAGCATAAAACCATTTCATAAATTATTCCCCAAGTAAAACAGTAAAGTAGCCATAGCCAAGAGAAGTCCAAGCCATGCGTGATGACCTTCAAACAGAAGAAGTCCAAACTAACAATAGCATTTCCTCCCTGTAACCGGGGGGGGGGAACGGAAGACAAGAGGCGAAACAAAACGGGGTCAGTCATAAAGACTGGTAAGCCCTATCTACTATCAGTATATAAACTAGTAAAGTTAACTGGCATGAGGAACTGAGATGAACATAAGTAAGATGACAAGATAGATAATCTAAACCAAAATAACATGATGAACTACGGTACCAAAATAAACGAGTGTGTCATGATAAACTACGGTGTCAGGATAAATCAAGGTACCACATCGTCAGGTTTCTATCAAGTATACTATCCCAAGGTATTTATCATGTATAACATCCTAAGGTATATATCATGTATATTTGCTCTGCACCCCTCGTACTAGTATCCCAACCCGCGTCGTGTGTTTACTATGAATGTCCCTTGCCCAACGCCACGTAATGGTCCATGTCAACCTAATATATAGCATATGTAGGTTTTCCCAACTCGTATGTTTCTTTCCATGTATAAGTTTAGTCGTTTGCCGTAGGCCATACGGGCTTTCCCATGTAAACGTCTTATCCTTGAAGTTATTTTGGACTGCTACCCTTGATCTAGTTATGTTTTCTTACCATGAACTATCGCGTGTCCACTTAGGATTTATGCCACCTAGGACCACCAGGGATTATGCTACCTAATGAACGTTTCTGTGTCTCGGTTTGGGTTCAGCCACCTAGGGCCACTAGGGATTATGCCACCCGTCAACCGCGCCCTTTATCCCACGTATGTATCGTGAATCGTTTTCCATGTCTAGATGCACATGTTCCTCAATGTGCCATCCGAGTTCCGTGCCAGGGCAAATCAAGAAATACGGAACTCGGTCGGGAGCTTTAAGTCGTCTGCTGAAGCAGATATCAAGGTCTGTTTTTGTACCCGTGGCTATGGTCCCACGTGACCCCTCCGTCAACTACTGAAAGGCAATCCAAGAAAAAATCATGTATGAGAACTACACTACGGCCCATCGATGCCCATTTCCAGATAGCCAACCTCACCCATAACTCGATAGCTAGTATATGGTCTTTTGGGAGTTCCCTGCCTTTCCGTACGTACACGATTGACTAAAGATGGTAGGTAGTCGGCGACATGCTATCCCGGGGCAAAATCAAGTATCGCCGACTCCACGCTAATCCATCCCAGTCTTTAGGTCGCTCGCATAGCAACCAAGGCATATTCTTGGCTCTTCTACCGCAGACCTTAACCCCTGTAAGGCCGGGTTTCATGGACCACTCGCCACCTCACAGAGGGATACCAACAGTACCCTCACGTTCCCCGAAGCTTTCGCTTCGTCACCCAGTTCGCTGGAGCTTTTATCCAAGTCTGATAACTTGCTCCTCCTCGTATACTAAGCGATGACCTACCGTACCAGGTTACTCATCTCTTTATGAACTAGTCCATGTCCTTAGCTAAGAATTATTACTTAGTTACCGTTAACTAAGGTTTACCACTTAGCCCCTCTTTCCACTATCCTTGTTAACTACGATTTCCAACCTAGTCCCCTGAGCTAGGTTTTGTCAAATGGGTTAAGTTTTGTTATCCAAGTTCATGACTTAACCCGCCTACGAATCATGTCAAGATTGGCTAAGTACTCAAGTTCAAGGCTTAGCCCTACAGGTTGGTTAAGTGTACCAAGAAGCTCATGACTTAACTTTATCAAGTCAAACTGGTTAAGTACTTGTTTATCTTAACCCTATCAGGTTATTGTGTTAGATTAGTTAAGCACAGATTATCTTAACCTCATCGGATTATCGAGTCGGATTGGTTAAGCAGAGGTTAACTTAACCCCATCCACTAATCGTATTATAATGGCTAAGTATATTTAAAAGGTCTTATGACTTAACCCTATCAGGTCCGCATATTAGATTGGTTAAGTATAGGTTACTTAACCTCATCAAGTCGTCATGTATAATTGGTTAAGTATGGGTTACTTAACCCCATTAAATTACCGTGTTAAATTGGTTAAGTATTGGTTACTTAACCTCATTGAATTACCATGTTTAGATTGGTTAAGTGTTTAACTTAACCCCATCGAATTACCGTGTTTAGATTAGTTAAGTGAAGGTTACTTAACCCCATCTAATTACCGTGTTTAGATTAGTTAAGTTTAAGTTACCTAACCCCATCTAATTACCGTGTTTAGATTAGTTAAGTCTAAGTTACTTAACCCCATCTAATTACCATGTTAGATTAGTTAAGTATGGATTACTTAACCTCATCGAATTTACCGTGTTTAGATTAGTTAAGTGTGGATTACTTAAACCCATCTAATTACCAAATCGGATTAGTTAAGCGTAAATTACTTAACCCCATCCCCTAATTGTCTTGTATGGTTAAGTGTCATTAAGAAATCAAGCCCGGTCCCACTTAACCTACCCATTCGTGTCATATCGGTTAAGTGTCATTAGTCAAATTTACTTAACCTTATCATGTGGCATTAATTTAATTAATGCACTCTTAACCTCTCACATTAGACCTTGTTGTGGTTACTAGTTAAGTCGGGCGGGTCCGGGTAGTTTTACACCACAACCTAGTCTAACCTCGGGTCTTAAGCGCGACATGACCAACTTCTCACATTGGATCCTATTGTTTGTAGCCACTAGTTAAGCCGGGCGGGTCCGGGTAGATTTATGCTACAAACTCAACCCAACCTCGAGTTGGCCATTTTCATGTTTGGTCTAGTGTCTTGTCACACTTACAACCCATACGTGTCAAGTTTCCAAGTCCCATGCTCATAGCCAAAGTTACATGTTGTCACGTTTATACCAATTTACCCAAATCATGTTTCAGGTCATTAAAGTTTCCCCATAACCTAACCCCAACGCTTTTAAACTCGCATATACATTCACAACAACGCATAATGGATTAAAGAAGGAACTTGGCAAAGGCATGACAAAAAGGGTATAAGGCCACAAGTTAATCATGGTGGCATATGAGGCGTAATTATTAAGCCTCAAAAACATGCATAACCCCAAACTTAGCACATAGGCGAATCATGATGATAGGTGACATAGAAAGATGCCTAGAAGTTCGCATATAGCATTACATGCAAGTTATCATAAGGGATATGATAGCTCTCATGTTGCATAATGCAACATTCAACATAAAGCTTATAGCTTTTAGCCCATAAGATCAAGGTGGTGTCTTTACAAACATGATGGGATACATAACATGATAGCATGTATGGTACTTAATGTTCAAACCCAACTTGCAACATTCATTTAACTTCATAGTTAATATCTAATAGTAGGAGGGGGCTTACAATGCTATGAAGGCACAAATCAACATATAAAACAAAGATTGAGACGAAGCCATTCATGCTATCACCCAAAAACCCCAAAAGAACAAGCTCCAAATGAAACCCTTGAGCAAATATCAATAAAAATCCTTGCTTTGAAGAAGAAAGGTTTCAACTTTGGCTTTGAATGAAGCTTATGAGCTCTCATGCAAGATCCTTGCTTTTTGGTCAAGAAAAGGTTGCAACTTATGAACTCTCATACAAACATGAATTCACTCAAATGATCATAGAAACTCTCATGAATGAAGAAAAGAGGCTCCTTTACTTTGAAACTAGCTTAGAACACTTAAGCTATCATGAAGAAGAAGATGGAGGCCATGGGTTGAAGTGGAGGCCATGATGAGGAATCATTTTGGCATAGTTTAGTTGTAGGATCAATTTATGAGGGTTTTAGGAGAGGGTTAGGGGTCTTTTTATAGAAGACTAGGATAGTTTTAGCCATAGGATAAACCCTAGAACCAATCCTAGCCTTTAAAGCATGTCTTGGGGAAGAAGTCACATGTAGGAACCATTTAGGGCCTTTAGATTAAAGCTGAACCATGAGAACCATTCAAATGCAAAATCTGCATTCGAGCGAATCGACCCACGGGTTGACAGCCAAACACTCTGGATTAACCCCTAGTCGACCCAGCGGGCTTGGGTCGACCTCAAAAATCGGCCGGTTCGGTTATTCCCTTCTCCCAATTCGCTGTTTTGAACATTTTTGCATATTTATTTATTAAATTTTCAATTATATATATATATCAATATATATATATATATATATATTTCTCTGCGCAACCCATTTCACTTAATTAAGTATACTTTAATTTGTGAATTTTTATGTTCAAATTACGGGGTGTTACATTCTCCCCTCCTTAAAGGATTTCGTCCCCGAAATCTCTAAGTCAAGAAGAACGTATCCTACCAACCAAACAACCATCTACTCAAACCATCAAACACTGGCATCATTGTCCTTAGACGATTTCTAATGCCATATGAACATATGCAGAACGTGTGTGTATATGCTCCTTAGCTAATGCTAATGATCATGCCTGAATGATCTTTCTAATGCAAAATATGTTTAGTGCCATGAGTCCAACATGTATGCGAATAGTCATAGTCATATAAGTACTATATGCGTGCACAAACATTCATTCATATGCAACATCCGCATGATAACACATTCAATTTCATCCATAAACAAGTATAAATACTCGTGCATATGCAACATGAAACGTGACCACGTCAATCTAGTATCTAATGTGTATTCGCGCAACCACGAGCAACCACTTGCAAACATTTGCAACCATATCAATCATAACATGTTTCAAATACATGTTTACATCCATAGAGTTCTATCTAAGGTTCCCAAGATAAGATCGAGGAGATAAACAAGACAAACTCCTTATGGGGTTTGTAACAGAAATAGGACCTAGAGGATATCCACCAAGCGATAGCATGCAAGTAAGCTCTACAGGTGAACCAAGGATCAAAGATACACTCTTAAAAAGAGACATGATGCGCGCGTCTGAGCCGCATTTCCACGAACTTAATTCCATTGTGCCTTGACCGCCTTTGACTTCATGGTTTCGTAGCTCCTTGATTCCTATTTCCAAGGTATGAGTCGGAACTCTTTTCACTGTCGCCTCTCGTTCCACTTTCATTTATTCTTTCCCTAGTATACTTGGCTCAACCATATCTACGTACTCATGCAAGCTCTCCAAAATTCACTAGTGAATTCTGGATCTCGTTTACCAATGCCAATTTATGTTACCACGTGCACTTACTAGGGTGATTCCTATAACCCATGCTTAAGCGGAATGAACCATCCGTCTTATTGGCGGACGTTACTCGATTGGATCAGAGATTTCCGATAAATGCATCAAGAGATTCTAGGTAACAAACCATGACAGAACCTAAAAGGTTACACGAGACTTCGAAGGTATTACCAAAGCAAGCCAAGAGTCTGACTGCCCTCTTTTCAAAACCGAGAATGGTATCCCTTACTGGATAACCACTTTACCCCTAGAATCCATCCATAGCTCAACAATAGAAGTATTGCTTCTAATCTCAACACTTGGCATAGACGTTCTCAAATCCAACAAGTCATGAATAAATGGACCGACTCTCCAACCAGATTTTGGGACAAAAACTGGGATCCTCTACCATGCTAGTACTAAGGTGCAGAGACTCAACTATCCAAGCAGACTTAAATGATACGATGGTCAAGACAAAGTTTGGACGGGATGATAGAAAAGAACGACTAAACCTTTACCAGAAACGGTACCATTTCTTTTAGGTACCCTAGAAATGGGAGCGTACAATTGCCCTCTCCGATGATCTCGTCCTTGTCCTCCTTGATGGACTAAGCCATAGCAACAGTTGCTTATCCTTAAGCTCGCGTCCTTTATCCTTGTTCTTATTATCCCTTCTTATAACTTCGGTAACCGGTCTCTCGAGAACTTCGTCCATCGCACGGGAAAACACTTACGTAGCTAGACAAGGATTAGTCGCAGTTAAAACTACTGTGACTCCAGATGGAGGAAAGAAAGGGAAAAGAGATTCGATCAAGGGAACAAAGGATAATGCTAATGGCTTTTGGGGAATAGCCTTTAAAAACTTTTCTTGAAAAATGCTTCTTTGTAAACGGTTTCTCAAATAGTTTTCAGAAGGTTTTTAAAAACTTTTGCCCAGTCTGGTAACCTTCTGCTCTGATACCAAATGTAACACCCCACCTCCGCTAGGGTCACTCGCAAAAGAATGCACTAGCTTTAGAGGGGTGTTATTGGTAAACATGTACAGAAATATTACAAGACAGAACATATATATATATAAAACAGCGGAAGTAAAACAAATTTCATTACCTTATAAAATAAGGTCTAAAAGCCTTTTACATCAAAATACATCAAAACCTGTCTTGCCATAATAAAGAAGCATAAAACCATTTCATAAATTATTCCCCAAGTAAAACAGTAAAGTAGCCATAGCCAAGAGAAGTCCAAGCCATGCGTGATGACCTTCAAACAGAAGAAGTCCAAACTAACAATAGCATTTCCTCCCTGTAACCTGGGGGGGAAACGGAAGATAAGAGGCGAAACAAAACGGGGTCAGTCATAAAGACTGGTAAGCCCTATCTACTATCAGTATATAAACTAGTAAAGTTAACTGGCATGAGGAACTGAGATGAACATAAGTATGATGACAAGATAGATAAGCTAAACCAAAATAACAGGATGAACTACGGTACCAAAATAAACGAGTGTGTCATGATAAACTACGGTGTCAAGATAAATCAAGGTACCACATCGTCAGGTTTCTATCAAGTATACTATCCCAAGGTATTTATCATGTATAACATCCTAAGGTATATATCATGTATATTTGCTCTGCACCCCTCGTACTAGTATCCCAACCCGCGTCATGTGTTAACTATGAATGTCCCTTGCCCAACGCCACGTAATGGTCCATGTCAACCTAATATATAGCATATGTAGGTTTTCCCAACTCGTATGTTTCTTTCCATGTATAAGTTTAGTCCTTTGCCGTAGGCCATACGGGCTTACCCATGTAAACGTCTTATCCTTGAAGTTATTTTGGACTGCTACCCTTGATCTAGTTATATTTTCTTACCATGAACTATCGCGTGTCCACTTAGGATTTATGCCACCTAGGACCACTAGGGATTATGCTACCTAATGAACGTTTCTGTGTCTCGGTTTGGGTTCAGCCACCTAGGGCCACTAGGGATTATGCCACCCGTCAACCGCGCCCTTTATCCCACGTATGTATCGTGAATCGTTTTCCATGTCTAGATGCACATGTTCCTCAATGTGCCATCCGAGTTCCGTGCCAGGGCAAATCAAGAAATACGGAACTCGGTCGCGAGCTTTAAGTCGTCTGCTGATGCAGATATCAAGGTCTGCTTTTGTACCCGTGGCTATGGTCCCACGTGACCCCTCCCTCAACTACTTAAAGGCAATCCAAGAAAAAATCATGTATGAGAACTACACTACGGCCCATCGATGCCCATTTCCAGATAGCCAACCACACCCATAACTCGATAGCTAGTATATGGTCTTTTGGGAGTTCCCTGCCTTTCCGTACGTACACGATTGACTAAAGATGGTAGGTAGTCGGCGACATGCTATCCCGGGGCAAAATCAAGTATCGCCGACTCCACGCTAATCCATCCCAGTCTTTAGGTCGCTCGCATAGCAACCAAGGCATACTCTTGGCTCTTCTACCGCTAACCTTAACCCCTGTGAGGCCGGGTTTCATGGACCACTCGCCACCTCACAGAGGGATACCAAGAGTACCCTCACGTTCCCCGAAGCTTTCGCTTCGTCACCCAGTTCGCTGGAGCTTTTATCCAAGTCAGACAACTTGCTCCTCCTCGTATACTAAGCGATGACCTACCGTACCAGGTTACTCATCTCTTTATGAGCTAGTCCATGTCCTTAGCAAAGAATTATTACTTAGTTACCGTTAACTAAGGTTTACCACTTAGCCCCTCTTTCCACTATCCTTGTTAACTACGATTTCCAACCTAGTCCCCTGAGCTAGGGTTTTGTCAAATGGGTTAAGTGTTGTTATCCAAGTTCATGACTTAACCCGCCTACGAATCATGTCAAGATTGGCTAAGTACTCAAGTTCAAGGCTTAGCCCTACAGGTTGGTTAAGTGTACCAAGAAGCTCATGACTTAACCTTATCAAGTCAAACTGGTTAAGTACTTGTTTATTTTAACCCTATCAGGTTATCGTGTTAGATTGGTTAAGCACATATTATCTTAACCTCATCGGATTATCGAGTCGGATTGGTTAAGCAGAGGTTAACTTAACCCCATCCACTAATCGTATTATAATGGCTAAGTATATTTAAAAGGTCTTATGACTTAACCCTATCAGGTCCGCATATTAGATTGGTTAAGTATAGGTTACTTAACCTCATCAAGTCGTCATGTATAATTGGTTAAGTATGGGTTACTTAACCCCATTAAATTACCGTGTTAAATTGGTTAAGTATTGGTTACTTAACCTCATTGAATTACCATGTTTAGATTGGTTAAGTGTTTAACTTAACCCCATCGAATTACCGTGTTTAGATTAGTTAAGTGAAGGTTACTTAACCCCATCTAATTACCGTGTTTAGATTAGTTAAGTTTAAGTTACCTAACCCCATCTAATTACCGTGTTTAGATTAGTTAAGTCTAAGTTACTTAACCCCATCTAATTACCATGTTAGATTAGTTAAGTATGGATTACTTAACCTCATCGAATTTACCGTGTTTAGATTAGTTAAGTGTGGATTACTTAAACCCATCTAATTACCAAATCGGATTAGTTAAGCGTAAATTACTTAACCCCATCCCCTAATTGTCTTGTATGGTTAAGTGTCATTAAGAAATCAAGCCCGGTCCCACTTAACCTACCCATTCGTGTCATATCGGTTAAGTGTCATTAGTCAAATTTACTTAACCTTATCATGTGGCATTAATTTAATTAATGCACTCTTAACCTCTCACATTAGACCTTGTTGTGGTTACTAGTTAAGCCGGGCGGGTCCGGGTAGTTTTACACCACAACCTAGTCTAACCTCGGGTCTTAAGCGCGACATGACCAACTTCTCACATTGGATCCTATTGTTTGTAGCCACTAGTTAAGTCGGGCGGGTCCGGGTAGATTTATGCTATAAACTCAACCCAACCTCGAGTTGGCCATTTTCATGTTTGGTCTAGTGTCTTGTCACACTTACAACCCATACGTGTCAAGTTTCCAAGTCCCATGCTCATAGCCAAAGTTACATGTTGTCACGTTTATACCAATTTACCCAAATCATGTTTCATGTCATTAAAGTTTCCCCATAACCTAACCCCAACGCTTTTAAACTCGCATATACATTCACAACAACGCATAATGGATTAAAGAAGGAACTTGGCAAAGGCATGACAAAAAGGGTATAAGGCCACAAGTTAATCATGGTGGCATATGAGGCGTAATTATTAAGCCTCAAAAACATGCATAACCCCAAACTTAGCACATAGGCGAATCATGATGATAGGTGACATAGAAAGATGCCTAGAAGTTCGCATATAGCATTACATGCAAGTTATCATAAGGGATATGATAGCTCTCATGTTGCATAATGCAACATTCAACATAAGGCTTATAGCTTTTAGCCCATAAGATGAAGGTGGTGTCTTTACAAACATGATGGGATACATAACATGATAGCATGTATGGTACTTAACGTTCAAACCCAACTTGCAACATTCATTTAACTTCATAGTTAATATCTAATAGTAGGAGGGGGCTTGCAATGCTATGAAGGCACAAATCAACATATAAAACAAAGATTGAGACGAAGCCATTCATGCTATCACCCAAAAACCCCAAAAGAACAAGCTCCAAATGAAACCCTTGAGCAAATATCAATAAAAATCCTTGCTTTGAAGAAGAAAGGTTTCAACTTTGGCTTTGAATGAAGCTTATGAGCTCTCATGCAAGATCCTTGCTTTTTGGTCAAGAAAAGGTTGCAACTTTGGCTAGAATGCAACTTATGAACTCTCATACAAACATGAAATCACTCAAATGATCATAGAATCTCTCATGAATGAAGAAAAGAGGCTCCTTTACTTTGAAACTAGCTTAGAACACTTAAGCTACAATGAAGAAGAAGATGGAGGCCATGGGTTGAAGTGGAGGCCATGATGAGGAATCATTTTGGCATAGTTTAGTTGTAGGATCAATTTATGAGGGTTTTAGGAGAGGGTTAGGGGTATTTTTATAGAAGACTAGGATAGTTTTAGCCATAGGATAAACCCTAGAACCGATCCTAGCCTTTAAAGCATGTCTTGGGGAAGAAGTCACATGTTGGAACCATTTAGGGTCCTTAGATTAAAGCTGAACCATGAGAACCATTCAAACGCAAAATCTGCATTCGAGCGAATTGGCCCACGGGTTGACAGCCAAACACCCTGGATTAACCCCTAGTCGACCCAGCGGGCTTGGGTCGACCTCAAAAATCGGCCTGTTCGGTTATTCCCCTCTCCCAATTCGCTGTTTTGAACATTTTTGCATATTTATTTATTAAATTTTCAATTATATATATATATATATATATCAATATATATATATATATATATATATATATTATTTTTTTCTGCGCAACCCATTTCACTTAATTAAGTATACTTTAATTTGTGAATTTTTATGTTTAAATTACGGGGTGTTACATTTTGTTAGGACCGTATCTTCAATACGAAACTAGAAAATATTTTTCGCCAATTTTTAGTGTCTGCACGTGGCTCCGGTAATTTGAAATGTGCGTTTGAAATTAAAATATAATGATTTATATTTTAAATTTAATGGAAACTGATCATAACAGTTGAATTGGCCAACTAAACATATTCCGTTGTGTTCGGAATGGGCGTAATTAGCTAGGGCCGACAGTCGTTGGGCCTCGTTTTGAGTTCAAAAGAAAAGTCAACTCTTTGAAATATAAAAATAATTAAATAATTAAATATATAATTCCCTATACCCCCCATTACTTTCTCTCCCCTCTTCATTTTAATTTCTCCGAGCAGAGAAAATAAAACCCGCTTCCACCCCTCAACCTCGATCTCAGCTGCCGCTCCACTTCCACCGCCTCCCAACCCAGCGCGCGCCGCCATTGGAGGATTCCACATGCCACCTCGCGTCGACGATCCTCCCAAACCCCCCTCCTCTCAGCCGACGCTCTCTCTCCCCTTCTGTAATCGAATCCCGCGCCCAAAGTTCATCGCCGTCGCGACCTATAGCACCCCCACCACCTCCCCAGCACCCATCGCACCTCCTCCGACCACCAACGCCATCCCACACCCCCTCACCTCCATTGTAAGTGTTTTTGTTATTTTATTTATTATTTTTCTTTGTTTATTTACTGTAAATAGGCTTTAAAATGATGGAAGAAATATATAATTTTTATTTATACAGTTATGGAATGAAGGTATTGTTTTTGGATATAATTTTTATATAGTAGAGATAACAAAAATGTGATTTTTATATATGTAGCGAATTAAAAATATGATTTTTATATAATAAAAAATATAAAAATGTGGTTTTGTATATGTGGCGAATTAAAAATATGATTTTTATATAATAAAGAATGTAAAAATGTGATTTTTATATATGTAGCGAATTAAAAATATGATTTTTATATAATAGAGAATGTAAAAATGTGATTTTTATATATGTAGTGAATACGGACGACGAAAGTGATAAAGGCGAGCACGACGAAGAATTTCCTACATATGAAGAGCCGCGGTGTTTGGTCTAGCTTTTTGGTGAGAACTCCTCACTTTTAATGTGTTTCCTAGATGAAATATATAGTAGGATGCAGACGGTGCTTAGCAACACCCGACACCCGTCGTCCACAAACCATGGATGAATTGTTTGTTTAATTGATGTGTTGTGAAAGTTGATTGTGTGATGTGGAATGAAATAAAATATTTTATAGTTGAAAATATTTTATAGTTAAAAATATAATTTTTAACGTATATATAAAATAAATATTTATAAACAAATCGGACGATTTGTTTATATACACACATTTGACTGATATTGATTGGGATGATAAATTTTACACATCGCCTAACTGCACAAATAAAATCTATCTTTGATTGTTTGAAACCCTACACGGGTGTTGGATGAAATTGGACATACACTAATCCCAATAATTAACTGTTTGTCGATTGGTTGATTGACAGGCTGTTATAAGCATTGAATATTTATATTTGATGCTTATACAGTGTAGAATGCACTCTGGGTGATGGTTGATGTAATAACCCGGAAATCTGGACAAATTTAAAATTTTTATTTTGGCAATCTTAGCGAATTTTGAATATTTAAAATGAATTATTTTAAATAATTACGATGAGAAATTTATTTTGAATAGAGTTAGAACGTATATATTTATTTGAATCGTCGTTAGAATATATATAATTATTTATAAATATAAAAGGAATTTAAAATGGCGCGGTAGTTCGATAATTCGATTTCAAAATTCAAATGAATGTACCGGGTTTAAAAATAACCGGATTTTAGGGAAACCAAAAATATTTGAATCTAAATGAGAATATCTTTCCAACGAATCCGAGAAATCAAAATTTCATAGCGGGGATAAAAAGTTATGCCCAGTTGAAATTTCAGAATAGTCGCTATGGAATTCTGGCCCTTAAAAATGGAAATTTTGCAAACAACCTCGGTTTTCGACGAAACCACTTTCGTTGGATCCGTGATGTCAAATTATTTCTAGGTTTCAAATTTCGTAATTTTTCGAATCAATATGTGAGCGTGGCAAAGGAAAATGTGTTTTGATAGTTTTAGTTGATTTTAATCGACTGGAAAATGACCATTTTTCAAACGGTCTTGGAATTTGATGAAATTAGTTTTGTTAGGACCGTATCGTCAATACGAAGCTAGAAAATATTTTTCGGGAATTTTTAAAGTCCGTATGTGGCCCCGGTAAATTGAAATGTGCGTTCAAATTCAATATATAGAGATTATATTTGGATTTTGACGAAAACTGATCGAAACAGCCGAATCAGCCTGCGATACATATCCCATTGTGTTCGAAATGAGGGTAGTTTGCTATGAACAACAGTCGGTGGGTTTGATTTCGAGTCCGAAAATAAAAGTTACTTTTTGAAATTAAAATAAATAATAAATTATTATATAACCCTTCTCCCCTACCCCCTGTTCTTCATTCAATCGATATACCAGAGGAAAAATAATAAAACCCAAACCCGCGATCGAACCCCTCTGCCCTAGCTGCCATCGCCTGTCGCTCCTTCCCCAAAGCGACGCGCCTCCCCCGGTGCTCCCCTCCGCCTCTCGATCCTCCTCTCCTCTTCTGTTCCAGGCCACAACCCCCCCCCCCCCCTCAACGTCAAGCCTTGCACGCAAACAGCCCCCCTACCCCCCCACCGCGGATTCAGGCGTCGGGCCCCCTACTTGCACCGCCACAGCATGCTCCGACGCCTTCCCTCCTACCAACGGATACGAAAATGCAGAAAGTTTTTATAGTTTTGATTTTAATTTCAGTTTTATTGCAAATGTTATAACTTAAAAAAAATCTGAAAATAAAAAGTTAGGAATTTTAGTTATTTTTATAAGGTTAAAGATTGAATTTTTATAAGGTTAAAGATCGAATTTTTACAAAGAAAAAGGAATAATTTTTACAAAGCAAAGGGAATGATTTTTACAAAGCAAAAGGAATGATTTTTATCTAAGTAACGAAATAAAAATATGATTTTTATATTATAGGGATAATAAAAATACGATTTTTATAATATATAGATAGTAAAGATTTGATTTTTATATATGTACGATTTTTATAAAATATAATTTTTATTATGAAGTTAGCGTGATAAAAAATATAATCTTTATTATATAAACACCATTTTAAAAATATAATTTTTATCTATATAGTAGCGGTATAAAAATAGAATTTTTATCTATATATTAGTGAATGTAAAAATGTGATCTTTATATACATAGCAAAAATATAAAAAGTGATTTTTATATATGTAGTGGCTACGGACAATGAAATTGACAAAAGGCGAGCGGCTAAGATTTCTACATAAGAAGAGTCGTGGCGTTTGGTTTAGCTATTCAGTGAGAACTCCTCACTTTTAATCTATTTCTAGTTTGAAATATATACTAGGATGCAGACAGTGTTTAGTAGCACCCGACATCCGTCGTCCACAGACCATGGACGGCTTGTATGCTTGTTTGTTTGATTTTGATGTGTAGTTGATTGTGTGATGTGATGTGAAATGAAATAAAATATTTATATAGTTAAAAATATTTATATAATTAAAAATATTTTATAGTTGAAAATAGAATTTTTAACGTGTATTTAAAATGAAATAAATATAAACATATCGGACAATTTGTTTATATACACACTGTGAAGACCCCAAACTCCCGTAGACCGAAAGTAAGGATAATCATTTTGGAATACAACATATTTACAACAAAAACAGATCTCAGATAATTATCATAACACGTAAACATTTCAGCGGAAATAAAATGTCACCAGTATCACAACAGAATCATCAGAGTATGCAGTTTACAGGATCCACTTAGCATAATAGAATTCTTAACAAAAGAGAAACAAGTCTCAAATGAAAGGAAATAAGTTTTTCAAATCCCCTTACATACATCAAAAGCAAAAGATAGAAAAATGTCTCAAAAGCAGAATAAAAGATGGAGAAAAGGTCTTCTTCTTCTTCCACCCAAAGCAAGCTCCTCCCAGAAAGTATCACCTAGAAACCTGTCAATTGGCGGCCCGTGTGGAAAGAGGGCACCCGAGTTTGCAAAAGTGAAACAAACTACGAGTTAGTCATGGGACTGATGTGAGAATTCTCAACTAAATTAACTATCAAGATGGCGAATCTCAGGACCACGCCGCTAACGCGGAATGAGTTTACTCCATTGGATTGCCAGTGCAATATTTTACAAAGTTTATATATAAAACAACGTAATGACTTTTGAAAAATGAAACCATCATAAGACTCAAGTCCTATCACAGAATGCAACGCACACAGGAGGATAGAGTTTTTTCTCTTATGATGATCAAACATGCTTAGTACATGAAAAGTAATATTTCAATATTATCATTAGTGTTTAAGCAGTATTAAAATACTTCAATATAAATATATAAATCCTAGACGGCATAGTACCCCATCCTACTATGTCGGCGTATATAAGTTTACAATCAAAACCGAAAGGTCGTCGTATTGGGAATTGGTTTCTGTCATGAAATCAAGGCTAGGGATCCTCCTCTTCCGATTCGAGACACTCTAGCAAATGCCACAGGATCCCCCGCAGTGAACCCTTGGAACGGTAGGGCCGGTCCCCACCTAACGGTAGTGGATTGGCAATTCTTGAACATACGTTTCCCGGCCCATTTGGACCTATAATGTGACCACTTCCGGCCTATAAAAACGAGGTACCTCAATCCAAAATCCACATAGTAAAATGTCGGGCCGTGTTAAAGCCCAAACACCACTCTACCTAGAAAGAAACGTATGCACTCCCTACGGTCCATATCCCGTTTTTGACTCATACTGGGGTGTGAGGTTCGCGAAGTTACGTTATACACAAAGCTATGCCTAAACAGGCTATGCTTTGATCATCAGCCACAAGGCCTGCTTTTCAACAAAGCCTTGATCATTGCATCTTGGCGTGCAACATTGACCATTAAACGCCATGTTATCGATAACTACTACTACGTATTCGGGTGTTAAGTAGAGAATAAATTCTCCACCACCAAACAGACATATATTAATAGAAAGCGATTTAATTACATGAAGTGAATTTCAACGTCAGACACGCATCCATTTACAAGTCCGTTCTGGGTCTGAACGAAACAGGAGACACCAAAAAGGCGCTCGCTTATCCGCACGATCAACACACACGTCCGGACAAATTACTTCTTCAACCCAGTCCCGGGAGCAAGTCAGTCCAAGATATCAGAAATTATCGTCCATTCGATGTGAAGATCGCCGGTCTTCAACCGTCGTCTTCTTGCATCTTTGATTCAATCGCCGTTCAATTATTTGAAATGAGTTCACCTCGGCCTTTTCAAATAATTGTCGCATAATTACAGTTTAAAACATTTCGTATATACATATATAACTATTTATCGCTATTTTTATTTATTAAAAATAGCTCGAAATATATAAACGACGTTTCGGGTCAAAGGGCGGCGATGGCGCTGCTTTTTCCAAAATTTGATTTACACATATCTTAAAATTTAACCGTCGGATTTTGATGAAATTTATATCGTTGGAAAGCTCTTCCCAAAGCGGTCCTAACAGTTCCAGTTTTGGGAAAATCCAACGGTCGGATCTTTCTATATATTCGTTTGAAGTTACGATTGTCGATACGCGAACTGCAGCGCTCGTTTCGTTTAATTTTATATTTTATATTTATATATAATATATAAACCATTTGGGCGATTTCCTTTATTAAAATTCACTCCTTTTATTCTATGAAGGAGATATTTTCGTCTGCCAATTCTACTGCGACAAAAATGATGGTTTCAACAATATATATTTTAATATTCAACATAATGACATTTTTGTTCGCCAATTCTAATGCGACCAAAAATGATGTTTTAACGATATATATTTTAATATTCAACAAAATGACATTTTTGTTTGCCAATTCTAATGCGACCAAAAACGATGTTTTAACGATATATATTTTAATATTCAACAAAATGACATTTTTGTTCGCCAATTCTAATGCGACCAAAAACGATGTTTTAACGATATATATTTTAATATTCAACAAAATGACATTTTTATTTGCCAATTCTAATGCGACCAAAAACGATGTTTTAGCGATATATATTTTAATATTCAACAAAATGACATTTTTGTTCGCCAATTCTAATGCGACCAAAAATGATGTTTAAACGATATATATTTTAATATTCAACAAAATGACATTATTGTTCGCCAATTCTAATGCGACCAAAAATGATGTTTTAACTTATTCTTATTATTTACATATAAAATGTCTTTTATTCTTTTCTATTACATTGAAAATGACTTTTATTCTTTTCTATTACATTGAAAATTTCTTTTATTCTTTTCTATTACATTGAAAATGTCTTTTATTCTTTTCTATTACATTGAAAATGTCTTTTATTCTTTTCTATATCTAAGGGAACTCAATTAAAAGTTAATTCATCTTTCTATGTAATATTTGCATTGTAAAATGCAATTAAAAAGGTTGATTTTATTTCCAATGTAAACTTCCTTTCTAGCGTCAACATTCCTAAAATAAATATATTGTCTAATGTCAAAATTTGATTCATTTCAACTACAGTAACATGACGATGGAATTTGGTTCATATCAACTTTACTAACATAACGAGGAAATTTGGTTCACATCCACTATACTAACATGACGATGAAATTTGGTTCACATCCACTATACTAACATAACGAGGAAATTTGGTTCATTTTTGATGAATCAAAATAAAGGTCTCATCATATTTTCATTTGTAAATCAAATAAGATGTCTAATATTTATCTTTTAGTTAAAGCTTAAAAGATCTAGATTTTCTTTATTTTATAAATCAAATAAAGACCTACACTTCCTTTGATTTTATAAAACAAAATAAAGGATTCCCGCTTTTTTCTTATATTTTGTAAATAAATGATTCAAACTTTTCTTTCATATTGTAAATAAAAGGTTCAACTTTCTTTTATATTGTAAATAAAAGGTTCAACTTTCTTTTATATTGTAAATAAAAGGTTCAACTTTCTTTTATATTCAAAAACAAAAGGTTAGAACTTTAATTTGTTTTCAAAACAAAAGGTTAAAATTTTCATTATACTTTGTTTATCAAACAAAAGATTAAAACTTTGATTTGTTTCCAAAACAAAAGATTAAAACTTTGATTATATTTGGTTTATAAGAACTCAACTTTAATAGAAAGGATTAAAAATAAAAAAAATAAAAACAAAAATAAAAAGATGAGAACTTTATTATGGTTACATCAGGATATTACAGATCCAAACTGTCAAACTATAACATGACATCACAATGAATATAATTCAACTATACAACAATCACCACAGAATAGATCAGAAATAACATACAATGATCTACTGATCAAATAGAATTAAAATAAATTATTTAATTATTCAAATTCAGAATTCTCACCGTCGTTGAAGATTTTTGGCCAAAATTCAAACTGTTCAGGATCAGCTCCAGTCAGTTTGGATGCGTACACGATCACACAGCTTCTGAAATCATTCAATTTCGTGTTCGTATCAATTAGTTATGCTTTAACTTACATTGTGAACATTTTAAATAAAAAAAATAGTTAGAAAAATTACATCTTCTTCCTCAGTTAATCAAAGCCGACGGTTTCAGTTTTGATCGAAACCTAGGGCTTGTTCTTGCTTCCTACTCGAACAGCGAGGCGGGGATCGGAGTCCACCGCAGCCACGGCCTAGGAGAGGCGCACGCACGCCCGAGGAGGGGGCCCACTCGATGGCTTCAGGTGAGCACGGTGGCGGGTTCTTCGACGTCGGTTTGGAGCGTCGGTTAGGGCGATTCAGGGGTCCAGAGAAGATCCAACCGTATGGATTGAGAGGTCTTTTAATCCTCTTTGATTTCCTTTTGGGTTTGTTCGAAAATATGTTGTGGATTAAAAGGTATTGAGGAATGAATTTCAGAGCACGGTGGCCATGGATATCGTATGAAGGCGGCTGGGGAAGAATACGCATAGGGCATATGGTGTATACCGTATTTATAGTGGTATTTAGGGTTTTATTATATTTATTAAATTCAATTTAATTCAAACAAGCCCGTTCACTCATACGAACTCCGATTCAAATCCAACAAGTGTCGCCCCTAACCAAATACCTCCATCCCGGACACAATGGGATATGTCTCGTCAGCCAAATCAATTGTTTCGATAAGTTTTTCTTTAAATTTAATTATAAATCAATATATATTAAATTCAAACGTACATTTTAAATATGCCAGGGCCGCATACGACCTCTGAAAATTACAGAAAAAATATATTTGGCTTTCTCTTGACGATACGGTCCTAACAAAGCTAATTTCGTCGAATTCTGAGGCTGTTTGAAAAATGGCTATTTTTCAGTCGATTAAAATTGACTAAAATGAACAAAACACATTTTCCTTTGCCACGCTCACATATTTATTCGGAAAATTCTAAAAATTGAAACCTAGCAATAATATGACATTCTGGTTCCAATGAAATTGGTTTCGTCGGAAACAGAGATCGTTTAAAAATTGACTATTTTCACTGGCTTTAGTATTATTTAAAAATTGAATTTTTAATTTCTGCCACATTTTTCCACCAAATAATTTAAAATAAAATTTTTAAATTGGTTCGGATTTTCCGGGTCGTTACAATCTCCCCCACTTAAGAATTTTCGTCCTCGAAAAGGAAACAAAGTAAAGTAGGAACCAAGATGGAGAATGTAAATTGATATAAACGTACCTTAGTACAAGAGTTACTCGGAGATATCCACTCTGCACTTGGGGTAAGCCTTTTTGATGCTATCCTCAGTCTCCCAAGTACAGTCTCTAGGATCCCCACTCCATTGGACCTTGACTAGGTTGATCTTCTTGTTCCTCAAGACTTCGGTTTCTTTGCCAATGATCTTAATCGGGTCCTTTTTCACTATCAGATTTGGAGCAATATCTAGGACCTGTTGGTTTAATTCATCCTCAATCAGATCTGGATCATGCACATGCTTGCGGAGTTGAGACACATAAAATACATCATGCACCGCTGGCAACCAATCGGGCAGCTGCACTCTATAAGTGAGAGTACCAATCCTTTCGAGAATAGGGAATGGACCAATGAATCTCGGTGCCAACTTTCCCGTCTTCCCAAAATGAATCACGCCTCTCAAAGGAGAAACCTTCAAGTATACTCGATCACCCATAGAGAATTCTAGATTCCTTCTTCGCTGGTCTGCATAGCTCTTTTGTCGGCTCTGAGCAGTCAACAAGCGCTTCTTAATCAAGTCAACCTTATTCGGAGCTTCTTGAACCATGTCGAGGCCCAAGACTAGCCGATTGCCCGACTCCACCCAACATGCTGGAGATCTGCACGGCCTGCCATAAAGTTAATTCAAATGGTGACATCCCCAAGCTTGCTTGGTAGCTATTATTATAGGAGAATTCCACCAAGTGCAAGTGGTCCTCCCATGAACCGCCATAGTCAAGAATGCAAGCACGCAATAAGTCTTCCAAAACACGATTCACCCTCTCAGTCTGGCCATCTATCTGAGGGTGATAGGCAGAGCTCAGATTCAACTTGGTCCCAAGCTCTTCTTGAAAAGCTTCCCAGAATTTGCTGGTAAATAATGGATCCCGATCACTGACAATGCTTTTAGGAACCCCATGCAGTCTGACTATTTCTTTAACATAGAGCTATGCTAAACTTCGAGCTGTTCTATTGGACCGAATAAGGATGAAATGGGCAGATTTTGTTAAGCGGTCGGCAATTACCCATATGTTATCGTTACCCTTTCGGCTTCAAGGCAAGCCATCTATAAAGTCCATAGAAATTTCCTCCCACTTCCAACCAGGAACTCCTAGCGGTTGTAACAAACCTGCCAGTTTCTGTTGATCAATTTTAACTTGCTGACAAGTGGGACATCTAGCAACATAAATAGAAATGTCTCTCTTCATCGATTTCCACCAAAATGTGCGCTTGAGATCATGGTACATTTTGTTTACACCTGGATGGATGCTGATCTTAGATTTGTGGCACTCATCCATCACTTCTCTTTTTAGCTCAGCAATGTCTGGCACACAAATTCGCCCTTGTAATCTAAGGGTCCCGTTATCATCAATCTGGAAACTTGAGGCTTCGCCCTTTCGGACTCGCTCACAAAGCTTCTGAATAAACTCATCATTCTTTTGAAGAGCAGAGACTTTATCAATCAAAGAAGGAATGATAATGAGACTGGCGATAAGGAGATTGTTGCATTCTGCGTTCTTTCGACTGAGCGCATCGGCTACAACGTTTGCTTTTCCCAGAGTATATAGGATATCCAGGTCATATGATGCAAGAAATTCGACCCAGCGCTGCTGCCTCATATTCAAATCTTTTTGGGTAAAAAGGTGCTTCAAGGATTTGTGATCCGTGTAAATTTCAAACTTTTCACCCAAAAGATAATGTCTCCATATTTTAAGAGCAAACACAATGGCCATTAGTTCAAGGTCATGAGTAACATAATTCTTCTCATGCGGTTTCAGTTGGCGGCTAGCATATGCGACTACCCTGCCTCTTTGCATCAGCACCGCACCAATACCTTAAATAAGGGATAACATGTTAAAATGAGATTTGTCATTAAAGGAAAAATGTTATCTCAGACATGTTACTTTATAAAAGAAACAACCTTGCTTAGAGGTGTCGGTCCAGACCTTCAAATCCTGATTGCCATCTATGACGGTCAACACAGGAGCATTGGTCAACCTCTTCTTTAGCTCTTGGAAAGCTGTCTCGCATTCCGGTGTCCACTTGAATTTCGTATGCTTCTTGGTCAGGTTTGTCAATGGACAAGCTACCTTCGACAAATCTTTGACAAATTTCCGATAATAGCCGGCCAGTCCCAAGAAACTTCTGACCTCTGTGGGAGTTCTAGGCTGCCTCCATTCTTGGATGGCTGAGATCTTTCCTGGATCTACTGAGATGCCTTCCTTTGATACAACATGGCCGAGGAATTTCACCTCTTCTTGCCAGAATATGCATTTAGAAAATTTTGCTTTCAGCACATTCCTTCGCAAGATCTCTAAGACTTCTATCAGATGTTGTTCGTGCTCAGCAGCGGACTTAGAAAAGATGAGGATGTCATCGATGAATACGAGCACAAATTTATTTAAAACATCTCTGAATACTCTATTCATCAAGTCAACAAAATATGCTGGAGCATTACATAGGCCGAAAGGCATTACTAGCCATTCATAAAAGATGTCAGGGCCTCTGAAAGTAGTTAAAGGCACACACGCCTCTGCAATGCGAAGTTGATGGAAGCCTGTAGCTAGGTCCATCCTAGAGAATACTCGTGCCCCATGCAGTCGGTCAAGCAAGTCATCAATACGAGGTAGTCGATATTTATTCTTAGGAGTTTGCTTGTTGAGATCACGGTAGTCTACACATAGCCTGAGAGTACCGTCTGATTTTGGGACGAACACCACTGCTGCTCCCCATTCCGAGAAGCTGGGTCTGATCAGACCCTTCCACAAAAGCTGCTTGGTTTGATTTTTCAGCTCCTCTCTTTCTTTTGGCGACATTCTCCGAATGGGATGTACAACAGGCCTTGCATTCGGAGCTAAATCAATTCGGAAGCTGATTTCCCTATGTGGAGGTAGGCTCTCAACTTCTTTGAATATATCAGCATAATCTTTGATGATAGGGATATCCTCAATAGAAGTAGGGGTAACTTCTAGAGAAGACCAGAATGTTTTTCTGTCGTTGGCTGAGCCATGGCAGGGTATACATACATCACCGAGATTAGTTTTAACTTTGATAATTCTTTCGGCACAATTGACTTCGGCCTCATATTTTGTCAGCCAATCTATCCCAAGAATGACATCGTAGCCGGAGAAACTCATAACAATCAAGTCAAAGGGAAATTTGCTGCGAGAATAAGAAATAGGTACTCGACAATACCGATCAAGAATAAGAGAACCTCCTATCGGACTATTTAGCTCTAATCAAAATTTTGAGTTTCCTTGATTTCAGTTTCAACTTTTTAATCAGATCATTAGAAATAAAGCTTCATGTAGCACCAGTATCAAATAAGACAGTAATAGGGATGTTCTTAATATTAAGCGTACCTCCTAAGACATCGGGCTTATTAGGCCCCTCAGTCGAAGCTGGTGTATCTGCTCCCTCATAAACATGTGCCACCTGAGCATTCCTTAGCAGTGGACAATTCGCCATGATGTGCCCCTTTTGATGGCAATTGTAGCATTTCCTTTTGTCCTGCGAACTCTGGCCACGATTCTGAGGATCTTGACCACGGTTTTGGGAGCTCTAACCACGGTTCTGACTAGGGCCTGAATCATTTCTCTTGACCTTTTTAGGAGCTCTACACTCGAAATCGAAATGCCCAATCTTGCCGCAGTTATAGCAGGTCACCTTGCTCTTATCCCTCTTCTTCCCTTGGGGCTTAGCTGTAGAAGAATTGCTCGCCTCCTGTTTCTTGTTAGCCTGTTCCTTCTGGTTGTTGCTTTGACCTTTCCCTCTATCCTATGGTCCAGACTCGTCATTTTCCTCATAGCGGCACGCCATCTCCACCACTTCATTGAAAGGTAGCTTAATATGGGCAGTGACTCGATTCAAATATTTCTTGGACATCCCTTTGATAAATTTCTTATTCTTCTCTACTGGATCTTGAATCAAACTAGGGGCATATCGTGAAAGCTCATCAAACTTCCTCACATACTCAGAAACGGTCATTTTCCCTTGCTGTAGGTTAATGAACTGCTCGCGTAGACGCTCTCTAGCTTGTGGGGGTATATACTTCCCATTGAAAAGCTCCTTGAATCTGGCCCAAGGCATATTGGCCACGTCATTGCAGATTTTAATTGTATCCCACCAATGTCCTGCTTCCTCCTTTAGTTGCCAAACTGCCAAGTAACGCTTTTTCTGATCTTCCAATTCCAAGCCTTCTAGGATCTTTTCGCAATCTTTAAGCCATGCTTCTGCCTGAATCGCAGACTCCCGCCCTGTAAAATGTACACCACCAAGGTTCTTGAATTTCTTTGACATTCTCTCCAAATCGAAAGGCTGTGGAGGTGGAGGTGGTTCAACTACGACCTCTGAATTAGGCTGGTCTTGAGTGATGGGTGTCTCGTCTCTAGCTTGCCCTCCAGCTCCTACTCGGGCTCCTTCTTTAGCCCCGCCTTGTGCTCCACCACGGGCTTCGCCTCGGGCTGTTCTTGATCTAGTATCCATTTAAATCAGTCTGTACCATCAAGGAAAGAGTCAGACCAAAAAAATGAGAATTTTCAAGAAAAGATAAGATAAGTACGAGATAAAAAGATGATAATGTAATGACTGGTAAATATGTGCTATTCTGCTGTGCTCACTCTAGGACATTACTAGTCCTATCTCTAATGAGCTACTCGTCATAGAATAATGTGGATTTTATCTAGACGAATTGTTCTAAATATGTTATATTCCGTAGCTAAGGTAAACCTTAGGCTCTGATACCAACTGTGAAGGCACCGCGAAATCCGGTAGGCTTTGCAACCATCCCTTCATCCTCCAGTACAGCAAGTAAAACCCACTGTGGCTTAGTTGTACCCCAGACACCTTGTTTTACGGCGACCCTTTCGGGATCCCCCGGCCGCAGCCTACCAACCTTAAAAAGGGACATGTGGGGGTAAGAGTCCCACGTTCGCCACCAAACCGCGAAGCGAGAACCCCCCCATCATGCTGCATCCTATTACCAGGCATGCCAAACAAGGACTGGTGTGAGAATTCTCAACTAAATTAACTATCAAGATGGTGAATCTCAGGACTACGCCGCTAACGCGGAACGGGTTTACTCCATTGGATTGCCAGTGCAATATTTTACAAAGTTTATATATAAAACAGCACAATGACTTTTGAAAAATGAAACTATCATAAGGCTCAAGTCCTATCACACAATGCAACGCACACAGGAGGATAGAGTTTTTTCCCTTATGATGATCAAACATGCTTAGTACGTGAAAAGTAATATTTCAATATTATCATTAGTGTTTAAGCAGTATTAAAATACTTCAATATAAATATATAAATCCTAGACGGCATAGTACCCCATCCTACTATGTCGATGTATATAAGTTTACAATCAAAACCGAAAGGTCGTCGTATTGGGAATTGGTTTTCTGTCATGAAATCGAGGCTAGGGATCGTCCTCTTCCGATTCGAGACACTCTAGCAAATGCCTCAGGATCCCCCGCAGTGAACCCTTGGAACGGTAGGGTCGGTCCCCACCTAACGGTAGTGGATTGGCAATTCCTGAACGTACGTTTCCCAGCCCCTTTGGACCTATAATGTGACCACTTCCGGCCTATAAAAACGAGGTACCTCAATCCAAAATCCACATAGTAAAATGTCGGGCCGTGTTAAAGCCCAAACACCACTCTAGCTAGAAAGAAACGTATGCACTCCCTACGGTCCATATCCCGTTTTTGACTCATACCGGGGTGTGAGGTTCGCGAAGTTACGTTATACACAAAACTATGCCTAAACAGGCTATGCTTTGATCATCAGCCACAAGGCCTGTTTTTCAACAAAGCCTTGATCATTGCATCTTGGCATGCCACATTGACCATTCAACGCCATACTATCGATAACTACTACTACATATCCGGGTGTTAAGTAGAGAATAAATTCTCCACCACCAAACAGACATATATTAATAGAAAGCGATTTAGTTACATGAAGTGAATTTCAACGTCAGACACGCATCCATTTACAAGTCCGTTCTTGGTCTGAACGAAACAGGAGACACCAAAAAGGCGCTCGCTTATCTGCACGATCAACACACACGTCCGGACAAATTACTCCTTCAACCCAGTCTTGGGAGCAAGTCAGTCCAAGATATCAGAAATCATCGTCCATTCGATGTGAAGATCGCCGGTCTTCAACCGTCGTCTTCTTGCATCTTTGATTCAATCACCGTTCAATTATTTGAAATGAGTTCACCTCGGCCTTTTCAAATAATTGTCGCATAATTATAGTTTAAAACATTTCATATATACATATATAATTATTTATCGCTATTTTTATTTATTAAAAATAGCTCGAAATATATAAACGACGTTTCGGGTCAAAGGGCGGCGCTGGCGCTGCTTTTTCCAAAATTTGATTTACACATATCTTAAAATCTAACCATCGGATTTTGATGAAATTTATATCGTTGGAAAGCTCTTCCCAAAGCGGTCCTAACAGTTCCAGTTTTGGGAAAATCCAACGGTCGGATCTTTCTATATATTCGTTTGAAGTTACGATTGTCGATACGCGAACTGCAGCGCGCGTTTCGTTTAATTTTATATTTTATATTTATATATAATATATAAACCATTTGGGTGATTTCCTTTATTAAAATTCACTCCTTTTATTCTATGAAGGAGATATTTTCGTCCGCCAATTCTAGTGCGACAAAAATGATGGTTTCAACAATATATATTTTAATATTCAACAAAATGATATTTTTGTTCGCCAATTCTAATGCGACCAAAAATGATGTTTTAACGATATATATTTTAATATTCAACAAAATGACATTTTTGTTCGCCAATTCTAATGCGACCAAAAATGATGTTTTAACGATATATATTTTAATATTCAACAAAATGACATTTTTGTTCGCCAATTCTAATGCGACCAAAAATGATGTTTTAACGATATATATTTTAATATTCAACAAAATAACATTTTTGTTCGCCAATTCTAATGCGACCAAAAATGATGTTTTAACGATACATATTTTAATATTCAACAAAATGACATTTTTGTTCGCCAATTCTAATGCGACCAAAAATGATGTTTTAACGATATATATTTTAATATTCAACAAACTGACCTTTTTGTTCGCCAATTCTAATGCGACCAAAAATGATGTTTTAATGATATATATTTTAATATTCAACAAAATGACATTTTTGTTCGCCAATTCTAATGCGACAAAAAATGATGTTTTAACGATATATATTTTAATATTCAACAAAATGACATTTTTGTTCACCAATTCTAATGCGACCAAAAATGATGTTTTAACTTATTCTTATTATTTACATATAAAATGTACATCTCTTTTTTTATTCTTTCCTATTTACATTGAAAAATGAAAATGTCTTTTATTCTTTTCTATTACATTGAAAATGACTTTTATTCTTTTCTATTACATTGAAAATGTCTTTTATTCTTTTCTATTACATTGAAAATGTCTTTTATTCTTTTCTATTACATTGAAAATGTCTTTTATTCTTTTCTATTACATTGAAAATGTCTTTTATTCTTTTCTATAACTAAGGGAACTCAATTAAAAGTTAATTCATCTTTCTATGTAATATTTGCATTGTAAAATGCAATTAAAAAGGTTGACTTTATTTCCAACGTAAACTTCCTTTCTAGGGTCAACATTCCTAAAATAAATATATTTTCTAATGTCAAAATTTGATTCATTTCAACTACACTAACATGACGATGGAATTTGGTTCATATCAACTTTACTAACATAACGAGGAAATTTGGTTCATATCCACTATACTAACATGACGATGAAATTTGGTTCACATCCACTATACTAACATAACGAGGAAATTTGGTTCATTTTTGATGAATCACAATAAAGGTTTCATCATATTTTCATTTGTAAATCAAATAAGATGTCTAATATTTATCTTTTAGTTAAAGTTTAAAAGATATAGATTTTCTTTATTTTATAAATCAAATAAAGACCTACACTTCCTTTTATTTTATAAAACGAAATAAAGGATTCCCGCTTTTCTCTTATATTTTGTAAATAAATGATTCAAACTTTTCTTTCATATTGTAAATAAAAGGTTCAACTTTCTTTTATATTGTAAATAAAAGGTTCAACTTTCTTTTATATTGTAAATAAAAGATTCAACTTTCCTTTGTTTTCAAAAACAAAAGGTTAGAACTTTAATTTGTTTTCAAAACAAAAGGTTAAAATTTTCATTATACTTTGTTTATCAAACAAAAGATTAAAACTTTGATTATATTTTGTTTATAAGAACTCAACTTTAATAGAAAGGATTAAAAATAAAAAAAATAAAAATAAAAATATGATAACTTTATTATGGTTACATCAGGATATTACAGATCCAAACTGTCAAACTATAACATGGCATCACAATGAATATAATTCAACTATACAACAATCACCACAGAATAGATCAGAAATAACATACAATGATCTACTTATCGAATAGAATTAAAATAAATTATTTAATTATTCAAATTCAGAATTCTCACCGTCGTTGAAGATTTTTGGCCAAAATTCAAACTGTTCAAGATCAGCTCCAGTCAGTTTGGACGCGTACACGATCACACAGCTTCTGAAATCATTCAATTTCGTGTTCATATCAATTAGTTATGCTTTAATTTACATTGTGAACATTTTAAATAAAAAAAATAGTTAGAAAAATTACATCTTCTTCCTCTGTTAATCAAAGCCGACGGTTTCAGTTTTGATCGAAACCTAGGGCTTGTTCTTGCTTCCTACTCGAACAGCGAGGCGGGGATCGTAGTCCACAACAACCACGGCCTAGGGGAGGCGCACGCACGCCCGAAGAGAGGGCCCACTCGGTGGCTTCAGGTGAGCACGGCGGCGGGTTCTTCGACGTCGGTTTGGAGCGTCGGTTAAGGCGATTCAGGGGTACAGAGAAGATCCAACCGTATGGATTGAGAGGTCTTTTGATACTCTTTGATTTCCTTTTGGGTTTGTTCGAAAATATGTTTTGGATTAAAAGGTATTGGGGAATGAATTTCAGAGCACGGTGGCCATGGATATCGTATGAAGGCGGCTGGGGAAGAATACGCAGAGGGCATATGGTGTACACCATATTTATAGTGGTATTTAGGGTTTTATTATATTTATTAAATTCTATTTAATTCAAACAAAGCCCGTTCACTCATACGAACTCCGATTCAAATCCAACAAGTGTCGCCCCTAGCCAAATACCCCCATCCCGGACACAATTGGATATGTCTCGTCAGCCAAATCAATTGTTTCGATAGGTTTTTCTTTAAATTTAATTATAAATCAATATATATTAAATTCAAACGTACATTTTAAATATGCCGGGGCCGCATACGACCTCTAAAAATTACTGAAAAAATATATTTGGCTTTCTCTTGACGATACGGTCCAAACAAAGCTAATTTCATTGAATTCTGAGGCTGTTTGCAAAATGGCTATTTTTCAGTCGATTAAATTTGACTGAAATGAACAAAACACAATTTTCTTTGCCACGCTCACATATTAATTCGGAAAATTCTAAAAATTGAAACCTATCAATAATATGACATTCCGGTTCCAATGAAATTGGTTTTGTCGGAAACAGAGATCGTTTTAAAATTGACTATTTTCACTGGCTTTAATATTATTTAAAAATGGAATTTTTAATTTCTGCCACATTTTTCCACCAAATAATTTAAAATAAAATTTTTAAATTGGTTCGGATTTTCCGAGTCGTTACACACACATTTGACTGATATTGATTAGGACGGTAAATTTTACACATCGCCCAACTGCCCAAATAAAATCTGTGTTTGATTATTTGAAACCCCACACGGGTATTGGGATGATATATGATGTACACTAATCCCAATAATTAGTTGTATGTCGATCGATTTATTGACAGGCTGTTATAAGCGTTAAATATTTATATTTGATGCTTATATAGTGTAGAATGCACTTTGGATGATGGTTGATTATTTATCGTGGTTATTTTATACTTGTGTTGTAGAATATCCATATAATTAACATTATATGGTAATTGATTGGGCCTCATTCCAGTTTTGAAATAGAAATATTTGAAATAAAATATTTGAAATGAAATATTTGAATAAAATATTTGAAATAGAAATATTTGAATAGAAATATTTGAAATAAAATATTTGAAATAAAATATTTGAATAGAAATATTTGAAATAAAATATTTGAAATAAAATGTTTGAATAGAAATATTTGAAATAAAATATTTGAATAGAAATATTTGAATAAAATATTTGAAATAGAGATATTTGAATAAAATATTTGAAATAGAAATATTTGAATAGAAATATTTAAAAT
This sequence comes from Allium sativum, assembly GCA_030737875.1. Taxonomy (NCBI): domain Eukaryota; kingdom Viridiplantae; phylum Streptophyta; class Magnoliopsida; order Asparagales; family Amaryllidaceae; genus Allium; species Allium sativum. The sequence continues at coordinate 167,428,804 of CM060913.1, forward strand.
AGAAATATTTGAATGGAAATATTTGAAGAAGAAATATTTGAAATAGAAATATTTGAAAAAGAAATATTTGAAATATAATATTTGAAAATAGAAATATATGAAGCTGTGTTGATTGGATTTGCGCCATTTTGAAGTGAACGATATTTATATCGATTTTATTCATTTTTCAATGAATATTGAAATGATTTGAAATTAGAATTAAATTGAAATGATTTGAAATTCAAATTAAATTGAAATGATTTGAAATTCGAATTAAATTGAAATGATTTGAAATTCGAATTAAATTGAAATCATTTGAAATTCGAATTAAATTGAAATCATTTGAAATTCAAAATAAATTAAAAAGAATTGAAATTCGAATTAAATTGAAATGATTTGAAATTCGAATTGAATTGAAATCAATTTGAATTGAAATCGATTTGAAATGAATTTAAAATGAATTTATGTTGGAAAATTCAATTTTGATTTGAATTTGAGATGGAAGTTGAAATCATTTTGAAAACGAATTTAAAACGATTTATAAAATACGTTTTGAAAGGAAATCGACGAAATATATATAATATATATATATACTATATATATAATGGCCTAAATAGAACGCGCCGCACCGCGGCAGTTCGCAAATTTCGACCATTGACTTCGAATGGATATTATGGGAGATCCGACCGTCAGATTCTCCTGAAACTGGAACCGTTGGGTTCGTATTGAAAAGAGCTTTCTAAGGAATATTAGAAATTTGAAATCTAACGGTTGGATTTGGAATTATGTCCAAATCAAATTTGGAAAAGGTGGCTATAAGTGCAGTTCGATGGCCGTTGATGGAAATCGACTCTACGGGCCTTGATAAAATTAATAAAAATTGTAATAATTTGTGTGAAATCATAAGAAATAATTTGGGAAGAATTGGGATCAAAAACTCCATATTTGAAAAGATAAAAGTAGATTTTTATCGAAATGAACTAGTTTTGAACTAGAATTAAAATCAATTTATTTTTGAAACAAATAAATTGAATTTGTAATGGTTTTGAAAAATAAAGAGAATTTCCAATAATTGAATTGGAATGGATTTGAATCGAAATTGTCTTTGGAATATTTCGATGTTGGATTTCGTGATGACACAGATATTGTTATGGGAATTTGAAAGATATATTTATATCGTTATTTCCAATACGATATTTGTTGGTCGTAGAATTTGATATTGAATATAAGCCGATATATTTTCTATTCAGAGCCTTGTATTTAATATCAAATGAGATTTGGGTTTGTCGTGAATGGTGTCTTCATTAACACTGGTCTTAAACCCAGTGGATAAAATGATTAAATCTTTTTACTTAGATTTAATGAAGTGTACCAGTTAAATAATATTTAATTGGAATTGAATTGGGATTGATTTTTGGGTTTATCGTGAACGGTGTTTTAAATAATACTGGTTCTTTAACCCGATAATTAATGGAATGTGATTTTGGGTTGTCGTGAATAGTATCTTCAATAATACTGTTCTTAGACCTAACTGAGTTAAGAAAATCAGAAACTAACTGGAGATTAGTTAAGTTGAATGGTTTCTTGGGTATTGATCTGATGTTGGTTTCGGCCTTCGGGGTTAATACTTAGGGAATTTCTCACTTGCTATTTTACGGTTAGGGACTGATTGAAATGTGATGTGATTTTGGGGTTTAATGTGAACCGTGTTTTAAATGACATCGGTTCTTTAACCCAGTTAAAGATTAAAACTAAGTGGAGTTTTAGTGAATCTTTAATTAGATTGAAATGATCGAGAATGGAGTATCACCAGTTTTGCTCCAGGCGATAGTTAAATCTTTAATTAGATTTGAACGTGAAATGGTAATTGAATTTACCGATAACACCCTGGTATTAGATATGAAGTATTACAAGTTTTACTTCATGGGATGAATAGGTTGGGATTGGGAAATTAAAATAAATGATTACTTCGGTGTGGTTCGCTAATCCCGACTAGTTTGAAGTGATATTCAAAGAAAGATTAAAGAATAAATTTAAAAGAATTTATCTTTGATAAAATTAAAGGGAACCTTTCCCTAAGAATGTGAAATTTAGAAACTAACTATAGGTTAGCTAAGCAGAACGGTTTTCTGGGTATTGATCTGATGTTGTTTTCGGCTTTCGGGGTTAATATTTGGGGAATTATTCTCTTGCTAATTTACGGTTAGTGACTGATGAATTGGAATGAGGCGTATGTTGTGTTTTTGTAACACTTGTTACTATATACGCGAGTTATTCAGAAAGACCGGGTTTATCTCATTCTGAATAACTGATTTGACAATAAGTCGAAGATGAAGACGGTGGTTGAAGACCGGAGGTCATCACGTCGTTGGGGTGATTACTGATGATCTTGATTGGGATGCACACCCAAGAGGAGGGAATCAGTTGGTGATCGTCCAGACGTACTTGGAGATCGATGGATATGCGAGGAATAAGGTTCCTCCGGTTTCGTTCAGACCCAGAACGGACTTGTAAATGGATGTGTGCCTGACATCGGATTTCATTCTGTGTGATTGATATCGGTTGAATAGCGTGAATTGCCTGTGTGGCAAGCTAAGATGCAAATGATCAAGGCTTCTGTTGAAAAGCAGAGTCTTGTGGTTGATGATCAAAGCACAGCCTATGTGGCATAGATTTTTGTAGCGTTGATTCGCGAGCCTCACACCCCGGTGGTGAACCAAAAACGGGAGAAGGACCTCAGGGAGGACATGCGTTTCTTTCTAGTTAGAAGTGGCGTCAGTGGTTTTACACGCCCTGACGAGTTTGACTTATGTGGTTGTTGGTTTGCGAGGCGCCTCGGATATATCGGTGACTATGTGAAGCCGATGGAGTCATTCGTTGGCTCATTTACGCCCCAAAGGGCGGGGAAATGCAGTGCTCAGGCATTTTAATCAACATCAGTGGACCAGCCCTGACGATCCAAGGGCCCACCTGAGTCTGGGTCCTGAGGCTCGGGCTAGAGAGTCTCGAATCGGTGAGGACTATCTTTTGCCTCAGTTCACAGACGGAAATCCAACTTCCAATACGTGACTTTTCGATTTTAGTTGTAATCCTATATATGGCGACATAGTGGGATGGGGCGCTTATGCCGTCTATGATTGATACTTATGACTTGAAGTTGTTTTATACACTATGCACTTATAATAGTATCAAATGATTTGTTTTAAACGTATCAAGCATTCTTGGCTATTATAAGGCAAAAACCCTATACTCCGGCTTGCGTTGCATTGTGTGATGGGACCTGGGTCTTATAATTGCTTCATTGTTCTTTATTCAGCATTGCGCTGCTGTTTTATGCACTGGTATTCTTGGGAGGAAACCCGTTCCGTGTTATACGGTGTGGTCCCTTGATTTACCGAGCTTTAAAATAAAGATTAATAACTGTTTTAGTTCTCACACCAGTCACATTACTGACCTGGTGTTTATAGTTTTAACCTAAACTCTGGATGTCCTTATTTTGACACGGGCAGCTAGAACTTTTGGTTTTGCAGATTTATATTCACAGGATCCTGATTTACAGCTGGAACGATACTCGGAAAGCTCTGTATCCGTGTATTACTTCTAGTTGTGTTTTGTATTATTTTCCGCTGCGATGTATTTAAATGTAATTTAAATCTCTGATATTTTCTGTGTAATATTTATTTGTACTATGTATATTCTTGTATTCTGATGAAATTGGTGTAATAAACAATGAAATGTTCTTCTGTCTGCGTTCTTTTGTGTGTTGTTCCCAACTCAATCCGGGATTTCCCGTATGGAGGATTTCGGGTCGTTTCATCGTGGTATCAGAGCTTTGGTTTACAAAGCTCAAAGAACAAGACACATTAGAACCAAACGAAAGAATTCATTTGAGATTGGATTAGTAATATCCAATGAGAATTACTCGTTAGAGATGAGGTCAGTGGTATCCTAGAACGAGTGTGAAGAGTATATTTTTAAAATGAAAACACAACTTGTTTTGAAATTTAAATTGTTTTATACGTATTTGAATATTTATTTGTATTGAATTTGGGCAATCCGATATATAAAGATTTCGCATATACGTCTTGCAAACGTATATTCTATGTTTTTAATATACTGGATGGATATAGAATCACATTCTAGACACCCGAGGATGATTCTGATGATGTGGCACATCATCAGTATTTATTTTCGAGTTTCTAAAGTGAGATTTCTATATATCCAATAGACTGGTGTGAGAACCGAAACTAGATAGGGCCAATTGTTGTGATTTGGCATCAAAAATCTTATTTTTGACTATGTATCAAAATTATGAATTTGAAATGTTAATCAACTAATTGATTGATGGTTGTGTTGTTTAATTATAGTTTGATTAATTAAAATTAGTACCCTTTAGCCAAATTGATCAAATAGTGAATTGTATTGAAAATTTGTCGCATTTGCATTGTATACATGTGCTTACATTGAACAGGTCATTGCAAAGAGGCTATAGTAGAGAATAAAATTGTTTGCCCGACAAATAGGTACATGTTTACCATAATTTACTGTTTTGTTTGGGTGATGATGATTTTATGAGCCGATTGGCAAGCCGCTTGGCTTTTTCTTTTTCTTTTGGATTGAAGAAGGCCATGGGAGGCTATATGAAATATCCCGAAGTCCCCGGTGCAGGGGAGGTTATGGCCAAATTTTTCGAAAATTTAGGGTGTTAGCCAAATTTTTGAAAAAAATTGAAAAGTTCTTGGAAACTGAAAAGTTGAATAACTTAAGCCGTAAAGAAAACAATGAAAGTTGAGTTGATTAGTTAAACAACTTTCGGCTTCGTTCCTTTTCGGGGATGAAAAGTTTTAAGTGGGGGAGATTGTAATAACCCGGAAATCTGGGCCAATTTAAAATTTTTATTTTGGCAATTTTAGCGAATTTTGAATATTTAAAATGAATTATTTTAAATAATTACGAAGAGAAATTTATTTTGAATAGAAGTAGAACATATATATTTATTTGAATCGTCGTTAGAATATATATAATTATTTATAAATATAAAAGGAATTGAAAATGGCGTGGTATTTCGATAATTCGATTTCAAAATTCAAATGAATGTACCGGGTTCAAAATAAACCGGATTTTAGTGAAACCAAAAATATTTTAATCTAAATGAGAATATCTTTCCAACGAATCCGAGAAATCAAAATTTCATAGCGGGGATAAAAAGTTATGCCCAGTTGAAATTTCAGAATAGTCGCTATGGAATTCTGGCCCTTAAAAACGGTAATTTTGCAAACGACCTCGGTTTTCGACGAAACCACTTTCATTGGATCTGTGACGTCAAATTATTGCTAGGTTTCAAATTTCGTAATTTTTCGAATCAATATGTGAGCGTAGCAAAGGAAAACGTGTTTTGACAGTTTCAATTGATTTTAATCGACTGGAAAATGGCCATTTTTCAAACGGTCTCGGAATTTGACGAAATTAGTTTTGTTAGGACCGTATCGTCAATATGAAGCTAGAAAATATTTTTCGAGAATTTTTAAAGTCAGTATGTGGCCCCGGTAAATTGAAATGTGCATTCAAATTCAATATATAGAGATTATATTTGGATTTTGAAGAAAACTGATCGAAACAACCGAATCAGCCAGCGATACATATCACATTGTGTTCGGAATGGGGGTAATTAGCTATGGCCGACTGGTGGTGGGTTCGATTTCGAGTTCGAAAATAAAAGTTACTTTTTGAAATTAAAATAAATAATAAAATATTATATAACCCTTCTCCCCTACCCCCTTTTCTTCATTCAGTCGATATACAAGAGAAAAAAAAACCCAAACCCGCGATCGAACCCCTCTGCCCTAGCCACCATCGTATGCCGCTCCTTCCCCAAGGCGACGCGCCTCCCCCGGCGCTCCCCTCCGCCTCTCGATCCTCTTCTCCTCTTCTGTTCGAGACCGCAAACCCCCTCGACGTCAAGCCCTGCACGCAACCCCCCCCCCCCCCCCCCCACCGCGGATTCAGGCGTCGGGCCCCCTCCTTGCACCACCAAAGCATGCTCCGGTGCCTTCCCTCCTACCAGCGGATACGAAAATGCAGTAAGTTTTTATAGTTTTGATTTTAATTTCAATTTTATTGCAAGTGTTATAACTTTAAAAAAATCTAAAAATAAAAAGTTAGGATTTTTAGTTATTTTTATAAGGTTAAAGATTGAATTTTTATAAGGTTAAAGATCGAATTTTTACAAAGCAAAAGGAATGATTTTTACAAAGCAAAGGGAATGATTTTTACAAAGCAAAAGGAATGATTTTTATCTAAGTAACGAAATAAAAATATGATTTTTATATTATAGGGATAATAAAAATACAATTTTTATAATATATAGATAGTAAAGATTTGATTTTTATACATGTACGATATAAAAATATGATTTTTATCATATGTGAAATATAAAAATATAATTTTCATAAAGTAGAAATAAAAATATGATTTTTATTTATTGAAATGAAGTGATAAAAATATAATTTTTATTATGAAGTTAGCATGATAAAATTATAATTTTATTATATGACCAACATTTTAAAAATATAATTTTTATCTATATAGTAGCGGTATAAAAATAGAATTTTTATCTATATACTAGTGAATATAAAAATGTGATCTTTATATGCATAGCAAATATATAAAAAGTGATTTTTATATATGTAGCGGCTATGGACAATGAAATTTACAAAAGGCGAGCGGTGAAGATTTCTACATAAGAAGAGTCGTGGCGTTTGGTTTAGTTATTCGGTGAGAACTCCTCACTTTTAATCTATTTCTAGTTTGAAATATATACTAGGATGCAGACGGTGTTTAGTAGCACCCGACACCCGTCGTCCACAGACCATGGACGGCTTGTATGCTTGTTTGTTTGATTTTGATGTGTAGTTGATTGTGTAATGTGAAATGAAATAAAATATTTATATAGTTAAAAATATTTATATAGTTAAAAATATTTTATAGTTGAAAATAGATTTTTTAACGTGTATTTAAAATGAAATAAATACAAACAAATCGAACGATTTGTTTATATACACACATTTGATTGATATTGATTGGGACGGTAAATTTTACACATCGCCCAACTGCACAAATAAAATCTGTGTTTGATTGTTTGAAACCCCACACGGGTATTGGGATGATATATGTTGTACACTAATCCCAATAATTAGTTGTATGTCGATCGATTGATTGACAGGCTGTTGTAAGCGTTAAATATTTATATTTGATGCTTATACAGTGTAGAATGCACTTTGGATGATGGTTGATTATTTATCGTGGTTATTTTATACATATGTTGTAGAAAATCCATATAATTAACATTATATGGTAATTGATTGGTCCTCATTCCAATTTTGAAATAGAAATATTTGAAATAGAAATATTTGAAATAAAATATTTGAAATGAAATATTTGAATAAAATATTTGAAATAGAAATATTTGAATAGAAATATTTGAAATAAAATATTTGAAATAAAATATTTGAATAGAAATATTTGAAATAAAATATTTAAATAGAAATATTTGAATAAAATATTTGAAATAGAGATATTTGAATAAAATATTTGAAATAGAAATATTTGAATAGAAATATTTGAAATAGAAATATTTGAATAGAAATATTTGAAGAAGAAATATTTGAATAGAAATATTTGAAAAAGAAATATTTGAAATAGAATATTTGAAAATAGAAATATATGAAGCTGTGTTGATTGGATTTGCGCCATTTTGACGTGAACGATATTTATATCGATTTTATTCATTTTTCAATGAATATTGAAATGATTTGAAATTAGGATTAAATTGAAATGATTTGAAATTCGAATTAAATTGAAATGATTTGAAATTTGAATTAAATTGAAATGATTTGAAATTCGAATTAAATTGAAATGATTTGAAATTCAAATTAAATTGAAATGATTTGAAATTCAAAATAAATTGAAAAGAATTGAAATTCGAATTAAATTGAAATGATTTGAAATTTGAATTGAATTGAAATCGATTGAAATGAATTTAAAACGAATTTATATTGGAAAAATCAATTTTGATTTGAATTTGAGATGGAAGTTGAAATCGTTTTGAAAACGAATTTAAAACGTTTTATAAAATACGTTTTGAAAGGAAATCGACGAAATATATAATATATAATATATAATATATATATATATATAATGGCCTGAATAGAATGCGACGCGCCGCGGCAGTTCGCGAATTTCGACCATTGACTTTGAGTGGATATTACGGGAGATCCGACCGTCGGATTCATCTGAAACCGGAACCGTTGTGTTCATATCGAAAAGAGCTTTCTAACGAATATTAAAAATTTGAAATATAACGGTTGGATTTGGAATTATGTCCAAATCAAATTTGGAAAAGGTCGTTGTAAGTGCAGTTCGATGGCCGTTGATGGAAATCGACTGTACGGGCCTTGATAAAATATTAAAAATAGTAATAATTTGTGTAAAATCAAAAGAAATAATTTAGGAAGAATTGGTATGAAAAACTCCATATTTGAAAAGATAAAAGTAGATTTTTATCGAAATGAACTAGTTTTGAACTAGAATTAAAATCAATTTATTTTTGAAATAAATAAATTAAATTTGAAATGGTTTTGAAAATAAACAGAATTTCCAATAATTGAATTGGAATGGATTTGAATCAAAATTGTCTTTGGAATATTTGATGTTGGATTTCGTGATGACACAGATATTGTTATGGGAATTTAAAAGATATATTTATATCGTTACTTCCAATACGATATTTATTGGTCGTAGAATTTGATATTGAATATAAGCCGATATATTTTCTATTCAGAGCCTTGTATTTAATATCAAATGAGATTTGGGTTTGTCATGAATGGTGTCTTCATTAACACTGTTCTTAAACCAAGTGGAGAAAAAGATTAAATCTTTTTGCTTAGATTTAATGAAGTGTACCAATTAAATAATATTTAATTGGAATTGAATTGGGATTGATTTTTGGGTTTATCGTGAACGGTGTTTTAAATAACACTGGTTCTTTAATCAGAAACTAACTGGAGAATAGTTAAGTTGAATGGTTTCTTGGGTATTGATCTGATGTTGGTTTCGACCTTCGGGGTTAATACTTAGGGAATTGCTCACTTGCTATTTTACGGTTACGGACTGATTGAAATGTGATGTGATTTTGGGGTATATCGTGAATCGTTTTTCCAATGACATCGTTTCTTGAACCCAGTTAAAGATTAAAACTAAGTGGAGTTTAAATGAATCTTTAATTAGATTGAAATGATCGAGAATGGAGTATCACCAGTTTTGCTCCAGGCGATAATTAAATCATTAATTAGATTTGAACGTGAAATGGTAATTGAATTTACCGATAACACCGTGGTGTTAGATACGAAGTATTACCAGTTTTACTTCATGGAATGAATAGGTTGGGATTGGGAAATTAAAATAAATGATTACTTCGGTGTGGTTCGCTAATCCCGACTAGTTTGAAGTGATATTCAAAGGAAGATTAAAGAATAAATTTAAAAGAATTTATCTTTGATAAAATTATTGGGAACCTTTCCCTAAGAATGTGAAATTTAGAAACTAACTGCAGGTTAGCTAAGCAGAACGGTTTTCTGGGTATTGATCTGATGTTGGTTTCTGTTGCGACCCAATTTTCTGACCAGTTTTTGCCGATATTTAAACCAGTTTAAACCGTTCACAATGATGGATTGTTATGGGTACTTACATATTTTCACAAAAATAACAGAACTTTTATTTCATATCATCGATTACATCAGAGATTACAAGGAATATCAGAATACCATCTATGCTCAGCGGAAATAAACTCTCTAGCGGAAACATCCAAATCATAATTCCAGCTTCAAATCTGAATCCAGCTCTAAAATCTAAACCTGCAAACAAAACTTCTGACTTTCGGTGCAAAAAATATGGGCACCCAGAGTTTAGGTGTGGGAACAATAAACTCCAGGTCTGTCATGGGACTGGTGTGAGATTCAAAACACAGTTCTTATCTAAACTTTATTTTAAAGTTGGGAAATTCACCAGACCATGCCACTAACGTGGAACGGGTTTACTCCATATGAATTCCCGTGCATAGAAATTCGCTATGACTTTTGAAAAATGAAACTAACATAAGGTCTCGCGGCACACACACAATGCAAACGCACACATGGGCTAGGTTTCTCCTTATGATAGTCAAAAATGCTTGATACGTGAAAATCCTCTTTCACTACTAATAGTGCATAGTGTGAAAACAATTTCACAAATAAATGTATTAATTGTAGCCAGCATAATGCCCCGTCCCATTATACTGACAATCCTGCTGGTAGTAGGCTATACAACTAAAATCGTATGGGCTCGTAGTGGAAAATTGGATTTCCAACAAATGACCAGGCAAAGGAACTTCCTTACCAAACCGATGGGTACGCCTCTAGAGGGACGCCCCGAGAACCAAATCGGGCTCTCTGCCAACACGAAGTCGGGTTACCCCTTAATTGGGTAATTTAGAGCACGCCTGAGTATATCACTTCCCGGTCGTTACCAACCTTTAAACCGAGGCCTCGCAACATCAACATCCATAAAAATAGAAGTTATCCACATAGGTTAATACCAGGGCTCCATACCATAGTACACCTTTTATCTTGAAGGAAATGACTACGCTTAACCTCGCTGCATCTTTCCTGTTTTAGCCATTTACCGGGTTATGAGGCTTGTCGAGGTCACGATACACAAAGCTACGTTTAAATTAGCCATGCTTTGATCATCCATAGCTCACCACATATCTTAAGTATGCCACATTATCCATTAACAACGCATCACTGATTTCCAATATATAACCTCTAAGCTCATGTGTCTTAGAGAAGGGTGTTAAGTAAGAGAATAATTCTCTGCCACCAAATAAATATATATATTGATAAAATAGTGTTACGCGGTTAATTACAATGTCAGACACACAATCCATAAATGTCCGTTCTGGGTCTGAACGAACATCATCCTAAAATCTTCAAATACATTCAGATATCATGCCACTCCTCATTTGGTTGTACAGACCAGTCCGAGATATTGGCATTCAACCCTAATGGCGGTTTCCAAGTCTTCAACTGCTTTATAACGTCATGTTATTACTTGGAATGGTTTTCGGACTTATATCTGATCCCGGACTTTCCAAATAATAAACGTACGATAAAATCAGTAGCTATAGTCTATACCGATTTCCAATTTAAATCTCCTTCCAAAACGTTATCATTTCATTTTCACTTAAGGTTGGATTCATTCCCTAAAACCCCATTTTTCATCTTACCCTTATTCTTGAATATTCAATATTCATTCCCAATCTTTTATAAAAACAAAATTCATTTACTCATTACTATTCCTTTACCTTAGGTATTCAAAACCTTAATTTGGATTTAAATTCCCATTGATATTTCAAATATAATTAAATAAAATTTAATCAAATTATATTTGACATCGATTCACGAACACGGGCAAACACCATCAGGATTTGGATATGAATATAGTTTGCTATTTCTGATAGTATTTGTCCAGACCTAGGATTCCATATTGAATATCCGAAGATTAACTCTATCCCAATTTATTCCCTTTTAAATTCAAACTTATCATATCTTACTTATAATTTAAATACACTTCATACCATTCATTTTAAACTCTTTTAAATCTCCCAATACATTTAACAAATCCTTTTCCAAAAGGGTTCAAGGTTTATAATCTTCAAAATCAAATCAGTTTCAAAGAAATGGTTCAATAGCGTTAATACCGTTGCTAAAGTGCTGCAAAAATGGTTATTTAACCAAATCGATTCAAACAAAACATTTAGAATTCACATATTTTAACTCAAATCACTTTTAAATAGTAAAAGATGATTTATCATATTTTTATAGACTTTTAAATAATTTTTATAAGCCCATTTTATTCGATTTCTTCTTTCAATCATCGAACTGTGCGTATAACGACTTTTCCAAATTTTTATTTATATATAACTTAAAAACCATATGTTGGAATTTGAAAATTCCTTTTCTAAATAAAACCCATTTTTAATAGAAACTCATTGTTTTTCGTTTCATGTCAATTCGATTCAAAACCTTCAAGTTATAATCATTTGAAATTTAAAATCGATATCATCGAACTGCCGTTACGCGCCGCGTTCAATTTGCACTATATTAAATTTGCCCAATTCTTTCCTTTTCCAAAATAAATCGCATTTCCATACTTAGATCCAACATCATATTTCCAATCCTATTTCTCGATATGATATATTCATATTCCAACTTTAGTTCAAAACCCATTTAAATTCCAAATTCCCATTTCAAATCAATTTGAATAAAATAATATTTAATTTAGAACACGTTTAGTTATTTTCAAAGTATTTATTCCAAAGAACATTATTTAAATTCCCACTTCTATTTCAAATTAAATTGAAATAATAATAGTTTATCAAAACTTGGTTAATTATTTATAAGCAACTGTTTACTTGCAGAAAACCAATGTTGGGTACCCATTCATCTTCCGAACAAAATTTCAAACCCAGTTCAATGTTTACTTAGCCCATTAGCGATCGGGATTGTTTCAAACCCATTTCAACTCATACAATGACATTTGATTCTTAACAGTTTTAAAATTTAATTTAAAACTACATTCTCACCTTTATTTTAATAATTAAATTTCCATTTGGATGGAAGGGGAATTTGAATCAAATTACCCGTATAACCACACAGCTACGGTGTGTGTGTGAATTCATTCAACCAGCTTTAACAGACTAATTTAATCCAATAAACAATCATAAATACATTCATCACAACACAATACTTTAAATGACCAAATAACGGTGCGCAAAGCGTTACGGCGAATAACGCTTGGTGTATGGTGTACTATAATCACATAAACATCCATCAACAACCAATCACAGTCATTCATATTCATTAGTTATAATTAACGACTAATTAAAATGAACCATTAAAACTAATCTAAAATAAATTCAATTTAGAATCTCACCTTCATGCCTCCAATTCCTTCACTATCATGACCCTGTATCAACTACGAGCAAGCTTTACGTACAATGCTACAGTTATATACACAATTCTCCTTCTTTGCAAACCAAAGCATATGTATATAAATGCATATACTCTTCATACATTAACCTTATTTTCTACAAGGGAAGGTCGAGCTTAGGGGCTATAGACGGAATAACGAGGAGTACGGGATAGAGCTAGGTGTTCAGTGGAGCTTTGGTCATGCTAACATGTATAGAGGAGGAGAGAGAAAAGGTGATGTAGTTTTGGTGTAGGGGTTTTAATGGAGGCCAAATAGGTTCAAGGAGGAGAGAGGGGGAACGTGGCCATGTGGGGAGGAGGTGCGGTGTCTAGTTAGGGTGTTATGTGGTGCAACAGACGGCGGTGGTGCTTGGAGGTTGGCACGGTGGAGATGGAGGCCGGAAATAGGAAGAGGCCGAGAGCAATTGTGGTGAGGGGAGGGTGTGGTTTTGGTTTTTTGGAGAGGGAAGGATCAATGGTGAAAGGTACGGTGGAGGAGGAGCTTGGTGTGGCGGCTGGTGGTGCTGCCGTGGTGGGAGGCTGCCGAATGAGGGGGAAATGTAACCAAATCGAACATCATTCTTAAACAAAAATGGGTGGTGAACTTTTCTTAAGGTTTAGTGCAAATCCAACATTTCCTTAACTACCTTTTTCAAAGGATTTTATACTTAAGTTATTCATCCAAATTCATTCTTACCGAACAAATCTAATACTTCAAATTTCAATATAACTTATCAATTTTTTTACAAGAAAAATACGCTCTCTCAAAGGCAATATTCCGGAATCTCATTCTAGGGTATTCCTAACACTATCTCTAATGAGATACTGTAACTCTGATGAATCCTATCTTTGGTTCAAATATGTCGTACCCCATAGCTTTGTTTAAACCAAAGCTCTGATACCACTTTGTAACAACGCAACTTTCTGACCGGTTTTCGCCAATATTTAAACCAGTTTAAACCTTTCGCAAAGATGGATTGTTATGGGTACTTACATATTTGCACAAAAATAATAGAACTTTTATTTCATATCATCGATTACATCAGAGATTACAAGGAATATCAGAGTACCATCTATGCTCAGCGGAAATAAACTCTCTAGCGGAAACATCCAAATCATAATTCCAGCTTCAAATCTGAATCCAGCTCTAAAATCTAAACCTGCAAACCAAACATCTGACTTCCCGTGCAAAAAATATGGGCACCCAGAGTTTAGGTGTGGGAACAGTAAACTCTAGGTCAGTCATGGGACTTGTGTGAGATTCAAAACACAGTTCTTATTTAAACTTTATTTTAAAGTTGGGAAATTCACCAGACCATGCCGTTAACGTGGAACGGGTTTACTCCATATGAATTCTTGTGCATAGAAATTCGCTATGACTTTTTAAAAATGAAACTAACATAAGGTCTCGCGGCACACACATAATGCAAACGCACACATGGGCGAGGTTTCTCCTTATGATAATCAAAAATGCTTAATAGGTGAAAATCCTCTTTAACTACTAATAGTGCATAGTGTGAAAACAATTTCACAAATAAATTTATTAATCATAGCCAGAATAATGCCCCATCCCATTATACTGACAATCCTGCTGGTAGTAGGCTATACAACTAAAATCATACGGGCTCGTAGTGGAAAATTGGATTTCCAATAAATGATCAGGCAAAGGAACTTCCTTACCAAACCGATGGGTACGCCTCTAGAGGGACGCCCCGAGAACCAACTCGGGCTCTCTGCCAACACGAAGCCGGGTTACCCCTTAACTGGGTAACTTAGAGCACGCCTGAGTATATCACTTCCCGGTCGTTACGAACCTTTAAACCGAGGCCTCGCAACATCAACATCCATAAAAATAGAAGTTATCCACATAGGTTAATACCTGAGCTTCATACCATTGTACACCTTTTATCTAGAAGGAAATGACTACCCTTAACCTCGCTGCATCTTTCCTGTTTTAGCCATTTACCGGGTTGTGAGGCTTGCCGAGGTCACGATACACAAAGCTACGCTTAAATAAGCCATACTTTGATTATCCATAGCTCACCACATATCTTAAGTATGCCACATTATCCATTAACAACGCATCACTGATTTCCAATATATAACCTCTAAGCTCATATGTCTTAGAGAAGGGTGTTAAGCAAGAGAATAATTCTATGCCACCAAACAGATATATATTGATAAAACAGTGTTTTGCAATTAATTACAATGTCAGACACACAATCCATAAATGTCCGCTCTAGGTCTGAACGAACATCACCCAAAAATCTCCAAACACATTCAGATATCGTGCCACTCCTCATTTGGTTGTACGGACCAGTCCGAGATATTGGCATTCAACCCTAATGATTCAAAAACTCCCAGGCTTTACTCGGCGGTTTCCAAGTCTTCAATTGCTTTATAACGTCGTGGTATTACTTGGAATGGTTTTCGGACTTATATCCGATCCCGGACTTTCCAAATAATAAGCGTACTATAAAATCAGTAGCTATGGTCTATACCGATTTCCAATTCAAATCTCCTTCCAAAACGTTATCATTTCATTTTCACTTAAGTTGGATTCATTCCCTAAAACCCCATTTTTCTTCTTACCCTTTTTCTTGAATTTTCAATATTCATTCCCAATCTTTTATAAAAACAAAATTCATTTACTCATCACTATTCCTTTACCTTAGGTATTCAAAACCTTAATTTGGATTTAAATTCTCATTGATATTTCAAATATAAGTTTAAATAGAATTTAATCAACTTATATTTGACATCGATTCACCAACACGGGCAAACACCATTAGGATTTGGATATGAATATAGTTTGCTATTTCTGATAGTATTTGTCCAAACCTAGGATTCCATATCGAATATCCGAAGATTAACTCTATCCTAATTTATTCCCTTTTAAATTCAAACTTATCATATCTTACTTATAATTTAAATACACTTCATACCATTCATTTTAAACTCTTTTAAATCTCCCAACACATTTAACAAATCATTTTCCATAAGGGTTCAAGGTTTGTAATCTTCAAAATCAAATCAGTTTCAAGGAAAAGGTTCAATAGCGTTAATAGCGTTGCTAAAGTGCTACAAAAATGGTTATTTAACCAAATCGATTCAAAAAAACATTTAGAATTCACATATTTTAACACAAATCACTTTTAAATAATAAAAGATGATTTATCATATTTTTCTGGATTTTTAAATAATTTTTATAAGCCCATTTTATTCGATTTCTTCTTTCAATCGTCGAACTGTGCGTATAGTGACTTTTCCAAATTTTTATTTATATATAACTTAAAAACCATACGTTGGAATTTGAAATTTCCTTTTCTAAATAAAACCCATTTTTAATAGAAACTCATTGTTTTTCGTTTCAAGTCAATTCGATTCAAAACCTTCAAGTTATAATCATTTGAAATTCAAAATCGATATCATCGAACTGCCGTTACGCGACGCGTTCAATTTGCGCTATATTAAATTTGCCCAATTATTTCCTTTTCCAAAATAAATCGCATTTCCATACTTAGATTCAAAATCATATTTCAAATCTTATTTCTCGATATGATATCTTCATATTCCAACTTTAGTTCAAAACCCATTTAAATTGCAAATTCCCACTACAAATCAATTTGAATAAAATAATATTTAATTTAGAACACGTTTAGTTATTTTCAAAATATTTATTCCAAAGAACATTATTTAAATTACCACTTCCATTTCAAATTAAATTGAAATAATAATAGTTTATCAAAACTTGGTTAATTATTTATAAGCAACCGTTTACTTGCAGAAAACCTATGTTGGGTACCCATTCCAAATCATCTTGCGAACAAATTTCAAACCCAGTTCAATGTTTACTTAGCCCATTAGCGATCGGGATTGTTTCAAACCCATTTCAACTCATACAATGACATTTGATTCTTAACAGTTTTAAAATTTAATTTAAAACTACATTCTCACCTTTGATTTAATAATTAAATTTCCATTTGGATGGAAGGATAATTTGAATCAAATTACCCGTATAACCACATAGGTACGGTGTGTGTGTGTGAACTCATTCAACCAGCTTTAACCAACTCATTTAATCCAATAAATAGTCATGAATCCATTCGTCACAACTCAATACTTTAAATGACCAAATAACGGTGCGCAAAGCGTTACGGCGAATAACGCTTGGTGTACGGGGCAAGCTTTATGCCTACAATACTTTAAATGACCATCAACAACTAATAACAGTCATTCATATTCATTAATTATAATTAACGACTAATTAAAATGAACCATTAAAACTAATCTAAAATAAATTTAAATTTGAATCTCACCTTCATGCCTCCAATTCCTTCACTATCAAGACCCTGTATCAACTACGGGCAAGCTTTACGTACAATTCTACGATTATGCAAACAATTCTCCTTTTTTGCAAACCAAAGCATATGTATATAAATGCATATACTCTTCATACATTAACCTTATTTTCTACAAGGGAAGGTCGAGCTTAGGGGCTATAGACGGAATAACGAGGAGTACGGGATAGAGCTAGGTGTTCAGTGGAGCTTTGGTCATGCTAACATGTACAGAGGAGGAGAGAGAAAAGGTGATGTAGTTTTGGTGTAGGGGCTTTAATGGATGCCGAATAGGTTCAAGGAGGAGATAGGGGGAATGTGGCCATGTGGGGAGGAGGTGCGGTGTCTAGTTAGGGTGTTAGGTGGTGCAGCAGACGGAGGTGGTGCCTGGAGGTTGGCACGGTGGAGATGGAGGCCGGAAATAGGAGGAGGCTGAGAGCAATTATGGTGAGGGGAGGGTGTGGTTTCGGCTTTTTGGAGAGGGAAGGATCAATGGTGAAAGGTACGGTGGAGGAGGAGCTTGGTGTGGCAGCTGGTGGTGCTGCCATGGTAGGAGGCTGTCGAATGAGGTGGAAATGTTGAGCAAGAGGATGGTGTAAGAAGAAGTGGTGGATGGTGTAAAAGAATGAGAGTTTAAGGCCTCTTATATAGGAAAATCCAAGGGTGCACATGTAAATCCATCCATGGACACATGTCTACTATCATGAACCTCCTACATGCATGCTTACACATGTATAGACAAATGGCTTTATCACATAAAATACTTCATGCATGTTGACAAGTATGATGACACTTGTTTATTTATAAACAATTTGATTTGTAACATTTATGTAACACATATAATTGTAACCAATTACCAATACCTATAAGCGTAACTATCGCATCACTTAATGTTTACTAAACATCCAAATAATATTATCCAAAGATTTATATATTTATATTTAAATGAACCATATCTTGCAAAATAATATCATTATGAACCTATCCTTAAAATAATTTTTATTTTACCAAATCATTTTTATAAAATAGAACAAGATACTTATCAAACAAAAATGCAAAAGATTATCAATGTTAGTATTTAAACCTTATTAAAATCTGAATATATTCAGAAAAATGCCAATATTAATTTTAAACTTCATTAAAATTTTCGGGATACTACATTTTCGGCCTTCGGGGTTAATATTTGAGGAATTATTCTCTTGCTAATTTACGGTTAGTGACTGATGAATTGGAATGAGGCGTATGTTGTGTTTGTGTAACTCTTGTTTATTATATACGCGAGTTATTCAGAAAGACCGGGTTTATCTCATTCTGAATAACTGATTCGACGATGAGTCAAAGATGAAGACGGTGGTTGAAGACCGGAGGTCATCACGTCGTTTGGGTGATTACTGATGATCTTGATTGGGATGTACACCCAAGCGGAGGGAATCAGTTGGTGATCGTCCAGACGTACTTGGAGATCGATGGATATGCGAGGAATAAGGTTCCTCCGGTTTCGTTCAGACCCAGAACGGACTTGTAAATGGATGTGTCTGACATCGGATTTCATTCTGTGTGATTGTTATCGGTTGCATAGCATGAATTGCCTGTGTGGCATGCTAAGATGCAAATGATCAAGGCTTCTGTTGAAAAGTAGAGTCTTGTGGTTGATGATCAAAGCACAGCCTGTGTGGCATAGCTTTGTGTTGCGTTGATTCGCGAGCCTCACACCCCGGTGGTGAACCAAAAACGGGAGAAGGACCTCAGGGAGGACATGCATTTCTTTCTAGTTAGAAGTGGCGTCAGTGGTTTTACACGCTCAGATGAGTTTGACTTATATGGTTGTTGGTTTGCAAGGCACCTTGGATATATTGGTGACTATGTGAAGCCGATAGAGTCATTCGTTGGCTCATTTATGCCCCAAAGTGCGGGGAAACGCAATGTTCAGGCATTTTAATCCACATAGGTGGACCAGCCCTGACGATCCAAGGGCCCACCTGAGTCTGGGTCCTGAGGCTCGGGCTAGAGAGTCTCGAATCTATGAGGACTATCTTTTGCCTCGGTTCACAGATGGAAATCCAACTTCCAATATGTGACGTTTCGATTTTAGTTGTAATCCTATATATGGCGACATAGTGGGATGGGGCGCTTATGCCGCCTATGATTGATACTTATGATTTGAAGTTGTTTTATACACTATGCACTTATAATAGTATCAAATGATTTGTTTTAAACGTATCAAGCATTCTTGGCTATTATAAGGTAAAAACCCTATCCTCCGGCTTGCGTTGCATTGTGTGATGGGACCTGAGTCTTATAATAGCTTCATTGTTCTTTATTCAGCATTGTGCTGTTGTTTTATGCACTGGTATTCTTGGTAGGAAACCCGTTCCATGTTATATGGCGTGGTCCCTTGATTTACCGAACTTTAAAACAAAGATTAATAACTGTTTTAGTTCTCACACCAGTCACATGACTGACCTGGGGTTTATTGTTTTAACCTAAACTCTGGGTGTCCTTATTTTGACATGGGCAGCTAGTAGTTTTGGTTTTGCAGATTTATATTCACAGGATCCTGATTTAAAGCTGGAACGATACTCGGAAAGCTCTGTATCCGTGTATTACTTCTAGTTGTGTTTTGTATTATTTTCCACTGCGATGTATTTAAATGTAACTTAAATCTCTGATATTTTCTGTGTAATATTTATTTGTACTCTGTATATTCTTGTATTCTGATGGAATTGTTGTAATAAACAATGAAATGTTCTTCTATCTGCGTTCTTTTGTGTGTTGTTCTCAACTCAATCCGGGATTTCCCATAAGGGGGATTTCGGGTCGTTTCAGTTGATTATTTATCATTGCTATTATATACATGTGTTGTATGGAATCCATATAATTATCAGCATATGGTATTTGATTGGGCCCCATTCCAATTTGGAAGATAAAGAATATTTGAAAATAAATATTCATGTGTTGAATAAAATAAAATATTCATGTGTTGAAAATAAATATTCTTGTGTTGAATAAAATAAAATATTCATGTGTTGAAAATAAATATTCATGTGTTGAATAGAATAAATATTCATGTGTTGAATAAAATAAATATTCATGTGTTGGAATAGAATAAACATTCATGTGTTGAATAAAAGCCGTGTTTATTAGATATGCGTCATTTTGACGCGAACGATATTCATATCGATTTTATTCATTTTTATAATGAATATCGAAAAGGAATTGATTTCAAAATCTAGCGTTTTGAAAATATTATCATTTATATATCGATGATATTTTGATTAGAAATTGAATAGGAAGTTGAAATCGTTTTGAAAACGAATTTAAAACAATTTATAAAATACGTTTTAAAAGGAATTCGACGAAATATATATAATATATTTATATTATATATATATATATATATATATATATAATGGCCTGAATAGAACGCGCCGCGCTGCGGCAGTTCGCGAATTTCGACCATTGACTTCGAACGGATACTACGGGAGATCCGACCGTCAGATTCTCCTAAAACTGGAACCGTTGGGTTCGTATCGAAAAGAGCTTAATGTTCGAGATTTGAAATCTAACAATTGTATTTGGAATTATGTCCAAATCAAATTTGTAAAAGGTCGCTGTAAATGCAGTTCGATGGCCGTTGATGGAAATCGACTGTACGAGCCTTGATAAAATTATTTAAAATAGTAATAATTTGTGTAAAATCATAAGAAATGATTTGGAAAGTATTGGGATGAAAAATTCCATATTTGAAAAGATAAAAATAGATTTTTTATCGAAATGAACTTGTTTCGAACTAGAATTATAATCCATTTATTTTTGAAATAAATAAATTGGATTTGAAATGGTTTTAAAAATAACCAGAATTTCCAATATATAATTGGAATGAATTTTAATCGAAATTATCTTGGGAATATTTCGATGTTGGATTTCGTGATTATACAGATATTGTTATGGAAATTTGAAAGATATATTTATATTGTTATTTCCAATACGATATTTGTTTATTGTAGTATTTGATATTGAATATAAGCCGATATATTTTCTATTCAGAACCTTTTATTTAATATCAAATGGGATTTGGATTTGTCGTGAATGGTGTCTTCATTAACACTTTTCTTAAACCCAGTTGAGAAAAAGATTAAATCTTTTTATTTAGATTTAATGAAGTATACAAATTAAATAATATTTATAATATTTAATTGGAATTGATTTTTGGGTTTATCGTGAACTATGTTTTAACGACATTCGTTCTTTAACCCAATAATTAATGGAATGTGATTTTGGGTTTATCGTGAACCGTGTTTTAAATGACATTGGTTCATTAACCCAGCTAAAGATAGGATTTATTTCCTGGATTTGAATAATCATTAATATTGATTTTTGGGAAGATTAAAACTGAAGTAGAGTTTTAATGAATCTTTAAATAGATTGAAAGGTGAATTTGATAACTAAAATTATCAAATTCAAGAAACGATCAAGAATGGAGTATCACCAGTTTTGCTCCAAGCGATAGTTAAATCTTTAATTAGATTTGAATGTGAAATGGTAATTGAATTTGCCGATAATACCGTGGTGTTAGATATGAAGTATTACCAGTTTTACTTCATGGGATGAATAGGTTGGGATTGGGAAATTTAACAAATGATTACTTCGGTAAGGTTCGTTAATCCCGACTAGTTTGGATAAACTATAATTTGGTTTGAATTGATATTCAAAATAAGATTAAAGAATAAATTTTAAAGAATTTATCTTTGATAAAATTAATGGGAAAATTTCCCTATAGAATGAGAATATTTGAATATAACAATATTCTGAATTGGAATGAGGCATATGTTGTGTTTGTGTAACACTTGTTTATTATATACGCGAGCTATTCAGAAAGGCTGGGTTTATCCCATTCTGAATAACTGAATCGACGATGTGTCGAAGATGAAAACGGTGGTTGAAGACCGGAGGTCTTCACATCGTTTGGATAATTACTGATGAACTTGATTGGGCTGTACACTCAAGAGGAGGGAATCAGTTGGTGATCGTCCAGGCGTACTTGGAGATCGATAGATATGCGAGGAATAAGATTCCTCCGGTTTCGTTCAGACCTAGAACGAACTTGTATGGACTGTGTGTCTGACATTGGATTTTGGTCTGTGTCGATTGGTCTCTATTAAATATACATCTGATTGGTGAAGGGGAATTTATTCCCTTTGTAACGACCCGTATTTTTGGTCGATTTATTTTGAATATTTAGTATGGTTTTAAATATTGAATTTACAATATAAATGGTATTTTTTTGGGTTATCGATTAAATAATCGAAATATGATTTATTTTGATTATCATCATAATACAAGAATCTAAAATAATTCAATTCGAAGTTACAACTAAATCAAAACAATTCAGATGATCAGTATTAGTTGTATTTGAATATAGATGATAACAAAAATATTTTATTTTCAGAAAATTTATTTGTTTTGAATTTAAATTATATTACTTCAATTTAATATGGTTACTTTATATATATATGTTTGAATTAAATTATATAGTCTATTCTGTAAAGTTCAGAATAGTGTAATTACATTGGAACGACGGTCGATACGCTAAAATAGCAGTTCACGATTTTTAACTATGAACCCCGAGATATTTATAATGGATAAGATCGAAACCAAATCGAAGAATCAAATCGATATCTATTTAAAAAGAAATAAAATCTCTTTATTTCGTATCGCATTAATTTGAAATAAATCAGATTAAATCAAAAATCAAATCGGTAATAAATTTGCTATGTACTTCACCCTACATACCTTTAATTGCCGTGCACTTCTAATCTCCTCTTTACTTGCTTATAAAACGTGACACCCTCTCTTTTGCTTTGCCATTTTTCACTCCTCAGAACAATCAAAAGCTTCAATTAAAATGGCCGAACTTCTCCAATCAAAATCGCGATTGGGGTTTTCGAATCACCTGATGCTCGTTGACGTTGGCTCCGGAAGTAACATGGTGCTGTTCGAACTCGGGTGAACTTGGGTAGTCTAGGGTTGAGTCACAAATCGCGAGAGGAAGGAGTCGAATGCGGAAAAGCAGAGCGATCGGGTTCCTGATGTTCGATTCTCGAATGACGAAGTGGGATGGGGAAGTTGAAGTCGCGATAGGAGAAAAGGGGTACGGAAATTTCTGGTGAGGTCGACGCGTTCTTGGATGCAACTGAGGGTTGCGATGTACCCTTGTTCAAGTTGGGGGGGAGTCTGAATTGAAGCTCGAACACGAGCTTCGGAAGGAAGCGACAGTGGAGATTAGGGCATGATGTCGCGAATGATACTGGAAACTGCACTTCAGGAAGAAGGCTCGCTGTTCACGTTATTGGGATGAGGAGGAGTGGGCCAGATCATTGTTGGATTTGTTTTTGATTTGGGGTTTGAACTGGGAGATGACAACGGGTATAAGGTTAGTGCGACAGTATGAAAGTGGGAAGATCAGTCTGGGTTTTGTTGAAAATTGGAGTTTGAAACGATGATGGTAGTTTTGTTTATACAGGAGGAGGCCTGAAATTTCTAAGGAAGAAGGGATTGGTTAAGCAATAAGGTAACTTAATTAAATTGTTGTAGTAATTTAATTGTGAAAGCTAGAAATTTGAATTAAGGAAAATACAATTTTATTTATCATTAAATTGAATGTTAAAAGAAAAAGGGGTAATTAAATTTGCTATTTATTTACTTAAGTAAGAGTTAGATATATATGGTTTAATGTTGAAAACATATAGATTGGTTTAATTTTATTTGTTAAGTTAAATTAAATTTAATAACCACTAAAAGAAGGAAAAATATAGGAAAACTATTTATTCGTTTAAATAGTCAATTTAAATAAATAAATATTAATCAGTAAATTTAAATCAAATTTATCGTAGGTATGAATTCATTCGAGAAGATTCGTAGCCGATGATTGTGGAATGGAAAGGATATTTGACGATTGCAATTTCGGTGAGTAAATCTCACTCACCTTTTATTTAGAATTATTTTTTTTCATAAAAAATAATTGTTTGATGCTTGTTTGAATGCTTTCTGGTTGATTTAAATATGTTGGTTATTTAGGGTTGACTATTATATATATATATATATATATATATATATATATATATATATATATATATATAGGGTTGATGATTGGTTGGACTCCCGCAGTCTCATTAGCGGATGCCCGCAGTTTATAGCGGATGATTTCCCTATGCGCCCCACAAATATATATTAGTGGATGACCTTCATACCGCGATATACTGCCTCGAAGCAGGATGGGTATTACTATGTTGACTAACGTCTGTGGATGCAGGAAACAGGTTGGAGGGATCCAACTGGATTCCTCAAAAATATATTATCTGTTTGTTAATTTGTTTGCATATATACAGTTATATATGTTGTATTAGAAAACCTGAAATAAATAATCGGTTTTTTGGTGTTTAAATATCACTGGGCCTAAGTGTTAATTTATAAAAAAAATACCCCGAAAGTGGTATTTGAGATAAAAAAGGGAAATTCTATTTTTTTTCTAAAATAGAATTTGAAATTTTAAATAGATTTGAAGTTGTTTTAAAAGAAATAAAACAAGTAGTTCCTTTATAAACGAAGTTTACAAATAGTTCTTTTATAATCAAAGTTTATAAATGAAGTGAAAAGAATTATCATTGGATAATTCAGAAATAAAAATACAAGTGTGAAATTGAAAAGGGAAATCTATTTTCCAAAAGTAGAAATATCGATTTAAAAAGGAATTGAAATCGAGACTTGTTTAAAGAATGAATAAAGAAAGTTTGAAATAGAATTTGAATAAAAAAATTCAAATAGAAATTGAATATAAAAATTCAAATAGAATTTGAATATGAGAAATTCAATGGAATTCAATTATAGAATTTGAATACAGAAAATATAAAGGAAATTCAAATATAGAATTTGAATATCGAAAGTAAAAATGGAATTTGAATATAGAATTCAAATAGTTTAAATATGGAATTTGAGTATAGAATTCAAATAGATTGAAATGGAATTGGAAAATAGAATTTCAAAATAGAATTTGAAATGGGAATTTGAATATAGAAATTCAAATGAAGTTTGAAAATAGATTGAATATAGAAATTCAAATGGAGATTGAAAATGGAATTTGAATATAGGAAATTCAATTTGAATTGAAATAGAATTTGAATTCAAAGGAATTGAAATAGAATTTGAATTCAAAGGCATTGAAATAAAATTTGAATTAAAAGTAATTGAAATAGAATTTGAATTCAAATGGAGAATGAAAATGGAGTTGAGTCAAATAGAGATTTGAGTATAGGATTCAAATGAAGTTTAACTATAGAATTTGAAAATAGGATTCAAATGAAGTTTAACTATAAAATTTGAAAATAGAATTCAAATGGAGTTTAAATATAGGAAATTCAAATAGTATTGAAATGAAATTTGAATTTAGAAGATCAGAAATATTATGTTGAATTGGAAAAATGGATTTGATATATATTAAAATATATCAGAATAAAGTTGAAATTATTTAAACGAAGTTTAAAAGTTTTTATATATAAATATAATTAAAACGAACTCGCCGCAGCGCTGCAGTTCGTAAATTGGCGATTCGAACTTCAATTGAGTATACAGAACTCAATAGAAGTTAAAATTCTTTGAAACAAGAAACGTCTGGACCGATTTGATAATAGTTTTCTAATGGAGGAGAAAATTTTGAATTTCGTCGTATATATTTTGAGTTATGTCAAAATAAAATTTTCAGAAAAACAGCGCCATAACCATTTAAAAACCATAACGGTTTATTTAATTTTATAAAAGGATTTTAAGAAAATAAATCCGAATTTCTATTTAGAAAATTTCAGATTTTGAGTTGTAAATTATATGTGAACACAAGTGGAGTAATGAATTGATTTTGAAACAGAAATCAGATTTTTGATTATTGAATAGAATTAACTAATTTGAATAGTAATTAGTTAATGAGATTTTGAATTGATATTGGGCTTTGAATAAGTGAATTCGATTTGAAAATTTATATTCGAAATCGAAAAGGAAACTAGAATTGAAAATTGAAATTCAATTTGGTTATGAGCAAGTTAAATATTTTATTTGAACATGTCATGTTCAAACAAAGAAGTGAAATAGGCAAAATAGCTAATTAAAGAATAAATGAGCGAAACTGAATTCAAACGATTGGATTGAGTTGAATTAAATCGGAAACAGGTGAGCATGTGTTAGACAGGTATGGGATGGAGTGTATGAAGATTTGAATTTGTGTGCTCGACAAAAAGGTATATTTTTAAATTCATATATGAGAATTTATGCGCCGTATCGGCAAGCCGCTTGGCTTTCTCTTTCTCTTTTGGATTGGTGAGGGCCATGGAAGGCTATTTGAAATATCCCGATGCTCCCGGTACAAGGGAGGTTATGACGAAATTTTCCGGAAATTTAAGGAGTTAGAATATTTTTAGGAAATTTTGATAGTTAGAAATCAATATATCAATATATATTGAATTCGATAAGGAAACGAATTTAAGAACAAAATATTATTAACAAAAAGGAAATTGATAGGCTGGTAATAGAAAGAGAAACATATATACGTTTAAAATGTTGATTATTCGAGTTAAGTGGTTTTGTTTGTTTTGAAGTTAATGATGTTTTCAGTCAAGGTCTGTGTAACAACCCGTATTTTTATAACGTGTAATAACCATAAATCAAGGCAGAATTAATTTTTAAATTAAGAATCCTGGGAAACGGGTTATGCCATTGCGTTCGTCTCGAAATTCTGCTTGGAAACGAGTTCGAGTTTTCGAAAATCGGAGTCCGTATGACCAAGTTATGACCTTTCGAAGTTTTCAAGTTCAAAACAGCTCAGAATTCGAATTCAAATTTCAAATTTCAAACCTCAGAATGGACTGGGCGGGAAATTTCCCGCCAAGGACCAGGTCGACCTGGGGGTCGACTAAGTAGTCGACCTGCCCAGGACCAGGTCGACCATAGTGTCGACCTGGGGGTCGACCTGGTGGCCGAGCCCACTTTTGAAGCTGGATTCACTTTGATGTTTCTGGCCTTGTTTCTGTCTACATTCGTTGACCTGACCCTATAAATACAACCCCTAACAGTAGTCTCTCTACACAAAATTCTTTCTGACCTTTTGCTGCTCTAATTCTGGTTGAAAAGTTAGAGAATGAGACTACTTCTTCTACGTCGAAACTACGCTGCTGATTTGGGGATTTCTGTTAGGACTTGACTAAGCATATAAAGATTCAATATCGACTCTCTTTTTCTAATTCTCGAACCACGATCTGTAATCCCTAGTTATTTTTAGATTTAAACTGTTAATGTAATATGAATATGATGTAAATTGAAATTGGACCTATGTATGATGAATGTTTTACATCCATTCTTGTTCATCTTGGATCTTGACTTTCGGATATATTACTATGACATTGATTTGGGGCCTATTCATATTGTAAATCAAAAAGAAAACCCCCTCATATTATCATGTTGAATCTGATATTAATCACAAGTTATGACTATCACCTTATGTCAATCGTTACCATGACTATGCTATCACCTTATGTCAATTATTACCATGACTATACTATCACCTTATGACAACTGTTATCTTGACTAGTACCTTATTTTGCTAGATTTGGAATCTTTATGTTTGAGGCCAATATTCCATATGCCAGTAATGTTATAATCATTTATCTCAAGTCATACCATGCTATGCTAGTAATCACTTTTGCCACCTTATACCCGTCCCTTTTTACGTTATTCCCTAATTAGATTTATTTATATCGATTCGAGCTTATGTGCGATGGGAATACGATTTGGGTAGATTAGGTAAAACATAAATTGGCTTTGAACATGAACGTTATTATAACTTGAACTTGGATACGGACATGAACTTGACACGATTTGACATGAAACACGACATGTAAACTTGATATGAATTTTGACATGAAAACTTGAACGTGGGCATGACAATTAGATAAACTTGAAAATGGCCAACTCGAGGTTGAGTTGAGTTTGTAGTGTAAATCTGCCCGGAACCGCCCGGCAAATCCAGCGACTGCAAACAATAGGATCCAATGTGGGTAGTTGGTCATATCGCACGAAAAACCCGAGGTTAGACTACGTTGTGGTGTAAATCTGCCCGGAACCGCCCGGCAAATCCAGTGACCACAACAGTTAGTGTAATGTGAGAGGTTAGGGTGCATTAATGAATTAATGCCACATGATAGGGTTAAGTCATGAACCACTTAAATATACTTAACCAACCTAACACGATGATTTGATAGGGTTAAGCCATGAACCGCTTGAGCACACTTAACCAACTTGATACATGATTGGGATAGGGTTAAGTCACGAATTTGAATGACAACACTTAACTCATTAGAAACCCTAGTTACGCGGTCCTTTTCAGCAGTAACCCACATAGACGTATCATGATACCCTGTGACTAGGCAGGGTGGGGCACGATTACTGGGCTGATTGTAAGCAACCAGAACGACGGCTGAATAGGTGCGCCATTGTAGGTTTAGGCGGACTATGGTCGTGCACGTAGTCCGGAGTTGAAAAAGCAGGCATTGGGCACCCATAGGTTTACACTGTGCGTGCTTGATTTGTGTCGATGGTTGGCACCATATGGCTTGATACACCCTATGGTGGACCTAGCACAGGTAACTACATTTCAGGATAGGGTCGTATGACACAGAAACATGACGAGCTAGAACTTGTAGGGAGCCGATCAATTAGTAGATCGTACTGTGGGACCCCGTAATGGGTCACTTCATGATTAATACTATACATGGGTTAGAACACTAGTACAGTTGGTGCAGCGAATCTCGAATATGTGATGCTAGACTTGACTTATCCTGTTATCTTAATTATCCTACCAGTTCTGTTATCATCCTTATGTTTAATTCCAGTTTTCACATACCATGTTACCTTTACTAGTTTTCATACTGAAAGTCACTAGGGCTTACCAGTCTTTATGACTGACCCTTTTTATTTCGCCTCTTTTTCTTTTGTTTCCCCCACCCCCCTCCCCCCAAGTTCTCAGGGAGGAAACACTAGTTCTTAGCTTGGATTTAGATTGCTTTCTAACAGCTCATGTACGGTTTGGTCTTGGGCTATGCTATGGCTGCTTCTGCTATTTATGGGGAATAATTAACTTTTGTTATCTTAAGTTTATGCTTCTTTATTTGGAACTTGATGTAATGGAATAATTAGTACCTTGGATATATGGGGTTTTGACTCTTTTCTTGAAAGTAATAAAAAAATTTGGTTTTAAATTTCTACCGCTGCTTTATTTATGTTCTACCTTGTGATATCGTTGTGTATGTTTAACTAGATAATACTCCACCAAAACTAATGCATTCCCTTTGAGAGTGACCCTAGCGGAGGTGGGGTGTTACAGTCTAAGAGGTAATAATGCCCCAACTTGATTGATTTCATTTTTAATTGATAAATAGCAAGATCCAATCTCGAAGAGAAGTGTTGGATAATAGTTAGTTGAATAAAATATTTTCGGTTGTTGTAACGATGTTTTACACAACATTCGTTTTAACCCAAGTGATGGAATTTCGAAAATATAAAAGTAAATATTTCCTAATTATAATTAAAGTAGTCAGGAAAGAGATAAGTGATTGAATTTTTTTCAATTTCAAATAGAATATATTTTCTAAGTGTAGAAAATAAAAGAAGGCGAGATATAGAAATGTTTTCAAAAGAATGTAAGAGACCGAGATGATAATTGAAAATATTTGTTTAACAACTATTGATAAGGAAATGGAAAGGGTGATTTAATTAATGAATAGTAATCAAGGGGCCCAGTGATTGTTTGATTGTTTTGAATGGATGTTTGTTTTTCTTCGATAGTTAAATAACCGACTATCGAAGTATTTGCCAATATCATTGTCAATAAGGAGAGACCGGTTGGATTATTATCCGTGAACCACTCTGTATTGGCAGTAGCATTGCAAATCAGATTATATGAAGATAATCGAAGACGGAGTAAAGTGCAAGGGCTTTTTCTATTAATAGAGATTGTGCCTTCGGTTTCGTTCAATCCCAGAACGAACGTATATGGACGAATGTCTGACAAAGTATTTCCAATGATCGAATATGTTGATATGTACAAATATATATGGTGGCAACGGATTTATTCCCTTAGCATAATATCCAGAATATTTGTGCAAATCAATTAGCGATTAACGGATCTGACAATGTGGCATTCAAAGTAGTTGTGCTATCAATGAGTAGAAAGTAAACGTAGCCTCAGGCCTCAACAAATGACAAAAATCGGGCAGGCATCATGGCTATGTGGGTCGCTCCCATTAGGGTGTGTAATCACCTATCTAGATATTCATTTAATTTTTTATTCTATTCGATGCTGTCCCATTCGGGAAACGGTTCCTGATCCCAACCGTTGGTGATATACATTCGATACACTCAAGGGAAATCAGTGGTCGGTCATATGAGGGCCGGGTTGCAAGACGTTCTTATTGAACCCAGTGTATTCGCCTCTAGAGATACACTAACGGCAGGTGGTCCCATACCTTGTCAAGGTTGGAATCCAATATCCAATAAGCGCCCGCGGTTTTGATTTGTATACTATATATGGGGAGCGTGAGATGCAAGCGTTCCTCTAGATTGTTATTTATTTGTAATTAGACATTATGATAATATCAGAGGAAGTATGATTTCAAGAAACGTTTTGGGTTATCGTAAGGTAAAAACCATCCGTGTTTATGTGTGGATTGGTCTTACGATTATCATTTCTTTCGAAAGGATTTTTAAAGTTAAACAAATTGTTGGAGTTTACTCGCACCAGTCCCATGACCGACCTAGAGTTTATTTTGTCTGATTTTCCCTAAACTCTTGGGTGCCCAAATTTGTACGGACAGTCAAGTAGTCGGGATTTTTCAGATTCGCTTGGAAGAGCTGGAAGCAGGAGGCTTCACCAGTTAGCTATAGACTATCATATTTCCGCTGTGTATTGTGTTGTATTTGGAAACAGGTGTTTATAACTGTTCCAGGAATAACCGTTGTGCTCGGATGATGGTATGTATATAAAGTTACTAATTTGTATTTCAAAAGTTATGTTACTTAATATATTTTATTCGTTCCGCTGTGAGTTTTGATCTTCGTTTTCTTCTATTCTAATATTTCTTTCTTTCTACGTCTCATCCTCTAACTTCTTTCTAATAATGATTCGTATTTTTGTGCAATTTGGGTTGGACGTGTGGTGTTATTAGTCGACTCAGATAGTACGAATTTGCAGGTCGTTACAGTTGGTATCAGAGCTTAGGTTGAGCGAATACCTTGGCTTTGGTGATATATACTCATTAGAGATAGGGTCAGTAGTACCCTAGAATGAGTTGAGTATATATATACGAGAGAGCGTATTTGTTAATTGATGTAAAAGTATTTTATATTGTGTTGGCTAATCTGTTGAGTGGTTTATGAATTCTGATCGAATCATGGGACGCCACGAAGTCGATAGGAATTTCTAAAGACTTGAACAGAGAAATTTGACACAGTATTGTTTTAAATGGGTTAATGAAATAATTTTGCCCAAAATTCTATTTTATAAAAAAAGAATAGCTTTCTAGAACACTTATATTATATGGATGTGTTGGACGTTGATATTATAATCAAGTTAGAATAAAAAAAATTGTGATGGTTATATATAACCAAAATAAAATTTGCATATGAATTAAATATGCAAATGAGAGAATTAAAATTGAATTCAAAACAGAATTCAGAATTAAAATCCTGGGAGTTTTGAAAAATATTTTGAAGTGTATTTGAATAATATAGCTTTTATTTGAAAGGTTATTTTGAATAAAAATCATTTTTGACTGATTTTGAAGGTGATAAAGCACTGAACTCACTTCAGTGGCTGGGAAATAATTCTGATTATGACTGCAGCATCATCGGTGTTCATTTTCGAGTTTCTTAGTGATGGATTGCTACCTTAGAAAAGTTTTGATGGAAATTTGTTTTGAAAGAAAACAAGTGGTTTGAAAATTCAAATGTTTTGAATTTCAAATGGAAATAAATATTTGTATATATGTTTATGTGATTCGAAAAGATTTGAAATAAAACCCAGGAATTTGAATTCTGGAATTTAAATTTAACTTAAGCAAGTTAAATGAATTAAAGTGAATAAATTGACCAGAATCAATTTGAATGGATTTAAATACATCTGAATGAAATATGAATTGGTGATAAAACATTCATAATAAATGAATGTGAGTATAGATGATGTATTATGTGAATGGAAACCAAAAGTTTTGGTTGGAGTTAATTTGTTGAAATATGAAGAGGTGGGTTTCAAAATAAGTGAGATTTTGAAAAATAATGGATTTGTACCATTTTTCCTACCTTAGCAATTTTGAGGACGAAATTATTTTAAGGGGGGAAGAATGTAACGACCCGTATTTTTGGTCAATTTATTTTAATATTTAGTATGGTTTTAAATATTGAATTTATAATATAAATGGTATTTTTTTGGGTTATCGATTAAATAATCGAAATACGATTTATTTTGATTATCATCGTAATACGAGAATCTAAAATAATTCAATTCGAAGTTAGAATTAAATCAAAACAATTCAGATGATCAGTATTAGTTGTATTTGAATATAGATGATAATAAAATATTTTATTTTCAGAAAATTTATTTGTTTTGAATTCAAATTATATTACTTCAATTTAATATGGTTATTTTATATATATACATTCGAATTAAATTATATAGTCTATTCTGTTAAGTTCAAAAAAAGTGTAATTACATTGGAACGACGGTCGGTACGCTAAAATAGTGGTTCATGATTTTTAACTATGAACCCCGAGATATTTATAATGGATAAGATCGAAATCAAATCGAAGAATCAAATCGATATCTATTTAAAAAGAAATAAAATCTCTTTATTTCATATCACATTAATTTGAAATCAAATCAGATTAAATCAAAAATCAAATCGGCAATAAATTTGCTATGTACTTCACCCTACATTCCTTTAATTGCCGTGCACTTCTGATCTCCTCTCCACCTCCTTATAAAACGCGACACCCTCCCTTTTGCTTTGCCATTTTTCACTCCTCGGAACAATCAAAAGCTTCAGTTAAAATGGCCGAACTTCTCCAATCAAAATTGCGATTGGGGTTCTCGAATCCCCTGATGCTCGTTGACATTGGCTCCGGAAGTAACGTGGTGCTGTTCGAACTCGGTTGAAATTGGGTGGTCTAGGGTTGAGTCACAAATCGCGAGAGGAAGGAGTCGAACGCGGAAAAAGCAGAGCGATCAGGTTCCTGATGTTCGATTCTCGAACGATGAAGCGGTATGGGCAAGCTGAAGTCGCGATATCGGAGAAAAGGGGTACGGAAATTTCTGGTGAGGTCGACGTGTTCCTGGATACAACTGAGGGTTGCGATGTACCCTTGTTAAAATTGGGGGGAGTCTGAATTGGAGCTCGAACACGAGCAAGGGAAGGAAGCGATAGTGGAGAGATTAGGGCATGAAGTCGCGAATGATACTGGAAACCGCAC
The DNA here is from genome assembly GCA_030737875.1 of Allium sativum. Lineage (NCBI taxonomy): Eukaryota > Viridiplantae > Streptophyta > Magnoliopsida > Asparagales > Amaryllidaceae > Allium > Allium sativum. The sequence continues at coordinate 167,462,750 of CM060913.1, forward strand.
TTCAGGAAGAAGGCTCGCTGTTCATGTTTTTGGGATGAGGAGGAGTGGGCCAGATCATTGTTGGATTTGAGTTGGGGTTTGAACTGGGAGATGACAACGGGTATAAGGTTAGTGCGATAGTATGAAAGTGGGAAGATCAGTCTGGGTTTTGTTGAAAATTGGTGTTTGAAACGATGGTGGTAGTTTTGTTTATACAGGAGGATGCCTGAAATTTCCAAGGAAGAAGGGATTGGTTAAGCAACAAGGTAACTTAATTAAATTGCTGTAGTATTAATTGTGAAAGCTAGAAATTTGTATTAAGGAAAATACAATTTTATTTATCATTAAATTTAATGTTAAAAGAAAAAAGGGTAATTAAATTTGCTATTTATTTGCTTAAGTAAGAGTTAGATATATATGGTTTAATGTTGAAAACATATTGATTGGTTTAATTTTATTTGTTAAATTAAATTAAATTTAATAACCACTAAAAGAAGGAAAAATATAGGAAAATTATTTATTCGTTTAAATACTTAATTTAAATAAATAAATATTAATCAGTAAATTTAAATCAATTTATTGTAGGTACGAATTCATTCGAGAAGATTCTTAGCCGATGATTGTGGAATGGAAAGGATATTTGACGATTACAATTTTGGTGAGTAAATCTGTAAGAACCCGTAACTTCCCCGGTAAGGAAAGCCCGAATACTTTTGAGGACAAGCCACATCAGAACGCAAACAGAAGAACATTTCATTGTATATTACACAGAATACAAGAATAAACAGAGTATGAATAAATATTACACAGAAAATATCAAAGATTTAAATTACATTTAAATACATCGCAGCGGAAAATAATACAAAACACAACTAGAAGTAATACATGGATACAGAGCTTTCCGAGTATCGTTCCAGCTGTAAATCAGGATCCTGTGAATATAAATCTGCAAAACCAAAACTACTAGCTGCCCATGTCAAAAATTAGGGCACCCAAAGTTTAGGTTAGAACAATAAACTGCAGGTCAGTCATGTGACTGGTGTGAGAACTAAAACAGTTATTAATCTTTATTTTAAAGTTAGGTAAATAAAAGGACCACGTCGTATAATACGGAACGGGTTTCTTCCCAAGAATACCAGTGCATAAAACAAACAGCGCAATGCTAAATAAAGAAAAATGAAGCTATTATAAAACCCAGGTCCCATCACACAATCCAACGCAAGCCGGAGGATAGGGTTTTTACCTTATAATAGCCAAAGAATGCTTGATACGCTAAATTTCATCTTTTGATTCTTAATCAGACTCCAACCGTAAATTAGTAAGAGAACGATTCCGTAAGTATTAACTCCGAAGGCCTAAACCATTCTTCTTAGCTAACGTCCAGTTAGTTTCTGATTTTATATACAATCATAAATATCAATCATAGGCGACAAGAGCGTCCCATGCCACTATGTCGTCATATATAAGTTACAAATCAATCCGCAGTTTCGTATTGGAAATTGGATTCCCGTCTGTGAACCGATGCTAGGGATCGTCCTGTGCTAATTCGAGACGATCTAGCCCATGTCTCAGGAACAGCCGCAACTGCACCATGGATCGTCAGGGTCGGTCCACACGGAGTGGATTATTATGCCTGAACAATACGTCTCCCCGCCCTATGGGGCGTAAATGAGCCAACAAATGACTCCATCAGTCCCGGATCAACCGATATAACCGAGGCGCCTCGCAACAGCAACAACCACATAAGTCAAACTCGTCAGGGTGTGTCAAACCACTGACGCCACTTCTAGTTAGAAGGAAACGCATGCCCTCCATGATGTCCTCTCCCGTTTCTGGTTCACAACCGGGGTGTGAGGCTCGCGAATCAACGTTACACAAAGCTATGCCACACCAGCCGTGCTTTGATCATCAACCACAAGACTTTGCTTTTCAACAGAAGCCTTGATCCATTGCCACTTAGGCATGCCACACAGGCAATTCACTCCATGCGATGGATATACATCAATATATAACCCCTGAGCTCGTACGTCTCAAAGAAGGGCGTTAAGCAAGAGAATAAATTCTCCACCGCCAAACAGATATATATTTATTAGAAATCAATCACACAGAATAAAATCCAATGTCAGACACACAGTCCATTTACAAGTTCGTTCTGGGTCTGAACGAAACCGGAGGCACCTTGTACGTCGCATATCCATCAATCTCCAAGTACGTTTGGATGTCCACTAACTGATTCCCTCCTCTTGGGTGTACGGCCCAATCAAGATCATCAGTAATCATCCAAACGATGTGAAGACCTTCGGTCTTCAACCACCGTCTTCACCTTCGACACCACGTCGAATTAGTTATTCAGAATCGGATAACCCTGATCTTTATGAATAACTCGCGTATATAATAAAGAAGTGTTACACAAACACAACATACGCCTCATTCCAATTCATCAGTCACTAACCGTAAATTAGTAAGGGAACAATTCCCCAAATATTAACCCTGAAGGCTGAAACCAACATCAGATCAATACCCAGGAAAACATTCATCTTAACTAATCTTCAGTTAGTTGCTAAATTTCACATTCTTAGGGATAGGTTCCCATTAATTTTATCAAAGATAAATTCTTTTAAATTTATTCTTTAATCTCCCTTTGAATATCAAATCAAACTAGTCGGGATTAGCGAATCAGACCGAAGTAATCATTTATTTTACTTCCCAATCCCAACCTATTTATCCCATGAAGTAAAAGTGGTAATACTTCATATCTAACACCACGGTGTTATCGGTAAATTCAATTATCATTTCACGTTCAAATCTAATTAAAGATTTAACTATCGCCTGGAGCAAAACTGGTGATACTCCATTCTTGATCTTTTCAATCTAATTAAAGATTCATTAAAACTCCACTTAGTTCTAATCTTCCTGTCATTAACTGGGTTAAATAATCAATGTCATTTAAAACACGGTTCAAGATAAACCCAAAATCACATTTTATTCTATCAGCCTTTAACCGTAAAATAGCAAGTGAGCAATTCCCTAAATATTAACCCAGAAGGCCAAAACCAACATCAGATTAATACCCAAGAAACCATTCAACTTAACTAATCTTCAGTTAGTTTCTGATTTTCTTAACTCCCTTGGGTCTAAGAATAGTATTATTGAAGATACCGTTCACAACAACCCCAAATCACATTACATTAATTATCGGGTTAAAGAACAAGTGTTATTTAAAACACCGTTCATGATAAACCCAAAAATCAATTCAAATTCAATTCCAATTAAATACCATTTAGTTGGTACACTTCATTAAATCTAAATAAAAGAATTAATATTTTTCTCAACTGGGCTCAAGAACAGTGTTAATGAAGACACCATTCACGACAAACCCAAATCCCATTTGATATTAAATACAAGGCTCTGAATAGAAAATATATCAGGTTATATTCAATATCAAATTCTACGATCAACAACTATCGTATTGGAAATAATGATATAAATATATCTTTCAAATTTCCATCATAATATCTTTATAATAATGAAATCCAACATCGAAATATTCCAAAGACAATTTCGATTCAAATCCATTCCAATTCAATTATTGGGAATTTTGGTTACTTTCAAAACCATTTCAAATCCAATTAATTTACTTCAAAAATAAATGAATTATAATTCTAGTTCAAAACTAGTTCATTTCGATAAAAATCTATTTTTATCTTTTCAAATATGGAGTTTTTCATCCCAATTCTTCACAAATCATTTCTTATGATTTTACACAAATTATTACTATTTTTAATAATTTTATCAAGGCCCGTACAGTCGATTTCCATCAACGGCCATCGAACTGCACTAACAATGACCTTTTCCAAATTTGATTTGGACATAATTCCAAATCCAACTATTAGATTTCAAACCTCTAATATTCGTTAGAAATCTCTTTTCGATACGAACCCAACGGTTCCGGTTTTATGAGAATCCGACGGTTGGATCTCCCGTAATATCCATTCGAATCAATGGTCGAAATTCGCGAACTGCCGCAGCGCGGCGCATTCTATTCAAGCCATTGTATATATATAATATATATATTATATATATTTCGTCGATTTCCTTCCAAAACGTATTTTATAAATCGTTTTAAATTTGTTTTCGAAACGATTTCAACTTCGTATTCAATTTCTAATCAAAATTGAATGTTCCGCATCATCGGTTTACAAATGATAATATTTTCAAAACGTTATCTTTTGAAATCATTTTCTTTTCTATATTCATTATAAAAATGAATTAAATCGATATAAATATCGTTCACATTTAAATGGCGTCCATCAAATCAACACGACTTTTATTCAACACTTGAATATTTTTCAATTCAACACATGAATTTATTTTCAATTCAACACATGAATTTATTTTCTATTCAACACATGAATTTATTTTCAAAAATTGGAATGAGGCCCAGTCCATTACCATATAATGTAATTATATGGATTTTCTACAACACATGTATAAAACAGCAACGATAAATCATCAACCATCATCCAGAGTGCACCACACAACTACATATGCATTAAATATAAATAATTAATGCTTACACAGTCTGTCAACCCATCGATTGACATACAACTAAACAATCGGGATTAGTGTACGTCAAATATCATCCCAATACCCGTGTGGGGTTTCAAATCAACAAACACATATTTTATCTGTGTAGTTGGGCGATGTGTAAAATTTATCGTCCCAATCAATATTAGTCAAATCAGTGTATATAAACAAATCGCCCGATTTGTTTATAAATATTTATTTTATATACACGTTAAAAATTATATTTTTAACTATAAAATATTTTCCACTATAAAATAATTTATTTCATTCCACATCACACAATCAACTTTCACAACACATCAATCAAACAAACAAGCCATCCATGGTCTGTGGACGACGGGTGTCGGGTGCTACTAAGCACCGTCTGCATCCTAGTATATATTGTAAACTAGAAATAAAAATACAAGTGAGGAGTTCTCACCGAAAAGCTAAACCAAACGCCATGACTCTTCATACGTAGTAAATCTTCGTCGTGCTCGCCTTTTGTCACTTTCGTTGCCCGTACTCACTACATATATAAAAATCACATTTTTGTATTGTTGCTATGTATATAAAAATCACATTTTTATAACTACGCTACATGGATCAAAATTTTATTTTTATACCGCTACGATATAGATAAAAAATTTATTTTTATAACGGTGTTCATATAACAAAGATTATATTTTTATCACACTATTCTCTATATAAAAATTATATTTTTATATCGCTCTTCTTCCAATAAAGAATATATTTTTATAACGCTCCCTCCTATATAAAAATCGAATTTTTAATACTTCAATAATATAAAAACCATATCTTTATCTCTTCTACATTATACAAATCGAATTTTTAAAACTTCAATAATATAAAAACCATATCTTTAACCTTCACCTCTGATAAAATTCATATTTTCAATCTCAGACTTACAAAAATTATATTTTTAACCTTCCTATTGTATAAGAATTATATTTTTAACCTTCATGCAATATAAAAATTATATTTTTAACCTTCATACAATATAAAAATTATATTTTTAACCTTCATGCAAACCATATTATTTTTATTATTTCTACAAATAAATAAAATTTAAAATCAAAAACTCACGTTGATTACCGAGGAAGAGGGAAGAGGAGCTCGCGGTTGGGTCGGTGGCCTTTGGGGCGTCAGAGTTCGTCGCTCGCGGTTGGAGGTGGGGTGTGGTGGTGGCACAGGGTTCGGGCGCGGCGGTGTAATGGGAACGCGGGGGCTGTGGATTGGGCGTAGGAGGTTTTCAGATGGAGAGAGAGTAGGGAGGAGGGGAATCGACGGAAGGAAAGAGAGCGAGGGTCTGGCACCTCCGACGGCGGTGCGTCGGCCTTGAGGGCGTCGCAATGGCGGTTTTTCCGCCTCCGTCCTCTCCCGTCTCTTTTCTCTTTTTTTCATTTCTGAAATCGAATGGGAAAGTGAAGGAGGGGGGGCCTGAGAGTATAGAGAGGGTGAGGTGTTTATTTTTTATTTATTTAATTATTTCAAAAAGGTACCCTTTTATTTTGACCCCGAAACAAGACCCACCGCATGTCGTCCATAGCTAAATATCCCCATTCCGAACACAATGGGATATGTATCACAGGTTGATTCAACCGTTTCGATCAGTTTTCGTCAAAATCCACATATAACTCTATATAGTGAATTTGAACGCATATTTCAATTTACTGGGGCCACATACTAATTCTAAAAATTCCCGAAAAATTATTTCTAGCTTCGTATTGACGATACGGTTCTAACAAAACTAATTTCATCAAATTCCGAGACCGTTTGAAAAATGGCCATTTTCTGGTTGATCAAAATTGACTAAAGCTGTTAAAACACGTTTAACTTCGCCACGCTCACATATTGATTCGAAAAATTATGAATTTTGAAACCTAGCATTAATTTGACATCCCGGATCCAACAAAAGTGGTTTTGTCGAAAATCGAGGTCGTTTGCAAAATTTCTTTTTTAAGGGCCAGAATTCCATAGCGACTATTCTGAATTTTCAACTGGGCATAATTTTTTATCCCCACTATTAAATTTCAATTTTTCGGATTCGTTGGAAAGGTATTCACAAATAGATTCAAATATTTTTGGTTTCGCTAAAATCCGGTTTATTTTGCACCCGGTACATTCATTTGAATTTTGAAATCGAATTTTCGAACTACCGCACCATTTTCAATTCCTTTTATAATTATAAATAATTATTTATATTCTAACGAAGATCTATATAAATATATATTTCTAGTTCTATATAAAATAAATTTCTCTTCGATATTATTTAAAATAATTCATTTTAAATAATCAAAATTCGCTAAAATTGCCAAAATAAAAATTTTAAATTGACTTAGATTTCCAGGTTATTACAAAATCCCACTCACCTTTTATTTAGAATTATTTTTATTCGTTAAAAATAATTGTTTGACGCTTGTTCGAATGCTTTCTGGTTGATTTAAATATATTAGTTATTTAGGGTTGACTATTATATACATATATATTGGGTTGATGATTGGTTGGATTCCCGCAGTCTCATTAGCGGATGCCCGTAGTTTCATAGCGGATGATTTCCCTGTGCGCCACACAAATATATATTAGTGGATGACCTTCATACCGCGTTATCCTGCCTCGAAGCAGGATGGGTATTACTATGTTGACTAACGTTTGTGGATGCAGGAAACAGGTTGGAGGGATCCAACTGGATTCCTTAAAAATATATTATCTGTTTGTTTATTTGTTTGCATATATACGGTTATATATGATGTGTTAGAAAACCTGAAATAAATAATTGGTTGTTTGGTGTTTAAATATCAACGGGCCTAAGTGTTAATTTATAAAAAAAATACCCTGAAAGTGGTATTTAAGAATAAAAAGGGTCTATTTTTTTTCCAAAATAGAATTTGAATTTTTAAATATATTTGAAGTATTAACTTTTTTAAAAGAAATAAAACAAGTAGTTCCTTTATAAACAAAGTTTATAAATAGTTCTTTTATAAATGAAGTTTATAAATGAAGTGAAAATAATTATCATTGGATAATTCAGAAATAAGAATACAAGTGTGAAATTGAAAAGGGAAATCTATTTTCCAAAAGTAGAAATATCGATTTCAAAAGGAATTGAAATCGAGACTAGTTTAAATAATGAATAAAGAAAGTTTGAAATAGAATTTGAGTAAAGAAAATTCAAATAGAAATTGAATATAGAAACTCAAATAGAGTTTTGAATATGAGAAATTCAATGGAATTCAAATATAGAATTTGAATATAGAAAATATAAAGGAAATTCAAATATAGAATTTGAATATCAAAAGTAAAAATGGAATTTGAATATAGAATTCAAATAGTTTAAATATGGAATTTGAATATAGAATTCAAATAGATTGAAATGGAATTGGAAAATAGAATTTCAAAATAGAATTTGAAATGGGAATTTGAATATAGAAATTCAAATGAAGTTTGAAAATAGATTGAATATAGAAATTCAAATGGAGATTGAAAATGGAATTTGAATATAGGAAGTTCAATTTGAATTGAAATAGAATTTGAATTCAAAGAAATTGAAATAGAATTTGAATTCAAAGGCATTGAAATAGAATTTGAATTAAAAGGAATTGAAATAGAATTTGAATTCAAAGGAATTCAAATGGATTTGAATAAAGAAGAGTCAAAAAGAGATTTGAGTATAGGATTCAAATGAAGTTTAACTATAGAATTAGAAAATAGGATTCAAATGAAGTTTAATTATAAAATTTGAAAATAAAATTCAAATGGAGTTTAAATATAGGAAATTCAAATAGAATTGAAATGAAATTTGAATTTAGAAGATCAGAAATATTATGTTGAATTGGAAAAATGGATTTGATATATATTAAAATATATCAGAATAGAGTTTAAATTATTTAAACGATGTTTAAAAGTTTATATATATAAATATAATTAAAACGAACTCGCCGCAGTGCTGCAATTCGTAAATTGGCGATTTGAACTTCAATTGAATATACAGAACTCACTTGAAGTCGGAATTCTTTGAAACAAGAAACGTCATGACCGATTTGATAATAATTTTCTAATGGAGGAGAAAATTCTGAATTTCGTCGTATATATTTTGAGTTATGCCAAAATTAAATTTTCAGAAAAACAGCGCCATAACCATTTAAAAACCATAACGGTTTATTTAATTTTATAAAAGGATTTTAAGAAAATAAAATCCGAATTTCTATTTAGAAAATTTCAGATTTTGAGTTGTAAATTATATGTGAACTCAAGTGGAGTAATGAATTGATTTTGAAATAGAAATCAGATTTTTGATTATTGATTAGAATTAACTAATTTGAATAGTAATTAGTTAATGAGATTTTGAATTGATATTGGGCTTTGAATAAGTGAATTTGATTTGAAAAATTATATTTGAAATCGAAAAGGAAACTAGAATTGAAAATTGAAATTCAATTTGGTTATGAGCAAGTTAAATATTTTATTTGAACTCCGTTCCTTTTCGAGGACAAAAAGATTTTAAGTGGGGGAGATTGTAACAACCTGGAATTTTGGAACCAATTTAGAAATTTTATTTTAGTAATTTTAATGGATTTTTAATATTTAAGATGATTTAATTTAAATAATAACAATTAAAAATCTATTTAAAACAAAGTTAAAACGAATAAATTTTATTTAATTATAAAAAGAGTTCGAAATAGCGCAGTAGTTTGAAAATTTGAATTTGAACTTTGACTAAATGTACAGGATTCAAAATAAATCGGAGTTTGGTGAAACCAGAAATATTTAAATCTACTTAATTATCTAACGGATCTGAAAAATTGAAATTTCATAACAGGAATCAAAAGTTATGCCCAGTTTAATATTCAGAATAGTCGTTATGGAATATATATATATATATATATATATATATATATATATTAATTTAAAAATAGCCATTTTGCAAATGACCTTTGTTTTCGACGAAACCACATTTGTTGGATCCGGAATGTCAAATTATTGCTCGATTCCCATTTTCATAATTTTTGGAATTAATATGTGAGCGTGGCAAAAGAAAACGTGATTTGTCAATTTAAGTCAAATTGGATCGACCAGAAAATGGACATTTTCAAACGGTCTCCAAATTTGACAAAATTAATTTTTTTAGGACTGTATCGTCAAAACATAGCTAGATTTATTTTTCTGGAATTAGTATGTGGCCATGGTAAATTAAAATGTACGATCAAATTAAATAATTAAATGTTTTATATTTCAAATTAAAGAAAAGTGGGTTGAGACGATCAAACGGGTTGACGGGACCTAGTCCATTATGTCCGGGATAGGGGTATTTGGGTAGGGGCAACATTCATTGGGCTGGATTTGGAGTTAGTAGTGTTAACGGTTTTTTTTTTAGAATTAAAAAATTAAATAATTAAATAACAGGGAAAATACTGTATAAATACGGTTCCAATACGATCAAATCCTAAACCCTAATACACAACCGCCACAATGGAGCAAACGGCCATGGTGTTCCCAAATTCAGTCCTTAAATTATCCCAATCCAAATCGTATTTCAATACGAATCCAAGCAACAATCAAAGAGGAACGTTCACTCTTTCAGTTCATACGGCCATGATCGGTTTTCCGCTACCAATGGGGCTAGAATCGAGGCTGGACGGTGCTGGTTTTGCGATGCGTTTTGGCAATGAAGGCCGGCTCGAGTTCGTCGAGCTTGGAGGCATTGTAGGAGCTTGACACGACGGTTCTCGTGTGATGGTCTGATTGGAGGACAGTGGCTCCAGGAGGCGCGCACCGGGGGGAAGTCAGGTGGAAGATGGGTTCAACGGTTTCCTAAAGGATTGAATGAGAGTGGGCATATAAACGTTATTAAAGGTTGATTAATTATTTTAAATAACTTAATTAATTATCAAACGGTTAAATTATCATATCTTTTACGTACGGAAACAGAATTCGATGATTTCAGGTTCGTTGGATTCGTAGCGATGAGATCTACAAAATGGGACAGACTAGAACTGAAACAGAGTCATCTAAAATTTTGAAGAATTCAAAACCCAATTTGAGATTTCTGATTTAAATTAAATTTAATTGTTGATTTTGATGTGAAATTTACATGTAATTTTCATATGTGTGATGTATGAGATTTGATTTTGTTGTTTGTGGTGGAGATGAACTGATTAGATTAAATTGTTTAGATTTAGGATTTACTTACAATAAAAATCATATTTTTGTTGTATTTATGAAAATAAAAATATTCATGTTTTAAACAATAAGATATACATTTTATTATATGTTGAAATGAAACCTGTTTTAAATAAAAGGATTAGACAATAATAAGAATTGTCGTTTAGTTAAAACATATTTTAAAAATAAATACGTCAAATATATAGAAAACATATTTTATAAATAAGTATGTTAAATATGTAGAAAAAATATTTTATAAATAAATGTTTCATTTATGTAGAAAACTTATTTTATAAATAAGTATGTCAAATATGTAGAAAACATATTTTATAAATAAGTATGTTAAATATGTAGAAAACATATTTTATAAATAAATATGTCAAATAAGTAGAAAACATATTTTATAAATAAGCATGTTAATTATGTAGAAAACATATTTTATAAATAAATATGTCAAATATGTAGGAAACATATTTTATAAATAAGTATGTTAAATATGTAGAAAACATATTTTATATATAAATATGTCATTTATGTAGAAAACATATTTTATAAATAAGTATGTTAAATATGTAGAAAACATATTTTATAAAAATTTGTCAAATATGTAGAAAACATATTTTATAAATAAGTACGTCAAATATGTAGAAAACATATTTTATAAATAAATGTGTCATATATGTAGAAAACATATTTTATAAATAAATGTGTCATACATGTAGAAACATATTTTATAAATAAATGTGTCATTTATGTAGAAAACATATTTTATAAATAAACGTGTCATTTATGTAGAAAACATATTTTATAAATAAATGTGTCATTTATGTAGAAAACATATTTTATAAATAAAAGTGTCATTTACGTAGAAAACATATTTTATAAATAAACATGTCATGTAAATAATTTCTCTTTTTATCTTGTCATTAAGAACATAGGACATGTTATGCATATAAATTATTCTTTTTAATTGTTATTAGAAACATGAAACGTGTTATGACAGTGAAAATATTTCCTTTTATTTGTCATTAACAACTTAGAAATTGTCATGTTGGAATAAATATGTCATGTGGTTACAAAACATATTTTGTAAATAAATACGTTGATTATTTAGAATATATTTTTGGCAAATAAATATGTTATTTATTTAGAATACGTGAGGTTATTATAAAAATGTCATTTTGTTTAGAAAAATGTTTTGCTAGGATAAAAATATCATTTTTGATAGAAAATGTTATTTTAATAACCCGAAAATCCGAACGAATTTAAAAAATTTATTTAGTGAATTTTGAATATTTAAAATGAATTATTTTAAATAATAACGACGAGAAAATTATTTTGAATAGAATTAGAACGTATATATTTATTTGAATCGTCATTAGAATATAAATATTTATTTTTAATTATAAAAGGAATTGAAAATGGGGCGGTAGTTTGAAAATTCGATTTCAAAATTCAAATTTCAAATGAATGTATATGATTCAAAATAAACCGGATTTTAGCGAAACAAAAAATAATAGAATCTATTTGAAAATATCTTTCCAATGAATCCGAAAAATAAAAATTTCATAGAGAGAATAAAAAGTCATGAATAGTTGAAAATTCAGAATAGTCGCTATTGAATTCTAGCCCTCAAAAATCGAAATTTTGCAAACGACCTCCATTTTCAACGAAACCCCTTTTGTTGGATCCGAGATGTCAAGTTATTGCTAGATTCCAAAATTCATAACTTTCTGAATCAATATGCAGTCAATTTGGATTGACCAGAAAAAGGCCATTTTTCAAACGGTCTTCAAATTGGACGAAATTAGTTTTGTTAGGACCGTATCGTCAATACGATGCTAGAAATAATTTTTTGGTAATTTTTAGAGCCAATATGTGGCCCCGATAAATTGAAATGTACGTTCAAACTGAATATTAATATTTTATATTTTAATTTAAGTGAAATTTAATCAAAACGATCGAACTGGCGTACGATACATATCCCATTGTGTTCGAAATGGGGGTAATTTTCTAGGGATGACAATCGTTGGCTCTCGGTTGGAGTTCAAAATAAAAACTTACCTTTTAAATCAAATGGAGAAAACAAAAATAAAAATAAATAAATTATATAATCCTTTTTCTCTCACCCCTCTCCCTCACAAAATCATTTCCTCTGTTCTGAGACCAAATCCGATCTCCCCAAAATTTCAAAATCGCGTGCTCCACCACCGTTGTCACCCGTCGTAGTCGATCCCCCCTCTCCCCACTCAAGTCGCCATCTTTTTCCTCTCCTCCTCCATCGTGAGACCGTCAGTCTCAGATCACACGAGGTTCCTCCCTCCGCAAGCATCGCGAACACCAGCGCCCCGACATCGCATTCGACCGTCCCGCCTCCTCCATCTTCTCCCTCCTCCACGCGCCACCTTCTCCCCCCTTCTTCATCGACTGAAAACCCTCCTCCTCCGAACGATGAAAACAGTGAGTTCTCCTTTTTATTTTATTTTATTTTAAATTTAGTTTTTTTATTTACCTAAATGCATAGTTTTTACTTTAAATACATTATTTAAAATTCGGATTTTTAGTTATATAAATTGCATAGCATAAGAATCCAATTTTTATATATAACAGAACAAGTTAAAAATCTAATTTTTATTAGTATAAAGTTGAGATCTTTATCCGCATAAAGAAGTGATTTTTTTTTATCATAACAAAGAAACGATTTATATCATAGCAAAGAAATGATTTTTAACAAGATAAAGATTTGATTTTTTTAGCTTTAAAAAGGTTAATTTTTTTATTTGAAAAAGATTTGCTTTTTATAATTAAAAAGATTAGATTTTTGAAATTAAAAATATGATTTTTGAAATGAGAAAAGTTATATTTTTAGAAATGAAAGGATTAGATTTTTAACTGCATAAAGATATGATTTTTAACACTATAAAAATATAATCTTTAGCGAAGTAAAAATATAATCTTTAGCGAAGAAAAATATAATTTTTAGCAAAGTAAAAAATATATTTAGAATTGAAATAAAAATGTGATTTTTAATATGAGCAGCGTAGAGAAGACTGCGTTGGCATGGCAGACAAATCCAAACGGTTCAGAATAGAATGATGGAGTAGATCCTAAAGGTGAGAACTTCTCACTTTTAATTTTTTTTTTCTAGCTGAAATATATACTAGGATGCAGACGGTGCTTAGCAGCACCCGACATCCGTCGTCCACAGACCATGGATGACTTGTTTGTTTGTTTGATTTTGTTGTGAAAGTTGATTGTATGATGTGGAATGGAAATAAATATTTTATAGTTAAAAATATAATTTTTAACATGTATATAAAATAAATATTTATAAACAAATCGGATGATTTGTTTATGTATACACATTTGACTGATATTGATTGGGACGATAAATTTTACACATCGCCCAACTGCACAAATAAAACCTGTGTTTAATTCCTTGAAACCCCACACGGGTATTGGGATAAAATTGGATATACACTAGTCCCAATAATTAGATGTATGTCGATCAATTGATTGACAGACTGTTATAAGCGTTAAATATTTATATTTGATGCTTATGTAGTGTAGAATGCAATTTGGATGATGGTTGACTGTGTTTGATTGTTGTTATGTACATGTGTGTATGAAATCCATATAAATCACATTGTATGGTACTTGACTGTGTCTGATTCCAGTTTAGAAAGAATGAATATTTTAAAATAACGATTATTTTCAAAATAATCAATATTTTAAAATAATACTCAGTAAAAGATCAAAATGTGATTTTGATGTCCGATTTGGGATGGACATGAATATATTTAAATATATATAGCCGTGTTGATTAGATTAACGCCATTTTAACGTGAACGATGTTTATATCGATTTTATTCATTATTGTTAAAGAATTTTGAAAAGAAAATGATTTCGAAATATAATATTTTGAAAATACTATCATTTATATATCGATGATATGGAATATTCAATTTTGATTTGAAATTGAATATGAAGTTGAAATCATTTTGAAAACGAAATTAAAACGATTTATAAAATACATTTTAAAAAGAAATCGATGAAATATATATAATATATATAATTGCCTGAATAGAACGCGCCACACTGCGGTAGTTCGCGAATTTTGACCATTGACTTCGAACGGACGTTACAGGAGATCCGACCGTCGGATTCTCCTAAAACCAAAACCGTTGGATTCGTACCGAAAAGAGATTTCTAACGAATATTAGAGATTTGAAATCTAACGGTTGGATATGGAATTATGTCCAAATCAAATTTGGAAAAGGTCGTTATAAGTGTAGTTCGATGGCCGTTAATGGAAATCGACTGTACGGGCCTTGATAAAAAAATTATTAAAAATATCAATAATTAGTGTAAAATCATAAGAACTGATTTGGAAAGAATTGGGATGAAAAATTCCATATTTGAAAAGATAAAAATAGATTTTTATCGAAATGAACTAGTTTCGAACTAGAATTATAATTCAATTATTTTTAAATAAATAAATTGGATTTGAAATGGTTTCAAAAATAACCAGGATTTCCAATATATATAAATTGGAATGGATTTGAATCAAAATTGATTTCGAAATATTTCGATGTTGGATTTCGCGATTATACAAATATTGTTATGGAAATTTGAAAGATATATTTATATCGTTATTTCCAATATGATATTTTTTGGTTTCAGAATTTGATATTGAATATAAGGCGATATATTTTCTATTCAGAGCCTTGTATTTAATATCAAATTGGATTTTGGGTTCGTCGTGAATGGTATCTTTAATAATACTGTTCTTGAACCGAATGGAGTTAAGAAAATTAGAAACTGACTGGAGATTATTTAAGTTGAATGGTGTCCGGAGTATTGATCTGATGTTGGTTTCAGCATTCGGGGTTATTACTTAGGGGATTGTTCTCTTACTAATTTACGGTTAGAGGCTAAGGTGTACTGGGTTTATTGTGAACTGTGTTTTTAACGACATTCGTTCTTTAACCCTATTTACAATGAAATGTGATTTGGGATTTACAATACTTTTTATTAAGATTTAACAGGAATTTTCCAAGGTAACGTTTTCCAATTCAATATACTAAATTGGAATTGAATGGAATTCGATTTGATAATAATCGAAGTGAACTTTTGTGGAGGAAGACTGTTAATACATATGGAATTTAAGAGGCGTTGCCGTTATTCCATTTATATTATTGGTCGGATATGGAAATTGATATCGATTATATATTGATTTGTTTTTCTGTGAAGATTCCATAATTAATGGAATGTGATTTGGGTTGTCGTGAATGGTATCTTTTATAATACTATTCTTAAAACCAATGGAGTTAAAAAAATCAGAAACTAACTGGAGATTAGTTAAGTTGAATGGTTTCCTGGGTATTGATCTGATGTTGGTTTCGGCCCTCGGGGTTGTTACTTAAGGAATTGTTCATTTGCTAATTTACGGTTAAAGGCTGATGAAATAGAATGTGATTTTAGGTTTATAGTGAACCGTGTTTTAAATGACATTGGTTCTTTAACCCAGTTAAAGACAGGATATGGTTTCCCAAGTTAAACAATCGTTAATATTGATTTTTGGGAAGATTAAAACCAAATGGAGTTTTAATTCATCTTTAATTAGATTGAAATGATATCCAAAGAAAGATTAAAGAGTAAATTTAAAGAATTTATCTTTCATAAAATTAATGGGAACCTTTCCCAAAGTTTGTGAATATTTGAATAAAAGAATATTCTGGATTGGAATGTAGCGTATGTTGTGTTTTTATAACACTTGTTTATTATATATGGGAGTTATTTAGAAAGACCGGGTTTATCCCATTCTGAATAACTGATTCGACGATGTGTCGAGAATGAAGACGGTGGTTGAAGACCGGAAGTCTTCACATCGTTTGGATGATTACTGATGTCTTGAATTGGGCCGTACACCCAAGACGAGGTAATTAGTGATGATTGTCCAGACGTATTTGGAGATCGACGGATACACAAGGACCTATCCCCTGTATTGGACATATGGGGGAGGAATAAGGTGCCTCCGGTTTCGTTCAGACACAGAACGAACTTTTAAATGGATGTGTTTCTAACATCGGATTTCATTCTGTGTGATTGATATCAGTTGCATAGCGTGAATTGCCTGTGTGGCATGTTGAGATGCAAATGATCAAGGCTTTTGTTGAAAAGTAGAGTCTTGTGGTTGATGATCAAAGCACGTCCTTTGTGGCATAGCTTTGTGTAGCGTTAATTCGCGAGCCTCATAGCCCGATGTGAACCAGAAACGAGAGAGGACATCAGGGAGGGCATGCGTTTCCTTCTAACTAGAAGTGGCATCAGTGGTTTACACGCCCTGACGAGTTTGACTTATGTGGTTGTTGGAATGCGAGGCACCTCAGTTATATCGGTCGATCCGGGACCGATGGAGTCATTTGGCTCATTTATGCCCCATAAGGCGGGGAGACTTATTGTTCAGGGTTTAAGTTTAATCCACTTCATGTGGATAGGGCCCTGACGATCCAAGGCTTGCCTGCGCGCTTGCCTAAGGCTCGAGCTAGACAGTCTCGAAGCGGTGAAGACAATCCCTTGCCTCTCGGTTCACAGATGGAGATCCAACTTCCAATACGACATTTGGCGGTTTTAATTGTAAACCTATATATGGCGACATAGTGGTATGGGGCACTTATGCCGTCTATGATTGATACTTATGATTGAAATTGTTTTGACATTATGCACTTATAGTAATAATAAATCATGAAATTTTGTGTACCAAGCATTCTTGGCTATTATGAGGTAAAAACTCTGTCCTCTGGCTTGCGTTGCATTGTGTGATGGGACCTGAGTCTTATAATAGCTTCATTGTTCTTTATGTAGCATTGCACTGTTGTATTTATGCACTGGTATTCTTGGGAGGAAACCCATTCCGTGTTATACGGCGTGGTCCCTTGATTTACTGAACATTAAAATAAAGATTAATAACTGTTTTAGTTCTCACACCAGTCACATGACTGACTTGCTGTTTATTGTTTTAATCTAAACTCTGGGTGCCCCTATTTTCCGCACGGGCAACTAGTAGTTTTGGTTTTGCAGATTTATATTCACAGGATCCTGATTTACAGCTGAAGCGATATTCGGAAAGCTCTGTATCTGTGTATTACTTCCAGTTGGGTTTTGTATATTCCGCTGCATTGTAATTTATAAATCTTTGATATTTTTCGAATGCATATTATTTATTCATACTCTGTTATATTCTTGTATTCTGATGGAATTGTTGTAATAAGCAATGAAATGTTCTTCTGTTTGTGTTCTGATTTGTCATGTTCTCAATTCAATCAGGGCTTTCCTTCACAGGGAAGTTCGGGTCGTCACAGTTTTGGTATCAGAGCTTTGGTTTACAGAGCTCGAGAACAAGACACGTTAGAACCAGACGAAAGAATTCATCGTAAATTGGATTAGTAATATCCAATGAGAATGACTCGTTAGAGATGGGATCAGTAGTATCCTAAAATGAGTCGGAAGAGTATATTTTTAAAATGAAAACAACTTTTGTTTTGAAAATTTAAATCAATTATTCGTATTTGAATATTATTTTTATATTGATTTTGACAATCAAGTATATAAAGACTTTGCATATACGTCTGATCCACGTGTATTTGAAGTTTTAATATACTGGATGGATATAGGATCACACTCTAGTCGCCCGGAGATGGTTCTGATAATCGCTATAGCATGCACATCATCAGAATTTATGTTCGTGTTTCGAAAGTGAGATATCTATATATTTCCAATTGACTGGTGTGAGAACCAAAATATAGTTAGTATATATTGTTGTGAGTTGGCATCAAAAACATGATTTTTGAGTATATAAAAAAATTATGAATTTGAAACGTTAATCAACTAATTGATTGCTAATTGTGTTGTTTGATTATTAGTTTAACTAATGAGATTGTTGAAACTAATATGTACATGAACGGTACATATAACCAAATTGTATCACATGTTGAACTGAATTGAAAATTGTTTGCATATACATGTATACATTGAAAAGGTCATTACAAAGAGGCTAGATCGGAAGAATAAAATTGTTTGCCCAACAAATTGGTACATGTTTACTAATTTCTTGGGTTTAGATGATTTTATGAGCCGATTGACTAGTCGCTTGGCTTTTTCTTTTTCTTTTTCTTTTTGAGATGAGAAGGCCCGTATGGAGATTTCGGCATTTTCCCGGTGTTGCCGTGCAGGGGAGGTTATGGAGAAATTTTTCGAAAATTTAGGGTGTAATCAAAATTTTTGAAAAATTTAAAAAGTTCTTAGAAACTGAAAAGTTGAAGAACTTAAGCCATAATGAAAATAATGAAAGCTGAGTTGATTTGTAAAACAACTTTCAGCTTCGTTTCTTTTTGGGGACAAAAAGTTTTAAGTGGAGGAGATTGTAATAACTCGAAAATCCGAACCAATTTAAAAGTTTTATTCTGGCAATTTTAGTGAATTTTAATATTTAAAATGAATTATTTTAAATAATAACGACGACAAATTTATTTTGAATAGAATTAGAACATATATATTTATTTGAATTGTCGTTAGAATATAAATATTTATTTTTAACTATAAAAGGAGTTGAAAACGACGCGATAGTTTGAAAATTCGATTTCAAATTTCAAATGAATGTACATGATTCAAAATAAAATGGATTTTAGCGAAACCAAAAATATTAGAATCTTTTTGAAAATATCTTTCCAAGAAATCCAAAAAATCAAAATTTCGTAGTGGGAATAAAAAGTTATTCCCCGTTGAAAATTCAGAATAGTCGATATGGAATTCTGGCCCTTAAAAATGGAAATTTTGCAAACGACCTCAGTTTAAACCAATTTTGTTGGATCCGAGATGTCAAGTTATTGCTAGATTCCAAAATTCATAATTTTCTGAATCAATATGTGAGCGAGGAAAAAGAAAACGTGTTTTGACAGTTTCAGTCAATTTGGATCGACCAGAAAATGGCCATTTTGCAAACAGCTTACAAAATTGGACAAAATTAGTTTTGTTAGGACCGTATCATCAATATGATGCTAGAAATAATTTTTTTGGAATTTTAAGAGCCAATATGTGGCCCCGGTAAATTGAAATGTACGTTCAAACTTAATATATAATGATTTATATTTTAATTTAAGTGAAAACTGATCGAAACAGCCGAACTGGCTTACGATACGTATCCCATTGTGTTCGGAATGGGGGTAATTTGCTAGGGACAACAGTCGTTGGGTCTCGGTTGGAGTTCAAAATAAAAACTTACCTTTTAAATCAAATGGAGGAAATAAAAATAAAAATAAGTAAATTTTATAATCCTTTTTCTCTCACACCTCTCACTCACAAAATCATTTCCTTCAAAATCGCACGCTCCACCATCATTGTCAGCCTCCGTAGTCGATCCCCCCTCTCCCAACTCAAGTCGCCACCTTTTTCCGCTCCTCCTCCATCGTGAGACCGTCAGTCTTAGACCACGCGATGTTCCTCCCTTCGCAAGCATCGCGAACACCAGCACCCCGACATCGCACTCGGTCATCGCGCCTCCTCCATCTTCTCCCTCCTCCATGCACCACCTTCTCCCCCACCCCTCTTCTTCGTCGATTGAAAACCCTCCTCCTGCGAACGATGAAAACAGTGAGTTCTCCTTTTTATTTCATTTTGTTTTAAATTCAATATTTTTATTTATTTAAATGCATTGATTGAGTTCAGCTTTTAATTTAAATACATTATTTAAATTCAGTTTTTTAGTTATATAATCTATTATATATAAAAATCAAATTTTTATATATAATAGAATAAGATAAAAATCTGATTTTTATTAGCATTAAGTTGAGATCTTTATCCGCATAAAGAAGTGATTTTATTATCATAACAAAGAAACGATATATATCATAGCAAAGAAACGATTTTTAATAAGATAAAGATTTGATTTTTTTAGCTTTAAAAATGTTAATTTTTTTATTTGAAAAAGATTTGCTTTTTATAATTAAAAAGAATAGATTTTTGAAATTAAAAAGTTATGATTTTTGAAATGAGAAAAGTTATATTTTTAGAAATTAAAGGATTAGATTTTTAGTTGCATAAAGATATGATTTTTAACACTATAAAAATATAATATTTAGCGAAGTAAAAATATAATCTTTAGCGAAGCAAAATATAATTTTTAGCAAAGTAAAAAAATATATATAATTTTTAGAATTGAAATAAAAATGTGATTTTTAATATGAACAGCGTAGAGAAGACTGCGTTGGCATGGCAAACAAATTCAAACAGTTCAGAATAGAATGATGGAGTGGATCCTAAAGGTGAGAACTTCTCACTTTTAATTTATTTTCAAGTTGAAATATATACTAGGATGCAGACGGTGCTTAACAGCACCCGACACCGGTCGTCCACAGACTATGGATGACTTGTTTGTTTGTTTGATTTTGTTGTGAAAGTTGATTGTGTGATGTGGAATGGAAATAAATATTTTATAGTTAAATTTATGATTTTTAACATGTATATAAAATAAATATTTATAAACAAATTGGATGATTTGTTTATGTACACACATTTGACTGATATTGATTGGGACGGTAAATTTTACACATCGCCAACTGCACAAATAAAACCTGTGTTTGATTCTTTGAAACCCCACATAGGTATTGGGATGAAATTGGACATACACTAGTCCCAATAATTAGTTGTATGTCGACCGATTGATTGACAGACTGTTACAAGCGTTAAATATTTATATTTGATGCTTATGCAGTGTAGAATGCACTTTGGATGATGGTTGACTGTGTTTGATTGTTGTTATGTACATGTTTATATGAAATCCATATAAATCACATTTTATGGTAATAGACTGTGTCTGATTCCAGTTCAGAAAGAATGAATATTTTAAAATAACGATTATTTTCAAAATAATGAATATTTTAAAATAATATTCAGTAAAAGATCAAAATGTGATTTTGGTGTCCGATTTGGGATGGACACGAATATATTTAAATATATATAGCCGTGTTGATTAGACGAACGCCATTTTGACGTGAACGATATTTATTTCGATTTCATTCATTATTAATAATGAATTTTGAAAAGAAAATGATTTCGAAATATAATGTTTTGAAAATACTATCATTTATATATCGATGATATGGAATATTCAATTTTGATTTGAAATCGAATAGGAAGTTGAAATCGTTTTGAAAATGAATTTAAAACGATTTATAAAATAAGTTTTAAAACGAAATCGATGAAATATATATATTATGTATTATATATATAATGGCCTGAATAGAACGCGCCACACCACGGCAGTTCGCAAATTTTGACCATTGACTTCGAATGGACGTTACGAGAGATCCGACCGTCAAATTCTCCTAAAACCAGAACCGGTTTATATCGAAATGAGCTTTCTAACGAATATTAGAGATTTGAAATCTAACGGTTGGATTTCAAATTATGTCCAAATCAAATTTGGAAAAGGTCGATGTAAGTGTAGTTCGATGGCCGTTTATGGAAATCGACTGTACGGGCCTTGATAAAAAAATTATTAAAAATGTCAATAATTAGTGTAAAATCATAAGAAATGATTTGGAAAAAATTGGAATGAAAAATTCCATATTTGAAAAGATAAAAATAGATTTTTATCGAATTGAACTAGTTATGAACTAAAATTATAATTCAATTATTTTTAAAATAAATAAATTGGATTTGAAATGGTTTCAAAAATAACCAGGATTTCCAACATATGTAAATTGGAATGGATTTGAATCGAAATTGATTTTGGAATATTTCGATGTTAATTTCGTGATTATACAGATATGGTTATGGAAATTTGAAAGATATTTTTATATCGCTATTTCCAATATGATATTTGTAGGTTTCAAATTTTGATATTGAATATAAGCCGATATATTTTCTATTCAGAGCCTTGTATTTAATATCAAATTGGATTTTGGGTTCGTTGTGAATGGTATCTTTAATAATACTGTTCTTGAACCGAATGGAGTTAAGAAAATTAGAAATTGACTGGAGATTAGTTAAGTTGAATGGTTTCCGGGGTATTGATCTGATGTTGGTTTCGGCCTTCGGGGTTAATACTTAGGGGATTGTTCTCTTACTAATTTACGGTTAGAGGCTAAGGTGAATTGGTTTTATTGTGAACTATGTTTTTAACGACATTCGTTCTTTAACCCAATTTACAGTGAAATGTGATTTGGGATTTATAAATCTTTTTATTAAGATTTAATGGGAATTTTCTAAGGTATCATTTTCCAATTTAATATATTAAATTGGAATTGATTGGAATTCGATTTGATAATAATCGAAGTGAACTTCTGTTGAGGAAGACTATTAATACATATGGAATTTAAAAGGTGTTACTGTTATTCCATTTATATTATTGGTCGGATATGGAAATTGATATCGATTATATATTGATTTGTTTTTCTATGAAGATTCCATAATTAATGGAATGTGATTTGGGTTGTCGTGAATGGTATCTTTTATAATACTATTCTTAAAACCAATGGAGTTAAAAAAATCAGAAACTAACTGGAGATTAGTTAAGTTGAATGGTTTCCTGGGTATTGATCTGATGTTGGTTTCGGCCCTCAGGGTTGTTACTTAAGGAATTGTTCACTTGCTAATTTACGGTTAAAGGCTGATGAAATAGAATGTGATTTTGGGTTTATAGTGAACCGTGTTTTAAATGACATTGGTTCTTTAACCCAGTTAAAGACAGGATATGGTTTCCCAAGATAAACAATTGTTAATGTTGATTTTTGGGAAGATTAAAACCAAGTGGAGCTTTAATGCATCTTTAATTAGATTGAAATGATATCCAAAGGACGATTAAAGAATAAATTTAAAGAATTTATCTTTGATAAAATTAATGGGAACCTTTCTCAAAGTATGTGAATATTTGAATAAAAGAATATTCTGAATTGGAATGAGGCGTATGTTGTGTTTTTATAACACTTGCTTGTTATATACGTGAGTTATTCAGGAAGACCAGGTTTATCGCATTCTAAATAACTGATTCGACGATGTGTCGAGGATGAAGACGGTGTTGAAGACCGAATGAAACGACCCGAACTTCCCCGGTAAGGAAAGAGCGGAAACTTTTAGAACAACACACAAAAGAACGCAGACAGAAGAACATTTCATTGTTAATTACAACAATTCCATCAGAATACAAGAATACACAGAGTATAAATCCATATTACACATTTACCAAATATCAGAGATTACAATAAATTACATAGCAGTGGAAAATAATACAATACACTACTGAAGGAGATATACGGATACAAAGCTCTCTGGATATCATTCCAGTTGTAAACCAGGATCCTGT
The DNA here is from genome assembly GCA_030737875.1 of Allium sativum. Taxonomy (NCBI): domain Eukaryota; kingdom Viridiplantae; phylum Streptophyta; class Magnoliopsida; order Asparagales; family Amaryllidaceae; genus Allium; species Allium sativum. The sequence goes on from CM060913.1 coordinate 167,486,841, forward strand.
GAATATAAATCTGCAAAACCAAAACTACTAGTTGCCCGTGCGGAAAATAGGGGCACCCAGAGTATAGGTGAAAACAATAAACTCCAGGTTAATCATGTGACTGGTGTGAGAACTAAAACAGTTATAAATCTTTATTTTAAAGTTAGGTAAATCAAGGGACCACGCTGTATAACACGGAACGGGTTTCCTCCCATGAATACCAGTGCATAAAACAACAGCGCAATGCTAAATAAAGAACAATGAAGCTATTATAAGACCCAGGTCCCATCACACAATGCAACGCAAGCCGGAGGATAGGGTTTTACCTTATAATAGCCAAAGAACGCTTGATATGCTAAATTTCATGTTTTATTATTACTATAAGCATATAGTGTTAAAACAATTACAAATCATAAGTATCAACATAGGCGGCATGGGTACCATATATAATGTCGCCAATACTAGGCTCTGTAAATAAAACCGCAAAGTCACGTATTTGGAAATTGGACTTCCATCTGTGAACCGAGGCAAAAGACAGTCCTCTGCCGATTCGAGACTGTCTAGCCCGAGTCTCAGGAACAGAACGCATCGTCCCTTGGATCGTCAGGGCCGGTCCACCAATGTGGATTAAAATGCCTGAACACTGCGTTTCCCCGCCCATTAGGGCGTAAATGAGCCAACAAATGACTCCAATGGCTTCACATAGTCACTGATATATCCGAGGCGCCTCGCAATAGCAACAACCACATAAGTCAAACTCGTCAGGGAATGTAAAACCACTGACGCCACTTCTAACTAGAAGGAAACGCATGCCCTCCCTGAGGTCCTCTCCCGTTTCTGGTTCACAACCGGGGTGTGAGGCTCGCGAATTCACGCTACACAAAGCGATGCCACAAAGGCCGTGCTTTGATCATCAACCACAAGACTTTGCTTTTCAACAGAAGCCTTGATCATTTGCCACTTAGCAAGCCACACGGGAAATTCATGCTATGCAACCGATATCAATCACACAGAATGAAATCTGATGTCAGACACACATCCATTTACAAGTCCGTTCTGGGTCTGAACGAAATCGGAGGAACTTTATTCCTCGCATATCCATCGATCTCCAAGTACGTGTGGACGATCACCATCTGATTCCCTCCTCTTGGGTGTACATCCCAATCAAGATCATCGGTAATCACCCAAACAACGTAAAGACCTCCGGTCTTCAACCACCGTCTTCATCCTCGACTCATCGTCGAATCACTTATTCAGAATGGGATAAACCCGGTCTTTCTGAATAACTCGCGTATATAATAAACAAGTGTTACACAAACACAACATACGCCTCATTCCAATTCATCAGTCACTAACCGTAAAATAGTAAGGGAACAATTCCCCAAATATTAACCCCGAAGGCCAAAAACAACATCAGATCAAACCCAGGAAACCATTCTTCTTAGCTTACCTAAAGTTAGTTTCTAAATTTCACTTTCTTAGGGAAAGGTTCCCATTAATTTTATCAAAGATAAATTCCTCAAATTTATTCTTTAATCTCCCTTTGAATATCAATTCAAACATGTCGGGATTAGCGAACCACACCAAAGTAATCATTTATTTTATTTCCCAATCCCAACCTATTCATCCCATGAAGTAAAACTGGTCATACTTCATAACTAACACCACTGTGTTATCGGTAAATTCAATTACCATTTCACGTTCAAATCTAACTAAAGATTTAACTATCGCCTGGAGCAAAACTGGTGATACTCCATTCTCAATCTTTACAATCTAATTAAAGATTCATTAAAACTCCACTTAGTTTTAATCTTTAACTGGGTTAAAGAACCGATGTCGTTTAAAACACGGTTCACGATAAACCCCAAAATCACATCACATTTCAATCAGTCCCTAACCGTAAATTAGCAAGTGAGCAATTACCTAAATATTAACCCCGAAGGCCGAAACCAACATTAGATCAATACCCAAGAAACCATTCACTTAACTAATCTACAGTTAGTTCCTGATTTTCTTAACTCAGTTGGGTCTAAGAACAATATTATTGAAGATACCGTTCACGACAATCAAAATCACATTCCATTAATTATCGGGTTAAAGAACAAGTGTTATTTAAAACACTATTCACGATAAACCCAAAAATGAATACCAATTCAATTCCAATTAAATATTATTTAATTGGTACACATCATTAAATCTAAAAAAAAGATTTAATCTTTTTTCAACTAGGCTTAGGAACAGTGTTAATGAAGACACCATTCACGACAAACCCAAATCACATTTGATATTAAATACAAGGCTTTGAATAGAAAATATATCGGCTTATATTCAATATCAAATTCTACGACCAAAAAATATTGTATTGGAAATAATGATACAAATATATCTTTCAAATTCCCATAACAATATCTGTATCATCATGAAATCCAACATCGAAATGTTCCGAAGACAATTTCGATTCAAATCCATTCCAGTTCACTTATTGGATATTCTGGTTATTTTCAAAACCATTTCAAATCCAATCTATTTATTTTTAAAAATAAATAGAATTATAATTCTAGTTCAAAACTAGTTCATTTCAATAAAAATCTATTTCTATCTTTTCAAATATGGAGTTTTCGTCCCAATTCTTCACAAATCATTTCTTATGATTTTACACAAATTATTACTATATTTAATAATTTTATCAAGGCCCGTACAGTCGATTTCCATCAACGGCCATCGAACCGCACTTACAGCGACCTTTTCCAAATTTAATTTCGATATCATTCCAAATCCATCCGTAAGATTTCTAATTTCTAATATTCATTAGAAAGCTCTTTTCGATACGAACCCAAAGTTCCGGCTTTAGGAGAATCCGACGGTCGGATCTCCCGTAATATCCATTTGAAGTCAATGGTCGAAATTCGCGAACTGCCGCGGCGCGGCGCGTTCTATTCAGGCCATTATATATATAATATATATATTATATATATTTCATCGATTTCCTTTTAAAACGTATTTTATAAATCGTTTCAACTTCCTTTTCAAAATGATTTCAACTTCCTTTTCAAATTCAAATCAAAATTGAATTTTCCCTTACAAATTCGTTTTAAATTCACTTCAAATTGATTTCAATTCAGAACGATTTTTAATTCAATTTCAGTTCATTTTCAATGCAATTCAATATCAATTCGAATTCATTTCTATTCAATTTCAATTAGAATTCAATACTACTCAATTTCAATTCGAATATATTTTTAAATATTCGATTTTGAAATCACTTACAATATTCATTATAAAATCGACAAAATTCCCGTTCGTTTTAAAATGGCGTGTAACTACTTAACATGGCTTCACATTTCAATATTCAAAGAATATTATTGCTAAATTATTCGATAATTCTGAACTGGAATCAGACACAGTCAATTACCACATAATTTCAGTTATATGGATTTCATCAAATTCATATATACAACAATGACGATAAACACCCAACCATCATCCAAGGTGCGTTCTATACTGTATAAGAATCAAATATAAATATTCAACGCATATAATAGTCTGTAATCAATCGATCGACATAAAGCTAATTATTGGGATTAGTGCATGTCATATATCACCCCAATACCCGTATGGGGTTTCAAACAACCCAACACAGATTTTATTTGTGCAGTTGGGCGATTTGTAAACTTTATCGTCCCAATCAATATCAGTCAAATGTGTGTATATAAACAAATCGTCCGATTTGTTTATATTTATATATTCACATTCATGTTAAAAATTATATTTTCAACTATAAAATATTTTTTAACTATATAAATATTTTATTTCATTTCACATCGCATCACACAATCAACTACACATCAAAATCAAACAAACAAGCATACAAGCCATCCATGGTCTGTGGACGATTGGTGTCAGGTGCTATTAAACACCGTCTGCATCCTACTAAATGTTTCAACTAGAAATTAAAATAAAAGTGAGGAGTTCTCACCGAGGGTTCCACTCCGCCGTGCTTTGCTTCTGAACTCCTGAACCGCCTGGATCTGTTTGAAATCCCAATGCAGCCCTTGTCTCGCTGTTCAAAATAAAAAATTTATTTTTATTGCTTCTACATAATAAAAATTATATTTTATATTTCTATTGCATATATAAAGATCGAATTTTTATTATCTATACAATATAAAAATCATATCTCTATATCTTCTATTTTATAAAAATCATGTCTTTATTATTTTTATTATATGAAAAGCACGTCTTTATTATTTTTAAAAATCAATTCTTTTACACGTTAAAAATCAATTCTTTCCTTTTATAAAAATCAGTTCTTTCCTTTTTATATTGCTATTCAAAAAAAACGAATTTCTATTTGCCCTTTTATTTTATAAAATCAATTACATTAAATAAAATAAGTAAAAACTCACCGTATAGATTTTTCAAAGAAAAGAGGGAGTGTTCGCTATTGCTCGCCGGAGTCAGACGAGGTCAGGGGAGGCACTGCGTCGGTGGCAGCTTCCGTTCTGGCCTTGGGGGTCACGGGTCCAGTCGAAGCAGTGTGGGAGGGATAGGAGGAGGTCACTGCGGGAGGAGGGAGGGGCTGCAGGCGAGCTCCGGCGGTGAATGTGGTCTTGGTGGCGGCTGCAGGGGTTAGGCTTTGGTTTTAGGAGGAGGCAAATGCAGTTTTCAAATCGATTGAGGGAGGGGATACAGTTGGAGGACGTGGAGGCGTGGGAGAGAGGGGGGAAGCAGCGGCGGCGGCGGCTCTAACGGGGGGGGGGGGGGGCGATGGTGGTCGGTGGAAGCTAGGGCAGAGCGCGATCGTCGTTTCCCTTTCTTTTTTTCTTTCTGAAAGAATAAAAGGGGGAGGGAGGGAGTTAAGTGAAAATATATTTATATTTTATTATTTAATTTTCCTAAAAAGTTGACTTTACATTCGAACTTCAAACTAGACCCAACGACTGTCGTCCCTAGCTAATTATCCCCATTCCGAACACAATGGGAAATGTCACGTGGGCTGATTCAATCGTTTCGATCAGTTTTCGTCAAAATCAACATATAACTCTATATATTGAATTTGAATGCACATTTCAATTTACCGGGGCTACATACTAACTAGAAAAATTCCTGAAAAATATTTTCTAGCTTCGTATTGACAATACGGTCCTAACAGAACTGATTTCGTCGAATTCTGAGACTGTTTGAAAAATGGCCATTTTCCAGTCGATTAAATTCAACTAAAATTGGTTAAATGCGTTTTCCTTTGCTACGCTCACATATTGAATCGAAAAATTACGAATTTTGGAATTTTGCAATAACTTGACATCACGAATCCAACAAAAGTGGTTTCGTCGAAAACCGAGGTTATTTGCAAAATTCACATTTTTAAGGGCCAGAATTCCATAGCGACTATTCTGAATTTTCAACCGGACAAATCTTTTTATTCCCGCTATGAAATTTCAATTTTTCGGATTCGTTGGAAAGATATTCTCAATTAGATTCAAATATTTTTGGTTTCACTCAAATCCGGTTTATTTTACATCCGGTACATTCATTTGAACTTTGAAATCGAATTATCGAACTACCGCGCCATTTTCAATTCCTTGTATAATTTAAAATAAATAGTTATATTCTAACGACGACGTATATAAATATATACGTCGAATTTCTATTCAAAATAAATTTCTTTTCATATTATTTAAAATATATCATTTTAAAAAATCAAAATTTGCTAAAATTGCCAAAATAAAAATTTTAAATTGGCTCGGATTTCCGGGTTATTACAATCTCCCCTACTTAAAACTTTTCGTCCCCGAAAAGGAACGAAGCCGAAAGTTGTCTAACTAATCAAGTCAACTTTCGTTATTTTCCTTACGTCTTAAGTTCTTCAACTTTTCGGTTTCTAAGAACTTTTCAAATTTTTCAAAAATTTAGCTAACACCCTAAATTTTCGAAAAATTTCGCCGTAACCTCTCCTGCACCGGGGACTTCGGGATATTTCATATAGCCTCCTGTAGCCTTCTTCAATCCAAAAGAAAAGAAAAATCCAAGCGGCTAGCCAATCGGCTCATAAAATCATCATCACCCAAACAAAACAGTAAATTATGGTAAACATGTACCTATTTGTCAGGCAAACAATTTTATTCTTCTGCTCTAGCCTCCTTGCTATGACCTGTTCAATGTAAGTACATGTATATGCATGCAAATGTGACAAATTTTCAATACAATTCACTATTTGATAAAATTTGGCTAAATGGTTCAACTTTAATTAATCAAACCACAAACAGCAATCACTTAATGAATTAGCTTTCCAACTTCATAACTTTGATATATAGTCAAAAATCACATTTTTGATGCCAAATCACAACAATAAGTCCTATCTAGTTTCGGTTCTCACACCAGTCAATTGGAAATATATAGAAATCTCACTTTCGAAACTCGAAAATAAATACTGGCGATGGTGCCCCGTCACAAGAATTATCCCTGGGCATCTAGAGTGTGATTCAATAACTATCTTGTACATTAAAACTTCGAATACACGTTTGCAAGGCGTATATGCAAAATCTTTATACATTGGATTGTCCAAATTCAATACAAATAAATATTCAAATACGTATAAAACGATTTAAATTTCAAAACAAAATTTGTTTTCATTTTCAAAATATACTCGTCGCACTCGTCCTAGGATAATACTGATCCCATCTCTAACGAGTCATTCCTATTGGAATTACTAATTCAATCTCTGCTGAATTCTTTTGTTTGGTTCTAACGTGTCTTGTTCTCCAAGATCTGTAAAACCAAAGCTTTGATACCACGAGGAAACGACCCGAACTTCCCCGGTAAGGAAAGAGAGGATACTTTGAGAACAACACACAAAAGAACGCAGACAGAAGAACATTTCATTGTTAATTACAACAATTCCATCAGAATACAAGAATATACAGAGTATAAATCCATATTACACATTTACCAAATATCAGAGATTACAATAAATTACATAGCAGCGGAAAATAATACAATACACAACTGAAGGAGATATATGGATACAAAGCTTTCCAGATATCTTTCCAGCTGTAAAATAGGATCCTGTGAATATAAATCTGCAAAACCAAAACTACTAGCTGCCCGTGCAGAAAATAGGGGCACCCATAATTTAGGTGAAAACAATAAACTCCAGGTCAGTCATGTGACTGGTGTGAGAACTAAAACAGTTATAAATCTTTATTTTAAAGTTAGCTAAATCAAGGTACCATGCCGTATAACATGGAACAGGTTTCCTCCCAAGAATACCAGTGCATAAAACAACAGCGCAATGCTAAATAAAGAACAATGAAGCTATTATAAGACCCAGGTCCCATCACACAATGCAACGCAAGCCGGAGGATAGGGTTTTACCTTATAATAGCCAAAGAATGCTTGATACGCTAAATTTCATGTTCTATTATTACTATAAGCGTATAGTGTTAAAACAATTTCAAATCATAAGTATCAATTATAGGCGGCATGGGTACCATATATCATATCGCCAATACTAGGATCTATAAATAAAACTGCAAAGTCACGTATTTGGAAATTGGACTTCCATCTGTGAACCGAGGCAAAAGATAGTCCTCTTCAAGACTGTTTCGCCCGAGTCTCAGGAACAGAACGCATCGTCCCTTGGATCGTCAGGGCTGGTCCACCGATGTGGATTAAAATGCCTGAACACTGCGTTTCCCCGCCCTTTGGGGCGTAAATGAGCCAACAAATGACTCCATCGGCTTCACATAGTCACCGATATATCCGTTGCGCCTCGCAACAGCAACAACCACATAAGTCAAACTCGTCAGGGCGTGTAAAACCACTGACGCTACTTCTAACTAGAAGGAAACGCATGCCCTCCCTGAGGTCCTCTCCCGTTTCTGGTTCACAACCGGGGTGTGAGGCTCGCGAATTCACGCTACACAAAGCGATGCCACAAAGGCCGTGCTTTGATCAACAACCACAAGACTTTGCTTTTCAACGGAAGCCTTGGTCATTTGCCACTTAGCCTGCCACACAGGCAATTCACGCTACGCAACCGATATCAATCACACAGAATGAAATCCGATGTCAGATACACATCCATTTACAAGTCCGTTCTGGGTCTGAACGAAACTGGAGGAACTTTATTCCTTGCATATCCATCGATCTCCAAGTACATCTGGACGATCACCAATTGATTCCCTCCTCTTGGGTGTACATTCCAATCAAGATCATCAGTAATCTTCCAAACGACGTGAAGACCTCCGGTCTTAAACCACCGTCTTCATCTTCGACTCATCGTCGAATCAGTAATTCAGAATGGTATAAACCCGGTCTTTCTAAATAACTCGCGTATATAATAAACATGTGTTACACAAACACAACATACGCCTCATTCCAATTCATCAATCACTAACCATAAATTAGTAAGGTAACAATTCCCCAAATATTAACCCCGAAGGCCGAAACCAACATCAGATCAATACCCAGGAAACCATTCTTCTTAGCTAACCTACATTTAGTTTCTAAATTTCACTTTCTTAGGGAAAGGTTCCCATTAATTTTATCAAAGATAAATTCCTCAAATTTATTCTTTAACCTTCCTTTGAATATCAATTCAAACATGTCAGGATTAGCGAACCACACCGAAATAATCATTTATTTTATTTCCCAATCCCAACCTATTCATCCCATGAAGTAAAACTGGTCATACTTCATATCTAACACCACGGTGTTATCGGTAAAATCAATTACCATTTCACGTTCAAATCTAATTAAAGATTTAACTATCGCTTGGAGCAAAACTGGTGATACTCCGTTCTCGATCTTTTCAATCTAATTAAAGATTCATTAAAACTCCTCTTAGTTTTAATCTTTAACTAGGTTAAAGAACCGATGTCATTTAAAACACGGTTCACGATAAACCCCAAAATCACATCACATTTCAATTTGTCCCCAACTGTATATTAGCAAGTGAGCAATTACCTAAATAATAACCCCGAAGGCCGAAACCAACATCAGATCAATACCCAAGTAACCATTCACTTAACTAATCTCCAGTTAGTTCCTGATTTTCTTAGCTCAGTTGGGTCTAAGAATAGTATTATTGAAGATACCGTTCACGACAACCCAAAATCACATTCCATCAATTATCGGGTTAAAGAACAAGTGTTATTTAAAACACTGTTCACGATAAACCCAAAAATCAATACCAATTCAATTCCAATTAAATATTACTTAATTGGTACACTTCATTAAATCTAAATAAAAAGATTTAATCTTTTTCTCAACTGTGCTTAAGAACAGTGTTAATGAAGACACCATTCACTACAAACCCAAATCACATTTGATATTAAATACAAGGCTCCGAATAGAAAATATATCGGCTTATATTCAATATCAAATTCTACGACCAACAAATATTGTATTGGAAATAACGATATAAATATATCTTTCAAATTCCCATAACAATATCTGTATCATCACGAAATCCAACATCGAAATATTCCGAAGACAATTTCGATTCAAATCCATTCCAATTCACTTATTGGAAATTCTGGTTATTTTCAAAACCATTTCAAATCCAATCTATTTATTTTTAAAAATAAATAGAATTATAATTCTAGTTCAAAACTAGTTCATTTCGATAAAAATCTATTTTTATCTTTTCAAATTTGGAGTTTTTCATCCCAATTCTTCACAAATCATTTCTTATGATTTTACACAAATTATTACTATTTTTAGTAATTTTATCATGGCCTGTACAGTCGATTTCCATCAACGGCCATCGAACTGCACTTACAGCAACCATTTCCAAATTTGATTTGGACATAATTCCAAATCCAACCATTAGATTTCTAATTTCTAATATTCCTTAGAAATCTCTTTTTGATACGAACCCAACGTTTCTAGTTTTAGGAGAATCCGATAGTCGGATCTCCCGTAATATCCATTCGAAGTCAATGGTCGAAATTTGCGAACTGCCGCCTCGCGGCGCGATCTATTCAGGCCATTATATATATAATATATATATTATATATATTTCGTCGATTTCCTTTTAAAACGTATTTTATAAATCGTTTTTAATTCGTTTTCAAAACGATTTCAACTTTCTTTTCAAATTCAAATCAAAATTGAATTTTCCCTTACAAATTCGTTTTAAATTCATTTCAAATTGATTTCAATTCAAATCGATTTTTAATTCAATTCCAGTTCGTTTTCAATGCAATTCAATTTCAATTCGAATTCATTTCTATTCAATATCAATTCGAATTCAATTCTATTCAATTTCAATTCGAATTCATTTCTAAATATTCGATTTTGAAATCACTTTCAATATTCATTATAAAATCGATAAAATTCACGTTCGTTTCAAAATGGCGTGTAACTACTTAACACGGCTTCACATTTCAATATTCAAAGAATATTATTTTTAAATTATTCGATAATTCTGAACTGGAATCAGACACAGTCAATTACCATATAATTTCAGTTATATGGATTTCATCAAATTCATATATACAACATTGACGATAAACACCCAACCATCATCCAAAGTGCGTTCTACACTGTGTAAGCATCAAATATAAATATTCAACGCTTATAACAGCCTGTCAATCAATCGATCGACATACAACTAATTATTGGGATTAGTGTATGTCATATATCATCCCAATACCCGTGTGGGGTTTCAAACAACCAAACACAGATTTTATTTGTGCAGTTGGGCGATGTGTAAAATTTATCATCCCAATCAATATCAGTCAAATGTGTGTATATAAACAAATCGTCCGATTTGTTTATATTTATTTATTCACATTCATGTTAAAAATTATATTTTCAACTATAAAATATTTTTTAACTATATAAATATTTTATTTCATTTCACATCACATCACACAATCAACTACTCATCAAAATCAAACAAACAAGCTTACAAGTCATCCATGGTCTGTGGACGACGGGTGTCGGATGCTATTAAACACCGTCTGCATCCTAGTATATATTTCAACTAGAAATTAAAATAAAAGTGAGGAGTTCTCACCGATGGTTCCACTCTGCCGTGCTTTGCTTCTGAACTCCTAAACCGCCTGGATCTGTTTGAAATCCCAATGTAGTCCTTGTCCCGCTGTTCATAACAAAAATTATATTTTTATTGCTTCTACATAATAAAAATTATATTTTATATTTCTATTGCATATATAAAGATCAATTTTTTATTATCTATATAATATAAAAAACATATCTCTATATCTTCTATTTTATAAAAATCACGTCTTTATTATTTTTATTATATAAAAATCACGTATTTATTATTTTTAAAAATCAATTCTTTTACACATTAAAAATCAATTCTTTCCTTTTATAAAAACCAGTTCTTTCCTTTTTATATTGCTATTCTAAAAAAAACAAATTTTTATTTGCCCTTTTATTTTATAAAATCAATTACATTAAATAAAATTAGTAAAAATTCATCGTATAGATTTTTCAAAGAAAAGAGGGAGTGCTCGCTGTTTCTCGCCGGAATCAGACGAGGTCAGGAGAGGCACTGCGTCGGTAGCGGCTTCCGCTCTGGCCTTGGGGGTCGCGGGTCCAGCCGAAGCAGGGGGGATAGGAGGAGGTCGCTGCGGGGGAGGAGGGGTTGCAGGCGAGCTCCGACGGTGAATGGGGTCTTAGTGGCGGTTGTAGGGGATAGGCTAGGGTTTTGGGGAGGAGGCAGATGCGGTTTTCAAATTGATTGAGGGAGGGGCTACGTTGGAGGACGTGGAGGCGTGGGAGAGAGGGGGGAAGAAGAAGCGGTGGCTCTGACGGGGGGGGGGGGGAGGGGAGGCGATGGTGGTCGGTGGCGGCTAGGGCAGAGCGCGATTGTCGTTTCCCTTTTTTTTCTATTTTTTTCTTTCTGAAAGTATAAAAGGGGGAGGGAAGGAGTTAAGTGAAAATATATTTATATTTTATTATTTAATTTTCCTAAAAAGTTGACTTTACATTCGGACTTCAAACTAGACCCAAGGACTGTCATTCCTAGCTAATTACCCCCATTCCGAGCACAACGGGATATGTCACGTAGGCTGATTCGATCATTTCGATCAGTTTTCGTCTAAATCAACATATAACTCTATATATTGAATTTGAACGCATATTTCAATTTACCGGGGCTACATACTAACTAGAAAAATTCCTAAAAAATATTTTCTATCTTCGTATTGACGATACGGTCACAGAAATGATTTCGTCAAATTCTGAGACCGTTTGAAAAATGGCCATTTTCCAGTCGATTAAATTCAACTAAAGCTAGTCAAACGCGTTTTCCTTTGCCACGCTCACATATTGATTCGAAAAATTACGAATTTTGGAATCTAGCAATAACTTGACATCACGGATCCAACAAAAGTGGTTTCGTCAAAAACCGAAGTCATTTGCAAAATTCCCATTTTAAGGGCCAGAATTCCATAGCGACTATTCTGAATTTTGAACTGGACATATATTTTTATCCCCGCTATGAAATTTCAATTTTTTCGGATTCGTTGGAAAGATATTCTCAATTAGATTCAAATATTTTTGGTTTCACTCAAATCTGTTTTATTTTGCACCCGGTACATTCATTTGAACTTTGAAATCAAATTATCGAACTACCGCACCATTTTCAATTCCTTGTATAATTAAAAATAAATATTTATATTCTAACGACGACGTATGTAAATATATATGCCGAATTTCTATTCAAAATAAATTTCCCGTCATATTATTTAAAATATATCATTTTAAATAATCAAAATTTGCTAAAATTGCCAAAATACTAATTTTAAATTAGCTCGGATTTCCGGGTTATTACACCTAAGGTCTTCACATCGTTTGGATGATTACTGATGTCTTGATTTTGGCTATACACCCAAGACGAGGTAATAAGTGGTGATCGTCCAGACGTACTTGGAGATCGACGGATATGCGAGGACCTCTCCCCTGTATTGGACATATGGGGGAGGAATAAGGTGCCTCCGGTTTCGTTCAGACCCAGAACGAACTTGTAAATGGATGTGTGTCTGACATCGGATTTCATTCTATGTGATTGATATCGGTTGCATAGTGTGAATTGCCTGTGTGGCATGCTAAGATGCAAATGATCAAGGCTTCTGTTGAAAAGCAGAGTCTTGTGGTTGATGATCAAAGCACGGCCTTTGTGGCATAGCTTTGTGTAGCGTTAATTCGCGAGTCTCACAAACCGTTGTGAACCAGAAACGGGAGAGGACATCAGGGAGGGCATGCGTTTCATTCTAGCTAGAAGTGGCATCAGTGGTTTACAAGCCCTTACGAGTTTGACTTATGTGGTTGTTGGAATGCGAGGCGCCTCGGTTATATCGGTCGATCCGGGACCGATGGAGTCATTTGGCTCATTTACGCCCCATAGGACGGGGAGACGTATTGTTCAGGGTTAAAGTTTAATCCACTTCGTGTGGACCGACCCTGACGATCGAAGGCTTGCCTGCGCGCTTGCCTGAGGCTCGGGCTAGATAGTCTCGAAGCGGTGAGGACGATCCCTTGCCTCGGTTCACAGATGGAGATCCAACTTCCAATACGACATTTTGCGGTTTAAATTGTAAACCTATATATGGCGACATAGTGGTATGGACATTTATGCCGTCTATGATTGATACTTATGATTGAAATTGTTTTGACACTATACACTTATAGTAATAATAAAACATGAAACTTTACGTACCAAGCATTCTTGGCTATTATAAGGTAAAAACACTATCCTCCGGCTTGCGTTGCATTGTGTGATGGGACCTGAGTCTTATAATAGCTTCATTGTTCTTTATTTAGCACTGCGTTGTTGCTTTTATGCACTGGTATTCTTGGGAGGAAACCCGTTCCGTGTTATACGGCGTGGTCCCTTGATTTACCGAACTTTAAAATAAAGATTAATAACTGTTTTAATTCTCACACCAGTCACATGATTGACCTGGAGTTTATTGTTTTAACCTAAACTCTTGGTGCCCCTGTTTTCCGCATGGGCAGCTAGTAGTTTTGGTTTTGCAGATTTATATTCACAAGATCCTGAATTACAGCTGAAGAGATATTCGAAAAGCTCTGTATCTGTGTATTACTTCCAGTTGTATTTTGTACTATTTTCCGCTGCATTGTAATTTGTAAATCTCTGATATTTGTCGAATGTATATTATTTATTCATACTCTGTTATGTTCTTGTATTCTGATGGAATTGTTGTAATAAGCAATGAAATGTTCTTCTGTTTGTGTTCTGATTTGTCGTGTTCTCAATTCAATCCGGGCTTTCCTTCACGGGGAAGTTTAGGTCGTCACAGTTATGTTATATAAAAAAACTGTCACTTTAGCTAGAAAAGTCATGTTAAAATAAATATGACATTTATGGTAGAAAACTTATTGTGCAAATTAATATGACATTTATGTTAGAAAACTTATTATGCAAATAAATATGAAATTTATGTTAGAAAACATATTGTGCAAATAAACACGTCACTTATGTTAGAAAACTTTTTGTGCAAATAAACATGTCATTTGTGTTAGAAAACTTATTGAGCAAATAAATATGGCATATATGTTAGAAAATATATTGTACAAATAAACATGTTACATAACAAGGTCATTATTTAGATATATTTGTATTACATAAGAACGTCACATTTTATTAGAAAAGTAATCATAAGTTGAAAGTATCATTTGTGTTAGATTAAAACTGTAACAACCAGGAAAATCAGAACCAATTTAAATTTTATTTTGGCAATTTTAATGAATTTTGAATATTTAAGATGATTTTTTTAAAATAATAATGACAAGAAATTTATTTTGAATAGAATTAGAACGGATATATATTTATTTGAATCAATGTTGGAATATAAATATTTATTTTAGTTTTAAAAAGGAGTTGGAAATAGTGCGGTAGTTTGAAAATTTGAATTTGAACTTTGACTGACTATACATGATGCAAAATAAAACGGATTTTAGTGAAACCAAAAATATTTAAATATGTTTAAGAATATCTTTCTAACGAATCTGAAAAATCGAAATTTCATAATTAAAAGTTATTTCCAAATGAATTTTTAGAACGGTCGCTATGGAATAAATATAGCACGTAAAAATAGACATTTTGCAAAAGACCTCCGTTTTTGACGAAACCACATTTGTTGGATCTGGAATGTCAAATTATTGCTAGGTTTCAAATTCCGTAATTTTTGGAGTTTAATATGTGAGCATGGCAAAAGAAAACGTGTTTGGTTAATTTCAGTCAATTTGGATCGACCAGGAAATGGCCAATTTTCAAACGGTCTCCAAATTCGACGAAATTAGTTTTGTTAGGCCCATATCGTCCTAACATAGCCAGATTTATTTTTCTGGAATTTTTGGAATCAGTATGTAGCCCCGAAAAATTGAAATGTACGTTCAAATCCATATTTGAATGTTTTATATTTTAATTTGAAGAAAAATCTGACTGAAACAGTCGAATGGGCTTACGAAACATATTCCATTTTGTTCGGAATGGGGGTATTTAGTTAGAGATGACAGTCGTTGGGTTTGAATTGGAGTTCGTATGAAGGGGTATTTTTGGATTTAATAAATTAAAAATAAATTAAATAAAACCAAGGACCAATCAAATTTCTTCCTCATTTCAGCATTGACCCCAAAATCCCGATAGCTCCATATTGTGAACGATGGAAAGGGTTGCCACCTTCCCAGCCCGATTCCTATCAAACCACGCCACGAAATCAGTTGAGACTTCGAGGGATTTTGAAGAGGATCTCAGGAGCTTCAAATCTATACCAGCCTCACCCTCGATCTTCGTGTATTCAGCTCAAATCGGGCCTCTGAAGTCGCCATGTTTGAAGCGCCGCCACCCCTCGTAGCCACCGTCGAGTTCAACGTAGTGGTACCCCCTGGAGGTGCCTCTCCAACTCTTCGTCGTGGTATAGGCCGTTCGCCCTCTGGCTTCATGGATCGAGAGAAAAATGGAAACCTAGTTTTGAATCGATAAGGAAGGTAACGACCTTGTTTTAAATTAAATGGTTTTAACACTATAAACCGTTGCTAATTTCGATTAACTTATAAAAATCAAATCTTTTTGCTATGTGGTCGAAATCCAGTGAAACAACCGACACTGGGACCGTGAGGACGTCTTCTATATTCTAGAAGAGACCGGAGAACTTTTAGTGCTTCCTACAATTTTTGAAGGAGTGGAACCCAATGTGAGATTTCTAAATTAAAATTTGAATGGAATAGAGATGTATAAATTATATGATCGATGTATAATTCGTATAGGAATTGTACACCTCTTGTATAAGCATTGTACACCTCATGTATAAGTGTTGTATAAAATATGTGCGATGTATAAATTATATATACGTTGTAAAAATCATATGTGCCTTGAATGTAGTTGAAATGAAATTGAAATATATTTATATACATATATATATACACTCCCCTCGTCCACATACCATGGACGATATATGTTGGTTGTGATTATTTGGATTTTGGTCGACGTGAAATTTGGTTGATAAATGCGAATGGTTGATTATGGTTGAATGTGGTTGAAAACAAAATTGGAATTGTTTGTAGAAAAATTCATTGTGATTTGAAAATGATTGAAATGTTTAGATCAATAGGATAAGCCCCTTAGGGAACGCCGCGAGGCCTAAGGTAGTGCGAGGAGCCGTACTCGGGATGGTGCCGGTTTTAAACCCCCTGCCGTTATACTGCCAAAATTTTCTGAAACATTCATGTGTTTGATTTATATTCATGTGTTGGAAAAATATTCATGTTTGAAATAAATTGTTTTAACAACAAAAATCACATTTTTATCATGTATTTGAAGTATATATAAAATATTCATGTTTGAAATAAATTGTTTTAACAATAAAAATCACATTTTAATTATATATATGAATTGCTAAAAATATTCATGCTTGAAATAAATTGTTTTAACAATAAAAATCACATTTTTATTATATATATGAAGTGTTAAAAATATTCATGTGTTGAAATAAATATTTGTTGGGTAAAAATATTATTTTACCACGTATATGAAATGAAAATGGTTTGGAAATCGAATAACGGATTATATATATAATGAATAACGACGTTGTAGTTCACGTTTTGAAATCGTGATTTAAACGTTTATTACGGGAGATCTGACCGTCGGATTTTCTCGAAATCGAAACTGTTGGGCCCGCTTTGGAAATATCTTTTCAATGATACCAAATTTGTAAAGATCCAACGGTTAGATTGTGTAAAATGTTTAATTCAAATCTGAATAAAAACAGTGCCAGAATGGATTATATTTATATATACATATAAAAATAAATATAATTAAAATAAAACAAATAACGACGCTGTAGTTCGTATTTTGAAATCGTAACTTTAAACGATTGTATCGGGAGATCCGACCGTCGGATTTTCCCAAAACTGGTGTCGTTCAGTCCGTTTTGAAAAGATCTTTCCAATGATATAAAATTTGTAAAGATGCAATGGCTAGATTTTCATATATGTGTAAATCAAATCTGAAGAAAAACAACGCCGTGGACGCGTTATGGCCTGAAGCGTCGTTTGAATAAATGGGCTATTTTAAAATAAACAAAAATAGCGATAAATCATTATAAAATATTATAAACGATATGGAATGGAAATAAACCGAATTTACTTGGTTTATTTGATATTTGATGGTTGGGATGTGTTTGACATGAAAATTACATTAATGAACTGAATTATGGATGTCAAATAATTTAACCATAGAAATGAATTGATTTGAATTCTAAATATACGTGAATTATTTGAAAAGGCCGAGTTAAATGTCATTTCAAATAATTGGTCGACAATTAGAAGTCGAAGATATGAAGACGGTGTAAGACCGATGATCTTCACATCGAATGGATGGCTACTGATGCCTTTGATGGGAGTTGCTGCCCTGAAGGGCTTACAGTCGTGGTTGTCCGGACGTACTTGTTGATCGTTCGGATGTGCGAGGGCCTCTCTCCTATATTGGACATATGGGACGAGGAATAAGGTGCCTCCGGTTTCGTTTAGACCCAGAACGGACTTGTAAATGGATGTGTGTCTGAAGTTGTAGGTTGACAACGTGGCATACAGAGATGTTGTAATCAAGCTTTTGTTGAAAAGCAGAGCCTTGTGGTTGATGATCAAAGCACGACTTTAATATAGCATAGCTTTGTGCATAGCGTTAATCAGCAAGCCTCATAACCCGGTATGAACCAAAAATGGGAGAGGACTATAGAGAGGACATGCATTTCTTTCTAGCTAGGAGTGGTGTCAAGGTTTTGCATGCCCTGATGTTTTACTTATGTGGTGATGGAAGGCGAGGCGCCTCAGTTATATCCATCACTACATGGTCGATGGTTTGGTCGGGATATGACCAGTTTACGCCCCATAGGGTGGGAAAATGCAATGTTCAGGCATTTTAATCCACTCTATGTAGACCGGCCCTGAGTATACCAGGTACAGGTGCGGTTGTTCCTAAGGCTCGGGCTAGAGAGTCTCGAAGCCGTAAGGACAATCCCTTTCCTTGGTTCATGACGGAAATCCAATTTCCAAATACGACATCGTGTGTAACAACCCGGAAATCTGCGCCAATTTAAAAATTTTATTTTGGCAATTTCAGCGAATTTTGGATATTTAAAATGGATTATTTTAAATAATATTGACGAGAAATTTATTTTGAATATAATTCGAACGTATATATTTATATAGATCGTCGTTAGAATATAAATATTTATTTTATATTATAAAAGGAATTGAAAATGGCGCGGTAGTTCGATAATTTGATTTCAAATTTCAAATGAATGTACAGGATTCAAAATAAACCGGATTTTGGCGAAACCAAAAATATTTGAATCTAATTGAGAATCTCTTTCTAACGAATCCGGGATATCAAAATTTCATAGCAGGAATCAAAAGATACGTCCAGTTGAAATTTCTAGAATAGTCGCTATGGAATTCTGGCCCTTAAAAATAGTCATTTTGCAAACGACCTCAGTTTTCGACGAAACCAATTTTGTTGGGTCCGCAGTGTCAAATTATTGCTAGGTTTCAAAATTCGTAATTTTCTGAATCAACATGTGAGCGTGGTAAACTAAAACGCGTTTGACCAGTTTTAGTTGATTTTAATCGACTGTAAAATGGCCATTTTTCAAACGGTCTCAGAATTCGATGAAATTAGTTTTGTTAGAACCGTATCGTCAATACGAAGCTAGAAAATATTTTTTGAGAATTTTTAGAGTCTGTATGTGACCCGGTAAATTGAAATGCGCGTTCAATTTCAATATATAGATTTATATTTTGATTTTGACGAAAACTGATCGAAACGATCGAAACGATCGAATCAGCTTGCGATACCTATCCAATTGTGTTCGGAATGGGGTTAATTAGCTATGGACGATAGTCGGTGGGCTTGATTTCTTGTTCGAATTTAAAACTTACTTTTTGGAATAATAAAATAATTAAATATATTATATATAACCCTTGGCCGCCCTTCTTTTCCCTCTTATCTCTCTCCTTTAGAAAATCGAATTAAAATATATAAAAAATAAACCCGCTCGTGCCTGAGACCTAGTCTGCCGCCCTCCCTCGAATCAAACGCATCGTCGCGGGAGGACAACCCCGCGTCGCCGACGCCCTGCCCCTCTCGCGCCCATCCTCTCTCCTCTTCTACACCCCGTTCGTCAAGCCCACCGCGAATCAAAACCCTACCCCCGAGCCCTCAGACCTTGACACGCGCCACCCTAAGCCACAGTCAGCCAATCGAGCTCCGCCATCTCCCTCCTCCGCCGCACTGAAGCCCGATCCAGCCACCTCCGTTCGACCTTCCCCCCCCCCCCCCCCCCTCGACGATAATTATGTAAACCCCCTCCCCTTCTTGAAATCAACTATAAGTGTGTTCTTTAATTTTAGTTTATTTATTTCTTTTTGTTTGCTTATTTTCATTACTGTTTTATGTATAAGATAAATAAAAGTTTTGATTTTTACAGTATAGAAAGGTTAAATCTTTATATTTGAAAAAGCGAAATCTTTATATTTGAAAAGGCGAAATCTTTATATTTGAAAAAGCGAAATCTTTATATTTGAAAAGGCGAAATCTTTATATTTGAAAAAGCGAAATCTTTATATTTGAAAAGGCGAAATCTTTATATTTGAAAAGGCGAAATCTTTATATAGAGAATGGCGAGAGAAAAACATGATTTTTATAAGGTAATGAAGATAAAAATTTGATTTTTATAATGAAGAAGCGAATATAAAAATGTGAATTTATATGTGTAGTGAATACGAAAGACGAAAGTAACAAGGGCGAGCACGACGAAGATTTTCCACATATGAAGTGTCGTGGAGTTGGGATAGCTTTGGTGAGAATTTCTCACTTTAAATTTTATTTTCTAGTTAGAAATATATACTAGGATGCAGATGGTGTTTAGTAGCACCCGACTCCATCGTCCACAGACCATGGACTTGTTTGTTTGGTTGCTTGGTGATTGATTAGAATATTTGTTGGAATTTTGTGGTGTGAATAATGAAATTGTTTTGATTGATATGTGTATGGCATGGGCCATTACTAGACCGGGGATAAGGCTAGGCCTTGTCCCGTTTATAGTATCGTGCCGTTATGCCACCGAAATTTTCTAAAATAAGTTAGAAAAATAAAAATATCATTTTATCGAACGAATGAGCTGAAATTTAATTCATGTGTTGAAATAAATATTTTATCGTTAAATATAATTTTTAACGTGTGTGAATAAAATAAAATATTCATTTACAAACCAGACGGTTTGTTTATGTACACTGATTTGACTGATATTGATTGGGACGATAAATTTTACACATCGCCCAACTGCACAAATAATATTCAGTGTTTGTTGATGTGAAACCCCAAACGGGCATTGGGATGATATTTGACGTGCACTAGTCCCAATAATTTGTTATGCGTCGATCGATAGGTTGACAGATAGTTGTGTTGTGCACTTTGGATGATGGTTGATTATTTATTGTTGCTATTATATACATGTGATGTGTGGAATCCATATAATTAACATTATATGGTAATTGATTAGGCGACATTCCAATTTAGAAAATAAAGAATGAAATAAAATATATATTCATGTATTGAAAAGAAATATATATTCTTGTGTTGAAAAATATATATATTCATGTGTTGAAGAAAGTATTCTTTTGTTGAATAAAATAACGAAGTTATTGAAATATATAAAGCCGTGTTGATTAGATTTACGCCATTTTGACGCGAACGATATTTATATCGATTTTATTAGAATATAAAAAAGGAAGTGATTTCAAGATATAATGTTTTGAAAATATTATCATTGATGATATGGAATATTCAATTTCGATTTGAAATTGAATATGAAGTTGAAATCGTTTTGAAAACGAATTAAAAACGATTTATAAAATACATTTAGAATTGAAATCGATAAAATATATATATTATATATATTATATCTATAATATAATGGTCTGAATAGAACGTGCCGCGCTGTGGCAGTTCGCGAATTTCGGCCATTGACTTCGAATTGACGTTGCGGGAGATCCGAACGTCGGATTCTCCTGAAACCGGAACTGTTGGGTTCGTATCGAAAAGAGATTTCCAATGAATATTGGAAATTTGAAATCTAACGGTTGGATTTGGAGATAGGTCCAAATCAATTTCAGAAAAGGTCGTTGTAAGTGCAGTTCGATGGCCATAGATGGAAATCGACTGTACGGGCCTTAATAAAATTATTAAAAATATCTATAATTTGTGTAAAATCAAAACAAATGATTTGGGAAGAACTGGGATGAAAAACTCAATATTTGAAAAGATAAAAATATATTTTTATCGACATGAACTAGTTTTGAACTAGAATTAAAACCAATTTATTTTTGAAATAAATAAATTGAATTTGAAATGGGTTTTAAATAACCATAATTTCTAATATAATTAATTGGAATTGAAATAGAATGTGATTTGGGTTTAACGTGGACTGTGTTTTAAATGACATTAGTTCTTTAACCCAGTAAAAGAAGTTTTAATGAATCTTTAATTAGATTGAAATATGAATTGATAATTTAAATTATCAAAATTTGGAAATGACCGAAAGCGGAGTATCACCAGTTTTACTCCTAGCGATAGTTAAATCTTTAATTAGATTTGAACGTGAAAAGGTAATTAAATTTACCAATAACACCGTGGTGTTAGTTATGGGGTAGTAACAGTTTTGCTCCATGGGATGAATAGGTTGGGATTGGGAAATAAAATAAATAATTACTTCGGTGTGGTTTGCTAATCTCGACTAGTTTGGAAAACCATAATTTGGTTTGATATGACATTCAAAGGAAGATTAAATAATAAATTTTAAAGAATTTATCTTTGATAATATTAATGGGAACCTTTCCCTAATAATGCGAAATTTAGAAACTAGCTGTAGGTTAGTTAAGAAGAATGGTTTCCTGGGTATTGATTTGATGTTGGTTTCGGCCTTCAGGGTTAATATTTGGGGAATTGTTCTCTTACTAATTTACGGTTAGTGACTGATGAATTGGAATGAGGTGTATGTTTAGTTTTATAGCACTTGTTGACTAAGATACGCGAGTTATTCAGAAAGGCCGGGTATAACCCATTCTGAATAACTGATTCGACGATAAGTCGAAGAGATTGAAGACGGTGCAAGATCGACGATCTTCACATCGAATGGATGGGTGCTACTGATGCTCACGATGGGAGTAGCTACCTTGAAGGGGGCTAAAGTAGTAGCCATCCGAACGTACTTGGAGATCGACGAATATGCGAGGAAAGTGCCTCCGGTTTCGTTCAGACCTAGAACGAACTTGTAAATGGATGGTGTGTCTGACATTGTATTCCTTTATATTGTATGCGTTGATCTCTGCTAAATATTTATCTGTTTGGCGGCGGAGAATTTATTTTCTTGCTTAACGCCCTTCTCTGAGACATACGAGCTCAGAGGTTATATATTGGCAGAAATCAGTGGTACGATATGGATTGATAGTGTGGCATAGTGAGATGCAGTGATCCAGACTTTTGTTGAAAAGCAAAGTTTGGTAGATGATGATCAAAGCGCAGCTTTAATATAGCACGGCTTTGTGTATAGCTTTGATTCGATAGCCTCACATCCCGGTATGGTGGCAAACTGATGGTTTGATCAGTATGCTTTTTAGAGCATGGGTACCTTAGAGGTGTCGCGGATTCGGTCGACCCAGACTGAGCATAGTGCTCAGAGGGATAGGGTAAGCGGTGTTTTCTCTCGCCAAGACGTAAGCCGTACTGATACTCGATTTCCCAAAAGTGTGGATGTGCATTACCGTGTTTTCTCTCGCCGAGACGTAAGCTGTTGTAGATGGCACTACGCGATCAATCTTTCGAATCAGGAGCCACCATGATGGAAATCCAATTTCCAAATATGACATTTTGCGGTTTTGATTGTAGAGCTTAGTATTGGCGACATGATATATGGTACCCATGCTGTCTATGATTGATACATTTATATTTGAAATTGTTTTCTTCACTTATAGTAATAATATAAGATGTAATTTCACGTATCAAGCATATTTGGCTATTATAAGGGAAAATCCTATCCTCTGGCTTGCGTTGCATTGTGTGATGGGACCTGGGTCTTATAATAGCTTCATTGTTCTTTATTTAGCATTGAGCTGTTTGTTTTCTGCACTGGTATTCTTGGGAGGAAACCCATTCCGTGTTATACGGCGTGGTCCCTTGATTTACCTAACTTTAAAAACAAAGATTAATAACTATTTTAGTTCTCACACCAGTCACATGACAGACCTGGAGTTTATTGTTTTAACCTAAACTGTGGGTGCCCCTATTTTCCACACGGACAGCTAGTAGTTTTGGTTTTGCAGATTTATATTCATAGGATCCCGATTTACAGCTGGAACGATGCTCGGAAAGCTCTGTATCTGTGTATTACTTTCAGTTGTGTTTTATTTTGTTTTTCCGCTGCTATGTAATTTATTGTAATCTCATATATTTGTCGAATGTATATTTATTCATACTCTTTTATATTCTTGTATTCTGATGGAATTGTTGTAATATACAATGAAATGTTCTTCTGTTTGCGTTCTATTTTGTCGTGTTCTCAAGGTAATCCGGGCTTTCCTCCACGGGGAAGTTTGGGTTGTCTCAGTTGGTATCAGAGCTCTGGTTTACAGAGCTCGAGAACAAGACACATTAGAACCAAACGAAAGAATTCATCAAAAATTGGATTAATAATATCCAATGAGAATAACTCATTAGAGATGGGATCAGTAGTATCCTAGAACGAGTGTGAAGAGAGTTATTTTTAAAATAAAAATGAAAACAAATTTTGTTTTGAAATTTATATCAAATTATATGTATTTGATTATTTATTTATATTGAATTTGGACAATCTAGTATAGGGAGATTTTGAGTATAGGCCTGAGGAGGCATATATTCGAAGCCTCAGATACTAGATGAATATAGAATCACACTCTAGTCACCCGGAGTTGATACTGATGATTGGGATCCCATCATCAGTGTTTGTGTTCGAGTCTCAAAAAGTGAATATCTATATAATTTACAATCGACTGGTGTGAGAACATAAACTTAACTAAAATTTACTGTTTGTGACTTGACACTAAAATATGATTCTTGAGTATATATAAATTATATATATTTGAAAATCAAATCCACAAATTGGTTGATGGCTGTGATGTTTGATTATTGATTCAACTAATAAAAATACCAGAATGATAAATAAAATATAATCAAGATGATTGTTAAGTGAAAAATAATGCAAACTCTCTTGACAAAAATCCTAAAAAAATATTATATAGGATATGGACGACTATGGCTTATCTCATACTGAATTCTGGATGACTCCGAAACAAGCGAGGAGAGCTCACCAGAAAGCAGAAAAAGAACATGAGTTGAACTTAGGAATGTATGTGGGTATTTATGGCCGTATATGCAGAAAAGAAGGACATTATGCCGTTCGGTGCCCTGAGAGAAAGAAGAGCAGGGAGAAAATGATGAGAATAGACATAGTTTGTTTCAAGTGCAAAGAGACAAGGCATTTCGTACATAAGTGTCCGAAGGTAAAGAAGAAACCCACAAATCTAGGAAAGGAAAAGAAATGCTTTCGATGCAAAGAAGTAGGGCATCTAGCCCGAGATTGCCCGTTAAAGAAGGGTGATAAGAAATCCAAGGGAAAGGAGCTATCAACTTTGGAAATCATGCAAGAAGAAGGCACGACTTCCAAGAAAGTTGGGTTTTAATGTAATGAACTAGCGTTTTGGATATATGTATGTATATGTATGATGCTTGTACGAACGTAATTATGCTTTTGTTTTAAAAAAAACGTATTGGTATTGTAGAATATAACTAAGGTAAGAAAAAAATGTTGAACCAAGTTGAATTTAGCACCAAACATCGAAGTGTATTGAAAATTTATCGCATTTGCATGCATATACATGTCTATACATTGAACAGGTCATTGCAAGGAGGCTAGAGCAGAGGAATAAAATTGTTTACTCGACAAATAGGTACATGTTTACTAATTTCTTGAGTTTGGGTGATTTTATGAGCCGCTTGGGTTTTTCTTTTTCTTTTGGATTGAAGAAGGCCATAGGAGGCTATATGAAATATCCCGAAGTCCCCGGTGCAGGGGAAGTTATGGCGAAATTTTTCGAAAATTTAAGGTGTTAGCCAAATTTTTTGGAAAATTTGAAAAGTTCTTAGAAACTAAAAATTTGAAGAACTTAAGCCGTAGCGAAAATAATGGAAGTTGATTTGATTAGTTAAACAACTTTCAGCTTCGTTCGTTTTCGGGGATGAAAAGATTTAAGTGGGGGAGAATGTAACAACCCGGAAATCTGAGCCAATTTAAAATTTTTGTTTTGGAAATTTTAGCAAATTTTGAATATTTAAAATGGATTATTTTAAATAATAATGACGAGAAATTTATTTTGAATATAATTCGAACGTATATATTTATATAGATCATCGTTAGAATTTAAATATTTATTTTATATTATAAAAGGAATTGAAAATGGCGCGGTAGTTCGATAATTCGATTTCAAATTTCAAATGAATGTACAAGATTCAAAATAAACCGGATTGTGGAAAAACAAAAAATATTTGAATCTAATTGAGAATATCTTTCTAACGAATCCGGGAAATCAAAATTTCATAGCGGGAATCAAAAGATACGTCCTGTTGAAATTTCAGAATAGTCGCTATGGAATTCTGGCCCTTAAAAATAGTCATTTTGCAAACGACCTCGGTTTTCAACGAAACCGCTTTTGTTGGTTCCGCAGTGTCAAATTATTGCTAGGTTTCAAAATTCGTAATTTTCTGAATCAATATGTGAGTGTGGCAAAGTAAAATGTGTTTGACCAGTTTCAGTTGATTTTAATCGACTGGAAAATGGCCATTTTTCAAACGGTCTCAGAATCCGATGAAATTAGTTTTGTTAGGACCGTATCGTCAGTACGAAGCTAGAAAATATTTTTTGAGAATTTTTAGAGTCTGTATGTGACCCCGGAAAATTGAAATGCGCGTTCAAATTCAATATATAGATTTATATTTTGATTTTGACGAAAACTGATCGAAATAATCGAATCATCTTGCGGTACCTATCCCATTGTGTTCGGAATGGGGGGTAATTAGCTATGGACGACAGTCGGTGGGCTTGATTTCGTGTTCGAATTTAAAACTTACTTTTTGGAATAATAAAATAATAAAATAATATAGTATATATAATATATAACCCCTTGGCCCCCTACTTTTCCCTCTTATCTCTCTCCTTCATAAAATCAAATTAAAATTAAAAAAACCCGCTCGTGCCCGAGACCTAGTCCGCCGCCCTCCCTCGAATCCAACGCGCCATCGCTGGAGGACAACCCCACGTGGCCGACGCCCTGCCCCTCTCGTGCCCCTTCTCTCTCCTCTTCTACACCCCGTTCGTGAAGCCCACAGCGAATCAAAACCCTACCCCGAGCCCTCAGACCATGACGCGCGCCACCCTAAGCCACACTCGGCCAATCGAGCTCCGCCATCTCCCTCCTCCGCCGCACTGAAGCCCGATCCAGCCACCTCCATTCGACCTTCCCCCCTCCGACGATAATTCTGTAAACCCCCTCCCCTTCTTGAAATCAACTGTAAGTGTTTTCTTTAATTTTAGTTTATTTATTTCTTTTTGTTTGCTTATTTTCTTTACTGTTTTATATATAAGATAAATAAAAGTTTTGATTTTTATAGTATAGAAAGGTTAAATCTTTATATTTGAAAAAGCGAAATCTTTATATTTGAAAAGGCGAAATCTTTAAATTTGAAAAAGCGAAATCATTATATTTGAAACAGCGAAATCTTTATATTTGTAAAGGCGAAATCTTTATATTAGAAAAGGCGAAATCTTTATATCTGAAATGGCGAAATCTTTATATTTGAAAGGGCGAAATCTTTATATTTGAAAAGGCGAAATCTTTATATAGAGAATGGCGAGAGAAAAACATGATTTTTATAAGGTAATGAAGATAAAAATTTGATTTTTATAATGAAGAAGCGAATATAAAAATGTGATTTTTATGTGTAGTGAATACGAAAGACGAAAGTAACAAGGGCGAGCACGACGAAGATTTTCCACATATGAAGTGTCGTGGAGTTGGGATAGCTTTGGTTAGAATTTCTCACTTTAAATTTTATTTCCTAGTTAGAAATATATACTAGGATGCAGACGGTGTTTAGTAGCACCCGACACCATCGTCCACAGACCATGGACTTGTTTGTTTGGTTGTTTGGTGATTGATTAGAATATTTGTTGGAATTTTGTGGTGTGAATAATGAAATTGGTTTTATTGATATGTGTATGGCGTGGGCCATTACAAGACCGGGGATAAGGTTAGGCCTTGTCCCGTTTCTAGTATCGTGCCGTTATGCCGCCGAAATTTTCTAAAATAAGTTAGAAAAATAAAAATATCATTTTATCGAACGAACGAGCTGAAATTAAATTCATGTGTTGAAATAAATATTTTATCGTTAAATATAATTTTTAACGTGTGTGAATAAAATACAATATTCATTTACAAACCATATGGTTTGTTTATGTACACTGATTTGACTGATATTGATTTGGGACGATAAATTTTACACATCGCTCAACTGCACAAATAATATTCAGTGTTTGTTGATGTGAAACCCCACACGGGTATTGGGATGATATTTGACGTACACTAGTCCCAATAATTAGTTGTGTGTCAATCGATAGGTTGACAGACAGTTGTGCTGTGCACTTTGGATGATGGTTGATTATCTATTGTTGCTATTATATACATGTGTTCTGTGGAATCCATATAATTAACATTATATGGTAATTGATTGGGCCTCATTCCAATTTAGAAAATAAAGAATGAAATAAAATATATATTCATGTGTTGAAAAGAAATATATATTCTTGTGTTGAAAAATATATATATTCATGTGTTGAAGAAAATATTCATTTGTTGAATAAAATAACGAAGTTATTGAAATATATAAAGCCGTGTTGATTAGATTTGCGCCATTTTGACGCGAACGATATTTATATCGATTTTATTGGAATATCGAAAAGGAAGTGATTTCAAGATATAACGTTTTGAAAATATTATCATTAATGATATGGAATATTCAATTTCGATTTGAAATTGAATATGAATTTGAAATCGTTTTGAAAACGAATTAAAAACGATTTATAAAATACGTTTAGAATTGAAATCGATAAAATATATATATATTATATATATAATATAATGGCCTGAATAGAACGCGCCGCGCTGCGGCAATTCGCGAATTTCGACCATTGACTTCGAATTGACATTGCGGGAGATCAGACCGTCGGATTCTCCTGAAACCGGAACCGTTGGGTTCGTATCGAAAAGAGTTTCCAAAGAATATTGGAAATTTGAAATCTAACGGTTGGATTTTGAGATAGGTCCAAATCAATTACAGAAAAGGTCGCTGTAAGTGCAGTTCGATGGCCGTAGATGGAAATCGGCTGTACGGGCCTTGATAAAATTATTAAAAATATCTATAATTTGTGTAAAATCAAAATAAATGATTTGGGAAGAACTGGGATGAAAAACTCCATATTTGAAAAGATAAAAACAGATTTTTATCAAAATGAACTAGTTTTGAACCAGAGTTAAAACCAATTTATTTTTGAAATAAATAAATTGAATTTGAAATAGGTTTGAAATAACCAGAATTTCTAATATATTTAATTGGAATTGAAATAGAATGTGATTTGGGTTTATCGTGGACTGTGTTTTAAATGACATTAGTTCTTTTACCCAGTAAAAGGAGTTTTAATGAATCTTTAATTAGATTGAAATATGAATTGATAATTTAAATTATTAAAATTTGGAAATGACCGAAAGGGGAGTATCACCAGATTTACTCCTAGCGATAGTTAAATCTTTAATTAGATTTGAACGTGAAAAGGTTATTAAATTTACTGATAACACCGTGGTGTTAGTTATGGTGTAATAACAGATTTACTCCATGGGATGAATTGGTTGGGATTGGGAAATAAAATAAATAATTACTTCGGTGTGGTTCGCTAATCTCGACTAGTTTGGAAAACCATAATTTGGTTTGATATGACATCCAAAGGAAGATTAAAGAATAATTTTTAAGGAATTTATCTTTGATAATATTAATGGGAACCTTTCCCTAATAATGCGAAATTTAGAAACTAGCTGTAGGTTAGTTAAGAAGAATGGTTTCCTGGGTATTGATCTGATGTTGGTTTCGGCCTTTGGGGTTAATATTTGGGGAATTGTTCTCTTACTAATTTACGGTTAGTGACTGATGAATTGGAATGAGGCGTATGTTGTGTTTTATAGCACTTGTTGATTAAGATACGCGAGTTATTCAGAAAGGCCGGGTATAATCCATTCTGAATAACTGATTCGACGATAAGTCGAGGAGATTGAAGACGGTGCAAGATCAACGATCTTCACATCGAATGGATGGGTGCTACTGATGATCACGATGGGAGTAGCTACCTTGAAGGGGGCTAAAGTAGTAGTCGTCCGGACGTACTTGGAGATCGACGAATATGCGAGGAAAGTGCCTCCGGTTTCGTTCAGACCTAGAACGGACTTGTAAATGGATGGTGTGTCTGACATTGTATTCCTTTATATTGTATGCGTTGATCTTTGCTAAATATATATCTGTTTGGCGGCGGATAATTTATTCTCTTGCTTAACGCCCTTCTCTGAGACATACGAGCTCAGATGTTATATATTGGCAGAAATCAGTTGTACGATATGGATTGATAGTGTGGCATGCTGAGATGCAATGATCCAGACTTTTGTTGAAAAGCAAAGTTTGGGGGATGATGATCAAAGCGCAGCTTTAATATAGCACGGCTTTGTGTATAGCGTTGATTCGCGGGCCTCACACCCCGGTATGGTGGTAAACTGATGGTTTGATCAGTATGCTTTTTAGAGGATGGGCACCTTAGAGGTGTCGTGGATTCGGTCGACCGAGATTGAGCTTAGTGCTCAGAGGGATAGGGTAAGCGGTGTTTTCTTTCATCGCGACGTAAGCCGCAGTGATACTCGATTTCCCAAAAGTGCGGATGTGCATTAAGGTGTTTTCTCTCGCCGAGACGTAAGCCATTGTAGATGGCACTACGTGATCGATATTTCAAATCAGGAGCCACCATGATGGAAATCCAATTTCCAAATATGACATTTTGCGGTTTTGATTGTAGAGCCTAGTATTGGCGACATGATATACGGTACCCATGCCGTCTAAGATTGATACATTTATACTTGAAATTGTTTTCTTCACTTATAGTAATAATATAAGATGAAATTTCACATATCAAGCATATTTGGCTACTATAAGGGAAAACCCTATCCTCTGACTTGCGTTGCATTGTGTGATGCGACCTGAGTCTTATAATAGCTTCATTGTTCTTTATTTAGCATTGCGTTGTTTGTTTTCTGCACTGGTATTCTTGGGAGGAAACCCGTTCCATGTTACATGGCGCGGACCCTTGATTTACCTATCTTTAAAAACAAAGATTAATAACTGTTTTAGTTCTCACACCAGTCACATGACTGACCTGGAGTTTATAGTTTTAACCTAAACTCTCGGTGCCCCTATTTTCCACACGGGCAGCTAGTAGTTTTGGTTTTGCAGATTTATATTCACAGGATCCTAATTTATTGCAGGAACGATGCTCGGAAAGCTCTGTATCCATGTATAACTTTCATTAGTGTTTTATATTGTTTTTCCGCTGCTATGTAATTGATTGTAATCTCTGATTTTTGTCGAATGTATATTTATTCATACTCTGTTATATTCTTGTATTCTGATGGAATGGTTGTAATATACAATGAAATGTTCTTCTGTTTGAGTTCTATTTTGTCGTGTTCTCAAGGTAATCCGGGCTTTCCTCCACGGGGAAGTTTGTTTCGTCTCATCGTGCGATTTTGATTGTAAACCTATATATGGTGACATAGTGGTACTGGGCACTTATGCCGTCTATGATTGATACTTATGATTGAAATTGTTTTTGAAACATATAAACACTTGTAACAACCCGGAAAATCCGAACCAATTTAAAATTTTTATTTTGGCCAATTTGATGAATTTTGAATGTTTTATATTTTAATTTTGACACAAACTGATTGTAACAGCCAAATTGGCTTACGAACCGTATTCCATTGTTTCGGGATGGGGGTAATTATCAAGGGCTGACAGTCGTTGGGTTTTGTTTGGAGTTCAGAGTTGTATTGGAGAATTTGTAAATTAAATATTAATTTAATAATATATATATATATATATATAAATATAAAGTCACGTCCAAAGAAACCCTAAAGCCCTTCATTATTCTACGCGCCGCCACCCTTCTATCAACGAACCACATCGCTCAAACTTTCCTCCATCCGATCTTCCAATTCCCTGAATGAATTTATAAATTTCTGAAGTGAAAACGAAGAGCAAGGAGAGCTCTACATAATCAACGGTTAAGATTAAAATTCGTGAGGTAGATGGAGTGATTTCAGCCCTCAAAGTCAACGCATTTCAACATAAATACCGAGGAGGTGAGGGGTGCGGAATTGCCATGGTCGCCGGCGCGGGGAGAAGGGGTTTGGGGCGTCATCGCGGCAAGATCGGATTTGGTTCCGGCTTCACCTGGAAGCGTGCGCAAGGGGGGAGGTTCATTGATGAAATGGGTATCGTGAAACTGGATATGGAAACGAAGAAGAGGGAATAAGGGGTGAGGGTTAGAGAAATAATTAGTGCTAATTATTTTAATTAATTTTAAATTTTGTAATCAAATGTATAAACTACCATATCTTTGTGATACGAGGTCAGAAACGGACAAAACGAAGTGCGTTGGAATCGTGTTGAAGAACTCAACATTTCAAAACTGACCAAGACTGAAATGGAGCTAATTGGGATTTTTGACTGAATTGAACGCACAGTTTGTTTCAGTTAAAATAATCGTTAATTAATGATTTCAAAACCAGTCAAGGAGAGAATTCTCTCACTATAACTTCTGTACAGTTATTTATTTTATAACTGCATGTATGAACTGCTCCCCGTCGTCCACATAACATGGACGATTTGTTTGGTTGTATTGTGTTGTGGTTGTGATGTGAAATTGAAATATATATATATATATATATATATATATATATACACGATGTGAATGAAATATATATATGAAGTGAATGAAATATATATGTGATGTGAATGAAAAATATATATATTTGCGATGAAAATAAAATGTTTGTATATATGATATTGAAAATATATATGTGATGTGAAGTGGATAATAATAAATATATATGAAATGAAAATGATATATATATATATGAAGTGTGTAAAATATATATATGAAATGAAAATAATATATATGCGTTGTGAAAATAATATATATACGAAGTGGAAAATTATATATATTATGATGTGAAAATTTTATATATATGCTGTGTGAATAAAATATATATACGAAGTGGAGAATTATATATATATATATATTACGGCATGAAAATTATATATATGTAAATATAAAGTGTGAATGAAATGAATATTGGTTAAAAATATTATTTTTAACATATATATGAGATGTATGAAATTGTCATGTAATGGAATATTCAATTTTGATTTCAAATTGAATATGAAGTTGAAATCGTTTTTAAAATGAAATTAAAACGATTTATAAAATATGTTTTAAATGGAAATCGACAAAATATATATAATATATATATTATATATATTAAATGGCCTGAATAGAATGCGCCACGCCGCGGCAGTTCGCGAATTTCAAGCATTGACTTCGAATGGACATTACGGGAGATTCGACCATCGGATTCTACTAAAACCGGAACAGTTGGTTCGTATTGAAAAGAGCTTTCCAAAGAATATAAGAGATTAGAAATCAAACGGTTGGATTTGGAATTATGTCCAAATCAAATTTGGAAAAGGTCGTTGTAAGTGCAGTTCGGTGGCCGTTATTGGAAACCGACTGTACGGGCCTTGATAAAATTATTGAAAATATCAAAAATTTGTGTAAAATCATAATAAATGATTTAGAAAGAATAGGGATGAAAAGCTCCATATTTGAAAAGATAAAAATAAATTTTTATCGAAATGAACTAGTTATGAACTAGAATTATAATCCAATATTTTTAAAGAAATAAATTGGATTTGAAATGATTTTAAAGATTACAAGAATTTCCAATATATGAATTGGAATGGATTGGAATTGAAATTATCATCGGAATATTTCGATATTGGATTCTGTGATTATACGGATATTGTGGAGGAATTTGGAAGAAATATATATCGTTATTTGAAATACGATATTTGTTGGCTTCAGAATTTGATATTGAATATAAGCCGATATAATTTCTATTCAGAGCCTTGTATTTAATATCAAATTGGATTTTGGGTTTGTCGTGAACTGTGTTTAAATGACATTAGTTCTTTAACCCAAGTAAAAGCGGGATTAATTTCCAAAAAGTTGAACAATCAATAAGAAATCATTTTTGGGATTAAAACTAACTGGAGTTTGAATAAATCTTTAATTAGATTGTGAATGAATAAATGGTAATTGAATTTACCAGAACACGTGATGTGATTAAACCAAATTTACTGGGTTGTTGATATTGATTGCAGTTGATTGATTGTTTGGATTATGCTCAACCAGTTTATGAGCAGAATATGCTTTTACATTTAGCGTTGGGTTGGGTAGAAATATTTGTATGCAAACATCTTGTGAAACACTTAAGGATTTGACTATGAGATGTTTAGCGATGTTGTTGAGTTCATTTCAAATTTAATGAATGATTTTGAAATGATATTTTTCTTAATTGAAGAAATGTATTCCCGATTTTGGACAAGGAATGTTTTATAAAAATGTTTTATAAAACAGAAAGGATTTCGAAGCTTAAACCCGATATTATCGAAAAGATTTCGAATTGTATTATGTGTTACAATGTGGTTCATCGTGTATCTATTAGTTCTATTGATAACATATCTGTTTGGTGGCGGAGAATTTATTCTCTTGCTTAACACCCTTCTTTGAGACGTACGAGCTCAAAGGTTATGTGATTAATAGTGACTAATCATATATGTGAATTACGGATGTGAAGTACAATATTTTGAAAGTACTTGTGATTATTATGTTGTGAAATGATTTTCCCCACTTCGGGATATAAAAATGATTTAGTATGTGGCTAAAGATTCTGGTAACCCGGACGACTAAAAGTATGGGTGAGATGGGCGGTGTATGCTTTCATGCATGGGAGGTGCATCGTCAGTGTAACTTGCTCCATGCATTGGAGGTGCACACACACATACACACACACACACACACACACACACACACATATATATATATATATCGAGTTGCTTAGGTGCGTGCCCTTTGCCTTGTCTAGGGAGAGCCCAATATTTGGTTGCATACTTGTTTGTATGCATTGTTATGTTTTGGAATTCATATTTCCAAACGATTTGATTTGAGATCCCGAAGTGAAACTACTTTGATATAAAAGTTAGATATGTATTTCAAATGATTTGAACTAGGAATCGGGAAATAAAGTCCAAAGGAATAATTTCTGTGAATTCAATTGGATTTGGAAAATCTAAGTGTGGTGATTAATCTAAATAGGTAGATTAGGATATTGCATGCTGATTGATGTATAGTAGATCCGTATCTCTATTATTGATTGTTATTTATACACTAGCATTCATGGGGGTAAACCCGTTCCGTGTTATACGGCATGGCCCTGTGATTTTCTTATCATTTAAATAAGTTAATTTTAACTGTAGAGTTTCTCACACCAGTCCCATGACTGACTCGTAGTTTGCTTTTCCCTTACAAACTCGGGTGCCCCTATTTTCCACACGGGCAGTCGAGTAGTTTGTTTTGCAGATACTTATTTTGAGCATGATTCTGGATTGAAGCTTAAAGCTATGTCCAGAGCATTGATAGTCCTACGCTGTGTTATTATTTATTTCCGCAACGTTGTATTACATTTATGTAAATTTATCTTTCGTTGTGTTATATTTCAATATACTTTGATATACTTTGTACTCTAATGTAACATTATTATGATGTTTACAAAAGTCTTCTGTTATTTGTTCTGATGTGTTGTATGCCCAGAGTTAGTGCATGCGGGATTCGAACGGTCTTTGTCGATTTAGCGATCGATTAGGTCCGAGCAAAATCTGTATCGTTACAACTCGTATCAGAGCTTTGGTTAACTCAAATCTTTAGGGTACAGCTCTTTAAATAGAATAAAAAGGAGATTGGATTAGTAATATCCAATAAGAATCCTCATTAGAGATAGAATCAGTAGCATTCTAGAATGAGTAACTCGTTAGAGATGGGGTTAGTAATGCTCCAGAATGAGTTGATACTTATATGTTTATAAATAACGTATTTGTGATCATATATAATCTGATCTTAGAAAATATGAATTTTGAATATATAGAAGGATATATATTTGAAAATTTAATCAACAAATTGATTGATGGTTGGATGGATGATTTTTGGTTTGATTAATAAAAATATTGGAATGATAATTAAATTAAACAATATGTAAACGAAAGGTAAATTTAGCCAAATAGAATCAAATATTGAACTGAATCGAAAATTGTTTGAAATTGCATGTATATACATGTACATACATTGAAAAGGTCATAGCAAGGAGGCTAGAGAAGAGGAATAAAATTGTATGCCCGACAAATAGGTCCATGTTTACTAATTTATTGGGTTTAGATGATTTAATGAGCCGATTGGCTAGCCACTTGGCTTTTTCTTTTTCTTTCTGATATGAGAGGGCCTGTTTGGCGGTTTGGGGATTTTCCCAGTGCTCTCGTACAAAGTAGGTTATGGCGAAATTTTTCGAAAAATTTAAGGTGTTAGCCAAATTTTTGAAAAATTAGAAATTCTTAGAAACTGAAAAGTTGAAGAATGAACGCCAAAATGAAAGTTGAGTTGATTAGTAAAACAACTTTTAGCTCCGTTCCTTTTTGAAAACGAAAAGATTTTTAGTGGGGGAGATTGTAACAACTCGGAAAATCCGAACCAATTAAAAAATTTATTTTGGCAATTTTGATGAATTTTGAATGTTTTATATTTTATTTTTGACGAAAACTGATTGTAACAGCCGAATTGGCTTACGAAACATATTCCATTGTGTTCAGAATTGGGGTAATTAGCTAGGGGCGACAGATGTTGGGTTTGGTTTGGAGTTCAGAGTTGTATTGGAGAATTTGTAAAATAAATATTAATTTAATAATATAAATATAAATATAAATATAAAGTCACGTCCAAAGAAACCCTAAAACCCTTCACTATTCTGCGCATCGCCACCCTTCCATTAGCGAACCGCATCGCTCAAACTTTCCTCCATCTGATCTTCCAATTCACTCAATGAATTTAGAAATTTTTGAAGTGAAAACGAAGAGCAAGGAGAGCTCTACATCAACGGTTAAGATTAAAATTCGTGAGGTAGATGGAGTGATTTCAGCCCTCAAAGTCAACGCGTTTGAACAAAAATACCGAGGAGGTGGGGTGCAGAATTGCCATGGTCGCCAACGCAGGGAGAAGGGGTTGGGGGCGTCGTTGTGGCATGATCGGATTTGGTTCTGGCTGGAAGCGTGCGCAAGGGGGTAGGTTCATCGATGAAATGGGTATCGTGAAACTGAATATGGAAATGAAGAAGAGGGATTAAGGGGTGAGGGTTAGAGAAATAATTAGTGCTAATTATTTTAATTAATTTTAAATTTTGTAATCAAATGTATAAACTACCATATCTCTTTGTGATACGAGGTCGGAATCGGACAAAACGAAGTGCGTTGGAATCGTGTTGAAGAAATCTACATTTCAAAACAGACCAGGACTGAAACAGAGCTAATTGGGATTTCTGACTGAATTGAACACATAGTTTGATTCAGTTAAAATAACTGTTAATTAATGATTTCAAAACCAATCAAGGTGAGAATTCTCTCACTATAACTTTTGTACAATTATTTATTTTATAACTGCATGTATGAACTGCTTCCCGTCGTCCACAGACCATGGATGACTTGTTTGATTGTATTGCGTTGTGGTTGTGATGTGAAATTGAAATATATATATACGATGTGAATGAAATATATATACGATGTGAATGAAATATATATGTGATGTGAATGAAAAATATATGCGTGATGTCAATGAAAAATATATATTTATGCGATGAAAATAAAATGTATGTATATACGATATTGAAAATATATATTTGATGTGAAGTGGATAATAATAAATATATATATGAAATGAAAATGATACATATATACAAAGTGGAAAATTATATATACATATTACGATGTGAAAATTTTATATATATATGCCGTGTGAATAAAATATATATACGAAGTGGAGAATTATATATATATTACGGTGTGGAAATTATATATATATATATATATATATATATATATATATATAAAGTGTGAATGAAATGAATATTGGTTAAAAATATTATTTTTAACATATATATGAGATGTATGAAATTGTCATGTAATGGAATATTCGATTTTGAAATTGAATATGAAGTTGAAATCGTTTTTAAAACGAAATTAAAACGATTTATAAAATACGTTTTAAGTGGAAATCGACGAAATATAATATATATATATATATGTATATATGTATGTATGTATGTATGTATATATATATATATTAAATGGCCTGAATAGAACGCACCGCGCCGCGGTAGTTCGTGAATTTCGACCACTGACTTCGAACGGACATTACGGGAGATCCAACCGTCGGATTCTCCTAAAACCGAAACCATTGGGTTCCTATCGAAAAGGGCTTTCCAACGAATATAAGAGATTTGAAATCTAACGATTGGATTTGGAATTATGTCCAAATCAAATTTGGAAAAGGTCGTCGTATGTGCAGTTCGGTGGCCGTTATTGGAAACCGACTGTGCGGGCCTTGATAAAATTATTAAAAATATCAATAATTTTTGTAAAATCATAATAAATGATTGATTTAGAAAGAACCAGGATGAAAAATTCCGTATTTGAAAAGATAAAAATATATTTTTATCGAAATAAACTAGTTATGAACTAGAATTATAATCCAATATTTTTAAAAAAATTAATTGGATTTGAAATGGTTTTAAAGATAACCAGAATTTCCAATATATAAATTGGAATGGATTGGAATTGAAATTATCATCGGAATATTTCGATATTGGATTCCGTGATTATACGGATATTGTGGATGAATTTGGAAGATATATATGTATCGTTATTCCAAATTCGATATTTGTTGGTTTCAGAATTTGATATTGAATATAAGCCGATATAATTTCTATTCAGAGCCTTATATTTAATATCAAATCACTACAAAAAAACAGCCATTTAGTAACACTTTTTTTTTTGAATGCCAACACTTATTTGCGTTGTAGATTAACCACCAAAATAATCGTTGTTAAGTTAAAAAAGTGTTACTGAAAATAAATATCCGCAATTCTTTTTTGGCCAACCCATATATGCATTGATAAACTTTGCTGAGATGAAATTATTGGGGTAAAAACGTAAAAGATCGTGTGTTTCCCTAATTCTCAGCTTCTCAACGCTTGTAAACCCTTTCTCACTTCATCTGGCCACATAATATTAAATTAGATAGCCCTAGAAAAGAAAATTCTGCAAATCGTATTCTCCTTTAATCGAACCAGATCCTCCACTCCTTCAGGAGATGGAATCAGCTTCAAGTGAATCGGCTTCTGCTTCAAGCGATTTGATGGTGTTTCAAGTGAACCAGATTCTCCTTCTCCTTCAACTGAATCGGCTTCCAACCCACAGCATATCATTGACGGCGATGAATTTGGAAATAATAGGTATGTTTTGAAGTTCAAAATTTTGGTTCAACAAACTTGATGTTTAACAAACTTCCAATTGTATCGCTCCTTCAAGTTGAATCGACTATCGATAGTGGTATAGTGATTTTAATATAGACTATCAATATTGAGAAACTCGTGTACTAGCCGCGAAGTTGAAGAACCATCAAATATTTAATGTTTGGTTTTTCTAAATTTATATATGATCACACTTAAAGTGCTATAATGTCATTCCCATGTAACTATTATTATGTTCCTATATCAGGTTGTTGTAAATACTGTAGTTCAAGATGAAACAGAATTTGTGGATCACTAAAATGAAGTGCCTCACTCCTCCGTAAGTATTCTTCGTATGTTCATCCATATTGTTATATTTTTGTCGAAATCAAACTTGTGTTGCTTGAAGTGTAATTATTTCCTCTTCATTTGTTTACTAATTTACTATTACTGTGTAATCATAATTTTATGAAAATTTATCCATTGACCCATGGTACATATGTGAATATGTTTAGGTGCTAAATAATGAATTATGGTATCTAGGTGGAGAGTCATTCTATCTAAAAGCATTTAAGTAATAGATGAAGGTTTCTCTTTGCTTTTTTATGTAATATAATATCAATGTGCCAAGTGTGTGTCATAAATACCATTTCACTTGAGTGTTCGGGTGATCAGATTGGTTTAGTTCAAAGCTAGAGAATGAACACATATGCATTAGCCGAATAACTGGCTTGAACATAATAAGAGGGATGGCTTGAAGGACCAAAAGCAAGTGCACATGAGGATATAGACGACTAGAAAGCTACAATGGTCTCTGCAGTTGAAGAAAAATAGAATTTACATGAGGTCTATTTTCACTACCGGATATTTTATTAATTGCAGCAGCATCTCTACATTTGATGTAACGACCCGGATTTGAGCGACTTTGGTTATCGACATAAGCACGATGTCGATAACCAAAACATCGAAAAATCCTGGTAATTAATGAAAGAAATTAGAGGGTGAGGATAGATAAGATAGAAACTTAGAATAGAAGAAGAAGAAGAACACAACATCAGAGTAACACGAACCTCACAGCGGAAATAAATAACATATAATAGATAACATAACTTTGGAATATAACAGTTATGTATACAATAGCACTTATCAGAGTACAGCACTTACAACACAGCGGAAATAAATAATAGCTATATTATCCAGAAGCCTCCTGCTCCAACTCTTCAAGTATATCTGTAAAATCCTGACTACTTGACTGCCCGTACAAATTTAGACACCCAAGAGTTTAGGGAAAACAACAAAGTAAACTCCGGGTCAGTCATGGGACTGGTATGAGTAAAACAGTTTAAACAGGTATATGAACAAGTAAACGATATCTCATAAGACCACGCCGCAGAACGAAACGGGTTTTTCCCTTATGAGAATCCAAAATATCTTTATATCAAAAACTTTTGATATTATAATAATGTCTATGTACAAATAGATATCAACTAGCAGAAACGCTTTCATATCACGTTCTACTTATATAGTATACAATCAAAATCGCAAGAACGTATTGGATAATGGATTTCCAACTATGACAAGGTATGGAACCACCTTCCGATCAGTGTACTCTAGGAACGATACACTGGAGTTCAACAAGAACATCTTGTAACTCAGCCACACATGACCGACCCCTCATTTCGCTTGAGTGTATCGAATGTATATCACCAACGGTTGGGATCAGCAACCGTTCCCGTATATATATGGGACAACATTGATAGATTTAAGAAACAAATGAATATTCTCTAGATAGGTGATTATACACCCTACTTCGGTGCGACCGGCTTAGCCATGCTGCCTGCCCGATTTCTGTCATTTACTGGTTGATGAGGCTAGAAGCTACGCTTTATCATTACATCAGATTCACTTCGAATATCACATTGTCAGATCCATCGAAAATCACTAATTGACGTCTACAACAGTACATTACGTGTCAGCTAAAAGAAGTTTCCTTCTCCGCTTCCACTCTTGGTACAGTTGAAGAAATCAATGTACGTGACCTTTCTGGAAATACTCTGTTAGACATCCATCTTCATTCACTTAAAACGTCACATCGGCATACCCGCCAAATCACAAATTGACTTATCCAAAAATAACACGGGTATACAGCTAAGAGAAACGAATTCCTCCGCAACCAAACGTGAATACGTTTGAACATATCAACTTACGCGATCCATTGGATATACTCTGCCAGACCTTCGTCCATACAAGTTGTCCTGGGACTGGACAAACCGAAGGCACTATTCCGTATATCCATCTTAGTCACTGTTATCTAAGACTTATACAACAACCCTTGCATTTTACTCCGTCTTCAATTATCTTTGGCATATATGATTCGCGACGCTTATGCCAATACAGAGTGGTTCTATGGATAATAATCCAACCGGTCTCTCCATATTAACAACGTTAAAATGGTCAAAACTTCGATAGTCGGTGAGTTAACTGTCAAAGAAAAACAAGTGTGCAAACAACGATATTATTTCCAAATGGAAATTATATCGAACAAACATCATTTAACATAAATCTCTTTAGTTCATTTTTTTACTTATCTCCTGTTTCCCTATATTCTAAATTATTATTTTTCTTTTATCAAAAAACATTTCTGATTCTCGTTTGGAAAACATTTCCAAAACTCCTTTACGATCAAACCTTACCATTTCTTAGTTAAGAAGGAAGTCACTCAAGTTGGGGTATAATTACCTCTCAGACCTTAACTGAACAACGTCATAACTTCGAAATGGTCAAAGTTTATCTTTTAATCTTTAACAACTTCTTTACGCCTTTCTCGGATCCAATTTTACTAATCCACTTCTATATTTAAAACATTGGTTATAACGATAACGTTATAATCCCTACTTTCGAATTATCTAACTTTAATTATAACTTCTATTCTTATTAGTGAATAATTAACCTAACACTTATTTATTTATAAATAAATAAATCTCTATTTAAACACTGGAAAGTATAAATACTTTCCCGAATTCGATATAATCGAATTTGCCGATTAACTCTCTTCGAGAAATCTCTATTTGATTAACTCTTCTTCAAATAACCTATATTCGATTAACTCCTTCTCGAATAAACGATATTCGATAATCTCTCTTCGAATAACTAATATTCGATAACTCTTCCTTTTCAAATTTCTCATATTTGAAAATCTCACTTCGATTAAACTATAATCGATAACTCCCTTCGATGAAACTAACATCGATAACTCCTTTCGATGAAACTAACATCGATAACTCCTTTCGATGAAACTAACATCGATAACTTCTTTCGATGAAACTAACATCGATAACTCCTTTCGATGAAACTAACATCGATAACTCCTTTCGATGAAACTAACATCGATAACTTCTTTCGATGAAACTAACATCGATAACTCCTTTCAATGAAACTAACATCGATAACTCCTTTCGATGAAACTAACATCGATAACTTCAACTCGACGAACTTAACTCGACTAACTTAACTTGACTCGACTAACTCGACTTACTTGGTTCGACCAATTCGATTCGATTAACTAGGCTCGACTAACTTGACTAACTTAACTCGACTTACTTGGTTCGACCAATTCGATTCGATTAACTAGGCTCGACTAACTTGGTCGAACCACCCGATCAACTCAACTTATTTAACTTAACTTATTTCTCAACTCGATCAACTCGATTAACTCCTATCGAATAACTAATATTCGATTAAACTCCATTCGCTGAAACTAACATCGATTAATTTAACTCGACGAACTTAACTCGACTAACTTGACTAACTCTGTCTCAAATAACTATATTTGATTAACTCTAGTTCGTTTTAACTCTAATCGATTAACTCTAACTAATTAACTCCAACTGGTTAACTCTAACTGATTAACTCTAACTGGTTAACTCGACTTGACTAACCCCTTTCGAATAACATATTCGATTAACTAACCTTCGAATACCATATTCGATTAACTAACTTCGAATACCATATTCGATTATCTAACTTCGAATACCATATTCGATTAACTCCTTTCGAATGTCTATATTCGATTAACTAACTTCGAATACCATATTCGATTTCTCCTTTCGAATACCATATTCGATTACTAACTTCGAATACCATATTCGATTAACTAACTTTCGAATACCATATTCGATTACTTCTTTCTATAACGTTAATCCATTTTAAAAAGATCCCCTTTTTAACACGTTTATTCATTTATAAAGATTTACTATTAGTAACGGTTCTTCACTTTATAAATGTCCTTTTAATAACGTTTTCCTTTTTTATAACGGTTTCCTTTATAAACCAATTTCCCTTGTTATTAACTCTATTTATTTTCTAAATATTCCCCTTTCAATTCTATTTGTAAATGGTTTACAAATATTTCTTTTCTCTATTTTATTCTATTTGCAAATGGTTTGCAAATATTCCCTTTTCAAATTTATTCCTAAAAATATTCTAACTCCTTAAATTCCCGGGAAAATTCGCCATAACCTCCTTTGTATCGGGAGCATCGGGAAAATCCCCAAACTCGCCACACAGGCCTTTCCATTCAAAAAGAAATGTTTTGAATTTATTTCCTTTTTGAATATCTCTTATTTATAAACATTCCAATTTATAAATATTTCTTATTTATAAATATTCCGCTTTATAAATATTATATTTTCAATATCACTTTGAAAATCCCCTTATCAACATTCGGTATGTTATGGTGTTCAATCATATCAAATCACGATGTTCAATATCGTCCAAGCACATATAATCGTCCACAGATTTTATATCACA
This sequence comes from Allium sativum, assembly GCA_030737875.1. Lineage (NCBI taxonomy): Eukaryota > Viridiplantae > Streptophyta > Magnoliopsida > Asparagales > Amaryllidaceae > Allium > Allium sativum. The sequence goes on from CM060913.1 coordinate 167,531,037, forward strand.
TCATATAACAATATATGAGAAACAATAAAATTACTGTTGAGGAATCCAGTCGGATTCCTGCAACCTGTTTCCCTGCATCACAGATGTTAGACAATATAGATAACATCACTTTCAGTTCCATATGATATATTCTGTTAAACAGAATCAATATAGAAATTTAACTAACTGACTAGCAGTTCAATCAAACAATCAACCCACAGTAAATCAGACAATTTCTAATAGTTCTAAAAATACAACATGAAATTGTAAACTGTTCAGAGTTAGTGAGATTTACTCACTTTTGCAGTTCATCGTTAAAGAACGATAAACTGTTTGTTTGATTTGAATCAAACAAATTATTTCGCCATAAATTCAGACGAGCTCCAATCCACTCTTAGTCAGTCCCATTGGGTAGTGTCCGTCCATACGATCCTAACGGATCTGACCGTTCGAAATTCTGATTCAGTATGACGAAGATATAACATTTATAAGATTGTGTATATTTTAAATTTAATAAAAACAAAACTTATATTAGCAAACATATATTGGGCCTCACCCTACCAGCCCAACCCGTCTTAAATACGTTGGTACCCAGACCCACCGAAACACCTTTCTTCCCCAAATATTTGATGCCGTGACCACCTGCTTCTCAATGTCCATTTCCACTCCTTTCATCCCCTTTCTCCACTTCATTTCTCAACAATAAATCCCAAAAAAATATCCACAAATCCTCCCTTCAGAATCTCTACGAACCCATACCCTTTTTACTCCCTCCGCACTCCCTAGGGGAATCACGACATCTCGTGACAGCCCAGTGACCATAGCGTCACTTACAGTGATCGCATCCTTCAAGACTACCCAATTCAAAACTCCTTCCCATCCTAAACCCAAAACAAAGCTCCTTTTCACGAACTGATCAATACCAAAACCGCAAAGTCGAACCCTGGTTTTCGACTATACACTTCGATCCTGGAAAACTGGCATCGTACCACTGGAAATTTGTACGAGGGTGGAGAGAACTGATTTAGGATCTCAACCATATAAGTTATACGATTTTATGATTTTTGTGTGATTATATTTTGATTTTTTCTTCTTGGGAATTTTCTGCGTTTGTGTTCGGTGGATGGGTTTTATACATGCTGTTGTGGTAGGTAGCATCTGTGGTTGGAAATGAGGTGTGCATGGCCTGTTCTAATCCTAAGAAAATATTAGGAATTTTTTATTTTCTATTTTCTATTTTATTTTAATGATTTTATATTCATTCTTGGTCCTTAAAAATCACTGCGACCGCATATGATACCCAAAAATCACCAAACTGAACTTGTAGCTAGAATTTGACATTACGGTCCCAACGAAACAGGTTTTGTCGAATTTCGACTCTGTATGCTCACACAGCGTATTTTTAACTGTCAAAATACTGTCTGTTTCTCACTCTAAAAATCTGTACGACCATACAATGACTCTAAAAATCACGAAACTGGAAATCTAACAACTATTTGACATTGCGGATCCAACAAAACTGGTTTCGTCGAATTCCGGCTTCGTTTGCAAAAGTGGCTATTTTTAACGCTTTGAATAGCCCATTTAAATATATAAATATATTTATATAAATATAAATATAAATAATTTAATTTTATCGTATATCTTCACATATGATATCGTACAGCTCCAGAATATCATATCAGAATATACAGTTTGATATTTCAGATTTCAGATTATCTCGGTATTCAGTTCATATCGAAAACCCTTTTATAACGTATATAAAGCGTCGCAAATTATAAAGGAATTCTACAGCGACTTTTCTGAAATTTGATTTGGACGTACATCAAAATCTACACGACGAAATCCCGATTTTTCTCTTCCACTAGAAAGATATACTCCACCAGCTCCACATGTTTCTTGTTTCACAGAAATCCGGCTTAAAACGAATCCTGTACATTCAGTTGAAGTTCAAATCGCCAAATAGCGAACTGCAGCGCCATTTCAAGCTCGATTTTAATTATAATATAATTATACGTTCAAACTGTCGTCGATTGAATATATTCTTCAATATAATTCAACTCTAAGCTGAATTGAATCTAAGTGACGACCCCGTTCATCGAATATTGTGATTTCCAATATTTTTGATTACTTCTGAATTAAATATAATATTTAATTATTTAATTTAATTAAATATTCCCTGTTGTTAAATTAACGACCATTTGAATTCTCTAAACCACCATTTATATAATTAAATAAATTAATTATATACTGCAGAAAATGCGGGTCATTACATTTGATAAATGTCTTTTAAACGATGGACGTTCTATTAGTTAACTATAATCATTTTTTGGAATTTATTGCTTTATATTTTAGGACTTGAGCTAGGAGGTTTTTCACATTTCTAGGAGTTTGCTTAAAGTTAATCATATTCAGCAACCTTACAAAAGGAGAATACAGTTGAACGAGTAAGTAAACTATCAGGTTAGTTGTAGTTGTATTGCATATGTTTATCTAAGTGGTTGAATTTACATGGAGAATATAGAAAAGGGTGCATGAGATCCACTGATAATCCTTATATAGAAAAGGGTGCATGGAGTGCATAAGCCTTATATTGGATTTTCACCATGCCTAAAATATCATCAGACCATAATACATGTTTGTTTACTTATAATATATTCTTATGGCATTTTATTTGAACTTGGTTGAGGATATCTTTGTTTACTTTCATTACTTTGTAACGGCTTTTATTTATTTATATTTAATTATTAAAAGCAGGGGTGATCATGCAAGTGTGAACTTATATTTCTAGTGCATACGCAACGGTTGTTTGTAACGACCCAGAAAATCTGAACCAATTTAAATTTTTTAAATTGGCTAAGATAATGGATTTTAAATATTTAAAATAAATATTTTAAATAATAGCAATGAAAACTGAGTTTCAATCGACAATTGAAAGCGAATATAATTAATTATAATTATAAACGAGGCCTGAAATGGCGCTGTAGTTTCAAAAATGGAATTCAAATTTTGTCGGACTGTACCGGGTGCAAAACAAAACGGATTTTAGTGAAACCAAAAATATATAAATCTGTTAGTGAATACCTTTCTAACGAATCTGAAAAATCGAATTTTCATAGCGGAAAGCAAAAGTTATGACCGAATGAATTTTCAGAAAGGTCGCTATGGAAATTATATAGCTTGTGAAATTGGCCATTTTGCATACGACCTCGTAATTCGACAAAACCACTTTTGTTGGATCCGGGATGTGAAGTTATTGCTAGGTTTCAAATTTCATAATTTTTGAAGCTAGTATGTGAGCGTGGCAAAGGAAAATGTGTTTTGGTCAATTACAGTTAAATTGGATCGACCAGAAATGGGCCTTTTTGCAAACGGTCTCAGAATTTGACGAAACTAGTTTTGTTGGGACCGTATCGTTAAAACATAGCTAGATTTATTTTTCTGGAATTTTTCGAATCAGTTTGTGGCCCTGGCAAATTGAAATGTACGTTCAAATTAGATATTGAATATTTTATATTTTAATTTGAAGGAAAACTGACTGAAATAGTCGAAAGGGCCTTCGAAACATATCCCATTGTGTTCGGAATGGGGGTAAAACGCTAGGGACGTCAGTCGTTGGGTTTGATTTCGAGTTCATCTAAGAAAACCCCAATTTTTGAATTTAATATAACCTTGGCCAATAGGAAAATTTCTTTATATAAAAAAAATATCGCGTTTTCTCTCTCCCTGTAACACGATCGACGACGGAAAGGGGTTCTCCGCTTCCCCTTCATTTTCCGACCAATCCACGCAGTAATAGACCCCGACCCAGTTGAAGATTTTGTAGTACTCGTCGAGGGCTTCAAATCTATACCTCCCACGCCACCCCTCGTCAGCTGTACCTCGAGATTCACGCCCTCGAAGTCGCCTACTTCGCGCCGCCGTACCTCTCCAGATCCGCCGCCGAGTGCCACCAAACCCCCGTCCATCTGTGCACCTCTCGGAGCACTACAAGGTGGCAGGGGCCGATCATCACCAAGCTGCGCGGATTTCGAGAAAAGATCCAACCTAGTTTTGAAGATTTCGTGGAGGTAACAGCCTATTATAATTTCAACTATATTATAGCACTTCTAAGCGCTACCGTTTGTGATTTCACTGTAAAAATCATATCTTTTTCGTTCGTTAACGAAATTCGATGAAACAGGAAAATCGTGACCGTGTGGACGCCTTCTACATTTTAGAAGAGACCGCATATTTTTCTGAGCCTTCGCTATTTTTGGTGGAGTGGAACCCAATGTGAGATTTCTAATTTACAAATAATATGGAAAACGACGATGTATAAATTATATAGTCGATGTATGAGTTATATAAGCGTTGTACACCTCATGTATAAGCGTTGTATAAGTTGTACGTTCGATGTATAAGTTATATATGCGTTGTAAAAATTATATATGTGTTGAAATAAAAGTGAATTGCTATATATAAATAAATATATATATACGCCCCTCGTCCACAAACCATGGACGATATTTATTGATTGTGATTGGTGTGAAAATTGATTGATAGCGAATGGTTGTTTGGGATTGTTTGTGGTTGATATTGATTGATTGTGGTTGAAAAATACTCATTTGTGGTTGAGAAATATTTGGTTGAAACCACATAGGATTAGTTTGTGGAAATGAAATAAATATATACATGCCGCCTGCGTGCGAACTAGATGCATGATCCCCATTGTCAAAAATCGCGAGGTTTTAAGGTAGAGTGAGGAGCCGTACTAAGGACGGTCCCGGTTTTAACTACCCTGCCGTTATGCTACCGAAATTTTGAATAATATTCATGTGTTTGAATTATTTTCATTTGTCGAAACTATATTTATTCGTCGAATAGAAAACCTTCATGTGTTGAATTGATATTCATTCGTTGATTAGAAATTCATGTGTTGAATGGTATTCGTGTTTTAAATATAAAAATCACATTTTTATCTATATATAGAAACTATAGAAAACCTTCATGTGTTGAATCGATATTCGTTCGTTGAATTGAAATTCATGTGTTGGATGGTATTCATATTTTGAAATAAATTGTTTTACAATAAAAATCACCTTTTGTCAACTATATGGACTATGTAAAATAATCTCGTTTTAAAAGAAATTGTTTTATAATAAAAATCCTATTTTTATTACCTATATAAACTATATAAAATAATAGTGTTTTGAAATGAATTGTTTTACAATAAAAATCACATTTTTATTATATACATGAATTGTTGAAATGTGAAGTGTTAAAAATAGCAACTCGTTCAAATAAATATATATATATGAGTTGAAATATTCATTAATTAGCTAATGATATGATTTTTGTCTATACATGCAACATTAGAATGAATGGTGTTTTTAAACCAAATGGAATCAAATATGAAGTTGAATGGAAAATGATAAGTGATAAGAACTGTATATATGTACATGCATATTTATTGAACAAGTTATAGCGAAGGGGCTAGAGAAGAGGAATAAAATTTTGTGCCCGACAAATAGGTACACATTTACTGTTTTGTTTGGGTGATGATTTTATGAGCCTGTTGGCTAGCCGCTTGGCTTTTCCTTTTTCTTTTCGACATGAGACGCCCGTGTGGCTATTTGGGAATTTTCCCACCCCTCTAGTACAAAGGAGGTTATGGCGAAATTTTCCAAAATTTAAAGGCGTTAGTTAAATATTTGAAGTAAAAACGATATTGAAATTGTTTAATGAACTATATTTATATAAATATAAATAAAATTAAAGCGAAACGTGGCCGTGCAGTTCGTATTTTGAAATCGGAACTTCAAACGATTGTACCGGGAGATCCGACCGTCGGATTTTCCCGAAACTGGAACCGTTGGATTCGTTTCGAAAAGACCTTTCTAATGATGTAAATTTTTTGAAAATCCAACGGTTAGATTTTCAGATATGTGTAAAACAAATCTGAAGAAAAACAGCGCCACGGCCGCGTTATGGCCCGAAGCGTCGTTTTGAATAAATTGGCTATTTTAAAATAAATAAAAATAGCGATAAATCATTAGAAAATATCATAAACGATATGGAATGGAAATAAACTGAGTTTGCTCGATTTATGTGGTATTTGATGGTTGAATGTGTTTGGTGTGAAAATTACATTAAAGAACCAAATTGGTGTTGTCAAATAATTTAACCATTGAAATAAATTGATTTGAAATTCTAAATATACGTGAATTATTTTAAAAGGCCGAGTTAATTCTCATTTCAAATAATTAACCGACGATTGAAATTCGAAGATGAAGACGGTGGTCGAAGACCGGAGATCTTCACCTCGTTTGGATGGTAACCGAGGTCCTGATTGGGAGGCATCCCGAAATATGGATAATGAGTGGTGATCGTCCAGACGTACGTGGTGATCGAAGGGTTTGCGAGGTATTTAGTGCCTTCGGTTTCGTTCAGACCCAGAACGGACTTGTAAATGGACTGTGTGTCTGACATTGGATTTTATTCTGTGTTGATTGATCTCTATTAAATATACATCTGTTTTGGCGGCGGAGAATTTATTCTTTTGCTTAAACGCCCTTCTCTGAAACGCACGAGCTCAGAGGTTGTATATCGATGGACATCAGTCGCATGGCATGAATCGCCTATGTGGCATGCTAAGATGTAGGGATCAGGGCTTCTGTTGAAAATCAAAGTCTTGTGGTGATGATCAAAGCACCGCCGGTGTGGCGCAGCTTTGTGTATAACGTGAAATCGCGAGCCTCACACCCCGGTATGAACCAGAAACGAGAGAGGACATCAGGGAGGGCCTGCGTTTCTTCCTAGCTAGGGTGGTGTCAATGACCTACCAGCCCTGACATTTATATACTTTTCACCTGTGTGGTTGTTGCTGTTGCGAGGCGCCTCGGTTAGATCGGACGATCCGGGTCCGATGGAGCCATTCGTTGGTTCGCTTACGCCCCAAAGGGCGGGGAAACGTAGTGTTCAGGCATTTTAATCCACTCCGTGTGGACCGGCCCTGACGATCCAAGGGTCGATGCGTTCTGATCCTGAGACTCGGGCTAGGCAGTCTCGAATACGGTAAGGACTATCTTTTGCCTTGGTTCATGATGGAAATCCAATTTCCAAATACGACATCGTGCGGTTTTGATTGTATACCTATATATGACGACATAGTGGTATGGGGCATTAATGCCGTCTATGATTGATAGTTATGATTTGAAATTGTTTTCAAACATACAAACACTAGCAATAATATAAATGCCTTTGTTTTATTCGTATCAAGCATATTTTGGCCGTTATAAGAGAAAAACTCTATCCTCCGGTTTGCGTTGCATTGTGTCATGGGAACTGAGTCTTATAATGGCTTCATTTTTATAAAAAGCATAGCGATGTTTAAAAAAAAGATTTGTTTTAAAGCACTGGCAATCCAATGGGGTAAACCCGTTCCACGAAAGTGGCGTGGTCCTGTGATTGGCCATATTATACATGTGTTGAGTAGATTTCTCATACCAGTCCCATGACTGACTCGTAGTTTGTTTCACTTTCAAACTCGGGTGCCCCTTTTTCTACACGGGCAGCCTTGTATTCAGGTTTAGCTGGTTCTTTCTGGATAGTTGGAGCTGAAGATGGATTCTATCATTTATTTATTTTTATGTTGTTCAGCTCCTATTGTACATATTTTGTTTATTTCCGCTGTAGACATTTATGTATAGCTGAACTGTATTTGTACTAAGTAAGATCCTGTATACTGTGTAACTCTGATGATTACTTTTATCCAGTATATTCTATTGTTCATTATCTGGTGTATTTATTTAATTTTGTTCTGCAATTATCTGTTTCTGGGTTATATTCCAAAGATTACCCTTGTCTCCGTCTGTACGGGATTTGGGGTCGTCACAACGTGGTATCAGAGCTTTGGTTAAGCTTAGTGCTGGAATATAACATTTGAACGAACTCGTCAGAAATAGAACCAGTAGTGTTCTAGGACGGGTAACTCTATACAGATAGGATCAGTAATATCCTAGTATGAGTAAAGCAGAATGAAATTACACCTAGATAGACACATTTACATTCAAGTATTTGTCTCTATATTTTGAAATATCTTTTCTGTTGACCTGACACTTTGTCTGCTAATTGCAAACGTACTAGAAAATGAGTGACATGAACAGAAGAAATAATCGTATGGCTCGACCAGTTAATGAGCCAGTTATGCTCCCGCAGCCAGAATCCGATATAGAAGTTCTATTTAAGAGATTTCGAAATCTGGGAGGATCGCCATTCTTAGGCAAGGAGTCCATTATGGAAACACAAGCTTGGATTCATTCTGCAGAGAAAATCTTTGAGGGTTTAAAGTTGAGAGACGATCAGAAAAGACTACTGGCGTCTTAGGCACTCAAAGAAGAAGCTTTGTTTTGGTGGGATTCAGTTATTAAAGATAATCCAGAAGGTGATATCACCTGGGACAGATTCAAAGTGATTTTTTTAGGAAGATTTACTCCTTCCGAAGCAACCGAGCGATTATGTGACGAATTTTCTTATCTGATACAAGGTGATATGACCATCCCAGAATATCATAAGAAGTTCAACGAACTTTCTCACTTTGCTCCACATCTGATCAAGGACCCAAAGAGGAAGAATCTTAGATTTATTCACTGACTTCAAAGAAAATATGAGAATAGCGTAATGAGGAACGTGAAGCTCCCCTTTTCTAAAATGATTTATATGGCTTATCAATACGAAGATCTAGACAAGAAAGGTATGCTACAGTACGAAGAGGAAGTCAGTTCTAGTAATAAAATTGAGTCTGAAACTGATCGTTCTGAGGCCAGTACAATGTCTGAAGTTAGTAAGGAGCCCAAAGTTAATCGAAAAAGGGCCAGATCCGAAAAAGAACCAGTAACGACAGCTGTATGCAATAACTGCCAAAAGCAGGGGCATTTGCAAAGAAAATGCAAATCTTTAAAGAAGCAAAAGAAGGAAGTATCTATATCTAATAAAAGGATTCAAGAGGGCAGAGGATGCCATAAGTGCCACCAGGCCGGTCATATTGCGAAGAATTACTAGCTATTAAAAAGGGCCAATGTGGTGTTGTGTGATTGTAGATTTATCAAACCACTTTCGACTTTGTTCCTTTTCGGGGACGAAAAGTTTTAAGTAGGGGAGATTGTAACGACCCAGAAAATCTGAACCAATTTAAATTTTTTAAATTGGCTAAGATAAAAGATTTTAAATATTTAAAATAAATATTTTAAATAATAGCAATGAAAACTGAGTTTGAATCGACAATTGAAAACGAATATAATTAATTATAATTATAAACAAGGCCTGAAATGGCGCTGCAGTTTCAAAAATGGAATTCAAACTTTGTCGGACTGTACCGGGTGCAAAACAAAACGGATTTTAGTGAAACCAAAAATATATAAATCTGTTAGTGAATACCTTTGTCTCCATCTGTACGGGGTTTGGTGTCGTCACATTGTTTTGGTTTGAAAATATCACTAACTCACTGTTTTTGTAATGGTTTGAAAAGATCACTAACGCTATCCCCAAACTTGTTCATATAGTGACCGGAAAATCTGAATTCCAAGTTATATGTTATGCAAGCTTTGGCAGATTTATAAATTTTACGTAGGATTGATATTTTTTTATTTTCTCATGTATTTTTGATCGATGAGTTCACTATTAAACGCATTTGAAACAATATGATATATGAAGTTCCTCTTGTTGCCATGGTGAGACCTTCCAACGACTACTTATCTGTGTTAAATATGTATGAATATGATCACCGCCAAAGATATTTACTATTGTGTTGCAACTTATATTGATGCAATGTAATGTTTATTTTCTTTTATGAAATAATGTCATTGTGCTTTGCAGCATAGGCCAAAACATAAGGAAACCGGTGAAAGTGATGGATTTATCATTAAAAAATCTGAGGTAATTCATTTACGATTTCGTGCAAGGAGATGAATGGATGCCAAAAGGAAAGGACGACATGTTGGATATGGTTAGCTGCATTATTCATAAGTAAGCATAAGGGTACCAGGGAGGCTAGGCTTCCATCCAAGATTCTCTGGATGAGGCGCATGCGAGTTCTAAGGCGCATGTTGAAGAAGTATGTGAATCAAAGAAGATTGACAAGCACATGTACCATGACATGTACACGAAGGTGAAGGGTAATGTGTTTTAAAATAGGCAAGTTCTTATGGAGAGCATTCACAAGTCCAAAACTGAGAAGGCAATAGAGAAGACTGGCCATTCAGTTTGAAGCTAAGCGTGCTAAGAGCAAGGCAAGTAGATAAAGAAAGCATGCAAGAAGGGAGGAGCGATTTGCTCAGGTCCATTTATTTTTCATGTTTTTTTAAACTTCTATGTTACTATTAAATCGTTGGTTTTATTTTTTCTGGTCTCCGAAGTTCATGGTGTGATAGGACTATTTAAGCATAAAAAATTATTGATTTTAAAAATGACTATTTATTGTGGATTAACAAACAAAGTTAGGTGGGCACTTTCTTCTCCCCTTATTGATCTGTACTTTCGGTAATCGTTTTTCTTTTACCTCTTTTTATTCATTTCTCTTAATACTATAGTCAAGTCAATCCATCCATACATTCATTCATCATTCAAGATAATTTCTCCTTGAATATTGATTCATACTGAGATAAACAACAGACAATTATACTTAATGAGAACTATTTTTAAGAGATAAACTTTGAGACGACTTGTTTCAGTTTGTTGACTGGTTTCAAATTTGTAAACATGCTTGTATGCATGAGCACACAGTGTATATGTACATATACATACAGACAAAAAATAAAAATAAAAACAGTGTCATAACTATGGCGTTCAATACATATAAAATTCATTACGCTAGCCTTTGACAAACTTATTTAGTCGTTTGCGATGTCAGATTTGTTATTGATATGAAAATGTTGATTACTCAGTAAGCCTAAAGGAATCTTTCATCTTAAATGGTTACAATTTTTTCTGCTTTGTTCTTGCATAAACATATTTTTGGTCTGAATTTGAGATTTGTGTGGTCATTGATATCGAAATTAGCTCAGGTGGTAAGATCTCTGAATTATTTTGTTCTAGAGGTCTTGATTTTGATTTTGTAAGGTACCAAAAATGAATGGTCTGCTTAAATTAACTATCACTGCCAGATTAGTGATCCTCGGGCATTTGTGCAATTTTAGAAGCTTCAAATCAATGTATTCTCATTATGTACGCCCACATGTAAATCAATGGTTCACACAGTAGAGCACCTTAATTATTGTGTACAGCTTCCTTGAATAAGTGATATGGGTAAGTTGCGCAAACTCTTTTGCAAACTGAGCTGCGCGAACTCAGTTTGTAAACTAGGCTGCGTGAACTCAGTTTGCAAACTAAGCTGCGCAATTAAATTGGAAACTGAGTTGTTGTTGCAGACTCAGCCGCAAAATTGAGTTGCGCAACTCAGTTTTGCAGCTGATTTTGCAACGACAACTCAGTTTCCAACTGAGTCGCGTAGCTCAGTTTGCGCAAGTGAGTTTACGCTATGTAAGGTTACTTGACACTTTATAAAAATTTGGTTTCTTTTAATCAAATACGACCATGCCTCTGCTGTTTTTGTCTCATGTGCATTTAGCCTAAACTTGTTATTGCCTTATGTTTTGATAATATCATATGATAAGGCAATTCCGATGATAAAAAACCAGATAGCATCATATGATGATTTGATAACATCTCATCTATTTTATAAAAATACATGGTAAAAATCTAGTTTTTTAAGCTGCTTTGAAAAATCTGCAAAGTGAAATGGCTTTTAGCTAGAATGTTGAAGTAATTCATGGAAAAGCTAGTAAAGATTTAATTTTAGTTGATCATTAATCAATTGGGTAGGAGTAAATAAAAGAATAGAGTGGAAAATGCAGGAAAGTTGTGAAGTTTTCCAATGAATGGGTGATTTTCGTGTTCAGGGAAGTTTGCTTCTTCTTGCTTTCTTTCCTTTTAGGAAGATTAGAAAAAACCCAGAAGCTGTTTTGTTATTGGTTCTCAGTGATAATTTTCTTAGTCAATATTCACAAATTCTATAATTTGGTGTTTGATTACTGTACGACATGTGGTTGTGGCCGTACTGGTTTCATAAGTCATGTGATTTTGGTTTGTTCATCCAATTTTACCATTTCAATGCATTCAAATTTGTGAAAGTGTATCTATTCAAAATTGTCTCATCCTTAAAACAAAATATGTAAGAGTAAAGATAACTGTACATGAAGAAGATATATAAATTATAATTTTGGCTTCCTTTGCCTTGTAACATTTGTCTTTCCAATACTTATATTTGACATTCATTTGTGCAGCCATGATACGTGTAATCTTAATCCATTCATCGTTTAATTAATTGTATGTGAAGAAGTGAATGTAAACAAGATGAAAACTAGGATGTTTACATATTTTAAAATTAAAATGCTCAGTTTTGTAACTATGTGGCATGCATTTGATTGGGCTAAGCTACTTATATTTAATATTGTCTTCACATAAAAAAAATACAATAAATCATCTATTGATTGAAAACGGTGCTGTAAGATATAGTGCATGACTTCTGCAGCGTGTTGTGAATGCACAAACATATGAGGCAGTAAAGGATGGATACAAAGAGTGGAGACAAGCACTAAAATTTTATAGTTTGGCAAAATATAACAAGAATGGACTGTCTGTTGATTCATCCTCTAAATGTTCTGTGTATGGTAGTGGCTAGGCCAGTTTGAAGGCATTTAAAAGCGGACCTACGAATCAGCATGGTGGAAAAATATAGGTGCACCAGGGACAGGAAGTTGGAGGTATGGCTGCGGAGATATACTGCAAGCGGATACCATGGATTTACTTGAGAAAGATGAAGAATTTTTAAGCATGGTCAGTGCCTTTACTAATATTTAAGCCTCCTTTTCTGTTACTTTATTATAAGGTGTGTTGTGGCTGCTTTTACTTTGAGTTAAGCAGTTTGAAGCTTCTATGATCTCTGTCTATTCAAGGTTGTAATATCCGTAAAATCGTTTTCCAGGTCACTAAAAAAAACTGAGCTGCGCAGAGTTGCTTGCGCAACTCAGTACAAAATAGAGTTGCGCGAACTGAGTTGGAAAATAAGTGCGCACATGACTTTTGCAACTGAGTTTGCAACAGAAACTCAGTTTCCAACTGAGTTGCGCAACTCAGTTTGCAAACTGAGTTGATGTTGCAAACTCAGTTTTGAAAGCTAACTCGGTTTGCCGAACTGAGTTTGCAACCCAGTTTGCTGAATGACTCAGTTGCGCAACTGAGTTTGCAAGTCAGTTTGCAACTTAATTTGCAACTCTGTTTGAATTTGAATGTTGGACTAGTGCATCATTTCTTTGAGCATTGAAGGCTCTAACTGATTATTTCAAATCGTTGGGATATTGAATGCACGTAGGTATTTCTAGAAGAAAAGAGAAGATTGGAGGGTAGCTGTAGTAGTAATGATGAGGAAGACCTTGAATTTTTAGATGGAGGCTTCGTTGTATGGCCTAAGTTTCATATTCAGTATTTGTAGAATTTCATTTATGTATTGAATTTAGGAACTTAATTATATATTGTATTTTTCTGTTGTTAACTGATAATCTATGTCGTTATTTGATTTTGAAAGTTGTTTATTGATATTCATTAAGTTATACTTTTTAAATTGTTAATAATATTAGTTTTGGATTCATATTAAATATCTTCTATATTATAGTCATGTTAGTTATTAATTTTCATTTTAGCAACATTAACTGACTATTGATGTTATTAATGTATTTTTCATAAGAAAATCTACCAATGCTTATAAGCGTTGCGAAAGAAAATCAACCAACGCTTAAAAGCGTTGCGAAGGAAGATATACCAACGCTTATAAGCATTGGGAGAGAAAATCTACCAACGCTTATATGCATTGGAAATAAATTGCGACGCACCCATAGCAACACTGAGAAGTGTTGCTGAAATTGTTTGCGACGATTATACCCGTTGGTAATCACCTGTTTTGGTGTAGTGTTAAATTGGATTTTGGGTTTGTCGTAAACTGTATTTAAATGACATTAGTTCTTTAACCCAAGTAAAAGCGAGATTAATTTCCATAAAGTTGAACAATCAATATGAAATGATTTTTGGGATTAAAACCAATAGGAGTTTGAATAAATCTTTAATTAGATTATGAATGAATAAACGGTAATCGAATTTACCAGAACACGTGATGTGATTAAACCAAATTTATCGGGCTGTTGATATTGATTGCAGTTGATTGATTGTTTGGATTGTGCTCAACCAGTTTATGAGAAGAATATGCTTTTACATTTAGCATTGGGTTGGGTAGAAATATCTGTATGCTAACATCTCGTGAAACTCTTCACGATTTGACTATGAGATGTTTAGCGATGTTGTTGAGTTCATTTCAAATTTAATGAATGATTTTGAAATGATATTTTTCTTAAGTGAAGAAATGTATTCCTGATTTTGGACAGGAAATGTTTTATAAAACAGAAACGATTTCGAGGCTTAAACCCGATATTATCGAAAAGATTTCAAAATGTACTATGTGTTACATTGTGGTTCATCGTGTATCGATTAGTTGCTACTGATAACATATCTGTTTGGTAGCGGAGAATTTATTCTCTTGCTTAACACCCTTCTTTGAGATGTACGAGCTCAAAGGTTATTTGATTAATAGTGACTAATCATATGTGTAAATTACTTATGTGAAGTACTGTATTTTGAAAGTACTTGTGATTATTATGTTGTGAAACGATTTTCCCCACTTTGGGATATAAAAATGATTTAGTATGTGGCTAAAGATTCTGGTAACCCGGACGACTAAAAGTATGGGTGAGATGAGCGGTGTATGCTTCCATGCATGAGAGGTGCATCATCGGTGTAGCCTGCTCCATGCGTGGGAGGTGCACATATATATATATCGAGTTGCTTAGGTGCGTGCCCTTTGCCTTGTCTAGGGGGAGCCCGATATTTGGTTGCATACTTGTTTGTATGCATTGTTATGTTTTGGAATTCATATTTCCAAATGATTTGATTTGAGATCCCGAAGTGAAATCTACTTTGATATAAAAGTTAGATATGTATTTCAAATGATTTGAAATAGGAATCGAGAAATAAAGTCCAAAGGAATAATTTCTGTAAATTAAATTGGATTTGGAAAATATAGTGTGGTGATTAATCTAAATGGGTAGAATGGGATATTGCATGTTGATTGATGCATAGTAGAACCATATCTCTATTATTGATTGTTATTTATACACTAGCATTCATGGGGGTAAACCCGTTCCGTATTATGCGGCGTGGTCCTGTGATTTTCCTTATCATTTAAATAAGTTAATTTTAACTGTAGAGTTTCTCATACCAGTCCCATGACTGACTCGTAGTTTGCTTTTCCCTTGCAAACTCGGGTACCCCTATTTTCCACATGGGCAGTCGAGTAGTTTATTTTGCAGATACTTATTTTGACCAGGATTTTGGATTGAAGCTTAAAGCTATGTCCAAATCATTGATAGTCTTCCGCTGTGTTATTTATTTCCGCTACATTGCATTACATTTATGTAAATTTATCTTCCGGTGTTGTAACACCCCACCTCCGCTAGGGTCACTTACAAAGGGAATGCACTAGCTTTGGTGGAGCATTATCTAGGTGAACATACATAGAAATATTACAAGACAGAACATATAAAATAGAGGAAGAAGAAGAAAATTTTATTGCTTTAAAATCTAGAAAGGTCTAAAGCCTTTTACATCAAAATGCTATTAAATCCATTACATCAAAATCTGTCTTGCAATAGTAAAGAAGCATAAAACCATAGTAATAAATCATTCCCCAATAAAGCGGCAAAGCAAGCCATAGCCAAGAGAAATCCAAGCAGTGCATGAAAGAGCCTTGGAGCTTGGTAGATCCGAACTAAGCTGTATTCCTACCCTGCGAACCCGGGGGGGGGGGAACGAAAGAAAACGAGGCGAAACAAACTGGGTCAGTCATAAAGATTGAGTAAGTCCTAGTGACTTTCAGCACAAAAACAAGTGAAGATAATATGGCATGAATAAACTGAAAGTCAACATAAGCATGATGACAAGGTAAGCTACATGCACGATGAATCAAGTATAACATCCCATGCTTCCTACCAAGAATATCAAGGTTCCTACCAAGTATCCCATTGGAAGGTTTCTACTAAGTATATCATCGCCAGATTTCTAAGCTTCACCGTTCCACTATTTTTCTTTGATTTCCTATATTCTCTGCACCAACTGTACTAGTATCCCAACCCGTATCATCCTTTCCATGTATATGTACAGTCCCATGCCGTATATCGTACGAGTTTCATCACGTATTTCTATACTACTTCAACGTAGTGCCACTATTCTTGAAATCGTTTGGACCGCCACCCTTGTTCTGGCTAGGTTTCCTTATCGTGAGCTATCGCGTGTTCAACTAGGATTTATGCCACCTAGGACCACTAGGGATTATGCTACCTATTGAACATTTTCAAGATTCGATTAAGGTTTATGCTACCTAGGACCACTAGGGATTATGCTACCTAACGAATTCCATGTAACGATCTATTAATCGATCGGCTCCCTACAAGTCCTAGCTTGTTCGTGTGTCTGTGTCATACGACCCAATCACGAAATGTATTACATGTTCTAGGTCCACCACAGGGTGTATCAAGCCCTAGGGTGCCAACCATCGACACGAATAAAGCACGCACAGTGTAAACCTACGATGCCCAATGCCTGCTTTTTCAACTCCGGACTACGTGCACGACCATAGTCCGCCTGAACCTACAATGGCGCACCAACTCAGCCATCGTTCTAGTCGCTTACAATCAACCCAGTAGTCGTGCCCCACCCTGCCTAGTTCCAGGGTACCGTGATACATCTAGTGGGTTACTGCTGAAAAGGACCGCGCAACTAGGGTTTCCGTCTAGTAGGTTAAGTGTTGTCATTTAAATTCGAGACTTAACCCCGTCAGTCTAGCATGTCAAGTTGGTTAAGTGTTGTCATTCAGGTTTGTGACTTAACCCGCCTACATGTCATGTCAAATTGGCTAAGTGTTGTCGTTCAAGTTCATGACTTAGCCCTACGAATCATCTGTCAAGTTGATTAAGTATATTCAATCGGTTCATGACTTAACCCTATCAAATCATTGTGTCCAATTGGTTAAGTATATTCAAGCGATTCATGACTTAACCCTATCAAATCATCGTTTTAAATTGGTTAAGTATATTAAAGCGGTTCATGACTTAACCCTATCAAATCATCGTGTCAAATTGGTTAAGTATATTCAAGTGGTACATGACTTAACCCTATCATGTGGCATTAATTCATTAATGCACCCCAACCTCTCACATCAGACCTGTTGTTGTGGTCACTGGATATGTCGGGCGGTTCCGGGCAGATTTACACCACAACTTAGTCTGGTCTCGGGTTTCAAGCGCGATATGACCAACTACCCACATTGGATCCTATTGTTTGCAGTAACTGGATTAGCCGGGCGGATCCGGGTAGATTTACAGTGCAAACTCAACCCAACCTCGAGTTGGCCATTTTCATGTTTATTCTAATGTCATGTCCATGTTCAAGTTTCATGTCGAGTTCGTGTCAAGTTCCAAGGATAAGTTTCATGCCCACATCCAGATTCAAGTTATAACAATCTTCATGTTTTGCCTATTATCGAGTTCGTAATTCATGTTCATAACCAATTCATGTTTTTCCTAATTTTCCCAAATCGTATTCCCATCGCACATGAACGTGAATCGATCTATACTACAAACAAATCCAAATCTCGAAATAGAGGGAATAGCATCAAAACTATGATAGGAAAAAGGGACTAGCATAAAGCGATAAAAGGGGTTACAAGACTAGTATGATATAACTTGAGATAATTAGTTACAACATCACTGGCATATAGGATTTCAAATCTAGCAAGATAAGGCGATGGTTACGATAAATGCTGACATAAAAGAATAGGCATGCAAAAGCAGGCCAAATACAAGAATAATGGATCCAGTGGTTTTGGTGTACATAATTGTGAATAAACTAAGCAAGTCACACCCTAGGTATACGCTGCCAATTCGGTGCACAACATGGTTTTCAACTATAGTGTTATGGGCATGAACAATCGAGTATAATAGTCATAAGCAATTAACCCCAATAGTCATAGGTAGAAATCTCATAGTTATGAATCATAAGCGACTCATCACAATATTCATGGATAATTATCAAAAATAGTTCTAGGCAAATGGTCATAGGCAATTAACAGTAATAGTTTCAAAGTCATGGTCATAGATAATGGCTTTATGTCCATAATAATTCTCATAGTCAAGAGTCAGAGGTGATTAACCACAATTGTCTTTGTCATAGTCATAGGAAATAGCCTTATGTTCACTGTCGTAGGCATAGGCATAGTCTTATGTTCGCAGTTATAGTCACAGGCATAGTCTTATGTTCACAGTCATAGTCATAGGCATAGGCAAAATCTTATGTCCAAAGTCATAGGCATAATCATAGTCTTATGTCATTAACAATGGTTTCAACGTCGTAGACAATATTCCCAATAGTCAAGATCCAAGAATTTATGTTACAATCTAGCGTTTGAATAATAAACTAGGTCCAACAACATGAATAGGCATGATTCAATCGATAAGAAATAACCCAAAATCATAGGTTCAAGAAGAGACAAGAACAGATCTAAATAGATAATCAAGCTTAGTTCCAATTTCATTTTATTCCATGTCCATATCAAATTTAACAAGTTTCAATCTCAAAGTAACTAGAACTTACAGAGCGCGGATCGAGAATTAGAGTGCAGAGATTTGATTCTAGAAACAGTTGTTGCAGTTGTTGAATCTCTATTTGTTTAGTCTTGTTCTGGTTGAAAACCCCCAATTTGCAATTCCTAGATGTTGCGAAGAAGAAGTAGCCATTCTCTTTTTAATTTAATTTAATTATTTTAGAAGCAGCATAAGGACAGAAATGAAATGGTGTGGAGATAATGAGGCTAGGGGTGAGTTTATATAGGGTTAGGCAGACGAATCTAGTCACAAAAGAAGTCTAAATACATCAGAATGCATCTGGTGCAGGAAACAGGTTCGGGAGGTAGGTCGACCCCCACGTCGACACTATGGTCGACCTGGTCCCTGGGAGGTCACACTATAGTCGACCCCCAGGTCGACCTGGTCCCTGGGCGGGAATTTTCCCGCCCAGCCTTTTCTGGGGTTTGAATTCGAATTTCGAATTCGAATTTTGAGTTGTTTTTTATTTTGAGAATTCCCGAAACTTCAGAGGGTCATATCTCCCTCATACGGACACCGATTCCCGCAAACTTGGACTCGTTTCCAAGCAGAATTTCGATACGAATGCAATGGGGCAACCCGATTCCCTTGACTCTTGTTTTAAAAATTAATTCTGCCTTGATTTATAGTTTCAACATGTTATAAAAATTCGGGTTGTTACAGGTGTGTTATATTTCAATATACTCTGATATAATATGTACTCTGATGTAACATTATTATGATGTTTACAAAAGTCTTCTGTTATTTGTTCTGATGTGTTGTGTGCCCAAAGTTAGCGCATGCGGGATTCGAACGGTCTTGGTCGATTTAGCGATCGATTAGGTCCGAGCGAAATCCGTATCATTACAGCTGGTATCAGAGCTTTGGTTAACTCAAATCTTTAGGGTACAACTCTTTAGAATAGAATTAAAGACTAAACAGAGATTGGATTAGTAATATCCAATAAGAATCCTCATTAGAGATAGAATCAGTAGTATTCTAGAATGAGTAACTCGTTAGAGTCATGCGCCAGAATGAGTTGAGACTTATATTTTTATAAATAACGTATTTGTGATTATATATAGTTTGATCTTAGAAAATATGAATTTTAAATATATAGAAAGATATATGTTTGAAAATTTAATAAACAAATTGATTGATGGTTGTGATGGATGATCATTGGTTTGATTAATAGAAATATTGGAATGATAATTAAATTAATCAATATGTAAACAAAAGGTAAATTTAGCCAAATAGAATCAAATATTGAAATGAATTGAAAATTGTTTGAAATTGCATGCATATACATGTACATACATTGAACAGGTCATAGCAAGGAGGCTAGAGAAGAGGAATAAAATTGTATGCCCGACAAATAGGTACATGTTCACTAATTTATTGGGTTTGGATCATTTTATGAGCCGATTGGCTACCCGGTTGGCGTTTTCTTTTTCTTTTTGAGATGAGAGGGCCTGTATGGCAGTTTGGGGATTTTCCCAATGCTCCCGTACAAAGGAGGTTATGGCGAATTTTTTTGAAAATTTAGGGTGTTAGCCAAATTTTTTAAAAATTATAAATTCTTAGAACTTGAAAAGTTGAAGAAAGAACACTAGAATGAAAGTTGATGTAATATCCCGTAATTTTTAACGATTTAGATTCTGATTTAAATCAAAATTTTATTTTGAAATTTTTCTATCGTTTTCCATAACGGGAATTTGTAATTTGAAATACGTACAGTGAGATGTAGCAACTGTAAAAATTTCATCGGAAAATTTGACTGTTGTCGGACGCGCAATTTTCAGTGCAAAGCTGCGCATATCAGTTCAAATTTTAACGATTTTAAAATTTCTCCAAAACCAGTTCGGACAAACACGAAAAATATTCTATTCGTTGTCACGAATCCGACGGCGAAATTCGTTTCGCGAAAATCGGACGTTTTGACCTCCGTTTTCAGTCCGCATTTTTACGTCAAAGGGGTCCGTAACGCGCTTTTGAACGGAGCATCCAGACACTGCAAATTATATACCGTTGTGTCCGTCTCGTCGCGCTGATTTCCAAAATATATTCACTTGTCAGTTTCGGTGCTCGGCTCGCGCTGAAATTATGAAAATACTTGCACAGTTCATTTTTGAAACAGAGCCATCTGAGTTTGATGTGTCCCTTTTCCGATCTTACATACTCTTCCAGCCATTTTGAGTCTGCAAAACATGTCTTTTTATTTTATTAAGCCACCAATATATTTTTTTGTTTTTCTCCAAGGCTTAGATGGGAAGTTAGTTTGGACATATTTTCATTTCCAAAAGGCCATGCGTACATTCTCTCATTCATCCATATGTTGCCAATTTCAAATGGTTTGTCCATTCGCTCACTTTTAGAACCGTTCCTCTTTCTTTCTATCCGTTTATTTCTACTTTTAAATTAAAAAAAAAACAATGATTCGGAGACACATTCAATTTTAACCTTCATGTCTAAAATTCATGCATGCATAGCGTTTAGCTTTCCAGTCATCCATTTACCTTTTCAAATGCTAAAACTGTTGGTTACCTTTTATTTGAAAAGTCTATCTACCTTTTCAAAGTTCCAAAAGTCGGTACCTAAAAGCGCAAAATTTTCCGTTGGCTCGTGAGATAGAACCGCTCCTACATTGAACGCTTCCTTTTCTACACTTTGAATTAAATACGGCAGCCTGGCACCATTTGAAATATAAAAGTAGTTTCATTGTCCCCATGTTTTCATTATTCTGTAACAAAATAAAATAAGAAGCTGCTCTTTTCTTTACAAACCCATCGCCATTCCACCGATCCGCCAACTCCAAGTCCGAAAGCTTAACGCCTCTCATCTCCTCCAGAGTAGCCCGCCACCTTTAAAACCCTTCCCCGCACCTGAGACCGAGCTCGCCCGCATCATGAAGCTTATCAGCCTCCCTGAAGCCGACCGCACCCCTCGCCTCGACTTCTTCCCCGCCTTGAACCGCTCCAACGTCGCCTCAGACCAGCACCAGATCTTGCCCACAAACCAAGCCCTCATGTTTTCCGCACATCAGAAAAGCTGCACCTACCTGCGCCTTCACCAAGGACTTCAGATCTGAACCGGTGCCACGCCCTCCACCTTGCCGAGTCTGATCTTTCCATAGTACCGCCTTCTTCCTCTGCCTTTCGCATACCCGAACCATCCACTGCCATACCACCAAAAACTGTCGATGCTCCCCTTGCGGATGTTCGCTTTCTTTTATTTTATGTTTCCGTGTGAGTTCTTTCTAGGTATGTTGTGTATCTGTATGCGATCAGTATGTGTTGAGTTTGTGTGTTGTTTATGTGATGTTGGGTGAGCGTCGTATGTTTGTGTGTGAGTTAGAATTATGTATGATGCAGCGTGTGTTACTGTGTGTGGGATTTGTGTTCGAGTGTATGCTGTGTGTGTATTCGGTATGTGAGTGAGTTGGTGTTTGTGTGAGTGTAGAGTCATATTTTGTGTTGGTATTTTGGTGAGTGTGTGGTGTGAGTTTGTGTTGAGTTATATAATTTGTTTGTGTGATATTTGGTACGTTTTATATATTTATATGATTTATAATATTTGTATATGCTATTTTGTGGCGTACGTGTGTGGCGTTGTATTGATTTTTAAATATATATATACATATATATGTATATAATAGATTTTATGTGTATATATATAAATATTTATTTGTATATTATTTTGAAAAATTCGTTGTGTTTATTGTTGATTCGAGTTTGGTGTTGAGCTCGAAACCCATTCCAAACCAATAGCCGTACCGAACCGTTGTGAACATCTCTCTTATAATAAAATAATATTTGGTGATCATTAAGCTGAAACCATTCTGAGTCGTGCCTGGATGTCGTTGATTCATTCGGTGTCAGTCCGTCTGCTATCTCCAACTCTGCGCCACGAAAGGTGAGTTTATCTCACACCTGACTCACATTTATTTCATGGATGTTAGATCAATAATGAATTGTTATATGAAATGTATAGGTTACTAGTAGAAATTGTTTGATTTGATATGTATGCACATTTCATATGCGACACGATATATTCATATGACACGTAGTTGCACTGATGATATATATGTTGTGATTGATACTATGTGATACCCTAGTTTTAGGAAAATCATTAAGGGTTGAAATGATACATACCCGAACGAACATTAGAATAAGGAAAAATTGTTATGGGTTGAAATGATAGATCTGAACGATTTTTATTGAATTTGGGATCGCGGGTTGAAATGATAGACCTGTAGAAATTTTATCAATTGCGGGTTGAAATGATAAATATCCGTATCACTTGACCATAGGGTAGAAAACTATATACAGACACCGTCGGTCATGTTTTCGAAGTAAAACGAGTTTTATTTTAAAATATTTACTTAAGACTTTATATTTATATATTTATATTTATTTAAATTTAAATTGTTTTGTATATTTTAAATTATGTGTTCTAAAATGATTTTATTTGTAAATACGAATTTAAATGTTTATTTAAGATTTTACTTATAAATGTATTTATTTTAAACCATATAATTTATTCCTATAAGTATTTTAGCCTTTTTATTTTATTATAAATATTTCTTTAAATCTATTTATATTATTTTAAACTTATATATGTTTATAATCTATTTCTAATTTATTTTAGAATTTTATAAACTTATATATATATATATATACATATCTATTTTCAAAGTTAATTTTCTTATATATATATATATATATATATTTATAAACTTTATTAAAGTCAAGATGGATAGGTTAGATTTCGCGATTTAAATTTGAAGTTTAAAGATGTAAATTTATATAACGATGTTTGATTAATGAATGAACTCATATTATGTTATGAATTGGAACCGATACGATTTTTAGTCGAGATGAACTTGAATTGATAAAATTAAGAAATTGAATTTGATTTGGTTTAAATTATGAACCTTGATAAGAAATGAATGTGAATTGGGTAAATTGATTTATTTTAATTTATAATCGATATGAATTGAATTCAAGTTTTTAATTGATTAAACATGAATTGGAATATATATATATATATATATATATATATATATATATATGTTATATGCGGAATTGGTTTTTATATTGTTTGGTTTGAATTAATAATTTTGTTAAATTGATGCATAAGAATGGATTTAAATAGTAATTCGTTTGAATGGAAATATAAGATTTTGATTCAAAATGTAGAAGTAATAATTTTGAACTGTATGACTTGAGTGAAAAAGTACGATAAAATTTGTTTAATTTGAAATGTAATTTTGACTTGAATCGTATATTCAAATTCGAATCAAATGTCGGATTTAAATGAATCGAATTGAAACGATTCCTTATGAAGGAAATAATGACCACGGTGTGAAAAATGTAAACGATTGGTTGTTAAAGAGACCGGGATCGGCTATTGTCATACTCTCTGTCAATATCGAAAACCACTTTAACAACTGTGTACGCGGTGGAGTTCCAGAATGAAGGGGATAATTTGGCGAACGACTCCATTTTTTTATTTCATATTAATTACGAGACCCTAACTACCTTGAGTCAGCTTGATGTGGCTAAAACAGGAGCTACGCACAGACCAAGTGAGGTCATACCTCTTATCGAGCACACTTCTTCGATATTATTCTATTACTGTTGAGATTCGATTTGGGCCCTTTTGATTATGGGAGTGTGTATCGAGGTGGGCGGTAGTTGCTACTATGCGTTACCACTAGTCCGGCTCTGCAAACGGTGAATCCACCCTGGCATTCCTTGCGTGCCTTGTCACATGCCTTATACGAGCCCACTACGATTTTGTTTTGTACTGTTTTATATGGAGTGCCCTCTGATCAACCTCCAGTTTACGGAGGAATTACGGTACTATATATACTATGGGAATATATAAACGGTGTAAGGGTAATTATGGTAATCCCGCTTACGCTATTTTGATATTTTTACTTTACTGATAGACACTATTGTATATAGCGTATTATACTATATAGTATTAGTTTGACGGACCCTTAGAGGATGGTGATCCCAAACATCCTCTAAGTTACTGATTGCATTTCATCGAACATTTCATTTGAATTGATTTACTTCCACGAGAATGTTAGTCCTGATCCGAGTTGTTTTGTTTGCATTATTGCTCGGGTCAGATCGAGTATTACAGCTTTTGAGATTCACTTTCGGAGTTGGAGTTTATATTGGATTGCTCATCTGTATCTACCTGTTCTGTTGGTCCAGTCATCCAGCTATTTCTGTCGTTTCTATTTCAAATTATTATCATTTATTTATGTATCTGAAATTTATTGTTTAAGTCTTCCGCTGCATTATTTATGTAAACTCTGATGTAAATTTATTTAGTAGCTTCATGAACTACCATTGTATTTTGTATTTTCCGCTGCGAGATATTATATTGCTCTATATCTGTGATCTGTGATTCTGTGATTTATTCTGTTTACCCCGAAGCTAATAACAATCTGTTGTTTTGGACGTTTCGAGTTGATATGTTTTGTCAATTCGGCACGGTCGAAATGGCGGGTCGTTACAAGTGGTATCAGAGCGAGGTTTTTCAAAGCTTTAGCCTATGGGGTAAAAGCTCATTAGAGATAGGGTAGTGTTACCCTAGAATGAGTGGAATCAATTGCAGAATCCTTTTTGAGAGAGCGTATTTTTAAAGTAAAAATAGATTTCAAAATGGTTTTAAATTTTTTTAAATAAATATTTCGAATATAAAATTCTGTTTAATATTTAAATCTTCTTCTGAGTTTCCTTTCCATTTGAATCTATCTTCCTTCATAGATCCTCTTTGATTAGGTTCTTTTGTTCTTTCAACTTTTACCTCGAATTCTATAATTTATACTTGTCCATTTTAAGGTAAGAAGTAGAAGAAGATTATGAGTCTTCTAGCCAGTCTGTCTTTATTAAATATTGGTTTGAAATTTATATTTTGAAAGATATTATTATATAAGATCTTCTTAATGTAATATTTAATTTGATATTTGTAAATAATTTGGTAATACCAATGGTTTGTAAAGATTTTTTGTGTAATGTATTCATATGTTAACTTATAGAATTAATTAAGTGTTATAAGTTTAAATGTTGATAACATGAATTTGAAAATATTTAGATATAGTATAGAATGATTTTGTTATATATTTGATTTAATAATAATATTGTTGTATATTTATTAAGAATTGTAGTTGAATTTTAACAAATAAATGAGTGGGGGAGAGATACATTTTCCCTACTTGAAATTTTAATGATTTGAAATATATTATTTCTAATATATGATTTAAAATTTTGTATATGTTCTGTTTAAATGTAGAAAAATGTTTTGAGTACTTACCTGACGTTAAAGTTGGCCTATCGAATACCCAGTGATTTGGATATACGTCTGATCAACGTATATGTTAAATCCTATGTGTGTTAAATAGATATAGAGTCACACACTAGTCGCTTGAAAATGATTCTGGTGATGACCGCGGCATCATCGATATCTATTTTCGGGTTTCGAAAGTGGGATAAATATATATAGCCAATCGTAACGTCGAGTGAATACTTGAAATGTTTGAAAATATTTTATCTTTTGATTTATATATATTTAAATTTATATATGTATAAGGATAAATATGAACCATTGGTTTAAATATATTAATTATTTAATTACTATTTCCCTACCTCGTTCTTTTTCGGGGACGAAAAGGTTTGAGTGGGGAAGATTGTAACATCCCGTAATTTTTAACGATTTAGATTCCGATTTAAATCAAAATTTTATTTTGAAATTTTTCTATCGTTTTCCATAACGGGAATTTGTAATTTGAAATACGTACAGTGAGATGTAGCAACTGTAAAAATTTCATCGGAAAATTTGACTATTGTCGGTCGCGCAATTTTCAGTGCAAAGCTGCGCATATCAGTTCAAATTTTAACGAGTTTAAAATTTCTCCAAAACCAGTTCGGACAAACACGAAAAATATTCTATTCGTTGTCACGAATCCGACGGCGAAATTCATTTTGCGAAAATCGGACGTTTTGACCTCCGTTTTCAGTCCGCATTTTTACGTCAAAGGGGTCCGTAACGCGCTTTTGAACGGAGCATCCTGACACTGCAAATTATATACCGTTGTGTCCGTCTCGTCGCACGGATTTCCAAAATATATTCACTTGTCAGTTTCGGTGCTCGGCTCGCGCTGAAATTGTGAAAATACTTGCACAGTTCATTTTTGAAACAGAGCCATCTGAGTTTGATGTGTCCCTTTTCCGATCTTACATACTCTTCCAGCCATTTTGAGTCTGCAAAACATGTCTTTTTATTTTATTAAGCCACCCATATATTTTTTTGTTTTTCTCCAAGGCTTAGATGGGAAGTTAGTTTGGACATATTTTCATTTCCAAAAGGCCATGCGTACATTCTCTCATTCATCCCATGCGTTGCCAATTTCAAATGGTTTGTCCATTCGCTCACTTTTAGAACGGTTCCTCTTTCTTTCTATCTGTTTCTTTCTACTTTTAAATTAAAAAAAAAACAATGATTCGGAGACACATTCAATTTTAACCTTCATGTCTAAAATTCATGCATGCATAGCGTTTAGCTTTCCAGTCATCCATTTACCTTTTCAAATGCTAAGACTGTTGGTTACCATTTATTTGAAAAGTCTATCTACCTTTTCAAAGTTCCAAAAGTCGGTACCTAAAAGTGCAAAATTTTCCGTTGGCTCATGAGATAGAACCGCTCCTACATTGAACGCTTCCTTTTCTACACTTTGAATTAAATACAGCAGCCTGGCACCATTTGAAATATAAAAGTAGTTTCATTGTCCCCAAGTTTTCATTATTCTGTAACAAAATAAAATAAGAAGCTGCTCTTTTCTTTACAAACCCATCGCCATTCCACCGATCCGCCAACTCCAAGTCCGAAAGCTTAACGCCTCTCATCTCCTCCAGAGTAGCCCGCCACCTTTAAAACCCTTCCCCGCACCTGAGACCGAGCTCGCCTGCATCATGAAGCTTATCAGCCTCCCTGAAGCCGACCGCACCCCTCGCCTCGACTTCTTCCCCGCCTTGAACCGCTCCAACGTCGCCTCAGACCAGCACCAGATCTTGCCCACAAACCAAGCCCTCATGTTTTCCGCACATCAGAAAAGCTGCACCTGCCTGCGCCTTCACCAAGGACTTCAGATCTGAACCGGTGCCACACCCTCCACCTTGCCGAGTCCGATCTTTCCATAGTACCGCCTTCTTCCTCTGCCTTTCGCATACCCGAACCATCCACTGCCATACCACCAAAAACTGTCGACGCACCCCTTGCGGATGTTCGCTTTCTTTTCTTTTATGTTTCCGTGTGAGTTCTTTCTAGGTATGTTGTGTATGTGTATGCGATCAGTATGTGTTGAGTTTGTGTGTTGTTTATGTGATGTTGGGTGAGCGTCGTATGTTTGTGTGTGAGTTAGAATTATGTATGATGCAGCGTGTGTTACTGTGTGTGGGATTTGTGTTCGAGTGTATGCTGTGTGTGTATTCGGTATGTGAGTGAGTTGGTGTTTGTGTGAGTGTAGAGTCATATTTTGTGTTGGTATTTTGGTGAGTGTGTGGTGTGAGTTTGTGTTGAGTTATATAATTTGTTTGTGTGATATTTGGTATGTTTTATATATTTATATGATTTATAATATTTGTATATGCTATTTTGTGGCGTAAGTGTGTGGCGTTGTATTGATTTTTAAATATATATATACATATATATGTATATAATAGATTTTATGTGTATATATATAAATATTTATTTGTATATTATTTTGAAAAATTCGTTGTGTTTATTGTTGAGTCGAGTTTGGTGTTGAGCTCGAAACACATTCCAAACCAATAGCCGTACCGAACCGTTGTGAACATCTCTCTTATAATAAAATAATATTTGGTGATCATTAAGTTGAAACCATTCTGAGTCGTGCCTGGATGTCGTTGATTCATTCGGTGTCAGTCCGTCTGCTATCTCCAATTCTGCGCCACGAAAGGTGAGTTTATCTCACACCTGACTCACATTTATTTCATGGATGTTAGATCAATAATGAATTGTTATATGAAATGTATAGGTTACTAGTAGAAATTGTTTGATTTGATATGTATGCACATTTCATATGCGACACGATATATTCATATGACACGTAGTTGCACTGATGATATATATGTTGTGATTGATACTATGTGATACCCTAGTTTTAGGAAAATCATTAAGGGTTGAAATGATACATACCCGAACGAACATTAGAATAAGGAAAAATCGTTATGGGTTGAAATGATAGATCTGAATGATTTTTATTGAATTTGGGATCGCGGGTTGAAATGATAGACCCGTAGAAATTTTATCAATTGCGGGTTGAAATGATAAATATCCGTATCACTTGACCATAGGGTAGAAAACTATATACAGACACCGTCGGTCATGTTTTCGAAGTAAAACGAGTTTTATTTTAAAATATTTACTTAAGACTTTATATTTATATATTTATATTTATATTTATTTAAATTTAAATTGTTTTGTATATTTTAAATTATGTGTTCTAAAATGATTTTATTTGTAAATACGAATTTAAATGTTTATTTAAGATTTTACTTATAAATGTATTTATTTTAAACCATATAATTTATTCCTATAAGTATTTTAGCCTTTTTATTTTATTATAAATATTTCTTTAAATCTATTTATATTATTTTAAACTTATATATGTTTATAATTTATTTTAGAATTTTATAAACTTATATATATATATATACATATCTATTTTCAAAGTTAATTTTCTTATATATATATATATTTATAAACTTTATTAAAGTCAAGATGGATAGGTTAGATTTCGCGATTTAAATTTGAAGTTTAAAGATGTAAATTTATATAACGATGTTTGAATAATGAATGAACTCATATTATGTAATGAATTGGAACCGATACGATTTTTAGTCGAGATGAACTTGAATTGATAAAATTAAGAAATTGAATTTGATTTGGTTTAAATTATGAACCTTGATAAGAAATGAATGTGAATTGGGTAAATTGATTTATTTTAATTTATAATCGATATGAATTGAATTCAAGTTTTTAATTGATTAAACATGAATTGGAATATATATATATATATATATATATATATGTTATATGAGGAATTGGTTTTTATATTGTTTGGTTTGAATTAAGAATTTTGTTAAATTGATGCATAAGAATGGATTTAAATAGTAATTCGTTTGAATGGAAATATAAGATTTTGATTCAAAATGTAGAAGTAACAATTTTGAACTATATGACTTGAGTGAAAAAGTACGATAAAATTTGTCTAATTTGAAATGTAATTTTGACTTGAATCGTATATTCAAATTCGAATCAAATGTCGGATTTAAATGAATCGAATTGAAACGATTCCTTATGAAGGAAATAATGACCACGGTGTGAAAAATGTAAACGATTGGTTGTTAAAGAGACCGGGATCGGCTATTGTCATACTCTCTGTCAATATCGAAAACCACTTTAACAATTGTGTACGCAGTGGAGTTCCAGAATGAAGGGGATAATATGGCGAACGACTCCAATTTTTTATTTCATATTAATTACGAGACCCTGACTACCTTGAGTCAGCTTGATGTGGCTAAAACAGGAGCTACGCACGGACCAATTGAGGTCATACCTCTTATCGAGCACACTTCTTCGATATTATTCTATTACTGTTGAGATTCGATTTGGGCCCTTTTGATTATGGGAGTGTGTATCGAGGTGGGCGGTAGTTGCTACTATGCGTTACCACCAGTCCGGCTCTGCAAACGGTGAATCTACCCTGGCATTCCTTGCGTGCCTTGTCACATGCCTTATACGAGCCCACTACGATTTTGTTTTGTACTATTTTATATGGAGTGCCCTCTGATCAACCTCCAGTTTACGGAGGAATTACGGTACTGTATATACTATGGGAATATATAAACGGTGTAAGGGTAATTATGGTAATCCCGCTTACGCTATTTTGATATTTTTACTTTACTGATAGACACTATTGTATATAGCGTATTATACTATATAGTATTAGTTTGACGGACCCTTAGAGGATGGTGATCCCAAACATCCTCTAAGTTACTGATTGCATTTCATCGAACATTTCATTTGAATTGATTTACTTCCACGAGAATGTTAGTCCTGATCCGAGTTGTTTTGTTTGCATTATTGCTCGGGTCAGATCGAGTATTACAGCTTTTGAGATTCACTTTCGGAGTTGGAGTTTATATTGGATTGCTCATCTGTATCTACCTGTTCTGTTGGTCCATTCATCCAGCTATTTCTGTCGTTTCTATTTCAAATTATTATCATTTATTTATGTATCTGGAATTTATTGTTTAAGTCTTCCGCTGCATTATTTATGTAAACTCTGATGTAAATTTATTTAGTAGCTTCATGAACTACCATTGTATTTTGTATTTTCCGCTGCGAGATATTATATTGCTCTATATCTGTGATTTGTGATTCTGTGATTTATTCTGTTTACCCCGAAGCTAATAACAATCTGTTGTTTTGGACGTTTCGAGTTGATATGTTTTGTCAATTCGGCACGGTCAAAATGGCGGGTCGTTACAAGTGGTATCAGAGCGAGGTTTTTCAAAGCTTTAGCCTATGGGGTAAAAGCTCATTAGAGATAGGGTAGTGTTACCCTAGAATGAGTGGAATCAATTGCAGAATCCTTTTTGAGAGAGCGTATTTTTAAAGTAAAAATAGATTTCAAAATGGCGGGTCGTTATAGTTGAGTTGATTAGTAAAACAACTTTTAGCTCCGTTCCTTTTCGAGGACGAAAAGATTTTAAGTGGGGGAGATAGTAACAACCCAGAAAATCCGAACCAATTTAAAAAATTTATTTTGGAAATTTTGATGAATTTTGAATGTTTTATATTTTAATTTTGACGAAAACTGATTGTAACAGCCGAATTGGCTTACGAAACATATTCCATTGTGTTCGAAATGGGGTTAATTAGCCAGAGGCGACAGTCGTTGGGTTTGGTTTGGAGTTCAGAGTTGCATTGGAGAATTTGTAAATTAAATATTAATTTAATAATACATACATACATACATATATATATATATATATATATATATATATATATATATATAAAGTCACCTCCAAAGAAACCCTAAAGCCCTTCATTATTCTGCGCGACGCCACCCTTCCATCAGCGACACATCGTTCAAATTTTCCTCCATCCGATCTTCCAATTCCCTCAATGGATTTAGAAATTTCTGAAGTGAAAACGAAGAGCAGGGAGAGCTCTACATAATCAACGGTTAAGATTAAAATTCGTGAGGTAGATGGAGTGATTTCAGCCTTCAAAGTCAACGCGCTTGAACACAAATACCGAGGAGGTGGGGGTGCGGAATTTCAATGGTCGCCGGCGTGGGGAGAAGGGATTTGGGGCGTCGTCGTGGCATGATCAGATTTGGTTCCGGCTTCACCTTTAAGCATGTGCAAGAGGGGGAGGTTCATCGATGAAATGGATATCGTGAAACTGGATATGGAAATGAAGAAGAGGGATTAAGGGGTGAGGGTTAGAGAAACAATATTGCTAATTATTTTAATTAATTTTAAATTTTGTAATCAAATGTATAAACTACCATATCTTTGTGATACGAGGTCGGAATCGGACAAAACGAAGTGCGTTGGAATCGTGTTGAAGAACTCTACATTTCAAAACTGACCAGGACTGAAATGGAGCTAATTGGGATTTTTGACTGAATTGAACGCACAGTTTGATTCAGTTAAAATAACCGTTAATTAACAATTTCAAAACCAGGCAAGGTGAGAATTCTCTCACTATAACTTTTGTACAGTTATTTATTTTATAACTGCATGTATGTACTGCTTCCCATCGTCCACAGACCATGGACGACTTGTTTAATTGTATTGCGTTGTGGTTGTGATATGAAATTGAAATATATATATATATACGATGTGAATGAAATATATATATATACGATGTGAATAAAATATATATGTGATGTGAATGAAAATTATATGTGTGATGTGAATGAAAAATATATATGCGATGAAAATAAAATGTATGTATATACGATATTGAAAATATATATGTGATGTGAAGTGGATAATAATAAATATATATATGAAATGAAAATAATATACATATGAAGTGCGTAAAATATATATATGAAATGAAAATAATATATATGCGTTGTGAAAATAATATATGTACGAAGTGGAAAATTATATATATATATATATATATATATATATATATATATTACGATGTGAAAATTTATATATATGTCGTGTGAATAAAATATATATACGAAGTGGAGAATTATATATATATATATATATTACGAAATGAAAATTATATATATAAATATATATATATATATATATATAAAAAGTGTAAATTAAATGAATACTGGTTAAAAATATTATTTTTAACATATATATGAGATGTATGAAATTGTCATGTAATAGAATATTCAATTTTGATTTGAAATTGAATATGAAGTTGAAATCGTTTTTAAAACGAAATTAAAACGATTTATAAAATACTTTTTAAACGGAAATCAACGAAATATATATAATATATGTATTATATGTATTAAATGGCCTGAATAGAACGCGCCGCGGCAGTTCGCGAATTTCGACCATTGATTTCGAACGGACATTACGGGAGATCCGATCGTCGGATTCTCCTAAAACTAGAACCGTTGGGTTCATATCGAAAAGAGCATTCCAAAGAATATAAGAAATTTGAAATCTAACGGTTGGATTGGGAATTATGTCAAAATCAAATTTGGAAAAGGTCGCTGTAAGTGCAATTCGGTAGCCGTTATTGGAAACCGACCGTATGTTCCTTGATAAAATTATTAAAAATATCAACAATTTGTGTAAAATCATAATAAATGATTTAGAAAGAATCGGGATGAAAAATTCCATATTAGAAACGAAAAAAATATATTTTTATCGAAATGAACTAGTTATGAGGTAGAATTATAACCCAAAATTTTTAAAGAAATAAATTGGATTTGAAATGGTTTTAAAGATAACCATAATTTCCAATATATGAATTGGAATAGATTGGAATCAAAATTATCATCAGAATTTTTCGATATTGGATTTCGTGATTATACGGATATTGTGGAGGAATTTGGAAGATATATATATATATATATAGTTATATATATAGTTATTCCAAATACGATATTTGTTGGTTTCAGAATTGAATATTGAATATAAGCCGATATAATTTCTACTCAGAGCCTTGTACTTAATATCAAATTGGATTTTGGGTTTGTCGTGAACTGTGTGTAAATGACATTAGTTCTTTAACCCAAGTAAAAGCGG
This sequence comes from Allium sativum, assembly GCA_030737875.1. Classification (NCBI taxonomy): domain Eukaryota; kingdom Viridiplantae; phylum Streptophyta; class Magnoliopsida; order Asparagales; family Amaryllidaceae; genus Allium; species Allium sativum. The sequence goes on from CM060913.1 coordinate 167,565,139, forward strand.
GATTAATTTCTAGAAAGTTGAACAATCAATAAGAAATGATTTTTAGGATTAAAACCAATTGGAGTTTGAATAAATCTTTAATTAGATTGTGAATGAGTAAATGGTAATCGAATTTACCAGAACACGTGATGTTATTGAACCAAATTTACTGGGTTGTTGATATTGATTGTGGTTGATTGATTGCTTGGATTTTGCTCAATCAGTTTATGAGCAGAATATGGTTTTACATTTAGCATTGGGTTGGTTAGAATTATCTGTATGCTAACATCTTGTGAAACACTTCACGATTTGACTATTAGATGTTTAGCGATGTTGTTGAATTCATTTCAAATTTAATGAATGATTTTGAAATGATATTTCTCTTCAGCGAAGAAATGTATTCCCGATTCTGGACAGGGAATGTTTTATAAAACTGTTTTATAAAACAGAAAGGATTTCGAGGCTTAAACTCAATATTATCGAAAAGATTTCGAAATGTATTGTGTTACATTGTGGTTCATCGTGTATCGATTAGTTGTTATTAATAACATATCTGTTTGGTGGTGGATAATTTTTCTCTTGCTTAACACCCTTCTTTGAGTCGTATGAGCTCAAAGGTTATGTGATTAATAGTGACTAATCAAATGTGTGAATTACTAATGTGAAGTACTATATTTTGAAAATACTTGTGATTATTATGTTGTGAAATGATTTTCCCAACTTCGGGATATAAAAATGATTTAGTATGTGGCTAAACATTCTGGTAACCCGGACGACTAAAAGTATGGGTGAGATGTGCGGTGTATGCTTCCATGCGTGGGAGGAGCATCGTCGGTGTAGCCTGCTCCATGCGTGGGAGGTGCGCGCACACACACACACACACACGCATATATATATATATATATATATATATATATATATATATATAGAGTTTCTTAGGTGCGTGCCCTTTGCCTTGTCTAGGGGGAGCCCGATATTTTCCAAATGATTTTATTTGAGATCCCGAAGTGAAATCTACTTTGATATAAAATTTAGATATGTATTTCAAATGATTTGAAATAGGAATCGGAAAATAAAGTCTAAAGGAATAATTTCTGTAAATTGAATTGGATTTGGAAAATCTAAGTGTGGTGATTAATCTAAATGGGTAGATTGGGATATTGCATGTTGATTGATGCATAGTAGATCCATATCTCTGTTATTGATTGTTATTCATACACTAGCATTCATGGGGGTAAACCCGTTCCGTGTTATACGGCGTGGTCCTTTGATTTTCCTTATGATTTAAAAAAGTTAATTTTAACTGTAGAGTTTCTCACACCAGTCCCATGACTGACTCGTGATTTGCTTTTCCCTTGCAAACTCTGATGCCCCTATTTTCCACACGGGCAGTTGAGTAGTTTATTTTGCAGATTCTTATTTTGAGCAGGATTCTGGATTAAAGATTAATGCCGTGTCCAGAGCATTGATAGTCTTCCGCTGTGTTATTTATTTATTTCTGCTACATTGTATAACATTTATGTAAATTAATCTTCCACTGTGTTATACTTCAATATACTCTGATATACTCTGTACTCTGATATAACATTATTATGATGTTTACAAAAGTCTTCTATTATTTGTTCTGATTTGTTGTCTACCCAGAGTTAGCGCTTGCGGGATTTGAACGGTCTTGGTTGATTTAGCGATCGATTACGTCCGAGCGAAATCTGTATCATTACTTCAATATACTCTGATATACTCTGTACTCTGATTTATGTAAATTAAATTGATTGACCATTATAAAGTAAAACTCTATCCTCTGGTTTGCGTTGCATTTTGTGATGGGACCTAAGTCTTATGATGGTTGCATTTTTGTAAAAAGCATTGCGATGTTTAAATGATTTACTTGTTTTAAGCACTGGCAATCCAATGGAGTAGACCAATTCCGCGTTAGCGGCGTGGTCCTTTGATTGGCCATAATATAAGATAAGTTAATTAGATTTCTCATACCAGTCCCAAGACTGACTCGTAGTTCGTTTCACTTGCAAACTCAGGTGCCCTATTTTCGACACGGGCAGCCTTGTATTCAGGTTTTACCAGGCTCTCTCTGGATAGCTATGGATATGAAGTTGGATTCTATCACTTCTTTTATGCTGTTCAGCTCCTGTTATGTATATTATGTTTGATTCCGCTATAAACATTTTATATGAAGCTAAAACTGTGTGTTGTACTAAGTGCGATCCTATATACTTTGTAACTCTAATGATTATGTTTATCCAGTGTATTCTGTTGTACATTATCTGGTGTAATTATATATTTCTGTTCTGGTGTAACTGTTTATGTGTTATATTCCAAAGATTACCCTTGCCACCGTGGAACGGGGGTTTGGGGTCGTCACACGTGGCATTAGAGCTCCGGTTAAGCTTAGTTCTGGAATATAACATATTAACGAACTCGTTAGAAATAGAACTAATAGTATTCTATGACGAATAACTCATTTCAGATAGGATCAGTAATATCCTAGAATGAGTGTAGCAGAATAAAATACACCCTTATAGACACATTTACATTCAAGTATATGTCACCATGCTTTAAAATACCTTTTTTGTTGGCCTGACACTTTGTCTGCTATTTGCAGACATAGAAAAATGAGTGGCAAAAGCAGAAGAAGTAATTCTATGGTTCGACAATCTAGTGACCCAATTATGCTCCCACAGCCAGGATCAGATATAGAAGCTCTATTAAAGAGGAATCGAAATCTGGGTGGAGTACCGTTCTTGGGCAATGAATCCATTATTCAAACTCAAGCTTGGATGCGTTCTACTGAGAGGATTTTTGAAGGTTTCATGCTGAGAGATGATCCGAAAAGATTACTGGCATCTTAGGCACTCAAAGACGAAGCTTTAATCTAGTAGGAAATAGTTATTATGGATAATCCAGAAGGTAATATTACATGGGATAGATTTGAAGAAATTTTCAATGAAATATTTATTCCTCCAGAAGCAACTGCTCGGCTATATGATGAATTCTATTATCTGATACAAGGAGATATAACCATTCAGGAGTATCAGGATAAATTCAACGGACTTTCTCGTTTTGCACCCGAGCTAATTGAAAATACTAAGAAGAAGAATCTGAGGCTTATTAACGGGCTCCAAAGAAAGTACCAAAATTGGGTTACTGCACATGTGAAACTTCCTTTTTCTGAAATGATATACATGGCTTATCACTATGAAGATCTTGATAAGCAAGGTCTTTTGATCGATGAAGAGGAAGTAAGTTCTAGCAACAAAAGGAAATTCGAAACTAATAGCCTAGAGGCAAGTACGTAGCCTGAGGCAAGTACGATGTCTGGGGTCAGAAAGAAGCCTAGAGTCAATAAAAAAAGGTTAAATCTGAGAAAAAACCAATAACGACTGCCATATGCAATAACTACAATAAGCAAGGACATTTGTTGATAAGTTGCAGATCTCTAAAGAAGCAAAGAAAGAATGGATCTAAATCAGTGAAGAAATTTCAAGAGAGCAGAGAATGCAATCTTTGCCATCGGTTTGATCATGTAAAGCAATATTGCCGGCTATTAAAAGGGACCAAAGTGGCACAAGTGAATGAAATGGCAGAAATTTCAACACCCTCAGTCAGTCTGGGAAGGCCAAATGTTTTAGAAAGCACACTTAATGTGAAAAATATTCCAGTTAAAGTACTGTTTGATACGGGCGCGTCAAGAAGTTTTATTTCGACTAAGATGGTTAAGAAGTTGGATTTGAGACTGAAAAAACTCAAAGGACCCATCACTGTCCATATTCCGATTAGGGGTTCCTTTGATCTTATTTGGATCTGTGGGGTGTCTGTCTCTTTTTCCTGTTATCGGTTCCCTACCATCTCGATCGTCATGAATTTTGCCGAATTTGATCTTATTTTACAATTGGATTGGTTAATCAAATATGAAGCAGAAGTTAACTGTGTAGAAAGAGTCGTTAAAGTTAAAACAAGCTAGGATATATAACCATACCATGTGAAGGTCTGAATTCTAATAGAAAAGATATTTGCTCAGCTCTTGATGTTTCTCCTGCTCAAATAGAACATATTCCTGTCGTCACAGAGAATATTCTGGTTGACATAGAAAATATCCCTGTCATCAATAATTATGCGGATGTGTTTGAAGAAGTAGTTAGCTTACCTCCGCGTAGAGAAATCAATTTCAAAATCGCTTTAATTCCGAATGCAAGGCCAGGAGTTCATGAAGAATGACCTTGAAGGAAAAAGAAGAGTTAGATAATCAAACTCGACAACTTGTATGGAAGGGTCTGATCAGACCTGGTTTCTCTGATTGAGGAGCAGCAGTGGTGTTTGTCCCAAAGTCAGACAGTACTCTCATACTATGTGTGGATTATCGTGACTTGAATAAGCAGACATTAAAGAATAAATATCCATTGTCGTGAGTTGATGATTTGTTGGATCGATTGAATGACGCACAAGTATTTTCACGAATGGATTTAGCTACTGGTTTCCACCAACTTCGTATTGCCGAAGAATGTGTTCCTTTGGCAGCATTAAGAGGTCCAGACTTATTCTACGAGTGGTTAGTAATTACGTTCGACTTATGTAACGCTACAGCTTATTTTGTCGATCTAATGAACAGGGAATTCAGAGAAGTCCTGAATAAATTCGTACTGGTTTTCATTGATGACATATTAATCTTCTCTAACTCAGAGAGCGAGCATGCAAAACATTTGGAACAACTGTTAGAGATTCTAAGAAAGAATGTTTAAAGGCAAAATTTTCCAAATGTATATTCTGGCAAGAAGAGGTAAAATTCCTTGGTCATGTCGTATCAAAGGAAGGAATTTCTGTAGATCCCAGTAAGATCACAGGTATTCAAGATTGGAAGTAGCCAACTATACCCACAGAAGTCTGAAGTTTTCTTGGATTGGCTAGTTATTATTGGAAGTTCGTTAAAGATTTTTCGAAGATATCTAGTTCCTTAACAAAGCTTACAAAGAAGCACGCAAGATTCAATTGGACTCCAGAATGTGAGACATCTTTCCAAGAGCTGAAGTTAAGATTGACAACTGCTCCAATGTTAACAATTATCGATGGCAATCAAGACTTGAAAGTCTAGACATATGCTTCTAAGGAAGGTCTTGGTGCAGTATTAATGCAAAGAGGCCAAGTAGTCGCGTATTCTAGTCGTTAGTTGAAGCCGCATGAGAAGAATTATGCAATTCACGATCTTGAATTGTTAGCCATCGTGTTTGCTATGAAAATATGGAGACATTATCTATTGGATGAGAAGTTCGAATTATATACCGATCATCAATCATTGAAGTATGTATTCACCCAGAAAGATCTGAATATGAGTCAGCTGCGTTGGCTAGAATTTCTCGCGGCATATGATCTTGATATTTTGTATACTCCGGGGAAAGCCAATTTTGTGGCTGATGCGCTCAGCAGAAAGAATGTGATCATCGCCAATCTTATCATTATGCCTTCATTGATTGATAAAATATCCGTTCTTCAGAAAGACGATAATTTTATTAAAGAGATGATCAAAAGAATTCAAAGGGGCGAAGTCTCCAGTTTCCAAGTAGATAGCACGGGAGTTCTGAGATTGAAAGGAAGAATTTGTGTTCCTGACATCATTGAGCTCAAAAGAGAAGTATTGGATGAGTGTCACAAGTCCAAGCTGAGTATAGTAAAATGTACAATTACCTCAAGCCAACATCCTGGCGGAAGGCGATGAAAAGAGACATCTCTATATATGTTAGCAAGTGTTCTACTTGTCAAAAAGTCTAGAGCGATCAACTGAAACTCGCCGGATTGTTGCAACCATTGGAAATTCCAAATTGGAAGTGGGAACAAATTTCTATGGATTTCATAGATGGTTTGCTCAGAACCAGGAAAGGAAATGACAGTATATGGGTGATCGTAGATCGTTTCACGAGGAATGCCCATTTTATACCTGTCAGATCAAACAGAACCGCTCAGAGTTTGGCGTAGATTTATTTTAAAGAAATTGTTAAACTGCATGGAGTTCCCATTAGTATCGTTAGTGATCGTGACCCGATTTTCGCTAGTAAATTCTGGGAAGCATTCCAAGCATAATTGGGGACAAAACAGAACTTGAGCACCGCTTATCATCCTCAAACAGATGGTTAAACTAAGAGGGTGAACCATATACTTGAAGATTTACTACGGGCTCGTGTTATTGATTTTGGCGGATCATGGGAAGACCACTTGCATTTGGCTAAGTTCTCATACAACAACAACTATAAAGCAAGCTTGAAAATGTAACCATTCGAATCACTGTATGGTAGACCGTGCAGATCTCCCGCATGTTGGGTAGAACCTGGCAATAGACTTGTATTGGGACCCGACATGATTCGCGAAGCTTCGGACAAAGTCGATTTCATTAAGAAGCGACTGCAAACAGCTTAAAGTCGACAGAAGAGCTATGAAGACACGAGAAGAAGAGATTTAGCATTTGCTATTGGTGACTATGTGTATCTACGAGTTTCTCCGATGAGAGCAGTAGTCAGATTCGGTAAAACAGGGAAGTTGGCACCTAGATTTATTGGTCCATTTCCTATACTTAAACGGTTTGGAACTCTCGCTTATAGGGTTCAATTGCCTGATTGGTTGCCTAGAGTACATGATGTGTTTCACGTTTCTCAACTTTGAAAGCATGTGCATGATCCAGACTTGGTTGTGGAAGAAGTCGCGCAACAAGATTTGGAAATTATTCTAGAGTTGGCAGTAAGGAGAGAGCCGATAAAGATTTTTGGCAAATAAACTAAAGAGTTGAGGAACAAGAAGGTGCACTTAGTCAAAGTGCAATGGAGTGGAGATCCGCGAGACTGTACTTGGGAAACTGAGGAGAGCATTAAGCAAGCTTATCCCAATTGGAGGGTGGATATCTCTGATTAACTCTGGTGCAAGTTACATTTATAGTATTTTGCATTTCCACATTGTTTTCTACGTTGTTGTTGTTTACTTTTCATGGATGTAATTTTTTTAATTATATAGACTGATCTTAACAAATATGATTTTAAAATAGTATATAAATTAATTATTTAATTTTTGAAAAGTTAATCAACAAATTGATTGCTGTTTGTGTTGTGTGATTATGGATTTGACTAATCAAAATATTGGAATGATAATTAATCTAGTCAATAAGAGAATGAAGGGTAAATTTATGCAAATTGAATCAAATATTGAACTGATTTGAAAATTGATTGAAATGCATGCATGTACATTATATATGTTTGAACAGGTAAATGGATTTACTGTTGAGTAAAGAATTTATTAACGCGCCCGACAAATAGGTAAACCTTAATGAGTTGGATGCGCGATTTTATTATTATATAAACTCCTATGAATGTCATTGGATGCGGAGTGTTGGTTGTTTTGTGTGAAACCATAAACGTCGCCATAGGATAGTAACAATTAATTTTGAACTACACTACATGGCAGACTTCTTGAAGATAGCAGACCCTATCATATACCACATAAGCACTTGGAGCTTGTGTGACGAGGTTGAAGATTTACCATACAAGCAAGAGGCTTGTATGGCGATGACTATATTACGAGTTGAACCGAAGATTGATATGCACTATATAAAATGTAACGGTAAATTTCCAGATTAATAATAACCTCACACGGGTCTGGAGATGACAATAAACAAGTCTCTCTAGTCATTAAGGCACAAAACTATATATAGGGTGACGAGAATTTATTCTCTAGAGTTATGATTTACACACACTCCCTTGTGGACACTGGAATATATCACTATAAATATGTGTATGCTTTTTAGGATTTGTTGGGTACCTAATATGGCCCAATAAATTTCCAAACGCCTCCCCGTACAAAGGAGGTTATGGCGAAATTTTTCGAAAGTTTAGGGTGTTAGCCAAATTATTGAAGAATTGGAAAATTCTTAGAAACTGAAAAGTTGAAGAATGAAAGCCAAAATGAAAGTTGAGTTGGTTAGTTAAACAACTTTCAGCTCCGTTCCTTTTCGAGGACGAAAAGATTTCAAGTAGGGGAGATTGTAACAACCCGGAAAATCAGAACCAATTTAAAATTTTTATTTCAGCAATTTTAATGAATTTTGAGTAAAATGAATTATTTTAAATAATAATGATAAGAAATTTATTTTGAATAGAATTAGAACATATATATTTATTTGAATCGATGTTGGAATATAAATATTTATTTTTATTTTAAAAAGGAGATGGAAATAGCGTGGCAGTTTGAAAATTTGAATTCAAACTTTGACTGACTGTACAGGATGTAAAATAAAATGGATTTTAGTGAAACCAAAAATATTTAAATCTGTTTAAGAATATCTTTCTACCGAATCTGAAAAATCGAAATTTCATAGTGGGAATCAAAAGTTATGGCCAAGTGAATTTTCAGAAAGGTCGCTATGGAATAAATATAGCCCGTAAAAATAGATATTTTGCAGAATACCTCCGTTTTCGATGAAACCACTTTTGTTGGATCTGCAATGTCAAATTATTGCTAGGATTCAAATTCCGTGATTTTTGGAGTTAATATGTGAGCATGACAAAAGAAAACGTGTTTGGTTAATTTTAGTCAATTTGGATCGATCAGGGAAACGGCCATTTTTCAAACAGTCTCCAAATTCGACGAATTTAGTTTCGTTAGGACCATATCGTCCTACTATAGCTAGATTTATTTTTCTGGTATTTTTGGAATTAGTATGTGGCCTCGGCAAATTGAAATGTAAGTTCAAATCCATATTTGAATGTTTTATATTTTAATTTGAAGAAAAACTAACTGAAACAGTCAAACGGGCTTACGAAACATATTCCATTGTGTTCGGAATGGGGGTATTTAGCTAGGGGCGATAGTCGTTGGGTTTGAATTGGAGTTCGTATGGAGGAAGGGGTATTTTTGGATTTAATAAATTAAAAATAAATTAAATAAAACCAAGGACCAATCAAATTTCTTCCTCATTTCAGCATTGACCCCAATATCCCGATAGCTCCATATCGTGAACGATGGAAAGGGTTGCCACCTTCCTAGCCCGATTCCTCTCATACTACGCCACGAAATCAGTCGAGCCTTTAGGGGATTTTGAAGACGATCTCAGGAGCTTGAAATTTATACCAGCCTCACCCTCGATCTTTGTATATTCGGCTCGAATCAGGCCTCTGAAGTGGCCGTGTTTGAAGTGCCACCACCCCTCATAGCCATCGTTGATTTCAACGTGGTGGTACCCCTGGATACGCCTCTCCAAGCTCTTCGTCGTGGTATAGGCCGATCGCCCTCTAGCTTCACGGATCGAGAGAAAAATGGAAACCTAGTTTTGAATCGATAAGGAAGGTAACGGCCTTATTTTAAATTAAATGGTTTTAACACTATAAACCGTCGCAAAGTTTGATTAACTAACAAATCATATATTTTTGCTATATGGTCGAAATCCAGTGAAACAAGAGACACCGGGACCATAAGGACGTCTTCTACATTCTAGAAGAGACCAGAGAATTTTTGGAGCTTCCTACAATTTTTGAAGGAGTGGAACCCAATGTGAGATTTCTAAATTCAAATTTGAATGGAATGACGATGTATAAATTATATGATTGATGTATTAGTTATATAAGCGTTATACACCTCATGTATAAGCGTTGTATAAATTATATGTCCGATGTATAAGTTATATATATGTTGTAAAAATCATATGTGTGTTGAGTGGAGTTGAAATGAAATTGAAATATATATATATATATATACACACACACACACACACTCCCCTCGTCCACAGACCATAGACGATATATATTGGTTGTGATTGTTTGGATTTTGGTTGACGTGAAATTTGGTTGATAAATGAGAATGGTTTATTAATGGTTGAACGTGGTTGAAAACAAAATTGGAATTGTTTGTGGAAAAATTCATTGTGATATGAAAATGATCGAAATGTTTAGATTAATAGGATAAGCCCCTTCGGGAACGCCGCGAGGCCTAAGATAGTGCGAGGAGCCGTACTCGGGACGGTGCCGATTTTAAACCCCCTACTGTTATGCTGCCCAAATTTTTTGAAATATTCATGTGTTGGAAAAATATTCATATAACGAATAAATTGTTTTAACAATAAAAATCTCATTTTTATTATATATATGAAGTATATAAAATATTCATGTTTGAAATAAATTGTTTACCAATAAAAATCAATTTTTATCATGTATATGAAGTATATAAAATATTCATGTTCGAAATAAATTGTTTTAACAATAAAAATCACATTTTTATTATATATATGAATCGCTAAAAATATTCATGTTTGAAATAAAATGTTTTAACAATAAAAATCACATTTTTATTATATATATGAAGTGTTAAAAATAGTCATGTGTTGAAATAAATATTTGTTGGGTAAAAAATATATTTTTACCACGTATATGAAATGAAAATGGTTTGGAAATCGAAGAACGAATCACATTTATGTATATATATACATATATAATTAAAATAAAACGAGTAATGACGTTGTAGTTCGTGTTTTGAAATCGTGATTATAAACAATTATTACAGGAGATTCGGCCTTCGGATTTTCCCGAAACCGAAACCGTTGGGCCCGCTTTGAAAATATCTTTCCAACGATACCAAATTTGTAAAGATCCAACGGTTAGATTGTGTGAAATGTTAAATTTAAATCTGAATAAAAACAGCGCCAGAATGAGTTATATATATATATATATATATATATATAATTAAAATAAAATGAATAACGACGCTGTAGTTCTTATTTTGAAATCGTAACTTTAAACGATTGTACCGGGAGATCCGATCGTCAGATTTTCCCAAAACTGGAACCGTTGGGTCCGTTTTGAAAAGATCTTTCAAATGGTATAAAATTTGTAAAGATCCAACGGTTAGATTTTCAAATATATGTAAATCAAATCTGAAGAAAAACAGCGCCATGGCCGCGTTATGGCCTTAAGCGTCGTTTGAATAAATGGGCTATTTTTAAATAAATAAAAATAGCGATAAATCGTTATAAAATATTATAAACGATATGGAAAGGAAATAAACCAAATTTACTCGGTTTATTGGATATTTGATGGTTGAATGTGTTTGACATGGAAATTACATTAATGAACTGAATTATGTATGTCAAATAATTTAACCATGGAAATGAATTGATTTGAATTCTAAATATACGTGAATTTTGAAAAGGCCCAGTTAAATCTCAATTCAAATATTTGGTCAACGATTAGAAGTCGATGATATGAAGACGGTGCAAGACTGATAATCTTCACATCGAATGGATGGCTACTGATGCCTTTGATGGGAGTTGCTGCCCTGAAGTGGTTACAATGGTGGTTGTCCGGACATACTTGTCGATCATTCGAATGGACGAGGGCCACTCTCCTGTATTGGACATATGGGACGAGGAATAAGGTGCCTCCGGTTTCGTTTAGACTTAGAACAGACTTGTAAATGGATGTGTGTCCGACGTTGTAGGTTGACAACGTGGCATACAGAGATGCTGTGATCAAGGCTTTTTTTGAAAAGCAGGGTCGTGTGGTTGATGATCAAAGAACGACTTTAATATAGCATAGCGTTGTGTATAACGTTAATCAGCGAGCCTCACACCCCGATATGAACCAGAAACGGGAGAGGACTACAGAGAGGACATGCGTTTCTTTCTAGCTAGGTGTGGTGTCAGGGTTTTGCACGCCCTAGTGTTTTACTTATGTGGATGACGGAAAGCGAGTTGCCTCGGTTATATCGGTCACTATGGGGCCGATAGTTTGGTCAGGATATGACCAGTTTACGCCCTTTAGGGCGGGGAAACGCAGTGTTCAGGCATTTTAATCCATTCCATGTGGACCATCCCTGAAGATCCAAGGTGCATTTGCGGCTGTTTCTAAGGCTCGGGCTAGAGAGTCTCGAAGCGGTAAGGACAATCCCTTGCCTTGGTTCATGACAGAAATCCAATTTCCAAATATGACATCGTGCGGTTTTGATTGTAAACCTATATATGGCGACATAGTGGTATGGGGCACTTATGCCATCTATGATTGAGACTTATGATTGAAATTGTTTTTGAAACATATAAACACTAGTAATAATATCAAATGCTTTTGTTTTATAAGTATCAAGCATATTTTGACCATTATAAGGTAAAACTCTATCCTCCGGTTTGCGTTGCATTGTGTGATGGGACCTGAGTCTTATAATGTCTGCATTTTTGTAAAAAGCATTGCGTTGTTTAAATGATTTAGTTGTTTTAAGAACTGGCAATCCAATGGAGTAAACCCGTTCCGCGTTAGCGGTGTGGTCTTGTGATTGGTCTTATTATAAGATAAGTTAAGTAGATTCCTCATACCAGTCCCATGACCGACTCGTAGTTTGTTTCACTTGCAAACTCGGGTGCCCTATTTTCGACATGGGCGGCCTTGTATTCAGGTTTTAGCAGGCTCTCTCTAGATAGCTATGGAGTTGAAGATGGATTCTATCACTTCTTTATTTTGTTCAGCTCCTATTATGTATATTATGTTTGATTCCGCTGTAGACATATTATATAAATCTGAAACTGTGTGTTGTACTAAGTGTGATCCTGTATATTGTGTAACTCTGATGATTATGTTTATCCAGTGTATTCTGTTGTACATTATATGGTGTAATTATATATTTCTGTTTTGCTGTAATTGTTTACGTGTTATATTCCAAAGATTATCCTTGCCACCGTGGAACGGGGGTTTGGGGTCGTCACAAAAACATTATCATTATAATGTTAATATTAATATGGCAATTGAAATTAAATTATAAATATTTATTTATAATTTTAAAACAGTGAAGTTTGGTTAAATAGAAAATAATTCAAACCGAGTTATAATTGGTTAAATTTATTAACCAGTAATTTATTTAAATAAACTGTTGTTGTCTGAAAACCCCACACGTGTAACAACCACGGATTTCGCCCGACCTGATCGATCGGAAAATCGACCAAGACCGTTAAAAACCTGAACACGTTAACTCTGGGAATACAACACATTAGAATAATAACAGCAGACTTTTATAAACATCATAATAATGTTACATCAGAGTACATCGAATAAAATTACAGCGGAAGATAAATTACAATATTTTAATACATTGCAGCAGAAACAATAAAATAGATATAGCAGAAGACAACTATGCTCTGGACACAGCTTTAGGCTTTGATCTAGAATCCTGCTCAAGAGATAAATATCTGTAAAAAGTTGCCCGTGTGGAAAAGAGGGCACCCGAGTTTGCAAAGGTGGAACAAATGATGGGTCAGTCATCGGACTGGTGTGAGAATTCTTAACTAATCTAATAATAAGGCTAATCACAAGACCACGCCGCTAAAGCGGAATGGGTTTACTCCATTGGATTGCCAGTGCATAATTAAAAGTAAATCGTTTAACAACGCAATGCTTTTTGGAAAGATGAAACCATTATAAGACTCAAGTCCCATCACATAATGCAACGCAAACCGGAGGATAGAGTTTTACCTTATAATGGTCAAAAATGCTTGATACGATAAAAACGGGTTTGATATTATTACTAGTGTATATAAGTTTCAAAAACAGTTCAATTATAATGTATCAATCATAGACGGCATAGGACCCCATCCTACTACGTTGCCATACTAGTTATACAATCAAAACCGCATGAGGTCGTATTGGAAATTGGGATTCCATCATGAGTCAAGGCTAGGGAGGAGCTCCTTACCGATTCGAGACACTCTAGCTAATGTCTCAGGATCCCCCACAGTGAACCCTTAGAAAGCTGCAGGGCCGGTCCACACATACAATTTTGTTGATTGGCAATTCCTGAACACACGTTTCCCGGTCCTATAAGACCTAATATCTGAGGCGCCTCATTCCATCATCCACATAAGTAAAATGTCGGGCCGTGTAAAACCCGAACACCACTTCTAGCTAAAAAGAAACGTGCTGCTTTCCCTGCTTTCCCTTCTCTCTTTTTAGACTCCAACCGTGGTGTGAGGCTCGCGAAGCTACGTAATACACAAAGCTATGCTTATTCAAGCTGTGCTTTGATCGTCACCACAAGGTTCTGCTTTTCAAGAAGAAACCTTGATCATTGCATCTTGGTATGCCACACTGTCAATCCATATCATACTATTAATCCTTTGACAAAATATACAAAAGGCTGTTAAGCAAGAGAATAAATTCTCCGCCACCAATCATTCATACATTCGGTAGAAAATCAATAAATACAATATAAAGGAGTACAATGTCGGACACACATTCCATTTACAAGCCCATTCTAGGTCTGAACGAAACTATATCCAGTAGATCTCCAAGTACGTTTGGACAACTACCATCGAAACCCTTTTCGAGGTAGCAAATCAATCGAGGGCATCAGTAGCCGTCATCCATTCGATGTCGAATATTACCAGTCTTCAATCACCGTCTTCAACTTTTCGACTTAGGTCGACGTATAATCATTTGAAATGAGATTGAACTCGGACTTTTCAAATGATCCTCACACACACACACACACACACACACACACACACACACACATATATATATATATATATATATATATATGTTCTAAAATCATTTCATATCGCTATTAGTATTTAACAACGATCTATCGCTATTTTTATTTATATAAAAATAGCTAAAATTAATTTAACGACGCTTCGGGTCAATGGGCGACCCTGGCGTTATTTTAACTCAAATTTGTTTTACACGTTTCTATAAATCTAACCGTTGGATTTTAACATAATTCATATTGTTGGAAAGATATTCCTAAGGCGAACCTAACGGTTTTAGTTTTGGTAAAATCCGACGGTTGGATATTTTGGTATAATCAATTAAAAACACGATTCCAAGATGCGAACTACCACGCTCGGTTCATTTGATTTTAATTTATGTTTATGTAATGACCCGGGATTTTATCGACTTTGGTTATCGCCATAAACTCAATGATGACAAAATCCCGGGTCATTACAGTTAGTATTAGAGCTTAAGGTAAAGTGAATTACCTTGGCTCTGTGGCGTGACTCGGTAGAGATAGGGTTAGTGATACCCTAGACTGAGATTGAGTGTATATATACGAGTGAACGTATTTGTTATTTGATATAAAAAATTGTTTTATATTGAGTAGATTCATTGGTTGAGTTGTTTATGGTTCTGGTCGATCAGTTTGATCCACTATATCGGTAGGAGTTTATAAACACTCGAATACGATGGGTCGACAAGATATGTTTTGAAAAGAGGGTAAATTAAAATAAGTTTACCCAAGGTATATCTTGATGTAGAGAAGATATATATATATCAAAATTATAATATAATGGATATGTTGGTTGTTGTTCTAATCGAGTAAGATTATAAATTAAATGGTTATGTAAATAACCAATCAGAATTCATATAAGTGAAATACGTGAAATCAGATGAATTAAATCTGAATTTAAACCAGAAATTGAATTAAAACTCTGGAGAATTGGATAAGAGTTTGTAAATGAATTGGGATTAAAAATAAGGAAAATTTATGATCCTGGGAGATTTTAAATTGTTTTATAAGCAGTGTGAATTATATTTTGAAATGAATTTCAAAGTGGAAATGTATAGAAATGGTTTTATAGTATTGAGCTCACTTCGATTGCTGGAAAAAAGATTCCAAAGATGACAGCTGCATCATCAGTATTCATTATCGAGTTGTAAGTGACGAATTACTACCAGAGATACTGTTTTGAATTTGTTTTGGGAAAGACAAGGTGTGTTGAATTTCAAAATGGGATTTATTATATAGAATTGAATATAGAATTTGAATAAAGAGAATTCAAATAGAATTGAATATAGAAATTCAAAGGGAGTTTGAATATATGAAATTAAATAGAATTTAAATAGAGTTTGAATATAGAAATTCAAATGGAATTTGAATATAGAATTCAAATATAGGATTTGAATATATAGAATTTGAATATAGAATTCAAATGGAATTAACACTATAGAATTTAAATAGAATTTGAATAGAAGTTGATATATAGAATTCGAATAATAGAATTGAATAATAGAAGTGATATAAACTTTGAATAGAAATTGAATAGAATTAACTAAGTCGAAGAGGAATTAGTTAATCGAGTTTTGAATTTGAAGTTGAACTTTGAAAGGTGAATTGGATTTGCAAACGGATATTCGAAATCGAATATAGAACTTAAATTTGAAATTTGGATTCAAATTAGTTAATAAGCAAGTTAAAATATATTTGAACATGTCATGTTCAAATATAAAAGTGAAATAGACTAAAAAGTTAATTAACAAATTAATTAATGAATTGAGTTAAAACGATCAGGTATAGTTAAAATAGATTGGGCAGGTATAAATATACATGAGATAGGTATGGATAAGGTATGAAGGTATATAAATAGAATGCTCGACGAAAAGGTATGTATTTAATTCATATATGAGATTTTATGCGCCGTATCGGCTAGCCGCTTGGCTTTTTTTTTTTTTTGGATTGGTGAGGGCCATGGGAGGCTATTTGAATTATCGCGATGCTCCTAGTACAAAGGAGGTTATGGCAAATTTTTCCGGGAATTTAACGAGTTAGAATATTTTTAAGATAATTTGATAGTTAGAAATCAACGTATCGATATATATATATATATATATATATATATATAAACAAACTTAGATATATATTTGTAAAAATAAAAAAGGAAGACTAAGAATAAAATCTAGTAAGAATAGATAAAGGAAGTGTATACGTGTTTAAAAGTGAATAAGTAGTTGTATGGTATTGATTATTCGAGTAAGTAGTCATATCTGTTTTGACGTAATAAATGTTATTCAGTCAAGGTATGAGAGGTAGTTATACCCCAACTTGATTGATTTCATTATTAACAAATAAATAGTAAGATTTCAGGCTCGAAGATCAATGTTGAATAAGAGTTAGTTGAATATAGTATTTGGGTTGTCGTAACGATGTTTTACACAACATCCGTTTTAACCCAAATAAGTGTAAGCTTGGAAATATAATAAAGAATATTTCCTAAGTATAGGAATAAACGAGATCTGAAAAGAGATAAGTAATTGGAATATTTTCCAATTATAAATAGCATATATTTTCTAAAATTTGGAAAATAAAGGAAGGCGATATTTGGAAATGTTTTCCAATTAACATAAAAGGCCAATATGGTTATTGAAAATATTTGGTTAACAAATGTTGATAAAGAAATAGAGAAGTGATTTAACTAATGGAGTATTAATTATGGGCTCAGTGACATGTTCAAAAGAAAATTTTGATTTTTTTTTTTATGAAAAGAGTAAACTGTTTAAAATCTCCTAGGGAAAGGCTATTTGAATTAAAAACAAATTTAACAGAAATTTGTGAAAGCAAATTTGAATTAAAGTAAAGCCAGTAAAGTGGTAACTGAGATTGAATTAGAATGATATCAAGAAAAATTGGATTGTGAGATTCAAATTTGAAGTGTAATGTGATAATCAAGTTAAGAGTTGGGAATCGAGAAGAAACTCGAGTTGAAATGATATTTGGCTCGGATTTAAGCGAATGGTTATGTTGTGGATAAAAGCAGATTGGAATTTGATTGGGATGACCCTTGTATCCGCTGAATTGATAATAAGTGGAAATGATATAATGATAAGCTGACAAAAAGGTACAAGTTTACATTTCGATTGGATATAAGATTTATGAGCCGAATTGGCAGGCCGCTTGGCTGTTTGATTTTCTTTTGGGTTGGAGATGGCCCAAAGAGGCGAGTTGGAGTTTGACCGATTGACCAGTACAAAGGAGGTGCTGGCGAAATTTTTCGAAGAGTTAAGGAGTTAGAAAATTTTCAGGATTTTTGAAAATTTTCGTTGATAAGAATCAATTAATAATTTAATTGAAATTAAATTGGTTCAGTTGAAACTGAAGTTAAGAAGTGAACAAATATGTTCTAACCAGTCGATAGGGTCGTCCTCTACCTTTTAGCAATTTCGAGGACGAAATTATTTTAAGTGGAAAAGATTGTAATGACCCGCATTGGCAGAGGTATTATAATTAATTTATTTAATTATATCAATAGTGATATAGTGAATTAAATGGTCGTGGAATTAAATAATGATGAATATTTAATTAAAATAATAAATTAAATTCTGAAATAATCAGAATTGGCCGAAATGACGATATGGTTTGAACCGGATCACCTATGATATTTAATTCAGCTTGGAATTGAATTTGAATAACGAATATATTCAATCGTCGAAAGTTGAACGTATATTTTATAATATAATTATAAACGAGCTCGAAATGGCGTTGCAATTCGTAGTTTGGCGATTTGAACTTCAATTGAATGTACAAGATTCGTTTTAAGCCGGATGTCTGTGAAACAAGAAACGTGTGGAGCTGGTGGAGTATATCTTTCTAGTGGAAGAGAAAAATCTAGATTTCGTCATGTAGATTTTGATTCACGTCCAAATCAAATTTCAGAAAAGTCGCTGTGGAATTCCTTTATAATTCGTAACGCTTTATATACGTTATAAAAGGATATTTCAATGTAAAATTGAATATCGATTCAATCTGGACTCGGAATAGCGAACATATAAGTATGCTGGAGCTGTATGATATTCCTCAGTGAATATATACGATAATATTTATTTTTAAATATTAAATTTAAATATATATATATATATTTAAATAGGCTATTTAGAGCATTAAAAATAGCCACTTTTGCAAACGAAGTCGGAATTCGACGAAACTAATTTTGTTGGATCCGCAATGTCAAATAGTTGTTAGATTTCCAGTTTCGTGATTTTTAGAGTCACTGTGTGGCCATACGGATTTTTAGAGTGAAAAACAGTCAGTATTTTGATAATTAAAAATACGCTGTGTGAGCATACGAAGTCGGAATTCGACGAAACCAGCTTCGTTAGGACTGTAATGTCGAACTCTAGCTACATGTCCAGTTTCGTGATTTTTGGGTATAATGGGTGACCACACGAATTTTTAGAAGGCAAAAACGAATATTAAAATGAAATATCTTCGTAAATATCTCCACAAAAATATCTCAGCCTATTTCTCTATAAATACCTCCCCTTCCATCCCTTTAGACCTAAACCAAAACTTAGAAACCGGGCACGGTTTCTATTTTTTTTTCCTCAGCTCAAAACCGATCAAAAGAAGATTCATAGAAAATCCTAAAATCGAGTAATATATATATGAGTTCCATTGGTGATTCTCTGCAACTGGTAGAAATTTGGGAGGGTTCAAACTTGATTTTCGTCGCTGGAAAATATACACAGCAACTTTAAATCGGCAAGGGTTGAGTATAATGGAAGATTGATGCATCATTACTTGTTTTTGGTGTTGTATTGGAGTTCAGGAGGTTAAGTAGCTTGTTTGTGAAATGTTTTGTGGGTATCGATGTTAAAAGTCGACGGTGGTTCACTGTAGCCGACGGAGAGAGCTAGACGACGCACGAACGAGGAGGACACCGAGATGAGTGATATTTATATGAGGATGGAGAAAATTCGAAGGAGAATATTATGGTGACTTTTGTGGATTTAATCGTGAAGTGGAGGAGGAGCAGTTCGGTGGAGAAAGCATCGAGAATGGCCTGAGGATGTTACGGGTTTGAGCGACTGTCTTTGGGGAAGAAAGAGGTCCACGCAAGTTGGGTTGAAGGGTATTGGGCTATGTTTGATTTGGTAAAGCTCATTATAGTTTAAATCCAAGTTATTTAATTATTAAATGTACGATAACTTCTAATAATCGTAACTTTGTCATACGAAGACGAAATTCAGCGAAACAAGATCCCTTGGGATCGTATGGACGGTGGGTACACCATGGAGCTGACTGGGAGTGAATCCAAGCTCGTTTGAATTTATGGCGAAATAAATTGTTTGATTCAAATCAAACAACAGTTTATCGTTCTTTAACGATGACCTGCCAAAGTGAGTAAATCTCACTAACTCTGAACAATTTATAATTTCATGTTGTATTTTAAGAACTGTTAGAAATTGTTTGATTGAATATGTGCTGACTGATTGAACTACTAGTCAGTTAGTGGAATACATACATACATACATATATATATATATATATATATATATATATACCGTTAAATATTTAGATATTGATTCTGCTATCAGAATATTTCATACTGAACTGAAAGTGATGTTATCTATATTGTTTAACATCTGTTATGCAGGGAAACAGGTTGGAGGAATCCAACTGGATTCCTCAACATTTATTTTACGGTGATTCATATATTGTCATATATGATGTGATATACAATCTGTTGTCGATTATATGTGTTTGGACGATACTGATCATCGTGATTTGATATGTTGAATACCATAACATACCGAAATGTTGATAAGGGAATATTTTGAAAGTGATATTTGAAAATAAAATATTTATAAATGGAATATTTATAAATAAGAAATATTTATAAAGTGGAATATTTATAAATAGGAGATATTTAGAAAATGAATAAACGTTATAAAATGGAAACTGTTATAAGAAGGAAATCATTTGTAAAGTGAAGAACCGTTACTAAAAGTAAATCTTTATAAATGAATAGCTTAATCGAGTTAAAAGGAGTTAATCGATGTTAGTTTAATCGAAAGGACTTAATCGATGTTAGTTTAATCGATTAGAGTTTAAGCAAATCAGTTAATCGAGTATAGTTTATTCGAATAGAAAGTAAAAGGAGTTAATCGATGTTAGTTTAATCAATTAGAGTTAAAGCAAATGAGTTAATCGAATATAGTTTATTCGAATAGAATAAAGGAGTTAATCGAATATAGTTTATTCGAATAGAATAAAGGAGTTAATCGAATATAGTTTATTCGAATAGAATAAAGGAGTGAATCGAATATAGTTTATTCGAATAGAGTAAAAAAGAGTTAATTGAATATATAGTTTATTCAAATAGAATTAAAAGAGTTATCGAATATAGTTTATTCGATAGGAGTTAAGTGAATAGAGTTAGAGTTAAATCAAAAAAGTTAAGTGAATAGAATAAATTGAATAGAGTTATCGAATATACCTTGTCGAAGGAAAGAATTATCGAATAGAAAAGATTTGAAAGAGAGTTACGTAAGGAAGTTTGTTAAAGAATTAGAAGGGTGAACTTTGTCTATTTCAAGGTTAGAAACGTTGTTCGGTTAAGGTCTGAGAGGTAATATTACCCCAACTTGATTGACTTCATTTTTAACTAAGGAATTGTTATGGTTCGATAGTAAAGGATGGTTAAGTGAATAAAGGAAATGCTTTGAGTTGGCATCGCGATGGTTTGTTTAAACATCTGTCTAAGTCAAATGAAGAAGCTTTGGAAATGTTTTCCAAATAAGAAACCAGAAATGTTTTCTAATAAAGAAAACAAGAAATGGAAATGTTTTCCATTGTTAATCACGTATATTTTCCAAATTTAGAAAATAAGAAATATTGAATATAGGGAAACAAGAGATAAGTAAATCAATGAAATAAAGAGATAAATGTTGAATGATGGTTGATCGATATAAATTTCCATTTGGAAATAATATCGTTGTTTGCACACCTGTTTTTCTTTGATAGTTAAATCACAGACTATCGAAGTTTTGACCATTTTAACGTTGCTAATATGGAGAGACCGGTTGGATTATTATCCAAACAACAACTCTGTATTCACATAAGCGTTGCGAATCATATATGCCAAAGATAATTCAAGACAGAGTAAAGTGCAAAGGGCTATTGTATAAGTCTTAGATAACAGTGTCTAAGATGGATGTATTAAATAGTGCCTTCGGTTCATCCTGTTCCTGGATGACTTGTATGGACGAATGTCTGACAGAGTATTTCCAGACGATCATGTATATTGATTTCTCCAACCGTACCAAGAGTGGAAGCGGAGAAGGAAACTTCTTTTAGCTAACACATAATGTATGGTTGAGGACGTCAATCGGTGATTTGATGGATTTAACGATGTGGCATTCAAAGTGAATCTGATGTGATGATAAAGCTTAGCTTCTAGCCTCAACTCCGGTAAATGACAGAAATCGGGCAGGCAGCATGGCTAAGTCGGTCGCACCGAAGTAGGGTGTACAATCACCTGATCTAGAGTTTCATTTACTTCTAAAAATTTATTGTTGATGCTGTCCCATTCGGGAAACGGTTGCTGATCCCAACTGTTGGTGATATACAATCGATACACTCAAGCGAAATGAGTGGTCGGTCATGTGTGGCCGGGTTGCAAGATGTTCTTGTTGAACCCAGTGTATTCCTTTCTAGAGGTACACTAGCGAAAGGTGGTTCCATACCTTGTCATAGTTGGAAATCCATTACCCAATACGTGCTTGC
Organism: Allium sativum; assembly: GCA_030737875.1. Lineage (NCBI taxonomy): Eukaryota > Viridiplantae > Streptophyta > Magnoliopsida > Asparagales > Amaryllidaceae > Allium > Allium sativum. The sequence continues at coordinate 167,587,417 of CM060913.1, forward strand.
GGTTTTGATTGTATACTATATATGTAGAACGTGAGATGAAATCGTTTCTGCTAGATGATTATTATATTGTGTCGATGGACATTATTATAATATCAAAAGGTTTTTTATATAAAGATATTTGGATTCTCATAAGGGAAAAACCCGTTTCGTTATACGGCGTGGTCTTATGAGATATCGATTACCTGCTTGAACTGTTTTAAACCATTTTATTCACACCATTCCCATGACTGACCCGGAGTTTATTTAGTTGTTTTCCCTAAACTCTTGGGTGCCTAAATTTGTATGGGCAGTCAAGCAGTCGGGATTTACAGATACACTGGAAGAGCTTGGAGCAGGAGGCTTCAGGATCATATTGCTATAGTTATTTCCGCTGTGTTGTAAGTGCTGTACTTTGATAATGATATGTATATTCAAGTACAGATTTGTATTTCAAAGTTATGTTATGAAATATATTTATTCGTTCCGCTGTGAGATTCATGTTACTCTGATATTGTGTTCTTCTTCTTCTTCTATTCTAAGTTTCTATCTTATCTTTCCTCACCCTCTGTTTTCTTTCTATTAATTTCCTGATTTTCAGTTTAATTTGGGGTTGGACTTGTGTTTTTGGTCAGCTCAAATTGGACCGGAATTTCTTTCATTAATCATCCGGTATTTTTCGATGTTTGGTTAGTCATCATTGAGTTTATGGCGATAACCAAAGTCGACAAAATCCCGGTCATTACAGTTTATATATAATTATATAAATATAAATCGTTTGGCGATTTCAACTACTAAGATCAATACTTTCTATCGCATCTAAAATGACGATAAAAATGCCACCTTTATTTCTTCTTTTATCGCATCTAAAATGTCGATAAAAAATACCACTTTTATTTCTACCCTTTTTATTCTACTCTTTTTATTGTCCCTAGAACGACAATAAAAATACTTCTTTTGATTCCAATCATTTTATTGAATAAAGTATCAATAAAAATGTCGCTTTACATTTATTGTTCTTTTGTTTACACTTCAAATGTAAGTAAAGATATCACTTTACATTTATTCTTTCCATTTGCATTAAAAGGTAAATAAAAATATAACCTTTTAATCCTAATCTTTTTATTGTCTCTGTTCAGACAATAAAAATATAACACTAAATTCTATCTTTGTGATTACATCTAAAACGTAAATAAGAGTATCACTTTTATTTCTATGTTTTTACTTACGTCTAAAATGTAAATAAAATGTGCTTTTTCTTCCTATGTTTTTATTTACGTCTAAAATGTAAATAAAAATGTATTTTTTTATATATTTTTATTCACATCTACAATGTAAATGAAATTGTACTTTTCAAATTCTTATTCTTATTTACATCTAAAATGCAAATAAGAATATCCTTTTTAATGCAAGATTTTATTTATATCTAAAATAAAAAAAAAATGTCAACTTCTATAATCATGTTTTTTATTTACAACTAAATTGTAAACTAAAATGTACTTTTTTAAACTCATGTTTTTATTCACATCTAATATGTGAATAAAATACTCCTTTTTAATTTCATGTCTTTATTCACATCTAAAATGTGAAAAAAAATATATCTTTCAATGTCATATTTTTATTCGTAACTAAATTACAAATAAAAATGTGCTTTATAAATTCATGTTTTTATTTGCAACTAGTTAGCAAATAAAAATTCACTTTATAAAACGGTGTTTTTATTTACTGTAAGACCCCACCTCCATTAAGGTCACTCACAAAGGGAATGCCTTAACTTCAGTGGAGCGTTTTTGGTAAACAGACACAGAATATCACAAGACAAATATAAAAATTTTGCAGCGGAAAATAAACAACTTTATTAAATCACCAAAATATTTTGTTACATAATACCATGAGTCATAAAACCATTACAACAAAACACTTCTATCTTATATTATCAGAGTACATAGGTATTTAAAAGAAAACATCATTCCCCCATATTAAAGAGCAAGCCATACATGAGACAGAGACTCGAGACATACTTTAGAAGTAGCTCCTAGAAGATGATATCCAAATCCTGACTAAACCTGGGTGTTTCCTCCCTGAGAATCTGGGGGGGGGGGGGAACGGAAGAAAAGAGGCGAAACAAACTAGGTCAGACATACGTCTGGTGAGTCCAGTAACTTTTAGCCAGTAAATAAATAAAGGTAAACATGATAGGCATACAAAGTGGATAAGAGGATTCACGGTACAGATGGCAGGTATGACAGGACAAATAAGGTAAGATGTATGCTTCACTACAAACTACTCTGCACTCTTACTAGTCAAATCAAGATGAGATAATTCCTTCCGCTAATCATAATAACGATAACGATGGTGGTAGTTTCGTGTATTCCTAGCTGCTGCCATAGGTGACGCCTGCTCATATCTCAACTAGTCGTACCCACTACCCTCGTACTATGAATTGGTAGAATTAGGGCATACGTCCAGGTATACCCTAACCACTACCCTAGTCGATCGGCTCCCTACTCTGTAGATACCCTGTGCTAGTCCCACAAATAGGGGGTATCACTTCCCTAAAGTGGGAACCTAAGGTAACAGTTATACCTACTGGTGTCACGGTCTTCTTGTCCCCCTCTGCCCGGCCCATGCACGCACATGTCCCCTGGCGGTTTCCGCCGCCCACACCATCCGTCTCGTTTTGAATCTCTTACAATCAATTAGTAAGCGTGTGAGACGACCCCAAACCCCGTACTGACGGCGGCAAGGGTAATCCTTGGAATATAACACATAAACAGATAATAGCAGAACAGAAATAAATAAATACACCAGATAATGCACAATAGAATATACTGGATAAACGTAATCATCAGAGTTACACAGCATACAGGATCATACTTAGTACAAATACAGTTCAGCTATACATAAATGTCTACAGCGGAAAACAAACATAATGTACAATAGGAGATGAACAGCATAAAAAGAGATAAATGATAGAATCCATCTTCAGCTCCAGCTATCCAGAGAAAGCAAGCTAAAACCTGAATACAAGGTTGCCCGTGTAGAAAAAGGGGCACCCGAGTTTGAAAGTGAAACAAACTACGAGTCAGTCATGGGACTGGTATGAGAAATCTACTCAACACATTTATAATATGGCTAATCACAGGACCACGCCACTTTCGTGGAACGAGTTTACTCCATTGGATTGCCAGTGCTTTAAAACAAACAATTCTTTTAAACATCGCAATGCTTTTTATAAAAATGAAGCCATTATAAGACTCAGTTCCCATCACACAATGCAACGCAAACCGGAGGATAGAGTTTTCACCTTATAATGGCCAAGATATGCTTGATATGAATAAAACAAAAGCATTTGATATTACTACTAGTGTTTATATATTTCAAAAACAATTTCTAATCATAAGTATCAATCATTGACGGCATTAACGCCCCATACCACTATGCCGCTATATATAGGTATACAATCAAAATCGCACAGTCACGTATTTGGAAATGGGATTTCAGTCATGAACCAAGGCAAAAGATAGTCCTTACCGACTTCGAGACTGTCTAGCCCGATGTAAAGACCCGCAAATTCCCACCCTTTGAATCGACCATAAACCACACAGGTCTGACCCAAAAAGTGAAAATCTACGAATACTTTAACTTTGGGCATACAACATATTAAAACAACAACAGAAGAATTTTATAACATATCATCATATAATGTTACATCAGAGTACAGAATATACATATCAGAGTACATTGGAATATAATTACAGCGGAAGATAAATACAATAAAAAGGTAATATATTGCAGCGGAAGAACACAGCGGAAGACTCTCTATCTCTGGACACAGCTTTAAGCTTCAACCCAGAATCCTGTTTAATATATCTGCAAAAATAGCTACTCGACTGCCCGTGTGGAAAATATGGGCACCCGAGTTTGCCAGTGGACAAAACTACAGGTCAGTCATGGGACTGGTGTGAGAATTCTACTTAACCTATATAATATAATAAGGCTAATCACAGGACCACGCCACTTTCGCGGAACGGGTTTTCTCCTATGGATTGCCAGTGCATGACTAAAGTAAATCGTCAAAATAGCGCAATGCTTTTTAGAAAAATGAAACCATTATAAGACCCAAGTCCCATCACACAATGCAACGCAAGCCGGAGGATAGGGTTTTACCTTATAATGATCAAAAGATGCTTGATACGATAAACACGGTATTATATAATAATAGTGTGCAACCAATTTGAAGTACATCAAAGTAAATGTATTAATCCTAGACGGCACGAGTGCCCCATCCCACTATGTCGCCATATATAGGTATACAATCAAAACCGCGTGATGTCGTATTGGAAATTTGGATTTCCATCTGAGTCAAGGCTAGGGAGGAGATCCTTACCGATTCGAGACACTCTAGCAATGCCCCAGGATTGGTACTTTGTCCAACCCTTGGATCCTGCAGGGCCGGTCCGTCCCCGTGTTGGTACTCTGTCCAACTGGTGCAATGGACTGGATTAGTTATTCCTGAACACACGCTTCCCGGTCCTTTTGGACCTATCCTACGGCCAGTAGCGACCGCATAAACCCGAGGCCTCGAAAAAGCAACAACCACAATGAATAAATGCCAGCGCTGGTAGGTCCCTGGCACCACTCTAGCTAGAAAGAAACGTGCGCACTCCCTGCGTTCCCTTCTCCCGTTTTAGACTCTACCGGGCTGTGAGGCTCGCGAAGTCACGTAACACAAAGCTATGCCTAAATAGACTATGCTTTGATCATCCCACAAGGCTCTGCTTTGCAACAATAAACCTTGATCAAGTGCAACTTGGCATACCACATCAACAACTCATATCATGCGATCCGTAATTATTTAACATACAAAAGGGTGTTAAGCAAGAGAATAAATCCTCCGCCACCATGCATTTATATATTAAATAAAAACCGATTTAATTACATGAAATAAATTTCAATGTCAGGCATGCTATCCATTTACAAGTCCGTTCTGGGTCTGAACGAAACAACGTATCCGTCGATCTCCAGTACGTCTGGAAGATCATCACTTTTACCTTGCCTTGGGGGATCAATCCCAATTCAAGATATCAGTCACCATCAACCAAACGATGTGAAGCTCTCCGGTCTTCAGTCACCGTCTTCATCTTCGACTCTTGATCGTCGTGATGATTATTCAGAATGGGTTAGACCCGGTCTTTCTGAATAACTCGCGTATTTGTAATTAAAACCAACCAAACGCCACATTCCAACTTTGAATATCCTTTTAAATAAAAATTATTATTTATGTTAAAAGGTCCTCATTAATTTTATCAAAGATAAAATAAATTACATTTTAATTTTTCTAAAAAGATTTATTAATATTCCAATTTTGATTTAATTTATAAAATAGATTTATAAATTTCAAATAGTAATTTCAATGTAAATTGGATTAAAGGATAATGTTATTTAAAACATCGTCCACTGCAAATCCAATCTACATATCAATCACCAAACATAATGGCTAAAATCTAATAATCTTAAATAAAAGGTTTATCCTAAAGATATTAAATCATTACTATAAAAAAAAACATATTTTAAAATAATCAATAAAATATCCTATATATAAAAGATTCTGAATGTAAAATATACTTTATAATACCAAATCTTTTATTTTACAAAAATCTTTTTATTATATAAAAATTCTTTATTTAAGAAGAAATTCTGCATTGGAATGCGACTCAACCATGTACCATATAATTTGGGTCATATGGGTTTCATACATTTCATGTATAGGGTAATAACAAGAAAATAATTCTCAATCCATCCATTAACAACCAGAGTGACAATGTCAACTGTGTGAGCATTAAAATAAAACAATGACGCTCATCGCAGCCTGTCGATCAATCGATAGACATATAATTAAACATTGGGATTTGTGTTAGTCAAGTATCGTCCCAATACCCGTGTGGGGTTTTCATCCAACAACAGTTCATACAAATAAATAAATATAGAATTGGTTAATAGGTTTAACCAATTTCAATTTCACTTAACATGTCACTTATATCAAGTAAAATGTATTTTACTCTTATGACTTCCCTATATACTTCTAAAGTTACATAAACAGTAATTTATTTATACAGCTTTATTGCGGATGACAAATGGAATATATTCCATTATATTTGTATGAAGTTTCTTACCAATACTTTTCATTGTATATTTTGACCAACAATACAATTGTATATTAGAATATAAATTCTAGTGCAAGTTTGCAAAAAAAAAAAAAAAAAAAAAAAAAAAATTGGATTTTATATTTGCGTATAAATTGTACTGTATATTATGCAAATAAAAGTGATTCTCATATCTTCACAAAATTTCTGTTTTTAACAAAGCTGAGTAAAGTGATACCCTCATTTTGTTAACGATTATATTTTAACAAATACAATGTAAATAAAAGTGTGTTTCTAATCTTGTACTTTTATTTGTACATAAAACACAAATAAAAGTGTATCTCATGTATTTGTCTTTTTATTTGACAAAACAATGTTAATAAAAAGGTTCCTTTATATCTTTTACTTTTATTTAACAAAACAATGATAAATAAAATGTCTTTTTAAATCTTTTACTTTTATTCAACAAACAATGACAAATAAAAGTATAATTTTCTTTCTATGCTTTATTTGCATCTAAAAATGCAAATAAGAAATATAACTCTCTTTTTACTTTTCTTTACAATAGAAAATGTAAATAAAATGGTTCACACAATTTTGTTATTTTTCTTTACAATAGAAAATGTAAATACAAAGATTCTCATTATTTTTTTTTTCATTACCATAGAAAATGTAAATAAAAAGATTCTCATTATTTTGTTCTTTTTTTTATCACAACTAAAAGACGATAGAAATGTACCATTAACATCGCTATTTATATCGCATAAAAAATGTCGAATAAAATGAATCACTAACATTGTCTATTTCTATCGCACTAAAAATGTCAATAAAAATGAATCACTAACATTGTCTACTTTTATCGCACTAAAAATGTCGATAAAAATGAATCACTAACATTGTCTACTTTTATCGCACTAAAAATGTCGATTAAAATGACAACATTAACCCTTCTATTTTCACCACGTTCAAAATGACGATAAAATATTCAACATTAACAATTCTATTTTTACCGCATTCAAAATGACGATAAAATATTCAACATTAACAATTCTAGGTTTCCTACTATAGAAAATGTAAATAAATATATTTCTAAATTCTATTCTTTTTATTTACATAAGAGAATGTAAATAATCGCATTTTCAATTTCTATTCTTTTACTTACATAAGAAAATGTAAATAAATATATTTCTAAATTTTTATCATACCGTTATAACCCATATATAAATTACATAGAAAAAAAAATGTCATTTTTATTTTATCGTTCTAATTCACCTCTAAATTACATAGAAAAATGTAATCTTTATTATACGATGGGAATTCATATTTTAATTACATAGAAAAATGTAATTCCTATCATACGACATAAATTCATATCTAAATTATATCTAAAAATGTAGTTTTTATCCTACAACGCAAATTCACATTTTAATTACATGGAAAAAAATGTAATTTTCATTCTACCGTTATTATTCATCTCTAAATTACATAGAAAAATGTAATTTTAATCATGCAATGTAAATTTACATTTTTATACCATAGAAAAATGCAATTGGTCATACAGTGCAAATTCATATATAAAGCACATATAAAAATGTAACTTTTGTTATGCAAAGAAAATATGTCTTTTTTTCTATTTTACAATGTAAAAATATGACCTTAGAACTTTTCATTGCGACAAAATGAAAATAAAAATATAATCTTTTTATTTTCGTCTTTACAGTGAAATCTACATCACATTAAAAATATAATCTTTTTATGTAACATCTTTCTATTGAAAACAATCAACACTTAAAAATATAATCTTTTACATTGCTTCTTTTATTGAAATCACTATTACCTTAAAAATGAAGTTTTAATGCTACTTCGTTTATCGAAATAATATTATGTTAAAAGCGAGATTTTTAATGTTACAACTTTTATTGAAATCAAGGTGACAAATAAAATATGACTCTTTATTGAAATCACTATTTTTTTACATAAAAATGTAATCTTTTATTTTCATTTTTTTTTGTTTTTTTTTTTTTGGAACAAATTCATATTAGAATTATATACTTTTTAATCCACTATTCTTAATGTAACAAATTTACAATAAAAATTTATTCTTTTTAATCATTCCTCTTTAATATAAACAAATCCACATAAAAAAAATAATATTTTTCATTGTTCAATTTCTATTGTAAATAAACAAATTAAAAATAATATTATATTTGTCGTTCAAATTCTGTTGTTATACAAACAAATAAAAATAAGGTTTTTATTTGTTGAACAATCTCTGTTGTAATATAAACAAATAAAAATGAGATTTTACTCATTGTCCATTTTCAATTCTAATATCAACAAATAAAAATAAACTTTTTATTTGGCGATCAATTTATTTTGTTATGCCAACAAATAAAAATATAAGTTTTTATTTGTCGTTCCCATTCTATTGTTCATTACAGAGTAAATAAAATATTATATTTTTTTTATAACATGAAATTATAATAACTTGATTTGCATAAATATGATTTTATTCTGAATAAAATATGTTTTAGATCTAACTTTCTAACTGCAAATGAATTCATCAATATATAAAATTCCAATGCGAATTTAGCGTATCATGAACAACAAAACATACAACAAGCAATAATCAACAATTCAAACAACACAGAACATTTCAGACCTGAATCAATATGATAATACAATTATTTTTAGCGCGAGAAAATAATTAATAATTGATTAAATAAATAAAATTAGAATTCTCACCTAGATTTTTGGCCAAAATTTTACTGTCTCCTTTTCAACTGCGGTCTGCGCCATCGCGAAGCTCTTAATTTTGTGATTCCAACGCAATTTACGGTTCGTCAAACGGACCTCGTATGAGAGAGTTACGGATTTTTAAACATCGGATAATTTAAATATTTAAATAATAAAATAATATATAAAAAAAAAAAAGGAGAACGCAACCTTTTTCCTCGCATCGTTCTTCACGGCCGAACCCATCTCTCTCTCTCCCATTTCTGGCCGCACCCCTCTAGAAGCCACCATCGTCCGATCCGAGACCACCACCCGAACCACCTACCTCGACTCCATCTCCGCCCATACCCACGGCCATCTCGGTGGGACCCGTGCTCCAGAAATCGAGCCCGAACGCAGCGGCTTTGGCCTCGAAATTCGTGAAATCCGTGAACCTAATGATGATCATAGCCGTATAGATCTGAAGCTCTCGAAATCCTCTTCGATTTGGTACCAAGTTTGCCAATTTTCGTTGAGCGGATCAAAAGATATTAGCATTTGAAGTTCGGTGTTTTCTGGCCTTCGAAATTAAGGGTGGCGGCTGACCATGGTTCTAGGGTTTCGGATTTTTTTAATATTTTAATAATATAAATTTCGAAATTCGTGAAATAAAGTGGATTTTCGGACTTTCTCGGATTTGGGCCTACTTACTGTCGATCTTAACGTTTTGAGGCCTTCTGAACGCGATGGGCTATGTCCCAAGGTCCAGTTCTGATGTCTACACGTTTTTTTTTCGGTTTTAATTTAAAATTCAATATTAAATTAATTATTTAATTTCTACTGCACATTTAAATATGCCGGGGCCACATACGACCTCAGAAAATTCTAAAAAAAAATATTTTTAGCTTTCTTATGACGATACGAATCCAACAAAATTATTTTCGTCGAATTCTGAGACTTTTTGAAAAATGGCCTTTTTCAAGTCGTTTAAAATTTACCGTAAATTGACAAAACAGAAATCTTTTTGCCACGGCCACAAATTAATTCTAAAAATTATGAAAAATTAAACTTAACAATATTTTGACATTCCGGTTCCAACAAAAGTGATTTCGTCGAAAACAGAGGTCGTTTGAAAAATGACTATTTTTAAGGCCAATATATTTAATATTAAAAATACATTTTTAAACAAATAAATCCCGAAACTCAAAATATATAAGTGTTTACTGTTTTTCAATGTAGAAACATCATTCTGAACTCAATGGAAGTGGTTTCGAGCTCAAATTCCTATATATGTGAAAAGTAGCCTTTCGGGCCCTATATATTCTACAGCGACCTTTCTAAAAATTGAATTGGTCATAACTTTTGATTTCCGTTATGAAATTTCGATTTTTCGGATTCGTTGGAAAGATATTTTTAAATAGATTCTAATATTTTTGGTTTCACTAAAATCCGTTAAATTTTGCATCCTGTACAGTCAGTCAAAGTTCAAGTTTGACTTTTCAAACTACGCGTTATTTCTAACTCTTTTTATAATAAAAATTAAATCATTCATTCTAACTTCGATTTAAATCAAATTTGAGATCATTATTATTTAAATAAATTATTTTATATTGTCAAAATTCATTAAAATTTCCTAAAATAAAAATTTTAAATTGGTTCTGATTTTGCGGGTTGTTACAATCGCCCCCACTTAAAAACTTTTCGTCCTCGAAAAGGAACGTAGCTAAAAATTGTAAAATTAACTATCTTAATTTTAAATTTTAATGGTAGATTATCTTTTCAAAATATATACAACTTTATATATATAAAAATCATATTTCACAAAATATATTATAAATATCAAAAAATACGTTAATTATAAATTCGTAACTCTGAACTCGTTCTAGGGCATTACTAACCCCATCTCTAACGAGTTTACTCATTCTAGGATACTACTGATCCTATCTCTAATGAGTATTCTTATTGGATATTACTAATCCAATCTCTGATGAGTCTTCTGTTCAGTTCTAACAAGTTGTACCCCAAAGATTTGAGCTAACCAGAGCTCTGATACCAACTGTAAAGACCCGCAAATTCCCACCCTTTGAATCGACCATAAACCACACAGGTCTGACCCAAAAAGTGAAAATCTACGAATACTTTAACTTTGGGCATACAACATATTAAAACAACAACAGAAGAATTTTATAACATATCATCATATAATGTTACATCAGAGTACAGAATATACATATCAGAGTACATTGGAATATAATTACAGCGGAAGATAAATACAATAAAAAGGTAATATATTGCAGCGGAAGAACACAGCGGAAGACTCTCTATCTCTGGACACAGCTTTAAGCTTCAACCCAGAATCCTGTTTAATATATCTGCAAAAATAGCTACTCGACTGCCCGTGTGGAAAATATGGGCACCCGAGTTTGCCAGTGGACAAAACTACAGGTCAGTCATGGGACTGGTGTGAGAATTCTACTTAACCTATATAATATAATAAGGCTAATCACAGGACCACGCCACTTTCGCGGAACGGGTTTTCTCCTATGGATTGCCAGTGCATGACTAAAGTAAATCGTCAAAATAGCGCAATGCTTTTTAGAAAAATGAAACCATTATAAGACCCAAGTCCCATCACACAATGCAACGCAAGCCGGAGGATAGGGTTTTACCTTATAATGATCAAAAGATGCTTGATACGATAAACACGGTATTATATAATAATAGTGTGCAACCAATTTGAAGTACATCAAAGTAAATGTATTAATCCTAGACGGCATGAGTGCCCCATCCCACTATGTCGCCATATATAGGTATACAATCAAAACCGCGTGATGTCGTATTGGAAATTTGGATTTCCATCTGAGTCAAGGCTAGGGAGGAGATCCTTACCGATTCGAGACACTCTAGCAATGCCCCAGGATTGGTACTTTGTCCAACCCTTGGATCCTGCAGGGCCGGTCCGTCCCCGTGTTGGTACTCTGTCCAACTGGTGCAATGGACTGGATTAGTTATTCCTGAACACACGCTTCCCGGTCCTTTTGGACCTATCCTACGGCCAGTAGCGACCGCATAAACCCGAGGCCTCGAAAAAGCAACAACCACAATGAATAAATGCCAGCGCTGGTAGGTCCCTGGCACCACTCTAGCTAGAAAGAAACGTGCGCACTCCCTGCGTTCCCTTCTCCTGTTTTAGACTCTACCGGGCTGTGAGGCTCGCGAAGTCACGTAACACAAAGCTATGCCTAAATAGACTATGCTTTGATCATCCCACAAGGCTCTGCTTTGCAACAATAAACCTTGATCAAGTGCAACTTGGCATACCACATCAACAACTCATATCATGCGATCCGTAATTATTTAACATACAAAAGGGTGTTAAGCAAGAGAATAAATCCTCCGCCACCATGCATTTATATATTAAATAAAAACCGATTTAATTACATGAAATAAATTTCAATGTCAGGCATGCTATCCATTTACAAGTCCGTTCTGGGTCTGAACGAAACAACGTATCCGTCGATCTCCAGTACGTCTGGAAGATCATCACTTTTACCTTGCCTTGGGGGATCAGTCCCAATTCAAGATATCAGTCACCATCAACCAAACGATGTGAAGCTCTCCGGTCTTCAGTCACCGTCTTCATCTTCGACTCTTGATCGTCGTGATGATTATTCAGAATGGGTTAGACCCGGTCTTTCTGAATAACTCGCGTATTTGTAATTAAAACCAACCAAACGCCACATTCCAACTTTGAATATCCTTTTAAATAAAAATTATTATTTATGTTAAAAGGTCCTCATTAATTTTATCAAAGATAAAATAAATTACATTTTAATTTTTCTAAAAAGATTTATTAATATTCCAATTTTGATTTAATTTATAAAATAGATTTATAAATTTCAAATAGTAATTTCAATGTAAATTGGATTAAAGGATAATGTTATTTAAAACATCGTCCACTGCAAATCCAATCTACATATCAATCACCAAACATAATGGCTAAAATCTAATAATCTTAAATAAAAGGTTTATCCTAAAGATATTAAATCATTACTATAAAAAAAAAACATATTTTAAAATAATCAATAAAATATCCTATATATAAAAGATTCTGAATGTAAAATATACTTTATAATACCAAATCTTTTATTTTACAAAAATCTTTTTATTATATAAAAATTCTTTATTTAAGAAGAAATTCTGCATTGGAATGCGACTCAACCATGTACCATATAATTTGGGTCATATGGGTTTCATACATTTCATGTATAGGGTAATAACAAGAAAATAATTCTCAATCCATCCATTAACAACCAGAGTGACAATGTCAACTGTGTGAGCATTAAAATAAAACAATGACGCTCATCGCAGCCTGTCGATCAATCGATAGACATATAATTAAACATTGGGATTTGTGTTAGTCAAGTATCGTCCCAATACCCGTGTGGGGTTTTCATCCAACAACAGTTCATACAAATAAATAAATATAGAATTGGTTAATAGGTTTAACCAATTTCAATTTCACTTAACATGTCACTTATATCAAGTAAAATGTATTTTACTCTTATGACTTCCCTATATACTTCTAAAGTTACATAAACAGTAATTTATTTATACAGCTTTATTGCGGATGACAAATGGAATATATTCCATTATATTTGTATGAAGTTTCTTACCAATACTTTTCATTGTATATTTTGACCAACAATACAATTGTATATTAGAATATAAATTCTAGTGCAAGTTTGCAAAAAAAAAAAAAAAAATTGGATTTTATATTTGCGTATAAATTGTACTGTATATTATGCAAATAAAAGTGATTCTCATATCTTCACAAAATTTCTGTTTTTAACAAAGCTGAGTAAAGTGATACCCTCATTTTGTTAACGATTATATTTTAACAAATACAATGTAAATAAAAGTGTGTTTCTAATCTTGTACTTTTATTTGTACATAAAACACAAATAAAAGTGTATCTCATGTATTTGTCTTTTTATTTGACAAAACAATGTTAATAAAAAGGTTCCTTTATATCTTTTACTTTTATTTAACAAAACAATGATAAATAAAATGTCTTTTTAAATCTTTTACTTTTATTCAACAAACAATGACAAATAAAAGTATAATTTTCTTTCTATGCTTTATTTGCATCTAAAAATGCAAATAAGAAATATAACTCTCTTTTTACTTTTCTTTACAATAGAAAATGTAAATAAAATGGTTCACACAATTTTGTTATTTTTCTTTACAATAGAAAATGTAAATACAAAGATTCTCATTATTTATTTTTTTTCATTACCATAGAAAATGTAAATAAAAAGATTCTCATTATTTTGTTCTTTTTTTTATCACAACTAAAAGACGATAGAAATGTACCATTAACATCGCTATTTATATCGCATAAAAAATGTCGAATAAAATGAATCACTAACATTGTCTATTTCTATCGCACTAAAAATGTCAATAAAAATGAATCACTAACATTGTCTACTTTTATCGCACTAAAAATGTCGATAAAAATGAATCACTAACATTGTCTACTTTTATCGCACTAAAAATGTCGATAAAAATGACAACATTAACCCTTCTATTTTCACCACGTTCAAAATGACGATAAAATATTCAACATTAACAATTCTATTTTTACCGCATTCAAAATGACGATAAAATATTCAACATTAACAATTCTAGGTTTCCTACTATAGAAAATGTAAATAAATATATTTCTAAATTCTATTCTTTTTATTTACATAAGAGAATGTAAATAATCGCATTTTCAATTTCTATTCTTTTACTTACATAAGAAAATGTAAATAAATATATTTCTAAATTTTTATCATACCGTTATAACCCATATATAAATTACATAGAAAAAAAAAATGTCATTTTTATTTTATCGTTCTAATTCACCTCTAAATTACATAGAAAAATGTAATCTTTATTATACGATGGGAATTCATATTTTAATTACATAGAAAAATGTAATTCCTATCATACGACATAAATTCATATCTAAATTATATCTAAAAATGTAGTTTTTATCCTACAACGCAAATTCACATTTTAATTACATGGAAAAAAATGTAATTTTCATTCTACCGTTATTATTCATCTCTAAATTACATAGAAAAATGTAATTTTAATCATGCAATGTAAATTTACATTTTTATACCATAGAAAAATGCAATTGGTCATACGGTGCAAATTCATATATAAAGCACATATAAAAATGTAACTTTTGTTATGCAAAGAAAATATGTCTTTTTTTCTATTTTACAATGTAAAAATATGACCTTAGAACTTTTCATTGCGACAAAATGAAAATAAAAATATAATCTTTTTATTTTCGTCTTTACAGTGAAATCTACATCACATTAAAAATATAATCTTTTTATGTAACATCTTTCTATTGAAAACAATCAACACATAAAAATATAATCTTTTACATTGCTTCTTTTATTGAAATCACTATTACCTTAAAAATGAAGTTTTAATGCTACTTCGTTTATCGAAATAATATTATGTTAAAAGCGAGATTTTTAATGTTACAACTTTTATTGAAATCAAGGTGACAAATAAAATATGACTCTTTATTGAAATCACTATTTTTTTACATAAAAATGTAATCTTTTATTTTCATTTTTTTTTGTTTTTTTTTTTTTGGAACAAATTCATATTAGAATTATATACTTTTTAATCCACTATTCTTAATGTAACAAATTTACAATAAAAATTTATTCTTTTTAATCATTCCTCTTTAATATAAACAAATCCACATAAAAAAAATAATATTTTTCATTGTTCAATTTCTATTGTAAATAAACAAATTAAAAATAATATTATATTTGTCGTTCAAATTCTGTTGTTATACAAACAAATAAAAATAAGGTTTTTATTTGTTGAACAATCTCTGTTGTAATATAAACAAATAAAAATGAGATTTTACTCATTGTCCATTTTCAATTCTAATATCAACAAATAAAAATAAACTTTTTATTTGGCGATCAATTTATTTTGTTATGCCAACAAATAAAAATATAAGTTTTTATTTGTCGTTCCCATTCTATTGTTCATTACAGAGTAAATAAAATATTATATTTTTTTTATAACATGAAATTATAATAACTTGATTTGCATAAATATGATTTTATTCTGAATAAAATATGTTTTAGATCTAACTTTCTAACTGCAAATGAATTCATCAATATATAAAATTCCAATGCGAATTTAGCGTATCATGAACAACAAAACATACAACAAGCAATAATCAACAATTCAAACAACACAGAACATTTCAGACCTGAATCAATATGATAATACAATTATTTTTAGCGCGAGAAAATAATTAATAATTGATTAAATAAATAAAATTAGAATTCTCACCTAGATTTTTGGCCAAAATTTTACTGTCTCCTTTTCAACTGCGGTCTGCGCCATCGCGAAGCTCTTAATTTTGTGATTCCAACGCAATTTACGGTTCGTCAAACGGACCTCGTATGAGAGAGTTACGGATTTTTAAACATCGGATAATTTAAATATTTAAATAATAAAATAATATATAAAAAAAAAAAAGGAGAACGCAACCTTCTTCCTCGCATCGTTCTTCACGGCCGAACCCATCTCTCTCTCTCCCATTTCTGGCCGCACCCCTCTAGAAGCCACCATCGTCCGATCCGAGACCACCACCCGAACCACCTACCTCGACTCCATCTCCGCCCATACCCACGGCCATCTCGGTGGGACCCGTGCTCCAGAAATCGAGCCCGAACGCAGCGGCTTTGGCCTCGAAATTCGTGAAATCCGTGAACCTAATGATGATCATAGCCGTATAGATCTGAAGCTCTCGAAATCCTCTTCGATTTGGTACCAAGTTTGCCAATTTTCGTTGAGCGGATCAAAAGATATTAGCATTTGAAGTTCGGTGTTTTCTGGCCTTCGAAATTAAGGGTGGCGGCTGACCATGGTTCTAGGGTTTCGGATTTTTTTAATATTTTAATAATATAAATTTCGAAATTCGTGAAATAAAGTGGATTTTCGGACTTTCTCGGATTTGGGCCTACTTACTGTCGATCTTAACGTTTTGAGGCCTTCTGAACGCGATGGGCTATGTCCCAAGGTCCAGTTCTGATGTCTACACGTTTTTTTTTCGGTTTTAATTTAAAATTCAATATTAAATTAATTATTTAATTTCTACTGCACATTTAAATATGCCGGGGCCACATACGACCTCAGAAAATTCTAAAAAAAAATATTTTTAGCTTTCTTATGACGATACGAATCCAACAAAATTATTTTCGTCGAATTCTGAGACTTTTTGAAAAATGGCCTTTTTCAAGTCGTTTAAAATTTACCGTAAATTGACAAAACAGAAATCTTTTTGCCACGGCCACAAATTAATTCTAAAAATTATGAAAAATTAAACTTAACAATATTTTGACATTCCGGTTCCAACAAAAGTGATTTCGTCGAAAACAGAGGTCGTTTGAAAAATGACTATTTTTAAGGCCAATATATTTAATATTAAAAATACATTTTTAAACAAATAAATCCCGAAACTCAAAATATATAAGTGTTTACTGTTTTTCAATGTAGAAACATCATTCTGAACTCAATGGAAGTGGTTTCGAGCTCAAATTCCTATATATGTGAAAAGTAGCCTTTCGGGCCCTATATATTCTACAGCGACCTTTCTAAAAATTGAATTGGTCATAACTTTTGATTTCCGTTATGAAATTTCGATTTTTCGGATTCGTTGGAAAGATATTTTTAAATAGATTCTAATATTTTTGGTTTCACTAAAATCCGTTAAATTTTGCATCCTGTACAGTCAGTCAAAGTTCAAGTTTGACTTTTCAAACTACGCGTTATTTCTAACTCTTTTTATAATAAAAATTAAATCATTCATTCTAACTTCGATTTAAATCAAATTTGAGATCATTATTATTTAAATAAATTATTTTATATTGTCAAAATTCATTAAAATTTCCTAAAATAAAAATTTTAAATTGGTTCTGATTTTGCGGGTTGTTACACCCGAGCCTTAGGACCCAGACTCAAGTGGGCCCTTGGATCGTCAGGGCCAGTCCACCGATGTGGATTAAAATTCCTGAACAATGCGTTTCCCCACCCATTGGGGTGTAAATGAGCCAACAAATGACCCGGATCGTCCGATATAACCGAGGAGCCTCGCAACAGTAACAACCACATAAGTCAAACTCGTCAGGGCGTGTAAAACCACTGACGCCACTTCTAGGTAGAAAGAAACGCAAGTCCTCCCTGAGGTCCTCTCCCGTTTCTGGTTCATACCGGGGTGTGAGGCTCACGATTTCACGTTATACACAAAGCTACGCCACACAGGCGGTGCTTTGATCATCACCTCAAGACTTTGCTTTTCAACAGAAGCCCTGATCACTGCATCTTAGCATGCCACACAGGCAATTCATACCATGCAACTAATGGCTATCAATCACACAGAATAAATTCCAATGTCAGACACACTGTCCATTTGCAAGTCCGTTCTGGGTCTGAACGAAACCGGAGGCACTATATACCTCGCAAACCCATCGATCACCACGTACATTTGGACGATCACCACTCATTATCCATATTTCGGGATGCCTCCCAATCAGGACCTCGGTTACCATCCAAATGAGGTGAAGATCTCCGGTCTTCGACCACCGTCTTCATCTTCGATTTCTTATCGTCGATTCAGTTATTCAGAATGGGATAAACCCGGTCTTTCTGAGCAACTCGCGTATATAATAAACAAGTGCTACACAAACACTACTACGCATCATTTCAATTCATTAGTCACTAACCGTCAATCAGTAAGAGAACGATTTCCCAAATATTAACCCCGAAGGCCGAAACCAACATCAGATCAACACCCAGGAAACCATTCGACTTAGCCAACCTTCAGTTAGTTTCTAAATTTCACATCCATATCGTTTATAATATTTTATAATGATTTATCGCTATTTTTATTTATTTTAAAATAGCCAATTTATTCAAAACGATGCTTCGGGCCATAACGCGGTCGTGGCGCTATTTTTCTTCAGATTTAATTTACACATATCTGAAAATCTAACCGTTGGATCTTCACAAAATTTACATCATTAGAAATATCTTTTCAAAACGAATTCAACGGTTCCAGTTTCAGGAAAATCCAACGGTCGGATCTCCCGGTATAATCGTTTGAAGTTTCGATTTCAAAATACGAACTACAGCGTCATTATTCGATTTAATAAAGTTATATATATATATATATATATATATATATATAATCGATTCTGGCGCTGTTTTTCTTCAGATTTGAATTAAACATTCCGGACAATCCAACCATTGGATTTTTACAAAGTTGGTGCCGTTGGAAAGATATTTCCAAAGCGAACCCAACGGTTGCGGTTTCGAGAAAATCCGATGGTCAGATCTCCCGCACTTATCGTTTGAAATCACGGTTTCAAAATACGAACTACAGCTTCGTTATTCGATATATTTCAATTATATATATATATATATATATATATATCGATTCTTCGATTTCAAAACTATATGAATTTCATACATTTTATAAAAATGATATTTTTATCCAACTGTTTTCTATTTCAGCACTTCACTATTTTTAACAATTCATGTACATACTAAAAATGTGATTTTTAATGTAAAAAAATTTATTTCAAAACTCGACTATTTTATATAGTTAATATAGGTGATAAAAATTGGATTATTATTATAAAACAATTTCTTTCAAAACAAGATTATTTTATATAGTTCATATCGATGATAAAAATTGGATTTTTATTATAAAACAATTTCTTTCAAAATATGAATACCATTCAACACATGAATTTCAATTCAACGAATGAATTTCAATTCAACACATGAAGGTTTTTTACAGTTTATATATATAGAGTAAAAATGTGATTTTTATATTTAAAACACGAATACCATTCAACACATGAATTTCTATCCAACGAATGAATATCGATTCAACACATGAAGGTTTTCTATAGTTTATATAAATAGATTAAAGGTGATTTTTATTGCAAAACAATTTATTTCAAAACATGAATGTCATTCAACAAAGGAGTTTATATTCAACACACGAATATAGTTTCAACACATGAAAATAATTCTAACACATGAATATTATTCAAAATTTCGGCAACGTAACAGTAGGGTTGTTAAAACCGGGACCGTCTCTAGTACGGCTCCTCGCTCTATCTTAAAGCCTCACAGCTTTTAACTATGGGGAATCATGCATCTAGTTCGCAAGCAGACGGCATGTATATTTTTTTCATTTCCACAAACTAATCCTATGTGCTTTCAACCAAATATTTCTCAACCACAAACGAGTATTTTTCAACCACAAACAATTTCAATCAACCATTCGCTATCAATCAATTTTCACACCAATCACAACCAATAAATATCGTCCATGGTTTGTGGATGAGGGGCGTGTAGCATTTCACTTCTATTTCAACACATATATAATTTTAACAACGCATATACAACGTATACATCGAACGTGCATCTTATACAACGCTTATACAAGAGGTGTACAACGCTTATATAACTCATACATTGACTATAAAATTTATACATCATCTTTTCCATATCGTTTATAAATTAGAAATCTCACAATGGGTTCCACTCCACCAGAAATAGCAGAAGGCTCAGAAAAATATGCAGTCTCTTCTAGAGTGTAGAAGACGTCCACACGGTCATGATGTTTCCTGTTTCATCGAATTTTGTCGAAAAACGAAAAAGTTATGATTTTTCAAAGTTTGCAACGGTTTAAAGGTGTTAAAACAATTCAAAATAAACAGCCGAACCTTTTCTGAAATGGTTCCAAACTAGTTTTGGATTTTTCGATCAATCCGTGCAATGGTTCCACGATCGGGTTGTGTGAGGTCGAAGGGGGAGGAGAGGCGCTCAGGCGCCGGAAGTGGGGTCCACTTCGGTGGTCTGATGTGGCCACGGCGGAGCTTCAAAGCTCCGAACTTCCCACTCGCGGTTCTCTTCAAATACACTTCGAAAAAATGCAAGTCCTATATGGATTTGAAGCTTGAGAGGTGCTCTGCAAAATCCTTAACTGGAGCACTTGATTTTACTGAGTGTGGAAGGAGGAATCGGGGCTAGAAGGTTGTGAGCTGTTTCCGTCGTGCGTCCTGGGTGCTATCGGTGAGAGAGAAGATGCAATGACCAATGAAATTTATTTATTTATTTGTAAATTTTAAAATCTCTAAAATACCCTCTTCCACACACGAACACCAATTCAAACCCAACGACTATCGTCCCTAGCGTTTTACCCCCATTCCGAACACAATGAGATATTTTTCGAAGGCCCATTCGACTGTTTCAGTCAGTTTTCCTTCAAATTAAAATATAAACATTCAATATTTAATTTGAACGTACATTTCAATTTACCAGGGCCACAAACTGATTTGAAAAATTCCAGAAAAATAAATCTAGCTATGTTTTGATGATACGGTCCCAACAAAACAAGTTTCGTCGAATTCTGAGACCGTTTGCAAAAAGGCCCATTTCTGGTCGATCCAATTTAATAGAAATCGACCAAACACATTTTCCTTTACCATGCTCACATACTAGCTTCAAAAACCATGAAATTTGAAACCTAGCAATAATTTGACATCCCGGATCCAACAAAAGTGGTTTCGTCGAATTCCGAGGTCGTTTGCAAAATGGCCATTTTCACGGGCTATATAAATTCCATAGCGACCTTTCTAAAATTCATTCGGCCATAACTTTTGCTTTCCGCTATGAAACTTTGATTTTTCAGATTCGTTAGAAAGGTATTCACTAACAGATT
The DNA here is from genome assembly GCA_030737875.1 of Allium sativum. NCBI lineage: Eukaryota > Viridiplantae > Streptophyta > Magnoliopsida > Asparagales > Amaryllidaceae > Allium > Allium sativum. The sequence continues at coordinate 167,609,086 of CM060913.1, forward strand.
TAAATATTTTTGATTTCACTCAAATCCTTTTTCTTTTGCACCCGGTACAGTCAGTCAAAGTTTGAATTCAAATTTTGAAACTACCGCGCCATTTCAGGCCTTTTTATAATTAGAATTAATTATATTCGTTTTCAAACGTCGATTCAAACTCACTTTTCATTGCTATTATTTAAAATATTTATTTTAAATATTTAAAATCCACTATTTTAGCCAATTTAAAAAATTTAAATTGGTTCAGATTTTCCGGGTCGTTACCGTCTCCCCCACTTAAAACTTTTCGTCCCCGAAAAGGAACAAAGTCGAAAGTGGTTTGATTAATCAACTCTACGTTCAATCTGGCTTCCATTCCCCAACTTTTCGGTTTATGAGAATTTTCAAATTCTTCAAAAATTTGGCTAACACCCGGAATTTTCGAAAAATTTCGCCATAAGCTCCTTTGTACGGGGAGAGGTTTGGAAATTTATTGGGCCATATTAGGTACCCAATAAATCCTAATAAGCATACACATATTATAGTGATATATTCTGGTGTTTACAGGGGAGCGTGTATAGATAATAACTCCAGAGAATAAATTCTCATCACCCTGTCAAAGCCTGAGGGAGTGTGTATTTTAATTGCTCCAGAGGATAAATCCTCGTCACCTCGTCCCGTGTTAGAAATAAATAGTCCATGTGCCGTATCTAATAACTAGAGAGATGTGATTATTGTCAACTCCAGACCCGTGTGGGGTTTTTATTAATCTGGCAATTTTATCGTTACAAATTTTATATGGTCATATCAGTCATCAGTTAAACCTGCAAAATATAGTCATCGCCATATAAGCCTCTCGCTCGTATGGTAAGTCTTCCACCTCGTCACACAAGCTCCAAATGCTTATGTGGTATATGATGAAGTATGCCCATCTTCAGAAGTATGCCATGCTGTGTAGTTCAAAATTAATTGTTACTATCCTATGGCGATGTTTATTATTTCACACAGAACAACCAGCACCCCGCGTCCAATAGCATTCACAAGAGTTGATATAATAATATTTCGCATCCAACTCATTAAGGTTTACCTATTTGTCGGGCACGCAAATAAATTCTTTACTCAATAGCTATCCAATTACCTGTTCAAACATATATAATGCACATGTATATATTTCTATCTATTTTCTAATCAGTTCAATGTGTGATCTAAATGAATAAATTCTACCATTATTCGATTATTTATTAAATTAACTATCGTTTTAATAATTTAATTAATCAAATCTACTATCACACAACACAACCAACAATCAAATTGTTTTTAACTTTTCAAAAATATACTAATCAATTTCTATACTCTTTTCGAATCATTCAGACTATAGAATTAAAAGTGCACATCCATGGAAAGAAAATAACAACATATTAGAGGACTAAATGGTAATGCAGAGTATGATAAATGTACCTTGCACCGGAGTCAATTAGAGATATCCACCCGACACTTAGGATAGGCTTTCTGAATGCTCTCCTCAGTTTCCCAAGTACAATCTCGCGGATCTCCACTCCATTGCACTTTGACTAAGTGAACCTTCTTGTTCCTCAGCTGTTTGGTTTCTTTGTCGATAATCTTGAGGGGCTCTCTTCTCACAGCTAATTCTGGAGTAATTTCAATATCCTGTTGAGCTGCTTCTTCCACGATCAAGTCTGGATCATGAACGTGCTTTCGAAGTTGAGATATGTGAAATACATCATGCACCCTAGGCAACCAATCGGGCAATTTAACCCTATAAGCGAGAGTTCCGATCCGTTCCAGAATAGGAAACGGACCAATGAATTTGGGCGCCAATTTCCCAGTTTTACCGAATCGGATAACTCCTCTCATCGGCGATACTTTCAAATATACATAGTCGCCAACCGCAAATGATATATCTCTTCTTCTCCTATCGGCATAACTCTTTTGTCAGCTTTGAGCGGCCAGTAATCGTTTCTTAATAAAATCGACTTTGTCGGCAGCTTCACGGATCATATCAGGTCCTAACACAAGTCTGTTACCGGGTTCGACCCAACAAGCAGGAGATCGGCACGGTCTACCATACAATGCTTCAAATGGTGACATTGTCAGGATCGCCTGGTAGCTGTGGTTATAAGAGAATTCAGCCAAATGCAGATGGTCTTCCCATGATCCGCCGAAATCTAGAACACAAGCCCGCAATAGATCTTCTAAAATACGATTCACCCTCTCAGTCTGACCATTTGTTTGAGGATGATAAGCAGTGCTCAAGTTCAGTTTTGTTCCCAGCTCTACTTGAAATGCCTCCCAGAATTTGCTAGTGAATATTGGATCTCTATCACTCACTATACTGATCGGCACTCCGTGATGTCTAACAATTTCCTTGAAGTATATCTGTAAGGACCCATAACTTCCCCGTGAAGGAAAGAGCGGATACTTTGAGGACAAGACACAAAATGGAACGCAAACGGAAGAACATTTCATTGTTATTACAACAATTCCATCAGATACAAGAATATACAGAGTATAAATGAATAAATTACATTCGATAAATATCAGAGATTTAAATTACATTTAAATACATCGCAGCGGAAAATAATACAAAAGCACAACTAGAAGTAATGCACGGATACAGAGCTTTCCGAGCATCGTTCCAGCTGTAAATCAGGACCCTGTGAATATAAATCTGCAAAACCAAAACTACTAGCTGCCCGTGTGGAAAATAGGGGCACCCAGAGTTTAGGTTAAAACAATAAACTCCAGGTCAGTCATAGGACTGGTGTGAGAACTAAAACAGTTATCAATCTTTATTTTTAAAGTTAGGCAAATCAAGAGACCACGCCGTATAACACAGAAACGGGTTTCCTCCCAAGAATACCAGTGCATAAAACAAACAGCGCAGTGCTAAATAAAGAAAAATGAAGCTGTTATAAGACCCAAGTCCCATCACACAATGCAACGCAAGCCGGAGGATAGGGTTTTTTACCTTATAACAGCCAAAGCATGCTTGATACGTTAAAAACACATTATTTGATACTATTATAAGTGTATGGTGTCAAAACAATTTCAATCATAAATATCAATCATAGGCGGCGTGAATGACCCATACCACTATGTCGCCATACTAGGTTCTACAAATAAAACCGCAATATCACGTATTGGAAATTGGATTCCATCATGAGTCGAGGCAAGGGGCAAGCTCCTCTCCGCGTTCGAGACACTCTAGCAAATGCCAGAGGACCCCACTCCGATCCTTTGGAACTTCCAAGGCCGGTCCTCTCTTACTATTGAGGATTAATTATTCCTGAACACACGTTTCCCGGTCCTTACAGACCTATATCCGAGGCGCCTCATATCCAACAACCACACAGGTGAAAAGTATATAAATGTCAGGGCTGGTAGGTCACTGACACCACCCTAGCTAGAAAGAAACGTCGTGCACTTCTTGGGTCCGTATCCCGTTTTTGACTCATACTGAGGTGTGAGGCTCGCGAATTCACGTTATACACAAAGCTACGCCACACAGGCCGTGCTTTGATCATCAACCACAAGACTTTGCTTTTCAACAGAAGCCCTGATCAAGTGCCACTTACGCGTGCCACACTGGCAATTCACTCCATGCGACTGATGTTCATCGATATACAACCTCTGAGCTCGTACGTCTCAGAGAAGGGCGTTAAGCAAGAGAATAAATTCTCCGCCGCCAAACAGATGTATATTTAATAAAGATCAATAAACACAGAATAAAATCCAATGTCAGACACACAATCCATTTACAAGTTCGTTCTGGGTCTGAACGAAACCGGAGGCACTTTCCTCGCATATCCATCCATCTCCAAGTACGTCTGGACGATCACCAACTGTTTCCCTCATCTTGGCTGTACAGCCCAATCAAGATCATCAGTAATCACCCAAACGATGTGAAGACTTCCGGTCTTCAACCACCGTCTTCATCTTCGACATCTCGTCGAATCGGTTATTCAGAAAGGGTATAAACCCGACCTTTCTGAATAACCCATGTATATAATAAACAAATGTTACAAAAACACAGCGAACGCCTCATTCCAATACAGAATATTCTTTTATTCACAAAATCACATTCTTAGGGAAAGGTTCCCATTAATTTTATCCAAGATAAATTCTTCCAAATTTATCCTATAATCTTCCTTTGGATATCATTTCAAACTAGTCGGGATTAACGGACCACACCGAAGTAATTATTTATTTTATTTCCCAATCCCAACCTATATATCCCATGGAGCAAAACTGGTAATACTCCATATCTAACACCACGGTGTTATCGGTAAAATTAATTACCATTTCACGTTCAAATCTAATTAAAGATTTAACTATCGCTTTGGAGCAAAACTGGTGGTACTCCATTCTCGATCACCTTTCAGATTTGATAATTTAAATTATCAATTCACATTTTTAATCCAATTAAAGATTCTTTAAAACTCTACTTAGTTTTAATCCTTTCAAAAATCAACACCTTGCCTTTAACTGGGTTAAAGAACCAATGTCATCTAAAACACGATTCACGACAACCCAAATCACATTTGATATTAAATACAAGGCTCTGAATAGAAAATATATCGGCTTATATTCAATATCAAATTCTGAAACCAACAAATATCGTATTGGAAATAACGATATGAATATATCTTTCAAATTTCCATAACCATATCTGTATAATCACAAAATCCAACATTGAAATATTCCGAAGATGATTTCGATTCAAATCCATTCCAATTCACGTATTGGAAATCCTGATTATTTTTAAAATCACTTTGAAATTCAATTTATTTATTTCAAAAATAAATTGGTTTTAATTCTAGTTCAAAACTAGTTCATTTCGATAAAAATCTCCTTTTATCTTTTCAAATATGGAGTTTTTCATCCCAGTTCTTTCCAATCCATATATTATGGTTTTACACAAATTATTGATATTTTTAATAATTTTATCAAGGCCCGTACAGTCGATTTCCATCAACGGCCGTCGAACTGCACTTACAGCGACCTTTTTCAAATTTGATTTGGACATAATTCCAAATCCAACTGTTAGATCTCAAATTTCTAAGATTCATTGGAAAGCTCTTTTCGATACGAACCCAACGGTTCCGGTTTTAGGAGAATCCGACGGTCGAATCTCCCGCAACGTCAATTCGAGGTCAATGGTCGAAATTCACGAACTGCCGCGGAGCGGCGCGTTCTATTCAGGCCATTATATATATAATATATATATTATATATATTTCGTCGACTTCCTTTTAAAACGTATTTTATAAATCGCTTTAAATTCGTTTTCAAACCCATTTCAACTTCTATATTCAATTTCAAATCGATTGGATTTCAATTCAACTCGAATTCATTTCAATTTTATTTAATTCGAATTCGTTTCAATTCCATTCAAATTCTAATTCGTTTTCTATTCAATTCGAATCGAGTTCATTTTCTATTCAATTCGAATTCATTTCAAATTGATTTCAAATTGATTTCAATTCAATTTCAGTTCGTACTAAATTTCATTCAAAACGATTTCAATTCGTTTTTAATTCAATTTAATTCAATTTGAATTCATTTCTATTCAATTTGAATTCAAATTCACTTTCTATTCAATTCGAATTTCAGTTTGAATTTCATTTCTAAACATTAAATTTTGAAATCACTTTTCAATATTCATTGTAACGCGAATAAAATCGATATAAATATCGTTAACGTCAAAATAGTGCAACTCTAATCAACGCGGCTTTATATTTTTCAAAAACTTCTTTATTCTATTCAACAAATGAATATTTATTCTATTCAACATATGAATCTATATTTCTTTCAACACACGACTATTTTTGTTATGTAAAATATTTTATAAAACTATGGTATCTATCGTTTGATTTTAATTAGACTCCATCGCAAAGCAGTTCTAATTTTAAATATGATAAAGATGTGAATTTTAATATTAAAATATTTCACTCAACATATGAATAGATTCAACACATGAATTTTCCTTTATAATATTCATTATTTTCCCGATTGGAATGAGGCCCAATCAATCACCATATAATGTTAATTATGTGGATTCCATACAACACATGTATATAATAGCAATAATAAACAATCAACCATCATCCAAGGTGCACCACACTGTATAAGCATCAAATATAGATATCTAACGCTTATAACAGCCTGTCAATCAATCGATCGACATATTTAATCCATCAGGATGAGTGAACTTCAAATTTCATCCCAACACCCGTGTGGGGTTTCAAACAATCAAACACAGATTTTAGTTGTGCAGTTGGGCGATGTGTAAAATTTATCGACCCAATCAATATCATTCAAATCAGTGTATATAAACAAATCGGCCGATTTGTTTATAATTATTTATTTATTCACTTTCACATTAAAAATTATATTTTTAACGATAATATATTTTATTTTAACACATGAATTTCTATTCATTTCATTTATCAAATAAAATGATATTTTTATTTTTCTAATTTATTTTTAGGAAATTTCGGCGGCATAACGGCACGATACTAGAAACGGGACGAGGCCTAGCCTTATCCCCGGTCTAGTGAAGGCCCACGCCATTCACACATCAATCAAATCCATTTCATTTCACCAAACAATTCAATTCAAACCAAATAATCTAACCAACTACACAACCAAACAATTTAACAAACAAGCCATCCATGGTCTGTGGATGACGGGTGTCGGGTGCTACTAAGCACCGTCTGCATCCTAGTATATATATATAACTAGAAAAGAAATTGCAGAGTGAGAAATTCTCACCAATAGCTATCCAACCATTTGACTCTTCTTTGATAGAAATCTTCATCGTTATCGCATCCTCGTTGCCCGTAGCCACTACATATGTAAAAATCGAATTTTTACTTTGCTATTCAATATATAAAAATCGAATTTTTACTTTGCTATTCAATATATAAAAATCGAATTTTTATAATCACACTATATGGATACAAATCGCATTTCCATACCGCTAATATATAGATAAAAATTCTATTTTTACAACGTTATTCTCTATATAAAGATTTCGCCTTTTCTAATTTAAAAATCTAATCTTTTCATTTATAAAAATCTCGTCTTTTCAAATAAAGGTTTGCCTTTCTATAATACAAAATTATATTTTTCTCGAAGTAAAAATCATATTTTTACTTCACTACTCATCTCAAAATATCGTCTTTTCATATTTAAAAATATCGTCTTTTCATATTTAAAAATACGTCTTTTCATATTTAAAAATATCATCTTTTCATATTTAAAAATATCGTCTTTTCAAAATCAATCTTTATTTTGCTACACATATAAAGATGCTATTTTTAATATTCCTATCATGTAAAAATTATATTTTTACTTCTCTACATAAACAAAAATCATATTTTACATCGTTTATATATAGTAAAGATTATATTTTTAATACTTTAAAAATATAAAAATCATATTTTTAATTCTATAAAATAAATTAAAAACTGAAAAAAAACTCACATTGGTTGAAAGGGGCTCGCTAAAGCGTCGGAGAGGCACGGGGACTAAATAGCAAGCTTGGAACTCGATAAAAATTGTGTCTTTGGCCAAGAAAGGGGGTTCACGTGGTTGGAGGAGGTGGTGGCCGGCGTCAAGGGGGCGCAGCAGGCGAAGGTGGGGCCAGGGGGGGTCGCGGCGTCGGTGTAGGAAGTCGGAGGTGCTGGCGAGGCCAGGGAGGAAGAGGAGAACGAGGGGAGGAGGTCTCGAGGTGGAGGAGAAGGGGGAAGAGGGGCGGAGGACCCCTGGGGGGGTCGGCGCCAGGGCGCGGCGGCCCTGGTGGCAGCGGCGGCGGCGGTCTGGCCCCCCCGTCGTTCGCCCTTTCTTTTTCTTTTTTTATCCGTTCGGTATGAATAGAGGAGAGAGAGAGAAAGAGGGGTGAGGTGTTTTTATATTTAATTATTTAATTATTTTTAATTCTCCTTTAAGTTGACTTTTTATTTCGACCTCGAAACGAGGCCCACTGCCTATCGTCTACAGCATTTCACCCCCATTCCAAACACAATGGGATATGTATCATAGGCTGATTCGATCGTCTCGATCAGTTTTCGTCAAAATCAACATATAACTCTATATATTGAATTTGAACGCGCATTTCAATTTACCGGGGTCACATACGAACCCTAAAAATTCCCGAAAAATATTTTCTAGCTTCGTATTGACGATACGGTCCTAACAAAACTAGTTTCGTCGAATTCTGAGACCGTTAGAAAAATGGCCATTTTCTAGTCGATTAAAATCAACTGAAACTGGTTAAACGCGTTTTCCTTTGCCACGCTCACATATTGATTCGAAAAATTATGAAATTTGGAACCTAGCAATAACTTGACATCACGGACCCAACAAAAGTGGTTTCGTCGAAATCCGAGGTCGTTTGCAAAATGTCTATTTTTAAGGGCCTGAATTCCATAGCGACTATTCAGAATTTTCAACTGGACATATCTTTTTATCCCCGCTATGAAATTTCGATTTTCCGGATTCGTTGGAAAGATATTCTCAATTAGATCCTATTATTTTTGGTTTTACTAAAATCCGGATTGTTTTGCACCCGGTACATTCAATTGAAGTTTGAAATCGAATTATCGAACTACCGCGCCATTTTCAATTCTATTAATAATTATATATAATTATTTATATTCTGACGACGACGTATATAATATATACGTTCGAATTCTATTCAAAATAAATTTCTCGTCGATTTTATTTAAAATAATCTATTTTAAATGTTCAAAATTCGCTAAAATTGCCAAAATAAAAATTTTAAACTGGCTTAGATTTTCCGGGTTGTTACAATCTCCCCCACTTAAAACTTTTCGTCCCCGAAAAGGAACAAAGTCGAAAGTGGTTTGATCAATCAACTCTACGTCCGATCTGGCTTGCATTCTCCAAATTTTCAATTTCTGAGAATTTTCAAAATTCTTCAAAAATTTGGCTAACACCCGGAATTTTCGAAAAATTTCGCCATAACCTCCACTGACCGGGAGCCACGGGAAAATCCCGAAATTGCCATACAGGCCTTCTAATCTCAAAAAGAAAAAGAAAAGGCCAAGCGGCTAGCCAATAGGCTCATAAAATCATCATCACCCAAACAAAACAGTAAATTATAGTAAACATGTACCTATTTGTCGGGCAAACAAATTTTATTCTCTGCTCTAGCCTCCTTGCTATGACCTGTTCAATGTAAGTACATGTATATGCAAGCAAATGCGACCAATTTCAATACAATTCAATATTTGATTCAATTAGGTTAAATGGTTCAAAATTAGCAAACAAATAAACAAACAACACAAACATCAATCAATTAGTGGACTAGAGTTTCAAATTCATAATTTTGATACATACACAAAAAATCATGTTTTTGATGCCAATTCACAACAATGTAAATCTATCTATATAGGTTTTGGTTCTCACACCAGTCTAATGGAAATATTTAGAAAATCACACCTTCGAAACTCGAATATGAATACTGATGATGATGCACCATCATCAGAATCATCCCCGGATATCTAGAATGTGACTCTATATCTTTCCAGTATGTTAAAACTTCGAATATACGTTCATGACGCGTATACGCGAAATCTTTATATACTCGATTGTCCAAATTCAAAATAAATAAATTATTCAAATACGTATAAAACGATTTAAATTTCAAAACAAAATTGTTTTCATTTGCGTTCTAGGAATCATGTTTTTGATGCCAATTCACAACAATGTAAATCTATCTATATAGGTTTTGGTTCTCACACCAGTCTAATGGAAATATATAGAAAATCACACCTTCGAAACTCGAATATGAATACTGATGATGATGCACCATCATCAGAATCATCCCCGGATATCTAGAATGTGACTCTATATCTTTCCAGTATATTAAAACTTCGAATATACGTTCATGACGCGTATACGCGAAATCTTTATATACTCGATTGTCCAAATTCAAAATAAATAAATTATTCAAATACGTATAAAACGATTTAAATTTCAAAACAAAATTGTTTTCATTTGAAAGATATACTCTTCACACTCGTTCTAGGATACTACTGATCCTATCTCTAACGAGTCATTCTATTGGATATTACTAATCCAATATCTGATGAATTCTTTCGTATGTTTCTAATGTGTCTTGTTCTCGAGCTCTGTAAATCAAAGCTCTGATACCAACTGTAAGGACCCGTAACTTCCCCGTGAGGGAAAGAGCGGATACTTTGAGGACAAGACACAAAATGGAACGCAAACGGAAGAACATTTCATTGTTATTACAACAATTCCATCAGATACAAGAATATACAGAGTATAAATGAATAAATTACATTCGATAAATATCAGAGATTTAAATTACATTTAAATACATCGCAGCGGAAAATAATACAAAAGCACAACTAGAAGTAATGCACGGATACAGAGCTTTCCGAGCATCGTTCCAGCTGTAAATCAGGACCCTGTGAATATAAATCTGCAAAACCAAAACTACTAGCTGCCCATGTGGAAAATAGGGGCACCCAGAGTTTAGGTTAAAACAATAAACTCCAGGTCAGTCATGGGACTGGTGTGAGAACTAAAACAGTTATCAATCTTTATTTTTAAAGTTAGGTAAATCAAGGGACCACGCCGTATAACACGGAACGGGTTTCCTCCCAAGAATACCAGTGCATAAAACAAACAGCGCAATGCTTAATAAAGAAAAATGAAGTTGTTATAAGACCCAGGTCCCATCACACAATGCAACGCAAGCCGAAGGATAGGGTTTTTTACCTTATAACAGCCAAAGCATGCTTGATACGTTAAAAACACATTATTTGATACTATTATAAGTGTATAGTGTCAAAACAATTTCAATCATAAATATCAATCATAGGCGGCATGAATGACCCATACCACTATGTCGCCATACTAGGTTCTACAAATAAAACCGCAATATCACGTATTGGAAATTGGATTCCATCATGAGTCGAGGCAAGGGGCAAGCTCCTCTCCGCGTTCGAGACACTCTAGCAAATGCCTCAGGACCCCACTCTGATCCTTTGGAACCTCCAAGGCCCGTCCTCTCTTACTTTTGAGGATTAATTATTCCTGAACACACGTTTCCCGGTCCTTACAGACCTATATCCGAAGCGCCTCGTATCCAACAACCACACAGGTGAAAAGTATATAAATGTCAGGGCTGGTAGGTCACTGACACCACCCTAGCTAGAAAGAAACGTCGTGCACTCCTTGGGTCCGTATCCCGTTTTTGACTCATACCGAGGTGTGAGGCTCGGGAATTCACGTTATACACAAAGCTACGCCACACAGGCCGTGCTTTGATCATCAACCACAAGACTTTGCTTTTCAACAGAAGCCCTGATCAATTGCCACTTACGCGTGCCACAATGGCAATTCACTCCATGCGACTGATGTCCATCGATATACAACCTCTGAGCTCGTACGTCTCAGAGAAGGGCGTTAAGCAAGAGAATAAATTCTCCGCCGCCAAACAGATGTATATTTAATAAAGATCAATCAACACAGAATAAAATCCAATGTCAGACACACAATCCATTTACAAGTTCGTTCTGGGTCTGAACGAAACCGGAGGCACTTTCCTCGCATATCCATCCATCTCCAAGTACGTCTGGACAATCACCAACTGTTTCCCTCATCTTGGGTGTACAGCCCAATCAAGATCATCAGTAATCACCCAAACGATGTGAAGACTTCCGGTCTTCAACCATCGTCTTCATCTTCGACATCTCGTCGAATCGGTTATTCAGAATGGGTATAAACCCGGCCTTTCTGAATAACCCACGTATATAATAAACAAATGTTACACAAACACAGCGAACGCCTCATTCCAATACAGAATATTCTTTTATTCACAAAATCACATTCTTAGGGAAAGGTTCCCATTAATTTTATCCAAGATAAATTCTTCTAAATTTATCCTATAATCTTCCTTTGGATATCATTTCAAACTAGTCGGGATTAACGAACCACACCGAAGTAATTATTTATTTTATTTCCCAATCCCGACCTATATATCCCATAGAGCAAAACTGGTAATACTCCATATCTAACACCATGGTGTTATCGGTAAAATTAATTACCATTTCACGTTCAAATCTAATTAAAGATTTAACTATCGCTTTGGAGCAAAACTGGTGGTACTCCATTCTCGATCACCTTTCAGATTTGATAATTTAAATTATCAATTCACATTTTTAATCCAATTAAAGATTCATTAAAACTCTACTTAGTTTTAATCCTTTCAAAAATCAACACCTTGCCTTTAACTGGGTTAAAGAACCAATGTCATCTAAAACACGATTCACGACAACCCAAATCACATTTGATATTAAATACAAGGCTCTGAATAGAAAATATATCGGCTTATATTCAATATCAAATTCTGAAACCAATAAATATCGTATTGGAAATAACGATATGAATATATCTTTCAAATTTCCATAACCATATCTGTATAATCACAAAATCCAACATCGAAATATTCCGAAGACGATTTCGATTCAAATCCATTCCAATTCACGTATTGGAAATCCTGATTATTTTTAAAATCACTTTGAAATTCAATTTATTTATTTCAAAAATAAATTGGTTTTAATTCTAGTTCAAAACTAGTTCATTTCGATAAAAATCTCCTTTTATCTTTTCAAATATGGAGTTTTTCATCCCAGTTCTTTCCAATCCATATATTATGGTTTTACACAAATTATTGATATTTTTAATAATTTTATCAAGGCCCGTACAGTCGATTTCCATCAACGGCCGTCGAACTGCACTTACAGCGACCTTTTTCAAATTTGATTTGGACATAATTCCAAATCCAAACGTTAGATTTCAAATTTCTAATATTCATTGGAAAGCTCTTTTCGATACGAACCCAACGGTTCCGGTTTTAGGAGAATCCGACGGTCGGATCTCCCGCAACGTCAATTCGAGGTCAATGGTCGAAATTCACGAACTGCCGCGGAGCGGCGCATTCTATTCAGGCCATTATATATATAATATATGTATTATATATATTTCGTCAACTTCCTTTTAAAACGTATTTTATAAATCGTTTAAATTCGTTTTCAAAACCATTTCAACTTCTATATTCAATTTCAAATCGATTGGATTTCAATTCAACTCGAATTCATTTCAATTTTATTTAATTCGAATTCAAATTCGTTTCAATTCAATTCAAATTCTAATTCGTTTTCTATTCAATTCGAATCGAGTTCATATTCTATTCAATTCAAATTCATTTCAAATTGATTTCAATTCAATTTCAGTTCGTACTAAATTTCATTCAAAACGATTTCAATTCGTTTTTAATTCAATTTAATCCAATTTGAATTCATTTCTATTCAATTCGAATTCAAATTCACTTTCTATTCAATACGAATTTCAATTTGAATTTCATTTCAAAACATTAAATTTTGAAATCGCTTTTCAATATTCATTGTAATGCGAATAAAATCGATATAAATATCGTTCACGTCAAAATAGCACAACTCTAATCAACACAGCTTTATATTTTTCAAAAACTTCTTTATTCTATTCAACAAATGAATATTTATTCTATTCAACACATGAATCTATATTTCTTTCAACACACGACTATTTTTGTTATGTAAAATATTTTATAAAACTATGGTATCTATCGTTTGATTTTAATTAGACTCCATCGCAAAGCAGTTCTAATTTTAAATATGATAAAGATGTGAATTTTATTATTAAAATATTTCACTCAACACATGAATAGATTCAACACATGAATTTTCCTTTATAATATTCATTATTTTCCCGATTGGAATGAGGCCCAATCAATCACCATATAATGTTAATTATATGGATTCCATACAACACATGTATATAATAGCAATAATAAACAATCAACCATCATCCAAGGTGCACCACAGTGTATAAGCATCAAATATAGATATCTAACGCTTATAACAGCCTGTCAATCAATCGATCGACATATTTAATCCATCAGGATGAGTGAACTTCAAATTTCATCCCAACACCCGTGTGGGGTTTCAAACAATCAAACACAGATTTTAGTTGTGCAGTTGGGCGATGTGTAAAATTTATCGACCCAATCAATATCAGTCAAATCAGTGTATATAAACAAATCGGCCGATTTGTTTATAATTATTTATTTATTCACTTTCACATTAAAAATTATATTTTTAACGATAATATATTTTATTTTAACACATGAATTTCTATTCATTTCATTTATCAAATAAAATGATATTTTTATTTTTCTAATTTATTTTTAGGAAATTTCGGCGGCATAACGGCACGATACTAGAAACAGGACGAGGCCTAGCCTTATCCCCGGTCTAGTGAAGGCCCACGCTATTCACACATCAATCAAATCCATTTCATTTCACCAAACAATTCAATTCAAACAAAATAATCTAACCAACTACACAACCAAACAATTTAACAAACAAGCCATCCATGGTCTGTGGATGACGGGTGTCGGGTGCTACTAAGCACCGTCTGCATCCTAGTATATATATAACTAGAAAAGAAATTGCAGAGTGAGAAATTCTCACCAATAGCTATCCAACCATCTTGACTCTTCTTTGATAGAAATCTTCATCATTATCGCATCCTCGTTGCCCGTAGCCACTACATATGTAAAAATCAAAATTTTACTTTGCTATTCAATATATAAAAATCGAATTTTTACTTTGCTATTCAATATATAAAAATCGAATTTTTATAATCACACTATATGGGTAAAAATCGCATTTCCATACCGCTAATATATAGATAAAAATTCTATTTTTACAACGCTATTCTCTATATAAAGATTTCGCCTTTTCTAATTTAAAAATCTAATCTTTTCATTTATAAAAATCTCGTCTTTTCAAATAAAGGTTTGCCTTTCTATAATATAAAAATTATTTTTTTCTTGATGTAAAAATCATATTTTTACTTCACTACTCATCTCAAAATATCATCTTTTCATATTTAAAAATATCGTCTTTTCATATTTAAAAATATCGTCTTTTCATATTTAAAAATATCGTCTTTTCATATTTAAAAATATCGTCTTTTCAAAATCAATCTTTATTTTGTTACACATATAAAGATGCTATTTTTAATATTCCTATCATGTAAAAATTATATTTTTACTTCTCTACATAAACAAAAATCATATTTTTACATCGTTTATATAGTAAAGATTATATTTTTAATACTTTAAAAATATAAAAATCATATTTTTAATTCTATAAAATAAATTAAAAACTCAAAAAAAAAACTCACATTGGTTGAAAGGGGCTCGCTAAAGCGTCGGAGAGGCACGTGGACTAAATAGCAAGCTTGGAATTCGATAAAAATTGTGTCTTTGGCCAAGAAAGGGGGTTCACGTGGTTGGAGGAGGTGGTGGCCGGCGTCAAGGGGGCGCTGCAGGCGAAGGTGGGGCCAGGGGGGTCGCGGCGTCGGTGTAGGAAGTTGGAGGTGCTGGCGAGGCCAGGGAGGAAGAGGAGAACGAGGGGAGGAGGTCTCGAGGTGGAGGAGAAGGGGGAAGAGGGGCGGAGGACCCCTGGGGGGGTCGGCGCCAGGGCGCGGCGGCCCTGGTGGCAGCGGCGGCGGTCTGGCCCCACCGTCGTTCACCCTTTTTTTTTATCCGTTCGGTATGAATAGTGGAGAGAGAGAGAAAGAGGGGTGAGGTGTTTTTATATTTAATTATTTAATTATTTTTAATTCTCCTTTAAGTTGACTTTTTATTTCGACCTCGAAACGAGGCCCACTACCTGTCGTCTACAGCGTTTCACCCCCATTCCGAACACAATGGGATATGTATCATAGGCTGATTCGATCGTCTCGATCAGTTTTCGTCAAAATCAACATATAACTCTATATATTGAATTTGAACGCGCATTTCAATTTACCGGGGTCACATACGAACCCTAAAAATTCCCGAAAAATATTTTCTAGCTTCGTATTGACGATACGGTCCTAACAAAACTAGTTTCGTCGAATTCTGAGACCGTTAGAAAAATGGCCATTTTCTAGTCGATTAAAATCAACTGAAACTGGTTAAACGCGTTTTCCTTTGCCACGCTCACATATTGATTCGAAAAATTATGAAATTTGGAACCTAGCAATAACTTGACATCACGGACCCAACAAAAGTGGTTTCGTCGAAATCCGAGGTCGTTTGCAAAATGTCTATTTTTAAGGGCCTGAATTCCATAGCGACTATTCAGAATTTTCAACTGGACATATCTTTTTATCCCCGCTATGAAATTTCGATTTTCCGGATTCGTTGGAAAGATATTCTCAATTAGATCCTATTATTTTTGGTTTTACTAAAATCCGGATTGTTTTGCACCCGGTACATTCAATTGAAGTTTGAAATCGAATTATCGAACTACCGCGCCATTTTCAATTCTATTAATAATTATATATAATTATTTATATTCTAACGACGACGTATATAATATATACGTTCGAATTCTATTCAAAATAAATTTCTCGTCGATTTTATTTAAAATAATCTATTTTAAATGTTCAAAATTCGCTAAAATTGCCAAAATAAAAATTTTAAACTGGCTCTGATTTTCCGGATTGTCACAATATCTGCGCCAGACTCTGAGCAGTTCTGTTTGATCTGACCGGTATGAAATGGGCGGTCTTCGTGAAGCGATCTACGATCACCCAAATACTGTCATTTCCTTTTCTGGTTCTGGGCAAACCATCGCTGAAGTCCATGGAAATATGTTCCCACTTCCAGCCTGGAACGTCAAGCAGTTGCAACAATCCAGCCAGTTTCTGTTGGTCGCTCTTGACCAGCTGGCAAGTAGGGCATCGGGTAACATATATTGAAACGTCTCTTTTCATAGCCTTCCACCAGAATGTTCGCTTGAGGTAGTTATACATTTTGGCCACACCAGGATGGATACTCAGCTTGGACTTGTGACACTTGTCTAACACTTCCCTTTTGAGCTCGGGGATGCCAGGAACACAAATCCTTCCTTTCAATCTCAGGATTCCATCGTTGTCTATTTGGAAGCACGAGGGTTCGCCTTTATGAATCCTTTTGATCATATCCTTAATAAAGTTATCATCCTTTTGAAGAAGAGATATTTTGTCAATCAGGGAAGTCATAATAACAAAGCTGGCGATCATTACATTATTTCGACTCAGCGCATCGGCCACGACATTGGCTTTCCCTGGAGTGTATAGAATCTCAAAATCATATGCTGCAAGGAACTCTAGCCAACGTTGCTGCCTCAGATTCAGGTCTTTCTGGGTGAATAGATACTTTAACGACTGATGGTCTGTATACAGTTCGAATTTCTCACCCAGAAGATAGTGTCTCCAGATTTTCAAAGAGAATACGATAGCCAACAACTCAAGATCATGAGTTACGTAGTTCTTCTCGTGTGGTTTCAACTGACGGCTAGCATAAGCAATCACTTGACCTCTTTGCATTAACACCGCTCTAAGGCCTTCTCTAGAAGCGTCAGTCCAGACTTTCAAGTCCTCATTGCCATCTATTATTGTTAACACTGGAGCAGTTGTCAGTTTTAATTTCAGCTCCTGGAAAGCTTCCTCACATACCGGAGTCCAATTGAATCTCGAATGTTTCTTAGTCAGTTTTGTTAAGGAACTAGATGTCTTCGAGAAATCCTTAATGAATTTCCGATAATAACTGGCTAACCCGAGAAAATTTCTAACTTCTATTGGCGTACGAGGCTGTTTCCAATTCTGAATAGTAGTGATCTTACTGGGATCCACTGAAATTCCTTGCTTTGACACTACGTGGCCAAGAAATTTGACTTCTTCTTGCCAGAATATACATTTGGAAAACTTTTCTTTTAATACATTCCTTCTAAGGATTTCCTGAACCTGTTCCGAATGTTTCTCATGTTTGGCCTTTGATTTAGAGAAGATTAGAATATCGTCAATAAAAACCAGAACAAATTTATTCAAAACCCCTCTGAACACTCTATTCACCAAATCGATGAAGTAAGCTGGAGCATTACATAAGCCGAACGACATTACTAACCATTCGTAGAATAAGTCTGGACCTCTGAATGCTGTCATTGGAACACACTCTTCGGCAATTCGAAGCTGATGGAAGCCTGTAGCTAGATCCATCCTTGAAAATACTTGCGCTCCATTCAGACGATCCAATAAATCATCGATTCGCGGCAATGGATATTTGTTCTTTATGGTCTGCTTGTTCAAATCACGATAATCCACACATAGCCGTAGAGTACCGTCAGATTTTGGGACAAACACCACTGTTGCTCCCCAATCAGAGAAACTAGGCCTGATCAGACCCTTCCATATGAGCCGTCGTGTTTGATTGTCATGTTCTTCTTTCTCCTTCAAGGACATTCTTCGAATAGCATGAACTACCGGCCTTGCATTCGGAATTAAAGCAATTTTGAAATCAATTTCTCTTTGCGGAGATAAGCGAATAACTTCCTCAAACACATCCACATAGTTCTTGACGACAGGAATGTCTTTGATAAGGTCAGGAATATCCTCTGTGACTTCCGGGATATTTTCTATTTGAATAGGAGAAACATCCAAAGCTGCCCAGAAGTCTTTTCTATTTGAATTCTGACCTTCACAGGGAATGGTTATATAATCACCTGATTTTATATTTGCCTTAACGACTCTGTCGGCGCATTTAACCTCAGCTTCATACTTGGTCAACCAGTCTAACCGAAGATAAGATCAAACTCTGTAAAATTCATGACGACCGCGATGGTAGGAAACCGATAGCGAGAAAAAAAAACCGCCACTCCACAAATCCAACTGAGATCAATGGAACCCCCAACCGGATTCTGGACAGTCATTGGTTCCTTGAGCTTCTTCAAATTCAAATCCAGCTTCTTAGCTGCATTCTTTGCAACAAAGCTTCGCGACACGCCTGTATCAAACAGTACTTTAACAGGAATATCTTTGACAGTAAGCGTGCCTTCTAACACATCTGGCCTTTCCTGAGCAGACGAAGATGCAGGCACTTCTGCCACTTCATTTACATGTACTACTTCAGATTTCTGATATAGCGGGCAGTTTTTTGCAATATGCCCAGCCTGATGGCACTTATGGCATCCTCTACCCTCATGAACCTTCTTACTGGGTCCAAATCCACTCTTCCCTCGTTTGTTTACAGATTTACATTTTCTGGACAAAATGCCCCTTCTGATTGCAGTTCTTCATATGGCAGTCGTGGCTGGTTCTTTTTCAGATCTGGCCCTTTTTCGATTGACTTTAGTCTTTTTTCTGACCTCAGACCTCGTACTGGCTTCAGGAATATCAGTTTCCGACTCTTCTTTGTTACTCGAGCTGACTTCCACTTCGTCGCGCAACATACCTTTCTTATGGAGTTCTTTGTAATAACCCGGAAATTCTGTGCCAGTTAATTTATTTTGGCAGTTTTAGCGAATTTTGAATATTTAAAATTGATTATTTTAAATAAAATCGACCAGAAATTTATTTTGAATATATTTAGAACGTATATATTATATACGTCATCGTTAGAATATAAATAATTATATATAATTATAAATAGAATTGAAAATGGCGCGGTAGTTCGATAATTCGATTTCAAAATTCAATTGAATGTACCGGGTGCGAAACAATCCGGATTTTAGTGAAACCAAAAACATTAGGATCTAATTAATGATATCTTTCCAACGAATCCGAAAAATCAAAATTTCATAGCGGGAATCAAAAGATATGTCCAGTTGAAAATTCTGAATAGTCGCTATGGAATTCAGGCCCTTAAAGATGGACGTTTTGCAAACGACCTCTAATTTCGACGAAACCACTTTTGTTGGATCCGCAGTGTCAAGTTATT
This sequence comes from Allium sativum, assembly GCA_030737875.1. Taxonomy (NCBI): domain Eukaryota; kingdom Viridiplantae; phylum Streptophyta; class Magnoliopsida; order Asparagales; family Amaryllidaceae; genus Allium; species Allium sativum. Next base: position 167,628,928 of record CM060913.1, read on the forward strand.
GCTAGATTCCAAATTTCATAATTTTTTGAATCAATATGTGAGCGTGGCAAAGAAAAACGCGTTTGACCAGTTTTAGTTGATTTTAATCGACTGGAAATTGGCCATTTCTCTAACGGTCTCAGAATTCGACGAAACTAGTTTTGTTAGGACCATATCATCAATAAGAAGCTAGAAAATATTTTTCTGCAATTTATAGAGTTCGTATGTGACCCTGGTAAATTGAAATGTATGTTTAAAATAGAATATATAGATTTAAATGTAAATTCAATGGAAACTGATTGTAACGATCGAATCAGCTTGCGATACATATCCCATTGTGTTCGGAATGGGGGTAATTAGCTACGGGCGGCAGTCGGTGGGTTTGATTTCGAGTTCAAACGGAAAGTCAACTTAAGTTGAATTAAATAATTAAAAAATAAAAAAATATCTTCCCTCTCCTCCTTAAATCACTCTGCCCCCCTCCCCCCCAATTAAAAATTCATTTCAGTCTAAAAAAAAAAAGAAAAAGAAAAAAAACCCGACTACTTCCTCCCACTCGCACCCTCTGATGGCCGCCGCCGCGCCAATCACCCTCCATCCCTCCTGCCAACGCCGGAGCAGGCGCCTCCCCATCCAACCCCCTCCCCATCCGACGCTCTCTCTCCTCCCCTAATCTCGCTCCCCCTTTCTCCAGCTGAACCCGCGAACGAAGGACACCCGTCGCCCCAAATTCCGACCCCACAGCCACCGCAACCACATCCACCTCCCTTCCCTGATGGTCGGCGCCCCTCTGGCCTCCCCTCGTGCCTCCCCGAGCACCCCACTACGTTGCGCCCTTCTCTTCTTCTTCGACTGAAAACCCATCTCCTCCAACAGCGAACAGTAAGTTTTATTACCTGATTTAGTTACTGGTTTTAAGTATTTAAATGTATTTAGTTTTAAGTTAATAAAAATTAGATTTTTATAAGATGAAGATGAGATTTTTAGCATCGTGAAAATCAAAAACATACTTTGCTGTTGAATCAAAAATATACTTTGCTGTTGAAACAAAAACATACTTTGTTGTTGAAACAAAAATATACATTGTTTATAAAATAGAAATAGCAGGTTTAAAAATATGATCTTTATATAGTATAGATATTAAAAATATGATCTTTATATAGTATAGATATTAAAAATATGATTTTTATATTGCAGTGATAATAAAAATATGATTTTTATATAAGGCGTGTAATAAAAATATGATTTTTAACGCTCAAAAGGATATGGTTTTTGAAAATAAAAGGATATGGTTTTTTTCGAAAATAAAAGGAATTCGATTTTTATATATTGAATAGCAAAGTAAAAATTCGATTTTTGTATATTGAATAGCAAAGTAAAAATTTGATTTTTTTTATATATTGAATAACAAGGTAAAAAATCGATTTTTACATATGTAGTTACAGCAATGAAGATGACAAAAATGCGATAACGATGAAGATTTCTATCAAAGAAGAGTCAAGATGATTGGATAGCTATCGGTGAGAATTTCTCACTCTTCAATTTCTTTTCTAGTTATATATATATACATATACTAGGATGCAGACGGTGCTTAGTAGCACCCGACACAATCGTCCACAGACCATGGACTTGTTTGTTTGATTGCAAAAATTAGTTAGATTATTTAATTGAATTGTTTGGTGAAATGGAATGGATTTGATTGATGTGTGAATGGCGTGGGCCTTCACTAGACCGGGGGATAAGGCTAGGCCTTGTCCCGTTTCTAGTATCGTGTCGTTATGCCGCCAAAATTTTCTAAAATAAGTTAGAAAAATAAAAATATCATTTTATTTGAAGAATGAACTGAATAGAAATTCATATGTTGAAATAAAATATTTTATTGTTAAAAATATAATTTTTAACGTGAAAGTGAATAAAATAAAATATTCATTTACAAACCGGACGGTTTGTTTATGTACACCTATTTGAAGGACATTGATTGGGTCGATAAATTTTACACATCGCCCAACTACACAAATAAAACCTGTGTTTGATTGTTTGAAACCCCACACGGGTGTTGGGATGAAATTTGAAGTTCACTCATCCTGATTGATTAAATATGTCGATCGATAGATTGACAGGCTCTTATAAGCGTTAGATATCTATATTTGATGCTTATACGGTGTAGTGCACTTTGGTTGATGGTTGATTATTTTTCAATGCTATTATATACGTGTGAGGTATGAAAATCCATATAATTAATATTATATGGTGATTGATTGGGTCTCATTCCAATTTAGAAAATAAAGAACATTAAAATATAAAGGTTCATGTGTTGACAGTACTCATCCGTTGAGATTAGTCATGTGTTGAACGAATATTTTTATAATAAAAATTACATCTTTATCAATATAAAATAAAGATTCATGTGTTGACAGTACTCATCCGTTGAGATTAGTCATGTGTTGAACGAAATATTTGAAATAGAATATTTGAAAATAGACTTATAAGAAGCCGTGTTGATTAGATTGACGCCATTTTGACGTGAACGATATTTATATCGATTTTATTCATTTTAAAATGAATATTGAAAAGTGATTTCGAAATCGAATATTTTGAAATAAATTTGATTTGATTTGAATATATAATAAATTTGATTTGAATTGAATATATAATAAATTTGATTTGAATTGAATATATAACGAATTTGATTTGAATTGAATATATAACGAATTTGATTTGAATTGAATATATAACGAATTTGATTTGAATTGAATATATAATGAATTTGATTCAAATAGAAAACGGAAATGAATTGAATATAAAATGATTTCGAAATGAATGGAATATAAAACCATTTCGAAATGAATTGAATATAAAACGATTTCGAATTAAATTGAATAGAAAACAAATTGAATTCAAATGGAATAGAAAACGAATTTGATTTAAATTGATTAGAAAACGAATTTGATTTAAGTCGAATAGAAAACCAATTTGAATGGTAATCGACAAAATATATAATATATATATATATATATATATATATATATATATATATATATATAATGGCCTGAATAGAACGCGCCGCGCCGCGGCAGTTCATGAATTTCGACCATTTATTTCAAACGGACATTACGAGAGATCCGACCGTCGGATTCTCCTAAATCCGGAACCGTTGGGTTCGTATCGAAAATGGCTTTCTAACGAATATTAGAAATTCAAAATATAACGGTTGGATTTGGAGATACGTCCAAATCAAATTTGGAAAAGGTCGCTGTAAGTGCAGTTCGATGGCCGTTAATGGAAATTGACTGTATGGGCCTTGATAAAATTATTAAAAATAGTAATAATTTGTGTAAAATCATAAGAAATGATTTGGGAAAAATTGGGATGAAAAACTCCATATTTGAAAAGATAAAAATAGATTTCTATCGAAATGAACTAGTTTGAACTAAATTTAAAACCCGATTTGTTTTTAAATAAATAAATTAGATTTAAAAAGGGGTTTTAAATAATCAGAATTCCTAATATATTTGATTTAAATTGAACTAGAATTGATTTGTGGGTTCATCGTGAACTGTGTTTTAAATAACACTAGTTCTTTAACCCGATAATAAATAGATTGTGATTTGGGTTTGCCGTGAACTGTGTTTTAAATAACACCTAGTTCTTTAACCCAGTAAAAGGAGTTTTAATGAATCTGTAATTAGATTGAAATGTGAATCTATAATCTAAATTATCCAATTTAGAAATGAGCGAGAATGGAGTATCGCCAGTTTTGCTCCAAAGCGATAGTTAAATCTTTAATTAGATTTCAATGTGAAATGGTAATTAATTTTACCGATAACACCATGGTGTTAGATATGGAGTATCACCAGTTTTGCTTTATGGGATGAATAGGTTGGGATTGGGAAATAAAATAAATAATTACTTCGGTGTGGTTCGCTAATCTCGACTAGTTTGAAAAACCATAATCTGGTTTGAAATGACATCCAAAGGAAGTTTAAAAGATAAATTTTAAAGAATTTATCTTGGATAAAATTAATGGGAACCTTTCCCTAAAAATGTGATTTTATGAATAAAAGAATATTCTGAATTGGAATGAGGCGTATGTTATGTTTGTGTAACATTTGTTTTTAATATACGCGGGTTGTTCGGAAAGCCTCGACTCATGACGGAATCCAATTTCCAATACGTGTATTGCGGTTTTAATTGTAGAACTAGTATGGCGACATGATATATGGTACCCATGCCGCCTATGATTGATATTTATGATTGAAATTGTTTTGACACTATACACTTATTATAGTATCAAATGATTTGTTTTAAACGTACCAAGCATGTTTGGCTATTATAAGGGAAAACCCTATCCTCCGGCTTGCGTTGCATTGTGTGATGGGACCTAGGTCTTATAATAGCTTCATTTTTCAAAAAAGCATTGCGTTGTTTATCTATATGCACTGGTATTCTTGGGTGGAAACCCGTTCCGTGTTATACGGCGTGGTCCCTTGAATTACTCTCTTTTAAAGTAAAGTTTTAAATAACTGTTTTAGTTCTCACACCAGTCACATGACTGACCTGGAGTTTATTGTTTTAACCTAAACTCTGGGTGCCCCTATTTTCCACACGGGCAGCTAGTAGTTTTGGTTTTGCAGATTTATATTCACAGGATCCTGGTTTACAGGTGGAATGATATCCGGAAAGCTCTGTATCCGTATATCACCTTCAGTTGTGCTTTGTATTATTTTCCGCTGCTATGTAATTTATTGTAATCTCTGATATTTGTCGAATGTAATTTATTCAATTATACTCTGTATATTCTTGTATCTGATGGAATTGTTGTAATAGCAATGAAATGTTCTTCCGTCTGCGTTCTGTTTTGTCCTGTTCTCAAACGATCAGGGGTTTCGAGCGGTCTAGATCGGTTTAACGACTGATTCGGATCGAGCGAAATTCCGTGTCGTCACATTTGGTGTCAGAGCTTTGGTTTACAGAGCTCGAGAACAAGACACATTAGAACCATACGAAAGAATTCATCAGATATTGGATTAGTAATATCCAATTAGAATGACTCGTTAAAGATAGGATCAGTAGTATCCTAGAACGAGTGTGAAGAGTATATTTTTCAAATGAAAACAATTTTGTTTTGAAAATTTAAATCGTTTTATACGTATTTGATATTAATTTATTTTGAATTTGGACAATCTAGTATATAAAGGTTTTGCATATACGCGTCATGAACGTATATTCGAAGTTTTAATATATTGGATAGATATGGAATCACATTCTAGTCGCCCGGAGATGGTACTGATGATTGTCATGACATCATCAGTATTTATGTTCGTGTTTCGAAGGTGTGATATCTATATATTTCCATTAGGCTGGTGTGAGAACCAAAACTAATATAGCTAGAACACATTGTTATGAATTGGCATCAAAAACATGATTTTTGTATATATATCAAAATTATGAATTTGAAACGTTAATTCACTAATTGATTGATGTTTGTGTTGTTTGTCTATTTGTTTGCTAATTCTGAACCATTTATGCCTAATTGAACCAAATATTGGACTATATTGAGAATTAGTTGCATTTGCTTGCATATACATATACTTATATTGAACAGGTCATAGCAAGGAGGCTAGAGCCGAAGAATAAAATTTGTTTGCCCGACAAATAGGTACATGTTTACTATAATTTACTGTTTTGTTTGGGTGATGATGATTTTATGAGCCTATTGGCTAGCCGATTGGCTTTTTCTTTTTCTTTTTGAGATCAGAAGGCCTATATGGCAATTTCGGGATTTTCCCGTCGCTCCCGGTGCAGGGGAGGTTATGGCGAAATTTTTCGAAAATTTAGGGTGTTAGCCAAATTTTTGAAAATTTGAAAATTCTCAGAAACTGAAAAGTTGGAGAATGGAAGCCAGATCGAACGTAGGGTTGATTAATCAAACCACTTTCGACTTTGTTCCTTTTCGGGGACGAAATGTTTTAAGTGGCGGAGATTGTAATAACCCGAAAATTCTGTGCCAGTTTAAAAATTTTATTTTGGCAGTTTTAGCGAATTTTGAATATTTAAAATTGATTATTTTAAATAAAATCGACCAGAAATTTATTTTGAATATATTTAGAACGTATATATTATATACGTCGTCGTTAGAATATAAATAATTATATATAATTATAAATAGAATTGAAAATGGCGCGGTAATTCGATAATTCGATTTCAAACTTCAATTGAATGTACCGGGTGCGAAACAATCCGGATTTTAGTGAAACCAAAAACATTAGGATCTAATTAATGATATCTTTCCAACGAATCCGAAAAATCAAAATTTCATAGCGGGAATCAAAAGATATGTCCAGTTGAAAATTCTGAATAGTCGCTATGGAATTCAGGCCCTTAAAGATGGACATTTTGCAAACGACCTCCAATTTCGACGAAACCACTTTTGTTGGATCCGCAGTGTCAAGTTATTGCTAGATTCCAAATTTCATAATTTTTTGAATCAATATGTGAGCGTGGCAAAGGAAAACGCGTTTGACCAGTTTTAGTTGATTTTAATCGACTGGAAATTGGCCATTTCTCTAACGGTCTCAGAATTCGACGAAACTAGTTTTGTTAGGACCGTATCGGCAATACGAAGCTAGAAAATATTTTTCTGCAATTTATAGAGTTCGTATGTGACCCTGGTAAATTGAAATGTATGTTTAAAATAGAATATATAGATTTAAATGTAAATTCAAAGGAAACTGATTGTAACGATCGAATCAGCTTGCGATACATATCCCATTGTGTTCTGAATGAGGGTAATTAGCTAGGGGCGGCAGTCGGTGGGTTTGATTTCGAGTTCAAACGGAAAGTCAACTTTAAGTTGAATTAAATAATTAATAAATAAAAAAATATCTTCCCTCTCCTCCTTAAATCACTCTGCCCCCCTCCCCCCCAATTAAAAATTCATTTCAGTCTAAAAAAAAAGAAAAAAAAAGAAAAAAAACCCGACTACTTCCTCCCGCTCGCACCCTTTGATGGCCGCCGCCACGCCAATCACCCTCCACCCCTCCTGCCAACGCCGGAGCAGGCGCCTCCCCGTCCAACCCCCTCCCCATCTGACGCTCTCTCTCCTCCCCTAATCTCGCTCCCCCTTTCCCCAGCTGAACCCGCGAACGAAGGACACCCGTCGCCCCAAATTCCGACCCCACAGCCACCGCAACCACATCCACCTCCCTTCCCTGATGGTCGGCGCCCCTCTGGCCTCCCCTCGCGCCTCCCCGAGCACCCCACTACGCTGCGCCCTTCTCTTCTTCTTCGACTGAAAACCCATCTCCTCCAACAGCGAACAGTAAGTTTTATTACCTGATTTAGTTACTGGTTTTAAGTATTTAAATGTAGTTAGTTTTAAGTTAATAAAAATTAGATTTTTATAAGATGAAGATGAGATTTTTAGCATCGTGAAAATCAAAAACATACTTTGCTGTTGAATCAAAAATATACTTTGCTGTTGAAACAAAAACATACTTTGCTGTTGAAGCAAAAATATACATTGTTTATAAAATAGAAATAGCAGGATTAAAAATATGATCTTTATATAGTATAGATATTAAAAATATGATTTTTATATTGCAGTGATAATAAAAATATGATTTTTATATAAGGCGTGTAATAAAAATATGATTTTTAACGCTCAAAAGGATATTGTTTTTGAAAATAAAAGGATATGGTTTTTTTCGAAAATAAAAGGAATTCGATTTTTATATATTGAATAGCAAAGTAAAAATTCGATTTTTATATATTGAATAGCAAAGTAAAAATTCGATTTTTATATATTGAATAGCAAAGTAAAAATTCGATTTTTTTTATATATTGAATAACAAGGTAAAAAATCGATTTTTACATATGTAGTTACAACAACGAAGATGACAAAAATGCGATAACGATGAAGATTTCTATCAAAGAAGAGTCAAGATGATTGGATAGCTATCGGTGAGAATTTCTCACTCTTCAATTTCTTTTCTAGTTATATATATATATACTAGGATGCAGACGGTGCTTAATAACACCCGACACAATCGTCCACAGACCATGGACTTGTTTGTTTGATTGCAAAAATTAGTTAGATTATTTGATTGAATTGTTTGGTGAAATGGAATGGATTTGATTGATGTGTGAATGGCGTGGGCCTTCACTAAACCGGGGATAAGGCTAGGCCTTGTCCCGTTTCTAGTATCGTGCCGTTATGCCGCCAAAATTTTCTAAAATAAGTTAGAAAAATAAAAATATCATTTTATTTATAGAATGAACTGAATAGAAATTCATATGTTGAAATAAAATATTTTATCGTTAAAAATATAATTTTTAACGTGAAAGCGAATAAAATAAAATATTCATTTACAAACCAGACGGTTTGTTTATGTACACCTATTTGAAGGACATTGATTGGGTCGATAAATTTTACACATCGCCCAACTGCACAAATAAAACCTGTGTTTGATTGTTTGAAACCCCACACGGGTGTTGGGATGAAATTTGAAGTTCACTCATCCTGATTGATTAAATATGTCGATCGATAGATTGACAGGCTGTTATAAGCGTTAGATATCTATATTTGATGCTTATACGGTGTAGTGCACTTTGGTTGATGGTTGATTATTTTTCAATGCTATTATATACGTGTGATGTATGAAAATCCATATAATTAATATTATATGGTGATTGATTGGGCCTCATTCCAATTTAGAAAATAAAGAACATTAAAATATAAAGGTTCATGTGTTGACAGTACTCATCCGTTGAGATTAGTCATGTGTTGAACGAATATTTTTATAATAAAATTTGCATCTTTATCAATATAAAATAAAGATTCATGTGTTGACAGTACTCATCCGTTGAGATTAGTCATGCGTTGAACGAAATATTTGAAAAAGAAATATTTGAAATAGAATATTTGAAAATAGACTTATTAGAAGCCGTGTTGATTAGATTGACGCCATTTTGACGTGAACGATATTTATATCGATTTTATTCATTTTAAAATGAATATTGAAAAGTGATTTCGAAATCGAATATTTTTAAATAAATTTGATTTGAATTGAATATATAATAAATTTGATTTGAATTGAATATATAACGAATTTGATTTGAATTGAATATATAACGAATTTGATTTGAATTGAATATATAACGAATTTGATTTGAATTGAATATATAATGAATTTGATTCAAATAGAAAACGGAAATGAATTGAATATAAAATGATTTCGAAATGAATGGAATATAAAACCATTTCGAAATGAATTGAATATAAAACGATTTCGAATTAAATTGAATAGAAAACAAATTGAATTCAAATGGAATAGAAAACGAATTTGACTTAAATTGATTAGAAAACGAATTTGATTTAAGTCGAATAGAAAACCAATTCGAATGGTAATCGACGAAATATAATATATATATATATATACATATTATATATATAATGGCCTGAATAGAACGCGCCGCGCCGCGGCAGTTCATGAATTTCGACCATTTATTTCAAACGGACATTACGGGAGATCCGACCGTCGGATTCTCCTAAAATCGGAATCGTTGGGTTCGTTTCGAAAAGAGCTTTCTAACAAATATTAGAAATTCAAAATCTAACGGTTGGATTTAGAGATACGTCCAAATCAAATTTAGAAAAGGTCGTTGTAAGTGCAGTTCGATGGCCGTTGACGGAAATTGACTGTACGGGCTTTGATAAAATTATTAAAAATAGTAATAATTTGTGTAAAATCATAAGAAATAATTTAGGAAAAATTGGGATGAAAAACTCCATATTTGAAAAGATAAAAATAGATTTCTATCGAAATGAACTAGTTTGAACTAAATTTAAAACCCGATTCGTTTTTAAATAAATAAATTAGATTTAAAAAGGGGTTTTAAATAATCGGAATTCCTAATATATTTGATTTAAATTGAACTAGAATTGATTTGTGGGTTCATCGTGAACTGTGTTTTAAATAACACTAGTTCTTTAACCCGATAATAAATAGATTGTGATTTGGGTTTGTCGTGAACTGTGTTTTAAATAACACATAGTTCTTTAACCCAGTAAAAGGAGTTTTAATGAATCTGTAATTAGATTGAAATGTGAATCTATAATCTAAATTATCCAATTTAGAAATGAGCGAGAATGGAGTATCGCCAGTTTTGCTCCAAAGCGATAGTTAAATCTTTAATTAGATTTCAACGTGAAATGGTAATTAAATTTACCGATAACACCATGGTGTTAGATATGGAGTATCACCAGTTTTGCTTCATGGGATGAATAGGTTGGGAATGGGAAATAAAATAAATAATTACTTCGGTGTGGTTCGCTAATCTCGACTAGTTTGAAAAACCATAATCTGGTTTGAAATGACATCCAAAGGAAGTTTAAAGGATAAATTTTAAAGAATTTATCTTGGATAAAATTAATGGGAACCTTTCCCTAAAAATGTGATTTTATGAATAAAAGAATATTCTGAATTGGAATGAGGCGTATGTTATGTTTGTGCAACATTTGTTTTTAATATACGCGAGTTGTTCGGAAAGTCCGGGTTTATACTCATTCTGAATAAGCGATTCGACGATAAGTCGAAGATGAAGACGGTGGTAGAAGACCGGAAGTCTTCACATCGTTTGGGTAATTACTGACGGTCCTGATTGGGCGGTACACCCAAGAGGATGGAAATAGTTGGTGGTCGTCCAGACGTCCTTGGAGATGGATGGATATGCGAGGAAAGTGCCTCCGTTTTCGTTCAGACCCAGAACGAACTTGTAAAAATGGATTGTGTGTCTGACATTGGATTTTATTCTGTGTTGATTGATTTATGTTAAATATATATCTGTTTGGCGGCGGAGAATTTATTCTCTTGCTTAACGCCCTTCTCTGAGACGTACGAGCTTAGAGGTTATATATCGATAGATATCAATCGCATAGCATGAATTGCCTGTGTGGCATACTGAGTTGCAATGATCAAGGCTTCTGTTGAAAAGCAAAGTCTTGTGGTTGATGATCAAAGCACGGCCTCTATGGCGTAGCTTTGTGTATAACGTGAATTCGCGAGCCTCACAACTCGGTATGAGTTAGAAACGGGATACGGACCGCTGGGAGAGCACGACGTTTCTTTCTAGCTATGGTGGTGTCAGTGACTTACCAGCCTTGACATTCATATACTTTTCACCTTTGTGATTGTTGGAATGAGGCGCCTCGATTATAGGTCTGTAAAGACCGGGAAACGTGTGTTCAGGCATAACTAATCCTCTAACGTAAGTGAGGACCGGCCCAGCCGAATCCAGGGTTGCCCAGAGTGCGTAGCCCTGAGGCATTTGCTAGAGTGTCTCGAGCGCGGAGAGGATCTTGCCCCTTGCCTCGACTCATGACGTAATCCAATTTCCAATACGTGTATTGCGGTTTTAATTGTAGAACTAGTATGGCGACATGATATATGGTACCTATGCCGCCTATGATTGATATTTATGATTGAAATTGTTTTGACACTATACACTTATTATAGTATCAAATGATTTGTTTTAAACGTACCAAGCATGTTTGGCTATTATAAGGGAAAACCCTATCCTCCGGCTTGCGTTGCATTGTGTGATGGTACCTGGGTCTTATAATAGCTTCATTTTTCAAAAAAGCATTGCGTTGTTTATCTATATGCACTGGTATTCTTGGGTGGAAACCCGTTCCGTGTTATACGGCGTGGTCCCTTGAATTACTCTCTTTTAAAGTAAAGTTTTAAATAACTGTTTTAGTTCTCACACCAGTCACATGACTGATCTGGAGTTTATTGTTTTAACCTAAACTCTGGGTGCCCCTATTTTCCACACGGGCAGCTAGTAGTTTTGGTTTTGCAGATTTATATTCATAGGATCCTGGTTTACAGGTGGAATGATATCCGGAAAGCTCTGTATCCGTATACCACCTTCAGTTGTGCTTTGTATTATTTTCCGCTGCTATGTAATTTATTGTAATCTCTGATATTTGTCGAATGTAATTTATTCAATTATACTCTGTATATTCTTGTATTTGATGGAATTGTTGTAATAGCAATGAAATGTTCTTCCGTCTGCGTTCTGTTTTGTCCTGTTCTCAAACGATCAGGGGTTTTGAGCGGTCTAGATCGGTTTAACGACTGATTCAGATCGAGCGAAATTCCGTGTCGTCACATTCTTCATACTGATAAGCCATGTATATCATTTCTGAAAAAGGAAGCTTCACATTCCTCATTACACTATTCTGATATCTCCTTTGAGGGCGGTGAATAAATCTCAGATTCTTCCTCTTTGGATCATGAATCAGATGAGGAGCAAAGTGAGAAAGTTCGTTGAATTTCTTATGATATTCTGGAATGGTCATGTCTCCCTATATCAGATAAGAGAATTCATCACATAATCACTCAGTCACTTCATGGGGAGTAAATCTTCCTAGGAAAATCTCTTTGAATCTATCCCAGGCGATATCACCTTCTGGATTATCTTTGATGATTGTTTCGCACCAGATTAAAGCTTCTTCTTTGAGCGCCCAAGATGCTACTAATCTTTTCTGATCGTCTCTCAACTGGATACGCTCAAAAATTCTTTCGACAGAACTCAACCAAGCTTGAGTCTGAATTATAGATTCATTGCCCGAGAACTGTGCTCCGTTCAGATTTCGATATCTCTTTAATAGAGCCTCTAGATCGGGTTCTGCATTTCTTCTGTTTCCGACACTCATTTTCTAGTACTTCTGCAAATAGCAGATCAAGTGTCAGGTCATAGAAAAGATAATTTAAAACATTGAAACACATACTTCAAATGTAAATGTGTCTATCGAGGTGTAATTTCATTCTGCTTTACTCATACTAGGATATTACTGATCCTATCTGTATGAGTTACCCGTCCTAGAACTCTACTGGTTCTATTTCTGACGAGTTCGTTAATATGTTATATTCCTGAGCCAAGCTTAACCAAAGCTCTGATACCAAATGAGACGACCCCAAACCCCGTACAGACGGCGGCAAGGGTAATCCTTGGAATATAACACATAAACAGATAATAGCAGAGCAGAAATAAATAAATACACCAGATAATGCACAATAGAATATACTGGATAAACGTAATCATCAGAGTTACACAATATACAGGATCATGCTTAGTACAAATACAGTTCAGCTATACATAAATGTCTACAGCGGAAAACAAACATAATGTACAATAGGAGCTGAACAACATAAAAAGAGATAAATGATAGAATCCATCTTCAGCTCCAGCTATCCTGAGAAAGCCATCTAAAACCTGAATACAAGGCTGCCCGTGTAGAAAAAGAGGCACCCGAGTTTGAAAGTGAAACAAACTACGAGTCAGTCATGGGACTGGTATGAGAAATCTACTCAACACATTTATAATATGGCTAATCACAGGACCACGGCACTTTCGTGGAAGGGGTTTACTCCATTGGATTGCCAGTGCTTTAAAACAAACAATTCTTTTAAACATCGCAATGCTTTTTATAAAAATGAAGCCATTATAAGACTCAGTTCCCATCACATAATGCAACGCAAACCGGAGGATAGAGTTTTCACCTTATAATGGCCAAGATATGCTTGATACGAATAAAACAAAAGCATTTGATATTACTACTAGGGTTTATATGTTTCAAAAACAATTTCTAATCATAAATATCAATCATAGACGGCACTAATGCCCCATACCACTATGTCGCCATATATAGGTATACAATCAAAACCGCATAGTCACGTATTTGGAAATTGGATTTCCGTCATGAACCAAGGCAAAAGATAGTCCTTACCGACTTCAAGACTGTCTAGCTCGAGCCTCAGGACCCAGACTCAGGTGGACCCTTGGATCGTCAGGGTCGGTCCACCGATGTGGATTAAAATTCCTGAACAATGCGTTTCGCCAACCTTTGGGGTGTAAATGAGCCAACAAATGACTCCATCAGACCCGGATCGTCTGATATAACCGAGGTGCCTCGCAACAGTAACAACCACATCAGTCAAACTCGTCAGGGCGCGTAAAACCACTGACGCCACTTCTAGCTAGAAAGAAACCCAAGTCCTCCCTGAGGTCCTCTCCCGTTTCTGGTTTATACCGGGGTGTGAGGCTCGCGATTTCACGTTATACACAAAGCTATGCCACACAGGCGGTGCTTTGATCATCACCTCAAGACTTTGCTTTTCAACAGAAGCCCTGATCACTGCATCTTAACATGCCACACAGGCAATTCACACCGTGCAACTGATGGCTATCAATCACACAGAATAAATTCCAATGTCAGACACACTGTCCATTTGCAAGTCCGTTCTGGGTCTGAACGAAACCGGAGGCACTATATACCTCGCAAACCCATCGATCACCACGTACGTCTGGACGATCACCACTCATTATCCATATTTCGGGATGCCTCCCAATCAGGACCTCGGTTACCATCCAAACGAGGTGAAGATCTCCGGTCTTCGACCACCGTCTTCATCTTCAATTTCTTATCATCGATTCAGTATTCAAAATGGGATAAACCTGGTCTTTCTGAGCAACTCGCGTATATAATAAACAAGTGCTACACAAACACTACTACGCATCATTTCAATTCATTTGTCACTAACCGTCAATCAGTAAGAGAACGATTTCCCAAATAATAACCCTGAAGGCCGAAACCAACATCAGATCAACACCCAGGAAACCATTCGACTTAGCCAACATTCAGTTAGTTTCTAAATTTCACATCCATATCGTTTATAATATTTTATAACAATTTATCGCTATTTTTATTTATTTTAAAATAGCCAATTTATTCAAAACAACGCTTCGGGCCATAACGCGGCCGTGGCGCTGTTTTTCTGTTTTTCTTCAGATTTGATTTACACATATCTGAAAATCTAACCGTTGGATCTTCACAAAATTTACATCATTAGAAAGATCTTTTCAAAACAAATCCAACGGTTCCAGTTTCAGGAAAATCCGACAGTCGGATCTCCCGGTATAATCGTTTGAAGTTTCAATTTCAAAATACGAACTGCAGCATCGTTATTCGATTTAATATAATTATATTTATATATATATAAATAAATATAATCGATTCTTGCGCTGTTTTTCTTCAGATTTGAGTTAAACATTCCAGACAGTCCAACCGTTGGATTTTTACAAAGTTGGTGCCGTTGGAAAGATATTTCCAAAGCGAACCCAACGGTTGCGGTTTCGGGAAAAGCCGATGGTCGGATCTCCCGCACTTATCGTTTGAAATCACGGTTTCAAAATACGAACTACAGCTTCGTTATTCGATATATTTCAATTCTATTTATATATATATATATATATATATATATATATATATATATATATATATATATATCGATTCTTCGATTTCAAAAATATATGAATTTCATACATTTGATAAAAATGATATTTTTATCCAACTGTTTTCTATTTCAACACTTCACTATTTTTTACAATTCATGTATATACTAAAAATGTGATTTTTAATGTAAAACAATTTATTTCAAAACTCGACTATTTTATATAGTTAATATAGGTGATAAAAATTGGATTTTTATTAAAAAACAATTTTTTTCAAAACAAGATTATTTTATATAGTTCATATCGATGATAAAAATTGGATTTTTATTATAAAATAATTTCTTTCAAAATATGAATACCATTCAACGCATGAATTTCAATTAAACGAATGAATTTCGATTCAACACATGAAGGTTTTCTATAGTTTATGTATATAGAGTAAAAATGTGATTTTTATATTTAAAACACGAATACCATTCAACACATGAATTTCTATCCAACGAATGAATATCGATTCAACACATGAAGGTTTTCTATAGTTTATATAAATAGATAAAAAGGTGATTTTTATTGCAAAACAATTTATTTCAAAACATGAATGTCATTCAACAAAGGAGTTTCTATTCAACACACGAATATAGTTTCAACACATGAAAATAATTCTAACACATGAATATTATTCAAAATTTCGGCAGCATAACGGCAGGGTAGTTAAAACCTGGACCGTCCCTAGTACGGCTCCTCGCTCTACCTTAAAGCCTCGCAGCTTTTGACAATGGGGAATAATGCATCTAGTTCGCATGCAGGCGGCATGTATATTTTTTTCATTTCCACAAACTAATCCTATGTGGTTTCAACCAAATATTTCTCAACCACAAACGGGTATTTTTCAACCACAATCAATCAATTTCAACCACAAACAATTTCAATCAACCATTCGCTATCAATCAATTTTCACACCAATCACAACCAATAAACATCGTCCATGATTTGTGGACGAGGGGCGTATATATATATATATATATATATATATATATATATATATATATATATAGCATTTCACTTCTATTTCAACACATATATAATTTTTACAACGCATATTCAACTTATACATCAAACGTACAACTTATACAACGCTTATACAAGAGGTGTACAATGCTTATAAACTCATATATTGACTATATAATTTATACATCATCGTTTTCCATATCGTTTATAAATTAGATATCTCACATTGGGTTCCACTCCACCAAAAATAGCAGAAGGTTCAGAAAAATATGCGGTCTCTTCTAGAATGTAGAAGACGTCCACAGGGTCACGATGTTTCCTGTTTCATCGAATTTCGTCGAAAAACGAAAAAATATGATTTTTCAAAGTTTGTAACGGTTTAATGGTGTTAAAACAGTTCAAAATAAACAGCCGAACCTTTTCTGAAATGGTTCCAA
Source organism: Allium sativum (assembly GCA_030737875.1). NCBI lineage: Eukaryota > Viridiplantae > Streptophyta > Magnoliopsida > Asparagales > Amaryllidaceae > Allium > Allium sativum. Next base: position 167,645,652 of record CM060913.1, read on the forward strand.
ACTAGGTTTGGATTTTTCGACCAATCCGTGCAATGGTTCCACGATCGGGTTGCGTGAGGTCGAAGGGGGAGGAGAGGCGCTCAGGCGCCGGAAGTGGGGTCCACTTCGGTGGTCTGACGTGGTCACGGCGGAGCTTCAAAGCTCTGAACTTCCCACTCGCGGTTCTCTTCAAATACACTTTGAAAAAATGCAAATCCTGTATGGATTTGAAGCTTGAGAGGTGCTCTGCAAAATCCTTAACTGAAGCACTTGATTTTACTGAGTGTAGAAGGAAGAATCAGGGCTAGAAGGTTGCGAGCTGTTTCCGTCGTCCGTCCTGGGTACTATCGGAGAGAGAGAAGATGCAACGACCAATGAATTTTTTTTTATTTATAAATTTTAAAATCTCTAAAATACCCTCTTCCACACACGAACACCAATTCAAACCCAACGACTGTCGTCCCTAGCGTTTTACCCCCATTCCGAACACAATGGGATATGTTTCGAAGGCCCATTCGACTGTTTCAGTCATTTTTCCTTCAAATTAAAATATAAACATTCAATATTTAATTTGAACGTACATTTCAATTTACCAGGGCCACGAACTGATTCGAAAAATTCCAGAAAAATAAATCCAGCTATGTTTTGATGATACGGTCCCAACAAAACTAGTTTCGTCGAATTCTGAGACCGTTTGCAAAAAGGCCCATTTCTGGTCGATCCAATTTAATAGAAATCGACCAAATACATTTTCCTTTACCACGCTCACGTACTAGCTTCAAAAATCATGAAATTTTAAACCTAGCAATAATTTGACATCCCGGATCCAACAAAAGTGGTTTCGTCAAATTCCGTGGTCGTTTACAAAATGGCCATTTTCACGGGCTATATAAATTCCATAGCGACCTTTCTGAAAATTCATTCGGCCATAACTTTTGCTTTCCGCTATGAAACTTCGATTTTGTAGATTCGTTAGAAAGGTATTCACTAACAGATTTAAATATTTTTGGTTTCACTTAAATCCGTTTTATTTTGCACCCGGTACAGTCAGTCAAAGTTTGAATTCAAATTTTGAAACTACCGCGCCATTTCAGGCCTTGTTTATAATTTGAATTAATTATATTCGTTTTCAAACGTCGATTCAAACTCACTTTTCATTGCTATTATTTAAAATATTTATTTAAAATATTTAAAATCCACTATTTTAGCCAATTTAAAAATTTTAAATTGGTTCAGATTTTCCGGGTTGTTACAGCGTGCCCCTTCCCCGCCTAGTACGGAGTTCTTTACTTTGATACCCCTCTGGGTTACTGACTGAAATGGGTCCCACACCACATGATACAAGCTCTCCCCTATGTCTTCTATCCCCACTATGTTTTCTACTGACTATGTAAACCCTAAGGTGTCTTTAATTACATAGCCCTCAATCAGTTATGCGTACCTATAGGTGTCTTTAATACATAACCCCTATTCTACCTATCGGTTATGCGTACCCATAGGTGTCTTTAATACATAACTCTACCTATCCCCATTAGTTATGCGTACACCTAAGGGTGTCTTTAATACATAACTTTACTATTCTGCCCCGGCTATGTACACCATTAGGTGTCTTTAATTACATAACCCCCTTTTTAACGGTTAAGTTTGTGGGCCTATATATACTAATATTACCCACCTACCCATCAGTTGTACTTAACCCACCCACAATCCAACTCGTTTTACTTAACCCTAACTTATGTCTAGCATCATACAGTCCATATGTACTAAGTTAAGTAGTCATTAATCAACATTAATTAATTATTGAGACAACTAATCGTATTTCACATGCCACCCAAGGCACCCACTTAATTCCACATGCCACCCAAGGCACCCACTTATCCCCTCATGTCCCACTACATGTTTATCTTGTTAAGTGTTTCTTAATTCATTAAGACCGTAACCTTATAAAGACTTCTCACATTAGACTGGCATTTGTGGCAGCTGGATTTGCCGGGCCGGGTCCGGGCAGTCTTACACCACAAAAGAGCCTAACCTCATGTCTTTACAACTGTCACGCATTTAATTTATGCCTAAGACCTCCCACATTAGACTGACATTTGTGGCAGCTGCATTTGCCGGGCGGGTCCGGGCAGTCTTACACCACAAAAGAGCATAACCTTGTGTCTTAGACGGTTAATTACTCCTAATTAATCATTCCCCAATTTGAATTACTTTCCCTATTCAAATTATCAATTAATTCCAAATATAACTGTGGCCATAATTGACTCAATTATGTCCATTCATTTATGGTATGTAAAAATCATACCAATTTCTTCACAAATTTATTTTATGCCATTTAAGGCATTTATGCCAATTCTCAATATTAAATCTTCTGACTTTAATTGCTTAAACATTCATCTTTTGATTAATTAAGTTAATTAATTAATCCTTTCCTTTTTATAGGTGTCAATACCTATCTTATTAACAATTTGAATTTCCTATGCATAAATGGTCATATTCAAATTATACCATTTTTATCCAATTTTACCCATGTCATAATAGGTAATTATTTATATGTTTCCCTACCAGAATCATGTGTCCAATTTACTATGTAAATTATGCCTATTACAAATTCCCCTTTTTCCCCTGTTTCTTAACTAGCGTAACCGTTTGCGTTTTTGGCGTCATCGAGGCTATAAAATAGTCTCGCCATAACAATAAAATAAAGGGAATGACAAGGTGATCGTTTTCAGTACAATTTTTAGCCTAAGCATGACAACTAGTGAAAATGACATGATAACTTCACATATAATTATGATTCACCACATAATTAACAAGTTGCGTAGATTCATGACAACTTGCATAGGTTTATGAATTAACAACTTAATTAACAACCAACATAGGTTCATGATTCTCAACATAATCCACAACTTATATGGGTTCATGATTCACAATATAACAACTTGCATGTTTCATAACATAACTTCTTGCATAGGTGACTTACATAGGTTCATGATCCACAACATAACAACTAGCATAGGTTCATGAATTAACAACTTATCAACTTGCATAGGTTCATGATTCATAACATAACAACTAGCATAGATTCATGAATTAACAATGCAACAACTTGCATAGGTTCATGGTTCATAACATAACAACTAACATCGATTCATGAATTAACAACGCAATAACTTGTATAGGTAACTTGCATAGGTTCATAGTTTCTCAATATAATAACTTGCATAACTTCATGATTCACAACAATAATAAACATGCATAATATCATGATTCACAACAATAATGAACTTGCATAACTACAAACAACATATACCCAAATCATAGTCTACCACGATTCACTTTTATTTATTTAAACCTAAAAGTGACTAGAATTCACCGAATAAGGGGTCTTGAGTTCTGGGATCCGAATTCTGTAATTGATTAGCGTTCCCTTGTTGTAGACAATTTCATTGTTGTAGTTTTAGGCTTGATTTGAATTGAATTGTTGTCCTTAATTTGCTTGTAGTTGGTGGAGGCTACTCTAGGGTTTGGAGTGACAGCATGAAGGCTACTGATCTAATTTTTGATTTGATTCTAGGGTTTGGTTCTACACATGTTTATATGGAATTTCAATTTAATTATAGCCATCGGATGATCTTAGGGTTTATCAAAACCACTCAGTCGGGATAGGGTGACACCTCAGCCCTAATGACTCAGCAAGGAGTCAGAAAGGACTCAGCAATGAGTCAGAACATGGGTCAGACTGAACCAGAAGGCTGTGCAGGTTTTCTCTCGGCCTGGGCGCACTTGGGAAGTGCGCCAATGCAAATTTGTACTGGCGCACTTCCCAAGTGTGCCAGTGCATTTTTTTTTCAAACATCGTTCGTCCATATCTTCTTCATACGGCATCCGTTTTATGCAAACTCGGACTCTATCTCAAGTAGAATTCCGAGACGAACGCAATGGCATGACCCGTTTCCCTTAATTCCCACATTTGAAATTAAGTATTCTTTAATTTAGTTAATATGATTATTCAAAAATTCGGGGTGTTACATTCTCCCCTCCTTAAAGGATTTCGTCCCCGAAATCTTCAAGTTATGCAATCACCCATCTACTCAACCATCATCCACAAGCATCCATTGTCCTTAGAAGATTTCTAATGCCATATGAACATATGCAAAAAGTGTGTGTATATGTTCCTTATCTAATGCAAAATCAGGCGGTTTACTGATTCATTTGGCCTCCTCAATGCAAACCATGATAGTGCCATGCATCCATTATGTATGCGAAAGAATCCAATAGATACATATTATTTCTACATGTGTGCTTAACCATTCATCAAAATGCAGCATCCATATGATAACACAACCATTGTTCATCCATTAACCTAAATATGCACACACATTTATATGCAATATGAAAGTGATTTGAGCCAATCTAGTGCCTAATGTGTGTGTAAATGCATCCACTAGCAAACACTTGCATCCACTTGCAACTATCAAACATAACATGTCTCAAACACATGTTCACATCCATGGATTTCCTATCTAAAGGGCGAAGATTCGGTTGATGGGATACAAACGAATGATACAACTAGAACAAAAGCTCTGTTCCCATTTGACATCGGTTAAGAGAATAATTCCTTAAGTCTCAGCCCTGAAGACCGAAATCAACATTGGACTGACACCCAAAGAATTACCCTCATTAAACAATGTCAAAACTGGAGATCTACTTCATGCTTCGAGTAGAAACCCCTATCCTTCAGAAATATCCAGATACTTACAAACTACTAGTACAGATCAGATTAAAGAATGATTCTCAGAAAGCTAAGCATAACAGACCCTTGCGGGTCACAAGAAATTTTGGGGGTCTTCCCATGACAAGTTAGAAAATTAATGACCCTCCTCTCAAAATCTAGAACGACCCTCTACATAGAAAGCTGGTCCATTCAGAACCAACCCATAGCCCATAAACTTGAGCACACAAGCGTCACCTTCAAATTTTGACGCCTAGCACAGATAATTTCAACCCCATACAAATCACCAATAAATGAGCAGAACCACAAAAGGGGTTTGAAACAACTACGGGATCAGAAACAAGACTAGTATTAAAGTGCATAGTCAATTACAAAATCAAAATGCCAGAATCCAAAAGAGTCTTAACTTCATAAAGAAATTAAACCTTTTAAATAAATTTTTCCTATCTCTATCCTATCCATCTACCACGAGAGCATTCGTCTGCCTTCCAGAAGTCCTTTGCGATCCCTGCGCCTTCGGGCATTCCTTGGAAAAGTGTCCGACCTCTCCACACTTAAAGCAATTGGACTTCCTCCTTTTACATTCTTTGACTAGGTGACCTTCTTTCCAACAATAGTGGCATTTCCTCTTATCCTATCCCTTGTCATCCTTCTTGTAACACCTCGTAATTCTGTTAATATTAATATTCACAAATTAAAGAATAACTAATCTCAGACATAAGAATTGCGGGAAATGGGTTGCGCCATTGTGTTCGTCTCGGAATTCTGGTTGAGATAGATTCCGAGTTTGCGTGAATTGGACTTCGTATGAAGAAGTTATGGCCATCGGAAGTTTCAGAAAATTCAAAACAGCTCGTAGGAAATTTAAAATTCAAACTGAAAGTGCAGAAGCTGGCTGGGCGGGAAAAATTCCCGCCCAGCCAGGTCGACTAGGGAGTCGACACTAGTGTCGACCTCCCCCCCCCCCCCCAAGGTCGACTATAGTGTCGACCTGGGTGTCAACCTGGTCAGTCGGCTAGGGTTTTGACTGAGCCCAATCTTGAGCTGCTGATGTGTCTTTAGGGCTGAGTTGGCAAATTAAACGGTTCAAGTTAGTTCTGAGTTGATCTGACGGTCTAATTAAACCCTAAACTCTATAAATACTTAGGTAGTCTCTCACTCTAAACTCACATGAAAAATAGAATAGCCACTGTCATACCGCCGCCATGGAACTCAGTCTAGCCGCCGCCAACTAAGAAGGAAGAAAGCTAATCAAAACCCTAATTCTACTCAATTCTAAAGCAAATCAAGACTCTCTTTCTTCTCTAATTGTGAGTATGATGATCTTAACAAGATTATTGTTTAACTAATTAGATTAAGTCATGAATAGATTATAAGTGAATGATGTGGATTGTCATATATGTTGTTGTAAACCTTATGCTATCATGTATGTTATAAATCCTATGCTATGTGATGATGATATCCTATATGTTGTAAATCATGCTATGATGATATTATATAGGTTGTAATTTTCTATGCTAAGTTGTGGTAAATCATACATGTTATAAAATCATGATGTTGTTATCTATGCTAATTTATTCATGTTAATCAAATCATAGTGTTTGGGCTATGTTGATCTATATGACAAACCATGTATGCAAGTTAGATTGATTAGTAAAGATTATGAACATATGCCATGACATTTATTTAGAGCTAGAATTATGACATCTAGAATTATGCTATGACATATGTGAATTCTATGTGCTAGTTCACACCATCATTATGTTGCATAAAACCCCATATGCAAGTTTATACATGAATTTGGGTTATGATCATATCATGTAAATTGTGACATTTAACAAGTTGACACCTTTAGATCCACAACATGTGTAGTTTTATGCAAGTTTCACCCCTATCATGATTAGATCTATTTTTATTTGTCTATATGTTGTCATAATTCATCTTTGTGCTATGAGTTAGACTATTCGAGTCTAACGTATATTTTGCGTTGAATAAGCGAACGTATAACATGGGGTAGGGGTAATATTAAGGATTTAATATTAAGAAGTTGGGGTGCAATTGATATGATTTTGCATGCCATGAATGGATGGCCATAATTGAGTCAATTATGGACATCATTAAAAGTGGACTTAATTAATAATTTGAATAGGGAATTATTAAAACTGGGGTAAAAGATTATAAGTGTTAATCAATGCTTAGTACACGAGGTTGGACTCGTTTGTGAAGTAAACCTGCCCGGACCCGCCCGGCAAATCCAGTGGTCACAAATGTCAGCCCAATGTGAGAGGTCCTAGGCCCAAATTAAAGCATAATGGTTGTAAAGACACGAGATTAGACTCTTTTATGGTGTAACACTGCCTGGACCCGCCCGGCAAATCCAGCTGCTATAAATGCCAGTCTAATGTGAGAGGTCTTTATGAGGTTATGGCCTGAATGAATTAAGAAATATTTAACCAGATAAACATGTAAGGTGGGACATGGGGGTTAAGTAGGTGCCTTGGGTGGCATGAGGAATCTAGTGGGTGCCCTTAGTGGCATGTGAAATACGATTAGTAAAACTTAACCAAACACACATGTAAATGAACATGACTAAGAGGGTTAAGTGGGATGTACTAGTGGACAAGCTTAGGTGAGTAGCTTGTGGGGGCCCATTTCAAACAGTATCCCAAACGTATCTTTGTGGGCTCGACCCAAGTCGAGGACAGGGCACACATGCTGGGCTTGACTATAAGAGGCCAAAACGGGGTAGCGGTGGCAACGCAAGTCCAACGGGTTTCATATGCGTGTGTGGACCCGGGCTGGTAGGTAAGACGTGGTTGCATCTTGTAGGTATAAGCCGTGCATTCTCAAGTTGTATCGGGTTGCCACTTTAGGGGAGTGATACACCCCACTGTAGGTCCAGCACGGGTATCTACGAGTAGGGAGCCGATCGCAAGTGGGTAGTGGGGTACACCTAGCGGAGATAGGGGCAGACGGCACCTATGTAGTCAGCTAGGGGTACGCAAGGCTGTTTATATAACTTCTAAGTGAGGTAAGTGGGATCAACTTTGAGGGTGACTAGTGTGGTGCAGTGTAGTAATTATTCGTTAGTAATTAGGTGTGCCTTTAACGTTATCTTTATCTGCTCTTCCATACCCAATAGTTCATAGACATTTCCTTGTTCTCCATCTTATGCCTTAGTCTAGTTATTTTGATGATAGTATTGTTAGAATTATCATACTCGCCAGACTTTATGTCTGACCCCCTCTATTTCTATCCTTTATCCCCCTCCAGGTCCTCAGGGTGGACCCAGCTCTAGTGGAGTTTGATTGGATTGCTTTATCTCTTTGGGAAAGCTTGGACCGTTGAAGTAAAGTCCAGTTTGTTATCTTCTTTAATGAATATTTATGTAATGGGATTATGTATTTTGTTTATCAAGATGGATATTGTACTTGACTCAGATTTATTGTTTTATGATGTAACAAACATGTTTAATTTCTGCTGCAATAAAATTAAGTTTTAGATTTCCAAGTACTACTTATTATCTGTCTTATTGTAATTTTTCTGTTCTATATTCACTTAAAATCTCCGTGGAAGTTAATGCATTCCCTTTGTGAGTGACATTAATGGACGTGGGGTGTTACACGTGGTAGCAGAGCTTAAGGTTACCAGAACATATAATTTTTTTAGAAAAACTATTTTTCTAAAGTATTTTTGGAAGAAGTATTTTCAAAAACATGTCTTAATGAGTAATTTAAAGAGGAAAGTTTTTATGAAAAACATAATTCCCAACCCTTTGTGAGTGACATTAATGGACGTGGGGTGTTACACGTGGTAGCAGAGCTTAAGGTTACCAGAACATATAATTTTTTTAGAAAAACTATTTTTCTAAAGTATTTTTGGAAGAAGTATTTTCAAAAACATGTCTTAATGAGTAATTTAAAGAGGAAAGTTTTTATGAAAAACATAATTCCCAATAGCCATATATCTTTATCTTTCGAATTCTCCTTTTTGAATCTTTCCTTTTTCATTTCAGGATGGCTGAAGATCTTAACCTTCCGGACGGTGTAACGATATCAGGATGGTATAGGAGGTTATTAGTGGCTAGGGCCGCTGCGGGTCCGGCCAATGTTCCTCCACCACCAGTTGCACCCGCTCTCCTCCCCGCGCTGATACTTTTGCAAAGACGTGCACGGAATTTAAGGCTATGGGTGGAAAACCTTTTCAAGGGTCAGAAACGTTTGTGGAAGCTAGAGATTGGCTTAAGGAGGTGCAAGAATTGCTAGAAATCTTTGAAGTAGAAGAAGGGAGGAAAGTCAAATTAGCAGCTTGGTTAATAAAGGGAGAGGCCTCGTTTTGGTGGGAGGTCACTAATGGGGAGCATCTTGTTGATTCTTGGGCGGATTTCAGACGTAGGTTTGAGGCGAAGTTTCTCTCACGGGCGGAAGAAAATCTATATATGGAAAGGTTCTTGACGTTAAAGCAAGGAAGCTCATCAGTGAAAGAATATGTTAACAAATTTAATCAGTTAGCAAGGTTTGGCTTGGACTTAGTGAACACGCCGGAGAAGAAGGCTCTGAGGTTTGTTAATGGCTTGAATGAACCATTGCAAGGGTTGGCTATGACCCACATCCCTATGGGGGCCACCTTTGAGAAGCTAGTAGAAATGGCGCTCATGCACGAGGAGAAAAGCGCTAATGCTAATAAGGCACCCGAGAAGAAAGGGGATCAGAAGAAACCACAACAGCAAAACAAGAAGGGTGGTAAAGACAATAACGGCAAGGGAAAGAAGAAATGCTTTAACGGTGGGACACCAGGCCATCTCAGCAAGGATTGCCGAAAGAAAAAGAAGACTGGTTGTTTTCACTGTGGTGAAGCAGGACATCTAGTGAAGGACTGCCCAAAGAAGGGGCAGAGAGCAGGGTCTACCTCGGGAGGACAGGTGCAGGCTCTTATGGCACCAGGGCAGGCAAGGGGACAAGTTCAGGCTCTCTCGATCCCACTGCTGCAGGAACGAGGTAGAACCATTTCTGTTGAAAGCTTAGTTTTTTTGTTCGATCATCATGTCTGTACTTTATTCGATTCGGGCGCATCGCATTCGTTTATCTCTACATCATTAGTTGAATCACTGCTCTTAAACACCGGTTTAGTAGAGGATCCCTTAGTTGTTTCGAATCCAATTGGGGGCTCAGCTTATTTGTCTTGGATGTGTTTGGATTTGAAAATTTCTATACTTAGCGTTGAGTTTAGATGTGATGCTTATGTGTTGGGCTTCATGGGCTATGGGCTAATTTTAGGAATGGATTGGTTATCGAGAAATGGGGCCGTTCTTGATTGTGAAAGAAGAGTAGTTAGGCTCGTGACTCGCCTTGGCAACACTCTCGAAATCTTTTGTAATCCCATAAATTCTGTTATGCTAAGTTATTTAGAATTGCTTGACGTGTCTAAGGAAAATCTACAATCTGTTCTGTGGTCCGAGAATACTCGGATGTGTTTGAGGAGGTGAAGGGCTTGCCTCCGAAGCGGGAGATAGATTTTCGAATATATCTTGTGGATAATGCAAAACCAGTATCTTTGTCAGTACGCCACATGACTCCTCGTGAAAGGAGGGAACTCGATAAGCAAGTGAAGGAGTTGATTGAGAAGGGGTTCATAAGACAAAGTATATCGGAGTGGGGTGCTCCAGTAGTATTTGCCACGAAGGCAGATGGGTCCCTTAGACTTTGTGTGGACTATAGAGAACTTAATAAACTTACTAAGAAGAACAGACACCAACTGCCGAGGATTGACGATCTCTTCGATCAATTAGTTGGCGCCTCAGTGTTTTCACAGTTGGACTTAGCCACTGGTTTCCATCAGTTGAGAGTGGTTGAGGATAGCATAGACAAGACTGCCTTTAGGACTCCGGACGGTTTCTATGAATGGCTAGTGATGCCCTTCGGTTTGACAAACGCCCCCGCATACTTTATTGATCTGATGATTATGGTGTTTAGGGAGTACCTTAACAAATTCGTGGTGGTCTTTGTAGATGACATCTTGATCTTTTCTAAGGATGAAGAAGAGCATGCACTACATCTTAGGGAAGTGTTGGAGACCCTACGAGCGCATAATCTTAAAGCTAAATTTTCTAAGTGTCACTTCTGGAGGAAGGAAGTACGATTCTTAGGGCACGTGGTTTCCAAAGAAGGGATAGCCGTGGATCCCGCGAAGGTGGTGGCCATCCAAGATTGGAAGGTCCCTAAAAATGCTACCGAAGTAAGAAGTTTCTTGGGGTTGGCTGGCTACTATAGGAAGTTTATCAAAGACTTCGCAAAGATATCAGCTCCATTAACACGCTTGACGAAGAAGAACCTAGTTTTCACATGGGACGTAGATTGTGATGAAGCGTTCCAACGTTTGAAGAGAGCTTTGACTTCAACCCCAGTCTTAGTATTGCCAGACGGGAGTAAGCCGTTTACTGTTTATACCGATGCTTGTGGGACATGACTAGGCACAGTCTTAATGCAAGAGGGAAGGGTAATAGCCTATGGTGGAAGGCAGTTGAGAGCGCATGAGAAAAATTACCCTACACCTGACCTAGAGTTGGCCTCTATTGTCTTCGCGCTTAAGTCTTGGCGTCATTATCTTCATGGCGAGAAATTCGAATTATTCACTGACCACAAATCTTTAAAATACTTATTCTCTCAAAAAGGACTTGAACTTAAGGCAGCAAAGGTGGATGGAGTTCTTAGCGTCCTACGACTTCGAGATAGCATATACCCCTGGCAAGGGTAACGTAGTGGCCGATACCTTAAGTAGAAAAAGATTATCCTTAAGTCCTTTGTTTGTTGAGCGGCGAAACTTAGAATTTATTTCGATGTTTGACTTTAGACCTTTCGTTGACTTTGTACCCGGTTTCCTAGCATCCATGGAGGTCAGACCTACGCTTTTGGGACGAATTAGCGAGGCACAGAGCGACGACCCACAGTTGGTTGAGTTAGTAGAAAAGCTCAAAAGAGGGTATTCATCAAGCCATCTCCGTAGGTATACCCTGGACGATAAGGGTTGGTTACGTAGGGATAGTAGACTTTGTGTACCTCGAGACGAAGGGTTGAGGAAGGCTATTCTTGACGAAGCACATCGTTCGAAGATGACCATTCATCCCGGCGGGGACAAGATGTACAAAGACATGAAGCGAGTTTTCTTTTGGGCCGGTATGAAGAGGGATGTGGCCGAGTATATCGCTAGATGCTTGGTGTGCCAACAAGTAAAAGCGGAGCAAAAGAAACCCGGTGGGTTGCTTCACCCATTGGAGGTTCCACTATGGAAGTGGGAAAGTGTCTCGATGGATTTTGTGGATGGATTACCAAGATCAAGGAAGGGTAATACGGGGATTTGGGTTATAGTAGATAGAGTTACTAAAAGCGCCCATATTATTCCCATGAAGAGTAAGAGGACTGCTCCATGGTTAGCTTTTGTATACGTTCGAGAGATAGTTCATTTGCATAGTGTTCCTTCTAGCATAGTGAGCGACCGCAATCCTATTTTCACTAGCGAATTTTGGAGAAGCTTACAAGAGGCGGTAGGGACTCAGTTATGTTTGAGCACCGCATATCATCCTCAGACGGACGGCCAGACCGAGTGGGTGAATCGCATTCTAGAGGATATTTTGAGGCTATGTATCCTAGACTTTGGGGTACGTGGGAAGAGCATCTTCCATTGGTAGAGTTCGCATATAATAACAGCTTTCAGTCTAGCATTGGCATGGCACCTTTCGAAGCTCTTTATGGACGACCTTTTTGTTCACCTACATGTTGGTGGGAATCTACGGATAAGATCTTACTTGGGCCCGATATGATTAGAGAGACTTCGGAAAAGATCGACTTAATTCGAAGGAGGATGAAAGCAGCGCAAGATAGGCAGAAATCTTATGCGGATAAGAGGAGGACAGATCTTGAGTTTGAGGTTGGGGACATGGTCTTTGTCAAAGTGTCTCCATTACGAAACGTTGTTCGCTTTGGGTCCGTTGGGAAATTAGCACCAAGGTTTGTAGGGTCGTTTCCTATTAAGGAGAAGATTGGATAGATGGCGTATAGAGTGGAGTTGCCTGAGAGACTTAGTGGTGTACACGACGTATTCCATGTGTCACATTTGAGAAAGTGCTTGCACGAGACCGCGGAAGTGGTAGAGCCGAACTTGCTTAGAGAGGTGGAGATAGAGCGTGATGTGACGATTCGACGAGCTCCTATGCGCATTCTTGGGTCGGAGATCAAGAAGTTGAGGAATCGAGAGGTCGGACTAGTCAAAGTACAATGGGGAGATGATGAGAGCAACGCTACTTGGGAGACAGAAGAGAAGATGCGTTCACGATACCCTTTCCTTTTCGAGGGTATGTCCTTTAATTTCTCCTTTATCGCTTATCTTGTACTTATCTTACCTTTAGAGTATCCTCTCGCTAGTATCTTTGACCTTTAGTTAGGATAATCCTATGGTTGAAACATGTGTTTGAGACATGTTATGTATGATAGATGCAAAGTGGATGCTAGAGTTTGCTAGTGGTTGCTCGTGGATGCATATACACACACATTTAGGCACTAGATCGGCTCAGTCACTTCATATTGCATATAAATGGATGTATTTAGTAAAATGGATGTATGTCGATTGTATTATCATATAGATGCTGCATTCGGATGATGATTGTGCACGCATATAGAGATAATATGTAGTATTAAGGAACTTTTGCATACATAATGGACGCATGGCACTATCATGGTTTGCATTAAGGAGGTCAACTGAATCAGTGGACCGCCTGATTTTGCATTAGATATGGACATATACACACACTTCTTGCATATGTTCATGAAAGCATTAGAAGTCTATAAGGAAATGGATGCATGTGTTTGATGGTTGAGTAGATGGACGGTTGGATGTTAGGATATACATTCTTCTTGACTTGAAGATTTCGGGGTCGAAATCCTTTAAGGAGGGGAGAATGTAACACCCCGTAATTCTGTTAATATTAATATTCATAAATTAAAGAATAAATAATGTCAGACGTGAGAATTGTGGGAAACGGGTTGCGCCATTGTGTTCGTCTCGGAATTCTGGTTGAGATAGAGTCGGAGTTTGCGTGAATTGGACTTCGTATGAAGAAGTTATGGCCATCGGAAGTTTCAGAAAATTCAAAACAGCTCGCATGAAATTTAAAATTCAAACTGAAAGTGCAGAAGCGGGCTGGACGGGAAAAATTCCCGCCCAGGAATGTCAACTGGGGAGTCGACACTAGTGTCGACCTCCCGCCCCCCCCCCCCCCCCCCCAAGGTCGACTTCGACCTCCCCTCCCCCCCCAGGTCGAATATAGTGTCGACCTGGTCAGTCGGCTAGGGTTTTGACTGAGCCCAATCTTGAGCTGCTGATGTGTCTTTAAGGATGAGTTGGCAAATTAAACGGTTCAGGTTAGTTCTGAGTTGATCTGATGGTCTAAATAAACCCTAAACTCTATAAATACCTAGGTAATCTCTCACTCTAAACTCACATGAAAAATAGAATAGCCACCGTCATACCGCCGCCATGGAACTCAGTCTAGCCGCCGCCAACTAAGAAGGAAGAAAGCTAATCAAAACCCTAATTCTACTCAATTCTAAAGCAAATCAAGACTCTCTTTCTTCTCTAATTGTGAGTATGATGATCTTAACAAGATTATTGTTTAACTAATTAGATTAAGTCATGAATGGATTATAAGTGAATGATGTGGGTTGTCATATATGTTGTTGTAAACCTTATGCTATCATGTATGTTATAAATCCTATGCTATGTGATGATGATATCCTATATGTTGTAAATCATGCTATGATGATATTGTATAGGTTATAGTTTTCTATGCTAAGTTGTGGTAAATCATACATGTTATAAAATCATGATGTTGTTATCTATGCTAATTTGTTCATGTTAATCAAATCATAGTGTTTGGGCTATGTTGATCTATATGACAAACCATGTATGCAAGTTAGATTGATTAGTAAAGATCATGAACATAGGCCATGACATCTATTTAGAGCTAGAATTATGACATCTAGAATTATGCTATGACATATGTGAATTCTATGTGCTAGTTCACACCATCATTATGTTGCATAAAACCCCATATGCAAGTTTATACATGAATTTGGGTTATGATCATATCATGTAAATTGTGACATTTAACAAGTTGACACCTTTAGATCCATAACATGTGTAGTTTTATGCAAGTTTCACCCCTATCATGATTAGATCTATTTTTATTTGTCTATATGTTGTGATAATTCATCTTTGTGCTATGAGTTAGACTATTCGAGTCTAACGTATATTTTGCGTTGAATAAGCGAACGTATAACGTGGGGGTAGGGGTAACATTAAGGATTTAATATTAAGAAGTTGGGGTGCAATTGATATGATTTTGCATGCCATGAATGGATGGCCATAATTGAGTCAATTATGAACATCATTAAAAGTGGACTTAATTAATAATTTGAATAGGGAATTATTAAAACTGGGGTAAAAGATTATAAGTGTTAATCAATGCTTAGGACACGAGGTTGGACTCGTTTGTGACGTAAACCTGCCCGGACCCGCCCGGCAAATCCAGTGGTCACAAATGTCAGCCCAATGTGAGAGGTCCTAGGCCCAAATTAAAGCATAACGGTTGTAAAGACACGAGGTTAGACTCTTTTATGGTGTAAGACTGCCCGGACCCGCCCGGCAAATCCAGCTGCCATAAATGCCAGTCTAATGTGAGAGGTATTTATGAGGTTATGGCCTGAATGAATTAAGAAATACTTAACCAGATAAACATGTAAGGTGAGACATGGGGGTTAAGTAGGTGCCTTGGATGGCAGGAGGAATCTAGTGGGTGCCCTTAGTGGCATGTGAAATACGATTAGTAAGACTTAACCAAACACACATGTAAATGAACATGACTAAGAAGGTTAAGTGGGATGTACTAGTGGACAAGCTTAGGTGGGTAGCTTGTGGGGGACCATTTCAACCAGTATCCCAATCGTATCTTTGTGGGCTCGACCCAAGTCGAGGACGGGACACGCATGCTGGGCTTGGCTATAAGAGGCCAAAATGGGGTAGCGGTGGCAACGCAAGTCCAACGGTTTTCATATGCGTGTGTGGACCCGGGCTGGTAGGTAAGACGTTGTTGCATCGTGTAGGTATAAGCCGTGCATTCTCAAGTTGTATCGGGCTGCCACTTTAGGGGAGTGATACACCCCACTGTGGGGCCAGCACGGATATCTACGATTAGGGAGCCGATCGCAAGTGGGTAGTGGGGTACACCTAGCGGAGATAGGGGCAGACGACACCTATGTAGTCAGCTAGGGGTACGCAAGGTTGTTTATATAACTTCTAAGTGAGGTAAGTGGGATCAACTTTGAGGGTGACTGGTGTGGTGCTGTGTAGTAATTATTCGTTAGTAATTAGGTGTGCCTTTAACGTTATCTTTATCTGCTCTTCTATACCCAGTAGTTCATAGACATTTCCTTGTTCTCCTCCAGCTTATGCCTTAGTCTAGTTATTTTGATGATAGTATTGTTATAATTATCATACTCGCCAGACTTTATGTCTGACCCCCTCTATTTCTATCCTTTTTCCCCCTCCAGGTCCTCAGGGTGGACCCAGCTCTAGTGGAGTTTGATTGGATTGCTTTATCTCTTTGGGAAAGCTTGGACCGTAGAAGTAAAGTCCAGCATGTTATCTTCTTTAATGGCTATTTATGTAATGGGATTATGTATTTTGTTTATCAAGATGAATATTGTACTTGACTCTGATTTATGGTTTTATGATGTAACAAACATGTTTAATTTCCGCTGCAATAAAATGAAGTTTTAGATTTCCAAGTACTACTTATTATCTATCTTGTTGTAATTTTTCTATTCTATATTCACTTAAAACCTCCATGGAAGTTAATGCATTCCCTTTGTGAGTGACATTAATGGACGTGGGGTGTTACACTTCTTGCCTTTCTTCTGCTGTTGTTGTTGCTATCCTTTCTTGGGTCCCGCCTTCTCATTTTCAGTGTCCCTTCAACTTTTTCCTCTTTCTTTGCTCCTTTGTCCTCTTCATGCGTTAGGGCCATATCCACCAGCTTTTCAAAAGTGGTCCCCATGGGAACGTGGGTCATAGCCAATCCGTGTAGCGGCTCATTCAAGCCCTTAACAAATCTCAGAGCCTTCTTCTCAGGTGTGTTCACTAAGTCTAAGCCGAACCTCGCCAACTGATTGAACTTGTTGACGTACTCTTTTACTGACAGATCCCCCTACTTCAATGCCAAGAACCTTTCCATGTATAGATTTTCTTCTACTCGTGAGAGAAATTTCCCTCAAACCTACGCCTGAAATCCGGCCATGTATCAACTGACGCTCTCCATTAGTGACCTCCCACCAAAACGAGGCCTCATCCTTCATTAACCAAGCAGCTAACTGGACCTTTCTTCCATCTTCTACCTCAAAGATTCCAAACAATTCTTCCACCTCCTTTAACCAATTTCGAGCTTCAACAAACGTCTCCGACCCGTGAAAAGGTTTCCCGCCCATTGCCCGAAAGTCCTTACATACCTTTGCAAAAGTATCAACACGAGGAGGGGGAGAGGAGGAATGGGTGCAGCTGAGGGAGGAGGAACATTTGCTGGACCTGCGGCGGTGGCCCTGGCTACCAAATACCTCCTAAACCTTCCTAGTATCGGTACACCCTCTGGAAGGTTAAGATCCTCAGACATGCTAAGAAGAAAAAGGGAGAGATTTTAGAAAAAGGACTGAAAGATACTACATATGGCTTTTCGGGGAATGTTTTTTTTTCAAAACTGGCTTTCCTTTTTGAAAATTCTTCCTTTTAAAACCTCTTTGAAAAATAGTTTTTCAAAAGCTTTTTATCAAGTCTGGTAACCTTCAGCTCTGATACCAAGTGTAACACCCCACCTCCATTAAGGTCAGACACAAAGGGAATGCCTTAACTTCAGTGGAGCGTTTTTGGTAAACAGACACAGAATATCACAAGATGGATATAAAAATTTTGCAGTAGAAAATAAACAACTTTATTAAATCACCAAAATATTTTGTTACATAATACCATGAGTCATAAAACCATTACAACAAAACACTTCTGTCTTATATTATCAGAATACATAGGTATTTAAAAGAAAACATCATTCCCCCATATTAAAGAGCAAGCCATATAAGAGACAGAGACTCGAGCCATACTTCAGAAGTAGCTCCTAGAATATGATATCCAAATCTTGACTAAACCTAGGTGTTTCCTCCCTGAGAACCTTGGGGGGGGGGGAACGGAAGAAAAGAGGCGAAACAAACTAGGTCAGACATACGTCTGGCGAGTCCAGTAACTTTTAGCCAGTAAATAAATAAAGGTAAGCATGATAGGCATACAAAGTGGATAAGAGGATTCACGGTACAGATGGCAGGTATGACAGGACAAATAAGGTAAGATGTATGCTTCACTACAAACTACTCTGCACTCTTACTAGTCAAATCAAGATGGGATAATTCCTTCCGCTAAGCATAATAACGATAACGATGGTGGTAGTTTCGTGTATTCCTAGCTGCTGCCATAGGTGCCGCCTGTTCCAATCTCAACTAGTCATACCCACTACCCTCCTACTATAAATTGGTAGACTTAGGGCATACGTCCGAGTATGCCCTAACCACTACCCTAATCGATCGGCTCCCTACTCTATAGATACCCTGTGTTGGTCCCACAACTAGGGGGTATCACTTCCCTAAAGTGGCAACCTAAGGTGTGCACAGTTATACCTACTGGTGTCACGGTCGTCTTGTCCCTCTTTGCCCGGCCCATGCACGCACATGTCCCCGGTTGTTTGTGCCGCCCGCACCATCCGTCTCGTTTTGGATCTCTTACAATCAATCAGTAAGCGTGCCCCTTCCCCGCCTAGTACAGAGTTCTTTACTTTGATACCCCTCCGTGTTACTAACTGAAATGGGTCCCACACAACACGATACAAGCTCTCCCCTATGTCTTATATCCCCACTAGGTTTTCTACTGACTATGTATACCCTAAGGTGTCTTTAATTACATAGCCCTCAATTAGTTCTGCGTATCTATAGGTGTCTTTAATACATTACCCATATTCTACCTATCGGTTATGCGTACCCATAGGTGTAACACCCCACGTCCATTAGTGTCACTCACAAAGGGAATGCACTAAGTTCTGTGGAGCATTTTAGGGTAAAAGATGCAGATAAATTACAAAACAGACAAAAATTAAACAGCGGAAAATAAAACTTTGCTTTTATTGATAAAATAGTTTGTACAAATGATTTCTTTACAATATCAGAGTATCATCTGTCTCACAAAATAAAGAAGCATAAAAATACATTTATATTCCCCAAATTATAGCAAGAGCCAGCCATAGCATCTGAAAAGAGAATCCAAGCAAAACTTCGACAAATCTTCATGCTGGGAAAGAGTGACAGTCCAACTTAACCTGAGCTATACTATTCCCTCCTTTACTACCTGGGGGGGGGGGACGGAAGAAAAGAAGACGAAAGAAAAACAGAGTCAGACATAAAGCCTGAGTAAGTTCAGTAACTTCTAGCATGTGAACATGGAAAAACAAAACGACATGAATTAACTGAATACAAGATAACACCATGATGATAGGGTTGGCAAGATTAGACAAGATAATCACGAGATATGCTAAGATAAGATAAACTGGATATACTCTAATACTTTCGCCCCTTCGCTCTAATACTTCGCCGGTTCGCTATTTCCTTGTTATACTGATTCCTATATCTCTGCACCACCTAACCAATGTTCCAACGTGATCCCAATCCCTGTGTTTTCCATCGCCTTCAGGCATACATTTATTATTTGTTACCTAGATTTAATCTAGGGTTTTCCCATCAAGTGCCTTCTAGATTTAACTAGAGTTTACGTTATCTTCTGAATGCTTCTCGGATTCATGATTTATGCCACCTAGTCCAACTAGTGCTACCTGTCGAACGATGCCCCCAAGTCTAGGACACACTACCTAGAGTGGTATATGTTCCTATACTTCCCCGCGCATGTATCGCGAATCGCTATCGCTTGTCTAGATGCACATGTCCTGTAATGTGCAGCCCGAGTCCTGTGGCAGGGCAAATCAAGGAATACAGAACTCGGTCGGGAGCTTTCAGATATCTGCCGATGCAGATGCTAAGGTCTGTTTTTATTCCAGTGGCTATGGTCCCACTTGACCCCTCCCTCAACTAATGAAAGGCACACCTTGAAAAATGAGAACTATACGCCGGCCCCCGGTGCCCCACTATCCTATGGCCATCCTCACCCATAACTAGATAGCAAGTATATGGTCTTTTGGAGTTCTCCGCCTTTCCGCTTCACGTATCTCGATTGACTGAAGATGGATGGTAGACGACGAGTTGCTATCACAGGGCTACCGTTTTCTCGTCGAATCACGCTGGTCCATCCTAGTCTTTAGGTTGTCATATTTTGCAACCAAGGCATACCCTTGGTTCTTCTACCGCAGACCTTAACCTCTGTGAGCCCAGGAGGATCATCTGCGGCCTCACAGAGGGATACCAAGAGTACCCTTACGTCCCCTCGAAGCCTCGGGCTTCGTAACCCAATTCGTTGGAGCCTTCTTTTTACCCAGACGGACATTCGCTCCTTCTCGTGTTATACTAAGAATTACTACTTAGTTCTACTAAGGTTTACCACTTAGTTCTCTTTCCCGTCAATTTGGATTGGTTAAGTGTCATTAGTCAATTCAAGCTAACTTAACCCCCTTCATTTATCCTGTTAAACTGGTTAAGTGTTATCAGTAATTCATGTTGACTTAACCCTATCACAAACCAAGTTATATTGGTTAAGTATTTCCTATTACTTAACCCTACCCCTTCATTCTGTATTGGTTAAGTGTTCCTTTTTAACTTAACCATGCCCGTCTGTTTTAACTAACATGTTATTAATGGTTAAGTATTATCCCTTCATGTTTTAAACTTAACCCTATTCCTTTATCACAATCTGATGGTTAAGTGTTCAAGTTTACTTAACCTTACGGTCTAGTTCAGTTAACATATCAAATCGGCTAAGTGTATTAAATTTTACTTAACCCCAACCTCTAGTCTAGTTAACATGTTAGTTTGGCTAAGTGTATTAACTTTACTTAACCCCACCTTCTAGTCTAGTTATCATGTTAATTTGGCTAAGTGTTTTCTTAGTTACTTAACCCCTACAAATCTTGTCTTGTTACCATGAGTTTGGTTAAGTGTCCCTATGGACTTAGCCCTCCCGTTCTAGCTTGACTGTGCTAAGTTGGTTAAGTGTTCCTATGGACTTAACCCTCCCATTCTAACTTAACTGTGTTAAGTGTCTGTATGAACCTAACCCCACCCACCGGTCTGGTTATCATGTTGAATTGGTTAAGTGTCCTAGTTAACTTAACCCTACCATTCTTGCTTTAACTAAATTAAAGCCACGACCACTCACATTAGACAGATATTGTTGCGAATACTGAATGTGCCGGTCGGTTCCAGGCAGGTTTACATCGCAACTCAGTCTAACCTCGGGTTAGGCATATTCGTGTTTTCTAAGTTCAAAGGGTTTTGATTAATTTTCAAATCAGGTTTTGAACGCAACCATCATGTCCGTCGGATCAGTTAGGGATAGCCAGGAAGAGCAGGAAACTTGTATTTTCCAAACCCAAGCCTAGACACTATCCTCTCTGTCACCTTAGAACTTTCTGGTATATTGTTAAGAGAGATGTCGTTAATAAACCTTTCTTTTGTATATAAATAAATTGTTAACAATTTATCCTCAAAGTCCATTTTCCCTTTTTAAAATAAATTTGGCCTATACCCTATACATTTGCCATGCCTACTAATGGACTTGTATTCTAGGCGCAAATTCTGATTTGCCTATCTTACACTTTATAGCAATTTAGGTCCAACACCCCCATTTATAGTTTATGCCAAAACTAGATTTTATATTCTAGTTTACAGTTTATGCCAAACTACATTTCATATTCTAGTTCACCGTTTATGCCCAAAACTTAATTTGCATACCAACTACCTATTTTGTAGCCCATTAAACCCTTTCCATTTACGCCCGACGTATGTAAATAATGCTAACATACTTATCCTGCTTAATTTAGCCACCCGATTCTGGTTTAATATTCTAATTTCAGTTCATTGTCAAAACTAGGCTTGTTATTCTAATTTTTATCACATTATGCCAATTTCCAAGTTTAGTCAATTTCATGTTTTTCCCCAGAACGTATTCCCATCGTTCGTATAATTGTGAGTCAACCTAGACTATAAATAAAGCTAGATTCGTGGCTAAAAGGGAATGAACCAAAATGCCATAAAAGAATGGACATAACAACTGGCATACGATGATAATTAACAGGCATGTAGATTTCGACATGAAAAGGGTTGAATAACGACGTAGGTTCAAGAACATGGGTAGACCTTACTTAATAGGTAAATTCCCAAGGTCTAAAACCAAGAATAGACAGAATAGAGACGTAGGTTCAAGAACATGGGTATACCTAACTTAATAGGTAAATTCCCAAGGTCTAAAACCAAGAATAGACAGAATAGAGAAGAAGGTTCAAGAACATGGGTAGACCTAACTTAATAGGTAAATTCCCAAGGTCTAAAACCAAAGGAAAACCAAGAATAGACAGAATAGATAATCGGGTTTAGACCCAATTTCACAGTCACAAAACTTAAGCAATACTTTCCTAGTCATGAATCATAGGTGTTTAATCACAGTTGTCCTTGTTATGTCATAGGCAATAGTCTATGTTTCCTAATCAAAGGCATAGGCTTGTGTTCATAGTCAAGGAAATAATTCTCATAGTCTCAATCACAGTCATAGACAATGCTCATAGTCATAGGCAATGTTCATAGTCATAGGCAATGTTTATAGTCATAGGCAATGCTCATAGTCATAGGCAATGTTCATAGTCATAGGCAATGTCCAATTGGTCATCGAATCATAACAGTTCTTAATTAGGTCCAAAGATGTAGGCACAGATTCGAATAGAAAGATTTGGCATATTCTTTTATTCCTTTAATTCATGTCACGAACAGAGAAAAACGTTCAAATCTAAAAAGTAACCGACTTACATTGACCGGTTTTTAGAATAGAAAGATGGCGTTGCTATGATTCGTAGAAAAACAGTCGCTGTAGTCGTTTGAATCTTCACTTGCAACCCTACCTTGACTTGAACCCCTTCTTGATAGTTTTGGGCAGCATCTCCTCGTCTTGATTTATTTTATATATTATTTATTTATTATCTAATTTAGAGAAGGAGAAGAAGCCATGTCTACGAAGAATCTTTGCAGCATAAGGGTAGAGAAGAATTATCAATAGAGAAGGAGACTAGGGCTGTTTATATAGTGTTAGGAGGATGAATCTGGTCAGAATGGCGTCCGGATACAGAGAAACGAACTAGGTGCAGAAAACTGGATTTCAGGACCCAGGTCGACTACCTAGTCGACCTGGTCAGGGGGGTCGACCCCCAGGTCGACTACCAAGTCGACCTGGGCAGGAAAATTCCCACCCAGTCCAATCTGGGTCGATTTTGAATTTGAATTCGCTTTTCTGAACTGTTTTGAAATTTGAACTTCGCTGAATCTTCCAGAGGCCATATCTTCCTCATACGAACTCCGATTTACGCAAACTCGGACTCGTTTTCATGCAGAATTCCGAGACGAATGCAATAGTGCAGCCTATTTCCCTGGATTCTGATTTTAAAATTTAATTCTGCCTTGATTCGTGAATCTTAGTCTTACAGAATTACGGGGTGTTACATTCTCCCCTACTTAAAAGGATTTCGTCCCCGAAATCTTCAAGTTAGGAAGAATGCATCCTACCATCCAATCACCCATCTACTCAACCATTCAATCACAGGCATTCCTTGTCCTTAAAAGTTTTCTAATGCTTTCATGTTCATATGCATAGTGTGTGTATATGTCTTTATCTAATGTAAAATCAGGCGGTCTGTTGATTCAGTTGACCTCCTTAATGCGAATCATGTCAGTGCCATGCGTCCAATCATGTATGCAAGCATCCCTAGTTATGTAAATACTACATGTGTGCATAGCCATTCATCCATATGCACCATCCATATGATAAAATATCAAGCCTAACTTACAAACTAATACATATCTGTAAATGTTATATGAAAGCGTCCGAATTGATCTAGTGTCTAATACGTATGCATATGCATTCACGAGCAACCACTTGCAACCATCAACCATAACATGTTTCAAATACATGTTTACATCCAAAGGAGTTTCTACCTAAGGATCGAAGATATGACCTAGAGGATATACTTTGGAAAGAGAGAATCAATTATGCGTAAAGCTCCTACCAAAGAAATCAAGGATGCACCCTTAAGGAAAAAGGGTATGATGCTAGTATCTAGCCTTCTTGAGCTTTTCTCCACTGTATCCTAACTATTTTAACTTCACGATTGTGAAGTTTCTGACCTCCATTTCCAAAATAAACAGATGTTAACTATGATACCAAGTGTATGTACCAAGATGGTTTGAGGCCTTTCCTCTTAGCTTATCCATCACGCCATAATTATGAGGGTCAAAAGGTCACTACGTGCTTTTTGGAGTGCCTGCCACAACTATTCATCTCACACGCAAACCATCCTAGTCGAACTGGACATTCCTCAAGTACAAGCCCCAAAGGCCTAAACCAATATCAGACAAGCACCAAAGGAATATCTCCTCCGAATTTAGATGACCTACGTGAGATGATATAAGCAAACTCGATAGCTATTCTCAAATCCCTACTAACCAAAAATAAGCTGGTCGGACCACCAATTGGATTTGAGGGTCTAGTGGGATCTTTCTACTATACAAGTACTATGGTGCAGAGACTCAACTATGGAAGTGGATATGAACAAATGAGAAGCGCTAAAGCCAAAGAAAATAGTACGAATAGCAAAACTAGACTCTTCCATCAGAACTTTACTACCTTTCTCCTAGGTAAGCTTGGTGGCGAAAGTATGTACTTGCCCTTCTGAAAATCTTGTTCCTCGTTCTTGCCCTCGTCCTTAATTATATGCCCTATCCTACCCTAGTAAAGATACTCCCTCTTGTCTTAGGTTTTATGGTTTCTTCCTCCTTCGTGAGCTGAATCTACATCCATGAATTCCTCATCCTAGGGTTATGCTCCTTAGCCAAACTCCTCATCCCTTCCGTGTGCAGTCATGTTGACGAATCTCTCGAAAGCTACTTCCATTGTACAGAAAAACCTATAAGCTTGAAAGAAAACCGGCCGTAGGTGAAACAACTACGGTTATGGATGGAAGCCAGGCGCGACTTCGCCCTTCGATGAGGTTACCTCCCAGAAAGCCAGGAGCCCCAGAGACTCAAGAAAGAAGGAGATAAGAATTCAAATAGAGGAAGAGAAAATAGTGCGTATGGCTTTGGGGAATATGCCTTTAAAACAAATCTTTTCTCTTGAAAATGCTTCTTTAAAAACCATTTTGAAAATAATTTTACAAATCGTTTATCAGATCTGGTAACCTTCAGCTCTGATAACACGTGTAACACCCCACGTCCGTTAGTATCACTCACAAAGGGAATGCACTAAATTCTGTGGAGCATTTTAGGGTAAAAGATGCAGATAAATTACAAGACAGACAGAAATTAAACAGCGGAAAATAAAACTTTGCTTTTATTGATAAAATAGTTTGTACAATGATTTCTTTACAATATCAGAGTATCATCTGTCTCACAAAATAAAGAAGCACAAAAATGCATTTGTATTCCCCAAATTTTAGCAAGAGCCAGCCATCGCATCTGAAAAGAGAATCCAAGCAAAACTTCGACAAATCTTCAAGCTGGGAAAGAGTGACAGTCCAACTTAACCTGAGCTATACTATTCCCCCCTTTACTACCTGGGGGAGGGGGGGGACGGAAGAAAAGAAGATGAAAGAAAAACAGAGTCAGACATAAAGCCTGAGTAAGTTCAGTAACTTCTAGCATATGAACATGGAAAAACAAAAAGACATGAATTAACTGAATATAAGATAACACCATGATGATAGGGTTGGCAAGATTAGACAAGATAATCACGAGATATGCTAAGATAAGATAAACTGGATACTCTCTAATACTTTCGCCGCTTCGCTCTAATACTTTGCCGCTTCGCTATTTCCTTGTTATACTGATTCCTATATCTCTGCACTACCTAACCAATGTCCCAACGTGATCCCAATCCCTGTGTTTTCCATCGCCTTCAGGCATACATTTATTATTTGTTACCTAGATTTAATCTAGGGTTTTCCCACCAAGTGCCTTCTAGATTTAACTAGAGTTTACGTTATCTGCTGAATGCTTCTCGGATTCAGGATTTATGCCACCTAGTCCAACTAGTGCTACCTGTCGAACGATGTCCCCAAGTCTAGGACACACTACCTAGTTCCCCACGCATGTATCGCGAATCGCTATCGCTTGTCTAGATGCACGTGTCCTGTAATGTGCGGCCCGAATCCTGTGGCAGGGCAAATCAAGGAATACAGAACTCGGTCGGGAGCTTTCAGATATCTACCGATGCATATGCTAAGATCT
Source organism: Allium sativum (assembly GCA_030737875.1). Classification (NCBI taxonomy): domain Eukaryota; kingdom Viridiplantae; phylum Streptophyta; class Magnoliopsida; order Asparagales; family Amaryllidaceae; genus Allium; species Allium sativum. Next base: position 167,671,935 of record CM060913.1, read on the forward strand.
GTTTTTATTCCAGTGGCTATGGTCCCACTTGACCCTACAATAGGTGTCTTTAACACATAACTCTACCTATCCCCATTAGTTATGTGTACCCCTAAGGGTGTCTTTAATACATAACTTTACTATTCTGCCCTGGTTCGGTATATCATTAGGTGTCTTTAATTACATAACCCCCTTTTTAATGGTTAAGTTTGTGGGCCTATATATACTAATATTACCCACCTACCCATCAGTTGTACTTAACCCACGCACAACTCGTTTTACTTAACCCAAACTTATGTACATCATCATACAGTCCATATGTATTAAGTTAGGTTAAGTAGTCTTCAATCAGCATTAATTAATTATTGAGACATCTAATCGTATTTCACATGCCACCCAAGGCACGCACTTAATTCCACATGCCACCCGAGGCACCCACTTAACCCCTCATGTCCCACTACATGTTTATCTGGTCAAGTGTTTCTTAATTCATTAAGACTGTAACCTTATAAAGACCTCTCACATTAGACTGGCATTTGTGGCAGCTGGATTTGCCGGGCGGGTCCGGGCAGTCTTACACCACAAAAGAGCCTAACCTCGTGTCTTTACAGCTGTCACGCATTTAATTTATGCCTAAGACCTCCCACATTAGACTGGCATTTGTGGCAGCTGCATTTGTCGGGCGGGTCCGGGCAGTCTTACACCACAAAAGAGCCCAACCTCGTGTCTTAGCCAATTAATTACTCTTAATTAATCATTCCCAATTTGAATTACTTTCCCTATTCAAATTATCAATTAATTCCAAATTTAACTGTGGCCATAATTGACTCAATTATGTCCATCCATTTATGGTATGTAAAATCATACCAATTTCTTCACAAATTTATTTTATGCTATTTAAGGCATTTATGCCAATTCTCAATATTCAATCTTCAGACAATAATTGCTTAAACATTCCTCTTTTGATTAATTAAGTTAATTAATTATTCCTTTCCTTTTTATAGGTGTCAATACCTATCTTATTAACAATTTGAATTTCCTATCCACAAATGGTCATATTCAAATTATACCATTTTTACCCATGTCATAATAGGTAATTATTTATATGTTTCCCTACCAGAATCATGTGTCCAATTTACTATGTAAATTATGCCTATTACAAATTCCCCTTTTCCCCCCGTTTCTTAACTAGCGTAATCATTTGCGTTTTTGGCATCATCGAGGCTACAAAATAGTCTCGCCATAACAATAAAATAAAGGGAATGATAAGGTGATCGTTTTCAATACAATTTTTAGCCTAAGCATGATAACTAGGGAAAATGACATGATAACTTCGCATATAATTATGATTCACCACATACTTAACAACTTGCATAGATTCATAACAACTTGCATAGGTTTATGAATTAACAACATAATTAACAACCAACATAGGTTCATGATTCTCAACATAATCAACAACTTATATGGGTTCATGATTCACAATATAACAACTTGCATGATTCATAACATAACTTCTTGCATTGGTGACTTACATAGGTTCATGATCCACAACATAACAACTAGCATAGGTTCATGAATTAACAACTTATCAACTTGCATAGGTTCATGGTTCATAACATAACAACTAGCATAGATTCATGAATTAACAACGCAACAACTTGCATAGGTTCATGATTCATAACATAACAACTAACATCGATTCATGAATTAACAACGCAATAACTTGTATAGGTAACTTGCATAGGTTCATAGTTTCTCAATATAATAACTTGCGTAACTTCATGATTCACAACAATAATAAACTTGCATCATATCATGATTCACAACAATAATGAACTTGCATAACTACAAACATATACCCAAATCATAGTCTACCATGATTCACTTTTATTTATTTAAACCTAAAAGTGACTAGAACTCACCAAATAAGGGGTCTTGAGTTCTGGGATCCGAATTCTGTAATTGATTAACGTTCCCTTGTTGTAGACAATTTCGTTGTTGTAGTTTTAGGCTTAATTTGAATTGAATTGTTGTCTTTAATTTGCTTGTAGTTGGTGGAGGCTACTCTAGGGTTTGGAGTGACAACATGACGGCTACTGATCTAATTTTTGATTTGATTCTAGGGTTTGGGTCTACACATGTTTATATAGAATTTCAATTTAATTATAGCCGTCGGATGATCTTAGGGTTAATCAAAACCACTCAGTCGGGATAGGGTGACACCTCAGCCCATATGACTCAGCAAGGAGTTAGAAAGGACTCAGCAATGAGTTTGAACATGGGTCAGATTGAACCAGAAGGTTGTGCAGGTTTTATCTCGGCCTGGGCGCACTTGGGAAGTGCGCCAATGCAAATTTGTACTGGCGCACTTCCCAAGTGCGCCAGTGCATTTTTTTTTCCAAACTTCGTTCGTCCGTATCTTCTTCATACGGCATCCGTTTTATGAAAACTCGGACTCTATCTCAAGCATAATTCCGAGACGAACGCAATGGCATGACCCATTTCCCTTAATTCCCACATTTGAAATTAAGTATTCTTTAATTTAGTTAATTTGATTATTCAAAAATTCGATGTGTTACATTTACATATGGAATGCAAATAAAAATGTACTATTACTTTTCATATTCTTATTCACATCTAAAATGTGAATAAAAATGTTCTTTTTATTTTTATATCTTTCATTCACATCTAGAAAGTGAATAAAAATGTGCTATACATATTTGCAACTAATTTGCAAATAAAAAGTGTAATTCCTTGCTATGTTTTGTTTGCATCTAAAAATGCAAAAAGGATAACTCTTTTTCTATGTCCTATTTTCATTTACACTAAATAGTAAATAAAAATGTCTCTTTTCTTATATCATGTTTTATTTACCTATACGTAAATAAAATATTCTTCTCTTTATCTCATGCTTTATTTACACTAAATTGTAAGTAAATGTTTTCTTTTTCTTTTTCATGTTTATTTACCTAAATGTAAATAAATGTAATCTTTGTTTTTCATGTTTATTTACCTAAATGTAAATAAATGTAATCTTTTTCTTTTTCATGTTTATTTACCTAAATGTAAATAAATGTAATTGAATGTCTCCTTTCATTTTGCATATCCTATTTACATAGAAAATATATCATCGTAATTTTGTTCTTTACATTTACATAGAAAATGTAAATAAAGGTGTCATCAAGTTTTGTTAATTTTTTTTTCATATTACAATAAAAATGCAATTTTTATTGTGTACTCCTTTCTAATGTTTCATGCTTCAATAAAAAGGTAATTTTTATTGTCTTTCTTTTCTAATGTTTCATTAACATTAAAATGTGAATTTTTATTTCATTATATAAAAATGTAGTCTTTTCCATTTTGTATTACATTATATAAAATGTAACTCTTCTATTCTCTTTTATTACTTTGTAAAAATGAAACTTTTCTGTCATCTTTAATTGCATAAAAAGTGTAATCTTTCATTTTCCTCTTTAATTACATATAAAATGTAATCTTTCATTTTCATTTATTTGTTACATTACAGAAAAGTGAAATCTTTTCTATTCTTTGATTACATTAAATAAAATGTAATCTTTCCATTCTTTTTTTATGACAACAAGTAAATTTTGGTTTCATTCTTTTTAATTGACCAAAAATGTAAATTTTGGTTTTCATCCTTTTACTTGACCAAAATGTAAATTTTGGTTTTCCTTCTTTTACTTGACCAAAGAGAATATATTTGTCTCATTTCTTTAAATCACAAAAGTTAATATATTTGTCTTAATCTGTTTGAATGACAAAAATGAATGTTCAATTTCACTCTTTCTAAATTTGAAAAAAAAAATGTTTTTGTCTACTTTTAATTAAATGACAAAATGTGATACTTCTTTTATTGAATTGAAAATTCCAATTCAATCCAATAAATAAACAAAGGTGACATTTTGGCAGTTTCTAATCAAAAAGTACCTTTGACATAACATTATCTAACAAAATGTTATTTTTAATTTTCACCCAATATCTTCCCATAAAAAGATAGTTCTATTTTAACATAACATTTTGTATACGCCTAGTGATAATTAAAGAAAGTAATTACTTTGTATAACATGTTTTATACTTTTCTAATAACATTGAGTTTGTGTGCAAATAAAAATAGTCATTTTTATTTGGTCTTTTATCTTTTATTATTACTATAAGTGTATAGTGTCAAAACAATTTCAATCATAAGTATCAATCATAGACGGCATAGGTGCCCCATCCCACTATGTCGCCATACTAGGCTCTACAAATAAAACCGAAACGTCACGTATTGGAAGTTGGATTTCCATCTGTGAACCAAGGCCAGGGATCGTCCTCTACCGAGTCGAGACAATCTAGCCCATGTCTCAGGCAAGCACGCAGACAAGCCTTGGATCGTCAGGGCTAGTCCACCGATGTGGATTAAAATGCCTAGACACTACCTTTCCCCGCCCTATGGGGGGCGTAAATGAGCCAAATGACTCCATCGGCTCCACACAGTCACCGATATATCCGAGGCGCCTCGCAACAGCAACAACCACATAAGTCAAACTCGTCATAGCGTGTAAAACCACTGACGCCACTTCTAGCTAGAAGGAAACGCATGCCCTCCCTGATGTCCTCTCCCGTTTCTGGTTCACAACCGGGGTGTGAGGCTCATGAATCAACGTTACACAAAGCTATGCCATACAGGCCGTGCTTTGATCATCAACCACAAGACTCTGCTTTTCAACAGAAGCCTTGATCATTTGCATCTTAGCATGCCACACAGGCAAACCACTCCATGCAACCAATATCCATCAATCACAAAGAATGATATCCAATGTCAGACACACAGTCCATTTACAAGTCCGTCCTGGGTCTGAACGAAACTGGAGGCACCTTGTACCTCACATATCCATCGGTCCTTAAGTACGTCTGGACAATCACCAACTAATTCCCTCCTCTTGGGTGTACGGCCCAATCAAGATCATCAGTAATTATCCAAACGACGTGAAGACCTCCGGTCTTCAACCACCGTCTTCATCTTCGACTCATCGTCGAATCAGTTATTCAGAATGGGATAAACCCGGTCTTTCTGAATAACTCGCGTATATAATAAACAAGTGTTACACAAACACAACATTCGCCTCATTCCAATTCATCAGTCACTAACCGTAAATTAGCAAGAGAATAATTCCCCAAACATTAACCCCGAAGGCCGAAACCAACATAAGATCAATACCAAGGAAATCATTCTTCTTAGCTAACCTACAGTTAGTTTCTAAATTTCACATTCTTAGGGAAAGGTTCCCATTAATTTTATCAAAGATAAATTCTTTTAAATTTATTCTTTAATCTTCCTTTGAATATCACTTCAAACTAGTAGGGATAAGCGAACCACACCGAAGTAATTATTTATTTTATTTCCCAATCCCAACCTATTCATCCCATGAAATAAAACTGGTAATACTTCATATCTAACACCACGGTGTTATCGGTAAAGTTAATTACCATTTCACGTTCAAATCTGGTTAAAGATTTAACTATCGCTTGGAGCAAAACTGGTGATACTCCATTCTCGATCATTTTAATCTAATTAAAGGTTCATTAAAACTCCACATGGTTTTAATCTTCAACTGGGTTGAAGAACCGATGTTATTTAAAACACGGTTCACGATAAACCCCAAAATCACATCACATTTCAATCAGTCCCTAACCGTAAATTAGTAAGAGGACAGTTCCCTAAATATTAACCCCGAAGGCCGAAACCAACATCAGATCAATATCCAAGAAACCATCCAACTTAACTAATCCCCAGTTAGTTCTTAATTTTCTTAACTCCATTTGGGTTTAAGAACAGTATTATTAAAGATAACGTTCACGACAACCCAAAATTCCATTTGACATTAAACACAAGATTCTGAATAGAAAATATATCCGCTTATATTCAATATCAAATTCTGAAACCAACAAATATCGTATTGGAAATAACGATATAAATATATCTTTCAAATTTCCATAACAACATCTGTATAATCACGAAATCCAACATCGAACTATTCCGAAGATGATTTCAATTCAAATACATTCCAATTCAATTATTGGAAATTCTGGTTATTTTCAAAACCATTTCAAATCCAATTTATTTATTTTAAAAATAAATAAATTATTATTCTAGTTCAAAACTAGTTCATTTCGATAAAATTCTACTTTTATCTTTTCAAATATGGAGTTTTTCATCCCAATTCTTTCTAAATCGTTTCTTATGATTTTACACAAATTATTACTATTTTTAATAATTTTATCAAGGCCCGTACAGTTGATTTCCATCAACGACCATCGAACTGCACTTATAGCGACCTTTTCCAAATTTGATTTGGACATAATTCCAAATCCAACCATTAGATTTCAAATCTCTAATATTCGTTAGAAAGCTATTTTCGATACGAACCCAACGGTTCTGGTTTTAGGAGAATCCGACGGTCGGATCTCCCGAAATGTCCACTTGAAGTCAATGGTCGAAATTCACGAACTGCCGTAGCGCACGCGTTCTATTCATGCCATTATATTATATATATAATATATGTAATATATACTTCGTCGATTTCCTTGTAAAACGTATTTTATAAATCGTTTTAAATTCGTTTTCAAAACGATTTCAACTTCATATTCAATTTTGAATCAAAATTGAATATTCCACATCATCGATATACAAATGATAATATTTTCAAAACGTTAAATTTTGAAATCACTTTCTTTTCTATATTCATTATAAAAATGAATAAAATCGATATAAATATCGTTCACGTCAAAATGGCATCAATCTAATCAACACGGGTTTTATTCAACACATGAATGTTTATTCTATTCAACACATGAATTTATTTTCAATTCAACACATGAATTTATTTTCTAAATTGGAATGAGGCCCAATCAATTACCATATAATGTTAATTGTATGGATTTTCTACAACATATGTATAAAACAACAACGATAAATAATCAACCATCATCCAGAGTGCACCACACAACTGCATAAGCATTAAATATAAATAATTAACGCTTACACAGTCAGTCAACCCATCGATTGACATACAACTAAACAATCGGGATTAGTGTACGTCAAATATCATCCCAATACCCGTGTGGGGTTTCAAATCAACAAACACATATTTTATTTGTGCAGTTGGGCGATGTGTTAAATTTATCGTCCCAATCAATATCAATCAAATCAGTGTATATAAACAAATCGTCCGAGTTGTTTATAAGTATTCATTTTATATACATGTTAAAAAATATATTTTTAACTATAAAATATTTTCCACTATAAAATATTTAATTTCATTCCACATCACACAATCAAATTTCACAACACAGCAACCAAACAAACAAGTCATCCATGGTCTGTGGACAACGGGTGTCGGGTGCTACTAAACACCGTCTGCATCCTAGTATACATTTCAAAATAGAAATAAATTAAAGGTGAGGAGTACTCACTGAGGGTTCCACTCCGCCATTTCATTTCTGAACGATTTGAATTCATATTTGTTTTTCGATAGTACCGTTACAATCTGTATCACGCAGTTGATTACTAAAAACCACATTTTTATACTGTTACTTCAAACATAAAAATCATATTTTTATGTTGAGGTTTATATTATAAAAATTATATTTTTATAATCTCTACTATATAAAAATTATATTTTTGACTTCATACTTTATATAAAAATTATATTTTTATTGTGATGTTTTTATATTTAAAATCACTTCTTTTTATGATGATATGCATAATAAAAATCTCGTCTTTTCTATAACAAAAATTTCATATTTTCTATTATAAAAATTCGATTTTCTCTGTTTCCAAAAATCCGATCTTTTATACTTTAAAAATTAAACCTTTAAACAAATAAAAATCTCCTCTTTTCATAAACAAAAATCGAATCTTTTCTATGTTAAATATATATTCTTCTTCATGTTAAAAATATAATCTTTTTCCTTTAGAAAAACGTGTCTTTCCTTTGCCACGCGCACATATTGATTCAGAAAATTACGAATTTTGAAACATAGCAATAACTTGATATCACGGATCCAACAAAAGTGGTTTCGTCGAAAACTGAGGTCAATTGCAAAATTTCCATTTTTAAGGGCCAGAATTCCATAGCGACTATTCTGAATTTTAAACTGGACATATCTTTTGATTCCCGCTATGAAATTTTGATTTTTCGGATTCGTTGGAAAGATATTCTCAAAAAGATTTTAATATTTTTAGTTTCACTAAAATCCGGTTTATTTTGAATCCTGTACATTCATTTGAACTTTGAAATCGAATTTTCGAACTACCACGCTAGTTTCAATTCCTTTTATATTTAAAATAAAATATTTATATTCTAACGACGATTCTAATAAATATATACGTTCTAATTTTATTAAAAATAAATTTTTCGTCGTTATTATTTAAAATAATTCATTTTAAATATTCAAAATTCACTAAAATTGCCAAAATAAAAATTTTAAATTGGCTCGGATTTCCGGGTTATTACAATCTCCCCCACTTAAAACTTTTCGTCCCCGAAAAGGAACGAAGCCGAAAGTTGTTTAACTAATCAACTCAACTTCCATTATTTTCATTACGGCTTAAGTTCTTCAACTTTTCAGTTTCTAAGAACTTTTTAAAAAAATCAAAAATTTGGCTAACACCCTAAATTTTCGAAATATTTCGCCATAACCTCCCGTGCACCGGGGACTTCGGGATATTTCATATAGCCTCCCATGGCCTTCTTCAATCCAAAAGAAAAAGAAAAAGCCAAGTGGCTAGCCAATCGGCTCATAAAATCATCCAAAACCCAAGAAGTACAATAAACATGTACCTATTTGTCGGGCAAACAATTTTATTCTTCTGCTCTAGCCTCCTTGCTATGACCTGTTCAATGTAAGTATATGTATATGCATGCAAATGCGACTAATTTTCAATACAATTCACTATTTGGTTCAATTTGGAGAAAGGTTCAACATTCAATTAATCTAAACAGTAATCAAACAACACAACCATCCATCATTAGTTGGTTATCATTTCAAACTCATAATTTTGATATATAGTTAAAAATAACATTTTTGGTGCCAAATCACAACAATAGGCCTATCTAATTTTGGTTCTCACACCAGCCAATTGGAAATATATAGATATCCCACTTTCGACACTCGAATATAAATACTGATGATGTCGCGGCATCATCAAAATCAGACCCAGGCGACTAGAGTGTGATTCTATATCTATCGAATATATTGGAGGCTTCAATACACGTGTATCAGACGTATACTAAAATCTCTATATACTTGATTGCCCAAATCAATACAAATAAATATTCAAATACGAATAATTGAATTTAATTTTCAAAACAAAAATGTTTTCAATTTTATTTTTCAAAACAACACTCTTTACACTCATTCTAGGATACTACTGATCCTATCTCTAACGAGTCATTCTCATTGGATATTACTAATTGAATCTCTGATGAATTCTTTCGTATGGTTCTAACGTGTCTTGTTCTCCGAGCTATGTAAACCAAAGCTCTGATACCAAATATAAGGACCCGTAACTTCCCCGTGAAGGAAAGAGCGGATACTTTGAGAACAACACACAAAAGAACGCAGACAGAAGAACATTTCATTGTTTATTAAAACAATTCCATCAGATTACAAGAATATACAGAGTATTAACAAATAATATACATTGAAATATCAGAGATTGCAATACATTACATAGCAGCGGAAAATAATACAATACACAACTAGTGGTAATACACGGATACAAAGCTTTCCGAGTATCGTTCCAGCTGTAAATCAAGATCCTGTGAATATAAATCTGCAAAACCAAAACTACTAGCTGCCCTATCAAAATAAGGGCACCCAGAGTTTAGGCTAAAACAATAAACTCCAGGTCAGTCATGTGACTGGTGTGAGAACTAAAACAGTTATTAATCTTCATTTTAAAGTTAGGTAAATCAAGGGACCATGCCGTATAACACGGAACGGGTTTCCTCCCAAGAATACCACTGCATAAAAACAACAACGCAATGCTAAATAAAGAACAATGAAGCTATTATAAGACCCTGGTCCCATCACACAATGCAACACAAGCCGGAGGATAGCGTTTTACCTTATAATAGCCAAAGAATGCTTGATACGCTAAATTTCATCTTTTATTATTACTATAAGTGTATAGTGTCAAAACAATTTCAATCATAAGTATCAATCATAGATGGCATAGGTGCCCCCATCCCACTATGTCGCCATACTAGGCTCTACAAATAAAACCAAAACGTCACGTATTGGAAGTTGGATTTCCATCTGTGAACCAAGGCCAGGGATCGTCCTCTACCGATTCGAGACAGTCTAACCCATGTCTCAGGCAAGCGCGCAGACAAGCCTTGGACCGTCAGGGCTGGTCCACCGATGTGGATTAAAATGCCTGAAAACTATCTTTCCCCGCCCTATGGGGCGTAAATGAGCCAAATGACTCCATCGGCTCCACACAGTCACCGATATATCCAAGGCGCCTCGCAACAGCAACAACCACATAAGTCGAACTCGTCAGGACGTGTAAAACCACTGACGCCACTTCTAGCTAGAAGGAAACGCATGCCCTCCCTGATGTCCTCTCCCGTTTCTGGTTCACAACCGGGGTGTGAGGCTCACAAATCAACGTTACATAAAGCTATGCCACACATGCCGTGCTTTGATCACCAGCCACAAGACTCCGCTTTTCAATAGAAGCCTTGATCATTTGCATCTTAGCATGCCACACAGGCAAACCACTCCATGCAACCAATATCAATCAATCACACAGAATGATATCCAATGTCAGACACACAGTCCATTTACAAGTCCATCCTGGGTCTGAACGAAACCGGAGGCACCTTGTACCTCGCATATCCATCGATCTCCAAGTACGTCTGGACAATCACCAACTAATTCCCTCCTCTTGGGTGTACGACCCAATCAAGATCATCAGTACTTATCCAAACGACGTGAAGACCTCCGGTCTTCAACCACCGTCTTCATCTTCGACTCATCGTCGAATTAGTTATTCAGAATGGGATAAACCCGGTCTTTCTGAATAACTCGCGTATATAATAAACAAGTGTTACACAAACAAAACATACGCCTCATTCCAATTCATCAGTCACTAACCGTAAATTAGCAAGAGCATAATTCCCCAAACATTAACCCCGAAGGCCTAAACCAACATCAGATCAATACCCAGGAAACCATTCTTCTTAGCTAACCTACAGTTAGTTTCTAAATTTCACATTCTTAGGGAAAGGTTCCCATTAATTTTATCAAAGATAAATTCTTTTAAATTTATTTTTTAATCTTCCTTTGAATATCACTTCACACTAGTCAGGATTAGCGAACCACACCGAAGTAATTATTTATTTTATTTCCCAATCCCAACTTATTCATCCCATGAAGTAAAACTGGTAATACTTCATATCTAACACCACGATGTTATCGGTAAAGTTAATTACCATTTCACGTTCAAATCAAGTTAAAGATTTAACTATCGCTTGGAGAAAAACTGGTGATACCCCATTCTCGATCATTTCAATCTAATTAAAGATTCATTAAAACTCCACATGGTTTTAACTTTCAACTGGGTTAAAGAACCGATGTCATTTAAAACATGGTTCACGATAAACCCCAAAATCAAATCACATTTCAACCAGTCCCTAACCGTAAATTAGTAAGAGGACAGTTCCCTAAATAGTAACCCCGAAGGCCAAAACCAACATCAGATCAATATCCAAGAAACCGTCCAACTTAACTGATCCCCGGTTAGTTCTTAATTTTCTTAACTCCATTTGGGTTTAAGAACAGTATTATTTAAGATACCGTTCATGACAACCCAAAATCCCATTTGATATTAAACACAAGGCTCTGAATAGAAAATATATTGGCTTATATTCAATATCGAATTCTGAAAACAATAAATATCGTATTAGAAATAACGATATAAATATATCTTTCAAATTTCCATAACAACATCTGTATAATCACGAAATCCAACATCGAACTATTCCGAAGATGATTTTGATTCAAATCCATTCCAATTCAATTATTGGAAATTCTGGTTATTTTCAAAACCATTTCATACCCAATTTATTTATTTTAAAAATAAATAAATTATTATTATAGTTCAAAACTAGTTCATTTCGATAAAATACTACTTTTATCTTTTCAAATATGGGGTTTTTCATCCCAATTCTTCCCAAATCGTTTCTTATGATTTTACACAAATTATTACTATTTTTAATAATTTTATCAAGACCGTACAGTCGATTTCCATCAACGGCCTCCGAACTGCACTTACAACGACCTTTTCCAAATTTGATTTGGACATAATTCCAAATCCAACCGTTAGATTTCAAATCTATAATATTCTTAGAAAGCTCTTTTCGATACAAAACCAACGGTTCCGGTATTAGGGGAATCCGACGGTCGGATCTCCCGAAATGTCCACTTGAATTCAATGGTCGAAATTCACGAACTGCCACAGCGCGACGTGTTCTATTCAGGCCATTATATTGTATATATAATATATATAATATATACTTCATCGATTTCCTTTTAAAGCGTATTTATAATTCGTTTTCAAAACGATTCCAGCTTCATATTCAATTTCGAATCAAAATTGAATATTCCACATCATCGATATACAAATGATAATATTTTCAAAACGTTAAATTTTGAAATCAATTTCTTTTCTATATTCATTATAAAAATGAATAAAATCGATATAAATTTCGTTCACGTCAAAATGGCGTCAATCTAATCAACACGACTTTTATTCAACACAAGAATGTTTATTCTATTCAACACATGAATTTATTTTCAATTCAACATATGAATTTATTTTCAATTCAACACATGAATTTATTTTCAATTCAACACAAGAATTTATTTTCAATTCAACACATGAATTTATTTTCTAAATTGGAATGAGGCCCAATCAATTACCATATAATGTTAATTATATGGCACACAACTGCATAAGCATTAAATATAAATAATTAACGCTTACACAGTCTGTCAACCCATCGATTGACATACAACTTTACAATCGGGATTAGTCTACATCAAATATCATCCCAATACCCATGTGGGGTTTCAAATCAACAAACACATATTTTATTTGTGCAGTTGAACGATGTGTAAAATTTATCGTCCCAATCAGTATCAATCAAATCAGTGTATATAAACAAATCGTCCGGTTTGTTTATAAGTATTCATTTTATATACACGTTAAAAATTATATTTTTAACAATAAAATATTTTATTTCATTCCACATCACACAATCAAATTTCACAACACAGCAACCAAACAAACAAGTCATCCATGGTCTGTGGCGACGGGTGTCGGGTGCTACTAAACACCGTCTACATCCTAATATACATTTCAAACTAGAAATAAATTAAAGGTGAGGAGTTCTCACCGAGGGTACCACTCCGCCATTTCATTTCTGAACAGTTTGAATTCAGATTTGTTTTCCGGTAGTAACGTTGCAATCTGTATCACGCAGTCGATTATTAAAAATCACATTTTTATACTGTTACTTCATACATAAAAATCATATTTTCATGTTGAGGTTTATATTATAAAAATTATATTTTTATAATCTCTACTATATAAAAATTATATTTTTGACTTCTTACTTTATATAAAAATTATATTTTCATTGTGATGTTTTTATATTTAAAAATCACTTCTTTTTATAATGATATGCATAAAAAAAATCTCGTCTTTTCAATAACAAAAATTTCATCTTTTCTATTATAAAAATTCGATCTTTTCTATTTCCAAAAATCCGATCATTTATACTTTAAAAATCAAACCTTTAAACAAATAAAAATCACCTCTTTTCATAAAAAAAAAATCGAATCTTTTCTATGTTAAATATATAATCTTCTTCATGTTAAAAATATAATCTTTTTCCTCTAGAAAAACATGTCTTTCCTTTGCCACGCTCACATATTGATTTAGAAAATTACGAATTTTGAAACATAGCAATAACTTGACATCACGGATCCAACAAAAGTGGTTTCGTCGAAAACCGAGGTCGTTTGCAGAATTTCCATTTTTAAGGGTCAGAATTCCATAGCTACTATTCTGAATTTTAAACTGGACATATCTTTTGATTCCCGCTATGAAATTTTGATTTTTCGGATTCGTTGGAAAGATATTCTCAAATAGATTCTAATATCTTTGGTTTCGCTTAAATCCGGTTTATTTTGAATCCTGTACATTCATTTGAACTTTGAAATTGAATTTTCGAACTACCGTGCCAGTTTCAATTCCTTTTATATTTAAAATAAAATATTTATATTCTAACGACGATTCGAATAAATATATACGTTCTAATTTTATTAAAAATAAATTTTTTGTCGTTATTATTTAAAATAATTCATTTTAAATATTCAAAATTCACTAAAATTGCCAAAATAAAAATTTTAAATTGGCTCGGATTTCCGGATTATTACAGTTTTATAAAGTGAATTTTTATTTGCAAACTAGTTGCAAATAAAAACATGAATTTATAAAGCACATTTTTATTTGTAATTTAGTTACAAATAAAAATATGACATTGAAAGATATATTTTTATTCACATTTTAGATGTGAATAAAAACATGAAAATAAAAAGGAGTATTTTATTCACATATTGGATGTGAATAAAAACATGAGTTTAAAAAAATACATTTTAGTTTACAGTTTAGTTGTAAATAAAAAGCATGATAATAGAAGTTGACATTTTTATTTATATTTTAGATATAAATAAAATCTTGCATTAAAAAGGATATTCTTATTTGCATTTTAGATGTAAATAAGAATAAGAATTTGAAAAGTACATTTTCATTTACATTGTAGATGTGAATAAAAATATATTAAAAAAAGGACATTTTTAATTACATTTTAGACGTAAATAAAAACATAGGTAGAAAAAGCACATTTTATTTACATTTTAGACGTAAGTAAAAACATAGAAATAAAAGTGATATTCTAATTTACGTTTTATATGTAATCACAAAGATATAATTTAACGTTATATTTTTATTGTTAGAACGGAGACAATAAAACGATTAGGATTAAAAGGCTATATTTTTATTTACCTTTTAATGCAAATGGAAAGAATAAATGTAAAGTGATATCTTTATTTACATTCTAAGTGTAAACAAAAGAAGAATAAATGTAAAGTGACATTTTTATTGATACTTTATTCCATAAAAAGATTGTAATTAAAAGAAGTATTTTTATTGTCGTTCTATGGACAATAAAAAGAGTAGAATAGAAAGGGTAGAAATAAAAGTGGTATTTTTTATCAACATTTTAGATGCAATAAAATAAGAAATAAAGGTGGCATTTTTATTGTCATTTTAGATGCGATAGAAAGTATTGATCTTAGTACTTGAAATCGCCAAACGATTTATATTTATATAATTATATATAAACATAAATTAAAATCAAATGAACCGAGCGTAGTAGTTCGCGTCTTGGAATCGTGTCTTTAATTGATTATACGGATATATCCAACCGTCGGATTTTCCCAAAACTGAAACCATTAGGTTCGCCTTGGGAAGATCTTTCCAACAATATGAATTGTGTTAAAATCAAACAGTTAGATTTAGAGAAACTTGTAAAACAAATTTGAGTAAAAACAACGCCAGGGTCGCCCATTGACCCGAAGCGTCGTTAAATTAAATTTAGCTAATTTTATATAAATAATAATAGCAATAGATCATTGTTAAATACAAATAACGATATGAAATGATTTTAAAATATATATATGCGAGGATCATTTGAAAAGTCCGAGTTCAATCTCATCTCAAATGATTATACGTCGACCTAAGTCGAAGAGTTGAAGACGGCGATTGAAGATCGGTAATCTTCGACATCGAATGGATGACGGCTACTGATGCCCTTGATTGATTTGCTACCTTGAAAAGGGTTTCGGTGGTAGTTGTCCAAACGTACTTGGAGATCTACCGGATATAGTTTCATTCAGACCCAGAACGGGCTTACAAATGGAATGACATTGTACTCCTTTATATTGTATTTATTGATTTTCTGCCGAATGTATGAATGATTGGTGGCGGAGAATTTATTCTCTTGCTTAACACGCTTTCGTATATTTTGGCAAAGGATTAATAATATGATATGGATTGACAGTGTGGCCTACCAAGATGCAATGATCAAGGTTTCTTGTTGAAAAGAAGAACCTTGTGGTGACGATCAAAGCACAGCTTGAATAAGACTAGCTTTGTGTATTACGTATCTTCGCAAGCCTCACACCCTGGTTGGAGTCTAAAACGGGAGAAGGGAACACAGGCAGAGCAGCACGTTTCTTTCTAGCTAGAAGTGGTGTTTGGGTTTTACATGGCCCGTCATTTTACTTATATGGATGATGGAATGAGGTGCCTCGGATTTTAGGTCCTATAGGACCGGGAAACGTGTGTTTAGGAATTGCCAATCCGCAAAATTGTATGTGTGGACCGACCCTGCAGCTTTCTAGGGGTTCACTGCAGGGGATCCTGAGACATTAGCTAGAGTGTCTCGAATCAGTAAGGAGCTCCTTCCTAGTCTTGACTCATGATGGAAACCCAATTTCCAATACGACCTCATGCGGTTTTGATTGCAGAGCTAGTATGGCGACATAATAGGATGGGGTACTATGCCGTCTATGATTGATACATTATGATTGAACTGTTTTTGAAATTTATATACACTAGTAATAATATCAATCCCGTTTTTATCGTATCAAGCATTTTTGACAATTATAAGGTAAAACTCTATCCTCCGTTTTGCGTTGCATTGTGTGATGGGACTTGAGTCTTATAATGGTTTCATCTTTCCAAAAAGCATTGCGTTGTTTAACGATTTACTTTTAATTATGCACTGGCAATCCAATGGAGTAAACCCGTTCCGCATTAGCGGCGTGGTCCTATGATTAGCCTTATTATTAGATTAGTTAAGAATTCTTACACCAGTCCCTTGACTGACCAGTTGTTTGTTTCCACCTTTGCAAACTCGGGTGCCCTCTTTTCCACACGGGCAACTTTTTGCAGATATTTATCTCTTGAGAAGGATTCTGGATCGAAGCCTAAAGCTATGTCCAGAGCATAGTTGTCTTCTGCTATATCTATTTTGTTGTTTCCGCTGAAATGTATTAAAATATTGTAATTTATCTTCCGCTGTAATTTTATTCGATGTACTCTGATATTCTTTACTCTGATGTCACATTACTATGATGTTTATAAAAGTCTGCTGTTACTATTCTAATGTGTTGTATTCCCAGAGTAAACGTGTTCGGGTTTTGAACGGTCTTGGTCGATTTTGCCATCGATCGGGTCGGGCGAAATCCGTGGTCGTTACAACACGGGTATTGGGATGATATTTGACATACACTAGTCCCAATATTTAGTTTTATGTTAATCGATGGATTAACAGTCTGTAATGAGCGTTATTTATTTATTTTAATGCTTACGCAGTTGTAAACTTCACTCTGGATGTGAATGGATTGTTTAATGATTATTTATCATTATTTTTAAATACATGTGATGTATGAAAATCCATATAACTAAAATTATATGGAAATTGATTGAGTCGCATTCCGATTCAGAATGTTTTTAAATAAAGAATATTCAAAAATAAAGAATCTTTTAAAATAGAGAATATTTTAAAATGAAGAGTATTTTAAAATGAATTTAGTGAAGAATAAAATTATGATTTTTATGTCCATCTTTGAATGGATGCAAGAATATAAAAATATGAAGCCGGATTAAGTAGCAAAAGCCATTTTTACCCAAACGGGTTTATCGATCGATTTTATTCATTTTATAATGAAAATAAAAAAGAAGTGGTTTCAAAACCTAATATTATGAAAATATAAATATTATATTTTAATGTGATAAAGATATATAATATTCAATTTTGATTTAAAATTTAAAATGAAGTTAAAATAATTTTAAAACGAATTCATAAATATTTTATAAAATACATTTTAATAGAAATCGAAGAATTATGTAATATATATTATATATATTTAATGGCAATAGAACACGTCGCGTAGCGACCGTTCGCGAATTTCGACCATTAACTTCAAATGGGTGTAACAGGAGATCCGACCGTCGGATTCTCCTATAACTGGAATCGTTGGGTTTGTATCGAAAAGAGCTTTCCAATGAATATAAGGGTTTTGAAATCTAATGGTCGGATTTGGAATTATGTCCAAATCAAATTTGAAAAAGGTCGCTATGGATGTAGTTCTGTGGCCGTTATTGGAAACCGACTGTACGGGCCTTGATAAAATTATTAAAAATATGGTAAAATTATGTAAAATCATAATTAATGATTTGGAAAGATTATAGATGAAAATTCTCTATTTGAAAAGATAAAAATATATTTTTATCGAAATAAGCTAGTTATTAACTAGAATAAATCTTTAAATTATGATTTAATGAAGCTGTCCAATTAATTAATATTTAATTGGAATTAAATAAGAAATAGGATTTTTGGGTTTGTCGTGAATGGTGTCTTCAATAACACTGTTCTTAAACCCCAATGAGAAAAGAATAAATCTTTAAATTAAGATTTATTGAAGTTTTCCAATTAAGTAATATTTAATCGGAATTGAATAAGAAATTGGATTTTTGGGTTGTCGTGAACGGTGTTTTAAATAACATTGTTCTTAAACCCCATTTGAAAAGAATAAATCTTTTAATTAAGATTATTAGAGATCCCAATTATATTTAGTAATTGGAATAAAGTGAAATGTGAATTGGGTTTATCGTAAACTGTGTTTTTAACGACATTTGTTCTTTAATCCAATTAACAGTGAAAACATAATTTGGAATTTACAAATCTTTTTATTTAGATTTAAATAAAGTTTTCCAACTCAATATTTTTAATTGGAATTGAATGGAATTTGATTTAATAATAATTGAGATGAGCTTCTGTAAAAAATGACCATTATTATATATGGAATTTAAAAGGCTTTGCCATTATTCCATTTATATTATTATTCTGATACAGAAATTTATATCGATCATATATTGATTTGATTTTTGTGAAAATTCCATATTTAATGGAAGATGATTTTGGGGTTTATCGTGAACCGTGTTTTAAATGACATTGGTTCTTTAACCCTGTTCAATGCAAGATTAATTCCTTAAGGTGGAATAATCATAAAGTAAATATTTTTGATATTAAAAACTAAATTAGAGTTTTAATGAATCTTTAAAAAGAAGATCAAAGAATAAATTAAAAGAATTTATCTTTGATAAAATTAATGGAAACCTTTCCCTAATATTGTGAATATTTTATTAAAAGAATATTCTGAATTAGAATGAGGCGTATGATGTGTTTTTAAAGCACTGGTTTATTGATTATAAAATACGCGATTTATTCGGAAAGATCGGGTTCAACCCATTCTGAATAATTACTACGATGATTAAAAGTCGAAGATGAAGACGGTAGTTGAAGACCGAAAATCTTCACATCGTTTGGATGATTACTAATGCCTTAATTGTGAGGCATCCCAAGACAAGGTAATAAGTGGTGATCGTCCATACGTACTTGGAGATCGATGGATATGCGAGAACCTCTCTCCTGTATTGGACATGGGACGAGGAATAAGGTGTCTCCGGTTTCGATCAGACACAGAATGGACTTATAAATGAATGGTATGTCTGACTTTGTATTCCTTTATGCTCTATTCGTTGATCTCTGCTAAATATATATCTGTTTGGTGGCGGAATGTTTATTCTCTTGCTTAACACCCTTCACTGAGACGTATGAGCTTAGAGGTTATATATTGGCAGAAATCAATGGTATGATATGGATTGATAATTTGGCTTGCTAAGATGCAAATGATCAAGGCTTTAAAGTAGAGCCTTGTGGTTGATGATCAAAGCACAGCTTTTTTTAGCATAGCTTTGTGTAACGATACTTCGCGAGCCTAACACCTCGGTATGAACCAGAAACAGGAGAGGACTGCAAGGAGGACATACGTTTCTTTCTAGCCAGGAGTGGTGTCAGCATTTACAAGCCTTGGCATTTTACTTATGTGGACGACGGAATGAGGCGCCTCAGATTCGAGTCCCTAGTGGGTCTTTATTTACGCCCCATAGGGCGTGGAAACGTATTGTTCAGGCATTACTAATCCACTAAAGTATTTGTGGACTGGCCCTGAAGATCCAAGGTGCAGTTGCGACTGATCCTGAGACATGGGCTAGATTGTCTCGAATTCGGTAAGGACGATCCCTTGCCTTGGTTCATGATGGAAATCCAACTTCCAATACGACACCATACGGTTTTGATTGTATAACTAGTGTAGCGGCATAGTATATGGTAGCTATGCCGTCTATGATTGATACATTATGATTGAAATGTTTTTGAAACATATATACACTAATAATAACATCAAATCCATTTTATCATATCATGCATTTTTGACCATTATAAGGTAAAACTCTATGCTCCGGTTTGTGTTGCATTGTGTGATGGGACTTGAGTCTTATAATGGTTTCATTTTTCTAAAAAGCATTGCGTTGTTTAACGGTATACTTTATTTCTTGCACTGGCAATTCAATGGAGTAAACCAGTTCCGCGTTAGCGGCGTGGTCCTGTGATTAGCTTTATTATTATTAGATAAGTTAGATAAGATTTCTCATACCAGTCCCATAACTGACTCGTAGTTTGTTTCACTTTGCAAACTCGGGTGCCCTCTTTTCCACACAGGCAGTCGAGTGGCTTGTTTTGCAGATATATTAAGCAGGATTCTGGATCGAAGCTTAAAGCTGTGTCCAGAGCAATGATAGTCTTTCGTTGCATTGTGTTAAGTTTATTGTAAATTAATCTTGCGCTATATTATTATTTATTCGATGTACCCAGATATTATGTACTCTGATGTAACATTATTATAATGTTTATAGAAGTCTTCTGTTATTTGTTCTAATGTGGTGTATGCCCAAAGTTAGTGTATCCAGCGATTTCCCACGAGGGGAATTTTCGGGTCATTACAGTGCCCCTATTTTCTACACGGGCAGCCTTGTATTCAGGTTTTAGCAGGTTCATTCTGGATAGCTATGGAGTTGAAGATGGATTCTATCATTTCTATTATGTTGTTCAAATTTTGCTACGTATATTATGTTTGATTCCACTACAGACATTTTATATAAAGCTGAAACTGTATTTTCTACTAAGTGTGATCCTGTTATATGGTGTAACTCTGATGATTATGTTTGTTCCAATGTAATCTGTTGTACATTATCTGGTGTAATGATATATTTCTGTTCTGCTGTTATTGTTTATGTGTTATATTCCAAAGATTATCCTTGCTTCCATGGCACGAGAGTGTAGGTTCATCACACATTGCTCTGGACACAGCTTTTAGCTTCGATCCAGAATCCTGCTCAATATATCTGCAAAATAAGCTACTCGACTGCCCATGTGGAAAATAAGGGCACCCGAGTTTTCAAGTGGAACAAACTACAAGTCAGTCATGGGACTGGTATGAGAAATCTTACTTAACTTATCTAATAATAAGGCTAATCACAGGACCATGCTGCTAACGCTGAACGGGTTTACTCCATTGGATTGCCAGAGCATAAATTAAATAAACTTTTTAAAACAATGCAATGCTTTTTAGAAAATGAAATCATTATAAGAGTCAAGTCCCATCATACAATGCAACGCAAACCAGAGGATAGAGTTTTACCTTATAATGATCAAACATGCTCGATACGTATAAAACAATATTTAATATTATGATTAGTGTCTAGTAAATTTTAAAACACTTTCAAAATAAATGTATCAATCCTAGACGGCATAGTACCCCATCATACTATGTCGCCGTATATAGGTTTACAATCAAATCCGTAATGTCGTATTGGAAATTGTGTTTCCATCATGAGTCAAGGCTAGGGATGATCTCCTTACTGATTCGAGACAGTCTAGCAAATGTCTCAGGATCCTCTGCAGTGAACCCTTGGATCCTGCAAGGTCGGTCCACAAATATACCTTAATGGATTAGTTATGCCTGAACACACATTTCCCGGTCCTATTGGACCTATCAATTAGCCACTATCGACCAATATATCTGAGGCCTCATAATCCATCATCCACATAAGTAAAAATGTTTGGGCTCCATACCATGACACCACTTCTAGCCAGAAAGAAACGTGTGTGCACTCTGTAACAACCCGAAAAATCTGAACCAATTTAAAAATTTTAATTTGACTATTTTAAAGAATTTTGAATATTTAAAATAAATTATTTTAAATAATAACGACCAAAAATTTGTTTGGATCAAAGTTATAGCGAATATATTTATTTTAATTATAAAACAAGGCTTGAAATGGCGCGGCAGTTTGAAAATTTGAATTCGAACTTTGACTGACTATACAGTATGCAAAATAAAACGGATTTTAGTGGAACCAAAAATATTTAAATCTGTTTGAGAATATTTTCTAACGAATTTGAAAAATCGAAATTTCATAGCGGGAATCAAAAGTTATGGCTAAATGAATTTTTAGAAAGGTTGCTATGGAATTAATATAGCCCATGAAAATAGACATTCTGCAAACAGCCTCCGTTTTCGACGAAACCACTTTTCTTATTCTGAAATGTCAAATTATTGCTAGGCTTCAAATTCCATAATTTTTTGAGTTAATATGTGAGCGTGGAAACAGAAAATGTGTTTGGTTAATTTCAGTCAATCAAGATCGACCAGAAAATGGCCATTTTTCAAACGATCTCCAAATTTGACGAAACTAGTTATGTTTGGATCATATCGTCCAAACATGGCTAGATTTATTTTTCTGGAATTTTTAGAATCAGTATGTGGCCCCGACAAATTAAAATGTACGTTCAAATCCATATTTGAATGTTTTATATTTTAATTCGAAGAATAACTGGCTGAAACAGTCGAATGGGCCTACGAAACATATTCCATTGTGTCCGGAATGGGGTTATTTAGCTATGGACGACAGTTGTTGGGTTTGAATTTAAGTTCGTTTGGAGAAACAGATAAAATTGGAATTTATATAAATATCGACGAATCAGAAAACTCCATTCATTAATTAAAGATTAAAAAACGAATTTTCTCTCTCCCCGTAAGCAGATCGAAGGCAGAAAACCATTCCTCCCTTCCAGGCCAAATTCCGGCCAAACCACTCATTAATATCTCTAGCCCCAGTTGAGGTTTCTGAAGTACTCCTCACGAGCTTCAAATCCATACCGCCTTGTCAATTATTGTTGAGCGTGCGTGGAGATCTGAGCCCGTGAAATCTGGAGGTTTGGACCACTGCCGCCGTCGCTAGGAGCCATCGAAGTGGGCCCCACCACCTTGCGCTGCTTCGTCTCTCCTTCCTCTTCCACGTGCAGTGGCCGATCGTCGTCTCGTGCAACGATTCGCACAAAAATTGCAAACCTGGTTTTGAACACTTCAGTTGAGGTAACAACCAATTTTACTTAAACTGTTTTATAGCACTTTAAAGCACTACAAATTATGATTTTACAATAAAAATCATATCTTTTTGCTATGTTGTTGAAATCCAGTGAAACAAGAGACATTGGACTCGTGGCGACATCTTCTACCTTCTAGAGGAGACCGGAGATTTGTGGAAAAATTCGTCTGCGTATGAACTAGATTATTGAAATCCCCCTTGTCAAAAGCAGCAAGGCTTTAAGGTAGCGCGAGGAGCCGTACTCGGGACGGTGCCAGGTTTAACCACCCTACCGTTATGCTGCCGAATTTTTTTGAAATATTCATGTGTTTGATTTGTATTCATGTGTTGAAATATATTCA
This sequence comes from Allium sativum, assembly GCA_030737875.1. Taxonomy (NCBI): domain Eukaryota; kingdom Viridiplantae; phylum Streptophyta; class Magnoliopsida; order Asparagales; family Amaryllidaceae; genus Allium; species Allium sativum. Next base: position 167,695,758 of record CM060913.1, read on the forward strand.
TATATTGGAAAAATATTCATGTTTGAAATAAATTGTTTTAACGATAAAAATAACATTTGTATTGTATGTATGAAGTATATAAAATATTCATGTTTGAAATAAATTGTTTGAACGATAAAGATAACATTTTTATTGTATGTGTGAAGTATATAAAATATTCATGTTTGAACGAAAAAAATAACCTTTTTATTGTATGTATGAAGTATATAAAATATTCATGTTTGAAATAAATTGTTTGAACGATGAAAATTACATTTTTATGGTATGTACGAAATATATAAAATATTCAATTTTTAAATAAATAGTTTTAACAATAAAAATCATATTTTTATTATATATATGAATCGCTAAAAATATTCATGTTTGAAATAAATTGTTTTGACAATAAAAAATAACATTTTTGTTATATATATGAAGTGTTAAAAATAGTCATGTGTTGAAATAAATATTTGTTGGATAAAAATATTATTTTTATCAGTTATATGAAATGAAAATGTTTTGGAAATCGAAGAATGAATTATATATATATATATATATAATTAAAATAAATCGAATAACGATGCTGCAGTTCATATTTTGAAATCGTGATTTTAAACAATTATTGCGGGAGATCCGACCGTCGGATTTTCCCGAAACCGAAACTGAAACCGTTAGGTCCGCTTTGAAATATCTTTCCAACGATACCAAATTTGTAAAGATCCAACGGTTAGACTGTGTGAAATGTTTTATTCAAATCTGAATAAAAAAAACGCCAGAATGAATTATATATATATATATATATATATAATTAAAATAAATCGAATAATGACGCTGCAGTTCGTATTTTGAAATCGTAACTTTAAACGATTGTACCGGGAGATCCGATCGTTAGATTTTTCCAAAACTGGAACCATTGGATCCGTTTTGAAAAGATCTTTCCAATGGTATAAAATTTGTAAATATCCAACGGTTAGATTTTCAGATATGTGTAAATCAAATCTAAAGAAAAACAGCGCCATGGCCGCGTTATGGCCTAAAGCGTCGTTTGAATAAATGGGCTATTTTTAAATAAAAAAATAGCGATAAATCATTATAAAATATTATAAATGATATGGAATGAAAATAAACTGAATTTACTCGGTTTATTGGATATTTGATGGTTGAATGTGTTTGACACGAAAACTACATTAATGAACTGAATTATGAATGTCAAATAATTTAACAATGGAAATGAATTGATTTGAATTATAAATATACGCGAATTATTTGTAAAGGCCGAGTTAAATCTCATTTCAAATAATTGGTCGACGATTAGAAGTCGAAGATATGAAGATGGTGCAAGACCGATGATCTTCACATTGAATGGATGGCTACTGATGCCTTTGATGGGAGTTGCTACCCTTAAGGGATTACAATGGTGGTTGTCCGGACGTACTTGTTTATCGTTTGGATGTGCGAGTACCTCTTTCCTGTATTGGACATATGGGATGAGGAATAAGGTGCCTCCGGTTTCGTTCAGACCCAGAACGGACTTTTAAATGGATGTGTGTCTGACGTTGTAGATTGACAACGTGGCATGCAGAGATGATGTGATCAAGGATTTTTTTGAAAAGCAGAGCCTTGTGGTTGATGATCAAAGCATGGCTTTAATACAACTGGCTTTGTGTATAGCGTTGATTCGCGAGCCTCACCCCCCGGTATGAACCAGAAATGGGAGAGGACTTCAGGGAGGACATGTGTTTCCTTCTAGCTAGGAGTGGTGTCAGCGTTTTACAAGCCCTGACGTTTTACTTATGTGGATGTTGGATAGAGAGGTGCCTCGGTTATATCGGTCTCTGCGGAGCCGATGGATGGTTTAGTAGATATACCAGCGAGTTTGATGCCCTATAGGGCTGGGAAACGCAGTGTTCAGGCATTTTAATCCACTCCATGTGGACTGGCCCTGATGATCCAAGGCTTGACTGAGTACTTTCCTAGGACACGGGCTAGAGCGTCTCGAAGCGGTAAGGACGATCCCTTGCCTTGGTTCATGACGGAAATCCAATTTCCAAATACAACATCGTGCGGCTTTGATTGTAAACATATATATGGTGACATGGTATATGGTACCCATGCCGTCTATATTGATACTTATGATGAAATTGTTTTTGAAACATATAAACACTAGTAATAATATCAAATGCTTTTGTTTTATACGTATCAAGCATATATTTTGGCCATCATGAGGTAAAACTCTATTCTCCAGTTTGCGTTGCATTGTGTGATGAGAAATGAGTCTTATAATGGCTTCATTTTTGTAAAAAGTATTGCGATGTTTTAAATTATTTACTTGTTTTAAACACTGGTAATCCAATGGAGTATACTGAGTAACTCTGATGATTATGTTTATCCAGCGTATTTATTGTACATTATCTGGTGTATTTATATATTCTTTTCTGCTGTTATTTGGTTATGTGTTATATTCCAAAGATTACCCTTGCCACCGTCGGACAGGGGTTTGGGATCGTCACACACTCCCTGCGTTCCGTTATCCCGTTTCTGACTCCTACCGGGGTGTGAGGCTCGGAAGTTACGCTATACACAAAGCTATGCCTAAATGGGCTGTGCTTTGATCATCAACCACAAGGCTCTGCTTTTCAACAAAAGCCTTGATCATTTGCATCTTGGCTTGCCATGTTGACAATCCACGCTATGCGATCGATAACTATCAATACATAACCTCTAAGCTCGTGCGTCTTTAAGCAAGAGAATAAATTCTCTATCACTAAACAAATATATATTAAATAGAAATCAATTCACATAGAATGAAATCCAATTTCAGATACACATGCATTTACAAGTCGGTTCTGGGTCTGAACGAAACCATAGACACCTTATTCCTCGTCCCTATGTCCAATATGGAAGAGAGGTGCTCGCTTAATCCGAACAATCAACAAGTGCGTCTGGACAACTACCATTGTAACCCTTTCAATGCAGCAACTCCAATCAAAAGCATCAGTAGTTGTCCATTCAATGTGAAGATCGCCAGTCTTCAAACACCGTCTTCAATATCTTCGATTTAAATCGTCGTATAATTATTTGAAATGAGATTAAAATTGGTCTTTTCAAATAATTCTCGTATATATATAATTTAAATCATTTCATATCGTTAATATTATTTTATAACGATTTATCGCTATTTTTATTTATATAAAAATAGTCCAATTTAGTTTAATGACGCTTTGGGTCAATAGGCGGCCCTGGCGCTGTTTTTACCCAAATTTGATTTACACTTTTCTCAAAATCTAATGGTTGGATTTTAACAAGTTTTATATCGTTGGAAATATCTTCCCAAAGCGGACCTAATGGTTCCAGTTTTGGGAAAATACGACATTCGGATCTTTCGATATAATCGTTTAAAGTTACGATTCCAAAACGCGAATTACCGCGCACGATTCATTTAGTTTTAATTTATATTTTTATATATAAAATTATATATAAACATAAATCATTCGACGATTCCATTAATGTGTTTAACATGCCAAATAAAAGAATGTTTTGTTTTGCATAACCGTTTAAATGTTTCTAATGATACATAAAAACGGATATTGTATTTGCAAACAAATTCCTATATTTCTAATGCCAAATAAAAGAGAAGTTTTATTTGTATATATTCTCAACATTTTCTAATGTCAAATAAAAAGAGAAGTTTTATTTGCAAACATTTCCAATATTTTTTAATGTCAAATAAAAATGTAATTTATTTACATACTTCACTACATGTTTCTAATGTCAAATAAAAATGTAATTTATTTACACTAACCCACTACATGTTTCTAATGTCAAATTAAAAATGTAATTTATTTACATTAACTCACTACATGTTTCTAATGTCATATAAAAATGCATTTTGTTTACATTACATTTTCTACATTTCTTACGTCATATAAAAATGTACTTTATTTACATTACAATGTCGTTAATGACAAATAAAAAGATAATTTTTATTTTCATTATTGGTATGGAATTTCTATTTTTAATTTTAACAAATAAAAAGAAATATTTTTATTTGTTTATAATTTCAATGTATAACATGACAGATAAAAATGTTTATTTTAACTTGTATACAAATTCTAATGTGTAACATAACATGACACATATAGAGATGTTTATTTTAATTTGTATACAAATTCTAATGTATAACATAACATGACACATATAAAGATGTTTATTCTAATTTGTAAACAAATTCTAATGTATAACATAACATGATGATAAAAATGTCTCTTTTAAATTGTATACAATTCTAATGTATAACATGACGATAAAAATGTCTCTTTTAAATTGTATACAATTCTAATTTAACAAAACTGTTAAAAAACAATAACTCTATTTTATTGACAATTCTATTTCAACAAAACAATAAAAATGATAACTTTGTTTTGTTGACAGTTCTATTTCAATAAAACAATAAAATTGATGACTTTGTTTTGTTGACAATTCTATTTCAACAAAACAATAAAAATATGACAACTTTGTTTTGTTGTCAATTCTATTTCAACAAAACAATAAAAATGATGACTTTGTTTTGTCGACAATTCTATATCAACAAAACAATAAAAATGATACTTTGTTTTTTCGATTATTCTATTTCAACAAAACAATAAAAAATGATACTTTGTTTTGTCGACAATTCTATTTCAACAAAACAATAAAAAAATGATACTTTGTTTTGTCGACAATTCTATTTCAACAAAACAATAAAAAAATGATACTTTGTTTTGTCGACAATTCTATTACAACAAAACAATAAAAATAATAACTTTGTTTTGTCGACAATTCTATTTCAACAAAACAATAAAAATATGATAACTTTGTTTTGTTGACAATTCTATTTCAGCAAAACAATAAAAATGATGACTTTGTTTTGTCGACAATTCTATTTCAACAAAACAATAAAAAATGATGCTTTGTTTTGTCGACAATTCTATTTCAACAAAACAATAAAAAATGATACTTTTGTTTTTGTTGATTCAAATTCAAAAAAATGACAATTTTTTTTGACAATTCTAATTCAACAAAAATGACAATTTTATTTTGACAATTCTAATTCAACAAAAATGACAATTTTTGTGATGACCCTCCCCGCATTAACCGACATTTCCTCCGAAAGTGCATTGTACACTTGTCCGCTAGCACGGGACGGTCGTCAAAGAAAGGAAAGAAGATGAAAGAACTAATAAAGAAACCTGTAGAATGTCTCTGAAACAACCCACATCCGTTAACCTCACTCACAAAGGGAATGCCTTAACTTCGGTGGAGCATCATAGGTAAAAGATGCAGATAAATTACAAGACAAACAAATATAGTAGCGGAAAATGAAACTTTGCTTTGTTGATAAAACAACTTGTACAAAGATTGTATACAATACCAAAGTATCTATCTTGTTTAATAAAATAAAGAAGCATGGATGACAATAATATTCCCCAATAGAGCAGAGCAAGCCATAGCTGAAATGAGACTGAGTCCAAAGCGATACATCGACTATCTTCGAGCTAGGTTAGAAAACTGAGCTAAGAGATAACATTTCCTCCCTGTAAACCTGAGGGGGGGGGGGGGAATGGAAGAAAAGAGGCGAAACAAAACTAGGTCAGACATAAGTCTGGCAAGTCCAGCTTCCTTCAGCATGTGAACAAGCAAGAATGACATGACATGAAATAAACCGAATAAAGACATAAGCATGATGATAAGGAACATAGGCTACACAGGATTAACAATAGGCAAGACAAACTAGTTATAACATCGCATGTTAACTATTCTCTGTTTTGCTACTAATTTGTTACTCTGATCTCTATATCTCTACACCAACTAACTAGTATCCTAACCAGTGTCTTTTATAGAATAATTCGTATTCACTGCTAGTGTCCCAACTAGTATCCTTTGTTATGAATTAAGGTGATCCCAACCCCGCAATTGTGGTAGCCTTCAGGAGCACATCCAATATGAGGATCTTACCTCAATCAGCCTAATTTCCATGGATATGTACCCTTACTACCCTATCGATTGGCTCCCTACTTGCATTAATTTCTCTTGTGTCTGTGTCAGTCGGCCCCCTCTTGCTTGTAGATACCCTGTGCTGGTCCCACCATAAGGTGTATCAATCCTTATGATACGACCCAACACGAATCAAGATGCACAGTGTATAACTATTGATGCCCAGTGCCTGCTTTTCCCACTCCGTAGCACGTGCACGCCCGTACTTCGTCGAGACCTACACTGCTGCTCCACCCGCCGCTATTTTGACCGCTTATAATCAACCCAGTAATCGTGCCCCACCCTGCCTAGTTCAGGGTACCATGATACATCTATGTGGGTTATTGCTGAAATGGGTCCCCGTTACTAGGGTTTCCTTCTGGTTAAGTTTGTGGGCCTATATTTACTAATATCACCCACCACCCCAATATGTACTTAACCGTCCCAGTGATACCAGCATGTTCATTTAATGGTTAAGTTTGTGGGCCTATATTTACTAATATTACCCACCAATCCCGATATGTACTTAACCTCCACACGGATACAAGCATGTTTATTTAATGGTTAAGTTCTATGGGCCTATATTTACTAATATTACTCACCAACCCGACATGTACTTAATCTTCGCACGGATTCAAGCATATTTATTTAATGGTTAAGTTCTGTGGGCCTATATTTACTAATATTACCCACCAACCCAACGCGTACTTAACCTTCCCATGGATTCAGGCATATTTATTTAATGGTTAAGTTCTGTGGGCCTATATTTACTAATATTACCCACCAACCCAACGTGTACTTAAACTTCCCACGGATTTAAGCATGTTTATTTAATGGTTAAGTGGTTCTTATTAACTTATCCTTTCTTATCATGTTGGATCGGTTAAGTGTGATTTACTTAGCTTAACCCTGTTCATATATCAGGTTACATGGGTTAAGTATTTCCCATTTAACTTAAACCCATTCGTTCATCAAGTTATATTGGTCAAGTGTCATTAATCAATTCAACTTAACTTAACCTACCCACTCGTTTTGTCATGTTGGTTAAGTGTTCCCTTCTGGTGTTGATTTGACCCTTCCTCAAATCATGTTATATTGGTTAAGTATTTCCCTCTCGTGTTAACTTAATCCTTCTCATACATCATATTATACATTGGTTAAGTTTTATCCTCTTGTATTACTTAACCCCACTACATGTTATATATTGGTTAAGTGTATCCTCTTGTGTTACTTAACCCTACCACAAGTCATTATATATATTTTGGTTAAGTGTTACTTTAGTTAACTTAACCCTATCATCTGCTTAATTAACATGTTATAACGGTTAAGCGTTTCCTTAGTTAACTTTACCCTACCCGATATCATGTCTTGTTGGTTAGGTGTCCTTTGTCCATTCATGTTTAACTTAACCCACCCATATGTCATATTGGTTAAGCATCATTATCCTAACCCTCCCATACTTAACTTGTGTCATTAGCATTAATTAATTTATTAATGCCCCAACCTCTCACATTAGATAGGTGTCGTTGTGGTTACTGGATATGCCGGGCGGTTCCGGGCTGTTTTACACCACAACTCAATCTAACCTCGGGTTTTCTTGGGCATGATACACTAACCTCTCACATTAGATAGGTGTTGTTGTGGTTACTGGATATGTCGGGCGGCTCTGGGCATTTTTACACCACAACTGAATCTAACCTCGGGTTTTCTTGCGCATGATACACTAACCTCTCACATTAGATAGGTGTTGTTGTGGTTACTGGATATGTCGGGCGGTTCCGGGCAGTTTTATACCACAACTCAATCTAACCTCTGGTTAGGCATCTTCCTCTTCTCTAATTTACATATTTACTAATCATGTAAATTTCCCATAAATCAATTTAGCCTAGATCATATTCATTTGTCATGCCAATTAACATACTTATATTCTATGCCCAAAACTTTATTTACCTATCAATGAACCCAACTTGCAGTTTATCCCAATTTAGATTTAATATTCCCCAATTTCAGTTCATGCCCAATCTAGATTAATATTCCAATTTACAGTTTTTGTCAAAACTAGATTTAATATTCTAGTTTACCGTTTATGTCCCAAAACTAATATGCATGTAAATTATTCACTATTATAGCCAATTTAGATTATGCCAACATGTTTATCATGCCAAATTAACTTAATTAAGCTACGCCCAATCCCCGCATCATAATCGTACGTATAACATGATTTCACAAGTTTTCTAAGTACTCGTGAAATGGCACTAAACAAAGGAATAGGGGATAAGCACAAGAACTGATATAAAAGAATAGGCATGCAAAAATAATGGCTCTAATAGGTTCGATGTACATAATAGTGAATAGGAATAAACTAGCCAAGTTACACACTAAATATGAGATCCAACATAATTAAGGGAATAGGCATAGGTGATTTGGTCCAACATAATGCCAGTTCAAGGTACAACATGATTGGATAATTGTAGCAATAGGAATAGGCATAAGAAACTAACTACAATAGTTATAGGCAATTGACCACAATAGTCATGGGCCACTAGTCACAATAATTTCTTAATTAATGTCATAGGCAATAGTCTCATAATCATGAATCATAGTCGTGGGAAACAGTCTCATAGTCATGAATCATAGTCATAGGCAATAGTTTCATAGGCAACAGTTTCATTGTCATAGTCTTAGGAAAAAGTCTCATAGTCATAGTCACAGATTTACAAAGGCTAAGAACAGATCCAAATAGAAAATCAAGCATAGGTCCGAATTCATTTTATTCCATGTCCATATTATAATTGGTTGTCTAAATCTGAAAGTAATCATGAACTTACAAAACAAAAAGGAATTCTTGATTTCTAGAATCTGTATTCTGACACTGAATAGCTATCCTTTGATGTAGACTATCGATTAGATTAAAAAATAGTTGTTCTCTCTATTCAGATTGAAAGAGGATGCACTAGTTCTAGTTTTGATTTCAGCAGAGTAGCGATGCCATTATTTTATTTTAATAAGAATAGAGGCAGAGTATAGGCAGAATGAAATTGCGTGGAGAGAAAGCTAGGTTTGGGGGTGTTTAAATAGGTTAGAGCTCACAAATCCGGTCAGAAAGGCGTCAAGGTGCAGAAAAATGGATCTGTCTACAGATCTGGAAGGGGGGGGGGGGGGGAGGTCGTCCCTAAGGTCGACCCTAGTGTCGACCCGTTTACCTAGGTCGACCCTAGTGTCGACTTGGGTCCTGGGCGGGAATTTTCCCGCCCAGCCTGGGTGTCTGTTTTGAGTTTTGAAATCTGAATTTTTAATTTCGGGCTGGTTTTATTGAAACTTCTGAAGGCCATATCTTCTTTATACGGAGTCTGATTTACGCAAACTTGGACTCTATTCGAAGTAGAATTTCGAGACGAACGCAAAGGCGTAACCCATTTCCCTTAATTCTCACAATTGAAATTAATTATTCTTTGATTGGTTATTCTTATGTTCACAGAAAATACGGGGTGTTACATTCTCCCCTCCTTAAAGGATTTCATCCCCGAAATCTTCAAGTTAAGAAGAATGTGTCCGACCATCCAATCACCCATCTACTCAATCGTTCAATCAAAGGCATCCACTGAACTTAAAAGGATTTCTAATGCTTTCATGATTCTATGCATAGTGTGTGTACATGTCCTTATCTAATGCAATATCAAGCGGTCTACTAATTCATTTGACCTCCTTCATGCAAATTATGTCAGTGTCATGAGTCCATTATGTATGCAATTTTTCCTAATCATACTTTCAACATAAGTGCACAATCATTCATACAAATGCGACAGCCATATGATAACACGTCAAGTTTCCATCCATACACAAATACATTCATAAGCATATGCAATATAAAAGTGACTGAGCCGATCTAGTGCCTAATGTGTGTATATCCATCCACTAGCAACCACTAGCAACCACTTGCAACCATCAATCATAACATGTTTCAAATACATGTTTACATCCATTGGCTTCTACCTAAGGATCAAAGATACGACCTAGAGGATATACCTAAAAGATGAAAGCAAGCTTGTATAAAATTCTTAGAAAAAGAGATCAAGGATATACCCTTAAGAAAAGGGTATGATGCGTGAGTCTTTCAGTCTCCCATGTCGCATCTTCTTGAGCTTCATTCCACTGTATTTTAACCAATTCAACTTCACGATTGCGAAGCTTCTTGACCACCATTTCCAAACCCTACTAGTAGAAATAGGACCACGATCACTCACTATGCTAGAGGGTGTCCAACGTAGTCGAATTACCTTTCCATGATAAACATATATTTCTATGATTCCAAGTGTATATACTAAGATGATTAGAGGTCTCTATTCTACGTAGCTTATCCATCATGTCACAAATCTGAGGGTCTAAAGCTAAAGGTTGCTATGTACTCTTAAGGTCAGTCTTACTTAGGGCGCCTACCACAACCATTTATTTCTCACGCAAACCATCCTAGTCGAACTCGACATCCCTCAAGTATAAGCCCCAAAGGCCTAAACCAATATCAGATAAGCACCTAAGGAATACCTCCTCCGAATTTGGACGATTTATGTGAGGTGATACTAACAAAACAACTAAACAATTGAGCACTTAACTGACTCTGACTATCCTTGCCAATCTTGCTCCCAAATTATCGCTGATCGCATAACCGGCTTTGCATTGTCAACTACATATATGCGGAAGTCCATCTCGAGTTTTTAGGGGGGAAATCCCTACCCTAATCAAAAACATCTTGCGTACTCATAGGCTACTCCAATGGATCGAAAGTCGTCGATAAATACATAAAGTGATTCTAGGTAGCTAAGACAAACTGATCCCTTGGGATCACACGAAATCTTGAGGGTATTTCGGAGGCAAGTCGAAAGTCTAACTACAATCGTTTCATAATTACTAGCTAACCAATCCATGCCTAGAACCAACCCATAGCCCATGTAACCAGAAACATAAGCATTAATATAACTATTCTCAAATCCTCACAAGTCAAAGATAAATGAGCCGAACCAACAATTGGATTTGAGACTATAATGGGATCCTCTACTATACAATATCTAAGGTGCAGAGACTCAAATATGGAAGCAGATATATACGATTGTGAAGCGCTAAAATCAGAAGGAGTACCAACAGGATGATCAAAGGGAAAAACACTATCAACAGAAATCTCACTGCCTCTCTCTCAGGTATGCTGGTGGTGAGAGCATGCATTTGCCTTCCAGAGAATCATGTCCTTTGTTCTTGCCCTTGCCCTTAATTATACGACCCGTTATACCAAAATAAAGATACTTCCTTTTTGTTTTAGGTTTTACTATTCTTTCCTCCCCTCCTTTGTGAATCAAGTCTATATCCACGAGTTCTTCATCCTTGTGTTGTGCTCCTTAGCCAAACTCCCTTATTCTCATCTTTGCCATCCTCGTGTAACTTGTTGACAAGTTTCTTGAAAGCTGCATCCATCACATGGAAAATCCTACAAAGCTCGAAAGAAAATTGCGGCTACAAATGGAAGTTAGGCGCTTATTTGCCCTTTGACAAGTGTCGTAGTCTCATCAAGCCTACGGGACCATAACGTGATGAGGTTACCTCCCAGAAAGCCAGGAGCCCCAGACACTAAAAAAAGAAGGAAACAAGGATTCAAACAGAGGATCAAAAGATAGTGCATACGGCTTTGGGGAATATGCCTTTAAAAGAAGACTTTTTTTTGAAAATGCTTCTTTTAAAACCGTTTTCAAAATAATTTTTCAAACCTTTTATCTGATCCGGTAACCTTCAGCTCTGATACCAAGTGAAACACCTCACATCCGTTAAGGTCACTCACAAAGGGAATGCCTTAACTTCGGTGGAGCATCATAGGTAAAAGATACAGATAAATGACAAGACAGACAAATAAAGTAGCGGAAAATGAAACTTTACTTTATTGACAAAACAACTTGTACAAAGATTATTTACAATACCAAAGTATCTATCTTATTTAACAAAATAAAGAAGCATGGATGACAATAATATTCCCCAATAGAGCAGAGCAAGCCATAGCTGAAATGAGACTGAGTCCAAAGCGATACATCGACCATCTTTGAGCTTGGGAAGAAAGTTGAGCAAAACGATAACATTTCCTCTCTGTAAACCTGGAGAGGGGGGGAACGGAAGAAAAGAGGCCAAAAAAAACTAGGTCAGACATAAGTCTGGTAAGACCAACTACTTTCAGCATATGAACAAGCAAGAACGACATGACATGAATTAAACTGAATAAAGACATAAGCATGATGATAAGGAACATAGGCTACATAGGATAAACATTAGGCAAGATAAACTAGGTATGACATCGCATGTTAACTATTCTCTGTTTCACTACTATCTTGTTACTCTGATCTCTATATCTCTGCACCAACTAACTAGTATCATAACCAGTGCCTTTTATAGAATGATTCGTATTCACTACTAATGTCCCAACTAGTATCCTTTGTTATAAATTAAGGTGATCCCAACCCCGCAATTGTGGTAGCCTTCAGGAGTACATCCATTATGAGGATCTTACCTCAATCAGCCTAATTGCCATGGATATCTACCCTTGCTACCCTATTGATCGACTCCCTACTTGCATTAATTTCTCATGTGTCTATGTCAGTCGGCCCCTCTTGCTTGTAGATACCCTGTACTGGTCCCACCATAAGGTGTGTCAATCCTTATGATAGCGACTGGACACGAATCAAGATGCATAGTGTATAACTACTGATGTCTAGTGCCTGCTTTTCCCACTCCAGAGCATGTGCACGCCCGTACTTCGTCGAGACCTACACTGCTGCACCACCCGCCGCTATTTTGACCGCTTATAATCAGCCCAGTAATCGTGCCCCACCCTGCCGAGTTCAGGGTACCATGATACACCTATGTGGGTTACTACTGAAATGGGTTCCCATTACTAGGGTTTCCTACTGGTTAAGTATGTGGGCCTATATTTACTAATATTACCCACCAACCTGATATGTACTTAACCCTCCCACTAATACAAGCATGTTCATTTAATGGTTAAGTTTGTTGGCCTGTATTTACTAATATTACCCACCAATCCCAATATATACTTAACCTCCCCACGAATACAAGCATGTATATTTAATGGTTAAGTTCTGTGGGCCTATATTTACTAATATTACCTACCAACCCGACGTGTACTTAACCTTTCTATGGACTCAAGCATATTTATATAATGGTTAAGTTCTGTGGGCCTATATTTACTATTATTACCCACCAACCGGACGTGTACTTAACCTTCCCACGGATTCAAGCATGTTTATTTAATGGTTAAGTGGTTCTTATTAACTTAACCTTTCTTAGTTATCATGTTGGATTAGTCAAGTGTGATTTACTTAGCTTAACCCCGTTCATACATCAGGTTACATTGGTTAAGTATTGCCCATTTAACTTAACCCCATTCGTTCATCAAGTTATATTGGTCAAGTGTCATTAATCAATTCAAGTTAACTTAACCTACCCACTCATTAAGTCATGTTGGTTAAGTGTTCCCTTCTGGTGTTGACTTGACCCTTCCTCAAATCATGTTATATTGGTTAAGTATTTCCTCTCGTATTAACTTAATCCTTCCCATACATCATGTTATACATTGGTTAAGTGTTATCATCTTGTATTACTTAACCCCACCACATGTTATATGTTGGTTAAGTGTATCCTCTTGTGTCACTTAACCCTACCACAAGTCATTATATATATTTTGGTTAAGTGTTACTTTAGTAAACTTAACCCTATCATCTGCTTAATTAACATGTTATAACGGTTAAGTTCCCTTAGTTAACTTAACCCTACCCTATATCATGTCTTGTTGGTTAGGTGTCCTTTGTCCATTCATGTTTAACTTAACCCACCCATATGTCCTATTGTTAAGTATCATTAACCTAACCCTCCCATACTTAACATCTGTCATTAGCATTAATTAATTAATTTATGCCCCAACCTCTCACATTAGATAGGTGTCGTTGTGGTTACGGGATATGACTGGCAGTTCCGGGCAGTTTTACACTACAACTCTATCTAACCTCGGGTTTTCTTGGGCATGATACACTAACCTCTCACATTAGATAGGTGTTGTTGTGGTTACTGGATATGCCGGGCGGTTCCGGGCTGTTTTACACCACAACTCAATCTAACCTTGGGTTTTCTTGGGCATGATACACTAACCTCTCAGATTAAATAGGTGTTGTTGTGGTTACTGGATATGCCGGGCGGTTCCAGGCAGTTTCACACCACAACTCAATCTAAACTCGGGTTAGGCATCTTCCTCTCCTCTAATTTACATATTTACTAATCATGTAAATTTTCCTTAAATCAATTTATCCTAGATCATATTTATTTGTCTTGCCAATTAACATACTTATATTCTATGCCCAAAACTTGATTTACCTATCAATCAAACCAACTTTAGTTTATACCATTTTAGATTTAATATTCCCCTATTTCAGTTCATGCCCAATCTAGATTAATATTCCAATTTATAGTTTATGTCAAAACTAGATTTAATATTCTAGTTTACCGTTTATGTCCCAAAACTAATATGCATGTAAATTATTCACTATTATAGCCAGTTCAGATTATGCTAACATGTTTATCATGCCAAATTAACTTAATTAAGCTACGTCCAATCCCACATCATAATCGTACGTATAACATGGTTTCACAAGTTTTCTAAGTACTCATGAAATGGCACTAAACAAAGGAATAGGGGATAATCACAAGAATTGATATAAAATAACAGGCATGCAAAAATAATGGCTCAACGGGTTCGATGTACATAATAGTGAATAGGAATAAACTAGCCAAGTTACACACTAAATATGAGATCCAACATAATTAAGGGAATAGGCATAGGTGATTTGGTCCAGCATAATGCCAGTTCAAGGTACAACACGATTGGTTAATTGTAACAATGGGAATAGGAATAAGTAACTAACTACAATAGTTATAGGCAATTAACCACAATAGTCATGGGCGACTAATCACAATAATTTTTTTAATTAATGTCATAGGCAATAGTCTCATAATCATGAATCATAGTCGTGGGCAACAGTCTCATAGTCACGAATCATAGTCATAGGCAATAATTTCATAGGCAACAGTTTCATGGTCGTAGTCTTAGGAAAAAGTCTCATAGTCATAGTCACAAATTTACAAAGGCTAAGAACAGATATAAATAGAAAATCAAGCATAGGTCCAAATTCATTTTATTCCATGTCCATATTATAATTGGTTGTCTAAATCTGAAAGTAATTGTGAACTTACAAAACAAAAAGGAATTCTTGATTTCTAAAATCTGTATTCTGACACTGAATAGCTCTCCTTTGACGTAGACTATCGATTAGATTAGAAAATAGTTGTTCTCTCTATTTAGATGGAAAGAAGATGCACTAGTTCTAATTTTGATTCTAGCAGAGTAGCGATGCCATTATTTTATTTTAATAAGAATAGAGGAAGAGTATAGGCAGAATGAAATTGTGTGGAGAGAAAGCTATGTTTGGGGGTGTTTAAATAGGTTAGAGCTCACGAATCCGGTCAGAAAGGCATCTAAGTGCAGAAAAATGGATCTGTCTACAGATCTGGAAAAGGGGGTGGGGGGGGGGGGAGGTCGACCCTAGTGTCGTGATCCCTCCATCGGATCGGGTCGATGCTTCTGGTTCATCACGTCTCAGATCGATCAAAATACATCACGAGCGGTTCGTTTATTGGGGGGGTGATCCGATCCGGTTTCCTGCATATTTTCCTGCAACTTTCCAGCGACTGTTTTACGCTACACGATGGCTTTTTCGACCATTCTAACTGTTCTAAACAATCACAAAGCATATCATACAGCCATAGCAACATGTATAAACATCCACAAACAGCAAATCAACAATATGATACGTCAAAACGGATCAAACATACCCAAAAACCCTTATTTTCCACTTAAGCATGTTTAACAACAACTAATGATAAGATTAGTAAAACTTAACCAAACCAAACCAAACCAAATTTCTATCAGAGCCCTAAAATAATATTTTATAATTTTACAAATTTTTCTAGATTTTTATGATGCAAAATTCGCTAATTATCACTAATCACCCCTTAATCACCTAAATTCCGGGATTAGCAAAATTAGTTCAAATTAACCCAATTCATATCAGAGGCATAAAATAATATTCCGGAATTTTACAAATTTTTCTAGATTCTTCTTAGTTATAATTTCACTAATCTTCGCTAATTACCCTAATTAGCCATAATTAGTGAAAAACAATGCAAATCAATCACCTTAGCCACAAACAAAATACCAAATCTGAAATGATTCTCTGTTAGGCGCTGTTCCCAAGGCTATACAGCAGTTTTAATACTAATTTGGTGAAGATCTTCCTTAATTTGATGTAGATTTGGCTTAATTAGCGATTAGAAGGTGATTTGGGGGTGTTTTAGAAAGTGGAGGCCTTGGCTAAACTTGAAGGAACAAAAAGTGGCGGCTGGAAAATGATAGAAACTGAATTTCCTAACCCTATCAGCCTTCCCATAACCCTAATACCGAAATTAGGCTCACTCACTAATCACCCAAATTAGGCCCGGTTAAGCAGTTTTTCGCATTTCAAACCTTGTTTCAGCCATATCTTCCAAACGGTAAGTCCGTTTTTCACATGTGACCACTCTACGGAAAGGTAAACCATCATCCGGACCTAATGGTAGTGATTTCAGGTCAAAACTCCTTTCGAATCAAAAGTTATGGCCAAAACAAAATCAGCTTGGGGCAAAACGATCATTTAAAAATCGGCAAAAATCATGAACAAGGGAGATGACCCCAATAGTCATCTCCCAAAGTTACATGGCTATACGACTCTTACGAGAAAGAAAGAAATATTCTACGATCCTTTGGTGCGTAGAATGCGGGTCGTTACATTCTCCCCCCTCCCTACTTAAGAAATTTCGTCTCCGAAATTCCTTAACCCAAAACATACAAAGGATCCCGCATGCCTACCAGCCATATGCAACAATCAAACATGCAAAACAAACAAAACAAACCTATCCTAGCATGCGGAAAGACTAAATTGAAAATGAAATCTTACTAGGCAAAGAGTTCTGGATACTTCTTCTTTATGTCCTCTCTGTTTCCCAAGTGCAGCCTTTCTCATCATCACCCCATTGAACTTTGACTAGTTTCACTGCCTTCCTTCGAAGCTGCTTCGTATCATTCCTAACAATACACATAGGCTTGCGGTTCCCAACCGCCTCGGGTTCAACCTCGATGTCGTCCAACTGATTTGGTAAAATAGCCACATTATAGTCTTGCACAAACTTCCTTAACTGGGAAACATGAAATATGTTGTGAACCCCCGCCGTCTTGTCCAGTAACTCAACTTTATATGCCAAATTCCCATCATGCTCGAGAACTGAAAATGGACCAACAAACCTTGGTGCTAACTTACCTTTCCCACGAAAACGAATCACATTCATCAACGGAGAGACCTTGACGAACACCAAGTCCTTAACGAAGAATTCCAAATCTCTTCGTCTCTTATCGACATAAGTCTTCTGCCTATCTTAGGTAGTCTTCATTCTCTGTTGGATAACCTTGATCTTGCCTGAAGTCCCTCTTATTATTTCTGGTCTAAGCTCAAATTTCTCACCATTCTCCAACCAACATGATGGTGCCTTGCACGGTCTTCCGTACAAAGTTTCAATTGGAACCATATCAATACTGGGCTAATAACTATAACTCAACCAGATACAAATGGCCATCCCATGACCCTCCAAAATCCAATATATAAGTTCTCAAAAGATCCTCTTGTATACGATTCACTCAAATACCATCATGGCCTGACCTAGTCCTTGGTAAACCATCAATATAATCCATTGAGACTTGTTCTCATTTTCATTTAGGAATTTCTAATGGTTGTAATAACCCACTAGGCTTCTTTTGCTCAGCTTTAACTAACTGGTAATTCATGCATTTGGACATAAAATTCCCAACGTCCTTATTTATCATTTCCCAGTGGTAGGTCTGATCCATGTCTCAATACATTTTGTTACCACCGGGATGTATAGTCAGTTTTGAGTGATGATATGCTCTAAGCACTTCATCTCTCATTCCGTCTACATTGGGTACAACTAGTCCCCCATTCTTTCGAAACCATCCTTCTCGATCAAATCCATGCTTGATCATTCTCTTTCCATCGATACCCATCTCTACTCTAGAGATGATTTCCAATAGGTTAGGATAGTCCTTCTAACTGGAACCAATCTACTCAATCAAAATCCATCTAATCGTCAAGCTTACTAGCGTTTCTGAATCCAATTCACTCTTAGGTCTGAAATCATATCAAGTGATATACTCTCGTTGCTTCTAACCCAGAAACATAACCTCTAGACTGACATGCCTCCTACTCAATGCAACTGTTACCGCACCTAAATCCTTTGCTATGTCCACTCTGTCCCATTAAGTCATGACAACTTCACTGCACTGACTCATAGCCTTGCTACGATCACTCTGCCCCATGGAGACCCCACTGCACTGATACGTAGTCTAATTTTCGTCTATACTACCATCTCTTTGTTCCATATTGCTAGAACCCTACAAGTGATAGTCTACTTAAGAGAAGAAAGATAGGGACAAACATAGCAATCATAACATTTATCAAACAAGTCCTACCTATCACCTGCTAAAGCCATGAACACGTCGACACCTACATGACTGGTCTAACCAATCCCAATATGTCGATTCTTGTATGTCTGGTCCAACGAAAATCAAGAACTAATGGAAGCCCAGCCTCCAAATGGACTACCGTACGTCCAACGTACGTTTTATCCTCCAAGGATAACTAGATCATGTCCAACGGATCCAAGATAACGGGCGTCCCCAGATACCCCTTCTTTAAGTCCTCCTAAAATACTTGAGTCCAACCCAAGTCTATTCATTATCTTGCAGCCCTCTCGAGTTCAACTCGAGCCAAATCCAATTCCTTACAGCCTTCTCGAGTACAACTCAATTCAATCTATAACTCAGACCCAGTCTTGAGTATCCATTACCGACAAACTCTAGTCCAACGTGAGTCGTCTCCCTATTCGTTGCATCTCCAAGATCAATGAACACCCATTTTCTTTTATGAGTTCAAGTCCAACTTAAATCGTCCTAATCTTCGTTGCATCTTCCATTATCAAAGAACACATCCTATTTCTTCAAAGTTCTAGTGTCCAAAGAGAACATCAACATAGGGTCCTAAACAATCCATTACTTTGATCTTTCTCGAGTCCCAGTCGAGCCATCTCATAACCTATCGAGTCTAACTCGGGGCAGTCTATACCATTGAACAGTCTTATCATGTCACGGCTGCCCATCACTCCTCGAGTAAACCAAGATATCATCCAATGAAGAACCGCAACAACTATTTATCTCTCACGCAAACCATCCTAGTCGAACTCGACATTCCCTAAGCATAAGCCCCAAAGGCCTAAACCAATATCAGATAAGCACCCAAGGAACATCTCCTTCGAATTCGGACAATCCACGTGAGGTTATACTAGCAAAACAACTAAGCACTGGAGCACTCATTTGCCTCCCAGAGACAACTAGAACTTATTATAACGATAACCTCTCGGCTTCCTTAAATCCGGTTACTTTCGTCATCACTAGGTAGGTAACTAATACCACCCTATTCCTTTAGAGTAGATCGACTCCCCAAAATAATGCTAAACCTAGTAAATCCCAAAACAAAGCAATCACAAACATACATCCACGACTCGATAAGACCACATTACGGTAAATCATACTAAGGCTAGTCGAACCACCAACCGAGTTCGTCACTACTAAAGGTCTATCGACTATCTCGGGTTTGTCAAACAATACTCGAACAGAAACATCTTAAATAGAAAGCATACCTCTGATAACGACTCCTTTTCCCTTCCGCGCCGCAGTTGGAGCATTCAACGAAAAAGGAACAACGTTGATAGCATACACTTTCACAATCTGCTTCTCCCTAGGTGGTTGTGGACAATCATCCTTGTAGTGTCCCGCCTGGCCGCAGTTAAAGCACTTCCTTTCCCCAGGCTTTTCTCGACAATCTCTGGCATAGTGGTCCTTCTTGCCACAACTAAAGCACTCGCCACCATTCTTATTCTTCTTATTCTGAGCATCCTTGTTCGGGTTTTGCTTCCTCTTGTTCTGAGAATTCTTCTTGCCTTGACAACCTGCTTGTGGCTTTGGTTCCTCTGTAGATGCAATAGTAACTTCGGTCTTTGACTTAGGGAAAAGGCTCTCTGACCTTAATGTCATTCCTACAATAGACTCGAACATCTCATCGATATGGTTTATAAGTCTTTACCCCAAGTATCCATCTAAACCAGTTATGAACTTTTCGTTCTTCTTTTCGACCGTATCGATAAGGGACAATCCATATTTCGATAAAGTGTCGAATTCAGCTATATACTACGAGACTGCTCTACCATTCTGCTTAAGCACCAAGAACTTCCTGAACAATTCTGATTGATGAGCAGCTGGAATAAACTTATCACAAAAGCAAGTCTTAAACTGATTCCAAGTAACTTCCTCAGGAGTAGATGCCTTAATAGCATTCCACCAATTCATAGCTCGTCCTTGTAGTTGACGCGATGCTAGCTTCCTCTTCATTGCATCTTCGATTCCCAAATCTTCGATGATGCGCTCACAACTATCTAGCCAAACTTGAACTTTTGTAGCCGACTCCGTTCTGTGGAGCGACTTCCCACCAAGGCTAGTGTAATCCTTGTTTAGCTTGGCGAAATCGACCCTAGGCGCCTGCACTGTTGCACCACCATCATTAGCAGCATTAGGAACGGTTCACCGAGCATCCCTAAGCATCTCTCTCATAAGGCCAGTAAACATCATCCTCATCTTAGCAACATTCCCATTATTGGCTCCTCTACCAGTACCACTCGTATATCGGCTCATCGTTCAGTCTGTGAAGAGAAAACGATTAACCACCTCCATAGTGGTGCTAGTGCAATGCGACTTCATCCTTAGCTATACTAATAGTATATATATATAGCTTTTGAAAACCAAAATAATCACAAATACGCGCTCTCATATACGTGTACTATCTCTCCCTGATGACTTCCCTAGGTTAACTACGCAACCTAGAGCTCTGATACCAAGTGTGACGGCCCGCCCCGCAATAACCGACATTTCCTCCGAAAGTGCGCTGCACTCATGTCCGCTAGCATGGGACGGTCGTCAAAGAAAGGAAAGAAGATGAAAGAATTAACAAAGAAACCTGTAGAATGTCTCACAACGCATGGAATAAAATATAATAGTAACATACTTGACATAAACAGGCAAGACAGTGCATAAGCTGAAAACTAAAACCATCATCATTATAGAGGCGGGAATCCAAAATACAACTTATGATCCAACATCATTATTACAACTTTAAAACTGTCTCTAAAGCAAAATAAAGTAAAAGAAGGAGGTACACTACTAATGCCGAAGCAGTGACCTTCAACAACACAGGGAGAATATCTATATATCATATGTGGGAGCCTCTTGCTCGTCTCCGGTACAGCTACTCGTGCATACCACCTAACCTGTCTCTAGTCTGCTCGTTTAGGAGCACCCAGAGTAATAAGAAGAGACATAAAACTCTGGGTCAGACAAAAGTCCGGTATGAGCGATAAGCAACAAAACTGAACGATAACAGGTATAATCCAATCATACCTGAACCTGGACCTGCAACCAAAGAGTTAGCACTACACACCGTACAATACTCTAAGGTGCCACTAACATATGGTGTAAAGATACGGGGGATGGGTGTGCATGTTATAGTGATGGCAAACGATCAAGCATAGCAACCATCCTCACATCTCCCACTCAGTGCGTAAAGCATACGATATCCACTATTTAGTCACCTAATCCTTTGGGTCCTAACATAGTCCAACCCCGTACAACTATCACTACAAGCCCACTATCCGTCTCTCAGTGGTGAACCAAAGTTATGAATACCGACAACCCCTTTGCACATGTCCCGCAGCAAAGTCCAATTGTGAAGTTAACTCGTTGGTTCCCAACTAGATCCTAAGTACAAACTTCCCATTTTGGCTACCTTTGCATCTCGGGTTTTGGTCATTATCTCCGGATCAGTTCAGAAATCAGCTTCCATTTGGATCAATCCTCCTCTCCTCATTCAGTCCATGGTCATCCACCTTGTTCCTCAACTAGATCCTAAGTACAAACTTCCCATTTTGGCTACCTTTGCATCTCGGGTTTTGGTCATTATCTCCGGATCAGTTCAGAAATCAGCTTCCATTTGGATCAATCCTCCTCTCCTCATTCAGTCCATGGTCATCCACCTTGTTCGGATCGGGTCGCTAGTTCCTCCCCGGGTCGGGTCGTGGCTCGCGATGACGCCTCTAGAACATCGGATCAGTTTGGCTTCTCAGTTCGTGGATGCTCCGGTTCGGGATCGGGTTTCTTCACTCGATCAGTTCGGATCGTGGTGCCAGCTCCAGAGCATCGGATCGTGACTTGCTTCTTTAGGCGGTTCGTGGTTGGTGCTCGTGAGTTTCATGCAGGTGGTTCGGGTTGGGTCATGATCCCTCCATCGGATCGGGTCGAGGCTTCTGGATCATCACGTCTCGGATCGTCCAAAATACATCACGAGCGGTTCGTTTATAGGGGGCGATCTGATCCGGTTTCCTGCATATTTTCCTGCAATTTTCCAGCGAATGTTTTACGCCACGCGACGACGTTTTCGACCATTCCAACTGTTCTAAACAATCACAAAGCATACCATACAACCATAGAAACATGTATAAACATCCACAAACAGCAAATCAACAATATGATATGTCAAAACGGATCAAACATACCCAAAAACCCTTATTTTCCCCTTAAGCATATTTAACAACAACTAACGATAAGATTAGTAAAACTTAACCAAATCAACCCAAATTTCTATCAAAGCCCTAAAAGAATATTTCAGAATTTTCCAAATTTTTCCAAATTTTTATGATGCAAAATTTCGCTAATTATCACTAATCACCCCTTAATCCCCTAAATTCTGAGATTAACAAAATTAGTTCAAATTAACCCAAATTCCTTTCAGAGGCATAAAATTATATTCTGGAATTTTACAAATTTTTCTAGATTTTACTGAGTTATAATTTCGCAAATCTTCGCTAATTACCCTAATTAGCCATAATTAGTGAAAAACAATGCAAATCACTCACCTTAGCCACAAACAAAATAGCAAATCTGAAATGATTCTCTATTCGGCGATGTTCCCAAGGCTATATAGCAGTTCTAATACTGATTTGGTGTAACACCCCGTATTTCTGTTAACACTATAGTAACAAATTAAAAAGTAACTAATCTCAGATATAAGAATTAAGGGAAACGTGTTGCGCCATTGTGTTCTTCTCGGAATTCTAGTTGAGATAGAGTCCGAGTTTGCGTGAATTGGACTTCGTATGAAGAAGTTATGGCCATCGGAAGTTTCAGAAAATTCGAAACAGGTTTCAAAAATTCAAATTTCAGAGTCAAATGGGCTAGGAAGGAAATTTTCCGCCAGGACCAGGTCGACCATAGGGTCGACCTGGGCATCGACCTACCCTGACCAGGTCGACCTGGGGGTCGACTTGCCCCTCCCCCCCTCCCCCCCGCCCGGGCAGATTTGATTTATGACCTGTTTATGACTGTGTGCTGACTCATTGGGGT
Source organism: Allium sativum (assembly GCA_030737875.1). Classification (NCBI taxonomy): domain Eukaryota; kingdom Viridiplantae; phylum Streptophyta; class Magnoliopsida; order Asparagales; family Amaryllidaceae; genus Allium; species Allium sativum. The sequence continues at coordinate 167,719,459 of CM060913.1, forward strand.
TTCTGATCTGCTCTGATTGGCTGAGATTAATTCTGGGTTGATCTGACTGCCTAAACTAATCCTAAATTCTATAAAAAAAAACAAGTAGACTCAAACCCTAAAATCAAATTAAAATTAGATTCATGGCCTTCATGCCGTCACCTAGCAACCTAGAATAGACGCCACCAATTGGAGAGGAAGAAAGCTAATCAAATTCAAATCTATTCAACTCTAACAATGAATCTACTACAAAGGAAAGCTAATTCAACTTCAGAACTCAAAATTCAGAACTCAAGACCTTCTTTGAGTTGTGAGTTCGATTTCTTTAATAAAATAATTAACAATTTAATTGGATTAAGCTATGATGCGGATTATATGGTTATGTTGTGAATTATTGACCGCATGTTATCATCTATGTTGTAAAATTGTGATGTTATCACTCATGTTGTAAATTCTATGATGTTATCATCTATGTTGTAAAGTTGTGATGTTATCATCCATGTTGTAATTCTATGATTATGTATAATCAATTTATTATGATGTTTCATATGCTAGTTTGGTTATGTTGTTGGGACTAATTCGTATGATAAATCACATGTATGTATGCAAGTTAGGATGTTGATTGAGACATAGATCATATGCAAGTTATTGAAAATTTTATGAATAAGCTTACATGTTTCATGACATCTATTTTAGATCTAATGTTAGGCTATGACATGTGTGAGTTATATGCTAAATTTTACATGCTAGTTTATATGTTTAAATATAAGTTTACACCATCGTTATGTTGCATAAATCACATATGCAAGTTTATATAAATATATGTGTTTGGAGTATGAATCATGTTATGTAAGTTTGTGGTTATTGCCTGTGCAAGTCTACAACTTTAGATGTAGATCTATGACATACATGATTTATGCAAGTTTAAGACTATTGCCTAAACAAGTTCACACCTATAGATTTGGATCTATGACAAATGTAGTTTTATGCAAGTTTGTTACTTTGTCCTATGCAAGTTTTAGGTGTAGAACCTCATTCACACATGCAAGTTCACCCCTTATGTTTAGATCTAGTTTTATCTGTATGTATGTTGTGATGTTTTCTCTTTATTCCATCAGTTAGACTAATCGAGTCTAACGTGTATTTTACGTTAAAAGAAGAAATGAACAATGTGGGGTAATGGGATAATATTAAAAGAATTAATATTGAAAATTGGCATAAATGCCTTAAATGGCATAAAATAAATTAGTGATGAAAATTGGTATGATTTTGCATACAATAAAAAAATGGACATAATTGAGTCAATTATGGCCATAGTTAAATTTGGAATTGATTGATAATTTGAATAGGGAAATTAATTCAAATTGGTGAATGATTAATTAGGTGTAATTAATCGTCTAAAACACGAGATTAGGCTCTTTTGTGGTGTAAGACTGCCCGGACCCGCCCGGCAAATCCAGCTGCCACAAATGCCAGTCTAATGTGGGAGGTCTTAGACATAAATTAAATGCGTAACAGTTGTAAAGACACGAGGTTAGGCTCGTTTGTGGTGTAAGATTGCCCGGATCCGCCCGGTAAATCCATTTGCCACAAATGCCAGTCTAATGTGGAGGTCTTTATAAGGTTACGGTCTTAATGAATTAAGAAACACTTAACCAGATAAACATGTAGTGGGACATGAGGGGGTTAAGTGGTTGCCTTGGGTGGCATTTGAAATACGATTAGAAACACTTAACCAAAATTGAAACATGTAAGTGAACATGAATAAGAAGAGGGTTAAGTGGGATGTACTAGAGGGGACCAAGCTTAGGTGGATAGCTTGTGTCAAGTAATGGGGGCCTGTTTCAACCAGTAACCCATACGTATCTTTGTGGGCTCTACCTAAGTCGAGGACGGGATACGCATACTGGGCTTGACTGTAAGAGGCCAAAACCGGTTAGTGGTGGCAACGCAAGTCCAACGGGTTCATATGCGTGTGTGGGCCCGAGCTGGTAGGTAAGACGTTGTTGCATTGTGTAGGTATAAGCCGTGCATTATTGGTGGTATCAGGTTGCCACTTTGGGGAGTGATACACCCCATTGTGGGGCCAGCACGGGTATCTACCAGTTAGGGAGCCGATCGCATGTGGGTAGTGGGTACACCTAGTGGAGATAGCAGCAGGCGGCACCTATGAAGGCAACTAGGGGTGAACGAAACTACCATTATCATTATTAAGTTCTGTAGACGGGATCAACCTTAGGGTTACTAGTGGTGGTGCAGTATAGTAGTCTTGGTGCAGTTTAGTAATTATCTCATAGTGGTTTAGGTGCGCCTTTAACGTTATCTTTGTTGATCTTATTTCCTTGTTTACTCTGCCATACTCAATTGTTCACATTCATTTCCTTATTTTCCAACTTATTCCTTAGCCTAGTTATTTTGGTAATTATATTGTCAATGTTATCGCACTCACCAGACTCTATGTATGACCCCCTTTATTTCCTCCTCTTTTCTTCCTTCCCCATCCCCCCTAGGTGCTCAGTTTGGAACTAGCACCAGTGGAGCTTGATTTTGGACAACTATATCTCTGCTTTTAGAAGTTGCTTGGATCGCTGAAGTAAAGTTCAGCCTCTCTTATTTATGGCTATTTTGTGTTGGGGTTATGTCTTTCAATTTATGACTCTGGTATTTGATGACGTAATCGAACTTATGTGTTCCGCTGCAATGAATAAAGTTTTGAATTTTTAAGCACTGTTTATATATGTCTTGTTGTTAATTTTTTGTTCTATACTCACTCAAAATGCTCCATAGAAGTTAATGCATTCCCTTTGTTAGTGACATTAATGGACGTGGGGTGTTACACGTGGTATCAGAGCTGAAGGTTACCAGAATAGATATGAATTTTGAAAAACTGTTTTTCGAAAACACTTTTATAAAGAAGTACCTTCAAAAGTATGTTTTAAGGAAAGTATTTTCAAGAGAAAAGCTTATTTTAGAAAGCGTAACCCCAAGAGCCGTAGATCTTTCCTTCGGTTCTTTTGTATTGAATCTCTTCTTTTCCGTTTCAGCATGTCTGGAATTCCCAAGAAACCCGAGGGAATAACGATACCAGGATGGTTTAGGAGGTATTTGGAGACTAGGGCCACCACCGCAGGTCCAACAAATGCTCCTCCTCCTCCTCGCGTCGATACTTTTGCTACGATATGTAAGGACTTTCGAGCAATCGATGGAAAACTTTTTGACGGGACGAAGACATTTGTTGAAGCACGAAATTGGCTAAAAGAGGTGGAAGAATTGTTTGGGATCTTTGAAGTGGAAGATGGAAGAAAAATCCAGTTAGCTGCCTGGCTAATGAAGGATGAGGCCTCATTTTGGTGGGAGGTCACTAATGGAGAACGTCCAGTCTATACATAGCTAGATTTTAGGTGGAGGTTTGAGGTGAAGTTTCTCTCACGGGCTGAAGAGAATATGTACATGGAAAGGTTTCTAGCATTGAAGTAGGGGAATCTATCGGTGAAAGAATACGTCAACAAATTCAATCAGCTGGCAAGATTTGGCTTGGACTTGGTGAATACACCAGAAAAGAAGGCCCTGAGATTTGTTATAGGTTTGAACGGGCCGCTTCATGGGTTAGCTATGACCCACATCCCCATGGGGTCTACTTCTGAGAGATTAGTTGACATGGCGCTTTCGCATGAAGAGGAGAAGGGCGCCAATGCTAATAAGGCACCCGAAAAGAAAGGGGATCAAAAGAAGTCGCAACAGCAACAATAGAAAAAGAAAGGTGGTAAAGGCAACAACGGTAAGGGAAAGAAGAGGTGCTTTAGCTGTGGCACACCAGGCCATCTAAGCAAAGATTGTAGGAAGAAAAAGAAGACTGGCTGTTTCCACTGTGGCGAAGCGGGACATCTGATTAAGGACTGCCCATGGAAAGGGAAGAGGGCAGGGTCTACCTCGGGAGAACAGGTGCAGGCTCTTATGGCATCAGGGCAGGCAAGGGGGCAAGTTCAGGCTCTCGTGGTTCCACCGCTGCAAGAACGAGGTAGAGCAATTTCCGTTGAAAGTATAGTTTTTCTGTTTGATCATCCTGTCCATACTATATTCGATTCGGGCGCATCACATTCGTTTATTTCTACATCATTAGTTGAAACGCTGCACTTAGATACTAGTCTAGTTACAGATCCCTTAGTAGTCTCAAATTCTATTGGTGGTTCGGCTCATCTTTCTATGATTTGTCGGGATTTGAGAGTGTTTATCTTGGGTGTTGGGTTTGAATGCAACGCCTTTGTTCTTGGCTTCATGGGCTACGGCTTGACTCTAGGTATGGTTACGAGGCCATCCTAGATTGTGAAAAAAGGGTAGTTAGATTGATAACTTGTTGTTGAAAGACCCTTGATATTTCTTGTGACCCTAGAGGTCCAGTAATGCTTAGCTACCTAGAAACCCTTGACGCATCCGATGATGATTTACATTCTGTTCGTATAGTCCGTGAATATGTTGATATCTTTGATGAGGTGAGGGGTTTACCCCCAAAACGTGAGATAGACTTTCGAATATATCTAGTAGATAATGTAAAGCCAGTTGCATTGTCAGTGCGCCACATGGATCCAAGAGAGAGAAGAGAACTCAGTAAGCAAGTGCAAGAATTGTTTGAGAAGGGGTTCATAAGACGTAGTATATCGGAGTGGGGTGCTCCTGTAGTATTTGCCACGAAGGCGGATGGGTCCCTTAGATTTTGTGTGGACTATAGAGAACTTAATAAGCTTACTAAGAAGAATAGGCACCCACTGCCGAGGATTGACGATCTCTTCGATCAGTTAGCTGGCGCCTCAGTGTTTTCGCAGTTGGACTTAGCCACTAGTTTCCATCAGTTGAGAGTGGCTGAGGATAGCATAGACAAGACTGCCTTTAGGACTCCGGACGGTATCTTCGAGTGGCTTGTGTTGCCCTTCGGTTTGAAAAACACCCCCGCATACTTTGTTGACTTGATGAGTAGGGTGTTTAGGGAGTACCTTGATAAATTCATGGTAGTCTTTGTGAACGACATCTTGATCTTTTCTAAAAACGAGGAAGAGCATGCCCTACATCTTAGGGAAGTGTTGGAGACCCTTCGAGCACATAGCCTTAAAGCTAAATTTTCTAAATGTCACTTTTGGAGGAAGGAAGTGCGATTCTTAGGGCACGTGGTTTCTAAAGAAGGGATAGCTATGGATCCCGCAAAGGTAGTGGCCATCCAAGATTGGAAGGTCCCTAAAAATGCTACCGGTGTGAGGAGTTTCTTAGGGTTGGCTAGCTACTATAGGAAGTTTATCAAAGACTTCGCAAAAATATCAGCCCCATTAACATGCTTGACGAAGAAGAACCTAGTTTTCACATGGGACATAGATTGTGATGATGCATTCCAACGTTTAAAGAGAGCTTTGGCCACAGCCCCAGTCTTAGTGTTGCCAGATGGGAGTAAGCCATTTACCGTTTATACCGATACTTGTGGGATAGGACTAGTGTATCACCCCTTATTTCTGTTAACACTTAAGTTCACAAGTTAAAAAATAACTAATCTCAGATATGAGAATTAAGGGAAACGGGTTGCGCCATTGTGTTCATCTCGGATTTATAGTTGAGATAGCGTCCGAGTTTGCTTGAATTGGATTTCGTATGAAGAAGTTATGGCCATCAGAATTTTCAGAAAATTCAAAACAGATTTTAGAAAATTCAAATTTCAGAGTCAAACAGGCTAGGCGGAAAAATTCACGCCAGGGCCAGGTCGACCATAGGGTCGACCTGGGGGTCGACCATAGGGTCGACCTACCCTGACCAGGTCGACCAAAGGGTCGACCTGCCCCCCCCCCCCCCTCGGGCAGATTTGATTAATGACATGTTAATGACTGTGTGCCGACTCATTAGTGTTTCTGATCTGCTCTGATTGGCTGGGATTAATTCTGGGTTGATCGGACGGCTTAAACTAATCCTAAACTCTATAAACAGACATGTAGACTCAAACCCTAAAATCAAATTAAAATTAGACTCATGGCCTCCATACCGTCACCTTGCAACTCAGAATAGCTGCCACCAATTAGAGAGGAAGAAAGCACATCAAAATTCAATTCAACTCAAATCTAACAACGAATCTTCTACAAAGGAAAGCTAATACAACTTCAGAACTCAGAATTCAAAACTCAAGACCTTCTTTGAGTTGTGAGTTCGATTTCTTTAATAAAATAATTAGCAATTTAATTGGATTAAGTTATGATGTGGATTATATGGATATGATGAGTATTATTGACCGCATGTTATAATTATGTTGTAAAATTGCGATGTTATCCATGTTGTGAATTCTATGATGTTATGTTGTGATCATCTATGTTGTAAAGTTTTGATGCTATCATCTACGTTGTAATTCTATGAATGGCTTATGTATAATCAAATCATCATGTTGTCCATATGCTAGTTTGGTTATGTTGATTCATATGATAAATCATATGTTTGTCTGCAAGTTTAGGTGTTGATTTAGATGTGGACCATATGCAAGTTAGTAAAGATTATGTATAACCTTACATGTTTCATGACATCTATTTTAGATCTAAAGTTAGGCTATGACATGTGTGAGTTCTATGATAAATTCTACATGCTAGTTTACATGTTTAAATGTAAGTTTACACCATTGTTATGTTGCATAAATCACATATGCAAGTTTATATAAATATATGAGTTTGGAAGATGTATCATGTTATGCAAGTTTGTGGTTATTGCCTATGTATGTTTACACCTTTAGATGTAGATCCATGACATACATGATTTATGCAAATTTATGACTACTACCTAAACAAGTTTACACCTTTAGATTTGGATCTATGACATATGTAGTTTTATGCAATTTGTAACTTTGGCCTATGCAAGTTTTAGATGTAGAACATCATTCACACATGCAAGTTCACTCTTTTTGCTTAGATCTAGTTTTATCTGTATGTATGTTGTGATGTTTTCTCTTTATTCCATTAGTTAGACTATTCGAGTCTAACGTATATTTTGCGTTAAACGAACGAACGTACAACGTAGGGTAATGGGATAATATTAAAAGATTTAATATTGAGAATTGGCGTAAATGCCTTAAACAGCGCAAAATTAATTTGTGATGAAAATTGGTATGATTTTACATGTCATAAATGGATGGACATAATTGAGTCATGGCCATAGTTAAATTTGGAATTGATTGATAATTTGAAAGGGAAAGTAATTCAAATCGGGGAATGATTAATTAGGAGTAATTAATCGTCTAAGACACGAGGATAGGCTCTTTTGTGGTGTAAGACTGCCCGGACCCGCCCGGCAAATCCAGCTGCCACAAATGCCAGTCTAATGTGGGAGGTCTTATGCATAAATTAAATACGTAACAATTGTAAAGACACGAGGTTAGGCTCTTTTGTGGTGTAAGACTGCCCGGACCCGCCCGGCAAATCCAGCTGCCACAAATGCCAATCTAATGTGAGAGGTCTTTATTAGGTTACGGTCTTAATGAATTAAGAAACACTTAACCAGATAAACATGTAGTGGGACATGAGGGGGTTAAGTGGGTGCCTTGGGTGGCATGTGAAATCTAGTGGGTGCCTTGGGTGGCATTTGAAATACGATTAGAAACACTTAACAAAAAATGAAACATGTAAGTGAACATGAATAAGAAGAGGATTAAGTGGGATGTACTAGAGAGCACCAAGCTTAGGTGGTTAGCTTGTGTCAAGTAATGGGGGCCCTTTTCAACCAGTAACCCATACGTATCTTTGCGGGCTCGACCCAAGTCGAGGACGAGACACGCATACTGGGCTTGACTGTAAGAGGCCAAAACGGGTTAGCGGTGGCAACGCAAGTCCAACCGGTTCATATGCGTGTATGGGCCTGGGCTGGTAGGTAAGACGTTTTTGCATCGTGTAGGTATGAGTCGTGCATTATTGGTGGTGTCGGGTTGCCACTTTGGGGAGTGATACGCCCCACTGTGGGGCCATCACGAGTATCTACGAGTTAGGGAGCCGATCGCATGGGGGTAGTGGGTACACCTAGTGGAGATAGCAGCAGGCGGCACCTATGAAGGCAACTAGGGGTGAACGAAACTACCATTATCATTATTAAGTTCTGTAGACGGGATCAACCTTAGGGTTACTAGTGGTGGTGCAGTATAGTAGTGGTGGTGCAGTTTAGTAATTATCTCATAGTGGTTTAGGTGCGCCTTTAACGTTATCTTTGTTGATCTTATTTCCTTGTTTACTCTGCCATACTCAATTGTTCACATTCATTTCCTTATTTTCCAACTTATTCCTTAGCCTAGTTATTTTGGTAATTATATTGTCAATGTTATCGCACTCACCAGACTCTATGTATGACCCCCTTTATTTCCTCCTCTTTTCTTCCTTCCCCATCCCCCCTAGGTGCTCAGTTTGGAACTAGCACCAGTGGAGCTTGATTTTGGACAACTATATCTCTGCTTTTAGAAGTTGCTTGGATCGCTGAAGTAAAGTTCAGCCTCTCTTATTTATGGCTATTTTGAGCCGGGGTTATGTCTTTCAATTTATGTACTTTGATTTGGTCAAGATGGATATTATGTACTTTGACTCTGGTTTTTTAAGATGTAATCAAACTTATGTGTTTACTGCTGCAATGAATAAAGTTTTAAATTTCTAAGTACTGTTTATATCTGTCTTGTTGTTTAGTTTCTGTTCTTTACACACTTAAAATGCTCCATAGAAGTTAATGCATTCCCTTTGTGAGTGACATTAATGGACGTGGGGTGTTACACGTGGTATCAGAGCTGAAGGTTACCAGAACAAATATGAATTTTGAGAAACTATTTTTCAGAACCACTTTTAGAAAAAAGTACCTTCAAAATTATGTTTTAACGAAAGTATTTTTAAGAGAAAAGCTTATTTTAGATAGCATAACCCCAAGAGCCATATATCTTTCCTTCGGTTCTTTTGTATTGAATCTTTACTTTTTCATTACAGCATGTCTGGAATTCCCGAGATACCCGAGGGGATACCGATACCAGGATGGTTTAGGAGGTATTTGGAGACTAGGGCCACCACTGCAGGTCCAGCAAATGCTCCTCCTCCTCCTCGTGTTGATACTTTTGCTAAGATATGTAAGGACTTGGAAAACCTTTTCACGGGACGGAGACATTTGTTGAAGCACGAAATTAGCTAAAGGAGGTGGAAGAATTATTTGGAATCTTTGAAGTGGGTGATGGAAGAAAGGTCAGTTAGCTGCCTGGCTAATGAAGGATGAGGCCTCGTTTTGGTGGGAGGTCACTAATGGAGGACGTCCAGTTGATACATGGCCAGACTTCAGGCGGATGTTTGAGGCGAAGTTTCTCTCATGGGCTGAAGAGAATCTATACATGGAAAGATTTTTGGCATTGAAGCAAGGGAATCTATCGGTGAAAGAATACGTCAACAAATTCAATCAGTTGGCGAGATTTGGCTTGGACTTGGTGAATACAGCAGAAAAGAAGGCCCTGAGATTTGTTAAGGGTTTGAACGAGCCGCTTCATGGGTTAGCTATGACCCACATCCCTATGGGGGCTACCTTTGAGAGACTAGTTGACATGGTGCTTATGCATGAAGAAGAGAAGGGCGCCAATGCTAATAAGGCACCCGAGAAGAAAGGGGATCAAAAGAATCCGCAATAGCAACAACAGAACAAGAAAGGTGGTAAAGGCAACAATGGTAAGGGGAAGAAGAGATGCTTTAACTGTGGGACATCAAGCCATCTAAGCAAGGATTGTATGAAGAAAAAGAAGACTGGCTGTTTCCACTGTGGCGAAGCGGGACATCTTATTAAGGACTGCCTAAAGAAAGGGCAGAGGGCAGGGTCTACCTCGGGAGGACAGGTGCAAGCTCTCATGGCACCAGGGCAGGCAAGGGGACAAGTTCAGGCTCTCGTGGTGCCACCGCTACAAGAACGAGGTAGAGCAATTTCTGTTGAAAGTTTAGTTTTTCTGTTTGATCATCCTGTCCGTACTTTATTCGATTCTGGCGCATCACATTCGTTTATTTCTACATCATTAATATAAACACTGCACCAAGATACTAGTCTAGTTACAGATCCTTTAGTAGTCTCAAATCCTATTGGAAATTCGTCTCATCTTTCTATGATTTGTTGGGATTTGAGAGTGTTTATCTTGGGCATTGGGTTTGAATGCAATGCCTTTGTTCTTGGCTTCTTGGGCTACAGCTTGATTCTAGGTATGGATTGGCTAACTAGATACGGGGCCATCCTAGATTGTGAAAGAAGGGTAGTTAGATTGATGACTTGTTGTGGAAAGACCCATGATATATCTTGTGACCCTAGAGGTCCAGTAATGCTTAGCTACCTAGAATCTCTTAACGCATCCGATGATGATTTACATTCTATTTGTATAGTCCGTGAATATGTTGATGTCTTCGATGATGTGAGGGGTTTACCCCCAAAACGTGAGATAGACTTTCGAATATTTCTAGTCGATAATGCAAAGCCAGTTGCATTGCCAGTATGCCACATGGCTCCAAGAGAGAGAAGAGAACTCAGTAAGCAAGTGAAAGAATTGCTTGAGAAGGGGTTCATTAGACGTAGTACATTGGAGTGGGGTGCTCCAGTAGTATTTGCCACGAAGGCAGATGGGTCGCTTAGACTTTGTGTGGACTATAGAGAACTCAATAAGCTTACTAAGAAGAATAGACACTCACTGCCGAGGATTGACGATCTCTTCGATCAGTTAGTTGGCGCCTCAGTGTTTTTGCAGTTGGACTTAGCCACGGGTTTCCATTAGTTGAGAGTGGCTGAGGATAGCATAGACAAGACTGCCTTTAGGACTCCAGATGGTTTCTTCGAGCGGCTTGTGATGCCCTTCGGTTTGACAAACGCCCCCGCATATTTTGTTGACCTGATGAGTAGGGTGTTTAGGGAGTACCTTAATAAACTCGTGGTAGCTTTGTGGATGACATCTTGATCTTTTCTAAGAGCGAGGAAGAGCATGCCCTACATCTTATGGAAGTGTTGGAGACTCTTTGAGTGCATAGCCTTAAAGTTAAATTTTATAAATGCCACTTTTGGATGAAGGAAGTGCGATTCTTAGGGCACGTGGTTTCCAAATAAGTGATAGCTGTGGATCCCGTGAGGGTAGTGGCCATCCAAGATTGGAAGGTCCCTAAAAATGCTACCGAGGTGAGGAGTTTCTTAGGATTGGCTGGCTACTATAGGAACTTTATTAAAGACTTCGCAAAAATATCAGCCCATTAACACGCTTGACGAAGATGAACTTAGTCTTCACATGGGATGTAGATTGTGATGATGCGTTCCAACGCTTAAAGAGAGCTTTGACCATAGCCCCAGTCTTAGTGTTGCCAGATGGGAGTAAGCCATTTACCGTTTATACCGACGCTTGTGGGACAGGACTAAGCGCAGTCTTAATGCAAGAGGGAAGGGTAATAGCCTATGGTGGAAGGCAGTTGAGAGTGCATGAGAAAAATTACCCTACACATGACCCAAATTGGGCTGCTATTGTTTTCGCGCTTAAGTCTTGGCGCCATTATCTTCTTGGCGAAAAATTCGAATTGTTCACTGACCACAAATCGCTAAAATACTTGTTCTCTCAAAAGGACTTGAACTTAAGGCAACAAAGGTGGATGGAATTCTTAGCATCCTACGACTTCGAGATAGCATATATCCCTGGCAAGGGTAACGTAGTGGCAGACGCCTTAAGTAGGAAAAGGTTATCCTTGAGTTCGTTGTTTGTTGAACGACGAAGCTTAGAGTTCATCTCTACGTTTGACTTTAGACCTTCCATTGACTTTGTACCTGGTTTGCTAGCATCCTCAGAGGTCAGACCTACGCTTTTGGGACGGATTGGCGAGGCACAGTGAGAAGACCAACAGTTGGTTGAGTTAGTAGAGAAGCTCAAATGAGGGGAGTCATCGAGCCATCTCAGTAGGTATACCCTAGATGATAAACATTGGTTACGTAGGGACGGTAGACATTGTGTACCACGGGATGAGAACTTGAAGAAGACCATTCTTGATGATGGACGTGAGACGAGTTTACTTTTGGACCGGCATGAAGAGGGATGTGGCCGAGTTTGTCGCTAGATGCTTGGTGTGCCAACAAGTAAAAGCAGAGCAAAAGAAGCCCGGTGGGTTGCTTCACCCATTGGAGGTCCCAAAATGGAAGTGGGAAAGTGTCTCGATGGACTCTGTTGATGGGTTACCGAGATCGAGAAAGGGTAATACGGGGATTTGGGTCGTGGTAGACGGACTTACTAAGAGCACCCATTTCATTCCCGTGACGAGTAAGAGGACTGCTCCATGGTTAGCCTTCGTATACATTCGAGAGATAGTTCGTTTGCACGGTGTTCCTTCTAGCATAGTGAGCGACCGCGATCCTATCTTCACTAGCGAGTTTTGGGAGAGCTTGCAAGAGGTGGTAGGGACTCAGTTATGTTTGAGCAACGCATATCATCCTCTGACGGACGGCCAGACCGAGAGGGTGAATCATATTCTAGAGGACCTATTGAGGTTGTGTGTCTTAGACTTCGGAGGTGCATGGGAGGAACATCTTCCATTGGTAGAGTTCGCATATAATAATAGCTTTTAGTCTAGCATTGGCATGACACCGTTCGAGGCTCTTTATGGACGGCCATGTCGTTCACCTACATGTTGGTGGGAGTCTACAGATAAGGTCTTGCTTGCGCCCGATATGATAAGAGAGAGTTCGGAAAAGATCGATTTGATTCGAAGGAGGATGAATACGGCACAAGATAGGCAGAAATCTTATGCTGACAAGAGGAGGACTGATCTTGAGTTTGATATTGGGGACATGGTCTTTGTTAAGGTGTCTCCATTACAGAATGTGGTTCGCTTTGGGTCCGTCGGAAAGTTAGCACCAAGGTTCGTAGGGCCGTTTCCTATTAAGGAGAGAATTGGACAGATGGTGTATGGAGTGGAGTTGCCCGAGAGACTTAGTGGTGTACACGACGTATTCCATGTATCACATATGAGGAAGTGCCTGCACGAGACCGTGGAAGTGATGGAGCCGAGCTTGCTTAGAGAGGTGGAGATCGGGCGTGATGCGACGATTCGACGAGCTCCTACGTGCATTCTTGGGTCGGAGATTAAGAAGTTGAGGAATCGAGAGGTCAAGCTAGTCAAAGTGCAATGGGGAGATTACAAGAGCAACTCTACTTGGGAGATGGAAGAGAAGATGCGTTCATTGTAACCTTTTCTTTTCGAGGGTATGTCTTTTAATTTCTCCTTTATCGCTTAGCTCGTACTTATCTCATTTTTAGTATGTCCTCTCGTTAGTATCTTTGACCTTTAGATAGGGTAATCCTATGGTTGAAACATGTGTTTGAGACATGTTATGTATGATGGATGCATGTGTTTACTAGTGGCTGCTTGTGGATGCATATACACACACTTTAGGCACTAGATCGGCTCAGTCACTTCATATTGCATATTGCATATAAATGTGTGTGCATATTTAAGTTAATGGATGCATAATGGTTGTGCTATCATATGGATGCTTCATTTTGGTGAATTGTTGTGCACAAATGTAGAAATAATATGTATCAATAGGATTCTTTCGCATACATAATGGATGCGTGGCACTATCATGGTTTGCATTAAGGAGGTCAACTGAATCAGTAGACCGCCTGATTTTGCATTAGACAGAGAACATATACACACACTTCTTGCATATGTTCATACAGCATTAGGGATTTTATAAGGACATTGGATGCCTGTGTTTGATTGTTGAGTAGATGTTTGTTCGGATGTTAGGATATGCATTCTCCTTAACTTGGAGATTTCGGGGGCGAAATCCTTTAAGGAGGGGAGAATGTAATACCCCGTATTTCTATTAACACTTAAGTTCACAAATTAAAGAATAACTAATCTCAAATGTGAGAATTAAGGGAAACGGGTTGTGCCATTGTGTTCGTCTCGGAATTCTGGTTGAGATAGAGTCTGAGTTTGCGTCAATTGGACTTCGTATGAAGAAGTTATGGCCATCAGAAGTTTCAGAAAATTCAAAATATATTTCAGAAAATTCAAATTTCATAGTCAAACAGGCTAGGCGGGAAAATTCCCGCCATGGCCAGGTCGACCATAGGGTCAACCTGGGGGTCGACCTACCCTGACCAGGTCGACCATAAGGTCGACCTACCCCCCCCCCCCCCCCGGGCAGATTTGATTAGTGACCTGTTAATGACTATGTGCTGACTCATTAGGGATTCTGATCTGCTCTGATTGACAAGGATTAATTCTGGGTTGATCGAACGGCTTAAACTAATCCTAAACTCTATAAAAAGACATGTAGACACAAACCCAAAAATCAAATTAAAATTAGACTCATGGCCTCCATGCCGTCACCTTGCAACTCAGAATAGCCGCCATCAATTAGAGAGGAAGAAAGCACATCAAAATTCAATTCAACTCAACTCTAACAATGAATCTTCTTCAAAGGAAAGCTAATACAACTTCAGAACTCAGAATTTAGAACTCAAGACCTTCTTTGAGTTGTGAGTTCGATTTCTTTAATAAAATAATTAGCAGTTTAATTGGATTAAGTTATGATGTGGATTATATGGATATGATGAGTATTATTGATCGCATGTTATAATTATGTTGAAAAATTGCGATATTATCATACATGTTCTGAATTCTATGATGTTATGTTGTGATCATCTATGTTGTAAAGTTATGATGCTATCATCTACGTTGTAATTCTATGACAGGCTTATGTATAATCAAATCATCATATTGTTCATATGCTAGTTTGGTTATGTTGATTCATATGATAAATCATATGTTTGTCTGCAAGTTTATGTGTTGATTTAGATGTGGACCATATGCAAGTTAGTAAAGATTATGTATAACCTTACATGTTTCATGACATCTATTTTAGATCTAAAGTTAGGCTATGACATGTGTGAGTTCTATGATAAATTCTACATGCTAGTTTACATGTTTAAATGTAAGTTTACACCATTGTTATGTTGCATAAATCACATATTCAAGTTTATATAAATATATGAGTTTGGAATATAAATCATGTTATGCAAGTATGTGGTTATTGCCTATGCAAGTTTACACCTTTAGATGTAGATCCACGACATACATGATTTATGCAAGTTTATGACTACAACCTAAACAAGTTTACACATTTAGATTTGGATCTATGACATATGTAGTTTTATGCAAGTTGTAACTTTGGCCTATGCAAGTTTTAGATGTAGAACATCATTCACACATGCAAGTTCACCCCTTATCCTTAGATCTAGTTTTATCTGTATGTATGTTGTGATGTTTTCTCTTTATTCCATGAGTTAGATATTCGAGTCTAACGTATATTTTGCGTTAAACGAACGAATGTACAACGTAGGGTAATGGTATAATATTAAAAGATTTAATATTGAGAATTGGCGTAAATGCCTTAAACGACGTAAAATTAATTTGTGATGAAAATTGGTATGATTTTACATACCATAAATGGATGGACATAATTGAGTCAATTATGGCCATAGTTAAATTTGGAATTGATTGATAATATGAATAGGGAAAGTAATTCAAATTAGGGAATGATTAATTAGGAGTAATTAATCGTCTAAGACACGAGGTTAGGCTCTTTTGTGATGTAAGACTACCCGGACCCGCCCGACAAATCCAGCTGTCACAAATGCAAGTCTAATGTGGGAGGTCTTAGGCATAAATTAAATACATAACAATTGTAAAGACACGAGGTTAGGCTCTTTTGTGGTGTAAGACTACCTGGACCCGCCCGGCAAATCCAGCTGCCACAAATGCCAGTCTAAAGTGAGAGGTCTTTCTGAGGTTACGGTCTTAATGATTAAGAAACACTTAACCAGATAAACATGTAGTGGGACATGAGGGGGTTAAGTGGGTGCCTTGGGTGGCATGTGGAATCTAGTGGGTGCCTTGGGTGGCATTTGAAATACGATTAGAAACACTTAACCAAAATTGAAACATGTAAGTGAACATGAATAAGAAAAGGGTTAAGTGGGATGTACTAGAGGGGACCAAGCTTAGGTGGTTAGCTTGTGTCAAGTAATGGGGGTCCGTTTCAACCAGTAACCCATATGTATCTTTATGTGCCCGACCCAAGTTGAGGACGGGACTCGCGTACTGGGCTTGACTGTAAGAGGACAAAACGGGTTAGCGATGGCAACGCAAGTCCAACGGGTTCATATGCTTGTGTGAGCCCGGGCTGGTAGGTAAGACGTTGTTGCATCGTGTAGGTATAAGCCGTGCATTATTGGTGGTATTGGGTTTCCACCTTGGGGAGTGATACACTCCACTGTGGGGCCAGCATGGGTATCTACGAGTTAGGGAGCCGATCGCAGGGGGGTAGTGGGTACACCTAGTGGAGATAGGGGAAGGCGACGCCTATGAAAGCAACTAGGGGTGCGCGAAACTACCATTATCATTATTTAGTTATGTAGGAGGGATCAACCATAGAGTAACTAGTGGTGGTGCAGTATAGTAATTATCTTATAGTGGTTTAGGTGCGCTTTAACATTATCTTTGTTCAATCTTATTTCCTTGTTTACTCTGTCATACTCAATTGTTCACAGTCATTTCCTTATTTTCCAACTTATGTCTTAGCCTAGTTATTTTGTTAATTATATTGTTAAAGTTATCGCACTTGCCATACTTTATGTCTGACCCCCTTTGTTTCCTCCTCTTTTCTCCCCCCCCCCCCCCCAGGTGCTTAGGTTGGAACTAGCACCAATGGAGCTTGATTTTGGACAGCTGTCTCTCTTGCTTTTAGAAGTTGCTTGGATCGCGGAAGTAAAGTTCAGCCTTTCTTATTTATGGCTATTTTGAGCTGGGGTTATGTCTTTCAATTTATGTACTTTGATTTGGTCAAGATGGATATTATGTACTTTGAGTCTGGTTTTTGATGATGTAATCAAACTTATGTGTTTACTTCTGCAATGAATAAAGTTTGAAATTTCTAAGTACTATTTATATCTGTCTTGTTGTTAAGTTTCTGTTCTATACACACTTAAAATGCTCCATAGAAGTTAATGCATTCCCTTTGAGAGTGACATTAATGGACGTGGGGTGTTACAACTAGGCACAGTCTTAATGCAAAAGGGAAGGGTAATTGCCTATGGTGGAAGGCAGTTGAGAGTGCATGAGAGAAATTACCCTACACATGACCTAGAGTTGGCCGCTATTGTTTTCGCGCTTAAGTCTTGGCGCCATTATCTTCTTGGCAAGCAATTCGAATTGTTCACTGACCATAAATCGCTAAAATACTTATTCTCTCAGAAGGACTTGAACTTAAGGCAGCAAAGGTGGATGGAATTCTTAGCGTCCTACGATTTTGAGATAGCATATACCCCTAGCGAGGGTAACGTGGTGCCAGAAGCCTTAAGTAGGAAAGGGTTATCCTTGAGTCCGTTGTTTGTTGAGCGGCAAAGCTTGGAGTTCATCTCTACGTTTGACTTTAGACCAACCGTTGACTTTGTACCCGGTTTGCTAGCATCCCTAGAGGTCAGGCCTACTCTTTTGGGACGGATTGGTGAGGCACAGCCAGATGACCCACAGTTGGTTGAGTTAGTAGAGAAGCTCAAAAGAGGGGAGTCATCGAGACATCTCCGTAGGTATACCCTAGATGATAAGGGTTGGTTACGTAGGGACGGTAGACTTTGTGTACCACAGGACGTGAATTTGAGGAATACCATCCTTGATGATGCATGTCGTTCGAAGATAACCATTCATCCCGGCGGGGACAAGATGTACATGGACATGAGACGGGTTTGCTTTTGGGCCGGCATGAAGAGGGATGTGGCTGAGTTTGTCGTTAGATGCTTGGTGTGCCAACAAGTAAAAGTAGAGCAAAAGAAGCCTGGTGGGTTGCTTCACCCATTGGAGGTCCCACAATGGAAGTGGGAAAGTGTCTCGATAGACTTTATTGATGGGTTACCGAGGTCGAGGAAGGGTAACACGGGGATTTGGGTCATGGTAGACATACTTACTAAGAGCGCCCATTTCATTCCCGTGAAGAGTAAGAGGACTGCTCCATGGTTAGCCTCCGTATACATTCGAGAAATAGTTCGTTTGCACGGTGTTCCTTCTAGCATAGTGAGCGACTGCGATCCTATCTTCACTAGCGAGTTTTGGAAGAGCTTGCAATAGGCCGTAAGGACTCAGTTATGTTTGAGGACCACATATCTTCCTCAGACGGACGGCCAGACTGAGAGGGTGAATCTTATTCTAGAGGACTTATTGAGGTTGTGTGTCTTAGACTTCGGAGGTTCATGGGAGGAACCTTTTCCATTGGTAGAGTTCGCATATAATAATAGCTTTCAGTCTAGCATTGGCATGGCACCATTCGAGGCTCTTTATGGACGGTCGTGTCGTTCGCCTACATGTTGGTGGGAATCTACAGATAAGATCTTGCTTGGGCCCGATATGATTAGAGAGACTTCGGAAAAGATCGATTTGATTCGAAGGAGGATGAAGACGGCGCAAGATAGGCAGAAATCTTATGCTGACAAGAGGAGGACAGATCTCGAGTTTGATATTGGGGACATGGTCTTTGTCAAGGTGTCTCCGTTACGGAATGTGGTTCTCTTTGGGTCCATTGAGAAGTTAGCACCAAGGTTCGTATGGCCGTTTCCTATTAAGGAGAGGATTGGACGGATGGCGTATAGAGTGGAGTTGCTCGAGAGACTTAGTGGTGTACACGATGTATTCCATGTATCACATTTGAGGAAGTGCTTGCATGAGACCGCGGAAGTGGTAGAGCCGAGCTTGCTTAGAGAGGTGGAGATCGAGCATGATGCGACGATTCGACGAGTTCCTACGTGCATTCTTGGGTCGGAGATTAAGAAGTTGAGGAATCGGTAGGTCAAGCAAGTCAAAGTGCAATGGGGAGATGATGAGAGCAACGCTACTTGGGAGAAGAAAGAGAAGATGCGTTCATCATACCCTTTTCTTTTCGAGGGTATCTTCTTTAATTTCTCCTTTATCGCTTAGCTTGTACTTCTTTTATCTTTAGTATGTCCTCTCGCTAGTATCTTTGACCTTTAGATAGGGAAGTACAATGGTTGAAACATGTGTTTGAGACATGTTATGTATGATGGATGCATGTCGATGCAAGTGTTTGCTAGTGGTTGCTCGTGGATACATATACACACATTTTAGGCACCAGATCGGCTCAGTCACTTCATATTGCATATTGCATATAAAGTGTGTGCATATTTAAGTTAATGGATGTATAATGGTTGTATAATCATATGGATGCTGCATTTTGGTGAATGGTTGTGCACACATATAGAAATAATATGTATCGATAGGATTCTTTCGCATACATAATGGACGCATGACACTATCATGGTTTGATTAAGGAGGTCAACTGAATCAGTAGACCGCCTGATTTTGCATTAGATAGAGAGCATATACACACACTTCTCGCATATGTTCATACAGCATTAGGAATTTTATAAGGATAATGGTTGCCGGTGTTTGATGGTTGAGTAGATGGTTGTTTGTATGTTAGGATATGCATTCTGCTTAGCTTGAAGATTTCGGTGGCGAAATCCTTTAAGGAGGGGAGAATGTAACACCTCGTATTTCTGTTAACACTATAGTAACAAATTAAAGATTAACTAATCTCAGATGTAAGAATTAAGGGAAAGGGGTTTTGCCATTGTGTTCGTCTCGGAATTCTGGTTGAGATAGAGTCTGAGTTTGCATGAATTGGACTTCGTATGAAGAAGTTATGGCCATCGGAAGTTTCAGAAAATTCAAAACAGATTTCAAAAATTCAAATTTCAGAGGCAGATGGTCTAGGCGGTAAATTTCCCGCCAGGGCCAGGTCGACCATAGGGTCGACCTGGGTGTCGACCTACCCTGACCTGGTCAACCTGGGGGTCGACCTGCCCCCCCCCCCTCCCTGGGCAGATTTGATTTATGACCTGTTTATGACTGTGTGCTGACTCGTTAGGGTTTCTGATCTGCTCTGATTGCCTGGGATTAATTCTGGGTTGATCTGACGACCTAACCTAATCCTAAACTCTATAAAAAGACGTGTAGACTAAAACCCTAAAATCAAATTAAAATTAAATTCATGGCCTCCATGCCGTCACCTAGCAGCCTAGAATAGCCGCCACCAATTGGAGAGGAAGAAGGCTAATCAAATTCAAATCTATTCAACTCTAACAACGAATCTACTACAAAGGAAAGCTAATTCAACTTCAGAACTCAGAATTCAGAACTGAAGACCTTCTTTGAGTTGTGAGTTCGATTTCTTTAATAAAATAATTAACAATTTAATTGGATTAAGCTATGATGCGGATTGTATGGTTATGTTGTGTATTATTGACCGCATGTTATCATCTATGTTGTAAAATTGTGATGTTATCATTTATGTTGTAAATTCTATGATGTTATCATCTATGTTGTAAAGTTGTGATGTTATCATCCATGTTGTAATTCTATGATTATGTATAATCAATTTATTATGATGTTTCATATGCTAGTTTGGTTATGTTGTTGGGACTAATTCGTATGATAAATCACATGTATGTATGCAAGTTAGGATGTTGATTGAGACATAGATCATATGCAAGTTAGTGAAAATTTTATGCATAACCTTACATGTTTCATGACATCTATTTTAGATCTAAGGTTAGGCTATGACATGTGTGAGTTATATGCTAAATTTTACATGCTAGTTTATATGTTTAGATGTAAGTTTACACCATCGTTATGTTGCATAAATCACATATGCAAGTTTATATAAATATATGTGTTTGGAGTATGAATCATGTTATGTAAGTTTGTGGTTATTGCCTATGCAAGTTTACACCTTTAGATGTAGATCTATGACATACATGATTTATGCAAGTTTATGACTATTGCCTAAACAAGTTCACACCTTTAGATTTGGATTTATGACATATGTAGTTTTATGCAAGTTTGTGACTTTGTCCTATGCAAGTTTTAGGTGTAGAACCTCATTCACACATGCAAGTTCACCCCTTATGTTTAGATCTAGTTTTATATGTATATATGTTGTGATGTTTTCTCTTTATTCCATCAGTTAGACTATTCGAGACTAACGTGTATTTTGTGTTAAACGAACAATCGAACAACGTGGGGTAATGGGATAATATTAAAAGATTTAATACTGAGAATTGGCATAAATGCCTTAAATGGCATAAAATAAATTAGTGTTGAAAATTGGTATGATTTTGCATACCATAAATAAATGGACATAATTGAGTCAATTATGGCCATAGTTAAATTTGCCATTGATTGATAATTTGAATAGGGAAATTAATTCAAATTGAGGAATGATTAATTAGGCGTAATTAATCGTCAAAGACACGAGGTTAGGCTCTTTTGTGGTGTAAGACTGCCCGGACCCGCCCGGCAAATCCAGCTGCCACAAATGCCAGTCTAATGTGGGAGGTCTTAGGCATAAATTAAATGCGTAACAGTTGTAAAGACACGAGGTTATGCTCATTCGTGGCGTAAGACTGCCCGGACCCACCCGGCAAATCCAGCTGCCACAAATGCCAGTCTAATGTGGGAGGACTTTATAAGGTTACGGTCTTAATGAATTAAGAAACACATAACCAGATAAACATGTAGTGGGACATGAGGGGGTTAAGTGGGTGCCTTGGGTGGCGTGTGGAATTTAGAGGGTGCCTTGGGTGGCATTTGAAACACGATTAGAAACACTTAACCAAAATTGAAACATGTAAGTGAACATGAATAAGAAGAGGGTTAAGTGGGATGTACTAGAGGGGACCAAGCTTAGGAGGATAGCTTGTGTCAAGTAATGGGGGCCCGTTTCAACCAATAACCCATACGTATCTTTGTGCGCTCGACCTAAGTCGAGGACGGGACACGCATACTGGGCTTGACTGTAAGAGGCCAAAACGGGTTAGCGTTGGCAACGCAAGTCCAACGGGTTCATATGCGTGTGTGGGCCCGGGCTGGTAGGTAAGACGTTGTTGCATCGTGTAGGTATAAGCCGTGCATTATTGGTTGTATCGGGTTGCCACTTTGGGGAGTGATACACCCCACTTTGGGGCCAGCACGGGTATCTACGAGTTAGGGAGCCGATCGCATGGGGTAGTGGGTACACCTAGTGGAGATAGGGGCAGGCGACACCTATGAAGGCATCTAGGGGTGCACGAAACTACCATTATCATTATTAAGTTCTGTATGCGGGATCAACCTTAGAGTGACTAGTGGTGGTGTAGCACAGTAGTGGTGGTGCAGTTTAATAATTATCACATAGTGGTTTAGGTGCGCCTTTAACGTTATTTTTGTTCATCTTATTTCCTTGTTTACTCTGCCATACTCAATTGTTCACAGTCATTTCCTTATTTTCCAACTTATGCCTTAGCCTAGTTATTTTGGTAATTATATTGTTAAAGTTATCGCACTCGCCAGACTTTATGTCTGACCCCCTTTGTTTCCTTTTCTTTTCTTCCTCCCCCCCCCCCCCCCAGGTGCTCAGGTTGGAACTAGCACCAGTGGAGGTTGATTTTGGATAGCTATATCTCTGCTTTTAGAAGTTGTGTGGACGCTGAATTAAAGTTCATCCTCTCTTATTTATGGCTATTTTGTGTTGGGCTTATGTCTTTCAATTTATGTACTTTGATTTAGTCAAGATGGATATTATGTACTTTGACTCTAGTATTTGATGATGTAATCAAACTTATGTGTTTACCGCTGCAATGAATAAAGTTTTAAATTTTTAAGTACTATTTATATTTGCCTTGTTATTAAGTTTCTGTTCTATACTCACTCAAAACACTCCATAGATGTTAATGCATTCCCTTTATGAGTGACATTAATAGACGTGGGGTGTTTCATTTGGTGAAGATCTTCCTTAATTTGATGTAGATTTGGCTTAATTAGCGATTAGAAGGTGATTTGGGGTGTTTTAGAAAGTGGAGGCCATGGCTAAACTTGAAGGAACTAAAAGTGGTAGTTGGAAAATGATTGAAACTGAATTTCCAAACCCTATCAGCCTTCCCATAACCCCAATCCCGAAATGGGTTATGGGCCCACTCACTAATCATCCAAATTAGGCCCGGTTAAGCAGTTTTTCGCCTTTCAAACCTTGTTTTAGCCATATCTCCCAAAAAGTAAGTCCGTTTTCACAAGTGACCACTCTACGGAAAGGTAAACCATCATCCAGACCTAATGGAAGTGGTTTCAGGTCAAAACTCCTTTCCAATGAAAAGTTATGGCCACAACAAGATCAGCTAGGGGAAAAACAGTCATTAAAATCGGCAAAAATCATGAACATGGGAGATCGTCTCCCAAAGTTACATGGCTATAGGACTCCTTACGAGAAAGAAATAAATATTCTATGATCCTTCGGTGCGTAGAATGCGGGTCGTTACAATTTTATTTTGATAATTCTAATTCAGCAAAAATGAAAATTTTATTTTGACAATTCTAATTCAACAAAAATGATATTTTTGTTCTGACAGTTCTAATCCTACAAAAATGATATTTTTGTTTTGACAATTCTAAATCAACAAAAATGATATTTTTGTTTTAACACAAATCTATTCAACAAAAATGATTTTTTTGATTTAACACAAATCTATTCAACAAAAATGATGTTTTTGTTTTAACACAAATCTATTCAACAAAAATGATGTTTTTGTTTTAACTATTTTATTTCAACAAAAATGTTATTTTTGTTTTGACTATTTTATTTCAACAAAAATGTTGTTTTTGTTTTGATTATTTTATTTCAACAAAAATGTTATTTTTGTTTTGACTATTTTATTTCAACACAAATGTTAATTTTGTTTTGACCATTTTATTTCAACACAAATGTTATTTTTGTTTTGACTATTTTATTTCAACACAAATGTTATTTTTTTTTTTTTTGACAAAATCTAATTAACAAAAATGTTATTTTTGCCTTAACACAAATCTAATTAACAAAAATGTTATTTTCATTTTAACACAAATCTAATTAACAAAAATGTTATTTTTGTTTTAACACAAATCTAATTAACAAAAATGTTATTTTTGTTTTAACACAAATCTAATTAACAAAAATGTTATTTTTGTTTTAACATAGATCTAACTAACAAAAATGTTATTTTTGTTTTACCTCAAATCTATTTAACAAAAATGTAATTTTTGTTTTAACTCAAATCTACTTAACAAAAATGTAATTTTTATTTTCAACCATCATATTTTGACAAAACGCAAATTTTTGTTTCAACTATTATATTTTGATAAAAATGACAATTTTGCTTCAATTACTATATTTTGACAAAAATGACAATTTTAATTCAACGATTAAAAATGATATTTTTGTTTCACTATTTTCTTACAACGAAATTCCTTTTCATTTCAACTATTTGGTTTCAACGAAAATGATATATTTGTTTCAACCCTTTTTTTTACAACAAAAATGCCCTTTCTATTTCTACTATTTGGTTTCAGCAAACATGATATATTTGTTTCAACTATTTTATTTCAACAAAAAATGATATTTTTGTTTTCAACTACTTTGTTACAACAAAAATGATATATTTGTTTCAACTATTTTATTATAACAAACATGATATATTTGTTTTCAACTATTTTATTATAACAAACATGATATATTTGTTTTCAACTATTTTATTTCAACACAATAATCATCAAATTAACAGATCTTCATAACAACATCAATCCCAGGTAAAATCACGTATAACAACCAACAGAATTTAACAGCATATTGATAATAACACAATCATAATTTATTAATTTTAATTATATACAAACAAGATTTCTCAACTTGATTGGTTTCAGAAATCGATTAATAACGATTGATTTTAATAAAATTAAATAGCGTTTAATTTTATCAAAATTCCCATGCTTCAGTTTCTGTCCCCGTCTGTTCCATCATGCATATCTCGCTTTCATGATTCAAATGCTTCTGAAATCTTTCAGTTCTGTTTTCATTTGAGAAAGTAATAAGATTTTAAACATTGATTACATGAATTATATAATAAAATTAATAATTAACTAATTAATTACATTTGGAAAATAAATCGGCTGTTCAAAATTGTTTCTTCCCCGTGACCTTTATTGCTTCCTACAAGAACCAAAACCCATCACCCATTTCTAGGGTTCATCCTCGATCACACCAGAAGCCGCCGGAATCCAATCGGCAACCACCCCTCCAACCACCTTGGCCTACTCTATCACCGACCCCTGCAGCTTAAAATTCGAAACCCCTATAAGCCTCGAAATCTTGATCAAACGCGCCACCTTTGAGAGGCAAAATCGGCCCCCAGAACTCCTTACTTCCGATCATCACCGTCGGTCCTAGCAAGCTCGACGAGCTCTTTAATTTTCCAGTTGAATGTTTTCAGGTATCATTGTTTGATTTGAAGAAAAATTAGGAAGAACAATCGAATACCGTGGCCATTAATTTACTAGGGTTGGCAGC
This sequence comes from Allium sativum, assembly GCA_030737875.1. NCBI lineage: Eukaryota > Viridiplantae > Streptophyta > Magnoliopsida > Asparagales > Amaryllidaceae > Allium > Allium sativum. The sequence continues at coordinate 167,744,893 of CM060913.1, forward strand.
GGCCCAATTTTCAGAACTGATTAGGGTTTTGTTTGAACGATATTATATATATAAATATTAAAATATAAATTAACAATTAATTCACAAAAAAGCCCGTTAATTCCTAGTAGCTCTAAATCCAGCCTAGCGAATGTTGGCCCTAGCCAAATACCCCTATTTCGAACACAATGGACTAGGTCCGGTCAACCCATTTGATCGTTTCAACCCACTTTTCTTTAAATTAAGATATAAATCATTTAATTATTAAATTTAATCGTACATTTTAATTTACCGAGGCAACATACTGAATCCAAAAATTCCCGAAAAATAAATCTAGCTATGTTTTGATGATACAGTCCTAAAAAAATTAATTTCGTCAAATTTGGAGACCGCTTGAAAAATGGTCATTTTCTGGTCGATCCAATTTGACTGAAATTGACAAAACACGTTTTTATTTACCATGCTCACATATTAATTCCAAAAATTATGAAAATTGGAATCTAATAATAAATTGACATTCTGGATCCAACCAGAGTGGTTTCATCGAAAATGGAGGTCGTTTGTGAAATGGATGTTCATAAGTGCTATATATTATATTAAATTCTATAGCGACTATTCTGAATTTTAAGCTGGGCATAACTTCTGATTCCCGCTATGAAATATAATACCCCTAAGTCCCACATCGTGGAAGCTTGTGTGAAGTGGGTACTTATATAGTAGAGTCCATCTCTTACTAACGCCGAGGCCTTTTGAGGAACAAAACCCCACACTTATACGGTGTCTAAGTGGGGGACAATATCTTGCGTGAACGGAGGTGCGGGCTGTTACAATGGTATCAGAGCCAATACCCAACCGGAATTATTGCTCATGTGTGGACCACAACGCCTGGGTGAGGTGTTTGTGAGCCAACGAGGACGTTGTGCTGTAGGAGGGGAGAACGTAACACCCCTAAGTCCCACATCATGGAAGCTTGTGTGAAGTGGGTACTTATATAGTAGAGTCCATCTCTTACTAACGCCGAGGCCTTTTGAGGAACAAAACCCCACACCTATGCAGTGGCTAAGTGGGGGACAATATCTTGCGTGAACGGAGGTGCGGGCTGTTACATGAAATTTCAATTTTTCACATCCGTTAGAAAGATATAATTAAACAGATTTAAATATTTCTGGTTTCACCAAAATCCGATTTATTTTGAATCATGTACGTTCAATCAAAGTTCAAATTCAAATTTTCAAACTACCACGCTATTTCTATCTCCTTTTATTATTAAAATAAATATATTCATTCTATCTTCATTTAAAACAAAATTTTAATCGCTATTATTTAAAATAAATTATTTTAAATATCCAAATTCACTAAAATAGATAAAATAAAAATTTTAAATTGGTTCCAAAATTCCGGGTTGTTACAAGCTCCCCCACTTAGAATCTTTTCGTCCTCGAAAAGGAACGGAACTGAAAGTTGTTTAATTAACCAACTCAACTTTCATTCTTTTAATTGTTTCAGTAATTTTATTAGTTGAACTAATAATCGCACAACACAATTATCAATCAATTAGCTTTTCTAATATATATAACTTTTATATATTCCAAAATCATATTTTCTAAAATCGAATTATATATATAATTACAAATACGTTAATTATAAACTTGTCACTCTCAACTCATTCCAGGGCATTTCTAATCCATCTCTAACGATCGCTAAATCGACCAAGACCGTTCGAATCCCGCATACGCTGAATTTGGGCATACAACACATCAGAAGAAATAACAGAAGACTTTTATAAACATTATAATAATGTTACATCAGAGTACGGAATATGTCAGAGTACATCGATAAATAATAATACAGCGGAAGATTAATTTACAATAAATGTAGTACAATGCACAACGAAAACAATTAAACTAATACAGCGGAAGACTATCATTGCTCTGGACACAGATTTTTGCTTCGATCCAGAATCCTGCTCAATATATCTACAAAATTAGCTACTCGACTGCCCGTGTGGAAAATAAGGGCACCCGAGTTTGCAAGTGGAACAAACTACGAGTCATTCATGGGACTAGTATGGGAAATCTTACTTAACTTGTCTAATAATAAGGCTAATCAAAGGACAATGCTGTTAACATGGAACGGGTTTACTCCATTGGATTGCCAGTGCATAAATTAAATGAACTTTTTAAAACAACGCAATGCTTTTAAAAAACGAAATCATTATAAGACTCAAGTCCCATCACACAATGCAAAGCTAACCGAAGGATAGAGTTTTACCTTATAATGATCAAACATGCTTGATATGTATAAAACAATATTTAATATTATTATTAGTGTCTAGTAAATTTTAAAACACTTTTAAAATAAATGTATCAATCCTAGACGACATAGTACCCCATCCTACTATGTCGCCATATATAGGTTTACAATCAAATCCGTAATGTTGTATTGGAAATTGGTTTTCCATCATGAGTCAAGGTTAGGGATGATCTACTTACCGATTCGAGACACACTAGCAAATGTATCAAGATCCCCCGCAGTGAACCCTTGGATCCTGCAAGGATGGTCCACAAATTTACCTTAGTGGATTAGTTATGCCTGAACACACGTTTCCCGGTCCTATTGGACCTATCAATTGGCCACTATCGACCAATATATCCGAGGCCTCGTAATCCATCATCCACGTTAGTAAAAATGTCTGGGCTCCATACCATGACACCTCTTCTAGCTAGAAAGAAACGTGTGCACTCCCTGCGTTCCCTTATCCCGTTTCTGACTCCTACCGGGGTGTGAGGCTCGCGAAGTTACGCTATACACAAAGCTATGCCTAAATGGGTTGTGCTTTGATTATCAACCACAAGGCTCTGCTTTTCAACAAAAGCCTTGATTATTTGCATCTTGGCATGCTACATTGACAATCCATGCTATACGACCGATTACTATCAATGCGTAACCTCTGAGCTCGTGTGTCTCAGAGAAGGGTGTTAAGCAAGAGAATAAATTTTCCCCCGCCAAAAAGATATATATTAAATAGAAATCAATTCACATAGAATGAAATCCAATGTTACACAAACATCCATTTACAAGTCCGTTCTGGGTCTGCACGAAACCAGACACCTTATTCTTCGTCCCGTATGTCCAATACGGAAGAGAGGTGCTCGCTTAATCCGAACAATCAACAAGTACGTCCGGACAACTACCACTGTAACCCTTTCAAGGCAACAACTCCAATCAAAGGCATCAGTTGTAACAACCCGAAAATCTCGGCCAGTTTAAATTTTTTATTTTGGCAATTTTAGCGAATTTTGATTATTTAAAATGAATTATTTTAAATAATATAGACGAGAAATTTATTTTGAATAGAATTCGAACGTATATATTATATAGATCGTCGTTAGAAATATAAATATTTATTTATAATTATAAAAGGAACTGAAAATGGCGCGGTAGTTCGATAATTCGATTTCAAACTTCAATTGAATGTACTGGGTGCAAAATAAACCGGATTTTAGTGAAACCAAAAATAATTGAATCTAATTGATAATATCTTTCCAACGAATCCGGAGAATTGAAATTTCATAGCGGGGATAAAAAGATAGGCCCAGTTGAAAATTCTGAATAGTCGCTATGGAATTCAGACCCTTAAATATAGCCATTTTGCAAATGACCTCGGATTTCGACGACACCACTTCTGTTTGGATCCGGAATTTAAGGTTATTGCTAGATTCCAAAATTCATAATTTTTCGAATCAATATGTGAGCGTGGCGCAGTTAAACGCGTTTGACCACTTTCAGTTGAATTTAATCGACTGGAAATTGGCCATTTTTCAAACGGTCTCAGAATTCGACGAAATTAGTTTTGTTAGGACCGTATCGTCGATACGATGCTAGAAAATATTTTTCTGGAATTTTTAGAGTTCGTATGTGACCCTAGTAATTTGAAATGTGCATTAAATTTAAATATATATGATTTATAATTTGATTTTGAGAAAAACCTATCAAAACAGTCGAATTGGCCTACGAAACATATTCCATTGTGTCCGGAATGAGGGTAAAACGCTAGGGGTGACAGTCGTTGTGGTTGATTTGGGATTTGGATCGATGGACAAGCAATTTCGAATTAAAATAAAATAAAATATATAAATATATATAAGGCCCTATCCTCTAAAGAAGCCCTAGTCAAACAACGCCCTAGTCAACGCAGAATTAAAAACCCGCCTCCTTGCTTAACTGACGATCAAAACCTCTCGATGCTTTCCCCCAATTTTTCGTTCAATCCTCCCATCAAAATTAAAAGGTGTTGAAGGCCAATCTTTAGAGCTAGAGGGGATCGCTCTTTTGGTGTGGGTCGGATCGAGAATCAACAAGCAATAGGTGGGAATTTCGAGCGCAAAACCCTTCTGTTCGCGACCGATTTCAGATCGGATGAGGCCTCCGAGGTGGCCGCGCCACCTGGCGTTGGTGGAGCTCGTGATGGTCTTCAACGTGACAGTGACTGATCGACGGCTAGCGCTCTCTGGTAGGAGCGGCAACGGCAGAAGCTAATCGAGAATTGGGTTTCACGGTTCAGTCTTGTACAGGGGCTTTGAACGAGAAGAAGAGGCAACACTTTTTTTTGAACGTGATTAAGGGGTGAGGAATTAAATTATCTTAAGTGTATTAATTTGTTAATTAAAAATTTAAACATGAATTTTATTATATAAATAAAATACAAATGCTATTGTTTTATATATGTATATATATAATTGTTTCATAATATATATATACCTTGTTTTTTTTTATAAAATTAGCAAAGTTTTAAAGTAAGATTAGCAAAGTTTGAAAATAAAATTAGAATTGCTTTTGAAAATAGAACAAGCATTATTTTTAAAATGATATAGAAATAGAAATGTGATCTTTTTGTTTAGGAAATATTTTTGAAAAAAATATATAAATAGAATCGATTTTTAAAAATATATAGCTTGATTTTTATTTATACAGTAGCAGAATGAAAATATATATCGCATTGTTGTGAAAATATATATCGCATCGTTTTTAAAATAGAAGTAGAAGAATACAAATATGATTTTTTATTATATGTGAAGAATGAAAATATGATTTTTAATATATGTGAAGATTAAAAATATGATTTTTATAAGATAGAGAATATAAAATTTCGATTTATATATATATGAAGTAGCGACAAAAATTCGATTTTTATATATTGAATAGCGAAGTAAAAATTCGATTTTTATATATTGAATAGCAAAGTAAAAATTCGATTTTTATATATTGAATAGAGAAGTAAAAATTCGATTTTTCCATATGTAGAGAATACGGGCAAAGAAAGTGACAAGAACGACGAAGATTTCTACATAAGAAGAGTCGTGGGATTGGATTAGCTAATCTGTGAGAATTTCTCACTTTTTAATTTTATTTCTAGTTGAAACATATACTAGGATGCAGACGGTGTTTAGTAGCACCCGACACCCGTCGTCCACAGACCATGGACGGCTTGTATGCTTGTTTGATTTTGATGTGTAGTTGATTGTGTGATGGGATGTGAAATGAAATAAAATATTTATATAGTTTAAAATATTTTATAGTTAAAAATGGAATTTTTAACATGTATATAAAATGAAATAGAAATAAACAAATCAGACGATTTGTTTATTTACACACATTTGACTGATATTGATTGGGACGATAGATTTTACACATCGCCCAACTGCACAAATAAAATCTGTGTTTGATTGTTTGAAACCCTACACGGGTATTGGGTGATATATGACATACACTAATCCCAATAGTTAGTTATATGTCGACCGATTGATTGACAGACTGTTATAAGCGTTAAATATTTATATTCGATGCTTATACAGTGTAGAATGCACTTTGGATGATGGTTGATTATTCATCGTTGTTATTGTATACATGTGTTGTAGAAAATCCATATAAACATTATATGGTAATTGATTGGGCTTCATTCAATATTTGAATAGAAATATTTGAAATAGAAATATTTGAAATAGAAATATTTGAAATAGAAATATTTGAATAGAAATATTTGAATAGAAATATTTGAAATAGGATATTTGAAAATAGAAATATATGAAGCCGTGTTGATTAGATTGACGCCATTCTGACGTGAACGATACTTATATCGATTTTATTCAATTTATAATGGATATCGATTTTATTCATTTCATAATAAATATCGAAAGTGATTTCAAAATATGATATTTTGTAAAGAATTGAAATTCAAAACGAATTCGAATTGAATTTAATAGAAAACGAATTCGAATTGAATTTAATAGAAAACGAATTCGAATTGAATCGAATAGAAAACGAATTCGAATTGAATTTAATAGAAAACGAATTCGAATTGAATATAATAGAAAACGAATTTGAATTGAATTGAATAGAAAACGAATTCGAATTGAATTTAATAGAAAACGAATTCGAACTGAATTTAATAGAAAACGAATTCGAATTGAATCGAATAGAAAACCAATTGGAATTGAATCGAATAGAAAACGAATTCGAATTGAATTGAATAGAAAACGAATTCGAATTGAATTGAATAGAAAACGAATTCGAATTGAATTGAATAGAAAACGAATTCGAATTGAATTTAATAGAAAACCAATTCGAATTGAATTGAATAGAAAACCAATTTGAATTGAATCGAATAGAAAACCAATTTGAATTGAATCGAATAGAAAACCAATTTGAATTGAATCGAATAGAAAACGAATTCAAATTGAATTTAATAGAAAACGAATTCGAATTGAATTTAATAGAAAACGAATTTGAATTGAATTTAATAGAAAACGAATTCGAATTGAATTGAAAACGAATTCGAATTGAATTGAAAACGAATTCGAATTGAATTGAAAACAAATTGAAATGAATTCAAAATGAATTGAAATTTGAATTGAATAGCAATGAATTTTAAAACGAATTTATAAGAAAAAATTCGATTTTGATTTGAATTGAAATGGAAGTTGAAATTGTTTTTGAAACGAATTCAAAACTATTTATAAAATTCGTTATAAATAGAAATCGATGAAATATATATTATATATACTATATATATAATATAATGGCCTGAATAGAACGCGCCGCGCAGCGGCAGTTCGTGAATTTCGACCATTTATTTCAAACGGACATTACGGGAGATCCGACCGTCAGATTCTCCTGAAACCGGAACCGTTGGGTTCGTATCGAAAAGAGCTTTCTAACTAATATTAGAAACTTGAAATCTAACGGTTGGATTTGGAGATAGGTCCAAATCAAATTTGGAAAAGGTCGCTGTAAGTGCAGTTCGATGGCCGTTGATGGAAATCGACTGTACGGGCCTTGATAAAATTATTAAAAATAGTAGTAATTAGTGTAAAATCATAAGAAATGATTTGGGAAAAATTGGGATGAAAAACTCCATATTTGAAAAGATAAAAATAGATTTTTATCGAAATGAACTAGTTTTGAACTGAAATTAAAACCCATTTATTTTTAAATAAATAAATTGGATTTGAAATGGGTTTAAATAGAATTGATTCATGGGTTTATCGTGAACTGTGTTTTAAATAACACTAGTTCTTTAACCCGATAATAAATAGAATGTGATTTGGGTTTATCGTGAATTGTGTTTTAAATGACACTAGTTCTTTAACCCAGTAAAAAAGAGTTTTAATGAATCTTCAATTAAATTGAAATGTGGATTGATAATTTAAATTATCAACTTTAGAAAATGAGCGAGAGTGGAGTATCACCAGTTTTGCTCCAAAGCGATAGTTAAATCTTCAATCAGATTTGAACGTGAAATGGTAATTAATTTTACCGATAACACTGCGGTGTTAAACATGGAGTATTACCAGTTTTGCTTCATGGGATGAATAGACTGGGATTGGGAAATAAATTAAATAATTACTTCGGTATAGTTCGCTAATCTCGACTAGTTTGGAAAACCATAATTTGGTTTGAAATGACATCCAAAGGAAGATTAAAGGATAAATTTTAAAAAATTTATCTTGGATAAAATTAATGGGAACCTTTCCCTAAGAATTGAAATTTAGAAACTAGCTGAAGGTTAGTTAAGAAGAATGGTTTCCTGGATATTGATCTGATGTTGGTTTCGGCCTTCGGGGTTAATATTTAGGGAATTGCTCTCTTACTGATTTACGGTTAGTAACTAATGAATTGGAATGAGGCGTCTGTTGTGTTTGTGTAACATTTATTCTTAATATACGCGGGTTGTTCGGAAAGGCCGGGGTTATACCCATTTTGAATAACCGATTCGACGATATGTCGAAGATGAAGATGGTGGTTGAAGATCGGAAGTCTTCACATCGTTTGGATAATTACTGACGATCCTGATTGGGCTGTACACCCAAGAGGATGGAAATAGTTGGTGGTCGTCCAGACGTACTTGGAGATGGATGGATATGCGAGGAAAGTGCCTCCGGTTTCGTTCAGACCCAGAACGAACTTGTAAATGGATGGTGTGTCTGACATTGTATTCCTTTATATTGTATTCGTTGATCTCTGCTAAATATATATCTGTTTGGCGGCGGAGAATTTATTCTCTTGCTTAACGCCCTTCTCTGAGACATACGAGCTCAGAGGTTATATATTGGCAGAAATCAGTGGTACGATATGGATTGATAGTGTGGCATGCTGAGATGCAGTGATCCAGACTTTTGTTGAAAAGCAAAGTCTGGTGGGTGATGATCAAAGTGCGGCTTTAAATATAGCATGGCTTTGTCGATTCGCGAGCCTCACACCCCGGTATGGTAGTAAACTGATGGTTTGATCAGTATGCTTTTTAGTGGATGGGCACCTTAGTGGTGTCGTGGATTCGGTCGACCGAGATGAGCTTAGTGCTCAGGGATATATAGAGTAAGCGGTGTTTTCTCTCGCTAGGACGTAAGCCGCTGTGATACTCTGGTCCCAAATGTGCGGATGTGCAGACGGTGTTTTCTCTTGTTGGGACGTAAGCCGTGGTGAATTGCATTACGCGATCGATCTTTCGAATCAGGAGCCACCATGATGGAAATCCAATTTCCAATACGTGTATTTCGGTTTTAATTGTAGAACTAGTATGGCGACATGATATATGGTACCCATGCCGTCTATGATTGATATTTATGATTGAAATTGTTTTGACACTATACACTTATTATAGTATCAAATGATTTGATTTTTAAAACGTACCAAGCATGTTTGGCTATTATAAGGGAAAACCCTATCCTCCGGCTGCGTTGCATTGTGTGATGGGACCTGGGTCTTATAATAGCTTCATTTTTCTCTATTTAGCATTGCGATGTTGTTTTATGCACTGGTATTCTTGGGAGGAAACCCGTTCCGTGTTATACGGCGTGGTCCCTTGATTTACCCAACTTTAAAATAAAGATTTATAACTGTTTTAGTTCTCACACCAGTCACATGACTGACCTGGAGTTTATTGTTTTAACCTTAACTCTGGGTGCCCTTATTTTGACACGGGCAGCTAGTAGTTTTGGTTTTGCAGATTTATATTCACAGGATCCTGGTTTACAGCTGGAATGATATCCGGAAAGCTTTGTATCCGTATATCTCTTCTAGTTGTGTATTGTATTATTTTCCGCTGCTATATATTTAAATGTAATTTAAATCTCTGGTATTTCTGTGTAATATTTATTCATTTATACTCTGTATATTCTTGTATTCTGGTGCATTGTTGTAATATACAATGAAATATTCTTTCGTCTGCGTTCTGCTGTGGCTTGTTCTCAAACTATCCGCCGCTTTTCTTTACGGGGAAGTTGCGGGTCTTTACATCAGTAGTTGTCCATTCGATGTGAAGATCGTCGGTCTTCAAACACCGTATTCAATATCTTCGATTTAAATCGTTGTATAATTATTTGAAAAGAGATTAAACTCGGCCTTTTCAAATAACTCTCGTATATATATATATATATAATTTAAATCATTTCATATTGTTAATATTATTTTATAATGATTTATTGCTATTTTTATTTATATAAAAATAATCCAATTTAGTATAACGATTCTTCGGGTCAATAGGCGGCCCTGGAGCTGTTTTTACCCAAATTTGCACTTTTTTCGAAATCTAACTATTGGATTTTAACAAATTCTATGTTGTTGGAATGATCTTCCCAAAGCGGACCTAACGGTTCCAGTTTTGGGTAAGTCCGACGGTCGGATCTTTCGGCATAATCGTTTAAAGTTACGATTCCGAAACACGAACTACCGCGTGCGATTCATTTAAATTTAATTTATATTTTTATATATAAAACTATATATAAATATAAATCATTCGACGATTCTACTAACGTTTTTAACATGCCAAATAAAAGAATGTTTTATTTTGCATAACCGTTTAAATGTTTCTAATGATACATCAAAACGGATATTGTATTTGCAAAAAAATTAGTATATTTTTAATGTTAAATAAAAGAGAAGTTTTATTTGTATATATTCCCAATATTTTCTAATGTCAAATAAAAAGAGAAGTTTTATGTAATAACCCAGAGATTTGAACCAATTTAAAATTTTTATTTTGGCAATTTTGAATATTTAAAACAATTTATTTTAAATAATAACGACGAGAAATTTATTTTGAATAGAAATAGAACGTATATATTTATTTGAATCGATGTTAGAATATAAATCCTTTATTTTAATTATAAAAGGAATTGAAAATGGCGCGTTAGTTTGAAAATTCGATTTCAAAGTTCAAATGAATGTACATGACTCAAAATGAACCAGATTTTGACGAAATCAAAAATATTTGAATCTATTTAAGATTATCTTTCCAACGAATCCGAAAAATTGAAATTTCATAACGGGGATAAAAAGTTATGTCCGATTGAAAATTCAAAATAGTCGCTATGGATATTTGGCTCTTAAAAATGGAACTTTTGCAAACGACCTCCGTTTTTGATGAAACCACTTTTGTTGGATCCGTAGAGTCATATTATTGCTAGGTTCCAAAATTCGTAATTTTCTGAATCAATATGTGAGCGTGGCAAAGTAAAATGTGTTTTAATAGTTTTAGTCAATTTGGATCGACCAGTAAATGGCCATTTTTCAAACGGTTTTCAAATTCAACGAAATTAGTTTTGTTAGGACCGTATCGTCAATACGAAGCAAGAAATAATTTTTTGGGAATTTTCTGAGTCAGTATGTGGCCCCGGTAAATTAAAATTTGCGTTTGAATTTAAAATATAATGGTATATATTTTAGATTTAACAGAAACAGTTCGTAGCAGCCAGATTGGGTTATGAAACATATCACATTGTGTTCGGAATGGGGGTATTTAGCTAGGGGCGACAGTCGTTGGGTGCTATTTGGAGATAGAATGAGAAAGTGACTTTATGGAATTAAAATAAATAATAAATTAATTTTGTAAAACCCCCTCCCTTCCCTTCTCTCAAGTCAGCCCTTACTCCTCTTCAACCCACGTCGGTTTTAGATCTAAAAGAAAAAAAATATAAAACCCGTAGCCCATAGAACCCCTCCCCACATCGATCGACGGAACTGCCTCCTCCCTGTCACCGCGACCGCCAGACCCCCTCCCCCCTCCTCAAGTTGCAGCGCCACCTTCCTCCTTCCCCTCCGACATGAGTAAACCCCAAGCCCCCTTCGGAAACCGCCACCGCGCCCTAGCCCAGCATTCTGACCACCTGCGCCTCCACCAGGCCATCCAACGCCCACCGCCAGCTCTAGCACCGCAACGACGCAGCACCCCCCTTCCGATTGACGCAGCGAGCTCCTCCCTTAGATGTGAGTTTAAAAACTGATTTCTTTGATCTTTAAAATCTGGTTTCTTTGAACTATTAAAAACTGAATCTCTATGTTATTGAAAACGGAATTTTTATGTTATTAAAAATATAGATTTTCTTGAATTGGAAAATATAGTTTTCTTTGATGAAAAAAATGATTTTTCAATGTAGTTAAAATAGATTAGTTTTTTTAGTAGAAAATATAGATTTTTATTTAAACAAAGTCAAGAGGTTTATTTAAATAAAAAATATGATTTTGTTCATAATAAGAATTCGATTTTCAGTTTTTACAATAAATGATTTTTCATGAGAAGAGTTTATACTTTTATAAAGGAAAAGTTATATTTTCAAATACGAAAAGATTAGACTTTTAATTATACAAAGATCAGATTTTTATCATAGGAGTAGCGAGATAAAAATATGATTTTGGTGAATAAGAAGTAGCGTTAAAAATTGGAATTTTATTGTATAAAGAGCACAAAAAAAATATGATCTTTTATTTGTATGTAACAATATAAAGGTTCGATTTTTAGAAATATAAAGAAGCGATTTTTATATATAGAAAACTGAATTGTAAAAATATGATTTTTAGTTAGATAAAAATATATAAACATCATATTAAAAATGTGGTTTTTAATATGAACAGCGTAGAACAAACTGCATTAGAATTCTGGGCGAATCCAGACGATTCAGAAATTCAAAAATAAAACTGGAGGAGTGGATCCCAAAGGTGAGAACACTATCACTGAATTTATGTATACCGTTATTTATTATGTAACTGCATATATGAACTGTTCACCGTCGTCCACAGAACATGGACGACTTATTTGTTTGGCTGTATAGTTGATAGGATTATTGGTTTGAATTTGGTTGTTTGGGTGAAATGGAATTGATTAGAATGGTAGGTGTATGGCGTGGGCCATTATTAAACTGGGGATAAGGCTAGGCCTTATCCCGTTTCTAGTATCGCGCCGTTATGCCGCCGAAATTTTCAAAAATATATTTGAACAATAAAAATATTATTTTTATTGTGTAAAGGAACCGAATAAATATTTTATCGTTAAAAATATACTTTTTAACGTGCATATGAATAAAATAAATATTCATTTACAAATCAGACGATTTGTTTATGTACACTAATTTGACTGATATGGATTGGGACGATAAATTTTACACATCGCCCAACTGCACAAATAAATCTGTGTTTGTTGTTTGAAAACCCCACACTGGTATTGGGATGAAATTGTACATACACTAATCCCAATAATTAGCTGTATGTCGATCGGTTAACTGACAGGCTGATATAAGCATTAAATATTTATATTTAATGCTAATACAGTGTAGAATGCAATCTGGATGATAGACTGTTGGTTTCATTGTGGTTATGCACATTTGTTGTGTGAAATCCATTAATCAAATTATGTGGTAAATTGACTGTGTCTGATTCCAGTTCAGAAAGAAAAAATATTTTAAAATAACGATTATTTTAAAATAATGAATATTTTAAAAATAATATTCAGTAAAGGATCAAAATGTGATTTTAATGTCCGATTTGGGATGGACACGAATGTATTTAAATATATAAAGCCGTGTTGATTAGATTAACGCCATTTTGACGTGAACAATATTTATATCGATTTTATTCATTTTTATAATGAATATCGAAAACGAATTGATTTCAAAATATAATGTTTTGAAAATATTATCATTTATACATCGATGATATGGAATATTCAATTTTGATTAGGAATTGAATATGAAGTTGAAATCATTTTGAAAACGAATTTAAAACGATTTTTAAAATACGTATTAAATGAAAATCGATGAAATATATATTATATATATAATATAATGGCCTGAATATAACGCGCCGCACTAAGGCAGTTCACGAATTTCAACCATTGACTTCGAACGAACATTACAGGAGATCCGACCATCGGATTCTCCTAAAAAACGGAACCGTTGGGTTCGAATCCAAAAGAGCTTTCTGACGAATATTAGTGATTTGAAATCTAACGGTTGGATTTGGAATTATGTCTAAATCAAATTTGGAAAAGGTCGTTGTAAGTGCAGTTCGATGGCCGTTTATGGAAATCGATTGTACGGGCCTTGATAAAATTATTAAAAATATCGATAATTTGTGTAAAATCAGAAGAAATGATTTGGAAAGAATTGGGATGAAAAATATCATATTTGAAAAGATAAGTTTAGATTTTTATCGAAATGAACTAGTTTGAACTAGAATTGTAATCCATTTATTTTTTTAAATAAATAAAGTGGATTTGAAATGGTTTTAAAAGTAACCAGAATTTCCAATATATAAATTGGAATGGATTTGAATCAAAATTGTCTTCGGAATATTTCGATATTGGATTTCGTGATTATACAGATATTGTTATGGAAATTTGAACGATATATTGATATTATTATTTCTAATACGATATTTGTTGGTTATAGTATTTGATATTGAATATAAGCCGATATATTTTCTATTCAGAGCCTTGTATTTAATATCAAATGGGATTTGGGTTTGTCATGGATGGTGTCTTCATTAACACTGTTCTTAAACACAGTTGAGAAAAAAGATTAAATCTTTTTATTTAGATTTAATGGAGTATACCAATTAAATAATATTTAATTGGAATTGATTTTCGGGTTTATCGTGAACAGTGTTTTAAATAACATTTGTTCTTTAACTTGATAATTAATGGAATGTGAATTGGATTTATCGTGAACTGTGTTTTTAATGACATTCGTTCTTTAACCCGATTTACAGTGAAATGGGATTTGGAATTTATAAATCTTTTGTTTAGATTTAAAGGAGATTTTCTAAAGTAAAGTTTTCCAATTTAATATATATTATATTGGAGTTAAATGAAATTCGATTTGGTAATAATCGAAGTAAGCTTCTGTAGAGGAAGACGGTTAATATATATGGAATTTAAAAGACCTTGTCATTATTCCATTGATATTATCGGTTGGATATGGAAGTTTATGTCGATTATATATATCGATTTATTTTCCATGAAGATTCCATTGTTAATGGAATGTGATTTTGGGTTGTCGTTAATGGTATCTTTAATAATATTGTTCTTAGACCCAACGGAGTTAAGAAAATTATAAACTAACTAGAGATCAGATAAGTTGAATGGTTTCCTCGGTATTGATCTGATGTTGGTTTCAACCTTCGGGGTTAATACTTAAGGAATTTTTCACTTGCTAATTTACGGTTAAAGGCTGATGGAATGGAATGTGATTTTGGGTTTATCATGAACCAATGACATTGGTTCTTTAACCCAGTTAAAGACAGAATATGATTTCCCAAGTTAAATAATCATTAATATTGATTTTTTGGGAGATTAAAACCAAGTGGATTTTTAATGAATCTTTAATTAGATTGAAATGATATCCAAAGGAATATTAAAGAATAAATTTAAAGAATTTATCTTTGATAAAATTAATGGGAACCTTCCCCAAAATATAAGAATATTTGAATAAAGGAATATTCTGTATTGGAATGAGGCGTATGTTATGTTCTATAACACTTGTTTATTATATACGCGAGTTATTCGAAAATGCCGGGTTTATCCCATTCTGAATAACTGAATCGACGATAAGTCAACGATGAAGGCGGTGGTTGAAGACCGGAGGTCTTCACATCGTTTGGATAATTACTGATGATCTTGATTGGGTTGTACACCCAAGAGGAGGGAATCAGTTGGTGATCATCCAGACGTACTTGGAGATCGATGGATATGCGAGGAATAAGGTTCCTTCGGTTTCGTTCAGACCTAGAACGGACTTGTAAGTGGATGTGTGTCTGACTTCGGATTTCATTCTGTGTGATTGATATACATTGGTTGCATAGCGTGAATTGCCTGTGTGGCTTGCTGAGATGCAAATTATCAAGGTTTCTATTGAAAAGCAGTGTCTTGTGGTTGATGATCAAAGCACGGCTTTAATATAGCGTAGCTTTGTGTAGCGTTAATTCGCGAGCCTCACACCCCGGTGTGAAACAGAAACGGGAGAGGACATCAGGGAGGGCATGCGTTTCCTTCTAGCTAGGAGTGGTGTTTTGGGTTTTACACGCCCGAACATTTACTTATGTGGATGATGGATTGCGAGGCGCCTCGGTTATATAGGTCGATCCGGGACCAATGGAGTCATTTGGCTCATTGACGCCACATAGGGCGGGGAAACGCAGTGTTCAGGCGTTATAATCCACATCGAGTGGACCGGCCCTGACGATCCAAGGCTTGCCTGCGTGCTTGCCTAAGACACGGGCTAGAGCGTCTCAAAGCGGTGAGGACGATCCCTTGCCTCGGTTCACCGATGGAAATCCAACTTCCAATACATGACATTTGCTGTTTTGATTGTAGAGCCTAGTATTGGCGACATGATATATGGTATCCATGCCGTCTAGGATTGATACATTTATATTTGAAGTTGTTTTATAAACTATGCACTTATAATAGTATCAAATGATTTGTTTTAACTTACCAAACATGTTTGGCTATTATAAGGGAAAAACCTATCCCCTGGCTTGCGTTGCATTGTGTGATAGGGACCTAGGTCTTATAATAGCTCCATTTTTCCAAAAAGCATTGCGTTGTTTTGTTATATGCACTGTTATACGGCGTGGTCCCTTGATTTACCTAGCTTTAAAAATAAAGATTAATAACTGTTTTAGTTCTCACACCAGTCACATGACTGACCTGGAGTTTATTGTTTTAACCTAAACTCTGGGTGCCCCTATTTCCGCATGGGCAGCTAGTAGTTTTGGTTTTGCAGATTTATATTCATAGGATCCTGGTTTATGGCTGAAGTGATATTCGTAAAGCTCTGTATCCATGTATTTCTTTCAATTGTGTTTTGTATTCTTTTTCCGCTGCAGTAATGTATTTAAATATTTGATGTTTATCAAATGTGTAATATTTATTCATACTCTGTATATTCTTGTATTCTGTTGAAATTGTTGTAATAAGCAATGAAATGTTCTTCTATTTGTGTTCTGATTCGTCTTGTCCTCAGTACAATCCAGGATTTCCCGTAAGGGGGATCTCGGGTCGTAACATTTTATTTGCAAACATTTCCAATATTTTCTAATGTCAAATAAAAATGTAATTAATTTACGTACTTCACTACATGTTTCTAATGTCAAATAAAATTGTAATTTATTTACATTAACCCACTACATGTTTCTAATGTCAAATAAAAAATGTAATTTTTTACATTAACTCACTACATGTTTTTAGTGTCAAATAAAAAATGTAATTTATTTACATAATTCACCACATGTTTTTAATGTCAAATAAAAATGTATTTTATTTACATACTTCACTACATGTTTCTAATATCAAATAAAAATGTATTTTATTTACATTATATTTTCTACATTTCTAATGTCATATAAAAATGTATTTTATTTACATTACAATGTCGTTAATGAGAAATAAAAAGATAATTTTTATTTTCATTATTGGTATGCAATTTCTATTTTTAACTTTAACAAATAAAAAGAAATATTTTTATTTGTTTATAATTTCAATGTATAACATGACACATAAAAATGTTTATTTTAATTTGTATACAAATTTTAATGTATAACATAACATGACACATATAAAGTTGTTTATTTTAATTTTTATACAAATTCTAATGTATAACATAACATGATACATATAAAGATGTTTATTCTAATTTTTATACAAATTCTAATGTATAACAAAACATGATGATAAAAATGTCTCTTTTAAATTGTATACAATTCTAATTTAACAAAACAATGAAAAATGATAACCCTATTTTATTGACAATTCTATGTCAACAAAATAATAAAAATGTTAACTTTGTTTTGTTGACAATTCTATTTCAACAAAACAATAAAAATTATGACTTTGTTATTTTGACAATTCTATTTCAACAAAACAATAAAAATATGACAACTTTGTTTTGTTGATAATTCTATTTCAACAAAACATTAATAAAAATGATGACTTTGTTTTGTCGACAATTCTATTTCAACAAAACAATAAGAAATGATACTTTGTTTTGTCGACAATTCGATTTCAACAAAACGATAAAAAATGATACTTTGTTTTGTCGACAATTCTATTTCAACAAAACAATAAAAATTGATACTTTGTTTTTTCGACAATTCTATTTCAACAAAACAACAAAAATAATAACTTTGTTTTGTCGACAATTCTATTTCAACGAAACAATAAAAATATGATAACTTTGCTTTTTGACAATTCTATTCCAACAAAACAATAAAAATGATGACTTTGTTTTGTCGACAAATCTATTTCAACAAAACAATAAAAAATGATACTTTGTTTTCTCGACAATTATATTTCAACAATACAATAAAAAATAATACTTTTGTTTTTGTTGATTCAAATTCAACAAAATTGACAATTTTATTTTGACAATTCTAATTCAAAAAAAAATGACAATTTTATTTTTACAATTCTAATTCAAAAAAAATGATATTTTTGTTTTGACAATTCTAATTCAACAAAAATGATATTTTTGTTTTGACAATTCTAATTCAAGAAAAATGATATTTTTGTTTTGAAAATTCCAATTCAACAAAAATGATATATCTATTCAACAAAAATAATGTTTTTGTTTTAACACAAATCTATTCAAAAAAAATGATTTTTTTGTTTTAACACAAATCTATTCAACAAAAATGATGTTTTTGTTATAACACAAATCTATTCAACAAAATTGATGTTTTGGTTTTAACACAAATCTATCCAACAAAAATGATGTTTTTGTTTTAACACAAATCTATTCAACAAAAACGATGTTTTTGTTTTAACTATTTTATCTCAACAAAAATGATATTTTTGTTTTGACTATTTTATTTCAACAAAAATGTTATTTTTGTTTTGACTATATTATTTCAACAAAAATGTTATTTTTGTTTTGACTATTTTAGTTCAAAAAAAATGTTATTTTTGTTTTGACTATTTTATTTCAACAAAAATGTTACTTTTGTTTTGACTATTTTATTTCAACATAAATGTTATTTTTGTTTTGACTATTTTATTTCAACACAAATGTTATTTTTGTTTTGACTATTTTATTTCAACACAAATGTTATTCTTAATGTTATTTTTGTTTTGACTATTTTATTTCAACACAAATGTTATTTTTGTTTTGACACAAATGTAATTAACAAAAACGTTATTTTTGTTTTAACACAAATCTAATTAACATAAATGTTATTTTTGTTTTAAAACAAATCTAATTAACAAAAATGTTATTTTTGTTTTAACACAAATCTAATTAACTAAAATGTTAATTTTGTTTTAACACAAATCTAATTAACAAAAATGTTATTTTTGTTTTAACACAAATCTAATAAACAAAAATGTTATTTTTGTTTTAACACAAATCTAATTAAAAAAATATTTTTTTAACACAAATCTAATTAACAAAAATGTTATTTTTATTTTACCTCAAATCTATTTAACAAAAATGTAATTTTTGTTTTAACTCAAATCTATTTAACAAAAGTGTAATTTTTGTTTTCAACCATCATATTTTGACAAAATGCAAATTTTTGTTTCAACTATTACATTTTGACAAAATGACAATTTTGCTTCAACTACTATATTTCGAAAAAAATTACAATTTTAATTAAACTATTAAAAATGATATTTTTGTTTAACTATTTTCTTACAACAAAATGTCCTTTTTATTTCAACTATTTGGTTTCAACAAAAATGATATATTTGTTTCAACCATTTTGTTAAAACAAAAATGTCCTTTTTTATTTCTACTATTTGGTTTCAACAAACATGAATTATTTGTTTCAACAAAAAAATGATATTTTTGTTTTCAACCATTTTGTTACAACAAAAATGATATATATGTTTCAACTATTTTATTATAACAAAAATGATGTACATGTTTTCAACTATTTTATTATAACAAACATGATATATTTGTTTTCAACTATTTTATTATAACAAACAGGATATATTTGCTTTCAATTATTTTATTATAACAGACATATTTGTTTTCAACTATTTTATTATAACAAACATGATATATATGTTTTCAACTATTTTATTTCAACACAATAACCATCAAATTAACAGATCTTCATAACAACATCAATCATCAATCCCAGATCAAATCACGTATAACAACTAATAGAATTTAACAACGTATTGGTAATAACACAATCATAATTAATTAATTTTAAATATATATATGTTGATCTCGAAATTTGAGTCAACACCAAGAATGCAAGATGTACTTCACAATATCCTCAAGAATAGTAAAAATGGAGCCAAAAAACTAGAAAAATGCGAGTATGGAGAGACACAAAGTTTTTATAATGGTACGATCAAGTGTGATCTACATCCACTTTGCCAAGTGATTCCATTATTGCATTTAGGATTACAAAGCAAACATATTCACTCAATACATTCATGATTCACCTCACTTTTCTCGCCCTTTGACTTAGTAAAGTTCCTATGAGAAATAAATGAGATCCTCCAAGTATGGATGTTGATAGAATCAATCCAAATTCTCCCACAAGTTTTGATGAATCTTCATGCCTTTGCAATGAATCCGGAAATGGATTTTTGAATTGAAGTGTTTAAGATGATCAAATTACTTAGAAGAAGTTGAGAATAAAATTTGACAGCCCTTCGGGATCACCAAGAAGCCTCCCTCCTTAAAGTGGAGCTGAACCTCTATTTATAGAAGTGAGGAATGAATGTAATGTAGATTTCGGGATTTGGATCGGGGTGTTGTGTATTTATAAGAATGCTCCTGTAACTAATTGCCAATTTCCAAGCTCCTGCCCGATTCAAAGCCCCTCGAGCCGATTCAACATGTCCCTATCTGATCCAGAACCTCTCGAGCCAATGCAACGTGCTTCTGCCCGATCTAGTTCATCTCAAGTCAACTTAATGTGTTTCTGTCCGATCCTGTTGCTTCTCGAGCCAAACCAGATGCTACTGTCCGATCCAACTACTTCTCGAGCCGAACCAGATGTTACTGCCCGATCCAACTCCTTCTCGAACCACTCCGGAGTGCCTCTACCCGATCCAACCTATTATGAAACTTACAGATCTAGTTCCATGTAAATTTTGTGGATAACATTTTACCCCTCGAAGGTCACAATTTATTTATGAAAATTGTGGGCTTTGTGTAACAACCCGAAAAATCAGAACCAATTAAAAAAATTTAATTTGGCTATTTTAAGGAATTTTGAATGTTTAAAATAAATTATTTTAAATAATAACGACTAAAAAATTGTGTGGATCGAAGTTATAGTGAACATATTTATTTTAATTATAAAACAAGGCCTGAAATGGCGCGACAGTTTGAAAATTTGAATTCGAAATTTGACTGAATGTTAAGGATGAAAAATAATACGGATTTTAGTGAAACTAAAAATATTTAAATAAGTGTAAGAATATCTTTCTAACAAATCTGAAAAATCGAAATTTCATAGCGGGAATCAAAAGTAATGGCCAAATGAATTTTCAGAAAGGTCGCTATGGAATAAATATAGCCCGTAAAACTAGACATTTTGCAAACGACCTCCGTTTTCGGCGAAACCACTTTTATTGGATCCGGAATATCAAATTATTGCTAAATTCCAAATTCCATAATTTTTGGAGTTAATATGTGAGCGTGGCAAAGGAAAACGTGTTTGGTTAATTTAAGTCAATTTAGATTGACCAGAAAATGGACATTTTTCAAATTGTCTCCAAATTCTACAAAGCTATTTTTGTTTGGACCGTATCGTCCAAACATAGCTAGATTTATTATTTTGGAATTTTTAGAAATCGTATGTGGCCCCGGCAAATTAAAATGTACGTTCATATTCATATTTGAATGTTTTATATTTTAATTTGAAGAATAACCGACTGAAACAGTTGAATGGGCCTATGAAACATATTCCATTATGTCCGAAATGGGGGTTATTAGCTGGGAACGACAGTCGTTGGGTTTGATTTGGATTTCGGATGAGAAACACTAATTTTCAAAATTAAATATATAACGACCAGTCATAAAGTTTCTTTCATTAATTTTAATTACCAAAATTTCGACTTTCTCTCTCCCCGACCTACGCACGAACGACGGAAACCCTCTCCGACCTTCTCTCCTCTTTTCTGGCGAATCCATGTAGTAAAAACCCTAGCTCCAGTTGAACTTTTTGTAAAGCTCGCCTCCCTCTTCAAATCCATATAAGGAGCACCCCCAATCGTCGTGTCTTTCTCGAGTTGCGCACCTCCAAACTTTGCCACTTTCAGCCATTGTCGTGCCCTCCTTGGTGCATCGAAGTGGGCCCCTCCACCACGCGCAGGAGCGAGTCCACCCTCTTCGACGTTGCGTTGGCCGATCCTCCTATCATGCTACGGATTGAAAGAAAAATCAAAACCTAGTTTTGAACCTCTTCTGAAAGGTAATGGCTAAAATAATTTGAACTGATTATAGCACGTTAAAGCGTTACGAATCATGATTTCACTATAAAAATCATATCGTTTTGCTATGTTGTCGAAATCTAGTGAAACAAGAGACATTGGACTTGTGGTGTCATCTTCTACGTTCTGGAAGAGACCGGAGAATTTTTGGAGCTTCCTACAATTTTTGGAGGAGTGGAACCCAATGTGAGATTTCTAAATTCAAAACGATATGGAATGGTGATGTATAAATTATATAATCGATGTATAAGTTATATTAGCATTGTACCCCTCATGTATAAGCGTTGTATAAATTATATGTACGATGTATAAGTTATATATACGTTGTAAAAATCTTATGTGCGTTGAATGGAGTTGAAATGAAATTGAAATAAATTTATATATATACATATACATATACATATATATATATATATATATATATATATATATATATATATATATATATATATATATATATATATATACTCCCCTCGTCCACAGACCATGGACGATATATTTTGGTTGTGATTGTTTGGATTTTGGTTGACATGAAATTTGGTGAATATTACGAATGGTTGATTGTTGATTATGGTTGAAACCAAATAGGATTAGTTTATGGAAAAATTCGTCTACGTATGAACTAGATTATTGAAATCCCCCTTGTCAAAAGCTGCGAGGCTTTAAGGTAGCGCGATGAGCCGTACTCGGGACGGTGCCGGTTTTAACTACCTTGGCGTTATGCTGCCGAAATTTTCTGAAATATTTATGTGTTTGAATTTTATTCATGTGTCGAAATATATTCATGTGTTGAAATATATTCATGTGTTGAAAAAAATATTCATGTTTGAAATAAATTATTTGAACGGTAAAAATAACATTTTTATTGTATGTACGAAGTATATAAAATATTTCGTTTGAAATAAATTGTTTTAACAATAAAAATCACATTTTTATTATATATATGAATCGTTAAAAATATTCATGTTTGAAATAAATTGTTTTAATAATAAAAATCACAATTTTATTATATATATGAAGTGTTAAAAATGGTCAGGTGTTGAAATAAATTTTTGTTGGCTAAAAATGATATTTTTATCACTTATATGAAATGAAAATGATTTGGAAATCGAACAGCGGATTATATATATATATATATGTATATATATATATATATATATATATATATAAAATAAAATGAATAACGACGCTGCAGTTCGTGTTTTGGAATCATGATTTTAAATGATTATACCAAGAAATCCGACCATCGGATTTTCCCAAAACCGAAACCGTTGGGTTCACTTTGAAAATATCTTTCTAACGATATCAAATGTGTACCCAACGGTTAGATTGTGAGAAATTTTTAATTCAAATCTGAAGAAAAACAATGCCAGAAGGAATTATATTTATATATTATATAAATATAATTAAAATAAAACAAATGACGATGTTGTAGTTTGTATTTTGAAATCATAACTTTAAACGACTATACCGGGAGATCCGACCATCGGATTTTCCCAAATCTGGAACCATTGGATCCGTTTTGAAAAGGTCTTTCTAATGATGTAAGATTTGTAAAGTTCCAACGGTTAGATTTTCAGATATGTGTAAATCAAATCTGAAGAAAAACAGCGCCATGGCCGCGTTATGGCCTGAAGCGTTGTTTCAATAAATGGGCTATTTTTAAATAAATAAAAATAGCGATAAATCATTATAAAATACTATGAACGATTTGAAATGGAAATAAGCCGAATTTACTTGGTTTACTGGATATTTGATGGTTGAACGTGTTTGACATGAAAATTGTATTAATGAATTGAATTATGGAGTCAAATAATTTAACCATGGAAAGAACTGATTTGAATTCTAAATATACGTGAATTATTTGAAAAGGCCAAGTTAAATCTCATTTCAAATAATTGGTCAACGATTAGAAGTTGAAGATATGAAGACGGTGCAAGACCGATGATCTTCACATCGAATGGATGGCTACATCAGCCTTTAATAGGAGTTGCTGCCCTGAAGGGGTTACAGTGGTAGTTGTCTGCATTCGGATGTGCGAGGTCCTCTCTCCTGTATTGGACATATAGGACGAGGAATAAGGTGCCTCCGGTTTCGTTCAGACCCAGAACGAACTTGTAAATGGATATGTGTCTAACGTTGTAGATTGACATCGTGGCATACAGAGATGCTGTGATCAAGGCTTTTGCTGAAAAGCAGAGTCTTGTGGTTGATGATCAAAGCACAGTTTTAATATAGCTAGCTTTGTGTATGGTGTCGATTCGCGGGCCTCACACTCCGGTATGAACCAGAAACGGGAGAGGACTTTAGGGAGGACATGCGTTTCCTTCTAGCTAGGAGTAGTGTTTGGGTTTTATACGCCCCGATGTTTTACTTTTGTGGATGATGGATAGCGAGGTGCCTCGGTTATTTCGGTCTCTACGGATCCGATGGATGGTCTTTATACAGACCAGATTTACGCCCCATAGGGCGGGGAAACGCAGTGTTCAGGCATTTTAATCCACTCCGTGTGGACCGGGCATGACGATCCAAGGGTCGATGCGGTCTGAACCTAAGGCTCAGCCTAGACAGTCTCGAAGAGGTAAGGACGATCCCTTGCCTTGGTTCATGATGGAAATCCAATTTCCAAATACGACATCGTGCGGTTTTGATTGCAAACCTATATATGGCGACATAGTGGTATGTGGCACTTATGCCGTTTATGATTGATACTTATTATTGAAATTGTTTTTGAAATATATAAACACTAGTAATAATATCAAATGATTTGTTTTATTCGAATCAAGCATATTTTGGCCATTATAAGGTAAAACTCTATCCTTCGGTTTGTGTTGCATTATGTGATGGGACCTGAGTCTTATAATGGCTTCATTTTTATAAAAAGCATTGCGATGTTTAAATTATTTACTTGTTTTGAGCCCTGGACTTCCAATGGAGTAAACCTGTTCCGCGTTAGCGGCATGGTCCTGTGATTGGCCTCATTGTAAAATAAGTTAAGTAGATTTCTCATACCAGTCCCTGGACTGACTGTTAGTTTGTTTCACTTGCAAACTCGGGTGCCCTATTTTCTACACGGGCAGCCTTGTATTCAGGTCTTAGCAGGCTCTTTATGGATAGGTATGGAGCTGAAGATGGATTCTATCACTTCTTTTATGATGTTTAGCTCCTATTATGCATATTATGTTTGATTCAGCTGTAGACATTTTATATAAAGCTGAAACTATATGTTGTACTAAGTGTGATCCTATATACTGTGTAACTCTAATGATTATTAATTATCCGGTGTATTTTGTTGTACATTATCTAGTGTAATTTTATATTTCTGTTATGTTGTTATTTGTTTATGCGTTATATTCCAAAGGTTACCCTTGCCACCGTGGAACGGGGGTTTGGGGTCGTCACACGTGGTATCAGAGCTTTGGTTAAGCTTAGTTCTGGAATATAACATATTAACGAACTCATCAGAAATGGAACCAGTAGTGTTATAAGACTGATAATTCATTCCAGATAGGATCAGTAATATCTAGAATGAATGTAGCAGAATGAAATACACCCCTATAGATGCATTTACAATCAAGTATATGTCTATATGCTTTAAAATACCGTTTTTGTTACACTTTGTCTGCTATTTGTAGACATCGTAGAAAATGAGTGGCAGAAGTAGTAGAGGTAGGTCAGAACCAAATATTGAAGCTCTATTAAAGAAGTATCGATATCTAGGTAGAGTACCGTTCTTGGGCAATGAATCCATTATTCAAACACAAGCATGGATGCGATCTGCTGAGAAAATTTTTGAAGGTTCAAGGCTGAGAGATGATCAGAAAAGATTACTGGCATCTTGTGCACTCAAAGACGAAGCTTTAATCTGGTGGGAAATGGTTATTAAGGATAATCCAGAAGGTAATATTACCTGGGATAGATTTAAAGAAATTTTTAATGAAAGATTTATTCCTCTAGAAGCAACTAATCGGCTATATGATGAATTCTACTATCTGATACTAGGAGATATGACCATTCAGGAGTATCAGGATAAATTCAGCAAACTTTCTTATTTTGAACCCGAGCTAATTGAAAATCCTTAGAGGAAGAGTCTGTGGTTTATTAACGGGCTTCAAAGAAAGTACCAAAATTTGGTAACTTCGAACGTGAAACTTCCTTTTTCTGAAATGATACACATGGCTTATCGCTATGAAGATCTTGATAAGCAAGGTCTTTTGGTTGATGAAGAATAAGTCAGTTCTAGCAACAAAAGGAAATTCGAAACTGATAGCGCAGAGACAAGTACGCAGCCTGAGGCAAGTACGAAGTCCGAGGTCAGAAAGAAGCCTAGAGTCAATAGGAAAAAGGTTAAATCTGAGAAAGAACAAGCAATGACTGCCATGTACCTTAACTGCAATCAGAGAGGCCATTTTTCCAGAAATATACAAGTGAATAAAGTGACAGAAGTTCCGGCACCCTCAGTCAGTCAAGCAAGGCCAGATGTTTTAGAAGGCACGCTTACTGTCAAAGATATTCCAGTTAAAGTACTGTTTGATACAGGTGCGTCGCGATACTTTTTTTGCAAGTAATGTGGTTAAGAAATTGGATTTGAAATTGAAAAAGCTCAAAGAACCCATGACTGTCCATAATCCGGTTGGGGGTTCCCTCAATCTTAGTTGGATTTATGAGGTGCTTGTCTCTTTTTCTCGTTATCGGTTCCCTACCATCGCGATCATCATGAATTTTACCGAATTTGATCTTATTCTAGGATTGGATTGGTTAACCAAATATGAAGCTGAGGTTAAATTCGCCGAGAGAGTTGTTAAGGCAAAAACAAAATTCGGTGGTACATAACCATTCCATGTAAAGGTCCGAATTCAGATAGAAAAGACTTTTGGGAAGCTCTGGATGTTTCTCCTGCTCAATTAGAACCTGTTCCTGTCGTTTCGGAGAATATTCCGGTCGATATAGAAAATATTCCTGGCGTCAAGAATTATGCGGATGTGTTTGAAGTAGTTGTATCTTACCTCCGCGTAGAGAAATTGATTTCAAAATCGCATTAATTCCGAATGCAAGGCTGGTAGTTCATGCTATTCGAAGAATGACCTTGAAGGAAAAAGAAGAGTTAGACAATCAAACTCGACAGCTTGTATGGAAGGTTCTAATCAGACCTAGTTTCTCTGATTGGGGAGCAGCAGTGGTGTTTTTCCCAAAGTCAGACGGTACTCTCCGACTATGTGTGGATTATCATGACTTGAATAAGTAGACGATGGATAATAAATATCCATTGCCGCGAATTGATGATTTATTGGATCGATTGAATGGCGCTCAAGTATTTTCACGAATGGATCTAGATACAGGTTTCCATCAGCTTCGTATTGTCGAAGAGTATGTTCCTTTAATAGCATTCTGAGGTCCAGACTTATTCTTTGAGTGGTTAGTAATGTCGTTCGGCTTATGTAATGCTCCGGCCTATTTTGTCGATCTAATGAACAGAGTATTCAGAGAAGTATTGTAACACCCTGTAATTCTGTTAATATTAATATTCACAAATTAGTGAATAACTAATCTCAGACGTGAGAATTGTGGGAAATGGATTGCGCCATTGTGTTCGTCTTGGAATTCTGGTTGAAATAGAGTCCGAGTTTGCGTGAATTGGACTTCTTATGAAGTAGTTATGGCCATCGGAAGTTTCAGAAAATTCAAAACAGCTCGTAGGAAATTTAAAATTCAAACTGAAAATGCAGAAGCGGGCTGGACGGGAAAATTCCCGCCCAGGTAGGTCGACTGGGGAATCGACACTCGTGTCGACCTCCCCCCCCCCCCCCCCCCAGGTCGATTGTAGTGTCGACCTGGGTGTCGACCTGGTCAGTCGGCTACGGTTTTGACTGAGCCCAATCTTGAGCTGCTGATGTGTCTTTAGGGATGAGTTGGCAAATTAAACGGTTCAGGTTAGTTCTGAGTTGATCTGACGGTCTAAATAAACCCTAAACTCTATAGATACCTTGGTAGTCTCTCACTCTAAACTCACATGAAAAATAGAATAGCTACCGTCATACCGCCGCCATGGAACTCAGTCTAGCCGCCGCCAACTAAGAAGGAAGAAAGCTAATCAAAACCCTAATTCTACTCAATTCTAAAGAAAATCAAGACTCTCTTTCTCTTCTAATTGTGAATATGATGATCTTAACAAGATTATTATTGAACTAATTAGATTAAGTTATGAATGGATTATAAGTGAATGATGTGAATTGTCATATATATGTTGTTGTAAACCTTATGCTATCATGTATGTTGTAAATCCCATGTTATGTGATGATGATATCCTATATGTTGTAAATCATGCTATGATGATATTGTACATGTTGCAAGTTTCTATGCTAAGTTGTGATAAATCATACATGTTATAAAGTCATGATGTTATTATCTATGCTAATTAGTTCATGTTAATCAAATCATAATGTTGATATTATTTGGGCTATGTTGATCTATATGACAAATCATGTATTCAAGTTTAGATTGATTAGTAAAGATTATGAACATATGCCATGACATCTATTTAAATCAAGAATTGTGACATCTAGAATTATGCTATGACATATGTGAATTCTATGTATAAGATGCTAGTTCACACCATCATTATGTTGCCTAAACCATACATGCTAGTTCATACATGAATTTGGATTATGATCATATTATGTGAATTGTGACATTTTAACCAAACAAGTTGACACCGTTAGATCCATAACATGTGTAGTTTTATGCAAGTTTCACACCTATCATGTTTAGATCTATTTTTATTTGTCTATGTGTTGTGATAATTTATCTTTGTGCTATGAGTTAGACTATTCGAGTCTAACGTATATTTTGCGTTGAATAAGCGAACGTATAACGTGGGGTAGGGGTAATATTAAGGATTTAATATTAAGAAGTTGGGGGTGCAATTGATATGATTTTGCATGCCATGAATGGATGCCCATAATTGAGTCAATTATGGACATCATTAAAAGTGGACTTAATTAATAATTTGAATAGGGAATTATTAAAACCGGGGTAAAAGATTATAAGTGTTAATCAATGCTTAGGACACGAGGTTGGACTCGTTTGTGACGTAAACCTGCCCGGACCCGCCCGGCAAATCCAGTGGTCACAAATGTCAGCCCAATGTGAGAGGTCCTAGGCCCAAATTAAAGCATAATAGTTGTAAAGACAACAGGTTAGACTCTTTTATGGTGTAAGACTGCCCGGACCCGCCCGGCAAATCCAGCTGCCATAAATGCCAGTCTAATGTGAGAGGTCTTTATGAGGTTATGGCCTGAATGAATTAAGAAATACTTAACCAGATAAACATGTAAGGTGGGACATGGGGGTTAAGTAGGTGCCTTGGGTGGCATGAGGAATCTAGTGGGTGCCCTTAGTGGCATGTGAAATACGATTAGTAAGACTTAACCAAACACACATGTAAATGAACATGACTAAGAGGGTTAAGTGGGATGTAATAGTGGACAAGCTTAGGTGGGTAGCTTGTGGGGGCCCATTTCAACCTGTAACGACCTATAATTTCAAACCATTCAAATCGACAATAAACCACTCATGTCAGATCTGAATCGCTCAAAATCGACAAGCTAACCGGCCCTTTTAGGAGTCATCCCTTCTTTAAGTTTCATGTTTGCAAATCGGATTCTAACTGTTAGGAATCTCTATTGTCTTCTGCATTTTATTTATATCGGAAATAATCCTCCATCAACAGACATGGAATGTAACACCCCACGTCCGTTAGTGTCACTCGCAAAGGGAATGCACTAAGTTCTGTGGAGCATTATGGGTAAAAGATGCAGATAAATTACCCCACGTTATCAATAGATTGTACAAGATTGCTTTACAATATCAGAGTATCATCTGTCTTTACTAGATAAAGAAGCATAAAAATACATTTATATTCCCCAATGTAGCATAAGCCAGCCATAGCATCTGAAAGAGAATCCAAGGACAACTTCGTCAAATCTTTAAGCTGGGAAAGAGCAACGGTCCAATTTAATCCTGAGTTATACTATTCCCTCCTCAACGACATGGGGGGGGGGGGAACGGAAGAAAAGAAGCGAAAGAAAAACAGAGTCAGACATAAAGCCTGAGTAAGTCAGTAACTTCTAGCATGTGAACAGGGAAAACATAACGACATGAATTAACTGAATACAAGATAATACCATGATGATAAGGCTAACAAGATAAGATTCACACAAGACATGCTAAGACAACATAAACTGGATATACTACAACACTTTCTCCGCTTTGCTTTTACCGCGATATACTCGTTTCTATATCTCTGCACCACCTAACTGGTGTTCCAACTAGTAACAATAACGTGATCCCAATCCCTGTAGTTTCCGTCGCCTTCAGGCGTACCTTGATTATTTATTACCTAGATCTAGTCTAGGTTTTATATCAAGTGCTTTCTAGATTCAATTAGAGTTTACGCTATCTGTTGAACGCTTCTTGTATTCAGGATTTATGCCACCTAGTTCCAAACTAGGGATTATGCTACCTGTCGAACGATGCCCTTTAGTCTAGGATACACTACCTAGAGTGGTATATGTTCCTAGACTTTCCCCACGCATGTATCGCGAATCGTTATCGCTTGTCTAGATGCACATGTCCTGTAATGTGCTACTCGAGTCCCGTGTCAGGGCTACTCTAGAAATACGGAACTCGGTCGGGAGCTTTCAATATCTACCGATGCAGATGTTAAGGTCTATTTTTCCAGTGGCTATGGTCCCACTCGACTCCTCCCTCAACTAATGGAAGGCCACCCTTGTAAAATGAGAACTGTACGAAGGCCCCTATCTGCCCCACTAATTCTATGGCCAACAACACCCCGCAACCACAACTAGATAGCAAGTATGTGGTCCGTATGAGTCCTCCAGCCTTCCCGCTTCACGTGTCTCGCTTGTCTGAAGATGGTAGGTAGACGACGAGTTGCTATCACAGGGCTTCCGTCTTCTCGCCGAATCACGCTGGTCCATCCTAGTCTTTTGGTTGCCATATATTGCAACCAAGGCATACCCTTGGCTCTTCTACCGCATACCTTAACCTCTGTGCCCAGGCGGATCATCTGCAGCCTCACAGAGGGATACCAAGAGTACCCTCACGTCCCCTCGAAGCCTCGGGCTTCGTATCCCAATTCGTTGGAGTCTTCTTTAAAATCAGATGGACGTCCGCTCCTTCGTGTTATACTAAGAATTACTACTTAGTTCTACTAACTATGTTTTACCACTTAGTTTCCAGGATCATTGTCTTCTTAACTAAGTTTTACTACTTAGTTCTCTTTCCCGTTAAGTTGGATTGGTTAAGTGTCTTTAGTCGATTCAAGCTAACTTAACCCTCTTCCCTTATCCTGTTAAACTGGTTAAGTGTTGTCAGTATTCATGTTGACTTAACCCCACCACAAACCAAGTCATATTGGTTAAGTATTTCTTAACCCTACCCATTCATCCTGTATTGGTTAAGTGTGTTCCCTTTTTAACTTAACCTTTCCCACCGGTTTTAACTAAACCTGTTATTAATGGTTAAGTATCATCTCTTCGTGTCTTAGACTTAACCCTATTCATTTATCATATTCTGATGGTTAAGTGTTCAAGTTTACTTAACCCTAAGGTCCAACCCAGCTAACATATTAAATTGGCTAAGTGTATTACTTAACCCCAACCTCTAGTCTAATTAACATGTTAAATTGGCTAAGTGTATTAACTTTACTTAACCCCACCTTCTAGTCTAGTCAACATGTTAATTTGGCTAAGTATTCCCATGGACTTAACCCTCCCATTCTAGCTTTAACTGTGTTAAGTTGGTTAAGTGTTTCTATGGACTTAATCCTACCATTCTAGCTTAACAGTGTTAAGTCAGTTAAGTGCTCCTATGGACTTAACCCTCCCCTTCTAGCTTTAACTGTGTTGGTTAAGTGTTCCTATGGACTTAACCCTCCCCTTCTTGTTCTAGCTTTATATAATAAATTAAAGCCGCAACCTCTCACATTAGACAGATATTGCTGCGGTTACTGGATGTGCCGGTCGGTTCCGGGCAGGTTTACACCGCAACTCAGTCTAACCTCGGGTTAGGCATATTCATGTTTTCTAAGTTCAAAGGGTTTTCTGATTAATTTCCAAACCTGGTTTTGAAAGCAACCATCCCGTTCGTCGGATCAGTTAGGGATAGTAGCCAAGGAGGGGAGGAAACTTATATTTTCCAAACCCAAGCCTAGACACTATCCTCTCTGTCACCCTAGAACTTTCTGGTACGAGTTATAAAAAGGGGTGTTATCAAAATATCTTTCTTTTGTTTATAAATTGTTAACAATTTATCTTACAGCCCATTTCCCCCTTTTTAAACAAATTTGGCCTATATTCATTTGTCGCTAACAGACTTATATTCTAGGCCCAAATCTTGATTTGCCTAACCTACAGTTCATAGCAATTTTGATCTATCATCTTTATTTTCAGTTTATGCTAAACTAGATTTTATATGCCAAACTAGATTTTCTATTCTAGTTCACCGTTTATGCCCAAAAACTAGATTTATTCTTCTAGTTTACAGTCTACATACAAACTAGATTTATTATTCTAGTTTTTCAGTTTACAGGCCAATACTAGATCTAAATTTCATAACCTATAATCCATGTCAAATCTACCCAATTCACATGTCTTAACACATGTTCTAAAATTGTATAAATCAGAATCATGTTCGCTTCCAAACTATGCCAATTTCAAGCTTACAACTATATTTATGTTTATTTTTGTGTTTTTCCCAAATCGCATTCCCACCGTTCGTATAATCATGATTCAACCTAGATTGTAAATAAATCTGGATTCATAGAAAATAGGGAATGAACCGAAGATGCTATGAAAAAGGGTGGACATAATAATTGGCATAAAAAGATTTTGAATAACGACGCAGGTTCAAGAATATGGGTAGACCTAACTTAATAGGTAAATTCCCACGGTCTAAAACCAAGAATAGACAGAATAGGTTCGAGAACATGGGTAGACCTAACTTAATAGGTAAATTCCCACAGTCTAAAACCAAAGAAAATCAAGAATAGACAGAATAGATAAATCGGGTTTTAGACCCAATTTCATAGTCACAAAACCTAAGTAACAATTTTCCTAGTCATGAATCATAGGTGTTTAAATCACCGTTGTTATGTCATAGGTAATACTTTATGTCCAAATCAAAGGCTTGTGTTCATAGTCATAGGCAAATGTCCATAGTCATAGGCAATATTCATAGTCAAAAGGGAAAATAATTCCCACAGTCATAAGTCATCGTCATAGGCAATGTTTTATGTCCCAAAATCAAAGGCTTATGTTCATAGTCCAAAGGCACATGATCTCAGAATCCATAGTCATAGGCAACGGTCTTAGGCAAAGTCTTATTTGTCCTTGAATCATAACAGTTCTTAATTTAGTCCAAGAGTATAAACACAGATTCAAATAGAGAGAGAGAGAGAGAGAGAGATTTGGCATATTCTTTTATTCCTTTAATTTCATGTCACAAAATAAAGCAAAAACGTTCAAATCTAGAAACAACTGACTTACAGAAATTAGATCTAGAATAGAAGAATGGCGATGCTAAGATTCGTATGTCGTTGCTCGAGGTTTGTTGATTTAGCCTTTGAATTCTTCACTTTGATTTGAATCTTCTCTTGAACAGATTTGAGCAGCATCTCCATGTCTTGAATTTATATTTTATTTTAATTATTTAAGAAAATTTAGAGGAGGGGAAGAGAAGCCATGAATCTTACCAGCATAAGGATAGAAGAGAATTGGTGCAAAGAGAATGAAGACTAGGGTTGTTTATATAGCTGCTCAAGACCTTATCGTACACGCAGCGCTGAGTCAGCATTGAACCTAGTTAAGAAAATAGTTCAGGTACGTAGATGAATCTAGCCAAACCTTATCATACACGCAGTGCTGAGTCAGCATTGGGTCCCACTATTTTGGCGTAGAAATTTGAAATTCGAATGAATTGTATTTGGCGTAGAAATTTGATTTTCGAACTTTTGAATTTCTGGAATTTATTTAACTGTTTTATTCACATGAAATATTCTTATATGTATACAATTCCTCTAACGACCATTTTACGCGTATATATATACGCACAACTTTCATTTTATTTTCAAAATTCAAATGATGTTGCCATATTTCATTGACTGTAGCCTTATCTTGAATTTTATCTTTCGTATACATATATTTTTGCATATATATATATATATATATATTCTCATATGTATATATATTTTTTCTTTATTTCCTTATATGTACGTTCTTATCCTTTCAAATTTTGAATTTGTATACGTACATATATTTGCATGTTCAGTTGGCCCTCTCTAAAACAAAGATAAAAAATTATGCCGCCGCCGAGGTTCGAACCCCCGACCTTTATGCTACAAATCTAATGCCTTAACCAACTGAGCTACAGAGGCTTTTGTTAATAAGTCTTAGAACAATAATAATTATTGTTCTCTCCTTACTTCTCTTTTTCATGTTAGTTACGATACTTAAATTAAACAACTGCATGGATCTTTTTTTTAAAAAAAAAAAACTAATTGTACTTTAATTTGTGAATCTTAATGTCACAGAATTACGGGGTGTTACATTCTCCCCCACTTAAATGGATTTCGTCCCCGAAATCTTCAA
This sequence comes from Allium sativum, assembly GCA_030737875.1. Lineage (NCBI taxonomy): Eukaryota > Viridiplantae > Streptophyta > Magnoliopsida > Asparagales > Amaryllidaceae > Allium > Allium sativum. The sequence goes on from CM060913.1 coordinate 167,779,765, forward strand.
GTTAGGAAGAATGTGTCCTACCATCCAATCACCCATCTACTCAACCATTCAATCACAGGCATTCATTGTCCTTAAAAGATTTCTAATGCTTTCATGTTCATATGCATAGTGTGTGTATATGTCTCTATCTAATGCAAAATCAGGCGGTCTACTGATTCAGTTGACCTCCTTAATGCAAATCATGTTAGTGCCATGCATCCAATCATGCATGCAAACATCCCTAGTCATGTAAATACTACATGCGTGCACATCCATTCATCCATATGCAACGTCCATATGATATCATATCAAGTTCAACTTATAAACAAATGCATATATGTAAATGCAATATGAGAGCATCCGAACTTGATCTAGTGCCTAATACGTATGCATATGCATCCACGAGCAACAATTTGCAACCACTTGCAACCATTCACCATAACATGTTTCAAATACATGTTTACATCCATTGGCTTCTACCTAAGGATCGCAGATACGACCTAGAGTATATACTTTGGAAAGAGAGAAACAACTACGCGTAAAGCTCCTAAACAGAGAAATCAAGGATGCACCCTTAAGGAAAAAGGGCATGTTGCTAGTATCTAGCCTTCTTGAGCTTTACTCCACTATATCTCAACCAATTTATCTTCACGATTGTGAAGTTCCTAACCTCCATTTCCAAAATAAACAGATGTCAATCACGGTACCAAGTGTATGATTAGAGGTCTCTCCCTTATCCACCATGCCATAACTATAAGGGTTGAAAGATCACTACATGCTTTTTAGAGCGCCTGTCACAACTATTCATCTCTCACACAAACCATCCTAGTCGAACTCGACATTCCTCAAGTACAAGCCCCAAAGGCCTAAACCAATATCAGATAAGTATCCAGGGAATATCTCCTCCAATTTTAGATGATCGACGTGATATGATATAAGCAAACTCGATAGCTATTCAAACCCCTACTAACTAAAAATAAACGGGTCGAACCACCCACTGGGTTTGAGACCGATTGAGATCTTCTTACTATACAAGTACTAAGGTGCAGAGACTCAACTATGGAAGCAAATATGAACAAATGCGAAGCACTAAAAAGGAAAGAGTACGAATAGAAAAACTAGACTCTTCCAACAGAACTTTACAACCTTTCTCCTAGGTACGCTTGGTGGCGAAAGTAGGTTCTTGCCCTTATGAAAATCTTGTTCCTCGTTCTTGCTCTTGTCCTTAATTATATGCCCTATTATATCATAGAAAAGCTACTTCCTCTAGTCTTACGCTTTATAACTCCTTCCTCCTTGGTGAGCCAAGTCCCTATCCATGAATTCCTTATCCTTGGGTTGTGCTCCTTAGCCAAACTCCTCATCCCCTTCCGTGTGTAGTCATGTTGACAAATCTCTCGAAAACTGCCTCCATCGTCCGGAAAACCATATAAGCTTCGAAAGAAAATTGCCTATAGATGAAACAACTATGGCTATGGATGGAAGCCAGGCACTACTTTGCCCTTCGATGAGGTTACCTCCTAGAAAGCCAGGAGCCCCAGAGACTCAAGAAAGAAGGAGACAAGAATTTAAACAGAGGAAGAGAAGACAATGCGTATGGCTTTGGGGAATATGCCTTTAAAACAAATCCTTTCTTTTAAAAATGCTTCTTTAAAAACCTTTTGAAAATAATTTTTCAAATCTTTTATCTGATCCGGTAACCTTCAGCTCTAATACCACGTGTAACACCCCACGTCCGTTAGTGTCACTCGCAAAGGGAATGCACTAAGTTCTGTGGAGCATTATGGGTAAAAGATGCAGATAAATTACAAGACAGACAAACAATTAACAACGGAAAATAAAACTTTGCTTTATTGATAAAATAGATTGTACAAGATTGCTTTACAATATCAGAGTATCATCTGTCTTTACTAGATAAAGAAGCATAAAAATACATTTATATTCCCCAATGTAGCATAAGCCAGCCATAGCATCTGAAAGAGAATCCAAGGACAACTTCGTCAAATCTTTAAGCTGGGAAAGAGCAACGGTCCAATTTAATCCTGAGTTATACTATTCCCTCCTCAACTACCTGGGGGGGGGGGGAACGGAAGAAAAGAAGCGAAAGAAAAACAGAGTCAGACATAAAGCCTGAGTAAGTCAGTAACTTCTAGCATGTGAACAGGGAAAACATAACGACATGAATTAACTGAATACAAGATAATACCATGATGATAAGGCTAACAAGATAAGATTCACACAAGACATGCTAAGACAAGATAAACTGGATATACTACAACACTTTCTCCGCTTCGCTTTTACCGCGATATACTCGTTTCTATATCTCTACACCACCTAACTAGTGTTCCAACTAGTAACGATAACGTGATCCCAATCCCTGTAGTTTCCGTCGCCTTCAGGCATACCTTGATTATTTATTACCTAGATCTAGTCTAGGTTTTATATCAAGTGCTTTCTAGATTCAATTAGAGTTTACGCTATCTGTTGAACGCTTCTTGTATTCAGGATTTATGCCACCTAGTTCCAAACTAGGGATTATGCTACCTGTCGAACGATGCCCTTTAGTCTAGGATACACTACCTAGAGTGGTATATGTTCCTAGACTTTCCCCACACATGTATCGCGAATCGTTATCGCTTGTCTAGATGCACATGTCCTGTAATGTGCTACCCGAGTCCCGTGTCAGGGCTACTCTAGAAATACGGAACTCGGTCGGGAGCTTTCAATATCTGCTGATGCAGATGTTAAGGTCTGTTTTTCCAGTGGCTATGGTCCCACTCGACCCCTCCCTCAACTAATGGAAGGCCACCCTTGTAAAATGAGAACTGTACGAAGGTCCCTATCTGCCCCACTAATTCTATGGCCAACAACACCCCGCAACCACAACTAGATAGCAAGTATGTGGTCCGTATGAGTCCTCCAACCTTCCCGCTTCACGTGTCTCGATTGACTGAAGATGGTAGGTAGACGATGAGTTGCTATCACAGGGCTTCCGTCTTCTCGCTGAATCATGCTGGTCCATCTTAGTCTTTTGGTTGCCATATATTGCAACCAAGTCATACCCTTGGCTCTTCTACCGCAGACCTTAACCTCTGTGCGCCCAGGCGGATCATCTGCAGCCTCACAGAGGGATACCAAGAGTACCCTCATGTCCCCTCGAAGTCTCGGGCTTCGTATCCCAATTCGTTGGAGTCTTCTTTAAAATCAGATGGACGTCCGCTCCTTCGTGTTATACTAAGAATTACTACTTAGTTCTACTAACTATGTTTTACCACTTAGTTTCCAGGATCATTGTCTTCTTAACTAAGTTTTACTACTTAGTTCTCTTTCCCATTAAGTTGGATTGGTTAAGTGTCTTTAGTCGATTCAAGCTAACTTAACCCTCTTCCCTTATGCTGTTAAACTGGTTAAGTGTTGTCAGTATTCATGTTGACTTAACCCCACCACAAACCAAGTCATATTGGTTAAGTATTTCTTAACCCTACCCATTCATCCTGTATTGGTTAAGTGTGTTCCCTTTTTAACTTAACCTTTCCCACCGGTTTTAACTAAACCTGTTATTAATGGTTAAGTATCATCTCTTCGTGTCTTAGACTTAACCCTATTCATTTATCATATTCTGATGGTTAAGTGTTCAAGTTTACTTAACCCTAAGGTCCAACCCAGCTAACATATTAAATTGGCTAAGTGTATTACTTAACCCCAACCTCTAGTCTAATTAACATGTTAAATTGGCTAAGTGTATTAACTTTACTTAACCCCACCTTCTAGTCTAGTCAACATGTTAATTTGGCTAAGTATTCCCATGGACTTAACCCTCCCATTCTAGCTTTAACTGTGTTAAGTTGGTTAAGTGTTTCTATGGACTTAATCCTACCATTCTAGCTTAACAGTGTTAAGTCAGTTAAGTGCTCCTATGGACTTAACCCTCCCCTTCTTGTTCTAGCTTTAATTAATAAATTAAAGCCGCAACCTCTCACATTAGACAGATATTGCTGCGGTTACTGGATGTGCCGGTCGGTTCCGGGCAGGTTTACACCGCAACTCAGTCTAACCTCGGGTTAGGCATATTCATGTTTTCTAAGTTCAAAGGGTTTTCTGATTAATTTCCAAACCTGGTTTTGAAAGCAACCATCCCGTTCGTCGGATCAGTTAGGGATAGCCAGGGAGGGCAAGAAACTTATATTTTCCAAACCCAAGCCTAGACACTATCCTCTCTATCACCCTAGAACTTTCTGGTACGAGTTATAAAAAGGGGTTTTATCAAAATATCTTTCTTTTGTTTATAAATTGTTAACAATTTATCTTACAGCCCATTTCCCCCTTTTTAAGCAAATTTGGCCTATATTCATTTGTCGCTAACAGACTTATATTCTAGGCCCAAATCTTGATTTGCCTAACCTACAGTTCATAGCAATTTAGATCTATCATCTTTATTTTCAGTTTATGCTAAACTAGATTTTATATGCCAAACTAGATTTTCTATTCTAGTTCACCGTTTATGCCCAAAAACTAGATTTATTCTTCTAGTTTACAGTCTACATACAAACTAGATTTGTTATTCTAGTTTTTCAGTTTACAGGCCAATACTAGATCTAAATTTCATAACCTATAATCCATGTCAAATCTACCCAATTCACATGTCTTAACACATGTTCTAAAATTGTATAAATCAGAATCATGTTCGCTTCCAAACTGTGACGACCCGCAACCTCCCCGTAAAGGAAAGCGTCGGATAGTTCGAGAACAAACCACAGCAGAACGCATACAGAAGAACGTTTCATTGTATATTACAACAATGCATCAGATTACAAGAATATACAGAGTATAAATGAATATTACACAGAAATATCAGAGATTTAAATTACATTTAAATACATAGCAGCGGAAAATAATACAATACACAACTAGAATGAGATATACGGATACAAAGCTTTCCGGATATCGTTCCAGCTGTAAACCAGGATCCTGTGAATATAAATCTGCAAAACCAAAACTACTAGCTGCCCGTGTCGAAAATAGGGGCACCCAGAGTTTAGGTTAAAACAATAAACTCCAGGTCAGTCATGTGACTGGTGTGAGAACTAAAACAGTTATTAATCTTTATTTCAAATCATTAGGTAAATCAAGGGACCACGCCGTATAACACGGAACGGGTTTCCTCCCAAGAATACCAGTGCATAAAACCAACAGCGCAATGCTAAATAAAGAAAAATGAAGCTGTTATAAGACCCAGGTCCCATCACACAATGCAACGCAGTCGAGGATAGGGTTTTCCCTTATAACAGCCAAAGAATGCTTGATACGTTTAAAACAAATCATTTGATACTATTATAAGTGCATAGTATATAAAACACTTCAAATCATAAGTATCAATCATAGGCGGCATGAGCGCCCCATCCCACTATGTCGCCATATATAGGATATACAATCAAAACCGCAAAGTCTCGTATTTGGAAATTGGGTTTCCATCTATGAACCGAGGCAAAAGATAGTCCTCAACCGATTCGAGACAATCTAGCCCATGTCTCAGGCAAGCGCGCAGGCAAGCCTTGGATCGTCAGGGCCGGTCCACACGGAGTGGATTATTATGCCTGAACAATACGTCTCCCCACCCTATGGGGTGTAAGTCTGGTCCGTCAGCCGACCAGAATGCATTCGGCCGAAACCGATATAACCGAGGCGCCTCGCAACAGCAACAACCACATAAGTCAAACTCGTCAGGGCGTGTAAAACCACTGACGCCACTTCTAGCTAGAAAGAAACGCATGCCCTCCCTGAGGTCCGTCTCCCGTTTTTGGTTCATACCGGGTGTGAAACACGCGAGGTAAACGTTACACAAAGCTACGCCACAAAGGCCGTGCTTTGATCATCACCACAAGACTTTGCTTTTCAACAGAAGCCTCGATCATTTGCATCTTAGCATGCCACACAGGCAAGCCATCCTATGCAACCGATATCAGTCACACAGAATGAAATCCGATGTCAGACACACAGTCCATTTACAAGTCCGTTCTGGGTCTGAACGAAACCGGAGGCACCTAGTACCCCGCATATCCATCGATCTCCAAGTACGTCTGGACGATCACTAACTGTTTCCATCTTCTTGGGTGTACAGCCCAATCAAGATCATCAGTTATCACCCAAACGACGTGAAGACTTCCGGTCTTCGACCATCGTCTTCATCTTCGACTTATCGTCGTATCAGTTATTCAGAATGGGATAAACCCAGTCTTTCCGAATAACTCGCGTATATATTATAAAAGTGTTACACAAACACAACATACGCCTCATTCCAATTCATTAGTCACTAACCGTAAATTAATCAAGAGAATAATTCCCCAAATATTAACCCCGAAGGCCGAAACCAACATCAGATCAATATCCAGAAAACCATTCTGCTTGGCTAACCGCCAGTTAGTTTCTAAATTTCACATTCAAATCCAATTAAAGATTTAACTATCGCCTGGAGCAAAACTGGTGATACTCCATTCTCGATCTTTTCAATCTAATTAAAGATTCATTAAAACTCCACTTAGTTTTAATCTGTGACTGGGTTAAAGAATCAGTGTCATTTAAAACACGGTTCACGATAAACCCAAAGTCACATCCCATTAATTATCGGGTTAAAGAACAAGTGTTATTTAAAACACTGTTCACGATAAACCCAAAAATCAATATCAATTCAATTCCAATTAAATATCATTTAATTGGTACACTTCATTAAATCTAAATAAAAAGATTTAATCTTTTCTCAACTGGGTTCAAGAACAGTGTTAGTGAAGACACCATTCACGACAAACCCAAATCACATTCGATATTCAATACAAGGCTCTGAATAGAAACTATATCGGCCTATATTCAATATCAAATTCTACGATTAACAAATGTCGTATTGGAAATAACGATATACATATATATCTTTCAAATTTCCATAACAACACCTGTAATATCACGAATTCCAACATCGAAATATTCCGAAGACAATTTCGATTCAAATCCACTCCAATGCAATCATTGGAAATTTTGGTTATTTTCAAAACCATTTCAAATTCAATTTATTTATTTAAAAATAAATAGAATTATAATTCTAGTTCAAAACTAGTTCATTTCGATAAAAATCTATTTTTATCTTTTCAAATATGGAGTTTTTCATCCCAAACTTTCACAAATCATTTCTTATGATTTTACACAAATTATTACTATTTTTAATAATTTTATCAAGGCCCGTACGGTCGATTTCCATTAACGGCCATCGAACTGCACTTACAGCGACCTTTTTCGAATTTGATTTGGACGTATCTCCAAATCCAACCGTTAGATTTCAAATTTCTAACATTCATTAGAAAGCTCTTTTCGATACGAACCCAACGGTTCCGGTTTTAGGAGAATCCGACGGTCGGATCTCCCGTAATGTCCGTTTGAAACAAATGATCGAAATTCGCGAACTGCCGCAGCGCGGCGCGTTCTATTCAGGCCATTATATTATATATATAATATATATAATATATATTTCGTCGATTACTATTTAAAACGAATTATATAAATGGTTTTAAATTCGTTTCAAAAGCAATTTCAACTTCCTTTTCAATTCAAATCAAAATTGAATTCTTCTTTATAAATTCGTTTCAAAATTCATTTCTATTCAATTCAAATTTCAATTCAATTTGAATTCATTTCAATTCGCTTTCAATTCCATTTGAATTCGTTTTCAATTCAATTCATTTCGAAATCGTTTTAAAATTCAATTCATTTCGAAATCGTTTTCAATTCAATTCATTTCGAAATCGTTTTCAATTCAATTCATTTCGAAATCGTTTTCAATTCAATTCATTTCGAAATCGTTTTCAATTCAATTTATTTCGAAATCGCTTTCAATTCAATTTGAATTCGTTTTCAATTCATTTCGAAATCGTTTTCAATTCAATTTATTTCGAAATCGTTTTCAATTCAATTCATTTCGAAATCGTTTTCAATTCAATTCATTTCGAAATCGTTTTCAATTCAATTCATTTCGAAATCGTTTTCAATTCAATTCATTTCGAAATCGTTTTCAATTCAATTCATTTCGAAATCGTTTTCAATTCAATTCATTTCGAAATCGTTTTCAATTCAATTCATTTCGAAATCGTTTTCAATTCAATTCATTTCGAAATCGTTTTCAATTCAATTCATTTCGAAATCGTTTTCAATTCAATTCATTTCGAAATCGTTTTCAATTCAATTCATTTCGAAATCGTTTTCAATTCAATTCATTTCAAAATATTCGATTTCGAAATCACGTTTCAATATTCATTTTAAAATGAATAAAATCGATATAAATATCGTTCACGTCAAAATGGCGTCAATCTAATCCTCACGGCTTCACATATTTCTATTTTCAAATATTCTATTTCAAATATTTCTATTTCAAATATTTCTATTTCAAATATTTCTATTTCAAATATTTCTATTTCAAATATTTCTATTTCAAATATTTCTATTTCAAATATTTCTATTTTTCTCGAAACTGGAATGAGGCCCAATCAATTACCATATAATGTTAATTATATGGATTTTCTACAACACATGTATATATCAACAACGATGAATAATCAACCATCAACCAAAGTGCACTACACTGTATAAGCATCAAATATAGACATTTAACGCTTATAGCAGCTTGTCAATCAATCGATCGACATATTTAATAAATCAGGATGAGTGAACTTCAAATTTCATCCTAACACCCGTGTGGGGTTTCAAACAATCAAACACATATTTTATTTGTGCAGTTAGGCGATGTGTAAAATTTATCGACCCAATCAACGTCATTCAAATAGGTGTACATAAACAAACCGTCTGGTTTGTAAATGAATATTTATTTATTCACATTCACGTTAAAAATTATATTTTTAACGATAACACATTTTATTTTAACATATGAATTTATATTCAGTTCATTCGTTAAATAAAATGCTAATTTTATTTTTCTAACTTATTTTAGAAAATTTCGGCGGCATAACGGCACGATACTAGAAACGGGACAAGGCCTAGCCTTATCCCCGGTCTAGTGAAGGCCCACGCCATTCACACATCAATCAAATCAATTCGTTATGCAAACCACAAACTTTGGAGTAAGGGTCTAACCTAGCCTTACTCCTTCGCCTTATAACGGCGCACGTCTAATCCTAACCAATTTATCGATTCGATTTTTCACACCACAAACCACATTCAAACCAATATCACAATCAATCACCAAACAGTCAAACAAACAAGTCCATGGTCTGTGGACGGGTGTCGGGTGCTACTAAGCACCGTCTGCATCCTAGTATATATATAACTAGAAAAATAAATTGAAAGGTGAGAAATTCTCACCAATAGCTATCCAACTTCAAGACTCTTCTTAATAGAAATCTTCGCCTATTGTCGCTTTCGCCCGTATCCTCTACATATGTAAAAATAGAATTTTTACTATGCTACTCAATATGTAAAAATCGAATTTTGACTTCGCTATTCAATATATAAAAATATGATTTTTACTTTGACTTTCAACATATAAAAATATGATTTTTATTTCGACTTTCAACACATAAAAATATGATTTTTACTTTTGCTTTCACCATATAAAAATATGATTTTTACTTTGCTTGAAAGTTCAAACCTTTCTTCCCATGTTAAAGCTTTTACCTTTAAAACTAAATCAGTTTTTATTTTTTTTTTTATAAAATTCAGTTTTTATCCTTTATTTCAAAAACCAGTTTTTATTTCTAAAAAAAATTCAGTTTTAATACTTTATAAAAAAAATCCAGTTTTATACTTTATAAAAATTTCAGTTTTTAATACTTTATAAATAAATCAGTTTTTTTTTCTATGTTTTAAAATTCAGGTTTTTAAAATGCTTTTAAAAATTCCAGTTTTTAATACTTTTTAAAAATTCCTGTTTTATTACTTTTAAAAATTCCTTTTAAAAATATTCAGTTTTATACCTTTAAAAATATTTAGTTTTTTACTTTTAAACATTTTCAGTTTTTATTTTTAAAACAAAATCATTATTAAAATCGGTTTTTAAAAAAAATAAAAAAAAAATAATAATAATAAAATAAACAGAAATTCTTACTGAGAGGGGGGGGGAGGTCTTCGCAGTTCGTCGGCGGCTTGGGTCTTCGATCGGTGGTGGCAGGAGGGGCTGCTTCGAGGGGGGGGGGGGGGGTGGCGCGGCTTCTTCGTCGGCGTCGAGGGCTTCAAGGGGAGGCGCTCGGTTGTTTTCACGAGGGGGGGTTCACCTGAGAGGGCGGCGGAGGAGTTGTCGGAGATGGGGGGAGCAGCGCCTCGCGCGATGTGGCTCCGTCGAGCGGTTTTAGGGCTCCGCCCTCTTTTTTTTTTTATTCTGAAATTTAATTTTTTGAACGGGGGGGGGGCCTGGAGGATAAAAGAGAAAGATATTTTTTTTTTTTTTATTAATTTAATTGCATAAAGTTGACTTTTACCTAAGACCTCGAAACGAGGCCCACCGCCTGTCGTCCATAGCGAATTACCCCCATTCCGAACACAATGGGATATGTATCGTAAGCTGATTCGACCGTTTGAATCAGTTTCCGTTAAATTTACATTTAAATCACTATATTGAATTTTAAACGTACATTTCAAATTACCGGGGTCACATAATAACTCTATAAATTGCAGAAAAATATTTTCTAGCTTCGTATTGACGATACGGTCCTAACAAAACTAGTTTCGTCGAATTCTGAGACTGTTTGAAAAATGGCCAATTTCCAGTCGATTAAAATCAACTGAAACTGGTCAAACGCGTTTTCCTTTGCCACGCTCACATATTGATTCGAAAAATTATGAAATTTGGAATCTAGCAATAACTTTACACTGCGAATCCAACAAAACTGGTTTCGTCGAAATCCGAGGTCGTTTGCAAAATGGCTATTTTTAAGGGCCATATATTATATTAAAATATATATAAATTCCACAGCGACTATTTCTAATTTTCAACTGGACATATCTTATCATTTCTAAGATGAAATCTCAGTTTGTTAACTTCGTTACAAAGATATAGTTATACAGATTCAAATATTTCTTGTTTCGTTCAATTCTGACTTATATTGAATTCTGTATATTCATTTGAAATTAGAAATCGAATTTTCGAACTACCGCGCCATTTTCAATTCCTTTTATAATTATATATAAATATTTATATTCTAACGACGACGCGTATAATATATACGTTCGATTTATATTCTAAATAAATTTCTCGTCGATATTATTTAAAATAATTCATTTTAAATAATCAAAATTCACTAAAATTGCCAAAATAAAAATTTTAAACTGGCCCAGAATTTACGGGTTGTTACAATCTCCCCCACTTAAAACTTTTCGTCCCCGAAAAGGAACAAAGTCGAAAGTGGTTTGATAATTCAACTCTACGCTCGATCTGGCTTCCATTCTCTAACTCTTCAGTTTCTGAGAATTTTCAAAATTTCAAAAATTTGGCTAACACCCTAAATTTTCGAAAAATTTCGCCATAACCTCCCCTGCACCGGGAGCATCGGGGAATTTCAAATAGCTTCCCCGGTCCTTCAGATCTCAAAAAGAAAAAGAAAAAGCCAAGCGGCTAGCCAATAGGCCCACAAAATCATCATCACCCAAACAAAACAGGAAATTATGTAGTAAACATGTACCTATTTGTCAGGCAAACAAATTTTATTCTCTGCTCTAGCCTCCTTGCTATGACCTGTTCAATGATATATATGTATATGCAAGCAAATGCAACTAATTCTCAATACAATTCAATATTGGGTTCAATTAGGCTAATGGTTCAAAATTAGCAAACAACTAAACAAACAACACAAACATCAATCAATTAGTGAATTAGAATTTCAAATTCATAATTTTGATACATATACAAAAAATCATGTTTTTGATACCAATTCACAACAATGTGTTCCTAACTATATAAGTTTTGGTTCTCACACCAGTCTAATGGAAATATATAGATATCACACCTTCGAAACACGAACATAAATACTGATGATGCACGTGCTATCATCAGTACCTTCTCCGGGCGACTAGAGTGTGATTCTATATCTATCCAGTATATTAAAACTTCGAATACACGCGGATCAGACGTATATGCAAAATCTATATATACTGGATTGTCCACATCAATATAAATAAATAATCCAATACGAATAATTGATTTAAATTTTCAAAACAAAATTTGTTTTCACTTTAAAAATTTACTCTTCACACTCGTTCTAGGACACTACTGATCCCATCTCTAACGAGTCATTCTCATTGGATATTACTAATCCAATATCTGATGAATTCTTCCGTATGGTTCTAATGTGTCTTGTTCTCTAGCTTTGTAAACCAAAGCTCTGATACCAAATGTGACGACCCGCAACCTCCCCGTAAAGGAAAGCGTCGGATAGTTCGAGAACAAACCACAGCAGAACGCATACAGAAGAACGTTTCATTGTATATTACAACAATGCATCAGATTACAAGAATATACAGAGTATAAATGAATATTACACAGAAATATCAGAGATTTAAATTACATTTAAATACATAGCAGCGGAAAATAATACAATACACAACTAGAATGAGATATACGGATACAAAGCTTTCCGGATATCGTTCCAGCTGTAAACCAGGATCCTGTGAATATAAATCTGCAAAACCAAAACTACTAGCTGCCCGTGTCGAAAATAGGGGCACCCAGAGTTTAGGTTAAAACAATAAACTCCAGGTCAGTCATGTGACTGGTGTGAGAACTAAAACAGTTATTAATCTTTATTTCAAATCATTAGGTAAATCAAGGGACCACGCCGTATAACACGGAACGGGTTTCCTCCCAAGAATACCAGTGCATAAAACCAACAGCGCAATGCTAAATAAAGAAAAATGAAGCTGTTATAAGACCCAGGTCCCATCACACAATGCAACGCAGTCGAGGATAGGGTTTTCCCTTATAACAGCCAAAGAATGCTTGATACGTTTAAAACAAATCATTTGATACTATTATAAGTGCATAGTATATAAAACACTTCAAATCATAAGTATCAATCATAGGCGGCATGAGCGCCCCATCCCACTATGTCGCCATATATAGGATATACAATCAAAACCGCAAAGTCTCGTATTTGGAAATTGGGTTTCCATCTATGAACCGAGGCAAAAGATAGTCCTCAACCGATTCGAGACAATCTAGCCCATGTCTCAGGCAAGCGCGCAGGCAAGCCTTGGATCGTCAGGGCCGGTCCACACGGAGTGGATTATTATGCCTGAACAATACGTCTCCCCACCCTATGGGGTGTAAGTCTGGTCCGTCAGCCGACCAGAATGCATTCGGCCGAAACCGATATAACCGAGGCGCCTCGCAACAGCAACAACCACATAAGTCAAACTCGTCAGGGCGTGTAAAACCACTGACGCCACTTCTAGCTAGAAAGAAACGCATGCCCTCCCTGAGGTCCGTCTCCCGTTTTTGGTTCATACCGGGTGTGAAACACGCGAGGTAAACGTTACACAAAGCTACGCCACAAAGGCCGTGCTTTGATCATCACCACAAGACTTTGCTTTTCAACAGAAGCCTCGATCATTTGCATCTTAGCATGCCACACAGGCAAGCCATCCTATGCAACCGATATCAGTCACACAGAATGAAATCCGATGTCAGACACACAGTCCATTTACAAGTCCGTTCTGGGTCTGAACGAAACCGGAGGCACCTAGTACCCCGCATATCCATCGATCTCCAAGTACGTCTGGACGATCACTAACTGTTTCCATCTTCTTGGGTGTACAGCCCAATCAAGATCATCAGTTATCACCCAAACGACGTGAAGACTTCCGGTCTTCGACCATCGTCTTCATCTTCGACTTATCGTCGTATCAGTTATTCAGAATGGGATAAACCCGGTCTTTCCGAATAACTCGCGTATATATTATAAAAGTGTTACACAAACACAACATACGCCTCATTCCAATTCATTAGTCACTAACCGTAAATTAATCAAGAGAATAATTCCCCAAATATTAACCCCGAAGGCCGAAACCAACATCAGATCAATATCCAGAAAACCATTCTGCTTGGCTAACCGCCAGTTAGTTTCTAAATTTCACATTCAAATCTAATTAAAGATTTAACTATCGCCTGGAGCAAAACTGGTGATACTCCATTCTCGATCTTTTCAATCTAATTAAAGATTCATTAAAACTCCACTTAGTTTTAATCTGTGACTGGGTTAAAGAATCAGTGTCATTTAAAACACGGTTCACGATAAACCCAAAGTCACATCCCATTAATTATCGGGTTAAAGAACAAGTGTTATTTAAAACACTGTTCACGATAAACCCAAAAATCAATATCAATTCAATTCCAATTAAATATCATTTAATTGGTACACTTCATTAAATCTAAATAAAAAGATTTAATCTTTTCTCAACTGGGTTCAAGAACAGTGTTAGTGAAGACACCATTCACGACAAACCCAAATCACATTCGATATTCAATACAAGGCTCTGAATAGAAACTATATCGGCCTATATTCAATATCAAATTCTACGATTAACAAATGTCGTATTGGAAATAACGATATACATATATATCTTTCAAATTTCCATAACAACACCTGTAATATCACGAATTCCAACATCGAAATATTCCGAAGACAATTTCGATTCAAATCCACTCCAATGCAATCATTGGAAATTTTGGTTATTTTCAAAACCATTTCAAATTCAATTTATTTATTTAAAAATAAATAGAATTATAATTCTAGTTCAAAACTAGTTCATTTCGATAAAAATCTATTTTTATCTTTTCAAATATGGAGTTTTTCATCCCAAACTTTCACAAATCATTTCTTATGATTTTACACAAATTATTACTATTTTTAATAATTTTATCAAGGCCCGTACGGTCGATTTCCATTAACGGCCATCGAACTGCACTTACAGCGACCTTTTTCGAATTTGATTTGGACGTATCTCCAAATCCAACCGTTAGATTTCAAATTTCTAACATTCATTAGAAAGCTCTTTTCGATACGAACCCAACGGTTCCGGTTTTAGGAGAATCCGACGGTCGGATCTCCCGTAATGTCCGTTTGAAACAAATGATCGAAATTCGCGAACTGCCGCAGCGCGGCGCGTTCTATTCAGGCCATTATATTATATATATAATATATATAATATATATTTCGTCGATTACTATTTAAAACGAATTATATAAATGGTTTTAAATTCGTTTCAAAAGCAATTTCAACTTCCTTTTCAATTCAAATCAAAATTGAATTCTTCTTTATAAATTCGTTTCAAAATTCATTTCTATTCAATTCAAATTTCAATTCAATTTGAATTCATTTCAATTCGCTTTCAATTCCATTTGAATTCGTTTTCAATTCAATTCATTTCGAAATCGTTTTAAAATTCAATTCATTTCGAAATCGTTTTCAATTCAATTCATTTCGAAATCGTTTTCAATTCAATTCATTTCGAAATCGTTTTCAATTCAATTCATTTCGAAATCGTTTTCAATTCAATTTATTTCGAAATCGCTTTCAATTCAATTTGAATTCGTTTTCAATTCATTTCGAAATCGTTTTCAATTCAATTTATTTCGAAATCGTTTTCAATTCAATTCATTTCGAAATCGTTTTCAATTCAATTCATTTCGAAATCGTTTTCAATTCAATTCATTTCGAAATCGTTTTCAATTCAATTCATTTCGAAATCGTTTTCAATTCAATTCATTTCGAAATCGTTTTCAATTCAATTCATTTCGAAATCGTTTTCAATTCAATTCATTTCGAAATCGTTTTCAATTCAATTCATTTCGAAATCGTTTTCAATTCAATTCATTTCGAAATCGTTTTCAATTCAATTCATTTCGAAATCGTTTTCAATTCAATTCATTTCGAAATCGTTTTCAATTCAATTCATTTCAAAATATTCGATTTCGAAATCACGTTTCAATATTCATTTTAAAATGAATAAAATCGATATAAATATCGTTCACGTCAAAATGGCGTCAATCTAATCCTCACGGCTTCACATATTTCTATTTTCAAATATTCTATTTCAAATATTTCTATTTCAAATATTTCTATTTCAAATATTTCTATTTCAAATATTTCTATTTCAAATATTTCTATTTCAAATATTTCTATTTCAAATATTTCTATTTTTCTCGAAACTGGAATGAGGCCCAATCAATTACCATATAATGTTAATTATATGGATTTTCTACAACACATGTATATATCAACAACGATGAATAATCAACCATCAACCAAAGTGCACTACACTGTATAAGCATCAAATATAGACATTTAACGCTTATAGCAGCTTGTCAATCAATCGATCGACATATTTAATAAATCAGGATGAGTGAACTTCAAATTTCATCCTAACACCCGTGTGGGGTTTCAAACAATCAAACACATATTTTATTTGTGCAGTTAGGCGATGTGTAAAATTTATCGACCCAATCAACGTCATTCAAATAGGTGTACATAAACAAACCGTCTGGTTTGTAAATGAATATTTATTTATTCACATTCACGTTAAAAATTATATTTTTAACGATAACACATTTTATTTTAACATATGAATTTATATTCAGTTCATTCGTTAAATAAAATGCTAATTTTATTTTTCTAACTTATTTTAGAAAATTTCGGCGGCATAACGGCACGATACTAGAAACGGGACAAGGCCTAGCCTTATCCCCGGTCTAGTGAAGGCCCACGCCATTCACACATCAATCAAATCAATTCGTTATGCAAACCACAAACTTTGGAGTAAGGGTCTAACCTAGCCTTACTCCTTCGCCTTATAACGGCGCACGTCTAATCCTAACCAATTTATCGATTCGATTTTTCACACCACAAACCACATTCAAACCAATATCACAATCAATCACCAAACAGTCAAACAAACAAGTCCATGGTCTGTGGACGGGTGTCGGGTGCTACTAAGCACCGTCTGCATCCTAGTATATATATAACTAGAAAAATAAATTGAAAGGTGAGAAATTCTCACCAATAGCTATCCAACTTCAAGACTCTTCTTAATAGAAATCTTCGCCTATTGTCGCTTTCGCCCGTATCCTCTACATATGTAAAAATAGAATTTTTACTATGCTACTCAATATGTAAAAATCGAATTTTGACTTCGCTATTCAATATATAAAAATATGATTTTTACTTTGACTTTCAACATATAAAAATATGATTTTTATTTCGACTTTCAACACATAAAAATATGATTTTTACTTTTGCTTTCACCATATAAAAATATGATTTTTACTTTGCTTGAAAGTTCAAACCTTTCTTCCCATGTTAAAGCTTTTACCTTTAAAACTAAATCAGTTTTTATTTTTTTTTTTATAAAATTCAGTTTTTATCCTTTATTTCAAAAACCAGTTTTTATTTCTAAAAAAAATTCAGTTTTAATACTTTATAAAAAAAATCCAGTTTTATACTTTATAAAAATTTCAGTTTTTAATACTTTATAAATAAATCAGTTTTTTTTTCTATGTTTTAAAATTCAGGTTTTTAAAATGCTTTTAAAAATTCCAGTTTTTAATACTTTTTAAAAATTCCTGTTTTATTACTTTTAAAAATTCCTTTTAAAAATATTCAGTTTTATACCTTTAAAAATATTTAGTTTTTTACTTTTAAACATTTTCAGTTTTTATTTTTAAAACAAAATCATTATTAAAATCGGTTTTTAAAAAAAATAAAAAAAAAATAATAATAATAAAATAAACAGAAATTCTTACTGAGAGGGGGGGGGAGGTCTTCGCAGTTCGTCGGCGGCTTGGGTCTTCGATCGGTGGTGGCAGGAGGGGCTGCTTCGAGGGGGGGGGGGGGTGGCGCGGCTTCTTCGTCGGCGTCGAGGGCTTCAAGGGGAGGCGCTCGGTTGTTTTCACGAGGGGGGGTTCACCTGAGAGGGCGGCGGAGGAGTTGTCGGAGATGGGGGGAGCAGCGCCTCGCGCGATGTGGCTCCGTCGAGCGGTTTTAGGGCTCCGCCCTCTTTTTTTTTTTATTCTGAAATTTAATTTTTTGAACGGGGGGGGGGCCTGGAGGATAAAAGAGAAAGATATTTTTTTTTTTTTATTAATTTAATTGCATAAAGTTGACTTTTACCTAAGACCTCGAAACGAGGCCCACCGCCTGTCGTCCATAGCGAATTACCCCCATTCCGAACACAATGGGATATGTATCGTAAGCTGATTCGACCGTTTGAATCAGTTTCCGTTAAATTTACATTTAAATCACTATATTGAATTTTAAACGTACATTTCAAATTACCGGGGTCACATAATAACTCTATAAATTGCAGAAAAATATTTTCTAGCTTCGTATTGACGATACGGTCCTAACAAAACTAGTTTCGTCGAATTCTGAGACTGTTTGAAAAATGGCCAATTTCCAGTCGATTAAAATCAACTGAAACTGGTCAAACGCGTTTTCCTTTGCCACGCTCACATATTGATTCGAAAAATTATGAAATTTGGAATCTAGCAATAACTTTACACTGCGAATCCAACAAAACTGGTTTCGTCGAAATCCGAGGTCGTTTGCAAAATGGCTATTTTTAAGGGCCATATATTATATTAAAATATATATAAATTCCACAGCGACTATTTCTAATTTTCAACTGGACATATCTTATCATTTCTAAGATGAAATCTCAGTTTGTTAACTTCGTTACAAAGATATAGTTATACAGATTCAAATATTTCTTGTTTCGTTCAATTCTGACTTATATTGAATTCTGTATATTCATTTGAAATTAGAAATCGAATTTTCGAACTACCGCGCCATTTTCAATTCCTTTTATAATTATATATAAATATTTATATTCTAACGACGACGCGTATAATATATACGTTCGATTTATATTCTAAATAAATTTCTCGTCGATATTATTTAAAATAATTCATTTTAAATAATCAAAATTCACTAAAATTGCCAAAATAAAAATTTTAAACTGGCCCAGAATTTACGCCAATTTCAAGCTTACAACTATATTTATGTTTATTTTTGTGTTTTTCCCAAATCGCATTCCCACCGTTCGTATAATCATGATTCAACCTAGATTGTAAATAAATCTGGATTCGTAGAAAATAGGGAATGAACCAAAGATGCTATGAAAAAGGGTGGACATAATAATTGGCATAAAAAGATTTTGAATAACGACGCAGGTTCAAGAATATGGGTAGACCTAACTTAATAGGTAAATTCCCACGGTCTAAAACCAAGAATAGACAGAATAGGTTCGAGAACATGGGTAGACCTAACTTAATAGGTAAATTCCCACAGTCTAAAACCAAAGAAAATCAAGAATAGACAGAATAGATAAATCGGGTTTTAGACCCAATTTCATAGTCACAAAACCTAAGTAACAATTTTCCTAGTCATGAATCATAGGTGTTTAAATCACCGTTGTTATGTCATAGGTAATACTTTATGTCCAAATCAAAGGCTTGTGTTCATAGTCATAGGCAAATGTCCATAGTCATAGGCAATATTCATAGTCAAAAGGGAAAATAATTCCCACAGTCATAAGTCATCGTCATAGGCAATGTTTTATGTCCCAAAATCAAAGGCTTATGTTCATAGTCCAAAGGCACATGATCTCAGAATCCATAGTCATAGGCAACGGTCTTAGGCAAAGTCTTATTTGTCCTTGAATCATAACAGTTCTTAATTTAGTCCAAGAGTATAAACACAGATTCAAATAGAGAGAGAGAGAGAGAGATTTGGCATATTCTTTTATTCCTTTAATTTCATGTCACAAAATAAAGCAAAAACGTTCAAATCTAGAAACAACTGACTTACAGAAATTAGATCTAGAATAGAAGAATGGCGATGCTAAGATTCGTATGTCGTTGCTCGAGGTTTGTTGATTTAGCCTTTGAATTCTTCACTTTGATTTGAATCTTCTCTTGAACAGATTTGAGTAGCATCTCCATGTCTTGAATTTATATTTTATTTTAATTATTTAAGAAAATTTAGAGGAGGGGAAGAAGCCATGAATCTTACCAGCATAAGGATAGAAGAGAATTGGTGCAAAGAGAATGAAGACTAGGGCTGTTTATATAGCTGCTCAAGACCTTATCGTACACGCAGCGCTGAGTCAGCATTGAACCTAGTTAAGAAAATAGTCCAGGTACGTAGATGAATCTAGCCAAACCTTATCATACACGCAGTGCTGAGTCAGCATTGGGTCCCACTATTTTGGCGTAGAAATTTGAAATTCGAATGAATTGTATTTGGCGTAGAAATTTGATTTTCGAACTTTTGAATTTCTGGAATTTATTTAACTGTTTTATTCACATGAAATATTCTTTTATGTATACAATTCCTCTAACGACCATTTTACGCGTATATATATACGCACAACTTTCATTTTATTTTCAAAATTCAAATGATGTTGCCATATTTCATTGACTGTAGCCTTATCTTGAATTTTATCTTTCGTATACATATATTTTTGCACACATATATATATATATATTTACATTCTCATATGTATATATTTTTTTTCTTTATTTCCTTATATGTACGTTGTTATCCTTTCAAATTTTAAATTTGTATACGTACATATATTTGCATGTTCAGTTGGCCCTCTCTAAAACAAAGATAAAAAATTATGCCGCCGCCGAGGTTCGAACCCCCGACCTCTATGCTACAAATCCAATGCCTTAACCAACTGAGCTACAGAGGCTTTTGTTAATAAGTCTTAGAACAATAATAATTATTGTTCTCTCCTTACTTCTCTTTTTCATGTTAGTTACGATACTTAAATTAGACAACTGCATGGATCTTTTTTTTTTCTTTTAAAAAATTAATTGTACTTTAATTTGTGAATCTTAATGTCACAGAATTACGGGGTGTTACATGGAAAAAGAGCAAGCCAAGACTTTCACAAAAAACCTGGACTT
The DNA here is from genome assembly GCA_030737875.1 of Allium sativum. Classification (NCBI taxonomy): domain Eukaryota; kingdom Viridiplantae; phylum Streptophyta; class Magnoliopsida; order Asparagales; family Amaryllidaceae; genus Allium; species Allium sativum. Next base: position 167,800,697 of record CM060913.1, read on the forward strand.
GGTTGGCTTTCTTGGGTACGAAGGTAAGCCATAAAAAGGGGCTAAGCGGGTATTAACTCCTCCCTTGCCGCTACTACCGAGGCCTGTCCACGAAGTATGATCTCTTAACGGGGTTTGGAAAGGCATACAAAGACTATTCAAAGTCAATGGGGTTGGTTCTCTTACAGTTCAATTAATTCCAGGTGCGCAGCGAAAGTGCATTACTCCTTCCAATATCATTGCCTCTAGTTCTGACTTAAGAGTGATAATATATTCTTTCTTGCACAAAGCCTCTCTCCTGATCTTGATAGCATGGGAAAGAAGAACTATAGAGTTAGAGTAGTCCAGTATATTGCCCAGGTCCTATCGAACCAGTATATTAATTGGGGTCGCCTCGGTCTCTTTTTACTTTTTAGGATCAACCTCTTTCGGATATGAAAGAACCAGCCCTTGACAGGAGAAGAGAGCATCAGTAAGGCTCTGCCTTATCTATAGAAAAAAAAGAAACTTCCTCTAGTCGGTCCTAAAGAGAGAAGTCTTCTTCCTTTACCTCAAGACTTCCTACGCTTCGCACCTGGTGATGAGGAAGTTTCCTAGGCGACCGAAGGGAGGTTTATGAAAAGCCTTCCATTGAACTGACACTCCTTTTCTTAATCTTATTCATATCCAGAAGCACTTTACGCTCCAGGACCGATTAGAGGATGTGTCCAACGATCAAAATAAGCAAGGCTTGCCGCATCCGATAGAAAGAAAATATATGGCAAACAATTATCCAAAAGCTAAGACTAGTCATTCCCGCCCCTGCATACATATGCCTTGCCTTACTAGCTTTAATGTAATCCGCTACGCACCCCTGTATACTGGAATTAATGTACTGGCGCTCCTAATTAATATACTGGGCACCTAACGGTCGCCTTGTTGGTTGTCGCCTAGTGTAAACCGGAGTGCCTGGTCGGCTAAAAGGCTCTTCAAGACCAAATATACACCTAGGGGACCATATGAATAAAGCTCCCCTTACTAGTAAAGGGGGTCCAGGCTCCCCACTATACTCATCTCAATGAATCCTTTTTTTAATCAAGATGTAATATATATATATATATATATATATATATATATATATATATATATATAAAGAAATATAAAATTTTGGGGATTTGCTTGTCATCTTTGTTTTAGCTTCGCTAGCTTTCCTTTTCAACTCGAAATTAGCCTTTCCAATAGCGTAAGCTGATCCAGCTGATGCGAGAGTTCCAGCTCAAGTACCTATTTCTTTTGTACCTTCATACAATTCAAATATCAGATAGTGATTGCGACAATTCTTTCATTAAAGAAAGATTTTTGCTTGCTAATTATAAGTTTTTTGTAACACCCCGAAAATTCTATAACTGTGAAATTAACAAATTAAAGTATAATTAATCTGAAATCAAAGAACTAAGGGAAACGGGATACGTCATTGCGTTCGTCTCGGAAAAATACGCGAAATAGAGTCCGAGTTTTCGAAAAACGGAGTCCGTATGAAGAAGATATGGCCTTCGGAAGTTTGAGAATCAAATTTAAAATTCAAACAGAATAAAATAAGCTCAGAAAACAAAAATGGGGCCCAATGGGCCGGGGCGGAAAAAGTCCCGCCTGACCCACCAAGTCGACTGGGCTGTCGACCTGGTCTAACCAGGTCGACAGGCCTGTCGACAGGGCTGTCGACAGGGGTGTCGACCTGGTCCAGACCCAGGTCGAGCCCAGTCTAACCCGGCTGGCCTATTCTCTATGTGGTCGATTTTCTGTGGTCTGCTTTGTCACTAGGGCTAGGTGGCAAGTTTTAATTGGTCTCTCTATCGAATGAATGACTACGATCAATCCAGGCAACATCAATGGTTCTAATCAGTTCCTAACCTCTATATAAACAACCCTAGACTAAACCCTAATCTATTCATTCAAAAATAAGAACATAGCCGCCATGTTGCTGAGGAACGACTAGGAGTAGCCACCAAATTTGAGAGAGGATTAGGAGGAAGATTCTAAAGCTTAAAGCAACCTAAACAAATCAATTCAACAAAGGAATTTGCGTCTTCAATCCCTAAATTAGAGAATTCATCAAACCATTGTAAGTAGAGTATTGCTTTGGTATGAATAAACAATTGTGTTGATGTGTATGCTTGAATTGTGGCAGTAAAAGTAATTCATACTTATGCGTTCTTATCAATTTGTATACGTTTGAATATTCTTGAATTATGTTATTCATGTTATAAAGAACTACATGCGGTAGTTCTATGCAAATATACGTTTGGAATATTGCGCAAATTATGTAATCTATGTTGAAGCTACATGTATGTAGTTGAGTGAAATTCATGCAAGTTTGGGGCTTTGTTATTATGTCGTCATGATGTATATTTTTGTGCATAAATCATTTTGCAAGTAATTGAAACAAGTTTGGTTGTTATAGTTCATATGAAACTATGTTGGAATTTTGACACCATAATCCATGTATTAAGTCATGCTTTTGCAAACTTATGAATATGGCTAGGCTATGAATGATATTTGGCATAATTGAAATCCATGATTAAGTCTATCTTGTTTACAAGAATTATATGATGACATATGTGAGACATGGCTAAGTTAGACTCAAAAACCCCTTTTTGCAAGTTTAAAACAAACACCATGTTTAGAAATATTTATGCATAAGTATATTTATACTATCGTTATGTGATTAGACTTAAACCAAAATTTAGTTGATTTATGCTTCTTTAATTAATGTACTCAAGACAGATTATGAAAGTGTTATGTTATGTTTTTGGAAAGGATGTTGTTGTAACACGTATTTGACTTTATGAAATAAAAGTTTGTTGTTCTTCCGCTGTTTACAAATATGTGTTCTTATATCTGTCTTGTATATCTGTGACTTGTACTTATAAAACCTCCACCAAAATTAGGGCATTCCCTTTGAGAGTGACCCTAAGGTTGTGAGTGGAGAATAGGGAAGAGGAAGGCTAGTAGTTATCCAAGGAGGGAAATACTTTAGCTTGATCCGGATTTCTCTTTGCTTGAAGTGCTTAAAGTATGGCTTGGCTCTGTATAGCTTCCGTTCCATGGGGATTATGATTTTAAACTATGCATTTTGAAGGCTTTTGTACAAGACTGATATTTTGTACTTGAATTCTGAAATTGAAAGGATGTAACCATATTAATTTCTGTTTCCGCTGTAATAAAGTTAAATTTTTTTTCAAGTACTGTTTTATCTGTCTTGTAAGTTTCTGTTCTGTTTACTAAAATGCTCCACCAAAACTAAGGCATTCCCTTAGTGAGTGACCTTAACGGAGGTGGAGTGTTAGAGTCCGAGTTTTCGAAAAACGGAGTCCGTATGAAGAAGATATGGCCTTCGGAAGTTTGAGAATCAAATTTAAAATTCAAACAGAATAAAATAAGCTCAGAAAACAAAAATGGGGCCCAATGGGCCAGGGCGGAAAAAGTCCCGCCTGACCCACCAAGTCGACTGGGCTGTCGACCTGGTCTAACCAGGTCGACAGGCCTGTCGACAGGGCTGTCGACAGGGGTGTCGACCTGGTCCAGACCCAGGTCGAGCCCAGTCTAACCCGGCTGGCCTATTCTCTATGTGGTCGATTTTCTGTGGTCTGCTTTGTCACTAGGGCTAGGTGGCAAGTTTTAATTGGTCTCTCTATCGAATGAATGGCTACGATCAATCCAGGCAACATCAATGGTTCTAATCAGTTCCTAACCTCTATATAAACAACCCTAGACTAAACCCTAATCTATTCATTCAAAAATAAGAACATAGCCGCCATGTTGCTGAGGAACGACTAGGAGTAGCCACCAAATTTGAGAGAGGATTAGGAGGAAGATTCTAAAGCTTAAAGCAACCTAAACAAATCAATTCAACAAAGGAATTTGCGTCTTCAATCCCTAAATTAGAGAATTCATCAAACCATTGTAAGTAGAGTATTGCTTTGGTATGAATAAACAATTGTGTTGGTTTGTATGCTTGAATTGTGGCAATAAAGTAATTCATATTTGTGCGTTCTTATCAATTTATATACGTTTGGATATTTATGAATTATGTTATTCATTATAAAGAACTACATGCGGTAGTTCTATGCAAGTATACGTTTGGAATATTTCGCAAATTATGTAATCCATGTTGAAGCTACATGTATGTAGTTGATTTAAATTCATGCAAGTTTGAGGTTTTGCTTCTATGCCACCATGATGTATATTTTTGTGCATAAATCATTTTGTAAGTAATTAGAACAAGTTTGGTTATTATCCATATGAAATTATGTTGAGAATTTGGCATTATGTATTAAGCCATGCTTTTGTACTAGAAAACCTATTTGCAAATTTATGAATATGGCTAGGCTATGAATGATATTTGGCAACCATGATTATGTCTATCTTGTTTACAAGAATTATATGATGACATATGTGGTACATGGCTAGGTTAGGTTCAAAAGGTCCCTTTTTGTAAGTTTACATGGCTAAAGTAAGAATCATGATTTCATGTTAGAAATATTTATGCCATGGTTATGTGAACAAATTTAACTATACTTATGCCATGCTTATGTTTGATATTATGCCATGCTTATGTTTGACATTATGCCATGCTTATGCTAGAAATATTTATGCCATGCTTATGTTTGACATTATGCCTAAATAAAAATATAGGTTCATGTGACAATAATGATATCTCAATTACAAGTTCACATGCTTTGATTCATGTCACCTATGTTACCACTATGCAAGTACACCAGTTTTTATTTTGTATTTCCAACGTCGTATTGCAAGTTCATGCGCTCACATTCCCCTCTTTGTGTATGTAATTACGCTTTAAGCCTCCCCTTTTCGCATGACTAATTTGGGCTTTAAAAGGCTAAGCCCAAAATATATATAAACGGACGTGTTAAACGGGGGAAAATAACGTTGGGTTAAAATTACTAATGAATGAAAATATAAAATAGAAGGGCCCAAGTTCAAGTATGGGTTGGGCCCATGATTGGTGTAACCTTTACACCATTAACTTAATAATGGGCCGCAAATATTTACATATAAGAAATAAAGAAGAATGACAAAATATGTAAATGTAGAACATACGATGTGTTTAACCCGAGGTTGGATTGAGTTGTGATGTAAACCTGCCCGGAACCGCCCGGCTGTCCAGTAGTCACAACAATACCTATCCAATGTGGGAGGTTAAACATGGAGCCCAGCAAGGACCCGAGGTTAGACTGAGTTGTGGCGTAAGACTGCCCGGAATCAACCGGCAACAGGCAGCCACAACAATACCTGTCTAATGTGAGAGGTCAGGGCCTTAATAAGACAATTAAGGCTGAGTCAGGATTGATAGGATTAAGTGAACTAAAGACTTAATCAAAATGGAACATGCTAAACAAAACGGACCGGTGGGGGTTAGGTTAGGAAACACTTAACCAACTTAGCATGTTGGCTAGAGATAGAAAACCTAGTAACGGGGGACCCTTTTCAGCAGTAACCCTAGAAGGTGTATCAGGATACCCTGAAACTAGGCAGGGTGGGGCACGATTACTGGGCTGATTGTAAGAGGTCAAAGCGACGGCGGTGGTGTAGCAGTGTAGGTTCTAACGGAGTGCGGGCGTGCACACACTCCGGCGCAGAAAAATAAGGCACTGGACACCAGTAGCATACCTGTGCACTCTAAGGTTGTGTCGGGTTGCCACTATGGGACTTGATACACCCCATGGTGGGACCAGCATAGGTAACTACAACATCGGGGGCCGTAAGACACATGTAACTATGCGAGTAGGAGCCGATCATCATAGAATGGATCACATCACCCTGATTATGGGGTGCAAATTGGAAACTAGTTTATATGGGTTCAGAGATTAACATGGGGTACGATAGTATATTCGACCCTAGACAACTTAACCAAGTTTATAGTGCATGCCCACTTCTTGTTTATACTTATCATACCCAGTTCTTTATTCATAGACAAAATAGTACTAGACTTACTCAGGCTTTATGTCTGACTCTACTTTTCTTTCGTCTTCTTTCTTCCGTTCCCCCCCCCCCAGGTCCTCAGGGAGGGAACACAGCAGCTTGACCAACCTCAACATCCAGCTTGAAGAAGAGAAATGTATTGCTTGGACTTTCCTGTTTTGAACTATGGCTTTGGACAATCCACTATGGGGCTTTTGCAGTTTATCTATGTTTTATTTATGCTTCTTTAAATAATGTACTCAAGACAGATTATGAAAGTGTTATTTTATGTTTTTGGAAAGGATGTTGTTGTAACACGTATTTGACTTTATGAAATAAAGTTTGTTGTTCTTCCGCTGTTTACAAATATGTGTTCTTATATCTGTCTTGTATATCTGTAACTTGTACTTATAAACCTCCACCAAAATTAGGGCATTCCCTTTGAGAGTGACCCTAACGGAGGTGGGGTGTTTCATTTTTCATACTCAATCAATTAGGGATAGACTCTATCTCTTCTATACGATAGGCTAGTCCCCTATGTTAACTAGCGGAGCTCTTGAAGGGGGGAAGAAATTTCTAACACACACAGTATTGAAGCTTATCTAAACCATGAGTCCCTCCCGAAGCCCCGACCTTACGCATCACTTTGATTGCCAATGAAAACACGTAAGAAGTAAATACTCCCCATTTGTTATTTATAGAAGAGCTCCTTGTGGAGAGAAAGGGAAGGGGGAGATCAAAATAGAAAATAAAGTCTAAAATCATATTGGAAGACACCTCTAGTACTGAACTTCCAAACATGACAGCCATTGAACAAATTTTCTTACTAATGAAATTATAGGCATAGAGACAAACTCCTTCACTATTGGAATAAACAAATTCCTTCACTCTTGGGAAAGGAGAAAGACCGATCATTATGTCCGGGCCGACAGGCACCGCACCTCCCTTAGAAGGGAATACATTTCTTAAAAAGAACGAAATCAATTGCATACTTCACCCCTACCCATTGTGCGAGCTACTCTTCTACTTATTTTGATTGATATTTCCTTTTCCATGCGGGAAAGAAAAGGCTTTGTACGAGGCCCTCCCATGCCTGGCAAACTCTTGTTTTAGCTTTAGACAACTGGGCATAAAAACTCCATCAGACAGAAGAGCAAGCACATTCATTGAAGAAGCAAAGCGATTCGCGGGAGGGGAGAGTTCGTTTTCTCAAGGGGCGAAGACGATTATATGAATATTATAATTGGAGCTTCGTCTTCGTCTGATCTTCTTCTCCTTAAAGGGTGGGAATAAGAGGGTCGAAGGATATAATTACTGCCCCTTTGTAAATAAATTCCTTGAAACCTTGACTTTAAGAGGTTATTTAATTCTACGCTCGTTCTGAACCTCATTTCTCTTGGCCCCTATCCTCGTGCCCTCCAGATTACTAGCCGCCGGTAGATCTCCTATAAAATGGAACAAGTTTTCTTGGCTTGCCTCCTAAGGAGAGATGCATTGACGATGAAAGGTATTATTGAAACACTTGTTCGGTTACGATAGATGAAGTTCTCATTCCAGTCAGGAGAAGAGAAGAATGGAAATCACCACTCTTTACGTGTTTACAACTTAACGATTCTACTGGATGGAGAAGAAACCTTTCGATTCATTTCTTCTTTCTCTCTACTTAGATGGAGCCTCTGAATCCAGATCGAAGAGACTTTTTTAGGATCGACTTAGGGCAGGAGGACGTAACCCAGCATTCCATAGCAAATAGAGGAGAGGGGGAAAGATATGACTATGCGTAGGAAACTCAGGAATAGGGAGGTCTTAGATGAAGTGAAATGAGGTGAAATGCAAGAAATCATTACTCAACATTCACTTTAAAAAAAAGAAATCCATAGTTCAGCCAGCGGAAGTCAGCGAGATAGCGGGTTGTCCAACGCCTTTATCCAGATGCCATGTATATCGTGCTAGAAGTAACATATTAGAGTTAGTATCTAGCTATCTTATATCCCAGCAGGCCTCATCAGCCCACTCAAAAAGGATAGAAATAGATACGCGGAAAGGAATTACTTTTAGACTCGGAGCGGAGCCGACGATTCGATAGAATCTGAGGTGCTTCCAAAACCCCAGTATATTAATTGGGCGGAAACTTGATAAAGTCGAAGGGCCACCATCTGAATCAAAATAAATTACACCAGCTACTGCAATTGCTACAACAACAATAGAGGACTCCGGCTTAAGAGATACTTCCGAGACGTGACTAAGGCTTTCGAAACTATAACCCAAGGGTATGTTTAAAGCACAGTTTTGCACAAAAGCTCATAGGTCAGGTCGAATACCGGGTTTCTCTCCTTAGCCTATGGATGTGCCTTGCTTTGGCCGAGGCTTCCTTCTCTCCCATTAGCTTTAGAGCATCCAGTTCAAGCAGAATCCTAACTTGAGGATGGCACCTTCTTACCAAAATTTACTCGGAACTAAATAAAAAGAAAATTCCCTGCTACGCACCTGATGTGAACTACGCCCCCTTCCGAGAACAGATGAATGCTACTTGACTTTGGTTCTTTCACCGAGTGTTGGATCCTTCTACTAGCCCTTAAAGAAATAGCCATTCTAGCATCGCATATTCCTCCAACAATGCTCTTTGCTTAATAAGCTATTAATATACTGGACTTGGTATACTAGCCCTATTCTCTCAACTTATGCTTAACACAGTCAAAGTTCTCTTTCTTTCTAGGCAAAAAAAGGGCTAGAAAGAAAGTCAAGTAATTAGACGAACTAAATTCTCTTTGCCCGGCCCTATTAATATACTCGCTCTCCCGCTTCGATAAGGAAACCAGTAGAGTAGCTTCGGGCGAGTCAACAGAAGCAAGATTATTTCTATTCCTTTCATAGAGCCTGCAGCTCGCTCATCAACAAAACAAGTGTAGCTGGAACTAAATACCGGGAATAGCTAGACCATCAGTAATAGAATAGTAGGTTTCATTTTAATATGAGACTGCACGGGGACTGGATTTGAACTAGTTACCTCTCAGTTAGCTACCAAAATGCTACCCCACTCACTATTGACACGAATCCCGAGCCCTTGGATATTAGTACGTGAGACAATTATCATATACATGCACGGCAGGAGAGGCATATTGTCGTAGCCATGATCATGTTTTGAAGTAGACGAAGAGGCTATCGAAGTGAGGAATTTACTCCCCAATCCAAACTATTCTTTCGGGGAAGCTTCAGGAGTCCGGCGAGGTAAGCCCACAAGTAAGCAAGTAAGCAATTCCAGCTAGAAATAAGCAAGTCGCTACGCACCCCCCGTTTGTCGCGCCTAGGAAAGAAAAAATCCAAACTATGATTTATGAATGATTTTAAGAACTATATCTTTATGAATAATTGCGATTTCATTGATATAGTCAAGTAAGGATTTGCTATTGATACTACTGGAAGTAGCTGTATTGGTGAAGACCTGATGCCCAATGATGAATAATAAGCCAGAGGTTCGCTACGCACTCTCCCGTTGGTAGCCCTTTGCTCTAAAGGGTCTCTGATCTCTTCCGTTAGTGCTAGCAGGTAGGTTGTTGGAAAGAATGCACTCTAGGCTTGCTTGTTCTTGACTCGAAGACGCACAAATCAGAGTTCTCCACGGGTTGCCTTATTGAGCCGGTGGATTCTTTTAATAAACTAGACTCTATGGATGCTCTTGTCCGCCTGGATATACTGGCTGCCACCTGCTTTTTCATTTCGGTAGCGAGAAGGGGGAGTCTTATTTCCGTAGCGAAGTATTAAAAGCTATACCCCAGGTCCTATTTATTCACCAGAGGGGATTCTGCTTTTATTGAATCTCAGAGTGTATAAAGATTTGCCCAGTATACTTCCCCAGTATATTAATTGGGTCCGGAAGCAGCAGAGTAAAGGCGTAACTATCCCAATTCATAGTCCTTCTCATGATCATCCGGGATAGAAGGTTCAGTTCCTAGGCGGGAGGGAGGTATGAATAATTCTTAGCCCGAAGGCGGGTATACAACTATAGGCACTATAGGTTCCCTGGTACATACATTGGGCTGATTAAGAGGGGTAGTAATTTAAGAAACTGCGTATAGATTAATATACTTGGGGCCTATACTACTTATTTTTTTTCTTTTATTTTATGTCGAATCACACGAATATATACTAACAACAGCAAATCCGCCCCTGCATACCTAGGCCTTTGTTTTGTTGGATGCAACAACAACTTGGACTCGACAGCTTGATCGTCGACTCGTTGGTCCCTAGGGAAATCTAAAAAATGCATGATTTTGGCCCATGAAGTCACTAGGCAAGCACCTTTGACTTCGATGTGTTACGCGTAACGGGGATCGGCAAATATCATGGATCGGTCTTCACCCCCTCTACGAGATTCCCTTAGGTATACGGGGGCATCAAGAAGTGGATAGAGGATGGATTGTCTTGGATACCTGTCTGGCGGAATAGACGGAAGTAAGAAGGGCCGAAGCTTTCTTAAGACTTTACCATAGTGAAAATTCCCCCGGATGATCTATCTCCAAATAGAGGCGATGGGATTATATGTAGCTAGATGACAGTGTTTTCGACGCAGAAAAGCCGTCCGAGCCACAGGCTTAGTCGGCCACCGGGTGGGAACTAGGTCTTCTTTTAGACCAGAGCACTACTGAAAACACATTCACCTCGCCGGGGGAATTATAGTAATATATTGAATGTAAAAGGTGACCCAGAAAGGTTCATTAGATGGATGCGTGGCTTATACTCTCCCGACCCTATGGGGTATTTACGCGTAATTTCTTTTTTTGAATATATTAGACCTTTGGTTTCAAGAATCTACCCTCGGTCAATGGGAGTAATAACTCAGCCCCTATCAACCAAGGCGAGCAAAGCAAGGCCAAGGTATGCAGGGGCGGAGTGATTGCCAGCTAAGGAGTTTCAAAGGGTTTCTTCTCCGGAGTGGGTAGGTTTCACAGGGGGTATCAGTATCGAATATACACGAATGAGCCCTAGATTATGGGAGAGAGAAAAAGATCAACGCAAACTCAAGGTTGAGCTTTCTTAGCCAGGCCTAGATAACGATAACTAGAACCCTGTCCAAGCCTCGAGTTAAGTTCTCTAAGCCAAAGGTCTTCTCCAGCTAAGTGAGAGGGGAGATACGCTTCTCAGGCAAAGTCCAAGGCATTTGTTTATGGTCTCGCTACCTACCTTCTTTAAAAGCTACCATAGGGATTCCACCTAAGTTAGAGGGAGCAGCAAGGGGTTGCTATCAAGGTTCTACTTTCTCTGTTCTAAGGCTAGCATAGGTAGGAGCTTATATGGCATCAGCAGTAGGCGGTTCCAACTTCACTTGCCCAAGTATACTAATCCGGGGGCCCAGTATATTAATTCTTTTCTGTAGGGATTCGATCTTTCTTCAAGGAATCTTGATTCAATCCGCAGGAGAAGCAGAAGCAGTATGGTAGCTCACTAGGCTCATTACCTTGATGTAACAGGTGCAAATCATGTCCCTGTATCAGCTAATATCCAGTCTTCTCTCTTATTTCTTTATCTATCCAACGCGCCTGAATACCCCAAGGGTCGGGAGACTTCTTTTGTTAGTAGTGAGTGCGAAGCTGAGGCACCTGAATACCCCAAGGGACGTGCGTGGTATATTCATTAAGGAGCGAGCGAAGTGAGCGGGAAGAAGTGAGGCGGGAGTTCTGTTGAAATTACTTATGGGGTTGGTGAATAACAAGGATTTGACTCGAAGCTTGCCTTGTTTTCTTGACTTGTTGACTCGAAGCTCAATGATTCATGGGGGCCCGTTCTCTGCATCGAAGCTCTCCTCCTCCAGTTGTTCGGTGAGTTGACAGGAAGTGTGAGGTACAACACTGTAAAGGAGCGAATGAGTGGACTGGTTTTTCTGTTGGAGGTCGAGGAATGAGAGGCAGTTCTTTCTGCGAGTTCTGAGTCCGGTGAGATTGGAACAATTAGGGGACGACTTGGTATACTAGGCTCCTTAAGCAAACTTGGAGAAATTCTTCTAGAGTGGAAGTGCTAGAGATTCATATAGGTGTGAAGCATCCGTCCTAAGTATACTAGCCTTCGGTCAATGAGAAGTATGAAAGATCTATTTCTTTGCGCTCTCTCCTATAAATATTAAGTATGCAAGTGTATTAATCCGGGTTCATTCGGGTAGTGAATTGAGCGATCCAGTATATTAATTGGACCGATCCAGTATATAAGAGGTGCATAGCGACTTTGCTAACTATGTCCTGTAGATGAGGTATGACTGTGTTCACTAGGGGAATGGAGTGCTTTCAAGTCAATAAATTGCTTCCCTACATGTTGTGGAGCCCTAGTAGACTGATCTGATTTGTCTTAAGCTCTATGCTGTCCTATCCCCGGAAGAATGGGAATCTTTCAACCGAAGCCCCCAACTAGAGAGGAGGGAGATTGATTCAACGGACGGAGTTCTTCTCCAGAGCAACTTCTATACTTATTGTGCGTGCACTCCCTGCGATTGCTTTCTAACACGAGATGTAGAGTCTTTTCTTCGTAGCATAGTCCAATAAAACAGAGAGATGATATTCTCTTTCAAGCTGAACTAGTTGCGAGGGGTAATATAAATGAATTCGCCAACCCTTCTTTCTCAACCGAAGCTGTCTTCTTCCCCAGACCTGAACCTTATATAAGAAGGCCCTAGCATGGAACTAGACCGGTTTGATTCAACTGACGGAAGGAGCCATAGAACATAGAGTGAAGGCCTCCCAGCTCTTCCCTAGCTTGATGGTTCGATTCTTAATGGCTTAGCAAGACAACTCAGATTGGTTGATTTATTAGGCAAGCTGAGAAATTATATGCATGGGAGAAAGAGTGGGAGAAAGAGGCTTGATTTATCTATTATACCTTGGGTCTTCTCTAGGTGCGTGCCCGTGCATATACTTTTCCCATGCGCTCGCATAAGAGATTGCTCTATCTCAGGTGCGCAGCGGAGGTATTCTTTCGAGTCCCTAGACCGAAGCTTTCTATAGAGGCTCTTCTCCTCCTAGAGCCTTCAGATGCTCTAGATCTTGTGGTTCGAGAGTGTTCGCATAAAGCCAAAATTAGATTGAACCAGTATATTAATTGGGTGGATGCTTGCTTAAGTCAGGAATAAGAAAGATTCAAAGGAAAGAGTTCTTATCCCGTACGTAGATACTTCATCGTCGCCCCTGGGGCGGGGCAGTTATTCCTATACGCCGCAAGAAAGATTCTCTGGGAGCATAGGTTCTCAACTTCCAATAGATGATCTACCCGAGAGATTCAAAGAGAAACGGAAGAGATTGATGCAAATCGAAACCAACAGTTTTATGAATTGAGATGATATTACTGTGGAGAGAGAGAAAGATTGATTGCAAATCTTCCAGATAGAGATTATGGCTAATTGATTGATGATCTTCCTAGGGTAGAGTAAAGAAAGAGATTATGGCTAATTGATTCTCTGGAAGATAGTTAGCTAATTAGCAGTTAGAAAAATCTTATTGATTTTGAAAAGGAGATGATTCGATACAATCTCTTTCTTGCCCAGTATATTAGTGGAGCGATAGCGAAGAAAGAAGAGAGATTCACTAGCCGTAAGGGTAACATATTCTACCTAGAATCATAGGATTAGTCCCACCTAGGGCTGGATTAGAACCGAGAAAGTAGGCTTCAGGTCGACTCCCTACCTAACTTAGAGGCTAGGTGCATAGGCTACTTAGCTGCACCCAAGAATTAGTCTTACCTCGCTCTGTGATTGGATGGTGGCATTAACAAAGGAAACCTATCCCAGATGGTTGAGCAAGCAGTTCATAAGCTACCTAGCTAGTTCGCTACCTGATTCAATTGATCGGGGTCGCCTTGAAATTAATATACTTGGTCGAAATGGATCTCTCTTAGTTCCACGCATCAAACTCATAATTTGTTTACTGACATTGAACCCAGTATATTAGGGGCAGCGGATGGTAATCTTTTGTCTCGTTCATCAGTTGCTGCCTATTTTACTTTTTACCTTCCCCTCGGCTTAGGTAACCTCTTGACCTATAGGAGCAAATAGTGCATTTCGGAGATATGGCGCTCTTCTTGCTTAGGAATTACTTGAAATAGTTCCATTATCAGCCTTAATACTATGAAACCGGTGCAAGTCCAAACCATGGCAAGCCAAATAGTGCCTTCAGCTGCCCCAATAGTCGTTCAATCCGCCTCTTCAATCGTTTTAAAAAAAGAGTTGACCTGGCTTTCCGTATTGCCTTCCCGTTGTCGTATACCTAGACAGAGAAGGATAGACTTCGCTTTCAATAGTAGTGGCAATAGCTTATGGGTTTGTTGGTCTAACTCCGATCTGCGAACACACGCGATCGTGAACACGGCAGGCAGTAAGGTATCAGCTTATGTCGGACCCCTAGTAGGTCGATTGGTTACGCATCTGGCGTATTATTACGCAAGCACCTCAATAGGAAATGCGGCAAAATCCAGATTTTTAGAGTGTAACGTAAAATCGGGACGCCAAAAAGCGGAAACAAAGGGCAGTCGAGAACGAATCCACCAAGGCTACGGAAACTCACTATCATTGAATCAGTCAGTGATTGATCTTCTATGGGACTGGTGATTCAAAACCATATGCCAGCTCTTATTCTGGGTTATCCTTTAGGAAAATCCTCCACAGGATGTAATGCGACTTGTGCTGCCCTCGCTGGTTGTTCTATCGGACCCAGGTAAAGAAATAATTAATTCGGGTCTAGGTTTTCCGGTGAATTAGATTCTTTCCTGGCATCGGCAAGAGGCATCGTATTAATGAAATCACTCTTAATGTGTAGCTGCCTCTCCTCATCCCCTTATGTTGCCCTTAATCTCTTTCTTTATCTAAGTCAGAAAGAAGCCAATATACCCATAACTATCTGACATCTCAGCTTCCCTAAGATGCTCATGCATATTGATAATAGGGGTTCGGGAAACGTAAACAAGTCAAGTCAACAAGTCCAATGCCTATCCTAGGTTTAGATATCCCATCTGTTTCATAAGTCAACTCAAAAGATTATGTCAAGTCCAGTCATAACTCATAAGTCCAGTCAAGTCCTGGTGGTTCGCTTGTCACAGAAAAGACGGAATGCCTTCTCCTGGAGCGAATAAGGGATGGCCCTTACTCCTACGATTCTCATGCATTCTGTTCTACGCCGCGCACCTCAAATAATACGGCAAGCCGAGCATAAACATAACTTACTGAGATCTCAGCTTCCCTAAGATTCGCTTTCAGCACCTAGGTTCCCTTGCCTAGCCTTAACAAGAAATTTGCGCCCAATTAATATATTCCTTCTGCTTCCTAATATCAATATTCCTTCTGCTTCCTAATATCAATCCCTGGCACCTGTTTGTGTTTTTTTATATTACGCCATTCAAGGTGTATTTGAGAGAATAGCGGCACGAGAAGGATGCGGCATTACCTGACAGAAGCGAGATCCCAGACGGGGTGATTGACCTATTACAGCAGAGAAGCTATCTTCCAGACGGGTATTGACCTAGCTAGAGAATCTACCCGGTTCCTAGTTTTACCGCGGCATCGAATCCGACTTTACGGTTATTGACCTAGCGAATCGTCATACCCTATTCCTACTTTTACCCATTAATCAACATACCAGATCTTATACACATTGAAACTTGAGCTCATGAATCTCGTCATGGAGAGTTTTTCAGTAGAGTTTCATAATACCAAAGAAACCAATATATTAATTATGAATCTGGTAGAGAAGGTTGCTAGTAAGGTGCTGAGAAACTGGTATATATAAGAATAGCTATAAGCATTGCGAATAGCAGGTATTGTTCTTCCCCTGAGTCGGGTATCGAATCCTGTATCGAAAGTTCAGATGCAAATCTTCTGGTAGATCATATCTTCTGGCCAGGTAGGAGACTTGAAAGTTCTTCCCCGGCATTCTCTCAATTGAGAGGGTGTCCAGGTAATGAGTAAGTAATATTTCCCCTGCACTGGGTATCGAATAGTTGTTAAGATGACTCAGCTTAGTATGCTTCTCATTCTCAATTCTGAGGGCATTTAATTCTGGACTTTCAAGGTCATGAGTAAGTCATTATTAAGATTCCATCTAAGTGAATCTAACTTAGTCGGGTATCGAATCAAAGTGAATCTGATAATATTCAGGTAGAGAATCATCCTGCGAATATTAGATGGTATCGAATATACTCTATAATAATATATAATATTAGGTGCGTAGCGAATTCAAAGATGAAATTTGACTAGCTAGAATATGGTATTACAGCGATCGGCTTTCCGCCGTAATTGAAAATTATATGCGGAATGACATTCCTTTTTCATTGGAATTCGGATGGGAAAAAGTCGTTATTTGCCCAGTATGGAATCTTACGGTGGCTACTGTTATGAAAGCAGAGGAAGTACCTCCTGTTCCACCAGTGACGGGTATAGTACCACCCGTAGAGGCCTAATTCCCGCTAGAGGGTCCATCCTTGTCTATGCTGCCCACTCTCGGTTTGGTCCTACTGATGATTTTTATTTTACGAAAAATGGAGGGGGAAAGAATTAATATACTGGCCAAAAGAGAGAGCCATTAATTCAAAATGGCTAGTTTTCTTGCTCATTCATGTCTTTCTTGTCCCTCTCTAAAAAGAAAAGAAATTTTTACATGATAGCTATTCATGATATAAAAAGTTCATTATTACAACCTTCTTTCTTTATGTCAAAGACAAGAAGCTACGCGATAATTCTCATTGGATCTCGGTTGTTCTTAACAGCGATGGCTATTCATTGTTGTCTTCGGGTAGCACCACCAGATCTTCAACAAGGTGTCAATTCTCGTATTTCGTATGTACATGTTCCTGCGGCTCGGATGAGTATAGTAGTATATATCGCAACGGCTATAAACTGTTTCTTTTTCCCATTAACAAAACATCCCCTTTTTCTTCGCTCCTCCGGAACCGGTACAGAAATTGGTGCTTTTTCTACTTTGTTTACCTTAGTGACTAGTGGGTTTCGGGAAGGCCTATGTGGGGTACCTTTCGGGTGTGGGATGCTCGTTTCACTTCTGTATTCATCTTGTTCCTTATTTACCTGGGTGCACTGCGTTTTCAAAAGCTTCCTGTCGAACCGGCTCCTATTTTAATCCGTGCTGGAACGGTCGATATACCAATAATTAAGTATCCAGTCAACTGCTGGAATACATCGCATCAACCTGGGAGCATTAGCCGATCTGGTACATCCATACATGTTTCTATGCTCATTCCAATCTTGTCCAACTTTGCTAACTCCCCCTTCTCTACCCGTATATTGTTCGTTTTTGAAATACGTCTTCTTCTTACATCTTTTCTCGAATCTCCCTTAACGGAGGAAATAGAAGCTCGAGAAGGAATACCAAAAAAACCTAGTTCACTCGCCATGGCTGAATGGAGAAAGCGATCCGCCATAGGTGAACAAGTGGGTAATTTGCAGGTTCGACTCCTGTTGGATGCTGAGTCATAGCCTGAAGCTCAATTGCTGCCTCCCGAATGTTTATACCAGGCCGGTTGCCCCTAATATATGGAGTTTATACAAGGCCTTCGCTATCCCGAGGAGTTAGAAAACATAGTACTCCGCTCGCTGTACAAGAACAACTTCCAAGAACAACGCTACAGGGGTTTCACAACAGTTTCTACTAGCGAAGTGATAGCATCCAATAGTGATCATGTTGATTGGTCTGCGGTACCAGAAGAAAGTTGTGGTTGAGTTTTCTGTCAAGTGAGTGAACGTTGTCTTTCTGGCCAGTATAAACCCGGCCTCATGTGCAATCTGCCTTTCTTATTAAAGCAAAAGACCTAACGTATCGAATGAATGGCTTAACTCATGCGAACAAGTCCCAGCACTCCCAAGTTTCCTGGTTACTAGACGATGATCAATTCGGTTGCTTTCCTCTTGCGTCCTTTCCCCCGTTGTGGATCGGTCCAATCCCTGGACTGATGGGACAGGCTTACTTATCGGCACCGCCGGATATATACTTGGAAAGAATGAAGAAAGAGTGTTCCGCCGGATATATACTTGGCCTTGGATCGAGCTAATGAGAAGAATTCCCCGGTATATTAATTGTAGACTACTCTTAAAATAAAAGAAAGGAAGTCGGCTCTCACTCAGCTACGGATACTTCTCTTTCGTGAAGAGCCTACCCTGAATAAGGAGTATATTAATTGGCCCGGGAAGTTTGGACAGCTGCTTCCCATAGAACGAGCATTTGCTTTGCTACACTAGTAGCGAACAACCATAAACCATAGAATTAATATACTAGGGCTCTCTGCGTCTACTCGCTCAACCAGCTGTTCATCATATCCAAATAGGGAGTAGGTGCGGAGCGAATGGAGAAGAGACCAACTTGGTATTCGAAAGAGATTGAAAAACATAGCATAGCTAAGTTTGATTATGTGCTCTAGTTTCCAATCGAGATGAACTTGCATCTGATGATCTAAGCCTTCCTCCTTGTCGATGATTATGGATCGCTCCTGCCCTCTATTTCGAGGTATGCTCTCTTCCACTTACTTGGATCGCTCCTTCTTTGAGGCAGCGGAAATCCCGATGAACTACCCTAAATAATTTGCAGCTAGTCGTACTCGTGGGTCTCCGGACTAGACCTCCAACCCAGACTCAGCTACCTACGGCACCAGCGCCCATCAGAGATTTTGCCCTGCTACACTACAGCGTGGTGGGAAGATGGAGTCAATCTCAAAGGAAGGCCGCACGTTTGTAGGAACATCACAATGATACGAAAGATTAGAGTTGAGTTAGATACTCAATTGAGCTAGTGGAGAGGTGGCGAAGCCGGCCAATCCGTTCTTGTAGTTTACTTTACCCTCTCTAAGACCAACAACGGAGCATTGCGAGTTAGCTATTAGGAAGTAGGGTCCTATGATTCACGCAAGCACCTCGGAGATTGGTTCCGCTTGACCCCTAAAGCTCAGATGTTTGACTTTCATTTGTTAAACAAAGCTGTTTGCAAATAATCTATTTTGACTTCCCCATTTATTCCGGGGGAGGGGAGATTATTTAAATAAGACTATCCGCCCATGTACTCAGGCAATTCATCTCCGAGAGTAAGGGATTGTCCTATGAGACGGAGAAGCTATCTATCCTGGGTGCTATGAGTTGGGAAGGACGGAGGAGTGTAACGACTCTATCCTGGGTCCTACAGATTCGGAACAGACAGAGGCCAATGTTTATACTGGGCGCCAGAGAACCTCTCTTTCAAGTGAGAGGAGCCTCCCATATTTACCGGGGCGCAGAACTCTTATATTTCATGCCAAAATAACTCGCCAAAGTATAAACATTGGGCGTAGCTAGTTTCAACTGTTCACGAACCGGAGGTAGCGTAGCTGATATTTGAGTGTTACAGCCAGTATCTTAATTGGCCAGTATAAACATTGGCCTGATTCGACAACACCTATGGGGAATCTCTAAAATGCTAGGCTATGCTGGATGAAATCGCTTTTTTCATGTGAAATTGAGACTGATTTTCATGAATTTCCCCATGTATTATGAGATTAGGGTTACGTGATTTCTTCTTGACAAATGCTTGAAAATCGCTATTTTCGTAACAAAAAACACGGGTTTTAGCAAAGTTGACTTGAAAAGAAAACAAGAGAGGTGCTATGCTTAACACAAGCAAGTAAAAGATGAGAGAACTACCCGAACTCTCACTTCGCTCGCTATTCAAGACCTATGGCCTTCCTTCACCCCTGGTTGTAAAGGCAGTACCTGACTCCCACGAGTCTCAGGAACCACTCCGGGATGCTTCAAGCTTTGGAATAGGGATGCTTAGCTCTGGCTGCCTTATTAAAGCCCTTAGAAGGCTTTCCCAATCCGGTATCCTCTGGAAAGACTGTTTCCCTTGTCACTCTTGTTTGCTCTCTTGTTAGCTGGACTGGTGTAGGCAGGAGTTCCCTGGGATTGTTGGCTCACTACGTGACCTGGCTTCCTCTATTAGTAATGGTACCTTTCTCTCCAACATTAGTAATGGTTATAGTAGCAGTAAGTAATGACTCTCGTTCGAATCCTAATCTAAGTACCCCCTCAAGTACTTTAACGAAATCAGACAACTAATATTATGTCTTTTAGCTCTTCATTTGATGCAAGAGAAGCCCCAACTAGAGGGCCAACCATCGGTTTCCCAGACTCCCAAGACCTAAAGATGCGGCATTCACTCTAACTAAGCGACGAATTCGCTGTACTGAGAATTGCTGAGCTACTAGACCTCCAACCTTGCACCTTTTGCTCAATTTACTAGATCGGAATTCGCTCTTAATTCGGTGCAACAAGGCGCCAAGTGGAGGGAGGGGAGTTGATATCTATCTGCGCTCGTCCTCTTTAGGTGCTAGGGCTATGATTATTATAGAAGTCTTTCACTTTTGCTCTAGACTGGAATTCTCTTATTAGCTATTCACGAATTCAATTACTAGGTATGAAACTGCCCTTCAAGACAACTTCATGAACTATTGAACTAACTGAAGAGGGGATTGAATGAATCAAAAAGGAATATCTATTTGACTGAACTTCCAGTATGTACCTTCTTTGAATGAGTAATACGCAAGCACCTCCGCTCTCGATAAGAGTTCCCTTCTAGTCATTCGTAACTATTCTCTGGGGAAAGAAAGAGAGAAAGAATAGTATTCGACATGTCGGTTCATCTCTATTTGATCTTCCCATCGTTAACCTAATAGAGGGATTGATAGTTAGACGATGTAGTCTGTTCCCCTGTGCAGGCCACAAGCGAAGTGAGTTGACCGCCCAATTAATATACTGGCGCTGAACTAGTAGGGAGGCCATAGTAGCAGGCTCGATGTACAGTAGGTTTCCCTTTTTTGGGAAAGCAACGAACGGATATTGAGTCTTAGTATCAATTCGAAATTCCTTAGAAAGGAGAGCGATTCACGAGTGTAGCCTAGCAGATAACAAACATGCCTAGCATTCCATTGCAGTTGAATCATTCTAGGAAAAAAAATGACCTTCCTTCGGGCGCCTTGATCTACCTGGAAGAGCTAGTAGGTACTGGCTTGTAAGGGAAGAGGGAGGGAAGCATTTGTAAGGGAAGATAACGCTAGGGGCAGTGAAATAGAACCTATAATTGGCTGGCGCTGGAAGAGGTAGCCAGGGGAGGAGCCTAGTATACGAAGTCCAGTAGATTAATAGGGAGGACGAGATAGTCAAACCCTTGGACTTTTTCGCTATAGCTTATATAGACAATGTCCTGATCTTTGAAAGAAAGGTCACGTACGAATGATAACGTACGTTACGTAAGTGCCCACTTCAAGCATCCAGAAGCATTTCGGAAAAGTCTAAAAAAGTTCGATTATTCTTGCTGCCGAAATCCTTAGGATTCGCGTTTGGCGGTTGGGTACCGGGTACCTGATCCAGCCTCGTTCAGTGATTTGTAGTTGATTACCAACCTTGGCCCGGACTTGATCGTTTCTATTATTAATATAGAATGTCGCGCAGGAGCCCCTATTCGAGTCGAGTAAGGTATCACTTTTTTTTAAAGCAAAGGAGCTCCCGGGAAGCGAGAGCTAGCTCGACCAGCCCGTCGATCCTAACGTTTTCTTCGCTCCCGCCCTGCCTGTAGTTTTTCACAGAATTCCCTGGCCCATTAGAATGTTTCATACCGGCAAGAAAGTCATCCGATAGGGCAGAACAGATAGGACATCCGAAAAACAAAAGAAAAATCAATAGAAAGCTTTTCACTATCAACGTCGAAAGCAAGCTCCCAAGCGCAATCAAAAAGCCGAATGAGAGAAAGCTCCCGATCTAGGCGGCAGTCATAGCTTCGGTTCCACAGGAGGTGCTTGCGACAAGGATTCCTGTGTCTACTAGAGAGTAGAAGTCTTGGTTAGGGATTATGCCCTACCAAGAGCAAGAGCCGTTTCTCTAGACAATGGTCAGTCTTCTCCTTCTACGAATATTTTTCATCCAAGACATAGCTTTCTTTGGCTTCCGCGGATCGCTTCAATATAGTCTCATGGCTCGACCGGGCCTCTCGATGTTTTGACAGGAGTCAGTATTAGGGCGATATGGTTTCAAAGAAGAATTTGGTACCAATTGATTGAACTAAGTTCGGGCTAGTCGAGAAACGGATTGCGTACCTAGTTTCCCAAGGGCCTTGGCTTAGTTTGCTCGCTTTTTTTCAGTAGGGGCGAAACCTGACTTCCAATTAGCTAGCCATGCCACCTAACTAGTGTAACGGCTTAATAATGAGACCAATATTCTTCGGATTTACAAGTCTAATGGGAGAAGAATGGCCGCTAAATAAAGATATTATGCCTATCCCCAATCCCAACTCTAATGAAAACAAATCGATCTTACGCTCCCCACTCAGGAAAGTTTCACTAGTGCCTAGTATATTAATTGGGCGGGCGATAAAAGAGTTACACAATCTTGACTATTGGCCATTCGCGGTCAAAGGTGAGATGTCAATGAACGAAGAGAAAGTGAAGATTTGTGTATGAGAAGGAGCGGTTCCCCTTAAGATACTTGGGTCCTGCCTGAATGAAAAGTGGGGAAGGGAATACGAATTCCTCTCGAGCTTGTGTTTGGTTCTTTCTCCTGGTCTGTAATAGGGCCTTGATTGGCCTGCTATTCGTATAAAGCTTCTGTCTCGGCTACCTGCCTGGTACTGAAGTATGATTCGGTTCTGTCAGGCCCACGTGTTGAGTGATTGTCAGATGCCAAGTCTGTGACTGAAGTGAAGGCAGGAGAGACTTCAAGCCAAGGGAAAGCTGACAGCTAAGCCAGTGGGTGAACTGAATGAAACCTATCGCTCTTTGGCTGATGCTGGAACTACACGATTAAAGCCTGCGTATACTGCTCCTACCTATATGAGAGGGAAAGCTGACTCCTGCCGCTAAACCTATAATGCGGTTGTGATAGGTATCTCGAATTCAATCTCGGCCTTTAGTTTAGGGAGGTATTCTAAAGTGGTTGTTGTCAGGTTCGCTTCGCACCTGCGAAAGGTCGAGAGGGCTGTCGAAGATACCATACCGGCTTGTGGGAGTCCACTCGTGAGCTCATGGATATTCTGAACCATAACTACCAATAGACTCGTGACAATATTAGACTTGAGATGGACCAGGAACGTCTACAGGAGCTATGTCTTGCGAAGGACCAGAAAGCAGCTTATAAATTATATAACTTACTGTCAAACAAGCTACAATGAACTCAGGTGAAGACATCAATTCACGCAAAGCAGAAAGAGATGGAGAGGAGTCAGACGAAACAGAGTGAAAGGAAGAGGATGTGGACGAGTCAGAAGAAGCTGGGTCAGGAACCACGGCATTGGAGCTCTCTGCACCATCATGAAGAGTGGTATTATTGGACTGAGAGGATGAAGAGGAGGTTATATCATGAGGTCCAGTAAACACCGACTGAGGGGATAAAAGGTATTCATGATGTCCAGTGAACACCGACTGAGGAGATAAAGGGTATTCATGATATCCAGTGAACACCGACTGTAAAATAGAATTAATAGCATCACGGAACTCAGATTCAGTATAATTATTAAAGATAACTCCTTCGGGAGGACCTCTTCTAACCATCTTTCTGAGAATTTGAATAACAAAACCTGTGATAAGTGGATTAGCAGAAGTAAGCCCAAGTGAGCGCCCGATGGAAGGAAGGACTAAATTCACACTAGAAGGATGATTCTGTGAAGAAACACCTTGCGTAGAAAGAATAGGTAACTCCCGTCTTACAACATTAGAAGCCAACTCAATATACTGAGAATTTCTCTGATTACCACTTAAAGCTGCCAAACTAAGCAGTGATGGTTGAGATAAACAACTTGAGTTAAATGCTTCCATATTGACAACAGATCTACTACCACCTAGATCCAAATTCCATTTCAGAAAATGTCGATAATAACTACCCCGATGAATTCTACGACGACGAAGACCCGAATTGGAATGAGTTACAGAATTGAAAGAGTTCAGAAATTGTAGAAGGTTCATATTAGATTTTGATCTTTTATTTTCTTTCTTCAACGTTCGACTAGCTCTCTGAAAGAGAGGAGTTAGATTCTCTGCTCTCTCTATAGGTTCAGGAAAGTCTATTGACTAAAGAGACTAATAGCCTGCTTGTCCACTCGTGAAGTTCTATTGTTTTTTCATCTCGCTCAACCATCATGAATAGCCTGCTTTATAGGGAGTGGCCGTTATCTCGAATTCAATCCCGGCCTTTAGTTTAGGGAGGTATTCTAAAGTGGTTGTTGTCAGGTTCGCTTCGCACCAGCGAAAGGTCGAGAGGGCTGTCGAAGATACCATTCCTGAGACCATCCCAAGAGGTGGCACGGTCATAGAGGTGACACGAGTCCAACGAGTGGACTACAAGGAGTGGGGCATTACGCTAGGATGCGAGCTACCCCTTTAGTCTAGTCTTTCGACCAAAACCTAACCTTCATGCAAGCACCTTAGCAACAAGGGTACTCCGCTTACTCTAGGCCCCCTACCTTCCTTCGCTATCTAGACAGGAGTCTTTAACGAGGTACGCGAGGGGGAAAGGATTTATGAGCACTACCAAAGGCGACCAACGGGAGTTGTTCTGCGTAAAACTAGGTTTACGGGGGACGAGACCAATGTGACCAGTTCGCAGGGGGGCAGATTGCGCATTTCAGGACTGCGGTACTAAATGAACCACACGCTAGGCTGTTGGCTTACTTTCTTTGCCCTTGGGAGTAGTGGTTTAGAGCGGTTCCTGTTATTCCTCTACCAGGGGTGGGATCGTGCCCAGTAGACGATAAAGAGAGGTGCTTGCGATAAATAACCTGTTGTAGTAATATATCCCCTCGTTCCCCACTCCTTCGTCAACCGCTACGTGTCCCTTGGTTATTCTTTCATTGATACCGGGACTTTGGTAGAAAGGTAAGACGACTTGGTGTCTTCTTCGTGGATCAAAAGTATACTGTTCAGATTTGTGTATAGAAATCGATGCTGCCCCCAAGGGGTGCTCTTGTTGCAATGGTATACTCTTGTAGTTTCGGGAGCCCATGATTTCATGAATACTGATCAGTTCGCTCATTTCAGTGAACTAATGGAACGAATCCAAGATGAAATGCAGTAGCTTCGCCAGTATTACTTACTCTCGCAAGCACCTAAGTCTGCGGAACGAACAGGATATTTCTTTGGGCAAATTTTTAAACAACCCCGGCAACAACAATACCTCAGGTCCGGTCAAATAAGGTCTCAAAGAAGCATCTTTGGCAAGAACAAAGACCTCGGCTCAGGGACAAACATAACATGCATGCGATGAGGGCTTCCCATCAACTCCTAGGGATCTATCTATCAGTCGATCTACCTAAATGCCCAGGAGCTTTTGTTCATGAGAGAAGAGGTTCGGTTATGGAAGGGGATATTATTATACAGGGGCGGGATGAACGAAATTCCAGTTAGGTGAAATCAATCTTGTCTAAACAGACCGGTACACAGAATAATAATGGCTTGGATCCGGACCTTGAGGGCCGGATCTACTCTTCGATCTTTCACGGATTTTCAACAAAGTGTGCTGTATTAATACGCCAACTCAGTTTGCTAAGTAATATTACCGATCTGTCAGTTTAGATAGAGGAATTCTCTATCAAATTCTAGCCTAGGTGCGACTATTCCTGTCACCCTTCAAGTCATGGCAGAGAAAGCATTTCCGTTAACTCAGGTGGCGAGAACAAGGTGCCAGTATATTAATTGGGTCCACACCTCGCTAGTATATTAATTGGCCTTTAGTATATTAATTGGGGAGGTATCTTAATTACCAGTATAAACATTGGCGACCAACGGGACCGAAGGAAGGCCAGTATATTAATTGGGGCCAGGAACGCTGGTTCCAATGCGTAGCAGTGGGATTGATAGGCAACCGAAGAGACATTTTGGGGAGAATATCGATAGGGGGCACAACTGGAATAAGAATTCTAGATAAGTATGCCCAGTTCTATTAGTTCCTCGCTATTAGTCCCCCAGTAAGCGATAGGAGGCGATAGCAAGCTCAGCGGAGGAATCAAAGGAAGTACTTACCTCATAAGGAGACCAAAGAAGGAGTATAGCCAGGAAGTACGGGGGTTTCATAAGTGGGGAGTTTCCTTTGATCAATGAGCGTATCTGTTGCGATTACCTTTTCCTACCGAAGTGTGACTAGAATAGTAAAAACGAATTAGAATAGAAAGGTAGTAATATACTTACAAGAAAAAGAGTATTCCAAGCCCAGGGGAAATGATTTCAACTAGTCTGCATTCATGGTTATTAAGTATTTCCTTGCTATCTCCAATACGGACCAGGGCTGAAAGTCAAACCAAACCAAATATCTGTAAAGAACCTATTCCCGTATCCGCTTAGCTGCCGTCTTCAATAGTTTGGATCGGTCACCTCGAGCTCAATTGTTTGATTCGGTAGTAAATGTAGCTAGAATTCAAGGGGTATCTTATGTAGGATCTCTATGTCTGATATGATCAATGGCCTTGGTTTTTAATAACAACTCCGAGCGAAGGAAGTGTGTTATCGTCTGGTGTCAAAAGTGATTAGGTAAATGTTTAGTAAGCGGATGCGAAGGCGACCAGCGGGAGGGTGCAAGCAACGTTAGCGAAGGCGCCCGAAGGAAGGCGGGAGTAGGATTATAAAGGATGTAGAGTGGGAGTCTAACATTGTGCAATCCGTCCCGGAGCTACGCTACCCCCGGTCGCGTTCGTTCGTGCCAATTGCTTGTCCAGTACCATTGAGAGCGAATCATTCTTCCAGTGGTCGTCTAAAGCACTCCGTCCGCTCTATATTATTCTTGGGCCGCTCTGTCTACCTTTGCTTCGATCATCCCAGCCATAGGGTGCTTTCATTGTTTACTAGCGAAAGTATATTGGATTTATGCTCTGCATCCATTAGTTTCGTTCCCGACGAACTACTGAAAGAGAGAACTCCCTTGTCCCGGGGGTGCGACGTCTCCATTAATCCAAACCATGGCACTGGAAAGGTACCATAAGAAAGATAATCAATGGTTAGGACCAAGCATTCTTTTCACAGGACTTCGCCCAACACGACAGGAAGAGGATTTCGAAACAATAGCCATATTAATTGGGGCAGGTAATGCGTCTACCCTTCCAATATGGATTCATCAACGAACGAATGCCCACTCGTGGAACTCGTGCCTTTTCGTGGAACTCGTTACCTTATCCATCCTTGTTCAACAAGGTCACCTTCCTCCGGGTTCACTTCTTTCTCCTTACCTGGAAGCGGCTAAGAAGAGGAAGCAAAGGCCGAAGAAAGAAATTTCCTTCCGCACGACTGCTCTTCTTTCCTGTTTGCTGTAACTGTAAACAGCCGATTTGCTTATTCAACAACTCTCTAAGTGGTTTGGGCACTAGCCAGTAATAATTGGTAAGGTTAGTACGGACCCGGTCACTAGAGTGGCTCCCTATTAATATACTGGACTTTCCGAACGAATATCTGGGGCTCAACTTATTAATATACTGGTCCAGAGCCAAAGCCAATATACTGGATTCTTCGCAATCTGAGGAGGCTAGCGCTTATCAGACGAATCAGAGGAGGCTTGCCAGCAATTAGTTTAGGACAAGTAGGGATCTAGTGCAGAGGTAGTTGTAACTCTCAGATCCATTAGTGGACCAGCCCTGACTAGCATACTCCAATGAGTAGGTAAGAGCCTAATCCTCTCTTCTTTCTCTAGGGGAGGTGCGTCAGTATATTAAGTGCGGACACGAATGCAGTCGCGGCTGTTCGGCTCCTTATCTCTCCCTGATTTTCTTCTGGGGAGGGCCCTTCTACCCAGCTGCGATCACAACTCTGGGATTCTCCTGGTGTCCAAGTAAGGCCAGCACCTTACGTAGCATCTATTTGACTTCCTCAAGCACAAGAAGAGTTTCTCTTTACCAACTTTTTGTTATTATGGAAGGGCAGCACAAGAAGGAGTAACTTCTCCTGGAGCGAAGAACTAAGGTCAAGTAACTGATTCAGGTGCTGGTAGAGAATCTAAGTATTCCCTTTCTAATAAAGCTGCTGGCAGCTCCTAGCCTGCTTCTTCTTCTACGGCGTTCTAGGCATATTATATTAATAGTAGAGAACTAAATAAGTGATCATGAGTAAGTGATTCTGGTGCTGGTAGAGAATCAGTCTTATAATCAATAGAGGGCTATAATAATTGATAATAGCTGGGTTGTTATTCCGGGTATCGAATCGAAGATGATCATGAGTAAGTATCTAATCTAAGTTAAGATGACTGCTCCGGGTAGCGAATCACATAATTAAGAGTACCGGTCTAATAGCTGGTAGAGAATCGACCCGGGAGAGAATCATAGGTCATCTAATCAATAAAGATGGAATCAGGAGCGTAGCCAAATACCATGGTATCGAATCAGTCTATACTAATGAGGCTCATCGATTTAGGTATCGAATATATAGACATTGTTGTTAACAGCTTCATATGAAGGTGTCTAATCAAATCGGATAATAGCTCATCTGATAAGGCCATATTAAATACATATGAAACAATTAGCTGGTAGAGAATCAATATACCAAAGAAACCAATATCTTAATTAATAAGATAGTAGAGAATCTAGGTTGCTAGTAAGGTGCTGAGAAAATCCAGTCTATAATCATTTCGAATACCTGGTTCTGGTAGGGAATCCAGCTAATAAGGTCTAGGTTGTAATTCCCCTGTGCCGGGTATCGAATTTCTTCTCCAGAGTCCGTCCTAGAGTTAGTTATGTGCGGTATCGAATCATCATACCAATCAATAGAGGGTAGAGAATCATCATACTCAGTTGGGGCTTAAATACCCTAATTAGTCTCATATTAACCAATTATCAGGTATCGAATAGAATATATACCTGGGGTCTAGCCAGTTGACACCAATGGGGACGACTTAGTATACTAGGCAATTTAATGCATTTTCTTATGAATACCTTCCAATTCGGATAGGGATAACCTAGAGGCTCCCGAGGGGAGCACAGCGAGAAGTCAAGGACTAATATACTATCAGATGCCCTGGAGCGAGAAGTCGAGGACTAATATACTATCAGATGCAGCACCTGGGCGAGCTTGTGAGACACAGAAGGATATATTTGCCCTGGAGCGAGAAGTCGAGGCTTGTCCAGAAAAAAAACGGAGCCGCTCAGCAGACAGTTTTGGTATAAAAAACGTGATGGTGCCTGACGTGTCCGGCCCAGAATAACAACTATGATCTACACTCTAGCCCTTATCTACCAGTTCTAACATGAGCTAATTGGTTAATATTCGCAGGATGCTTCTCTACCTGCAATTGGAGCATTAAGGGATGCTTCTAACATGAGCAATTGGAGTATTTAGGGATGCTTCTCTACCTGCTAATTAGTTAATTAGAGCATTAAAGGATGATTCGATACCAGATAATGAAGGCCAGCTCACTAAGCTTATTAAGCAAAGAGGGAGCTACACATGAGTGAGTGATTGGTCGTGGACAATCATTCAAAACTATTTATATGAGGGATCTATTTACAGTCTTAAAATCATGGGGTTCCAGATGAGGGATTGATCTTAATACCTAGGATAGGCACTTGACTTGTTTACTTGACTAGGTTTCCGGCCTCTCCTATTAATATGCCGTAGTATCATCTTAGGGAAGCGGAGATCCCATATAGATGGGGGATTGCTTTAAGCAAACTTTGTTAAGTGAACTTTGAGATAGATCTGGATGAGAATCATAGGTGAGCGAAGTGAGCTTGAATCGGCTTAATCTCCAGTCATCCATTTTTATTCTATGGCTTAGAAGGCATACCAAGGAATTACGATTCTCACCTGCCCCATATATTCATTGGCGACCTTAGGGAGGATTCTCCATGCTTATTATTTGTGATTACTTCCTTGTTCCTAAGAAACTGCTTCTCCAG
This sequence comes from Allium sativum, assembly GCA_030737875.1. Classification (NCBI taxonomy): domain Eukaryota; kingdom Viridiplantae; phylum Streptophyta; class Magnoliopsida; order Asparagales; family Amaryllidaceae; genus Allium; species Allium sativum. Next base: position 167,830,492 of record CM060913.1, read on the forward strand.
CTGAGCATGAACACTAGCTCAGTCTGATGATTCCTTGCATAATAGGTGTAGTAGGTTGGCCAGCCTGATCCATCTCAGATGCGCCAGTATGAAGATTTGACTATCCTACGCATCTGCGGATATATCACTCTAAAAACATAACTACCATTAATCTATTTCAGCCATCTCATTCATTCACATTATCTCAACTTAGGCAGCCTGATGCGAGTGCTCTTTGAACGCGACTATGCATCCTTACGAATACAAGAGTGGTTTTTTTTGGGTATAACAGGACTTGAACCTGCGACCACTAGGTTAAAAGCCCAATGCTCTACCAACTGAGCTATACACCCGATTCGACAAGTCAATAAACAATGTAGATTCGTTTTTTTTCTATGGAAATTTCTATGGGGCTCCTGTCTTTTCTAACTCTGATGTTCTTTCTCGGCTTCATAGATGATCACGCTAGAATTTGACGGCTGGCTTCTATATGATGAAATGCAAAAGTGAAGTTAGTGCAATGTTTCAAGCCTTTTATCGCGGTATGCACCACGACTCTTCATTCTTAGATAGGAAAATCTATAAAAAAATTCCGCCCCTGTCAAATAAAGTGAAATGGGGGATAGTGAATATCTAATGCTTTATGGAAGAACTTCATAGAAATTTCCATGGAATTTTGTGATTCATCAATCAGACCTCATGTGCTCCTCCACACTACTGAGTTGTAGAATTGAAAAATCTCCATCTCCTGGAAGTTGCTCGAGGACTTCTACTGGGAATGAAAGTTCCCTATTAATTAGGATCCCTAGTAAAGCCTGATGCCTTAATTTAATGATAGCTGCTTATCTTAGTAGGAAGACGATGGCTCCTATTATTGGTGAGCGACCTCCTCTACACGTTATCTTTGGGCGTTTTACTCTCTTTCAAAGAATAGACTATTCTAACCCCCCAATTAATATACTGGTATTCAGATGCACGTGCTTTGTTCAAATTCGCTCCGCTCCTCCACAAGACAAACTGAGCCCTACATCTCACCCTTTTTCTTTTTTTCTAAGTATACTGCCTCGTCTCAAGCTACCAGTGTTAATGATCCTTCTACACGATGATTCCACCTTTCTTGACATGTCACGTTTTTCTCACCTCCCTTCGGTCGCCTCCCTATGGTCGCCTTGGTATTCAGGGCTCGGGGCTTTGATTGAGATTCCCTTTGATGGTAGGCCATATTATGTTCCCGTATCTCCCGAGAACTATGGAGGAGTTTCCGTGAGACAGCATCAGAATTCTCTGATTTCATAGAGTCAGCAAGAACCGGGTGACCAGAGTGATCAGCAGCTTTATCAGCTTAAGGGGCAGTTTCGAAGGTTTGTGAAGACATATTCTTGTCAATCAGTTTTCAGAGCGGAGCCAACTGAAATTAATATACTGGTTATCCGAAGAAGATCGCCTCTCTCTCTACTTCGAACCAAGACTCTTCTTCAGACTTAGGTTCTCTAGCTTCCATTCTCGAGGACAGAAAAGGTTAGGGATCCACCACCCTCATTTTCCTATTCAGGAGTTTGTATAAACTAAGTCCAAGCTTTACCTTACTACTTCCCACGAGTCTTTTTTTCAATTGAATCCAAATTATTTAACCTGAAACCTTTTCCGGTATGCACCACCTCAACCCTGCTCTGCTGGAAGCTCTATGCAGAAAGAGCCTAAGATACTGGGGCACTAGAATGGTTTGTTACTTGGGATTGACTCACTCTTCCTCTAGGGAAAGAGTTGGCTACAAGTGGGTCTATAAAGTCAACAGCTGATGGAGCAGTTGAGAGGTTGAAGGCTAGATTGGTGGCCAAAGGATATACACAAGAGTATGGAGTCGAACCCCAATAGCTCAATCGAACTAGATACCAACTAATATCCACCCTCCCTCTCAAGACAATTAGAAACTGTACTCTAGCATTACCTATTTCTCTAAGATGACTCTATCATTACGTTAAGTTACTCCTGCACGCTACGCACCTCATTTTTGTGATTATGTGACAAGTCTATCTTTGAAACTATTACCATAAGCGGATAAAGGTAGGGTGCCGGCTCAGTTCTGTTCTGAGAGTACTCTGACCCCGACTCCGTTAAGGAGGATCGCAAACCCTACTCCCAGAATTACTTTCTCTTTGACTAAGCTGCTTCGCACCTCGAGTACCATTTTCGAACTACATGGCTAACGGAACTAGTAACCGTTGACTGCTTCTTCTCTTTTCTTTCACGTTAACAAGTAACTAGAACTCTCTTTCCTTATTAGACAGAACCTTCTGAAAGCGAGGGGACCGATCCAGTATACTTATAGGGAGGACGGATCCATTCTATTGCAAGGAGAGGTGCGTAGCGAGCTAAACACACAAGCGTCCACTACTTAATTTAAGAATTGTTAGGTGCTTCAGTATATTAATTGGGGAGTGACTGCTACGCATAAGAGAGTCCATTCTATTCCGACTTCCCGGCTAGGAGAAAAGGAGACTTTCTCTCAGTCCATGTCTCTTCAGCGGTTAAAAGCATGGCAGGACACATACGCTTAGCAAAGAAAACTCCGGCTTCTATGTGTTTAGCTCGCTACGCACCTGAGAAAGTGTTTAGCAGTTGGCTTTGGGACTCCCCAAGCTTATACTTCTCTCTTATGAGTTTGAGTTCTGTTGGTTTAGTTTAGCTCTTGTAGTGTTGTTCTTACTTCTCTTGGTTATATTACCCCAAGCTTACTCATTTGGGTTTTCCCTAGGCCCGGCTTCTTTTTGCTCCACTTTGCTGCCAGCATAGGCGACCTCCTTATGAGGTCCAGTTCGAACTCCGAGCTCTATAAGAGGTCCAGTCTACGACCTACGTCCGAGCGAACCACTACTTGAGACCCAGTTTAAACAATCACTTATTCATTTCAGTCTGAGATACGTGCTCTTATAGGTCTATGTGCTATACCCTATCATTATTGAGAGACTGGAAGTCTCTTACAGGTCGATCTATATGCTCTTGCTGGTCTCCTATTAGAGATCTCTGTCTTCGCTGTGCTCTCATTCACTCAGGTATACTTCGAAAGACTGACGAACCAGGCTCTATCTGAAAGTCCATTATATGGACGTAAGCTTCGGGTCCATTGGTAGACGGCTTGATTGTTCGGTTTAGTATTCAGTATGTTTGGGTGAGTGAGTGACGTATGCGTAAGACATTCCAGTCATAGGGACACATAAACAAGTATACTAAACTTTAGGAATGATGCGTTGTTTTTCAAGAATCTCGATCTCTCCAATCAATTTAGTATGAGTTTCGGAATGGGCATCGATCTCCTAATAGAGGGAATGAATCTCGAAACAAGTCTCCCAAGAGCACTTACAAGACAGGGAGAAAGACTAGACATATTAAAATGGGACTTTGCTACTGGTTAGCGAGCGCTTATATAAATCAAGAATATGACGATTACGACCAACAAGACTATAGTTGCTAGTAAGATTCATGAAAGTAAGTTCATTTACACTACAGAAAATATGCTAGGCCTGCCTTATATCTATAAGTATTATTACTCGTAGTCTCCCGTAAGTTCAGGTACACTTGGTATGAAACATATTCCTTAGGCCCTTACCTTAGTCAAAAGGCAGGTGCTTGCGAAGCAACTAAAACTGTAATTGTAACTGGATACCCCTCTTCACTAGCCTCACTGGCTTCCACAGACTCAGGGGTTTAATGTACTACTGGAAATAAGATATGCTAGAATGGAATATGCTAATACAGGATGTAATATTCCATCGATAAGGAAGGACTTCAATTCAACAACTAATTACATAGATGTTCTAAAGTTTTCTTTAGCTTGAATTTGATAATCAAATAATCTATTTTCTATTTCTTCCCCGGGAATTACAAACTAGTATACCTAAACCTGTCATGTGTTAAGCATAGATGAGAGAAAGTTTTCTTTGAAAGGGCTATGAAAATGCCTAATTTAAGGTTGATTTCAAAATGACGTATTATAGTCAATTAATGAAAATGAGTGCAAATTTGACATGAAGCTCAAAGTTTCATCCAGCATGGCCTAGCATTTGTGTGATTCCCCTAAGGTTACCCCTGGAGTATACTGGAAGTCTTGACGAGAGCAGTCGACAACTTGAAGCCAGCATGGTGCAAAATTGACTGAAAAGGTGGAATTCCTTCAATATCAGGTTACCTTTCCACTATACTGAATTTAGGCCTATTCACTCTGGACAAGGTAGCGTAGATGTAGCAGCTACGCCGGGGAGAAGCAAGAACGGAGAAGCCACATCTACGCCGGGAACGAGCAACAAGGTAGTGTTGATCGACGGTCTCTGGACAAGGTAGCATAGCAGCAACAACAACGGGAACAAGGCAAGCATAACTAACAGAAGGTAGTGTAGCTCGACGCAGGAAGAAGTCGACGCAGCAAGCCGGTCCACCCCTTAAAGCATTCCTTCTGTCCCAATCTGTTCACTCTGGACAAGGGCTGCTACATCTACGCCGAACAATAGGTGCTTGCGAAATAAGAAAGAGATTATTACCCACCTTAGACTACTAAGCCCTCTCGAATTAGTTCTACGATGGAAGCCGTACACCCGGGGACAAATCTTTCACTCACTGAGTTGTGAAAACCTGTGACTATATTGTCCTAAAGTAAGAGAAAGAGAGAGATCCGGATGTATAGCATTACCAAACTAAGGATAGGCCCGGGAACATCAAATAGTTGTTTCATTTGATCCAGCTAATCGAAAAGACCATCTTTTTGGTAAGGCAATAGATAAGACCATCCTTAATTTCTCCAACGAGAAATGAATTTCATAAGCCAAAAAAAGAGTTCAATAGTACCATGGATAAACACCCATGTTGTTTATAGACCAGCTCTCACCCGTATATTGCTTACACGGTCTCACACAATCAACTACCGATCACTTCCAATTACCTTTGATCAAGCCTATTTCCAATTACGGGTATATTATCTTAGTTGAACAAACGCTTAGGCCAGTACATTCATTGGGCGAATGTTAAAGCTAGTCAAATAGCCAAGTATATTAATTTGAGAATCTTCTTCCCTGCCATAATGAAATTTCTATTGGGGTATTATAAGCTCACTAAGCGAAGTCATCTTAACATTCGATTCCACTGCTTTCATTTCTTTGATTTTATATATTTCTCTAGACTTTTACCAAAATCACAACTATTCTCTACCCTAGAAATTGAGAAGAAGCTAAGGGCTAATTCTCTACCCTGCTAAGGGTAATAACTTAGATTCGATACCATCAAATTAGTTAATTAGAGTCTTATTAGATTCCAGATAATTGGTTAAAGTTCAATATGTGAATACCTTATAAGTGTGATTCTCTATTATACGATTTGATTCCATCATATTATAGCCAGCTATTAGATATTCTCTTTGAGTCTTTAAGGCCATCAAATTGGTTAAGAAAAGTATAATATGTTCATACTAGGTATGACGAATCCCTATTAGTATAAAAGAAGAGCTTAAAAGAGGAGGTATAGCTACATAATTGATTGGAAGTGGACAATTATAAGATGTGGGCTACCGAAGAGAAAGGGGAAGATTGATCAGTCATCTCCGAGCGCAATAGATGAGAGAGATCTTATTGCCCGCTTAACGGGTTTGTGATCATCTGGGGTATTGATCTTAAACCCTAGTGTAGGGTTAGTAAATAACCACTTAAAAGTATCAGTTAAATAACCACTTAGTTGAGTTAAAGAATCACTTACTTGACAGATGGCTAAAAAGCTAGTTGAGTTGACTTATGACTTGAATTAGGCATTTCAATCTTTCAGCAGAACGAGCAAGATCTGAGTTTATCCCTCCTGTAGCGAGAGAGCTTTCACCCAGTCAAGATGATCAGGTTGAATGAATGAATTAATATTTCCAAGTTGCACCTAAAGCCAGTGATAAAGATGTTCGACCCAAAGCGCTTGAGCATAGAATAAACTCCCCTTTTATATTAACCAATTAATATACTGGGCCCAACTATTGAATTGAAGATGCTGTTCCATAAAAAAGAATAGAATGACTACCCGAATCAACCGAATAAGCCGTTAAAGAGGCCGTTGTTCGAGGGAGTTCCAGTATACTTCGACCAGTATACTTCGACCAACGGGAGGTTCCTGAAGACTCGAACCATCACAGGGTTTCATTCGTTGGACGGCTAAGGCTTGGGGCATTGTAACCACTACAAAGCTGAAAGCATTTGAACATCATTCTCTCACTTACCAGGGCTAGAACGAAAGGGTCAACGAACTAGCGATGATAGAATGGATCGGTCCCCTTACTAGGATTACGGACTAGATCATTTACTTCCTTTCGTTCGGCCAGTATATTTCATTATCCGACTCTGCGACCAATAGTTGTTCACTTGGCTGCTTTCTATCTGTCTGATCCAGGGCCAGGGCTCCCTCCCTTGTTAGAGCTACGCTACCCAATTAATATACTGGGCATAAGAATGTGAAGTCTTGATTCAATAATTTGGAATCTTTGACAATCAACAATGGGGTACTCCGAGCCAACCACCAGCCTGGGCTCGCTGCCTATGCCAAATGATCCTTCTTTGGTACTACCTTCCTAGCTAGTCTTGCCTATGGAAATGCATGGTAAAACTGCTACGCACCGGGCCTATTGGCCCTGAACTCTTAGAATCATAAAACAAGTCAATGATTTCTTTAGCTTAAAGTCTTTCTTTTCCTAGAACTCACGTTAGAAATTAGGTTAAGCAAAGCCGTTGGAAAGGTAGATGACATTTCTGCTCTTTCGGTTCCCTTCCTTGAAGTTGAGAGCTTAGACCCGAGTTCTTTCTTTTACTTCTAGTATGAGTGTGCCAAGGCATTCTTTCAAGTAGCAAGGCCAGTATATTAATTGCTTACTATTCTTATCATTTCAAACATATTATTTCAAAGAATAGGCTCTTCCATTATACTAATATAACTAGATAAAGGAAGTGATGGTGCAGTTTATGTACCTGCTCAAACTAGGATCTCTTAATGTAACCCTCCTCTCGCTACTAATGCCATGTGAATGGGCCTTGCATTGATAAAGGAGACAATAAGGAGGAGCGTAGACCAGGTTGAAACATAGGCGACCCCGATCAATTGGGGGAGGGCGGAGAAACTATTGGCCAGTGCATTGATTGGGCGAAAAGGCACTGGTTCATGGGCCCTCTATGATTTGAGTTCAATCAAGGCGCTGTGCCACACGATATATGGGTACCTCTCTCTCCCGAGTTGGGGCGCAACACGCTTTTTTAGCGGGTCTCCGTTACGCTCCTCGTATGAAACCGAGCGCTCCCGGTGCTTTGTGCTCCGGTCGCCTCTGTACAAGCGTATAAGAGCTATTATGTATGCTCGATAAAAGGAAGTTTATGAAAGACTCTTTCATTATGAATAGTGAGAACTTTGATCGTATGAACAATGCCGTCCGCTTTTATGAGTTTCCATTGATCTCACCCCAGTATATTAAGCTGCGAAGTTGCGGAAGCATGAAATGAAATTTACGAATGAGCATTGCTATCTGATTCCTACAAAAGATATAAGGGAAGCTCACTTTTGTCAAATGGGGCTATGGTGAAAGCATAGAACCCCGTCTTAAATCAACTGGTTAATCTGGGAGAAAATGAGAACAGGATATGTTATGAGAAGAGTGACGTGGGAATCTCTTTCATTTCAAAATCTATACACTCGACGAAGTAGGATTCGGAAGATGAAACTGCATGAAGCATATCGATGAACAGGTACGGTGTGAGGAGAGGCCTATTCTCAACAATGAGTTAGATGATGCAGCTCTAGTTGCTGGAGTATTGACTACCTTAGACGTGGACGCGGCAGGAATAGATCCAGGGGCGAATAGAAAAGGAGTTCGGAGGATCTGAAGAATCGAGGTCATTCATCAATAATATACTGGGGTCTTTTACTACGGATCCCAATTTTTATACTGGCTGCAAGTTACTTCCTTTCTGAAATCCCCGATCTTTGGCTTGACTCCGTTGAACTCATCCCGTACGGGTGGCATATCAATGATCTCTAGGGGAGATTCAGGCGTATTATTACGCAAGCACCTGGGTCCCCAGTTAATATCCTGGGTCTTCTTTCACTGACATCCTAGGTGCGTAGCGATCTCGATCCTGCTGTGCAGAATCCTAGGATCTCTATGGCGGACCTAGCTTTGTGGATCTATCTGGGAGTTCACTCCACAAAGCACTTTCTGATTCTCTTGCTTCTCTCTGGCCCGGGGCCCCGTATATTAATTTGTCTCCCCAGACATTTCGTTTTGGATAGCATGTCCGCTCTTCAATCGTAGGCTGAGCTCGTCTCGTTAGAGGGCTCTCGGTAGCAACGGTCTGTAAAAAACTCGTTTCGAGAAAGATAGGACTCTGGCTATTTCAAATAACGGTTCTTGTTGTAATGAAAGAGTCGGAGTTCGATCTTCTTCCAAAGTCATTCTCTTTTCCGGAAGCAATGATAATCAAGGCAAGGCAATCATTCCTGTGCGGTTCCAGGTCGCATCGTGCTAGTATATTAATTGGGCGTAGGCCGTTGCTAATAATAATAATGGGTAGATCCAGCTAGACAAGTGTGGGCTTCGCTACCTCTCTGCTTGAGTTGTTCCGGTGGCTGAATTTGTTCTAGTCCGCAAGCACCTTGATTGTATCCGGCCATCCAAGCTTATTTTGTGAAAAAGGATCTCCCTGCTTTGATCTTCTGAGTTAGGAAGAGGGAGCGTAGCTGTATATTGATTACGGGGACAACCGGCCGAGTATATTAATCTGGGCCTAATAGTTTAGTTGACTTGGCCTTACTCAATAAGCGTCAACTAATCCAGTGAGAAGCCACTCATGGAAGTCCATTCGTTTGTTCAGGTCCCAATTAATATACTGGCCTTCCTTCGGGCGCCTTGTTGTTGCTGATGAGTCAAGGGCTGCTGTTGCTAATGTAGCTCTTGTTGCTAGCTTCTTTGCTTGTCTGCTACGCACCTCGTTCTGGTAGGAAGAAACTCGCAAGCACCTGAGAATTCATCTGAATTGGAACGGTCTAACAAGCCCACCCTTTTAGTGGTAATATACTGGCGGTTTATAAGACTGATGATCTTCTAGCAACTGGAATAGCCCCTCGTTATCTCCCGGCTCGCGCAGATGAGCTTAAAAGAAGTACAACCTCTGATACTATTGACTACCCATCTTTCCTTCAACTAGCTTAGCAACCGGGAGTCTCCTGCCTATTACTATGAGTTTCCTCCCTATTGTCGCCTTAGGTCGAACCCAATTAATATACTAGCGGAGTTCATACTGGACCTTAGCTTCGCTATCTTGGCTAACTAATACTCTTTCAAGGTCGAGGACCAATACTGCTACCCAAAACGAAGAATTCCTTGGTGTTTGGATCGGGGCTGCATCCCCAGTAGTTGCTACCTTATCCCTTCGTCCTTCCCTCGTTCTGGTAGGAAGAACACTCCTTTCAAGCCAGTCTTCCAGTTGTTTAGCTTCCCTCGTTCCTCGGTTTATTGGAGGGACAGCTGAGACCGATAGGGCCAGTATAAACATTGGCGCCTAGAATACCAAGTCCAGTATAAACATTGCGGGTGGGACGGTTCTACTCCTGATTATTAGGATTGGTATGATATCCACCCGGTTTCTACCATCTGCCCATGCCAGTTGTTTGATAGCTGTTCAAACATTACTACACTTCTTTTCATTACTGCCAACTATGCCAAACTATTCTTACTCTAGGCCAAGTATATTAATTCGGGCGAAATTGGACAAGCAGCAGGCAGCTAAGGTGACTAATGAATTAAGGACGACAAGACCCTTATTCAACGCCCCTGTATTTCCGTAATGGATGTCTCTGCATGAACTAACCCTAAAGAGGTTCGTAGCTCTAGTGAGGTATAATACTTAGACGGAAGGCGGCTCTTACAGACGGAGCTCCAGTACACTTCAACCAACGGGAGGACAAGGCGCCCCAGATATTAACTCCTAGGAGGGAGTAGTATGTACTATTGACTTGCGCATTTCCGTCCTCATGATCAACGAGAGGCGAGCTAAAATCCTGCAAATAAAGCAAAAACCGCTCCCATAGAAAGTACATAATGGAAATGTGCCACCACATAATAAGTATCATGTAGAGCAATGTCTAGCCCAGAATTCGAGATCGAATCGTAGCCAAAGTCTTTTTCCAGGTTTAGAAAGACTGGTTCGAAAGGACCAGGAAAGATCAGTTGTTCGCTCTTCTTCAAGGGGTGAGAGAGAAAAAGAGAGTAATGACATCGTACCGCCCGGGAATTTTATTAACTTGCTTGAACAAATCTGCTCTTTTCGAACATCAGGCCAACGGGCGTGAGATGAGATGATATTTGCTGTTGGATTAATATTCTGATCACTACGCTTTAGTGGCCAACGGGCGTGAGATATGAAAAGAGTGACCCTGAGCATAGTAAGTAATATTTCGCATGCTCATTCTATTTTCCCATAGTGAAATTCTCCTTCCTGATTCCAGAGCAGAGAGAGGAAATCTGTCTCATTCGGGGAGATAGTCAAGCATTTTGATACCGGGCTCAGAGAAGAAACATGCAAAGGCATGGATTGAGTGAAGCTCTTCCCCTCTCTCCAACTAGTCGCTTTTTCGACTCTAGTTCTTTATATACTCGCTTCAAGTATTCCGCTCGCTCTAGCTATCGCTTTTTCAAAGAAAAAGGTCTTACGCTACGTAAACTACGCTCTTACGCTTAATCGCTCTTACGTTACTTCGTAACTCTATAGTATTCTCATAAAAAAGATAAGATAGATCTAATAGTTCACGGAGAGGCCAGGAGAATAAGAAGATGAAAAAGAATGATTCTCCCAAGTCGAGTGACAGGGCTTGCCCTTAGTCTTTTTGTTCTTTCTTATTTAAGTGGGCTTAACTGATCTAATTAGAAGTACATCGCTAACAGGTTTGCTTGAAATACGCCTTTCAATCTCTTACTTGTTTTCCTAAGCAAACTCTCATCGGCTGGCCGGAAACTTGCCTCGAAATGCTCCCTCGACCTCTCTGATAAGCATGCTTCATAAGGAGGTCCCAGCACGTGAGACCTAGCTCGGGAAAGATTATGCATGTAGGGGGGCCCCTTCCCCAGAAATGAATTGGTGAGCCGACTCTAGCTCTGCGATCATACTAGAAAGAGGCTTCTTGGTCATCATCCTAGAAGGCTGCCCTTATTTATTTAGATTGGAATATTTATACTGGAACTGGACCGACTTATAGAACTGGACTCGATTAAGGTCATTCCCAAGGGCTGCAGGAGAACTCCAACTAAAGATGGGCTTAGAACTTAAACGAACTTTTTGGCAAAGAACAGGTTAAGACCTTAGGACTTTAGGACAGGGGACGGATACGAAGTCTACTAGATGAGGGACTGGTGGGCCATGGCAGGAGGAAAAACTGTTACGGACACTGAAACTCCCCTGTCTCTTAAACACCTTCTGACATGGCTTATCCAGAAGCAATGGCCTGGCCTGAAACTGGCTAAAAAGAAAATGGCTTGCTAACAGGATCTGTAACTGGTTTCAAAAGATTACAAACAGCTGTCGCAATTAGTAATATAAACAAAGGCTTGCTTTGCTAGCTTCTACTTTTGGGAAAGCTAGTCAATCTTCAACCTTCATAGTACTTGTGTTAAGCATGTCAAATGCCTCAATTAATATACTGGACTTGGGCCCTATTCTCTCAACTTATGCTTAACACAGTCAAAGTTCGCTTTCTTTCGCGTTCACGACATCCCTTGTTCCTCGCTTCGAACGGCTCCTCAGTGGAGGAGTAGCAGTGCTGGTCCCCTTCAGTCAAGTGCTTGTGTCTGCTGTTACCTACCGTAGGACCTCCGTCCCCGAAGCGAAGAAAGAGGAGCAGGAACAACAGGTTGTCCTCTCCTGGCCCAGTAGTTCCGCAACTATTACCGTGGTTGTTGCCAACGGGGATCCCCCATTCCGAAAGGGAAAGGGGCTGGCCGTTAGGTACAAAGTTGTATGCCACTGCTGTGGTGCCGATAGATTCACTACTTCAGCGTCGTTATCGGACATTGCAGGCTTAGCATCTATTTTTCGTATATCGTACCGAGAAGAGGCCTCCAGCAACAACAAGAATGGAACTATAGGCTCCTATGCTGGGAGCATTTCGGGGTATAGGTCTAACCACCTCAACTCCCCTGGCATGCTATAGGGAATGGGAGATTACCGGTAAGCCAGATGCTTTGCGAACCACCGGTACATTTCGTTGCACTTAAATCACCCTCGTTAAGAGGCGCACTCCGATACCATTGATGTCCAATAACTTTTATAGTAATGGCTGGATCTACTACTACCTCGTCCATTGAGTATAACAGAGCAAACGATGGTATAGCAATGAACATTGGGATGATACTTGGAAAGATGGTCCGAATAATCTCTATAGTAGTTCCATGAACAATCCTTTGCGGGATTGGATTAGTTTGCTCGTGGAAATGCCACAAAGCTCGAACCAAGATCCGTGATACGGAAACCAAAATCAGAATGAGGAAGAAAAAGATATCGTGATGTAAGTCAATGATTCCTTGCATAATAGGTGTAGTTGCGTCTTGAGATCCTAATTGCCATGGTTCCGCAGCATCACAGGGAGCGATTGTGAGGAATCGCCATACTAATGTCCTGAATAACTCTGCCATCATTTGTCTTTCCATTCTGTGACTGCCCGAAAATCTCAAAGAGACTGATAGATATTTGCGTTGGTTTTTCCAACAAAAGAAAACAAGAAGCCTGGAAGAGCCTGAAAGCACTGGTCTCCCTATTATATGAAATTTCACAGATGCACGTGCGCAACACGGCCGAGTTGGTGCTAGACGTGAATTGGCAAAAGCCCACACAGCAGAATGACGAAAGTCATGTGTCCTCTCTGTCTACGCGGATCAACAAAGCCAATAGGGGACTGACGTGGCAAATGAGCTGAGAGGTGCTTGCGATTGCTTCTTCCTTCTTGAGGGACTGTCTAATAGGGAAGCCGGGGAATGCTCTTGGTCCGCTTTCGATGTGAAACATTCCGTCCCTCCCGAATTAATATACTGGCACCTCGCCCTAGCAACTCTCACCCTCGTTTAATCCCACTCTCGATCGCCTCCGCCCAATTAATATACAGGTTGCTTTCTTTCCTACCTTATTCCTTCAACCAGAATTCGATTCCCCGACATTTCTCTACTGGCTTAACTACTTTCTGGAAGTCTGATAGCACTCTGAACTCCTAAATCAAGAGGCTAAACTCTCACCACTCGAATCATCCCCTACAGGCAATGAGGTAGTAATTTAAGCTTGAATCGCAGGCACCTTCTGAGATCTGCTATCTTGTCGGAAAAGCAAGAAAAAGAAAATAAGGCGACCCCGATCAATTGGAATTCCCACTATAAACAGACCGATCCAGTATAAACAATGGCGCCAAACTATTATAAACATTCGGGAGGCTGTATATTAATAGGACCGATCCAAACTATTCTTGGACCGAGGTGGTGCATACCAAGGAAGACCGAAGTGAGTGCTTGATAGAGTTCACGAGCGTGCAAACCTTGTGAAAGTTTGGTAGCGAAGCTGGGATTAATATACTGGGAGGTACATAACGCACTTACGCAAGCACCTCAAGAAGCGGTCTCTTTACTCTGTTGAGTCGTTCACTCTCATTACTCACTAGTCGTCTACTAGCTTAGGCTTATGCTTGATCTTCGACCGCATCAAAGAGTACTTGAATAGTCCTTTAGCCTTGGTACCACCAGGGGCATCCTCTCATCATGTATCTCACGGACATCGATGGGGTACTTAGGCAGCAGAATCCCAACAGACAAAGGAGACGCAGTTCCAACTAGGCCAGCAGTTCCTAAGCCCTAAGTAAGAGCTCAATACTTGGACCCCTATTATTAAAAACGGACGAACCACTTACTTGTTTGGGGGTTCAGGCTCACATCCTTGGTCTCAACGACTGGTAATCAGTCCGCTTTGGCTTTTCGCATCTGATTGAGATATGCTTAACAACTGGGAATTCCCCGTTCTTTCTTACCGGGATAGAGCTTGATGCGACTTCCCATTGCCGTTGCTTTAGCTCCAATAAAAGTCTCATGTGGTGAAGAAAAAAAATGGAAGCCATCAATGATTGAGTTTGGTCGGTTGCCGGCGCTATTATTTGTCTAAAGGCCACCTTCGTGGTTTCGGTTGAAGGATTATAAGCCGATTAGTTTGTGCAATAACTCGTATAAGAGGTGTTTAATCGCATGAAATTCAACCATACTTGTATCAGAAGATCAAGGAGCTTTTGTGCGGGGCTCATGGAGAATGCTCTTATCTACACAATTCTTGTGGACGAGGGCCAAAATTCTTCCTTATTCTACTGGAAGTCGAAAGGAAGCACGGAAGGAAGGCAAGGCCTGGTGAAGTAGTTATGCCTATGCCCCCATTACTAAGGCAAAGCGGTTTTCATGATCGTGCTACGCCCTTATATCTTTCTAGCATCCCCTATTTAGATCACTTTGTCACTAAGTAAGTCAATGTGAAATTTAGGGCTAGAGCGACTCATGCTGCATTCACTCCGATTGGGAATGTCTTCTAAGCTGGGTTTTTTTTAATAATGAGAATACGAGACGAGGTTGTGGAATGACGAATATTAGGTGTGAAATAAATTACTTTCTTTTCATCCAGGTTTTTATAATCTTTTTACGGGAGGAGGGGAGTGAAGTGACGTGCGACTAAAAGGAGCGACCTCTCCAAACTATTCTTAGCCTAGTATACTAAGTCGGAAGGAAATTTCCTTAATGATCGGAGTAGCTCGTTCTTGTCCGCGAGAGAACATACCGGATCTAAGACATGTATACATAGCTCCCGGAACCACAATCGGATCATATGTCTAATAAATCACTCATTCTCGTGCTATTGAGAAAGAAATTTGGTGAAGAACTGGCGTCTGCTTTCTCTTTGAGTGAAATAGAATGGATGCTTGATCAAATATTATTTCAACAAAAAAAGATCAATGAAATGAGAGTAACTGGACATCACCCATAAAAAGGAAAGCGGTCTACGGGACCATACCTAAGGAGCTACTAAAAGGAACTCGTGATGGCTAAGCAGCCGAAGTAGCGAAGCCGTCAGGGATGTACTATAACTGATCAGGCAAGGAGGTAACAACAACATCTGTTATATCTCATAATACAAATTAGGTAGGAATTATATTACTTGCAACCACTACGGAATTTCATGAACGACCTGCTTCACACACACCAAAACCAAAACCAAATAGTAAGTAGTAAACCCTATGAGTAAACTCATAAGCTTTCTACGCTTCGGAATCGAGAGTCAGATCCCCCCTTACTTATGAGGAGACAAAAGGAGAATTGTCTAGACTAACGTCTAGAAATGACTTGATTTGCATGAGAGTTCATTCGCACATGGACCTAAGACACAAATAGGGAGAAAAATCCTAATCATCACAGAAATATTTATCCGACTTCGGTTGCCTCAGAGATGATTCTCGAGTCAGGGACTTGTGTAAAGAAAATAGAAGTGGTTGCTTTGGTTTAGAGGAATTTCCCGTGTGTCCAGAGGCCAGGGTTGTATAATAGAAAAAGTGATTAAGATTCAAGTATTTACTCCCTTCTTGACGTATCCTATAAAGATAGTGAACTCGCCAACCCCACACAGATAAAGAAAGGACAGACGGAGGTAGTGTTTTCTTGTAAAAAAAAAGAGTCTTTTCCATCAACTAATTGAATCATGGCTTGTTCGACTATATAAATAAGGGGGCAGCGAAGTGAATAAGGTGCATTTCCATCCAAGAGAAATCCCATGCGTAATATACTAAGTTCGAAACCTCATATTATATATCAGTTCACCTGGCTACGGTTCCGCTCGTCAAACTCCACTCCCGCTGGTCGTCCCTAACCGGTTATTGAATCCCGATAATAGTCCGCTGCTACCAATAGAAATTGCATTATTGGGAAGGTCTTAAGTCAGCTAATTCAAACACTATACATATGGAAAGCTATGCTTTTGCCGATTGAGAAGAAATATTGAGTCAAATGAACAATTGACGAATAACAATATTCCATTGAGCGCTCTAATTGATGGAACTCGGTATATGATATTACACTCCGCGGAAATTCTTCTTTGAAAGATCGAAGAAGAGTAGAGATAGCGAAGGTTGCGAGGTGAACCTAATCCGCTAAACAATCAGAATCTTGCACAATAGTAATCACTTGCTGCTCGCTAATTGAAGGCGGTTGGAAGTTGGCCTTCTCTCTCTTTCAGTCCGGGCTTGTCTTGTTGATTGACCCGATCCCTTGTTCTGAGGTCTTCTCCTCATAATAATACAAAGGAACTGGCAACATGAAAGTCCAATGATAGGTCAGCTAACCCTCCCGCTTCGCTATCCGAACGAGGGAAATTCTTTTACAATAGGCTGCATATGCTGTTGGTGCTGATATATTGGGCCCTTACTATTATATTGGGGCCAGTATATCAATTGGGAATCCAACCAGAATCGACACCTAAGGCCGTCACAGGTATTTATTCAGAGTGTTAAGGTTCTGCTTTTTTTTTTATTGAGAAACCGTTGCTTTCATTTCTTTTTTTTATTATATTAAGTTCAGGGCGTTTCCCAGTTATTCTGGCATGAAATATAAGATCCTAATCTAAAGCGGATGAGAAGAAATTGATGTAATAAAAATGTTCCAAGCATGATCAGATAGTACAATTCACCAAAGCTGCATACATATTTCGTGTCAAATCAGCAAAACAGTAACTTTCCCATGATATTACTTCTCGCAAGCGTACTCCTTTTTTGAAACCCGAATGATTATTCCCCACTTTCCGAATAGAAGAATTCAATCAGTGAATTGTGGCATGTCAGGTTTCCATAAGAAATGAGAACTAGGAGCTTCAATCTCCCCAGTTTAGTATTCTTTACTCAACTCAAAGACAAGATAACGCGAGTGGATCTATAGCACGACTGAAAGGAGTGGATCTATGAGAGCACGACGGAGTGGACGTTGAAGCATTAATGACTTAGATACCAACTCAAATCAAGATTGGTTGGGTGTGAAGCATGTGTCCCCATGGTAGGTTATATCCACTACCTGGCACGTAACATCTCTCTCTGTAGGAGTCTGTTTACACCTTGACTCGCC
Source organism: Allium sativum (assembly GCA_030737875.1). Lineage (NCBI taxonomy): Eukaryota > Viridiplantae > Streptophyta > Magnoliopsida > Asparagales > Amaryllidaceae > Allium > Allium sativum. Next base: position 167,847,647 of record CM060913.1, read on the forward strand.
ACACCTTTCATAGAGAAAGGAGACCTGTCCAGTATACTTAGACCAATGCTAGGATACAATGCCCCTGACTCGCCAGTATATTAATTGGCAGGTGCGTAGCGAGAGGAAGGTCGCTAAGCCTATAAGGTAGGGTATCTGGACTATGCGGGTAGTGAACTTCCTTATGTTACTAATTTTAGTTATTCTCATACTTTGTTCCCCTAAATATACTGGCTCCTCTCATCAATATAAATCGCTTGCGCCCCTGCTCTAGCTTTCCCTCATATTTCTATTCTTCTGATACCTGATCAAAAACGAATAATCCATACCGCGAGAGAGAATAGCTACTCGTTCGTTTGCTCATTCCAATGTCCTTTTATTTTATTAGTCTAAAGGGAGGTGGTCGATCGAATGATTCATTGCCAGAGCTTGGTTGAGTTACTGGTATTCCCTTGTGTCTTCTTATGGCTTCAAGACGTACGCTTGTAGTTATAAAGAGACATCTCTTGCGGTTGTTCGCTACGCACCTATGGTCGCCTCGATACCAATAGAAAAACAGGAAGGGCCATCACTCATCGTTCAATTAGATGTCCAATGGGCACATAGATATCTATAGCTTCTCTAGTCTAAAATCTTAGATCATAGCTAACTATCTATCGGTCTCAGCTGTACAACGTCTATCTCCGCCCAATTCCTTGTTCGTAAACCCGCTCCTTTTAGTCACAATTAATATAATGGCCAATGATATACTGGACCAACTTGAGCGCTCTTTAGTCAGTCTATCCGTACATGCAGCTGTACGTTCTCTGGATCTGCGGATATTGGCGGGGCGCACCTCGTATCTTTCCCTATGCGGATATACAGACCTTGTTGCTTTCGTGTTGACCAGTGCTATTTTCATAGAACCCTCGTTATCGTCAACTATTCGTTTGCGTATCACATATGCATCCGAATCTGCAGCTACTTTCTTTGATCTGATTCTTCCACATATGCGTAGTGGTTTACTGAACTGTTGGTGGCCATCATCCTCTGCTTTGCGTCCTCATATACTAGTAGCTGTCTCTCGTCCATAGGGCAAGCAAGAATTGACCATCTGGGATGGGGAGGACTGAGAATACTTGTTGTGGGATCTAGCGGCTCCAACCGCATTGACGATAGTCCTTCATTGCGACTTAGATTGCACGAGTATCGTCGTCTCCATCACTTCCTCAACCTCTAGAGGAGTGGAAGAGAATTTTCTTGTTCTTACTTTTGCTCTTACTTCTTCGAATAGAATTGTCTCTGCTTGGTTCCATCTCAGTCTAGATCCGTCTCTCAGTCAGCCTCTAAAGATAGCACTGCCAGGAATAGAGAGTCCATTTCGCTACGCACCTCGTCCTAGTGGTTCCTCTATCCCGTTCTAATGGTTCTTCCATTCAGTGTCATCCAATTAATATACAGGGCATAATAGGGGTCACATAGCTGCTCGTTGACCTCAACGTGCCCTAGAACATGAGTCTAGCGACCTACCAGAGAGAGAGGTGCTTGCGAATCAGTAAAAGAGAAGAAGGTGCATAGCGCCCATTATTCTACCAGAAGACTGCAAGATTCAGAAGAAACCTAAAGGAAGAGAACCGAAATGTTTATACTGACATTCGGAAACATCAGGTGCGTAGCGAAATGTTTCTTGGTTTCAACTCTGCTCCTGGTGTTCGAACTAGTCATTAATGGTTGGCTACATGGGTAGTTTGCATTTTTCGGTATGCGTTGCGAACACTTTCATTTCTTTTTAGCGTCTCATCTTCTCTGGAGAAGCTAAAATCGAACGGATAGAGCAGATGGTCCAACTACAGAACTTCTTCTTTTTCATTACTTCCATGGTCGTGCCTTGTGGCACGGCAACACCCATACTATTGAAATGGTTCGTTAGTAGAGATGTTCCCACTGGTGCCCATTCTTCCAATGGTACTATAATTCATATTCCTATCCCTGAATTCCCTTTTTTGGTCTATCTACATTCCAGGAAATTCATGCGCTCCATGGACAGAGCAAAAAGTGGAGTGTTGGTCAGAGCAAGCCCCCCCTATTATTAAATAATATAATTGGTAGAAGCTCATCCGCTAGAAATGCTTTATTTCGTTTCATTCCCGCTCTTCATTTCCTTCTTCTTGAATCCATGGGGGACTTGTCATATTTCAAGTCTTTCTGCAGTCTGCTCTGTTTACAATTCTTTCGTACTCTCTTCTCTTAACCCCGTGATAGGTCATTGAAGCGTGAGCGGGCGCGGAGAAGGAAAGGCCAAACACTTCGGGGGAATGAGCAACGATGAAATGACAAGATGAGGTGGCCCGGGCACCCCCATATAGAAAGAAGGGTCGAAGGTTTTGGGCCTGTAGCTTTCCCCGCCCCCCCTTCGAAGAGTGGTGCTTGTTTGGGGGGTGCGCCACCAGAAATCGGGCTTGAAGCTCTCGCCTTACCAACGAGCCGACTGCTGATTGCTGTTGGTCACGACTACTACAAAAAAGTGAAGATGAATCTTCCTATTTCACATGGAGGAGTGTGCATCTTTATGTTGGGTGTTCTTCTGTCGTGCGACCAGGTGGCTTATGTGCGACCTGTGGCCCACGCCTCCTATTTGTTCAGGGCGGGTGGCGTGAACTCTGATTCGATCCAATCCCGCCGCTGAGATGCTCAGTTTACTCCTTAACCTTGATAGGAAGATAGATGGCTTATTCAAAAATGAGTGCATAAGGGTAAGGCACTTTGGATGAACTAATGCGAATGTGTGTAAGCCTCGCTGCTCGGAAACACCCAGTGCTGACCACACTGAGAGAGACGAAAGCGCGGGTAATGCCAGTTGGCGAAGTGGCGTTAAGCATCCCTAGTGGTATGCAAAGAGAGGTCGTGATGATATCATCTACATCCGTACCGCTCCTCGTGGAGTAGATCCCGCATCCAACCCCCTTTTTTCCATTTTCCAAGGAACGGGAGAATTCCCACTACCGTTGGTAGGCCAGCCGGGCCGTGAGCGCGGTGGGAACGGGCTTCCCAAAAAGCCAGCCCCAGCCGGGGAAGGGGATGGCCCTAAAGTTGTGTTGGCAAAGAGGGTTGCGGGCGGATAAAAGCGGACGTGGGGACTCGGGTCGGGGCACAACGTAACTAAGAGAGCCATTCCATTTAGGGCAAGCATGATCGTAGTTTGGGCGGGCACGAGCGATCTGGTGCCGAGCCGATTGGAAATGTCTTCCGATGACTACTGCACTTACGAGATTAGTATTAGCCGCCTATCCCGAACCGGAATGGACTAGGCGACCTCTTCATGAGGCAAGCGTAAGTGAGGAATTAATCCCCTTTAGTATATTAATTGGGTCCACACCTCGCTAGTATATTAATTGGCCTTTAGTATATTAATTGGGGAGGTATCTTAATTACCAGTATAAACATTTTCGACCCGCCCGAAGGGGGTCGGTTTTTTGGGGGTGGGGGAATAAGCTTGCTTCTTCACAAGCTTATCCCCGCCCCGTTTCCTGTCCGTCCCGGCCGGCAGCAGCCAGGTCTCCCCAATGTTTATACTGGACTTGGTATACTAAGCACCTCAACTTCCCCCGGTCTTCGGCCCGAGCTGTATGAGGCAGAAACTCGTCCCACGTACGGTTCGGAGGCCGAGTCCCACCCCCCAGCAATAATGGTGCGGCTTAGGTCAACTAATACGAATAAGATACAGTTCACTCAACGATTGCCTTTGGGTCCCGAACTCCATATGGGTAAGCAGCGTTGTTGTTTGCGAGGTCTCGATCATTTACACGGACCCACTTCTCATTCCATTTGTGGTAATTTGATGGTTTATAAACCGTCCCCAACGAGCGATCAGTTCATGTTTGAGCATGATGAATCACTTCGTGCCGACCTGTTGCCAATAAACCTTCCTGCCTCATATGAGAATGGAAAACTGGAGCATTTTCTGCATCGGTGGATGAAGAATCACGAACATCAGAATTTCTGGTTTACCATGTTCCCAAAAAAAAGATTATTTTTTTCCATTCGAGAAACGATGAGCACGACTGAAGTGGCTATACATACAAATCTATTTACGGATCTATATGCTCCGATTGGAACTGGAAGTTCTAGAACTGGCGGTTGGTATACCACAATAATGAAACTGCCCTTTCTTTTTAGTATTCAGATAGGATTTCTGTTGGCTTCATCGGGAGGCTCGCGTAATTTGTTACGTCAACTCAAAAAAGAGAAGTTGCATTGGAATCGTGAAAGTGAAAGAGATTTCAAAAAAAGGGTAATCTAAACTATTCGTTCATAATTGCATAAAAGGAGTCAAAATAGTGGTTGCGGCGCCCCGTATATTAATTGGGCGACCATAGGTGACCTCTAGGCCAGTATATTAATTGCGGGAGCGATCGAAGTGAGGAGACCTTTAGTATATTAATTGGGTCCACACCTCGCTAGTATATTAATTGGCGTAGTGAGCTGGAGGCTCCATGGTTTGCTTGCAGTCTACCACGCTCCTTGACGTCGCCCCTGATCTATCAATAGAGGGAGCAAAAAACAGGCTTTGCTCCCCAAAATGAAGAAAGAAGGGTCGAATTTTAGACCGCTCACTGTAGTTCTACCCATAGAAAAGATCATGAAAGAGGCAATCAGAATGGTACCCGAATCTATTTACGATCTCGAGTTTCCAAACACATCGCACTTCCGCTCGGGTCGAGGCTTCCACTCGGCCCTAAGACGGATCAAAGAAGAGTGGGGAGCCTCTCGTTGGTTTTTGGAATTCGACATCAGGAAGTGTTTTCACACCATCGACCGACATCGATTCATCTCAATCTTTAAGGAAGAGATCGATGATCCCAAGTTCTTTTACTCCACTTAGAAACTGTTTTCCGCCGGACGACTCATAGGAGGTGAGAGGGGCCCTTACTCCGTCCCACACAGTGTACTACTATCGGCCCTACCAGGCAACATCCACCTACACAAGCTCGATCAGGAGATAGGTAGGATCCGATAGAAGCACGAAATTCCTCTTGTTCTGAGAATCAGATCAGTTCTATGTTGGACAGGTCGTCGTATTGATGACCAAGAAAACTCTGGAGAAGAAGCAAGCTTCAACGCTCCCCAATACAACAGAGCCATCATTGTGGGGAGGGTAAAGAGCATCCAACGCAAAGCGACCTTTCATTCCCTTGTTTCGTCGTGGCACACCCCCCCCCCCCCCCCCACAAGCACCCCCCGGCGAAGGGGGGACCAGAAAAAGCCTTTTGTTTTCCCCTCGGCCCTTGCCGCCTTACTTAACAAGCCCTCGAGCCTCCTTTGCGCCGCCTTCCTCATAGAAGCCGCCGCCCCGAAGGCCGAATTCTATGGTGGGGAAGGCTTTCATAAGAATTTGGCCATGAGAGACCTTATTAAGTATTGCAAAAGAAGGGGCCTGCTGATAGAGCTGGGCGGGGAGGTGATACTAGTTATCAGGTCAGAAAGACGCCTAGCCCCCTTAAAAACCCATGACATATTAATATTAATAAGGATTTGTTACGCGCGATATGCCGACGACTTACTACTAGGAATCGTAGGTGCCGTAGAGCTTCTCATAGAAATACAAAAACGTATCACTCACTTCCTACAATCCGGCCTGAACCTTTTGGCAGGCTCTGCAGGATCAACAACCATAGCTGCACGGAGTACGGTAGAATTCCCCGGTACGGTCATTCGGGAAGTCCCAATTAATACAAGGGGAACGACTCCCATACAATTCTTACGAGAGCTGGAGAAGCGTCTACAGGTAAAGCACCGTATCCATATAACTGCTTGCCACCTACGCTCCGCCATCCATTCCAAGTTTCGGGACATAGGTCATAGTATCCCGATCAAACTGCTGACGAAGGGGATGAGCGGAAGAGGTCGTCTATTGGACGCGGTTCGACTAGCAGAGACTCTGGGAACAAACGGAGTAAGAAGTCCCCAAGTTAGCGTATTATGGGGGACCGTCAATCATATCCGGCAAGGATCAGGGGAGATCTCGTTGTTGCATAGCTCATGTCGGAGGAACGTGCCATTGGACGTTCAATAGGCAGTCTCACGATCGGACATGAGTATCCGGAAGTTTTCATTGGATACTCCCGCGAGTCGGAAGGCGGCGGGGGAAAGAGGGGGACACTGGGCGGGATCTTTTAGCAGCGAATTTCCCATACAGATAGAGGCGCCTATCAAAAAGATACTCCGAAGGCTTCGGGATCGAGGTCTTAAGATTCCGGTATCCGGTTATATAATCATGCAAATACTCGCATTTGCTCTGGCATCACAGGTATTTCATTAACGGAATATGGCTAGGTATATTCATTAGGGAAGTGAGATATCTCTCTTCTAGTTAGCCGATAGAACAGCAAGGTGAAGACTAGCAACCGGATGCATCTCAGGGAAGATATAACAGATTCAGGCAAAGTCGAGAAGGGAGGTGTGAAATCTCTCTCTTCTAGTTCGCTGAGATGCCCGAAGCTCTACCGATCAAACACTAGCCTACCTAATATGACAGTTGACGCACTAAGGAGACTATATAAGCTATCACACTGAAGCCTATAGGACAGACCGAAGCATAGATCAAATATGAAACCAGACGGACACCCATCGTTGCTTAAAGTCTATGCGGAAAGGAGATTCTCTAAGCTAGAACCTGTTCCCTATCGGAACTCAAGGCAGAGGGACAGGGGGAAGGTGAAGAAATGCATAGTCGCTCGCCTCTCTCTTTTTATCTTAGTAAATGCGGACTCCCTTAGAGAATACCTTAGCTCGAAGCCAGACAGAGGTAGCCGGAAGAATGAAGTCCTCACCCCTAGCATACCCAAACCTCACTTAGAGAGTGACTTATGCATCTCAGTCTGAGGAAGCCGAAAGAAAGAACCCTCCTTCGCTCCTCGCTAGCACCTGCAAGTGAGATTCCTTCGTTTTAGTGAAACTACTTGGGCAATAAGAAAGAACTCACTCCGCTCGCGGAATACCCTGGGTTAGATGCTCGATAGAAGCCTGTACTCAGAGACCCCTTTATGTGCGATAGAAGTAGATGATCCGCAGAAGAAGAGCCCTAACTAAACTAAGGGGCGGGTGGAGATAGAAAGGTAAGAGGTATTCTCTAAGGGGAGACCCAAACTCTTCTTCGAGTGGAGTCCGGCTGTATAACAAGACCTGAAGTGAGTCCGCGCATCTATCTCTTATTAAGGAACACGAGTCCAGGGGAGATCAAAGATCGGCGTTGGAGCATCTATAGCTGCGTTCGATCAAATCCCTGGGAATACTCTGCATCGAATTCATTCCAGAAAGACCAAACTCACATCTAGGCATCCTATCTAGTAAAGAACTTCGCTCCAAGTTTGCTATGAACTCGTTAGCTTTTCTATCTCCACAGCCCAGTATATTACTCGGAACCAAGCATAACAGAGGGAGAATCACTCTCAACGGAAGTAATTTGAGATCAAAATTCCATTCCAGAAACATTTGATTCCGTAAGTGATTATATCTTTCATGTGTACATTGTCCCAGACTCTGCAGTTCCAATCCAGAAGTCAACACGACTGAAGATCTAGGTAGCACCACTTGGAGTTTCGCTACTGGGAAATGAATCAGAAAAAGAAGATAGAGAAAATAATTCTGTTTTGTCCATTTAGTTCAGTAGATTTCCTTTCCCCCTAGATTCATTCGAAATAGTTCAGTGGAAAGTTCATCTTTGCTTACAAACTCCCTCTTTTTCTACTTAACTTACTTTACTTGCCGACACATAATTCACAAGGCAGAGTTGACAGGTCCACAGCAAAGTCAAAGACTTTCCTGTCTCCGGTTAGAAATATATATCTGAATCTGCTGAACCCTTAAGTGAAGGTTTTTATCTTCCACGTATACGCCACCTCATACTCTGACTCGGCTTGCTCTTCCAGCTCTGATGTTAAGGATCAAACAAGTGTCAGATCTTTCTACTGGTGCCGGCCTCTCGCTGGGCTTCCTTATTTTTGATTTTCCAGGTGCAGGGACAAACTGGCAAATAGACTCACTAGCGGGGTCATACGAATGATACACAGAGGTTTACAGATCAGATCTCTCCAGTCAAGCCAATGCATAACATTCTGACTCTGTTCCATATTGGAGATTCCTGGGTACCTAGCTGCCATCCTAGTAAAGTTGGGAAGGCTTCCTCCTAGATCTCCTCCTGGTGGGCTTCAAATAGCTACTCATTTACCCTGACCTCTCGCATTGAAAAAGAAAATACAGAAAGAAATTCTATTTTTAGCATTTAGTTCCCCTTCCCGGATTTCCCAATGTGTAACTCAAGACAGGTCGACTCTAGAATTGCCCAGCAAGGTCAATAGGGCACAACTCCAACCCCTGTCTGTGTTTGGTGTTCTTTGAGAGATATTTTAGAGAGTTGGTATCTCGGCTATACCGTTTCCTTTGACCAAAACAAAGTATTCATAGAAAACGCATGAAAATCAATGTTTTTGAGTCCGGACGTGAAATAAAATAAATAAATCTAGCATTAATTTTATATTTCTTTTTTTTATTATATTTGTTCTAATATCATGTTTCTAAGATATAAACTTGATTGCGCCCTATGCGACAATGGCAGAAACCCAGCAAGAACACTCGGAGGCTATGCCTCATGCGTGGACTTCCGTGCGTACTCAATTGCAATGGTTTTCGCTCTGCAGCTCCAACACTAGCTAAGGCCACCTAAGATTCTTCCCAAAGTGAAATCGCATGAAAAACACGCTAGGACATTACTTCTCAGTCCTAGACATGCGGGATCCTCCATCCTAACGAGACGACACTCTTTAAGCCTCTCCATTCCAATTTGAGAATCATGCAAGAGCAGCAAACAAGAAGGGCGAAGAATCCGAAGTGAAAGAGTGAAAGATCCCGATGAATTCTTCGACGAGGTAAAGCCGGGACAGGGCGACTAGTCTAAGTCAAATATCCTCCGCGGCAGTAATAAATACGGCGAAGTGGCAATTCAATAAGGCAACTCCAGAGAGTGCTGCTTCTTTTGAGTGAGTTTGCGAGGCGACCAACGGGAGGAAATAGATATATGTGAAATGAGCCCTATTTCTCCTTTCCAATGGACACTTCACTTACTTACTAAATACCGGCTTGAACAAGGTGCTTGCGCACTAGAAAGAAAAGAAAATAAAGAGAGTACAAGTTGGTTAAAATATCTCCAAAATAGGTGTAGAGTTCGGAGTAGCGAAGAGGCTTTGATGACGAAGGTACGAAGTGGATTTCTCATAGTCCTCCCAATGAATCATTTTTATGCTATACGAGCATAAACAATAACCATTTAGAATACCTGCAGGGAGAGGGAGAACTGGTTTGATTCATCTTCCACGGCATAAAAGGAAGAGTTAAGCCAGCATAGAGCAAAGCTCAACCAATGGGCTATTTGCTATAGTTCAAAAGCCCTGTTCATAGAAGGTCCGGAGAACTTTATTTTGGCTGCTAAGTAGAAGTTGAAGGCTTACTTGCTGCTTTTAAGAGTAAGGCGGTCTAGCCAAAGCTTTCATGCCACCTAAAGGGAGAACGAGATGCTAACAACGGGCAAAAGAGCAGATCAGGTTGTTTACTGACTTTTGTACTAGCGTACTTGTGTGTTAAAGGAGTACTTTATTTTGGCTGCTAAGTAGAAGCTATAGGCGAAGGCTTTCGCGCCTTGCTGTAAGGTGGAAGCTAGCTACTTGCTTGTTAAAGGTGCTTGCCCGCGGCTATTCGTAGATCTGGAGTTCTGCCCTATAGCCGATTGTGCTACTTTCAATCCTTAGTATTAGTAGCGGGTATTAGGTGAGAGGGCGCCTATCTCATAGCTGTTACTGTGCTTCCTGGATACCTTTCCATGCTTTAACAAGCCTGCTACGCACCTTGCTCTTATAAGCAAGTAGCTTTGATTTGGGAATAAGCTGGAAGTAAAGTAGTATGAGTTGAAGTGAAGGGCGCTAGTAAGTAAAAAAATAATAAGTAGAGCGGAACTAATATATATATATATATATAAAGTGGCTGAACAAAAAGACTTATGACTTGAGAAAGTAAGATCTCCGATCTGTTGTCGGGAAAAGGAGCTCCAATGGTACTTTAGAATAAGAATAATAGGGACTAATAGCCAAATCCAGGCTTTTGAGTTTGTAGCTAGGCAGCGACTCTCTAGCTTCCAGCTATTCTTCCTTCTCTTATGGGACTTAGGCGGGCCAAGGTAATAATTTAACAAACTAGTAATCTAATCAGTCATCTAATCTTAGGCTTCGCTACCTGACTTATCAGCCTGCAAGTAAACTACCTTAACCCCCGCGAAGTCCATTATTGTAGCATGCTTTCAAAAGAAGATGCTCCTGTCCCTCCGCCTTTCCCTTTCCTAGACTCATGCTCTGGGCTCCTAGGTTCGTGTTGCGGTCGCTGCATATAGATATCGGTCTAACTCCGCTTGTCTTGGAAGAGTATATTCTAGTTCATCGAGACCCAGGCATTCGCCGATCCTGCCGAAATTCGTAGAAGCCACTCTTGCTCTTTCCATTCTTCTTCCACTGGCGCTAGTCCAGCCCGTGCCTACTGATTGCTATCTTTCTTTGTCTTTGTCTGGGCTTTGCCGGCAAGAATTAATATAATAAAAATCGAACGATCACAGATGCGACTGAGCTGCTGAAATAAGACTCTATGTCCATGTTCTCGAACAAGCCAGCTACAATTCACGTCTGGCTCAGTCAAGGACGAGGCTTTCATAGCCTTGGCTTGGGGGGACTCTGCAAGAGTAGGCTATTTGTCAAGAATGACTCTGCCGAGAAGGTTTTCATAGCCTTGGCTTGGTGTTAAGGATAATCATTGGAATATAACACATTAATCATCATTAGCAGATCACAGATAATAGCATAAACATAAAAGGATAATTTACACACATATGACAGCAGAATCATATAGATATCATCACATCAGAGAGCACAGTGCAGGATACAACTTAGTGCATAATAATACATAATCAGTCACCATCGCCAGAGGCGAAATCATACATAAAGAGTACACAAAATAAATATCAGTCTACATCGCCAAAGGCGGAATCATAATACATATACAGTAATGGCGGAAAGAGTCAAAGTCAACACGGTGTAGTCAAGCCTCGCCATGAGCCAAAAGTGCGCCAGATACCTGTAACTAGGTTGCCCGTGTGAAAATGAGGGCACCCGAGTTTGCAAGGTGAAACAAACTACGAGTCAGTCATGGGACTGGTATGAGAAATCTACTTAACTTATTAACAACAATAATAAGGCAAATCAAAGGACCACGCCACTTTCGCGGAACGGGTTTACTCCAATGAGTGCTAGTGCATGAAATAAAGTAATTGATTAAATCATCGCAATGCTTTTTATAAAATGAAGCCATTATAAGACTCAGGTCCCATCACACAATGCAACGCAAGCCGGAGGATAGAGTTTTACCTTATAATGGCCAAAAATGCTTCATACGAATAAAACAAAAGTGTTTGATATTATTACTAGTGCATATATGTTTCAAAAGCAAATTCAATCATAAATATCAATCCTAGACGGCATGGGTACCATATATAATGTCTCCCTACTAGTAATACAATCACATTCGCATATTTCGTATTGGAAATTGGATTCCTGCATGAGTCGAGGCAAGGGGCAAGCTCCTCTCCGTTCGAGACACTCTAGCAAATGCCTCGGGACCGCACACAACAATCCCTGGATCCTCCAAGGCCGGTTCTCTCTTACTTTTGAGGATTAATTATTCCTGAACACACGTTTCCCAGTCCTTACAGACCTATAATCGAGGCGCCTCATATTCCAACAACCACATATGTGAAAAGTAGATATAAATGTCAGGGCTGGGAGGTTACTGACACCACCATAGCTAGAAAGAAACGTCGTGCACTCCTTGGGTCCTTCTCCCGTTTTTGGCTCATACCGGGGTGTGAGGCTCGCGAATTCACGTTATACACAAAGCTACGTCACACAGACCATGCTTTGATCATCCACCACAAGACTTTGCTTTGCAATAGAAGCCTTGATCATATGCAACTTAGGCGTGCCACACAGGCAATCCACTCCATGCGACTGATTACTATAATAAATACATAACTTCTGAGCTCGTACGTCTCAGAGAAGGGCGTTAAGAAGAGAATAAATTCTCCGCCGCCAAACAGATATATATTTAACAGAGATCAACCAGCACAGAACAAAATCCAATGTCAGACACACAGTCCATTTACAAGTCCGTTCTGGGTTTGAACGAAACCGGAGGCACCAAATTCCTCGCATATCCGTACAATCAACAGTATGTTTGGACGGCTACTACTTCAGCTCCTTCACGGTAGCTACTTCAATCACGAGCATCAGTAGCGCCCATCCATCCAATGTGAAGATCGTCGGTCTTCAACCGTCATCGACTCTTCAACTTCTCAACGTCGATCGATTATTTGAAATGAGATGAACTCGGCCTTTTCAAATAAACCACGTATATTTAGATTTTCAAATCAATTTATCACATGGTTAGACTATTCAACATTCACATTTCAGTTCTTTAGTTATAATTTTCATGTTAAATGGATTCAACCATCACATATCAAGCAAACACAACAAAATTGGTTTATTTCCACTTTATATCGTCTATAGTATTTTATAACGATACATCGCCATTTTTATTTATTTAAAACGGCCATATTTAATTAAACGACGTTTCAGATCGTGCCCATGCACTAGCGCTATTTTTCACTAAATTTGTTTTACACATATCTGGAAATCTAACCGTTGGATCTTCACAAATTTTATGTCATTAGAAAGATCGTTTCAAAACGAATCCAACGGTTTCCGTTTTGGGAAAATCCGACGGTCGGATCTTCCACACTCATCGTTTGAAGTTACGATTTCAATTTACGAACTGCAGCGTCGTTATTCGATTTAATTTAATTATATATATATATATAATCATTTCTGGCGCTGTTTTTCTTCAGATTTGAATTAAATATTCCAGACAATTCAACCGTCGGATCTATACAAAGTTGGTGCCGTTGGAAAGATATTTCCAAGGCGAACCCAACGGTTGCAGTTTCGGGGAAATCCAATGGTCGGATTTCCCGCACTAGTCGTTTGAAATCACGGTTTCAAAACACGAACTGCACGGCCACGTTTCGTTTTAATTTTATTTATATTTATATATTTATATAAATATTGTTCATTTGACGATTTCAATATCGTTTTCACCTCAAATATTTCACTAACGCCTTTGAATTTTGGAAAATTTCGCCATAGCCTCCTTTGTACGGGAGGGGCTGGGAAAATTCCCAAATAGCCACACGGGCGTCTCATGTCAAAAAGAAAAAGCCAAGCGGCTAGCTAATAGGCTCATAAAATCATCACCCAAACAAAACAATAAACTTGTACCTCGGGCACAAAATTTTATTCCTCTTCTCTAGCCTCTTTGCTATAACCCGTTCAATAAATATGCATGTACATATATGCAATTTTTATCACTTATCAATTTCCATTCAACTTCATATTTGATTCACTTTGGTATAAAAACACCATTCATTTTAATGTTGCATGCATAGGCAAAAATCATATCATTAGCTAATTAATGAATATTTCAACTCATGCATATTTATTTGAACAAGTGGCTATTTTTAACACTTCACATTTCAAAATTGATAATTTTGGCGAACTAAAATATATTTCAACACATGACTATTTTATTTAGTTCCTATGCATGTTAAAAATAATATTTCTTTCATAAATATTTATTTCAACGCTCGCATATCTTTAGCATATCACATATATGATAAAAATGATATTTTTATCATTTAAAATATTCATTCAATACATGAATATTTTTAACACTTCATAGTTTCAATAAAAATGTAATTTTTATTGTTCAATCTTTTTATTCAATACATGAACTTTTCCAATACACTCACTTCTCAACACATGAGCACCTCCACACATGGATATTTTATATATGTTGTTCATATAAGAAAGATGAAATTTTTATTGTTGAAACTATTTATATATTAGGCGAATATTTTACATACTTCATATATATTGTAAAAATGTGATTTTTATTGTTTAAACACTTCATTCACTCACACATGAATTTAATTTTCACACATCACTTCTCAACACATGAGCATTTCCACACATGGATATAGTTTCAACACATGACTTTAATTTCAACGCATGAAGATAATTTCAACATATGAAAATAATTCTAACACATGAATATTATTCAAAATTTCGGCAGCATAACGACAGGGTAGTTAAAACCGGCACCGTCCCTAGTACGGCTCCTCGCTCTACGTTAAAACCTCGCGGTTTTTGACAATAGGGATTCATGCATCTAATTCGCACGCAGGCGGCATGTTTTATTTTTATTTCCACAATTATTTCCAATTCATTTCAATCACCAATGGATATTTTTCAACCACAACCAACCAATATCAACCACAAACAATTATTCAACCATTCGCATTTTTCATCCAATGTTTCACACCAATTCACAACAATAAATATCGTCCATGGTTCGTGGACGAGGGGAGTATATATATATATATATATATATATATATATATATATCACTTGCATTTCAACACATATATCAATTATTCTATGCATGTATAATTCATACTTCGCTTATATAGCTTACACAACACATGTACATGAGGTATACAACATGTGTGTAATTTATATTTCGCTTATATAATTTATACACGACATTTTCCATTCAAATTCATTTAATTTAGATTTCTCACATTGGTTTTTGGAGTGCTAAAAATCGTAGATGACTCAGAAAAATCCGCGGTCTCTTCTATGTGGTAGAGAGCTTCCTTGCGGTCCCGATGTTTCCTGTTTCATCGAATTTCGTCAACACACCATAAAGATATGATTTTTCAAAGTTCAAACATCCAAAAGAACTCACCTTTATCGATTGTTCAAAACTAGGGTTGCATTTTTCGCGAAAACCAAGGCACGATGGGATGATCAGAGGTGATGACTTGGAAGAGGGAGGAGAATGGAGTCGGTGCAGGGTGGTTTGAGGTGGTTCGGTGGTCGGTGGCGCATGTGGCGGTGGCGGAAAGGGGTCGACTTTGGGTCGTCGATACGAGCGATGGAGGAGGCGATAGGTGTCGGGGTAGGGTCGGATTGGAAGAGGGGAGGGAGGCGCGTCGACTGGTGGTGGTGGCAGCGGCTGGAATCGCCTGTGGCGGCAGCGATTTGGGGGGAAAGGATTGAACGACGTCGATCGTTGATCGGGGGAGAGAAACGAGGGTTTTTGAGTTTTTTTATTTTTAAAAATAATGAAAGGAAAATTCTGATTGGCCCATAGTTTTAATTAATTTTTAAATAGTGTTTCTCCACACAGACACCAATTCAAACCCAACGACTGTCGTCCCTAGCTAATTACCCCCATCTCGGACACAATGGGATATGTTTCGTTAGCCAATTCGACTGTTATAGTCAGTTATTTTTCAAATTAAAGTATAAAACATTTAATTTTAACTTTGAACGTATATTTCAATTTGCCAGGGCCACAAACTGATTCGAAAAATTCCAGAAAAATAAATCTAGCTATGTTTTGACGCTACGGTCCCAACAAAACTAGTTTCGTCAAATTCTGAGATCGTTTGAAAAATGGCCATTTTCTGGTCGATCCAATTTAACAGAAATTGACCAAACACATTTTCTTTTGCCACGCTCACATACTAGCTTCCAAAATTATCAAATTTGAAACTTAGCAATAGTTTGACATCCCGGGCCCAACAAAAGTGGTTTCGTCGAATTCCGAGGTCGTTTGCAAAATATCAAATTTCCAGGGCTATATATTCTATATATAGCGACATTTCTGAAAATTCATTCGGCCATAACTTTTGATTCCCGTTATGAAACTTCGATTTTTTTAGATTCGTTAGAAAGGTATTGATAAACAGATTTAAATATTTTTGGTTTCGCTAAAATCCGTTATATTTTCCACCCTACACAGTCAGTCAAAGTTTGAATTCAAATTTTCAAACTGACTCACTATTTCTAATTCACTATTTTATTGAAATATTCTATTTCAATTTTTCAAATTCCTTTGAAATGACCAATTTAAAAATTTTAAATTGGCTCATAATTTCTGGGTTGTTACAATTCTATTTCTTGTTTATGCTATTATCTGTACTTTGCTAATGATGATTAATGTGTTATATTCCAATGATTATCCTTAACACCGTAGAACAGGGTTTGGGGATCGTCACAGGTGGTATCAGAGCTTTGGCTAACCTTAGTTCTGGAATTTAACACATTAACCACTCGTCAGAATAGAATTAGTAGTATTCTAAGGCGAGTAGCTCATTAGAGATAAGACTAGTAATGTCCTAGAATGAGCTAAGCAGAATAGCAAAAACAATTTGATCAGTACATCGTTATATTTCCTTAAGTTCTTCTGCTATTTCGATCCTGGGACCTGTGGGTTATGGGCCCACATCAAGCTGACGTTTAATGAATTAGTGGAGATAGCGTGCAATTATGAGGACCTAGATCAAAGGAACCTCGATCTGGATCGTTCTAAGAGCCAAGCCGGTAATAAACGCAAGCCCGCTACGAATCAAGCTGAGTCAAGCCAAGCGGCATCAACTAATCAATAGACTAGCAGGCCGCCAAAGGGAAGCTGCTACAATTGTGGCAAGGTGGGGCACTACTCAAATGTTTGCATAGTGCCAAAACGGCAGAAGGCCAATTCTCAAGGTTAAAGCCAAAGCTCTCAGAACCGTCGCTCATGCTTTAACTGTCGCAAGACAGGACATCTTGTTAGAGACTGTCCCTTGCTTAAGATGGCCGAGGTTGCTCATGTATATGACGGGGCGAACCCGCCAGCTGCTTCTGATGGGGCAGGTAAACCCGATGCTTTGGGAGGTACCCTTACAATTAAAAATATTCCTGTTTCTGTATTATTTGACATGGGTGCATCACGCAGTTTTATTGCTAGTAACACAGTTCAAAAATTAAAGTTAAAACAAAGAAAGCTCAAAGTATCGGTTAAAGTTCATCATCCGATAGGAGGATCTCTTATTCTCAGTTCATATTGTAGAGTGCTAGTCTCTTATTCATCGTACAAATTTTCTTTTAATTTGATCACCATGGACTTTCCCGAATTTGATATCATTCTCGGGCAAGACTGGTTAACGAAATACGAGGCCGAAGTAAAATGTGCGGAAAGGATAGTAAAAATTCGAACGAAGCTTGGGTATATTACTGTACCATGCCATGGTTCAAATCCAGATAGAGAGGAATATTTGTCTGTGTTAGAAGTTATCCCCACTTCCTTAGAAAAGATTCTTGTTATTAGAAACTATGCGGATGTGTTTGAAGAAGTTGAAAACTTACCTCCGCAAAGAGAAATAGAATTCAGAATCGACCTAATTCACAATGCCAGACCAGTAGTACATCCAATTAGAAGAATGACTCCAAAGGAAAAGGAAGAATTAGGTGATCAAACTCGTCAACTGTTATGGAAGGATCTGATCAAACCTAGCTTTTCTAGTTGGGGTGCAGCTGTAGTGTTTGTCCCAAAGTCAGACAGTACTTTTCGATTGCGTGTTGATTACCGAGACCTCAACAAACAGACACTCAAAAACAAATACCCATTACCCCGCATTGATGATCTGCTAGACCAATTAAATGGGGCGAGAGTATTTTCCGGAATGGAGCTAGCTACGGGTTTCCATCAATTGAGAATTGCCGAAGAGTGTGCTCCTTTGACAGCTTTTAGAGGTCCAGACATATTTTATGAATGGTTAGTAATGCCGTTCGGCCTATGCAACGCTCCAGCATACTTCGTCGATCTAATGAATAGAGTGTTCAGGGGAGTTCTGAATAAATTTGTCCTCGTATTCATCGATGATATTTTAATCTATCCAAATCAAAACCTGAGCATGAAAGACATTTAGAACAAGTATTGGAGATTCTAAGAAAGAACGTCTTCAAAGCCAAATTCTCTAAGTGTGTCTTCTGGCAAGAAGAGGTGAAGTTCCTTGGCCATGTCATGTCGAAGGAAGGGATTTCTGTAGATCCGAGCAAAATTACAGCAATTCAAGACTAGAAGCAGCCTACTACACCCACAGAGGTTAGAAGTTTTATGGGATTGGCTAGTTATTATTGAAAATTCGTTTAGGATTTCTCGAAGATATCCGGTCCATTAACGAAACTTATGAAGAAACACGAGAAATTTAAGTGGACTTCCGACTATGAGGGAGCTTTCCAGGAATTGAAATCGAAATTGACAACTGCTCCAGTGTTAACCATTATCGATGGCAATCAAGATTTGACGGTTTGGACAAATGCTTCTATTAGAGGTCTTGGTGCAGTGTTAATGCAAAGAGGCCAAGTAGTCGCTTATGCAAGCCGCCAGCTGAAACCGCATGAGAAGAATTATGTAACTCATGATCTTGAGTTGCTAGCTATCGTTTTTCCTTTGAAAATCTGGAGGCATTACTTGCTGGGTGAGAAATTCGAATTGTTTACAGATCATCAATCATTAAAGTACTTGTTCACCCAGAAAGATTTGAACTTGAGGTAGCAGCGTTGGCTAGAATTTCATGCAGAGTACGAGCTAGATATCCTATATACGCCGGGAAAGGCTAATGTTGTAGCTGAAGCACTCAGTAGAAAGAACGAAATCATCGCCAGTTTTATCGCTACGTCTTCATTGAATGACAAGATCTCTGTTCTTCAGAAAAACGACAATTTTGTTAAAGAGGTGATTAAAAGAATTCAAAGGGGCGAAAGCTCCAGTTTCCAAGTGGATAGTGAGGGAGTTCTGAGATTAAATGGAAGAATTTGTGTTCCTAACATCCCTGAGCTCAAAAGAGAGGTGCTCGACGAATGCCATAAATCCAAGCTTAGCACTCATCCTGGAGTAAGTAAAATGTACAACGATATCAAACACACTTTTTGGTGGAAGGCAATGAAGAGGGACATTTCTTTATATGTTAGAAGATGCCCTACTTGTCAATTAGTCAAGAGCGACCAACAAAAGCTAGCAGGATTGTTGCAACCGTTGGAAGTCCGAGGTTGGAAATTGGAACAGATTTCCATGGATTTCATAGATGGTTTGCCCCGAACCAAGAAAGGTAATGACAGTATTTGGGTGATCATAGATCGCTTCACGAAGACCGCCCATTACATACCTGTCAAATCCAATAGAACCGCTCAAAGTCTAGAACAGATATATTTTAAAGAAATTGTTAAGCTACATAGAGTTCCCATCAGCATAGTCAGTGATAGAGACCCAATATTTGCTAGCAAATTCTGGGAGGCATTCCGGACAGAATTGGGAACAAAACTGAATATGAGCACCGCTTATCACCCTCAAACAGATGGCCAAACTGAGCAAGTGAATAGAATTCTAGAAGATTTACTGCGGGCTTGTATTATTGATTTTGGTGGGTCATGGGAAGATCACTTGCATTTGGCAGAATTTTCATATAACAATAGCTATCAAGCAAGTTTGGGAATGTCGCCATTTGAAGCATTATACGGTAGACCGTGCAGGTCTCTAGCATGTTGGGTAGAACCTGGCAATAGACTTGTGTTAGGACCCGATATGATTCGAGAAGCATCTGATAAAGTCGATTTCTTCAAGAAGTGATTGAAAACCGCGCAAAGCCGACAGAAAAGTTATGCGGATTCTAGAATAAGAGATTTGACATTTGTTGTTGGTGATCATGTTTATTTGAAAGTTTCTCCAATGAGAGGAGTGATCCGATTCAGTAAAACTAGGAAGTTAGCACCCCGATTTATTGGTCCCTTTCCTATACTTGAACGAATTGGAACTCTTGCTTATAGGGTTCGATTACCTGATTGGTTGCCTGGAGTGCAAGATGTGTTCCACGTACCTCAACTCAGAAGACATGTGCATGATCCAGATCTTGTTGTAGAAGAAGCAGCGCAACAGGACTTGGAAATTACTCCAGAATTAGCAGTCAAAAGAGAGCTCGCTAAAGTCGGCCCTCGACTCCCCTCGTCCCCCGATCGACGAGAACGAGCTCGCTAAAGTCGACGACTTTCCAGCGCTGCCGAGCACGCCTCCGACCACCGATCTCGACGAAACGCCCCTGCGCCTGAAGCCCTTTCCACCCTCTTCGACGTTATACAACCTGATCGGGACGAAGTGCTACGGATTTCACGAATTTTCAAAACCTAGTTTTGAATAACTTTGAAAGGTAATGGCTTGGGTATATTTAAACTGAAATTAACACTTTTAAGTGTTGCAAATTTTGAAAAATCATATCTTTATGGTGTGTTAATGAAATTCGATGAAACAGGAATCATCGTGACCGCAAGGAGGCTCTCTACCATCTAGAAGAGACCGCGGATTTTTCTGAGCTATCTACGATTTTTAGGACCTAGAAAACCAATGTGAGATTCCTAAACTGAAATGTGAATGGAAATGTCATGTATAAATTATATAAGTGAAATATAAATTATACACGTGTCGTATACCTCATGTACATGCGTTGTGTAAGCTATATGAGTGAAGTATGAATTATACTTGCATTGTTTAAATGATATGTGTGTTGGAATGAAAATAAAATATATTTATATACTAATATATATATACACACACACACACACACTCCCCTCGTCCACAAACCATGGACGATATTTATTGATTGTGAATTGGTGTGAAAAATTGGGTGAATAATGCGAATGGTTGATAGAATTGTTTGTGGTTGATATTGTTTGGTTGTGGTTGAAAAATACCCATTGGTGATTGAAACAAATTTGAAATTATTGTGGAAAAGAAAATCATACTCGCCTGCGTGCGAATTAGATGTATGAAATCCCCATTGTCAAAAACCGCGAGGTTTTAAGGTAGAGCGAGGAGCCGTACTCGGGACGGTGCCGGTTTTAACTACCCTGCCGTTATGCTGCCGAAATTTTGAATAATATTCATGTGTTAGAATTATTTTCATATGTTGAAATTATTTTCATGTGTTGAAACCAAAGTCAAGTGTTGAAAATTTATCCATGTGTGGAAAATACTCATATGTTGAGAAGTCATGTGTTGAAAATTAAATTCATGTGTTGAAAGAATAAAATGTTTAAACAATAAAAATCACATTTTTATTATATATATATAACGTATGTATAATATTCGCGTTATAAATAAATTTTTTCAACAATAAAAATTACATCTTTCTAATATGAACAAACTATATAAAATATCCATGTGTGGAAAATGCTCATCTATTGAGAAATGCGTGTGTTGAAAAGGTTCATGTGTTGAATTAAAAGATCGAACAATAAAAATTACATTTTATTGAAATTATGAAGTGCTAAAAATATTCCTGTGTTGAATAAATTTTTTAGATGATAAAAATATCATTTTTACTATGTATGTGATTCGCTAAAAATATACGAGTTTTGAAATAAATTTTTGTTTGCAATAAATATTATTTTTAACATGTATAGGAACTAAATGAAATAGCCATGTGTTGAAATATATTTTAGTTCGCAAAAAACATCATTTTTGAAATGTGGAGTGTTAAAAATAATCACTTGTTCAATTGAATATGCATGAGTTGAAATATTCATTAATTAGCTAATGATATGATTTTTGCTTATGTATGCAACATTAGGATGAATGGTGACTTTAAACCAAGTTGAATCAAATAAGAAGTTGAATGGAAAATAATAAGTGACAAGAATTGCACATATGTACATGCATATTTATTGAACATGTTATAGCAAAGAGGCTAGAGAAGAGGAATAAAATTGTGTGCCCGACAAATAGGTACATGTTTACTGTTTTTCTTGGGTGATGATTTTATGAGCCTATTGGCTAGCCGCTTGGATTTTCCTTTTTCTTTTTGAGATGAGACGCCCGTGTGGCTATTTGGGAATTTTCCCAGCCCCTCCCGTACAAAGGAGGTTACGGCAAAATTTTCCAAAATTTAAAGGCTTTAGTGAAATATTTGAAGTGAAAACGATATTGAAATCATCGAATGAACTATATATATATATATATATATATATATATATATATATATATATATAATTAAAACGAATCGTGGCCGTGCAGTTCGTGTTTTGAAACCGTGATTTAAACGATTAGTGCGGGTGATCCGACCATCGGATTTTCCCGAAACCGCAACCGTTGGGTTCGCCTTGGAAATATCTTTCCAACAGCACCAACTTTGTAAAGATTCGGCGGTTGGATTGTCTGGAATGTTTAATTCAAATCTGAAGATCCGACCATTGGATTGTTTGTAAATATAAATATAATTAAATTAAATCGAATAACGACGCTGCAGTTCGTATTTTGAAATCGTAACTTCAAACGACTAGTGTGGGAGATCCGACCGTCGGATTTTCCCAAAACTGAAACCGTTGGATTCGTTTTGAAAAGATGTTTCTAATGAAATAAAATTTGTGAAGATCCAACAGTTAGATTTTCAGATATGTGAAAAACAAATTTAGTAAAAAACAGCGCCAGTGCCTCGGCACGACCTGAAACGTCGTTTAATTAAATATGGCCGTTTTTAAAATAATAAAATTGGCGATATATCGTTATAAAATATTATTAACGATATAGAATAGAAATAAACCGATTTTGCTTGGTTTGCTTGATATGTGATGGTTGAATGTATTTAACATGAAAACTATACTAAGGAACCGAAATGTGAATGTTGAGTGATTTAACCATGTGAAGAATTGATTTGAAAATCTAAATTTACGTAGATTATTTGAAAAGGCCGATTTCATTCTCATTTCAAATAATCGATCGATGGTGAGAAGTCGAAGAGTTGAAGACGGTTGAAGACCGACGATCTTAACATTTGTTGGATGGGTGCTACTGATTCTCGTGATTAGAGTAGCTACCTTGAAGGAGCTGAAGTAGTAGCCGTCCGGACGTATTGTTGATTGTGCGGATAATCAAGGAATTTGGTGCCTCCGGCTTCGTTCAAACCCAGAACGAACTTGTAAATGGACTGTGTGTCTGACATTGGATTTTGTTCTGTGCTGATTGATCTCTATTAAATATATATCTGTTTGGCGGCGGAGAATTTATTCTCTTGCTTAACGCCCATCTCTGAGACGTACGAGCTTAGAGGTTATATATCGATAGAAATCAGTAAAATGGAGTGAATTGCCCGTGTGGCACACCTAAGTTAGCATATGATCAAGGCTTTGTTGCAAAGCAAAATCTTGTGGTTGATGATCAAAGCATGGCCTGTGTGGCGTAGCTTTGTGTATAGCGTGGATTCGCGAGCCTCACACCTCGGTATGAGTCAAAAACGGGATAGTGACTGCAGGGAGAACACGACGTTTCTTTCTAGCTATAGTGGTGTCAGTGACTTACCAGCCCTGACATTTATATATACTTTTCACCTTTGTGGTTGTTGGAATGCGAGGCGCCTCGATTATAGGTCTGTAAGGACCGGGAAACGTGTGTTCAGGAATAAATAATCCTCAAAAGTAAGAGAGGACCGGCCCTGAAGATCCAGGGATTGTTGTGTGCGGTCCTGAGGCATTTGCTAAAGTGTCTCGAACGGAGAGGAGCTTGCCCCTTGCCTCGACTCATGATGGTATCCAATTTCCAATACGAATGTGATGACCCCAAACCTCGTACGACGGTGTTAAGGGTAATCTTTGGAATATAACACATAAACAGATAATAGCAGAACAGAATTGAATAAATACACTAGATAATGCACAATAGAATATACTGGATAAACGTAATCATCAGAGTTACACAGTATACAGGATCATACTTAATACAAATACAGTTCTGTTATACATAAATGTCTACAGCGGAAACAATCATAACATGTACAATAGGAGCTGAACAGCATAAAAAGAGATAAATGATAGAATCCATCTTCAGCTCCAGCTATCCAGAAAGAGCCTGCTAATAACTTGAGCACAAGGCTGCCCGTGTAGAAAAAGGGGCACCCAAGTTTGCAAGTGAAACAAACTACGAGTCAGTCATGGGACTGGTATGAGAAATCTACTTAACATATTATATAATTTGGCTAATCACAGGACCACGCCACTTTCGTGGAACGGGTTTTCTCCATTGGATTGCCTGTGCTTTAAAACAAATAATTGTTTTAAACATCGCAATGCTTTTTATAAAAATGAAGCCATTATAAGACTCAGTTCCCATTACACAATGCAGCGCAAACCGGAGGATAGAGTTTTTACATTATAATAGCCAAAATATGCTTGATACGAATAAAACAAAAGCATTTGATATTATTACTAGTGTTTATATGTTTCAAAAGCAATTTCAAATCATAAGTATCAATCATAGACGGCATTAATGCCCCATACCACTGTGTCGCCATATATAGGTATACAATCAAAACCGCACAGTCACGTATTTGGAAATTGGACTTCCGTCGTGAACCGAGGCAAGGGATCGTCCACACCGAATTCGAGACGCTCTAGCCCATGTCTCAGGATCAGAACGCATCGACCCTTGGAGCGACAGGGCTGGTCCACCGATGTGGATTAAAATTCCTGAACACTGTGTTTCCCCGGCCTTTGGGGCGTTAATGAGCCAACGAATTGTAACAACTCGCTATTTTTAACGATTTAAATTTCGATTTAAATCAATAATTTTTATTTTGAAAATATTCTATAATTTTTCATAACGGGGATTTGAAATTTAAATTACGTACAGTGAGATATAGCAGTGGTGAATATTTCATCGAAAATTTTGAATGTTTGTCGATCGTGCAATTTTTAGTGCAAAGCTGCACATAACAGATCAAATTTTAGCGATTTTAAAATTTCTCCAAAACCAGTTCGGACAAACATGAAAAATATTCTATTCGTTGTCACGAATCCGACGGCGAAATTCGTTTTGCGAAAATCGGACGTTTTGACCTCCGATTTCCGTCCGCATTTTTACGTCAAAGGGGTCCGTAACGCGCTTTTGAACGGAGCATCCTGACACTGTATATATTCATTTGTTTTGCGAAATTTTATACCGTTGTGTCCGTCTCGTTGCGTTGATTTCCGCAATATATTCATTTGTCATTTTCGGTGTTCGGTTCGCGCTGAAATTGTGAAAATGTTTGCACAGTCCATTTTAAAATAGAGCCATTTGAGTTCGATGTGTCCCTTTTCCGATCTTACATGTTTTTTTAGACATTTTGGGTCTGCAAAACATGTTTTTTATTTTACTAAACCATCATTTTTTTTAATCTTTAAAGCGTAGTATGGGGATAAATGAATCATGCATTCGCCACCTTTTCAAATTTCAAAAGCATATGTTCTTCTTTTGTTAAAATTTTCTTTTTCCTATGTTACTACCGCTTTAAAATGCCAAAGAATTCAAAGCATATTTTCCATGCGCATGGAACTGAAGTGTCCCTCTCTCTATGTTCCAATGTCTTCATTCACGTCCTTGTTATTTGTCATGCCATGCATTTTCTTTATGTCACCTTTTGTTTCTCTATCCATTTTCTTTCATTTTCCCCAAGCCGTTGGTTCAAAATTCCTACTGCGTTCGTTCAAAAAAAAAAAAAAAAAATTTAAAAGGTGCACCCATACATCTTCACAAGTATTAAACGAGGCACAGTACTTTCCATTTTTCATGTATATGCATCACACCATTTCGCATGTTAAAAAGTTTGGTATGTAAAGCGGTATAAATTTAATTTAAAATCTTAAAACTGAACGTAACATAAAATTCAAATTGTAAATCTCCACTTTCTCAAACGTGTGAATCTACTAGGTGCTGTCTATCTCATGTTATGAACCCGTTCAAACTTGTTTGCCTAAGGAAGCGGTAATCACACTGTCCTAGTCTTATGATATCGATATTTTTCAATGCGTATAAAATCTAATGAAAAAAAAAAAGAACAGCACCTTTACTCTTTTTTTTCCATTGCAAGATTTAGCTGCTTTTCATCCCATCGTGAAGCCATCTCCTCAGCACACCCAAGATCACCAGCGCCCTCCCTCGGACAACCTGCTCCGATCCGTATTCCTATATCATCACCGTCCGAGCACCCCTCGCCCACGCCCCGGACCCAAAGCCGAAATCGCTGAGCCTCCCACTGCCAAACCGCGCCCATCACTTGACTGACGAACTCTCCTTAGGTGCATGCTACAGCTTTCCTCCACGTAGGATCCAATCTCACCAATCCTGGCTCCATTGACCTACTTTCCCGCCTGAAGCCTGACCTCTGTTGTTCCCCTTTTGTCCTCCTGTGTGCGTGTAAACCGATATGTGTGCTTGTGTGTGTGAGTCAAGGTGTGTAAAGCTTTGCATGAGTGTTTGTTTGTCTGTGTTGTGTGGTGTTGATTTGCGTGAGTTTTAAAGGGGTACTGTTTTTGTTTTTCTTTGGTTTTGCGTGATTTTTATTTTCCTTATTTGTGTGACATTGTGTATGTTTGTATGTGTGTTGTGTGTGTATATAGTTTATGGGTGAATTTTATTTGTGTTGACTATATTTTATATATGTATATATTTTATAATATATATACACGTTTTGATGTGTGTTTATAATAAATTAATATATATATATATATATATATATAATTTTTGTGTATTTACGTGTATATATTTTGTAAAATTTGGTGGGTTCATTTTGAGTCGGGTTTTGTGTTAAGTTCAGAAACCATTCCCAAAACCAAATAGCCGAACCGATCTACTTGAATTTCACCAACCTCCTCTTATAAAAAAATAAATTAAATATTGAGTAATAGTGAGTTGAACCCGTCCTGAATCGTGCTTGAAAGTTGTCTTCACACTCGGTGTCAATCTATCGGTTGTCTCCGTTTTGCGCCATGAAAGGTGAGTTTATCTCACACCTGACTCACATTTATTTCACGGATGTTAGATCAATAATGAACTGTTATATGAAATGTATAGGTTGCTAGTAGAAATTGTTTGATTTGATATGTACGCACATTTTATATGCGACACGATATATTCATATGACACGTTGTTGCGCTGATGATATATATGTTGTATTTGATACTATGTAATTGTTGTTGTGATTGTTGATACCCTAGTTTTAGGAAAATCACTAAGGGTTGAAATGATACATACCCGAACGAACAATAGAATAGGGAAAAAAATCATTATGGGTTGAAATGATAGATCTGAACGATTTTTCTTGAATTTGGGATTGCGGGTTGAAATGATAGACCCGTAGAAATTTTATAAATTGCGGGTTGAAATGATAAATATCCGTATCACTTGACCATAGGGTAGAAAACTATATACGAACACCGTCGGTCATGTTTTCGAAGTAAAATGAGTTTTATTTTTAAATATTTACTTAAGACTTTATATATTTATATTTTATTTAAATTTAAATTATTTTGTATTTTTAAATTATGCGTTTTAAAATGATTTATTTATAAATAGGGATTCAAATGTTTATTTAAGATTTTACTTATAAATGTATTTATTTTAAACCATATAATTTATTCCTATAAGTATTTTAATCTTTTATATTATTATAAATATTTCTTAAATCTATTTTTATATTATTTTAAACTTATATATGTTTATAATCTATTTCTAATTTATTTTAGAATTTTATAAACTTGTATATATATACATATATCTATTTTCAAAATTAATTTTCTTATATATATATTTCATAAACTTTAATGAAGTCAAGATGGATAGGTTAGATATCGCGATTTAAATTCGAAGTTTAAAGATGTAAATTTATATAACGATGTTTGAATAATGAATGAACTCATATTATGTTATGAATTGGAACCGATACGAATTTTAGTAGGGATGAACTTGAATTGATAAAATTAAGAAATTGAATTTGATTTGGTTTAAATTATGAACCTTGATAAGAAATGAATGTGAATTGGGTAAATTTATTTATTTTAATTTATGATATGAATTGAATTCAAGTTTTTAATTGATTAAACATGAATTGGAATATATATATATATATGTTATATGCGGAATTAGTTTTTATATGGTTTGGTTTGAATTAAGAATTTTGTTAAATTGATGCATAAGAATGGTTTTAAATAGTAATTCGTTTGAATGGGAATATAAGATTTTGATTCAAAATGTAGAAGTAACAAATTTGAACTATATGACTTGAATGATAAAGTACGATAAAATTTGTTTAAATTGAAATGTAATTTTGACTTGAATCGTATACTCGAATTCGAACCAAATGTCGGATTTAAATGAATCGAATTGAAACGACTCCTTGTGAAGGAAAATTTTGAATCACTTGAATGGTTTCAAACTTGAATTTTTGCGAATATAAGCCGAACCAAAATTATAATTGAAGTTAAAGGTTTTGATATTGATTTAAACGGAAATTGAGATATTTAAGGTATAACTTAAATATAAGTCGATTTGGGATTTGAAAGTTGTTATGAGATTTTTGTCGGAAACTTATATAAAATCGAAGTTAAATAGTATAGTATTTACTTATACTACATTTTGAAATCTTTTCGAGATGTTTTTTTTAAATCGATTTGATTTGAGCGATTCTCGTGAGATGTTTTCAAATTTGATTATAATTGAAGTTAGATATTTAAATTTGATTTCAAATTCGAATATGTGAACTCGTATAAACTGTTTTATAAAGTGATTTATAAAACAATGGCCACGGTGTGAAAAATGTAAACGATTGGTTGTTAAAGAGACCGGGATCGGCTATTGTCATACTCTCTGCCAATACCGAAAACCACTTTAACAACTGTGTACGCGGTGGAGTTCCAGAATGAAGAGGATGATTTGGCGAACGACTCTATTTTGTATTTTCACATTAATTACGAGACCCTGACTACCTTGAGTCAGCTTGATGTGGCTAAAACAGGAGCTACGCATGGACCAATAGAGGTCATACCTCTTATCGAGCACACTTCTTCGATATTATTCTATTACTGTTGAGATTCGATTTGGGCCCTTTTGATATGGGAGTGTGTCTCGAGGTGGGCGGTAGTTGCGGCTATGCGTTACCACCAGTCCGGCTCTGCAACCGGTGAATCCACCCTGGCATTCCTTGTGTGCCTTGTCACATGCCTTATACGAGCCCACTACGACTTTGTTTTGTACTGTTTTATATGGAGTGCCCTCTGATCAACCTCCAGTTTACGGAGGAATTACGGTACTGTATATACTATGGGAATATATAAACAGTGTAAGGGTAATCATGGTAATCCCGCTTACACTATTTTGATATTTTATTTTACTGATAGACACTATTGTATATAGCATATTATACTATATAGTATTAGTTTGACGGATCCTTAGAGGATGGTGATCCCAAACCTCCTTTAAGTTACTGATTGCATTTCATTGAACAATTCATTGAATTGATTTACTTCCACGAGAATGTTTGTCCTGATCCGAGTTGTTTTGTTTTGCATTATTGCTCGGGTCAGATCGAGTATTCCAGTTCGAGATTCATCTTTGGAGTTTGGAGCTTATATTGGATTTTTGCTCACCTATATCTACCTGTTGATCAAATGTTCCCGTCATCTAGTTATTTCTGTTATTCTGTCCCAGACCGTTATCATTTATTTATTGTATTAGACTTCCGCTGTATTATTTATGTAAACTCTGATGTAAAATTTATTTAGTAACTTCATGAACAACTATTGTAATTTAAATTTTCCGCTGTGAGATATTGTATTTCCTTGTATCTGTGTCTGTGATCTGTGATTTTGTGATTTATTCTAATTACCTCAGAAGCTAATAACAATCTGTTGTTTTGAACGTTTCGAGTTGACATGTTTTGTCGATTCGGCACGGTCAAAATAGCGGGTCGTTACAGTTGGTATCAGAGCTTTGGTTTTATCAAAGCTTTAGCCTATGGGGTAAAGGCTCATTAGAGATAGGGTAGTGATACCCTAGAGTGAGTGGAATCAGTCGTAGAGTTCTTCTTGAGAGAGAGGGTATTTTGAAAGTATAAATGGTTTTAAAATGATTTTAATAAATATTTTTGGATATAAAATTTTTGTTTAATATTTAAATCTTTTTCTGAAATTCCCTTCCATTTGAATTTATCTTCGCTCGTAGATCCTCTTTGATTAGGTTCTTTCGTTCGTTCAGCTTTTAAATCGAATTCTATAAATTATCCTTGACCGGGTAAGAAGTAGAGCGAGAGTATAAATCTTCTGGAGATCCTTCCTTATTAAATGTTGGCTTGAAATAATTGTTTTAATGATATTATAATATAAGTTTTCTTGGTGCAATATTGAAATTTGATATGTATATTTGTGAATAACATTATGTTTTGGTAAAACCAATATTTCGAAAGATTTTATGTTCATGCTTTAAGTTTGTGCATATATATATACTTTGGATAAGTTTTAAAGATGTACCCTTTGTAAGAAATTAAGTTTATCTTGATTGAATAATATAGTTATGTATTTGATTCAATAAAATATTGTTTGTATGTTTATTATGGATTATTGTTGAATTTTATTAAATAAACGAGTGAGGAGAGATATAATTTTTCCTTACTTATTTTTAATGATTTGAAATATATAATTCGAAAATTTTGGTATATATTATGTTTAAATATAGAAAGATTTTTTTGAGTAATTATTTGACGC
The DNA here is from genome assembly GCA_030737875.1 of Allium sativum. NCBI lineage: Eukaryota > Viridiplantae > Streptophyta > Magnoliopsida > Asparagales > Amaryllidaceae > Allium > Allium sativum. Next base: position 167,878,195 of record CM060913.1, read on the forward strand.
TAAAATTGGCCAACCGAATACTTAGTGATTTGGTGTATACGTCTGATCAACGTATATGTTAAATCCTATATGTATTAGATAGATATAGAGTCACACTCTAGTCGCTTGAAAATGATTCTGGTGATGACTGCAGCATCATCGATATCTATTTTCGGGTTTCGAAAGTGAGATAGATATATATCGCCAGTCGACACGTCAAATGAATACTTGAATCTGTTTTGAAGTATTCGAAAATATTTTAACATTTGATTTATATATATTTCAAATTATATATATGTATGATAATAAATATGAATCATTGGTTTAAATATATTAACTATTTATTTACTAGCTCTCTTCCTCGTTCCTTTTCGGGGACGAAAAGTTTTGAGTAGGGGAGATTGTAACAACTCGCTATTTTTAACGATTTAAATTTCGATTTAAATCAATAATTTTTATTTTGAAAATATTCTATAATTTTTCATAACGGGGATTTGAAATTTAAATTACGTACAGTGAGATATAGCAGTGGTGAAAATTTCATCGAAAATTTTGAATGTTTGTCGATCGTGCAATTTTCAGTGCAAAGCTGCACATAACAGATCAAATTTTAGCGATTTTAAAATTTCTCCAAAACCAGTTCGGACAAACATGAAAAATATTCTATTCGTTGTCACGAATCTGACGGCGAAATTCGTTTCGCGAAAATCGGACGTTTTGACCTCCGATTTCCGTCCGCATTTTTACGTCAAAGGGGTCCGTAACGCGCTTTTGAACGGAGCATCCTGACACTGTAAATTTCATACCGTTGTGTCCGTCTCGTTGCGTTGATTTCCGCAATATATTAATTTGTCATTTTTGGTGTTCGGTTTGCGCTGAAATTGTGAAAATGTTTGCACAGACCATTTTAAAATAGAGCCATTTGAGTTCGATGTGTCCCTTTTCCGATCTTACATGTTTTTTTAGACATTTTGGGTCTGCAAAACATGTTTTTTATTTTACTAAACCATCATTTTTTTTAATCTATAAAGCGTAGTATGGGGATAAATGAATCATGCATTCGCCACCTTTTCAAATTTCAAAAGCATATGTTCTTCTTTTGTTAAATTTTTTTTTCCTATGTTACTACCGCTTTCAAATGCCAAAGAATTCAAAGCATATTTTCCATGCGCATGGAACTGAAGTGTCCCCTCTCTCTTTGTTCCAATGTCTTCATTCACGTCCTTCTTATTAGTCATGCCATGCATTTTCTTTATGTCACCTTTTGTTTTCTCTAACCATTTTCTTTCATTTTCCCCAAGCCGTTGGTTCAAAATTCCTACTGCGTTCATTCAAAAAAAAAAAAAAAAAAATTTAAAAGGTGCACCCATACATCTTCACAAGTATTAAACGAGGCACAGTACTTTCCATTTTTCATGTATATGCATCACACCATTTCGCATGTTAAAAAGTTTGGTATGTAAAGCGGTCTAAATTTAATTTAAAATCTTAAAACTGAACGTAACATAAAATTCAAATTGTATATCTCCACTTTCTCAAACGTGTGAATCTACTAGGTGCTTTCTATCTCACGTTATAAACCCGTTCAAACTTGTTTGCCTAAGGAAGCGGTAATCACACTGTCCTAGTCTTATGATATCGATATTTTTCAATGCGTATAAAATCTAATGAAAAAAAAAAAGAACAGCACCTTTACTCTTTTTTTTCCATCGCAAGATTTAGCTGCTTTCATCCCATCGTGAAGCCATCTCCTCACCACACCCAAGATCACCAGCGCCCTCCCTCGGACAACCAGCTCCGATCCGTATTCCCATATCATCACCGTCCGAGCACCCCTCGCCCACGCCCCGAACCCAAAGCCGAGATCGTTGAGCCTCCCACTGCCAAACCGCGCCCATCACTTGACTGCCAAACTCTCCTTAGGTGCATGCTACAGCTTTCCTCCACGTAGGATCCAATCCTGGCTCCATTGACCCACTTTCCCGCCTGAAGCCTGACCTCTGTTGTTCCCCTTTTGTCCTCCTGTGTGCGTGTAAACCGATATGTGCGCTTGTGTGTGTGAGTCAAGGTGTGTAAAGCTTTGCATGAGTGTTTGTTTGTCTGTGTTGTGTGGTGTTGATTTGCGTGAGTTTTAAAGGGGTATTGTTTTTGTTTTTCTTTGGTTTTGCGTGAGTTTTGTTTTCCTTATTTGTGTGGCATTGTGTATGTTTGTATGTGTGTTGTGTGTGTATATAGGTTATGGGTGAATTTTATTTGTGTTGACTATATTTTATATATGTATATATTTTATAATATATATATACACGTTTTGATGTGTGTTTATAATAAATTAATATATATATATATATATATATATATATAAGTTTTGTGTATTTACGTGTATATATTTTTAAAAATTTGGTGGGTTCATTTTGAGTCGGGTTTTGTGTTAGGTTCAGAAACCATTCCCAAAACCAAATAGCTGAACCGATCTACTTGAATTTCTCCAACCTCCTCTTATAAAAAAATAAATTAAATATTGAGTAATAGTGAGTTGAACCCGTCCTGAATCGTGCTTGAAAGTTGTCTTCACACTCGGTGTCAATCTATCGGTTGTCTCCGTTTTGCGCCACGAAAGGTGAGTTTATCTCACACCTGACTCACATTTATTTCATGGATGTTAGATCAATAATGAACTGTTATATGAAATGTATAGGTTGCTAGTAGAAATTGTTTGATTTGATATGTACGCACATTTCATATGTGACACGATATATCCATATGACACGTTATTGCACTGATGATATATATGTTGTGATTGATACTATGTAATTGTTGTTGTGATTGTTGATACCCCAGTTTTAGGAAAATCACTAAGGGTTGAAATGATACATACCCGAACGAACATTAGAACAGGGAAAAAAATCATTATGGGTTGAAATGATAGATCTGAACGATTTTTATTGAATTTGGGATTGCGGGTTGAAATGATAGACCCGTAGAAATTTTATAAATTGCGGGTTGAAATGATAAATATCCGTATCACTTGACCATAGGGTAGAAAACTATACACGAACACCGTCGGTCATGTTTTCGAAGTAAAATGAGTTTTATTTTTAAATATTTACTTAAGACTTTATATATTTATATTTTATTTAAATTTAAATTATTTTTTATATTTTAAATTATGTGTTTTAAAATGATTTATTTGTAAATAGGGATTTAAATGTTTATTTAAGATTTTACTTATAAATGTATTTATTTTAAACCATATAATTTATTCCTATAAGTATTTTAATCTTTTTATATTATTATAAATATTTCTTTAAATCTATTTTCATATTATTTTAAACTTATATATGTTTATAATCTATTTCTAATTTATTATAGAATTTTATAAACTTGTATATATATACATATATCTATTTTCAAAATTAATTTTCTTATATATATATTTCATAAACTTTAATGAAGTCAAGATGGATAGGTTAGATTTCGCGATTTAAATTCGAAGTTTAAATACGTAAATTTATATAACGATGTTTGAATAATGAATGAACTCATATTATGTTATGAATTGGAACCGATACGAATTTTAGTAGGGATGAACTTGAATTGATAAAATTAAGAAATTGATTTTGATTTGGTTTAAATTATGAACCTTGATAAGAAATGAATGTGAATTGGGTAAATTGATTTATTTTAATTTATAGTCGATATGAATTGAATTCAAGTTTTTAATTGATTAAACATGAATTGGAATATATATATAGATGTTATATGCGGAATTAGTTTTTATATGGTTTGGTTTGAATTAAGAATTTTGTTAAATTGATGCATAAGAATGGTTTTAAATAGTAATTCGTTTGAATGGGAATATAATATTTTGATTCAAAATGTAGAAGTAACAAATTTGAACTATATGACTTGAATGATAAAGTACGATAAAATTTGTTTAAATTGAAATGTAATTTTGACTTGAATCGTATACTCGAATTCGAACCAAATGTCGGATTTAAATGAATCAAATTGAAACGACTCCTTGTGAAGGAAAATTTTGAATCACTTGAACGGTTTCAAACTTGAATTTTTGCGAATATAAGCCGAACCAAAATTATAATTGACGTTAAAGGTTTTGATATTGATTTAAACGGAAATTGAGATATTTAAGGTATAACTTAAATATAAGTAGATTTGGGATTTGAAAGTTGTTATGAGATTTTTGTCGGAAACTTATATAAAATCGAAGTTAAATAGTATAGTATTTACTTATACTACATTTTGAAATCTTTTCGAGATGTTTTTTTTAAATCGATTTGATTTGAGCGATTCTCGTGAGATGTTTTCAAATTTGATTATAATTAAAGTTAGATATTTAAATTTGATTTCAAATTCGAATATGAGAACTCGTATAAACTGTTTTATAAAGTGATTTATAAAACAATGGCCACGGTGTGAAAAATGTAAACGATTGGTTGTTAAAGAGACCGGGATCGGCTATTGTCATACTCTCTGCCAATACCGAAAACCACTGTAACAACTGTGTACGCGGTGGAGTTCCAGAATGAAGGGGATGATTTGGCGAACGACTCTATTTTGTATTTTCATATTAATTACGAGACCATGACTACCTTGAGTCAGCTTGATGTGGCTAAAACAGGAGCTACGCACGGACCAATTGAGGTCATACCTCTTATCGAGCACACTTCTTCGATATTATTCAATTATTGTTGAGATTCGATTTGGGCCCTTTTGATATGGGAGTGTGTCTCGAGGTGGGCGGTAGTTGCGGCTATGCGTTACCACCAGTCCGGCTCTGCAAACGGTGAATCCACCCTGGCATTCCTTGTGTGCCTTGTCACATGCCTTATACGAGCCCACTACGACTTTGTTTTGTACTGTTTTATATGGAGTGCCCTCTGATCAACCTCCAGTTTACGGAGGAATTACGGTACTGTATATACAATGGGAATATATAAACAGTGTAAGGGTAATCATGGTAATCCCGCTTACGCTATTTTGATATTTTATTTTACTGATAGACACTATTGTATATAGCGTATTATACTATATAGTATTAGTTTGACGGATCCTTAGAGGATGGTGATCCCAAACCTCCTTTAAGTTACTGATTGCATTTCATTGAACAATTCATTGAATTGATTTACTTCCACGAGAATGTTAGTCCTGATCCGAGTTGTTTTGTTTTGCATTATTGCACGGGTCAGATCGAGTATTCCAGTTCGAGATTCATCTTTGGAGTTTGGAGCTTATATTGGATTTTTGCTCACCTATATCTACCTGTTGATCAAATGTTCCGTCATCTAGTTATTTTTGTTATTCTGTCCCAGACCGTATCATTTATTTATTGTATTAGACTTCCGCTGTATTATTTATGTAAACTCTGATGTAAAATTTATTTAGTAGCTTCATGAATAACTATTGTAATTTAAATTTTCCGCTGTGAGATATTGTATTTCCTTGTATCTGTGTCTGTGATCTGTGATTCTGTGATTTATTCTAATTACCAATATGTTGTTTTGAACGTTTCGAGTTGACATGTTTTGTCGATTCGGCACGGTCAAAATGGCGGGTCGTTACACGAATGGCACCATCGGCTTCACATAGTCACTGATATATCCGAGGCGCCTCGCAACAGCAACAACCACATAGGTGAAAATAATATAAATGTCAGCCAGTTTAAGCACTAACACCACCTCTAGCTAGAAGGAAACGCATGCCCTCCTTGAGGTCCTCTCCCGTTTCTGGTTCATACCGGGGCGCGAGGCTCGCGAATTCACGTTATACATAAAGCTACGCCACACAGGCAGTGCTTTGATCATCAACCACAAGACTTTGCTTTTCAACAGAAGCCCTGGTCACTGCATCTTAGCATGCCACACAGGCAATTCACGCCATGTAACTGATGGCAATCAGTCACACAGAATGAATTCCAATGTCGGACACACAGTCCATTTGCAAGTCCGTTCTGGGTCTGAACGAAACCGGAGGCACTATATCCTCGCATACCCATTGATCTCCACGTACGTCTGGACGATCACCACTCATTATTCGTATTTCGGGATGCCTCCCAATCAGGACATCAGTTAAGATCCAAACGAGGTGAAGATCTCCGGTCTTCAACCACCGCCTTCATCTTCGATTTCTTATCGTCGATTAAGTTATTCAGAATGGGATAAACCCGGTCTTTCTAAGGAACTCGCGTATATAATAAACAAGTGCTACACAAACACACATACGCCTTATTCCAAATCATTAGTCACTAACTGTAAATCAGTAAGAGAACGATTTCCCAAATATTAACCTCGAAGGCCGAAATGAACATCAGATCAAAAACCCAGGAAATCATTCGACTTAGCTAACCTTCAGTTAATTTCTAAATTTCGCATTACATATCGTTCATAATATTTTATAACGATTTATCGCTATTTTTGTTTATTCAAAAATAGCCAATTTATCCAAACGACGCTTCAAACCATAACGCGGCTGTGGCGCTGTTTTTCTTCAGATTTGATTTACACATATCTAAAAATCTGACCATTGGATCTTCACAAAATTTATATCATTAGAGAGATCTTTTCAAAACGAATGCAATGGTTCCAGTTTTGGGAAAATCCGACGGTCGGATCTCCTTGT